>CM073742.1:9202054-15163874 GCA_037127355.1 Schoenoplectus tabernaemontani | reverse complement strand
ATCGGATAACACATAAGCAGATTCAGACTCAAACGAGACCATTTTTGTTACGGTTCCTCTTCCGATCTTCTTCTCTTCAATCCTCAGCCCATTGTTTTCTTTTCACAACGCAGTAGGGCCAACCTCCATTTTGTAGTTTTGTACAAACTTCGAATCTGTGTACCTTCGCTATTTTCATTAAAACCCTTCATCTCTCCTCCTGCGCAGCTCCAAGATCGGAGGAGAAAAAGCCCTCGAAGCGCCTTCACATTGATCGCGCCTTCCTCCGTCAGCCGAGTAGCGTCTTCTCCTCTCCCGACCGAGTAGGGTCTTGCGAGCATAGATAAAGATAGATAACAAACCAAAAGAAAGAGAAACCAAGAGAGATTTAACTCAGACCATCATTTGGGCAACAATTTTTACCATTCAAGTATTTTGGTGGTTCTATTGGAGAGCTCCGATTTTACCCCGCCTTTCCCTCAATAATTTCATCTATAATCAAGGTAAACTCGATATTTCCCATTTATACGCTCAGGACCAGTATTTCTCTTAAATGCGGTAATTTTCGCTTTTTTTGTTTTTCGTAATAATAGCTGCCACTTTGACTCGCTGGTTAGCGCGCTTAATTAATTATCTGAACTTGGTGTCTGCCAATTATTTTCATTTTTCCCCTTTTCCCTCGATTTTAAAGACCTTACTTCTGCCTTAGTCTGATTTTTTTGTTTAATTGGTCCCGAGGGTCTCGAATTCCTCACTCCGCCTATTATACTTAGGGAGTAGAACCTAGTTAATTTTGTAACAAATATCAAAACCTAAGTCATGGAGGAGGAGGATGTAACAAATATTATTCCTTGATACATTTTCCTGCATAATCAGGTTAAATATATGTCCTGGAGGAGGAGGATGCTACTATTAGTGTTTTTCGAAATTCCAACTATTTCTTTAATCCTCCATTTTGTTGAAACTCATTAGCTCCAGGACAAAAGGATTATGCAATGCAGGAAAATGATTTTAACCTTATTATGCAGTATTTTATTTATTTTAACCTTATTATGCAGTATTTTATTTATTTTATTTATTTTAACCTTGTTATATCCTCCTCCTCCAGGACAAAATGATTATGAATGTCCTAAGGAATGACACACTTTGTGATTTAAATAATTAGATATGTATGATTTTAGTTTTATTTAACCTGATTGTCATATTTGCCACATATAAGTTAGTTTTATGTGTCAATCTTAGACTGTAAGTTTTAAGTATCACTTCTTCATCTTTTTTTATAAGTATAGTCATTCAAACCCAAATCTGAATAATCTTCTAAAATTTATAAAATTAGAATGTGTTTGACATCAATCCAACTTGTCTGGCACAGTTGAAAACATGGTTTCTCCTATTTCAACATTTATGTTCCATCATTTTCCCACTTCATTTCTCTTTTTCTTATTATATTTTTCCTTTATGGCTTCTATTATCAGCAACAGCATGTCTCAACTTTCATCAGAAGTAACATTACTTCCAAAAGAAACTTTCATTTTAATTTTGCATTTGCTCCAAAGCCTCATGTTATGGTATGATTTTAATGCACATAAGAAGTTTGATTTTTGGATGGTGTTTATGCATCTTGACAAACATAAAGCTTGTCGTTCTATATATTTGAAAAAAATATTTTCTGATACCTTATAAATGGGAATAAATTTCAAAATTTGTGCTTTGATTGAATGCATGTATGCTTACAATTTTTAGTGACATATTTGATAATTTGTAGGTTTAATTGTGTATGCAAGAAGCTTAGAAAATACAGGGGAAAAGACGCTAGCCCTATACTTTTATCTGTTGTGCCATTATTTATGCAATTGAATTAGAAAATAAAGAGATGCAATTTGCTGAAGATAGGATTATTTTCTTATATAAATTGAAATATTATTATATTTTATTTGCAACGTGATGTATTTTGTCAAGTTCTTTTGTTATTAACCTGAAATATCCAGATTGACCTGATCACAAGTTGTTAGGTACAAATGCAGAAAAATAATTTTGTCCAACCAAACTCTCAATTTTATCTAATCATCTTTTCAATATTTTGTTTATAAAGTATTTTTCTCTACCTGTAGGCACTCCCAAGTAAAAAGATGAATGTACATCCTTTTCTGTGTGCACTTTCTAGGAACTACATCTACATATTAGTGCAGCTCTAATCTTATTTCTTCCAACTGGTACATTTGGCATACAATTATGGCTCGTAAGGGCAGCCATCATAAAAATAAGAACTCAGATCTAGTACATTCAAACAGTGACTCTAAGAAACATGAAAGAAGCAAAAGAAACAGGAGTGCTGGGCTCACATCTGACTCTCAATAGAATCCTGTGAGCATGGAGCTCTGAATTCTCATCTGAAAATTGATATTCCTTCAGCTAAATTGGAGGAAAACTATTCATCAGAATCTTTTGAAAATACAACAGTCTTGTCAGAGCAAGAGGAACAAGATGATGGTACTGCAGCACAGATTCTGATGCAAAAGGCAGCATCAACCTTAAAATTTTACATGATCTGTGTGTAATCGTGCAGAGAGGTCAAAGGATGGGCAGACATGCTAAAGCCGCATGTAGTGAAATTGATGACCACATTGAAGAAGGAATATAATTATATTAAGGAAAATTTCTGACAGGTATTTTCCAAAAGTGCAGCAATGGGTGGTAAAATGCTGGGAAGATTGTGATGGTGTTGTTTATGGTGTGGCTGGATTGCACTATCAGGGAGCTGATTCTCTCTCCGAGTTGGCACTTCCTTTTTTTTTGTACTGATTTTGTGTTCCTTCCTCTTTGGGGACAGCGATGGTTGGGATTAAAATGATACTACTACTGGTGGTATGAATTTTTCTGTTCCATGCTCCTGTTTAACTTGTTAGAGCTTCGCCTTCTGTATGACTGGAATTTTGGATGAAGCACTAATTATGAAAAAAAAATGTACATGTATACAAATTTTTTTAGTAAGGGATTAGTTGATTTTTCAACTTCCTTACTTTGAAAGCAAAAAAAAAAAAAAAAACTAACTGACATCAGCACACATGACATTAGAAGTGCAATTATATTGAAAGCAGTTGATTCAATTTTTACTAACCTTAACTAATTTGAATTCCTGCTTTTCTCAAATAGAATCAATCAAAAGAATTTGACTCTTTTTCTATCTTGGGGAAATTTATAGGTGAAATATTAAAGGGATTATAATCTGTTCTGTCAGTAAGGAAATTTTGGCTTCCATATTGTACCATCTCTGAAGTAATTATTATGTTATCCCATCTTTATCAAAAGAGTAAGAAAACCATTAGTTTTTTCAATACAACAACAACAAGAACAAAATCCATTAGTCCAAAACAAGTTGGGGCAGTGGCAAGAAATGAAATCCTGACCCTATCGCAAAACCATTTTTTTAAATAACCATAACCATTATTTTTTTAATTGCAGGTAATTTTTGCTTGTTTATCAGTGCTTGTGTCTCAGCTCTGGGATTAATTCTAGCTGCTATTTCCTCAGGCTGTTGTTCTGTGGCTCTATGGGAGTTTTTGGACTACTAGCCTTGTCATCCTTTTTGGAGGTATTTTTCTTCTTTAACCTTGATGTGAATTTTCTTTTAAGGATTAATTTTTCTGAGTAGTAGTCTTTTCATGTGTAAGCTTTCACAGATCAGAATATTACTTTGCGCTCCTGCAATAGATAAACCATATGCATCCCACTGGTCCCACTGGTACTCATAGTACCCTACATGCCTCTTAAAAGAGAGGAACGTGCTTTAGCCTTTATTTGAAAATGACCAAATTTCACTCCATAATTCTCACCTACATGAGAAAGCAGGTATGGTGCAGGTGCGGCACTCATTGAAGAAAAGTAGGGGATATAGTTGATATATCATGTTTTTGGAGCATACAAGGCATTTCTTGTAAATATTGTTTTTAACATAATTTTTTTTATTTTTCTTAATAGGTGGCTATTGCTTCAGGAACTTTCTTTTGTTTGCCCAAATTAATGTTACTATGATATCCACATGAAATCCCAAGTTAACACAGTGAAAGCTGTGTGCACATGTGCACATGTTATCATAACAAAATAAATACACATTGTTAAATCTCTGACAGATGTCTTCTTTGTAGGTGCTTCTCTCGCCTTGAGACATGAAAGGATTGGCCTATTTGTAACCACAGTATATGCTATGTATTGTGCAAAGAGTTACATGGGATGGATCAGGTTTTAGTGGTGGCTCTAAACCTATCTTTCATTTCTAGTGATATTATTCTTCATTTGCTTAAGAGAATGGATGAGAGGAAATATCAGCGGGCACAAGAAAGCTCCTTTGCACAAGATCCAGGTACATAACATTCTATTTGAAATTGCTGGCCCAACTTTATGTATTTTTTGTTGTCATAATACTGAAAGACTTTTTGGACAGATGGCACTTTTCCTTTCGTCCAACAGAGACCAACAGATAGAGGCCCTGGGGAACCATCAACTAGTGGGGAAGAAGCTGAGAAGGAATTGACCTCAGATGAAGAGATAATGAGGTTATTAAATTGCACTGATCACTACTCAGTTTGGGGTCTACCTTGTCGGGTACAATAGACGCCACCTGGCTCAAAAAAGAATACAGAAAAAGGTTGGCAGTAAAGTTTTTATTAATTTGGTGTTTTTAAAAAGTGTTATTAGTTACTTATGCCGCATTATACAATAAAGAAAACGGACATCATTTATTCTTTCATGTTCATATTGCCCATAAACCATACACTTTGCAAATTAGGGCTGTAAACAAGCCAAGTCAAGCCGAGCTAGGTTAAGCTTGAAATCGGCTCATTAACTTAATAAGCCGAAAATGTCAATGGCTTGAGATTGACTCGTTAAGTTAACAAGCAAGCCGAGCTGACCCGTTAACAGCTCGTTTAATAATTAATGATATTTTATATAAATACTTTATACTAAAATAAAAAATTAAAAGAATTAATGACAACAAAATTTTATACATATTTCATACAATAATTAAAAATAAATAAAATAACTAACGACAACAAAAATTTATACATATTTCATACAATAGTTTCATATATATAATAACTTATAATTACATTAAAAATTCACAATAAAATAATATAAATGATAAATATTAATAGTTTAACGAGCGTACCAAATTTAATGAGCTGAGTGAGACCTAGCTCAAGTTAAACTCATTAACTTAACAAGCTTAATGAGTGAGCCAAATTCGAGTCGATCCTGAGCGGTTCACGAGCTACAAGTTTTTCTGACAGCCCTATTGCAAATAACACCTACATATTTTGGATATTTGCACTCAAGTGTGAAGGTTATTTTGTTTTCATTCCTTAAAAGATTCAATCAACTTCAACAACAAATATTCCTCCAAGTGAGAAGTTAAAACCAGAATACTGTGGATAGTTTATAAAATAAGTTCTTTCTTCAGACTTGTGCAAATAATTGAGCAAAATTGTCTGCTATTTTTGTTGTGCACACAAATTCACATGTTCAGAATGGACATATTTCATAGCATTTACAAAAACCACCCAATTTGTTAACTCTGTTAACTCGGTGTCATAGGGAATGGTGTTTTCTGTTGTTGATGCTTTGGACCTAAACTTAAAATGAATTGAAGTAATTCTGGTTTGTGAGTCGTATATATGGACATGAAAAACTAATGAGTAAAATATTGTTTTAGTGAAAATTAGTTTTTCAAATGGCCCATAAAAGAACTGAATTCTGATTGCAAATAATGACTTGAATGGCATTTGCAAAGGACCTCTTTTGTGTATTAGTTGCAGCATTTGTTTTTTTAGTATTTTTATGAATAGGGTCAAATATCTCCGTCCTTTGAACTATCTGAACTATAAAAGTTTGTGCTTTTAAAGCAATCTGAACCTTTCAGATTAAGCTCTTGTCACATTTGGAAAAATCATTGTGAAATCCTTGTCATCTCTGCCTAGGCAATGCTGGTTCATCCAGACAAGAACATAGGAAATGAGAAAGCTGCAGAAGCATTTAAGAAGCTTCAAAATGCATATGAGGTTTATGGTTCTCGGCTACTTATTTTTGTTTTATAAGAGCAATTTATTAATATATATTTTCTTGTATATCTGGCATTTGTTCAGGATTCATGTTATGGTAATTACTAAATTTTTTTACTGCAATAAACAGGTTCTTCTTGATTCTCTGAAACGGAAAGCATACGATGATGAGCTGAAGAGAGAAGAATTGTTGAATTACTTTCAATCATTTCAAGCTGCTAACTTTCAAAAGGTGTCAGTATTTCTTAAATCTAAAAGGTCGCTTAACTAAAATGCTGATATTTCCCTATTTTTCCTCCTTTACAGAGGAGCCGAAATGGTATTTTCGGATTTGGGCCTGGTCGACCTGAGGGTGCTGATCATCCCCCATTCGGAGACCTAAGACGAATTGTTTGCAAAAAGTGTGGTGGTTCTCATATATGGATATGTACTGATCGGTCCAAAGCAAAGGCTAGATGGTGTCAGGTTTCCTTTCTGTCATATATATTATGTCATCAGTACTCAGTAGTACTAAAATTATGGTTGGGTTAACTTCCTTTTAATCATGTAGGATTGTAAAGAATTTCATCAAGCAAGAGATGGAGATGGATGGCTTGAACAGTCTTCTCAACCCCTTTTATTTGGGATTCTTCATAAGGTACATTTTTTATTATCTTTTTACAAGAATGGCTGCATACATCATCATTAGTTCATTTTTTAATTGACATGACCTTTTTTATTCACTATACCTCTTTTGGTAGTTAATTTAGTAAAAAAAAAGAAACTAATAGAGCTTTTTCATATATATATATATATAATAAAAGGAGCTTAAAACACAACTTATTTTACTATTTTTCACGTCCACAAGGTCAATGCAACCAGTCCATTGTGATATGTGTGTCAAAATCCTTAGGAATAGAGATCGCAAAACTCGACCCGACAAACCCATATGACCCACCCGGACCCGATACGATCCGAAACTTGAATTGATCCGACACTAGACAACCTGATATCCAATCCGACTTGACCCGAAACTTGAAATGACACTACATTAGATGACTCGATACCCGACCCGATCCGAAACCCAAAATGACCCGATACACGGATGACCTAATACCCGATCCAACTCTATATGATATGACTTGAAATCCGAAATGACCCGACACCAAATGATCCGATATCCTACCAAAACCGACTAAAAAGTACTTAAAATTTTAGGTGATTTATATATTTTTATATTTTTCATGATTTGAAACTACTTGAATAAAAACGCTCATCACTTTAAAAGTGATTCATACAAAGATAATTTAACCATAGATAAAATTTCTCGCACATAAAATATGAACTTGAGTTTTGCTTATGATCGTAATTTTCTCACTAATTACTTTCTCTTGACTATTCTATATATATATATTCTCAATTTGAGTTTTTGATCTTTTGAATATATCATTACATAATAAAATACAACTTAGCAATTAGGTGTGATGCGGTTTTAAAAAATATATAAAATTGTTGTAATAAACATTATCAATGATAATATATGAGCAAATATACAAATATCATAGTTGATATCAAATTATCAATTACTAAATAAACCCGACCTTAGCTTCGTAAGCAAACCTCGCTTGACCCGACCTAGCTCGATACGACCCGAAACAAACCCGAAATGATCCAACATTAGATGACCCGATATCCGACTCAAAATCTGAAATAACCGGACGCTAGATGACCCGATACCCGACCTGAAATCTAAAATGATCCGACACTAGATGACCTGATATCCGACCCGATCAGACCCGTGATCTCGACAATCTTGTTGAGTAATATTGACCCGACCCGAACCCACCCGACCTACCCAATTGCCACATCTATGTAGGAATCAAGTTTTAGTATCTATAGAATTCTTTACTAATTTTTTGGATGCAAGAAACATGGTCTTCTTGAAACCGTAGAATTGTTATTTTTTCTTCATCCATAAAAAAGTAAAATAGTTGGATGACAAAATAATGTAATATATGATTTGGATAATTTGTATTTTCAATAGAAATTCAAACTTTTGAAATAGCAGCAGGTACAGTGATTATGATTTTGGTATTACTCTTTTAACTTTTTAAACTTAAGAGAACAAATGATCAGGGAAGAAAACCCAGATAATTTTGGTATACATGTTCACTGATACCAGCAGGTGTAGTAATTATGATTTCATGATATTAGTCTCTTCAATTTAGTGAAACCTCTAACATTGCTGGCACAAAATGTTAATGTTTTGAAAATCATGCAGATGGATACACCCTGTGCATATGTTTGTGCAGACAGCAAGATATATGAGGTTACTGAGTGGTTCGGCTGTCAGGTATGTACAAAAAACATTTCTTTTGGCCAGGTTAGCACCATGTACCTGGACCATTTCCTCAAGTTCAAATAATTTAAAGCGCAGGAAATGAGGTGCCCAGCAAACTCCCACAAACCGAGCTTTCATGTAAATGCGAGCTTAACAAAACCGAATAACTCAAAGGGAAGTAGTTCAGGCCTCCGGGGCCAAGGTCCAGGCACTACCAACATGGAAGAAGAAATGACTGAAGAAGAGTTCTTCCAGTGGTTGCACAATGCCGTCAATTCGGTGCCTTCAACCCATTTAGCTCACCAAATGACACAACAGCTGCAGGGAACTCTGGTGCATCTAAGAGTGGAAATGGTGGCAACAGCAATGGAAAAAAGAAGAGGAAGGGGAAGAAGCAGAGGTAGCTCAAAAATAAAACAAGAGGCAGTTTTTAGAGAAGGTAGTGCAAAAGAAGGGAAAGAGATGCTCGTAACTCTTAAGAGTTATTGAGTTGCTGTTAATGGTGCTTTTCTTGCTAGTTTTGGCTAGTTTGTGAAATCTTCAATTGTAAATTTTGACTCTTTCAGCTTTTGATGAGTATGTTTGCATATGTTGTATGCAATACGGCTGCTTTTGACCAGCTAAACAAGCTACCATTATCCACTAATAGAGGCGAAAAGCGGTTGTGTGTAGAATGGTCTCTAAAGCATCTTCCAAGGGATGTTCTCAGCTGAAATTTTGATTTTCGTCCCAAAAATGCTATCAGTACAAGGGGACAATTGCATTACCAAACGGACTTTCGGTATAAAAAGGTTTTGTTGTCGCTCGTTAACTGGCACTTTTGTGATGCTGTAGTCCTTGCACTGTTGAACGAACTGGTACACTGCTGCATCGTGCACTGCAGGCTGCAGTACAAAGCAGAGATAAATTATTTATTGCGATTACTGCAATTAACTCTTGCCTATTCCTAGCTTATATGGAGGAATCTCCAAGTTAACACTAAGAGATTATAATTTAACTCATGTTAATACCTAGTGCATACATGGACACATCTCACACTCTGATAATTTACTCTGATAATTTACTGACAGAAATAACTGGACAGCGCAAAGATGATCAATTTATAAAATTTGGGTATAATTGCAATTGATGTCTAATACAAATACTAGGTCCATTAGCAATGGTAATAGGCCACTAGCTCTGGTCTGGACCAGCAAGCCACATGGTACCAAAATCAATTAGTCATTCTCAATTCAGTACCAGTCTTTACATAACTATGCTATGCTCAACCAACCATTCCAACTGTCAACTGACATGAATAGAACCAAATACCAATCAGGAAATGCAAGTTAATTTATTGCCTCCTCTGAGATTATTCAAAATCTAGCTGTATATTCTTACTAATCCAAGGAAGATTAATAATCACATCTCAAAAAGTCATTTTGCAATATGCTTGCCAGAAAACAACTCTGACAGCGATGTTATAGCAGAAAATGTGCAGGACACAGATACAACCTCTGTTAAAAAGAATTGTGGATATCGCACTTTGAGATAAGAGAAGAGATAGATAAAACAAATTTTGTTACTTATTAGACACTCTTATATCTTTCTTACATATAAAATAACAGATACAACTCTTTATATAGCCTAAACATCTGAGAATACTTTAAAAATTCGTAATAAAAAATGCAGAATTCTAAACAGCAATATTTCAGCTGACAATCTTTCACTAAAATCGCCATAACTCTCTGTAGAGAACTCCAAACGACTTAGAATTTGAACCATTGGAAACTAGACTTCAAGAATTTTCCATCCATAGTCATAGACTAAATTTCACATCCATTTGTCCTTTCAAATGCTGTCATTAATCAATTAAAATTATGCCAAAGTGTTTGAAGCCAAAGAGTCTCCCTTTATTTCCTAATTTATTTAACTTTAATACTAAAATTAAGTTTATCTTTCAACAAAACTTTTCCATAAACTTAATTTACTTCTACCATCCGTCATGCCAATCACCATTGAACTTCTTCATAACTCGCGACGAATAGCGACGTCACTCATTGACGGCTTCTTCTCGATTCATTGATCTAGGAAATTCAAAAAAAATCAATCGTGGTTTCATCTCATATGCCATCCAATTTGCTCGACTCTTGGTCATGTTTATGTGAGATTTACACCCACAACGCTGCTCCACACCGTATTTTTTCATGTGGCTCCACATCACATCTTCTAATGTCTTCGCACACTTCCAAAACCATCTCATAATGTTGCTAGTTCTCTTATCCTAACACTCATTGCACAAGCTATCATGAGTCATTGCTCATGTCGGCTTCACTCATCGATTCTTCAAAAACCACTTGACAAAAATTTCACCACACTTTTGTAACATTATTTGCTTGATATATAGCTCTCATCATTGATAAGCTTTTCTTTTCTTACAATATCTCTAAAATTATCTTCACGAAAAAAAACACCACAAAAAACACTATGTTTTTCTTCTTTTTTTTTAACAAAAATCAACACATGATATTTTTCTCATTATCCCGATACTTTTTCTTTTCTCACAAAAAAAAAAAACAAAATAAGGGGATTCAATTTTTTTTCACTCATTTTTTTTCAATGCTCCTACCAACATAGAAAAACTCATATATACTAAAATAAACTCAAAAAAAAATATTAACACTTAACTTTCTTTAAAACAAACATCGAGACTCACCATATTTTTCTTTTTGTTTCGATATCTCTCTTCTTTCTTTCTTTTTTTCTTCTTATTTTTCTTCTTTTTTCTTCGCCATGCCGGTCTCTCTTGATCGATCGAACACGGCTCGATACCACTTTGTTAAAAGAGAATTGTGGATATCACACTTTGAGATAAGATAAGAGATAGATAAAACAAGTTTTCTTACTATTAGACACTCTTATATCTTTTTTACATATAAAATAACAGAATACAACTCTTTATATAGTCTAAACATCTGAGAAGACTCTAGAAATTCATAATAAAAACATATAATAAAAACAGAATTCTAAACAGCACCCTTTTAGCTGACACCCTTTCACTAAAATCACCATAACTCTCTATAGGGAACTCCAAACGATTTAGAATTTGAACCATTGGAAACTAGACTTCAAGAGCTTTCCATCCATAGGTCATACACTAAATTTCACATTCATTGACCTCTTCAAATATTATCATTAATTAGCCTTAAAATTCTGCCAAAGTGCTGAAGCCAAAGAGTCTCCCTTTATTTCCTAATTTATTTAACTTTAATACTAAAATTAAATTTATCTTTCAACAACTCCACTTCTATATTATTAACTAATGTATGTAAGGTTTCTGAAAGAGACCTCATGTTTGTACCTTAAATCTTGGAATCGTATTAAGTTCCAGCTACAACTAATTAGCTTGGTATGTTAATGGCCACCATAGAGTTGGTTTCCATATCTTCCATCCTGATGGTGAACGCCAACTAATGAGATTAAAGACAAATATAACTTGTAATATTAAATATTAAGACATTGTATTTTTCATAATAAAATCTGGGATATTCAGTTTTAAGATAATAAGGTTCAAATATAAATACTTATAAATATTCGATTGTCATTTAAATATAAATTTTAAGTTCAAAATATAATTTATAATATTAGATATTAAAACGCATATTTCTCTTATTAAGACTTAAGACATTCAGCTTTAAAACATTAAAGTTCATATATAAATATTAACTCATATATTAATTGTTGTTCAAATATAAATTTAAAGTTTAAAATATGACTTGATATATTCAATATTAAGATTTTATTTCTTCGAAGATTAAATTTTAGGACTTTCGATTTTAAAACTTTGATGGTCGTTCATTGACAGATAGTCTGCTTGATGTTCGAACGTGACCAACGTGATTAACAAATTTTTCAGTTGAGGTATATATCGAGATATAAATCTGAAGTACAATTAGTTGGTCTCTTTTTATTATTTATATTATTAACTAAATTTAAATATGCTGACACGGTGTTGTTTTTGCTCGTCATGAAACCATTGATATCTCTTTATTACTTGTCCTTTGTACAGACTACAGACTGTACAAACCATACATATCTCTTTATTATAAAATGTATAAAGTTTAAATTGTATTTTCATATTTCTAGTTATACCCTTGATATTTCTGTATCTAGTAATTAGTAAATCAACTGTTGCGCACTTTTGTAAAGAATGGTATCTCGGTAGCTTCTCATGTTGCTAATCTCTCTAACGGGTCAGTGGGCGAAGGTGTGTTGTATGTTTAATGAAAATAGTAGCTTTGTTTGTGGGATTCTGAACTTCAAAAAAAAAGTTTTGGATAAGTGTGAGCATCCTGATAAATCTTCTTGGGCTGTACGTCATTGTTTTACTTGTTCCTACTGTGATAATTGTCAGCCTTTGGTGAAAGAGATAATTCACTACATTAGGGATTCTTTTAAGCTTTACCAAGTATATCTACAATAAACAATTTAACATCATTTAATATGGTCCATTGAACCGGCAGCTGGGGTGTCTAGTACATCTGTATCTTCATGACTTCATCATATGTCCCCTCCTCAATCATAAAAGAATCTCTTGGGGCTGTTGGATCGTATTGCTTAACTACAAGTACAGAGGCAGCCGCTGAAAAATCAGCAGCAGCCAGGTACGATTTGACTCAGTGGCGGATCCATATAAATCCAGAGGTACAGCAGTGTTATTTCTTAAAATTAAAAACTAATAGAATAAAGCAGTAATAGATTCACCAAGTCACACCCTAAAATTTTTTTGTGTTACCCTTTCGAGTCCTGGACTGGATTGATCTTGTAGCTTTCGCCCAGCTTGTAGAACATAAAAAAATGCCCTAATAATAACCCAAAATGCATGTTAAAATTTTTTTATACCGATAAGTTAATGGGTTTCAACCCGCTAAGATATTCAATCCGACTGGGGCTACACCCTGGAAAAATTCCTGGCTCCGCCCCTGATTTGACTGGCCTCAACTCTGGGCAGACATGTATTTGTATTAATGGCATGCAAGGTGGCTTTTGCCCCACCACAAATAGGTTGCAGCGGCCAATGGCCTTCACATAGTGGTTTGAAATGGATCGGACGGTCCAACTCGTTCGGATCGTACATCGTGGATGCGGATCGGACCGAATCGACCACGGTCGGACACGGATGGGATCCGTCCCTGTGCCTTATTACTGCTCCGATCCAACGCTGGATCGGTCATTCCTTCGCCTGAAAATGGACCGTGCTGATCCGTCCCGTGCGAACCCATAGACTGACGGACCGACCGTGGACCGTGCGGACCGAGGCCGACCGACCGCTCCCACCCGGCCCCCACCCCCCTTTAAAAATAATTCGAATTAGTTAAAAAATATTATTAAAAAATATGATAAATTATTATTTTTCCCAATTTATAAAAAAATAAAATTTCTGGACGATCGGACCGTTAACTGCGTCCCGTCCCCGTCCCGCGGGTCCAGCCGGGGCCAATGGTGGGACAAGTTCGGTTTTTTTCGAATTTGCACCGCTCTAGGACTGCACCATGTGAACCGTAGATCGCAAGTGGATCATGGAAACTCGTTTGGACCGGGTTTGACCGACTGCCTTTCAAACCTCTACCTTCACATAAGGGGGGATCCAATAGATTTCAGGACCTCTAAATTTTAAAAAATAATATTTTTCAATAATATTTTCGGTAATTTGTTCTCTTAAAAAAATTCTCTTCCTAAATTGTCTGATTATTTTTATTGAGAAAAAATATTTAATATCATGCATAATTAAATAATTATACAAAAATATCAAAATATAAAGTTACGTAGATGAAAACTTTTTTCATCAAATTGATTATTTATTACTTTGAGCTTTATTTGGTTGTTATTTTTAATATATAAAATATTATTATTTTAATAATTTTTTATTAGATAAAAATATATATTAAATTATTATTTTTTTATTTAGTACCCGTTTAATTAATGAGTTTGAACCCGATAAACTATTACAATTCGATAATTATCCCCGACCAAAATCCTATATCCAGGGCCTTCACAAGTTCACAGTGACCACAGCGGCCAATGGCCTTCACTGTACCAATGGCTTCCATTTTAGTATATTGTCCTTTTAAAACGAAAACGACTGATGTCACTTGACATTGCAACCTACGATCAACATGGTGTCATTTATAATAAAAACATGGTATGCGTTTTCATTATCAATTTCAGTTATATATCAACCTCATAATATAAAATATCAGGCTGAATAGAATTCAACTAGGTAGGCAAACAGATCGAGATAAAGATGGATAAAGATGAATAATGATTGTGTCGTATTCGTATTCGTTATAATTTTTCAGATATGGATAGTCTTAGGTAAATATATATATGAATCGTATATTTTACGGATATTGAATACGGATCGATATCTGACGTATACAAATATGAATAGAGATAAGCAACACAATGCAATGCTCTTTACATATGTATCATTGAAAAATAATTGTATACTATTCTTTGAAAGAATTATTAATTCTAAAAATTAAATATTAATTATAAAAATAATAATTATCATTATATTAGTAGTTCAAATGTATCAATAAATTATAAAAAATATGATACATATTATATATAAAACTAGTTAAATTTGAAATATACGCAATAAAATCTAATTAAAAATATATAATGAGATTTTTCTGTTAGTTTGTAATAATCTTGAAGTCAATAATACGATAAATTTGATATATAAAGCTTTGTTCATTAATTGGATATTTAAACGATATTTTATTTCCTTGAGTATTATTGAATTTATGAATCATTTCGAGTTTATGACCGAATTGTGAAACTTCATAATATAAAATATACTCTTAAAAGTCACTAACCAAGGTAATTGGCAGGAACACTAATTAATTGCTATCAGGTTAGTATGTGGATTAAATAATGGTCAAGTTTTACAGATCATAGGCAAAGAGTTATCATTTTAATCACATAGATGTTCTAGAGCATCGTATTTGATGACTCCTAATGAAACATTAAATGGAATTGTGTTCGTGTCATTAATATTTTCGTTCAAAGGTTAAATTCTAAAGTATGAGGTATTCATCTTTCCTATATAAAATATGTATGTGTGTGATTTCTACCAAACGTTATCCGTAAAAGGTGGCTATAAAGGTAGCTCTTCGTATACATAACTTATGCGCGAGGAAGAGATGGTTTACCAAAAGTACTATTGTCTCTCATATCTCTATACGAGTTATAGCATCACCGGCCCCTTGATAGAGTAAGATTATCTACTAGTAGTATAATTACAAGAGTAATTATATTTGATAGTTTATTCTCGATCAAGAAAAGATTAAGTTTGTAAGGATGACATCAGAGGTTTTGAACGCCCAAATCCCGTTAATGCTCAAGTCATGGAAAGACCATAGAACAAAATTTTTACTTTTATTTAAGTTAGAGATTAAAGTATGTCGATGATTACCGAGAGATACACACATTTAATTCTTTACAAAAGACAAGAAATATTATTTTACTTCTAACTTAAGCTTAGAGTTAAAGTGGTACGTCTGATGATTACCAAGAGATACACACATCTTTAAACCTTTATTGATCTACTCCATGATTGATTTCTAAAACATTAATCTACTTAACAATTAAATAGATTAATATAAGATGTTATACTCGCTTCCAATTTTCAATTGGAATGAAAATCGGCTTGTCTCGAGCATCAAACGTATGATGCCTCTTTTCAGTAGTTATCCACCAGATCGACTCGTAGAGAGCGACTTATTTCTTTTGCTAGAAATACCGTAAATCGCGGTTTTCACAAAAACAAGAATCATCGAGAAAAATATGAAATAATAATATTCACGACTCGTAGTTATTCTATTTCACAAATGTGCAGAAATATCACAACTTTCATAAAAATACTATTCACCGATCCCGTGAATTCTAAAACAACCGTATACCGAGCGAGAGAAAGTAGAACTGATTTGGTGTAGCTTTTTCTCTCACCCGACCCCTCTATTTATAGAAAATGTGGGATTATCAAATTACCAAAATACCCTCATGAATAGTAGGGAGGTTCCAAAGTGAAAAGACTAAAATATCCTTAAAGTTCATCCAATTTACCAAAATGCCATTGGGCTTTTGGCCAAATTACCAAAATACCCTTGGGCTTTTGGCCAAATTAACAAAATACCCTTTTGAGGTCGACATGGACTTTTTATGGGCCTTTTTGGGCTTTTAATTATTAATTAAGGCTTTAATTATAAATGAGCTTTTAACCTAAAAATTTAAATCCATAATTAATATTTAAAATCTAAATCAATATATATATAATTATCATGTACAATTATATTTCTCTCTATAGTTGTTATTTCGGTAAATTTATACGACGTGACCATAAGTTATGTATACCAAGAGCTACCTTTATAGCCACCTTTACTGATAAAGTTTGGTAGAAATCACACACATACATATCTTATGTAGGAAAAATGAATACCTCATACTTTAGAATTTAACACCGAAAGAAAATGTTAATGACACAAACACAATTCTATTTAATGTTTCATTCGGTGCATCACAATACGATGCTCCTAGAACATCTATCTATGTGATTAAAATGATAACTTTTTACCTATGGTCTGTAAAACTTGACCATTATGTAATACACATACTAACCTAATAGCGTTAATTAGTTTTCCCGTCAATTACCTTGGTTAGTGACTTTTAAGAGTATATTTTATATTATGAAGTTTCACAATTACTTACGGCCATGAACTCGAAATGATTCATAAATTCAATAATACTCAAGGAAACAAAATATCGTTTAAATATTGAATTAATGAACAAAGCTTTATATAACAAATTTATCATATTATTGACTTCAAGATTATTACAAACTACCGTACACGTATCTACCTTGAAACTGATCTCGATATTATATAGTATAATTAATAATTAAAGTCTTAATTAATAATTAAAAACCCAAAAGCAAAAAAGGCCCAAAAAAACCCAACATCAAAAGGCCCAAAATAGCCCAATGAAAAACTTATAAATTTAGCCAACTCTATATTCTTGTAAAACAAGTAATGGCGTTTTGATAATTTTGGCCAACTTTATATTCTAGCAAAACATGTAATGACATTTTGATAATTTGGCCAAACTTTAATGTCATTTTGATAATTTTGGTAAACTTTTTGAAAGGCTATAAATGTAAGGGTGTGATGATAGAGAAAACACAAAATTATATTTTATATTCTCTTTCTCTAGATACGGTTGTTTCAAAATTCACGGATCGGTGAATAGTATTTTTGCGAGAAACCGCGGTTTACGGTATTTCTGGCAAAAGAAATAAGCTGCTCTCTAGTCAGTCCTGGTGGATAACCTACAGAGGCATCATACGTGTGATACTCCGAGACAAGCTGATTTTCATTCCAATTAAAATTTGGAAACGAGGTATAAAATCTTATATTAATCTATTTAATTGTTAAGTAGATTAATATTTTAGAAATCAATCATGGAGTAGATCTATACAAGTTTAAAGAGGTGTGTATATCTTAATAATCATCCGACATACCGCTTTAACCCTTCGCTTAAGTTAGAAGTAAAATAATATTTTACTGTCTTTTGTAAAGGATTAAAATGTGTGTATCTCTCGGTAATCATCCGACATACTTTAATCCCTAACTTATGTAGAAGTAAAATTTTTGTTTTGATTTTTCCGTTAGCCTTAAGTCTTAGCGGATTTATTTTACAAATTTCTCTCCTTATGATTGATTTCTAAAATATTATAACTTATGTAAATAAGGTGCATATACCCTGTATCGGTTTAATTCTTAGATTTGCAACTTAAGTCCAAACCAAATAAATTATATTTTTTTGGTTCGAATCAGCCAACTAAGAAAGTTAAATTAGATTTAAATTTTCTTTACGCTTTCTTTTCGAAAACTTTTGATTGTGTTAAAAAATATCTAAGAATGTGATGAAGTAATAAAATACCTGAGGTGATGTCAAAGAAAGATGGGAAGTGGATACCTTCGGTATTTTTCTGATAAGCCATTTTACGTGTCCTGATAACTGACCCAAAAGGAAGTTTATCACATTACCAAATTACTTTTGCACTTTCGAAGCATGACAAATATATCTCTTTTGCTTTTTCGAAAACCTTTGGTTATGAAAAGTATATCTATGAATGTGATGAAGCAATAAAGTACCTAAGTAAGAGTTGTTGATCTCCACACCTGAAAGAGATGGTTTTGTCTAGGAAAGATTAAATTTAAAGTGGTCATCGTGACCCCGATCTTTCCAGGGAGCCCCTTTTACGTGTCCTGATAACTGGCCCAAAAGGAACTTTATCACGTTATCAAATTACTTTCTCGTACCAAAAATGAATTAACTGTTTTAAAACCATATAAAATATTTATATGTTTTTTACGGTATAAATAAGAACATATGCATAAGCTACAAAATAAAGAATTAGATACTGATTAAGATATATACGTGACCTGGTCACATATATAAGTAAATTAATTTACTGCTTTGATAATAAATGTGTAAATTAGATTTATCATTTTTAAGAAATCTTGAAGGAAGGTTGTGTCAAAGAAAGACTGGAAAAGAAATTTTCAATGATCTTTCGGTAGACATCTTTTACGTGTTCGTAATGAAATTCGTTTAAAGTCACTTAACAACCGATCGCTTACAAAAGTTAAGCAAACCCTAAATTAAGTAATCTGCTTCTCTACCTACTCTATCCTCCTCACACTATTGTTCATCGGTTGACGAGACCTACTCGCAGGGCGTCATATTCTACCTTTGGTTGTCGAGGGTTATATCCGACATAACGAACCAAATAGAGTGAGGTTACTTACCAATGATTTCCAAAACAGCTTGGGCGTGGGACAAAGTTTCGTTAAAATATATGATGTTTAACGAAACCAAGAATCACATAGAGATGTGATTAGCAAAGAGTTGCTTATCTAAGATAAGTAATAAATGAATTATTCAATGATAACTTGATTATTAGTGAAAAAAGAGATCTTGGTCCTAACTACAAATGAGAATAGAACAAATTTATAAAAGGGAGTTTTATTTAGAATAAAACATTACATGAACAAAGCTAATTTTTTTAATATTTAACGTTGTAGCACATGGCTAAAGAAAACTCTTTCTCACCGCATGCCCTACTCGAGAAAGAATAACTCAAACTAGATGAAACTAATTTCACCGATTGGTTCCGTACACTCACAATCATACTAAGGCGTGAGAAACTCGAATATGTCCTTAACACACCAATCCCTACGCAACCCGCAACAAAGCCGCATAGAAGAAGAACTCACTGTGTACAACAAGCACAAAGAATATGAACTTGATGTACAAAATTTCTTAGTCAAGAAACTTAAGGTGACTAAATCTCTCGCCGAGTTATAAGATGATCGAGAGCAGCTCTCTTGACACTCACATGCTCCATGTGACGAGCGATGTTGAGCAATGGAGAACCTTAACAATCCGTCGAGAAAAGAGTTTGCTACGGATGTTATTCTGAATTCTCCCTCTCTCAGTTATTCTAATTTCATCATAAATTATCATATGCTGAGAATTGACAAGAGTTTGCAGGAGCTCCAAGGGATGTTGAGGATCGCTGATGGAGAGATGAAGAAGAGTTTTTCTACCCTCATGATCCAAGAAAGTGGAAAGAGGATTAAAAAGATGAAATGCAAAGTGACTCCCAAAGTGGCGCTTAAATACAAGGGTAAAGGGAAGATGGTTCCTAATCAGAACACTCCCAAGGAAAAAGCCTATTCTACCTCTGATTGCTTTTGCTTTCAAAGCAAGGGTCATTGGAAGAGGAACTGCCCTAAGTATCTAGAGGTTATGAAGACAGAAAAGATTCTTAAGACTTCAACCTCAGATATTTTTATTGTTGAAATTAACGTTGTTACTTCTATTCAAGATTGGGTATTGAATACTGGATCATGTGCTCATATTTGTTCAAATATGCATGCACTAAAGAATAGGAGGAAACTACACAATAAAGAAATACAATTCCGAGTTAGAAATGGTGCACAAGTTGCAAAATAATGGTTTTAAGTATAAAGTTGTGTTTGCACTAGCGGGCTTATAATGGAACTTGAAAATATATATATTGTTCCAAATATTTCCAGAAACATCATTTCAATTTCATGTTTAGAGATGAATGATTTCTCTTTTGTTATAAAGGATAATGATTGTTCTATATACAAATATGAGTTATATTATGGATCTTCTTTTATAATGAATGGTCTTTATATGCTGAAAATAGACAAACTCGTATTTAACATCAACAAAAGACTCAAAATATCTCATGAAAGTATGACTTTCATGTGGCATTGTCGTATTGGTCATATAAATGAGAAACACATCAAAAAGTTACATAAAGTTGGACTTCTTGGTAATTTTAATATTGAAATAATAAACACGTGCGAATCTTATTTACGTGGAAAAATGACCAAAGCGCCTTTCTCCAAGAAGGATGAAAGGACAAGTGACTTATTAGCCCTTATACACAGATGTATGCTGACCAATGAGTACTTGTACAATAAATGGTGATCGCTACTTTATCACATTTACTGATGATTACAGTAGATATGATTATGTCTACTTGATGAGACATACGTCTGAATCCTTTGAAAAGTTCAAGGAATTCAAGACTGAAGTAGAAAATCAACCGAATAAAGGTATTAAGGCCTTACTACGTAGACCATGGAGGCGAATACTTGAGTTATGAGTTTACAATGTACTTAAAAAAATGCGGGATAGTCTCACAACTCACACCTCCGTGAACGTCGTAATGGAACGGTGTTTCTAAGAGGAGAAATCGAACTCTGCTAGACATGGTTCATTCCAAAATGAGTAATGTTACACTCCCAAAAATATTTTGGGGACACGCACTAGAAACTGCTACTAACAATAAATATGGTTCCATCCAAGTCAGTAGAAAAAACTCCATACGAGTTATGGTTTGGTAAGGTATCAAATATGTCTTATCTTAAAATTTAGGGTTGGGAGGTATTTGTCAAACGTTCGACGTCTGACAAACTTAGACCCGAAGCTGACAAGTATTTTTTTGTAGGGTATCCTAAAGAAACAAAAGGATATTACTTTTATTACCAGTCCGAGAACAAGATAATTGTTGTTCATCATGGTATATTTTTGGAGAAAAAAATTCTCACAATGGGAAGTAGTGGGAGTAATATAATACTTGAAGAAATTCAAGATGCATCACACAATATAATATCCAATACTGATCAGATAAACCCACCACTTGATTTTTCTACGATGAGTATTTAGAAGAACCGAATCCATAAATAGTTGTGGAAGAAATTCTAGTTCCGAGCTCATCTACTTCAATGCAAGTTGAAACAGAAATAAATCTGCATACTGATGTGGATGAAGTTTGACAGTGTAAAGAACAAGTGTTACGAAGGTCACATAGGACAGTCCGTGCATCTGAAAGGTACATGGGACTGCATGAAGTCTCAGTATTTGATGTTGAAGATCCTCTGACCTATGCGGAAGCAGTGGATAGACCCGACTCTGGCAAATGGCTGGAGGCCATGAGATCTGAAATACAATCCATGTATGACAACACGGTTTGAAACCTGGTTGCACCGCCTGTTGGGATAAAATTCATAGCTAACAAGTGGATTTTTAAAAGAAAAATAGACATGGATGGTAATATGACTATTTACAAAGCACGACTAGTAGCGAAAGGTTTCAAATAAATTCTCGGCATAGATTATGATGAAATTTATTCACTCATAGCTATGTTTAAGTCAATTCAGATGCTCCTAGCAATTGCCGCATTTCATGATTATGAAATATGGCAGATGGATGTCAAAATCGCCTTCCTAAATGGAAATTTGGAAGATGATGTGTATATGATACAACCTACAGGTTTTGAGGATCCAAAAAATATCGGGAAGGTATGCAAGCTTCTCGGATCCATTTATGGATCAAGCAAGCATCGTGAGTTGAAATCTTCGATTTGATGAAGAAGTAAAAAGTTTGGCTTCGTCGATGCGAAGAAGAACCTTGTGTATACATGAAAACTAGTGGGAGTGTCATCGTTTTTCTAATTCTCTATGTGGACGATATACTCTTAATGAGAAATAATATTCCTTTATTATAATTAGCCAAATCTTCATTAAAGAAAGTGTCTCAATGAAAGATTTAGGCGAGACTGTCTATATAATAGGCATAAAGATATATAGAGATAGATCTAAGAGACTTATTGGATTAAGTCAAAGCACGTACATTGATAAAGTCTTCGAATCGGTTCAAAGATGCGAATTCCAAAAATGATTTCTACCAATGAATCATGGTTCACACTTAGCAAAACTTAGTGTCATTTGACAACTGATGAACAAAACATAATGAGTAGAGTGTCATAAGCTTCGGCTATTGGCTCTATCATGTACACCATGTTGTGCACTCGCCACGATGTCTCGTACGCTTTGAGTGTGACGAGTAGATATCGACTAATCCAGCATGAGCACCGAAATGCTCGTAAAAAATATCCTTAAGTACTTGAGAATAACTAAGGATATATTTCTAGTCTACGGTGGTGACTCACAAATCGTGATAAGTGGTTACACAGACGTTATCACCTCATATGAGAAATCATAAATAGAGGAGAAACATATCTTCGATGTAAAGATTTGAAAAATTGACACCGTCGGCAACACATCTGATCCACTTATAAAACCTCTACCTCAATCAAAGCATCACTTGCACACATCTTCTATGGGTTTGAAACACATAGGAGACTGGCTGTGAGATTTTCTTTAGATCTGAGAGATTTATAGAATAAAGATATTTGTATAAAGCATGACTCAATATGATTGACTCCAAACTTAAGTGGGAGATTGTTAGTTTGTAATAATTTTAAAGTCAATAATACGATAAATTTATTATGTAAAGCTTTGTTCATGAATTGGATATTTAAATGATATTTTGTTTCCTTGAATATTATTGAATTTAAGAATCATTCCGAATTCATGACTAGAATTATGAAACTTCATAATATAGAATATACTCTTAAAAGTCACTAACCGAGATAATTAGCATGAACACTAATTAATCGCTATTAGATTAGTATGTGGATTAAATGATAGTTAAGTTTTACATACCATAGACAAAGAGTTATCATTTTAATCACATAGATAGATGTTCTAAGAACATCATATTTGTGATGTAACTCTAAATGAAACATTAAATGAAATTGTGTTTGTGTCATTAATACTTTCATTCAAAGTGTTAAATTCTAAAGTATGAGGTATTCATATTTCCTACATAAGATATGTATGTGTGTAATTGATACCAAACGTTATCCGTAAAAGGTGGCTATAAAGGTAACTCTTCGGTATACATAAGTTATGCGGAGGAATAGATTGTTTGCCAAAAGTACTATTGTCCCTCGTATTTCTATACGAGTTATAGCATCACTAGGCCCTTGATAGAGTAAGATTATTAGCTAAGAGTATAATTACAAGAGTAATTATATTTGATAATTTACTCATGATCAAGAAAAGATTAAGTTTTCAAGGATGACACATACCTACCTTAAAACTGATCTGATAGCTATATGACAAAAGAATTAAACACAAGTAAATAGTTTACTGGATCATGATATTATATAGTACATCATCATCTGTGTAATTGGATGGTCATAGTGCATTTGGCCGATGTCTCCTATGATTATAGAGGTTAAAATGGTTTTAAATATATTTACCAACATAACACGGATCCCGTCTGCGTCACACCGTATAGGAGTTGATCGGAGAATCTTATTGATTAATTATAAATTATTTATAATAAATAATAAGATAATTATAATTAATTATATATGATATAATTAAATTATATTTGTCATAGAGATGACAAGAAATAAAAAACCAGATTGAATTTATAACGTGTTGATACGTCATATAAATTTACCGAAATAACAACCGAGATAAATATAATTGTACATGACAATTATATGTATATTTGATTTGGATTTTAATGTTAATTATGGATTTGAATTTTGAGTTGAAAGCCCATTAATAATTAAAGTCTTAATTAATAATTAAAAACCCAAAATAAAAAAGGGCCCAAAAAGCCCAAAATAGCCCAATGAAAAACTTATAAATTTGGCCAACTTTATATTCTTGCAAAATAAGTAATGACATTTTGATAATTTTGGCCAACTTTATATTCTAGCAAAACATATAATGACATTTTGATAATTTAGCCAAACTTTACTGTCATTTTGGTAATTTTGGCAAATTTTTTGAAAGGCTATAAATAGAAGGGTGTGATGAGAGAGAAAAACACAAAATTCTATTCTATATTCTCTCTTTCTCGGTATACGGTTGTTTAAGAATTCACGGGATCAGTGAATAATATTTTGTGAGAAACCACAGTTTACGGTATTTCTGACAAAAGAAATAAGCCGCTCTCTGGTCAGTCCTGGTGGATAATCTACAGAGGTATCACACGTATGATACTACGAGACAATCCGATTTTCATTTCAATTAAAATTTGGAAACGAGGTATAAAATTTTATATTAATCTATTTAATAATTAAGTAGATTAATATTTTAAAAATCAATCATGGAGTAGATCTATACAGGTTTAAAGAGGTGTGTATATCTCGGTAATCATCCGACATACCGTTTTAACCTTCGCTTAAATTAGAAGTAAAATAATATTTTACTGTCTTTTATAAAGGATTAAAATGTGTATCTCTCGATAATCATCCGACATACTTTAATTCCTAACTTAAGTAGAAGTAAAAAAAAAAAATTACGGTCTTTTCATAGCTTAAGCCTTAACGGGATTTGGTTGAACCAAAACCCAACATTTTCGGATATGTATTTGAATAAATTGGATAATATCGGATATTAATGGATATAATAGCTAAACGGACGGATACGAATAAATAATAGTCAAACTGTATATTTATCCATTAGAATTTTCAGATATAGATATAAATATCTTTAGATACTGATACAGATTAAATATTTTTTATTATTTTTTAAATTAGATCATGGATAAAATTGAATATTTTACTATCTTTTGCAACCCTAAATTCAAGTGTCATCAAGAAACAAAAAATCGATTCTTAAGGGATAAATACCCCAAAGAAAAAGAGAGAGATAGAGAGGGAGGAAATGGTGGTAGCGCACTTAAAATAGAATAGTGAGGAATAATGAATAAAATTCATGATTAGATAAAAAATAATAATTGGGTAAAAAATTCAGGATGGGCCATAAATTGCAGTAAAGAGAATATTGAAGAATCATGAATAAATCGGAATTGGGCATGCAGTGAGGCAATACATGCTAGCATATGAATTAATTAACAGAAAACTTAATGATTCTAAAAATTTATTAAAAAAAAATCTAAAAGGAGTACGTACTTTTATATGTTTCGTTTTACTACTAACCCAAGCTAATGTTAAATATACAAACACCATCATGAAACGTCTAGAACCTACAACAATTATTGGAGAAGTAACTAATACCAAGTTGGTGACAAATTTGTGATAAATTCGGTGTTCGGGAAACGTTCGGCTGGATTAAATATTTATGATTTGGGTATAATTCGGAAAAAATATTTTGCTAATTATATAATTATTATATCAAAATAATAAATTCTTTTGGAAAAGACTAATCTATATTTTATTAAACTCATTAATAGTGTAAAAATAATTATGTATTTTGAAGGAATATATATGAATTTGAGATAAACTTATTAAGTGCATTTAAATATCATTGAAAACGTTTCTTTATAAGGAAAAAAAACTCAAAATGACAAAAAAAAATTATTGCTACATTGAGAACCACATGAGACCGTTCTCATGTGAACTTTTTCATCCCTAACTTTGAGATTTTTTAATGGAGATAGAAGCAAGTCCTCTTGAGTCTTGATGCTTATAGTACCGCCTATAAAGACAGGCAGCAGGCAGCAGCAGCAGATGCCTTTTCACATTCGCCTGTTCCCCGTAAAAATGAGCACGAGAGTCGAGAGATGCAACTAAGTTCAAAATTTACCGAACTAATCGAATAATTGACGTTTTATTCATAAAATTCGTCATATGCGCGAATTATACGTGAATTAAACGTATAGCTCGCGAACTGGCGTATAATTCACTGTTCTGTTCGCCCAATGCAGAAATCAATAACATTTGAGTAGGGCTCTCAATGATATTCTTTTGGCCTTTATCCGATCCGTATCGTATTATCGATAAAACGGATATGAGTAAGGTTTTATTTTCGTTAGGTTATCGGGTATTGTTATGAGTAAGAAAAAAATTTATTAACTTATCGGGTATGGATATTGGTAAGGGATTTTCGTTACCGTTATCCATTGGATAAATTTTATAAATATATATAGTTAAATATATATATATATAATTATAATTATTTTATATTTTTTAATAAATATATAGTTAAATTATATAAATATATATACATATATAGTAATTAGTATATATTTTTTTTATAACAATTGACATGAAAAATTATATGATTTATGTAATATCTAGAATGTTAATGTAGACATTTCACAATAGTTTTTATGTACATAATATTTTTTCATGAGTCTAGACCAAAAGTAATGAGGCAAAGCTAACTAATATATTGGCATTTCACATTAATTTGCTAGTACTAATGGTATTGTATATTTCTAAAATATAGTCCTGAAAAAATATTTATTGTTTTCTCATCTATATAAACGTATAAATTCCCAACAAAATTAATTTTTACAAATACATTACTTAGCTAGTTATCTCATTTCAATAATGTCAAAAATTAGTAATAAGAAATTAGTATTATAATCGAGCATTTAAAAAAAATAAAAGGTTTATCAATACAATCGAATGGTCATACACGCTTCTGAGTATGAATTCTAAATACGTTTAATCAAAATGCCAATAATATAATTCAGATAGAATTGATATTATTAATTAATTTCATTAGTATCAAAATTTCATTAAAAAAAATATCTCAACATGGGGAGCCGGACCTGAACCTGGTCTCAGAAGAAATATTGGATTTTCATAAGATAATTAAGTGTATAGACGAATATGCTCAAGTAACACTCGTTAGATTAGTTGGACTAGGATAGGTATCCAGTACACCAAGCAAGTTGTATTAAATGAAAATGAGGGCCACAGGGCATCGTGACATGCAACAATGCGACATTATAGATTAATTGCAAGCTGCCCCAGAACCACAAAGATAAGTAAATTATATGATTATGCGGCAAGATGGGCCAAGATTACCTCAATAAAAAAAATACATTAAACATAAGATCTGACAAATCAGCAGCTGTACAAAACGGTTCTGATTTCTAAGGAATCGATTACATCTTTATTTAAATCTTTTCTTATCTCATCTCTCTATCAAATTTAAATTGTTTTCTATGTCTATCACCTCATTTAAATTTATTTTTCTCTCTCTCTTAGAACAGATCTCAAAGATCTCTTTGACAATTCATCCACTCTTTCTGACGATCTCTCCAATGATTTATTCTCTTTCTTTCTAATTGTCTCTTACTCTTTTCAACGATTTGTTCTTTCTCTCTCTGACAATATATTTCATCTCTTCAGAGATTTATTTCATCTCCATCGATCCTTCTGAATTGATTTATAAATTTTAATCATCTTTTATTCAATAAAATTCATTATTATATAACTGAATGTATAGATTTGTATTTTATGATACGGATTTTTATGTTTCATTTATCTAAATACAAGAATATGAATATAAACTTAATGTATATATTTAAATATTTAATGTATATATCAAATACCCAAGTCATCTATCTAAATATCTAATTTTATATATCTATATATTTAGTTCACTTATCTAAACATGTCATGCATATATTTAAATAGCTAAGTTATTTATATAAATATATAATTAGATACATATGTTATTTATCTAAATATCTGAATCACACATCTAAATACTCGGATCATTATCTAAATACCTGATTTAATTCTGAAAATAATGCACAAGTGTGGTGGGAGGACGCAACAATTTACTTTTGAAAAGCATGAGTGCGTGTTAAAACTTCCATTCTTTTCCCATTTTTAGATGGCTAGATAAAAATGAAAAGTTTGTTAGTGGATCTTCTGAGATTTATTTTGAGACTAGTAGTCGGACCGTAATATAAACGTCGACTTTTTTCTTTTTTTTTTCTCAAACAATGGATGATAATGCATATATATAGTTATAGTTATTAATTTGAATCACATGGTTGTTATTTAATAAGAAAATTTATTGATAAGTGTGGGGGCACTGTATGATCAGCGCCGGCCCAACATAAATGTACTCTGCGATTTACATTTAACACTGATTTCTCTCTCTCTCTCTCTCTTATTTGGAGAGGTTCTCTACAATCCCTTCATTATCTGCAAGCATCAAATATTTGTCCCTTCTAGTAAGTGTGGTGCATTCGTACCCCAGGGCATTCCCTATCTTACTTTGCACATAATTAGCCACCTCATAATGACTATTCCATTGCTTCCCCAAGTTGTCCCCCTTGCTAGCGTCCACCTTGTCCAGGAATTCCATCTTGTAGTAAGGCCAGGGGTTCATCAGGAAGTACAACGGATCTAAGTACTTCCTCCCACTAGCCGTCGTTCCATAAAACATGCTGACATGTGAAGTCAATGCAACAGGTATGACCGAACGATTCAGCTGTGCAAAAAGCGGGCTGAAACGGAGGAGGTATGGCTCGCGGCATGTTGTTCCTTCGGGACACACTACTATGTCGCCTTCATTCAACAGATCTTCCATTTTCTTTCTGTCGACCTCTTTGTTACGTGTGAGCCTGATTGTTTTTATAGGAGAGAGTATCTCTGCCACCCGGCTAACACTGTAAGTCGTGGCACTGACATGGCGCCCGATTGAACCAGAGATGTACAGCGGATCAAGCAGCGTGCGGTGGTTGCAGACATATATCTGCCCCTTTGAACAATTGTCATTGTCGGTGTTTTGTCCGGTCATGTCCGTGTCATGAGGGTTTCTGACACTTTTCCTTGACACCATGCCAAGGGAAGCAAGGATAGGTATGTAGAGGTAATACGGGAGAAGAATGCAGGCGATGGCTCGGGTGATGCCGAGGGGAATGGATAGGGGAAGCCAAAGAAATATTACGAGCAAATTTACTGGAGTTGACCTTAAAGCTATCCTGCCATCATGAAAAATCAGGGGTTTGGGGTACCTTGACCTTGGAATGGGTTGCCATTTCCTTTTCTCAGCCTCACTAGCCAAATATACCTCCTGAAATAGAGATTAAAGGTGATGAAATGTAGATTTTTCCCCCCAAGAAAAAAGAAGAGACATATTGGCTTATATTTTAATTAATGAAGATATTAATTATAGGATTTAAGCTGCAGTCACTATTGGCTTTATTACAGAAAAAGGAAATTAAAGAATGAAGTAATTTCTGCATTACTTCTGCTGAATGATGGAAATTAAGAATGATAGGTTCGATCTGAATTATATGAAAATCAAGAGTGTTTTCAATCAATTTATGGTTTATGCTCGGTCACGTCTCACGTGGAAGATGGAACAACAGGAAGAATGATAATTTAATGCGGGGTTAGATTTCGTAAATGCAAGCCCATTTACATTTACTTGTGGGCTCAATTTCGTTTAGATGTTGCTTTAGTTTTTTGTTTGGTTTGCTTGGCTATGTATGCCTACGCAGCACTACTCTGGAAAATTCACCTTAGTAATAAAAATCCGAAAAATATTTTAACACAAATTGAACTCCAGCGTTTATCTCTCTTTGGAGAAGGATTCATTAAATTCAAGGGTAAATTTTGGGAGAAATTCATATTTACCGTTGAATTTTAAATTATTCATTTTTAGTTACTGAATTTCAATATGCATTCAATTTTAGTCATTCTTATAATTTTTCAATTAAAATTTTAACAATGATGACATAACATCTTCAGTAAGCTATATAATATTGTTAATAAAGATTAATAATACTAATAAATAATTAAATGAGATAATAAAAAAAGAAAATATTTGTTTCTTATCATTAGGAGTACAAATTTATGCACCCGATTATTTTTTTTTATTATAGTATAACTTTAAATATAGAGTCCAATAGGATACGATGTTGATACTATTAGATATTGGATAAAAAATATGATAAAAATGATTAAACTGAATATATATTGAAATTCAGTAACTAAAATAAATAATTTTAAATTCATTGATCAAATAATTTTATATAAATTTGAGTGACCTCTCAAAAAATTTGCTCTAAATTCAATAATGCCGATACAAAAAAAAGAAGACAAAATAGCCCTCAAAGAATCAAATAGTACATATATAGCCGTCAATAGAAAAACTAGCGTACGATGCAAAATAAATAAAAGTTATTGTTGAGATCGTACATAGCTACTATTCTTTAGCACATTTAGCCAGTGTGTTCTTAAAATTTTCTTTTACCAGTTTAACTAAAAAATAGTTTTATCATTTCCAACATTTCGATATTCACTGCTAAATATTTTTTTCTTATATAAAACTTTGTAGGATAATAAAAAAATATTTTTTATCTATCTTTTTCTGACTCAAAAGTAATAATACATTAACAAATATTTGCATATAAAAATATGAATTAAAAAATATAAAATAAATACTTCAAAACTATAAAACCTTTTATATTATATAATATTTTGTTATAAATTATATATGGAGCGATAGAAATCGATACTTTTAAAAAATGATAAAGTATATCTTTTAGTTAAGGATAATGTATATTTTTATATTATATAACATTTATTTACATATTCTTAATAAGAGTAACATACTTTATTATCCTTATATATTTAATAAGGGTAACAAAGTACATTACCCTTATTAAGGATATATACACAAATGTTGTGACTTATCTCGAGCATGTGACAAATGAGTCCGATGCATTTTCTATTAAGATAAAATTACATCAAGGATCAAAGCATTGAGTCTATATATTTTCATCTTAGTGATAGATGAGATCACAAATGATATACAATAAGAAATTCCTTAGCATATGCTATTTACCGATGATATGGTGCTTGATTGACGAGGGCATAATTGGAGTCGATCGTAAACTAGAGTTGTGGAGATAAACTTTAGAATCAAAAGGTTTTAGACTTAGTAGGATCAAAACCGAATATATGAGGTGTCAGTTCAGCGAGAAAAATTCAGATGATAGAGATGTTAGTTTGGACGGATGAATAGTACTCATGAATGACACATTTTAGTATTTGAGATCGATGTTGCAGTGTGACGGAGCGATCAATGAAGATGTTAGTCATAGAATAAAAGTCGGATAGGTGAAATGGAAACAAACATCTGGTATTATCTATGACAAGAAGGTCCCAAATAAACTAAAAGCACAAGTTCTACATGACGGCGATTAGACTCGCGATGATATATGGTGCGTAATGTTGGGCTACAAAAGGACAACACATCCGAAGATGAGTGTAGTCCGAAATACGGATGTTGCGTTGGATATGTGGCCACACAAGGAGAGTTCGAATAAGAAATGATGATATACGGAACAAACTTGGGGTAGCACCAATTCAAGAGAAACTAGTCCAACACCGTTTGTGATGGTTTGGTCATATCCAACTAAGGCCTCTTGAGGCACTAGTATGCAATGGTATTTTAAGTCGTCCTGAAAACACAAGAAGATGAAGATGTTGACTGAGACTGACATGACAGAAAACAATAAAAAGAGATTTGAAAGAATGAAATATATCCAAAGAGCTTGTTTTGGATAGGTTTGAAAGATGGTAATTCATGTACCTAAACCATAATTTAGGAGTTAAAATCTAGTAGTAGAGTTATAAATTTCAGGTTCTAAGATTTTCAGTTCTTAAATTTTTAGGATTTTAGAATTTAAAATTTAGAAATATATTTTATAATAGAGATTTATTGTAGTATTTTTTTATTATTATTAGCATATTATCAACATCCTTATTATTATCATATTGTCATCACCATTATCATTCTCATTTTTATTTATTTATTTATTTATTATTATTATTATTATTATTATTATTATTTAGCATCATCAATATTATCATTGATATTTGAGATCTTTGATCTTATGTTTTTCAATTGATTTCATTTCTAGCCTACCCCAATTTATTTGAAATTAAAAACTTTATTATTGTTGTTGTATATCTTTTAGTTAAGCTCATCAATGAACTTAGTGAGCTTAGTGAACTTAGTTAAGCTCTTCATTAAGTTTTCTGTAGCTTCAAATAAAAGGAAAAAAATGGCAATTGACTTTCTAAAATTGATATATATATATACAGAGAGAGAATTAGGCTATGATGTTTTGCAAAGCACAAGAGTATTGTGTGTTTTGCGCTCTATTATTAATTTAAGTCGAGAAATGATTGATCCAAACCACTCAATCCAAACCGTTGAACATGATGTTCATATTGAAATATTTTTGAAAAAAATTTTATATATTTTTACATTCATTTGCTATTTTTAGATGAGCGAAAATCACTAGTCATTATTGGATGAATCGAATTCTCGAGATCAACTCATTTTCTATCTCCATGGTAAAAAAAATCGTTATATCAACAAATTTTATATCCATCTAAAAATAATAAAAATTTTAAAAATTAAAATTTGATCTTCAAAAATATTTCAATATGAAAACCAAGTTTAATGATTTGAATCAACTGTTTGGATTTTTAAATTTAAGATATTGATGCAAATTACATAAGCTTTTGTGTATCTCCATTAAGAGTGATAGCGGAACAAACAAGCTGCAAACATTGACAAATCAATTTTAACCGACATTGCATTATAGCTGGACCATTAGTGATCAGATGCTCTTTTCAAATTTTGTGTATCTCCATTAATTAGATGTTCCTTTCTAAGTTTCGGGCACATCACATCATATTTAATATCTGGGTTTATTCTGTGCCTGTTCCGACTTATGACAAATCTTCTTATGGAGATGAGTGATATATGCACATTTTATTTGCATTTTTATCTATATTTTAAATTTACTCATATTATTCGAAGAGTAGTTAAAACTAATATAAAATTATTCACACATTGCATTGGCATAAATTGAAATGATAAAATTATATTTATTTAATTTGTTCGATATAGAATTTTAACATGAACTTCAAAAAGACAATTAAAAAGGGAAAATGATGAATACTATGCACACATCTTAAACTTGCATATTAAATAAAAGAATTTTTTAAGTGCACAAAATCATTTACAAAAATAAGTTTTGTACTTTCCAATTAATTATCATTTTTTATTTAAGCTTATGGTCGCTATTTCTGTTTCAAACTCAATTTGGTATGGTTTTCGTAATTCAATATTATTATACTATTAATTTGCCGTTATTTGTGAATTTGTGGATCCTATAATCTATGCGATGTTTGTTTATCATGGAACTTTGACTTTGTGGTTTGTGGATACTATATATAATCTATGCGATGTTTGTTTTATCACGGAACTTTTTATCAGTACAGTTCTTTTAAATCTGATTCATAAGTCCACTGAGAAACCGATCCTTAAGGACAATATCTAGCTATTTAGATGCACATGCGCATCAATGATGTGTGCTCTAAAAGAATGACATCAGAAATAAGCAAAAACAAACTAATTGACCTTGCAAATTGAGAAGATGTCATGAGAAGAGTGCGCCTCAAGCCCACCAAGCCCAACAACACCAGCGTGCTTTTCACTTCGCTTTGCATGCAACTCCACTTCCCTCTTCACCTCTGCCAGTACCAACTTATTGCCTTGGCCTTCCATCAACCCTGTAAAATAACCTCCAAATACTCCAATTTCCCTCCCAAGCACCACCTCCACACCCAAATATTCCTTCAAAAAACCTTCAACCATAACCCTAGGCATTCCACTAAAGCATATCCTAGTTTCGAATTTGCTCAGAACCTCAAATGCTTCCAAGCCAACATCCTCGAAAAAGTGCTTTGGCAAAACTGCCCTTCCAAGCCTAAATCCCTTTACTCTCACCCCACAAAATGCAATCATAGTCATGACACGCAGAGCCGTATCATGGCTAAGGCACCATATCAAGGGGTAGAGTAGTAAAAGAAATAAGCCTCTTAGAAAGGAGCCTGCCTCTAGAGAAACGAGCATGAAATAAGGAAATGTGTCGGTTGAACGTAGGAGGCCACCTTCTAGGTCAAAGACGAGGTTTTGTGTGGCACCGGCAGCACCAAGGCTGTCAAGTGAAGGGCGCTTTTGTAATTTTAAGTTGGTTCCATGAGTAAACCGTAGCCTTCTTAGGAGAATTCGGTAGAAGAAGAGGATTGACCTATAGAACGCCTTTGAGAACATGAGTCTAAGTTGACTGGTTTTTCAGGGAATGATGGCATTCAAGTACATGGGGTTTAAGCAATGATATATATGTATATATATATAACATGAGAGAGGTATATATATTGCCTAACTATATGTTTGATTCAGCATGGGGAAAGTATGTTAAGGGGATGTGGTGCACGAAGGTATTAATAGCTCAACTGAACTGTATTGGGAGTTCAATTGGACTAATTTCATATTTATTATTCAATTTTTAATTTTAATCAAATAATTCGTATTAATAGGTTTTACTGGGTTTTGAATTTAAATTGAAACAACCATGCAAGCAGCTAAAGATTTATACATATCAAACTCCAAACTGGTCCCAACTAAGTATGATCCTATATAGAGAGAGAGTTGGTTTATGGTGTTATACATAATATAGATTGCCTCTATGATATGAATTTGTTCTTCATTTTTAAAATTAAAATTATCGATCTAAACCGTTCAAAATAATTTTTATATAAATATCTAGTTATACATCAAATTTATATTTTTTAGAAAGTTTAATTTATTTAGATAGTTAGAAAATCACCTATTTTGAATGATTCATAATGATAAATTAAAGTGATTTTACAACTATCTAAACAAATTGTAAAAAAAAAAAATCAAAAAATATAAAATTTGGCCACCCAACTAAATATTCATATGAAAATCATTTTGAGTGGTTCGAATTAACCATTTATATTTTCAAATGAAGAATTGATCCATAATACGGGAATGATCCGTGCTATACATGGCACCATATCCCAACTCTCTCTCATATATATATAGAGAGAGAGAGAAAGTCTAAAATGCAATGTGTTGTACATAATATGGGAATGATCCGTGCTATACATGGCACCATATCCCAACTCTCTCTCTCTCATATATATATATAGAGAGAGATAGAGAGAGAGATAGTCTAAAATGCAATGTGTTGTACGATTTTGTTCGTGCGTTATGTCAAAATCTTAATTTTTAAGTTAAAAATGATTGATCTGATTCGTTCAATTTATTCTTTATATTAAACTCTTGTAAAAAATTAAATTTTATAAATTTTTTTTAGTAAGAAGAAAATCATCGTTATTGGATGATCCAAAATACTCAAATCAAGTAACTTTTTCTTGGCCCAAAATAATAACAAAAAATATATAAAATTAGATTTTTTTTTTTATAAGAATTTGATATGAAAAATAAATTGAACCATTCAAATTGACTATTTTTGACTTAAAATTTAAAATTTTAACATAATATACGGATACATCCATACAACACATTGTATTTTAGACTTCCTCCGTAATATATATATAAAAGCTTACCAAGGTTTCCAATAATTAAGCTGATCTCGAAAAATAATTTAATCATTTCTAAACATCAAATTGAAGTTGAAATTTGAATCCGATCTATTAATGCGTGACGGATGATCGCGCCACAGAGATCTGTCCATATCACTAATGAATAAAGCACAGCGAAACTTCGCGAGTGCGTGCTGGGAAGTAATACCACCAAGCCGTATGCTCATTTGCGACCGATTAGTACACGGAACATGAATATATTAGGCTCAAAACGTTTTTTAAGATCTCACTCGGAAACTCCCCTAAGGTATCAAATTCTCTCTAATGGTGAAGTGGACAGTTCCTTTCAAAGAAAAGGAGACGCGCAGTCTCTACAGTATAATGAACAATTATAGATTTATGAGATGCACATTGGCTCAAGGGGTCGACCGACCTTTTCTAGATTTTAAAAAAGCTAAATTATCTGAATAATTTCATTGAAAAAAATTAGTATTGTGGACAATGACAGAATTATGTAAAAGTTCCAAAATATAAAGTCCGTAGACAAAAAAATTCGTCAAAATGATTATTTATTATTTTGAGCTTTTATAATAAAAGATATTTATTTTTATAGATTTTATTAGGTAAAAGTGTATGCTAAATTGTTGAATTTTTATTTTGTATCCGATTAATTGATGAGTTTGAACTCGATAAGCTATTGCAATCCGATTATTGGCTCTCTGAATAAAATTTTATATATACCTTGTTTATGAGACCTCTTTAATATTTAAGTTCAGGCACCACTTCACCTTCTAAAATATTCTAGAGGATATATGGATCCCCTCCCCTCTAAGTATAGACAAAATCAGAATTTTAATATAAAGAGGTCGAGATACGAGTTTATATGATTGGAATATTATAATTAATAAATTAGAATGAGTCGATATTACGTATGAAATAAAAATATATGATAAATTTTAATCCCAACAAATAATTTTGATGGGATTGGCTCAAATTCACATAATGTAGAGAATTTTAGGAGGGTGGAATATTGTTTGAACTCAAATATTAAAGGGGTTTGACGAATCTAAGGTTGTCTACTGTAAAGATTGTTCCTCTCCATTTCCTTCAAAGGAGCTGCCCACTTTACCTTCTATAGTATTACAGAGCATAGTGATCACACACCGACAAGTGTTGGATAAAAAGAATGGCTCTAAACCCGAAAAAAGGAATTTCAAGTAGTCCAAAATAAGTAAATGTGTTAAGTTTCAATGTTGTGGTGCATAGTCTAAATGTACATTGTAGAACTTAGAAATATTTATGCGGCGTTCTCTTTAATGATATTCATCACTTCTATGGGATGAATATTCATAAATATATTGAAATCCATATTTTAAATTCTTGATTATAAGTGATGTGTTCGTATGTTAAACTTTTAGTTAGTTAGTATAAGAGTGTAAATTAAGTTAAGTGGTCAATAAATGACGACAGTGAATGCATGAAAGTAAATAATATAAAAACCTTCCATATTTTTAATCATTTGACTGTATTTCTCATAATTTTGAAAATTTATAAATTTGTAGTTTTAATATATTTTTCATAATGTAGATAGTTTTCAACTATTTGAATTTATCATATGGAGACCCATAATATTGATTTTTGAGTTAAACTTACTAAAAACCTTGAGCTTATACACGCACTAGTTTTACTCTTACTTTGATTAATTATAAGACCGTGCATCCGCCCCATATAAGACACTGATTTTGTACCTTACAACAGATTTGAATTCTTCATTCTTTTTTTTTTCACAAAACCCAATCGTGCATTCAATATATATGAACCCTCATATACATTTTATACTACTAATTCAACTTTGTTGAAATTTTATGCTCCAATTGGTTAAAGCATTATTTTTAGTTTACAAATTTATAAAATAAATAAAAGAGGTCTGCTCACGGACGGTACTGAAAAACTAAATATAATCAATTATACGTTTCTCGAAACGAGTTGGGACATTGAAATATTATTGAATTATTTATTACTAGATATATACCGCGCGTTGCAGCAGACTCTTTTATTTAAATATTAAAACATCATAAGATAAAAAAATTCACATCGATGAGATTTTCTACACAGTATGAGTTAATGATTCATAGATTTAAGAAATGGAGAGAAAAAAAAGATCAATGGACGTGATTACATACGTTCGATCAACCAAAAATAAATATTATCCGTCTAATTGAGGGATAAAATTGGTATAACAAAAAATTACCATGACAAAAAATAGACTCTCCAATTCTTAGATGCTTTATATAATAGTATAGATAACATTTTAGTTATATATGCTTGATTATTCTTGTCAGTTATAAATAGCAATCATCCGATCAAATCAGTAATGAAGTTCATATTTCCATTCATGTACTTTTCTTTAGGAAAAAGAAATGGAGGTTCGTCGCCTCTATTTTCTTTATATTAAAAAAATAAAAAGATTCATAATATAAGAAAATTCATTTGAAAAAGGAAAAAGAGAAAACCTCGAGAGATTTTTAGGATATTAATTAAGGGCTCTTAATTAATCTAAACTAACAAGACGTATGAGAAGAAAAGGAAAGAATAACAAATTGTTGAAAGTTATTGATTGCTCTTGGATTTTCATTCAGTTACTTGATCGAGACTCTTCCACAAATAAAAATATAAAGAATTGACGTCTCATTAGTCTCATAAAAAAGTTTAGCATCCTAAAATATATTACGGTACGTGCAAAACTATTTCATTTTTCTCTCTAAAATGAAATATCTTGAAATTGTCTTTCATTATTAATTGGATGAATAGGACGTCCAGCCGTTGATCTAATTTTAAAATTGAACGTCTAACTGCTAAGTTCCACATGAATAATTTTATAAATTAAACGCCTGTCATTATGCGCATATATCTTATTCGTTCATTATTTTTTTTCTCTTGGTTGCTACTTATGAATTTGATTGAAAATAGCTAAGTTCAATTAACAAATATATATTTATCTTTCACTCAAAATCTCTGAGCAGTATATTCCTTTTCAGCAGAGGCGGAGCCAGAAACGATCGATAGAGAATACCCGGTTCAAATAAATAGAATATTCGGGTCATAAAAAATTTTATTTTTTATCATAGGACCTTTATTTTTTCAGTGAACCGAGGGGATACCCGAGCGCCGGTTGGTGCCTACCTTGAATCCGCCCCTGCTTTGTGCAGACGTTAATTAATACATCCTTAGTGTAATTAGGATGATCCACTACAGAACTACACGTATATATGTGATATTGATCAGAATATAAATACAATAAATGCAATTGATCAGAATATGCATACAACAAATGCGCATATTCATATATAGCTCGGATTTGCCTAAATTGAACCCAATTTAATTAATTCATAGTTGCAAGTTCCCAGACAGCTTTCGTCATCTAAAATGATTAAATGATCAGAATGTTCTTTTAGATAAGAAAAGTATGCAATTATCTAATTTTAAATATCTATAAAAAAATCTCATCTAAACTTCGAACCTACATATCTTTTCATATAAAAAGTCAAAGCCAAGTATTATTAATTAATTGCTCAATTAGTTGGACATTACATTGCATTCTCTAATTGTACATGAATGTACTTGTATTGAGTGCACTTATTTGTCAAATATTATTTAGTATATCTGTTTTGTATATATGTATATATATTCACACAAGAATCACATCTAATTTTCGAATTTTTCATGCATGTTATTCAAGTGACGTGAACTATATCTGATTTTTTTAATAGAACTAATTAATTTTTAGTTTAGTTATATAAATGATTTTTTTTATGAGGGCGTGAGTTCAAAATCTTGAAAAAAAATATTGATAAATGATCTAAAGTTGACTGGCTTCACACGATATACATTATCTCAACATTTCGAAATTTAATCTATAAATGTCATGCATGCTTAAAATTATTAATATGCACGTACGTCGCCTTATCAGGTTGCCCCTAGGCTAATTGAACTGAAAAAATTGAAAATGAGTACATATATACATAAACTCATCGGCATTATTTTTTTTCCTTTCATACCTAGCATATATACAACTGTTGGCTAGCTGTGGGGTAGAATTGGATATGCTTTATTATTATTATTATTATTATTATTATTATTATTATTATTATTATTATTATTATTATTATTATTATTTGCTTTAATCTGGTACCCGGTCTCCTAGAACGGCACCAAAATATATGCGCTGTATGTATTGCATATAATAATTGTTGGCCGACATTATTGAAAACGCGCTTAGACCAGTAATTTCATGGACTCATCGATCCTTGTTTTAGTTAGTAGTTGAGAGTTTAATTATGCGATTCGACTTCCCTCTCATCAATCATCGTCATATAAAAATATTACACATGATATGCAGCAAGTTTATCAATAATTGTCTTCAACAGAAACTGGATTTGGAACTGAGGTGGCATAGTTCTATAGAGTTTTTACTCCCTATTCAGTTTATAATTGATTGATTTTACTTTTTAGAGGGGTGATAGAAATAATTGTACGTATCCTGTGGTAATCGGTACATATATTCTGATTTTTTATTAATAATAAGATAAAAATAATATTTCACGGATCTAACAATACTGAATTAGTTTTTACGGAACTAATAAAGATGAAAACCGTAAATCATATAAAATGATGTTGCTTGGCTGAGAGAATAGAGATAGTTGTGCACGTAGTGAAAAGTGAAATCGTGAAAAATAAGTGGGATCGAGACAAAAATCGTATTTTCATCTGAGGATGGAAACACGGTAGTAGTCCTGAGATGGATTTATAGTTTCTATCCTTGTTGGATCTGTAAAGGTGGCGTATGCATTTTGAGCTTGTAAGTTATTTGTTTCTACTAAATTAATAGATGAAGTATTAAGATACATGCTCTAGCAGAGTACCATACCACGTTATGACCCAAAAATAATTCTGATATGTGTAAATTATTCCTTTTAGGAAAAGAACAGTTCATGAAATAAGAATTGTTAGATCAGCTCATTGTGGAATGTATTAAGACTGAATGTCAATTGTTTTACTAGATCAGATCAGTTCCTTTAAAAGAAGGTTGTTTTAAAAATCTGTAAAAAAAATGAAGGACTAGCAGTCTATCTTCTCTTTTATAATTTTCTTTACAATTATTTCTCTTCATATTGTAGATTTTAGGATTGAAAATATGTGCAATTATTATGGTAGGTAATGACATGATCTAAGACATCTCTGGTGGTCAAAGGAAGCGGGTCACGGTCACCACAGGTACTAATGTAGCACAACACTGTGCATTTATGATATGCATATGAAATAGTAAAAATTTGCTAAGATAACAAATACAGGCACATAATTTTTTCTTTTTCAAATTGGTGAAATGCTTGTTGCTCCAGCTAAATCTCTTGTATGGATGAGATATCAACTGATCTTGACAGCTCAATCATATTTTATATAATGAACTCCATCAGGCAGTCAACTAGGTAAGAATATATATTAAATTATTATTATATTTATTTAGTATCCGATTAGCTAATGGATTTGAACCCGATAAACTATTACAATCTGATTTTTGTCATCCTGTTCAAAATCCTGTATCTGTCTTTGGGCATAGCTCTAGAGTTTTTACTCCTTATTCAGCTTATAATTGTTTGGTTTTACTTTTAGAAGGGTGATAGAAATAATTGTATGTATCTTATGGTAGTTGGTAATGGTTTGAAATGGACCAGACGGTCTAATCCGTCCCGGACCGGACCGTGACCATGGACCGGACCGGACCCTCGAAAATGGTGCGTCGGTCCTTCCTTCACCCGAAAATTGACCGTGCAGACCCATGGACTAGACCGGGCCCCCGGATCGTCCCGGACCCCGGTATTTTTATAATTTTTTAGTATTATTTGATTTTTAAATTATTAAAAATATGTAATTAATTCGATGAAAATTATTATTTACAAATTGATAAATTTATTTTTGAACTTTTATTATTTTTTTATAATTTTCTGAAATTTTATTTTTTTGGAATTTTTTTAATTTTTTAGTACTATTAGATTTTTAAATAATTAAAAATAATAATTCGAATTAGTTAAAAATTATTATTAAAAAATATGATAAATTATTATTTTTCCAATTCATTAAAAATAAATCGGACCGGACCGGACCGTGCCCGTCCCGTGGGGGTCCGGCCCGCGGGGACTAACGGTGGGACGGGTTCGATTTTTTCGAATTTGGACCGTTTAGAACCGGCCCGTTTGGACCGTGCAGGATCGTGTAGGACCGTGGACCGTGGACCGTCCGAGTTTGAACCGGACCGTTTTTCAAATCACTAGTGGTTGGTACATGTTCTTTGATTTTTTTTATTAATGATAAAGTAAAAATAATAATTCATGGGTCTAACAATACTGAACTAATTTTACGGATCTAATAAAGATGAAAACCGTAAATCATATAAAGTGATGTTGCTTGGGTGAGAGAATGAAGATAGTCGCGCACACAGTGAAAAGTAAAATAGTGAAAAAAAAATGGGATCGAGATGAAAATCGTGTTTCCATCCGAGGATGGAAGCGCGAGAATAGTTCTGAGATGAATTTATAGTTATATTTTTATTAGATCCGTAAAAATCAGTTTAATATTATTAGATCCGTAAATTATTATTTTTATTTTATCATTAATAAAAAATAGTCTGACGTAACAGAGATATTTTATCTAATAATATAAATAATTAAATTATTTATCATAAGAATTAGAAAAAAATATGATTTTAATACTAAAAATAGCAACACATCAACGGTAGAGACGCTCAGTAAGACGTATTGAGAGTGACATTTTTTATTAATTTTTTCAGATTTTTTTGCAAAAAAAAAATTATCAGTGGGAGTGGTGCACTCCCGCTTACGGACAACAAAGCAACTTTAAGTTTGAATATTCACAATAGAAAAAAAGAAAAATAAAGACATCATTGAGAGTGACGTATTTGTACAAATGCGACAGTTTCACTGATGCGTTTTCAAAACATCACTGCTACTGACGCGTTATCATTTTAATAATTAAATTATGTTTTTCTAATTCCTATTAGAGAAATTTGTATTATACCCTAACTTCTATACCCCCATTCTATACTCCAACTATCTTAACTAATCTAACTACGTTCTAACTGTTATTCAATTTAGATTTGAAAGCAAAATAAAAAAAATACGGGTCACATATTTGACCTGTTTGAACCAAAACTCCAATGGTATCCCTCTCATTTTTGAGAGTTACCCTTCATGCTATTTATCATTGAAAAGTTAGCGACGGGAAAAATACAACAAGCTAAATTACACATGAAATGGATCAACGGTTTGGGAGAAATCAAGAGAGAAAGTATTTCGGTTAGAAATTCGATTGGAGCGATCTAGTGTAAGTGAGTCTCAATCGATTGATCAAATATTTTCTCTAAGCTAAGGAGATGATACGTGAAGCTTTAAGCAAGTGCTCTAATATTTTAAGTGTTCGGATCACCATTTCACTTCTCATGCACAAAGAGAATGTGTTAAAACTCATATTTTGAATCGCAGTTAATCAAGAAGTTGAGTTAGACCAATTTTTGGGAGTAAGAAGATAAATTTTGAGTATTCATTCGAATGAATTGATTGAGAGATATGAGAGAACACAAGAAAGGTATTTTATTACATTAAATAAATATGCGTCGGATTTAGTATAATAGATATGAAAACTTAATTGTACTAAGTATAAAATTTTATTATACAAAATATAAAGACTTGGATTATAATATTGAGAATTGAGATTGAAAGAATTCCAACACAAAACTAATAAAAAATATATTATTTGTACTAATGAAAATTATGACTAAACTATAAATAATATTTTAAATAATATATTAATATAAATTTTAATCAATAAATATGAAGAGTTATTTATAGTACATATTGAAGCGTGTATGTAGTATATATTTAGATATATTTGTAGTAGTAAAAAATTATGTTTCGAATGATATATTAAGATGTGTTATGATAGATATTAAGACTTATTTGTATTAAATATTAAAACTATTTTTTTATAATTATTTTAAAAACATTATTCTTTGTTATATACATATTACATATTACATATTATTAACAATATTATGACTTAATGATATGAGATATAAAGATATTTTTTATAAATATAAATTATAAGGTCTTAAGATATTAAAAAAATACTAAATATAAATTTATCAATTGTAAGGTCTTAGTTAAGATAATAAAAATATTTGTATTTAGAAAATATTATGAAATTTTATATCCTTTAAAGTTAAATATGACTTATTAATCAGTATTAAAAAAATAATTGTTAAGTCTTAAGACGAGAATAATTAAGTATAGAGATTTGGCTCTATGAGTGTTCAGTAGATATTTTTTAATTATATATTATTTAAAGTTAAAAGTAAGACTTATGTTAATATATATTACGACATCAGATGAATAATCTTAAGACTTCTAATGCTAAATTTTAAAACTTTAATTATGAAATTTTATAACGAATATAAATTATATGAAAATATTATTTTAGGTAAATTTTATTAAGACTTCATTTCTTAGTTGTTATATTAAATATAAAGATTTCATTTAAATAATATTCAGTAAATATTTAAGATTTTTATATTCTTTAAAGATGAAAATGATTTTAACATTATGTATTAAGACATCAAATAATAGTTCTTAAGACTTTAAATATTAGATATTATGACATCAAATATCATCCGTAGAATGGTCTAGAAAGTTCGGAAGAGCCGTTATTGTTTAGTGAGAAGTTTAACTTTATCAGGTGGTTGTTTCCGCCTTTGTATAAAAATGGACATTAGATCCTTATTATTGTCGATTTATGCAAGATAGAAATTCAATTGTACAACTCTCTTCAATATTCAAACAAGAGAGTAAATAATTATTGTTGAGTTATATTTTAACACATTATAGTTTAGAGATATAGACTTGTTCAGATCCTGATGACTGCTCAAATATAAACTTTAAGTTCAAAATTATGATTGTAATATTGGATATTAAAACGTCATTTATGTATGTTAAGACTTGAAATATTTAATTTTAGTACATTAAAGTTTAGGTATATAGACTTATATATATCTTGATGGACGCTCAAATATAAATTTTAAGTTCAAAATATGACTTGTAATATTAAATATTAAGACGTCGTATTTCTTATAATAAGACTTGGGACATTCAGTTTTAAGAAAATGAGGATCAAGTATAAATACTTGTAAATATTCTGATTGTCGTTCAAATATAAATTTTAAATTCAAAATATAATTTATAATATTATATATTAAGACGTCGTATTTCTCTTGTTAAGACTTGAGACATTCAGTTTTAAGACATTGAGATTTATATATAAATATTAGCTCATATATTGATTGTTGTTCAAATATAAATTTTAAATATTAAATATGACTTTATATATTAGATATTAAGATTTTATTTTTTCAGTATTAAGACTTAATACTTTTAATTTTAAAATTTCGATGATTGTCCACAGACAGACGGTCTGTTGATGTTCGAAAACGTGATCAACGACTTTTTCAGTTGAGATACAGATAAGAGTACAAATTTAGGATATAGTTAGTTGGTCTCTTCTTATTATTTATAATTTAATTATTTATATTATAAAATAAATTTAAATCTGCTGACACGGTGTTGTTTTTGCTCGTCATGAAACCATAGATATCTTTTTATTATTTGTCGCTTTGTACAGTCTGCAGACTATGAAATAATACGGATTATGTGAGGCCCTCTTACGTGCGATAATGCCTTTAATCTTAATTATATCTCGTGACTTGACCCTTAAATCTTAATTCCGATATATATGAATCATATGACTAATTAATATCTACAGGCCTACCTGCTAGGCTGCAAACACTATTAAGTGTTTTGTTCTGTATATATGACTAACGCCAATTATTTTCATATTAAATGAAGCTCTGTATCTATTTTTCTAATGAAACATGCGTAGGAGGCTCAAGTCCGCTTAGAGGTTTAGTTCTTGAGGAATGAGGACCAATTTGGTCCGAGATAATCTGTGACCGTTATCCGGACCATTCCGAATTGTACTTCAAATTCAAATCGGTCTGGATTGTCACTTAGCACGATCCTACGGTGAGTTGGATCGAGATTTTTCTATTTTAATCCGCTCTAATCTGACTCATCATAATTCATAACCCGAAATTAGCCCGGATCATGATAACTCATCCTGAACCGTAATAACCCATGATAATGCCAGCCGGAGGACTGCTCAGGGATAGTATTAGAGCAATCAAACTAGAGAACCACACGCCCATGTATATATGTGCTTCACAACATTGATAACATATTCTCTCTCTCTGTCAATTCAATTGGAGCAGATGACTGCACAATATTATAAAAGAACAATCAAAACAATTATAATAAAATTTATGGAGAAAACTGGATGGTAGTGTATCTGAAATGCAACAAAGAGTCAGAGATTGTCTGCGCAGGGAAATTCTATCTAAAACTGAAAATATCAACAACACATCCTCATAGTTTCTTCAAAGATACCATCACTACTTGTATTTCCTTGAGGGCGGGAATGCACATCGTCTTGATTTATAATATGCATCACTTCTTTCATTCAACATTAAATAGAATAACTAGCTGGCATATACCTTGATGAGCTTATCAAAGAAAGCAAACTCCGGTATGGATGAAAGCAACTTCTCATGTGCATCAATAGCTGACACAACAGGTCCAATTGTGGGCCCTACAGGTCCAGTTGGTTTCTTCACTGGTGCACATGTTATTATTTTCTAATTAATCAGGGTTAAAAGTGGCAAAACTCAACCGAACCAGTCCGGATCTAGCCAGCACTAATTTGTGAGGGTCTAATCCGGAAAGATCAACGGTGGATAAAATTAGAGTATTAGGTGTTTTAACCGATCTAATTCGGACCGCGTGACCCGTGACCTAGATAGACCGTGGACCGCGATAACGCATGACCCGGAGGTTGGACCGAACTGTCCGAAACCGGTTCGTCTTCAATCCTCTGCACACAATAGTAATCGTACTTGTATATCATACCTGTCAAGATTAGTATCACGCCTTTTTTAGGCAGAAGTTTTAAATATAGAAAATTGTAATAATTAATGTGATTTGATGTGATTAATTGTAGAACACTGAATTTTTTTTATAACCTTATTGGGTATTTTCATTGCTTGTATCTATTTTTATTAACTATATGAGTGAAATTGTTAGTCAAATTTACTTGATTGTTATTTGTTCAATATTGTACGAAGTCAATAAGATTTATTTAATTGCTATATATTTAATTATTATCAAATTGGATGTCTCGAGAAGATGAAAAGAGATTGGAAATTAAAAAAAAAAAAAGAGGAATAGACAACTGAATTTTATAAATATAGTCATCAAGAAAAGCTCCGGACCTTTTCATAACTGGACATACTACCGACCTATCTTGTTAGGATTTAGACTCAGGACAGAATAGCAGCTCTGGCCTAGAGTATTAAAAACATCTGAACAGATCAATTCGCTTCCTAAAATTTATGGCCGTTATTCATGACGATTCGGACCGTGTAAGATTTATAGGTGATCGGACTCGAAAAAAATCTGATCCTAACAAAGATACGGTTTAAAATTTCTCACATTGGCCTCCCATAACTTGCCCCGTCTAGATCCATACCCACTCATGCTTACCCGCGCCTACCCGAACCCGAACCCGAACCTGTACCTACCCAAACAGATCAACCCATGATAACCGGACCCGCAACCCTTAAAACCTGTGAAATTTTGTAGTCTTTAATTTATTTGCATTTATCTTTTGTCATTTTTAAATAACACCAACTAATCTAATATGTTATCTTTTTATTCTGTCTGAGTTATTTTGTTGAGAGAAAAATAGTTTTACGGGTGACTCGTGCATCCAATTTTAAAAAAGTAATAGCAAACTTTGTAAGAACTTTGAAATATTACCTTAAGAAAATGCCCAAAAAAAATAGAGGCAGATATATGTATAAGAAATAGAGAAACATATTCTACAACTTCTTTGCTTCATTTCATAATATTTTAAATAAATATATTAATTAACTGTAACTTTGATCCTCATTTTTTTTACAAATGATTTATATAATCCCATAACTTTTAAGGTAAAATATCAAAATTATAATTTGTACGTGTATATTGCCTTCTAGAAAATTCTGCCTTTAACATCAAAATTATTTTTTTACAAATGTTTGTGAAATTTTATTATTAAAATTCTCAAAATAATTATTTGTCAACCTATTCCTAAGTCATAACTCATAGTAATTTTGAACTAATATTACTTAACAAACAGATTGAAACACGTGCATTACATAGGTATGTATGCACCAATTACAAATGTAGGAGATGTTCCACTTAATATAAATATGTACTTTCAATGCCTCCTATATTGGTAGAAGATTCAAATATTGCTCTTTTTAATTAAATAACATTGATGTATACGCTTACGTAATTAACAGTCAAATACAACACATTTCTCATATTACATTATTTCATCGTTGATAATATTTTAATAGTATTCTACTTTCGAAAAAAAAAAGTTGAATAGTTTTAGATATGCATTTTTGATTTAAAAATGGCTCCCTTTATTTAAAAAAAATACAGTAAATTAGTTAGTTCTGCAAATTTAATATAAGCTAGGTAGTTTGATAATACTAGTTGTGTACTCGTGTGTTGCAGTGAATTTTTTTATTTAAATATAAAAAAATATCGCATAATAATATGTACGTCATTCTAATATGAAAAAACTCAATAAATGCAAGATCAATTGTATATGTTATATCAAATATAATCTCACATAATTTCTCTCAACCTTTAATTTTCTTCCTTCTATATGGCAAAAAAATTGAGAGCAATACAAAATAATGGACGCTGTCGTGTTCGTCTGATTAGTCAAAATTAATGTAAATCATTAGATGAGATGTATTTTGAGATATAAAAAGTTTGAAGAAAATAATAAAAAATGGATATGTCCAATTCTTAGCTGATTTATATAATAGTATAGGTTTTCATTACGTGGACTTAGTGATAGTTTACATCATTAGTCACTTTGGGAATTTTTTGGAATTTTATGGAATTTTGGAGTTTTTTACGGTTCATTTATTTTTTGTGAAATTTAAAAAAAAAAAAACGTGCTCACCCCTTGTTTTGGATAGGGTCATCCGTGCTCATCTGTCTCAACCCGTAAGGGTCCTATCCACGAGGGTCCAATACGGATTGGGTCAGAATTTTTAATTTTGGACCGCTCTAATCTGATTTGTGCTCATCCTTGACCCATGACCATCTTTATCCGTGATCCGAGAGGGTTTGAATCGGACCGGCCCATTTTCAAATCTCTACTCTGGCCCATAAAATCTAAATTTGTAGTGAGTAATTAAAAATAATAATATATTTTACAAGATTTTATCCATTCGACTCTTACTATTTTTTATCGAATGTCCACCATAACACTCACCGCCTCCATATTAAAATTCTGATTTCGTCTTATTTTAAGACCGATTGCTCGGCCTTGATAGCTTTTCAATTCTTACCAAGGATCTAATACTATTTCAAGTATATTGGATTAAACAGAAACCAAAATAACAACAGATGCTGATAATCAACTGCACTGACCTTGCCTGCCGGCCAGATTGTGATACTTTATACATTATAATATGTCGGCTTAAAATCCTATAATTACTAATTATTGAATGGAGAGACTTGCCCATTGTTTGGTATAAAAAAGAGAGGAGCATCAAGTCCCTACATTCTTTGAAATTTGTCAGTCCGTTTTATGCACAATAAGGAGAAAGAAATAATGAATTGCATCGGAATACGGTTGATTTTAATAATTCAAATAGGTCCACCATGTCAATTACTAATTGTATTCATTTACCACGGATACATCAAATGATTATGGCTGTGATAAAATTTCTGAAATAGAACTTAAATTTTCAATATAGCTGCACCACTTGAGGGCTTTGATGCAAATACATAGAGGCCAAGGTCGCTCTTACTAATCACACCCTTCTCAATTCTTGCTTGATAAAATGACTCCTGCATAATTTAAGTTAAAGAGGAGAAAAATACTTCAGCATATTTTTTTCATGACAAGCAAGTATCAAAACTGTCAGTAACTAGCAGTTTAAAACAAATTCCAGTTTTTACAGCCCCATATTATTTATTACTTTATTTTATTTTTTGAAGTAGACCCGTTAGCATTCTTAACTGCATGTCTTAATCAAGCTGTTACTAGTAAACAGCTTGGTTTTGGTGCACAGGTGAAGGCCCCCTTTTGCTTAATGCAAACTAGAGCAGAGAATTCCAGAGACACCGACACCAAGCAACTTCTGTACCCGATGAGAAACCCAAAATTGACCAAGTCTATGCCAACTCATAAACCAATCACCTCTGCTGCTATTTTGTCATTTTTTTTTGGCAAATGACACCCACAATTTTGAGTAATTGCAAATTAACCCCCCCCCCCCCCCCCCCCTCTCCACACATTGGTTCATAGGAGGAGAAAAATAATTGCACATACCTTTAAATTGAGGATGAATTGAGGGACAATGTTCTCTTTGACTAAGGCAACAGCACAGCCGCCCCAGCCAGCACCTGTCAAGCGGGCCCCAAGTGCTCCATTTTCTCTGCATACCTTTACCAGCTCTTCTAACTCAGGACAGCTGATGAGACAGAAGAACGAATCATTAATATCAATCAAACCTCATGCACTGTAATCTCCAATGTGCTCCTTAACATATGATCCTGAACTTGTTGATATTTGAAAAAGAGAGTTTAATATATTACAAAACCCAAGATCCTCGCGTAAACATTCATCGAGAAGTGTACATGAAATTCAGAATATCTAAACCAGTGCTACAGTTAAAGTTGATAGAAAAAAGACGGGACTTGTTGTCTTCCTGGAACGATATAAAACTAGACATACAGGTGGAGCATGCAAAGAAGCACCCGTTAGAAAGGACAAACAAAATTAAAAATTTAATGTTAGTTGAAAAGTGCATTTATGCACCTGCATTCATAGAGTACACTGCAGCTATAGTGGCTTTCGTTCATGAGATCACCTAGCCTCTTCAATGTTTCTTCTTCACTGTAAACCCAAAAAAAATCATAATATTCAAAAGGAAATTCATTTCAGCAGAAGTTCTATACTGGTACAAGAATACAAACATTTAGATGAGGATTGAAATTAAGAACTCTAAACCTCAAAATAAATACCTGAGATTTGATAAGACAGTGTCTTTGAAAGCATAAACTCTTCTTGCTTCAGAGTACACATGAGAGGCGCGCTAAGCAGAAAAGCACAGTAATTATTAACAAAATCTTCAAGCTCTATTTGAAACAAAAGTTAGTGCTGGTGACCACATCCCATACAAACTAGAATCAAGTACCAATCAGCAATTTCAATTCAACCAATGGATGTTTGACCCAGATCCCCCAGGTAAAGTACTAGTTCTGCCAATTGATCCCTCCACTGTTCTGTGACTTTCATCACATTCCTGTTCACTCGGCTAGTATAATGACTGAATGCTCTTAAATTAACCTTAATTTATCCATCATATTCAAAGAACATAATAATTCGAAGCAAAAGCAAAATATTTACAAATGAACACAGATAAGTTAAGTTTGGCTAAAACAATTTCCTCAACAACAACAACAACAAAGCTTTTAGTCCCAAATAAATTGGGGTAGGCCAGAAATGAGCCCAAAAAAAATAAAATAAAGTTTGGCTAAATAGGTAACAGCATAATAATCAGTACATTCTTTTGACAGAGCTTGGCTAATTATCATACCTGAAAAAGCTTAAAATGCTTAGCAGCTTGAAGCACGTCAAGAGAAGTTTGTGAGTTTTTAAAGACTGATGTCAAACTCTCTTTTGTGATTTTCTCGATGTCTTCAGCTGTGTATGGCTCCTCATGTAGATGCTCCTGAGCAGTGTAATGCATAAATTATTTCAATAGGCTCCATTTATAGAAATGTATGTTTTTTTTCCAATATAATTTACAAATTTTGGATAAGAAAATGAACCTTAACAGCAACACCAGGATCAGAAGAACCATGGTCTCCAGCAAACTTCGTACACAAACCCTCAACATCTGATAAGGTTTTAACAGTAGTAATCACCTTCTCGGGCTCCATGCCTAACTTTATGGCAAGAACAATCTGAAAACAAAAACAAAGAAAATTTGAGGTTCCATTAGATGAATATTTTGGTATTCAACAAAACCTAAGGATCCATCTTGTCACATAGGTTTTGAAAAATTTTAGAAAGCCACAGATGCAGGGAGCAAAGTATAATTGCAAGAACTGATGCCTGATGGACAAACACAACCATGAAAAACCTCAAAAAAGTTTGTAGAAATGTGGGTATGATGTAACACCACTAGAAACCAGGAGTTAGTCCTTTTGGTATTTTTGTGAAACATTAATATTCCATTCTGTTTGAAATTAAAACAATGATATTTCATATGTGGCTTTGTTTGAATTATTGACAAACTTTTCAACACGAAACATAATATGAGGGCAAAAGGAAAAAAAAAAGATGAAGAGAGAAAAAATAGTTAAAAATACTGAAAGTTCAAATTCATTCAGAATATACATTGAAGTTATGAGATGGAAGAGGATTTTCAAAGCCATAACTTAATTAAAGTAACTTTGAGACTGTGTGCCATTAAGTTAGATATACAGTTCAATGGAATTCTTTTGTCGACTTCAGTTGCCAATTAGGGAAACACATGAAAGTTTCAGCCTAACTGGATTTTTTTTTGGTTGGGGGGGGGGGGGGGGGGGGATTCTGTAGCTTTTAGCTAGTTTTGCATAGCATGCTTTGGCTTGCGGTGGATTTTTTTTTTAAGCATGCAAACAGCTCATGACTCTACAAGCCCAATGCCGGAGAAACAAAGAAATAATACAGGCCAACTTACCAAAGACTCGTGTTGTGTCGGTGCAATCATTTCTTTTGTTTTTAATTGCCAGTTATAATTATGCTTTTAATTTTACATTTAAGTACATGCAGTTTCCAAGAGCAGTGAGTTAGTTATTCACTTGCTTTGTGTTTCAATTTTAGAGACTTGATGAGACGAAAAAAAACACTAGTACCAAAACAACTGGTACTATGATTTACATCTAATAATGATGGAACTTACAGATGCCAAACGGCACTCAACAACTCTGTTGTTGTAATTGGTTGCAGCAGTGACAGCCTTCTGAGATTCAGCCAGAGAGTGTGCAATTACAAATGTTCCCCCGGCTGGCAGCTGTAAGTCAGTTGCACGGATTGGGTTAAAATCTATCAGCTCCGCGAACCCAGTCTTGGCCATTACTGATATCGCCTGTACAGGAAAAAAAACTAAGTTTCAAACTAATAAATAGAAGAGAAAGAGACTAGAAAGGGGAAAATATAATACCTGGTCCATTCCACCGGATTGAGTGCCAATGTGGCGCTCACACTCACATGTAAACTGTGCAACTTCTTTCTAAAATGTAATCAATGGAACAGTATGTTGATTGTGTTAATTGATTAGATATCTTGGTTGTGATAAGCTACTCACAAAATATATAAAGCCTGAATAATCCTACACTAAGTTACCTTAGGAAAATTATTTTCAAGAGCAGCCATAATAGCAATTGTAGAAGAGCAAACAAATGCAGCAGAGCTTGACAGACCAGACCCTGAGAATAAATTAAGGAAATAAGAGGGTTAAAAGGCCATTAACATTTCACAATCATAGTACTTTAGCAATAATCATTCAAGTTCTGCGAAGTATTCATTGTGTAGAAACAACTGCACTGGCTCAAAATGTTTCATAAAAGCAGAACCAATGTTTGTACCTGTCGGGACAGTACCATCAACAACCACATCTAGGGAAACTGGTCCCACATCAATTCCTTTCGATCTCGAGTACTCATAAAAGCCTTTGTACCTACAATGATTTTTTTTTTAATTTTCACCAATTTGAAAGGTTGTATATAAAACAACACAGTACCAACCAATGATGGCTGAAAAATTCTAAAGACTCAGAAAATCAGCACGGAATGCAATATTTATCACCAGGAAAAACCACAGTATATAAAATATCTTAAAAGAAGAAGAAAAATGAAATAGGGAGATGGTGTCAGTCCATAGTGCTACAAATCTGAATGAATGTATAATACTGACATCGTACTTGATTTATTTCAATTGTCTTCAAGATTAATCAGAAAAACTCATAATAGTTACTAAAGCAAACCCAGTAATGGTATGGTTATAACCCTGCCAATGGATGCACATGATGCCAATAGCAACTGAACTTGTAAAGGAGCAGATAGCATCCGAGACAACATAAAGCGTTTATTCATCCATTGCTGAACTTTTAAGGACTTACCCACAAATAAAATAATGTCCCCACTTATGGTTCTTCAAATCAACTTCCTGAGAAACAACACATTTCTTGGTCAATGCAATTGATATCTTCAAATATTGAAAATTTAAGAACATAAAATATGGAATTAATAGAAGATTTAATGCTATACATGTTCAAAAAAATATTCAACAATTGAAATAATGCACCAAGCTCATGCTTGATGACTAGAACATCTGTTAGCAAGAATCAAAGCATTGTAACGTTTTTAGTTTGATACCAGAACCAATGCAGTTTTGACAGTTAGTCATTATTACTGCTTTTTAGTTACTTATTGTTCATGACCAATATCAGTGGAGCGGACCACTGATTTATAGTAGCTTCCTTTATTGTGATTTTTCTGAAATTATCAATAACAGGAATGCTAGTAAAGTGCTAGTTGTCTCAGAATTATATTCAAAAGCATACCCATAACCCACCCAACTCATTATAAACCCTCAAAAGCTCCAACTTGTGTTGATTTCACCTCTCTTACCATCCTTCATCCATAACTTAACCCTCCAGTGTAAAATTGTGACAAAGCCCAAAAAAATGAATTGAATGGTAAGAGAGGGAAACTAAAAGAATAGTAAATACCTGATCAGGGTCAGCAGGATAAGTGCAAATGGGATACTTATCATTGACATTGGCAATGCGAAGCTCCTTGCTATGAGGGTTCTTGCGAATGGCCACAATCATGTCTTGTCGAATAGCCATGGGTAGGACAGAGTATCCCTCATAGTCTATGTGCTCACCTATTAAGTTGACCCTCCCTACCAAAATGCAATAATATAATTAAAAACCAATTGAAGCAAGACCAGGTGGTACTTTGCCACTTTTGAGTTCCAGACTCAAGAATGAGTTTTCCTTAAATTTTCATAATTGCCGGCTACAGAGGAATTCAATTATCAACTGTTTCCTTCTGACCAGTTAATATTTACTAGGAATGATAGGAAGTAGAACCAATCATGCGGAGATAATAACAAGAAGCAATGTGCAGGTTTAATGGAGCTTTTGGTGTTTATTTTTAAATGAAAAATAGGGGGGTCAGTTCCCTATCTGGAGCTTTTGGTGCTTTTGAATGAATGTATGAAGACTTAATAACAACAACAAAGGCTTTTATCCCAAATAAATTGGGGTAGGCTAGAAATGAAACCCATCCAAAATTATGAGATCGAAAATCTGAAATGCTAGTTTTGATGATGAAATGGGGAAAATTGTAAGCAAACAGTTCTTGCAATGATTACTAAAGAGAATTATTACAATGACTAAGAGGTATTATATGAAATGTACAGTACAATACCTTATACACCTCACCAGTGGCCGATCCAGCTTTTAAATAAGTCTAGGCACATTTATAACTCAAATTCACGAGTTGCTCAATTGCTCAACATCTAGACATTTAGAAGCCTAATTTTTTAATCAAATATGGGCATTGTATCTAATATATTAATTGAAGTTGATTACCAGGAGAGCGAGCGAATAATTCAGGCTCTTGTTCGTATAGTTCGACGAACTTGGCCTTAAGGCGGTCGAATCGGAGCTGAGCCTCCTCCAGTTGAGACCCCTCGCCGTAGACTGGCTCGAGTGAGCCGTACACAGGGATCGCCACCTCCTTGTCGTGCTGAAGCGCCATGGAAGAGTAAAATTATCAAAGAGAAATTGTTCTCTCTCTCAGAATTTCTATCTTTGTTTCGAACTTCGGAGCGCTAATTATTGGTATATAGAAAAGACAAAGTCACAAATCATTATTTCCATAAAGGGTGGCAGTTTTTGGAGGTTGTCGAAGCAACGAGAGCGAGAAAAGATAGAGACGAGCGCTGATGTGTCGCGTGTCGAGTTGTCCCGTTAACGCGAATTTCTCTCCCTCCTTTTATTTTCAGCTGGATGTATCCATTTTTTAATTATTATGTTGTTAATTGGTTGCTGATGTTTCAGGCCTGAACGGAACAGCGTACTTTGATCAGGTTACTGGTTGTGGTTGGATTGATGATTTACTAAAATTAGTAAGGAAATATAAACAAGAATATTAATCTATAAATATGTCATATGTTATGTGAAAAATGGACAAATTGTTTTGTAAAGAAAAGTAAAATATATAATTTTTGTTTCTTCCATAAATTATAACTGATAAAGTAGGTACCTTATTCATAGAATTTTTATATATTTTTTTAATTATTTGAATATCTAAAATAGATCATAATTGATATAAAATTAGAAACCTTTAAAAAAAATAGGAAGCTTGTTAGTTGCAGCAAACATGATTTTTTACTAGCACGAAATCCGTTTGTTGTGTAACCCTTTTAATTTAGAAGTATTTGTATCGAGCACTAATTTTATTATAAATAAATTATATTTTTTTACTTAAATATAATTTATATCTAGATTAATTATAAAATTCTTAAAATTTTAAATAAAATTAATTTATTATTTAATAAAAGATGATGTATAAAATATAATATTTTTCTAAATATGTTGTATAATGCATAATTTTTATAATAAAATTTAATAATAATTATTTAATTTATTTAATATATAAATTTTTTTATACCTCTTATAAATGCATGGTAAAAAAAAATAGTAAATGGAATAGAGAAAAAAATGAGTTTATCTGAAATATGATTTATAAAAAATAATAATTTCTCTTTTAAAATAAAGCTATATAATATATAGTTTTTTAAATTAAAAATAAAAATAGCTGATTATTAATGTATCAGATGGATAAAAAAAATTAGAACTCTCATAGTGCATGGTAAAAAATAAAAAAATAAAAATAGAGAGAAAAATGATATTGATCATAATTTAAACTGTTAGGTGATAAGCCTCATTTATATACTATATTCAATTAGGGTTTTATCTCAAAAACTATGCATTTTATGTTAATTGTTAAGAATTTATTTAGTTTTTATGTCGAGTTCGAGATACTGATGTATTTCTTGTTATTTTGCAGGTCATTGAGTCTAAACAAAGATGTTAACATGAGAAATAATGCTTGGAACGAGATGGGTCGGATTTATACGAAGAAATCAAGTTAAAAGCATTCCCATACCAAAATTGCGGACCGCAAATGCTCTCTGGTTCATTCTGGAAAAAATGATAAAAATTACGGACCGCAATTATGGGAATTGCGGACCGCAAAAATTGGGCTGGAAACGCGAATTTTGAGTTTTGAAGCGGTTTTCTCAAGAAAGATATAGATTTTTAACTTCCTCTCGCCCGGAGATCTCTAAACTGTCTGGAGAGGAGATCCCAAGCAAGAAAGAAGAGGAAGAACACCATTGGAGAGAGATTTGAAGGAGAACTCAAGAACCGGGCGAGAAATCGTAGATCTTCTTGGTTTATTCTTTTCTTTACTCTTTTCTCATGTTGTACTGTTGTTTAAACATGAATCTTGATACAATCTTTGACATGATTTGTGGCTAGACACCCTTCTAGGGGTCTAGGTGTAAACTCGATAACTCGAATGGTTTAATTTACTCGTTTGTTGATCTTTTAGTTCTTGTTGTTTGTGATTGCTGTTTTGTCTAAATTGAATGCTTAGTTTTAATCAACTGCATGTTACCCTAGAAGTGAAAGCGGAAACCGAAAGGTGGAACTGAATCTTCTGACCCAAAATAGTGATCTAAGTTGTAGGCCAAGTACTTAACCGTGAAACTTATTACCTAAGGGAAAACCGAGGAAACCTTAGAAATTGTGTGAGGTACCGAAAGGCGAAGTACAAAATCTAGGTTATGCCAAAGTGACTCACGATCTTAATGGGCTTAGACTTGTAAGGTGAAGTACTTAATCGTGAAACCCGAATTGTTTAGGTACGGTATCAAGCCACGAAAGTGTAAATTTGATACTAAAATCTGAGATTGAATCCCCGACAAACACTAGAACATATTAAAAGATCAAATTGAGTGAATTGACCAAACGAGTGAGAGTGAAGCCGAAAGCCCCTAGAATCCTCTATTTGATAAACTTTCCAGTCATTATCGTTAGATTTATTTACTTTTAGTTTAATACAAAGCTCACTTTTGATTGTCTAGATTAGTGAAACTTGTTAGAACCGGTAATTCATCCTTGTCCTTGTGGTTCGACACCTCAACTACTACTTGACTAGGCCGTGCGCTTGCGGTTGAAATTAAGTATAAATTAGGGTATTTATTAGCTTAGCAAAATACACATCATTAGGTTTAAAAATATGGATCCACACAGTTCTATTAGTGACATTTTAGTCATTAAGAAAAAACTGAAAAGCTAAACACTAATGGACAAATCTAATACATACACTTTTTATAATATAGTACAGATATGTCTTTTATAAGGTTTGAACATATTTTTCTTTATGAAGAAATGAAATCTATCATCATTTGTGTTAGGTGTACAGTTCCAAAAAATATATATAAACTTAATCTATTAGAATAGAAACATTGATTTTATTTCACAGTCAAATAGATTATAACTTAATAATCATCAAAAAAATTTACCTTAGGAAGGCTATGATAATGTTGTAAATTCCAATATTATCTCTTTTGTATTCCTCTTTTTATTACTTAATCATTTCATATGCATTCTAATTTGTTTAAATAAAATAGAATAGCAAGCCTAACATAAATAGTGGTGGATTTTACTTCCTTATAAAAAAATGTACATTTAACAGTATGCTTAATACCAATAGTAATAAATTCCATACAGAAATGTACATTCAAATCTCGTAAAAAACATTAAAAAGGAAACAAATGTCTATTATTTATAAAATGTTGTGTAATTAAGATAACCGTATTGGATTTACATTGCATGTTAAAAATGTGATACCTATCTTTATTAAAGTTATGTTAATTAAAAAGCACATTGAATCAATGAGACAATTAATTTACAATAATTTTAATACATAAAGGATGTTAAGCTTTCAAACTTTTCAAGCATGTCATATCATTGATTTTCTTCATCATTAATTTTGTTTAAATCTTTTCATCTTTTTTAATCCAAGGACTAATATAAAAATAATTTCTCTCTCCTTATCTCTATCTCTATTTCTACTCCTTATTAAGCATGTAAGTGTTCTGATCCTGCAACGGTTCAAATTTTTTGTTGAATTTTTAAAGCTAATATCAATCATCGGATTGAGTTATTCATCAAATAATGTTACTATCTCTATGGCCATTTGTGTTGAAGTTATAATTTCTCTTAATTTTGATTGTTATATGAAATGTTACATAATTTAAGAATATAATTATTCTATTTTATTTTTATTTTTTAGATTGTCATCGATTATGAATTTTAATTTTCTTAAATTATGAATGATAATTTTCCTCTTAATTCTGCATTTATTTTACATTACTTATATATTTATGATTCAAATTTATATTAACTACTAAATTATCTTCATTTTTATTTCCTTTCTTTTCACATGAAAATATAAATTTTTATATTTTTAAAAGACATCAATGTACACGGGCAAGATACTAGTTTAAAATAATGTGTGTAATATACTTAAGATGAAACTTAACTCTTAAAATGATCTATTTTTTTATATGATCATTTATAGATTATTATGTATTTAATTATATTATTTATTTATTATTATTATTATTATTATTATCATTATTACATATTATTTAAAAATATTATGTCTAAATTTTATTTAATATAAAATTTTATATTATTAATTATTTATTTGAGAACTATATTGTCATGGTGAAGGCTGAGTTACAGTTTTAATAATACATAAAGAGATTTGAGCTTCTAAGCTTTTCAAGCATGTCAAATCATCACTTTTTTCATCATTGATTTTGTTTAAATTTTTTTCATCTTCTTAAATCTAAAGGTTCATATGGAATAGTTTATCTCTCCTCATTTAAAGTAAGATGTATTATATTTAAAGTTAATAACTCTTAAAATGATCTAATTTTTTATATGATATATTATAAATTATTATATATTAGTTATATTATTTATTATTATTTTTAATATTTAAAAATATTATGTCAAATTTTTTAATATAAATCTTATTAAATATATTTAAATTTTTATATTATTAATTATTTATTTGAATACTATATTGTCAGGGCGAATCTCAAATTATATCTCTAATTTTGTATAATAAACATAATAAAAAGATGAGAAAATCTTTTGTTCCCCGCACCCTTCATCTCCCGGGTAATCTCCGCGCTATTAGCGCTCATTTTTTAATTAAGCACATACTAATTGAGCCCAACATCCCATATATATAGTTTCTTCAATATTTTTCCTCAATTAGATCTGACATCTAGCATTTTCTTTTTGAATTCTCTCTTTCTTAGAACTTATGATATTGAAATGTGTTTCATGTATTATAACTTTAATGTTGAACATAAATTAGAATGTTGTGATATTGAATATATTATTAGGCTGATAAAATTGTATAAAGATATATTTAAAGTGTACTTGCTGCTTTATGAAAAAATATTATTTTGTAAACTTAATTTTTTTTCATGTTATTCAGTAAATATTTGAAAGAAATCGCATACTCCAGATAATCACATATAAATGATATTTAAATACCCATAACACGTATCTAAATAACTAAATAAAAATCTAAATATCTAAATATTATACTTAAATACCCATAACATGTATCTAAATACTCAGAACGCATATCTAAATACCTAAATAAGAAATCTAAATATCTAGATATTATACTTAAATACCCATAACACATATCTAAATACCCAGAATGCATATCTAAATACCTAAATAAGAAATCTAAATACCTAGATATTATATTTAAATACTCATAAAACATATCTAAATACCCAAAATAAATATCTAAATACCCAAAACACATCTCTAAATACCTAAATAAGAAATCTAAATACCTAGATATTATACTTAAATACCCATAACACATATCTAAATACCTAGAATACATATCTAAATACCTAAATAAGAAATCTAAATACCTAGATATTATACTTAAATACTCAGAAAATATATTTAAATACTCAGAATAAATATCTAAATACCCAAAACACATCTTTAAATATCTAAATAAGAAATCTAAATAACTAGATATTATACTTAAAGAGAAGGGATCGGTTGACAATGGTTTATTTTGACAACCTTGACAATGGACCTCTAAATAAATATAAAAAAAATTATAATTATATTATTCTACCTTTAGATTAATGGTCATTCAAATTTCATTATCATTTGAAAGTTCATCAAAACCGTTAAATTAAAACTGTTATAAATTATATGAAAATTTGATGGTCTTTGATGGACTATCAAACAATAATGAAATTGCATGGAATTTAAATGACCATCAATCTAAAGGTAGAATAACACATTTATAAATATTTTTTTCATTTTTAAGATTTTATTTGTATATATTTAGAGGTTCATTGTCAAGATTGTCAAATTAACCCATTGTCAATGGATCCCCATTCATACTTAAATACCCAAAACAGAACACATATCTAAATATCCAAAACACATATCTAAATACATAAGTAAAAATTTAAATACCTAGATATTGTATCTAAATACTTATAATAGATAATTAAATATGTATGATACATATCTCAATAACTAACATAAGTAAATTAAATTATATAAAAATAGAAATCTAAATACTTATAAAATATTTTAAATACTACTCATATATATATATATATATATATATATATATATATAAATACCTGAATAATATGATTACATACAACATAGGTTTGACGTTTCAGAAATTATCACGTGGATTTTGTGTAGATGGTCTTTATTCGGCGGAGAAATAATTACATGCGTGTGAAAAATAAAAGTTTATTAAGTGCAGTTGAGCGAAACTTTTCGAAAATGAAAAATCATTTACGAAGGAATTTTTTGAGAGATTAACGCTGAAGTACTCTTAGAGCATCCGCATCGGTGCCGATTGTCAAAATTATTTTTTTATGCCACATCATCAAATTGACAATTCATTTTAAGAGTTACATCCCTGAATAGAATGAAATTGTCAAAATGGCACTTTCGTAATTAATTTTCTGCTCCTACGCTGACGTGGCTTGTCAAATGGACTGTCAAATTTAGACAATTGTCTAATTTTGCCTAGTCTCTGCATCCCTGAAATTTAAATGATAATTGTCAAATGAGATTTGACAGTCAATTTGACAATGGAATGCGGATGCTCTTAGTTGCGTCTAAAAAGATAATAGTCTCGTCCCTCTCTCTACAAAGTGAGGTAAGTTTAAGTTCCAAAAAAATATGTAAAAACAATATACCTCATAATTAATAGTCCATGACTTTTTAGATATAACAAAGTCGGTTGTTTGAACTTTTACGTATTCGTTTTTATTATATTTTGATCCAAAGTTAACAAAAAGCATGATCGTTCGTAGCACACACAGAAACATGGTTCTAGACTTCTAGCTTCTAGATCCTTTTTAGTTTTTACCGTCCGGGCCAGCGTCCTGATTTATTTTACTATTATTATTATTTTTACAAAATTGTTTGGAGTCCAAACCTGAAATGTCCACCTTTGATCCACCCTTATTTGTTAAACGCAATCATATATTTATTAAATAAAATATATAATTACTAACCGTAAGGGTAAATTTTTTAATAAATATAAATTATATTTAACAATTATATATTCTAATTAATAATTATATATTCTGTTAAATAAATATATATCTGCGTTTAACATAAACGGGTGGAACAGGGTGGATACTCGGGGATATGAGCTAGGAGTCTGTATTTTTAAGCTTTATTTTGGAGTTTCCTCGGTCGTTCACAGGACGAAAGGTGACAGCGGCCCTTTGATTTTGGTCCGAACTGGAGACGAATAAAATTCACTTTTGGAACCTACTGCTTAAATAATTTTATTATTAAATAAATCTACGCTAATATAGCCTAATAGTTAAATTATTTACAAATGGTCTAATTAAAAATATGAATTCAACTCACGATCTTTAAACCTTAATTTTTATGTTCGCTAACTGATCACACTATATCAAATTTAAAGGACGTGAGTTCAATTCACGTATTTCAGTTTAAATTTAAAGGACGTGAATTCAACTCACGTATTTCAGTTTAAATTTAAAGGACGTGAGTTTAACTCAAGTATTTCAGTTTAAATTTAAAGGACGTGAGTTACTCACATCTTTTAACTTAATTATATATATATATATATATATATATATGTAAATTTTTACACTAACTTCTCGGATTGTATTTAAACATCTAATTCAAAGTTTTCTATTAAAAATTATGTCTATTTGAAATTTAAATTATTATTTAATATTTTTTGCTGAAATTTTATTACATAATTTTATTTTGTACTGCCTGATTTGAAAAAAAAATTGATACTGATTCTTCATATATAAAAGTATTAAAATTATTTTAAAATTTTTAATTATTAAAATTATTTATTGACATATATAATTAATGTAAATTTATATCATTAAAATATTATTAATAATTAAATTTGAAATATAATCTAAATAAATTAAAATTCAAATAAATAAATACTTAAATATTTTCTAAATCATGTAAAAATGATAAAAATAATAATAATTTGAGAAATTCAATAAATTTACTAGCGAATAATTCAAATTTCAAACGAGCATAACTTTTAATAGAAAACTCTAATTTAAACATTTAAATACAATCCAGAAAACTCATGAAAAATACGTATATAACATAAAATTATAGATAATTAGGTTAAAGGACGTGAGTTCAACTCACGCACTTTAAATTTAAACTGAATGTCGTGAGTTGAACTCACGTCCTTTAAACTCGGTATAATACGGTCAGTTAGCGAGCAGAAAAATTGAGGTTGTTAGGCTATTAGTGTAAATTTATTTAATAATAAGATTGTTTAATTAAAAATTCCACACAATAAGCTGAGTTGGCAGCATCTTTTTTCTACGTGAATGAATCATATAATTTTACTGTTTGTTTCTGCGAAAGAACTATAACTAATATTTCGAATATGTTCTTATTCTGTAATCTGGAAACAATTAAAAAGGGTTGCAAGGGTGATCTGACAAGCGAAATTTTGAGTTCATATATCAAAAGCAGGGTAGCAGATAAGTATCTAGTTTCAATATGATTAAAGATACATACATGAAACAACAAATTGGTGACCAAATTGTGAGTTTTTGACGCTACATTACCACATGCAATTGCAAAGATACTGAATTTCTCTGACCAAATTTTTACTTCAGAATCAAAATTGAAAACCAGGTCGTTGTTTAAATGTTAGCTGAGTATGTAAAGAAATTATTGAATTCACGGGAGAAAAATGTGCGCTGTGCGGAATGTGATAATGCATAATTGTATGTGTGGTTTCAATTAATTATTTAGAGGTAGAAAGAGGGGTCGGTGATGCAGGTACTTTAATGAAGTCATGCTCAGATGTTGAAACAGTTGTAAACACTGGTCACAGATTCATTATCCATTATCTTCTGGAATGCTAGTGAAAGCATATTTATAAACTTCATACACATGGATAGGCGGAGCCGGTGCTTATGAATTTGCATTAACACGTCGGTTGTTGCCAAATAAAAAAAAAAATCCAGATATGCCTTGTTCATGACCTCAACATTACATGCTTCTGTTGACTTGTGGAGTGCATGTACCATAGCCCAGTGATAACGATAAATACCACAGTAGTGATAAATTAGGATATAGCAAATTATTGTATGACATAAATATATATTTTTAAGGAAAAAAATTAATTAAACCTGCAAGAGGAAAAGGAACCAACAATACACCAGATCTGGTCTGGCCAATATAAGCATGGACTGGTATAAAAAATAAGATAACCAAAAATTTACAAGTGGAACTAGACCAAATATATATATAGGAGATCAGAACATGATATATGCAGTTACTTATGAAGTTGTCTCGACAGCACCGCTGTCCTATACGGATTCCTTAATAAAACTTACCTAGTAGAAAATTCAAACCCGTCAAAACAGATTGCTCAAGCCCAATGGGTTAAGAGTGTAAGCTACTACTGACACTTCTGAACTTATATCTGAGACAATACTGACTACTTCTGAACTTAAGCCCTGTGTCAAGCTCTCCATCTGCCCAATAAACCTATCCAAGCCACTTTCCACAATACCAAGGACCTCTTTGCAAAAGAAACGTCTAGCCATTATTCAATATGTATTGACCCAATATAAAATATTATTATTATTTAACACAAGTGCATGCACAAAATCCCCATGGATTCGAACAACTACAGGAGACTATTGGCCAGTAAAAGATTGTTTTGATTTGAAATAAATTGGGCTTATATAAGTCTTACAATCTTACAAATAACCCCCTAACAATATCTATAATAACCTAAACCCTAAAACATATATCTCAACACTCCTCGTGGGCGAAAAATATCCACTAAGCTGTTCCCCTCTAGCTAAATCGACGGTTCAGCCTGCACTCTTCGTCGACAATCTGTGGCAGTGTCTCTAGTTGAAACGTGACCCAACCTCCAAGAGCTCCGCATTTCAACTTCTCCTTCGATGAAGAACTATCAATCTCAATATGCTTGGTTCATTGTTGGCGACGAGAAAAGACTGTTATCGCACCACACCATTTAGGCCTTTGATCTACCGAGCTCACCAACAGAGCTCTCAACCACAATCTCTCGTCACGCCGTGCCATGGCCCCGTACTTCTAGCCTCTACGTGTGGATCTCTCGCATACCAAATTTCTTGCTTTTCAGGGAGACCAGATTCCCTACAAACATGCACACCCGGATGTGGACTTCGTAACACCTTGGCCCCGAATCACAATAATCCTCAATGTTCAAATGTCCATTCTTCCCGAAGATCAACTCCTTTCCCCCGGTGCATTTTTCAGATACCTCGAATCTAGTACACAACATCCATGTGACCCTTCATGATATAGCTCACCACACTCTGAAAGAAAGGATATGTCTGGGACGAGTGTGGCTCGAAATAGATCGAGCGATCAACCAACCTCTCGGTACCTTTCTCTATCAATCGGCTCTCCCCCGCTCGGCACTCACTTCTGAACTTCGTCAACTGGGAGCAATCGCGAGTCCTTGCACCCCGATATACACATGTCTCCGTAAGTAAATCTAGCACATACTTCCTCTGGGATAAGACAATTCCCTCTGCACCACGAGTTATCTCAATCCTAAGGAAGTACCTCAATTGTCCCAAGTCCTTCACCTCGAACTCATTTCCCAATTTCTTTTTCGACAACGCAATTTCACCTTCATCAAGTTTCCTCGAAATAATCATGTCATCCACATAAACAAATGAAGCACTATAATGTGAGCTCCATGTCGCCAAAGAACACCGTATGGTCCGCATTGGTTTGCCGATACCCCCATGCCTACCATAGCTTTCCTAAACCTGTCAAACCAGCCGGGCTACGAAAATTCGGCTCCCAGTAGAGTGACTTCTCGAACTCCGCACCCTTACCAATCAAGCTATTGTTTCATGCCAAACCCGGTGTTTACCTCCATGTACACCTCCTCCAACAAGTCACCGCATGGAGAAAGACATTCTTCACATCAAGGTCGGTCTAACTTCTACCCCTTTTCGCCGCTATTTGGGGAAATCAATGTTCGTATCGTGCTCATTCGCCTCGTGCCACGGGTGCAAAGGTCTTATCATAGTCGATGCCATAAGTCCGACGTATCCTTTGCTACCAATCGGGCTTTGTGGCGCTCCACCCGACCTTCCGGTTTTGCTTCACCGTGAAAACCCATTGCGACCAACCGCCTTTCGCTCGTGGCGGTGACACGAGCTCCCGGACGTGTTTTTGTTCTTATCCGTGAGCTCCTCTTTGCAAAAGAAACGTCTAGCCATTAACCCAACCAAGTTTCTCCAAACCCTCCCATTTTGTAAGCTGTTCCTCTCTGACTGTAAGTGTATCATTTTCTCTATCATCCTTCACATACGTTGTCCATCTATTCAATATGTATTGACCTGGCAGATATAAAATATTATTATTATTTAACACCTTTAAGGCGTGCATGCACAAAATCCCCATGGATTCGAACTTCTTGCAACTACAGGGCTCAAACTCTAGTACACCTATGTATTGTTTTGTTGGCACTGAGTCCCCGTAAGTGTACACTGATCCATTTACAGCTAGAGTTTCAAAAACTCTAGTGTATGAATCAGCTCAACTAGCAGCACCGACCAGGTACGCAGGGTTTCTTCATAGCAGCTCATGGCTTAATTTCATTACCCGAGAGTAAGGGGACAAGGGAGGACAAGGGAGATGAATAAAAAAAGCACCTGGTGAAAATTAAGTTCTTCAAGCGACTCCATTCCTCGAAATTCAGCAATCGATATAAAGTATTGAACCAAGAACTTGCCTAGAGGGAGCTTGCGGTAAAAGTAAATTTTAAAAAGATTCCCCATAATCATGTACCAGTTCTTAGATGTCATGGTAACAACAAAGGAGCTACACAAGTATGGTGGGTGGGGCCCACTTCTAACGGACATCAAAAACCTCACTAAACCTAGAAATACCATTTAGAGAATATTACTCCATGATATTACCCCATCATTTATAAAACACACTTTCAGTTTCAAATTCAAATCCAAAAATCAAATTTTCAAACTCCTTTCTAAAACCTGACTCCTGGCCAAAAGCTTCAGCTTGGACACACATACATGCACTATTAACCAGATGCCACAAGCAAATATGGTGGTTTGCAGTAGGAAAGGCCGCAGATACTGCTTCACTTACTGCCACCGAGGAATCTGTGAAAATAGTTTCTGGTTGTTTTCCTGACATGGCAGCCAAAAAGGTCTTGAAAAGCCACAAAAAGGATTTGACAGTTTCGTCCAAAAGAAGCGCACCACCAAAGACAACTATTTGTTTATGGTTATTTATACCAATAAATAGTGCCACGGGAAGGTCATACATGCTCGAACGATACGAGGTCTCAAAACATATGGCATCACTGAAATAGGTATAATTAACCATAGATCTGGCATCAGCCCAGAAGCAATTAGTAAGCCTCTCTCTCTCATCCAATTGAATTGCATAGAAAAAAATTGGTTCTTCCATTTGTTTCCTTTTCAAGATATCAAGAATAAGCTGTGCATCTCCTTTTTCTAAATCTCTTACCCTCAGCGTGCTCAGACAATTAGCTCCTGTTACCACCGCTGTACCTGTACCTGTAATCGTCTTGGCCCTGGCCCCATGCTCCGTTACTGGTTCAGGTCTAACCCCATATTAGAAATCCGACTCAGCAAAAACCGGTCGTTCTTTTGGAGTCCTTTCTCGATGAGACCTTAACAGATATGCTTTATCAGGGCTAGCCAACGAATGGTTGTGATCATCGAAAAATCTCTTAACAACCCAAATATGTTCTCTATTGACTTTAAATTCAATTCTTGCAAGGCAACTTGTGCGCTCTAAAGGTCGTGGTTTTTTTGTGATGTGGGTTGGGTGCCACTGCCTTTTACCCTCATTGCTACACATATAGTGCCTGCATTGCACCGAACCATCTTTTCTTCTAGAAAGATGCCCTTTTCTCACACTAAAACCCCTTTTGCGTGCATAAGAATTATAGAAATTGTAAGCTTCTTCTTCAGAGTAGAACACCATGCCAACTAATGGAAATATGGGTCAATTTTTGAATACGAGTTTATATTTGGATTTTGATCCACGTTCAGGTACGCAGCTTCAGTTAAGGAAATTGGAGGTGCCACCATACCACTTGAAACTTGAGTCTTCAAATTGTGGTTTTGTTCCAAATTTATCCGGTCTGCAGCTTATACTTGGCTCGAATTAGGGTTTCCCTCAGAGGAAGGTGATCGGTTTGTCTTTGTCGCCATATTTTGAATAGGATTTCTAAAATTAGAAATGCTGGCTTTGTGTCATCTACAAGTATCGAATAAGAAATAACATTAACATTGCACATCACTAGTTTTAAGTCCAGTACTGTTCAAAGGCGCTACTCAGGTTGCGAGGCATTTATCTCCAAAAAAAAAAAAAAGGTTACGACTTACGAAGCATGGAAACAGGGAAAAAGAACAGCACGGTTCAACTCGAAATGGTTGCTTCCAGCGATAGAAGCCTGAAGCTCGAGGTGCTTCCCTGATCGATAGTCTAGTTGTGGAGCCAAGGTGCTTGAGTGAATACCACCGCCTTCCCCTTTCCAGTAAAAAGGTAGAAACATGTCGAGGATGGAATTCGGGCCTCGCCGGTTTGTCCCTTTGCCAGTTGCCACAGTCACACTTAACGAGCTAGATTTTGGAGCATCAAAATTCAACGGCTGGGATCTGTTTGGTTGCGAATTGGTTCGTTAAACTCCGAAATGCCTACCTTTTACTCCGACAACCGAGAACCGGTTCAATTCAATTCGTCACAACTCAAAAGTCACAACACTACTAAATATATATATATATATATATATATATATATATATATATAAAAGAGGCTGATAATAGTTTCAAGTATTTGTCCCCCACAAAGTATCCTCAAACGTTTGACTGCACAAAGTCAGCGTGTCACTCAACGAATTCAAATTTTGAATCTTCCGGTGATTGCACAGAGAAGGAAATGACTCATGCTATATATAAAAAATACACCTACTATTTATACTAAGCATAGCTGTTATCAACATTTACTATAAGATCAACATATTAGTAGAGTTAAAATAGCAGTCAACAAAGTATTTCAAACTAAATTTAGTGACCAATCCACACATAAATTATTTATATCAATTATGTGTCATATTTATGCAGTTATACTAATAAACTTACTAACTATTTATAACTTACATTAACTATCACATGATATAAACTATTTATAGTTATTAATAATATTATTTATATCATTTGCGTATGTTATAATAACTATCATGACAATATTTTGCTGAATTACTATTTACATTTGTTACACGACTATTTATCGTTGTTATATATTTTGTTTATACTAATTGAACAAATAAATAATAGCCAGTTATCAATAAAAGAAATATTTATATTATTCAACGATCATGTTTATATTATTTCATGTAGTTATCTATAATTACTGAAATGATTTTTTAAATGATATGTGAGATATCTATGAACTCGCTTTAGATACGAAGCGTCATTGCTCAAGTAGACAATGTCATAATTTTTTAAATGATCTACAACATCAAGTGTCATCGCTCAAGTTCGGAAATAAGAATCCATATCTGAAATAAATGAAAATTAACATTGTTAGTTTAGTTTTATCAAATTAAAGAAAATAGTTAGATTTGTACAATTAGTAATGACAAATCACGATTCTAGAAATTTTAATCATCACACAAATATTATACATTCGTTGGTGCACTCTGATATAGTCAAAATCTAAAGAAATTAAAAATCATTTATCAAATCAAACTGCTTAATCTCAACAAATTCTATATTAACCAACGCATATCTGTCAATTTTCATTGTTACACATGCGATATAAGGTGCTACAAAATTAACTAAATAAGAGAAATAAAAAAATAATCTATTACTGGTACATATCCATAATATATTTAACTTTGCTATGTTTTCATTGTTAATCCATCTTTCTATCCGTCTTTCTTTCTTTTTTGCCTCTTGATCGGTTCTTGAGTTTTGACTCCCAAAATAGAAGGAAAAAGCACATCAACATAAAACCAAAATAAGACGTAAAAAAGAACATTAATGAAATTCAAAGAAAATTTTGCATTAAATAGCTTTCATTTATTATACAGAGCATTAAACCAATTAAAAAAAAGAAATCAAACAAACCTTTTGGGCTATAATGACAGTAAACATAGAAATAAATATTTGTGAAAGATAAATGACAGCAAAAAATGACAAAGAAATAATTTCATAATAAGTTAATAACCATATCAAATCATCAATAAGCCCTCAAATTCTCATGCATCTATTATTAAATTTAAAGTTCTTACTCATTGATGATCAGAGAGAGGACTGAAATGTCAGAACAATATCTAGATGTTGATTCTTCTGAGAAAATTTATCAAATGTCGAGGGCCTGAGATAATAATACCATATAATTGAAGAGTAGGTTTCAAATTTAAACAACATGAAGACTGAAAGAGTATTTATAAAAGAGGGAGAAGATTCAATTTTTTTTTAAACCAACCGATTTTGACTAAATGAAAAGGCGCTAGACACTTACCATAAAAAAAAGACAAAAAATTATAAAACGCCGCCAAATTTGAAATGTTACGCTTGGGGATTTTATTTGGGGACAAAACGGTGGGGACTGTAATATTATCCTAAAAATAAATAGAATAACATAGTGATAAATTATCCCTTTCCACTAAAACTTTTGGATACTTTTTCAATTTTATATGAAATAATAAAATAAATAAATATCGGATTGATGAAGTTTAAAATTATTTTAAAGAAAATCAATTTTAATTTTTCATAACCCAATTATTATTTTTTTAATGCCTGACAGCAGCTGCCAAGGATTCATCATCCAATTATGATGGTACCAATGCCTCATCGAGCTTTTAAATCGTGCCAATAAAATCTCGAACTAAAATTACGCTGAGACTGTGAAGCAAAATATTTTTAATATATTTTTTCTTAGTTGCAGTAAGACGGAGGAATTGGCACTTGGCACAACGAAATTACGATCTTAACTGGCCACCTCCCTTGCATGGCAGGAAGTAAAGAGCACGGACATGTTTATTTTTTCATCTTTATCAAAATATATTTTCGTCCGATACCTATGCATTGAGATAAATCTCGTCAAGCGCTTCTTTTCCTTTTCTTTTCTGGAGTGAAGAAAGGTCAAGCACTGTGCCAGCATACAACAGAATCAGCGTTAACTTCCTTAACAAACAATCCACGTTGAGTTATTACCTTGTTGTAAAATACACTGTTGCATCTTTTCCATTTAAATCTCATTGATTCAATTCGTTTATAGAAGGGGACCGGCAAAATTCTAGGATGCTTAAGCCACCTCGACAATCTGCAACGGGTTCTTTTTCTTCAAATACTAGATTACTTCGAGCATATATTTCAACTCACGTAGGTACGTTTAGATAGCAGATAGCACAAGAACAACGAAATAATTATTATTTTTGAAATAAAAATAACAACAATACAATCAAACACAATCTTATTATTTTTATTTCCAACAATACAATCAAACACAATCACAGTAAAATAACTATTATCTGCTATTCTAATAAAAAGATGAAAGATGAAATAGTTATTATTTTTCTCAACTTTTCATTACTATTTCAAACAACATTTCTATCATTCAAAATAACATCACATTTTTACTATCCTCACACTAACCAAAATATCACTAATTTTTTCACTATCCTCATTTACTACTCTCAATTCCTTTATTATTACCTTTATTCTTACGCTATTTTTTGTTATTCTTTGCATGATCCAACATAACAGAATAAAAAGAACACAGATGCATATATGGACTTTTGTGTATCTACTCAAAATCTGTAGATGGCAACAAATCATCAACCGAAATACAAGAAAAGAATTATTGACTGATATATCAACATGTAGCTTCCTCCAATATTAATTATAAGGCCACTTTGTTAGCCAGATCAAAGAATTCAATGATAATTCGCTATGCAACATAACTTATCAGTTAGCTTAGGATTACGAGCTAGCTACTAAAAAGATGATAAAAAAAATTGAATTGAAGTTCAGTTGATTACATTATTGCAGGCCTTGAATCACTGATTCACCGTAAAGAACTACAAAACATATCATTATTTACATTCCCTCACTACTACACAAGATTACATCAGCTGATTAATTCAACAAAGGAAAAAAAATGAATGACCATCATTTGATTTCTCTCAATCTAAATAAAAATAATATAAATTCCAAAATGAAATGAGAGAACAATTGGGACCAGTCGTCAGTCCCGGAAAGGATGAGAAATCTGATTATGACCTCTCCCACTAAATTCTCGCCTTAAATTACTAAGAAGGTACTAACAATATCAGGGGTTGATTGAACAAGAATAGGAAAAATGTAGATAAACGAACATGCAAATTGAAACGAACAGTACGGGCTTTTGGTGATAAGCAAGCACAGATTTTCAAAACTTATGTTCCATCCTAAGAACTATACTACTGAATTTCATCCTGTCAATTTTTTGAATACTCAATTTCAGGAGAGAGACATGACAATAGTGAGTTATGGAGGGGTAATTCTGAAATCTTAAAAAGTTCAGAGGCCTTGTACTAGAAATCTGGCAGGAAGAATAATTGTTGGAAGATTTGAACACAACTCAAATAAGGTGAATTTAACAAAATAAATAAATCAATTTTCCAAAGGGCTTCGAAGAGATAAAGTGGGGTCAGCTTGTGAGCCACCCTGGAAAAGACCATGATTTAAAAACACAACAATTACGGTTATGTCATCATGAAAATGACGCCTAACCTTCTTGTCTATGCTGATCAGGTCAGAGTAACGCATCTCTCGTTTTCGAGCTGCATCTTGCAAAGCAGCTTTTATTAGCCTCTTCGCGCTCCCCTGGACAAGAAGATACGTAGCTCAATTAGATGAAAAACTATACTGAGACACATTTTATTTGACATAAGACATAATGTGTTTGCAGATACATATGACAAGGTTAACCCTCTAGATACATACATTTTCAAATATGTACTTTAATTTACAGCTCTTTTATACATTGCTCCACTTTTTTCTTGAGTCCAGAAAGAGCTAACACAGAGCCATGCCCATAAAGATTTGTGGTACCAAGATTATGTAAAATTATCATGAAGTAACCCTAGCACTAGATAGGTATTTCCTAAGCCTCATTTATCCATAACAGTGTCAGAAATAGCAAACAAGAAGAAGAGGATGATGATTAAGACAACCATGATGATGAAGAGAAAAAAAAAAAGAACAAGAAGGGAATTTACAGCATGTGGATGGCTGTGAACAATATCAATGGCTTCCTGATTAGAAAGGTGCTCCCAAAGACCATCAGAGGCAAATACAAGGAAAGAGTCATTTGGTTGAATTTCTCGAGAGATTATAGTTGGATCAGCTGTCAGTATTGGTGAAATGAAGGGCTCAGATATTCTGAACTTCGGTTTAATCGGCTCCCTGTTGTACTCTGCATATTTCATGTATGCATCCCCTATTGATCGAGAAACCTGCGCCATCGAGATATAGAATACAAGGTCATTAGCTCAATAAAATTAACATATTTATATCCACCCTGCTAATATCACCAGCCCAGGTGAAACTGCACAAATAATAGTTCTACAAAAATATAGTATGGACTATCAGAAATAACAAACAAATAACGTGAGTACTGGCCTTTCAATGCTGGTAAAATAAATTGAAATTTTAGTTATAAACATAGCAGAAGGTCTTCCAGTAAAACATTGAGACAGGTACTAGTGACCAGGTAGGTAAAGAAAGCCAGGCAGGTAAGGAAACCAGCTTTTCTTTCTTTAATTGATATTTCCTATGATTCCATCGTTAAGGAGAGAATAGTGCAAGTTGGAGATCCCTTTTAATGTACCTGCAAAATTACCAATATGATCTTCAGGAGCATGTACAGGCCATCCAGTACACAATTCACTAAAATTCAGTTCCGGTAATGGAGTACAAGGGTACTGACATCCATACAAAGTTGGTCGGCTAAAACTGATAATATAAGATAGTCGGTCCATATTGACAACAGCTAACCATATATCACTGCTAGTTTGAGGGGTGGCGAGCTAATACCAACATAGTATTTTGAAATCTAGTGCAGGAAGAACATCCATGAGCCTATATTGGATAGAAATAATGCACCTGAATGATGCCCTTAACTCGCCAAACTCCATGCTTGAACTCCACAATTTGTGAGTCATCAGGATGCTGTGCCTTCATCTCCCTTCTGACCTCCTCTAGATTTGCATTGTGCTCAGTCGACAGCTGTACGGCCTCAACCTTGTGACCAACTTTCTTACCCAACACCACCCGTGAATCTCCCGCATTTGCAATGTGCAATGTATTTTTCTGAATGACACCAACTAGACAGCATGTGCCGCATGTTGCAATGTCTGGTTGTCTGCTCCATAGCTGAGACACAAGGTTTATGAAGCCTTCTTCTGTAGCAAGAAATGCACGCCTGATGTTGTTGTCTATTGTACTGTCAGGAGCAGATGAAATATCTACATAAATGACAATTTATATTATGTAAGTCATACTATTATATAACATTAAACACATTTTGATTACCTCATATACAAAACAGGAATATCTTTTGGTGAAACTACCGTGTAATATGTCCATAGGCTGAAATTAAAAAATTTTAAAAAAAATCCATTGCCTGTTTGTGACGGATCAAACTCAAGTCCCCCCATGTAATCCCTAATATCAGTAATCAAGATCACCTTAAACATAGAAACATAGTGCGCAATCGATCATACACTATCAAAACAGGTATTATTTGCGAACGAATGAGTTGTGCATGACGCATAAAAATACTACCAGGCCTGCGTACCAGGAAAAAATCAACTTATCAGAAAAGGATATTTAAATCATCACCTATGTAGTGTTGAAAGAGATGATCGCAAGCATAGCGAGCTGCATCGGGACCTCCGTGGCCGTCAAAAACTCCTACAAAGGTTCCGAAGTCTCCTGACTCTACCCGACACTGATCTTCTAGCAACTGGTTCGCCTGGATCACCGCCGCTGAAACATCGCCGGGATACCTCCGGAAATCGCGACTCCAGAGCGAGGGGTCGTCTCTATCGTCGTCATGGGATAAAGGAGAGGCGAACGAGCATAGGAATCTCGTCAAGGATCCGGGCATCCTCACACCACATCTCTCGGCGTGGTCTTGGTTACATGCCTATCGCCAGAACCCTAGGTCGGAAAGCCTGATTATGGAGCGAATGAGACGGAGGGAGGAATGGGGTGGAGGTAGGGCCGAGGTGGGGTAGAGGTAGAGCCAGAAGAAGGGGGGCGCGGCGTAGGATAGTTGGAGAGGGGCGGCGCACGTTAGAGACAACGAAAGGGAGAATTTGGTCGGCCCCGGGTAGAGCTGTCTATGACATGCGAAGATCAAGTTTCGTTCCTGAATCCTTTGATTTTACGCACACGCTACGTGGAAGCGATCTAGTGGTTGTTGTCTAAAAATGTTAGGTTCTGGTTATGCATATTGGTGTACGAGGTTTATCGTGGATCACAGTATACATTTCTAGTAAATGAAGTCCACAGACAATACTGTAAGAAAGTAGGCAAGTTGCGCTCGAAAGAATCGTGAGGGAAAGAGTCTTCCTTGTGTCAAGATAAAATCAGATTTTATTATAAATAATTATTAATAAAATAATATTATTAATAATAAGACTGATAACGGTTAAATTCTAAATATACGAATCGTACGTCGCCACCACGCATTTGGCGTGATTGAAACGCGCCACGCGGTGCGCGTTTCCTTATTATATTGAAACGCGCCACAGCGCGTGTTTGCGTTTCACTTACATATAGCAAACGCGCAGGATATCTGCGCTTTGCTGAGAGGAGAGAGAAAGCATTTGCTTTGGAGAAGAAAGAGAGAAAGAAAGAGGAAGAGAAGAGAAGGAAAAAAAGAGAAAGAAAGAGGAAGAAGAGAAGAGGAGGTACGAGTGCATCTGTGTGTTTGATATTGCAATTAAAGATAAATTTCATATAAATATAATTTAATTATGTAGATTAAATTGTGTATATTTAAAAATATAATTATGTAGATTATTGAAAAATATATTAATTATAATGTAATTGAAGATTAATTGTACGTTTAAATGTGAAATTATTTAATTATAGATTTAGTTATTCATGAATTATATATTGAATTGTCTATATAGTTAAAAAAATATTTAATTATAGATTAAATTATAGAATTGTGTAATTATAATTTTAGATTATTTATTAATTATTTTTATAGAATTAATTTATTTATTATTTAATTATTGAATAATATATATGTAATAATAGAATAAAAGCTTTTAATTATAGAATAATATATATTTAATAATAGAATAAAATATATTTAATTAGGCTTTTAATTGTAGAATTCATTTATTATTTAATTATATAATAGATAGATTAAAAATGAAGTACAAGATAATTATAAATTAATTATGAAATGAATTTTTGTACTAGATAATGGCAAAGCGAGCAACGAAATGACAATATCATAATTTATCTCCTCAAGACAAACATCGACACATTATAGTCGAGCAGAGGTACATTATATTCTTAAAAATAATAATAAAATACATATATATGAGAAGTTAATTATGAAATGACAATTACAGAGAGATAACAATATCATTCGTTTCCGCACTCACCGTCCGACGATACCATACATCTCGCACATTCAGAGTAGGTTGCGAGTTATGGGATTTCTTCATGTCGCCAGACTGCGTGAGATTTATGTGCAAGAAGCGGAGGCCCGCAACTTAAAGATTGATACGGGTTTATTGAGCGCGTTAATAGAGTTTTGGAGGCCAGAAACTCACACATTTCACTTCAATTTTGGCGAGATAACCGTGACTCTAGAGGTAAATACTAAAATATTATTAATTTAATTACAAAATTAAAAAGATGGTATAGTAATATAATTTTTTTTAGGACGTCGCATGTCTGTGGGGTTTATCCACCATTGGTGAGCCGGTGACTGGATATAGTGATGGAGATTTTTCGGCATACATCCGTCAGTTATTTGGGCAGGATGATATATCAGCATTCTGCAAAGATGGGAGGTAATTTATTACACTGTACATAAAATTTATTTATTTTTGTTCACAAACTGTGATTAAGCTAATTGTAAAATTTTGCAGGCGTTCTATTTCCCTACGAGAGTTACGGTCCCACTTTGATCACGCTCCAGAGGCAGACGATCATCACGGTCTTAATCGATATGCGATCGGTTTTGCTTTGGAGTTGGCAGGGTGTATCATGTTCCCCAACAACAGTGGAGACTCGGTATCGGCGTTTCTTCTGTCGATTTTGACGGTAAGTATTTTAAGGATTTTAAAATAATTTATCTTTCATAATTAAATATTTTTATTACTAATATTTAATTTACAGGAAGATTTACAATTCGGTAGAAGAAGAAATTGGGGCGTTGCGGTACTTGGTTATTTATATCGGCGTCTTGATGTGGCATGCCAAGGACTGACGAGGAGTATTGGTGGTCCGTGGCTTTTGTTATTGTTGTGGAGCTGGACGCGTTTGCCCCTAGCTCGTCCATTACCTGCCTCAGATGCATTCATTTTCAGTGACTGAGGTACACCGGACCGTGATAGTTGTGCGCCTTTTGGCAGGTAATAATTTAATTTAAAAATAATCAATCAATCGATGAAAATATATGTGTAATCACTAATCATAATTTGAACTGATAATAGGAAATGGACGCTTGATAAGAACAGATATCTCAATCCGTCACACGTCGGTGTGAAGTACGTGAGGGATCAGCTGATTATGTTGCGCACACGCATGTCAATTGGAGGCCGTACGAGTCGGTTCGTCACTTATTGCCGACATGCGTAGACGACTCTATGGACTCGTATACTTGTCGCTTCCACTTATTTACTTTCCGATAGTGGAGTGGTACTATCCGGATCGGGTGAGGTGACGATTCGGCTTAATTCGATCGATCGCTTTCGGTGTAATCCTCTCCTGTTTCTTCTTCATTTGAATAATACGGACCACCATCATCTTGCTCATCCTGATCATCACTTAATTCCATTATCGTTGGATCAACACTACTTCTGTCATCAATATTACCAGCTAAATTACAGCCAGACGTAGTACTACTACTACCGCCAAAAAAATTATATACTGGCACCGCTGGGTTTGGTTGTTGATAATTTATATTGTTACTGTAAATATCTGGATACGGATATAAATTGGTTCGATCATACGTAGGATAGGAATTGGTTCGATCGTAGGTTTGATAGGAATTGGTTTGATCGTAGATTTGATAGGAATTGGTTTGATCGTAGGTTTGATAGGAATTGGTTTGATCGTGGGTTGGATAGAAATTGGTTTGATCGTGGGTTGGATAGGAATTGGTTTGATCGTAGGTTTGATAGGAATTGGTTTGATCGTGGGTTGGATAGGAATTGGTTTCATTCTAGTTTGGAAATATTCCCGTCAAAAATTTACTGCCACTCGGTTGTTCTACAGTATAATTTTCTTCATCGGGATTATAATTTAAATCCGGTAGCATTTTGAAGAAAAATGGATGTTTGTTGGAATTGGATGTTTGTTGTTTTTGTGGTTGTGAGAAATGAACCGCGGGTAGCAGTATTTATAGCAAACATAGGCGCCATCACATTTGGGTGAATTGAGGAAACGCGCGCGCCGATTAGCGCGCTTTAGAAAGACGCGACGCGCGGGCGCGTTTAGGAAAGACGCCACTGGCAGTGGCGCGTTGTGGTTCGTATTTTTGAACTTTTACGATTCTCATTCTTATTATTAATAATATTAATTTATTAATAATTATTTATAATAAAATCTGAGATAAAATCTTCTTATGGAGATTTCTAGATTAAAATTGTTAAAATTATATCTTTTGAAATTTAACAGAAATATTTGCACATCAACGAGTTCAGCAGTGTATTTTGTATGTGGTTGACTGAAATATTAATTTCTATCTAATAGAATTGAGTTAGAAAAAAGTAAGCTCGGTTGTCTTATGACCTGTGTATTGTCTGCATGATGACGATCGAAAATGTTTGTAAACTAATATTTTACCAAAATAAACAAGATCAGGTAATCAAATACATATATATATATAGTGACTTCGCGAATCGCAATGGCAAATGTGTTTTGGCTTCAAATTTTTAATTTCAAACTAGATAGGAATAATTTGAACCGTTCAAACTCATCTGCATATGAAAATTTATTAGCAAATCAAATATATATTTTTTATGAATTTATTAGCTATTTTTTGCATGAGGAAAAAATGTATTGATCTAAAAATTTTGATTCATCCAAAACAATGATTTTCTTCTCATCCAAAAAATAGCAAATAAATATTAAGAAGTATAAAATTTAATTGCTAATATATTTTCGTATGAAAATTAGATTAAATAATTTGGATCATTCATTTTTAGTTTGAAATTCAAAATTTAGAGCAGAAGCATATTAGCTGTTGTGTTCCACAAAGTACAATAGCTAACATGTTTCCATTTGCATTTCACTTGAAATACTAATGAGTTAAATTTTAATTTTTTATGTTAAAATTTTTAACTTAAGTGTGTGTATATATATAGAGAGAGAGAATGGGGTTATAGTGTTTCACGAAGCACAAAATATTCCGTGCTTCACTTTCGTAACTCAAATTTAAAAATCCAAATAACTGATCTAAATCGTTGAACATGATTTTCGTATTGAAATATTTTTGGAGGTATATTTTATAATTTTTAAAAAAAATTTGTCATTTTTAAGATGGATATAAAATTTGTTGATATAATAATTTCTGTGTCATCTAGTATTGCAAATGAAATTCAATTAGTTCATTCTGTTAGCAGTATGCATACCTGTTAGCTGATGTGAATATAAATTTATCAATAGCAATTAACTTTGAGTCTTGATACAATTGACACAATTATTGGTGTATTTCGTATTTCAGAATCATCATCAAAGATAATTTAATTTGTAGTTACATATTTAATCACATCTGTTAAAAAAAATTGTTACTAGGCTACGGATAGTGAATATCATTAAGTTATCACTAAAAAAATACTGTGATACACTTCGACAGTGCTATATTCAAATAACAATAGGAGCTCGACAAAGTCAAAGCACATTGAAGTAAAATTTATGATTATGAAGGGAAGTTCGTAGTGATATTATTAGTACTGAACATATTAGAATAACTTTCATGATTGTAGATCCACCTACTAAAGGATTACCCAAGCAATTTTATGAGCATGTTGCTCGTATGAGTATTTATTCAGCGAAGAAAATTATGAAATAGTGAAAGCTTTATGCTTAATTTATAACATACTTTTATATGTCTTTTGTTTGATATAGATTGCATGTGATGAATGAATTTAAGATATTCAGTTATTCACTTTTTATTTGTTTAGTTATACGGTTTGCACTCCGAATTGATCTTAAATTAAGATAAAGGTGACCAGGTTGGATATAAATGTGTGGATCACATTATATACAATCTCCGTGCTACACACTGCTTCATGTCATTAATTATATGTATAATATAATTTATGTCATTTAAATCTCAAAATTTGAGATGAATACTGCTTTAAGTTTTTATGAATATAATAAATGAACGAAATTGGATAAACGACACAAAAAGTTATGAAAGTTAAATAAGAGTACTCACTTAGAGATATATAATTATTAAGTTTCACATATAGCCTAAGTGAAAGATTAATTAAAATTAATTAATTTAATTCTTAAATTAATTTTAATAATTTTATGAACATATATGCGATATAATTATATTACAAATTATGAACTGTCAATTGATTGAAATATGAATTAAAGTAATCAAATTTAGAAAATTGTCGGGTAATAAGTATGCATCATGAGAATTGAATCCTTAATATGTAGAATGCATTTTAAGGAAAGCTGGTCGATTGGCAATTTTTTTTGTGAGAAAAATAAGAGTGAATCTCTCAATTTTCATAAATATTCAGAAAGATTTTATCTCCATTTCGAACCTGCAACTTCTACATAAAGGACATTCTCTTTTATCATTAGATCAAAGACTATTTAATATCTAATAATTTTAATCAGCAAGTCCAACTGGATCTACAAGAAATATTTAATCGCTCCTAGTTTGTTTGAGATAAGTTCGTAAAAAAGTTTGTTATCACTTCTATCACGATGAATCGAGCTCTTAATAAACCAAATCGTTTAATTCTTTCATTTAATGAGCTGATCAATATGGTCCATCCCATCCAGCTTCTTCTCATTAAGTTGATTTTTGTATAAATTTTGATATGAAATGTTTGTGTAAATTATTGTAGAAGAAGTTGATCCCATCCAGCTTGTTCTCATTAAGTTAAGTTTTATATAAATTTTGATATGAAATGTTTGTGTAAATTCTTTGGATCTTTACATAAATTTTTGTAAGGAGAAGTTGATCTAAGTTTTTTTGTAACTGCTAAACAAATCATTAATAAGCTAACCGAACTAATTTATAAATTAACAATTTAATCAAAGTGGTGACTAAGTTGGTTCGGCTCGTTAATTTAGCTAACTGATTACAAATTTAGTCTGAATTGATTTGGTTAGACTCATATTCAGATCTGGATCCAACCATACAAAAGAAGGAATTTTTGTTTACCTCAATGAACTTGGTCCCCTTTCTTACATAACCGTATTTTTCAGCCAGTGGTTTGTGGATCAAACATACTAGGAAACGAATTATGAATGATATATATTCAAGTAAACTTTTTTATCAGTTTACTCTATTTGTATCATATTCGATAGCACGAGTATGTGTATGTGTGAGATTTATATTTTTCCGTTAACTTAGTGGATATAAATATGAGTAAAAAATTCATTAATTTATTGGAGGGGTATATTAGTAAGGAGTCGTGTTATGACGTTTGGCGAAATAATGGGGGGTGCAAGGACCGGCACAAGATTTCTAATAGGTTAAGGCGTTTCTTGAAAATTTCCAGCAAAACTCATCTCCCGCCTGGAGGAGTGACCCCTATCCGCTTCTCTCTCGTTCCTTAAAAATAGGGCCTCTTTCGTCTTTCCTATACGAAGACCGTTTGATTTAATAGAGACGAACTAAGATTGACATTAGTGTTATAAGGGCCTTCATACTGGATCATTATGAATCGTACGATTTAGATTGGATGGTAGATCACATGGAAAGCGTTTCATATTTCAACGCTTAATATGCAGCAGATAACAGTTCCTCCACGTCTTCCTTTCAGTTCCCGCCTCTTCATTTGTTTCCTTTTCCTTTTTTTTTATTGTAATTTTCTCTATTCACCTTCCACTTGTGACTTCGCGAGGTCAGCCGCTTTCATGGCGACTTCTCCGATCTTCCAAATCCTCTCGCCATCTCCCTCCACTGTTCATGATGATCCTTTCCTAGGTTTCGTGGAGTACGCCAGGTCGACAATTGCATCCACCTCGGGCGAAGGTGGCGAAGAACACATCGACACCGCCAATGGCGGAGATCAGCCGCCTTGGTGCTGGGCTTTTTCTCGCATACTAAAAACCTGCGTGGCATACCCCAGTGGGGTTACAGCTGCCATTCTCCTCTCAGATCTCTTCCAGGTCAGTACTTCGGAAAAATATACTTATTTGATGAATACTATTTTTGGAGAAGTTATGGAATAACGGAATCTTGTTGTTTTTAATATCTCAAACTTCTAAATGATTCAACTCTATTGTTCATGATGAAGTTATAAAATAGGACTCCACTGGATTGTACAAACTGTGGGATATGTGAATTTACAGTACATGATTACGGCAATGTTTCTAATGAGCCTGGTGCCAGTATCTACAAGTCAATGAACGTTATGGATTTGGCTGTGATTTCACCTTGTTTGTTGGTTTCATCTTTGTTTTAACCCATGACTGTAGTTTGACTCAATCCGGATTGTTTGAAATTGAGTGTAATTTACATTTCATTTAAGACAACAATGCACACCTTTTAGTGGATATAATCCCCAGGAGATAATATAGTTCTCAGAAGTTACTAGAACAGTTCCTCCGAGTGGGCTGCTTTTGTTGACATGGAAATCAGAAAAGTTGTGGCTGCATTGCTGTTTATTTGTTCCCAATTGAGACTCATCACATGATCAAAGTCAGTTAAGTGGCACAGGATTATATTGTGTTGGCAACTGCATTAAGCTCCTAAATATGTAAATTTTTTAAATTAACCTAATTCTGGATGTACGCAACATGTAATATGTACCAATGATGTTTTTTTATGTCATTATTTGATGGCACCATATAATTTTTATAGGCCTGGAATGAACAGCGCAAGTATCTCACCTCAAAAAGAAAGCCAGAAGTGTTGGACCTACTAAAAAGAAGGCAACAGAGAGTTCGGCTACCTAATACCATCACCATCGACTCTATATATGAGAAAAAATTCATTTCTCCTTCTAGTATCATTGAAGCCATTATTCTTGATGAATTTCTTCTCCCAGGTTAACTTTATTTCCTCAAAGCTTGCTTTCTCAAATCATTTTATAGTTTATTGCATAGAAATTTTGTTTCAAATTCGACATAGAGGCACAACCCGAACAAAACAATAAGCGACTATTAAAAACCAAACATGAGAAAGGGCAATTATTGGTGTTTTAATTTGTATATGGAGATATGTTGCAGTAATGAACTTAATAGCATTCCAGATAGAAACCTTTTTTGTCATTTTCTATTATTCTCATAGGACTCAGAATCTATTGGTTCCCATTAGCTCCCAGAGGATTGATGACTTTTCTATTGCTGTATTTTTTTTTCACTTAGGTACAAATATACACATGCTTAGCTTGGGAGATTTGTGGAGTTCCTGCACCATTGAGCTATATCTTCATCGAAGGTATGCAAACAGTTGGTGCTTACAATTTATTGTTTGTTATATTTACTTGTGCATCTCACTATGATATCACAAATGCATAGGATTGCTCTTTCTATTAAATTTTATGGTGCTTGAATGACTTCCAAAATTTCATGGATATTCTCCTATAGGTTACTAGTGAGCCTAGTCCATTTATTATCTTCATCCGCTTCCAGTGGAAAATCTTAATTCCATAGCAAAAGTTTCATAATTGTTGTTTAGGTGAATTTTTTTTTTTTTTTGCTTTTCAGTCAATCTTAAGTTCTTAACCTTTTTCATTTGAATGTGATTTGCGTAGTGTGGTTGTACTATATCTGATTGTATTTTCTCCAAGATCCAAGGAACTACTAGAATGAGTTTTTAGTTTTTAGAAATCCATGGCTTGCATAACATATTGTTGACAATGGTTTTGGACTAATGACAGATACTACGACTATGTGGGACCAAATGGTATATTAAAGAAAGGAAGAGAGATACTTCTTACTGGATGTTCACTTCGCACTGCAACTGAGGGCTCTGGAAAGGCTCGCCTTCTGCCAACTGAATATATCATTGTATTGTTAGATGAGGTATTGGCAGTACTTGTCAAGGCAGCAATTTCTAATCATCATTGCTACCGTTTTGTTCTACCTTGAGATATGACCTTTTATGATTTATTGTGTTAATCTTCTGTAGGATGAAGATGAGGATGCCATGCTACTGGGCGCACAGTTTTGCAGTTACTCTTTCTCTTCTATATCACCCAGTGATGTGAAAATTGGTACTTGTTATTCCTTCTATGCAAGGTACTTCAAATAAAACTTACCAGCTTTTTCTAGAGCTGCACATTGTTGTTACTTCTTTTACCCTGTGAATTTGAGCATTTCTTGAATCCCCTACTATCCTCCTGGTTTTCAGGACATAGAAAGGGTATCAAGCTCAATCGTTTTCTCCCATTGCATATGCATCACAAAGATTTCTTATCCTTCCTATCTTCTCTATTTTCAGGATAGATTCAATTGAATCATTAGAAAATCTGGGAAATATTCAAAGAAAACAAATTACTCTTATTGACAATTCAGGCTTGAAAATGAAGTTTCTTCTATGGGGAGAGCAGGTTATTCTTGCCAATCTTTTCAGGTCTCCTTAACTTATCACTAGGTTCATGTATGATTTTTGCTAATAAAATATATATAGTATACTTTTGCTATGTTAGAAAGTATGCTCCTATCCCCAAAAAATAATGAATGGAAACTTTTGCTTATGTTGACCTCTCCCAACACCATTAACAAGGTTATATGCCCCCTTTTTCATAAGTGAGGGGAAATACTGTGAGGTAGTTGTAGTTCAAGTGTATGTCTAAAGTAATTGGATTATGGAATGAAAGGGATGGGAATAATGGAACTGGACTCAGCTGACCTAGATATGTCAGTTACCTTAGAATATTCGAGATTAAATTTTAAACCTGTGTGGCGTACCAGTTAACCCTGTTTGATATAAGTGTAGGTTCAATTAGAAGAACACTGATATCTTGATTTAGAGCTTGTTGCTTATTCCTATTTGTTTTTCCTTCTTTACAACCTTCCCTCTTCATTTTCCCTTTCTGTTCCTGTTGTTTTGCAGTGTTGGGAGTATGCTTGCAGTTGATTCACCATTCATTTCAAATTTTGTAACCAGTGAGAGAGAGGAATCTGAAGAGCTATGTCTAGAATATGGCAGTGCTACGAAGATTTTTTTGGTTCCTGTTATTCAACAAGAACAGGTAAGCATCAACATGCTGAGACTGACAAATCAAGTTGTAACAAATCATATGAATGCAGCATCAGTGGTATAGACTGAAGAATACTATCTTGAAGTATGACTGTATTGATGGAATGCACAATAACTTAAGATGAATGTCTTGAGCTCTAGATTGGGGTCTGACACTCATCTTGGCTAGTGCTGGATAGATTCCAAGCTTTTACTTTTAGAAGATGCTGTCATTGTGATTGTTACATATACTTCTCATTGTAGGTTGTGCTATCATCAACTCAAATGCGGACACAGGAAATGAAATCATCACAAGTATCTTTACCTCGTGACTCTGATGGTGCAATTGACTTTAGCAAATATCCATTTCGGGTAATATGAGATAACCATGGAGGCATGGAAGTATTCTTTTTTTAAGTGTGCTTTCAACATTGATCTGGATAGCTTTGGTCATGGAAATTTCTTTTCTTGATTCTCAAGTCTGATGATATATGGATAAATTTCTTCAGATGTATGTGATTGACCTTCGTGACAAAATTAGTGGAGTCAGCCTATATGGCATGGTGACAAGTATCTCTAAGCAGAGAAGTAATGCTTCAGAGACCATATACAACTTGGGCTTAGAAGATGAAACAGGATCTATCATTGTAAAGCTTCATTTTGTTCAATTTTGGTAAGCATACATTTCTATTAGAAATGGTATTAAATGTTTTTGTTATCTTCTTTTATTTTGTACTAGCAAATTATCTTGATGGCAGTGGTCTCCTTATGTTTGGTGATTTCTTTTTCCTTTTTTTACGGAAGCCTGAATGCTTTATCTGATGTTTGGAACTTTGAATATCTATTGTTATGTGTCTATATTCTTTTCTTTTAGGTCCTTGGCAAGAGTAGGCGTCGGTCACAGAGTGTACATATCAGGTTTAACTTGTAACATGAATTCACAAAAGATGTAAGCAGTTAATATCTTTACATTGGTATTGTACTTTCAACTAAGCAATACAGTGATAATATTTGTTAATTGCTCATTGATACCAACATGAGACTATTACACATGGTGTCATATGGCAAATCATGTGGTGACTAGTTCAGCTTGTCTCTGTATCATACACTGGAAGCACTGTACATGATGACCTCATCATTACCAACTAATTGTCAGTTTTATTTGGTACAGATTAGAAGCTTCATGGTTGGAGAAGAAACCAGGCTCTTCTTTTGTCAATCTGAGCTGCTTGCCTGCTTTACTAAACTCATCATGCCTCCACAAGCTGTCACGTCTATCTGACATATCTGACCAAACAGACAGAACCCATGTACTGACTTGACTTGTTGAATACAAAATATTATGTTGGGTCAGGACTCGATAAGACCCACGAGCTGGTCAAGAGTTCCTGAATCCTGATGTATTCCTGGGATACCAGACTTTCCAATTTTGCTTTTGTGCCAAATTGATTTCTGTGCATGCCATTTTAATTTTTATCTTTCTACTTGCACAATATGAGAATCTTTTGAGGTCAACCATGAAACGAGCCAATAGAATAGCAATAGCATCTAGTACCTTGTGCAGACCTGACATCTGAGGTATTGCCATTCCTATGAAAATCTTTCAATGATCATACATCCTTGTCACAAATTTATTTTATACATGCAGATATGTTATGTGCATCTTGATCAAATTGAGCATCTCAGTATACAGGCGGTGTTGTGTCACTCTTCATGTAGTGAGTCAGTGAACCAAATAGCAGATGACGTATACCACTGCACATTTTGTGAATGTGACTGTGATTATGATAAATGCATTTGCAGCTTTCAATTGTGTATGTCTGTTACTGATGAAAGTGGGAAAGTTTTTGCATGGTGCATAAGTCAAACTGCCTCTGAGCTGCTTCAAATTTCTCCAGAAGAATTTCTAGCACTCCCTGAGGTAAAATTCTTTTTTTTTTCCTTTTAAATTTCTTTTTCTGCACTGATAGCATGGAGCTCATGGACTAACGAACCACTTGGCAACGTTTAGAAAAAAGAAAAGGATGATCTAACAGTTAAATAGACAATGTTTTCCAAGGGAATGCAGATGTTGTTTAGCCATGTAAGTTGTAAGCACCTCTCATTTTACAGTTAGTTTCATAGGAGAGTTCATGGACTCACAATCCCCTCTATACCAGTTAGCCCTACAGGAGACATGTAGGCAGCTGTCACTTTCCAAGGGAATAATTGGTGTTTTGTGGTTCTGCGATGGGAGAAGAAACAATATTTTCCTTTTCACCGGTAGAATATGATTCTGACCTTCAAAATAGCATTCGATGAGCTGCCACCACATAATTCTTATAAATCTTGATCAGACTAGGTATATTAGCCCTCTTTGAACTTTGAAGGCAAAAAAGCTAACAAAAATGCATTGTTTTGAAGTGCTGTTGTCAACTCGATAATTATTTTTGATAAATATTTTCAGGATGAGAGGGCGATGTATCTTTACACACTTCAGGAGGAAAGCTTTATGGTTACAATGGTATATTGCAAAAGGACAGATGGGGAGAATGGCAATGCCTCAAACAGGTCCATTCCAGATTGGGAAATCACGCGAGCCCAACGACTTGAATGAATGAAATTGCTTGGAAAAATACAGCAAAAGGCTTCATTATATTTATTTGTAGAAAGATATTAAATGGGCTTGCTAGTTGCCCATGTTTTGAAAAATAAAAAAAAATCAATGAATACTCCCATTTTTTCTCACTAATAATGACTTTTTAATTAGTCCTTTATATTTTGATAAAAGTAAATATAATTGAACCTAATTGGTCGAGAATTTGAGATCGACGAAAACCATGTTGGAACCCATATAGCAGAAAACATATTAAATGTGATGTTGAATTATTGGCTAAAAGCATACCTTGCAGGTTGAAAATTTACTATTTTATTTTTTGCTTTAAATGTCGGCTCATGCAACTATGCTACGCAAAATGGTCAGAGCTGCATATGCGAAAGGGATTGCTACATGCTTTCGCAATTGAAAGATTTAAGAGCTAAATGGGTTGTGTATGCATCCACTACATTTTTTCATAACGGTTAATCTATAGTTATGTACAAATATTAAACAATAGAGCCAGTCCCAAAGGTTAATATAAGCTTGACAGTAAAACTCAATTTTCATATCATGATTTCGTACTTTAAACAACCTTTACCTTGATAGTAATAATTGATCAATTTCGAAGAACCAAATATATTTTAGTTAAGAAACAGTCCTCAAATGACCAAATTACTAATCTAATTTTAATTATCAAGATCTCCAACATAAAGGAAAATCACAAACAACTATTTCTTAACGAAGCGCAACCTACTTACATTAAGAAAAATAATCTCTTAACAAAACCTTCAATCCACAGACAAGTTGTTTAAGAGATTTTTTTTTAGTTTAACGGTAACTCTTCAGCCTTTACGAATGCTTAACACTAACAAAAACCAGCGAATCCAAGCTAGCGGCCTCTACAACACATCTTAATTTAGCAAACCTATCAACGGCTAGGATTTCCCACCTTATGTGAAACTAACCACTGCTCTCTAAAATTATCATCTTACCATTATCCTTTAAACGCGCCTCTTCCCTCTCCGTCTCGTTTCTATTCTTCATGCATTTGGTTCCTCTCTCCCCCTCTCCAAACGCCAAAATGAGATCATCATTTCTCCTCCTCGCCATCCTTTCCATCTCCTCCTCCCTTGCCTCCGCCACCTTCTGCTTCCCCCGCTCTTCCCACTATGCTGTCCCCATTTCTGCTCTCGAGGCTGGCTACGAGCTCTTCCCTTTCTTGAAGCCCCTAAACCCTCCTGTTCAAAAACCTCCCACCCCAACAACGAAGCCACAGATGCCACCCCCTGCCATGAAGCCTGAGATGCCCCCTACTGCCAAGCCAGTGGCACCTCCAGCGGATCAGTCCAAGAAGGCCCCGTCCCTGGCACCTGCTCCCCACGCTGGAGGATCTGTCGGCGGTTCAATCGGTGGTGTCATAGATGGGGCATTTGCAGCAGTTGTCAAGTTGTGGTGTGCAAAAACCCGGGACCCCGACTTGTGTTTCACCTCCATCAAACCCCTCATTGGGACTATCAAGGTCCCACATGATGCAACCGGCGTGCTGAAGCTGGCCATGGAGGCTCTTAGGGCGGAGACTGATGCCGCTATCAAGACCGCCAAGAAGTACGTGGCTGACCCGAAGACTGACAAGATGACCGCAACAGCTCTCCATGACTGCTTGGAAATGTATGATGATGCTGAGTGGAGCCTTGACAAGGTTGATGGTGCTCTCCAGAGAAGTGACAAGGGGTTGATAAACAGCTTGCTCAGTTCTGTCGGCACCTCTTATGATACATGCGAGAATGGGTTTGATGACTTTGAAATCACGTCCTTGATGGCTGATGTCGACAAAAAGCTCATGGCGATGGACGGCATTTGTCTTACCATTGCAGCAGCTGCGGATCTCATGGCCGTTTGAGATGTGCCGATGTGTTGTGTCATCTTTTAGAAGGAGCCCATGGTGTCAGTTTTAGAAGAATCAGAGGATGTAATGGAATGAGGATATATTTGGTTAAAACGATATTTGTTCCTTGGATATTTATTTTTCATTAATAAACGTTGATTTACTTTCTTATTTTGTACTTTACATTGATATCTTTTATAGGGACTAAAGTGTTAATGTGGATCAAGCAGATATCTTGATTTTATTGTATCATCTGTTTGCTTGATTTTATTTTTAATCTTTTACTAAAAAAATTCTGAACTCGGGAATTGATTTCTTTTGCACCTTGCCATTTCTCCTCTCTCAATTTAGATGTGTCAGCAGTGATACAAGAAATCACTGAGGAAGAAGAGGAAATTGTCGTAAAGAGAGGCATTGAGCAGCTAAAGGAGTGTAATGTAGGTGATCAGAAGTCGTTGAATCGAGAGGAGATCAGAATTGATGAAAGGAGGAAGTTGCGTTAATTGGTGACCGTTATGAGTTAGTTGAAGGCAGTTAGGATCCTCTCCAGTAGAGGAGTATTTCTGTGTGTATTTCACTCTCGGAACTGGAGACGATTTTTATATAGTTCAGTTACCAAATTACTAATTGTAATTCGTTGTAGTTCTATTTTTACGATGTATTAGCGATTATTACAGCTATAAAGAGTGATGTTGTGTGTAATTGAACACTTGTGTCGAATAATAAACCTACTGTTACTTCATTTACTCTTTCGTTTCTTTTTGTCGTTTTACTAGTTTTACGAATTCTTGAGAATTCTCACAAATCAACTTGTTAATTGAGCTCAATTGATCTCAATTATCATTGTTATTACTCGAGCTCATAACAGTTTGGTATTAGAGCCAGGTTATGTGCTCCGCATTCTATTCTCGATTGGTACCGATGGCTGAAAAGGCGAAAAAAGGTACCATGACTTAGGAATCGTTGCTTGAAAGAATTGAGGCATTGGATGCAAATAATAATGCTCGATTTGAGAATATTGAAGCTTCATTGAATAAGAAAGGCAAGGAGCAATCAGATCAAGCAGCTCAGAGAGAGACTGCGATGGAAGGACACATCTTGCAATCAGTAAATGATCAGGTTGATGTAGTGATGGCACAAGTAAATGCAACAATTATAGAGAATTAATAGAGAAAATGGAAGGCAATGAGATCAAAATAGGTCAATAGAAGGGAGGTAGCTTATCTTCTTCACCTAACTTTAGATCAACTAAAGGATTTGGAGTTTCGATCCAGGATAGAGTTGAAAGCCGATTTGGTATCAGAATGCAAAGTATTAGGCAAGAGTTTTCAACATTCTCTAGAGATGATCCTGAAGAATTGATAGCACAATGTGAGTATCTTTTTGAGTTTTTTGATGTGCATGAGATGAATAAAATTGTAAAGTTGTTGTAATGTTTAAAGGTGAAGCTGGATCATGATATAGAAATATAGAGCTACTAAAGCCATCCTCCATGGCGTGAACTTATTGAATTGCTCAAGATAAGGTTATCTAAATCTAAAGGGGTCAGTTCTTATGATGAGATTAAAGGATTGACTCAGCTAAGTAGTGTGAGAGAATATATGAGACAATTTAAAATTATCAAGTCAAAGTCTCAAATTGAATTTCCTTATCAACTCGAGAGTCATTATATAACAGCTTTTATCAGTGGGTTGAGAGAGGATATTAAGCATTTAGTGATCTCACAACACCACCATAGTTTGTTGGAAGTATTTCAGTATGCTAAATATATGAAGGTAGCATTCAATTTTCTTACCAAAAAAAAGTAGACCAGTGTTAAAAAATAGTGGAATTAGTGTTAACACTCCCTCTAAGATACCCTTGAGCAAAGAAAAGGTCGATGATGGAAAAACTAGGTATAATAAAGAGGGTAACAGAAATGCTTTAATTGAGCATAGAAGATCTTTAGGTTTATGCTTCAAGTGTGGAGAGAAGTATTATCCAGCGCATCAATGCAAGATCAAGGCTCACATGATGATTGAGCAGGAAGAAGGGAATGAGTTAGATCAAAACATAAGTGAAGCAAGAGAGGAAGAGGAGTACAAAGTGGAAGAGGTTGTCATTTCCATGTTTGCTATTTCTAAAAATCCTCATCTGTCCACAATGAGATTCAAGGGTAAAATTGTTAATAAGAAAATTTGTACACTCGTTGATAGTGGCAGTACATATAATTTTGTGAATCCTAAAAATCCTCAACTTTACAATAAGATGCCTGATGAGTGGAGAAGAAGTATATTAGTACCAATCTTCAAGAATAAAGGAGATATTCAATGTTGTACTAATTACAAAGGAATTAAGCTCATGAGTCATACCATGAAGCTTTGGGAGAGAGTGATCGAGCACCGTTTAAGAAAACTGACAACTGTCTCTAAAAATCAGTTTGGTTTTATGCCTGAGAGGTCCACTATGGAGGCGATTTTCTTGATAAGACAACTTATGGAGAGACATCGAGAACAGAAGAAGAACCTACATATGATATTTATTGATTTAGAGAAAGCGTATGATAAAATTTCGAGAAATATCATGTGGTGGGCGCTCAAAAGGAAACTAGTCCCAACCAAGTACGTTACCCTTATTAAGGATATGTACACAAATGTTGTGACTTGTGTCAGAGCATGTGACAAATGCGAGTCCGATACATTTCTATTAAGATAGGATTACATCAAGGGTCGAGATTGAGTCCATATATTTTCACCTTAGTGATGGATGAGATCACAAAGGACATACAAGAAGATATTCTTTGGTGTATGCTCTTTGCTGATAATGTGGTGCTGATTGACGAGAACAGAATTGGAGTCAATCAGAAACTAGAGTTGTGGAGACAAACTTTAGAATCGAAAGGTTTTAGACTTAGTAGGGCAAAAACTGAATATATGAGGTGTCAGTTCAATGGGGAAAACTTAGATGACGGAGATGTTAGTTTGGATGGACGAGTAGTACCCATGAATGACACATTTCGGTATTTGGGATCGATGTTGTAGAGTGAAGGAGAGATCGATGAAGATGTGAGTCATAGAATAAGAGCTGGATGGGTAAAATGGAGACAAGCATCTGGTGTTCTTTGTGACAAGAAGGTCCCAAACAAACTAAAAGGCAAGTTCTACAGGACGGTGATTAGACCCACGATGTTGTATGGCGCAGAATGTTGGACTACAAAAGGACAACACATCCAGAAGATGAGTGTAGCTGAAATGCGGATGTTGCGTTGGATATGTGGCCACACAAGGAAAGATCGAATCAGAAATGATGATATTAGAGACAAACATGGGGTAGCACCAATTCAAGAGAAGCTAGTCCAACATCGTTTGCGATGATTTGGTCATATCCAACGAAGGCCTCCTGAAGCATCAGTACGCAGCGATATTTTAAGTCGTCCTGAAAATACAAGAAGAGGAAGAGATCAACCGAGACTGACATGGGAGGAAGCAATAAAAAGATATTTGAAGGAATGAAATATACCCAAATAGCTTGCTTTGGATAGGAGTGCGTGGAAGATAGCGATTCATGTACCTGAACCATGATTTAGGAGTTAGAGTCTAATAGTAGAGTTATAGACTTTATATTCTTAGATTTTTTTTTAGGATTTTAGGATTTAGAATTTAGAAATAGATTTCAGAAATAGAGGTTTAGATAGAATTTTAGGATTTAGAATTTAGAATTAGATTTTTAAAATAGGATTTTAGGATTGAGAAATAGATTTTATAATAGAGGTTTATTGTACTATTATTATTATTGTTATTATTGCTACTATTATTAGCATATTATCATTATCATTATCATTATCATCTTTATTTATATATTATTATTATTATTATTTTATTTATTTATTTTCTTTTTCTTCCATCATATTCATTATTATCACTGATATTTGAGATCTTTGATCTTATGTTTTCCGATTGGGTTTCATTTCTAGCCTACCCCAATTTATTTGGGATTAAAGGCTTTGTTGTTGTATATAATGTACTGTTTGGCCTAAATTACTTAGTGATTGAGACTGAACTAATAGTAGTAATGCTGGCTTAAAGGACCAAGGTTGTAACCGATAATAACTGCATGAACCTGCAATATTTTTTATGAGGGCATGAATCCTATGATGATGTGAGAGTATTGAATATTAAGGTTATGATACGATTTTAGGAATTGACTGGTTAAGGCAGCATAGGTCTATAAAGGTGAATTGGTTGGAGCAGTGGGTCTCATTTCTTTACAGGGGTAAATTAGTCAAATTGAAAGTGAAGGAGGAGGTGGCTCACATTAGCATGTGTGAAGGAGTTAGAGTGAACAAAAAACTTAAAAGTGGGAATGAAATAATGATTGCACACGTGATGCTTATACAAACAAGTAAGGAGAATACCACTTTGGTAACCTGAACTTATAACTGAAACTCTGATACAATTCAATGAAGTTTTCGAGGATCCTAAGGGGTTGCCACCACACAGAAGTGCAGATCACCAAATTGTACTCAAACCAATCACAAACTCAGTCAATTAAAGTTCATGTCAGTACAGTTACTATCAGAAACTTAAACTTGATAAAATAGTTGAAGAACTGTTGAGAAGTGGAGTTATTCAGTCTTCCTCCAGCCCATATGTCTCACTGGCTCTACTGGTCAAGAAAAAAAATGAAAGTTAGAGACTTTGAGTCAATTATAGAAAGCTGAATGAGGTTGCTGTTAAGAATAGATATCCTGTATGACTTGTTGGACCAATGAAAGGGTGCAAGCTGGTTCTCAAAATTCTACTTAAGGTCTGGATACCATCAGATTTGAATGAGAAGAGAAGATATAGCAAAAACAACTTTCAAAACCCATGAAGGGCGATATGAATATCTTGTAATGCCCTTTGGTTTAATCCATGCGCCTGTCACGTTTCAAGCTCTAATGAATGATATTTTCAAGTCTTTTCAGAAAATTTGTGTTAGTATTCTTTGATGATATACTAATATACATATCTAATTTGATTGATCATAATAAGCATGTGATAGTGGTGTTGCAAAGGCTGAAAGAGCATCAATTGTTTGCTAAGGAGAGCAAATGTAAATTTGAAATGAAATAAATTGAGTATTTGGAGCATGTGATAAGTGAAGAAGGTGTGTCAACTGATTCCAAGAAGATTGAGACTATGGAGAGATGGCCCACACCTAAAAATATGAAAGAACTAAGAAGTTTTCTTGGGTTGACGGGATATTATAGAAAATTTGTAGCTAATTATGGTGTGATAATCAAGCCTGGTACTCGGTTGTTGAAGAAAAACTCTTTTAATTGGAATCAAGAAGCTGATGAAGCATTTCACAAGTTGAAACTGACAATGTGCTCAGCCCTAGTTCTAATTATGCCAGATTTCTAGCAGCCCTTTGTACTGAACATTGATGCAAGTGATTTGGGCATTGGAGCTGTACTAATGCAAGATGGGAGACCCATTTCTTATTTCAGCAAGGCTTTGAGTAAGAAATCCCTTTCTCTCTCTACTTATAAAAAAGAACTGATAGCTTTTGTAGTAGCAGTGCAGAAATGAAAACATTACTTACAAAATAATACTTTTGTTATTAAAACTGATCATCGAAGCTTGAAATCTCTGGTAGAACAAAGATTAAATCATACCTTGCAACAGAAAGGCACGTGCAAGTTGTTAAGTTTGATTATACTATTATGTCTAAGAAAGGCTGTGAAAATGAAGTGACAGATACTTTATCTAGAAATGTGCAGAACAAAAATGGAGAAAGTGAGTGCAATGTTGTTATTGAAGTTATTCCTATCTGGATAGAGGAAATAAAGGATAACTATGAAGGAGATCAGTGGGTTCAACAAGTGATGAATGAGGATGAAAGTGTGCAGCAAGAGAAGCAAGCTACCAGATATTTGGGAATTATAATGGTTAAGAATAGATTGTATGTTGGTATTGCTGGTGATTGGAGATGCAAGGTGATCACATGGATGCATGATTCAAATGTGGGGGTCATTCATTAATCTTAAGCACTTATCAAAGAGCCAAGAAAATTTTTTATTGGCCCAAGATGAAAGCTGATATATTGGCACATGTAAGGAGATGTGACATTTACTAATTGAACAAGCATGAAAATAAACCACCACCTGGCTTGCTAGACTCAATTACTATACCAGGGCATTCTTGAAAAATGTATATAAATTACATGGGCTACCAACCAAAATTATTACTGATAGGAATCACATCTTTATCAGTTTATTTTGAAAGGAATTAATGAAGCAATTAAAGGTTAAGTTGAATCTGAGCACGTGTTATGATCCTTAAACAGATAATGAGTCAGAAAGGTTGAATCAATGTCTTGAACAATACCTTAGATGCATGATTAGGCATAATCTAGCAAAGTGGATAAGATGTCTATACTTGGATCAACTATGGTAAAATTCTAATTACCATACTGCAATACTAGTGACTCCCTTTAAGGCATTATATGTCTATGATACTCCTTTGATTTCTTTAGGTTCAGAACCTAGTAGTCGAGTTGAGGCTGTAAATGAAATGCTTTAGGAAAGATAGGAGCTGATTCAACAAATGAAGGAACATTTGCAACAAACACATAATAGAATGAATATGTATGCATATAAGAGGAACTAAAAGATATTTTCAAGTTGGGTCATGGGTGTATCTGAAACTTCAGCCGTACCATCAGATATCAGTACAAAGAAGATGGAGTAATAAATTAAGTTCCACATACTATGGCCCCTTGGCCTGATAAGTCACAGGTACACCCAGTGTTCCATGTCTCTCAATTGAAAGAAAAGATTGGTACCGGTATAACAGTAAGCCCAGAATTGCCAATAATTGGAAATCATATCAAATTGCGTTCTGAATCGGTAGCTGTATGGGATCGAAGAATTGTGAAAGGAAAAGGTGAACCTGTAGCTCAGATTCTTGTGAGATGGTCTAATCTGCCTGATTCAGATGCAACATGGGAGGACTATCTGAGTATTAAACAATAATTTTCATCATTTGTCGTTGAGGGCAACTCAGTGTTGAGAGGGAGGGAGTGTCAACAGTGATACAATAAATCACTGAGGAAGAAGAGGAAATTGCAGTAAATAAAGGCATTGAGCAGCTAAAGGAGTGTAATGCAGGTGATCAGAAGTCGTTGGATCGAGAGGAGAGTCAGAATTGACGAAAGGAGGAAGTTGTGTTGATTAGTGGCCGTTATGAATTAGTTAAAGACAATTATTATATAATTTTAGTATTTAAAAAATATATTGAAATTTTTTAATATATAATTTTTATAGTTTTAATTATTTTTTTAAGAATTATTTTGTTGGGACGAAACTCAAATTACATAATAGACATAATCGCTACATAAAACTCTGTGATAATAACCCGGAATACGTACTTCTACACAATTGGTGTCGCAGATTTTCGTTTCCATTTAGGGAGGGGTTGGTCAATGGATTTCTTTTTTCTTCCTTTTCGACTTCTGAAATCTTGGCAGTAGCTGGCCCATTCGACAATTGACATTGCCCCCCTTTTAAAATCAAGGGTGATAATATCTTCTTGCGGGAGTTTTCCCAAAATAAGAATAATGACAACAACACACAAACAAATGTGATCGATTTTTGAATGATAAAATTATTGATATAAGATTTTTCTTAAGAAAATACCATATTGGGGAAAAAGTTTAACGAAACAACTAAAGTAAAGGAATTAAATATGATAAGAAGATGTATATAGATTTATAAAGAAATAGGATATTTTGATATTTCTAATGTAAAACTGACTTTTGAAAAATCTGACTGATATAACATGAATAATAATAATTTAATACGAAGCATAAAGATGTAATTGCATATAGTATGAAGCATAAAAATCGGCATCTCTTTTCTGAAATAATGAACTGTTCAATTCTAATTGGAACCTTGAAGGCAAATAATTTCAAGCTGCGGAAAAAAATGACTCACATTTGTTGATTCTCTCACGTTCTCTCAAATATGTCGTTTATTATAGGCAGAGATGAACACGTAGGAATTCCGAGATCAACGCATCTATCTCAACTCACGTAATATCATTCGGATCACTTCTTTGGTTTTGTCATCATCTTCAGCTCCGTCTGACATGAATTCACTTACAATTCGATTAATAGCCTTTCTAGTTTATATATCTCAAGTATTTTGAATCATGTTCTCTACATTCATTGCTTGTGACAAGGATTACTATATTACTATAAATTAGTCATTTTCCTTGTCCCCGAACACCAGAATTTCAAGATTCACATATTCTAACTATTACATTAGTTGCATGACATATTAAAAAAATATGAGTTTATTTATCCTCAGTTAATTGCATCTTCTAGAACCTTAAATTTTAGTATGTTTTCTATAAAACAAACAAATGATTATAAAAATCCAGGTCTATTATCTATATTGATATTATAAAAAAATACTTCAAATAATTATACACAATCATTTACCAAACTTGCACTAAGTTAATTTAAAAATCTATAAAATTTGCATGTAAACACATCACTCAGACTCGACCTCAACACCTGTATTTATCATCTAAAGTCAATTACATAAAATTTGAAATTTAATTTACCAGCCAGGCAACCACCCATAAGGTATAAACCAAGCTCTCAGTTTATTATTTTCCTTTTGAACATGTAGATGATATGTGATAAAAGGGTCGTCAAACGTAACTAGTGCTGGCCTTTAAATTTAAGTGGATTAGTAAAATTTTGCACATTGTTAAAACTTGCGCGTGAGGGAATTGCTTACCTTCCTTCAAATTTTAATGGATCAAGTATTTAGATGTAAAGAGGAAAAAGGAAATTAGTGAAATATTATGTAGATCTGGCAATCAAACAATCATGAGGAAGGAGTCACTAAACAGAACGCAATTCTTGCCACATCTCTAAATGTCACCACTTATCAAAGAAACAACATAGACTAAGCTATAAATCTAAATTCAGTCTCGAAACAAAGAAATTAGCAAAAAGCTTTATGTCTCAAAGAGGAAAAAAATTCAACTCTTCTGAGGCGCCATTCTTCTCTTCTGAGCACCTTTACAGCTCATCCTGGTAGTCAAACAAGAAAAAGGTCGTTAATTCATCTAACTGCTGAAATATCAAACGTAAATACATAATTGTATAAAATAATAAGTAAAAATTTCCTTTTTATTGAGAAGTATCTCTCATACCCCCTCTCCAAAATTTCTGAAAATAACCATACTACCCCTCCCAATTTCTAAAAAAAAAAAACTGTTAAGCGTTTTCCCAAGATCACTAACAGAAGGCACAAGCATTTCAGGAGAGGGTATTAGACTTGCAGGTCACAAAGTTAATATTTTTTAATGAATCAATTTATATAAAGTGATTTGCTAAAGGTAAGAGGAGAAATACATGATCAGCTTCCTCAGCAGATTCCGTCTTAGAATCAGTTTCATCATCATCAGAAGTATCACCATCAGCATCAGCATCACTGTCCTCACCCTCATCATCCTTTGATTCCTGATAGTTCAGCAATGAGATAAAAATATCTTTGATTAATTAATATAATTTCTTACAGTATTACAGAAAATTTTTCTGGCATGGCAAAATAAGAAAATACCTCTTCTTTCTTCTTCTCTGCCTCCTCAAAAGCAGCATTTTCAGCCTACAAAATCAGCAAAAATGGAACAAGGAGTTAAATATAAAAATTTAGATATCCAAGAATCTAATTAGTGGAACTGGAAACAAATAAAGTTAGCAAAGACTCACATCCTTGTTCTTGCCCCATGTTTCCTCAGCGAACTTCAAAGCATACTCAGGGTCATCACATATCAAGAAATTGTCAAACAAGGTTCCAGATTTCACCTGGACGTTGAAAAAAGAGTGAAAATGCATGTGACTTTAGATTTGAAAAAACAAACAGATGAAAATAGAAGATTTTAAACTAACCTGCCACAACTCGATACCAATGTACTTCAAGCTAGAGTAAGCATAGATATAAGGATCATCCTTGAAATCTGCAAACCATTAAATCAACATTACTTTGATTTGCTATTATTTCTGCTGTGTAGTACTTGATAAAAGCTTATATATATATGAAATGCAGAAGCAAATTAGGTACCAGGGTTGTCAATCAATGGAGCCTTCCATTTGCCCTTGTAGTTGGGGTTCTTGATTTTCTGCAAGAGTATGAATATTATGATACATCCTAAAAAGTTCTATAAATAAAAATAAAAATAAAAATGGTACAACATAAGTAAACTAAATACATAATAGTTCAACTATAATAGATCTGAAAGAAACCTTTTGTTTCCATGGGCCCTTGTACTCGGGGTTGGGAATAGTTGGTGCAGTCCATTCACCATCTTCCTCATCATCCCAATCATCAGGCTATAAAAGAATATGAAAGAACCAGGAAAATTTAAAACATGTTTATAATATTAGTGAGAATTATGATCCTATAACAATCAATTTGTAGGCAGTTGTACCTTCTTGGCATCAGGATCAGGGATTTCCTTCGGGATGTCATCATAACCCTACAACTCATGCAACAAAGAATCTACAGATTAGATCTGATCAACCAAACTTAAATTTTTCTAAAGAAAGAAAAATTCTAGGTAGATTTAATAATACCTCAGGTTTCTTGTCCTCAGGGTCTGGAATATACTCCTTGTCATCCCAATCCTCTGGCTGTTAAAAAAAAAAGAACAAAAATTTAGTATAGCCAAAATTTGATATTTTCTACAGTTAATAGCAAACCAGATTCTGACTTCAAAGTGCTGCATTTTATAATATTAAAATATTCTGGATCAAAATACAGTTCCTAACCCTTTCAGTAAATCCATATTGCACCAGCTACACTCCACCCCACAAAATAAATATATCAGTGTTTGTGCATGTCTCTGTTAGCTATGCTTCTGTGGTGAACAGTTAGTTTGTATACTATTCAACTTACAAGTAAGACTCCAATTTGCATTAAACATCACTAACAACATCACTAACAACAGGTAACACAAAGGCAAAAACCGTTGTTAACACATAGGTAGGTATATAACAGCTGGAAAGCCATACTAACCTTCTTGGCCTCAGGATCCTTGATTTGCTTGGGAGGGAGGATATCCCAATCATCATAGATGCTCCCTGTCTGCTTCTCAACATTGTCAATGAGGATGGAGTAGGTGGCATCAGGCTTTACTATAAGTGTGTAGACATGTGTCAGCTGGTCGGTCTCACATGGTACCTCCTTTTTAATAAGGTGGTTCTTGCCATCACGAGAGAAAATGGTATGAACCTTTTTTGTGCTGTACCCACAAATATCTGGCCCAAACATGATGCTGCAGAATAGTACATTCAAATCTATTAGTTATACTTTAGTTGCATTGGTAATTGCAGTAGCAACTTATTTTCCTTCAGAGAAAACATAGAGCAGAAAACATTTGAATAGAAGATCTCTTAATGGAAAGGTTTCCTGTACATAACACGTGGAATCAGTTGCCACTCTCAGGTGCTATGCTTTTAAATTCCAGGTTTTACAGATCTTATTAATCAATGCTTTTGTTCTAGTTATTCTGATAAAAAAAGGTCAACAATCCAGTACTTCATTAATCTAGCATCACATTCAACTTTTTGTGAGGTTTTGGCATATCTTACCACAACATAATAGTTATGGAGTAATCAGCACATGCCACAATAGTGAGAATAATTCATAAATTACTGAGGAAAAATGAAACTGGACACATTAAGCATAACTAAAAAAAATCTAAGACAGAAAACACTACCTGTAAGGGGTGTCACCACCAAATTTCTTTTGATCGACTCCGCCGCTGAGTAGTTTGACATACCCACCACCACAGTCAAGTTTCTGCTCATGTTTTACAGAGAATTGCAAAACCAGAGTCTTATCTTTGTTTGTGAATTCAGGGAACTCAGCTGAAATGGCATAGAATCTGTAGTCTTCAGATGTTTGAATCCCTGAAAGTTACAAAAAAAAAGGAAGAAAAAAAAATAGAAACTAAATTAAAATTCATATCAGAAATTTCATATAGGAGTGTATTTTGTATCCCAAATGTTACACTTTACTCAGTTTATTCCTGGACCAGATTGGAATTTCAGTATATCAGCTTACTACACCCTTTACACTTCACATCTTACAAAATATTGGAACATACATTACTGGAACCAATAACAATAGTGCAAAAAAAGTACCTTTATCCTCAGGATTTCCATTCCATTTCCCAGAAGTGTGGTTCCATTCACCAGCCAGGTTCTCGTCTTTCTTCCAGTCTGATTTAACCCATCTTGAATCCCAGCCATCTGGGAAAAAAAGAAAAAAATCATCAGAAATGTTTCGTCTTTGCAATATCAGAAATGCTGTTCATGCTAAAATAAAGTGATAATATTGATATATTTGTCATTTAAATCTTTACAAGCTTTTGGATTTCTGATCGGACTTATAAATTTACCCAGTGAAATGGAACAAGCCACTGATACAATAACTAACTGATCAATATCACAGGATCCGAAACATCATAAATCAATCTCTTAACGGATACATCGGATATTCTAGATCTAGATCCTAGAAGGATAGTAATAATGCACGTCAACTGCCGACCCAATGACAAACTATCGGCAAATATGAGAACCACAACAAATCTGTCTTCCAACATTGAATCATTAATTGCATAAACCCTAAACCCTAAGACAAAATGCAAGCAATCCTTGCAATCATCTAAAAACTAAACAAATTATACAAACAGGAACCTGAGAAAAATTGAATGTTCTCACAGTAAACTCAGAAAAGAAAATTCTATCATTGTTAATTAGATCCATACGATGTCAATAATTTATGTTGAGAAAAAACCATCACATGTACAAAAAATTAAACAATCACGCATACTGGCCAATCGATGGCAAGTTGTGCTCTGAAAACTCCCTTTCAAGATTCTCACAGAGAAATTCGAAAAACAAGAAATTCAACATCAGTCTCAAAGCCTGACAGTCCAGATCCGGAATCACAAACGAATCCAATGGAAGTGAACGAACAGAATCTATATCGTGAATACTAAAGCAGATCAAAATGCTGAATACCATTTGGATAGATCAGATAAACCCTGATCACCGGGATATATCCAAACAACAGGCATTGCCACTGAAAAGTAAAATCCAAGAAGTTAGGTACAAATCAACGATCCACCGCAGTATTTGCACTAGAATCACATTACAATTTCGGATCTCACGCGATCCGTAAGGAGGAGAAAGAATATTGATATGCAACTTTACCTTCGAATTTCTCCTCAAAGTAGACCTCAGTAGCTGCGACTAGGGCTAGAAAAAGCGCCAACGCTGAAACAGTTGCGATGGCACGCGCTGAGCTCGTGCAGATCGCCATGATTCTATCTGAGTCGTACCTCCCCTTTGCCTCTCACTTGATGGAAATGTCAAGGCAAATAGAGTTTATATAGGAAAGTTTATAGTCTTAAGTTTATTCTCACCGGTGGGTAACACTGTAATTTTAAGTATTTTGGTTGAACATGGTTCACAATCTGCTGAGCATACCAGGTCACTGATCAGTAGTCTCTATAGTGAAATAGCTAATAAACCCCTTTTAGTTCAATGGTCATGGAGCATCCACATTTTATATTTCAAAACTTCAGGCTCGCTCTCAGTTTGGATATTGTAGGGAAGAGATACGACCCAGCAGCCCTGAATGTTTGAATGAACACGGTTTACATCAACTGCTGAAATAATATGTAATTAAAGCTCTTAAGAACGCTCCGATGTGTGCGGTGGTCTACCATATTTAACAAACCGAGTCCATGTTAAACCTTTTATAATCTTACGTGTCTATCTTTGCCAGCGTGGTGGGAACAACCCAATATGAAATAAACACGTGTCTTTTTCGACGTGGTTCAGTGTCGGGTTGCTCATTAGCGAGAAGAAAGTTCTAGTAAATTAGTTGGGTGCCACTAAATCCGACTTTTTAAACAGAAATTAGTTTCGAACACACAAAAGAGCACCACAAAACTTGCTCCAGTTCTTTTTCCAAAAATATTTGAAGGCAATTTAAGTACTGAGCGTTCGCAGCTCTTCGAATAAAAAAAATTGGTTCAAAGGGTTCACGGACCGTTAATTTTATATCGAAATTCGTAATGATTATTGAAAGTGTGAATCACGGACCTCGGGGTTTGTTAAAAATACGAATCCCGATGTAAAATCAACGGTCCGAAAATCCTTTGAACCATTTTTTAGTTTGAAGGGTTGTGCACCTACCCGACTAATTTAAGTATTCTCCATCCTAAATAATGACATCTTTATCAAAATAAATTTAGAAAAAAAATATTAACGTCATGATTGTAGTCACAAAACAAAATTTTCTTGCAAATTTATCACTTACGTTTGATGTCTTTGATTCTATATGCAAACTCCACAATAGCGGCTAGGATTGCCTTGGTTTGATGCACAGTGGAGATTCGTGACAAAGGACCCCTTGAATCAGGTTGGGCCTCTTGTGTGCCGCGCGGATCGATCCCACAATACAGCTAGGATTGCCTTGGTCACAGGGTGACAAAATTTGACACAGGTTGGGTCCCGCGCGGATCGACCCTACCTAACTATTTTTTATTATATTTTTTAAATTCATTTTGTGACTTAATACTAAGTAAATTATATATATACTAATTAAGATTAATTAATATTAAATTATTTAAAATATATAAAAATAATTAATAAATACTTAATTATTATATTTAAGTTGAGTTAGATCGACCCGTGACTCATTAGGAACAAGTCGAGTCAAAAAAAATTTATTCAATTTTAAATGGATTAGATCAAGTAAAATAATAAAAAAATAATAATGACCTTATTTTCTCTTACGCTTTTAGTAATCAGCTTTTAATATTTTTAATATATTTTCAATCAAAGTATAATATTAAATGTGGGCTAGTTTGCAGTTTAACACCCAGAATATAGAGTCATATAAAGAAGAAAGAAGAAGAAATATGCTCGATATAACGAAGTTCGGCTATAAAATATCTATGTTTGCATAATCAACACTCATCAGTTGTTGTAATGCACTGAGTCACTAAAAATCATAGTATTTCACAAGGTTTTAAAATGCGAATTTCAATATGCGCGTGATTGACCACTGCATAGCGCATATGCGACATGTAGGTGCATATACGGTTCAGTATGCGGATTGCATATGCAGATATGTATTCTAAAGTTCTTACAATATTTGAATTGATCATTTACTTTCAAAGAATTTCAATGTAAAATAAGAAAAATATTAAGATATTAATATAATTTTAAATAATTTGCATGAAAAATGTAATATAATTAATTTTATAGGCTTAATACGATAAATATTTTTAAAAATAATGCTCATTGTTGAACATACGGATGCATACTCTTATGCATATGGTATTACACCATATAAATATAAGTGGATCGCATATACGGCCACGCGACCTCATTTTAAAACAATGATATTTCGTATAACTATAAACCTCTAGTCTTACAAGAAGTAATGACCAGTTACCGGAAAAAAAAGAAACAAAACCTTAATAAAGAAGATCTCACAAAGAAAACACTCAAAAATCACTTTAATCTAATATATCTAAGGTTTAGAAAAAATAATTTTGAGATTATAATAAATTATTTTAATGTCCTCAAGTTTGACATTAAAGACCATGGTTTTCGAAAGAAAGAGGATTTAAAATCGCACAAGAGAGAGAGCTGTTAGGAAATTGCCTTGAATAATTTTTGTCCGCAAATAATTGTTACAACGATTGCCACAATTGTTGTAATGGATAATTCAAATCAGTGTCTCTAATGGAAGTATTGAGTGTAGGGGTGTTAATGGGTCTTGTTCGGGTTTGATCATATTATTTTATTATTTTTTTGATCATATCCGAACCCGATCCGATTAAATTCGGGTTCAAAAATCTTAATCCATAACCGACCCGATCAGGTCATGGGTCGACCCGACCCGTATAAAATAATTAAATATTTATTAATTATTTTTATATAATTTTAAGTAATTAAATATTAATTAATTTATAATTAATCTTAATTAGTATATAATTAGTGTATATTTAAGCTTTAATAATTAATACTAAATCACAATATTACTTAAAAAATCATAATTAATCGGGTCGGGTCGGGGTGACCCGAACCCGACCCAACCCAATTCGGGTCAAAAAAATTAAACCCATATCCAACTCATTTATTTTCGGAACATGTCGGGTCGGATCGACTCATTTATTTTTGACTCATTTAATAAAGCTAATATTGAGTGTGTAATGGTTATAGAGTTGTTATAATGATTTACAGATATTGCTTTTGTCTGCCAAACTCTTCATAATCGTTATAACGATTTCAACAACCTTTATTACAGTTAATATAAAAATGCCATTATGTTTAGTTTAACCTCAATATTAGCTTTACACAGATTTTAATCTTTAATCCTAAGCTCATTTTCTTTAATAAATCCTTCTATTTCGTTGAATGCATAATCTTCAATCATTCCCTGTATAACTTGTACTCTCTCAAGTAAAAACAATCATTAAATATAATTGTAATTATTTTACAAATGTATCCAATTAAAAATGAAATTATTTATAACAACAAATATGATCCCAACCTGATCCTGCCCATTAATATCCCTAATCAATCACGATGTTGGATTTGCGAGCAAATTATTAGTCTTGTCGCTCCATAAAAACAATTTGACCATATTCCAGGACAATAACATTTTGTTCTCAAACCAAAAGAGAATATTTGAGATATTTTGATGTGTGAATACGTTTAAAAATTAAAAATACTTTTTTTTGGCTCAACTTCTATTAGATTCTTGTTGCAAAAATACTACATATTTTTGAAACAAATTATCTTGTACATAACTTTAGAGAGGTTTATCTCCAAATTGTTTTATTCGAGATGAGAAAATTGGAACATGTGATCATATTGTGAATTTTTTAGTGCCTAGAATTTTAAATATTTATTCGTTATGCTTGAGTGAAGTATAAAATATAGATGATTTCATTTATATTATAGAATTTTATTATGTTGCACGAACTTAATATCTCATTGATTTATTTTTAAGTGTGTATATATCATCGGTTCGTAAATATAACATACACTGAATTGTTTTCTGCAGTTGTCCCAATTATGTGCTATCAGCTAAGCAATGTTATAAGCAATGGAGGTTTCTTTTTTCTCCTCCTTTTGTTGCTGTTGTTGTCGTTGTTTGCCCTTTTTGGTCAAACTTACGAAAATCCATGAGTTGAGAAAAAAAAAATAGGCCCTTGAACGTAATTTAATTTATTAAATGTGTTTGATATAACAACATGTATCCCTTCAGTTGATTAAATTTGACAACAATGCCTCACTACTGTCAGCCGGCAATAACAATTGTTAGTAAATAAAGGCCCAAATCCTTTTAATTTTTTTTTATAAAAAAAGACAAAAATAGAACATTCTAGAGGAATATTCTCCTTATCCAAACGGTTACGCAGCCAATCCGTTCCTATTGGTTTTCTCTTCATAATAATAATAATAATAATGTCTCATATTGGTTACTTTTTCTGTTGTTCATAATCGCTAACCCAACACATAGGTATCCGCTGTCACTTAATTGCTTATTTTTCTACTAAAACAAATTTCATCCGAAAAGACAATTATAGAGGAAAATTCAATCAATAATAAAGATTTTTGTAGAATTTCTGCTAGACCCGCATGACTTGCTGCTTTTTCTATATTAAAAAAGAAAAAGAAAAATCATGATGAAAGCAGATGGACCATCAGCTAGATATATTTAGGGCTATTAAAAAAATTCATAACTCATCGACTGCTCATAAATTGTTTGATATCGGCTAAAATTTGACTTGCTTGTTAAGTTAATGAACCGAGTTTGAGTTAGACCTAGCTCAGTTCGCTAAATTTGACATACTCATTAGCATCGTTAAACTATTAATATTTATTATTTATATTATTATATTATAGATTTTAGTATATTATATAAGTTATAATTTAATATATATGAAATTATTATATGAAATATGTATAAAATTTGAATGTCATTATTTTTTTCACTTTTTAAATTTTGGTATAAATATTTATATAAAATATTATTATTAATTATAAAACGAAACGTTAACGATCCGGTTCGGTTCGCTCTTAACTTAACTAGTCAATCTTAAATTAGTATTTTTGATCCATTTAATTAATGAGTCGGTCTTAAATTTAACCTAACTCAGTTTGACTCAACTAGTTTACAAATTACAACCCAACATAAATCCGTGTGTTTGTGTGGGGATGAAAACATCTTTCTATACGGCATAAAGAGGTTATTATACGGTAAGTTTGGGTTGGGGGGATTCAGTTATGGGCGAAGACGTTGTAATTAACATCACAATTATTATATACTTAATAAAGATGATTAAGTCTTTTAGTCTCATATATGTTACTACATTAAGACGTTTTCATCATTTTTTAGAAAATCTTTTCATCTATTTGAATTTAGTGATTCATATATAATTTTTTCTCTTTTCTTATTTAAAATAATATGTGTAATATATTTAAGATAAAACTTAATTTTTAAAATAATTTCACTTTTCATATGAACTTTTATAGGTTATCATGTATTTAATTATATTAATTATTATTATTATTATATACCTCCATTAACATTTAAAAATTTTGTTTAAATTTTTTAATATGAGTTTTTTTTAAATATATTTAAAATTATATATTTCTAATTATTCATTTCAATACTATATTGTTGGAGCGAAGTCCGAACTACAACTCTAGTTTTTATAAATTCTGACCTCTAAATTGTAAATATAACTCTCTTTTTTAATAAAGGTTTAAGTGGGTGTCCTAGTACGTAAAACAAATGTTTTTTTTTCAGAAATTTGTTGTTTTTTTTTCAAAAGAGCAGAAAATCGTTTATCGAGTAACTAGCTGAACTCAAAAAATCCTTCACGTTTAAAATAATGATGGCTGATGAGCAAAATCCGCTAATTAGATGGTAACAGACAAATTTCAGCAGACTTTTGATTTAACGGACATCATACTTCTGCCCCCTTTCTTTCTGTTAGTAACATGACAAACATCTCACCCATAAGTAACGGCGTAGAGAACTATCGAATCGATCATTGACCGGAATGAGAGGGAGACGCTATCCGCATAATTATTTATTTATTTATTATATTCTTTCTAATTAAATCTAAAATAAAAAATTGTAATGTAAATAAAGCCTTCTGTTACGAAACACACTGTCAAAGTGTCAATGCTACCCGCAAATAGTTTGTGAGTAATTACAGGCCCAACAACTACTAAGGCGAGAGCTATTTGGTCTGGTCCAGTAAGGAGCCTGCCGTAATGAGGTTATGACTATGCTATCTAAAATTGAATTAAGGGGGTCGCTATTTTGACAATGAGATTTCAAATAAAATTTTAAATTTTAAAATAGAAATTTATTTATAGATATATTGTTTTACTTATAGATTGATGCATGCATTTTTCTTTGATATAAACTTCCGTTTCAATTTGTTTTTAATGAACTTTATATATTTCAAGGTTCAAGAAATCAATGCATGATCTAAGATAATGAACTTTAGCATAGTCCGAAACTCTGAATGCAGTTTCTTCTTTCTATTATAATTCTGTTGGTACGAATGTTCCTCTATTTTTTTCTTAAAAAGAGAAAGAAAAAGTATACGCATAATATTAACCGTCGTTAGGTACATCAGTTAAAAGGAGCACGTCTCCGTGCTTGAAAAATTACATGTTTAAAAACTAAAACCAGTGTAGGGTTTCTCCTAAAAAAACAGAGATTGGGAAAGATCACGAGGGGAATTGGTAGTCAACATCCCTAGTACAGGAAATGCCTAACAATTAAACACGGTCAACTGAAATCTTAAAACATGATTTCTTTATTTCTTAGAAGAACTAAAACCGCCAAAACCCATCATAGCCGCAATATCAGGATCCACATCCTCTTGTTCCTCCAATGCTGCTTTCTCTTTCTCCTGTACCAAAAAGATCATCAATCTTATTGTCTACTAATATGAAAATTTCTATGCTTGACCCAACAAAACTCAACATTCAGTAACAACCTGAAACATCAAAAATCCATGCTTTAACCCTACCTCATACCATATAACATAAAATGTTTATCATGAAACATGCTTCAGCTTCCTCAAAACAAAACAGAAACAACAATATAATGACAGTGATATATCATACCACCAAATCCCACTTTTTATCAATATACAGTGACATTAAGTGAGACAGACACAGCTTTTATAAATATAAATTATGAAATAGTCAACCGGAGTGTGTGAACTTCTTACATGTGGTATATTAGCATTGGGGTTTCAAAGGTGATGTAAAAGACTTGAGAGAAAAGGCTACTTTACCTTCTTTTCTTTCTTTCTCTCCCTTTTAAGCCGCTTTCTTTCTTCCTCCTCTTCCTGCTGTTTTTGTATCCTTTCATCCAAATCTTTCAAAATAAAGAAAATTTCATTACCTATACAACTTTTAAGAAAATTATCTACAGTATGATATTCAATAATGATGATGAGAATAATGAAAATCATTCTCACTATTCTCATCATCATTATTATCAGTATCATTGCTACTATTATTATCATTGATTTTTTACATTTGAGATCTCTAACCTCTATCCTTTTGGATTGGGTTTCATTTCTAGCCTACCCCAATTTATTTGAGATTAAAAGCTTTGTTGTTGTTGTTGTTATGAAAGTCAAGCACCCAAAGGTCTTTCAGAAGTGAAAACCCAGGTGCTGAGACTTGTACTGCAAAACCAAGTTATTTTGGCTACAATAAATATTACTTGACAATGTTGCTCATTTTTTTTTTGCTGTCCAATTGCATAATCCGACTAATTAATTTGATTAGTAAATGAAATGACTTGAACAAATAGTGTTAGTGATGTAAAGGACTACAGGTATTTCAATATGATGTTGCTCACCTTTTTCACTAAAAGTACCAGCAGGTTTGCGCTTTTTAAGAGTATCAAATCTCTGTTGCACCTACAAAATAAAAATTCTATTGGAGATCAAAAGGCAGCATAAGAGTTATAAATTACTTAAATAGCGATATTTATGAAGGTTAAGAAGCACAACAAAAATCTCTTTGCATTTCATACATCAATTTTATAATAATAACATAGTCCATTGCTTTTACCTCATTCTTGTGGCCAGATCTTCAGAAAAATAACTTCAGATGAAGGGACAATTAAAAGGCCAAAAATAACTCTTATTATACCAGCTAGATACCAGCTGTGATGGGTGTTAGTATGACTACTGAAGTACTGGTTGACTTAAATTAATTTTTTGGGTACTTTATGCCCAAGAGTTCATAAGAAATTAAGCATGTGTGCCCTATGAAAGCAAGTTAAAATGGTGTACCTGTTCAAGAGATGCCCTTTCTACACGCATTGACATGCCCAAAGCTCTCTGATCTGTATTATAAAAGTAGTCAGAAACATGGTTGAAAATCCAGGATAACAGATGAACTATAAATATGAAATTATAAACAAATAAATCATACGCTTTTTCCCATTAATGTGGTCAAGATAATTTGCAGAATCTTTTACCACACATTCACAAACCGAGCAGTAATATCCAGCCTGTCATATATTCAAAATTATTTCTGTTATTCAAGTCAAAATACTTAAATTCTTATTTGGTTAACCAAGAAACCTATTTTGGACTTTGTGACTCTGATTGAGTTTCATTTCTAGCCTACCCCAATTTATTTGGGACTACAGGCTTTGTTGTACTCACCCTTTTGCAATTCTAGCAACGTGATAACTCCATACTGATCAATAATGTAGTTGTTGACTGCTCTTTCATTTTTCATGACACCGTGACCGTGAGTTTAAGAAGCAAATGAATATTACAAATGTATGTGTGGCATCTCTATTGGGAAAACTATTACCACAGTTTTGGATATAGAAATTTAATGCATAATCTTAAGCTTAACAAAACAATGATATAAATTAGAATTAAATTGACGACAAACCTGCTGGCTAAGTGGAGCAATGGGAGTCACCACCTACAGAAGGGAGAACAAAAGATTATTGCTTTTAGTATGTATTCAAAAATAGCAAAAAACAAAAATTGCATAGCATTTCTCTTAAAGTGGGGAAATATGAGCAAACCTGAGTCTTCCCGAGACGTGATTCAAGGTCTATTTCATAATCTCTTTGCTTCAAAGGTTTCCTTTGCACAGGAGGTGCTTTCCCTTTTATAACAACCGAAATATTAAGAGAAGTATAAGAGCAAGGATTATATAAAATTCTCATCATAGAAAACTGACAACATTTCCATAAGATTACAAAGTAAGACGGTATAAGCAAGCTGACTGACCTTTTGACCTGTGTCGATCATCCTCTTCCTATCAAATTCAGAACAAACAGATAGATTAGATATATAAATAAATAATGACAAATTGATTAGAGAAGCAGATATTTTTCAAAAAATATTAGAGAAGCAGATATTTTTCAAAAAATATTAGAGAAGCAGATAACCTACATAAAACATTTTTCTACATGGTTATACCAAAATATCAATTTGAGCCTACCTTTTCTAGCTCTCGCTCGCGAGCTCGTTGTAAATACTCTTCTCTATCGAACTTTTTTCTAAAGGTGTTGTCAACACCTACAGGCTAAACAATACATCAAACTAAGGATTAGTGTTTATCAATTTTAATTTTAAATGAAATAAATTCTTGCATCCTGAAAACAGTAAATTACAAAGCTGAAAACAAACATGTCACTGCCTTCCAATAATTTCCAATTTTTATACTTCTTATTATAATTAAATGATCAAAGCAAATATAATGGTAAAACAAAAACAAAACAATTCTAGTGATAACAACAACTACTGACAGCAGCAATAGCAGTAACAAAATCGAGAAGGAAATTGTAAAAGAACTCACATTACTTCCCATATCTTCCTAGTTCTGCTATTGAATGAAATTCAAGCTACCTACAATAGTTCGTATGAATTAAAATTCTTGATCGAGAATACATTTAGTTGATGAAGATTTCATTGTAAGAGGTCACAAAAAATAATCAAGACCTTCATTCATTCCCTTTACAAGAGCTGCCACCTGAAACCTAGCTAGGGCTTCAGTTTAGAAAGAGAATTGAGCTGCATGATAGAGGAGGAAAACAAACAAGGGACTGATAACATAGAGGAGAAGAAGAAAGGTCTGACCTTATGCAACCGACGATCTTCACGCCGCAATTCACTTCTACACCTCCGTAACCGCAGACGTAAATCACTTCTCCACAAATCCGAACAGTTTAAATGGAATCTTGCGAGGGGCTCTTTCTCCTTCGAACTCCGCCGATTGAATGTATTCGAGCTGTTCGCTGGCTTCCAATCAGCGGATTGGCAGATGCTGAAAATAACAAGTGGATAGGATTAGTCGATGGCAAGCGTAATGGGTGTTTGGTCTAGTGGTATGATTCTCGCTTCGGGTGCGAGAGGTCCCGAGTTCGATTCTCGGAACACCCCACCGAAGTTATTTTTATTTGTTCTAGACTTGTTTTTACTTCTTTGCATTCGTAATGTAATTCTGATGTCATTTTCATTAGTTCTAAACATTTAACTGAGAATTTATTTCAAGATTAATTTCTGGCTTTTTGAGCAGAGGTGTCCTTTTACTTCTTTGCATTCGTAATGAAATTCTAATGTCATTTTCATTAGTTCTAAACATTTAACTGAGAATTGATTTTCGAGTTGCAAAATGCAGAGTTGAAAATTGAAGAAAAGGGGAGAAGGTATTTTCTTCGCTTGTATTCGTAATGTGATTTCAGAGACATTTAACAGATAGAGATATATATAAAACTGTAAATTTTGGATGGACAAAATTTCGAATTTCAAATTTTATACAAATAGCAAAGATTTCATGAATAGATATCCGATTTCACCTCGAGTTTGCAACGGCAACATCGTTTACGTGTGAGTCGGACAAATGAATCAAAGTGCTTCACAGATTCAGGATCAAAAGAAAAGGTTAAAATTACTATGAATAAATGTTGTGTTAAAAAAGAAAAAAAAATTATAATAATGCATAAAAATTCTGGAACCAAAACGTAGCATAACCATCATTCTTGCAGAATGTTGTGATGGTTTGGTAAAGCTCCTTGCAACTCTGCAAGCATCCAATAAAACCTCGACTTTGGCTATGTTTGTTCCAATTGATTTTTGGTTGTGCACTGTAAATCATGTTACTTTAATTATACAATAGCCAAGCATCAGAAGAATCATGAAGTACAATGATTGTCAGCTTTTTTTCTGGATAGCATGTGTAATTTGTACATTTGTATTATGGTTGATCCCACAAGCCACCTCTTCATTGAACATGCACAGATTAACAGCAGCTCTATCAGTACTTGTAGTAAATAACAGCACAATCAGTTTAACTAGAAAAAATAAGGAGACGGTCCCTCAAATGACGTCTTCTTCATCTCTAAGTTGTATGTTACCCCGATCTAGTTGCAATTTTTCAATGAACATCTCCATTCCAAATGATGACAGATTTTTGTGAATGATGCAAAAGTAAATCCAGTCTTCTTTATGTTCGTTTTATAATCTGATTCTGGTACACTCAAATACCGTCGTCTTCACTTTCTTGGGCTCTATATCTAGGTTCATAATCCTGAGTCTTTTCGCCAGATGTATCCAGTTCGGAGCTCTCACCAATCTCCTGCGTTTGATTCAGCTGCAAATCGTTATGCGTCACTTGGGGTTGGGCTCGCATCTGCACTGACCTCAGTAAGGCTGTTTTTCTTAGATCTGCCCCATGGCACATGTCATTAGGAGAGGAAGGGAACCGACCTTCTGACTCATGGCTCCCACGTCGAGTTGGTGAACAAATGACAGCAGAGAGAGAGTTGCATGGAAGTGGATATGCACTGGAACTGGAAGTGCAAGTAGGATTGCTAGTGACCAGTTTCTGGTGCCGGTGAGGTGAACTGGGACTAGTATAACTGGAATCTACATGAACTTGAGTTGTGTTATTAGAGCTTCCGAGGATAGGATCATAGTATCGGCAGTCATCAGAATCTTCTGACATGGGAGAGTATTGAGAAGATATTTCGTCCCTAAAATGAACAAAAAGAGTTCTATAATTTGGAGTTACTTCAGAAATATTTCTCTCATTTGGCTAAAGGACTGTCGTAAAACCTTTAATTCAGTTTCCATACAGTGAATTGTACAGTAACAATACTGGAAGCTGCATCTAATGACCGCAAAGTGGATTTACAGAAATTGGAAGCAAGGGTGGGAGATTCATGAGATTCATTCCAGAATAAAAGCACCAACAAATGAATTATTTGGCCAAGGTTACTGTAGTTGAGATAAGAAAGAAATAAACAAACCTGAGATAAAAGAGGCTTTCTGATCTTGCTGGAGATTCCATAAGGCCCTCATCCATTGTCTCACCAAAAGACAACCCATTTAGACTGGTAGCCATAATCTGGAAATAAGTGTCATTGCAATGTAAGATATGATATGATCTCTTTATTTGAGAAATCGAGGCATTGCCATCTTATTCTGGACCTGATATGTGCTGGGGATGCATCAAACCAACAAGACATACAAATAGAGACAGAAATCACATTCTTGGAGTTGATGATTAAATAATTAGTTAACATTTGTTGACTTAAATTTTATGCTTTTGAGTATGAGTCAGATATAGAAAGATGCAACATATTTTGGGATCAAACTAGGACATATCCAACATTAATTTCTTAAAGATTCTAAAATAGCAGTTATAAGAGGTGTTCTTAAAAAATTATGAAGACCAAGTGACCCCCATTGATTGAATCAGGTCTGTGTAATTGTTAAGATGTCAATTTTACAACCCCTTACCAACCAATTTTGATGCTCAATGAAGATTTTAGGCCGAGTTTGAGGGAAAATGATGTTGAGCAATGTGGTATAAATTAATCATAAATTCCATGAATACAATTAGTATTGTGCCATGAGTTCTGAGTATTGTTACAAATTTTCCTGTAATAACAGAATTTTGACACTAAAACTTCTTCTTAGGATGTTTAAGATTCAATAAAAGGAATGATAAACTGAAAAGAAGTAAACTAATTTAACTGAGAACCAAGATTTCACACAATTTATACTAGAATAAGCCTGACATTTCATTAAACAAAACACATCACTGAAAATCACTCCAATAAAATCCTTTCAGTATCTCTTGATTGGGCAATATCCATAATTCATGCCTTGGAACGATTCTATTACTAGGTGCATTAGGAAATTACCAATTGCGAGAAAGGGAAAATGAAAGAAAGAAAGAATACCTCGCTGAGATATCGTTTGCTAGAGTGGAGGTTGTCAAGGTAAACCTCATCATCTGGATCTCTTCCCCTCTTTGCTCCGCAATTTCCCGTCGAACCTGGGCTTCCCGCCGCCGCGTCTCCGCCGCTACCACCCATGTATCTATCTCTCTGGCGCTTTCCTCTCCACACTAATAAAGAGGCACTGATTTTTGGGCTGTTACTTTTTAAAAGAGAAATAGATAGGATCATATACGAAAACGGGAAACGAGAAAAAGAAAACTTTTTCTATAAAAGAGAGCGATTGATCGACAAGGAATCAAATCATAAAAATTAATCAATTGACAACAACTAAATCACAGCTACTGAATAAAATAAGAATTTATATAACTTAGCTCATATAAAGTGTTTAAGGATTTGTTGCTCTCATACTATAAAAATATTAAATATGTTAGATAATTAAATAGTATTATGCAAAATATTGTATTAAAAACCACAGTACATGATTTGATAAGATGAATGATTAAAAACCACAGTACATGATTTAAATTTTAATATAGTGAACGAATATATAATACCCCTTATCACATCGTTAGTATATAAATTTGATGTCCAATATATAAACAATTAAAAAGATTTATGCTGATGTCCATCTTATCAAATGCAATACAGCATAACTAGTAAAATAATTAACTAAATTGTAATTCTATGTAATAACTAATGAGAGACATCAGATATCTCAACTTCCGAACACTATAGAATTTTTCAGCCGTATTTCAAATCAATTAATCCGATGTAATATAGAACAACTTGTAAGGTTGTTTTCTCTCCGTTATATTTTTTTCTCGCTGCGCGCAGTATTTAATTTGGTGGGGTTTTTTTAATGTAAAATTGGGTATATACCACTCAACACATCTCAATTTGGATATTTTATTTATCTCTTTAAATTTAAAAATTGATTATTTAACCTTAAAACTATCAAAATTTTAGATATTTATCCATAACTAGTATTATCCTCATAAAAATCAAATTAGCAATAAATTAAAATTATAATAGAATAAAAATATCTCTTTATATTTTTTTGTCATCCATACAACTTGCATCGCAACAAAATCAATGACGGTGCATTGAATTATTTCATTTTGCTATGCACATTGTATTGTTGCTATATTGCTACTTACCCTTACTCTCTAATTGTATATAAATAAGGTCTCAAATAAAGTATCAAATTTCTACGAACTAGAACTGACACAATTCAAAACTTGTACAAATCAACCTGACCGTAACTGGTGCCTACCCAATAAGATTGGTATTTATAGTGATAAAAATAGTTTCATAATTATGATTTGTGATAATTTTGTGCATAGTAATAAAATTAGCAAGAAGATTTACGTATAAATAAAAAATATCTTGAATCATCAGAAGGGGTATTTTTATTTTATTATAATTTTAATTAATTATTAATTTAATTTTTATAAGGATAATACTAGTTATGGATAAATATCTAAGGTTTTAACATTTTCAGGGAAAAATATCCAAATTGAGATGTATTGAGAGTATATATCTAATTTTGCCTTTTTTTTTTAAGTTTCAACTGTAGCACACCGGCTGTAGTTAAGAAAATCTCTGTCAGATTTGACCTCTGATGTAAATTTATTTAAGAGGAAGGAGTGGAAGGAGAGGTCTGTTAAAAAAAAAAAAGGCATCCGATTTGAGTTGTTATGAACTTATGATATGATAGTACATGTATACAGCCTTTCGATTAAGGATCATAGTCCGCATTTAAGGGGGCTCGGAGCCTCATATTAATATATAAGGAAGATATTTTGTGTCCATCCTTATAATCCATCATTTCCTCAACAGCTGGACACATTATCATATGGATGCACCTCTGAATATCTAAATAAATAAAGAGTAAATTTACATAACAATTAAGTATATATATTTAGAGTGGGATCCATTGACAGTGGTTATTTTGACAATCTTAGCAATGGACCTCTAAATAAATATAAAAAAAATTTAAAAATAAAAAATATATATATATGTGTTATTCTACCTTTAGATTGATGGTCATTCAAATTTCATACAATTTTATTATCGTTTGTTAGTCCATCAAATACCGTTAAATTGAAACCATTGCAAATTATATGAAAATTTGATAGTTTTTGATGGACTATCAAACGATAATGAAATTGTATGAAATTTAAATGATCATCAATTGAAAGGTAGAAGAACAAATCTATAAACCTTTTTTTTTCATTTTTCAGATTTTTTTTTTGTATTTATTTAGAGGTTCATTGTCAAAATTGTCAACTGAATGCATCATAAATGTTATCTTATATTATGTATTTGTTAGTTTTATGTTATTTATTAGTTCACTCATCAATTTAAATATTAACTTTAAATAATTAGCTGTTTTCTATATTAACATAAATATTATCCGCATGTAAGTCATGTAATTTTCTTCTATTTTAACTTTTGAGTGAGAAACATTTTTAAATATAAATTTGATGTGTACTATAGATACAGAATCACATGAGTTTAATAAATCCAGCTCAAAAGAGGAGAAAATATATGATTTACATCTAGCTAACACTTATGTTAATACATATAACAGTTAATGATTTATGTCAATACATAAAATTGATTAGTTAACAAATCAATAATATAAAAATAATAAATAATATAATATAATATAAGATAGCATTTACGATGCATTTTAATAAATTCCGCTAAATGACTTTATTATATATTATGTAAACGTTTATATCTGTTGAATGCATTTCATTAATATCTATACTATTATATAAAGCATCTAAGAATTTGAGGTTTCATTTTTTGTCATGGTATTTTTTTATTATACTCATTTTATCACTCAATTAGACGAATAATATTTATTTTTGGTTGATCGAACGTATGTTATTGCGTCCATTGATCCCCTCTTTCTTTCCATTTCTTTCCCGTATATACTATTATTTCCATAATATTATTATTTTTTATTTAGCAACCTTGTGCATATTTGATAAGAAATTAATGATGATTATATATGTTAGAATAATTTACTTTTCTTGCCATAAAAATCATGAATCATTAACTCATATTGTGCAAAAATCTCATTCAAAATTAAATATAGTCTTTATTATAGGTTTTCTCTATAATTTGGTGAATTTATAATTTATAATTTAATATTAGATAAATATGAATTTCTTATCTTATAATATTTAAATAAAAAAGTCTGTTGCAACACGCGGGTATATAACTAGTTTAACTAAAATAGCTTAGTTGTTAACCGTTACATAGGTAGATGTACCGCTTCTTCAAATACTCAGAGACCACCCACATTACAATATATCCAACTGATAAAAAAATAGACGGATTAATATTTATAAAGATGAACGGTACGTACCATTCCTACGTACGACCCAATATTTTATATAAAGATGAATATTTGTGTAAAATATTTTATATAAAGATGAATATTTGTGTAAAATATTTTATATTTTTATTTATACCCTTGTATATTTGCTACTACGAGCACTCGACTTATCTGTAGGGCTGTCAATGACACTCTTTTGATTATTTATCCGATTTGTATTGTATCCAATAAGACGGATATGTGTAAGGTTTTATTTTTGTTAAGTCATTGGGTATGGGTATGGCCGTATGGGTAAGAAAAAATTTTGTTAACTTATCGGGTATGGATATAGGTAAGGGGTTTTCATTACCCATTATCCATTGGGTAAATTATATAAATATATATATAGTTAAACATATATAAACATAATTATTTTATATTTTTAATAAAGAGTCCGACTATGGTGCTTTGCAAAGCACAGAGACGTTGTTATTATTGTCTATTATATGTTGTTATAATTAATTATTCATTCTACGATAATAATTTTACCCAAAATATCATCCAGATGCATTAAAACTGTTATTTAAACAAGTTATTTGTGTTTTATGTTAGTTTGGCCTCATAACTGCACATAAAATCATGAAAATTCATATGGACATTTCTATTATTTTCTATTATATGTTTTAATAATTATATATTCAATATGAAGATTCTACGACACTCAGTTTACCTAAAACATCATCCATATACATTAAAAGCTGCCGTTTAAATCAATCATTTGCGTTTTATATTATTTGGGCATCATAACTGTGCATAAATTCACGCAAGTTCATATGAACACTTCTAATATTATCTATTATATGTTTTTATAATTAAATATTCAATATGAATATTTTATGAGACCAATTTTCACAAAAATTCATCCGGATGCATTAAAAACTGTTGTTTAAAAAAGTTATTGAAATTTTATGTTATTTTGGCGTCATAACTGCACATAAAATCATGAAAATTTATATAGACATTTCTAATATTGCCTATTATATGATTTAATAATTATATATTCAATATTAAGATTCTACGGCACTCAGTTTACCTTAAATTTCATCCATATGCATTAAAAACCGTTGTTTAAATAAATTATTTGTGTTTTATATTATTTGGGCATCATAACTGCGTATAAAATCACGAAAGTTCATAAGGACATTCCTAATATTATCTTTTATATGTTTTTGTAATTAAATATTCAATATGAATATTCTACGACACTCATTCTTCACAAAACCTCATCCGGATACATTAAAAACCGTAGTTTAAATAAGTTGTTTGCATTTTATGTTATTTTTGCATCATAACTGCGTATAAGTTCTTGTAAATTTATATGAATGCTCCTAATACTGTTTATTAGAAGTTGTTGTAATTAAATATTTAATATCAATATTCTGTTACTGTAATTTTTGTATAAACTCCATCCTCATGCGTTAAAAGCATCCGTTTAAACAAGTTGTATGTGTTTTATGTTATTTTGGCCACATGACCGTGCATAAATTCATATGGACACTCCTCATATTGTCTATTATATATTTTTCTACAGAAATATTCAATATAAAGATTCTACGATAATCATTTTAATTAAAACTTCATCTAGATGCGTTAAAAACTATTATTTAAACAAGTTATTTGTGTGTTTTTACATAATTTTGGCATCATAACTGCACATAAATTCATATATGGACACTACTAATATTATCTATTATATATTTTTATAATTAAATATTCAATATGAATATTCTACGACATTCATTTTTCACAAAACTTCATCATAATTGCCTTAAAAACTGTTATTCAAACATGTTATTTGTATTTTATATTATTTCGCCCTCATAATTGCGCATAGATTCACGTAAATTCATATGAACAGTTGTAATACAATTTATAAAAAGTTTTCATAATTAAATATTCAATATAGAGATTCTACGACTATATTTTTATTTGGCAAAACTCCATCCCGATACATTAAAAGTCACTGTTTAAACAAGTTGTTTGTGTTTTATGATATTTTGAGCACATAATTGCGCATAAATTTGTATAAATTCATATGGATACTTCTAATATTGTCTATTGTATGTTTTTATAATGAAATATACAATATAAAAATTCTACGACAATCAATTTTGCCCAGAACTTCATCCAGATGCATTAAAAACAATTATTTAAATAAGTTATTAGTGTTTTGTATTAGTTTAGCCTCATAACTTCAAATACATTCATGAAAATTTATATGGACATTTTTAATATTACCTATTATATATTTTAATATTGTATATTCATTATGAAGATTCAACGACACTTATTTGGCCTAAAACACATTCATATATATTAAAAACTATTGTTTAAATAAGTCGGTTGTGTTTTATATTATTTTGGCCTCATAACTGCGTATAAATTTATGCAAATTCATATGAACACTTTTAATATTATTTATTATATTTTTTCAATTAAATATTAAATATGAATATTTTACGACACTCATTTTGCACAAAATTTCATCCACATGCATTAAAAACTACTGTTTAAATAGGTAATTTGTATTTTATATTATTTTTTCTCATAACAGCACATAAAATCATGAATATTCATATGAATAATTCAATATTTGAAATAAAGATTATATGACATTAAATTTTTATAATTCAGTATTTGATATCAAGATTCTATGACAATAATTTTATATAAAACATCATCAGTATGCATTAAAAATGTTGTTTATATAAGTTGTTTGCTATTTCAATTATTTTGGTCTCATAACAAATACAAATTCGTTCAAATTGATATAGACACTTTAAATATTATCCATTATATGTTTTTATGATTAAATATTCTGTATTAAGATGCTAGAATATTAATTTCGCCTAAAAATTCATCCAAATATATTAAAAACTATTTATTCAAACAAGTTATTTGTGTTTTACGTTATTTTAGCCTTATTACAAAAATCTATAAGGAGTCAAATGTCAAAGAGCGCATAAATTCATGAAAGTTCATACGGACGATCCTACAATTGTCTATTATATGTTCTTATAATTTAATATTCAATATGAATCTTCTACAACACACATTTTGCATAAAACTCCATCCGGATGCATTAAAAATTGCTGTTTAAATATGATGTTTGTGTTTTATGTTATTTTGGTCCCAGAACCGTGCATAATTTTTTTAAAATTCATATAAATACTCATAATACTTTTTATTATATGTTTTTATTATTAAATATTCAATATCAAGATTCTACGACTATAATTTCGGGCAAAACTCCATACCGATGCACGAAAGCAGCTGTTTAAACAAGTTTTTTGTGCTTTATGTTATTTTGACCACATAACCGTCCATAAATTCGTAAAAATTCATATGAACACTTTTATAATTGTGTAATATATGTTGTTATAATTAAATATTCAATATAAAGATTGTACGATAATCATTTTACCCAAAACATCATCCATATGCATTAAAAACAGTTATTTAAAGAAGTTATTTGTGTTTTATTTTATTTTGATGTCACAACTGACATAAAATCATGAAAATTCATATGGACATTTATAATATTATCTATTATATATTTTTATAATTATATATTCAATATGAAGATTTTACGGCACTCAGTTTGCCTTAAACTTCATCCATATGCATTAAAAATAGTTGTTTAAATTAATTATTTACGTTTTATATTACTTGGGCATCATAACTGTGCATAAATTCACGTAAGTTCATGCGGACATTCCTAATATTATCTTTTATATGTTTTTATAATTAAATATTCAATATGAATATTCTACGACACTCATTTTTCACAAAACTTGTTCCGGATACATTAAAAATCGTTGTTTAAATAAGTTATTTGTATTTTATGTTATTTTGGCATCATAACTGCGTATATGTTCGTGCAAATTTATATGAATCCTCCTAATACTGTCTATTAGAATTTGTGGTAATTAAATATTTAATATCAAGATTCTACGACTGTAATTTTTGTAAAAATTCTATCCTCACGCGTTAAAAGCATCTGTTTAAACAAGTTGTTTGTGTTTTATGTTATTTTGGCTACACAACCGCTCATAAATTCATAAAAATTCAAATGGACACTTCTACTATTGTGTATTATATGTACTTAATAATTATACATTCCATATGAAGATTCTACGACACCCACTTTGCCAAAAACTTCATCCACATACATTAAAAACTATTTTCTAAACAAGTTGGCGGCATTTTATGTTATTTTGGCCTCATAACTGCGCATAAATTTATGCAACTTCATATGAACTCTTCTAATATTGTCTATTATATATTTTTATAATTAACTATTCGATATGAATATGCTACTATGCTCATTTTACTCAAAACTTCATCCGGATGCATTAAAAATAGTTGTTTTAACAAGTAGTTTGTGTTTTATGTTATTTTGGCCACATAATCGCGTGTAAAGTTCATTGAAATTCATATGGACACTTCTAATATTGTTTATTCTATGTTTTTTATAGTATTCAACATAAAGATTCTACGGCAATCATTTTACGCAAAACTTCATCCAGATGTATTAAAACTGTTATTTACATAAATTATTTGTGTTTTATGTTATTTTGGCCTCATAATAGCGCATAAATTCATGTAAGTTCATATGGACACTCCTAATATTGTCTATTATACGTTTATAATTAAATATTCAATATGAATATTCTATGACACCCATTTTTCACAAAATTCATCTGAATGCATTAAAAACTGTTGTTTAAACAAGTTATTTGCATTTAATGTTGTTTTGGCTTCACAACCGCGCATAAATTAGTGAAAATTTATATGAATACTCGTAATAATGTCTATTAAATATTTTTATAATCCATGAGGTTGTACGACGACCCTTTTGAAGAGAGACTCTGGCCACGGTTTTACAATTCACAGCGGCTCTACTAAAGCAACTACTCGCTCTGGATCCAAAACTGGTTAAATATTTAATATCAAGATTCTACGACTATAATGTTTGGCAAAACTCTATCCCGATGCATTAAAAGCGGCTGTCTTAACAAGTTATTTTGGCCACATAACCGCGCATAAATTCATATAAATTCATATGGACAGTTCTCATATTGTCTATTATATGTCTTTGTACAGAAATATTCAATATAAAGGTTCTACGACAATCATTTTACTTAAAACTTCATCCAGATGCATTAAAAAATGATATTTAAACAAGTTATTTGTGTTTTTACATTATTTTGGCCTCATAGCTGCATATAAATTCATATAAGTTAATATGGACGCTACTAATATTATCTATTATATATTTTAATAATAAAATATTCAATATGAATATTCTACGACACTCATTTTTCACAAAACTTCATCCGAATGCCTTAAAAACTGTTATTCAAATAAATTGTTTGTATTTTATGTTATTTCGGCCTCATAATTGCGCATAGATTCACACAAATTCATATGAACACTTCTAATAATGTCTATAAAAAGTTTTATAATTAAATATTCAATATCAAGATTCTACGACTATACTTTTTTTTGGCACAACTCCATCCCGATAACTTAAAAAAATGTTTAAACAAGTTGTTTATTTTTTTATGATATTTCGAGCACATAACTGCGCATAAATTCGTGCAAATTCAATTCATATGGACACTTCTAATATTGTCTATTATATGTTTTTGCAATGAAATATTCAATATAAAAATTCTACGACAATCATTTTGCCTGGATGAAGGATGCGTTAAAAACTTTTATTTAAACAAGTTATTAGTGTTTTTTGTATTTGTTTAGCCTCATAACTTCAAATACATTCATGAAAATTAATACGGACACTTTTAATATTGCCTATTATACATTTTTATTATTGTATATTCATTGTGAAGATTCTACGACACTCATTTGGCCAAAAACACATCCATATGTATTCAAAACTACTGTTTAAACAAGTCAACATTGTTTTATGTTATTTTGGCCTCATAACTGCGTATAAATTTGTGCAAATTCATATGAACACTTCTAATGTTGTCTATTATATTTGTTTAGAATTAAATATTCAATATGAATATTCTACGACACTCATTTTATACAAAACTTCATCCGGTTGCATTAAAAACTACTGTTTAAATAAGTAATTTGTGTTTTATATTATTGTTTCTCATAACAGAAAATAAATTCATGAAGATTCGTATGAATAATTCAATATTTAATATGAAGATTCTATGATACTAAATTTTTATAATTCAATCTTTGACATGAAGATTCTATGACACTAATTTTGTATAAAACATCATCTACGCATTAAAAATGTTGTTTATATAAGTTGTTTGCTATTTCAATTATTTTGGCCTTATAACAATGCGTAAATTAGTTTAAATTGATATGAACACTTCCAATATTTTCCATTATATATTTTTATAATTAAATATATAGTATTAATATGCTAGGCATTAATTTTGCCTTAAAATTCATCCAGATGCAGTAAAAACTGTTTATTGAAACAAGTTGTTTGTGTTTTACGTTATTTTTTTCTTCATAACTGCGCATAAATTCATGCAAGTTCATTTGGATCCTAACATTGTCTATTCTTATAATTTAATATTCAATATGAATCTTCTATGACACATATTTTGCATACAACTTCATCCGGATGCTTTAAAAATTACTGTTTAAATAGGATGTTTGTGTTTTATGTTATTTTGGTCTCAGAACCGCGCATATATTTATGAAAATTCATATAAATAATAATAATACTTTCTTTTAGAAGTTTTTATTATTAAATATTCAATATTAAGATTCTACGACTATAATTTCGGGCAAAACTACATACCGATGCACGAAGCAGTTATTTAAATAAGTTATTCGTGCCTTGTGTTATTTTGACCACATAACCACGCATAAATTCATAAAAAATTATATAAACACTTTTATTATTGTCTATTATATGTTATTATAATTAAATATTTAACATAAAGATTCTACGATAATCATTTTACCGAAAACATCATCCAGATGCATTAAAAACAGTTATTTAAAGAAGTTATTTGTGTTTTATGTTAGTTTGGCGTCATAACTGCACATAAAATCATGAAAATTCATATGGACATTTCTAATATTGTCTATTATATGCTTTAATAATTATATATTCAATATGAAGATTTTACGACACTCAGTTTGCCTTAAACTTCATCCATATGCATTAAAAACTATTATTTAAATAAATTATTTGCGTTTTATATTATTTGGGCATCATAACTGTGCATAAATTCACAAAAGTTCATAAGGACATTCCTAATATTATTTTTTATATGTTCTTATAATTAAATATTCAATATGAATATTCTACGACACTCATTCTTCACAAAACCTCATCCGGATACATTAAAAATCGTAGTTTAAACAAGTTGTTTACATTTTATGTTATTTTAGCATTATAACCGCGTATAAGTTCTTGTAAATTTATATGAATGCTCCTAATACCGTTTATTAGAAGTCGTTGTAATTAAATATTTAATATAAAGATTATGTTGCTGTAATTTTTGTAAAAACTCCATCCTCATGCGTTAAAAGCATCCGTTTAAACAACTTATTTGTGTTTTATTTTATTTTGGCTACATGACCGTGCATAAATTCATACGGACACTTCTCATATTGTCTATTATATATTTTTGTATAGAAATATTCAATATAAAGGTTCTACGACAATCATTTTAATCAAAACTTCATCCAGATGCGTTAAAAACTGTTATTTAAACAAGTTATTTGTGTGTTTTTATGTTATTTTGACCTCATAACTGTACATAAATTCATATATCGACACTCCTAATATTATCTATTATATATTTTTATAATTAAATGTTCAATATGAATATTCTACGACACTCATTTTTCATAAAACTTCATACGGATGCCTTAAAAACTGTTATTCAAACAAGTTATTTGTATTTTATATTATTTTGGCCTCATAACTGCGCATAGATTCGCGCAAATTCATATGAACAGTTGTATTACAGTCTATAAAAATTTTCATAATTAAATATTCAATATCAAGATTCTACAACTATATTTTTTTGGCAAAACTCCATCTCGATACATTAAAAGCCGCTATTTAAACAAGTTGTTTATGTTTTATGATATTTTGAGCACATAATTGCGCATAAATTTATGTAAATTCATTTGGACACTTCTAATATTGTCTATTATATATTTTTATAATGAATTATTCAATATAAATATTCTACGACAATCATTTTCGCCTAGAACATCATCCGGATGCATTAAAAAAAGTTATTTAAACAAATTATTAGTGTTTTGCATTAGTTTAGCCTCATAACCTCAAATACATTCATGCAATTCATATGAACATTTCTAATATTGCCAATTATATACTTTAATTATTGTATATTCATTATGAAGATTCAACGACACTTATTTGGCCTAAAACACATCCATATGTATTAAAAACTACTGTTTAAACAAGTCAGCTGTGTTTTATGTTATTTTGGCCTTATAACTGCGTATAAATTTGTGCAAATTCACATGAACACTTCTAATGTTGTCTATTATTTTTTTGGCAATTAAATATTCAATATGAATAGTCTACGACACTCATTTTGCACAAAACTTCATCCGGATGCATTAAAAACTATTGTTTAAATAAGTAATTTGTGTTTTATATTATTTTTTCTCATAACGACGCATAAATTCATGAAGATTCATCTGAATAATTCAATATTTGATATGAAGATTCTATGATATTAAATTTTTATAATTCAGTATTTGATATGAAGATTCTATGACACTAATTTTATATAAAACATCATCAGTATGCATTAAAAATATTGTTTATATAAGTTGTTTGCTATTTCAATTATTTTGGCCTCATAACAGCGCGCAAATTCGTTCAAATTAATATAGACACTTTAAATATTATCCATTATATGTTTTTATGATTAAATATTCTGTATTAAGATGCTATAATATTAATTTCACCTAAAAATTCATCCAAATACATTAAAAACTGTTTATTCAAACAAGTTATTTGTGTTTTACGTTATTTTAGCCTCATAACTGCGCATAAATTCATGAAAGTTCATACGGACAATCCTACAATTGTCTATTATATGTTCTTATAATTTAATATTCAATATGAATCTTCTACAACACACATTTTGCATAAAACTCCATCCGGATGCATTAAAAACTGCTGTTTAAATATGATGTTTGTGTTTTATGTTATTTTGGTCCCAGAACCGTGCATAAATTTGTGAAAATTCATATGAATACTCATAATACTTTCTATTAGATGTTTTTATTATTAAATATTCAATATCAAGATTCTACGACTATAATTTTGGGCAAAAATCCATATTGATGCACGAAAGCAGCTGTTTAAACAAGTTGTTTGTGTTTTATGTTATTTTGACCACATAACTGTGCATAAATTCGTAAAAATTCATATGAACACTTTTATCATTGTCTACTATATGTTGTTATAATTAAATATTCAATATAAAGATTCTACGATAATTATTTTACCCAAAACATCATCCAGATGCATTAAAAACAGTTATTTAAAGAAGTTATTTGTGTTTTATGTTAGTTTGGCATCATAGCTGCACATAAAATCATGAAAATTCATATGGACATTTCTAATATTGTCTATTATATGTTTTTATAATTATATATTCAATATGAAGATTCTACGGCACTCAATTTGCCTTAAACTTCATCCATATGCATTAAAACTGCTGTTTAAATAAATTATTTGCGTTTTATATTATTTGAACATCATAACTGTGCATAAATTCATGCAAGTTCATACATACATTCCTAATATTATCTTTTATATGTTTTTATAATTAAATATATAATATAAATATTCTACGACACTCATTTTTCACAAAATTTCATCCGGATACATTAAAAACCATTATTTAAATAAGTTATTTGTATTTTATATTATTTTGGCATCATAACTGCGTATAAGTTGGTGCAAATTTATATGAATACTTCTAATACTGTCTATTAGAAGTTGTGGTAATTAAATATTTAATACCAAGATTCTATGACTGTATTTTTTTGTAAAAACTCTATCCTCATGCGTTAAAATCATACGTTTAAATAAGTTGTTTGTGTTTTATGTTATTTTGGCCACATAACCGCACATAATTTCGTAAAAATTCAAATGTACACTTCTACTGTTGTGTATTATATGTTCTTATTATTATATATTCTATATGAAGAATATACGACACTCACTTTGCCTAAAACTTCATCCACATACATTAAAAACCACTATTTAAACAAGTTGACGACATTTTATGTTATTTTGGACTCATAACCACGCATAAATTTATACGACTTCATATAAACTTTTCTAATATTATTTATTATATATTTTTATAATTACTTATTTGATATGAATATTCTACGATGCTCATTTTACTCAAAACTTTATCCGAACGCATTAAAAATAACTGTTTTAACAAGTAGTTTTTTTTGTTATTTTGGCCACATAATCGCGCGTACAATTCATTAAAATTCATATGGACACCTCTAGTATATTTTATGTTTTTGTAGTAAAATATTCAATATAAAGATTATACGACAATTATTATACGTAAAACTTCATCCAGATGTATTAATAATTATTATTTAAACAAGTTATTTGTGTTTTATGTTACTTTGGCCTCATAATAGCGCATAAATTCATACAAGTTCATATAAACACTCCTAATATTGTTCATTATATGTTTATAATTAAATATTAAATATGAATATTCTACGACACCCATTTTTCACAAAAATTCATCTGGATGCATTAAAAACTGTTGTTTAAACAAGTTATTTGTATTTAATATTATTTTGGCCTCACAACCACGTATAAATTCATGAAATTCATATAAATACTCGTAATACTATCTATTAAAAGATTTTATAATTAAATATTTAATATCAAGATTCTACGACTATAATGTTTGGCAAAACTCGATCCCGATACATTAAAAGCGGCTGTCTTAATAAGTTATTTGTGTTTTATTTTATTTTGGCCACATAACCGGGCATAAATTCATATAAATTCATATTGACAGTACTCATATTGTCTATTATATATTTTTGTATGTTTTTGTACAGAAATATTCAATGTTAAGGTTCTACGACAATCGTTTTACTCTAAACTTCATTCAGATGCATTAAAAACTATTATTTAAACAAGTTATTTGTGTTTTTACGTTATTTTGGCCTCATAGCAGCACATAAATTCATATAAGTTCATATGGACGCTCCTAATATTGTCTATTATATATTTCTATAATTAAATATTCAATATGAATATTCTACGACACTCATTTTTCATAAAACTTCATACGGATGCCTTAAAAACTTTTATTCAAATAAATTATTTGTATTTTATGCTATTTCGGTTTCATAACTGCGTATAGATTCACGCAAATTCATATGAACACTTCTAATACTGTCTATAAAAAGTTTTATAATTAAATATTAAATATGAAGATTCTATGACTATATATTTTTTTTGGCAAAACTTCATCCCGGTGCAATAAAAATAACTGTCTAAATAAGTGGTTTGTGTTTTATAATATTTTGAGCACATAACTGCGCATAAATTCGTACAAATTTATTTGACATTTTTGATATTGTCTATTACATGTTTTTAAAATGAAATATTCAATATAAAGATTCTACGATAATTATTTTGACCAGAACTTCATCCAGATGCATTAAAAACTATTATTTAAACAAATTATTAGTGTTTTTTTTGTATTAGTTTAGCCTCATAACTTCAAATAAATTCATGCTAATTAATACGGACATTTCTATTGTTGCCTATTATATGTTTTTATTATTGTATTTCATTATGAAGATTTTACGACACTCATTTGACCTAAAACACATCCATATGTATTAAAAACTATTGTTTAAACAAGTCGGCTGTATTTTATGTTATTTTGGCCTCATAACTGCGTATAAATTTATGCAAATTCATATGAACACTTCTAATATTGTCTATTATATTTTTTTATAATTAGAAACTTCATTCGGATGCATTAGAAACTGCTATTTAAATAAGTTATTTGTGTTTTATGTCATTTTATCCTCAGAACCGCATATAAATTTGTTAAAATTCATATGAATACTCAATAATCTATTAAAGTTTTTATTATTGAATATCAATATGTGGATTCTACGACTATAATTTTGGGCAGAACTCCATACGGATGCACGAAAAGTAGCCACTTAAATAAATTATTTGTGTTTTGTGTTATTTTGATCATATAATCGCACATGAAATCATAAAAATTTACATGAACACTTTTAATATTGTCTATTATATGTTATTATAATTAAATATTCAATATAAAGATTCTACGATAATCATTTTACCTAAACTTCATTCAGATGCATTAAAAATATTATTTAAAAAAGTTATTTGTATTTTATGTTAGTTTGACCTCATAACTATACATAAATTCATGATGAACATTTCTAATATTATCTATTATACCTAAAATTTCATCCATATGCATTAAAATCAGTTGTTTAAACAAATTATTTGAATTTTATGTTATTTTAGTCTCATAACTGTCTATAAGTTCATGCAAATTTATATGAATACTTTATTACTGTCTATTAAAATTTTTATAATTAAATATATAATATCAAAATTCTACGACTATAATTTTTATAAAAACTCCATCCTAATGCATTAAAAGCGGTTGTCTTAACAATTTATTTATGTTTTATATTATTTTAGCCACATAACCGTACATAAATTCATAGAAATTTATATGAACACTTCTCATATTGTCTATTAGCAACGCTGTAGGCTGTAGCAACTGTATTACTAATACTATAGCGATTACTATAGCACACGAAAAAACAATTTTTTTTTCTTAGTAGTAATTAAATAGGGTCTATAGTGATTAAGTACATCCTATATGTAACTAAATTTAGTTTTTTCTTCTAATATTTTTACTAGAATTCACACTACGTCTAAATTTAGTTTTTTATCCTAGTATTTTTACTAGGACTCACACTACGATTTTATCTCTTTCAAATTTGCAAAATAATCCTTATGTTATTCAATTTTAACAATAGTAGAGAAAAAAATATCTTAAATTTTGGACACTACATTTTTTATTTAAATATTTATACAATATGAGTGACAATTTTCTAAATAAAATAATATTAGAGTGACATTTGGCAATAAACAAGCTTGAGATATAAATTTTTAAATTAGAAATTTTGGAGTGACATGAAACTAACTTGCTTTGAGATTTTGTACTTGATCAGGGCATCCTCGCATCCATTACTCTCTTAAAAGTCAATTTTGTAGTTTATCATTTGAGTTTTAAATATTTTAAAGATACTGGTTTCGATTGTTCCAATATTTTATTACATATTTCAATTAATACATGGTAAATTCTTTTTACATTTTGTGTTTTCTCAATTCACTCGCTCTATTCTACTTTCACTCTATACAAGGAAAATAAATTTTATAGTGAATAAAATCTATGAATGTTTTCCTAAGCAATATTTAGCACCCCTTATTCTCATTTCAAAGGATGACAAACTCGAAAACCTAGGAAGGCAAAGTCAGTAATCAGGATGAACTCAACCCGGTACCTTAATGCGGTACCAGTTGGTCCAACAAGCAGTCCACACTTGACGCTACAGACTAACCTGTCATGCCATGCATAGTACAAGCTTCTGATTGAAAATCAAATTCTCGCTGTACACTCCCCTCTGGATGCATTGTCACTCGTCAGACAAGTCTTTTTGGAGGAAGAAAGGGTGCCAGAAAAGATCAGAGATGAAAATGCAGGAAATTACAAATGGTAGAACAGAATATAAACCCCCTAACTACTACAATTAATTATTGGGAAATGATTCCAGTTTGGAGCAATTATGGTTTTGACCTTTTGTGTTCACTTCTTACTTTCTTTACCTGAGTAGGATGCTGCAGAGGGTATGGGTGGTCCCGGGGGGGGGGGGGGGTCATTGACAGGAACCTTAGCTCAATATTAGCAACATTTGGAGAAATGGTACACACAATATACAACTAAATATGGTAAAAGCCTTGTCAACCCAGAAGGTACACACCAAAACTAGAAAAAATGCTACAACAAGTCAGCGACAAATTCATCAATCAACGAGTCTAAAACCTCTCTTTCTATCTCTGCTCCAGCCTGGAAAGATTCAATTTCAAAATCAACCCACTTCCCTAATTGACTGCTCATATCGGCATAAACCAACGCATCCACCATGCCTTCCTCATCAACCCCCTTCTCAACCCATATCTCTTTAAACAATTTCTCAGCTGATAATTTTTTTATATATAAACATCCTTGAGACCATAGCCTATAACCTGACCCAAAGTAGTATTCACATTTTGCCTCCAAAAACTCATGCACACACCCAAATAGCATTTTTCTGCTTATTTTGGGATCTCTCTCTTCTTCCTCTAGTTCATCAAAGCAGAGGCCATTGCAACAAATTTCTGTGATGTTTATGGAACTTACAATATCCCTGATCAAGGCTAATTCAGAGTTGTCAGTATTTGTGCTTCTGAATGAACTGTTGGCATCAGCAATTTCTGATGAAGGCAAGTCATTAGTTGTTGTAAGAGAGTAGTCAGATTCTGATGGCGAAGTATCATCTTCTATCTCTAAGACTTCATTGAAACGAAAAGAAGTGCATGACTTTATTCCTGTAATGCAAGCATAGAACTGTTACATATTACACCGTGACACACTGATTAGAACTATAAAGCACGGCAAGTAAATCTTAGATTTGTCCTACAAAGCAAGTACTGCTGGTCCAGGACCCATAGCAGTTGAGGACATTGGTACTGGTATTCTAGGTCAGAAATTCAAAATATTGATGCCCTGTAGGGGCAGATCTAGAAGCAACAGTATTTAAATAAAAATATATACAAGGGATAATATATGGACTGGGCACTGTTCTGTACATGATTGGAACAGATATAAACTAGTAAGCAGATATGTATACCTTTTGAACTCTCCCAGCTCTCTGATGAGTTATAGCTTTCGATCAAAGGAAGAGCTTCTATTGTGGAAAAAATGCTTAAATTGTTTGCTTGACCAGGCTGCTTTTCACTGACACTTGTTTCCTTTTCTCTCTCTGTCTCCTGCTTAACAACAAATAAGAGAATTCAGTCGAGACAAAAGCACAAGAATAAAACTGATATAATGTCTGGTACAGTTAGCAGGTTAGTCCAACACGTTGGTCCCCCCAATTGCAGAATTTATACCAAATTAACTGAGTTGCACACAATTATGCTTCAAATATCCTTGATTTAAACCAAATTAGCTTCACAGTTCACAAGATGCTATTTTTTTTTCTTTAATAGACACAATCCAAATTGGCAATTAAACCTTAGTTCTGCAATAAATCCTTGATTAAGCCTGGTTTACTGCCTGATTCAACACTAGACTACTCAGTTTAGCATAAATCATCCTCACATCAAGTCCCCAACTGTTCAATCAAGCACCTAGCATGTGGCAACACCATTCTTAAAAATAATTAATTAAGAGCAGGAGATGTTTACTTTAGCCGGACAGGTATCTTCCCAACGCAGTACAATTCCATGGATTTATGGAATGTGCTGCTACACTACAAGTAGAATTACCTTCACTGCATATTCCCCACTAGATGTCATAGACTTGCTTTCTTTTAACAAGGTGCCAGTTTCAGCTTTAATAGAACAAAATAGCTCTGATTCATGTGTGCTGGTCGCAACCATGTTCAGTGACCTCTTGTATGGGGACTCAGACCCACATGCCAGTTCTCTCAACTTCTGCTCCAACAAAATCCCCAAGTAATCCTCATCTATTGCACCCATATGAGACGAGTCTTTATTTGGGTGCTGGCTATCATTAAGCTTATATACTGGAGAGGTGAATGTGAATGATACAATGTTACTAGTATTGATACCATTTGTGATGATTCGCTTGGAAATGGCAGTACTTGTCAGCTGCGACTCAACCACTAAATTGTGGTTGATATGCCTCTCGCTTCTTCTCACCAATATATTATTGTAATTATTGTTATTAGCACTAGTAACTTGGCTTGCCTCAGATATTTTGTTCAACTTCCTTGTACGAGAATTGGTTTTCTTCGCCATCTTAGAATCTCTACTTTCTTTAAAGTGATTGGAAACTCGATTCTTCCCAAAAGAGGTACCACCAGTAGAGCTAAGCTCTCCATTCACTAATCTTTGAGTACCATTTTTTGTACCTGGGGTGTTTTGTTTCCTGTTGTTCTGTACTTGAGTAGTTCTTTTGTGGATGTGGGTCCTGCTGGGGTTTGTGGTGCCATCTCGTTTTGATATATTTGTCCTACCTTGATTTAATGGTACAGTTGTTTTTCTCTTTCCTTTTGCATCAATCAAGTTGCCTCCAGCTTCTAGGACACTGAGCCTTCTATTAACGGGCTTTGGTTTCTCTCTGACAAATGACCCTGAATCATACACTCGCATCGGAGCTGAGTTACTGAATCCTGGCTCAATGATCCTTGAGGCTACCTCCATAATTTGGGCAGCATTTCGACCTGATACAAAAGCAGATCTCTTTATTGGGGACAGGGGCTTGTACCTAGTTACTGGGATAGTTTTACCCAATTTAGGTGGTATCATCTCTGTCTGAAACCGTTCAATTGGGCTACTTGGCATCTTGTGAGGCCTTAATTCAGCCCTTTTCTGTAGACAGAGCTGTAAAGGAGGAGATAGAGGGTCAGATTGCATTGAAATGGGAATGGAATCCAAACCCATTAGCCGAGCAACTACTCCTGTGGGCCTTTTCATAACTCCTTCCTCTTCAGTCACTGAAGAGGAACAATCACTTGTTCCTCTAATGCTTGACATAACTGCATCATCGTCATCTTCAACCTAGGGTGTACAAGGACAAAAAGAAATATTAATAAGTTCCTACATGGTTGTTCCCTGTGAAATTTAACTTAACTTTTCTCCATCCTTTTTGGAGGACAATTAACTAGTCTTTTGAGAGGCGGTAGGATTGAACTAGCAGGACGAAATGCCATTCAATAAAAGAGAAAGTAATGGTAACTTGCAAAAGGGGCATACAGAGTTCAAGAGATAATACAAATTATGACGAAGAGATAGGGCCTACCACATTTGATCTCGTGCTCAATACATTGTCAATAGCTTCCTTTCCATCTGTTATTTTATCTACAAAGAACCAACAAAGAATTGTATCAATCATTTCAAAATTCTACAATGAGCAAACAAAACAGGAAACACTCATGTAAATAATAAAGGATCAAGGTGATTCTGTGAGCATGCGTATTAACTCTTATGTATCACATTTTACACACCATATATGACCTTTATATATCCATCAACTGTGACAAACCCAGAATACCGTTTTTTTCTGCACTAGGCTTTTCCTTCACAATAACAAATGGTAAGGTACTTCGGACTTTGACTGTCAAGAAAATTAGCAACAGGGTTCTCTTGGATATTTTCAATGTTTTGTACTGGCACAAAGACATTTCTCACCTTAAAGGAGCATAGGTCATTTTTAATTGTGAAGGACCCAGATGAATATATTTAAATACTCACCGGAGGTAGGTGAACTGGCAAACAATTTCCTTTTGGGCTTTTTACCCCAATCAAATATTTTAAAGAAGCCACCGCTCTTTGAACTGGCCTTTTCTACTTCCATCTTTCTTTTTATATTTTCTTTCCTATAGTTATACTTCTACATTCCTTCCTTGCAACCCAAGTCAGAATCCAATCTACAAGATAAAAGAGTACATCAGAAATATTACCTTTTGAGCCATAAATCTCAATTTTATAACAGATCCTTTCAGTACCTACCGTTCAACTTTGAAGTACGTGGTCTGGCTGATTAATTGAGGCTAAACCAATGTGTACCAGCACTCTATATTATGCTGGGCTTCTGGTTCATTAGTGTAACATATAACAAAGTCAAAATCAAGACGATTGTTAAAATAGATTGGTATTGCTATACTTTAGCAAGAAGAATGATATATATGTCCTTTTTGTGGAAAATCTTTTTTCTTATGCAAGTTAAAGTTAACTACCTACTAGCATATGGTAGATTTACAAATGAAATTTTCAATTCCTTCTGAACAAAAGGTCTATTTATGGGCATAAGCACCCAATCATCTCCATTCAAAAATGATGCAGGAGACCTCCATTTGCCGTTCAAAGTGATGTTGCTAAAATCAGCATATTGAGAGAACAAGTTGACATGGAAGCATCTTATCTGTTCTAGGACATCTCCAGCTTTCACACTAATGGAAAGCAGTCTAAAAAAGGGCACCTGGGAACAAGCCGTCTCTTTGACCGAGATTTACAAAATAGAAAATAAACCGACTAATTCCACATGATTTTGGAAATTACTCCACTAATATTGATACATTAGGGTGGAAAAACCTAAAGGGTTAGCAAATCTCAGTCAAAGGCTACCAAAATTATACATCAAGAAGCTGCATTGGAGGGTGAAGCCTTCTATTCTACATATCTAATTAGGCTTAGAATTATATGAATGTTCACTAACCTCAGATCGCCGTACAGAAATGAAACCACGATAGTTAGCAATATGAAGTTTCTCTTCTTCTATTTGTTTGAGATCTCGTGCAGAGAAGCTCGCCCTGGTGACTAACGGGTTACCGAGTAAAAATTTCAGGTAAAGAGAAGAAGAGAAGCGCAAAAAGCCATTAATGGCGCCACCGCGAGGGAAAGAGGAGAGATGGACAAAAGGTTTTTGGTTCTCTACAATAAATTTGGGTCTCTTTTCTATGAAAAATTTACAGAACGAACTTTGCAAATATGCACCTGGAAAGTTGGGGAATACTGTATTATGTACGGACACACGAAATAAAGCTCCGTCTAGTCTATTATAATTTTCTAACTACAAGGCAGAAAATAAATCTACGTTGACTCTTAATAAACCGAAAACAGTAAGCATTGATGCGTTCGCGCGTAAACGAATACGATAGATGTTTTGGAAGCAAATAGTTAATAAATTTTGCCTTATAAATGAGCATGTTAGAACTATTTTCGTCTAAGTTGACTCTTTTTCAAATGGTAAGATCAGTAGCTGAGCTTGAAGTGAAATTAAGAGGCGCTAATGAAGTTTAATTACTTATATCAAATAATTAGAAGAATCAATTACATGCTTTAAATATATTTTCACTTCAAAAATGAATACTAGCTTTAATAATTTGAAATTCATAGAAGGGCCATGACCCAATTTAGTAGAAGGAATCTTCGCCTCTGGGTAAGATATAGTACCCCAACTTATTCAATAAAAACTAATAATAATAAAGAAAGAAAACAAGAGTAACTATTGCAAAAATTTCATCAAATTAAAAAAAAAACTGTGAATCTCTTTTCTGATATTTAAAAATGTCCAAATTATATTTTTTTAATAATTATTAGGCCACTCATAAAAAGTTGATAAAACTCCCAATAACTATACCATTTCAAATGCTACAAAATTTTATGAACCGACTGTCAGCTACATATAGTTGTTATTTAATATTAAATATATTTTTTGACTTCTGACGTTATTGAAATAGTCGAAGTACTTTTTTTATTTTACGAGTGAAATGTATGATGCACTAGAGACGTATTATAATAGCTACTTTACCAATCTATTATAATTGTCAAATCAACGTTAAATTTTCTTCAGAAAAATGCAGGTGATTTTTGAATTATTAAATATGCATGTATTTATTATGCTTTGCATAATACTAGAATACAATAAGGCGATGCAGATGATTAAACAACCGCCACGGCAGCAACTCTTTTGAGAAAGCCCCGGTATGCCTTATTATCTCACTGTCCCTCTATTTGACAAACGTAATAAAATTAAAATAGAATAAAAATTAAATCACTTTAAAGCAGTGATGTTTGTGATATTTTATAGTAATGAATAAAAAATAAAAAAATTTATATAAAATAAAAGAATGTATCCATAATTTTTTTTTTTTTAAAATTTATTTCATTTTTTTTGAAGATTCATTGTTAAAATTATCAAGATAATCATTGTCCAGTGATCTCTTCCTTTATATAAAAAGTAATAAAAAAATAATGTTTTAACTTTAAAACATTTATAAAGATATTTTAACTTTATTTCACCTTAAATCATTTTTGTTAGATACTTTAAAACTCTTCAAGATATTTACTATATTTTTATTACATTTATTTAGGGGTGTCAATTATTGACCCAACCCGAAGATAAATGGGTCGGGTATGGATTTAATTTTTTTGATCCGAATCAGGTCGGGTCGGGTTCGGGTCAACCCGATTAATTATGTTTTTTTGAAGTAATTTTATAATTTAGCACTAATTAAACCTTAAATATATACTAATTAAGATTAATTATAAATTAATTAATATTTTATTACTTAAAATTATATAAAAATAATTAATAAATAATTAATTATTTTACACGGTCGGGTCGGGTATGGATCAAGATTTTTTAACCCTAATTTAATCGGATCGGGCATGGATCAGATAAAAAAAAATAATAATATGACCTGAGCCATTGAAATCCCAACATCTATCAAATAAGATGTATAGATATGTTTCAGAAACAATTTTCAATTGGCAGGGAAAAACAAAATTGCTTTTTAAAATTCGAATATCTTGTTCTTTCTTTTGAAATATCCGAGTTAGTTGGATTAATTCCATCGGGCCTGTCAGTAAGTGGCTAATAAGTCTGCTGCTCTGGCGTTGCCACGTTGGATCAAATTTAATGATTCTTACCAAGTAAATAAACGTACTGTACTAAGAGGGCATATTCAACTTTTTACATAAAGATGGACAGTACTAAAAAATATGTAATAAATGAAAATGCCTATCAGGTTCATATAAAAAGGTGCATTGACACATCTTTTGTTATTTTTAAATTTTTGCATGAACATTCGCTTCTTGGAACGATACTACGATAGTGATGCTCGCGAAATATATGTTAAAGTGTTAAACAGACATATACGAGATAAAAAGAGTAAAAATCGTCCATGTTTCCGGGCAAGAATAGAATCAAATTACGGTATGTGTGTCAATGGATCGAGTCATTATTATTTTTTATTTTTTTAATTTAATCCGAATCCAATTCGATTACATTTGGATAATTTTTTTTTATCCATATCAGACCCAATCCGACCCGATCTGTGTAAAATAATTAAATATTTATTAATTATTTTATATTAATTAAACAACTAAATATTAATTAATTTAAAATTAATCTTAATTAGTATATAATTAATATACATTTAAAATTTAGTTAGTACTAAATCATAAAATTACTTCAAAAAATATAATTAATCGGGTCAGATCGGGTTGACCCGAATCCGATCCGACCCTATTCGGATAAAAAAAATTAGACCCATATCTGACCCATTTATTTTTAAATCATATCAAATCAGATTAGATTTAGATCAAATCAAATTAACGTATCAGATCGAATCAATAATTGATACACTTACTACACCCCAACCGAACTTGGCCAAAATAGAAAACTTACGAGGGTATATTCACTGTATACTTTTTTTTTCTTTGAGTAATTCTAATGTGCATTCTTTTTCTAATTTATTTAATGTTTTATCGTGCATCAAATACTTACTATATATTTTTCGAAAAATATTGCTTAAATTAAAAATCTAAAATGATAGACGCATTTTCATAAATGCGTGTGGGGCATTGGCAATTAATGAAAACAATCTGATTCTGTAATAGTACCATTTGGTTCGCTTTAAGTTAGACACGAAGAACAGTTTTTACGAAAGAAGACAACCAATTAGGGATGCGAAATGATATAGTGATCAAAATTATATTTATAATTATATTTTTTAAAATATGAATATAAATATAGATAGTTATAGATACAAATACAAATCAGATATTAAACAAATATAAATATGTATTGGATAATAATTCAAATATGAATATATTTTGAATACTAAATTAAAATATTATCAACATAATTAAAAAATAATTATATAATATTTTTTATGATAGATCACTAATTATAAAAGTTATTATTAAAAATAAATTATTAAATATTATTAGAGGAAGTTTAAAATGCAACGCGTTGTACGGATGCGCCTGTGCACCACATCAAGATCTTAAATTTTAAGTTAAATATGACCGATTCGAACTGTTCAATATATTCTTCATATCAAACTCTAATAGAAAAATTAAATTTTATATTTTTTGAAAAATATTTGCTATTTTTTGGATAGGTAGAAAATTATTACTATTGGACGATCCAAAATCCTCAAATCAAAGTAACTTTCTCTTGATCCAAAAAAATAGCAAAAAAATTTTAAAAATATAAAATTTGATTTTTAATAAGAATTTCATATGAAGAATAAATTGAGCTATTCGGATCGATCATTTTTAACTTGAACTTTGAGATTTTAACACGGTGCAACGTATCCATGCAATGCGTTGCATTTTAGACTTCCTCATTATTATTATATCATTAGTGATGTAATCAATAATTATCATTATAAATTAGTCATCAAAAACTATAAAAACTAAAATATTAGTTAAAATGTATCAAAAAAATAAAAAATAAAAATATAAAAGCAAATTATGTATAAATTTGGTTCAATTTAAAAATTGCATTAAAAACTCAATTGAAAAATATATAATATACCTTTTATTCGGATTCCAAATGAAAATATTAGAATCCGAATAATTATCAGTATTTGTATCCGTATTCAGTTCTAAATTGAAAACTGTATTTATATTCAAATCCGATAAAAAAATATCTGTATCGGGATCACATCCGAAATATTCATATCTGAATATTTATATTCATTATTATCCGAATACGATCAAATAATATCTAATCTATTTACACCCAACCAATGTGTGAAAACATTATTATCCCAATTATATGGTCAGATTAAGACATCTCATGTTTTAATCATGAGTAATAACATCACATCTTCGCGTGAAAAAGAAAACGAAAATGGAAGGGGTGGGAACTAACACCATACCGAATATTATATTATTATTATTATCCCCATTAACTCGTCTCCAAAAAAGATATTGTCAGTTTGTCATACGGAATCAGTAAATTACTCTATTTTAAGCACTGTGTCTGTGTACGAGTTTCAATGAAATCCATTTATTTTATTCATACCATACTTAATTAGTAAGACGAATCTCAGTAAAAAAATTATTCATAAAAAAAGTAAAAAAAAATTGGTTTACTTGTTGGATAAATGAATGGCCAAGAAAAAAATGTTAACTCGAAAGTTTGCGTGATTACTATATATTTTGGATTGCTCTGTTGAACTGAAAAAACAAAGTTGATCCATGTAATTTGGAGAATATTGATGTGAAGTCGACAACGGAAATATTGAGATTTTTCTTGATGCAGCTATCAACAAAAAACTGATGATTTAACCACCAACTTCAGTCACCAATACATCACAACATCGCATATGTATTTGTTTGATATTAACTTGTCTTAGTTTTCGTCCCAACTGAACTCACAATCGATGTCAGAAATGGATTGGAGAGCATTCAAGGAGATATATGAAGCTTGGAGGAAACTCAAGCTCATGCCGCAAGTCTCAGTCAAGTGGTTTGCCAGTGGAGAAAATGAGGAAACACACGTGCTGGCCACGCATGCTACAGGCTTCACATACCTCATGTTATCACCTAGAATACAGGTAACGTAATAGGCAAGGGCTCAGTCATATGTTTTATGAGTCTACGTTACCTTACGTCTTATTTCAATGTGGGGAATTTTAAATGTAATGAGGTTTTGTGATGTAGCTAAGGGCCTGAAATTAGCAAAAAAAAAAAAAAAAAGAAGAAAGAAGTCAGAATGTTCATTTTTTTTAATTTTTAGAAAAGATCAAATATTTTCCACGGAATTTAGAATTATTGTTTTTTTTTTACAAAAGTAAAAGGGACCGGGTCCCTTTATATATTTTTTATTTTTTACACCATAAAACATGATTAAATGTGAAGGAGATTTTATCTCAGTCTCTTCTAGTTCTGTAAAAAAACAAATCTAAATTCCGTGGAAAACATTTATCTTTTCTAAAAATAATAAAAAAATTGCAGAATGTTTTGGTACGTTGACCCTAACTATGAGTTTGGTATATTTATCAATAGACTTGGTTTGGCCTTGGTAAAAGAAAAAGAAAACAAGAAAAGAAAATTAACAATAAATTTATTTTAATTCAGCACTAACGCACTGACTAAGTGACCGGGAATAAATAAATATGGGCCAGCTTTTATAGTATGTTTATAAATAATCGGACATAATGTCGATTTTAACATTGTAGGACCGGTTTCTAATTCATAATCTCAGTCGTTAATGTAGCAACCTAGTTCTATTTACCATCTCAGATTAGGAATTTTGTGAGAATTATCATTTGGAGAGATCTATCTTATTTTCATTGAAGGTTTTTTCTATGCAATTGATATCTGACGCGACTTCCAACTAGGCTAACACTAGATATCTGACGGTTTAAAACAAAATCAAACATAATTTCAGCATTGGAGATTAAACCTAAAGATTAGGAACTATCATTCATATAATTGACATGTCTGAAAATAAATATTTAGAAATTGTTCACCGTTGGAGATGCTCTAAGAAACAAAACTATAAATGCATTTCAAATTACTTAAGAATAATAAATATCAGATTTTAAGAGAAATGCCTTCATATAAATTTACTCTACTCGTAATCCTAAAAATAATAAATATAAATTGAATAATTAAGTGCTTTCTTTGACTCAATAAGACAAACTAGGATTCGCACAATGTGTTTTTGGAAAACCTCCGTAGTTTAATTAATTCATGGCCAATTTTGCAATGGATTCAAATTTAAAAAAAAAAAAAAATGAATTGGAGATGTAGAAATTAAGTTGATATCATCAGTCGTGATTTACTTAAATTTGATAACTGCTAAAATTTAAAATTTTAGGGTTTGTTTGGCAGTTGGTGGAATAGCAAAAAGTTAGAATAAAATAGCTATTCCGATGAATTAATTTGCCAAACGAATTTTAGACTAAGTAGAAGAGTGCGGAAGAGTGCTAATCCGGTATACCAAGTTATAGGTGGTATATCGGATTAGCTCTCATCGGAATAACGATTATTGTTTGATTATGTTGTATTATATTATTATATTATGATTATAATTATGATAATGATTTATTATTATGTTATTATTATGATTATGATTTATGATTATATTAATATTATGATTATTATTTATTATTATTATTATTAAAACATTATATAATAATAATAATAATAATAATAATTATTATTATTATATGAACATCACTGTTAGTATTATTATTATATGATTAATTTTATTATTATTATTTATTATTATTATATTATAATAATTATGATTTTAGTATTATATTATTATATTATATTTATATTATTATGATTATGATTATTTATTTATTTATTATTATTATTATATTATTATAATTATGATTATTTATTATTATATTATATTATTATTATAATTATAATTTTATTATTATTATATTATTATATTATGATTATGGTTATATTATTATTATATTATTATGATTATGACTATGATTATTTTTACTTATTATTATTATTATTATTATATTATGATTATAGCTATGATTATATTATAATTATATTATTATGATTATAATTATTTCTTATTATTATTATATTATGATTATGATTATAATTATATTATAATTATATTATTATGATTATAATTATTTATTATTATTTGATTATGTTGTATTGCATTATTATATTATTAGAATATTATTATTTATTATTATATTATTATGATTATGATTATACTTATAATTTATTATTATTATTATATTATTATATTATGATTATGTTTATATTTCTATTATATTATTATGATTACAACTATGAATATTATTATTTATTATGATTATGATTATGGATGTGATCATTATTTTATTGTTATTATTATATTATCATTATTTTACTATTATTCATCATCATCATAATTGTTAGTATCATAATTATTCATATTTTAACTATTTTGATTAACAAATGTCAAACGATATTTTTACTCTTCTAAATAGTCAAGAACACCACTATTCCAAAAATATACTATTCTATCACTTTTCTAAAATTACCATTCTTCCAAAGCTATTGCTTGATTTACCAAACAAATCTTAATTCATAGAAGAATCGCTTTTAATTAATTTCCTTAAAAACAATAGTTTTAGGGTGCCATGGTATGCAGTCGCAGACCGACTGAAATGGTTCTCTTTGATGGCACCTCTGCCCCTTTCTAGTTTGAATCTTCGTTAGGTGTAAACTTGATTTCTGTAAAAAGTACTCGGGAAATTAATTTGAAGGTATTGTTATTGGAAGAATGAGGAAAGAACCAAATTTATGAAATATGGAAGTTATAGGATGAAGATCTTTTTACGAACATTACTTAAAATTGAGTGACTTAAAATCCCATTCATGTTAATTAAATAAGGAAAAAGAAGATTGAGGCGCCAATATAGAGAAGTCAGAAGTGAGAACATTTTCATGGCATATTTCTTGCAGTTTTGCTTGTATCATATGGATGCCATGCAAGTCAGTTCCAGGCCGGAGGGAAATTTTTTCGTGCTAATGTATTTAAGACGGATCCAAGAATAAAACTTGATTCTACTAAATAGGTCAGTGATTGTATGATAGAAAAAAAAATTAAATAATATTTTCAATGGTTATGGACGGTCTACTTAACTAGACAAACAAAATATTAAAAAAAAATAAATCTAAAGCTAATTAGGGCAATCTGTTTCAGACTTTCAGTTGAAGTTTCGTTTTTTTTTCCTCTCTGAATTGATAGCTAGAAGAGTACTACCAAGTTCTTTTTTTTTTTTTTTTTTTCTCCTCTATACAGCATGTTGGAACAGTTGGATTATCACATTGCAGATGAGATGACAGTTTCAAGTCTCTTTCAATCGACAATAAAAAGACAGTATACGTACAGCACTGATACGTACGCAGCTATTGTTGTCAACTAATTGAGCATCAAATTCAATCTTCTATATCACGAATGAGCCCTTGGGTAGTTGGGTCGTTTGCAATTACATTTGTTATATACCAAAATTGAAAGATTAATCAAACGATACGATTTAATTAGAAAGAACTAAACACAATTTGAAAGTTGCAACAATATCACCGAACAACATGCATAATCACGAATATAAAATAGTACAAGGTGATTATATCTACATCTCTCAATCAAACACTCATCAATATCACCGTTTGCTTACATATTTCAGCAGAACTTTCTTACCAGTAAGTTATATTACTGTCCAAAGTTGAAACACCTCAAGAACTCACACAATTATGAATAAAGTAACACACACAAATAGTAAAACCGAGAGAGGTTTACTCTGATCCGAGCGTGACTCATCCATAAACGGAGGCGTGAAATTATAGGATGGATAGTATGGCACTACACCAGGCGGCGATGGCTGTCCCTGGTTGCAGTTGCATGGAGACGGGGGTGGCGGCGAAGTTAGAGAAGGAGGCGGCGGCGGTGGAGAAGAGTAGAAAAAAGTTTGGATCAGGGTCGTGCTGTCTTTGATCTCTACTGTCAATTCGGCATTGAAAGTTTCTGATGCAGTCAGAAGGAGAACGAGCAGGAGGAGAATTGAAGGAAGTGAAGGGGGTGTTATTTTTGCCATGATTAAAACAGAAGGAGATACAGAGAATGCATGGAAGTTATTTATGCTCTAGTTTAGTTTCGATCGAAGGAATAAACATTGTTAAGTCAGAAGCTTTTAGATTCGTTTGACTGAATGTGAGGTGAGTCAGTACCGATCGAGTACCGAGAGTGACACTTAACTAGTGTATGTGCATTGAAAGAACTAGTACAGTAATTCTAGAGAAAAAATGGTGATTTTCCTGATGCTCAGTGATTTGCAACACCGGTTTGGCGATCTGGATCCGTCACAAAGGATCCTCGCAATAGAGAAGGGCGGTGCATGTGGAATTTCAGAATTTACGCATAAAGTATCCATTATTAACTTGTTACTCAAACCTCGTTAATCTAAGTTGTTGTTATCATGACCGCGAACAATTATCGTACTGATCCGACGGTCATGGATTACAAACACTTACTTATCGTACTGATCTAACGGTCATAAATTACGAACAATTACTTTACACTCGTGAAGTACTTTAAATGATACAGATTCTGTGTATATGCAGGTGTCGTTGGAGATGCCAGCCACTGATCTCTTAAAAATATTAGAAAGATGTAGAGGCGGAGCATTTGACGTGGTGGGAGCAAAAATTAAATAATTTTAAGAGATTAAAATTAATTTTTTTCAATATAAATATATATTTTAAAACTTTTTTCTGAAAATATATATTATTGTAAATTAAAAAAAATTGGCAGGAGTCTAGCTGTTCCCTTCCACGACGTAGCTCCACCCCTAGAAAGATGGATAATTTATTGTCATGAAATCTAGGAATGAAGTACTCCAAAATGAAAATCTCCTTTCTTTTGTTCTATTATTTTAATAGAAGAATTAAGTTCACGTTCTCTCTATTACTCTTAATTAAAAATCAATTTAACTTTAGTTGACCAGGGCATGCACCTTAAAAAGAGCTCAATTACATCTACGGTATGTAATTAAATAAAGCACACGATATACATGTAAAATTTGAGAATACACAAATCATATTGGATTCACCTTGCTATTAATGGTCGAGCCCTTCAAGGCCGGCGTGGCACTTGCCAAGAGGAGATCCAATCATCCAGTTCTACGTTTCTACTACTAAGGTCAAGGCTCAGTTCCTTCTGCACCTCCCCACGCATGCATTTACAACCTCAAGCAATCGAAGAGTAGCACTTTTCAAATATGAAGTTCTGTTCCCTTTGTTGACTTTTCAAAAAGCTGAAGACACCAAGCACTGCACCACATTTGCACGCGTGTCGTCCATCCTATAAAATATTCTGACGCCGTCCCCTAGAGAGAGCGGTGCGCTGGCATGCTTGCTGCGAAGTGCGCAGCAGCATATCAGGACCTGGGCCTGACTTTATACATAGTTTTTACTTTTATAGTCAGGTTGATCTCCAAATCGGAAACGTTTAAGCTAATCTGCAGGATTCCAGATCATACTTTTCTTTGGTCTAATATATACGGGCCAGAAATGGCGATGTAGATTTGTTACTTTTAGCCTGATAGAAATGGGGAGAGAGCCTAATTAGTTTATTCCAGGCCCATAAATTGGCAAATCAATTCAAACAACGATTCGCCGGAAGCTAAATCCCTAACCCCGATTCCTAGTTTTTACTTTTTGCACGAGGAAGCTCGAATCTGATAATGGAGACTGGAAGCATAAAGATGGAAGTACGGAAGAAAAGAAAACGAGACGACAAAGCTGGGCTGAAATCCAAAGGCGCCAAGAGTCACGTGCCTGGCAAGGTAGCACGTGTTCCTGAGAAGGCGCAGGACAAGGGGTCGAAGAAGGAGAAGCACACGGCTACTAAAGCCGAGAAGAAGGAACCTAAGAGTGCCAAGGAGCGTCGTCTGGCCAATAAGGTCTTCTTCTTTCTATAGTGTGTATGTTTTGTGTATTCATCATCATCACCGTACACCGAGCTAAGCTGGTTGCTTGTTGCCACTTGCAAGCATTGTAATATTTTAAATCCAATTTTCATGGCTAAGCTAATTGCTCGATACTTTTAATCGATTTTTTAAAATACATTTGATATGCATATTTGTGAGACAACTCTAACTAATATGAGGACTTATGCTACTAACAAAATAATCCCAGCAAAAATTTAAGGTTCACCGGGAACTATTTTAGCCAATGTAGCTGGTTATCTCATGTGATTTACTCCTTTTCCTCTTATTCTCTGTATATGTTCTTACTTTTCTGAAATCAACTTCACTAAGTTTTTGAACATAAAACAATTAAACAGTTGTATTTTGGTTCAAAGACAACAGAGTTGAGCAAGTTCATTTAAAGAAAAATGATTTCTAATACAAGATACAACATTTTTGTACAATAATCCTTGTGCATTTAAAATGTGTGTCTTTCTCGAATTATAATGATAATATTTTTTTTTGCAAAAGAATATAAATGCTGGTTATTTTAGCAAAATCTGTCAAAAGAATGCTGAAATGGGAATGATAATTTTTGCTTTTATTTCCTTCTGTCTTTTCACAATTTTTTTTGTTCTTTGCATGTAGGAAGCGACTGAGCTTAGGAAGAAGAAGAGGAAACCAAATTATGCTCTTGAAAAAGTAAGCTTTGCTTTCCCTCGCCAATCAGCCTTTACTGGTTGAGGGATGTTAGGATATCAGATGCATCACCTATTAGTGCTTCGGAAACTTTTGTGATTGGCAATTTCACAACCTCATTTACTTTTATAACACAGATTAAGCACAAAACAAACAAAAAGCATCTAGACTGATGTTACCTTTACTTCAATTTGTTTTATCCATTTCTATACTCCATCATTTAACAGGAGCTTACTTTATTGTGGGAAAAAATGAGATGCCATGGTGTTAGCAAAGAAGATAGATTGAAGTAAATATTTAGTTTCTTTGTTGTTATTTGATTAATTGATCTTACTTAGCTTTGTGTTCAATACTTTGCCTATAATTTTTTTATGTATACAAAATGGTTTAGGTTTGTAACTGAGGCCCTTCATAAAATGGGTGGCAAATTCACGGAAATTGCAGGGTCCCATGTCTCTGCACGTGTTCTTCAAGTATGTTTTTGAATTTCTTTTAGTAAGCAAGATATAGCCTGGTTAGTTGTTTATGCCCTAGTAATATCATATGAATCTATTACAGACATGCATCAAATATTGCACACAAGAGGAGAACGACAATATTTGTGATGCACTCAGCCCTCATTTTCTGACTCTTGCTTGAAAGAAATATGCTGTTCATCTTGTCAAGAAGCTTCTAGATTCTGGTATTGTTACTTCAGGTTTTGAATTTGAAGTTGTATGTGTTGTTTCATTTTTGATGCATCATTTGTTGATGTTTGTTTTTCTTTCTGCTATCCCTAGCTAGCAAAAAAACAATTTGGATGGTTTGTCTCATCCCTCCATGGCCAAATAGCATCTCTTCTTCGTCATAGTGTTGGAGGCTTGGAGCTGCAGGCATGTGAATGTTTTTTAGTTTCAGAGTATTCTTTTGCTAACTGATATAGAATTAAACTTATTTTATTTTCATTATCAGGTCTGGTAGTTGTGGAGCATGTATACCACCTTGCAAATGGGTCCCAGAAAAGAAGCATGTTGGTTGAGATGTACTCGACCGAGCTTCAGTTGTTCAAGGATTTAACAACAACAAACTCGGGGAGGTACTTAAATTTACAATTATTTGCTGTATTATCTATTTTTTCTGTCATTTCTTTAGTATGATATGTAAAGAAATATTTCTTGTTTTTATTTGCTCCAGGTTATTGGATATAATTGCCAAGCTAGGGTTACAAAAAGCATCAGTGCTACAGCACATGACCCAGGTGATACAACCCCTCTTGGAAAAAGGGATTGTTGAATATTCAATTGTCCACCACACTGCGATACTCGAGTATTTAACAATTGCTGACAAGGTAATTTCAACTTTATATTTGTACTAAGTTGTTAAAGTTTTTGGTGACCTTAACCAAAGGTGAATGATGTTCTGTACATAACAAGTATGTTTGTTATCATATTGAAAAATAAGAACCAAAAAATGTTTATCAGTTATCATGATACACAAAAATTACCAATGAGTTTTGAGGAGAATGATGGGGCAACTTGATCAAGGAAAAAAAATTCTTCCTTCTCCACCTTTTTTTTGCCAATTCTACATTTTAAACATGTCTATTACAGAAAGGTATACAAGTGGTGGGTGTTTATTGAATATTTTGAGCTCATCTTATCCTCAGCTAAAACTTTCTTGTAACTTCTTTCTTAATATTTGCCAAGACTTCTGCGACAGATGTTATTCAACAATTAATATCACAAATTGAAGGATTGACCAATACTGATCAAACTGAAGTTGCACCTAATTTGCCAAAGAAAATAAAAAATAAAAGAAAAAGTTGGCTCAGCCACTTCTTGTTAGAATGATGCATAATAGGGATGGGTTGAAGATCGCCGTCCTCTGTGTAAAGCATGGAACTGCAATGGTGTAGTATACATGTTGTACCTTTGTTGCTTGCTTTGTGCTTTACATGTATCAACACTACCTGCTTTTCACCTTGTACATGTATTTTACATGTAAAGGCAAATGGGGAGAAAAGTATAGTTTGGAAGTAAATTGGTGAAAAAAAATGTTTTATAAGGGTATGTGTGATACTTTCTGTGGTTGTAGGATCATGGGTATTAGAGTGTTACTGCATATTCAGCATGGTTATGCATGGAGATTTTATGTTTATCAAGGGATGCATGGGAAATTTCCTCTTAAAAGCAATTTGCTGATTTAGAATTTTTTTCTTTATGCTAATTTTAGGATAGAAAAAGGATCATAAAAGACATGAAGGGGCATGTTAAAAAGCTTGCTCTAGATCAATATGGGAGCCTTGTGAGTGCTATCTTTTATTCTTTTAGACTTGGCAGCTTTATTTTCATATTTTCCGTGGTAACCTTAAAAAACCTTGGTCTGCTTATGATAATATGTTCATTAATCGTAAGATGCAGTTTAGAAGTAATCATAAAGAAGATACAACCTTCTTTTTGCTTTTGTTTTCTGATGTTGTATTATTGCTTACCTGTATGTTATTTCAAAATCTAGTTCCTGATCTGCATCCTTTCTATGTTGACGACACAAAGCTTGTGAACAAAGTAAATTAACTCTCTCCTCTCTTTTTTGTGCTTTCAACCAACTCCCCTTAGTTCACTTATTCAAACTGGAATTCTCTAATAAATGGTTTATGTGTGATTAGTAGATTATAATCGGTGAGATAAGAAAGGCGCTTAATGAACTTCTGCTTGATAAGGTAAATTTGCTATTTGGTTATTTACATTCATCATTTGTTATTAGATGTTCTGGCAATATCATGAGTTTACTTAAAATTTTAGCCCAATTTGTATTACTCGACTCTCAGTCCATGAATTGTACCTCAATTTTATAATATTTTGCTTCAGTTACCTTAACTTTACTATGTTCCCTCAGTTTCTTTAAATTGTGCAATCAACACCAGACACACAAAGAAGAGTTAATAAATTAATTAAGAAAGCGAAAATAACTAAAACTAGTAGAGATATCATGTGCAAATGAACAATTTTGTACGGTGTTACTGTTGTTTGTTCTTTGACTTCTGTAATATAATAAAGAGATGCAAATTGTTTAGTATTTAGATGGTGGCGCACCTGGCATGACTTCAACAATTTAAAATCTTCTTTGCCACAACATCGTGGATGTGGCACTTATAACCTTTTGCATTTAAACAGAATGATAATGATAGTAGTGAACCTTTTCCTTGAAAAAACAAAGAATGGAAGGAGGCCTTTGTTGCAACTGCTCCATCCAAACTGCTTGTGGTACCTGAGCCTTGATGATCTGGCATGCCTTAACTATGCAGTTCGTTCTCTCTCTTCTCAGGTTGGTTGATAAGTTGTCATGTTTTTCTTTGCAATTTTATTTTGATATACTTAATTATCTGGATGCAAGAGAGTTAATGTAGCAGTCCTAGTCTTAGACGTGAGGAAAATGATGTTTTTGCAAATTTACACGTGTTGTGCTAAATGGCAAATCACAGCTATTGGTACTATTTACAAACTGCAATAAACATTTTGTTTATTCTCTTTTTTTTTCTTTTTCTTTTTTGTTTTCTTTTTGGGTGTTTCACTATCTTCATTAAATTCAAGGACAAAGCAACCAAGTAAGGCTGATTAAATCCACTGAAGTGATTATATATACTGAATTTAATACTTGCTCATTAGTTTCTTTATGCTACTCAGGACGGTATTCATTTGATTTAGTTTTGGTTTAGTCATATGAGCAAAAGCGCCAAAAAAGCTTGAGGCAAGCTGGTCAGTTGGATTTCCTTTGCAATTGTATGTGATTTGCAAAAGAATTCCAACGCATGATTGTCATAGCATCAAAAGCATCAAGTTTCAAGTTGTCTGCTCCTTGTTGTAGATGTGCTTAATCTCTGTTTATGTTTTTAAGGGAGAAGGATCGGCAGAAACAGTCAATGATGATGGTCAAAAGGCATCAGTTGAGGGGAAGAAAGATCCATCTCTGCGTAGGCGTGAGCTGTTACTTGATAGTGGCCTTGCTGAGGTGTCATTCTCATATTTTCTGTTGTTGTTATTGGTTGGTACTTGCAGTCCTAATTGATTTGACACCTGATGGAATAGGGAATTGTTTTTCAGAATATTACTTTTGTCTTGATTAAAGCAGTATTGCTGTATATATATATATTTTTCCAAGCCTTGATACCATGCTTTGGTCATCTGTCACTATTAGGGTCTGATTGAAGCATATATCGAGAATGTTGGTGCTCTCCTTCGATCTAACTTTGGCAGAGAAGTACTATATGAGGTGCGCAGGCTCTCTTGATTTTCTACCTGGTTGTTCTTTGAAATTGTTGTCATGATGAAAGAGATGTATGGATGGGACCTTTAAATATTTGGGTTGCTTCTCCCTCGATTTTTTATATTAGAAAAGAAGTATATTGATGGTATCAACAAACAAGTATGGAAATGTGAAGAGAACCTTAAACTTCTATATTTTTATTTTTACATGTTGAAAAAAATATATATATACAGGTTGCAGTTGGAGGGGCTGACAAAATCTTGCAACCTCTGTCCAATAAAATTGATACATTGCATGAGGCCATAGCATCTATGGTGGCAGCATCGAAGGACACTGATTCTGAAGAAGAGCATGTCTTTGGAAACTTCCACTCGAGCAGAATTATTCGAAAGCTGGTACTCGACTCACATGCCTTTGCCTCTGCACTGTGGAAGGGCTCGCTAGAAGGAAAAACCGATATGTGGGCTCAGGGACAGGTTCGTCTTGTCGCTTTCAGTCTGAGATTATAAGGCTTGGCTGCTGTTGTGTTTTCTTTTTGTGGCCCGGAAAGAATGAGCCAAATGATCTTTATCATGCTTCGCATGGAAGATGTGAGTCTGTATCATAGTTTGCGTACATGATGGATTATGTGGGTTTGCAGTACTGACTCTGTGAGATACCAGTCCATGTCTAAATCTTATATGTCCATAGCATTTCATGTATAGATAAACCGTTTAGAGTTCCGGTATACGCATTGATTGGACTTAAAAGCTTATTAGTCGCACTTAAAATATCAGGTGATTTTTATCTCTTGGCTTGTTTTGAGATGAATTATAATTTAAGTTCTTGTTCTATTGGGTGCAGAATATGCATAATTCGATATTTTATATTTACTAAAATTTAGTTTTGAATTAACTGCAGTTCAAAGGTGATTCTGGCATTCCTTGAATCGTCAGATTTAAAAACAAGAGATCTTGCAAAATCTGAGCTACGGCATCTAATAGATAGTGGCGTTCTTAAGGCCCCCGGAAATAAATGAGAGTTACCGTAAGATTGGCCCATTATATGCTGATATATTAAATTTTGTTTTATTTATATATTTCAAGTTGTTTCATTTTCATAAAGATTGTTTATTTTATAAAGATCAGCTGTTTAAGTGCTCGCCACACCCACCGTAATTCTCCTCCTTTATCTTGACTGTACAAAAACTAGTTCACATAAGTAGAGTTTATTAAATATTTTCTTCCAGTTAAATTTTGGAAAACTCTTTTGTTCAGCACAATTGGTATTTTACTATTTTACTATTGTCAGATTGGCCTCTCTATATAGGGGTGTGCAAGAAGGCGGTTTAGTTCAAACCAAAATAATTATATATATCCGATGTTTTTTTCGATTTGTCAAATTATAAATTCAATCAAACTTCTAAAAATATCAACCAAACTGATTTTTTTTTTGTTTATTCGGTTAAATTGAAATTATATTATTTAAAGAGAAATAAAAATATTAAAAATTATAAAAATTGATAGAAGAAATAAATAATTTAAAAATAAAAGAAAAACTTAATATAATTTATAAAAAATAAATATATTCAGATTATTTTTGATACAATTTTTATTTATATCAGATAAAATAAAATTATTTAATAAATTTTAGACTGTTTGGTTTATTCGGTTTATCCGATTTAGAAAAAATTAAAACCAAACCGAAGAATAAAAATTAAATTAGCTAAAATTTTTAATCGAATTGAAACTTTTAAATCAAAAAATCAAATCAAAGTCTAAAGTTTAATGATTCGGTTTAAAATCAATTAAACCGATATATTTGCACACCCTACCTCTATATTAATTGTGATTTAAAAAAAAAGTGAAATATAGAAGGATTTGCAATATATGGACGAGAAAATCGCCATCCAGCAATCGAGTTGCTATAACGTTGCATTGGTAAGAACATGAGAGATGTACTCCAAAGTCCAAATCCAATAATAAGCTATGCACAAATTAGCTAAAAATTTGGAAAAATTAATCAATCACTGCTCTGTCTTGCCTGACATATTAACCTCACATTCTACATTATAAACCGATGATTCACGCTTGTTGCATCTTCTTCTCAAACCTGCGCCTCCATTTGAAGGGAAGTATGTTTTTTCACCACTTACTGGCATACGGAAGTGTGGGTAATCCGGGTAGAAAACCCGGTTATCGGGATCAAACACCGGGTACCCACTAACTGACTGGTTGGTAGCTCTTAAACAGTTCTCTATTACTCTGCATTCCTCACTTAACCTCTTTTGAAGCTCCTTGAATGCATGAATGAATCTCCTTGAAGGTTTGTAGGTTGTATTAGTGTTGGTACTGTTGTTTTCTTTTTCGCCGTCCTCATTACGGTTACGGCCTGACTTAAATTTTGCATAGCATTCGGTGCAAAAGCTCTCCCGTCTCAATGAGTTGAAGGTTCTTCTCTTGGTTTTATCAGAGAGGCATGAATATGCCTAACAAATAACTTCTGATTAGAGATTGAAAAAGCATTTAAACACCTTGTTAATTTCTTATTTTGGTTACAGTCAGCAGATCTATGTCGAATTATGTAAGCATGAGTAGACTAAATTGGACATGCAATCAAAACAGTGTTAAACAAAAGATGGCGCATAGGAGAGTTTACTAGAGAAATTAACAATGTTAAAAATGACAAGGCCGCACAGAAAATTAACATGTTTATTAGCGTAAATTTAGCAATCTCCGGTGCTGCTCAAGGATATTAACTTTGGAACTTTTTTCTTTATCTAAAGTGCTCTCTAAGAAGAATAAGATACTGAGATGCGTTTTTTTCTTTTATTTATATCTTTTTCTCTTTTTCATCTTTCTTTTTTTCCCAAGGTTGAAAAGAGAAATCACCATTTACCTCCAAGACCAGCTTGAACGCAACACCTGCTTTGTGATGCTTGTTTTTGTCTGGGTGAAGCTGTAGTGCTTCAAATAGAGAAATAAAACAAATATGTCTAAATTAAAAAAAATTAAATCCCATAAAAAGGCAAATTCTTTTGTATCGATATTTAATTTTTACATGTATATTACCGAGTTGACGATACCGCTTCCTAACCAACTCCTCCCCGGCCTCTTGATCGACCTTTTCAAGACCAATACAAAATGCCAAGGAATTAGACCAATAAACCAAATAATTGATACAGGCAAAATATGTACTTGCATGTAAGATTTAATAAGTCCATGCAAGAAAATTAACAAGCTATTAAATAATAAAAAAGGAAAAATATATAACCAAATAAAATGAGGCAGGAAAGGAAGAAAATCAAAAGAAAAGAAGAGAGAGAGAGAACTCACTCCAAGAATTAGGTACCAGTCAAGAAATCTGCTTGTTTCCTTCTCATGGTGGTGGTGTCGGCACGAAATGAAAATCTCTGAGATCTTGCAAATGATCCCCACAAGATTTTCTTTTGAATCAAACTCCATCGCCATTTTAATGCTGCTTGCCTACTTGACCTCCCATTGTCTTCTCTTCGCCGAAGGACAGGGTAGAGAGAAAGAGAGAAATGCAGCTACTACCAACTTTTCAAAAGAGCAAGAGAGAGAGAGTGAAGGGAGGCAAGGAGGTGGAAAGAAGGGAGGAAAGGACTAAGAGGATGGTTGGGAAGCGTGTTTAATTTGTGAAGATTCATATAAGATACAGGGGTTGTAGAGCAAAAACGGGAGTTTGAAAATTTTAAGATATCCCAAGAAAATAAAAATCGAAAATGGGAATGGTGAGATTGTGAAATTGTCTGGGAGTGTAAATGTAATTGGAGAGAGCGCGGTCTCGGTTGCTTTTGAAAGATTTTGGTCGGTACGGATAAAATCGTTCTTTTTACTGCGAGTAAAAAACGCGGGGTGTTTCTGGAAAAAAATGTCATGAAAAGTTTTGTCTGAAGTATTATTGTATATACTTTATTTTATCACACGTTGTTTTCGTACTTTTTCCAATCAAATGTACTGTCTTGGTTTGATACGAGGGATAATTTTTGATGTACCAATTCAAACTTTTTATCTATCAAAACAACACAATATTCAATATCTTCATTGAAACTTAATTTTATCTTTTCTATCCCCTTTATTGGTTCAACATATTATAAAAATGAAGGCGGATAATAATCCCAGCATTTATCCCCACAAATATCTTCAAACTTTGACTCCCGCGAATTTAGTAGTTGAAACGCCAAAAGTCTTTCGCGATTTGACCATAATCGCAGAGACAAATAAAATTTTTGAATTTTCGTGAGTTGACCGTAACTGCAATCATTTGACACAAAAACAAATCGCTATTTTTTGTGACCATAACATGCAATCTCAGCGACACCAATTAGATTCACTTTTTATTTCTGTTTCTAGGCAACTGGTCGATTAATTTATAATCAACCGTTAGTTTATATTAATTGACCATAAATGTTTGGATTATTTACAGCAACAATAAATTTGACACAAAAAATCAGCGCGTCATCAATTGATTTTCATTATGACATTATTTATATCTTTAGCTGTCCCTATTTATATTTACTGTGCCAGTTACTAAAATTCTAATAACTTAAAATATTGTTATTTGTTATCCATGTTATTTATATCCACGTTTTTGGTAATTGTTGTATCTATTGGCATCAACTATCAATTTTATTTATATCTATTAATTTTTTCTGTATACATCAACCGGCTTTGGTGGTTAAATTTCCCCATTTATACAAATAAATAATCACAACACTTGATATAAATAGCATAGTACAATAAATATAAGTAAATTTGATAGTTTTTACCAAGTGCTAACTCTCTCTAATTTTCTTAAAGAGACGCCATTTCAATTTCAATTTTTTTTGAATTATTAATGTGTTATGCAGTTATAAAAATGGAAAGTCGGAAAAAGATAAAAAATTAATTGAATGCTTAAAATGGAAATTTTTCGCTTGGGGACAACGAATGGGGATAAAAGGCTGGGGACGATAATAATATTCCTATAAAAAATTGTATTAAAAAATTATTTGACTATTTTGCCCTTTATTAAGTTAGATGTTGGTTTAAATGCTTTCTCATTTTTTTTCGAGGGACTGTCAACAGCTGCCAGCAAAAAAATACGCTACATCATTTAAATTAACTAAGACATGTACCCATGCAACAAAATTTTAATATCAAATTACAAATCTTTATTCTAACTCTTTCAGCAAAACCTCATATAACTCAGTTCTTATCTTTTCCTTACTTTCTTTCATAGTTATTATCATGTTTTGTATACGGCATAATATTAAATTAGATCGTGCTCTTTCACAGGGTTGTTTTTAATTCCAAACTTTGATAACTACTAACAGATAAATGAAGCATCACACCTCAGAATGAAAGTGGGCGATCTCGTAGTTCTTGGTTTGTAAAGATACGTTGTTAGATGCTTCATTTTCTCATTATGCGTGATTTTGATCCTGAATGTGTGATCTCGTCTTTATTAATAAGTTAACTGTGATATGAAAGATTAATTAATCCGGAAGTGAGCATCAAAATACCTGAATGATCTAACTAGGATGGCTTCTTCACCTCCTTTTACATATAAAGTAGTCAAGCCGATTCAAAATCAAACTAATATACTGAGACACAAAGTAAATGAATTTATTTTTTCAAGTACGTGAAACTGAGAGGGTATAATGGTCAATTGAATATTTAATATAAAGTAGATGGTATGTTAAACCAATAAAGGGGATAGAAAAGATAAAATTAAGTTTCAACAGGGATATTGGATATTGTGTTATTTTGATGGAAAAATTAGCAATTTAAAAAGTTTGAATGGGTACACTAGAAATTAACCCTTGATATAATGATGTTTTTATGTACGTTTTATTTGTTTCTTTGTTTTTGGCCGGGGGGAGAATTGCTAAACAGGTTTCCTCACTGCTAGAATTATGATTTATCAACTTAAAATTGCTAAAAGTGGAGTAGAAGAAGTATTTGAACTTCGTAACATTAATTATTGTGAAAAATGTATGCAAAAAAAAAACTAGTCAATTTATAAATGTTATACAAAATGACATCAAAAGAGACACTTTTATGTCTATTATAATAAAACTTCAATTGAAGTAATATAAATGAGGATCACTTGAAAGAACTTGATTTAATTACGTGACACTTTCTCAAATCATATAAAATAATCTATGTACCTGTTATGTTATCCTAAGTTGTGTATAAATTTTCATACAATTTGAATAGTATTTGTTTCAGTATAAATATATTTTACTTATTTATTAGGTTTCTAAATTACAAAATATGCATGCTTATGTCATTGCTTCGGTATATATTATTAACAACTTTAGAAGTTTTCTACAAACATAAATTCACATGTTTAAAATTTAGATAAAGGAAAATTGGTTAAGCAAATATTAGAAGATTTGCGGCGATGGAGTCATGGATAATGCTTTACAATCTTTTAAACGAAGCAGACAGATGTGTTGTCTAAAAATAGGTCACGATTTAAGCCTTGTATTGATGCAATTTTAAGAGTTGGGCTACGGCGCTCTATATAATGCATATTATCTTTGTATTATAATTAGTTTTTTATTTTTAAAATCAAAATAGTCATTTAAACCGCTCAAAATGACTTTTATATAGACATTTAGTTATAGATCAAAATTAATATTTATAATTATTTTAATAATTATAAAATCACTTATTTTGGATGACTTGTAATAATTAAATTAAGTGTTTTTTTAATTATCTAAAAAAAATTTAAAAATATAAAAATCTCTAACTAGATATTTATATAAAAATCATTTTGAGTAGCCTTGATCAATCATTTTGATTTTTTTTTGAATTGGCAGGTGAATAACTTATTATGTAATTTCATTAAATCAAATTGAAAAGGAGTTACATATAGAGTAGAAAAAAGTAAAAGAAGAGAAAGTAAATACAATCATAGCCATAAAAAATAAAGTCATCATCATTTTAAAAATGAAAAAATAATTATGTATTGTACATAGCATCATAGCCTAACTCTAATTTTAATGTTGATTGTGAAATTATGAATCATTTAACTTCACCAAGGAAAAAACTCAAATACAAAAACAACTAACTATTTTTTTTAAGAGGAGAGTTCTAGTGTCACTAACTTTCTATGCCACGGATGCCACAAATAATTTTTCATTTTTCATTTTATATTTAAAATCAAGGTTTTTAATTTTAAATTTGAATATAAAATTTTAAAATTTGAATGAAAAATTGAATTTATGACATTACGTAAATTGATGCATGAGAACCTCCTCTCTTAAAGGGATCGACTAACAGTCCTCCAGAGCAAATTCTCCTACTTAATTTCTATTTTTGACAAAAAAAGGTACATCCATTGTAACTAACTTTTGTATTTTTGATAAAAATATACGTCCATCTACATAACTGAGTCAGATAAATAGTTAGTTATTTATATAAATGAGATAGATATTTATATAAATGAGTCAGATATTTAGATATGTGATTTAAGCATTTAGATATAAGACTCATATATTTAGATATGAGACTCAGATATTTAGATCTATAACTTAGGTATTTAAATATGTGATTTAGGTATTTAGATATGTGACTCGGTTATTTAGTAAAAAAATAGCAGGAGAGAGAAAAAAGTCTTGAAAGTCATATGAGAGAAACTGATAAACATTACATGGGTTGCACAGAAAAACACATGTGACAGATGAGAGAGAAAAAATAATAAACATCACAAGTGAATCAGTTATTTAAATAGATGAACTAGATATTTAGATAAGTGAACTAAATATTTAGATAGATGTGTCAGATATTTAGATAAGTGAATTAGATAAAAAAAACACATATGACAGATGAGAGAGAAGAAATGTCTTGAGGAATAAAAAATGACTTGAATATTTATATATATGTCTCACATATTTAGATAAATAAAATAGGTATTTTAATAAGTGAATTAGATATTTAGATAAGTGAACCGGGTATTTAAATAGGAAAACAATAATATCACATGGGTTATGTAGGGAGTTACGCTGTATGAAAAAACATATGGAGAATTTTTTTTGAGATAAAATTTTTTTCTCTTTTTTAAATACCATTCTACTGATCTATTGACAATTTGGCACAAAAAGACGCATTGATTAAGAAACGAAAAGAAGGTACAAACAGAAATATAACTGCAATGCATGCATCAAACAGACACTAGACTATTTTTTTGAAAGCTATATATAAATAATTATATTTTTCCTGAGACGTGAAGACTGTAGGTGTTTATATCAATTAGCGAGTAAATCATTTATATAAAGTTTAATTTCGACTAACAAAATTTTACAAAAACGCACAAATAAAACAATTTTTAAGCTGAAGTATTAATTCTTCAAATCACTTTTGTTTATATGACAGTTTCTTAATTGAGCAAACAAGTAAATCGTTAGTATTGACAAATATGACAAAAAATGGTTAATTCTCAACAGATTTATTAGATAACTGATCAAATAAGCAGCAAACAAAAAATAGAATTTAAGAATTGAAGTGTTATGACATCAGTGATGCATAGCGTATTTACTGAGAGGGAAAAAAATGTGAATATTGTTGAAGTATATCAGGTATTATTATCCAGCAGAAGGGAATTTTTGGGCAATTGGCAATTTTTTTTTGAAGATAAATATAGTGTTAGGTCATTCAATTTATATATTCATAAAAAAAATTGCATTCTAACTTCAAACTTAGGATCTTTTATATGAAGCGAATTCTCTTTGTAAAAGACTTGTTCTCCATTTCAAGGCAAAAATTAGATCGTGGTTCACTCTTTTGGTTCATGTAGGAGGAGGCATAGGATACTTAGATGGAATCTCTGGCGATAAGTGATGTTAAATCTATGTTCCACTTGGCATTATGTAATCAGATCTGGTTGGACATGAAGGGTCTTAAATGGGAAATAGGAAAATCCCACGCAAACATCAAGAATATCATTCATTCACATAAGTCTATGATTTCAATGAAATCGGTGGAGTACTCCACTATTCTTGAAAAAAAAAAACATTCATAGAAGATAAAACAAACAATTTACTTTTGTCAAACGTTCTTCTGAATTATATTTTGCATTCAAAATAGAATGAACTAATACTCATTTCCAAATTGCATTAAAAAATAAAAACAAAAAACAAAAACAAAATCGAGCCAATATATATTTCCTATTCTTTTCACCATATTAGATTTTTTTTTCTCTGTAATGCAACATTTTGCTTTTCTTATGTATTGATTGTAATTACTATCGTTCAAATCCATACATTATTTTTTTTTTATAAAAAGATAGGGGTCATGCCCCGTAACTTTTATTACTTGTAAGAGATGATTATAAAGTTTTGATAAATTAAAGAAATTAAAAATAAAATAATAACTCACAACATGTGAGTAAAAAAATATCATTTTATTGAAAAGGGGAGTTGAAGATAGAGCTGAAAATTTATCATTTTATTGGGGTAAGATGTGTTCATGCTTCACTTCTATAATCATATCATGAATAGTCTTGTATTTTTCTGTAAAATTCTTGAACATTTCTCCCTCTAGACCACAAATGAGGTTAATAACAATAGCGGAGCATGAGCACTAATTTAGAGGGGGCCGCTAAATATACTCCAGTATTTTAGTTTTTGACCATCAATTTACAAAAAAAAAACTATTCATTTTTTAATCATAGTTATACTTAAAAAATAAAAAATGTATTTGGTTAAATTATGCTAATAAATATTCAAACTCACATCATATTGTAGGGATAACAGGTATAAAAATACTACTATTAGATATTCAATTTAAAAATCAAGTCTTTGAACAATACTACTATAAGCTATTAATTTGAATATTTAAACATTAATTTTATAGATACAAATCACAATAAATAGTATTATTTAATCAAATATTTTTTTTAAATGTTCGATTTAAAGAGAAAATACTAACTATGCATATGTTAATTTAAGCACTAAAGTAAATATAATAAATAATAAAGAAATTTATATTTGAAATTTATTAAATTTTGATAATATTAAATTTTAGTTGACAACACTTGATGATGTAACTTCTGCAATATAAAATTTTAGCACATTTCTATTTAATCATCAATGATATATTATATTCAACAAAATATAATTTTGAACTTAGAAATCATGTCTCGTCTATATTTTTGTTAGACTCGTTTGATCAATTATTATAAGACGAAGACCTGATGCTTTCAATAACAAATAAACAAGAGAGAATGTACCATTTTGATGAGTAGGTAAAAAGTAAAAACAAAAGTGGTGACTCCTCCTTAGCAGTTGTAGTCGGGGCTTAAAACCCAAAGTCAATATTAGCCGCCAAATTGTTGAGAATTAGATATTAAATAAGGGCTTTCATTGAGAGATAGCAAAAGATATCAAACATTCGCAACAAATTCAGTATTCGAGTTAAAAATAGATTTCAACTTATAGCGGACTTCAAGATAGGGGGGGGGGGGGGTTGAATGCTAGGTTGATTGTATAGTATAAATGAGTGTAACCTTCAAAATTTTCTAAAATATAGGGGGTCATGGCCCGGGCTAAGCTTAAGAAAGCTCTGCCACTGGTTTGTAAAATTATTTCTCTGATTTATTTAGAAATATATGACGACTAAATTTATAGGTAGAGCTGGTGGGGAGTTTTCAATATAGCAAGGAATTGGTTGTATTGATTTAAAGATTAAAGAGTAGATATCAAGGACCGTCGAAAAAAAAACATCTATGAAAGAAATGTGGTACTTATTTCTCATGATTTCTGCAAAGGACATCTATTAACCATTGTTCATCATTTCCTTTGCAAATTATCAACTGTGAGAATTTTATTTTTCAACATGAGCCAAGCAAAGACCAATATCCTTGGTGGTACTTATAATTTTCATATACTAACAATGTGTTATGAGGGTGAGGGTCGGTGAGAAACTTATAAAGTGATTTGCATGAAAATTATTTGTCTTGTGTGAGATTTCAAAATAGAATATCTTCTTTTGTTCGAGAATGATTGAGAATTGAAGGCATAATGCATGTCTTGAGGATGAACAACTGATGTTCTACTGATGAAGAGAGGTTCGATTGGAATAAGGAGTCAACACAATTAGCTGCTAGAACTTCAAATACAAAATGTTTTGTGAGGTGCAATAAGAGTATATGTAATTAAATGAGCATTATAAAATTCCGTTTCCCCAATTATGGTGCCAAAAGGAATCATTAGCTTATCTTTCCAGATTGAATGTAATACGTCGTTCGAATGGTGCAACCACCAATTTAACTCCTTTTCCAAAAAAAAATACGGGGTTTGTTCTTTCCCACTCTCTGAGATTTACTCATAAGATGCAGTTGATTTCTCTCCATAATGAAGTTTTAGTAGAGAGCCATTTTCAATACCACTTACCAATAAGGATCATGTTCATAATTTGCAAGTTTGTAATTTTCAAGCCCCTTTTGATTTCGGCCTACAAACTAGGTCCCAATTTATTAGATGTATTTTTTTGATATTGATGTCTGATCCTCTCCAAAGAAAATTTCTTTTAATAGCATCAATTTCTTGAATCATCCATTTTGGCAGAATAAAAGCACTCATCAAGTATATGGGTAGAAATGAAAGCACAACATTTATCAATATCAGTTTGCCAGTCATTCGCTGATGAAATCCCTGCATTATTAACCCAGTTGCCTCAGAATGATCCAAATATTGTTGGTGTTAATAAATATAATCTCGAAATGCTTCACCACATAGGTCCACAAGAGAAACAATGTAATTGAAATTAATATGAAAGTTTTTTAATCCAATTATGTCTATTGTTCTCCAACGTTTTTTGTTCCCAAGATGATATCAATGTGCTTGAGGCCTGCTTTCCCTTGTCTATTTATTTTGTCTCCACTCTCCACAATTAGACATCAAAAGAACAACATAGAGTAGTGTGATATGACACAAGTCTCTCTTCTTTTTTTTTTTCCTTTCATTGTTCCTAAAAAGTGGTTGGCTCTTAAGCCCTGTGGCCAACAAATTCCCAATTACTGCTTCTAAATAGTATACTCTAATACAGTAATACTAGACATTTATAGTAGCTGATGAGACTCTATCACACTTTGAAACATGAAATTTAGGTTTACTGACCCAAATAACTAATGAGCTTTCTTATGACACCCTAATTTTGAAGCTTTCTCCTTTCATTTCGTGTGAATTTCTTTAATTATATATAGATTAAATCAGGCTTATTAAATCTAGACAAACTACTATGAATTCATATAGACTAACTAACAAAATAGAAGTTTGTTTCGACAAAATGATGTATGTTCAAATCGACAAAATTTACCTAAATTCTAATGTACATCCGGCGATGGGATTCTTAAATTCAGTACAGCAACAAGACATATATCGAAAATTGTAGTTCGTAAATTATTTCATCAACTTGATAAATTATTAACTGATGTGTTGTGGCTGTCCGTAAGATTTTACTTTTTTTTTTTGATATAGGACTTTCAATAATCACAGTATATATTACTTTACATAATCATCATATACTATTTCTTTTTATATGTCTTTCTCAGAATTTGAATTTGTGACACTCCGTGAAGAGACGCGATGAGTACCATCTGTAAGATTTTACTAGCTTATTAAATTAAAAAATAAATAGAACTTCGCCATTATTTCTTGAAATTTCTTGACTTGTCAATTTGTTAAAAAAATCTATATATCTTTTTTAAAATAACTGAAGTTCTAAATAAATAGATTGGGGACAAATTAAATGAAGAACTTGTTTAGATATTGGGGACAAATTAAAGAAGAACTTATTTAGATATTGGGGACAAATTAAAGGAAGACTTTGTTTAGATAATTTACATTTAATTGTACCCCTGATATTAACAATTTATCTTTGCAGATCATAGAAGAATAATTAAGTTTAATGCCTACAAAAGTAGAGCCACAGCACTTGTTTGACGCAGGAATTAATATGAAGTTAGTAGTTCAAAGTAGTAGTAATGTTATTTCCAGTAGACATATAGCATTCTATTTAAGGGAATATATTTTGCGTTGGTATTGTTCTCTTTTTTTTGGTTTTCAACTGGAATAGAATATTTTGCAGTAAAGAAGTGTTTTTTGGGATTGAAAAGGCGATTGGAGAAATATAAACCTTGATTTTGCAATTTCTTAAACTCAGTAGCTTTTTAATTGTAGGGTATAGACTTTTAAATCCATGATATCGGATTGTGATATCAAACATAACTATGTTTTTATATGAAACAGGTGGCATACCGTTATTTTTAAATATATATATATATAGAGAGAGAGAGAAATAAAATTAATTTTCTTTGAGCACACTCAGTATGGTTAAGCACGTGATTGATTAATATTGAATTACTGCATTTGCCTTCTATTTCCGCATTGCAGTTTTGTAATTCGTTAAAGTTTCGGGAGTCCTATAAGAAATTAAGTTGCAATTGGAGAGAATTTTTTAGAGTATAATCTAAAATTCCCTATTCACATAACTCGGTACAACTGAAATAACTCGGATTATTTTGTAATAATAAGATACAAAAGATAAGAAACTGAAGCACGGTACAATTGAAATAACTCAAAGATTATTTTGTAATAATAAGATAGAAAGATAAGAGACTGTGCTTCGTTCAGGAAACCAAATTACGGTTAGAGTGGCATAAACTGATCATTTGATCTGTCTGGATTTGAATCCAATTTAATTTGATTTTAAAGAAAAAAGTCAAACTAATATGACCTAATCTGTCTTGATCTGAAATCAAATAATTTGTAATTCAATTGAAATCAAAAATCTATAAAAGATTAACATATAATTTGATCAAATCTTACTCAATCCTAATCTTACTCAAACTGATTCAGCCAGTTCGTATTCAAACTTGACCTGACCTGCGGATTAGCACCTCTAATCACGCTTGGAGTCAAAATCCATAGCTGGAAACACAAGCAAAACCAGGTGGCATGGATTTTTGTCAACAAAATAATTAGGCTCCGAGCTATGAGGACCATGAGGCCAATTTTTGTCGTGTTGGCATGATAAAAACTGATATCAAAGACCAGAAATTATGTGAAATGCAGAAAATCGCCTCAATGATTAATTGGCTTATATCAAATCTGGTGACAACTTTTTCCTCAAAAAAAAGTCCGGCGACAACTGACAACATTGTATTTGTTTTCTTCTGAGTTGTTAAGATTACGTACACAGAGTGCAATGGAAGTATTAATACGTTGGGCTTCCATAACATTTGTGAATTTGCCAATATATTGTAGGAAGGTGATCAAATAACGGTAGTGTATTATTGTTTGCTTGTAGAAATGTTTGAGATATCTACAGACCGCTTTCTAGAAAAAAAAACCCTTAATTACAGAGCAAGCACTATTAATTGCCGTCAAGATTTACAATTTTTTTTGTCGTATTATATGAAAAAAATATAATTACATTTTTGATTCACCATAATAAAAAAATATTAAATATGAAATCTGTGTCTAGTCCACTCTGAAAAGAATACAGCGCCAGGATTTCACACGGAAAAAGTAATTTGGCTCCAGTTCTACAATTTGACGAACGCTCTCCTTGTAAATGAAGCACAAGATTTGCAGACTAACCTCAATTTTAATTCGGCCTTATCGGACTGCAAAGAACTAAGCATCTCAAAAGAGGTCCCAAATCCCAATCATCGGAAATCATTATAAATACTATCACCAACAACCGCTTGCATCTCAAATTCCATATTAGCATTCTGCCTTGCTTGGCACTTCAATACCCTTGTTTGTTCAACAATACTTGCACTAAAACGTAAAGCATGTGGTATTGAAATGATTAATGTACAGCTCTATAGGCACCATAATAGTTCTCAAGTAGATACAACTAGCAAAAAAAAAATGACATGGACTGATTGACAACCAAAGGCTATAAAGGATACACATGAAATCAAAATAATAGTTATACAGCCACTAGGCACCACAGAGCAACCGTGTAAACATGGGATCTAGTAACCAAAGAATTAACATCAAAATCACCTATCAACAATCAATTTCAAAAACCACCTATACAGCAAGCTACAAATCTGGAGATGGGCTTGTATTGTCAGTACTATCCTTACCAAGCCTATCAAGTAACACCTCCAAAGTCTCTATATAGCTTGGCATGTAGTGCTCTTTGATCATAGTAGGTGCAAGTCTGATTTTTCCATACAAATCCCTGGGAGTTTCAAAAATCCCAATTGCTTGATCATCTTTTGGTTCTCCATCGGGTAATGCAACCATGTGGATAATCCTTCCAGGAGGGTAGAACTGGCGGCTACTCCTAGCAACTGAAGTTGCATGCAGTTTATTCTCAGCTGCAGCATCTATGTTGGAGATGGTTTCTTGCTCTTGTTGCATATTGTTTTCTTCTGTCTCTACTTGTGAAGCAACATAGGTTGAGCATACTTGGGTCGAATTTCCATTCATTTGGGCTGCATCTGTACAATTGGTTGTGCCATGTTCTGTATTTTTTATCAATGGCTGTGACAGAACAAAATGTTCATAAGTTCCTTTTTCTTTTTATTAATGAAAAAGCTTTTTGATAGAGGTTTAGATAGGATTTTAGGATTTAGAATTTAGAATTAGGTTTTAAAATAGAATTTTAGGATTTAGAAATAGATTTTATAATAAAGGTTTATTGTACTATTATTATTATTGTTATTATTGCTACTATTGTTAGCATATTATCATTATCATTATCATTATCATTATCATCTTTATTTATATATTATTATTATTATTATATTTATTTATTTTCTTTTTCTTCCATCATATTCATTATTATCACTGATATTTGAGATCTTTGATCTTATGTTTTTCGATTGGGTTTCATTTCTAGCCTACCCCAATTTATTTGGGATTAAAGGCTTTGTTGTTGTTGTAATGAAAAAGCTTTTGCATTTAATTAATTAATTTTTTCGATGTACATTTTTTTATAGATGTTCATTCCTGGACTACAATCTAATTTGAAACTTTGGCAGTTAAGAATATTTTAATGATTTCTTTGTGTCAAGTTAAACCCAGTATTTCTAATGTTTTTCACTGAATACAAAATTTAAAGAAACTTCGATTATATAACAAGTACGGGCCCAGTTTGCAACATACTGACAATGACATCTGCCCCAAATTAACAAAAACCAAAACAACAGAGACTAGTCCACATTACAGTGTGCAAAAGGTTAATTAGATAAAGAAAAAGGTACCTCATAAAGACGAGACCCATTGCACTGAACCACCACCGCAGAATTAGCTACCTTGACTATTGAACTTGACATGGATGCCAAATGAGATCTGATCTTCTCTACATGGTCATTCACAGAATTAAATAATTTATTAAGCCGCATCCCTTCCCTCATATTATTCCTCCATGATGATGCCATCACCTTCACAAAATAGCAAGTGGCAAATTTTATCTATACCAGATTGGTTATAAAGAACAAAATTAAAGTTCGAGAAGTCAAAAATAGTAAACAGATGCTAGGTGTGCAGCTTGGTAGAGTTTAGGACTGTCAAGTGCCAGAATTACTAGTACAATAATTCCTTATAGTTTCTCCAAACAAGGGCCATGTTTACTCATACATTATTTGTAGAGGTGGTAAAATCTGACTCAACCCGAGAAACCCATCCGAACCTGAACCCGATCAGACCCCATTTTTAAAAAGGTCAAACTGACCCGACCCGACCATAACCTAACTCGATCCAATCCGAGATCAAATGATATGCAATTCAATCAAGTCAATCTAAAATCTGAAAAAAAATCAACATATAAATTGATCCGACCCAGCCCGACTGTGACATTGCCACCTCTAATTATTTGGATGCTTCTTGTAGAAATCAACTTGTGCCTCCGCATATTGAGATGAACTTATCACCATCCACAGTAGGCATGCATTCTACAGTTACTACTGGACTCCATTTTATTTTTCCAGATAAAAATTGACTGATTCCACATCTGAGTGTCACATATACGGTAATATGAGGCTAACTTTTTTTTTCAAAACAGGATTGCACAACTGAGTGAGAATTCTTTAGAAGTTGCTAAACTTAAGGAGAACTCACTACAAGTAAACTTTTGTGGGTTCAATTTTGTCAGTCTTAAGTAGTTAAGTGTCAAGTTGTAATTAGAGAAACAAGTAATCAGCCACGATACCCTGGTTGTTTACATTCATAAATGGGAAATGCTGCCCAACACTGCAACTTTGAATTATTTTCCTACTAAGTACCTCAGACCGTGTTCTGGAGGCAGAAACCTTAGAAATGGAGGGAACAGCATCATTTTTATTAATCAGAGAAGTAATGAAGTCTTTTCCTGACTCCGCTAACTCCCATGTCAAGCAAGCAGCTACACAGAATAAAAATGAACAAGAACATGATATAAAAAACATGAACAATATTTATGTCTCAGCTATTAATATCACAAAATGGAGATACTCTGCAAGTTCAGCAAACACAGAATAATGCTAGAGAAGAGGTAATTGGAAAAATCATGGAGAGAAGTAGTAGGAAGACTGGTAGTTGGAAGAGTGTTATTAGGTAATTAGTGAGGTTGGCAACAAAAAAGTGTAAGTACACTGCAAAGAGTATATTCTCTCTCCTCTCCTCTGTTCTGCTACTAATTCCAACCTTCCATCTGGATAGAACATGGCCATAACGTACAAATACTTAAATTATGATAGACCTATTAGACCACGCCACATAACGAGGATTATTGTGTAGATTATGGTTCATTATCAGTCCAGTAATATTCAGATTTTGTTTGTCTTTACTTGGTTATTTTACTAAGCCTGGGGAGAGTCTACTATGAGTATTAAGTAAAGAGTATTAATTTACTTCCAAGTACATAGACAACTAAGAAGTAACCAGTGTGAAATACCAACACCACACATGACTTGTACATTACTGAAATCCCTCAATTACAAATGTTCATGAATAACCATCGTGATATGAAATGTGGAGTAAATAATGAAAGCAACAGAGCTGATGATAAGCACTAAAATACAAAAGTAAAAAGATCCTTGCAAAGGCTCCTACCAGGGGCAAATGCAAGACAGGTACAAGTGGAAAACTCCTCTCGTTCTCTAAGTATAAATGTCAGAATAGCTCCAACACCAGCTCCCATTGAATGCCCCATTACCTGAAGTTAAAAATGAAACAACGAGGGATAAGGAACCAGTACCAACAGAGGGTTCCTTGATAGCCATCCCTAAATTAGCAGTGAATTGCTAAAGGACACTTGACATGGAAAATTACCATCCCTGCCCAAACCCAGAGTGTCCAGGAAACATTTTCAAACCCCCAGTATAAGTTTGCCTATGGCGCTAACTTTTCAATTTTCTATTTTACAACACTTAATGTGTAAGCACAAAAGAATTTGGAACATACATCACTTGTTTGTTTTTCATTAAATCCATTCATTAATATACGTTATAAGTGTGGTAGCCTAGTAGCAAAGATTAACTTAAATTCCACAAAAATTGTTACAACAGCTACGAATTGATTGTAGATACCTTGACTTCATAATCTGAACATCGAGCAAGCTCCTCATGAAGGCAAGGTATGGCAAGTTGTGATATCCACCTGGCAGAAGCCAACATACCACAATGGGCACGTCCCAAACCAAATTTTCAACTTTCCCATTATTTAATATCACATGGTGGAAAGGAACTTCAGCCCCAGTAGCAGCTGTCAGCCGGTCAGTGGTGGTGGTGGCACCACGTATTATAAGGAGAAAGCACTTGGATTTGGAATCCCGCACTATTGTGAAGGCAGGTTTCAAAAGCTGCAATGTTTACTTCATTTCTTAGGAGTGAGAAACGAGGGAAGAAAAACAAATTATTCAATTGGACAATGGAAAGAGCAATGAGCCAGTAACTAGTCTCAAAATTACGATTTAGCTTTGAACAACTATCTTTTTTTTTAATATATTCAATCAACTCTAAACTGTGGAAATGAAGTCCTAATTTATCCTGGATTGAAAGATGATTTGAAATAATTATGCCTCAATATAACTCAATTTTTCCTCAGTTAAATAGCAATGTTGTTGTATACAAATATACATCATTACAAGCTTAAACACATCAACTGCTGCATTACAGGCTGTAATATACTCAGGAGTGGATCTGGGGTGACAATCAAGCCTGGGCACAATCACAGGCGATTTTGAAGAAAATAATATAAAATTACATGGTAGGGAGAAAAATGGAGAAAATTTTAAATGGAGGATGCTTTAAATGGAAGACACATTAAACTTTTACTATTTTAAGTGGTCTGATACTCTTAGTCAAAAAAACTATCTTGCTAATGGTTATTTCCAAGAAACAAGCATGGTCATAGGACTAGGCTTGTCTATGCATAGGTCCGCCCCTGAATATACTTTTCTGAAATTAAACTTTCAGTATCTCTCACTGAATCTGAAACACCTCTGTACCAGTCATACATATATATGCTGACTAGCTGAGTCATCCCTTTGAGTTGAACTTAATTTGCATATTAAGCTAAAAAATGAGCACTACGTATGGAGTAGATTTTATTCATCAATTTTAGTAACCAATTTTTATTACTTTAATTTGTAAGTTGGAGGCCAGACATGGGTTATAAACATGTACTTTCTCCTATTGAATTCTATTGTTTCCTTTTGAGTGAAGGGACTTGGTGTTAGGGTGGCTTCATTATACTGCATGCCAGCTGAATCTATTTGTGCTAATGGGATAACTTAAAAAAGGGCCAGGTTACTTCATATTAGAGATGCAAGGAGAAAGCCTTGCACAGCAACAAACTGTAATCTACAAGACTAGCCAGGTTTTACTTCTATGTTTCCAGTCTCCAGTTACTTAATTTAAGAGTTGCAATTCTAATTGTGTTTTGATGAACAATCTATTAGCCTCAAATTATGCTCAATCTATTAGCCTCAAATTCAAAATAATTTTGCCTCAGTTGACTCTGTTAATAAGTTATGTGATCAGTAAAGCATTTTTGCTTAATCTGCCTTGTAGTTTCAGTCCTTAAATTAATGTCAAGCAAGGAACTAGCTGTTGGTTCAGATAGCCTCAGGAGTAACCTACCAACCAGTCAATATAGTTTTAGAGGCTCCAGATCTTACAAAAACCTAGTAGTACAAAAGACCATAATGCAACCACACAACAAGAAGAAAAAAAAAATCATGGCACGATACTTACGTACCCTCGCCTTAGGCATGTGAAGGAGAACGCTATCTTGGTCATACCCGCCAAACTCTAGAAAAGCAGGAAATGGTTTTTTGGAGAAATAGAAGCAAAGGTTCAAGTATCTCAACAACTCAGTGAGCTCTGACAAAGTTTCACATCCACATAGTTGCACACAATCACTTCCTGCATACTCATGTTGCAAGTTACCCTGCAATATTGAAATATAAAACAAAACAATAATCTTAGTGTGAATTGATTGAAAAAAAATTTTTTTTGTCCCTCAAGTCCTCTACATTTGCATAAACCCTGCATTGCAGAAATTGCTTATATTGCTGGATATGCATTTTCTGTTCAAAACGTGCCAAAGCAATCTCTTGTTATAGGTTACTGAATCCAGAAGATTTTTTATGGTCGTCTAGTTGCTTTCAAAAAAAAAATTCAAGTTCTGGGTAATATTCACACTACTTAGAAAGGTACCTAAGACGCTCCTTGTTTTAATGCAGCATATCAATGATATTTAGTATTTACCAGGTCAACCTTTATATTTAGTTATTTACTATATTGCCCTTATCCAGAAACTTAAGGATCAATTGCCATTAAATCATTTGATTTATAAAAGCAGCTGAACATTTTTTGACAGAAACTTGAGAGAAAAATCGTACAGAATCAGCTACAGACATTCAAATAGGGGGAAAAAGAAAAAGATCGATGCACATCTCCCATCTCACGGTTTTTAATTTTAAGTTAATGAACAAAGAAGTACTGTTAATGACACGTTCTCCAAACAAAAACATCTTAATCCCGCTATCCAACAGATGCAAATTTAAGCACTAATAATACAAATACGGCCAGATGAATATCATTTGAAAGCAACCTTAGATCAGATTTCCAAATGAGAAAAAAAGAACATTAGCTAAAAGATATAAGATGGATAATTGTATAAAACCTGGCGTTTCATCTGGCGCTTGATACCAAATGCGATATCCCCAATCGGCCATTTCCCGATCGTTTCCCCGCAAGCGAACAGAACCGTCTTGGTTGCGACAGTCAAACCTTCAAGCCACGTGGAAGGTGGCAACTCAGGCCAGCTGCTCTCCTCCTCCTCATCCCCCTCCTCTTCCCGTTCTGACGCATCTTGATGCGACAAGCGACAGAGCAGTGCTAGGTACAGAAGCACCGCCCCTCCAGCGGCCGCCACAGCCACCTCCGCTGTCGCCATCCGTTGATTCGACAGTTGGAATTGATCCCCTAATTACAGTTTTGATTAAGGGTTTATTGTTAGGGGATTTTCGCGCGAGAGATCTCCCGGAAAGAGGAAGAGATCGTCCCGCGCAAAGAAGAGCACGCTTCCCTCTTGGCTTCTTTTGTCGTTGTTTTCCTCGTTTAATGGTTGTTCAATTATCTTTCTAATATTTCTTATTTAGATATTGTTCCTTTTCGGAAGAATTTCATGGAAACCCTCAAATTAAAATTTATTACTGAAATATGCAACACAGAGATATTTAAGATTTTAAATACGAAACATGCATAATGTCTGTTCTTTATCTCTTTTATTGTCGATTTAAGTATAAAGATGCAAGAAATTCTTAGTTCTATTTGTGTAAATTTCAAAGTTTTATATAGGAATTAGGAAATATAAGATATTGCTAATTGGATTATGTTTTGTCGCTTTTCGTTTCATTGTCGACTTCAATGTTTTCAATGCGTTTGCTTTTTCATTGGTCCATCTATATGGAAAGTTGGAAATTTGAATTGACCCTTGGGCAAGCATTACTCATTAGGAAACAAATCTCTCTCAAAAACCCAAATGGCATCAATCAAGTTCAAGAGAAAAAGTTTTTGAATTGATACCTGCAAACTACCACAAATATTTGGATGATGGATATTGTGAAAGAAAATAAATAATTAAAATCTAGCCGAGCCCTCAACTTAATATCTTTATTTTTCTATCTCTACTTCTTATCAAGTATATAAATATTCTGATCGTGCAATAATAAAGATTGATTAGAATTTATTGATTATTCTTTTGAGAGAATATGAATTGTTAGATGTATTTGAGGTTTTTTGCGATGTGATAGATTGTAACTAAAATATTAAAGTTTTTGTTGAATTCATAAAATAACCACTACATTAAAAATTACACAATTGATGATATTTCTTTCCTAAAAACATCAATTGATTAATTTAATTATATATTTTTTAGAAAAAAACTATTTTTAATGTATAGAAGTAATTGATTAATTTTTATTTTTTACTTACTTTGTACAATATTTTTTTGTTAAAATATAATGATTATTTTAAATTTTGATGTAAAAAACTTATAATATAAAACCACCCGTGGCAAAGCACAAGCAATATACTAGTTTTATATCGATGTGGCTATGAGTAACTTTTCTTTATCATTATCCTGTGCAATTACAGAGCCAATTCAGAATCTGTAAAAAAAAAGTACAGCGGATTTGTTTAAATTCGTTTGTGTGATTTTATTGTCCAGTTCTTTGTTAACTATTAGCCGAGTTTAAAATAAGTTTTTTCATTCTTACGAAAAATATAGTATAATTTACATGAAAGACTACAATTCAAAATAACATGTTAGTTATCTTTGTTATTTTGTTAAAAAATCAGAATAAGCTATAGAATATTTTTGAATTATATACTATTAACTAATAAATTATCTAGAGGTACTATGTCATATGCATCCATGTAAATTGGGACTACTTTTGATCACCAAGACATGTATTGCTTTCCTTGATGTCTTGATGTGAGCATGATATTTGTGACGAGCCTGTACCGAATAAATGGATATACTGAAATGTATTTTTCTTCTTGGTTAAATCATGACATATCGAATTTGGACATACCATATGATATTTTTATAGTATAAACTAGGAATAATTACGGAATTTCTAAAAAGTTATCCGAATCCAAAATCCATGGGTAGTTTTGGAATTTTAAATCTCAAAATTATGAATAAAGCTTTATAACAAATTGGATATGAAAATGGCTTTGTCCAGAAATTTCTCTTTGGAAAAAAATAAAATTGATTCAACATATTGAATTAAGAGAATGGAGTTCTTCAAATGTTTTAATTTTTTGGAAGCAATTAAAATCCATAGCCCAAAATTTTAAAATAAATGTACATTTCATATTGGTTACGGAGACGCCATTTCTTTTGGCACTTAATTGAAGTTATGCAATTTTAAAATACTCTTTCTCTACGCTTTTTTTCTCTCTCAATTCTGAAATATTATTGTCCGTTTTTATATTAATTTTATTTCTAATCCATTTGATATTTTTCATGTCAATCTCTCCAACAATGCAATTATTCAATTAAATTACATAACACAAATAATTTCCTCTGCTTCATTGCATCCTTCACAAAAAGGACATACCTTGTTGGCCTCTAAATTCCAGGGTGTCTTCTCATGTAAATCATTTACTCCTTTGTTAATTCTTCATCTCCTAAATCAAGAGCTAAAATTGTTTGATCCATTAAAGGTCCTCCCCGTACGATCACTTTTTCATGGTTAATATTGAGAAATAGTATATTAACTATTGACAATCTAAATAAGCAAGGATGACAACTAGTTAACATATGTTCTAATGTATGCGCAAGAAATGGTTCATCATTTATCTAATGATTGTGATTTTTTGTCAGACATAAGTATTGCAATTCAACATAAATTCAAACTCCATTAGGATTTTCATTATCGCTCTCTTCTTAATTTATCCACACGAGAAATTTTGATGAGTCCCATAAAAACTTCGCAAATAAGGAAATTTTTGCTCATTATGAGCAGAAATCTCATTCGAAGTCTTATAGCTATATCTTTACTTTTGATGTATTTTTTTTTCCTAGGATAAAATTGTAATATTTTCTTATTTGATCCCAAATCTCTTGGGATTAAACATTTTGTACATATTTATTATTTAATAAAATTTTAAATACGGAGACTAGACCCTTATCATTACTTTTAAAAAAATAAATCCAAAGTTTTTGAAGGGAGCGGGAGGAGCAGTTGTCGGCTGTCATATGAAGCTCTGCCACTGTATATCACATTTTTTTTCTTAAAAAGTTATAAATATTAATTTCATTTTTGTTTATGAATTTTGGAAAAAACATATTTTGCTTGTTCAGTGAATGCGCCTTCCGATCTAAGTTCCACCAAAACCGAAAAGAATACAAGAAAAACATCCGAATTTTGAGCCAGATTGGCAATTTAAAATATGTGGGCCATGGATCTACTGAGGGAGCATCATAACATTGCAATAAAATTATCTTTGTATTATGAATTCATAATTTCATTAGGGCAACTTGAAGAATGCATCACTAGTTGCAACTTGCAAGAATAAAAAAAAATCCCACTTGTCAAAAGTGAGATTATAAATATTATTTTTTAGAATGGTTAATCTTCTGACATATCACTGAATTTCGATGTTTATTCATATTTAGTCATTGAACTTTCATTTATCTGTTTTTAGTCAATGAAATTTGATTATTATCCATATTTGATCATTCTCATTAGATTTTTCATTCAAAAACTAATGAAAAAATAAATATAATTTCATTTTATTTATCTATTTTTCATTTCAATTAGGTTTGGCAACAAATATAATTTCATTTTAATTTTTTTGTGAATGAAAAAACTAATAGAAGTGATAAAATATGGATAAAAATTAAAATTCAGTGATTAAAAATAGATAAATGAAAGTTCAATGATCAAATATTGATAAACATCAAAGTTGAATGACCTATCATAAAATTAATCTTTTTTAGAAAAATGACTAATCCGAGGACTGAAGTAAAAAAAAAAATCAATTCTGAATGGATTGGACCGATTGGGCCAGTGGGCACTTGGCCAGCTGTACTGAAAGTCTGAAACGAGCAGGTTGGTCCCAGACTCACAGGGCACATGATTGGATTTAAACGGACCCACTGAAAGTCTGAACAAATATTATGTAATTGGCATCTTCCGTGTCATATATGTGATGTCTATTGTTGCGGGTGAATGTCCCGCTAAAGAAATCAAACTATTAAATTAAGAGATTTCTTATTCCTGAATTATTAGATGGCGATCCGGATTGATGGATCAAAAAAACGTGATGAAAACAATACTCTGTGTTTTTATACGTGTGTGCGTTTGAATTTCAACGGAATATTATCAACTCAGAAATTGTACACTATTTTCAATCAAGATATAATTCAAACATTACAATGTTTGTCTGAAAACTTAAGATTAGTTGCTAATATACTAAATCAACGAAAGCATGATTTAATATTAAATAAAATGATAATAATAAATAAGTAAAAATAAATAATATTCACTAGTATTAAATAAAATAGTAATTAATAATAGTATAAAGTTATATAAATAAGTAAATTTAAACAAAATAATAATAAATAATAGTAAAAAACTAATAATGAATAATAATAATAATAATAATAAATAAAATGATAATCAGGTTAATAAAAATAATACAGAATGATAATTTTTAATATAAATAAAATAATAATTAATAAAAATAACATCAATAATAAAAATAACAGAAATAAAATAATCACCATTAATATATGAAACAAAAAATGAAATAATTCGGTGTTTTATTCATTCATTCCATCACAATTTTTAAGTTAACATCCAAACAGAATTTTACCAATTTAGTAAAATTAATATTCTTTTCATTTTTTTCAAAATATCACTAACATCACACTATTCTCAACTACTAATCTAAAAAATAAACTATTCTTGCACTAACTATTCCACCATTAGTACACCTATGTTTGTTAAATTCACTCCACGCCCCCAAAAAAAGTTTTGGTAGTACGGAATATCATGCATGTCCGGAAAATTATACAACTTTTTAAGGAACATCATTTTCTTGTTTTTTTGGTCACTCAGAAAATTTATTTCGGATATATAGTGTAATTGACTAATTGTTGCTTTGTTTTTACTACTGAACTACAGCAATGTGAAAAAATCGGAGTTCTCAAAGAACTGTAGCATTGCTATGATCTGAGACTTCTTATCCTCCTGTTGCCAGCCGCCACACATGTTAGCAGATCAAAAGAATTGAATGAACAATGAGGTACGTTGTCAAAAGAATTAAATAGGTACGTTGGCACATTTTCGAATTCAAAAATTAGTTTGAAAGATGTATATGCGAGCCGTTAATTTTATATCAAAATTCATATTTTTAACATATCTTAAAGTCTGAAATTTATATTTTCAATAATCATTATAAATGTCGATACAAAATCAACAATTTACGCATGTTTTAAATTAATTTTTAAGTTCGAAGTGGTGTGACTAAGTCCATATAAACTAGCAAGTCATTATGAGAAAACACGAGAAAAAGTAAAAGAACCCTATGATCGGATCCTCTCCAATATATGGTGTCTTTGGAGGTCCTTGAGCATCTCCGATTTTGACACGTGGGACAAATTTACATCCAGCGGTTACATGCTAAAATAACGGAGAACTATGGCTCTGACTCCGTTAGGATTTCCCATCCCCTGGTCTATACTCTATAGTACTTTACCACGTGAAGTGGTCAGTGATAAATCATAAATCTCATTTCATCCGTTCTTTAACCCGTCTGTCTGTGATTAAAATCAAACGTTGCACTTTGTCTCACTTGATAATTGGGATTTTGCGGCAGTCCTTTTTTTTCTCCTTTTCTTTTACTTCTTCTCATATTAAAGAATAGTGGAGAAAGCAAATTCAATTAAAAATATAAAAGAAAAAAGGATCAATATAATATCTTTTTGTGGCGCATCATGAAATAATTGTATCATTTTTGTCATGTAAATCGTAAAGCTAAGTTTTCTAAATGGCGAAATACATCAAAATTAAAACTTTTTAATGTTACGATTTAAGTTATTGATATAATTTTTTTTCTGAAGTGTCATGAATTTCAACTATTAAAATTTTAAATTACTTGAGAAGTCAGTTTTTCAATTACATCATTTGATGCATTTCAAATATAGCTCGCAAAAAAAAAGTACAATATCAACTAGCCATTATTTACAAATAAAAGGACTTCTATTTATTTTATTTTAGAACGACCTTTTATTATCTACAACATAATTATCAAGAACAAAAAAGGTTTCAAATTATTTTATTCTCAAGGCAATATAATTTATTAGAGGGTTTTGAAAACTTAGTATGGACATATTTTCCTCATAGAATAATAAAATTACGCATTGAATTTGCACAACACAAATAGTATTGACAAAAATAATATTAGAGGGTTCTCAAAAATAATATTGAATTTGCATAATAAAAATAATATTGGATTTTCCTCACCTGAGAAAGAGAAAGAAGATAAAATAAGATGAAAAATAGCTCTCTAAACTGAGGCATGAGTCTCCCAACGTTTGAAGTTATCTTCCTATTTGTTATGAGGCTTTATTAGAAGGTTTAAAAACTTACTATGTATATTCTCTCTTAAAATAATATAATTATGCAACTTACCATAACATGCTTTACAAATAGGGTTGGTAAAAAAAATCGTAGCTCGAGACTCGCTTGTAATTTTTTCGGGATAGACTCACTATTGGAAAGCTCATTAATAATCCGAGTCGTTAATGAGTCAATTTGTTAAGTTAATGAATTGAGTTTGAGCTTGAATCGGTTTGGTTTGATAAACTATGATATGTGTTATTTATATTATTATATTATGAATTTTTAGTATAGTACATAATTTATAATATGATATGTATTAAATTATTATATCAAATTTTTATGAAATATATTGTTATTAGTTATTTAATTTTTTTATAAATTTTAATAGAAAAATATTATTAACTATTAAATGAGCGAGTCAACTTGACTCATTATTTAGTGAACTGATCTTGAACTTAGCTCGACTCTATTTAGTTCGTTTCTACCCCTATTTACAAATAAGAACGTTGCACTTTATGAATGTGTTTGGATGGTGTAGAATAACATTGTTTTGGGAATAGTAGTATTGTTCTCGGGTTAGCAACCATCCAAATACAAAATTGAAATCGAGAATAGCGGCAGAACAATGTTAATCCGCTAACCCATAGAAAACGTTGGGTTAGCAGATTAGCGTCCATAAGGGTAGTGAAAATAATAAAAAATATATTTTTTATATTAGTATCAAATAGTATTAAATAAATATTATTATTAAACAAAATACTGAAAAATAATTAATTATTTTAACTATTCCCTCCATTGTTCTCATGTTTCCATCCAAATAATATTTTACTAATCCAAAATAGTAAAATAATATTTTTTTTATATTTTTTAAAGTATCACTAATTTTATATTATTTTAACTATTAACCCAAACAGTGTTATTTCTGCATCAATCTTTCATCATCCACACACACCCGTAAATGTCGGTCTAGCGGATCAGCACTCTCATCTCCTGAGTGTTGAAAAAATAATACAAAAATTCAGTCGTTGATTTTATATTCATTCTCTTTTAACGTTCTTCTCTCTCCCTCTCTCAAGAAAATAAACTGCCTTCATCTAATTTCAGATCTCCGGCTCTATGCGACGAAATTGACGAAATCAACTGCATTTTTGTCTTCTCCATGGAACAAGCAATAGATAGAGATCCATTTTGAAGGGTTGTCGAGGTGTGATGATTGTTCACCATATTGTTGTACCAGTAGGTGTGCTGCATTGCAAATTGTGGCTCGAATCTTTGATGGTAGCTATTTATATATATTAAAGATCGTCGAGGAGAGTTACCATTATTAATTTAACTGCGTACATTATATCTATGCATTTAAGATTTCCAGTTTATGCTTTGCCTCACCCTGCTTGTTGTCTCGATAAATCATCTGAAGCCTATTTTTCAGTTATTGTGCTTCGCCCCTTCCTCATTCCGACCTTTGTGTTGTTGTTCTTTTTTTTTGCTGTTTCGTTATTGTTTGTTGATTTAAATCTGATAGTAAGTTGGTACAGAGATAGGGCTTATTATTTTTTGACCTTGTGCTTTTGTCCGTGGCCTCATTCCTGAGATACCAGTTGTGTAATCATCAATATTCATACTAGTTGGTACAGATGTGAGATGCCAGTTGGTAAATAGTACATATGGAGTTACCATTACTTAAATTGCGAAGGTGGCGATCATAGCTGAGAGAAAGCTCTTGCTCTTTCATGTCTCTTCTACCTATATTCCGTGCTGGAATTTCACCTTGAGATTTTAATTGAAAACTATAAAGATACTGTAATACCCACTAATTACATTGGCCAGTCTATGCGCTAATCAATTATGGTAAATGACAGCTGTAAACCAGGGTAGTGATCAACTCTGATAAGGGCATTTCAGTCCATATTCAATGAAAATATGAAATCAATATCATAGATTGTCTATTTTGCTTCAAACGTCTGGTAATTTGTAATTGCTGGACCCTTTTATGCACTGGTACCAGTTTTTTTTTGTTAAGATTGTTGAACTCTTATGTGTCGGTACGTGTGTACCAGTACTTGCACTTGTGGCTATTGATACCTTGTATTCACTGGTACCAATACTTGGTTTTTAATTCAATTACCTTTTTTTATTTGTAATATGTGCGCTGCTTCTATCACTAGAACTTGTTGCTATTGAAGTAACAACCAATTTGCATGATTTATTTGGAACTATGAAATTCGTATTCGATATTTATGATAATTAATTTGTTAAAATTTTGGGAAAAAGGTCTTAATATGTAATTACATTCAAATTATGATTGCATTAATATCAAATAAGATAGTAAATTAATTAAAAAAATTACATAATATACAATTACCTTCAAATTATGAATACATAAAATAAACAAAATAATAAAAAAAATCCGGGTAAAATAGAATGCTGATTGTATGTATTATAAACCATGAAAAAAAAGTCAAGAGTTAGTTGAAAATAAATAAATAAATCAATACTTTATTCATACCCTCTATTGTTATTCTCAAGTTACCATCCAAATAATATTTTATTAACCCGAAATAGTAATTATTATCTATATTCTTATATTTCTTGAGATATCACTAATCTCACACTATTCCCAACCACTAACCCAAAAAACACTATTCTTGCACTAATTCTTTCATCATCCAAACACACCTAAGAAATCTTACAATTTTCTTTTCAGTAGATAAGAGGTACCTGCAACTCAAAACTCAAAAAAACAACGATTTGAAAACCTAGTATCATCTTTATTTTTTTGTTTTTTTATATGATGCTTATTCGGAAGATTAAAATTTTGCTTGACGGGAATTAATGATTGTTTGGAGTCTTTAAACTTTACAATTCCTTTTAAAAATTATGAATGTGAGATTTGAGAATGCTTCACATTATTATTAGCAATTGTAGACTGCGTCTTTTTTTCCTACGATATCCTAAATATTTGATGACATGTCACTCCGGATTTAAAAGTTTATGTTAGTACTTGAGTTAGCAAGCCTAAATTGCTACCAAATTAATTAAGCAAACTTCTATGTATGCAATGTAGTCTTAGTTGACTCCGTCTTCAGCAATTAATATCTCTGTAATTATTAAAACATATATATGCCACCAATCAAGGCTCCAGTATGGGTATGGCTAAAATAAGCTTCCAGCGCGTCTCGATATATTGATATCCTAATCACATAATGGAAATAAATCTGCTGCTCATTGAACCGAATAGCATGATTCTGCTCCTTGGATCTGATAGTCCGAGTTTTTTTTTTCTTTCTCAAGATTCATACAGCTGTTATTTGATGATTTTCGACCGCATGATCCGAAGAGCAAGATCTTGCTCGCGAGTCTGAAGAGCAGCAGATTTGAATTCTAACATAATATCCTATCATGAAAAAAAAAGTCAACAACAAAAAATATTGGTTGATATATTTTTGGGTCATGTCATATAATTTGCTTTCAGATTCTTCATGGAATTTGCAAGGTAGTAATTTACAATCAAGCTGAAGAAGCACGTGTAGAAGTTCATATCAATTAATTCCAACATCTCTATATAGCTAGGCATGGGGAGTCTAATAATAACCAGAGCATGCAGCAATTTTACATGCAGCATCTATTTTACTTGAGTAACTCTATTGTGCATCCAAACTTTTATGGTATATTATTTTAAAAATATCGCTCAAATAAAAAATAACATAAATTCATAAATGTGTTCTAATAATTTATTAAATTTTAGTGGTGAAAGATATTTTTCTTCCATCATACAATTTTAAAATTCTAATACTGGAGTTTCCTTAACTTTATGACGAATGACAATTAAACTCTAAATTATTTTAAAGTTGATGCATATTCTACTAAACTATTAAAAACACATCTATAGTTTTAATTTTTTTTTTTCGAGCAATATTTAAAAAAAAATTATACCATAGTATTTGATCATTTGAATATACCATAAAAATTGGATGAACGCCATAATATTTAGCTTTAAATAACTTCTTAAACATATAAAAGACGTCAAATTGATCACTAATGTAAACAAATAATTATAGATTCATATTGGATCGGATATTTGAAAATTTCTAATCCAGTTCTTCTATTGATTCAATTCTCAACCACGAGTAATTTTAGCATATGCCAACCTACATATGATTATATGAACAGTGCCAACGATACCTTTCCATTCTCTTTGTACTTGTTTTCGGGTGCTGCTCTGAATCAATCGATGTATCCGTTGTACAAAGATCTTCAATTAGCACTGTTGTACTGGTGACTTCATTGGCAGCGGGGCCTTGCAAAAAGATTGCAAGAAACAAATGCATGCAACCTCTTGACACCTCAAAACTTCCGCGTACAAACCCGAACTAACTCCCCATTTTGTCATAAATTAAAGAGCTATTTATACATAATTTTGCACAGCCTAGCATTACCTCTCCATTTGATACCGAAAATCATCAAAAAAAAAAAGGGAAAGCAAATTAAGCCATGGCCTCTACCTTCTGTGTTGTGGCCTATCTTGTTCTGTTTATCTCTGTTTGTGCTGCAACTCCATTGAATGCCTCCGAGTCCTTGACAACAGCTTGCAACCAGACACCTACACCTGATTTGTGTGTTAAGCACCTGTTAAAATTTAAAGAGAGCCTAACAGCTGACATCCATTTATTGACCGGGCTTATGGTCAGGTAATGCCACTAAAATTTATCAATCAATTTCTTTTCTTTGTTTGATATGTTTGGTTAAATTGGAATGGATAAATTCTCTTTCCAATTGTAAAAAACGTGAAATAATTGCATCATAACCTAATTTGTCAATGCTTAATGGAATCAAAATTTAAAATTAACAGACATAATGGTGATTTCTCTATTATTACCGAGTTCTTTTTTTCTTTTTCTTTTAATTTATCTTCAGCTACAATATTGCATTAACACGATAGCAATGTTTTTTTCCTTGACGGTGAAAAGGTATCACTGAAACACTTGCTTAAATGTTCAATTTTGTTTCGCCCGTCTCTTATTCTGTATGCACTTAAACTCTTCAACCAAAATTAAGGGCCGCTGCTCTGTATGCGAAAGAGACGGCAGATCAAGTTTTTGTTGAGCAGCACAACACATTCGTTGCTCCTGAGTATGAGACATGCCTCAACGACTGCCAAGAAAGTATTGAGGACGCAATCCAACAGTTGGACGACACAACAAAAGCTGTTGACTTGAGGCATTTGAGGATGTGGAGGATTGGGTGGCGGCGGCAGTAGCAGATGCATCCACTTGCAAGGAGAGTTGCAAGGGACCCAATGGCGAGCCGCAGATCAGACAACTCAGTGACATGACCACTGAATTCACCGAACTTTGCAAGGTGATATTGGCTCTATCGAAACTTGATGCGCAAGGGCAACATTGATATTGGCAATTTGACAGTTAACATTTTTTGTTGTTGTTATCATGCTTGGTTTGTAATTGTAATTAACTTGCATGGGGATATCTTGTTTGAGAACTTGGGCTCTTTTGATGTTTTTTGATTTTATGTTCATTCTCATTCCACATATATGATTACTAGATTTTATTAATTAGAAATTTTTGATGATTTGGATACTGCGTAGTAGCTAATTTAGTTTAGTAGCTAATGTTGACAGTAATAAAACCAAGACCTTGCAACTGCTTTTGCTCTGTTGCCTGTTGTCACTGACACAACAAATAGCAAAATTGAATTTCTGTTTCACTTATTTTGCATTCAAAAGTTTATTGTACTAAAGTTGCCCTTTGCATAGACATCTGGTGTTGTACTGTTTGCATCTTTTTTTTATTAAGAAATTGCCAGGAGCAGAATTGTGCTTTTGTTTGTTATATGCTTCCCATGTCCGTATTATGGCAGCTATCAAGGGCAAATTTTTAGGAGAGTGCATCATATATTCATTCGAACCTTTTTTTGGCAAAGAAGAAGGAACTTTCAAAATTCCAGGGTTTTCTTTACACAATTTGGAGAGAACTGATCTCAGGCATATCTGCAAATTGTGTGATATATTGCATGCTTTGAAGCCTCAGCTGGCAAAGGAAACATTAGACGTTGGCAAAGGATTTATCTTGTTTGACTGCTGTCTTATCTCCTGAATTAGTCCATGTTTGGTAGTAGTTTCTTAATATATATGGGCTGACATCACAGCAGCGGTACCAGCAAATGAGCAAATCTGGAGCAAGAGATATTGGGTTTCTGTTGTGAGTGGAAACGATTAGGTTGGGCTGGGTTCAAATAAAGTTTATGTTTTTCAAATAAGAAAAAGCAATTCTAATTAACATACATTTAATTTAACTCTCAGATATGTTGTCAACAGAAAAAAAAAATACCGATGTTCTTTTTCACTAAATTTAAACTAATTTGAAATTATGTTGACCATTCATCAAAAGTCATTATTCCTTCAGGAAAATGATTCGGAGATACTATCGATTATACTAACTTATTTTGTACTATATTTTTATTATCAATTTAAATATCACTAATCTGAATAATAATCTATTTTTTCTTCATGATGTAATATCTTTTTAATTATTTAATGAAAATTCAGTAGGCCCTTGGTCTATTCCTCAAAAAAAAAAATTGAATAATAAAGAGGAGAAATATAGGAAGAAAGAAGTGGACTCATGGATCTGACGGTGTTGCTGCTCAAGGAAGAAGAAACTAACGACAAAACAAAACTAAAGATGAAGAGATGAAAATTAACTGACTAAAAGATAAAATTGGAAAAAACAAAAAAAAAAAGAAAAGTAAAAACGAAGAGAAAGAAGTGGCAGAGGAAGCCAGCGGCAACAACCACCCACTATGACTAATCCTAGATCTGATTTTTTTTTTTTTTTTTTGCGCTCTCTATTCGCTCTATTTGCAGCCGAAAGAGTGAAGGTGCTGGACAACAAACGAGTCGAGCTGACTCATGTTTGTTAATATGGTTTTCATTATGCGAATTTACTTGACAATAACTTAATAATATGTTCTCAAAATAAATTTTAAATAAAATTAACTAAATTAGAATTTTATTTTTAGATGGATAAACAGAGAACACGTTAGATTTGTGGCATTATAAATTAATAACCACCTCCTGATGCAGGTGATGATGCACTACGTTTTGTCTGTGAGCTGATATCTGAGTTTCAAGAGAAGGTTGTTTGATAAAATGTTTCAAGAAAAAAATAATGCAAATGCAAAACAAACTATGTGAGGGGAGGCCAGCCAAGGGGGTGCCCAAGCTGGTTATGTGCCCTTAAAACAGACACAAGAGCAAAACAAACTATGTGAAAGGAGGGGAGGCATTCAAGCTGACAGCCTAGAAGATGATGTTCGCCAAAAGCCGCTCGAAATCATCACACAAAGTAAATGCAAAACAGTTAGAGCGATTTATTAACAAACCATGCCATTGCTCTAAACAAAATCGAATTAAAAGAGAGAGAGAGAGGAAACTACAATCAAAGATGTTTATCTTATTTGCACAATAATTAAACTAATTAGAAATCATGCTGCTACTATTTATTTTATAAAAAACACGTCATTTCCCAAGCAATATAACTCATCTGTTTTGCTGGTTTTACCCTACAAGAGGTTTCGGCCTTCTTTGAACATCAAAATGGGCATCAATCAAACCAGTGATACCTGCTGTTACTTTATCTCCAATGTGTACTGGTCCCACACCTTCTGGTGTGCCTACATGCATGTGTATATAAAGAAATGAGCAATTAATGGTAATAAGCTATAACAGAGCAATCAGATGTAACGTACCAGTAAGGATCACATCACCCTCCATCAGAGTAAAGATGGAACTGATATGGCTGATTAGAAATGGTATATCAAATATCATATCCTTTGTAGAACCCTTTTGTTTTATCTCATCATTCACCTGAAAAAAACAGAATTAGCATATTAAGTTGGTAAATAATATATAGAGTTCAAAGCATTCTAGCATGGCTCTGACAACTGGTACAATAATATTAAAAAAAAAAGGCAACTTCAAATAAAAACCTTCAACCAAAGCTCCAGATCATGAGGGTTTGCTACCAATGACTTGGGAACCTGTTCAATTCATGACAATCAAATCAGTTTTTTCCTCGTTTTCCTTTTTAAGGCAAAGCCACTCCACAATAACAACAGAAAGTTTGGAGATATTTCAAATTTTGAAGAGAGACATGACATTTGTAATTTCTTACAACTGTGCTTATTGGGGTGAATGTGTCTTGACCTTTTGCCACAGTCCACGGTAGACCTGCTGACTACAAGAAAGGCATGATATTAAAAAAGACCCTTTTGATAGAATTCTCACTTTCAATGTTTAGTGTTGACATTATATGTTGTGTTGGTGACCTTTCATGCTAAACTATGTGTACCTTAGCTTTAGATTGAATTTCTCTTGCTGTCATATCCAAGGCTAGTGCATAACCTGCAAAATAATAGGTTATGATAAAATCAAACAGTTTACTTTCCCTACTTTAATCTTTTTTAAACAAGAAAGCGCCAAAGAGAGCTTGAACCCCACCCTTAGGAAAAAAAAAGAACCCAAGAACTTGACCATTAGGTCAACCCAAGCGCTCATATTTTTCCCATTCTTCAATTTCCCATTTCACATTTCAGGTTAAAGAGTTCCTCCAACAAGTATGTATCATCAATACAATTACATAAAAGATTACAAGTTCATGTGCACCAAACATTGTTGCAAAATGATAGCAATGCCCATGCAGTAAGAAAACTCACCAGTCTGCACATGCTGCTAGGCACTGATAGCAAATCTGAACGTACAGTACTGAGCTAGCATGGTAGATTAAATGGCACTTCTTAAAATAATCTATGCAGGGAGTTTGATTTATACGCCTCAACATATCAGAACCAGCGTTCCAAATATTCAATCTAGCCAAATTACCTTTTTCATAAAATAAGAAAACAAAAGGTTCTCAATATAACTAAATTTGATAGGTATGAGAACCATCATCGCCTCCTGGCTCAAAACTGACCTGTACTGTTAAGGACTCTGTCAGTTTCTGAGTGATAACTCACGTGCATTGTCTAGGGCCCAGTGCTTAAATCATGAATAAACCAGAGGGGTAGTAAAAATTATACCTCCTACATAGTCCATAGCAGCTGCCGCAGAAACATCACGTGCCTTTTTGCCGATAACAACAGCAAGCTCAACCTCATGATGTAAGGACTCAAGTGGGTGTGGTATCTCTATTGCGCCACCACTGGCCAAGTAAGAGGAAGTAGGCTTCATGAACAGCACTGGCTCCTTCATTTCAATCAAGACAAGCAAACATGAATTTCATAATGGAATTGTACATGATGTTTAGCATAATGGCAAGGATAATGTCCAAAACAGAATTAGGTTAGAATGTGCACAGAAGAAATTGCAAAGAAGCCAGCATAGCTGTCAACTTAAGCATGATGGAACAGATCATATGCTTCTATTTACACATGGGTCAATAACTGGAGGAGTTACACGTATATTCCTTAAAATGTCAATCATTTTGCAATCTAGATTACAATTGTCAGCCTTCATATCATTTGTGAAATCACACTTCGACTGAAGAGTTTCAAAGTTTATGGCCCAAAACAACAATGTTAGAACTTCATGAACCATAATAGCAAATAAGTTCTTTTTGGTTTTGAAAAAATAATGATTTGCTAAGGATTATCCGTGAAATACTTTTCATTTTGCTTCAAGTCCGTGAAATACTTTTCATTTTGCTTCAAGCGAGATAAGGTAATCAGTAATTGTTCAATGGAAGTCAAAATAGTACGGATCTAATTCCAAAATCACAAGGAACTATAGTAACAAATCAACATTTAATATCTTAGTTATTGTTTTCGCATTGAAAACCATTCTAATGGGTTATTTGAGCTTCCCCCCCGAAGGACACGAACAGGAATTTACTTAAGAAGGGGGGAGGAAAAAAGAAGACCTTAGGGACGGCGTTGCCGAGCTCCTTGGCGTGAGCAACGTAGTTGCGTCCGACGCCGATGATCTTCGTTCCCACGCTGAGCATCTTCTGCGATGCCATCGCTGATGCCGCCGTGATCGGGTGATAGGTTAGAAAGGTGATTACAGATTACGGGATGGGGAAGGCAAGGAGAAAGCGAGTTTTTACTTGATTTGACTTGATGATGTGTGCCCTCCGAACAGACTACAGAACCGGCACTAGACTCGGTGACTGATTCGAGTCGAGCTGTCTCATGAGTCACGATTAAGATGGTTTTCATTACGGGAAAGTTACTTGACAATAACTTAATAGGATATCCTCAAATCAATTTAAACGTTTTTTTTTAAATAGAAAAAATAAAAAATATTTCACATCTATTCACATGGAGGTCTACCATTCAGTAGTGTGGTCCAGATAATTTTTTCGGGTCATATATGATGGCCCGGAAAAAAATTTGGACCGTACATTTTTTTTATTTGATAATATGATCTGAATTTTTAATCCAAACCAGTCATTCTGATCCGAATTTTTATCTCCAGCCATATTTTTTTTAATTATTTTAATTAGAAATTATATACTAATGAAAATTTTATATTTGCATTATCATTAAAATTAAATACGAAAAGGTTCATACAAACATTAAAAATTAAATATGAAAAAGTTCATACAAATATTAAAATTAAATAAAGTCTATTGATCAACTACTTAATCATAATTACTAAATTATCCCCTTCTTGATCGTCTTATTCTATGGCTCGGAAGTCTACTAATTTGACTCTTCATTTCATCCATTATCATTGAAAGTCTGCTAAGTTGCACCGTAATACATCTGTCATTCTCATGGGTTTCCATAATTATTGAAGACACCATACCAAGTAGGGATGATAATTTAGATCGCGTCTCAATGGACCCGCCCGATTCTATCTCAGTACGACTTCAACTCGTCCGGCCATCCTACGGGACGGGTACGGGTTTGGGGTTGAGCCCGTCCACCCGGCCCAGAGTAGTTGTATATATATATATATATATATATGTAGAGTGAGGCTATGGTGCTTCGTGAAGTACAAAACCTCATGTGCTTCGTGTTTGTACCTCGAATTTGAAAGTTTAAACGACTGATCCAAATCGTTGAACATGATCTTTATATTGAACTATCTTTGGAGATCAAATTATATATATTTTTTTAATTTTTTTGCTATTTTTTAAATGGGTACAAAGTTTGCCGATCTAACGATTTCTGCACTATCCAAAACTAACGATTTTGTACCCATCTAAAAATAGAAAAGAAAGAGTAAAGATATCATGAGCTTAAGCTCACAAATGTCTTCCGTGAACTTAACTCAAAAAATATATAAAATCATTTCAAAATTTTAATTTATCATCCTCATTAAATTTTTTATATGAAAATCTATTGTGATGCAAAAATTTGGAGTGTTTTGAGCTTTTTAAGTCATGGTTTTTATTTTTTTAAAATCAGCTCTAAAAATAATAATAATATATTTAATATTTGAAAATCATTTTTTAAAATTAAAAACGGTGACTTAAAAAGCTCAGATCACTCCAAATTTTTGCAACCCACGAGAATTTTATATAAAAATTTAATGAAGATGATAAATTAAAATTTTGAAATGATTTGATGTAATTTTTGAGTTAAACTCATGGAAGACCTTCGTGAACTTAAGCTCACGGTATCTTTACTCTATATATATAAAGAGAGAGACTATTATGAAAACGTTAACATTTCAACCGATATACAAACGTATCAAAAAAATATTTTAAAATGTCAAAAATTTCAATTGATGGTTTTCATTAAATTATTCATATGAAAACCTTATGAAATACAAAAATAGAGAATTTTGAGTTTTTTAACCCACTCTTTTGAATATTTGAAAAAATAGCCCTAAAAATAATAATAAATATTCAATGCTTGTGTTATTTTTTTAAAAATTCAAAAGAGTGGCTTAAAAAACTCAAAATGCTCCAAATTTTTGTATCTTACAAGGTTTTCATATGAATAATTTAATGGAAATCATAAATTATTTTTTTTGAGATTTTAAAAAATATTTTTTGATGTGTTTGCATATCGGCTAAAATGCAAACGTTTTCACAATAGTCTCTCTCTCTATATAGTTATGCTACGGTTAGTCGCGAAGTACAAAATATTTTTGTACTTCGCGTCGTATCTCTCATTTTCAAATTCAAAATATCGATCCGACCGTTAAAAGTGTTCTCCATACTGAAATATATTCGGAGATCAAATTTTATATTTTTTTTAGAATTTTTTTTCTATTTTGTTGAGGATTAGAAAATCATAAACTCAATGCATTTTCATCCCCATAAAAAAATATTTTTTTTAAAAAAATATAAAATTTAGTCCCCAAATATATTTCAATATGGATAACACTTTTAACAGTCAGATCGGTATTTTGAATTCAAAAATGAGAGATACGACGTGAAATATAAAAACGTTTTGTACTTCGCAACTAACAGTAACATAACTCTCTCTCTCTCTCTCTCTCTATATATATATATATATATATATATATATATACATCTATACTTATACTTATATTATATATATTTATACATATTATATATCAATATATTCTAAAAATTATATAGAATCTTAATATAATACTAATATCATTTAAATTATGTTAAGCATTTAGTTATGATATTATTGTATGAATAGAAGCACTAATATATTTGGAACATATAAGTATGAACAATGTAATTTAATAGACATTTTGGTACATTTTTAGTCATATCTTTTAACTCAAAAATTTAATCAATATAAAATTAAATTTTCTAAAACTATGATAACTATATCTATCATTTTTATATTTTGAGCTCTTTAAAAAATAGAACATATCAATTTCAAAAATTCATCTAATGAAGGTTAACTTTTGAAAAATTTTAGACCTCTAGATACTCTTTTTAATTATAACTTTGTACTGAAAGATAATATTAAAATGAAGTAAATTTCTATAGATTCATAACAATAAAAATACAACTTTGATATTTTAAGTTTTCTCAAATTCAAAATCTAAGTTGCTCAAAAAAATATGTTTCTCAGCCGATTTAAAAAAACTGCACTGCACGACAGATTGAGCTAGAAAAAATTGGCCTGCAGGCAGTTCGGGCCGGGGATTTTTAGACCTTGAAGCATGGGCCAGATAGGACGGGTATGTAATTTTGATGGACGGACCAGGCCATGTTATTGGTATTTTACCCGTTTACCTGACTCATTGCCATCCCTAATACCAATTGTTGATGAATGATTTCAACATATAATATGAATTAATGTATTCCCTTGAATCAAGTCTTCTGAATGAACATACAATAAGTATATATTGTTGTTTTTGACACTAACATCTGGTTTGTCCTTCTCCGATCAAATGCAGGCAGATTGAGCTAGAAAAATTGGCTTGCAGGCAGGTCGGGCCGGGGATTTTTAGACCTTGAAGCATGGGCCAGATAGGACGGGTATGTAATTTTGATGGACGGACCGGGCCATGTTATTGGTATTTTACCCGTTTACCTGACTCATTGCCATCCCTAATACCAATTGTTGATGAATGATTTTAACATATAATATGAATTAATGTATTCCCTTGAATCAAGTCTTCTGAATGAACATACAATAAGTATATAACCGCAAGGAATACTAGTTGTTGTTTTTGACACTAACATCTCGATTTATCCTTCTCCGATCAAATGCATCTCGTACTTAATCTCACTCCTGAGTGAGTCCTTATATTGAGCACAAATGTGTAAGAAACTATAAATTTAAATTATGGTACATATCTAATAAAATAAATAATTTATCTCATCAAGAACACCATTTATGTTGTACACATCAATACACCAAGTTCACGGTATCATATCAGTAGAACAACCATAGTTGATCACATAAAAACCTAAAAGTAATTATTGCCATGAGAGAGAAAGAAAAATAAAAAATGGTGGCTGGAGAAGAAAGAAGAGGAGAATATTGGATTTCTTATTTGACGAAAAAATAATTATTGCCGTGAGAGAGAGAAAGAAAAATAAAAAATGGTGGCTAGAGAAGAAAGAAGAGGAGAATATTGGATTTCTTATTTGACGAAAATCCTAATTTTACCGGCATGAAATTTTAATTCGGACCAACGAATAAAATTAAAAATATCATGACCGAGATAAAAATTCGGATCAAGATAGCTGACCCAAATTAAAAATTCAGGCCATGCTGCTTGATAAAAAAAGAAAAAAAAATGCATGATCTGAGTTTTTTTCGGTCCACCATATATGGCTAGAAAAAATTATCCGGATGATAAAAATTTTCAGTCATGTGAATATATGTGAAATATTTTTTATTTAAAATTTTTTAAATTTAAATGATACTAAGAAAACTATATTTCATAAATTTATTTCTAGATATATATGCGTATGGATCTATTGATAGTGGCATTCTAAAAAAATATAAAAAGAATTTAAGAACTTAAAAGTAGAAAATATTTATAAATATATATTCTTTAATTTATAAATTGATAGTATCTCAAATTTCATTATTATTTGATGGTCCATCAAACACCGTTAAATTGGAACCATTACAAATTATATAAAATTCTGATGGTCTTTGATGTATGATCAAACAATAATGAAATTACATGAAATTTAAAATACTATCAATCTATAAGTAAAATAACATATCTATATTTTTTCTATTTTAACTTTTTTATATTTATTTTAAAAATCTATTGTCAAGATTATCAAAATAACTCATCTTCAAGGGATTCCTCCTCTTTATATATTTTACAATAGTTATAATTCAACGGTCTTTACTGAATGATCAAATATTCGCTAAATTAAATAAAATTAAAAATACTATATATCTATAAATTAAAGTCTTAAAGAATCTTAAAACTTTTTCTATTTTTTTTGTATTTTTTAGAACGCTATTTCAAGATTATCAAAATTGTTTTAATTATCCATTGTCAAGTAATCCCTCCCATTTTATATGTATAAGAACCAGTTAGATTCATGCATTATAAATTTATACATTATTTTTTTCCGATGAATAAAAAGAAATAATCGAAGTGACCTTCCCCTTTCATTAAAGTTCATGTCACGTTTTAGTCGAGCTAAAAGTTAAATAAATTATTAAATTTTAACTAATACATATTGAGTTCTAGTTCAAGTGAGTCCTCCAAAAATATAACAAAAAAAAAGATTGTTGGTTAATTCCGATATACATTACTGTTTATATATCTTTTTGCGGGATTTGAACTTATATATCTTCGTAGAGAGACAATTTATTATCATCTTGTGTTAGAACTATGATTTAATTCCTATAATTTTATATATTTATGTTTATATATATCTTTAAGTAATTTAGAGTCAAAATAACTATTTATCAGTATTTAATATTTATCGATTTCATAATAAATTTAAGGAATGTTACATTTATTCATCAATTTGAGTAACATAATTATGCATAAAGCAATTTCTCTTTAAAACTGCATGGTATAGATTCTATAGGATTTCATATATAATTTTTGTATATATAATCATATTACATCAGGAAGGGATCACTTAATAATGATTATTTTGACAACTTTAATAAAAAATTATAGATATATTTTTTAAATAAATGATAATAAAAATTACATAAACATTAAAACGCTATTAATTTATTAGTATAAAAACTATAAAATTATTTTTATAGTTTTCCTCCTGTTACATTATTACATATATTCAAACTAAAATCGGAGTAACTTGGTGTTTTGTTTTTCGGAAGTTGGCACTCAGGAGCCAACACGCGCCAACAAAATGCTACCAAATAATTCTCGGATCTGCGCCCAGAGTCCCAGACCGTTAGTTAAAATTCTCGACGAGCTCACGTTCAACTGTCGAAACAAAATCAGATTTTGTTTTAAATTAAAATAATAATTAATTAAGATTTAGTAAGATATTTTTGAAAATTAGATGGGTTAGTTTGAATGGAGTTTTAAATTCGATCCTAACACTTTGAATTAAATTTAAAATTCGGTTTCAGAACTTTTATAAATTTTATAAATTTTAATTATCATTAATTTATTATTTTTATAATTATTTTAGTATATTTAATTATTTATTAAGTAATTTAAAAATAAAATTAAAAATATAATATTATTATATTTTATCAGACTGTTTAGACTTAGTTTTAAACTCGATTCTAACATTTTGAATAGTGTTTGAAACTCGGTTAAGATTGACTCGTCTAATTTTCAAAAAAAATTATCAAATCCGAATTATTTATTATTTTGATTGTCGGAAAAAAAAAAATCTGGAAACAAACAATGGCAGTTACCAGCCGCTGTTCCTTCCTCCGCCTTCAGCCACTCGTTTCCTACCCATGGAGAAACCATAAGCTGACATCTAATCCTTCACGACTCAGATTCTATCGGGTTGCCGCGTACTCCTCTGAACAGGAACAGTTCGACCCGCTTCTGCGAGCTGCTCTCACCGCCGCGTGGATCCGCGACCAGGAATCCAATCGCTCCGGTTTATTCTTTTAGCCTTTTTTTTTTTTAAATTTTCTTTCTTCGATGTTTGGTTTGTTGCAAGTTGCCACTCTTCTCTCACTTGTTCTCCTCGCTTAATTTTTTTTATTGTCTTTTTGGGACTTCAGATCCTCTTTTCATTGATACTTATGCTTGTGGCCTGTTATCATCTGACACGGTTAGTGATGATATCCGGCAATGCTTACATTCAACACATGTCTCAGACTTGTACCATTATAGATTAGCAACAAAATTCATTGATGGGAAATTGCACCAACTTTTGAGCACTTCAGACCAATTCAGACAGGTACATGGACTTTTGTTTCTGATTTAAGCATTCTATGTATTTCTGATTACTAATTCGGACATTACGTTCCTCTTTCTTTTTAAATGTTTGTTTGCATTGTCTATCAAAATGCGTTCTCTTTTATCTCTCTTTTTGTTTAAGTACATTCTTCAATGGCCAATTGCGTCTATGATGGTTCAATGAGGCTAAATATTAGCTGTCGATTGAATTTTAATGGGTTCATTTGAGTCTACATTTGGAACGTTATCTTTGTTGACCCAAATTACATCAATGAAGGTTTAACGAGGCTAATTTTATCTGTTCATTGAATTTAAATGTGCTATATTAAGAAAAAAGAACAAAATTGAAGATAAATGTGTTCATGTGAAGCTTAGTTGTTTTGGTACACTAATAGCACAAAGTGAGGTCAGGTACCAGTATATAACAGTTCCAGATGGTGTAGTATTCCATGGTGTCCAGTGTCAACAATGCTTTATACATTATCTTACTTTTTTGATAAATAGGGCTCCCAATATCTCCAACATATATTACTTTTTATATGCTTCTCTCGGGATTTGAACCTCCCACTCTGTAGAGAGGCGAGACCTAGTACCATCTGTACTAGACATGCGGTTCTCTTTATAAATTATCTTACATCGTGCAGATTGTTTTATTGTCAGATGGTATGGACACAAGACCGTACAGGCTGAATTGGCCCCGCTTGTCTGTCATATATGACTTATCTCCTGAAAGAGTTCATGAATTGGGAACTAAAAGACTTAAAGGTGGTATCCTACCCACACTTAGGTATCGAGCTGATAGGGTTAGGTCACAAAGTTTCGTTTAATACTGATTTTTTTTTAGCTAAATGAGACTGCCAAGAGTCAACAAATACTGACCCAGACTCAGCCATTGACCTACGTCCTGAGTTATGTTATTGGGAGCTAATGAATTGGCTTTGGCAAATTATGAATTTTCATTGGTTTTTTGTTCATATTGAAACTTCTTGTTTTATCCATAAGCTTCTAACTTGGATGGTCAAGACAAGTATACTTGGTGCAAATTGATAGTAACTCAAATTGACCCATCATTAGGTCTATAAATGCTGACCAAAACCCTGGCTATTAAACCCATTTTTGGGTCAACTGATTTAGCGCCAATCAGGTGAGGTCAACAACTAACAGCCCTTCTCCAACTTGGCTTTCACAGAGTTAACAGTTCTTAAAATTTTCTAAACTCTTCTTATATACTATTTTTTTTTTATGCATTAGTAATTGGAGCTAAAACTTCTCAAAACTGCCTTCTATTTCATTTTCCCGTCGACTCAAGAAATTTACAAGAAAGCTTGTGTAAAAATGGCTTCAATGGGAATCGACCAAGTTTATGGGTGCTCCAGGTATGAGCAACTGTCAGGAACATTTCATGTATAACCTTGCAAAATGTGTAACTCAAAATATGCCAGACGCCTCCATGAAATTGAAAAATAACTGTAGATGTTCCCAGAAAGCATGTGTAGCATCAAGTATACCCTTAAAGTACGTATGATTTTCTTTGTAATCCTTTCATCGATTTACTAAAACATGTTTGAAGGCGTCCTTCCTCACGGTTTACATATGCAAAAAGCAAGAAGAAAAGAAAGCTAAGTTTGATGTTTTGTCTGAGGATCAGCAGCTTTTATTGTTCTTTATGCTTTAGGGGACGAGAAATGTATCTTCTTAGCAAGATAGTAGGGCTAACTCATGAATTCATTATATGCTCATTTTTGTTGGCTTTTGGTCCATGTAATGTGCTTATGATATCTCCAGTAAGATTAGTATTATGTCTTTTAAATTTGTAGTTATTTAATTACCAATGTCATTAGTAATGTTAGTTATAACTAAGAAGTACATTGAGACTGCGTTGTCTGTGATATGCAGGGGTTGCCTCTCCCAAATTCAATTAGCTTTGAAGAATTGTTGTTTTTTATTAGTTGTTTAGCCATGAAAGGTAGCATTTTCTTTGGCGAATTGCATATTCCATCAGATTGGATAATAACAGTAAGTATGCTTATTTCATTGAATTGCCCAAAATTACTTCCTTTAACATTTGACATTTTTTTTCCTCTTTATGATAACTCTTTAAATTTACTCCATGAAGGGTACCAAAGAAGAATGGTTGGAAAATGTTTTCCTTAGACATGGTTTCCGAGTCAGAATAGTTAAGTATGGTGAAGTTGAAGGAAATTCAGGATCAGATTCAGATTCAGGTTCTGGAACTCCAGGAAGCATACTTTTTGTGGCAGAGCAGTTGCGTATGTCAGATGCACAAGTAAGGCTGAGAACATAGCTCTGCCAAAATCTGAGTTCTATTTGATAAGGAAAATTGTTCCTTCTATTCAGAACATATAACAGTGACATAAAAGCAGCCTGTGTATGACCTTAGTTAAAGCACAAAACCTTGAATAGACATGATTTTAGTTACTAAATGAGACCATAAGAGAAAAATGTTAATGAATTTAAGACGATGTATGGTGGGTGCCAGTTGGATGTGTCACTCATATTTTATTTATTCTGTTCTTTTTTGTTTCTCTTATATTGATTTGATAGATGGAGGTGTGGAGAATGCATTTTGGAAGGATGGAGGAAGAAGCTGATGAAGAAGGGTTTGAGGAGTTATAATGGCATCTGGGTGTGTGCATCTGCTCCATGCCTGTGCATGCATGTGTTTGTGCTGCTGGCGTGTGCCTAGCACTGAATCATTGTTCCTGTTGTAGAATGGAACTTCTGAAGGGTATAACATTATGTAATCAACTCGTTGCACTTTAGGCTTCTTTATCTTTGTTCTTATTTATTTGCTTAGTTCTTTGTTCCAGGCATAATGCTTTATGATACTGTTGTATGTACAAACAATATTTTTGTCATATGTATGCTCAATTCGACTTGGTTTATTGCATACCCTGCAACGTAAACTAGTACTATTACTAACACTCTCCTAAAAAGTAAAAAGGGAATAGCATGTATAATTTATACTCTCCATAACAGTGGAATCATTTCTACATATTACAAACATTAAAATGTCCGCACAGTGAGGATCTTTTTCCTTATTGTGATTCAATGCTATCTGAAAACGACTGATTTGAGGTATCGGACTAATTTTATTAAGGTCGCAAGTGAGGCTCTCGATTTGGTTCGTGCTAGATATTTTGCGGATAATTATAAAATATAATGTCATGCCGTTGCATTATAAATAGTTCTGACTGTAAAAATTTGAGTTAGGATCAGTTCCAGCTTCAACTTCTAAACTGTTCATTTGCTTTTCAGATATTTCTGTAAACTATAATCTCATACAGTTGCATTGTAAATGGTTAAATTTCATCAAAAGTCACTAAACTTTGCTATTTGTCATGAATTCGTCACTCAATTTTCATCTCTCTCTTTTAATTTGTTCAGATCAAAACACTATATTAGTTTTCCATCCAAAAAATGTAAACAATTCTGACATTTTAAAAATTGGAGTGCCAGGATCAGTTTCCAGCTTCCAACTTCCTACTTGTTTATTTGCTTTTCAGATATTGGAAACTAAACATTTGGAAAATTAGAGCTTGTGTGTGTCAAGGTCCTGGTCCTTGAAAGTCTTAATGGTTTTAACCCATAAAAGCCCACTATAATCCTCAATAGGGCCTATTTTACTTTGCAAGTCCATTCGATTAGAACTACAATTTCTCAATTATTTAGGGTCGATGGTGTAAACGTTCTCTTCGCCTAGCTAACCTCTCTCCATTTCCCAATCACAGTCAGAGAGAAGAGAGGAGGCGACGATGGCGTCGGGATGGGGAATAACAGGGAACAAGGGGAGATGTTACGATTTCTGGATTGATTTTAGCGAGTGCATGTCGCACTGCCGCGAGCCTAAGGATTGCCACCTCCTCCGCGAAGACTACCTCGAGTGCCTCCACCACTCCAAAGAGGTACAAGCTCCTAACTCTATCTCTATCTCTATCTCTTCTCTATCCTAGATTTGTACGCCAATCGATTGATCTGTCGACACTATAATTTCTTTTTTTGTCGAGTTTCAACCGATCTACTTCAATACGAATTGGTACATTAACTTGACCCGCTTTTGATCATGTCGTTTACTGTGGTAGGTGTGGTTTTTCTCCAGTATAAAAATTTAAACGGTTGGTTAAGGAATGCTTAGGGTTAGAACTTAGGTGATTATTTGTTTGCTATATCTTACAATTCTATGAATATCGCAAATTCAATATACTCTCCAGGAGCTTATTGAAAATTTTGTCTTGTTGAATGTACTTTTGAACTGATTGGATGGATAGAAGTTCTTTGTAGGGTTATTATTGCGACATGGATTACTCAAATTACTTTTTAATAACAAGTATTTAGGGTTTTATGGGAGCTTTGTTGGTGGAACAGATATCATCTGTATTTTCAAGCTTAGTTGTTTTGCAAGCATAGAATGTGGTGTAGGGAATAGAGAGCCTTTATATTTAGAGCTCTGTTTGGCAAAGTGAAAAAGGCCAAATTCCAAGGCTGGTGGAGGTGATTATGTGCAAAATGGGAGGTTACGAGTGAAAATTTTCCACTCTATCTGATCTATTTTCTAATCCCTCACTCAATTTATTAATAACAAAATTTGGCAACAAACTCCACCTTTTTTTCCTCCTAATTCCAATCTAATCCAACCTGACAAACAGCCCCCTGGCATCTAATTGGCCAATTGATTTATTGAAAAACAATGGTCAGCGGCTGAATTATGAAGTAGCTTATGTGCTTCATTGCATTTAGTTGATTCAGAGTCTGCACTTTGTTTGTGCTCACAAACTGTTTATTTTGTCCCTGTTTGTATTATTGGATATGTCTTTCAGACTTACTATACTATAATGTTATTCTTCTACCCAGAAATTGGAGTGAGATCCTTATATATTTTCTTTTGAGATAAAGATGAGGGTCAAGCCAATCAAATTTAAATGGCTCTAAAGGACCTTTCATCCAGGTTTCAAACAAGCAACCTCCAAAACACAGCATTTCATTTGCCACTAGTCCAAAGGCTGGTTATTATGAGATCCTTATATTTGTTGCACATTTTGGTATAGTGTCCAGCTGGGTAGTTGTTGCCATCTTCTCATTTGGCCAGCTGGTACCTAGTCTATTTTATATTATCTCTGTTTGCCTTTTAGTCCAGAGTTTATTTTCTATGGTACCATTAAATGTTAATTTCAAAGAATTGAACAATTAAAAGTGCAAGAGACATTTCATAAAGAAACAAAAATCAAATAAATTACTTTTATGAACCCTGTAAGGTCCGGGGTGGAGCCATTCGGACATTGGGTATTGAGCCTTTTTACTGACTTGTGCAGTTATATATGTTTGTAAGATTTCTTAGGTTAATATTTAAGTCCAATATGTTTACACGTTTCAGATAATTCAGTTATTTATCTATGTGCAGTTGTTGATACTTCTTGTCATTTCAGTTCCAAAGGAGGAACAGGGTTTATAAAGAAGAACAGCGTCAGCTTCGGGCTGCAGCACGCAAAGATGAGGAAACTGACGGAGTACATGGTGGGTCTTTGAAGCATTAACACTCTCCTGAACATTGCCCCTTAATTTGTAAGCAGGATTTAGAGTTGGTTTTGCAATTGAATCCATTTGTCCTTTCATTTTTTCCCCAGTGGAATCAACTGGACTTGGTTGAGACTATAGCCAAGGCAATAATAATGCTCCCATTTGTTCGGGGTTAATTTGAACTGTTTGGTATATTCTTCTCGACTCTTCTGAAAAATACATGTGAAAGGAAGGCATGACCAAATTCTAATTTTGTTCCCTGTCATCAGTTATATTTGTTAGTTGGATATACGTTGGCTTAGTCTCTTATTTGATAAAGTACTGGCACACTAGAAATCTAGATCCTCAAGTTACATTTTCCAGGTTTAAGGATGTATATTCTAATATGGGTGTGCCAACCCGTCACGTCATGAGCAGATTTTAGTAATAATAAGTTTTATTAAATTAATATTATTAAAAATAAGAGTGAGAAATGTAAAATTTCAAATATATGAATGGGATTTAAACGCGCCACCGGCGTGGCGCGTTTTATTATTTTTAGGAAACGCGCCACTGCCAGTGGCGCGTTTCGTCCAAACCCCGTAGAGTGGCGCGTTTCCTAAAAATAATGAAACGCGCCACTGTGAGTGGCGCGTTTCGTAATCTCTGTGTCCGCGTTACTTTCCCACGAGAACTGTGTATAAAGTTCATTATATATGACATTCTTGGTGGGGCCCAAGGAAAACATACCAGGCAAAGACAATGCTCAAAGCATGCGCCCTTAAATGCATGGTTTGGTAAATTAATTAATTAATGTGGATTTGATGAGTCAATGTCTGTATGACTGCATCCCAAGACAATAGAGTATCAATAAATCTCTACACTCCATGTGAGTCAATGCCAACTCCGAGAAACAACTAGCCGTCCAGCTTAAATTCCTCTTAGTAGTAATATATGAAACGCGCCACTGCCAGTGGCGCGTTTCATAAAAATAATGAAACGCGCCACTCGCGTGTGTATGGCGCGCTGCCATTCGTATTATTACTAAAAACTGCGTCATGAGCTGATGTAGGCCATACATATAATGCTTTCTAGGAAGAATGGGTCAACCATACGCCCAATATGACTCAAATCTCAATTCAACCCATCACGGCAAACCTTATGATCAACTTTTCTTTTAGTATAAATGAAATAATTATGTAATGGATGAGATTTCTTGATAACTATGTACTTTCACAATTTTGACAACCAATTTTAAATAACACTCAAATTAAAAAAAAAAACTTATAGATTGATTGTGTTTCATGTGATTTGGATGTCATTTGATATTTTATCAAAGATCATTAAAATTGTATGACGATTTTAATGATTTAAATGTAATGAACTTTGATGAAATAACACTCAAATTACATAAAATTTGAAAAACAACTCAAACTGCATGGAGGAGGAAGACAGGGAGGTTGTGCTGTCGGCTTCCCCCGCCTTCCTCAACCTCCTCCTCCTCCTCTCCTGCCTTCCACCCATCACCCTCTTCTGTCTGTTTAAAAATATATCTCAAATAAACCTAAGGTTCTATTCATGATCGTCGTCGACCTCCTCTGCCTCCCTCACCCCTCTCACCCTCCTACCTTGCTACTGCTCTCTTTCGCCAGCCTAACATTTCAAAGCAGCAAGAAAAAAACGCCAACAACACCAGCAACAAAGAAGAGCAGAATAACTTTAGATCTGCAGGTCACATTGCTAGCCTTCTCCGCCACCCTGACCTTCGTCTTTCACTTTCCTCCAGCTCTCTCCTTTTCCTCTCTTATTCTTCCTCTTCCCTTTATAAATCTAAAATACAAGCATCTAAATCTAAAGTTTTTCTTAGGTTTTATCACGACTGACGACCGCCAACTCACTCACCGGACATCACCTCTCTCTCTCAAACCTTACCCCTTCTTCTTACTTTCTCACTCACCTCACTTAGCGGCTGCTATCCCCACCTCCTAACTAGCCGACCGTACTCTCACTCTGTCCCGTCAACTTTTCTGTCTGTCTTTACCTTGCTCCTAGTGATGATGTGGCTTCTTCTCATGATAGACCTCATCGCACCTGCACCGAACAACAAACCTAACATCTTGGCGTCATTTGCTTACCTTCTTCCCATGGGGGAAGAGAGAAAATGTCAAAGATGAGAGGGGGGAGAATGATTTCTTTCAACAGCCATATCTCTTTCCGCTTTGAACAATCTCTTCTCCGACTCTCCCACAATCTCCGATTTCGGCTACCTATTCTACCTAACCAATCATAGAGGTGCTATGCAATGAGCCGATGACAAACGTGTTGTTAGTGGATGCTATAGATCAAGCTCAGCAGCGGAGCTACAACTCAAATTATGAGAGGGCCATCAAATCACATATGGAAGCAAATATATTTTTTATGAGAGAAGAGGGGGTCATTTTGTTGCTCAAATTTAAATAAAGACTAAATATTAATATATATCTTTATATATTTTTAATTTTAAAGGGGGCCATGACCCAAATGCACACTCAAGAGCGCCACTGATCAAGCTATCATTTTTTGTTTTTGTTTTATCTTATTTTATTTAGATCAATGCTTGTATTTTATCTTCTTTTATTTCTGCCTTTCTTTTCCTTTTTCTTCTCTCTTATCTAATCATTGTCAGCTCTTTTTCAATTTAATTTAATAAAAAATTCATATATTTACCTGCTACCTCAAAAAAAAAAAGGATAAATCTGCTTAATGTCACAGCCACATAGGAGATACTTTTATCATCCAAGTTGATGATCGCAATTTCGCCTTATCAAAATCAATACTTCATAGAAACATAACAAAACGCTCTTTTTAACCAAAATGTGGCATTAAGACCCGAGTTTTTTTAACTAGGCAAATCATATTCTTTTAACAGAAAATTACTTTTATCACGCTCATGTTATTGCACACTGCTTCAATCTATCTTAACTTTCTTATGCTAGAACAACTCTTCTTAAAGAATGAAAAAAATAGCATATTGAAGAAATGATACTACAATCTGATAAAATATTAAAATGACAAAAGCTACGATTAATCCATATACCATTTTCCTTAACGATTATAAGGAAATTCAAAAGAACAAAGAAAAAACACAGCAGTCATATTAAGTAATGGAAGCGAAACAAAATGCTGTTTTCAGGATTTGCACAAGGATGCATCAGGTTGGAACAGAATTTTTCCAATATTAACTCGTGCGCCCTAATTCTTCCAATAAGAAGTCCCCACAGGAACAGAATTCTGCAGACATTATGATGGAGTCGCTTAAATGCATAAAAAATGCACTGTTCCCCAAAAAAACTAAAAGGTGAAAAAGAAAGCAATGTCATCAAAACTACAGAAGAAAAGGAAAAGAAATCTGAGACAAAATTATCGTCAAAATTTGGGCAGAGGGGTTTTGGTCAGACAAGAAACCAATCCCGAGATTTATCATCAGAGATCTGCACTTCAACTCGAAGCTTAAATCCCCAAGGAGCACAATTCATTTCTGATTTGGCTAAGTTGCATCATTCCAGCAGAACCCCTCTTGAAAAAAGATTCAAAAAGTAAATGACACTTTGCGGTTTCTCTTTATTGTGCTAAAACTGCATAATCCAAAAACCTTATACGTAACTTAAAAAACAATAAGGAGGAATAAAGAGTCATTGAATCAAGAAACAAAAAAGGCAAAGTAGTCAGAAGAATTTTTTTCCAAAAAAAAAACACGATGCAATTCAATATGCAGAAGACCAAGCTGACTTCAAACAAGTTGTGTTGAAGAACAAAAATATAAAATATAAGGAAAAAAAGAAAAACAAAAAAGAAATGATCTGATTATATACCTCTTGTTGTCTGTTACATTAAGAAGAACAATATATACATATTTGACTTTGACATCAAAGTATAGAAAAAAAATGATCAACCTAAGAAATAGCTGATTGCTCTTCCATACAGAACCAAAATTGAACTAAACAAACTTATTTTTTCATATAACAATAGAAAAATTATATAAAGTTATTTTCCTCTCATTAGAAGTATAAGAGTGTTTTCTTGTAAACAAAATTCCTACATTCCAACAAACATCACATAATAATTAACTTACAAGGACTTAGAAGCGTGTTGTGACTTAGCGATCTCCTTCAACACAGCACCTACAATAGCAGCCTCCTCTAAACACTCGGCCTTATGCAACGCATCCAATAAGACCACACAACTATTTGGGTTTATACTACAACCTCTCAACCGGGTCTCTTCAAAAGCCTGGTAAGCCTCAGCTGCTCTACCTGCATTACTCATCCCTTCTATTATAGCATTGTAAGTCACTGAATCAGGCACGCCCCCATTTGACTTGAACCGTTCAAATAAGCTGACAGCATCTGTGATGTTACCGGCCTTTGCCAGACCTGATATCATAGTGGTATATGTTACCAAATTGGGCACCAACCCCAGCTTTAGCATCTCTTGCCAAAAGACAAATGCCTTGTTATACTTTTGCACACGACATAGTCCGTTTATGAGAATACTATAGGTGTATGTGTTGGGAACACACTTCATTTCTTTCATTGAATTGAAGCAAACTAATGCCTCATTTACTTCTTCAGCTTTCATTAACGCATCTATTAAAGAATTCCATGTGTAGACATTCGGCAACAGCCCCTTCTGCATCATTTCTTGTAGGACTAAATACGCCTCATCTATTCTACCAGCCTTTCCAAATCCATCTATCAGACTGCTGTAAATTATCACATTTATGAAAATACCCTTTGATTTTGCCTCTTCAAAAAGCATGTATGCCTCATCTAACCGGTCAATTTTACAAAGACCATCAATTACAATACCATAGGTAGCAACAGTAGGAAGTACAGCTTTGATCTTCATCTCTTCTAACAACTGGTAAGCCTTGTCTACCTTTCCAGCTTTGCAAAATCCGTCAATCACAGCATTATATGCACGTGCATCAAGAACAAGCCCTTTTTCTTTCATCTCATAAAATAACTTGTAAGTTTCTTTAGCAAGGCCAGCTTTCTTTAAACCATTTATTAAAATCGCATAGCTTCTCACATCAGGAGATAAACCATTCTTTTTGATATCTTCAAAAATGAATTTACCTCTTTCAATCTCACCAGCTTTTAAAACACAATCCATATACGTATTAAACAGGGTAAGATCAGGTCTGCACCCAGTATGTTCCATTTCTTTAAACAATTTATGACCATCATCTCTTCTGCCATTAATAAAGAAGTTCCTAATGAGAGAGGTATAGACTACCACGTTAGGGTTGTGGCCCGCATCTAGCATAGTTTCAAATAACCTATATGCCTCATCCAACTTTCCCTTTTTACCCAAACCATCGATCAAAGAGCAGTAAGTCACTGCATCAGGAGCACAACCTCTCTGAGACAATTCATCAAACACCTTGTATGCCTCCTCAAGCCTTTTAGCCTTACACAACCTATCCACCATTATATTAGCTGTTTGCACATTGGGAAACAAACCAGATACTTCCATTTCATTTCTTATATCATATGCCTCCTCCACCCTACCCGCTAAGCATAAGATATCTATAATGGTGTTATAAGTCGATAGATTAGGCCTAGTATCTTTCTTCATATTTTTGTACAAATCCAAAGCCTCATTTAACTTTCCTTTTCTGCCAAGACATGATAAAATCGAATTATAAGCCATAACACAAGGTATACAACCCCTCTCTCTTAACCTCTCTAACAACCGGTATGAATCATCAAACCGACCAACTGTACCATACCCCATGATCATGGTATTATAGGCATAAGCACATGGCACTGTACTTTTCTGTTCAAGTTCTTCAAATAATTCTTCAGCCTCATCTATTCTCTCAGCCTTACAAAAAACCCACATCATACTGGTATAAGAGACTTCATCTGGTACCAATCCATTTGATTTTATCTCATTGAAAAATTTCCATGCCATCTCTAGCTTACCAGCCTTACCAAAAGAATCAATACACACGTTGTACAGAAACAAATCTCCATCCAGCGAAATGCTTCTCATCTCAGACAGTAAATTCAAAGCTGAATCCAGTTTATTTTCTCTTGCAAAAGACCGTATTAGTGTGGTAAAAAGCGGTACACTGACCTCGTAGCCAACATCTTGCATTTGGTGGAACAACGAAAGGGCTAAATCAGGTTCACGGTCCTCCGACAAAGCTCCAATTAACTGTGTATAAGATGAGAATGCTGGCCTGTATTTCAATTTTCTCAAGGTTTGAATTAAATTAAAAGCATCTTTTAACCGTCTTGATTTAATCAAACCTCCAATTAGGTCGATGCATGCAGCGGTAGGTAATCCATAGCCGAGCACACTCATTTCTTCCAGAATGTTCTCAACAGAATCATACTTTCGAGAACTAGAAATTAACATGAGGAGCCTGATGTAGGCCTCATTAGCATGAGATTCTCCAGTGGTCTTCTCTACCCACCTGAAGTAATCCATAGCCAATTTTGGATCTCTTTGTCTCTTTAACACGACTGGAACGATTTCTGAGAGGCTTTTTTGGTGGAGAGGCGAAAGGGACGTCTCCAGTTCTGGACACCACTTGCCACAACCTAGAACTCGGCATATTTCTTCAATGGCAGATCTTGTGCTGGGTTCTGAAGAGAAACGCCGTTCAAGGTTTCGGGTTTTGACGCAATTTACTAGGGTTTTGAAAGGCAGGGAGGGGAGGTGACGTGCTCTTGCAAGGGCCCCCATGGTTTGGTGGCTGGATCAGGAATGCGAAAAACCCTGCTTATCACTTATCAGGGGTTTAGTGAAAATTTTTACGGATTTGTCCAGTGAACTTCAAAAATTACGAATTATGTACCTAGCTTTCTCAATGATCACTATAGCCTAGGGGTGTCAATGGGTCGGGTTCGGCTCGGGTTATATTATTTTATTATTATTTTTGAGCCGATTCGAACCCGACCCGATTAAATTTGGATCAAAATTTTTTGATCCATACCCGACCCGACGGGTCACGGTTCGACCCGTGTAAAATAATTAAATATTTATTAATTATTTTTATATAATTTTAAGCAATAAAATATTAATTAATTTATAATTAATCTTAATTATTGTATAATTATTGTATATTTAAGCTTTAATTAGTACGAAATCACAAAATTACTTCAAAAAACATAATTAATTGGGTCGGATCGGGTTGACCCGAACCCGACCAGACCTGATTTAGATCAAAAAAATCAAACACATACCTGACTCATTTATCTTCGAATCGGATCGGATCGGTTTGAATCAGATCGGATTAACCCGTCGGGTCGGGTCAAGAATTGACACCCCTACTATAGCCTATAGGCTATACTTGTCTGGTTTCACTTTGAAGCTTTCGGGCCTCTGTACCTGTAGTCCGGATCTTCCTTCATCTGTCATAAGAATTATGGAAGTGGACTCATACTCAGAGGTGGTAATCGAACGAAAGTGGACTCATACTCAGAGGTGAATAGATTCGGAGTCAGATCGGATTAATTTGATTTAATAAGATTGTCGGGTTACGAGTTTGATCGGATTGAATCGGGTTGAATATCGAATTATCTAGTGTCGGATCATTTTAGGTTTTGATTTTGATCGGGTCGATTATCAAATCATATAGTGTCGGATTATTTCAGGTTTCGAGTCGTATTAGATTGGATTGGTTATTGGATCTTATAGTATTTTGTTATTCAATTTAAATATAAATATGAATAAATTAATAACTCAATTAAGATAAATAAAAATTAATATATAAAATAAAAATAAATAATAAACTCATTATTATGAATAATAACTTTTTTAATTTAAATCATAATAAAGTAATCGATCTAGTAATTAATATCAACTATGATATTTGTATATCTACTTCAATATTTGTCATTGATAATGTTTGTTCGTATATTTGCTCCAGACCTCCAGTATTGTCATGGTTGTGTGAATATCAAAATGTATAACTGATTGTTAATTTAGTGCTACACATTTATTATTTTAATGTGATTACTGATTATGTTATTCCAAATACTCCATACATGTAAATTCTTGTATAGTACTAATTCGTGTAATATGTAACTAAATACACTTTATGAAACATGGTACCATATAGTACCGAATTTTTTCTTTCTCAAAACTATGACAAAAAGTATTTGTGTTTCTTTAAATGTTAGTCCTACATGTGCAAATATTTGCCTAATCGAAAATATCATTTCATTCTTAATAATGAAAGTAAATACATGATAAAATTGAAGTAATATAAGTTAGTTGCGGGTTGTCAATAGTTTGGGTCGGATGTGGGTCGGATCATATTATTTTATTATTTTTCTTGACCCGGTCCGATTATATTCGGGTCAGAAAATCTTGACTCATACCCGACCCGTGTAAAATAATTAAATATTTATTAATTATTTTTATATTATTTTAAATAATTAATTATTAATTAATTTATAATTAATCTTAATTAGTGTATAATTAATATATATTTAAATTTTAATTAGTACTAATTCATAAAATTACTTAAAAAAACAAAAAAAATTAAAGGAAAACTAACAAGTCAAATGTGAATTGCAATCGTACTAAAGACCAAAATTTAAAGGAACCAAAATTTTAAGTTTCTTTAATATATATAAAACTTTTTTTTAACAGAGGACAAATAAGACCCTTTTGGATTTGCTTGATATCAAGCGCATAGATATATTGCAACCATTATATCAGGCCTACTAGTAGTGAGATAGAGCAAATTATCTATGAGGTTTACTAGCAGTGAGATGAAGGAAACTATCTATCTTGGCTTGCTATTATTAATTTCAAAATGCTTGAGAAGCACATTTGTATTTTTGGTTTGATTTACGAATATGTCATCTTTTATTTATTTAATTTTAAATCCCAATAAGAATAAGAGCTCTTACATCATGCTTATCTTGAACTCACTATGCATCAAAGATGAAAAATCCTCCCCAAATACAGCATAGTTGAAGAAAAAATAATATTATCCATATAAATTTATACTAGCGAGATTTAATTTTCTTTTTTCTTGTTAAAAAAGAGTTGTGCCATTGATATCTCTTTTGAATTATTTTCAACTAGAAAGGAACTTAATCCACCATATCATATCTTGGGAGTTTATTTTAAACCATACAGTATTTTGATAAATCTAAAGACATGATCGGGTAAATTTGGATCAACAAAATCGAAGAGTTGGTAGATATAAATTTCTTCATCTATAAATTCATTCAGAAATATACTTTTAATATTCATTTAAAATAGAATAAAGCCCTTGCGAGCGACATATTCTAAGAGCATCCGAATAGATTTGAGATGAGCAACATGGACAAATATTTATTCAAAATTTATACTCTTTTGTTGTTTATATCTTTGAGCTACTAATCTAGTTTTATTTCGAATAATATTTCTATTTTCATTCGGTTTATTCCTAAATATTCATTTTACTCCTATAATCATTCTATCATTAGGTCTATGTACAAACTCTCAAACTTTGTTCCTTTTAAATTGAGCAAATTGTTCTTGAATGACACAAATTCAATGCGAATCAACATTAGCGTGTTTAAAAGTTTTGAACTCTGCTTGTGACACAAACGCACAATGAACAATCGTTTGATTCATACCAAATCTAGTCCTAACACCTTCCCTAGAGTTCTCAATAACATAGACAGAGAATTAGATGATACTTCCCTCAGAGCTTCGTGTATTTGAATTCTAATGGTGCTGGTACTTCATCCTTCACCAGCACTTTGCTTCTCATTTAGGGTATTTTTTTGCACCGGGATTTGAAATGGAGTGTGAAAGTGGCTTGTTAATCTTGATTAGTCTCTGTTCCGCCCCATCATCATCCACTTGCGATATCTTAACACCTATAATATCAATGCCGTTCTCGACCTCTTTATTAGTATTTTCATTAAATTTGATATGTATCGACTCCATTTTCATTGAATATCAGTTTAACTTTCTTTTAAATCTGATGATGTTTGATTAACATATATATGCAGATTTTGTGTGTCAAATCGTGAGAATTAATTAGATATTTATAAATCATAAATATAATTAATAAAGTATGAAGCTTATAATTAAGGATGTAAGACATAAATAATGAATAAAATAATAATTAATGGTGATAATACGATAACATGATGATTAGATAGATGATATCAATGAGTAGTAAAATAATCGATCAGAAACAATAAATGATAAATGATTTTTTATTTACGAATAAAGCAAGTTCGATAAAATAAATATTAGAATAAAGATCTCGAATTTAAATCTATAACTTAACCGACCGACAATCGCGATCAAAATTAAAATAAATAACTCAACCCATATCGACCCATTACACCCAATGACCTACCTCACCAAGATCACTCTTGATCGCCACATTTGATCTCAACTACCACCTCCCTCTCTCTCCCTCATTAACCGCGTCATTTAATGTCGTCCTTTCACCTGTACTCTATCCCTTTCTCTCTATTTCCCCCGCCGCGCACTCCTTCTCTCTCACTCTTTTTCTCTCTTTCCCTATCCTCTCGCATTCATTCCCCCGTCCTCTCCCTCAATCTCTCCGCTGCTCTATTCTCTCTTTTTCGCTCTCTCTGGCGAGGGTTTTTCTCTCTTCCATTTTCGCCTCTATCGCCTCTCACCAAACCCCTCTCTCCGTCGCTGTCGACCCTGAGCCCTCACCTGCCCTCTATGCCTTACCGTATCACATCATCAACCCTTGACCGTGCAACCCTGCTCCCTCACTTGCTGCCCCTGTTGCCCTATATAACCGTGTGTGCGCCTCTTCTCTCCCCCTTTGCCGCTCTCATGTGTTGAGATTTGAAAAAAAAAAATTAAAGATTTTTAAACTGATAAGAACAAGGTTCAACTCTAGAGGATTGCAAGGGGAGAGAGGAGGTGGTGGCCAGAACCAAGGGGTGGGTTGTGCGTGCCGTCACCGACCTTGCCTTTTTCCTTGCTTGCTGACCCGATTCTATCTCTCCCTTTTATACTAGTAAACCCTAGATCCTTGCCCCTGCCGTGCTCTTACTTGTTTATTGGCCTGTTTGTGGTATGTTGTTTGCTTGTTTGCTTAAGGGCCATCGAGCCCTGTGCTTGCCTTACTCTTTGGCCCATAGTTGGTACAAAGAAAGTCGGGATGCGGTCCGCTGACCTTAGTGGGTACAGTGTAGGCTCCCATTTGTTTATATTTCGTTTTGATACTTTTACGGGATGCGGTCCTCTGACCCTTAGTTGGTACAATGTAAGCTCTCATTTGATTTCGATTTGTTAATTCACGGGTAGTTATCTCCTTTTGGCAATATGGCAACTGAAGACATACTTATCCGCTTGCTTTTATTTTGTAAGGTGAGTTACCAGATTTAGCAGATCAGAGTACGTGCATATGTACGCTCACTCTCCTAGGGCGTTATCGCCTCGGGAGCCCGAATTGTCGTTTATGCGGTATTGGCGCCGCATAAACATAAAGTCCTAAGTTCGTAAGTTGGGTTGCTGGTGGCGCCCGCTTAGGCAAGGCCCAAGTTCGTAAGTTGGGACGCTGATGGCGCCCGCTTGGGATAGATCTGGTGATTTACAAATCGGGATATTTATTTCGGGTGTTTGATTTTCGTACCTTATATTTTATATTATATTATATTATTATTTTCACAGATTCTCTATTTCGTGTTTATTTGTCATTTCATATCATGCATGTAGGCGTTTTCTCAAACATGCATAAAATAATATTACATTAATATATATTAAATTATTTCATTGCATTTAAATTTCGGTATCGGTATTTGGGTCCAGTCTAGGAAAGAATATCAAATCTTAAGGCTGGATCTAAATCCGTACTGAGTAATTTAAAAATTACTCACGTTTCTACGGTGGTTGTGGGATCCAGGTTTACAGGTGCGGGATCGAGTTTTGATGAGAGTGCTAGGTGCAGTCCTGCGTGATATCAGAGGTGCTTCGCCGCATCAGCACAGTGAGGCGGGTAGATGATTAGGACTTATCGGGCATCGGGTTTTTCTTTCTTTCTTTGGGTTTTTATTTGAGAGATTTTGCTACCCATTCCGATAGAGTTAGCTCCGCCGGTGTTTGGCGTTGTATTCTACTGTATATTCTGGACTGATATTGTTTTGTACTATTATTATTGTTTTATTTACCTCGAGATTTATCTTATTTTATTCATTTAGCCTTTCGTACGCACGTCTCATCGTGCGTACGTGGCGGGATTAATCACCCCTAATTCGATTTATTATTTCTAGGGTGTGACACTTTGAGTAGTACTTGCTAAGATGTGAAATTTCAGATTTTCTCTCAGATTTTACATCAATTAATTTGAACACCAAACCAAATAGTGAAATTATTTTTCTTTAATCATTCTTCACAACATAATTATTAGCATACAGTTATACAACTAACACAAGCTCCAAGATGTGTTAATTTCTCTTTGAAATTTTTTCATGTATGGCTCCAAGGTCCTAAGAACATAACTCATCTAATCGGATCTTCGGTCATGGGTTTTCTACGATCCTCGCTGTGGCTCAAGAAGCTGTGAACCTTTCGCCCATTCTTCTCCGATCATACAACAACTGTGTCATATGCCCTTCTTAGTTCTTAGTTCTTAGTTCATCTGATGTTTCTTGCTTAATTTTGTGGAGGATTTTTTTTTATCCCCCCATATGGAAGATCTCTTTACTTCAAGTCTTCAATGCCCTTGTATTAGATCTTGCCGAATATTCATCATTCATGCATTGAAGAATATCAGTTTAACTTTCTTTTTAAATCTTTAAAAAAATAATAAATTAAAATAAAAGTTATCATGCAGTGATTTTATTATAAATTAAAAAATAATTTCACTATTTGGTTTGGTGTTTAAATTAATTTGATATATATAAATTAGTGTATGTGTTGTGTGAATAATAAAAAAACCTTTTTTTAAATCTTCTTCGTCTATGATTTCATAAAAAATAAAATTGGATATATACCCCTCAACACATTTCAATTTGAATATTTATCGCTCGAATTTAAAATTGGATTAATTTTCTATATACCCTTCAACTCTTCTTTAACTTTTTATTTCTCCCTCAACTCTTTGATATTTCTTATTTACCCTTCAAGTGTTACAATTCATTTCTTATTTACCCTTCAAGTATTTTTGTCATACATATATTATTTTAACTGTTATTTTAATCCAATAATTTCATAATTCTTTATTGAAAAGACAAAAATATCCTCCTCTCACCATGACTCTCTCTCTTATATATTTTTTTTCGTTCCTAATATCTGACACATGAACTTCTGACCTGCTGCAAACAATTAGAAAATATACAGCAGGTAAGCGTAACAGCTGGCCCACATAGTAAAAAGGTAGAAGAAAAGATACGACAATGAGAAAATATTAATTAATGGAAAGATGAAGGTTATCCATAAGACAATTTTATACCTGAATTTCCACCACCCACCCCATCTCTACACCTAAAGGGTTATATCATATTAATCAAGTAATTGAGCCAAAGCCTTACTTTAGAATTCTAAAAGAATGAACTTTTTATTTGTTTTGTAATACAACTTTTTATTTGTTTTGTGATACAGTTTTGCCATCTCAATTGCCTCTTCACTTGAGACCTAATGAACATCAGATATTTATAACTGTGTTAGAATCTTGATTGTAGCACCACATTAGTCTGAACTTAAATCTATATTTTGGTATTTGTATCGTGCTGTTATAGACCTAATACATATTTATTGTAAGGTTACTGTCTACATTATAAGCTGCTTCATCATTACACCAGTCAAATATTTAGCGGCACAGAAATTCATTACATGTGTCGGTCTTTGGGTGTTCCATGCTAGTTGAAGTTTGGTTTAGATTTTATCAAGGGATAAAAATATAAGTCCCAGTGAAATAAGAACAATATTTGGAGAAATCACGAGATTATCATCTTTATAGAACTATTGACCATGGTTTTGAAATTTTGCAAGAGCAATTCATCAAGTATCAAGAACCAATGAAAAATATTAAATAGAATAACTGAGGAAGAAAGAAAGGACGTGCTACTAGTGAAGGCATTCATTCAACTCATTTGCCTCCTTACGACACCTCCATATTTGAGTCCCTTGTACAACCAGTCAACCCAGCATTTTTTGCTTGAACTATCATATTGGTCATTCTTTGGCTTGGTCTGGCATGACATTGCATGAAAAAACAATTCATCCAAACCTTCCATCTGCAGCTGGGGCAACTGCTTTCACCATCAGGGATATCTGCAAAACAATCTTATCATCTCTCCATTTCATGAATAATGGTCATCCCCATTTATCGGCTAATGTAAATAAAGGATACAAAGTAATTCTTATAAGAGTATTTGAACATAAGAGTTTGTTCACGGTTGAGAAGTAGAACAGCAAAGTTAAGAGAAATAAAGAAGAGGGCATAACTGTCTTTCTCTTTTAATTTAGAATAATTAATATTTTTTCTAATAGAATCATTATAGAACATATATTTGAAGGACATATAAGAAATGATTGTAAGAGTTCAATGGTATATAGGAAATTTGAAAGACTGGAAGGAGAAATAAGAAAATCACTTAGAGTTGAGGTATTGAAGAAATTAAACCTTAAAAATTAGATATTTATGTCTTAAAATATCAAAATTTTATTATCCTCACAAAATTAAATTAATAATTAATTAAAATTATAAAATTATAAAAGTCCCCCTCAGTCAACAACTCACCTCAATTTTAAGCTAGCAAATTGAGAAGAGTTAATTTCATCTTTACCATCTGATCAATAGTACAAATTTTAAATTTTAATTTCCTCCACTTCTCAAATCTGAAACTCTCAACAAATACATATCTTTTTCTTCACAGATAAGATCTAGAAGATATAGTCACATATGTCTTAAGGAGGCTGCTGGAGCTCGATCAGTTTTTCAGGGAGGCTGATGGTTGTGCCAAAGACTGCTGATTACCCCTTCCTGAACTCATAGAATCCATAAAAAAAATAAAAGACAAGACTATTTAAAGGGACTACTACAGATTTTAGCAAATAGCGGGAATAAAAGGAATGATATTTTTATCATATTATAATTTTAATTAATTATAATTTAATTTCTATGAGGATAATAGTAAATATCCAAGATTTTGACATTTTGAGAGATAAATAGCTAATTTTTAAATTTCAAAAGGTAATATCCAAATTAAAATATATTGAGAGGTATATATCAATTTTGCATTTATAAAATCTGTTGTTCATTGACTCATGGACTCATTGTAAAGAAAAAAAGATCCGTGTGTATATTTTATAGTTAAGAGATAAGATTAGGTGTTATTATAAATTTATAATTATACTCCCCACCCACCACTTTGTGACAAGTTAAAGTTGAATGAATAATTTATAATTTTACTTTGATATTTTCAATTGTTCTAACATGCATGGTACGCTGACTGAGATTGAAGGTATTCCCGCCCGCCTTGCCCCTCGTTGCTTCTTCTCAACTCGCCTTCTTAGCTCAATGCCAAAACCAAGCCGACATCCAGAAGCCTAAAAGGACAACGCGCTGTTCGGGGGAAAAAAGGCAAATCTCTAGCGCAGATGTATCTCAAAATCGGCCGAACTTTCACCGATTTTTTGCAAAAATTCAGCTAATTTTTTATTTATGACCGATTTAAATTAGTTTCTGCTCAAAAATCTCACAGGTGAGTAAATTGGATAGAAATAGGTTCACCCCATTCCGATCCTGCTCCGACTCGGCTTAGTCAACCCGGACTCTTCCCAAACCATGGATGCAACAAAGGCGCTCTCTCTAGTCCTAGCCCTTCTCTCTGTGTTCCATGCCAATACAGCATGCACAGATCAAGAGATGCAAACCCTGCTTTCCTTCATTAGTACTCTATCAACTCCCGTCCAGTCATGGAATGCTGCCGTTGAATCAGACTGTTGCAAATGGGAGGGCATCACTTGTAACCCTTCCAGTTTCATAACTGAAATTTACTTGCCAAGCAAAGGCCTAACTGGAGAAATCTCACCAGTTCTTTCCAATTTAACCAATCTCTCTTACCTCAACATATCTAGTAATTACCTCTCTGGACGGTTGCCAGTTGAACTGCTTTTGCTCTCTACAAGCCTAAAAGTACTCGATGTCAGCTTCAATCAACTCTCTGGAGGAGTGCCAGCTTTCCAAAATCCAGTAATTCAGGTTCTAAACATCTCTAGCAATTTCCTCACTGGATTGCTACCTATTATCAATGCAACATCTTTAGTGTCACTCAATGCAGCAAATAACAGCTTGACAGGTCCAATACCTGACTATCTGTGCACAAATTCACCTTTTCTCGTATCACTAGCCATCTCTTACAACAAATTCAGTGGCATGATTTCACCAGGATTAGGAAATTGCACAGCATTAAGGGACTTCCAAGCTGGGTCCAATAATCTGACCGGGTGGTTACCTGATGAACTGTTCAAGCTTATCTCGCTGCAGCATCTCTATCTTTCTACCAATCGAATTTATGGGTCTCTGAATGGAGTTCTGATTGCACGGTTACAAAATTTGGTTAGCCTTGATCTGGGTACAAACTTTCTTACCGGACCCATACCTGAATCCATTGGCCAGCTTAACAAGCTACAATCTCTTCACCTGAACAACAATAACCTTACAGGAACATTACCATCAGCAATTGAAAACTGCACGAATTTCAGGCAACTCAACTTACGGGAAAACAACTTGACTGGAAACCTCCAGTTTATCAACTTCACCAAACTTTCCAGTCTACAGCTCCTCGACTTGTTCCATAATAGCTTCACAGGCGAAATACCAGAGAGCATTTACACTTGCAAGAATCTCGACGCACTACGTCTCTCTGGCAACAACCTCAGTGGACAGATCTCACCAGACATAGTAAACTTGAAGGCACTATCTTTCCTGTCACTCTCTGTCAATAATTTTGTAAACCTAACTGGTACACTTCAAATCCTCAGTAAATGCACGAATTTGACCACATTGTTAATGTCAAAATGTTTCATCGGTGAAACCATACCAATTGAGCCTACATGGGGGTATGGATTCGAAAATATTCGGATATTTAGCGTAAAATATAGCAACTTAACTGGTACAATCCCCTCCTGGATATCCAAATTGACAAAACTAGAATTTCTAGACATGTCCGGCAACCACTTCACTGGACAGATACCAGACTGGCTTGGCAGCCTTTCTAGTCTCTTTTATCTTGACTTATCCCACAATTATTTGTCAGACAACATCCCACAATCAATTACACATTTGCCAGTATTGAATTCGGTTCTTGAAATAGAACGATTGGATGATGGCCATCTTAAATTACCCCTTTACAATATGCTGTTTAATATGAGTGATGAACAATACAGAACGACTGACAGCCTTGCGTCCTACAGTGAACCTAGGAAACAATAAATTGAACGGTACAATACCACAAGAGATCGGACAACTGACAATGCTCCTCGTGTTGGATCTCAGCCAGAACAACATAACAGGTCCGATACCTGATTCGGTAGGAAACCTCACCAACCTAGAAATTCTGGATCTATCAAGAAACAAACTAACAGGTCTAATACCTGCTTCCTTGACTCAGCTCAATTTCCTCTCAACATTTAATGTTGTATCTAATAATTTATCAGGTCCGATTCCAACTGGAGGCCAGTTTGACACATTCTCTAGCTCATGTTATGAAGGAAACTTTAAGTTGTGTGGACCTGTGGTGATGCGGAAGTGTAGCAACCCCTCAAATGGAGAGAATAAAACACCTACCTTCAAAATGTTTAATAAAATCACGGTAATTGCCGTTGTATTAGGCTTTTTCTTTGGTCTAGCTGCAGTTGCATTGGAGCAGTTATATCGAGGCTTTGTGAGTGCTTGGCTCCTCCATGTAATTGTAGCTTCTGAGACTGATCTAAGAGAATTTTAAACTGTCTATTTTTACTTAAATGAGCTGAGTTTGATAGATTCTCTATTGTACGTTTTGAAATGGTGTAAACTCTGATTCAAGATATCCTAGCTACTTTGGCTTTGATATCTGCTGCTGACCTGGTGGTTCAACCAAACAAACGGGAACTGGAAGCTATGATGGTTTGGTTCTCTAAAAAAGTCATGCATGTCTGTGAACCGTAAAACCCGGGTCAATTGAACAGTTTTTGGATAAAAACTCAGTAAACCATCTGTAATAAACCCGGTTCCTTACATGAACAAACATATCTGTTAAAATCATTGTTATAGGCATAATTGCTTTTTAAGCGATTTGTTTCCTCTCTCTCCTCTCATATGATTGTAATGAACTCTATAATTCAATGTTTAATGTTAAAGGTCTATGAGCATTCATCTTCGAAAGAAAAAAAAAAAGCAAATTTTTTTTTACATAATGGTGCTTTTGTCTTTTCAAGTTTCTACTAATGTTTTATGGAATTTACAGTGCTTTATTTTTACTATTCTAATGCTATATTTTAATGTGCCAAAGGGACCATTACGCTTTACATGTAACTTCAATAGCATGCTGTCGATTTCTTCATTATGTTCTCTGAAACTTGGTTTGTGATTTGAAATTCCCATTCCTATACGCATTCTAAAAGACTGGAAGAGCAATAGATTCTGACACCTAACTGAGATTTTATTGATCGCGAATCCAATCTTTTCCTTTTGGATTATGCCGTTATAGGGGATTGAAAGTTTTATTATAGTTACCATTTCTTCTTTTTATTCTTCAGTTTTTTATTTTACCATCTCTCACGTATTTCATAAAGAAGGACCAGTTCATTTGTTCCATTGAGTCCAGTCACCGGAAGGGGGGTCTATGCCTTCGCATCTGGTTTATGCTTTTGTACTTCGCAAAGGTAAAGTACAGATTACAGAATTATGAGAAACTGAAACCTACTTCATATATCCAATTCCGGTTTTCACTTTCCACTTCCCTAGCTATCGAATTTCTCCGAGTGTTATATTTCTGGGAAATGGTCAAAAATTAATTCTCCAAGGACAAGAGGCAAGGCCATATCTGAGCAAAACTAGTCCCCCATTGAGAACTTTGTTCCCTGATAACACTGATAAACCCCCATCAAAATTCATTTATTCAAGCAAGCTGACTTAAATCATAATACATAATACTGCAGGAAGCAAATAACCAGAGCGAAACTTTGAATTTTCACCACCTTTGCTATTTTTGATGTCTAATTAATTATATCTTCCAATCGTTCAAATACCAAAATTGATATCTGGTATTTCAGTCTTGGGAATTTAGAATTGAATTAAGATTGTAAGATCCAGTTGAGGTTGACTATTTTGGACATAGAATTTTGATAGCAAAAAGAAGTTTTTTTGACTCATGTTCAGCTTGAGAAGGGACTGTTTTGTAAATTTCTCTTCTTTATCTTCACTTGCTGTATTGACACACTCATATGATAGATAAAACTGAAATTAAAACCTGATGTGCAGTAAATCCGTAACTTAAAGTTCACTGACGTGCAAAAATTAACAACTGAAAATTATAATAGAGGAAATTTTTACAATTTTTCATTGAAGAAACAATTGATTTCTCATCTGAGCAAAATTTCTGACGAACCTGGTAAAATACCTTTATATGGAGGTTCTCTTTACTTCAACGACCTTGTATTAGATCTTGCCGAATCTCAAGTTTTGAAGAATATCAGTTTAACTTTCTTTTAAATCTGATCCTGATTAACATATATATGCAGGTTCTTTGAGTAGTACTTGTTAAGATGTGAAACTTTGGAATTTCTCTCAGATTTTAGATCAGACTACGTATATACTATGCCCCATATTTATAGATCAAGTTAATTTCAGCACCAAACCAAAAAGTGAAAATAGTTTTCCTTAATGATTCTTCACAACATACTTATTACCAATTTACCATACATTGATACAACTAACACAAGCCCCAAGATGTGTTAATTTCTCCTTGAAAAATTTTCATGTATGGCCCCAAGGCCCTAAGAACATAACTCTCCTAATCGGATCTTCGGTTGCGGGTTTTCTGCGGTCCTCACCGTGGCTCGAGAAACCATGAACCTTTCGCGCATTCTTCTCTGATGATATAGCAGCTGCGCCATATGCCTTTCGTAGTTTATCTCCTATTGCTTGCTTGATCTCATGCGCCCAAGAGGTCTCTCCTGGTATATGTGGAGGCTTCATCTCTCCTCAATTGGGGAGTGGTTTTGTTATTCTTCTCAATTGCCTGGAAGAAGGGTCTATTTATAGAATCCAAGGGCTGCTATGGAGCATATCAGGTCGGGTTTGCTTATAATGTAGCAAATACAGTTTTTTCTCATTATATCAACACTGACAGTCACTCTCACTATATGAGCAAGTTATCAGTTTCTGTTTGTCATGTGATTGATAATTTCTTCTTTCTTGTCCTGTAACGGGTCTGATGGAAAATTGGATTTTGGGTTCTTGAACCCGCTAAAACAGAATAATTGAACCTGGTCCACCACATTATGCTTGCCAGTGGTGATGGCAAATCATGCTTGTAGATAATTTGGGGAAGAAAAGAAAATTTAAGAGATAGCCAGATGGTGCATGTCGTTGTCATGGGGCCCATAGATGGGCCATTCATGACTAGGATTCTTATGCTTATTCAACATTGGGTTATCTCAATTGGCCAAATTTTCACTATCAACAGGAATTATTTTGTACTCTTTCGTGTCATTTTTTAGTGACTCGACAAGGATGGAATGCGAAATGAAGTCTCTGTCTATTTAGCTGTTAATGTATTCATTTGTTTGTCAAAAAGTCGTTATGAACGATTGTTGAGAAAGTATATTAAATAAGTATATCATAATTTTTTTTAAAGTAGTGGTTTCCATATGTTTCATTAATGAAACTAAATATTATTTTGGTATCACAATCCGGTACCGTAGATATTTAAAAACTAAAGCAGCTAAAGAGTCTATTTAAGCTATAAGATCCAGGATAATAATGCGCAAACAATCAAAAGCGCCTTATATGTTAGACAACAAAATGTAACAAAAAGAAATTGTTAATTCAAGATTTAAAGCTCCCCAATTTTCTCTTTGAACTCAAATGGCAAAGTCTTTTCACCGCAAAACTTTCTAGTCCTGCTGAAATTATAAAAAAAGTGCAATGCCATACAGAAGATGGGGCATATATCTAAAATTTTAACTACCTAAATTTGATTCTAGCTTTGTAGTATGCTATGCTTTTTTTATCAACTTAAAATTGTTTCAGTTCCTTCGTCAAACGATGCTTCTGCCTCTACCTCTGAAAATTCAACTTTTAAGGGGACCTCTAAAATCTGCATTGGTAAATTAGTAGTATCAGAGGGAATGATTAAGTGTAAGTTGTTAGTACAATTTTGCCCTTTTATTTAACTCTAATATTTTGATAAAGTAATAATGTCACTTCCAATTGATCTAATTGATTTACAAGATCCCCCTTAAAAATTATTATGTTTCTCTCTTTTCAAATACTCCACACAACTGCACCTCTGACTATTTCACAAATATTATTATCTTTGAATGGTATATAAGCATTAATCTCCCACGGATCCTCTACTGTGTTGCAATTAAAATAGAAATTATTGTATGAAACTATCCAAATCCATATTCTATTTGCTAAAGAACAATGTAAGAACAAGTGATCTACTGATTCATTATCACTACAGAAGACACGTACTAATGTACCTTGCCATTCTCTTTTTATTAAATTATCCCTTGTTAAAATTTTATTTTGTTTAGATAACCAAAAGAATATTTTTATTTTAAGAGGTATATTTTCATTCCAAATTGAGTGGAACTGAGTGTTTATTATACCTCTAAAATTTAACCAGGAGTAACATGAATTAGTGCTAAATAAACCTTTAGTGCACCATCTCCATACTATGGTATCTTCTGTATTATTAAGTGAAATTGATGATAGCTGAGTATAAAGACCGTGTAATTGTTGTCTTAATATCTCACTTAGTGGCTTATTAAAAATTAAGTAGTATCTATTATGTTCTATGATATGTGCAACTGTTGCATTTTGATTTAAGGCTAAGTCATATAGCATAGGGTACTGTGATTGAAAAGAATATTCTGTTAATCATCTATCTTTCAAAAAAAAAGGTTTTATTTTCATTTTCTACTCTTTTATTTATACTAGTGTTAAAAATTACTTTTTTTTTACATACATCTTTCCAGAAGGGGACATATTATTAGTAATTCTTCTGTTTTTGTATCCATTTGTAATAATTGATTTTCAAAGTCCTTATTCTAATGGGTTATTAAATCTCCAAAATCATTTACATAATAAAGATTTATTCATTAGTTTTAGGTTTATTATTCCTAATCCTTCTTGATCATAACTTGTGCATATTGATCTCCATGCCATAAGAGCATCTCTAATACAACAATTGGTTCTAAATTTTTTATTATTATCATGTCAGATTTAATTAGATAAATTGCTAATTGAAATTAACACTCTCCAAAGTAGAAACCATTTTTAGATTTTATTTATGTCAAGTCATTTAGTAAAAATAGAAAAAAATAAATAGATTTAGCAAAAAATGATCTCCAATACTAAATGAAATGAGTTGTTAATATGATGTGGCAATTAGAAATGAGTTGCTAAATTAGAAACTATGATTAAAGTTTCTAAATTAGAAACCGCCTCTCCAATACTAAAATTAAAAATAAACAATGACATATAGGAATAGAAACTCAATAGAAATTCTCATTAGAGATGCTCTAAGGCAATAAATTTTTTTCCTAACTGCGTTCCTCCAAACAAAAAGAATATTTTGCAAAGTTATTCTATTCTCTTTCTAATATTAACTGGTAGTCTGAAAATTGACATCCAATAAATTGGAATGGCATCAAGTACTGATTTTATTAAGGTTAATCTCCCTCCCATAGATAATTTCCCTTTTCACTAGTTTGATGGATGTAAAACCAGTGTTTTCTTTTTTACCTTCCCAATCATGAAACCAGCGAGATTTTGATGATCATTGGGTATTGTATCTCATATTTTAAGAGGTCCAATCTTTAATGAAGGTGAAATATACACCAATAATATATTGAGTGCAGGTAATTGCATGCTAACCTTAAAAAAATGCACACAAATATAGGACGCAATACAGGATAAAATAACGATGAGAACAAAATTATTTAATGCGGAAGCAAAATCTTTGATTGTTAATAAGTAGACTCTTACTCAAATATGTTTATTTATATCTGGTTGTTTGTTTGAAAAAATATCCATATTCACCAGCAAATAAGAATAGGATTCTCTCATTCTCTGGAGTTAGAAGTCTGGAATGGCTACATACACCGTCGTGTATGATGTATCAGACCCAACAAGAGCTAAAATTAATAATTTATAAAGAGACTCATAATGAAGTCCTAAAATGGTGCGACTCGTCACACCGTGCAAAATTGTATTGTCGACAAACGATCCTAACACTGTGCTCCCTTTTGTGCTCCAGTAAAGGAGAGAGGAGGGGAGGGAAAAGAAAAATAAAGGGACCAAAATAAAAATTTATCTGTCTAAATGAGTTTACTTACTCCATAATAATATAATTTGAGGGGTAGAGAGGACAAAATGAAGGAAAAGAAGGGAAACTATTCTATATAAATTCAATTAAAATTTATCACCCAATTTGAGGTATAAAATTTTATTTTCCCTCTGATACTTATTAATTTCCTCTTCCATTCATTATCTTTTCTTCCTATTTTATGGAGCACAGTGTAACTAGAAAACAGAGCTGCTTCTATTGCGAGGTAAAAGTGAGGCATGGTTGGTAATTGAATCATTTAATATTGTCTATATCAGAGGTGGAAGAATCTGGCTCCTCATTACTTTATGGGGTCATTGGTGTGGTGCCCCCACGTGATAAAGATGGCCAACATCCAAACGCTAAAATAATGGAAGGAAACTTAGGGAAGTATCACTCCATCACTTGAGAAACATAACAGATATCTAACAATCTTAAAAAAAGAAGGCGAAAAGTTTGCTTTTGGCAGGATAACACAAGGTATCATTTGATCATAACAATATAAAATGTGCTGAGATTTTTGAAGTGAGCAGAGGTGTAGCGCAACATGCTGCGAGATATTACAAAGGAAAGGTACCATGCTGGCGTGATATGATCAATTCCTTCATCACTTGTGTAATTCTGTTGGCAAGTTCCATGCAACCCGTGACTCGTTGCAAGCAGCACTGCAGAAATGTGTCTAGCAAGAAATCCAGACCTACGGAGATCAATTTTTTTTCTTTAATTTTGATATGTAGCTTATTAAATCAGTTGGTATTATTGAAAATGAAAAGTCACTCCGCCTTTCAACATAATGCATTAAATTAGTGGCTATCAACACTAAAAAAAGGAGACAAACTAGGCTTTCCTAGTGGAGCTAGAATTTATTCCTTTCTGTTCAATAAAAAAATTCTCTCACGAAGCTTCTCTGAAAGATAGATCAATTTGTATAACCTGAAAATATTCTCTTTATCACAGCAAACACCATCCGAACACCTAGGCAACTTGCCTTTGTTTTCACAGCAACCAAACAAATGGAATAAAATTTATATGTGAGGATCAATTGGATAAAATTTAAAACATTGTAAGAAGCTCGTAAGTTTCTCATCCTTCCATCTTTAGTGAAAGATCATAAATTGGACAACTGATTTCAGTAAGCAGCAGCGATATCTGCTGGATTGATAATTGGATAATTGGCAATTCAGTGCAAACAATACAAGGAATCACAGAGACGACAACAGATGGCTCAAATTACAAATCTTGATTTAAAATACCATTCATAATTTAATAAACATGTTGCTACAAGCCTGAAAAGGCATGGATGAAGTGACAAGAAAATACCATTCTCACCGTCTCACTACATTTTATCTTAAGATGGAATGAAGTTAGAATGGTTTCTTCAAAAACAAAATTCTCACTCCACAAATTACTCTACAAACTTGGCCCATAGAGAATAGGGAAGAAAGTAGTTTTGCCTCCTCAAAGTTCAAAACATCAAATTTACCCCTCCAATTCCAAGTAATTCAGATTAATCTATGGAAGCAAGGTTCTTCACAGAATGCCAGAGTCAATTTTACTCATCAGTCATCCACTAATGTTGTATAATTATTCCCGTAAACATTTTCATCCTAACATCTCATCTTTCACTTTCACTTATTTGTTTTCTGTTTAATATCTGTTACTTTTGAGTAGAATTTATGGGCAGAATTATTAAATTTGAAGGTCCAATTAATATTCTTAGACTTCTAATTCTTAACTCTGGCTAACTTAAACACAACAAAATAATGTGCATATTCATAAGATCTCTTAGTTGGGATGGGAGAGGAGGGGGATTTGAAAATTTTGGAAGGCACAACAGAAACTTCTCTAAATAATAGGAGTCCTCATTGTGGGCCTTGATTTTCTGCATCTGGGCTATGCTTGTTTTCTTCTCCAGAGTGCTTAGTGCAATCAAATCCATGACAAATTGACATCCATATAATAAAGACAAAAATCAAGAGAATCCCGAGAATAACAAACTTTATCTTCATGTTCTGCAGCCACATTTTCTTTCGCACTTTTGTCCCTTGCTTCTTGAAATCTTGTGCCTTCCAGCAACAAGAAGATGGGAGGTAATTATAGTACCATTAGTGTTGGCACAAAGATTTGATCGAACAAAACAGTTGTGCTTTCATTCCCAAGCATTAATGCCAGTACTGGTAGTGATGGCAAGTTCATGAGACACTGGTAAGTAGCCAATAATATAGCCTTGGTTTAGCCAAATTACCCATTTAAGTTTTCAGAGCACTAACAACAATGCACAGAGCAAGGATATTTTGTGGACCAATGGAACATACTGAAACCATATACAAGCTGCTAAAAACAAAGACTTCCCTCCTAAAGAATAAAGCAAAAGAGAACAACATTTTTTTTAACTTATGCATAACGAATTACCTGGTTGCGTAGGTCAGTAGTTTTCTCCTCAAGATCTCTAAGCTTCTCACCCCGATCCATAGTCTGAAAATTGAGGTATTTACCTTTTAGTTAGAAAGACAGACATATCCTCTCTCTTTTCTTACAAGGGCACAGCGGTACATATCAAACAGGAGCACTGGACGATATCACTACTAATATTACTGGTGCCTCTAATAACATTAATCTTGCTGAGAAATTTGATGTGATGGGAAGACAACATAATGTTTAAGGTGTCAGGTGCATCAGAATATCTTTCCTTTCCCCTTTCTTTATTTTTCTTCCTAGAAATTAGGCCCAAAGCCCAATATTTCTGGATGCCACATTTGATGCGTCTCACCTTTTCTATATTGTCTAACATGATGTTTTTGACTTCTGAAACTTGAGCTTTCACTTTTATAAGCTTCTCTATCTCATCAGCATGCTCAATTATATATTGCATGTGCTCCTTTATAACCGGCCTATAAAAAAAAACCATCAAAGGATAATAGATGGTCCAGAAACAGTTAGACATGATAATCAAGATAGATAATTTCAAATGGTACAATACAATCAGGAGAAAGCAGCACAATGTGCAGGGTGTTGTTTCTAAGAGGACCTATCAGGGTGTTATTAGTAAAAAAATGCCTTGCAAACTTTGGTTTTTGCTTTGTTTTGCTGAGGCGGTTTTACTTTAATTGGAGTTTTTTTTTTTGCTTAGATTTGATAGGAGAATGGTATCATGCTAACTCCTGCTGAACTTAGGTTGCTGCATTGTTGAAGGCCAAAAGTGTAACAACTACTATCTTACTAAAAAAGAAAGAATAGCTTAATAAGCTTCAATTGAATGCATCTTTACCTAATACCCTCAATTTAATCAAACTGGCCAGCATACCCTCAAAGAAAAAGGGAATGGAAGGAGGAAAGGCATATCCATTTTACAATCAAACTGGCAGTTGGAAAAAGCACCAACAGTTAACTTAAATGGGGATCATTGGATAATTCATATACCCAAATTCTTTGTTGAGGCTCTTAGGGAGTGCAGTGTCGGCCTTGCCACCGCCATACCTCTTTTTAAAGTCAGCTTTTACTCTTTCTAGAAATGCAACAGAAACATGCTTTGGAGCAGATTCCTTCGCGACCACACAATAAGCTACAATGCAATTAACAACAAGGCAGTGAAACTTACCATAATACTTCTTTTTAATTATTATACACAAACTAAGGACCCCAATTTGAATATCACGTTATCTTGGATTCTTGGCATTATGACCTGAACTTACTAACTGATATACCAAGCAAACTTACAAAAGATTTTTTAAGGAACAAGAACAAAATAAAAGCACTTTCTTTTGGAAAATGTAGCAAGCGCTGCCTGCTTCATTAACCCTGGCACAACAATCATATATCACCTTAGTAACAAAACCAAGAATCATTATAGACTCCAGATGAGATATATGGTCTCAAACATTCCCTATGCTTCATCAGATTTGTCTTTCGGCAACAACTTGCACCGGTACAAGGCCCCAGCTTACTCGTGTACCAGTACAAGAGCCATTAACAGTCCCATGTGCACTTTTGCACCACCCATCGTTGACCTTTACCAATCCTAGCCCATCCCAGCAATATTACTTGCCAGTACGAAAAAAATGTTTAACCTCGCATCAGATAACTATAATTGATTAAATATATAACACAAAAAACAACAGTGAACTTGTATTTAAGTTCAGTTAACAAATCATTGATCCATTTAGCTGTGAGAAGGAATGTCTTTGTAAAAGCTCTGATCAGCTAAATTAATCATGCAAATATCAATCTTAGTTGGTAGTAGAACGGAGCTGAAAATATCTGAATTATGAATAGAATCCCATTCTCCGAAAACATCACAAGATCCAGAACATTTTCTACAATTAACTGGGATAATATTAAAAATATTCCAATTCGAGTAATAACCATTAATATTCACAATGTGAAATTTGATGAAGTGGCTCGGATCTACAATTTAGCACAGTAGAAACTAAGGAACACAAAATCGATGTACTAACTTCACACGGATGAGATAAATAAAATTTGAGGAGAGAGAAATGTAGGATTTAGACATACCATAGCCATCATTGACAAGGAAATTGAAGGTGTGACCATCACAAGCGTAGGTGAATCGATTATTCGAAGAAGGCAATTTGTCGAGGCATCGAGATGCAATCGCCGCGAAATTACCAGTGTACTCAGTGTACTCGGCTAATACAACCGTGCCTCTTGCCACGAAACCGTAGATGAACCAGCTCGTTTTTTCGTCGCTCATCTCTCCTGCTGAAGTGGAGAGAGGCGTGGAATCTGTATGATGAAATGCAGCAGCTGAAGGGGAACCAGGAATTGCTTGATCTGAAAGTTTGAAGGAACGTATTGCGTGGATCTTTGAGTATGTATTATTCTAGGATCAGAAAAGAAGGAAAAAAGGTGGGTTCAGTTCTGTTGTTCTGAGAGTTTGCTAACTGCTACTGCTGGTTCAGTGTTCTGTCCACTGTTCATACCAGGCGAAATTCTCTTTGACTCTTGCTTTCTACGATCTTTCTAGAAAGGCAGAGTTAAAGGTCTCTGTAGTACAGCGTGTCTGATATGACTGACAGCGAACCTGCCAATTTCCATTCTATAATGTTACACTTATAATAGCAGTATGGGGCTAGCTCAACGCTGCAGAGCGTAGTCGGTTTAAGGCATGACCTTGATCTTTGAGATTAAGGGTTCGATACCCAGCAATGCTGGAGGAGAGCCTACAGGCTCAAATCAAATGGGTATCTGAGTGTGGGTCAGTTTTTTCTATAATAATTATTAAATAATTTTAATAATAAGAATGATAAAATTGAAATTTTGAGAATACGAATGGTAGCGCGTCACTGAGAGTAACGCGTTTGTATATTTCAGTTTTTTTTAAGTTAGAGTTGCATAGACTGGTGTTGACGTCAGTGGGAAAAATATCACTTCCATTGACGTCCTTCAGTTTTTTTTTAGAAAAAACTGATAAGTAAAAAAAAAAGGAAAGACGTCATCGCCATTGATCGCCATTTTAACTTTGCCTTTTATCTTTTTTACTCTCTTCTTCATTCTCCAACAAATAACCACGCTAGAGGAAAAAAAAAAGATCTTCATTCTCCAACGCACAAGCCTTGATTCACATCTTTTTTTTTTAACAAATGAGTGCAAAAAGCTTTTTCTTTTAAAATATTTTTTGGACCTACACTTGATATTTGTATCTCCTTTTTTATATATATCTTAACTTTCAAATCTAATACTTTCAAATATCTCCCATTATGATTTCATTGCTCAAAATAAAATACACAAACGATAAAAAAAATGATTGTATATATTTGAGTTTTGAGTAGTTCAAGTAAATTAGGCGGGACGAGCCAGCATTTTTTTTATATGGGATCACTAATTTTGAAATATATTAAATTAAAAAGATTCATGAACTATCCCTTTTTACACAAATTAGAAGTACATAGACACTAATTTAAAGCAAATAATAATATAAATTAATACTAAAAAATCATTATACTTTTTCAATAATACATTTTTATATAAATTAGTTACCATCCAATAGCTCTTAGATGTCTCATTTTTTGTCATCAACACAAGATGTTATCATTAATAACTCTTTCAATAATTTATTTTTTCAACATAATCACCAAACAATCATTTATTCATTGATCTCATACTTTATTCCATAAATCATTTTTGATGCAGTTTATTGCTGAAAAATCATTCGATTGATATTGTTACAACAGATGAATTCATCAAACATATACACTTGAGAATTCATCCTATATTTGTTGATCTCATGTATTATATAACAAATACGCATAATATTTTATTTATACCTATATATTCATATTAAATAACTAACAAGTATTTGATCTTAAATGATTTTTAATTTTGTTAATACTTAATCCACTTGAGCTAATCACATTTCAAAGAATTAAAAATTAATTCAAGCGCAATTATTAGCTGAAATCATATTAAATATTTAATTTGAATTCAATTACAACAACGACACCTGATTGGCTTTTACATATTTATTATTTTATTTTTCTGGAACAATGAAATTATTGTAGGAGAAATTTGAAAATAATAAAATTGAAAGTTGAGAGTAATAACTAGCATTCATTTTCGAGGATCATCAAAAAAGAAATTCATTGAACGAAAAAAGACATAAAAAGGAGATGTGAATTAGGGTTTTATTTCTTAGCGTGGTTGAACTATTGGAGAATCAAGAGGAGGAGAAAGACGATAAAAAAGAAAAGAAAAAACAAAGTGATTTTAGAATAGAAAACTGAAATTCATTGGTTATTTATTATTAATAGATTTCCTACTTATCAATATTATATAATAGAGGGAATTGGTTAAATACCACTTCAAAACATAAGATTTAAAAAAAATACCACTATAAAGTATGTGTTTTGAAAAAAAGGAAGATCACATGACAATAGATATTTTGACAATCTTGATAATAGATCTTCAAATAAATACGAAAAAAAATTAAAAATAGAAAAAATCTTATATATATGTTTTTCTACTCATAGATTGATGGTGATTCAAATTTTATGTAATTTCATTATCGTTTGATAGTCCGTCAAAGACCGTTGAATTAGAACCATTGTAAATTACATAATATTTTGATAGACCTGAGGGACTATCAAATGATAATGAAATTACATAAAATTTAAACCACATTAATATATAAGTAGAATAACATATTAATAAGATTTTTTATTTTTCATATTTTTTCATATTTATTTGAAGATCTATTATCAAAATTATCAATAAAAACCATTGTCAAGAAATCCCTTCACTTTGAAAAATATCATTCTAAACTTCATAAACTTTTAATTTTGCCACGCCCTTTATTTAAATGATTTTATTATTAAAACTTTAATATTTTTAATACTTAAAATACATTCAGTATTTATTTTTCATCCCTCTTTCTTCTTCGTCTCCCTCTACGCATCCTCTTTCCCCATTCCTCTGCCCTTAGCAACCTCCCTCCCCTCGTGGTTCTTCTTCTTCCTCCTTTATCGTGTCTCCCACCTCGGCATTCTCCACACTCTTAAAAATTAAAAAGTCCAACGTGGACAATACTGTCTTTTTTAAGATACTCAGTGGGACACAGTCGCCAGAATGACCTGAATGCTTATTTTCATAGCACAAGTTATCTATTAGTTACATTTTTGTCAGGCATTTATTTGTAATATTATACTTTGATAGGCTGATTGATGTTGATTTACCACATATTGGGGTGACAAGAGAAATGGCTATATTTTCCCCTGACAGCAGTTTTAAAGATCTGATGTTGGATATATATTTGATAACTTATTCTATGAATTAGATTTTAAATTTGGGTTACTTTTGGCACTGATCTCGTCAGTTATGCTTTGTGGCTCCTTAGTAAATATACCAAAGTAAAATGTTGAGTGTGAACTCAAAAAATTCGTATAAAAAATATATTACTTGATATTGGATGTTGAATTGTTGATTATTGTAGACAACTTGAACACATGAAAGCGGGGTAGCACACCAACTGTAATCAGTGAATGACACTAATGAAATCCCGATCCCTTGTCACGAGCAGGAATGTATGTAGCCAATCTGGTCCTGCATAACGGAACAAGTATGTAAAAAAGAAGGATAAAGTTTGTTCTTTGTTGTTTGATCAGTTGGCAACCTAACCTTCAAAGGGGGTTATCATGGAAAATAAGATGCTTCCATTTATTTTTTTAATGTGTTAGAATAAAAATTGGCCCTTTTGGTGGTGCGGCCTTTTGGAGTAGGTGTCTACCTGACTTGGGTTTTATTTTAAGAATGAAAATTAAATTGATATTTATATGAATGCTCAAATGAAAGTAAGTAATATGAAGTAGGGATGTCCTATCTCTGATGTGTTTGGTGTAAATATAAAGTTTAATTTGTAGAAAATGTCTTTTTTTCTCTTTATTTTTTTTATTGATAAAGATGGGATGTTCCAATCAGGGGCGGAGTCAGACACTGGGTCTAGAGAGAGGGGGGACAAAAATTAATTTTTTTTTAGGGGAGGCAAATTTTAAAAAAAATCTTCAATATAAGTATATTTTTCTAATTTTTTTTTCTAAAAATACATATAATCACATAGGTACTCTTAAAAAAAATGGCCAAGGGGACGGCGGCCCCCCTGTCACAAGTGGCTCCGCCCTTGGTTCCAACTAGTATCATTGAAACTTCAAAAGATTGACAATGTTTTAGAGTGACAAACTTGTTTCTTTTCTTTTGCGTTTGTCAAATTCAATCCCAAAGAATTTTTTTTGAAACGATGAAATTGGAGATGGGTTTGTTTGGTTTTTTGCTACATCCAGCAATTCTTAATACATAAGAGGGTTAAGGTTTCAAGCATGTCACATCATTATTTTTCTCCACCATTGATTTTATTTAAATATTTTCATCTTCTTAAATCCAAGGGTTCATATAAAATAGTTTCTCTCTATTCATTTAAATAATATGTGCAATATACTTAAGGTGAAACTTAACTCTTAAAATGATTTAACTTTTTACATGATCATTTATAAATTATTATGGATTTAATTATATTATTTATTTATTATAATAATTATCATTATTACTTAGCATTTAAAAATATTATGTCTAAATTTTTTTCACTGTAAAATTTTATTAAATATATTAAAATTTTTATATTATTAATTATTAATTTGAGGACTATATTGTTGGGGCGAAACCCGAGTTATAGATCTAGTTTGCTATAAATTTCATTTGTAGCTAAGTACTAAAAATGGTGCACAAGTAAAACATATTATGTAATAGAAAGCAATGAGGGGCAAAGGGAGAAGGAGTGTTAGGCGGAAGGCCTACTGGAATAGGTAGAGTGAGTGCCAATGGAGCGAGGGAGGCAGAGGTGAGAGGGATCAAGAGGGGACGAGACCTTGAGGAGAGAAGAAGAAGATGAAAAATGCTGAGGGATATTTTAGGTATTATAAAAAATACAAAAAATTTAATAAGAAATTTATACATCTAGACAGTGGAGTGGTAAAACTAAAAGCTTATGAATTTTAGATTGGTATTTCTATTAACTCAAATTTTGAAGTGACATTTTTTAAAACTTAAACTTTGAAGTGATATTTTTTAAAATCTCATATTTAGAGTGACATTTGACCAATTCCCCTATACAATATTATATGAATAGTTTATACATAAAATAGTATTGTTTTTAAAAAGATAAATGGTTCCCTCTATCCTTTGATAAATATGCTACTGATTGGGCATGTATAGGGATGGTTCATAAGAGCTGAGTCCTTGAACCCGATCCGTTGAGAAATCCGGCTCATATCCGGCCCTCCTCCAATCAAGCTTGATCATTCTTTCTTATAAGAGTCGAATTTGATAAAAGTGGAGCCTGACTTCGAGAAACAAACCCTTTGTCCCTTTCCAACCCGGCCCTTATCAAACCTGACTCTTATCAAACCCGATCTTTATCACTCTTAAGTTCTTTTCAGACCCAATTATTTTAAAATCCCTATGTTCTAATTGTATTTTAAAATATAGAAATTCAAAAAATATTTAAAAAATATTATCTTTCTATATTTATAGTTTTAAATTTTACTTTATTTTTTAATATTTTATATTGTATTTTAGTTATATATTAAAAATCTGAAAAAAAAAAAAAAAAATAATTCAAAAATGATAAAATTCTTTCTAAATCCGATACTTTCTCGTTTATAATCCAGTCCTTAAGATCCAAAAAACTAATAAAAATTGGATATCTTGAAGACTGAACTTATCCTCATAAATTAAACTCTTTAAATCTGACTTTTTAATAATCATTTTCAAATCCGGCCTTTATCTTTTATAGATTCACACCTTACAGGACGATATCTAGGCATACACCATTCGAAAATTATGAGCGCCAGTAGTCCAGTACCCAGAAAAGACGGACTCAAGAGACGTAGGCAACCCGGTTCCTAGTCATCGAACAAATCAGAATCCTCTCTTTCCATCAGGTGTGATAACATGTAGCGGTTGGTTTATCTTTCACTTTCCCTTCATCACTTGAGGGAATGTCGTTTGATAATAACTTCACACACAGAATAACACAGAGTAAGTTGCACAGATGACCAGACAATCATTGCAACATAGTGAAAAACTGAAAATGAGACGGCGAGGAAACAGAAAGAGAGATGGCAGCAATTGCAGCTCTGAGAGCACTGCAAAGGAGCTCAAGGCGCTCATCGCCTTGCTCTGCGCCGCTTCCCACCCCGTTCTCTCAATCCCTTCGTCGTTTTGTAAGCTCTTTTTTGTGCCTCAATTTCTATCCATTCGGTTTTATTAACATCAAGTGACATAATCCCTAGTTGATGTCTTAATCGGCCCATAATAAAATTTCATTTTTCTATGCATCAGTTCGAACAATTGCACTTTCTTTAAATGATGCCACGATTTTGTCATAACTTCTCCTATGCGTGATTTAAAGCCAAATTGATTGAAAAAAATTCGGATGGTCGGTCTTTATACTTATTTCATGAGAGTGCCTTGAATAAATTCTTAAAATGTAAAATCTTGTTGAGTTTCTTCTGCACAAGATCAAGGGTCCATAACATGAATGAATGAAGGTAATTATAATAGATAAATTTTATTGCTTTCATCTTTAGCCTCATAATCTTGTAGAAAACTAATCAAAAGATAGTATTTTACATAGAGAGATTCCTATCTAAGGTAAATCAGACTGCATTAAGCACAGACCAATTCAATGTCATTCCCTGTTCTCTGTAAAAGGGCCATCAATCACAAATCCAAACAGCAGTCCTGTCAGTTACCATTCTTTTAATACTCCCTTAACTTTTTTTATTGTCTGATTGCACAACTGATGTTTAATTGAGCTCATTAATTGGAATTTCAGATAAGTACGCTAATTGTAGCGGAACATGAGGGTGGTTTTGTAAAGCCATCTTCTCTAAGCGCACTTGCCGCGGCTCAAGCTGTGTCAAAAGAGAATTCAATTTCAGTTCTCTTGGCAGGTTCAGGGCCATCAGTTGAAAAGGCTGCACAGCATGCAGCAACATGCCATCCCTTGATTTCTGAGGTACAAGAATATTAATGTTTCCACCACACGTGCCATAAAATTGAGAACTAATGTAACATTAGTAAAACTTCTTTCTTTGACATATAACCAGACTACTGATAGTCTTGATGGTCTGGACATTCTTGTAGATAACAATATGATATTTAACATATTTATCATGTGTTCTAAGGTTATATGAGATACATTATATAGTTTAAAGGAGTATGCTGCTTGTTTCATATAAATGAACTTTTACCCCTTTCTGCTGTTATTAACCACATTCTGTGATTTTCTATTATGGAAGTTAATGGAAGAAAGCACGGAAAATTAGCAGGGAAAATAATTACTAGGGATAAATATTGGAATAATGCTAAAAACCTGTTAAGAAGGAGAGTGAGGCGATTTGATCGCTGAAATGGAAAGTTTTGAAATTAACTACATTATCAAGAAAATCATAGAAATCCATCTCCTCTATCATCTTTTCATACACTACAGACTTAATTTAAAATTCCTCAATTATTATTTGGTGCTTCCTGACTAGTAGTGGGATCAGGGAGACATTTCTGGTGCTTACAATGTTTTGCCATTTTCTGTTTTACCAATTTCCTAGGTTCTGCTCATAAGGGCTTTGTCAGCAAGTATGAATTACCTTTTATACTTAAACAACTGCTTTATTTAATTAATATATTTGTGTTATAACAATATACCTTAAGAGTACTTGTGTTAATCTTTTCAGTTTTTTTTTTATTTAAGTTACCCATCTCCTTAGAAGTGAATCCTCTCTACTAGCCTAAAAGTTTAGTTGAAAGAAGTATGATGTTGATGATCTAAGTTCTAGTCTCTTTCAGGTTCTTGTTGCCAAGTCAGAAGAACTGGAGCACCCAATGGCAGAATCTTGGGCTGAGATAGTTAAAATGTTACAAAATAAGGGGAGTTATAGTCATATAATGGCAGCCTCGACTTCTTTTGGGAAGAATATCCTGCCACGTGCTGCCGCTCTGTTGGATGTTTCTCCCATTACAGATGTTGTTCAGATATCTGAGCCTTGCCTCTTTGTCAGGTTGGATTTTCTGATTCAGAGAGCCAGAAAGGGTTAATAAATTATGAAATGGGCTTTCTTTTGGCAGATTAATGTTCCTTCCTGAGCACTTGCTGCTAAGATCTATTTTACATTTTTGCTTTTCTATCTTAAGGATAGATAGAAAATTGCTCACTGGGGTTTTTCTTCGCTTATATCTCTGCAGATCTTAAAATATTATATGTACTCCCATAGTCCCATGAAACTAGAGGCACTATCCGTACTGTACGCTTTTATAAAAGTGTGGAAAGTTACATGTAGCTCTTAAATTGCTTGCAAATCCTTACCATTTTCTGAACTGTCTATTTAAAGAAAGTGGAAAGCAGAAAATAATTTTAAGAGGGTACATGAGAAACTTTTGCTTGCTTATCCTTTGTAATAAAGAGTAAATTAATATTTCAGGCCAATATATGCTGGAAATGCTCTGTGTACAGTGCGATACATGGGACAAGATCCATGCATGATGACTGTCAGATCAACTTCTTTCCAAGTTGACGTAAATCCAGATGCTGCAAAAGCAAATCCAGCAACTATCACCGAGATTGACATATCTTCTCTGAACCAAGGTTTATCTTTTTGCCAAATAGTATGTTTTGTTGCATGTCACATTGTTTCAAAGAGCACACTATTGGTATGTTCCTGTTGTACCTGTGGTAGTAAGCCTTAATTTTGCATAAGAAAGGGCAGATCGAAAAAAGTGAAAATGTATCTCAACTGGCTGGGACCCCATAAGCACAAACAAACTTTCAAACTTCGTACTACCTTTATATTTGTTTTATGTATGCACATGAATGTTCTAGCAGGCAGTCCTTTTCTCTCCTCACAGGTGTACTTTTAAAAAACTTTTTATCAGTCTGTTTACTTTTATTTATTTATAGAAATTGTTGGAAAATCCAAGTGGTTGAACCTTAGCTCACAAGAATCTGAACGGCCGGACTTGGGGAATGCACGTGTGGTGGTGACAGGAGGACGTGCTTTGAAAAGTGCAGAGAACTTCAAATTGCTGGAGAAGCTTGCCGAGAAACTTGGAGCAGCAGGTATGTTCATCCCATTTTGGTATAGGTAGTTGTCCATTGCAATTGAATGAAATTTCTTTCGCTCTTTTCTTTTAAGAATACATGCCTCCTGCTTTGCGTCCATTTTTCTAATAGATTCAAAATTGACAGTGGTTATCAGTGGGTACCAGTATTTATCATACATGTGTTTCTCATGGAATTTCTTGTTCTGTTGCTCTTCTTAACTAAAGGCTACAGTTACAGTTTGGTCGCTAGTTTGCAGAATGCCCTGTATTTGTTGTTTGGTTCCTGTGCTTACCAGGTGTTTTGCCTACCATTTTGACGAACAAATTCTATATGCTTAATAATATATTCTTTTCTACCCTTAAATAGTTGGTGCCACTCGAGCTGCTGTTGATGCTGGATTTGTACCCAATGATCTCCAGGTAATGCTGCAACATTTGAAAGCTCTCTCTCTCCTCTCTCTCTCTCTCTCTCTCTCTGACCTTTGGAGTGGCTTCCAAGTAATAGATAAGCAAACAAAAGCTATAAAATGTATGCCAGGTTGGTCAAACTGGCAAGATAGTTGCTCCTGAGCTGTATATCGCATTCGGAGTTTCGGGGGCCATACAACACCTGGCTGGCATGAGAGACTCCAAGTATATTGTGGCTGTAAATAAAGATGCTGATGCCCCCATATTTCAGGTCTCATTCTTTAGAAATTTTAAATTGTTTTTCTGTAGAAGTTCTTCACAATTCACAATCTTGCCACTGTATTTTCTTTTCCTTCTGGGTAATAAAGAGCCTTGGCTACATGGACAAATTAGGAGAATTTTCAAAAATAAGTATAAGTTGCTCTCTCACATAGCAACTAAAAAAATCCACTTATGGACAAGTGGAGACTATACTGTTATGTGACACTATCTCCATGTATGGTAAGCGAAGCAAAATTAAAGTAGAATAAATGTTAAATCACCTTAAAGTGTTTGGTAGTGGTGAAGTAAATAGATGTAGTAGTTTGGGCAAAAGTGTTAAAAAAAAGGATATTTGATGATTTAACTTTAAAGTACCTCCATAAGTGGTTAACTTCTTTTGCCTTAAGTCACTTCCATTTAGTGCATTAAGCGCTTTAAAACACTTAAATAACTTTTACTCTGCCTAAAGGGGGGGGGGGGGTATACTTCAGACAAATGGAAATATATCCATACTGCTCTATTTTCCATTTCCCATATAGATGACAATAAAATCCTCCCTGCATGGTTCATTTTCTCATGGATCAGTAGGAAACTTTGGGCAACTCTGAAAAATTGAGAGGACCACATGTGCACGAGTTGCATGATGTGCATGTTTTCTTTGTATTACAGTGCAATTTCAAATTACTAAAATTTCTTTTCATTTTTTGAGAGATTTTTTGTGGAACATTGTGTCAAGCTAGGGTGTTAGCAGTTGGTTGCCTGGGACATTTTCCCCAGCAACTAAAGCGTGCCATATTGTCTACAAATCTTAGCCTAGCAGAAACTCGTACTTAAGGGGTTTCAGTACTTGACAGAAATTTGTGTGGGGTTTAAACCTATATTTATAGTTGCAGAATTGGGTTATTAGTTATTAAGTGGCATGCTCTGGGTGGATCTAAGTTGAAAGTGCTCCTGTCGACCAAATATATATCATAATGCCTAATTACTCTCAGACTTTTTCTCACATTTGCTATTTTATTCAGGTTGCTGACTATGGCTTAGTTGCTGATTTATTTGACGTGATCCCAGAGCTGCTTGAGAAATTGCCAGAAAAGAAATGATTAATTTAGATGATAAAAATAATCTTAAATTCAGATTTAAATTCTTTTCCTTCATTTTTTTTCCTAATGTAAATAAGCAAGCACAAGTATAGCTTGAAAGGTGCAATAAAAACTAATTTTAGTTTTATAGCGCAGTTTGATTTTTTATTTATTATTTTATTAAAAGCATAAGCAGTCTTTTTGGCTTTTTGCCAAAAGAAAAAGTCTGCTTTACTGCAGAAATGTTCTGAAGAAAAGTCTGTGGCGCGACATGGACTCGGATCCACTGTTGCGCGGCACGGTACGGCGCAGCACGTGGTCCGTTCGATCACTTCGAGATTCGTACTAATACTTTAAGATTCGAGTTAGCACGAATCTCGATGTGATCGAACGGACCACGTGCTGCGCCGCACCGTGCCGCGCGACAGCAGATCTGATTCCGGCGCAACATTGTTGATGAAGACATGATCAGTTCCATAAAAAAAAGGGAAATGATGTAATTCGAGGCAAGGAAGACGTGGTGAGAAAAAAAAAACTGTGATAATCAACAACAGAAGCAATGAAGCAATAAAGAAAATACTAGAGAAGATGCCAAATAACTTTGAACATCTTACCATAATATTTGTTTTATGTTAAATAAGGGAGGATAGTCACATCCAAGTGTTTTTAAAAAAAAATCGCAACCACATCCAAAAAAATCATCGGCTATTAACCCTTGTTTTCCGCTAAAAATGTTATACTTAAAAACTTCACTGGAAACCTGCCATGCAGGAGCACCTACTTAAAATCTGGCCTTGAGGAAAAATCATCTCACCATCTTTTATTTTATTTTATTTATTTTTAATAAAAATGAGACTTTAAACTACCTATCTTTTAATTATCCATAAAAAAATTTTCATTCGGTTTCGAATCTTTAACCTCTCACATGAAAAATATTACCTGATGGTTCTCCATCCCACCATCCCTTAACATTCGGGTACGACTTCAACACAATGCACATAAGGTGTAGCCATGATATTTGACAGTTTTTTTGTATGAGAAGGGATTAAATTATCACTATTTTGGTGTCACATCAGTGCCATTAAAATTAAATATCAAATAACTATTATTTAAATTCTTAAATAACAAAACTATTTGAAAGAATATTTTGTAAATATCATCTTATATATGTATACAAAAAATTATATCATTTCGATATTATTTATATAGGCATCAAGCGTTAATAAAATCAACGGACCAAATTTTACAATTTAGACATGTTACTTGATGGCTATTCAAATGAAGTTAAAATTTTATGATTTTTAATATATATACAATTGAGATGATATAGAATACATCTAACGGTTCACATTTTAAAATTTATACATAAATAAATAAATAGGCACCAAAAAAATAGTAATTGGATCCCTTCTCTTTTTGTATATAATTATATGAGTTGGGATATGGTGCCATGCATAACACGGATCGCTCCCATGCTATGAATTAATTCTTTATTTTTAAAATTTAAATGGTCGATCTTAACCATACAAAATGATTTTCATATGAATATATCTCAATGTAGACTAAATTTTATATTTTTTAGAATTTTTTTACTATTAAAAATATAGTTAGAAAATCACTTGATTTAGTTATTATGAGTCATTCAAAAAAGGTGATTTTTTAATTATCTTAAAAAATAGTAAAAAAAAATAAAAAAAACTATATAAAATTTGATTTACGTCGAGATATTCATACGAAAATTATTTTGTACGGTTTGATCGATCATTTATATTTTGATAATGAAGAACCGATCCATAGTACGGAGGCGATCCGTACTATGCATAGCCCAACTCTAATTATATTATTGATAATAAGAGTGATAAAAATAAAATTTGAAATCTATGAATGGCAGCGCGCAGCTGACAGTGGTACGGAGAAAACGCGCCACTGTCAGTGGCGTCTTTGTATAAAATAGTGTAAACGCGCCACTGACAATGACGCGTTTGCTCTTACTCATCTTGATCATGATCCATTATCGTTAGATCAACATTACTACTGCTGATCAACCACCAAAAACGCCACTGTCAGTGACGCGCTGCTATTTGTAGATTTTAAAATTTATTTTTATCACTCTTATTATTAATAATATAATTATTATAATTATTGTATACAAAAAAAAACTGGATATTTGGTGTATGAGAATGGCTGAGATCAGCAAGGCTGAAGAAATCCCCAGCCAGGTACTCGGACTTGGAGAGAGGAGCCTCGTACACATCAAGCGCCATCTCAAGCCTCTCCGAGTTCATTTCGATGATGGGTTTTGCCGGGCGTGCCGCCACCAGTGGTGGATACAGAGTATCAAGCAATTGTGGGCGCACCTAGACATACAAGTCTGATATCTCAATTTAGCCCAGTTATAATTCATGTTTATACTATATTTCTATTGAATTTAAACATAAAATTACAGTTTAGAGGATTGCTTTTGAATAAGGCATTGGAACATTAGGGGGAGGTTGAGGGATTGTGTTGGTGGGCTTCAGGTTTCTAAGTTCCAACTATACATCGACTATCACTGATTCTTACAAATCATTGCGAGTTGATGCTAATCTTGGCCTTGGATATATGAGATTATGTTATATTCTAGATAATTATATTTGGTGGTGTTATAATAGGCATTAATGGGGGGAATTTAGTATAATTAAAAAGTTAGGTGGATGATTGTCTATATAAATACACCACTCTCATTGTAATAATTATAAAAGAAATAAAAATAAATTAAATTATGTTGAGACTTTGTTCTCTTTTATCTTTCTCTTCTTTATCTCATTTAATCCAAAAAATATCAAAACCCCTCCATTATTATCCAAATCCTTTCAAAGATATCCAAGATTCCATCTCCCATTTTACAATTCTCATCCAAAATCTTCAATTCACACTCCAATTTCAATTAAGAGTGTAACAAGTGGTATCAAAGTCTTCAATATCTCATACAATGGATTAAAGGACTACCACAACATCACAATTCATCTTCGTCTCAACACCACAATTCATATCACGCACCACATCAACCACCCTATAGCCACAATCACCCCTCTCACCACCAATTCGACTTGAAAATACAGCATCCTCTCCACCAATCCCTTTTTCAAGAACATTCAAGACATGATGACTTCTTCATTCAAGACGACAATAATCAAATGGGAACCATGACAAGAATCGAAGACATCACTTCACCACTTCTCATTCTCAAATAACACCTCGCCAAATTATCAATCGATCTTCAAGATCACAAGTTGAAATCGGCAAGATACAAAGTGCAATCGGACCAACTTCGTGCACAATCACAAGCGTCACTTCTTACACTCATGAGCATGGTGTGAGCAAATGAGAGACGCAAGAATGAAGAGTTGGAGATCGACACGACAAATGAGCTAGATAACATATCAAATGACGAGTTTGAAGTCGAGACGAATGAGGATTTCAAAATCGAGGAAGAAGTTCAAGACTCTACTACTCAAGAAGACTAAAACTCTCCTCCCCAAGATGATCAAGGGCCTATTCAATAAGAAGATCATCATTCTCCTTTCCAAAATGATCAATGGCCTACTCAACAAAAAGATAATTATTCGCCTTCCCAAGATAATCCTCATCAAAAAATCATGATAATCTTCACCATAACGATCTTGCCTCACTCGACACAATTATCCACCATAAGACTCTTATGAAAATTATCCTATAAGACACTTTGTATGATGATCCATTTCTATACATGTGTCATTTCTTCCGCTCGCTCAACGAAGACAATTGCCTCACCTACTCAACGATAAGGAAGCACTCCCATCTCGATGCGCGACGAACATTATTGGGTCCTTTCTTCCTTTGGCCACGAAGACCTCCTCCAAAGTCTAATATTTTGATTGTTCATTTTTTTTTCTTGGGCTAGGAGACCACCTCCAAAGTCTATTATTTTTTCTTTTTTCTTTTTTGTCAAAATCCTTGAGGACAATGATTATTTGAAGGGATGTTGTATTCTAGATAATTATATTTGGTGGTGTTATAATAGGCAATAGTGGGGGACATTTAGTATAATTATGAAGTTAGATGGATGATTGTCTATATAAACATACTCCTCCCGTTGTAATAATTATGGAAGAAATAAAAATGAATTAGATTGTGTTGAGACTTTGTTCTCTTTTATCCTTTTCTTTTTTATCCCATTTAATCCAAAAAATATCAAAATCACTTCATTATTATCCAAATCCTTTCAAAGATATCTAAGATCACATCTCTCATCTCACAATTTTCATCCAAAACCTTCAATTCACACTCCAATTTCAATTAGGAGTGTGACAGATTATGAGTCTGGATTTTAGAATTAATAGGATTGCTTGCTAAAAAATTTTGAAGGTAAGAAAATTGCATTTCAGAAACACATGTACAAACTTTATCCTGTGCATAAGTAGTACTCTTCTGGCCAATATGCGAAAAGGCGACTAAAAATGAAAATGTTAAAACCCCAATTTTATCTCAGTAATATTAATCGGCTGATCAATGAAATTGGGCTCAATACACTTAAAGCCTCAAATTGTACGGCCTCATGATATTCTAATAGACTTTTAATAGGAACATACTTGCAAAAAGAGAAATCGAAGAAACTAATATTTGTTATTTCTTGAAGATTTTTATAGGGGCTGCTAATAGTATCCAGGATTTTGCCCCCGAAGAAAATCTCCAATGTTAACCGCAAGCGATGCAACCAATGAAGAGCTCAAGAGTCTGGATCTTGATCTTCTGCTACGTAGCATCGTGCAACACAATATATAAGATCACTTTGAGATTCATGAATTACGAGGAGATTAAACGGACTATGTGCTATGTTGTACGGTGCTCCAATAGTCTTATGTATGAGAATGGATAAATATGATTATGTAATTAATTTTACCTATTTATTGTTTGAGAGGAAACGATATCGGGCTATTATAATAATTAAAATATTATTATAATAATGTCATGTACTGCACAATGCACGAGTTTATAACTAATATATTACATTCACTAAAGGAAAACAAACACTAAAATACTATTTGAATTATCTTATAATCCATTTCCACTATAAAAAATAGAGGAAAGTCTACTTTGACCCCTGAACTATTATATTTGATTCAATCCTCCTAAACTTTTGCTTTGTTCAATCAATCCCCTAAACCTTTTAAATTTATTCAAATTGACCATTCGGTTACTAATTTAGCCAGATTTTTTAATTAATTATTTGAATAATTATATTTTTAATGATAAGAATGATTAAATTGAAATTTTAAAAATATGAATGGCGGTGCACCACTGACAGTGGCATCTTTAATTTTTTTATTTTTAATTATTTTATATAAAAAAATACAACAACGACAATGAGAGTGGCGCGTTCTCCCACTGGTGCATCTCTCATATAACTTGTTTTAAACAAGTTGATGAAAATATTTAAAAAAATGAAAGACGTCATTATCGCGTCAGTTTGACTGACGTGTTTGTACAACACCATTGACAATGACGCGCTGTCATTCATATTTTTAAAATTTTGATTTAATCATTCTTATTATTAAAAATAGAATTATTCTAATAATTAATTTTAAAAATCTGTAATTTAGCACTTCCCATCACTTTTACCAACTAATTATTCGTTATGTCTCCGTCTCTATTTTATTATCTTCACTTGTAATGGTGATAAATTCCTTCATTTTTTTTTTCTTTACCACCACCTCGTGCTTTTTTTGCCTTCTCCTTGACATCATGGTCTCCTCGTTCCTCTCCCTTCCAAATTTCTCTCTGCAGCTTCACTTATAACTCTATTGCACACATCATCCACTCCATATGGCCTCTGTTTTGTACTTCGACAACATCAAAAAATTTAATCCAAGAAAATTAGGACTGCTGACGGGTAGCTAATGAAATACCCAACTGGATTTCCATCAGCACAAACAACCTAAAGAACGTTTGATCTTCCAAACAATGACTCTACTGGATAATCACCGTAAGATTGGATGCCCTGCTAGCGGCGCTTCACCAACAATCAGGGACCGGCCTTTATACTATACTATAAAGCAATTTGTATAAATTAATATTTTTTATTAATTTTTAGATTTAGGGGGGCACGACCCTTTTTTTGTACTAAGCTCAGCCAGTATGCCTATGTCCAAAAATATTCATTTTGTTCTCCTGACTCTTCTTCAAACACTTAATGTGCAAACACAATATGAGTTTAGAATAAGATGGAATATTCAGAATGAATGATATACTATAATTTTTTATTTTTGAAAGAAAGTTCTCAAACTAACTAATTTGTATTAAAAAGAGAAGTCAAAATAATTATAATTATATAGTTTTAACTTTCTGTATTGAAAAAAAATAGAATTAATTTATGGGACCCGAAGCAAGTAAATCAACTAAATCTGTATTGAAAAGAGAAGACAATTATTACATAAAATAATTATATTTGAAATAGTATAAACTATTTTTAATAATTTACCCTTTAGATTATCAGGTACGAAATGACATTTATCAATATTCATATCTATTTATTTAACTAAAAAAAGAATGCATCCATATCCATATAAAATAAATTAATAAAAAAATCTTTGTTCATGTCTATTTTAACAAATGCGAATTAGATAATGAGTAAAAGAATATTATTGACAACTCTAAATATGAGCTCTCCATCCCTCGCTTTTTATAATCGCTCCAAAAATTAACATGATTAACTTGCATCAATAACAAAATATAAAACCATAGTCATTAAATTTAAACATTTAACAAAAGAGCAAATTATACAAATAGTTTTTAAAGTATTATAATTTTATCAAATTGGTCTTTAATATTTTAAAAGTATCAATTTGATCCTTAAAGTATCATTTTTAGTTATCAAATTGGTCCTAAAGTTTCAAATGTATAATTTTAGTACTTGTAGTTTTAATTTATATAAATTTGTTCTATATTTGAAATTCATTAAAAATGATATTCTTTAGCATTGAAATTAATGAATATTAGAATGAAAATACTACGAAAATACTATATTAATTTCATATTTTTATAAACTTGTTAATATAATATTTATAAATTATTTTCACAAATTATAGGATATATTATATGGTAGGAATGTCAATGTTAATATTTATTTTTTTAGTATTATTAAAGATAGGATTAATTTGTTATGAATAAAAAAATTTAAGGACAAAAATGATAAGTTAGTGAAACCTCATGGACTAAAATGATACTTTGAAACTTTAAAGATCAATATGGTAAGAAAATGAAACTTGTATCAAATACATACTTTTGAAATTTTAAAACCAATTTGATAAAAAAAAATAACACTTCAAGACCGTCTATATATATAATTTATTCTTTAACAAAATTACCAGTAAATAAATGAATAAAACCAAACCATAATGTTTGCAACAAAACCCTTAACAACCTTGCAATTATCCTTCAAACTAAATATATTATAGAAAAATGGGCGCTACCTGTACAGGATTTCTGAAAAAAAGGACGAGAAAAACAGCTTTCAGAAAGGACAAAAGGACTACTTTCAGAAAGGACAAAAATGATTCATCCTTCTAGATTAACAAGGGAATTTCAATATAACAACAAAGCAATTCAAAAGAAAAAGAAAATTATTGGAACATTCCATTAATTCGGACTGGCTGAGAGGTTGATTTGCTAACAATTTCTAAAAACACTTCAATTTAGGGGTGTCCTCTGGAAATGGTTAAAAACTTAATATTTTAATGCAGTTCCAAAGGCTAGCGTCTAATTGTTTCAGATAAAAGAATTCTAAACTGAGGTCCCAGTACCAGAAAATTTCTCTTATTTTCGTCCTTTATTTTCCTTTTTGTATGTACTAGAATAGTAAAGCAATGAAGGAAATGATTTAAACGCTCATCTGGAAAATTGCACCATAGCTGTTGGTCATTATAGCATATGCTAACAGCGCTGAAGATCAATGTTTGTCCTAATTCTCACGGTACAACATATCTTATCATTTATTCACGTCAAACTACAGGAATAGAAGCACATCATGTGCTTTCTATTTACCAGTAATAACAAAACCCAACAAAACTGACAATTACAAAAGTGCTGAAATTGAGCCTTGAAATTATTATCCATAACATAGCATACTTTTTAAGAATTTAATTTTCCTAAGAACCCAGCATTCCAGCAGCAACCTTCTTAAATGCGGGCCTTGACGTAATATCATCCCACCACGCCTTAACATGTGTGTATGATTCAAACACCGATCCATACGGTGTTGCCATTAGATACTTGGTATATGAGAAATGGCTGATATCAGCCATGCTGAAGAAATCCCCAGCAAGGTACTTGGACTTGGAGAGGCGTGCCTCGTACACTTCAAGCACCTTTTTGAACTTCTCCAGGCTTGAGTCAATGATTGCTTGGTCAGGCGTACCTCCACGCATTTTAGGTACAATGAGGCTTTGGTACACTATAGGAGAAATGGCTGGATTGTATTGATGGGCTTCTGCTTCTAGCCATACATCCACTGATGCTGATTCTGACAAGTTGTCTTCTTTAAGAAGGTCAGTACCATTGGCCTTGTACTTACGGAGTACATACCTTGATATTGCACGTGATTCTGAAATACAGTTGTAGGTTCATGTTAGTATAATTTTAACCTTTGTTGAAATTGTTTCTGAGAAAGTTTCAGAGGTTTAAAAAAAGGACAGTAGGATTACTTTATAATTATATAAATTCTACTCTGGTAATCAAACCTACCCCCTTGTGGCCTCCCCCAATATGGAAAGTATGGATGTAAGGCAACAAAACTCAATTTTCCTTCTCTTTGACAAGAGCCCTCAATTATTTTTGAGAAAATGACCAATATGCCCTTGAAATTGGCATCACTGTTTTTTTTTCCATAACTATTCTCATTTTAAAAGTAGCACTCAGGATTGTTAAACTTCAGAACATCAATAATAATAAACAAAAAAAAAAAAAAAAAAAAAAAGTTTTTAATCTTGCCAGGCTGCTTATAATTCCAGTCAGAGACAGTTTTTAATCTAAGTCAGAAGAAAATTTGGCTGACGGTTTAACTGAGACAAAATTTAAAGCGTGTAATTATCAATACTGGATCCTTCAGATGTCTAGCAATCTAATAATAGATTCAACTTATTAAATTATAACCAAGCTTAAAGGGGGAAAAAAGAGGATAGTCTGACATTTTAACACCTCTCAGGAGAATAATATCCATTGGGCGATCAGAGTGAAATATGAATTGAGGTGCATTGGTCCTGGATTTGTTACCTACTTACATATATGTTCTTTTATTAAGCACTATTATTCCTTCATGTACTAAACCCACTTGATAAAAAAATTAAGTATTTTGTAAAAAATTCAAGCAGAAAATCATTAACAAATAAAAATAAAGATCCAAGTTGTGAGAAAAGTTTCATCTCACCGAAAAGCACAAGATCGCCATCCTCAAGAGCAGGTATTTGCCCAAACGGCTGCAAATTTCACAATGAGGATTAATTTTTGTGGGTTTCTTTAATACAGTACTAGTTATTATTGTTAATGACTTTTTTATGTACAGGGAAGAACTAAGTCACAGCCTATGGAATTGATAGACAGACACAATAGACTTTCTGACAGTGACATCATAATCTGATCAGCGATCAGTGATCAGATACTCAAAATTTATCATAATTTCCAGAAAATTGATGATAAGATATGAAATTAAGAGCCTTACGTTGCGAGCAAGGTGGGCAGGGCCCTTGTGCTCGCCGGCCATCATGTTGATCGGTACCAGCTCGTACTCGGCTCCGACCTCCTCCAGGCACAGGAGCACGCGCGTCGTGCATGTCGATATGGGTGATCCGTATAGTTTCACCACACCCATCTCTCTTCCTCTCCTCACCCTTTCTCTCTCTGTCTCTGGCTGTCGTTTGTTAGTTTGCACTTTGCAAGGATGCTGTGGATCTAATCTCCTACTTATTGGAGGAACTGAGGAAGGGTTGCTGGTAGCCGTCTTGTTTGGATCTTCTGTGGCGTTTCACCCGTGTCAGAGTTATCTGACAAGAAAAATCAGCGGTATGCGTGCGGTTTGCAGAATTAACGCCATGTGCAGAAATCTCAGCACGAGAACACCACACCAGGGCTTTTTTTTTTTAATTCGCAACTACTCCGGGGCACGCATATTTATATATGGAAAGTGGTAGGGGTAATAAGTTTCTGGAAAACGTTCGTTCAGAGTAAAAAAAATTGATGTTTGGATATAATAAAGATATAATTTAAAAGTAATATATTTTATATAAGAGAAGGATCGGTTAACAATGATTTATTTTGATAATTTTGACAATAAATTTTTTAAATAAATAGAAAAAAATTTTAAAAATAATTTTTTTTTATAAATGTGTTATTCTACTTTAGATTGATGGTTATTTAAATTTTATACAATTTCATTATCATTTGATAGTTCATCAAAGACCGTTAAATTGGAACCGTTGCAAATTATATGAAATTTTGATGGTCTTTAATGAACTATCAAACGATAATGAAATTACATGAAATTTGAATGACCATCAATTTAAAGGTAGAAGAACACATCTATAAACTTTTTTTTTCATTTTAAAGATTTATTTATATTTATTTAGAGATCCATTGTCAAGGTTGTCAAAATAACCCATTGTCAATGAATCCCCCACTCTTTATATAATAAAAATAAAATATATTATAATTACAACAATAAAGTCTTTAATCTCAAATAAATTGGGGTAGGCTAGAAATGAAACCCAATCGGAAAGCATAAGATCATCTCAAATATCAGTGATAATAATGAGTATGATGAAAGAAAATAAATAAATAAAATAATAATAATAATAAATAAAGATGTATTATAATTATAAAATATTGAAAATATATATTATAATGATAAAATATTAAAAAATATATTAAAAAATATAAAAATATTTAAAATAATATATAAGAATAATTTGAAAATAAAATATTTTTTAATTAGAAAAATACACATATATTAAAGAGATAAATTATTCGTGAAACATCTTATTATTAATGAAAAATGAATTATTCATGAATAATTGGTGAATTTTATGATTATGATTAGAGCTTGAGGGAGAACTTACATCCTCCGTAACATTTTTAGACAGAAAAAAGCTTAAATGTGGCATCGCTGTTTGGAGATTTCAGGGTAAGATTACTGTGACTTGCTTTCGTGGGGTCATAAGTCATAACTAAAATAAGCAACTGTTCTTTAATATGACCGTTTTAATTTATGAAAGGGTCGTTACTTGTCATCATGATCGTAAATTTATGGGAGCCTTGTCAGCTCGCATATATAATGTGAGTGCAAATTTTGATAAGTGGCAAATGGATCAGAATCGATTGTCATAGAAAACTATGGCACATCTGTTACCATAGTTTTCAACGGTCCGGATTTGAGATAAAGAGGTTTTACTTTGTGTGGACCCCATATTATATGAGATACAAAAAGTATGATACATTGCTATCATAAAAAAATGGGAGTGAGGAGCTACAAAGTATTTTGAACTAAAAAATTGATTCAAAATCATCTTAATTCGTTAATTTTGTATCGGAATTTGTAATAATTATTGAAAGTATGAATTTAAAATTTAAAATTTATTAAAAATATAAATTTCGATGTAAAATCAATGGCTCCAGAAAATTTTGAACTAACTTTTTAGTTCAAACCCCTTTGTATTTCCCACGCCTCCTAAAAAATATGGCAGTGGAACTGAATTCGGTCGCAAACAGACCATATTTCAAGTTCTTATTAACACCAATTGAAATTTGGAAACAAACTTTCATTTTTTTATAAAAAAAAATTGATGCGTCATAAATATAACTCAATATAAAAAATTTCATAGTTTTATTTTTAACTTTTATATAAATTATATTGTTTGCATCTAAGTTCCATCTATACATACTCTATTAGTTCTGCTTCTGTCGTATTAAACTATTAAATGTTCGTGCAGCACATTATCATTAATTGACTTCCTTAAAAAAAAAAAAAGGGATGCTATAAATTCCACCTCCTAACCAGAAAAAAAAAATCAGTTCCGTTTGAGTTTTGAGAGCGAGATAAATTGATGATAAATGAAAATTAAAATAATTACCTGTTATCCTCATATCAAATCAGGTCTTAAAATTAACCATACCTTTTAAAATTGCAGGAATTGAAATCCTGACTCACCAGAGTGGAAAAGATATCTTAGACTTTCATGGATACACCTACCAATTCGTCAATCAAAAATGGCCATAAATTAACCATGCTTTTAAAATTACAGGAATTGAAATCCTAACCTACCGGAGCGGAAAATATTGACCAAACAAGAAATTTGACCGATTTATTTGAATTTCAACTGATTTAATTTGATTTTGATGTGATATGATCTGATTGAAGATCAAACAACCTATAATTTAATTTAAAATCAATCTAAAATCTAAAAAATATTAACATATAAATCGATCTGACCCAACTTAACTCTGAATTAACTCGACTTGATCTATTTTTTTTTCAAAAAATCAAACTAATTTAATCCACCCATCAGAATCTGAATCCGAATCTGATTAATCTGAATCCAAACTCGACCCTACCATCAGTTTTTCACCTCTGTATCTTATATTTTGACAGGCCCACCTACCAGTTGGTCAACATTGGTCCTCTGGAATGGACAGCACGAGCTGCCTCGGTATGCCAGTCATGCCCTTTGTCCTAGCCCAGCTTCCAAGAAAGGACTCTGTGGTTTCATGCAATTTTTGAAGAAAGATAGCACTTCTGGCTCCTCTGTGGTTCCAATCACGGGACTTGTTAGAAAGAGAGAAACATTTCATATTTGTCGTATGATAGTTTCCAATCGTTTAAACGCTAAAAAAGGTTTCTCTACAAAGCTTCGATGGACTTGCGTTTGTGTGAGAGCGACATGCGTAGACAGTGGACCATTGACTAGAAGAAAAAAAAATCGAAATTAAAATAATTTAGTGGCTATTTTCTTGCTGATCAACGATTCATCTGTAAATTTACTTGACTAGATAAAATTTAGTCGTTCAATTAATATCGTGATTTATATATTTACTAAAGAGAAAATAAATTTTAATCATTGTGTGCAGATTTTGAGCAAAATAAATAATAGAAGGCAGGAGTCTACAACAAATCCGTCAACCCGTGTAACCCGTTCAACTTATCTGATCTGATCCATTTTTTGCCAGGTTGAGAACTTATTGGGGTTAGATAAGGATTGTGATTTTAACTAACTTAGTTTATTGGATTGGATTCTGAATTTGCTTTTAGAAATCGTTTAATCCGAACCAGATCGTATAATCATACATCATATTTTTTTTAAATTTATTAGTAATCAATAAAATAATCATTTAAGAGTTAAAAATTTACATTATATTTTAATTATTACCATATAGTTTATGTTATATTTTTATTTTTTAGATGTTATATATCACTTTCTTTACAATATTAATTAGTTCTTGTATTTATCTTTTACAAAATAAAATAAAAATTTAATTTTTTAATTTATTGATAATTAATGTGAAATTATCATTATTTTTTTATTTTTATCCTTGAGTTGTGATATTATTAATAAAATATATTATCTAATATTAATGAAAAATATATAATATATTATTTAATTAAAATATTAACTCGTTTAACTTGTATAATCTGTAAAACCCTCAAAAACTCATATGTAAAAAATATATATGGGTTGGGTTAGGTTACAAGTGGGTTAGCTAAAAAATTTTAATCCGGTATAACTGAATTGAATTTAAATTTTCATAAAAATCATTAACTTTCCCGTTATACACCAAAGCAAACATGGAGGAGCGATGAGAAGTTTTGGATGCTAAACTACACCTAAGGAATTTAAATCTGCTTTTGATGTATCATCAAATACGGCTCAAATTTGTTTGAAATTTAATTGATATAACTAAGAATATTACTCTGAAATAAATTTAAATAAATTTAATTTTATCAACAAATATAAACATATTTAAAGGTGTTAAAAGGTATATAATATATCATATAAATAGTATTTAAAATTTAAAGAAATATAAAAATTTAATTGAGAATTTTTAAATTTTATGTAATTTCATTATAGTTTGATAGTCTAGCAAAACCTTTAAATTATAAACATTGCAAATTATATAAAATTTTGATGGTCTTTGATGAATTATAAATGATAATGAAATTACATAAAATTTGAAATACTATTAATCTATAAAAAAAAGACATATCTATCATTTTTTTCTATTTTTAAGAATTATTTTATATTTATTTAAGAGTTCATTTTTAAATTTGTCAAAATCACCCATTTGTCAAGTGATCCCCGCCCTATATAATATATTTGAATTTATGAATATATGAAATAATTTAAAGAGTTGAAGAGTATATTAGATATATTAAAGAGTATATGAATAAATGTGAAAGAATTTAAAAGGTTGATGCGTAAGTATAAATGTTGAACAGTTAATGGATAAATAAAAAAAATAAAAGATATATATAATATTAATCCAACATAATGAATCAAGCATGACAATATGCCATGATGATCATCCACCTCCTTACAGATGCTAACTCTGTCAGATCATTAGTGGTGCCGTCATCAACATATTTAATTAACACAACACTCAGAACTCTGGATAACACTGCATAATATCGAGCCAGTGCATGATGCAGCAGAGAAGCAATCTCCAGTAACAAAGCCACGTAATCTCTCAATCCATTCTTCCTTTTTTTTTTGGGGGGGAGGGGGAGACATATATATTATTAGGGGTGTCAATGGGACAGATCGGGTCGGATTCAGGTCAAATTATATTATTTTATTATTTTTTTAACTCATCCGTTTAAATTCGAGTCAAATTTTTTTGAATCATATCCAACCCGATCTGTGTAAAATAATTAAATATTTATTAATTATTTTTATATAATTTTAAGTACTTAAATATTAATTAATAATTAGTGTATATTTAAGTTTTAATTAGTACTAAATCATAAAATTACTTCAAAAAATATAATAAATAGAGTCGGATTGGGTTGATCTGAACCCGATCCGATCCGATCCAATTCAGGACAAAAAAATTAAATTCATATCTGACTCATTTATTTTCGAGTCATGTCAGATCGGATCAGATTCGGACCGGATCAATAATTGACAACCCTATTATAAATATAGCTCTCAATACATTGTTTTGCTTAAACACACATCAATTCCGACATCAACTGCACAAGAAGACGGGAATTTTAAATCAGCTTGCTTGTAATTTAAGTTGGAGAGGGAAGCTTAATTTGTATTTATATAAAAAACAATCATACCTGCTTAGATAAAGCATGATAAATCTACCCTGCATGTGGTCGTGAATCTCTGCAGTAATTTTTTTATCTTTCGTCCTGATTCAGTCATTTCTCTAAAAAGTAAAAATTGTTTCTATGCATTGTTTAATTCCCTTCAATTACTTGATTACTTTGTCTTTTAAAATTAACAAAGAAATCTGCATGCCATTTATGAGATTAAAAAAAACAAAAACATAGCAAGGTTCTTTTATTGTTCATTTCAGTGCAATAATACAATTCAAATCAATTAACTAGGAAGCAAATAAGGTAGTAGTAATGATGAGATATTAACTAAAGAAAGGTGAAACATAAAAGGAAGTATCCATGAAATGAGGATAACGTCAACAGTCATAAACTTTTCTTCTTTTTCCTTTCCTTCTTTCTTAATTATATCATATTCATTTTTAAAAACAGAAAAATAGAGTATTGAATACTGAATGTGATTATTAACAAAATAGATCTCTCCGTTTTTTTTGGGGTGTTTCTCTTAGATCTTAGGCATCATCCCTGGAAAGACAACAATAAAAATAAACAAAGTACAAGCTGGCTTATATGAAGATTCCCCTCAACTGTCCCTTCCATCATTTTTTTTGTACATTTTGAGTGTATCATCGTTCGTATCCCGGAAATATCTGTGTTGTTTGGTTTTTATATATATAGAAGTGGCACTGCAATTAATATTTGTTTGTTGGTGTTTTTTTTAGAAAGAAAGATGAAAGTCTAGCTCACAAATTTCATTTGTATCTATGAGGATTTTAATCTACGACCTCTTAGAAATTATTCTAGTTAGTTATCACTTAAACTAGATAATTTACATCGTGTTCTTTTTATTATAACTAGGTATTTGTTTGGCATGTCATTGCAATTGATAAAAATTTAAGTTAAAGTGATATTTTAGAAAGTAAGCTTCAAAATATAGATAATGCGTATTTAATGCGCAAATTGGGCAAATCATGTTATTTTTTTTAAGAATCAATGTTTTTTTACTAATGTAAATATAGATGGATTCATTAACACTTCACAACACACTAAATATTAATCCAAAATTCCAAATCAAGAAAAGAGTATTACTCCGTTGCGGAGTGGTAGGATTAACCCTAGTATATTGAATTGGTCGAAAAGGTTTGTTTAAATAGGCCTCTAGTCAAGGGTGAAGGGTTCCATGGGTTCGGAATATATTAAAACTGCAATCAGCAAGTTCGACTTTTTATTCCTAAACAAATGAATCATCCAGTCATGCAGTAACAATGGCAACAGCCGTGACGTCGTCCCTCTTCCAGAAATTGTATCTGCTACCGTGGAAAGTACTGCTAAGATGACTGCCAGCTTAAATTGTTCGTAATTGATTGCAAGTTTATATCCCTTATACTTTGAACTCTTAAACCGTCTTTATTTGGAAAAAGTAACAACCAATATAATTAGTATCGAAAGTAAAATAAATTGAACAAGAAATCAGGATATCAGCCGAAATGGAAACCGCCAAATTCTGCATATAAGACGAACAATCGCAACAAAATATCGGTGAACGCTATTAAAAATTCTCCTAAGAAGTTGCTATCATGACACAAACAAAAAAGTAAAAGAAATTACAATTAATAGAATAAAAAATGCTATAAGCAAACATATCAAGATGGATTGGCATTTACTAGTTAACTAAAAAATGTATAAATTTCAGACATCCGTTTCTTCACAAAAGACTCACGAAGAGTCAGACCTATCAGGTGGGGTCCCCACAATCCAACTCCACATACCACCAGAGCTCTGTCTCTGCTTTGCATCAATTGCTGCTTGTTCGGTTGCAGCTTTCTGCCTTTGCAGCAATTCCACTTCCTTCTCCAATGCCTCCAGTGCCTGTAATTTCTGCCTTAGCTCGGCCAAATCAACCTAACAGAATAATGCAATTTCAAAGATTGGTTGCCATGTCAATTAGTTAATACAAAAATAAAAGGCAATTTCAAGTATGTCCCCAGAAAATTTCTTAAAATAAAGACCTCCATATACTATATACATGTCCCTTGACTCCCATAAATACAGATTATAATTATGATTTTATTTGCCTAAATGAATGAGAGAAGGGATTCAAGCGATTAACATTTTGAAGAAATAATTCTCAATTTGCAGTGAAATTTACTATGGTACACAGAATGTTTGCTTATTCAAGAAAGAAAATCAAAATGAATAAGCATTGCATCATTGTTTTTGAAGTTTGAAAAATGGATCATACCTCAAGCTTGAAACACCTTGACTGTTCAGTAGCAAGTTGGCTCCGGATAGATTGGAGTTCCTATTATTTGTAAAGTTCAGTAAATATGCATTAGAGAAAATTAACAAGCACCACTGCTGAACCAAAATGATACTGAAATTGCTGCCTAAGCAAGAGTTTATCTAACAGCACTTACTACCAGGTGGTATAGTGAGTTGGTTTCGATCTATTCTTGGAATCTCATAAACATGCTTGGGGATCATACTACTAAATGACAGTCACACTGCCCTTACAAAGGGTACAATTTAAAAGATTTACAGGTAACAGAAACACCAAGTGCTTCTTATGTATAATAGAAGGTTTTTCATTGAGACAAAAGTAAGACACCATGAAGAATGCAGTTTTTATTCAAAATTATCAAGTCTAATATTTCAAATTGTAGCGATACACAGAAATATAGCCCATTTTGTTTAACCTTGGTTAAATCCATATTTCGAGTCTCAGCTTCAGCCAGCTGTTGCTTGAGCTCAAGAGTCTGAATTTGTTCCCGGTTAAGTGCAGCTTCAAGCTCCTCTTTTTCAGCTTTTAGTGCACCTAGGATTCTCTCATTTGTTTCCTCGCTTCTAGCATTCTGAAATATAATTAAACAAAAATTATCACTAAATTTAAATACAATGAAATGCTGGAAAATTGTTTAATATGCTTTAAAAACACCAAAAACTGATCTAAAAGAATATTAGAAAACCTTCCAAATGGTTATATTTCCACAACCTTTTTAGACAAGCTGGGTGCAATAAATAGAATTTCAAAATCAAATAGTACCATCTGATGCAGGACAGACAACTCACAAAGAAAATCTAAAAAAATAAAAACAAAGGGAGAAGCGCATATTACAAAACTAGTACCAGAAATGATAAAAGGAAAAAAATGATCCAAGTTCAAAGTAAAGGAAAGACAAACATAGATATGTAAAATTCCAAAAGCATGCATAAAAGATGTATGCTACAAAAAGGGAAGAACAAACATTGTCAATTGCAATCTCTCTGATCTTGCTTTCTTGAGATACATCTGTCTCGGGGTTGACATCTCGACTATGATCCGTGGATCGAATGGTCCCGTCTGTTCTGTCAGACACCGGCTCCTCCGCCATGCCAGATTGAACACCTGATTTGTTTCTTAGTTTAAGAGCATAGATCTGTATCCATTTGTGAATGAAAAAAAAGAGGCTTAAAAGATGGTTTGCAAAAGAAATTTCAATTGTGTTGGCCAACAAAACTTCTAAAAGTATGCATGCCAGTCAAAATGAATAACTTTTTGCATGAACATAGGCCCTCATTTCTTAAAATCAATTATGAATGGAAACTGAGGCAAAGGGGCCAATGTATTGGGCATATTTTGAATAAAATGGGAAAACCATAGTGTATAGAGGATGTTATTCAAAGTTTGCAAGGGTACAAGTTAATTCCCAGGTTTTGCAGGCTTCATATGGAATGACACCAAAGTGAAGTTAAAACTTGAGAAAAAACATGTTCTTGTATAATCTCAGCAATTAAGATAGACAGTATTTGACTGCAACTCAAACACCCCATTCTGTCCCCAACTTGTGCATAGAAATATAGCGACTGCCGACTGTAATATGACCATGGTACAAATAAAGCTAAACCAAGTAATGGGGATATTCCTCTGTTTTACAGGTACACAATGAAAGCCCCAAACTAAAACAAATGAGAGAATAATCACCTCATTACTATATTTTCCATTGTATCCACCAAATGACACAAGGTAATATTCCCCACTGTGTGTGCTTGTGACCAAACTCAAACCCTGAAAAAGGAATTAAGGTATTAGAAAAGAGTTTCTCAAAAGATATCTCCACATTTCATCATAACTACTATAGGGCAATTGTGGAAGTGCCAGATTTTTGTGACATGATATAAAGCTATGACAAGGAACACACCTCACTTGCAAGAGGCACGCGTCCTTCAACAGTTGTTACAACAGACCATACTAAAGTTGACATGTTTAGCACCAGCGTCTCTGATACACCTGCCCCTAACACACATATTCATTACTCCCATGCTTTCCAGCGAAAAATAATAATTCTTTTCAAAAACATTTCTGAAAGAAGATAAACATGTCTCTCAACATAACTGCGATTACAAAAAAAAAAAAAAAAACATACCAGTCTGATTGTTCCCACCACCAACTATGTACCAGTTATCACCAACTGTAACACCAGCATGCCCAGCTCGTGGGCCTGGAGTCACACCTTGAATGTTAGGTCTTGACCATTCCATCTACAAAACAGTAACAAGATCATAAAAACAATAAGCATATAAATTGACACAAACAATTAACAATTTAAGAATTACTAATGAATCGTGAACAGGAAGTCAGGTGGGGACAAGGTTCTCACAGCTTGCATGTCAAGGACGTGCAGATCATTAAAGCATGTAGCATGGGACCCACCGCCAAAAATCAAAAGATATCGCTCAGCATGGCATGCAGCTGCATGATCGGACCTTGGGGAAGGAGGGCTACCACTGTAATAGTAACAGACTAGACCATATGATACTTGATAGGTTGACTTATAATTTCCAGTAATTACTATTAGAATTAGAATTTGGATAAAGAACACAACAGAATATCACGTAGCTTTAGTTAATTAGAAAACTAATAATACACATCATGAGATTAGAAAATAATCCAACAATATCACTTTTGTTTGTGTGCAATAGATTGTATTAATTACTATCTGTAAGTAATGATATAACAAAAGACCGTACGGTATCTAGTGGTACCGTGAGGTGTACTAACTAGCATGTATTACTTGATTGGTACCAAGCCAGACCCAAAATTCAATTCTCCTGATCAGTGGTGTCCTTTGTTGATATGCATATTTTAACTCTGCCTGCTTACAAATATAAGGAAGTTCATTTTTTTAATAATATATCAAACAGAAAAGTTCAAGTAGAAAATCCCAGTACAATAAGATACATCAAACTTAAAAGTTCCCGTGTTCAGATCCGAAATAAATTAATCCAAATGAGTTCTACAACCAAAGAAAATACGAAAAAAAAAAGAAATTATGTATGTTCATAGATAGCAGAACTAACATAGGATCAATGTCGTCCCAAGTCATAGTTTCAAGGTCAAGGATGTTCAAGTCATTCAAAAGAGATCTCTTGGCATCTTCACCTCCAAAAATCACAAGGGTTGATCCAGCAAGTGTAACTGATTGACCCCCACGTGAAATCTAGGAGCATAAAACAAACAAAACGAAAAATTACCTTATGGGAGTCAGAAAATGATGTTGAGGTACATATCATGGAATAAAATGTGTTACCGGTGGCTTCCCATAGGTTCGCAAGTTTGACCAGGTACCAGTCTGTGGATCAAATTCCTTCACTAACAGAATTTAAAAAATTAAAAATATTAATACAGCATAAAACCATTAATAAAGAGGATATGGAAAATACTTTGTAATAGAAATACTTCAAAACCTGTCAATGTCTCAGAAGGATCTTTGGTGTGTCCACCAATAGAAAGAATTTTGTTTTGCCATGATATCTATAAAGATCAAGAAATGTTAAAAAGGATACACTGGTGATTCAACAATTTGCAAAATCTCCAAAAAATTCCCTAACATACCAAAGAGTGTCCAGCACAAGGAGCTATACTGGTAGGGGATTCTGAAGATCCAGCTTGCAATTTTGCATCTACCTTTGACCAAGTCAAACCTTTTAAGTCCAGAACCTTCACAAAACCAAGATGTGAAACTATTATTTACTTCTCAATGCAATTGAAATAAAGGATTGCAGTAGTGGACACTGGTCCATGTGGTCAACAAGTACCCAATACATGCTTTAATAACTGCACCTCTGTGAAAGAACAAAATTGTGTTATTTCGGTCATCTAGTTTCTAATCATCTCTAATTGAATTCCTGTTACTTGTCGATGGTACAAGTAGGGTAAACATAATAATTAGTAGAGATCATTACAAACAGCACCTACAAGCAGTGTTGATTGCACCTCTAACAAAGTGATTTCCATAGATAAAGGCACATTTGCTTTATTATTTTAACTTTTGAGTTATTACAACAATATGCAATAGAATGAATTATCTTTTAGAAGTAACACACCTGGAGATCACCAAGATACCTGCCATTATGGTTTCCCCCTAAAATGTACATCTTGTCTTGCACTACAGCTGCTCCGTGCTACATTTGGGAAGACAGAACTTAAGTGAGACACTGTTCATAATAACATGACCTAAAAATACTTTTATATATAATCCAAAAAAAAAAAGAATCTAGTTTTTTGTCATACAAAGAATTACAAATTCATTGACTATGACGCAACTTAAATTATCATACCGCTAGAAGACATGAATGTCAGAGTACCTATATGGTAATGTACCAATGTTAGAAGGCAATTATTATTTGATTTAGGTTTGCCATATCTCAGTTCTTAGGCCTCACTCAAGTGATCCCAACATTTAATAATTGATACTGTACAAAACCCTTTGGTATTATTTCACTGTGGACAATAAATCATGGTACAAAATAAAGTACCAAATGACAGGAGGTAAATGATGTACCTGGTAACGGGGTTTAGGATTTGGGCCAGAGACAGTGAGTGGAGTCCACTGGTCATAGGCAGCAACTGAACTGAGACCTTCAAATATTACATCTTTGTCTTGAGTCTCTCGTGGGGTCCCATTTTCAGTGGTAATGGTCTTAGACTCTGGAAAGGAGATTTGATTTGAAGAGCTACTAGACGTCTCAATTGTTGGTTTGTCTTTCTCTTTCTGATTAAAAAGAAGGTAAATCAACATAACATAACATAGAACAACCAGAAAAGTTTCAGGGTACAGAGTTCAAAATGAAGAAGGTTTTCAATCATCATACACAATTAAATACACAAGATGATTTGAGTTCAGACATATATATATCACCAGAAAACAAATTTTGAACAGTCAATTGTCAAATAGAAAGGGAAAAAAGAGCATAAAATACACAAATCAAGAATAAGAACTAGACACTCACTCATTATTACAGAATGTTTAATCACACTTACATTCATTGGGACATCTATTACAGGTGCAGCAGTGCTGTCACGAACCCTAGAAAACCAACTGGGATCTTCTTCCTGTTATGAATGTTTGCATTAAAAAAAAAAGGTAAAGTAAAAAGGAATGGGCACAGCAAAGTAATTAAGTAAGACCTATCTACTAGGTTAATTATATACCTCCAAAATCTTTACAAAAAGGCGCATTGCTTCTGCTGAAGAAAGGTCCCCGAGCTGATGCCAACTAAAAACAAAATAAAAAAATATGGTTTTTCAGCTTTTCAAAATGCCTGCTTGCTAGTGGAGCCAACAGAATATTGTTCATTGTAATGCTTCCTCGCTAGTGGAGTAGCCATTATAGTATACTTTCAGTTTTCAATCAATGAAATGCTGACAAATAGACAAATAGTACACATCATACTGTGCAAATGTTTTCTCAATCATAGCGGTACCAAACATGAAAACTGAAGTAGGAACTTTGTGCATTATGTCTCAATTGGCTAATTCTGAACAAGTTATTTATCTTACATATGTCCAACAGCCACGGACAACAAAACCAAATCTGTTTTGGAAAAATATTTTGAAATGTTTAGCTACGATAAAGAAACAAACCTATTCCACTTGGTTTGTTCCACAGGGTTCCATGCCCTTGGCTTAGGTACATTGCAGGGTCCAACAGTAGCCTACAGGTAGAATTCCACAAATTAGTAGAATACATTCTGTGATTTGCATATACTGCTAAAATTTTGTCCATCAGAACTAATTGTCCAATCTGTCCTAAGCTTCTATACAGATCAGAACCTCAATCAGATAAAAAAGAAAAAGAAAACATTCTGGACTTCGCTGTTACAAGTTAAACTCCACTGCCTTATGATAGCACGCCGCTCAATGGGAACTAATAATAAAACCTACTAAAATTGAACCAGTGTAAAGAATACACTGAAGACTCCAAACTTAACCTACAGCGTATTAAATTTAGTATGATTTTACTAATAACTTAGATCTATTAATCATCATCCAAATATGAACATAACAATGAAGAGAGCCTCGGTAACCAATCACAATTTCGAATCACCTATCTTTTATTTTTCCAACGATCATTAACGTCTGCTAAGAATCTCAAGATTTACTCTCCTCAGACAGATCTAGCTCAATTCAGAGAATGAAAGATGAAAGAAAGATACCTGCTGATATAGAGCGTAGAGTAAGAGCGCGGATTCGCTCTTGAAGCGAGATATCACAGCGGAATCCGGCGATCCACCGCCCAATCCCGCGTACGCCGCCGCAGCGTAGAACCTATCCGGGTACGCCAGCCCCGAGCTCGCCATTTCAGTCGAACGAGAGCGGCGAAGAGAGGGAGGAAGTTCTCTCAATCTCCCTCTCCCGTATATAAAGAAAATTGATATCCAGATGAGATCTGAGAGGAAGCACGAATGGAAGTTTAGTTTTCGTCTCCGTGTCCGGTACGTTTGGCTTCGCGGGCTCGCTCTCTCCCCTTCTCGGAACTGGGATGTAGAAAGGAAAGCTGGACTCGGTGTACGGATCGAACTAATACTGCATGCAGGTCCCGCATATCGAACGTGTCTATTTTTTACGTCAGCAATTCGCACAAGCCCTGCCATTCTAAGGGTGAGCATCTCTAAAGTATATTACATTAAAGTAAAATAATTGTTCGAATTTATTATAATTATTAGATTTATATTATGAAGGATGTACGGATCGAACTATTCAAATTTAATCTTCTTTGTCGTTTTGTTATTATGAAGGCCATGTAAATTCTCGTGCCATCGAGAATGATCCTCTGGAAGTGGGGATTCAAATCACTTTGAATCAAAAAAAAATATTTAAAGCTTTTTAGAATTATTAATTTTGTATCGAAATTTATATTTTTAATAAAATCTAAATTCAAAATTCATATTTTCAATAATCATTACGAATCTCGATACAAAATCAACGATTCTAAAAGACTTTGAACAAATTTTTTAGTTCAAAATGCATCGAACCTCCCCACTTCCTGGTCCTCTTCGTTCTTGAAGTTTGCCGATTTACTTTTGGGTGGGCAAAACTTGTAAAGTGGAGAACGATTCGGAACTGGCTGGCAGAGACTCCCTTACAGGCAGCATATCGAGTCATTCTATTCAAAGTATGTTCCTCCTCAAACATTTAGGCTCCGTTTGGCAAATCAAGGAATAGCTTTGGAAGAGTGGTAATTTTGGAAGAGTGGTAATTTTGGAAGAGTGATAGAATAATGGTTTTTTGGAAGAGTGGTAGAAGAGTGGTATTCTTGACTATTCGGAAGAGCGAAAATATTGTTTGGCAGTTGTTACTCAGAATAGTTAAAATATGAATAATTATGATACTAATAATGATGATGATAATAATAATAGTAAGATAATAATAATAATAAAGTAATAAAAAATAATCATAATAAATAATAATATTATATAGTAATATAATAAAAATATAAACATAATCATAATATAGTAATATAATAATAAAAAATTATAATTACAATCATAATTATAATAATACAATAATAATAAGTAATCATAATTATAATAATATAATCATAATATAATCATAATCATAATCATGATAATAATAATTATAGTCATAATCATAATCATAATAATATAATAATAAAAATATAATCATAATCATAATAATAATTATAAATAATTATAATTATAATAATATAATAATAAATTAATCATAACTATAATCAACATATAATAATATAATACAACATAATAAAATAATAATAAGTAATAATAATCATAATCATCATAATATAATAATATAATAATAAATAATCTTGATCATAATAATATAATAATAAAATAATTATATTTATATTCATAATATAATAATATATTAAAATTATATTTATAATAATAATAAATAATATAATAATACTAATAGTAACGATAATATAATAACAAAAATGATAATAATAATTTAATAATAATAAATAAATAATAATCATAATAATAATATAATAATAAATTATAATTATAAATATAATATAATAATATAATAATACTAGATCATAATCATAATCATAATATAATAATATAATATAATATAATCAAATAATAATCGTTATTCCGACGAGAGCTAATCCGGTATTCCACCTATAAGTTGGTATACCGGATTAGCACTATTCCACACTCTTCTTCTTAGTCTAAAATTCGTTTGGCAAATTATTTCGTTGGAATAGCAATTCTATTCCTACTTTTTGCTATTCCATGGTGTGCTAAACAAACCCTTATAGATTTATGAGATCCATTCAAATTAGAGCACTTTAGTCCATAAAATACTTTAGAAAATGTGAATTCGCCTCGTAGGTACAGTCTCAGATTATATAATGGTGAGATAACAATTTATGAAAAAAAAAAAAACAAATGTATAGAACAAAATTAAGATGAATTATTTTTACAATACGTTTTTAAATTTAGATATTAATTATATTTCAAAATTCATGTAATTTGAGTTTCACTTGATTCTATCAAAGTATAATAAGTTAAAGCCTCTCGATTTTGATTGCAGAAATAACAAAATTAAGATATAATCAGAACGAACAATCTTTGCTACTATTATGGAATTCGAATATCACTAAATATTCCATCAAAATATATCAAACAAAAGCCTTTCAATCGTAATCTATTTTTTTAGATTGCGGAAATATCAGAATAAAATATGATTAAAACAAATAATATTCACAATCTTTGGAAACAATGTGTATAACTGTAGTCAATGATAGTATCCAATTATCCATATTTTTTGGGCTGCTGATGTTAGTATGTAAATCACGAAACTTGTGATCTAAATTATATTATTTCTAGCTGCTTGAATATGAAAATCAGTGCCCCTGAAAAGTCTTTTCAGAGATGTAGAAGAGTTATATTTCAACCGAATGAGAAAGAGAACGGGGATCCGAATATGTCAAAAAATTATTTGTGTTGTTTGATTTCTTAACATAAAATCTACTCATTCTTTCAAGCTGATAAATATTAGATAACAATACAACATGAGTTTTTTTTTAACCGTAAAGTGCAAGTCATCCACACGATCTGATTAATAATATAAACACAAATAGATGACTGCTCATAAGCACGACCAGCGGCGATTGTGAAACACGGAATATGATATATATATAAAAAAAAAAGAACCAGCACCATCACCATATATACTAGTAAATATATTTGTTCTTACATACGGACTCTTATATATAATAATTTAATTCTTAATATAATCAACAATTATGTTTTAAAAGATTAATGAAGTCTTCGACACTGTTATTGACAAATAATATTTTTCATATTGTATATATAATTATCATTCACAATCAATTACGTGAGAATATAAATATATATAATAAAAAAATTTGCACCAAGCGCAGGTATCATTTTATTATATATTATATATATATAATTCATCCTACAATTATATGAGTAAAACCCCATTCGACATATGCCACCGACGGGCTTCACCAAGACCTTCGTATTCACCCCACAATAAAAAAATAATTATTTTTTTTAGAGAAACCTTCTTTTGATGGCTTATTTTGCTTCTAACAATGAGAAAAACACAACATTTACAGCCTCATAACCGAAAGACATCTGAAAGTAGGTGAAAAATATGAAGTATTTGGACGGCTTAGGATTTGTGATAGAAATTTTATTTCTCTTTCCTCTCCAAATCTTATCTTTTGTTCTTTCTCTCATGTATATCTTTTATCTTTCTCTCCTAAATCTATTATCTTATAGAAGGCTAAACTATCCTCTTCTATAATTTAGGGCGTATAGTTGTTACTTTTTTATTTTTTTAATTCGAATTGTGTTGTTATTTCGATTATTACTTCATTTTGATCTTTATTTGTGATTTATCTATGTATGATCTGATAATTTGATGAAGAATTACTTGTTTAGGTAGTTATAAATACTTAAATATATACAGAAATTGAACAATTAGTTGTTTGTATGCAAAATTTTAAGTTTGAGACTAAGTACCGAAAAGAGACGTTGATTATCTGACCCAAACCAAGACTTAGAAAAATAATTTTATTAGATACCTTAGTACCTCAGGGACCCATGTTTGAATCTTGTTGTTGAGTTCATTATGGAATTCGGTGGTTTGAGTACACAACCCAGCTAATTACGAAAATCAGTGCGTTTAGGGTATACCATAAAATAAATCTTGTCCTAGATAGGAGATTGCACCATGAAAGTGGGCAAATTCTAAATAGGATTGAGTAACCCTCAATAGCAATTGTATAAGAAAATAACAATTTGATTCAGATTAATTTAGCATATGTATTTAATTATATCATGAAGATCCTAGAACTTTTCTATTTTCTCTTTCTTGATTACTTGTTCTAATTTAAGATTTACAATAAAGTAAAATTAGAAATTAGATTACTAACTGAGTTTTTTATTGTTTAGATAATTGAAAATTTAACAATTTAGTGTCAAAAACTATCCTTGTGGATCGAATTCTAGTTATACTGTGATTGTTAGATTTATACGCTTGTAAATCCGACTTTTAAATATATTTGAGGACATATTTATATTAACACCTGACACACGTCAAGCTTTTTGACATGCATCATCGAACAAATTCAAAATGATAGAGATAAATCCAATCCAAACCTTCTAGCATTTTGTAGACGCTTATAACAATCGGACCCACTATTTATAATACTAAAATTTATAATTTATAATATTATAATTATTATATATCCGTCTATCATTAACCGTAGTCATTTGTAAAAGATATATAATGTTTATTTTATCTCTCACAATAATTCTAAAACTTTCAATGCAAAAATATCTCAAAATTGTTGACCATGTTTGTTAGTCAAAGGATATGAAGTGCTTTCAAAAATTAATCTCGTGCACAACTTTTTTTGCAGCTTTGAACTATTTGTATTACTAATAGATATTATTTATAATAGATCTAATATTCATTCATAATTATAATACTAATCCTTTTAAACTATACAAATATTTGATTTTGGGTTATTTATAACCGTTCAAAGTTTTATTTATACTAATTTAAGTTATTATATATATATATAGAGAGAGAGAGGGTGGAGATACTGTGAGCTTAACTCAAAAAATATATTAAATCATCTCAAAATTTTAATTTATCATTCTCATTAAATTCTTTATATAAATATCTTGTGGGATGCAAAAATTTGGAGTGTTTTGAGCTTTTTAAGTCACCGTTTTTAATTTTTTAAAATGATGTTCAAGTATTGAATAAATTATTATTATTTTTAGAGCTGATTTTTAAAAATTAAAAACCACAACTTAAAAAGTTCAAAACGCTCCAAATTTTTGCATCCAATGAGATTTTCATATAAAGAATTTAATGAGAATGATAAATTAAAATTTTGAAATGATTTGATATGTTTTTTGAGTTAAGCTCACGGAAGGCCTCCGTTAAGCTCACGCTTAAGCTCACCACGCCACGTATCTCCTAAATGAATAAAATAAGGCTATATATATATATTGGACCCAAAACCGATACGATGTTTGAAATGCAATAACATTGATGAGTAAATATAATAATATTATTATGCACATTGACCTACATGATATGATATGATATGGTAAAGAAACCCGAAATAGAAAATTACGTGGAAATAAGAATATAATATAAAGTATAAGATACGAGAGTCAAACACCCGTAATAAATACCCGGATTGTAAATTTACCGGACTCATCCCGAGCGGGCACTACCGGGGCCCAACTTACTAACTCGGGCCTTGCCTAAGCGGCACTACCAGGGCCCAACTTACTAACTTAGGACTTTATGTTTGTGCGGCGACAACGCCGCACAAACGACAATTCGGGGAGCTCCGGGCGATAACGCCCTAGGAGAGTGAACGGCTATAAAGCACGTACTGCAGTCTGCCGAATGCGTAATTCACCTTTCAAAAATATAAACAAATGGATATAATATGTCTTCAGTTGCCATATCGTAAAAAGGAGATAACTACCCGTGAATTAACAAAATGGAAACAAATGGGAGCCTACACTGGACCAACCAAGGGTCAGAGGACCGCATCCCGTAAAAGTATCAAAGCGAAATATAAACAAATGGGAGCCTACACTGTACCCACTAAGGTCAGCGGACCGCATCCCGACTTTCTCTGTACCAACTAAGGGCCAAAGGAGAAAGCCCTTCGGACAATATTAGGATCCTAAATACGCCGGGTAAATATAATAATATAGTATCACGAAATAGATTCCAGTCTCGGATATGGCCGCCCACACTAAATACTGAAGTACACGGAATCCTAAATCACTCAAATTTGGATTGAAAATTTAATCATATAAAGAATAATAATAAAATATAGTAAAGATCAAAGAAAACACTCCGACACAGCCGAACCCGCCAAATGACGGGATCGGTGGATAACCCGACAGGCGAGGATGCGCGGTGCATATATAGCACCGGTGGGTCCCACGGCCTATGGGTCACCGTACGTAACCACAACGGTCCGGTTATGCAAGGCAACTCCGTGAGAATTACCGATCCGCCTCTCGGCCTCCCATGCATTTAATGCATGATTAACTGCCTGACTTAATTAATAATTAGTGATAATAATAATATTTTCCTAATAATTATAATCTACAACTTGAATTATTTAAATCTATCTGTTCCTATCTCGGGACTAATTCCCGAGATCCTACCCCTATCCTGTCTACGTGCAGTATGACATGATATGACATGTAAATGCGGGTATGTCTCAAATATGCTGGTCAATTTACCGGATGCATATGACAGGTCAGATTTAGACTCTACAAATTTTTGGTCAGAAAATACCGCAATTCAGATATATTTTTAAAACGGTTTTATTTTCGGTTTGGGTTCCTATTTCTGAAGAAAGAAAATTAAATCCCAGGAAACCGTACTTGGGAGTGCGGGTGAGGATCGCGGAGTCGCTCTACTCCGGAGATAGAACACCGGCCTCGGGGTCGGTGTCCGCGTACGTCGGGTCGGGAATGACCTCGTACTCCGCGAGTGGATCCGAGTCGACTGTATCACCTATTTTAATTTAAATCGGATGTTTATTAGTTTTAACTTGATTTACTTCACAATTAATAATTAAATTAGATTGATAATTTAATTAAGCGTTTGTTCGGGTTTGTCGTCTTTTCCTGAAAATTTCGGCAACATTTCTGCTGCATTTACGCGGTGTCGGAAATTTTAGTCGCCCAATTTAGGGATCCGTTAAATGGTGTCTATCGTTCGTGATTGCTTTCATACGTCCATTCTTTATTTTTAAATTCGAGTTCATGTATTTAAATTCTAAACCAATTAATTTAAAATAGAGAAATTGATTAATATATATAATTTAAAAATCTAAATTGTTATTATAATTTAAGTTATTATTTTATAACTCTTAATTATTTATAATCTATTATTTAATTATATTTTATTTTAGTTGTTCTAGTATTATTTTTATAATCTAGAGACTATATTCATTTTGAGTAACGTAACTAATCTAATTTACTTAAATTAAATAAGTTAACTTAATGTTATTCCTTAATTGACTTAATTATAATTATAATAATTAATTTGTTAAAAATAGAGAAATTAATTAATAGATTTTATAAGTTAGAAAAATAAAATTTAAAATCAAAAGTAAGATAAAAAGGATTAAAAAGAAATAAATAAAATAAAGAAAAATGAATAAAACAAAAGCAAAATAAAGAAAAAGTTATTATATTAATATGTGTTGGTGTTTTAATGAACGGGATCATACGGCCGACTACAAAGCCAATTGTGCACTGTCGTACCTGCAACCCGAAAACAAGGGGCGATCGGGGAATTTAATCATTTCCCGGTTATTCAAGTTTACGTTTTAGTCCATGGATACCGCCGACCTTTCGGGGCGGCTTCCAATTAATTATTCAAATTTTAATTATTCACTTTTAAAATCTTGAAGATTTTAGTTATGGGCCTTAATTTGCTAACCCTAAGTATCAATTAGTTTGATTAAGTTGATTTATTGGCCCAAATAAAATTGATCTTTTCTTGAATCCATGTTGTTAAGTTTTGGGCCTATTCTAATCTCCTCAATATTTACTTCAGGCCCAACAAAACCCTATTTCCAATTTGGCCACATCACCAATCCCACTTACATATCAGAATCACTAGGCAACAACTCAAGTCAGCATACAATAACAGTTCGAGCAAGTGAGACACAACAACAGATAACATCAATCAAACCAGAACTACAAGCAACAGACCAGTAACCAGTACCAATGCTGGTACCAGCTCAAAATTCCAACAACCAATCTCAACCGAGATAAGTGAGGGGCAACCTCACCTCACTGGTACCAACTAGTACCAGTGTACCAAGGTTTGCCCCAATAATTTCAACCCATAAGTACACACAGAACCCAACCCAGTAATTTCAAGGGCAACATATCAATTCAGTATTCAGAGACAACCATCCCCATGGCAATAAAAAAAAGAAGAGATTTAACGGAGACGAAGAAGCCGGCAAACACATTCACAGGGGCAACTAAGGGCAGGGACTAGTGTAGCATCATAAATAAATACCAGGAACCACAGATAGTAAAAGAGAGGGAGAGCCTCACTTCACTGGTACCATTTGGTACCAGTGTACCAAGGCTAAAGACAGACCCAGTTAAACCAGTGAGCTTACAGAAAGGGTTGTACAGTGAGCCAGCGTAAACACTGGTAAGAATCCCAACATCACGGAAGAAATCAAGCAACATGCACAGAGCCAACCAAGTAAAGAATAAGAGGTTAGGGCTAAGGGTTTACCAGTATGAAAAATCAGAGAGAGCCAGGTAACAAGGGGTGAACAGGGCACAGGGGCAGCAAAAAGGGGGAGTACCTCCTCAGAAACTCTGGCCAACCCTCTCCTTACACAGAAAATCAAATCACAACTCAAATATGCAAATCTGTTCTTATCAGTTAATTTCTTTTGAAGCTAAGCTCAACACATGAGGCAACAGACAACCGAAACCCAAACGATATTCAATATAATATTTTTTTAGTTTTTAATTTTGAACTATTTATAACAATTATAATGATTATGTATATAAATTAAATAATTAATAATAACTACTATATCAAATCTTTTTTAATTATACAAATATCTGATTTTGGACTATTTATAGTTCATCCAAGTTTTATTAATACTAAATTATGTTATAATCTATACTCAATACAAAATATTTTTAGTTTATAGTTTGAACTATTTATAGCAATTACAAACATCATTTATAATAAATCTCATAGTTATTAATAAACACTATATCAATCTTTATTAATCTATACAAATGTCTGATTTTGAGTTATTCATAGTTCTTTAATGTTTTATTTATACTAATATTATTTGTTATCTATAATCAATACAATATTTTTTTAGATCATGACATGTAGAATTTATTTAATGCTATTTATAGTTGATGTGATATCTTTTAATATCTTATATTAAATAACATCTTTATTGACGCTAAAAAAAATATGATTTGTGGTTTTGACTTATCAATACATGTTGAAAGTGTTATATATCTAAATTTATCCATCTATTGAAAATATATTATGACAATTTATAATTAACACGCAACATCTTTTGACCTATTTATTATTATAAAACTCTATTTATATTGATTTGATTAGTTATTGATAGCTATAGAGGTATCAGACACTTGTATCAATTTCTGAAAAATTAAATCTAAAACTAAATAGTTACAAAAGATACGACTCTATTTATGGAAAAAAAATGTAAATGAAATTTATTTCAATTACTTGAAAAATCAAATGGATTCAACAAGTATGAAACTAATTATGGAAAAAAAAAGAAAAATATGTCAATGAGATTATATTTAATAATCTTTACTTTGAAAAAGAAACTCTAACCACATTATTATCGGTCGACAATATCATTCAAAACACATAAAGACATTCAGATTGAATATAAAAAAAAAATCTAAGAATCACAATAAAATTGAACAGAGGTCTAGTACTCTTTTATGTACAAATCAAAGATACAAAAAAATAGATCGGATTAAAGGAAAACATCACAACAAGATTCTGCTAAAAATTACAAAAAACACAAAATGAAAAGAAAAGAAATTATAAGAGCATGGACAGTAAAAGAATTTACAAATGACAACAAAAAAGACATTTATGAATAAAAAAATTATAAAATAATAGAAAATAAAATAGATTAATTAACTATTTTGACATATTTTTTCTTGAATCATACACGAGAATAATGATAGAGTTAAAACTACAAACAAAAAGAAAAGTGGCAATCAGAAATTATAAATTATACACAATAACTTTACATGTTTGAATAATTAAATAAGTTTCTAAAATAAAATTATGATCCATAGTGAGATCATGAGAGTATCATTCAGGGTGAAATAACATCGAAGAAGATGAGATTCCAAAATATCAATCAATGAATAAAGAGGGGAGAGAATCATGTGTGAGAGTGAATCATTGAAATGAATAGACGGGTGAGAGTTATTAACATGTGTAAGAATAAAGAAAGAATTGAGAAAGAGGTCGGTTATTAACATGTGTAACTAACCACGGGGATAAACATTGGAGACACTTGGTTGGGATAAATATATTTATCCATTTTTATTTACATCAAATTCAAATTCAAATTTTTAAAACTTTATTTATGTGTGCTCAGGATTTAATTTCTTATCTTTTTTTATCTTACTATCTTAAAAAATATCTAAGAGTTGAACTAATTCAGTTATTTTATTTCGTATTTTTTGGATTTTTTTTAAGATATGAATTTTCAGATATACTCTTTTATATGTCTTTTATAACGTTTAGATTTAGAGTTTGAAAAATAAATGCTTGAGATTTATTATCAGATATCCATTCGTCTGTCCAGTTCAATATTAGTTTTTTTGGGAAAATTAGTCTCATGCCACCTCAAAACTTTAAATTTAGCAAACTATCACTTCAAAATTTTAACTCCCTCTAATGCCACCCTAAAATAAGTTTATTTAGTCTTTTGTCACACTTATATATTTTTTGTTCATTTTTAATTAAGTTCAGTAAAATATCATTGTATTTTTGGGATGCATTTTTTAATTCCAAAAATACTCTCATTTCTGTCTGATATATCTTTTCCTACTAATTTCGTCTGTTAAAATCGTTGATATCTCTGCAAAATGCGTAATGCAGAAAGCAAATTTCAGACTATGACATCATGATTCAGAACTTTAAAAGCGAAAATTCTATTCGTAAGCATATATAAATGCATTTTTGTAATTTTCTTTATGGGTCACTTGGATAGAAGATTTTAGTATGATTTATTTGTTGACTGTTTTCTCTACTGTAGAATAAAATAAAAAAAGTGTTAGTTTGACATTTGCTAAAATAATTACGCATTTTGCAGAGATATCAACGATTTTAACAGACGAAATTAGTAGGAAAAGATATATCAGACAGAAATGAGGGTATTTTTGGAATTAAAAAATATATCAAAAATACAGTGATATTTTACTGAACTTAATTAAAAATGAACAAAAAATATATAAGTGTGGTAAAAGACTAAATAAACTTATTTTATGATGATATTAGAGGGAGTTAAAGTTTTGAAATGATATTTTGTTAAATTTAAAGTTTTGAGATGGGATGACTAATTTTCCCTAGTTTTTGTCGTTGTTTCACTGATGCTTTGATAATTAGAATAACCAACTCGTCCGTTTGAATAACCCTCGCATGACCTCCCTCTCCGTCACGTCTCCCTCTCATCTCTCATTCACACTCCCTCTCCCTCTTCGTCACTCGCACTCAATCGCCGAGAACTCGCTGTCACTCTCTCCTTCTCTCGCTCGCCTCGCTGACCCAGAAGCCGGTGTGTCTCTCTCGGTTGCCTCGCTGCGCCATCCCAAACCGGACCACACCAGCCCTTCCCGAGGCGCTCCCCGCTCATCGCCCCGCCGGTGATCTCTGTACAGTACATCTCCCTCCCTCCCTCCCTCTCTGATCATGTTCGTATAATTTAATCTAATATATAAATCATCTTATTAGCTAGCTATTTAGCCAGGATACGGGGATGTATGCACTTTGGTCAGATTAATTAAAATTTTCTATCGAGTAATTAGCTAATATGTTATAATTAAAGGTAAATTGTTTTCTTTTTTTACTTCTTAGTTTACAGTTTGTTTCTGGAGTTAACCGAAAGTCTTCTAAGAAAATGATGAGTTATGATTCCCCTTGAAAGTTTTATAACCTGCATTCTGCATCCTCAATTATGAAATATTCTTGAAAGAAAAAAGTACAGAAAATTTTGTTAAATGAGAGTTCGGTTAAGAGGTAAACTGTACATAAGATTTTTTTTTTCTGTAGAATTATCACAAAAAAATTCTACTATTTGAATAATAACTACTGCTTAGTTTCAATTAGTTTCCAACACATAATTCTACTATGTAACCAAGTCAGATAATAAGATGAAATCATTTATATTTTTGCTTTTTACTTGTACATAGATGCTGATAAAAGATGCTTCTCAAAGGCCACCTCTTATAAAGGTGCTTGAACATCCTTGGACAATGCAAAATGCTGATCCTTGGAGTTTGAAGGAGAAAAAGCCTTTTGCAAGTTTCCATTGAAACTATTGAGAGCTCAGTAGCGGTGGTGTAGAAGTGAATTGTGGCATGAAGAGCGTCGGTTGTGATAAGAGCTCCAATAAGGTCAGTCCTCCTCCTCCTCCTCCTCCTCCTTCATGTTTTCAGTCTCTTGTTTGTTTCCCCTTTTCTATCATGCAGTTCAGTTCTCTTTCTAAACTGAAACTCTTGCTAGGTTTCAGTTGGCAGCTCTTGTAAAGGGAATGAATGAAAGTCATGATTGTTTTTTGTGACCTCTTACAATAAAATCTTCATCAACTAAATGTGTCCTCGATAAAAAATTTCAATTCATATGAACTATTGTAGGTAGCTTGAATTTCATTCGAGAACAGAATTAAGGAAGAGATGGGAAGTAATGTGAGTTCTTTTACAATTTCCTTCTCGATATTTTTACTGCTATTGCTGCTGTCAGTATTTTTACTGCTATTGCTACTTCAACAGTTATCCTTTATCCTGCAAAATCATATGCCTTCTAATGGTGATGCGACTTTGCACCATGCTTGCAAGGATACAATGTCTGTTAAGGAGATTCATCATCTTGGATTTTTGATCAAAAGTTTGGCGATAGCCATCTCTGAAAGTACATCTGCATGTCCAACTTCTGAGTCAGCTCCTAATAATACTGAATCAGTGGTCATGATGCTATCTTGTGAGCCTGATCAGAGGTGGATGCATAAGAAAAAAAGGGGGCCCACGAGTTACCAATGTTGTCAGAAAAATCAAGTGCTTTGTTGAGCCTCTTAAGTATGGGTTCATCTTATCTGGGGAAAAAAGGTGTACCGGCCAGATCATATACACCAAAGATAACTAACATAATGTGATTTTTATCTTTTTGTAACGTCCAATTTTCTTATGGTCTGTGTGGTTCATTTATTTTATTTTTTTAATTTTGCTTGTCTGTAGGTTATAAAAGTAGAGTGAAGTACCTCAGTGTTATTGATCTAATAGAGGTGTTATTACATATCAGAAATTCTGGATGGTGGCGATTAGCGTGTCAAAATTTGACCCGACCCAATGGGTCAATCCGATCCGAAATGACTCAAAAATAAATGGGTCGGGTATAGATCAAGATCGACCCGACACGTTTAATTTTGTTTTTTAAAGTACTTTTATGATTTAACTAGCTATATACCCGCGCGTTGCGGCAGAATTTTTTATTTAAACATTAAAATATTATAAAATAAAAAAATTCACATTTATAATAAAGACTATATTTAATCTTGGATGAGATTTTTGCACAATATGAGTTAATGATTCATGATTTTTATGGCAAGAAAAGTAAATTATTCTAATATATATTATCACCATTAATTTCTTACCAAATATGCACAAGGTTGCTAAATAAAAAAATAAAAATTATGGAAATAATAGTATATAGGGGAAAGAAATGGAGAGAAAGAGGAGATCAATGGACGCGATCACATACGTTCGATCAACCAACAATAAATATTATCCGTCTAATTGAGGGATAAAATGGGTATAATAAAAATTTACCATGACAAAAAATGGACCCTCCAATTCTTAGATGCTTTATATAATAGTATAGATATTAATTAAGACTTAAACATACACTAACTAAGATTAATTTTAAATTAATTAATATTTAGTTACTTCAAATTATATAAAAATAATTAATAAATACTTAATTATTTTACATGAGTTAGGTCAGATAGACCCATGACCCAATCAGGTCGTGCATGGGTTAAATTTTTTTGACCCGAGTTAAAATGGATCGGATCGAGTTAAAAAAATAATAAAAATAATGATGATCCGATTCAAATTCGATCCGACCCGATCATTGATACCCTAGTGGCGATATAGGGCCACTATTTATGGTAAAATTGAACTTTCTAACTATTTTACTATAATTTTTAGAGTAGCAAAATAAATGGTACACAATGTTGATTGTTTTATTTATTTAGTTTTGCAAGTTGTTACTTGATATCAAGAAATACAACGATGAAATTGCAAGATGGCAAAGTCAAACACATAAGTGACCTTTTAGACCGCTACATAAGGTTTCATTAATTTTTCAGAACACTACATAAGACTTCATTAAATTCAAGGTTTTTTCTATCTCTTTCTTATTTATGGTTATTAAATTGCACAATTGAGAAGAAATTGAGGCTAATATGTACTGATAGATGTTGCAAAATGAAGGTTAATTAAAATTATGTTAAAAATTAAGTGAAGATGTATATTATTCTTATATGTTTAAATGTAACACATGATTGAGAAATCATCTACCACAGCAAGCCTTGATCTAGAATTATTATCTGATGTCAATTATACAAATGGGCATACTGTAATAACAACCACTTCAAATTATTTTGTTTGCTTAAGATTGATGCATTAATTCATCCGAATTTCACACAAAGTGCACAACCATTCCTTGTGCTGGGTCTTTTGTTGTCTTCATATGCCGGGTCTTTTAGACCAATTCTTCTTTTGATTAATTAAAAAGAAACCCTGAGAAAGAAATTAAAAGTAATATTTACCCAATTTCAACCCAAGAAAGAAGAATGCAAGAGCTCAAGCTCGAGCCTGAAAACTCTATTATTTCAGTCAATTAGCTCAATATTCTGATTCTTTATTTTCATTTTTTCTTATCAAAGTACTTGAATTGAGGCAAACTTATATGCTAAGGTTGCGCCTTTCCTACTAATAAAAGGTCGATTATTGCCCAATTTTATTCTAACAAATTTGATTTTCGATGTTTCAAATTTTGAATTATTTTGTTTTGTATGAAGTAGGCGATAAAAAACTTCTCGCCATGTCAGATTGTGAAAATTGCATCACCATTGAGAATCTCAGTTTCTCACTACAACATTGAGAATCTCAGTTTCTCACTACAACAGATCACATCTCTATAATATGGTTGTCTAATTACATATTTATGTGTTCTTTATACTTAGGAGGCAGCTTTAGTTAATGTAATATACTTGATTTAGAGTGCAATATCATTTTATAGTAAATTTAATTCACGTTGTTTGTGTGTTTTTTTAACTTTATGTCATTTTTGTGCATTTTTCACTTTCTGTGTGGATTTTTTAAATTCCTTACAATTGATTATTATTGCCTAAATTTTTGTGGTATTTCTCCGGCTTCTAGAGTATTTGTGTATCAATATAGCGAGATTGCAGACTTGGAGTGTACCACCTATTTGTCCTTTAAGCACGCGATGCGGAGCTCTAGTAACAAAATTCATGAGTGAATAATTTATTTTTTATTTATAGTTAAATGTTTCATGAATAATTCATCAGTTTACAGTACGTCTTTTTAGTTAAAAAAATATTATATTTGTGAATTATTAAGAAAAAAACGCATTATATATTATTTTATAGTTTTAATATATTTTTAATATTTTATTATTATAATATATATTTTATTTATATTATATGAAATGAACTATTTTCGAATTATATCCGTATTATATCCAACGTCGAACTTTTAACTTCGCCGAACATTTTTCAAATCACAAACTTATTACTATGCATGGAGCCGCTCTTTGGATGCGGGTATTTTTTATATTGATAGTTGATAGTTAGATAAAAAGCAAACTTCGGAGGGTTAATTTTGTTATTATCAAAAAAAAATCCCACCTTCGATAGTTTTTTATATATAATTATTATTAAATTAATGTTATTAAAAATAAGAACGATGAGTGTAAAATTTTAAATCTACGAATGGCAGCGCGCCACTGGTAGATTTAAAATTTTACACTGATCCTAAGCCCCTGTCACTCTTCTCATCTCACTAACACACACTGATCAAACAATCTTTCACAAACTGATCAAATTTTCAAAATTTTCATTTCTTCCAAATGATACCAGATTTTAATTTTTATCCTGCTGATGAAGAAAATTACATCGCGAAAGAACCGAGCGGCAATAACTTTTTGGTAGGAATATTTTCAACCTACGATCAAACCAATTTCTATCCAAATCATGTTCAAAACACAATATCTAATTTTAATCAAGTCGGATATTATCTGTATCCAGTTGTTTATAGTAACAATATAATTTATCAACAACTGAACTCAGCAGTGTCACCATATAATTTTATTGGCGGTAGTAGTAGTACCTCTGAATGTAATTTAGCTGATGATCTTAACATAAACGTTTTCGACAGTAATTTAAGTCTTGGTAGGACCGAAGAGCAAAGTAATATTGATGGCGGCAGTAGTGTAATTTAAGTCCAACGGTAATGGAATTAAGTGATGATCACGATGAGCAAGATGATGGTGGTCCGTATTATTGGTGTGAAGTAGAAACATGAGAGGATTATACACTGAGCAGTCGGATATTTCAATTGATGAATCTGAAAATGAGGAAATTCAAAGATGTGATACCACATTGTTAGTTACCGGACGAACGGAGAGGCAACATCCTGTAGAAGCGTTGAACAATTTTGATATGTTCAACCGTTTAGGTGCAAACCTACCCTGAATGTGCGATCTGTATGGTATCGTCAAATGGTGAGTGCGAAAACGAATGACATTGCTATCTCTCTGTAATTTTCATTTCATAATTAGCTTCTAATATATATGTATTTTATTTATATTTTTTTTAATATAATGTACTTCTGCCTGACTATAGTTTATCTGATGTTTGTCGTCAGTGAGATAAATGACGACATTTGTATTTTGTTGCTCGCCTGCCATTATCTATTACAAAAATCATTTTATTCCAATTAATATTACAATTACTAATTTTACATATATAATCATTTATAATTAATTTATAATTAATTTCTAATTAATCTATATAATTAATCTACATAATTAATTTATAATTAATCTACATATAATCTAATTAAATAATAAAATTAATCTATAATTATTCTACATAAATAATTAATAATTAATATATAATTAATTAATCTATTCTACAATTAAATCTATATTATTCTACACAATTAATCAATAATTAATTTACAATTAAATTATAATTAAATAATTCTATAATTAATCAATAATTAATTTATAATTAAATTATAATTAAATAATTATATAATTTAATCTATAATTAAATTATAATTATATAATTATATAATTAATCTATAATTAAATTATAATTAAAAGCTAATTAATCTATAATAATCTACAATTCTACAATTTAAAACTAATTTTTAATTAATCTATATAATTTACAATTCATTCACAAATTAATCTATAATTTTAAAATTAATACTAGCTATATACCCGCGCGTTGCAGCAGAATTTTTTATTTAAATATTAAAATATTATAAAATAAAAAAATCACATTTATCTAATATTAAATTATAAATTCACCAAATTATAGAGAAAACATATAATAAAGACTATATTTAATCTTGGATGAGATTTTTGCACAATATGAGTTAATGATTCATGATTTTTATGGCAAAAAAAATAAATTATTCTAATATATATTATCACCATTAATTTCTTATCAAATATGCACAAGGTTGCTAAATAAAAAAACAAAAAATATGAAAATAATAGTATATAAGGGAAAGAAATGGAGAGAAAGAGGGGATCAATGGACGCGATTACATACATTCGATCAACCAACAATAAATATTATCCGTCTAATTGAGAGATAAAATGAGTATAATAAAAAAATACCATGACAAAAAATGAACTATCCAATTCTTAGATACTTTATATAATAGTATAGATATATAATTTACATTTCAATTCTAATTATTTAGATAAATAAAATTTATCTTCGATAATAAAATTCAATAATCTCCCGCACTCAATCTCATTCTATATGTTCTTTTTTTTTCTTCTCTTCCTCTCTCTTCTCTTTCTCTCTCTTTTTTTCTCTCTCTTCAGCAAATGCGCTGGGTGTGGGAGAAATCTGCGCATTTTGTTTATATAAAAGACAAATACGTCAATGACTCCACGCCACTGATAGTCACTGCAAAATTGAAAAATAACTATTAATCACTCTTATTTTTAATAATATTAATTTAATAATAATTATATATAAAATAACTGCACCTTCGACAAAACCCTAAATCTCCGACCACCTCACTGCTGCTCTCGACTATGGCGTCCACTGGCTTTAGCTTAAACTTCTCCTCCGCTCCCTCTACCACTTCCTCCTCCGCTTCCCCTTTCTCTTTCCAGTCCAGCTCGGCCCCCGCTGCCTCCACCGGTTTCTCCTTCGGCCCTTCCTCTGCCGCTGCATCCACCCCACCTTTTTCCTTCGGTTCCTCTTCTTCCTCGACCCAATCTCTCTTCCCAACCGCCACTACTCCCACTTCAAGCCCCCTTTTCGGCGTTGCCGGTTCCATCACCCCCGCCGCAAGCCTCCGTTTCGGCGCTGGCACTTCCACCACTTCCGCTTCTAGCCCATTCGGCGCCACTGGTTCTACCACACCCGCTTCAAGCCCCCTTTCTGGTGCTGCCGCTTCGACCGCAGCCGCTTCAGGCCCCCTTTTTGGTGCTACTGCTTCCACCACACCCGCTTCAAGCCCCCTTTTCGGTGCTACTGCTTCCACCACACCCGCTTCAAGCCCCCTTTTCGGTGCCAGCGCTCCTTCCATCACTCAAGCTTCAAGTCCTCTTTTTGGATCTAGTGTTGCCTCCTCCCCCTCCGTCGGCTTTGCCTCCACTTTCTCTTTAAACATATCTTCTTCCTCCTCCATCACCAGCAATCCCAGTGGCGCCACTGCTTCAACCCCTTCTTTTGGTTCAACACCTGCCACCCCTTCTCCGTCCCCGCTTTTTGGTTCAACCCCCGCTTCATCTCTCTTGGGTTCAACCACTGCTGCCACCACCTTATCTACCACCTCTGCTACAACAACCCCATCTTTCTCTTCTTCTCCTTTGTTTGGCACCAGCACGAACTCCTCAGCATCTACTCAGGCCTCTTCATCTGCTTCTTTTAACTTTGCAACGGGTCTATCCTTTGGCAACACAGCCTCTGCTGCCAGTGCTTCTTCGACCCCTTCTTTCTCCTTTCCCACTGCCAACTCAGCTAGCTCCACCACCTCTTCTGCTCCTTCCTTTGCCTTTACAACTGCCTCATCTGCTTCTCAATCAGGTTCATCAAATGCTGCCACCTCGAAAGACCCAAAGCCGACTCCTTTCTCATTTGGTTCAAAACCATCTTCTACTCGTACAGCTGCGGGTATTACTGGTCCAACTAGCACTGTGGCTTCTACAACTACAAGCGTCACCCCTCCAACTGTGCCTTCACTCTTCTCCTCTTCCACTCAGGCTTCTAGTGCATCTAATGCTGCTTCTATTTTTTCTTCATCAGCATCAAGCACTCTATTTTCTCAATCCTCTAGTGGTTTGACCACCTCTTCAACTTCTGCCACACCTACTTCTGCGGCATCTGCAGTTGCCACAACGACATCTCCAGCAGTTGCATTTCCATCATTTGGTACCATGCCTTCAACTGCAGCTGCTACTGGGACTGGATCAGCACCACTGTTTGGTTAGTCCTATTATTGTCAGTATGCGCTTTATCATACTGTTAAGGGCAACTGAGGCTATGTTGGATGATAGTGATTCAGGCTAATTGGATTTAACTTTGTTTACATCGAGTCATAAGTGGCATGTCGTTCAATGAAGGTTAAATAGATTGATAGTACTATTTTCTGTGACATCTGCTTGCATAGTTGAACATAATTTCAAGACAAAATAGCATAGTAGAGCTATAACTAGAGGATAAGATAAGACTAAATTGTTGCAAAGTTCACAAATTTTGAAATAATTGTAGACCACCACGTTCCATATAAGAGAATGTGGGGGCACTCTTTGTTTCACTACCCCTTCCCCTCCCCACCAGAACCCACCCTTCCAAACTCAGGGGTACAGCATGATCATTTGCGACTTTCAAAAACCCTGAAATGGATAAAAATACATTTGGGCACATAACAATTTATCTTTCTTTCTCTTTTTTGTTTTTCCCGAAAATTGTTAACTTCAATAGAAAAATTTTTATATAGAAACTAATTGCTGGTTCATATATGAAATAATGGCTAATATACATTCAGTTTAAATCACCCATCACCTGAGTTAAGGGGTCAGTTGATAAAGAGTTCACCATGACAAGTAAAATCAATCAGCAGTTTAGTTCCGTACAAGGGTACTGTTGTTTTATTTGCAATATGCTGTTAAATAAGCTTCTGAAGGAAGGGCTAGAATTATGTTAAATGAATAAATGTTGAAACGGTGATAAAAAGAGGATTGTAGTACTAATGGTTAACTAGAATAGTTTAACATTCTGATTAAAATTTGAAAATTTGAAAGATTTGTTGGTCATGAGAGCAATTAATCCTTCTGTAAATATCAGGTTCCTCAGCATCAACATCTACAGCTCTATCATCAGCTACAACTGCTGTGACGAGCCAGACATCAACTCCGGCTATTCAAGCTAGCAGTTCTGGGTTTGTATAATCAAAATTTATAGTTTTTTGTTTAACAGGGTTGGTGCAATAACTTTTATTGACACTTACTTTCTATTGATGTTGTGATGTTAAAATACAACAACAATATTGACCAGCTTAACAACAACGACAACACCTACAACTACAACTGCCATGCCAGCACCTAAGCTTCCTTCAGAGATTGCTGGTAAAACTGTCGAAGAGGTAGTACTGTTCTTTCTGCAAATATCACGCTCCTATCTGCCAGGAAAAAAAAATACCACTAACAACAACAAAGCCTTTAATCCCAAAAGGAAAAAAAAAACACACCAGTTAAAATTATAATTTATGCATAGAAGAACTTATGGATGTTACTTGCAAAATGAGGACAAATTTTCAAGTAAATAGATTGTTTGTAATTTTTGTATGGAATGATACATTTGAGTCATTTTTTTGGATTGACTTAATTGAACTTCTTACATTAAGGTACTGATATTTCATAAATACATATGGTGCAAACAATACTGGCGAACTAAGTGCATAGAAGAGTTGGCTTTTATTTTTTATACCTTGATTTATTGGCAGATAATTAGGGATTGGAACAATGAACTGCAAGAGCGTACCTCAAAATTCAGAAAACAAGCTAATGCAATAGCAGAGTGGGACAAGAGAATTCTCCAAAACAGGAATGTTCTTATCAGGCTTGAGGTTTTTTCACTTTATATTTTCTACTAAGGTTTCATTTTTTTCAACTTCTTCATGTCTTATTAATATTTTGAAATTGTGTCATGCATATGACAAACTACGCCTATGTAGAATAGTTTCCGCATAGCTTGTTCCAAGCCAGGAAAAGAGAGGAGGGTTGCGATGGGTGTGGAGAGCTAGCAATAAAACAACCAATCTTTATGGAAATGAAACCTAGTCAAATTGGGTTTCATTTCTAGCCTACCCCAATTTATTTGGGATTGAAGGCTTTGTTGTTGTGTCACACATATGACAATGATCAAATATGTTTTATTATCCTTGACTGGTGTTGTTCCTTGCATTATACTACTAATGAATTACATATGGTGTTTGGCATTCTTTCTTTTCAAAACTTTGCTATGAAAATCTCTGAATTACATCTGCAACTAGAGTTTTAGAGTTCAAAATTTTGATGTATCATGTTTATTCTCCTATTTAAATAGGCTGAGGTGGCAAAGGTGGTGGAAACACAGACAGCTCTGGAAAGGGAACTTGAACTGATTGAGACGCACCAGAATGAGGTTGTCTTATAAAATATATATAATAAAGCAGAGAAGTTGCTTTAGTTATTATTGCAGTAAAAGACTTGGTTTGAACTAAAGAGCTTTTTTTTTAATAATTGATATTGGTTCGATATAGATATGTATATGTGATGGTTTGGGAGGGGTATTTATTGTTCTGCATACTGAGGTACAAATAGATGTCTATATACCCAAGAGATGGTTTGGGAGGGGTATTTATTGTTCTGCATACTGAGGTACCAACAGATGTCAATATACCCAAGAATAGGAGTTATGACTGAGAGTTTCTTGCTTGCCCCCTGCTTTAAGTACGTTAAGGTTTATAAGGAATTGAAAAAGGGGTAATAAGGTTCTGTCTTTATGTTTGAAGGTGGACAAGGCACTGAAAAGCATAGAAGAGGAAGCAGAGAAAATCTTTGAGGGAGAGTTGGGTTTGCTTCTAGAGGACGAACCCTCTCATGCCCGCAATGCCATGTTGGTCCCTCTTTATATGCCTCTATTTCTTGTCTTTCTCTTGAATTATCTTCAAATGAGACAAAATGGGGGTGTATGCTTTTCAGGTATGAGCAAGCTGAGTTTGTTGAGTCAGAGTTGCAACACATGACTGAACAAGTCAAATCTATCATCCAATCATTAAATGCTTCTCAGGTTCTGCAATGCACAATTTTTATTTAAGTAACATTTTACTGATGTTTTCCAAGTTCATATCTAATTCTCTTTTTATGTATATTTGTGTTTGTTTCCATAGGGGGTTAACATAGAGTCAACTCCATTTGATGCGGCTGTCCGGATTCTGGATAATCAGCTTCGCTCTCTCATGTGGATTGATGGAAAGGTGAGACCATAGTAAAATTGATGCAGGATTTAGACTTTAATTGATGCTTGCACAGATGCTACTTTATCAAGAATTAGCTCGAGTTGCAATGTTGGAAAGATGCCCAGAATTTGTCTAGGTTGGAGGCTAAGCGCCATAACATGAACAAGATTGAAATGGAACTAAAAACTCTTATTGTTTGATTGGGTAACCGAATAAAGATCAACACCACCACCAAAGCCTTTAATCCCAAAAGGCATTTAAACCGAATAAAGATGTACTAAAGAAAACAGACGAGCTATCCATGCAAAATATTTTCATAAACCCTACATATGAAGTGAGACTTACTAAGGTAAATCTGCAAATTATCTTCTTTTTCTTGAGAAACTTTTTAATTGGTTAGTCTGCTTTTTCCTTTTTTCTCATTTTATAGGCCAATGAATTCTCAAGTAAAATACAGAAGCTGACAAATAATGGTCCAGGTGCTGATCGTGACTCAGCTGGCCTTCCACCGAGGTTTTGGTTGAGTTAGAAAGGATGTCATTGATATGAACAGTATCACGTTGGATGCTTAATTAACCTCGCAACGTGATGGAGTCCAGTATTAGAAAAAGTAGATGCAATTTATCTGCAAAGAATAGAATCATGTTGGATGCGTAATTTCTGTGTGATTCTTAGGCCCCGTTCGATATCTGAATTTTGAATAGCATTTGCAAAACTTCAACCGTGGCATGCGCTACTCTGAATAGCGGAAGCCAGCGACTCAAAAATCTAGTCCGAGTAGATTTTTGCAAAACCAGGTTTTTGGATGATTTTCTCCTACTTTTTTCATTGTTTTTTGTGCTAGACCTAGCTTTATGTGGTCTCTCTGGCATCCATCGAACACACTCCAGTAAAAAAAAATTAGAACCCTGGTTTCCTGACTCAAAATTACAGTATCGAACGGGCCCTTAGCAGTTGGCATCAATTGCCAAGTTTGGTTTTCGTATGAAATTGTTTATTTGAAAAATAGAAACCTAGAGGGCGACTCCACTGCTGAAATCATATAACTACATAGTTTAAGTGATGAGAATGCCAGATCCCTATCTCAGATCGTGAGCGGCATACGTCAGCGGGAGACACAAAACAGTGCTGCAAATAGTAAACACCAAACAAGCATAACAATGCAAGTCAAAAGTCTGTCTAAACAAAACATTCAATATCAAAAGGAACTAGCAACTAGATAAAGATAATCAACTCAGTGCTACTCTGAATCATTTTATGGGTGATGAGATATGTTGCTCGTAAAAAAAACAATTAGGATCTTGCTCGTCCAATCCAAAAAAACAAGTAGGATCTTGCTCGTCGGGATCGGACGGCACAAATTTATTTGATCTTTTTAAGATTCGTGTATGTGCTTTTCGAGAGGTTCTTCGTCGTCGGATTTACGAGCAGTTGATTCTCACCCATTCGATGGTAGATGCGGCTCCTCTGGTAAAGCAACACACCTTGAAAAGAAACAAAGTATATGTACTGCTGTCAGAGAATGAAGGGGCTTAGAAGTAGTGTCTGATTGAAGTGGTGTCAGGATTGAAAATCAGACGATTGCGCTCTCCCTAAATCCCCCAGTACATGGCGCCGCAAAACACAATCTGATGTCACCTCTCCTGCTTATTTGCGCTCTGACAATTGTTTCAGAGAGGATAGAGAAGAGGTATCAAGGGAGATAGCCTCCAATCCGTTCATCCAGTCCTTGCCTATGAAATTGTTAATGTCATAATGTGGAATTGATGCTATGTTGCTTTCTGGTCGTCATACATTTGTTTCTCTTAGCCATGCAAAGCTGCCATTAAGATTGTAATCACTCACGAAACAGCCCCAAAATTGAAATATTGAAAGGTAAATGCTACAATTGTCTCTTATATATATGATTAATATAGTGTCTGCGCCATGTGGCAGATCTTTTTAAAATTATAAAACAAAACTAATTGAAGAGATTAGTTTGTATTTAGTCCTAGCCTTAGCTGTGATTAGAGCTTTATATCCGAATCGTGACAACTGTATATATCCAACTTGCAGAATCCATTTATAAATTCAAATTTCCACATTGGCATCAGAGCACGTTATAAATTCAAACATATTGTCTATATTGAGTACATTCCATTAGAGCACGCTAAAGTTTATTATGTTCCTTTGGCCATTTGTCACTATTGTTGCTATTTATAAACCAGATTTGGAAAACTAAAAGAAATAATCAGTACCAAGATGGTGCTTATTGGGAAATTATTAGAGAAGCAGTGATAAAAAGTCTGGTACAGATACTGGAAAGAGAGATTATAGTTTTTTTTTTTGACAATTTGTTTATTGTTTGGCAGCTTGTTTCTATAAAATACACGCTCGTAGTTATATATTTCCACACTTACTATTTAGGCCGGACCATTTAAAATATTTTAATTACTTGTTTGGAAATTTATACACTTACTATTTTATTCAAGTCATAATTTTTCAACGAAACTCCCGTTTTGGCAATTTCTTATCTTACAGAAATAAAATTTTATAAACGATCATTTGTTATTAATCTTTAACCAATTCGACATTTATAAAAGTACTAGTATTTTTTTTAAGTTGGCTTACTGATTTACAATGTAACGCTTTCATGAAAAACTCCTTCATGTTTTTTTAATGTTTGCTCTTAGTGATCTTTTTTTTTATGTCGAATTCCTTTTAATTGGATGTTTGAAGAATTTTCTATTTTTTTAATGTAATTGATTTTCTTTTTCGGTGCAAATGCGTCACAGATATTAACTTTTGAGATGGTCATTTTGTTATTTTTTATAAATATCCAGCAAAATTAGAAGTTTGATATCTACTAAACAATTGAATATAGAAAAATAAGTACGTGCATTTTTTAAGAGAGCAACAAAATCGTTAATTCAAATACTTGGTCTTTCTTATAACAATACATATAAATATCCTATTTTTAATAATAGATAATTTATTATTAATATATTGCTCGTAGATGATTTCTATATTATAATTTTTCTAACATCAAAATTTAAAAAACTCATTCTATTCCAATTAAAATATGTTAACAAATAAAGTAAGAATCAAATACAATTAATCAATTATTCTTTATGCAGTAATTATGATTTTTCAAAAAATATATAATTAAATTTTAAATTTGATAAATTCTTCAGTAAAATAATTTTTTAGGAAAGATATATTATAAATTATATAACTTTTAATGTAACGGTTGTGTTTTGAATATAATAAAGACTTTAATATTTTTATTATAATCTATCACAACATAAAAAAATTGTAATATATCTAACATTTTATGTTCTTTTAAAATATTAATTAATAAATTTCAAACAATTCTGACCGTTAGAACATAATACTTACACGCTTAATATTATTTTACTTATATTAAAATATAAATATTGAACTATCTGAAAAATCCAATTAACCTCCTACATGACTTCAAATCTGATTAATAGACTGCATGAACTTAATTAAGCACATATATTTTTGTTATAACACTGTTCAAGACGTGCTAATTAAAAATCTCCTCGGTGAGTGTAATTACGTGGTACAAGGAGGAATGCATTCACCCGGCTTGTTGGTTTGTGACGAGTAATTCTCGTCTCTCAAGAACGAGGGTGTGTTTGGATGGTGTAAAATATAACTGTTTTGGAAATAAAAATATTGTTTTCGGATTGGTAGGTATTTAAATATAAAATTAAAATTGAAAATAGCAGAAGAATAATATTAATTCGTTAACTCATAAAAAAATTTGAATTAATGGATTAACGTACATGAGGACAATGAAAATAATAATAAAAAAAAATATTTTTTATATTAGTATGAAATAGTATTAAATAAATATTATTATTAAATAAAAATATTAAAAAATAATTAATTATTTAACTATTTTCTTAATTATTCTCATATTTCTATCTAAATAATATTTTACTAACTCAAAATAATAAAAATTTATACTTTTTCATATTTTTTAAAATATCACTGTTCTCAACTACTAACCAAATAGATAACCAAACGGTGATTCTTATTTCTTACCTAATCCTAATACCCTTCAGTCCTTCACCATCCAAACACATCCTTAATCATCTCTCTCCTGACGCTTGTCGCTTCCACTTAATCGGTACTCCAAAACCCTAGTTGGTACCAATGGAGTCCCGAGAAATAGATTTCGAAGCGAGATGGGAGCCGATTCAGAGAAGCATTAACAGGATCGTCTCCTTCGTGGATGCTGATGGCCTAAACCGTGATGAAAAAGCTTGTCTATTCACTCCCCAGGAGTCGATGTATATGTACTCGTAAGTTTCTCTTAATCGATATTACACGTTTCATAAGTTATGTATGACCGAAAGATGGTTATTTCCCAAAATGGTATCGTCTTCAAAGGAAAACCTTCGTTTGGGGAGCAATTATGAAAAATAACCTTTTCTCAAAAATAAAAGCCCTAATGAAATAGATTTTGAAGTTCTTTTAAATTATTTTTCTGTAATCCTTTTCAAGATATGCTGCAAGAATATTCTCTGTTTTGCTCTTATCAATAAACCAGGCACCTGTACAATTTGTGTGTGCAAAAGGATCCAATTTATCAGGAGCTGTACAGCCGTTACAAGGCCTTCTTTCAACAATACGTTGATACTAAGGTGAATTCTGACACTTCTGTATATTTCTCTTTTACTTTTCGGGTTGGTTTGAAAATTTTTTTTTTTTTAAATCAATACGTTCATATAATGGATGTTCTTGTATTTTTCATTTTAAAGTTGTATTGATTTTGTTACTATATATAATATATATAGTTCGTCCTTGTATTGTTGGAGAAGGGCCACAAGTCTCTCTCCAAATTATACTGACCGGAAGCTAAAAAGTTAAAACATGACCTCTTGGAAGGCATCTTAATAGCTTACCATATGAGCTACCAGTATAGTTTTTGACAGATGTAAATATGAACAGCCATGAATAAAGTATAGACTCGAGTTAATGATAAACACATCAAAGATGTATCTTTCGATAATAGCTGGCTTTTTTTAAAACAAACTCAATGATAAAAATCCGGTGAATTTTTAGGTGTGGAAATAACTAGTTCTTCTGAGTTTGAGTAAGTGGAGTTATTTTGGATCAATCAAAAGAATTACTATTGATATTAGGGATAAACTTGGGGTAGCATCAATTCAAGAGAAGTTAGTCCAACATCGTTTGCGATGGTTTGGTCATATCCATCAAAGACCTCCTGAAGCACCAATACGCAACGATATTCTAAGTGTCCTGAAAATACAAGAAAAGAAAGAGGTCGACCGAGACTGACATGGGAGGAAGTAATAAAAAGAGATTTGAAGGAATTGAATATATCCAAAGAGCTTGCTTTAGATAGGAGTGCTTGAAAGATGACAATTCATGTACTTGAACCATGATTTAAGAGTTAGAGTCTAATAGTAGAGTTATGGACTTCATGTTCTTAGATTTTTAGGATTTTAGGATTTAAAATTTAGAAATAGAGGTTTAGAAATATGATTTTAGGATTTAGAATTTAGAATTAGGTTTAAAATAGGTTTTATAATATAGGTTTATTGTATTGTTATTATTGCTATTACTATTAGCATATTATCATCATCATTATCATCTTTATTTATTATTATTATTATTATTATTATTTTATTTATTTATTTTTCTTTTCTTTCATCATACTTATTATTATCACTGATATTTGAGATCTTTGATTTTGTGCTTTCCGATTGGGTTTCATTTCTAGCCTACCCCAATTTATTTGGGATTAAAGGCTTTGTTGTTGTTGTTGATGGGTTGTATGTACAAAAGAGTTTTGGGTTTATCATAGGTGCTACAACTTTATAGCAACCATTGCAATTTCCAGTTATGATAACATTACAACTTTGCAAAAGAAGAAATTTGTTATTTTCAAATTGGAAAAATTACTTCTGAAGAACAAAGGTAGTTTCTCGCTAAATGGCAGGAAATAAACTTCTTTTAGAAATGAAAAACAAATATGAATTTGAGCAGTCTTTTCACCTTAATAAGAAAGAAAAACATTTTGATACATGCTAGAACAGTCGAGCCTCTGCACCAGTAAAATAATCTACCAGCACTAATGGCTGTCTACCTATGCTCCTATTCTGATCAACACTAATGGCTGTCTACCTGTCACATTATATTTTGATGTTTATAACCCTACATAAATGTCTGGTGTATATATTCAAGAAAAGGTCTTGCCGGCTTTGAGGGAGAAAAGCGGAGCTCTCCTGTTGAGAGAAGTGGTGAAAAGGTGGCTGGACTACAAGTTTGTTACGCGATGGGTTGCACGTTTCTTTTTTTATCTTGATCAGCACTTCACCCGTCGCCATGGATATCCTACAATGCACGACACTGCTATCCTCATTTTACATAACCATGTACTTCTATTGTCCTTATTTATTTATTTTTACTATGAAGTGGTAGGTAAATTGCGGACCATGATTTTATTAAACAAAGAAAATTTTACAAGTAAATACTATGTGATGATATATAAATCATTACATGACTGTTCTATTGTCATCTAGCAAAGTATTTCATTTTACAAAATAATAAAAAAATGAATAAGATTAGTCATCCTTTTGTTTGTGTTTCATTGCAGTGTTTTTTACTTCACCTTTTTTTTGTGTGTGTTGGTAGGTTGGGGGGGGGGGGGGGGTTGGTGGGTTGTGAGAATTGATTTCTAAAATTAGAGGCCTAATTATTGGACTTATTACACATTTATTTTTCAGGTATATGATGAAATGAAAGGGCAGATAATTAGCACTGTTTTGACACTGGTAGGTATGTCTGCCTTTCATATTTTTTTATTGTCCTTTTGTTCTTGTTCCTTGTCTTCTTCGCCATGTTTGAGGGATTGTCAATGTTCATAATCTTTGTAAAACTCAGAACGGAGAAAAAAATATTAAATGTGATCTTGCTAGTGAACATTAATAACTTTGTTGAGCATGAAAAATATATCAATGGGACAAGTACAGTATAAAGTATGCATTGTCCATTCCATGTGGCATGCACAACATTGTTGTTCATTTCCTTTAAATGGTACTTAATTTGTTACTAGCCAGCCAACTCTTTTGTTTGGTTCTTATTACATATTTCTGTAAAATTAGATTCATGAAGATCGTGATGGAAACTCAACTGACCGGACATTGATCAAGGAGGTTCTGGAAACAGTATATGATCTTCAATCGGAGACATCAATGGTACCTTATTATCATACTGATTTTGAGCCAGCTATGCTCAACTCGAGTTGTGTTTATTATCTCACCAAAATGGAAAGATGGCTTCTAAATTTACCATACCAAGAATATGTGTTGCAGGTATATCTATTATTTTGTGGTGAATTCTCATTTTCATCCCTTGAATATCTAAATTTTCCTATGAAATCTGAAGTGGGAATATCTGTTATGCGACCATCAAATACCTGCTTTTGAAAATTTTCTCTAATTGCTGTTACCTTTTCCTGCTTCCTCTTTGTTTGGAATTGATAAACTGAGAGCACTTGTTCTTGTTTGAATGAACAATAGAAATATAATCTGGTTGAATTTTTATTATATTACTCGTGAAATATCCATGTATTCTCATTTAAATGTGAGAAATATCTGTGGTTCGCCTCTTCAATAGTTTGCTATCTAGAGTTTACAAATTTCCTGCATTCTGTTTCTCAATGAATATGGTTGAGATTAAGGTTTGGAGAGTAAAAGAAAATTATACGTGCCTTTTTAGTAGCTATACCTTGTTTTTCTTATATTACTTTTAAGTTCTTTCTTTGCAGTAATTGAAAATTTTTTAGGTTTTCTATTAGATTAGTATAAATGGATTTTTGGTTTTTGTAGGTTACTGAATGTTTGAATGCAGAGAAATTAAGAGCTATGCAATGCCTGCACCTGAGTACTGTATCCAAGCTGCTTGAGGCACAATTTTCTTTATACCATTATACATTTCAGATTTTGTTGAATAGTTTTCCAACCTTTAGGATGTGTTATCTGTGCTTTTGTATTATTATAAACTTTGAAATCTCATGGACGAAGTCCTATCAAGCCAAATGATTCTGTGGCACCATGTTACATGCTGCCCTGTTTCAGTTGCCAAGCAGCCATTAAAAAAAAAAAATCTACTTTCAAACGGAGTCAACAAATTACTTATTCTTGTCAGTAAGCTTTTCCCCCTAATATGCATGGTGAAGATGTATGAGCCAAGATTGTACTGTTCCAGTTCTCTTTTGATATTGAGTCCACGAGGTCTGCTCTTCCTAAGAACCGAAATGCTAGAGATTTTCCAGAAGGAACAAACGTTTCCATACTAATTCACACTCTTTTGTGATGTGGCTACATCTTACATCTATTTTGCAGCTTATAAATCCTGGTTCAGGAATAACAGATTGGTCAGATGTAAGCTGTCTGGCTCACCAGGTGGAACAGCTTGGACTGGGGAGCAATATTATTCAGACAATGGATGCAACAATGGATGATGATGATACACTATGAGTGGTCAGTGCACATTACTCTAATTGTAAAGAGATATTTGTTTTTGTCTAATTTCTTTAAAATGATTGTTTGTTGGTAGCACAATGTGAAGTGCTAACAGGAAAAAAAAAAGCTATTTCTGTTTTGTCCCTTTGAGAAAACTGAAGTAGCCCTCTTCAACATCTTGAAAGTGCATAAATACAGTGCACTTCTGGTTGGAACTTGGAATTCATGGTATTGCACTGAGAGGCTGAATCAAAAGATTATTTTTTTTTTCTAAGAATTTTTTTTTAAGCCTGTTGCAAATTGCCCTTGTAATATTATCTGAAAATTAATAGTTTAAGATCCAATCCAAGCTCAAATTTTTAGTCTAACCTCCAAATTTCCGCAACATAAAGATGGGGAATTCAGTTATTCACCTTAGTTTGAATTGACGTATTTTACATGGAAAATATACGAGGCCCTTCAATTGCAAATTTTGAACATGGTTTTCGTGATAGAGTTTTGCAGTAGTATAATTACCCATGCTAAGTCTCCTATGAAATGCTAATTAGGTCTTGACCTAAAGGATCATTGATCAATATAATATTGGGCTATTGGCTGCATGTATAGTTGAAATAGTCGCCATGGAAGTTACGGTCATGATGAAAATCAGAGTCTCTTCGCAGATATTCACAAATGACAGTGACTGCCTGACTAGACTGAGGTTCTAATTTGAGTGTGTTTGCGTACATGCTTATCGAAAAGGAAACAAAATAAAAATGACAAAATAAGCTTAGGTTGTTGGTTTCGAGCAGCACAAGTGTTACTATGGGTCTATTCCAGGCACAAATGTTGGCATTCTGAGGCCTAATCGAAGAGAATAACCGTCTAAAGAGAGATCGGACCCAAAAGATTGCGAAGTAACAATACTTGTGATTCACTGTAAGTGAGATCATCCTTATTAATAACATGATACGGATCTAAGAGATGATTCAAAAAATACTACATAATAACATCCTTACTGGACCAGAAAGCCTCTCGCAGAAATCCGGGTCACGTCAAAATATAGGAGCCTATAAGAGTATTCTAAATGTACAGGATCCCATTTATAAAATCGTAACCATCAATTAGGGGCCAATATAATATAGTAATTTAATTACATATAATTTATATCTAAATTAATATAAAATCACATGTCTAATGCAGATGATAATAGATCTCGTTTTTTATGCAGTGGAGCATGTTAAAGTAAAAAAAAACATATAAAAATAATATATAATGATGTTTATGAGAATCTTGTTTTTTTTTTAAATAAAATAAATCTTACTATATTAAAAAAGAGTTAAGGAATGAAAAGTCCAATAATTTTAAGAAATTTTTTATTGACCAAAATGTCCTTTACTTATCCGTGCGATTGAGAATAAAATTGTTGTACTAAATAATTTTTTTGACTGATGAATTTAAAAATAATAAACTTATATTTTATAAGATTTTTTGTGAGATATATTTGTTTGTCAAAACTGAAGAAACATGAAGCATAAAATCTAAAAATGGTCTTAAATAGTTTAGGATTACCTTACTTTTAGTTTTGACAAAGATTGAATAAGTATTCTTGAGGAAATCAGCTCAGAATTGCGTTTGCGATTTAAGCCATTATAACTCCTTGGGAGATCTCAATAAATTTGGCCGTCACAAAGTTGCACAATTTTAATAGAGTGTATCATTGTGTAATTGATTGAGTAGATTTTATTATAAATAATTATTAATAAATTAATATTATTAATAATAAGAGTGAGAACGGTAAAAGTTTAAAAATACGAACCACAACGCGCCACGCGTTTTCACAAACGCGCCATCGGCGATGGCGTCTTTTCACAAACGCGCCAGCGTATCGCGCGTTTCCTCAGACCACGCCAGTGGCAGTGGCGCCTATGCTAGCTATAAATACAGCTGCCCGCGGTTCATTTCTCACAACCACAAAAACAACAAACATCCAATTCCAACAAACATCCATTTTTCTTCAAAATGCTACCAGATTTAAATTATAATCCCGATGAAGAAAATTATTGTCAAACCACGAAAAATTTATTTGAAAAATAATAATGAAAATTAACATATGGGTTTAAAATAACGTAAATAGACAATTAAAGAATTTTATATATAAACAAATAAATAAATAAAGCTAACCATAATTGACAATAATAAATATATAAATATCAAGAATGATGACTTAAGTAAATTAGTAAATGAAAGCTCAAATTTCTAAATAGACTAAAATAGTTAGACTAATAACTAAACAAATAAAAGTAAAATATAAGTTTGAAACAGATAATACATCAGTCACGCTAGAAATTAAATAAAGCGAAATACTACAGAAACTAAATATGACATAATATTGACTCAAAGGCAATAGATACAAACAGGAATAACAATACAAATTAAGTCAAAATAAAATAAATTGTAAAACTTAAATTTACCCAAAGGAAATGACTCATCATACCTATGGCCTCACCACACCAAGTGCCATGGTTATGTGCCACGTAAAAATCCTAAATCTCTCCTCTCTCTCTCTCATTAAATGGAACATTTAATGCTCTCCTTTGTCTCTCTATCATCCGTCTCTCTCCCGTCCTTTCCATTTCTCTCTCTCTCCTCACGACATGACCGCTCTCTCTCCCTCGTCCTTTCCATTCGCTCTCTGTCACTCTGGCGATACCCCACTCTCTCCGCTCTTGACTCTACCGAGGAGAGAGCCTTGCTCTCTTTCGCTCTTGTCCCTCTTCTGCTGTTCCCTCACCCTCTCGCTCTCTCTGACAAGTACTCTCACAGACTCTCTTCCGACGACTCTCGTCAACCCTCACCCCTCTATCTCTGACGAGAGCCGCGCGCGCTCCTGTCCCTTCTATCACCTCTGGTACGGTCCTCTGACTATGGCTCGTTCCTCTCACCCAATTCTCTGATCGTAAACTCTGACGGCCCTCCTACTTCCCGTATAAAAGCCCGATCGCTCCCCCTCTCCTATTTTTGCTCATCCTTTACTCATGAGTTGAGTCCGCCATGAATTAAATTGATAAGAACAGGTGCCCAACTGAGTAAGGGATTTGAAGCAAAAAGAAAGGAGGGGAAGGTCGAAAACTTGATGGAGGATGACCTAGACCCATTGATGTGGCCTGTGTTGTGCCGCCTGGTTGTCTCTTGCATTCTGGTAAAAACCCTAGTCTAACCCTCATTTCTTTGCTATGCCCATGAAATGTATGTACTGTTTGGTTGATTTTTGGATTGTTTGTTTTCCTCAATGGTTTCGGGTTTGCTTGCTGGGATACTAACGGTACTGGTATAAACACTGGTACACTGGTACCTATGGTATCAGTGACGCGCTGGATGGCCAAACCCGTTGTGGGATATATACTGGTACTCTTTTCTTTTCTTATGTGGTCTGGCTGCTGAAATTGGTTTTTTGCTATTTGATCCTTATCGATAGGTGCGGTGCAAAGATTGGCTTGTCCGTGACCCTATTACCTCTATCTCAGTGCTTTGCTTGCTGACTCTAGTATTCTCGTGTCATGTGATGACCGTTGGTTGGGTTGGTTTCCCGTTATGGAATTTATTCTTCGCTTGATGTTGCTTTGCCCTTGTGTGATCTGTTCTGGTAATTTCTGATTCCTCTTGCTGATTGTATGATGCCTAGTGTGTTTGTGCCTTGGATATTGGTTTAGCTGTACAAGAATCGGCAGATCCCGGGAACTGTTCTGATTTGGTTGCTGGCTTCTGGGTTTGTTTCTATCCCCTGTGCCTGTTTCTCTGTTGCCTGTGGCCTTGTTGGGGCTTGTCCCTTGGGTTACTATTTAATCCCTGAACATGTGCTGGTTTGTCCTCTGTCACCTTTGAAATTTGCTTGGTCACCTTGGCCTTTTTCTGGTAGATGACCCTGTTTCCCTCTGTTAACTATATTTGGGCTGTATGAAAATATTGGATTTAGGAATTTAAATTGGTATATGGGCTAAGTTATAACTTGGAATGTTGAATGAGAATAAGTTGATAGAAAATGAATATGGGCCCATATATAAATAGAAATAAGATTTACAATGAATTTATATTGGGCCAACAAATGGGTCTTAATTAACTTAAATACAATTAGGATTAGCAAAGTAACATAAGGCCCAGTAATTAAAAGTCTTAAGAAAATAAAGTGACTAAATTAAAAATGTGTTTAATTAATTGGAGGCCGCCCCGAAAGGTTCGGCGGTATTCATGGACTAATCACGTAAATTTAAAGATCGGAAATGATTATATTCCCTAACTGCCCCCGATTTCGGGATATCGGTGCATTGGCACCAACGATTTGGTAGTCAGCGTATGATCCCGAACATTAAAACACCAACACATTTAAATAGATAAAAATATGTAATTTAAATTTAAGTTTAAATTATTTTTCTTCCTTTAATTGCCATTTTTATTTTTAATTTTATTTTCTTTTAAATTTAGTTTTATATAGTATATATTCTAATTAATGAAAATAACACTAACCTATAAAATAAAATATAATTAAAGAAAATAGTATAGGTAATTAGGGATTTTAGGTAATAAATAAAGTATAATAATAATTTATCTTATAGAATATATATTAATCAATTTCTCTATTTTAATAATTGAATAACGTTAACTAATATATATATATATAAATATCTATTAATCAATTTCTCTATTTTAATTGATTTATAATATATATATATATATATTAATAAATTTCTCTAATTTAAATTAATAAGGATAATACTAAATATATTACATATTAATCAATTTCTCTATTTTAAACTAATTGATTTAATAATTAAATCCATAACCTCGAAATGTAAAATTAAGGGATGAACGTATAAAAATGAACAAGAACGATAAACACAACTTTACGGATCACTATACGAGCAACGGAAATTTCCGGCACCGCGTAGATGCAGCAGAAATGCTGCCGAAATTTTCAAGAAAAGACGATAAAACCGGAACGACCGTTTAATTAATTATCAATCTAATTTAGTTATAAATTGTTAAATAAATCAATTAAAACTAATAAACATCTAATTTAAATTAAAATAGGTGATACAGTCGATTCGGATCCCCTCGCGGAGTACGAGGTCATTCCCGACCCGACGTACGCGGACACCGACCCCGAGGCCGTGTTCTACCTCCGAGTAGAGCGACTCGCGATCCTCACCAAAGACTCCTGTGTACGGTTTCTGGGATTTGATTTTCTCTCTTTAGAATTAGGAATCCAAACCGAAATTAAAATGTTTTTTTAAAATAAATCGAATCGGTACTTTCGACCAAACTTTGATTAGAGACCAAAATTGACTTGTCATCTCGCATCCGGTAAATTGACCAAAGATATTCGAGACATACCCGCATTCGCATGTCATATCATGTCATATTGCACGTAGACAGATAGGAGTAGGATTCGGGAAATAGTCCCGAGATAGGATCAGATAGAATTAAATAATTCAAGTTGTAGATTATATTTATCGGAAAATATTATTACTATTACTAATTATTAATTAAGTTAGGTAGTTAATCATGCATTAAATGCATGGGAGTGCTGAGAGGCGGACCGGTAATTCCCAGTCTAAGTTGCCTTGCATAACCAGACCGTTGTGGTTACGTACGGTGACCCATAGGCCCGTGGGACCCACCGGCTCGTATATGTATCGCGCATCCGTGCCTGTCGGATTATCCACCGATCCCGTCATTTGGCGGTTTCGGCTGTGTCGGAGTGTTTTTCTTTGATCAATATTATATTTTTATTATTCTTAATATGATTAAATTTTTAATCCAAATTTGAGCGTTTTAGGATACCGTGTACTTCAGTGTTTAGTGTGGGCGGCCATATCCGAGACTGGAATCTAGTTCGTGATACTATATTATTATATTTATCCGGCTTATTTAGGATCCTAATATTGTCCGAAGGGCTTTCTCCTTTGGCCCGTAGTTGGTACAGAGAAAGTCGGGATGCGGTCCACTTGGCCTTAGTGGGTACAAAGTGTAGGCTCCCCTTTGTTATATTTCGTTTTGATACTTTTACGGATGCGGTCCTCTGACCCTTGGTTGGTACAGTGTAGGCTCCCATTTGATTTCGATTTGTTAATTCACGAGTAGTTATCCCCTTTTGGCGATATGGCAACTGAAGACATATTTATCCGTTTGCTTTTATTTTGTAAGGTGAATTACCAGATTTAGCAGACCAGAGTACGTGCTTATGCACGCTCACTCTCCTAGGGCGTTACCGCCTCGGGAGTCCGAATTATCGTTTATGCGGCATTGGCGCCGCATAAACATAAAGTCCTAAGTTCGTAAGTTGGGTCGCTGGTGGCGCCCGCTTAGGCAAGGCCCAAGTTCGTAAGTTGGGACGCTGGTGGCGCCCGCTTGGGATAGATCTGGTGATTTGCAAATTGGGGTATTTATTTCGGTGTTTGTTTTCTCGTACCTTATATTTTATATTATATTACTATTTCCACAGATTTTCTATTTTGGGTTATTTGTCATTTCATGTCATTCATGTAGAGATTTTCTCGAAATGTATAAAATAATAATACATTAACATATATTAAAATAATTCATTGCATTTAAATTCGGTATCGGTATTTGGGTCCAGTCTAGGAAAGAAGATCAAATCTTAAGGCTGGATCTAAATCCGTACTGAGTAATTTTTAAAATTACTCACGTTTCCACGGTGGTTGTGGGATCCAGGTTTACAGGTATGGGCTCGAGTTTTGATGAGAGTGCTAGGTCCAAAGCAATCTCCGTGATATCGTAGGTGCTTCGCCGCATCAAGACAAAGGTGAGGCGGGTAGTTGATTAGGGCTTATCGGCATCGGGTTTTTGGTTTCTTTCTTTGGGCTTTATTTGAGAGATTTTGCTACCCATTCCGATGGAGTTAGCCCCGCCGGTGTCTGGCGTTGTATTTATCTGTATATTCTGGATTGTTTTGTTTTGTATTATTATTATTATTTTATTTATTCTGGGATTTACTTTAATTTTTATTCACATAGCCTTTCGTACGCACGTCTCGTCGTGCGTACGTGCGGATTAAGCACCCTTAACCCGTTTTATTATTTCTGGGGTGTGACAATTATAATCGCGAACAACCGAAATGCGACAAGAAAATTTTTGACGGAATATTTCCAAACCGAAATGAAACCAATTCCTATCCAACCCACGATCAAACCAATTCCTATCAAACCTACGATCAAACCAATTCCTATCCAACCCACGATCAAACCAATTTCTATCCAACCCACGATCAAACCAATTCCTATCAAACCTACGATCAAACCAATTCCTATCAAACCTACGATCAAACCAATTCCTATCAAACCTACGATCAAACCAATTCCTATCAAACCTACGATCGAACCAATTCCTATCCTACCTACGATCAAACCAATTTATATCCGTATCCAAATATTTACGAAATAATATAATTTATCAACAACCAAACCCAAATGCCACTATATAATTTTTTTGGCGGTAGTAGTAGTACTACGTCCGGTCGTAATTTAGCCGATAATATTGATGACGAAGTAGTGTTGATCCAACGATAATGGAATTAAGTGATGATCGGATGAGCAAGATGATGTCGGTCCGTATTATTCAAATGAAGAAGAAATAGGAAAGGATTACACCGACTCAATCGGATTTGTCGATCGATGAATCAAGATGAGGAAATTCGAGATGCGATACCACATTGTTAGTTACCGGACGAACTGAGAGACACCATCCCGTAGAAGCGTTAAATAATTTTAAGATGTTTGACTGTTTAGGCGCGAATGAATATCTTTTAGGACTCAATGATGAGTTAGCTGAAAATAGAATATTTGCTTCTAAATCGGCTTTAAATTGGATAATTTGTGATTGGAGTGTTAGAAAAAACGTTCAATGTTGGGTACAAGAAAGTTGTAAAACACGACTTATTATGAAATGCAAAGAAGGTAGTTGTCCTTGGAGATTATACGCTAGACCTGAAGAGGGCTCGACCACATGGAGGATCATCACAAATAAAAACCCCCACAACCGTAGAAGACCATCGAGACCGCAAACACTTACAACTCACATCTAATTTGATTGCAGGATGTGTTCGACAACATTTAAAGAAGGATCTCTCTCTAACAGTTCAACAAATCGGTATGATTATAGAAATAAAATATCCCGTGTGTGCACCGACGTACGGTAAACTTTGGCGTGGCCGAAAAAGAGCAATTGAACAATTATTTGGCACTTGGGAAGGATCATATACATTGCTTCCACGATATTGGAGGCGATTGCTCGACTACTCCAGTACAAAATTTAAATTATTGACGTGTGATACTTCGGATAATAATGTAAAAATGTTTAAATCCATAGTTTGGGCTTATGGACCGTGTATTGCGCGTTTAAACATTTAAGGCCCGTTATAACCATTGACGCTGGATTCTTATCGGGCCGTTATAAGGGTAGATTATTGATGGCGTGTGGATACGATGCAGAGAATAAAATCATTCCTCTAGCATTTGGAATCGTGAATGCAGAAAATGTGGACAATTGGGGTTGGTTCATGCGATGGGTCCGTAATGAAGTGATCCAATGTAATATGAAAATATGTGTTAGATCCGACCGTCATAGGGGAATAAAGGGAGTTTTTGAGCGACCGCATTTGGGATGGTCTCATACAACATGGAGAGGCGGTACACCGGTATTGCATGCAACACGTCGCAGAATTTATATAAGGAAGCCGGAAAACGGAAAGAAAGAAGATAATCTCAGAGATGATTTCCGAAGAAGACTAGCGAACAAAAAGAAACCGCGTCGTTTCGTAGAAAGATGGCGAATTTTGAGGAAATCAAATAGAAAAGCTTATGATTTTTTAAAAAAAGTCGGCAGAAGATTAGAAAATGATGATAAAGAACCTCCTAATTTTGCTTCGTTGGCACAAACGTATGATGGAGGACATCGATGGGGTATAATGACCAGCAATGGTTCTGAAGCTCTGAATAGCGTCTTCAGAGTTGAACGAACTTTACCGGTTGCAGCAATTGTGGAGGGAACATGGTATAAATGTGCTAAATGGTTCGATAAGAGGGAAATGGAAGCAATGAACCTGCATAGAGCATGCAAGCAATGGCCAAAAAAAATTGATGACATCTTGGCAAAACGTGACGACAAAGCAGTGTTCGTGTTGATATTATTTTACTATATTTTACAAAATTTTGAACATATCGTGATACCTTTTGTATTTGTTTCAATAATTACAGCTCGTATGAACGTAATTCCACTCGGAATTGCTCGAGGAGAATATGAGGTTCATGTGCTTGGTGAGAGGATCGAGAGTGGAGGGTATGGACCGTTCAAGTACACTGTTATAATTTCGAATGAACGACGCACTCGAGATGACCCACAATTGCCGGAACCGCACTGCACGTGTGATTGTCAAAAACCTCAACTGATTGGGATACCCTGCTCTCACGTAATTGCTGTATGCCAACATAGAAACTTTGATGTGTACGGTTTCATAGATGAGCGATACAATACAAATTTCACCTATCGAATACTTGGTCCGGACAATTTCATTGTTACGGTGATCAACAAGTTTGGCCGCCATATCTTGGAGAAACTATAATACCGTATAAAGAACTCGATAAAAATTGGTCTGCGTGCGAAGGTTAGACGTCGAATGGTAATGGATGAGATGGAGGGCAGGATACGGGGTCGAGGTAGAACGAGAAATATATAGTCTTCTGAAGGTGGGTCATCTCGAAGAGATGAAATGAGTCGTGACCCACTTCCAATGGATACATTACAATCGTGACGGCATAGGAGTAGGGCTTCAAGTCCCACAACAAACAAAGAACCCAAACTTCTCGAAATACTTTGCAATCATCGAGACACTCAACTAGTTATGATCCAAGAGATAACAACAGAATAACTCAAACTTCTCGAGATGCCTTGCAATCGCCGAGACACTCAACTAGTTATGATCCAATAGATAACAACAGAATAACTCAAACTTCTCGAGATGCCTTGCAATCAACGAGATTCTCAACCGGTCATGATCAAGAAAAACAAGCTGTCAATGCTTCAACTAGGGGTGCTAGAGGAAATAATTTTGGAGGTAGAATCTTAAATTTTTTCGCACGGAGGAAAAAAAAATGTATGTTTTATTTTTTCGTACTAGATGTATGTTGTATTTAAGCAAGGGTATGTTGTATTTAAGCAGAAAATATGTTGTATTTAAGCAGAAACTCCATAATAAAATATAACCACAATAAAAAAACAACATAGAAACTCCATAATAAAATAATACAAAAAAAAACAATATCCATAATAATAAAAAAACAACATATAAAAAAACAACATATAAACTACTCCTGACGATGCCTAACATATCGACGTGCTCTCAGACGTGTCTGTAAAAATAAAGACGGTATATCAGTGAGATGATTATTTTTTTTAAACAATTAATATTGACTAAGTTGTAGAACAAACAACTAACCACGCTAGGTGTATATCGAGGAGGTGGATGAACGTCACGCTGCTCCCGACCATGAGCAAGTGGAGTGAAATATCGTGTCTGTGCAGGCTCTGCAGCATCATCCTGAATATGCGATGACTCTCTAGGCCCGGAAGGATAACCATACTGGGCTGGATCATAATGCTGGCTGTACTGCGGATCCCATTGCTGGTCGTACTGCGGTACATGATCCATCGGTATCTGCTGGGTCTGTGAGAAATGCTGAGTGCCGAATAGATCTGAGAACTGTGCACCCGATGGATCGGGAATCTCAACAGACAACCTAGTAATAACTTCGTTCCAATCGTAGTTCTCTGGCATCTGTTAATACAGTTCAAATCATTTAAATTACGCTATTAATACAGTTCGAATCATTTAAATCAAGGTATATAGTACTTACGTTGTCGAGGAGAGACGTGAAGTCAGCATTCTCATAGGGGAAATGTGGGGATGAGTAGTGGATGGAGTCGGTGCAGTCTCAGTATCACCCGTCGAATCCGGAATAGCATCAATATCCGTGGGTAATCCCGCCGCCATAAGAAGCTCGTCCATCTTATGAGGCATGCCCGCATCCTCAAAATGCCACTTACAATCGGCGAGCGAAATCTTGCCAAACCGTCTCCATCCCCTAGCGACCGCCCATCGACCGCCTTCGATGCACTCTTTGTAACTCTAGCGATCTCATGTTATACAATGATTACATACATATATTACTTATTACCGAATAGTGCATATAGATATATAAATTTTATAAATTTTAATATACCTTGCGCCGTCCTCGTGAGGTACGTGAGGAATGTAGCCGATGTCCGGGATCTCCGCCGCTTTGAAGGTATAGGAGGTACGACATCACTCGGATCAAGTGGAGCGCTAGCGCTCCATAGAAATCATACCACCGTCGATACCTCCTATAGTCCTCCGCATTCCACTCTTCTTCATCCGGTCTCGTGAAGGAAGCTCATCCCATATGTCTACATACGCCCGATGATGTTGTCTCCATTTCATATTTTTTTCTTGAATCCAAGCGCGTATAATTTCGATGCTCCTCCGTAAATGCTGTAAAATTAGTTAGTATAATTATGCAAATAGTTAGTATAAGATATAATAAATATAAAAATTATAAATTTTTAGTATATATGGTAGAATACCTCGGGAAATGGAGGCGTATCGACCGAATTAAGCCGAACCGTCGCCTCACCCGATCCGATAATACCACTCTACTATCGAAAAGTAAATAAGTGGAAGCCGACAAGTATACGAGTCCATAGAGTCGTCTACGCATGTCGGCAATAAGTGACGAACCGACTCGTACGCCTCCAATTGACATGCGTGTGCGGCAACATAATCACCGATCCTCACGTACTTCACACCGACGTGTGACGGATTGAGATATCTCGTTCTTATCAAGTGTCCATTTCCTATTATCGGTTCAAATTATGATTAGTGATTACACATATATTTTCATCGATTGATTGATTATTTTTAAATTAAATTATTACCGCCAAAAGGCGCACAACTATCACGGTCCTGTACCCCGACCACCGAAAATGAATGCATCTCGAGGCAGTAATGGACGAGCTTTGGGGCAAACACGTCCACTCCACAACAATAACAAAAGCCATGGACCACCAATACTCTTCGTCGATCCTTGGCATGCCACATCAAGACGCCGATATAAATAACCAAGTACCGCAAATGTCCCAATTTCTTCTTCCACCGAATTGTAAATCTTCCTGTAAAATTAAATATTAGTAATAAAATTATTTAATTATGAAAGATAAATTATTTTAAAATCCTTAAAATACTTACCGTCAAAATCGGCAGAAGAAACGCCGGTACAGAGTCTCCACTGTTGTCGGGGAACATGATACACCCCGCCAACTCTAAAGCAAAACCGATCGCATATCGATTAAGACCCTGATGATCGTCTGCCTCTGGAGCGTGATCAAAGTGGGACCGTAACTCTCGTAGGGAAATAGAACGTCTGCAAAATTTTACATTTAGCTTAATCACAGTTTGTGAACAAAAAAAATTAAAATTTATGTACAGTCTAATAAATTACCTCCCATCTTTGCACGTCGATATATCATCCTCGCCCAAATAATCGACGAATGTATGCCGAAAAATCTCCATCGCATATCCAATCACCGCTCACCAATGGTGGATAAACCCTACGTACATGCGACGTCCTAAAAAAAATTATATTACTATACCATCTTTTTAATTTTGTAATTAAATTAATAATATTTTAGTATTTACCTCTAGAGTCACGGTCATCTCGCCAAAATTGAAGTGAAATGTGTGAGTTTCGCCTCCAAAACTCTATCAACGCGCTCAATAAACCCGTATCAATCTTTAAGTTACGGCTTCCGCTTCTTGCACATAAATCTCACGCACCGGCGAGATGAAGAAATCCCATAACTCGCAACCTACTCGAATGTGCGAGATGTATGGTATCGTCGACGGTGAGTGCGGAAACGAATGATATTGTTATCTCTCTCGTAATTTTCATTTCATAATTAGCTTCTCATATATATGTATTTTATTATTATTTTTAAGAATATAATGTACCTCTCGACTATAATGTGTCCGATGTTTGTCTTCAGGGAGATAAATTATGATATTGTCATTTCGTTGCTCGTCTGCCATTATCTAGTACAAAAATTTATTTCATAATTAATTTATAATTATTTTGTACTTCATTTTTAATCTATCTATCATATAATTAAATGATAAATAAATTCTACAATTAAAAGCCTAATTAAATATATTTTATTCTATTATTAAATATATATTATTCTATAATTAAAAGCTTTTATTCTACAAATAAATGAATTAAATCAATAATTAATCTATATTTAAATAATAAATAAATTATTTCTACAAAAATAATTAATAAATAATCTAAAATTATAATTACACAATTCTATAATTTAATCTATAATTAAATATTTTTTAATTAAATAGATAATTCAATATATAATTCATGAATAACTAATATATTTAAACGTACAATTAATCTTCACATTTAAACGTACAATTAATCTTCAATTAAATGTACAATTAATCTACATAATTAAATTATAATTAATCTACATAATTTCACATTTAAATTATAATTAATCTACACAATTAAATTATAATTAATCTACACAATTAAATTATAATTAATCTACACAATTATTCTACACAATTAAATTAAATTATAATTAATCTACACAATTAATCTACACAATTAAATTATAATTAATCTACACAATTAAATTAAATTATAATTAATCTACACAATTAATCTACACAATTAAATTAAATTATAATTAATCTACACATTTAAATTAAATTATAATTAATCTACACAATTAATCTACACAATTAAATTAAATTTATATAAAATTACCTTTAATTGCAATTCCAAACACACAAATGCACTCGTACGTTTTTTCCTCCTCTTCTCTTCCTCTTTCTTTCCTTCTCTTCTCTTCTCTTCCTCTTTCTTTCTCTCTTTCTTCTCCAACGCAAATGTTTTCTCTCTCCTCTCAAAGAACGCAGATATCTCTACCAGCGTTTGCTATATGTAGGGTGAAACGCGCCATCGCCAAAGGGCGCGTTTCAATATAATAAGGAAACGCGCCACCGCGCAATGGGCGCGTTTCAATCACGCCGATGCCGTGGCGCGTACGATTCATATATTTAGAATTTAACCGTTATCAGTCTTATTTTTAATAATATTATTTTATTAATAATTATTTATAATAAAATCAGTTGATTGAGAGATGTTACAACAATACTCAAAATGTTGTAATGGCTCACTACCGTTATAACATTTCCATAATACAGAAGCTCAAAGGGTAATTTTATCAAAGAACTTCTATATTTTTTAAGTCATTATAACGGTTTAGGAGTCATTCATAATAGCTTAGGATCCGCTTGTAACGGCTTAACTTGTTGAACCTTTTTAAACAATAGTCAAAGCCCTATATAAAGAAGTTGCTCACATTGCTCAAACTACATAAAACACACACTAAATCCTTAGTAATTTAAATCTTTCTGAGCACTCCTACAAACTAGACCTTGATTCTCAAAGTAAAACCTCAAGATCTACTTAAGAAACTTGATCATTCAATTTCTTTAGAGTCATGTGTGCTCATTATTTTTTTTAAAGCCTTTGTGCTCATAATTTTTAGTCTTGCGTGCTCATTATTTATTGATTATCGATTTGAGTCTCCTATTTGCTAGTTTTATAAAAGAACTAAATTTAACCTTGTTCTTGACATTTGTTGTCTTAGTAAATCGGTACATCGTTTGTAGAGGTGGCAGAACCCGACCCGACCCGATCCAATTTTTTAAGAAAGTCAAACTGACCCGACCCGACCCGAACTCGACCCGACCCGACCCGACCCGAGATCAAATGACCTTTAATCCAATCGAAATCTATCAACGATATGAAAAAACACAACATATAAATTGACCCGACCCGACCCGGTCCGACCCAACCCGGTCCGACCCGACCCTGACCCGACCCGGCCCAACCCGATTTCTTCTAAAAAGTCAAACTTACCCGACCCGACCGACCCGAACCCGAACCCGACCCGACCCGCCCGATTGCCACCTCTGATCGTTTGTGATGTGAGATCCAGACACATAGGCATATTGCTAAACTCCGTCAAAATGTTCTCTCTCTTTCTCTCATTACCTACTTGATATTTTTACTAGTTCTTGTTAGTAATATTTGTTATATTCTTGACTTTACCTTGATTTAATGCATCAAAAACTATAATAAAGTAACAGATACGATTGATTTTTCACTATTTTCTCTTCTCTATTTTTTTTTGAATTCTTAAATAGACATACTTAAGAATGATAAATTTAGAAGAGTGATAGAATATTATCATTTTGAAAGAGTGGTAGAAAAGTGATATTTTTGACTATTTGGAAGAGCGAAGATATTGTTTGGCAGTTGTTAAACAGAATAGTTAAAATATGGATAATTATAATACTAACAATGATGATGATGATGATGATGATAATAATAAAATAATAATATAATAATCATGATATAAAAATAATAAAATATAATAATCATAATCATAATATAATAATGTAATAATAATATAATCATAATCATAATCATAATAATATAATATAAATAAAAATAATAATAAATTTATAATCATAATATAATAATATAAAATCATAATCATATAATAGTACTAACAATGATGATGATAATAATAATAATAATAATAATAATAATAATAATAATAAATAATATAATAATAGATAATAAGTAATATAATAATATAATATAATTTAATCAAACAATAATCGCTATTTCGATGAGATTTAAACCGATATATTACCTATAGGTTGGTATATTGAATTAGTACTCTTCCGCACTCTTCTACTTAGTTTAAAATTCATTTGGCAAATTAATTCATCGAAATAGCAATGCTATTCCTATTTTTTTGCTATTCCATGGAATGCCAAACGGAAGTGAGATGATATATAAACAATATCTTTCATCGTTAAAAAGAACATAATTATCACAAATCTATTCCTATTAAATGCAACATCTAGTAATATAACATTTTACTTATTTTAAGTCTTCTAAAAATGACATAAAATAAAAATCAACTGTCTCTCTCTCTCTATATATAAAAAATCAACTCCCTCTCTATTTTTAAAATATTGATTAAAAATTATTATAAAAATAAAGGTCGGTACGGAATAATGGATACATTTGTTAGTAAAAATACAAGAACTCTTAAATTTTTGAGATTTGGATTTAAATATTGAGAGGTGCAGAGTGAACAAAATCTCTCAAAAATAGACAATGACTTTTAATTTTTTGTACAAAATTTTATTTCATGGTGTCAGACCACTGTTAGTCCTCTCCGTATATCCACTCCTGGAAATGTGAGTTAACTAGAAAGAAATTAGAAACACTCACAGGTCCATTTCCACTATGTAAATTTTATCTAATTTATAATCCACATCACTTGTTAAGGAGGGGCACTTCAGATATTTAACATCTAGATGAAATAAACTGGCATTTGTTATGTACTTTATAATATATAATATAGTACAAATTTACTTATATTAAAAAAACAAAATCTGTAAAAGTACAATTAGTCTGTTGCATACATCAACTCATTGATTTCATAATAATTAATTAAACACGTATGATCTTTCACACAATGATCATGACATGCTAATAAAATCACACAGCTAATTAGTGTACAAACGTTTATTTTTGGCTGAAATATAAATAAAACTCGAAATACATTTTTTGTGTCCAAATATCAATTCAATTATCACAATAAATTCTACATGATAAAATATTATATATTACTGAATTTTATTATTTTCAAGATTTTGTAATGAATTTTCATATTTTAAAAGAATAACAAAAAATAAAAATATTTGAATATAGAAATGATTATCTTTTATAAATCTAAACATATATTTAAAAATCTAAAACAACACAATTAGTATTATATATCATTTTGGAACATAGAAACTTATTTAATCTTCTTAAATTGATATTTCAAATAAAAGCCTATATATTCTGAGAGTGAGAACGCAATATTTTGAGTCGACTGAAGTACACACGAGCCTCTATCTCAATAATTACCCCTATAATTATAACAATGATTATCGCTTAAAATCTAAAGTATAGTAGAAACTAACAAAATTCAGTATTATATACAATTTTGATACGTAGATTTATTTAAACTTCTTAAATTGATGTCTCAAATCAAATACGGAGATGGTATATTTTGGGAATGCATATTTAGATAGAGCAGTCATAAAAACACGCGAGCCAATCTAAAAAATCACCTCTATGTTTACATTATATAAGTGCTATGCGTTCAAAAAATCTTCCTTTCTTTGTCTGGACTAATAAAGAACACATACCATTTATAAAATCTATTTTAGTTATGACTAGCAATATATCGCGCGTTACAACAGACTCTTTTATTTAAACATGAAAATATTATAAGATAAAAAAATTCACATTGATCTAATATTAAATTATAAATTCACCAAATTATAGAAAAAACCTATAATAAAAATCTGATTTAATCTTGAATGAGATTTTTTATACAATATGAGTTAATGATTCATGGTGTTTATGATAAGAAAAGTAAATTATTTCAGCATATATTATAACCATTAATTTCTTACCAAATATGTATAAAGTTGCTAATCAAAGCACATACCTTAAGGCTTAAATCAATTTTTTATATCATAACATAAATAGAAAGATATTGACTATTCTAATTTATAAATCATGTATATAAATGGAAATAATAGTATAGATGGGAAATAAATGGAGAGAAAGAGGGGATCAATGGACGTGATTATATACGTTCGATTAATCAAAAATAGATATTATCCGTCTAATTGAGGGATAAAATTGGTATAATAAAAAAATACCATGACAAACAGACTCTCCAATTCTTAGCTGCTTTATATAATAGTATAGATAAATATTATACAACTATTTAGTATATTTGTATTGTGCCTCAGAGCATCTCTAATGAGGGTTTCTATTCATATGTGTCATTATTTATTTTTAATTTTGCATTGGAGAGATAATTTCTAATTAACAACTCATTTCTATTTATCACATCATATTAGCAACTCATTTAATTTAACATTGGAGATCATATTTTCGAAATCTATTTTTTTTCTATTTTCACTAAATGACTTAGAGCATCTCCAAATCACAAATCGTTTGGAGTTGCTAATAACTGCCACATCATTCATTTAATAATTGATTAGAAATTTTACAGAGCATACTCCATCGCAAAAATAAAAAGACAAATTATTTAATAGCATTTTCATAGTTCTAGTGCCAAATTGGTAGCATCAAATTCTTTTTCATTACTGAATCAAGTGAGTTTCTAAATGACGTGACGTTTAGAAATGAGTTTCTATTTTAGCAACTCTCATCCATAGTTTCTAAATTAAAAGCCCTCATCCAACCTAAAAATTCAAATAGCAACTGACACATAATATTTAGTAACTCATTAGAAACTCTCATTGGAGATGCTCTTAGAATAAATAAAATCTAGAGATGGTTTCTACATTGGAGAGTTTTAATTTTAATTAGCAATTTCTCTAATTAAATCTGACATGACAGTAATAAAAGATTTAGAACCGATTGCTGCATTGGAGATGTTCTTACTCATTCTTATGGTTTTTATTGTTTAATTAATCTTATCTTGATATATAAAAATATAAATATAATGCAAAAAATAATTTCATATCCAATATATTTACTGTGTTCAAAAAAATTTGATATTTAACTTTTTCATAAATGCATAATTAAAACTCCAAAAATAAAAAATATTTTAATCATTATACTTTTATTTTTTACAAAAAGTATATCTAACATTTATATTTATTAGACGAGACACCTCCAATATATACTCTTAAGACAGTCCAGTAATTCTATCCCTCTCAAGAAACTTATCCTTTTCTTCCCTGGCACTTCTCGCACCGCTTAATCACTACTCCAAAAACCTAGCTTGGTACCAATGGCGTTCACAGCAATGGACTTTGACACGGGATGGGAGCCGATTCAGAGAAGCGTTGACAAGGTCGTCTCCTTTGTGGATGCTGATGGCTTAAATAACCGTGATGGATATACTAATTTATTCACATACGCCGAGTTAATGTACATCTATACGAGTGAGTCAAGAGTTTTTCTTTATGGATTCTACAAGTTTTAAATATTTCGTTTTAGGAAAACTATAATGCAAAACACAGTATTATCTAGAGGTGGTAATCGGACGCATCAGGTTGGGTTCAGATGAATCAGGTCATATCAATTTAATTTTTTAAAAGAAATAAGGTCGGATTGGGTTGAGTCAGGATCGAGTCGGGTCGGATCAATTTATATATTATTTTTTTTAGATTTTTTATTGGATTGTAGGTCATTTGATCTCAGATTAGGTCAGATCAGTTTGACTTTTCTAAAAAAACAGATTGAGTTGAGTTCGAATCTGAATAGGTCGAACAGATTTCTCGAACGGCTCGGGTTCCGCTAACTCTAGACTATTTTCAAAAAAGTAAAAGCGCCAAAGAAAGAGATATTGAAGTTCTTTTAAAATATTTTATTCTTTTTTGTTATTTTTTTTCAAAATATGATGCAAGAATATTCCCTGCTTTGCTCTTATGAATCGTATAATTTTGTCATGATTTGTCTATTGTTTCCTGACAAATGAAGTTCTTACAGTTTTAATTATATTTTCTTGACTTAAAACAATAAACAAACCATGTGTTTAATTTTTGCACACGAAAACAATCACATAATGTGGCGGAGTTGTACATCCGTTACAATGCTTTCTTTCAACAATAGGTCCATACTAAGGTGAGTTATGTTACTCTGTATTTCTTTTTTATTAATATATTTATATTCCTGTTCGTTTGAAAATCCTTTCTTTTTTTTAACTCCAAAGAAAATCCTTTTCCCTTTCATTAATTTGGTGGTCCCAATGCAAAAAGCTTTTCTAATGATTTTGTTAATAATTATTATCAAAACTTAGCGTTAGAGGTTTGAAATGGACCGGACGGTCCAACCCGTCCCGGACCGGACCGGACCGTGCACCATCCCGTACCCTACCACGGTCCGGTCCAACGGTGGATCGGTCCTCCTTTCACCCGAAAATAGACTGTGCCGACCCGTGGACCGGATCGGACCGGACCGTGGACCGGACCGTCCTGGACCGGACCACCGTTATTAATAAATTTATTTTTCAACTTTTATTATTTTTTATAATTTTCTGAAATATTATTTTTCAACTTTTATTATTTTCTGAAATATTATTTAATAATTATTTTTTGAAATAATATTTATCACTCTAATTCGAATAATTTATTTGATTTTCTGAAATATTATTTTCTGAAATATTATTATCTAAAAATAATAATTCTGAAATATTATTTAAAAATCAACTTTTATAATTATTATAATTTTATTAATACTATTAGATTTTTAAATAATTAAAAATAATAATTTGAATTAGTTAAAAATTATTATTAAAAAATATGATAAATAATTATTTTTTCCAATTTATAAAAAAATTTTTGGACCGGACCGGACCGTGGACCGTCCCGTGGGGGTCCGGCCCCCGGGGGCCAACGGTGGGACGGGTTCGGTTTTTTCGAATTTGGACTGCCTAGGACCGGACCGTGGACCGTGCGGGACCGTGGACCGTCCGGGTTTGGACCGGACCGACCTGGACCAGATCGTCTTCAAAACTCTACTTAGTGTTAGAATCTTTGCTAAAAGTTTTTAATTAAAAACCTTTAGCAAAGATTTTGACGCTGGGTTTTGCTAAGAGTTCTTCGTTAAAAATCGATAAAAAAATTTGTATTGGGTTTTGCTAACGATTATTAATAAAAAATCATTAACAAAAGTTCAAGCGCATAAAAACCTAATATATTCCAATTTTAGTACATCTCTCTGGCCGATATCAGCTGATTCATTTCTCTTCTTCAACAAGCTTCTGATTTGAGATATATTTTTTATCTCTATTCCAAAAGTTCATACGAAACCTAATCTTCCTTCTTAAGCTGTAAAAATTTCTATCTCCAACTTAATTTTTATTTTTTTAATTTTAGCATAATTTTAGTCATTTCTGAAGCTTTATTTTCTTTTGGTGTTAGCTCTACATATATGGATGACTTCAGTTATTTTGGAGACCTTGATGAAGTTAGTATTTTTTATTTGTATATTTAATTTCTTTTTGTTTGGGAGTAAAGTTATTTTGTATTTTATATATTTTATCTATTTGGTAACTTCAAACTCAGTGAACTATAAAACAACAATTCCAGTTGTGAAATAAGATTGACTTGCAATCATAAATTCGAGAATAATTTTAATTTGAAGTCTTACAAAATCAATAAAGCAAAATAACACTAATTTTTAATATCTCTGAAATTTCTTGATTCTCAATTATTTTAGCTATTACTTCATAATTACTAGAATTAGTAGAAGCTTGAGGTTTGTACTTGATGTTAGCAACTTATTTTATTATATCTACAATGTGATTCTTTTTTTAATATTTTTTCTTAATTGGCTGCTCAGAAATCCTTTGAACATATTAATTATTGATTTTAGATTTAACCATTAGCATCAATTACATATTAACCAATTATTTGCATTAATTACATATTAACCATTAGCAAATTTTTTTTTTGCAATATCCTTTGCTAACGATTTTTTAACAAAAACTGTTAGCGAAAAAAATCACAACACCCTATGCTAATGGTTATTTTTAGCAAAAACCGTTATAAAAAAATCACAACACTCTTTGCTAATGATTTTTTTAACAAAAATCATTAGCAAAACTTCAAAATAGAATTTCACAACACCTTTTTCTAACGATTTTTTAGTAAAAATTGTTAGCAAAACTGCAAAAAAAATTTGCATCACCCTTTGATGACGGTTTTTGGCTAAAAAATGATTTTAATATAAATAATTATTAATAAATTAATATTATTAATAATAAGAGTGAGAATCGGGTAAGTTCAAAAATACGAATCACAAACGCGCCACTGGCAGTGGCGCGTTCACAAACGCGCCCTTTGCGATGCGCACAAACGCGCCAGCGTGGCGTTGCGCGTTTCCTCGTAACACGCCAATGGCGATGGCGCCTATGTTTGCTATAAATACCGCTTCCCGCGGTTCATTTCTCACAACCACAAAAACAACAAACATCCAATTTCAACAAACATCCAATTTCTTGAAAATGCTACCGGATTTAAATTATAATCCCGATGAAGAAAATTATACTGCAGAACAACCGAGCGGCAGTAAATTTTTGACGGGAATATTTCCAAACCAGAATGAAACCAATTCCTATCCAACCCATGATCAAACCAATTCCTATCCAACCCACGATCAAACCAATTCCTATCCCACGATCAAACCAATTTCTATCAAACCAATCAAACCAATTCTATCAAACCCACGATCAAACCAATTCCTATCAAACCCACGATCGAACCAATTCCTATCCTACCTACGATCGAACCAATTCCTATCCTACCTACGATCGAACCAATTCCTATCCTACCTACGATCAAACCAATTTATATCCGTATCCAGCTATTTACAGTAACAATATAATTTATCAACAACCAAACCCAGGCGGTGCCACTATATAATTTTTTTGGCGGTAGTAGTAGTACTACGTCCGGTCGTAATTTAGCTGATAATATTGATGACAGAAGTAGTGTTGATCCAACGATAATGGAATTAAGTGATGATCAGGATGAGCAAGATGATGTCGGTCCGTATTATTCAAATGAAGAAGAAATAGGAAAGGATTACACTGACCAGTCGGATTTGTCGATCGATGAATCTGAAGATGAGGAAATTCAGAGATGCGATACCACATTGTTAGTTACCGGACGAACTGAGAGACACCATCCCGTAGAAGCGTTAAATAATTTTAAGATGTTTGACCGTTTAGGCGCGAATGAATATCTTTTAGGACTCAATGATGAGTTAGCTGAAAATAGAATATTTGCTTCTAAATCGGCTTTAAATTGGATAATTTGTGATTGGAGTGTTAGGAAAAACGTTCAATGTTGGGTACAAGAAAGTTGTAAAACACGACTTATTATGAAATGCAAAGAAGGTAGTTGTCCTTGGAGATTATACGCTAGACCTAAAGAGGGCTCGACCACATGGAGGATCATCACAAATAAAAACCCCCACAACTGTAGAAAGACCATCGAGACCGCAAACACTTACAACTCACATCTAATTTGATTGCGGGATGTGTTCGACAACATTTAAAGAAGGATCTCTCTCTAACGAGTTCAACAAATCGGTATGATTATAGAAACAAAATATCCCGGTGTGGCACCGACGTACGGTAAACTTTGGCGTGGCCGAGAAAGAGCAATTGAACAATTATTTGGCATTTGGGAAGGATCATATACATTGCTTCCACGAGATATTGGAGGCGATTGCTCGGACTACTCCGGTACAAAATTTAAATTATTGACGTGTGATACTTCGGATAATAATGTAAAAATATTTAAATCCATAGTTTGGGCTTATGGACCGTGTATTGCAGCGTTTAAACATTTAAGGCCCGTTATAACCATTGACGCTGGATTCTTATCGGGCAGTTATAAGGGTAGATTATTGATGGCGTGTGGATACGATGCAGAGAAATAAAATCATTCCTCTAGCATTTGGAATCGTGAAAGCAGAAAATGTGGACAATTGGGGTTGGTTCATGCGATGGGTCCGTAATGAAGTGATCCAATGTAATATGAAAATATGTGTTATATCTGACCGTCATAGGGGAATAAAGGGAGTTTTTGAGCGACCGCATTTGGGATGGTCGTACAACATGGAGAGGCGGTACACCGTATTGCATGCAACACGTCGCGAGAATTTATATAAGGAAGCCGGAAAAAGCTGGAAAGAAAGAAGATAATCTCGATAGATGATTTCCGAAGAAGACTAGCGAACAAAAAGAAACCGCGTCGTTTCGTAGAGAGATGGCGAATTTTGAGGAAATCAAATAGAAAAGCTTATGATTTTTTAAAAAAAGTCGGCGAGAAGATTAGAAAATGATGATAAAGAACCTCCTAATTTTGCTTCGTGGGCACAAACGTATGATGGAGGACATCGATGGGGTATAATGACCAAAGAATGGTTACGAAGCTCGAATAGCGTCTTCGAGTTGAACGAACTTTACCGGTTGCGGCAATTGTGGAGGGAACATGGTATAAATGTGCTAAATGGTTCGATAAGAGGGAAATGGAAGCATTGAACTGCGCATAGAGCATGCAAGCAATGGCAAAAAAAAATTGATGACATCTTGGCAAAACGTGTCGACAAAGCATGTTCGTGTTGATATTATTTTACTATATTTTACAAAATTTTGAACATATCGTGATACCTTTTGTATTTGTTTCAATAATTACAGCTCGTATGAACGTAATTCCACTCGGAACTGCTCGAGGAGAATATGAGGTTCATGTGCTTGGTGAGAGGATCGAGAGTGGAGGGTATGGACCGTTCAAGTACACTGTTATAATTTCGAATGAACGACGCACTCGAGATGACCCACAATTGCGGAACCGCACCGCACGTGTGATTGTCAAAAACCTCAACCGATTGGGATACCCCTTTCTCACGTAATTGTCTTTGTATGCCAACATAGAAACTTTGATGTGTACGGTTTCATAGATGAGCGATACAATACAGCTCACCTACTGAATACTTGGTCCGGACAATTTCATTGTTACGGTGATCAACAAGTTTGGCCGCCATATCTTGGAGAAACTATAATACCAGATAAAGAACTGATAAAAATTGGTCGGCGTGCGAAGGTTAGACGTCGAATGGTAATGGATGAGATGGAGGGCAGGATACGGGGTCGAGGTAGAACGAGAAATATACAGTCTTCTGAAGGTGGGTCATCTCGAAGAGATGAAATGAGTCGTGACCCACTTCCAATGGATACATTACAATCAGGACGGCATAGGAGTAGGGCTTCAAGTCCCACAACAAACAGAAGAACCCAAACTTCTCGAAATACTTTGCAATCATCGAGACACTCAACTAGTTATGATCCAAGAGATAACAACAGAATAACTCAAACTTCTCGAGATGCCTTGCAATCAGCGAGACACTCAACTAGTTATGATCCAAGAGATAACAACAGAATAACTCAAACTTCTCGAGATGCCTTGCAATCAACGAGATTCTCAACTGGTCATGATCAAGAAAGACAAGCTGTCAATGCTTCAACTAGGGGTGCTAGAGGAAATAATTTTGGAGGTAGAATCTTAAATTTTTTCGCACGGAGGAAAAAAAAATGATGTATGTTTTATTTTTTCGTACTAGATGTATGTTGTATTTAAGCAAGGGTATGTTGTATTTAAGCAGAAAATATGTTGTATTTAAGCAGAAACTCCATAATAAAATATAACCACAATAAAACAAATAATACAACAATAAAAAAACAACATAAAAACTCCATAATAAAATAATACAACAAAAAAAAATAATATCCATAATAAAAAAAACAACATATAAAAAACAACATATAAACTACTCCTGACGACGCCTAACATATCGACGTGCTCTCGGACGTGTCTGTAAAAATAAAGACGGTATATCAGTGAGCTGATTATTTTTTTTTAACAATTAATATTGACTAAGTTGTAGAACAAACAACTAACCACGCTAGGTGTATATCGAGGAGGTGGATGAACGTCACGCTGCTCCCGACCATGAGCAAGTGGAGTGAAATCTCGTGTCTGTGCAGGCTCTACAGCATCATCCTGAATATGCGATGACTCTCCAGGCCCGGAAGGAAAACCATACGGGCCATAATCTTTGGCCGTCTTGCGGATCCCATTCTTTGTCGGTCGTACTGCGGTACATGATCCATCGGTATCTGCTGGGTCTGTGAGAAATCCTGAGTGCCGAATGGATCTGAGAACTGTGCACCCGATGGATCGGGAATCTCAACGGAGACAACTAGTAATAACTTCGTTCCAATCGTAGTTCTCTCGGCATCCGTTAATACGCTTCAAATCATTTAAATTACGCTGTTAATACGAGTTCAAGAGATTAAATCAAGGTATACAAATACTTACGTTGTCGAGAGAGACGTGAAGTCGCATTCTCATAGGGGAAATATGGGGGATGAGTAGTGGATGGAGTCGGTGCAGTCTCAGTATCACCCGTCGAATCCGGAATAACATCAATATCCATGGGTAATCCCGCCGCCGTAAGAAGCTCGTCCATCTTATGAGGCATGCCTGCATCCTCAAAATGCCCCTTGCAATCGGCGAGCGAAATCTTGCCAAACCATCTCCATCCCCTAGTGACCGCCCATCGGACCGCCTTCAGTGCACTCTTTGTAACTCTAGCGATATGTTATACAATGATTACATACATATATTACTTATTACCGAATAGTGCATATAGATATATAAATTTTATAAATTTTAATATACCGTGCGCTGTCTGTGAGGTACGTGAGGAATGTAGCCGATGTCAGGGATCTCCGCTGCTGAAGGTATAGGAGGTACGACATCACTCGGATCAAGTGGAGCGCTAGCGGCTCCATAGAAATCATACCACTGTCGATACCTCCTATAGTCCTCCGCATTCCACTCTTCTTCATCCGGTCTCGTGGAGGAAGCTCATCCCATATGTCTACATACGCCTGATGATGTTGTCTCCAGTTTATATTTTTTTTCTTGAATCCAAACGCGGATAATTTCTGATGCTCCTCCAGAAATGTCTGTAAAATTAGTTAGTATAATTGTGCAAATAGTTAGTATAAGATATAATAAATATAAAAATTATATATTTTTAGTATATATGGTAGAATACCTCGGGAAGTGGAGGCGGTACTGACTGAATTAAGCCGAACTGTCGCCTCACCCGATCCGGATAGTACCACTCCACTATCGGAAAGTAAATAAGTGGAAGCCGACAAGTATACGAGTCCATAGAGTCGTCTACGCATGTCGACAATAAGTGACGAACCGACTCGTACGGCCTCCAATTGACATGCGTGTGCGGCAACATAATCAGCTGATCCCTCACGTACTTCACACCGACGTGTGACGGATTGAGATATCTGTTCTTATCAAGCGTCCATTTTCTATTATCAGTTCAAATTATGATTAGTGATTACACATATATTTTCATCGATTGATTGATTATTTTTAAATTAAATTATTACCTGCCAAAAGGCGCGCAACTATCACGGTCCTGTACCCCGATCCACGAAAATGAATGCATCCGAGGCGGGTAATGGACGAGCTTTGGGAAACGCGTCCGGCTCCACAACAATAACAAAAAAGCCACGGACCACCAATACTCCTCGTCGGTCCTTGGCATGCCACATCAAGACGCCGATATAAATAACCAAGTACCGCAGCGCCTAATTTCTTCTTCTACCGAATTGTAAATCTTCCCGTAAATTAAATATTAGTAATAAAATTATTTAATTATGAAAGATAAATTATTTTAAAATCCTTAAAATACTTACCGTCAAAATCGACGGAGAAACGCGGTACGAGTCTCCACTTTGTTGTCGGGGAACATGATACACCCCGCCAACTCCAAAGCAAAACCGATCGCTTATCGATTAAGACCACGATGATCGTACGCCTCCTGAGCGTGATCAAAGTGGGACCGTAACTCTCGTAGGGAAATAGAACGTCGCCAAATTTTACATTTAGCTTAATCACGGTTTGTGAACAAAAAAAATTAAAATTTATGTACAATCTAATAAATTACCTCCCATCTTTGCGAGAATGCGATATATCATCCTCCCCCAAATAACGACGAATGTATGCCGAAAAATCTCCATCAGTATATCCAATCACCGGCTCACCAATGGTGGATAACCCCACCAGACATGCGACGTCCTAAAAAAAATTATATTACTATACCATCTTTTTAATTTTGTAATTAAATTAATAATATTTTAGTATTTACCTCTAGAGTCACGGTCATCTCGCCAAAATTAAAGTGAAATGTGTGAGTTTCTGGCCTCCAAAACTCTATTAACGCGCTCAATAAACCCGTATCAATCTTTAAGTTACGGGCCTCCGCTTCTTGCACATAAATCTCACGCGATGTCGGCGAGATGAAGAAATCTCATAACTCGCAACCTACTCTGAATGTGCGAGATGTATGGTATCGTCGGACGGTGAGTGCGGAAACGAATGATATTGTTATCTCTCTATAATTTTTATTTCATAATTAGCTTCTCATATATATGTATTTTATTATTATTTTTAAAAATATAATGTACTTCTACTTCCGACTATAATGTGTCCGATGTTTGTCTTCAGGGAGATAAATTATGATATTGTCATTTCGTTGCTCGCTTGCCATTATCTAGTACAAAAATTCATTTCATAATTAATTTATAATTATTTTGTACTTCATTTTTAATCTATCTATTATATAATTAAATAATAAATGAATTCTACAATTAAAAGCCTAATTAAATATATTTTATTCTATTATTAAATATATATTATTCTATAATTAAAAGCTTTTATTCTACAAATAAATGAATTAAATCAATAATTAATCTATAATTAAATAATAAATTAATTAATTCTACAAAAATAATTAATAAATAATCTAAAATTATAATTACACAATTCTATAATTTAATCTATAATTAAATACTTTTTTAATTAAATAGACAATTCAATATATAATTCATGAATAACTAAATCTATAATTAAATAATTTCACATTTGAACGTACAATTAATCTTCAATTACATTACAATTAATCTTCTATTATTAAATATATATTATTCTATAATTAAAAGCTTTTATTCTACAAATAAATGAATTAAATCAATAATTAATCTATAATTGAATAATAAATAAATTAATTCTATAAAAATAATTAATAAATAATTTAAAATTATAATTACACAATTCTATAATTTAATCTATAATTAAATATTTTTTTAATTAAATAGACAATTCAATATATAATTCATGAATAACTAAATCTATAATTAAATAATTTCACATTTAAACGTACAATTAATCTTCAATTACATTATAATTAATATATTTTTCAATTAAATCTACATAATTATATTTTTAAATATACACAATTTAATCTACATAATTAAATTATATTTATATGAAATTTACCTTTAATTGCAATACCAAACACACAGATGCACTCGTACGTTTTTTCTTCCTCTTCTCTTCCAATCTCTCTCTTCCTCTTTCTTTCTCTCTTTTTTTCCTTCTCTTCTCTTCCTCTTTCTTTCTCTCTTTCTTCTCCAAGGCAAATGTTTTCTCTCTCCTCTCAGCAAAGCGCAGGATATCTGCGCGTTTGCTATATGTAAGGGTGAAACGCGCCACTGCCAGTGGCGCGCGTTTCAATATAATAAGGAAACGCGCCACTGCCAGTGGCGCGTTTCAATCACGCCAGTGCCAGTGGCGCGGTGCGATTCGTATATTTAAAATTTTACCGTTATCAGTCTTATTTTTAATAATATTAATTTATTAATAATTATTTATATTAAAATCTGTACGCATGCACATGCACATCATAGATATACAATACAATCACATGATCATAAAATACAATCACATACGCACATATACAAGACGTACAAATATATATTAGTACAGATGGACACATATAGATATACAATACAATTCAATATTTCAAAACACTACACTTGTGTGGTAGACATGCTAGGCCGTGCCAAATGGTTAGAGGAAGCATACAATTTACAGATAAACTCATGCTTTGGAGTGCACTGTTGTCAGCATGCCAGACACACAAGCAATTGGACATGGCAGCTGAAGCCATGGAACGAGTAGCAGAGTTTGACCAGGACATAGCAGGACCACTGGTTGTCATGTCAAATACTTATATTTCAGCTGGAAAATGGAAGAATGCAGTGGACATATGGTCTAAAATGTGGAGAGAAGGAATCCACAAGGAACCTGGGTGCAGTTGGGTTGAGATAAAAGTTACAGTTTATGTCTTTTATGTCGGCGAGATCTCATCATCTGGCTCGAGGGCTGGCGATGTGATGGATTTATTAGAGGAGTTGGAAGTAAAGATGAGGGAGGGGATTTGTGGGTAGGTCTAGTGAATGGGTAGAAGGAGAGGAAGGTACTGGTAAAATGGTCATGGTAGGAGTTCATAGTGAGAGGCTGGCACTAGGGTTTGCTTTTTTGAGTGTGCCCGATGGGGTGACAATTAGGGTTATGAAGAACCTGAGAATGTGCAAGGATTGCCATGATTGGTTCAAGTGGGTCGGTGAAATTGTAGGCAGTTTAGCGGTTCTTGTACTTGTGGAGATTATTGGTAAAGAATTGCAATCTCAGTTATTAATCATTTCACTTCCCTTCGCTTCTATACCCAATTCTCTCTCCTGGCGACAAGCTTCTCATTTCCATTAATCACTACTCCAAAACCCTAGCTTAATGCCAATGGAGTTCGGAGTAGTAGATTTCAATTAGAGAGGAATTGACAAGGTCATCTCCTTCGTGGATGCTAATGACCTAAACCATGATGAAATACTGATCTATTCAAGCTGCCGATTTCCGTTTGGCAAATTAAGGAATAATTTTGGAAGAGTGGTAATTTTGGAAGAGTGATAAAATGATAATTTTTTTGGAAGAGTGGTAGAAGAGTGATATTCTTAACTATTCGGAAGAGCGAAAATATCGTTTGACAGTTGTTACTCAGAATAGTTAAAATATAAATAATTATGATATTAATAATGATGATGATAATAATAATAGTAAAATAATAATCATAATAGTAAGATAATAATAATAAAGTAATAAAAAATAATCATAATAAATAATAATATTATAATAGTAATATAATAAAAATATAAACATAATCATCATATAGTAATATAATAATAAAAAATTATAATTATAATCATAATTATAATAATATAATAATAATAAGTAATCATAATTTTAATAATATAATCATAATATAATAATCATAATCATAATAATAATAATTATAGTCATAATCATAATAATATAACCATAATCATAATCATAATAATATAATAATAAAAATATAATCATAATCATAAAAATAATTATAAATAATTATAATTATAATAATATAATAATAAATTAATCATCACTATAATCAACATATAATAATATAATACATAATAAATAATAATAATAATAATAATCATAATCATAATCATCATAATATAATAATACAATAATAAATAATCTTGATCATAATAATATAATAATAAAATAATTATATTTATATTCATAATATAATAATATAATATTAAAATTATATTTATAATAATAATAAATAATATAATAATACTAATGGTAACGATAATATAATAATAATAATGATAATAATAATTTAATAATAATAATATAATAATAATAATAATAATAAATAATAATCATAATATTAATATAAAAATAAATTATATTCATAAATATAATATAATAATATAATAATACTAAATCATAATCATAATCATAATCATAATAATATAATACATCATAATCAAATAATAATCGCTATTCCGACGAGAGCTAATCCGGTATTCCACCTATAAGTTGGTATACCGGATTAGCACTATTCCGCACTCTTCTACTTAGTCTAAAATTCATTTGGCAAATTAATTCGTCGAAATAGCTATTCTATTCTAACTTTTTGCTATTCCATTCATTGCCAAACACTCCCTTAATGTATAAGTGAGTTTATTTTTATTGATGCTACAAGTTTCTAATAATTTTGTTTTGGGGAACTGTTATGCGAAATAACCATTTCTCAAAAATAAAAGCCCCAAAGAAAATATTAAAGTTCTTGTAATTCATTTTTTTTCTTTTTGTAATCTTTTTCGGGACTCGATGCAATAATAATCTCCGTTTTGATCTTATGGATTCTATAATTATTTTTTGAAGTCATGATTTATCTATTTGTTTCTCTGACAATTGAAATTTCTTACAACATTTGTTATATTTTTATTAGGATAGTGATACAGTGCTCTTATCATTGCTCTATGACAGGTGGATTCACAAAATAAAAAATAAAAATTCCTTCTATTAGTTAAAATCTGAGCCGCTAAATCATATCGAGCCGTATTACTCTTCCCATGACGGGAGACTACCATCATCTTTATAGCAGCAGACGCAGACCTAGAGTTATAGACCTATTTAAAGCACAAATCTTGACATTTGGGCCCAATTGAAGAGGTCCAAATAGAGACTTGAAGACGGGGCAGTTCGAACAGTCCGGTCCAACCTCCACCAGCCATGAGTAAGGACGGATCACATGTCAAGACTGGGCATAGGTGGGACGTTTCGAGTTAGAGCAATCTAAAACTAAAAATTTCGACTCAACTCGTGTTAGACCCCCGCGGATAGGACTCTCATGGGCCGGAACGGATAGACCAAGGGGGTGGACCGGGTGGGCCAAGGGGGCGGGCCGAGTGGGTCAAGAGGATGGGCATGAGATCTTATTTTTTTTGCAATTTCACAAAAAAAAACAAAAAAATCCTCAATGCAACGACGTCTCAACCCAGCAGCGCCTGCCCCAACGGCGTCGCCGCCACCTCCCCTAGTGGCGCCGCCAACAATGCAGTGACGCCTCAACGTAGCGCCACCTCCACCCAACAATGTAGCGACGTTGCCTCGATGCCTCAAACCAACAACCCAGTGGCGCCTCAAGTCATCAATGCAACAACGCTTCAATGCAGCACCGCCTCCACCCAACCGGTGCCTAAACCCCACAATGCAGCGGCGCCTCCATACAGATCGTCATGCAGCGCCTCCATGCGGTGTTGCCATTCAGCGCCGCCTCCACCCAATAATGCCTCAATCCAATAATGCAGTGCCGCTCCATGAACTTTTCATTTTCATCTTTATTAGTAAATAACTTTTGGTGCAAATGTGAAAAACATGATGTTACTAGAAATGATACTTCAATTGACCACTTTGCTTGTTCTTGTAGTTAGTTATTTTTTTATAATTTCAGAAAAAACCAAAAAATCCTCAATGCAGCGGCATCACCTTCATCCAGTGACATCACCAACAATGCAGTAACGCCTCCACCCAGTGCCGCCTCCACCCTGCGGTGCCGCCTCCACCCATCGGTGTTGTCGTCGCCATGCAGCGTCGCCTCCACCCCCACGGTGCCACCTCCACCCGGCGGCACCGCCGTCGCTGCCATGCAACGCCGCCTCTACCCAACGTTGCCGCCGCCGCCATGCAACGCCACCTCCATGTTGCGCCGCCGCCATACAGCGCCACCTCCATGTCGCGCCGCCATGCAGCACCACCAACAATGCAGCGGCACCTCAATGCACGAGTAGCACGAGGAGAGAGGAGGTGCATCCGGGTAGGCACATGTAAGCACGTGCGGGTACTGGTAGGCGTGATATGGGTCTAAGCAGGTCATAGATAGGCACGAGACGGGTTAGAGGGGGTCAATGTGAGAAATTTCAAACCGGACCCTTATTAGAACCTGATTTTTCTCGGATTCAGGACATCCATGGGTCTCACACGGTCCGGGACGAGACGGATCATGACCACAAATTTTCATGAAACGGATTAATTTATTCGGATATTTTCAATACTCTAGATCCAAAAGTAACTGCCTGAATATAGCTTGTACCAAGAAGATTGCAAAATAATAATATAGGTACGCTAAGCAAAATGAAGGCGCAAGTCACCGAGGTGTTGCTATTATTGACCTGTACTATTTGTTACTTTAAGCGAACTACAATTTTTTTTTGTTATCTAAGAGTCAACGATTCAATAATCACCTACTGGCTAGTGGCTACTGATCTTGCTTGATCTCATCTTATGAATATTTAAGTTTTTTAATTGTGTAAAAGTTACAATTGAGTACTAGAAGTATTGTTTATTTTTTATATATAGAGGTTGAACCTATATATATCGGGTACCAGGCTGTACTGAGTGCCTGATGAACTGTTCCTCTGGAAGAGACGATTATTATTCAGGAGCTTGGCAAGTGTTTTAGAGTTTTCCTTCTTTTTTTTTCTCTTTTTCTATTTGCTTTTATTATCACAGAAAGGGATCGAATCCACTGATTTCAATATCAGATCAAAATATTTAACCGATTTCTGATTGTGTTTTTTCATTCGGTGAGTATCATGGCTTCGTCATTATTTTATGCACGAATCGCGCTAATCATTTTTTTTATAATTACACCTGTCATATTTCATCTTTTATTGCGACTTAAAACATGTTTGATAATTAATGCCTCCATATTAGCTAATGCATTATTTCTTCACTCGCATGTATAAAAGTACTATGCTAACTGTTAAGTGTTAACACTATGATTATGCATGTAATATGTGCATGCTATGTTTTATGAAAATATGTGATAATGCAATTGTATATCAGAATATTCATATCGATATTTACTACTATTAGTTTTGCAACCATCGTAGTATGATGTTTGATCCATTTTTGTAGTCAAAACGCTTACGTTCTGATCCAAATACACTAACTTCTATGTTTGGCAATTGTCTTAGCTAGTTAGCTCCTAATTATAAAGATTGAGATGCTTTTAGGTACTAAAAAAGAATCTTTTAAATTATTTTGTGGTGAAATGAAATTAGAATAGCTCCATATAAACGAAGTCAAATCGCTGGATTTTTTTTTTTTGCCATAGTGTTATTTTGTTTACTTAACAACTTAGCTAGCTCAGTATTATTTTATGTAATAACTACGGCTCACCATTTTCTCTCAGAAATCAAAATTTCTGAACAACTTAAAAAAATCTATATTTATTTTAATTCTCTGATTTAGAAAACTAATATATAAATATAATTTTAATTATTGGTTATATATAATGAATAGTGTGCTAAAAATTTTCTAAATTTATGCTGATGAGTTTAAAATTTGATTTTTAAATGTTTATAACTTTTGATATGAAATTCCAACCGGGATATTTAAATATAATTCGAAAGCTTGCAGAAAAGTCTATATGTTAGCTTAACTAAAGGGCATGAGTCTGACTTGCCCCTTCAAATTTGAATTGAAAGAGCGTGAGTTGAGCTTGTACCTTTCAATCTTGGTTGGACACTGTTAGCTGTTGGACACGAAAAATACACTTCGAAAAGCGTGAGCCCGGGTTACACCCTTCTCATAGTCCTTTATGGGTTACGTCTTTCTCATAGTCCTCTATGAAAATAAATTTACGGCGTGACCCTTAACATAAATTAGTTAATGTTCAAAATTCTTTAAGAAAAAATTTCCTCAATCTTCCTAGTTTCCTTAATCACCTTTTCAATCCTTCTTTCTTCTACCCAGTTTCTTTCTTATCTTTTCATTTTTTATTTTGATTTTTCCTTTCCGCTGGTTCCTTTCTTTCTCTATCGGTTTTCTTCTTTTTTCATTTCTGTTATCCAATCTCTATACTCTCGTTCTCTTCTCTCTCTCAGATCCGCTCACACCAACACCCCTTGCTTGCTTGTTGTTGACTTTGCACCAGCGAGCCACTCACGCAGCCGGCCGAGCACCTGTTTCCTCGCCTTGGACTCCACACAAGCAACCTAGATAGGAACCATAACCCAGTCGACTCCTTCCTTTCGTTCTCTTGCTATCCGTAGTTTACTGGTATGAGTTTAAACTCAATTCTCTTTTCTGTTTTGCTCCGACATAGTATGTCATCGCGCGGACCGGTGTTGGGTCTTGTGCTATTTCTTGTGATGGTTACTAGTAGTTCAGTGTTTGTCAGTTGGTGTTAAAATCATATTTTTTATTTCAATTGGTTTTATAATTGGGTGATTGAATCTAAACCGTTATTTCATACTTGGTGTTGTTGTTGCCAGTAATGACTATGACTTCAAATTTGATTACGAAAGCTTATGACTGTTGTATAATTCAGACTAGCTTAATAAATTGATTTGGTTAAGTATCAAAATTTCACTGTTATGTTGGTTCTGTTAGTTAATGTTTTTTGTTGAAATAGGCCTATTATTACGCATCCAGGTTTGAAACTAGTTATTAGTTAAATTGATATCATTATGATAAGATGCTAGGTGTTAGATTATAAGTATTAGTATTACTAATATGACACTAATAAACAATCCTAGTGAGTGGTTAGTCCTTAAGAATTTCATTAAACTTCAACATATCTTCGCTAAATTATGTTCTTAGTATATCTAAATTAACTAACTAACATAATTGTGTGTAGGAGTCGATAACCATTCCTTTCTATTTTAGTAATCAATGGAGGAATACATTTTAACTGAGTATTTAATAGGGGTGTCAATTATCGATCCGATCCGAATCCAATCTGATCCGAACCTGACCCGACCCGACCCGACATGATCCGAAAATAAATGGGTCGGGTATGGACTTAGTTTTTTTGACCCGAATCGGATCGGATCGGGTTCGGATCAACCCGACCCGACCCAATTAATTATGATTTTTGAAGTAATTTTATGATTTAGTACTAATTAAAGCTTAAATCTACACTAATTATATACTAATTAAGGTTAATTATTAATTAATCAATATTTAATTACTTAACATTATATAAAAATAATTAATAAATATTTAATTATTTTACACGGGTCGGGTCGGATATGGGTTAAGATTTTTTGACCCGAATTTAATCGGGTCGGGTTCGGATCGGATAAAAAATAATAATAAAATAATATGACCCGACCCGACCCATTGACACCCCTAGTATTTACTTATGTTCCTTCTAGTTCATTAGTCTTTTTATCAATAGCAATTATAATTCTTGAAATAATATAGTTCAAAATTTTTTGGTGTATATATATATATATATATATATATATGTGCGTTAATGTGCTTTATAAATCACAAAATACTTCGTACTTCACACTTATATCTCTTGTTTTAAAATTCAAATGGATGATCTAAACTGTTAAATATGATCTTCATATCAAAATCTCCTTGGTGATCAAATTTTATATTTAAAAAAAAATTACTATTTTTTTTGAAGGGCTATAAAATTCATTGATCTGACGTCATCTGAACTATTCAATATCAATGATTTTCTATCCCTTTAAATAAATAACAAAAAAAAATCCAAAAAATATAAAATTTGATCACCAAGGAGATTTTGATATGAAGATCATATTTAACTGTTTAGATCGTCCATTTAAATTTTAAAACATAAGATATAAGCATGAAGTACGAAATTTTTTATGCTTTATAAAGCACATTAGCATATATAAAGAGAGAATTAGACTATGATGCTTTGCAAAGCACAAGAGCGTTGTGTGCTTTGCGCTCTATTATAAATTTTAAGTCATAAATGATTGATCCAAACCGCTCAATTTAATCTCCATATAAAAATTTATTAGTAAATCAAATTTTACATTTTTTGGAATTCATTTGCTATTTTTTTGGATAGGGGGAAAATATCATTTTTGGATGAATAAGAATTCTCAGATCAAGTCATTTTCTCATCATCAGAAAAAATAGCAAAAAAATTCTAAAAAAATATAAAATTTGGTTTAATAATAGATTTTGATATGAATATTAGATTGAATGGTTCGGATCGATCATTTCAGACTTGAAATTAAGAATAGAGTACAAAACACGTAATGTCTCTGTGCTTTGCAAAGCACCATAGTCGGACTATATATATATGATAATGATTTAATTCTAATCTTTATGGTAATTTGATTTACCTTTTTGCGGCATTCACATTAAAGCTCATAATCAAACTGCTAGATTAGACTTCTTCAAGTATGATTAATTCATATTATGGACAGATAATTGAAATAAAATATGAAAAATGAGTCATAGTTTCATAAAGCAATAATTATATGAATAAAAACAAAATAATAAAAAGACTAAAATAATTTATTATCTTGTATCTAGGTCTAAATAACCTCACGAGGATCAAGAGGAATCGATATACACACATACTTGAGTGAGTACATATCAGATGCATAGTTTTTTTTCAGCATTATAGAAAAATTTTTTTTATGAAAATATATCCTTTCGTTATTGCATTTTGGATTTTATTTTTAACTGCATCTTTTTGTTTATAATAACATTTGCATCGATATTATCTATTGAATTTGCATGAGATGATTTTTATTTTGATTGGTAAACCATATTGACTATCCTCCGATATTAAATTTTTGAAATGAATTTGTGTATCTGACCAACTAAATTGTAAAATCAAAGTAATATATACGTGGTAAAGGGTCACAATCTGACCTCAAAAAATAGTTCACTATACGCATACTGAATTCGTAATCTTATTGTATCCCAAAATCGATTGGGCAAGAGAATTATATCACTACACATGCTGGGCATGCCTCCAGATTGATTGGTTGATATTCTGTTATTTGGCCGAAATGGATTAGAAAATATTGCTATCTGTTGTGATATGATTTAGACTTGACAACAAGACCAAAAATTGCTATAGTTGTTAGTAATATCGTTTGGTATCAAGCATATTAGAGGCTTTTATATGCTTCATTGTTTTCTATCTTTGATATTCATTTGATCATAATATTATTAATATATGCATTCGTGGGTATTTAATTTCAAATATGTGATTTTTTATAAATCCGAGACAAATTAAATATCATACTGAGAAATTTTATTTCTACTACGTGATTTTTTTCAGGTATAGAGAGCGACTCACGAGATATGTTAGATGATGTGTAGGCTTGTTGTTTTGTATATATTAAATACTATATCAGTGTTATTTTTTATCTCGGCGGTTTAAAATCAAAATTTGTTGTAATACTTATGAATATTTCAAGATTTAAAAACCTTACTATATGTGAACTGTTATAACTACTTATTGAAATTTCTTATTTTTCTGTGATATATATAATTGTTCGTTGAATTTTATGTTATAACTGATACAATATTATGATATTATATTATTTATTTATTTGGATATGTCCCGGTAAATAGCATGATGGTGGGGTATGTCATGCCCTAGCAGTCGGGTGTGACAGAGCAACAAACCCAAATATTATTGGTGAACTATTATAAAACTCTATATCATAATAAAGCAGATGAAAAGAGATTCGAAAATTATTTTAACAACAAAATCTAAATCTGCCAAGGATTCTAACCGAGACAGCGAGAAGCTGCTAAGGAGGTCAACCAGTAAGAAGATTTATAATACTCTATGTCAGATGGGCCTAGATCAGATGTCGGGATTGGATGAGATCACTCTAAGATTTTGAAAAATAGAATGGAACGTGCTGAGCCAAGTGTAGTCAACTTATTATTGAACGAACTATGCCCAGGGTGAGTTCATCATCCGGGTCACGCACGAGGACCTCCAGTTGATCGACACCATGCTCCTACTGGACCATGAGTTACAACGACCGGATCCAATATTATGCATGGTCCGCCACTTGCTCGGGCTTCGCACGAACCCGAGATCCACTTTCATCATCACCATGGGATCTTATGTGACCTCCATAGGTCACAAATTGGGTACCCAGTTCGGCGGGGAGGACATCTGGAGGATCCGGCCCGTTATGGATGATAAGGCCATTCGCATCTCGCACTTCATCAGGATCTCTAGACGATTGACTGGGTGCGAAGCGAGATACTACTGAGTTTTCACTGACACGCTGCAGCGGGAGCTACCGATCCACTCCTTCATCTCCTTCGGGGATGATCAGACGTGGTGGCTGGAGTACATCATGGACACTCCAGCAGTCATACCGCCTCCTCGACCCTCTGCGCCATCGACAGACACCACGATGGAGGACATCCCGAGTTCGTCTATGTAGCCAGCTCCTAGATCCTCATGTCCAGCCACCAGCCATCCTACTTTCGACCCTTACATGCAGGACATCTTACAGCATCTACAGGGCATCAGCTTGTGACAACATGAGGATAGGGAGTACTATAATACCAAGTTCGACGCCATTGATGGCGGGCTTGATTCCCTTAGCACGGAGATAGGCTTCCTCCGCTCTAGGTCCAGATGTATGGTGCACAGATAAACTCATATGACACCAAGATGGCAGAGTATGGTGCTCGGTTCGACCAGTGGGAGCAGACTTGGATGGACTGGTTCATGGATGGTGATCCATCAGCGAGACCTAGTTAGGGTCCACCTCATCAAGGCCTTTGAGCCCTCAGTTTGCATCCCTATCAAGATTGTATTTAGATATGTTGTGAGGAGATAAGATACTCGAGATCACCCTATGATTAGTGCGGTTCGGTTGTCAAACCGATTATTGAACCTACGAGGTCTGGACGGTCTCATCATGTAAGGGATTTTAGGCTAAGTCGTGGTATCTGTTCTTCTATAAAAATATATTTTATTTTGGGACATATCATGATGATGGAAGCTAAGGTTCTAAATTTTAAAGGCCGGGAAATCTCCGGCTGAAGAGTCGCTCGGTCTATCTTTTTTGTATTTCGAACCAAGTCCTATGAGGTGAAGAAGGATAGCCATGGTCGTTTCACGCTTGATCTGAGACATTAGTTTCCTCACTTCATTAGGTATCGGGAGTCAAGATCTAGGGTTAGATATGGTTTACACTATTAATTCTAGAATTTTTCTTGAGAACAAGCAAGATTCTACCTTGTGGAGATTTGATATCACACACACACACATATATTAGTAAAGATACCGTGAGATTAAGCTCATAGAGGCCTTCCGTGAGCTTAACTCAAAAAGTATATCAAATCATCTTGAAATTTTAATTTATCATTCTCATTAAATTTTTTATATGAAAATATATTGGGATGCAAAAATTTGGAGTGTTTTGAGTTTTTTAAGTCATGGTTTTTAATTTTTGAAAATCAGCTCTAAAAAATAATAATATATTTAATATTTGAACATCATTTTTAAAAATTAAAAACGATGACTTAAAAAGCTCAAAACACTCCAATTTTTGCATCCTATGATATTTTCATATAAAGAATTTAATGAAGATGATAAATTAAAATTTCAAGATGATTTGATATATTTTTTGAGTTAAACTCGCGGAAGGCCTCCGTGAGCTTAAGCTCACGGTATCTTTACTATATATATATATTACCCCTATTGTGTCTAAAATCAATATGCAAAACTCCTAATTTCATATTTATTTTGTTGCATAATATACTTATTTTTATAATTTGATCCTGCTCTGGCCAGTTGTGTATTTCAGAAAAATATGAGCTAAGAAGCCAATAAATCAAGGATAGAACACTAATTTTCACACTTTGAGCGACATGAGATCCGACACAAGTCTCAAACAGATGCATGCCATAGAAAATCAAGGCATACGACCCGTATGCAACACTATACAGATCGTATGTGCCTTATACGGAAACTAGGACATAAATGGAAATAACTGATCAGATTGATTCCTCACAAATCTGATTGATTGATTAATTGATTTATGAACTGATTAATTGATTGATTGATTGATTAGCACTCCACCTATAAATACACCCTTGCTGCCTAGGGTTTGGAGAGCTTCATTTTGGCCACCATTTTCATGCCTCTTTCACCTCTTCTACTATATTTTCACAATCCTTATCCATCGGCCAATCTCAAAGGCGATCTGAGACATCGGAGGCCCAGAGTCCCGAGAGGAGGCAAGGATCGAAGCAGAAGACTAGCACATGGAAGCATCCAGAGTTTGATTATCTCTTTTTGTTATATTCTCTATTGTTTAGATAATAATTTGTTTTTCCAATCCAATTATTCAATCTCTCTCATGTGTTGAGAATCAAAGGGATTTGAATACTTATTATATTGGAGATCTAACAATATCACTTCAACGCGTCAAGGAGTGCACGCGGTAGAGGCTTCACGCTTGGAAAACTTTCGAGAGACGAGATCAACACCGACGCCCTTGCAGTGATTGGTGAAGGCGCACACAACCATCATCTAAAGAAAGTCGTCGCGCTTGGTTACGATACCAAGTAAGGTATATTGTTCACAAATTTATTTGTTAGATTCAAATTTTATGCACATGATTTTTGGTTTTCAATTGGGTTGCATGAAAAGTTTTGAAATTCCGCATCTCATGCACATTTTGAACCCAACAACTGGTATCAGAGCCATATGTGTATTTAAAATTATTTCTAATATATTTTTGTTAATGAGATTAACAAAAGGAATTTGTGAATGGAAATCAGATATTAGAATCCACATGAATAATATAAATCTAATTAGTGGTACTTATAACCGAAAAAAAAATGATTATTGATTTCTGGTTGTAAGATTCAATGACCGAAGTCATTTAATAAAAATATGTACATTTTTTCCCCTTTCGGTTAACAAAAAAATTTGGTCTTTTATTTTCGGTTATAGTATGTTTTTGTATAAAACCGAATTAGTTGGAACTATGGCATTTTTTATTAGATTAATGAGATTAATTTAATAAATCCATTTAAAAATCAAATTATGAGATAACTTAATTTGAAATGCGAAGAAAATATGTGGATTAAATTCATGTTATGTGTCGTGTGTGACATAAATATGAATTATGTGGGTGTCATGTGTGTGGCATGACACAAAATATATTATGTTAACTTTATTTTGTAGGAAGTTGGGTAGTATGGCTAATGTTGAATGCCTTGTGTGATGTATTGAATGTTATGTGCATGATGTATGTAACATGGCCTTAGGTGCCCCATTAATTAATTAATTTTATTTAATTAATATTGGCAAATTGTTAAAGTCAATTTGATGTATTCATTTGGGGCTTGCATGCCTAATTAGGATTTAATATATTTATGTCACGCTTAAATTTATTAGGTTATATTTGAGTAGAATAAATATATTTATTTGGGTATGTCGAGTTTGCCATGGCGTGAAGATGGTGCGTGGAGATACATATCAAGATGTCATACTACTCAACGTCTGATTGCATGGGATATGATTATTTTCTACAATATTATTATTATGTGATTTGAATTGTTAGTTGTGAGTCTAGAAGTATGGGTGTATGCTTAACCAAAATTGAACTTGAATTGCAAAACACATAATAAAGTCCCTATAAAAAAATAGGACATATTGCACTTCCTACTATATCCCTTTCAAATTATTGGCATTAGGATGACGTGTTCCTACTCAGTAGGTGTCTCATTTTATCCTTTAAGAGTTTGGGCCGTGCGGGGCACATAAAGTGAGGTTTGGCTAATATGGTTATCGGACTGTGTTCAGACCCTAGTTCAAGGTATTAATTCACACGGGGTGTGATTAATAAACCGAGAGTCATGTGACGGGGCACGTGATTAAGCAGGATGGTTTACCTAAATAAGGCTAATTCAAGTTTCACATTGACGCTGGTTTAGTTTAGTAAAATATGGATCTCGGGCCTACTACATAAAGGGACATATCATATATAGTGGGAGTGTTCGGTATCAAAAATCTTGAACTGAGCACAAGAACATAAAACTAAAATTGAATCTTTGCACTTATTTGATGTTTTGTAGATTATGGCTACCAAAAACCAGACCTTATACCCACTTACATCTGTCATAGACCAAAACAAGCTAAACGATACCAATTTCGCCGATTGGTATCGTAATTTGAAGATTATATTGAAACACCAAAAGAAAGAGCATGTGCTTGATGCACCCTTACCTGACCCACCTGTTGATACTGCTACTCATGCCGAGCGAGATCGGTACGAGTGATGAGTCTAATGAGGTGAGTTGTCTCATGCTGGTGTCTATGACACTTGATCTTCAAAAGTGTTTTGAGGATTGACCAGCATACGACATGATAGGTGAGCTCAAGAACATGTTTCAAGAGTAAGCCCGTGTCGAGTGACATCATGTCGTGATGAAACTCTTTGAATGTAAGATGACTAAGAGGGCCTCAGTTAGTGCTCACGTTCAAAAACTGATGGGTCTTATGGAGCAACTTGGGAAGCCGGACTCTACTCTGGACCTACAGTTATTTATTGACCTCATCCTGCACTTCCTGCCACTGAGTTTTAGTTGTGAACTATGACATGGCAGGAGTCTATATGCCATTAAATGAGTTGCATTCTGCATTATGTGTTCTCTATGGCTAAGACATCCATCAGGCGGGTACCTGATGTATTGGCAGTAACCGTACACAACAAGAAGGTGAAAAAAGGTAAGTGAAAAGGAAATAAGAAGGTTAAAGACAAAGGCAAGACTCAAGCTGGGATCAAGAGCGTACTTAAACCACTGAAAGTTTCTATGCCGACCCCGAACACTGTGTGCTTTCAGTGTAATGACAAGAGTTATTATAATATAAGCACTAAATCGAGCCTCATGTGGCATTGTCACTTAGGTCATATGAATGAAAAACGCATCAAGAAACTCTAAAAGGATGAACTTCTAGGTCAATTTGACTGGGAGTAAATTGATTGATGTGAGTCTTATTTACTTGAGAAGATGACTAAAGCACATTTTAAAAAGGTGAATGAAAGAACCACATAACTCTTAGCTCTTATGCATATGGACATGTATGGTCCTATAGGCACTAGCGTAAGAGGAGCATATTCGTACTTCATTATATTTACTGATGATTTCAGTAGATATGATTGTGTTTCTGATGAGATATAAATCGAAATCCTTGGAAAGGTTCAAGGAGTTCCAGAATGAAGTCGAGAATCAAATTGAGAAGATGATTAAGGCACTACGATTGGATCGTGGTGGCGAGTACCTGAGTATCGAATTTAATGATCTAAAATAGTGTGGAATCATTTCATAACTGACTCCACCTGGAACACCATAGTGGAATGGTGTGTCTGAGTGGAGGAATCGTACACTATTAGATATGGTATAATTGATGATGAGTCAGACAAAACTACATTTATTCTATTGGGGATATGCTCTTGAGACTGCTATTTTTATCTTGAATAGAGTACCCACCAAATATATAGACAAGACTCCATATGAGGTGTGGACGGGGAGGGTACCTAACTTATCTTTTCTCAAGATTTGGGATTGTGAAGCTTTTGTGAGGCGATTGATGCCCGACGAGCTTGATCCTAAATTTGACAAATGTTTCTTTATAGGTTATCCGAGGGAAATTAAGGGTTACTACTTCTATCAAATGTCGGATAATAAAGTGCTTGTTGCCCGACATGGTGTATTCCTAGATGAGTTTCTCTCTAAGGAACGTAGTGGGAGCAAGATAACACTTGAAAAAAAATTTAAGACCCACTTTCTGATGCTTCGGATCAAACCAAAATGGAACAAGTTCCAAGTGAGGCAGTGGAACAAGTTCAGCAGGCACCGCGTGTCAGAAGGTCAGGGAGAGTAGTCCACGCACCTTAGAGGTACTTGGAACTACATGAGATATTAGTTGTTAGTGATATTGATCATCTGATATATCATGAGGCAATGTCAAGAGAAGACTCCAGAGAGCTGGCTCGAGGCTATGAAATCTGAATTGCAATCCATTAAAGATAACCAAGTGTGGGACATGGTCGATCTACCTGATAGGATAAAACTCGTTAAAAATAAATAGGTCTTCAAAAGGAAGACAGACATGGATGATAACTTGACTGTATACAAGGCACAACTAGTGACGAAAGGATTCACTCGAGTCGAGGGGATTAACTATGGTGAGACCTTTTTTTTGCCAATTGCCAAGTTCCAGTCAATTCGGATCCTTCTAGCTACTACTGTATTTTATGATTATGAAATTTAGCATTTGAATGTCAAAACCGCATTCTCGAACAGGGTTTCGGATGAGAATGTGTACATGGTACAACCTAATGATTTTGTCGATCCTAAAATGGCTGGTAAGGTATGCAAGTTTAAGAGATCCATTTATGAATTAAAGCAAACATCTCGGAGTTGGAACATGAGGTTCGATGATGAGATCAGAAAATTGATTTCATACGAAACCTAAAAAAAACCTTATATTTATAAGAAAGTGAGTGAGAGCTCATTCATATTATTGGTATTATATGTTGATGACATTCTTCTGATTGAGAATGACATTATGATGCTTGTTTCTGTGAAGTCATAATTGAGTAAGGTTTTCTCAATGAAAGACTTGAGCAAGACTACTTATATTCTAGGATCTTTCGTGAAAGGTCCAAGAGACTCATAAGTTTGAGTCAAAGTACATACATAGAGAAGGTGTTGGAGAGATTCAATATGTAGGATTCCAAGAGAGGTTTCCTACCTATGTCGTATGGTATCTCTCTTAGTGAGTTTCAGTATCCTAAGACACGTGAGCAGAGAGAGAAGATGAAAACGGTTCCATATGCTTCGGCTATTGGTTATATTATGTACGTCATATTATGTACACGCCCAGACATGTCTTATGCACTCAGCATGACTAGTAGATATCAAAAGGATCCCGGGGAAGATCATTGGACAGCTGTCAAGAACATCCTTAAGTACTTGAGAATGACTAAGGATATGATTTTGATCTATGGTGGTGAGGAACATCTCATAATTATGGGATATTGTGATGTTAGTTTCCAAACTGGACGTGATGATTCAAAGTCACAAATAAGGTACATGTATATGCTCAATGGTGGAGCTGTTTGTTGGAAGAGTTCCAAACAAGACAGTACGACTGACTATACCGTGGAGGTTGAGTATATGACTACTTGCGAGGCAGACAAAATGAGAGTCTGGATACGGGAGTTCATCAATGAGATTAATGTTGTTCCTAACATTATAGACCCCGTAGAACTCTATTATGACAATACATGAGCTATCGTTAATGCAAAGGATCATAAGTCCAGCAAGCAGACTATGAACATCAAGCGTAAGTATCACGTTATTCGTGAGTTCATTGAGAATGGAGACATCAAAATGTGCAAAGTAGGTATGGAGAGCAACACAGCTGATCCGCTAATAAAACCATTTCCATTAGCCAAGCATGTCAGATATGTTGGCATTATGGATATATGGTATATGAGAGACTAGCTTTAGGGCTAGTATTATTGTATATGACATGATAGAGCTCAGTACAAGGTATATGATTGACTCTAGTTCAAGTGAGAAATTATTAGTTAATTGACCTAGATGACCAATCATTTATGATGGTGCTCTTATTTTATTTTATGAATTGGATAATTTATATCATTTTGTTCCTTGAGTTTTAATATTTTATAGATTATTTGAGTTAATGACTTGAATTGTGAAACTCTATAATTATTATTAAAACTCTAAATTGTCCCTAGTCCTGTATCATTAGCATGAAACACTGAATGATAATATGGAATAGTATGAGGATTAATGCGTGATCATGTTTCACATATCATTGATACGGGATATCTATTTAATCACATAAATATACATATATGGGATGCATGATATTGGACCTGACCCACTTTGACTTGTTGTATGAATTGTGTTTGTGTCATCAGCAATGTCATAAATTAGTATTAATTATATTATATGAGATCTTCATAATTTTAGATATTTAATGTGTATGTTGTGCAATTATCAAATGCTGTTTTTAATTGAGGGCTATAAAGGTAATTTCTGAATATACATGAGTTATGCTATGAATTATGAATAGTCAATATGATATTTTGTCCGTCTCATTTCTTATGAGATTAGTGATATCTCCGGGCCCTTAATGCAGTGATAATTATTATGCATGTAATTTATGATTATGATATGATCACATATAAATAATTATGCACTGAGGATCAAGAAAATAATTAATGATCAATGATGACACATTCCGACGCTTGACATTAATTAATAGATATCACGTGATAAAGAAATTAAAGTATCACGATTTATCTGTGTTTGATCGGGTGATCATAATGCATTGCTAGATGCCAATTATGATTTATAAATTAATGTATATTAATTTATTACTGGTCAAGACATGAATCCTACTAGGTCGCTCTATTTGACAAGTTAAAGCATAGAATAATTAATTAATTTTATGAAACATAATTAATTAAATTAAATTTAGATTAGATCAATTTGGGAGAGTATTAAATTATGGATGATATGTACTTGGACTCAGAGCGAGCCCAAACCCAATTAATTTTATTTCGACAGAAAAAGAAGAAGAAGATGAGAGTAACGCATCTGTAATGAGTGATTATAACCACCCATTATAGCACTAATCGAAAAGTGTTTTTTTTTTAATTTGTTTTCCTTTTTCGGATGGCCTGATCACCAGGCCAAATAGAATAGAAGCGAAAAAAAGATTTTTTTTTAGGACAAGCAAGATTCTAACTTGGGGGATTTGATGTCACGCATATATATATATTGACCCCAAATTGTGCCTAAAAATAGATTAAAACTCTGAATCTCTTGTTTTATTTTATTGTACATGCATGTGTTATTTTTTAGATTTGATTCTTCTCTGACCTGTTATTTATTTCAGGGATACCAAGCCAAAAAATATGTAATTGGGTCCCAAACGGAGCTTCCACGCTAACCAACGGATCACAGGACCGACTGAAGTCGCCTGCCGCACCTACACAGAGCATACAACCCGTATGTACAAGGCGGTCCAAGACATTGGAAGCCCCGAGTCCCGAGAGGAGGCAAGGATCGAAGCATAAGATTGACACAGGGCAACATCTAGAGTTTGATTATCTTTTTTATTGTATTCTCTGTTGTTTAGATAACTTTTGTAGGATGTCATTTGTCTTAGCTCTCTATATTTTTACTGCATTTTTATATGCCGCAATGAGCGGCTAAGTACTTTAGTTTTTAGGGATCTAGGATGTGAAACTTGGATTATGAATACTTATTAAAGATTGTTATGTTGTGTACTATTGTCAATTGTTTGTCTGATCCGCTTGTCCAACTACTAGGATTAGGTCTCGAGCCGAGGCCAGGCTTTTGTATCGTACAAGATTCAGTAGTTTATCAAAGGGTTCTTTCTAAGTACAGTAGGTAGATCCGAGACCCGAAATGATAGATTAGGTTGTACTTGAAAGGTTGAACCTCTGCTCAGTTCGACAGATCTGAGCGTACCTATAGGAAACTATACACTCAATCTAAGTGATCTAAGCCAAGAAGCGATAGCTGAGGTTTATGTGAACTTAGGAACTCCGTCCGACCATACTCTACACTAATAGACCAAGAAGCGACAACTGAGGTTTGTTGACCATGTATTGACCAGTTAGGATTCGCGCAACCAGAGAAGAAACTAATCTTTAGGAATAACCATGACTTGTCAGTGTCCATACGGACCGTATGCGTATTCGTACGGGTCGTATGGTTCAGATCCGAGTGGAACTGACCTATATCCCTAAGAACTATTATTTTATAAAAACAAAATTATAAAAAGATTTAGTTACCATTTTCTGTTTAATCTATTTCTTATTTATCATCAAAAACTCATAACAACCCCCTTTTCACTTATTTGCACATCTAGAAACCCAAACAATGTAAACTCAATAGTTACCTCCTTCCCTGCGGATCGACCCCTTACTATACCAACGTAAGTCGTGCGTTTGTGGCCAAACCAAGTAACGTAAGGGTAATATAAATTTTAAAGACAAAGACCATGCGCGTATCCCTGCGTGTGCGCATCACACATTATGAAGAAGAATTTTACAAATAAGAGATATAAATATATTATAAAAATTTATAATAAATGTAGGGTCTGGGGAGGACACACAAGTGGTCGGAGTCGTGCACACAACAACTCCCTCATAGGTGATTGTGGTTGAGATTTGGGACTCGCTAAACCAATGCTAGGACGCAACAACCATACAAGAAAATTTTGACTAATAAACACAGTAATTTAGCAACTTGAGGAGAAACTAGCGAGCAATTTGGTGTACTAAAACCTAATAATTTTGGATTGAAACAAATTCTAACCAGTATTCAATTAAAAAATAAGGTACAAGGTATTGGGAGAATAAGGCTTACAATATGTTGATGCACCTCATCTTTTTTTGAGCATGTATCTAGTCATTATAAGTAATAGAAAGGGGCTATACAGTTCAAAGTGTGCTACATAGAAAGTTAGGGAATATCTCACTTATTTGTCAGATATGCATCAAGTCTCAAACAACCCATCATATTCCCTTTCTCTACAAAAAAAATATTAGCTTGCTACTTGACCTAGAATATATGGAAAGACAAAAATCTCTTAACCTTTGAGAACCAACCATCCATACCACTAACTAAAGTGTCCCTCTCCCTTACTATGAATCAAGTGCACAACACTCAACAAACAAAAGCAAGTCCTAATAAGCATACCCAACCAAATCTCAAAGTGAGCATGTGTACCTTGGCTACTGGGGGTGCCTTCGACATATGTAGCAGGAGAACTCTAGTTCATGTACTTCACATCAATGACTGTTGGGACTGCCTTTCAAGCCGAGACGACAACCATGAAAATAGCCTTGCACAACTAACAATCCTCTTTCTTTCAACAATATGAGAAAATATTTACAAATTATAAACTACTTGTGCAATTTTTAGAATTTAGGGACGTTGAGCATTTACCTTGTTGTCACGAGGTTAGAAAGACATTCTCGTGCCTCAACAAAATCAGAGGAAGAAGGTTGGATCTACACAGGATGTGGCTATGCCATGTGCATCATGATGAACTCGCACTTGTATATGTGCTGGCAACCTCGCTCAATGCTTGGGAAGGAGCTTTGTTGGCTCTCCGTCACAACAAGAGTTGGCTTTATAGATGTGAGGCTCGAGCTCCTATCCACTAAGTCAACAATTGATTTATCTTGACAAAAATTGAAAGGGTTGATCGGGTGCCAGCACGAGCTCCCCGCCTTGTCTTTGATAGGGCGGTGAGGGGGGATTTGGACCCAAGTTGAGAGGAGTACACCTGGCACACCACATTGCTGATCCCGATTATGGTCTTCTCCTCTTACTCGCGAGCATAGATGATGTAAGGATAAGCTCAAATCGACATCGAGCTCACATGACATGAGTTTAAGTGTTGTTATGTAAGGATGTTTAGATCTAGGGTTAAGTAAAGAAAGGATAGATAAATGTGGTTATGTGGGGCATAAATGTGAAGTGAGAGAAAAATAGAGTTTTGATAGATATTTAAAGTGAGTTCGGGAAGGGTCTAAATATAAAACCACAATTCACTTCTAAACCATGTAACTTTTGCTATTTAATAAAAGTTGCCCAAAGGCTTTGAATGTTCAAAAACAATTTAAGACTTTTTGTTGGGTTATTAAGCATACTTCTCTCTCGTCGGAACCTGAAGGCCGAAAGTTGTTGTAGACCGGATTCTTCCATAATTGGTCGGGGAAAAAATAACTGACATTGACGACCCTAATATTAAGAGATTCCTCAACGGACCCCATCTGTCGGAGATAGATCGTACCACTAAAACTGCGGTAGAACGCATCCTCCCAAGTTGTCCCTCTCCAACATTTCTCCTCTCTCGCTCTCTTTCGTCTCCATTCATCGCTCTCTCCGGATCCGAAAGCGCAGCGCGAGAATCCACTTTTATTAAAGATCCTCCATTAAATTAGGGTTTCGCGCTTGCCTATCCTCAGGCCACCCTCTGTATCTGTACCAAATACACTCTTCTCATTAGCTTAAGCTAGGTCCGATTCCCTCCTAATACTTCTAGTCGTTTCCTTCGATTTTTAACTAAAGGCTCGTTCGATCTTTTCTCTGCCCTCTCATTTATATTTTTTTAACGGATTTTGTGTGAATTTCAGGAAAATCTGTGAAAATTAGGAGCGTTTTGAGCCGCTCATGTTGGCCTATTGGCACCTGAAAGATTGGGTTTTTTGATTGCTTCTGGGGTCCTCTACCAGCTTGTGGAGGATCCCGTTGGAGGAGAAATCTCAAATTAGGGTTTTTTAATCTTATTTCATGGTGTAAGACTGGAGGTGTATAAATAATTAGTGTTTTCTCGAAGTGTTTGTTCCATTTAATTTGATTTGGGAGGTTTCAAGATGTTCTCTCCTGGTACTGAATCGAGTCATGACTTGGGTCGGGCTGGCGATGCAGCCCTTATTGCGACCCGCTTTGTTTGGCCTTATGGAGGCAGGCGAGTGTTCTTGACTGGCTCATTCACCAGGTAATTTTCTTTACCTTCTATTTAACCTTTGGCTTTGTTTCACTATATATTTTTGGTGTCTAGTATGTTCCTTGTAGAAACCAGGTTTATTTGTCATTAGCCTTCCGAGCTCAGTATTTTACTGGTGAACAACCAAAAATGTGTGTGAACAGTGAGAATGATTCTTCTATGTAGCTGTATCTGTGAAGTACCTTTTTAATTTTCTAGTTTTGATGGTAGTGTATGTCACTGCTAAAAAATATTGGAGTGCTGGCACAGAGTAGTATTTGTTTTTTTCTTTTTTCGCATTAACGCATGATGAGTAATTTTTCTGTGATGAGCTGTACATTGGTTAGTAATTACTTGGGCTACAGGTGTTGAAATATTTTTATACTTCTACAAAAAAAAACTTAATAGAGCTTTCCCTTCTTTTTGACTGGGTAAGCCATGCATAGCACCAAAATATTAATTTTTGCAAAAGAATTAATGTTTTAGTGGAAAACATATATTTCAAAATATTATACATCATCTTTTTTTTCTTCACTTATATTCATAATAATATCAATATATATTTTTGGACATGAATAAATCATATTAATGTAGTTGTTGCAGTGGTTGTAGTAATAAGTTGGAAATTTTGAATTAATACAGTGGTTTCTACTAGAGTGAAACTGACTACAATACTCCCACCAAATCAGTAGTAACATAATTCATAATAATATAAACCTGTAGTACTAATTTTATTTTTCTATTATACATGGAAAAAAAATTCCAAATTGTAAAGAAACATCAGAAAAGCAATGTTTTGCACTAATGTATACCACGATATAACATAACATAACATCACATGATTGCTAGGTGAAAACGAATTGATACTGAGCAGATATAGTAAAATCAGTTGTGTTTTTCATTTCATTGAACAAATAGTGAATTGTGTATGGATATTGAATGGCTTTCAGTAGTGCAATCATAACTACATTCATACTGATACTGATAAGGATTGGATAAATTGATGGATATGAATTCAGCTAATAGTGGAATTCCAAATTGCACCAAATTAATACAGGGCCTACGTAAATTACAGATAATATCTCTAGCATTTTATTTAGAAAAGCATGATAGCCCAACTGCTATTTGTTGTATTCATAAGTCTTTTGACAACACCGAAAAGAAACACCTTGACTTTAGCTGATAGAAATCTGGGTAGTCAGTATCCATGTCTGCTAGTTTCCTTATCATCTAAAGTACAAATATGAATAGTATTATCATTACTGAAGTGGATTTTATGGAAATAAATTTGTTCCATGTTCAGCCTTAATGATAGACATAGTTCAAAGGAGGTGACAGGAGGTGCAAGGAGGTTAACAGGGAGATTTTTCTATTTATTTTTCTCAAACTTTAGAGGGGTAGAAGTTTGAACCTCCATTCATTCACCTTGTCTCCCATTCTATCCCTTCCCTTCTTCTCCTGACTTAGGAGCATAGCATTAGAAGGAATAGACTTACAAATTGAACAAGGATGGATCAACATGAATGCAAAATTTGATTAGAAGTTCATCAATTTTTCATATATGCTGTAAGAAGGTATAGAAAGGAATTATAAACAACGATACTGCACCTACCAGGTTGATCAAAGAGATGAAGCCAATCAGGAGCTAGTGTTAGGATTTGGATAAACAGGTGGGAAAGAGTAAACAATGTCGATTGATTCAGACAGCAACAATTTCTTTTAGAATCAAAATGATATGATTCATGGAACTAAAGTTATTGGTGAAATCCAAAACGAACCTGGATTAACATGCAGGATTTGCTAGGAGGGCTTCAGTGCCTTCTTTTGGCTAGACAACCTTTTGCATGTTCTAGGGTTTAGCATTCTTGTTGAAATTTTTTCTTCTTTAGCTTCTCCCCAATTTTGAAGCTATGCCCCCCCCTCTCTGTTCAAGAACTTGGCAGTGGCCGCCATCAAGGGTCTCTCTCTCTCTCTCTCTTTTGAGAACTTGGCTGAAGTTGCCAAGGAAATTTCACTCCTTTCTCTCTTTTTGATGGCAGCGGCGGCCATTAAGGGTTTCTCTCTCTCTCTTTTGAGAACTTGGCAGCTGTTGCCAAGGAAGTCTCTCTCTCTCTCTCTCTCTGAAAACTTGGTGGCAGCTTTTCTCTTTCTCTATTATAACTTATGGAAAGGTGAAAGAGCCAGCTGTTTCTTCCTATATAGTAACCGCCCATAGTTAATGCTAGCAAATTTGGTTGGACTATGCCAAGTCACGCATCGGCTTCCCTGCACCTAGCTGCGCGGATGGTGTGATTGTGATGTACCATCACCATGACCTTCTTTTTAAAGATACTAGTAGATCCAAGCCCTTAATAGGTTTCTTGGTGTTCAGCATCATTTTGGGCTTGATGCTAGCATGGGATCATCATTTTTTTTAAAGCCCAGCTAGCACATTTTAGAATTGCTTCTTGGCAGAATAATTCAAATCTTTTGGGAAATTTGTTTGTTTCTATGCTATCTTAGGGTTTCTTACGTGACATTAATTTGTACTACTTACCGTCAGTATTGTCAAAATTGTAAATGTTTGTTATATATTTTGTCAATAACCATAGTAATGCATTTGGACATTTGGTAGTAAAATTTTCTATTATATGTAAGGTTGTTTAGAGATACTTGCATCAATTTTTACCAGTAAATAATGCTTTGTTCTGTACCCCTTTAGATTCTTGAAATAGCTGCGGGCTCTCACTGTACAAACATTACAGACATGCTGGGTAATGTGGTTCGGAAAAAATTATCATTACCATTTGATCATGTTTTAAGATGCTTGCATATTTCAGGTGGTCAGAGCATTTACCTATGTCTCCTGTTGAAGGCCTTCCCACTGTGTTTCAGGCAATTTGTAGATTGCATCCTGGTGTTCACCAGGTATATTTAAATGCACAGGAATATATTACTTGAAGCAAATTGTAATTCTTATGATGAATTTTTTTTCATTTTTCGATTTGCTTCTTGTCTAAATTTCTGGATGGGTTTTTAGTATATTTCTCATTTACTTTCTTGTCTTGGCTAAACTTGGTGAAATTAGGGACTATCCTGTTTTTTTTTTTTCAGTATATGGTTTCGACTCTCAAACTAATCCGATTGATAGAACATTCTTATTTTTAACTGCACTCTAAGGTTAGATTCGACAACTTCCAAATCTACCAATTGGTGGTTCTATTTTTTCTCTCTCTCACACATGTTTTGGACTTGTAATTTACTGGTCTAAATGGTCGTCGCTTGTGGGGTCATGTATCTATTCCTATCTTAACAATTCTTGATTTTGTGAAATGATACTGACTATATTTCTGTCTTTTGCAGTATAAGTTCTATGTTGATGGCGAATGGAGGCATGATGAAAGAGAGCCTTTTGTGATGGGATGCTATGGGATAGTGAATACAATGGTTCTGACAAGTGATGTGGAGCAGGCAGGTCCCGCACTCAGCCCCAGCACAGGCGGCTCCAATAATGCCAACCGAATGACAATGCAGATGGATGTTGACAATGATTTCCCACGCTCAGTGAGCACCCTATTTTTATTTATTTTTCATAAGATAGGATGAAGATTATATTTTTGTATTTTATTGTTTTACTCCAGTTTACATGCTCCGATAAGGCTATTTGGTAAACGATACTTTGGATATAGAAGTTTGGAACTGAAAAGAAAATGAAAATTTCTTCTAAAATATTTATTTTCAGGCCCATTAGACTACCAATAGGTCCATAATATTCAGTCAAGTCCATAGGAACACACTTAATTCTGCAGGTGTTTATCTTTACAACAATTATGGTTAGTTGATTAAAGTTTGTTAGCAAGATAATTCTCAACTAGCACTGAGGCTATTTTTGTATGTATTCCCATCCAGGAATATAAAATACATATGGATATGGTCTATCTAATGTTTTTAATCTCTCGTTCCAAAATGCCCTTTGCCTGAGTGAGAAGTTTTTATTGCTTTCTTGCCCTGCTTGTTTTGTTTTGTCTCGTTTCATTTCGTCTTGAAATGGCTTATCCTGTGGTGCACTCCCAATCTCTTCAACTTGTTTTGATTGGAAAAAAAATGTTTTTACAAGATGGTTGAATATGACAAATCTGATAAGTGCGTTGAGCATTATTTCTTTTTTGTATATTTACCAAAATAGGATATGAAAACAACAAAATCCCCTGCTGCTGCTATAGAATTTGGTTTTCTGCGCGTATGCAACTTGAATTTCCTACTTTATGTCTACTGAATTGTAATTTGATAAGGTATATGGAATTTCAGGATGGACCTTTTAGGGTTTCAGATAATGATATCCTGATTTCAAGGCATCGTGTTTGTGAACTTTTGTCCCAAAAAACTGCCTATGATTTGCTTCCTGATTCGGGCAAGGTATTGCAGATAAATTGCTTCTCTCTTTTATCTTATGTCATCTACTATACCATCTATCTGATGTTTATTGCATTGTTAATTCTGTACTGGTGAAATATCTTTCTCAGGTAATTGCATTGGATGTCAACTTGCCTGTGAAGCAATCTTTTCACATTCTCCATGAACAGGTGAACTTTTCTATAGTCACCCTTCTGGATGGCATGAAATATGTTAAGAATCAAGGGAATCGAGCAATACATGTTTTACCTCAGTATAACAGTGTAATGCTTTGTTGTTGTTGTATAACAGAGTAATGTTCCTAGATAGTTAATGTTGAATCTTATGGGTGTTAAGAGAGAGAGAGAGAGGGGGGGGGGGGGAGGTTATCCGGTGCAAAAGAACTTCAATCTTGAAACAGATGTTGTCTAAATTGACCCTAAAATATTGGTTAAATATGTGCTTTTATCTTTCAGGGAATTCCTGTGGCGCCTTTATGGGATTCATACAATGGCCGATTTGTGGGGATTCTTAGCCCGTTGGATTTTATCTTAATTTTACAAGAGGTAAAATTAATCTTACATGTGGTAACTCATTGAATGTTTGTGCTTCTATCGGGATAACATGATGTGAACTGCAGCTGGAGGCACATGGACCAAATGTACCAGAGGAGGAGCTTGAGACACATACCATATCTGCTTGGAAAGATAGAAAGCGACAGCTTTATAGGCGTTCTGACCAGCTTGGGAGACCCCTCCAGGGGTTGGCTCAGGTAAAACACCACATTCCTGATATACTTAATAAGGGCTTAATTTAGCTGACTTTTGCGGTCTTGATAATATTCTTTGTTCTCATCTTGATTCAGTGCCTACATAGGTGCCGTTGAAGAAGATAAAAAAGTAATTAACCTTATGTAGAAGCATTTTTAGATAAATTTTGCTATAGTTAATGAAGAAAATCTAAAAAAAGGTTTACACTATTCAAAATGAAAGTTATCACTTGGAAGCAAGAGTATAGAATTTCACAATAATATTTCATAGCTTTGAGAATTTTTAAATTGGCTCAATCAGGCAAGTCCGTATGATTCACTGAAGGAGTTAGCAGTAAAGATTTTGCAAAACGAAGTCTCTATGGTTCCAGTAGTACACTCATCTTCTGATGATGGTTCTTTCCCTCAGCTGCTGCATCTTGCTTCTCTTTCGGGTATCTTAAAATGTAAGTTGTTCCTTCAATCCATTCCCCATGTTAGGGCTTGAGATTGATATGGGTTTTAGCCTGTTCACCATGTTTGTACCAAGCCTGTTTGGTATATAAAGAATAGTCTTTGCACTTTTTGTTATTTGTGAAGCTCAATTCAAGTCTCTGTTGAAGACTTGGGATCCCCTGCCTATTTTCTGATTGTAAACAATAAATCTTTGAGAGAATGCCAAAATGTGCAAAGTAAAATATTTTGAGTTTGTATGTCATGTACAGACAGGGTTTTAGTTTTTAAAGAGATTATATATTGGTATGTGAGAAATGTATGAGTTTCCAATTCTAAAAGATTATGTGCTGTTTTTTAGGACAATGTGTTGGTAACTGAGATATGTGTGCAGCGTGCTTGGTTTGAACCAATTGACTTGAAAAAAAGCAGAAAAGTGTTGATGTTTTTCTTCTATGCTGCCAATTGATGTTATATTTTGTTACTTGCTCATGCTTTTTGTCTTTTGATAATTTAGGTATATGTAGATACTTCAAGCATTCAGCAAGTGTACTGCCAGTGTTGCAAATGCCAGTAAGCTCAATTCCTTTGGGAAGCTGGGTACCCAGCATTGGGGACCGTAATGGCCGTCCCATTGCCATGCTCAGACCCAGTGCATCCCTCAGCTCGGCACTCAATCTCTTGGTCCAAGGTTGTAACCTTGTTTTCTTTTAGTATACTGTATTTGTTTCATGACATGTGCAAGAAACCTACTTCTGTTATTTTATTTGTTGTTACTTTCTAGCAAAAGAAGTTCAGATAAAGTTGTGGTATTTGTTGTACCAGTTGGATTTTGTGGGTTATAATTTTTTAACCTAGGGCTAACTTAGCCTTGCACATATTGTATTGGGTTGCTCAACATTGGGCAAGTCGGCTCATTTTTAATACCTCCCTTTAGAGGCTCTGGAGAGATCTCATTTTTCTTAATGATTCTTATTGACAGCTGGAGTGAGTTCAATTCCTATCGTGGATGAAAATGACTCCTTGGTGGACACTTATTCTAGAAGGTGCATCCCATGTTCCTTTTTATTTTTTCTTGCATCTTGAGTTTCCTCCTGATAAGATACCAATTATTCTTCCTTTCTTTAATGACAGTGACATCACAGCTCTGGCCAAAGACAAGGTTTATGCTCACATTCGCCTAGATGAGATGAGTGTTCAGCAGGTATATAGAGAGAAACTATCATTTCTTTATATCATTTCTTTATATCATTTCTTTATATTGTTCGCACCCCTTCAAACCAAAAAATTGGTTCGAAGGGTTCTCGGGCCGTTGATTTTGCATCGGGATTCATAATGATCATTGAAAGTGTGAATATCAGACCTCGGGGTCTGTTAAAAGTACGAATCTCGATGCAAAATCAACTGCCTGAGAACCCTTCAAACCAATTTTTTGGTTCGAAGGGGTGTAGAGCTACCCCGAGCGCTTCTTTATATGGAAGGGATCCCTTGACAATGGGTTATTTTGACAAATGGATTTTCAAATAAATACAAAAAAAATCTTAAAAATAGAAAAAAACTCATAGATATGTTCCTCTACTTATAGATTGATGGTGATTCAAATTTCATGTAATTTCATTATCGTTTGATGGTCTATCAAAGTCCATTAAAATGTCATGTAATTTGCAATGGTTTCAATTTAACAGTATTTAATGGACTATCAAACGATAATAAAATTGTATGAAATTTAAATCACCATCAATCTATAAGTAGACAATCTATAAGTAGAGGAACATATATGTTTTTTTTTAAGATTTTTTTTTTGTATTTATATGAAAACCCATTGTCAAGTTTGTCAAGATAACCATTGTCAAGTGATCCCTTCCCTTCTTTATATCAGGAACTTATTTGATAAATTCTATAGAGTTAAATTTTCTTTCTTTAGTTAAATTTTCTTTCTTTCCTTTTATTAGGCACTACAGCTAGGGCAAGATGCAAGTTCGCCATATGGGCTGTTTAACGAACAAAGATGCCAGATGTGTCTCCGTACTGATACATTGCTCAAGGTCATGGAGCGACTGGCTAATCCAGGTATGACAAGTTATTCTATTTTTACAATGTGGCATTCTTTGACCTAAATCAATTTTTTGGACATAACCCTACCTGTAACTCCTTTGTGGGGTTGGGAATGTCTATGCTATGAAGGATAGTTTTAAAACCAATGGTGTTTTTCTCTGGTACCTTACCTGACTATTAACACGTTGGACTTGGGCCTTGTCCATACTGACCAGGTGGTATGAGCTTCTGTTGTGTTGAACTATCTAACTGGTTTGATTCTGGAAGGCAAACTGTCTTTCCTGAACCAGTATAACTTATTGCTAATTATCTAAATATCAACTTCTATGACTTCTCTTTATCCTTCATTTTCGTTCTTTTTTTTTGTAAATAAGATATCTCATGTATTAATTTATTACAGGGGTGCGCCGTGTGTTTATTGTGGAGGCCGGTACAAAACGTGTGGAAGGCATAATATCCCTAGGAGATATTTTCAGGTTTTTGCTGGGGTAGTCGAGAATCAGAAACATAAATAGCAATGCCATTCCAATTCTGACTCTGCTTTTTTCGGAACCAATTTGTCAGCCTTCAGTTTCCTTTTTTTCTGATGTCACCATTTCAGGGTCTCTAATTAATCCTGGATTAGCGCCTTTCAGTCTTCAATCATATTACAGCCATTTATCGGCCTGTAAATGTTTCTCCCTTCTTTTGTTTACCTAATCAACTGACAGTTATTTGTTGAAATCGTCTTGCTTGCATTTTGCTCATCTTTTTCTCATTTTCATGTTTCTTTTTTTATGGGTTTCTTTCTTCCATTTAGAGAATTGCTATCTTTGTGCTTTGTATCGCTAGATAAAATTGTACTGGAGTTTTAGGGGGTGGGGGGGGGGGGGGGGGGGGTATGAAACCCGATTCTGTTGTACAAACATATGTTTGGTGTAAACCACCCTATCCATAAGGAGAGAAAAAGAAGAAGATAAAAAGTTGTTTATTCTATCTTAAATTTGCTGTGGTGAAATTCGTCAGGCAATGTAAATTTGATGAACGATATCCGCAAAAAGGGTCATGACTGATCGTAACTTGCCTCTTTTATAGAAGATGACGCAGTTATAATATATATTCATTGGACCCGGATTTCTAGTTCCCGAAATAGATATAGAGATGCAGGTTATGCAAAATACAACACTCATGGAGAGATTGAAGTTGAAATAATGAGACGAAATTATAAAAAATATATATTTTGGCTTTTCTCATTTGCCTTCGCGGGTATTATCGCAACAAAAAGTAAAAAAAAAAAAAAAGGGTTGCATGAATGCATGCTGTAACAAATAAAATTGTAACGAGTGCTTGTTGCCGGAAAGGAAGCAGATTCTGATTCCGAAGCACGGTTAGACATTGGACAGAGTTCCACAACTAAATTAACAAAAACTAGACAAAAAAATAAGCAGATTCAGAATCAGCTTCTCTTAGCAACAACTAGACAAAAACAATAAATAATAGAAGAAATTGAGAAAGGGCCATGTAAATAAGTTGAGGTTTCTATTAGCTGGTTCCGACTCATTTATAGTCTCCATGTGTTTGTATTGAACCTTAGCAGTTAGGAGCCAAGATGGTTTATTGCGTCCCTCAAATAGCAAAGATATGGAACACCTGTGATTTGGCCAATTTACCAGGTTGAGTAACCAGAGCTCATCAGAAACACAATGCAGATACAAGTAACATCTATATTTGTAAAGCATATGAGTATAATGCATACATCTCCTTCATCAAGATGGACGAGCTTTCTTTACAACTTGGCCGAGAAAACGACCTTCGGATCCATGCTTGGACACACGTACCCTACCAAAGCCTGAATGTCTTTTCTTTGCAAAGATCTGTAGTTTCATATAGTAGTATTGTAAGTGTATGCCAAAGTAGTAGTAACAAATTTTCAAAACTGAAACTTACAGATATTTCTTTATGACTTATGAGTGATTTGTCATTCCACCAATTTGATGTTTCGAGTATATGTAATTAAATGTTCAATTCTATCTAGAAACATACTGTTTTAAATCGAGCAGGTAAATGAAAACTATCAAGTTTTCTATATTGGTTTAACACCAGTGGTACTTGACAAATTGTGTACCAGGCTGCAATAACATACCTCCTACTTAATAAGCATATCATAATACTGGATAATGTCAAAACGGTCTCGGCTGAAATTCATGAATTTATTTCGTCCTGTAAACCAATACCTTGACAAATCAAGTGAGATATCTTTAACCTCTGATAGGTTGATCGCTACATCATCTGCAACATGCTGTTTATCTGCTCTTCTCAAGCCAAAATAATTCTGTTTAGCTAGTATCTCGATTAGTTCGATCCATTCAGGCCATGGATGCACCAGCTGCACCTCCTTCTTTGATACCTCTGCCATGGACACAGCTTCCATGTTTTCTTTCGGATTATGTTTGAGCAATTCTTCTTTCTCATCTATATCTGGTTTTTATCCGGACGGTGCCATGACCGGATTCTGCGGAGTGTCAAGCTGGTCGAAGACGAAGGAGAAGCGAGAGGAGAGCGATGGGGGTTTTGTGTCTGAAATGGGACTGGGACTGGAACTAGAACTAGAATCTGAATTGTGCGTTGAAGAGATAGGGAGGGAGGAGAGCCGCCAGATTATGGGCCGTCTCCTGGCGGTGCAGCAGAGGAGGAGAGACAGGGTGGCTGAGGTGGCCATGAGTGAGAACGGGTAAGACCTGACTCGGGTTTAATTAACTGGTCGTAGCCGTAGTGCAATACCACCGAAGAGAGTATGTCACTTGTCTTGAGCAGAATTTTTTTTTTTTTAACAATTTTTGCACAAGTGATCAGGAATTCAGGCCAACAAAAAAGGAAAAGAAAATGTCTGCACTAACAACTTTATATATAACAAGATTTTATTTCATTCTCGCAATATAAATTGATATTTGGATTTTGAAAAATAGTATTTTTTGGTTATTTTTTTGTCAATTTGATCTTTTTGGATAATTTAATTATTTTATTGAGAAAATTTTATTTAATACTATAGATAATGAAAGAATTATGTAAATATTTTAAAATATAAAGTCCGTAGAGAAAAGTTTTCTTCATCGATTTGATTATCTATTATTTTGAGTTTTATTTTTTATTATTTTTAATATATAAAAGAATATTATTTTGATAATTTTTTATTAGATAAAAATATATATTAAATTATTAATTTTTTATTTAATACTCATTTAATTAATAAATTTGAATCTAATAAATTATTACAATCCGTTCATTCATCAATTAAAATTCTATATCTATCCTGAATAGAAGGGAAGCGAAGGAGAAGGAGAATAAGCGATGTTTATGTCGCTCCCGAGTCAAAAAAACAAAGAAGGTGAGAGGAGGTGTGGATCTTACTGAGTCACATTCAATTAGAGGTCCAAGAATGGTTTAAAATATTATAAATAATAATGAATTACAACGATAAGAGTGCAGGATCCAAAGAAAGAGAGAGCGCATCTCTCCTCCAAATTACTAGTTTTTCTTTTTGCTTTACGAGTTGTAGGCAGAACGAATAAGTATTAGGTACACTGTAAAACTTTTCTTTTATTAATATAATTTAGCAGCCATTAGCTGCTACCTCAAGAAAAAAGGTAGGAGGTGAACGGGAGAGGCTTCTATTTGTTTTTCTTAAAAATGTTTACCTCCGATTTTATAAGTTATAAGTTTAACCCATCACTAATTTCCATTCAATCCCTTTCTTCTCTATCATTATTAGAGTGCAGTCTTAGAGTAATCGGTTTCTAAACTTTTCTTTTTGACACGTCAATTAGTTGAGCGAAGAGTTTCAGAATCGCTAGGTCGGATCTCACGCCAATGGGATTTCACTCGCGGAAGGAAATTAGCGCGTCAAACTTGTGTTGTAGAATTAATATTGTTCGCTCCATCAACGGTTTTTAGCGTAGTTCTCAATCTGACTCAGATTAGAATCCAGTTTCTAAATTAGAAACCATGATTTTAGTTTCTAAATTAGAAACTTTTCTCCAACGCTAAAATTAAGATTGTGAAGTGATACATCAGATTAAAAATTGAATTAAAATCCCTAGAGATGCTCTTAGTCTACATATATGTGGATATGAGTAGAGAGAAAAAAAAATGTTTGTGATACAAATTCAATTTTGGTTGTCAATCACATTTGATACTAACTCATAACATTCAAATAACATGTTGCTATTATTATTATTATTATTATTATTATTATTATTATTATTATTATTATTATTATTATTATTATTATTATTATTATTATTATTGTTGTTGTTATTGTTGTTGTTGTTGTTGTTGTTTCAACTATCATTTTTTACCACTTCTGCATGACTTCATCACATTTATTCGATTATTGCTGCTCCGATACTGTTTTATATTTCTGAAACTATCTCGTTGTTGTTTGGAAACACTTGCGAGTAGATAGGTAAATAGATAATACTGAAGAGGCGAATGCAAGCGGTTCTAATGGACTTAAAAATTATCGAGTTGAAAACAAATTAAGGTAGATTTTGGTATTGTCATGGGTTTCGGTGATCATATAAAATGATCGGCCTTTGTATTTTTTTTTTAAAAAAAATAGAGTTCTCATAATATATATATTTTTTATACGTTTTTTTTTTCGAATTTGAACATACACCATCTCATAAAGGGTCGAGTTCTATTATAATCCGAAATAGACCTGCGATCCTTGACATTCGTGGTTTACTTCAGAGTAGGACTAAGAAAAGTTAATTAGATTAAATTGATCCTGTATTTTTTTTCAAGAATGTAACATGTAGTTCAAGTCCAATTTGGCAATTTCTCTAGTATACTTTCCAAGCATCTCACATTGCTTCGGAAAAATCAGCAAGTCATTTTTGTGATGTTTGCATTAAAATTTTATCACAGTTAAGAAGTTTTAATATGTAGATGAGACGCGCTAAAAGGAAAATTAAACCTCATCAATTTTTCAACGGTACTGCATATAAATAAATCAATTTCAACAATCCTTTTAATCTTAATCGATGTGTTCATGTCAATTTAATGGCCTGGATTAAACATCGAATTATGTATACAAATTTACAAAACATTAATGAGATAACAAACTCTCAATTTTGGTATTAGTTTTTTTAATTTCACCATCCTTGTTAATCTCAGTCACTTTTGTTTGGCGGTTTGGCGGTTTGGCGATAATGCTGAGTGGTACAGGCCTTCTCTGATCATGCAAGATACAACAATACAGCAATACTGTTGTTGGTATTTGTTAAATATAGTAAATATTGATGAGTATAAATTAAAGATATTAAATATCAATTAATATTAATTATAATTTATATCTTTCTTATTGTATATCGTTGTACATCGTTGTACGTTTATATAAAATCATTGTAGTAATTGAATAAAAGATAAGTTCATTTCATTCCAAATTTAAGAACTATGCAGCTGTACTTGGACGGTGAAAAGGATGATAATTAGCATTTTCTTTAAATTTTTGTGTTACTTAAACATCAGCTCTCAGTATCTCACCGTCTCCACAGTACGTACCACCTCTGTTCAATTATTGCGGGTACATGACAAAATTCTGTAAATTTAATATTTAGAACTCAGGGATATATAAAATAAATAAATAAAAACTTAATTGAAACAACGTAGCATTTTTCTAAAACTTATTGACAGCATCCCCTAAGATTGTATCGGACTTCCTGACACTTTCTTCAGAAAAGAATATTTAGTTTCCTCACCTGGGTTGATAAATAACCAAATGAAAAACCTACATTAAAAAAAGGAAAATATACATCGAAAGTGTTTCAAACTGTTGACACTAGAGAACCACGCCTACCAAAATTGGCCAAGAAAAATATCATGCGTGGGATATGAGATCCATCAACAGTTAGGGTATATTAAGAATGAAAGAGATTTTGATTTCTTCCTTGCATAAAAAAACAAGTCTTGTTGACATGCATAACTTTATTTTTAGAGACCGGCACTAGGGTTCGCAGACCCGACGACCACAACTCCCATCCCACTTCCTTGCGCAAATTTCACATCAGGACCTCTCATCAGAACTTCAGCACGGATATCTGCAGCTTGAACTTCATTTGTCTCTGCCTCCTTTGCCAGCTCATCAATTTTGCGGAACTGGTAGGACCATCTAGAGTTGTACAAGAATTGCCGTAGATCGAACCTATTATCCTCTGGTGAGTAGCTCTACATGACACAGTTTCATTTTATTTCATTTTCATCATCTATTTCCTTATATTTTATAAATAGTTTTGAGTGGTAAAAATAATTACCTCAGCATGGTAAGACGGGGTAAGAACAGTCATCTTGTGACGATTTATTGCATAGTATTTAAAGAAATGCTTTACTTTTTCAGCCACCTCTGACGGGGACAATCTCCCTTTCCATTTAGCGCATAGATACTACAACAGAAAAAAAAATGATAAAATACAAATTGAGAATTTGACATGAAATCATAAATATGAAACAAAAGGCCAAAGCTTACCTGGTACATAGATACAGGTCCACATCGGAATATCTTCCTAAGCCTACCATATACTGACAATTCCTCGTATGTCATGCCCATATCCACCTCATCTAACTGAAGCACAAGAACCAATATTAATTTAATTTATTTTTGGAAAAGAGACAAATAATGCCCGTTTCATTATCTGAAACAATAAACATACAAAATATTAATTTAACTTCAAAATAACAAAACAAAAGTAAATTTTTTAAAAGAAAATTTTATTCAAAAACCTGATTGTAATCAGAGCGTATAGGTTCTAGCTCTGCAGTGGGAGGTGCAGCTTCGACATCCGCAAGAGAAGGAAAGTGGAGATGAATAGCAGCCCACCGAAGAAATGATCTCAAATCTTGTTTACTCACACTGCCAATGGGATTCAAGTCGGCCGCACTGCAATCATACTTCCCACAACCAGCAAAAAAGAAACTAACTCAATATTTTGATAACCTGTTAACCATGATTGATGTTTCTAAAGATCAAATTCAACTTCTTCATAGTTTCAATTAAAAAACTGTGAACTTGTTAAACAAATACAACCCACTGGTGATATTGAAATAAATCATAATTCTCTAGCAATGCTAATCTGGCACAGAACTACTGCACTCCTGATCTTTTCCTTGTTTAATCGAGCCAACACTAAATAGGTGTGGTAACTGACAAGAAAGGCGCAATTTATCTTTAGTCCTTCAAAAGTTCAAGGAAAAACATTAGACTTGTCTTTAAAAAGGCAATACCTTGGTCAAGTAGCCACGCAATGCTTCATCAACATTGGAACATCCTAAAACTAGATAAAACCCAGATTTGTTATGCATCCAAGGAAGGAAAAGTGACAACATATAGGCAAGAATCATGCGAACACGGGCTTGAATATTTTGCAAACCAAGGTTCTCTGTGCTTGATCCCCCATCAACCTACACATTTCACAAGTCAACCTTATGTCAACTGCACATATTCTTTTTGTACTTTGAACACTTTGGAAGGTACCTTGTAACGTGGAAGCTTCCCAGAAAGAGCCCTAAGTACACTAAGAAAAGCTGAAACTATGGTATCTATGGCAACATCCACATGGTATGCACCAACTTCATCAGCAAGCTTTTTTGCACGGGATCTAGTGGCTTCTGAACTGAACAAAAAATGGCAGTGATTACATTACTAGAAAAACTAAACACTTTTTAACTGCCTGCTAGATAAAATAACTGGGTAAAGAGGTAGAGTGATGGTTACCTTTATATCCTTCTAATCATACTTGATAAAATAACAGTAGTGATTTGACAATCTATATTTACATGCCTTTTTGTGGCTAGGAGCAAACTGCACCAATTAGTGAAATACAAAAACCAAAAAAGTTAGCTCCCTACCTATTTTCAGAACCCATGAAGACAGTATAAAATATGCGGTTAGCGAATTCTTGACTGTCATTTGGGAATTCCCCGTTCTTGTATTGACCTATCCTTAAGGCATCAGCCTTAACTTGCTCATCTCCTTCTTCTATATCTGTAAATTTCAGTTTGTAAGCCACAAAATCTAAAAGAACAAATTTGAATTAATTGCAACTAATAGATATACAAGTTCAAATTACAATAGTATGCAAGACATAATATATATATAAAAAAGGCACATAATAAGGAAGAAAAGTGGAGAAAATTCAGAGGCTACATTATCCAAGAATGATACTCGAAGAAGAATAGTATAATTAAAAATAGTGAGAATCAGTAAAATGCATAATTAAGTCATCCCGTCTATTTCATGTACTTATACAGGTGCTTGTTTACACAGTGTAGTTGTGTGAATAATCACAAGCTATGTCATTAATGCCCTTCTTAATATCAAGTTCCACATGAATAATATAATCTATACACTAGAACCAACATGCATCTGACAATATACTGAACTTAAAATTTTGCATCACTTACCTCTTATGACAAGCTGGCACATGCATCCGACTATTGCTGCAACAGATGAACTGTCAGCACCACCAGATAGTGGAAGCAGAAAACCAGATGCACCACTCCTTCGCAGGTAATCCCACAGCCAACAGCTTGGCCCAAATGCTATTTCTTCTTGTGGCAAGTGATACTTAACCTAAGCAAATGAAGCACACTTTGCTAAAAAAAATTATGACATTCTAGGAACTACTAGAGGCTAGTCAGAAATCTTGTCAGATTTCAGTAAAACCAACTCTGCTAATAATTGTTTGAAAAATAAGGATGATATACCATAATGATTTTCCTACATGTATATACAAATGCCAGTAGCAGGTATCAACATGATTAGCAAAGCACCAGCATGGACAACACAAAAATTAATGGTTTCTTACACTTGAACCTAACCTTCACAACATTGGCATCAGCACAGCAATTGGTGCTTTGAATTTTTAGAAGTTTCAGGAGAGAGCAAAACTAACTTCAATCGGAGCTGTCGGGCAAGTACCAAGTCTGAACTTCTGGCAAAGCTTTTGAGGAACCTTTACATAAGGGATGGTACTAGTGTTGCGACTAGCTTGCTCCCGGAAACTGCTACTTGATCCTCGATAACTGGATACCTTTGGTTATGACAACAAAGAAAAATGTATAAAAAGGCTACCAATACTAGAAACAAAAGAGCAATATGTACTCTTTTTTTGTGGAACTTCATTTTTATCACTCGCACCACAATTCCAACAATGAAATGTCAACTAAAAGTGTAATAAGAAAGATGAAACAATGATAAGATATTTGGGAAGTGAACATAGGTATCAACATCTGTAATCATGTCATTAGATCATCAGATATAGTTTGTTGAAAGTAGTGAGGATGCGTCCATAGGGTTAAGCCCCATCATCTTTTTAGGCTATTATAGTGAACTGCAATTTTAGATAAAGTTAATATCATAATTCTTACAGCATCAAGATCAACCATAGCAGTCAAAACTTCTACATCCTTCAAGGAGAACTGTGAACCTTGGGCAACCACATCCCCATTCACGGCCACACAACAACACCCATCTAATGAGGACAAGACTTACTGGTTAGAATTGTACAATTTGTGCTATTGATAAATTATAGAAATTTATTTCAAAGATAGCAATATCAGTACAGTCCAAGGTATCGAATTACACCCATGTGCAGCTAGACCAAAATTTATTCAGAAACAGCATCATTTAGTGAATTGCATAATGTCCATTCAGACTTTACATCAAATCTTTTTTCCTCCATTCACTCTAAATTACAGAGTTGCACTCAAATCTAATTCAACCTTACTCTATCAACATATTGAATAAAGCAAAAAAAAGTGGCAAACTTCACCTGAAAAGCAAACTGACATAATTACTCACCATAATAGAGGCGGCCACCATCACATCCTTGTTGATTAGCATACATGTAAACACCACCACACGTAACAGTAGCAGCTTTTATAGCATCAATTCTCACATTAAGCTTTCGCAGCTGGTGGTGGCTTCCACTTGCATTAACAAAGACCTCAACCCCATTATATGAAAGCTCAGCCCTAGGAGGAGATGCAGTGAATAGCTCCTCACAAGTCTCAGCAGCAACCAACCTGAAATAAAAGAGTTGCAATTAAGAAATTACTACTACAACTCAAAGCAGAAAATAGCCAAGAATCACGATTTCATTCCCAAGTTTGAATATGATATTAGTAACAAATGTAGATATTCATCCCACGTATGTAAATATGCACCCAGTCGCTCATAATTGAAAACAATACACCTGCATTTACCATCTTTGCAAATAAAATAAGGCTTCTCACATTTATTTGCAATAGGAATCAACATTTTTTACCTTGTTTGCAAATAACATGGTCCAAAATTCTAAAACCAAGATTAGGTAGCAGACTGAATGACTAAATTAACCCAACAAATTCTTAAGTGCTAGTCAAATAACTATTATATTGGACTTATTTAATTACAATTCTATATACTACAAAATTGACCTATCATAGAGAGGGCACAGTTCTCAATATCTAATTGAAAGCAACATCTTGCCATTAGCTGGTGCTTGCAGAGGAGGGGGGGGGGGGGCTCATCAAATAGAAACTTGTGATACAGTTTTATACTTACACATCGAGGAACTTGAGATATCCATAGCCAAAAGGCACGCTGCCCTGAGAAATGGCCTCGGCGACATCCACTGGCAGTTCAAAGTCAAGAAGCTCATCCTTTTTCCGCCAAGCAGAGAACCACCTTAATTCACGGTAATTGCCATCATTTGCAAGGATCATCTTCGGCCGTATCATGAGTATCTGCCGGTTCATGCAAAATATTTGGCAATTATACCGTACATTTTCAAATATCAATGGCATACCAATGCTGCAAAGAATGCCATCAGTCCAATCGCCAGTGAGGATTTCTGTCAGGCATTCCCAGCTGATGTTGACAAAAAAAATGTATATATTACATATTTATTCATGGAACTTGGGTCTATTGGCACAAAGATTGTTAAGCACCATTGCATTAAGCAGTTAGAAATCTGAGGATTTTTGCAGTGAGTAATTAATTCAATCATCAATTTCACCGGCAAAAGTTCAGCCAAGAAGTTACAGCACCTTCATAGAGAAGGATTTTTGCTATCATGAGCTAAAACAAAGTGAACTTAGCAGTGTTATAAAACCTCCTCAAATTATAGCTTATATTTTGTATCATGCTTCAGTTGCAACCTAACTTCACCTAGTTAAACCTCTGCTTAACCTCAATTATCTTCAATTATGAAAGTCATAACTCATAGCTGACCGTGCTCAATTACTCATTCCCCATGAACTGGACCTTACTTCTATAATATCAATATCAGGTAACGTAAAGAGGCTCACGCATGTTTCACTGTATCTTCCTCTAAAAAATGATCTTCACACCCATAACCAGTGATCTCAAGCTCTGGGCCAATTCGGATCTTCGCACCTGTCTCCTTGGCCTGTCTAATCGATTCTTTTATGTTTTTCAAATTGGTATCAAAATCCATGGCCCATTGGTTAAGGTTGCAAGTTGCAACTTTCAGTAGCCTCATCTTCCCCGATTGTCTTTCCTAGAGAAAAGAACAAAGAACAAAGAAAAATGTCATTGAACAACAAAAATACAGCATTTATGTATCTAAATCATACTCCAATAAGAAGGAGAATTCGATTTCATTAACAATTCAATTAGCTCCGTATGATTCAGTGGTCTTCTTTCAAAATTAGCAAGGAAGAAAAGGAGACGGGATTGGATACAACCGAGTACTGACCAGATTAGCGGAGAAGAAGCACCTTCAACCGGTTGGTACCCTCAGAACGGACAATAAGGCGTAGAGCAATGCAGCGAGCGAAGCGCCACCTCAGCCGTTCAATTAATAGAGAGAGTGATTTTGACGGAGATGACACGGATATCAATAGAGAAGAACGGTCAGGTCAATTCAGCGGCAGAGAAGGAATACCGAATGGGACCGACCGACCGAGTAGTGGAGAATTGGTTCTTCGCATAAGTTTGTGGCAGAAAATCCTGCAATAATTCGTGTAAACAAGCCGATCGGACACAGCCTGAGGCGAGGAGAGGGACTCGACGGGAGAGGAGAAATTACAGGATATGAAGGTGATGCACTCCGCTGGCCCAGAAATAGGGATGCAAACAGTACGGATAATAGCAAAATTATATTCATGTTCATTATTATTTATTTTTTAGATACGGATAGTTTCGAATATGAATACGGATCAGTTAATAAATAAATACGGATCAGATATTATTAGATACAGAATGCGATACTGATCATATATTATCGGATACGAATATAATTCGGATAGCTAAATAAAATAATTTATTATAAAAATAACAACCTTGACATATCATAATTCGATCATAAAATTTAAAATCTTTCTTATATATAATATTCGTGTAAAATAAGTCCTCCTAAAAACTGTAATAAAATATTATTGGTATTGGGCCAATAAAATTTTATTCGGCGGCGTCACATTGTTTAATATAGTCAATATAATATTTATGGGTCATGTTGATTAATATTTAATGTTTAATATAGTCAATATAATATTTATATTATTTATGGCTTATGTTCATTAATATTTAATTTTGTATTGGATCAATACTTGGGCCATCTATATATATTTCAAAGTCACTGATATCCGAAATTTTAAAACTTCCGGATCCGATAATTATCCGTATCCGCATCCGTATCCGGTTCCAAATTCCATACCGTATCCATATCCGTATCCGTCAAAAAGATATCTATATCCGTATCCGAAAATATCTGAATCCAAATATCCATATCCGTTAAAATTTGAATTCGGATCCGGATATTTTTGAATAATATCCGATCCGGATATTTTTAAATAATATCCGATCCGGATATTTTTAAATAATATCCGATCCGGTTGCAACCCAGAAAATTCTTTCTTTCCCTGGGCTTGAAGCCTTGAAGTAGACTACTAGACCCGCTTTACAAATGCAGCCTCAATCGGTTTAGTATAAAAGGGGAAAAATATCAATCCAGATATTATTTCGGTTCATCACAATAGAGACCGATCCATCCAAATAAAGATTATAAACAGCCAATGCAGAATTTTGATGACCATTAGGTAAAAAATCAACCATTCAACGTATATTTTTATCTAATAAATTTATATTTTTATCTAATAAATTTATAGAATGAGAAACTAGATAAAGAGATATCAGTTAACAAAATTTTAATTTAAAAATATAATTTTTCAAAATTCAACTCCCGGATGAGTGTACATCCACCCCTAATTATAAACCAAACGACAACCGATCTCATAAATCGAGGTTTATTTCGGTCTATAGAAAATTTATATAGTTTCAATGAAAGAAAAACTAATTATAAAAAAATGTTAAATTCTTCAAAATAAACAAGCATAGTCACAACTTCACTAAGGTATTCCTTCCTACGTCTGTTCCATTAGTTTAAAAAAATCAATCTTGTTTCAATGTAAACAAAAAATAGTAGCTGGAGGATATAAATCGGAAAAAATAAATAAACAATAAACAAAACAAATCGGGAGAGGTTTTGAACTTAAATTTTGGTTCAAAGTCTCTCTCACTCATTATTTTATATTGAGATTCATAAAAAGGTGAGAGATGAGCTTTGAACAAATAAAAAAATATGAATTTTAATATAAAATCAATGGATAGGAGATATTTTGTATTAAGTTTTGAATTTATTCAAAGGCCTTTGAATCTTCTCCGGTTCCAAAACAAGAGCATCATTTTTTTCAGAAAAAAGAACAAAAAATCAAGAGATTTAACATGTAGCAGCTAGTAAGGCAAATATGGCTGAATCAAGCCCCGAACTAAGGCATCTATCCCTCTGAGACGCCTGTCAACTACTGGTTGATGCACAGAAATGCAATGCAGCCTGATCGACGGAGTGTTTGGGACCAACTTTGCTTTTCCATCTTCTGAAACACTTGGAAGGAACGTAATGACAGAATCTTTATAAGCCTTTACAGTGTGTTGAATATAGAAACGAAAAGAGAAGAAGAAATGTTGTATTGGAAATGGTTGTGTTTTTCATTATTTCTGAATGATCTATTACATGTCTATATATAAGAGTGCACAAAATATTTATAATTCGTGTCTCGCTCGTGTTCGACTCGACAATCAACCTTCGGCCTCTTCTGTAATTCCTCACTAAAATTTTCTAACATTTTTTCATTTGGGGCTTTCTTTATTAATTTAGAGTTTGGATTGGGTTTTGAAGAGCCTGGATTAGAAGATGAGCTGGGCCAGCTCGTTGAGTAATGAGGCGAGCTCGAGTTATGATCAACTCGACTCGTCTAAATCTCGATGCATATACGAGTTATATCTCAACCGTTAATTAATATATATATCTTAATATCCCATCCATCGAATTTGCGAAACTTTTAATCTTTATAGCCTATGATGTGACTTTGAGTGAGAAGTTTGTAGCCTATTGGCTTCTTCAAAAAAAAAAGTTAGCAATCATGAGAATCAAAGGTTCAAGAATATAAACATGCAGAGCTCTAGAATCAAGGGCTGGTGTCATAGGCTAGTCCTACTTCCTCTCTTTCGACTCAGAAGTCAGAAGTTAGTAATACTCATTTAGTCATTTGACTCTTTTAATTTTTACTATTTTATCACCGAAATTTTAACTTAGGGTGCTCAAGAATCAAGGCTAATAAATGTCTCGAGGTGATCGAGTGATCGATAATATATTATTTTTTTACCTTCTCTAACTAGTGAGTGATCGAAAATATACTAATTTCTTTTACGTTCTCTAGCTATCTAATGAGCTCACATACGACTAGATAGTTTCAGTTGGTAGGTCTTTGAGTAATTTAGAAGGGTGATAATGAAAAGCGTTATCCCTGTCTCATATTCTCATTGAAGTATTCTGTACTTTTTAAATTTTAAATTTAGAACAACCATTTAAATTCGCATACAAGTGAGACTCTCATAAAGTCTCATGGCAGGCAGTTGTCCATGAGTCAGCTCGAACTAACTTGATTCATAACGAGACAAACTCAAACAATGCATTTTAGCTCAAGAGTATATGTAATCACGAGTTGGCTCATCTCGTTAATATTATGAGATGAGTTCGAGTTGATCTCAGCTCGTTCGTAACTCATCTCATGAGCAACCCTACCTATATATAGGTCATTCGATTATAATTGGTTTCTAAAAATTAAAATATCTCAATTGGCTGTTGTAACTAATTTTGTCATCTGATGGAATTATCAGGAGTAGATGATCATTTTTGGTATGCATGTCACCAGTGCAAGTAGAATGGAGAACTTCAGTAGATAGTAGCATGTATGTTATTACAACCCCTTCGAGCTGATGGGATAGGAGTCACAGTAAGCTTGGATGTGTAGCACCGAGGTTGTCACACCATAATGTTGGAGAAGAAGGAAGAGTAAAATGAAGTTCCTTAAGGATAAATTGAAGTCGGAGAATTTCAGCGATAGTGATAGCCAGTCCTTTGTACTCCGCTTTTGTACTGGATCTAGAGATAGTATTTTGTTTCTTTGCACTCCAAAAAATGAGATTATGACCAAGATATATACAAGAATATATATAAAGCGGCGATCATCGATAGAACCAGCTCAGTTGGTGTCGCTATAAGCATGGAAAGCAAGAGAGGAGTCGGTAATGATGGCAAGACAATGGTGGAGTGTGCCACAGATATATCTTAATATCCTTTTGACAGTAGACCGATGATTAACAGTAAGAGAATGCATGAACTATGAAACTTTATTGATGACAAAGGATATATCAGGTCATGTGATAGTGACATATTGAAGAGCACCAATTATGCTGCGGTAGAGGTGAGGGTTGTCAAAATGAGGGTTGTCGGATTTAGAGAGAGGAGTGGAAGAAACCATGAGAGTGGGGTAGGGTTTGGCCGTGTGCATATTAGATCTTTTGAGGATGTTAGTAAGATATTTGGTTTGAGTGAGATGTAGGAGAGTAGGTGCAGAGTTGATTTTAATGCCCAAAAAATAATGAAGAGGTCCAAGATCTTTGAGAGATAAATGTGTTTGAAGTTGAGAGATGCAAAGAGTGAGATGAGAATAATTGTTGTCGGTAAGAATGATATCGTCAAGATAAATTAAGATCATGATGGTATGTGAGGAAGAATGAGAAGTGAATAGGGAGCAGTTATGGTGGAAGTAACAAACTCAGGGTTAATGAGAACAAAAGTGAGCTCGTGGAATCAAGCCCTGGAGGATTGTCGAAGCCCATAAAGAGCTTTTGTTAAGAGACATACATAGTCGAGGTGATCAGGATCTGTGAAACTTGGAGGCTAGGTCATAAAAATTTATTTTGAAAACTCCTATGAAGAAATACATTATGCACATGTAACTGATGAATAAGCCAATTAAAAGAGACAACAAGAGAAAGTATGAGGTGAATTATTATGAGTCGGATAACGAGACTAAAAGTGTATGAGTAATCAAGACCTTTAATTTGAGTGAAGTGTTTAGCGACGAGGCGAGCTTTTTTAGCGCTCAATGGAGTCATCAGCACGACGTTTGATTTTATAGACCCACTTGCAGCCAATAGAATTGTGATTAGAAGGTGGAAGGACACAGATCCAAGTTTTGTTTAAAGGTAATGCATTCATTTCAGTAGCCATGGCATGTCGCCAAATAGGTTGAGAATTGGCTTGAAGAAAAGTTGTTGGTTCTATCTCATGAGAAGTAGAGAGGGAAATATGGACAGAAAAAGTTCGAACACGGCGAGTGTTGTCATGGAGACCGGGGGGGGGGTCATGGGGTGAACAGAGGTGGTGATGTTATGTTGGGTATTTGAGGAAGAAGTAGATGTTTCAATATTGATAGAAGGGCGCAAGAGAGAAAGAGAGGTAGGTATTTGGATTGGAGATTGAGTTGGGGAAGTGCGAGAATCGGTAATAGAGTCTGTAGATGAATTGGGTATTGGGTTGAGGTTGGAGAAGCAGCGGGTTGTGAAGAAGTAGTTGGTAGAAACAATAGAGGAGACCCTGATGAAGTTTCTATTGATGAAGTAGCCATCAAAGGAGGTGTTTTAAAAGGAAAATGGGTTTCATCAAAAGTGACATGGCGAGAAATAGAGAGCTTGTTTGTTGGGAGATGATGACAACAATAACCCTTCTGATTGGCTAGCATGCTTTCCATTTGTATTTCAACCTAAAATGATAATGAATCAAATTTTAATACTTTATGTTCAAAATTTTAATTAACTAACTAATAAAATCTTTATATCATGTAGAATACTAATTTTTATTATGTTTGAAATTATTTTATTATACTTAATGATTTTTAGAAAATAAACCTTTTTGACATACAAATTCTAGTATTTTTCTATTATTTCAGGTTATATAAACAAACAAAATGTTACTACATATCAGCAACTTGAATACTTAATAAATTAATTCAATTACTTTTTATAATAATTTAAAAGTTTGTTATTTGCATTGGGTTCATGTCTCACTCTTTTCTAATTTCCTGCTGAATTTATCTTATTTACATAATATTTGTCACTAAAGTTTTCCAATAGTTTATTCACATTTAGTGCTATGTTTTCAACTGTGTTGCTCAAAATATAAAAGTTCGGATGTTATAGTACATGACATGTATGTGAAGGTGCGTGTTTTTTTAACCTCGCCGTGTGTTAACAACTTAACCTCACCTTGTAATGCCTTTTATATATATTTTTATATGTTTAAATATTTTTTATTATTTCTAGTAAATTTCCACAGAAATATTGTTGGGGGGATTTTGCTCCGATGGATTTCATATACAAAGCTGATTTATTCAGTAGTTAGTGCTTGACATCTTTTCACAACCCCAAACAAAACACACTCACAATTTTTTTTAATATTTCACAAGCACTCGGTTCTCTTCACATGCGCTGCAAAAAATTTCTCTCTCTCAATATCTCCCACGTAGAACCGACAAACTCATGCCTTTCACTCGTTCGGTATTAATTTGTTATTAGTTCGCTGATTAGTGAATTAAGTTATTATAAATCAGTTTATTAAATTTGTTAACTTAATGAACCGAGTTTGAGTTTTGACTGATTTGACTCGTCACACTCGATAAACTATTAATATTTATTATTTATATTATGAATTTTAGTATGATAAGTAGTTTTTAGTATGATATGTATTTAAAATAGTGTGAGCAATCTTGACCTGACCCAATGGGTCAACCCCACCTGAGCTGAACCCAAAACGACTCGAAATAATCTGAAGATAAATGGGTTGGATATGAGTCAAGATTTTTTGACCCGTCATGGGTCAGATTAGATATGGATCGACCCGTTTAATTATATTTTTTGAAGTAATTTTATAATTTGATATTAATTAAAGCTTAAATAAATACTAATTAATATTTAATTATTTAAATTATATAAAAAATAATTAATAAGTACTTAATTATTTTACATAGGCCAGGACAAAATAAAATAAAATAATGATGATCCGATCTGAACCCGATCTGACTCATTATACCCCTGAATTTTACTATCATATAAAATATGTGTGAAATATGTTGTGATTAGTTATTTTATTAATTTTTGTATAAATTTTGATATAAAACATTATAAAAAATATTATTAACTATTAAATAAGTCTTAACGAGTCAGCTCAGTTAGCTCATTAACTTACGAGTCAAGCTAAAATTTTCGACTCGAATTATTTAATGAGACAAGCGTATGAATTTGATCCAGGTTGAATCGGCTCGTTGTCGGAGGAGGGTTACGTTCATAGCCCCAAAAAAAAATGGTTCGAAGGGTTCGGAAACCGTTGATTTTGCATCGAGATTCATACTTTTAACAGAATTCGAGATTCAAAATTCGCACTTTCAATGATTATTTCAAATCTCGATACAAAATCAACGGTTCTCGAATCCTTCAAACTAATTTTTTAATTCGAAAGGCTGCGAACGTAATCCAGCGCCGTCGTTGCCAGCCCTGCTCCCACGTTACCCTCTTCCGGGACGGGATTGGGAGGTATGTCCCCAGCTGGGAGGTGCCAGCTGCGACCCAAGTATTTTTGGGGATGGAGTTACCATATCCGACCAGCTTACATATTAAAATACAACCCGAATTTGCTTAAAAATTTAGTTTTGTTATTTTTTTCGGCTTATTTGAAAAAAAACGGCCCATGCGCACTGAAAGACAACTAATAAAATGTTAATTTTCAATAAAAAAATATCGTCTCTTTCTCTTTTGTAATTATGTTATATTACTAATATTTTTGTCCCTTTTTTTCTTTTATTTTTTATGAGAAAACTCTTATATCATTCTATCTTTTTCTCATTTTAAACATACATATTATATAATATAACTTCTAAACTATGATTTTTTGCGTGCCTCTCTTTTGAGTTATTATGCATATACATAATTAGTTCCTATAGAGGTCTGTACTGAGACAAATTAAAGAACTAATGAGGAAAATTCATCCTTTACAATCTTTCTTGATTCTAACTTCAAAATCCCTTTATTAACTCACAGTTTTTCTTCAATTTGTCAAAAGAAATAAAAGGGAGGGAAACGTCTGGCTGGAGGTGGAGGTAAATAAGCATCGCTGGCTTGTCGCTAATCCATGGACAGTGCAGATTCAGGTGCTTAACAAGTCGGGACTTATTATATAAGCAAGCTTCAGATTTTCAAATAATTAGATATAAAAAAAAACATGATTTTCAGTTAAGACTAGACATATTAATATTTTTCTATATTTTTTGGAGTCAATAAGAAAAACTTACTACTTTATATTTACTTTCAAAAATCAGGTCTAGATATAGAGTTTACCTCTACACAAATCCACCTCTATGCATGGGAGGAAGCATCAACCACACATAGGGACGGGATGTTGTAAAGGTCAGGGGATCAGATCTCTCCGAATTTAAAAAAATAATATTATTGTGTTAAGATTTTACTAATTTTATCTTCTAGATTATTTAATTACTCTCATTAGAAAAAGATATTTAATACTGTAAATAATGAAAGAATTATGCATAGATCCCAAAAGATCAAGTTCCGCAGAGAATGTTTTCAATGACTTGATTATTTATTATTTTGAGATTTATATTTTTGTTATTTTAATATGTAAAAGGATATTATTTTGATAGTTTTTATTAGATACGAACCTAAGTTGAATTATTATTTTTTTTATTTAGTAGCCAATTAGTTAATGAATTTAAACTTAATAAGTTACAATTTGATTACTGGTTCCCTGATCAAAATCCTATATTCGGCCCTGACCAAACAAGTTGAAGAGAGTTGACAACAAAGTTTCAGGAGTACAACACATATGTCTAGATGGTTTTGTTGTTAATTATGGAGCTCGAACAAAATCAAAGAGAGAATTAACATATGATACGAACCATCGTTTTTGAAAATTAATCTTAAATTTGAGGACTAAGAATTCAGAGGTCAAACTAACAGATTTTAACGAGGATACTGGATGCAGTACAATTCTAATTCCTTATATTTGTTGAAATTGAGATAGAGGAAGGAGTGATCGGTTTTGCTTCTTGTATATATCGAAGATAAAATTAGAGGAATGAAAGACACAATAACAAGTTTTGCATAAATTACGATGATATGTTTTGTTGGAATTAAATTAATGAAGGGTGAAACAACAATAAAAGATTATCCTGCTTGAACTAAAATAACCATGAAACATGGTTGCACGCATATTGTGTGAGCATTTTTTTATAAAAAAATGGAAAATTAAAATGTTAACTTATATAAATTTGGGAAGTTGACTTGTCTTAAAAGCTTTATTTTCCACTAAAATGAATATCCGAAAAGTGGGTTCTCACTAAATTAACATGCATACTATTGAGCTACGATTGCATATCACTATGACACTATCTAATTCAAAACAGAGGAATTTTCGATATCATCACAATATCAAGCACACATTTCAAACATCAAAGAATGAACCTTCCAAAAAAATCACAAAATGAAACATGCAAAGAGAAAAAAAAAACAAAGAAAAAAATAGGAGATTTCTATGTACACAATAGATGCTAGTAAAAGACATAATAAGGCCGGAAAACTCTCACCCTCGGCCTACAACAAGCATTCACAATTACAACTACTGCTACAATTACAACGATCAAGATAATAAGACCTGCAATGGCTTCCACCGTCTCGTTTTTCTTTTCTGAAGATGGTGGTTTGACGATCCATGAGCAACCACAGCTTCCACAACAAGACATTCTTATTTCTCTCCTTTTTGTTTCTGTGTGGTTAGGCTAGAGATTTTTAGAATTGACTTGAGGAGGAATCCCATTGAAGCCGATAATCCTTTTTATTGATGAATAGTTGTGTTGATATATGGTTGACTATAATTAATGTTTCTGGTTCCTCTCCAATTGTGCATAACTCGTTGGAGTGTATAGAATTATTTTAGATGGATGGTCTAGATTGAATCTGAATGAATGGCTGATCTATACCTTAGTTTTTATGAACAATACGGAACCTATTGGAATTGTTCAATTTGTAATAAATAATTCAGGTATGTCGATACCCTACAATGTTTATTGAGTTAGCATACCCATCGAGAGGAGCTTGACCCGGTTTTGACTTTGGTGCTGTCCTTCTAAAATGTTTGTTGAATATTGATACTGCCTTCTTAAAACCAAAAAAAATACCAAGAAAATAAATGAATGGAATAAGAAGTTCTAGTCTTCTAGGAAAAAGTCGGTCATAGGAACTTCTCTTTGAAAAAGTCACGACAAGAATAAAAAATCAGATCCTTCATTCTGAATGGAATGACCGTTGAGAAATGAGTAGACTAGTGGGGGATTAGTCTCAATTAATTATCATCATAGGCTAATTAGAGTAGATACATCTAACATTTAATTTAGATTAAATGGGTTGTCTCTATTCTTTAATTTTTCCTTCTCTAGACACTGTACCAATAACGGTACATCTAAATACCAACGGTAACAAAAGTTACCGTTATTGTTTTTCCACTGTAATATATATAGCCACTGTGTAACATGTAAAAGATATCAGATAATAAAAGTAATTATTTTTCATAAACCACCTTCCAGTTTATTCCCTTAAACTTGACATGGTATCAGAGCAGGGCAAAGCCTGACTCAAGAAAAATCTCACAACAAGCATCTACCAGCAACACCAAAATCATTACAATTGCTAAAGACAAGATTTACCAGTACAAGGAGACCAGTGCTGGACTGAACTACAACTCGACTGGCAACCAAGTACCAGTAACGAGGAGCCCAGTACAAGAACAACCTGCCACTCTACTAGAAATCTAAATCAACAGCTCTTCTTCTCCAAATCAGTAACTGTTTACCCTTGAAAAATCTCAAAAATAAACAACTGAGTAAATGAAAATAAATATCAATTATTGATAATGAAACATAAGAAAGAGGGAAAAGAGAAAGAACAAAAGAAAGGGCCCACTGGCCAGAAAAGTCGCTAATAAACTCCGGAACAAATTCATTTGTCCCACGAGGAAATTCTAAGTGCAAGGCAAGAGTATAAATACCTCACCATCTGCTGTTCATTCGACATGGATGACACTCAAGAGATTCAGGAGGGAGAAAGAGATCTCCTGAGGGGTCATCCATGTAATCATTTTTCACTGACAGGTGGGCCCCACACCTCAGTGACAGACATCAAGTAAGTCAAGGTTAAACCCTAAGAAGCAAACTTCAGAGCAGACCCTAAGAGTTGGAGCAGTGTAATTTCTATACAGCAAGGACTGTGTCAATGCCAAGCTAGTATTTTGATACAATCAATCACAAGAAATCTCAAATGTAATTTTTCTTCCAAGGTTGGCCAGGTGTCAAAGTTGTGAGCAACTACCTGACTATGCCATGATTTGTGACAATTGTTGACAAGTAATCAACTTTTGATCAAGTCACCCTCATGAACATGAATTGGAAGTTAATTTCACAAGACTGATCAGATGCCAAAGCTAAGAGCAACCATCTGATCAAGTCTAGATTTGTATCAATTATTGATAAGTAATCAGCTTTTGATCAAATTAAACCCTAATAAGCATCAATATAAGTCTAAATTGGTGTTTAATTAGGGTGGTTTCTGCAAGAAAATTTTATTTGGCAGAGACACTGAGCTATAATTGAAATCTGAGATTAATTCAGAGAGGAAAATAGGGTTTCCTTAGCAAATAAATTTTTAATTCAAGGAGGCAGGGGCAAAAATGGAATTAAAAAATACATGAGTGATCATCATGAATTTAGGGATTTTTGGTGAAAATTTCATGATTTTTGGATAAGTGGAGCTATTAAAATAAATTCAGAGAAGATAAAACAGATTAAATGGATTAATCAAGGGCTGAGATTTGATCAAGATAACTCTGGGTGCAACTTGGAGACAGCAATAGTCCTGGGTACAAACTAGGTGCAGAGAGCAAAGGAAGTATAAAACAGAGGAAGAGAGAGGGTGTGCCACGTGGCAGCATCAGATTGGGCCAGCTCAGCGGTCGAGTTCCACGTGACAACCTCCCATTGGTCCATGTCAGCAAGTGGGCCCCACCCTGGCACAAGCCCCTGACAGGTGGGCCCCACCACAGTGCCACGTGGTAGGCCATAATAGGGCCACCTCACTCAGTCTATGCCACATGGCGTTACACTACAGAACCACCTCAAGAAATTGTTAACTAGATCATTAATGCTAAAAGAGGAGTGTTTAACCTAGTGACCAATCATAACATGCCAACTCAGCTCAATTAACCCTAATCTGTGAATTAATCAACTAATAATCACCCCTGTGAGCCTAAGCACAGAGGACTTACAAGTAGGGCCCCATTGTCAAGTTTATGAGTTAGAGGCGCATACCAAGCTCACACAAATAAGCTCACACAAATAAAAGACAGAATTTTATTTGACAGGTGGGCCCCTATTCAGTGAACCAAGCTCACACAAATAAAAGACAGAATTTAAATTGAGTGAAAAATAAGAAAGGCACACCTGGCTCTGGCGCATTGTCTCCCTGGCAGTGGGTCCCATCATGTTGTGGCTCATGTGCGCCGAAGTCATCTCCCCCAGAGGCGCCTTCTTCTTCCTTTCTTCCTCTTCTTCTCTTTCTTCCGCGCGACTGGCTGTGAGACGCCATGAATGAACAAGCCGGAAGTAGCAAGATTCTTCGAATTTCTTTAACAGAGAGATGTATAGTATCGATTAAAGCATGAAAAAGCCATGAATTTTGGAGATTGTGAAAGGAACAAGGAGAATTAGTCTAAAACAGTTAGCAAGGCAAAATTAGGACCGACCTCTACAAGTTTGAAAAGATAAAATTGATTGTGCAGGCAGCTTTCTCTCAATAAGGCGACACCGTGTAGATGTAAAGGCGGCACCTTCTGAAGCTTTGCAATAGTGTTCCACCAAATCACCAATCAGGTAAAAATGGTGAGCTCAAACTCAACAACAGGGTGTAGAGACAATGCAAAGGAGAAGCTGGATCACTTACTAGGACTAAGAGAAGGCTAAATAAGCTTGCAATTGAATGAATTGATGAAAATGTGATAGTAATGATGGTTGAGTAAAAATCGGGCTCAAATGGAGAAATATAAACCTCAAACTATGTAGAGGCTTTTATAGGGTCTAAGGGGGCTCTCTAGCGATTGCCAAGTGTGGAGAAGGTTTTAGAACGATCCAAAAAGGAGTGAAGACTAGTCAACATGAGAGAGTGGCAAAGGAGTAAATAAGAAAATGTGTGTAACTAACTCAAAACGGCCTAACTGCCAAAGGTTGACTCAATTGAGTGATTAGAAAGCACAAGTGCATCCTAGCCATTGATTTAAACTGAATCAAGGATTGAGATTGAGTCTAAGCCGTGATCCAAGCATTAATCATCCAACCAATCACCATTTAGCAAAGCTTACACCTCTAGCTTATATAAACCCTCAGAATTGAAGAACAAAAAAAAAAGGATTCTGGTAACTGAGAGAGAGAGAGAGATACACTAGCAATTCACAAAGGAGAAAGAGAAAGGGTGGAAGAGATTCAACTAAATCAATTGATAGTAAACCTGGTTTCTTAAGCCAAAGTCTCTCAATTCGATTCATTCATAACCTCTACACAGTCTATTCATCGTCTACAAGCTCTCTGGTATGTGTCTCTCAAGATTTGAGATGTAATTAAAAAGAATTTTATGAAATTATGCAATAAAATCGATTTTACATTGAACAATTTGTTGATTTGCTATTTTCCATTTAATTTCGGTTCTTTCATCTTGATTTTTATCTCTTCTTTATACTTTCTTTGTTCTCAATTCTTATTTCTCAATTGAATTCTAAATGTTACCAGTATTGCATTCAAAATCGGCTATAGGCAAAGAGCCGAGCTTTCAATTTGAATTCTAGATAATTGTTATATCTCTTTTCTCTTTCCTTTCGAATTATCTGATTGTACAAATAGGATTGGTAGTAGAGTTGTATAGCTCTCCCATTCACTAAGGGAATCGAATGCTCATCTAGTACTGAATCAGTAGAAGGATTGCTTAATCCTCCTGATTTCATCATTTGAATGATCGATTGAATGCTCGTAGTCAGTTCAAGGTGCAAGAGAGCATCACAATTGAAGGCAATTTAGTGTATAACGCTTAAAATAAATACAATCGGTACCGTACTGAATGACATCGAGGCCAACTAGGCCATAAACGAAGGCTCCAGAAAGAATTGATCTTGCAAACATGATTAGAAGGCATAGACGATCAACAACAGAAGATTAATTATGAGGATCGTCGATTAATCAAGTTGAATTTGCGATTAGAAACTCAATCGGTACCAAATTGAAACTGTACCGGAAATAGCACTCCTGCACACAATGAAATACCGTACTAATCTTCAATCAAATGCCATAGACGAGTTTCTAACAGTGAGGCGACACTACTAGGCTCACCTGATCGGAAGAGTGAAGCTCCGGTCACCGGAAACAACCCTCAGCGAGGCAGTAGGGGTGTTGTCTTATGGACTATTTGACAGAGGAAATAAACTCACTTTTCAGGGGGTAATTGCAATTGTGTTAGAAGTTTAGGCTTTAACATTACATCTTTGGCATAATATTCGAGTTCAATTAGGGACTCCACTTAATTTCAACTTGCATTTGGTTTTACCTTTTACTGTACAGATCTCCCTTTACATATTCAAGGAGAACCAACCTTGTTAGAATTGGGTTGGCTCAAAGAACCTGGGCCTGGCGCTGAAATACTATAAAAATGCAAGAAAAAGGGGGAAAATCTGAAGTTTTTGATTTGCAAGAAAAAGGGGTGTTGTCTTATGTTAATTTGCTATTGTTTGTTCCTGATTTGTATCTTAGAGTATTGGAATGTGATACCAGTCTTAAGTTCTTAGCTTCTGAACTAAGAGCACTTTTAAACTGATTAGTAGATCTCGTTTCATCCTACTGGTACCGGGATTTGGGGATGTGGTACCAAATCTTAGAACCATAAATGAAACAGGTGGCTTTGCCACTTTTTCAATATAAATTAAAATGATGTGCGCGCCAAGTCAGAGGCAACTCAGGCAAGGCACTGAATATTTCATCACAGACCAGTCATTCAATGACGATATCCAATTTTAATTGTTCCTAATAAAGTGGCATAAAATAAATAGTACTTTTTATATAAAAGAAGTAATACGTTGATATTATAAAGAGTGAGCATGCATTGACAATGGATTATTTTGACAACCTTGAAAGCTTTAATCCTCTAATCGCTTTTCTTTTATTTCGATTAACCTGTACTATTCCAATACACCACGTGGCACATTTTATTATTATATTCAGTTTGAATAAAGGAGACGGTCTTCAATACATCCCGTCCCGATACTCACCGATACGCCACTTGTCGTTGAAGGTGCGCGTTTTCGATTCATCTCCTATATGACTCAATAGACCTTACATATACTTCCACACGGACTAAGCCACAACAGACTTTTTGAAAATAAGATGCGCCTGGAGGGGACTTTTTACTTAAAACCTAATAATTAATGTTATCTACAGAATCACCTAAAGCAAAGTTATTTTCACAAACGGCCTAAATAAGGGCGTGAGTTCAACTCACGCCCTTAAACCTCCATTTTGTCTGCCCGAACACTACCCAAAGACACAAAGGACGTGAGTTTAACTCACGTCCTATGTTATTTTCAATTATCTGATTACAACCATCGTAGTTAAACACACCTAAGAGCGTGAGTTAAACTTTTGAATAAAAAACTTTAAAGGCGTGAGTTGAACTCACGCCCTTTAGACGTTGATGTGCTTATAGTTGTTATCTTTCAAAAACACCGAAAGTGAAAAAAAAATGATATAAATGCGATATGTGGACTTAAAGGGTCGTTTTCAACTCTCTCCTTTGTTCATTTTGCGGTGGGCGGGCAGAGTTTAAGGGCGTGAGTTCAGTTGAACTCACGCCCTTTGTTAGGCCGTTTGTGAAAATAAATTTGGTCTATTGTTAGGCCGTTTGTGAAAATAAATTTGCTCTTAGACCGTCTTTACAATTAAGATATGTTTTTAAACCATTTAAGTAAAAAATCCCCTGTAGAGGATTCGAGCTCAGTATCTCACGCTCCCTATTTAGGGCAAGATCACTGGACCTCCATTTTTTATGCGCTATTATACTATTTGACTTATATATATATATATATATATATATATTAGTTCAAAGTTCACTCTAAATTTAAACACAAGAGCACTAATTTCAATTTATTTATTATTTATATTAATTATTTTAATATAAATATATATTATATATAACCACATCTTTATCCCAATTTTTTTAAAATTGTCATAACACTGTACCCATGCAACGTAGCGACTAACAAACCAATACTGGCATCTTGTTTATAGTGAAATCCTATAAATATATTCGGTTAATTGATAGGTGTTAAATTTTCATATTTTTAGATTAGACAGTTTTTTTTTTGATAATTTCCAAGATACAACATATCTAGACCCTTCATCACATCCGTGATCAAATGGAGAGACCGCGCTCAAATCCCCTACGATCCAATATAGATTTGGAGGGTCCTCAGATTCTAAATCACACCGTCCAATTTAATCAAACGGATTATATCTTTCTAAAAAAGAACCCATGAACCATAACCATGAAATCGATCAGGACTGTTAATTTCAACGTACGGTCGAATTAGAACTGGGTCCTCCGATCCTAATTGAAATTATTTAGAATTCGGGGGCCCCATCTGGCATCTCATGAATTTTTCTTATACCCAACAAAACTGGCCCGTTTAGCAAATTAGAGAATAGTGATTGAAGAGTGGTAGTTTTGAAAGAGTAGTAGAATAATGTTATTTTAAAAGAATGATATTTTTTGATTAATTGGAAGAGTGAAAATATCATTTAATTGTTGTTATTAGAATAGCAAAAATATTGATACTTATGATACTAATATTGATGATGATAATGATAATATAATAATGAATAATAATAATATAATAATAATAATGATTATAATATAACATAATTAAATAATAATCATTATTCTAAAATGGTTAAATCATTTTTTTCACGTATAGCTTGAAATTTCAATTTAGCCGAGCTATTCTCCTCAATCAAAAATGCATTTGATAAATTTATTTATCTGAATAGCAATGTTATTTCTACTTTTTACTTTTTCATTTGATGCCAAATAAACCCCTATATCTTATTACTTTCTCCATCAAAATTTCAATATATGTTATTTCTTCATCTAAACGAAAAAATTTATTTCCCTTTTTTCTTTTCAAAACAAAATTTGTTTAATGATCATTAATATATTTATTAAAAGTTAGAATGACCTATTTACGCGTTTAATAAACTAGATGTACATTCTTTCTTATTTTCTATTTGAACATTTGAATTACATATAGGGTCCATAAAATTTATCTGAAATTCACTTTTTTGGAAAATATTTTCGTCGCCTTCGATTTTAGTCCTTTCTTTTTACTTCTAATATAGATTATAATGCTACTCTATACAACCTCACTAAAACTTTCAAAATTTCCATGTAGTATTATTTTGTCCTCTTAGAGTTCCCATATAAATTTGTGTTAAAGAGAAAGGGCATGCAATGATATGCTACAGCTCAATAATTTAGACTTGAATACTAAGTTTAAAACATCAATTCATTGAGTTTTATAAGGTGTTTCATCAAATGTTCATCTCGAATAGTACTCGAGTTGGACATTTATGAACTCGATACTCACATCGAGTATAACCATTCTTATAATCATTCTCAAAAAATAAGTTAATTTTGAATAATTTGTATAGTATGTGTGGCATTTAAACAATTAAATTGAGTTTGTGATGGTATTAAAGCAAGAGTTAGGTTTGAGATGACATTTTGATAAATTACAAAGTCCGTATTAACATTTTGACAATTTCCCCAAAAAATGAGTGCATTATAATCTTGTGCAAAACAAAGTAAATCTTAACAGTTTGGAAGTTTAATGGTTGTTTGATGTTTGAAATTAATTCCATGATTTTGAAAGTCGAACTGAACTATTTTTTTCGGTGATTTTAGGATCATAGTAATTTCATAGTTTTCTATGGATCTCATGTCTTATACTCTTTTTTTTTCCTTTCTGATTTAGTCGAAAAGTGTTCTCTGAAATTCTTATTAAATAATGACAAGAATTACAAGATTCAGAATATCGAAGAAGATAAAGGAGAAGATGACGAATTGTGAGCCTCTATCACATTTTTTAACAATAATATTTTTATCAATTTTGGTAAAAAAAAATTCAATATATCCCAAATGTATGAGTTTTAAGTTTACGGTTTTGCAGCTCAATAGACTATAAATTTAAAATAGATGTGCCCCTGACTCATTCATGCTGAACTTGCAACCAAACATTACGAGTCGCATTCATGCTGGCACAATAGAATCAGACTTGTAATTCTTTACTTTTCATTTTCAAGCTGACACAGGCCACAGCCCCAGTAAACATTTAGCAAGTAAAATTATATCCTAACAGTGTTTTCCACATTTCGTCGCCAATTTTTCGTTTTTATTTCTCAAAGTCTGGCAAAAAGTCGCAAAATATCTTTGGTGGAAATGGAACGAACAAAAAGTATGTCTATCAACAACCAGCAAAACTTTGTACTTTTATGAAGGAATTTTCCTCCTTTCACACGTTGCATCACTTCACTTGCTTTTGCTTCTAAGTTGCATGAGCAACTATATTCAAGTGGGTTATGTTTTTTTTTTCACTTTTTAAATTCTTTTAAGACCGTTAAGGCTTTTCAAACTATAATACAATTTGAGTCAAGCAAATAAGAATTAAAATATAACATATTAAATTTGAACTGCTTCAAATAATACTATTTTACCTCAAGTAATAATTTATTTATAAAAACGTGAATAAATCTCAAAGAACTGAGATGTAGGTAGGGATGTCAATTTTTAATCCGATCCAATCCGATATGATCCGAAAATAAATGGGTCAAATATGGATTTAATTTTTTTGATCCGAATCGAATCGGATCGGATACGGGTCAATCCGACCCGATCCGATTAATTATGTTTTTTAAAGTAATTTTATGATTTAGTACTAATTAAAGCTTAAATATATACTAATTAAGATTAATTATAAATTAATTAATAATTAATTATTTAAAATTATATAAAAATAATTAATAATTATTTAATTAATTTTACACGAGTTGGGTCGGATCGACCCATGACCCGATCGGGTCGGGTATGGGTTAAAATTTTTGATTCGAATATAATCGGGTCGGGTTAAAAAAATAATAAAATAATATGACCCGACCCAAATCTGACCCGACCCGACCCATGACATCCCTAGATGTAGGTCTTATCATTCTAAAAGGTCCTTTAGGGCACTAGAAGGTGCCTAAGAAAGTATTTAGCATTGTTCTATATTTACTCTTTTTTTTGTGGCACCAACCTTTTTCTATTATTTTATTTTCATTGTCACTAGGGTGTAAACAAATCGGATATGAATAGATAATGCCTTTTCGTATGCATATTCATTATAATTTTTCATATACAGATATGGATCGGATTCGGATGAGTATGGATATGAATACAGATATATTTTGGATATTAAATAAAAATATTATATGTATCATTGAAAAATAATCACATACTATTTTCGATAGAATAATTAATTACAAAAATTAAATATTAATTTATTATTATATTAGTAGTTCAAATATATCAATGAATTATAAAAATATGACACATGTATGGTTGAACATAAATTAGATATAAAATTGTTTAAATTTATAATGTACGCTAAAAATCTAATAAAAAATATATAATGTAAAAAATTTGGATATATATTTTAATAAAATCGAATAATATCAGATATAGATTCTTTTGGATTGATACAAATACGGATACATATATTTTTGAATACGGATATAAATACATATATTTTTGAAAAAAATCGGATAATTTTTATTATTTTTTGAATAGAATCTCAAATAAAATTGGATAATTTACTTATCCTTTACGCCCCTAATTGTCACGCAGTAGGATTCTTGGATTGTTCTTTTGTATCACGACATGCAATTGAAAGCAACGGGCGACCTAATTAAATGCTACGGCAATTTTCTAGTAGAAGTCTAGATATTTGTTAACCTGTCGTTAGACAATTAATCAATAGGTCGGCTTAGTGTTTTTTTCAAAAAAAAAAAAAAAAAATTACCCCAACTCTTCTTATTTTGCTTTTTCCCCTTTAATCGAATTTTTTTTCCTCCACTGACAAGAAATATGATTTACTTATCGTTAGCAACGGTATATAGGTCACGTCCTGAATCAAATTAATGAAGTTTTCTTTCCCTCAAATTTAGATTAAATTATCTTCTCCTTCCATCTATTATCTCCCTAGAGCTGTAAATGAAACGGATAGTGCGGAAATTATATTCATATTCGCTTCTTAATTGACAAATATGAATATGATTATGGATGTTAAACGGATGTTAAAATTCAAAATCAAATTTATCTTAAGCGAATACATATACGGAATAGATATTCAACAAATACGGATTTTGTGATGAATATAAAAATAAATTTTATGTATATTACTAATAACTATGAATATATAATAAAAATAAGTACCTATATTAACGGTAAGTATTCGCAATGCATATATCTTTTTGTTAATATTTATAATAATAATATTATTATATACAGACAAATAATATTATTTTATAAATAAAATTTTATAATATATGTTTTATTTCGGATATAGATAATAGAGTCTAAAATGAATTTCTTATTCATATATGTATCATTTCTTATGGATACGAATCGGATACAAATACGGATAATTAATATTCGAATATGAATGATATATTTTTTAATATTTTTTGAATACAGAGCCGAACGGTGCGGATATTATCCACTCCGTTTACACCTATCTCCCTCTATATTTTCTTTTTCAATTTTGTGACCACCCCTTCCATTTTATCCTTTGGCATTTTTGTGTATTTTGGAATAGCTGCTCTCTAATTGATGAAAATGGGAACTAGACTCCTTATTTTTATTCGAAAAAAAAAGAGAGCACATAACTGGTTGTCACATTAATTTCATTTTTCTTTTTCTTTTTTTTTGAAAAGGGAGAACTATATATTTACCATCATTCGTTCCTAGGAGATCTGCGATTAATTTCATAAGTTGACAATTTAACAATAATGGATTATATATTGACAAACCATTGTGCATAACTTGTTAAAATTTAGGTGGAGAACGTACTTCTAGGTAGGTTGATAGGCGAAAATTATAATTTGGTTGAAAGAAATAGTTATTTGTTAATGTAATTACACGTTAATAGAACATACATAAAAGGTGTGATCTACAACTCATTGATTGGAAAAAAGACATAAGAATAATATATGTAAACCACCAAAATATATATATTACTATTTTGGCATGCAAACACTATTTAATTACAATGATAATATACCTATAAGCTATATAACATAACACAATTCTTTTCTACTCTGCAAATTCAAATGCCATTTAACTGGCAGCTACATATTAACCACACCACAATCATTCACCATCACGAAAACATTCAAAGAATAAACCTTTGGCATGTTTTGTCAACGATCAATGGCTCCTCTTATATAGAGAATATGCAGATAAAACTACAAGCAGGACAAGGATAATTGATGCAATTAGCGACAGAAAGATGCTTGCGCCCATATACCGGCAGAAATTCCCATAAGTACCACAAATTTTGAGCCACTGTGTGTGTGTGTTGCCCTTCAGAGCGACATATGCAATACCTCCTGCTGTGCCTACTGCAGATGCCATGATAGCAGTCATCAGCTGCAAGCCAAAATTAAAGTTTTTTCAATTTCAATTTTCAAATATTCAGAACATATTTGAATTCCTCTTGCTCTAATTAATTGCTGATCAGTTGGTATTCTATTTGGTTTACTTACAATATCAATGAGAATCAGACTGAATAAAATCTTTGCAGATGGCGCTGGCCTCGACATGACAGCACATGCAAATATCACAGTTTTAATGCTGTAGAGAGATACAAGTGCAAGTGCCACCAACAGGTATCTGTAAAACACAGAGAAAAGGATACATTAATTGGATATTTCCTTATTTGAACAAATATGATTAGTTATTGTTATAAGAATATGATTTGAGAGAAATTACATAAGAGCAGGCGAGTAGTTGAATTTGGCATCACGAACCACAGCGCCGATAGGTGGCGGGAGCACAGCAATGACTTCAGTCTCTTTGCTTGTGACAAGCACCACTAGAGCGGACACAGCTGAAGCTAGGAGCAGAAGCCTCAAAACGAAATCTACACGGAAGTAATTCGGAGCCGACCTGTCGAAAGTGTGGTCATCAGATTCTGACACAGTCTTAACAGTATCTAGTGTAGCATTCTCTTTAGAGGCCATGCCTTCTTTGTACTTATTCTCTCTCTACTTCCAAAAGGAGCAGCACAGATGTAGTGTTATATATAGATAAGTGCTAGCTTTTCGATTTATTTGCACAAGAAGTCTATGCTCCGGTAAGAGCGCATTTTTTTTCCAAGGAAGCAGAACAGATATTTCATAGGTCGATATAGAGATTTTTGGATTTATTTGCTGCTCAGGCGGCTTAGTACTCATTGGTTAGAATTTGATGCCATATCTAATTATCAATACCACCAAACATAGAGATCTCTAATTTCTTTCAAAATTAAGATTTTTCTTTGATTAGTCTAATAAAATAAAATATTAATTAAGGATAATTTAATCAAAAAAGTTGGCAAGTGATCTCAAATATATTTTTGTGATAATTTAGAACTGTAGACCATCTATTTCTATATTACTCCATACATAATGTTTATGGGCATGGATTTTTTTGTAGATAAAGTAATTGTTTCTTTACAATTATTTAATTAGATAATTATGGTTTATAGATGCAATTTCTTCATATAAAAATACAGATATTTGTTAATTAATTAGAGATGTATTTTTATGGGTTATTTAAAAAGAAAGGAATAAATTTATTTTTTAAGAAAAACTCTAAGGACTATAGAAAATAATATAATTTCTCTAACTAAGTATTGGAGTCTCAAAAAAAGAGAAGAATTTCAGAGCAACTTACATTACATATTACCTTGAAATGTTATGTTATTATCAGTGTAGGTATTAGAAACCACTTTAAATATCAGTAGGGAAAGAGGACTGATCTGGCGCAGATAATGAACTACAACCTCTTCCTCTCATTGGATATTAATAGTTTTAGAGTTTTAAAAGACTTTGAGAGAAATATTAACATAACTTTGGATAATGAATTGTAACCTCTTCCTCTTATATTAGTTCTTACTAGATCTGTCTAGTGCACAAAATTGCTATGAGAGAAATATTAAAAGACTTTGCCAGTTGAGACAGGGAAGAAGGCTTTCTGGCTAAAAGCACAAACTCTTAATGCAATATTTTGCTATTAGTTCATTTTGTTGATACTTTGTGATTTGACGGGGTAGATGTTACGATACTGCTATATTGATATTTTGATGGTTGTTGATGAATAAACCAGAAGGTTATAAATAGGAACAAAGAAAATGATGAAAACAGAGACATGACACAAACAGCTTTGGCTGAACGACTTAGGCAAGGCATGACATTTAACACCATAGGATTAACACAATAAAGGATTACATACAACTGGAGGGCAGGGCGAAACTGGTCAAAGAATAAAAGCTGGTGGCCTTAAAATGATATATTTTGGATTAGGTTTTTATTTCAAAATAATTTTTTTTGGTTAATTTAGTTTAAATTGGATTTAAATTGCTCACATTTAAGATACTATCTAATTTTAGTTATTATTTTAGGTAAAGAAGAGAATCCAAAAAAAATTGAGAAAGTAACGCAAGTCGGGATCAAATTAGAGAGCTGATAACAAAGAAGGAAGAAATTTTGATCCAAAATTTATATGAAGTGATTAAGATTATATGTCAGTATTATAAAGCTTATTCTTAGCTTTCAACAGACTTTGAATCACTTCAATTGGAGTTCGGATAAAGAAATTATGAACATTTGAACATTGCCAACTCGCTGCTCAGTCCTAGGATTGTTCCGAACCAAAAAGGATCGGATCGTTCTCCAACCAACCCAAAAATAACTTTTTGTCACTCAGTAAGTTAGGTCCTGTCCATTTAAGGTTTGTCGGACCTTCAGACTGTGTCAGAGATTATTTTTTGGTGGTTTTTAGGTTATTTTTGGGGATTTTCTACAAAAGGGATTCATTTTTCTCCAGAAACTTATCCTTGATCATTCTGACTTATTTTAGATGGTTTTCTTGAGAGAGAGAGAAGGGAAATTCTTAGAAAGGAAAGAGAAGAAGGCACGAGGAGAAGATCGAATTTGACATAACTCTTATTTTGTTCTCATGATTTTTTTTATTTTAATTATTTTTATCTGTAATTCTTTCTTCTCCATGAGAGAGTACATTTGTTTTAAGGATAGACATGTAAACCTTAAAACTTGATGTTTCAATTGTACTTGTTGTTGTTTTATTCGTTATTTTATGAATTGCTTTTGTGATTAAATTGATTGATGTTTGTATTAGTAATCCGTATAGGATTAAAAAACCTAAGAAGCATAGAATCATAACTGTATGTGATATACAGTTCATTAAACTTTATATATATCTTAGAAAATTATTTAGCTTTCTAACCAAAATCTATCGGTTCTTCGACCCCCAAAAACAATATCTAACCCTAGATGAAGAATCTAACCGTGAAGTTTAGATTAGTTAGGATATTTTCTGAATATTTAGAATATTAATTTGATGAAACTAATTGTGAAGAATTAGTTTTTAGATTACTTTAGAATTATCAGGACTTAACTGACTTTAATTAGAAATGAAGATGAACTTAATTGTGAAGTTTGCTAAATATAACCTTGAAACTAAATTAGACGGTAACTCTCATAAATTAATAATAAAATATAGAATTAGTACAATTAAGTCTCAAGTGGGTAGATATTATGAAATGCTAGGTTTTTTTATCTCTAAAAAACCCTAACTTTAGTTCAGATTAATTGTTCATTTTAGAATTTTGTTAGTTTAGAAATATTTTAAAACTTTATAGTTTAGTTTTTAGGAATTATCTATATCAATAATTTAATCAGCCATTTAGGTTCGATATCTAAATACTACATGATAGATTCTACGTTTACGACTTTTTTTTTGTGTGAATTAGGTAATTAAAATTATCAGTTTAAATATATCATGACAATTGTGATGTTAGTGTTTTTGTGAATGCTATGGATTTGTCTTTTGTGCAGATGCCATTTTAAATAATGGCTCCTTTAATATTTATAGTTAAATCTCTATAATATCAGAATATTATACGGGAACTCTTATATCTAATGAAATAAGCGGTGAAAATCACTATTTATCTAAAATAATAATATCATTCTGGAGACGCGAGCTGTCTAAAATAACAATTGCCGAGGTCAAAATCTGATCCGGCCCAGTAAATTCATTGATTCAAAAGGACTTGATAATTAATTAGGCTTTTTCATGAGATGGAACAAACCATATTATTGAGTCTTTAAGTACGGATCCGGTGTATGGTTCTCTTAATTCAATTCGAGGTTCAACAGTTCGGTTGGAAGCCGTCAAATCTAAACTGGATTTAATGGATAGAGGACCTATGTGCTATCCACGTTGGGGCAATCAAAGCCACGGAATTAGAATCAGAGACCCCAGCAAAGATGGAATTAGCATGTGAATTCACTTGCGTATATATTGGTGAGGAACAGGCTGTACATTAATTTCGTATCCTTTCAAATATACTAATCACCATCTCATTCGTTAACTGCAATCTTTTTGTTGACCTTGACCAAATCTTTTAATTCCTTTGAGGCTTTATTATTTGAGAAGCTGGCGTTCAATCGTTGAAGATAATTTATTTCCAGTTGTCCAATTGTGATGATGTTTTAAGATAACGAATCATATCCAAATCTTCCGCTATTAATTAACTTTTTCCAAAAAATAATCATCTTTTGTCAACCCATATCTCTATTTCTACTCCTTATTAAACATATAAGTGTTTTAATTTTGTAATGGTTCAAATTTTTTTGTTAAATTTTTAGAACTAATATCAGTCATCAAATAATTTTACTACATCTATACAAAATACTACATAACTTAGAAGTTCAATTGCTCTACTTTATTTTTTCTTGTAGATTATCGTCAATTATGAATTTTAACTTTTTTTAATTTTGAATGTAACTTTTCTCTCAATTCTGCATTTATTTTTTTAATTATATATTCATAATTAAATTTATATTAATTAATAAATTATCTTTATTTTCATTTTTTTACATGAAGATATATTTTTAAAAGACATTACTGTCTCAATTCTGCATTTATTTTACATTAATTATATATTCATAATTAAATTTATATTAATTAATAAATTATCTTTATTTTCATTTTTTTACATGAAGATATATATTTTTAAAAGACATTACCGTAACAACGCACGAACAAAAGACTAATTTATAATTATTGTATATACCTAAATATTTATTTCTATTTAGAAATTTGTTGCAAGATTGAATATGCATCTAATATTTACTGAGACGAGGGCTATCACCATTCTTGCAAGGACTACTATTCACATAATATTTAACTCAATGTATTAAAATACGTCTGTGTGGTAGTAGATCCGCACTCTTAACTCTCTATGCGGTCGATTGTATGCAGATTTTTCTCTGTGCGACAGAAGATCTGGTTGCATCACTCTCTAGTGAAGGGCAGCAAAAATCAGTGCAAGTCTCACGAGGGCGGGGTTAGAACCCAGGAGACAGGAACTGGGCCGCTTTGTGCCAAGCACAGTACCACTGGCTCTAATGCTCACTTGTGAAAGCTAGGAACACGGATACTTAATATATAAGTTCTAACTATTTTGTGCAGAACTAAAAAAAATTAAAAGTGAAACTGATTTATTATATACAAATTACAAAAAAATATTATAAAATTTTATATTAGACCGCATATAAAGTTCCGCCTAAAAATTCACATATGTAATATGCGATGATCATCCACACGCATATTAAAATTTATATTTTAAAATCTTTATTTAAGACAATTTTTTTGCATTTAGTCCATTAGGGTCTTTCAAGAATCCTTAAAAGTAATAAGCTATTCTAGAAATAGTAAAATTTTGTTATTCTATAATTTTTTTGATTTAACTACTTGGATTGATTTGATGTTTAGACCCTGAACTTCAAAATTTGACCTGCCAACAGCTGGCATGCTAATGTTAGTACATTAACATAACATTTCTGTTAATTTACAGTATTTTGTTGTATATCATTTGTGTAATAATACTTTATCATTTGTTACTATACTCAACGACTCATATCATATCAAATCATAAATTTCAAAGGATGGGGACCATTGACACCGGATTTTTAAATTAAAAAAATTATAGGTTTATTCTTGAACTTTTAGATTGATTGTGCTTTAAAATTGATGCAATTTATGTATCATTTGATATTTTATTAAAAACTATCAAAGTTGGATGCCTATGTAATGGTGCACATTTATCTATTTTTGATGGAACATCAATTGTCAATTAAATTGAATGAAATTTGAAATATAAATTCAAGAATATGTCGATAAACTTTTCTTTTCTGTTTTTAAGAATTTTAAAATGATTTCAAAATTATTAAAAATTATGGTCAAGACTGTCAGGGTGATCCCGACCAATTTTAAATTTGATGAATTGTTTTTTTAATTCCATCTTTCATGATCATTGAAGAGAACGTCTTTGAAAATTTTCAAACAAAATGGACTGATTAAATATTACCCCTATTCGATGGAAGTGTTCTCATCTCTTACATTTATTCATCGTCCTTTTTCTAATTTAAAGGGGCTGATTCGCTTACCTCAAGAGAGGCTCCTGAAATGCATCTATTTGATAACCATATTTGGTATTGTAATTGATCATCATGCGGGGATCTTGTAGAGAGGTTAGGAGCAGAGACGGAGAAAATTTTCAGAAATAAACATATGAAAATGCCTCAAATTCAATTATTTTAGTCATGATTGTATAAATAATTCTAGACAAGTAAGTTTTACTTTTAGAATACTTCAATAGAACCAATTAATTTTTGGATTAAATTTCTAAAAAGTCTTTTTGGGATCTGCACTATTCACACCATAAATTTTACTCCCACACCAAACAAAAACTTTTTTGAATTATTATACCTCTTTTAGTTAGATCTAAATTGATCACGATAATAACTTTTATGATTTTTTTTTTAATTTTCAATAAATCTGGAATGATAATTTTTAAACATTTATGTTGTAGTGAACACTAAAAGTTATAATAATTAAAAAAAAATATCCAGGCATGCAAAGTAAAATTTTCGGCATAAACATTGCCTCCCTTGCTATAATTCGAATAGGAAAGAAGATAATTTAACCAAAATTTGCTGTCAAAAATAAAAAATAAAAAATAACAATCTTATATTATCAGATTTGAGAATTAGAGATTTTTAAATTTTAGAAATTTATTCTCTTGAATTAATGGCTACAAAGTAAACAGCATATGTTGCTTGTATTCTTCTTCAAAATCTTTATTCTCAATTCTATTGGGTAAACTAGAAATGAAACTCATTGGATTTCATTTCTGTAAGAAAAAATATATTTTTTATGTTGGCTCGCTACGTCTAACATAACTTTTCTCTTTTTTGCTGACTTGGCCGGACAGACCGTGCAGTTGCACAGGCGGAGCTCATATGACTTGTAATAAATAGCATATTTAGATCAACGGATCCGGATCCACTGGCGGAGCTCATCACTTCGATGGCTTTAAGATAAGCACGAATCTCAAAATCGAACGCATATTTGGTTCCTAGATCAACACGGCATCTAAGTTAGAGATTTAAATAGCATATCCTACGCCGTGTTGATCCAATTACAAGTTTGAGATTTAAAATCTAGAAATGTATTCTCTTGAATTAATGGCTGCAAAGTAAATGGCATATGCAACTTTAGTAGGCACTTGGGCAGTGATCGCTTAGAATAACTGTTAGAACCATGCATGTGAAACCAATCAAAGTATATCACCATTAATTACATTGAAGAAGTTTTTCTAAGCCAACATAGGAAACAAATCCAAGTACAAGTCCATAATTATTACAATGCTAGAATGTCCCCAATTGTTAACAAGAAGTACCAGTGTCACAAAAAGAAACAAGAATAAAATGCAACATAATGTGTATCTCAACCATGTTAACACCTACATAACAAATACAGAGACAAATCAAATGCATACGGTCATACAAAGATATATATGCACACGTAGAGTTCGGTCTAAGATCATGTACAAATCGATATGCATATATCTGAATCAGTGGTAACTCCTCTTAGAGAGCGAGTATGCAGAGAGCAGAACAAGCACGACCAAAATAATCGATGCGAAGAGGGAGACAGCAGTGCTGCTACCGATATGCCTGCAGAACTTTCCGTAGTTGTTGCAAATTTTGCTCCAGTTGGTGTGAGAATTCCCCTTCAACCCGAGATAGGCAACGGCACCGGCTGCACCGGTGGCAGATGCCATAATCCCTGCCATTAACTGCAAGATGAATTTACAAATTTTAGTGAAATTAAGGGGGCAAAATGTGAGAAGAAAAGTTTGGTTCTATTCTACCAAAAGGTTTTCTTCATTTCAATTAACTATTATTGCTTTATCTGCTAGTCTCTGTCAGCTCCGAGACTTTTTCCATAAGTTGAGTACAATGTCATTTACATTAATTTACAGATCTTGACAACACAAAGAAAATTATATTGAAGTCAAAATAAGGAAATATTATATTAAAGGCTTTCAAAACGAATGCTTTCATGCACGCAAGCAGAGACCACTATTATAATTTGGATTGGACAGTTTGTCATTTCATGATTTGTAATACAAATCGAAGAACAAATTAACAACACTACCAATTAACTCATCTACTAGCTAATAAATATTTGTTACCGTTATGTGCCGTGAAAATATATGCATTCTAACAATATCAAGTGTGTAAATCATGTATAAACTATAATATTGCTGTACTGGCACAATAATTCACAGTTGACACAAGTAGAGGTTATATTACGGCACAACAGAGCACACGTCTATTAATGAATCAGCGAGGTCTACTTACGCATTCAAAAAGAGAAAAAAATGAAACATAGCTTTTTGTTTACTTATTTCCCATTTAATTCATACCGTATCCAGCAGAATTAGAGTGAACAGAGCCTTGGCTGGTGCTGGCTTTGTCAGGAAAGCACAAGAGCTTAGGATAGTTATGATGCTGTAGAGACATGTCACCGCAAGCGCCGCCAACAAATATCTACACAATTAAGTGCACAGACAAATTAATTAGCTATTAAAAAAAGGTATCTTTTAGCCCATCTAATTAATATAGAAATCATTTCATCATGAAGATGAATAAGGTGAGCTTAATTAGTTACATGAAGGCAGGAGAATAGTTAAACTTTGCATCGCGATCCACAAAGGCAAATGCTCCCGTTAATCCCGTAGGGATGCGTTTGGTCTGCTTACTGGTGACTAGCACCACCAAAGCAGAGACAGCTGAAGCCAGCAGCAGCAGCCTCAGGAGGAAATCGACACGAAAATAGTTAGGAGGGGGGCCTGCAGGCGACCGTGAAGTGTTGCCAGCTTCGGGTGCCGTCTTGCTCGACTCTGTAGCAGTTGCCTCCATTGGATGTCTTGTGTGTGCGCTTGTTGAGCTAGTGAGGTGCAAAAGCTGTTGATTAATTTGGCTTTGGAGAAATGTGACATGGTAAGAAGGCATGTATGTTTATTTATAGACGAGAAGTCATGGTCAAAATTGTACTGTTTTGCGCTCCATGTCCACTTTGCTTCTGATTCAAAAACACGGAACTAGTTGTTATTTGCGGCGAACTCAAGTGCATAGCTGCATCACTCAATAATTTTCATTGGATTAAGTCAGGAATAATATTCATCGGAGCTGATGTCATGATTAAACATATATTTGTCATATTAATGATGTGTTTTATTGCTGGATTAATAATAATTGGACATTTAGGACTTATTTGGTCCATATTACTTTTCGTATCTGAGAAAATTAATCGAAGATCTGATGATGAACGCCGCTACAATAAATTATTATAAACAAATTACAGTTGAATGGTGACAGAGATCAGCTTTATTGGGCGTTCACACATCACAAGTGTGAGCAGGAGGATTAGTTAGGTTGCGTGTGCGCGCTAGTAGCTACTCTTCCCATTGAATTAGTCTATGCCTTGGTGGGAATATCTTAAAGTAAGATATGATATGATTAATCTTATCCTGATGGTTTCTGAACTTCGTTTTCTATTTTTTGTTACTTTTGTTGTAAACGAAAATTAAATTCAATCATATCGAAGTAATTTATTAAATGGCGCATTTACATATCAAATTTGTAAAATTTTGAATTTATTTTTTTAAAATAAACACAAATTTAAATCTTTCATTTTTTTAGGTATTTGTAAAAAAATACTTCAACTAAATTTGGACCTGAAAACTTCGTTACTTTAGTCATTAGAACAAAACGTTGATTTTTATTTTGGTTAATTCTACTATAAAGCAGAATTTCATTTTATTTAAGTTAAAATTTTCATCTCAATTTAAAAAAAATAGATATATAGTTTCATCTATACTGCTTTTAACTGGCTAAACCTTGATTTTAATAACAAAAAATTGCCTTTGTTAAATATAAATATAAATTAAATTAAATACTTTATTATGAATGAATATCCTGTGTGATCTTTAGTAATTTAATTTGCAACTTTCATTCTACTCTCTCCGATCATGTGGATTAAAAAAATACTATTGTGTGATATTGTGAGCTAGTATATAAAAAAAATGTTAAATGGTGTTCCAAAATCACTTATTATTCAAAAAAAAGGTTATATTAAATCCCCGAGTATTTCACGAATTGATTAATTCAAAAAAAATAATGCATCTCATCAATAACGCCGAGTGAGGAGCGATGCATAAAGACCAATGTAAATGGTAGGATAGCGTTCATATCATGAGATGAGCTCTTGTTGCGACGATTGCATGCCCCAAAATGGAATCCGCACACCAACGATTTGACTTGCGTTGCCACTTGCCACATTCTTTATTTCCTTTTATGGAGACCAATTATTCAGACGATCCGCTTGTCCACGCTATTGATTTGATTTACTTGTAATATTCAAACTGAAAAATGTTCGGGGGATATCTTTATTAATAACGTTGTCGATATTAAATTTTATTATTTATAATAAATTATTATTTTCTTTATGCTTTTGAATTTAATTTCATTACTAGCTTACTCTAATTTATTTGGGATTAAAGACTTTTTTGTTCTTGTTGTTGTTATTGTTATTGTATTGTAGTATAATAAATTATTAGTTATAATAATAATTGTATTATGCAATTTATTTTCTATAATATTTTTGTTGTACAACTTAAATATCATGAAATTGAATAATAACTCATTTAAATTGAATAACAAAGTATTAAATAAAATAATTTGAATATAAAATCATTGTTATGAATAATAATTCATTTAATTAAAAATAAAGTTAGTATCAACTACAACACTAATGATGATACCTGTATCAACTCCAACTCGAATTTATGCATGATTTATATTAAAAAGAATTTTGTCTTTATATCTATAATTAATTGCAAAGATATTTTATCCAATAATAATTTATCAATTAGCTAGTTTCATGTCATTTGTATCCATATAATTAATTCTAGTTTTAGTTGTAAGTACTATTTTGCAAAATTTAAGACTTTTAGAAGAATTGCTACTTAATATTTACTGTAATGATAGACCAATTAAAAATGTAATTATCATGTTAACATTTACAATAAGTTTGTAATTGAGATATAGAGTAAAACTAGATGCTTCAGAGAACATCAACCCTCACATGCTCTTGATTAAAAGAATATACTTTAACCCCTCCAAATTTTAATTTATGTTTCTCAATAAATTTTTTATATTTACATCTTATTGGATACAAAATAATTTTTTTAAGCATTTGTTTCAAAAGTTTAAGATGACTTATTTCCAAGCTTTTAAAAAAAATTAACCATTTAAAATTCATTTTAACTTCATTAAAAATTTTAATGTTAAGTTAAAAGCATTTCATTTAAATATTTAAATTTGTTAAAAACTGTTAAATAATTTCATTTAAATTATTTTAACTCAAAGTTGTTGTCTTACTATTAAGAGCCGTGAAACGTTTTTTAAAAATTTACTTATTTCATAAGAAAATATTTATTATTTTATTATTATTTTGAAATATGTAAAAATATGAATAAATACTTAGATTTTTTTTTGTATGACACTTATATATATATATATTGTTGAATAATATAAATTAAAATTTGATGATATTAAAATATATTTTTAGTTAAGGACAAGGTGGGTGAAGGAAGGTGCTTCGAGAAATCGAGGGCATCCGAACCTTAATTTTAAATAAAAATAAAATATTGTGATTATGTACAGAATTCAACATGTCAACGGTTGACAGGTGACAGCATTGTTTGGCATTCTCCCAATTCCTACCAACCCCAATCCGTAGGATATTGGCTGCCGTAGGTGGATTAACGGGCCATAAAAGTTGGAGATTTCCTTTCTGGTAAAAGCGTTCTCCAACAAGTAAGCCAGACAGCCTATAAGAGGAAAATAGTGTTGCGTTTCCACAAAGTGTACACTTAAGTCTAAGACTATCATATTGAGACCATCTTCTTCTTCTTCTTTTTGATAAAATTCTTGAGGCCAGCGGTATACTAAGATGGAGAATGTCTAGGTTGACACCAAAATAGTTTTTTTTTTTTGTTGGGTTTCTAAGATTGCTTTTTTGTGTGGTAGCATATATCATGAGTAGTTTTTTTTTTTTAAAGAAAGAAAGGAAAATAAATGTTATCTTGACAGCCTATATAAATTGTGAATTTTGCAATGCTTTGCATAATTTCATCTACTAAAATAAACCGATTTTTTCTCTGTTCCCATTAGTTTAACTGTAAATTTCAAAGGCCATACACAGTGGGGATCCAAGATTTCATCCAAGGGTAGACACAATTACATATAAAAATTAAAAAATATAAATTTCTTCCAAAATATTGAATACCACTAAAAAATATGTTTTACATATTACAAAAAATATATAGATAAAATATAATAACACAAACAAAATAAAATCAAGATGTTGACGGTAAATCGAGTCGGCCTCTACAAGTCTTCATATTTTAAAATCTTTGCATAATTCTTTCATTATCAACACTCTTGAACAAATCTCTCTCAATATAAATAATCAAGTAATCATTCAACCATTGATCCCATATTTTATTTCTTGATACTTCTTTCACCATATTCATCGTTGAAAATGCCCTTTCAAAACTAGCGGTGGTCCACCGGTAATATCAATGTCAATGTTAGTAATCTATAAACCAAAGGACAAATAGTGTATTTTTTTCACAAGCTTTTGAGAAAGTTCATCCATTCCCTTTACCTCCAAAAAATCACTATTACCATACATATCCAAACGGTAATTCTACAATTAATTTTCTAGAATAGAAAGCTTTCATTCGCTAAAATTCGAAGGATAAAATTGAGCAAGTTTAAGCAACTTGTCAATGTTAAATGCAAAAAAAGAATTATTCGGGTCTAAACACGAGATTGACATACACATAAGAAGTTCAGTAGTTATTTCCATGAATCTTCCATTAAACTCTTACAATTACATATCAATAACCATATAAAATATATCAACACGATAGTAATGTAAATTAGTCACATATATTCCTACTCGTTGTGTACAATGACGCACACCGTCCATATTTGAGATTTCAATCTCGTGCTTCTCATAAAATACACAAATTTCTTGAAATAATAATGTTCATCCACTATCCCTTAACTTTTACAACTGAGATTTAACAATACTCATCAAAAATATAGCATTCGCCACATCTTTGACTCTTACGTTGCAAGGCTTATGATAAATCATAAGTGATACCTAATGACTTGTGCATGAGATGACAATGAATACAAAATCAAAATTCACATTTCTTCCATAAATTCACTTGTCTATGCTTGCTTTTTTTGCATTTTTCCTATCTTCTTCTACAATTTCAAGAACCTCTATCATAACCGGAAAAAAATTTAAGCAAATTAGTTAAAGTTTTGTAATGAGAAATCCATCAAGTATCACATGGACATACAAGACCATTTTTTGGTTTAAACCGCTTCCGTTGAAATCTCTTCATTTGAAATAGTTTTCACAATTTTAATTTTCTACGTCTCACATAATTGATCAAGTCTTTTGCAAGATGCACCAACAACATTGCGAATGCCATTAACCTTTTGAAAGAATAAACAAACTTTTTATGATTTCTGACACCATAATAAGAGTTCATTGAAGTTGATGTGCAAAATAATGTACATAATATGCATACTCATTTTCTCGCAAGATCCATATTTTGAGACCGTTGAACTCTCCTTGCATATTATTAGTACCATCATACCCTTGACCACATAACTTTGAAATGGTTAGGCTATACTTATCAAATAAACTATCAAGTATTGCTTTTCAAATGGAGAGATGTAGTGTTATGAACATGAATGATACCAAGAAAGTGTTCGACAATACCACCTCTCTTGCTTAGAGTGAGCGCCCAGAAGGCTAGAAGCGATCTATGAAGTTGTGAAAGAAATATTTTTGGGCTGAAAAAATACAAAGGCATATAAAGGGTCAGAGTCATGCTTAATTTCAATCCGAGGCCAAGTACAATTGGTAAATGCTATTGACTCTCTGAAAAATTTTAAAAATTAAAATCAAGTACTTGTCCTACTCTAGATCACTGTAGATCCGCCCCTGGTCATACATACGGCATTTTTATTTAAAATGTATAACAAATAACAAAAGATCTATATATTGATAAGATGCAATTAGGAAAGAGCAAAAAGCGTCTTAATTAATACACAAAGACTTTCTGTGGAAACAAAGAGCCTTATCACCTTGCTTGACTCGGATAGCGATAACTTCATTATATCCGTGTGGAAACAAAGACTTTCTGCAATTGTTTCTAATTCCTACACGGCACCAACTATTAATTGGGTTGAATATCAGTTATCAGAACTCATGTAATTAGAAACAAGGCTGATGTGGTCGTTCACAATTGGATTGATTTTGACTGCCGTAGTGGGCCCAAAATTCTCCCATGCGTATGGAATTAAGATTAGGTAATTATAGTTACGTATGGCGGATTTCTTCACACAGTTTAACTGAGAAAAAAAGATTAGCTGGCAAGGCAAATCAATATCGAGGAAAAAAAATTGCATCTTTTCTTTCTAGAAAATTCTAATTATTTGGCAAATTGGTACATACGCCTCTTTTTTTCTTGGCACGAAAAAAATAAAATGAAGTCAGTCGAACAAAAGTCTGGTTGTTCTGGCTGATATAAGGTACAATTAACCAAATTTGATTGGATTAACCCACGCTATTTTGTACTCAACAAATTGAAATTAGATTTTTCATATTGTAGATTTTATATGTTACTGTTTTATTATTATCATTTTGCTTGAACGGGTAGAACATTTTTAGAACTGGTTGTGGCAATTTTTTTTTTTTTTTTTTTTGCAGTTGCTTGGTAACGTACAGCTGTCTATATTGTCTGTTTGTGTGGAATTAATTATCAAAATATCATAAATATCATCCGTGCTCTTTCTGGGTTATCTGGCCTGAATAGTTATAAATGGGTTGTAGCAAGAGAAACCAGATTTGCTTGGGCTTTTTATTCAGTAATACTACTTATATTATTTCTTGTTCCATCTTATAAGGACTTAAGGATACATGGGCCTGTCTTGCTTGCCAAAGTGCCAATTGATAAATGCTGATGAATTTTTTTACAATTTAATTTAATAATATATCTTGTGGTTGTTGTGACCTGATAAAATATTAATTAAATTAACATACTTTGGAGATACTCTACGATACATACAATATAGAGAACGATTTATGAATATGATACTGCCCAGATTTTTCTTATTATGCATCTTTACTCAATCATTGGTTATCTTCTTTTTTTCCCTTTTCTTTCTGAGAGAAGAATCATTGATGATCTTTATTCCAGTACAATATAATTTCTAAATTCAGAGTACAGCATCACTAATTCTAGGGACCAGATCTGGCCATTTGGGATTCGGGACCAAGAGACACAGGTACGGGTGTCAATTATCGATCCGACCCGATTTGAATTCGTCCCGACCCGATATGATCCGAAAATAAATGAGTCGGTATGAATTTAATTTTTTTTTACCTGAATCGGATCGGGTCGGGTTCGGATCAACCCGACCCGACCCGATTAATTATGATTTTTGAAGTATTTTTATGATTTAGTACTAATTAAAGCTTAAATCTACATTAATTATATACTAATTAAGATTAATTATAAATTAATCAATATTTAATTACTTAAAATTATATAAAAATAATTAATAAATATTTAATTATTTTAAACGGGTCGGATATGAGTTAAGATTTTTTGACCTGAATTTAATCAAGTCGGGTTCAAATCGGATCAAAAATAATAATAAAATAATATGACCTGACCCGAAACCGACCCGACCTATTGACAGCCCTAGACAAAGGCATGTTACCGCATGTACCAAGAGCTGATTAAATTGGTATGAACTAACACTGTTGTAAAAATCAAATCGGTGGGTAAAGCAATTATTTTTTTGTCTATATAATATTATATATTTTAGTCATTTAAATTTCATTTGAACTTTAACTTTAATAAGTAATGCCTTTATATAAATTATATTTCATTAATTTTAAGATTTCAATTTTTGATTCAATCCATTATATTTTTCTTCAAAATGACTAAAAAATCATAAAATCGGTAATTTAGTTTTTATTTATAATTTTTTTAAATAAAATTAATAAATAAAAATATTATCAAGTATGTACATAATTAATTTTTCTTAAAATATAAGTGACAAATTGCTCACAAAATTCTAATTTATCAATCGCATAATAATTAATTATTTAGCATTACCCCATTCATTTGTTAAACACATTTTGTTATTTACAACATTTGTTAAACACATTTTGTTGTTAACAATTAATTATTTACCATTACCCCCAATCATTTGTTATTTACAACACAGCGAACTAGTGGTCAAAGTTTATAGTAAATAGAGATTCGGATCTCTTTCAAGCAAGTACTTGAGTTTTCTTTTTCTTTTTTTCACTTTTTGTGGTATATTTTATTCGTTTAAGTTCGTACCGTGATCATTTCATTTGGTTAGAAAAGTCTTGCGCCTTTTTTCCGGTTAATTTTAAATTTTTGCACTAAATTTGTGTAATGTTATCCCAATGCTTAAATAAAATATTCAGCAGAATGAAAGAATGATATTAGTTTATGATAAAAAAAAAGTTTTTGCTTCTGTTTTTCTAGTACAAATGTACTTGCTCGCTACTTTATTTAAATCTCTGTTTGATTACCATCGGAGACCTATGTTGTTTTTCAGCTTCTATTATTGGAAAAAGTGAAAACCGTGTAGTACTTCAAAAAATATATTTATTTTGAGTTGAGGATTTTAATACGATAAATATTTGATGTCATAAAATCTGGTTCCATATGTGTTTTGACAAAAAGACTATGACAAGAAGTTTTCATACCGCCCTCAATTTAATTTACCCGTCCCATATTTAGGTATAGGAGGATCTGACGGGTTATTTTGACAATTTTGGCAATTGCATTCTATAAAATACAAAAAAAAACTTAAAATATAGAAAAAATTATAGATATATTTTTTAAATTATAAATTGATTGCGTTTTAAATTTCATGCAAATGCAATTTAGTTATTGATAGAGTTGTAATTCGAATTTCACCCCGACAAAATAGTTTTTATTTAAATAATTAATAATATAAAAAATAAATATATTCAATAAAAATTTCACATTAATAAATATTTGAACATAATTTTTTAAATACTAAAAATGTACATAATTATATACTTAGTCATGAAAATCGTTAAAGTTTAATACTAAAAAATAAATTATGTTAAGAGTTAGATTTCACCTCAAGTACTATATTATATCCATCTATTTTATATAAGGAGAGAGAAAACCTACATATGAGCTATTGGATTTAAGTAGATGAAAAGATTTAAACAAAATCAATGATATAGAAGAGTGATGATGTGACATGTTTGAGAAATTAGAAGACTTAACACTCTTTATGGAATATAATTTGATGCACAATCAAAGGTTGTTAAATTACAATCATTACAAAGTAAAAAAGTTTAATGATCTTTAATGAATTATTAAATAATATATAAATTGTATGAAATTTGTAACACTATTGATCTATAAGTTGAAGTATATATCTATATATATTTTTATTTTTTAAATTACTTTGTATTCTTTTAAAATATTATTGTTAAAATTATCAAAATAACAAGGATTCTTCCCTTCTTATAAGGATGCTGCTTTTTTGGTCCTACTTGTCGTACACACCAAAGAAAACGAGGTAAATGGTGCCATAGAAAATAGTACGATAGCATGTGTAAATTCATATAATAATATATATTTTTAGGAATTTGAATTTAAATATTGAATTCAAATCGATAATCTTGTTTATTTTCATATATATTCATTCATTTTTTAAATTTTAGTATTATTTCTTACTGGATCATGCGGCAAAACAATGAATTAATTAATATAAATTAATGATTACTAATTAATTTATTTATTTTGTCGTTTAAGTTATTATAAAATGAACTTTAAAATTATAAAATTTCATACGAGTTCATTTGAAAATCAACAACATCAATGGTTCAAATTTGAAATTTATATTTTAAAACATGAAATATAAATAAAACTAAAATTTATGACCATTTTGAATATCAAAAGTACTGTGATATTGAAGGGTGGTATTTATTCGTTTGATAAATTAAAGAATAATTTTGGAAGAGTGATAGAATAGTTTCTTATTGGAAGAGTGATATTCTTGACTATTCAGAAGAAGCGAAAATATCATTTAGCAGTTGTTAATCGGAATAGTTAAAATATGAATAATTATGATACTATCAATGATGATGATGATGATTATAATAATAATAATAATAATAATAATAAAATAATAATAATAATTCGTAATCATAATAAAAATAAATAATAATATTCATAGTTGTAGTAATAATGATATAATAAAAGTATAAATATAATCATAATATAATAATAATAAATAATCATTAATAATATAATAATAATATAATCATAACATAATAATATAATAATAATAAAGAATAATTATTATATCCATAATCATAATATAATAATATATGATAATAATAAATAATCATAATATAATATTATAATAAAATTATAATCATAATCATAATAATATAATAATAAATAACCATAATAATAATATAATAATAATAATAATATAATCATATTTATAATTATAATATAATAGTATAATACTAATATCATAATTATTATAATATAATAATAATAAATAATAATACTAACATTGATGATAATGTAATAATAATCATTATTGTAATAATATAGTAATACTAATAGTGATGATAATATAATAATAATAATGATGATAATCATAATATAATAATAATACAATCATAATCATAATAATAATGCTAAATAATAATAATATAATAATAATTAATAATAATATAATAATAAATCATAATCATAATATAATAATATAATATAACATAATCAAATAATAATCGCTATTCTAATGAGAGCTAATCCGTTATACCACATATAACTTGGTATACCGGATTAAGCACTTTTCTGCACTCTTCTACTTAGTCTAAAATTCACAATTTTATTTTTATTTTTTGCTATTCTATGGAGTGCCAAACAAACCCTGAATTATATAAATCGATCTTGATTAGTCTGAAGTTTGAATGTTTGGTTGATGATCTAGACTATCACATTTGAGCACTCTTCTACTTAGTCTGAAGTTTGAATGATTGAAATTGCACCTTCTAATTTTGGTTCGATGCGGTTAGTTATTGGTTCGGAAAATACAATTTGAAGAGCGCAAATAAAGTTGCATCTTTTTCTTAATCATCCGTATAAATAATTTATCTTATTAATCGTTGGTGTTAATAAATTAACGGATCCGATCATTTGCGGGGAAAATTCCCAAACTATCTTCTTCTGTAATTCTTTTAAACACGGAAAAAAAAACACTGGGTTTTTTAAGGAGCGGGTTCAAATACTAGAAACGACGGAGGGCTTTTTAGTCTGTGGCCTGTGGGTTATATCATTATTTGCCATTTGGAATACTTCGCAACGTGGGTCGCGAATGCACTAACAGACTCATCAGAGTCACGTGCGATCTTTTAGTTTCCTATCCAACGGTTTGTGTTCTTTCTGAGGATCGACCGAGTCTACAGAGAAATTATCAATCTGACAGTCCGTGATATGTCATTAAAAAAAAAGTATGGCGGGCTGGCAGCGGATCCATTTCAACAGTCCGTCCGTTATTTGATCAAACGGGTGCGAAACCTCGTCTTGAATGAATATTAGAGCAGAGTCCAGATGAATTGTTGGTAGTTTCTGTAACTACACTTCGACAAAATCAACAATGACCCCACAGACCAGTGGTAGTAATTCCGAACACTGAATATATACTCCTGGTGTATTTTATATAGCGGTGCATCGTCTTCTTATTTCGGAACCATCGATGCCCGGATTCCCATGGTTCTTACATATGGGACCCCTATACATTTTATTGTGATGCCATTTTGTGTTCCGGGTGTAATTAAGTTGTTTACTCTTCGATACAACCGAAGCCTGAAAAGCTGTCTGAAGCAATAATATATAGACCAACCTATTGTCATTCTCTCCAAAACCCCTGCTCACGCTGTTCGTCCTCGCCGTCTACTCTCTTTCCCTTGCGAGTTGCGACTTCTCCGCCCCTCTTCTTTCTCGAGCAATGGCGTCTCTAACCGGATCAGCAATCTCCGTCTCAGCCCCTGTTATGAGGCGGATCAAGGTATAAACTCCTTTTTCTTTTATTATATTTCTGCGAGTCTCTTTATAGTCGTTCTTGGTTGCAAGGTTGGTCCGATCTGTTGCTTCCTAGAGCTTCGTGATCGAAGCGACAGGTTTGCTTTCAGAATTTGTGAGTAGGCTGGAAAAGATCGGAATTCAGAATTGATTTGTCTGCTGCTGTCTATTTATTGAGCTCCACGAGCTAAGAATCTGATCTATTGATATTGTGTGCTTTTTTAGTTGTGGATCTCTATTTTGGGTAGGTAGAATGGGGAAAAATTGAAACTATTACTTTGATTTCAATCAAATGTAACTTATTTCACTAAATCATAAGGTTCCTTGATGTACTTTTGATATTTTGTAACATGTGCATTTTTATAATTCTTGTAGTTATGCTAATTTTTAACCATCTTAATTAAAACCCCTAGATGTTATTTAAGAAAGAGTAGGTTCATTTGATGTTTATCTGATGTTTGCTTCTGCTTTGTAGGCAACTCATGAAGCCTCCAGTTTGAACTCAGTTTCCTTCTTTGGTCAGAAGGGAAGCTTCTCGTCTTCCCTGCGCCTTAGCATCTCCTGCGCCGTACATGTTTATAGCTTGCTGTTGCAATTGTGTATTTTCTTTTCCAATCTTGTGCCTTGTGTCTATTATCATCAAGTTTTTAGTTCAAACAAATCAACAACAGATGATAATTGGAAAAGGCTGTTCCCAGGTTGCAATTTCTTTTGTCAGTTATCTTGGAGAGGAAAGGAAGGAAAAAGATCACTTAAATATATTTTTAATATTTTTCGTAATAGTTATTTATGGGTGATATAGAAATGTTTGAATTGTGATGGAATTTCCACTGGTGTATTCTGTTACTCATTTATCTATATATTTCCTTTCTTGTATAGGCCAAGCAAGAGACAGTTGACAAGGTCTGTGAGATAGTGAGAAAGCAGCTGGCCGTCCCTGCTGAGACTGCCATCACTGGTGAATCCAAATTTTCAGAGCTTGGTGCCGACTCCCTTGACACAGTAAGCCCTTTTACTTATTATTCTTGAGATGGTGATACTACTGCAACAACAACAACAACAACAACAACAAAGCCTTTAATCCCAAATAGAAACTTTTGCAAAATTTATGTTGTCACTACACAAATGGTGGTGGACTGTCCTAATTAAAAAAGTAAATTTAAGCGTAGACTGTCAAAATGTTGTCTCTTTGTTGTTTGCTGGCTCTTAATTCTAAGGGAAATACTTTGAACTTTCTTATCGTGCATCGACTTTATGTTAATTTATGTTAATAACCCATGTGATACTGGAGTAGTGTTGTTGCTTTTACATATCAGCTTATAAATTGGATTTCACATATTGCCATTTCAGCATGTGTACCACATAATAGGGTGCAAGCAAATAGTAGCCTAGTTGGTAAAGTGAAAACTACCCTGAACCGAAATCAGCTGCTAGATCAATGTGTATGGTTGTAGTGAGGAAGATTGTATAGTCTGGAGGTCTTTATCTTCATATACACAATTTTGGTTTCTTAAACTCATTAGTCTCTATTTCTTCTTTGCTTTATATTATTTTGTTCTTGTAATTTAGGTTGAGATTGTTATGGGACTAGAGGAGTCCTTTGAGATAAGCGTCGATGAGGGAAGTGCTCAGGATATTGCCACTGTTCATGATGCAGCTGAAATGATTGAGAAATTGATTGAAAATAAGTGAGGATGAGGGTCCTTTCGCACCATCTTGAAACATAAAATGGCATTTATAATTTAGTTTTATTTCTGTTTCAAAGCGTTTGTGTGGGGTTTGTGAACTGAATGATATGACTCACACCTTTATGCATGTCTCGTGAACTGTAGTGTAGTCTTCTTTGATTGTGGTAATAAAACTATATGTTGGCGGTATGCCTGTTATCTTGGTGCTGATTTCGGTGGTTATTGCATTTGAGCTGTTGTCCTACTAGTTTCTTGCTATTATTTTAGGAAGCCTTATTTATTGCAAGGTCCCTATTTTACAGAGATACTAGTATGGTACAAAAGAAACCGGTATATAGTACACATGAAAGCCAAGAAAGGCACGGGGCACCGGCATTGCTTGGACGGAGCATCTCCTCAAGAAGTACTGTAACGGATCTGAATCTTCCACTGCTACAGGGCATACCATGATTCTGTTTCGGGTGTCTAAACTAACATGAAGTATTATTCTCCGAGGTTTGGCATTCCAACTGCTGCACTTAATTAGAGTGGAAGTATAGTCATTTTTGCCAACAATGGACGAGACCGCATATTTTCTGTCTTTCTGCTTTTGGTAAGAATCGAGTACACGAGGAGAGTCGTATATGAGACTGACTTAAAACTTATGAATGCGGCCTAATAATTGTCCTTCATGATATTCAACTCTAATGACTTCACACGAATCTCACGCATTAGTTTAATTTCATGATTTCTTATTTATTAAATAATAAATATGCCTATAATTTCATACTTAACTATCACATAGTGTGTGGTTATATATTCATTATATATGGGTTTGAATCTAAAAATTTTATTAGATAAGAATATATATTAAATTAATATTTTTTTATTTAATATTCGATTAATTAATAATTTTGAGGTTGATTATTGCTTCTCCTGACTAAAATTTTACATTCGTCCCTGTGGTTGATTATTGCTCTCCACTAACTATGCTTGTCAATAATCTCTATGATCTTTTAGCGCTCTTATTGTATACATTTGACTTCTACATAATTTACAATTCACTATTTCTTGTAATATACTAATGCAAACTTAATTATTACATAACAAATAATTGATTTGTTTAGCTGGAAGTGAAGCAATTTTTATACATTTATAACGAAGATTGCTGCAAAAACTATTAAAAAAGTAAAAAAGTGAAACGACTCAATCGGGGCATTCCGAGAATTGAACTCGGGACCTCTCGCACCCTAAGCGAGAATCATACCACTAGACCAAATGCCCTTATGCCGAGAGAATTATACCACCGAATCAAATCCGTTTATACCCTTTTCTCTAAAAAACTAGTAATAATTTTATTGTTCCTCAATTCAAAGTTTTAAACTGTGTTTCTTACTAGGTTTCCGAACTCAGGATTGCCAATCCGAAAAGAGGGAGACGGCGAGATGAGATTCGTGGGATGGTATGTTAAGATCGCGTTGGGATCAGCTATGGTTGGCGCCGCCATGGAGCTGTTCATGATCCACACTGGCTTCTGTACGTCCCCCTTTCCCCACTTTCTCCAAGTATTAATCTATTTATGAAAACAGTATGTTCGGCCTTATGCTCACTATCTGTATCTTTCCCCTGGTTGCATCTGATCATGCAACCACGAGATGGTGCGTTCCGGGTCTATTCTCCGATTCTGTTCTGATTTGAATTAAACCATTGTTACATGAGAATTTCTGTGAGCATGCTGTATGTATTTAGTTTTAGGTTTATGCACTTCAACTGTTCGATAGAATGCTCCATTTGAATCATTAGTTATCGTACAAACACATTGATGTTAGCATTCATTGCGACTTGCGAGCCAATTGTTCGTATTGATACCTCAGTCAATTCATAATGTCCGTTTCAGCATCAGTTGGACATTCATGCATAAGCAATTGAAGTTTTGAAATCAAGATACCTGATTAAGACGCCAAATGATGTATGATTGATTTTATGTTTTCCCATTTATTTATGTAGATGATAAGGTAACTGTTTTAGAATCAGAGAAGAGAGCTTGGGAGAGCTCTCCTGAGGCTCAAGCCATTAAAGAAGCCTTGAATCCTTGGAGAAAACATGATGAGGATGCTCAAAAGAAGACATAGATTTCAATGATCATTTCATGAAGCTGTATTTTAGTCATGAAATTTAGCAAATTACAAAATTTATTGTTCTATTGGTAATGCCAATGCAGCAGGATTTGTTGGGGTTCCTTTTTTTTATATAAAACGTATTTGCATTGATGATGTAATTGTCATGAAATCTTGTTGATGAGGTTTAAAGGATTCACATTTGCTGTCATAATTGTGATGGCAGACTAGCTCCAATTCAGTACGTCTGATTTAATAAATGGTGCAGATTTCTCCTTCATAAATTCGGTCTCTGAAATCCCATCACTCAACTGACTGACTGCCCAAAATCAATTTTATCTCTTCCGACTAACCAATCTCCCAGATCTTTCCTCTTTTACTTTACAAAACTCCATTTCCTCAGCCATGGCTGTGTTGGAGTCGTCAGAACACAAGCCCATTGTTGCTAATGAATCCTAGAAAAATCTCCCCCTCCCTGGCCAGGTCACCCTTCCCCTCCCCCTTCTTATCTCTTTGATAGGTGGTGCCTACCACCGAAATCCAGAACCTTAAATCAATTTACTATCTTCTTTTTAATCATTTCAGGAGGATGACAGAGCTTCTCCAGATGCAAAATTTCAGGTCATGCCTGATTTAGTTAGTGAATACATTGAATTTCTCCAATAAAAACTTCACAGGAGGTAACCAAAATGAACTTGGCCTGACCTCATTTCCGAATCAGCAACTTTATTTGAGGATAGCTAATTTCTAAGAAATGGCTAAAATTCGGGTCGAGTCGGTTATCGGGTCATTTAGTGTCGGGTTATTTTTGGTTTCGGGTCGTCTCAGGCCGGGTCGGGTCGGTTATCAGGTCATCTAGTGTCGGGTCATTTCAGATTTCGGATTGTATCAGGTCAGATCGAGTTGGTTATCGGGTCATCTAGTGTCAGATTATTTCAGGTTTTATTATATCGGACTAGATTGGATCAGATCAGATCAGATTAGATTTCACCATCTATGTGTCTGATCTAGTCAGGTCAAATGAATCAGATCAGATTGAATTTCTAAGTGATGCATATTTGAGTCATGCAAGTTTCACCTTAATTTCAATTGAATTAAACTCTTTTGTATTTATTTCTTCAATCCTCAATTCATCGTCATCTATATAATACAAGTTTCATTTGAAAGATATGTTGAATTATTGATAGAAAAATATTTGATAGATATCATAGTTAATATTATAATTAACATTAACTTTATTATTTAAATTAAATAAGTTAATATTCATAATCATAATTAAATTATTCAACTTATTTGACATTTGCACGGGACCCAAAAAGGTCATGTCTGAGTCTCCAAGAGCGTGAGCTGGAGCCTAGAGATAATGTTTTCATAATTCATTTAAGGTCTAATCACAATTATGAAAATTTTACTATCGGGTTAGGTCGGGTATCGGGTCATCTAGTGTCGAGTCATATCGGGTCTCGGGTCGGGTCGGATCGGGTCGGGTCGGGTATCAGGTCATCTAGTGACAGGTCATTTTGGGTTTCGGGTTGTATTAGGTCGGGTTGGGTTGGGTATCGGGTCATCTAATGTCGGGTCATTTCAGATTTCGGGTCGTATCAGGTCGGTATCAGATCGTTCGATGCCGAATTATTTTGAGTTATGAGTCGTATCGGATCAAGACGGGTCGGACAGATTTCTCAGATCGGATCGGATTCTGCCACCTCTACCTATAACGGTTCTGCCAGCATAATTATGGCTGTGAATCCGAGGTCCAAATAACAGCGACGTTATTATCTAAAGCTACAGTTCTGTCCATTTTCTAAAGCTGTCATCCTTTCGATGTTTGAAATGCAGGATGGGTCCAATTGTACCAATATAACTTACAACGGAGTTGAAATTTTCTACATTTGTCCATCTGAATTACATTTGTGAGTGCCCGCATCAGTGCTGAATCTGATGGGTCAGAACAACAATTCAGTACCTTTTGTGTTGATAACTAAATTCCTCAAAAGAAATTTATTTGAAATTTCTCTCAAAGGACAAAAGAAAAAATGAAATAAAGCTTAACTAACCACTGTGTTGCGAATTGCAAATCATGTATCTTATGTGAAAAGTAGCCCAGGCAAAATCTAAGCTCTATGCAACAAATAAGCAACTATTGTAAAAAATACAAGCAGCTTATGCTGCTCAAATTCAAAACGAGAACCGACTGCAAATTAACAACCAACTCCAACCCTGTGTTGAAACTCTAAACTGCATATATCACCTAAAATGTGACCAACTCAAATTCAAACTCACAAATAATGTCAAGAACCCAAGACACATGGAAGAGAATCATCATTCAGTTCTGGGTTGCAAACCTCCTCTTCAGTCATACATTTTCCCTCCAACCAGTAGCGGAGCTTCCTTAGAGCAAATTGGGCCATGACCCCCCCTATTAATCTCAAAATAATATATTTAGTATTCATTTTCTAAGTGAAATTATACTTAAAGTATATTATTGGCCCCCTCTAATTACTTAATATAAGTAAATAAATTTCATTAGCCCTCTCTTAATTTCCTCTCAAGCTCCGCTACTGCCTCCAACCTAGCCTAATCTGTAATAACCGAACGATCAAGATTGCCCTCTGAGAAGCTAAACCTTGAAGAGTAGTACGGCATGTCACACATTTTCCATCCAGCCTAGCCTCACAATCTGTAATAGCCGAACGATCAAGATTACCTTCCTCCTCTTTCCTCTCCAATCTCTTCAGAAAGCAGTCTTCAATCTCTCCTAAAGAATCACAATCTTCAACTTCACTTGAGTAGCTTGTTTTGATCTCAATTTTATCCTTTGTGTAAGAACTGTAGCCTTCGTCATTGTAGTTGTTGCTATTGTTATCAATTTCCTGCTCAGAAAGCATGGTGCAAGAAGAACAGGTGGAGTACGTGCATGTCTCCTCATCATCACGATCTCGAAGAGTTTTTATAATCAGTGTTTTGAGAAGGTTCATGACTTGGACGGCATGCATCAGTGTTGTCAAAGGGTCTGACATTTGTTGAGGTTGCATAATTCGAAGGATTAATCCCCAAAAAGAACTTGAAGGATTAGGCAAGAGAAGAAAATGAGAAAACTGCTTGGCTCTTCATGCCTCATCTTTGTTCCGTTGTAGTCAAATACTAGTGACAAGAAAAGATGAGTGTTTTGCAGTAAATATCATAACTGAGAGTACAATGATAATTCATGCTTCCCAGAAGAAATTGACACCTGGTATTTAAGATTTTTTACATTTGAACCGTTCATTAGAGAAAAACGGATTTAACAGGTTTTCTGTGATTTAACCGTTTTATCTCATGTTAAATCCGTTAAAACTATTAATTTTTTAAAAAAAAAACACATTTAACGACTGAATTTTTTTTGTTTCATATCTTAATAGTTAGTGACTATAAAATTTTTTTTTTTTTTTATTTTTTGAATGTAAATTAATAACCTAATAAAAATATGAAACAAATTCATTATATAATAGTTTAGTATAATTTAAGGTTTTTTAACTTTTAAGTACTTAATTAATATTGCAATTATTATTTTTACTTAATTTAGTTAATTATTAAGCACTAATGATATGAGAATGCATTTTTTAATCTTTTTAAATATGTAAAAAGTGATTTATTGTTTTTTTAATTTAACGGCCGTGTAAAACCGTTAACTGGTCACCTCACCATTAAGAGCCGTTAAACGTTTTTAAAAGCTTGCAAGACATTTAAACTTTAATTGAGATCTAACTTAGCCATAAATCCTAAAATAAAACAAAGTCAGACAAAAGTTTTAGGTAAAGCTAAAAAGAAAAGTAGGATCGAACAGTAGCCTCTCAGAAAGACAACTCCAAACCTTGAATCCAACATACCAGACCTATCTTATTATCTTCTAGGGTTTGTGTATTCAAAATTTCAAACTTCAGTCAGTTAAGCAATCACACAGAATAGAAAATTATTAAAAACAGTGGGGTCCTAGTACAGAAGAAGTGCAAAATTTTGAATTACCTGTGTCATGTTGGGCGCAAAAACCATGGCAACATTCCTGGGGTTCATTTTGTTGAACTCTTCTTCCTCAACCACGTCAGCCATCAGCTCCATTACCCAACCTAACAGTGTTGCCTGTGCTAGCGGCAAAGTGGTCATTAGCTCTACACCTTCCTCCTCTGTGTTGCATTGTAATACCTGCTCAGTTGAGGTACCGTCCAACACTCCCCTAGGTAGTTCTCTAAACCAGGCCTATAGCACCCATAAACAAATATAAGTGTAATGATGATAAGAAAGCTTAGAATGAAATGTCCATGCTTCAAAATGTTTGTAAGACCATCAGAAAAAAGGTAACTCGAAGCATTGGTTAGGGTGAACAGATTGAGCCAGTTTGCTGCTAATTGCCAAGTAGATCAAATACAATAGTTGCAAATGTAACCTATTTTTTTCTTGATCCAGTCAAATATGCAATTGAAAGTTTATATTAATTCAAACTCATTCTCCATTTCCAGCAGTAAGCAATCTCACTCAGTACCTACATATAATCCACTAATTATCAAACAAAATTGTTAATAATTCATTAAAAGAATAGAAATGAAACCTTAATTAAACTAGCAAGACAGTGAACATCAATATCATCTGGTACAACAAGTTCTTCTTGGCCATTCTCTGATGTGATAAGCCTAACCAATCCATAAGAAAAAAATGTTCATATGTGTTTGTCAACAGTGCAGAATTTTTTCCAGAGAAAGCAATTAATAAAATGAATAAACAAAAGCTGTCAATATAATAATAGTGACAATGATACTGATAATAATGACAATGATAATGATGATGATAATACGATGATAATAATAATACTAACAATAATATATATATTCATAATAATAATAATAGTACTAATAATAATATAGACATCCGTAATAAAAATAGTAATGTTAATAATAATAATAGTCTTAATAATAAGGGTCATAATATATCTATACTATAAAACATATTCCTAAATTCTAAAAGCATAAATCCTAAATTCTAAACCCTAAAAAGAAATCCTGTGCTGTCGATTTACAAATGGCAAAAGAAATCCTGTGCTGTAAACATCGAGTGGAACATGCTACATAAGTTATAATATAGACAGTGCACCAGGACTGGATCGAAACATTTCTAAAGTGCTTTGTACATTAATGAGTTTGATGACCGCTCTCTTCTTATTTTGCCCTCAAATTTTGCAACATAGAACAATGAACAAGCTCCACTTCATCAGTAAGAAGGAAAAATGTTCAAATAAAAATAATTAAATTCAATTATTGTTTCTTGCAATTATTGTTTAGCACGAGTGATAATTGTCCGTTTGGTATAAAAATTATCATCATGCGGTTTTAGCGTTGGAAAAAATTAATTATAATTAATAACTTTTCTGACGTGGCTTAATTAAGAGTTTGAAATTTATTTCAGTATTAGAGATGCTTTAAGAAAAAACATATTAACGACACGAGTGTTATTTGTTGGAATTCAATTGGACGTGGTAAATATTAAAGATCTGTAACTCCCAGTCGGAATAAAAGCGGAAAACAAAATCTTCTATCCTGAACGAGTTTTATGCCAGGTCTATTGAAGCAATAACGTGCTTGTTTGATTTTCGGGATTGGAATGTTCTAAATTAGGGCTCTCAATGAAAATTATTTAGTCGTTTATCAGATCTTTATTATATTCGATAATATGAGTATAGATAAAATTTTATTTTCATTAAGTTATCAGATATAAATATGAATAAAAAAATTCATTAACTTATCAAGTAAGGGTATAAGAATAAAAGTTATTCCTTAAACATTATCTATACAGTGAAATATAGATAACATATATAAATAATTATATTATAATTTTTTATTAGTTATGTTATAATATTTTCATTGCTAATTATATTATAATCTTTTCCATTTTGAAAGTCATTTTTTTTGTTTATCCAACTCGTATCGTACCACGGGTATGAATAGGATTTTATTTTCGTTAAATTATCAGATATAGATATAAATAAAAAAATTATTAATTTATAGGATAAAGAAATGAATAAGAGTTATATCATGTCCTATCCTATTCATTGACAGCTTTATTCCGAATGTAACGTCTACTTTATGAAGTAATACATGAACTTTAAAACTTGAGAAAAATTGCGTTCAATGCCATTCTTGTGATTTTGAATGTCCACCAGTTTCAGATGGCCTATGACATTTCCGTTCTTTTTTTTGAAGTATTGTCAAATCCGATATAATAATTATAAATCCAATTGTAATAAGATGAATGTAGAGTAATTTTGCAAGTTTGTTTAATTAAAAATCAGCTTGAAATTTTCATAATATTGTATAACTAAATTACTGTTGATAATTATAGGGAAATATAAATTTTAAAACTGCAAATTGTCATTTATAACTAAATTAGACACAGAAATGTTTTAAAACAAACAAATTTTATTTTCAATGATGAAGTTGCTTGAAAGAAATTCCGTACAATAAATAGTTTAATGGTTACTAAAGGATGGTGTAAATATTTTTCGAACAATATGGTCTCTTATTCGGGTGCAATTGAAGTAATTGGCGCTTTGAGCATTTATTTTAAATTTAAAGGAAAGAAGAAGTCTAAAGAAAGAAAAAAAGGAAAGAAGAAGTTTAAAGAAAGAAAAAAAGTATCTTCCAACTTGAGAATGGGTTTGATATGAATATAAATATATTGAACCCAAGTCAGAATTCATAAAACTTTGGGCTTTGGAGGCCCCCTTGTTAGACAATAGACGGCCCATAACATGATAATAACACTCCCGATATAGGCTACCCCATAATAATAATTATTTTTTTATAAAAGCATGCCAAAAGAACGTCTGTTTTTTACTTCTAATTAATATTTGGGAAAAAGATTCATTAGCAGCATGAAATCATAATGAGTTATAACTGCATAGCCCTAATTAATCCAGTGCCTAACTAGAACATCAAAGCTAACAAGTAATAAAAACTGGGTTACACTTCAAAATGCCACAAGTACTTGTCACATATACGAATCAGAGAAATTGCATGGTACAGAGAATTACAAAGTGGATGTCCAATTGTCCATCCAGATCAGATCCATCATTAACCTAAATATTATTCATTCATTTAGATGGTTTTATTCGAGAATTCGGGCGTAACAAATTTGTAATATGAACTGAATTGAATTAAATGATTAAAGATGCTGCTTGCTCTACTAAATTAGATGTTGAATCAAATTTAATACACGATTAATAATTTGTCTTCTCACTGATAACTAAATAAGAGCAATAAACTCATTAAAAATCAACTTTCAATGTAATAATGACTAACAATTTTTAAGTGTGAGAGCAATAATATACGTCATCACTAAGCTGACTTTTACTGCAATGTAAAATATATGCAAAGTGCTATAAGCAGTTAGCCCGCACTTAAATCATACTTACTATTATTATTATTATTATTATTATTATTATTATTATTATTATTATTATTATTACTACTACTACTACTAAAGTAGTAGTAAAGTTTGAAAATACGAGTTAACAAAATTTTATAATCAAGAGAACTAATAAATTAGCAAACTGAACCATCAAACAACATAAATTTGATTCTTTTATTCTTTGAAAGAGAGGTCAATAAAGAAAAGAAAGTACTGAAAAGAAGGATAGATAGAATTGGCATTTTGATCTGGTAACAAAAATAATTTTCTTTATGTGGGGAATTCAAAATTTCTTTTAGAAATCTCATTTTTTTTAAAGAGACCATTTGTACTTTAATAGTACAATTAAACTTTTTCATAGAATTTTCTCTCTTTAATTACGCCTCTCTTTCATCATCCTTAACAAATAAATCAGAGATTCTGCTGTTGTAACATATTGGTATTAGAGCAAGTTCTATTTTAAGAGTGAGATTTCAAGTCAAGTGAAGGATTTATTGTGTATATTTCTCATCTCACAATTTATTTGCAGCAAATTGATTAGGTGAGCTGTCATGATTTCCAGGCTATGTTAAGGAGGAATGTCTTTTATATTTGTTATGTGGATTCCTTTAATAAGAATTATTTATGTCAGAACTCCTTTTAGAGATTTCAATTTTAATTTTTTTATTATAAATGAACCACTTATATAGAATATAATATAAAGTCAAAAAACACAATTAAGTTTCATTACAAGTTTATCTTTTGTTTCTCTTTCTTTCAATTCAGCATATCTTTTGATCTTTAACAAACCGATATCAAAGTTTTCGCTGTCATAAAAATATTTTCTACGAGGTACTTAAGATTAGTCAAGACTTTTAAGTTTATCTTATTATATGTTAGTACCAACATTACAAGGGTTAAAAGCAAATAAGAAATATTTGATATCGAAAAGAAATAAGAAGTTCAATGAAAATTGAGAGGCGGAGTTTTTTTTTTTTAAAAAAAAAATCAAGTTTAGTTCCTATCACTCTCCACGTTTCGCACCTTCATTTAGTAGAAAGAAAATTATTTTAGAAATTAAATTTCTCCTATTTTCTGTAAAGCAAATTTACATTTCCGTATTCTGAGCTTCTTTTTCATTTTATTTTTTTTTTTTGTTTTAGAAAAAAACCATTTTTGCGAGACGCCTCCAAATTTATTCGTGCGTACACTTTTGAACAGTTTACAAGAAAACACAGTTGTCTGATTCTGGGCTAGAGCCCAGATGGCAGATATGCATGAAATTTCTGGAAGTTTCTTTTACTAGAGAAAGGGAAATACGTGCACTTTCTGATGAAAATAAAATGCTAGTCTGTTAATTAATTAATTAATTAATTAATATACACGGTTCCAATCAAATAATCAAGTCCGTGCACGTTTAAAATTTTTAGCAACTTATTAAAGTTCTAGTCAACAGCTGTACTTACTTTTAGATACATAAGAATAATATATACGCCAATTACGCTTTTAGATGGAAAAAAATATGCATGAACAATATTTAATGGCCTGTCATCTTTCAGTTCTTTCTTTTATAAAACAGGAGGATTCAGAGGTGAGTATACAGGGGTTTTAATAAGTCGGGTCAGGTTCAGATCAGATCATTATTATTTTATTATTTTTTATTTGATTCGAATTCGAATCAATTATATTTGAATTAAAAAAATCTTGACATGTATCCGACCCGATCATATTACAGGTTGTCTCGATCTGATTTATGTAAAATAATTAAATATTTTTATATTATTTTAAATAATTAAATATTAATTAATTTATAATATATCTTAATTAGTGTATAATCAATATATATTTAAGATTCAATTTGTATTAAATTATAAAATTACTTAAAAATATAATTAATCGGGTCAAGTAGGGTTAATCTGAACCAGACCCGATCCGATTCAGATAAAACATTAATCTCATATTCGATTCATTTTTTTGGATTATATCGGATGAGTTCGAGTTCGGATCGGATCAATTTAACCATGTTAATAATCGACACCCTATAAGTATATGACCAATATTAGCAGAGTGACAGATACGATACGATTGGCCACCCCATTTGACTTCCTTTTGCAAAATCTCCAGGGTCAAAAATCGGTTGCTTGGTGAACTAGGACAGCATTTGACTTTTTTTCCCTTGGATTATCAAGGATTGCAATGAAACCCAACAAACAATCAAAATAATGTAATGAATTTAAGGAGTATCAAAATAGATTTTTTATATATGTGCTCGACAGCTAAGTGCAAGCACAAGTATCAAGAATCCAATTTATTTATTTCTCCGAATGTTTACAAATTTATTTTTCTTTGTGATAAACCGTCGAAACATTGAATTAAAAAATATATCAAGAAAGTTAGTGTATTTTATCAATCACAAACTCAATATCTGACTTCTGTCTGTATGATGATATACTGACAAAATAATATTTAAGAATTTTCTTGCAACCCATCCTAGCTACATGAAGAGAGTTAGATTTCTCTTTTCCCTTGGGTCCTTGTGCATATCTTACCTCCAGTTCTGGATACTTCCTTTCTAGTAGCTCTGGATAGTTGAAATTAATAAAAAAGGATTTGCAAAAGCCAAGAGAGCAATAAGTAAAATCATTCAAAAAAACAAATGTACAATACCATGGTCATGGAGCCACGTGTCATCTCATGACCATATGACAGGGAAAGTCCACAGTCCAGATGGTTGTCAAGCTTTCTCTCCATTTCTTCACTAACAGAGATGACGTCCAATTTCAAGTTAAGATCTTGTATGGTTGTGGTTGTTCTTGTTCAATAACGAGAATTCAATTATTAGAATAATATAAAATGCTTCCTGAAGGCCAATCTTATAAGTCTCGTTATTCATATTATTATTATCAACTTCAATTTCAAAATAAAAAACTTACAATACCTTATGCTTAAATTTTGTACGTACATCTATGAATTCTTGACTTAAATTTTATAAGCATTTTCTTAATAAAAAAAGTTGAAAAACATTGACAAAACTACATTTTGTGATGTATTTCAAGAAGTTGAACATAAATTATGAAGTTTTTTTTATTAAATTCACAAAATTTTGTAAATGTGTTCTTATTTTTAAAACTATAAATAGAACAAGAATATGAATATATACTCTGAAAATATAATTTATACCTAACTAGAAGAGTTGGGTTATAACAATACACATATCACATATATGCTGATAAAATGAGTGTATATTTCATTTTCAAAATCTAAATAATCAATCTGAAGCGCTCAATATGATCTTTATATATATATTTTTTTAGATGATTATAAAATTAATTGATTTTATCATTATGAACTATCCAAAAATAATAATTTTCTAATTATCTGAAAGAATACCAAAAAAAGAAATATAAAATCTGATTTATCACTCAATTTACAATTTTACATATAAAGATTCTGTTGAGTTATTCATTTGATTATTTAGATCACAAAAACAGTGATATGAATTCATATCATCGGTTGATCCATGATATATCATCATAGTCTAACTCCTAATTAGAATATCAAATTATAATCTTCTATTATATTTGATATCGTAAATGCAAAACAATTGTTTAACTAAATCTTCAAAAACATCCATTTGACTCATTATCACTACAAACCATAATAAAATTATTACATTTGATAATCTAATTATCATACGTTTCCATTTCTCCTTTATGTTTGGCAATCACGTTTCTTAGGATCTAACAAAAAAGTTAATGCGTTTTTATTTATAAGTAAAACCAATAATGCCAAACAAGTCATAGCTGGGACTATTTTAAAGACTCCATTTCACATTTCACCGCAGAGGATCAACGGAGATACCGGATCTCTTATGGCAGATATTTCATGCCTCACTATGTGGCAGAGCAAATTGGAAAACAGCTCCAACAATAATTAATGGTCTGGCCAACCAACGAACCAGTGCTTCACCACACCAATTACTGTACTAACCACTGGATGACTGAGTGTATTTCCCGTAGGACCCACACGGTGTCCATCTTTTACGACCTAACCTCCTTATTTTTCCGTTTAATAAACAAGAATAGTGGCACATTTGCCTCTCTAACCTCCTTATTAATTGAGAGTTTGAAACGTGCTTCATCCTATAGAATGTTCTAGTAAGCTTGGTTCTCAATCAGACAGCCCCACCTTTCTTTTCAGGAGGCGAATTTCTTTGTTCCTTCTAATTTTTAATTTTTGAAGGCTTCGAGGAACAAGAAAAATAAAAAAATCGACCTCTTTGTCTGACAAAAAGGTCTTCATCCTGCTCTCAAAAAATAAAAAAGTTCTTTTTTCGAAATACTGGCAGAAGCTGCCAGAGGTAAGAGGTCTTCATCTTCCTCCTCTGGGAAAAAAGGAAAAAAGAAAGAGATTCTCCTCCACCCTCCAATCTCTCTACAATCATATTCATTCACCATATATACAGTGCTACTTGACCTTTCAACCTGGGGAAAGAAATAAAAGAAACGACTTCCTGAGAACTTCTACCATGCTGAGGCTCTCAAGGGGGTTATTATTCGTTTGTGAGCTCCTTCTCAGCTCCATCATTCACCTCCTTTTTGGGTTCTACATTTTCAGCACTGCCGTTGCAGCTGATGTTTCTCAGACTCTACTTGGTTCAATCAGACCCAGTTATGCCAACGAAGAAACGAGAGTCAGAGCATCAATCCATGAACCGAGGGAAGACAAGGCCTTTTCTGGCACCAATTCAGTACCTCCTATTGTGCTGGTTCATGGCATCTTTGGCTTTGGCAAGGGGTATGTATGAAACCCGGGTCCCCTCTCTCTCGCATTTCCCCTCTTCCTGAGAGAGTGTGTCCGTGTGTGTCTCATTTCTATTTATGTGTTTTTGTTTTGTTAACCTAGAGGCTTGGTGGACTATCGTATTTTGCTGGGGCAGAGAAGAAAGATGAGTTTGTGCTTGTACCGGACTTAGGTTCTCTTACAAGCATATATGACAGGTACATTAATTTTTTAATTAAAAATTTTCAATTTCAGAGTGCTTATCTGATAACTTCACTTGTGACGGATAGAGAATAAGACAATTTTTTTTATTTTTGCAATATCGTCATCAAGATTGTCATATAAACTGATTTTTTGTTTTCTAATTTTGAGGTTTATGTTTTAAGAAATGGTCTAAAAAAATTACAGAGCAAGAGAATTGTTCTATTATCTGAAAGGCGGGAGGGTAGATTATGGAGAAGAGCACAGTAAAATGTTTGGGCATTCCCGATTTGGAAGAGTTTATGAGAAAGGTAAGATCTTTTGCTGAAAATCTGTTGCTTTTGGTACTTTTATGGGTAGTCAGTTAAACCAAAAACTGAAATTGCAAACTTTTAGGGCATTATCCTGAGTGGGATGAGAACCATCCGATACATTTTGTAGGCCACTCAGCTGGCGCTCAAGTAGTCAGGGTGCTGCAACAAATGCTTCATGATAAGGTTGGTTTTTTCTTAGGGTTCATTTTACTTTTTACAAAATCTTAATTTACTTCAAAGTATTGATACTTTGGTAATTGACATGACTCTTTTAGCGTGTAATCCTTTATTCCCAAATATTTTTGCTGATGATGCTTTGCATGATTTTTAATGAAGAAGGTCAGATTGGATGGGTAATTCTTCAAGTAAAAGGGTGATGAGGGGTTGGTCATACATTTGGTGATTTTTTTCAATGAATCACAACTATATATTTCATATATTTGTTAGATTTTGTTCCAATTTGACTTCAATTCATGAAATATTTCCAAAATAAAATAATCAGGAAAAGTTCATGAATCATCCTATTTCAAAATGACAGGAATTTTTTGGCTATGATAACACTTCTGAGGATTGGATCTTAAGTCTTACTGCCTTGTCTGGTGCTCTCAATGGAACAACCAGAACATATTTTGATGGAATAAGGTATTTTTTTTTTTTACTTTTGGTAATACTAGAAATTAAGGATATTATAGCATAATAATAATATTATTAATTTAACTTCTGGTAGTTGTTATCATGATGAGGAAGAAAAAGTTGATGAAGTGTGTGCCTTCCGTTACAATTTCATTTCTAAGTCTGGAAGCATGTAAAACAACCAATTAAACAAACATTGAATTGATCAAAAGCTGAAAAACTAGTACCACATAAAAGATAGTGTTTCCTACTTTTTGGTTTTCTCGTTCTATTTTAAGTATGAACAAGTTACTGCATCATTTGTTAATATCTCACTGGTACAATATTGAAATCAGACCTGAAGATGGAATGTCACTGAAACCGATCTGTCTCCTTCAATTGTGCCGGTTAGGAGCAACAATTTATGAATGGCTCGACATAGCATGGCTCAAAAATTACTACCATTTTGGGTTTGATCACTTCCACATGAGCTGGCGGTACACCGGGTTATCGGGCCTGGCAGATTTGATTTTAGGCAACTCCGGGCCATTTGCCACCGCGGACTGGATCCTTCCAGATCTGACAATCCAAGGATCCATTAAAATCAATGCAGGGCTGCAGACTTTTAAGAACACCTTTTATTTTAGCTATGCAACTAAAATGACGAGGCGTATTAGGGGGGTCACAGTACCATCTAGTTTTACTGGTACCCATCCCTTGTTGCTTATCAGGGTTATGCAGATGTGTCGGTGGCGGTACCCAGCTGACCTGCCACTTCCTTATAAGGGGTATAGGTATGTAGGCTCTGCAAATCAGTAAGAAGAACAAGCATGAAAAAAAATGTTGGATATTGTCATATTTTATGTCACTGGAATAATGTTAACATATTTGCTGCAAATTATTGTGGTTGTGTTTAATTAATTATGATGTTATCAATTACTTCAATTATGGTAATAGGGATGAAGATTGGGAGGACAATGATGGGGCTTTAAATACTATTTCTATGACACATCCACGTATACCTGTTGAACATCCAAGTTGTTTTGTGGTTAATGATTCAGATTGCCATCCCCTTCAGCCCAGTATCTGGTATGTTCATTTCTATTCCAAGAATTAGATTAATTATTGGTTTATTGTCATACATGAGAAGCTTGACTGTATAGCATGATATCTTTCATGTCATGAAATGACTAATGAATTTAGATCTCAACTAAAGTACGTGATACTTTGTTAGATTCCTTGTTACAGCAGCTTTTTGATAGCTTTTCTCATAAGAAAAATATTATAATTTTTTTTAAACTCATGTTAGTACAATCAGATGAAACTCTGAAATATCAGTTGTGGTATTAGGTGTCATTCTTTTTAGTTAATTTGGATCACCTAGATCTATATATTTAAATTATTTGTTCAATTCTAACCTCAGAAACTTTCTTTTCCAATGTCCTTGGTACATAAGAAACTGTAACCTAGAAAGTATTTCTTTATCTGCATTTTCCGAAATAATAAATATGCTGCTCCTGTGAACAGGTATTACAAGATATTGGAGGGGGATCACATATTCTTCATTCTAAATAGAGAGAGAGCGGGTGTACAATTTGATATGGTATATGACAGCATATTCAGGCATTGCAGACAGCGTGTTCTCAGAACTTCGCATCAACCAACAGTGCCAAATCACACGCCTTCTTAGGATTTTTTTTTTATTTAATTTGTTAGTCTTTTTTTCCAATTTAAATGTATAGATATGGAAAGAGATAGACAAGTTATGTGTACTTCAAAATATGAGATGGGCTATTGTGAAAACGTTTGTCTGAGAGAGCAGAATTTGATGATGAAATCCGAGTAAATTATCATCATATTTTGAGGTCTGGAAGAACACTAACTGTACTTAAAAAAAAAAAAAATCTGATTTAGTGCTATATTCTAGGGTTTGTCTGTCACCTATTGGAATAGAAAAAATATAAATAACATTATTATTCTGATAAATGAATTTGTCAAATAAATTTTAGATCAAGAAGAGTGTTAAATTGGTATATCAAGTTATATGTGGTATATTAGTTTAGTTATTGTAGAATAGTGATTATTATTTGATTATGTATATATTATAATATTATAATTATAATTATAATTTATTATTTATTATTATTATTATTTTATTATTCTTATTGTTAGTATTATTATTATATTTATTATTATTATATTATGATTATAATATGATTATTATTTTTCATAGAAGTTTAGTATTAAATTTCAACTATATTAGATAAACAATAAAGCAAAGTAAGAGAAAATACATAATATAACGGAGTACGGCTATCAATTGCTTACGTCTTTAGAATCCATAATCATCAATGTTGATTGTGTTGAGTCATTAAAAAATAAGTAAGTCATACAACTACAAATTTTTGATCCCTTATAGCAAATAATGGGCAGCCATTAGCCAAGTGGAGACACATGTCTCACAAAGAAACAATAAAAAACTAGCTAATCTCACTCTAATAATGATTTTATAAAATATTCTTAAGATTAAATAACAATGGATCTGAGATTTTAGCTCAAAACTAGCTAATCTCATTTTTAATTTTTTAAAATGATGTTCAAGTATTAAATATTTTATTATTATTTTTAGAGCTAATTTTTAAAAATTAACAACCATGATTTAAAAAGCTCAAAACACTCCAAAATTTTGCATCCCATAAGATTTTTATATAAAGAATTTAATGAGGATGATAAATTAAAATTTCAAGATAATTTGATGTACTTTTTGAGTTAAGCTCACGGATGCCTTCCGTGAGCTTAAGCTCATAGTATCTTTACTATATATATATATATATATATATATATATATATATATATATATAGCAATGTATCCAAATCGATAAGAAATTCATTGTAACGATTAGGCAATGCTAACTTTAGTGAGATTAACTATTGCAACAATGCTAAATTTATTATAACGGATGTAAGAGGGATTTGTTCTGAAGTTTTTTGGATAAAATTTGTAAGCAAATGATTTCTTCAGTTACAATGATCATAGAGATCCGTTATAATAGTTAGAAGCTGATTTCTGTTGAATTTTATCTCGATGTCATTCATTGCAACGGTTAGGTGGTAGATATGCTATGGAGCTATTTGGATACAATTTGTATAGAGATGAATTAATCTATTATAACGATTGTGGTAACTGTTACAACAGTTATGGCATATTACCACTACTTTACTTGGGTTAATCTCGACATTACTTTGGTTACTTTTATTTCTTACGATTCTAATCTAATCTAAGTCTATTTTGAGATCTTCATGCATATTCTTTTGCTCATGTTTTATATCTGCATTTCATAAACTCAAAGAAAACTGTTAAATTATTATGTAATTGTTTTATAAATTGACAAATATAATTTTATATAATTTTGAGAATGATTTACAACAACAATTATGATTATATTATTATTATAATAATATTATGATTATGGTTATTACTATTATTTATAATTATTATATTAGCATCATTGTTTGTATTATATTATTATGATTGTGATTATTATTATTATATATTATCATCATTGTTAATATTATTATATATTATTATTTATTACTATTATATTATCATCACAGTTAGTATTATAATTATTATTATCATTATTATTATCATCATCATTATTAATATCATAATTATTAATATTTTAACTATTCTTATTGACAACTATGAAATAATATTTTAGCTCTTCTAAATAATTAAATATTGTTCTTCTACTACTCTTTTAAAATAATACTATTTCATCACTCTCTCTCAAAATTATCACTTTTTTTTTAAATTATTCCTTAATTTCGCAAACGGCCTCTAAATGTATTTGCAGACATTAAGGCAAGTCTTCGTTTCGATGGATTCAATAGATACGTGTTCAAATCTGAAAAAAAAAAATAGTGCTCGTATCACTTTAGACATGCGAATTTGAATATAGAAGCGTAAATATTCAAATATGGTTGGAACCTCTGCAGCGCCATGTGTTTTCAATGGAGATTGCCTACGAGACTCGTCGGAAATATAGCTGAAATGCCAAATACAAACTTGTCTCAAAATATTAAATGAGAACGCTGGCATATGGAGGACCGACATCATCTTTGTTTATTTTTCCACTTCTTTCTCCCCACGCGCAGAAAAAAAATTGAGAATTGAACTGATTATTACTATTTAGGTGAAAAAAAAAAATTTGATCGAGTGAATTTTTCCCCACCTCTGCGAAATGAACCGAACAGACCTAAAAATTACAATCATGTAGGAAATTAATCGAGTACAAGGCAACATAAGAAAATAAATAAAGTCACTTGCAGGGGCGTCTGGGACAGCTGTCCTTGAAATTTGAAAAATAAGTTTGTAAATAATACTTTCGATTATATGCTTTTTGAAGATTTTGTTGCCCCTCTCTAAATTATTTAATTATTTTAATTAAGAAAAAATATTTAATATCATACACAATGAAATAATTATATAAAATTTTAAAATACAAAAATCGATAGTAAAAAATTTTCATCATCAAATTAATTATTTATTACTTTTAATTTTATTTTACTATTATTTTTATTATGTAAAAAAATATTGTTTTGATATATTTTTATTAAATAATAATATATATTAAATTATTATTATTTATTTAATATTTATTAATTAATAAATAATATTATAAATTATTATCATTACCCCTATTAAAATACTGCATCCGACACTTGCACTAATCGCATCCGATAATGACAAAACATAAAACTATTTCATAACAAAATTGAAGATAATTGACCAACGATTCCCAAAATTAACAATGACACAGAAGATAACTCACATTTGTACCCATCGAACCATCTTTATAGATTGCAAATATCACTGACATCAAGACTCAACACAAGTCAATTAATTAATTGGGATGTAGATGCTTTTAGTTTAACTGCTCATCTCTAAAAAAAAAACATAACATTATATGGTTATATATAATTATTTATGGCCCACTGATCCTCATTTAAAATCTACATTTTGGATTGAATTACTTTCGATTTGGTCTAATTGGGTTGGTCCTTGGATGGTGGGTGGGGACTTTAATACCATTAGATCACGCACTGAAAAGAAATGGGTTTCTTTTGATTTATGGAATATGAATGCTTTTAATAATTGGGTTAATGATTTGGCCTTGATTGATCTTAAGTGTATTGATAGACAATTTACTTGGGTCCAATGAGGTAAAAGCTCTCAAATGGCTTGTTTAGATAGAATTTTTGTTAATCAAGCTTGACTTACTATTTTCCCTAATACACATACTTATAGTTTTGATAGAACAATGTCCGATCATTCCCCTATCTGTCTAGATAATGGGGTTTCTCAATTAATTTCATCTACTATATTTAAATTTGAAGCTTTTTGATTAAATCAAGAAGGGTTTTCTGAGTTAATGGTTAAATGGTGGTCAAGTTTTCCATCTGGGCCTCTCACAGCTCAAGTTTGAAAGTTAAAATTAGACCAATTACGTATTAAACTTAAAGGGTGGAATGCTAACATTAAAAGATCTATTAAGGATAAAAAATAACATTTATCTTCGTCTATTCATCATTTTGAATTATTGTTAGAACATAGGGATTTATCTGATATTGAATATGAATCCTTCCATGGGGCAAAAAATGAATTGACTAATGTGTATAGGGATGAAGTAATCTATTGGCAACATCGAGCACAAATACAATGGCTCTCTCAAGGAGATGCTAATACGAAAATTTTCCACTATGTTGCTTCTTCTAGAAAACGTAGTAATTTAATTACTTTCTTAAAAATTGATGGGTTGAATCTAGGGATCCTCTGATTCTTGAGAAGCATGTTTTTCACTATTATAAAGATTTATTGGGCACCAAGGGCTCTACTTGGCTCACCTTTTCAAATGATATTTGGGAAATCATGAAAAAGTGTCTACTTCTGAAAATACTTCTCTTATTTCCCTTTCACTAAAAATGAGATTAAGAGTGTTATTTTTTCCATGAATTCCAATAAAGCTCCAAGGCCAGATGGTTTCTCTATTTTATTTTATCAAAAAATTTGAGATCTTATTAAGCATGACATTATTTTTTTATTTTCTGAATTTTATCATCATTGTTTGGATATTGCTAAATTTAATAGAGCTATTATATGCTTGATTCTTAAAGTGGTTGACACATCAACGATCAACGATTTTCGGCCCATTAGTTTACTTAATTGTAGCTTTAAATTTTTTACAAAGGTATTAACTTCTCGCTTGCACCCTGTGTTGGATCGATTGATTGGATTTAACCAACATATTTTCCTTAAGGGTCGAAATATTATGGATAATGTCATATCCGCTCATGAAATTTTATATTCTATGCATCGTTTCAAAGAACCTGGTCTTTTACTCAAATTAGATTTTGAAAAAAAATTTGACAATGTTAATTGAAATTATATTCTACATACATTTCTACAACAAGGGTTTGATCCCAAGTGGGTTAAATGGATGGAATCCATTTTATGGGGCGGGCATAGTGCGGTGTTATTTAATGGTCGAGTCGGCACCTATTTTGAGTGCCGAAAGGGGGTTAGGCAAGGTGATCTTTTGTCTCCCTATCTTATTTTACTTGCTACCGGGGGGTCTCAATAAAATTCTTTCTATGAGAATTAGATTAGGTCATTTTGAAGGGTTAGGCCCCCTATTCTTAATGGCCAAAAAATTTAAATTTACAATATGCTGATGATACACTCTTGTTTCTTAAAGTTATTATTTGATAATTGAACGAGTTAAATGAGCGCTTAGAGCATTTGAGGGACTCTCGGGGTTAAAGATTAAATTTACAAAATATGAACTTATCACCCTTAATATTTCTTCGAATTGGCCTCTAATTTTGCTTTTCAACTTAATTGTAAATTAAGCTCCTTACCTATAAAATACTTAGGTTTATCCTTACATTGGAAAAAGCCATCTCGACGAGAATGGCAACATTTAATTGATAAAATTAATAATAAACTCCCTACGTGGAAGGGGAAGTTTCTTATCTTAGGAGTGCGCTTAGTGCTTCTAAACTCAGTTATTTTTTCTATCCCACTTTATTACTTTACTCTTTTTAAAATTCTATTTGGGTTCTTCATAAGATTGATCAAATTAGAAAGCGTTTTCTTTGGTCTGGTCCAGATATACTCAAGACTAAGTGTCATTTGATCAAATGGAGATTATTTGTTGTCCAAAAGATGTTGGGGTTGGGGGTTTTAAATTTGGAACATATGAATATTGTTTTCTTTGTAAATGGTTTTGAAAGTATAAATATATTAATGAAGAGGGTCTTTCGGGCAATCTTTGGTTTGTTTTAAATATAACACTACTTCATCCTCTAATTTTTCTATTTTTTGGAAAGCGATAACTTCAATTTCATACTTTTTGTTACTTGGGACTGAATGCATAGTAGGCAATGACTAATCTATTAATTTTTGGATGGATAATTGGTACAATGATTTTCCTTTATCACTACACTTCCCTCTAGTTTATGCTAAAACCAAATCTTTTGTTGTCTCACTTAGTGATATTAAGCTTAACCTCAGTCGAGGAACTAGTGTTGCTATGCGACACGAAAAGTCTCAACTTATTGTTATACTACACTCATTGTCATTTTCCCTTGAGCGGGATTCCGCTCTTTGGTTATGGGAACCTAATGGTTTATATTCAATTAAGTCCATGTATCACTTTCTATGTTTTGGGGGGATTAAAACGAATTTGTCCAATTCGGTTTGGGTATTAAAAATTCCTCTAAAGAATAAACTTTTCTTTGGATGACATTGCATAATAAAATTTTGACAAAGAATAATTTGTGCAAACGTGGATGGGTGGGTGATTTGTCTTGTGTTTTTTGCATTACTTCTGAATCGGTGGACCACTTGTTCTTTCATTGCCCATTTATTTCAGATTTTTGGTCAAAACTTCTTATATCTCATTCACAAGGAAGACAACTATGTGTCTCCTCCATTTTAAAATTTTGAAATATTTATGTACCCTTATATAACTTTCAATTTTGGAGTACCTTATTAGCAGCTACCCTTTGGATTATTTGGCTGGAACATAATAAAAAGATTTTTCAATCCTCTTCGGTTCCCAACCGCTAGCATTTATTTTCATATTTTGCATTTATATGAATGTTGGATAGTTTCATTGTCGGATTAGAGAGCATAATGGCTGCTATGGCCGCTCCCCAGCACTCTATCGCTCTCTCGTTGTTTCGGCTCACTGGTGATGTGGCTTTTGATGATGAGGATTTACTTGATTGAGCATTGTGTTTGGCTTGTAGCATTCTAGATATTGTGGGTTGTACATTGTTGTTTGTGTTTGGCTAAGTCTTTCAATTTATTCTTTATTTTCTTCTTTCCTCAAGATAGTATTCTTGAGGTTTTGCTTGCTATGATTTATCTCTTGTAAGCTGTAAATTTGTACACTTATTTGCTTTCAAAAAGTAATGGAAACCGGTACCATGATTTGGTGCTTTTTCTTTTTCAAAAAAAAGCTCAACACAAGTAAATTAAAACGATGGCAAAACCAAAGAAAATCGATCGTCTAGTTGTGCAACGACTACAAATAAATGATCTACTATAAAAAAAGCGAGAAACAAATATATATATATATATATATATATATATATATATATAGTGGAGATACCGTGAGCTTAAAAACTTCCGTGCTTCGCGTCCGTATCTCGAATTAAAAAAACATATTAATTCATCTCGAAATTTTAATTTATCATTCTCATTAAATTTTTTATATAAAAATCTTTGGGATCAAAATTTGGATATTTTTTTGAGTTTTTTAAGTTGTTTTTTAATTTTTGAAAATCGCTAGTTTTGTCTAAAAATAATAATAATATATTCAATACTTTTACATCATTTTCAAAAATTAAAAAATAGACTTAAAAAAATCTCAAAACACTCCAAATTTTTGATCCCAAAGATTTTTATATAAAGAATTTAATCGAGAATATAAATTAAAATTTCGAGATGATTTAATATGTTTTTTGAGTTAAGCTCACTGAGGCCTTTGTGTGAGCTTAAGTTCATAGCCTCCACTATATATATATATATATATATATATATATATATATATAAAAAAGTGAGACTATCATGTTTCATAAAGCATAAAATTTTTTATGTTTCATATTCGTATATTCAAATTTGAAAGTCAAAATAACCGATCTAAACCATTAAACATAATTTTCATATTGAAATATTTTTAAAGATCAAATTTTACTTTTATATTTTTCTATTTTTTTTATTATTTTTAAATAGATAAAAAATCACTTGTATTGAATGATGCAAAAATTATTAAATCATCAAATTTTATCTCCATCTAAAAAATAATAAAAATTTTCAAAATATATAAAATTTAATTTTCAAGGTATTTTAATATAAAGATCATGTTCAACGGATTGAATTGGTCATTTAGACTTTCAAATTCGAGATACAAACGCAAAGCAAAGAAAAAATTTATACTTTGTAAAACACCATAACCTCACTCTCTCTATATATATACAACTATATATAAATTCAAATCAACACACTGACACATAAAACATTGCTTTTTCTCGACCAGAATTATAAAATATTTCACAAAATATGTAAAGAGAAGGGGGACAGCCACGAAGGATCCAAGAAGTACACTATAACCATGAAGCAAGATACACCATTGCAAAAATTCAAGGCTCCACCGGAGGCCTCAATTTTATCAACCTCCCAACTCTATCTTTGTCCGTATTTTCTAGGTATCCCTTCAAAAAAAAAATAATAATAAGTAAAAAAGTATTAACATGTTTTGAATTAGAAAGCATGGCAAGTAAAGGCTTTCTCGACAGGGACGGATATGAACTTTTCTTGACAGAGACGGATATGAACAATAAAACGAGATATTTGGAAACAGCTTCCTTCACTAGTGTACTTGATTATATCAGCTCTAAGAACTTCCATGTAGTTCAATTGAACCCCTGAACTACTGACATTTATTGGATCAAATCCCTTTCAACAATTAGCCAAGTAATTGTGCTTTTATTCCAGCAATCCGATGAGCTGTGACTACAATGGGCAAAAATTAACTTTGCAAGAGCCATTACAGTGAGACAGGTACCCTCTTTCTTCTCACAGGACACTTATTTTACTCAAACAATCTCTCCCTCTTTCATATGCTCTTTGAATTAAAATTGTTGATTTCACATGAGAAGTTGATTTTCCAATCATAGATAGAAAACTAATCCAAATTCCAAGGAAAAAAAAACTGAAATTGAGGAAGGGCTATCTTTGATTAAGTGGGATGAGAAAACAAGATGAAATGGAGATGAAATTATTCAGTGTGCGCGCAAGTGCCAGGGCGGGTGAGGTCTGAAAATAGTAGTTTATATGTTGGTAAAGGACTACTCAAAAATAAAAAGATGAGCGAAATCACCAGTCTCTTCCTTCTTTTTCCCCTCATTTGGGTCACTGTCTGCCGTCTAATCAATTTATTACTATTACCGCTAAATGGATTGAAATTGAATGAACCAAAAAAAAGAAAAAAATAATTAAAAGGATCAAATATCAATATCACCACCAAAAATATCAGGGCCAATTGAAGCATATGCAAGTATCTGCTCTCCTCCCAGTAAACTTGGAGACATACCAGCTAATTCACAAGAATGAAATACACAAAACAGACCAACGTTGGTTTGCACCTCATAACCAACCAGTGCAAAGAAATCACAAACGTATGCAGGCAATAGCATCTTACCTTCCAAACTATCTCGTCGAGACATAAACAGACCTTCCCATACCGATCAAGAAAGTGTCGCTCAGTTATCGGGGATTTACACACATCCTTTACCGCAGATGTAATTGAAAATATCACCTCAGCCACTTCAATCAGATAAAGGTGAATGAGTACATTAATAAAGAAACAATAAGATGGTTTTCAAAGAAAAAGGTCGTTGCAGAGAATTTTTTGGGGCCAACAAATGAGATTGATGAAATAATTTCATAACTTCCATAGGTCTTCAAGTTATACAATTTGTATCCTTTTGGGCTGTAAAATTATTTTTTTCTGGTAAAGTAACCTAAAATCCAAATCATGTCAAGTATGATATGATCTTCCATTTGCACAATGCCATGACACAATGGAAGGATTTTATTCATCCATTTTACTAAGAAATAGGTTCAATGAACAAAATGGTACGGACCTGAAAATTTAAGGACCAGAGTGGGAACTCTGGGACTACAGGATCTAAACAGGAAGCTATTGAAGCCTCAGAAACCATTTGTGCAATTTGTTCATTCATTCTTAAGCAGTTGCACAGCAGATTTCTCCCTGTTATGTAAGGGGTTCTGAATTTGTGAAGGTATCAGAATTTTATTGTTTTTCAGTAATTTCTTTTTTTTTCACTCTATACTGATAGAAAATTAAAGGAGATAAATGCACATAAGAGATTTGCTAAGCACTTCATACTTACAAGCAAGTTCATCATATTCATCTTTGCCAACAACATATATGCATACATCTCCAAGTATGGTATATACAATATAAACTGACCTGAAAATGAAAAATACATTACATTTTATATGAAAGCACCTCAAATCAAGGGATTCCAGGAACAGACCAATTAGATAGTAGCTTCCTACTTCGCATTTTTATGTCAGTAATTTTGTATACTTCAAATTCTTCATACGAACTGAAATTTGCTAGTAATGTAAGCACAGAACAAATTTTATATGTAAAGGGGAAAGATCTGCATACTTGTGAGAAGCAACAAAAAGCTCTTCATTTTTAGCCCCTTTGAGGTTCTCAGTGCCTAATTTGACAAGGAAAGAGCGCCAGTGCAATCTCTCCTCAGCTGGAACTCCATGAAATCTGCATTAAATCGACATCCTATTTCACATACTTTCATTAACAACCATTATTCTTAATTAGTAATATATCTCAACCCTACTAGTTGAGTTACTTAAATAGCCCAATTTTTTTGTCATGTGGATCTGATAAGCATATAAAGCAGTTTTGAAGCTTTAAAGTGAGCAACATTGTGGAGAATTACTATTTAAATTTATTATAGAAAATAACTACCGAGATCGTTAAATTTGGGATAACTGGGTAAAGATTTTTCACTCTTAGCTAATGGTACGTCTAGATCTAACAAGCCAGAAGGGGGCACCAGGTCCCAAATCTTAAGACAACTTCCGGAAAAACACCAGTTTGAATGGAATTGGGTACTTGATCTTAAATTTGAACCAACGTTACCAAATCTCAGCGGATGAAGTGGCCAGATCAAAGAGAAAAATTGGTCGAACAGAATTAAGGAAAAACACGAACCGCTCGATTAGGATGTTGCCTTCCGAGTTAGCGAAGAGCACCGCCAGTATCATTTTCTTCTCCTCTACCCTACTCTTCTCTCTCCCTGTGCGCGCGATCTGGACCAAACGGAGACCGGAAATGCTTTTCGCGCAGTTAAATTTGGAGTGGTAATTGCTCGAGAGGGGATTAATCGATTAACCGAGTTCAGATTATCCTAACCTAAATGAAAGTGTCGGTGATTCCATTTCAGGCCCATGAAAAGAACGGCACGTAGCGGAGATTTGCGGAAGATCCGATCGGCTATAGGGAGTGTTTGACAGTAAAGTAAAAACTTAGAAATAGAATAGCTATTTTGATAAATTAATTTATCAAATGAATTTTAGACTAAGTAGAAAAATAAGTAGAAAAAATGTATGAATAGTGGATTAGCTTTAATTCGGTATATTAAATTATATGTATTATATCATGATTAATTTAATTATGATTTAATATATTATTATTGTTATAATTATGTTATATTATATTATTATATCATGATTATAATTATAATTATGATTTATTATTATATTATTAGTATGATTATAATTTATTATTATATTAATATTATGATGATTATTTATTTATTATTATATAATATTATTATAATAATTATTATGTTATTATTATATTAATATCATTGTTAGTATTGTTATTACATGATTAATTTTACTATTATTTATTATTATAATAATAATGATTTTAGTATTATATTATTATATTATGATTATAATTTTATTATTATATTATTATATTATAATTATGATTATATTATTATGATTATGACTATGATTATTATTATATATTATTATATTATTATTATATTATTATGATCATTATTATATTACTATTATTATTAATTATTTATTATTATATTATATTATATTATATTATTTTATATTATGATTATATTAAATTATTATATTATTATAATTATAATTATAATTATAATTTATTATTATATTATCATTATTATTATTACTATTATCATTATTACTATTATTATTATTTTAATTATAATTATAATTTATTATTATTAATATATTATTAAATTAAGATTATGGATTATGATTATTATTATTATTATTATTATTATTATTATTATTATTATTATTATTATTATTATTATTATTATTATTATTATTAGTATCATAATTATCCACATTTTAACTATTCTAATTAACAATTCTTATTATTAACAACTATAAACGATATTTTTCTCTTCTGAATAATCAAGAATACCACTCTTCCAAAAATACACTATTCTATCACTCTTCCAAAATTATCACTCTTCTAAAGTTATTCCTTGATTTGCCAAACGAACCCTAGTTAATTTGAATAATTATAAAATAAATTTAAATATAAATTTTGATATATAAAATTTATTATTATTAGATTTAAATCATATTAGATAATTTGATGGTTAAAATTAAAAATCGCACATATGAAATTTTTTCAGCTCTAATAATTTATTAAAATTAGACGTATCGAATCTAAAGGTTAAAGGTTAGTATCCGCAGTTAGCAGATCATCGATGTCGGTCTCCTCTCCCATTTTATAGTATTGCTCTTTAGATTTTTACACGCAGTCTAATATTAATATGACAATATTTAAAATAATAATTTATTAAATAATATAAATTAAAATTTACAGAGATTAAAGAATATTTTCTAAAATTTGGAGATAATTAACTGTATTTTTTAATTAAACCCTAAACCCTAAACTCTAAAATATGTTATTCTATTTTTTGGGTTATTAATATTTCAATCATTTGTTCATGCGTAGCATTTTGTCAATTAAAGAAAATATGTGGATCTCGCCAAATCAGCAAAAACACGAAAATCTGGGAAAAAAAGTATGAATTGAGTGATTTTTTTATTTTTATTGGGGGCAGGGGATGACAATTTTTGATCCGATCCAATCCAACATGACTCGAAGATAAATGGATCGGATATGAATTTAATTTTTTTACCCGGATCGAATTGGATCGGGTTTGGGTCAACCCGACCCGACCTGATTAATTATATTTTTTTAGCTTAAATATATACTAATTATACACTAATTAAGATTAATTATAAATTAATTAATATTTTATTGCTTAAAATTATATAAAAATAATTAATAAATATTTAATTATTTTACACGGGTTAGTCGGGTCGATCCATGACCCGTCGGATCGAGTATGGATCAAGATTTTTTGTCCTGAATTTAATCGAGTCAGATTTGAATCAGATAAAAATAATTATATAACCCGATCCGAATCTGATATGACCCGACCCATTAACACCCCTAATTGGGTCATAAATTTAGCATAAAGAAGAGCCATTATCATCTGAAGAAGACCCGCATTGACCAAACAAGAAAAAGAAAACTTAGAGAATTCTTTCAATCACGACACACTTGCTTATTGCATGATGTGTCTCGAGTTGCCTACCATGTTCCTTCATATAATATATCTTCTTTCAATCAATATCAACGCATCATGATATTACACTCACATTATCATATGAGTAATATAATATATTTTTTCCCTTTCTTTTACACTCATACACAAAATACAAAATATATTATTTCTTGCGCAAATTTTTTTAACATTTTTCTTCACTTTACTAGTGTTAATAAGAAAAGAAGCTGTGTTAAGCATATTGCATTTCTGTCTCAGCGTTGTAGGATCCGTACCTAGCAACACTGTAACATAGAAAAAGCCCATTTCTGGTATGATACGCTATAACATAAATTAAAAAAAAAAATCTATAAATCTAAAATAATTTTAATGAAAAAGATAAAAATAAAAAGGATCATGATCAAACATATTTAAATTCGATGAAGTATGTGATATCATGTAGTGTATCATATATGTATCACATCACAAAGACATCACGTATTTAATTGTAATATATCTTATGAATGCCATGTTATAAATGTTACATGTCTTCACTCCATTTTTTTTGGCTCATCATATAAAAAATATGATAATTCTGTTACCGACAAAAATTTGCATCAGACTGTTGAAGATGTAGAGATTAAGTTGATATGGATGATTGTGATTTACTCAAACTAAGTTGTTGGGTGCACTGCAGGAAAAAAAATCACTTCATGTAATATCAGGATATAATTTTATTGAATAAAAATGTTTAAAGTAAAAATCGAGTTACGTTAGGTAAAAATTATGATTGCAAAATTATATTAAATTTATTTTAATAATAAATATTCTAAAATTAAAAATATAAATGTGAGTAATAAATATATGAGACTTCTTAATTCATTATTTTTATTTATTTTTTCTATTAATTCTGATAATAGTAAATTTTTTTATGAACATATAAAAAATTATTGTTCGAAAAATAGAATATTAAGTCTCAGTTGTTAATGATCTCAATTTTTTTGCTGAATAAAATTAAATGAATGAGAAATCTTGATGATGTAATATGCACGGGAAAATTTTATTTTTTTATGAATTATAATTTAATAATGTCTAAAAATTTTAATTTATAAAAAAAATATATGTTAACCAAGGACACAATAAAGAATTTGAACTACGCCACTTTGTATATCTATTAAAAGCTAAAATAAGTTTCGCTATAGTTGGAAATAGTTGTGAATAATAAATTTGATCTCAACCGTTTATTAGTTGTTAACTTAGCATCTAATCAGTTCGGCTGAAGACCGTCATTGTTCTGCATAGTACTAATTTGTACCTCACCTCTTCTATACTAAATCAGATTCTAGAAAATTCTACACTACGCTGGATTTCTAGCTGAAACTCTAAATTTTTTTGTACTCTATCAATCAATCTCTTTGCCTTCTGTCTCCTTCTATTTCGTGATTTCTCTGCTCCACAACATTCTTCCCTTTCCTTTTTATTTTTTCTTTCGCCTATCTCAATCCTCTTGATAGTCATACATTCTACCTTGAGAGTAGGATTTTTGTTTATTAATTTTTCAGGTAACTTCCACCTAACTTGATCTCATTATTTATTTTATTTTTGAAAAAAAGAAAAATAATTTGAGTTCGTGTCCAAGTTAAGTACTTGGCTATCAGTTGAAGTTTTCACGTTCTTTCTTTTATCACTGTTTTCAATTTTTAATTTTTTATCAGTAAGTCTAATTTTTGAGTTTTGCTATTACTTCGTTAAATTTGAAAATTCACAATGGAGCACTATTGTATATGGTAAGTTATTCTTTGCTCCCATTTTGACATCAAAGAATATCGAGTTATTTCTCTTAATCAAGTAAAACTATCGTACTTCTATCAAATGGTCTTCAAACTTTGATTTATCACTCTTATTAAATTTTTCATATTGAAATTTTGTGGGTACAGAAATTTAAGATCTTTCGAGTTTTTAAGTCATTCTTTTCAATTTTTGAAAATAATGTACAAACATTGAATATTTTATTATCATTTTTAGAATTAATTTTCAAAAATTGAAAAGTACGATTTAGAAAACTTAAAACATCTTAAATTTCTGTACCCCATAAGATTTTAATATGAAAAATTTAATGAGAGTGATAAATCAAAGTTTGAAGACCATTTGATAGAAACATGGTAGTTTTACTTGATTAAGAGAAATAACTCGATGCTCCTTGATGTCAAAATGGGAGCAAAGAATAACTTGTGCTCCATTGTGAATTTTCAAATTTAACGAAGTAATAGAAAAACTCAAAAATTAGACTTACTGATAAAAATTGAAAACAGTGATAAAAGAAAGAACGTGAAAACTTCAACTGATAGCCAAGTACTTAACTTGGACACGAACTCAAATTATTATTATTTTTTTTCAAAAATAAAAGAAATAATGAGATCAAGTTAGGTGGAAGTTACCTGAAAAATTAATAAACAAATATGCTAAAGTAACTTCTCATAAAATTTTCATGTATCAAACGAACAGATCTTGTGTGTAAATGTGCCATGAATTTTTATCCTTTGAGAACGATCAAATTGAAATTGCAAATCTCACATCCATACCATTAAATTCCCACCCAAATTATTTCTTCCGAACAGGCCCTTAATCAACTAAGCAACGGAAACTTCCAGAACTCAGCCGCAACCCTCTAAAAACATGGGCCAGCCTTCAATAGGAGTCAATACCACCTTCCTGGTGCACGAATTAACCAATGCACCAAAGCACCGCTTGTTTGCAAATTGCAATTCATGCCGCGCGCGCTTCTCGCGAAAAGTAAAATTATCCTTCGGATTGCCACGCTGGCGATCCTCACCAAACCTACTCGACCAATGAGCGCCCTCCTTTTCTCCCTTTATAAACAAACCCACACCCATTTCGCTTCTAACAAGTCACAGCACCCATCCCAGTTCCCTCTCCTCCGATAAAAGAAAGCTAGGGTTTCTCGCCTCTTCGATTAGCACCACAGTCCGAAATGAGTTCCCCCGCATCCGGTAAAGGAGGCCGCGGCAAGTCCAAGTCGGCGAAGGCGGTGTCTCGATCGTCTAAAGCTGGACTCCAGTTCCCAGTGGGTCGGATTGCTCGCTATCTCAAGACCGGGAAGTATGCGGAGCGGGTTGGTGCTGGTGCGCCTGTTTATCTCTCTGCCGTGCTCGAGTATCTAGCAGCTGAGGTATTGAATCCGATCTATTCTTTAAGTGTCAGATTTTTGTATTTCTGCTTCTTGTTAATCGTGTTTGATTGTGGCCTTTGACATACAAGTTTTGGTCTCCAGATCAGCGTGCCATATCTATCTTTTGCTGATATAATCTTTGGGATTTCTATGTTTTCGTGTGGATTAGTTACCAGGTTGGTATAATGGTATCGAACGTGCATGTTGGTTTATTAAAAAAAAAATTGGTTTCAATATAATAGTGGAGGCCACGGGTGCCAGTATCATACTATCATTACTTAAAAGCAGTGAAATCCTTTAAGAGGCGATTTGATAAAATCAGATATTTATTTTTAAGTTTTTATCTAACTTGGGTTTGAAATTTTCTCTTCAGGTGCTTGAATTGGCTGGGAATGCTGCTAGAGATAACAAGAAAAACAGGATTGTGCCCAGACACATCCAGTTAGCAGTGAGAAATGATGAAGAGTTGAGCAAGCTTTTGGGAACTGTTACCATTGCCAATGGAGGTGTTTTGCCTAATATTCATCAGACACTTCTTCCCAAGAAAGCTGGAAAAGACAAGGGGGAGATTGGATCTGCTTCCCAGGAGTTCTAATTTATTTATTGTTTCAAAAATTATGGTTCTTTGTTGGCTGATTAGAGGTTTTTGTGGGATTTGTTTTGGGGTTTAGGTGGCTCAGTGCTGGATGCCTTTCCTTAGTATGTAGCTAGCTTAGTGACATGGTAAACTAGGTGTATAATCTTTGGCTGTATGAAACAATGGTGATAAAGATGAAATTTTTCCTTTAGGTTCATTCCTTCTAATCTTCTTTTTCCACTTTCATGCTTAGGTTATCTTTGACAATTTATTGTGTCATTGATTCACTTAGTTTCTGAATTTTATGGGGATGTGTATTCGTGCCCTTTTGAGGATTTTTGCAGATTGTTGTTGAGGGCTTATTATTTATCTTAATTGATCATGGCAATACGCACGTGATCCTACAGTTTGTAACCTTCAGAGGAATGTAGTGATGATTAAAAAATGAAGTACAATACTGTAGTAGTCGTTTCACAGCTATTACATTAACCTGATGATTTTATTTTCCTTAATCCGTACTAATTTAATAATGAAAAAAATATTGGTTGGTCGTTTTTTTGCTTTTGGAACAAAATTTAGGTTAATATATCACTACTATTAAAAAATCGTCGATGATCAGGAAAATAAAGTAAATTACATAAATGGTATCTAAAGTATTATATTTTTTTGTGAAGTTGGTCTTTAAAGTTTTGAGAATATCAATTTGATTTTTAAAGTTTCACTTTGTTATTATATTGGTCCTTAAAGTTTCAAAGATATCATTTTAATCTCTAAAATTTCACTTATCATTTTAGTCTTTAAACTTTTTATTTAATTATTTATAATAAATTAGTCCTATCATTATCAATGCTAAAAAAATAAATATTTACATTGATGTTCATATCATATAATATATCTTATAGTTTGTGAAAATGTTATCGCAAACATTATAAACATCATATGAATTGATGTATAATAATATGACATTAATGTAATATTTTTATTGTTATATTTATATTAGTTATAGTGCTAAAAAATAATTATATGATAAATGGAAATATTACTTTTTAATAAAATTTAAATAGGACTGATTACAAATTAAAAACTTTAAGAACTAACATGATATCTAATTTGTACTTTAAGAACTAACATAATACCTTTAAAAATTTTAAGAACTAATTTAGTAACAAAGAGTGATACTTTAAGGATATAATTTTAAAACTTAAAAGATTAGTTTAATAATACGATGATATTTTAATGACCATTTATATTATTTACTGATGAAAATATTATAGAACAGGCCTACAACATAAATCCAGTAGATTTGCCACCAAGGTAGGATTAACTATATCGGTACAATATTTTCATTCTTAATGTCAGAGAATCTAATTGTATCGTGGAGCAACAATATGGAGCATGAATTGAGAAAGCCCAAGGTCCATGCCATAGCACGATTGGGCCCAAATAATATTCTATTGGGTGCTGAGAAAGCCCATGGATTTGGCGTGAAAAAAAGTTCCCGATTTCTGGTAAATTGATAACTGGATTTATATCTGAGGTCAGAAACAACAAACCTTATGAATAATTAAGGCGCCTTGTTTGTTATATTACTACAATTTATATTCCTTGACAATCAGATCTCAACAAATGTTGCACCAATATATATGTATTTTTTTTAATTTAAAAAGGAGCTTCAAAACTTGATAATAAATTTAGTGATGCTTCATAACAGTAGTCCGATCAGATATGAAATTAAAACATTAAAACTTACTTCAAGAATAATTCGATAACATAGAATTATCCCCAAGCACGTACCTAAATAAACAAATATTTGTCCATAAGAAAACAAGTAAATATTTTTTCGTATGCTTTAAATACGTTGGATTGCAATTCCAAATCACAAGTTCCAATATTTCAAAACTTATCAAACGTAGAAACTGTTATGTAACCTATTATCACATCCATATAGCAGTAAATTCATGTACTCAATCGGCTTATGAATCACAATATATTGAGAGTTCCAGATCAAAATAATGTTTGCTTCGATTCCACTGTTCTTCCTGCCACGCTCATAAAAACTGATATGTACAGAAACAGACATAATCAAATGCGAAAAGAAAAGTACAAGGGGGGAAGGAATGAGCAGGAAGCAGAGTATTATCAGATGAAAACATCCGTGACAGAGTCACTGCCATGCGCGTACTACAGAATCTTCCAATGCTTTATTTTGGGTGATCAAGTCTATTTGTGTCTAGAAATAAAATGCGATTTAGCATAGATGGCTTCTGACAGTCGGCCTCATGCACTCTTCTCTCTCTCTCTGTGTGCAGAGTATCCTATCGCGCCCCCTGTTAGTGAAACAGAGTGTATGTGGCCACCTGCCAGGTATTAAAACTAAATGATAAGAGAACAGAACATATATTCTTTTCTTCTTTCTTTTTTATTTATTATTATTATTATTATTATTATTATTATTATGAGAACAGAACATATATTCTTTCTTTTTTTTTTTTTCTTTCTTTCTTTCTTTCTTTCTTTCTTTTATTATTATTATTATTATTATTATTATTATTATTATTATTGGAGAGGGGCGGAATTAACTAGAGTTGCCTACGTGGTCCAGAAGCCTCAGCATCCTAGATTCAATTTTCTCCATTTTACATGACAATTGGAGATCTCCTTGTCTAATCGCCTGCAACCTGGCTAAGAGAAGCAATCACAATAATTCAATGTACACAACGTTACCTATAAAGTGGTGGTATAGATGCCCGAATTAACATGATTATTTTCTTTGTAAAGACGTATACATAATATCCAAAGGTAAAATCTCTTCTATCAATTGAAAAAATTAGAATAAGAAATTTCACTAGTCAATTATCGTTTATACATTTTTATTAAAAAGGGCGGAAATTCTTGATGCTTATAATCCGTGATCATTTTAAAACACTATACTTGATGATTGTTTAGACATCAACGCCGATAATAAGTTTCTGCTAGCTATAACAACAAAATTTAGCAATATAAATGTATATTTATGACCTGCAATTTTAATAAAGTTGAAGGTAAATTTTATTTATTTTGAAGCAAATTGAAGACCAAAAAGATGAAAACAACAACTCCTCTGATTAGAAATTGGTTTTGTAATAATTGTTTAGCTTTTGGTGAGTAATTCCTCGAGGCTTAAGTTCAAAATTTGTGTCACCGAACTCTCACCTTCATTTTTTTCGTCGCAATTAATTCTCACCTCAGTAGGTATCATGGTAATTATTGGAGACATGGGACTAAACATTTATCTAATTAATCTGCAGTTTCCATTGAACTGGAGAGTGGAGAGGGTACCGCAGTAATGTAAAGCAATAAATGACAGAAACTAGAGGCTTCAATTTCTGGCATCAATAACCCAGCCCGATTTTTGTGATCCATTGCATTACTCGTAGTTTATATTTACTGAGCAAACGTCGTCTCATGTGCAACCTCCACGCCAAGACTAACAAGGGATGCATCTGCTCACGGGGCAGCAGCCACGCCATTTAATGCCTGCACCAACCTTGCAAGGTGTCATCATTACGGCTCGGATCTGTTCCCACGTAGGTTCTTGCATGCCCCATGCATGCATTATATAAGGGCAGGAGAAGGATAGAGGTTTATCAGAAACATAGAGAGAAAAAGGAGAGATACAAGTGAAACTAAGTGTTGGTTGTCGTGTAGGCAGGGGTTGATCGTTTTGGGCTCTGTTTTGAAGAGAAGTGATAATCAATTGGGAAGAATGTCTCACATTACAGTGGAGAGAAATCGGCGTAGACAGATGAATGAACATCTGAAAGTTCTTCGATCGCTTACACCTTCGTTCTATATAAAAAGAGTAAGTAGTAATTTTGTTTATATATGGCCGATTTTTAATAGGCGTTATACTGATGTAAGATCTATGTGCTCGTAAGGCTTGATATGATATGATGCATCTCTTTTCCAATCAGAATTTCTTTCAAAAAGTTCTGATTGTGAAGTTTAGAATCCTTAATTGAAGGTCTGGTAATCAAAATATAAGCGAAATCATGAAATAATCACTTTTCAATTTGGAATTTGTTGCTTTGGTTACTAAATTTTCAACTAGTAATGTATCTGAGTAAGACATCAAGCAATTCAGTCAATCAATTAGGAAGACCAAGAAAGTTTTTTTTTCATCTGTATTAATTGTGGGTGTCGAGCTTTAGATATTATCCATCTTTAAATTAATTTGTTCCAAAACTAGGACAGCTAGAATTAGCATCCTGATAAATTTTATAGATTAAGTGACAAACATTCATACTATATAATTAATGATATCGTATTTTCAAAAGGGTGACCAAGCATCTATAATCGGAGGAGCAATAGAGTTCATAAAAGAAATGCAATTAATTCTCCAATCGCTCGAGTCCAAGAAGAAACGAAAGAGCCTAAGCCCGAGCCCTACACCAAGCCCCCGCTCTCTCTTTCAACAGAATCCATCACCACCAAACAGCAATAGCCCTCTTGATTCTGACTCTTCGCAGCCGGTAAAAGAACTCGGCGCATGTTGCAACTCACCGGTTGCGGATGTCGAGCAAAAATCCAAGGTTCAAACGTCGTTTTGCGCACCCTCTCCAAGCGCATTCCAGGTCAGGTCGTGAAGATTGTGACTGCACTTGAACGTCTAGATTTTGAGATACTTCATCTCAATATTAGTAGCATGGAAGATACAGTTCTCTACTCCTTTGTAATAAAGGTAAGAAGGGTTTTTCCAAGATAGACTAAAATTTAATTAATTCATAGGTTTTATTGCTAAAATCAACATAGACTAGTTAAATAATTACTCTTTAATTATATGAGCATGATTGAATAATTACAAATTAAAACTTTGCACTTGTCAGTTTGAATCACAATTAATTCTTGTATTTGAAGGATAACTGTATGTCAATTCTTCACTCAAAAAAAGAAAAGAAAAGAAAAAAGTGTGTGTCAATTTCCATCTTCACTTAGGAAAAGACGGGATAAATTCTGATTAAGTTTAGGTGTTTAGCGAAATTCATAATGAATATATAAATTTATTCATGTCAACTCGTTTCTAATACATAAATTACCTCTCCGAAGAAATTCACTATATTAAAAGCTCTGTTATATATGTTTAACACAAGATGCTGTGTACACAAAAGGACTTCTATGATATACATCATTATGGTTAATCTTATAGATGTTATGTGCGTGAACGGTGAAACCCAAATGTATATTGCATGATTAATGTAATTTATTCTATAAAGATGTTTAACATTTTTATTTTTTATTTTTTGCCTTTGGCCAGATTGGACTAGAGTGCCAACTGAGTGTGGAGGATTTGGCAGTAGATATACAGCAATGCTTCTGCCAGGATATGATATATTAAATATTTATATTACTATCCAAGTTAAATTACTTCTAATTGGTATTAGTTTCTTATTAAATTTGGTTGTACATTCAAAATCTTTTTAGCTCTGTAAACAGAAGTTTCCTCGACTTTCCATTTTGCATTTCCTTTGGGTCATGTAATAAAGTGCATTTGAATTTTAATATTATTAACGTTGCCAACAAAAATATCTGACTATTTGTCCGGCTTCCTCTTAATTTCTTTTGTATAATTCTTTTTTTTTTTTTTGAGAAAGCGGCGCCAAAACACTGCTTCGTTGCACATAATTTGTCTGAAGGGAGATATAATTGGTTGGCACGACTCAAATCAACCCAAAAAGAGCTGTCCCTGGAAATACATTTGTACATAACTACATCTACTTCTAACGATTTTGAATTTGTTGTATCGTGGCGGAAAAATGAGACGGAAATTTTGAGACAAATAATTAAGTTAATAAAAATGAGCATTTTTTTAAAGTCCATTTTAACATTAGAAGAACGGGAACGGTTAAGAAAATAATTCTAAGTTTATAAATCTTTATGAAAGATTTCTAGTTAAGTTACTCCCAACTAAAAGAATAATATATAAGATATGAAGTCAATTTGATATGCCGTGAAAAAAAAGCATTTTATTTGAAATTTATTATGTCCCCGGATGCATTTACTAGTCGTAATACACGTCAAATCACATTAATTGCTACTGCAATTTATATGAGCAGAAGTATTTTTGAGATAGAATTGCTCCTCGAGCCATATCCACACTGAATTGATTCAGGCGATACACCAAAATCACTAGTACTGAAATACACATTTTTGTATATTAGCTTCGAAAAATATATTGCCAAACATCTTTCCTAATTACATACATATTTATATGTTTGGAGGTAGTAGTATTCATGTATGCATGGAATTTATGTTTTCCACCGACGAAGATAAAATGATATTGAATAGAAATTTAATAGTAACCGAAGGGAATCAACTGTTATTTCAAGCTCAGCAATGCATTGAAGCTTCTCAACCCTTGATATCAGATCATACCAGAACTCCTAATGCAGCATTAAAATTTAAAATTGCCATCCAATGTTTTTTTTTTGATAAAAGTGGTGAATACCACCGGTTTCATTGAAACCAAAGGAAATGTTACAGAAATCTCACATACTAAACAGCTTGTATGGAGAGCCAATGTACAAATAGCAGTAAAAGCCTAAACGACTAGCTATAGTACTAAAGCTCCTTCACAAAAGGAAACATACAAACAACTAACATTCCAACACAGACAAGCATAGCATAAGCAGCATAGACGAATTTGCAGAAACCTAATAAAAGTTTGAATTACAGCAAAATACTAACTGCCAAAACAAGAACTAGTCATTGCCATTTAAAACTGTAAAGAAGTAATCAGTACCTTGTCCACACATTGGATGGATCCGATGTATTATTAAGAATGTAAAGCTATAAGATGAAAGAGACTATAAGGTCACTTTGAAATAGAACCCCATCCATCTTATCCTTAAAAAAATCACTGCAAAAACTGGGAGTAACGGCAACTCAAATGTACTGATCACATTCGAGAAAAGAGAGGAGACCACAAAAACTATAACCACCACACCAATTGATGTAATATTTAACGGATAAAACTTACAAGTTGCTCCGTTAATCTTCGTGCGGAAGCGGTTCTGACCAATACAGCACTATCACTGGTTCTACAAGAAATCACGAGCCGAAGCCGGAGAAGCCTTGCGTTTTTCACAACCTAAATTCTTCAAGTCTTAACAGAGTATCTTTTCTCTTTCTCTCTCTCTTTGATAATAGTGACAGATTCGTTTTTCTGATGATCTGTGAGAGAGAGTATACTAGTATATATTTATAAGCCAACGCATCTCGCTCAATACACTTGTTCAATGCACCTCTCCAAAGCACTGTTCAATGCACCTTTCCAAAGGCATCTGTTCAATCTTATAACGGGTTGGGTTTGGATTCGGGTTTCCCATAATGGGCGTCTTGATAATTAAATCCAACATCTCCCACTCGCACAAAATGGAAGACCCGATATAAACTAAGAGAATATATAATTTCTTATCTCTCGTTAAAATTCATACAAGAAAATAGGTCGTGACCAAAGATATTTGAATTTGAGAGCATATGTTGTTATCCAACTCGTTAGGTATGTATAACAACATCTAAGTAGAGTAAATATGCAAGACTCAGATCATCTAATCATATTTTAAGTATAATATGATCTCTTTTATTTATTGATACATCCATACTTATATATTCACAATCATGTCACATAAACATAATTGGTGCACCAGTGAATATAAATAAATATGATACTATAATGATCTTTTTCTTTTATCTAAAATCTCTTCATTCCAAAACAATTGTTATCCAGATATATTTCATTAGACCGCATCAATCATGATCATTGATAACATTCCAAAATAACTAATTGAAATGAAACTTCAAGTATTTAGTAAAAAATCAAAGAGTACTATGAGATTCTTTTTATCTCACGGGTCTCACACACCTGATTTTTATCTCACCTTCGATCATAATTTAAATTCATATGACCTCATCTTGATTCTTTATCAAGGCGATATAATTTTAAGCACTTTGCTCTCACGTTTTGTATCATATTTAGCTTAAAACTAATCTCATTTCTATGTACTACAAAGACATAGAAGCGATTGCCTGTGTGAGAAGGCCAATCAATCAACCGTCTCGACATACCTTTTATTTTATATCTCATCTCATGTGTTATGCTAAATATACTTGATATTAAATAATTTATAACAATCATCACATAAATGAATTAAGAAAATAGCTTCCATTGCATTTATCCCACAAATATAAATATACATGATATATTGTTCAATAAAATATAAAATCATAATCTACGTAACCCTAGAGATTTGACATGACCAACAAACATATCTCTAGGTATTGCCTTTGTAAAAGGATCTCGCCACCATTTTGTGTGTAGATATATACTGCATGCAAACTTGTTTTTTCGCCACCATGTCTCTAACGAAGTTATACTTAGTATCAATGTGTTTGGTTTTTGAATGATACTTGGGATCTTTTGTATAAGCGATCGCTGCCTGACTATCACTATGTACTAACACTGGGTCAGTTTCATTCTCACAGAAACCCAAGTGATTTAAAAATCTTCTAAGCCAAACTGCTTCTTGTACTGCTGCTGAAAATGCCACAAATTCAAATTTCTTCCATTGTGGATAAGGATATACAACTCTGTTTCTTACTACTCCAAGAGATGACTCCATTATTAAGTAAGAAAACATAACCGAGGTAGATTTTCTTTCATCTAAATCTCCTCCCCAATCAAGATCTCGCATAACCCATGAGTTGTAGATTTTCTCCTTGAAAACATAATGAATAATCTGCAGCACCTTTCGATACCTAAGTATTCTTTTCACGCTTTCCAATGGGACTGTCTGGATTAGCTTGATATCTACTCACCATTCCAACGGCGAAACCGATATCCTCAGGTATAGTACACATCATAGCATACATGAGATCGCCTTTCAAAGACTTGAGTAAGGAATTTTTTTCATTTGTGCTTTTTCATCCGAGTCTTTGGACACATTCTTAAGCTAAGACCTTCGCCTTTTGCTATAGGAGTATCAATGGATTTACAGTCTTGCATATGAAACTTTTCAAGTACTTTTCTGATGTAATGCTCTTGTGATAGAGCTAACATCTTCTTGGAACGATCTCTTTCAATCTTCACTCCAAGAATATATGCTGCTTCACCCATATCTTTCATATCAAAATTGGAGGATAACCATTCTTTGATAGTTTTCACATACTCCTTATTGTTACTAGCCAACAGTATGTCATCCACATAAAGTGATAGTATCACAAATTTATTTTTGGATCTCTTAACATACACGCAGTGATCTTCATCAATCATTTTAAAATCGAATGATATGATAGCTTGATGAAATCGAATGTACCATTGTCTGGAAGATTGTTTGAGACCATAAATAGATCTCAATAATTTGCACACTTTGTGCTCTTGACCTTCAACAACAAAGCTTGCAGGTTGTTCCATATATATCTCTTCTTCCGATTGCCATTTAGAAATGCGGTTTTGACATCCATTTGATGCAACTCCAAATCTAAACCGGCAACAATAGCTAGTATCAATCGTATAGAAGTAAATCTCACAACAGAGAGAAAGTTTCTTCATAGTCTATCCCTTCTTGTTGTGTATACCCTTAGCAACAAGGCGTGCCTTATACCTGTCAATTGAGCCGTCAGCTAGACGTTTAATCTTGAGAACCCATTTGTTCCCAATTGCCTTACGTCCTTCTGGGAGATCAACTAATTCCCAAACATTATTTGATCTCATTGACTCCATTTCTTCTTCCATTACTTTCATCCATTTCTCTTTAGCGGGACAAGTGAGAGCCTCTCGAATATTTGTTGGCTCTTCTTCATCTTGCATGACAATCATGTAAGATTCATTCTCAATTGGAAAATGACGTTTAGGAACTCTAGCACGGTTGTTTTGCCTAATTTGTGATTGTGCTGAGCTTGGCTCAGCATCATCTGCTAATTTTCTCCCACTTGGATGAGATACTGTTGGAGGTTCAGGAATATGCACTAAACGATTTGCAACAATCAAATCATTTTGTTCATCTACCTCATATAGAGAAAAATCCTGAACTATCTCACCCTTTCTTGGAAATTCATTTTCTAAAAAAATGACATCTCGTGACTCAAATTCTGTTACACTCCCACTTGATTGTTCACCAATGAACACATAACCTTTGGAATGTTCAGAGTATCGTATAAATATACTCTTTTTACCTCGTGGACCTAATTTACCATGTTGATGAGACATATCATGAACAAAAGCAAAGACATCCCCAAGGTCTCGTATTACTAAGATCCGGTTTTCTATTATTCCAAAGTTCGTAAGGAGTAGAAAAAACAGATTTAGAGGGTACACGGTTTAGAATATAAACAACAGTCAACAATGCATCACCCCAAAAAGTGATTGACAGATTTGCTTGAACCATCATTGACCTAACCATTTCTAAAAGAGTTCGATTTCTCCTTTCAGCTACTCCATTTTGTTGTGGAGTATATGGTATGGTCAATTGCCTAAGTATTCCTTTTTCTTCGCACATTTGTTTGAATTCATCAGATAAATATTCGCGACCACGATCCGTTCTTAAGGCCTTAACCTTTCTGTCTAATTGATTTTCAACAAAAATAATAAATTTCTTAAAGCATGCAAGAGCTTCAGATTTATGAGATATCAAATAGACATAACCGTATCGTGTATAATCATCAATGAAGGTGATAAAATATCTACCTCCATGTCGTGCCCTCACATTCATTGGTCCACAAATATCTGAATGAATTAATTGCAATGGAAATTTAGATCTAGTTCCTGTTCCGAATGGTTTTCTTGCCATTTTTCCTTTTAAACAATTTTCACATGTTGGTAGACTAACCCGTTCAAGATGGCCTAGTAAGCCTTCTTTGGCTAATCTATCCATCCTTTGTTGTCCAATATGACCTAATCTCATATGCCATACATTCACATCAGTATTATCATTAGCATATGTAATTAAAGAAAAATGAGTATTATAAGAAGTCATTATATTAATAACATCTAAAATAATAAAACCATTCGATACATATCCATAACCATAACATACATCATCCAGATACAACTTAATACTAGTACTGCACATGTTCAAACTAAATCCAAATCTAAGAAGAACAACAACAGATACAAGATTTCGTCGAATTTCAGGTGCAAAGAGAACATCATGTAAGAGAAGGGTTCGACCATCACGCATATCCAACTTGCATGTGCCTATACCCTTGACCGGTACACGAGAATTATTTCCTACATAAAGCCATTTTGATCCTTGAGGAATTCGACGAAAATCCACAAACAAGTCACGATCTTTGGCTACATGGTCTGTTGCCCCTGAGTCTACAGTCCATAAATGATAAGAATCAGCCATAAAAACAGAACTGGAAACATATGAAAAATATGAAATATCTTCTATTATCTGTACCTTGCGGGGCTCATTGCATTCACGAGCATAGTGACCTTTCTTGCCACAATTGAAACATTTGATCTTGGCCTTGTTATGCTTCTTAGAACTGTTCTGAGAAGCCTTTCCCTTGCCATGATACTGGCCCCTTTATACTTTTTCTCTTGCTTTCCCTTTCCCTTGCCATAATTTGACTTACGTTTCGACCTTGTCCTCCATGAGAACTTGAACCGCCAAATGCACGTAGTTTCGCTTTCCGAGGTTTTGATGCCTCAATACGATCTTCCTCAAGTTCTAAATGCCTGACAGCATCGTTGAGAGTTTTAATACCCTCATTATGAGTTAAATTCACTTTCATGTGTTCCCATGTATAAGGAAGTGAACGAATCACTGCTTGAACTTGCTGTTCATCAGTCAAAATATGGCCAGCATCCTTCAACTCACTAATCATATTCGACATCTCCCTGAGATGTTGACGCATGCTGTGATTAGGACGCTTCTTGTAAGTGTCAAATTTGATGGTGAGTTGTCTCAGTTTGGTAACAGAAGTTCCACCAAACTTCTGCTTCAAAGCAAGCCACATCTCTTTGGCAACTTCATATTGCCTGAACTCACGCATCACATCATTTTCCATACTGCTCAACAACGTAATGCGAGCAATGAGTTCTTCTTTTTCCATGATTCAAATGCAGCACTGTCACTAATATGCTTGGGAGTTGTACCTTTCTCTGGTTCAGTTAGAATATGATCCAGGACCGTAAGAACCTCTTGTTCTTCCAGGACATACTGAATTTTCATGGCCCAAATTTCATAATTTTCGCCATTCAGTTTTTCACCCTTATTAAGTTCTGCCACAATATTTCTAGATGCAGATGTCATTTTGCTAAGAAATTTTAAAAAAATTAAACTAAGTCAGGACATCACACAATTCTGATGACTTAAAATAAATTATTTAATACTTAGCATAACACATATAGTTTTGTAACAAACTCAAAATAATTTAATAATAATAATATTTATAGATTAAAATCGAAAGATCATCAAATTTCACAATCATCTTTTAATTCTATAAATTTTATTAATATTAATTATTTTAAAGTACAAAATCCCACAAAAAAATTGATAAACAACAAATATATAAATAATAAAAAAATTGAACAATAAAAAAAAATTCGAACTTAAAATAATTATTCGGAAAAAAAAAATTCCGAATTTAACAGATGTATATATATAAATGAATCACTATTCTAACAAAAGTTATAGTATGGTGTAGTGGTAAGACCATTCTTACTTTAGAGGTCATGGGTTCAAGCCCCAGTGAAAGCAATGTTTCTTTATTTTGCGAGAAAATTTCGCATAAGTCAAGAAATTTGGAGCAAAAGTTTTTTCTTTGTATGGCTGTGATTTATTTGGATTATAAATTTGTCCAACCCAGTTGTACAAGATCCAAAATAAAAGTATATGTTGATTTCTTTTTACTATTTTGCTATGGATCTCCAAGAAATGCACTTATAAAATCTCCAAAAACAGTGAATTTTATAAATATCTTAAAATAACTAAGATTTCACTGAAAAATTTTCAGATTTATAAAAAATTTGCGATTTAAATCTGAAATTTATATTTATTTAATTCTGGAATTAAAAAAAATAAAATAATTATTTTTATCAAAAATTATCTTATGTAAAACTAATTTTACATATACATAAATACTCACTAAAAATAGTGATTTAATAAACCAGAATATATGCTATAAAAGCTCTGATACCAATGTAATATTTAACGGATAAAACTTACAAGTTGCTCCGTTAATCTTCGTGCGGAAGCGGTTCTGACCAATACAGCACTATCACTGGTTCTACAAGAAATCACGAGCCGAAGCCTAAGCCTTGCGTTTTCCACAACCTAAATTCTTCAAGTCTTAACGTAGTATCTTTTCTCTTTCTCTCTCTCTTTGATAATAGTGACAGATTCGTTTTTCTGATGATCTGTGAGAGAGAGTATACTAGTATATATTTATAAGCCAACGCATCTGCTCAATACACTTGTTCAATGCACCTCTCCAGTGCACCTGTTCAATGCACCTTTCCAGTGCATCTGTTCAATCTTATAACGGGTTGGGTTTGGATTCGGGTTTCCCATAATGGGCGTACTGATAATTAAATCCAACAGATGCCTCATGTGATTAAATTCTGTTCTAAGTCTCCCAGGTACTATGTGGTATGTGGAAGTCACCCTAACTCAATCTTTCAAGTATAGAAGCAAATTCGGAAATTTCTTCATCATGTACTCATGTAAGTCAGTCAAAAGCTCTTGGCCAAATAGTTAGGATCCCTGCAAATGTGTGAACATAAGAGGATTATGTTAATACATGCAATTAATCGTGACAACTAATATAATGCTCATATGTAATTAAATGTAGCAACTAACACATACAATTTAACTGACTTATGTGTAATTAAATGTAGCAACTAACTTACCTTTTTAATTGCATCATAATGTTCATAGATGGCTGACAACATCTTGAGAAAATGTTGAATGTTATTTCTGTCGTATATGAAGTTGTTGTATTTTACCATGAGAGGAATAAGGGTATATCATATCTCCCGAGGTCCCAAGGCAATGTGACTCCAATAAAAATTAAATTCTTATTGACTTCATTGAGAAAAACATTTTTGTGAATAAGAAAGGGGAGAGAAAATCTCATGTATTTAATTTGGTCTGTAATGTCCATAAAGAATGCCCACCGATAGGCTTTCTTAGCATCATTCCTATAAACTAGAACCCAAAACGAAGTTCTAAAGTTAATTAAATTTACCGTTAGTGGTGAAATTAGCAAGCTTGATCACTGGTTTCACCCCCTTAACCTTGTAGTAGAATGAATCTAAACATATTTTTCCATGGTACTCACCCCAGATGTGCACACACTCCAAAACATCAATCGCGCACCTGAAAAACTGTTTGAAAGGCATCCAGCTTATAAAATATTTTGTCTGTGTTGTGCTCATCTATTTTGAATAAAAGACATATCAACCATATCTTACAAACCAAAGCACTTGAAAGAAAAACATATGGCGGAACATCTAGTCCTATCAAAAACAACCGTATGGAGGATAACTTAGTAACTCACTAGTTTTACTATCACACCCCAGAATAAATAGAACGGGTTAGAGGTGCTTAATTCCGCCACGTACGCACGATGAGACGTGCGTACGGAATGCTAAATGAATAAAATAAAGCAATTACAAAATAAATATAAATATACATGACCATACAGTTCAGAATGAACAAAGAGAATACAACGCCCACATAGGCGGGGCTAGCTCCATCGGAATGGGCAGCAAATCTCTCAAATAAAAACCAAAAAGAAAGAAATAAGACTCAAAAACCCGATGGATCATATCCATCTACCCGGCTCACATGCAAATGCAGCGAAACATCCTTATCATCGCGTAGGACTGTCCCTAACACTTGCTCCAAGAAAATCCCGAACCTGAAATACCTGGATCCCACATCCACCGTAGAAACGTGAGTAATTTTAAAAATTACTCAGTCCAGATTTAGATCCAGGCTTAAGATTTGATATTCTTTTCTAGACTGGACCCAAAAACTGATACTGATGTTGAAATGCAATATAATATTGATGAGTAAATATAATAATATTAACATGCACATTTGACCTACATGATATGACATGAAATGGTAAAGAAACTCGAAATAGAAATTCTGTGGAAATAATAATATAATATAAAATATAAGGTACGAAAATCAAATACCCGTAATAAATACTCAGATTTGTAAATATGCCAGATCCATCCCGAGCGAGCACAACCAGGGCCCAACTTACTAACTCGGGCCTTGCCTAAGCGGGCACAACTAGGGCCCAACTTACTAACTTAGGACTTTTATGTTTGTGCAGCGATAACGCCGCACAAACGACAATTCGGACTCTTGGGGCGATAACGCCCTAGGAGAGTGAACGGCTATAAAGCACGTACTCTAGTCTGCTGAATCTGATAATTTACCTTACAAGATAAAAGCAAATGAACATAGTATGACTTCAGTTGCCATATCGTAAAAAAGAGATAATTATCCGTAAATTAACAAATTGAAAACAAATGAGAGCCTACATTGTACCAACCAAGGGTCAGAGGACCACATCCCGTAAAAATATTAAAACAAAATATAAACAAATGGGAGCCTACATTGTACCCACTAAGGTCAGCGGACCGCATCCCGACTTTCTCTGTACCAACTAGGGACCAAAGAGGAAAGCCCTTCGGATAATATCAAGATCCTAAATAAGCCGGATAAATATAATAATATAATATCACAAGGTAGATTCCAGTCTCGAATATGGTTGCCCACACTAAACACTGAAGTACAAGGTATCCTAATCGCTCAAATTTGGATTAAAAATTAAATCTTATTAAGAATAATAAAATATAATAAAGATCAAAAGAAAACACTCTGACACAGCCGAACCTGTCAAATGACGGGATCGGTGGATAATCCGACAGGCAAATATGCACAGTACATATACAGACTGGTGGGTCCCACAGGCCTATGGGTCACCATACGTAACCACAACGGTCTGGTTATGCAAGACAACTCAGACTGAGAATTATCCGGTCCGTCTCTCAGCACTCCCATGCATTTAATGCATGAATAACTACCTGACTTGATTTATAATTAGTGATAATAATAATATGTTCCTAATAATTATAATCTACAACTTGAATTATTTATTTCTATCTAACTCTACGTCGGGACTATTTTCCGAATCCTACTCCTATCCTGTCTACATGCAATATGACATGATATGACATGCGAATGCAGGTATATCCCAAATATGCTGGTCAATTTACCGGATGCATATGATAGGTCAGATTAAGTCTCTAATCATTTTTGGTCAGAAAATACCGTAATTCAGATTTATTTGAAAAATAGTTTTTATTTTCGGTTTGGGTTCCTAATTCTAAAGAAAGAAAATAAAATCCCAAGAAACCGTACCTGAGAATAATTCGATCAGGTCGGTAGCGTCAAATTGCTTAGTCTCCGATGAATCTCACGATCTCGTAAGTTGTCACGTCTTGAGCGCACTCAATTTGTCGGCTCGTCGGGACACTTTTGAGAGCTTACGTAGTCCACAAATAATTAAATTCACGAGTGTCCTTTTTACGCTTGGTCTGGTTAGGTCAGGGTATACAGGACCCCTCAATTGAAATTATTATTATTTAAGTTCGTATTTTAAGATTATATTTATTTTTATTTAATATAATTGATTTAAGTTTTATTTTGATTAATTAAGTTAATTAATTATTATCACTTAATTAATTTGATTATGATTAGGATAATTAATTAATTAAAAATGGAGAAATTGATTAATATATAATATTATATAATTAATATTGTTCTTATTAAAAGTAGAGAAATTGATTAATATATATATATATATATATATATATATATATTAAGAATATTATTCCATTATTAAATAGAGAAATTGATTAATAGATATTTATATATATTAATTAATGTTAAATTATTAAAATAGAGAAATTGATTAATATATATTTTATATTATAAATTATTATTATACTTTATTTATTATTTTATAACCCCTAATTATTCATATCATATTCTCTAATTATATCTCACTTTATATTTTAATATTATTTTTATTAATTAGAAATTATATTATATAAACTAGAATTAAAAATAAAAATAAAATGAAAGAAAAGAAATTCAATTAAACTTAAATTTAATTAATATTTTTATTTAATTTAAAATATATTGGTGTTTTAATGTTCAGGATTATACGCTGACTACCGAATCAATTGTGTAGATGCACTGATATCCCGTAACGGGGGCAGTCAGGGAATATAATCATTTTCCGACTTAAGGTTTATATATTAGTCCATGACGCCACCAACCTCTCGGGGCGACGTCAATTAATTTAGCACATTTTTGATTACTCACGTTTAAATTGAGACTTTTAAATATTGAGCTTTTATTACTTATCACTAATCCTAATTAAGTTTTAAGTTTAATTAAATTTTTATTTATTGGCCCAATAATAAATTTTCAATTATTCTCAAGTTTATTTTATTTAGTTGGGCCTAATTCTTTTCTTATTATTTTAAATTTTAAATTTTCGAATTTAGCTTAAGGCCCAACAAAGTCCATAATTTAACTTACTATTCTAGGCTCATGTAATAACTCTGATAGCCACATTGATTAAGCCCCAAACTACATTATGATCTCAACACTTAATTTCCAAGGCCCAAGCTAATACAGTATATAACAAATTCAGTCATGGCCCAACTCGAAAACAAACCATCACTCATGGTGCGAGTGATTAACTAAAATTCGCATTCTACTAGGATTGCATCACAAAGGTTACCATGCTGGTACCAACTGACAATGGTCAAATAGAAATCACAAGCACCCAAATAATCCAGAGTAAGGGTCGGTTTAAGGTTCAAGGCCAGACAAAGGAGCAAGAACATACAAGGCAACATGCACATTACACTACACGGCAACCACCTCCCTCACTTCACTGGTACCAATAGGTACCAGTGTACCAAGGGTCAAGCAGCCACCAAATTCAGCAACAAGCCACAAGAGGACCGCTGGTACGAATCAGTACAGAGGTCAAGAAATCAACAAGCTAGCGCACAACAGTGACAAGGCATAGAAGCACAACAAAGAAACAGAGGCAAAAATCAAAGCAAGGACATGCACAACCTGGGTCAGAACGATTGACAGAGGGGTAAACCCCACATAAGTTTAGCACCAAAGAATAACCAATGCACAAAGCAAACAAGACAAGGCACGAGGCTCGGTCTCGCTTCACTGGTACTGCTCGGTACCAGTGTACCAAGGCACAATAACACACCAAGTCAGAACAAGCAGCACAAATCATTACTCAAATCAGGAATCAAACAAAGGGCCTAATAGTTTCAAATACCAGCATCAACACAAGGCAACAAGTGATAAGGCTAACAAGGATATACAACAGCATACAAGGCAACACACGAGAAAAATCGCACAGTAGCCACAACCAGTACCAAGAGGCAAAATCAGCAAAGAAGGACAGTTCCAGTAACAACAAATCAAGCAACCAAAAAGAAAGATGGGGCTAGGTTTACCAGTAAGCGAATCGCTAGGTCAACAAGGTAAAAATGAGTTAGTGGCCTCCTCTGTATAGTCCAGCCGTCACCTCCTCCCTCTCCTTTACAATCTTTGAACAAATCTGAAACCCTAATCTTATTCTTATCAACTTTCCCTGTCTAAATCTCAACTCATGAGAGCCAAAGAGAGAGAGAGGAGAGTGTTGCTCGAGTACTTATAGAGGGAGTGCAGGGATCGGGTCAACAATGTGTGAGCAGTTGAGAGTGGGGTTGCTCCCCTCGGGTCAGGGCAAAAGTACGGAGGTAGGGTGGTCGCGCGAAAGTCCAAGGGGAAGGTGGCCAGCTCAGTAAGTTTGGTCATCTCTGATGAGACTAGCTAGATGGGATGATAGTGGGGGGGGGGGGGGGTGATCGGCGAGAGATTTCAGAGAGAGAGAGTTAGGGCAATATCGGGCGATTATTTGAAGGAGATGCGACTCGACAGAGAGAGAGAGGGAGAGACGGGGACAAGGAAGATAGTGAGAGACATGAGAGAAAGAGAGAGAGAGAGAGAGAGAATATGAGAGAGAGTGAGTGGTATTTTAAATGAGAGGGTAACTGAATAAAAATGGGATTTTCTATGGCCATATGGTGTGACAATTTGTGTTGCATTCAAGTTTTTAATTAATATTGTAGTGTCAAATTTGTATTCAATATTGCATTACTTAACTAAAATGTTTGTTTATTATTCAGTTCTCATTTATCTAGCTATTTTCATTAGATTATTGGTTCGATCGTTAATTTAGTCATCAATAATCATAATGTTTATAATTGGTTAATTTTTTTTAGTTTTGTTTACGTCATGGTCAGTTTTTAAATTAAATGTCAAATATTTTGCTATTATTAGTATATATATATATATTTATATTGCGGAATTATATTATTTACTAATTTGTGTTAAATTAACTTATTTGTTACCTTAATTATCATTATTTCTTAATTAAATTTCACGGTTTAACGTTTACCAAGTAACCATATCTCTTTCCTGATTCATAATAGTATAGAAGTGTAGTATTTGATGTGTTTCTAATAGAAGCAGATAAAATGGGGCTTAAGAGCACAAAGCCACAACATCACTGCTAAACTCCAACTAAAACATAACCCTTCAACCAATTACAACTAATTAGCATCAAGCAACACCACCCACATCGCAACAACACAGCAATTCACAAAAACAATTGACAATTAATTCAATCCCTGAATCCCATAATTGCAAGCACCGCTAACACAGAAAAAATAGCATTATCAAAACAGCAAAGCATAAACTTACCTTATAATCTCAAGTAACGTTTCCGAAGGCAAAAAAATGGACTGACCACGTAAACGGTTCTTCTGATTTTTTAGGTAGTTTGTTAATTTTCCTTTTATTTCTACCACATATGTCCGATGGTACATATGATGTTTGGTGGGTGCAGTAAGAAGAATTTGCAAGATATTCGGATGACTTATTTGGCATGCATTCAGGGCCCGCGCGTCGGCTGCAGTTATAACCAATAAAGCAGCTAGTTCTTCTGAAAGTTCAGGTACTTGGACCTTTACTTTCCTGAATATCATCCCATCAATATCAAACTTATCCAGGTGTTTCACTTTATTGTTCACAAACTTTTTTGAGGAAGAATCTTCCATTTTTAACCTATAAATTTTGAAAAAATGGCATACATTTAGTGAAAGTTTCTGAAGTATAATTATTCTAATTAAGGTGCAAGTTTTGCACAACTTCAGAAAGTATTTTGCTCATGTCACAATATTTTAAGTGAGGTGAAACGAATAAATAATCATCACAGGCCATGAGCCATAATCAAATATACAATTTAACTTTCAAGAATGCCAAAACATGATAGACACGATGCAGGAAAAGAAAAGGAAGAAACCATATGCCTAATTGGTGCATCCAGAGTTGGCTATTTTCCTTGGCGATTCTTACCTATTTTCCTTGGCGATTTTTACCGATTCTTACATATTTTCCTTGGCGAACCTGGTCAGAAGAGCCGGGAATAAACGATGGAGAAGCGTTGAAGGGCGGGCACCAGCTGGAGACCCTGGCGAGAAGAGAGCGAAATAGCTTTAGGGGTCTAGCGAGAGCGTTTGCGAACTGTCTGCCAGGTGGGGATAGTGTAGGAGGAATGAAAATTAGGGTTTAACATGGGACGCTTTCGAAGGAATGAAAACTGAAATCGAGTAAATGAGCTGTCATCGAACATATTCACCTGCGATTAAGGCCCAAAATTAGGCTCAGGTCCAAATTAAGCAATGCAAACGGTCCGAGTCCGAGGAGCGTCCCGAGAGGCCCGTTGAGCAGCTTGAATAGTGTTCGATGAGTGCCGTACCACTATACCCGTAACCCGGTCATCCAACCTGCTCGAATTCGCCATCTTTGCGGATGTTGCGCCTACAAAGTTAGACTATTACAAAATGATTTATCTAAAACTAGGTGGTGTTTGCACTCCGTTGCAAACTGTTTGGACTTGTGTTTGTATTTCAAAAATAAAAAATAAAACCAGTGTAGTAAAAAGAAACAAACAAGAAAAAAAAAATCAATAAATCATTTTAAAATTTATAATTTCATAAATATCAATTTTAGGATTGCAAAATAAATACCGATTGATATTTAATAGGTCTTAATATTCATTTTTTTTATTTAGCTTATTTTAAAATATTTATTTAATTATCTTGTAATGTGTAATTACATAATTAAATTCATTAAGAGACAAATTGATTAGATAAGAATAAATGTTATTGTATATTATTCATTCATTCAATAACTAATATAAAAAATATAATTATGCATCCTATAGTAAACAAATTTTACTCAATAATATAAGCATATATCATGCTCATGTAATAATATGAAAAAAAATTTTAAAAAAATTAAAAAATAAAAGTTAAAATTTTAAATGTTTTTGAGCCATTAGACAATATTTTTCGGCCCTAAAAATGACGGTAACGACATTAGACATTGTTTTCAATGTGATTAATTTCTTTTTTGAAGTTTTTATTTTTTTTTAATTTTCAAAAACTCAACATATACCTGATTCTAATTTCATTCATTACGAAATAAAAATGGAAGAAGCTTTTACTTTATCCGTTCAACTAGAAAAATTATATTCTATTGTAGAAACATCTTTTTCTTGAAAAAACTATGGGAGTGTTTGGCACTCCCATAGCGATTATTGTTTGATTATGTTATATTATATTATTATATTAAGTTTATAATTATAATTATGATTTATTATTATAATATTAGTATGATTATAATTTATTATTATATTAATATTATGATGATTATTTATTTATTATTATATTAATATCATTGTTAGTATTGTTATTACATGATTAATTTTATTATTATAATAATTATGATTTTAGTATTATATTATTATATTTTGATTATAATTTTATTATTATATTATTATATTATAATTATGATTATCATTACTTATTATTATTTTTATATTATATTATATTATATTATATTATTATCATTATAGTGATGATTATATTATAATTATATTATTATGATTATAATTATTTATATTATGATTATAATTATTTATATTATGATTATATTATAATTATAATTATAATTTATTATTATTATTATTATATTATGATTATAATTATAATTTTATATTATATTATTAAATTATTATGATTACAACTATGATTATTAATATCATGATTATGATTATGATTTAATTATATTATATTATATTTTTATTTTATTATTATATTATTGGAATTATGATTATTTATTATTATATTATTGTTATTATATTTTAATTATTATTATCATGATTATGATTATTATTTGATTATGTTGTATTGTATTATTATATTATAATTATATTATAATTATAATTATTTATTATTATATTATTATATTAGTAATTATAATTATAATTTATTATTATTAATATATTATTATATTAAGATTATGGATTATGATTATTTTATTATTATTATTATTATTATAATATCATTATTATTATTATTATATTATTATTATTGTTATTATCATAATTATCCATATATTAATTATTCTCGATTAACAACTGCCAAACAATATTTTCTCTTTTCCGAATAGTCAAAAAAATACCACTCTTCATGCCAAATAATATTCAATCACTCTTTCAAAACTATTCCTTAATTTGCCAAACGAACCATATAATATTATCAACCATAATAGCTAGATAAGATAATTTGAGCATGAAACGTGAAATATCTTGTAAACATTGAATATCTAATGTAATTAAGCCTGCTAATGGGCGGTTTTTAATCGTTCAATGGAGGGTCAGAGAGACGGTGAGGCGGTGACTCGGTGAGTGGGAGGAAGAGAGTTCGACAAAGAGTCGGAGACAGAGAGATCAGACTAATGGTTGAACCAGTTCGGAATCGGAAACAGAGAGTAGAGTTTTTTTTTTGAGTCGCTCACATTCCATCGGGATCTGTCCATGAATTACCCACATTATACCCACTTAAGTTTTTATATTTGAGTTGAATTTGAGTTTTGAACTCATATTCAAATATAGTCAACCCATTATTATTTAATTGATGCCCATCCTTTCTGCCCTTGAATTTTCTTGCCCATTAACAAGCCTAGATGTAATACAGATAATAATACCTGCACAAAAAATCTATTGGAAAATCCATTTCCCGCATTAAATCTCCAATAAGTAACAATTCATTGTAACATTCTAGTGCATTGAGTATTTTCCCTTTCTAAACATCCAATAGACAACCCGCTCTTTACACACCACCGCCCAGCGAGATGTAGAAAGATAGTACATAGAATAACCGCCGCCACCAACATCCCTCTATTTTAGCCAGCATATACAATAATTTTCTAATGGAAAAGCACTTTTGAATTTGCAATAACATATATAACTAGTTTTTGACAGCCAAGTCTAGACATAAATCAATAAGCCAGTCTGTTGCATGTTAGCTCTCTATGACTGCAAAACAAAAAATGTACATCAGAAAACTTGCAAAATATTGCCCTCCTAATTCTCAGCACGATGGGTTGCAAAGTTAAGAAATACCTCACCTATTTTATGATTCCAATTTCTTTTGCAATCTTTATCTTCTTCTCGATATTGCGAGGGTAGCAGCTCAACAGCTTGTTGAGATTCTAACAAACACAGAATGTAAATCAATAAGCAAGAAGAAGAATAATCGGCTTACATGACCTGCACTTCTATTCCACTTACATGACATGGTGTATTTATAATTGACTTATTTATTCTTGTGTGATGTTTTCATTCAATCATCCTAATAGTCTGGTTTAGATGCTGTTGTCAGAATATCTAGAAGAGGTATTTCACCAAACAAGCACCTCACAAAGCAACAATATGGAATGGACAAAGGGCAAGGAATTATATAACACAAAAAAAAAGAAAAAAAAAAACCTTACGAACAGCCGTCTGAAATAATGGCATTATTTCCTCCTCTGAACACTGATGAAAGTAAAAGTGTGTTCAGTAAAAAGAAAAGAAAAGATAAAATAAAATATAGTAAAAATATGCAGCAAGTGCCAAAACAATAACTCACCGAAGAATTGGCATTATAGACATCATCAAACTGCAGAGTCAAATGAGAGAGATCACCGTAAGAGTTTTCAGAATATGACTAACACAATAAGAAAGTTATAAGGAGGTAAGCACATACTGTTTCCTTCAGAAGAGCACCTACGCTTGGATTGAAATAAATCCTTCGAAAACAATAATGGGAGATCCTAGCTCTACCAGACTCAGAAGACAGATAAGCCCTATCAGAATCGTACTGTAACACAAAACAGGTCATAACATCAAGAAAGAACCAGACAGGAAAAACAGAAACTCAATGCTTATAAAAACACATGTATATCAAACAGTAAGACTCACCCCTTCATAAGCAACCAAACCCCACATATTCAGCAGTATACCGTCCATCTCATCAGAGATACGGTCCCACCTAAATGAATCGGCAACATCCTACATTGTTCAGAAGTTTGCTGTCAATTTGTGTGTACCTATGGAGAAATACAGTATGTACATAATATGACTTGATATGCACAGGTTAACAGCGGGGTTATATGTGTTTACATCGACAGCACGCAATAGCTGGCCCGGCTCCACTAGTGGATACTTCTTTGCCAGCTCAGCGGCCACATCACCGCCTTCACGAGACCAGAGCCACTCCCAATCAGAAAGAGGTTCATGCTTTGACATCCAATCCTGAACAAAAAAGAAGAGCCAGACAAAAAGTGACAAATTAATATCAGTGAATATGGGAAATATAGAAAGCATAAATTGATAAGAAAGACTCACTTCAACTTCCTGTACAAATTCCTTGAGAAAGGAGAGGCACTGTAAGTCACTCTCATAGGTAGTAAGATGGGGCAAACGATACTGCATGAAAAAGCCAATCAGAGCAGCAGCTACAAAGATGCATAAATATAAAGAGAAGAGAAGAAATAATGCACACATCATCAAGAGAAAGTCGACGGTAGAGATCATGGCTAGTAAAATCTCGCTGTAGGTACAGGCTTTGATCAAAACGACCACCTGGGGTATAAGAATCAAAGAACCAGCCTTTGTCGTGCAAGCCCTCCAAAGCTTTCTTGACATCTTCTTCCACAGGTGAAAATGCATCCTCTGGTCTCTTCTGCTTGATTTTGTTGACAAACTCATCTGAAGTCCCCTTGTGAAACCTAGACAATAACAAACCACATAAATCAATTAATCAATTACAAAATGTTAAGAAATATAGAATAAAACAATAAGCAAGCCGAACCTTGTGGTGTTTTTGTATTCATGCAATTAGTTAATAGATTATTCAATAATTAAGAAGCACGAACTGATTAGAAGGGGGAAAAGGAAAAGGGAAAAAAAAATGAAGAAAGAAATAGGAGCAGTGGTCGGTAGGGTTAGACCAAAAAGTACTGGAGCTCTTGGAGCAGAAGCGCGCCTCCGAATATCTCCCATGGAAACATCTCATAAACCCTTTGCTTCCGATAACCGGATCCTTCACCCGCACTAGGAGAAGGCAAAGGCATAGAAGAGGAACCTGTATCGGATACATCTAACAGAAACGAGTCCTCGGAGATCACTGTCTTAACCTTCTTCGGCACAGTTTCAACTTCGCCTCCCCAATGCAAGCTCGCCATCCCTCGCTTCTCCGCTGCCTCCACCATGTCTTCTACGGCGCCTCCCGAATACGAGCTCTCGACCCGCCGCTTCTCCGGTGCCTCCGACGTGCCAACGACGGCGCCTCCCAAATACGAGCTCTCCATCCCTCGCCTCTTCTAATTTCTTCTCTCTCTTTTTTTTTTCCTTTTCTGTTAACCCTAATTGCTCCTTTTTCACCGTTTTCACTTTTCCCCTACCTGGCAACCTTTGTTAGCATCCCCTCACAAGAAACGAGCAAAAAATAGCTCTCCGAGTTGAGTGCAGTGCTTTTAATGTGATTCGTTCGAAGGATAAAGAGCACAGAAAATGGTAACTGAAAGCATTGGTTAGATTGAACAGATTGAGCCAGTTTGCTGCTATGTGCCAAGTAGATCAAACGCAGTTGTTGCAAATGTAACACAAATTTAACATGTTTTTACCTGTCTAAGGCAAGCAATCTGGCACCTCAGATTTTTATTCTCTATTAATAGTGCAGCTCATATAGCTGGAAATGTGAGGCAACTCTTGCTGCCAGATCAGCTTCAAAACTGTAAATTACAATTTAGTAGTAGTATTCATGTATGCATGGCATTTGTGTTTTCCACCGACGAAGAAAAAATGATATTGAATAGAAGTTTAATAGTACCTGAAGGGAATCAACGGTTCTTTCAAGCTCAGCAATGCACTGAAGCTTCTCAACCCTTGATATCAGATCATACCAGAACACCTAATGCAGCATTAAAATTTAAAATTGCCATTCAATGTTTTTTTTTTTTTTTGATAAAAGTGGTGTATACCACTGGTTTCATTGAGACCAAAAGAAATGTTACAGAAAGTTCTGACATACCAAACAGCTGGTATGGAGAGCCAATGTACCAATAGCAGTAAAACCTAAACAACTAGCTATAGTACTAAAGCTCCTTCACCAAAGGAAACATACAAACAACTAGCATTCCAACACAGACAAACATAGCATAAGCAGCATCAACAAATTTGCAGAAACCTAATAAAAGTTTCAATTACAGTAAAATACTAACTGCCAAAACAAGAACTAGTCATTGCCATTTAAAACGGTAAAGAAGTAATCAGTATCTTGTCCACACATTGGATGGACCATCTAATGCATTATTAAGAATGTAAAGCTATAAGATGAAAGAGACTATATAAGGTTACTTTGAAATAGGACCCCATCCATTTTATCATTAAAAAAATCACTGCAAAAACTAGGAGTAACGACAACTCCAATGGTACTGATCACATTCGAGAAAAGAGAGGAGACTACAAAAACCATAACCACCACACTAATTGATGCCTCATGTGATTAAATTCTGTTCTAAGTCTCCCAAGTAGAGAAGCAATTAAAGAAATTTCTTCATCATGTACTCATGAAAGACAGTCAAAATCTCTTGGCCAGATAGTTGGGATACCTGCAAATGTGTGAACATAAGAGGATTATGTTAATACATGCAATTAATCATAACAACTAATATAATTCTCATATGTAATTAAATGTAGCAACTACACATATAATTTAACTGACTTATGTGTTATTAAATGTAGCAACTAACACATATAATTTAACTGACTTATGTGTAATTAAATGTAGCAACTAACACATACAATTTAATTGACTTGTGTAATTAAATGTAGCAACTAACGTACCTTTTTAATTGCATCATAATGTTCATAGATGGCTGACAACATCTTGAGAAAATGTTGAATGTTATTTCTGTCGTATATGAAGTAGTTGTATTTTATCACGAGAGGAATAAGGGTATCATATCTCCCGAGGTCCGAAGGCCATGCGACTCCAACAAAAATTAAATTTTTATTGACTTCATTGAGAAAAACATTTTTATGAATAAGGGGAGAGAAAATTTCATGTATTTAATTTGGTCTGTAATGTCCAATAAATATATGGCAGGAGCAACAAGTGGCATCTGCAGCCTTCTTGGAACCCTGGGTAGATCAAACCAAAAGCTTTATTTGAGGACCTGAAGGAAATGTTCCCTTCTAAATGTACTACTAAGGCCTGAAACTTCATTTTTGTCCTGTCAACAATTACATATTTTTCTTGTTTGCATTTGAAATGAAGGATGGTAACTGGAAAGATGGTTACTGGGGCTTTCGGTGCTGAAGGATCTGTTCAAATGTGATGGCAAAGCAAGCTAGTACTGAATAATGGGAATATGTAAAGGATACTTGTCAGGAAACTCAGAGTACTTCTTTCTCCCTAGTGCTCAGAACTACCATGGCTAATTACAGGAAAATATTGGCCTGTAGGTGTAGCTAAGAGCTTTTATGTCCAAAAGAAGTGACTAAATGCACTACCATATGGATTCAAAAATCTGATCATTACAGTTGCTTGGTAGTTGATCTGTTTCTTTCTTGAGCACAAATTAACTTTGCAAGAAGAAGTCTGTTTTCTATGTAAGGAAGACATTTCAATACTCATCAAATATTATATGAAGTTAAGTTAACATGGTCAACATTGCTTCTGTTATTTTGAGGTTGAATTTTCATGTTGCAGCTGAGTGCTTGCTGGAGCTGACTATATCATATCATTGATTGATTGAATTTGTCTGTAGTATACGCTTATGTTACGTACTGACAAGCTTTGATGGTAGTTATTTCATTTTTTCTCAGAAAATTTCATGTTTTATTCTAGATAGTGTTGATTATTGGAAAAAACAGGGTCAAGGACTTGAGAAGAAAATTTTCATATCTATTTTTGTGTTTTTCTAATGGACAATACAAAACTGCCCCGTTATCATTGGAAAATCTTCATATCTACTTTTGTGCTTTTCAAAGAAAATCTTCATATTCTACCATCTGACTTTTCTTGTCTGTGATAGCTTCTTTGTCATTGGATATAAAATATGAAATGACAAGCACATGAAACCTTTGAACAAAGATTCTGTACTCAATTTTTTTTATTTCCAGTCAGAAATGGAAATAGAAAGTTATTTTACTTTTTTTTTCAGACTTATTTTACAGTTCTTAAGTGGTATTCCTTTTGATTAAGGTGGGGATGTCCCCGAATTTGTTTTTGCTATACTAATCACCGAGTAATGAGTGCAGTACATAGTTTGAGCATGCCTAGTCTTGCATCTCTTTTGTTTCTGTTTGTTTGGTTTGGTTTTTACATGGCCCATATTTTTTTTTCCACATTTTTGCTTGAACCCAGGACACATGAGTGCACAAGCAATGAAAATATAGTTTACAAACCAGATATAATTCCCTCTAAAACGAATTAATTTGGTTAACTCTATAGTTTAGTACTTGCTGCAAAGTTTGAATTATCTTCTTCGTATTTCATAAAACCTAGTCATGCCAGTAGTTATTGATAGAATGAGAGAGTGAGAGAGAAATCTTTTATTATCTTGAGTGAATTGATTACAATGTCTAATCCTCTATTTATAGGCTAATGATCTAACAAACTAACCACCTAGTCTAACTAACTAATTCCAATCACTAAATATCTCTCATATCATACATCACACAATATCTCCAACTAACCTATACAATTCTATTCCTATACTTTAACATCCCCTCAAACTCATCGTGCGGTACGCATGGTGAGTTTGCACATCTTATGAGTTCTAACATCTCGATTCATGAATTTGATCTCCAATTACATCATGGGTCGTCTTGAAGGAAGGTAGAAGGAAGAAGAGCTCTTTTGGCTCAAGAAACAAAACTATTGATTGCTTCATGCTCTTTTTGAGTCATTTTGAAACATCAATAGAAGGACCTTTGTCCTTTTTAACATTAATCCGAGACTCGTTAGAGTTCTCTTGAAAGAAAAGAAAAGAAGAATAGAAACCCGGTGCATGATTTGATCGTTGGAAATTTAATTTGGGAATAGAGGTTTTGGCTTTGAATTGTAGGAAAGTTTTGAGAATTGGAGATGAAATTAGGTTTTAGAGAGTTTGTAGCAGCCTTTGGTTTGGATTTGATTTTAGTATCTGCCAGAAATCATCAAATGTGTCAGGAAGTGGGCCCTGAGTAGCAATAAATTGTGAAACATTTTTCTTGCTGGACTCCTGAAGCTCACCAGCTATCAGTATCTCATTTTAACTCATGCAACATCTGAAGATTGGTTTTCTGATTTCAAATCAGAACTGGAGCCAGTGAACTGGTTGAAGGAGAGATCGAGCACGCTTGAAAGTTGAGTTAAACTGGCTAGGGCAGGTGGAAGTGTGCCATTCAGGAAATTAGCCGAGAAGAGAGCTGTCAGCGCAGCAATGCCAACTAGGATGGGGCCTGATAGAAGGTTATGTGGCGGCGCGAGTACAATCTTCGATGTAGGAGACAGAAGCAACGATCAGAGCGAGGTCCCAGCCTGGCGCGACTTTTGTTCTGACTCGCATCTTCAAGCAGATGAACCTCGTTTTTCAGCTCATCGAAGGCGGGAAGAAGCTAAAGGTGGCTGTGGAGACCTGTGTCTTGAGCGATTATGCATGAATCTCAGAGTGCGCTGAGTGCGATATGTTCTTTGAGACAGAAGAGAGGCGATCAACGAAGCAGAAAGAGTAAAATCGATTTGAACTGCGCGATGGAGGAATCGCCAAATTCGCGTGATCGGTAGTTCTCCAATCGATCAATGCTTGGAATGCGCAGACCAAATCGATCGCTGAGAGGAGCTCGATTTTGATCTTGATTTATGAAGAGGAAGACAACGATCGTGATTGTTTCTTGACCGGATCTTGATCGGATTGATTTAGATCGGAGAGGAGAGAAGCATAGAGGAATATGGGAGGAACTTGAGACTGATCGGAAGCACACGCGATCCACGAAGACTTGAAGCACTCGCCTGAGCTGAATCGCGAAACAGTAGGTCTTGATCGGAGAATAGAAAGAGGAAACAATTTGAAATCGCGCAGAAGATCTTACTTGATTGAAGGAGCAGAAACACGATCAGATTATTTCTTGATCGGATTGACTGTGATCTTGATCGAAGAGAAAGAAGTAGAAGAGAGTAGGGAATATAGGTTTATTGAAATAGCAGAATAGAAGGAGAGAGAAGACAGGAATAGAGTAGAATAGAGGCTATTTATTGGGAATAGGCGGGAAAAGGGAATAAAAACAGGAATAAAGCGGAATAAGGGTTGGGATAAGGTGCATAATTTCTGGAATAGGCGTGAGCCTAATTCCAGCAGTATTCCTGCTCTGATACCATGATAGAATGAGAGAGTGAGAGAGAAATCTTTTATTATCTTGAGTGAATTGATTACAATGTCTAATCCTCTATTTATAGGCTAATGATCTAACAAACTAACCACCTAGTCTAACTAACTAATTCCAATCACTAAACATCTCCCATATCATACATCACACAATATCTCCAACTAACCTATATAATTCTATTCCTATACTTTAACAGTTATTCTTGACTTACCATTGTGCTCTAAATGGGATTTGTTGGAATTTAAGATTCACCTTGCAATGACCTATTTGTAGGTAACTATTTCATTTCACCAGCCATTTTGTTTAGCATATTTCTCTATACAACTTTGTTCTACGTACACGAATGCTGAAGATGTTTCGTCAATTTTTGTTTTGCAAGTTGATTCCATGAGGAAAATCAAAATTGGAAAGCCCATATATGCCCAATTATAACTAGGCACATGGGAATGACCGAAATAGATTTTACCCGTGCAACAGTGTTGTGTTTGTTCAATCATTTTTTGGCATGAATAACAAGATTTCTGTGTTTGTCGGAGCCAAGATCATACCATGATATCCTGACCGTTGGACAACAACGAAAAGTATAATAGTGATGCCATGCCAGAAGATTCTCAATCAAGCCTGCACAAGACTAAATGGTTCATTTTTAACTTGTTTCTGTTAGTTTACAGTTTTAATGTTAGCTTTTACTAATATCTCTAAACCTCTACTTGGTGAGATCTACCAGATCTGCATTTTGATTGGGGGGATGGGTGGTCTAAGTTGTGTAATGGGCAGGTCATTGTTGGCTTATAGCGTCTTTTAACCAGGTACCAATCATGTAATACTTGAAACTCCAAAACCATAACGATCATAACAATTGACCCGCTTGGCATTGTCAGTCTGCACTTGGCTAGCCTGCAACTTATACAACTCACTATGTTTTAATTAATGGTTCATCTTTATGTTGTTCTCAAGGGAAATGGGGCAAACAGAAGAGAGTGCTGAGATTAAAAAAAAAAAAGCAATGATCCTGCATTGTATGGCGAGTTTGTATAACATCTCCCTCTACCCTACTGGTACTACACATCAACACTAGTTCTATTTGTAGATATAAAGTCATTCTTTTATTACCTTAACCCGCTTGTATTACCTTTTCCGAAATCTAACAGGTACTTCTTGACTGTGGTTCCAATGTCATACACAGGATATATATTTATAGAAGGGGCACATCAAAATGAAAAAGTACCAAAGAAAGCAATCAAGTCGAAGAAAAGCACGCTTGTGCAGGAGAAGATAAAATTATGAACTTTATGGTTCATGTTGTCACTATTATTTTTGTTTCCATTTAGCAATACATTATTTTTGGAGGATCGCATTGAATTTTATTCTAGCAGATACCAAAGATTATGGATCTTAGGTTGAACATCTAATTAGTGTTTAAACAGACCAACTACAAGTAAAGTTTTTTTTTATAAATTCTTAGAAGAGTTTTTGTTTTATCATTAGCATCACAATAATTTATCTAATCTTCTTCTCCTTGGGTAGATCGATCCAAAAGTTTTATTGTAATGGATAGGTCATGGTCAGATCTCTCAGAGCTGAAGAGAATCCTCTTTTCTCCTTATCGTTATGTACCAATTTGATACTTCAGTAATCCATTGCTTTGTTTGTATTTTTGAACTTGGCGCTACTGGTGGTTGTGACATTATGCTGCGAACGCAGAAACTACTGTCAGTGTAGGTCAAAAACTCAAAATGCAACTTATGCTCCTTCAATTTCCATGAAAACATGTCGAATTATAATCATGATGAATTCACACCGCTAGTATCAACTCTAGACAAATTGTAGTGGCTATTCCACCAAATATATCATGCAACATTGAGCACAAAATATTGCATTATCTAACAAATTATCATGGGATCATCCAGATCCCACCATGACGAATATCACATTATCTCTTTACCAAATAACAATACCTACACGAATGACGAATCATGCACATTAATTTTTTGAATATTTGCTTGTTAAAAAGACGTGTTTTGTAAAATAGATTTTGTGTGCAAAATATGAGTTGTTTTTCAGCAGAATCATACTAAAATTCAAGCAATATAAATTAAAAGGTGCTCCGGGCACTACATGATTACCGAGTTACATGATACGCGATGCAATAATTAGATATATTAGTTAATTACGAAGTTTCACAATCTTCCATTTTCTTCGCTTTTTGAGATCATGAAACTTCCCTTTCTTTTTTCTTTCTTTTTTCTTTTCTATTTGGTTTCCAATCGGCCCAGCTATCTCCCAGCCTACCCTATATTCATTTCTCTTGTTCTGGCCCAGTTCGCTCTCCTTGTTCCTAGTCTTTCCTTTACCGTTTCAATTTCTCTCCCCGATTTTTCTTTGCTTTTGTTGAAGTACAGCGCCTCCGATCTCCATGATACATAGTACCAGTAGCTCACCGGCGCTGGTTACGAATTCAGATCCTGTGGGTACTCCTCACTGGGAGTACCTGCCCACAATAATACCCCATAAATATTCACTTATATATACTATCTGCTACAGTATTTTCAAACACTGTAATATATATTTTTCTATCCATTTTTACCTCTGGAGTGACTGCCCACTTCAGAGGATATGCACTCGCTGGTTACGACCTGGTATGGCCTGGGTTCGTACATAAAATAACCTTTCCTAAATTTATTAGTTTCAAACCTAAGCCTCAATTTGGTATTATATTTTGGGTTACAATGTTCATGTCAGATTTCAGGCTAATTTGTTTCGTGAATCGTGCATAAAACAACATTTGTTATTATGCAGTACTTTAAAATTAAGTTGGAGGCTGGTTGCATCAATTGAATTGCAGATTTATGCCTGAAGTGGTATTTTTTTTTAAATCTAATAAGTGTATCTTCTATCTAATTTATCTCACGTGTTGCATCATACGTTCATACGTTCATGTATTATCTTTAATTGGTACATTAAATATGAAAAAAAAGCATCTTGTAGCAGTCAGAGTAGGTAGATATTAGGGTATTAATGCTGTCTCGTGAGAGGTGTTTTCTTTCGGTTATTTTGAACTTATATTTCTATCTGTATGAACCCGTCCATTATGTAAACTCTTTTAATTTTAAAAATATTTATATCTAGTATTAATGTTATTATAAATTAATTATTTATTTTAGTTAAATATAATTTATGTCTAAACCAATTATAAATAATCTTAAATTTTTAAATAAAATTAATTCATTGTTTAATAGGAGACGATATGCAAAATATAATATTTTTCTTTCCTAAGTATAATGTATAATGCATAGTTTTTTAAAATAAAATTTAATAATAGTTGATATTTAATTTATTTGATATAGATTTTTTTACAAAATAATTATATTTAACATTAATTTTATTATAAATAAATAATATATTTTACTCAAATATAATTTGTATCTAAATCAATTAAAAATATTCTTAAATTTTTAAATAAAATTAATTTATTATTTAATAAAATATAATGTACAAAATAGAATAATTTTTCTTTCTTGAGTAAGATTGTACAAGGGAAGTTTCCATTTTTACAATAAAATTTAGTAATAGTTTATGTTTAATTTATTTGATATGCTATTTTTTAGACCTCTTATAAATGGATGGTAAAAAAATAGAAAAAAAAATAAAAAGAAAAAAGAATTTGACTGAAATATAAACCATTGCTTTTATATAATCAATCAAGCTCAATAGTAAATTGCAATATAAATATTTTGGTCATTATATATTATTTGATAATATTAATCGACAAGTCCAGATCATATGCTTATTAATATAGTATAGATATAGATAAGTGAAATAGATTGTTGGCCCGTCGAAAGCGTTCGACTAAAAGGGAACTGGCATTAATTTTGCTTTATTAAGTTTTTTTCTTTTCTTTTTAAAAAAAAAAATAGCAACCCATAATCGGCATATACACTTTCCATAAGACGTTATTAATTTTTTTATTATTTAATATAGATGGTACTAGGTCTCACCTTTCTACGAAGTAGTGGAAGTTCAAATTCCAAAATAGACATATAAAAAATAATATATGTCGGGTTATTGGGAGCTGCCATATTTAAAAAAATATATATATTATTTAATACATGCAATTTTTTTTCTTTACGTTATGCTTTCATGATTTTTTTTTACTAATTAGGTGCATCAATTAGCTTATATTGCATGTTTCATATGATCATTTTTCTCCTAAAATGTCAAGGTGTTTTGTGCAAACTTACAACCACCGATAGAAAATCGGATACCAATACACAAATGTTTTCCAGATACATTTACATGTGTTTTGGTAGTTAGTTCATTGCTACATTGGTATTGGTATTGTAAAAAAGTAGAGCAGAATCTCAAATGGATAACTTAAGCCGATGTGTAATCAATTTTATTGCAAATTTTGGTAAATATGCAGTCTTAACTGATATTTGTTATTTACTCGCAATTATATTATGTATTTGCAATTTGTTACAATTTTTTAGAACAAAACTGTTTACAATTCTCTGTTATTTTATTTTCATGTGCTTTTTCTATTTTATTATAAACTTTATATTCGGACTAATTGGGGTGAATTCGGATGGGTGCAAAATAATAAGAATGGAGTGGTATTCTAAGGTCTTCTGAGGTACTGATACGTAGTGGTATTCTAAATTGTTTTAAAAATATAAGAAAAGATAGATGTCGATCAAGACTGATATGGAAGGATGTAATAAAAAAAACTTTTAAGGAATGAAGTATAAGTAAAGAGCTTGTTTTAGATAGGAGTGCTTAAAAGATGATAATTTATGTAACAAAATTATGATTTAGAAGTTAAAGTTTAGCATTAGAGTATAGATTTAGGTCATTAAATTTTATGTTTTTAGATTTTGGGTTGTAGAGTTAGAATCTAGAAGTTAGAATTTAACAGTAGAGTTTAAGATTATTATTATTATTATTATTATTATTATTATTGATGTATTATTATTAATACTATTATTATCATCATTATCATTATTTTCATTATAATCATCATCATCATTACTGTCATTATTATCATCATTTTTTTACATTTGAGATATAATCTCTATACTTTCAGGTTGAGTTTCATTTCCAGCCTACTCTAATTTATTTAAAATTAAAGACTTTATTGTTGTTGTTGTAAATTATAAAAGTAAATCAAATAATTATAACATTGTTATCTGGATCATGATAACACTATTTTTAAATGTATTCCGTACGTCTTATGCATGCTATGGTTCGGAATCGTCATCAAGATAATCTAGGATGATGTAGTTTCTTATAGAACATAACCTTAAAGCAGCTAATGATAGCTTATAATATCCAGTGAAATTAATTTATTGGAATAAATATGAATAAAATCGGAGAAGTATTTAGTAAATGAAATGGAATTTTTTTCTGAATGAATTGTTATTATTCTCTTCATAATCTCTGCTATCAGTTATTCCTATACATATAGAAGGAATCATAATAATTGGCATACGTAATGATCATTAAAGAACTAGGTAATCCCAAGCGGATCAGTACAGATACAGGTTACTATATGCATTACAGAGTTATTCTTAATTAATTAATATGGTTCATTGAAAACAAACTAACGCACTACAGGTCACGAATCAAGAGACCAACGGAAAATAATTAAGTGGTCATCTCAGTAAGATTTAAAGGATCAAATGTACATCTTAATTTGATCCGAGAAGATAATCAAATTTGGAGTTTTCTAATATCTAAACCGGATTGGCTATATAACATAAAATGACAAAATGAGTTTATTTGTAACAATTTAATAACATTAATTTATTGATAATAAATATTTTTATTTGGACTGAAAATCATTATATATCATAGTCATGCAGGTAGATTTGTATTGAAATTATAATTGATTTGAAATTCAATAAACTATGATCCATAGATTATACTATAGAAACAAATGATAATTGCTAATTAAGAAGTCTCGTGCATTGGACGGGTTAGAATTGTAAGTTGTATGTTTCTATATTTGTCTTTCTGTATAGGGCTTTTGCAAATATGAATGACTAGAAAAAAAAAGTTCAAATTAGCGTAAATTAAAGTTTGCTTGAGCGTTTAAATGATATCACCACCATTACATTTCAATGATCCACACATGAGATGAGATGGAAACATATATAAACATGAACCAGATTGCAAGTTTCTGATTATCACAATTAAGGTTGATGTTTGTTTAAATTGATTATAATTTAAAATGATATGGCGCCCACACTGGGCTATTTTTTTTCTGGGACAAAAAAAGCAGTTAAAATTATTAATTTATTTAAAAATAAAGAAATTGGTACAATTCGACACTAATTAACTGTCAAAATATATCTTCACTTCGAACTATTTCTGAAGTATTATCAATTTGGACCTTTATCCGCAAAACATTTCTTTCCAAAATTTGAACCCTAACTAGTACTTTTTGGTTTTTAATTTCATATATGAATACTATGTTTAATATTAGACCTTTCGGTTTCGGATTTAGTACTTGAATATATATAATAAGTAGAGAGGCGGCGGACAAGTTTTGAGCAGGGTGTCAGTTATTGACTCGTCCCGATTTACATGACTCGAAAATAAATGAGTCGCATATGAGTTAAATTTTTTTAACCTGAATTGAGTCGGATCAGATTCGGATCAACTCGATTAATTATGTTTTTTGAACTAATTTTATGATTTAGCACTAATTACAGCTTAAAAATATACTAATTAAGATTAACTATAAATTAATTAATATTTAATTTCTTAAAATTATATAAAAATAATTAACAAATATTTAATTATTTTATACGGGTCGACGACATGATCTGTGACCCGGTCGGGTCGGGTATGGGTTAAAAAAATTTGACCTAAATTTAATTAGGTCGGATCAAAAAAATAATAAAATAATATAACCCGATCCATTGAAACCCCTAGTTTTGACTAAAACTGGGTAAGGCCTCAAGCATTTCGGGGTGTAACATTTACATTTGAAAATGACAGCAGCTGCCACATCCTCCAAAAAGAAAAATTATACATATAATAAGAAAAATCTAAAAAATATGAAAATGATATTAAAAAATATTAAAATAATAAAATTTTAATATGCAGAACATGTATGATATGTTTGGATGTACAAAGAATAGAGAAAAATGCTATTTGATGAAATTTGGATCGGTTCTATTTGAAGTGGTGGAAAATTAATTGAAGAGAGTGAAGATTATGGACTGTGCATAAGAAATATTAATAATAATTCACTGAAACACTAATTTCATAAATTCTATATCATTTTGGCCTTTAGTTAATTATCCAGAAAAATTTGAACCATTTCAAAGAAATTTACAATAATGACAATAGTTATGTTCATTACCTCATTTGAATTATGAAATTTTATTTATATCATCCAAAATTAGGCTTGAAATAATTTTGATTAAAAATAGTTCGTTGAAAGAAGAAAAAAAATGACATTAATTTATATTTTTAGTTCATCAAATTAATAAGCAATTAAATCGAAATATATGGTGCTCACAAAATTAAATATTGAACATGCTAATATTGAAATTGAATTTGGTTGAAATAAAAAGAAATTGTATTATTATTTTATCTATTTCATTCATAACTATTTCAAATATACAATCCAACAACAATTCTACATTTCAAAATAATATCATATCAATTGTACACTGTGACATCCGTCATTTTTCTGTTAATATTTATTTAGTAATGTAAATTAAACTTATTTATAAAATAATATGCTTATATTATTTATTTAAATAATACAACACAAAATATAAGTTATAAAGAAATTCGGGTCTACTGGGCAGTACCTGGGCTTTATTGGGCAATGGGAAGCCATATCAGGCAGTATCGGTCAGGTTTTGGGCAGAAGTTGGGTGCACTGGCCGGTTTGAAGATGACACCGGTCAGTATGGAGGCAATTTAGCTAAAAAAAGTCGGCACCGGGCGGTACGGGGATAATTTGGCTAGGGAAAGTTGGCACCGGCCCCCATATGAGGATGACACTGGCCGGTACGAGGACAAATCGGCTAGAGGAAGTTGGCATCGGCCGGTATGAGCAATTTCGGCCTTGTAAGTGTTGGGTAGGAAATCAATGTATTATATATGTATATTTTATATATAATTATGCATAGAATTTAACAGATACATGTAACCTATATTCCTTAAAGTAAAAGAATAATTAAATAATTTATTTTGATTAATAAATAAATTAATAAGTAATTAGAGAGTCTTATTTGGTTAAACAGAATCTTGGTAATTCCCTAGACCCTTTATTATCATCAGTTATCAGTGGAACAAATTCTAAAATATATAAACAATTAAGTTCAAACTTAGTACCTACATTAAGTTCAAATAAATAAATAAATTTGTATGTACATGTTTTAAGTTCCTAACAATGCTAAAAAAAAATACAAGCATGAACATTATAATTTTCAACTAATTATGATCAATACATAATGCATTAATGGAATTAATATAACATATATATGTAACATATATGTATAATTTATATATAATAATGAATGAAATATAGCAGATAATATAGTCCTATAATTATTGAAAGTAAAAGATCAAAATAAATAAAAAATATAAATAATAAGAGAGAGTCTGTGCATGTCTGGTCAAATTGACTGTTGGTAATTCTCAGACCTTTAATCACTAGATATTATTAGTAGTGCATTTCCAAAGTTTTAATTGAAATTTAATATCTACATGTTCTAGGAAATTCCTTAATGAGTATGATATCTACCCCCAACCTGCCTCATTATTTCATTTCCAAATTTCCTTCCATCACTACAGGAAAGTGTCATATTTGCATTCGGAAATGATCAATTGCATCTGCACTTTTTTATTAGCATCAACAAAAAAAAATTTCAACCTTAAAATTTTGATTTGAACATATTATATTAGAAAATCTAATGCAAGTATAAATTTTATTTATTTTGCAGATGTAAGTAAGTGTAGTTATTTTTTTTTGAAAATCTCCTGTAGTGCATGTTCTCTCTTGCACACCAGACCTAGAGAGAGAGTTAGTAAATTACAGGTAGAGACTGAGAATGAGAGAGAGTGAAGGTGGGAAGACAGACGTAGGAGACGCAAGAAGGAAATGGAGGCGAGCTCGGTGGTTTGTCTCATCTGTGAAAGACTTTTATCGTGAGGTGCGTTTCTTCCTTTGATTAGCTTCGATTTGAGTTCTGACATAACTAAGGTGTCATTTATTGATCCGATCCGATAAGTTAATCCGACTCAATCTGAATCCGATCCGATCCGATATGACTCGAAAATCAATGAGTCAGATATGGGTTTGATTTTTTTGATCCGAATCGGGTCGGGTTCGGATTCGATTAAACCGACCCGATCCGATTAATTATATTTTTTGAAATAATATTATGATTTAGTACTAACTAAAGGTTAAATATATACTAATTATATACTAATTAAGATTAATTATAAATTAATTAATACTTAATTATTTAAAATTATATAAAAATAATTAATTAATATTTAATTATTTTACACGAGTCGGATCGGGTCGGTATGGATCAAGATTTTTTAACCCAAATTTAATCGGATCGGGTTCGGATTGGGTAAAAAAAAATTAATAAAATAATATAATCCGACTCGAAACCGACCCGACCCATTGACACCCCAGGCATAGCCTCGTTGATTGGGCATGCATCTGTTGTATTGTGATGGTTTTTCAATTTGTTTGATTTCTCAAACCATTGCATGATTCGTTAAATGAAATGCTAAAATTTCTTTGGTGAAAAGTTTAACTGAATTGCTATTAGGCCATGTCATACCGTGATTAATCAGATTAACTAAGTGGTGGTAATATATTTTTATTCATTAGTAGCTACTTATTATATGTTGATTTTCATATAGAAAATTGTATCGTTCTAATGTATGTATGATCTGAAATTATTTTTCTTAGAACATAGCAAATGAGATTATGGATTAGTTTGAGATGAGAATGGACTAAAATAAATATTTTTATTTATAAGATATCAATTTGGTTCGTAAATTTCAGTATTTAGAACAATAATAAACCGCTTCATTGAAAATAAATATAACATAGATATCTCACACTGGGCAGTACAGTTGATTCTTCTCCAAACAGGAACCACCGATTTACAAATCTTATTAACCACAGAATTTAGTGAGCGGCGCCAAATCCTTCTATGGATTGCTTTTTTTGCCTCTTTCGCCGTCAAAGTGCCTATGGTACCAGTTTATATTTGGTTACCAGAAGCCCATGTTGACCCTAATCTATCAAGTATATATATGACTATTTGTATATGGTATTCGTTTGTACGTGATACGAAACTAGGGAATTTGTTTCGCTTCGTTCGCCTCTAGGTTTCGTATCATAGCGAGACCCATCATGGTGAGAAATACAATGGTACCGCTTATTTCCCTCCTCTCGATCTGGGACGCTGGATGAGGGAATGGTTCGGCAACGATAGCATTTGATTGATTTGATTGTACTATATATGGTCAGTTTTGGAAATTGACTCATAGATATGGAATTTTGTTTCGTTACCAGAGTTTGATATGATATATTCGATTGATTGGTAACACCAAGGACTAAAATAGGACGTGGTAAGACCAAACTACCAGACTTAATAAAATTGAAATTGAGTCTAAGTGATTGACTATGTATTTGAAATTTATTCTCCGTTTAATATTTCATTTGATGCTTTCCATGCACTGAGAAACATTAGGTTTCTCATCCGTATTGTGTCTTCATTTTATCGCAGGTGAGGAAGAAAGAGCTGATTAGCCACTACAAAATATTTAAGTTTTTAATTTAATATGTTTAATGACTTTGTTTAATGTTATGTTAGAACTTATTTTTGGAGACATTATGCTCCTTAAGAATATTATATTTTGGTTTAAGTAGATATGCCAGTGTATGACATTAGATTTGTGAAGTGAAGATGACTTAAGACTTTCGCTATGTGTGATGGTTAAAATATATTTAATAGTATAAAAACCTTTATGTTGTTGTTATTTTGGATATTTAGAATTTAGTTATAAGTTATTATATTATTGTGGCATGATTATTGAAATTAAATGACTTGCTTGGGGATAAATAAGGCGCCTTGCGTTGTAATACGTGACAGACGACCCAGATAGATCCTCTTGTATACAATATGAAATTCGGGGCCGTTACATTATACACTGTACCAATATTAGTCGAATTTTTGTTTAAAGCATTTCTGATTATTTTATTTAGTTTAACAATGTTCTAAATAAAATAGTAACATGAACTTTATTTTTGAAAAAATGTTATAAATTTGTTAAAATAGTTAAAATAAATATGGCACCCAAAATATATTAAACAAGGTATGATAAATATTAGAGTAATTTAAAAAGAAAATATATCATTACTTTATTCATATTATTCCTTACTATATCAAATATGCTCCAAACAACTTTTCTATAATTATTCTTAATAACATTATTTTTCACTATCCTTGCGCACTATTTTTTTAATATTCTCATTTGCTATTCTCAATTCTTCTATTTTAACTATTCCTTACACGATTCAACTATATCCATAGATTGTGCCCATCGATCAGTCGGTTCTTAATTTTTGAGACACATGTCAAAAGTAAGAGGACCTTTTTATTTTATATCTCACTATGATCATCTCTTTATGTAGATAGTGTTATGCATAGCACAAATAATCATTATATTATGCGTTATATTATGGGTCGATTTTTTTATTTTCAAAATCTAAATGATCAATTTGAACCAATCAATTTGATTTTCATATGTAAATTTAGTTATAGATCAATTTTTATATTTTTATATATTCTTTGACACTACATTATTGCTTATTTTCTACGTTTATTATTATCATGTTTAATGCATTAATAATCGACTCATAAGATATCATATTCGAATTATCTTGAATATTAATACGATTATATGATTGCATCTCGGATTCTGTTCTGGATCGAATAAATAAATTAGAATTGTATCGAATTTACTATAATATCGTGTCCGGATTATAATACCGAGCCATCACTCATCGTATCATAATTCATAATCGATGATATATTCACTACCAGAAAAAAAGAATTAAAACCGGTTTTATAAATAATTTAGCACCGGTTATAAACCGGTTTTAAAAGTAAGCGGTGCTAAATATTTATAACCGGTGTTAAAATAAAATATTTAAAACCGGTGCTATTTTAGTTTGAACAATTAAAACCGGTTATTGAATAACCGGTTCTATTTTATTTCAATTAAAACCGGTTATAGAAAAACCGGTTCTAATCTATTTTAGAATTAAAACCGGTTATGGTTATAACCGGTTCTAATAAAATAAAACAATACAACCGGTTTCTTTAAATAACCGGCTCCAAATATATTATTTTTTTTAATAAATTTTCTATTTTTTGTGATTGGTCCATATACCAACCATATATATAAACAAACACATATAAAAATATAACACAAATAAACTGATATAACTCACTAAATAACTGATCAATATCATATAAGTAACTAAACATTACAAATAATAGAAAAAAATATAAAATAAATTATCAAATATTAGATGCAATATAATTTACAACCATCTCCTTAATTTCTTTGATATCTTCCAGTGAATAAGATTGAGGAGCTGGGTTGATAGCCTATTAAAAAATTAAAATTTCATTAGTTTGATTAAGCAAACAAATATGTAAAAGAATTAAAGATTAATATGAAGTTTATTTTTTATACCTGTGGTAAATTTTTGTTGCTAGAATATGTAGTTATTATATTATACATCGATTTCATAACATAATAGCCGCACTCTTTACCGCTTGGTTGGTTTGGACTCTAAAATGTTGCAAGAAAAAATGAAATAATAGTGTAAGGCCCTTATATAACAATCATTTAAAGTTAGGAATTACACACCTGAAAAAAATCAAATCATTTAAAATTTGGAATTACACACCTGAATCATTTTCCAAGTGAACTTGAGTTTTTTTTCTTGAGCGAATTGTTTTTCAATCCAATAATAGCATAAGGCCCTTATATAACAATGATATGAGTTATCAATTACAGTACATAATAAATTGTCGAAGATAATAGAAAAAACTTACGTATTTAATACTGGTTGGATAATATATGTTTCATCTTTACGATTCAATGAGTCCACGACATAAACAACAGAGGGTTTGAGCCGCACAATCAAAAGAATCCAATGCCCCCTACAATTTATACGTATTAATATGGAGAGATTAAGCAATTAAGCAATAGATAAATAAGAAAATGAATTAAGTTTTGAAGTTCTAACTTTTCAATGTACGGAAGAAACATGTAGGAGTTTGGATTCTCGCATTTAACAAAGCATTGTCCCAAATAATTGACTGTGCGCTCGATATCACTTTGAATTTGTGTTTCCGTGCAAAAATATGGATCGATAAATTTATAATTGTCAATTAAGAAACTCTCGCACGTATCGTGGAAAACCCTACAATATATACAATAATTAGTCTTAAAATAATTATTAAAATGCTAAAAGAAATATTATGATTCTATTCTTACATGCAGAAAATCTGTAGAATCGAGACATTGAGCCATTCATCCTTAAAAAGCTCGATGATATCCGTCACGTATACATAAGCATCACCATCGTAGAAGAATAGCTCCGAGAATGCGATAGGAAAATAAGTCGTACTGACGGACTGCATCATGAGCACCTTATATAGAAATAATGAACGTCTAGAAAGACGTTGTAAGGTGTCATCATCAAGAAGCGACTCTCTACGAGATTTTAAAATTAAGTCTGGCTCGAATGTTTTTTTCTTGTTGGACATAGATTTTTTTGGTGTATTATCCTGCATTTAAACATATTAGTGAACAAATAATTTATGAATTTTAAAATTATAGAGATAAATAAAAAATACCTCACAAAGCTCGATAAGGTGTATAGGCCATTTGATAAAGAATCCAACAAGTTCACCAAGCCACTCCGGTCCATTTGGCGGCGGAAACGGAACACAAATGTGGTGAAATCCATCTTTAACCTCATCAGGAGTAACACGGACGTCATCGAGTAAGACCGGAGAGCGTGCATATACTCGGCGAGTCCAAATAATAATCCTCCCGATTGCCGCCTCATATCGTTTATCATCTATCTCAACAAGGATATTGCAGGGTGTAGATTCCTGAAATAATAAATAATTAATTGTTAATTATATGAATTATACTTCAGTAATCCTTTTAATTGACCCATCGCTCTCTCAAATGGATACATATACCGTAAAAATATAGGACCGCGTAATCGTATCTCTCTCACGAGATGAACAGTTAAATGAATCATTATGTCAAAAAATGACATCGGAAAATACATTTCTAACTCGCATAAGGTAACCACGATATCTGACTGTAGTTCGCCAAGCGTGACGGGATCAAGCACTTTCGAGCAGATCGAGTTATAGAAAAAACACAATTTATTGATAGAATGTCTGACATTTTGGGGGAGAATTCCTCGGATTGCAACCTGAAGTAGATGTGTCAACAAAACGTGACAATCATGTGACTTCATACCAATCAACTTTAGATCATTCATCGAAACTTTTTTGGAGATATTCGAGGAATAACCGGATGGAACCTTAATCGACTTTAGACACTCCAACAAACTAATTTTCTCCTTCTTCGATAATGTATAACACGCTGGGGGTAAGTAATTTCATTTTTCATGTTCTTGTGGTGCTAGCTCTGACCGAATTCTCATAGCAACCATGTCTTTTCTTGCATTCACCTCGTCTTTCATTTTTCCTTGAATATTCAATAGCGTCCCAACTAAACTTTCACAAATATTCTTAATAATATGCATTCCATCAAAATATTGTCTAACATCCAAATACGGCCAATAAAGAAGCTCCCAAAATACAAATTTCTTTTTCCAAACACCGTTAGGGATATTCTTTTGAAACTTCTTACCTAATTGGACATTTATATCTTTCACAATAGAATATATTTGTTTTCCGGATAATGATATTGGTGCTTTCTCCAGCTCAACCGTACCATCAAAAGCTTTCTTCTTCCGTCGGTAGGGGTGATTCTGATTAAGAAATCTACGGTGTCCCAAATAAACATTTTTTCCACAGTTTTCAATCGTATCGTATGAGTCTCTTCTCCACAAATTGGACACGCTTTTGCTCCTTTTGTTCTATGACCGATAAGTTACCATAGGCGGGGAAATCATTAATCGTGCAAAAAATAACAGCACGAAGGATGAAATATTATTTTAAATAGGCATCAAATATCCTCACACCATCTTTCCATAATTTATTCAGATCCTCCAATAATGGAGCCAAGTAAACATCTATATCATTACCAGATTGTTTTAGACCTGAAATCAACAACGACAACATTATGTATTTTCTTTTCATGCATAACCAGGGGGGAAGATTATAAATACACAATAAAACAGGCCATGTTGTGTTACCACTACTCATAAGGCCATAAGGGTTCATCCCGTCTGTACATAACCCTAATCGTAAATTTCTTGGTTCAACGCCAAAATCCTTAAATATTCTGTTAATGTTTCTCCATTCGGGAGAGTCCCTAGGGTGACGGAGCATTCCATCATCTTTTTTGCCATCCACATGCCATCATAATAAGTGAGTGTCTTTTGAGTTTGCAAATAGACACTGAAATCTTGGAATAACTGGTAAATACCATAACACTTTTGCTGCTGGTCGTTTTCGAACTTCTATTTCATTATCTCTCGGTTTGTACCGTGAAGCGTTACATTTCGGACACTTATCCAAATCATTGTACTCATTTCGATATAATATGCAATCATTCGGACATGCATGAATTCTCTCCACTACCATACTCAAGGGACATAATAATTTCTTCGCTCTATATGTGGAGTCCGGTATTAAATTATTTTCTCGAAGCATTTCTCTTAGAAGTTCTAATAAAGAGGTAAAACTTTTATCACTCCATCCGTTTTTAGCTTTCAGGTTATACAATTTAAAAACTGTAGATATTTTCATAAATTTTGTACAACCGGGAAATAATGGCACATTGGAATCATTACCCAAATTTTTAAAAATTTCAGGAATATCGACAAAATCCGCTGCAATATCATTCATAATTTCATCCAATTGTTCACTTTCTACATTGTCTATATTTTCTATATTTCCCACATTTTCATTATCCAATACATCTCATTCATCATTGTCTAAATTTAAGTCATCACATTCAGATTCATCTCGTATAATATTTTCAATATTTCTACTATTTTCAGTATTATCAACAGTTTCAATATTTTCTCCATGCCGTACCCATCGGGTGTATCGATCCATAAACCCACGACGAATTAAATGATCTCTCACTTGTTTGATATTTCCAAATCTCCGTAAATTTTGACAATCTTCACAAGGACAAACAAGTGTCCGTGCACCCCTATTTCACATATCTTCTGAGGCACATTCCAAAAATTCATCAATTCCCCTCAAATATTCAATTGTATTCCTTTTGATTTTATACATCCAAGTATTGCGATCCATCTGTAAAAAAACATCAATCTCACAATTAGGGTTTAGAATTTAGGGTTTCAGATTTAAGGTCTAATTCTAGGCCGGTCAACCACCTTAACTCACTTTTTAAATACTTTGTCTCATTAGTAAACATATACAAGCTAATTTGATGTTTAAAAAAATTCGGCAGCATTTCCCCTATGCTCCCGAGTACGTCAATGTAAATTTTCATATACGTACGTACACATAGGAACATTAGGGAAAATACTAACCAAATTTTTTTCAAACACCAAATTATAGCTAGTATATGTTCACTATCCTAAATGAGACAAAGTATTCAAAAAGCAGTCCCAAATCGGGAACTATTCGGGATTAATCCCTATTGGATTAATCCCGAACGAGTATGCACCTAAATTAATAAAAATTTCGGTAGTTTGGTCTTATATGACAATACTATCAATTACACATATATAATTTTATTTATATATATGTAATCAATTTATGCAATAATTATGCAAATTAATGGGTGTTAAAATTAACAAGGATGTACTTAAATAAGAAAATAAGAAAATAAGAAAATGAACTTAAATTTAAATTATGTACAGAAGAATTACTTTTAAGAGATCTAAAAATATTAATCGGTAAGTGGATGTTGTTGCAGCTGGGAACAGATGGAACAGAGAGCTTCTAATGGTGAATAGCGAAAATGAAGATGAAAGAGCGACGCTGTGAGAGGAAGTGTGATAAATAACCCTAATCTTAATTTAGAACCGGTTTTTTGAAACAAGAATAATTTGTTTTTCAATTAAAACCGGTTTTGTTCAAAACCGGTTTTAAAATAAAAATTGTAGAACCGATTTTTATAAAACCGGTTCTAAAATTATTATTTTAAAACCGGTTTTAATAAAATCGGTTCTAAAACAAAAATTTTAGAACCGGTTTTCTGACAATCGATTTTAATAAAATGAAATAGAACCGGTTATTATAAAACCGGTTTTAATAAAAAAACTTATAACCGGTTGTTAAACAAAACCGGTTTTAATAATTTTAATAAAATATACAAATATACCACTCTCACCTTTTAACACCTGTTTTTTAAAAATCGGTTCTAAATAGGCGGTTATAAATCAAAATTTTCTGGTAGTGATTTAAAATCATTTTCAATTCAATTTGATTAATTGTAATTCGGAACTCCAAAGTGAACAATCTTGTAAAAAAGTAGCACCTCGAATCACGCGTTGGTCTTGTCAGTTGTCACATCACCAATGGTGTCCAACTATCCATTAATGGAATCAATAGCTTGAGCGCTCGAGTCAAATCTAACCAAATTGGGTACGTTCCAATTCCATCATCGATTCCTATCATGTATGTACGCATGATATGACATTTCTCCAGTGCAGAATAACTTATTTGGATGCATGCGATGAAACCGACTTTAAGAAGAGTGAAAAATGAGAAAATGGATTTGAACGAGAACCTTTCTTTTGCTCGCCGCACCAGAATAAAGCTACTCTTTTCACATGTTTCAATGTCTTTAGCAAATAAAGGTCTACTTTTTGTTTTTGTCAACTCAAAGGAAAAAGATAGTAATTCTAATCAGTATAATATTAACAACTTCAATTTAGTTTTTTCCTTATTATGAGCTTATTAATAGCAATATTATTTTGTTTCCTTAGATCATATTAGGGAATTTGAGCATACAGTGAGTTGACAAGAGTTTAGTATAGGGGTGTCAATGGGTCGGGTCGGGTTCGGGTCGGGTCACATTATTTTATTATTATTTTTGATCCGATCCGAATCCGACCTGATTAAATTCAGGTCAAAAATTTTTGATCCATACCCGACCCGACGGGTCATGGGTCAACCCGACCCGATCCGTATAAAATAATTAATTAATTATTAATTATTTTTATAAAAATTTAAGCAATAAAATATTAAATAATTTATAATTAATGTATAATTAGTATATATTTAAAATTTAATTAGTACTAAATCACAAAATTATTTCAAAAAATATAATTAATCGGGTCGGATCGGGTCGGATTCGGGTCGGATTGGGTTAACCTGATCCGACGGGTCAATAATTGACACCCCTAGTTTAGTACCTATGCAGCTAATAAAAGTTTAATGGTTAATATTTAAAGTTTAGTACGTATTTTATTTAAAAAATGTTGAATAGTTAAGCATTTTCTTCAAAAACGAACTACTTATATAGTCCCTTCCATGGCAGGCAATAACAGATATTTTAGTAGAAAATAACGCTTTTTATAATAGGGAAGAAATTAAAAAAAATTCTCTTGTTTCAATTTGTATTTGTCAGGATTCTAAATAGAAATTATCATATCATCATGACAACTCTCTAAAAACTATCCCGCTATAACGAAATCCATTTTACCATTCACATTTTCTTTAATTTTAAAAGTTATATTCTATATTTCTGTTAATTTTCACACTACTTAAAGTTTCATAAAGCAACTAGATAACACAAAAATGATTAAGGAATAATATTGACGTTGAATCATTATAAAGTCCAAATTGTTATTCGAAATATCACTAACATTGTAAAACTATTTTTTACTTAAATAATCTAAATAATTATAAACAATATTATTTTCTTCACAAAAAGATCCATAATATTATAAACTAAGAAATTTTTGGTCGTTCAAGTTGTATAAAATTAATTTTAGATAGAAATAATAAATTAGATCTAATAGTGCGCTATTTCACTACTATACGCTATACGCTATTGTAGCCTGCTACCACCACTATAGCGGTCAAGTTTGATTAGCGCAATTTTATCCTGTAACTTAGCGTCTAAGGTTAAAAAACGCTATAGCGCTATCTAGGACATTGATATTTGTCCATATTTTACTTTAATTCCAGTGTCAAATTACTATTAGATAATTTATTGTTCCAATTAGTAAAATACTTACATTTTATCGTATTACGTAGTTTTAAAGAACGCGATGCTTAACTATGAAAATATTGCTTGAAGAAATCATATTTAATATAAAAAATATTATCTGTTATATATTTAGTAGAGGAGGGTTCCCATACAGTAACTCTTGTGTGCTATAAAATGCCACCAGCTTTTTTTTAATTTAGATTTTAAGATTAAACATCTAAAATTTGAGTCCAAACAGTTGATGTTATTTATTATTAGGGTAGATCAATGTATGCTCGTAAGATTTCATGATTTTTAGAGGTCATTTTATACTAGATCAAATGAATTCACACAAGAGTTATGTAATATCCATTATTATACATAAGTTATGTTATTTAAAACTTAATTAATTACTAGCTAGATCATAACTGATTTACTAAGGGAAATTTTACATTTTGCCCTTCTTTTAAATAGATTGAAACAAAATTCCCTCCTCTATAAATTTTTCAAAAAAAAAAAAAAAATCCTAGTGGACCATTTCTTTCCTTCTTTCACCTTCAGTAATTTTATCTCTTTTTTATTTTCCATCCAAAATAATTAACAAAATGCTTTGATTATTTTTATTCACATTCCTTTATTTATACACTTTTTTTCAATACTGAAAGAAAATAAGAGAAAATTAATTCATCAATTTACTTGCCAAGACATACTAGCAAATATGTTATAATTTTTCATACAATAAATTTTTTAATCATGATATTTTTAATATATTTTTATTTTTATTTAGTCTTTTTTAATATTGACAGATAATAAAAGAAAAATATTTCAATCTTTCCAATATAATATTTTTATTAATTACAGAAAAATTAAAGAAAAAATAAATCATTTTTTTATGTATAATATTGAAATATTATTATCTATTTTATAAGTTTTATTGATATTATTTTATTGAGTTAAATATTTAATATATATTTCAAATGCAATTTTCATCTCTTATTATTTATTGAAATTTACAAACAAAAATAGTTTTTCTTTTTCTTTATTATATATAGAATAAAAATAATAATATGGGTAATGAAATAGCTTCAGCTAATTACTATTTCTAAAAAATATTTAATTAACTAATGTAAACATGCTCAATTTAAAATTTCTTAGTTTAATAATAAAATGCTTAAGAAATATGAAACATATGACATCTTCTCAAGGGTAATATTATATGTTAGATATATAATTATTTTATCAATAAATTTTGATATATGAAATGATGAAATTATATATATATCTGAACTTATAAATATTTTTCTAGATAAAAGTATAGGAATCTAGACTAGTGACCAACATATTATATGTTATATATCACAGGTTAAAATTCTATGTTAAAAAAATCATTATTTATTTTATGAAATGCCATATTGAATTAGGCTCGAATGACAAAAACATTAAATATTTAATTATTGTTAATTATATAAAATTTAATTATTGAAAAAATAAATAAAAGCCTAATCAAAGCATATTGTTAATTATTTTGAATGAAAAGTAAAAGAGATCATGTAATATGAGTGAAGGGAAAAAGAGGCAAAATATAAAATTGCCCGATTTACTAAAGCTATTCGTTGTCGTTATATTTTTTTTTTCCTTTCTTTATTTCTGCGTACATGAAATTACCGTTAATGTTGTGGAAAAATATGGTCATCATACAAATTTTGGATACAGATGCAAGCTGTATGTATGGAATATTGGAATTGGGTATCTTATCCAAACAACGTCGCCTTCATCCCGTTCCGAGCACAGATACGTACGTGAACATATTCATCTTTTTCTTGGGAATTCTTCAAGTGTGCAATTTTCATTGAACGAATTAGAAAATTAAGAGGAGGGGGGGGGGGGATGAGAACTGTATATATTCAGAATTAAAGCACTCGTACATCTGAAATTCCATAGCTATATATCTTCGGTTTTATTTAATCGATGTGGGACCTGTTTTTGCTTGGAGATAACAGAATATATGCGATTGAAGAAAAAATTGTATTCTAAGTACATTAATTATTTGTATATATTAGATATTAAGGTTTCAGATTTCTGATTTCACTTTCATTCAATAGAATAGGGCGGGATATTATAGAGGCGGCAAAATCCGACCCGATCCGAGAAATTCGTCTGATCCGTCCTGATCCGAATCTGACTCAATCTGATTTTTTAAAAAAGTCAAATTGACTCGATCCGACCCGAATCCGACCGACCTGACCCGACCTAACCCGAGATCAAATGACATTCAATTCAATCAAAATTTATCAAAGATCTGAAAAAAATATAACATATAAATTGAACCGACTCGACCCGCCGATCCAAATCCGACCAACCTGAACCCGCCCCGACCCGCCCGATTGCCACCTCTAGGGATATATGCTCGAGCCGACGGTCATCGCCGCCCTTCAAGAATTGTGTCTGAAATTAAGTGTGAAATTTTATCTAATTATCATCTACTTGAGTTATATAAGAGGTCACTGAGTCCGACTTACAGAGTAGTTAGTAGGTGTCAATGAGTCGGACCGATTATCATTATTTTATTATTTTTTTGATCTGATCTGTTTAAAATTGGATAAATATTTTTTAGATCTGATATGATCTGAATGGGTCATGGATCGACCTGACCAGATCGAATAAAATAATTAGTATATATAAGATTTGATTAGCGTTAAATCATAAAATAAATTAAAAATATATAATTAAACGGGTCGAGTCTGATCGACCCGTACCCGATTTTATTCTCGATGAGTCAAAAAATCATAACCTTTAACCGACCCATTTATTATTAGATAATTTCAGATTGACTAATTGGATTGACTCAAATTTTGACACACTAGTAGCTAATTGTTTAGAAAGTCCTTTGATTTCCCTTGTTTCCTTCTCTTAAAAGTTGTAGATTTTATTGTTATGAATCTACAAAATTTTATTTCATCTTAATATAATTTTTCAGTACAAAGTTATGATTAAAAAAATATCCAGAGATCTAAAAAATTTCAGAAGCTAATCTTCATAATATGAATTTTTGATATTTATATGTTCTATTTTTGAAAGGGATCAAAATATAAAAATGATAGATATTATTGTCATAGTTTTAAAGAAATTAATTTTGTATTGATTGGATTTTTGGGTTAAAAGATATGACTAAAAAAGTACCAAGATGTCTATTGAATTACATTATTCATATTTATAAATTTCAAAAATATTAGTGCTTCTATTCATATAATAATATCATAACTAAATAGTTAATATAATTTAAATGATATTAGTGTTATATTAAAATTTTACATAATTTTTAGAATATATTGATATAATATATATAAATATATATAATATAAGTATAAATATAAATAAATTATATATATATACAATTACTCCGGGCTGGACGGACGAGCCTAACTCCAAACCCGTATCCGGCCCGGCCCTGTACGATGGCCTAGCTCGACCCTACCCGTTCATGGACCGGACTAGACGGGTTGACGTCGGACCGGGCCGGATCCGGACGGGTCCACCGAGCGCGGGCTAAATTGACATCCCTACTTTTTGGATATATTACTTGATAATTATTTAGTTTCATAGATTCAACAATTATTAAAAATAAAACTTAAGATTCTGAAATCCAATATTATAGGTATACAATATATGAATTACACATATCATGAATAAAACTAATGAAATTTGATACAAGTTTAATTTATCATATATTAAATGGTTCGGATTTTTTAATGATGTGAAATTAAGGGCCATTAATGTACTAGTAGCAATTAGTACACAATTATATGCAATTTGATAGTACTCCACATATATACATCACAATAGCTCACCTATAAATCTTTTTTTATTTTTCAATCTTATTTAATTTATAAGAAATATTCTTATGATCATTGTCAAAATGATTCCTCCCAATTACACACATACACGCCCGCGCACACATCTGTTCCATTCCATGTGCAAGGAATAAATAAGAGCTATGAATCGACCTAAAATAACTTTATTAATTTTAGGTAAAAATAATATACAATGCGCACTAGAACTCCATTTACCACTAATTTTAGAATTGTAATATTCATAGCGATGATATCCAATTAATTTATATATTACTTTGCAATACGGTCTTTTGTCTCTATGATAATTTATTTTAACTAATAATGGATTGGGTAAAACGTTTCAGAATAACTTTCCACTCAACTTGATGTCTAGATCATAATGAATTTGTCATGATCTTGATCATGGAAAAAGCTAACAAAATAATAATTAATTAGGAGAATCGAACATTAGAAATTTTGTACAAGGATCCATCTATATTTAACAATTTGATATTTCAATTACAATAAGAATAACCGAGTTTAGTTATTATTGATTAGAATTGGTTAATGAAATAACGAAATATCCGGCTCAAAATCAACTCAGCTTATTTGAATTAACAAACTTCTTAAATGACTTGTTTTCATCTCCATGCGAATCGTGATTCGTGGATCTAAAATCTAAAATTCTTTTAATTAAACCATAATAATTTATCATATTGGGACATGCGAGAAATATGAACTCATACATGAAAAAAGAAAACCTTTTTCCGTCTCATATCTACCCAAATAAAATGCAATTATTTCTCTATTGCTACGTTGAATATTAGAGCAGCCCCTATCAATTTCTCTAATGACATGACTCTCAAAAAAGTACAACCAATCGGTCAATAATTTGGATTTTATCAACCTTGTAAGTGTGGGGATCACACCTCATGATAGAATTCACTCATCCAACGCTTTAATCTTATTCTTTTCTATAAAATATTTATTAAAAAAATATTTTAAAATTTCCAATTATTGGATTGTTATTATTAATCAATTTTCATCGGTAATGTTTGATTGACTCTAATTTTTTTTATATAAAAGTAGGGGTTAAGACTTTCAAAATATCCGCAAGAATATCAATTTGAGAATTTAAATTTGAGGTTCGAACTTGCAACCTCTCAAATGCAGAACATTTTGTTAGCTATACATTAAAATAGTATACTCCTTGGTCTGAATTTTGAAGTTTTAATCTTTCGTTCAAAGAATACTTTTTTTTATAAAATGTATTTAGAAAAAAAAAAGAATTTTAACAAGCACGCCGTACCGCACTTACATTAAATCATAGGCTACTTTTTCATATGAGTACAGTATTTTATTGGCTAATCATATCTAACATGAATGGATACCTTCCGTTAATTAACCCATTTTAGCCTTTTGGCTTTATGCGCCAAGTGCTGCTGAGTATCTCTCCACCAAACACATTAATTATACTCCTGGAAATTGATAGATGCCACTCACAATGGCAGGCTTAAATTCACTTATTAAATCATTTTGGTTTACTGTCAGACTGTGACATTTAGTGAGAACCAGTTGAGTATTTTCCATTTGATCTTACGGTATTATTAATTAATTAGAATCAGCGCTGAACAATATTGCCGAAGTCAAAATGTTTGTAGAACCAACAATATACTGACACGAACTGAATAATTTGGAAAAGAAAAAACACAATTGAAACATATAATGGATCGAAAAAAATGTGATGATTTGTTGACACTGAAAAAAGCCCAATAAACAATCAATATTCACAGGAACGAAAGACTCGCAGGTCATGGTCCTATGAAATCAAAATTTATACAAAAAATTGAAATCACGGTGTATTTTAAGATATTTTATCCACTTGATATTTTTATTATTTATATTTAAAGTTCAATATAACGCTCGACGCCTCAAATTAAAATCCTAATTTCGTTCATGAATACCCAAAAGTATTTTCTTCATCACAAGCTAGCCCCGTAGACATTAGCCACTCACATTGATCCCACACCCAACTCTGTTATCTCTTGCTCGTCCCCTAAATAACTAAATTCGTATTTTGTGTATTATTACACTTTGGAGAGAGATCATGACAACTCGACTTGAACCGTGTGATACAATTAATTGACGTGATAATTTTTATGAGACACATAATAACATTAAAATACATACTGAACGTACGATTTCAGATAATATACAATTTAATCTATATTGTACGCTAAATGCAAAAATGATAATTAAAAAGATTTAACCATCAATTTATAGATGAAATCGCATTTGCAAAAGGATTTTTAGCACAATAAACACTAACCTATATCACCTAGCACAATTCTTTTTAATCAAGTTAAAGAGTTCAGAGTTCAGCCCATCTTATCCTTTTTCTTGTGCTCACGGAGTATATATTATAACCATTCTCTCTTTAAGATCAATGAGCTATCACTTTCAAAATTGTATTTGTGTTTGTTCACCTCTGACATGACAACTGACAATCTTGTGTTCCAATAAAAACCGAAAATGAAATCTGCTGTTCATATGTGGGTAGTGATTTGAAAACGGTCCGGTTCAAACCCGGACGGTCCACGGTCTCGCACAGTCTCGCAAAGATCCACACGGACCGGTCCTAGGCGGTCAAAATTCAAAAAAATCGAACCCGTCCCACCGTTGGCCCCCGGGGGCCGGACCCCCACGGGACGGGCATGGTCCGGTCCGGTCCAATTTTTTTTTATGAATTGAGAAAAATAATAATTTATCATATTCTTTTAATAATAATTTTTAACTAATTCGAATTATTATTTTTAATTGTTTAAATATCTGATAGTACTAAAAAATTCAAAAAATAAACTTTCAGAAAATTGTAAAAAAATAATAAAAGTTCAAATATAAATTTATCAATTTTTAAATAATATTTTTTATCAAATTAATTACATATTTTTTAATAATTTAAAAAATGAATAATACTAAAAAAGTTATAAAAATACCAAAAATTATAAAAAATTATAAAATAAAATTGTGAGGGGTTTATATTATCAACTACATCTTTACCAAAAATATCCACACTCAACCGGTGCATAAAATCATCCACGAAATTAGAAGGATTTGTCATTTCTATAAAAAATAAAATAAAAAATCAAACTTGATGAAAAAAGAATATAAGAAAAAATATCTACTTAAAAAATAAATTAACATTCTAAATAAAATTCTAACAAAAAAAATTAAATCTCACATAATAAATAAAAAGTTGTTACTGTTAAAACTCTCAACGAGATTCTCAACAAGAAGTAGAATCTAGCTCTGCCAAGACTCTCAGCAGCGAGTAGACATAGCCTGCGATTTAAGAAATGACGAATACCGAACGGGGGTCCGGTCCGGGACGGTCCGGTCCACGGTCCGGTCTGATCCATGGGTCGGCACGGTTCAGGTCGGCACGGTCCATTTTCGGGTGAAAAGAGGACCGACCCACCGTTGGACCGGACCATGGTTTGACACGGAATGGTCCACGGTCCGGCCATGGTCCGGTCCACGGTCACGGTTCAGTCCGGGACGGATTGGACCGTCCGGTCAATTTCAAAAACTCTATATGTGGTAACATTTTCTTGTCCATAATAAGTTTGACCGATCTTCATCTGACACGTGATATCTATTTTTTATCCAGTTAATTAACTCTAACACTGTTAATATTCTCTATTAATTTACAGCTGATTCGTAGGTAAATAGCAAATTGTTCGCAGGTGAAGATTGGTCAGAATTTATTATTAAACTAATGTTTATTGTGAGGGATAATTCTATTATTAAATGTTTGTAGTTGTACGTGTGTTATATGTACGTACGCCATAAATAATGACTTGTCTATTATACAACTGCTAAAACTAAATGTTTGTTTTGAGGGATAATTCTAAGAGTACATTCAATTTTATAGTACATTTTTTTAAAATATTATTCAAATAAAATTTAAAATCATAAATTTGTTATTAGTGGCTTAAATAGATTGTGTGTCAAATTTGAAATAATTTAGAGATTAATTGATTATTCATCACAATATGATTGAGACTTCACCGTTGAAATTTTAAAATAATATAATGAGAGTTAAAATCTCTTTCAAATTGACTACAATATTTTACACATTCTATCTAAATCATTAGAAATAAATCTATATATGATTTTAGAATTTGTTTATGAGTAATATTTTTCAAAACAAAAATGAACCATAAGTGTTGAGTCTGAGAGTTAATATTCTATTTTTATTTAGTGCAGTGATAAAGTTAACATTTTTTTTAGAGGTATCATGTCAAAAATTCAGATGGAAAATTTTTCATGAACTTTAAAAATTATGGGATGACTTTGAATCCCATTTCTATCACAAAATAATAATAATTTTTTTTATTGCAAATGTTTCGTTTGTCGTAATTGTCTTCTTTCAGACGATAATTACCAGAAATAAATAAAACTAGAGAAAAGTTAAATTTGATATTTGAACAACGTTGATACAGTGATATATCTAATGGATAATGTGGTTTTATCAAATAGAGTTAGTATTCAAGTTAACAATATCTATTGAAGCTAGAAGTACAGTACAAAATAAGTTGAATAATAAAATTATTAACTTTAATACTTCAATATTAACTTATTTAACATGAATGCTAAAGTTGGACTTGCATTAATATATATAGCTTAAGAACTTTTATTAATTTATATAATTAAATACTGAAATTAATGGACTTGCATTAATATGGATTGGGAGGAGGCGTTAATTCTAAGCCAGAATGAAGATATAGGAGAGGACGTTCGTAATTACTTGAGATTATTTTTAGAGTCGAACGAAACAATTGACATATTAATGCATAGTGACGTCCATAAAAGGCAATATATAACTCTAGTTTATCAACTCACCGGATTGAAGTGGTGGGGAATATTTTTATCACTTAGTTAGTTGGCAATATGATAATGATATTTAATCATTGATTTTTATGCTTGATTAATCATTTCAAGAAACGGCCAACGGGATCCCAATGTGTGGAAAACCTTCTATTTTGTTGGGGGAAGAGAATTAAAAAGAAAATTAATTATCACAATCAAAAGGGGTTTTATGCCCCCAAGTTTTTTTTTACCATAACGTATCACAAGGTTATTTTCCATTTTTAACTATTAGAAACAAAATATCAAATAAAACTACACCAAAATTTATCATCTCTAAATTTTGATTTATATTGTTCAAACATATTCTTTATATCAAAATCTCATGGGATACACAAATATTTTATTTTTAGAATTTTTAACTAATTTTAGATTTTTTTAAAGATGACTAAAAATAATAATAAAGTAATAAACATTTGTAAATGAAAATAGACCATTTAAAAAAATTGAAAAAAAAACTCTATAAATGAAAAATTTTATAGCCCACAAATATATATATATAAATTCATTGAATAGTATAAATTAAAAACTATTTTTTTTTACTTAGGAGTATCCTATATTTATTTATTTACTCCACTACAAGTACAAGCTCTTTGATTAAGTCTATCGTTAGCTAGTTATTGGGGGACAAAATCTGCTGCTCTTCGGTTCGACGAGCAAGACTGTTTTTCGGATCTGATGCTGAAAAATTAATTTTATCTTCTTTGATATTCATGCAAGTACACTTCAGTGTTTTTCGACCGTCTAATTTGAAGAACAGAATCCTGCTTGCGCGTAAGAAGAGCAGTAGATTCTCTTCTGTTATCGGGGGCTAAGAATAGTGAAGTTTCAATTTCATTGAATATTCCACTAGAATAAGACAATTTAATTACACGTACTAATTCTGATACTGTATGCTTCATGTAAACATCTATGTGGATTGCATTAAAGTGTCGGTATTAATTGAATTGAAGTAAGATGGAGAACGATAATTAAGCTCTAAACTAATTTGGAATAAAAAATGTATTTGACATATATAAAGTGTTAATTCTCAGTTCTATACCGTGTTGAGGTCAACATTTATGCTCTGATATTAATTTGACTGAGAATTAATACTCTGAGCATAAAGGTCAACATTTATACAGTCAACATTTATGCTCTGAGAATTAATACATATATTTTTTTATTGTTACAGCTTCCTCTTATATCATATATAAAGAATATTATTTTTCGAATTGGATGTTGGAGAGAACTCAATATTTGCTTTAAAGTAAGATTTTTTGTTTGCACTATTTTCTTACAACATTTTAGTCTTTTAATTTTCTCTAACATAAAGTGTGAGGATTTTAATTCGAATCCGTAAACAATGAATTAACTTGATAAAATTGACAATCATGGAAGACAATTTTAATTTGAAAACCCAGCACTTACAATGTAATTTACACCATACAATATCATAACAAACACATAAAAGATAATGATATTTCACCGTTTATTTAAGGTCTAAAAAATTAAAACAGTTCATATTTAATGACTCTTCCTCTATTATTTTAAATAACATCTACATCGCATAAAAATTTATCTCAAAATTTATTTTTTGAATAAAGATAAAAGCTTACACTACAACGGAAAGAATCTTTGCTAACACTCAATTACTGACGGTTTATTAAGAAAACCGTTAGTAGGGAAGGTCGGTGGCATTTTGTTAATATTTGATAACATTTTGCTAACGGTTATTACAAAAAAAACTGTTACTGAAATCTGTGTTATTTTCTGAGTTTTTTTCGATAGAACTTTTAATAACGGTTTTATTGAAAAACCGTTATTAAATATTAGCGATTAATAACGGTTATCACATAAAAACTATTACTGATAGTTTTAATAACTATTTTTTTAATAAAAAATCGTTATAATTTTTTTTAATCATCGAGACCCAGACCCTACTATCCATGCATTTATTACTGACGTCAATTAGAGTCTCGGGAGCTGATTCAAAAACTTAAAAAAAAACATTCAGTAACGATTCTAGCACAGAACCGTTACTAAATTTTTTTTTCTGTTTTTTGGCTCTGACAAATTCATCTCCACCAATGACATTTGCTCCCACGGATTGTCAGATATTTTCATCTCACTGTTCGTTCATCCCAGTCCAACAATCCAAAAATTAAAATTCAAAAACTGAAATTCCACGGATTACCAATCCATTTTCATCTATTTTCATATATGAAAGGAGAGATGGAGACAGAGAAAGAAAGAAGAGATCAGATAGAAAAAATAAAAATCAAAATTCGACCATCTCAACTTCAAACGGCCATAACTTATGATAGGAAACTCCGATTTGAGGTTTGCTATACGGCCACAAAAAGCTCACCGTTACCGTCATTTTTGGGGCTAAAAATTCTCATCTTGACCTTCAAAAACGCATTTAAAGTTTTTCCTGTTCTTTTATGTTTTTTTTTTCTATTTTTTTCTTAGAAATTGTATAGGTTTTTATTGCATGAACAAGATATATGTATTGTTCAGTAAATATTTTTTCATTTAATGAATAATTATATTTCTTTTATATTAATTATTGAATGAATAAATAATATATTATATTATTATTCTTTAGTTATTCAATCTGTTTTCTTTCAATATTTTAGTTCAAGAACGTTAAAAAAAATAAAATTTAGTTTTATTTTAAAAAAGATTTAGTAACAGTTATATAATAATAACCGTTACCAAAAAAATTAAAAAAGTAAAAATAAAATATTCAATAATTGTTATTTTGAATAAACCGTTAGAAAAGTCTTTAAAAAATAAAAATCAGTTTCAGTAACGGTTTTTGTAAACAATCATTACTGATTCCAATAGTTTCAGTAACAGTTTTTGTTAACAACCGTTACTGATTCCAATAGTTAAAGTAATGATTTTTAATAAAAAGGCGCTACTGAATGTTAACAAAGCGCAACATAATTTAATAACGGTTCTTATAAGTTTTAGTAACCCCCATTTAATAATGCCTCATGAACCGTTATTAAATGGTAAAAAAAATATTACTGAATGTTTTTTTTGCAGTAGTGTTAAGCCCTCAATTTTTTTACCATGGCAAAATTGGAAATTATGTTATACCACTATATCTTAATTCTTATATAGAAGAAAGAAAATATCACACACATATGATATAATAGTGTAGGGATCAATGAATAATGGTTATCCTGACAATAATGACTGACATTTTAAATAATTTTGAGTCTGAAAAGTAGGCAAAATTCTTAGACATATTCTTGAAGTTGATTTCAGTTTTTAATATAAATAATTATTAATAAATTAATATTATTAATAATAATACTGATAACGGTAAATTTCTAAATATACGAATCGCACCGCGCCACTGGCAGTGGCGTCGGTGAAACGCGCCACTGCTAGTGGCGCGTTTCAATATAATAAGGAAACACGCCACTGGCAGTGGCGCGTTTCGCCCTTATATAACCAAACGCGCAGGATATCTGCGCATTGCTGAGAAGAAAGAGAAAGAAAGAAAAAAAAAAGAGAAGGAAAAAAAAAGAGAAAGAAAGAGAAGAGAAGGAAAAAAAAGAGAAAGAAAGAGAAAGAGAGAGAGATTGGAAGAGAGGAAGAGAAGAGGAGAAAAAAAACGTAGGAGTGCATCTGTGTCTTCGGTATTGCAATTAAAGGTAAATTTTATATAAATATAATTTAATTGTGTAGATTTAAATATAATTTAGTTGTAATTTATTTATAGATTGAATTGTCAAATTTATTAATTATAATTTAATTGAATATTAATGGTAGGTTTAAATGTGAAATTATGTAATTGTAGATTTAATTATTATTTAATTGTAGAATTAATTATCTTTTTAATTATATATTAAATTGTAGAATTTTGTAATTAATAATTTTAGATTATTTATTAATTATAGATTAAATTGTAGAATTGTGTAATTATAATTTTAGATTATTTATTAATTATTTGTGTAGAATTAATTTATTTATTATTTAATTATAGATTAATTTTAGATTTAATTGTAGAATAATAATTATTTAATTAGGCTTTAATTGGAGATTAAATTATAATTTTCTAAATATAGTTTAGTTATAATTTAATTATAGATTTAATTATAAAATATATTAATTATAATGTAATTGAAGATTAATTATACGTTTAAATGTAAAATTATTTAATTATAGATTTAGTTATTCATGAATTATAGATTTAATTGTCTATTTAATTAAAAAAGTATTTTATTATAGATTAAATTATAGAATTGTGTAATTATAATTTTAGATTATTTATTAATTATTTTTGTAGAATTAATTTATTTATTATTTAATTATAGATTAATTATTGATTTAATTGTAGAATAATAAATATTTAATTAGATTAATAAATATTTATTTATTATTAAATATTTGATTGATTATTAAATATTTATTAATAAATATTTAATTATAGAATAATAAATATTTAATTGTAGAATAATAAATATTTATTTATTATTTAATTATAGATTAATTATTGATTTAATTCATTTATTTGTAGAATAAAAGCTTTTAATTATAGAATAATATATATTTAATAATAGAATAAAATATATTTAATTAGGCTTTTAATTGTAGAATTCATTTATTATTTAATTATATAATAGATAGATTAAAAATGAAGTACAAAATAATTATAAATTAATTATGAAATAAATTTTTGTACTAGATAATGGTAGGCGAGCAACGAAATGACAATATCATAATTTATCTCCTTGAATACAAACATCGGACACATTATAGTCAAGCAGAGGTACATTATATTCTTAAAAATAATAATAAAATACTTATATATGATAAGCTAATTATGAAATGAAAATTACAGAGAGATAACAATATCACCGTCCGACGATACCATACATCTCGCACATTCAGAGTAGGTTTCGAGTTATAGGATTTCTTCATCTCGCCAGACTGCGTGAGATTTATGTGCAAGAAGCGGAGGCCCGTAACTTAAAGATTGATACGGGTTTATTGAGCGCGTTAATAGAGTTTTGGAGGCCAGAAACTCACACATTTCACTTCAATTTTGGCGAGATGACCGTGACTCTAGAGGTAAATACTAAAATATTATTAATTTAATTACAAAATTAAAAAGATAGTATAGTAATATAATTTTTTTTAGGACGTCGCATGTTTGTGGGGTTTATCCACCATTGGTGAGCCGGTGACTGGATATATTGATGGAGATTTTTTGGCATGCATCCGTCAGTTATTTGGGCAGGATGATATATCAGCATTCTGCAAAGATGAGAGGTAATTGATTAGACTCTACATAAATTTTAGTTTTTTTGTTCACAAACTGTGATTAAGCTAAATGTAAAATTTGGCAGACGTTCTATTTCCCTTCGAGAGTTACAGTCCCACTTTGATCACGCTCCAGAGACAGACGATCATCAGGGTCTTAATCAATATGCGATCGGTTTTACTTTGGAGTTGGCGGGGTGTATCATGTTCCCCGACAACAAGGGGAGACTCGTACCGCGTTTTTCCGTCGATTTTGACGGTAAGTATTTTAAGGATTTTAAAATAATTTATCTTTCATAATTAAATAATTTTATTACTAATATTTAATTTACAGAAGATTTACAATTCGGTAGAAGAAGAAATTGGGCGCCATGCATTACTTGGTTATTTATATCGGCGTCTTGATGTGGCATGCCAAGGACCGACGAGGAGTATTGGTGGTCCGTGGCTTTTGTTATTGTTGTGGAGCCGAACGCGTTTGCCCCACTCGTCCATTACCTCGCCTCGATGCATTCATTTTCAAAGGATCGGGGTACACCGACCGTGATAGTTGTGCGCCTTTTGGCAGATAATAATTTAATTTAAAAATAATCAATCAATCGATGAAAATATATGTGTAATCACTAATCATAATTTGAACTGATAATAGGAAATGGACGCTTGATAAGAACAGATATCTCAATCCGTCACACGTCGGTGTGAAATACGTGAGGGATCAGCTGATTATGTTGCCGCACACGCATGTCAATTGGAGGCCGTATGAGTCGGTTCGTCACTTATTGCCGACATGCGTAGACGACTCTATGGACTCGTATACTTGTCGGCTTCCACTTATTTACTTTCCGATAGTGGAGTGGTATTATCCGGATCGGGTGAAGCGACGCTCGGCTTACTTCGCCGCACCGCCTCCGCTTCCCGAGGTATTCTACCATATATACTAAAAATATATAATTTTTATATTTATTATTTCTTATACTAACTATTTGCACAATTATACTAACTAATTTTACAGGCATTTCTGGAGGAGCATCAGAAATTATCCGCGCTTTGATTCAAGAAAAAAAAATGAACTGGAGACAACATCATCAGGCGTATGTAGACATATGGGATGAGCTTCCTCGACGAGACCCGGATGAAGAAGAGTGGATTGCGGAGGACTATAGGAGGTATCGACAGTGGTATGATTTCTATGGAGCCGCTAGCGCTCCACTTGATCCGAGTGATGTCGTACCTCCTATACCTTCTGCAGCGGAGATCCCTGACATCGGCTACATTCCTCACGTACCTCACAGACAGCGCACGGTATATTAAAATTTATAAAATTTATATATCTATATGCACTATTCGGTTTATAAAATTTATATATCTTTATTAAAATTTATAAAATTTATATAACAGATCGCTAGAGTTACAAAGAGTGCACTGAAGGCGGTCCGATGGGCGGTCACCAGGGGATGGAGACGGTTTGGCAAGATTTCGCTCGCCGATTGCAAGGGGCATTTTGAGGATGCGGCATGCCTCATAAGATGGACGAGCTTCTTACGGCGGCGGGATTACCCACGGATATTGATGCTATTTCGGATTCGACGGGTGATACTGAGACTGCACCGACTCCATCCACTACTCATCCCCCACATTTCCCCTATGAGAATGCTGACTTCACGTCTCTCTTGGACAACGTAAGTACTGTATACCTTGATTTAATCTCTTGAACTGTATTAACAGCATAATTTTAATGATTTGAACTATATTAACAGATGCCAAAGAACTACGATTGGAACGAAGTTATTACTAGGTTGTCTGTTGAGATTCCCGATCCATCGGGTGCACAGTTCTCAGATCCATTCGGACTCAGTATTTCTTACAGACCCAGCAGATATCGATGGATCATGTACCACAAGATACGACCAAAGAATGGGATCCGCAAGATGTACCAAAGATTACGATCCAAATTAGTATGGTTTTCCTTCCGGGCTTGGAGAGTCATCGCATATTCAGGATGATGCTGCAGAGCCTGCACAGACACGAGATTTTACTCCACTTGGTCATGGTCAGGAGCAGCATGACGTTCAACCACCTCCTCGATATACACCTAGCGTGGTTAGTTGTTTGTTCTACAACTTAGTTAATATTAATTGTTAAAAAAAAATAATCAGCTCATTGATATACCGTCTTTATTTTTACAGACACGTCCGAGAGTACGTCGATATGTTAGGCGTCGTCAGGAGTAGTTTATATGTTGTTTTTTTTATTATGGACATTATTTTTTGATTGTTATATTATTTTATTATGGATATTATTTTTTTATTGTATTATTTTATTATGGAGTTTCTATATTGTTTTTTTATTGTTGTATTATTTTTTTATTGTGGTTATATTTTATTATGGAGTTTCTGCTTAAATACAATATATTTTCTGCTTAAATACAATATATCATTGCTTAAATACAACATACATCTAGTATGAAAAAATAAAACATACATCATTTTTTTTTCCTCCGTGCGAAAAAAATTAAGATTCTACCTCCAAAATTATTTCCTCTAGCACCCCTAGTTGAAGCATTGACAGCTTGTCTTTCTTGATCATGACCAGTTGAGAATCTCGTTAATTGCAAGGCATCTCGAGAAGTTTGGGTTATTCTGTTGTTATCTCTTGGATCATAACTAGTTGAGTGTCTCGCTGATTGCAAGGCATCTCGAGAAGTTTGAGTTATTCTGTTGTTATCTCTTGGATCATAACTAGTTGAGCGTCTCGATGATTGTAAAGTATTTCGAGAAGTTTGAGTTCTTCTGTTTGTTATGAGACTTGAAGCCCTTCTCCTATGCCATCCTGATTGTAATGTATCCATTGGAAGTGGGTCACGACTAATTTCATCTCGTCGAGATGACCCACCTTCAGAAGACTGTATATTTCTCGTTCTACCTCGACCTCATATCCTGCCCTCCATCTCATCCATTACCATTCGACGTCTAACCTTCGCACACCGGCCAATTTTTATCAGTTCTTTATCTGGTATTATAGTTTCTCCAAGATATGACAGCCAAACTTGTTGATCACCGTAACAATGAAATTGACCGGACCAAGTATTCAGTAGGTGAGCTGTATTGTATCGCTCATCTATGAAACCGTACACATCAAAGTTTCTATATTGGCATACAGCAATTACGTGAAAGCGGGGTATCCCAGTCAGTTGAGGTTTTTGACAATCACACGTGCAGTGCGGTTCCGGCAATTGTGGGTCATCTCGAGTGCGTCGTTCATTCGAAATTGTAACAGTGTACTTGAACGGTCCATACCCTCCACTCTTGATCCTCTCACCAAGCACATGAACCTCATATTCTCCTCGAACAGTTCCGAGTGGAATTACGTTCATACGAGCTGTAATTATTGAAAAAAATACAAAAGGTATCACGATATGTTCAAAATTTTGTAAAATATAGTAAAATAATATCAACACGAACCTGCTTTGTCGTCACGTTTTGCCAAGATGTCATCAATTTTTTTTGCCATTGCTTGCATGCTCTATGCAAGTTCAATGCTTCTATTTCCCTCTTATCGAACCATTTAGCACATTTATACCATGTTCCCTCCATAATTACTGCAACCGGTAAAGTTCGTTCAACTCTGAAGACGCTATTCAGAGCTTCGGAACCATTGCTGGTCATTATACCCCATCGATATCCTTCATCATACGTTTGTGCCCACGAAGCAAAATTAGGAGGTTCTTTATCATCATTTTCTAATCTTCTGTCGACTTTTTTTAGAAAATCATAAGCTTTTCTATTTGATTTCCTCAAAATTTGCTATCTCTCTACGAAACGACGCGGTTTCTTTTTGTTCGCTAGTCTTCTTCGGAAATCATCTCTGAGATTATCTTCTTTCTTTCTAGTTTTTCCGGCTTCCTTATATAAATTCTCTGCGACGTGTTGCATGCAATACCGGTGTACCGCCTCTCCATGTTGTACAGACCATCCCAAATGCGGTCGCTCAAAAACTCTCTTTATTCCCCTATGACTCGTTCGGATATAACACATATTTTCATATTACATTGGATCACTTCATTACGGACCCATCGCATGAACCAACCCCAATTGTCCACATTCTCTGCATTCACGATTCCAAATGTTAGAGGAATGATTTTATTCTCTGTAACGTATCCACACGCCATCAATAATCTACCCTTATAACGGCTCGATAAGAATCCAAATCAATGGTTATAACGAGCCTTAAATGTTTAAACGCTGCAATACACGGTCCATAAGCCCAAACTATGCATTTAAACATTTTTACATTATTATCTGAAGTATCACACGTCAATATTTTAAATTTTGTACCTGAAGTAGTCCGAGCAATCGCCTCTAATATCTGTGGAAGCAATGTATATGATCATTCCCAAGTGTCAAATAATTATTCAATTGCTCTTTCTCGACCACGCCAAAGTTTACCGTACGTTGGTGCCACAGCGGGATATTTTATTTCTATAATCATACTGATTTGTTGAACTGTTAGAGAGAGATCCTTCTTTAAATATTGTCGAACACATCCTACAATCAAATTAGATGTGAGTTGTAAGTGTTTGCGGTCTCCTGGTGGTCTTCTATAGTTGTGGGGGTTTTTATTTGTGATGATCCTCCATGTGGTCGAGCCCTCTTCAGGTCTAGCGTATAATCTCCAAGGACAACTACCTTCTTTGCATTTCATAATAAGTCGTGTTTTATAACTTTTTTGTACCCAACATTGAACATTTTTCCTAACACTCCAATCACAAATTACCCAATTTAAAGCCGATTTAGAAGCAAATATTCTATTTTCAGCTAACTCATCATCGAGTCCTAAAAGAGATTCATTCGCGCCTAAACGGACAAACATCTCAAAATTATTTAACGCTTCTACCGGATGGTGTCTCTCAGTTCTTCCGGTAACTAACAATGTGGTATCACATCTCTGAATTTCCTCATCTTCAGATTCATCGATCGAAAAATCTGACTGCTCAGTGTAATCCTCTCATGTTTCTTCTTCATTTGAATAATACGGACCGCCATCATCTTGCTCATCCTGATCATCGTGATCATCACTTAATTCCATTATCGTTGGATCAACACTACTTCTGTCATCAATATTATCAGCTAAATTACAGCCAAACGTAGTACTACTACTACCACCAAAAAAATTATATAGTGTCACCGCTGGGTTTGGTTGTTGATAAATTATATTGTTACTGTAAATAGCTGGATACAGATATAAATTGGTTTGATCGTAGGTTGGATAATAATTAGTTTGATCGTAGGTTGGATAGGAATTGGTTCGATCGTAGGTTGGATAGGAATTGGTTCGATCGTAGGTTTGATAGGAATTGGTTCGATCGTGGGTTGGATAGGAATTGGTTTGATCGTGGGTTTGATAGGAATTGGTTTGATCGTGGGTTGGATAGGAATTGGTTTGATTGTGGGTTGGATAGGAATTGGTTTCATTCTCGTTTGGAAATATTCCTCAAAAAATTTATCGCGCTTCGGTTGTTCTTGATAATTTTCTTCATCGGGATTATAATTTAAATCGGTAGCATTTTGAAGAAATTGGATGTTTGTTGTTTTTGTGTTTGTGAGAATTGAACCGCCGGTAGCGGTATTTATAGCAAACAAAGGCGCCACTGCCAGTGGCGTGTTCTGAGGAAACGCGTCACTGGCAGTGGCGCGTTGTGATTCGTATTTTTGAACTTATCCGATTCTCACTCTTATTATTAATAATATTAATTTATTAATAATTATTTATATTAAAAACTGAGTTGATTTTCAAGTTATATGCAATTTAACTGTCATTTGGTATTTAAAAAGATGCTAAAATTTCAACATTAGTAACAATCCAAATCTATTGAATTTTGATGTAATATCAAACAACACTTAATTTGTATGATTTGGAACACAAGCAGTTTATAATTTCTCCAAAAATAGGCCTATATATATTTCAAGCTATTTTTAAAATTTATTTAAAAATAATTATCAAGATTGTGAAGCTAACAATTATTAATGATTCCATCAGTCCACATTCTATGTAAAAAGAATATGTTGACAGACTTGATAATGATTTTTCAAACAAATTTAAAAATTCTTAATAATAGAAAAGTTCATAGACATATTCTTAATCTTGATAATGATTATGTTTTAAGTTTCGCATAATTTGATGTCATTTTATATTTCATCAAAAACTATAAAATTACATGACACTTATAATAATTAGCAGTTTAAGCGCATGATTGGCCTAGTCGTCAAGCGGTTGGGTTGTTTCCTAAAGGATGGGAGTTCTAGTCCGTGTAACTACTTTTTCTTTATTTCGAAAAGATAAAATGGACACATTCTTACTTACTATTGTATTTAGAAATAGTAAGAGAGATATAATCTCATCGACAAAAGGAACTTGATTAGCAATTCAATTTTAATGATCTTTTATGAAATATCAATTGACACTCAAGTTGCATTGAAATTTTGAAACATAATTAATTTATAAGTTTAAGAATATATTTCCAAAAAAAATTATTATTAAGACATTTTCTGATTTGTTTGAGAAATTATTGTAAGTGAAATTCCATCCTCAGTGCATAACGAAAAGATTATTTTTTCTATACACAGCGCCAACTGATTAGTCTTAACACATTACTTTTTAAGACTTGACACGCATTAACTACTACTTTTTTAATAAAAAAAATGACACCTACTTTGAAGACCTACCAGCATTTTCATAATTACATAAAAAAAATATAAAGCATACTGTAAGTTAGTTTTTTATCACTACATTAAATTAATATTGATAGTGCAGGAGAATAATCTAATTACAAAAGGTTTTAAAGAAAAGATCAAATCTAAGGTTAAATAATTAATATTATGGGCGCGGACCGCCTGGACCGTTGCTCATGGTTTCTGTGTTCAGCGCCCTTATGCATCTCCAGTAGTTGCCATATGAATTCTTTTCTATACAATTATCACACCGCATAATATTGTCAAACGAATACAAGAAGATTGACAATGTGCGACACATAATATATTTTTTCTATATCATTGACTGGTCTTTCAACGGTTAATTGACATATTATGATCTGATAACACTCGATGAAAATAACACTTGTTCAGCATGTATCCATATGACCCATTATTTTAATTGCAAAAGTTAATTATGTGTTATATGGAAATTTTGTTGGAAACAAACAGTTTTGTGAAACTCCTATTGCTTATTTAGTCAATATAATAATAATATTTTCGTCATGCTCAAACCCATCCCGTAAGTAATAAAAATTAAATATATATATAGAGAGAGAAAGAGAGAAAAAAAACAGTGTGTGTGAGATGTGTTATGGTACTTTGCAAAATAAAAAATTTATATTATTTTGGGGTGAGATTTAATATTCCGAAGTCACAAATGGTCAATCTATGTTGCTCAAAAAAATCATGAAATTTAATATACCATAAGATTTTAACATGAAAAAATTATTGAGTAACTTAGATTGATCATTTATGACCTTAAAATATTAAATCTCACCCAAAAATAATATGGATTTTTTAATTTTCAAAGCACCATAACACATCTCTATATATGTGGAACGAGTCAGGCAGGTTTGGGTGAGTCATGTTGGGTCAGTTCAACCTTCTGGAAGAAATTAAATAGGGTCAAGTTAGGGTCGAATCAATTTATTTATATGTTGACTTTTTTAAAATTTTAGATTGATTTTGATTGGATCGCATGTCATTTGTTGTCATGTCGAGTTGGATCAGATTAAATTTATTTGACTTTTAGAAAAATTAAATCATATTAGATTCAAATCGAGCGGGTCGAACGGATTTCTCAGACTGGACTGAATTTTGCTACATCTAGTACCAATAATGACTTTTTATTGAGTAACATGAAAAAATTATTGCGTAACTTAGATTGATCATTTATGACCTTGAAATATTAAATCTCACCCAAAAATAATATGGATTTTTTAATTTGCAAAGCACCATAACACATCTTTATATATATGGAACGAGTCAGGCAGGTTTGGGTGAGTCATGTTGGGTAAGTTCAACCTTCGAAGAAATTAAATAAGGTCAAGTTAGGGTCGAATCAATTTATTTATATGTTGACTTTTTTAAAATTTTAGATTGATTTTGATTGGATCACATGTCATTTGTTGTCAGGTCGAGTTGGGTCAGATTGGGTTTGGATCGGATTAAATTTATTTTACTTTTAAAAAAATTAAATCAAATTAGATTCAAATCAGAGCGGGTTAAACGATTTCTCAGACTCGACTGAATTTTGCTACATCTAGTACCAATAATGACTTTTTATTATATGTGCATCAGCTCCCAAGCACAAAAATTTATAATTTGTCGTGGAATTGTCTCGGATTTCAGTTTTAACATTTGATCTTACATTCACCTAATTGTTATTAACAACTAGGGATAATGTCTCCACATACTTCAAATTTTTTACTTATAACAAGATTGGCTTCTGAACTTTTAATTTTGACAAACACCTCATTCAACTCTTAAATCCATGACAAACTACCCTAACAGTTAATTAACTATATAATAATTTATTTTTAGTTATAAAATAATAAAAATAAAATTATATATCTATAACATTATAGATTTAATATTTAAGTTTTATATACTTTTAATTTATAAAAATAAATTATTTAAATAATTAGAGGAATCTAATTAAATATTAATAATATATGTTTGCTACATCATTTTTAGTCAGATTTTACATAACATATTTTTTTATTATCACAAAATAATTGTATAAATAATTTAAGTTAATAAATTATTTGTTGTATGTAAATATGAAAATTTTGAACACCATGTGGTTAATAATTAATTAGTTTTTATTGATTTAAATATTTATTTTGAAAATTAAAATGTAAAAATAAAAATAAATTTTCATTATTTATTGAAATGTATATACAAAGTAGATTATATAAAATAAAAATAAATATGAGGTTAAAAATATATTATGTATTGTGAATGTTATTTAATAAGATCTTTGAATTTTCATAAATATTTATTTTATTTTTTATAAATTAAAAGTTTATGAAACATAAATATTTAATTTATAATGTTATAACTTATAAATATACAGAGTTATTTTTGTTATTTTACAACTAAAAATAAAATATTATATAGTTAATTAATTGCTGGGTGGTAGTTTGTCACAGATATAAAAGTTCAAATGAGTGTTGTCATAATTAAAAGTTTAGAGACTAATTTATCATAACTAAAAAGTTTGAGGTGTGCGGTGTACGGAGACATTATCCCTTTTATTTATCAGTCACTTCGGTTACTTATGAAAAAATTAGGAAAGAATATTTGGAACATTGCATTTTGTTGGCGTGGACATGGGATGGGGAGTCATCAAAAAAGCATTGTGTACATTAACCTGGGAGCTTCCAAAGTTTCAATGTAAATTGGAAATTTTAAAATCGTGTACTTCTGTTTCTTTTCTTTTTTTCTTTTGTCCGTGTACATCAGTCTTCAGTGGATGCCTGGCTTTGCGTAAAATAAATAAAACCGGAACAAGTGCTAGGTTGCTAGGGACAAGTTCTGTAGTTTTATATATTAATTGTACTTAAATGATATCCTTTTTGTAGTTGACTCTTGTTTTCTTTAGGTATAGTAATATATATATGAGTAATATATTATGCAACCTTAATTAAAGTAGTTCGGTTTGTCGACAACCATCTTCTCTTTCTTTCATTAGGTATTTATATATACCAAGCTTAGCTACCTTGATCAGAAATATATCATGTTTTGATGGTCCCGATGGTTATAAAATATTCTACCTTAGCCGCATGATTGTAATGGTCTCTGCCAGAGGTGGAGGTAGAATTGAGTTAAACGGTGTGAGGTAATTATTATTGAGAAGCTTTTATTTTGTTTTTTCGTTAAAGGTAGTCTTAAATAAATACTTCTGAGATAATTAACCAGTGGACGCTACCACAAAATATCGTATTCATAGGTACTGAACAATGTAATTAAGCAGCGGACGCTACCACACACAAAAAAAATTCAACAACAGTTATGAAACAGTTTTTAATAATGATTATCTAATCATTATTGAGCCATTATTGAGGGGACGTTAGAAAAATTATAAATAATCATTGTTAAATCACACTGTTAAAATTATTTTAAAAAAATCTTTAACAAAGGTTCTTAACTAAAAACTGTTATTAAAGAGATCTTTAGCAATGATTTTTAACTAAAAATTATTGTTAAAAGATCCTTTAACAAAGATTCTTAGTTAAAAACAATTGCTAAAAGTTATTTTTTTTTGAAAAATATATTTTTTTAGCTTTAACTAGTTTCTTTAATAATTATGAATATATAGAAAAAAATATCTATAAAAACAAATATTATTATATATGTTATTCATTCAATGATTAAATATGAAAAGAAATATAATTCCTAAGAAAAAAATAAAAAATCCAATAAAATTAGATTTATTCAAAAATACATCGTATTCATTTAGTGATATAAAAAATTTACATAATTTATCAGAAAAAATCCAAAATAATAAAAAAATAAATCAAGAAACTTCAAATGTGTTTTTGAGACATTAGATGAGTTTTTTGGCCTCACAAAAACTGTCATAACAACATTAGTGGTTAACCATGTAAATTTTATTCCAAGTTTTTTGTGGCCGTGTAGAACGTTTCAATCGAAATTTCTTATCAAAAGTTATGATAAATTGAAATTGAGACGATCAGATTTTGTTTTTTATTTTGATTTCTTCGTTCTCTTTCTCTGTCTCTCATATATACATATATATAGAATTAGGCTATGGTGCTTTACAAAGTACAAAGTGTAGTGTGTTTTGTGCTTTATTTTTAATTTTAAGTAAAAAATGATCGATCCAAACCACTCAATCTTAATCTCCATATCAAAATCTATTACTAAACCAAATTTTATATTTTTTGGAATTCATTTGCTATTTTTTTGGATAAAGGGAAAACCATCATTTTTGGATGAACCAGAATTCTCAGATCAATTCATTTTCTCCTCATCAGAAAAATTAGCAAAAAAAATTCTAAAAAATATAAAATTTTGTTTACTAATATATTTTTATATGAATATTAGATTGAACGGTTCGGATCGATTATTTCTGATTTGAAATTAAAAATAGAACGCAAAGCACACAACGCCTCTGTACTTTGCAAAACACCATAGTCGGACTATATATATATATATATATATATATATATATATATATACCTACGAGCACGGAGCCCCTCTGTGATCCTAACTCAAACAATATATCAACTAATCTCTAAATTTTGATTTATCACTCTCATTGAATTCTTCATATTGAAATATTTTGGGGTACAAAAATTTGTGGTGTTTCGAGTTCTCTAAGTCGCTCTTTTCAATTTTTAAAAATAATATACAAACATTAAATTTTATTATTATTTTTAGAGTTGATTTTCAAAAATTAAAAATAGTGACTTAAAAAACTCGAAACACCTCAAATTTTTGTTCCCCATAAGATTTCAATATGAGTAATTTAATGAGAGTGATAAATTAAAATTTAAAGATTATTTGATATAATTTTTGAGTTAGGATCACGCTAGCTTTACTCTCTCTCTCTCTCTCTCTCTCTATATATATATATAGAGAGAGAGAGAGAGAGAGAATTAGGCTATGGTGCTTTGTAAAGTATAAAATTGTTATGTACTTTGCGCTCTATTTTTAATTTTAAGTCAAAAATGATCGATCCAAACCGTTCAATCTAATCTCCATATCAAAATCTATTAGTAAGACAAATTTTATATTTTTTGAAATTTATTTGCTATTTTTTTGATAGGGGGAAAACCTCATTTTTGGATGAATCGGAATTCTCAGATCAAGTCATTTTCTCCTCATCAAAAAAAATAACAAAAAAAAATTCTAAAAAATATAAAATTTGGTTACTAATAGATTTTTATATGAAGATTAGATTGAAAGGTTCGGATCGATTATTTCTGACTTGAAATTAAAAATAGAACGTAAAGCATACAACATCTCTCTCTCTCTCTCTCTATATATATATATAGAATTAGGCTATGGTGCTTTGCAAAGTACAAAAGCGTTGTGTGTTTTGCGCTCTATTTTTAATTTTAAGTCAAAAATGATCGATCCAAATCGCTCAATCTAATCTCTATATCAAAATATATTAGTAAACCAAATTTTATATTTTTTGGAATTTATTTCCTATTTTTTCGGATAGGGGGGAAACCATCATTTTTGGATGAACTAGAATTCTCAGATCAAGTCATTTTTCTCCTCATCAGAAATATTAGCAAAAAATTCTAAAAAATATAAAATTTGGTTTACTAATAGAATTTTATATGAAGGTCAGATTGAACGGTTCGGATCGATTATTTCTGACTTAAAATTAAAAATAAAACGCAAAGCACACAACGCCTCTTTGCTTTGCAAAGCACCATAGTCGGACTCTCTCTCTCTCTCTCTCTCTCTATATATATATATATATATATATATATATATATATATATATATAGTGAGGCTATGGTGTTTCGCGAAGTACAAAATCTCATGTGCTTCACGTTCGTATGTCGAATTTGAAAGTCCAAATGGTTGATCCAAATCGTTGAACATGATCTTCATATTGAACTATCTTTGGAGATCAAAATTTATATTTTTTTGAAATCTTTTGTTATTTTTTTAGATGGGTACAAAATCGCTAGTTTCGGATGGTGCAGAAATCGTTAGATCAGCAAACTTTATACCCGTTTAAAAAATAGCAAAAAAATCAAAAAATTTAAAATTTATCTCCAAGGATAGTTCAATATGAAGATGATGTTCAATGTTTGGATCGGCCGTTTGAACTTTTAAATTCGAGATACGGATATATATATGAAACAAGGAGGAAGAAGAGTGATAATTTGTGAGATTTGTGTTGTTAAATTTTAATTTTTGAATCATTCGATCGAACTATTAAATTTGAGTGTATAGCCATTCATGTGATTATAAAAGGTGAAATGTTATTGATGGGTTATTTTCTATCAGCACAAAATTTAAATCTCACTCTTTAACAATGATTCTTTATAAAAAAAATATTGTTAAATATCATTTAAAATGATTCTTTGTTAAGAATGTTATTAAATGATGTGTTTAACAATGATTTTTTCTAAAGAACTCTTGCTAAAGGGAATTTAACAATGATTTTGTAGGGATTGAAAGTTGAACACTTAAGAGAATAGATGGTACAAGAAAATTAAAGAACATAAAGAAAAGAGATGTAAAACTATTTTGGGGTTTAATGCTCAAGTTTAATGATAGCGAAAGATAATTAAATTCTCTCAATAATGTAATTATTTAAGAAAAAAGAGTGAAAAAAAAAAAGATCAAAAAGAACACAAGATGTAATGTAGTTCAGCATACAATATCTACGTCTTTCGGATTCTCAATCTCTAATAATTGAGGTTGAGCCGATGTACTAAAAAATAAGTTTTTACAAAATGTAGAATTTAATATCTTACATAAAAATGATCTATCAAGCCTAATGATTACAAGGAGTGACAACACACTTAAAAGAAATAAAAGGAGTGACAACACGCTCAAAAGAAGTGAGGGACAAGCTGGCAACACACTAAAAAATAAACAAGAAGAGTTGATCACGTAGGATCAAGTTGAGAGAAAAGAAGAAGAAGCTAGATTGAGTTTAAAACAAAGATTTAGCTTAGCAAGAACTTTCAATCATTTAGGTATATCTCTCACTTAGAATGTGATTTACAAACTCACGTGAATTGAGGTTTAGCTGTATGGAACAAGTTAATTTAGAATGAGAGAGTAACTCATTTATATATACATCCTAAAACTGATTAAGAAGCTATTTTCGTCTTAAGTCGTTATAACGGTTCCTAAGTCATTGCAACATTTCTGAGTCATTACACAATGATTGACTCTGTAAATTTTAAAGTTTCTATTTTTCTTAATCTAGCCTATATTCACATTGAGCCGTTACAACGACTCATGTCGCAAAAGAAGTTTTTTGCTCAATTTACTTTAACTGATTCAACTCAGTTTGAGTCTAACTAAACCTAATACCGTCTTGATTTAGCTATTTCATCCCATCATTAGTCTTATTTTTTATGCACTAATATTTTTTGCATTATACTCCATGCACAATACTTAAACAAGATAAATTATAAAATTCAAGTATTATTTTATAAATTGACAAATCAAAGAAATTAGTTAGTATAATAATTTCCTCTTTTGACGATTTGTAAAATATGAGTGCTTAGATATGACATATGATATTTAAAATCCATCCAAACCGCTCCTTTTTTTAAAAAAATCGGGTAAAATAGTGCGAATAAAAGAAATTATTTCAATTTAGCTTCCCTAAATTGATTATCCCATTAATATATGCACATTCATAAGATAAGAAAAATCAAAGGACCTTCAAAAATAGAACAACATGAATAAATTGAAAATGTAATTCATTTTAAAATTTTGCTAACTTCCCCCAAATATATGCATATAAGAATTTGAAGCAATAAATAAGCATTGAAATCTCTAAGTTTCAATTTTAAAAATCCAAATAATAATTTTTATGGTACTTTCTTTTTTAAGTTTACAATCAAGTAAAATATGATCAGTGTTATAATAATAATTGCAAAACACATATGTTGGAGATTATTTCAATACTTTTAATAAATCTCTTATTGTAGTTTATTTCAATTCTTGAGCTCGAGTCTTGATTTTTCTTTAGAAATATATTTTTAATTTTGAGAAACAACTCGATTATGTTCTTGTCTTTGAACTTCATAATTCTTGTAATATAAAATATTATTGCTTAAAAATATTACATCACAATTAAAGAATAACAAGTTTTGAATTATAATTTTAACACATATTTCTAACATCAACAACTAAAGCAAAAAAAGGCACTATTTTTTTCTCTTTTTAGCTCTTATTGTTGATTTTAGGTTCTTCAAATGTTATAACTCAAGGGAGATATCAGAAATCCAATAATTTCTCCAATTTCACTTGATACTTTTTGTGTGGAATAAACATATCCAATTGTTCAATGGACTAGGATGAATGTAGAGTCGCAATCAGGTTGGGTCAGATTAATTTATATATTATTTTTTTTAGATTTTAAATTGATTTCGATTAAATTATAGAACGTTCGAATTTGAATCGAGTCAGATCAGATTCAGACCGAATGAGATCAATTTTTTTTAAATTTAGATCGAATCAGATTCGAATCTAAATGAATCAGTTAAATTTCTCAGATTTTGTCACCTCTAAATGAATGACCAAATTATGGCCTTTATTCCTTGATCAATTGCTTCTTCCAAAGTTACTTTCTTTTTATGTGTCTTTTCTATTATTAGAAAATCTAGTGTCAACTGAACTTGTTCAACATTGTGAAAAATTCTTTATCTTACTTAAGAATATTTTTGTCGTGCATTCGGTTTTTACGAAAGTTCCTGAACCAGATTATAATTAAAATAAAATAATAAATAGTTATCGTTCCAATTCTTAATTTCTTAGGGTCCGTTTGGTAAATTAAGGAATAACTTTGAAAGAGTGGTAATTTTGGAAGAGTGATAGAATAGTGTTTTTTTAGAAGAGTGGTATTCTTAACTATTTGGAAGAGTGAAAATATTATATGACAGTTGTTAATAAGAATAGTTAAACTATAGATAATTATGATACTAATAATGATGATGATAATAAAATAATAGTACAATAATAATCATAATAATAGTAACAATAATAATAATAATAATAATCATAATAAATAATAATATTCATAGTTGTAATCATAGTAATATAATAAAAATATAATCATAATCATAATATAGTAATATAATAATGAAAAATTATAATTATAATAATAATTATAATAATAATTATAATAATAATATAATAATAAATAATCATAATATACTAATATAATACAACATAATCAAATAATAATCATAATCATGATCATGGTAATAATAATTATAGTCATAATCATAATAATATAATAATATAACCATAATCATAATCATAATAATTATAAATAATTATAATCATAATATTATAAAAAATAATATAATCATAACTATAATCATAATATAATATAATAATAATATTATAATAATAATATAATATAATAATAATAATAATAATAATAATAATAATAATAATAATAATCATATTCATAATCATCATAATATAATAATAATATAACCATAATCAAAATATAATAATATAATAATAATAATAAATAATCATAATTATAATAATATGACCATAATCATAACATAATATAATAATAAATAATCATGATCATAATAATATAATAATAAAATAAACATATTTATATTCATAATATAATAATAAAATTATATTTATTATAATGTAATAATAATAAATAATATAATAATACTAACAAAGATGATAATATATAATAATAACAATCATTAGAGTAATATAATAATACTAATATTGATGATTATATAATAATAATTATTATAATTATAATTTAATAATTATAATATAATGATAATAATAATAATAAAAAATAATCATCATAATATTAATATAATAATAAATTATAATCATAATTATAATATAATAATATAATAATAAATCATAATCATAATATAATAATAAAATATAATATAATCAAACAATAATCGCTATTCCGACGAGAGCTAATCCGATATTCCACCTATAAGTTGGTATAGCGGATTAGCACTCTTCCATACTCTTCTACTTAGTCTAAAATTCGTTTGACAAATTAATTTATCGGAATAGTAATTCTATTCCAACTTTTTACTATTCTATGGAGTATCAAATAAACCATTAGTGGCATATAATATGGTATGAGGAAGACACGACAAAATTTTCCAACAAAGCTTGCCATTATTTTACACCATTTTTTTTTGTTTTGCCAATTGATATTTTTAAAAATTGGAATTAGCAAGCAGCCAAGCAATCATTTACACGCTTATGCACTACTTGCGCTACAATGCTGAGCAACAGGCCGACAATAGTCCATTTTAGCCGTGCACAGCGCTTAGGTGTCTCCCAACTATAGGTGTCAATTAATGCGATTTGATCTGACATAACTCGAATATAAATGAATTGAGTATAGATTTAATTTTTTTTTAATCCGAATTGGGTCGGAACGAGTTCGGATCAACCTGATCCAATCCGATTAATTATATTTTTTAAAGTAATTTTATGATTTAGTACTAATTAAAACTTAAATATATATACTAACTAAGATTAATTATAAATTAATCAATATTTTATTACTTAAAATTATATAAAAATAATTAATAAATATTTAATTATTTTACACGGATCTGATTGGATCGAATATAGATCAAAAACTTTTTAATTCGAATTTAATCGGATTAAATTCGGATCAAATTAAAAAAATAATAAAATAATTTAACGCGACTCGATCCATTCACAACCCAACTCCCAACCGTACAATCTTATCTCTCCGTTTTCTATACGGTAAGCCCGTAAGGCCATTTTTTATTTAAAAAAAAAGAAATTATTTTTCGAGAACTGTAGAATGATTGTTTGAATTTTACGATGCAGTAATAAGGACTCAAAAAAAATTCGGTTCACCTTATTTTATTTTATTTTTTCTGATGTTGATAAGATCGTCGGGACCAATTTTTTTCTCTGATATTTATAAAGTTGAAATAATAATATGTTAAATATCGGTGCTCAGTTAGGAAACTTATAAAATTTTAATCCTCATATTAGAGAGCTTCTGAAATATTTTTTGGGCTGAAAAATGTATGTTCTCATGACATTTCTATAAATGATCGTTTGAAGCACTGATTCCTTTTTTATTTTATTTTTAACTCCCTATTCGTCTAAATGATCCGAAAATCCTTCAATGACGCGTTCATCAGCTTTACAAATTATTAAAATTATATTATATTTTTATTATTAAAAAATAGTTGATTCTTTCTATGGTTAACCCGAACATTAATATATTTTTGAAATAATACATTTTTTATAATTTCGATTTTTTATCTTATTGTAATAAAATAACTCTCTATAATATGATAATAATTATATAATATTCATAAAAATTAAATCTAAAAATATAAAAAATTAAAAAATGAGGTGGACCGATAACATTGAAAAACCCAAGCAATTATTATACATCTCACAAAAAAGTCCTTCAATGCTGAATTTTAGGAATCTTAGTAAGTATTGGGGGTCGCGGCCCCTCAAAAATTTTTAAAATTAACATACCTATTAAAAATTTATAATATTTTATAATATAATTATGATAATATTTCATTTTAGCTGTCAAAAATTTTGGACACGGCGTCTAAAATATATACAATTTTTTTGTCCTCCATAATTTTAGAATAAAGCTCTGATAAATCTAGATTTAGATGGTTGCGCCCACTTTAAATTTGTTCCACGATTTGGCTTGGCCCCACTTTAAATTTGTCTGTGCATAGTTGTGCTACCACGAGTTCACGGCGCAACGAGTGCGTCCTTCTAGTTTTCTTTCATGCGCCGGATGGCGACACGGTGAAAATTTGAACGTACCTTCTTTCCCCCCATCAAGAGTTCCCGACATATTTTCAATTTGTTAATGAATTAGACTAGGGTGTTAGCGTAGTTAATAATTAAATTTGCTGGACTAAAAAATATAGCTAAATCATCTTCAAATCTCAATTTATGAGTCTCAATAATTTTTTTATGCTAAAATATGATGGATATACAATTTTTCTATATTATAATTTTTTTAAGTATTAGTTTTGAATTTTTAAAATGACTTAGAAAATATATATTATTTTATTATTATTGAGTCATCTTAAAAAATAAAAAAATAAAATACTTCAAAATTTTCAAACATAAATTTTTTTGTATCCACAAGATTTTTATATGAAGAATTTATTGAGACTCACCAATCAAAATTTAAAGATAATTTAGCTATATTTTTTAGTCTGTAACAAATTTAATCATTAACTACGTGTAACACCATAGCCAAACTCTTTATTTATTACATAATAAGGCTATGTAGATGTAGTAAAAATATAACGCGCCTTTCTTGAGGACTTGAGTGGAATTATCATAAGTGGCTTTGATGATGAATGCTTCAAAGTATTGTTTCAATATTTGTGGAGACATAAAGTTTGCTTTATAAAAGCTGGCATTACAACTTAATTGTGAGGGTATAATTCGTACAGAATACTATATTATGAGCATATTATGAATATATATTATTTAGTGGTAAATATTTTATACCAAGAAAAAGTTTTTATTATGAAATCCTAATAATACATAATTTATCATATATAAATAATTTTAAAATATAGCAAAATTGTAAAATGCAACCGTTGGACGGTTTGCTGCAAATTGTGAACTAATTCATGTGAAAACAAATTCGAATTCTGGTATTAGAAAATTCACACGTAGGTCCAATAAATTAGATAGGTCAATTTTCGAGAATCGTTCATTTGGGTGTAAATAAATTATAAAGAATCACATACGAATTCAAATGGGATTATTAAAATCTTGGGTGTTCATTAGTAATTCAAGTTGAGAGTTGAGCAGTCACTCATTCTTTATACAACATTCATGAATATATTAGTCTATTTTGTATTTTTGGTTGATAATTTTAATACCTTCACTACAAGAGAAAAGAGCTTTTATAATAAACCGTTGTTGAATATTATCCTTTAACAAAAGTTATTTGGTTATTATTGAATCTATCATTTAACAACGATTATTAATAATTTCAAAAAAATATATTTTCAGCGGCACGCAAAATAAAGCTTTATATCATCATTTTCGTTGTTGAAGTTAGTTTTTTCAAACTTCTTTTATTTTTCAGCTGCACGCAAAACGAAGCTTAATGTCATCATTTTTTCAGTTCATTTCCAAGCAGAAGCACCAGCTAGTATGCCTACCAAATAAGAACAATAATTTTAAATGAAGAATCAAGCAAAGACTATGTGCATGAAAATCTTTATTAATGCACCAGCAACAAACTAACACCAATTTTGTGTATCCATTTTCGAACTAAATAAGAGCGAAAATGGTAGTATCTTTTCAAACTAATATGTCCTGCAGCAAATAAAAGACATTTATTTTAATTTTGGCTTAACATTAGAGGTAATAACCAAGAGTCCGTTTGGCAAATCAAGGAATAGGTTTGGAAGAGTGGTAATTTTAGAAGAGTGATAGAATATTATTTTTTTGGAAGAGTGGTAGAAGAGTGGTATTTTTGACTATTCGGAAGAGCGAAAATATCGTTTGGCAGTTGTTACTCAGAATGGTTAAAATATAAATAATTATGATACTAATAATGATGATGATAATAATAATAATAATAGTAAAATAATAATCATAATAAAGTAATAAAAAATAATCATAATAAATAATAATATTATAATAGTAATATAATAAATATATAAACATAATCATAATATAGTAATATAATAATAATAAATTATAATTACAATCATAATTATAATAATATAATAATAATAAGTAATCATAATTTTAATAATATAATCATAATATAATAATCATAATCATAATCATGATAATAATAATTATAGTCATAATCATAATAATATAACCATAATCATAATCATAATACTATAATAATAAAAATATAATCATAATCATAAAAATAATTATAATTATAATAATATAATAATAAATTAATCATAAATATAATCAACATATAATAATATAATACAACATAATAAAATAATCATAATAAATAATAATATTATAATAGTAATATAATAAAAATATAAACATAATCATAATATAGTAATATAATAATAAAAAATTATAATTACTATCATAATTATAATAATATAATAATAAATTAATCATCACTATAATCAACATATAATGATATAATACAAAATAATAAATATAATAAGTAATAATAATCATAATCATAATCATCATAATATAATAATATAATAATAAAAAATCTTGATCATAATAATATAATTATAAAATAATTAAATTTATATACATAATATAATAATATAATAAGAAAATTAAATTTATAATAATAATAAATAATATAATAATACTAATGGTAACGATAATATAATAACAATAATGATAATAATAATTTAATAATAATAATATAATGATAATAATAATAATAAATTATAATCATAAATATAATATAATAATACTAAATCTTAATCATAATCTTAATATAATAATATAATATAATATAATCAAACAATAATCGCTATTCCGATTTAGAGCTAATCCGGTATTCCACCTATTAGTTGGTATACCGGATTAGCACTATTCCACACTCTTCTACTTAGTCTAAAATTTGTTTGGCAAATTAATTCGTCGGAATAACTATTCTATTTCAACTTTTTGTTATTCCATTGAGTGCCAAACACTCCCTGAGATGCACATAGAAAAGTTTTCTTATCTTCTGGAAATTTGAGAACGAAGCTTCTTACTTGAGTTTTTTCTCTTCCTTGACATTTATAGTTCAAGCAGAATATAAAGTTCTCTCACCTATAAACTCAATAAATATAAAAGTACACACGAATATATTACATAACTTATTTTTGTAGAAACTAATACTAGACATTATAATTAGCCAAAAATTAAATGGAAAATTGAATTACCAGGAATCAATATTTTTGTTGCCTCCTTTAGAGAGCCCAAGTTTGTAATATCCATTGTCTGTGCATGCAAATTCATATAAGTTGAAAGGAAACTTGCAGTATAAATTCTAGATGATAGTTTGTGAGTCCAAACTATTAGCTTGACAAAAATAATATTATGTAGGTATCAGTTTGAGACTTATCATGTTGCTCTTCACTGTCTTGGCGAGGGGGAGGCTGAGAGGAGAGTGGCTGATGAGAGCGAGAGGGGGAGGACAAGAGGAGAGTAGCTAGTGAGGGGGAGAAGAGGAGGCCTAGGGGAGAGCAGCCAAGAGCACGTGACAAGGGAGGAGAGGGTTGAGGCCAAAGAGGGAGAGGGTTCAGTTAGGACTTAGAAATTTCTTTGTAGATGAAAGATTAGAAGATAGAGGGATCGGGAGAACACAGATGAGGGATTTAGAAAAAAATCAAAATCAACCTTCAACAACGGCTTTTAATAAAAACCGTTGTTAAACAATTACTGAAACCATTTAGCAATGGTTTTTTGCTTGAGGCATTGTTAAAGATTAGCTTTCAGCAATTGTTCTCACATAAAACCGTTGTTAAAGGTTGATCCTAATTTTTAACACTTCCAACTTTTATTTTAACGTTTTTTTATTTAAAACCGTTACAAAATAGTTCATGAATATCAAAAATGCCACCTTCCACTTTCAATAACGATTTTATACAAAAACCGTTATTAAATAGGTGTTATGTAAACTCTTTTTTGTCGTAGTGCTTTAGAAACCGAGATTGCATTTTTATATGAATTATTGATCTTTTTGCAATCTTTTTAACTAGTAATTAAACATGAAAATTAAATGAAGGTTGACTGAAATAGAATTTCGGAAGGAAGCTGTGAGTTTGAAAAAAAAAAGTTTCTTATAATGATATGATTCCTTTCAGTACTTCTTTTCAATGAAGACAAAAAAAAATAGAGACAATTTGCTCATAGAATCTCTTCAAGCAATTTGGTTCAGCATATAAGAAAAGCCAGAATAAGATCGAGCTCAACTCATGGTACAATTGCAAGGAAAAAGAGAACGTAATAAAAGCAAGTAAATATTCCTTCAATTTGCTCTGACTTTGATTTTAGTGGGATTCAATCTATTTCTTCAAATTGTTCAATAATACATGAAGAAGTCACTCCTCTAATATTATACCCTCAACTATAGAAGTGTCAGATAGAATAAAGAACGATTAAAGGACAAAAAGGAAGGATTTGACTATATACGTATTCCATCCCATTTCTATATCTCACTCCAAAGCTTCATTCAAGTTCACTCTTACATGGTAACAGTTCTACCACAATTCAAGTCTCTCTACCGAAAGTTTGATCCCAATTATTCATCGAAACTTCAAAATCATTTATTTTTCATGAAAAAATCAAGAACTTTTTTTAATTATCTTAACTAGAATTCAAATAATCTATTACTAATCTTTAAGACAATAATAATAAGTTCGCTCTCACCTCTTAACCGACAAAGTGTGCATTAATTATACGTACCATTTTTGGTTTAAAAACAGTATTGGTTTGGGTTCCTATTTCTAAGAAAGGAAATCAAATCGCAGAAACCCACTTAACACTGCTTGAAAACTCCTAAAAATAATATGCTAGTCCTGTATCAGAACAAATATGCTGGTTTAAACTAGCTAGCCCAATAAAATAGAGAAATTGATTAATATATATTTTATATATATAATATTATATTTTAATAATATTATATTTATATTAAAAATAGAGGAATTAATTAATATATATTATACATAGATAATATTATATTTTAATATTCTTTTATTTATTTAAAAGTAGAGAAATTGATTAATATATATTATATCTTATATATAATACTAAATTCTAATATTCTTTTAAATCTAAAAATAGAGAAATTGATTAATATATATATATATACTAATATATATTCATTATATCCTAATTAGGCATTAATGATGGTCTAGTTAGATTAACGTAAATAAACAAATTACTTAACTCAACAATTAAGGGGATATAATTTTATATATATGTGTAAATATAATATATACTAAATAGATAAATAAATCGTTTAATTATCAATGACCTACGAAATTAAGTAGTTACAAATTCAATTTTTATTAAATTAAAGTAACTGAAATTAACAAATTTAATACAAATAAACGTTAAGTGTGAAATAAGCCGCAATAAAAGTGCGTATATATACTAATAACAATAATCAATTTGTCTGTTGATTTAAAATGTGAAAATTTTGCTACACCAATGGCCATAAGACTCGGCCACAAAGAATCTCAGCGCCCACTCACACACTCTCTCATTATTACCCATTATCTCTCATCTCACCTCTTACCTCTCACCTCTCACCTACACTCTCTCTCTCTCTCTCTCTCTCTCTCTCCCCCCCCGAAACCGACCCCTGGCGATTTCACCCTACCTTTTGTCCACTTGCAATTAATGCGAGTCTCCCTCACTCCCGTCCTCTCCTCTCTCAGAGAAGTGGTTTCGCTGCCTTTTCTCCTTCTGGTTTTCGTCGCTCCTCTCAAAACCCCTCCGCCCACTTGCTGATCCACTCGATGGCCCTCTGTCTTTCCCCCCACCGTACCCTCTGACTGGGTTCAGTCGCCGCCTGGCTGAGGGTGATTTTCGCCGAATATTTCTCCCTCCTTCCGTCATCTCACCCCTGGGACCTTGTCTCGTCCTTACAACCGTTGTCCTGCCCCTCCCTTTTCTATATAAGCAAGGCGTGCGCCCTCCTACCCCCTCTGTTTGGCTCTCATGCGTTGAGAATAAATTTATAGTCTAATAAGAAAAAGGGGTAAATACTACTCTCTCGGTTTCAAACGAAATACAAGGAGGGGGAGGAGGGTGGTGGCCGTGCTTACTCGTGTGGGCTTTATCCCTTGGTTTCCTTATTGCTGATTTGGGTCCCTCTGCCATATTGGTAAATCCTAACTCACCTTTGGCCCTTGTGCGTTGTATACTGTTGTGATGATTGTGCCTCTGTGTTTGGTTTATTTGCCGATGGGCTTGATTTCTTTGCTTTTCCCCCTCTTGCGTTGCCCTTTTTTGTACTGTTCGCTTGCTTGCTCGATCACCTAGGTAAAACCTAACTCGGTTTCTGCTTCGTTCCTATGTGGTTTCGGGGTTTTGATTCTTCTTTGTGGGTGTGACAAATCGACCCCTGGTACACTTGTACCATAGGTACCAGTGATGCAGGTGATTCCCAGACCCTCTATGGTGTATGCTGGTACACTACATGTGTTGTTGTGTGCTTTCTGAAATGCTGGGTTGTTTTGCTGGTAATGGGTGTTTGTTAGCTTATGTGTTGTGTTATTGGTTGGCTGTCACCCCTTTTGTTTGACTATGCTGGTTTATTCTCGACTTCTGTCGATGGTCTTGTTGACAGGGAAGCACCTTGGTACACTGGTACCAGCTGGGTACAGGGGCCGAGGCGAGGTTGCCCTCACCGTCGTTCTGTTTGGGATCTGTTGGTTGATCGACTTGTCTTGGTACTGTTTGCTATTTCGTGCTCCTTGTGTGTACATGTACTCCCTTGTTGCTTGTACCATGATAGTATACGCTATACCAACTATTGTACGAGTCTTGAGCTTTGTTCTTTTGGCCTTCATTTGCGTATCTCGTTGCTTGGCTTGTTCTTGTTCTGGGCTTTCAGGCTTTGGTTAGCTTGGGTTGTCCAAATGAGACCAAATTGAATTTTAGAATGGTTGGATAAAAGTCTTGATGGGCTGGAGAGGAATAATTGAACTTAGGAAGATTAATGGACTAATAAATAATAGTGGACTTTGAATTAATGGATTAGGCCCAATATTAAAAGTACAAAATAATAAATGGATTAACTTAAAAATGATTAATTAATTGGCTCGCGCCCGAAAGGTTTGGCGGTATCCATGGATAATTACGTAAACCTAAATCACGGAAATGATTAAATTCCACGATCGCCCCGATTTGGGATATCGGTGCATTGGCACCAACGATTTGCAGTCGCGTATGATCCCGAACATTAAAACACCAACACAAGTAATAAAACGATAATAATTTTCTTAAATTAATTTACTTCTTTTTATTTTAAATTTTTTTTTAAGTTTTCCTTTTTAATTTATTTTAAACTATTTTTCTAATTTATTTAAATATAATGTTAAATATATATACATATACATAATAATAAAAGCAAAATTAATAAGAAAAGATAAATAGGATATAATGAATATATATGAGTATATATATATACATATATATATATATATATATTAATCAATTTTTCTATTTTTAGATTTAAAAGAATATTATAAAAAAAGAATATATATATATAATAATAATATATATTAATTAAATCTTTCATTTTTGAATAAGCAAAAGAATATTAGAATAAAATATTAGATATATTATATATTATATATTAATCAATTTCTCTATTTTAAATTAATAAGAATAATACTAAATATATTAAATATAATATTATATATTAATCAATTTCTCTATTTTAAAATTAATTGATTTAAATATTTAAATCCATGAACTCGAATTTAAAATAAAGGATGAACGTAGAAAAACGATCAAGAACGATAAACACAACTTAACGGATCGATATGCGAGCAACTAAAATTTCCGACACCGCATATATGCAGTAGAAATGCTGCCGAGTTTATTTAGAAAGGACGATAAAAACCCGAACAAACGTTTAATTAAATCATCAAGTATATTGACCCACTAACACTGCTTGAAAACTCCTAAAAAATATGCTAGTCCTGTATCAGAACAAATATGCTGGTTTAAACTAGCTAGCCCAATAGAATGAGAATTGCTATTAATTAATTATTTACCTGAATTCCGTAAGTTAAATTCTTAATCTGTTAATCTATGACTTGGAATTAATTGTCGTCTATCAATAAATGCGGAAACAGAATTAAACCAAAAACTGATGCTTATCAAACAAAATACCAAAACTGGAACTAGTATATGTAATAGTATTGCAAATGAACTAATAGCTCAAGTGGTGGCTAATTAAAATAACCTTTAAAAGATCATGGGTTCAAATTCTCACACGCACAAAATAGAATTTGTGAGCTATACTCTCATCTCTCTAAAAAAAATTAAATGTAACAGTACTACATCTCACCATGAATAGGATTCAATTATATTATACAATATCTGAATATTGTCATTACGGTTAAGAATTGTGCGATGAGCATCGGGACAAAATTAGTGCCTGATATCAAGATGGCACTGACAGTTCTCTCAAAATAAAATTATTCTGTCATTGTATGGATTGTAATATATAATCATATCTGTAATCAATTAAACTAAAGGTTTAGTCCCATCCGATCCTAACGCTACCAGTATTAGATACTATGGACCACCATAGGAAAACCGCACAGCCACACAAAGTAAAAGTAGCACCAACTGTAAAATGATTATTCTTTGACCAACTAATTATTATTCATGTCAACTCAAAGCCCATAATTAAATTCTCTATGTACCAACTACCAACAAAAAAAAGAAATAAAGAAAAATAAGCCGGTAATCGTTCCCTTCCAGTTTCTATTTATGTTCAAAAATAGAAACAAAGTCGAGAAACTTTCAGGGGCTGAATAATCCCAAAAATATGAAAAAACAAAATTGAAAAACAAATAGGTCTCGTCTCGTAGTAGCTGAAATGGGCCCCCTCTCCTGCACATGTTAACGCCAACTCATCAAAATTGCAAGGAAGGACATTCTAAAACTCCTATTCCAATGCGCCTTTGATCTGTGTAGCATTCTGTGTTCCTTACTACTGAGCATTTGTCTCATCTCATGCCTCAAATCCCATTTGTAAGATCAAGGAATGTGGGATGGTTATTTCACAGATCAACATTCCTGGAGCAATCAAACTAAGCATGGTTTGTGCAAGAATAATATACTTTTCGTATGGAACAGTTGCAGCCGCACAGAAAGTTGCAGAGGAACCGGAAAGCCTCCCTCTCACCACACGCTCGAATAAACTTCGGGACCCACATCGCACCCCATCTCCTGCCTCTACGCTGTGGGATCCACCATTAATTGGTGGCTCCCACTACAGATAAGCTTTGTCGTGGACTCGGCAGAGGAACCTTGCCTGCACCGGCCATCCCCATCACCTTCACAAAGTTAGAGCGTACCTCCTCACACCTCCGCATCTCCTTCTCTCCCAACAAAAACCTCCTAACAATATGCACACCGGGTTCTGCCACAAGAGAATCCCAGGCCTTCTCGGCCGCTTCGCTCCTCTCTCTGAATACCTCAGTGGCTTTGATACAGTGAACACTCCATCCTGGCAAGCTAGCAAGACGGCGAATCTTACCCAATTGACAGCATGTCAGCTTGCACGTGTTGGCCTTGATCTCATCTATTGCATTTGCCAATAGTTTAGCACGCTCTGATTCGTCCAGTATGCCTTCTGTCCTCAGATAAGCGTCTAGTTCGGGCACGCCAATTGCACGTCTCAACCCTTTTGAGCAGTCAGCATTTGGGTCAAAAAGCGCCCTCACTTCCTCAACCAGGCCCCGTTCGACCATCCGGTCAACTCGGTCAGATACAAAACCATGCAACACTGACAGTTGAACATCGACCCAGAGAAAGCAGCATTTGTACCGGGACCTGAACTGCCCATTTTCCCCGTCAACCAGCTCTTCGATGTAAGAGTTGGAACCACCAGCTATGATTGGGAGCAATCCCCTGTCAGAAATCGAGTCAACAGCTCGAGTGGCGAGTTCACGGAACTGTGAGGCAGTGAAATCTGCATCTGGGTGTACACCATTGATCAGGTGATGTGGTACCCCCGTGCATTCTTCTTTAGTGACCTTGTTCGTGACTACATCAAGGCCATCATATACCTGCATCTTATCTGAGTTGACCACCTCGCCACCCAACCTTCTTGCGAGATCAATCGCCAGTTTTGATTTGCCAGTACCAGTTGCTCCCATGACCACCACCACTTTGTTGTTGGTTCCTGCTTTTGCACGGAGGGAGCCCATCGGAAATGATGGTGCATATATGGATGAGTCGGGGAGCGGTCGTGGTATGTATATTCGGGGGAGAGAAATCTGGTTCAGAGGTACATGCAACATTGTTAGATTATGTGTATGTTTAATCTCACAGGAGAAATCGGTTATGAGATTTAATTAGTGGCTCTTAAGTTAAAAGGAAGCAGGGGCTCGTATCTGCTAGCTCTATTTTTCAATCGAACAAGGGTTGGCTTATATAGAACTTAAAGCGGCGGCCAGCTGCCATGTGGACTTGTGGAGGAGGACGCGGCGACTAGTGGGCAATTGGAAAAAAAAGTAAGGAGAACATATTTCTCTCCGCAATGTCTCCTTCCGGATTATCTCCGAGGCTCTGTAATGATCGTTTTGAAAGTCAACTCAGCGTTGTCTATTTAAATTATATTTTTTAATTTTATACACATCATTTTTCATTTTAAGTAGGATAAGTTGGACTGTGATTTTTAAATTTTAAAAATTAGAAAATTAGTTAGGAAAATTTAGAGGTTCACTGATTTAAAAACGTTTACATTTCGACTCAAATTTTATTATAATATGTTTAAAATTTAAATTTATACTTCTCATTAATTTTTTATATAAAAATAATGAGATATAAAAATTTGAGTGTTTAGAGTTTTTAAGTACTTATTTTAAATTTTAAAAAATGATATATAAAAATTCAATACTTAATACTTTATTATTATTTTAGAGTTGATTTTTAAAAATCCAAAATAAATACTTAGAAAAGTTCTAAATACCCCAATATTTTGTTCCTCAATATTTTCATATGAAGATATTAATGAGAAAAATAAATTTGAATGTCCGACATGTTATCATAATATTTAAGCATCACACACTTTGAGCCAAAATACAAATATTTTTATATTAGTTAACTTGGAAATTTTATCATGTGTTATCAGAAGAAACATCATGTATAATTAAAATCAAACCGTAATCCTATTCTAGATAGTAAGTTAATGTGTTTGAGATCCTCTCTCATGCTTCAAGAGTGATTAATGCTCGGGAGTATTGGTAAAAAAAATTACTTTTTTTTTATCTCTAATCCTTTCCTTTTAGAACATTTTTAATCTAAGTTTGGATGGTCAACTCATCAGAATATGTCAAATGGGAAGAGAGTCTTAGAGTCAACTCTATGCATAGTCCATAAGGGCTCATCTTTTGAATCCAATCTGGTCGCCCTTCAAAAAATTTGATCCTTATCTGACTCTCACAAATCTAATCCGGCTCTTTCTAATGGCAAGAGCAGAACTTTTCAAGGATCAAATTCAATTTTTAAAAAGAAAACTCTTTTGACTCTTACCCGTATAAACTCACTTCTTGCCAAACCCATCATTTCAAACCCGTGAACCCTTTTCAGACCCATACTATTTTTTAGTTAACTACAAATATTTCTTTCATCATCAAAATATAATTTAATATTTTTATATAAATAAAAATTAACATTAAAAAATACATAATAAGTAAAAAAAATTAGGCTCTTATCCGTTGATCCTTATCCGATCCTAAGAGTCCGAAGAACTTAGTAAGAACCGAGTTTCTCAAAATTAGACTTACCCTTTAAAAATCAAGTTTTTTTAACTCGACCCTCTAAAAATAATATCAAATCTGACCCTTAATTAAATTTTGTATGCTCTTTAAATCCGGTCCTTAAGGAATGAGTATGATGCTTAGTCAACTCTCTAAAATAAAATTTAACAGTTCAAAATACAGAAGAATCTTTTTTATAAATCCCCAACAGTTGATTTTCTGAAATAACCGAAAAATCATGAAGAAAACAACTTTTGTGATCCTATCTGCGGCCTGCAATTCAACCCCGCATGTAGGCAGCTCCTTCCTACCCGAATGTGGCCTAGATAGTTTCAGAACTATATTTTGACGATTTTATTGAACTTTTTTTAATGTTTCATTGCGGCTCATTTCCATTAATATATTCTCTAACATGTAGAGATTTAAATGAGTCGAGGTGGCCGAACCAGGTCAAACTCATAGTTGATTCATTAGCTTAGTAAGACGGGCTGATTCGTAATTAAACCACTCTAGTTCCGAGTTAAAAGCATTGAATAAATAATAAATAATATTTTATACTAAAATTTGATAATAAATAATATTTTATACTAAATAATATTTAATAATAAATAATATTTTATACTAAAATTTGCACAAAAATGAACAAGAATAAACAATACCATTTTTTTATTTTTTATATATATATATTTCGTACTACAATTTCATACATATTACTATAAAATCTACATTAGAGTTATATATATAAATAACAATAATGTCAATAAACTCAGATCAGAACTATTTACTTGAACAATAAATTTATTAATTAATTGTGGATAGACAAATATTTATTTTGATAACCATTTTCCATTGGAATGACATGCTATTTTGTTATTCTCACGATTGTGAAACGACTCCAAAGTGACTTTATTTTTTTTAAAAAAAAACTTAGTGGTTAATACAGACCCAAAACGGCTACAGCCCCTGCCCATATGTAGCGTATAATCTATATGCTTGCCCGCACAACAGGACAAGGAAACCAATAATATATATATTAGAAGATATGCAGGCTCATGGTTTAGATACCCACAGGATTAGTGATAATTAATTAAGGTCATTAGAGCACTTGATTATGCTTTACTAGCTAATTGACCGTAGTATATTGTACTGATCAACTACTTATTAAGAACCGTCCTACGGGGTGTGAGTATTAATTATTAACTATAGCATAGAAGAAGGAGCGTTACGCAGCAAGAACCTTTTTTTTTTTCTCTTAGATAAAATATACGAGTACACATACACGAACCGATGCTTTTGTCGGAACCACATAATGGTTGTGTGTAAGTCCCGATCTATGCATGCCTTATTTTGTCGGAGGCAATTGCTTAATAATTAAATTTATAAAGTGTAAATCATGTTAGAAGTTTATGCTTTAATTATACTTAACAGCTAGATGTACCCCCAACTTTTTGATATCTTTTCTATATGGGCATCTTGTGTGGCATACAGGGAATGAAAGTAGGAAACAAAGTACAAATTTACAGGTATGTATGTGCTTCTTTTCGAAGTTGCCGATCGAGAACAAGGCTAGTGTACCATTGGGTTGATTAATTAATTAATTACTTCACAATTTTCTTATTTAAGTTCGTTTGCTTGTGATTTGTGACTCGCTGAATTGTGTATGACTCAAACCAGGGGCAGATTTTTGTGATGTAAATGGCTCTGTTGACCTTTTTTGTTTAAAGGTTTCTATTGAAATTTACAAAAAAAAAATTGCGATATATGTACAGTTTGACCTTCATATTTGTGTTAAAAATCACCACTCCAAACTTTGATATTTATAAAAATAATAAGTGTTATAAATAATTGTACAAAATTTAACTATTAAATAGTTTGACTTATATTTAAAAAATTGTGTTTACGTTCTTGGTTCGAAATATAGAGTAATAAATTCAACATTATTTAAAAAAACGATATTAATTGTGCACGTCCTTGTTACATTAAGATCCGATACTAATTGTGTACTTCCTTGTTACATTAAGAACCGATAATAATTGTAGTTTTCAGTATATAAAAGGAAGAAACTTAGTGCTTAATTTTCAAAAAGCCGTCACCGATGCTTCCGTGTTAAAAATAATATTAGTGTGAGTTTTTAATTGTTTTTGTAAAAAAAAATATTTTTTTTACAAAATGGTAGCCTCTATTTTTTCTAGTCAAACATAAAAATTAGAAAATTAACAAATGAATTATCAAAATATCACAGTATTTAAAAATACAGTCCGTACACATCTACAAATAAGAAACCAAAATTAATTAATCTGAGAGCTGCACTTGATTACCAATCAATTTTTGCTAAAAATTGACCCTGATTGTTACAGATAAATTTTTTGAAAACGTTTAAATTCTTAATGTTTGGTAACATTTATTCTTGATACAATTAGTATCACTTTTCACTACGACAGATTTGAGATTTAATAATGGACTTTAACAACGGTTTACACAATCGTTATTGAAGGGGTGTTAGGAAAGATCAATAAATAACCGTTGTTAAAGCCCATACTTTAGAAAACAGAGGAGCAACTTTTAACAACAGTTATTACTAAATAATCGTTGTTGAAGGGGTATTCAACAACGGTTATTACGTAACAAATCATTGTTAAATGGATATTCAACAATGGTTCGTTTAAAAAACCATTGTTAGATGACCTTTCAACAATGATTTTTCAGAAGATCCGTTGTTGAATACTCATTTAACAACAGTTATCAATAAGAAACCATTGTTAAATACCTTTGTTTCCGTTGTATTGTTCTCTTCTGCAATGGTTAAGATAAATAGTCATTGTTGAATTTTTTTTTTGGTAAATTATTTATTTCTCTGTGCTAGCCCACTATTGCTAGCAATAATAGGATTATACAATCAAAACAAATAACATTTATACAATCACAACAAACATCATTTAAAATAATATATTATATTTATTTATACATCACACATGCATATATAAATAAAAAACATATATACAAATAAAATACACACATATATATATATATAAAAAGAATAGTTAAAAGTTAACATCAAATATTTCACAATATATACATACAACTCATTGCATCAAATGTTAAATTTTCACATCAAATGTTATCTTTTAGGAATTCAATTATTATTTTTTTAACCTCCTCAATGGCACTCGAATGGTATAGCGCTTTGGACCCGATGGGATAGTCTATGTATGAAAAATAATTAGAAGTATGTAACATAAAGAAATGTGTAATATAAAGAAATATTTTAAAATAATTAGAAGTTATTCATTATAATAGGTACCTCGGGCTAATCTTTCTTCTTGTGGTAATTTGAGATAATGTCATGAACTAATCTCATGACATAATAGGCACATTCTAAGCCACTAGGTTGTGTTGGACCCTAAAATTATATATAACTATTATATATAAAAACTCTAATTATTTGATAAATTAAATGTAATATGATAAAACTACGTACCTTAATAACCATGACATATTTGAACATAGTTTGCTTCTTATTTTGTTCTTGTACCGCAATCTAGTAATTCCAAAAAGCTCTACAAAATAATTATAATATTAATATATAATAATATTGTTTGAGAATATAAATAAATAAACTTACGTATTTAAAGCATTATGGATGGTTAGCGGCCTCGTTGAGTCATTATTTAGAGGATTCAAGTCGTAAACAACACTCTTCGGAAAGTTGACAATGAGAAGAAACCAATGTTACCTATAAGACCATTTATTAATTAGCTGATTATTATAATGATTAGAAATAAATTAATTTTTCAAGAGTGATATTGACCCTTTGTAGTACGGTAAGAACATAAAGGGAGTTTCCGACAACTCTAAACCTATCACTCAAGTACTGTAGCTGCTAAAAATTCGCTCTTAATCGTGGTCTCCGAGCACTTGTATGGATCCAAAAAGCATCAATTGGTGACTTCATACGTCACGCACCATTTTATCTGAGCCATGTAAGAAAATAATTACATCATTATTATACTTAAACCTTAACATCAAAGAAATTAGAGTTAAATATATTCTTACATGCAAAAAATCTGAATAATTAAGACATTTAGCCAAGCTCCCTTTATTAGCTCGATGAAGTCGATCACAAACACTTGGAAAGGCCCATCATACTCGAACATGTTATTGTTGAAGTTGAACACAAGGGCTTCATTATAGAGTTGGGCCATCACAATTTGATACAAGTAGAAACTGTTATTGAAAAGACCTTCAATAACGGTTATTAAGTAATATAAAGTCTAATAAATAACATAAAGTCTCACAAATAATAACATAAATAAGTCTTACAATAACAACATAAATAAGTCTCACAACACATCAAGTCTCTCAAGTTTATCTAAATAAATATATTACAACAAATTAATTTCAAAATCAATCAAGTGCGACGATTGGCTATCTCCTCCAACTCCTTAATCTTAGCCACCAAAAGCTCAAGAGTGGTTGTTGTCGAACCTACAACACAAATAAACATTAAGTGCATATAAAAATATAATATTTTAAATTATTTCATAAAGTATTTTATTCAAAATACATACCTGACGACTCATCAAGTTGCGGAGGCTTATAAGGCAGTCCAATGGCTATGGACATCGCTTGATTTACTAAATGCATGGCTTGATTGATGAAAATTAGATCATCTCTTAGATTTTACCATCGTGGATCCATCTATCGGATCATATCTTTGAGCTTGTTGGGGCCATGATATTGATAAAAAAATATATGATATTTTATAAGTTTTTAGTATCGGATTGCTAAAAACTTCTTTAAGGGTTTGGGGCATGGGGTTTATGATTTAGGGTTATGTATGGGGTTTATGATTTAGGGTTTGGGTATGGGGTTTAGAGTAGTTTAGGATTTAGGGTTTAGATTTAGGGTTTGGGTATGGGGTTTAGAGTAGTTTAGGATTTAGGATTTAGATTTAGATTTAGTAGTTTAGGGTTCAGTATTTAGGTTTTGGGTCGGCCAACAATTCTAACCCACTCTTTGAATATTTTATCTCATTAGTGAAGATAAGTTAATTACAATCTGATGATTGAGAAAAATCCGGGAGCATTTCCCTTTAGCTCTCCGAGTATGCCAATACACATTTGCACGCACATACGTACTCGTGAAAACAAAAAAATATTATACCAGATTATTCTCAAATAAAAGATTGCAACTAGCCTAACTTCACTAATCCTAAATGAGATGAAATATTCAAAGAGCGGTCCCAACGGGGACTATCCGAGATTAATCCCTATTAAATTAATCTCGAATGGGTAACGACCTAAATTATTTCAAATTCTGATAATTTGGACCTATATGACAATACTATCAATTATATATATATATATATATATATAGAGAGAGAGAGAGAGAGAGTCTGACTATGGTGCTTTGCAAAACATAGAGGCGTTGTGTGTTTTACGTTCTATTTTTAATTTCAAGTCAGAAATAATCGATCTGAACTTTTCAATCTAATCTTCATATAAAAATCTATTAGTAAACCAAATTTTATATTTTTTTAGAATTTTTTTGCTATTTTTTCTGATGAGGAGAAAAATGACTTGATTTGAGAATTTTGGTTCATCCAAAAATGATGGTTTTCCCCCTATCCAAAAAAATAGCAAATAAATTTCAAAAAATATAAAATTTGGTTTACTAATAGATTTTGATATGGAGATTAGATTGAGCGATTTGGATTGATTATTTTTTACTTAAAATTAAAAATAGAGCGTAAAGCACACAACGCTTTTGTACTTTGCAAAGCACCATAGCCTAATTATATATATATACTATATATATATATATATATATATATTATATAATTTTATGCAAATAATGAATATTATTGACTAATTCATAAATATGGTATTACATGTTGTTAAGCATATATATATTCATCAACAAAAGTCTAAAATGAATTACACTATCACGGAATTGATCAACACAAACTATCTATTATTTTAGCTAGACATCAACATAATATGAAATAAAATTAATAAACAAAGAGATCTTGCTGGTTTACCTGAAATTATTTTGAAAATTGACAAGAGGTAGAGGAGAGCTCACTAAGTCGAGTAGCAAGGAGTAGCCAACGAACAGAAAGATCAAGGAAAAAGAAAGGTGGAGATCCAACAAGCAGCAAAGCAAAAGAACTAGAGCTTATACTTAGCAAATACTTTGAAGGCAGCGCCGCCTCTAAAAAAAAAGAAGAGACTATAAGGTCTATGTATGAAATTAGGGTTGTCGCTGGAAAAAAAAAATTAACAATAGTTATTAAGAAAGAACCATTGTTAAAGGGGTCTTCCACAATGATTTTTCTTAATAATCGTTGTTAAAGGTCGATTCAGCAAAGGTTATTAAGAGAGAACCGTTGCTAAATCTTTTCTAAAGGCAACAATACTATATGTAAAGGGGTATTCAACAACGTTTTTAGTTTATAACCGTTGCTAAACTACGCTGTTATAACGATTTTTTTATGTAACTATTGCTAAATCTTTTCCAACGTTTGAACCGTTTCATAAGTTATGTTGTCGTCTCTTTTAATTTATTAATTTTAATACTTTTGTAAATATAAATTCATATTCCATCCCCTTCCCTGAATCCCTTGAATATATGTTAGAACCTTGATTCCGCTCTGCAATTATTTGCAAAAGGGTAAAAAAATGATAGTGCCTTTACAACACAAACAAAGGCAAAGCGCTATTCTTTTAGTTGAGCATGCATTACAATTTGTTGCAACGGTGGTGGTGGCGGTGGTGATGATGGGAGTAATTGTAATGCATGCTAAGCATATTCTTGAAACTTCTAAATTTTCTAATTTTCTAAGAGCACACTGAGCATATTCTTAAGTTCTTTTTTGAGTCTTCTAGCTAAATCTAACCTTGTTAATTAAGACTAACTATTCTAATTTTTGTATTGTTTGAATAACTAGTTTTGAGTTACTCACTTTGTTCTTTATTGTAGGTTTTGATTTTTGAGTCTTGAATACTTTTGTGTCTTTTATTTCTTTATTGTCATTTAGTCTTCATGTGCTAGTATTGTAATAAGGTTTATTCGTAAAATGATTTTTGATAATAAATAGGCACTTCACTAGTGAAGCGGGTCTCATAAATGTAGATTTTTCATAACCGAATTCCGTTAAAAATTTTGTCTCATTTATTTATCAGCACTTGCATTATATAGTTCCTCATATTCTCAATTTGATAAAATTTATATTTTTTTGTGAAAAGTTATCGATTTATTATTTTACATTAATTGTTCTTTATATAAATTATTATTTAGTTATTTATCATTGCATTTCTTTATTTTTGTGCATCTCATTAAATTTTTTAACTAAGTTGTTGTTCTTTTTTACACTATCTTTACTCTAACCAATTCTTTAGTATTTTTGTAGTAAGCTCATAGTCTTACCAACCGGTTATCTTTAGACTTGATCATATTTATATTTTTGATAAATACCACCCTAATTTACCTTAAAGTATCAATCTTGACTTTATGTCTTGATTTGCACCAATCGGTACATATTCTAGTTGATTTTAAAGTACGTGATTTACAGAATAAACACTTTAAAAGTTATGAGATAAATACAATATTTCCTTTAAATCGTCAAATCAAGGTTCTTATAGTTACAATGACATTTTTTTTATAAACTTCATATATATTTCTTCAGAGAATGAGATTATGATATTTTGTAAAGCGCAGAAGAGTACATACATTTCTTCGGCTACGGCTACGGTGTCAAATTAGTGTTTGAACAAGCATAGATATGATATGACACAGTTACAGCTATTTCTAGCTAATCATTTTGGGCGTGTGGCCAACGAATATCATCACAAAACTTTCATATTGTTGCAACGTATGAATGTGAAGTTGTGAACCTATAACCAAATCGTTCCAAAATTGATGGATTGGACTCCATAGATTGGATTCCAATAAAATTTTGTACTAAAAGTAAAAGGTACTCTAACCAGAGTGTACTTCGAATAAATATTTTCAAGACGTATCTATATTCTCTTCACACCAAGGAAGCACCAACATTACTATTTGTTTTAGATGAAGGCCATGCAAATTGGCACTTTACTTTAGTACGTTACATATATTGAGTTTCAAATTCGTAATTTTTTACTCGAAATATAATATTTTTTTTCGTTCATTATGAACTTATAATAACACTCATTGATATGTATGTTCAATATTAATAAAGGTCCAAAAACATACAAAGAGCTAATTAAATATTCACAATATAAAATATATACTTGTGTCATTTTTCTACTCAAGTTCTACAACATAAAGGGGCTTAGATAACACTTAATTAACAACGGTTATAAATAAAAATTATTGTTAAAAGGGGCCAGTGATATTATTAAAATATTGGAAACATCTTTAGCAACGATTATTAATAATAAAATATTATTAAAATAGAGGCTGAAAGCCAAAAAATAGGGATGAACCTTTAACAACGGTTCTTAACTAAGAACCATTACTAAATGATTATTTAACAATGATTCTTAATTAAAAATTATTATTAAAGGTTCATTTAACAATGGTTCTTAGTTAAAAATCGTTATTAAAAAGTGAAACTCAAATTTTATCTTACACAAAGAAATCAATAATAGCAATCCATCTTTTTTGCTCTCATGGATTGCTAGATTTTTCAATCTTACCATTCGTTCATCTTGATCCAACGATCTAAAAATCAAAATTAAAAAAACAAAGTCCCACATATTGAATTTTTCTTCCTCTTCTATTTTGATATTAAAGAGAGCTGAAAGACTGAGAGGGAAGAGAGATAGAATAAATAATAATCGAAATCCGACCATCTCAACTTCAAACGGCCATAACTTTTGATAGAAAACTTTGATTGATGTGTGCTATGTGACCACAGAAAGATTACAATGAGATTTGTAGGGTTAACTGCTATTGCCATTATGGTCATTTTCAGGGCCAAAAATTTCCATCTTCAAGATAAAAAATGCATGCAGTTTTAACTTCTGTTTTTTTTATTTCTTTCCTTGATTTTTTTTCTTAGAAATTATATAGATTTTCATATTATTACATGAGTAAGATGTATGTATTATTGAGTAAATATTTTTTTATTGGATGAATAATTATATTCTTTTATATTAATTATTGAATGAATAATATATAATAATATTTATTCTTATCTAATCAACCTGAGTCCATATGCATTGTTTAAACAATATTTGTTTATTTGACTCCATATATCAATTTGGCTTCATATTTAACGAACATTATAGCTAATTTTTTTAAAACAAAGTATCTTTAACAATGATTTTTAACTAATAACTGTTGTTAAAGGGTTCTTTAGCAATGATTATTAGTTAAAATCATTGCTAAAGATCCATTTAATAATGAATTATTTTTAACTAAGAACCGTTGCTAAAGTATCATTTAATAATATTTATTAATTAAAAATCATTGCTAAATGATCCTTTAATAATAGCTATTAGCTAAGAACCATTGTTAAATGTCTTTCAAGAACGGTTTTAACAATGCGATTTAACAACGTTGTTTATACTTTTCATAACACCCCCTTCAATAATGGTTGAAGAACCGTTGTTAAAGGGCTTAAAAATTATTATTAAATTCAAAATGTGTTGTAATAAAGTTTTTAATATCTTAGTTTTATTTTACCATAAAAATAGTTGTATAAGTAATTTAATTTATTAATAGTTTATTTGTGTAAATATGAAAAAATGTGAAACATAATGAAGTTAAAACGTAGTTCTTATAAAGATAAAGTAAAGCATACAAAATGAAATAACAAATATATGATATATATTGTGCGTTGTGAATAATTAATTAGCTTCTTATATTTTTCTAAATAATATTTTTTTAAATAAAGTATTATATAATTAATTGAATTCTGGATGTTTGTGGTAAGTTGGATAGTTTAGGATTTGTCTTAATTAAAAGACTCGGACAGGACAGAAGTGAGAGAAATGAGAATTTTTTTTGTGATTTCAGAAACGAGACAAAACTGATAGAGAGCTTGGTTTTCTCAAAAAAAAAAAAAAAAAAAAAAAAAAAAAAACACTTCTTTCTTCAAAGTTCAAATTGAGCTCACCCGTGACCACAACTCGTTGAGAAAGAACAGAGATTTTCCTCAAAAAGAAGAAAAGGGAGAAAGAACTGGGATTGAATTCTTTCTTCTTCTTCTTTTTTTTTAATTCAAGGACCTACTCAGATTTTTAGATTGAAATGAGAAAATTCAGAAAACTGGATTCATCGATCATTCATCCAAGGGCATGAGTTTGCTCTGGCAATCCATCGGTCGGTGGGAGGCTGCACAAGCCTATTCAAAGCTTTGCTGATTTTCTGTTATATTTTCAAGAGTGGGATCCATTGACAATGGATTTTGACAATTTGATAATGAATCTCTAAATAGATACAAAAAATATTTTAAAAATAATAAAAAAAAAGTTTATAGATGTGTTCTTCTATTTTTAGATTGATGGTCATTCAAATTTTATGCAATTTTATTATCGTTTGATAGTCCATCAAAGACCGTTAATTTATAACCATTGCAAATTATATAAAAATTTGATGGTATTTGTTAGCCTATCAAATGAAAATGAAATTACATAAAATTTGAATGATCATCAATCTAAAAGTAGAAGAATATATCTATAAATATTTTTTCATTTTTAAGAATTTTTATATTTATTTAAAAGTTCATTATCGAGATTGTCAAAGTAACTCATTGTCAACCGATCTCTTCTCTATTTCCAAACATATAATGTGTGGGAGTTTGCATCTGCTGCCATAATATGGATGGCATGACCTGCCATAGATCATCTGAACGGCTCAATTGATTTAAACGGTCCAAATTTAGACAATAAATGATGCATTTTATTTTTTATATAGTGGACCCTACCTAGACCCTGCTATAGTAAACTATGACCGCACATAGAAATTCCAATGTGTGGAGGTTCTTTTCTCCCCTTCAAGCAACAGTTCAGCTTTGACAAAAATAGTGTCCTCCATCACGTCATGTCGTGGAAGAAATCAGAATTTAAACGATGTTGATAATTTGATTGAACAATAAGCATTTTAACAAATAAAAATTAATGAAAATAGTATCTTCTTTTCACCTTCTTTTTTTATCTTTTTTTCTAATGTGCATCAACTCTTTATATTTTGATTTAATGAAAATTAATAGTAAATTTTTCATCTACTACATTAAAAATGAAAATTAAATACTTAATAGAATTATTTCTATCTAGTTAAATATCTTATAAATATCATAATTTACGCAAATTGTAAAGGTGTCAGAGATTCCACCGCTGATGTTATGTCATGTCCGTGTCAGTTCACATTTTGAAAAATATTGTGTTATATAGCGTTGTTGTATTAGACAATATATAGTGTACATTAATGAGATCAACACAGATGCGACTTATTTGTAAGAATGCACTCCTGAGTTTTTGAGGAATTGAATGGAATGAAGAGGCGAAAAATAAAAAAAAGTTATATTGGTTAATATTTTTACACTCCGAATAAGAGGTGAACATTTTCACGAGAACTCTAGAAGTTAATATCCTCCTTTTTATTATTTAACCATTTTTTCTGCATTACAGTAAAGCAACTCATCTCTATCCTTTTTCTTCCCTTTCTCTAACTGACTCAGTAAGCGTATTTGCTTCATTTTGGTCTTTATTTTTCCTGAATCTTGTTCACCAAGATAAGAAGATTAATATGTAGCCGTGCTTTTTGTTTGTGCTTAATATAGGCTGAGTTGGGTATCTAATGCCTTGGATATGACATTTCGATGGAGGCAAAGACAGTGAAATGCAACAGATTGAAGACCGCACTTCCTAAAATTTGATTAGATACATATATAATTAAACACTCTTTTTTTTTTCCTGTTATTCTATCAATGAGATAGATTTTGTCATTATCCCCCTTCATAAAAAGATATCTTTTTGAGCTCTAGACTTCATGTGTAAATTAAGACCAATAACATTGGATATGAATCTTACGTACTGTACCTTGATTAACGCATGAGTTTTGTCTTTTATTAGCAACAGTTTTATGCAGTATCCAATTTGTTTTCTTTCTCCTTCCTTTTCTTTTTTTCTTTTTCGTTTTATTCCTTTCACATAGATTAAAATGAAATTCTCGTTGTTTTCATAATGAGATATGCATGATGCCTGCCTTATAATTTCTGTGACAAAGATATTGCATATTTTCGTTCTTTATTTGAAAAACTTATTTGAATTATTTGTACAGTTCTATAAAAATAATTATTCATACATTACATTACTGTCTTTGCATATTAATTTGGCTTAGTGCTCAATTTGAAATTTCTTATAACCATTCAGAAAGAAATAATGTATGAATAAAAGAAAAACAAGTTTTTAAAAAATATTTCACAGCTCTTAACCGTAAGGCAATAATTTTGAGTTAAAATTATTTAAACAAAGTTATTTAATGACATTTAACGGTTAAACGGTTTAAATGAATTTTTTTTACTTAATATTAAAGATTTTGACGAAGTTAAAATAAAGATTTTAAAAAAGTTGAAGAAAAGTCATTTCATATAAAAATACCTTCTCTGTTGATTATAATTACTTTTGGATAATGATAAAGATAAAGATAAAGAGATCAGAAATTATAACTCATTCTTACATTTGTTGGGGCACTGGATCAGGATCAGGATCAGGATCAGGATCAGGCCTCAGCCCAACAGTAGTTAGACTAAAAACACAAAAAGAAAACCTATAAACTGAACTGATTTGCGGCTCAAATAATCAGTTTGGTGAACTATTAATTAACCCCCTAGAGGCCTAGACCTGACCACCTGACTCCAAGTCATCGTCACTTACTAAAATACTAATCCTTTCAACTTTCATGGCCTCCACGCGTAATGCAAATTAAAGTCGGCATAACCTTTCCTTGGGTGAATCTATGGCTATATGGACTTCCCCACTAACTAAGATATGCCCTCATACAGATCCCCCCACCCCAGTTGCAATCTGCAACAGTCAGGACACAGGAGTAAGGAGCAGTATGTACCAGTATCGTCACCGTACGCACAGAAGAGGAACAGAGGAAACAAAGTCCTCGTTGCTTAATTCCGATCTACTGGCTCCAACTATGAGTTCTCCATCACCCTGTCATGTCATTTCGTGGGTGACATCCGTGAGAATTAATGCACTACCACTATCTTTCACCATGCATGCATTAGCTGTTGCAATAATAGTAGCACAAAGGTCAACATTTAGAATCAGAGGCAGCAGAACCAGGATTATAGTACTGGTGAAGGAAGGAGGCGGGGCGAAATAAGAGTTTATACTTTATAATCATGAGAGAACTGAAATTAATAAATTAAAGAAGATCAACATACTTTATGAAATAAAAATGCATAATAGATTTTAAGTTTTTAAGTAAAATTCGAGAGATCTAGGAGGGATAAGACGGGAATGGGGTTCCGATTGGCTTTTGGGTCGAATTTTTTTTTCTAATGGTTGTGGACACCGTCAGATTTAATTACGATTCGCATAAAAATTTTACTAAGATGCTTTAATAATTGTGTAAAATTTAAGATTTTATTATCCAATGAGCATAACAACTCATCGGACTGAATTTGATTCAATGCGCATCAGACAACTTTTGCGGATGAGACCCCACACTTCTTGTATGTTGTTCAGTGAAATAACCGACATGTCATGTTTTTTAATATACATATTTAGGACGTCGAACATGAATACACACATACAATATATATAGTACATATAAAGATAGATCTAACACTTCATTATTTTTCTAATTCTTTTTGAATTCTGTCAAAATTTCCCCATTGTTCTAAATTTGGCACAATTTTCTTAATTTTTTTAAAATTTATTTCCTATAAATTATCAACACATAGCAAATAAGTATAAAAACGAACACGACTTACACAATTATTAGATATGTTACGCATTTTAAATGTATATATTTGAGTTTTTAAAATTTTAATATATTAAAACAGCATATCTAAATATATACTGATACAACATATCTCATGAACATATCGCATACATGACACACATATTAGACATATCTAACAATTCACTACTGTTGTCTCCGGCCCTCTTCGTTACACCTGGCTATTTATGTGTTTAGCGGGTTGTGATATTTGAATTGCAGTTCTTGTTGTTTGTTTCAAGGAAATAGGTGTTATGTTCGGCCCATATCTGTTGTTGGGCCATTAGGCCCAGTAGGATTTACTACTGTTGTCACTTGTCAGTGTTTCTTTATCAGACCGAGATTGATAGGAAACAATAGTAGCACTATAAATCTGTAAGAAGGTAGACCCATTAAGCATATTAAAATACATTGATCACTTATTATGGGTTCACTAAATTACAAGCATTTTTTTGTAATAAAGCTCTTGAGGATGGACTTAAAACCTTTAAAAATCAAAGTGCCTTTTATTTTGTGTTGTTGGGTCGAATTCTATGATCACAAGTAAATGATTTTTTTTTCCTTTCCTGAAACTTCTCTATCTTTCTTAGTCCCAGGACTTGGTCCGAATTAAGTCTAAAGGTGTATCCATTACATCACCATCCAAATCACATTTTTAATCGTAATTTTGTTTATATAAAGATATTACAGATTTCTGCGGCGTTTAGCGTCTTTACTGAAAGTAACATTCATGTTATTTTGGTGTAGTAAAATTGTTTGGAAAGGAAAAAAAATAAAATTATAACAATGTTATGTTTAGAGGTGGTAGAACCCGACCCGATCCGAGAAACTCATCCGACCCGTCTGGACTCGAACCCGATCCGATTCGATCCGAATCCGACCCGATCCGATCCGAACCCGACCAAACCCGACCAGACTCGACCCGACCCGAGATCAAATGACCTTCAATCCAATCGAAATCTATCAACGATCTGAAAAAACACAACATACAAATTGACCCGGTCTGACCCGACCTTGATCCGACCCGGTCCGACCCGACCTTGATCCGACCCGGCTCGACCCGGCTCGACCCGATTTCTTCTAGAAGGTCAAACTGATCCGACCCGTCCAATTCGAACCCGACCCGACCGATTGCCACCTCTAGTTATGTTCATAGTACATTTTTTTCATGCTTTGCTTTTTCCCCTTTATGAGAGATTTTTTTCTTGCTTTAACTACGTCAAGTAAACCTCGATTAGAATTTCTCAATTTTTTATTTTAAATTTTTTTGTCTTGCAATTAGAAAAACAAATAAAATGGACTGCATACGTTATTGACAGATATGCTCTTGAAATAAACAATTAGACACGAAGCAGGCTTTAACTATAAAATAATATTTTGAGAATAACAATTAACAAGTTCACAAAATTACGCAAGTAGAGAGAAGAATTGTAGACTTGTTACAGATAGCGATGGCTCGTTGCTTTTCTATGAAAATACATGATGTTTAATTTATGTGAAAGACAATTAAAATTAAATAAATTCCAGAGTTAGTAGCTACTTTTTATTTAAAATAAAATAACGAGTGAAGTGAAACAAAATACATAGTTTTAGCGGTTGAATAAAAATCCTTCTTCATGTTGTTACGTTTATTTTAGAATTCACATCACCTACAATACTTTACTAAAAAAATAGTTGTATGCGCCGCAAATCTAACCATTTACTGTTGTGATTACCTGACTGTGGTTCAAATTCGAATAGTTACTTTATCTGTAAAATACTCTAGAGGAGATACACTCATCATTTCAAAAACATATTGTAGGTAGAAAGAAATAAAAATAAAACTTCTAGATTATCAACCCTAAATATGATCCAACTTAAAGGCAGTAAATAATACTAAATCTTATATAAAATTGAAAAAAAAGGACTAAACCCTGAAACCGATCCATCATATGATCATCTTCTAATTTCTTATGCTAATCAAGAATTGAAGAAGTATAAAAATGGTGAAATCCTGAATTACGCTGCTTTTTAATCTACATGAGAAAAAGTGTACAAGTAATTTGGAAAGCGTCAAATCCCAATAATGGGAAATAGTTAACATCTGCTGAAATGATATTGCGATTATAATATCATTAATCGATTGATTGTGTGAGGTATGGCCCACATGTACGTCGTGACCGACAGATTTTATGTGGGCCCAATACGTCAGTGACTCGTAATCCCTTGGATGAGAAATTGCTCTATCAATCAGACCAACCATTTAATTGTCTTTTCAATTTTCACCTTCTCTTTATGTTGTTGCTGCTGATTATTTGCTCAGAAAGACTCAACGCCCCCCCCCCCCCCCCCCCCCCCCAACAACACCCAACCCCTCCTCCTGTAATCCGTGGCTCTTAGGTTAGAGAGAAGGTTAACAAAGTAATCACGGATTTGACACCCGGAAATTAGTAGATATTAAAAGTTTAGTCATGTCTTTCAAGACTGTGTTTTACGCTCTTCAAGAGGTGTTTCCTCAGGTAAAAAATCGCAATTTTCTATTCATGTTCGGATTCTTCTGTTACGTAAACCAATTTTGTTGGATTGATTACTACTGGCGATTTTATAATATTGTTTAGGCGAATCTTAAGGGGGCTGCAGAAAAATGATTAAGCTTACAATTTTGGGTGGGTTTGGAATTTTAGTAGCAAACTATAATCAGTATGTAAAGAAGTTTGAGATAGATTAGACAATACGCTTGGTGTGTATTCGAGTTAATTTTACATGGAATTTCACCACTAATTTAAATGTCAAATCATTGTTGCCCAATACAGGACAGCTTATGAAAAAGTTGAATCATTAATTGACAAATCGTTATGTCTTGCAGTTTTTTTTTTTTTTAATGATGACCCCGTACGTAGTACTTTAGATAATTGCAATACCCCTTTTCTAGCAATATTTAATTGTGAGTTCTGACTGAAATTAATAACTGTTATATCAATGTAGGTTGATCTTCGCATACTGAAAGCAGTTGCCAGTAAATACTCTTCAGACATGAACTCAGCTGTTGAATTTGTGCTTTCTGACGTCCTGCCAGCAATCAGTGAAAGCGAGCTCGCTGAGACTCATTATCCCCTCCCTTCTAAGTTTGACAATGTGGATCAAATTTATCCTCATTGTAAGTACTGGTTCATGTTGTTTGAATCAAAAGAATTGTAATTGTTTATAAATACTGCAAAATGGTATGTATTAAAATCAATTTTACTCAGCCTATTGTGTGACCAACCAAAATGATGAAGCTGGTTTGACCATTTTTAGTGGAAATGCATCTCATTTATTCTTCATTTTGGGCAAAATAATACTCGTATTTACATTGCTCCTCTAACAGCTAGAACTTTAACTCTATGCTTGCAAATTTTTTAGTTGGGATTGAAGGGAAGGGCAGTTCCTTAGGAAATCAGATGGGTTTCCTACCATATCCATCAATTGAAAATTATAACCCATTTCTTGAGGTTGTCCCATCCTCAAGTTATGTTTCTCAATCATCGTCCTCATCATCAGCATCATCATCTTTATCATCGACTGCATCATTTATGAAGCAATCCATGGAGAAAAGTAAATATGCTGAAAGCTCAAACTCTCAACATGGATCAAGCTTATACCCACATGAATATCCCTCTAATGCCAATGTAAATTCACCTAATTATGATGCAACTGTGGATCTGATTCAGTTGGAGGACAGTGAACTGCCGTATCAGCCTCTCAACAACTATGCGGCCTTAAGTTCTGACTCAATGACAAATTCAACCACTGAGATCAATCAAAATGTAATGGATTATACAGTGACTGATACTGGTTACGAAAGCTGTTCACAATATGAAAACAAGGAGTCAAAATCAGTAAAAAAAGAAGAGGTTCCAATAAAGGTTAGTCAAGAAAAAGTACCTCTGTTGCTGAAAGAGACTTTGGAGGAAAGTGTCGTATCTGAGGCGCCGTTATTTTCTGATGAAGAGACACGCTCTGGAGGAGTGGGACAAGAATCCAAGAGTAAATCTCAATTTGAGGTTATTGATGAGTTGATTGATCATGTGACAAAGAGCAAGGTACTCTCTATTGCCTGACTTTACTGCTGTTCAGCATGTTATGTTCACATGCATTTTATTTAATTTGAATTATGGCATATTTGAAGCTACTTTTTTCTAGTTCATTGTTTTTTTTTCCAAAAATGAACAAAATAGATGCAATTTAATTAATAGCTTGCTGTTCTTTTGAAATTTCTCATTTATATCTTGAGCTGTAGGAAATATTATCTTCTGCTATGAAAGCAACAATTTCTAAAATAAAGGAGGTGGAATTGCAAGAAGAGAATGCAAAACGCTCCATGGAAGAAGCTGCAAAGGCAGATGAGAAGTTAACTGAAATGGTTGGGGGATTAGACAATATGATCAAAATTGCAAAGGAAGCTAACAATGAGGTTTTTCTTTTCAACCTAAAACTATATACTATCAGTTCACTACCAACTATCATTTTCCTATTTTTTCCTGCCTCAGGAATACCTTTTGGGATATTTTAGTTTTTGTTTGGTTATAGTTAAATATAGATGCCTTATCATCACAAAAGATATTATTTTTCCAACAACCATTCTCCGTATTCCAATAAATAGGGAAACAACATGACTACTGAGGTCTTGGGAATTTGTTTGATCTTTATTAACTAATTTATTTTTGGTCATGTAACCTAACCGACTTATATATCAGCATGCTAGACAAGTTAAAGAGGAGAAATCTCTCTTGGCAAAAGAAGCTGGAGAGCTACATTCTCAGATCCTGAATTTATCTTCTGGCAAGGAGGAATATGAATCTATTATTAAAGAGGTAAAACAATAAATATTGCAGAATCAAATTACAGTGTCTTTAAATTTGACAATTAGGCTGGTTAGGTCTGCTTGTCTAAGTATGGTTCATTTTTGTACTGTCTTGAGTGTGGTAGTCCTTTGTTCTTGTAGCTAGTTGATCAGGTCAGTTTGTGTTTCTGTTTAACTACCTTTTCCCAAAAAAAAAATGAAAGTAATGTCTGAGGTTTTTGCTAACTTTCATGTAGTTTTTATGCTTACTGATAATTCACAGCACACACTTGTACAGGTAAATAACACACTAGATGCACAGCTTGTAATTGCAAGAGAAAAGAGTGCAGCAGCTCAAAAGGTAATAGCTGAAAAGGAAGAGAAATACCTTAAGATCCGTTCAGAGAAAGAGAGCATCTTGCAGGAGATAACGAAAGAATCATTGATGCTTAGAAACGAAGCAGAAGGAAACTCTATGGTTAGTTTTATCAAACAACTTCGACTAATTTTGGCTTGTTTTAATTTTCTATGGTCCTTTTCATGCATGCCATTATTATTTTTTTGGGGGGAAGAATGTGCATGCGAAATAAATCTGAATTATACATTTATCTGTAAGTAACGTGATCAGGTTTGTGTTATTGGGTTTATTTATACAAACACAGAAATAGTTTATAGTTTGTTAATGCTCTGAAAACCGGAATAGTGCGGGTAGAGTGCAAAGCGCACTTCTGTGGTGGGTTTTCCAGCTGGTTTTGAGTAAAACGGAATAACATAATGAAGAAAGATCTACTTCCCCTCCAAGGATAGAAATAGTGCAGGAGAGGAGGTGTCATTGTCCACTGTTCAAAACAAAAAGTTATCAAACAGCTTCAACAGTATGAATGGCACACACCATCATTTTTATGTCTTATATCCCTCTTCTCAATGCATTCTGCTGACACTCCTACGTTGCCGTTAGCAATAGCACTATTATGTAATTTGCCTACCACATTTTATTTTGTATAATGGCCTTCTTAGTTATCAAAAGTACTAACATGGATTAGCATAACTTCAAAATTGCAGCTAAGGGAGTTCTTATTGGATTGTGGCCACAAGGTCGATGTCCTTCAGTAAGTTATATTCCTATATATCAAATGATTGTTAATTTTAGACACAGACTTAACATCATAGAAGATTTTATCACTGTATTTGAGAAGGGTTACCAAACTGCAGGACTTATGTGCAAAGATATGTTACATACTGAAACTAATTAGTCTGAATCCATGGGAACAATTCTTGTTCCAGAAAGCACTTGAGAGTTCAAAGCAATTCGGCATCCTATAGAAAATATGTGCTTGGAATTTATAATCCATTTTCTTTTCAGAGGAGAGATATCTAGCTTTAAGGATGAGGTAATGGTGCTTAAAGAACAAGTAAACAAATACGAAGAGCTCAACACTGCTGTGCACTTTACATCACTGCCGGACAATTTGTCATGTGATATTCCAGTCCCACTGGCACCCCCATGCAGTTTGGTCTCTTCAACTTCCTTGGAAGATAACGAAAGCAGAATTTTCGATGGAGCTAGCTCTATTTTGAAAAACGATTATCTAACAATCAAAGAACATGAAAGTGAGAAGGAATTGCCTCAAAATCAGGTTTCAGAGACCAACGTCAAAAACAAGAAGGCTTCCTTGGATGATGAAGACTGGGAGATATATTGATATGGTGACAGTAAGATTACTATTGTACAGCTTGTAGCTAAAATATAATATGATATGTATGCGACCATCTATGTTAGAAATGTGTGGTATATGTGAGTGTGCCAGTGCATTGTTGCAGTTGTGGTCATGCCTTTTCTGTTAGCACACTTGTCATTTGGAACTTACTGTCTGGATTGACTTGGAATTGCGTATACAGATCCTAAGATCTGAATGTATATATAAATACATAACAAACTAATGAGTACTGTAAATATTCATCTTTGTTAAAAGATGCTATGTTGTGAATGAGCAGCATGTGTTCCTTCGTTGTTCCTGCACATGGGTTCAGTTGAAATTCATCCTTTTTTGTGTTAGGAAGCCACAATTACATCGAGGAAGACTTTGTATGGGGGGTAGATGTGTAATAATAAATACAAAACAGGCCATCATAACAATAGTCGATTGCTAATTGAAGACCTCAATGTAATGTTAAAATACGATAGAGAATTTATCAATCGTCTGTCAGAATAACAGGAGCGGCATGAACAACAACAACAATGAAACCTTTAATCCCAAATAAATTAGGATAGTGTTAAAATAAAACGTGTAATCAGAAAGAATTAGATCAAGATCTCAAATATTGGGATAATAATGAATATGATGAAGAAAAAAGAAAATAAATAAATAAAAATAATAATAATAATAATATATAAATAAAAGATTGTTAATGATAATATGCTAATAATATTAGCAATAATAACAATAATAATAATAATACAATAAATCTTTATTATAAAATCTATTTTTCTTCAAAAGTTTTAAAATCTAATTCTAAATTCTAAAATCCTATCTAAATGCTTTATTTTGAATTATCTATTTTTGGGCCCCTTCTTGCTAAAATCTAAAAAATTTAAGAATATAAAGTTTATAATTCCGAGCCGTTCGCTTCCCTAAAGATTTAAAAGAGCTTCTCTCTGATTAAGCTCTTGGTCTGGTATTACTGTTGAGCCTGATTTGATTAATCTCTCATCTGTTGACACTCCCCGCCCCTCAAAAGTGTTTTTGTCCTCAAGAACTGCATCAGGAAATCGTGCTTTGATGTTGTAGTAGTTTTCCCAAGAGGCATCATCCTCGGATAGGTTAAACCACTTGATCAGAAGTTGAGGGACAGCCTCATTATGCCGTTCGATAGCACGACGCAATAGAACATACTCAGGAAGATTTGTAATTGGCCCTCGGAACCAAGAATTGATAATGTAGGAGAGATATTCTGGCCACAATTAATATGCTTCTTCAATTGTAGCACGTGGATCACTGCGTGAATCGCAGAGCCTGCTGGAAACCTCAGTCGGTACGCAACAACACTTATGCGTACTTCAATTTTGAAAGGACCGTAATAGCTAGGAGCCAAGTTCTGGTTCTTTCCTTTAGGCAGAGAAATTTGATGATAAGGTTATAATTTAAGGGAGACCCAATCGCCAGTGCTAAATTTGTGTTTCGAACGCTACCGATTTGCATTTTTTTTCATATGATCTTGGACTTTTAATAATTTAATAAATTGGTTTTGAGTTGAGTGAAAGTGTGATGTCTATTTCTGATAAAGACATCCACAATCTTGATTTGGCTACGTGGGGATGACCCAAGAGTAATTGAGGAGAATAACCAAACAAAGCTTAAAAAGGAGATGTTTGAAGCGAGATGGTAGGATGAGTTATACCAACATTGTGTCAAAGGCAATCATTTAGTCCACTTCCTTGATTGATCAATAAGCATACTGTGAAGATATTGTTTCAAATATTGGTGGACTCTATCAATCTGACTATCATTTTGGGGATGATATGGAGAGCTCGTGTTGAGTTTGATACCGAAAAATTTAAGAAGTTCCCGCTAGAAAGTGCTTGTAAAGATTGGGTCATCGATGTATAATTATTAAAGTAGCAAGTAGATATGGTAATGGGCTGAGTTTTGTAAAATTTCAATTTCGTGGTCTGATCCGTCCATTAAAATTACATATCCATTATCACATCCCGAACCAAAAAAATAGTGCTCAAAGGCGACAGCCGCCACGTGTACGTGAGGAGATGCGTACACGCAAGACTCACAAATACACAAGCCATTCATTTATCTCAATAAAATAATAACAATCCATTTGTACATGTCACAATAAATAGTAATAAAGAAAATTAGAGTTTTACAAAAGTAAAAATAAGAAATAAGACAAACATGCTAGGTGCTTGGAGGGCAACCAATAATCAAATACAAACTACCTAATAACTTCAAAAAATAAAATAAAATAAACAACAGCGAAATCATAAACATCTCCTAAAGTCGATCATCACAGTCTATCATCTAGAGTGGGTCCATCAGGCAGCAAGCTAAATTGTCATCCCTAATAGTAAGTCCATGTAGGGTAGGATTGCAAACAAACTGAGTTCGAGTGAGCTGGGACAAACTCGAACTCGGTTCACATATTCTTTTTTATTAGCTCGAGCGAGCCACATGAAATAGTAATTCACGAGTATATACGAGCCACGAGCCGAGCTATGTTGAACTCGAACTCGACTCACAAATCATACGAGCCAGTTTGGCTCGAGACAAATTAGCTCGAGTCAGGCTAGTTCGAGTTAGATTAGCTCGAGCCCGAGTCGTTCCCAAACTGAGTCATGAACCTGAGTTTTTTAGCGCAACCCTAATGCAAGGTGTAAATGTCTTCAGAAGGAAGTGATAACATGTTGAGTATTGATGTGACAAAGGAATAAAATGGGCAAATTTTGTAAACTGATCGACAACAATCATGATGACATCTTTTTCCCTCTAATGTAACAAGTTAGTAATGAAGTCCATCCCGACACTAGACCAAAGTGAGTTTAGTATTGACAAAGGCTGGAGAAGTCTAGGTGTGTGAGAATGCTCAAGTTTGGTCATTTGACAAGTGACACAAGATTGTACATACTGAATCACAGACTTCATTTTGGGCCAATAAAAAATATGACAAGTTATATGATAAGTGACATTGATGCCTAAGTGATCTCCCTAGATAGAGTCGTGAACCTCTTTTAAGAGTTGATGGCGCTAATTTCCTACATATTCTATACATATCATGCCTTTGTAGTGAAGTGTGCCTTGACGCAGGAGATGTGAGTTTGGTCAGGGCCTTGATTCTTGAGCTTCTTTTGGTGTGTCTCAATCCAATCATCATTCTTATAATTACATTGAATATCAAATACCCACTATGGTATAATCTCAAAAAAAATATTAGTTCAGTAAAAATATTAAGTAAATCCCTAGATTGCACATCACAACGAGATAAGACATCATTAACCTTATTATCTATCCCCTTCTTATATTCAATTTTGTATTGCAAGTCCAACAATTTGCTAAGACTCCTATATTGTAAAGTTATATTATTTTTTTTATTAAGAAGATGTTTTAAATTAATTGTTGATTTTAATTATAAATTCATTATCAATTAAGTAATGCTTCTACTTAGTTATAGCGGTAATTAAGTCTAATAATTCTTTTTCATAAATTGAGGGGCCTTGATTCTTGATACCAAGTATTTTCACTAAAGAAAGTAATGGGTCTATTGTGTTGTATTAAGACAACCCAACACCATATTGGCTAGCATCTATTTTAATTATAAAGGGATGAGAGAAATCAAGTAACATAAGAACTGAAGCCTAAGTCATGGCCAGTTTAAGATTTTTAAAGGCTGTTTGGGCCAGAGGAGACCAATGAAATATTTTTTAAGTAAATCAGTTAAAAGCTACTAATCACTCCATTTGAATAAATCTAAAAAAATCTCTAAGTTATTTAACAGAAGTAGATAATCTAAAGATTGATAAGTTGAATCTCTATTTGAACAACTTTGAGATTTTTTTCTAAAGATTGATAGTCTTCACAGAAGGTGAGCTCGGTTATAACTGATTGAGTGTACAAAGTGACAATATGAATCCTGAAATGAAGACTAAGAGTTCCCTTAGAACCGTCATAAGTTAAAGGACTATAAGTATTCAATCAATCCATGCTAAAAATCACATCATGATCAGTGACCCCATGATATTGTCAAATATGTCTCAAAAATATGAGATTGTAATTGAAATAGTAATTAAGAATAGATCAGAGAAGTGGTGAGTTTAGCATTACTAGCATTGACAAGTGTGAGAGGAGTAAAAGTAATAGTTAATAATTTCAAATTATGCACAATTGATAGGTGAATAAAGAAATATGTGTAAATATAACAAGTATTTATTAGCGATATTGAATATATGTTAGAGATATTGAGTACCAATTAGAGATTTTATTGAAATATAGCAAATATCTATTAGAGATACTAAGTATCAATTAGAGATTTTGAATTATTACTTTTCTATTGTACTCTATTGTACGCCTATATAATAGGCATCTAAGTGATTGAATAAGATGATGAAATTCTCAAAAATAATTCTTTATTTTGAACCATTTTTCTACTTGGTATAAAAGCTAGGTTCCCTAGCACCCACTTTACTGTATCTCTTTTTATTTGAAAAAGCTAATATTAAAAAACTTGTGTGTAATACTTATGAGTTTGGCAAACATATTAGGAGCTCATATGTCAGTTCTGGTAGTATGAGCTCTAGAGTTTTTAATTTAGTGTATTTTGATGTGTGGGGACCTTGTCCTACAACTGCTATTAATGGATTTAGATATTTTGTTACTTTTATTGACTTTTTTTTCAGGTTACTTGACTTTATTTGATGAAAATAAGAGCGATGTATTTGCATGCTTTAAGGATTTTCACAAAAGGGTTCAGACTCAATATGGGACAATAATGAAGATGTTGAGGTCTGACAATGGGATAGAATACACCAATAATATTTTTAGGGAATATTTATAACCTCACGGGATATAAAATCAAACCATTTGTCCATATACACTAGAACATAATGGGGTAGCAGAATGAAAAAACAAGCATCTCCTTGAGGTAGTTTGATGTATGATGATTTTGATGAATATCCCAAAATATTTGTAGGGGCAAGCAGTCTTGACAACCACCTTCTCGATCAATAGAATGCTCTCACGGATATTGGATTAGAGGTCTCTGTTTGAGGTGTGGAAATATAAGAATATTCTTCCTTTGAGAATATTTAATTGTGTATTTTATGCAGGACAATAAATCAAATGTAGAAAAATTAGATCCAAAGGCAATGAAATGTGTCTTTGTAGGATATTCTGCTACTCATAATGGTTATATTTGTTGGGATCATGTGGAAAGATTGTTTGTTAGTATGAATGTTATATTTTGAGAGTCTAAGCCATACTACTCCTCAGAAATGATGTCACCCTTTGGGGACTCGCCTGATGCTGAAGATATGAGGAGAGAGGATGAGAATGATGGTGATCATAGTATAGTGAAAGTGGGATCGATTCCTTTGGAGATTTTTAGTACCGTTAAGAGAGGATGGATAGTTGAAGAGGAGGAAGACAATCTAGTAGATGGTAGGAATCAAGTTAGAGGGGGGAGCAGATATAGTGTATAATAGGAGATGGAAGGAGGTATTAGTAACAATGCCTACAGTATTGCTTGTGTCATGTCCATTGTCCATGTCTACTTTAAATCCTAAGATAACTACACCATCCACCACATAATACACAGGTGATATGATTTTTCATATGATATTATCTAGTTTGTTTCATATTATAACATATCACCTGTATATGGAGCATTCACTGTATCTTTGAATATCATCTCTATCCCTAAGTGTTGATAGATTTCTAAGAAGAATTCAAAGTAAAAATCTATCATGATAGAGGAACTTGATGTTCTTGCGAAGAATAAAATCTGAGAGCTTGTTTCACTATCGACAGACAAGAAAGCAGTTGGGTGCAAGTGAGTGTTCATGGTAAAACAGGCCCCAAAAGGGAGGATTGATCGCTACAAAGCATGATTAGTGCAAAAGAGTACAGTCAGACGTAAGACATCTACTATGATAAATATTTGCACTAGTGGCGAAGATGAGCACAGTGAGGACATTTGATGTCTTTAGTCGTGATTAATGGGTGAAAGCTACAATAACTTAATGTGAAAAATGTATTTCTTCATGAGGATTTATTGAAGAAGGTATACATGAAGATACCACTAGACTTCAACACTAACTAAATCATATGCAAGATGTGTAGGCTCGAAAAGTCACTATATGGCTTGAAGCAGACTTCTCAAGCCTAGTTTGATAGGTTTATAAAAATTTAATATGTATGGACTATTAGCAAATCAACATAGATCACACGGTATTTTTTCGATAAAATGATAGTCACATCACTATGCTGGTTGTATATGTCAATGATATGATCATCACTGAGGACGATGAAGGGGAGATTGCATAGTTAAAGATAAAATTAGGGAAGAATAATTGAGATAAAAGATCTGATACAACTTAAGTACTTTTTTTGGATTGAGATAGCTCATGGAGCATAAGGGGTTGTTCTATCCCAGAGGAAGTATGTCTTAGACATACTCAGTGAGAGAGACATATTGAGGTGCAAACTTACAGTTTCTTCAATTAATGTGAAGGCCAAAATGAGTGCAAATGTATGAGAACAAGTTGATTATGAGAGGTACCAGAGATTGATAGATATATTATAGGCATCATGTTTAAGCATCTAGCCTACGATCTAAGTTGTTAATTTGGTTGGGGGTCTAAAATATATGTTTCACGTTTAAGTACCCAGTCTACAGTCTAAGTCTCTATTTTTCAGTTTTCAACCATAAACCCTAAGATTTCATGTAATTGATTAGAACTACACAATATAATCAGTTCAAAAAAAATCAACAACAACAAGCAATAGAACATGAAAAAGCACATAACGAGTATGATTAAATCATAGAGTTATTGAGCTTACACCTAGACTTCTAAAAGGGTGTCTAGCCACACATTAAAATATCAAGTATAAATAGTGTCATGACATAAATAAAGTTTCATATGAGAAGATAAAAAGAAAGAAAGAAAAAAAAATAAACTAAGAACCGAGTCGATGTTCCATTCAGATCTTTGTTTCTCCTTTAATTCTTTTATTTTCTTCAAGTTCTTCCTCTTGTAAGTATGAGAGATCTATTTTCAGAGGGATTTAATGATATCTATGATGATGGGGGCGTAAAAACCTTTTAATTCCAATCTATATCCACTTTAACACACAAATTCACGTCCCAACAGCCAGTTTTGTGCACTATATTTTCATTTCTACGGACCGCAATTGAGGCTCTGAAGCCGATTCACCAAATCTACGAGCCGCATTTTCATTTCTACGAACCGCAAACTGGGCAAATAACTTAAAAAATTCTGTTACGCGTTGATTTAAATTACAAAGTATTTGAGTTTACACATAGACCCCTAATAAACCTTAATTTTACCATTTTAATTAAGATTTTATATCTAAAATTATATTTTTTATCTCTAAAATTATATTTTTTATGTTGATTGTTAGAAATTTCTTTAACTTTTATGTTGAGTTTGAGATACTACTGTATTTTATATATTTTTAGGGTTATCAAAGTAAAAGAGCATTATCATGAAGAACCCGAATGCAGACGAGATCAAGACAACACACAAACAACGAATCACATTAAGTGGTGATCCCAAACTTTCATAGAATGATTGGATAAATTTGAAATCAACCCAATCGGAGTTCGGATAAAGGAATTATGGCAAAATATAATCAGTGCACAGTAAAATTTCAAAAGTACGGCCCGCAATATAAAAATTACAATCAGAAATTCTGAGATTTGAAATCTACTTACTCTATTTTTCTATGTCCAAAATTGCATACCGTAATTACCAAATTACATATCATAATTATCAAATTACATGCCGTAATTATTGATACTTAGGACGCAAATTTGTATTTTGAAAATAATATTCATTAGAATTAAAAGGTTTTTACACCTTTTCATCCTAAATATCATTAGACCTCTTTGAAAACATATCTCGATCCCCTCAAAAATTGATCCTAAACCATCTTTGAAGGAAGAACTCAATAGGAGAAGATATTTTGGGAGGAAGATCAAGAATCGGGTAAAAAATTGAAAAACTTTTTGGTATACTATTTCTTTTACTTTTTTTCATATTGTATTATTGTTTAGACATGAATTCTCTTATAATTTTTGACTAATTTATGACATCATCCTTCTAGGGTTCTAAATATAAGCTCTATAACTCAATGGTTTAATTATACTTGTTGTTTGATCTTTTCAGTTCTTGATGTTTGTGATTGTACTTGTTGTTTGAATTGAATGTGTTATTTTAATCAACTTCATATTATTTTAGAATTGAAAGTTAAAACTAAAAAGGAGAACCATAAATTCTGACCCAAAACATCAATTAGATTTTAGGTCAAGTATCGAAATGAGAAACTTATAACCTAAGAAAATACCGAGGAAACCTAGAATTTGTAGTTATACCAAAGTGATTCATGATCTAAATTGATTTAGATTTGTAAGGTGAAGCACCAACATGAGAAATTTGAATTGTCTAGATACAATATTAAATCATGAAAGTGTAATTTAATGCTATAATCTGAAATTAAATCCCTAACAAATATTACAATGCGTTGAAATATCAAATAAGAGTATATTGATCATAAAAGTTAGAGTTGAAGCCAAAAACCTTGAGAATCTTCCTTATTGATAAATTTCCAGTTTATGTTATTGATTTTCTATTTTTAGCACAACTTTAGATTAAAAATTAGCCCCTTTTTTGATCTAGATTAGTGAACCGGTTAGAACCAAAACTTTACCCTTGTCCTTATAGTTTCGACACCTATAATTACTACTTAATTAGGTTGTAAGCTTGCGATTGAATTTAGATATAATTAGAATAATTATTAGCATATAGTGAAAATCTATCTAACCCCTAGAAGGGTGTCTAATTATATATCAAAATATTAAGTACAAACAATGTTATGGCATAAATAAAGCTTCATATGAGAAGAAAGAAAGAAAAAAAAAGTAAACTAAGAACTGAGTCGATTTTTCGTTTAGATCTTCATTTCTTCTCCAATTCTTTTAATTTCTTCAAGTTCTTACTCTTCTAAGTGTGAGAGATTTATTTTCAGAAGGGGTCTAATGAAATCTGGGATGAAGGAGTGTAAAAAAATCTGTTAATTCCAACAATAACCATTTACAAAACACAAATTTGTGCCCCAACGGCTAGTTTTGCGGACGCGTTTTTATTTTTGTGGACCGCAATGGAGACTCTAGAGCCGATTCACCAAATCTACGACCGCATTTTTATTTCTGTGGACCACAAACTGGGCAAATAACTTAGAAAATTTTGTTACGTGATTTTGGCCATAATTCCTTCATCTTAACTCCGATTAGGGTAATTTCAAGCTCGTTAGAAAGTTAAGAACGAGTTTTACAATATCAATGCTTATTCCTAATTATTATATGAGAGTTTATGATCACCACTTGATGTGACTTACTGTCCATGTGTCGTCTTTATCTCGTATGTATTTTGGTGCTTCTTGATCAAGTTCATTTGCTCCAAAAATCCTAAAAACACATAAAATGTAATAGCATCTCAAACTCGATATAAAACATTAAGAAATCCTAAGAAAATAGCATAAATGACTTAGTTTTAGAGATAAAATCCTAATAAAAAGAGTATAAATTAGGCTTATCAGGGAAGGGTCTGATTTTCAAGAAGAATTGGCACATGAACATTGATGGTTGTTGTAACTCTGATTGGGCTGGTTGCCAAGATGACAAGAGGTCCACATCTGGCTACTGCATGTTCGTAGGAGGCAACTTGTTTCCTATAAGAGCAAAAAGCAGTGGTTGTTGTAAGATTGATGTCAGAAGCTGAGTGTATGGCTATGACATTAGGAGTTGCTAAGATGTTGTGGCTGAAAAGATTACTGAAAGATCATAAAGTGAATCACATAACTAAAATAAAGTTATGGTGTGATAGAAAGACAGCAATCGGCATTGCCAACAATCATATGCAATATGACGGAATCAAGTATGTGAAGATCGATATGTTCTTCATAAAGAAAAAGTTGAAGAGTGGACTATCTCATCAAAGAACTTAGCTCAATAGATCTAGTTGAATTATATGATAAGATGAGCTTGATGGATATCTTTTACATCTCTGAAGATAAGTGCTGAAATATAACAAATATCTATCAAAAATATCGAATATTTGTTAGAGATATTAGTATCAATTAAAAATATTTTTGAAGTCTAGCAAATATCTAACAAATATATAGAATATATGTTAGACATAACAAATATCAATTAGAGATTTTGAATTATTACTTTCTTATTATACTCCGTACGTCTATATAATAAATCTCTGAGTGATTGAATGAGATGATGATATTCTTAAAAATAATTCTTCATTTTAAATGGATCAGATTATTTAATTTGAAATATCTATATCATGAGTTAAAATATCTATGCCATTCTCTAACCTCACCAAGTAAATAGGGAATAACTGCCGGAACTTTATAATACTCAGGAGTATGAGAATTTAGAAAATAGTACTCATAATTCTCAATCCAATCAATTTAGTATCATCAAATTTAGTTAATTCAACCAAAGGTGGAACTCGAACGCCAATCCTCGTTCCTTCTTGGATGATCTTGAAAGAAGGGAGGTTGAGATGCATCAGTAACACGCACATGGGGATGCTGATGAGGTGTCGAGACATGAATAGGCAATGTCTACTCAGCACGAGGTGGAGTAGATTGAGAAGTGGTTGGAACTGTGGTTTGAGTCTGAAGTTTATCCATCTTGTCAACAAGTTGGTTAAATTGGGTGTCCAAATTAACTAATTAGGCATCCAAATGATCCACTCGATTATCCTGATTGGTCATGCGAGAAGAAAGATCGTGGATAACAGTAGACATGTCAGCCACTTGGTGATCGAGATTGGAAGATGGTGGAGGTAAATCGTCAGAAGTGTTGTTTTGGTTGATCGAGTAATGGCAAGAACCACAAATGAAGCTTAGTCAGATATGGTCTTTACGGCTCTAGATACCACTTGTAACACTTCTAAATGTGTTAATGGTGTAATTGAGTAGAATTAGACTAAGAATTCAAGGAATTGGGAAATTAACATTAAGGAATTTAAAGAAGACGAGAACGACGTAAGCTGAACTAAAACGACTTGGTGAAAAACGTACTTTTATTCGTCAATTAATTGGAAACCATGCAAGAGTTGTATTTATATACACGATGCTCACTGAAATTTAAAATACAAGATTTGATAAAGAATTCAATCTAATTAATCACATGTCATCACGTCATTGTCAGTTATTCTTCAACAACTGAGATGGAGCAAACGGATGAGCGGCCTACCTGTGAATTGAATTATCTTGGAGTGAGCCCCTTCTTCAGAGATTGACCGCAATTCAAATTGAATCTGACCGAGCCGTTCGCCTACCCAAAGATTTAAAAGAGCTCTCTGATTGAGCTCTTGGTCTGGTATTACTGCTGAGCATCTGCTGACATGCTAAAGGACGGTTCTTTTTTTTAACAAAAAGAAAAACAGTTAGTTTACATGACAAATCCATCTTTGCAAAACGAACTTGATCGGACACAATGCTGCATACCTGTCTTTGCAATATCCATTTAAATGCATCTTACTAGAATCAACTTAAGACTTAACTATTCCTTAATCACATATGAATGTCAAAATTTACAGGACCTAATATTCTGTTATAGGTTATGACATTGAATCATCATAGCATTCAAATAAACTATTATGATTTTTAAAAAGAAAAAATATATATATAGAGAGAGAATTTAATGTATATAAAAATCTTAAAATACTTCAAATTTTTACATCATATAAGATTTTCATATAAAAATTTAATGAACATGATAAATTAAAATTTGAAAATAATTTATTATACTTTTGAGTTAAACTCCCGAAAGGTCTCCGCAAACTTAAGCTTACGATATCTTTACTATATATATATAAAGAGAGATATAGTAAAACTAGCATGCTCTTAGAAGAACGGAGTCCCTCCGTATTCCTAACTCAAAAAGTATATATCAAATGATTTGTAAATTTTAATTTATCATTTTCATTAAATTCTTCATATTGAAATCTTATTTGGTACAATGATTTGGTATGTTTTAAGTTTTTAAGTTGTTCTTTTTATTTTTTTTTAAATTATATACAAACATTGAATATTTTATTATTATTTTTAGAGTTAATTTTCAAAAATTAAAAAAAATGATTTAGAAAACTCGAAACACCTCAAATCATTATACTTCAGAAGATTTCAATATGAATAATTTAATGAGAGTGATAAATTAAAATTTACATATTATTTAATATATTTTTTAAGTTAGGATCACGGAGAGGCTCCGTACTCCTAGGAGTACGCTAGCTTTACTATATATAGTTGTGCTAATGTGTTTTATAAAGCACAAAATACTTCATACTTCACGATTATATCTCATGTTTTAAAATTCAAATGGACGATCCAAACCGTTAAATATAGAGGTGGCAATCGGGCAGGTCGGGTCGGGTTCGGGTCGGGCGGGTCAAGCGGGTCGGGTTAGTTTGACCTTCTAGAAGAAATCGGTTCGGGTCGGGTGAATTTATATGTTGTGTTTTTTCAGATCGTTGATAGATTTCGATTAGATTGAAGGTCATTTGATCTCGGGTCGGGTCGGGTTGGGTTCGGATCAGTTTGACTTTCTTAAAAAATTAAGTCGGGTCAGGTTCGGATCCGGGCGGGTCGGGCGGGTTTTTCGAGTCGGGTCGGATTCTACCACCTCTAGTTAAATATGATCTTCATATCAAAATTCCTTTGATGATCAAATTTTATATTTTTTATTATTTATTTAAAGGGATAAAAAATTATTAATATTGAATGATTTAGATGACGTCAAATCAATTAATTTCATAACCCCCCAAAAAATAGTAAAAAAATTCCAAAAAATATAAAATTTAATCACCAAAGATATTTAAATATGAAGATCATATTTAACAGTTTGGATCATCCATTTAAATTTTAAAACATAAAATATAAACACGATGTACGAAATATTTTATGCTTTATAAAGCATATTAGCACACCTCTATATATATACAACAACAACAAAGCCTTTAATCCCAAATAAATTGGGGTAAACTAGAAATGAAACACCTCTATCTATATATATATATATATATTTAAGATATATATATATATATATCTTAAATACCAATAGTATCATTTCTATACCACACTACAATACTGCATCAGATCAAATGGGCATATCTTTGCAGGATATGGTCGAGCTATAAGTGCGCCTAATACTACTAACACCAATATCGGTATTGAATACACATGAAATCTATATAAAAGAACTTACAAAAAAAGGAAAATAATAAATACAAATTAACACTGCTAATTAATCCAGAACCTCAATTCTGCTCTGTACACTGGAGGGGAGGCTCCTGTACATCTCTGAGGCAGCTCGAGAAAACTCTGACATGAATCGGAAGAGCTCTGGCAAGTGGGTTCGAAGGCTTGCAATCGATTTCTCTCTCACTTGTTTGCACAACCTTCGGTGATTTTCTTGTTCTTCTTTAAGTCTAAATTCTAATTGCTCTACATGGATACGTCTCTCTGCTATTGGGTCTTGGGCTTGGTTCTCACCCGCTTCGGCACCTACTTCTTCAGCTAGAGATGCCTTTCTCTCCATGTACTTGCGGTACCAGTCTTCAAACTGTCTTCTCTTCTTGTCAAGCTCCCTATATAAAAGAAAATACAACAGAATAATTTTATTGTGGACCCAAAATATGTCACGTGTACCTTTCCTAGCCAATTGTTTTCAAAAATATTTTGAAGTACCCCCATTGTACTAATGTAGAGAAAAGCATGCAAAAACAATGATAATTGGTCAATTATATAGACAAAAAACTAGATAACATTTTGTATGTTCTGTATGATACTACGCTGCATATCTGCGCACAAAAGAATGTCATACCTGCATCTGATACCTATCCAATATGGATAGGTACAAAATTCACATATGATACATGTAATATTATCAGGTGGCTTGCCATGATATTAAATTAAACACTGAAGGGACGCAGCTGCCGAATATACAAGAAACACATATCAGACCAGTACCCACCACGGAAAATCACAAAAACACAAACTCAGTGGGTTCAGTTGCTTATATAGCAACTAGGATATAATGTAGTTATTTTTCTCCTCCATGTGGTACTAGTCATGGTGAAATCTTTTGCAGACTATATTGACTCAGAGCCACTCTGTTTTAGCAATTTAACCTAGAGGAGACCATCAGTCAGGTCAGATTTGGGTTATTTTGACTTGGGTCATCACAAGCTGGGTCGATTCCCAATGTGCCGGATCATTTCTGGATTTCAGTTCATCTTCAGATCTTTTTGGGTTTAAATTCATCTTCTTGTAAGGCTGGTCAGATTTTCGGTTGGCTCGTCTGCTATTGGATCATTTAGAGGTTTCAGTCATTCAGCTCAGGTTCTGTGTTAGGACAAAACCAGGTTTAAGATCAGTTTGTCACTTTCTTGAGTCAGGTCATTTGAAGCCACAGTCATCTATGGCTCTAATCAAGATGAGACAGAATCGTCTTGGGTTTGAATCATTCTTGGGGTCTGGAAAAAAATCATTAGGTGGCGTGCCTGCCTTCAGGCACTCAGGCACTCTCAGGTTTGGGTGGGTCCAATCTCAGGTAGTTTATTATAAATAAGGTTTGATCATGGCTTAAACGCTTCCCAACATTCAAAATTTTCATCTCTGTTTCATACATATAAAATATGGTTTTGCTATGGAAACAAAAGCTATTAGATACCTGTATGTATGTTCACATCTCCTCTTTGCATTGAGCTCATCACTCTGCAAGTCAAGAATTGTCTTTACGACCTCAGAAAAACTAAGAATTGCAGTTTTCACTAGCTCAAGGGGCAATTTGCCAATATGATCATTCCATGCATGCAACAAGTACTTTATTGGGGTCTCTGATTGTCTTAGTGGGGATGAAACCTTCTCCTTCAAGCTCCTCTCAATTGGTATTATGCTTAATTTCACCCACTCATTCAGGTTCTTGACATATTCCTTCTGGTGCTCTATCAGTTTCTGGAGTTGCATGTGCAACTCTTTTACCGTGTTATGGAGCTGAGTTGTCTGCATAAAGTGAGCCTCGTTGGTTTCTCTAGGAGGTAGAGGAATTTCATAAGCTGCATCACGGTTCTCATAGATGATCTTGTACTGTTGTCTGTGGTGCTCGTACATTGAACGCCACATCCTTGCCATCCTGTTGTCCCAGAAAACAATTAGTCTACTGATGAAAACAAAGGGGATGACAGAAATATATCAACCATCAAGACAGATTTGAAATGAGGTCAACATGACCTGTCCTCTTGATTAAAAAACCACATAAAATTCATACAATGCCAAGTATTTTCTAGATTATATTACTCCAAAGTACCCAAAGTAACAATATTTGACTACTAAAGTAGGAACCAAACTGCTTTATATTTTTGGTTGGTTAGAAATCAGTGCAAACAGAGAAAAAGAGATCGTGTATATTGATTAGTCGATAAAAGTCATCAAATATAACTGATACACCAGCTTTGCGAGAATAAATGCACAACCTGGTATTGAAGCAGTATGACAGCAGATAAACTAGGAAGTCTTAAAGAGCCAGATATGCAAAAATCACAATCAAGAATATACCCATTAACAAGCTCCATGAGCTTTGGGTAGAGGAGGTTATCTCTGAGATGACTTATTTCTGACACAGTTGAGTCCATTGATTGCATGTCAACTATGTATCTTGTGTGCAAATGGCTGACAGCTGCCTTTGTCTTCTCAAGTAATTCTGACCTGCTGCCTCTTTTCTTTTGCTTGTTCAGAAGTGCAACCTTTCGTTGGTACTCAATTTTCAATACTTCTCCTGCCTAACATAGTCCATTTGGTACCAGCAATAAGTATTATTTATAGAATAATTGTTAAAGCTGTTGAAAGAATATAGGTAAGAAATAAAAAAGGAAAGGACCTAAAAATTAAGAATTATTATTCTTCGAATACTGATGACAGAGGTACTTGTATGCCAAAGTCAAAATCAGAAGCAATACAAGTCAATTTGGCACTGTACCAGCATTGACCAGTTACTTTTTTGTTAATTAAGAATTGTACTGCAATACATTGTTATTTTTCTCTTTCCCTATAGTGTCTTTTTCTTCCCTTTTTGACGGAAAAGGCTGGAAAAAAATCAAGTGTTAAAAGCTTTTCTCCGGACCAGAAAATGAAATACATTCGTTTTGGCAGTACCAAAACTGTTATTTATCCATATAGGTAATAAGGACTGAAGACTTCAGTACCAGGTCTATAAGATCAACAAATGAAAAGAAAAGAAATGAAAACATGTATCAAATAGTACAGCTGTGGGTTTGGTTTGCGTTGGGTTAGTTCTAACTCAAGAGTAGTTGCTACTCGGAATAGCACGTGATATCCAAACACTAAATTACAATTCGGAACGGTTAAATTTAGCTCTTGTTCTGCTAACCCAACGAAAACTTAGTTTAGTATTGTTCTTGATTACTAACCCAATGAAAATTCCACTAGCCATCTAAACAACATTCTACTAACTTGGAATAGTAACTATTATCTTTATTCTCACATTTTCTGAGATGTCACTGACCTTGCACTCAATCACTAACGCAAAACGCGTTATTCTTGCACTAATCCTTATGGGTGTGGATAGTGAAAAGGATTAGTGAAAGAATAGCACTGTTTTGGTTAGTAGTTGAGAATAGTGTGAGGTTAGTGATATCTCGGGAAATGTGAGAACAATGCTAATTTTTATTATTCCGGGTTAGTAAAATGTTATTTTGATGGTAACTTGAGAATAGTGGACAGAATAGTTAAAATAATTAATTATTTTTTAGTATTTTATTTAATAATTATTATTATTTAATACTACATACTAATATAAAAGAAAAAAATATTTTCTTACTATTTTCACTACCCTCATGGACGCTAATCCGCTAACCCAACGTTTTCTATGGGTTAGCGGATTAGCACTATTTTGTTGTTATTCTCAATTTCAATTTTGTGTTTGGATGGTTGCTAACCCGAGAACGGTACTGTATTCCTAGAACAGTGCTATTCTACACCATCCAAACACACACGTAATGAATAAACAACAGAATTGATTGTTCATACCTTCACTTCCTCATACAACTTTTTCTCCCATGCAAGCAGCTTATCCAATATTGTGGCATGAGTCTCCAGTTCATCGGTTTCAACTTCGTCACCCATATCATCTTGTTGAGGTAACTTTTTAAATGACCGATTCCAAGTGATAGCTCGCATAATTTTGTCAGAATGATTAATGTGGCCTGAAAAATTAAACAACAGAGAGATTTACATACTTTCTCATACTTTTGAGACAGCTGTTTGTTTTATGTGAACTTTCCCGACTGCATGAGTGCAAAATAAATAAGTATGATTTCTGTTTCTTTTTTTGGCTATAGACGGATAATTTTGCCCCTACGTCAAGCATACATTTAGATGTTGCAAATGCGGTTATTTCCCACTTCACTTGTGTCTTTCCAGTAACAGTAAGATGTAAAATGTCAGTCTTCTGTTGCACAAAAGAAACATTAGGGATTATATGCAAAGACTGCCAACAAGGTGAATTGTTGACTATTGTTTGCAAGAACCATGGAGAATTGCATCTTAAAGAAGAGATACGAAACCTCGACTGCCAGCAAAATTGGAGTGATAATGCATCCTTGCAGCCTCAAGCATCTTGCTCACATCTCCTGCACTCTCATAAGCTTGCAGGAAATTATCATCCAGGAGGTCAATCGCTTTCAACAGATTTGAAGGACTGATGGTGGGCCCTGGTACTGTCACTATCCTCCCTCTTTTAGAAGAATCCACTGACATTGGCCCAGCACCAGCAGACACGGTGTGCTGGTGGTGAACTGACACCCCACCACCACTGATGCTGTCACTGTTGCTAACAGTTCTAGGCTTTGCCTTCTTCACTTGCTTGGGTGGCTTTGAAGGAGATTCAAGTGGCATTTCTACCATCTGTGGCACAACCTTAGGTGGAGGGGTAGGCAGCTTTTCGATTTTCTCTTCTTCAATTACAAGTGGTTTTGGCGGTTCCTGCCAGGGATGCTCTTCAGGTTGGCTGAGGGTAGGGGGGTTAACAGTATCATGACCAAATATGAAGTAGTCCCAACCACCCTCAGGTGGATTGGTCATTGGTGGTGGCAGGTCAGCAGCAGGGATGGAGGGTTCGGTTCGTTTTGAAGGTTGAAGCTGCACTGGTAAGGCAGGAGGAGGCCGAGGTGGAGAAGCTGTGATGGTGACTGTTGAGATGGGATCACTTCTTCGGAGGGGTAGGTGGTGGTGGTGATTTCTGGACTTCGACAAGGTCTCCTGTTATATTATAAATTACATATAACTTCTGTTTCCTTTTTATTTGTGTGTTTGTTTGTATGTATATATGTTTGTAATTTAACTCATGTTGTATTAAGGTTAACCGCCACAAGAAAAGCCCTCTGCAACTATTAGGTTGACTCACTATTATAAGCCTGACATTAGCAAAATGTGGGAACCCCAAAACAAAATACAATTAATAAAATGTAAAATTATGTTGAAAAAAGATATTGTAGGGTACTACATGTTGGACATTGATTGTAATGAAGTCAATGTTACTAAATGTGGAATAAAAATGTGCAATTAGAGATAAGATATCTAACTAAAGAAATCAGGTCCTTTCCTTAATTGGTTGCTCATAATTCCTAACTACAGAGAGTTTCTTATTAGAAAAGTAGACCCCTACTATTTCAAATCAATTGCATAATTGAAAATGAAAGGAGCAAATTCATATAAAAGAGCCCCAGAATCCCAATCATGTCAAATTTGATCCATTCAATTTAAATAAAATGGTCCGAATTAGAATAGTAGGGCCCTATTTTTCTTATAATTTTCATTTTATAAGGTAGCAGATGCAAATGTAACATGCCATGTAGAGCCATCTCCCAAGTATCCGGGACAAAGTTATAGAACATTCATCAAAAACCAAAAACAAAACAATGTTATGGAACACTGATCTATAAGTTACTCCACGATTAAAAAGCTAGTTCACGCTCCTGAAAAGATGAAATCCGCACAATCAGTGAATTTCCTGTTTAGGTGCTAATCAGCAACCACATAACACTAATCAAGTAATAATTAGAAACATCATTTCTTTGTTCGATAAGCAATTCAAAAACCCCATTAATTGGCGAACCTAATTTCAACAAAAGGGAAATTTAAGAGAACTCCTATATAGTTAAAACTGGAGAAAGAGCTTTGTACCTCTTCTTCTTCCTCCTCCTCCTCCTCCTCCTCCTCCTCCTCGTCATCTGCTTCCTCAGCCTCCTCCTCTTGAATGGAAGCCTCGGCCAGTGGCTTCTTCACTGGCTGAGGCAGGGGTATATCCGGCATACTAACTGACCGTTGAAGTGGTGGTAAATCCGCTGGGAGTGGAGGCGGGGGTGGCGGCAAGGTCTCCATCGGCGGCCGTATAGGCATAGAATTGGGCACGACTGCGTTCAAATTCACGCCAGAGGAGGAGGTGTGATCGGGGGCGATCTCAGCACGGGCATAGTCGGAGAGTGCGGCACCGGTGTTCTTCAGTGACACGGAGTAGCAGGAGTGCGCCGCGGCGAAGGCGTTTCGTGAAGAGACGGCGTACGCGAGAAGGTGCTTGCGGTCCTTGCACCTCGAGATCGCCTCATCTTGGTCGATCTTCGATTGGGTGCACCCCATCGAAACTTAGCCTCTTTCTCTCTATATTATATCTATCGATATATATGTACTCAGTCGATTGATCGGAGAGGAGTCAAGTCTGGTGAAGTGATTGGCGGAGCCCGGTGGGCGGTGGCCAAAGCCCCAAGCCCCCAAGGCAACAGTGGTTACAGCGCGGTTCTTGATAGCTGAAAGAAAAAGTAAAAGACCCTTTTGCGCTGCTCCTTTTTATGTTCTTTTTCAATCCATCTTTTCTGCTTTGGCTCTTTTATGTCTATGCCCTTATTGTTATTTTTCTTTCTGGTCATAATTGACAATAAGCCATCGCAACCTTTTACTCTTTTAGGAGAAATTAGTTTTAGTTGATTGAAATATTGCAAAAATTATGGTAGAAATATTGCAAGAACTACGATAGTAATTATATATAGTTTAATTATCGGATTAAATTTAAATCGTTTATTTGATAGTTGTATAAGGTGAATACATTTCATTTAATGTAATTAGTAAAAGAACAACAATTAGTGAAACAAATCACCGTGCGATTAATAAATAACAGTGGTGGATTCATCACATTCCGCCTCTTAGATATACATTATTTTTTTCAAAGCATATACATCATTGAAATTATACAAACTGAATTTATTTACACGGCAAGTTAGCATTTTTTTCACATTAAGTTACAAATGTTTTCATCATATAATTTCTAATTTACTGTCATGACAAAAAAGAATTGATTTTCATGGAAATTTTTTTTTTGCTATTGCAAGGATGAAAATTCTCATATCACTGCAAAATAATTGCAAAAGCTGTGTTACATCATACTTCTAAATAACGTAATATTTAACAAGATTGTTGAATTAGCAATAATTCTATATCCCTACAATTTGTATTGTATCATTTGCAAAATTATTTTCAATTGGTTTTATAGTACTTTATATTAGCTTATCATTTTAATTTATTATTTTGACTTATATAATATAGAGGTTGTTTCTCTTAGAGTATTAGTCTATTGTTTCTCTTAGAGTACAAAGGCCACAAATAAACAATTTATAACATAGAGGTTGTGGTTAACTAACCTTCCTTTATACAACATTTTTTCCCCGTCCTTAGCATTCGGTCTATCCTTGTTAGGCATTTAAAACTCATATAAACTACATATAATTGATAATTCTAATATTAACAAGGTGTTGAGGCGAAAAGGTTGAGGTTTAAATTGGGGTTGCACTGATGCGAACTATTCATACGTGGACTAACATGCTCTTTTCCATTCTACGTTCAGCGACCAGCACAGCACTTCAGCAGCTTTGAAGAAAGTAAGAAACCGAATAAAGATGATACTAGAGTGGGACCCACATAAAGTTCTAGTTTCAAACAAACGAGCTAACAAAGATAAGCGACCTTCTGTTTTCCTTCTGAATTAGCGATATGCGATCAATAAAAATAAAACACGTGTCCTAAAATTGTGACGGCTTGACATAATTTGCAATCTTCTGACACAGAAGATCTAGAGATCATGCAAGTGCGATTCGAGGCTGGCTTTTGGCGGTTCCCACTTGGCATACGACGAAACAAACAATTGAAAGAATAGAAAAGTACAATAAAAACGATCGGCTAGAACAAGACGAGGCTATCCATGGTCGGAGCTGAAACTGTGGCGGTTGTTGATGGTTTGTTTGAAAATGTATGGAATAATAAAAAAATAAGAATAGAATTATTATTTTGACAAAGTAATTTATTAAATGAATTTTTGACTAAGTAGAAGAGTGCGGAAGAGTGTTAATCCAGTATATCAAATTATAGGTGGTATACGGATTAATTCTCTCGTTGGAATAGTGATTATTGTTTGATTAGGTTGTATTATTATTTTATTATGATTATGATTATGATTTATTATTATTATATTATTATATTATATTATGATTTATTATTGTTATATTATTATATTATGATTATATTTATTATTATATTATATTATGATTATAATTTATTATTATATTAATTATTATTTATTATTATTATTATATTATTATTTAATAATAATAATATTATTATTATTATCATTATTATGATTATATTATTATTATATTATCATCATATTAGTATTATTATTTATTATATTATGTTATTATAATGATTATTATTATTATACATTATCATCAACTTATATATAATATTATTTAATTTATTATTATTTATTATTGTTATATTATAATAAATATGATTTTATTATGAATATAAATATGATTATTTTATTATTATCTTATTATAATTATGATTATTTATTATTAATATAATATTATGATTATGATTATAATTTTATTATTATTATATTATATTATGATTATGATTATATTATTATTATATTATTAAGATTATGACTATGATTATTATTACTTATTATTATTATTTTATTATTTTATTATATTATTATATTATTTATATTATGATTATATTATTATTATATTATTTTGATTATAATTATTATTTATTATTATTATATTATTATTATTATTATTATGGTTATATTATTATATTATTATGATTATGACTATGATTATTATTATCATGATTATGATTATGATTATTATTTGATTATGTTGTATTATATTATTATATTATGATTATATTATTAAAAATTATTATTTATTATTATTATTATTATTATGATTATGATTATATTATAATTATAATTTTTATTATTATATTACTATATTATGATTATGTTTATATTTTTATTATATTATTATGATTACAACTATGAATATTATTATTTATTATGATTATAGATTATGGATTATGATTATTATTTTATTATTATTATTATTTTATTATTATTATTATATTATTATTATTATACTATTATTTTTATCATCATCATCATTGTTAGTATCATAATTATCCATATTTTAACTATTCTGATTAACAACTATCAAATGATATTTTTGCTCTTCTGAATAGTCAATAATACCACTCTTCTACTACTTTTCTAAAAAGACATTATTCTATCACTCTTCCAAAATTATCACTCTTTCAAATCTATTCTTGATTTACCAAAGAAACCTATGAAGAAATCTGAAAATTGGAAAAAGGAATTGAAATTGTCAGGTGGAGCTCACGTGTTGTCAGGACTCTTCATGAGATACTCGGAGAATTTGTAGTTAGAAGTATACTTGGAAGTATGATGTTGTTTTTTTATTCTTGACAGAGACTTGATTAATTAATTTAAACATATATATAGTCATTCCGAGTTCTTATCCTTCGGTTTTTTTAATTAACTTTCCTTCTATTGGTGGCTTTATATTAGCGCAGTTGGTAGTAGATCAGCGTTGGGTGATCTACAATGTCTATATATATTGGTTTATTTGGCGATGATAATTGAAGTTTGTTTGCTTGTACGACAACCAAAAGGGGGTTTGGTTTGATATATAGAAGTGGTCAACGGGGTGCAAGAATATCTTTGAAAATAAAATTATTCAATTTACATTTAAAATAAAACGATGAGAGCTCGGTAATGCCCAAAATTTATATCAATGGGAAATAAAAATAAAAAATATAACCAGAATAGTCTCACGGAGGTAGAAATCACGAACAAGGAAATACCAGCAGAAAAATCGGATGAACAAGGTCCGCGTGGAACTCGGACGAACAGGATATGCTCATTTTCCTACCGGAACTTGTTCGACTTTTTTTATCTGGTTTTTAACATCATCATCGTAGTTATTTATTTTCATCATCATGAATGTGATTTTTAAATATATTATAATAATCTTGATATTGTGATTTATAAGTCAATTATTTGATAATTAAAAACATAAGCATAAGTAATGGTTCATGAATTAGATGATATTGTTCTCCTGCCTTGAGTATATTATTATTGATTAAACGTTCAGTTCAAAATATCAAGATTGCAAAACTATTGCATCTATTTATCAAATAATAATAAATCTTTTAAAGGGTTAGAGACCTTTAAAACTAGTATGTGGATTAAATAATGATCGAGTTATATAAATCATAAATAAAGAGTTATTAATTTAATCACATAAATATATAATAAAGATCATTATATTAGACATGACCAAAATGACACAATAAATAAATTGTGTTAGTGCCATTATCATTTCATGTATTTGAAAATTTATGATGTGAAAGAGTTATAAGTTATTTTTTCTACATGAGAAGTATATACTGAGAATGTTATTCACGGTGATGAAGACAAGGGGGTTAGGGGTCTGCCCTTTCTCCCCAGTGATTTATAAAAATGTACGGAAAGGTTAACAAAATTTATTATATGTGTATAGAAGTTATCGATTGGTTTCCTATAATTTGTTTCAATCATTTAATATTTTGGATCCCGTCAATCCATCCCCATCTATATTCAAATTCTGGATTAGCCTCTAATTAGTGCAACGTGCTATCATGAAGACAATAATGAAGCTTGAAGGACAAAAAATAAGAGAGAGAATGAGATTTAATTACTTATATTAAGTAATTAGAAATAGTCAATTATATGTCTCAAATATAATTTTATTTAGAAAATTAATACTATTTATACAATTTTAAGATTGATAGGGGGTCATGACTCAATCTATACTATTATATAAAGCATCTAAGAATTGGAGGGTCCATTTTTTATCATGGTAATTTTTTATTATACCCATTTTATCCCTCAATTAGACGGCTAATATTTATTTTTAATTGATCGAACGTATGTGATCGTGTCCATTGATCCCCTCTTTCTCTCCATTTCTTTCCCTTAAATACTATTATTTCCATAATATTATTATTTTTTTATTTAGAAACCTTGTGCATATTTGATAAGAAATTAATGGTGATAATATATGTTAGAATAATTTACTTTTCTTGCCATAAAAATCATGAATCATTAATTCATATTGTGCAAAAATCTTATCCAAGATTAAATATAGTCTTTATTATAGGTTTTCTCTATAATTTGGTGAATTTATAATTTAATATTAAATAAATGTGAATTTTTTTATTTTATAATATTTTAATGTTTAAATAAAAGAGCCTGCTGCAACACGCGGGTATATAGCTAGTTCTTTATAAAGAAGCTCCGTCACTGCATGAAGATACTATCCATGTGTATGACTTGTGTGGAGAAAAGATAATTATTAAAAATATCAATGTCTCTCATATACTATGAGTGATGATATCAATCGAGTCCTTTAACAGAATAATATAGTAAAATATTAGTAGTTATGATATAATGGGTTATTTGATGTCAAGAAATAAAATAAACGAGATAAGGATGAAGATGGTTTAATCATTAAGAAAATATTTTTTTATTTGTGAGTACAGTGAATAGTAACAAAGAAATTAAGTAAAAGATCAACACTTATTATTGTTACTTCCCACTATACTTTACAGAAGATATTGTGCTAGCAAATTTAACTTCAACACAACTATATATTGAAAATTTTGTATTTGCTACTAGTATGTTTGTATTAAAATAAGTTGAGTGTTTATAGGTTTCGAGATGAAGAGCTTATTGCATCTTTAAGAATAGTACTAATTTATCAGTATTCGCAAGTCGCTATGATATATATATACAGAGATATGCTATGATGCTACGTATATTTAATGATTAAATTTTTTATGGACTAAAAAATATAACTAAATCAACTTCAAATCTTAATTTATGAGTCTCAATAACTTCTTTATATCAAAATACAATGATATATAAAAATTTTGTATGTTTTAAATTTTTTAAGTATTAGTTTTTAATTTTTAAAAATGACTCAATAATAATAATAATCAAATAACATATTTTCTAGTTCATTTTTAAAAATTAAAAACTAATACTTAGAAAATTTAAAACATAGAAAAATGTTATATCCCATCATATTTTGATATAAAGAATTTGTTGAGACCCATAAATCATAATTTGAAGATGATTTAGCTATATTTTTTAGTGCTTAGCAAATTTATTTATTAACTACGTGTAGCACCATAGCTTAACTTATATATATATAGAGAGAGAAAGTAAAGATACCGTGAGCTTAACTCAAAAAATATATATCAAATCATCTTTAAATTTTAATTTATCATTCTCATTAAATTTTTTATGTGAAAATCTTGTGGGATGCAAAATTTTGGAGTGTTTTGAGTTTTTTAAGTCATAATTTTTAATTTTTGAAAATTAGCTTTAAAAATAATAATAAAATATTTAATGTTTGAACATTATTTTTAAAAATAAGAAAACTGTAACTTAAAAATCTCAAAACACTCCAAATTTTTGCATCTCACAAGATTTTCATATAAAGAATTTAATGAGCATGATAAATTAAAATTTGGAGATAATTTGATATATTTTTTGAGTTAAACTCACGGAAGATCTCCGTGAGCTTAAGCTCACGGTATCTTTACTCTTCTCTCTCTCTCTCTATATATATATATATATAGAGAGAGAGAGAGAGAGAGTCCGATTATGGTGTTTTGCAAAGCACAGAGACGTTGTGTGCATTGCGCTCTATTTTTAATTTCAAGTCGGAAATAATGGATCCAAACTATTTAATCTAATCTTCATATCAAAATATATTAGTAAACCAAATTTATATTTTTTAGAATTTTTTTGCTATTTTTTCTGATGAGGAGAAAATGACTTGATCTGGAGAATTCTGGTTCATCCAAAAATGATGATTTTTCCCCTATCAAAAAAATAGCAAATAAATTCCAAAAAATATAAAATTTGTTTTACTAATAGATTTTGATATGGAGATTAGATTGAGCGGTTTGGATCGATCATTTTGAATTAAAATTAAAAATAGAGCGTAAAGCACACAACGCTTTTGTGCTTTGCAAAGCACCATAGCCTAATTCTTCTATATATATATATATATATATATATATATATAGAGAGAGAGAGAGAGGGCTAGGGTGCTCCATGGAGCACCAAACCTCTCATGCTTCTCGTTCGTATCTCAAATTTGAAAGTCTAAATGGCCGATCGAAACTATTGAACATGATCTTCATATTAAAATATCTTTTGAGACCAAATTTTATAATTTTCTAAATTTTGTTATTATTTTTTAGATTAATGGATGATGCATAAATCATTAGATCAATAAACTTTGTACTACTCTAAAAAATAGCAAAAGAATTAAAAATATATATAATTTGATATCGAAAGATATTTCAATATGAAAATCATTTTCAGCTGTTTGAACTTTCAAATTCCCCTCTCTCTCTCTCTTATAGAGGCGTGTTATTGTGCTTTATAAAGCACAAAAAATTTCGTACTTCACGCTTATGTCTCATGTTTCAAAATTTAAATGGATAATTTAAACCGTTAAATATGATCTTCATATCAAAATCTCCTTGATGATCAAATTTTATATTTTTTGGATTTTTTTGCTATTTATTTAAAGTGATAGAAAATCATTGATATTGAATGGTTCAGAAGACATCAGATCAATAAATTTTGTAGCCTTTCAAAAAAATAGTAAAAAAATTAAAAAAAATATAAAATTTGATCACCAAGGAGATTTTGATATGAAAATTATATTTAACGATTTGGATCGTCCATTTGAATTTTAAAATATGAGATATAAGCGTGAAGTACAAAATATTTTTGTGCTTTATAAAGGACATTAGTACACATACACACACACACACGTATATATATATATATATATATATATATAGTAAAGATACCGTGAGTTTAAGCTTATAGAGGCCTTTCGTGAGTTTAACTCAAAAAGTATATCAAATCATCTCCAAATTTTAATTTATCATGCTCATTAAATTTTTTATATGAAAATGTTATGGGATGCAAAAATTTGAAGTGTTTTAAGATTTTTAAGTCATTGTTATTCATTTTTAAAAATGATGTTGAAACATTAAATATTTTATTATTATTTTTAAAGTTAATTTTTAAAAATTAAAAACTATAATTTAAAAAACTCAAAACACTTCAAAATTTTATATTCCATAAGATAAATTAAATTTTAAAAATGAGCATGATAAATTAAAATTTAGAGATAATTTGATATAATTTTTAAGTTAAATTCACGAAAATTCTCCCTGAGCTTATATATATATAGAATCATAATTAAACTATTCGGGTAAAAAAAAATATAGGCCTTTTTTTATTATCTAATTGGACCTGTTATTGTGAGGCCCAGCGGCTACACTGGACCGTTCCCCTTCAGATCCAGATGGACCATATCACCAGCCCCAAACTTCATCTTACTGCTTGAGGCGAGGCCCCCGCGAAGCCAATCAGTTCGACAGTTCGACTTAAACAGCGCCTCTAGCAACAAAAAAGGAGAACGCAGCGCCAGCGCCTCAATGGAAGAAGAGGAAGCACGCCAACGAGAGAAAACGAGCAAGAAAGCGAGGAAAGCGAAGAGAAAGAACTTCGAGCAAAGCGATGGAGCAGTGGATACCAGTAATGAGAAGAAAAAAATGAAGACAAAGAGAAAAGAGAAAGAGAAACCGACTGTGAGCATCGCCGTAGCAGGATCAATCATAGATAACGCGCAGTCTCTCGAGCTTGCCACTCTTGTAAGTGCGATAACATAGCTCCAATCAATCTGCAAATCGTTTTTTTTAAAACAGTACAAGTTTGAACTCCCCCCTTATGTATTTGTTTTGGTCAAAAGCATATATATTTTTTGGAGGTTCTCGTCTGGTTAAGTTTTTATGATTTTCCTGTTTCACCCAGTTCTATTTAGAAGATGCTCTTGTTACCTATGAAGTGTAGTATACTATGTTTCCTCTAGAGACGCGCAGATTGTTCAAATAAATTTTAGCTGTAACTACACTGATGTGGTACATGAGTGATTCAGTAGTACCAGAAGTCTTCTAACTAGTGTAGAACATTAGAAATGCTCAAAAGTGTATCATGTTCTATATATCAGTTCTCTTATGAATGTTCTTTTTCTCAGCTTGCTGGTCAAATTGCACGTGCAGCCACCATTTTCAGAATTGATGAGGTCTGTATATGTCTATGTTTGCTTCATTTCAAATAGACATCGGCTTTGAATGGGACATTAAACAAGGGTTGGAATTTCAAGGATGTCTCAATATGTTATTTTTAGTTCACTGCACCTCAATTTGTTAGTGCATACTAGTACAGTAAACCTCACAATTATGGTTTATGCCTATCTTGTGTAGCATAAATTACTGGTTCAATCGCCATTGACTCAACTATATATTAAAGCAAATAAGAGTATTTCCCTCTTCCCTTTATTTCAGGTAGTAGTGTTTGATAACAAGAGCACATCCTCAGATGATGCAGAGGTCACAAATTTTGAAAATGAAGATCATAATGAAAATGGTGCCCAGTTTCTTGCAAGGATTTTAAGGTATCTGGAGACACCACAGTACCTTAGGAAGCGGCTTTTCCCAATGCATAAGAGTTTGAAATATGTGGTGTGCAAATTATTGAATGATATCCTTTTTTAAACATTATAGTTGTCTTATATCATTTTATAAAAGTTTGTGATAAAGTTTTATTGTAAATAGGGGTTGCTTCCTCCCCTGGATGCTCCCCACCATTATCGCAAGCATGAATGGTCGCAATTTCGTGAAGGTAAATCATTAAAGAGTATACACGTACTGATATTTTTTGTTGTTGTTGTAAATCTAAGACTTTATTCCTTGGTTGAATTGTATGAAAATGTATTAGAAACATCAGCCTATTTTTTTCACTTTTCTGTGCATGCTACTGGAGAAAACATTTTCGATTTGCACTTTATAAAAGGCCCCAGGATAGATAATGACCTTAATTTCCAATAATGTGAATATCAAAAAGCAACAATTAACATTTACTAATCTAGATTATTTATTGATTTCTAGGTGTTACACTAGATGGGGATCGTTCAAGGGGGACACCTGTAGATGTGGGATTGATGAAGGTACATATTTTGTAATAAAATCAGTTGCTTGCCTTTCTTTGTAGCTGAATAAACATAAGTTTAAACTGTGTACTTCATACTACAAAACAGCATATTTTGGTGGAGCAAATACTTGAACCAGGAATGCGTGTGACAGTTGCCATGGGTACTAACCGTGATCTTAATCCAGGTTGGGAATTTGTATCCTTCTCTGATTGGAGAATTCTAAGAGATTTTGCCTTAAAATTTGTAAGCAAAGATGGAATGAACTTTTTATTTGAATTTTTCGAGGGTAAACGTAAGGTTATTTTTGTCTATATAGAAAATAGGGTTTCAAAAAGGTAATATAGGGGATCAAAAGAGGTAATTAGGATAAGAATGTAAGAAAGAGGTCAATAAGTGAGAAAGTTAAAAAGGGGGAAGGAGGGCAGAAGAGGATATGGGGTAATCTCGTGCACTTCTGATATTTCTGTTTCATTTTGGGTGAAGTTAGTGCTTTTAGTTAAATATAAGCACATATAGTGACAACTTTTAGATAATGCTTTCTTTCTTGTTTCTTCTCTTCTCTTGATTTAGGTGTTGTTAGAACAGTTGTTTCTTCGTCCAGACCTAGAGAAGAAATGGGCCTGTATTGGGGCTATAGAGTTCGATATGCCTCAAACTTGAGTTCTGTTTTTAACAATTCTCCTTTGAAGGTGCAATTCAGTTTCTCAACTAGCTATCTCTAATTGTTATCTTTAAATTCTATATTCTGTTATAAAAGAAGGCAATATTGATTCTAGGAGGGATATGATCATGTCATAGGAACATCAGAGCATGGTCAAGTAATTAGTTCTTCTGAGCTTGTATTACCTTCCTTCAGGTATACACAAATAACATAGTTGTACTGATTTTCTTTTAAAGAAAAAGGATGCATACATTATCACGCTAATGATCCATAAATTATCACTTGTTTCCTAATTTTATCTGTCAATTTTGAAGTTTTCATTTTGGTCCCCACAAATTATAATTTGTCCTGGTCTGATCCCTAGGTATTATCAGTCGCTGAAGAATGAATTATAAGTCATACCTTGCAGGGTATATTTTCACATAAATTTTAACTCATGTCAACACCTGACAAGGGTCTTTGTCAATGTTTTGATAAAAAATATCAAAACTTCATAAGGGACTGAAATGAGAACATCAGGGACAAATATGGAAACATATGATGCTTGGATGTGATATCTGTCTGTTATTTTGTGAAGTTATAATCTTATGATTCACTTAATTGGTGGGCATGTTAGACACCTTTTAATCGTCTTTGGGGGCCTTTCTGGTCTTGAAGAGAGCATTGAGGAAGACAACAATTTAAAGGTATATATTGAGTTCAAGAATACAATCCAATGAAGTATCAACAAAAATATTTATCCTGCTATTGTTTCCTGAAAATTCACCTGCCTTTGTTACTTTGTACCAGGGGAGAGGTGCTAATGAAGTATTTGTATCTTACTTAAATACATGTCCTGATCAGGGAAGTAGAACCATTAGAACAGAGGTATTTTTTTTTCTCTCATTAGGGGTCGTGTCCCTCTTACATTTTCTATAATTGATCGGTTTGTGGGAACTGATGTGCATATGTGCATCCCATCAGGAGGCAATTTTTATCTCTCTTCAGTACTTCCAAGAGCCTATAAGACGAGCAGAAGCTCAATGTTCAGAGAAGTAAAAGAGCAACTCTTTTTTAGGTATAGAGAGGTTTTTGAGGGCTGTGGCATTGCTGAAAAACAAAGTCAAATTCTTGGCAAATTGAAGAAGATTAGTCGATGTATTGTATCGCAAATTATTGGGCTCAATAGAAATGCTGTAGCATACTGTTGTCGTTTATTCTGATTTCCAAGTTTAATTTTCAGGAGTGTATGCTTCTTTCTTTGTAGGTTTTCTGCAGATGATAGTTATGTTGAGGGGAGGGATAAGATGACAATTATTATTTTGACGATTTCGACAACAGAATTTTAAATAAATGTAAAAAAAAATTAAAATAGAAAAAATATTTATAGATATATCGTCAAAGTTATAGATAATTGATTTTTAAATTTCATCGAATTTAATTGTCATTCAATGACCGCTAAATTTGGAATTGTTATTGATGTTAGTGATTTCCATCAAGATCGGTTATTTTATTACATGGTGCAGGTTATTTTATTACATTGTGCAGAATATTGTGCTATAAAAAGATGATACATTAAGAAGTTGAGTCTAGCCAAAATATGAATGTTGCATCGGATATATAGTCATATAAGGAGAGATTGAATCAGATATGTTGATGTACGATACAAATTTAAGATAGTATCAATTTAAGAGAAGCTGGTTTGATACCGTTTGCGATGATTTGATCATATCCAACGAATGTCTCACGAGGCATCGATGCGCAGTGGTATTCTAAATCGCCCCCAAAAACATAATAAGACATAGAGGTCGACTGAAACTGACATGAGATGAAGCAATAAAAAAAATAAAGAAATAAAGTATATCTAAAGAGATTGTTTTGAATAAGAGTGGTTGGGAGATAATGATCCACGTGTCAAAATCATGATTTAGGAGTTAGAATCTAGTAGTAAACTTATAGATTTTATGTTTTTAGATTTTTTTAGTTTTTAGATTCTACGGTTTTAGGATTTAGAATTTTAAATTTATAGTTTTTGGATTTAGAAGTATGTTTCATAGTATAGATTTAGTATGATCATTTATTATTAGGACTATTATTATATCAGTATTAATATTAATATTATTACTATATTATTAGTATTATTATTGGTATTATTATTATTATTACTATTACTATTATTATTATGGATATTATTATTATTTTATCATCATCATCATTATCATTATTTTTCATCATTATTATCAGTATCATTATCACTATTACATTGTTTTTTATATATTTTTATTTTTTAAACAAAAGCGCCCTCAAAGATGGTTCCATTTCAATGAAATAATATAATTATTATTACTTTTATTAATTTTAGCATTATTATTATTACTTCTACTAACCTACACTAATTTATTTAAGATTAAAAAGCTTTGTTGTTGTATTGATATTAGTGATTTAGAACTGTTTATATGATAATTATATTGATAGTTTTGTTTATGAATTGAATTGAATGGTATGATCATTTAATTTCTTGAGTATTTATTATTAATAAATTATTCAGGTTGAGATCTGAAATAATAAAATTCTAGAATTATCAAATAAATAATAATGTACTTTAAAATATTGCTAGTCGACATAATTAGAAGGAACATTAAATATTACTTGAGATTAATATGTATATTAAATGATGAAAAAATTATGTGGATCATAAGAAAATAAATTATCAATTTAATGATATAAATATAAAAATTTGATATAAATTTGAGTATTGGACATGACTAAAATTCAAATAGTATATGGATTGTGTTATGTTATTAATGTTTCATATGTTTCTTGAATTATATAATATTAGATATTTACTACATAAAGGCATGTATAGTGGACAATATTTAACATTGACCGTAACTAACAGTCATTCTGACAATATCTTTATAGGTATATCTTGTGCGGATGAATATATTGGTGTGTGGGGGGTTAATACAAACATACCTTAAAATACACTTAGTTGTTAGTTTTACAAGCATATAAACTAAACTATTCTAGTATAATTAGGCGTTGATCCATAGGGACAACTTTTGATATTAAGTTTATAAAGGTTAAATTATCTAAATAATAACAATTGAAGTCGGTAATCCTAATCTTAATTTTGCGGTAAAATACATGAGGAAAGTAAATGCAATCCTAAACTAAAATAAGTAAATATGGCAAGTTTAGAAAATAGAAAGTTTCTAAAGTTTTCGGGTTATAATTTAATATATGTGCTAAATTTTACTTGAATCTAGTTGTTATTTTCTCATATAATTGCAATTGAGAGTTTTTTAATCCTAATTTAGGATATATCCACTTTCGTAGTGCAATCTGCATGGTATATTTTATTTTTTGGCATATCGTAAATGCATTAAAATCTATGATTAGCCAAGTTATATATTCAAGCCATCAAATCCCCTAATGGAATCAACGACAAAATTCAAACATGAGTCTCCAGAGGTACTAAATCCTCTAATGAGATTATTTTCTAATCGGTTGTTTTCCGTTTAATCGTCTATTTTTTCATTTAATTGTTATGCTACAATTTTTTTTTAAAATTCAACAGCTTGTTATCAAATTTAATGAGTGTTATGCTAAAAAAACTATACAATTCATTAAACTCATCTCTCTCGAATAAATCATAAAACTACTATTATAATTTTTTTTCTCCGAATCAATATGTCTAATCTCTATTTTTTATTTTTTTTAAAGACCTATGCTCTCCTCCTTCATTATATTACTTCTCAAAATCAAACTAAAAAAAAATAAATAGATGATTAGATCATTCAAGTCTAAAAAAAAACTAAACGATTTATATTATTTAATTTTATTTCTCTAATCATAACATCATAACTTTATAAAGTAAAATATCTGAAAATATTATTGAATTATATATAAATTTTTTAATTATTTTTTATTTTCAATATTTTTATATAATTAATTATTAATATAATAAAATATAAAGAAGATGGAGTTTGCACCATATATATAGTATTCCAAATTATTGTAACTAATATATGACTTTTAAATTATTTACTATAATGTTTAATAACTATAATTATCAATATAATATTATGAATGGATAATATATGTTAGATGCAAATAAATATGCATATAATAACAAAAATATTAAATCATCCGCAAAAATTCATTTAATCGGCCGCATAATGATTAGTCGCTTGACGATATTCTGTCTATCCGTCAAGCACATACCGCTTTTTACAACATTGAGATATCATAAATAATTATTGAATATATATGAAAATATTTTATTAATTGATAAATATGAAAATTTAATAATATATTTGAAAGTTTATGTATTTAAAGAATTATAATATATATATAGATAAATATGAAATATTTTTTTGATTTAAAGATAAAGATTACACATTAAAGAGTTAATAGATAAATAAAAAATAGAAGAAGCGTTAAATGATAGATACCATATTAAATACGAAAAAAAAAATGTAACCCAATTTTATACGTCGCCGAACATGGTCCGAAACTCCGAATCATTAGTTGTCACTGTTTTATACTTTCCCAATTTTATAGATCAAATCTCTTCAAATTCTCTCCTTTTCCACCAAACAAGTGGTTAATTCATCTCGAATCGGCGTTGAACGGCGTAATTTCGATGCAATATCATCAGCCGTACTCCGGCCGCGCCGGCCGCCACACAACCTACCACCACAATCGCCACCGCACTCGATCCGCCACCTCATACAACCCCACCTCCTATCCAAACTACTACCACCGGTACTTCTCCTCCATCCAAGGCATCAACCCCCCTCCGTCGAAACGGCGCCGGGCTGAACCCTCTACGTGTCATCTTGACATCCTTCCGCGTCAGAGTGGAGAGGGTTCCTCCGGTGGCGGCGCCAGTCGGCCTAGAGAAGAGGAGCCCGGTTTCATGTCGAGGGATGAGATAGAGCGGTTGTCCCCTTCTAGAAAGGATGGAATTGATTCTATAATGGAGGCACGGCTGAGACATTCGTACTGTTCTTATCTGAAGAACGTCGGATTGAGGCTTGCCTTGTAAGATTGTATCGCATTTACTCACTATTCTCTACCAAATTATGTTAATTTTGAGATACTGATTTGTTTTTCTTTTAATTGTAGGCCACAAACTGCTATTGCAACTGCCATAGTATTGTGCCATCGGTTCTACTTGCGCCGATCTCATGCTTGCCATGACAGATTCGTGAGTAACATGATCTTAATTGTGTTCTTCAGTAAAGATTTTATCTTTTGATTATATTGTCACGTAATTTATATCAAAATCTGAACTATTCTGCCAATTGAGTTTGAGAGGTTATGCATAAATATAATCATTATGACTGTTGTTAATTAGGCTTTATCCAGGATGCTTTAATTCCAATGTTGCGATTTCTTAACCAATGCTTCAATTTTTTTGAACTTCTGAACGGTAATAATCTTCAATTTCTTTCAAGATATAGATATACTAACTGCACATATTACTCTTTAATATTCTGAAGATCTGTTTCATTTCATGTTTACTTGTTTGTTAACTCTCTCTATTTTTTTTCAGTTGGTTGCAACTGCAGCGCTCTTTCTGGCATCAAAGTCAGAAGAAACACCATGTCTATTAAATACAGTCCTGAGAGTAGCCTTTGAAGTATCACAAAATCCGGAGTTCGCTTTCATGCCCTATATGTATCATGATGTATGCACCAAGAAGTGTTTCTTCTTTCTTTATATAGAAGCAAAATTAAATTGCACAAAATGCCGCGAAGTATAGCCCATATCAATGAAGTACTCAGATTACTACAATTTTGGTCCCTAAAACTATTTTTTCAGTTTAAAACATCAATATAAAATGTTTTGTCAAGTACCACTTTGACTGAGTCAGGCAATACTTACAAGGACTGAAATATGCAATATCCGGTGAACAGAAAATGAATTTATGGATTTTGTGGTCAGGGATGTGAAATGGGTGTTGCTTTAAGAACTACTTGTGTAACTTGTACTTTCAAGTTGGACTAAATGAGAGCAATAAACTAATTCATCTTCAATTGTATTTTTGAAGCAGAATTGGTTTGACCAATATCGAGAGCGTGTCATAGAGATCGAACAGCTGATATTGATGACGCTTGACTTTGAGCTTGAGGTGAATCATCCATATGGGCCCCTCAGTTCTGGGTTGAATAAATTGGGGTTTTCTCGCACTGTTCTTTACAATCTTGCTTGGAATATGGTCACTGAAGGGTATGTTTTTTTTCTCCTCTTTAGTGTTATATTTTTATTAGTATTAGTTTCTATTCCTTAATAAATCAGAGTTATCAGCTGCTTTAAGCTTTCATTCTGTTCAGAGTTTGCATGTGGAGATAATTGTGATAAGTGCAGAGATATGGTTTTCTTCTCATAAAAGTTTAAAAATTCCCTTTTAGAATTATTTTTTGGGTCCTACTTGACTGTTAGTATATATCTAATATGAGTTTTTCTGCTGAGTTATCAATTTTGATCGGACTATTGGGGGAAGAAAGAGCCATGAGTTGTTTTTTCTATTAAAATAGTCATTGATTTGTTTAGTATGGGATAATTGCAGGATATTTCTTCAAGAGAAATGTGATATTCTATTCTTAACTGGTGTATCAACTAGCAAATGCTGTAATCCAAAGAGCTATCATTGAGGAAAAGTCTCAAGCTATTTGTTAACAATTACGTATAATTAATAAACAATTTTTTGCCAAATAAAAGCAAATAACGGCATCACTGAGACTAGTTTCTGTAGCACAATAGTTGATCTAGTGTCGATATGCCCGTGATTGTACAAATTCACTATGGTACTGTTAATTGTCTTTTTTTCTTGTCATCTCTGTTTTGAGTTATTATGTGGTTATTCAGCTAAGGTGGATTAAGCCTCCTTAATGCTCCTCAAGGCTTTAATCCCTGTTAATCCATCTGAACGACAATTCCTAGAGGAGATTAAGCGGTGCTCCTTTTGTCCAGATTCTTAATCCAGATCATCTCTTAAGTCTTACCCCATTTCTTAAGGCACCACCCCCCTCCACCACCAACAGGATTAAGACCAATGCCCTCCTTAAGGAGCCACCACTTCAATCCTCTCTTCTTAATTTATATTCAATGGACATGATCTCCTTAGCATGGATTACATTCTTAATCCCTCATTTCTTAATCCTCGTTGCCAAAAGGCCCCAGATTAGAGCGCTGCAAGTTAAAAAAGTCGCTAAATTGCTATAATTATTTCTACATGCCGAGTTCTTTTGATACATGGGACCTAAATATATATTTGTCCTGATGATAGCCTTGCACCCCTGCCAATAGCCTAAAGTTTTTAGTGGAATTTGGAAAACGCAAGTACTTTCTGAGTCTTAGTCTCGCACTGGATGTGCATCTAATGAAGGTGACAAATCATCCAAGCATTATGAAAACCATGATGCTAGCATAGTAGGTCTTTCCTAATAGGTTTTGTTTTGGGTGGGGTGAGGAGGAATGAAAGTAATTGTCTAACATAACTAAAACGCTGGATGCCTTGGATGAACATCTGTGATTTGGAGATCAGACAGCGGAAGCATAATAGGAATCTTGATACTATAAAAGGAGGTGCTTTCCTGACAGATTTTTTTTTTTTTTTTTTTTTTTTTTTTTTTTATGAGGGGGGGTTATTGAAGTACTCGCCTTGTATAACTAAAAAAGCTGGACAGGTTGCACAGATACTTATGAGTTCATAGCTGTTTTCTTAATAATGAAGTTGGGCAATATGGGTAAATGGCAGATATAGGTTATAGTGTGATGTCTTATGTTGTCTTATGTTTGGAGGATGCAACAATGAAGTGCATATTATTTGATATATTTATGGAAAATAATCATTTTTCTATATTGAAGATAGTAACTATGTAAGAACTTGGCAAAAAAACGCTACAAGAAAACTCCCAACTTGGAAGATCATTGTTGGAGGAATAAATGGGAAATGTGTTGAGAAACATCTCGAGGGCGAAGAAATTTTTTGTTTCAAATTGATATAAAGTGCTGTTAAGAATGTGATATAATAGAAAAAAAAGAAGAAGAGCACTTCATTATGTGGAGTAAAAAAAAGAAAAAGATGATAAACTGGAACTATACAAGCTCTGTGCAAATCTTGAAGTTTTTTTGTGAGATGAGATCTGCCATTTCCTAGATGTGTGGTTGTTAAAAGATGTATCAAAGATATATTAACCATTAGAGGTGGCGCTTCTACTTTTTATGTGGGGGAAAGAAGTCTAGTTTTACAAAATTATTTCTGGTTTGCCAAATTGCCAAAAAGACTGCAATAATTTTAGCATTCTGATGCATTACTGGAGATGATCCTTTGGATAACACTAACCCTCAAGCCATCTATTATTGGTATGTTTCCACTTTGCGTACTGCAGTATTTATGTGTTTTGCTATTATGCTTTTTTATGGTTTGGCATAAAATTGATAGTGTCACGGTGGTTGTTTTACACTCTTTAGAGTTATGACCAGATGCCAATTTAAGTATTATTGGTTTATGTATTTGTTATTTATACTGTAGGTTGAGGAGTTCATTGTGGCTTCAGTTCAAGCCTCATCATATAGCCGCAGGAGCTGCATATCTTGCTGCAAAGTTATTACATTATGATATAACTTTATATCCGAGTTTTTGGCAAGATTTCCAGACAACACCGTACATTGTTCAAGGTAAAATAGTGTGATTAGCTTGTATATTGACTCGTGCCTTCATTCTTTTTGTTTCTTGAGCCTGCTTATTTTGATAGTGGGTCCACATCAGCTGGGCTTCTACTGGTTCTAAACCTAATTTCTAATATGTTTGGATTGTGCATAGGATAGTGCAAGGATAGAGATTGAGAATAGGAAATGAAAATGATTTAATTTAGTGATTTTTAGGTTTGTGTGAGGATAATATGTTGCTATTTCAAATGGTAGAAATGTTGTTTGAATTTTATGTTTGGAATAATAATGGAAAATTGAGAAAAACAACAACACTCTTAACTCTCACTTGGAATTTCATTAATAAAATCAAATAGTAGGCCATTCATCTGCTACTTCAAGAAAAAAAAAACTCTCACTTAGGATTTCTATATGAGAGGAGCTTAATCCAAGCCTGAACTGTTTACTAGAAAAATCTACTTAGGATTCTGTTGAAGTAAAATGAAATAAAGTAAAAAAGCATTATCAATATAAGCAGTATACCTTCATGAAGTGCTTATAAATTCATAAGAAAATAAAAAAAGTTAAAAAAAATGTAATTTTCGTAGGTATTATATAATTTCTGACTTCTCACTGTTCATTGCAGATGTTGTCCAGCAGTTGACGGAACTGCTATAGCACACCATACATCTTTTCATCTGTATGTTGTATGCATATCTTCTTTTTTTCTGGTTTGTTGTATAACAGGTATATTTTATGTAATGAAGAGCAAGATTAGAGGTGTTGTAGGTTTGGATATAATGTTAGTTTGTTCAGAGAACTTGTCATGGCTTACGACTTGCTCCTTTAAGGAAAAAGTATCAAGTTAGGAGTCCAATATCTAGATAATTACATCTCAATAAAAATTGAGCATATATCACCGTTTTTGGGATTATCTGTAGGAATCATTTATTTGAAAAAATAAGACGAGAAATTCGTTTGGTCCCTAAACTTCTTTATAAAAATCAAATTGTTTTTTTAAAATTTTATTTGCATTAAGTTGATATTTAAGGTTTTTCAGAAAAATCATGTCATCTCTGAACTTTCTGTTGCATCACATTGCCTTCAACTTTTTAATACAAAATAAGTTATGAATTAACCTTAAGGCTTTGTTCGGCAACAAGGATTTATAGGTTGTGGATTAAGAACTTAATCTCCATTAAGGAGAAAATGTTCGGTGAGATGATGGGATTAAGAATGAACCCTTAGTGTGTATAAAATATATATTTTAGGATGTAAAGACCAAATATCCCTTTCATGTTATCATGTATTTTAGTGTGGATAAAAAAGTAAAGCGCATTACAACTCAGTTTAAATATATTTGTATCCTATTTACCTAAACAGATGTTAGTTAAGTTTAATACACAGAAGTCCTCTGATAAATTAATGAATCAACAAAAGTTCAAATATCCTCCCAATTGATCTAACCTAATCTTAGATTGTCCATTAAAACTTGACCCGAGCGTACATCGAAGGACCGACCCCAGGTCCCCAACTGATATCATTTTTCGAAATCTTGTAAATTATGATGGAATGATTGTTATGTATAGCTTCATTAAAATCACAAGTCATAAGTACTACGGAGAATTCTTTGAAAAGGGTTAGAAAATAGAAGAGAACACAGCAAGAGAAATTAGTTAATAGAAGTAAAGATGAAGATACCAACTATATTATCAGTTTATCACGCACCCAATTTTTTTTTTGCTTAACCTTAAAAAATAAAAGTTTGATACGTATGCTTCCCTTTTCAAATGTTTAACAGATATATGTCAATATTGTAAATGTACGTGTTTATGGGGTTCACGGGGTCGGTCTGAGTCGGATTCATGAGTTAGAATTTGAGCGGGTCTAAACTGCAATAATCAAATTCAACCGTATTAGACCCAAATTCAATGACAGTCTGTCAGTTCGAGTTGGAACGGGTTTGATCCGGTCAGGTTGTGGTAAGGCTGTCACTTTCTTTTAATTGTTTATCTGATTCATATCATGTCCGAAAAGATGAATATGGATAAAATTTTATTTTCATTAAATTATCAAATATAGATATGTATAAGAAAAAAATTTCGTTAACTTATCAGATGAAAGTACGAGCAGAGACATCTTCATTATAAAAAATTGAGCCATAGTTCCCTTATAAATCTCAAAGTAATAAAATTATTATTCATTTTCTAAGTTTTATATTTGAGGTATGTAATTGACCCCATCTATCACTTGATACAAGTAATCAAATCTTAATAGCTCTCTCTTAATTTTACCTCAAGCTCCATTACTGAGTACGGGTAAGAGCTATTTTTATCTGTTATATATTTCATTGTTAATTATATTACAATCTTTTTCATTGTCAATTGCTAATTATATTATAATATTTTTCATTTTGAAAGTCATTTGGCGTTTACCCGACTAGTATCCAATAAGATGGATATAGACAAATTTTTATTTTCATTAAGTTATTGGATATGAATATAAATAATTTCATTAATTTATCGGATGTAGACACCCCAAATTAACAACTCGGACGACACTCCCAAAAAACTCCAAGCCATGCACTCAGATAAGCATTCACTCAAGCCAGTCGGTAAAATATCTCTAGTTTCATCATGATATTTTTTATGATGAAATCATCTGCATTTTTTTACTATTATGACTAATAAAATTATTTTAAATAATCATACAAAATTTGCTGGAGAAAAAAAAATCATACAAAATAAGTAATGCATCAATGATAATGACTGACTCTTTAAAGTGTCATTTAGATCTTACTACAAGTATGAATGGTAAAAACGAATATGATCATTTATTGATATAAATTCATTGTCAGGATAATACTTGCAAGGCAATGGTCCTGATGCTCATTCTAAGAAGAAAATAGAAGTTACAAAAAAACTTAAAGTACTAGTCCTTGTGTCCAAAAAAAAAAAAGTCCTGTTTTGGCATAAATGCATAGTATACTTTTAAAGCTACAAATAAAATAATGAATAATGATAACAGACCATAATAGTAATAATCTATTTATTTATTCTAAACTTCTTTCTCATACGTGCCATATATTTCTCAAATATTCTAGAGAGGAGTCAAGATGCATACAAGTGACGCTTCCAAATAAATTTACTAGGTGCAACTCATTATCAAAATCTATCTTAATATGGAAAAAATGAAATAGTCATTCACGAGATAAAATAAAATAAGCATTATAAATTTATAATCATACATGAATTATTTTTGAATGATGGGTGTCGTAATTTTTTAGCATAGATTAATCTCTTATATAATATCTTCGAATTTCATAAATTCTCTACACCCTTGCGATTATGTGATGCTTATAAATTATAATCTAGCACTAGTGTTTCTACAAATAAATTTGACAAATCTATTTTAAGTTATATGCCACGTTATCCAGTACACACATTTGACAAGTTTACATACCCAATGCTATTTCAAATCAAGGAACATGCTATGTCCTTACTACATCTACAATGCTACAGGACATGTTATACATATATACAAAGAACATACTAGAAAACACAACAATAATTATAAATTATCACGCCTAAACAAACTATAAAAAAAAGAGAAGAAATATATAAAAGATAAAATAAAATAAGGGATTGTGAGGCCATATGCATTATTTTAAGATAGTTAATATTACGGATTTACTTATGATCAATTTCATAAAAGTTTTTCATTAATTGAGAAAATAATATGAAGTCGTTATACTCATAGTTAACGATGTTTTGCCAAGTCATCAAAATTTGAGTCAAATAAAGTAATATATATTCTGATAAACATGCCATATGCGAACACTATACTGATTTATAAATTTTTTCTTTTCAATGCATTATGTTAGGACCGAGAAAAACCTATTTCAAGGATCGATTACAAACAAATCAAACTTCCAAATATATATTTTGTAGCATGTGATATTTAGATCATAAGATATGTCAGAAAAAAACTACAAATTAGAGTATATTCTAGCGCAAACAAATAATAAGGGTCTTACAGCGTGTATTGTGTGTATACATGTATATGAGTTGTTTTGGGTCTAGAAAATAGTAGCGAGTACCAAAGCCAAAGAAGCAAGAGTAGCAAGTACCAAAGCTAAAGAAGCAAGATAAAGCTGTACGCAAAAGTGAAAATATGACAAAATAATTCTAAAATAAAAGAAGTTCGTTAATTTAGATAATAAATTATAAAAGTATAAGATATTATTTAGATTTTGTTAAAATTTCATATTAGAATGAAACTTAAAAAATTTCAAACAATTAGACACGAACTGAAATCAAATCGGACACTATGATCGGAAAGTCTCAGACTCAATTTAATATTTTTATAGCAGCTTTTTACACGTAATTTTTTACAATGCAGTATTTTACTAAGATAAATATAGCCTCATGAGTTTTCTAATATCAAATGATTATTAAAAAATAATAATAAGAAATACATGAGACATGCAACACTCAAATGATTAATAAACTGTCTTCTGCACTATTAAATTTTGCGCATAATGTAAACCTCAAGTAAACTATTTACAATATCAGATCAGTTTCAAGATAGGTATGTGTCATCCTTGCAAACTTAATTTTTTCTTGATTCTGAGTAAATTATCAAATATAATTACTCTTGTAATTATACTGCTAGCAGATTAATCTTACTCTATCAAGTGGCCCAGTGGTGCTATAACTCATATAGAAATACGAAGGACAATAGTACTTTTGGCAAACCATTTCTTCCTCCGCATAAGTTATGTATACCGAAGAGCTACCTTTATAGTCACCTTTTACGGATAACGTTTGGTAGAAATCACACACATACATATCTTATGTAGGAAAGATGAATACCTCATACTTTAGAATTTAATACTGGAACGAAAACATTAATGACACGAACACAATTTCATTTAATGTTCAATTCGGGTCTATCAAATACGATGTTCCTAGAACATCTATCTATGTGATTAAAATGATAACTCTTTGTCTATGGTCTGTAAAACTTGACTATCATTTAATCCACATACTAACCTGATAACGATTAATTAGTGTTCCTGCTAATTACCTTGGTTAGTGACTTTTAAGAGTATATTCTATATTATGAAGTTTCACAATTCCAGTGATGAACTCGGTATGATTCATAAATTCAATAATACTCAAGGAAACAAAATATCATTTAAATATTCAATTCATGAACAAAGCTTTATATAACTAATTTATCGTATTATTGACTTCAAGATTATTATAAACTAACACTAATCACACCTAAAACTTATTGACCATTACCTATATATTACTACAATCTGTTTACATATAATAAGTGATAGTTGTCTTTCCTTTGGGATAGTCCAAAAATCAAATATTATATGTATATCCTCCGTATACAAGTCTTGAAAAATAATTAACGCCAATATAAGAGCTTACTTTGGTAAGATAATAATTTTGTTAATTATTTCAAAAATGTATTTTATCTGAAGCCTTCATAATGATTTAACATTATCCAAATAAATTTCTCAAATATGTTGGATTAACCTAAATATCAATTCATGGGTTCATGCAATCAATACCGAATAAACAACAACCAACAAAATCAATTTATAAGTGAGATAGTATGACCCAAGGCATGATTATCTCCTTCGTAAGAATCCTCTTCACAAGCCATCATTCTATTCTTAATGTAAATCTCTCATTCTTACCAAATTACTAGCCTAATAATAAATAAAAATTATATGTGACATGCAAGCCATCAAAATAAAAAATAATTAATTAGCACCTTAGGCCGCTTACACACATCATTCATTCATGCATTACAAGTTTCACACAAGGCAACAGGGTCATACTATCTCATAATCCTTGAGTTAGGCATGAAAATACGAACTAAACTACTTCCTAATTGGGCGGTCCCATAACCAATAATATTTGATCTTGACATGATTCAAAAATAACCGCAGGGGAATACAGATCAGAAATTCGTATTTTCTTAACAGAATCATGTAATAGAACAGTAAATGTTATATAATTCGGAAACTACTGTGTTGACCAAACAGTTTCTGAAATATTTCTAAATTCTGATAAACTTGATTTTCAAAACTGATTGTCAATCTTGATTTAAATTTATGAAAATTTCATATCTAACAAAGAGATCTATAAATTTTTGAACTATTCATAAACTATTTGATTAAAATAACAGATCCAATTATAAAAATATGAATTTCTGAGAAATTTTTGAATCAGTCATTAGATCTTAACAGTTCAACTAGAGTAGGCTCACGATACCAATTGATAGAAATTTCTTGTTATTATGGCCATGATCCTCTAGTGAACCCTAAACATAAATTAAGTTACCTTGATCCATCTTTGTCGGTCTTCCGAGAGACACAACCCCGTTGATCACCAGACTCCTTTAGCCTTCCAGCGATCTTCCTCTAATCCGATGGAGTGATTGAGAGGACCGGCGTCGACAGTTTCTTCTCTTCTGGAACAATGTTAAGAGAGAGAGATCTGGATGTGTTGGAAATGAAAGGGTGGCAGAAAGTGGGGAAAAAATGTTGTCCAAAACCAACAGTATCCCTGCATATATATGGGCGTCCATATAACAGAGTGCAGTTATACCTTAACGGGTCCATATCGGATCCAGATTCTCTCTTAACGGGTTCTCTGCTTAATCATAAAGCTGTCTATGGTTGTGTTCTCCAGGGACCAATAGCATAATTGTACTATTATCAGGCTTTATATAATTCAGACCATCACTAAATCATAAAGTCATTAATACGCATTCTACACATTAAAGGACCCACTTCTCATGATATATAATAAACCCGATACAGAATTTGATCACTTCATTATGGATATAATTTGACAATCCATTATATAATATATATTCATTACATATAAACCCATACATATTGTAATTAATAATAATTAATTCCAACACGCCTAACTTATGGCAACATATTTTGTTAATTGAACAAGCAAATAAATTGACCCCACACTTATGGCAACATATTTTATCATAAGCTCATCCTTATAAATACCAATACATATCATGCATTCTCTTCCATGACTGATTTGAGTAGTAAGAGCTTATAAGAGTTCAAAATATCCATCTATCTTTAAAGTCTTGAGTGAAAAAAAAATTCAAGTATCGATCAATATCAGTTTAGTAAAAAAAAAATGAGTGAATTATAGAATGATAGGTTATAGCAAAGCTTTCTTATTGGCATCAAAATTTCATCAACTCTTCGATGGTGTCTACTCATAAAATAAAATCTAGTCATCCAAGTCGTTAAACATATCCTTCTCTAATGCCAAGATAATGCCTGATGGAGAAGATTTTTCCCGACTTATCAAAGTTTTTGAATAATTTTGAACTTCTTATCTCAATTATTATTATTATTTCTTACTCTTATTATCTTTACAATGTGAGTAGTAGTCTCTTTGATTTATTTTTCTTTAGTTTCTTTTCATTTTTATTTTTCTGAGGTCAAACTAGTAGAAACCGAGTAAATTGGATAAGTGTGGTGCTTAACACCTTTCATATTCATAACCAATGCACAAATTCAATTGTTATCCATTGGGAAAAATTAATTAACTTTGTATTTTTTCAGTGAATATCGGATGGTGACTCCTAAAAAAATAAAAAATAAAAATAATCATTAATCAACGATCGGATCTTGAGTCGGTTTAGCGGATAACTACATCGGATATAAATATAAGTAAGGGACTTTTATTACCCTATCTTATCCATTATTAACTCTAGACTGATTCGGATATTTAAACCACTAGTTACGGATAGTATTTAGATCATGGGCTCTTCGGAACGGATTATTTCAAACCACTGATTATGGTTTATGGATAAGATTGGCTCTTCTTGTTGCCAACATTGAGAGGTTCCTACCTCCTACTTCGCTGAAACGACAAAAAATAATCAGAAAGGAGGCTCAGTAGATAAGACGGGGAAAGAGAGGAGTGACAACCCTTCATAAAAAAAGAAGAAAAGATGAGTGACAAAGTAGTGTGTGTGACGGGTGGATCGGGTTACATAGCTTCATGGCTTGTGAAGTGTCTTCTAGAGAGCGGCTACACCGTACATGCCTCCCTTCGTGATCCCTGTGAGTACCATCTTCTCCATTAATATTTTTAATGGAGTTCGGTAATTATATAAATAAATATTATATTAAATTTAATTTTTTTCATGTATACATACATAATATATCTTTAATTTATAAATAAAAAATCACAAGCACCAATTTAAACAAACAAACACCCGCCATTCAGAAAAGTGAAGAGATTTTGGATCTATTAATTATTTCTATTCTTATTTTAGTAAAATAGATAATATCGGCTAGCTATTTTTCCGATAAAATAGATAACATTAATATTTCATTGAGGACAAAAAATCAAATGCTAAGTTTATCAAAATAAGACTTCATAAGATTTTGAGACAACAGTTCAATAATATAATTTTAAGTAAAATTGAATGAGGTTCATTTATATAAATACCTAAAAGAATTAACTATATATATAATAATTTTTTTTATAAAAAATAGTAGTTTTGATAGATGAACGACGGATATTGAATCCATTAGAACCATATAAATCCTGTCAGTACTCCGTCCCTCACTGTTTACAGTTCAACTTGGTTTATAGTCGCATGTTGTGTGATAATCTGTTACTCGACGATTTTGTGGTTTTGCTAGGCAATGAAGTGCATATAACTTGGAAGAACGAAAGGAACACATTAAGTTTTACCTCCATGTCGTCGTCTTTTCTCTTGAAACCGATTGACCTTTCCCTAGATGATTTTTTGAGGGAGATTGCAATGTGAAAATTAAATTACCCCAATTTCATGTAAATTTAAACTTTTCCTAAAAATTATAACATACAGAAAACATAATTCTGGGGTCATATGTTACTTTAACAAAACTTGATTGGGTTAGTTCGAGCTAATCGCAACAGATTGGGTGTTTTTAAAGAGAGAAGAGGTATGCCAATACTAAAAATGTTTTGATTGGAGTGGGATCATAATCCAATCAAATAAATCTTTTCATATTAAATATGAGCCGTTATGTTGATCATTTTCTGAAATTGTTGTTTGCTTGATTTTTTTTTTTTGGTTGGTCTCAGCTGATCCAGAGAAAACGAAGCACTTGAGAGCTTTGGATGGAGCCAGTGAAAGGCTCCATTTATTCAAAGCTGATCTATTAGAAGAAGGCTCTTTTGACACCGCAATTGTTGGTTGTGTTGGTGTTTTCCACACTGCATCTCCTTGTTTCTTCAAAGCAACTGATTTTCAGGTTTGTCTTTCTTGTCTTAGTACTATCTCAGGGCATTTGTAACACTGGGCAGTTGAGATTCCTAGTTATGGGACATGGCTATAATCTGTCAAGAAATTAAATTTTGTTGCGTATCCTTTTCTGTTTTGCATTGTTGACCCAAACATACTCTAGTAACTTACTAAGCCCCTTCACATGCAAGAATATAGGCATGCAGAAAGGAAAAAAAAAACCTGTTGAGTTGTGAATTCAGTAAACAAAACTCTTGTATTCTTTCAGGCTGAGTTAATAGATCCTGCAGTTAAGGGAACACTTAATGTTCTCAGATCTTGTGCTAAAGCTTCATCAGTAAAGAGAGTGGTGTTGACATCATCAATTGTTTCAGTCAATTTTAATGGAAGAGCACTAAGTCCTGATGTAGTGGTTGATGAGACATGGTTCTCTGTTCCTGACTTTTGTGTAAATAACAAGGTATGCATTACTCTCATCGTCCATTTAATTTACTTTTTTGTTCATTTATTCTTTTATCAATAATTTAATATTATCATCGTTATCATTGTTGTTATTTATTGAATTTTTTGGTTGGGAGGAGCTGGTTTTGGATGTAAGGTTTGGGGGAAATCGATATATGACTTTAATGTTTGATTTCAGTTAGTTCCACCACTACTAACATATTCTGGCTGAAAACCAGAGAGTCTTTTGGATGGCGAGTCTTTTATTTTTCATGGTTTTATCATTTTGAGGGTTCATCGATCATCATATTTTTCTTATCTCTTTAATTTTGTTAAACTGAACAAAAATTTCTTCTTGGAACAGCTATGGTATCACTTGTCAAAAACCCTTGCAGAGGAAGCTGCTTGGAAGTTCTCAAGAGAGAATGGAATTGACTTGATCACCATAAACCCAGGGATGGTTATCGGTCCGCTTTTGCAGCCAACACTCAATTTTAGCTGTACACATATATATGACTTAATCAATGGTACGTGCTTTAATATTACTCTTGTCGTTAGATAATTAACATTCAAATTGGAATTTTATGTTTTTAATGTTTATGTTTAGTTATCCCAGCAGCATAAATTTAGTTATCCCAGCAGTATAAATTATGATAGGGAGAGAGACTCCAAGAACTAGTTTGTTTTATGCCTGGGAGGTTCATCACAAAGACAATTTTCTTGATATGAACTTGTGAAGAGATATTGAAAATAAAATGATCTACATATGATATTTATTAATTTAAAGAAAATATATAATAAAATATCCAAAAAGTATCATGAGTTTAAAAAAAGATAGTATCAACAAATTACGTTGCCCTTTGTGAAGGATATATACATATATATTATAACTAGTGTCAAGGTATTTGATGACGAGTCCAATATTTATTCTATTAAGATATGATTATATTAATGATCAATATTGAGTCCTTATATTTTTACTTTAGTGATGGATGATGTCACACAGTACATAAAATGAGATTTTTTTCTTGGCGCATATTTTTTGGTTGATGATTTATGCTAATTGACGAGAGCAAGATGGAGTTGATCACAAACTAGAATTGCAGAGATAAACTTTAGAATCAATTTTTTTAAATTTTAGTAGGACTAAAATCAAGTATATGAGGTGTGAATTCTGCGATGATAACTCAAATAATAGAGATGTTAGTTTGGACATACAAGTGTTATCTATAAAGGACACATTTCAATATTTAGAATCAACGTTGTAGATTGATGGATGGATCAATGAAGATGTTAACCATAAAATAAGAACATGATAAGCAAAATAACAATAGACATTTGGTATTCTCTATGGTAAGAAGGTCCCAAATAAAATCAAAGATAAGTTTTGTAGCAATTATTAGGTATGCATAGATGTATGATGTAGAATATTCGATTACTAAACAACAACACATTCAGAACAAAAGTGTATTCGAAATGTGAATGATGCATTGGATCTATGGTCATACAAGAAGAGTCCGAATAAGAAATGATGATATACAAAATAAACTTACGTAGCACTAATTTAAGGGAATCTAGTCCAACATCATATTTGATAATTTGTTCATATCCAACTAAGGACAACAGAGGCACTGATACGCAATGATATTCTAAGGTGTCCCGAAAACACAAAAAAGGTAGAGGTCAATCAAGACTAACATGAGAGAATGCGATAAAAAATATTTGAAGGAATAAAATATATCTATAAAGATTATTTTGGATAAGAGTACCTAAAAGTTAGTGATCCATGCATTATAACCATAATTTAGAAGTTAGAGTTTAGTCGTGCAGTTATAGATTTCAAATTCTTAAATTTTCAGCTTTAAATTTTAAAAATTAAAATTTAGAATTTAGGAGTAGATTTATAATATAGATTTATTATGCTATGACTATTCTATTAGAACTATTATTTTTTTGTAGTAGGTAAAATGCCTACTATTTACTTTTATTAATTAAAGATAAAAATAGTTATAAGGAGAAAAGGAGAGAGAAATAGAGGAGTCATAATAGTATGAGAGAGAAAGAGTGAGAAGAACGAGAAGAAAAGAGAAGATAAAGAAAAAAATATCTTTTATTTCTATTCTGGTTGTTCTACTCTGTGATTTTATTGGCTGTTTTTCTAATCATGTTGAGCAATGTCCATTGCATGTTATATGATGCCATTTCAATCTTCATTACGTATAGATTCTTGCCATGATCTTGAAATATACGTTAATTTCTTTCTATCCAGATTGTCCATGCATATGCAGCCCATTGTTGATGTTCTAATGATGATCCTACGTCGTACCAGGTTTGTAAGATTGTTGTTGGTGCTGCTGTTGTGCAGGTAAATGCTCGATGTGCTAATGATTTTGCGGTTGGACATGATGTGAAAAGATGTTATGTTGTCTCTTGTGCTCCTGTGTTGCACATGATGCATGCGGTTATGGCCAGCCAATTCTTTCTTTGTAGGTTATGTATCGTTTGTAATTTGTCTTCTAGGGTTAGTCAAATGAAGAATTTTATTTTTGGAGGCAGTCGCAGACGCCTTATGTTGTTGAGGATTGAGTTCGGTATTCCTGGGTTATTGAGGAAGTTGTAGGCTGATTTAACTGTAAAGATTTGAGATGATGTAAGAGTCCATATTAAATGGTTTTGGTTGTCATGTTTTGAGGTTGCGTTCATGATTGGTTCAAGCTTTCGAAGGTCTTCTAGGAAGAAGGTTATGGTGTTGGTTGGTATGAACTTTGGTTTTAATGGTATAGTGTAGTTAAGTGCTAGCAATGTAGATGCCCGGAGGGAAGACTCATTGTGTTCAGATATCCATAACCATTTTGTTAGTAGAGCCTAGTTTTGTAGTTGGATGTCGATTATCCTTAGCCCTCTAAATTGCTTGGGTAATGTAACTTTTTTTCATGGCAGTAGAGAGTGCCCTCTTGAGAATTTATCTATCATCAATCTTCATAAGAATTTACGAATTATTTTGAAAATGGTTTTGATTACCCAAATCGGTAGTAGAAAGGTCTATATATAGTGCAAGGGCATGATATTCAAGACTGTATTGGTTAGGACTGTTCGACTTGCTGGAGATAAGTGTTTTCTTGTCCACCCTTCATATCTATGTTGAACTGAGGCGATGAGTGACAAGTAAGCTTATTTGGATGGTCTTCAGATGGTTAGGGGTAGCCCTAAGTAATCGGTCGGCAGGTGTAGTATGAGGCAGTGCATAATTAATTCTATAATGGAGATAGTATTTGTTGGAATGACTATCGATATGTATCCACTTTTACCTAGGTTCATTTTGAGTCCTGAGATTTTCCAAATATGTGTAGTATAGTGTGTATAATTTTAACATTAACTGTGTGCCCCAATGTGATGATGGTTGTATCATCTACGAATTGTAGTATGGTTGTTTCTTAGGTTAGTAGAGATATCAATAGGTCTTGTATTCGTTGCAGGATCACATGCATGAGATTTATGGCGAGGATAAATAATAGTGGGGATATGGGGTCTCCCTATCGAAGGCCTCGCTGATGGTAGAAGTAATGTCCCCTGGTACCGTTTTCTTTAATGTGGGAGGAGGCTTTTGATCCAGGCTATCCAGAGCTTCGGAAATCCCCGGGCTCTCAAAACTTCCAACGGTATTCCCAGGATAGTGTGTCAAACATCTTAGAGAAGTCAATCTTGAAGAAGATCGATGGGATATGTCTTTTGTGGAGGTGGATTATGAGTTCCCGGGCTAAGAGAAATATCTGCATTAGTTGCCGACCTTTGAGGAAGACTATTTGGTTTTGGTGTATAAGCTTCGGTAGGAAAGGCTGTAGTCTGTTGGTCAGGATTATGGTAGAGTAGACAGTACACTGATTGGTATATAGTCGAATATTGTTTGTGTGTTCCCTTTCTTTGGAATCAGGGTTATGTAAGCTTGGTTAACTCTCCATAGGTTCCGATTGTGGTAGAAAGTTATTATCGCTCGAAATATATCATCCCAGATGATATCCTAGTATGTCTGGAAGAATTCTATTAGATATTTGTCCGGACTAGAAGCTTTATCTTTGGGTAGTGTGAACATCGCGTGTTTGAGTTCATTTAAAGTGATTGGTTCAGTAAGTAGGCATAGGAGGTCACTGCCCTCCATATAGGGCGTTGGGGGTTCACTTGGGTGAGGTTGGTATAGTGCTGTGAGATTAGGCTGCGATGTAGATACATGTCTGGTTTTTAGTAGGTTTTTGTAATGTTTGTTAAATTCTTGTAGGATCATCATTGTTTAGGTTACGTTGTGGATGGCTACTAGGGATAAGTAGATAATTTAGTTAGCTGTGGGATGAAATTTATTGTACATCTTGCTGAGGCCATAGCGTGAAAATATTTAGTGTTGTTGTCTCTTTTTTTAGCCAATTCATACCTGAACACTATTTCCATTTTGCTTCCTGAATACATGCTAAGTTATAGGCATGGATTCACAGGTCAACATATAATTTGAGTCCGAGGTTATCAAGGTTTTGAGCTTCTTCCGTGATATCTAAAACCAGAATTATGTATTTTATTCTCTACAACATTTGTTTGAGGCCTCGGTATTTTATTTTTTTCCCAGGAGGTTATTTTGTTGCGTACCTTGATAAATTTTTGTAGTAGGTCATTGGCGACGTTAGAAGTGACTGGTATTGAGTGCCAAGCTCGTTGCACTATGTCCCTTGCTTTAGAGGACAAGAATCAGTGCTTTTCAAAGCGAAATAATCTAGACATCATGTTGTCTATTTTTTTTAATCACGAAGATAGTGGTGTGTGGTCCGATGTGGTGGCAACATAGGTCTGAGAGGTAAGGTTTATAAGTAGAGAGGGCGGTCAGTGATGGGAGAGAAAAACTCTATCTAGTTTGGAGAAGGATGGTTGCAGTCTCTTATTTGACCAAGTGTATGTGCGGCCGATGAGTGACAACTCTTGCACTTGTAAGTTAGAGATCATCAAGTTGAAATCAATCATAGAGTGTAGGTTTGGGTTATCTGAGGTTGTGTCATTTGCATCCCGTAATATGTTGTAGTCTCCCATAATAATCCAGAAAAGATCATGCATGCAAGAGATTATATGTATTTCTTACAGGAAATCACTCTTACATGTATTATCAGTGGGCCCATGTATGTTTGTTAACATGAATTCAAACTCAAGGCTGTTAGTGAGTATCATTATTGTAGGGTGAATGTTTAGAGGTAAAGGAAGCTTACCATGCAATTATCATACCCTCCGTGATCCTATCGCATTAACTAAAGAGAATTGTTAAAAGTATGGGGTGCGAAAGAATAGAATTTGTTTAAAGATATGTTGCTCAACTTAGTTTTCTAAAAGCAAAATACCATCGCATTTGAGTTCCTAATAGTTTCTTTAATCACGGAACATTTGGTCGGGTCTCCAAGACCCTTTATATTCCAACACAAAATGCTTAGATTTTCTAAATTCATGATCCAACTATTACCCTAATGATTAAATAAAAGATAAAAGATGGAGGTCTAGTTCTAACTAAATAAATTATGCTCGCTGAAGTAGCTAGTTGCTCGTTGGTGCAGCGTGAGAGGGCCTCAAGGTGTCACTAGGCCTTGGGAGTTGATGCCATGTAGTCCTCCATGTCATCAAGGTCTTCGTCATCGGTATCGGTATCCAAGTCATTGAGATTGATATCTTCTGGGGCCATGTCATAATCTATCTCATCATCCGACGGTGGAAATCCAAGATCTTAGAGGGTGAGGGTCGCACGGGAAGGTAATGGTAGTGGGACTCGGCTTGGCAGTCTGTTGGGTCGTTTCAGCACTAGCAGTGGCATCATCCTGGTTCGAAGTTGGTTCATTCTACATGGCGGGTGGCTGTGGGGTGGGTAGTGGAGGATGCGAGAAGTCATTAGTAGTTGGCATAGAGACAAAGTTGAGAATTTTTCCATCGTTTCTTCTTGAAGAGGGATTTGTGCCAGTGCTTCTTATTAAAGCTTGTCAGTGAGACCTACTGGCTCTATGACTAATATTATTATTATTAGTATCATCATTATTATTATTATATCATCACTATCATTATTATCATTATTATTGTTGTTGTCGCTGCTGTTATTGTTATTGTTATTGTTCTTATTATTATTATTATTGTTGTTGTTGTTGTTGTTATTATTATTAAATTATTATTATTATTATTATTATTATTATTATTATTATTATTATTATAGGAAGGGATCACATGATAATGGTTATCCGGGCAATGGATCTTCAAATAAATACGAAAAAAATCTTAAAAATGAAAAAAATCTTATAAATGTGTTTTTCTATTTATAGATTGATGGTGATTCAAATTTTATGTAATTTCATTATCGTTTGATAATTCGTCAAAGATTGTTAAATTAGAACCATTATAAATTACATAACATTTTGATGATATTTGATGGACTATCAAACGATAATGAAATTACATAAAATTTAAATTACTATCAATCTATAAGTAGAAGAATCATCTATAAATTTTTTTCTATTTTTAAATTTTTTCATATTCATTTGATGATTCATTGTCAAGATTGTCAAGATTGTCAAGATAAACTATTGTCAAGTGATCCCTTCCCTATTATTATTATTTATAATTTTTTATTGGGTTTTATTTTTAATTTATCTCAAGTGATCCCTTCCCTTTGTTGTTATTGTTTATTGTTGTAGAGAGAGATCCTGGCTAGTGTTCAAACCAAACTATTTGATTATGAATTATTCAAGTTAATTTTATACGTCTTGTTCTTGGCTTCTTTGGCAACGTTTTAAATACTAAATGCCATGAAGATTAGTTAAGAACTAATGGTTGACACAATAAAGATACTCACTGAAGTGCCAAGTTGAGTTGTGCTAGGCTAGTCTGCTGTCACTCTAGCCCATTCATGAGTGATGATATTAGGGTCCGACTATATAGTCATTTTATATTTTCAGATACGATTAATGTTTCCAACTCAATATTAAGTATTTCTCTTAATTAGTAATAGGGTTGTTAACTCCTGGAGTTTTTGAATCCAAGAAAAAAATATTTGAGTTTTAACTAATATATTTAACTATTCTACCTTGCATGCCTTTAGGAACAACGACATTTTCAAATTCAACTATATGGTGGGTAAATGTAAAAGATGTTGCTATGTCACATATTATGGCTTATGAGATGCCTTCGGCAATTGGGAGGTATTGTTTGGTTCAAAGAGTCGCTCACCTTTCAGAGATCGTGGAGATCATACGTAAACTCTATCCTTCCATTTCTGTTCCTGAAAAGTAAGAGAATTTTGTTTTTCATAATCTTTAAGTTTACTTCTATTTATAATATTTTAAATATGCTATGAACCATATGTTGTGCTTTTTATGGCTATTGAGATACCTCATTTGCAATCTACTTTCTATATGTTAAAACTTCCAAATTACAACTTTACTACATCCATGGTTGCAATTTATGCTGAGATTAGCCTATGGAATCTTTTATTGGAGACATTGTACCATGATCGGAATTCTAATACATTAGTTTACATTGAAATTTTGGAAGCCTAGGCGATTCTTATTATTATTTAAGAGCAAAAGATCAAAAAACTATGGGACTATATCTTGTAACTTCAGTCAAAATCTAAAAAATACTTCGGTGGGATATATAGGGAGGTTTACAAGAGTAGATAGAATAGTAACAGAGTATGAAACTAATAGGGTCGTTCTGGTACGTGCCAGTACAAAGTCCAATAGGTACAGGATCAAAATCTGGTTTTGTTGCAGTTTCTCATTCCTTATGTGCGGGACTTTATATCAAAAAGCTTTTTTTTTTTTACGGTCTTTCTCAAAGAGTTAGTTAATAATTTTATTGTGAATATATTTTGACAGGTGTGCTGATGACAAACCATTCGAGACACTATTTCAGGTGTCAAAGGAAAAAGCAAGAAGCTTGTGTGTGAACTTTATTACATTGGAGCAAAGTGTCAAAGAGACCATCGAGAGCTTTAAAGAGAAGGGTTTTGTTACTTTCTAATGCTAACAACACAATTTGTCATGAAACGAATGTGTCTAGGTAGCCTTGGGGGCTTCTTTATGAAAACTGAAAACTTGAAGGATGATTTTCAAATAAATTCAGAAAGATTTGCTATGCTTAAAAGTCGATTATAAAATCTGGATAAATTTGGTAGGCAAATGTTATAATATGATATATCTCGGTGGAAGGAAGAAAGAATAATTCTAAAATTTCTTTCTATTCAAACTATATCTTCTATTTCTCTTATACTTTTTCTCTTCTCTCTTACTTGCTTACAACAGAATACAAGTCTATTTATAGCCTTAGACACGACTCTTAAAATTCGTAATAAAAACATATAATAAAAACAGAATTCTAAACAACACCCTTTCAGCTGACACCCTTTCACTAAAATCACCATATCTCTCTGTAGGGAACTCCAAACGACTTGGAATTTACACCATTGGAAACTAGACTTTAAGATCTTTCTATCCATAGGTTATACACTAAATTCCACGTCCATTTGCCCCTTCAAATGTTGTCATTAATCAGCCTTAAAATTGTGCCAAAGTGCTGAAGCCAAAGAGTCTTCCTTAATTTCCTAATTTATTTAACTTTAATACTAAAATTAAGTTTATCTTTCAACACCCCCTCTTAAACTTAATTTCTTTTTCATCCGTCATGCCAATCATCATTGAACTTCTTCATAACTCACAACGAATAGCGACGCCACCCATTGACGGTTTTTTCTCGATTCATTGATCTATAAAATTCAAAAAATCAATCGTGGTTTCATCTCATATGCCATCCAATTTGCCTGACTCTTCAGGTCATGTATATGTGAGATTCACACCCACAACGTGGCTTCACAACGCATTTTTTCATGTGGCTCCACACCACATCTTCTCATGGTCTTCGCACACTTCCAGCAAAACATCTCATAATGTTGCTAATTCTCATATCTTGGCACTCATTGCACAGACTATCATGAGTCATTGCTCATGTCGGCTTCACTCACCGATTCTTCGAAGACCACTGGCAAAAACTTAACCACGCTTTTGTAACATTCGCTGCTTGATACATAACTCTCATCATTAACAAATTTTTTTTTCTCTTACAATATCTCTAAAACTATCTTCACGAAAAAAAGAACACTCTTTTCTTTCTTTTTTTCTTTTTTTTTAACAAAAATCAACACATGATATTTTTTCATTATCCCGACCCTTTTTCTTTTCTCACAAAAAAAACAAAATAAGAAGATTCAATTTTTTTTTTCAATGCTCCTAACAACACAAAAAAACTCATATACTAAAATAAACTCAGAAAACACTCTTAAAACTTAACTTTCTTTAAAACAAAAATCGAGACTCACCATTTTTTTTCTTTTTTTCGACATCTCTCTTTTTTCTTTTTTTTTTCTTTTTTTTTTCTTCGCCATGGTAGATCTATCTTAATCGACTTAACCTGGCTCTGATACCAATTTGTTATAATATGATATATCTCGGTGGAAGGAAGAGAGAATAATTCTGAAATTTCTTTCTATTCAAACTATATCTTCTATTTCTCTTATACTTTTTCTCTTCTCTCTTACTTGCTTACAACAGAATACAAGTCTATTTATAGCCTTAGACATGACTCTTAAAATTCGTAATAAAAATATATAATAAAAACAGAATTCTAAACAACACCCTTTCACTAAAATCATCATAACTCTCTGTAGGGAACTCCAAACGACTTGGAATTTGCACCATTGGAAACTAGACTTCAAGAGCTTTTCATCCATAGGTTATACACTAAATTCCACGTCCATTTGCCCCTTCAAATTCTGCCATTAATCAGCCTTAAAATTCTGTCAAAGTGCTGAAGCCAAAGAGTCTTCCTTAATTTCCTAATTTATTTAACTTTAATACTAAAATTAAGTTTATCTTTCAACAGCAAAGGCAACTCAACTCTGGATATTTTCACCGGACGATTTTGAAGTGAAAAATGGTACAGAGAGCTCTCACCAAGTGATTTGGAAGACAATTTTGAAAATATGTCCGGGCAATTTTGAAACCAAGACCGAGCGACTCTCACCCTCCGATCATCTCTAAACCTTCTTATCCACTAACCTAACCCTTATTTGCATATTCCAGGGTAATGGGACGCCACATATTGATCTCCACCCTAGATGGCTGGTCAACACTACATACCTTGACGATTTATGCGCATGCAGCATAATTCGCCGCAGTTGTCACACCCAAACGAAATAACTACCCTGCTCAAAACCAAATGCCTGTTGCCCCTACAAATTGACACCCCACCCACACTGTTCACATCTATAGCAAACCTCCTATTCCACTGGGGTCTGGGGTAAGTTCAAAGGGTTTTGAACTCAAAAATTGGTTTAAAGCCCCTCTCATCCGTTGATTTTGTATCGAGATTCATAAAGAAATGAAAGAAAATTTTGAACAAATAAAAAGTATGAATCTCGATGCAAAATCAATGGATGAGAGGGGTTTTGAATCAATTTTTAAGTTCAAAGCCCTTTGAATTTACCCCAGACTCATTCCACTGAACTTGACTTCAATCCTCATGGCTTCATCGTCCAAACACGTAGACCGTAAGATGAAAGTCCCAAACGATAGCACCATACATTCTCGGCATGGCCCAACCATTGCACAGCCACGCAGGAGCACAAGGTCACTCAAACAACCATTGCTCTTTGAGGGGCTGATTCGAACCCCAGTAAAAGGGAAAAAAACCATGAGACCAGAGAAAACCTCAGTCAAGGAGGGACTAGAGAAAAAAGAGATGCAACAATTACTGGAGAAGGAGAAGATCTAGACTACTCTATTACTGCAAGAGGAAATTGCCCGACTAGACGTCCTTTGTGGGGTACAACTAACAACAGGGGTCCATCCTAAGCAGGCTGAGCCTAAACCGTGAATCGGGGGGGGCAATGATGGAGCGCCCACATAACAGTTCAACCCAGAATTGGAATTTCAGCGCTTGGATGATCTATACACAGAGGAAGGGCTCGATGAGGTGGATTATGATACGACCTCCGAAGCCGAATTGATGGAGACGGATGAGGTCCTGGAGGAGGCTGCTTGAGGTATGGCTCCAATAACATGCCGGTAGCTTCTTGTGAAGTGGGTTTTTTTAGTTAGCAATTAATATAATTGTTTGAATGTAGGAATTTTGTTAGGTCTAGGATGATTTCTTTACTGTTTTGGAATGTAAAGGGCCTTGGAGACCCCAAAAAATGCAACCAAGTGAAACATTTGTTATAGGAAGCTAAATGCAAAATTGTATGTCTACAAGAGACTAAATGGAATGATTTTGATTTCTTTTGTTTTAAAAGAACTTTTCCGCATCAATTCTAGGGATATCACTATAGCAATGCCCACAACACTAGGGAGGCACTTGTGTAGCATGGGATAATTCACTAACACACGTACAATCACACACACACATCTTCTCCTCGACGGTCATTTTAACCCTCAATACCCTTACATTCATGGCTACAAATGTTTATGGTCTAGTGGACGGGTCTCGTAAACTAGATTTTCTTCAAGAACTACGTCAAATACGTAACCTAAACGACTTACCATGGGTATTAGTGGGAGACTTTAACCTCATTAGAACACCGCACGAGACCACATCATCTAATGTAAATCTGGGAAATATGCTTGAATTTAATCACTACGTCGAGGATCTCATGATCATAGAAGTCCCACTTTGTAGGAGAGCCTTTACATATACAAACAAAAAGACCATCCCCACATTATCTAAATTAGATAGAGTTTTTCTCTCATCACATTGGAATAATATCTCAAATACGTTGTTCAAGCATCAATTAACACCGATGGTGGCACCCGTTTTCGATCACGTACCCATTAAACTCACACTTAAAAAATACAAGAAAGGCGACCCAAGGGTTTCGTCTTTGAGAGGTTCTGGTTACAATACCCGAAAATAAGGGAAATTGTTCAAAAGGCATGTAATATTACAAACCCCTCGACCATTTGGGCAGTGGATATAATGCGTCGTCACAATGTCGTGAGAAGGGCGCTAAGGACCTGGTCAAAATCTAAATTTGATAGGTCCGAGACTTTTTTAACAAGAATAAAGTATGTGATAGAATGTCTAGACAAGACGGAAGAGCAAAGACTCCTCACACCGCAAGAATTTAACTTTAGAAGCAAGTTAAGGGAACATCCTTACAATTTATCATTCATGTTTGAAATAAAATGGCAACAATAGTCCTCCGTGCGGTGGCTCAAGCTGGGGATAACAACATAAAATATTTTCACGCGGTAGCCACGTCAAAAATATGAGGGAATACAATCACAACCTTGCAAGATGAGAATCGAGTGATCTCAGAGGAGAGGGATATAACAGATGCTTTTTCAAATCACTATAAAGGGATTTTAGAAACAACATCTCTGATAAATTGAGCTTTTAATATCGCCGGGTTCTTTCAAACAAATGAGAATTTATCCACAATAGCAGAAGATTTCTCTCGGGAAGAAATTAAACGGCCAATTTTCTCCCTTACAAAGGGCAAAGCATCGGGACCGGATGGTTTTCCATCAGAATTCTATCAAACATTCTGGGACATTATTGAATCATAAATTCTACAGGCAATCTAGGCCTTCCAAAATAATACGTTAGATCTTTGGCGGCTCAATAAAGCCGCCATCACAGTAATCCCTAAGTTTCAGGGTGCATCATCGCTAGATGACTTCCGGCCAATCAGTGTGATTTTAGCAATCCCGAAAATAATATCCAAGCTACTAGCGAATCGATTACAAAGGGAATTACCAAAACTGATTCATGTAAATCAAACGGCCTTCATCAAAGGACGTAGTCTAATTGAGACCTTTATTATGGCATGCGAGGCCATCACCTTGAGAGATCGGCATAAAAAACCCTTGGTCCTCTTTAAAGTAGATTTTTGTAAGGCCTTTGACACGGTAGCATGAGACTTTCTTTTATCGCTCCTGAAGGAGTTGGGATTTCCCGGGCGATGGGTACTATGGATTCACAACATCCTTATATCCTCCTCATCTTTTTTTAAAGTCAATGGATACTATGAGACATCTTTTTATCACAGAAGAGGGTTAAGGTAGGGAGACCCGCTCTTTCCACTTCTCTTCATCTTAGTAACAGACACGCCTGCTGAATAGGGTCAAACCACTATTATATTCCACCCCCCACCTTAACGCTTTCAGCATATCAGTTTGCATATGATACCATACTCCTGTTAGATGCCCACCCGCAAAACCTTAAAGTACTCATAGAGGTACTGAAATAATATGCAACTCTTACGAGGCTGACAATTAACCCGACAAAGAGTGTCCTCATTCCAATTGCAATCTCTACCACTCATTGGGAAGTTGTTCAAGGAATTATGGGTTGTCCGATCAAGCACCTGCCGATAAAATATTTAGGATTGCCTCTCTCAGTCAAGAAACCAACAAAGTTGGACTACCTTCCGTTACTGCAAAAAGTACAAGGTAGATTTCGGGGTTCAATAGATAAGTGACTCTCCAAGGGAGGAAGATTAACTCTTATTAATGTAACAATAAATGCGCTACCTTTACACTACATGCAAGCCTTCAAGCTCCCGGCGTGACTTATCAAACATATAGAGAGAGTCAAAATGCGCTTCTTATGGAAATGAGAAGACAGGGCTGCGAATGGCCATTACTTAGTTCGCTGGAAAAAGGTATGCTTGCTAAAGATAAATGGAGGATTAGGGGTGCTCGATCTCTGAACACGAAATTTTGCACTATTATTAAAATGGTTATGGTTAGTATACCATAAAAGGGATTCAATCTTTCTTATGGGATAATTATCACTTGCCACCCATTGGATCAGATATGCAGCAAGGGTACACCTCTGCCCTTCCATCCTTTTTCCTTCGAGATATCTTCAGGTTATATCAGATTCTCCTTACATCCACAAGTCAACATGAAAATGGGGGTTGGAGTGAAGATGAACTACCTCACACCTCTTTACATGCAAATTAGCTTATAATTTGCTTATCAATCCCGGTGTGAGGTGTGGGTACGCTAAGTACTTGTGGAAGGTGAAAGTACCACAAAAAATTAAAATTTTCATTTGGGTCCTTCTACAAGATAAGCTACTCACGGGTCAAAACCTAGAGAAGAGGGGGCTGGCCACACAATACATCATGCGTCATGTGCTCCACTAATAGTCAAGAAACATTAGACCATCTCTTCCTGCACTGTCCATTTGCGCAAATGACATGGTTGTCATGCTTTCCATCCAGGCCTTCAAATTTATCGATAGATAATACAAAGCGATTATGGCTGAAAAATAGAGCTTAACACATTCCTAAAGTTCGCTCAAGTTAGGACGCCAGATACTTTGCCACGCTTTGGGAACTATGGAAAGAGCGCAACCGCCGAATCTTTTCTCATACATTCAGAACTAAACTACTGATGGTCATTGAAGCTAGTAGGAGCATAACATTTTGGACAACCTACTTATAGTTTACAAATTAGGGAGATTATCTAACCAGGCTTTCTGGGATTCTCTACTTTTATTTCCTTTTCCTTTTATTTACCTTTTTTATCTCCTTTTCTTTTTTGTTTTTTTCTTGCTCTTCGTGTAAATATCCCCTTGTAATAATTTTTCTTTTTTATTTAATAAAATCATGAAAACAGACGAAGCCTGTTTCTTCAAAAGAAAGTCCCATTGCACCTTATTAGACATCCTACAGTAAGTCCTACAAACCGTCCATCCCATACCCCCCTACCCTATCCCATCCCCCAGCGTCTACAGTAACGCCTTCAACCAATGCCCACATCCCTACATACATCCTACGGTAACCCACGTCTCTGGCCCTATGCTATGACATGCATTGAAGCAGATAGGGACTGAGCAGAGCACAAGACCACAATGGTACGACGGGCTGAAGGCCGCCAAGTGCCTACTAAGCACAACCCAGCATCAACACTAGCATCTCACAAGACATCTCCGTCAAACATGCCCTGTTAGTATATAATATATATAATGGTAGAGGAAAGATAGGCAAAATTCTCAAATCTCTTCTATTATTCGGCCGATTATGATACTAGAATGTTTACCCACCGATTACGATTAATCGATCGAATAATCAGTTTTGGCGAATGTTTTTTACAATATGGGTTTATAGTTTGTGCTTGCACAGGATAATGATACCTAGTTCAGCGCTGAAATTTTTTTATTTGAGTGTGCGACCCTTTTTCGCGCGTTCCGCACCGCCGCTGGTGGCGATGGGATGCGGAAGAAGGACACGGAGATCCCTCCTAAGCGTGTATTTATTTAACGCCGGTTAATCCTACCGTTTAGACCAATTTGAATGCACATTTAGGGGGTTTTAGTGATTGTGAGTACTTGTAGATTCCGATGGGCGCAAGCCCCCACCGTTAATTACCCTGGGCTATTAACCTCGAGGCACCTCTGGATCTTTAAAAGGGGGAAGCAAATAGTATAGCTAAATGATGATCAAGTGGTCACGTGCTTCGGTGATCGGGATCACTGAAACATCCTGGACTTACCAATAGGTCGGTCCAGTGAGATAGGGCGGTGAAGAAGATGAACTTACTATAGATCAGTTCAATCTTTACCGCTCTGGGAGGCAATCTTATCAACAAACTAAATTGACCTTCGCAGAGGGATGGAAGGTGAGTCTACTACAGAATGACTCGACATTAGTTGACCTAGAAGATAAACCTACTACAGAACGGTTCAATCTTTACTAGTCAACGACGAATCACACAAAATACAACTCGAAGCACTTAGCCGGTTGATCTTGAGGTTGGTGAATCAGGAGACGGGTGGATTTGGCTCACGTGTTTCTTCTCGCTGATCTTCTAGATCATGAATTCCAAGCACTAAGCGGATTCATAAACCTAGGAACACAACTGCACACAAAGTCAAACATGAAGCACTGAGCCAGTTTGACATTGAGGCGTGTGTCAGTGAAAGAACCAACTACAGAACGGTTCATATTCACTGTTTTGTAGATGAATCTACTACAGAACAATTCAATCCTACAATCTCGGGAGATGAACTTACTACAGATCAGTTCAATCCCTTGAACTAGAAGACAAACTTATCGACGGATTAGGTCAGTCTTACTAGCTCAACTGGTCATGAATTACTTGTTCATGACACAGAGTCATCATGATATCATCTCTTTAGACATTGTGATGTTCTTCTCTCTTGAAATCAGCATATTTCCTTGTGCTGATATCACGGTCTTGGTCATTCTTCGACAAGCGTCAAGATGTTCTTGTCCCGACTGATTATTCTGAATATTACATTATTTGTGCAAAAATCACTGTTTTTCTCAACATCCCTTGTGTTAACATATTTAGTCACCTCTAAAATGTGAAAGGATTATTATATTTTTTTATTGATTTTTTCTTATTATCAAGATAGTACCTTTCATTATTATCTCAATTATAAAAAGTGAATTTATCATCTTTAACTTTATCATTATTTTTATTATTATATTTTTTTATATATTTTCTTTTATTCATTTATTATTATTTTATATTTTTTTTATCTTCAAACTCTACTTTATTTTTGTAGAAAATTACTCACAAAAAAAATAATAGAAAATGAATTATCTACTATTCATGATTTTATTTTTAGGATTTTTATAATAGCTAAAAGAATAGGATTTTATTTTTATTATTTTTATTCTATTTATTATTTTCAAGAATAATAGAAAATGAATTTCATAATTTTTATTTGAATTTTAGGATTTTTATAATAGCTAAAAGAATAAGATTTTATTATTATTATTTTTATTCTTTTTATTACTTATAAAAAATAATAGAAAATGAATTTCATGATTTTGTTTGAATTTTAGGATTTTTTATAATAGCTAAAAGAATAAGATTTTATTTTTATTATTTTTATTCTTTTTATTACTTATAAAAAAATAATAGAAAATGAATTTCATGATTTTATTTGAATTATAGGATTTTTTATAATAGCTAAAAGAATGAGATTTTATTTTTATTATTATTTTTTTATTCTATTTATTTTTGTAGAAAATTACTTATAAAAATAATATAAAATGAATAAAGTACTATTCATGATATTACTTGAATTTTTGGATTTTTATAGTATCTAAAAGAATAGGATTTTATTTCTATTAATTTTAGTCTATTTATTACTTATAAAAATAATAGAAAATGAATTTCATGATTTTATTTGAATTTTATATTTTTTATAATAGCTAAAAGATTGGGGATTTATTTTTATTAATTTTTTATTCTATTTATTTTTGTAGGAAATTACTTAAAAAATAATAGGAAATGAATTAGCTATTATTTATGATTTTATTTGAATTTTAGGATTTTTATAATAGCTAAAAGAATAAGATCTTATTTTTATTATTATTATTTTTATTTTTATATTTTATTATTATTATTATTATATATATATATATATATTTTAGAAAATATTACTTACAAAAAGTAATAGAAAATGAATTAGCTATTATTTGTGATTTTATTTGAATTTTAGGATTTTCATAATAACTAAAAAAATAGGATTTTTTTTTATTATATTATTTGTTATTCTATTTATTCTTGTAGAAAATAACAGAAAATGAATTAACTATTATTTATGATTTTATTTGAATTTTTGAGATTTTATATAATAGCTAAAATAATAGGTAAAACTTTGGTCAACAGGAAAAAAACAAACAAGATCATTCTACTTTTAAATTGTTTTATTATATTAAAATTCTTAAAGCTGGAATATTTTTATATAGAAAAATACTATGAAAAACAAAGAATTTGTAGAAATAAATTTGAGTTAATTTGGAGTTTGGAAACATTTTGAAATGATTTATTTACTCTTTATTTTTAATTTTCTGTTATTAATTGATTATTGGGCTTAATAGATTGGGCTTAATCTGGGACGTTGGATCTGTATCAAGATTAACACAGATCTTTTGTTTAAACCTTTATTCTATTTGAGCTGTTAGATCTGCTTTGAGATTGAGTCATATGAGATGAGAGGCCCAGATTCACTTATCATTTTTATTTAAACTATAACTTATTGTAAACTTCCGATCTATTCCAAGATTCACACGTGCGCTTCAATGTTCGTGCTGGCGCGTCAATATTTGTGTTACTATGTTTCTTTGACTCCCCGGTCAATGGAGCTTCCGAGATTCGTGCTGGTGGCGTTGCCGGCGACTGAGGCCACCGTTTTCTGATCAGATGAGTGTCCTAGCATCGTCCTTCCTCAAAGAATTATTTTATGGTCTCTGATCAACAATCCATACGGTGGAACATATTGTGTGCTAGTACCAAATGCAACGGTGTCAAATCGTGAAAATTTAATTAAGAAACAATGACAATTAAGATAATAAATAAATAAAAATGATTTAACACTAATCAGTAAATATCATAAGCCCGCAATATAAAAGAGATAAACATATATGTAATAATAATAATACCAATACCAATAAATTCAACAATTAGTGGAAAATACGCAAGGAAATGAAAGGAATGAAAAGGCTAAATATAAACAAACATGCACCTAAATTAAATTAGTTAAATCTTCTAATAAATAAATAAATAAACGAATTATTATCAAAATCAAATTAATAAAGAGAATTTAGCAATGAGAATAAGTATGATAATAATTAAAATGAATTAACGAAAATTGATTAATGATATTCCTAAATAAATAATAATAGGATAGGATATGTTTAAATAAATTAAATAAAATTTATTTGGCTAATTTATAATCAAACAAGACCATATGTATATAAGCCTATCTTGATCAAAATAAATAAATCATTAAACGACTCTAATTAAACTATAATTCTTAAATTCTCCTTTAAAATGAAATGCCACACGCTTGAGCACTCCTGACCGCCACATTTGATCCCAAATTACCAACTCTCTCTCTCTCTCTCCCGCATTAACTAGGCATTTAATGACGTCCCCTCCCCGTCCGCACACTCCTTCTCTCCCATTCTTTTCTTTTCTCTTTCCCTGTCCCCTCGCATTCATTTTACCCGTCCTCTCCCTCGTTCTCGCTGCTGCTCTCTTCTCTCTTTTTTTCACTCCTTCTGCGAGGGGTTTTCTCTCTCCCGTTTTCACCTCTATCGCCTCTCACCAAACCCCTCTCTCTGTCGCTATCGACCCTGAGCCCTCACCTACCCTTGTCACTTCTTGCGACTTGTCCCCTCTGCACGCCTTACCCCCCTCTCCCGTGCTGTCAGACCCGCTCCCGTCGAAACCTAGGCTTTACCCTACCCTCTGTCACCCGTCACTCGGCCCCCCTTCTTTATAAGGACCCCCCTGGCCCTTCCCCCTCTCCGGTTGTTGCTTGTTTGTCTCATGCGTTGAGAGTAGCCTCCATTTTCAAACTGATAAGAACAGGTAATTGTCTATTAAGGCCCTGTCTTGTGTTATAGAGAAAGAGGAAAGGAGAGTCCTCGAGGGGGGAGGTTCCTGCCTTGTCAACTCGCTGCCTTACCTTCCTTGTCCCACTCTCCTCTCTATCATCTGAGACCCATTTACTGGTAAACCCTAATCTGTGCTGGTTGTTTTTGTTAATTGATTTATGAGTGGAGATCGGATTTGTTTGTGCGTGGCATTCCCTGGTTCCTTGTTTGGCCGATTCTCCCCTTCTGTGGGTTGTGCTGTTGCTTGATGATTGTGCATGTGTTAAATTATGCCCTTATTTGATATGTTGTGAGATTGCTTGATTCGGTGGTTAGCACCATTTTTCTTATGACTGATGTTTGGACCCTAGTACACTGGTACCAATAGGTACCAGTGAAGCGGGGTACTATCCAGACCCCTCTGTGGTTACTGGTAAATGCTGACCTTGTACTGGTTTGGCTTTGTGCCCTGATCTGATCTGTTGGCCCTTGTAGGAAAAAAAAATTGAACTGTTAATCTGTTGATTTGGGGACTGTTTTGATGGTTAACTGATTTGGGTTATGAGATGGTGGAATTGACTCATTTAACTGATTGGGGACTGGGTTGTTTGTGCTGATGCTGGCCCTGATATTTCCCTTGACTCTTGAGTTGCACTACTGGCATGATTGTGCTGTTGTTATGCCAATCTTTATTTGACCATAATTTTTGTTGTGGCGTAGTTTGTTATCCTGGTCCACCCCTCTTAATTGGGCCTTGCTTGTTGGATCTGTGGCGTGGTAACTCCCTGGTCGTTGCCTACGTCTGTTGCCTTATTAGTCCGAAATCAGTGTGGGCCTGCTTGATTGTGGTTGAATGGATATGATTTCGATTTGGGCTTAAAGCATACCTTAGGGAAATACAAATTGATATGGAATAAGAAATAGAAATCGGCCAAATTCTAATAATCAAGACTTAAGAGAATATAACCCATTGGGCCGACAAATAAATCTAAATAACTTAAAATATAGAGTAGGATTTAAGATGCTAGATTAGGCCCAATGAATTAAAAAGTCTCAAGATAATTAAAGGGAATTAACTTAGAAAAATGTGATTAACTAATTGGAGGCCGCCCCGAAAGGGTGGCGGTATCCATGGACTAAAACGTAAACTTAAAGACCGGGAAATGATTATATTCCCTGACTGCCCCCGTTTCGGGTTGCTAGTGCACAGGCACAATTGGCTCGATAGTCAGCGTATGATCTCGTTCATTAAAACACCAACACATTAATAATATAATAACATTTTCTTTATTTTTGTTGTATTTATTTTTCATTTATTTTATTTTATTTATTTCTTTTCTTTTCTTTTATTTCTTTTTATTTTGCTTTTATTTTTGAAACTATTTTCCCTAACTTATAAAAACCTAATAATAATACTTATATATAATAAACTAAACTACATAATTTAAAAACATAGTAAAAATAATAATTAGAATGTAATTAATATATATTAGAATATATATTAATCAATTTCTCTATTTTTAAAATAAATAAAATAATAATAAAATATTATATTATATATATATAATATATATTAATCAATTTCTCTATTTTTATTTTTAAATCATAACTGTTGTTTTATTTTAGTTTTTAGTTCATTTAGTATGATTCTTATTTGTATTCCTTATTCCGCTGTATCGGAAATTGTATATGTAATCGAAGTGGAATTAATAAAATGAATTATGAATTTTATAATTATCTCGATGTGCATATACTGATTTGTTTTTGATATCTATCGTGTTAGAGTTAATTCGTTAAAAACTTAATCTTTACAAAATGAGAACACGATAAAGATAATGAACAAGTAAACATATGGTAATTATGATCGGAACGTGAATTAATCAATAAGGAGATTCATTACTAAACACTAACGAAATTAAATGACTGAAATCTATAAATCCGAGAAAAATATAATAAACAGATTAAAGAGATGATTTAAAATGACATACGTAGCATTTCGAACAAAATACGTTAATTAGATTTTCCGACACCGCATATATGCAGTAGGAATGCTGCCGAATTTTCAAGAAAAGACGACGAAAACCGAGCGAACGTTAATTTAATTATCAACCTAAATTAATTGTTAAAATCGAAATCAATCAAGTGAGACTAATAAATATCTAAATTAAATTAAATAGGTGATACAGTCGACTCGAATCCACTCGCGGAGTACGAGGTCACTCCCGACCCGACATACGCGGACATCGACCCCGAGGCCGGTGTTCTACCTCCGGAGTAGAGCGACTTCGAGATCCTCACCAGCACTCTCAGGTATGGTTTCCTGAGATTTGATTTTCTTTCTTCAGAATTAGGAACCCAAACCGAAAAATAAAATATTTTCAAAATAGATCTGAATTACGGTGTTTTCTGACCAACAATGATTAGAGACTAAATCTGACCTGTCATATGCATCCGGTAAATTGACCAACATATTCGAGACTTACCCGCATTCGCATGTCATATCACGTCATATTGCATGTAGACAGGATAATAGTAGGATTCGGAAAATAGTCCCGAGATAGGATTAGATAGAAATAAATAATTCAAGTTGTAGATTATAAGTATTAGGAACATATTATTTTTATCACTAATTATTAATCAAGTCAGGTAGTTAATCATGCATTAAATGCATGGGAGTGCTGAGAGGCGGGCCGGATAATTCTCAGTCTGAGGTTGCCTTGCATAACCAGACCGTTGTGGTTACGTACGGTGACCCATAAGCCCGTGGGACCCACCGGTCTGTATATGCACTGCGCATCTTTGCCTGTCGGGTTATCCACCGACCCCGTCATTTGGCGGGTTCGGCTGTGTCAGAGTGTTTTATTTTTGATCAATATTATATTATTACTATTCTTAATATGATTAAGATTTTTAATCCAAATTTGAGCGATTAGGGTACCATGTATTTCAGTAATTAGTGTGGGCGGCCATATTCGAGACTGGAATCTACTCCGAGATATTATATTATTTTATTTATCCGGCTTATTTAGGATCCTAGTATTGTCCGAAGGACTTTCTCCTTTGGCCCATAGTTGGTACAGAGAAAGTCGGGATGCGGTCCTCTGACCCTAGTGGGTACAGTGTAGGCTCCCATTTGTATATACTATGTTTTGTTATTTTACGGGATGCGATCCTCTGACCCTTGGTTGGTACAGTGTAGGCTCCCATTTGTTTCCGATTTGTCAATTCACGGGTAGTTATATCCTTTGGCGATATGGCAACTGAAAGCATAATTTTTAAATCCCCTTTTGCTCATATTATTATTATTATTATTTTGTGAGGTGGATCATCAGATTCAGAATACCGAGTACATGCTTTTAGCCGTCACTCTCCTAGGGCGTTATTGCCCCGGGAGGCCGAATTTTCCCAGGGTATTCAGGGCATTGGCGCCCGCTTACTCGAAAATTCTAAGTTCGTAAGTTGGGCCCGAATGCGTGCCCTCTTAGGTAAGTCACAAGTCCAGGGCCCGATCACGTGCCCGCTTGTGGATGGACTGATGATCTGCAACTGGGCTATATATATTCGGGCGTTTGAATTTTCGTACTTTATATTTTATATATTAGTATTTCCACAGATTTTTCTATTTTGGGCTTATTTGTCATTTCATGTCATTCATATAAGTGTTTTTCTCAAATGTGCATAAAGTTTTATTGTACTTACATATATTTATTTGCATGTAAAAAATACAGTATCGATATTTGGGTCCAGTCTGGGAAAGAAGATCAACTCTTAAGGCTGGATCTAAATCCGTACTGAGTAATTTTTAAATTTACTCACGTTTCCACGGTGGTTGTGGGATCCAGGTATTTCAGGAGCGGGATTGAGTGTTGATGAGAGTGCTAGGTGTAGTCCTGCGTGATATCAGAGGTGCTTCGCCGCATCAGCACAGTGAGGCGGGTAGATGATTAGGACTTATCGGGCATCGGGTTTTTGTTTCTTCCTTTGGGCTTTATTTGAGAGATTTTGCTACCCATTCTGATGGAGTTAGCCCCGCCGGTGTCTGGCGTTGTATTTTTCGGTATATTCTGGACTGTTATTGTTTTGTATTATTATTATTGTTTTGTTTATTCTGAGATTTATCTTATTTTATTCACTTAGCCTTTCGTACGCACGTCTCGTCGTGCGTACGTGGCGGGATTAAGCACCCCTAATCCGATTTAAATTATTATGGGGTGTGACAAATAGATTGGTACCATTCGGTACCGAATCTCAATTCTTGCTAATTCAATGAAATTAATTGATGTTTTCAACAATTAGCTGCTCAATTCGCATCGTTTATGTATGTTAATGTATATTAGCATGATTATTGCAATTCAATTTGACTAAAGAACACCACAGTACCAAATGCCATTTGAAATGTACTGGTATAGTTTGGTACCGACGACATAATCACGTATTACAGCTAATTCTAACAATGTTTTTGACAATTCAAAGCTTATAATGCATCGCCTCACATGCCTATATGAATCAAGTTGATATTATATATCTAATTTGAATGATAATCGTATTATAATTTGATAAGAACCGATACAGTGCAGTATCGTTCGATATCGATCATGATTCATTCAAAATTCAAATTATTTATTCGCTTTCAATATTACTTATGCAATCAACAAGCTTCATAACAGCTGTCTCAATCATAACATACCTAAATACACATGCAATTCCTTTTAATTTCAGATTTGAAACTCAATTTCGTCAACGAAACGCGATGTCAGTATTGGAATTTCAAATTAATCGAGTTCTCAAGCTTATAGCTGAGATCAATCGACTTCAAACAACACTATAAACCTCAATGCACATAGCATAAGCAAGAATCAAAGCCATTTTGGCTTCAAGGCAAGAAATCGAGTTGAAAATTCGACTGCCATCGAGTTCTCAAGTGTAATACTGAGATCAATCGATGTAACGGTGCCGTTTACTAATTTCTAAACAAAATTTTTGAAAGAAAATGAAAGATGCATACCCTCTGAACTTATAACTTGTGAAAGAACAAGGAAAAACAAAAGAAAAGTCGATAGAAATCGAGAAAATTTAAAACGGCACAGTATTATACTGTTATTCATAAATTCAATCACAATTACATTTCTAAGTCTCAGTTTGCAAGAATTAAACTTGCTAACTCTCAATTACCAATACACAGAGCTTAGAACTTACCTCTAATTGATCAATTGAGATGAATGAATCGAGTTCTCAAGTTTTAAAAAGCGAGATCAATCGATTATATCGATTCTTCTTTTTCTTTTTTGCTTCTAAATTCTCTCTCTTCAATCTTTAATCTCTCTAAATGTCTCTCTTTCTCTTTTTTTCCTATGTGTGTGTATATGTCCCTTCTCTTCATGAATTAGAGGGTTTTTATTGGCAAGTAAGGGGTGCACAAGGGAGCTAAGGCCATACACCACACAAACACCAACAACTGAACTGCTTTGGTCTATGAACATGGTTTTCACTTTCTGTTATTCATTCTGTTGTAGTGTGGGCCCCATTTGAACGAATCCAAGGTGAGTTCTTTGACTGTTGACCAAATTTGACCCCCTCTCACTTCTCTTCATCCACAGAACCTTCTAGACCCTCTTTCACGCTATATATACTCACTTTAACACACAAAGGTTGCATATTTCTCCTCTTCCATTATTGCCCTTCTTCAAAGCTTGGAGTTTGATCACCCGATTTCAATCCTTGACTCAAACCATATCTCTCGTGTCCAATTGACAATCTCAATCATCTAAGCAGTGTCGTATGAGTATATGGAAGCTACAAGCACTGCCAATTCGAGTTCAGAACGTAAGGTTTTAACTTTTCTCAATTCGCCCGATTTCATCACTTCATCTCAATTGCTTCAATTCAATGTTTAATTGTTGTTTCCTTCTTCACTTACAACATCGCCTAAGTGATTAGAGGTTACATCGCATCATCAATTTTGAGTTTAAACGCAAGGATCAAAGTGCCTCATTAACTACCCGAGGTGTTCGCCTCTCTTATCTACTCTTTCATTCATTACTCTCTTTCAATTTTGATCATTCACACATCTTCTCTCATATGTATGTAGGCTAGTTCTAACGAAAGGAATTGAAGTTTGAGCCTCTGAGAGCTTGATCAACATCAATGGCACCTTCGCGCTCGTCGAGAAGAAGAAGAAAGAGAGGGAGGGGGAAGGAGAAGGAGAAGGAAGAGAGGGGGTTGCGCTCGGCGCATAGAGTCCACAGCAAGGTAGGGCCCACCGTCAGAGGCACAGCGCAAATGAGCCAGGTACACATTCCCTTTTCCCTTTGATTTAAATCTTTATTTAGATCTGCGCATGGGCTTGGTGCATGATTGCTTGTGTGAGCTGTACACTCATAAACCTTACAAATGGGCCCCTTGTGTAAGCAGCTGAGTCTAGGCTCATAGATTCAATTATGGATTGATTAATTCTCTGCTTATGCTTAATTGATCTGACTTAGCACAATCTGATAGGGCCACTTAGTTAATCACTTTATTAATCACCTGTATTAGTGTTAATGTATGATGAGGTGACACGTTAATGAATGTCATGTGTCTTGGTCCCCACATCGATGACTGGCACCAATGACCACCGTGTCACCAGGAATGTTCAATCGCAGTTGTGTTGCCGCTTGTGTTTTCCATGTGGCATGTGAGTGTTGAGGTGGCTCTGTCATGGCTTGCCACGTGGCATGTTGGTGGGACCCACATTTCAGGTCAGTGTAGTGGTGGGGCCCACATGGCTGAGGTGGACCAATAGGAGAGAGTGCCATGTGGCACACAGATATGAGGTGGCTTCTCTGTGTGCTGCCATTTGGCACCTCCCTTAGCTGCTGTGTACCACTCACAGGCTGCCAAGTGGCAGCAGTGTTGATGTGGCCTGTGATGTGGACCAATCAGGGTTTGTCATGTGTCTCTGGATGGTATGACATGGTTGAAGGGTATTCTGCCATGTGGCATGGGCTGGGTGAACCATTGGTGAGACAATGAGAGGTGTTGCCACGTGGCATAAGTGAGACTCACTTGTCAGATATGTGGGACCCACATGGATGAGGTGGACTAATGAGGTGCTGCCACGTGGCACTGACATGCTGAAGTGACGCAATGAGGTGCTGACACGTGGCACCCTCTCTCTCTCTTCTCTAATTCTGTGTGTGTATGTTTGAGATCCTCAGTTTGCACCCAACAGTGTTTTTATCCCCAAGTTGCACCCAGATAAGTCTCTGATTGAATCTCAACCCTTGATCTGCTTATTTAATATGTTTTATCTTCTCTGAATTTATTTTAATAGCTCTACTTATCCAAAAATCATGAAATTTTCACCAAAAATCTCTAAATTCATGATGATCACTCTTATAATTTTTAATTCCATTTTTTCCCCTGTCTCCTTGCATTAAAAATTCATTTGCCAAGAAAACCCTATTTTCCTCTCTGAATTAATCTCATATTTCAATTATAACTCAGTGTCTCTGCCAAATAAAATTCTCTCACAGAAACCACCCTAATTAAACACCAATTAGACTTATATTGATGCTTATTAGGATTTGATTTGACCAACAGTTGATTACTTGTCAATAATTGATATAAATTCAGACTTGATCAGATGTTTGCAACATTGGCATCTGACAAATCTTGTGAAATTGACTTTCAATTCATATCCATGAAAGTGATTTGATCAATAGTTGATTACTTGTCAACAGTTGACACAAATCTTAGCTTGACCAGGTGTTTGCAATATTGGCACCTGATCAGCCTTGAAAGCAAAATCATATTGAAATTTCTCGTGATTGGCTGTATCAAAATACTGGCTTGGTATTGGCACGGTCCTTGCTATACAGAGATTATACTGCCTCAGTTCTCAGGGTTTGCTTTGAAGGTTGATTCTTCAGGTTTTGATCTTGACTTCCTTGATGTCTGTCACTGAGGTGTGGAGCCCACCTGTCAGTGAATGATAATTAGATGGATGACACCTCAGGAGATCTCTTTCTCTTGAATCTCCTGAGGGTCATCCACCTCGAATGATTAGGAGGTGGCAGGGCTTTTATACTTCTGACCCTTGTCCAGAATTTCCTTGTGGGATTAATGCTTAACCCTTGTTCCGACTTGATTAGATTTAGTGGATAGGCTAGGTTTAGGCTGTTGAAGCTGCTTGCGAGGGACTGCCAGGTGGGTCTCACTTGTAAGAAAAAATATAATCACATGGGTGACACCCAAGAGATCTCCCTTTTCTCTTGAGTCTCTCGCTTGTCACCCACGCCGAGTGGACATTAGATGGTGAGGTATTTATACCCTTGTCTTTCACCCCAATATTTCCTTATGGGACAAATGAATTTGTTCCAGTTGACCCTCTTTCTTGCCTTTCTTTTCCCTTTCTTATGATTTATTACTGATAATTGACATTTATCTTTAATTATTCAGCTGTTTTATCTTTGAGATTTTTCAAGGATAAACATTGAGCTTCAAATTTTTTTTAATAATAAACTAACTAATGGTATATTTTTAAATTTAGAACGGATTTTTTTAATTGGAAGCGTTTATAAAAACTCCCTCCAATGATAGCATTAAAGCTTGTGAATATTTTCCTTTTTTATTTTCCTCCGAAAATCTGAAATTTGTTATGAACGCATTAAATTAAGGGAGTTCTAAGGACTCTAGATCTCTCAATTAAAGTAGTCTTCGTGAGACCCATTCAATTTAGAAAAGTCTGGAAAACGGAAAGAAAAAGAAAAAAAGTAGGATTTTTTAACAAGGAGTTCTTTTGATAATTTTGATAATAATTTTTAAATAAATATGAAAAAAATTATCATCAAAATTGTCGAAATAATTCATTGTAAAGGTCTGAAGATCCCTCTCAAAGAAAAATGGGAAATGATGCAAACAGTAGCGCATGAGATGAAACAATGACACATATTGAGGAATCATTCATAGATGCTGATGATTAACAATACCTTTGAGTCTCCAACTTACACTCTGATCAAAATAAAATTGCGAGGTGTGAAACGGAAAAATGAAAATCACGTCTCTTCTGATCGGAACGATGAAGGTCATGTGAATCGAAAGTGAGATATTTGACGTGATTTCAGTTCTCATTTGTGAGAAAACTATTTTGTTCGTCACTCTTCTCTGACATCGTTGGTAGGAGCTCAGATGATCACTCTTTTATGCGTCAATATTTTTCGACGAGGTTGCAAATGATTTGGCTTCTTCGTTCTCCTCAGTATGATATAATTTTTCCGTGAAATCATAATCTATAACCTGTATTTTCTGATAACACATCTAAGATTTTATTGATATTAAATTGTAAATTGAGATTATAAACTGATTATTTTAATATATATTATGAATCAATTTTTATTTAATAGTAGTTCATTTGGATCAATAAAATTTAATTTGTAGTTCATTGATCAATAAAATTTAATTTAAAATTATTTTTATTCAATACAATTGTATTCTCAGCGGTTTTTCATTTTGATCTCTGCCTTATGCCTCCTCTGCATTCCACTCACTTTACTGTATAGAATTCTCATTAGTGTTTAAAATTTGTGTCTATCATAATTAAGTATGGTACGGACGATACGGTCCGAAAGTGGCACAACACGGTTGTCGGACACGGTACGGTACGACACGATTTTGGATCCGTACTTTAATCGTACCGTATCTATTTTTTAAAAAATCGGCACGATATGACACACAACGGTATATAATCTAGACACGACACAAAATAAAAATACCACACGACACGACATAAGTTCAGCATTTTATAATTTTGGTATCAAGTTAAGGATATGTTCCTTGATTTAGCATCCACGTAATATTTTTATCGTTTTTGGTGTCCATAGTAGCTTCTGAATCATGTTTCAGCGTAGCTAACAATATTCTAACTGTCAAAAGAATGAGATTGGATGAGAAAATATTTCAGGTTCTGGTTTTGTTGAACAATTAGGACGATGCAGAAAGTAGGTTTTAAGATAAATCGTGAATATACTCAATTGATTGAGAAGAAATTATCACTGCATTAAGTTTTGTTTCAAATGAAAGGTGATAGAGATGAACTAGCATTATGAGGAAAAAATTCATTTGCGAGATATTTAAATTTATATATGTATAATTAGGAAGAATATTATTATACATTATTAAGACACGTTTATCATAATTAAAACGTATTTAACACGATTAATATATGTATATCACGATTAAATCATATTATATTACAATAATATGATGCAATTATACACGACATAATTAAACATAACACGATTAAGCACGACATGATAGACACGACATACTTTACTCATGTCGTGTCATAACTATATTGTACCATCCCTAACTATGTCGTACCATCCATCTAGTAATTTTAGACACGATACATAAGAGGATGCGATTTAACATGGTATGATACGAAATGACACCAATTTAAAACACTAATTCTCACAAGGACATTTATTTTCCTAAAACTTTAATCAATAATTATTGGAGTATTGGAAGCATCCGTTGAATAACGGCTCCCTCTTCTTCAATCTTCACCTACCTCTTGTAGTAGAACTAGCAGTCTAGCACACCGTGAAAGTCAACGACTTTGTTAAAGCAGAATCTTGAGGAAGTCTCCGGCGCAGCGCTTCCCTCCTGGGTTCGGTTCGTCAGAGACTATGAGCAACGAGAAAACTGAGAAAGGCAGTATCGGTGCAAGTGACAAAGTCGTGTGCGTAACGGGTGCGTCGGGTTACGTGGCGTCATGGCTTGTCAAGCTTCTTCTCCAGCGAGGCTACACTGTTCGTGCTTCCGTTCGTGACCCCTGTTCGTACTCCCCTCAAACCATCTTTTTTTTTTTAATTATTGAATTCAACTAGTCATTTCCCTAATTGTAGGCATGCGGTAAAATCAGGCAGTTCGTGTAATTTCTTCTTTGTTATTAACCAATTAGACCGTTGTCCTCAATTGACTTCTTTTTTCAAGACTTTAAGGGTTTTAACTTTCAACTTGTGATATCCCCATTTAACAATGTGGAGATGCAAATTGAAAGGAATTTAGTAGGAGTTTAAAAAATAATCAGTTTATGAAATCTGAACATTTTTTTTATTGTTGTGTCAGCGGATCCCAAAAAAATCGATCACTTGCGTGCACTTGATGGAGCCGATGAGAGATTGCACTTGTTTAAAGCTGATTTATTGGAAGAAGGATCTTTCGACACTGCAATCGAGGGTTGCCACGGTGTTTTCCACACTGCGTCTCCTTGCCAAGCTAGTGTTACTGATCCACAGGTTTTTTGACAAAGCAATTCTAGTCAGTATCTAGTTCTACAGCCTTGATGTTTCTCATGTTGTCAACAGCTTTTTGCATGCTACATCATACCGTCAACAACTTTTATTAGAAACAAAAATGTTATTCTTGGCATGATGAAGGATCTCATGTTGTTGATATTGATTTGTTATTGTCAGAGTTACTTTTCTGTCTTTAGCTGGAATTTATAGGTATTAAACTTATAATCTTTACTAGTATATCGTGTCAATCAAAATATTGATGCACATCTACAACATGTTTATTCCACCCCTTTGAAGAAAGGAAAAGCAAATATAGTAAAAGTTTTGACTGCTTGGATAAACCATACAGCTTCAGTTAATCCCAGAACATAAAGAGTCCAAGTGAACAATAGACAAATAAAAGGGCAATAAAGTAAACAAGAAATTTAAATTAAAAGTTATATGATCTCTCATGGCATTGTGCCAAATACATGCCAAGTGCTTGTCCATATGTTAGATTAAATACCTAATTATTGCACTGTCAAATTTCAAAATGGATATTGATTTGTTTTGTTGAGGCATCACCTGATGCTATTGAGCTATTTCTTATATGTCTACTTTGCATATTTCATATATAACTATTTGACTACCTAGCAGCTAGAAAACAAAGATCTGAAAATCAGTTTCCATTTTTCTTTTCAGGCTGAGTTAATAGATCCTGCAGTCAAGGGCACATTAAATGTTCTCAGATCTTGTTCTAAATATCATTCAGTTAAGAGGACAGTGGTGACATCTTCCATCAATGCGGTGACATACAATGGAAAACCATTAAATTCTGATGTAGTGGTTGATGAAACGTGGTTCTCATCTCCTGATTTCTGTAAGCAATCACAGGTAAAAGTGTATGTTTTTTTGTCTGTTGTTCTCATAATATTGGATCCTTTTGTTTAAAAGATAATTAAAAAAATTGCAAACTCAAGCTTTTCCAAATGTTACCAGCAGGAAAATTAATGTAGAGTTTTTTTTGAACCAGTTATGGTATAACTTGTCCAAAACCCTGGCAGAGGAAGCCGCGTGGAAATTTTCAAAGGAGAATGGAATTGACATGGTTGTAATAAATCCTGGGCTGGTTGTTGGTCCTCTTCTACAGCCTTCACTCAATGCTACTTCAGCTATTCTCCTAAATTTGATCAATGGTATGTGTTGAGAAAGTTGGTCCAATAAAAGGGAATTCACATATTCTATAAGGGTCAGTTTGGCAAATCAAGGAATAGCTTTGGAATAGTGATAATTTTGGAAGAGTGATAGAATAGTATTTTTTTTGGAAGAGTGATAGAAGAGTGGTATTCTTGACTATTCGGAAGAGCGAAAATATCGTTTGGCAGTTGTTACTCAGAATAGTTAAAATATGAATAATTATGATACTAATAATGATGATGATAATAATAATAGTAAAATAATAATCATAATAGTAAGATAATAATAATAATAAAGTAATAAAAATAATCATAATAAATAATAATATTATAATAGTAATATAATAAAATATAAACATAATCATAATATAGTAATATAATAATAAAAAATTATAATTACAATCATAATTATAATATAATAATAATAATAATAAGTAATCATAATTTTAATAATATAATCATAATATAATAATCATAATCATAATCATGATAATAATAATTATAGTCATAATCATAATAATATAACTATAATCATAATAATAATAATATAATAATAAAAATATAATCATAATCATAAAAATAATTATAAATAATTATAATTATAATAATATAATAATAAATTAATCATAACTATAATCAACATATAATAATATAATACAACATAATAAAATAATAATAAAGTAATAAAAAATAATCATAATAAATAATAATATTATAATAGTAATATAATAAAAATATAAACATAATCATAATATAGTAATATAATAATAAAAAAATATAATTACAATCATAATTATAATAATATAATAATAATAAGTAATCATAATTTTAATAATATAATCATAATATAATAATCATAATCATGATAATAATAATTATAATCATATTCATAATAATATAACCATAATCATAATCATAATAATGTAATAATAAAAATATAATCATAATCATAAAAATAATTATAAATAATTATAATTATAATAATATAATAATAAATTAATCATCACTATAATCAACATATAATAATATAATACAACATAATAAAATAATAATAAGTAATAATAATCATAATCATAATCATCATAATATAATAATAAATAATCTTGATCATAATAATATAATAATATAATAATTATATTTATATTCATAATATAATAATATAATATTAAAATTATATTTATAATAATAATAAATAATATAATAATACTAATGGTATCAATAATATAATAACAATAATGATAATAATAATTTAATAATAATAATATAATGATAATATTAATAATAATAAATAATAATCATAATATTAATGTAATAATAAATTATAATCATAAATATAATATAATAATACTAAATCTTAATCATAATCATAATATAATAATATAATATAATATAATCAAATAATAATTGCTATTCCGACGAGAGCTAATCCAAAAGTATTCCACCTATAAGTCGGTATACCGATTAGCACTATTCTGCACTCTTCTACTTAGTTTAAAATCCATTTGGCAAATTAATTCGTCGGAATAGCTATTCTATTCCAACTTTTTGCTATTCCATTGAGTGCCAAACACTCCCTAATAGTTTCCCATTATTAATTAATTGCAACCAGTATCCAATTTTTTTATCTTCTAATGATGTTCAGGGTAAGTGTAGTGGCTAAGGCATATTAGTTACAGAATGGCAGGTTTGTTTCACATTTCCTTTTCTTTTCCTCTTTTCTTGTCTGAACCGAACTATAGTTCACATTTACTTTTGGTGTAAAGTTCTTGTATAATTCACTGATTGATACTTTCAATCACTTCAATGGACTATTAGTCCTTCATTCTAAATAGTACTGAGTTATATAAACTGCAATTAGTTTCCAAAATGAATGGAAGTTGGTGAGATTTCACTATTTTTGAGGATCTATTTAATGTGTGTTTGGTGCCATTTTGCATTTATGGTAGGTATACTACAGCTATCATATGCATCAAATTTAGGTTTCTTAATTATTTTTTTCCTTTTTTTAAGAGGGAATAGAAGATAAACATATAAACACTTGATAGTTTCATCTTTGGAGCTTCAATGAGTCAAAAAATACATTGTTCTTACCATTTAAAATACTTGCATTTATGGGCTAACACTCCTTATCAATCTTTTAGGTTCGGCAACATTTCCAAATTCTCTTTTGCGTTCAGTAAATGTGAAAGATGTGGCAATTGCACATATTCTTGTCTATGAGATTCCTGCTGCAAACGGAAGATATTGTTTGGTCGAAAGAGTAAATCATTGCTCTGAGGTTGTGGCAATAATTCGACGGCTTTATCCTTCACTTGACCTGCCTGATAAGTAAGTTTTGTGTTCACTGGAACTGGCAGCAATTAAAACACTTATTATAGTTCAACCATTTGCTAATCACAACTGCAGTCTTGGTTTATACTGACAACTAGCAAGATTTTAATCGACCTCTCAAACATGAGCAGATATACCTGAATTAAGTCCGTACCTGAATGAAACTTGACCACAACCTTTATGTATTACAACCCACAGAGCTGCTGTCAAAGATCTGATTGGAACCTGTCTGATTTTAAACCTGTGATCCAGCCTCGAAAACTAAACAGGACCATGATCTAACACGAGGAACATCTCATTCAAAACCTTGAAATCCTTTTCTCACATACGACTAACCTGAATCCACAATCTGAGCTCTGAATCATCGAAGAAGATAGTGATCCAAAATTCAACCGTGACCAATTTGAATGACCTAATTGTATTTAAGCATCTGTAAACCTGATTGACCTGTGTGACAACCTGAGCCAAAACAAATTGATTTTAATATGAGATGATCTGCAATCTACTGGTCGTTAATAATTAAGAAATGTCATTGTATTGCTGTATCCTCTGCATTGTATGCTAATACTGCATATCGGACTTTGTGGGTTATAAAGTTGGGTGGGGTCCCCTTGAGTCCTTGACAACCATTTATTTTGACAATCTTGACAACCAACTTCATATAAACTCATAGAAAATCTTAAAAATAAAAGGAACTTTACAAACATATTTTTGAACTTATGGATTGACTGTGTTTCAGATGACATCCAAATTGCATGAAATTTGATGATTTAAATTTAATGGTCTTTGATGGAAGTCAAATGACACCAAATTGCATAAAAATTGAAACACAACCAATTCAAAATCTTAAGAATATGTATACAAAGTTTTTTTTCATTTTTAAGATTTTCTATGAATTTATAAATTTGGTTGTCAAAATTATCAAAATAAATAGTTGTTAAGGATCCCCACACTATAAAGTTACCCTTTAACGATTATCTGAATCAAAGTACTTAATTTGACTGGATGTTAATTTTTTTAAATGATTTATATGTTGTTATTTTTCAAAGGTGTGAAGATGACGAGCCATTTCAGTCACCATACCAAGTCTCCAAAGAAAAGGCGAGGAGTCTGGGCATTAATTTTATTCCATTTGAGACGAGTATCAAGGAAATTATAGAAAGCTTAAAAGAGAAGGGTTTTGTAACCTTCTAATTATGGTAGCTCCCAAAATAAATTTGCGTGTGCGCATAAACCATAAAAATCAGATTGTCAATTATTTTTCCAAAATATAAATAAATAAAATAAATTACTCAACACATTGATTCGACCAGCTTATAGTGATACATGATATATCATTACATGAAATATACGATACCTTATGCTTGTATCCGGCAGAAAACCAGCTTACTTGTAGCATTTTATTTTCAAGAGCAAAATTAAATGGAATATAAAAATTTGAATGTAATTAGTAGTACTAAAATAATCTTTCAGTAGTCTCTTACTGGCATGACCATAATCTCTATTTTTATTTCTTGTACCCCCCCCCCCCTTCTGTTTTCACTTTTCAGTATTTTTGGAAATATTACGGCAAAAAAAAAAGCATTTTTTGTTAGTTTCTGATCGTGCTACTGGTACTGGGTTCCCGCCTCAACTCTTTTCTAGAATCAATATGCTCGCAAGAAAAAAAATTTTGCATTCAGCATGTTCCTTGCGGGAATTATTTTTCAGAAATAATGATTTATGTTCAATTGTGCCCTCATGATGTGATGGATGATCAAACCACAGACTGTACCGGGTATTAACAGCGATTGTTAATAACTGATGTGATGGATGTGATGAAATGCCACCGTCACCGTGCGTTGTTATGCATCCCCTCGTGAAATTTTAGCTAGTAATAGATGATAGAAAGAGAGGAGAGAGAAATGATTTTGTATATTGATTCAATTGATTTGAGTACAATTACAAGGGTATTTATAGGCTAAGTAATCTTGCTACACTAAGCATCTCCCAAACTAACCATCTCTATAATCTCCTACCTAACCCCTATACATTTGCTAATCATCTCCAACAATATACAACCTATAGTATCTCCAAACCTATACTCCTAATACACCCCCCGCAAGCTCATCGTGCGGTACGCATGTTGAGCTTGTCTTGCAATATCTTGATTGAACGCCAAAGTAGTTGATAAAGCTCCATGAAGAAAGAAGAAGATGTGGTCTTCGCATCTCATCACCTCTCATCGGGTTTATAGAAGGGCTTTCTTCTTTTAGTGCCTCGACTCGTCACCTCGTATGATGGTCCATAGAGAGCTTCACCATTGACCCTTTGGTACATCGTCTCCTCACATTTGGGTTTATAGAAGGGCTTTCTTCTTTAGTGCCTCAACTCATCACCTCCAATGGGGTTCATAGATGATTCCTAGGTCCTTTATGTATTTCGGTTTGGATATTCATAGAAGCTCGTTGGAGACTTCTTGAAATAAAAGAGAGAAATAGAGTTTGTTTGTTTGGCTTTCGTTTGTAATTGAAATTAAGGATTATTGGGGGTTTATTTGGAAATCGGTTGGAATATTGACATCTCTGGACAAAGGGAGTCAGGAAAATGGAGTTTGAGGTTCAGTGGGTAATCTAGTTTGTCAATCCGAGTTTGTTGCTTTGGTGAAATCAAATTCAAATCAAGGGATACAACAAAATAGTGGCCCACGACTTGATTGAAAAACAGGAAAAGGAATTTGGATGATTCTCTTGACATCAGCCCAAATTGATCAATTAGGCCCACTTATAAAGCATCAATCCAGAATAACGTGAATAAGGTGAATTTTGCAATAAACCTTTGGCGCAAGCCCATCTGCTGAAAAACTTAACCGGATCCAATTGAAGATAATGAAAAGTGGATTCGGCTACAAGAAACCGGATGTGAAAACTTTGAACCCGTCAAGCAGTTTATCGTCTTCCTCCTCCATTCTTGTTCGTCGACAACTCTGAAATCGAAGGCACTCTTTAAGATAGAAGCTTTCATCGTACTTCTAATCCTTGTCGATTTGCGACGAGTGCGGACCCCACTTGCATATGTTCCGATCTTTCTTCCTCTGCGCAAGTTGTGATGTGGCTGAGACGCCGCCATTCGCGATTTGAACGATGTCGTCTCTGATGAAGATTCAACTGATTGCAACCTGGATCTGAGTGAATGGAGATCTCCGACACTGCAGTGAGTCAGGTGCGATGGCGAGTCTTGATGCTTCGACACTCGCAAGCGAGGAGATCGATCGACACGGTCTTGATTGATGTCGGTCCGAATAGGAGAGAGCGGAAGTCGAATCTTGAGAGCGATCTTGATCGATCGTCGATGCTTCGTCGGCGGTGGCCGAGACTACATCGGCGCGCGACGAGGCAGAGAAGCCCGCTCGCTCTTGATCTGGTTCTGGAATAGTGGAATAGAGAGAATAGAGAGGTTTAGATTCGAGAATAGCCAGCAGAATAGAGAGGTTTAGGTGGGTTTATTCTTGGAATAGTAGTAGATCTGAGAATAGACAGAGAATAGAGTTATTTATTCCTAGAATAAAGGCTTTGTATTGGTTTATTGTGTGGAATAAGATTGGAATAGATGCATTATTCCTGGAATAGGCGCAAGCCTAATTCCAGCAAATTCCTTGCTCTGATACCATAATAGATGATAGAAAGAGAGGAGAGAGAAATGATTTTGTATATTGATTTAATTAATTTGAGTACAATTACAAGGGTATTTATAGGCTAAGTAATCTTGCTACACTAAGCATCTCCCAAACTAACCATCTCTATAATCTCCTACCTAACCCCTATACATTTGCTAATCATCTCCAACAATATACAACCTATAGTATCTCCAAACCTATACTCCTAATAGCTAGCATTATCCCTGTACACTTCCATCCTGGTATGAATATGATCGACAGTCCAAACCCAAAGAACTGTGGCCGATGGCATTGCTTGTAGTATTTTCATTTCTGTATTAAAAGAAAGGTGATATCAGTAGTTTGCAATGCTATAAACAGGATATGGTGCTATCTAACAGTGGGGAGGCATTTAGCGTTCAGCATTGAAGCCTGATATAGCGACAGATTTATTATGATACCAGTAACCAGCCTAATATGTAAATCTTCTTATAAAAATCTAAATTTTTAACAGAGTAATCGGCAAGTCTGGGATTATAAAATTACACTTCATGCATTGCCTTATATGTGAAATTAATCTAAATACAAACGCTGCCACATAGTTCACAAGTCTGATAATTAATAAGGTATTTTCAAGTAAAGCCGTCAGATCATGATTAAGAAAAAATTGACATGGCATGTGAGGATTGAAAGAACTTGAGAGATGAGCAGGTAATTCCACTTCCCTTCCAAGAAAAAGTGTAGGCAACAACTAACAATTATAGGCAGCTAGTGGCATTATGAATTTATGATCAGGTTTTCTCTTTCCATCAGTATTATTACACAATATACATTTCTGCACTAATATACTAGCTTTCTATGCTCGAAACCTCATTAGACCTCGCATGCTTTCTTGATCACATCTACGTTTCCAATATGAGAGGATTTCTATTTTTCAAATTGTATTAGAATTTTCTTTATCAACTGAAATTTGTTAAATTAACGAATTAGCAATTGTAGAGATAAAAATATTCTGAATTTATTACAGAATCAATCAAAATTTATCAAACTAGTAACGCGATAAAATAAATTCAATTTCATCGTTTGAATTATATAAGAAATAAACGACGTCAGCAGTGAAACTACATTACATTTTGTTTGGAAAAGACCTACAGAGAATTTGCATGACGTCACTCGTGAGACAATGCTTTAATTTTACCACTATATATTTTGGGAAGGGATTGACTTGATAATGGTTATCTTGAAAATCTTGACATTGATTTTTTAAAATAAATATAAAAAAATCTTAAAAATAGAATTTTTTTATGAATATGTTTTTCTATATGATGGTGATTCAAATTTTATACAATTTTATTTTCTTTTGGTATTCAATCAAAGACCATTAAATTATAACCGTTGTAAATTATATAAAATTTTAATGATCCTTGATGAAGTATCAAATTAAATTATATGAAATTTGAATCATTATCAATCTATAAGTAAAAGAACATATCCATAAGGTGTTTTCTATTTTTAAATTTTTTAGTATTTATTTGAGAATTCATTATCAAAATTATCAAAATGATCCATTGTCGAGTGATCCTCACCTTATATTATTTGGGTCCTATTCCTCCAACTCGCTACAAAGTTGCAGCGCGCCTTATAATCATAGGATTTTTAGAAGATGCTTTGAGATTGATGAAAAATGAAATGAAATTATTTTCATTTTGCGCTACAAAGTTATCGCGTGACATTTGATATCGATTCATATATTTTCCACTCAAATTAGGGGTTGCCTATATGGGCTCGGTCTATGAGTCCGATCCGACCATTCCATCAAAAATCTATTCTTTATCTAGTCTTTTTAAATTCAGTCTGTTTGTTTAAGAGTCTAATTTGATAAAGATCAGTCTCAAATGTCCAATTCTAAAAAAGTCCTTTCCATTATGATTCATTCAAACCCGGCCTTATCATTATCAAATCAGACCATCCCAAATCTTTAAACCCTTTTTTTTCAAATTTGGCCATTTCAAAGAGATTTTATTTTAATTATATTTATAAAATCCGAAAATTTTAAAAATATTAAAAAAATAAAGCAGAAAAATGCCATTTTTATATTGAATTATGCTTTATTTTTTTTAAAATTTAATGTTCTACTTTAGTTATGTTTACAAAAAAATAAAAAATAAAAAATGACAAAATGACAAAATATTTTTAAACACAACCCTTAGTCGATCCTTAAGGCCAGAAAAATCTAATAAGGACTGAGTCTATCAAAATCAAGCTCCTCTAAAATTAGATACCGTTAGGGGTGCCTCCGAGACGATCTCAAGACGAGCTAACTCAATCTCAAACTCGTCTCGTGATGTTAACGAGATGAGCTAGCTCGTTTCTACAAAGGTTCCTGAGCTACAAGAGTTAGTTCGTAATCGTCTCGTTAAGAATCGAGCTAGCTCGTTGGCTCGTTTATAGCTCGTGACTTGGCTTGAGTTTGTCCAGCTGTTTGACAATACAGTTTCAATAATTATAAATATAAAGCCATCTAAACACAAATACATACAAACAATTCAAACAAGCCTAAAATTCATACAAAGTTCATAGAAATAGAAATAGAAATACAATTCATTCAAACAACCCTCAAACTCTCAAATTCATACAAATATGAAGTCAATTCAAACAAATATGAAGCCAATTCATACAAACAATTCAAACAAATATAAAGTTCATACAACAAAGTTCATTCTAAATATTAGTTCATACAACAAAGATCATTCTAAATTTGAACTTCATCGTCATTAGTCGCAGCAGCAGCACTTGATGCTTGTGCCATTATGAAAAGTAATGGTAAAATGATTATTCTAGTAATTGATGTTATTATTTTGTACAGTAAAGACGGACTTTCATTTGAACTAGTTACTTTTAGCATGCTGTTAATCATGATTTGAACTGTATAGGTTAATGGATTAAGTACTTGTGCCTGACACACCCAAATAACATTCCCTCTTACATTTAGATTTAACTGGGTATGTCAATTTGTCATATGAGATTATGCAACAGGGTTTGCTCAAAAAAAAAATGCCTATAGATATGTCTAATTTGTCAAAGTTTAATTTAAGAATGCTGTTCCAAACGCTTCAGACAACATCCAGACCATTATCCCTTTATTAATGCAAAAGAAAAAATAGTGCTCATTGACTCATTGATGTTAATGTTAATACGGAATTATAGACTTTTCTCAGTAAAAAATAGTGAAATCAGTTGGTAAGTTGAAACAAATAAATAAAGGATATGGTTGTTGCCACACTTTATTATTTACATCATTCTAATGTTCTTTATTTGTCATATAGATTAAAGCTATGCATTTAAATATTCAGGCATTAATTTCTGATTTTGTTTCCTCACATTATTTTATTATTTTTTTGACCTGACCGAACCCAACTCCGATTAAATTTGGATCAAAAAAAATCTTGATCCATAACCGACCCGACGGGTCACGGATCGACCTGACCCGACCCGTTTAAAATAATTAAATATTTATTAATTATTCTTATATAATTTTAAGTAATAAGATATTAATTAAATTATAATTAATTTTAATTTGTATATATTTAAGTTTTAATTATTACTAAAATCTTCTCATCTTTCGCTACCGCTGGTCGAGCCACATCAACATCCCTTTCCAATTACAAGTACTCCAGTAAATTTCTCTCGATTTTTCGTTTTCAGTAAGAGGCTGTGAGTCTCAGCACGAGTGATTCGCATTGTGGTCACAAAAAAAAAAAAAAAACATAACTAATCGGGTTGATCCGATCCGATCTGATTCAGATAAAAAATTTAATCCGCATCTAATTCATTTATTTTCTGAACATATCGGATCAGATTGAATTAACTCGTTTGGTCGGATTAATAATTGAGAACCCTGATCCAAAACTCCATATTTTTTTTTGAGAAAACGCTTCATCTTCTTCCCGATCAAACGAAAACGGAGTCGATCTCAATCTGAAATCGATATCTCTGAGAAATTTCCCCGCTAATCTTTGTGATTTTTTCATTATGATTTGTCTAATTATTATTTAACGATTCTAATTTAATAATAATAAACAGTCTCACACATAATAATTTATATTTAAATTTAATCACAATTAATACAATACTTCGCCATAATCAATAAAATTAACCTTTCAAATTCTCCGCAGAAGCTGTCCGCCCCTCTATCTGGCGGTGAGTTCCCAATCACCTTTACAGCTTTACTAAAAACAAGGAAAAAGAACAAAAACTAGTGTGCGTGACAGTGTGTGTGTGTGTGTGAGAGAGAGAGAGAGCTGGGGAGAAAGACTAGATCCACCACTCGGCAGCAGAATTCCCTCTTGGCTGGCCATTTGTGCCTCATTGATCGATCGATCAGTACATACTTCGAGTAGTGTGGAATAGGTCGAAAAAGCGAGAAAGCATGGCGGACGGACCGAGCAACGGCGGCGGGACGAGCATCAATATTACGGCGCTAGACGGGATCGTAAACGTGAACTCGCTGTTCACGCTGGCGGCCTTCGTGGGGCTGGCGTGGAACCCCTCCGACGGCTCCGCCACGCTCTCCTCACCGGAATGCGCCGCCGGGGACCACGCGGAGTCGGACCTGGTGACCTTCCACGTTCTAGCCTTTGGTTGCTTCCTCTTCTCCAGCCTGATTGCTCTCTGTCTAAAGCAGGCCATCCGAATCGTGCGCAGCCACGGCTCAGCTCGCATCAACCGCTTTGGTCTGCGCGCTGGCATCTTGGTATGTGCCACGGGATCCGTTTTCGCGTGTATCTTCCTCATGCTGGCGCTGATCAATGTGGTGCAGGTGCGCCTCGGCCGCATCTCCTGTGGTGGTGCCGCCTTAGGAGCGGTGCTGCCTCTTGTCATCTTCGTCCCTGCTGGCCTCTTCATCTATGCTGGCATTGTGATTTATGCCTTCACCCACACCCATTAGCACGAGCACTAGCTACCTAGCAAGAAGGCCTCCCTGCAGTTAGTTTATAGACTTCCATTGCTTTCTGGATTTAATTTCCCTCCTTTCTTTTTGTTTCTCTTATGAGCTTAATGATCAGAATGAGGTCGTCTGTCTATTTCATTCAAAATTTGCTTGCTATTCCAGTCTTCCACCCTGAGATAAATGCTAGATTGGGAAGTGGGGTGAAAATTGTGTGGCTGACCAAACTTGGAAAATATAAAATGATTGATTGATGTTTTATTATGTACCTTACCAGTTAAAAATGTATTGTTTGTGTGAAGGTGGTTCAAGATCTTGTTAGTTTCTTTGGTAAGATAGAATCAGGATTCACTCCTGATCCTGTATGTCAAAAACTGAATCAGAGACTGCAGTGTATTGATGCAATTGAAGTGTAAGTAATAGGAAAATTAATTAAGATTTGGTGATCTGTCCCAGTTACTTGAGTTTCCATTCTTAAGCCCTCGTCATTAATCTTCAGTTCTCAGTCCAAAATTGTAGTGATGATAAGGTCATCAGTAAACTTGATGGGTTGTTGGCGCCAATCTGGTGTGTTGCTCACAGTTGATTGCCTTCCCAATATGCATGCCAAATTTTTATGCCCAATTAAGCTTCTTCAGTTTTCTAGATCAAGTAACTGGGACAGAACACCAAATCTTAATTAATTTGATAGTTATGGAGTCTCGAGTCAGTATGAAGTTCTGACAGCATATATAAATGGTACTATGAGGGTGCTGCTTAATACCGATTGTATATGTATAGCCATAATTCATAAGAGGGAACTCAAGCTACAAAAATTTGAAGTGGCATCTTTTGTCTTAGTTTAACTTCACAAGCAAACTGCAATGCAAATGGGGAAACCAGGAATCTGCACTTGTTTTTTTGTTTTGTTTTTAAATTCAAAACTTGTAGGATATTTTATAAACATGTTTGATATAAAGTCAAGAGTACTGATAGGGGAAGGAATCTAACATCCCAATCTATCAAAACTAGAAAATTAGAACCTGGACATCAATTTTACTTGGTTGGGAAAACCCTATATAGAGTAGAGCTTTGTTTCCTTCCCACTACTTCAGAATAAAGGTGCATGTTATTTTATTTTTGCCTGTTTACCTCTGCTTGTTTATTATTTTCAATATTTCAAACTTGAATCTGCTCTCAAATTGTTTTGAGCGTTTAAACATCTAAGTCACTTTTGTTATGACTAAATGCTGCCATCTTATGATAAGGTGCATGTCGTCAACATTGTTTACGGGGATGACGCTGCGCGAGGTAACTGATGCTGTAGGCGGACGTGATGCTGGTCCGTAAATGAGATGCTAATCTCTGGGATCTAAAAGGGGATTTAGAGGCTTCCTGTAGAAAGTAGGCACCTCATCCTATGTGTAGAAGCGCAAACAATGAGGAGTTTACTAAAGGACGAGGCAAGGGTCGGGCAAGGGGAAATTTGGTAGACCTCAGGAGAGCGCTGTGAGGTACACGAGCAGTAACCAGTATTATTGGGACATGGTTTAGAAACTGAGCCAAATATGAGTTGGTTTGGAATAGGCAGGAACTTGTATTTTTGCTTGACTTACTGGTTCTCATCATGTTTTCATGAAAAGCCTAATTAATTACTGTTAACATCCGGCCTATTTTCACTGAAATGGATCGGAGATATACTGCTTTTTAACCTGCAGCTTGAAAGTGCAGAGTGAAAAACTTTCAAAGATAAATGTTACCGGAGAACTTCACCTAGTTGTTTTAGAGTCACTAATTAGTATATTTATTTTATTCTATGAACTTTAATTATCGTGTAGAGTTATCCTGATTTGTTTAGGGTGTGGGTCGATGATTTCCTTGCCCATACCAGATCGGGCTTGACCTGTTAATCGTAATGCCCGTGGACATCTCTAGGCCGCAGTAATTTTGTGCATGATACCATTGGACAACGTTATCTAGTGCAAGCACGTGATGTAAGTTGGTGAGCACCGTGCTCCTTCAGATATTAACACTAAAATGTCCTAAATTTTTATTATGTGCTTTGAAATAAATTCAGAAGTAATAACATCCCCTACCAGAAATAGAAATAACGGATGGCATGTTAAATGCTTGATTAGCACCAAGAGCATCAAATATCCATCGGCATACCATCACATCACAAATATATCAAACTTAAATACTCCATTACCAGTATGAGGATCAGCGAAGCCCCTCTAAACACACCGCTGCCACCTAGTATTGGAAACTCTCTCACCCTCTCTAGAACTGAGTTTCTGCCCAGCACAATGAGTGTGCTTCCATTGAACCTCCCCTCCAAAAACACTAAATTAACAACCATCATTAGTATCAAGTCTTCTTTTGATATGTGCGCGTAGAAGCCTTGTGCCTGTCTTATGAGAGTAGAGCTGAGCTCTGGCTCTTTGTGTTTGGGTTGGACCCGCTTAGCATGTCATGGTAGTAAAAATGGAGGCGTGTTGTTCGTTTAGTGTGCATGCTCGCGGGGGAAAAGAGAAAGTAAGATAAGAGGATGGTTGAGGGGGCAGGTTGCCATTTAGGGAAGTACTGTGAAGTAGAGTATTGAAATGGACCGGACGGTCCGACCCGTCCCGGACCGGACCGTGACCGTGGACCGGACCGGACCGGACCGTGGCCGGACCGTGCCCTATCACGGTCCGGTCCAACGGTGGGTCGGTCCTCCCTTCACCCGAAAATGGACCGTGCCGACCCGTGGACCGGACCGTGGACCGTGCGGGACCGTGGACCGGACCGTCCCGGACCGGACCGTGTAAAAATGAAAATAACAATTAGTGTTTTATGTGTAGTTTTAAATAAAATGAAAATAATAATTATTGGTGTAGTAAAAAAAATGTTCTAGATAACATCAAAATATAATAACTATTATGTGTAGTTTTAAATAAAATGAAAATAACAATAATTATTAGTGTAGTAAAAAAACATGTTCTAGATAACATCAAAATATAATAACTCACTTCATTTTTAATTAAGTATGTTCATAAAAAAAATTCATTGTATTTCCAAAATTATAATTTTCTGAAATTTTATTTTTTTACAATTTTTTTAATTTTTTAGTACTATTAGATTTTTAAACAATTAAAAATAATAATTCGAATTAGTTAAAAATTATTATTAAAAATATGATAAATTATTATTTTTTCCAATTTATAAAAAAAAAAAATTGGACCGACCGATCGTGGACCGTCCGTCCGGCCCCGGGGCCAACGGTGGGACGGTTCGGTTTTTCGAATTTGGACCGCCTTGACCGACCGTGCGGACCGTGCGGGACCGTGGACCGTGGACCGTGCGGGGACCGTGGACCGTCCGGTTTGGACCGGACCGGCCCGGACCGGACCGTGTTCAATACTCTACTGTGAAGTGTGAAGAGGATGCAGAAACCAAACCAATTCCATTCTAGAGGTGATAAAATTGGATATGACTCGAGAAATTACATGACCTGCCGACTCATTTGGATCCCGATCTGATTGTTTAAAAAGCCAAATTGACTCAATCTGATTTGAATCCGAACTCATTCTAGTCCGAAATCAAATGATCTATAATATAATTAAAATTAATCTAAAAATATCAATATATAAATTGACCCGATTTAGCTCAACCTTGATTCAATCTAACCCGATTTCTTTCAAAAGATCAAACCGACCGACCTAACTCGCTAAACCCAAACCCAAACCCGAATGCGTATTCGAAATGATCTATCTCTATCAATATCCACATATGTAGGAACTTGCTCTCATAAAATATTTTGGAATAACAATCCCTTCATTGCACCTACTAAACAAAGACGAGTGGCCAATGTGTGTGTGTGTTTTTATTCTTTAATTTCAATCATACTATTATCCTGGTCACAATATATAATTTCACAAGAAATCAATACAATTTTATCTTATGGGCATGATTATATGTCATAATTATGCTTCTAATAGTAAATATCTGATCAAGAGAATTCACAATTATTTGTTTCGAGCTAGAAAATACGCGGATTATTTGTCAAAAAAAAACATGTGCACAACATTTTCATAGGATCAGTCGCAATAAAAATCCACAATGGCATTTGTCCGTTTCTTTTAATATTCTTGGCGAATATGATGAGATTGCGCCATAGAAATAATTATGGCAGGATTTAGTAATCGATGGTGCCTTTTTAATTGTGGGGCCCATGCTGTAGTCATAATTGTGCCTTAGAAATAAGTATGATGTGAATCCAGCAATATGGACAGGTAAAACTTTTTAGATTGCTAAGTAGGTGAAAGTATCTGAAAGAGTGAAGTACAAGAGTCAAATGTGCGACAAACGATGCATAGGAACCCTAAATGGTCACCATATTCATTTTGTTCTTAATTAAAAATTCATTATGTATTAGAGGCGGTAGGCGGTTGACAGGTTCCCATCCAAACAGAAAAAACAAAAAAAAATCAGTTACTCAACATTGTTTTTTTCTTAAACTAATTAAAGTAGTTCGTCCGTCATTTTATATAAATACAACCATAAATAATATGACCTGCTCACCTGCTATGGTCTTTCATTAGAAGTGCACTGGTGGAACTCCTCAAAAAGGCAAGTAAAAACCAGTAAAACTTTCTGTTCCTGGACTGAAGGAGAGTGAATCATTCTTTAAGTAAATTTTCTAACTCATAAAGTAATTGCAAAAAAAAAAAAATATGTTCGTCCAACAGATTAAGCCAGTATGTATAAACTTAAGAAATAAATAAATTCTATATGACCGTCAGTAAAAAGCAAATTGGATATTCACTTATTTAACACTACCAACAAAACCGTATAATTTTTTTTCTTATCTTTAAGAATAACCACAAACATCAAGTATCAAAAAGAGCATTACTTTAAACTGATAGAAACCTATTTTCATTATGGAAGAGGTGAGCTGAGCCCTTCTTGTACTGCCATAGGGTGTGGAGGTTGATGTCTCTTTGATGTAGATACAAATTTTTTCTTTAACGAGGCATTTTCCATGAATTTCTTTACAGTTACCTTGGCATACACTGTGCGGTACAGAGGTGAGGCACTCTCTTTCAATTTTAGAACAAGGAAAAATATAAGCCGGTAGGCCAATAGTATGGCAAACATTATTCCAAGGTCTAGCCATTTTGAGTGGTCGAGTTTAATCCCGAAAAGGTTTGTGATGATGTATTCTCCGGTGAGCTTCTTGTCGCCTGGCCATAAAGGGTCGAATTCAAGCCCAATTAAATCATTCTTGTAACCTCCCTATAAACAAAGAAAATAAGTTGTTTTTAGATTAATTTAACAAAATGAGTTTAAAACTGTTTAATCTGCCTTATAATATTCTTTTTGCATTAATTCATAGACAATATTTATTTACAAAAAAAAAAATCCATGCTGATTGTATTTAATCTGCCTGGGGCAGACAGTAACAATTACAAGGACAAAAAGTTCTGTAAAACACCAAAGAGTAATTTTGTTCGTTATTCAGCTGATTAGGAGAACTCCTAATAAACTAAAAAGGAAAGAATTAGCAAAATCAGTCTTTCTTTCCCTTTCTTCTTTTGTGTGTGTGTGCTGGTTTCTGCGTGTGCATTGGGGGGGGGAGTATGCTATGCATATTCTAACAGGTCAAGCTAGAACCTGGGACCAATCATAACTTTGTAATGTACAGGTTGCATCAGAAATGAAAAAAATGGATAACATAGCAGTACAATTTACTTACAAAAGGACTTCATCAAATTAAATACCTGCAAGGCCCAAGATCCATAGACTACATAAGAGAGAGGATAACGCCAGACTGGCTTTGGAAGGTCGGGAAGACGTCGAAAGAACCCAGAGACCATCATCATAATTCCCTGCTCAAACAATATGTTCAGATCAAGATTTTAAAAAACTTCATTTAAACCGTTAAATATCGTTAAATAAATCCATTTAAACCGTTTTAACTCGAAATTATTGCCTTACCCTTAAGAGCTGTGAAAAGTCTATTTAAAACTTGGTTCAGATACTATTTTTTTTCATCAATATCTCTGCATTATCTAATCTGGGAGTGTCTGGGAGAATATTGACCCCTTTTTGCAAAAAAATTGGGTCCTTGGTTGGTAAAAAAATTATAAGTCTGTAGCAAAATGAAACTAAAGTCTAATATCTTCCTCGCATTATCATGATTTATTCAGGTTCCCTGGAATATGGATCATATTCCCCCCTGTAGGGACAGATCCAATTCAACAGTCTAATCTTTCTTTGAACCAAGAAGAATTCAGGATCAATTTCAGTTTCCAGTCAGCTGCAGGCATACAGCAGACTCAAATTCAACAGTCCAATCCTACCTTGAAAGTTTTCTGATTTGTTATCTTTTCCAGTTTATTTGAGGTTCATATCCCAAAGGTGCAAAATTGTCAACAGCCTAAAGGAATTTTGGAGGATCTCAATGCAAGTTTCCCTGTAGTATTTCCTAGGTTTCAACATATGAAAGTTAGCTTCGGATAGCAATATTCTTTTAATATTTTACTTACAATGACTCCAGCTCCAGTTATAATCCCCATCAAGAAGTTTGGAACAACTCCAGCAATAATCATCATGAGGCTCTCAATTACTGAAACCCCTGCATACAAGCTTATGGCGAAGTATGCATAGTGCTCAAAACCATGGCGGAACTTCACCATGGGGTAGACTATTGATGATGTCACAATGGAGACTGCAAACAGAAATGGGAAAGAAGATAAAAAGTTGGAGAGTATGTAAACAACCACCCCATAATGTCCATTTTGCCTCTCTCGAGTGAAAACCTTCATCTCTTCAATGAAGGAAGGAAAGCCACCTATTGACATGAAGGTCATGAAACCGGACATAAAACCACCACAGGCTGAGCGTGCCAAAATGGCAGTGTAACTTGTGCCTACATCATGGTAGATGCTGCCAATACATAATGCAACAACTATGTAGATCACGATACGCAACCAGTAATAGCCGAAATCTCTAGACATGTTTATGAATGAGCGACTCGTAAGGGTACCCAGTTGTTTCCACCAGCTTGCTTGACTGCCTTTTTCTGGCTCAGAAGTTAGACCTCCCTGTTGCCAAGACATATACCATAATTAAGCATTGAAACCAGCAGGATTCCTAGTGTTATTTTATTTTATTTTATTTTGAAAGTGGGGGTAATAAAGCCTATCCAATGGGGAATTAGGTATTTATTAAGGCTGCCTGTATAGGCTTCTTATGACAAGTTCTAATGAGAAAGAAACCACAAAAAGTAAACAACAGGAGGTAATGCCCCTAGGGTACCCTGCTGTATTTTTCCTTTCATCTTACTAGAGCAGGAAGTTTCCAGCAATACAAGTTGCAGATATCTCAAATATTACATGTATATCAGTACACATTAATAAATCAAATAATCAGGTATCAATTTCATCAACTGAATTCCAAATAAATTATACAAATGCTTACTATTTTTGAGATCTCTTCAATAGTTTTCTGAGTCATCATTGCATACGCAGATGTCTTGTATTTCTCTATCAGAATTGCTCTTATGTCAGAGGTCCTTAACTTGGACAGAGGATCTGACTCTGCCTCCTTCAGCAAGTTAAGAAAATAATGCAATTTGAGTTGAAAAAGGAAATAAATTGTAACAATTACTGGCAAAATAAATTGTGATTAGATTCATACTCTTCTCAGCTTCATAGAGCCTTTCAGTGTCGCACTAACGAGGTCAAAGTCAGAGTTGATGCATCTGAGAAAATGGTCTGATGGGTTTCTTCTGCTTGGACAGGGGAACCCCACCTCGGCAAAGAACTATTAAATTGACACTTAATTTGGTTAGATGACAGTTATTGTGTAGTCTTTTTATAAGGACATGATATCTGGTAACGTTACCTGTATTAAGAGGTATCCTGTCTTTCCAATCTTCTAGTCAATAGTAGGACTTGTCATTTTGGGTATTTTTCTTGTAGAATTTTGTGTTTATTAGGTGTGTAATCTATCTACTTTGTGTTTATATTAGATTCAATTATCTATCAAATTTGCTTTTTTCCTGAAATTGAAATGATATATAAGTTGGAGTTCAAAATTAACTATTACCTTAGTAGCTGATTTAGCATCACCAAAGTACACAACCTCGCCACCAGACAGGAGGCATAGGTCATCAAACAGTGCAAAGACTTCACTGCTAGGCTGGTGCACAGAAGAGATTATAGTCTTGTTTCCATCAATCGCCATCTGTCTCAGAGCCTGTATAACAAAAAATGCAGATGCACTGTCCAACCCAGTGGTTGGCTCATCCAGGAATAGCAGTCGAGGTCTAGTTAGAATCTCCAGGGCAATGCTCAGTCTCTTCTTCTCTCCACCACTTATGCCTCTCAAGTGCCAGTTACCTATTAATTTGTCAAATTGGAGTTCCACACAACATCAAATCAATCTATCAAGGCTACTACAAGAAACAATTTTCAATAAGGTCAGTAAATTTGCCCAATAAAAACCATAATGAAGACCAAGCTATATGGCTAAAGTATTATTGTCACTATAATTAATACTGCTGCTGCACCAAACCATCTTAGTTGTCAAGCTAGAGAAATGTTTTAAACATCACTATTTACTGATAGCAGTGTCCCATATCATTCAACACGTCTCAGCTATGTTAGTACATATTGTAATCCCCCCTGTTGTTAATCTTACCGATGGTACGGTCCGAACAATCCTGGAGCCCCATTTCTTCAATTGTATTTTCAACCATGTTGCGCACCTCCTCCTTGGACATTGTGGTGGGAAGCCTCAGGAGAGCTGAGTAGGTAATTGTTTCTCTCACTGTGAGTGTCCCCAGAAGCACATTTTCTTGTGTCACATAGGCCTGTACAGATGGACAATAACAGTAGGTTATGATTTATTCTTTCCCAATGAATCAAAAAATTATCCTGGTGAAATAAATTATAGCTGCAGCAGAATCTCTCTTTTATTCTGTTTACAAAAAAAAAAAAATCTGCTTACATTTATCAGTTCTATGCTATGAGAAAAGGTTTTGCAATGCGCCACATAAACTTTGGATAAAAAAATAATACAAATAATTAATGTATTATATGTATTATGTCCCGGAGAACCATGTAAGGAAGTCCTGATCAGAAACAAATAATGTATTATACGTATTATGGTTAGACCCTTTTAGGTTGCAACTTGCCCTAGCAATACAAAGTAGCCTAATTTTTAAATTTACTTTTATGAAGGAAATAAATATAATATAGCATCAAAATTATTACAAGCATGGGTTTGTAAGTTCCGACTTCAGGAAATAAGCATCTGGCATCACTATTTTTGGGTACCAAAAACTGAGTTAGAATCAGAAAGTTCGATTATCGTTTGTTTGGTCTCTCCAATTGTGACCCTACAACCTGAAAAATTTCCACAAACACTTCCATGCTTCAAGTTCTTCTGCACTAGTTTTAAGGGTCTGTTCGGATACCACCTTTTAGATGAGTACGGGTTTAAATGGGTATGAGTTCCTACTAAATAATTGATGAGTTCTCGACAGCCACGGAGAGAGTGGGAAAAATAAAATCCAGTCCAAGGTAATTTGTTTTTTCCCACAACTTAACACTGAAACGGAAATCGAGGCTGGGAAAATAACAAATCCAAGTAGGGAAATATGCAGCCGAACAGTCTCTTGAAAAAATAACCCATGAGCAGGAATAAAGGGAAGTAGTAGGTGGAAAAATTAACACCATGGAGGCCATGATATTATTAATAGCCATAACACCATGGCGCGCACTTTTGATTGAAATGCAGTTGTGGTAGTTGGCAATAAATCAAGCAATCAACCAAAGCTTTGCAAAACTATTTTCTCTGAATTATCCGAGATAAATATATTACCATGTGCTCCAAGTTTGAATGTTTCTTTTTGAAGTATTAATTACTGCAATATTCAAATGTTCCTCAAACTACATAATCCACTAAAAGTAGAATGGCTGTATATGCCATCAGGCTGTATTTATCATTCATAAAAAAAATCATTAATATATATGATGAAGGAAAATATTCAAATGGAAAATGGGATAGACTTCCTACCACAACACCATAATCAAGCCTTCTCTTTTGCCGTTTAAAATCACTTTCCCTGTCAATACCACATTCCTTCCTAGCCTCCCTGCTCAAGACCGAAATTGGAGTATAAAATACCCAAATTAGACCAGGTAAAAGCTAATATTTGAGTTCACTTTCCAGAATAGTTTCAGTAAGACTGTGATGAGATCAGATCTTTCTCTTTTTCTTTTTACCACTTTGGTATTTGCTGAACAAAAAGAGCGAGCAATACACTCATTATAAATAACTTAGAGACACTTCGTTAATTGATAATTATGCAATCTATACCTCCAAATATGAAATTTGGAGGGCTAATTCAAGGTGTTACAAACAAATGGTTGGAATCAAGCCATTATATAAAATACGTGACAGTGCATTGGCGGATAGATTACCTTCTTTCTTTCTCTAACAAATCCTTTTTTTGGAAAATAAAAATAAAATAACAGAAAGATGGTGCGTGCATGAAACATGCGTGGATTGTTTGACATAACACAAACTAGCTCTTTCACTGGATACAATTAAAAAGAAGGTTCGATTAGTTTGAAGTAGTAGATTTTTTTTCTTTTCATTCTATTTTTTTATAAAGCAATTTTCTTTTGTGATGGGATAGAAACCACCCAAAAATGTGTGTCGTGTGTGTGTCTTAATTATTTTCTTCATTTTGGAATATTTATCAAATCATTGATATAATTATGAATAAGAAATCTGACATGTAAAGTTACAGTGTTGCAAACATATGCATAATCTCAATTCTGAACAAACAAATTGACACCAACTTTAAAAAAAAATTGTTAGCTGATAAATCTAGAAACAAAATAGAATCAGATCTATTACATATCCATTTTATTATATGTAGTCAAATAGAACCTATTCTCTGTATACTGCATACATCAGTGAGGACTAAGAAAAAGTGACCAGAACTACTCACAAATGTTCACATGCTAATAGATATTTCAAAGGTTACTTAACAGAACTAACAAAAACAAAACAATATAGTTACTAAAGCTGTGCCAACCTGCTAGAGAATCGAGCAATGTCGACTTGCCAGAACCAGATGGGCCCATGATTGCCATAATCCGACCAGGCGCCGCATACCCACTGATCCCCTGAATCAACTTGCGTGGCGGCTTACGCCCACCATAACTCGGCAAAACAGCCATGAGATCCTCCCACACGAGATAGGCTGAAGAAGGCACTGCCATACCTGATCCAGGTACAGGTGATCTGTCACCTCTTTCTTGCATCTCCATGGCCACCTGCAGGTGCAGCCCGCAGCCAACTGAAGATGATGCCTGTTTGTTTGTATAATGATTTTTGAAGTCCAGTTTGAATCCTTGGGTATAAGATGAGTTATAAATATTGTTGGTACAGGTACAAAACGGTACAGTATGTATAGGGATGGATAACTAACCCAGTCGTTGTGTATTGATGATATGATATTGATGGGAGAATGGTTGGGCTTGATTTTTAATTCAGTGCGCAGAGTGCGTACTAAAGGCCGTTAGTTGGTTGCAGCTAGCTACAGTATTGCTGGACAAGTGAGGCCATTGTGCCCTGTTGGTTTTGTTAATAAATGTTAAAATAACTTTTGACTACATGTACACACTGGTTACTTTTGATGTTGCATATATTTAATATTGATAGGGTAAAAGTTTTCTAATGATCCAACTTCTTATTAAATCTTTTTGCCAAGCTATCAGCTAACACTACACCATTAAAGTGTTTAGAAAATACCTCTTTAATAACAATTATTGGTAAATCCGTTGTTAAAGAGACATTGTTGAAATATTAGAGACATCTTTAATGATGATTTTTAATTAAAAAAACGTTGTTAAGGTGGAGGCTGAAAGTTAAAAAGTTGGGATGAATCTTTAACAACGATTTTTAATTAAAAATTATTTTTAAAGATCCCTTTAATAAAGATTCATTGTTAAAAAAATTGCTAAAGACCCCTTTAACAATGATTTTTAACTAAGAACTATTGTTAAAATATAAAATATAATTTTTTTCTCTGACAGAGTTACATCAACCAATAAAATTTCAGTCTTTTGCTCCCATAGATTGCTCTATTTTCAATCTAATCGTTCATTCATTATGATTCAACAATCGAAAAACTAAAATTTAAAAATCTAAATTTCACAAATTAAACCACTCCCTACTCTCTGTTTCATATATAAAAGAGAGGTGAGAGGCAGAGAAGAAATAAAAAAAAAAAAGAGAAAAGAATGAAAAAAATCAAAATAAAAATCTAACTATTTCAATTTCAAACGGTCATAATTTTTGATAAAAATTTTGATTGAGGTATTCTATACAAGTGACGGAAAGATTACGACGAGATCTATAGATTTAACTGCTTATGATGTTATGATGATTTTCAGAGCCAAAAAAGCCTCGTCTTGTCCCTTAGAAATGTGATTGAATATTCAATTTTTGTTTTTTTTAATGATTTTTCTTAGAAATTATATAGATTTTTATATTATTGCATGAGCAAGATATATTGTTGAGCAAATATGTTCTTTTATTGAATGAAAAAATATATTTATTTTTATATTAATTATTAAATAAATAATATATAATAATATTTATTCTTATATAATTAATCTTACTCCATTTTCATTGTGAACTATTTGTTATTTAAAGAAAGTTCAAGGTAATTTTTTTTAAAAAAATGACATTTGCCAACGATTTTTTAAAAGTTTAAGGTAAATGTTAATTTAAAGAAAGTTGTTAAATGTCCCTTTAATGATGGGTTTTTTTTATTAAAAACCATTGTTAAAGGACTCTTTAATAATGATATTTTTTTTATAAAATCATTGCTAAAGGTGTTTCAAGAGTGATTTCAACAACATTTTTTAATATTTTTTCTAATATCTCTTTAATAACGGTTGAAGAACTGTTCACTACGAGAGAAAAGATCTTTGACAACGGTTGTTGATCAAGTTTAACAATGGTTATGAAACCCTTAGTAAACGGGGTGCTAGGAAGAATATTGAAAACCGTTGTTAAAAACGCATTGTAAAGAAAGTGTCAAGAAGACATTTAACAATGATTTTTATTTAAAAATCATTGTTAAAGGGTCCTTTTAACAATGATTTTTAAATAAAAACCGTTATTAAAGGTACCTTAAAAACAAAATATATTTTTTAAAAAAAAAACCTTTAGCAACGATTTTAACTAATAACCGTTGCTAAAGGTATTTTTGTTAAAAAAATATTTTTAAATTTAACTTTCTTTAAAAGGTGCGAGTCATATTGATATTGAGTTATATTGATTAACAGTAAACAATAAATATAGAGTCATATTGATTAGATAAGAACAAATATTATTATGAATTATTCATTCAAGAATTAATATGAAAGAAATATAATTATTCATCAAATAAAAAATATTTATTCAAAAAATACGCACATTTTTCTCATACAATAATATGAAAATCTATACAATTTCTAAAAAAAAACAGAAAAAAACAGAAAAAAATTATAAATGGGTTTTTGAGCTTGAAGACGAGGTTTTTTGGCCCGAAAATGGCAGTAATGACATAGACATTAACCCTGTAGATCTTATTATTAGCTTTCTGTGGCCGCGTAGAACGCCTCAATCGGAGTTTTCTATCAAAAGTTATGGTTGTTTGAAGTTGAGATTGTCAAATTTTGATTTTTTTTTCTTCTGTCTCTCTTCTCTCTTTTTTCTCTCTTTGTCTCTCTCTCATCTCTCTTTTTATATATGAAAACAGATGAAAAGGGGTTGGTAATCCGTGAGATTTCAGTTTTCAAATTTTCATTTTTGGAACATTGGATTGGGATTAACGAACGATGAGATGGGCAATCCGTGGGAGCAAATATTATTTGTGGGAGCAAAAAAGCAAATATCAGAGCAAATGTCAAACCTAAAAAAGCAGCAAAACCATTTAGCAACGGTTCTTTTAAGGAACCGTTGCTAAACATAATATTTAACAACGATTCTAGGCACAAAACCGTTATTAAAGGCTGTGTTTAACAATGGTTCCTTTAAGGAACCATTACTAAATGATTCTGCTCCTTTTTGGTGTTATTGGAGTCTATTTTAACAATATTTTTTATTATAAATCGTTGTTAAAGAAGTTCTCAATATTACAATGATGCCACCGAGCCATTTTAACAACAGATTTGATATATAACCGTTGTTAAATGAGTGTTATCTAAGTTCCTTTCTGTTGTAGTGGTTGTTAAATGCAGTTAATAATCGTTGTGAATTTTTTGTGTGTGATAGTGTAATGCTTGTATTTTTTTTTAAAAGCTCAACAAGAAATGCTTGTATTTTTTAATTTATTTATTTTTAAATGACTCAATTGCATATTTATATTTTAGTTTCATACTACAAAATTTGAGATGTATTTGTATGAAAAGAATTAGTTTGAATATTTTTTTACGAACGATGATAAAACTAATTAATATATTAGTATTATTCATTAGTACTCATTATCGTTTCATTATCCATTTATTTTAGTGGATAAGGATAGGACATAATCACTTTTCTTAATATATAAAGAGGGTAGGCTTCTAAGCTTTTCAAGCATGCCACATCATCACTTTTTTCCACATTAATTTTATTTAAACATGATTTATATTTACGTACAAATATAAAATGATGAAAATCAATTTAAGCTTTATTGTTCATCAAATACATTTAAAATTATAGTTATTGGTCCATATATTTAGGATAACTAGCGAAATATCAAATAATATGAAAGTTGTATGAAACTTAAATAAATTGTCAATTTATTGGAACACATCCTCTTCAGTGCAACACTACGCAGTCTACGCTGCACCTCAAGGGGCTATAGATTATTAGGGTAGTATATAAGGACTCGGCCGTTGAACCCGATCCGACTGATTTTTTAAAAAACATGATTTTTATCCAACTCTTTGAAGTCCGGCCCGACAATGGTAAGGATCGAGTTTCTTAAGGACTGTGATCAATCTTTAAAAACATGCCCTTCTAACCTCGGTCCTTATCAAACCTGACCATTTCCGGTCCTTACCCGGTCCTTTCCAAACTTTTTTTTAATATTTATATTCTATATTAATTACTCTTAAAAATCTAGAATTAAAAAAATAAAATAAAATATAAAAACAAAAAAATATAATTTAATATTATTATATAAATATAAATTAACATTAACAAAATATATAATCAACAAAAAAAATATATCAGGTCCTTATTCACCGACCCCTATCTGGCCCTTAGAGTTCAAAGAATTTGATAAGGATTAGACTCACCTCTTAAAAATTAAATCCTTCGAACCGATCATCTAAAAATTCTTATCAAATCCGATTCTTACCCGGCCCTCTCATAGACCTGCTAGTCTCAGCCCTTATGAAGCTCGACCCGGCATGACCCTTATGTACGATGCTTATAGATTATAAAGAGATTTGTGACATTGAGTCATATATCTCAAAGCAAATGGAATGAATATCGCGCTGCGCTGCATGACAATGCAGCGTGCCAGAGATTACGAATTCAATTTATCAACCTAACAACAACATATTTATAACTTTTTGAATTTTAAATTAATAAAATAAATTATTAAAAGTACGAAGATAATCAATTACTGACAAAAAGCGGTCATAAGGAAGAAACGAAAAAGCCGTGGGTGATAATCATAAGACTGTTGCACGGCATGGAAGCATTTAATGCGGGGGGTTAATGAAAGTGACCGAGTTTGTTGGTCGTTGGCTAGATGTTTAATTCATCATATGCACCCAATGATAGTCCATTATAGATGGCATTTCATTTTCTACTAGAATATCTGTTTGTAACTTTGAAGAATAATTTGTTAGCTCGAAGTTATTCGTTCAAGGGTTGTATATTTAGGCTGATGCCATATTATTTATTTATGTATATATACTAGACTGGGAAATGAGTGGGTACACATCCGTGCACAATTTGATTACCATGCTTGTCAATTATACTTTTTTATTTCAAGCATTAATTTATTAAAAAAATATTATCAAGATATCGTTATTGATACCGTCATAGGCAAGAACTCTATTATGTACATTAAACGCACTTATATATTAATGATTTTATTATAACTCATTTTATATAATATTGTTATTATTAAATTTAAATATCACTAATATGATATTGTACAAAATAAATTTGCACAATAAAGTCACTACTCGTTAATATGTATAAAATGACTCATCTATTAAAACATAATAAAGTCATTAATATGCATATATAGTAAAGTCTTTCATATCTAATTTTTTTTTTAATTTCACACCGATTCACATAATATGCTCAAACTTACTAAGAAGACCAGATCCGCCCCTACACTCGTGTCATTTCTTTAATTTGTTTCAAGGAGTTGAGCGAAAATGAAATTCGTCTTATTTCCTAAAATTGGGTACAGGAAACAAGAAAAGTAAGACAACAATAGCACCCAGAAATTGGTAGCTGCGTGATGTGACATCACATGCAACGATTAAGTAATGCCATTATTGGCAGGCTTTAACAGAAATCCATACCTCTCAAGGTTTTATGCTGAAGGTGACAAAGTATAGTGCTTGTACTTCAGGCCAGGGTCTAGGCTTCCAGGGGCAGGGAAGACAAAAATGAACAAAAAAAAATCACTTTCTATAAATTGCAATTGTCAACATTTGATAGACGCACAAAATTGACTGATTGCGACATCGCAAAATTGGAATTTGGAGCGCTAAGGTAAATTGGATGGGGCGGAGCACTTTGATGCTTATAGGATTAAAAATAAATTTGATGGACATATTTATCATTCAATATCATAGGTTTTTATATTTATATTTTAATTAATTGCTTTAATAATCATATAAAATATAAGATGTGAAGATCCGACGGTTAAAACCACATATCGAATCAATATTGATTTGATGGCATTGATCCCACTCTGCTCCTAAATTGGATTCATATCCTCTGCCGTCCGACAACATTGCAGCACATGAAAAACTCGTAGAACAAAATCAACGGCTTGTATGGCTGTATGGTTATGCCCAAGTCACATTAAAACATCACTTGCTTCTCTATTAATTCTCATGTGATTGGTGTTTTACTCATTTATGCTTCTAGCGGATCCAACCGTCTGGGTGGGCAACTTTTACGGAGTAAATTTTCTGGGAAGATCTTCATAAAAAAATTTGGACAGCTCATTTTAATTTTTATGAGAAATTTAAATACGAATTTTTATTCGCTGGAATTTATTTATTATTATTAAATTAGAATTGTTGATTGAGGATTGGGACAGATCGTAACAATAAAACCACACAATTTCAGAGAAAAACCCCCAAAGGATACCGATTCCAACCGTCTTGCTTTCTTCTCACTTCCCTCTCTCCCGATTAAATTCTTAACCTTGAAAAGTTTTCTTTTAATCCAAACAAAAATTACTGGACACTTCGTCACTATTTTTTTCTTGAAATGTATGAATTCATGACATATTTTCTTCTAATTTGAAGCCTTAGTCGTTATCTTCTTTCTTTCTTAATCGATACATGTGGTAAAAAATTATAACATGAATGGAGATTAGGTCAGCTAACTATGATATCATTTCTATGCCGGTTTAGAAACCACAAACAATTAGCACTAGTTTTCAGAAGCTTCACAATTTTACTTGTTTATTTTCAGGTAGGAGCGCTCTTCGTGCTTTTTAAAACGACTTCGATCGAGTCTCGATCCTCAAACAATTTCATAGTGGCGATTGTTGAATAATGAGCAAATCGATTGAACAGCTGAGATTTGATGGTTGGGCTTTCAACGATTGAAGTGGTAGAGGGAGATTGGAAAATAAAGCCACGTGATGAGAAAGATAAAAAGAGCAAATTTAGAAGAGGCCATACGAAGACCGTCAGATTAGTTCAACGGTTTGATCTCCTACGCTGATATGCAGCGCGGTATGGGATGGGGGTCCAGGTAAATTGGGCCACTAAACTTTGAGAGCCGCTTTCATACAATAAAAGAAAATTTTGGGCCGGGCCTATTTGGTGCCAGATAATATGGGCTAAAGAAATTGAGAAAAAGTACAAACTCTTGAACTTGGAAACAAACGACCGAACCTCGCATGATTAGGTCTGCAAAAAAAGTTCGTAATTCGTTCGGTATTTGATTCGATTTTAGTTCGAGTTTGGTTCATTCGATTAGACTTTTTAAGAGTTCGGTTTGATAAATTTTTTTAATGAACTAGTTTGATTCGTAATAGTTCGATATATAGTTATTTGTATATATTTTTAACTATTTAGACAATAATATATACAATAAATTATTTTTTTTATAAAATTAATAAGTAATATTAAATTATTATTAAATTAATAAATATTAGTTAATTTTTTAAAAATTTAATATAAAATTGATAAAATATTAATTATTTTAGCTCTAATTATTTATGATAATATAAAAATTACAATAATTGAGTTAGTTTGGAGTTCGATTTAGTTTGAAATAGTTTTAAATCAAACTCAAACACCAATGAGTTCGATCAAATTTGATTCATTTTGCAGCCCTATACATGGCGATACGATGTATCCCATAATTGCACAAAATTTCATTGCAAGATAAATCTTTTTTTTTTTTGAGATAAAGATGGATCATATTAAATCTCCCAACTTAACAAATGTCACGAGAATTCCCATAGGAATAACGTGTTAAAACAATTTCTTTTAGAGAGGTCACAAATTCAAAATTCAATAGTAAGTATTTTGTTTAAGTGATGGATAGCTACAATTGTCTACAGTTAGCATACAAAAGCACCTTCAGAGTTTTACCAAAAGTGGAAGATCACCTTAGAAAATGTGACAAAGCTAATTATCGAGATAGATGGTTGTAATTTTGTTCAAACAGTAATCACATCATACCTTAAATAACACACACAGTCATTCAAGAAGTTCAACTATCAAAAGTGAATGGAATTTTTCACACCACCTTACATGTATTTTTCATCCTTTTGCTTTACTTTCTTGCTCCTTTTTGTTTTCTTATTCTGCTAATGTAACTGCATTACACAGTTGTGGCAATGAAAAAATGGGACATCGAGCCCCACCTTTCTATCCAAAAAGAAAAAGAGAAAAAAGTGAATGGAATTTTTTCAGTTACTTCAGGAAGCAGATGGGAACCATATTTTTATTTCCTTCGTTTTGTGGGCCAATCAAGAATGAAAGGAATTCTACAGCTTATGAACCCAACCATAGTGAGAAATTGGACATCTTATGAATCAAAACTAATGTTGATGCTTCTTCTTTAACACCTTTTACTTTGTTCTGGATTCGAGCAAAACAACACGTAGAGAACGTATAGTACTAGAGATCCTCAATTAATTAATTAACAGTATAATTTTTAAGTATATTTAATAAATTATCACATGAAAGAAAATTTAAACATAATTTTTTAAATGGTATAGATGTATATTATTACTATTATAAATAATATAATAAAACACATGATAATCTACAAAGGATCTTCTTTTTGGATCATTTTAAAAAGATAAGTTCCACCTAGATATTTTATACATATTATTTTAAATGAGGTGAGAGAAAATTTATATATGAATTATTAGATTCAAGTGAAGAAAATATTTTAATAAAATCAGTGATAGAGAATTTTTTGATAATGTGAGATGCGTGACAGGTCCGAAGAATGGAGTATAATTAGAACTAGTTTAAAACTTTCTGAGCTTCAACCCGAAAGAAGAAATATGTGTACTTGTAGGAAAAAGTTTAATTAATTTTATATTTAGATAAAATATATCAGATTGAATATAACATCAAATATGGGGGAAAACAAATTTCGTACAGACTTAGCACAGTATGATACTTCAATCTATATAAAAACTCAAATTTTAATGCCACAAATTTTATGTGCCACGAGATGCCATCAATTTACTTTTTTATTCATATTTTAAAATTTAAAACCAAATTTAAATCCAAGCCATTCATCTTGTTAATTTTTATGATATATGAATGCTCCTAAAATTTCATGATTTTTGAACCTCATTTGATTCTAGATCAAATAAGAATAAAATAAATACATAAAAATTAACCAATCATAATTAACTAAATTCATTCATTTTGTTCTTATTTCATCTAGTATCAAATGAACTCTAAAAATCATAAATTTTTAGGAGTGTGTACTATAAAAATTAACAAGATCAACAATTTAGATTTAAAATTTATATTTTAAGTTTTAAAATATGAAAAAAGAAATGACTTTGTGGTATTTAGGAATACAAAATTTATGGCATTGAAACCCTCCTCCATATCAAATTGGATGGACGTTATACTTGATAATTGATAACAAAGGAATCAACGGACGTGATAATTGTATTTTGTTTTATATAATCCAACGAAAATGTGAGGCATTGCATTGTGCAGATTATCATAAAAAGAATAAAATATTATGAATTTATTTTGAATAGAAAACTCAACCTTTTTTTAGGTTATGAATTTATCTTGAACTGATCCTACACTATGCACAAACTAAAATGATTTTGCTTCAATAATTGATAAAAAAGTTACTAATATTATATTGGTTTCACGCTGTTAAAGAAACAATTTCTTTAGCATGCTTCACATAATATATTGGAACCATCATTGTTACACATCTTTGTTATCCTTTTAAGTATGTTAAGAATGTGAAATTGATCTCGGAGGATATCATCATGATTAATCAAAGACTCCTATGGGAAACGACGGCCAGTTCAGGCCCAATAAACAAAAAAGCCCAACTCGAAGTATTACTAGCACAATTACACAGGTATTTTGCTTTCTCTAATCTCTATGAACGAAGATTCTGCAAATTGGTAGGTCAAATTTCATCTTACATAACGTCGTAATAGTTGAATTTGTTGATACGGATGCAATTATCATTCCAATTTTTTATTGTAAAATTTATAAAAATGTCATCACGAATCCTTCTCAAGTTCATCGCCATTGGGTCCATACCGTCGTAATAGTTGAATCTGTTGATAAGGATGCAATTATCATTCAAATTTTTTATTGTAAAATTTATAAAAACGTCATCAATCCAATCTGACCCGATGACCCGATCTAATTCATCCATTTGTCATCTCTACAAATTCATCACCATTGGGTCCATTCTTCTATGCAGACATACAAACAAATTGAACTCAAACTCAATTGAATTTGAACTCAAAAGAATTTAATTATTTAATTTTTACATTTATTTTCATATTATTAAATATAAATAGGAGCTAAAGTACTTAATATTTTATCAATTTTATAATAAAATTTGAAAAAAAAATAATGTTGTGTTAATTTAAAAATAAATTAATAATATCTAATTAATCTCATAATAAAAAAATATATGATTACATTTCATTAATTGTATCAAACTGAATTTAAATCAAAATGGTAAAAAAAAATCTAATCGAAAAAATCAAATTACAAATTATAGAATTTTCTTACACCCTACGTCACAGTATTTTTCCTCAAAAGAAAACAAAGGAACAAAAAAAATCTATCGCAGTGTCACTGTTATCGTTATCAGCTGTCACGTCAGTTCATTTGGACACTTGACCAAAGCCGAACTTTGAACTCATCTCAGATTAGGAAAAACGCTTTTAAGAGCCCCGACTTTCATGCGAATGCAGTTGCTAAACTTTGGATGAAAGTCCTATCTAAATCGATACAGTAACTTTGAAAATTTATTACTCATGTATAAGTATAACTATACTTTTCACATATGACATAAAACTTTGATCTTTCTTGGTAGTTTCAAATATTTTCTTAACCTAAAATCTTTCGTTTGTGTCCAGTCGTCAACATTGCTCCGCACATATTCTCACACACAAGCGCCATAGAAATAACCAATTTCGCACATTCGCGCGCCTCGGGCGGCGGTAGCCGCTTGTTGGGTGCCTTGATTCCTCGCTTCGCTCTCAACTTTTCTCTCTTTACGACCTTTTAGCTTTCCTTTCAGGTCTTTAACAAAACGAATCGCCTCGCCTGAACCCTGCAACCCTCTTTGTTTTTCTCTTCCTTCACATCTCTCCTCCAATCGACCCTTCTCAAATCTATAACTACTTAGTCGATTTTGTGTCCAATCGGAGTAACTTCTCCTTCTAAGGTTTGAATTTGTGGGGGTGAAGGTGGGTGTGGGAGGTGGCGGTGCCGAAGAGATGGGGAATTCAATGAGGCAACTGAAGGCCATGCTGAGGAAAAACTGGCTTCTCAAAGTTCGCCATCCTTTCACTACCTTGATTGAGGTTCCCTTGAAACTTATTTTCTAATTTTCTATAATCGATCATGCTGAAATAATATGACGTCTCCTCAAACTAGGAGATTAGAACTTCATTTGCTACAATCCATTAAAGGAGTGAATTTAGTTGAGATAAGTGCTAACTGGTCTAAGTGTTCTATTGTTTGATCCCGTTATTCTTCTCTGTTTTATTTACCAAAGTAATGCAAGTTGACTTAGAATTGAGGTATTTGAGCCTAATAGAGAATAAATATGGGAAAATAAAGCAAAATCTTCAGAATATTGGTGAATACTGGTACTGCTTTCAATGGTATTACTTGTGTCGGAATTATCCTCATCTTAATTAAAATCTTCTTTTACTGTGGCAGATTCTACTTCCTACTATTGTGATGTTGATGCTCATAGCCATCCGCACTCGAGTAGATACAAGGATTCACCCAGTGCAATCGTACTTTTATCTATTAAACACAGAAAAGTGATATACAAATTCATTTATTTCTATGTTTAATTTTGTCTATGTTAACTGGATTTCCAGGTACATCAAGAAGGAGATGTTTGTTGAAGTAGGAAAGAGTGAGATATCACCTGATTTTGGTAGCTTATTGAAACTGCTAGTTGCTCAAAATGAGTACTTGGCATTTGCACCAGATACAGAAGAGACACACTTTATGCTCAATGCACTGGCAATGGAGTTCCCACTAGTAAAGGTAACATGAGGTCAAAAGTATGCCCTAAATATCACATTTTTTTCTTTGTTCTTGTATCCTATTGCTTGTTTAATCATTCCAATTACTCATTTAACTTTTCCCCTTTATCTTGCTAGATGGTAGGAAAAATCTACAAGGACGAGCTAGATCTTGAAAACTACATCCGCGCAGACTTATATGGTGTCACTGATGATTCTAGGTATGTTTACCTTCTTCAAGGTAACTTATTTATATCTGTGGAGTGTGGATGTCGCTTTCTACCATCTTATGGAGGAATTATTTATGATGTTAGGCACTGTAACCAGGTAGAACTGTGTAATCTTTCTTGTATAATTTATCCCAAACTACGAAGAGAAATTGTTCATTTCAACTGACTCTTAAAATATATTTGCCCCATATGTTGAACACCAGTCTTTCTTGTTGAGGAATAGGTTAACAACAACCAGGCTGCAGTACCAGGAGAAAATTCTCTCAAATGTACCAAAATATTTTCTTCTAATACACTTATAGTTCTGTAACGTTAGTTTTGTACTTCTCTCTTACTATGAATACAAAATTTCTTGTCAGAAACCTATCAAATCCGAAGTTACGAGGAGCAATAGTATTCCACAAGCAGGGACCAAAGACATTTGACTACAGCATACGGCTGAACCACACCTGGGCTTTTTCTGGCTTTCCTGACATAAAAAGCATCATGGATGTGAACGGACCATACCTCAATGACCTTGAACTAGGCATGAATATTGTGCCTACATTACAGTATGGCTCCAGTGGTTTTCTTACTGTATGCACTCTCCTTTTCACCTTTTATTCAAACCATTCAAGTTATAAATATAAATATAAATAATGTGCTAAAATGTATGTTCTTTAAGGCCATTTCAAACTCCTTATGGCAATCATGGTTAATTTGGACATCACAGAGTTCAAGTGCAAATATTGAACTTCTTAAGCTTTATTTATACATTTGACATTGCTACAAATTCAAATTATTTTTTTTAGTGAAGTCCGTAGTGGGTCAGCTTTGTATAAGATGATGAAGAACTAATACAATTGTGACATGATAAAAAAGCATGCTCTTCATATTCTTAGCTTTTAATTTTGTAATGCATCTTTCATCTTTATTTGTGTTGTTATCTGTTTTGCTTCCAAGTGCAGTTACAACAAGTAATAGATTCACTACTAATTGCTCTTGCACAACAATTTGGAACCAACCTCGCATCAGAAGTCAGTCATCCCCATCAGGAAAGTTTTATTCCCAAGCATGTCAGACTAGCTCCATTTCCCACACGAGAATACACTGATGATGAATTCCAGACCATCGTTAAGCAGGTCATGGGTGTTCTGTAAGTAAATTTTAATCTCTTGCACCTCTTTCTTTTAATTGGAAGCTTATGTGCACCCTTATTCTACCCACAGATTAAGAATTATAATGTACATTCTCTTCTATCCCGCACAGAAAACTAGGAGTACTTTTTCTTCTTATACCTTTGCCTACTTTTTTGCTATTAAAATGCCCAATGTACCTTCTTTTCTAGCCCTTCCAGTTTCCACCACGAATTGATGAGAAAGGTGAGGGTTAGTTTATGTCCTGCTATGCTGGAGTCAATTTATTGGGGTACTTGTGATAGTCGGAGCTTTTGAAAAAAAATCTGTCATTGGTTAAAGGCAGACCTTGGGCCTAAATGCTTCAAGTGGTATGGTCAAATAAAATATTTCCTTCTGGTCAACGTGGTTGAGGAGGCAACTTCATTTTATTTGCTGCAGCTAGTTTGATACTGTGAAATATAGCATTCCCTTTTGGCCAAAGAAAAATAACTATATTTGATTTTTTTTTTATAGCTAATATTTCATTTTTGGACTTTGTTGACTTTTTAGCTAGTTCAGCACCTTTTGTTTGTATCTGTAACGTTCATCCTTTTTGTGAGGCAGATACCTCTTAGGATTTCTCTACCCAGTTTCTCGCCTTATCAGCTACTCTGTATACGAAAAGGTAATAGTAAAATATAAAATTTTCTCATTACTTTAACATTGTACAGTTTGACAATTATTTGTAAAATTATCTTATTATCCTGTTAACAGGAACAGAAGATTAAAGAAGGCCTTTACATGATGGGGCTAAATGATGAAATATTTTATTTATCTTGGTTCATTACATACTTCATCCAGGTATTTTTCTGATAAAATAATGTACGCCTTAAAATTATTCTACAGCTCTTCATCTTTTTGTTACATTGGCCAAATCTTATAATTATTACAGTGACTTCTTCTGTCTTATTTCACCTGGGAATATTTGGTTACATCAATGTTCTTCCCTCAAGTTTATAAACGGTTTGCAGCGTGGAGTTGATATTGGGTAGAACTTTTGGTGTTTCTACAAGATTTTACCTATGTTTTATTTTGCCATCCTTAAAATTACATGAAAAACCCTATTGACTCTGTAAATTTTGTGTTTGTACTGTAATTTAAACGACATGGGATCAGTTTCCTTAAAGATACCTAACAAAAATATACAATTCGAAGCACCTGTTATTGATTAATACATTTATGTATAACTTCTATATTTTCTTGATACAGTTTGCGATATCTTCGGCAATTATCACGGGATGCACAATGAGCAGTCTTTTTCTATACAGTGATAAATCGTTGGTCTTCATATACTTCTTTTTCTTCGGGATCAGTGCAATCATGCTGTCATTTTTGATCTCCACATTCTTCTCTCGTGCAAAAACCGCTGCTGCTGTTGGAACTCTTTCTTTTCTTGGGGCCTTCTTCCCCTACTACACTGTAAATGATCCAGTTGTTTCAATGTAAGTCAGAAGTATGAATAATTCCATACATGTTCCTATAGAGCACGCATTATCATTTATTCTGTTGCAAAGTGAATACAGGATATTTTATCATCTTTTGCTTGTATTCTTGGATGCTCTGCCCTTTTGACCTTTTTTTTTTAACTTCTTTTTGTGGATGTATACACTGAGGCTGAAAGGGTAATTTGACTTTGCATGATATTTTGTCTTCATGTCACCTGGAAAATTTAGTATTTTTCTCTATGCTCTTTAGGGTAGTCATGACTTCATTTTGCAGGGTTTATACATTGTGTTTTTTCACATTTTTGGCATGTTACACATGCAATTGTACCATTCTTAATAATCATTTACATTGTGTTTATTTGGTTATTCTTTTTTTATGCAATGAGCATAATAGCATCATTGAAGCATTAAATAATGATTTCCTTGAACAAAAAAACTAGCAAAATGAAGAGATAAATGTGAACAAAACAGACAGTTTACCATCTTCGTACATAAGGTGTACCTGCAAATTTGCATGCTTTGTTGCTGCTACAGTATTCATTCTAACTTGTTAGATTAATGCAAAGTTTATGTGTTTCCTTTGCTAGTGTATGGAAGGTTGTGGCTGCTTTTCTATCACCAACAGCATTTGCCCTTGGAACGGTAAATTTTGCTGACTATGAGCGTGCTCATGTGGGGCTTAGATGGAGTAACATGTGGCAGGTACATCATTGTTATTTTGGTGCCATTTTGTTCCATCTGGAGTCTACATTTTTGACATTATCATAGCTGTGTGAGGTGTAATTTCGAGACCATACTGCAGAGCTCTTCTGGAATTAACTTTCTGGTCTGTCTGTTGATGATGTTTGCTGACACATTTCTATATTGCTTGATCGGTTTATACTTCGATAAGGTAATAAAATTGTTCCTTTCATTTTTCATATGTTTTTCAACTTCTAGCATGGGTATGCTCTAGGGTGGCAAGCTTGTATTATGTATAAAGATAATCAGGTTTTTACATCATACCCATCAGCAGCCAGCTCAGACCATAAAACTCAGCTGATTAAGTCATTGTTCTTAACCAGTTGGGTTGGTCAGGTCAGTTCCTTATCATGTCAACATTTGACTACCCTCTAGGGATTGTTATGGAGTTGCACAGATTAGGCTATCTTCTAACTTATGTAAAGTCAATTTCTTAGTGAAGTTTTCAGTTCCTGATCCTGTCAACATTTGACTATCCTCTAGGAATTGTTATCTGAGTTGCATAAATTAGGCTTTTCTTCTAACTTCTGTAAAAACAATTTCTTAGTGATGTTTTTTTCTTTTTTTCTTTTGTTAGGTTCTTCCTAGAGAGTATGGAGTTCGATATCCTTGGAACTTCCTGCTCACCGGATCCTTTTGGCGGAGTATGAAAATGACTCATAGTGATAATTCTGAGTTTGAATTTTACAATCAAATCTCGAAAGGCAAATCAAATTGGTCAAATAAAGTTTGTCCTGTGGTGGAAATAGAGGATATATCCTTGGATGCAAAACAACAGGTGCTTGATGGCCGGTATATATTTTCTTATAACAACAACAGCAACAACAAAGCTTTTAATCCCAAATAAATTGGGGTAGGCTAGAAATGAAACCCAATCTGAAAGCATAGAGATTATATTTTCTTCCTCTCTTAAGAACTTGAGTTTGGGAACTTGATGGGTCAGTCCATTTCTTGTGCCTATGACAAGCTTCAAGTGTCAAATATTTGATTCATAACTTTAGATGACGCATGGATATTATTTTTATGATTCTCATGACCTGTACTAGTTAAACATAGAATATCACCATGTCTTAACTCTGTTTTGGTGGTCAGCGAGATCTCTTCTGAATTTAATGTTTTTAAATTTCACATGATCATTTCTACAGAGTGCAAATGGCATGATATATAATGTACTGGAAATGATATTGATCACATATAACAGTTTTGTTGTGCCATTTTCTTATGATATTTGAACTAATTTGATTGTCCTAAAATGAGGGGCACAAGTTCAATAACTTTAGATATCTGGTTTCTCATTCATTGCGTACTATAATTTTGTAATTTTTTTGGGGGGCATTTAGTAGCCTAAACTGCTGGCTGTTTATGTTACTGATATATATATATATATATATAGATATATAGAGAGAGAGAGAGAGAGAGAGAGAATATCTACGGTGTTCTTAAGCTCACGGAAGGCCTCCGTGAGCTTAGCTCAAAAAGTATATCAAAGGATCTCTAAATATTTATTTTTCACTCTCATTAAATTCTTCATATTGAAATCTCGTGGGGTACACAAATTTGGGATATTTCGAGTTTTCTAAGTCACTTTTTTTAATTTTTGAAAATCAGCTCTAAAAATAATAATAAAATATTCAATGTTTGTACATTATTTTCAAAAATTGAAAAGAGTGACTTAGAAAACTCGAAACATCCCAAATTTTTGTACCCCACCAGATTTCAATATGAAGAATTTAATGAGAGTGAAAAATCAAAATTTGGAGATCATTTGATATATTTTTTGAGCTAAATTCACGGAGGCCTTCCGTGAGATTAAGGACACCGTAGATTTGCTATATATATATATATATAGGGATGGGCTATTATGAAAACGTTTGCATTTCGAGCTGAAATGCACATGCTCAAATTTTATCGTAACATGTCTGAAATTCAAAATTATCGTTCCATTAAATTCTTCGTATCAAAATATTAGGAAATACAAAAATTTGGAGTGTTTAGAGTTTCGTAAGCATTTGTTTTGGATTTTTAAAAGTCAGCTCTGAAATAATAATAAAGTATTGATTTTTTATACATAATTTTCAAAAATCCAAAACAAATACTTACGAAACTCTAAACACCCCAAATTTTTGTATTCCCCAATATTTTGATATGAAGAATTTAATGGGAATGATATTTTTGAATCTCGGATATGTTACGATAAAATTTGAGCCATGTGCATTTCGGCTCGAAATGCAAACGTTTTCACAATAGTCTAACTCTCTATATATATTGTTAAGATTTGTTATGAATTTAGAAAGTTTTGCTCTTCCAGTTGTGTTCAGATCAAGAATCTTCACAAAGTATACACAAGTAAGAAGGGGAGCTTTTGTGCAGTGGACACACTTAACCTTACACTATTTGAAAATCAAATACTTGCTCTCCTAGGTATGTCTCACATCTTGCATCCTTATTTGATTTTTTTATCTGGATTGAAGATATTTCATGGGTTGCTGTTGGTACACAGTTAACTCATAAATGGCAACTGCTTAATTGGATTCTGAGGTGTTCTTTTCCCATGCAGGTCATAATGGCGCTGGAAAGAGTACAACAATTTCAATGCTTGTTGGCCTCATACCTCCTACATCTGGCGATGCTCTAATTTTTGGGAAGAGTATTAGGACACATTTGGTAAGCTGTTGACCTGATTTTATTTTCTTTCCCTACTAGTAGCATACTAATGAATGGTAACGCGATAGTAGATTGTTAGAGATCCTTCTTATGCTTAGTAATATGCCGGTTAATGTATTTTGTAGGATGAAGCAAGAAAGACACTAGGAGTATGCCCTCAAAATGACATTCTCTTTGCAGAGTTAACTGTGAGTCATAGATACTTCCAATATTTAAAACAAAAAAATGGTTCCATTGTCACAATTTTTGCATGCTATGAAGCTGTCAGAACCTCTCTAGTGAGTTACATTTCTGACACAATCAAGTTTCTATGGAACAAATGGATTGATTTTAGATAAATTATAAAAGTGTGTAATTTTTCTCAGTTTTCTGTTTTTGTTGAAAACAAAAAATTATAAAAATGTAATTTTTCTCGGCTTCCTTTTTTTGTTGAAAATGAAAAATTATATAATTTTCCTGGGATGAAATTCCTTATGAAGAACTTGAATTTTGAAAAACTAATAAAGAGATTGTAGCAGTTTTTTATCACTATTACCAGTTTTAGAAAACAACCCTTACATTTTTGTTCTTCCGACTTCTTTTTCACCCAATTGTGCTAAACTCCCAGGTGAAAGAACACATGGAGATATTTGCAACACTTAAAGGTGTTGGTGAAGACAGTTTGAATCAGGATGTCACTGACATGATCAATCAGGTGAGTCTTAACTAGTTTAGATTTACGTTTAGTTGTCTTGCTGTGAAGTTTTTGCTCAATACCTTGTTGTAATTATAATTATTTGTTAGCATTTGGGATTATAAATTGCTTAAGAGCTTGTCTTCCTTTCTTCTCTTCTTATCTATAATTGACTGATCTAGGTCGGGTTAGCTGATAAAACCAACACAATTGTTGGATCTCTTTCTGGAGGAATGAAGAGGAAATTGTCTCTTGGTATTGCACTCATTGGAAATAGCAAGGTCTGCTAAAAAACAATCACACATTTCCATTCTATCCATCGATACATCCTATTAATTTTATCATCATGCATGAAGGTTATCATCCTGGATGAACCAACAAGCGGCATGGATCCGTATTCAATGCGATCTACGTGGCAATTAATAAAGAAATTAAAAAAGGGTAGAGTTATATTGTTGACTACACATTCAATGGATGAGGCTGATGTATTGGGGGATCGAATTGCTATCCTGGCTGATGGCCACCTCAGATGTTGTGGCAGGTGCATGATTTCTTAAATCATGAGTCTTATATATATATATACATATATATATATATATATATATAGAGTGGAGATAGCGTGAGCTTAAGCTCACGGAGGCCTTCCGTGAGCTTAACTCAAAAAACATATTAAATGATCTTAAAATTTTAATTTATCATTCTCATTAAATTTTTTATATGAAAATCTCATGGGATGCAAAAATTTGGAGCGTTTTGAGCTTTTTAAGTCACCGTTTTTAATTTTTGAAAATCAGCTCTAAAAATAATAATAATATATTCAATACTTGAACATCATTTTCAAAAATTAAAAACGGCGACTTAAAAAGCTCAAAACGCTCCAAATTTTAGCATCCCATGAGATTTTCATATAAAGAATTTAATGAGAATGATAAATTTAAATTTCGAGATGATTTAATATGTTTTTTGAGTTAAGCTCACGAAAGGCCTCCGTGAGCTTAAGCTCACGCTATCTCCACTCTATATATATATATATATATATATATATATATATATATATATATATATATATATATATATGTTTTTGCCTTCTTTTATAATTGTTTCATGGTATTCCTCATATGTTTGAACCTCTCTCGTTCTTTCCTTTTGTGTGCGCTCTCACGCGTTCAGCTCTCTTTTCTTGAAGCACAAATATGGTGTCGGCTATACTCTTACCATTGTTAAGGTTTGTTTTACATCCTGTTGCTTATACTTCAATCATGCTCCTAAGACACCCTAAGGAATTAATAGTTAGTTATTTACTTTTTATTCTCAGAATTCTAATCTAGCATCTGTTGCCACTGAGATTGTTCATCGACACGTTCCTTCTGCTACATGCTTGTCTGATGTATGTCTCTTTTCTCTAGGCATAGTTCTTGAACTATGTTTTTTACTCAGAAGAATAATAATATGGCTGGCCCTTTTTCAGGTGGGCACAGAGATTTCCTTCAGACTTCCTCTCTCCTCCTCTTCCTCTTTTGAAGCCATGTTTCGAGAGATTGAAAGCTGCACTAGAAAACGTATGCCACACCCTGAGAGCAGGTCTGTTCACAGTGAGACAACTTCCTGCATCGAGAGTTATGGCATCTCTGTCACCACTTTAGAAGAGGTTTTCCTGCGAGTGTCCCATGAAACCATTTTAGAAGACCAGAGCGAGCCTGTACCACATTCACAGACCCGTATCAAGTCTCTCAGGCAAATCTGTACCGCTTGTGCAAACACCTTCTGCTTCATATTTGGAGCAGTTGTTGGTTTTATATCTTCTCTTATGGCCAAATTCTGGTGCTGTGATATTCTGATGAGGTCCACATTTTGGCGGCATTCACGTGCACTTTTTATAAAACGGTTTGTTTCCACCAGGAGAGATAGAAGGACGGTCATGTTTCAGCTGATTATACCAGCTGCATTCTTACTTTTTGGGTTGACTTTTCTCAGACTAAAGCCACATCCAGATCAGAGCTCCATTAAACTGACAACTGATTACTTCAACCCATTGCTGGGAGGCGGCGGCGGCGGCGGGCCCATCCCATTTAATCTCTCTCTGCCACTTGCTCGACAGGTTTCCCCCCTTTTTATTTTATTTTTCTACGTGATGTGCCAGAGTGATGTTTGGGAAATTGAGCATGAAGAGTTTTTATTGACACTTGGATAATGAATTTAACAATGATGTTTAAGTTGGTCTTCTTTACCTGACGATGTCTAATTGTAAAGACTTACTTATAGGGGTGTCATTTGACCGAAGCTGACCATCTGTGAACTGCCAAAGGATTACTAGTTTGGGTGATGTTTACAATTATGACTTGACACAGGATTGCTAAGATTTAAGAATCAAACTCCAAGTGAACTGCATAAAAAATGAATAGTCCAAGTCATGACAAAAAAAATAGAGGCATTCCAAGTAATATTACAATGTGCAGTGTCAACAGTAAAAATTTAGTACCTTTTTTTTTCTGCACCCCGTTCACCTTGCTCTGGTACCTTTTTTCTTTCTTTTCTTTTATTTTTTACTAAAGCTGAAAAAACTTCTTTGTTGCTGTCTCTAATTCACAATATCCCCCCCCGAACAAAGCTACATTTTGGTTAGATTTTTCAAATTAGCATGATGTTTTTTGGGCTTGAATATTTTCTTGTATTATTTGGAAGAATTGGTTTTTGACATGTGAGAAAGAGATGTTTTTCACCCTGATTACAGTCTAGTTTCCTAACACAATGAAGCTCATTTTATGAATTAGTGAACACGGGTGAATTATTATGCTCAGCAATATCCATTTTAAAAGAAACAAGCTTATCCATTGTAGTGAGGATTTTGATAAAATAATAAAGTGAATGAAAAAGGAAACTCAAAAGGCTTGAATTCAAATTGCTCCTTTGTTTTTGTAGAAAGAACACAGAGACTCGCTAAATACTTATTTTATTGATCTAATTCTGGGCGGGTTAGGTTAGAGATCTCTCTCTCTCTGTTTTATGTTTTGGAACTATTACAGGTCAGGGCTGGGTCTTGACATGTTTATGTAGAAGATAATTCTGACCTGACCTTTTCAATTGATGCCTTTATGAAAATGCTCTCTTTCTTCTTTTTTTCTCAACTTTGAACCCAGCCCAATTCAATGAAAATCTCTCTCATTACACACACAAAACATTGAATTGGAGTAATCATAGCCTTACATAAATGTGCAGGTGGCATCAAATCTTAAGGGTGGTTGGATTCAGATCCAAGAACCAAGTTCATTCAGGTTTCCTGAATCAGAAAAAGTCCTCAGAGATGCAATCATTGCTGCAGGGCCCACCCTGGGGCCCTCTCTTGTTTCGATGAGCGAGTTTCTTATAACTAGCTTCAATGAATCCTACCAGTCAAGGTAATTTTCTTTCTTGGTGTTTTATTGTCTGTAGCACATTGATTTTATTCTAAATGCCTGAAACATTTTTCTAGCAAATTCTTGTTCATAACTAGCTTATGAGAATACAGGTTACTGTTTGTTTCTACCCTATCTCAGACCAAGAAATTGAGAAAACCATGCATGTTAAGTATTCTTGCTCCTGCTTTTAGTTGGGAAGGAATGGGAAATGGAAGAAAACAATATGGAGGTTAAACATCTTACCATCCAAAAATGACAGAACAAATTATGAAGAAGAGTAGAATAATTCTCCCCATTCACCTCCCTTCTCCTATGAATTTAAATCGGGATCAATATGAACAATAGAAGAATTCTCCCCATTGTCCCCTCTGTTCCACCACTACAGATGGCAAAAACTTACCCGACCTGAAACCCGTCCGGACCCGACCCGACCCGACCTGACCTGACCCGAACGACCCTACCAAGGTCAAACTGACCTGATCCGCCCGAACCCGACCTAACCCGCCCGATTGTCGAATTTGCATCGTCTAGAGTATTATACGCGTAAAGTACTGCCCGAGCTGCCCGCCCTGTGAATCTAAAGGACATTGCTGTGACTGCCCTTTTCACGGTCCAAATTTGACGGCCGTTATGAATTCGGCCTGTTACTGTACACGTACATTAAGTACTACACAGGAGCCGAACCCCCAACTGCCACCTCTATTTCCCACCCTCCGCATTTATCTCCTCTATCCAAACTAGCGAGCAATGCAGTGATTTAATATTTTTTTTTTCATTTTCCAACATATGGAGACTAGTTTATGATACAAGCTTTGTAACATTGTTTGATCTTTATGGTGTAGGTATGGTGCAGTTGTGATGGATGACATGGATAATAATTGGGGTGCTGGATACACCGTGCTTCACAATAGTTCATGTCAGCATGCAGGCCCTACATACATCAATGTAGTTAATGCTGCTCTGTTGAGGCTTGCAACAGGTGATAGAAACATGACTATTCAAACCCATAATCATCCTCTGCCAATGACAGTGTCACAGAGGGCTCAAAGACATGTAAGCTCCCACCCACCCCCAAACTTCTCTTACTCACACAGGGAAAACAAAAACATACATCACAGTAAATCTCTTTGTACGCATGTCGTTTAATTTTATTAATCCTGACCATTATTTTAATATGCATTTACAGTTTGTACTAATTACTTCATTGAGAAAATCAGCTAATTTATGCATTCCTAATGCATAAAACATTTGGTCAATTTAGGATTTGGATGCATTCTCTGCTTCAATTATTATCGGAATAGCCTTTTCCTTCATCCCTTCTTCCTTTGCTGTTGCCATTGTGAAGGTGAGTCTTCTTCATCTCTTTATGCTCTTATTACATTGGATATTGTTAAATGTGGTATGAAATGAACATACATGGTTATAAAATTATGATGACATTTAGTTTTTTCTCTGACCAAACAAAGAGCATTTAGTTCTTCCTGTTGTTTTTGCAGGAGCGTGAAGTCAAGGCTAAACATCAGCAGCTAATCAGTGGGGTATAATTTACAGTTTCTTATGTGTGCTTCTTTGTGTGTGTGTGTTTGTGCTTGGGCATTTTTGCAAAGTATAGTTGCTCTGTAAATTCTCAGGTTTCTATCTGGTCATACTGGATTTCCACGTACACATGGGACTTCATCAGCTTCTTATTTCCTACATCTCTAGCTCTAGTTCTTTTCTTCATCTTTGGTACGTAGTTGAGCTTTTTGCAGTTTTAGTTATCCTTATGAATATGAAATTCCTGATTGTCCTAACAAAGGGTGTTGATGCAGGACTGACACAGTTCATTGGTACTGGGTGTCTTGTTCCAACAGTTATGATTTTCTTGGGCTACGGCTTGGCAGTTACATCGTCTACATATTGCCTAACATTCCTTTTTTCTGACCATTCAGTCGCCCAGGTTTGCAACTTGTCAGATTGTATTCTTTTAATAATGGTTTATAAAAAGATAAGGGAGGATAGAGAAGGGAGTTTATCCTTGCTATCTCTTTGAACACCACATCATGTTATGACCTTTCTTAAACATGGAGATATAGCTGGATACAGCTTATCTCTTGATAATGTTATCCCTAGTTTATCTTGTTGCAAAGTTAGGCCTTTGTATGTATGTTAAGTAAATAAACATGTACATAAAGATGGATACAGCTCATCTCTTGATAGTGTTATCACTAGTTTATCTTGTTGTAACATTAGACCTTTGTATGTATGTTAAGTAAATAAACAAGGAGATAAAGATGGATACAGCTTATCGCTTGATAATGTTATGCCTAGTTTATCTTGTTGCAAAATTTGGCTTTTGTATGTATTTTAAGTAAAAAAACTATATTATACATTTATACTCAGCAACCTTGCATTTTCTACTTGCAGAATGTTGTATTACTTGTTCACTTTTTCAGTGGCCTTATTCTTATGGTCATTTCGTTTATCATGGGTCTTGTCGAGGCAACAAAAGGAGCTAATTCTGTGCTGAAGGTACTTTGCATATTCTCCTATTTTGGACTTGGTTATAGAGGTTGTAAGTTTTAGTAATGAAGCAATGTTTTTCTCATCTGCTACAGTGTTACTAGTTTTTTTATATTTGGATAAATTGTGCAGCATTTCTTTAGGCTTTCTCCGGGATTCTGCTTCACTGATGGTCTTGCTTCGCTCGCTTTGAGGAAGCAAGACATGAAACTGAGTAGCGGACGAGATGATGTCCTTGATTGGAATATTACTGGTGCATCTATCTGTTATTTAGCTGCTGAGGTATCTCTCCGGCTCCTTTCTCCCCTTTCTCTTCCCTCTCTTCTGGTTGACGCACGGATATTCACACAAGATTCAGACCCCATGTGCAGTAGGAAGTTTTCACATGTTATTTTTGTTCTTACTTGAATGAGCAATAACTTTTGAGTCCCATTAGCATCTCTATGTTAGGGCCAAAATATGAATTCATTCTTGTAATTAGGTGCAGAAGTTTACAAAAATAAATTGAAGCTATTGATAATATCTCTATAATCAAACTAGATATTTTTTCCGCTACATTTGCATTTTTTCCTTCATTTTTTGAAAAAAATATTGTTGTTTCTCCGACATTGCTAACACCAATATGAAACAGTTTTCCAGCATAACTTTATTTATCTTAATGCAAGTACAGGCAATATTATACTTTTTGTTGACAATCATGCTTGAGTTTGCCCCATATGGAAAGCCAAAGCTCGCACCCTTCAAAAAATGGTGGAATGATTTGACCTTTTCCCAGGATGAGATCGCTAGCAGTCATACACTGCCGCTTCTTGGGGCAGATGGCAATGTTTCGGTTGCAATCTCTAGCAGAGAAGATGAGGATGTTGCTGCTGAACGTCAAAGGGTACTTGATGGTCATGTCAGTGATGCAGTGATTTTCCTCTGTAATCTCCGAAAGGTACTCGAGGAAAATCATTTCCTTTTCAATGCTAAAAAAATGAAATTACAGAAAAAGAGGCTTAGTGCCAATTGTCAATTTAAAATTAATAGGTATACCCTGCTACAAGGCGCCATGGTAGCAAGGTTGCTGTCCAATCATTGACATTCTCTGTCAATGAAGGAGAGTGTTTTGGTTTTCTGGGTACAAATGGTGCTGGTAAGACTACAACTTTGTCTATGCTAACAGGTAAATGTTTTACTATTATTTTTTTTCATAATCTAAAAGAATATAATTATGATTTAGGTCTTTGTTCTTATGATGTTTTTTTCTTGTGCAATCACCATTGGTTTGTAAAGGTGAAGAGACCCCTACAGATGGTACGGCATTCATATTTGGAAATGATATAGGAAAAAATCCTAAAGCTGCTCGCCACCATGTATTTATCTATATATAGTCCTTGTATCATTATATTTTAGTGTTCTCCTTGAATAATCTTTCAAAGATAATGATCAAAGCAAACTCTTAATTCTTACAGATTGGCTATTGCCCTCAGTTCGATGCACTTTTAGAGTTCTTAACAGTACGAGAGCATCTTGAGCTTTATGCCCGAATTAAGGGTGTTCCTGAATCCAGCTTGAATGATGTATGGTCATGTCTAAATGTGTGATCACTTTGTATAACATGTGACCATTTTCTGTTGAAGTGCCTAATTATTATGATTTCAACTGGTGTTTCCATTCAGATTGTGAATCAGAAGTTGACGGAGTTTGATTTGTGGAACAGTTCAGATAAGCCATCCTATTCGTTGAGTGGAGGAAACAAACGTAAGCTGTCTGTTGCTATTGCCATGATTGGGAATCCGCCAATAGTCATCCTTGATGAACCTTCAACAGGTACATTAATTTCACCTGAATTATCTGAACAAACAATGAACACTGCAGACTTGTAGTAAATCAAGGATTGTGGCACTACTTTTGGGACTTGTGGGAATTCAAGGTTGATTTTGGAACCCTGAAGAATGTGGAAAAAAGAAAAGAAGATGAAACTAAAAAATAATAGGCAGATGACTTTTTAACAGCTACTGTTTTTTTTAAATTTTAAATTCCTTTAGGCATGGATCCAATTGCAAAGCGATTTATGTGGGATGTGATATCTCACATATCAACCAGGCAAGGAAAGACAGCTATTATTCTGACAACTCATAGCATGAATGAGGCGCAGGCTTTGTGCACCCGCATTGGCATAATGGTATCTCTTGACTCACTTCTTTCCTTGATGTGAAGGACCAAAAATAGATAAATAAATAAATAAAAAAATAGAGATAAATAAATAAAATCAACTTTGAATCATGATAACCTTTTTTAGGTTGGCGGCCAGCTAAGATGCATTGGCAGTTCGCAGCACCTGAAATCTCGTTTTGGGAATTATTTGGAGCTTGAGGTACTCAGTTTATGGATACCTGTGATTTATAATCCAATATATTATATATACGATAGTGCTCCATTTTCTCTTAATCTTGTTTGTTTGGCAACAATTTAATTTAATTAGAAGAATGCTAAGGTTGAAATGATGGACATAAAAGTATTACTTTGAATGAATTAATATAGACCATATGTTCTGGTATGAATTGTGTTTGGACTTTTTCTATTGGAATTATGTGTAAGGTGATGTTATAAGCCCGGTCCATAACTCCCATCTGTTGATTGTTGAGATAATTGCTTTGTTTCTTGGTAGGTGAAGCCATATGATATCAAGCCGGCTGAGCTTGATGCACTATGTAACAGAATACGATCAGCAATATATGACCTTGCGTACCACCCTAAAAGCCACACTGATGACCTTGAGACATGTAGTGGCATGGCTGGCAAAACTCTCTCTAAGAACATACTAGAGGTCACTCTAACAAGGGACATGGTACTTCATGTTGGAAAATTTCTTGGTGATGAAGAGTTTGTGCAGCAGATTGTGTGTTCAGACCCCGTCACTGTCAATGACAGTGTATTTGGTGAACTACTTTCTGAACAGTTAGCTCGAGATGGTATGAAATAGTTTTAATCCAGTTTCACTGTTTCTTATGTTTCCCAGCATATCTGCTGTGATTTGAAATGTCAAAAATTGCAGTTGTTTATATTTAAATTTGCTTATGGCATGTTTTCTGGAGTTTTCTTCTTTTTTAGTATTTTCATTTTTTTGAATTATAATATTATTTCTTGCAAAAAGGTGGAATACCTGTGAGAATATTTTCTGAATGGTGGTTGGCGAAACAGAAGTTCTCAGAGATAGATTCCTTCCTTCTTACTTCATTCCCTGGGGCGACGACTAATGGCTTCAATGGCTTGAGTGTAAAATACCAGGTAATTTTATATTATGTTTTATTAAAAAGATAAGTTTGTTATAATTACTAATAGTGGAGGGATCTCTTAATAATGGTTATTTTGATGACATTGACAATGAGATTTCAGATAAATTCCAGAAGTCTTAATAGTAAAGAAAAGAGTATAGACATATTCGTCATTAATTGTATTTCAAATTTTATGTAGTTTAAATATGAGTTGATGATTTATTAAGGACCATTAAAATTATATGCAACTTACATCACTCCTGATAAGTATTCTTGGATTATCAAATGATACTTAAATTGTATGAAACTTAAAACACAAACAATCTATATGTTCGAGAATATGTGGATTAATATTTTCTATTGTTACAATTTTTTAAAGTTTTTTTGGAATTTATTTGAAATCCTGCTGTCAATAATGTCGAAATAACGATTATCAGGTGATCCCTCTTGATGATATTCTTGTTAATCCATTTGCTCTTATTTCAGTTGCCCTATAGGGAGGATGACTCTCTTGCTGATATATTTGGGCACATAGAACATAACAGGTGCTAATAGAAAATAAATACTCTAGCATGTTTAGCCCTAATGTACTGTAGCGTTGGATATAATTCTGATTTCTTTTTCTTAATTTGGAATTCAGGGATAGACTTGGTATAAAGGACTATAGCATCAGTCAATCGACACTGGAGACTATTTTTAACCATTTTGCTGCTGATTAACAATAATTCTACCAAGTATAGGATGAGCACTTGTCTTTTTTGGGTGGAGTTTATAGATTATAGAGAAACATATATATAATTAATTTAATTACAGGTAAAAAAATGTAACTTTACATAGAGGTTCATCAAGATGGGTTCGATTTACTGTAAAATATAGGCTTACAATATACTCCAGTTTTTTTTTCGTCCTGGAAATGTCTTTAGAGCATGGTAGTCCTATTGAGAGTGCATTACATTGGTGAATTCTATGTTAATATTAGTCCACTGTTTTTTTTTTCAAAAAAAAAAAAAGAATAATAATAGTCCACTTGTGGACAAACATTGGAGGCTAAGACGAACTTGACCAGGATAATAAAAAATATTTTTTTTCCTATAAAATCTGCAAGGAACTTTAACTAATCCACCTAAAAGCTTGTGGATGCCCGTTACCAGAAATTATGTAAAATGGATTTAGAAAATGCAGGCCTTGCGTGGCAATGCAATAACATAATGCATATAGACGATTTGGACAAAAAGTCATTTTACACTAGTTGGAAGGTGGGGGCAGCTTTGATTGAACTCTAGGACCATAATAATGACAGAGAATAATGAAATTATAAGAAATTGAAGGATTCTCTAATCGCAAAGAATTTATCCATTTTGTTTCTGTGTTCCAAGAAATGTTTCGACAGGGAAAGCAAACAATTTAAACATAATTGAATAGCTCCATCATAGCTTGATAGCGTGCAAATGAATATCATATCCTCTATGCTTAATGACCTTTTCTTCAGCACTGAAAAACCATAGATGTCCATGCAACTCTAATTCACCTTCACTTGTGGCGCCAGACGATTCCCACACGAACTTCAAAACACCCAAAGCTCTACTTAACTGCCTAACTCCATTCAAAACCATTTCTTCGTCGTCAGAAGTTAACACTTTTCCCACACAAAATCTGACCTTATTTCCATTTCTACGCAGACCACCGCAAACGTCAACTTCAATATCTCTCACATAGCCATATAGATAATATAGCAACAAGGTAAATAGACATTTTGATGAGTGGCCCAAATTCTTGGTAAGTTTCCACTGAATTGAACACTCTTGCTGTCTTGCCTCCCTATGGCTCACATCTCTTTCTATCACTATATCTCTTACTTGCTTCAATCCCTCGTTCATGGCTTCCAATTTGGTCAAATGGTAGGATAGAGCATGTTCTCGTGACAGGCACTTCATAAGATCCACAAACATTTCAACCACTTCTTCCCATTTATGTCTTACCTCCTCCTTCTCAACCTTCTTTACAGGTGCAAGCTTCACCCAAGATGGTGAACCTGATGAAGTTGCGTCAGCAGTGTCAGAGAGGAAACCGATACATGTTACAACTATTTGCTCAGCCATGGAAAGAGAAGTGGATTGACATTTCAACGAGTCGATGTCAAGTTTAACATCTTTTAACACCTCCAAAAGGGCTCCTCTTAATATGTGGTGTTGGGTCACTTGTGGCAAGATAGTAATTCTTACTGACTTCCTCTGCTGTGCAGTGATGCTCAGTAGCTCGGCTACTATCTTCAGAGAGTTCAATGTTATTGATTTGAGTTGGTTTGTTTTGCCCAAGCAGGGGATTTGCTGATATGAGATGAAAGCTTTGGCGATTGAATTGAAGGTATTCATATGTGATACTACCTCAGGATCTGTGATTATTGAGGAATTGGCGGTGTTTATTAGTTTCCATTTGATTGCTCAACATTTTGCAGAATATGTGATAGTTTTATTAGCTTTGCGTAGGCAGCTCCATGCCATTTGGGAGATGGTATAAAGTACTCTTTTTCAGGTTCTTCTCTAGAGAACATGGCGTTAAAATGAGTCATGTACCATCTGTAGAGCCTAGGCTTCGAGGTATTGTTCGGGTGGTAGAGGAGAGATGCTAGACACAGGTTAGACCGCATGGCTACACTTCGCATTTTCGGGGCATTTTGTCGAACACCTCGTCTACAGCGATCGTGGAGCTGGAAAAAACAACCCTCGTTGCAAAATTTTAAATTTGACAACCCGATGTATTATGACGACAAAATCTTCGGTGAAGCTATGATTTAAAGATTTAAAATATTTGAATTTGTAGCTCAGAATTGGATTACAAAATCAGACCGAGCAGAAGAGTGAAAAAAGAAAGGGAGTAGAAAGGATTATTAATTTTTTTTTTTTTTTTTTTGTGTGTGTGTGGGGGGGGGTGATAGCAAGAAAAAGACGCTCGAGCAAAATGCAAAATGATCCTAAGAGCGTCTGATGATTTTATGTGGCTACGATTTCTATATAGAGTTGTGTGTCACAATTAAAGAAGCGGGTCTCGAATCGTTAATTTTGCATCAAGATTCGTATTTTTAACAGATTTTGAGTTCTGAGATTCACACTTTTAATGATCGTTATAAATTTCGATGCAAAATCAACAGTTCGATAACCCTTTGAACTAATTCTTTGTTTCGAAGGGATGCAAATCTACCACATTTCCCACCATTAAGCATTCAAGCTATGTCACAATTCTTTTGATCCATACCATAAATAAATGGATGAGCGCATATCCGATACTGGTGGATCCGCATTATAAATATTGGTGTCATTTGACACCACTGAATTTTAAAGAATTATCCTAAATTTATATATTTGATTATTATTATTTACAATAATCTTTAAAATATATGAGTTAACACCAAAAAATATATTTCTTGTCTCGACCACTGCGGAAATCAATTTCTTTATTAAAAAATATATCAAAAAGAGCTCTTATATCTTATATATGAAAATGATTATATCTATTAAAGAATAATGGATAAACCTAATTATAGTCATTGATGACTACAAAAAAATAAAAATAAAAAAGATGGATTCTCCAATGTAATTTTGAATGTCTGATTTCTTATATAATAAGTATTTTTTTTGTTCACTAATTTTTTTTCATATTGTATTATTTTGTTGTCATAATGCAAAAAAAAAATAGATAAATTTGTAAAGACGAGAAAACATATAAATTAATTAATGTTGTCATCTTATTATGTATTTTAGAAACTACAAAGTCTGACAAGTCTTTAGTAGGAGACGGAATCCTTGAAAATTTATTATATTTTTTTTATCTTGTTAATTTTTTAAGACAAAAATAAAAAGAAAAAAAAAGAAAAATGAGAAGAAACAAATACTAAATTAGATAATCTAAATTATTTAAACAATTTCTTACAATAAAAAATACTGTTCAGGAACTAATCATGATGATATGTATATAAATCATTTTGTAGCTCTCAATTTTATAAATTCTAATAATATGTATAGTGTTTCTTATGTGAATTTTTTCGTAATAATACGATTACGAACATTGGGAATGGTAATTGGTAAGAAATCCACATTATCCACAAAATTCCTGTCCATAGAAGATCAATCACCACTTGATCTATTACCGTCTTTTCGGAATCTCACGGATCTACTGTGCAGCGCATTTAACGCGTGTACTGATGTGCGAACGGATAGATAGAATAGAATATAGAGGGGCTTGTTTCGAGATTTGTTCTGCACAAATCTTAATAAAATCGGACGGATAAAAATCTGTGCTTTCCCGGTGCAGCGGAGAGTACGAATCCAGAATAATCTCACTTTCACAGTCTCACTGATTAAAAAAGTAAAAGAGGTAACAATCAGCAAAGACTAAAGACCAAAAAGGCACCAGGGAAAAATGGCCAAGCCGAAACATCAAGCATCACTCATAAGTGGAAAAGCTCTCCTGCTCCCAAACAAATTCATCTCCACCACATGGCGGCATCCATCCCCGCCATCGTCGCCAACCGCCTCCTCCCTCGCCCCATCACCAACCGTCCCTTCCTCTCGCGCTCCTCCATCTCGATCGTCAATACTCGTTTTCTGACCCCCTCTCCTCGCCTCCGCCATTCCTCTCGTCCTCGCCTCAGCCTCGACACCACCGGTCCCTCTGGACCTAATGGACCCTCCAATGGCGGTGGAGGCGGTGGTGACGGTGGAGGCGATGGAGGCAATGGAGACGACGAGCGGGAAGACGATGGTGATTCCAACGAGAGAAACCGTGCGGGGGCGATGCTTGTGCTGGTCGAGGTGGGTAGGGGATTGGAGAGCTTGCCATCCGATCTGGCAGCAGCGATCAAGGCCGGTAGAATACCTGGAGATATTGTGAAGAGGTTTCTTGAACTGGAGAAATCGCCTTTACTGGGGTGGTTGCTTCAGTTTGGCGGGTTTAAGGAGAGATTGCTGGCTGATGATTTGTTTATGACCAAGGTTGCTATTGAATGCGGCGTTGGTATCTTCACCAAGGTAAATTTGTAGTTTTTCTCCGTGAAGTGTCTCGTAGGAATGAATTTATGATCGACGATTTCAATAATTTCACGAAATTGTGTGTTTGCCTCCCATGGAATGATAGTAGACTATGGTGAACTATCCGTCGGTACATTGCTAGCCATGCCAGAAAACAGTTATGTAATGCACCCAGTATAATAAAGTAATACTGGTAGAGTAGTGGGTATTTCTGTCCTGTTGATGACTTTCTACTTGAGTTGGGCAATTATGATGAAGTTATTAGTTTTAAGGAATAAATAATTTCCAAAGGGTCGGAATTTAACTCTATATAAATGAGAAAGCAATCAATCTACATTGGATTGAAGCTCCTTTTGTAGTTAACTGCTCAAAAGGCTTTGTATTTTTTTTTTTTGAAGTGGTAGGCCAAGTGTCGACCAAGAAATTTTTATTAATTAAAGAATAGAAAAGTACATATAAATTTTTACAGATGTGAGTGTCAAAGTATAAGCATTTTGCATTTTTAAACCTATTGTTTTTGTTATAATTATTACAGACAGCCGCGGAGTATGAAAAGCGTAAAGAAAACTTTCTGAAGGAGTTGGATTTTGTGCTTGCAGATGTGGTAACACATTATCTCTATTATTCTTCTTCCTGTCCCAGTCATTTCTGATTATTGCATTATAACATTTAGAGAATTTTGCAAAAGGAGCTTGTCTCTAAAGGAATGATTTCACTGGTGGTTACTGTTTTATGCCTCATGTTTTTATCAGTTGATGCACTTTAATTCATGGGGCTTAGTTTGCACATTTCAATGATGGGCTCTTCTTATCTGATCGTACTAATGTGATTTATCTTTTTTTTTTTTTACTTTTTTAACATATAATAATAGAAGTGATGTGGTAAGTTGACCAATCCATTAATACTTAATAGTCAGTTTGTAATTTGAATTTTAGATGAATGGAGTGACTGAATTTAGATTGAACTGGAAGCATGTGGGATTATGGAGGGATAATTGAAATCAAGTGATTAATTGAACTTTTGGTATAGTTCTCAGACATCCTGTGAAAATAGTTGTGTTCGTGAGGATAAATAAAATTTTGTTGTGATAAGACGAAAATGAATTGTAATCTTTTAATATGTTTGGTTATATAATGGAGCAATTAAAGGGAGTTTAAAAGTCTCTGATTAAACTGATGGTACCGTATAACAGATAATGGCACTTGTAGCTGATTTCATGCTTGTTTGGCTCCCAGCTCCTACCGTTTCCCTGAAACCCCCTTTGGCAGTTAGTGCGGGGTCCATTGCCAAGTTCTTATACAGCTGTCCTGATAATGCTTTCCAGGTAGTCTCTTGTTTTTTTATTTTACACTATTCCTAAACTTAATCTCATTGTTGCCTGATTTTTTTTTCTAATTGTTATACCTAGGTTGCGCTGCCTGGAATCTCGTACTCATTTTTGCAAAGAGTTGGAGCTATTGTGGTATAGTAATCATTTTTTATTTTTTTCTTCTATTATTTTTAAGTCTAAATTATTATATGATTGTAATTTCATTTCATTGTACAGAGAAATGGTTCCAAGCTTTTTGGTGTAGGCACGGGAGCTTCTTTGGTACATCATTTCTTTTTCATTTTTTATTTTGAAAATTTTGCAGATAATCTTTTAACTTACAATTTCACTATTGATGGTGTACCTAGCCTGCACGTACAATTTTACCTATTCCACAATGGATATGATAGGAATTTGTCAGATTTTTTTTCCCTGCAAAATCTTTTGCTAAATGGATATTAATATCAGCTGACAGTCCTATGAAAAATGGACCTCTCCCAGTAGTTCTAGTTTGTGACCATAGTTTATACATTGGTAGAGAACCTCACTGCTCAGCAGCATGTTTTCATTAACTAAATGTAAACCTAAGATTATTAATACTAACATGTGTTGGCTTTTCATAATGTTATATATTGATAACTATTCCTTTGTGCAGATTGGCACTGGTATAACAAACGCACTAATTTATACCAGAAAATCTTTTGACAAGGACTTTGCTGGCACAGCTGAAGATGTTCCCATAGTCTCTACCAGTGTTGCTTATGGTGTCTATATGGCTGTTTCAAGCAACCTGAGGTGCCTAATATGTTATTTATTAGCTTGATATGCCCTGCATAATATTTGTCCATGGTGCTTAGAACAAATACTAACTTGGATTTCTGTGTGGATATAGGTACCAAATACTGGCTGGTATAATTGAACAAAGGATGTTAGAACCACTTTTGCACAACCAAAAACTTGCACTTAGTGCTCTGTGCTTCGCTGTTCGCACTGGAAACACATTCCTTGGTTCCTTGATGTAAGATTTTTCTTTGTATACTATTTTTTCTGTTATCTTTGTTTATATATGTTTGTTCATTGGGCTACACAAATGACGCTATGCCATACATATAAAATAAGAAAGCCTGTTTGTGGAGTAGGAGAAAGCTCAGATTATATCTTATGAAGAATTCAGGAAAACACTGTTCGATCTTAAACTCACCAAAGGAATATTGATTAAGTTGATTGTATTCTACATTGTAATTTCTTTTTTCATCTCATGTAGGTGGGTGGACTATGCAAGATGGGTAGGTGTTCAGAAGGTACGCGAGTAGTTGCATGCCTACCTTCCGTGTACATGTAATTATGTAAACGTTCAGAATTGAGACAGATTCTCTTTTATAGAGGCATCTTGTCTTGTGTAACTGATTGTGCATTCTTTCTTGTACACATTCCATTTCTCTTTTTCCCCTTTCATTTGTTAAACAAACTACTTTTTCGTTTATTGATTGAAACCCCAGATGTTATAGAATGGTTGGAGGATAATGTTATATTTGCAGTTACTTTTGAGAACCTCAAAATATTATGCATAATAAAAGCATAGAGAAATATAACTTCTAAAAGATGATCGAATTTAATCCATGAAGAAAATCATCTAGAATGAAAACAATGCTCCTCTATGATGACCAATCTGTTCTCAGAGAATGCACAGACTTTGGTTTATTTATTTTAATAAAAATTGTGTCAGTTGACCGTAGTGTTATGAAGTAAATATTTATGAATATATTCTGTTCGTTATTCATACCATACGTGGTGCTTTACTAAGATTCGAGGAGGAAGCAAGTATATTTCCATATTATATTTAAATTGTCACAGGTTTATTATTTCATTGTTTTTTTAAAAAAAGAAAAGAAAAGCGACAACAGTGTCACCGCTGGAATGAAATTCATTCCAAAAGCTAAAAAAGTATATTAAATCATTTTTAAATTTTAATTTATCATACTCATTAAATTCTTTATATAAAAATCTTAGAGGATGCAAAAATTTAGAGTGTTTTGAGTTTTTTAAGTTATAGTTTTTAATTTTTAAAAATTAGCTCTAAAAATAATAATAGAATAATTAATATTTGAACAACATTTTTAAAAATAAAAAACTCAAAACACTTCAAATTTTTGCATCCCACAAGATTTTCATATAAAGAATTTAATCAGCATTATAAATTAAAATTTGGAGATGATTTGATATATTTTTTGAGTTAAGCTCACGGAAGGTCTCCGTGAGCTTAAACTCACGGTATCTTTACTATATATATATATATATATATATATATATATATATAGTGGATATACCGTGAGCTTAACTCAAAAAGTATATCAAATTATCTCCAAATTTTAATTTATCATTCTCATTAAATTCTTTATATGAAAATCTCATGGGATGCAAAAATTTGGAGCGTTTTGAACTTTTTAACCCACCGTTTTTAATTTTCTAAAATGATATTTAAATATTAAATATTTTATTATTATTTTTAGAGCTGATTTTCAAAAATTAAAAACCACGACTTAAAAAGCTCAAAACGCTCCAAATTTTTGCATCCCATGAGATTTTCATATAAAGAATTTAATGAGAATGATAAATTAAAATTTGGAAATGGTTTGATATTTTTTTGAGTTATGCTCACGGAAGGCCTTCGTGAGCTTAAGCTCACGGTATCTCTACTCTATATATATATATGTTATGATGCTTTATAAAGTAAAAAACTCATATTGTTTTGGAGTGAGATTTAATATTTCAAGGTCACAAATGATCGATCTAAGTTGCTCAATAATTTTTTCATGTCAAATTCTTGTGGGATATTAAATTTCATGATTTTTTGAGTTTTCTAGCTATTTTTTAAATCATTTTTAAAATTTGTCCTGAAATAGACTATTTTCTTATATTAAACAAGGCTGATTTTAAAAATAATTTAAAAAAATAGCTAGAATTCTCGAAAATTTATGAAATTTAATATCCCACAAGATTTTAATATGAAGAAATTATTAAGTAATTTAAATTGACCATTTGTGATCTCAAAATATTAAATTTTACCCCAAAATAATATGAATTTTTTTACTTTGTAAAGCACCATAACACATTTATCTCTCTATGTATATATTATTATGGATTGTGCTCAGAGGAAGTGAGGAAAAGATTGCCGGCCCAAATAATGTTACTTGAGAGTATCCGTCTTTGCATTACTCTAATTTTAACTTGAAATGAAATGTTAATGTTTCTGTTCCTTAATTGGTAATTACGGACAGAAAGTGCACGTCAATTTGTTACTAACTGAACAGGCACAAAGAAAGCAAAGCCGACGTACGTAGAACTTTTCCAATGCCAGGTAAAAAGGTGTTCGAAAATTGAGACGGTTTCATTTCTACACAATCAAGATCTAAAGGTGTCAAGTTAGTAAGATTGTCATTTTATAATTTCAGGCGTTCATTACTCAGGATGCATCTGATCGGGATCTATCGGTCAGAAACCTCAAGTCTCTTGAGGTTCCTATCCTAAATTATGTGACTGAGAGGGGTTCTCACAAATCATCATTTGATTTAACTCAACAGGTGATCTTTGTTTTTCTTTTTGTTTTTTGAAGGAAAAGGTGATATTTGTTGACTTCATATTGAACTAAGATTTTGCAAGGATCTCGCAAATATTCCAACCTAGTTTTATATTTGGTAGATGATGGAGCTTGGCATATACTCTCGTCTTGTTCAAGTATTTGATGCTCCAAATGCTGTGGAGGAGATTTTGATTAGCCAGTGCGGCTTGAAAACATCAGTATGAATATATGATCTTTTTATCCTGTGTTCAGTGGGATATTTTTCTTGTCCTTGTTTGTATGTATACTAAGTATATGCTTGTTCCAGTTTCAGGGCTTATTGATTGATCCCCCATTACTTCTATTTTATTTAATTGTTTGGAAGTTGCTTGGTTACTCGTTTGTACACTACATCAGAGCTCAGATGTGTCCTCACATTAAATATAGAACCAGATAAAAATTTTAAACAGCATCTCAAAGCTGATGTAATGTTACTATACGTCTGTCTTTTCTTATGTAGTACATAGGTTTATTTTCTAATAATTTGTTTATTTTCTAAAAAGATGAAATCCATTTCACCCAGCAAAGCCATATGAATTGCCAAAAAGGGCAAAATATATGGGAACAAAATAATTTATCTGGACTAAACGGAGTTTATTGAAGTTATAGGCCCCTAGATCGCACGTAGATTATCTAAATACAAGTGCGTTGTGGTATTAATACCTTTTATCCACTACAAAATAAAAATAAACAAAGCTACATGCTTTTTAACTTTTCTATGCTCTCCGCAAACCGAAAGTAGGGAGTGTTTGGCACTCAATGGAATAGCAAAAAGTTGGAATAGAATAGCTATTCCGATGAATTAATTACGAATTTTAGACTAAATAGAAGAGTGCGGAATAGTGCTAATCCGGTATACCAACTTATAGGTGGAATACTTGGATTAGCTCTCGTCGAATAGCGATTATTGTTTGATTATATTAGATTATATTATTATATTATGATTATGATTAAGATTTAGTATTATTATATTATTATATTATATTTATGATTATAATTTATTATTATATTAATATTATGATTATTATTTATTATTATTATTATCATTATATTATTATTAAATTATTATTATCATTATTATTATTATATTATTGTTACCATTAGCATTATTATATTATTTATAATTATTATAAATATAATTTTAATATTATATTATTATATTATGAATATAAATATAATTATTTTATTATTATATTATTATGATCAAGATTATTTATTATTATATTATTATATTATGATGATTATGATTATGATTATTATTAGTTATTATTATTATATTATATTATATTATATTATTATATGTTGATTATAGTGATGATTAATTTATTATTATATTATTATAATTATTTATAATTATTTTTATTTTTATGATTATATTTTTATTATTATATTATTATATTATGATTATATTATTAAAATTATGATTACTTATTATTATTATTATATTATTATAATTATGATTGTAATTATAATTTATTATTATTATATTACTATATTATGATTATGTTTATATTTTTATTATATTAATATTATAATATTATTATTTATTATGATTATTTTTTATTACTTTATTATTATTTTATTATGTTGTATTATATTATTATATGTTGATTATATTTATGATTAATTTATTATTATATTATTATAATTATAATTATTTATAATTATTTTTATGATTATGATTATATTTTTATTATTATATTATTATGATTATGATTATGGTTATATTATTATGACTATAATTATTATTATCATGATTATGATTATGATTATATTATTAAAATTATGATTACTTATTATTATTATATTATTATATTATGATTGTAATTATACTTTTTTATTATTATATTACTATATTATTATTATGTTTATATTTTTATTATATTACTATTATAATATTATTATTTATTATGATTATATTTTATTACTTTATTATTATTATTATCATCACATTATTAGTATCATAATTATTCATACTATAACTATTCTGAGTAACTGCCAAACGATATTTTCGCTCTTCCGAATAGTCAAGAATGTCACTCTTCTACCACTTTTCCAAAAAAAAATATTATTCTATCACTCTTCTAAAATTATCACTCTTCCAAAATTATTCTTTGATTTGCCAAACGGACCCGTACAGAAGAGGAAAGGGTCAGACTATATAGGCTAGGCCTTAGCTTTTTCCTCGCTTGCCACGTGTCACGTGCTCCCATGCTTTTTTTTTCCTGTGTGTAAACCAAAACCATTGAATATCTCTTCAACTGATTGGATACCTTCACTTTAGCCAGTGCATTTCTAGCCAAGGCAAACAGCAACCAGTTCCACTATTTTCTTTTCTGGTCGGCCTAAGAAGCGGCTTGGTGGATTTGGTTATATCCTGCCAGTTCAATTAGGTGTCTTGAGTCTTGACAAGCTTTGGTAGAAATATATCCTGCCAAATTATTAGAGGTGGCAGAATTCGATCCGACCCGACAAATCCGTCCAATCCGTCCGGATTCGAATCCAATCCGATCCGTTTTTGTAGAAATTTTTAAGAAAGTCAAACTGACCCGATCCGATCTGAACCCGACCTGATCCAACCCGACCCGAGATCAAATGGCCTTCAATCCAATCGAAATCTATCAACGATCTGAAAAAAACACAACATGTAAATTAACCCGACCCGATCCGATTTCTTCCGAAAAAATCAAACTTCATACCCGCCCAACCCGAACCCGAACCCGACCCGACCCGACCCGCCCGATTGCCACCTAGACAAATTATTATATGGCTGTATCTCAACTCAATATTTCTTCACGGGGAAAATTTATGCTTACCTATGACAGTCTGAGATGATGGGAAATGACTAAGACTTGTACTAGAATATTGCCAAAAAGGATCACCATGGTAACCAAAGTGCCATCAATAAGATGAGTATTAGATGTGAACATGAAATAATTGGACAGTGACGTATACTACTAGTCTACTAGTTAAAAGAAATAATTATTACAGGAAATTTAATTGTACGGTTCACATTTAAAGATGTTGATTATAACCCGGATGAAGAATATCTTTTTATCTTGATTGTAAGATTGTAAGTTTGTACCCGGATGAAGAATTTTCAATCTGTAATAACTGATGGTGAAATTTCTCTAAGTAGAAGAAAGGCACTTTGCCAAGTAATATTTATTGACCAGTGAGAAGAAAGTATAATGAACAGAAAAATGATACTGTCTGATACGTGTTCCTTTTTAGACCAAATGGAAAGAAAGTATAATCAGCAATTTTGATCTCAACAAGAAAAATAAAAGTGGTAATAATGAAAGAAGGTACATCATATCTTTACTAATCAATTGATATAATCTCCTTCCCATTCTCTCCAGTCAGTTTTTATATCCAATTTCAAACTTATAATATTGGTCCACTTACGTAAATCAGTGATTGACTATTACATTATAATTCGACAAACATAATTAGTTTTAAAATCTCAAATCAGTACAGGGGCGGACTTAGCATTCGCCAGGGAGGTCAACTGACCCCCCTGGATTTTGAAAAATAGTGCTTTTAGGTTAATATTTTGTTAATCCGATCCCCCCTGGATTAAATTTCTGACCCCCCTGGATTATCTGATTATTTTTCATTGAGAAAAAATATTTAATATCACGGATAATGAAAAAATTATATAAAATTTTTAAAATATGAAGTCTTGTAGAAGAAAATTTTCTTTATTGCTATGATTATTTATTATTTTAACTTTTATTATTTATTATTTTTAATATATAAAGATATTATTTTAATATTTTTATTTAGTACCCGATTAGTTAATGGATTTAAATCCGATAAGCTACTGAATCCGATTATTGACCCCCTGATCAAAATCCTGCATCCGCCCCTGAATCAGTACACTTTGTATAGGACATTCATTGTAGTCGACTATGATTTTCAATTCAATTTTTTATACTGAAATTTCGTTACATGCTCGTAAGTCTTTCTTTTTTTTTTTTTTTTTTAGAATATTTGGGAACAGTTAATTAGTTGGTTCATTTGGTGGGTCTGTCCAGATCATGTCTGTTCATGAAATCTCTGAAACCAAATAATTCAGATTTAGTTATGTTTGGTTATGGTTGATACTTGATAGAAGCGTGTCTTTGTTTATGAATTTAAGATTAGAGAAATAAGTCCAAATTGCATACTTACGAACCAAACTTGTGGCCTATCCAAATCAAACACTGCAAGCGACAGCTGTGACCGTGAAGACAGCTTGATACCGTATACGCAACCAAGGAGGCAAACGGATCGATACGGTCGGATAATGATTATTAATTTTCAAAATGTTAAATAATATTAAATTTAAAAATTATATTATTTATTTAATTATAATGGAGAATAATATTAATTTTTAAATATGTATTAAATAATATATTATATATATACTCTTTATTAAAAATATAAGTATTCTAATCCTGCAATGGTGTTATTGAACTTTTATTGAATTTTTAGAACTAAAATCAGTCATCGAATTGTATTATTCGTCAAATAATGTTACTATCTCTATGGTTATTTGTGTTGGAGTTATAATTTTCTCTCAATTTTAATTGTTACATCAAAAGTTACATAATTTAGGAGTACAATTATTTTATTTATTTATTTATTTAGATTGTCATTAATCATGAATTTCAACTTTTCTTAAATTCTAAATGTTAATTTTTCTCACAATTTTATATTTATTTTACATTAATTATGTATTTATGATTGAAATTTATATTAATTACTAAATTATCTTCATTTTTATTTTCATTTTTTTCACATAAAGATATGAATTTTTATATTTTTAAAAGACATTACCGTAGCAACGCACGGACAATATACTAGTATTTAGTATTCACGTGTAAATAATTGAGCTTTATAGTCTGAATAACTTCACCAGAGAGTCCAAGACCTGGTTTCTTTAGAGACGGTCACTTCACTTTCACTATGATTAATTATATGAGTTATTTATGAAGAAACATCTAGATGATATTTCTGTCCTGTCAAGAAGTAACAAGTCCAGATGAATATATGCTTCACTGGTTGAATTTCCTCATGATCTATTCAGATATTTCCCAATCTCAATTCTCAAATTTCTCGTCCAAAAACCTCCTCTCTCAGCTCTCTGCGTTTATGTCAATTGATTCTAGACTTTCTAGATAAGTTATTATGCGAAACCCTTGACCAACGTGAATATATAATCATTCTGTCAGATAATTATAATTGCATGTTTTTTAATTTTAAATATTTTCAATAATGTTTCGAAACCCCATTTTCGGCTTCTCGCTCATCCCGAAAGCACCGTTCTTGACCCTGACTAAACATTAAAATTTCAGATGACTAAATTTTTTTATATCCAGCTGTGATAGAAAGATAATTTTGTTTATAGAAATAAAACTTCCATCTTCCATAAAATTCATTTAAGAAAAAAATTTGTAATTTAACAAAAAAGAAATGTTCTAATAATCGTCCTAGATAGATGTGGTATTTAAAATTTCAAATAGAGGCTAATTAAAGAACAAGAGCTGGGAATCACTGATAGTTAATTAATACAAATATATGGATATATTATTGATATTTTAGTTTTAAATTTTAAATTATTATAAAATAAAAAGTAGAGGCATAATGAAAGCACACAAAAGGTATTTAAGCTCTCCTGTTATTATTATTGTCTAATATTATCCCTCATTTGATACAAAAATACTTTGTTTTCTCTTGTAAACTCCTTTTTCCACCACCAACTTTTCTCAGATAATAAACAACCCTCTTGGGATTGATACTTCTGAAGTAGCAGGTTTTTTTGGGTATGACCTACTATATTTTCATTAAGATAGATAAAATGTTACATGGTGGTATTTTTACATAGATGAGAAAAAGGGGGAAAAAAGCAGAAAGGAAAGTAGAGACAATGGAAAAAAGAAGAAAAAAAGGATGCCAAAAAGAAAATAAAGAAAAAAAATCTTTTGAAGTAGTAGATAAGCCTACTAAATTTCATAAAACAAACAAAAAGCATATATACACGATAAAAAGGGTTTAGGATTAGACGGATAGTACTTTTGATCAATCTCTTCTTTTTTAAAAGTTTTTGTAGACCTTAAGAGCGAAGCATTTGACAACATCAATCCAATATTGTCATCATCAAGCCTCCAACCCCAACTCAGAGGTGGAAGCTTCAACTTTGGCAGTCTTTACTAAAGAGGCCAACCTTCCCTTATGAGGCAGGGCATCAGAGCATGATGCTCCATTCGGCCAACAAGCGGTTAGGCCTAAAGATTCAGACTCTCTTTCTCAGATCAAAACTTGCAAGGATCACGAGGGAAAAAACAACTTTTGGATCTTTTAAAGGCATTACTATGTCATGCTTCTGCCTCTTTTTTTTTGGTAATTCATCGTTTTGAATTATGTTATGAGATTGTTTCATAGAGAGAGAAAACAAATATGTACATGTGGATCAAAAATTATGCTTGCTGTACTTGTTTATTTAAAATGTCTTGAAATCTGAAGTATATTTTGACTATATTAAAAAAGACAAACCGATAAATTTATCTACCAAATATGAACTTCTTTTTGAGAAGTGTTATGGAAATACATCAGTTTTTAATAATAATAATTATTATTAAATTAATATTATTAAAAATAATAGTGATAACCATAAAATTTCAAATATACGAATGGCAGCGCGCCACTGCCAGTGGCGCGTTTCATTAAAATAAGTAAATGTGCCACTGCTAGTGGCGCGTTTGCCTCTTATATAAACAAAACGCGCAGCTCTTCGTCTCACATCTGCGCGTTGTGGAAGAGAGGGAAAAAAGAAAGAAAATGAAAGAAAGAGAAAAGGGGGAAAAAAGAGAGAAAGAAAGAGAAGAGAGAGGAAGAGAAAGGAAGAGAGAGAGGAAGAGAAGAGAAGAGAAAAAGGAACGTACGAAGTGCGGTATATTATTGGATATTGCTATTAAAGATAATTTTATTTATCTAAATAATTAAAATTGAAATATAAATTTAATATTAATTATAAAATAATTAATTGTGTAGATTAAATTATAATTATTTAATTATAATTTAATGGTAGATTAATTATAGATTTAATTATAAAATTATAAAATTATTTAATTATAAATTTAATTATCGATTCATTGTAGATTTAATTATCGATTAATTGTAGATTTAATTATAAAATTATTTAATTATCGATTTAATTATAAAATTATTTAATTATAGATTAAATTGTAGAATTATAGAATTGTATAACTATAATTTTAGATTATTTATTAATTTTTTATGTAAAATAATATAGATTTAATTTATTATTTAATTGTAGATTAATTACTGATTTAATTATAGAATAATATATATTTAATTAGGCTTTAATTGTAGAATAAAAGCTTTTAATTATAGAATAATTATAGAATAATATATATTTAATTAGGCTTTTAATTATAGATTAGTTTTTAATTGTAGAATTTATTTATTATTTAATTATAGAATAGATAGAATAAAAATGAAGTATAAATTAACTATAAATTAATTTTAAATTAAATATGAAATAATTATAAATTATTTAGAAAAAAATTATAAATTAATTATAAAATAATTATAAAATAATTACAAATTAATTATAAATTAATTATGAAATGATTTTTGTACTAGATAACGGCAGGCGAGCAATGAAATGCAAATGTCATAATTTATCTCCGTGAAGACAAACATCGGACACATTATAGTCAGGGAGAGGTACATTATATTTAAAAAAATAATAATAAAATACATATATATGAGAATCTAATTATGAAATGAAAATTACAGAGAGATAATAATGTCATTCGTTTCCGCACTCACCGTCCGATGATACCATACAACTCGCACATTCAGAGTAGGTTACGAGTTATGAGATTTCTTCATCTCGTCAAGCTGCGTGAGATTTATGTTCAAGAAGTGGAGGCCCGTAACTTGAAGATTGATACGGGTTTATTGAGCGCGTTAATAGAGTTTTGGAGGTCAGAAACTCACACGTTTCACTTAAATTTTGGCGAGATGATCGTGACTCTAGAGGTAAATAGTAAAATATTATTAATTTAATTACAGTATTAAAAAGATGGTATAGTAATACAATTTTTTTAGGACGTTGCATGTCTCTGGGGTTTATCCACCATTAGTGAGCCGGTGACTGGATATACTGATGGAGATTTTTCGGCATACATCCGTCAGTTATTTGGGCAGGATGATATATCAACATTCTGCAAGGATGAGAGATAATTGATTAGACTATACATGAACTTCAGTATTTTTTTTATTCATAAATTATGATTAAGCTAAATATAAAATTTGGCAGACGTTATATTTCCCTTCAAGAGTTACGGTCCCACTTTGATCACGCTCCAGAGGCTGACGATCATCACGGTCTTGATCGATATGCGATCGGTTTTGATTTAGAGTTGGCGGGGTGTATCATGTTCCCCGACAACAATGGAGACTCTGTACCGGCGTTTCTTCTGCCGATTTTGACAGTAAGGGTTTTAAAATAATTTATCTTTCATAATTATATAATTTTAGTACTAACATTTAATTTACAGGAAGATTTACAATTCAGTAGAAAAAGAAATTGGGGCGCTGTGGTACTTGGTTATTTATATCGGCGTCTTGATGTGGCATGCCAAGGATTGACGAGAAGCATTGGTGGTCTGTGGCTTTTATTATTGTTGTGGAGCTGGACGTGTTTGCCCCCAGCTCGTCCATTACCCGCCTCTGAGGCATTCATTTTCAGTGACTGGGTATACCGGACCGCGATAGTTATGCGCCTTTTGGCAAATAAAAATTTAATTATAAAATTAAATCAATCAATCGATGAAAATATATGTGTAATCACTAATCATAATTTGAACTGATAATAGAAATGGACGCTTGATAAGAACAGATATCTCAATCTGTCACACGTCGGTGTGAAGTACGTGAGGGATCAGTTGTTTATGTTGCCTCACACTCATATAATTGGAGGCCGTACGAGTCGGTATGTCACTTATTGCCGACACGCGTAGACGACTGTGTGGACTCGTATACTTATCGGCTTCCACTTATTTACTTTCTGGTAGTGGAGTGGTACTATCTGGATCGAGTGAGGCGATAGTTCGGCTTACTTCAGTCAGTACCGCCTCCGCTTCCCGCAGTGTTCTACCATATATACTAAAAATATATAATTTTTATATTTATTATTTCTTATACTAACTATTTGCACATTTATACTAACTAATTTTTAATACTTAGCGTCGATGGCGCGCGTCATTCATTCGTATATTTGAAGTTCCACGTTTCTCACTCTTATTTTTAATAATATCAATTTAATAATAATTATTATTATTAAAAACTGAAATACTGTCATCGATACCAAATTTATTATTCAAATTAAATAAATTAGTATTTCTGTTAGTGATTTTATTATGTAGTTTATTCTATATAATACTTATATTATTTAATTTGAATATCACCAATCCGAATTAATTAAGATTAATATTAAAATTTATTATTCAATATAAAATACATAAAAAATCATATTATTTAATGTAAATAATAATTTATTAAATATAAATAGTAAAGTCAATGTCAATGACAGTACGTACAATATTGTCTCTCTATATCAACTCTTTATTTTTGGGCAATATTTAAACATGCACTACCGCAAAAAAAAATTAATAACGGTTCATTTTATCATTTAATAACGGTTCATGAACCATTATTGAATGAGAGGTTACTAAAATTTTATAACAACCGTTATTAAATTATGTGGCGCAGCGTCGAAATATTTAAACTATTAATAACAATTATTAACCATAACCGTTATTAATTTTGAGCTTCAATAATGGTTTTAAGCAAAGAACCGTTACTGAATATTTTTTTACTCATTTCTTTGGCAACGGTTGTTTACTAACAACCGTTACTATTTTTTACTTTTCTATTTCTTATTCAGCCTCGGAGGTGTTGTCCATTTTAAACATATTAATTTGAGTTTGAAAATTTAAGCACTCCTTTCCATTTTACACAACATTATCAAATAATCTAAAGAAATTATTTTCTTGAAGTTTTTATCTAATTTTTATATTCTCGCACGCCTCGATTATTAAAGAAATTATTGAATAAAGACCATTGAAATAGGAAATCCAAATCAAAATACACAGTAAAAATTATATCATTAAAAAAATCAATTAAACAAGAAAAAAGAGAAGAATCGGCTTTAACTTGTATAAAAGGAAAGAGCACCTTCCTGTAATGTTTGTACAGAGAGAAGTTTGAAAGAGGACTATAAATTTTGAATAGGCAGTCAGTAGAATGAGAAAACAAAGAGCCAACTTTAACTTCTATAAATTTTGAACAGGGTGTCAATCTGTGTGCTCTAAGAAATAACTCTTGGATTAAAATATGAATAGTGAGGATTTAATTTGTGCTGTCGTGCGGATCGACAAACATTAATAACGATTATTAACCATAACCGTTATTGATTCACAACATCAATAATGGTTATTAGCTAATAAACATTATTATTCACACATTTGATAACGGTTAGCTAATAACTGTTACCAAATATTTCTCCAAAAAATACACATATATCCGCACACATTTCAATAACGGTTTTTACCAAAGAACCGTTACCAAATGTTTCTCCGAAAAATCTCCGATCCGACACACATATTAATAATGGTTTTTTTAAACAACCGTTACCAAATAGTTATCAAATATTATCAAACTACCATTGACCTTCTTTACTAACGTTTTTTTTAATGAATCGTTAGTAATTGAGTGTTAGCAAAGCCCCGATCTGCTTATAGTGATGAAATTTGACAACGACTTTCATAAAGTTTCAAAACACTCATCTAAAATAACAAATCACTCTCCTTGACGTATCAAAAGAACATGATTCACAAGAGATCGATGGCAATGATTTTCTGGTCACACAAAAATCATTTCAGCTTTGTACCATTTAGTTTTTATTTCATCTTCTGATGATGCTTTGTTTGTTAGAGAAATTGACACGCTAACGAAACACATTAATTCTTGTAATTTTTCTTTTTGAGAAATTCACTAATTCAGAATATTTTTCTTTTGACGATTTGTTCAAAATCTATAATCAAACCTTATGTCATGAAGTTTTATTACGGAATCTAGAACTTCTATAAACGTTGAAGTATAGGTTTGGAATATTTATTCATCAAACATGTGAAAGAACCAGTGTGCATTATTTGAACTAAGATCTCGATTGGTCAGATAAAATCTGAGCGATTTTTTTTTTATGTGCATTCAATATTGACTGATCCTAAATAAGCTTGACAATGAACGCGGACGATCTGATGGGTTAAATTGTTTATATCATCGGATAGTCAAATATGTTATTTTGCACACCTTTTAAAGTATTGAAGTGAAATTTTTGTATCTATCTTTAGTCGCGGATTCAAAAATTAAATAAGGGCGGATACAATTCTAGCATGAAAGTTGTTGTGATATATAAAGCCTGAGCGCACTCCAATTACTAGGCATAATCTTAAAATTTTATTATTAAAAGATAAAAGACTTGTACTTGTTACTGAAAAATGAAAATTAAACCGAGCACTGACCTGGACTTGCCTCTCCTTAAATCCATCCCCTTCTATCTTATTATCATCAAACACTCATTTTACCCTTCTTATCATCAAACACTCATTTTACCCATATATATATTGGATCCAAAATTTGATATGATAGATATCAGATATCCCTGCTCCTATTTGACACAAGTGTTTACAAATTACAACTAGAGATTAATTGTGTCGAGTCTTAGTGAATATCAAAATTTCCTATCAAATTGACCTTCTTTTTGCAATTAAATTCTACCTCTCAATATTTGTGGGAACGATTGTTAGTGTTAGAATCCACACTCACATTATCTTTGGAGACAGTATGAGTCTGAGATGTAGATTTTAAGTTAAGAGGGACGTGAGAGGCCATTGCATATTATCTTAGTTCTAAAAGAAAATGAAGTTTCAAATATTTTTTATCTACCGGTAAATATTGTATTGAAGAGTCAAAAGTATGTCACATAGTTTTTTTTTTCTTTTTTTTTTAAGAAAAAAGTCACATAGAAAATCTTACTGAATTAATACTATCACATGCGGTGCACATTATCAGATGTATATTATTCATGCAATATTAATTAAATGGTAGCAACTATTTCCAATTAATTATTTGTCACCGGTCATCATAGGCAGCCCACTCTCACCTGATTTTCATTCAAAGCACCAAAAAAAAAAATCATACATTTTTCATTTATTATTTGCATACTGTAGGAATCTATTTTCAAACAATGCGGTCAGCAACCAACGCCGCCGCCAGCTCAACTACTAAAAGGGCCTCCGGCCTTGTGACTTGTGAGTAGGTTTTTTATTATTCTAACTAAATGTCTTCTTCCAAAAGAAACCCCTATACAAACTATTAAAAAAGTATCAAATAAGGGTCCAGATCCTCTACATCTTGGTCGGAAACTGACCGTGATCCGAGCATAGTCACCGCAGTCGCGAATTATTCACGTATAATTTGTGAATAATTCGTTTTTTATTCATAGCCGGATGTTTCATGAATAATTTGTTAATTTAATATCAAATATATTTTTTTGATCAAAAAACGTTTTATTTATGAATTATTCGATAAAAAATACATTATATATTATTTTAAATAAAATTTTATATTTTTAATATTTTATCATTATAATACATATTTTATTTATATTATATAAAATAAATTATTTTTAATTATATCCATATAATATCCGAACGTCAAATTTTTAACCTAGACGTTTTCCTAATCACAAAGATCCGAGTCGAGCGGCAGTGTCATCATCGGTAAAATTTGGCTTTTCACTTATCACAAATTTGGCAATTTTTAATAATAATAATTATTATTAAATTAATATTATTAAAAATAAGAGTGATAACCGTACAATTCCAAATATACGAATAGAAACGCGTCACTGCCAATGACGCGTTTCATTAAAATAGACAATGACGCGTTTCATTAAAATAGGCAATGGCAGTGGCGCTTTCAATTAAATTATAATTAATAAATTTTATAATTAAATCTATAATTAAATTATAATTTAATTTAATCTACACAATTAATTAATAATTAATCTATAATTAAATAATTATATAATTAATATATAATTTATATTTCAATTCTAATTATTTAGATAAATAAAATTTATCTTTAATAGCAATATCCAATAATAAACCGCACTCGTACGTTGATTTTTTTTATTCTCCTCTTTCTCTTTTTTTTTCCCTCTCTTCTCTTTCTTTCTTTTTCTTTCTCTCTTTTTTTCTCTCTCTTCAACAATGCGCATATATGAGGTAAACACGCGCACTGCCAGTGGCGCGTTTGCCTATTTTAATAAAACGCGCCACTGCCAATGATACGCTGTCATTCGTATATTTAAAATTTTACGGTTCTCACTCTTATTTTTAATAATATTAATTTAATAATAATTATTATTATTAAAATCTGCAAATTTGGAGAGGATTTAAGAAAAAGAGAGGATCGAAAGACAGCTGTGCCAACGGATTACTCCTGGTCCTGGAGTCCGGGTGTAATTTTGTCCACACGCTGCCTCCAGTTGGGTTTAAGCTGTACCTGCGGATTGATAATTTGACTTGGAACTCACGTGACTTGACTGCCTTCTTCCCTTCTCCGTTGCAAACTTCCATTGCAATGTGCTGGGCAGTGGGCAGAACCAATGGACCACCACCACACTGTCAGAGCTTTAAAATTTGCATCTTCAAAAATTGCTCAAATGGAATCTGCAGTTGACTTGACCTAATTGCAACTAGGATTAGTAAAATTATTTTTTGTGAATTTCTATGTATTAAGCTAATATACTATATATGGCCTTCACAATATAATCTTTCAAACATCAAGCTCAAATATTTACAAACTGATAATCACTTTTAATCAGCAGAACATGAGGTCATGAGCGTATGTATAATCCATTAATCCCCCGGATCCGCCATATCCATCTAGCAACTGGAAACAAAACTAGAGCTTCAAATGAGTCGATTCGAGAAAGCCGGGTTTAGTTTAAACTCACTTTATGAAAATTCAAGTTGAGTCAAGCTGAATTTGTGAAATGTTTCGAGCTGAAAAATCTAACTCAATCTCAACTTGTGACTATTCGAGCTAACTCGCGATCTGACTCACGAGCCAATGCATATATGTTGACTAAATTTGATGTTTAGATTTAGTACATCTATAAATTATAAAGTTGATATATCTATAATACTGATATATGAGTTAGTACAAAATTAGAATATTAACAAACTATGTTTTTAATGATATTTTTGCTGCACTAATTTAAACAAATAGACCAACAAAAAAATTATCGAAGTTAAATATATGAATCGAGTCACTAGTGAATAAGAAAAGTTTTTAAACTGCTGAATTGGGAAGATGATGAAAGATAATAAGAGAATTGATCATCATATTAAAATTTGATGAAAAAAGAGCAAATGAAATATTATTATTCGAGTCGAGTCGAGCCATAAATCGAGCCAATTTCAATTCAAACTCGCTCATTTAAAGATCAAATCAAAGTAGCTCGAATCAGATTAGTAACTGAGTTAAACTCAAACTGAGTTACTAATCCGAACTTTTTTATAAAACGCTAGACAAAACGGGCAGGTCAATTCTTCCAGGAACAGAACGAGCAGGTTAATTCTCCTGTGCAGGCTGCAGCACACGTAAGTACTACGTAGTCAATTCTGCATCGTCCAAGTTCATCATGATTAACTCAGCACGCATCTTAAAATCGTCCGATGGTCAATAACTGTACATAACTGATGCTATAGTGTAGAGGATCCCGTAGTAGTGGTCCCTGGTACGCTGAAAGTGGGGTCCTTCCCAGCTGGACCAACCATCGGACGCGGTGACCGCCTCAGCGCTCAAGCAACCAAACCTGATGTATCTACAATTCTACATCTATCCCACAATTGTAAAATCATGATTCAGTGTTATATTTTACCGTGTTTCGTAGCACGTGAACTATTAGGGAGTGTTTGGCACTCAATGGAATAGCAAAAAGTTGGAATAGAATAGCTATTCCGACGAATTAATTTGCCAAACGAATTTTAGACTAAGTAGAAGAGTGCGGAATAGTGCTAATCCGGTATATCAACTTATAGGTGGAATACTTGGATTAGCTCTCGTCGAATAGCGATTATTATTTGATTATATTATATTATATTATTATATTATGATTATGATTAAGATTTAGTATTATTATATTATTATATTATATTTATGATTATAATTTATTATTATATTAATATTATGATTATTATTTATTATTATTATTATTATTATCATTATATTATTATTATTAAATTATTATTATCATTATTGTTATTATATTATCGTTACCATTAGTATTATTATATTATTTATTTTTTATTATAAATATAATTTTAATATTATATTATTATATTATGAATATAAATATAATTATTTTATTATTATATTATTATATATTGATTATAGTGATGATTAATTTATTATTATATTATTATAATTATAATTATTTTTATGATTATGATTATATTTTTATTATTATATTATTATGATTATGATTATGGTTATATTATTATGATTATGACTATAATTATTATTATCATGATTATGATTATGATTATGATTATTATATTATGATTATATTATTAAAATTATGATTACTTACTATTATTATATTATTATAATTATTATTATAATTATAATTTTTTATTATTATATTACTATATTATGATTATATTTATATTTTTATTATATTACTATTATAATATTATTATTTATTATGATTATTTTTTATTATTTTATTATTATTTTATTATGTTGTATTATATTATTATATGTTTATTATATTTATGATTAATTTATTATTATATTATTATAATTATAATTATAATTATTTATATGATTATGATTATATTTTTATTATTATATTATTATGATTATGATTATGGTTATATTATTATGATTATGACTATAATTATTATTATCATGATTATAATTATGATTATATTACTAAAATTATAATTATTTATTATTATTATATTATTATAATTATGATTATAATTATAATTATAATTTTTTATTATTATATTACTATATTATGATTATGTTTATAGTTTTATTATATTACTATTATAATATTATTATTTATTATGATTATTTTTATTACTTTATTATTATTATTATTATCTTACTATTATGATTATTATTTTACTATTATCATCATCATTAGTATCATAATTATTCATATTTTAACTATTCTGAGTAACAACTGCCAAACGATATTTTCACTCTTCCGAATAATCAAGAATATCACTCTTCTACCACTCTTCCAAAAAAAATACTATTATATCACTCTTCCAAAATTACCACTCTTCCAGAGCTATTCCTTGATTTGCCAAACGGACCCTTAGATTATATCGTGATCCGTACGTGCATCAATTACAAAGTGATTCAATGATTTACATACTACGCAGCACAACAATGAATCAAGATCTACAATTATAATAATAGGTTGATTCAACATATTATTTATTTATTTAATTTAAAAGTTTGCGTGATTCAACATATTATTTATTTAATTTAAAAGTTTGCGCGTTTACAATTGCTTCAAAAAGGGTAAAGTGTTAAAGACACTGCTGTCTATGACTTGGCCAACGCCAGGGGCCAGACTGTTCATTATTTCCCAATTGTTTCTAGACCAACTCCTTCCTTGGGTTTGGAAATCACACATGCCCCTGCACTTGCATTATGGTAAAACCATCAAATCAGCTTTTGGTTGGTTTTTTCTGTCTGGTCTCTGGATCTGGGAAGTTTCTTGCTATATCTTCAAATTTGTACCGCCACTCTGCCAGCATATGTATATTGTGAGGTTTGAGAAATTTAATTATGAAAATGTCATAACTACTTTTAAAAGAAATTACCTGGACAACTTATTATGAATATGTTCACTGTTGCTATATAATAAATATAATAAAATGGCAATTTAGTGTTAATGTTGATTTATAAAATAGCAAAGATATATCAATTTGGTAATACTATTGTCCATAATTATCAAACTTTTAAAAAAATATTTCACGGCTTTTAATGATAAGATAATAATTTTAAGTTAAAACGGTTTAAACGGATTTACTTAACGACTTCTAACAGTTTTAACGGTTTAAATTATTTTTTTACTTAACATTAAAGATTTTGGTGAAGTTAAAACGGAGTTTAAATGGTTAAAATGAAGTTTTTTAAAAGCTTGATAATTATCTAAATCGACAAAGTTCCAATAATTGATATGCATTAGTATCACAACTGATAATGTGTACAATTAATTTGTAACTACTTGAAGAATAACTTCTAAAAAAAACGTTGGGTAGAAAAATCATCATGCCAACATCATAATTTACAAAACCGCTCAATTATTTGACTAAAGCATCAAAAACATTAGCAATTGAATATTTGTAAATAAAGTAGGTGTAGAAAAAAAAATACTGCATTGTTTCTACAGATAATAAACCGGCTGAAGTAGATCATAATATTTCCTCTATCATGAATTTATAAAATTTAAAGAACAAAATCAACATATTACGGTTTAAGGTTGTAGTTGATCACTTACTTTACGGTATATTTTTTTATAGTAGGCCCTCTCTAATATATATATTTTTTATTGTAGACCCTCTCTAATATGTATTTTTTTTATTGTAGACCCTCTAGGTTAAATTTGACATCTAATTCTTTTAAAGTGTTATTTTTTCTTCTAATATTTGTTGAGGTTTGAATCCATGATCTTAATAAATCTTCACTTTTTCATGAAACGGGTCCATTTAATCCCTTTCACTACTTCGACAGTAAAACAATCCTATTGAATCTTGGTGACCAATTCCACTCTCCCACGCTATTCCACGTCAAATAATTTATATTTTCATTTATTGTTTAGTTTATTATTATTATTATTATTATTGCATGAACCAACTCGCTTAGCTAGTAGCTGCCCATCTCTGAAGGCTGAAAGCGTATATAACACAGTTTTCCTTCACCCGATCAAACACGGTTTTGAAAAAGGCGAAGATATAAAGGAACAGAGCATCCCAGCCTCATACGCTGCTTTCTCATTTAACTCTCAAACTTATACTTTCCTTTCTCTTCTCTTGATCTTTCTCCTTTGCTCTCTCTTTACTCGTAAAGCTTCTCCATCTGCTACCACAGCCTTCTTTCATCTCACCATCACATATCTTTTGAAATCTTCTACCATTTCCCCAACGTTTTAAAGTAATGGTGCACTACCACAGACTCCTCCTACCTCAGCAAAAGAAACCAGCTGATTTAGAGCAACAAGGCTCCTTCAAGCTCCACTCCTTGAACCAGATAATGAGTTATGATTATTATCTCTCAATACGCAATCACCGGTCGAACACCGGCTTTCTTCGCCTTATCCTCCTCTTCTCTTTGTTCTCTTTCATCCTTCTTTTCTCGCCTAGGCTCTTCTTCAATTCCTTCTACAATTTAGAGAACCCGACCAAGGAAGATAATTGGCCGACTCCTTGCTCCGATATGCCAAACAACACTATCTGTTGTGACCGTACCGCACTGCGCACTGATGTGTGTTTCATGCGTGGAGATGTGCGTACCAACTCGAATACTAATTCAATCTTTCTTGTTTCATCAAATTCTTCAAATATTGAAGAAAAGATTCGGCCATACACACGCAAGTGGGAAACAAGCATCATGTCTACAATTGATGAGCTCCACCTCAAGACGGTCCTGCCTCAATCCATGCCAGGCCAGAAGTGTGATGTGGTGCACAACGTACCAGCAGTTTTGTTCTCCACTGGCGGCTATACCGGTAACGTATATCATGAATTCAATGATGGTTTAATCCCGCTTTATATAACATCACAGAAGTACAACGGAGAGGTGGTTTTTGTTATCCTTGAGTATCATGATTGGTGGATGACAAAATACGGGTATGTTATTTCACGCCTTTCAAATCATCCTGCGATCGATTTTTCAAATGATAAGAGAACACACTGCTTTTCGGAGGTTATTGTTGGTTTGAAAATTCATGATGAACTTGCTATCGACCCAGCGAACATGGATGATCACAAAACAATTCGGGATTTTAGGAATATGCTTGATGAGGCATACAGGCCCCGCATCAGAGGTATCATAAAAGAGGAAGCCGAAAAACCAAAGAAGGGACAAAAAACGCAGAAGTCCTCTATCACCCAAAATCAGCTTGGTGTAGAGAAGCCTAAACTCGTGATCATTTCACGAAACGGGTCAAGAAAAATAGAAAATGAGGGACGATTGGTGAAAGCGGCAAAGGAAATCGGGTTCGATGTACAAATTATGAGGCCGAAGCGTAGCACGGAGCTAGAGAAAATGTACATGCACTTGAATTCAAGTGATGTAATGATTGGGGTACATGGGGCAGCAATGACCCACTTTCTGTTCATGCGACCAGGTTCAGTATTCATACAAATCGTACCACTCGGTACCGATTGGGCTGCTGAGACATACTATGGGGCACCGGCAATGAAGCTTGGGTTGCGGTACATAAATTACAAGATATTACCTAAGGAGAGCTCTTTGTATGAAGAGTACAAGAAGGATGATCCTGTGCTGAGAGATCCTGACAGTATAAATGCAAAAGGATGGCAATACACGAAGAAGGTTTATTTGGATGGTCAAAATGTAAGACTGGATTTGGCTCGGTTTCGCAAGAGATTGATCCGTGCGTACCAGTACACATTGAGGAAGAGGCAGCAGGAAAACAAGGCCATCTAGTTTGTTAATTACTATCAGTATTTGGAGCTTTTTTTTTGTGGCAGAGAAAGATACATAAAGAGGGATGATACTTAGGAAATGTAGATAATAATACTATGTATAGGTATAGCATGTTGATTGTAAAGAAATGGCAGCATTATATTGATTTATTATAAAGGACTACATTTTTGTTTCAGTCTTGTTTTATATGCTTCAGCAACTTGGATCGACTTCACCAATCAACCGATGATTATTTTTTCTCTATTTTATTATCAACTGGAGATCAAAGCATGCTGTTGTACTTGGTTTCCCAAGGACATGGAGCTCTTTTTCATCTATTTTTTTTTTTAACTTTTAATAATAATATTTTTATTTTAAATTTTTTAATAATACTATTTTAATTTTTTGAACGCATGTGTTCACAAGTTATGTATAAAAATTTATTTTTAGATCCATAAAAATGATAATTTTTTTTAAGTATTTAAATAACTCTGTGAGCATAACAATTCTTAATGCATACATTCAAAATAAAATGTGAACTCCTACATTCAAAATTCAACCTGACTATAATGAATTGTAAACATATTATGTTTATAATTCAGTATGAACGTAGGTGTTTCAGTAATTAGAAAAAAAAGGTTCGTACAACTTGTAAATACATTCGTTCACATAGTAAAAATAGTATTGTTAAAGATTTCCAAGTAATAATACAAGCGTTAAACTTTTATAAAACGCGGACAGACAAAAAGATTCAAAGGACATGACTATTAAATTATGGATATTAAGCATCAATTCGGAAATTACATGCTTCCATGTGCCATCGTCACGTCACATGTCGGGAAAATTGGCTAAAATTTGACGTAGACGTGGGAACAAAACAAATTAAAAATAAAGTCAAGATAAAGAGGTAAGGAAGGTCTTATCTCGACGCAATAGAGCATAGACATGAAATTCTTGCAAATGTCATTTTTCAATTAAATATTTTAAATTCGGGATTTAATACTTGTTATTTAAAAAAAAAAATAGAAAGGGTATTTAATCTTTTGGTGAAAAAATTGTTTAGCTCTCTTCACAGAGCAAACTTCATCATGCATGGATGTGTGCTAAAGAAAAAAGAAATTGTTTTGGGCCTTAATTGAACCTGAACTAGCCTAATGGGCCCGTTTTCGTTGTTTCCCATGAACTAACATTGACGAATTATGACATTTTGAATCCTTCAACTCAGCATTATGACATCTGATCATTTGAGCAATTGTAGACTCAGTTTGTTACCCCACCAGTTTACTAAAACCAGGTAAAGAAGGAAACAATGACTTATTCCAAAATCCAAACCTACTCTTAGTCTTATTCAAAAAAGGATCAACCTAATAAAACAACTAAATAGATAATTCAAACGAGGATCAACCTAAATATCTTATTCAAACAAGGATCATAGACCCAGTGATTGAGACAATTCAACCAAACATAAACCACTGCGACTTATTTTTATCCTCGTCCTCTCAACAAATAAAGCTTAATAAAACAACAACTTAACATTCAAATTCCAACACAATTTAAATTTTCTAGTGATGTGATTATAAGATCAAGTCCGGAATTAGTTTCCAATGAGTGCAAGCAGGAAGGTTTTGTAGTCGCCGGAAGTTTTCTTCGCGACGGCTTGTTCAAGAGTCACATTGGTTCTAGCCTGAAATCGTTCTTTGATCTCCTTCAGATCCTTCTCAGCATGCATCACGATGATACGTGTCAGTGTGTCCTCATCAGTGCTTGATTTATGCAACATTCTCCTTAGCACCTAGTTTCCAAAACAAAATAGATTTTTATATAACCAGTGTTTCACTCTAAATTTCACATTATATTTGAGGTTTAAAGGTTCCAAAAGTGCAATTTTGAAAAGAGAGAACATGCTCATGGGAAACAACCTTCTTTAGTAACCGGGACTACATTGGCGAGAATATCGAAAATTGTTCATATTTGTTAACTCCAATTTAAAGTGCTTATTTTAATTTGTTTCCCCATCGTCGACTCCTAATATACTTATTGTCTATTAATTCCGGATTGCAATAAGGAGGAAAAAAAAGGCAAGCATTACATCAAAAAGGGGGGATGTTATATCATCTTTCTTACCTTTTCAAAGTATTTTTTGGGTTTAGTCATGCATCTAATTGCCGCACGAAGAGCGATTGCAAAATCATTTGGAGTCTCAGTAGACAAGGCCTAAAAACAAAGAAACACGTTAGATTGCACAAAAAAGAATTTCTAATTATAATTAACTAGGATGAATTTGATCTCAAAACCTTTGAAATGGAACGATTATGTGCGTCTTTGTAGCAATTAAAGGTGGTACAGAGTTGAGCCTTGCTCCTAGTAGACAGTATTCTGATTATCTCATCATCATTGAATTGCCCTTTAATTATGGCATCATTCAAGATTTTTGCCTCTATCTCGGCAAGCTCGGTATTAATTTCCTCTCCATCATACCGATATGTGCCAACAAGTGCAAACAAAAGCTAGAAAAAAAAAGGAGGAAAAAAGGCTTCAATTAGTTTTTAAAAAATTCACAAAGGTTGGATGTTTTATTTCTTTTAGTTTGTGAATAAAATTTACCTTGCGAAAATCTCCTGTTGTGTGAGATGCAATGTCTTCTTCCAAGGAATGCTTGTAAAGAGATTGGTACACCTGCTTCACTGCCAATAGCTCGGTTGGAGAATTAACACACGCTATTTCTATGATCACTGGAAAATTAACAACATTGCTATTAACTGCCATGTTAGCCATGATTGCTTGCCTCTCCACAGGATCAAAGATCCAACGATAGACTGCTCTCTGTAATTAAATAAGCACAAAAAGTTAACAACGAAGTACATTTATACTGCTAGAAAATTATGATGATCTATAAAATGGAAAGGAAAATGAATGAAAAATTGTGCTAGACCTCAAAGTGCCCCGAGATTTCAGATTCAATCCGTTTCAGGAGCTTTTCTTTGTATTGTTCTTCATAGGCAATCTTGATTTTTTCCTCTGTGCTGCATCCCGGTGCGCTAGCACATCTATCATGGCCTTCTCATCAGTCCCCCATCCTGTGTAAAATTTATTTGGGGAAATACATTGGCGCCATTACAATTTATCAAATATATTTTTATCACCATATTGATAGAGTAACATCCTTCGATTACAGAACCATCAAAGTCATTCAAATTTAGAGAGATAGGACAGTACTTGAAAGGCCTTTCTGAGCTTCTCAGCATCTTCAATGGCAGAAGGAACTGGATTAGGAATGCTAATGGTTGCCATTCTCTCTCTATCTAAATCTCTTGATTTATTTTCCTATTGTACTTGTAAACGAAGGGGGGTACAATATATAGGGGTGCTCCGTCTGTTTCTACTTCGGAATAAATATTAAAATAATTAATTCCCTTGGAGTTAAGGATGGGTGTCATTTTATGCTTTCTAACCAGTAAAATTAAACTTGACTACAATGTAGAATTTATTGTAATTAAAATTTGGAAGGTTTCACTTCAGTACATTGGTTTCATTTTGTACATTTAACCGAAGGGTACCCATCAGCATTTACAGTTTTACCTGCGAATATGTTAGAGAAGGTTACTTGTCAGTTACTGACTTACTGGTCTAAGAGTTCTTTTGATTAATAATTAAAAATAGAAGGTTTCAGTTTAGTATGTTGGTTTCGTTTTGTACAATTAACCAAAGGTTACTCGGTATATTCACCTGCATTTATGATTCACTTGCTCGTCCGTTACTGGTGTAGAAAAGTTTTTTTTATTTAATAATTAAAATTTGGGAGGTTTTATTTCATACATTCATTCAACTCAAAAGCTTACTCAATACTTAAGCTGCACTTTATGTAAAGGGTTATTATCTTTTACAGTTTCACTGATCAAATAGATGCTCGAGTTAGTTTTTTTTCCCTTTGATACGGATGAAGACATACTTTTACTCTTCCTTATGAGTTGTCTCAAGAACGTATGTGTACGTGAGTATGTGAGTATTATGTTCTTCAACTTTCCTTCATGTATTGAGGGTCGGTCTTATATAGGCACCATCTCGCGTCATATGACCGTGCCGTTTCAGTCGTCGCTTCGGGATGGCAATTATGACGTTTAATGTCGTATATGTGCCTTAATGTCACGTCGTGCATGAACATTGATGACATTAAATATCATTACATGATATTGAAGACTCCCTACTTCGAACCGAGCCTTCGAAGCAGGACTCTTGAGGATAGGCTCTCGAGATTGGACCTTTGTATAAGATAAAAAGATTATGAGCTTATAAAAGCCCCTGAGTTCGGTTTATGGGCCTACTCAAGCTCACTATATGGTCTCAAGCACTAACCCCTATCACCCTTTATTCTAAAAGGAAATGCAGATATGTTACCATCTTTTGGGCACATAATATTTTTTTTCACTTTTCACCAACATGTAAACCCTGGTAAAATCTGTGCGTTTTCGAGCCATTAAGAGGAGTTGATAATTATATTAATTATTAACAGTTGAGCACTCCGATGGAAAGTATGTTAAAAGGTCATCAAGTTTTTATTTATTTATTTATTAAAGTATTATGAAAATAAAAGAAGGGGATTGATATTTATATTTTGTGCCAAGTCATGTCATAAAATTGCAAAATACTACAATGTTTAAATAGATTTAAAATCAGAGATGTAAATAGGGCAATAAGCCTACTAAGACCTAGGAACGAAACAGGCCCATGACGAAAGCATTGATGCAGAGGAGGCTGAAGGGACAGTTGTAGCCCAATAATATTTTACTATTTCTAAACAGATTTCTGAGAAATGTACGAGAAACTTTCATATAGGGCTGAAGTGAACGAGCCACGAGTGAGCTAGAGCAAACTCAAACTCAACTCACATACTAAACGAGCTGACTCGAGCGAGTTGAGAATGACACTTTCGAGCCAAAATGATTAGTTCGAACTCAGCTCATGCCAATTCGAGCTGGCTCGTGACTCGATTATTGAGCTTATTTTTTACAAAAGAGACTGGATCACTAGAATCCATGGATGGGCAACCAGCAATTAAACATAGCAAATTAGCAATTTGATAGCAGTTCAAACATCACAAATTTGCAAATCAAATTTCATATCAAACTCACAACCAGCAATTACAAATTCTACACTCTACAGATTATAATTTCACAAATTATTTACAACATACTAGAAACTCGGTTCTGTTCTACTTAATTTATCAGGGAAAAAAAAAGCCAGAAACTTGGTTCTTTTCTACTTAATTTACCAGTAAAGGGAAGCTCCTTCTTGCTGAAGTATGAGTTGAGATTTGTTGAGATCGGGTGAGACAGAAAGGTGTCGGAGGAAGGAGGTTGAATTCTGAGTTCTCTTGTCACTGTCAGAAGAGGGAACCAACACTGGCGGAGAGATCGGATAGAGAATGAGAGATCAAGAGAGTGAGGGATTGAGATCGGAGTAGCGGAGAGATAGGAGCAACGAACTCGCCTGCATCGTCTCGCCTGCGTTGCCCAGATTTCAATCGAGGCAGAAAGGGCAAGAGTCACGAGAGCGAGAAATTAAGGGTCAATTTAGATTTTAGGGTTAGGATCGGCATCGTTGGCGGAAAAACTATTATTTAGCTCGAGTTAGAATCAAACCCGAATTTTTCTGTGCAGACATACTTTCATATGAGCTCCAAACACAAATATGCGTAATATGGGCTGGTTCCATGATCCCACAGAATCCACAAAGATTACGATATACTTTCTTTTTTATTTACTAGCTATATACCTGCGCATTGCAACGGACTCTTTTATTTAAACATTAAAACATTATAAGATAAAAAATTCACATTTATCTAATATTAAATTATAAATTCACCAAATTATAAATTCACCCTATTATCTTTGATATGCTGAATAACCTTGATAGGACTTCCAGTCCAATACAAAAAAAAATAGTAAAGTACTTAATCAATGGAAAGTAAAATAAAAGATAAAGGAGTAAGGTTTAGGGATTCTTCTGGTAATTCCTATATAATTCATGTACTAGAAAAACAATAATGATGATGTATGTACAATATGCCTCAAAAAATCCTTCATCATCGATTTTTTTTTTCTTCCTTGATTTTAAATCTTTGAACATTAATCTTCAAGTTTTCTCAAATCCAAGTGTTACGGGTTCAATTAATAATTAATAATTCCTCATGGCTACCTTCAGTCAAGCCCAGAACAAGAATTTGTTAATTCACTGAGGTACAAGTTCTTTAATTCAAGCAAATAAGTTATCAAGGAGATGTAGCAGTAAATTCGTACTGTTATTGGCTGAATCCAATGTATGACCTGACCAGATAAGTACAATGCTAGAATGAAACTTAGTAATATTGAGTTGTTGTACCTTCCTAGACTGGTTGGTATATTTCTGATTTTTGAATGAGAATTTACTGCTATAAGGTTATATATGGTACTGCATCAAAGTTTTTTTTCTAATTTTGAGAAATTCTTCTATGTATATATCTATTTTGTCATTTCAAATAGTGTTGGTCCATATTAGATTATGTTCTCGAGTTCAGTGATTACAGCCAAATTTGTTGGTAATATACGCTATTCTGAGAAATTTCACTCTCTTGCTGACAACAAAAAAAAAAATATGAGAGCCGCCTATCTATTTATCTCAGTATTTTTTTTCTAACACTGTCATCTTTTTATATATTTCTGTCAAAATCATATTATTTTAGTGTTTCCGACTTTATTGTTTTTATTTGTGTATATTTTATTTTTATTTTGTCATCATTGTGGTTTTGGTCCATATTGAATTATGGTTGAGCTCAGTGATTATAGCCAAATTTGTTGGCAATATACACTATTCTATGGAATCTTGATTTTCTCTTGCCGACAACAAGAAATATGAGAGCAGCATATTCTCTCTTTAGTACTTTTTATTTCTAATCATGCTATCATTTGTATTCTTTGGCTGTTGAAGTAATGTAACAAGTATGAATGAACTAGAATGGCTTTTATAATGCAGTGGGTGGGTGTTTCACTGTTTTGTTTTCTTATTTGCAGACTGCAGGTAATTGCTACCAAACTTCATTGCTGTAGCATTGCTCCCATCTTGAAGGAAACAAAATCTCTGATATAACTCTTGGACTAAATCAGTATTTTCCATTGTATCAATAATTTCTCAAAAGAAGTCTATTAGAGGAGAGAGAAAGAATTAAAAGGAAGAAATGACTTCATAAATCATCCCCTGGTCTACCCTCACAATAAACCATGAATCTGAGGACCTACAGGTAAATTATTTCATTCTTTTTTTTTTCATTTGACATAATCAATTCTCAGTGAATTTTGGAATCATTTTTCTACTGTTAATGGAGGAGAGAACATGATCATGGACTATGGAGGGACGATGACTTAAGACTAAACACTTCACATTTTGATGTATGCTATGGAGGAATGATGACATAATCAACTTTAAGGTTTAAGTTGATTTAAAATCTCCACAGTTTACTACTTCCGAAAAACTATTGTCAATTTGTCATCCTCTGTATATGCTATGTTATAATTGATTTTTAATTATTTTCATTTATGTATTTTTGAAACACCAATTGTAATTAAAAATGGAAATGATTAACAGTTTATAGTAATGAATTATGATATATTGGTTTGGATTTGCATTGATTTCTCAATTTATTTTGCATCACTTCAGTTTTTTCACATTTTGAGAAGGTATATATAGTATCTACCAAAGAAGGTAAATATCAAAGTAGAAAGAATTAATAATGATCCTCAACGAATATAGTATTGTAAATCAGTATAACTGTAGAAGCCAGTATTATACGATGCTTGATAGGTGGCACTACCGTGGCAGGGAACAAATTTTTTTTTTTTGTTCGCTTTCTTTTTGAATCATTTTCATCTTACTTTTTTGTAGATTAAAACTTAATTAATAAAAATAAATATAGAATGAGAAATGTTGTGATAAGTTAATTTTAGTTCCTTTTGTGTAGTAATATTTCATAATTTGGCAAGCTCCTTAATTGAATGAAATAAATTTTGATGAACAAATAAAAAATAATATGTTATTTTTGATCTCTTGGTGATTGATAAGTGATAACCTTGGAAACTAATATCTTATTTACTAACTTGAAGCATCAATATTTTGTTGTTGTTATAATATATTTTTGTTTATAACAACAACTTATCAATGTCTTTAATCCCAGATGTTATTACATAAAATTTTAATTGAAATGTATATAAATAAAATATAAGGTATGCTATGTTTAACAATTAATCTTGAACATGTTTGATAAGAAATTAAAAGTGATAATATATACTAAAAAAAATTAACTTCTTACCATTGAACATGTTTGATAAGAAATTAAAAGTGATAATATATACTGAAAAAAATTAACTTCTTACCATGATAAGAGTAATTAAGTTTGCATTCCCATTATGAATTAAGAAAAATCAATGGTCATTTATCTTGTCTTTCAAGATTTCATAATTAATTAATAACTAGCTATATACTCGCGCACTTGCAGCAGACTCTTTTATTTAAACATTAAAATATTATAAAAATAAAAAAAATCACATTTATTTAATATTAAATTATAAATTCATCAAATTATAGAGAAAACCTATAATAAACACTATATTTAATCTTAGATGAGATTTTTGCACAATATGAGTTAATGATTCATGATTTTTTGGCAAGAAAAGTAAATTATTCTAACATATATTATCACCATTAATTTCTTATCAAATATGCACAAGGTTGCTAAATAAAAATAATAATATTATGGAAATAATAGTATATTATATATATGAGAAAGAAATGGAGAGAAAGAGGGGATCAATGGACGCGATTACATACGTTCGATCAACCAAAAATAAATATTATCCGTCTAATTGAGGGATAAAATGGGTATAATAAAAAATAATATGACAAAAAATTGACCCTTCAATTCTTAGATGCTTTATATAATAATTTAGATTTGTCAGAGAACGTGAATGATTTTTTTTCCATCATCAATTTGATACATTATGATTTATTTCTATTCAATAAGACTTCTGTTATGTAACTTAAATTTAATTTTATTATTTTTGTTTTTTTACTAATCAAGCTTAGTGGGGGGGGGCATCTTTTCACCATTTTCATATCCAGCATTGTATATTTTTCATTGATTTCTATTTTGTGATATTTTACATTTTAGATCTTTAAAGTATTGTTAGATATGATAACAAGTCATAAAAGTTTCTACATAATATTTTTAGTTGTCGTGACTTTTATATAAATATCATCTTTTGCAACGTACGTGCAATATATTAGTTGAAAATGATGCCTCCATGAACTTGTACTCCAATGAAAAATGGTAACAGGTAAAATAGTCGGATGTCTGAATCACATCTGCCGACAACAATGTGTGTTTTACCGAAAGTTCTCATGTGGATTATGGGACGCATCAATATTTAATTATTTTTTTGAGTCATGTTAGTGGACCACGTACGACTTATATTGAATTTAGCCATGATCCTCAGTTACATCACAGTGTCCATGATAATTAATTAATTCATTGTCCAAACTCCAAACACAACTGGAGATCATCCTGATCAACAAATTCACTATATATGTGTAGCCAAGCTAAAGCCTGTTTTTATTTTAGTCAATGCAATTTATTTTAGCCGACAAATTTTATGTGATGGTCAATTATTTCAGCAATTTCAAATAATCGACGCTTTATTGTACTAAAAATTATAAACAAAATAATGAATAAAGAAACAGAAGAGATGAACGGGACCAGATGTTTAATTTTTTTTTACCATTTTTGTGATTAAGAAAAAACAGAGATGTGAAAATAAAAAAATTTGGAGACAAAAAGAAAAGCAAAGCAAAGCAAAGCGTTTGATGAGCCTTCTAAAAAAAACGAAGTCCGTCGTTAATTCAAGTCGATAGTAGCTGACACGTTTTAGAGAGGTTTCTCACAACATATTTCTTCTTTTATTTTACTTTTTTTTTATTTCAATTATTTATTTGATCTTGTTTTTGTTTATTTTTATGCAGGGGTGGAACTAAAAAAATTAAGCCCGGACACAATTATATAACATAATTGACAAATGAATTTGTTCTTTTATATTTTTTCTCAAACAAGCTAAAATGCTAGGGCACTGGCTGGGCTTGTTCCAATGTAGATTCGCCTCTAGATGGAGTTAGACTTCACGTAGAAGGACAAAAAATAGATTTTTTTCAGGAGTTGAATGAAAATTTTCTTCAATGTAAAACTTTATATATATATATATATATATTAAATTACACATAATTGTAAAGTTATTTTCAAAAAAAATTCTAACAAAGGTTCCCCCACACCATGTAGCTCCCCTGTTTTTATGAATGATGATCTCATGTCATTTGCTATGATTTTGTTATTTTCACTACATTAAGTAAAAATGAATAAATTTAGTTTACAATGATAACAAGTTCAACGGTTCAAATATGACAATTGGGTTAAACAATGAGGAGGGATTACTTGACAATGATTATTTTCAAAATTTTGATAATGAGGTTCTAAATAAATTCGAAAGAATCTTAAAAGTAGAGAAAAATAATAAATATATTATTAATTCTATAGATTGGTAGTATTCTAATTTTATGTAATTTAAATATTATTTAATAGTTAAACAAATATCATCAAAATTTTATGTAATTTCAACCGTTATAATGCAGTGGGTCTTTGATGGATATCAACTATTATTTATTTTATATAAAATTTGAAATATAATCAATCTATAAGTTCAACAATATATTTATAAATATTTTTCTACTTTATTTGAAATTCTCAAAGTACATAGTAAACTTTTCCCTCCCCTTAAATAAATTTATTTATCAATATGATTTCTTGACATTAAAAAAATGCAATAAAGGAGGCAAAAGAAAATTCTACCGGAAGTCTGGAGGGACCTGAAAATGTTCTTTTAGATTACTGTGTTATCATTTATAATGTTAACATATGCACAAGAAAACGACCCATAATAATTCATTTTATTGAATACAATTTACATATTTTGAATATTAAAGCCATATGGGTTTGGTGTAAACTGGAATGTTGGTTCGGGTCTGTTCATTTTCTTTTAAAGATACAGTAAACCTGATAAAGCCAGCCGATGAGCCGACCATGTCACTGTTTGTACTACTTTTTTTTTTTTTTTTGAGTGCGTCGCTGTTTGTACTTCAAATACTTAAAGGTCGATTCAGAGGTAGACCGTGAACTCGAAGTTGGGACACTAAAATAATTTGTATACTTCTTAAATGCTGTATTTTAAATTTTAGAAGGGTTAAAATAATAAAATTATTATAAATATAGTATAAAATATCATAAATTTTTAACAGATATATTAATTTTCAAAAATTTAGGAGGGGGACCTGGTCCCTTCTAAAATATGTTACTGGATCCATTTGACAATCCATAGAATAGCAAAAAGTAGGAACATCATTGCTATTTCGACGAATTATTTTGTCAAATGAATTTTAGACTAAGTAAAATTTTACGAGAGAATGCTAATTCGATATACTAAATTATAGGTGTCATACCGATTTAGCTATTATAGAAAAACGATTATCATCTTATTGTATTATATTATGATTATGATTATAAATTATTATTATTATATTATCATCATTGTTACTATTATTATTATATTATAATTATAATTATTATATTATTATCAGTATTAGTATTATTATATTATTATGATTATGATTGTGATGATGATTATTATTATTGTTATCATCATTGTTAGTATTATTATATTATTATGATTATAATTTTATTTTATATTATTATCATGATTATCATCATTGTTAGTATCAAAATTATTCATATTTTAAATATTATAATTAACAACTGTCAAACTCTTTTAAATAATAAAAAATACCACTATTTTAAATCTTTCACTTGATCTGTCAAACTAACCCTTCGTACTATTTATTGACATGGAGAGGATGGAGCATTTCTATTTTCTGCAAGTTGACACAAGAGATAACTACTCCGACGCAGCAACCCCAATGCGCTCACCACGTGACTCGTCCAACAAAATAACTGCCTGGCTCAGGTTTGTAGCCGAGCGCACGAAGAGTCCTGCGAGGTTGAGCCGCGGTCCCGGACCAATCCATATCTTATAATTAGGCATTTGCTAACGGGTACTGCGGGTACGGGCCGGACACAATCGCGGCGGGTAGAGCGGGCACGAGCATGACGGGTAGACGAATAGGGCGGGGCACGGGTAGACGGTATTTTTTTTAAAACTGTACCCTATCCGTTTCATACCCGTGCCCGCTCGGGTTCATGGGTACGGCTACGGGCACGGATACGGGTATGAAACGGGTACGGGTACGGATACTCGGGTTTTTTTTTGCCGTTTCTGTTTTTTTGGCTGATTTTGTAAAATCTGAATAATATACTGGCGGTGGGTACACGGGTACGCGGGTGGCGGGTAAATGGGTACGGATACAACGGGTTTTTTTCCAAAAAAATGGTGACCGGCCCTTCTCAAACCCGTACCCGTTTACCCGCCTATACCCGGGCACAGGTACAGATACCCCCGAGTAACTGGTACGGGTTCACGGGTACAGGTTGTACCCGGTCGATTTTTAGCAAACCTCTACTTATAATCATTTATTTATCATATTTCCAGCTCTTCAGCACGGATTAAAAAAATTTCAGTCCACCGCTCATTATATATAACAAATAATAAAAATTATATTTATATTTTTAATTAAAATTTTAAATATAATTTTAATTATTTATATATATAAATAGTTAAAATTATATTTATATTTTTAAATATAACCCAATTAGCTATTAATTATATTTATATTTACATTTCATTACGACAAATTAAAATTTTAATTAATTTTACTGTTTACATATATAAATAACTAAACTTATATTTAATTTTTAATTAAAAACATAAACATAAATATAATTTTAATTATAATTCTAAATATAATTTTAATTAATTTTAACTATTTATATATATATATATAAATAATTAAAGTTATATTTAAATTTTTAATTAAAAATATAAATATAATTTTATTTATTTGTTATATATATAATAAATAGTAGGCTAAAGAATTTGTAAATTTGTGCTAATGAGCTGAAAATCTGATCTTTAAACTGCTATAACTTTTGATAGGAAATTCCGATCGGGACGTTTAAATACAATCCAAAAACCTCATGAAAAGGTCTATCTGTTAGCTCAATTGAAGGACGTGAGCCGGGCTTGTGTCCTTCAAGTATGAACTGAAGGGCGTGAGCTAGAATTACGTCCTTCAATGCTGGTTAAACGTGGTCAGTTGTCGGGCATGAAAAATATATTTTAAAAGGCGTGAGTCCGGGTTACGCCCTTCTCATGGCCCTCTGTGAAAATAAATTCAGTACATGACCCTTGATGAAAATAAATTATTATTCAAAACCCTTTAAGAAGGCAGTGACATGTTTGCTCCGCACCAGTGTCAATGGCGCGCTACCATTCGTAGTTGTAAAATTAGTTGTTACTCCATCTTATTTTTAATATTATTAATTTAATAATAATTATATAAAAAATTATAGGTAGTTAGCAAAAATTTATTCTAGTAGCCGATTTCATATTAATAACAAAAAAAGATAAAGAAACATGAGACTAATAATGATATTTTGAAATTGATAAAAGTAGCAAGGACATATTTTCTATTTTCATCAAATGTTTGCACCCACGAGCTTAACGGAGAAGAAGGAAAGAAAGGAAGAGAGGAATTAATGCGCATGCATGTGGGCTGAGGCAGGACAGAAATGATAAATGAGTCTTGGAACAGAAATAGAAAATTCGTCTTTATTATCTTCATAAATTTCAAAGTCTTATGTTTTTTTATTTTTTATTATTAATAAAAAATCTATACTATATTATAAAAACATATGAATTATTAATGTTATAAGATAATGTGTAATAACCGAAATATTGATATTTTAATTTACAATTGAGATTGATTGATTTTATAAAGCAACGGTTCAGAATTTTAGCGGAACTCATTTTTTTCTTTCCATTTCATGTGCTATTTTTTTTTATCATGCATTCATAAGAGATCTAAAAGTTGCATATCAAATAAATTAAACACCAACTGTTATTAATTTTTGTTGAAAAAAATAAACTATGCATTGTACAACCTTACTCAAAAGAAATTATCATATTTTGTACATTGTCTATTAGTTCAAATTTTAAGAGCCTTTGTAATTGATTTAAACATAAATATATTAAGTAAAATATATTATTTTACTCTTCTTTTCTCTAAAAACTATATTAACTTCATAATTATTATAACATAATGCATTCAAAAATTGCATTATTTTGTAAATTTGCATTATCATATATTTTTTTAGTTTAAAAATAAATTAAAATGCATATAAAAAACTAAAAAAATATTTTTACTACAATGCGTAGGTACACAGCGGAGATAGAATATGTCGCTCTAAGAAATATATATTTTTTTATTCAAATAACTTATTTACTGTAATAGTTATTAGTATGAATTGTTAACTAGTTTAGAGTAAATTTGCTGTGTGCTCAAATAATTTAATTATATTCAAATTTTTTTATTTATGTTGCTACAATTTTTTATCCAAATCTTAAGAATAATTTTTTTGAGCTTTGCCAAGTATTTGTTCTGAATTTTTAAAAGTGATCTATTTTCATTTACAAATATTTATTATTTTATTAGTATTTTAGAGTTATATAAAAATAAAAACAAGTACTTAAAAACGTAGAACAATATGAAAAATTTGGATCCAACAAAGTTATTTTATTTTATAAAGAATTTGTGGAGACACTGAAATTAAAATTTATAAATAATTAAGTATATTTTTTAAGTTAAACTTGTAAGGATTGTAGCTTATGGCCATAATAATACTGTTCATATTAAATAGCTCAAAATTGTTTTTTTTTTTTTTACTGAAAGATTAGAATTTCCATTATTATGAATTCGATACTCTGTAGTACTTTACGTATCTTGAACAGTTTGAATGAGATCTACTAGATACATGAATTTGCGAGAAAATGTTTTCCTGAATTAAATATTTTATAATCTAAATTGAAAAAACTGCCTGCGTGTAAATGGATCGAACATTTACACGGTTCTTTTGTTAGTTAAACGCTGGGTTCACTACAAATAAAAATAGTACTGGAGGAAAATTAGAGCAAAGCCCTACCTCCTAGCCAATGAGAGAGCAGCAATTGATTGACCCCTCCACTCCACTACCCTAGATGCTGTCTGACACGTGGCACTTTAGTGTCTCCATGAGGACTTCTGGTCCAAAGTTGCAGCCATAATCAGACCGACACGTGTCCTCCGCCCCCACCCCCACCCCCTCTTCGCGTTTCTCTGAGAGCAAGCACCGAGGAAAAAAAAACAAAAAAGGAAAAAAAAGGGGGAGGGAAAAAACTACAGGTACAGGCGGCGGGTTTTCGCATCGCCGGCGAGACGAGAAATACGAAGCGTACTGGATATGTCCTGTTGGTTTTTTGGGCGAGCTGAGTTAGCTCTGGTTTGGTTCCGCGTTCGACTTCCCTTTTCTGATGATGTTTGATTGGAACGACCAGGATCAGGTTCTCTTTTCTATATCCGTTTTGCTATTATCCCCTACTTTAGGTTCAATTTTTGATAAATTGACTTTTTTTTCTGATAAATTCAACTGTATATTTTATTTTATTTTTATTTTTGGGGTCTCTAATAATTTACTTCTTTTGGGAGGTGTTTATCAGTTTTTTTCTAAAATTTCCAGATCTGGTAATACAAACATACTGTAGGCTGCTAGAAGCTCGTCAATTTTTGTATCTTAGGCTCGAATTAGGAAGATAAAATTTTACGTTAAAACAGTGATGAAGTTGAATTAAGTACATCATATGACTTGGTATGACCAACACTATTCATTTTCTTAGTTCGGTTTTGTGGAATTTGAATTCAGTGTCATAGTGTCAATATTAGAGCAAAACCCAATCTGAGATACCGATTTCCTACTGGTACACCATCTAACCAGACTATATCGTGTAAAGTTCCCTAGAATTCATATGATGTGTGTACTATTCATTCTTATCTGGATTTTTTTCATACCCGGGGTTACTGAATCAGTGTCAAAATGAATGAATACTTTTCTAGTTGTATTAATTGGATTGCTCTGTAGGCATTTTCTTTCCTAAATATTTTACCTCAACCTCCCAAAATTAACTAATTGTGGTAAGTAATAATTTATTAAATGTATTTTTTTTCTGCTTATATATATATATATATTTTTTTGGAAAATACAGGTAGGGGACACAATATGGGCTGAATTTGGAGGTGGTGAAGACCATATTGTGCCTTACCCTGAAGGCACTGAAGATAATATTTCTAATAATAATAATAATAATAATAATAATAGTAGCAGTAACAATAACAACGCCTATCTAAAATTTGGAGATCCAGATAAAAAGAAGATAAGTGAAGAAGAATCAGACAACATATTAAATTTCCCTGAACAGGATACTGAGAAGAACAATGTTGACTTTCAAGGTTCTGATGTAAAAAGCCAGGTTGATTTGCAATCAAAACTTGAAATGGAGTCATGGCCTGATTTGCCTTCTCTGAATGGTACTCTCGAGAGAGATTATAGTGATGGAAATGGGGATGATAGCATGGCTTCGGCTTACTTGAATGATTTCGACACCAATTCGAACCTTGACAAGGTCCAAGGTAGTTTTCTTATAACCATGAGCATTTTAGTGCTTGTATTGAAGTGGTAGTGCAATGTGTGTAAATAGTGAGATGTGAAATTTTGACCAAACAACAGTGCAGCTGGTGGCACAACCAGATGACTTTGGCAATGGCCAGGAAGGAAAGAGCAACAGCTTTCTTAATTGTGATTGGGGTAATATTGGGGATTTTGAAGATTTTGATCACCTCTTTAGGTAATCATTTATTGAACTAGACTTACTAGTGCACTCTATATTCAGCTCTCTTATAAATATAATTAATGTGGCAGTAATGAAGATTCAATATTTGGAACTGGCATGGGAGGAAATGGAGGAGAGTTTCTATCGCAACCGTCAGATGTGATCAATAACACTGTTCAGTCGATCCCCATTCCTGTATGTAATTTTTATTGCATGTTAATAATGTTCTGTTAATGTAGTTAATGCTGCTCCTTGTTGAACTTTATTTTTTTTTTTGCGGGCTAGTATCTGCAGTTCAGTGGAGAGGAAGCTTCTGGTCATGGTTCCTCTTCTGCACCAGTAAATGATATTTCTTCAGTAGGAAGGATTAAACCCCAAGAAAAGGTGCTCTTATAAAGTGATATTTGAATTGAATTGATCAAAATTTCATTTTAGATCAGAATTATGTGATGCTTTCTACAATCCTTTTAGGCTGAAAGTGAGAAAAAGATTCCCAAGTTTCGCAAGAAGGCCGATGAAAGGGCCAAAAACAAAACTTCACAGAGCACAGTTACAGTTTTACCTCCAGGTTCCATCCAAGGCACGGGTATGCAAACGATCTCACCCCCCATGATCAGCCAGCATTCACATGTTAACCCTACCAACTTTGTGTTTCCTGGATATAGATATCCTGCATACACTTTTCCTGCTATTCAAGTTTCACCTAAGTCAGCTGCTGTTAGTGGTTATAAACGTTCTGAGAAGTTGGAAAAACCGGTGAGTATGACACCTCAGGAAAAGATAGAAAAACTGAGGCGGCGACAGCAGATGCAGGTAATTTCTTTTCTTATCAGATTGGATCAAGTCTGGTGAGATTTATTACGAAGCTTGCATTTTTTAAATTTCAAATACTCTATATTGTATTCTTAAGTGATAAGTTAATAAGAAATTCTATACTTGTTTGAACATTTGCTAGTGAGCTTGCTTGCCTGTCTCAATGATTACATTTTTTTGATTTTTTTTATAGTTGTATTAAGTATTAACCATGAAAGTGTTGTCTGTCATTTAAAAAAACCCTGACTGGACCCGATATGCTTAATTTTGGATGGAAGTGCTAATCTACTCTATTTACATGGTTAAATAATGCAGGCAATGCTTGCAATCCAGCAGCAGCAGCAGCAATTGAGCCACCAAGTTCTGGGAAATGACAATTTAGTACCTCAAGCCAGTTCCCCCAGAAATCAGAATCAGAATCCAGACTCCATGGCCAGCTCAGCTGTTATAGAAGGTTCAGAAAATAAGGTTTTAGTTTCTGAGCTTAACATGACTAGATTGCAAGAGGAGTGTGTGGGGGGTTCTATTATGTCTGATGACCCGAATTTAGAGGAGTCTATTTACCATCAACTTCAAGATGCTTTAGCAAAGGTGATGTCATTCTCAGAATGTTTTTTTTACAGAGAAAAAAAAATACCTTGGATACTTTCATCTTGTATTTTATGAATATTATTGCAAATGACACCCAGTTTTTCTCTAATCTGTAAACTCACAATACCAAGTTATGCTCACTTGCTCAGCAAAGATTTATTCAAGTGAAAATGGTCCAATCATTTCATTTACTGCTTCACTAAAACTTTAAATCATTGTTAATTAGAACCCAATTAACTAGCGAGCCTCCCTGAAAATTACTGTTGCCAAAGTGTTTGATTTTCTTGAGTTTAGAGATGATCTATAAATGAAAGCCTTAATGATATACAAGGGTAGCAATTAGCACTGATGACAGATCTTAGCAGGGTTAAAGCGTAATGCCCAAAATCTTATGGCAACAGTTAGGCATAAAACCTATGTCAAATGAACTGTTTTTCAAGCAACAGATCTGATCCTGAAATAATGTAATTTTGGTTCATTCTTAACCTATTGGTTATCCATCAATAATAGATCTAGGCCAGACCCAAACATGCATTTAGAAAACCATATGATTAAACAAAAATAAGGACCCAAAAGGGAATTTTGTGACACATGCAACGAGAAGCTGATTTGCTTTAGTTGGCTGATGGTGGGTGGTAACAGAATGTATCTTGTTTGTAAATTACTTCCATTTTGTATTACTTGTTAGAAAAAAAGGGTTAACTTCGATATTTGAGTGAACACACTTTTGCATTGCATTTGCAGCACTACTTGATGCAGAAAAGGTTACTGTTTATGTGCAACTGACAGTGTGGTACTGCAAGTAGGTTGCAAAGGTCCATGCCTATGGACTATGGTGATATTTTAAACTTAGGAAATATTATTAATATGAGGACTTTCATGTTTCAATTTGTGTTTAGTTGGATGTGAAAATACGGTTGTGCATCCGAGATAGCTTGCTCCGTTTAGCACAAAGTGTGATGGAACGACAATCAGCTAGTGACAGAAACAGTACCAACTTTACAAATAACCCCTCCGATGACAACGACTCATTTTCTCAAAATGACATCTCTAACGCAACAAAGAGGTAATTGTCATAATTATTTGCTACTTTTCTTGTAAGATACGAGGTTCACTCTCTGAGTCTATCAAAAGAACCAAACTGTTCTTGGAGAGCTAAATATGCTCGTTTTCTAGTAATTTTTTTATTCATTATTATTTGATGCCAAATAATCCTCCACTGGCCTAACAGAGCTTCTCCTCAGATAACACATAGCAGGCTCATTCTTATTTATTTATGTATGATTTATATTTTTGTATATCAGATGCCTGCCAAAAATTGGAGATGGAGAGACTGGCACGAACCCAATAGACCGCACTGTGGCACAGCTGCTCTTTCATAGGCTTTCTGAGAAATCATCATCTCAAGTTAAGGAGGAAGCACCAATGTCACCCTCCTCTTTCAACCCTGGTAACACATCTTTATTGCTTAGAAGTATCTAGTTAAATACATTTTGATCAGCCTGAAGCCAACAGTGTTGGCCGCTAAATGCCATATAATTTTGTTAAATGAAAGAACAAAAAAAAATCCTTTATTCAAGTTCATTCAATACTTGTAAACAAAATTTGAACCAGATTCCAAGTTATCTGGGGACAAATCAGAAGAAAAGCTGCAAAAAGCTGAGGAGATGGAACTGCAAGTACAACCTGCGCACTAAAAAGTAATATATTGATAGGATATTTTACAGCTAAATCTTCCATCATAGATCACCTTTCCATTTTCATGCATTGTCCAAACATAAGATGTATAATTTAGTATTGCATTCAACTATTTAATATTTCCTTGTTAGTCAGGCTATAAAATTTACACATTTAAGACAGGTGCTTTGTAATTTTAAAAATAAGGTGTTTTCTTTGTAAAATTCTCAAGAGGCAAGACTGGTTGCATTTGATCGACATGTTTTTCTGTTAACGGGTTGATTTTTCTTTGTAGAACTGCTTGGGAAGCAAATGAGAAGCTGTTTTGTTGCTGAATGAAGACCATGTCAATTCAATTGTAATTTATTTTAGTAGACAGTAAATCCTTTCAGGGAAGACATTTGATGTATCATATGGTATAGTATGAACCTTTGGATGACTGAACGTCTGAACCTATTTGGTATTGTTGTAGTACGTCCAGTCCCAGTTGGATAAATTAAAACAGGGTTTGCGTTTTAATTTATTTTCCAGATTGTAGATCATTAGAACAATTTTATTGTACGTTTGTGTGCTGCCTATATACTCAATGTTCAAGTAGGGCCCTGTTTTTCAGATTTATTTTATTTTATGTTCTTGTGATTTTTTTGTTCTGACGCTATTTATATAAATAAATTTACAGTAAATGGAAAAAATAAAAATAACAGAGTAATTCTTAAATTATGCAAAATAGTGCAATATCTGTTTTTATCTTTTTAATCAGAATTACATACTTATGGTACCAGTACCGTGGTACCTTTCTTTATCTGCTGGAAAAGATGCTGCAGTACTAGTAACATTTCTCAGAAACCTGTAACCAAAATCAGGGGAGAAGAAACTGCTTTCTGGCAGACACTAATACATTTTAGTATCTTGCAAACACTGGTACCATTGCTGTTGAGACCTCACTAGCGTTTCTAATGCTGCAAGTTGCCGGTGCATACATGTATTAGATATGTAGTGCAATGTACACAGATGTTACACTGTAATTGTCCAGAGGGGGCACGGATTGTGTCTTGATGGATGTGGCCTCAACACAATTTAACATCAGATAATATCTCGCAACATCAACATGTGGGCTTCAGATGTACCAAATAAGTCTGGGATTCAGATTGTAGTTTGTAAACCATATATGCTTCTACAAAAATGGAGTTAACAAAAAAAATGAAGTTGTATTTTGCTTCCAATAATATATAGTTTTATATTACATATCAGAATGACATAAGTTTATTTGTACAGAAGCTTTACAAAAAAAAATTGAGAACTCCAAATTTATCCAAGAGGACAGAAGGTAACAAAAAAATATTTAAAAAAGGAAAGATACACAGGAGAGAAGAAAGAAAAAACACATCACCCCGATGTTAACAGAACTTGTTCAAGGACAAACATGACTAGACTGAAACCAAGATGACTGGTAGGAAGACCTGCCGAGAATTGAAGGGGCCTGAGTTGAGGTCATGTAAAGCGCAAGCAATTTGATCGGCAGTAGTCACACAACTTGAAATCCATCCAAACAATCCAACCCACACCATGTTCACAATGTACATCGCCAGGTCGATCGGCATTGCCATCACTGTCTCCCTCTCTGACCAGATGATCAGTTTAACAACTCAGAAGATCTTTAGCACAGTGAAGAGAAAAAGAAAGAGAAGATGATGTCCGGAATGATCACACACAAATAGAAGATGATTAATGTGGTAGAGAACGTCCCAACTAACTATAAAGGAATATTCAGAAATGAGTTAGGTGTCTGCAAGCGAAAGGGTCCCAGTGGCAACTCAGGAATCAGGGATGGATGGATAAAGAATGGTGGTTGGGATAGAGAAATTGAAAGCTACTCATTTTGGGGACTCTTGAATACTTCCAAATGGGTATTATATTTTTATTTTTATTTTTGTCAGCACATGTAAAGAAGGTTCAAGGCATTCTTCCATGTTTTATGCTTTTCTGTCATATCTGATTTTTAATATTCTTAACAGGTGGTACGTCAACGGGGATGTTGCATTTAATGGTTCGATTTTTTGGTGCAACGAGACTGGATTGCTCACTAGTTAAAATTTCTATATTCCCTCAAAAAATAAAAGTAGATTTTTTATAATTTGCGAGACTAAATATTTCAATTCTGTTAATTAACGCTAACAAATTACACGGTCAATTAAAGACAAAATATATTATTGATTTACTATGTTGAGTTAGCAGCCCGTCAGATTCTAAGGTTTTGATTCTGCTTCTTGTACGCATTTGTAGATAACATGTTAGAAAACAAATTCGAGAAGTTAACATATTACCAAGATCAAATCATTGGAAAACAGCTGACCTGGACCTTCTGAATAGTTCCCATTCTCTTTTCTTGCATTTGGATAATGAAATGAAACCAAAGCTAATTAACTTGTAACCAACTTAGTAGGACCGACCTAACAAGTGTTTGTTTCTTCAAGAGAAAGCAATATAAATTCCTCATGGACTATTAACAGAAAAAGAAAAGAAAGAAGAAAAATAAAGGACGGAGAGAAATGAACAGGAACAAACAACAAATAATCGCTGATATCAAAAGCATTCCAGCTAAACTCCCAGATACAAGTTAAATTTCTGTACTGTGCTTCCTGAATGTTACAAGCCTACCTCCAAAGGTATCCAAAGTTACCAGTGAATTCAATGTTGCACAATAATCATCATGATTTTGGGACTATTTGAGCTATGAAAAACTCATAAACATGATTGCAGACCATTGCCTTTAGCTACTAGAATAACAAGCTATCCAGTATTTACAAGATTTACTATGACATGTACAAATCAACCAAAAAAAAATTCAAATAAGTGTGGAAAAAGAAAAAAACAAAGCAATCTTGGTCACTGGCAAAGAAAAAGGATCTAAAGAAATGAACCTCTATACACTTCACCTGTGTCGATCTTTGCCCACTGCACCAGTGAACACTGATGCCATATGCATCCATATCTCAGGGAATTTAACCTCTGATATTTTCAACCTCTTCTGTTTTAGAATGTAATATTTGTTTCAGTATTATAGATCTGGCCTTCTGAAGTTGACTACTATCTCCCGATTGGAAGACATCTCACTGTCATCTACATGCTTCAACATTTCTCCATTTAGACGAGTCGTCAAAGAAGGTGAAATTTGTGCATAAGTACCTTCATTGTACAAAAGAATAACACATTATGGATGACTTATTACTCTGAATCTGACTGATTTTATATTGTCTATTTACAATGCATATAAATTAGATTGTTACCTCTAGAGGGGTTCCTTTCATAATCCTTAGTTACATGCAGAAGTATCGTGCCAGACAAAACCACTATAAAGCCACATATTTCCGAAGTAATGCTTCCTATGCTTTGCCCATCCCAGTCCTGGGATTATAGGAAAGGAATGAAGTAATTTTCTGAAACATATTTCTTCAAAAAAAGGAATTTTTTATTTGTGTTCTCATAAATATATCCTATTAGCAAATTGAAACAGAAAAATTCACAACTAAAGAAAATTCAGAAATTTAAATGGATAGTATAAGATAGTATAAATTACCTTGAACATAATCACACTTGCAAGTATAGTAAGCGTTGTGAACAGGACATAATATATTGGGGACACAATTGCTGTATTGAAGGTATCTAGTGCCTGCCAAAAGCAAACATTTGTAGGTTTGGTGCATTCAAATAGAATCTTGATAGAAAGTTTTAAGGGAAAACAAGCACTAACCTTATTGAGATAATTCATTTGTGTTACCACGCAAGTAACTACAACAAGCATGAAAAACCAAGTCTCAGGATAAACCAACTGGTTCATGCCTTCAAATGTGAGCTTTAGAGACATCCCAAGAGCCTTCACACTCATCACCTGCATATCAATCGGAAAACCATTATGCATTGAAATAAGTGTGAACCACTCTGCCCTACTCATTGACAATTTTCTATAAACTGTTGAAGGAACAAAATTATCAAGTAATTTCAGTTGAATTGATACAAAATGATTATATGGTCATTTTCTGTTGAATTAACCTTATTTTACAGCCATTGGTGTTCTTAGCAAATAGAATATATAATATATGCTCTTGATTGCAAGTCTGCAAACGATGAATATCATCCCAAGGACGGTAAATATTTTGATTTAATTTTGCAGCACATACAAACAAATGAAAATGAGACAATGATTAAATTAGAAAAATAATATGTTACCGAGAGAGAACCCATCAAGGAGCAAATCCCAGTGTAGATTAAAATATTAGATTGGCCATAACATGGTACACATCGAAAAACTAGCACAAAAACGAGCACAACCACTGATGCCACATAAAGCAAAAATGCTGGATAATAACAAAAAGTACATATATCAATTTTACATTAGTATAACATCAGAAGATGCAATATGATAAATTTTATGTCTCTGCAGATTGATTCGGGGAATTGTCCTGATAAGGCTAAACTGAGATTATTGGACAAACAATAGAACAAATCAGGGTTATCTGTGCAATTAGGCAAAGTAGATTAACATAAGGAGCAATTGCACATTCCTATTTATCAAAAGATTAAGGACTGAGAAATTATGGTACCACATGGTAAATTGATTAATTAAATGAAAAAATTCTTACCAGGTTGAGTTGCCATATCCCAGATTTCTTGAACAGAGGTGATCTCTCTTTCTTGTGGTGCATGAACTACAATAATAACTGAACCAGCAATGCACATGATACAGCCGAGAATTCCAAGAGCGTGCAATCTCTCTTTTAAAATGAAATGTGCCAGAACTGCGCTGTTAATCCCATTAAACTTATCAAGACTACCTATCACCTAATAAGGTATACAGTATAAAATTTTACCATCCACTGATTAACAAGCTCCCATTGGACCACACAAAATGGGACCTGCTCGATCTAGGTATTGAATTGGCCCTAGAATCAATTGAGATTATTAAGCACAAATTAACTATTACACGTGTAATTAACTGCTTTGCCTTCTAGAACCAATTACTATCATCTTAAGTGTCAGTTCAGCAGGTAAGCTTCAATTTTGTCCAGTTTACCCACAATATACACTCATTTGTGCAATTAAGCATCAATTTGACCAAATCTAGACCCAGCAAATTATCAGTGTACAGCTTGTGTTTGATCCAATCTATCCTAAATCACACTCAATGAAAATTAAACAAAGGCAAAAGCTGAAAATTGGCTGATATATTGATCAAATGCTTAATGGATAAAGAATCAAGCTGGAAGACCTAACCAGCATGGTACTGACATATATCACAATTTTTTTCAAATGTTGAATTCTGCACAAAAAGATTTATCAAACGCCTCTTTCACCAGTTACCTGACAATGATACTGAGTGCACCCAGTGGAGTCACAAGAACAGCAGGTGCAAATGCATATGCAACAAAATTAGCTACCTCCCCTACAATCACTGGTACAATATTTCACCATTATTTACAGGGCACCCAATAATAATCCTAATGTATTCATAATTCATAAGTTAGTTCATGCTCATGTGCTTACATCCTTGTTACTAACCAAAAGGGTTTAAAAAAAAGTAGCATGCAACCTAAAAGAACACCTATTTCATGTTGTTTTTGTACCAGTACTGTCATAATTGTTCCAAGTAAACTATTTCTTGCTTTGTTCATCATAAATGTATATAGAAGGTAGGAACTTAATCAGGAAAGATAAGCTAGAGTAAACTGACTAGGGAATTGAGAATTAGTTGCAAAAGTAAGTTTTGCTCATGCAATTCATAACAGCCAACAAGGTATTACTGTAAACCCAATTCATGTTTTAGGTTACCAGAAAATTGGATGTTAATGCAAAGATCTCAGGATGAATTAGCCTAAATAGTGTTTGCAAGTGTGTAGAACAAAACTGGAAAAAGGGATACAAATTTCACTTACTTGTAATCATACCAACCCACCAAAGAGGCTCCAAGAGATATGAAAACCCACCCACTCCTGAAATTTAACATGAAAGTAAGCAACCAAACTATATCTATAGCTCCGGAAAAGAAAAACCGTGAGCTTTTAAGCTAACCGGCGCGGATACCAGAAGCAGCTGCTGCTTTTTTTAGACCTTTTTTCTTTATTATAAAGCTTGCTCCAATGAATCCACTAGATAACAGAGCCAAAGTAACCCCTTTTAGATTATCGGTAGACAGTGCCATCGCCTCTCCCCCTGTCCTCTCGCGAATTTTGCAATTCTAAGATAATAATACCATCGGATTTCTGGCACGATTAATAGCTTTAGCGAAGGAGAAATTGGAAGAGATGATTGATACCAGTATATTTAGAGGATTTTTGGATGCTGGAAATATGGAATTGACTGGGACGAATAAAAGAGAGCTGATTGTCACTCATATCCTCCGCGGAGGAAAAAAAATGTCGGTACTGTGAAGTTTTTTTTTTTATCTGAACCGTCCGATTAATAATTTATATTTTTTATTTAATAATAATAAATTTTTATACATTAAAAATCGTATTTATTTTTTTATAGACGTGTAGATTAAATGATAGCATAGAAAAAAATCTCAGGCAGGTGCTCCACTTGGAAGGGCCGGAAAAACCGAAAAGGAAACGTGAAATATTGATTCGTATTGTTTATTTTATTTTCGCTTGCACGAAAATTTCAGACAATTATGTCTCGAACAGCAAGCAGGAGTTATGACGAATCAGAAGAGTACGCTCCGGAGGAAGACAAATTGGTTGCTGATTCGGCGAGACAGCATACAGAACCTGGACTAGTGGGAGTTTGACGGAGAAATACGGATAAGGCTGCATAAAAGGCTTGTGGTTTCTCTCGAGTTTATATAGTTCAAGCTAATCTTACTCATGAAATTCCACTTTAGAAACTTACAAAGTATTTCTCATCCAAAGATTGATTATTTTTTGTTCTATTTTTTTTGGAGTTAATTTTATAAACGCGTTTCGTTGTTGTTTTCTTGCTTCGTATTTGACCTGGTTGCTTGCAAGCATGGCCTTCGACATTATTTTGTTTAGCACGACACTGTAGACACGGGATTTCATTTCACACTTGTTGATTCAAACGATAAGGAGCAAGGGCATTTCTCTTACGTAAGCACCAAAAGCAGCCAATAATTGAGTAGACTGTAACTGTACAAAGAGATCAAGGAGAATCGGGGTATGATTAAGCTATATTAAAATCAGTAAATCACAACCTTAATTCGTGTTATTTTTGTTAGAGTTTTACTGTATGGTCGTGATCCTCTGGTGAACTCAAAATATAAATTATGTTATTTTGATTTATGTTGTCGGTCTTCCAGAGAGACACAACTCCGTTGATTATCAGACTCCTTTAGCCTTCCAGCGATCTCCCTCTAATCCGATGGAGTGATTGAGGGGACCGACGTCGACAGTTTCTTCTCTTCTGAAACCGTGTTAAGAGAGAGAGAGAGATATGAATCTGTTGGAAAACTGAGAGTAGAGTTTAAAATCAACAGTATCCCTGCATATATATGGACGCCCATATAACTTAGTACAGTTATATCTTAACAGGTCCATATCGGATCCAGATTCTCTCTTAACAAATTCGCTGCTTAATTAGAAAGTTGTCTATAGTTATGTTCTTCCAGAGACCAATAGCATAATTATATTATTATCAGTCTTTATATAATTCAGACCATCACTAAATCATAAAATCATTAATACATATTCTATATATTAAATGACTCACTTCTCATGATATATAATAAATTCGATACAGAATTTGATCATTTCATTACTGATATAATTTGACAGTCCATTATATAATATATATTTATTACATATAAACTCATACATGTTATAATTAATAATAATTAATTCCAACAGTTTTGGTTTCTATGTACACTTCAAAATTATCTTTGAGGTTGCCGAAGTTGCACACGTGGCAGTCCTTTAATGATTCTAACTATATAAATTGGATAACAATTAATATAAATGTTCAATTTTTTTTTATCAAAATTGTTAAAATTATACGCAAAACAAAATTATAAAAACAGATCTAGACTGAATCGAGACGCGCAAAAAGAAATTATAAAATATTTTGCATAATACTCTTTCCTATAAAGCAAGACAACATTGCCCAGATTTAATTATTCATGTTTGACACCTGTCCTTCAATTTGTATTTTCTTGATAAACCTGGCCTACTGTTGCATGATTGATAGCAGGGAAACAATTAAATGTGTTCAAAGCCAACTTGGTACTCCTTTTCTTTTCAGAAAGAAACAAGGTCCATTCCCTTATTTCTTTTTTCTTTTCTTTTTTAAGTTTATGAAAAGGTTCAAAAGAATACAAAATGGATTAGACTCGAATACGTTTTCCCTTCCACGACTAGCGTGAATGAACAGAGAATCCTTTCTTCCAGTCGACATTAGTTTCTTCTAATAATACATGGTGCCTTCATTTTGAAAAAAAAAAGTATTTATTATTGAATTTCAGAATGTATTGCATTCTCTATATGCTCCAAATGCAAAGAAGATCATAACAAAAATCAAATAATGCCAACGACAACATTATTATAATTGTTGTTATCATACCATGGCCTACACCAGATATCTTTTAGAATGATTTCGCTAAACTATTTGCTTTAATAAAGGAGCAAACATGAGCAGCAGCATGGTACTATGGGTGGATACATCACAAGATAAAATGCAACCTTTGTTAGCTTCGAAGAACATTTTTTTTTTTTTTTTTTTTTTGAAGTAGAGAAATGCCTACTATTTCTATTTCATTAGATTAAAGTATGAAGAATTACAGACATATATTTGTTATTATAGATACAAATTAACTACAATTATTTTCACAGTGACTATTTCAATTGGTATTATGCTATAGTATATCTAGAACTTCCGTCATTATTTCTTGACAGTAACCTACAAACATATTTCATATACTTACATCAAGATTCAAGAATACTCAATCTTCTCAACTATCAGATGGTTCAATGATCTTATTGTCTCCTGAAAATGAATGAAGAAGAACAGGTAACACCGAGCTATCCCCATCACTTGGGTTCAAATTCAAATTTGAATCAGGCGTTGCCTCATCCTCTAATGATTCAGATCCTGAATTTTCATCCAAGATATCTGTATGAACGGTCTCCACATCTGGCTCATCTGCCATGTGCAAGTCCTCAATTATCTCACTGCTCCTATTTCCAAAAACATCCACCCTCTTCACCACATTGAACAAAATTCCATTATTGGTCTTCGCAGGTTGCAATAAATCTCCCTCAGAAACCACAATGATTTGTCCAACCCGGTTGCTGCCTGTGGCCCCAAAATCCTGTGACTCACTATCTGAATTATTAGCAGAAGTAGCAACCTCGTTATTGATGTTATTCATATTTTTGCTATTATTAGTATTGTTGACACTGCTAGTACTACAATTATCATCTTCCCGCATTTTGAAATCCATGTCAATCTCCATATTCTGCATATAATTAATAAATTTCTGTGCGGAGGCAGTGCGCATGAGGGGACCACCATTTCTAGTCCAAGAGTTCAATTCTATACTCTCAGACTCGCTATCACTACTATCATGTATACTAAAAGTCCTAGGTGACTGACGATTTTTCGACGAACTGGCTCCACCATGGACAAACACAACAGCAGCTGCTGCTGCATCAGCCAAGACTTCTTCATCTAAAGAGCCTGTGGAGTTCTCTCTGGCAATGCAATTCCAGGAGGGGATCCTTCTAGAAGGGGAGATTTTGAGGGTTTTGGTGGCAGCTTGGAGTTGACCTTGGGAGGCTGCAGCCCGCTCAGCACTGCGCTTGAGACGGCGCATGTGGTTGAGCCGTGCCACACACTCATCTAATACAAGTTCAATGGCACAATTGGCTTTGATTGCAGAGAGCTTCTCCCAAGTGCACCTCCGCCCCTGGTTCACTGCTTTTTGCATCTCTGAGTATGACGGGTTTTGTATGATCTTCAAGTACTGCACAAAAAGTTAACAGCATAATTTCTTTTAGTTTTGAGTAACGGATGAATGGGAATGTGAAATTGGCTAATGCTGCTAGTAATTTCTTTTATTTATTTATCTTTTAACAAGAAGATGGCCTAGTCGCTGACTTCCATTAACCAGATATCTTCTAAAATAAAAGTGTAATTTATAAACAAACAAAAAAAAGGTAAATGACAAGTAGCCCTAGACTCTAGAGACCTTTAATTATTGCTTTGGATCACCATTTCCTTGTAGGATTATAATGGATTTCAAATAACAGAAATCAGAAGTAAAATTTTGATCTTATCTTCTCTGAAATAGGGAGTACCTGACCAATAGTAGCAGGCACAACAACAGTTACATCACCTTCCCAGTCTTGTGCGAATAGCTTTGCAATGCCACCTAGTGGGAAACCAAGTGCAAGAACTTGGTTACACCTATGTTTCACCTCCATCTCCACCAGATGAGCCAACTGCACAAAAAAGAGTATAATATCAGAGAAAACATAACATGAAAAGTATGTCAGCTCAAACAGACTTATATTATAACTGTCTGATAAGGAACCAGCTCCCGTAAGTAAAAGGAAGCTGCAATCAATTTCATCTGGGTGGCATATTCAAACAGCACTAACTTACAAAGGAGGTACTTCGAAAAAAGAAATCTAAAAGCACCAACCTTGGCTGCAAAACGACCACCATAATGCCGAATAAGCCCCTTAATTCTCAATATAGGTGCAATATGGGGGTTTGCTTGGCTAACAATAAAATGATTTACATTAAAAAGCTCCTTTAACTGTATTATTGGCAAATCACTCTCCAAACTCCCATCACGCCACCTTCGGACCTCACCTGTTCCCTGACCGGTTGACTCAAAAGGTGCATGAAATGGCACAATCTCACCAAACCTATCCTTGGCCATCAGCTCCTGTGCCTCAAACAATCCCGGAAAGGCACATGAAGCTGTCACTGCACTCCAAATTAGCACATGCGGTGCTGTTAAGTAGTTCAAGCATCTAGGTGGTTCATGCTTCCGAGGCGAACATACAGTTATTCCAAGAATCCTGCCCGTTAAGTCATATGCCTCTTGAAAAGTTAGATTACTTGTTAGATGTCTTAAGAGGCGTTGTAGGTGGCGTATCTCATGTACTGCACCATAAGTTAGCACTCGTTTGACAACTGCAAAAATACCACCCATTTGGTCGAAGAACTGGAGGGAATGCCAGTCTTCAAAGAAGCTCTCCAATTCAGGCCAGGAGCGAGTGGCCACAATAGCACACATGATGGACCCCACGCTGGACCCTGCAATGATGCGTGGGAGAAGCTTGTGCTCTACCAGGGTCTTGACTACACCTACATGGAAAGAACCTAACGAGGCACCACCACTTAGGAGGAGTGCTGTTCGACCAAAAGCATGGCGGGTCTCATGCATGAATGTGAGTTTTTCTTCCAACATTAGTTCATCTGATTCGGAGTTGCACACCATTCTTAACTGTGTTGAAACCTCATCTATGTAATCCTTTATGAGTCTTGGAACCTGGTTTCACAATTAAGCTGTTTATACTTTATAATACTTTTGCTTATGAAGCATAAATGTAGATGAAACAAGAGAACATTGATTCATATACATGGAGTTTATGTAATTATTTTACATTATTATTTGATAAAACTTAAAAGTATTCAATTTTTTTTTTTTACAATATGAATCAAGTTACTATATCAAATTTCAGTAAAATATCATTCAAGTCCTGTACCAGTCTGATAAACCACATTGAGAAATAGGCAATTCTTCTATTGAACACATATAGACAAACAAGTGTTTGGGGTTGCACTATATCTAAACCCATTACAAATTACAGATAAAGTACCTGAAGTCGGCCTTTATGGAGCTCAGGATTGCACATGTTCCCCAAATTTCTCAATAAATCAGCACGCATATAAAAGACAACATCTCTCAAGCTACCAACTTGTCTCCTTTGCTTCAACTCCTCCAACTTATGTCTCACCAATTCCTCATCATACAAATCTGATTCGTTAATCTTTGCTGTCTCCTTATCCAACATTTTGGCACCATGTGACCACTCATCAAACGTAAGTGCACTTCTCATCATATTTCTCCAAAATTTCCTCCTATAGGCTGATTTGGCTTGTGCTTTCACATTTCCGAACCCTTTTAAGACAAAGGCTAAGAGGGTTATTGACAGGAGGATTCCCTGAGTGTTTTTTGGGTGCAACCAGGACAGGGCCGGGCCCACCGCGTCACGGGCTGTACAGAAAACAGCAGCAAGAAACCTAGCAATTTGATAGCGGAGGTGGTTCACAGATTTGCATAAAAGCACCCGTAATGCGATTGTACGGCCGATAAATGTGCTGGGGCCAATTGAGAAGGAGTCTACTTTAGCTTCATTGGTTATATCCATCTCCTCTTTTGTCTCTTTGTGTTAGTCTCCGCTTTCCGATTAATTGAGTTGTGGGTAAATTAGACGCGCCTTGTGTTATATAAGAGGGTTGCTGATATGGCGATAAATTAGGCGCTCTTCTGCTATCTTGGGATTTGTTAGTATTCAGATAAGTATGGCTCCCTATGTTAATTTGGGATTTGGTTAGTATTAGGAGAAATTAGGCGCCTAAAACTGCAAAATTGAAATCATAACAACTACGATTATAAACTGGATATAATCGCCCCGAAAAGTGGAAAGAATCACGCTTTTATGCTTCCCCCAAAATAAGAAAAAAAAAAGATAAAACTTTCTCAACAATGATGTGAGTAGATAGTTTAGGTACCGAACCAAGTTCAATGCTGAGAATGGATTTCTCGTACCTCCTTCAGCTCTGAATTTCTTCAAAAATGGCTTCTCTAATTGATTTGTTGCTTTACGTTACTCCCAATCAGGACCCAGAATACTCTTTGAGGAATTTCTCTGTGTCTGATCTTGGTTTTAAGCTCAATTCAGAGATAATATAGAAAAGAGCAAATGGATCAATAAGGGAGGATGAAAGGGATTTTAAGCGAGAAAATAGAAAAACTGGGTAGGGATGGCGCTACGCAGATCCGAATCGGCATGGGAAAAAGGATAAGTAGAGAGAAAGGTGACGCAACAGAATTAGAAAATCCTGTAGTTAGAACTATATAATCTTTGTATAGCAGGTTAGTTTATTGGAGAGATGAGAGATCACAGATCAGATCATCAGAGTTGGATAATATAGTATATACCGTAAATGGCACCAGAAAATCAAGACCGAATTTTAGCGGATTTCAATTTTATTGAGCATTGCCCGCTTAAGTTGAACAAAAGAAAATATAGCTTGGACGCGGTCTTCTGCTATCGTGGACTGCTGGCCTCACTTGTGCCGGTACTTGTGATAATCGTGTAGGTTAGATCGGATTTGGATTATTTGATTTTGGTTTGGATTTTACTAGGTGGAATTTGAATCAGATCAGTTAAATTTAAAAAAAAAATCAAATTGGATTAAATTTAGATTTTTATTTCTCAAATCGAATCAGATTTTATTACCTCTTGATACCTAATTATAGCTAGAAACAACAAAGTTGTTATTTATTTTTGTGAGACAATCAATTGAAATTTATTAATTTTATGTCTCATGAATGAAAGCAAATTTAATTTACAGAGTGTAAAATAATCAGTTCAATCAAAATTATTGAGATTTACACCAAAATTGTGTAGAAAATAAAGTTGTTTTCATATCAAACTAGAGAATTTTATTATACTCATTCTATTATAAAAATAATTATCATAAAATGATATTAATGTTTTTATTTTTATCTAAGATTAATTTGTTATCTGATATATTATTACACTAAATTTATATATAATGACCAATAAAATTTAATAATAAATCAACTTTAAATTGTAAGAAAATATATACTCAATGGATCAATGTAACTTTTTCAATGTACATTTATAGATTTATCATATGAAATGATGTAAGCTTCTGCTTTAGATCTTCATGTCAAAAACTATACTAAAGTAACTCAGTAAAAGTAATATGATGAATGATATTTTCTAATTAAAACTAATAATTTGAATCATTTATATTATTATTTCTCTGAAAAATAAGAGAAATTATAACGAACAATTGTAACTTTGTTACATACTTTAAATTTTTGTATATGATGATTAAACATTGATGAATGGAATTTTCAGAAAAAAAATTCATAATAATCTTTCATCCGGAAAACTACAATTAAAAATTATATTTTTTTTTATCTATTTTTGCAATAGAGTTTGAAAAACACAAAAAAGCTTAAGCCATATGGTTCATCCTTGGCTATGAAACGGGTGTTTCCAAGTTCATCCCGAGAAATTGGTCAAACCGATCCAACAAACTCGCCGATTGCGTTGGAAATGGGGAGAAAAGTTACGGAGATAGCTGGGATTAGGATACGTGATCAGAAGTTCGTTTAAACGGGGACCAACAGTTTCATACTACCTTTATATTTTAAAAAAGTTAAACCAGGCCATGATAGTCTCATGTGTGATGTGTATATGGGGAGGGATTTTTGATAATGGGTTATTTTGATAATTTTAATAATAAAATTTTAAATAAATATAAAATTTTTAAAAATAAAATAATTATAAATATATTCTTTTATTTATTGACTGAAAGTATTTTAAATTTTATATAATTTTATTATCATTTGATACTCTATAAAAATCAGTAAAATATTATATAATTTATAATTATTCTAATTCAATGGTATTTGATGAACTATCAAATGATAATGAAATTACATGAAATTTAAAGCACTATCAATATATAAGTATAAAAATATATTTATATTTTTTATATTTATTGAAGATCTCATTGTTAATATTGTCAAACTAATCCATTATCAAGTGTTGTGCTAAATAATTTTTTTGAATTTATCAATTTGCAAAACATTATACTTGAATTTTCTAAGTTTGCAGGTCAAAATTGAAGGTCAATGGAGCTTAAAAAGTATAGGAGTCTTAGATTAACCTATGATTATTTACTTTTGAATTTTGATATAATTTAGCTTAAAATAGTTGATGAAAATAGTTAAAACAAGCTAAAATAGGTTTTTGTGCCATGAGCCGTTAGTAACGACTTATTTCAAACTCAGAAATTTTATCAAGGCACAAAAGTTGTTCAAAATTGAGTCCAAAGTTACTCAATTGTTTCTTATTTGTTGTTTTTGAGTCTTGAATGCTCTAATATTATTTTATTTTTTATTATTTTTTTAGTCTCTATTTATAAAATACTTTTAATCAATATATCAACATTTCATTTAAGGTGTGAGCTCAAGAGATGTAGATCATAGTACCAAACTAGTATGAAGACAAGGGGGACCGATGGTTCCTCCTCCCCTAATTTCATAAAAAAATACATATCGGGGTGAAAATTTATTATATATTTTTATTTTATAAAGTACGTTGGTCCCTCTAATTTATTAATTTTAATGTTTTAATAAATTTGCATCCTAATTCTCCTATATAAAAAATCCAAGCTCCGTCCCTATGAAGAATACTCATCCAAGCTATCTCTACTCTCTACAGTACATATTGTTGAAAATATAAACTTAATTAATATTTTCTTGAAGTTTGTTGTCCAGTCAATAGAATTTAAGGTCGATTCATTAGAGATTTTGACAGACCATCCGAATCTTGTTTTAGGTATATGAGTTATGGATTTAAAACTCTTTAAGTCTAGTTTTTAATGGTTCAAGTTTCAAGTCGATTGAAGTTTTTTAGAGAAAGTTATGATAGTTTTAATAGAGATAACTCAGATTTGACTGGGCTGTTTAGTTTTCTATTTTTTATATTTATTACGAATTATAGAGTTTTCTTTTGATGTTTTGTCTCTATAAATAGAGTTGTAATCTATTGCTTTGTAAGACAATATAAAAGAGATAATATAATAGAGAATTACAAAGAGTTTTTCAGATAAGAACTTATTTGTTTTCTCTATCTCTTCTCTCTACCACTATATGAATTGTATCCACTATTAAATATACTCAACAAATTGGTATCAGAGCTATGGACAATGGAGATGTCGGGCATGTATCATGCTTGCGACTTTCGAAGACCAACTATGAAAATTGGTGCATACACATGAAGGCGCTACTCGGCTCGCAAGATGTGTGGGAAGTCGTTGACCTTGGCTATACCGAACATGCGACCTTGCAAGGCTTGACGAATAATCAAGTGAAGGAGTCACGCAAGAAAGATAAAACCGCGCTCTACTTGATGTACCAGACGGTTGATGAGTCGGGCTTTGAGAAGATAGTCGGTGCGAAGACTTCAAAAGAAGCATGAGAGACTCTTGAAAAGACATACAAAGGAGCGGATCGAGTGAAGCAAGTTCGCTTACAAACACTTAGAGGTGAGTTTGGAACTTTAAGAATGAAAGATTTGGAAGGTGTATCGGATTATATCACAAGGGTAGAAATGGTGGTGAACCAACTCAAAAGAAATGTTGAAGAGATAAGTGAAAATAGAGTAGTAGAGAAAATATTAAGGTCCTTAACCAATGATTTTGAGAATGTTGTGTGTGTCATAGAAGAGTCTAAGAATTTAACAGAAATGACGGTGGATGAGTTCTCAAGTTCCTTAGAGGCTCATGAATAAAGAAAGAAGAAGAAAAAGTAAGATGTGTTAGAGGAAACACTTCAAGCTAAGGCAACACTAAAAGAAGACAAGTCGGGAAATGGTAAAGGTGGTCGTGGAAGATGTCATGGTGGCTTTAGAGGTCGAGGTAGAGGTCGCGGTAGAGGCCATGGTAGAGGACAAGAAGAGAACAAGGAAGAGAAGAACCAATCGATCTCATACGGCGGAGGCCGAGGTCGAGGAAGAGGAAGGTCAAATAAGTACAATGTTCAATGTTATTCTTACAAAAAGTATGATCATTATGTAGTGTGGTATTACTAGCAAACAAGGAGGCCGATTCTAACAACGAGTCGGTATGGTACTTAGACACCGGTGCAAGCAACCATATATGTGGCTACAAGCATATGTTTACCGAGATAGAGGAGATTGTAGAAGACCATGTATCATTTGGAGATGCCTCAAAAGTGAAAGTTAAAGGCCAAGATAAAATTTTTATTCAGTGTAAAGATGGAAATGAGAGGTTTATCTCGAATGTTTATTATGTGCCGGATATGAAAAGTAATATTTTGAGTTTGGGCCAATTATTAGAACGTGATTACATGATTTTTATGAATGAAATAACACTTTATTTGAGAGACCAAGAGAATCGGTTGCTAGCCAAAGTAGAAATGATAAAAAATCACATATTTAAGTTGAATTTGGTGAATGTTCAAGCAAGGTGTTTTAAAGGCATGTGTAGAAGATATGACTTGGTTGTGGCATTTACGGTTTGAACATCTTAATTTTAGTGTTTTGAGATAATTATCAAATAAAAGAATGGTGAAAAATATACCACACATAGACCATAGTGACAAATTATGTGAAGGTTGCGTGTTAGGAAAGCACCCAAGAATTTTTTTCCAAAAGAAGCAAGTTATCGTGCAAAGAAGGTGCTTGAATTGGTTCATACCGATATTTGTGGCCCAATAACCCCTAATTCACTTGATAAACACCGGTACTTTATTACTTTATTGATGACTTTTCTCGAAGACTTAGGTATATTTTTTAAAGGAGAAATCAGAAGCATTTTTTGTTTTTAAGAAGTTTAAGGTGCTTGTTGAAAACTTAAGTAGTGAATGCATAAAAACTTTGAGGTCCGATAGAGGCGATGAATTTACATCAAAGGAGTTTGTGATTTTTTATGAACAAAAAGGTATTAGAAGGTTCTTAACAGCCCCTTATTCACCTCAACAAAACAGAGTGACGGAAAGAAAAAATCGGACCATACTCGACATGGTTCGAAGCATATTAAAGAGCAAAAATATATCGAAAGAATTTTGGGCCGAAGCGGTGAGGTGTGCGGTTTACTTGCAAAATAGATGTCCTACTGCGAGTTTGGAGAATATTACCCCACAAGAAGCATGGTGCGGTGTGAAACCATCAGTAGCTCATTTGAAGGTGTTCGGAAGTGTGGCTTATGCTCACGTTCCAGATCAAAAGTGCACAAAACTTGATGACAAGAGCAAGAAGCTGATTTTTATTGGCTATGATGAGAAATCTAAGGCGTACAATCTTTATGATCCGTTTACTAAAAAGATACATGTGAGTTGTGATATGCAGGTCAATGAAGAAAGCATGTGGAATTGGAGTTTCATGGAGGAGATGTCTCATGAAGAAGGAAAATAAGCGACATCAATAATTATCTCTACACCGACAAGCACAACTACATCGACAACATCATAAGTCGAACTATCTTCACCTTTATCCGATGATGAAGATGAGCCAAGGACACCAAAGACAAGAAATTTACGAGAAATATACGAGGCGACAAGTGAATTGCATTTGGTGTGTCTTTTGGCGGATGCTGAGGACATCACATTCGAGCAAGCCGTAAAAGATGAGAAGTGACAAGCCGCTATGCAAGAGGAGATGAAAGCAATCGAGAAAAATGACACTTGGAAACTTGCGACGTTGCCCAAGGGTCACAAACCGATTGGTGTTAAATGAGTTTATAAGAAAAAGATGAATGCGCAAGGCGAGGTTGAAAGATACAAGATGAGAATAGTGGCGAAAGGGTACAAGCAAAAGACGGGGATTTATTATGAAGAGGTGTTTGCCCCGGTAGCAAGAATGGAGACAATCCGACTACTAATCTCGTTGGCAGCTCAAAACAAATGGAGCATTTTCAAATGGATGTGAAATCAGCGTTTCTAAATTGAGTGCTTGAAGAAGAAGTCTACATCGAGCAACCTTCCGGTTATGTGAAAGTTGGCAAATAGCACATGGTGTTGAAGTTAAAGAAGGCGTTGTACGGGTTGAAGCAAGCGCCAAGGGCATGAAACACTAGAATTGATGCATACTTCAAGGAGCATGAGTTTGTGCAATACCTATATGAGCATGCGCTATATTTGAAGGTACAAAAAGATGATATTTTATTTGTGGCCTTATATGTAGATGATTTAATTTTTAAGAGAAATAATAGAGATATGATTGAGAAGTTCAAGTTGGAAATGACAAAGGAGTTTGAGATGACTGATTTGGGTCTCATGTCATATTTTTTGGGGTTAGAAGTGAGACAAGAAAATTTTGAAACTTTTGTATCACAAGAAGCATATGCAAAAGAGATTTTAAAGAAGTTTAAGTTGAATGAGTGTAATCCCGTAAATACTCCGGTTGAGAGTGGGACGAAATTGTCTCGATATGATGAATGAAAGACGGTTGACGCAACACTATATAGAAGCTTGGTTGGAAGCTTGTGTTATTTGACGTGCACAAGGCCGAATATTGCTTATGGAGTTAGCTTGGTGAGCCGATGTATGGAGGAGCCGAAAATGACGCATTGAAAAGCCATAAAGTGAATTCTTCGCTATGTCAAAAATACATTATCTCATGGCTTATTTTATTCTCATACTAATGAGTTTGATCTTGTTGGATATTCCGATAGTGATTGGAGTGGAGATTTAGATGATCGGAAGAGCACTTCGGGTTTTGTGTTTTTCATGGGAAACACGATATTTGCATGGCTCTCTAAGAAGTAACCTATTGTTACTTTGTCTACATGTGAAGCAGAGTATATTGCCGCATCTTCTTGCATATGTCACTCTTTTTGGCTACGCAAGTTACTAAAGGAGATGAACTTTTCTCAAGAGAAGGCGACAAATATTCGAGTGGATAACAAGTCGGCAATTGAGTTGGCGAAAAATCCGGTGCATCATGAAAGGAGCAAGCACATAGATGTGCGTTTTCACTTCATACGAGAACATATGAAGAATGACGATGTGGAGATGACTCATGTGACAAGTCATGATCAAGTGACGGACATATTCACCAAACCACTACCGGCAGAACTCTTCAACATGTTCAACAAGTTGCTCGGGATGCAAGCCAGAAATAATTAAGTTTAAGAGGGGATGTTGAATATATAAACTTAATTAATATTTTCTTGAAGTTTGTTGTTCAGTGAACAAAATTTAAGGCTGATTCATTAGGGATTTTGACAGAACATCCTAACATTGTTTTAGGTATATGAGCTATGAATTTAAAGCTCTTTAAGTCTAATTTTTAATGATTCAAGTTTCAAATCGATTGAAGTTTTTTAGAGAAAATTATGACAGTTTTAATAGAGATAGGTCAGATTTAATTGGGCTGCTTAGTTTTATATTTTTTATATTTATTACGAATTCTAGAGTTTTCTTTTGATGTTTTGGCTCTATAAATAGAGTTGTAATTTGTTGCTTTGTAAGACAATATAAAAGAGATAATATAATAGAGAATTACAAAGAATTTTTCAGATAAAAACTTATTTGTTTCCTCCATCTCTTCTTTCTACCACTATATGAATTGTATCCACTATTAAATATACTCAACACATATAACACTCACTTTTGAGTTGGATTTTACTAGGCTTCCCTGGGCTGAACCAATGAACATGGTCTGCTCTGTGCCAAAAGAATCCAACATAGATGAAAGTTGAAGAACTAGCACGCGCATCACTAAATATATTTCGAGAAGTTTCACACTCAACTCAGTCAAAAAGAAAAAAGGAAAAAAAAGAAGGGGCCAAGTAGAATTTGGGGAGTTGATCTGCTGATCTTGATCACCGGTAAATTGATCGCTCCAATCTAGGTGAGTTGCACAGCCAACATTTCGATCCATTGAGGCAATAACTCTATATGCTTATGTGCAACTTAAATGGAGACATAGGTCTTAATATGAATTATTTAATTAAAATAAATAAAGAGGGAGAAACAAAAACAATGATGAAAAAGTAAATGATGTGGCATAATTAAAAAGTTCAAAAACTAACTCTCTTACTGAATATAGAATAGGATGACATAATTTGGGGCTAAAATGAAACATCTTATGCAGATCCAGATAATAATGTATGATGCAAATGTGCAGAATGATAACAACTTATATAGAGATTACTATGCTAATATTTTCTAAAGTAAGTTTCTAAAACTTTATGATCTTCTTTGTCATATCATATTTACTGAGTCCAGAAACGTAGGTATTAAGATGCATGCAGCTCATCCACAGAATTGGCTTTTTATAACCCCATTTAATAATGGTTTTCAAAAGCTCAGTAATTTCTAATAGGTGGTTTCAATTTCAAGTCTTTTTTTTTTTAAACCAGAAGTGTACTCGTGAGTAGCTGCGGAATATTTTATATCCATTTTAATTTTAATTGGCTTTTGATCTAAAGAAATATGTTATCACAAATATTTGAAAAATAATATAATTTTTGAATGTGTTGTATTATAATAATTATAAACTTGTTATTGTTTCAAAGCAAAGAAAAATTGCTTCAGAACATGAGATGAAGTTGATGTCACATACAAAAAGAATAAAAAATAAAATAAAAATAATAAAAATAATAAAAATAAAAGGTTTTTCATTAACAATATAATATAAATGAATTAATAATACTATATTGGATATTTTCATTTTTACAAAAAAACATAACTTAAATAATAATTTATAGTTAATTTATTTGATGGGCGATTTCTTTTTTAAATCTCCTATTAATGCATAATAAAAATAACAAACAATTGGAGAGAAAAGGTAACATTACCTTAAATCTGAACTGCTAATTTTTTAAAATACTAATTTTTATCATTCAATTGGGGGGATTTTGGTCCTTAAAAAGCTAAAAAGGCTGAACATAATGGACGTATCCAATACATATGCACTTTATAATATTTAGTATAGATAAATTTTATTAATTATGGATAATGCAAGCAAGGCACTACCGACATGATTTATATGATCTGATTAGTTTAGGCAAGTTATATGTCATGCTTAAGCTTGGAACAGTTGATTCAATTGCTTGAATATATAATTTCATTACTGATTTAGTGCATGTACACGTCTCTTTATTTTTGATAATTCCATGTTTCAGTGGCTTCATTAAAGAGAGCTAATGTATACTTAGAAATGATATCTCAATATATGCTTAGTCATACTAGTAAGGTGGATTGATATATTCTTAATGATCAACAGGTCTCAGACGAAAACCTCTGCTAAGATTAGGCCGATGCTGAAAAGGAAAGCGAAGGGTATGTCCCTCCAAGCTGTGCACAATGTTTATATTCGTGGGTTGCAAAGGAAATATTGCTAAATATTATACCATTCTGAGTATAATATTTAGCAAAAAGAAAGAAATTGACGCAAAATAAGAAAGAGATGAAGTAATATAACCAAATGAGTGGTTCTTTCTGTTGATCAGGAGAGTAGGATTTTGACCATAGATTAGAGTTGAAACACTAGTATTTAACTGTTAAAACGTAATAGGTTGGAGGAGATTATGGGAGAAAAAGTAACGAGGGAGGAGACTTGCGCCGGAGAGAGAAAAAAATAAATCTGAAGCGTTCATTGAAGAAACGGATGAGATTTTACCCACTCTTATCAAGGATCTCTTCCGTTCTAATATGGCATTAGGAATAGAGACGATGTAGAATTTTGATTTTCAGATTGTAATGATTTATTGGGTTAAACTCAGTAACTATTTGGGTACTAAATAAAAAAATTATAATTTAATATATATTATTACTTAAAAAACTATCAAAATAATATTATTTTATATACTAAAAATAACAATAAAAAAATCTCAAAATAATAAATAATGAAATTGTTGACAAAAAATTTTCATTATGAAACTTTGTATTTTAAATTTTTTACATAATTATTTATTATGCACGATATTAAATATTTTTTCTCAATCAAAATAATCAAATAATTCAAAAAAAAACAAAATAAAAATTCAAAGAGAGAACAGATTATCCAAAACATCATCTGAAATCACTATTTTTCAAAATGCAACGGGATTACCCGGACTAGGTCCGTCCCTGCCGCCCCTGATTGGGGATGAAAAAGCAAATGAAATTAAATAAGAACTATTACATATTTTCTTGCTCAATCACATGACGTGCTAACAGGAAAAATTTACATATATTTACTATAACATGACTTCAAAATAATACGATTAGCCATGGCTCGAAATTGACACTAAATTCTCCTCTAAAAGCTATCATCTCATCTTATAATTTGGCTGGAAAAGTACGGCCGAAGAGTCTCTAAGCAGTATATCTTGCAATAAACAGGCTTGCCACCGTAAAAACTATATACAGCCCTACAAGAGAATAGCCCCAAAATCTAGGCACTCGAAACCGGCCCCAAATTACTACAAGCAATGATCCCATCAAAGTCAACAAAAGAAACACAAATGCAAAAACAATATTAGTGCTGAACTGTAGTTTATAAGCATTTGGAAAGACCCTAGCTGACTGTACCACCAGGCCAGTACCTAGACCAACTAACATGTTGAACATGGGCCCCGCGAAACAGCCAGCTATGGCAACTTCAGGCTGTCTTGCCTTGGCTAGTGCCACATCAGCAACAAGGTCACCAATTGAATTGCCCCATGCTAAGACAGTTAAGCCAAGTATGGCTGGAGGGAGATCCATGATAGAACCTAATACGAGTAAAGAATTTGAGTTAAAAGGAAAAAAAAAAAACTGACAAAAGAAAGGGCATGTGAGTTGCCTGTTTTAGATGTTTAAATTTTCAGAGTAATTTGGTTGCTTAGAATAAAACTACCATAGGAGGCCAATACGAGTGAGTATCCCCTAGATTACTCTACGGTAGAGTAACTGCCCAAACTCACTACGACCGTCGGATTTGTACTACGAGCTGCCCGAACTCAATCTCCGCCCTTAGATTCACGGGGCCCACTCAAATTCGGACACTTTACCCAGTAAAGTACTCTAGGGGATATGAATTCGGCCAATACTTGGACAATACAGGGACAGTATGACAATCAAGCCAATAAAAAGCAGGTCAGTTATATTTGGTACTTGTCAGCCAGCCATAACAGTAGTGACCCACAGCAGTTCAATATTTTACATGATAGCAAGGGAGAGTACAGAACCTGATTAATTGTTAAATAAAAGTAGAAATTTGACAGAAGAAAACAAAATTGGTTCAGCATTCCTACTCTACTTGAACGTATATGCACTGAAACTGAGCTACACATTGCAAGACAGCACAGTTACAGCACTTGATAGCTTAATTATACCTATTGCCGCAAGACAATTCAAGAGCTCTCCAGCCACCGTAGAGATCCAAAACACGCTCATCACAAACGAAATTAGGGTCACAGCAACACATTCTTTCTCCTCTTCTAATGACTTCCTCTTTAAAATGTAGTGAGATATTGCCATAAAGAAGCTAATAAAAAGAATAATGAACCAGAGAGGAAAACGGGTTTCTGGAAGAAAGAACACAATGCGTGTGTTTAGTGGAATAACAGAGCTTAGAGAGTATGCAATAAGGATAGGACACAGAGCTATGTTTGATGTGCAGAAACTTTTCTGTCCAGATGGTATTGTTAGTTTCAGAAGCATGACTGCGGGCAAGTCAAACAATTTTGTTATCTGAAGAAAAAAATGAAACCAAATTAGAATTATAAACTTGCATGTATACAACATTGACTACTAAATTCAACTAAAGAAATGAAGTCTGATGGGTTTTAACGAGTTGACCACATGATCTTGTTCACATGGTTTTCAGGTTACATACATCTGCCACATCTTTTCATCAAATCTCAATTCTGAATAGAAATTCAATTCCAAACATTTGTCAAGCAAGGGTAATTGAGGAAAACTCATTTAGGAAAAAATAGTTACAATTGCGGTTGGTTGAAGTTAAAGTTTGATTATCACAGGTACCATACTAGGTCCATTATGGATGAATAGGTACATACCATTCACATACCTTCCTGAGAAGCCCACCAGTACTGAAATCATACTTCCCTTCCTCAAAATCCTTGGAGACCTCTTCATTCTCAGCACTCCCCATCTCTAACTCAACCCCCCTCTCTCTATTCTGCTCTTCCACTGAAAAATAATCCATGTAGAAAACAAACCCAACAAAGAATAAGTAGAACAGAACAAAGCCAACGGCCTGCCAGAGGTATATCTCAGCACTTAAATACACATAAAACAGTGCTGAGGCAGCAATCAGGTAGAAGAAGACATCTCTGACAAATGAGGCTGGGTTGACAGAGAATGGTGCTGCTTGAATTGTCACAGCACCTACCACGAAGGCAGAAACAAAGGCACCGGCTGAGAGTATTGCAGCTAGGCCTGGCAAAGAAGATAATAAATTAAACAAGACGTCAGCAAACAAAACTACATGCAACTTAAGAGATATTTGCAACAAAAACCCAAGTATTCAAGTATTTTCCAAATGATGAAATATATGCATAATTGGAGACATTATAAACAATTGCTACTTATTTAACCCTTAATACTATTATTACCATTGTGCTTATAGAAGAAATAAAGCACACAAAAAAAAAGAATGTGCCATCTAGGGCCGCAATGAATGTGAAAGACCATAGTTTGTGATTTGTTCGAACCTGGAATAATTAAACTATAAGGGACATTTTTAAAATATAGATGAAACATAAGAGCCTCTTTTGCAACTTCATGATTGAAATTGTCAAATGTGTACAAATTTCTGTTCTAAACAATTCTTTCTTTCCTTGTTAAATGGTAAACTCTCTTTCTACTTGATTTATGAAGCACAACCTAAATAGTGGTTCCAACGGTTGATGGAGACAGAAATTAAACACTACTAAACAAACAAAAAACTATATGTAACTAGGGGAACCAAGCATTTTTTCTTTTTTTTGAAGTTAACTTTTGAAAAAGTTAGGTATTTGTCAAACTGCGATTCAATAACCGAATTGGATTTCAACCAAACCGAGATAACCACACAAAAGTATACAGCGATCACCTGTACGAGGTAGACCACTACGAAGTGCAGCGGCTGAAGAGAAAGCGTCAGGTGCGCCATTGCCCAGCGCGAGGAGTGTGACACCAGCCATGGAAGGAGACAATCTCAGTTGATCGACCAGTTGTGAAACAGCAGGAGTGAAATGGCGCCCAGCGGCCAATGCGAGGAATCGAAAGTATAGGAGTAGTACTAGCGCGAGAAACGGGAGCGACAGCCGAGGGTTTCCTCCGAAGAAGCACGAATGGATCGTGCGGTAGTCGATCGGAATGTCGGTGCATGATTGCGGGGATTGGAGAAGGAAGCGAGCGGGAAATGGAGAGGAGGAGGATGCGGAGGGAACGGGTTTAACTGCAGGGGAGATGAGGAGAAAGAGGGGATATGAAAAGAGAAGAAAGCAGAGGAAAGGTTTTTGGAGAAGGGAATAATGGCATTCTGCCATAACAGAGAAGGAAAGAGATCGGAAAATGTGGTGAATGTGTGAAGGGAATAATGGCATTCACTGATTTGTGAAGGTCCGACGGACAGTGGATCCTCCCCAAAACTTTGATTATTTAGGATTTTTTGAAGATAACTGCCCTCAGACATTCCCTGTGTGGACGGGGTCGAAGAATAATGTTAATTTGGATTAGCAACTATTTTTAATTATTATTTTATATTTGAATGAGTATATTGCATTTCAAAGTAATTGAGTTAGAAGATGTTTTATTAAATCAATAAAAAAATGTTTAGCTACTATTTCAGAGCTTAAGACTGTGATAAAAAAAATGAAATAAAGAAAAGAGAATAAGAAAGAAATGATAAGTTTCAAGTCGCTAGATTGGCGTAAATGAAATTTGAAGTAATGAACAAGGATTTTAATTTTTTTTTTTTTAATGATAAGTTTCAATTATTTTTTCAAATATATATTAAGAATTCGGGAGCGTAAATGATCAAATAACTCAAATAACACTCTTCAAGATGTCACTCTTCTGCTATCATTCTTCTTTTATTGCTTGATTTATTAGACGAACTCTAGCACTGTGCTCCATAAAAAAGGAGGGTGCGAGAAATAAGAGAAAATAAAATCAGATAGATGAGAAAAAGAATAATATTTTATCTTAATTTGATGAGTAAAAAACTAATTAAATTTGTATATAAAAATATACTTCCTCTTTTCTTCCTCCTCAAAATATATTATTATGAATCAAGTATATTTATTTAGACAAGTAAAAATTTTATTCGATCATTTTTCTCTCTTATTTCTTATTCGATCTTTTCTCCATTCTCTTTTGGTGAACAATGTAAAGAATTAGAGGATATTGTGATGTTAAGATTTTTTTATTTTATTTTTCATGTATACATATATTTATTAAGGTGGGAATTTCTTGACAATTAATTATTTTAATAATTTTGACAATCAATTTTATATAAATTCATAAAAAAAAAAAAAAAGAAAAACTTTACTAAGATATTTTTAAACTTATGGTTTGATTGTGTTTCAAATTTGATGTAAATGGGCAAATGACCTAATAGCTCAAGTGATAACTAATTAGGATGACCTCAAATAGATCATGAGTTTAAACTTTCATAGATACAAAATGAAATTTGTGAGATAGACTCATCTTTCTCTAAAAAAAAATTGATGTAATTTGATGTCTTTTTTTTTAGTAAAGATGAGAGTTTAAGTTACCAACTATTCAATATCCATAAAGAATCTCATCTGAATTTCAAACTTGCTGTCAACCATGAAATTTTAAAAGCCATAATTAAATTATTAATAAAAGTTTATATCAAATACAATTAACAAAGTGTAAAAATTACAACTTATGGAGGTAAAAGCATAAATGATAAACGAATAATTAATTAACAGTAAAAATATAAAATATGACGATGTAATAATGTAATAACCGTGAATAATAAGATAATGGATAATAAAATGATTTAAGACTAACGAATTAAGCAAGTTGGATAAAACATAATATTAGAAATTAAGATAAATCCGAAATTAAGTCCCCGATTAAAATCTAATAAACTTAACCCATGTGACCCGCTACACCTAAAGGTAAGTTACATGAAAGATCCCATCAAATCCTCCACAAAAAATCCCAACACGAATTTCTCTCTCTCCTCATTAAAATCCGCCATTAATACCTGTCAAATCTTTTCTCTCTCTCGCCTCTCTGTCCTTTCCCGACCTTCTCTCTTCTACTCTCTTTCCCTCTCTCCCCCTTTCCCTTTTCTCTCCCAACGATACCCATCCCATCACTCTTTTCTTTAATCTCTCCGTCCCTCATCTCTCCCGTTCTCTCTCCCTCTGGTTCCGTTGCTCCCCCGAGCCCCCACCTCCTATCCCATCGCCCGCCTACCTGCCCTTGACCATTCGGTGGATCTCACCCGTCACTCTTCCCTCTCTGTGACCGAGACCATGCTTGTGCTCTCGTCAGCCCACTGTCACCCTCGCCCCACTCTCACCGAACCTGTTGACCTAAAACCCCGAAATGCTTCCGAAAACCCCCTTTAAAAGGAAATCCTAGCCCCTGATATCCCTCTTTTTCGCTTTGTTTGGGTTCTCATGAGTTGAGCTTAGATTCAAAATTTGATAAGAATAGAAACTGCTATTAGATTTTGGTCTTGTCCGATTTGTGAAGGGATAAAAGTGGGTCGGAGATCCTTAAGGAGGGGGAAGCCTGGCCTAGCCGAACCTTGCTATCTTACCTGTTGCCTGTCCCTTTCCGTTGATATTGGTAAACAAAACCCTAGCTTTGTCTGGTTTATGTTGTTTGAATTTGTGCTGATGGCTTACATGCTAAATTGATTTTTATCTGTGGGGTACCCTCTACCCTTGAGATCCACCAAAAATATGGTGTGGTCTCGGGATGAGCTTACTACTTTGGGATTGTTGATCTGTCCCCTGGATTTTTCTATTTTTACTGGTTATCTGATTAAGGCTTATGGCCTCGACGCTGACACTGGTATGATTGAATCAGAAATGTCTATTGTATACTACCTGCTTACTGTGTGTGATTTATTTTGTTTGATCGGCTCTGAGTTGTCGATTCTGATATGTACCTTTGGATTTGACCCTTGTTGGCTAAACTGACCTTGGTTCTTGGCCCTTGTGATATGTTCTAATACCCTCTGGACTGGTACCACTCATACCTCCCTGCTATTTTTGCCTGCTCGATTTCTGGTTACTGGTTGGGTCAATTAGTTGTTACTTGTGGTTCTGAGGATTTTTGTGCATGCCTTTTTCTTGTTGTTCTGGTTACTAGTCGTACCAGTACTAACTGGTTGCTGGTTTCTTTTCTGTTAATGGCCCTGGTTATCTTGCTATCGTGCTGTTGCTATTTTTCCTACTGTTTGTGTCGATTGTGGGTTGTACCCTGTCTGTTGGATATCCATTTCCTTGTTCTGACTGGTGGTGGGCTATTGAATTATAATTGTTGGGCTAATTTAAAGTCTAAAAAGTTGGAAATTGTGAAATAATTACTAAGTTGGGCCTAAAGCATACTTTAATGGATTGTGGGCCGGAAATAGTTAGGGAAATAAAATTTATCTATAAGGATCGGCCCAACTTATAAATTTAAACGGGAAGTGAGAAAATAAGTACTCATTGGGCCGTTAAACGAATTGATAAAATTCTTAAAAATCTAATCAAAAGTTTATGCTAAAGTGTTAAAGGCCCAATGAATTAAAAGTCCTAAATTAAATATGTGATAAAATAAAAGGTGACTAATTAATTGGAAGCCGCCCCGAAAGGTCAGGCGGTATCCATGGATAATAACGTAAACTTTAATATACGGGAAATGATTATATTCCCTGATTGCCCCCGTTTCGGGTTGCCAGTGCACAAGCACAATTGGCTCGGTAGTCAGCGTATGATCCCGTTCATTAAAACACCAACACACTAATAAAACAATAATAATTTTCTTAAATTAGTTTACATCTTTTTATTTTTTATTTTTAATTTTTCCTTTTTAGTTTTCCTTTTTAATTTATTTTAAACTATTTTTCTAATATATGAAAATATAATGTTAAATATATATATATATACATAATAATAAAAGCAAAATTAATAAGAATAATAATTAGGATATAATGAATATGTATTAATATATATATATATATATATATATATATATTAATCAATTTCTCTATTTTTAGATTTAAAAGAATATTAGAAATAAAGAATATATATATAAAATAATATATATTAATTAAATCCTTTATTTTTGAATAAGCAAAAGAATATTAGAATAAAATATTAGATATATTATATATTATATATTAATCAATTTCTCTATTTTTAAATTAATAAGAATAATAATATTATACTATATATATATTAATTTCTCTATTTTAAATTAATAAGAATAATACTAAATATATTAAATATAATATTATATATTAAACAATTTCTCTATTTTAAATTAATTGATTTAAATATTTAAATCCATGAACTCGAAATTTAAAATAAAGAATGGACGTATAAAAGCGATCAAGAACGATAAACACAATTTAACGATCCATAATGCGAGCAACTAAAATTTTCGACATCGCGTAAATGCGCAGTAAATGCTTCAAAATTTTCAAGAAAAGACGACAAACCCGAACAAACGCTTAATTAAATTATCAATCTAATTTAATTAGTAATTGTGAAGTAAATCAAGTTAAAACTAATAAACATCTAATTTAAATTAAAATAGGTGATATAGTCGACTCGTATCCACTCGCGAGTATGAGGTCACTCCCGACCGACGACGCGCGACACCGACCCCGAGGCCTAGTGTTCTACCACCGAGTACAAGCGACTTCGTGATCCTCACCAGCACTCTCAGGTACGGTTTCCTGGGATTTGAATTTCTTTCTTCAGAATTAGGAATCCAAACCGAAAATATAAAATGTTTTTAAAATAAACCTGAATTGCGGTGTTTTTGACCAAGAATGATTAGAGACTTAAATCTGACCTGTCATATTGCATCCGGTAAATTGACCAGCATATTTGAGACATACTCGCATTCACATGTCATATCATGTCATTTTGCATGTAGACAGGATAGGAGTAGGATTCGGGAAATAGTCTCGAGACAGGATTAGATAGATTTAAATAATTCAAGTTGTAGATTATATTTATTAGGAGAATATTATTACTATTACTAATTATAAATTAAGTTAGGTAGTAAATCATGCATTAAATGCATGAGAATGCTGAGAGGCGGACCGGATAATTCCCAGTCTGAGTTGCCTTGCATAACTGCATCCGTTGTGGTTACGTACGGTGATCCATAGGCCCGTGGGACTCACCGGTCTGTATATGTACTGCGCATTTGTGCCTGTCGGATTATCCACCGATCCCATCATTTGGCGGGTTCGGCTGTGTCAGAGTGTTTTCTTTTGATCTTTATTTTATTTTATTATTATTCTTTATATGATTAAATTTTTAATCCAAATTTGAGCGATTAGGATACCGTGTACTTCAGTGTTTAGTGTGGGCGGCCATATCCGAGACTGGAATCTAGCTCATGATACTATATTAGTATATTTATCCGGCTTATTTAGGATCCTAATATTGTCCGAAGGGCTTTCTCCTTTGGCCCTTGGTTGGTACAGAGAAAGTCGGGATGCGGTCCGCTGGCCTTAGTGGGTACAGTGTAGGCTCCCATTTGTTTATATTTCGTTTTGATATTTTTACGGGATGCGGTCCTCTGACCCTTGTTGGTACAATGTAGGCTCCCATTTGATTTCGATTTGTTAATTCACGAGTAGTTATCTCCTTTGGCGATATGACAACTGAAGACATATTCATCCGTTTGTTTTTATTTTGTAAGGTGAATTACCAGATTTAGCAGACCAGAGTACGTGCTTATGCACGCTCACTCTCCTAGGGCGTTATCGCCTCGGGAGCCCGACTTGTCGTTTATGCGGCATTGGCGCCGCATAAACATAAAGTCCTAAGTTCGTAAGTCGGGTCGCCGGTGGCGCCCGCTTAGCAAGGCCCAAGTTCGTAAGTCGGGACGCTGGTGGCGCCCGCTTGGGATAGATCTGGTGATTTGCAAATTAGGATAATTACTTCGGGTGTTTGTTTCTCGTATCTTATATTTTTTATTATATTACTATTTCCATAGATTTTCTATTTCGAGGTTATTTGTCATTTCATGTCACTCATGTAGGTGTGTTCTCAATACGTATAAAATAGTAATACATTAACAAATATTAAAATATTTCATTGCATTTAAAATTCTGTATCGGTATTTGGGTCCAGTCTAGGAAAGAAAATCAAATCTTAAGGCTGGATCTAAATTCGTACTGAGTAATTTAAAAATTACTCACGTTTCCACGGTGGTTGTGGGATCCAGGTTTATAGGAGCGGGATCGAGTATTTGATGAGAGTGCTAGGTGCAGTCCTGCGTGATATCAGAGGTGCTTCGTCGCATCAGCACAATGAGGCGGGTAGATGATTAGGACTTATCGGGAATCGGGTTTTTGGTTTCTTTCTTTGGGGTTTATTTGAGAGATTTTGCTACCCATTCCGATGGAGTTAGCCCCGCCGGTGTCCGGCGTTGTATTTATCCGTATATTCTTTCGTTTTGTTTTGTATTATTATTATTGCTTTGTTTATTTCGGGATTTACTTTATTTTTATGCACTTAGCCTTTCGTACGCACGTCTCGTCGTGCGTACGTGGCGGGATTAAGCACCCCTAATCCGTTTTAATTATTCTGGGCTGTGACAGTTGCAATCTCTCATACATAGATCAATGTCTTTTGCCAGTAGATCAAAGACCAGTTCTCATTTGAGTATCATTAGATATTTCATTAAAAACCGTTAAATTTAAATCGTTAAAATTATCATATAATTTTGAGAATCTTTAATAGAATATTAAATGATACTCAAATTTCATCAATCTTAAAACACAATTAATTTATAAGAATGTTTGTAAAGTTTTTTCATTTAAAACTTTTTTTTTATAAATTTAATGAAATTTGTTGACAAAATAAATAACTGTAAAAAATTCCTACCCATTTATTATTGCTTATAAAATGAGTCAATAATACATGTTCGGTTATCAAATTAAATATTAGACTATTGGATATGAGTTTTAGAATAAATAGGTTTGATACAGTTAGCAGATTCCGCAAATCGAAAAAGAAAAAAAAAAGAATATATCGAACGAATCGACTACTTGCAATTCTACCGACTGACTACCGCAAATCTTTTTTTTTATTATTAGCTTAAGCTGGTGCTCGGTAACCGAATTTGGGCTTTTACGGAATGTGGACAATTATTTGAGTCGAGCTTACAACTGAGCTCCAATTGAACAGGGCCGGGTATGAGGTTTTCTCAACATTCGCTCATTAGCAGCCCTTGTACGCTGGATTTTGAATGAGGGGGAGAGTGGGAGCGAGGGTGGCAGAGAGAGCGATGTCGTTTATGTGAGGAGATGTGCTGACAAAGACGAGGAAGCTGGTCAAGGGATTGGCTATACCCACTCCAACCTGGCTCAAGGCCATGGAACAGTAATGATTCCATGCCACCCTCTCTCTTCAGAGTTCAGACTTTCCATTAGGGTTTTGAAGTGGTACCTTCATTGTCTGGTTTCAGGTCACGGTGCTCTGGTATTAAGAATTTCCTTCAATTTGCTCCGTTTCTAATCAATAATTGATAGTTGATTTTGTCTGAACTCCACATTCTTTCTAATCTCATTTGTTTATTCTTTTAAAAATGTTCAAATTCTGAACATTTTGAAGGGTCATTGAGTATGTATTTGACCTTCTTTCTGATTGGTTTCCTTTTAGTTCATTGGAGGTGTCTTTGGGGTTTTAAACCTCTGACACACTTTTCTGGTTTTTAAAGGACAGCCTGCTTGAGGGTTCAAGTAATATTTATTAATTTATGCAGTGGTTGCTCTAAACTGGAGGTACTAACTCTCTTGATTCAATTACTTAAAAAATTTTAAACAGAGCACCACCAGTGACATTTTCAAGAACTGATGGAAAAATAAAGGAGTTAAAAACTGCCAGAGGATGTTTATGTCCGGAGATTTGTCAAAATGCACCCTGATTCCATGTATCATGATGCTGTCAAGTAATATCCTCTGGCCCTTTCACTTTTGCTTACAAAAGATTTTTTTTCTTAACTTAGCTAATTGTTTTGATGATATGTTGGAGATAAGTCTTTCGTTTTAATTGATGCAAATGCTAATTAATTTTTTAACACTTGCCCACAATTTTGATGTTTTTCTGTGTGTTCTGAGAAAATTTTGTCTAATATAACTCCTGACCAACACGTTGTAATTTTCACTTTCACTAATTTGAACAGGTTAACTGGCTTTGACCCACCTCCTGCTCGTGTATTTGCATGGCGTGTAATGGAGTTGAAGAAACAAGGTGTTGGTGAAGACGAAGCCATTGCTGCTGCTGATGTGTTGTATTATATCCTTAAAAATCCCTTTTTTACATGGGGTTCCAATTAGGTCTTTTGGCAGATCATACCCAACATTTTACTGTATTTTCAGAAATGTGGCAAATCTTATATTTGCAAACATAAGGGCTTTTTTCCCAAACATTACAGAGGATGATTTAGTCATTACCTTGAAGGTACATTGCTCAATTGTTGGATGTTAGATTAAAAACAATATAACACATATATGTGTGTTTTAGTGCAATTGATGGAGATTATATGTTGTAATCGTTAAAAATTATATCAAAATTCATTTCATAAAACCTTATTTTCTTTGCTCTAGTTTAAAATTTAGGTTGAATTCAATTATTTTTGGTGACAAAGAATTGCTTAAATGAGTGATTTTGGATTACAATGAGATTTTGAGGACGTAATGTCCTTCATTTTTTATGCACTGCCACTAAATTACTAGTTGTAGCTTGTCAAAGTAAAGATGGAAACAAATTAATCTGTATGAATTTTCACTGAGCTGAGTATTCTTTGTACAGATGGAATATATGGCTGAGAAGAAGGTGAAGAAGAAGGCATACAAAGAGTTGACACAGATATGTAAATTGCGAGGGAAGAAACCACCTGAGAATCCGTACCCAAGTGTCATCGATGAGATACAGCGTGAGGAGGAGAAGTTTGACAATGAGCGCTTCTCCAACCCAAAGATACTGGAGATTGTCCAGAAGATGAAGAAGGAAAGGGCTGAACTGATACGGGAGCGGGAGGAGGTTGCCAGCATTGTTGGAGGTGGCAGGGGTGGCTTTAGGAATGGGAGTGGTGGTGGTCCTGGCTATGATCGTGGTGGAGGATATAGAGGGGGTCCTGGTGGCTATGGTGCATAGATGTTGAATCGCATTTTGTATCGTGAATCGTTATATTTTGCATCGTATCGTATTATTATTAGATACACTAAACGTGAGTTAAAACAACTAATTAGACATATATTGTATTTTTTTCTATTTGAGAATCACTATAATATAACATTTTATCACATTTATACAGAATACTAGCACAATATGCATGCTATGATATGAACTGTTTTTATTATAGTTATAATCCAAATAACATAAGTACTAACAAAAAAATATTTTCTTCCAATCAATCACATATAAATTCAATATATATATTTTAGAATGAAATATCAAATAGAAATTTAATATACATATTTATTTAATACATTAGAAAAAAATAGTTTTATACTTTTATTCAATATTTTTAGAGTGTCACTTATTTTCGGCTCGGGATTTGTTAGCGATTCGTTAAGGATTCGTGCAAATCCCTTCTCCATAGACACAAAGTGCAGATTTATATTTATTGGTTTTGAAATTGTATCGTATCGTAAGATTTGTATCTATTGACCTATGAATCATATCGTATTGTAAGATTCGTATCTTGAATCGTAAGATAATAACATCTATGCTATGGTGGCACTGGTGGAGGAGGTGGATATGGTGGCATGGGTGCTGGTGGCAAACATGGTGAATATCACACCTCAGAAATAATAAAGCGGATTTGGGGTGATTAATCCCGTCACGTACGCACGACGAGACGCGCGTACGAAAGACTAAATGAATAATATAAGAAAAATCTCAGAATAAACAAAACACTAATAAATATAAATACATGACCATACAGTCCACAATGAATAAAGAGTATACAACGCCTACATAGGCGGGGCTAGCTCCATCGGAATGGGCGCAAAAAATCTCTCAAATAAAAACCCAAAAGAAAGAAGTAAAATTCGAAACCCGATAGATCCTAATCCACTACCCGCTCACGTGCACACGCAATAAGCATCTCTCGTCATCGCGCAGACCGTCCCTAGCACTCGCTCCAAGAAAATCCTGAACCTGAAATACCTGGATCCCACAACCACCGTGGAAACATGAGTAATTTTAAAAATTACTCAGTACGGATTTAGATCCAGCCTTAAGATTTGACCTTCTTTCCTAGACTGGACCCAAACACCGATATTGATATTTTAAATGCAACAGTTATCTATTTAAATAGTAAAATTATAGTTCATATGTCTATTTAATAATTCGCTATGATACGATGACATGCAATGACAGATAAACACAAATTATAAAAATCTATGGATAATAATATAATATATAATAAATATATATATAAGATACGAGATTTAAAGCACCCGTATATACATAACTCAGTTGCAGATCATCAATCCATCCACAAGCGGGCACGTGGTCGGGCCCTGGACTTGTGACTTACCTAAGCGGGCACGTATTCGGCCCAACTTACAAACTTAGGATTTTCGAGTAAGCGGCGCCAATGCCCTGAATACCCTGGGAAAATTCGGCCTCCCGGAGCGATAACGCCCTAGGAGAGTGACGGCTAAAAGTACGTACTCGGTATTCTGAATCTGATGATCCACCTCACATAATAATAATAATATAATAAAACAAAATGGATTAAGAAGTTATGCTTTAAGTTGCCATATCGTCAAAAGGAGATAACTACCCAGGAAATAACAAATCGGAAACTAATACAAATGGGAGCTTACACTGTACCAACTAAGGGCCAGAGGACCGCATCCCGAAAAATAATGACAAAATGAAATATAATACAGATGGGAGCCTACACTGTACCAACCTGGGGCCAGAGGACCGCATCCCAAAGGGGAGCCTACACTGTACCAACCAGGGGCCAGAGGACCGCATCCCGAGAAATGACAGATGATACAAATAGGAGCCTACACTGTACCCACTAGGGTCCAGAGGACCGCATCCCGAGAAATAACAAAATAGGGTAGAATCCAGACTCGGATATGGACGCCCACACTAAACACTGAAAGATATGGTATCCTAATCGCTCAAATTTGGATTTAAAAATAAAATCATATTAAGAATAATAATAAGAATATAGTATTGATCAAAATAAAAACACTCTAGCACGGCCGAACCCGCCAAATGATGGGGTCGGTGGATAACCGACAAGCAAGGTGCGTAGTGTATATACAGACCAAAGGAATATAACCCGTTGGTCTGGTTATACAAGGCAACCTCAGACTGAGATCACCTGGCCCGCCTCTCAGCACTTTCCCATGCATTTTGCATGATTAATTACCTAACTTAATTTATAATTAATGATATTAATAATATTGATCTACTAATTATAATCTATAACTTTATTTATTTAACTCTAACATAATCCTATCTCGGGACTATTTCCCGAATCCTACTCCTACCATATCTACATGAATTATGATATGACATGCGAATGCGGGTATGTCTCGAATATGCTGGTCAATTTACCGGATGCATATGACAGGTCAACTTTGGTCTCTAATCAATGTTTGGTCAAAATACCACAGATCAGATGTATTTTAAAAACATTTTATTTTCGGTTTGGGTTCCTAATTCTGAAGAAAGGAAAGCAAATCCCAGGAAACCGTACCTGAGAATAATTCGATCAGGTCGGTAGCGTCAAATTGCTTAGTCTCCGGTGGGGCCCACGGTCTCGTCAACCGTCTCATCCTGAGTGTACTTGATTGTCGGGTCGTCAAAATATTTTCGAGAACCTATAAAGTCAAAATAAATTAAATTGGCGAGTATCCTATTCGCGTTGGGTCCAGTTAGTCGTATACCTGGGACTCGGAGACGGGAGTATTATTATTTGGAATTTAGAATCATATTATATTTATTTTGAGTAATGTAATTAATTTAATTTAATTTAGATTGATTTAGTTAACTTATCGTTATCGCTCAATTATTTTAATTAGGATAATTAATTAATTAAAAATAGAGAAATTAATTAATATAATATTATATAATTAATATTCTTCTTATTAAAAATAGAGAAATTGATTAATATATATTTTATATTATAAATTATTATTATACTTTAATTATTATTTTATAACCCTTAATTATTTATATCATATTCTTTAATTATATCTCAATTCATATTTTAATATTATTTTCATAAATTTGAAAATATACAATATATTATATAAAACTAGAATTACATATTTTAAAGAGATAGAGAAATTGATTAATATATATTATATTATATATATTCTTTATTTCTAATATTCTTTTAGTTTAAAAATAAAGAAATTATTTTATATATTTATTTATATATTTATTAATATTATTTCATTATTAAATAGATGAATTGATTAGTAAGTATTTATATATATTAATTAATGTTATTTCATTATAAAAATAGAGGAATTAATTAATATATATACTTATATATATATATATAATATTATTCAATTTTCCTAAATAGAGAAATTGATTAATATATATTTAAGATTTTTATTTTTATTCATGTTATTTCATAACTCTTAATTATTTATTTTACATTCTTTAATTATAGTTCATTTATATCCTAATATTATTTTATTAATTAGAAAATATATAATATAAACTAGAATTCGAATAAGAACAAAATGAAAGAAAAAGAAATTAATTTTAATTAAACTTAATTTAAATTAAACGTTTTTATTTATTTAAACGTGTTGGTGTTTTAATGTGTTTGGGATCATAGGCTACCTCCGAAACCACTATATCTGTTCGATTTCCATTATTGAGGCAGATCATGTAATCATCTCCCATATTTCACTGTAAGTATTAATTAATTATTAGTTGCGCACGCTTTAATTTCACGGCACTTACCAATCAATTAATTATACTTTTATCCCGCAAACCTTTCGGCCCATTTAACTTAATCAATTTATTTTCCGACTATTCTTATAGTTTCAATTGTACGTAAAGGTTGAATTTGCGCATATAACCCTCTAAGAGGTGTTATTACCACAAATTCATTTAGGCCCCTTAATTTTAATATATTTCACAATTTGACCCTTAACTTATACGAGCTTTACAAATCGGCCCATACATTCATTATATTTCTCAATTCAGTCCCTGACAAGGGATATACCATACCAACAAAATTGCACAGTAGCAACCGAGGGACAAAAGGGTATACGGTTAGAACAGTCAAGATGAGGCACTACACAAGCAAATTACAACCCAGAATAAAGTTGTGCAAGGATGCATAACACAAATCGGCACAACAGCACAAGCTAGTACCAGTACACAACCCACCACCAATTTCAGTACAATTACTCAAGGGAAATGCAGCATCATCAAGGTATAAGATCGCACAAGGCACAAAAGGGCAACTAGCAAAAGGGCAAGCACGGCTCAGCCGGAAATCAAGCAACAAAGCAATGATCAGTAAGGCACAAAACCAGCAAATCAATTTAGCAATACAGCGGGCCACAAGTCAGAATGGACTAACACTATCAAGAACCCGGCATATACCAGCAATGAGCTTAAGGCCCGCTTCACTGGTACCAACTGGTACCAATGATACCAAGGCACACTATGAATCAATGCACAAGACAAGCAACAGAGGCGGCACAAGTACAACCAGAAACGGACCCGATTGCACAGATCGACAAAGACTACCAACAAGACAGGGCCACACCTCGCGTCACTGGTACCGATTGGTACCAGTGTACCAAGGCACATCAACAGCCAAGGCAAGAACACCTACTTAGCAGACAACCAAAACTAGCTTCAAATTCAAAGTAACCCATCAACATATCGGTAACCAATGTGATGCTCATTTTTATCAAGTACTGCCCAACCCCAAACCAACAGTAAGGAATCACAAAAGAAAGGCACCATTAGCCAAAAACCAACAAGAACGATCAAAGCCCAGGGCTCAGCCACTGGTGCTACAGAGGCCCACACAGCCTAGAACAGGAGAGATATTACCCGGTTTGATTTAAGGCGGCACAAGGGGACAAGGAGAGGGCTCGGCTTAGCTCAAGACATCAAGGACGGGACAGAGGGCTGCTCGGTTTAGTAGACAGAGAATAGGAAGCAAGATCGAGTTCGTCATCGTCAGCTAGGGCAAGCCCAAAAGTCGAGGCTGACCTCTGTCACGCCTACTGCCAGCAAGGTGAAATGGCACAGGAGGTCTCGATGAGGGGTCGCTGGTGCTGTCTTTGCTGATGTGGTGGTCGAGATTTGGAGAGGGAGGCCGAGTAGAGGGATAGTACCAGGAGGAGAGAGGTGGCCTGGGTTTCGGCCTCAGGGAGATTAGGGAGCAAGGGAGCTCAAAGGGGACCTAGCTCGTGAGTGTGAGTGTGAGTCTCGGCGTCGCGCCAAAAGGGAAAGCCAACAGAGGGAGTGAAGGCTTCGGCGAAGAGTGGAAAGAGAGAGGTGGGGCGGAAAGTTTAAGAGGGAAGGGGCATGGTCTCGCCAGACCGAGTCAAAAGAACGGAAACAAAAAGCGGTAACGGGTGAGGGAAGTGACGGGTAAGGAGAAAAATGGGAGAGAGAGGGTTGCGATTTTAATGAGGTGAGAGAGATAAGTTTGGATTTTTCGTGACATTTTACGTAGCCTTTCGTATCGGATAAAATTTGAGTCGTGTTATTATAGTTAGTGTTATTATTCCTATTATTTCATGTATAATCATCATTAATCGTTTGGATATTGATTTGTTCAAGTCTATTTGATTCTAACTCGGTCAAATTCGATTAATTAATTTAAAATCTCTCCATTCTAAATACTTTGACTAAGCCGAGATTACATCTTTGAACATTATCGATTTGTTGTCATTTCGCTCTGATTATTTACTTGTGTTAAATTCAATTATCAAATCTCATTTAATTTAATAGTCTGTATTATTTAATCTAAATCATGATTCTTGAATTTTATTAATCGAATGTTTCCTTTATTATCTTGTTTCGTTTTAAGAATACAAGTTGGACTTTCATATTTTAGATTTTGTTATAAATATTATTTCTTTAATTTGAATTAGATCAACATGATTTGTGTTAGTTATTGAATTTGATATTATGAAATTTATATCTTTATAACTTTTAATTTGATCTTTGGTTCTATTATTAGATATCTACTCTCATTTAGCTTTATTTATCGATTTTTTTATTTATTTTTATTTTTTTTATTTTATATATATATCCTTAATTATTAGTTCAAGTTATTTATTAATTTATGCTAAATCATTTTAATTATCCTCTTAATTATTATTATTATTTAATTAAATTTCACGGTTTAACAGTGAATTTAGCCCATTTCGGTGAATTTGTTGTCGGGTATGAAAATTTAGCTGATTCCTGTTGTTTGTGAAATAACAGATTTCAATTCCATTCTCATTCAATTTTTGGAATGCCACAATTGCCTTTGTAAAAGAAACATTGATCAAGTTTCAGGTGGCGTGGTTGAAGGAATTTTCTCTTGAACTTGTTTTTGCTGGTGCATTTGGTTTACTCGCCTTTCGGAGGAAAATATGTGATTTGTCGAGAATATAGAGTACACTTGGAAATTGTTCTTTTAAAGGGGATTTAATTTTGATTTATTTTATTTTTTTAAAAATAGATCCCTATGATGAACGATTTAATAATCTTAACATTCTTGGGGCTTCCTCATAAAATACAAGTTTGAGGTTGAGGAACTAAGATTGTGCATTTGTGGAAACTAGGCTTTCCTGAGGGATCTTTCACTCTTCAAAGTGTTTTTATTTTGTTATTTGAGATTTGTGATCTCTATGTTTTCGGATTGGATTTCAATTTCTAGTCTACTCCAATTTATTTTGGGATTAAAAGTTTTGTTGTTGTTGTATTTCTCATGCCCAAAAGCACTTTGCAGCATAAATCTTAGAAATTGTAAGAATCAAGCTCAACCTCTATTATAAGATTCTGGAAGGAACTATCTAAGCTTAAAGAGGAGGTTCCAATGGGCTCAATGGGATGCATATCCCCATACAAACTTTTTTGAGGGTTTTGTTGGATCATTCAAAAAACAAAAGATCCTTTATTAGGAAGAAGAAATTGTAGTGTTATTTTACAGACTACTACTGAACTTACCTGACTATTTTAATTTCTGATGTGATTGTTCATATTGCTTTTTCAGGAAAGCTCGGGTGTGCTTGACAGGAAAATAACAGGTTATCCAGAATTTCTAGACTAGATTACCAAATTAAAACTATATTTTTCATTTCCTGTTTTCATGAGGTATTAATAATTATTTAGTTGTCAGTTATTGGTCAAATGAGATGTCTCTAGGTTTTAAGAAGATATTGTGAGAGGTAAAAAAAAATGAACACGTAGTATGTCGATTGTCAAGATAAGAATAGTACTAAAGATTTAAGTGGAATTGATAAGACAGTTTCTATTGTAATTTTGCTGTCTTAAAAAAATGATGAGTGCAAAATAAGTTGAGAGTTTAAATCGGAGACAACTTTACGTCCTCGCTGAAGATAATTATTATTCGGATAACTAAAAGCGTTATGTTTCTCATTATGAAACATATATGAATAACATGTAATTGATATTCAGGTAAAGATAATATTTTTAGAAATAATATATGAATACGGACAAGAACATTATTGACAAACATTCGCTTTGTTTACAAGATGTACAAATTCTCTCCACATTTTTTTTCCGTTCACGCAAGTCATAACATAACATTAAACATTTCGACAACAATGTGGATAGTCGTCCAACAAGACAAGCATGGTAGCATGGTTCAAAACAAAGAACAAATATGACCCCGTCTTTATCTTAACAAAATAATAATAATAATAATAATAATAAAGAACAAATGAAAATTTATACTTTGTGGAGAATTTGCAAATAGAGGACACTGTGCAATAAAAGAAGGGCACACAATCATCCGTTTGAGATTGTAGAACAGTAAAGTAAGCTTTTTGTGCACGTCTACATTTGAAATATAAATTCATTTTTGAATGATATTCTTTTCCTCAGGTAAAGATCTAAAGATGATGCATGCCACCGAGTCAATATAAAAAATGTAGGTGTACAAGGCAATTCAATTTCATAAACATGAATTAGAAAAGCAAAAAAGATGTGGTTATTAAATATACAATCGAAAGAGAAACGCAAGAGATAAAAGAACCAAACATTCAATTCCTGATGCAGCTATTTAATTAATTAAATCCAAAACGGGTTCATAACGGAAGGTACAGTTTATTTGTATACCCTTGAAAATTTTAAAATCACCAAATTATACGTTAACAAGTAATCCATAACCTTTTCAATATCATAACAAGGTAAACATTCTCATATAACCCCACAGAACCAATAATTCTTTTTCCACTCTCATACCCGATAAGTTCTGACAATGACTAAACTAAGCTTCATTTCTCTTCATTAGAGTAGCTTCCCAATTTCATAAGTAAAATAATCCAAAGTTTCCTTCTTTTTTGGACCAATATCAAAGATAATTTGCATGGGTTTAGTGGCATTTCCCAATCAACAGGATTATAAACTGACATTTTAAAGTTTGCAAGGGTACAATAAGATTTTCCAGAAGAGACCCCATCACAGTTGACCTAAAAAACATATATAAGGGAGAGAAACATGTCTACCAAATTTTGATTTTCATTACTCTTTAAACCTCCAAAGCGCCTAAGACAAAGATCAACTGAAATGCAACTGAACCTCCCCCATCACATATAAGCCGACTGAAACATATCCAAGATGATGCAGGGGAGGTCGCCACTGAAAATTAAACCACAAACAGAGTCACGAAGAGAGAGCACACTCCCTGTAAATGGTACCGGCAGCAGCTGGCATGTACAAAACATATCAAGGAGCATGATTGATGGGGATCTTGGTAATGCAAAATTGCAACAAGAAAGTCCAGCTGCCAGGGAGGATCAATTGCAGGTATACTCATTGTTTTTTAAACAGAATTCTGAAGTTTTTTTTTCTCTCTCTGAAGATTCAAATTTGTCCATACTTCAAATTTTTGACATAAAAAAATCATAAGAAGAATTCAGTATATAAATCTCAAAACATTTGGCGATAAATTGTTGAAGATACCATTTGATAAATTTTAAACATGTCAATTGAGATTATAAAAGGTATTTCCAAACTTTTAAAGGATGCATATGCAAAGTATGACAGCTGTAGCTATGATGCCTCTAAATTACTTCAAACAATTTTTAAAAAGACGGGCACTACAGCTGTGCAGGTTAAATAAAGAAAAAGAATGAAAGACAAAATATCATAAGTCTGCAATATTGTAAATGAAATTAATTTTTGGGGAAGATGTTGAAAACAACTTTTTTTTTCAATTAATTGAAAAGTTCAGCATACAAAGGAAATTTCAATAGCTAATCCAAATCTTGTAATTGACGAGCTCAAACAAGCTGGTTGAGCAAAAAAAAAAAAAAAAAAAAAAAGATAGGCAAATAAACAAATAGAGAATAGAATAATTCAAAGGATGTTAACACTAACCACATGGAGCGGAGGTGTTTTAAAGTAAAACAAATATTATATGATAAATAGATATGCTGTATGAAGCACAATATACTTCTCTGGAATATAACTTTTTATCAATTTGAACTGGTGTAATTGTTTTTTACTTTTTTTAAGGTTAGATGATGAAGTCCCAACTAATAGATTGTAAACTAAAGAAAATAGTAAATAAATCCATCATTATGATGAAGAAACAGAAACAGTAAAGTCAAATTAAAAACCTAGAGAAATAATTTAAAGGAAAACAATAGTAGAAACAAACAATAGCAAGTTAATAATATTAATCACAATAATACAAATTCATTAACCTAGTAAATTATCATATGGCTGTACATTCTTGAAAGAACAAATTCAATATAGGGACTGTTCATTTACATACCGATCATAAATTAAACAACCTTTTCAATTTGTGCTGGTGCAGTTGGAATGTGATTAAACAGAACCTAGTTTCATTAGAGCACAAAATAAAGAAGCAACAAATAGATGTGATGCATGCTGAAAGAAAGAAAAAGACTTCATATTCTTGCCGTCTTTAATGTTTTGCACCTACTGACCGTTGTTATATCTTTGCTTCTAAATGGCAGAGTATAAATAAAAAGAGCCATGGACTCGGACTAATAAGAAATAATTCAACAAGGGATGAGGACACAAGGAACAGAGAATTGAGCAAGATAAAAAACCCAGTAGAACACCATTACATGATGACAACAAAATGCTTCAATGCCAAGAGTAAGGTGCAGTTAATCCTACTTCTATGGCTCTTCAAAAGTATCTTCATAGTCCATATTCTTTTACTATTGGAAAGGAAGGATACACTCCAAGATTTATTAGGGATCACAATGGTCAAACCTGGTACCTCATACTGGTTGAATGATTTAATTATTCTTTGTTACTCTATTTGGCTGAGGGAATATAAAGTTCTCAATAGTTAAACAGAGATTAAGAATTATCAAAGGCACTAAGGCAGTCATCTATATGGTACATGCTATTAGTGTCAACTGTCAAGTATTAGTACTTTAATAGCATGTCATGCTTTTTTTTTTTGCATAAATAACCTTTAGTACCATTCAATTCATCTAATTTTTTTTACTAGCTGAATACATCTAAAAAGGATATTTTTACAGAGGCCAGTGGCTTTGGAGAGTCCAAAAGCAAGGAAGAAACCGGATCCAGACCTATATGGGGTTAGACGCAGATCAGAGGTTTTACAAAGTCTTCTACGTCATAAGCCGGCTGAGTTACCTACCAATCCTTTAAAGACAAGGAACCGACCTTCTTCAGTTGATTCTCAAAGTATCCCTATGTTAAAAAGGTTGCCTTCTCTAAATTCTTCAAAAGTACCTAGAGAAAACAGGCAACGAACAGCAAAGCAATCTGGTAAGAAGAAAACAGATAATATAGAAGAAACTGAGGTTGAAAGCTTTACTTTGGATCATTTGGGTTATGCTGAAAATGGTGAGAACAATGCAAAAGAGATAATTGAAGATAAGTGCTCATATTTGCATTCTAACAAACAAGAAACTACATTGCAAATTGATAAAACTGAAATTAAAGCTGACATTATTTCTCAAACTAGCAATAAAGATGGGATGGAACTTTCAGAAGAAACTGGGGATTTGGACCTTTCTTTTAACCCTGAGATACCATGTGGACATAAAGGTTCAGAAAAAGTGGAGGGCATAAGAAACAACTTACCAGAAGTCAAAACAAAAGAAACCATAATGGAAGGTTCACCAAAGCATCCAGACAGCAGTTGCCAGACTATAATGGAAAACAAAATATTGGGAAAATGTGAGGGTAAAGAGGAAAGTATATTAGAAATTGAAAAGGAGGTAACAGAGTCATTTCCTCCAGAGAAAATAACAAGAGAGAGAGATGAAGATGATAAGAAGCATGAGGTTATAGATGCAGAGAATGAAGAAATAGATGACTTATGTTTTCTCTCCAGTTCAAATGATGACCCAGATGATCTCTGTAAGATATCAATTGAAAATGAACTATCAAAAATCATTACTAGAGAAAACACTCATTGTACTGAACAAGAACAGAAGGCTGAGATATCAATTGAAAATAAATCATTGAAAATCTTTGCTACAGAGAATACTCAGGGTATTGAACAAGAACAGAAAGCTCTTTCAATTGACATCATGCCAATCATAGAAGAGATAGCAAATGAACTGGATGGAATGGAGAAAAGTCCAGCTGGGGACAACGGTAACGATATGCACCCAACATGGATGTTGAAGAAATGGAAGGTGGACTATGTGCTACAAAGGCTCATTCAAAAATTGGAAAATTCTGACAAGAATCAGGTGTCAAAGCTAATTCAGGCTTATGAGAGTGTGATCCAACTAATGATGTGCCACATGGCTATACTACATCAGGCTTACAGTTAATGACAGAGAATATGTGATTAATTTCCAGATATGACAAAATTAAAAAAATTACTCGGGAGGTGTTTGTTTGGTATCATTATGTACTGGTAAATGCATATAAGTTTGGTATTGTATAATACAATATATATATTTTGATCCAGCTGGTAAGGATTGTTTCATCTATCAAGCAACATGTTTCCTAGCATCATTATGTTTCTATGTTTAAAAGTACAAAGTGAGGCAAATGCAATCTCACACCCTTAAACCTCTCACTTATTATGTTTCGGGTTCTATTTACATTACCTGAGTTTAACCCTCCAAGTCTCCAATAGAAATATAGTTACTCGATAAAATGGGGACTCACCTACAAATTACTTGGCTGAGAGAGACAGAGACCTTGAGCCGGCTTCTTTACGCAGTTTCTTTGCATCACCACTTGCTTCCCAGGCTCTTGTCACAATTCACAACCTCCTCAATCTCTTCGGAAACCCTAGTCCAGAGGTCCAGCAGAAGGTCTAGTACCAGCACAACAAAGCCCATTTTTTATATTACTGTTTCTTATGATCTTAATCTTCAACCAATATCTGACCCAATATAAGATATAATTTAATACGAGAGAATTATCCTTTTTTTTTTTTAAATCACTGGTGGAGGGTGGAGCTTACATGGATTCTAGAAAATTTTACATGTGCAGATGTTAGAGTTATTAATGGGTAGGATAAGATATGGATGAAGATATTTTTATATTCATATTTATTAAATTTATTTTATTTATATTTATTAAATATTTTTTATTTATATTTTATCCTTACTTATTAAAAATTTCAGGTAACAAACAGATAACGGTAGATAACGGATAAAAATAAAAATAATTATATAATTTAGATAAATAAATAACATTAAATAAATATACTAATAAAGTACAATAATAATTAATTTTTAGATATAACAAAAAGTTATATAATTTTTTCATGTCAATTATCATAAAAAATATATACTAATTACTATATATATTTTTATATATATTAAAAATATAAAATAATTATATTTATATATATTTAACTATATGAGTAAATCTACCGTGAGCTTAAGCTCACAGAAGACCTCCGTGAGTTTAGCTCAAAAAATATATCAAATGATCTCTAAATTTTGATTTTTCAATCTCATTAAATTCTTCATATTAAAATCTTATGGGGTATAAAAATTTGGGATGTTTTGAGTTTTCTAAATTGCTCTTTTCAATTTTTTAAAATAATTTACAAACATTGAATATTTTATTATTATTTTTGGAGCTGATTTTCAAAAATTAAAAAGAGCGACTTAGAAAATTTGAAACATTCTAAATTTTTGTACCCCATAAGATTTCAATATGAAAAATTTAATGAGATTGAAAAATCAAAATTTAGAGATCATTTGATATATTTTTTGAGCTAAGCTCACGGTAGATTTACTCTAACTATATATATATATATATATATATAAAATTTACCCAATGGATAATAGAAACGGAAACCTCTTACCCATATCCATACCCGATAAGTTAACAAAAAAAAATTTCTTATCTATATTCATACCCGATGAGTTAACAAAAATAAAATCTTATTAATACTCATCTTATCGGATACGATACGGATCGAGTGAGCGATCAAAATGATATCACATTGTCAGCCCTAGCAGATGCATATGCTGATAGATTTTCTTATCAACTCTTTACGAACAAATTGAACTCCCTTGGTATGTAAATGTAAATGCAATAAATGCTCAACATTTAAGTGGACGCGAGGAGAAATCCTGTAAGGACGATTCAGCGACATCTTTGATGCTGAGTGGAGATGCATATTGCATACAACCAAAATCAAAATCAAGCACTTTCTTTGCATTAAATGAAGCAGAGATAAACAGGCAATCTTTCGTTATTGTCCAACCATGAATCATCCTCGTCAATCCTCGACAAATACATTCCACTTCTGGTCTGAAAAGGATCAAATGATGAGTTCTAAGGATGTGCTCGATGTGTCAATACCGCAATATGTCCACAAGCGTCGACCAATACCTCAAATTTCATTTTCAAAAGGAGTAACAATCGTTCTAATTGATTATTTTTTGGTGTGTTGTCACCAATAATTAATTGAGCAGAAACCACCATAAGAATAAAGAAATACAGTTTTTAAAAATGTGGGGAAGAAATTTGGCTTTGGCTTTTGAATAAAAATAAATAAAAATGCTTAGCGTTGGGTTGTTTGCACGCAATTGTTGGATCTGGAGGTCAAAAATTTCTTTGAGCGCACCCCACGCAGAAGCAAAAGAGAAGAAGGTGCGTGCCTGAGTGCACAACTTCATAATTAGATGATGATAAAAAAAAAGTTCACTGTCAAGCTGCCAAATTCTTTATACTAAAAGAGCTGATCATATTTCGGTTTTTGTTTTGCTTTAAATTTTCATTCGGAGATCACCGAACTTTATCGTTCGTGATCACATTATTGGTTATTCTTAACGTGTCTGCATCCTTAGCTCACTCTTTCTTAATTCCCCACTTCTCATTACTTAGGAAAATTCATATTTTATCTACCAAAATACTGTTCGTGATGTGATGTAAACCAAATTAGCATGTATGTTTTGCCAAACAAAATAGGGACTAAGGAGATTCACGCATGCAGGAGGAATATATATATACATATTAAATGATCTTAAAATTTTAATTTATCATTCTCATTAAATTTTTTATATGAAAATCTCATGGGATGCAAAAATTTGGATGCGTTTTGAGCTTTTTAAGTCGTTCTTTTTAATTTTTGAAAATGATGTTCAAATATTGAATATATTATTATTATTTTTAGAGTGATTTTCAAAAATTAAAAATGGTGACTTAAAAACTCAAAACGCTCCCAAATTTTTGCATCCCATGAATTTTCATATAAAGAATTTAATGAGAATGATAAATTAAAATTTTAAAATCATTTAATATGTTTTTTTTAGTTAAGCTCACGGAAGACCTCCGTGAGCTTAAGCTCACGCTATCTCTCTCTCTCTATATATATATATATATATATATATGGTGTTTTGCACAGAGACGTTATGTGTTTTGAGCTCTATTTTTAATTCAAGTTAGAAATAATTGATCTAAACCGTTGAATTTAATTTTTATATCGAAATCTACTAGTGAACCAAATTTATATTTTTTAGATTCTTTTTGCTATTTTTTATGATGAGAAAAAAATGTTTTGATCTGAGAATTCTAGTTCATCTAAAAATGACGATTTCCCTCTATCAAAAAAAATAGCAAATGAATTCCAAAAAGTATAAAATTTGGTTTACTAATAGATTTTATGGAGATTAGATTGAGCGATTTAGATCGATCAATTTTGATTTAAAATTAATAATAGAGCGGAAAGTACATAACGCTCTTGTGCTTTGCAAAATAGAGCGGAAAGTACACAACGCTCTTGTGTTCTTAAGCTCATGAAAGACCTCCGTGAGTTTAGCTCAAAAATATATATAACAAATGATCTCCAATTTTTTATTTTTCACACTCATTAAATTTTTCATATTAAAATCTAGTAGAGTACTAAAATTTAAGATGTTTTGAATTTTTTAAATCACTATTTTTAATTTCTTAAAATAATGTACAAACATTAAATATTTTATTATTATTATTTTTAGAGAATATCTTCAAAAATTAAAAAGAGTAATTTAGAAAATTCAAAATATTCTAAATTTTTATACACCATGAGATTTCAATATGAAAAATTTAATGAGAATGAAAAATCAAAATTTAAAGATCATTTAATATATTTTTTAAGCTAATTTCATGAAGACTTTATGTGAATTTAAAAACATCATAGATTTACTCTCTCTATGTATATAATAAATAAGAGGCACAAAAATAGTTTGTATTACTCCACCTTTATGGAGCAACTGCCCGTACTTATAATTGTCAGATTGATATGATGGATACCGATGGTCAGGATTCTGTTCGGACTTGAAAAATTCGTCCAATCCTCTTGAATATGAAACTGATTTATTTCTATTTAAAAAAATTCAAATTAATTTCGTCTATTCTAAAATTAATATGATCTGATTCAATATCAAACAATTTATAATTTCATCAAAATCAATCTTAAATCTGAAAAAAATAATAATATATAAAGAGTGGGGATGGGGATCTATTGACATTGGGTTATTTTGACAAGCTTAACAATGTATCTCTAAATAAATATAAAAAAAATTAAAAATGAAAAAATATTTATAAATGTGTTATTCCACCTTTAGATCGATGATCATTCAAATTTCATGCAATTTCATTATCGTTTGATAATTCATCAAAGATCATCAATTTTTTATGTAATTTGCAACTGTTCCAATTTAACGGTCTTTGATGAGCTAACAAATGATAATTAAATTACAAAAAAATTGAATGACCATCAATTTAAAAGTAGAAGAGCATATCTATAAATTTTTTTATTTTTAAGATTTTTTTATATTTATTTAGAAATTCATTGTTAAAATTATCAAAATAAATTATTGTCTACTAATTTCTTTTTATGTATAAATTGATCCGACTCAATCTAAACCGATCTGATTTCTTTTAAAAAAAATCAAATTGATCTAATCTGATCCATCCCTTATGAATCCTACCTGACAGTGCCAGTTAGTTAACGGCCGATTGACACCTCCAGTCAGTTAACGGCCTTAAATTTACGGGGCAATTATAACGAACGCTTTATGCGTGAAATACTCCAGACAACGTGATTTCGCACAAAAATGGAGTCACTTTCTTTCCGGTTCCTTCTGAAAGCTTCCTTAAACTGAATTGGGAGCTTGGCTGCTTGATCCCTAATTCACTATAAAATACTGAAACCTCACTTTCGGCATATTCTCTTGCATGGACGGATGCAGGATTTTAGTCAGAAGGTTATCGGATTGTAATAGTTTATTGGGTTTAAATTCATTAACTAATCGGGTACTAAATAAAATAATAATAATTTAATATATATTCTTACCTAATAAAAAATTTATTAGAATAATAATATTTTATATATTAAAAATAACAATAAAATAAAGCTCAAAGTAATAGATAATCAAGTTGATGAAAAAAAATTCATCTATAAAACTTTATATTTTGATATATTGGCATAATTATTTCATTATACATGATATTAAATTTTTTTTCTCAATAAAATTAATCAGACAATTCAGAGGAGGGCAAAAAAATTTTTGGGGGGACAAACTACCGAAAGTATTACTTAAAAGCACTGTTTTTCAAAATTCAAGGGAGGCTGCTCCCCCCCGGAATACTATGCATCCGCCCCTGTTCTCTTGTATGTTCCTTCTCCAACTCCAGATACCTGGTCGGACAAGGGAAATTTCAATTTGAGTGGTCTTTATTTATTTCATCGTTATATTTTTAATTAAAACATTAAGTATGAAAATATTACAAATCATTATAATCTTTGAAATCATGTAGAGAATATAGACCGAACTTTTCGCTATTCCATTTCATAGCCTTGCTAAAGTAAAATATAAGATTTTTTTTCATGTTCTCTTTGGATAATATATCAATTAAGAAGTTGTTTCTAATAAATTTTCTATTGAAAGAACAGTACTAGAACACAATTCTATTATATTCGTTTTAGCTATGTGTTATTTATCTTCAAAGCCTATGAACAACCCATTGATATATGATGATAAAGAAACGACGCAGCAATTGACGCATAAATAAAAGTTATCGCATTTGTTATATAAAGCAATTTCGTCTTATACTCTTATCCAAAAATTTTAAAAATTATTTTGATTTATCTATTAAACACATTTAGTCCGAGGTCCAAAGAAATATGTTTTGCTGCCTCCGCCTTTGTTTGAAGAAAGATTTTAATATATGTATGATTGATATATATGTAGTTTAATATGTGGATTATATAGACGGATATGTATTTTATAAATTTTTAAAATATTTAAATCGATTAAATATTAAAAAAATTGATATAAAATAAGAAGATATAGTAGAATATAAATATATTTTAAATTTTTATATAAAATATATTATATAATCAATTTTGTAGACATAATGCAATAGAAAATGTAAAAAATATACACTATAAAATATAATGATACATATCTTATACGTGCGACATTGTACTGCATACGTTAAAACAATGTTTTGAAATACAAAATAAGAGGCTGCCGGTTTCCCTTTTTGCTTCTCTTTTTCGGATAAATCATGCACATTTATTTCCTTCCATAGTCCATACTGATTCTTTATTTTTCATACGCCACCACTTGCTTGAATTTAAATTAATACAAGTTTTATTAATAACCTCATCATGAAAAAGGCTAATCAACAGCGTCAATCATATTATCTCTTTTCAATTTGCTTTCATGAAAATTCATTGCGCGTGGCACTTCAAAAAATAAGAATTTAACGGAACTTTGTAAGCAAATTAAAAAATTGAAAATCAATCAAATAAACTGTTAAATGAATTAATTAAATTTGAAAAAAAAATGGATTATCGGTATGAAATCAATTTATCAACTGTTTAATTATAAATATAAAATTGCGCTTTCACGTGCAGTTAATTAATTAATTACTTAACGATCCTTAAGGTTGGCACTTCAAACAAATTCTCTTCCCCTCTCAAATTTCATGGTTACTTCATTATCAGATTACATTAATTTCGAAAGCAGTGAAGGCACACACCAAATTTCTCGTCAAGTTTGACACAATCCTGTACGTAGTAATTGAAAAGAGAATTTTGTAATTCTCTCTGTTAATTTTCTAGAGATTTATAAAGAAGAAATAAAGAGAGGCTCAGAGGGACGCTAGTATATTCATGTATTGTATTTATAGGCTATTTTATTTTTAAATTTTTTATTTATCGCTGTTCTCACTTTTAGCGAATCTTACGAATTCATGATCAATAGCTAAATATTCAGTAATTATTGAGTCATTAATGAACCACGCCAACATAATAATTCATTAATTAACTAGTATACAAATTAATAAATAGTCATTAATTATATAACAATTATACAATTCATTATATATATATATATATATATATATATATTTCCTTTAAGGAATGACAAATCAGACTTTTTAATTAAGGAAATAAAAACTACAATATATGTTATATCTTATTTTCAACCGTATGTTCAGTAAAATCATATTAAGTTGTGAATTAATGGTGCTACAACACAATTTTCTCAAATAGCACGAAAGTTGTAGTGTATCATCTACAGAAAGGTCCCTATATATATAATAAACGAGTGTCAATTAATATAATTGAAAACATTTCCTCTCTCTTTCTCTCTTCTCAACCATCAATGGATCTTTCGAAGTTGCTCTTCCTATTCGTCCTCCTCTCTTGTCACCTCTCTTTGGTCATCGCATCTTCTCTATACCAGGAACACTACCTTAAGCGCCATGAAGGCATATCAAAATTTAGGTTAATAAACCGAAGATCCCTCACCGATTGTCCGGTGCAGAATCCATATCTCACTATAAATGCAAGCATGGCTTCTCCATTACCTGACGAATTGTACATCACCATAAATGTCAACGGTGTGTTACACCCAGATAAGTTTCAGTGGATAGCCATGATTTCTCCTTCTAATTCCAGGTAACATATGGAAAATATCTCCATTATCCAATGCTTGTTTATTGGCTTGAAATGGATCTCATTTCTTTTTTTTTTCCTGTTGATATAATAATACAGTGTATCAGGTTGTCCTTTAAGTTCATTGAATTATATACAGACGGGTGATCTGAGCAAGTTGCCTCTTCTCTGCCATTATCCTGTTAAGGTGCGGAATGTTATATATAAGGGATATAATTATATAGAATTAATTAAATGATTAATTTTATCAAAAAAAAATTGAAACGATTAAATGCGCAATGCGGTTGCATAAAAATGGAGGGAACGTAAAAGGCAACATAAATGGTTGCATTGCAAGGAAAGCAGAATATATGACATTACCGTTTACGTACGAATCTCCTGATTTCTAGGATCAAGAGCATCATCAACTCCTAACTTTTATTTCTCCTCCGTTCTTTCCTCACAATTCACATGAGAGAAGAAATCTCCAAATTTAGTTGCACTAGAATCGGAATATGTACCACCTGGCATGGCCGAGGACTAATAGACGAGCAGTTCCTTTTTGCTCGGAGGGGTTCATTGATGGATTTAATGGGCCGAGCCCACCTTGTATATCTTACCTCTGCAACCAAGTCGGCATACGGGCTTTCGTTATTTGATCCACTATAGACATTGTTGCCACCATGTCTCCATGTGACAAAGTGAAGAAACCATCAAGATCACAAACCAACCTAAATTTCTCCGATTTTCCTTTGTATAGTAGCTATTATTGCTGCTACTTATTTTACATTTTTTCGTTCACATGTATGGACTGCATTGATTGTTCAACGTAGGGGGAACATTTTTCCCCAAGACGTTGTTCTCTGAGAAATTCAACTCAAATTTATAAGTGGTGACTCGTGAAAATAGTTCTGTACAAATGGTTAAGAATTTAAGTGAAATGTGAAATGTCTATCATCTATTATAATATACTTTGAGGTTTTTCTATTTAAAATTAATGCAGGCACAATTCCTGAGCAAGGACCCCTTGTATCTGAATTGTTCAAAAAAGATATGTCAGAAAAAGTTAGGCAATGATTGTTTACTGCACACTTGTGGGGGCTCAGTCACATTCCATGTCATCAACATTCGCACTGAGATTGAGTTTGTGCTCTTCACTGGTGGATTTGAAGCGCCATGTGTGCTCAAACGGACTGGCCCAATTAGGTTTGCAAACCCTTCAGCACCACTTTATGGCCATCTGTCGAGTATTGATTCATCCAGCACATCGGTAATTTTGAATAGATAATCCTCTGTGAATAGATTAGATATTTCTACTGGTACCATAGTAGCATAGCATAGGAGTAATGAATAGGTGGTTAAATGCTAAATGGTAATGTACTGTATATAGAATTCAATTGCCTGTAGGCCCAGTACCTGCCTAGTTCAAAAACTATACAATTAAATGATTCCAACTTAATACCTGATGTTCCATTACTGGCAACTGCTGCCCTTTTACTATTGGCAGCATGAGTATGGTACTGATATTCATACTGGTACTAGATCCTGTTGTTACTTGATTATAGTTTAATCATAGAGTTTTCTGAATTTTTTATTAGTCACTAACTCAATATGTGTGCTTGCATGCATTAGATGAGGTTGACATGGGTAAGTGGAGATCAGAGGCCACAACAGGTGCAGTACGGGAATGGGAAATCTTCTCCTTCTGTTGTGAGGACATTCACAAAAGAGGAAATGTGCAGTAAGCACCTTAAGATTTGTTATATTTCTATTTAGATATTTCATTTACAATTCTTTACCCAAAACTTGTTATGTAGGTTTTGCCAGTATACCAAGCCCAGCACAGGATTTTGGGTGGCATGAACCAGGATACATACATTCGGCAATATTGACCGGCCTGCAACCATCCAGCACTTACACATACCGCTATGGAAGGTATAATTTATTATTTTTATGTTAACAGCTATCTGATATTGGTGTGCTCATGCAAAATGTCAATTTACAAATTATATATAACATGTAATGTTTGGTGCAGTGATTTGGTTGGTTGGAGCAAGAGAAATAAATTTAAAACACCATCAGCTGGTGGATCAAACGAGCTGCGATTTGTTGTATATGGTGACATGGGAAAGGCTCCGCTTGATCCATCAATAGAGCATTATATCCAGGTATCTATCTTCTAAGTTCATTCTTTTTAAAGTTCTATGTCAGTACTTTCAGCTAAATTATCTGAAAGCAAACCTGATTGCATAACTGAACCAAAGAAAATAGGACAGATTAAAAATAAATTTACGACTGAAAAGGAGAATTTTAAGATCAACAAACATCAATATTTGAATCCTTGATTTGCAGCCAGGATCAATCTCTGTGACTTCAGCAATAAACAAAATTATCGACGTGAACAATATAGATTCAGTATTTCATATAGGCGACATAAGCTATGCCACAGGATTTCTTACTGAATGGGAATATTTTCTAAACCTGATTGAACCATTTTCTTCTCGCATTTCATACATGACAGCAATAGGTAACCACGAAAGGTAATTAGCACTATACATTGTTTTTAACCATTTCTTTTGTAACATAAACAAATATATGCACTACTTGACCTTTTGAACTTCCTTGGGCATGCATATATTAAATTTTAAATTTATATTTGTCAAGTATTTTTTTTAATGCCTCTAAAAGGCCTCAAACGTCTGCTCAAAGCCTCATACCCACTTTGCTATTTTATTATGAACCCATCCGATTTTTGTGGATCTAAGAAACTACTTTTGATTCACAACACTTTGCCATTATATATACACACACACACACACACCATGTTTCTTATAACATGATGCAAATTCTATGTTTCATATAGACATGTAAAAACAGTATTTGTGTGATGCATTTCACAAATTTATAATGAAATACAGGGACTATGGTCAGTCTGGATCAGTGTATGAAACACCTGACTCAGGTGGTGAGTGTGGGGTACCATATGAGTCATATTTTCAAATGCCAGTATCTGAAAAAGATCAACCATGGTATTCTATTGAACAAGGACCTATACACTTCACCATAATTTCAACTGAGCACACTTGGTCTCCAAATTCCACCCAAGTAAGTATTCAAATACTTTTTTTTTACTTGAGTATTTTTTTTGGATTTTCCGATATGCATTTTGACTTATGAAATTTGAGTAGTGATGCTTTCTTAACAGTATAGATGGATAGAAGCAGATTTCCAGTCAGTAAATCGAACAAGGACACCATGGTTGATTTTTGCTGGGTACCTTGAATTTTCTTAATTTTTGTGAACTTCAAATGTTAATTTCAAGCACCTATTTGTATGTCTGCATTTGACTAGTTGTTATAACCAATTGATGTTTAATTATTTGGTACTCACTTTTTCAGGCATAGACCTATGTATTCATCTACACATAGTTTGATTCCAAGTGTTGACACCTACTTTCGTGTTTCTATAGAACCTCTCTTACTAAAATACAAGGTACTAGTGTTCATATTATTATTTTTTTAGAATATTCGCATTCATTACAAACACATCATAAAAATATTAATGTTCAGTTCTAAAACAACATAAATATTTGATGCAATCATTATATTTACCATAGTTTTTCTATAAATTGAAAATAGGTGGATCTGGTGTTTTTTGGCCATGTGCATAATTATGAAAGAACTTGCGCATTATACCAAGATCAGTGCAAAGGCGTACCAAAAAAGGGCCAAAATGGAATCGACACTTACAATAACAGCAAATACACAGCACCAGTTCATGTTGTAGTAGGAACGGCTGGATTTTCCTTGGATAAATTCCCAAGCACTGTGAGTCTTTTTCTACGCTCATTTGTTTTTTTGTTCACTTCTACTATATGGGCAAAGATGTGTTGAGAAATAAATATTCAACTCAATTAGGTAAAAGGTTGGAGTTTGGCAAGATTTTCAGAATATGGATTTGCGCGTGTGAGTGCCACAAGAAATAACCTACAATTTGAGGTCAGTGCTGACATTCGGAATTTTGAATTGGTTAATATCATGTTCTCAAATGAAACCAAACTGGCACAACATGAATTCATATAAGTTCTATGCATGGCACCAGACCTGATACTGAAGTACTTTGAATTTGCTCTCTCCAGCTTGGTGCAGATTTTAGAATATGTATGCATACCATCATTGTGCAATTAAAGACAAGTTATTTCTTTGGGTCTTGAATTTCAGTAATTAATGTTTTTACTTATAACTTGTTTCTCTCTGTTTTTCATTTCATTTTTCAGTTTGTGAATTCAACCACGATGCAAGTTCGCGATAAATTTCGAATTTTAAAGTAGTTTTCAACTCAGAGGAAAATTACGGTAGCTGAATATATCTAAGAAAGCAACCAACATCATTTTTTTCCTTTTTTTCAATAGAAAATAGAAGAGTTTATACAAGTATCAGAAAAGTATAGTCTCTGACCACCTGTTTCCTTGAATTTCTGACAGAATAAATACAAAGTATCAAGGAAACCCGATACATCAATTTAATAATACTTATTGCCAACCCTCATTGTATATGTATCTGAAAAGCAGATTTGTACTCAGTATGAAGCACATATAAAGTGTAGTATTTCAAATTTATATTCAATCGGCACAGTGACCTTTACAGATATAGGTTTTCTTTTTTCTTTTTTCTTTTTTCTTTCTTTTATTTTTTATTTTTTGAAAAGGAAAGCGAACAGCCACACATAATTTAGTTAGGAGTGTCTTTTTTATCCTGACCTGATGGTTCCATTCGAAATGATACGCGAATAAATGAGTTGGAATTAAATTTTTTTGTTCCGTCATTTGATTGTATCCGGATCAATCCGATCTAATCCATTTTTTTTAGTTATTTTGTGATTTAAATGCTAAATCTATATCACAATGAGATAACACGAATATAACAGTAATGTTTTTGTGTGACCAAGTTATATCCTATGTTGTACACGTACGGATGTGGATATCGTATCAGTTACAGTGTAGGTACAACGATATGAAAAATAAAAAAAATACGAATATAGATGCTGCTATATATAATATATTAATTAATTTTTATAAAAATATAAAATAGTATAATAAATAATATTGGAAAAAAATTTATATCCCGATTAGTTAATAAATTTGAACCCGATAAGCTATTACAATCCAATAATTATCCACTCGATAAAATCCCGCATTCCCTATCCGAGCCCGTCCAAGAATAAGGACTTATCGGTTGAGAGGTGAACATAAGACCGGACCTAAGGGAGAAACAAGTTAACCATAGATTTGATCTCAGTCCAGACTAGTTCAGGTTGCGATCACGAATGGACCACCGTAAGACCGGACCTAAGGGAGAAACAAGTTAACCATAGATTTGATCTCAGTCCAGACTAGTTCAGGTTGCGATCACGAATTAGTTCGGGCCGGATTAATTACCACCCGGGAGTTTTTTCAAACCTCTACATGAAACTAATGGTTGGTTCCTGGATTTTAACTCACCGTCCTTCGAGGATTAAAAACAAAAAAATCACATGTTAAATTAAGTACGACTTGGTGAAATCATTATATGAAATATAATTTTAATGCTAATAAAAATATATATTATGTTGTTTTTAAAATTTAATTTAGTTCAATAACGAACTCAATTTTTTTTTATTAGAAGAAGTTCATGAGTACAAAGCCGAGCACAGAGAACACGATGAGAGCCAGAAAGGAGGAAAACAGAAGTAAATCAATAATAGCAGTTCCCCTTTTCTGAATTATTTAAATTACTTTCAATTTCATAGAGGTGGGACTTGGTAACCTGAAAAAAATGGAGAAGAAGAATCAGCAAATTAGATTATAAAAACCCAAAATAAGCACCGTTAAATAACTTTTTGGTCTCTTACTTCCACATTTGCTTCCTTTGGTGAGAGGCCGGCCGCATGCATTCGATACAAAGACAACCTTCTCCATGCTGATCATCTTCTCGACCTCCTTGGTGATGTGCCCGCAAACACATGGCATGTTAGTATTCCGTATCGCCCCGCAACAATCCTTCGAAGGAGGGATTTTTGGGTTCGGAGGATTCATCACATAGTGCATGCATTTCACGGAAAGGTTCTTCATGTCGTTCGAGCAGTCTCCATCAGCTGCTGTCAGACCAGTCGTTGAACTCGCGCCAACAATTGTAAGAGTCAAGATAATGAAAAAGATGAGTGATTTCGCCATGGCTCCTCTTTCCCTGATCTCTAAGCTCAGCTCACTCTGTATATTGTTTTCTGTTTGTTGCTACAACTTGTATTTGTGGCTACTAGTACTAGAATTTGTTGCTCACTTGTGACGACTTGGGCTTAGTGTGAATTTATAGAGTGGAATGTTTCTTCATTTTATTTTCCACAACTGGAGAATACTTTCGTTATACTTAATTTATCCTCTTTTTTAATGAAAATTATTTGGTCATTTATCTGATTCATATCGTATCAGATAAGACGAGTATGAATAAGATTCTACTTTTTGTTAAGGGCCCGTTTGGAGTTAACCACCACACGAAAAATGAGTTTACTTGGGTGTGGGTTACCAACATCACGTCTTGTGGGTAGATCTGTCAAATGTGCGAAACGGTAACGAAATAGAGTTGTTCCGTTTTACGTTTCGTTTATCTCATGTAAAAAAAATTGTGTTTCACGTTTCGTTCGAGCGAAACGTAGAGAAACGTGAGATTTTCGTGAAAAGTTGGAACGTAAGAAATTTCGTTTATCCCACGTTTCTGATAAAACGTAACAAAAAACACGTCACCGTTTCACGTTTCGTCCAATCGAAACGTCGTAAAACACCCCTACTTGTGGGTTCCTGAGAGGGAAGCACAGTAGATGGGAAAAAAATTATTTGATCGGACTGAATAATTTTTTTCATGAATTTGTGAAGAGATGGGAGTGAAGAGTGGGAAACATATTCCATCCCATCTTCTGATAAAAAATAAATTATTTTGTATCCATTATTTATAACATAAATTACATAAATATATATAATAGATACAAAAAATATATAATAATAATAATAATAATAATAATTTATTTCATATTTTAATAATAATTAAACTAAACTAAAATTAGCGCATATTTGTAATGACAATTGATATGAAGAAATTATATGATTTTTATTATATCTAAAGTGTTATTCATAGTTGTACTTTGTTAGTATAATTTTTGTTGCTATTTATTTGTCCAAATCACACCTTTTTTTTTTTGCAAAATTAAATTATTATTATTATTTATCAGTTATCTACTCTCATCCGTTCACTATCCAAAATTCTTAATGGGTAAAGGTAAGATACGGTTAAAATTAACAAGTAAAGGTAAGGTATAGATAAAAAAACTTTTAACGAATATAGATATGAAAATATCTCAACTCATACTTTACCCTCTTCATTGACAACCCTATTTATTTGTTTGAGACTTTGAAGGATAAAGTAGTGATAAATGGTGATAACTTTATCATTTATAGGAGGTGGTAATAAAATTATCTTTCACTTATCCGACTTTCAAACATAGTTTCAATGATACTAGCAGAGGTGAAGACAAAGGGGTGCCCCCTCTAATTTTATAAAAAATATATATGAAATTAAAATTTATCATATATTTTTATGAAATATATTTCATAAAATGTATTAGTCCTCTAATTTATTAATTTTAATATTCTAGCTGACTTAAACCTATTTCTTAGTTCCCTACACTAAAATTCTAATTCCCACTCACACTTGGCATAAGGGTGTAAAGTTGACATCTTTCTGATAAAAAAAAAAGAGAGAAACAGGCCGCAATTTTTTTTATTCAAATCCATTGTCAGTGACTCAGTGCTATACAATAGCTTACGCGGTGTGTAACCTATGCTTTTGGAAAGAACTAAAAATGCAAAAAAGCCTGATCAATGAATAAATGCATGCCGGTTAATGGGAGTTATATATTTATATTTTTTAAAAATTACAAATATTACCTATCAAAATTTTAAAAGTTTTGATCTGGATCTTGCTTATGTTAATATGAGTTCGGACAGACCGAATTTATTTAATATTAAATATTATTACCCGAATACATTCTGATTGATTGGGAATTTGGGTTTAGATTATGCAAATTGAATATAAAGAGTTCATTGGGGTTGCAAACAAAAGATAGCTATCGTAGTAATATATAATTAACTTCATAATAGAGGTCCTAACTGGAAAATACAGCATACAGTTTGTTATAAATTAGTGGGATTATTTACGGAGTGCTGACGTTAGACATTTATTAGTGGAAGCATTTAAAGCAATGGAGTCCGAGTTCAATTATTTTCGGGGAATTTTGGATCGAACAACTTTCTAGTGTAGGCTTGAATAAATTACTTAATTTGTATAAAAAAATGCAATAAGTGGAATTTACAACCTCCACAGTTTTCTTATCATAGAATGAAAGCACATGATTTCAACCGCTTTCCCAAATTTATGTATGGATCTCAAAAAATTCTTAAAGCCATATAGTTTCGTACACATTTGTTTCGAATCAGTTGAAATCGTGTATGATAAAAAAAAGCATATCATCACAATAATGACAATTAATACGGTCATGATCCTCATTTTTTCCTAAAAAAATTATGACAATTAATACAAACTCAAATAAGTACTAGACATATGCAGCAAGTTCGAGCATTTATATAGTTTTGAATGGATGTTATTGAAAGGGATAAAGAAGATCAACAATAGGTTTTTCCTTAAATATTTATTTGGTTGGACAATATAAAGATAGGTTTAAATTAGTCAAGATTTTTTTTTAGATTTTTTAACATTATAAAGATTAAGTTTTTATCCTTTTAAATTTAGGGTACAGGAGGAAAACGAAACCAATACAACAAGAAAAAAGAAATGAAAATAATGTTTTGTTTCGTCTGTCTCCTCCTATTCTTCATAGTTCATGTGAACCAAGTAGAATATTAAATTGTTAATAAGCAATGTTGTCAATGCACTGTTTGAGATGAGATCATGCACAAAGAGCGATTACATATATGACTTTTGTAGACGTAGAAAAATTGTTTGTGATTTCTTTAATTCACAAACAAGACAATATATTACTGATAGGGAATGTAAAAGATCATCACCAAAATAAATGTGATAAAATAATGAGAATAAAATATATCAAAAGTTAGAGAGTTGATGATTTAATTTTATTCCACTTACTTCATCTTAAATTATTTTATTTTGGTACACACATAATTAAAATAACCAGATCGCTACTGCTCACTTTCCTCGAGTTTGCTCACAAATTAACTCCAATATTTTGACAAAGTTTTCTATGAAAAAAAATGTTGTATATAATTTTTATTTTTGTTCACATGAGAGTTTAATTTCAAACAATAGTTAACAAATGTTTATTTTACTTAAATGCATGCACATTATAATTAAAGGGAGTTGATATATAGATATCAAATCGATGCCATAGTCAATATCAACTTTAGCGTTCACATTAAATAAGTTAGTATTCAAGTTAATGAATTTATTATGCAACTTATTTTGCATTATACTTCTATTTTTTTACCATATATTATTAACTTGAATACTAACTCATTTATCATGAATGCTAAGACAGTATTGTTTATGGTTTTGATTTTAGTATCACCATAACAATTTTCATAAGTAAATTTGATGATAATATGCATTTAATGTAATATAATTGCTTAGATTTAAATACTTTGCATTTATTTAGCTTGAAATTCCGGTTTTCAAGCAATTATGACTTTGAATGTACAATATCAATTGAATTTGATGATAACGTGCAGTTACCTCAAGAAGGACAATTTTTTTTTTGGTAATTAACCCTTGAAATTATGTTTTTCGTTGATAACCTTCTACCCTTACAGAACGAAAATAAAAATTTGGACTTATGACTCTGCTACTATCAAAATTCAAAACAATACTGCATTACGCTTATGCAATGTATGTGGAATACTAAAACGTTTATGGAAGAAACATGATTGTTTTCTTCAAGAAAAAAATACGTTCATATAAAAAACGAGAGAGAATATGAAAAACAAACAGAGAGGAGAGGAGAGGAGAGGTACTGATACCAAAGCTTTTAATTGTTACTCTAAACATATGACAAGTTGCCTACTCGCTTAGCCACTTGATCCTCCTTGGGAAACGGATGTGCTGCTATAATTTCTTGCGTATCTCTCAACTCTTTATGAATTTCTTATTTCTCTCTCATTTCTTTAAAATTATTTATTTGCCACTCGAATCTTGTTAACATTTCTTATTTACCCATCTGATAATAAAAACAAACTTAATTATAATTATCTTCTTAAAAATTTATGGTTAGTTCTTAATTAACATGTTAAGGATGAGAATACCCTTATGATTTCATTCTCTTAGTTTTCCCGTGTCTTGTTGAAAAATAGAAACAAACGCCGCTTCCCACCCATCATCTCTTTGCATTCTCATCCGATTTCTTCTGATTTCATCCCGATTTTTTTTTAAATTAAGAATTTTATTAATTACAATTAAATATTTAGGAAAAGCAAAGGCAAAAATCGAGAAATAGGCGGGCCGGTAAACTATTCTCCGTCCCATACTCAGCATCCGATGCAACATCCTTTTTTTTTTTTTTAAAAAATATTTTTTTAATGTGGACGATGCTTTATATCCCGGCCCATGTCTAGGACAGCGTTTCGGTTCCACGTCCCCGGTAATTTAATTTTCGGCCCGTCCAGCATTTTCTTTGACAAATAATATAACATACATTAAAATAATTAATAAACCATGTCAGAATTTCTTGATTGCAATCAAGAAAATTTCATATGAAATTAATATGGCTTAATTATTTTAAGTAGTTCAGTCAAGTTATTAATTTTGTTGTAGATAAGATCAAGTTTTTTTTTTTTTTATAAAACTAGTTTCTAATATAATGTTATTGTTTATTTTAGATTTTGTTTATCATTTTTCATTTAAATCAATAATCTTATTGTTAAATGTTATAGATTTATTTTATAAAACTAGCCGAAGGAACATAATACATGGTATGGTTTTTTGGAAGTGAGGGAGGTTCAAAGCACTTTCAACCAAAAAGTTGGTTCAAAGTCTTCTAGAATCATTGATTTTGCATCGAGATTTATATTTTTAATAAAAATCTAAGTTCAAATTTTATTTTCAATAATCATTACGAATCTCGATGTAAAATTAATGGATCTAAAAGAATTAAAACCATTTTCTTGATTCAAAGTGTTTTGAACCTCTCTATTTCCTAGTTGCTTTGTTTTTTTATATAAAATTAAAAACAGTAATGTATAGTGCGATCAAATGTTGATAAAAAAATTATATTATCCATACCAAAATAAAAAACAATGAAATAGAGGGGGATGAAAAGAAGATTAAACGACGAAAAATAATTATCCACATTTTGTACATGGAAGTATAAATATACTTTTTTTAAGTGGTAGCTGGATATTTTTTTTGTCTCGTGTGTTGTGATCATTACGTTGAGCGGAAGGGGACACTAATTTGACAATATTTAATTAATTTTATGTCGCTCTAAAACTTTAAATTTAGTAAAATGTCATTCTAAAATTTTCTCTTTGTTTAATGTCACTCCAAAATCAAATTATTTAGGTTTTTACCATAATTATATACTTATGGTATAATTGTAGTTTAAAAGATCAGTTATTTATATTTTAATCTTTCTCCTTATTCTTTTCTTCTGATTCCCATTTATTTTTCCTGACCTCACCTCATTTCTAAATTCCGATCTTCTTTCTTTCTACTCTGAAATCGAGTAGCATCACCATTTCTTCCGATCTTACTAGATTCCAATCTCTTTCGGGACTATGCATCGCCGAGTGGAGGGAAGCAACAATGCCGTGATTTCTTCCTGCGCCAAGCTAAGCGATTTGCAGACATTGGTTGCCCGATTTGTAGAGTCATGTTTTGAGACTTATGAGTAGATGACAAGAAAATCCTAGAAGGATGTTCCACAAAAAGAAAAACATTTACATCAATACATTTAGAATTTCTAATTTCTGGTTTGTAGACTTCAAATGCTTCCGTACTAGAGTTTTTACTAGAATCAGGAATGGCGTTGGTCAATTTTTGATTGTTGTGTTTAATCAACCATTACTCGTGCAAATCTTGGCCATAAGCCAGCATATATGGTATGTTTGATTTGAGGTATTGCAATTTTTGATTGATGTCACTGAGCGATTCTATGCATTATTACGAGTAAAAATTGGGTGATGTAAGTATATGACACAGGGAATTTGGCAACCTTTTTTCACTGATTTCTTGATTGTTTCCAATGGTATTATGTGTTTTATTTAGATAGTACTGGTTAGTTGTGTTAATTCTCGTTACCTCATATTTTGGGCTGGATTAGTGGCTTGGTTCTACTGATCATTAGGTTCATTATGGTGCTGATGAAATTTTACTTTTGCTTAGTTTTTTCAATAAAGAAATTTTACTTGATGTGGCTGGGAATTATTTGTGCGATCCAGTTTCTTAATTTCTCATTACTGATAACTTCTAGAGGATATCTAAGTGCAAATCTACATATGAGCTTCTTGACTTGGGTTGCCGAGCAGCAAGGAGACTAGGAGGAGATGTTGTTTGCAGTGAGACGACTCTCTAACCTAGGTTGCCAACTTGCCATCATCATCAGGTGACTGGACGAGGGACAAGAGAACAACAGAGAGGGAGAGTTAGCACAATTAATTGGTCGATTATTTATTTTCTTATCAGTGATTTGATTAGGGGTATATTAGTCAATATAATTAAATTTTGTGTTTTTACTAAATGATTACACAATTATACATGATAGATGGCAAAAATCCTAAATTGATTAATTTTGGAGTGGCATTAAACAAAGAAAAATTTTGAAGTAGCATTATGTTAATTCTGAAATTTTGGGGTGGCATAAAACCAATTTCCCAATATTTAAAATTCACCAAAAGAACGGAGGGAGATGCCCACGGCATGTAAAGGTTCTTGTTCACACATTCATTTATTACCGGTCGAGACATAAAACACCAGCCCCAAAAAAAATTAGAGACGTCAATCAAATTCACGGCTTGAATTAAGGACCACATTTTCAAAGACCGAGTCAAGTAAGGGACGGACATTTATTCACTGGCCCTAGTAAAAAAATATTTCTATTAAATTATTATGTCAAAATTGAAAAAGTATTCCGTGGGTCGCCGAATTAAGCACCAGCCCTCCTATATCTTAAATTATCACTCCGATTTTCTTATAAATTTAATTACGATTAACTATTTGCTTAATTGAAAAAAAATATCGGGATTTCATCTCCTGACGTTGGTAGAAAAAAAAACAGCTTTGTTCTATTGTATCTTTCTATCTACCTCTCCTTGTTATTTTCTTGCATCTCATGCGCACTTCAATACACACTGTTATGGACAAAAATGAATCGATAATTTCTCTTCACTTACCATACAATCCAAAGCACCTCCTACTATAAACGATCCTCTCTTATCAAGCTCCAATCATTATGTATTTGAATCAATCGTTGGAACTCAAAGTTCAAAGAGTAAGAAACTAAAGCCGAGGAAAAAGAAGAAGGAAATCTCAGACTCAAGGTAAACAAAATAATTATAGGTGTTATTTCTTTGTTATTCATTTTTTTTTCTTGATTGTGTTTTTAATTTGCTCTTATGCGCAAATATTGAATCGTTTTTTTCTTAGTAAGCAAAAAAATAATAAAATTAAATATTTAGACCAATGCCGAATAGATTTTGATGTTTAGGTCAAACGGACTTGCTAGTCCCGTCCCCAAAAATCCAGGGGCCGCAGATGCCAAGCCCGTCCCCAGAACAGGGTTGCATCAGTCAACCACGTCCCCAGAGTTGGGGTCGCTACTCCCAGCCTCGTCCTCATGGCATCTACGAATATTATAGTTAATGGGTTGATGCAAATATTTCTGACCAATTCGTTCCAAATAATATGATAAAATGAATGTGAGAGGAATGATAGCACCTACAAACCGAAGATTTGGATACTTATGACAATTCGGATAATCAATGTCGTGACATGATCGATTTTTTTATTAACATAGCGTCTTATAAAACAGAAATTAAAATATTGGTTACAAAAATCTATTTTATTTAAAACAATGCTTGTTATATATATATGTATTTTTAAGCGATAATACTTGTTAGGTTTCACTATCAATGATAAATTTGATTAAATATTTTTGTATAAGAACCAATTATTTTCTTAGCTTATTATTCAGAAGTAAGATGTTTCATAAAAAAAAAAAGAAATAAGAAGTTACATTCATCCACACGAGTATAATTATAGTACTTGATATTTTGGTTTTTCAAATTACGTTGTCGATCGTGTTCCAATTTGTTTTTGTTTTATTAATAATATTTCGACTACCGACATTAACAACTTTGGTTAATATAATAAATTATTATCAACACGTACAAATCAATTTTAATGCAATCTGAATACCGTTTGCATGTTAAGATTTTTTTTTATCACTTGATACTGCTGAAGCCAGCTTTATCGCTAATTTTTTTTTATTTTAGTAAATAAAAAAATAGGGAACTAATAAGGTTAGCCCGTTTTTGAGCCTTACTAGCATGGATCGAGGTCATACGAGATGCTTCCATTTCTGCTCGTAGTCATACAAAATTTCACACATGGCACGAAATACATCATATAGATGGCGCCCTCAACAAAGTTCAGTGTTAAAATTTTCAATCGTGTTGCATTGGCATTTGGTCCGTGCATTGCAGCATGACTTTACTTACGGCCAATCTTAACTATCGATACTAGATTTTTATCGGGTCGGTATCCTGGTAAACTATTTATGACATGTGATTATGATGCGGAGCAACAACTACTATCACTTATATTTGCAGTTGTAGCAGGCGAGGAAAATATGACAAATTAGGGTTGGTTCATACAGTTGTTGCATAAAGATGATGTCGGTCCTGGTAAAATTATCGTTATCTCAGATCAACATCTAGGTATAAGAGAAGTATTTGAGAGACTGAATTTTGGATGGCAATAATCAGCAGATGAGGCTGTTCACCGTTATTATACTCAACACATTGCACAAAATGTGTATAAGAACTGCCATATGAAAAGAATAAAAGATTTTTTCAAATAAGCTGCAAGACATAAAAAACCATGGAGGTGTGAGGAATATATGAAAAAAATTAACCATATTAGACCAACATCCTATAAATTCGTCAGAAAAATGAAAATCATGCAAGTAAATCTCCCAATAGAACAAGTGTCCAACAGAAATCTCCCGCTGTGGATTAGGTAAACACATATTCATTGTATTTCTTTCTTTTTTTATACGCGTAGCTCTCAAAGATTGAATAGAGTTATTCTAATAACCAACCCGCTGCAGCTGAGGAAGTGTCAACCGAGAATTCCAATATGAGGAATTAACCCTAGATTAAGTGGCTGCATTGCATTAAGAAAGATGTGCACAACATCTAGACATATGTCTCAATCGGTGGGGAATAATGATAAATAACGGTTCAGAATCACTGAATAACGTGTTCAGGATCGCTAGGTAACTTTTGATATGTGCTATCGTCGAGAATACGTGGCACAAATGTATTAAGTTATTCTATAATCATCGAGAAGTTGCAGCGGCTTGGGAAGCCCAAGGTCTGGTGTTCTTGCAAAAGATCACCGAACTGATAAAACATCACGGTGATAAGGGAGAATTTACGATGTCATACCACTGGATTGAGGTATTAACAACTACGATGTTTACAACAGAAATGGATTTATCGAGACGGTAATATTATATACTTATATAATTTTTATTTCAATTTAAAATTTAAGCAATAATTTATATTTTTTATTTAAAATAATAGGGACAAAGGGGTAGAATAAAATATGATGTTGAATTAAAGATGACGAAAATTGATAATTGTTGGTGTCAGAAATCGTAATTGACCGGCATCCCATGAGACCACTTGCTTGCCATTTCTTCATTTAGAATGTTGAATTACACTCAGTAAGTTAGTCCATATTATACCATCCAGTACTACATTAACACATGGTATGATCATTGACGTACGTAGTTATGGTAATAAACGAGATTGACCAATGTACAACGGTCCGATCATTAAGTCAGATCCAACAAAAATCAACAAAGGAAGGAAAATGAAGATACACATTCTAATGATTATGGATGAAGTGGAGGGTCGTATCAACATACTATCAACTCGAGTCGAGCTCATTCCAGCAGAACATGATTTAAATTAGCAACGTGTTTATGTTTTATTGTTATATTTACTAAAATAATTGGATTTTAATTGTTGTTATAATATTTTAATTTGTTTGATATTATTTTAAAATAATATATTAATCGTACTTATATTTGGTTTTATAAAACTTTATTTTAATTCTTATTATAATATTTAGATCAATTTACTGACTTTCGTGTTTTGTTTTTAATATAACACATAAAAGTAAAAAAAATTGAGACCGAATTTTAAACTCGATCTCGACATTTGAAACCGAGTTTGAAACTCGATTCAGGCCAGTAAACCTCAAAATCGGGCTAATCTTATCGGTTCCTATTTTTCGTTATGTACTAAAAAAAAATGCTTTATCGCTGTCATGCTTTCTTGTAGCAGCATATGTTCATGGAACACACTCCTCTGCTTCGTATTTGACGAGTTTCTCTTCGTCTGCTCATTTAATGAATTTCATCAATCACTCGGGAGCCAGGACCTAATTTTTGAAAACCAATTCGCTTTTGTTAATAATATACCCCGGGGACGGGGCTGGGAGTAGCAATCCCAGATCTGGGGACGTGGCTGGCAGATATGACCCCAGTTCTGGGGACAGGCTTGTCATATGCGGCCCCCGGATTTCTGGGGACGGGACTAGCAAGTCTGTTTGGCCTAAACATCAATATCTATTTGATATATTGAATGCTCAGAGCTTTACTTAAGAAGTTTTCCATTAAGGTGTTCTTTTAGCCCTTCAATTAAATCGAGTAGTTAGGGAATGAAAAGATTCTGCCTGTATGTAAAATTTATATTCCCCTTCTTCCCCTTTTATTCGGATGTCTACGTAGCTTGTCCTGTTGTTTTCAGAGAGAAACCAACTTCCAAAATCATAAAATACTGGTAAAAAGAAATTCATTAAATTAATGGCAAAAGCTTGGAATTTTTTCTTCTGAATACTGGTAACAGACGTTGTAGTAGTCATTGTTTGTTTTTCACTGGGTACGATTTATATCATTATCTTTTTGAACGAAGATGTTTTTTTCCACCAGCTCAGGAGAAAAAATCACAATAAATCGGTTGAGAATGGGAAGAGAGATGAGAAGTGGGATTTGTTTTTATTTTATAGCAAGAACGCGGGAAGGTAAGAAAATGAAGAGAAATGAAGGGCATTTTCATTCTTAGAATGTTAACTAAGAACTAATCAGGAACTTTCAGGAAGATGATCATAATTAAGTTTGTATTAGTTATCAGATGGATAAATAAGAAAAATTAACAAGGGTTAAGTGGCAAATAAATAATTTTAAAGTGTTGAAGAGAAATAAAAAAACTCACAAAGAGTTGAGGGGTATATAAAAAAATTAAGATTATTTATAAATAAATGCGTCACTGGCAGTGACGTTTTTGTAAATGCGTCACCAGGGGCGGATGCACTGCCCCCCTGGATTTTGAAAAACAGTGCTTTTCGGTAATACTTTCGGTACTTTACCCCCCGAAAATTTTTTTTGCCCCCCTGGATTGTCTGATTAATTTTATTGAGAAAAAAATATTTAATATCATGTATAATAAAATAATTATGCAAAGATATCAAAATATAAAATTTTATAGACGAAAATTTTCTTCATCAACTTGATTATCTATTACTTTGAGCTTTATTTTATTGTTATTTTTAATATATAAAATGTTATTATTCTAATAAATTTTTTATTAGGTAAGAATATATATTAAATTATTATTTTTTATTTAGTACCCGATTAATTAATGGATTTAAACCCGATAAACTATTACAATCCGATATTTTCCCCCCCTGATCCCATGCGCGTCACTGATAGTGGAGGCACTCTCTACCGCTCTTCACTGGCGTTTTTAAGTAAACACGTCATTGGCAGTGACGTTTTTTGTGGTTGATCGATAGTAGTAATGTTGATTCAGCGGTAATGGATTGTGATCAGGATGAGCAAGAGCAAACGCGCCACTGTCAGTGACGTGTTTACACTGTTTTATACAAAGATGTCACTAGCAGTGACGCGTTTGCTCCGCGTCACTGTCAGTGGTGCGCTTATTGTCATTCGTAGATTTTAAATTTTAGTTTTATCAGTTTTATTATTAATAATACAATTATTATAATTATTATATATAAAAAAACTGATTAAACTTGGTCAAACACAATGCACAAAATTTCGGATTGCCCTGGCCTCTGGTGGACTGAAAACTTGATTCAGCAGCTGACAATAAAGAGGAAATGAAAAAAACCATGAAAGTGGACGATTAGAAGCTCCTTCTAGATTCGGGAAGAAGCGCCTTCAAGATAACTAGATAAGATAAGCATGGATGAATTAGCAACGCACCCCTTACATTTGATAAATCTCACACGAGGATCCTTGAAGAATCAAGGCAGTAAGGCTCCATTTGACACTCATTTTTTTTCCAAAATAAGGTGGGAGATCTTCAGGGAGACACTCTATTAGTAATAACGCTCTTAGCAATAACGTTTGGTACCACTATTTTAAAAGAAGAAACATTAATTCTTTTAATGACATTAAAATATCAATATGTATCTTTTCCCAAATAAATAATAAAATATTATTATTTATTATCATTATATAATAATTAAATAATTATAATAATATATATTTTTGTAATTTTTTAAATATATTATTAACAATACTAGTAATATAATAATTTTAAATTTCATAAAGTGCGTAAAAACATTAGAGAAATCTATGCGGTTAAATCATTATTATTTTGATTATTTATAAGTATAATTATAACAATAATTGCTATTGTATTATTAATGTTAATATTATATTACTAACATTACTATTATATTTTTGTTATCTTAATACTAATATTATATTTAATTAACAGTATTTTGATTATTGAAGGAAGAATATAATTATAATTAAAAATTAATTAAATATTAAAAAGGAAACGAATGATATAATTGTATTATTAAATTGGAAGAAATTTAGCTCTTTTTTGGAAGTTCTCTTCTTCCACCTAATCTACTCATTTTTCATCTAATTTCATTTGTGTTTGTTAACTTTTTTCTAGAAGATCTCTTCTTCCACATTATTATGGAAGAAATTTGAGTACCAAAGGAACTTCTGCAAAGTGCAGGATCCTAAATTTACTAACGAACCTGCGCGCTCTTTCCAAACTAAGGGTAAAAATGGATTGGGGCACCCTTAGGCCTCACCGTGTAAGCCAACCAATAAAATGCTTCCATTTGAATTAAGTCAATTAACAATGTATATCCACATATAACAGTACTTGAATAATACTGATGACAAATCAGTAAGGTTACCAAACTCACCACTATTTTCTATTATTTCTCACTAAAAGGCATTCTTAATATAAAAGGAAAATCTTAACTATTGATTATGACTAACACATATTTCTCTCACTTATTCGCTATACTCTTTTCTTTAATTATTTCTATGATTGTATATTAGTTTTTACAAACAAAATTAATTGTATTTGCAGCCCAATGACACTTCCAAATAATCATTAACAAACACAAAAATATAAGATATTTTATAGAATATCATAATTCACCCAATAGCACAGATTGCTTGGAATCCCTATTTCTTGCTTTTAACTTAGAAGTGTCGCCAAAAAAAAAAAAAAAAAAAAAAACTAGAAGTGGACGCAGCCTCATTTCATAATGTATTTGTAATTTTGTATGTATTAATGAATCCACAGTACACATTCTATGGTATCCGTTAAAATTGTAACTTGAATGGCATCCATTAAAATAAATTTTCTTCCAGTTCAATCGGACGAATATATTTTTACACTTGTCCAGATTTTAATGTGCCATGCATTAAAATAAAGAACCCAAGTTAATTTTCTTTGTTCTCTCATTAAAACTTGGTTTAACTTAACTATGTTTTTTTACAAATAATTTTACGAAAAAATTATTAGATTCTTCTTTTCTATAATAATTCGAACAAAATAATCTTCTTCACAACTGATAGATTGTGCTTACAGAGCTTGAGTTCATATATTTTTTTTTAATTCTTCTGGGATTTAAACTCCTGCAAAGAAAATAAGAAAGAAAAATAATTTAACATAAAATTTGTTCATTGTTTAAGATTAAAAGAAGTGCATGGTACCATATTAAATATAATATCTTCATGGTTTGTTACTTTATTATGGAATTAAAAAGTGTGTCTAAAATGGAATATGAAAGAGGAACTAAAATGGAATTGCCTGTGTGAGAGAGTAAAAAGAGGAACTAAAATGGAATTTAGAGTAATAAATTCACTATCTGATGTAAACAAAAAAAAAATTCGTACCGCCTTCTTTAATAAGTTTATATTTTATCCATTAATTATCGAATAATTTCGGCCTGGATCTGATAAATCCGTCTCGGGTCGGATTAAGAATCGACACTTCTATTCCAAACAAAATAACTTGACCGTTTAACCTATGTTATATTGGGCCATACCGCCCTGCGCCATACACGATCTAGCTTTTAGAAACGAGGAGCGCCACGTTCCCAGCCGCTGGTGTTTTCCACGACTACACGCGTCGACACGTGTCCGCACGTGACAATTCCTTGACCAAACATGGTCTACCATCTAAAATTCTAAATCCTTCCTAACAACTTTCCTGTGGGAGGTGCAATGCTTGACCGTTGACGGCTTCAAATCCTGGTGCATGGTGCTCCTACTTCACGCACCCCATCCTTCTATAAACCATCTCCTCGTCTGATTTCTACTTCTACATCTGTAACGCAAACCGGTTGCTTTCTTCTTTGTTCTTACCCAGAGAAACAAAACCGATCGACGTGCTTGGAGAGAATGATAATGAGATTGAGACCAGAGAGGCCTACGCCACCTCCATGGGAGGTATTGCTTCTAATTTCTCATTTCCTTCAACCAGAAACTCTGCTGAAAGCCTCATGCGTGTGTAAATCCTGGCGTGAAGTTTTCACCTCAGACCACCTATGGCGACCCATTTGTCTCTCTTCTTACCCCTGTTCTTTCCACCTTCTTGTCTCGGGTATCTCTCCATACCATCTCTTCTCTCTCTTCTTCTCCTCCTCTAAACGGAGGTACAACCACCCATCCCCCCTTCGCCTCTCTCTTAATCAGCTCTTCTTCACCATAGAATTATTTTATGGCAAAGAGACCCTTGTCTCTGTTGTAAAGCCTGGAGAAGAAGCCTTGCCAAGGAAGGACTGCACGTTCCGGTTCGAAGCTGATCTGAGGGACCAGAATGTGCCATTATGTGAGACAGGGGAGATGACGGCTGGATGGACAGTCGTGATGAAAGGGTTAGATGGAGCATTTACCATGATGGAGAGAGAAGGGAAAGGGAGGATGATTGGAGGTGATCAGACCAGGGTTTGGTTCAATGAGCGATTGCCGGTGCCAGATTGTTGCAAGGGGTTGATGCCAGAAGGCGCCGGTATCGAAGCAGAGATGGTGGTGGAGATTGGTGAAATACAAAATGGGAAGAGAATGGTGGAGAGGGTCGGTCTGGGTTTGATCCGTGGTTGTAGGTATGTTGCATTGGAGGATGGATTGAGGTACTTGCAATATTTTCTCTTGGGCAGAGATAAAATAGAAATTGGTACTCGCCTACTTGGTAACATCTGCTGAATTTAAGGGATCATTATCCAAATGGAGATGATTGTCAGGAACCAAATGGAGATGAGAGCCGGTCTCTTCTATGAGAATGGCAGCAGCTAGATCAGTATCACTGCATGCTTAGTTTGCAACGCAGATACAATATGCGTGATTAATTCTTTGTTGTGCATTCTTCATATCTTGCGAATTCATGTTTCGAAGAGATTGCATCCAGTTATTTTGTTGAATGCTGGTGATTTGATGATGCTTTTTAACTTCATGCCCTCAAAACAGCCAGCACACAGATAAGTTTGTGCTGTAATGTTCTGCCAGCTTGGTTTGGGCCTTCCGGCAGAAATGTCTGTTCTCAAAATTAATTTTCATTCTTGAATTTCAATTTGTCATGATAAATTTTGAAAAATAAAAAAAATGATTAAAACGTCCCACCAATTTAAAAAAAGCGAAGATTATACTGCGGAAGGCAACGTACAAACAAATGTATAGATTTTTTTTTATTATTAGAAAGATGAAAATTAAGCTCTCAAATTTCATAATTATTTGTAAAAATCTTCATTCGAACTCACGATCTTCCATATAAAAATTATTTTTTTACTACTAGACCAACCAAAACTAGTTATTTATATTTTGTATAGTTTAATACATCGCATTTTTAATATAACATTTAAAGAAGTAATTTCCGCTTATTCAGAATAAATTGGACACATCCAGTCATCTAGAAATGGAGTTCACAACATCGCTTCAGTGATCATCTCTACCAGCATACAGATGATGACAAAGGAATAATATGAGCTGGCTCTTCTCAATATTTTTGTCTTTATTATCAGTGATGTAATTAGGATTTAGTTGATATGCGTCTATATATACAATCTTGTACTGAGAAATCAATAGACAATGTATATAAAAGAGAAATACAAAATACCTTTCTTTCTTCTACACCGCTATTATTAAATTTTCTCATCTTTAACTCATTTTTGTGCAGATATATATAATTGTATATACAAATAATTATGTTTTTCAATACATATATTTGTCTTTTATGTTTGCGATAACACTTTTGACGAAATATTATTAGTTCAAATTTTAACTTTTTATATATAAAATTTATTTATGTCATAATTTTAGAATATAAATTTTATTATATTTAAAGTTAGTTATTATATTTAATAAATTTTAAAAAATAACTCTAAAATAATAAAAAAATAAAAAAATTTGTATATAAAATAAAATTATTAAGCATAATAAATTAATTTTAAATATGATAAATTAATCATCTATAAAATTATAATATAAATATTTTATTAGATTATTTAAATTAAAATTTTGAGAATAAAAAATTAAAATTTGAATTGTTATCGTTAGTTTCGGTATAATAAAATATGATAGAAACAATCATACACGACAAATTGACAATTTTCTGTGGTCTGTGGAGTATGGCCGTGTCCACCACAGTTTTTTGGGCCGCGGAGTTGTTAACAAGTTTCCGCCTGTTTAAGCGCTATTGAAGTTTGGAAGATCACTGTTCACGATCAATCACGGAGCACTTTTATAACTTTGTACTAAAATGTTCAGAAATAAATGCGTTGTTATTGAGCAAGTATAGGGATGATAATTTAGTCCGCGGTTTAGTGGATTCGCTCAGATCTGGTCCGGTCGGACGTTCATTTATCCGGCTCGATCAATGAACGGATATGATTGGGTCAGGTCATCCTACATATAGGGCTGGGTACAGATTTGGAGTTAGATCCGTCCGCCCGGCCCGGAATAATTGTATATATATATAATTTATTTATATTTATACTTATATTATATATATTTATATAGAGTAAAGATACCGTGAGCTTAAGCTCATGGTGACCTTCGGTGATCTTAACTCAAAAAACATATTAAATCATCTCCAAATTTTAATTTATCATGCTCATTAAATTTGTTACACTTAACATCTTCTTTGATTTTCTATTTGGAAAATAATCTTAAATTTTATAATTTGCCTTGTTTGAGTTTTATGCATGGATTAACATGCAAATGGATTAGTGCACAAGAACCAAGACTAATGGGATACAAGAGCTTGATTAAGACTATATTAGGCTTAGGTTTAGTTTAGACTCAACTGGGTTGAATTGGTCAAGATAAATTGAACTTAAATAACAAAGAAAAATGCTTCTGCCCAGTGAATCATTATAATGATTCAGTAATCGTTATAACGGTTCATCTCAATACTAAAAAATATTCTAAGACGCAGAAAAATATTCATAGAAACCAGAGCATATCGTTATGTAACAATTCAGTAATCGTTACAACGATTCATGAAATGTATAATGATTCAATGAATCGTTATAATGTTTCAGCTCAATTGATCCAATGATTATTCTTTCTAAACCGTTATAACGATTCTCAAATCATTATAACGGTTCAAGCCGACAAATAGTTTCTTTAGTTATTTCAGAATATCTATTTTAAAAGGATCATCTCTCTCACTAAAACTGTACAAGATCCATCTAACACAATTATTACTCTAGATAGCTTACTAGTGATATACAAAGTGGGAGAGATAATTCAAGAGATTGAAACACTCAATTAGCCAAATTTTTATTTAAGCTCAATCTAGCTTCTCTCTATTCTCCCAACTTGATCCTTTGTGATCTTCTTGTAAATATTTTCTTGAGCTGTAGTGCTCACCTTTTTGAGTGTATTGTCACTCACTTCTTGTTTTTGAGCGTGTTGTCACTCACCCTTTTTTAGTGCGTTGTCACTCTAGTTACCGATAGACTTGGCATGTCATTTTTGTGTATGGGATCAAGTTCTACAAGTGTAAAACTATTTTTTAGTGTATCGACTCAACCTCAATTATTGGAGGTTGATAATCCCGGAGACGTAAGCATTTTTAAGTCGAACTCCGTTACATCTTGTGTTCTTGTTTCATCTTTTCTTTTCTTTTCTCACATTTCTTTGATTGCTATATTCTTGTGAGAATTGAATTGAATTAAATTGTATTCCGGCCATTACACTTGAACATTAAGCCTCAAATCGATTTATACATTTCTACCTTAGGTTCTTTACATTCTTGCATTATTTTGACTTTTTAATACCACAATCCTAGGGCTAATAAAATTCTTTATATGAAAATCTTGTGGGATGCAAAAATTTAGAGTGTTTTGAGTTTTTTTAAGTCATAATTTTTAATTTTTGAAAATTAGCTCTAAGAAAAATAATAATATATTCAATACTTGAACATCATTTTAAAAATTTAAAACGGTGACTTAAAAAGCTCAAAATACTCCAAATTTTTATATTCCACAAGATTTTCATATAAAAATTTAATGAACCTGATAAATTAAAATATAGAGATGATTTGATTTACTTTTTGAGTTAAACTCACGATATCTTTTTTCTATTTATATATATTATATATCAATATATTCTAAAAATTATGTAGAATTTTAATATAACACTAATATCATTTAAATTATATTAAATATTTAGTTATGATATTATTATATGAATAGAAATACTAATATTTTTGAAATTTATAAACGTGAATAATATAATTGAATAGATATGTTGGTATCTTTTTAGTCATATATTTTAATTTGAAAATCCAATTAATACAAAATTAATTTTTTTAAAAATCATGACAACTATATCTATTATTTTTATATTTTGATTTCTTTTAAAAATAAAAATATAGATTTCAAAAATTCATATTATGAAGGTTAGCTATTGAAAATTTATAGATCTCTGAATATTTTTTTAATCATAACTTTGTATTGAAAAATCATGTTAAGATGAAATAAAATTTTGTAGATTCATAACAATAAAATCTACAACTTTTATATTTAAAGTTTTTTAAATTCATAATTTAAAATGCTCAAAAAATATGTATTTTAAAAAACTACACTGTAGAACGAACGAGACTGAATGAGTGGACCATAAAAACTTAGCCCGCAAGACGGATCGGAATTTTTAAGTTCGAAGATATGAACTAAACAAAATGAATATATAATTTTAATGGACGAGCCGAACTATGAAAGAGGTTTAATCCGTAATTCCGATCCATTACCATCTCTAACCAAACATATCTCGTGTGTTACACTCCAGGCGGAGAGATTGTTTCTCTTCACTGACAGTGAACAGGCACCGCCGAAACACCAAAATTTGCAGATTCCCATTTTGCCCCCTCGTTCTTCCCCGCCTTCCTTCTCCAATTCTCCGATGCTAGTGCTGTGTGCCTTTTCTTCGCTCCTCAGGTTTCTTCCTTTTTGTGCATTAGACGCTTTTGGTTTCCTCTTCTTTTCATCACCTTTTCTGCGTTCTATTATCTGGTTTGAGAAAGTCCCTCTTGGCTTCAACTCCGGCCCCTCTTCGTTTCTCTCAGCCTCTCAGGTTATGTTTCCCTTTTACGCGTATATTTAGGGGTAGATGTAAGATTTTGTTTGAGATAATTATCAGATTGTAATTATTTATCGGATATTAAATAAAAATTAATAATTTAATATATATTTTTATCTAATAAAAAAATATTAAAATCTTAACATTTTATATATTAAAAATAACAACAAAATAAATTTTAAAATAATAAATAATTAAGTTGATGAAGAATTTTTTTTACAGAATTTTATATTTTAATATTTTTACATAATTATTTTATTTTTTATTAATGAGAGGACAAATTTTTTTTTTCAGAAGAGATATAAACAGCTGCCCCGGCCCTCTATTGGATCCGCTCCTGCTTATACCCTTGTCTAATGAACCATTGTTTTCTTTCACTATGATTGTAGTAATCATTGGCTTCTTCGTTGTCACTCAAGAGCTGGTGCCTCAGTTTTATTTAGGAAGTTTGAGGGGATGAAACAGCAAGCTCTCTCCCACTCGTTCAGATCATCTTCCCGAGTAGCTGTTACCAAGCAAGCCCGAAAATCAACTGAGGATACTGTTGATTCAGTTCTAAAAGTTTGTTGTGACCAGTGCTGTTATAATGATTTCAATTATTTTAGATGGTCTGATATTTCATTTCCATCTGTTTTCATATGTAGGAGGATACGACCTCAATCTCATCTGAGATTGAGCAAGTTAGGAGTGATACTGATAAGCTTCAATCAATGACAGTCAAAGAATTAAGGGAAATTAATAGGTGCTGATATGAATTGATTTTGTTCTATTAATTTTATTTTATAATTTGAATTTGATTATGGTACCTCATTGACTTTATGCTATTTGCAAACAAAGGAAGGTAGGAATTTCGACTAGAGGTACTAAGAAGGAGCTTGTCTCGGCACTGTTGAGCTCTGTTGATGAAACCGACAAGGGTTATGTCTTATTTTTCTTTAAAGAAAAAGGAATCGTACTACTTTACCACCTGTTTCATTTCAGTAGTGTAGTGACTAGTGAGGCATGCACAGTCAGGGGCAGAGCCATGCATTGGCAGGGGGAACAATTGAACCCCCGGCCAATTTTTTTTTATATCCTTATATTTATGTATATTTTCAGAAAAAAATAGATTAGCTCCACCCTGGGCATGGTTTAGTTATCTTTGAACAAAATTATCTGCATTTCACTTAAAATATATAATATATTCTCTTATTTAAAAAATATGCAGTGAAAAAAAGGGAAAATTAACCAATAGAATTATCTATTGAAATTTGGCAGTCAAAAGTTCATCACCATCAGCTATGCAAAATGTTTCATCAAAAAGGAAAAAAGTTTCCACTGCAATTGAAGAAACTGTAGAATGCACCACAAAGATGTCCAACTCAACAAACAAGCTAAAGAAAAGTAGAACAACGGAGAAATTGGTTCAATCTACCATCTCTAAGGCCAATTCTACAATGGAAGTTAGGCAGCTAGAGTTATCTGCTGAGTCACAAGAAACCCTTGGTATTCCTCTTGCAAATAATGAAGTGAATTCCCATCTGTGATTACTATTTGCATATTACAGCATTGCAAACTATAGCTGACTGAATGTACAAATTACAACAACGACTTTTTTAATTTGTAATTAACACCCCATGACAAAGAAAGTGAAGCATGGGTAATCATTTGCAATTATTGACAAATATCAGGTGAAATTGTTAATAATATGATCAAACACATCAGCACCTTGGTCATTTAATTTTCTCTTACCTTGGCATGAAGTTGCCCAAGGAGAGCCATGGGCTATATTGACACACAAAAGGCCAAAGCCTGAGTGGATTGCATACAACCCAAGAAATATGAGACCACATCCACTTTCCCGTGATAGAGAAAACTTCATCAAATTTCTCTCTTGGAATGTTAATGGGTTGTGCGCTTTGGTGAAATCAAAGGAATTTTCTGCAATTCAGCTCGCTCAGAAGGAGGATTTTGATGTCTTGTGCCTTCAAGAGACCAAAATTCAGGCAAGAGATGTTATAAAAAGTTATCCATCTTACTTTATATAGCGCTACAGATCTCATAGAACAGTTGACTTTTGATGAAACAAGTATTCATCTACTTTACTGTCTAGTTGTAATTATGTCTTTTTGTTTGTATGGTTATTGGATAATACAAATCATGAATGCAGTTTATGTCTTTTTATTGTTTACAGGAGAAAGATGTAGAAGAACTGAAAGAACTTATTGAAGGGTACAACAATAGCTTTTGGACATGCAGTGTTTCAAAGCTCGGCTACTCTGGCACTGCTATTATTTAAAGTGTATTAATTCTTCTTAATTTTGTACATTCACCATATTCCAAGACACAGAAATGCTTAATAATTGTTAATAACAAGCACATAAAGCATTCTAACTCTAAATTGGTTAGATACTAGGCTGTTAGAAGTTGCATTATATTAAAGCCTGAGATAACTAATAATTAGGAAAAATGACTACTTCCTTTATCATTTGCAGATAAAGCCAATATCCATCTCATATGGACTTGGAGTACCTGACCATCACTCAAAGGGACGTCTTGTGACTGTAGAGTTTAATAATTCTATTTGTTGTGTAGCTATGTACCTAATTCCGGTGACGGCCTAAGAAAATTGGTATTTTATTCCCTCCAATCTTAATATGAGTCCCTCATGTGAGAGGTTTGGGTACTTACGTTTATGATTCTTCTTCATTTCTTTTCTGGCAGAATTATAGAGTCACAGAATGGGATCCATGTCTTAGTAACTACATGAAGGTACAGTCACTGTTTCCTTGTTGCCTTTTTCTTTTTGAGGGGCCATGTAATTTGTCCACCTGTGGAATGAAGTTCAGTTAACATGGAAAGTATGAAGTATCCATGTCTCTTTCATTCTTTTTTTGAAAAATGTTACCTTTTTTGTATGAGCAACTATTTATTAAAAAAAACTGATAGTAACAAAGACACAGAAAAATAAAAAGAGAAGGAAAGGGAAGTGAAATGCTAGAAATCACAAATTCATTTCCTACCTTGTTTTGTAAATGTTAATCCTATGTTAACTTAAAGAGTGTCTGCTTGTTTATTCCTGAATATCCTCCAGCTTCGTTCTTTCAAATACTCCATGTTTACTCCAGGAAGAGGGTGTTTTATTCATGTATTACCGAAAGAGGTAGTAGGTTTCTGTAAGTGGCACATAATGTGATAGCATTTGAATAGTAAGCTGGGAAGTCTGGTCTCTGGTCTTAGTTCATAAAAGATGCTTAAAACCCTTTGATTGCCACCGTATATCTTGAGATGAACACTGGATCAAGGATATTTTGGTCATTTCTGAAAAAGTAGGGTAAGACTGGTGCGAGCAATTTTCAAAAATCATGAATTGTGTAATGGTATCTATCCATTGCGAGTTTTTTTTTGTAAGGTTCATGAGTACTTGACCTTTTGTACTTCTGTTATAATTAGGAATTGGAGAAATCTAAACCTGTAATATTAACTGGCGATCTAAACTGTGCACATCAGGAAATTGACATCTTTAACCCTGTGGTAATTATTGCCTGCTATTCAATTATTTCTCGTATTATTACCCTTCATTAAGAATTGGAGGTAAGTTCATGTTCTAGATTTTAACTGTGTGATCAACAGGGAAACAAAAGAAGTGCTGGATTCACTATTTTGAGGAGAGAGAATCATTTGAAAAATGCTATTTATCAAGAGGGTTTGTCGATACCTTTAGGAAACAACATCCCAATGTGGTGGGGTATACCTACTGGGGTTACCGGCATGCAGGCTGCAAAACCAACAAAGGTACTATTATTCCCATCATGCTGCCAATAACAAGGTTTTGTCATATTTAAAGAAGAGACCACATTTCTCATTTTATTGATGGCCTGTATATTTTAGGAAATTGATAATAAAACCGTTGTACTGGTTATTTATTCTGTGCAAGATAAAATTGAACCAAAATGAAGCAGAACTTTTTTTTTTTTATTTCTGGTTGTGGGGTTCTACTAGTTATGAAAATGTCAGTGGACTCCACAGTTGAATTTAATTATTCTGCTAATTTTTATTGTTGAATTTTGTTTGCTGCATGCCCATGTTTCCGTTGAATTACAAATAAGAAATACTGTGTTGATGCTGACTATAAGTTTATTAGAGCTGGTCCTTTATATATCTCGAATGCTAATTTAAAAAAATGAACAGCCTGATGATCATACTGTTGCGCTTTTCAGGTTGGAGGCTAGACTATTTTCTGGTGTCACAGTCAATAGCTGACAAGGCCTATGATTCATATATTTTACCTGATATTGGAGGGAGCGATCACAGCCCAATTGGCCTCGTTTTAAAGCTTTAAATCTCATGCAACATTTGCTCTGTTTAGTTTAAATCTGAAGTCTGGTAATTATAGATGAAAGTTGAGAGAATTAACTAGGGCGTCTTTTTGGTACATTGTTGTTATTTTCCTGCTATTTCTAGTTTCTGGAGACACTGATATTGATGTAATATTAAAAACATCTTTCATGTTTTATCCTAATCCACTAATTGGGTTTAAATTTTCTGTAATGAAACGACCCAATAATTACTGGGCTGGAATGTTTCATGCGTGATGGCGCCATTACGTATCAATTTGTATTGGCACGAAGAAAGCCTTACCACAGAGGGCTCTTGCCTCTTTCCTTTCGTTGGGAAACCTCCACAAAGTTAAACACCGTCAATTTCCATTAATTTAATTTAATGCAACACAAAATGTATGCCTTGGTTATTACATGACCAAACACGAACTTACGGAACTAATTTGGAAGAAATTAAGGTGGTAAAACCAAACATAGTCAATAATAAACATGCAATATTTCTTCAACTATTGCCCGATCCTGCGAGAGTAGTGAAACTACGAAAACACAAACATAACATTATCTTCCAGTTAAGATAAAAAAATCTATCGACCATTTGAGCCAGTCCAACCAATTCCAGGCCTAGACACCTCCCCCCCATCCTCCCCTTCTTCCTCTTCAAATCCGCGCGCATCTCTGAGCGATTCCTCGAAATCCGTGGCATCGATCATGGCAGGAAGGAAGCTTCCGATCTCATCCCTTGCACCAAAGCCGCCGGCTTTCTCTACCTCCTCAGATGTAAACTCTGCTTCCATATCTACATCTCCTGTAGTGCGATTCTTTTCAAAGTTATCCTCTTTTGAATTGCTCTTTTCATCGCTTTCTTCATTGGATTCTTCTACTTGGTGCTTGATAACATCTGGTTCAGTTTCTGGTATTTCCTTTCCTCCTTTTGGATCCATTAAACAGTGCCTCCCCACTCACCTTACACCGATCAGCAAAACAAACGAAATTTAGCCTCAGCCAAATCAAAAGCACCAGAAGAGAAGGGTTTTGCTTGTCTGGTATATTCTCGTCTCTCTAACACACACACTGCTCGAGAATTTTTCTGTACATCTCTAGCACGGCCGGAACCGGTTAATTTCTCGAGGTTTGGGATCAAAATTTATTTTAATCATTGGATTGATTTTTTTTTCATCAATCTCAATGCAGTTCATATTCTATTTCATGTTTTTTTTTTCAATCTTAATGCTAATTAACGGTTGAAATAAAATTTGGGACAAATTTTAATCCCAAGTTTTTGAAAAATTAACCGACTCCAGCACGAGCACGGCCCAAGAATTTAACATTTTTATTCAACTAGGCGCTTACACGTGTTACTGAAAGGACACGTGTTATTCTATCTGCTAAAGTCCTAAAGAGATTGTTGCGACATTTCACTTTGGGCCCAATATGGCCTATATAGAAGGTAATATAGAGCCCATAGTCCGGAGCTACTATTGGGCTAAATCTCCAATGCAAACAAATTAAAAGATTTTCATATTATACATTAACTAAACAACAAAAACAAAAAGAAAGAACACAAATAGTTTATATATCATACAATAAAGAACACATAAATAGTTTATATATGCTATATCGATACAGCGTATTTCTCTATTGTATTTGTAGTACGCCGATCAAAAAAAATGCAAAGAAAAATAACACTAAACGAACAACAAAACAAAAACACAATTTAAACAAAAAAAAATTAAGAGAAATCTACATGGTACACCTCGGTCATATCTGGCTTATATAAACCAAAATTTTGTTCTACACCTTCTTGTTTTTGATTTTCATTGAACATAGCAAATAAGTAAGTCTCTAGCTCCTTTCCTGGCCTTCTTGGTGTACCTCTTTTCACATGAGCGATCACATTATTATTATAAATCCGTGCATTTTCTACAGTTGCACCTTGAGCGCCACCGCCAGAAGGCCAACCTGTCTCTGACACCACCACTTCTACACTGGGCCCACCTGACTTCTCCAATGCCGCATAGACCGAGTCCACCATTGCATCGAAGAGATTGCTGTACTGAACACCGCCATCTAGCACCACAGTTTGACGCATGCTGAAAAGTGCATAGTCGAGATGCACCTCTTCGGAATTTGCTGTATAAGAGAAGTAGGGGTATATGTTTACGAGCAATGGGTAGCCTTTGGATTCCAAGAATGCGGCGATTGGTGCCATGTAGGATGATGCAGCCTCAGAGAAGGTGCCTTGGGATGGTGGATACGAGTAACCTAGCACCTATAGAAAAGGGAAATTGTACTGATGTTAAGAAAATAAAAGGCAATAATAGCATGGCTAGCAAACATTTTTGTTGTTGTAAATTGAAATTGCATCTCTATGTAGAAAAGAACAGCTCAACAATGAAGTAATTTTATGGCATCAATTTTATATGTTTGTTATGATAAAATGATGGAGAAAAACACTATCTAGTACCACAATTGTTACTGATTGATGAAACATCCTTACTGAGGAATTTCTCAAATTAAAAAAAAAAAAATAGACTGAAGCACACCTGAGTTGACACTGCAGTTGTAACTGGAATATTAAATCCAGCATCCTTCAATGCGTCATCTAAACTCCGCATTGCTGGCAGAACATGTGCTGCCAGATCACCTGGAATAACCTCATTTCCAGCATCGATGTACTTGAAGTCCACTAACCCCGAAAAAGGGGCCACATTGGTCTGAACCCAGGTAGCAGCATACGATTGGCTAGTGGCAAGGCGCTCGAGGTCTTGGTTTAGTGTACCTAGGATTACAGAGATACCAGAACCCTTGAGTGCATTCAGGGCATTCTGATCAGGGTTGAAGAGGCGCAGGCTTTGGATGCCTCGAGATTTGTAAAGAGATATCACCTTGTCTGGTGAAGGCAGGTTGTCACCTAGTAAGCCATAGTTCACACCTATTGCTTGAACTCCTGCATGGTATTATGAGAATTAATACTATTACTACAGTTGAAAAATTGTCAAGATACATCAAATTCTTTTGTTGTCAACAAATATTCTTCCCTTTCCTTGTTTAGGAAAAGAGGCTCTGAGTGTTTTGAGTCATTTCCAAGAAAAATAAAGCAAAAGTTAGGTTATGACTCATCAATCATCGACTATTATTTATAAATTTAGAATTTACTCTGTTGCAAACTCCTATGACATGTAAAAATTATATGAAATTAATGACATACATTTGTTTTCGGGATTTTATTTACGTCATCAAGCTGGTGTTTAGTGGAACTACAAGATTACTACGTGTATATTTCCATGATAATTACAAGTTTGACTGATTAATATTATCAGGCCCTTGTTCTTTCAATTCACAATTTGGACAATAGTGGTTACAACTGCCTCATGAAAATTAATAGACATCTTCCCAACAAGCAACGTCACAGTTCTCAGTTAGGATTAATTAATCACATTGAGGCCATGACGTTCACTTCTCTTTTTTGGACTCTAAACAGTGTTTCCTTTTTTTTTTCAAATGTACCCTATTTTGTTTATTTCTACTTATAGATGTGGAACTGTCCCTTTAACTTCATTTCATCTTGAAACTTTATTTTTTGTTATATAAAAAAAAATACTCTTCAAAAATAATATTTTTTTCTCCTTTTCTTTTGTGATATTTTCAAAAAAAAAAATTGGAGATCTACACTAGTTTCAAAACAAATAGTATATTATTATAAACTGGTATAGCCTCTGTTAAAAAAAAAGAAAGAAAGAAAGGAAAGTTCTCCAGTGAAACAGACTAGAGAGCAACTTCCCACAAATAATGAAATCTATATGTCACGGAAAAAAAATTTCGAGTAAAACATATACACGCCATAGAAATAAGATTTGAAAAAAAAAAGAACTTTCAATCAGTTTTAATTTACAAAAAGAGCTGATGAAGGATTATAGTTCTTGAATATCATCATCTTTTATAGAACGGTATAATTTCTTTTAAGCACATGTGACTTCACTTTACTAAGATTGCAATTATTTTCTTAAAAAAACTGAGATTGTTATTATGCTTAGATATTAGAAGATCACAAAAATAAGGAAAGCTTCAATACGGAAATAAATTACTGATAGAACATTAAGAATAAAATACTGCTCTTTGTTTTGTTGACATTATTCTATACGTACGAGAGCTAAATATTTCATTTGTTTTACAGTGTGATGCAATGTTTAAGTAAGCGCTTAGCACCAAAAAGAGGACGTGCTAATATTGTGAAAAACATAATAAATTTGTTTTTTAATTCTCATTACCTTGTCTTTAATTATTATTCAAAAAATGAACTAACACAATAATAACGTATCATCAATTTAATGCAATTTAAACACAAACAAAACTGAAAATACAAGAAAGGAGTTGCATCAATTACCAAAATGGCGCTAGCAATGAATTAACAATGAATAAATATACCTGTGAAAATAGAGAAGCTTGAACAAATAAACCATATCGCCACCACTCGTATTTCACATCCACTTCGACCCATCCCCCTTCTCTGTTTCTGAGAGAAATTGGAAGAGCACGGAATTTATTGTATATAGAGAATTTTTCTTCTCTGCTCTCTCTCTCTCTCACGGAACTATCATGAGCTTATGAAGTGTTAATTTTTGTTTGGGTAAAAATAGTGTAAATAGAGAAGTGAAGAGAGAGCGAGAATAATTGCACACACCAAGAAAACTAGAGACCTAACTAACTTTCGACCTCTCTTCCATACAAAGATAAGGAACCTCTTTTTATATATATATTAGAGGTATCAATTAGGTTGGGTCGGGTTATATTATTTTATTATTTTTTTATCCGATTCAAATCCGATCCGATTAAATTTGGGTAAATTTTTTTTAATCCATACCCGACCCGACGGGTCACGGGTCGACCTGACCCGATCCGTGTAAAATAATTAAATATTTATTAATTATTTTTATATAATTTTAAGCAATAATATATTGATTAATTTATAATTAATCTTAATTAGTATATAATTAGTGTATATCTAAAATTTAATTAGTACTAAATCACAAAATTACTTCAAAAAATATAATTAATCGGGTCGGATCGGGTTGACCCGAAACCGACCCGATCCGATTCGGGTCAAACAAATTGAACCCATACCCCACCCATTTATCTTCGGGTCATGTCAAGAATTGACACCCCTAATAATATATATAGAGAGAAAGGTGCACGTTAGTTTTCTGTAATCATATCTTAAAAAAATCAAATAATTTTTAAATTATAATTTATCACTCTAATTAAATTTTTCATATTAAAATCTTACGAGATATAAAAATTTGGGATGCTTCAATTTTTTAAGTCGCTATTTTTAATTTTTAAAAATAATGTATAAACATTAAATATTTTATTATTATTTTTAGAGCTGATTTCAAAAATTAAAAAGAGTGACTTAAAAAATTCAAAACACCTCAAATTTTTGTATCTCATAAGATTTTAATATGAAGAATTTAATTAGGGTGATAAATCAAAATTTAGAAATCATTTAATATATTTTTTGAACAAGGAGCACGGAGCCCCAAGTATTTTTTGTACTATTTTTTAAGATAGCTAGAAAATCACTTGTTTTAATTATTATGAGTCATCCAACATAACTGATTTTCTACCTATTTTAAAAAATAGTAATTTTTTTTAAAATATAAAATTTAATCCCCAACTAAATTTTCACATAAAAAAATTTTAACAAGTCAGATCAACCATTTGAACTTTAAAAACAAAAAAATAATATGTAGTATACGGTCCATTTGTGCTATGCTAGCACCGTGAGCTTCATCAAATCATTTCTAAATTTTAATTTATCATGCTCATTAAATTATTTATATAAAAATCTTATTGGATGTAAAAATTTGGAGTGTTTGAGCTTTTTAAGTCACTGTTTTTAATTTTAAAAAATGATGTTTAAAAATTAAATATATAAATATTATTTTTAGAGCTCATTTTAAAAAAATAAAATAAGTGACTTAAAAAAACTCAAAACACTCCAAATTTTTGTATCCCATAAGATTTTCATATAAAAAATTTAATGAGCATGTTAAATTAAAATTTGGGGATGATGTGATATACTTTTTGAGTTAACCTCACGGAATGCCTCCGTGAGATTAATCTCACATTATCTTTACTCTCTCTCTCTCTCTCTCTATATATATATATATATATATATATGCAAAATTTCTCATGCTTTGCGTCCGTATCTCGAACTTAAAAGTCCAAATGGTCAAGCCAAACCGTTGAACATGATATTCATATTGAAATATTTTTGGAGATCAAATTTTATATTTTTGCTAATTTTTAGATGGGTGAAAAATCACTAGTATTGGATGGTGTAAAAATCATTAGATCAATAAATTTTATATCCATCTAAAAAATAGCAAAATTTTTTAAAAAATATAAAATTTATTCTCCAAAGATATTTCAATATAAAGATCATATTCAATGATTTGGATCAGCCTTTTGGACTTTCAAATTTAAATTATGAACACGAAGCACAAAATGTTTTGTGCTTCACGAAGCATCAAAGCCTCATTATATATATATATATGCATTATGAAGCACGAAAGGTTTTATTTTGAGGTGAGATTTGATATTCTGATGGCTCAAACGCTCACTTAGATTATTCAATATTTTTTTATGTCAAAATCTTATGTGATATTAAATTTTATGATTTTTTTAGCTTTCTAGCTATTTTAAATTACTTTTAAAATTAATCTTGTTTAATATAAGAAAATTATTTATTGCAGGATTATTTTTAAAAATAGCTTGCTCAAAAAATCATGAAATCTAATATCCCATAAGATTTTGACATGCAGAAATTATTGAGCAAGTTAAATTTAGCATTTAGACCATCGGGATATGAAATCTCACCCCAAAGTAAAAATATTTTTTTATTTTACAAAGTACCATAATGCATAGATATTGTTAGATAGGTACAAAGTTTATTGATCTAACGATTTCTGCACCATCCGATACTAGCGATTTTTCACCAATCTAAAAGATATCAATTTTATTTCAGAAACATATTAAATTTGATCTACAAAATTATTTCAATATGAAGATAATGTTCAATGATTTGAATCAATTGTTTGGACTTTTAAATTAAAAATACGGACACAAAGTACAATATGTTTTGTATTTCGCGAAGCACCATAGCCTCACTACACATATATATACAATGACGAATTTATATAGGGTGAATGGGGTCAATGTCCCCCATTCGTTCATGAATGAAAATTTTATTATATATAGTTGATTTTGTTATATATTTATGTAAATGAACCTCATTGAAGTTACTTAAAATTTACCCCATTTTCTTATAATTTTATGAAGTTTCATTTGGGATTTTGGGTACACTCAACATTTATTTATTTTATCTCTAATGAAGTTATTTTTGCTTTTATCAAAAAATATTGGCACTAGAATAAGAATATGAACATTTATTAAATTCATGATCTCTTCACCTTCAAAAATAATTAATGGCTAATAAAATAACTTTTTTTACTGTTGAAAAAAAATATTCGTCAGCTAATTCTTTTGACTTTTAATAGATTTGAAATCACCTTATTTTTTTTATTTCATGTTCACCATTTTCTTAAGAAAACATCTCAAATTCTAGTACTTTAGTGATAGACAACACAAGAAAAAAGTGTTTGAATTACCGATTTATTCTCTTCACTGTTTTCATGCTATTCACAAGTTAGTCCATAAGATGTAGAAAAATTATCATGAGAAATAATCTTCAAAATAATATTTAGTATCATTTAGTGATTTTTATTATTAAGCCCATAAAATCATCCATTTGGACTTTTATTATAATTCATAATTTTTAATTTAAACCTTTAAGTTTTTTTCTCTTTTATGAAATAGTATAACTATTAATCTAAAATTACAAAATATTTGATTCAAATGTATAAATTATTCTCATTGTATTTTATGAATTAAGTAGTTTTATCTTCCTAAAATATGAAATGAAGACATATTTGTTGTGACGTGGAAATTGATGTATTATATGTATAAGGGAATTGGTGTATGCACATGTGATGATTTGTGAAAAAAGTGAATTTAATATAATATTTTAATTTTAAAAAATTAGTGAACCTATACAAATTATTTCTGGCTCCGCCAATATATATATATATAGAATGAAACATTAATTTAGATGACAAGAGATTTTACCAAATATAGACTCGGTGCACTAATACATAGGAGGGTTAAATGCCATTGGTTGCGCTTGCGCTACAATTACATGGAGTTGATTAACGGGCGCGGAATCAGGATTTAATTCGCCCAATTATGTTGGCAAGTTCAAATGGCACTGTTGTGGTAGTTATAATCACACCGTAAATTTTGCATGCGATCTGATTTGTTTGATTTGGATCGGATAGATCGGATTCATTAGGATTTAATTTGTAATTTAAATTAAATAATTAATTAAATTCAAATTGCATGATTAGTTCAGACAACTATAGCAGCACAGTTGAACTCATATATATATATATATTCCATGAAATATCTTGGGTTTGCATGAATTTTTTTGGCTAAATAAACATCAAAACTTGTCATTTTTTTTTTTCAAAATGTGTTCGTGTATAATTCAGTGGTCCAGAAGTGTGGTTTCCCACTTTAATGAATTCTTTTATGCTGATTTTATTACTATGATCCAAACTCTCCTGTAATAATAAGAGTAATACACTATATTGGATTGTGATAATTAATTCTCTGAGTTATGTGAAAAACCGTGATTCAGATGGTTGGTGAGACGATTAGAAACGCTTGACACATTTCCTTGAAGATGAATAATGCTTCTAAGCTATCCTAGTTAAAATTTGTCTTAATATGTTCAATCAGTTAGAATTTGCATTTTTTTTTCCAATTCTTGGCTTCCTGGGAACATTTTAAAAGGACCTTATAATTGTAAAAATTTAATAGGACAATTTAATGAAATAATTAAGACCATTCAATTTAGATTGCAATGACACGTGCTGTTGAACCACCAGTTGACTATTGACGAGCATCTTTCTCAAGTTACATTCTTCACCTATGATGCTAGTCTACACACTATCGAGTAGTTGCAACACTTGATTTTTCAAAATATGTGCAACGTTGGCACATTTTTAAGAATTTTTTCTCTATTGGTTCGATGACTTCATAGGTCGTAATTAATGAAAAAAAGAGGGACTCGTTTTTATCACTATGAGTGAGCGTGTTTTTAATCTTTTTTAAGATTTAAAAAAAAAATCAATGTTAGTTATTAAGAACTTTTCCTAAATACGATACTTCAAAGGTGGAGAAGTCCGCTATCGGCGCGGCCTCTCTCTCTGTCACCCACCTTTGTCTCTCTTTATTTCTCTCCTCCATCTCTCACAGTCTTATGTCATCTCCTCCCCCTCTCACTTTTATACTCATATCTCCGTCCTTGATCTATTGTTGTCTTTCTCTTTCATTTCACCTATCTTTTTGCTTCTTTATTTATGTTCTTTCGTCTGAGTTATTTTGTCCGTTATTTCGTCAATTGATTCATCCTATAAGCTAAGTTTTTTTTTTTGTCTTTTACAACTAAACAACAAGATCTCTCATATTGTCGGTGTTTTGTCAGTTATGAACAACACTATCAAATAAGAGTTAAATCTGTAATTTCTTTGTTCGAAGACATCAAATCAACTGATTTATAGTCAAAGAGACATAAATATCTACGAGTTGCCATGAAAGCAGAAGAATGAGAAGAAACACTTTACAAATCTGCTTTTATTTTTTAATAATAGTAGCTCTTAGCGTTGTTGTATTTATAGATATTTTCAGCAAAGGTTGAATTTTAGAAGGCTTTATCATGTATGTACTTAGCATATAATATTTTTTTTTTGTTAGTAATGAAAATTTGCCTACCGACTCTTCTTATTGAAAAATAAAATAAAAATCAAGCGAAGATACCAGACAGGTATCAGTCGCTAACAATTATAGATTTTCCTTTTTAGAAAGTGACAAGTTATCTGGTGTCTACAAGACTACACTAGTGCTCATGCATTACTATCAGCTGCATTTGGAAAAATAATTATGTTTCAGGGAATTTACTTTTACCTTGTATCGAGTTGTTTATTTTATTTTCTATTTTTGTTATCAATCAGAAATAAATAACAGTTTGAACAATAATATAATGCAGTGCATTTCGACATTTTATGATAGGAATAGTTGATACTAATTTTGTAATACTCGAGAGCCCAATTATCTCTACATTTTCCAACATGGGAACATCAGTACCTTCTTTTATTCTCTTTTTGTTACATTATCCCCAGGCCCAAGCCTTAAGTGGATAATGGAAACATATATGTGGATAATTACTTGAATTCCACATCAATTAACAAATATGGTAAATCACTGAAGAGTTGTTATTTCCTGACAATTCTTTAAATCCTACCAAATACGAATTACCTAGCTGAGATGAAATATTTAAGCCTCAATTCCTTGAATCCATGGTGTCAAAAAGTTATCTTGCTTGTAGAAGTCAAGACAATATTAAAAGTACCACACATTATGGTATCAGTACTCTCGCCTAACAAACAGATTCTAACTTGATTATATAGTAACAATGAACCACAACATTAATTTACAAAACAAAAGAAATCATGATAAATCAACTAAATTTAACTCTTATACAACCGATATAATGTTATATCTGAAGGATATACAATAAACAATAAACATTAAATAACTAAATGAACAAAACAACATTACCCCACAATTATTTCCAACATGCCCTAACAACGAAATAAACAATTTCAAACACAAAACCCAACTGAACCCTAGCACAGTATAATGCATTAATTGGGGCAGAGAAGACTGGGTCGATAGAGAGAGTGGCTCTGGGCAATCTCAATTCTCTCACGAGGATCATACATCGACTCATCTCTTATTGCCTGAAGAATTGCCTCTGTTGAAAGCTCCCTGAAATCCATGAGAAAAGAAATCATCATTTATTATTGGACTAGAGCAAATTAAAATCAACAGTTCACAAAGTTTGGAACTAACATCCTGCAGTTACAATGTTTTACATGTTTTTCTAATTATTTACATCATTAAGTCCATGATGAAAGACCAAATCACCCTTTAAACTTTCAAAAATTAATGAACCAGGCATAAAAAGGTGAAAAAAGCCTATATATTGAAGCATATAGCTCACTCTGTCAACATTATAAGAGATCAACATAGCAATTTCTACGGAAATCTGAAGATCAGCTGTTTCATTATTGATCCCAAGTTTAATTCATACCACATTCTATTTGAAACTAAACTGTGCATTAGATTTAAGTAAAAAAGATGCCTTGGACAGAGAGCATAAAGCTGTTGAATTTACTGGGCAGTTACCTCTTGATCAAGATTTTGTGAAGAGTTTTAAGGATGGGGCAAAGCTCCACTGGTGCAACAGGTTTTTTCGCCTCTGGATGGATAACACTTAAACTGTCTTGACTCAGCAGCTCATAAAATGCGTTCACAGCAGACACACCCTATATTACCAGAAGAGAAGAAAAATATCCAATGAACTATTATCATTGCTGTTGTTGGTTTTTGGTTCTCAATTCTTTCTTTTAGCAGGAACCACAGTAAAATGGTTGTAGTGATACAACAATTTTCAACCCCGAAGCAATTTGAAAACCAATTTGCTCCATTACTGACTACTGTTATATCCCAACTAAGATACAGCTGAACCAAATTTGGCTTCAGTTTACCTAACAAAGAGCAATCTGAAGCAGAACACAAAAAAGGTATAGGTTTTGAGGCCAGGCCAATTCTTCTAGAGTACTATATAATAACTGCTGATACTATTCCACTTCACACCAGCGCCGCATACAAATGAAAATATGAAACAATCAAAACCTGAATGGTTCCTTTTCCTCTTATGCTGTCACCCATGTCTAGACTCAGCTCCCCTTTGGCAAGCATCTGACCATACCATGCATTTCGGCCTTTGAGAAGCGTCACATAGGTATCAGCCAGAAGTGGGCCCGCAAGCTTCTCAGGTTCTTCAGCCAGCAAATGAGTTATGTATATCATTTCTGAGGTGCAAAGAGCAAAATAAACCGACTTGCTAGTTGCACTCTCATTGGTCAATGCCGCTACCATACCTAACAAGAAGAATACAATGAGAAGATTCTTTGTCAAATATGCCACTAAAATGGATAGCTAAGTGAAGTTATCAGCATAGATAGCAGTGTCACATCAGAGTAGAACTTGGGGGTGGGAGAGCATTATAGAAGTATTGGCAAATTTTCACAAGAACTCCATTCTAATAAATATATATTTTTTGTCGTAGTAGTAGGAACTCCCTTCTAATATTATATCAAGCATTTTCAATCCATTTATATAAGAGTAATGTTAGAGGACTCAATAATCAATTTGATAGAAATGAGGTCACATTTTACTTCTAAGTTCCAAGTTCCAAGTTCCAACATAGGATTGTAAATGCATGGTGTTCAGCTAACATTGAATTTGCAAAAAATGAAGAACTTCCTCTTCCATCTCACAATTAAAATTTACCTGCACCAATTGCATAAACATTCTTCAAACCTCCCATGACCTCATGTGTAATGAGGTCGCCATTGTCCCAAACTATGAAATGAGGCTGCCTCAGGAACTTCGCAAGAGGCTTTCGCCACTTGTCAGATCCACAAATTCTTGCATTTGCATACTCCTTGTTGTAAATCTCTGATGCAATATTAGGCCCACCAAGATATAGAATATTCTCAATTGGAACACCAGCTGGTACAGAAAATATCGATTTAGCATGCAATAATCATTAAATATCTAAAAACTATATCGCTTGGAAACCGATAACAAAATCCAGGTGATGATTTAATATTATCAATCTTCAAACACAACCCATGACCTCCTAAGATTTTAAAAAGTTTCTACAAACTAACCAATATAAAAAACTAACATAATGTTATTAAAAAACTTAATGCATGGATAAACAAATGAAAAAAAATAAGGTCACATATGCAAAAAACTAAATACCAAACCAGGAATAAAGGAGATAAGTTTGATCCATACTTGCATTGCTAATCATCTGAGTAGGTGTTATGATTCTGGGTGCTGGATCAAGTTTTGCCTCAATCCCCTTTGCCAGTGAAATAATCACTGGGTGCCTGATTCTCTCCTTCCAATACTTGCTGATCTCCTCAAACACCTCTCGGGTCTCAGTCGATGGCACTCCGTTAATAACCACATCCGCATCCCACACAGCCTCCTGCAGGTTTGTAACCACCTTCAAAGGACACAGTGGTGTGTCAATCATATTCAAACAAAATCCATCCCTCAGTATCTCATCAGCATACAAGGTGCGGTCACCTAGCCGCCCCTCGACGTATTTCAAGTATGCACATCTCCGAATAAGCCTACGCAAAACATCTTCTCGGGAATTTATGACCTCAAACAGGTGCTCAGCTGTGGCACGATCCACGGCACGTCCAGGTCGGCGCCAGATACGAATCTGAACCTTATCACGTAGGTGGCTGTAAGCATCTTGTAGCAGTGCGCAAAAGACACTACCCCATGCACCGGCACCAACTCCCACAATTTTCAATGGGTTGTCATCTGTTTTGCCAAGGAGGGCCCGCAATTCGTCCAGCTTGTCTTCAGAGGTAGTGTCGTTTGTTGGGTGCTGATGGGATCCATTGGGGGCGGTAGTAGTGGTGTCTATGGGTGCTTCAATTGTACCCACCATCTTGTTGATTTATTTAAGGAAAGAAAATTGAGGAGCTGGGAAGGAGCAGTTGGTATTAGTTCAAAAAATTATTACATGTACAATTTGTTGAGTCTTGCTGGGTTGGGTTGGCAGTCAGAGGAAAGGCGACTAGGTTGGCACTAGCAGCTAGAGGAGAGGCAAGCGGCGGTTATCTGGCACCTGCTGAGTTGTGTCGAGGATTCTGATCGACGGTGGAGATCGAGGCGAGCGGCGGGGTCGCAGCGGAGATCACGACGACCTTAATGGGTTAGCAGACAGAGGAGAGGCGAGCGTTGAGTGGCACCCGATCGACCTTGCTGGGTTGAAGCAGAGTTGATGCCACTCTTGGTGGTGACGGGGAGAAGCTGTTGTGCTCAGATCTGGCACCCGGTGACCGGTGACGAAGGAAAGAGAGGATAGGCAGCTCGGCCTTTAGAACCCAGCCTGTCCGGCTCTTATTCGATTTTTATTCGATTTTCGTAAGTTCGGTCGAACTCTATCGTGACGATAAGAATCGGATTTATCAAAAGACAGATTTTTTAATTCGAACTTGGCTTTTATTTAATTATTTTTAATCTTTTTAATATTTAATATTATATATTAATTATACTTAAAATTTTCAAAAAAACAGAAAAATTAAAATAAAATAGAAAAATAGAAAAAAAAATATAATTTAATATTTTTATATAAAATATAAAGTAACATTAAAAAATATATATCAGACTTTTATTCTCGACCCTTATTCGACCGTTATTTTGCCTTTAGAGCTCGGTAAACTTGATAAGAGCCCAACTCTCAAGAATCAGATTTATCCTTTAAAAATTAAGTCATTTGAATCTGATTCTCTAAAAATCTTTATTAAACTTGACTCTTATTTGACACTCTTGTAGCCTCGTTAGACTCGATCGTTAAGAAGTTAGACTCAGCCCTTGAGGACGATGCCTAAGAGAAGTGAAGAAGACCAAATAGTGACAACAATTAGATTTTTTGTGAGAAATGAAATGAGGAGAACGGAGGGATTAGAGAATGGGATTATTAACTCAACTTTCTCTATCATACGGTTTAAATAAACATCAAGATGCGAATCACACATAAGTTCACTAATTATTTCGATTGAACTGTGTGGAGTTCGAATTTGGTTCGTTTTTATTTCAAATCAAAGTGATTTAATTTGAAATTATTTTAAACATAAATCAAATAAATAAATAATGAACTTTTATTGAATTGAATATGAACAAAATATGAATGGTGAATTTTTTTCTTGTGATCCTAGTTGGTAGCTACCTCCTAAAAAGAGAATCTGGGTCGTCTCTTCTTCACTGAGAATTCTCAGATGGAAAAAAGTGATAGATTTGCATCTCTTTCGCTATCTATCGTTCTTTTATACTTTTATTTTATTGATAGTCTTCTACATTTGATCGCTTTGTTCAATTTTTTATTTTTTTATTCATCTTTTCATCTCTTTTTATTTTAAAAAGAGTATTAATCTAAGGTATTGTGCTTTGAGATATTTAAGAAGAAAAGTTTTGCTCCAACTTTAATAAATTTAAATATTGATTCAAAATTTGAAATTTTACGGCGTACTTAATACAACTCATATAATCTAGCAAATGTCAAATACAATGGTATCCATCATAGTCGGTTGCTTAAAAAAATTAAGCTTCTTCAAAATGTATCTCTCTAAGACAAAATTATTAAATTATGTTGTGTTGTTTGATTTTGGATCAAAGAGTTTTCTTCTTTAATTTATGAATGTAATCTGCAAATGAATTAAATTCGATCGAACTAGCTAGTGTTTGAGTTTGATTTGAAATTAATTCGAACTAAAATGAATTTGAACCAAATCAAACTCTAGACGAACTCAATTATTTTAATTTTTATATTTATTTTCATATTATCATAAGTAATTAGAATTAAAATAATTAATATTTTATTAATTTTCATTAAATTTTAAAAACTAATATTTATTAATTAAATAATGAATTAATAATATATGATTAATTATAAAATAAAATAATTATATCATTACAGATATTATTGTTAAATAGTTAAAATATATATAAATAACTACATATCAAACTAATTCATAAAAAAAGCTATGGAACCAAACTCAAATCAAACTGATAAAAAGTCTAATCGAACTCGAACTCGAAAAATCAAATCAAATACCAAACAAATTATAATTTTTCATGTACCCTACTAATCACCTTTTTTGAATAAAATTAGTTATCTATGGGTTTTTTATGTAAAAAAATGAATAATTGGTAGTACGATCTGAAATTAAAATGAAAATTGAGGCGCAAGTGCTGGGAATGTACTTCTGAGATTGAATAAATAAAGAGATTTGAGTGGGAGGGTTGAGAACTGCAACCTGAAATCTAAGCGTCTATAACTGAAATTGGAAGTAAAGAGTCTGATTTATTTTAATAGGCTAAGATGCGAAGATAGTGGAAGGAATAATTGGACGGTAATTGTTCAATTCGAAACGGGAGACAAATTCAAACAAATCGACAACTAATCAACCGACCTAGGAAGAAGCATTTAAAAGATCAGCAAGGCTTAAAAAGCACCAAAAAAATTGCAGCCTAATTTTATTGACACAAAAATCGCGTCTTTTTGGTTTTTGCGCGCAGTGTAGGTCACCAAAATACTCAACAAAGGAGGATAGAGGTCAAACAAGTAACCTGTAAACGTGTCGATAAGTCCAAAGCTCTGACCTTTTTATTAAAATTGCGCAGTTGAAAGCGCTCTTTTCACCAAAATCGCACGAAAGCGAACCAAGTAAAGATGGGGATAGAGGTGTAGGATTTGAGAGGATATTGATGAGAGAAGATGGGGAAAAGGAATTAAAGAGGGAGGATATTGACATATGAGCAGGTTGGAAATACTGGATGCCCGCAAAGATCACTATCACCGATGTATTATAAAATTGGCAGTTCGCATGCATTACATAATGTAAAGCAAATATATGCATTCAATAACAGTTGAGTATGTATTACATAATATCCAATGTTATCCAAGTGTATGTGCATAGTAAACCGTAAAGTAAACTGAGTTGAATATGTTTAACAAATGAGTTCATTAAGATTTCGAGTAGTGACTAGTGATGTCGTCCTAATCCTTTTAGAATTGTCATCATTAATTCACTTAATGTTGTCATTTACAACTTGTCAATGAGTAGTATGTCCATTTTGGATTTTATTATTATACACTTGATCCATTTGAAACTGTCAACAAGTAACCGTAAGAATTGCGCAATGATGATAACTAGCTAGTTACATTTTTTACAAGCATCTAAATTGTTAATTTAATGACATGTGAAGAATTGCAGGTTAGTCCTTTATTTTTTAAAAGAGTGTATTTAGGTTTATGTTATTTGGACGAGGAAATTGTCAACATTTTTGGGATCGGTATCCTTGTATCATTTTTTTTCTCTTCATTGATATCAAAAGGGACTACAAATAAGTTTATGACAGAAAAGAGGTGTAACCTTACGAGATTTGAGGCTACAATATAAAAGAAAAAATAATTACAAAAGAAAATAGATTCTGCCATGTGTATAGGAAGAAATACTATTAATTGGTTAATCAAAGGTAATGATTGTTACTCGTTAATCTCTCTTTTTTAATCATACCAAAAATATTTGTCTTAATCATCCAATACTTATTAAACTATCTAAAATTAATTTGGTCCATAACATAATCTCCCTTAAAAAAAATATTGAAAATTCTATTTTATTGCCTTCCTTACAATAAAAGCGTAGCATAGGATAGGATACTGATCCCATTTTTCAAGGACCATCATTTCAGAAATCACCATTCGCTTTGTGGCCTGTCTGGATGTTCCTTTGATGGCAAATACAAATAACTGCCATAATGTCACAAATGAGGGAAAGCCATACTTGACATACACTGATATTTTTAATATGGTTCACTTTAATTTTTTAAATAATTGATGGCTTTTAAATAGGAATCTTCTTGTCTGGTTCTCACATTCTTTCAAATTGTTAACTAGCTCATAAACTCTCATATGAAAATCAATTCGAAGTTTAATACATATCTATCATTGAAATTTTCAGCCAATATATATAAATAACACAGGCAAGGTAAAATTATGAATAAGCCATGCAAAAATGCAAATTCAACGAAAAAATATACAACACAAGAAACAACATCTATACACAAATATATACTGGTTAAAAAAAATCGCTATTTAAAGGAAAAAAAATGTTTTAGTCTTCATTTCAAGATGCTTTTAACAAATACTTTCATACCTTAAACACCATCAGGCCCATCAGGAAGCAGTACATAATCTTTTGGTTGAACTATTCTTTGTTTCAACAGTTCATCTGGTATGCATTTTATAATAACTGCAATAATCATGCTTATGGATCCAAGAGTAATACTTATGAGCCAAAATTGCCAGCTGAGAGGCACTGTATTTGCAAAGTTGCCAAGAAATTCAATAATTATTGCTTGAAAAATCACAGTTCCAGTAATGATGCCAATGAATATCCAGTTTTGAAGAATTCCTTCAAAAACATTGATCTTCTCCATCTCCCTACTATTTATCTCATTAAAAACCTAAAGAAGTAGAAACAATTAAAATCAATTATTGCTCTTAATATCATCATATCATATATGGTTAATTTGGTAGGAGATATTAAGATAGCATACCTGACAGAACACAAAGGAATTAAAAATAAGTGTGTTCAAAATCGCATCTGCATCAGTACCAATAAGATTGAATATTTTCTTGCCGCACAACACAAGTACACCCAACACTACCAACTGGTACAAGCTTTGGCCAATGATATTGCGCCACATCGTCCTAGTGATCAAGCTATCATCCTTTCTGACAGGGGGCCTTTTCATGAGCTCCTCGTGTGGTGGCTCGGTTGCAAGTGCCAATGCACCAAGTGTATCCATTATCATGTTCACCCAGAGCAATTGAACAGTCGTCAGTGGTGCGGTCCCTATATGGCACACAGATTTCACCTTCTTTTGAAAAAAAAAAAAAAGAATGCAGAAAAAAAATTCTTGCTTGGTTTAGCTGAGAAATCTCCCTTACATTATAAGGAATATATTTTAGGCTTTTTCCAAGGTATTAGACCTCAAAACAGAAAGACACAACACATATGTTGAATTATACAGATTAACTTGCTAACTGATTGTGAATGTCAGTTGGTCCCTCTTTATTTCGGCCCATACCAGCTGTTCGATGAAATTTAGCTGTCACTAATTTTTTTCTTGTACGCTAAGTGATAGTAGTGTATTCATATAAAATTGGCTAACATACTAGCGCTCTGTTGTGCCATAACAATTAATTGCATTAAATTAACAGAAAAGAAAGATCGAGTTTACCAATGATGCATGCAGAGAAAAAATTGATGATTAGTGCAACAATATTGACAGTGAGTTGAAATTGCAAGAACTTCTGGATATTTACGTAAACTGCACGGCCCCACTTCACCACATGTACTATCGTGGAGAAATTGTCATCCATCACTATCACATCTGCACTCTCTTTGGCCACCTACAATCCAAAATCCATGACTCAATTATAAGATAGTCTAATTCATAACTATGTCCAAAATTTTGGATAGGTCATCTCAGATGGAGTTTCATCGAGTCCTGGGTGTTGTTCTCAATTCTCACTGGTCACTTAAAAATTAAGTTAAATTAGTATTGTAGCTTATAATGTAGTTTATAAATTTTAAACAATACCTCTGTACCAGAAATGCCCATAGCAACTCCAATATCTGCTCTATTCAAGGCAGGAGCATCATTTGTACCATCACCAGTTACAGCAACAACCTCATTACACATATCTTTTAAGATCTCCACAAACCTTAACTTATCTAGTGGCGATGATCTTGCCATGACCTGAAAAAAATATAGACAATACATAAGTAAACAAGCAGAAGATGTTCCATTATAAACAAGATAGAGATATTTAATTCAGATGAAATATAATTTAGAGTGAAGACATGTACTTATTCTAGTTTTAAGATGGGCACAATTTATTTTGGATTTGGAACACAGTTTTGCATTAGATTTACAAAGTATCATAGTAGAATCAAAACAATTGAATCTTCAATGTGATCTTATAATAAACGACATAATATATTAGCTTAGACCTGAATTTTAGGTGTTAGCTCCTTCAACTCTTCTGCACTCTTAGACCGAAATGCAGGACCCTCAATGGCAATACCATCATCAGTCAAAATCCCGCAGTCTTTTGCAATAGCCTTTGCTGTGTTGATATTGTCTCCAGTGATCATGTGTATCATAATACCAGCTTCCATACAAATCTTAACTGACTCTTTCACCCCAGGACGCATAGGATCTTTGATCCCCACAACTGCTATCAAGGTGTACCTGCTTGTTGGTATTGCTTCCCTGCTATCAAATTCATCTAAATCTCTAAATGCCAAACAAAGTGTTCTCAAAGCCTCAGATGCAAATCCATTTATGATATACAAAATGTCTTTAGCTTGGTTTTGTGACAAGGGAATTACATTTCCTTCTTTATCTAGGATTTTATCACACATGCCTAAAATTATCTCTGATGCACCTTTACAGAAGACACGGTACCCTCCTGGTACTGATATGACCACTGACATCATCTTTTTTTCAGAATTGAAAGGCTCTTCTTTGACCTTTTCATTTTTCTGGAGCTGAACCCCACCAAAAACTTCTAATTTCAAGCCAAATTCTAACAAGGCAATCTCAGTCGGTGAGCCTAACACAGTGTTTTTACCATCTTTGCCCCTGGCCACCTCCGAACTGGTATTTTCAAATATGCATTGCAGGAGAGCACCTAATGCATTTCTTGGTACGACACTGCATAGCTCTTTGACAGGATCACTGGTGTCCGTCAAGGACTTGGACGTATCACACAGCCAAATTTTTCCACCACCATGTGGTTGGTGGTTAACGTACCAGTCTTGTCAGTACAAATATGACCAGCAGAGCCCATGGTCTCACATGCAGCAAGATGCCTTACAAGCGCTTGAGAATCCATTAATTTTTTCATTGCAAATGCAAGGCCGAGTGTTACAGCTAATGGTAAACCTTCAGGTACTGCCACAACCATTATAGCGACAGCAATTGCAAAATAGTTGACTATTGTCGAAGCATCTTTTGCAGACCACTCTGTACCATTTATATACTTTTCCACAAAAAACCTGACTAAAAGAACAAAAAATGTCAAAGTGGCAAATGCTAAACCAATTTGACCTATTAGAGCAGCAACACCATTTAACTTGATCTGTAGAGGTGTTTCATCTTCTCCGCCATGAGTAAGTGTGCTCACCAATTTCCCCCACTCAGTGTTCATCCCCACGGCTGTTACAAGCATTTTGGCAGAACCATCAACCACTTTAGTCCCAGCTCTCAGAAAGGGTTTTTCATGAAAAATATGCACATGATCACTTTCACCAGTTAGGCTTGACTCATCTATCATGAGAGAATAACCTGATACAAATAGCCCATCAGCTGGTACTTGATCACCAATTGAAAGATGCACGACGTCTCCAACCACTATATCATAAATCAAAACCTTTTGTCGAATCCCGTCTCTTGTGACATGTACATAAATCTTTTTCTTTTCTTTATCCAATTTGATGAATTGCAGTGATTGTCTGTAGTCGCTAACAGATGTTACAATCACCACCAAGAAAATGCTAAGTATAATACCAATGCCATCATATGTTCCTTTTGGAAACCCTTCAGCGAACAGACCAACTATCACTGAAACTACAGCACACACCATAAGTATAATGAGGGTTAGGTCATGCAAAGTATCCCAGACGAATTCGTAAAAGCCTTTGGAAGGTTTCTCAGTGTACTTATTGGTACCATATATAGCCTCTCTTACATCTATCTCATCTTCTTTGATGCCTTCTTTTAATGACACTTGAATTTTATCTGATATTCCTTCAACACCATGATGCAGTCTCAGATGTTTCGTTTGATGGTTACTAGCAATTACAGCAAGTTCATCAGAACTTATGCTAAATCCAGCTTTTCTTGCCTCCTCGGATATAGGCCAATGTGCAATTTCACCTAATTAAAGTTATATAAGCAAAGAACCAGATATAGATCAGTATTTAAAGCAAGACAGAGTTCAACTGAAAACCCAATTTTGATACGAAACACGTGGTTGTATGTTCATATTAAACTTGCAATGCACTTATTAACCGCAGACTCAAGGAGGTTAAAAGTGGAGTTACCGAAGAATTAATTATTAGATGTTGTTTTCAAGCTTTCAATGGTCCGTACAGTTTAACAAAGAACAGTTGTTAATGGAAAATCATACTACCAATAAAACGCTCTGCAGCCATTCCTATTTTGATAGCCACCCGGATCTTATCCTGACAAAATCACCAAATGGAAAAACAAAATATCAAGCATAATTTCTACATGGGTAGTGTCGTTTGCATCATTAAAATTGTAAAAATCTAAATGTACAGCGATACTGGCATGTGAAAATAAAACGTAGCAAAATATCTTTGATAGGAAAAGTGTGTATTTTTACTTTCTTCTTTTACTTTTTGGTGGTTCTAGGCTTCTAGCTATATAATGTCAGGCCTGCATAAGTAACAATACTGATTACTATAAGGTATAGATGCGGGGAGTTTTTGTGCATAAATATTTGATGTATTAATAAATGGTGGGTTAGTTTGTTAATATGCAGGTTATAAACTTTTGTATGAAACAAGTGGAGAACTACCATTTATTTCAAAATAAAAATCTAAATATAAGGATTGAAGTCATAAACCTGTAGACATGCAATTCATTCACTTTTTATGGTCTGTTTTTGTTCGAATTATACTTTATTTGCAGTTATCTAGTTATATTACCATCCGGGCTCTTCAAGAGAACATCAATTCTTCTGTTTTTAGGGAAATCCTCATAATTCCATGATTATGATATAAGAATGTTCTTTTATTTTATTTATGTAAATTATACAAGCATAGAACCCGTCCATTGTGCGGACCCTCTTAATTTTAAAAATATTTATATATAGCACTAATTTTATTATAAATAAATAATATATTTTACTGAAATATAATTTATGTCCAAAAAATTATAAAAAAACTTACAATTTTTAAATAAAGTTAATTAATTTCTTAATATAATGATGTATAAAATATAATATTTTTTCTTTTCTAAGTATGCATGATGTACAATGCATAATTTCCTTTTTTATAATAAAACTCAATAATAGTTGATATTTAATTTATTTGATACACAATACTTTAATTTTAAATAAAATTAATCAATTATTTAATAAAAATATTGTTCTTAAAATATAATCAATTATTTAATAAAATATTGTAAAATATAACCTTCTTCTGAGAAGGTTATAGTAAAATTTAATAATAGTTGATGTTTAATTTATTTTATAAAGTTTTTTTTAGATCTATAAATGTATGGTAAAAAATAGTAAATAAAATGAGAGAAAATGGATTTAATTTAAATTTGAACCGTCACTTTTAGAAAACCAATCAATCTCAATCCTAAATTGACATATAAGCATTTCAGCCATTATAAATTATCTGATAATAACACTAATTAACAAATCCGATTCATATACTCTTTATAATATAGTTATAAATAATTATTAAGCTTGATTTTCATTGGCTACAAAATTGGACGTAGAGCTCAGAATTTCCAATTACTGAAAATGGAGTTAGTTTACAGATAAACCAACTGATAGCACCTATAAATTTAATATTTCAGCTGCCTCTAAATTTCTTTCTTTTTTCTTTCAATGTTCATAAAAGATCTCTATATGTGTTTCGAACCTATGACCTATGACCTCCTGCATGAAAAAGTATTATTTTTACTACTAGACCAGATCTCACATCTATATTTTTAATTAATAATTTGTAATTTTTGCAGTCCTTATCATGCTCGAAGTTATTATTGAGGTGGTTAAGTCATTACTAACATTAAGAGGTCAACAATAATGGATCTGCAACTTCGTGATATTTGTTCATTTTTTTAATTTTTAATATAGAAGAGATCCTCCATGTCGCCATCTTTAAAGACTGGAGTGATCCCATTGATGCTGTTCGATATTTACTGAGTGTGGACAAACAATATTAAGAACGGACACATCCAGTATTTACTAAATTTTTACTTTTGAATTTTGATAAATGCAAACATTTTCCATGAGTATTTCGATTTTCTACAAATGCTATTTTTTTTTTAAGTTTCTGAAGATTTGCCGGAAGTGGATTCTCTCCATTTTGTCAAACTGTAAAGCTAAGATAGTAACTTAATATTGTTTAATAATTTTTCGTCTTATGCTCATTTGTCAAATGCAATAATTAGTGTTATGAAAAATCTATATTCCGAAAGAGGTTTTTTAGCTCTTTAGATTTTTTTTTTAGCTATGCCACATCAACTATTTTTTCATCATTGATTTTGTTTTCCGCTCTTCATTTATTTTAATTAAATGGCTCATATCATTGTTCTCTTTCTTCATTTAAAGAGATGATATATGTATTTAAAGTATAATTTAAATGCTAAAGTAATATAATTTTATATTTTTTTTATGAATCATTGTGTAGCTGATTATTTATATATGATATATGTTTTAGGCGAAATCCGATGAATACTTTAATATATAATCAAAAGCAGATGGACTTAACCTCTAAGCGCTTGACAGAAATATAAATAAACATTAGTCTCCTTACACAAGATATATTACTTTTATTTGACATATCACATACTGATTTACCAAAGGTTGATATACTGATATACAGAAATAGAATGTCAAAAATACCAATCAGAAAATTTTAATAAAGGGAATTTCATGGAAAGTCACCTGACAATCAAGTCATGGTTGTTAAAATTCTTAATACATAAAAAATTGAACTTTTAAGTTTTTTTAACATATCACATCATATTTTTTCTCCACTAGTAATTTTATTTAAAATTTTGTCTTCTTGAATCTAAAGATTCAAATAAAGTAGTTTATGTTTCCTCATTTAAAGTAAAATTTAACTCTGAAAATGTTTTAACTTTTTATGTGATTATAGATTATTATATATTTATTTATATTATTTATTATTATTATTATTATTATTATTATTTAGCATTTAAAAATATTGTGTTTAATTTTTTTTCAATGTGAAATTTTATTAAATATATTTAAAAAAATTATATTATTAACTATTTATTTGAAAATTATATTGTCGGGATGAAACTCAAATTATGTTCGTAATAATTAATAATGATGAAATAGTAAAATTTAACTCTGAAAATGTTTTAACTTTTTATGTGATCATTTATAGATTATTATATATTTATTTATATTATTTATTATAATAATTATTATTATTATTTAGCATTTAAAAATATTGTGTTTAAATTTTTTTCAATGTAAAATTTTATTAAATATATTTAAAAAATTATATTATTAACTATTTATTTGAAAATTATATTGTCGGATATGGCCCTAATAATTAATAATGATGAAATGAAAAAGGAGGCAACTTCTTTTGAGTTTCATTGAAAAAGTAAGTTCTTTCGTCCTATTATTCCTTCTTGCAGTTCATACCATTAATATTTTTTTCTTTCTTTCCTATTTTTGCGAATGATCACATCATGGTGTCTTTCCTTTTTTTTTCTTTTTATGAATTGTCATATCGTGAGGTTCGCGTAGTTATGTGGCATCGGTATCCATTCTACTAGTTTACAACAAATATGCAAAAAGCAAATTCATACCTCTGTTCATGATAATTGTTGCTCCTTCACTTTTTATGTGCATAATACTTAGAAATTCGTTCTTAAAAGAGGTAATTCAATTATGGATTCAAGCCTCCAAGTATTTATGTCCATGCGAGTGCAGAATTTTCAAGTAATGTAACTTCGCTAAACGAAAGATCCGTTAAGATTCAAGTCAGCAAATGGAGTAACAACTGTAAGGGGCATGCATAGCCATGGGGCAATATGAAATGGAAAAAAAAAAGAGAGAAGCAAATGAGAGAGAGGTGTTACTATGATCTGCTGGTTTTGTTGGATGATTTCAGGCTTGGAGCGGCGACGGTGTAGGCGCTTGGGGTTCTTTATGAATTGCCCCTGTAGAAAGCGCCACCTGTGCCGGCCCATGTTCTCGTTGCCGTAGCTTCTATCCATCGCCATCACTCAATGGAAGCTAATAGCTCTCCTCTTCCCTCCCTGTCAGCAACCAAGCGGAGAGGAAGGGTGAAGGAAAATAAAATTGAATGCTCTGTTTTAGTATATAGCTTTAGGAATGGTTTGTGGAGGAGAAAAAAATAAAGATAATAAATGGTCGGGAGAGATGATTAAATAATGAAAAAAAAAGTCATAGGTCTATTATACGATTGTATCGGAATGCTCTGTTTTAGGAAAAAAAAAATAGGAATAAAATATATTTTAAATGGTTGGGAGATGATAAAATAATGAAAAAAAAAATGTTCTCAAGTCTTATGAAAATGGGCCGCATGTTGGGGCATGGCCCCATGGGGCTGTTTAATTCCCTCTATTTTAAGTTTTTAACGCAGTACAATCAAGTGAATTTGGGACACATTTTTGACATATTCTTGGTTCAAATTTAAAGTCAGCATGATTTTTCTCATACGTGTCGTTTTGAATTTTGATTGGTAGCGATTGTTATATGAGAAGGAATGTGTTCGAGAGATTTTCTCTGAGTCGCATTCCCTAGTCTATCCGATTCACACGTGCGACCAACATCCGGTTTCCGATCAACACAAACATTTTTTACGAAAAAGAAAATGATTAATTATAAAATTATGTAAGACTGTTAAAAACATAAAAAAAAAAAGAAATAGTCCAATTGAACTTCTGACGAGATGCAAGTCGTTATTTATTTTTGTGTGACAGCCCAGGGCCCGGATAAGCCAGTTGAACATAGTTTGAACTTTGGAGGCCACCGGTACATGACAAAATAATTATTTGATACCTCCAACAGCTAATTAATTGTTTGTCTGCATATGATATTTGAGGTGACGTAACACTCATTTCGATAACTATCAAATGAGTTACATTAGACCGGTAGTTTGCACATGTTCGATGAAGGACCAATTTTTTTATTGCACTAAATTTGATATATAAAATCAGGGCTGAACCAGGGGGAAGCTGGGCCTGGGCATCTCTTGGCCCGTAAAATATGTGCAAGCCCAAAACAGGAGCGAGATTCCAACTATGAAAGTAAACGAGGTGAGCCCAGTCACATCAAGCTTGAGATCGGCTCAATTAACTTAACGAACTAAAAAATACTAACTTAATATTAATTTATTAAGTTAACGAACAAGTCAAGTTAGATTCGTTAACATCTTATTTAATAATTAATATTTTTTTATACTAAAATTTTAAGAAAAAAATTAACAAGAATTAGTGACAACATACAACATAATTTTATATATATTTCATCAATAATTTTATATATATTAAACTATAACTTATACAATACATAAAAAATTTATAATAAAATAATATAAATATTCTATATTAAATATTAATGAGTCTAATGAGTTTAGCGAGCCGAGTCAAACCCAGCTCAAACTCAGTTTATTAACTTAATGAGTTTAACGAACAAACTAAATTTGTATCAGTCCCAAACAAATCATAAGCTACGAATTTTTCTGATAGCCCTAATTCTCAGTGGGGTAAGTACTCATCCATCCAATCGTACTAGCACTGTGTCAAGCATGCGGCATGCCTCATGACAGAATATATATTTTTATGTATGCATATATATAGAGAGAGGTTATAGTGTTTCGCGAAACATAAAAGCTCCCGTCTTTCACATCGGTATCTTATTAAAGTTCAAACGACCAATCTAAACCGTTGAACATGATCTTCATATTGAAATGTCATTGGATATTAAATTATTATTTTTTTTGAATTTTTTAGATTGGTACAAATTTTATTGATCTAACAGTTTCTATACCATCCAATACGAGTGATTTTTCACCCATCTAAAAAATAGCAAAAATTATAAAAAAAAAATTAATTTGATCTCAAAGATATTTCAATATGAAAATCATGTTCCACTATTTAGATTGACCGTTTAGACTTTCAAATTGGAGATACGAGTGTGAAGCACAAAGAATTTTGTAATTCGCGAAGCACCATACCCTCACTATTTATATATATATATATATATATAGTGGAGATATATTGTGGAGATACTGTGAGCTTAACCTCACGGAGGCCTTCCGTGAGCTTAACTCAAAAAATATATTAAATCAACTCGAAATTTTAATTTATCATTCTCATTAAATTCTTTATATAAAAATCTTGTGGGATTCAAAAATTTGGAGCGTTTTGATCTTTTTAAGTCACCGTTTTTAATTTTTTAAAATGATGTTCAAGTATTGAATATATTATTATTATTTTTAGAGCTGATTTTCAAAAATTAAAAACCACAACTTAAAAAGTTCAAAACGCTCCAAATTGTTGCATCTCATGAGATTTTCATATAAATAATTTAATGAGAATGATAAATTAAAATTTCGAAATGATTTGATATGTTTTTTGAGTTAAGCTCACGGTATCTCTACTTATATATATATATATATATATATATATATATATATATATATATATATATATATATAAGAATCAAATATAATTTTCTCTTTTAATTGTTTGATATATTTTCTATATTTTATAGAAACAAATTATTTTATATTTGCTATATATAACCTCATCTATATTTTAATTTTTCAAAAAATCCTATATCATCACATCCATACCATAAGATGTGTTATTTGCGCCCCTGCAACATAGCTCATCGTGTCATTTCTCCCAATATAATTCTCTACCCATATTTTTTTAACAATATGAAGTGACAAGACCAAACAAATATGTCAAGCGACTCTGGTACTCCATGTGACAAGCGAGATGATCTATCGCTAGATCCCTATCATTCATTTCTGATTCCGCCGCCATATATAATATATCTAAAAAAATATTAAAGCAAACCTACAACATTCGCCTTTTATATTGGCAAAAATTGTTGGGATGCTTGAACATAATTTTTTTAGAGAGTGAATAACTTAATTTAACTTTGTCGTTAGCTTTGAAGCTTAATTTTATATTTATGTAAACTTTAGAAACTGGAAATGTAATCCACTGAGAACAGACTTCAACTATAACAACCAGCGTCAAATTTTATAAAAATCAAAAGCCAATAAAAAGGAGTCTTTCTTATCAAATAAGACCGAGATATGTAACAAACTTGACGCATTAATTTAAAAGAGCAGTTATTACCGATAATTTTAATTTCTAGGTTCAAACTTAATGTATTGATGTTTTCAAATTAATTTATTTATTAAAATAAGAGGATCTATCAGTGTATCACTTGACAATGGGTTTTCAAATGAGTTAAAAAAACTCATAAAAATTGAAAATTTTATTAAAAGTTTTAGTTTTTTAACTTATAAATTGATTTTATTTTAAATTTCATATAATTTGAATGACAGTTAATATTTTATTAAGGATCATAAATTATACTTAACTACGTAGAATTAACCATATTATTTTTTAATCCTCGCCACTCACCTGGTTAGATCAAGTGTGGACAAATTTCGGATCATTCAACCTCATATTATCGACTTATTGTGAGATTTTAGATTAAAAAAAACATTGAAAGCTGATATATAATATTCGTTTTTTGTTCCCTCCAGTGATCAACACTTGGATCTTAGGAGTAAAAATTATATACGTTTGACTTGACACAATTTTATTTCTAGATGAACTAAAGATCCATCAGCTCTTTAAAGGTACATACATAGGGGATATGGATAGATAGTTCGGTAAAGAAATAAGCTGCTAGTTATCTGCCACTGTAAATATCACTATATAAATCTTTATTGAAGCTGGGTGTATAATATGCCGTCTTCGTTTCTCGTTAGGCTTTTACATTTTATTTCTGCGCCTTCTGTTGCTTCAAGAATTATTAAGAAGACGGTCATCTTTAGCATTTTAAATTCTTCACCTTTGGATGCGTCTTCTAATAACGAACGAGCAATTCCAGGCAATTCCACATACTACGGAAGTATGAAACTGTGCTGATAAGTGATATATGAGAACCAGCTATAACTCAGCATACACTACATGGCACCACCAGTCATACCAGTAAACACAGTAGACGAACCCAGTGCCATAAGTGTGTAATATCTAGAAATTAACCGGGCTCTCTATTTCTATGCAAGTTCTTTTAGATCCAACTGTGAGGCTCTTCTCAAATCAGTTCTTTAGAATTGTTTTCTTCGATGCATGAACGGAGGTGAGATATCCCTGTCAATTGTTTTGAATGTCTTGGACCAAAATACAGCCACCTACCACCCATATTGCACATCAACTGTTAGGCTGTGAAGTTTAACAGTCTGACATGCTGGGTTAACCTTCCGGATAAATAAGAAATTAGCATTCTTCCAGAAAGAAAAGAAAAAGGAGCTTCCTCATATGTTGTTCAAAGAAAAGAAAAGAAGAATACTACGACCCAAAGACTGTTTAAATATATCTTCCCAGTATATTGTTCAAAGAATAATAGTTTTTAAGCTACTTTTGCAATAATATTTTTGAAAACGACACTCCATGTTGAGCATCATCATGCCAGATTAAAAGCTCAAAAAAAGTTTGTAAAAATATTAATTGCTTCTAGATTACACCTTATTTCTTCTTTTCAGAATGACAAACAAAATGCACCAAATCTACTTACTACCAGTACCAGTACCAGTACATTCATTCCTGATGGACCCTCAAGATTTATATAATCACAGCCTTAAATTTTTTTCAGAACTTGCAATATGGATGGAGAAAACCAGAAACAAAGAAGACTGTGTTGCTACCTTATTTAAAAGGAGCAATAATTCTCCTGCGCATCTTAGGTTTCTCTCTCTTCAGATACATTTTCTCCATGTCATTCAATGCTCGAGTTGACCCATCAGGTAGACTGACAAACTTCCAACCCCCTCCATGACCACGCCTGTCATGTGGACCCAGCTTCTCCACTGTAAAATTCCATCCCTCATCAGGTCGCCTCCTGCTATACTTGTGGCACTTCACCTCTCCTGCCACCTGTAAAGGCATTAACAATTGAATTACAAATTATCAGATGTACTGATGCTATGTCTACAAAAAGAGTTATAGAAAGTTAAGGGTAGCCCATGCACTCTTTTTAATAGAATAGCAAAAGGATGTCAGAGTGTACTTCATGTGTTTTCAATTATGACATATTGGTTTACCCTTTTTCAGAATACTTTGTCCTGAAAAAGAATTTACTAAGCACGTATTACCAAACCATAACTACTTTTGGATATTTGAAAAAATCAGAACCATGTAGAAGTTCTTGCCTTCTTTTTGTTGAACTCGAGTCGCTGAACAAATTCTTCATAGAGCATCTGATCTTCTTTCATGGAGATTTCATATAAAACTTCGTCAGGGTCTCTGGTGGTCCCATCCCAGCCTTCTGGCATGACTTTAAAATCAGGTTTATATGGTAGAGATGCCACATGGAATTCTCTATCATGTGAATTAAAGAACCTACATAGAGAGGCAAAAAGGATGAAACAAGTACAAGAAATATCAAGCAACAAAAATTAGTTAGTCAACAAAATAAACATATGCATATAGTGACCACAACTCTTGGTAGTTGGTACAGCATGTAACTAAGATATCAAACCATGACAATAAAACCAATAAGACATAATAGAAGAATGCAACTCCAGATGTACCTCTAAATAACATGCATGGCCCATGCATATAACCAGAGCAATGTTTAGTTTGTTATGCCCACAAGACCAAAAAAAAATATACATAATAGAGCAGTGTTTCAATTTGCTTTGATTGGGTTTCATTTCTGACCTACCCTGGGACTAAAGGCTTTGTTGTTGTATACGTAGGGGTTTAGAAACAGACATAGCAAACCAAACAGCCAAAACTACCGCAGTAATAGCTATTTCAATTTCCAACTAAATACATCTGCCCTACTTGAACAAGCCTTAAAAAGCTCAAAATTGACCTCTTGTTTCAGTTTTGCTCAATAAAAATAAGGGCATGGACTCGTTAAAAATGACAGATAATTCATACAGTTTGTAAGAAGACACTGTGATAAGAAGCAGAAGTTGTTTAGTTGTTTGGGCTTACACAATAGTAGTTGCTTTTCAGGGGTATAATTAATATTACAATGTTCTTTCACGAGATGTAGAAACTACTTCTACTGAGAATTCTACTGAAAGAAAAAAAAATAGTAGCACATACTCAGGAAAGGTATCAAGCAAAATCTCAACGGAGTCATCCAATGGTTTCCCGAGTTTCTTCTCTTCTTCTTCTTCCATTTCCTTGAGCCAGAGAATGGCATGAACTCTCTGACGCATCACACGAAAATCTTTTGCTAGGCGCTCAATAGTGTACACTTCAGGGTTCTCTTTGTGAAGCCGGTAAATTTCCTTTTTCTCTGAATCCTTTAGATAGCTTCCTCTTGCACCGGGCTCTCTCACCTATACCCAAAATTTGATCACTAGATCCTTTCAGTTTACTTGCTCTATCTATCATTCACGTACCAGACAGCAAAAAGGTTACAGTATGTATATATGAGGAATCACATCTGCTGCCTTACTTTTTCTATGGCACAAATGTGTCATAGTTTGAGTGTGTCTATGAAAGGATTAAAAAGCACCCCTATTTTCTAAAATATGGACCATTTAAATCGATCCAACGGGCCGTGTTGACTATGGTAAATTCCTATCATAGTTTTTTATGGCAACCAATAGGGATCTGTATATATAATATAGTAGCAAAGCATGACTATTAATAATTACTTGCTGTTTGTGTGTATAATTTATTAATACCAACTTAATGAAACTAATTCAGCATCAGAACCATATCAATGCCATACATCACCAGAATGTAAGAATGCTACCAGATGAGCTCTCTTAATAGACACTCAATAGAGGTTTCAGGCAGGGATATAGATTAACTGACGCTTCTGGCTCCCAATGACACAGTGCAAATTTTACAATTAATGGTTTAATTACCTACATGGAAAAACCAAATCATCTACTTTTTCTACGAGTAACCTGCTTCAGAAGCTCGGAAGTCTCCATCAAGCGATCGTCTAAGCCGGCAACAAACCTGTCGCTAGCATCATAATTCCGTTCATAAGCTCTCGCCATCTCTTCCTGGTCATCCATGTCACGCACAGTCGTCAGCAAGTCAGTCGTGGCCCCGTCAAAGTGATCCTTGGTGGGCCCGCTGGACCAGGACGGTGCATCGCCCCAGTCACCACCAGAACTGGAGGGTTCGGTGCTCGACGGGGGTTGAGGTGGGGGTTGGGAGGACGAACCGGACAGGTCCCAATCGTCCCACGGAGTGCCGTCTCCGCCGCCAGAGGTGGAATACGAGAGGCTGAGAGAGCTGGAGAGGAGGTATCGCGGCGGCGGAATGAGGTGACGTGACCGGAGAAGAGATCGGATCGCATACATTTTGGGGTTTTGGGGCAACTGTGTAGCAGTGTAGCCGCCTAGGCGGGGAAGAACTAAGAAGGGTTTTTCACTGTTAGTATAGTATCATTTAGGCTTTGAGCGAATTACATTGAGCCCAAATTTGTGGACTATACTTGATCCATGCTCACTTAGAAGTCAGATCGAAATGTATATGGAGCCAGAAATTAGAACTCTTTTGCAAATTACATGGCCCATACAAACAAATGCGGAAAATAATGCATACCAAACAGTTGGATGAGAATAATTAAACTAATTGAGTTATTTTTTAAATAATATTATTATTATTATATGCTCATTTGTTCATCTCAATTCTCATTGTTATAAAAAATGCTATATAATAAGAAAAATATAATTTCTCTAATTTATTTTTTTTTCCTTACATTCCTCTCAGTTCTGACTATCAACTTTTTTTAATTCTGAATGATCATTTTTTTCTTAATTCTATATTTATTTTATATTAATTCTGTATTTATGATTGAATTTATATTAATTATTATATTTTTATTTTTTTTATTTTCTCATGAAAATCTGAATTTTAAAACTATCACCAGTAACAACGTATATATGGACAAGATAGTAATATCTTAAGATGAGTGTTGGGAATCAGTTAGTAGTTTCCATATTCAGAAGGTCCTTCAACCATACGAAGCCTCTTTTATAATGCAGCATTAATCCGATAAAACGATAATAACTCTTTCTTTTAGACTTTCAAGCCCGCGAAACCAAAAAATCATAATCTCTGAATAAGCTTTGAAAGCACCTTTGTTGACGAGAGACTCCTCAAGAAAGCATAGCATATCAATCGATAAATATCACTACCAAAAAAGAATTTGTGTATGTGCTTTTTTTTTTTCGTTTACTGAGTCGGCTTTTGAAGGCACGTATTAAATTTCTTTTACTGTGTCAGTTTTTTTTCGTTTGAGTTAACTTGTTCCGATAAAACCCAAAATTCCAAATAATTATATGATACAGATTAATTCCATGATATTTTATTAGAAGATATACGATACATCTTGGTCTAGGTGTCCAAGCCGTATACAAAGAATGGAATATAGCGTTGTGTGTGTGTTTGATGTACGCCTACTCTGACCTATATATATTTTATGAACATGTGAGAATCAAAATCTCCTCCTCCAATTGTGAGCAGGATCTTTTATAGAGGAAGGGTTATAAAGGAGACTCATTAACATAATTTAAAGATATTTTAAAAGTGAAATCATAACATTAACTATGTCAGATCGTATCTTCAGTCATGTGTAATAGTTGTGAGATATGAGAAATTTATGATAGCAACGGTCATATTTGAGATGAGTGTCAAGTTATTCTCGAGCTCGAAAATATTGATCTTGGGAACTATCCGACATGATTAGTTCTATCAATATATGTATAGAAAGAGTTCTAAAATATAATGTGTTGCACCGATGTGTCTGTACACCACATCAAAATCTTAAACTTCAAGTTAAAAATGTCTGATCCGAACCATTCAATCTATTCTTCATATCAAAACTCTTATAGAAAATTAAATTATATATTTTTTTGAAATTCTTTTTGAGCCAAGTGAAAGTTGCTTGATTTGAGGATTTTGGATCGAGCAATAGTGATGATTTTCTTCCTACCAAAAAAATAGCAAATAAATTTAAAAATATATAAAATTTAATTTTCTACAAGAGTTTGATAAGAGAACAAACTGTACAGTTCGGATCGATCATTTTTAACTTGAAGTTTGAGATTTTAATGTGCTGTAGGGACGCATTTGTACAACGCGTTGTATTTTAAACTTTATATAGTTGGGTTATGGTGCTATGTATAGTACGTATCGTCTCCGTGCTATAGATCGGTTCTTCGATCTCAAAGTCTAAATGATCGATCCGAACCGCTCAAAATGGTTTTCATATGAATATCTAGTTGGGGACCAAATTTTATATTTTTTAAAATTTAGTTGATATTTTTTTATAGTTATAAAATCACTTGATTTAATTATTATGAGTCGTCCAAAATGAGTGATTTTCTACCTATCTAAAAAAATAGTTAAATTTTCTAAAAAATATAAAATTTGGTCTCCAACTAGATATTCATATGAAAATTATTTTGAGCCGTTCGAATCGATCATTTAGACTTTGAGATCGAAGAACTGATCCATAGAACAGAGACGATTTGTGATATGCATAGCACCATATCCCAATTATATATATATATATATATATATATATATATTAGTATCTTACCAGTGCGTTGCTACCGTGATGTCTTTAAAAATATAAAAATTCACATCTTCATGTGAAAAAGAAAGGAAATAAAAATGAACATAATTTAGTAATTAATATAATTTTCAATAATGAATACATAATTAATATAAAATAAATACATAATTGAAAGAAAGGTTGACATTCAAAATTTAAGAAAAGTTAAAATTCATAATTGATGACAATCCGAAAAAAAAAGAAATAAAGTAAAGCATTTGTACTCCTAAATTATGTTGTATTTCGTGTAATAATCAAAACTGAGAGAAAATTATAACTTCAACACAAATGGTCATAGAGATAGTAACATTATTTGATGAATAACACAATTCCATTACTGATATTATCTTCAGAAATTCAAAAAAAATTCTGGATTGTTGCAAGATCATAACACTTACGTACTTAATAAAGAGTACATATATATATATATATATATATATATATAGAGAGAGAGAGAGAGAGTTTGTTTTCAGTAGCACTTCGGCCGAAACGCTACCAATCTAAATTTTAATTTTTCATGCTCAGAATTTTAATTTAAATACCTCAATAAAATATTTATATCATAATCTTATAGAATACTAATTTTTATTGTATTTGAAATTAATTTACTATACTTAATAATTTTTGAAGATAGCCATAAAATAATAGAAAATATAATAAAATTTATATGTAAAAATGCTTACTTTCTAAAAATCATTAAGCATAGTAAACTAACTCCAAACACAATAAAAATTAGTATTTTATAAGATTATGATATAAAAATTTTATTGAGCTACTTAAATTGAAATTTTGAGCATGAAAAATTAAAATTTGGACTGATAGCGTTTCGGGCGAAGTGCTACTAAAAGCACAATAGACAAACTCTCTCTCTCTCTCTCTATATATATATATATATAGATAGAGAGAGAGAGAGAGAGTGAGAGAGAGAGTGGAGATACTGTGAGTTTAAGCTCACGGAGGCCTTCCGTGAACTTAAGTCAAAAAACATATCAAATCATTTCGAAATTTTAATTTATCATTCTCATTAAATTTTTATATGAAAATCTCATTAAATTCTTTAAGTTGTGGTTTTTAATTTTTGAAAATCAGCTCTAAAAATAATAATAATATATTTAATACTTGAACATCATTTTAAAAAATTAAAAATGGTGACTTAAAAAGCTCAAAACACTCCAAATTTTTGCATCCCACAAGATTTTTATATAAAGAATTTAATGAGAATGATAAATTAAAATTTTGAGATGATTTAATATGTTTTTTGAGTTAAGCTCACGGTATCTCCACTCTCTCTCTCTCTCTATATATATATATATATATGTTGATTTTCAAAAATCCAAAACAAATACTTAGAAAACTCGAAATACCCCAAATTTTTATATCCCCAAATATTTTGATATGAAGAATTTAATGAGAATGATAATTTTAAATTTCGGACGTGTTATGATAAAATTTGAGCCGTATGCACTTTGGCTCGAAATTCAAACGTTTTCACAATAGTCTAACTATATATATATAATTTTATATTAGAATAATTTTAATGTTTGAGAAGGAAGAACTTTCTAATTTCATGAAGTGCATTATTTTCCTAATACCAGATTCCAAAAATAAGGCAAATTAGTTATGAACACGAGAGGGGCGAAAAACCGTGCTTTAAAGTATTATTTTATGAGCTGTGATTTATCAAAATTGATGAGTTAAATAATGTCAATGGATGGCTCGTCCAATCATCAAAAGTCTTATCTTATTAGTCCAATATGAAATAAAATGTACAAGCACATCTATCGTTTTCATATATTAATATTTCACAACATTTAGTTAGTTGTTGAGTAATGAAAAACGCTGTGGATGTCTACCAACCACCGGAGTAATAATAATAATTAAGGTCAAAACATTATACAAAATGGGGCACAATAATCATTGTCTATCAACCTGATGGATAGAAAAACGCTTTGGAAGCATAATTAAGGTTGTAAACAATCCGAGCCGAGCCGAGCCGAGCCGAGCCGAGATGAACTTATGTTCGGCTTATTAGTTTAACGAGTCAAATCGAACTTGATTATTAACTACTTTCGAGCCAAAAATATTGGCACGTAATCGAATCGTTAAGGTAACAAGTCAAACTGAACAAACTTATAAACAACTCATTTAATAGTTAATAATATTTAACAGAAAAATTTATACTACAAATTTATGTAAAAATTAAAAAGAACAAATAAGAAAATTTTTTTATATATATTTCATATATATTATAATATAACTTACATAATATATTAAAGAAATCACAATAAAATAATATAAATAATAAAAAAATAATAATTTAATGAGCAAATTGAATTTTTGAACCGAATCAGACCAAACTCGAACTCGGTTCACGAACTAGCGAGTAAAATTTAAACCAATCTTGAATGAGTCGTTGGGAGCCAAGATCGACTTGTTTTTTTTTACCACCCCTAATACACATGAGCAACCCATATGTTCTCATAAAAACAAAGACTTTTCAGCACAACCGCTAGTAAAGCTTTCCAATTTCGCAAATCCTTTGGATAAATGAAGTATCTGTATGTAAGTATGCTTGGTACATCCTTTAGAATCTGGACCGATCTTGCTAGGATATATGCAAGAGTGGTTATTTCGATATGTTTGACAATAATGATATCAATTTAGTATTTTCATTATACAACTTAAATAAGTTATTATGCTGATTTTTAATTAAATAATTAAATATTTAGAAATGAGGAGAGAGATTTTGGGATATAGGAGGGTCGGTATTTCATTCACCAGTCCATGACACATATTTTTATGTAAAAATTATTTGTTAAAAAATATTATTTTAATAAGGATTGGAGTTTTGATTACCGGTCTAAAGAATGGGCCGGTGCTTTGACTATCGACTCAAAGTATGGGTCGTCATTTTACCCCCCGGCCCTAATAAAAATATATATTTTAATAATTGTACGGGAAGTGAAAAAATACATCACAGGCTGGTTAATAAAATACCGGCCCTCCTATAATTTAAATTTCATCTCTTATTTTCTTAGATATTTAATTTTGAATAATTATTTGTTGATAAAAAATCAGGTCATTATGCATTTAATGATGTTTAAGTTGAATAATAGAAACATTACAAAATGAGTTATAATAAAAGTGTTACTCTGCATAATAACTCATTTAATGTATACGTGAAAAAAAATTATCAATGACACTATCAACAATAGTATCTCCATAACATTTTTCCTAAATAAATAACTAGAAGCAAGGAAAATAAAGTTTATTCACATAATATAAACGAAACGAAATAGTTAATTAAATCTGAACCCAGAGATTAGCACCAAAAATTGAGCTGTCATAAAAAAGGAACTAAGCTTCAATTTGTTCAGTCATCGATCATTATATATATAGGACAAGTAATTTGTCATAAATGCTAATTACTTGTGCTATCAGTTAATGCCAATGAAAATATATTTCAGTAGAAAATTGTACAGTAATAGCAGCTTTTTTAAGTAATATGTAGGATGAGGATTTATGATCCTTCTCTGTCATTCAGAAAGAAACATTTCATAAATAGGTTAAAAGTATTATTCACTTAATTCATCGCATTATTCTTTTTGCACATAATTAAATAAACTTGATGATTTGCTAACGGAAAATTAAAAAATAAAACAAAAGAGCAATCCATATTAGAATTGAGGCACATACAAATCAAAATATAATTAATAATAAAATTACATCTTCTCAACATATCATCAATTACCTTAGCGTTCTGACTAAATATTGACCGTCTAGTCGACTAACGAATACATTTTTTCAGAGATTTAGTTGACTCTGAGATTCAGGATTAAGATACGGATTGGGAATTTTAAACAACATTTCATCTTAACTTGCTTTTTTGCCAACATTTTTTGAAATTAAATATTGTGAAAAAATATAAATATGAAAGATATGAACATATTATTTTCCTTACAGATTCTGTTGCATCAATTTTCAAACAATTCCTATATGGATTATTGTAATTTTTATGTCATTTGATAAATGATAAATATTATATTAAGTTTTATAAAATTTTAATGTGTATAAAGTGTAGCGAGTAATAAATATAGATTACAATTTAATCTCCTACAATTATTTAAACTTTTAAATTAATTTGTTGTCAATGAACTGTCTTCCTTTAAAATATTGTCCATATTATTCAGATATCTGACAGAGAATATCGTGATTCTGGGAATTGCACTTCCAAAGTCAATAGGCAATAGTGTATTAAAAACGGGTCGGGACGGGTTTGCACGAGTCGGCGAGTTTTGTCGGAACGGGTCAACAGGTTTTCACGATACGGGTTAGGATAGGTTCATTTTGGGGGGTTTGGCCGCGATCCGTCCTAGATCCGTCGGGTCGAACGGGTCGGCGGGGCGGGTCGGGTCGGATCCAGGATTTTTTCTTTTAAAATTCAAAAATAATCCAATAAAATCCAAATAAATTCTTTCAAAAATAATTATTAAGAATATTAAAAATATATAACTATTTATATTTTTTACTAAAAAAATAATTTTTTCCGCGTTTTTTTGAAAGTTTTTGAATTTTTTCGAGTTTGCACGGGTTCCCGGGATGGGTCGGGTCGGGACGGGTCCAAAATGGATCGGGTTTAGTACGGTTTTTTTTTTTTTTTGCCCGTGTCCGTGCTAGACGCGTCGGTTATAACGGGTTACAGATTTAACGAGTTGGGTCTCGGATCGGATCGGGTCGCAACCACGAATTCGGCTGGTCAGGTGACCCGTCTGGGTTTTTTTACTACTCTAACAGACAATAGGCCAATAACACACTTTGCTCGATCCTCGAAAGCGTAGCGATATAATAATAAAAAAAAAGAAACAAAAAAAAATGAGAATTACCAAAAGGAGAAGGGCGCAAGGTGGCTCTACACCCGTGAGTGGAGCATTGGATTGTTCATTTACACATTCATCCGCTCAATGAAACAACACATTAAAATTTAGTTCAAATTGAGATCCGTATATGTATGGGTCACTGAAGAGATCTTTCTTATTGATAACTAATTTAGATTTTCTACGGACTGTAATATTTTTTTCTTTAATTTTTCGGAACCAAATAATTTTATGGACTGAATAACACTATTCTGAACTATTCTTCATATAATCATATTTGCTTTACACAAAAATAGTCTTAGATTTTTTTTTCTTATTTTAATACAATAAATATTATAGTTTTTAAGTTGATATAGTTCCTTACAGTAAATAAATACAAATGTAATAACTTAACAGAATATTTTTTCATTAACCCACCAAACATTATTTGATATTTATCAATTATTTATGCATCAACATGATACTTACTAAATAAAAAATAGTAAAAGTTTTCAGTAGTATACTTTTTTGAGTTATTAGATCTTATACTTATGCATAAATTTATCATGTATTGAGTAATTTTAAAAACATATTCTTATTTCTATTGACGACTGACAATACTGGATGATTTTTCATATTTATTAATTTAATTAAAAACTTATCTATATCACAAACTAGAAAAAAAAAACAGAAATTAACTATACTCAAAGCAAAAATTAGCTATGCTAAAAAAAAGTTAGAGGTGGAAGGACCCGATCCGATCCGATCCAAGAAACCCGTCCAACTGTTCGGATCCGAACCCGACCCGACTTATTTTTTTTAAAAAAAGTTAAACTAACCCAACCCAACCGAACTCGACCTGACCCGACCCGACCCGATCTGAGATCAAATGACCTTCAATCCAATTGAAATTTATCAAAGATCTAAAAAAATATAACATGTAAATTGACCCGATCCGACTCGACCCTGACCCGACCCGATTTCTTATAGAAGGTCAAACTGACTCGAACCTGAACCCGACCCGACCCGATTTCTTATAGAAGGTCAAACTGACCCGAACCCGAACCCGACCCGACCAGTCCAATTGCCACCTCTAAAAAAATGGTCAAAAATAAATAAAAAAACATCATTTTGCAACAAAGATGCTGATATATATAGAGAGATAGTTAGACTATTGTGAAAACGTTTGTATTTCGAGTCTAAGTGCATACGGCTCAAATTTTATCGTAACACATCCAAAATTCAAAATTATCATTCTCATTAAATTCTTCATATCAAAATATTGAGGGATACAAAAATTTGAGATATTTTGAGTTTTCTAAATATTTGTTTTAAATTTTTGAAAATCAGCACTAAAATAATAATAAAATATTGAATTATTGTTGCTGATTTTCAAAAATCAAAACAGATACTTAAAAAATTTGAAATATCCCAAATTTTTGTATCCCCTAATATTTTGATATGAAGAATTTAATGAGAATGATAATTTTAAATTTTGGACGTATTACGATAAAATTTGAGCCGTATACACTTGGACTCGAAATGCAAACGTTTTCACAATAGTCTAACTCTCTCTATATATTATTCTTTATATCAACTAATTTATTAATCTGTAAATTGAAAATGATATTATCAATTACTGGGCCATTATACTCTTTATTAATGAGATATTTTAAAACATAAAGATACTGATCTTCTTTTATGGTATAAAATAAAATTATAAAAAGTATAGTTTCTAATATATTTCCTCAAAAGTTATGAACATTAACTCAAGTTGGACCAAATCTTAAAAAAACTCTATTGGATCAAACGGACAGTTATGTGGGTGGACAATTTGTACTTCACTCATGAGCAGGAGTGATGCAGGATTTTGATTAGGAAGGCAATTATCGATTGTAATAGTTTATCGGGTTCAAACTCATTAACTAATCAGGTACTAAATAAAAAAATAATAACTTAATATATATTCTTACCTAATAAAAAAATTATTAAAATAATAAAAAAATTTATATTAAAATAATAACAAAATAAAACTCAAAGTAATAAATAATCAAGTTGATGAAGAAAATTTTCATCTACTGAACATTATATTTTGATATTTTGCATAATTATTTCATTATACACGATATTAAATATTTTTCTTAATAAAATTAATCGGACAATTTAGATGGGGCAAAAAAATTTCAAAGGGAACAAATTATCAAAATATTATCGAAAAATACTATTTTTCAAAATTTTCATGCAGTTGTTCCCCCCCCGAAATACTATGCATCCGCCCTGCTCATGAGTGTATCCACCCTCTACCCAAAGGAGAAAGGTTATGAACTGAGGAGCATGCTTGAATTGTTGAATTTATTCATCAGGAAAATGAGTTGCAAAAAATAGAAATGCACTGAAGCCTGAAAGCAACGTGTGAGGACGGTGAGTCTACGACTCCATTGGCCCAAAAAGAGAACATAACTACAGGAATAAATCTTTTCTTTTCTATCTACTACAGTCTTTTAAATAACCTCACACTGCTTTTTCATTTTGTCGTATTCCAGTTGCACCGTAATAGGATTCATCGTCTTATAATTTTGAAAATTCTGCAATGCAAACTACAATAAATCTACGCCACCCTGATAGGGTTCTTTTTAGTGCCCTCTAGCATTATAAATAGTACATTTTGTCTCAATTGGTATTAGATTCGATTTAATTTTGAAGTTAATAATATTAAATAATATATTTTTAAGATACCTTGTTGCATTCGTTACATGTCTTTAGATTTCTGTTCGGCTGCTGTGTCGAACTTGTACTACGGCACCGATAAATTTAAAGAGAAGGATCCTTGATAATTTGTTATTTTGATAATTTTTACCGTGCATTTTTAAATAAATAGTAAAAAAATATATAAATATTTTTTTACTTATAAAATGATAGTATTTTTTATTTAGAATAAAAAATTTAGTTCAGATTATAATAAATTTTGTCTCTATGGAGTGACGTATGTTTAAATTTCGAGAGAGACACATAAAAAATAATATATCAGAGATTTATGAGAGCCATATTTAATTTTAAAAATTAACTGAAAATGTTTTAAATTTTATATAATTTGATATTGCATCAAACAATACCAAAATTTTATATAATTTACAACAGTTCCAATTTAATGGTCTTTGATGGACTATCAAATGATAATGAAATTGTATGAAATTGAAAACACTATCAATTTATAAATAAATAAATATATCTATAAAATATATATATTTTTTATTTTTCTATTGTCAAAATTAACAAAATAACCTATTAAATCAAGCGATCCCTTCCCAAATTTAAAAAGCCAATTAACACATGTTCTCCTTGATTGGAATGAAGTACTAGTTAGAATTCAATAAAATAGAAAAAGATGAGAGAAAAACAGAGATGAATTGAATTCTTATTTCCTTGATCGGAAGGTATCAAGGAACAAGAAGAATCCATTATAAACAAAATTTTTAAAATCCTACAATTTCATTCAATTTACCACATTTGAACTAGGGTTTCTCTTTTTTACTCTGGATATATACAAAATTTTTAAAAAGTGAAAAGAATATCAACCTCCCAACCAATAAAAATACCAAAAACAACTTATCAGAAAATTTTTTGTACGCTCTCGTCAACCTATTCGAAACAACTTTTTGTCTCAGCAGGAGCGAGGAAAAAACGAAGAAGAGAAGGTAAAGTAATAAAGTTCTGTGTAAACTAATAAAAAATAATTTTAACAATTTTTAAGAAAGAAGAATAAAAAAAATATCCTAGAATTTGGTTATTGGGTGTGACGACTGACGACCCATATCGTTTATTAAACAATTGAAAATTTGCAGTGATCCATAATTAATGGTTATTGATTATATAATAGCTTTTTTTTCTTTTGATAGAAAGATGAGAGTTAAGTCCTCAATTTCATAAATATTCATAAAAAATTCATTTGTATTTCGAGCATATGATTTTTCAAATAGAGAAAATTCTTTTGCCACTAAATCAAACAATGTTTCTCTTGATTATATAACAGTACTTACATATATTTTATATTTTGAAATATATTGCCACCTGGTTTTTAAAATATAACTCAAATTTTATCCAAGTTAGAGTTTTACGAAACTTGATCTGTTCGGTTGAATTAGCATAAGATCATGTATATACATATTTTTTGTTATATTTTTTGGATCATCGTTTGACATGTGTGCCATGGTTGATACAATTTGGAATGTTTACTTGGCATATAAGAACCAGAAAGTCTAATATATATATATATATTTTTAAATATATAAAAAGTAAACGTCATATAAATTAATATTAAATTAATTAATTGTTGAAGTTGTCTACCTGACAGTGGACAGTACGAAAATTAGCTTCTAAAAATCGAAACTATAAATTAGGAGTTGAAGATGTTCTAAAAAATTAACGAAATGGAATTGGTTGTCAACAGTATAGCTTCATGATATGATAATTACTACAGATTAAAACCTATATCCAATATTCTATTGTGATCAGTGGTGTAGTCAGAAATTTTTTGAATGGGGTTCAATAATAATTTAATATTAATTTATATTATCATATTAAATTTTAAAAATATTGTACCATAGTATAGTACTTCATTACATTCATTTATTTACACAATGTACTTTTACAGTTCAAATTAGTTCAAAAGTCAAAATATCTATAAAATTATTTTATTAAATTATCTAAAAAGTCTAAAAATGATTATATTAAATTATTTAAAAAATAAAACTCAATATATAATCATTTGACATATGCTAAAATTATTGCACTATAATATTTATTTTTTTTAGGACAAAATTTTGAAAGAAAAAATCAATTTGAATGAATCTAAAATAATAACAAAATTGCCTTCTTGAGAAGAAAATTGGGCATAAAAATGATTTTGTAAAGTATTTCTCCTGAAAAGAAGTTATAAAGATTGAATTATCTATTTGTTATTTTTGTAATACTTAAAAAGATAAAAATCAAATTCTCATTCAATCTCTAAGGATTTTAAGAAATTGTTAAATTTACACAAAACAATATTTTACAAAGGTTCGCTAGTGAAATATTATATAAATGTTATGGGGTTCAAATGTATATAATTATGAAAAATTCAACAATGTTAGTATAAGTTTTATCAATGTATTAACTATAATTAAAAAATAAATGGGGACATTGAACCTCATTTATTATATCTAAATCCGCCTCTGATTGTGAATGACTAGTTTGTCAGATTGCAGAGAACATGAAACCCTTTGTTGCCCCTCTTGTATTTTCTTTGGTAGATTATTTCCCCACACTTACGGGTACAAACGGATCAGCTATGAACGGATAATGGTCTTATCATATCTGCACCCATTATAATTTTTCAGATACTATTAGTTCGATACAGATATGGATTGGATATTCGACATATATCTGATTACAAATCGGATATCGCACGGATACAAATACGAATATAGATATATTTTGGTTATTAAATAAAAATATTATATCTATCATAGAAAATAATTGCATACTATTTTTTTGATAAAATCATTAATTACAAAAAATATTTAATTAAAAAATTAAATACTAATTATATTATATTAGAAGTTGAAATATATCAATGAACTATAAAATATGATACATTAATATAAATTAGATATAAAATAAATTAAATTTATAATACACGCTAAAAATATAATTAAAAATTATATAATAGAAATATATCGGATAATATCAGATCGATACTTTTGGATAATATCGTCAGATATTGATGAATAATAACTAAGAGAAGAGATCATTTGACAATGGTTATCTTGACAAAGGATTTTTAAATAAATATGAAAAAATCTAAAAATAGAAAAACGTTATGGATATGTTCTTATAATTATAGATTGATGGTGGTTCAAATTTCATACAATTTCATTATCATTTGATAGTCTATCAAAGACCGTCAAATTATAATAATTGCAAATTGTATAAAATTTTGATGATTTTTGATGGAGTATCAAATGATAATGAAATTATATGAAATTTAAATCACTATCAATCTATAAGTAGAAGAGCATATTCATAAAAAAAAAATTCTATTTTTAAAATTTATTTGTATTTATTAGAAAATTTATTGTCAAGATTGTCAATATAAATCATTGTCAAGTGATCCCTACCCAATAACTAAACGATCGGATACATATAACTAATAGTCAAATCGTATCATTATGTGTAAAAGTTTTTTTATATAAATGTGAATATCTTCACATATAAATCAAATATTTTTTACTTTTTTTTCGAATAAAAAATAAATTAAATCAGATAATCTGATCCGTTAATGGCCACACTACACTAGTACAGCGGAGCTTTTTTCTTTTCTTTCTATTTCTAAAAAGAAATTACATGGTGATAAAACTAAAATGTGTGAAACTGAAAGCGTATACTGTAAATAGGTCAAGGAGAAAAGGGGGAACAGAGGAGGGGCGGAGCGATATAATCATAAAAGGCTCTCTCTCTATTTGGGTGCCTTGTCTCGGCCTTGATGCCTTCTTCAATCAGCTCTTAAAATCCTTCTCATGTTGACCTGACTTTCAGAGCTTAGAAGAAGCGAAATTGGCCAATACTTGTTTTCTCCATTAAACTCTGGTCTTAACGCTGATTTGGACACTTAAGCCTATTTCCCTATCTAGGTACCGCTTTGATTTTGGTTGGATGCTTTCGATTGCTTCGATTTTCCTTTCCAAGCTACCAATTATTTGGTGATATTCCTTTTCGTTTGTTTGGGAGTTTTTGGTCTGATTTTGCTTGATTCCAGTGCCTTGTAGAACTGCGTCGTCTGGGAGAGTTTTTGGGCATTGATGTGTACCGAAATTCGGACGATCAATTAGAGATATTTTGGCACTATCCTAAAGAAAACTATCTGATTTTTAATTTGGATCATTCGTACAATCCATCTGCTGCTTCACCAACCGTGCTTCAAGTTTTAAGAAAAGCACCTCTGTAAATGGTCCATCAGATATTCGGCATAATTCCCAGTTGAGCATGTTAAAAACACCAATAAACATGGATGATGGAGAACTAGACCTGTCAAGCCAATTACTGTTGCCCAACCCTGAAACATCAAATTACTTGGAAGAATACATGAAGAACACACGATCGTCATGCACACACACTCACAAGTGCAACCCTCCTGGACCAGTTGCAACTTCACATACGCACACATGCCAGCACACACACACTCAAGTGTTCGCCTCTATAGGTGAAACCCACCCAGCTGACGAACCCAATCCCAGCCCCAAAAGGACACGTCAACCGTTAGGCAACCGTGAAGCAGTACGCAAGTACAGGGAAAAGAAGAAAGCTCATACTGCCTTCTTAGAGGAGGAGGTAAAGAAACTTAGGCTAAACAACCAACAGCTTTTGAAAAGGTTGCGAGGGCAAGCAACACTTGAAGCTGAGGTACTTCGGCTGAGAAGTTTACTTTCGGATCTGAAAACTAAAATAGATTCTGAAATTGGGAATTTCCCGTTTCAGAAGCAATGTGAGATTGGAGATTTCAAATGTTATGACATGGCATCATCAGGCTGGGAGGGGGGCTGTGGCCCTGCTGTGGTTGATTGTCAGACAAGTCAGAAAGATGATTTCTAATTTTAAGATCTGATCTTATCCCTTTTTTTGTGTTTCTCTTATTTGAAATACGTTTGTAGTATGTAGTTATAACTTGTCAGGAGATATCAGTGGGGTGTTTTTTTTTGTATGATTAATAGAAAAACAGTGCTAGATTTGCTTTTTAAAAGCCATTGACTGCCGATATTGTAAAATTGTCTGGGAAAAATATATTGCATGAAACTACAGTTATGCCTGAGAGGCTTAAAGGTGTTGTTTTGTCAAATATGATGATTTTGGCTGCTTTTTCCGTGATGTAGAATTATGTTAATATAATGAAAGTATTCATATTTCAGGTTTGCAAATTCAGTCTATTTTCAAAGTATGTATCTGTATCGTCTGCTTTTTTTTTTTTTTTTTTGAGATATTGTGAGATATTGGTAGGCTGCCAATTGAGTATCTTCTCTTTATATAATTGAAAAGCTATCAAATATTTCTTTCTTTTCTTTTTCGTTTTAGAACTTTGCAAGCTGCAATGGTATGTAAGATATTTTTGGAATCAATTCACAGGAAAGGTGCATCCCTCTTAACCACAATCATAGAACCAGGTACAAGAGCATACTGTATGTACATATATATGATACCTTTGTACCGGTTAACTTGATTTAATTATTTTGCCACCCAATTAAGCCTAAGTAAACCAATTTTGTTTCGAGTGGAAACATTTTCTGATAGTCCATACATCAATAATATCATTAATCATAATCTGTTGTTTACGTTTTAGTGTATATTTTGTGATTGCAAATGTTAAAACAGTCGAACAGAAATGTAAATATGCGAGGTTTTTCTGTTTTATTTGCTGACACTCTTATGGAAATTAAAAAAAAAAATCTATAACAGACTCGCGTTGTGATAAGATGGACAATGAGGGCCACTAAGATATTTTTTAAATACTATAATTATTTTTGTTCTCTAAGCGTACATAACTATAATTAAATATAATGGTCTGTGCTTAATAGTTTGTTGCAATTTGGTGAAGGCATGATTATGTCCGCCAAAAATGGTAAACGCAGAGAACCTCGAGCTCTACGCACCAAAATTACAGTTAAGAAAATTGATGGGGCATGGTACAATCAGTTCGGATAGCATGATACTGAGAACGTGATCAGCAACATTTCAAGAATTTAAAATATAGTTCAATAATTCTGTGTATTTAGATACCGTCTAGTGGTAATACAAGTGTTGCCACACCAATGATCAAACATTAATTTGTTCAAATAACATGATGAGCCAGAATTTAATCTGAGATATGGTGCGCCAACTTGCACTAATTTAATTAGTGCATTGTCCGTGAGTTAGGTTAGAATTATTGCAGGTGATAAATGTCTTTCGTAACAAATAGTTAAATATCTACATTAGAGGGTCATAACACAAGTGGTAAGTGGTAACCGCGTGATCAGCATTGAGCTTCAAATATTCGTTTTGTTTCTTTGTAGTCTGACTTCTGACATCGAAAACATTAAACATCACCTAAAATACTTGGAACCCTCCAATCCAGATTGATGGCACTCATGGAGAGCATCAGGGCAGAGCAATAGCTGACGCAGTATCTCACACCTTTTTCTGTCTATTTTTAATAGAACTACATTTTTAACAATTCAGACGTCTGATACAAAAACCCTAAGACCATAGAACAGTCATCCTAATGAAAATTTAAATCAGGATCAAACATGTTGAAGAAAAGCAACAAAAGGAAGTTGGGAAAAATGACAAATAGTTAAGTTTTTTTTACAAGTGTTGAGCTCTCCAGTCTACTGAAAAATCTTCACCATCATCACTGGATGAATCATCGCTTGATGACTCCTTTGAGTCGAATGCTGGCTTTTGTTTAGCCCTGGCAAGATGTGATGCCTTGGTCTCGGCCAGCTTCTGTTTGACCATATCAACCTTCTCTCTGTACTCCCTGTATATATTAAAAATATATATAAGAGGAGAACCATATACCTGCTAATAACTTGTCCATTTTGTGAAACTAATAAACACTGGAGGAATAAAAAGTTCATTGTTATGATTTTATCACCGTTGCTCCAAGGTCAAGAACTCTTCTTGCTCCTCTGCAGCATCGATCTGAAATTATAAAGCAGAGTCAGTTTTTGGCATTTTGTCTGCTGAAAAATACCTACTAGGATACTACTCCTATTATTACTACCAGTATTGAAATATAATAGTAGTTCAGTAAGTTTGCTATTATAAATGCTTGTCTACTGGTTGCAGATGTATACCATTACCATATCAGGCAAAATTTAATTTATTGCAACCCAGTCGGTAGTAACAGACGGTTGTTACGTGTTTTTACATCCATTATTTGGTTTCCTAACATCATTTCATTTTTTGTACCAAATATAAAAAATAAAGAATAGAAAGTATGATTTCCATTTTTTCCAGAATATAATACACAAGTCAACCTCTTCTTCCTCAAGGCGGTTGTCAACTTCTTGCAAGTCATCTTGAATTTCCTTCTCAAATTCTTTGTATGCATCACTACACAGTTAGGTTTCCATCAAATACAAAACAATTCACATGTTCCAATTAATATTCATTAGAGAAAATGAAAGACATATGTACTTGATATCAACTTTAACTGGTTGGATGCCACGGGCACGAAGGTCTGCATCCTTGTTATCAAAAAAACCTTCAGGCAAGGCACCCTTTTCCGATTTGACTGGTTGGTCGACTGTATTTGATTCTGCCGACTTGGCTTCTTCCCAGGTATCATCAAAAAAGCTATCAGGTGCAGTTCTCTTAGCTGGTAAGATGCTCTTTGGTACCTTGAATTCTGAATTTTCAGCCTTTTTATCTGTTTTCTTTTTGGAAGACACTGGGACTGATACTTGCATTGGCTCATCAATAGAATGTGAAGCATTCAGTGATTCACTATTGGCATCTGCAGATTAAATGTGGCAGAAAAAAAGGGGTTTTAAAGGTGGAAGTACACTAGATCATGTATTCATGTATAGTGGAAAGGTTCTGTTGGCCATTCAGGTGTGAACTATTCAACATTCCATCATAATTACCAAACCTCAAGCTATTTGCATTAAAAATCAATAGCTATATTCAAACAGCAACAGTGTTGATATCTCTATTGTTGAAAAAGAATCAAATATCCATTGGCTTCTTCATCTTAACCAAAACTGGCACAGAACAAACAGACAGGGATTTCAATTACGTACCGGCATTCAATTTAGGTTTGTAGAATTAAATTCTGATTGAACAACAGACAAAAAAGGGACCTCAATTACAGGCATACCTTCATCATAGCACATAATACTGAATAGTCGGATGTATACAAATGTCTCAAAACTGTCAGTGGCAATTGCAAGTACGAAAATCAAGAAAAGGTGTGTACCATTTAAATGTAAAAAATGATTTGGGGAACCTACCAGTCAGTTGTTTGTTTGCCTGCTTGCTGTCAAAAAAGTTTGCTGGCAGAGAAGAAGCTGCTTGCGATTTCTGCGGAACGTTTGCCTCTTGTTCATGGTTTACATTTTTATTCTTCTTTGCTTCAGCAGCAGCTGCTTTAAGATTTTCAATAGCCTGCCGCGTACATAAGAGTTGTTCTTCAATAAGTCAACAGCCATTGCGGCATACTATGTGCAAAGAATATAAACATGTATTACATTATAAAAACCTAGTACCTCATGATGTTTACGAGAAACTTGGTGTGCGGGCCAGATAGAGTCTGATTTTAATGTAATATTGCATACTTTGCAAATAGGCTGGCTGTGCTCATTATACCTGCAGTGTTATGATTTTAAATCAGCACTGGTACTTCACAAGCACCTAGCTAATATAGCAGTGAATTCCTAACTAAATCACAAGTTGTTCAAAGTTAATGACAATAATCCTGGTTGAAGAATGATGATATTTAAGAGTTTATGTGGTCAGGTGTTACAGTAAAGGAATGGACATTGGACATTCTGCTTAGACCGACTGTATGATACCAGATTACCAGTTGGTAAGAAATGATATTATTTTTTGGTTGATTTGTGCTTACAATTGAATTGGCTGTCAGGTAAGGTAACAATAATCAATATTTGTATCACACATCTAAAGAAAAGGAAGTGAAATCGAATCATAGAAGCCACGCGCAGTACATTTAAAAGCGCATATACAATTTACGACGAGATATAACCAATTATGAACAGCGAAATCGTCCGATGTTAAGAAAATCGAGCTCTAACAGTACTAATCTACAGTACCTTACCTTACTAGAGGCGAATCTATGCGCTTCTCCTTTTTCTGCTCCGACTCTCTCAGCTTCGCGCGAAATAGCGCTTTTCTTTGATCCATCTCAAGACAGACTAACAGTCACACCAATGGCGTTTCGATACAAGTGAATTGGACGAAATGGAGGTGGATACAGTCGACGATTGGAGAAGAAAGAATGCTGGTTTGGGCTGTCATTTTCCACGAGCTTTTTTATGGGCCGAACTTTCAATCAAGCGCAGAAAGGGCCGATTATCGGTTTCGCTGTTGTTCTCTTTTTAATTGTATTGTTTTCATTAGACCGAAGCAAATCTGGACCTTTTGTACTAAATTGAATGTTTTTTTGTGTGTGTACTATGTACGTAGGCAAATTATCTGCTTAGGAAATTTTATTAAACAATAAAAAGAGTTTATAAGTTTTTTATTTTTTATTTTTTAAAAAATGGATTCAAGAGCCACCAATTCCAATGAACATGAACCATATAGATACAGGAGCTAAATTTAGCACAAACACAAAAAATATTTGATCAGTTAGAGAAAGAATTTATAAAGTATTTGGCTTGTTATACACAAATTACATCATTTTACCGCAAAACCAAAACCTCATAATTTGTTTTATAATAAATATCAGATTGAACGTTTTTCGATTCTAACTGAATAAAACGAAGTTTGATTAAATATTCCTTTTCTTATTTTCCGAAGTTTCTTTCTACCAATTTTAATAGTAACAGTAATTGGTGTAACAGAAATTATTTTTGCATTCCGAATGTTGTACCTCTTATTTGCATTGAATGTTAGATATAACAATATTTCTGAAAATATATAAGCTATAACTTGAATTTTGAACTATGCATTTTTAAAAATTGTTAATAAATATATCACACAGATTTTTGCCAAGTCATGAAATTTACTCTTTTCACCTAATTATCGGACGGCTATTTTTTATCTATAGAAAAAAAGCGAACCTGCAAAGAGATTTTCGAAATGTACATTTAGAGTTTTGGGAAATAAATTTCTGTAGATCTTTTTTCTCAAACAAAAATATCTATAGATCTGAACATTACACTTGTTATCCGATTTTTTTTTTAAATAACACAAAATATCAAGACATGAATCCTAATTGGTTTTATTTAAATTGGATTACAAATATTACGGCTAGAACTGTTTGTATACAGTCTAGTCTGATCATATATTTTTTTAAATTATATCACATTAAATATATAACATATCTATATTCATAGATATATTTATAGTTTTAAAATTCTTAATATATAAAGAGAGTAAAGTTTTCAATCTTTTTAAGTATGTCACATCATCATTTTTCTTCACTATTAATTTTATTTTTTTCATCTACTTAAATCTAAATGTTCATATATACTTTTTCTCTCATCTCATTTAAAATAGATGAGTGTGATATACTTGAAATGAAATTTAACCTTAGCATGATCCAATTTTATTAATATTATTCTTTAAAATTATCATATTTAATTATATTATTTTTACATATATTTTTAATATTTAAATTTTTCTTAATGCGAAATTTTTATTGAATATACTTTACATTTCTATATTTTTAATTATTTATTTCAAAATTATATTATTGGGGCGAAACTCAAATTACAACCCTAGTTAAAATAATCTATGAATGAAACTTGTTACATACGAAGAAGTTTGATGATCAAAATTCAAGATTATGATTCATTTAGATGTAATAATCATTAAAAAATTTATCCATAACAAAACTCCTCTTTTGTTGATATTACTTATCATATTTGTTGAATGATGTTACTAATTATTATATTTATTCATAAAATGAAATAGTTATTTCATGTTACTTAGATTTTTTTATTATATAAAACCTATATGATCTTCACAAGTAGTTATTACATGCAAGACACATGACTAGTTGATTACACTAAACCTGTGCTCCACAAAAAAAAAAAATAGAAAGGGAAGGGGGAGGGAAGGAGAGGGGAGGGGAGGAATGTTAAAATTGAGTTCACCTCTTTTACACTCTAATTTGGAAGGATCAAATTTTATTGATTTGAAAGATAGAAAAAATAACTTTCTTTTTTCCCCTCTTTACATAAAATTTTATGGAATAAATAACAAATCAAAATTTCTCTCATCTCCCCTCCCCTCTCGTCTCCTCCTCTACCCATTTTGTAGAGCACACCCTAACACAACATTAAAACTAAATACTACAAATAATCTGATTCGGAGAGCATCCAAAATTTTAGCTGGCATGTGACAAACAACTTGCTGAAATCTCTCCCCACATTTCGCACTTTTTGTGCTTTTAAATGAAAAGAAGTAATAATATTATGAGGATGATTCATTGCCACCCTATATCATAAATTTATTTTTTAATTTTAATATTTAAAATTTAAATTTAAACTGTTGATATTATTAATTTTTGTAAGAGATTTACGCTCATAAAATTTCATAATTTTTAAAATATCAAATTTAGAATATAAATAAAAAAAGACTTTGACAAGCAAGCAACTCGCTGAAATCTATCCCCACTTTTTCAACTTTTCCCACTTTTCCCACTTTTCGCGCTTTGCATGAAAAAAAATAATAAAATTATTGTTCTTAAAACGGTACCATCTCTCAATAGAGAAGATGAGCAAATGCAAAGAAAATTAAATTTCACAATCCACTGAAGGTTGCAATTTGAGCACTTAAAATAGTCCTTTCTCGAATGGTCCATTTATATCGTTCGTCTCCAATTTCCCACCACATTCTCCCATGTATAAAAGGTGAAGAAAACTCACTCATTCTCACTCACATTAATTGTTCTACTAATATTTTCACGAACTCTCAGATGGAGTACGTGGAGAGTTCCAAATGGATGCTAGTGAGGTTTGTAAATATTTGTAAAAGTTTGGTGTGCAATTAAGATATTTGGTTTCATTACCCTCTACTCTCTAGTATCTATTATCTAGTCGCTTCACATTCCCTAATCTTGTTCTCTTTCTTGCACTCCCACTTTGGAAGTGAGATTTAGGTGGCTTTCCTCTCTGCTCTCAAGTCTCTACTCCGCAGGTTAATATTACTTTTGAGTTCTTTTAATCGGATCTTCTCCAATTCTAATTGTATCTGGATGCTCTTCTGTCTGTGTCTCTGTGATAATTAAGGTCTTTGCATCGTATTGTTTGTAAATCCGAACTGAGTGGTTCTTTTATTCTTGAATATTTTCCTGCATTTTTTGGATGTCAGGAACCAACTTGGATCGATACTTCAATGGGCTCTTATACCAGGGCACCAATTTATGTTCGCTGGTATCATTTTAACACTGAAAATATGGGGGAGGTGTTATTGTTGTGGTGATATCTGGAAAAATTTATGATTATAGATTTATAATTAAAATGATTTTTTATATTTTTCAAACGTAACAAACTCCGTTGTCTTGATGTATCTGTGATTTCCATGTCTACATTGAATTTTCAACGAAGTTAGTGAGCCTGACTTCTTAAATAATATCAAAGTATTAATTTGATAGCTTTTACACTTCGCTAAGTTTTCTAGATAGAAATGATTTTGAAACCGCAATTGCTGAAGCTCTAGTTGCCAGCAGTAAAGTAAAAAGAGCTTAAAATTTCATGTTTTGTTCCAAAATGAACTATTAATCTGCTAATAAGTTATTTCATAGCTGTTCCATTTAAGACTCTCTTGTAAAAGGCTTGTTCTTTCATAATAACCTCTTTCTTCTATATTCTGCTGGGTAGGATTCGACAATAGACATGAGTCTGTGTCGAAGATAGAATTTCTTTTATCTAAGTCCTGATTTCTATTTATTTATGAAGAAATTCAGAAAAAAATGATATTAATGAGATTGGAAAAACCCGAATTTCACTGCCCGGAAGGGGCATTGCCCAACTAATTTTTGAGCTTAGATAGTGTAGTGTACGAATATTCCTGATTCGACTAAACCCTAATTTCACTAAACTCTTGTGAATGCCCTTTAAATTGTGCCATGAATGAACTGGATCCATAATTTGCATGTTTGATTACAATCTTTTTAAGTTCTTATTGCATTTATTTATGTGCTTGTTTGTAATTCTGTGAAGGGAGCTGGAGAGAAGGACGCTTCGCTCAGGCTTTTTTTTTTTAGTGTTAGGCGTACTAATAAGTGGATTTAGAAGATGTCAAGCAGAAATACACATTGGTGTTATCTGTGCCGTGAGGCAATACGGCCTGATTATGGTCAGGATCCCACATGCCCAAATTGCAACCAAGGGTTCATCCAGGAGCTAAATGAAATCGGGTCAATCAATGACCCATTTGACCTGATCCAACCTGAATCAGCTCCATATACGAACACTAACTCTCCATTTGGTTTCATGGAGGTATTTTCGGCCTTGATGAGACATCGTGTGGCTGGGATGCACCGTGACTTTGATATCCATGCCAGACCAGGTATGGATGGCCGTTTTGTTAGCTATGGACTAGGTCCTCGCCGCACAAATATAGGTGATACCTTTCCTGGAACTGGTCTGGAACAGTTGTTCGAGCAGCTGTTATTAAGCAATGATAGACAAGGCCCCCCACCAGCTTCACGCTCTGCAATTGATGCAATGCCTGTGGTCAGAATAAATAACAGGCATCTGCGCAGTGAGACACACTGTGCTGTTTGTAAGGAAAAATTTGAATTGGGGATTGAGGTGCGGGAAATGCCTTGTAAGCATTTGTACCATTCTGATTGTATTGTGCCTTGGTTGGTTCGGCATAACTCGTGCCCAGTCTGTCGCAAGGAGCTACCTGCACGGGCCCCAACTGGAAGCAGCAGCAATTACCGTGGTTTTGGTAGTAATATTGGTAGTGGTGGAAATGGCAGGGAGAACCAAATGAGGCGTAGCACATGGTCATTTCTCTGGCCTTTTAGGGCTTCCAGTTCAGATTCAGGTTCGGAGCAAAGGAGGTTTGCGGAAAGTGGATCTTATTCAGTGTACGAAGATCCAAATGCTACTGGTAATTCACAATGGTCATACAGTTGGTGATATGTTTTTTCGAAGTCTTTGTTCTGCATGAGATATCGATTAATGAGTTTTTAAGTTGAATATATATTATATTATAGTTCACGAGGTGAAAGTATTATCTCAGTACTTTTTGTTGAATACTTGTGAATCTCTGTTAATTTGAGATGTTGCATGAATGAAGGAATGAAAGTGGTACCTTATTTTTATGTTATGCTTTAGTTTTGTGATCTCTGCGTACTTGCAATTTTCGATAGAGATTATCCTACTTCAATGCTGAGGTAGATCTAAATATCATAGCTGTTTTTTATAAGAGAAGACAATGCAGTGCTGATACAACTTTTTGTAAATTTTATCTTTATCAGAGTTGGTTTGCGTCCCTGCCATCGTTAAAATTAAGAGCAAACTGTGGATAGTTTTCTTTCGTTTCAATCCGAATTGACCAGATTGGACCCAAACTACGTATGTATTCATATCAATCGAAAACCCAAATCCTAAAATTTTGTCAAAACTCGGAACAAGTTTTTACGAACCTTCTATTTTGATGGCATACTGCCTACAGTTAGTTACACCGGTTTTCTATACGCGCACTCTGCAGTGTATAATTTTATAGATAAAAAATATTTAAAATATATAGATATATTTATATATTGATAGTGTTTTAATTATCATATAATTTTATTATAGTTTGATACTATTAAAAACTATTAAAATTTTATATAATATACAATAATTTAAATTTAACAGTTCTCTGATTAAATATCAAATGATAATATAATTGCATGAAAATAAAACACTATATAAGTAAAAAAATATTTCTTTAATTTTTCATTTTTAAGATTTTTTTTATATTTATTTAAAAATTCATTATCAAAATTGTTAAAATGAATCCCTCCCTTTATATTTTCCTCTTCATCAAGGTAAACGAGTGGAAAAAAAATAGTTTTTTTTTCATACAAACGTAAAATCATTTTCTTATGAAATCAGTTTTCCTCAACAATTCCTTGAAAATGAACGACCCTGAGTTGAACCTGTAGTTTATTTTCGCTGGGTCCCACTTGTCAGTTGCTACGGACAGCAACTATTACCAGGGGCGGAGCTACTTAGTAGCTTTGGGGTCTCAGGACCCATTAAAATTTCAAAAACCTCAGGGACCTCAGTAAAAAAAAATTATAGGACCCCACTGAATAAATTACAAGGACCTCAGCGTACTCGTTCCGCGTCTGACTTTCATCACGTACTTGCCTGAGTTGCCTCATGCCTTCTCCAGTCTGACTCACAACTCGACGAGTGAAAAGTACTCACGTCTCCTCCAGGCTCCAAACAGACTAGACCTCCAACCTCCAGTCATCTGACTTGCTGCTCGCGAGTCTTCCTTCATTAGTTCATTCGGTTTGCCATCTATACTTGGTTTTTCATCTTTATACTTCATCGTGTTTATACTTGAGTTTTCATTTGATTACTTGGTAGTTGGTACCAGTAACAGTCTAACAGTAAGAAATGTAGTCATTTGCATTGAATTTGAATTAGTATATCCATAAAGTATAGTCATCCAAATGCATTGATTTTGAACTTTGATTAATGACTTTGTCTTAGATGTTAAATATATAAACGACTGATTAAGAACTATTGAAGTTAATTAAAATATGAACAAGATACATATGGTACAAGAAAATTAATTTTTTTGTTTTATATTTCCAGGCTAAGCCAAATTTAGGTGATCAAAGCGTTCTATTTGACATCAACACTCTCGAGGTTAGCAAAATTTTTCCCTTATGATCAACTTTTATTTTGCTCATATTATATATTATCATAGCAGACATGCAGTTTTTTTTAAAAAAAAAGTTATCTATGGGTCTCAAGCTTATTATAAACCCCTCCATAATATACTCAAAAAGGCTTATGCTTTTAGTATGATTTGTTAATAAAATCGTTATTATAATTCTTGTAATTTAAGCATTGGTCACTCGTAGCTGATTTAAATAACCTCAATTTAAATTATCTTGAATTTTATATTAAATTGAATTGTTTATTTGTGAATTAATATTAGTATATTAATTTTACTGTGATTAATTATCATTAAAAAAAATTTAGAGACCCACTAAATCAAAATCCTGACTACATTACAGAGAACTTTTAACAAATAACATAATTTCTACTCTTCGGATATAAAAAGGGAAATGTTGGTTTCCCAAACAAATAAGATTACCAACAAATGAACATTGAAAAATAAAAAAATTGCAACAATTGACATTAAGGCCCTTGGTCAAAGTCCTCGACCGCGATAGTAATATTCAAGGCCACACCAACCTAACCCAAGTACCCAACTCAACTCAAACGCTTACTAAAGATTTTCAATTGTGAAAAATGGGGAATCCCCATCACTCTATTTTCAACAATGGCTTCTTCTTCTCATCTCCTTGCTCACCATCTCTTCCCCTCTTCGCTCCAGGTCTCCTCCAAACGCTCAATTTCTCCTGACAGATGTCTGTTTCTGCGCCCTCATACCCGTTTTAGAAAGAGCCCGGTTCTCAAAATCGCTGCCTCTGGGTCGGGAAGAAGGCAATTCGAGGTACCCAGTCAATTTTAGGAAAGATGCTTGATTATCGTTTTTAGCTTTTCCGATAGCTCTCTTTTATTGTCTTACTGTTTTTCTTCTTTTTTTAGTTTGTATATGATGTAGAGGATAAACTAAATAAATTAGCTGATGAGGTGGATAAAAATGCTGGGCTCTCAAGGCTTAATCTTTTCTCACCTTGCAAGGTAAAAGAATAAATATTTTAATATGCGAAACAAGTGATAATAACATAATTTGGCAATTGATTTGAATAATTAGACCATTAGTTGGGGAAGTTACTTATGTTAAGGTTGCTAAACTTTAGCTTTTCAGTGACCAGTTAGGATAGCTTTAGGTGTACCAGTAACTACACCACTTAAGATTGTCAGAACTCTATTCTTAGTTTGTAATGGTCTAATGGATTTAATTGAAACAGGTGTCTCTCTCCATTATTTCCAAAAAACATCAGGGTAACTTGGAAATTATAAAGATTGCACCAAATCCTGTCCCAATTCCAATATTGAGATATGAATTGAGGATAATGTACATAATAAAGAAAAAATAGTATGTACATTGAAATGTGTATTTTATTTTTAGATCAATGTGTTTTTGAGGATAACAGGCAAGAGGGAAGATGGTTATCATGACTTGGCTTCCCTTTTTCATGTAAGCAGCTGATTTACCTTCCTCTCATTTTTTTTTTCCAATGACATTGAAAATCAAAAGTTTTGGAGAGTGGCATGTAAGATCTTGCTTTGTTAAGGGAGTCTTGTTACAGCTAGTTCATTAATTACGGATATTCATTTTCAGTTACTTCTATATTCTCTAAAATGTTTGCAAATATCAATTAGTCCAAGGTCTAGCCCAAATTTCTATCAATTAAATTTTAGTTTTATGTAAAGCTTGAAATGGGCTCAGGAAAGAACCATTTTCTGTTACAATTTCCAGTAGGCCCTGTTTTTGTCCATGTAATCTCACACATAACCTTCGAGAAGAAAACAAACAAGGCTTGAAATGGGATCAATTTTCCTTGATCTTCAACAGTTTTATAATGCCCCATATAATTAAAAGTGAAGATAATAAAATGCAAAAGAACCAAAAAGGGATGCCAATCTGACTATTAGTGCTCTATGAAACAAGTACCAGAAGTGTTTATCAATATTCAGTACTGTCTGCAGGTTGATTATTTACATGTAAGTACATCCCATTTCTTAATGAACAAAAGGCAAATGGTGATCATGTAATCATGATTCTATAAATTATTTTAGTTTTTTCCTTTTTAATTATACACTTAAATATCCCATTACAGGTAATAAGTTTAGGAGATACCATCAAGTTCTCTTTATCTCCAACCAAGACGAAGGATCGTTTATCTACCAATGTGTCAGGTGTTCCACTAGATGAGAGGAACTTGGTAAAACTACTACTTTCTATTCACATTTTTTTGATGTCGCTTTCTTTGTCAATGTTATAATGTGTATTCTTTTCTTTTGTAATCTGTTGGATATGCAGATAATCAAGGCACTTAATCTCTATCGCAAGAAAACTGGGACAGATAACTTTTTCTGGGTAAACAACTACTTTAATCATTGATTTGTTTGTATCAAGTGATTATATCAGTTCATATTTGTAATGGATCTTTTCGCATAATTAGAAGACCTATTTTTGTTTTTTGCTTTTTTAGTGTTGGAGGGAACTAGATTTTTAGCTCCCTAATAGTTTTTTCATCAAAGCAGAGAAAACATCAAATGAAACCATTTGAACCCAATTCAATTTTTAAATTTTTATGCATATATTTGCTTTAAAATTAAATATTTGTTTATAGATCCATCTTGATAAAAAAGTACCAACTGGTGCTGGTCTTGGGGGTGGAAGTAGCAATGCTGCAACTGCACTTTGGGCAGCTAACCAGTTTACTGGAGGCCTTGCCTCAGAAGATGACTTGCAGGAATGGTCTGCCGAAATTGGGTCTGATATTCCATTTTCTTTTCCCATGGTGCTGCCTACTGCACTGGACGGGGAGAGGTGCTTTACTACATCTCATTTTTTATATATGAAGCTGTATCCTGCTATTAATTTAGTAGTGTATTTTACTTTTGTAATGGTTGAATACTAGACATTTAGACAATGATTCACAAATTGGAATGCAATTGCCAGCTTAGTAGAATGAGTTCTCAAAAAGATAAGCTGAAGTCATAAATATGAACCCACATTGGAGGCAAAAGGCCTAACTTTGTTATATGTAGGAGCAAAGGAGTAAAAAAAAAGTTGTGTATATTTTGGCTTTTTATAATATTTTTATACTTTAGATTTTGACACTGCAACATAATGTGACTAAGGGATGGTACTTTTGGTATTTCTTATGGTAGGTTGTTGAAGACATTCCACATGCCTTGCCCACTAATCTCCCATTGGTTCTCATAAAGCCAAAAGAGGCATGCTCCACTGCTGAAGTCTACAAGGTAATTGAAGTACTTTGGCTAACATGCCCTTGGACTAAACTTTAATCTGAAGAAGCCCTGATATGTTGTGCAGCGCCTTCGGTTAGAGCACACAAGTTCAACTGACCCGTCACTACTGCTTCAACAAATTTCTCAACATGGGATTTCTCAAGATGTATGCATCAATGATTTAGGTAAAAAACTGATAAGGCATGCATTGTTCTTCACCTCCTCTCTCATCAATTGTCATGTCCATTTTTGTATTTAATAATAATTTATATTCTATCTGTCAGAACTGCCGGCTTTTGAGGTACTGCCATCTCTGAAAAAGTTGAAAAAGCGCATAATTGCAGCTAGCCGGGGTGACTATCAAGCTGTTTTCATGTCAGGAAGGTACTGATAACCACAACATGGAGACTTCATTTGCTTTTTCTCTAGCTAAACTTGGCCTCTGATTGGGTTGTTGTATGAAATTGCAGTGGAAGCACAATTGTTGGAGTTGGTTCTCCTGACCCCCCTTCATTTATCTACGATGAAGAAGATTACAAGGATGTTTTTGTATCAGGTAATAAACATAAGCTCATGAGATATTTGTATTTATTTTATTCATTTCGGAAATATGTTTTTATATTGTGCATTTATGCATCTCTAGGTGCTTGCTTCCTCACACGCCAAAAGAATGAATGGTACAAAGAGCCTCTCTCTCCAGCTGCAACCTCTTTCAGCCAAGACGCGACAGATGAAGCTCCATCATCCCCATTTTGACGATCTTAGATATTTTTTAAGAAATATTCGCATGATTGAGTTTCTGGGAAAAAAAAAGGGTCCGTGTAGAGTACATTTTATTGTTTTACAAACGTTCATCCAATAAGGCTCCATTAATTGTGGTTTGTTTCAACATTGCACGTTTTTCTATAAATGGACAAATTATAGATAAAAGAATGTCGTGTTGACAATATTCGTCTACGATAATGCTAGATAATTTTTTCCACTAAATGCGTTCAACAACACTACCGATGTATAACATGAAATCTGCTAGCGAGTAATTCACAAAATTGAATTAGTCAATGACGAGGTGGCATGTGGATTGTCGTTTCTAATAATAAAGAGGGGAAAAATGGAAATTTACAACATCACAGTGAACGGCTAATTTTATTAAATATAATTTAATTCTAAATATTTAAATAATCATACATAAAAAAAAAACGAGAGAGAGAGCAGCCGGGAAAAAAAAGAGAGAAACCAGTACATGCTTCGAATTAGCCCCCCTCTATATTGTCATTGGTCATCCAATCTTACCCTGAATAGAACAACATAGCCGATTACTCTGTCTCGTCGCTGGATTCTGAATTTCCATTATTGCCCTTGGAAGTATCTCCTCCTTCCTCCTCTCTCTCTGCCTTCCCATCAGTCTCCGACCCCTCTTTAGCCGGAGGTTCATCCGACACCTGCTCGGGGGAAGACGCCTCCGTTGCTTCCACGACGGTCGTCTCCATCAAGAGCACGGGATTGAAAGAACCGAATTTTGGTGTAGTTTCGATCGGAGCAGCGTTTCTCGCATCAAAAGAAAAGGAATCCAAGCTATCTGCTTTCTCCGTTTCTAAACTCTCCAGAGCTGCCACGCACGTGCGCCGTCGCTTCGTTTCCCGTGAATCCTTCTTTTCCTCCCTGTCCTCTGGGGATGCTCGTCGTAGTAGCGGCCCGATCGACGGAGATGGATCAGCGGCGGTGGCGAGAGGTTCCTCCGCCTGAGCCGCCATAGGAAAAAGGAGAGTGCGTGCGATCGATTCCTTAATTTTCTTTTCCTTATATTATAGGAATTCGATCTGAAGGTGGTGTCAGGACAGTCGAAAGGAAGGAATTAAAATGGAAAAGAATAAAGATAGCCGATAGGGAAGAAGATCTGCGGATCGGTTTTCGGGGACCCATATAGTGGCTGACACGGTGGTCCCACTAAAGATGTCATTCAGAGTTCCGATCGCTGATCCATATTTTTTTCTACTGGTCACTGGACATATGGTCTGCTTAGTACTTTAGGAGGACCCGTCTGAGAGGAACCTTAAATTTTGCCTGTTCCCGGAGCACTATGGAATATAGTGCAGAGTCACTGTACGTTGGACCAGTACGTGTCAGTGGGTGTCGGGTATCTGCGGTGCGGAGGTTCCTTCTTGGGTGAGACAACCGAGTGAAGTAAACAGAATTTTTTTTTATGAATATGTTTTTTTTATATTGATAATTTATAAAATTTTATGTATTTTTATTAATGTTTGATAGTTCATTAAACATGATTAAATTTAATATTTTTTTATTAATATTTATAATGATTTTAAATTAATAATTTTTAATATACTATTAAATATTAATGAAATTATATAAAATTTAACTAACTATCAATCTAAAAGTGAAATAATATATTTATAAAAAAAAATTTTTTTTTTTTTACATTTAAAAGTAGAACCTACTATTTGCTATTTGGATCTACGGCACAGGAGGTGAAAATCTGGTACAGAACTCCCATGATGGATATATTCATTCCACTATTGAAATGTTAGCATCGTAATTATTATCTATTTTAAATCATGATTACGACGTCTACAGTTTCATTCTTAATACAGTTTTATATGCTGTTATCAGCTTCAATTGTAGTTAATACAGTTTTATATGCTGTTATCAGCTTCAGTTTTATATTTTTGTCAGCAATTCTTAATACAGTTTTATATGCTGTTATCAGCTTCAATTGTAGGTACTAGTTGTATGGGCTGCTGCTCGGGCTTGTATTGGTCACTTGATACCAGATATGGAGGCAGATTTTTGAAATATGCGGATCAAATATATGCATATTCAAAATTTATTGCTGACAAAAATATAATAAATTTATCACAAACTGTTTTTCATGACACCTTTTATTATTAAGAAATAATTCATTAATTGACACATTTTATTTCACAAACCGTTTTTGATGAATCTCATTGCAGAAAAATACATCTTTTGGAATTGGGACGAATTTGGACTATCAAAACTTTTGTACATAATATAAATTTAGTAATGTTGAAATTATAAATATTCACTTATAAGAATATTTAATTTATGAGAAATTTATTATACTTTTATCATCTTTAAATTTGAACACGTATATGATATATCTTTGAGCCGCATAGTCCAAAAATCTGCCAATGACTTTACGCCCTGCGTAGAATGTATAACAATTAACATAGTAAAGTTATCATGCTGTTAAGAGTATGAAATTCCTCCGTAATCCTAACTCAAAAAATATATCAAATGATTTTCAAATTTTGTTTTATTACTCTCATTAATTTTTTCATATTAAAATTTTATGGAGTACAAAAATTTGAACCATTTCGAGTTTTCTATGTCATTCTTTTTAATTTTTGAAAATAATGTATAAACATTAAATATTTTATTATTATTTTTAGAGTTGATTTTCAAAAATTAAAAATAGTGACTTAAAAAACTTGAAACACCTCAAAATTTTGCATCCTATATGATTTCAATATGAAGAATTTAATGAGAGTGATAAATCAAAATCTAAAAATTATTTGATATATTTTTTAAGTTAGAATCATGGAAAGGATCAGTACTCCTAAGAACACACTAGCTTTTACTCCAATTAACAAACAAATTACATCATAATAGCTGCAATGTTGATTACTTGCTTAAGACTTATCCATTTTTTTTTACAGAAAGTGGGGTTACCATTAATTTCATCTAAAAATATAAAGTTCATATGATACCATAACCCAGTATCGAAATTTACCTAATCTAATAAACTATCTATTGAACTAAGAATGCCCTCCGAAGCGATAATTCATATCCTCTTTACCCTATAATGTGGAAATATATCAAAGAATCTTAACAACCCAAGGAACTAAAATTTCTTCCACGATCCGGATGAAGGTAGGTAAATTAATCACAAGAGTTCATAAAAAACTACTAGACTAAAGAAATTTTAAGTTTTAATATCTTCCACATCCTGTTAGCTCTAAAACACTATTTTTTTTGCTTGTCCAAGTCCGCAGTACCTTTTAATAACAAGTTTGTCTATTTCAGCTGAAACAAAAGTTACAGTCCATACATATGCAGGAGGGTATTTAATACTAGTTTTTTAAACTATCAAATTTAGCTAATCAATATTAAACATTCCTATTTTTTTTTCAGACCAACATTCTTTCTCTAAGAGTTCTAATCATAAAGTATGATCTGTTATCTGTACTGGCAATGAGTTGATATTATTTGATAGTATGTCATGTAGTATATTTTGATACTCACTACCTTTAATAAAACATCAATATTAAGCTAATACAATAATTGAGTCACCCATATTTGCTTTTGTTTTGTCTGTCTTAATATATAATTTTATTCCTTTCATTTCAAGTGACTATAAAATAATGCTCCCCTTATCAGTTAACATAGTTTTGAATCTTTATAAGATATGTTGGTATCTATTTGCCACAATTCCTATAGTGAGTTGCAATTAAACTAAAAATGATTGTAGCTAGTAAACTAGTTTCATAAACATATTGATTTTGAATAATGAAAAAAAAAGACATTCTATAATTTCTACTTCATCACATAATATACATTTGCCATCTCTCTGCTAACTTCTTTTTGTTAAATTATCTTTTGTCAGTATTTTTTTTTTTTGTACCAATTATAGAAAGATTTTGATTTTTAATGGAATACAAGCTGACCAAGTAATTGTAATGAGAATTTTTAATTTCACCAAATTCTAATCAGGAGTAGCATGAATGTATGGTAAATACACTTGATGAGGTCCATCTTGAGGTAAGGGTATCCTCATTATTTCTTAAGTTAATATTAGCGAATTAATTGTATAAATTTAGTAATTGATCCATAAGTATTAGATTAAGACTTCTATTAAAACTTAAATAGAACATGTTGTATTCTATAACCGAGATACTTTTATGTTCTGATATGATGCCAGTTCATATAATAGTGAAAATTGATATTTTATGGCACATTCATTTAACCTTCTATTCTTCTAAAATAGAGTGTTTTATCCATTATCTAGTTGCTTATTGACACTAATGTTAAAAATTTATAATTCTTTATTCATCTCCTTTCAAAAAATGGAAGCTGCTATTAGAGATCTTCTATTGTGATATCTACTTTTTATTTATTTTTATAATCCTTTCTTATTTGAGTCATTGTATCTCCATAACTATTTGCACAATAATACTTTATTCATACTTTCTAAATTATAAATTACTAAACCTCTTTATTTCATACTATAGCAAATTTGGTCCCAAACCACTAAATTATATTTTTTTTCTTATTGTACTACCACCATGTCATAAAAATTTCATACATATCCTATCTATTCTTTTTATGATTTATACTGAAAGTATAAAAATTATCATCCAATATATTAAAATAGCGCTTAAAAATAGCTTTAACTAGTACTATTCTATCACTTATTGATAGTAATTTACCTTTTCAGTGCTCTAACTTGATTTCTACTTTGTTAATAAAAAAGTCTCAAACATTGTTTCTCAATTTATGTCAATGTAATGAGACATCTAAGTAGGTGATTGGGAGGGGAAAATACTTTACAGCCTATATATTTGCATATTGTGTGCCTTGTTCTTCTGCTAAGTTTAATGGGATTAATTCAAATTTTTGTGAAATTTATTTTTAACATGAGAGGTTTTCAAAGCCTATTTAACATTTTAAAGGCATCTACCACTCTAATATCAATATTTAGGAAAATTAGTGTATCTCCATCAAACTTGTCTAATTCCTTTATGTAACCATTCTCTTTGGCTTTTGTTAATATCTTAGATAGTGTGTCTACTATTAAATTGAATAAGAAGGGTGATAATGGATCACCTTGTCTTATACTCTTTTTATATTTAAAATGGATAAATTTATACTTTAAAGTAGTGTATTCATTAATAATCAAGTTGGCATGTCCGCTACTTAACAAGTCAATTACTCAATTTATCCATATTGAACCAAAACCTCTAGTTCATAATACTCATACTAAGAAATCCCAATTTACATTATCAAATGTCTTCTCAAAATCTAATTTGAGAAGAATGCCCTCAGCTTTTGATTTTCTTACCTGATGCAATACTTTTTTAGAACATACTATATTGTCATAAATGCAGTTGCCTTTGATAAAATGAAATGATCAATTAATCTATCCATTATCTTTGTTATTCTATTTGCTAAATTTTTTATATTATTTTGCAACTATAGTTTATTAAGCTAAGGGTCTAAAGTGGTGAATAGAGGTACTATTATTTTTTTAAGGTATTAGTACTATAGTGGCTAAATTTAACTTGATAATTCTAAACTATGGTTATAAAAAACATTCACCATTAATGTTATATATTCTTTTAGCTGGGCCACATTGCTAATCAAACTAATGGAAGGGTATGATAATTTACTTCTCAAGTCCTGTATCAGCCCAAATTGAGTATTTTAGGCTCATAACAGTAGCCCAACATCCAACCAAGAAGCTTTTGTCAGGTGCTTTTGCCGTGCAAATAAAAGCAAATGATATTTTCATCATGGTCTTGCACAAGACGAACATATTTAATTATCATAATTATTAAAAATCATTGAGATAAAGAAGTGACAAATTAAACTGCACAATAGCAGAAACAAAGAATGTGGCCGCTTTGGCCTATTAGCATTCTTCAGTTATATTTTCCAGTTTTTTTTTTTTTTTTAAATTTGGGTTATGCAAGCGCCTATAAACTTATGTCAAGGAAATTAAAATTGAAAAATAAAATGTATTTAATTTATTAGGTGATTATAAGGAGCTCTATCAATTTCATCCACCATGGTAAGCACTTTCTTATAGTCCAGTCAAAATGTAGTAGAGGATTGTGAACGGTAGTGATAAGAAGTTTCCAATAATTATCCTGAAAAAAATTTCACCAAATTAATTTATTCCTTTTAAATATGAATGTTCATTAACGATAGAACGTAACTTAATTGAATGAGATACGTACCCTGTGCTCATGATATCTGAATGCAACTTGTACTCCTCTGCATAAACAAAAGAACTCACAGCGAGGGGCAGAGCAGCCTGGATATACAGAGACATCTCACAAATTAGGAAAAAAAAATTGAATGCGAACTTCAGAAATTAAAAAAAGAGATAAATGCTACTTAAATATCATTACCTGAACAATGGCGATATGAAGAAGAGTACCATGTAAACCCAGAGCGAAAGATGTTATCGCCATTAGTATGGGGCCAACAATAAATCTTATCAGTATTGAGAGGATAGCCTTGGAATAACCACAGGGGATGAATTGGCTTTGTCGTGCTACGAAGGTACCTGTCAGAAAACAAAATAACAGTCTTCAGTATTTTCAATTATGGACTTGTAATCATATGTAGAAAACAAAAATGTAGAAATAAATTACCCACCAGCTGTAAACATGCTTAATCCAACAGCTGTGGTAGAAATGATAGCCAAGGAATCATCTACGATAACCGGCAATTTAATTCCGACCCTGCACATTATATCATTTAGTTACATCATGTTTCATAATTTAGTAGAATAAGTACCTAAGAACTTTTCTATGTTTGGTTTAAAACAGAGGTCATTTTAAAATGATTAATTAATTGAATTTTTTTAATCATCTGCTAGAGTGATGCTTTTAATAATCCGCTAGATTTAATTTTGAAGTATCAAATCCGAACCATATGTTCTGTATCGCTATGTCAAGTAGGCAATTGAGTATAAACATCCATAGGGGCATTGACATCACTTGGGAATTAAAGTTGACAACGGAATATATGCTAGTCTTTTTGTTTTTTCTGCTTGCATGTTGAATTGAAACATATTTTACTACTTTTGTTAATTAGTAAAGGCATCTACTTGACAGAATAATCTTCATGCAATCATGCTGTATATATATATTTTACATTTTAAAAGGTATGAAATACTTGCAGAAAAGATTCTCTGTTTTGGACCAAAACTATGTAAAGGTAGTTTTTATTTTGCAATTAATCACCTCCTGAGCTCAACCAATTAATATTTGACTTGATTTCACATGTAGCAACTAGCTAGTGGGAATAATATTAATTAAGTAGCAATAGTTAACTATACTTACTTAAAAGCCATGAGAGACCAGACAAGGCCGAGAAAGCTCGCATGAGTGTTTGGTATCTTCAAAAGCCTCTTCATTGCCATTCTCACCACCACTTTCACAGCAATAGTCGGCTCTGGTGGATCTACTGGTTCAGTTAAACTTGCCTTCATTGGGACAACTGTCTTAGAAACCTCAGCTGCTGTTTCTTTCGTCTCAGTCTCTGATGTTTCGGACTCGGACATCTCCGCTTTGGCATCTTCTATTATGGTCACACAAACTTCTGGCTGAGGATGAATCATCTCAGTTGAACTCTCTTTCACTTGCATTGTTATTTCAGTTGTACTGTCCTTCACTGTCGCAGCCACTGGTCGAAGTTGGCGGCACTTAGCAAGGACGGCTCGCTTGGCAGCCATATACTCGTAGAGGAAGATAACAAGGTTATACCAGATGCAAAATTGGAGCACCACAATTTGCGCCATCAGACTCGCTGAGATGCTACCATACATGCCACCAAGAAGTGGCACACCCATAATAATTGTGTTCGGTAAAGATGCGAGCGAAAATAACGTCACGACCCACTGAAGAGGCGTCGATGAGGAAGGAGAATGAGGCGATTTCTTCTGGTGCTTGTTAGCCCAGTAGGCCCATGAAAAGAGCACTGCCAAAAGGATGATCTTTTGGAGGGTGTCGGCTGCGAGTAGTTTGCCTGACATAGCGTACGGGTTGTTTGCCGCAACCATGCGAAAGATCAGGAGTGGAAGAGCATATAACGCGACAAAATGGTTGATTCCTGCACATTGGTCAGGTGTGAATGCTCGTAGGTATTTGACTGAGATGTAGCCGAGTGCCATGGCCGTGTATAGCGGCGCCATGGCCTTGGCTACGGCATAAAGATTTGCACCCGTTATCATCTCTCTCTTGTATTTTTCTTTTCTTTCTCTTCCTATTTCCTTTCTTTCTTTGAGGGGAGGGGGAACTAATGTTGGTTAACGAGGATCTCTATCTCTAGCTCTGTATAACAATTAATGGCAGAGTGAATGTGCACGAACTATGAAGTTTGGAGAATTGAGGTAGGGGACGGGGGTATATATACGCATGGGGATAGATTGCGATTGGTTATTTACCATTGTGCTGCTTTTGGTGGTGATGGGGGCATCCAGTATGCAAATGGCATTGCACTAAGTGCTCATGCAAAGACTGGCACAGTAGGATATTCCTATTTCCTCTGCACTTCCTTTTGATTTAATTACGATGAAAAAAAAAAAACCAAAAAGAAGGCGAGTTTCATTCAAGGGTTGAAAGGCGCGTGGTACGTGACGCAATATTGGAAACAATTAATACAAGGGATTGTGTGCAGACTGAAGATCTATGTGCGCTGGCAACGGCGATATAAACATGCATGCACCAAACATCAACACTATTGTGCAGGATGCACTATTTTGATTAGGGCATGCACCAAACATCAACAGTATTGTATAGAGGCCGGGGATGCACGATTTTGGTTAAAGCAAATAATCGGATTATAATAACTTATGAAATTCAAACTCATTAGCTAATTAAATACTAACTAAAAATAAATAATTCAATATATATTTTTACCTAATAAATTTAAGATCGTAAATTAAATTTACAGAGGCCGGTTTAGCAAAAATTTGATCTAAAAATATTATTTTTGAAAATTCAATGAGTCTAACTCACTAAATACATGTATATTCACCTTCCTGCTATTGTATCTTTCCTTTCCTGTCATGAAAGCCCAGAAAAGACAATAATTATATCTTGCTCTCTTAAAATTGAATTAAATACAGGGCCATAAACGAGCGCATACAGATTAAGTTTGAGATCAGTTTATTAATTTAACGAGTAAAAATGCTCACTTAATATTGACTCGTTAAGTTAATGAACGAATCAAAGTGACTCCTTAATAATTTATTTAATATTTAATAATATTTTATATTAATATTTTATGCCAAAATTAAAAAATTAATAAGAATCAATTATAACTAAAATTTGTACATATTTTATGTAATATACTAAATTTATCATAAAATAATATAAATAATAAATATTAATAATTTAATGAGATTAATGAGTTGAGACAGATCTAATTTACACCCACATTATTAATTTAATGAATTTAATGAACGATCTAAATTTGACTGATCGATCTCCAATGAACGGTCAACAAACGATCCATAAATTATGAATTATTCTAACAGTCTAATTAGGATAGATTTGTAACATTTATTAAATCTCCCCGCAACCTAATTCAGTTATTCTTCTCGTTCTCTCCACACTAAAGCATTCAACTGGGGCGCGACAGGTGGTCTGATTCTCCCTTTGCAGTTTGCACTCGCAGCATCAAAAGTTCAAAACAAACGCATCGTCACTACTCACTTGTCTCGTCAGGGGTCAAATACAGATGTTGAAGCTCGCAATCGCATTAATTTACTATTTATTTGACCCACGACAGCAAAGACATCAAGCTTACAGCCGTGATTGGTTATCGTGTCAGATAACGAAAGTGCACAGCGCTACTGATCAGGCCTACCTACACTGAGATGGCCTGATCTTCAGTGGAATGATTTGTCTAGCAAAAATGCAAAATGTGATGAAGTCCCCTAAGACTTTGTTTTCTATTCGCAATGGCAGGACTTACGGTTTCTATTCGGAAGTGTTAGAAAATTCCTGTCCGGAACTTTATTTTAAATTTAAATATTATATTAATATGATCTTTGATCAATTTATACAATATGAAACATAAAAAATATTTAAGTGAAATTACTCACTTGAATAAAAAATGATTGATCGAATTTGTGAGCAGCAAACTCAATTCTCCAAAATTAAATACCTAAAAATCACAGATATGAAATCCAATAGTGAATAGTAACTCATTTAAACATCACGCGCAAGCTCTTATTGTTTTTATTTTTGTGTTAAACATCAAGCGCAGATATGTTACTATTTACTATTGCTAACATTTACTTATTTTGATTTGCTGATATTTCACTAGGTCATCAATTTTAAATTGTTTCTATAATTCTATTTTTTATATTGAAAAATAAAGTATGTATAAAGCCAAACTAAAATGACAAAAGGTAAACATGTTATGCACTGTGAATACTTAATTAAGTGCTTATAATCTCAAAAGTTACTAAATTTTAACTAAAAGTTCACAAAACATAAATATTTTAAATATTTTTGTTATTTTATATTTTAGAATGAATCATTAGATGCATATGAAAAGCAATATATATGTTGATTAATGGAAGTCATGTTAAAAAAAATAGATCATTAGGTACCAAATTAGGGATAAGCGTTGTAGTTTCATAATAAAGAGTGGTATTTGCCCAAAGTAAACATTCAGAATGATTTGTCACAATTAAACTTTAATTTTAGAAGGCACTGATGGTATTAAGTTTTCTGAAATTTATTAGTTTATTAACAAATTGAAAATAAATAAACGAATTACCTCTGCTTTATTTTACTCTCCTCCACTTATTAAATAGTATGGCAATTAAGTGGAATTTCTTTGAACTTTTCTTAAGCAAGATCTGAGATGCATCAGAGAACTTTCTCCAATTTGATCCACTAAAAAATTGAGAAGGGCCAATACACTTTCAGACGCATTGTGCCTTTTTGTTAGCTTTAGGCCTTACAAAACGGCAGGGCTAATTAACTATATATTAGCCTTCGTTATTGACGTGAGCACTGAGCACTAACCATGCCATTTTAGTGCTGGAACTTACAAGGGCATGCACTTCATATAGCGGGCCAGGGGGGTTGATTACTTGATTCACAAATCATATTAATTAATTTTTGGATATCGGTAGAATTTTTTGTTTTTCCTTTAATGTATATATTCTCATTCAACTCCGCTTTGTGGGACTAGTTTACTGCACGCGATCACCGTCCTGCCGAATAAAGGAGGAAGGTTGCGGTGGGTGTGGCGAGCCCTGCACTAAAATAACCAATCTTTATGGAAATGAAACCCAGTCAATTATCGTTGGGGCGTCACCCTCTTAGCGACGCGCCATATTGAAACCCAGATATGGTGATAAAAGAACAAGGGCCGGATCGTCGCCGCCTTAGTGGCGCGCCATATTGGAACCCGAATATGGTGACAAGTGAGCGAGGGTCGGATCGTCATCACCTTAGTAGTGTCAAATGAACAAGGGTCTTCGCACTTGACTCGACGAGTGCGAGGGGCAAGGAAGCTAGTCGGGGAAAGTATGATTCGTTTAGGTAGTTGGAATGTAGGGTCCTTAACAGGTAAGCTAAGAGAGTTAGTTGATATTGCGATTAGGAGACGCGTTAATATCTTATGTGTTCAGGAGACTAACAGGACGGGTCAGAAAACTAAGGAGGTGGAGAATACATGCTTTAAATTATGGTACACGGGAAAAGAACGAAGTAAAAATGGTGTAGGCATCTTAATTGATAAGAGCCTCAAGAATGGAGTTGTCGCGGTTAGGAGACAAGGGGACAAGATCATCATGATCAAATTGATTTTTGAAAATTTGGTCTTGAACGTCATTAGTGCGTATGCCCCACAAGTAGGTTTGAGCGATGATGTCAAGAAACGATTCTGAGAAGTCTTAGAGGACATGGTTAGAGGAGTGCCTAGCAGTGAAAAACTCTTCATTGGAGGTGATCTTAATGGTCATGTTGGCACAGGTAGAGGGGGGTTTGAGAGGGTACATGGGGGTTTTGGATATGGCGAACAGAATCAAGAGGGAGAAGACATCTTGAACTTCGCTATAGCTTATGACCTCATGATAGCGAACACCTTCTTTAGAAAGAAAAAATCACATTTAATTACTTTCAGCAGTGGCCAACACTCGAGCCAGATCGATTTTGTCCTGACTAGAAGGGATGAGAGACCAAACTGCATGGATTGTAAGGTTATACTTGGCAAGTGTGTTGTCACACAACACAAACTTTTGGTGGTTGATTTTTGTTTTCAAGTATGCGTTCGGCGAAATAGAAGCATGAAAATAACGAGAACAAGGTGGTGGAAGCTCAAAGGGGACGTTTCTCATGTGTTTAAGAATAGAGTTATTGCAGAAGGATCGTGGAACGAAGGTGAGGATGCAGATAATATGTGGAAGAAGATGACGACTCACATTCAGAAGGTGGCTATAGAGGTGTTTGGAGTAACTAGAGAAAATAAACGTGAACCTAAAGACACTTGGTGGTGGAATGATGAAGTACAAAAGGCTATCAATGAGAAGAAAGAATGTTATAAACGTTTACATCACAACAAGAGTGATGAAAACATACATAAGTACAAAGAAGCTAGAAGAAACACAAAGAAAGCTGTGAGCGAAGCAAGGGGTCAAGCATACACGGAGTTGTATCGGAAATTAGATACGAAAGAAGGCGAAAATAATGTCTACAAGATGGCTAAACTTCGAGAAAGGAAGACAAGAGACTTCCAACAAGTTAAATGTATTAAGGATGAGGCTGATAAACTTTTGGTGAAAGATGAGGAGATTAAGAATAGATGGAGAGCATACTTCGACAAGCTATTCAACGACAAGAGTGAGAAAACCGCGATCAAGTTGGACGACTCAATTGACAACAATAGGAGATTTATTCGGAGAATTCAAGAGTCTGATGTGAAAGAAACTTTAAAAAGGATGAAAACAGGTAAGGCGTTAGGACCGGATGACATCCCGATTAAGGTATGGAAATGTCTTGGAGATATAACAATAGTGTGGCTCACTAAACTATTTAATACCATTTTTCGGTCCAATAAGATGCCTAATGAGTGGAGAAGAAGTATATTAGTACCAATCTTCAAGAATAAAGGAGATATTCAAAGTTGTACTAATTACAGAGGAATTAAGCTCATGAGTCATACCATGAAGCTTTAGGAGAGAGTGATCGAGCACCGTTTAAGAAAACTGACAACTGTTTCTAAAAATCAGTTTGGTTTTATGCCCGTGAGGTCCACTATGAAGGTTATTTTCTTGATAAGACAACTTATGGAGAGACATCGAGAACAGAAGAATGACCTACATATGATATTTATTGATTTAGAGAAAACGTATGATAAAATTTTGAGAAATATCATGTGGTGGGCGCTCAAAAGGAAACTAATCCCAACAAAGTACGTTACCCTTATTAAGAATATATACACAAATGTTGTGACTTGTGTCAGAGCATGTGACGGCGAGTCCGATACATTTCCTATTAAGATAGTATTACATCAATGGTCAGCATTGAGTCCATATATTTTCACTTTAGTGATGGATGAAATCACAAAGGACATACAAGAAGATATTCCTTGGTGTATGCTCTTTGCTGATGATGTGGTACTGATTGACGAGAGCAGAATTAGAGTCAATCAGAAACTAGAGTTGTGGAGACAAACTTTAGAATCGAAAGGTTTTAGACTTAGTAGGACAAAAACTGAATATATGAGGTGTCGGTTCAGCGGGGAAAACTTAGATGACGGAGATGTTAGTTTGGATGGACGAGTTGTACCCATGATTGACACATTTCGGTATTTGAGATCGATGTTGCAGAGTGAATGAGAGATCGATGAAGATGTGAGTCATAGAATAAGAGCTGGATGAGTAAAATGGAGACAAGCATCTGGTGTTCTTTGTGACAAGAAGGTCCCAAACAAACTAAAAGGCAAGTTCTACAGGACAGTGATTAGACCCGCGATGTTGTATGGCGCAGAATGTTGGGCTACAAAAGGACAACACATCCAGAAGATGAGTGTAGCTGAAATGCGGATGTTGCGTTGGATATGTGGCCACACAAGGAAAGATCGAATCAGAAATGATGATATTATGGATAAACTTGGGGTAGCACCAATTCAAGAGAAGCTAGTCCAATATCATTTGCGATGGTTTGGTCATATCCAACGAAGACCTCCTGAAGCATCGGTACGCAGCGGTATTTTAAGTCGTTCTGAAAATACAAGAAGAGGAAGAGGTCGACCGAGACTGACATGGGAGGAAGCAATAAAAAGATATTTGAAGGAATGAAATATACCCAAAGAGCTTGCTTTGGATAGGAGTGCGTGGAAGATAGCGATTCATGTACCTGAACCATGATTTAGGAGTTAGAGTCTAATAGTAGAGTTATAGACTTTATATTCTTAGATTTTTTAGGATTTTAGGATTTAGAATTTAGAAATAGATTTCAGAAATTGAGGTTTAGATAGAATTTTAGGATTTAGAATTTAGAATTAGGTTTTAAAATAGAATTTTAGGATTGAGAAATAGATTTTATAATAGAGGTTTGTTGTACTATTATTATTATTATTGTTATTATTGCTACTATTATTAGCATATTATCATTATCATCTTTATATATATATTTTTATTATTATTATTATTATTATTTTATTTATTTATTTATTTATTTTCTTTTTCTTCCATCATATTCATTATATTAACGATATTTGAGATTTTTGATCTTATGTTTTCCGATTGGGTTTCATTTCTAGCCTACCCCAATTTATTTGGGATTAAAGGTTTTGTTGTTGTTGTATATATTCTCATTCAGTCAAATATTTTTGGGCGAGAACTATCAGTTAATTTAAAGAAACATGGGATATTTTCTAAAATTCTTCTGATTACTATTCATGGTATGAAAAGGCTTTGACATAATTCATTTAAATTGAATGTTCACAATTTTCTTGTAAAATATTCCATGATTTCTATCAATAGATATATAGTGCTACCGCCTGTCGTGAAATTGAAGCCCTCCTCGCTGAACCATGCAAAAAGAGGAATGAGTTGAAAGAACTAAATATATAAATATAAAAAAATGTAAGAGAGTGTTTTTTGTTTCTATAAATTTATTGTACATTTTTGTGATTAAAGATAATTTAGTAATTAATATAAATTTCGATCATGAGTATATAATTAATGTAAAATAAAATGCAAAGATAAATTTTTAATTAATACTAGTAAAAATTGGCATTTAAAATTTAAGAAAAAATAAAATTCATAATTGATGGCAATTTAAGAAAAAATAAAGTAGAGCAATAGTACTTCTAAATTATACATCATTTCGTATAACAATCAAAATTAAAAAAAAAAATTATAACTTCAACACAAATGACCATAAATATAATATTATTATTTGATGAATAACTCAATCTAATTATTAATGTTAGCTCTAAAATTCAATAAAATTTCTGGATCATTACAGAATCAGAACACTTATATATTTAATAAGAAGTAAAGATAGAGATAGAGATTTCTCGCATAAAATAAATTTCAATTTCAAACTTATAAAAAATCATTAAAACTGTTAAAATAAATTGTTTAAAAGTAATTTCCCCTCGTGCTTGAAGTATATCTTCTTGCATCGATGGACCTCACCATCTCTTTTTGGGTCTTAAGTGTCAATAGATCGATCTTCTGGATTTAAGATGAGACGATGGATGATGCCCACTCTGAGTTTTGAGAGATAGATTAATGCCGTACTCTGAGTTTCCACAGTTTTTATTAATAATAATTATTATTAAATTAATATTATTAAAAATAAGAGTGAGAACCGTAAATTTTCAAATATACAAATACCAGCACGCCACTTTGCACGCGGAGTGAGATGGAGAGATAAGAAGCAAGTGAGATGGAGAGATAAAAAATAAACGCGCCACTGACAGTGGCGCGCTGTCATTTGTATATTTGAAATTTTACGGTTCTCACTCTTATTTTTAATAATATTAATTTAATAATAATTATTATTACTAAAAACCGGAGTTTCCACTCTCAGCTTTTGAAAAACACTAAAGCATTCAAAGTCCAAAACGATACTGCTAAACCAGTACATATTGCTTTTTTTTTTATGATAAAGCATTGTCCTTTTGTCTAATCTGGCATTCCCAAAAGAAGTAAACATTCAGCGTTCCATGGCACAATTTCCGAAACTTATACTAAAAGTTCCACTCGTTTGTAAGTGTAAATACAAATTTGTATCACAGTATGTAACTAGTCTGGGTGGAAGCGGCTATTTGTCAAAAGAAAATAATAATAATTAAAGAAATAAGGATATAAATAAATTTATACCAAAGAGTCGAGTTATCAAAAGAAAATAATAATTAAAGAAATAAGGATATAAAAATTTATACTAAAAAGACGAGTTGTCAAAAGAAAATAATAGCAATTAAAGAAATAAGGATATAAATAAAATTGTACTAAAAAGGTCCAGTCTTTCAATTATTCGTTTGTTATTCATTCATTTTGTTGTTGTTCCTTTTGTTTTACAAAAAAGATTGTCAGTGTTTCTTTATTGGAGATCCTATACCAGAATCATTAGAGAAGGTTAATTTTGTTTCTGCCTCAAACTTTAAATGGTAATTTAACAATTAGTCTTTTAGAGTGTTCAACAAAAAAAATTTATCCAACAGAAATAAAAATTGACATTAATATTAATCACAACCAATTACTCAAAAATAATTTTTGCACTTCTTCAAAATTTATCTTTCTATATGTATTGAAGATAGTATTTATAATTATTAATATAAACATCTTAATTTAGAGTTTCTTTGATATTTTGTGTTATTTAGTTTTGGGTTGAAGAGTTTTTTTGTTCTTCTTTTTATGAATGTAATCCCTCTGAAATTAGTTATTTGTTTGTTTTTTATGTTTAAAAAAATTATCCTGTTGAATTTAATGCTTAGAAGTAAAAAAAAAAATTATAAAAATGACTATGTTGCAGGACCGGCCATCGTGACAATTTTCTTTACTACTTTTTGACGGAAAATAGTAAAGAATTTTCTTTCTTTCTTCTCGTCTAAAAGACGAACAGCAAGGTGTCCTTCCTAGAATTTTCATGAATTTCAATTAGCAGCTTTAGAAAACTGTATTCAACGGAGATAAATCGGTGTCTGCTACTTTTAATAGAAAAATAGTCATATTTATTCTGATTTAAATTCTTGAATTAAAATGAACGAACCGAATCGGTGCAGTTTGAATTTCAAGGGAGCTCTTTTAAATAAATCCGATTCATTAATTTTAATCTAACAACCCAAGTTAAAAGAAAAAAAAAATAGAATAATCTAACAACCCAATTTTTTTTAAAAAAATAGAGTAATCTAACAACCGAAGTTAGAAAAAAAAAAAAGTATTCCAAGTTTCTAACAACATATTGTTCTATTCCGAATAGAATAACGGGTAGAAATTCGAACTACGTGGGGGCCGCAGCAACCTCCAGCGTGCTTTCTGGTGCAAGGAATGAAGGAACCTTACATAGTAGTCTCGTACCACCCGTACATGCCGTAACCATTCTAGGGTTTTTTGTAGCGATTTCTTTGTAATGATGTACAGCAAGTTAGCAGCTGTAGTATATAATAACCATAGTAACAAATTTTGGAGTTAGAGAATTATTTGGCGAGATCAAAGATTCACGATTCAGATATAATATGGATATAATTCAGAAATTATTCATTTTATATAATATAAAATAAAAAATGTATTAAAATTTTAAGATATTTAAAAATATACTAAAAATATAAATTTTCATTTATAATAATATATAATGTGTTGTTTCTCGAATAATTCATGAATAAAATATTTTTTATCAAAAAAATATATTATATAATAAACTGACGAATTATTCATGAAGCTTTTGCTATGGATAAAAATAAATTATTCATAAATAAAATATGAATCGTTTACTATAATAATAACAAATGAATAAATTGGGAAATATTAGGCAAGATAAAAAATTCATAATTTGAATAAAATTTATGAATGGTATATTTTATATATAATGCAAATGAAAGATATATTAAAAAGATCAAAATTTTATAATTTGAATAAAATTTATGAATGGTATGGTATATTTATATATAATACAAATGAAAGATATATTAAAATATCAAAATTTCAAAAACCGTATAAAAGAATATGTAACTGTTACTATTGTAAGATACTGAATTCATATCCATTGTTTAATCTGCTACACCTCGAGTAAGTTGAGTAACTTTATAGTGTAATTGACGAACTTGCAAAGGTATCATTTTATATGGGTGGGCGAACAGCTTGCCTGCCACATTCTAGTGCTCAATACATTATAGATACTAAATTATAATAAAAGTATTGACCATCCGGTTTAGTTTTTTCTTAAAGAGTAACGGGTTCTAATTGACGCCCGATAATTTTAAGGGAGGCTGTGGTGCTATATACTAGTACTAATTGATTGGTGTTATGAATTTTTATTTATTATACTTTGAACCGCTAATATTATTTTCGTATAGAAAAAAACTTAGACAAAATTTCTATTTTTTAAATTATTAACTATTTTTATAGATAGTTAAAATTCATTTCTTTGAATAGTTCAAGGTTAAAGTTTTATCTAAAAAAGTAAAAGAATTTGGTAAATTATAAAATTTGATGCATAAGTAAATTTAGATATCGAGACTTGTTGAAATGGCTAGTCGACTATTTAAACTATAGAAGTAGGATATGAAAGTGTGACACCGATCGGCCGATTCGTATTAGTATAGTATTATAGTCTATCGCTTTTGTTTTTATGAAGACCAATACACCTTTTGTATGATTAAGATTTTTTAATTTATTTTTTTAGGTATTGATCTAAATATTCCGTACCTTTATAAATCCTTATTGGGTTCATATATATAATGAAGGTACGCTTAACGAAACCAAAATCGACCCATTAAATTAGTCAATTATGATGCACTTTCTTTTTTGAAGGATTTAAATTAGTCAATTATATATATGATGCACTTCCGTCCATGTGTTAAGTGCATATATGTGACACTTCATACTAACCAAACTACCAAAATAAAGAAAGAAAGCCAACTCTCAGATTCTTAGTATGAATACCTAAGCTGCGCACCATTCAACGATTTGTAATTCAAATTACATGGAAATGCAATCCACGTCAGTAACATTTCAAAACCATAGGCGGAAGGGAGGATACTGCATGTTTTTTTTTCTTTGCCACCTGTGAAGCATCCAAAAAGAAAAAAAATAAAAATAAAATACAACCATAAGCATCGACGTTTCATAAGCTGCAATAATGACTTATGTATGGTGTCTATTTATTTTTCTTTTCTTTAATTGCACTGAATCTTAGATCAGCCGCAAATATAATTTACTGTTAGTACTGATCTATGCAGCCGCCAGAACCCAGAAGTAATTATTCTACATATTATAACTTTTTGGAAAAAGCCATCAGATGTGCTGTTCCAACTTACAAGTTTCATAAAAGAAAATGCATAACAAGACTAGTGGAATAAAAAGTGAAAAATAATTCAAAGAGAAAATTGCATGAAATGATCAACAAAAAAAGGGTTTCCAAATTAGTTAAATTACTTAAGGGCTGAATCATATATGACATTTTAATAATAAATTTTTCAAAAATAAAAATTGTCGAGCCTACTATGTAGTTTACAGATCGAGATCTTTTGTTCGTTTTGGATTGCCATTGGACCAGAAAGCTATTTAATTTTGTTTTGTTAGATTTGCTTTCTAAATTTTAGAAGTTATTTACGCACTAATAAGATAACTATAACTTATTCGGGATTTAAGTTGGATAAATTAATAAATATGGAATATGTGTAACTAATCTCAACATATTAGCTAATCGGATACTAAATAAAAAAAATCAGCAATTCAATATATATTTTTACCTACTAAACACTATCAAAATAATATTCTTTTATATATTAAAAATTACAAAAATAAAACTCAAAATAATAGATAATCTAATCGATGAAGAAAATTTTCTATACGATACTTCATATTTTAAATTTTTTGCATTATTCTTTCATTATTCACGGTATTAAATTATTTTCTCAATGAAAGTAGTCAAACAATTCAAGAGTATCAAAAATTAAATCTAGGAGAGTTGGAGTAGCAAAAACTTAATCTAATTCCATTATTTTTCAAAAATTCAGGTGAATCAACTGATCTCCTCCATTGCATTTAGGGGTGTCAATTATTGCCCCGATCCGACGAGTTAACCCAAACTCGACCCAAACCTGATCCGAACTCGACCCGACCCGACATGATCCGAAGATAAATGGGTTGGGTGTGGGTTTAATTTTTTTTTACCTGAATCGGGTCGGGTCGGGTTCGGGTCAACCCGACCCGACCCGATTAATTATGTTTTTTTAAGTAATTTCATGATTTAGTACTAAATAAAGCTTAAATATACACTAATTATATATTAATTAAGATTAATTATAAATAAATTAATATTTAATTACTTAAATTATATAAAAATAATTAATAATTAATTAATTATTTTATACAGGTCGAACCCGACCCGACCCGATCCATTTACACCCCTAAATTTGCATTGGATCCGCCGATGAGCCTTTATAACCTTTTACTATCAAACTTAACATAAATAATAGGGGAGTTGATACACAGATGCCACTATTGGCCTTAAATTAATTAATTCATTATGCGACTTATATATTTTGTGAAAAAATTTATAATTCATCTTTCAATTTAGATAAATTATTAATTATTAATATTAATAGTATTTAAATTGATAATAAAAATAAAAATAATGCACAAGAGAAGTTGCTCAATAAACTCATCAACGTAAATGGTAATTCATTTAACTTGAATAATATATAGGTATTGAAATGGATTATTCTGGATTAATTTGAACCCAATTAATTCCTTCCACCATTAAGTTTGGGTCGGATTGGTTAATTTGATATTTTGATTAGAGCTTGGTTGACACGTTTGGATCATGTAATGAATAGACGGCTCTGACTACAACGATTTTGTGATGGTTGCAATGTTTTTGTCGTGGATCGGTGCAACTGTATAAAACTGAATTTGTAAATTAAAAAACACTGAAAATTGTCCAAATTCAGCGTTATAATTAAGTTCTAGAATCAGTCAGAGTTCATTAAAACACCTGTTTCATACTGGAAATTCTCCATAAGATATTCAGACACATTGTAGTTTATCAATACCTCTAAAACCGCCTCGGTATATGACTATATTCCTCCAGACCAACAAAGATTTAAATATAAATTATAATCTCCAACTGAATAGAAAAAAAAATTAATTAGAGTCAGCGTGCAAAGGTGACAATATTCGTAGCTATCCACAGCTTTATTTTATTAAACACAGAATATAATCGCAAGTTTGACGCAGCACCAGCCCAACCCTTCTCTCTTCTTTATTTCATTCTTTCAATCATATATTTTTGATACAAATGTTCTATTGAATAAATGCAAGAAGAAAAACATATCCAGATTATTTTATAAGATACAGTTGCTCCGTGTTTCGTTTTTTTTGCAATATTTCTCCTATATCTAAATGTACACAGAATAAAAAACAAATTTACAAACAAAGCAGGAAATAATCTTCAAGGAGACAGTCAGCTCCTCTATGCCCGCAGCTCTGTGCCAGTTCCTCTGTACCAGTTCCTCTAACCCACCAGACAGAAGTCAGGTTCACCTATCTCAACAATTATGTAGCCTGTAGGCATGCGCAACAAAGTCAATGGACATCGTATTTATATTCAAACTAAATGTTGGTTTTAATTGAACTTTTAATGTGCATGTTAACAAACATGTCTAGTAGGATTATGAAATATATGTACGCAAGAGTCTGCTGGTCAAAGCAGCTGTTGGTACAAAGAAGTCGCACAATTGGAGGCGGTGTCTAGATTCACTGATTCAGATACGAGTTTTTTTTTTTTTTGTAAATACGAATATTAATTTGGAAACAGATGCGCATACATTTTAATTTTGAAGTACATTTAAAAAATATTTTATTTTAAAAGTAATTTTAGTGTACATTCAATTTTTATGTATTTTTAAAATCATAACTGTATTTCTAATGACTTAGAATGTATATTAAATATTTGTTAATTCAAAAGAAATTTTATCTCTTATCATATAGTTCCAATAATATTGTGACAAATGATCAATTATTTTTTAAATTATTTTTAATTTAATATGTATTATATCTAAGTCATTAAAAATACATGTATGATTTTGAATTTTTCTTTTGTTTCAGCAATATTTTTCAAAAAAATATACCGTAAATATTAAATATATTATAAAAGTTAAATATACATTACAATTACTCTTATTTTTTTTAAAAATATATATGAAAACAGAAAATCATCTATATTCTTATTTTGAAAATTTTGAATATACGTATTAATTAATAGAATTTAAATCTATTTACTAATTACAGTTAACAGTTTGAACTCTATTCTGGAGCATCTCCTCATCTCAAATAAATTGGGCTTTCTAAAATGTTGGGTTATTGAAACACCTTATCATCGTCACCATTCCGTAGTTCTCCCATTCGTTCTAGAAACAAATCCATTTCTTCCGAATCCCAACAAACAAAGACCATCTCCTCATCTCGTAACTAAATACTTTTTGAATGAAGGGGGAAAAGATATTTCGGGCCGTAATAGTTGAATACATGGATGCTATATATTTTTTGTTTATGAATATTAGTTAGAAGATATCATAATTTCATATTTTTCATGTTTTGTATATATTTTATATTACTTCTTTTTTTCTGAATTCAATACAAAAGTAAGTCTTTAATTTTTTTTTTACAATAGTGACTTCAAAGAGTCACCAATTCCTTTAACCAAACGAAACAGTATAATATTGTTTACATAGCGGATAATCCGTCTTTAATCTAGTGAAAAAAATAATATTTTCCATGTATGAGATCGTATTGTCAAAATTTGAATGAAAGTCTTTGATAAATATTCAAAATTAAATAGTTTAAACTCTCACTTTTATCTAAAAAAAAAAAATTACATAGTGAGCAACCACCCATCACAGTCACAGAGCAAGGTAAAACATGCATACTATTGGTTTCCCACTAGCTCCAGGTAGTGCTGGCAATCGGACGGCTCAGATCGGGTTCGACTTCGGATTGGACGGGTTGAATCAGTTTGACCTTCTGGAAGAAATCGGGTCGGATCAATTTACATATTGTGTTTTTTTAGATTTTTAATAGATTTCGATTTGATTGAAGGTCATTTGATCTCGGATCGGGTCGGGTCAGGTCAGGTTCAGATCGGATCGGATCAGTTTAATTTTTTTAAAAAATCATATCGGATCGAATTATGATTCGGACGGATCAGACGATTTTCTTAGGTTGAATCGGATTATGCCACCTCTAATCCCAATAATAGAAGATTAGAAGTGCACATCACAGAATCAGGAAACTAAAACAGTAAACATAGACCAATAACAGCTGGCTTGCAAAGTACACAAAAGGCCACTAACTTCAATCCTCAGAATCGGAGAGTAGTTTCTTCAACTCTGAAACCTGTCCAGAAAATGAACCAGTATTTTGTAATTGGTTTTTGGGTCAATCGAATAGGTGTGGGTCTGGGTTGGGTTGAAAATGAGCCTGTATTTGGGTTAGGGATCAAATAGGTTTAAAATCTTTCAACCCTTCAATTAATACATAGGATATTTTAATTAATTACTACCAGATCAATGTTTCTCTGAATCAACTTCTGGTGGTTAATTTAATTATCCCATTTATATTGCTCCATATTTAATGCATATCTATCCGTATTTGTATTTGTATCTAAAAAACAAAATGAATATAAATGCACTCTGACAACTATGTGCGCATTCCAATACCTCATCAGATTTTGGTTCGATTTTTTATAGTTGGTGCATTTATGTAAGTTTTTTTTTCCACGTGCACAAATTGGTGTTTGAATTTTGTTTTACCCGGTTTGTAAATTTTATTTCAAAGTCAGGGTCAACTGGTCAAGCTCAACTAGGCAATGGTGAAATGAAAACTGAAGAAAAAATTGGTCAAATTCCCCGTCTCTGTCCCATTTCAAGTAGGAACTGATCGTGCCTTTGTTCACGATTTTTTTTTTGTCTAAATCGGTGTTGATTAATAAATTCGCATCACTATGTAAAATAACTGTCTAAGTTGTTCGCTCCGTAAATTTAAAAGTTATCTTTGTGATTGTTCTTCCCACTATTTAAATTCGATGACCATTATGAATTCAGAAATTTACTTTTATGTGTAGTACTCTAGAATATACTCTTGTTTAATTTGGATCCATGATCATGTCATGTGGGTATATTCGGGGTCATGTGAAATAACATTGCCTCGCAACTACTGTGTTATCATCTTACATACTATATGATGCCTCATTGTTATCATCTTACTACTGTGTTATCATCTTACTCTAGAATATAGTCTTGTTGACAATGGGTTATTTTGATAACTTTGACAATGAACTTCTAAATAAATATAAAAAAATTCTTAAAATGGAAAAAAAATTATAAATGTGTTTTTCTACGTTTAGATTGATGATCATTCAAATTTCATATAATTTCATTATCGTTTGATAGTCCATCAAAGACTATCAATTTTTCATACAATTTACAATGGTTCTAATTTAACGATCTTTGATAAACTATCAAATGATAATGAAATTGTATGATATTTTAATGAATATCAATCTAAATGTAGAAGCACACATCTATAAAAAAAATATTTTTAAGATATTATATATATATTTAGAGGTCTATTGTCAAAGTTGTCAAAATAACTCATTGTCAATGGATCCCCACTCCATTGTAATTATGTAGTTCTTTCTATATAGTTATTTTGTTTTCTTTTTTGAATATAAGGGGGCTAAAACCAAATGCCAAAAAGCCAGAAATTATATATTATGCTATAGCTATACATACTCACTGACGTAATAACAAGATAACGTGCTGATACGTATCCGTATGTACACCAATTAATTAATTGTTAGATTATAGTGATTAAAAGAAATCATATATAGATGTATGATACATCTATTTTTAAAAAATCATTCCTTTATACCTGAATTTAAATATTTAAATACTTCTGTTGGTATATCCAAATTATTAAATATTACGTTCCATGAATGTTCGTTAAATTATATGACTTATTGATACGTTGAATTTGAAATACTAAACTCCACAGACAAATTATTATAAATTTGAAATAGATAATTATTCTATGTACATAATTTGGAATCTTCACATTGTCTGTCTGAAATATTCTACGCACTAGAATTAGTCTTATTGTATTAAATATGTATTATATATACACAGACTTGTATAAAATTGCTGGCTGCTGCTAATTTTATTATACATTTGTGACTCAAATAATAATTTTGGGTCATCACGCTCTGATCAGGTTTTTAGTCAGAATTAGTTCTGGTCGATTGGACTTTGCAGAACTATCCGTTGTTTGAACTGGACTAATATGTTCGTTCTTGTGCTCTCGTTTGAACTGATCTGATCTGATTTTTAGTCAGAATTAATTTGGGGGACCTTTCGTTTGAACTATGTGCTCTCTTGGTTGAACCGCGTTCATGTTGTATAAATCATGCATTGTAAGGCTGGATAATATTTGTCAAATTCCATGTTCGACACATTTTTTTTTCAAGTCACACCTCACACATGTTCGTGCTTGTGCGTTTAGTTTGGATGCGAATTAACCATGCTTCTGATTTTTGACAAGTTTCCAGTTGTAAGGCAAGTCATAGTTGGACGTGAAATTAACTATGCCGCTTGCGGTGTTAAATGCATGTTTTGTATTTATTAGTTGAGAAATGAGATGCACATGGTTATTTGCGTGTGTACGGATTTGAACTAAAAAAAGGTCATGTTCAGGTAATTGGATATAATTAATTGTTGCATAGGAAATTTAGAAAGAAACGATATGTTATACTTTTGCAAAAAAATCTTTTAATTTTTAAGACTATACATCCAATTTTTTTATTAAACCAGTACTTAATATACTAGTAAAAGATAACACTCTATATTAAAGGTCATGGGTTCTAAATAGAGCTGTAAATGAATTGAGTTAAGCTGAACTGGGTTAACTCATGCTCGGATCATTAGTTTAATGAGCAGAGCCGAGCTGACTCGTTAATTACTTCTGAGTCAAAAGCTTTGGCTTGAGATTGACTCGTTAAGTTAACGAGCTAACTGAACTGGCTTGTTAAGACTTGTTAAAATTTATTTAATAGTTAATAATATTTTTATTGTATTTTATATCAAAATTTATATAAAACTTAATAATATAATTAATGTCAATATATTACATACAAATTTGATATAATAATTTAAGTATATTTCATACTATAAACTACTTACTATACTAAAAATTTATGATAAAAATAATAAATATTAATAGTTTATCGAGCTAAACAAGTTTAATAAGACGAGCCATCCAAAGATCAAGCTCGGCTCATTAACTTAACGAGCTTAACGAGTTTATTATCTGCTCGGTTCACTAACAAGTCAATTCCGAGCGAACCACAAGTTTTTTGCCTGCCCTAGTTTGAAACCCGAAGAAAGAGTTTTAAGAACAATTATAAATTTTAACAGTTCGGCTCGGATAAAAAAAAATTATCTGTTTTTTTCTTTCGAATCTTTTAAACCTCGTTTGCCCTATTTTCAGGCCTAAAATATGAAACATTTGGACTTTTTAGCAATTCGGCCCAACTGGTAGCCACCATTCCAACAATAGGCTTTTGGGTCCAACTACTGAAAAGTTGTACAGAATGAGTTGATAGCAAATTTAGGCAACATTTTTTTCCAGATTTGAACAAAAGAACTACAAACTGTAAGAGTATAACAAGTTACACCCAAGTGGTACTCGTAAGCGTACCAAAAATTATCCCAACAAAAATCTTCAAAATTGATACTAGCATCTTGCATGGAGTCATGGAATTTCCTGTTCATGCAAACGTTGAGCAATTAGTCTTCCCAGGAAAAATTTAGTTAATTATCATCTCTACACAAGAATTATAATGATTTGTTACTTCAATTGACAGAATCAACTACATATGCCATCACAGAATGGAGAAATGAAACAACATAGAAGGATGAAATAGAAATACTAACCAACCAAAGAAAATTAAACTTGATTATCACTTTTCTTGTCACCGTCCAGCAAAGCACCAGTCTCTTCATCCTGTTGTTGCGCCTTCTTTTGTGTCTCCTTTGATTTAAGTGCCTGCAACTTGACATGATTGTAATATCCAACTCCAAGAAATGCAATTCCATATCCGAACAAGTTCAATGGCGTAATCAAATCCCTTATCACTGACCAAGAGAAGGCAATGAGCAACCAATCCTTTACCACTCCTGCAACATTCATGGTCAATGCCGATGTCTTTCCCACGAGCAAAAACACAGCGAGATTCAATGCAAATGCACAAATTGAATTGGTTCCGAATATCACCAAATCAGGCTGGAAGCTTGCAGCTGCCCGAAGCCTTGGTAACTCAACAAATCCCCATGGTAATAGAAGGAATGCTAAACAGCACGGTGCAACATAGTAAAGGGATGTTATCGGGTTAAGAGAGATTCCCTTAGATGTTAAGAGGATTTGGATTAGCACTAACCGAGTTGCCTCAAAGGCAACCGCAGCCAACTGAAGACTGACACCCGTGACATTAAATCTCGCCTCACCATAAGCTGCAATTGCAACACCAAAGGAGATTGAAAGCATGTTCATCATGGTTGAGGATTTAAACATCTCTTTCTTGAGCATAATCCCAATCGAGTACACAGCAACCGGCATTAGAGCTTTGAGCATTTGAATAAATGAAACGGATAGGTACATGTATGCCGAATTGGAGAACCAGAGAGAAAGTGAATACAATGCGCCGATCGGGAGCACTGATGATATGTACATATCACTGGTCATGGAGGAAGGAAGCTCGATTAAGCGAAAAATGTGAACGGCTATGAAGGCAAGGATGGAGCAGAAGGTCATGTGGATCAAGGTCAAGGAGATCGGGAACGGCCAATTGTACATTTTCGGGTCGAGAATATATTTGTTGTAGACGATGACAGAGAAGGAGAGGAAGATCCATATTGCGACATAGAAATACGAGAGGAGTACTTTTCGGATAACGCTGTCACTAACCGCGGCATTGCTTTCTTTCATCATTGCAACATTTGTTAGGGTACTATCAAATCAATTTATCTTTAATGAAGCAAATTAATTTGCATTGAAAGATGAAAAGAGATGATGAAGAAGAGATGAGTTGGATACTATGTAAATTTGGTTTTGAATTCGAGTGGTGGTTGTGTTTTAGCTTCTCTATTTTCCAGGGAAGTGAACATGAGAGAGATGGAAAGTACTGTATAATAATAGAGAGAACATTGTGATCCTAAAATTAGCGACTCAAAATTGCGAGTGCTTCTTCTTTATTTAATCCCACTGTTACTATTATTTCTTCCAACTCAGCCCATTAAACCATGACAGAATGGCAATATGTCTGCCCATATTTCCATTTTTTTTTGGAAGGCTTGCATTTCCATTCCACTATTCGTAGCTTCATAAATGGGCCAGATTGACAGCTTAGAGATAACTCCTGCCTCAACACAACAATTTCCAGTTTGATAAGTGACAAACAAGTTTCTGTTATAAATTGAGAAAATAGTGAAGACAAATAGACAACACACAAAATATAAAAAAATATGCAAAGGAGAAATGTAAACATATTGTATTCATGTATTTTCCTCGTTTCATACAAGTTTACAAAGCCTATATATAGGTTAGAAATTAGAAATGAAAAGCCATCAAAATTAATTCCATCAATGTATTGAAAGAGAAACATTTTTAAGGAGAAAATTAAAGTGATAAGTAATCTTGACAGTTGCAAGTTGAACATCCATTTATTATTAACATAACAGTTCTACAAGAATTCTATATAAAAAAGAAGTTCAAACTTGAGAAACACCCTTTGGAAGAGAAGAAAAGGGGGTTGTTTGTAGTCAATTCATTTCATTCAGGCTTTTGTTTTACTCACTTTGACTAGTATGGGTGGACCGAGTCAATGTGGCCTCCAGTTTTACCTTGCTGGTTGGGATTTTACTGGCACAAGAAGAATGCAGTAGAAAAGGTTCATGAAAAAATAATATTTACTGGAGTATTTTTCACATTAAATTGCTGATACAATAATGGTATACAGTATACTGCACTAGGAGTCGATCAACATTGAAATATAAATCTGGCGGTTATAAGGAATTCCTTTGTAAAATTTTATTGGATGCAAATTAAGACATCGATTCATCCACAGCCAAGGAACAATAATCCTGATTTTGGGTTTATCCTCTGTATTTATTGCAAGTATTTTCAACCTTTTGTTACCAACAACATCTCTTGATTTGAAGCTAAGATGCTACTACCAACTGGATTTCTTTACCCTGGCATTCACGCCTAGGTAGTTGAATGAAATAATAACTGTCCTCTGTCCGTAATAGAGATCGATTATTTGTACAGTATACCACATGGATAGAAAGAATGCTGAGAGTGGTAACTGCAAACTAACATACCATGAGACCCATATGGACCATATTTTAGCAAGTGATAAATGCCAAGTACAACCAATAATTTCTCAATCAATGAACTTCAGTCTTAAATATAATGGGAATGAAGGTATCATATCCAAAGAAAATGACGTCTTAACAAATTTTAATGTATAAAATTAGACTATTTAATATTCTAGCAAATCTCCTTTTTCTTAAGTTATTACCCGTTTTGTAAATAGCCTAGTAACTCAAGTGATAGCTAACTAGGATGTCCTCAAAAGATCATGAGTTCAAGCCCCCATATGAACTATCTATTAATGCAGTTCAAACTCCGAAATTGACTGAAATTTCACATAACTCTCTACTCAATTCTCCTGTTACCTTTAGAAATGAAATTTATGAGATGAATGCTGAGTTTTACAAATAAGTGAAAGAACATTGAACATGAAATCCGTTAAAATTTCCCTGAGTTACAACGTAGTACATGCTGAAAAATATCCTAGAAAGTGTTTTTCTTCATTTTGAAGTATTGTTCTTAATTTTATTGAAAAGCACAGTGAAGTGCATGCTGAAAACTCACCTAAAAAGTAATATCGAAATATTATGCTTAATTTCATTGAAGAGCAATTGTCAAATCCTATTTAAGACATTTTAAACTATATTTAGGCCGAAAAGAACATGCACTAAAGACTTCTGATTACAGATAATAACTCCATCAAACTGTGAAACCACCATCTAAACAGACCTTACAATTACAGGTACCTAAATTAGGTAACCTAATTGATGGTATATGATGCCTCCACAACTTGCAAAGGGAAAAAGATACAGAAACCAACATAGATTTCTATAAAAATGTAATACAGAAGTATCTGTTAAAGCAATAAAATTCAGTACCAGGACGTGGTAAAAAAAATTAAGCAAAGAAATTATAGGAGACAAAGCATTATCTTGTTCATATTGCAACAAGGCAAATGAAAACTGGAAATGAAGTGTTAACTAGTCATAAGGTACTTCAGGTAGATGCAAGCAATATTTAAATCCACAGATAACAGCTAAATAGAGATAAACTCAACTTTCATCTCTGATTGAATCAAATGTGATGAAGATAGAAAAATAAAATGTAATCCACCATCAGATAGTTTCATTTGCAAAATGAAGCAGATTATTTTCTGCTAAACCTTGGACAAATGAAGATTTTGAATCAATTTCATCACAAATTAGATCTCCTTACTGAATGTGGATCGATTATCATTATGTTAAGGGTTTCAGTTAGAGGTGGCAGAACCTGATCCGACCCAAAAAACTCATCCGACCCGTCCGATTCGAACCCGACTCGATCTGATTTATTAAAAAAGTCAAACTGATCCGATCCGATCCGAACCCGACCTGACTCGAGATCAAATGATATTCAATCCAATCAAAATCTATCAAAGATCTGAAAAAACACATGTAAATTGACCCGACCCGACCCTGACCCGACCCGATTTCTTCCGGAAGGTCAAACTGACCCGACCCGCCTAACCCGAACCCGAACCCGACCCGACCCAATCCGCCCGATATCCACCTCTAGTTTCAGGTACCATGACTACATTTAAACATAATACAGTAATTCCTACAACTAAGTTCAGTGGAAAAAGTGTGTCAAGCATAAAACTGAAATAATATATGGAATTCAACTAAATCTACTGTTTTACTCTAGTAGATAAGTGGATGATGTTCTCTCTGGTTATTGCCTTCTTAAACCATTTGTAGTATCAATTTATGCTAGCTTACAAATACATGTCTTTTAATCATATTAATGTGAATGGAAAGATGAAAATGCAAATGGAGAAAAGATAAAAGTGGTGTTTTATGAAGATCAAGTAGTAAATATGTCATCTCATACCTTTAGCTGAGTTCAGAGAGGCCGGCAGGCAGGAAACTGTCTTTTAATTATAGTGAACACAAGGTACCTTAATACATAGTAGACAAATTGTGAATGACTCCACCAATTCCAATAAGGGAGATATCTCTCAAGAGCTTTTACTTCTGGCATGTTTCCAGCAGTTTATCTATGAAAGGCTTTCGATCTGCTGCAACCAGTCAGGAACATAGAAAATAAAAGAACTATTATTAGTAAAAGAGCTATGTAATAGAGGAGACAAATTTTGAGAAAAATATTAATATTTACTTATTTTTATTTACAGGTGCTAAAACTGTCACTTCAAGTAATCAAGTCTAACACCGCACAACCTAGACAAAAAAAAAATTAACTAGAATCCATCAATTTGACTTCATTGTAATGCATTGCAGTTTTGTTCTGAATTATGTGGTTATAACAAAAAAATTGCAGCTTGAAAGTTTGTTTGATCGAAGAAATGGTTCAATTCCAGATCTGGTGGATTAAAGGAACAATCCATGCATGTTGATAAGTAGGTTTAATGCAACTAAATCTATTATTTTCCATCGTCAGCCTATAGTTTGTAAATGTAATCTTGTGGAACTTAGAGGTTTTACAGGATTTCTCTGATCATTCTTGTTGAATTTGTCCAGTTAGCAGAAAGAAGTGAGCAAACAATCCAACAAAAAATACATTTATTCTGTTAAGGGAATTGGCAGCGAGTTTTTATTATTGAAAAGACAATTCTTTCAGTATGAACTTCAATATGATATGTAGAGAGTGACATTTGAAATATAGAAATCGGTCATCACCTGTCGGAGGTTTTCGTTTTCAGCTAACCACAATTTTTATTAAGGACCCCAGGATTTAGATAATTGAGCACTATATTGTTCATCTGTCCATTTGCTTCCCACTGCTTTATTTTGACAGCACGGAGATAGCTTGCTATCCGGCAGAACCTTTCAAAATTGTTCGTTCTGGCATCTGCAGTTGGTTAAATCCTCCTAAAGTAGAAGAGGCTGAAAAAAAATTACATTTAGCAGGGAGTCCCAACTGGTACCAAGGTCATATATTTCATCAAAATAACTTTTTGTATTTTAGTTAAAAAAAAATCTCATTCAGATTCTCACACTTAAATTCAGGAGTTACTCATCATGGAAATCTAGGAACAGTTGATTTAATAATTAGGGAGGGTGTTGGTTCAGTAACAAATTCTGCCTAACCATGGACCATTAAGCTCTGATAAGAAGAATGATTTTTTTAACCTTTTTTTTTTTACCAGAAACCAAACTTAACTTCTTTACCTCATATTAGTATAGCATTTCCAAATTATTAAATAGTTTTTAACTACATATTACCTGCTGCTATCCATTGCAAATATTTATGTTTTGCTTGTTGATAATTGAATACAACCATCAGTAAAACTGTCAAACAAACATAATGGTTGAACCAGTATATTACATATACCACGTGGATGGACAGAACTGTCGTGATATACCTGCACACTGGTATCCTCCAATAAAGTTTCTATGTAGGCAAGCGTTACATACTTAGTAAAGTCAATAATACCATCATCAATGAACTTCAGACTACATCACATGGAAGTGATTGATAGTGTACCCCATATGGAGAAAATAGACTAATAACAATAGTATGCCGGCGTCATCATAATTTCTAATGTGTCCAAAATAGACTACCCAGCTTCTTTATAACAATTAAAGGATCTTTTATTATTAGTTTTTCGACCTGTCACTATAGCGTGTATTCAAGGAAATAATCAAAAAGCTTAGAGCAAACAGATTTGATCATTCAGGCGTCATCATCCTCTCAAATCCTTCACATAATGTCCGTGTGACATCTGGTAATTGGAAATAATAACTAAAAATGCACAATTGTCTTCCTCCCGATTCCTTCGAAGAAAGAAAAATTATACATTATTGAAGTATCAACCAATAATGTGCATTTTCAGTTTTTCATCATAAAAGAAAGAAACGCTCTAGACAAGATCAATTCTATGAGCAATTTCTCAGCGAGCACTAAAACTTTAACAAAAACAAAAGTGTTACTTTGATATTTGAGATCATTGATTTTGATATCATTGATATATTTGAGATCTTTATCTATGTTGTTTCGGATGCAATTTATTTGAGATTGGAAGTTTTTTCTATGATTTGTGATTGGATTTCATTTATACTCTATTCTGATTTATTTGAGATTGAAGACTTTTTTACTCTAATCGAAGTTATTTAGGATTTAAGGCTTTTTCTATGATTTCGGATTGAAGACTTTCGCAAGTACGGTCCTTCCTTTTAGACGCAATTAACCACATTAATCAATCAAATTGTACAACAAGACTTGGCCCCGAGAGCAACGTTCAAAATGACTTTTAATTGAAAACAATTAATGTCGCGCCAATCGTCAAATGTTATACTACCAACTAAATAGACCTTATCAATTTCAAATACCTCATTGATGGCAAATGCACAACCTCCAGAACCAACATAAATGACTAAATTCCAAATTCTATAACACGAAGAAAACAGAAACTAGCGTAAATGATTATGAACTCATTATACATAAGGAACAGTCATCACCCAAACAAGAAACTTTAGTATCCTGAGGGGTGCTAAAACAAATAAATAGGAGCAAAGAAAGGGAGGCAGAAATGCGGTAATACTGTATTCACCATATAGCAGCACAGGTAATGAAAAATTAAAAACAAAATAATACTCATTAAGGTGCTTAAAAGTACTCTACAAGTAACAAAGAATCCTAAAATTTTAACCATATAGCAACAGATCTTCAACAAATTCCAGCCCTGATCGAACCAAGGTGTAGAAGATAGAAAATGCCCATATGACCATATCACTATCTTTCAATATGCAAACTGCAACATATTCCCTGTTAAACAAAAAACAAGAAATCAATAACGATTTTACAAAATAAATTATATTAGAAAATAGAACTTTTACATTTCTTTTTTCTAAAATAAGTATCTTTGTTCTGAATGGGCATTTCTTCATCATTCTTTTAAGCTATCCGAGTATAAACTATATATTTGATTCATTAATACATCTAAGCTTGACATGATGAACAATGTTGTAATTTACCAATGCGTAGAGATGAAGTTTAGTGGATCGATGCATATAAATAATGAATTCTTACTTTGAACTAGACCTATATAGCTCTATTTTTCTATAATTTTAACTTGAACAAACAACATTCTATTAGACTCTGTTACAAGGCAAAGTGTTGACCACAAAAAAAATGTACACATAAAGAAGTTCATATATTCTAATTTAATTGGGATAAGCGGAACATATACGATACAGAATTTAGCATGCGTTTATCGTCCAGCTAAATTTGGACTAAGCACTACAGCTTAGATCAATTTTACTTACTTTTCAACTCAATAACAACAATCTCCTTTCCATGCATATAAATAACTCAAAGGAAAGGTGCATGCAACAAGTGACTAGATCTACTGATCCACTTTAATAGATCAGAAAATCAACCAAGGAACAAAACAATTTCAATCTGTAACATAGTTTAGTCCAACCAAATCAGCGAGAATTCACGTCAAATTCAAGAAAATTGATCATCTTAACGGAACAATGGTCACACTGGCCTACATTAACAGATAACATTCTCAAATCCCCAATTTAATCAGATTCCCCAATTAACGATTAAATATTAAATCACAAAACGAACAAACTTCAAAATACCCAAAGACAAAAAAACGAACCAATCAGGATGGATCAAGCCTGGGGGTCTGACTTCTTATCACCATCCCTCTCTTGCAGGAGGGACCCGGCCTCTTCATCTGCCTGTTGTGCCTTCTTCTGAGCCTCCTTTGCCTTGAGCGCTTGAAGTTTGACATGGTTGTAATAGGCCACTCCAAGGAATGCAATACCATAACCAAACAGGTTCACCGGGGTCACAGTATCTCTAATTACTGACCATGAAAAGGCAATCAAAAGCCAGTCCTTCACCACACCAGCTACATTCATGGTGAGAGCGGATGTCTTTCCAACCAGCAAAAATACAGCCAGGTTCAATGCAAATGCACAGAGTGAATTGGTGCCAAAAATCAACACATCAGGCTTGAAGCTTGCTAACTCACGTAGCCTAGGCAGCTCAACAAATGACCACGGCACTAGCAGGAAAACAAAGCAGCATGGCGCAACATAGTAGAGAGAGGTAATGGGGTTGAGAGAGATGCCCTTAGAGGTAAGGAGGATCTGAATAAGCACGAGGCGGGTAGCCTCAACAGCAACAGCGGCGAGCTGGAGAGTGACACCCCAACCATCAAATCGGGCCTCACCATAAGCAGCAATGGCAACACCGAAGGAGATGGAGAGCATGTTGAGCATGGAGGCAGTCTTAAAATTCTCCTTCTTGAAGAGGATGCCAATGGAGTACACGGCAACAGGCATTAGTGCCTTGAGCATCTGGATGAATGAGACGGAGAGGTAGATGTAGGCGGAGTTAGAGAACCAGAGGGAGAGGGAGTAGAGAGCACCGATGGGGAGGACGGAGGAGGTGTAGAGCTCACGGGTCATGGCCGGTGAGGTGGGGGGATCCACAAGGCGAAACACGCGGATGATGAGGAAGGCCAGTGTGGAGCAGAAGCCCATGTGGACCATGGTGAGCGAGATCGGGAACGGCCAGTTGTACATCTTCGGGTCGAGGATGTACTTGTTGTAGACAATCACGGAGAAGGAGAGGAAGATCCAGATCGCCACGTAGGTGTACGAAAGAAGGATCTTGTGCAGAACGCCGTCCGACATCGCGCCGCCGTTCTCTCTTCCCATTGGATTGGAATGAGTGCGCCTCTTTCTGTGAGGAGTTTCTTTTCTCACCGGGCTTAAGGGGAGGAGAAGGGGGTTCTAAGAGGAAAAGGAGGAGAGAGAGGGATGGATCTGATCTCCAAGGGAGAAAGACTTGGGGTTTGGGCCGGGGAGACGGGGCGGAGTGGAGGAGCCTTTTGTTTTGATTTTGGGAGAGGAGTTACCTCAGTAAAGACGGGGAGATGGTAGAGTTGGAGCAAGACAGTGCGAGGTTAACTTTCCTGGTTTGAGGATTATCTGTGATATTATGCAGAATCTAAACGTGTAAGTATTTGCTGACTTTGAGGACAAGCTAATATTTCGAGACTACGACTGGGGTCCTGGTGATGTTTCTCTGTCAGTATAATACCACACGATGATATATGCTGGTACTACAAGACACTGTACTTGGAAGCGATGTCTCTCGTGCGAAATTGCGGATGCGGTCCGATTTGTTGCCTAATAAACCTAGATCAGCATTAAATGAACGAGCAATGGACACGGGATCCAAGCCGAACGGATTTGCCCCAACAAGTAGAGCAAAAGTACGAACAAAAATCATAAAACAGAGTCTCTGAGCCTCTGAGGTGATTAAGGTTGGATTTCTCTGTACGTCTCTGCACCGGTTTCAGGTGTAAGTAGGCTGTTAATGAGTAGGATAAAGTACAAATTAAAAAAACTTTATATCTATATTCATTATAAATTTTTTTATTCATATTTTATTCATAAAATTTATTTTACTCATATTTTATCTTTATCCATTAAAAATTTCGGATAACGAACGGATAACGATGAATAACGGATAAAAATAAAAATAATTCAATGAAAAAATTGTATAACTTAGATAAATAAATAGCATTAAATAATTATAATAATAAAGTGTAATAATAATTAATATTTTAGATATTACATAAATCATATAATTTTTTATGTCAATTATTATAAAAAATATATACTAATTACTATATATATATAATTTAACTATATATTTATTAAAAATATAAAATAATTATACTTATATATATAAAATAATTTAACTATATATATACATATATTTATATAATTTACTCAATAGATAATGGATAACGAAAACCCCTTACTTATATTTATATCCGATAAATTAATGAAATTCTTTTTTATCCATATTTATATTCGATAACTTAATGAAAATAAAATCTTATTCATATTTATTTTATTAAATACGATACGAATCGGATAAACGGTTAAAAGAATATAATTAACAGCCTAGTAAGTTGGCACCGAGTAGAGTTCCGATACCGACCGACACAACGGCTACAGATACGTTTTGGTGAGATTGCTTGGATGATGACTTGAGGTAACGCGATGCGTGTTATTTGAATGGTTCAAAAGTTGAAACCATCTTAGGTCAATTAATGAATACACTAATAAATAGAGACGTCAACATCGACGGGATCAAATTTTATTTAATAATTATCATAAATTTTAAAATATAGAAATTAGATAAAATTAAATAATTATTTAAATTTGACAATTTATTTGATAAATCATATCACTAAAGAAATAAAAAATTAATTATAAAAGTATCATTTGACAATTTCCTTCTATTTAGAAATGTCACTACTAAAATGAATCATCGATTTGATGACGTGGCATGAAAATTTAATTTTGACAATCGACATCAATACGGATGCTCTTAGTAAGCATGGTAATTAATAACTGAGTCGAATTTCTCAAAGGTTAGATTTAGCGAATTTATGAAAGGATCGGAAAAGATCAAATTTGATAAAGATATTTAGAGGGCGGATTTAAAGGCCTTAATTTTTAAAGAATATGTCATGTTCTTGAGAAGGCTAATATTTATCAAGTCATTTTGACTCTTAGGGCCAAATAAGGGTTGAATAAGGATTAGCGGGTAAGGACATGATATATTTTTTTTATTGATTATATATTTTATTAATGTTAAGTTATATTTTTATAATAATAATAATAATAAATTATATTTTTCTATTTTGACATTTTAATTTAATTTTTTATTTTTTTTAAATTTCTTAAGTGTGATTACAATATAAAATATTAAAAAAATGATGGTCGGGTAAGGAGGATTTAATAAGGGCTGAGTTAGAATGGCAGGTCTTGAGAAATCCGGTCTTTACTATTAATAAGGGTCGAGCCGAATTTTTGAGGGACAGATAAATGTTGAATTTTTTGAAATACCGGTCGGATCGGATTCAAGGGGCGGGCCCTTATGAACTATCCCTAATTATTAGTCTATTACACAGTGGGATTATTCATTTAGTGTTTATTTGGAAAATCAAAGAATAGATTTAGAAGAGTGGTAATTTTGAAAGAGTGATAGAATAACATATTTTTATGAGTAGTAGAAGAGTGGTATTATTGACTATTCAGAAGAGAAAAATATCATTTGACATATGTTAATCAGAGTAGTTAAAATATGAATAATTATGATACTAACAATGATAATAATAATAATAATAATAATAATAAAATAATAATAATTGAAAATAATATAATAATATAATAATCATAATTCATAATCAAAATAATATATTAAAAATATAAACATAATCATAATATAATAATAAAAAATATAATCATAATCATATAATAATAATAATAATAATAATAATAATAATAATAATAATAATAATAATAGAGTGGGAATCCATTGACAATGGATTCTTTCTCCTGCCCCATTTTGATTTTTTCCGTTTTTTCCGATAAATGCTTAGCTACATATCTTTTCTTTTTCTTTGCCTTGACAATTGACCTCTAAATAAATACAAAAAAATCTTAAAAATAGAGAAAAGTTTATAGATGTGTTTTTCTACCTTTAAGTTGATGGTCATTCAAATTTCATGCAATTGTATTATCGTTTGTTAGTCCATCAAAGTCCATCAAATTTTCATATAATTTAACGCAATGGACTATCAAATGATGATAAAATTGTATAAAATTTGAATGACCATCAATCTAAAGGTAGAAGAACATATTTATATATTTTTTTAAATCTTTTTGTATTTATTTAGAGGTTCATTGTCAAGGTTGTCAAAATAACCATTGTCAACTGATCCCTTCTCATAATAATAATAAATAATCATAATTTTGATAATATAATAATAATATAATATAACATAATCAAATAATAATAAAATAATAATCATAATCATGATAATAATAATCATAGTTATAATAATAATAATATAATATATATAATAATATAATTATACTCATAATTATAAAATAATAATAATAATAGTAATAAATAATTGTAATAAAAATAAGATAATAATAATATAATCATAAATAAAATTATAATATAATAATAATAAGTAATAATAATCAAAGTCATAATCATAATAATATAATAATATAACCATAATCATAATATAATAATAAATAATCATAATCATAATAACATAATAATAATAATATAATCATATTTATAATCATAATATAATAATATAATACTAAAATCATAATTATTATAATATAATAATAATAAATAATAATATAATAATACTAATAATGATAAATATACTAATAATATAATAATCATAATATAATAATATAATAATACTAATAGTGATGATAATATACTAATAATAGTGATAATCATAATATAATAATATAATCATAATCATAATTATAATACTAAATAATATAATAATAATAAATAATAATCATAATATTAATATAATAATAAATTATAATCATAATATATTAATATAATAATAATAAATCATAATCATAATATAATATAATATAATCAAATAATAATCGCTATTCCGACGAGAGCTAATCCGATATACCATATATAACTTAGTATATCTGATTAGTACTCTTCCACACTCTTCAATTTAGTCTAAAATTTTTTAGCAAATTAATTTATCGAATAGCAATTTTATTTTAACTTTTTACTATTCCATAGAGTGTCAAACAAACCCTTATTCTCTTGTTTTGATTTCTTTGATTTACCAAGTCACCTGAACCGGGTGGGTGGTTGAACCGGTGCACGATCTCGCCTTGTCAAAGGGAAAAGGTCTTCAAAATCCTTTTATTCCACGTCCTCTCTTGTACTTGTACCGATTATCATTTGTATCTTTATATATATATCTCAACAGTTCCTAATTATTAGGATCTTTTGCAATTTCGAATTTTGATGTTGATGAACTGTGGAATTTTCTCATACGGAGTCAGTTTGACAAGGGATGTTGACCCTACTAATCCTTCGAACAAGTGTGTTTTATTTCGATAATTATACAAATGTTTTACTCAAATTATGATTGAATTTTGAAAAAAAAAATTTGAAAACATATTTTTATTTTTATAAGTTGATTGTATATCAATTTTATACAATTCATATAAAATTCCTTAAATATGAATTACTGTAAATTTCAAGTTATATAATTATAGTAAAATTTACATTAAGTTTCATCATTTTTCATCTCCGTAAACATTTTTTTTAATTTGTTGGATATAAAGTTTACGGACTATCTATGTTTGCTAAAATTATCAAACAAATTCGATACCAATGAAGCTTTATAAATTATAGTTCATTAGTTTCCCTAAATAATACACTGTTTTAGAAAACAATATACAGTAAATGCAGAGTATTTTTGTTATTATGCATGGTCAGATAAAAACAGTGATGAAGCCGGTGATAATACAAAGGAGGGGGCAACTTTATATTGTTTCATTAGTTATAAATTTAATAACATTAAATGTGCTATTTTACAGTAACAAGTATGTATAGTTATAGAAAGAAATTAATGAAAATGACACTTATAAAACCTTGTCTGTTATAGTTTACGTGTTACCTCTTTTGTTAAAGAGGAGGAATTCCTTGAATCCTTGAAAATTGGTTATTTTGACAATCTTAACAATAAATATTTAAATAAATAGAAAAACTTCTTAAAAAATTATAAATATATTTTTTACTTATAGATTGATAGTGTTTTAATTTTTATGCAATTTCATTATCATTGATGCTCCATCAATTTATAAGTAAAATACATATCTATAAAAAAATCCACTTTTTAATTTTTTAATATTTATTTAAAAGTTTATTATCAAAATTGTCAAAATAACACATTGTCAAGAGATGACTCCCCTTCGTCAAATCCGAAAAAGAAAATGACATTCTTGTAATAGAGCTCATTTAATGACATGAAAGTCTAATTAAAAAACTTGAGAGATGAAAATAGTAATTACTAATTTATATTATATACACATGATGAATGTACATTTTCTTTTTTGCCGTCTCTATCCCTGGAATCCTGGATAAAAAGATCTACATTATAAACAATGAAATTAATACAATGATATCACCGAGTCTTTCAAATTTACCTTACAAATGTACATTTTTTTTTTCAGAAAGAATTTCAAAAGGTTCATACGACATCTCCCACCCGTGATTCGCAACTTCTTTTCCATCCTCTCTTGTATGATGGACAATGGATTATTTTAAAATTTTGACATTCTCGGATATGCCGTTCATCATTTTCATTTGAGATTTTGGTAAACTCATAGACTCGCAAGTAGCCCAACTCAAAATTATTGTGGTCAAGCCGTTATATAATCCTGCTAAAAGTTACAAACAGAAATTACACTTCAGTGCCTTTGTAAAAACAAAGGGTCCGTTTGGCAAATTAAGGAATAGTTTTGGAAGAGTGATAATTTTGGAAGAGTGATATTATAATATTTTTTTTGGAAGAGGGATAGAAGAGTGATAATCTTGACTATTCGGAAGAGTGAAAATATTGTTTGGCAGTTGTTACTCAGAATAGTTAAAATATGAATAATTATTATACTAATAATGATGATGATAATAATAATAAAATAATAATCATAATAGTAAGATAATAATAATAATAAAGTAATAAAAAATAATCATAATAAATAATAATATTATAATATAATATAATAAAAATATAAACATAATCATAATATAGTAATATAATAATAAAAAATTATAATTACAATCATAATTATAATAATATAATAATAAATAATCATAATTTTAATAACATAATAATCATAATCATGATCATGATAATAATAATTATAGTCATAATCATAATAATATAACCATAATCATAATCATAATAATATAATAATAAAAATATAATCATAATCATAAAAATAATTAAAAATAATTATAATTATAATAATATAATAATAAATTAATCATAACTATAATCAACATATAATAATACAATACAACATAATAAAATAATAATCAAGTAATAAAAAATAATCATAATAAATAATAATATTATAATAGTAATATAGTAAAAATATAAACATAATCATAATATAGTAATATAATAATAAAAAATTATAATTACAGTCATAATTATAATAATATAATAATAATAAGTAATCATAATTTTAATAATATAATTATAATATAATAATCATAATCATAATCATGATACTAATAATTATAGTCATAATCATAATACTATAACCATAATCATAATCATAATAATATAATAATAAAAATATAATCATAATCATAAAAATAATTATAAATAATTAGAATTATAATAATATAATAATAAATTAATCATCACTATAATCAACATATAATAATATAATACAACATAACAAAATAATAATAAATAATCATAATCATAATCATAATGATCATAATATAATAATATAATAATAAATAATCTTGATCATAATAATATAATAATAAAATATTTATATTTATATTCATAATATAATAATATAATATTAAAATTATATTTATAATAATAATAAATAATATAATAATAATAATAAATTATAATCATAAATATAATATAATAATATAATAATACTAAATCTTAATCATAATCATAATATAATAATATAATATAATATAATCAAGCAATAATCGCTATTCGATTTGAGAGCTAATCTAATCATATTCCACCTATAAGTTGGTATACCGAATTAGCACTATTCCGCACTCTTCTACTTAGTCTAAAATTCGTTTGGCAAATTAATTCGTCGGAATAGCTATTTTATTCCAACTTTTTGCTATTCCATTGGATGCCAAACACTCCCAAATTGAATTTTTTCGTGTGTTTTTTCCTCCTTTTGGGATTGCATCCTGATTAATTACAGAGGAATGACGGCTTATTCATTAATTGCCCGAATAATTTCGAGTGTAATTATTGGAATTAACCAAACATACTCTTTTGAAATGTAATTATTTTGGCTTTTGAAATGGACACAAGTACAAAAAAAATGTTTTGCTCATGGGGTCGTTTGCGTGAAACTCGTCAAACAAATAAGTTTTCTTTGGGTCTTGAAAGTCGTACTAAAAAGTCAAAATAGTTTGCTTTAAACGCAAATGACCTTCTAAATAAATAAAAAATAATTTCTAAAAATAAAAAATTATAAGTATGTTCTTCTAATAGTTTTTAAATTTCATGTAACTATCATTTGATAGTCCATTAAAAATCATTAAAATTTTATATAATTTATAACGGTTTCAATTTAACGGTCATTGATGAACTATTAACGATAAAAAAATTTCATGAAATTTGAAATAATATTAATCTATAAGTAAAAGAATATATTTATATTTTTTTTCTATATTTAAAATTTATTTGTATTTATTTAGAAGTCTATTGTCGAGATTGTCAAAATAATCCATTGTTAAAGAATCCCCACCCTATATATAATTTGACCAAGTAAGAGAATCAGAATACATAGAAACAGTTTTTCGCAAAATGTTTGACGCTCAATTAATTGCTATCAGCAAATTGGAGTGATGTATTCCTTTTTAGTAATATTAGTTCATCAATTTTACCATGATTAATTATAATAAAATAAGCATTATTTAGTGAAAACGTAATTAGTACAATCATTCAAGTTATCCATTAAGGATGTACTGATTTGTCAACCTCTTAATATTTCACTTAATTAGCCCAAGAATTAAAACAATATGACGTGTGAAATATTATTCATAATGTAGATTTAAAATCATCAACATCAAAATAAATAATTATGCAAGATTTTTCCAGCGTTGTATTAGACTTCTCATTGTGTGTGCAGTGCCTTTGTCTACTTCATATCTGATGTTTCAATTTCACATCCAGAACCGGGTATCACAATTTACTATTTTTTTTTATCATAGAGTGTATGTTAATGTGTTATATTGCTATTTCAATGTTAAAAAAAGATGCAATCATTTGTTTCCTTGCGATGTTTAAGTGGAGAACAGTTTTTAATATTAATAATTATTAATAAATTAATATTATTAAAAATAAGAGTGATAACGGTAAAATTTTAAATATACGAATGAAAACACGCCACTGGTACTGGCGTCGCCAAAATACGTCACTGTCAGTGGCGCGTTTGCCTCTTATATATACCAAACGCGCAGATTATCAGCACCTTGCGGAAGAAAGAAAAAAACAGAAAGAAAAAGAAAAAGAAAGAGAAGAGAAGGAAAAAAAAGAAGAAAGAAAGAGAAGAGAAGGAAAAAAAGAGAGAAAGAAAGAGAAGAGAATAGAGAAGAGGAGAAAAAATAAACGTAGGATTACATCTGCGCGTTTGGTATTATAATTAAAAGTAAATTTTTTTATTTAAATAATTAGCATTGAAATATAAATTATATATTAATTATAAAAAAATTAATTGTGTAGATTAAATTAAAATTATTTAAATATAATTTAGTTATAATTTATTTATAGATTTAATTGTAAAATTTATTAATTATAATTTAATTGAATATTAATGATAAGTTTAAATGTGAAATTATGTAATTATAGATTTAATTATTATTTAATTGTAGAATTAATTATCTATTTAATTATAGATTAAATTGTAGAATTGTAGAATTGTGTAATTATAATTTTAGATTATTTATTAATTATTTGTGTATAATTAATTTATTTATTATTTAATTATAGATTAATTATTGATTTAATTATAGAATAATAATTTTTTAATTAGGCTTTAATTGTATATTAAATTATAATTATTTAAATATAATTTAGTTGTAATTTAATTATAGATTTAATTATAAAATGTATTAATTATAACTTAATTAAAGATTAATTATTGGTTTAAATGTGAAATTATTTAATTATAGACTGAATTATTCATGAATGATAGATTTAATTGTCTATTTAATTAAAAAAATATTTAATTATAGATTAAATTATAGAATTGTGTAATTATAATTTTAGATTATTTATTAATTATTTATGTAGAATTAATTTATTTAGTATTTAATAGTAGATTAATTATTGATTTAATTGTAGAATAATAAATATTTAATTAGGCTTTAATTGTAGAATAAAAGCTTTTAATTAGGTTTTAATTATAGAATAATATATATTTAATTAGGCTTTTAATTATAGAAATCATTTATTATTTAATTAGGCTTTTAATTTTGGATTATTTATTAATTATTTGTGTAGAATTAATTTATTAAGTATTTAATTGTAGATTAATTATTGATTTAATTGTAGAATAATAAATATTTAATTAGGCTTTAATTGTAGAATACAAGTTTTTAATTAGGTTTTAATTATAGAATAATTATAGAATAATATATATTTAATTAGGCTTTTAATTGTAGAAATCATTTATTATGAAATGATTTTTTGTACTAGATAATGGTAAGCGAGCAATGAAATAAAAATATCATAATTTATCTCCCTGAAGATAAATATCGGACACATTATAGTCAGGTAGAGGTATATTATATTTTATAAAATAATAATAAAATACATATATGTGAGAAACTAATTATGAAATGAAAATTATTGAGAGATAACAATGTCATTCGTTTCCGCACTCATCGTCCGACGATACCATACATGTCGTGCATTCAGAGTAGGTTGCGAGTTATGAGATTTCTTCATCTCGCCAGGCTACATGAGATTTATGTGCAAGAAGCGGAGGCCCGTAACTTGAAGATTGATATAGGTTTATTGAGCGCATTAATAGAGTTTTGGAGGCCAGAAACTCACATATTTCACTTAAATTTTGGCGAGATGACCGTGACTCTAGAGATAAATACTAAAATATTATTAATTTAATTATAATATTAAAAAGATGGTATAGTAATACAATTTTTTTAGGACGTCACATGTTTGTGGGGTTTATTCACCATTGGAGAGCCGGTGACTGGATATATTGATGGAGATTTTTCGGCATACATCCGTCAGTTATTTGGCTAGGATAATATATCAGCATTCTACAAAGATGAGAGGTAATTGATTAGACTCTACATAAATTTTAGTTTTTTTTTGTTCACAAATCGTGATTAAGCTAAATATAAAATTTGGCAGACGTTCTATTTTCCGTCAAGAGTTACAGTCCCACTTTGATCACGCTCAAGAGGCAGACGATCATCAAGGTCTTGATCGATATGCGATCGATTTTGCTTTGGAGTTGGTGGGGTGTATCATGTTCTCCGACAACAGTGGAGACTCTGTACCGGCGTTTCTTCTGCCGATTTTGACGGTAAGGATTTTAAAATAATTTATCTTTCATAATTAAATAATTTTAGTACTAATATTTAATTTACAGGAAGATTTACAATTCGGTAGAAAAAAAGAAATTGGGGCGCTACGGTACTTGTTATTTATATCGGCGTTTTGATGTGGCATGCCAAGGACTGACGAGGAGTATTGGTGATCCGTGGCTTTTATTATTGTTGTGGAGTTGGACGCGTTTGCCTCTCGCTATGCCGTCCTGATTATAATGTATCCATTGGAAGTGAGTCACGATTAATTTCATCTCTTCGAGATGACCCATCTTCAGAAGACTATATATTTCTCGTTCTACCATGACCTCGCATCCTGCCCTCCATCTCATCCATTACCATTCGACGTCTAACCTTCACACGCCAGTCAATTTTTATCGGTTCTTTATCTGATATTATAGTTTCTCTAAAATATGACGGCCAAACTTGTTGATCACTGTAACAATGAAATTGACCAGACCAGGTATTCAGTAGGTGAGCTGTATTGTATCGCTCATCTATGAAGCCGTACAATAATCATGTGAGAGCAGGGTATCCCAGTCACTTGAGGTTTTTGACAATCACACGTGCAGTGCGGTTCCGACAATTGTGAGTCATCTCGAGTGTGTCGTTCATTCAAAATTATAACAGTGTACTTGAACGGTCCATACCCTCCACTCTCGATCCTCTCACCAAGCACATGAACCTCATATTCTCCTCGAGCAGTTCCGAGTGGAATTACGTTCATACGAGCTGTAATTATTGAAAAAAATACAAAATGTATCATGATATGTTCAAAATTTTGTAAAATATAGTAAAATAATATCAAAATGAACCTGTTTTATCATCACGTTTTGCCAAGATGTCATCAATTTTTTTGGGTCATTGCTTGCATGATCTATGCAGGTTCAATGCTTCAATTTCCCTCTTATCGAACTATTTAGCACATTTATACCATGTTCCCTCCATAATTGCTGCAACCGGTAAAGTTCGTTCAACTCTGAAGACGCTACTCAGAGCTTCCGAACCATTGCTGATCATTACACCCCATCAATGTCCTCTATCATAAATTTGTGCCCACGAAACAAAATTAGGAGGTTCTTTATCATCATTTTCTAATCTTCTGCCGACTTTTTTAAAAAATCATAAACTTTTCTATTTGATTTCCTCAAAATTCGCCATCTCTCTACGAAACAACGCGGTTTCTTTTTGTTCGCTAGTTTTTTTCGCTAGGCTTCCTTATATAAATTCTCTACGACGTGTTGCATACAATATCGGTGTACCGCCTCTCCATGTTGTACAGACCATCCCAAATGTGGTTACTCAAAAACTCCATTTATTCCCCTATGACGGTCGAACATAACACATATTTTCATATTACATTGGATCACTTCATTACGGACCCATCGCATGAACCAACCCCAATTGTCCACATTCTCTGCATTGACGATTCCAAATGCTAGAGGAATGACTTTATTCTATGCATCATATCCACACGCCATCAATAATATATCCTTATAACGACCCGATAAGAATTCAGCGTCAATGGTTATAACAGACCTTAAATGTTTAAACACTGCAATACACTGTCCATAAGCCCAAACTATGGATTTAAATATTTTTACATTATTATCCGAAGTATCACACGTCGATATTTAAAATTTTGTACCCGGAGTAGTCCGAGCAATCGCCTCCAATATTTGTGGAAGCAATATATATGATCATTCTCAAGTTCCAAATAATTATTCAATTGCTCTTTCTCAGTCATGCCAAAGTTACCGTACGTTGGTGCCACACCGGGATATTTTATTTCTATAATCATACTGATTTGTTGAACTGTTAGAGAGAGATCATTCTTTAAATGTTTTCAAACACATCCTGCAATCAAATTAGATGTGAGTTGTAAGTGTTTGCGGTCTCTTGGTGGTCTTCTACAATTGTGGGGGTTTTTATTTGTGATGATCCTCCATGTGGTCGAGCCCTCTTCAGGTCTAGAGTATAATCTCTAAGGACAACTCCCTTCATAATAAGTCATGTTTTACAACTTTCTTATACCCAACATTAAATATTTCATAATAAGTCATGTTTTACAACTCTTTTATACCCAACATTGAATATTTCATAATAAGTCATGTTTTACAACTTTTTTATACCCAACATTGAATATTTTTCCTAACACTCCAATTATAAATTACCCAATTTAAAGCCGATTTAGAAGCAAATATTTTATTTTCAGCTAACTCATCATCGAGTCCTAAGAGAGATTCATTCGCACCTAAACGGTCAAACATCTCAAAATTATTTAACGCTTCTACGAGATGGTGTCTCTCACTTCGTCCAGTAACTAACAACGTGGTATCGCATCTCTGAATTTCCTCATCTTCAGATTCATTGATCGAAAAATCCGACTACTCAGTGTAATCCTCTCTTATTTTTTCTTCATTTGAATAATACAGACCACCATCATCTTGCTCATCCTGATTATCACTTAATTCCATTATCGTTGGATCAATACTACTTCTGCCATCAATATTATCAGCTAAATTACAGCCAGACGTAGTACTACTATTACCACAAAAAAATTATATAGTGGCACCGCTGGGTTCGGTTGTTGATAAATTATATTGTTACTATAAATAGCTTGATACAGATATAAATTGGTGTAATCGTAGATTGGATAAGAATTAGTTTGATTGTAGGTTTGATAGGAGTTGGTTCGATCGTAGGATGGATAGGAATTGATTTGATCGTAGGTTTGATAGAAATTGATTTGATCATAGGTTTGATATGAATTGGTTTGATCGTAGGTTTGATAGGAATTGGTTTCATTATGGTTTGAAAATATTCCCGTCAAAAAATGACTGCCGCTTGGTTGTTCTGCAGTATAATTTTCTTCATCGGGATTATAATTTAAATCTGGTAGCATTTTGATGAAGTTGGATGTTTGTTGTTTTTGTGTTTGTGAGAATGGAACGAGCGGGCATTGTATTTATAGCAAACAAAAGCGCCACTGGCCGTGGCGTGTTCTAAGGAAACGCGCCACTTCCAGTGACGCCACTACCAATGACGCGTTTTGATTCGTATTTTTGAACGTATTCCTTTCTCACTTTTATTTTTAATAATATTAATTTATTAATAATTATTAATATTAAAAACTGAGTGCAGCGTGGAAACAAAAGAGAGGTGGAGCCCAATGATTGCACGGTCGCTCACATAATCTCATTTGACTATGCACCGATTCTTTATGGCGGACGCAATGCACCAACTACTAATCCACGATTCTCTGTGGCAATCAGAAACACCCAACAAGAGTTGACGATGCACTGACAATATGGGACCACATACTATAGTTAATCATCTCTCGTTTATGATTCGCTCATCTAGTGGCATGTACGACATGTATAGCTACAGAGAATCCTTGTTCAAAAAAAATGCTAGACATGTCTGAATGGGAAGATGGTTTGACAAGTCTCACCAACCATTTTAAATTTAAAAAGCTGTTAAAAATCGTTGTTCTCGAGCCGGTTCGGCGAAAACCGATTCATTTCACTGTCAATTGACATTTTTGTAGCGAAGCAATAGGAAATAAAATCCTCTTGCATATGAGCTAGATCCTCTTTTTTTTTTTTTTAATAAAGGAAGCCTTTTGATTCAATAATATATGTATAAGATATATATTCTTTTCGGATTTAAAATCTATGACCAACAAGATAAATATCATTTAGTCACTGTACCAGATATTAATTATGTTTTCTTCCTTAAAAATTTTAATCTCTAAATTTAAAATTTATGACCTTTTACAAGATAAATATCCTTTTTACTCACTGAGGCAAACATTAATTATTTCCTTCCTTTCAAGTTTTTCTTCTCAAAATTAAATAAACACATTATATATATGAAATTGTCTGCTAATATGTGAGATAGGCTATTGTGAAAACGTTTGTATTTCAACCGATATGCAAACGGATCAAAAATTATATTTTAAAATCTCAAAAAAATTATTTATATTTTTTTATTAAATTCTTCATATAAAAACCTTATGGAATATAAAATTTTGGAGTGTTTTGAGTTTTTTAAGTCACTTTTTTGAATTTTTGAAAAAAAACACAAACATTGAATATTTATTATTATTTTTAGAGCTGTTTTTTTTAAATTCAAAAGAGTGACTTAAAAAACTCAAAACAATCTAAATTTTTGTATTCCACAAGATTTTCATATGAAAAATTTAGTGGGAACCATAAATTAAAATTTTTGAAATTTTAAAATATAATTTTTAATTATTTTGCATATCGACTAAAATTCAAATGTTTTCACAATAATCTATCTCCTAATACGTGATATACATATTTTATAATGTTATAAAAGTTACAGTCAAAAGAATATAATCGTAGTTTGGTAAAAGAATAATAAAATATTATAAAACCAAGGAATGCTCTATCTTCTTCACCAATAAATGAACATAACATCTAGGAAACATCGTTTTTTTTTTCTGATCTCTGTCGCCATCTCTTTTACTATTTTCGTTTTCCATTCTTGAAACAGATCAAGAGTACCTTTCTATGACAATAATGATTAATAGCACAATGCTTCTACTTGGAAAACATATCTTTCTTCAAATAGGCTCCTTATTGAATTTATTAAAAATCAAACTAATAATAATCAATTTACTCGAAACGTCTCCTCTCTTTGACGCTATCTTATTGAATTTTCTAATTTATTAAGATCTATTATTGCATTTGATTAATGGAGTGCTATTTAGTATTTGCTATAATGATGATGATTGATTGGTTAATTTTTTAATAATGTGTATGTTTTTAGCACACTTGGCGCCAAAATGTTATAGTGTATTATCTTAATTTACAACTCGTGCATATTATTTTATTTAAAACGCAGACATTTAATTTTATATCTGAATCATAATCACATTCGATAAATATGCATTTTTTTAATTCTATCTATTTAACAATGATGAAGATCACTTGACAATTTTTTTTAACAATATTAAAAACTAAAATTTAAATTTGAAATCCAACACTATATATGCATAATCAATATTATTTACTTATCTTGTTGGCAGATGATCAAATTACACACACTCATAGAGAGATGTATGTTTTATTATACAATAAGGAACTTGAAAAATTCAAAACTAATACCTGATCTTGATGCGTTATTAATCAATACTTAATTGCATAAATTCAATTATTAAGTTATCTACACATCTAATAATACAGTAATAAATTACTTCAGTTTTAAATATCTTTCTCAATTAATTTGTTTTTGATAGATTATTATCTTGATTTTATAAAGATAAGTTGTCCGATTCCCCGTCTTTATCCAACGTGTGATTAGTCGCGCGAAGTCCAAATCTGTTATATTAAAAAATATAACACATAGATATAATTTGATCGCTATCGATCATCTGATTTATTTTCCCCCTAATTGTACATAGACCACAATCGGATGTAGGATTTTGATTAATAAGGCAATTATTAGATTGTAATAACTTATCGGATTTAAATTCATTAACTAATCGATTTTAAATAAAAAATAATAATTTAACATATATTTTTATCTAATGAAAAAACTATCAAAATAATATCCTCTTATATATTAAAAATAATAATAAAATAAAATTCAAAGTGATAAATAATCGAGTTGATGATGAAAATTTTCTATACGAAACTTTATATTTTAAAATCTTTGTATAATTTTTTATTATGTATGATATTAAATATTTTTTTCTCAATAAATATAATTGAACAATCTATAAAAGATAAAAAAATATTCAGAGAGGATATATTACTAAAAGTATTATTTAAAAATATTATTTTTCAAAATTCAAATGAGAGGAGGGACAACTAGTTTGTATTGGATCCGTCTTACCACAACTTCACAAAATGTATATTTCCATGTAACCTAGAGTTTGTCAACAATAATAATAATAGGATAACGCACTTTTCAAAAATATCAGCTAAAGTGCATGCTCCAGTTTTAGATGCATGCACTATTTTCCTTTGTTGCGTTTTTCAGTTATATCATTCAAATTTGTTTCATTCATTTTTCTAATAATACATGCATTAAGATGCTAAATATTGTTGTAGTCCTTTTTACCACCAAAATATGGCTTTCATTTTGTAAAATCTGGGTAAGGTAAAGGTCCCACCAATCCATCTTTATAGTTGTTCAAGTTTAATCACTGATTCTTAGGGATCTGTAAAAAAAATATTTTAGTTAGCGTGGGGGCATGTGGGAAGTGGGATTACTGAAAAATGGTGACTTACATTACATGACATCACATGTTGCTTTCTGATAATCTTGTATTTTATTTTACGAGACCCGAGGTGGAGCAGTTATCCTCACGAATGTATTTCTTTTTTCTACGGCCACCTTGTAGACTTAATTAACTGTATTTACTGCCGTCCTAATCCAAGAAGAATTGTTTTTTTCCTGTCTTACATCGTTTATTGTTTTTAACAATTAATTTATTATATTAACTTGATGGACCAAAGATGTAATTAATGCAGGATCCGTACTGTAATAAATAATATCTCGTAATTACGGGCAACCGTTATACTGATTAGATGGTAATGAATCACGAACAGTTACTCTATGCGCGTGAAACGCTAAAGGATACGAATTTCGCACAAATATGTTACTCATTTATGTCTTCTAAATTAAAGATTTTTTTAACTCGAATGAAACTTATTGCATAAATTTCTAAATATTATGAAAAAAAATAAAAGTAATAATAAGAAGTGTCATATGCGAACAAGCAGGTCAATTTTGAATGTTCATTTAAAAAAAAATGTATCTGTATTTTGAAATTACAATCTTGTCAAATGCCAAATTTAGAAATTGTACTGATAATCCATTAAAGTTTTGAATGGTGATTATCAAATGAGATTTGACAGTCAATTTGACAATGGGATGCGGATGCTCTAAATTTCTATATATTATGAAAAAATAAAAGTAATAATAAAAAATCATAAATTTTTTGAATGTTCATTTAAAAAAATTTATCTGTATTTTGAAATTACAATCTGCCAAACGAGAAAGTACTGATAATCCATTAAAGTTTTGAATGGTGATTATGATGTCATCATGTCAAATTTTTGGAAAAAAAAAACTATCGCGCTAGGAGAAACTATCCGACCTAGTATTTTATATCTAGAAATATAATTCTACTTATTTTTAACATTATATAAAGCATTATAACAAATAAATAACATATAAACAAGTGAATAATATTGTAGTGATAATTATTAACACACTATTTCAAAATTCAAAAGTATAAATTATAAACTATGTATCATCTACTGCTGAAATGCTTCATTATCAAACCAAATATCATTTTTAATCAAAATATATTATGTATTTATAAATTAAAAATATTACTTTTTTTTCAAATTATCTTAAATACATACATTTGTAACTCCTCAAAATTTTGTTCATTCTCTTCCAAACATATTGAAGATAGTTTCTTTCACATCAAATATTTTTCTATAAATTATTTAAATATGTTGGTTCAATTGAAATAAACATATTATTTTGGTTTGTAGAATTATTAACATAGCGGACATTTAGTACTGTTATAATTATAACAATGTACCCGACATAGCGTAGCGTTTCGGGTTAAAATTGCTATAGCGATGACATCCACGAAATGAAAAATTTATCTCAATTAATTTTCTTTTGTTTACGACTGAATTAAGTATAACAAAGCTATACACGTGTTAGAGGTAATTATGATAATTGCATAAAATAGGAAAATTATCAACGGCCCCACATTAGAGTAAATCACGCGTGCGCGCGCGCATACAAAGGAAAACATCAACAGGGGCAAAAAAAAAAAAAAAATTTACAGGTGTGTTATTATCCAAAATGTTAGGTGAGAGCTGAGAAGAAACCTCTCTTTTTCCGGCTAGGCAATAGAAACTGAACGTGGCCCCGTATGAAAGTGATATTAGTGAGAGGAAGGATACAAATTAGTCAACTTTTGGTTTCCATTGGAAGCATATGGCGACTTGCACAATACAGCCATGTAGATCCAGCTAACATTCATACCTTATTTTTCAGGTGACAATAATTTATAGAAGTATATTAATGTATGTTAACATACTCTTCTATGATATTTAATCTCTCTCGTCGAAGATTCCTGTGAATTGGCTTGGCAGATGGAGACTGTATATCCTATATTTATGTTCAGCTTGTACTTTTAATTCATCATCAAATTTTATTTTATATTTTCAGCAAAGAGGAAAAGAACTACACTTGAAATAATGGAGTTTGATTTTGCACAGAAAAAATAACACAAAAGGATTTAGCATCAAAACTGACAGATAATTTTTTTATATATATTGACTGATTTTTGTGGTTGTCTGGTAGAAGAATTTGTGCCAGAGCCTGGTAAGATAGGAACCCATCAAAACATAAAAGCATAGGCCCAATCTCAGCCCAGAAAACTTTGGGCTTTTATTTTGAGGAGACTTACCCATTATGGGCTGAAAATTTTCTTTAGCTCAATTCAATTCTTGAAGTTGCATGAATTCACGTGTAGTTATGAAATAAAAATAATGATGAAAAACTGAAATAATTTATTTAAACTGTGATTTTTAATGCATATAATTATAGTTTTATGCAAAACTATAATTATAGAGGGTTCAAATCGAAGTGTTAATTAGATCATCTTATAAAACCACTGTTTAAATAAGTAATTTGAGTTTTTCATCATTGTTTACCTCGTAATAACACATGAATTCGTCCAAATTCATATAAATACTTCTAATTATATTTATTATAATATTTATCAATTAATACTGCGATATGAATATTCTACGATACTAATTTTATACAAAACTAATTTGGGATGTTTTAACAACTGCTATTAAACTAGTTGTTTGAATTTTTCATCATTTTAGGATTTATAACTACACATAAATTTGTGTGAATTAATTTAAATACTAATTTATAACTATACATTATTTTATTATTATTTTTGATCCGACCCGATTAAATTTGGGTCAAAAAATCTTGATCCATACCCGACCCGACCCGTATAAAATAATTAAATATTTATTAATTATTTTATATAATTTTAAGAAATAAAATATTGATTAATTTATAATTAATCTTAATTAGTGTATATTTAATATTTAATTAGTACTAAATCATAAAATTATTTCAAAAAATATAATTAATCGGGTTGACCCGAACCCCCGACCCCCGATTCGATGAAAAAAAATTGAATCCATACCCGATCCATTTATTTTCGGATCGTATCGGATCGATCAGATTCGGATCGGATCATATTCGGATCGGATCAAATTCGGATCGAGATCGAGATCGAATCGATCGATTAAATCGAATCGGATCGATTCGATAATCGATTCGATCGAATCGAATCTTAAACCGTCGGATCGGATTAATAATTGACACCCTTTACGCCACTGTAACATATTGTGAACCTTGTTTGTATACGAGAGAGCCCTGAACGCACGGCTGCACGTGAGCAGCTTTGGAACCGTCATCCATGAAATTTCTCACTTCTCCCATCTAATGAATGACATTTCCTGGAACCTTCATCCATCATCCATGAGCTGCTGTATCTTATCTTAGTAATCCAATTGACCGTTGTATCAAGATTCTCCGATTAATTGCGCAAAATCTCCCCTATCGACCGTTGTAGGAATTATACGAATTGATATAATCTCAGTCCTCTTAGGGCGGATCTATGCTCGCTCTCGCTCTGACTCTCACTCACGACTCACTCGCCGCTCTCTGATTAGGTCTGACTCTCGCTCTTTGACGACTCACCCTCCACTCAGCGTTCTCTCTGGCTCACCTCGATTGGCAGTGGCAACTGACTCTCTCTCTCTCTCTCTGGCGTGGTTTTACCTTGACTGACGAGTGACGACTGCCAACTGGCTCTCTCTTTCTGACTCTCACCTCGACTAGCGCTTAGGGTTCTCATCTCTGGCTCAGTGGCTCTCACCTCGATTGGTGTTCAGCAGCTCAATTAATTGGTATATACTACTCCCGCGCCTAAAACTTTCGGGGTTTAGCGCTCATGATTTGTTCGATCAAATGCGTCAATGAATTTTTTGTATTGGTAAATGTAGTTGATAGTTCTTCCTATTTCGAAATTCCAATTTCTATTTGATTCTATTAGTTATGTAGTCTACAGTGAACCAATCTATAATTTAGCATTATATTTAGTGAATTCTTCCATTCAACTTTTTCCTTTTGTCCAAACCTTGACACGATTTTCCAAAGTGGTAACTTCTATAGCTCAATCCAAACTACAAAGTCAGTAGGCAGTATTATTATTGATCTTCAAAGTTCTGTAAACTTCAATTCTCCTTGACCATTGTACAATTTACATCTGCCATTTAAATGTCCAATAACCTTAAGCCAAAGGATAAGTAAAATGTTAAGTTTAGCATTTCTTTGTAATTGCTATAATTAACTCATATAAACCTACAAGCTGATGTAGTTAGCATATGTGAGCACAAAGCGATAACTCTGCAACTGACAAGGGCGCTCTCCTCTGACCTCTCTGGCGACTGTCTGCACAAAGGGCACCCTGTGCAGTTTAGGTAATTGAATAAATATTGAATTTTCTCTACTGTACACCCTTGTAGGTAGCAATTGAATGAAAATTGTGTGACAGTTTGGTGACAATTGGACTAAATTGGAATTGTCATACAACATAATTGGACCCCTGTATGCAACAATTTATGTTATGTTACAAATAATAATAATATGGAATTTTCATACAACACAAAATAATCTCCTACAGAAGTATGTATGCAATTATATTGGATAGGCCTGATTGTCATAAGGCACCGTAAATTTTTCTTAGTTCCTTATTAGTTTCTTTCCTGGATAGTTTAGTTCTCAGCTTAGAGAAATATTTTTTTGTTGAGTAATTGCTTAGTAATTTTAACATGTTTCTCAAATTACATAATTTTCCTTATTAATTATTTTGTTTCTTCCTGTTGTTGTTTTCTACTCAATCATGCAGGTTTGAATAACACTGAGCAAGTGAGCACCGAAATGCAATCCGATAAGGTATTACTTTGATTTTTTTATTAGGTAAGAATTATGTTAAATTGTTAATTTTTTTTATTTAGTATCCAATTAACTAATGAGTTTAAACCGATGAAAAATTACAATCCAATTATTAACATCCCATATCAAAATCCTATATCCTCTCCTGAACTCCTCCCTTTCACCTTCAGTTTTAAACTTTTAAGTAGCATGTCAATTCCCACAATTACTTTCAAAACTCCTGTATATTCAGGCAGAGAGCGAGAAAGAGGCGATGACCTTTTCTCTCTTCCTCTCCCTCTCCCTCCTCCTTCCTCCCTCCTCCCGTCTCTTCTCTGTTCGCTCAAATTCACTGCTCTTCTGCTCGTTGCCGTCCCAATTGACTTACTTCAGTCAAGCAAATCCAGGTACTCTCTCTCTCCAACCCTTTTGCCTCTCTTTCTCACCCCCCAACACACACACACACACACACAAACGACCTTCTTTTCCTGCTTATTGAAGAATTCCGTGAATAATTTTTGAAAAAAATATCAAATGAGCTCTCCTTCATTTATTGTCTATTTTTCTTCATCGTTTAACGGGAGCTTAATTTGCCTAATTTATTGTTTGTTTTATCAAACGGCATTCTATACTCATCAAATATATACATTTCGTATTAAAAACTCTTAATATTGGTGAACTTTTCAGGTGGACTTGTCTGTTGATTATCGAGGAAACCACATCCTCTCGTGAGAAAAAAAAACTTAATGTGGAGTTTTTTTTATCAAATCTGTTTGATCAGAAATCAACGGTCTTAATTTAATAATAATAAATTTTATGTATCAAAATTCGTGTTTAAAGTTCTCCACAGCAGTTATGATTAAAATGAATCGTTGTAATTAATCTTTAAAAACTTTCCAAAAAAAAATCTCTCGAGATGATGCGTGCCCGTTTATGGAGAGATCCTTTGAGCCGAAAGACAGTTATACTACCTTTTGAACCTGTCAGACGGACTTTCAGAGGCTGGCTCCTTTAGCAATTTCATTCAATCTTATAAGATAATTTTTTTGGTATGTATTATAGATTGGTCGTTGTCTCTGTTACATTGAGAAGTTTTACAATAAAGCTAAGAATCTAGAAAAATCTCTCAACAATAGGGGTGATAAGTTTCTTGAAGGTGGACACATTTACTTGTTTTTGCTAATGGTTCTAGAAAATGTAATTACTGGTCTTCATTAGTGAATATATGTTTCTATCAATTCTACATTTCGGTATCCTTGTAATATGGAATTTACTTTAGTAAGTTGTTAGAAGGTATGATGTAAGATGTAGGATGTAAATTAACTCGCTTAATACAAAATGGCAGCTTCTGCCACTTTCTCAAAAAAAAAAAAAATAATAAGTTGTTGGAAGATATGATTTCTTGTGAGGCAACTATTTTGTTTAGTCTTGGTTAGTGAATATATGTCTCTGTTGCATTGACCAATGTGTTACGAAATGAGTAGTTCGGGGAGGGGGCATTTGCATGTTACCTCATTTTATTTTGACTTTATTTCTTAATTTATTTTATTAAAAAAAATAAATAATTAACTTTTATTTTCTTATTATAAAATTATATATTTTTATTATACATTTTAATTTTTGAAACCAATAATAAAATTAATAAACTATTTTTTAATCTCATAATGATTTGTATTTTTCATATTAATTTTAACTATTTATATAACTATTATTTATGATAATGATAAGAGTAAGATATATATAACTGTCTAGAAATGACACAGTAAATATATTATTTATTATGAATATTTAGTTAGATTTCTTGTAATTTGAAATATTTATTTTTATAAAATAAATATTCATGAAATATAAATATCTTACTTATCAAGTTATACAGATACAAGGATATTTGATAATTTTCAATCATAAAATGCAATATTATATATCTAATTTGCTCTTGGTTGATTTTGTCATGAAATGAGTAGTTCAGAGAAGGGGTTATTTGTTACAATTATACTTTCCGGATTAACTTCTCAAAACTTAAAAGTTTGTGGGGGCGTGGAGTTATTGCCCCAAACTAAAATACAGATAATCTAAAAGAATTATTTTCTTACTTTCCTTCTCTTTAAATTAATGACCACGAGAGAATTTTCTTTAAACATTAATAATTAACTAATTGCGAGCTAACTTGTCAGGACTTGATCTCTAGCTAGCTTAGCCTTAGGAAACTTGAAATATGGGAGAGTGACTAATTTCGCGTTTTTATTATTCTAATTGTACTATCTTACTTATAATTGGCAAATATGACCAATGTGTTACGATATCATTGGCTAAAGTTAGAGAGTCATATTAGTTCAGTTTGATATTGAAGCAAATAAAGAGAGCAATTTGCTACAGGTCACCATGACTGCATCCTACTTATAGGATAATTAAAAGTTTTCCAATGCATTTGCATGGCAATGGCAGGGATCTTTTCACAATTATTTTGTTATTTATTCTTCTGCTTAAATTTTTTTTTCTGTAAATCTTTACGTATTTTAGTGTGTTGGTCAATTACTGGATCGCTTCTTTAGTCTTTACGTTCCTTTCCATCAGCCAAAAAAAAAAATACTTCAAACAAAATAAAAAGGTAATACAAATTCATATATGTTACTTGTTAAATGGGTCATTTTAAAGTTCTTATCCAAAATATTAACAAAATTAATATTGTTATTCATTTAAATATCATTTATTATTATTTTTTATATTTTATGTCTAAAAATTTAACTTTTTCTCACTACACATCCAACAATTATTTCAATTATTTAATATTTATTAATATCTTATTCCTTAAGAGGTTGAAGTTATTTAAATTAAAATCCCAGTATCAAATACTTAATTAGTTTATGATTTTTTATCTAATCTATGCTTAAATAATATATAAATGAATATAATAATATCATATTCTGTTAATATTTTGGATGAAAAATTTAATAAAATAAATTTATTGGAATAAATAAAAAATATAGTGGTTATGGATGAACAAATCAAACTTGAGTGACCAATTTATGACAGAGAGCAAACTTGATCTCCGGTGAAATTTATCCATTGTTAAATGAGACGCGATCGGTTGACAATGAGTTATTTTATAACTTTGACAATGAACCTCTATATAAATACAAAAAATCTTAAAAATGAATTTTTTTTTATAGATGTGTTCTTCTATTTGCCATCAAAGACCGTTAAATTAGAACAGTTGCAAATTACATAAAAATTTAATGGACTATCAAATAATAATGAAATTGCATAAAATTTAAATGATCCTCAATCCATAAGTAGAAAAAACATATCTATAAACTTTTTTTCCATTTTTATTTTTTTATATTTATTTAAAAGTTCATTGTCAAAATTATCAAAATAACTCATTGTCAACCAATCCCCTCTCTTGTTAAATTGTGAAGCTATCTAGAGTAAGCAGCTAGCATAGACATATGTGTGTTCATTGCCATATAGGATCTTCCATATAGGATCTTCAAATAATTTTATTACTTACCCATTAAGAAATTTTTTAAATAATGTATCCATCTCGAAGATCTTCTGTAAATGCAAAATATTCTTCCATATTTTATTTTTATCTTAATTTGTAAGCGTCAAAACAGATTCCACTTACTTACCCATTAAGCACAACGAATAGAAAACTAATTATTTCGAGAATATTGTGTGTATCTAAGCATGAAAATCGCGTGGACCCTTCCTCTCCTTTTAAAAAGGATGCATCTAATGAGAGAGACAAAATATCTCAATCTAAGTCGTGCATCGACTCGCTTTTCTTCTCTATTTGGTCTTGACATTTGTTAGAAAGGGATAAGAAATCGAGAGAGAAATGGCGGGTCCAATGCCGGGAGGAGTTAGCGAAGTGGCGGGAGCAGAGAACGATGTTCAGACCGTCGAGCTCGCTCGCTTTGCGCTCGATGAACACAATAAGAAATCTGTGAGCTTTATGCAAATACTCTCTGTTTCTGTGCATTTTTGTTGGGGTCAATGGTTCATGGATTTATCCCAATTTTCCCCTAATACAGTCTTTCTATTGACCCGATAACCCGTTTTCTTCTAATGCGCTGAATTCAAAACAGCTATCGATTTCTCAACCAGTTACGATTGAACAGTCTGATTTATACAAGACTTGGCTAAATTAGGGATGTACTCAGATCAAGACAATGAATAGTGAACAAATTGAGTACATTTGCAGAAAAAATGTCAAGACTTAAGAGTTAAGAATTTGCTCTAATGTTATATGTTGTTGTATGCATATAGATAATTTTAACATTTCAGCTTAGGAATTTAGATTTATGTTAAGTCCCCCCCAAAATCCAAAAAACAAAATCAATTTTTTTTCTTTTGCTCCATTCAGAATGCTGGTCTGGAATTTTCACGGGTGGTGAAGGTGAAGAGGCAGGTGGTAGCTGGTACAATGCACCACCTGACAATCGAGGCTGTTAATTCAAGCAAGAAGAAGTCTGTTCTAGAAGCAAAGGTGTGGGAGAAGCCATGGGAGAATTTCAGAGCCCTTCATGAAATCAACCATCTGGGCGACTCCACAAGCGCCTAAGGTACCTTTCTTTTCTTTTTCTCTTTTTGATGAAGAAGGTACCTTTCTTTTCGATATTAATTTAAGAAATTGAGCTTGTCCAGTAGGTTGTAAAGATATTTGACATGTCATTTATCCCCAAACAAATGAGAAATGCAGAAATCTCATCTTACCACTTGTTTTCAAAGAAACCTTCTTTTGGTTTACAAGAAAATTTGCTTTTTTGACATCTCGTGGTTAGTAAGGGCATAACAAAAAAAATTATATTATGCTGGCTCATGTCTTAGGAAATTTTATGGGTAGAATTGGGATCTATCATTTTTAATTCTGGTGTGGCACCTGTTATTGAATCTTCTGGTACAGATTGTTGTTCATTGTCACAACAGTATGTTGTTAATTGTAATCATCTTACTGGTAAAGTAAAACCAGTATGGTACTGAGCTGGTTCATGCTGCATTTACCATTCTTTGCAATCACATTTTTGTTAACTATTTCTTATTCTTTCCTCCTTTTTTCGTTTTCAGGTAACCAGGAATCATATAATACATATTACATACTTGACTGCTTCTGTAATAATGGTATTGGGATTTCTGTCCTGGTGCACCTTGAATCTTGATATATATGTGGTATTATGTACTTGGTTGTGGTGTTGAGCAATAGAATTATGACTCCATTGCTGTGGGATTCTTGTGTTAAGCAATACATGTTTGCTTATTGCAGTTTTTCTGTTGTTGCATTTTGAGTTTTATTGATAATTTAATTGAGACGGAATAATTATAAGCGCGATTCAACACAGTGAATAACCTAAGAGGGATCATAAATAGTAGTGTGCATGAAATTGTTTGTACAACTACCAGTAGGTGAACTTGCTGTTTTGCCTCAAATTTTGTTTCACAACCTTTTTCTCTAATCAGGTATTGTCACCAGTGGATGTTACAGTTGCAATCGCTAAATAATCCCAATTTGATTTTTCCTTATGCATCGTTTCCTTCTGCTGTTATCTTTTCATATAGCTTGGACTCAGGCTGATCACTTGATTTTGTTCGAAGCTTGACTGCTCACAAGCTTTCATATTAATTTTGTTGAAAGATATGTACAACTTACTGATTTGGAAAAGTTGGAATAAAAGGAAATGAAAATGTATGATTTTGTTTCGATGATACAGCCTTCAGTCCCTTTCAGTTGGTCAAAACAAGCATTATAGCTCTTTTGATATTTGACTGCCATGAAAGACATTCCTATATAATCCAATAGAATCTAAGAAAAGGTCACTGTCGAATTGTCAAAATGATATTGTTTTTTCCTTTTTTTTTTTCAAATGCAAAAGGAAATTGAAGGAAGTTCAGGTCCTCTCCAATTGTATGCATAAATGAATAATACATCTTATTGACTATTGAGTGGACCTGGCAGCTACCAATTAAAATTCATTTGGACTGTCATTTTACGGTTCATATTTGTCTAAAACTTATAAATATCGTACAAGAGTATAGAGAGAAAACAAAAATACTATGTATGTTTCTGGTTACTATTTACTTCGGCTAAAGAGCAATTGCGTATATCAATCATTCGGTCATTTAGAGAGCAGCCATATAGACTGCATCCTATGACTTGAAAAAAAAAAACTAAAATAGGGGGGTGGGGGGGGGGGGGGGGGGGTTGGAATCAGTTCCTTTTAAAAGCTTCAGGCAATTGGTACTTTTTTTTACAAAAAAATAAATAAATAAAAGGGGTTGAATTAAAAAAAACTTGGTAATTTTATTCCAAAATAACTATTATTTAGTTCATACCAAATTTAAGAAAAAAAAGAGAAAAATAATACGACAATACTATCAATATCACTATTGATACCACAATTTACTTTGAGCAATCAACATCTGTTTTGTCGGAAAACAATTATTGATCTGATTTAGACAATATTAAAGAATGACAGTTCAAATATCTAAAACATCTTCTTTTTTATTTAATAAATCTCTAAAATGAAAAAAACGATATGATTGATTATTGATATCATCATTTTTCTGTGTATGTTTGGATCGTGCAAAGGATAGCGTAAGAATAGATGAATTGAGAATAATAAGTGAGGATAGTAAAAAAATAGTGATTTTTCGGTTAGCGTGAGGATAGTAAAAATGTAATGTTATTCCGAATGAAAGAAATATTATTTGGATTGTTTGTTTGGAATAGTAACAGAGAGTTGAGAAGAACAACAACTATTTCATCTCCCCTCGGAATAGCAAAACAGTAGATTTACGTTTGGTTGCACCGTTGCTATTCTTATTCCAAGAACAGCAGCTATTCCGCTGTTCTCGTGCCATCCAAACATACCCAAAGTTGATGTTTTCAGAATAAAAATAACAGTTGTGTATCCAAACATAAATCAGTTGCTCCGAAACAGTGAGAATAACTACTATTATGTTATTCTATGGTGAGGATAAAATAGCTACTGTTCTTCTCAACTCTCCATTACTATTCCCAACAAACAATCCAAATAATATTTCTACCATCCGAAATAGCATCACATTTTTACCATTCTCGCGCTAACTAAAAAAATATTATTTTTTCACTATCCTCATTTACTATTCTCAATTTGTCTATTCTTATGTTATTGTTTGCACGATCCAAACACACTCTTTGCTCAAATGGTGATTTTATGGGTAGATTTTGAGGATTTGATGCACAATTGCATATAATGACATAAATCTTAAAAAACAGTTGGACGGTTCAAGTTATGCACAGTTTATTTTAATTTAAATAGTGATGGAGAAATTTAAATATAAATTTTAATGTATAAAAATTTATTAGTATTAAGTTAGAATTATTGATCGATGTTCGGATGACTTATAATAAAAAACTGCGTCTACGTAGAGGTTGACTCTGAAGAATTTGAGTTCGCACCAGATGAGGAGGATCTGAATGCGCTGATAGGATAATTTTGGAACTTGAAAATAAAAAAAGAAAAGAAAATAGATGAATGCTGATTGATAGTTTGGTACTGAAATAATAAAAAAAAGGAAAGGAGATCTTCATATTTTGTTTGCGTTTGAAATAGTTTTCGTTTTTTCCTTTTGCTTGCTTTTCTACTCCGAACGAAGGGACGACGAGATCCGAGTCAACTATAGATCCAGCTTCAGTTCATGTACTCCACAAGGATCAGAACAGGCGGATGTAGACTGCAAATGAATTAAATTGGATCAAATTTATTAATATTTAAATTTGATTTAAAATTATTTCGAATTAAATCAAATTCAAACTAAATTGAAATTATTTTAAGTTAAACTCGAGCTAAATTGAATTTAAACTGAAATCGAACTCAATTATTTTAATTTTTATATTATCATAAATAATTAGAGCTAAAATAATTAATATTTTATTAATTTATATTAAAATTTAAAAAACTAATATTTATTAATTTAATAATAAATTAATAATATCTTATTACTTTTTTAATAAAATAATTAAATTATTATATATATATTATTGACTAAACACTTAAAAATATATATAAATAATTATATATTGAACTATTATGAATTGAACTCAAACTAGTTTATTAAAAAGTTGTCGAATCAAACTAACAATAAAAAAATCTAATCGAATGAACCAAATTCAAACTAAAATCGAATCAAAGACCGAACGAATTACGAATTATGAATTTTTATTGCAGGCTAGACATATGGCAGGAGAATGGTTCCTGAATTAAAACAATGAGTTGTGGGTCCCAAGTGACAGAGACAACTGAGCCAAGAGTATCTGTCTATTACCTGCCACACAAAATTCCGATCATCAGATCTACGACGAGAAAAGGTTTTTAGAACTGGAGTAAGAGAGAAGGGCATTTTTTGGAGTAACAGAGAGTAGCGATTTTTTATTATAATTATTTAAATAATTCTAATTTTAATAATAAAAGTGATAAAATTAAAATTTTAAGAATATGAATGACAGCGCGTCTTCTTGTCAGTGACGTCTTTTCTTTTTTATTTTAATTTTCAGTTATTTTTTCTTAAGAAAAAAAACTATCAGCATCAGTAAGAGTGACGTTTTTCCACTAGCGCCATCAAATGATAGGGTCAAGTTAGTCTCTCTAAATTAAAAAAAAACTATCAGCGCCAATGAGAGCGATGTCTTTCCACAAATACGCCTATAAAATTGATCTCCGTACCGTTGAGCTCATTTGCTTCGCTTTGGACCAACACAATAAAAAAACCGTGAGTTCTCTTTTCCCCGTTGTCTGAACTTCGTGGGCTGTGATCCGGTTTTAGTTCATGGTTTTCTCCTCTCACTGGATAATGCGTAATCTTTCTCCGATGAACATTTTTTTCCCACCTGGTTATGTTTGGGATGCAATAGACATAATAGTTTCTTAGTATATTGCTAATTGAACGGTAATAATCATAAACAAACTCTAATCGAGCACAAAAATAGATAGTACGCGGCACATTTTTAAGTAATGCATCGTTTGATATTTGTGAAAGAGCAGAGCTAATTGCTATGATGTGCCCTGTGCAGAATTATTTCTGTCCGAGAGAAACAAAGAGAAGATATTCAGCAATCCGTTACCATGAGGCGGTTGTGATGGTATGGTTGGTATGCATGGTGGCTGTGTGCGGGAGCATGGCCGTCACCGCGGTGCGAGATTCAGCCAGCATAGGAATTGGAGGGATTACACAAATCATTCCAGATATCATCAACAACCTGGAAATGGAGGCGCTTGCTCGCTTCGCTGTCACAGAATACAACAACCAGAAGGTTTAATTTCATCCTTAACCATGTATCATCTGACGATTGAGGCCAAAGACGGTACAGCAGTGAACTGGTACGAAGCTAAAATCTGGGTCAAGCTGTGGTTGAATTTTCAGAAGCTGGAGGATATCAAGTTGGCGGATCCGAACTAAATGCTGGACTCATATGGTTGGGATTTCGCAGTTTAGACTGTTATTTTTTAAACACAACTGTAGTTCTGTAAATGGTGTAACTATCCATGGTAATTTCTTTTACGGTTTTACCAATCCGACGTGTTGTATTATGCGTGAATTGGTGTGATCGAGGTGCACTGTTTGTCAGTTTTTTCCTTTTTCTTATTCGTTCGGTCTTTGCTTTATTTGGTTGGTCTGTATTTATTATATGTAAATAAACGAGTTGCTCCATACTGTAATATGCAAAAGTGAGATGCATCAATTATCGTCGTCTCTTAATGTCCGACCATTTATTGTCTCTATATTTAATTATTTGGTACTGAATGCTCAATATCAAATAGCGGCCTTCTACGGTTTCACATTTACTAACGCCACAATTAGCAATTACCTTGTATTGTGTTGCCGTCTGTTACCAGAAAAACAGATATGACTACTTGTAAGCTAAGCTGGTAAATTTATAACCAGTGGAATAAAGAATAATCATACCGTGCTCTAACAGAACGCTCCTTGAAGAACACTACTGAAAAATAAGATTTGCCAACATGATTGATTCTGTAAAAATGTCTGTTGAACCAAGATTTAAACATGGTATATCAGTTCAACTCTTCCACTCAAATCCAACCTAACTCGTAGCCCTCTTAACTCGATTAAAGCCACAATAAAAGAGAAAAAAAAATACATATAAAAACAGAGGAAGACTCCCAAACAATCACATGTCAACTGGTACACGCTTGTGCAAACTTGGGTCATCCAACCTTGGTGTGGCCACGGCCTTAAGTGGTGTTTGCATAAATGTAACAATTCCAGGTGCCTCGGTCATATCTACATCCTCAGGTTTAAAACCTGATGGCAAGGTCCACTTAAAATGGTGCAATAAATGTCCCAACATAGAGGTAACCAAGTTTATACCCAGTTGGGCACCTGGACAGACTCTGCGGCCGGCTCCAAATGGCAAAATCCTAAAATCAGAACCTTTGATATCAATGTCTTCTTCGATGAACCGCTCAGGTCGGTACTCCAATGGGTTTTCCCATACCTTGGGGTCTCGCGCAATGGCCCATACATTGACCATGACATTTGTTCCTTTTGGTATGTCATATCCACTGAGTTTAACATGGGTATTGGCTTTGTGAGGGAGCATAAGGCGGGTTGGGGTGTGGAGACGAAGGGACTCTTTGACTATGGCTTGGAGGTAGGGGAGTTTTGAAAAGTCAGTCTCATTCATGACCCGGTCACGACCCACAACCCGGTCAAGTTCATCTTGGGCTTTGGCTTGCACATGCGGGTTTCTCACGAGCTCTGACATGGCCCACTCAACAGAAATGACAGTTGTGTCCATCCCAGCAGTGATCATGTCCTAAACAAAGACAATTAACATGTATGGAATTTGGTCAATACCAGATAGTGTCAACCTTGAACCAACGACCAGGGATGAGTTGTAAGACCGGTACAGAAACAATAACGATTTGTCAGTATTATAATTGAAAATAAAACATATTTTTTCTATGCTTGTTTTATCAGTTAAGGTTCTACAAAAGCCTGTACAGTGGCTGGTAAAAAAATTTGGTCGCATGCCACAACTATCCAAAACATAAACCCGCCCACAACTTTTCCCAATTGGAACTGGACAGCAAAATAAACATTTTCTATATTTCACCAAACCCAAGATAGCAACCTTCAACCAAATCCATTCTGAGGTAAAGCTTAAAGTGGCATTTCAACAAATAAAAAAATCAAGAGCTATCAGCAAACCATTAAAAGATTGCATGTCTTGTTTTAAGTGTACTTTTTTGTGCCACAGATATACTGGATTCCTTCTTCCTACGACAAAAAGAAAAGAAAATAAACTACTTGATTAAGTCCAACTATACTCACCCAAAGAAGACCAAAAACAGTGTCATCACTTAAATCATACTGATCCTTTAAGGTGAGCAATGCATCCACAAAATGCTGCTTTGTCTGGCCGGTCTTCTGGCGGGCCTTTGTGTGCTCCTCCAAGATTTTCACCGTTAGACGGTCCCGTCTCTCATTGTGACTCCTGTAAACTTCTTCGTCCAGGGGGCACAGCCACCTCAACCAGCTGATATACTCAGCAACAGATAGTGATGCACCAATTTTAACGCCTAGTAATAATGAACAGTTGATGAGACAATGGTCTTGAACCTAAATGTTGTAAAAATTTGCAAAGGAGAGACAAAATTTGAAAGGATTAAAAAGCAATTACCATTGGAGACAATGGTCTTGAACTCTTTGCCTTGCTCATCTATCACACCATTAGAATCCATGAAGCGTTTACCAAAGGCTAGTCTTGTAATGTTATTGAAGGCCACACCAGAGAGATGATCCCGGACTATGAGACTATTGCCCTCCTTTTCTGAAAATATAACCGAGCAATTTGATTTATATTAGATAACTTTTTGGATTTCAGCATTTGTCCAGCTCATAAAAAATAATCAACAATGAGGACAAAAGATGGATGTCATTAGCTATATAGGTAACCCATATTGTAGTTCAAAAAAATATATAACGAATGACCTGAAGAACATATGCAAGCTGACATATGGAAGGTTCTGTAATTTCTGTGTAAATTCATATATATCTAACTGTCACAAATGCAGACTCTGCATCTTTAAAAAAAAAAGCTCAAATTTAATAACTTGCCGCATGTAAATCAATAGTTAACTTGCTTCGGAATAATCATCAATATACATAATCATGTGGACCTACCCACCATTATTTTCCATACAACCATGACCAAGTTCAGTTACACATTTAATATCACAGAGGATTGCAACCTAGCATTTATACCACCCATAATGCTTTCTTAGATACTGTAAAAGTGGTTAGGCTAAATCTATCAAACGCATTATAGAAGTCACTAAGTCAGCTCCCACCTAATTCCCACCAAGATTAAACACAGTTTAATATATAAAATTGTCCATCCTAATATGAGTGAGCACAAAATGTGAAAGAGTTTGCTGACCAAAAAGGCTGTTACAGAAAGAAGAAATGAAGTCGATGCCGGACCCACTAAGCAGTGAGGATTGGTATGTAAATAAACCCAAACTGCATTTAGCACTGTGCAAAGCCCACTTGTTACTCGTTAGTCATTACAATTTACCAAGGGGCCATTTACTAATAGCTGTCAATCAGCCAGCAAGGCAATAAATTAAGTAAAATCACGCTTGGATCAATAGTAAAATTAGTAATTATTAATAGAAAAGTCAGTGGGTCCCACAATAAGCTAACAATGGTTGACCCAAGGATCCCGCTCAAAACCTGCGGTAACTATTGAATCGTGCTAATCTGAATAACATTTTGTCAGTGCATCCCCAATTTGTAAATCTGGAAACCAAATGCCAAAACAGAGTTTCTCCTCAAATTCTTGTGTGTTTACTTATATAGTTCTATGAATCTATGTTCTTCCCTTTTGCCAAAACAGAGTGTTTTAAAGAAGGATACTTCTGGTCAAGAAAGAACAGGAAAACAAAGGCGAAGATAGAGAGAAGAAAACTTCAAGGGAGGTAACCATACCGGGGTCAGCAGAAGCTCTGAAGATAGACTCCACCATGGCCGTGACCTCGTCCTCCCTAATCGGCCTGAGCAGCTCCAGTCTTTTAGGCGAGAACAGCTCCAGATTGCACATCTTTCTCACCTTGACGTAGTGGGGCCCATAGTCAGCCCAAATCAGATCTTTCCCTCCACGGCTGAACCGGGCAGTGGATCTGTTCCTCGGCCGATCGGCCAACTGCTGATCGTTCTCCTTCAAGACCTCCTTCGCGAGTTCAGTGGTGGAGACGACAACAGTGAGAGAATTTCCGAACCAGACTGACATGATCGGGCCATACTTCTCAGCCCACTCAGCAAAACACCTGAACCGGATCGGCTTGATGTCGTAGAGGTTGCCGACCACTGGCCAAGGCCTCGGACCGGGTGGAAGCTTGAAACGGAGCCGGCTAATCAGGAAGTACGATAGCACCGCCAGGAAGAGGCCAATTGCAATGGGAAGTAATGATGCATCCATTTTGTGGACAATGTGAGAGGAAAGGGAAGATAAAGACTTGATCTCTGGTAGGAGAGATGGGAAGGAAGTGAATATATACAAATGGAGAAAAGAGGGAGACTGGGGAGCGTGGTAGGTGGGTGGGGTGATTTTTGTAATTCATGGTGTTTAAGGTCTTTCGTAAAAAGTTTAAAATTATAAATTACTATTTCGCGGGTTATTTTCTTTCAGAGCGGTTTTAGCAGATTTTATTAAAAATAATAATTAATAAAATAATATTATTAATAATAAGACTGATAACGGTTAAATTCTAAATATACGAATCGTAACGCGCCAGGCTCGACGCGCGGTGAAACGCGCCCGCTTGCCCGTGGCGCGTTTCACCCATATAAATATCAAACGCGCAGGTATGATGCGCGGTGTTGAGAGGAGAGAGAAAGAGAGAAAGAAAGAGAGAAAGGAAGAGAGAGAGAAAGAGAGAAAGAAAGAGAGAAAGAGAGAGAGAGAGGAAGAGAGAGGGGAAGAGAAGAGAAGAGAAGAGAAGAGAAGGAAAGAAAAAGGAAAGAAGAGGAGGAAAAAACGTACGCGAAAGTTTTTGTGTTTGGATTTTGCAATTAAAGGTAATTTTATATAAATATAATTTAATTGTCTAGATTAATTATAATTTAATTTAATTATGTAGATTAATTATAATTTAATTTAATTGTGTAGATTAATTATAATTTAATTTAATTATGTAGATTAATTATAATTTAATTGTGTATATTATAATTTAATTTAATTGTGTAGATTAATTTTAATTTAATTTAATTGTGTAGATTAATTATAATTTAATTTAATTGTGTAGATTAATTGTGTAGATTAATTATAATTTAATTTAATTGTGTAGATTAATTATAATTTAATTTAATTGTGTACATTAATTATGTAGATTAATTATAATTTAAATGTGAAATTATGTAGATTAATTATAATTTAATTATGTATATTATAATTTAATTTAATTGTGTAGATTAATTATAATTTAATTTAATTGTGTAGATTAATTATAATTTAATTTAATTGTGTACATTAATTATGTAGATTAATTATAATTTAAATGTGAAATTATGTAGATTAATTATAATTTAATTATGTAGATTAATTGTACGTTTAATTGAAGATTAATTGTACGTTTAAATGTGAAGATTAATTGAAGATTAATTCTAGATTTATTTATTATTTAATTATAGATTAATTAGGCTTTTAATTGTAGAATTTATTGATTATTTAATTATATGATAGATAGATTAAAAATGAAGTACAATAATTATAAATTAATTATGAAATGAATTTTTTTACTAGATAATGGCAGGCGAGCAACGAAATGACAATATCATAATTTATCTCCACGAAGACAAACATCGGACACATTATAGTCGAGCGAGAGGTACATTATATTCTGAAAAATAATAATAAAATACATATATATGAGAAGCTAATTATGAAATGAAAATTACGGAGAGAGAACAATATTATTCGTTTCCGCTCACCGTCAGACGATACCATACATCTCGCACATTCGAGTAGGTTGCGAGTTATGAGATTTCTTCATCTCGCCGTTATCGTGAGATTTATGTCCAAAAGCGGAAGCCGTAACTTAAAGATTGATACGGGTTTATTGAGCGCGTTGATAGAGTTTTGGAGGCCGAAACTCATACATTTCACTTCACTTTTGGCGAGATGACCGTGACTCTGAGGTAAATAATAAAATATTATTAATTTAATTACAAAATTAAAAAGATGGTATAGTAATATAATTTTTTTTAGGACGTCGCATGTACGTGGGGTTTATCCACCATTGGTGAGCGGGTGATTGGATATACTTGATGGAGATTTTTCGGGATACATCCGTCGGTTATTTGGGCGGGATGATATATCGACGTTACGCAAAGATGGGAGGTAATTTATTAAAGCGTACAAAAATTTAAATTTTTTTCGTTCACAAAGCTGTGATTAAGCTAAATGTAAAATTTTGCGGACGTTATATTTCCCTACGAGAGTTACGGTCCCACTTTGATCACGCTCCAGAGGCAGACGATCATCAGGGTCTTAATCGATATGCGATCGGTTTTGCTTTGGAGTTGGCGGGGTGTATCATGTTCCCCGACAACAGTGGAGACTCTGTACCGGCGTTTCTTCTGCCGATTTTGACGGTAAGTATTTTAAAGAATTTAAAATAATTTATGTTTCAAAATTAAATAATTTTATTACTAATATTTAATTTACAGGAAGATTTACAATTCGGTAGAAGAAGAAATTGGGCGGCTAAACGGTACTTGGTTATTTATATCGGCGTCTTGATGTGGCATGCCAAGGACCGACGAGGAGTATTGGTGGTCGTGGCTTTTGTTGTTGTTGTGGAGGCTGGACGCGTTTGCCCAGCGGCTCGTCCATTACACCCTCGGATGCATTCATTTTCGGTATTAAATGGATTTTACAGGGGTACACGGACCGTGATAGTTGTGCGCCTTTTGGCGGGTAATAATTTAATTTAAAAATAATCAATCAATCGATGAAAATATATGTGTAATCACTAATTATAATTTGAGCGATAATAGGAAATGGACGCTTGATAAGAACGATATCTCAATCCGTCACACGTCGGTGTGAAGTACGTGAGGATCGGTGATTATCTTTGTCGGACACGCATGTCAATTGGAGCCGTACGAGTCGGTTCGTCACTTATTGCCGACATGCGTAGACGACTCTATGGACTCGTATACTTGTCGGCTTCCACTTATTTACTTTCCGATAGTAGAGTGGTACTATCCGGATCGGGTGAGCGACAGTTCGGCTTACTTCGATCGATCTCGCCCTCCACTTCCCGAGGTATTCTACCATATATACTAAAAATTTATAATTTTTATATGTATTATTTCTTATACTAACTATTTGCACAATTATACTAACTAATTTTACGAGGCATTTACGGAGGAGCATCGAAATTATACGCGCTTGGATTCAAGAAAAAAAATATGAGCGGAGACAACATCATCGGGCATATGTAGACATATGGAATGAGCTTCCTCCACGAGACCGGATGAAGAAGAGTGGAATGCGGAGGACTATAGGAGGTATCGACGGTGGTATGATTTCTATGGAGCGTAGCGCTCCACTTGATCCGAGTGATGTCGTACCTCATATACCTTCGACGGCGGAGATCCCGACATCGGCTACATTCCTCACGTACCTCGCGAGACGGCGCACGGTATATTAAAATTTATAAAATTTATATATCTATATGAACTATTCGGTAATAAGTAATATATGTATGTAATCATTGTATAACGAGATCGCTAGAGTTACAAAGAGTGCAGCGAAGGCGGTCGATGGGCGGTCGGCTAGGGGATGGAGACGGTTTGGCAAGATTTCGCTCGCCGATTGCAAGGGGCATTTTGAGGATGCGGGCATGCCTCATAAGATGGACGAGTTTCTTACGGCGGCGGGATTACCCACGGATATTGATGCTATTCGGATTCGACGGGTGATGCGAGGCTGCACTGACTCCATCCACTACTCATCCACCGCATTTCCCCTGAGGCTAACGACTTCACGTCTCTCTTCGACAACGTAAGTCTTGTATACCTTGATTTTAATGATTTGAACTCGTATTAATAGCATAATTTAAATGATTTAAAAAGCGTATTAACGAGATGCACGAGAACTACGATTGGAACGAAGTTATTGCTAGGTTGTCGTTGAGATTCCCGATCCATCGGGTGCACGGTTCTCGGATCCATTCGGCACTCGGCATTTCTCACGGACCCGAATGGATCTGATGGATCATGTACATGATACGACCGGCAATGGGATCCGATACGGCCGACATTATGATCCGGCCCGGTATGGTTATCCTTCCGGCTTGGAGAGTCATCGCATATCCAGGATGATCTTTGCGCAGCTGCACGAGACACGAGATTTCACTCCACTTGCTCATGGTCGGGAGCGGCGTGACGTTCATCCACCTCCTCGATATACACCTAGCGTGGTTAGTTGTTTGTTCTACAACTTAGTCAATATTAAGTTGTTTAAAAAAAAAGCGACTCATTTGATATACCGTCTTTATTTTTACGGACACGTCGAAAGCACGTCGATATGTTAGGCGTCGTCGGGAGTAGTTTATATGTTGTTTTTTTATATGTTGTTTTTTTATTATGGATATTGTTTTTTTTATATATTTTATTATGGACTTTCTATGTTATTTTTTTATTGTTGTATTATTTATTTTATTGTGGTTATATTTTATTATGAAGTTTACGCTTAAATACAACATATTTTACGCTTAAATAGAACATAACCTTGCTTAAATACAACACACATATAGTACGCAAAAATAAAACATACATCATTTTTTTCCTCAGTGCGAAAAAATTTAAGATTCTACCTCCAAAATTATTTCCTCTAGCACCCCTAGTTGAAGCATTGACGACTTCTCTTTCTTGATCATGACCGAGTTGAGAATCTCGTTGATTGCAAGGCATCTCGAGAAGTTTGAGTTATTACATTGTTATCTCTTGGATCATAACTAGTTGAGTGTCTCGGCGATTGCAAGGTATCTCGAGAAGTTTGAGTTATTCTGTTGTTATCTCTTGGATCATAACTAGTTGAGTGTCTCGATGATTGCAAAGTATTTCGAGAAGTTTGGGTTCTTGTTTGTTGTGGGACTTGAAGCCCTACTCCTATGCCGTCCCGATTGTAATGTATCCATTGGAAGTGGGTCACGACTCATTTCATCTCTTCGATATGACCCACCTTCGAAGATGTATATTTCTCGTTACCTCGACCCGTATCCTGCCTCCATCTCATCCATTACCATTCGACGTCTAACCTTCGCACGCAGACCAATTTTTATCGATTCTTTATACGGTATTATAGTTTCTCCAAGATATGGCGGCCAAACTTGTTGATCACCGTAACAATGAAATTGTCGGACCAAGTATTCGATGGTGAGTTTGTATTGTATCGCTCATCTATGAAACCGTACACATCAAAGTTTCTATGTTGGCATACGACGATTACGTGAGAGCGGGGTATCCCGGTCGGTTGAGGTTTTTGACAATCACACGTGCGGTGCGGTTCGGCAATTGTGGGTCATCTCGAGTGCGTCGTTCACTCGAAATTGTAACGATGTACTTGAACGGTCCATACCCTCCACTCTCGATCCTCTCACCAAGCACATGAACCTCATATTCTCCTCGAGCGATTCAGAGTGGAATTACGTTCATACGAGTTTGTAATTATTGAAACAAATACAAAAGGTATCACGATATGTTCAAAATTTTATAAAATATAGTAAAATAATATCAACACGAACACTGCTTTGTCGTCACGTTTTGCCAAGACGTCATCAATTTTTTTGGCCATTGCTTGCATGCTCTATGCGGGTTCATTGCTTCCATTTCCCTCTTATCGAACCATTTAGCACATTTATACCATGTTCCCTCCACAATTCTTTGCAACCGGTAAAGTTCGTTCAACTCTGACGCTATTCGAGCTTGGAACCATTCTTTGGTCATTATACCCCATCGATGTCCTCCATCATACGTTTGTGCCCACGAAGCAAAATTAGGAGGTTCTTTATCATCATTTTCTAATCTTCTGCCGATTTTTTTTAAAAAATCATAAGCTTTTCTATTTGATTTCCTCAAAATTCGCCATCTTTCTACGAAACGACGCGGTTTCTTTTTGTTCGCTAGTCTTCTTCGGAAATCATCTCTGAGATTATCTTCTTTCTTTCCGGTTTTTCCGCTTCCTTATATAAATTCTCTGCGACGTGTTGCATGCAATACGGTGTACCGCCTCTCCATGTTGTACGGACCATCCCAAATGCGGTCGCTCAAAAACTCCCTTTATTCCCCTGACGGTCGGATATAACACATATTTTCATATTACATTGGATCACTTCATTACGGACCCGTCGCATGAATCAACCCCAATTGTCCACATTTTACTGCATCCACGATTCCAAATGCTAGAGGAATGATTTTATTCTCTCGCATCGTATCCACACGCCATCAATAATCTACCCTTATAACGGCCGATAAGAATCCGGCGTCAATAGTTATAACGGGCCTTAAATGTTTAAACGCTTACAATGCACGGTCCATAAGCCCAAACTATGGATTTAAACATTTTTACATTATTATCCGAAGTATCACACGTCAATAATTTAAATTTTGTACACTGGAGTAGTCAGAGCAATCGCCTCCAATATCTCGTGGAAGCAATGTATATGATCCTTCCCAAGTGCCAAATAATTGTTCAATTGCTCTTTCTCGGCCACGCCAAAGTTTACCGTACGTCGGTGCCACACGGGATATTTTGTTTCTATAATCATACCGATTTGTTGAACTCGTTAGAGAGAGATCCTTCTTTAAATGTTGTCGAACACATCCTGCAATCAAATTAGATGTGAGTTGTAAGTGTTTGCGGTCTCTGGTGGTCTTCTACGGTTGTGGGGGTTTTTATTTGTGATGATCCTCCATGTAGTCGAGCCATCTTCGAGTCTAGCGTATAATCTCCAAGGACAACTACCTTCTTTGCATTTCATAATAAGTCGTGTTTTACAACTTTCTTGTACCCAACATTGAACGTTTTTCCTAACACTCCAATCACAAATTACCCAATTTAAAGCCGATTTAGAAGCAAATATTCTATTTTCGACTAACTCATCATCGAGTCCTAAAAGATATTCATTCGCGCCTAAACGGTCAAACATCTCAAAATTATTTAACGCTTCTACGGGATGGTGTCTCTCGGTTAAATCCGATAACTAACAATGTGGTATCGCATCTCTAAATTTCCTCATCTTGATTCATCGATCGAATGTCAGTGTAATCCTCTCCTGTTTCTTCTTCATTTGAATAATACGGACCGCCATCATCTTGCTCATCTGATCATCACTTAATTCCATTATCGTTGGATCAACACTACTTCACATTATCAATATTATCGGCTAAATTACGACGGACGTAGTACTACTACTACTACTACCGCCAAAAAAATTATATAGTGGCACCATTGGGTTTGGTTGTTGATAAATTATATTATTCTTGTAAATAGCTGGATACGGATATAAATTGGTTTGATCGTAGGTAGGATAGGAATTGGTTTGATCGTAGGTTTGATATGAATTGTTTTGATCGTGGGTTTGATAGGAATTGGTTTGATCGAGGGTTGGATAGGAATTGGTTTGATCGTAGGTTTGATAGGAATTGATTTGATCGTGGGTTGGATAGGAATTGGTTTGATCGTAGGTTTGATAGGAATTGATTTGATCGTGGGTTGGATAGGAATTGGTTTCATTCTGGTTTGGAAATATTCCGTCAAAAATTTACCGCTAGCTCGGTTGTTACTAGAGTATAATTTTCTTCATCGGGATTATAATTTAAATCCCAGGTAGCATTTTGAAGAAAAATGGATGTTTGTTGTAATTGGATGTTTGTTGTTTTTGTGGTTGTGAGAAATGAACATGGGGTGGTATTTATAGCAAAGATAGGCGCCAACGGCATGGCGTGGTCGAGAAGCGCCCGCTTGCCGATGCGCGTTTGGTGAAAAACGCCCTTTACCGATGTAAGCGCGTTTGTGAAAAACGCCATTTAGCGATCAAGTGGTTTGGTTCGTAGATTTGGAATTTACCCGTTCTCACTCTTATTATTAATAATATTATTTTATTAATAATTATTTATAATAAAATCTGACGGTTTTTAGTGATGAGAAGGATAAGTTAGATATTGAGTTATTTTGATAATTTTAACATTATATTTTAAAAAAAATATAAAAAAAAATTAAAAATAGAAATTTTTTTATAGATATGTTCTTTTATGTTTAGATTGATGGTCATTCAAATTTCATGTAATTTTATTATTGTTTGATAATCCATAAAAAATCATCAATTTTTTATATAATTTATAATAATTTCAATTTAATGATCCTTGATGGACTATCAAATGATAATGAAATTACATAAAATTTGAATGACTATTAATTTAAAAGTAGAAAAATACATGTATAATTTTTTTTAAACATTTTTTTTATTTTTTTAAAATTTATTGTCAAAGCTATCAAAATAACCCATTGTCAACTGATCCCTTCTCAACGGTGAATGGTCGTCTAACATAAACATTGTCACTGAAAATGGGACCAGAGCCAAACTTCGCTTTTGTTTTTGGATGGTGTTTGATTCGGAGATGGACGGTGGGTGGTGGTGGAGATCAGAGGACAGAGAAGAAAATTGACTTCAGTAACTCTTCCACACTTATCTTTTCACCGAATTTTGGTATGCTTTGATAGAGATGGAAATTAATTGCGCTGTTGATAGTAAAACACTACTTGCCCGTTGGCCGGGTGCTGGAAGTCTGGAATGAAGAATCATGACGATTGATCACATGTCTCGTGACGCCACCACACTACATTAAGAAACATTTCTTTTTTGACAAGTGCACTATCACCGACTTAATTGTTTTACAAAGTTCTAATATATCAGAAGAATTAATAAAATGAAGTAAATTAGTATATCTATGAAGATGGAACAAATTAAATAAACTACTACTAACTTTGAATTTCTTGGTGCTTTGTACATTTACTATTTTATCTATTAAGTAATTTAATATTTATTTTTCTTTAATTTTACTTCACTTAAATAAGGAATATATAATAACAAGTATATTTGTGGAGACTAGATGAAGACGAGTTCAATTGGGAGGATCTTGAACCCGATTAGGTGCGAAATTTAAAATTCAGTATTTGTAATATTCCCAGACTGCTATTAGGCAAGTAGTATTTGGTAATTACGTCTGTATGTTAGCTTAGGTTAGGTAAGTAGCTCCTTTCCGTCATTAAATTGCATGTTAGTTTTAATTTTCTGATAATTACATCTAGGAGTGAGCTCAAAATAAAAAGTATAAGGAGACTATAAATTTTCTGACAAGTAACAATTATGACTCGAAAATGGATTCGCATTAAATTTAAATTTTAAATAATCTTACATTAAAAGTAAAGACGATTAATAAAATTTCAACAAAATTGCTGAGACTCAATGTAGAAAATCTAATAATGAGTTGCGAGACAGAATTTTTTTATGATAATCATAGAATGAATTTTATTAACAGTAACCACTACACAACAAACTTATTATCACAACTGGTGGAATGTGACTATTAATTTCGCCTCAGATGTCTTTTACTCTTTTTTTTTTTTTTTTTTTTTTTTTTTTGCATTTTCTCCGATGTTCTGAACTGTTATTACAGGACCCGCTAATCTGTAATATATTTTGGACCGCAACTAATAGTAGCGCCTCAGTAATTTTTTTTAACATCCTAATAAAAAATAGCTATAGAACTTTTCGCAAACTTTTCGGAATATGGCAGTACATTTTTTTTTTTGCAGAATTTTCTATTAAAATTTATGCCCGTTTAAAGTTTCATTTTTCATTTATAACTTTTGTTGATTTTTTTTTAATTGCAATGACTCTTTTTTTCATCTGCAGGATCTCAAATTATTTAGAGTATTTTTGGATGGTGAAAGGATTAGTGCAAGAATAACACTATTTGAGTTAGTAGTTGAGAATAGTGTGAGTTTAGTGATATATCAATTAGCACTTTCTGCTGTTATTTTCAATTTCAATTTTATATTTTAATGGTTGCTAATTCGAGAACAATATTGCTATTTTCAAAACAGTACTATTATAAACCATCCAAACACACCTTATATGCAATGTGCGAATTACTAAAGAGTTTCGAGATCGTGCAGTAGAAAAAGAGGCACTACTATCTTAAAAAATAGACATAAATTATAAATGAAAGAATCACATTTGGAAAAGCTTATAAAAATATCTTCAAATATTTTCATTAGAAAGTTTGAAAAGGAATTTTTTTTTTGAGGTATGATTATTAGTTGCGTCCCGAAATATATTATATATCAACGAATTTCATAATAACAGTTCAGAACATTAGAGAAAATGTAAAAAAGTAAAAGATATTTGTGACGGAATTAATAATCACGCCTTATAATTTTGAGCATCTGTAATAAGTGTGATTATTAGTGTTAATAATTTCGTACATAGATACTCATACATAATTATGAATATAAATAACAAAATAAATGATATATATTTTAGAGTTTGGTTATGAATGACTCGTGTGCTACGGACCGTTTATCCGTCTTCAAAGTTTAAATGGTCGATTCGACTGGTTAAAATATTTTTCATATAAAAATCTAGTTGGAGATCAAATTTTATATATTTTTAGAATTTTTTGTTATATTTTTTAAGATAGTTAGAAAGTGGCTCTTTTTGAATGACTCATAATAATTAAATCAAGTGATTTTCTAGCTATCTTAAAAAATAGTTAATTTTTTTTTAAAATATAAAATTTGATTCTCAACTAGTTTTTCATATGAAAAATATTTTAACCAATCGGATCGATTATTTAAATTTTAAAGACCGAAAAACGATCCGTAACATACAGTTCATCCATGCTAAACGTAGCACCGTAGCAAAATTCTATATTTTAAATTCATATAAATAAAAATAGCACTTAGCAACTATGAAACCATAAAAATTTTCCTTGCGTGACTTTAGCCTGTCACTTCTAGTCTTCTACCGTGCTCGTCATTCATCAAATCTGGCTATTTGTCCTTTTGCACGATTACCAATTTACTACAGAGCTCATTGATTATTATTTCACTATTCCTCTGTTTATAGTACCACGTGAGTAAAGATATTCTAGTGTTATAACATGTGATCAAAACGCATGCACCACGTGAAATAAAGGAATCTAACGGATCTCTGCTGTAGGGATTTAATTTGTTTGATTCAAAACGTTGTCTCATTTTGTGCTGCTTCTTCTCTTATCTAAAAAAATTAACACTCAATTCTTACACTAAAAAGAGATTACTAAAAAATCCGTTTAAGAACGAAGATACTAATATAATAGGACTATAATCAAATATGTGCAACTAAATTGTAGCCATAAACATAATTATTAAGAAAGTTCAAAAATCAATTTAGTATAAAACAAATTTAAGAATCAATTTAATTTTTGATTGAAAGATCAAGTTAGTCGAGTAACATAGTAATTTAGGATTTTAATCTACTGTTATGGGTAGTATCAAACTTTTTTAAATAGGAATTAGCGGCGTAACCGCTATCTCAAAATAAAGAAAACTTCAATGAGTTATATATGAACTATTTTTTTCTCAGGGTAACTCAAAGTAGCCGATTCTCAAATCAGTGCTATAAATTGAAAAAAAAAGTACAAAATAATAAACTTTATATATGTAATTTCAAGCGATGAGCAAGGAACACCCGTGCCTTTCTCGTCACAGATCTGAAATAAATAATTTTTTTTGGAACGTGCTTTCTGAAATCTGATTATACTAAAAACTAAAAGATGAAATCACAACCGTTCATGTAATAAGTTGAATTTAAATAATTATATATTTCATTGAGATTGTTGGAGTAAAATTTTCTTTAACTGCACTTACCAAATTGTAAGGGTTAATAAAATTCAGCTGATAATACTTGAGAGTCCAGTCGGATTGTTTGCATAAGATCAGATTAATTAGGCCACCTGCTCAATAATAATAATTTGGTGGTTGTTTGAATAGAAAGCAATCTAAATCCAAAACAGTGGGTTTTTCATGTGGATCTGTGGGTCTCTGGAGGCCGGATCCTATCTTGGAATTTCTGCTGTGAAACAATTTCTTACAAGTTATGATTAATTCATAATACGGCAATACAATAATGTAGATACTACTAAATATTTAAGCAGAAAACAAATTGTCATGCGAAGTGTTCACTTGACCAAAGAAAAGTACATTTATTTAATTAGTTAATACATGTATGGGTCACTCTCGTGGATGGAAATGGAACTAAGGTCACTGGTCCTGGTGCTGTGTGAATTTAATTGTTTGATATAAATAAATACGTAACCACGTGGGCACAGACGATAGAGATTAGAGAGTTCTTTCTCCATGAAGAATGAGATGTGGGTCAATCCCACGATTCCTACTGGAGACTACGCCACGACTCTACAGTACTACCTATCTATTTGTTTCGTACTACGTGTAACGGTGTAAGCAGTGGAGCTATATGGACATGGTGGTCCATATGACGCTATGGAAATAAATTTGTGATTCGAGAAATATTAGGTTAGGTTAAAAATTTGATGTTCGAATACAATATAGATATAATTTAAAAATAATTCGTTTTATATAATATAAATAAAATATATATTATAATGATAAAATATTAAAAAATATATTAAAAAATTATAAAATTTTATATAAAATAATATATAATGTATTTTTTTGCTGAATAATTGATGAATAAAATATTTTTTGATCAAAAAAATACTTTATATTAAACTGATAAATTATTCGTAAAACATCCAGCTATGAATAAAAAACGAATTATTCGTAAAACATCCATCTATGAATAAAAAACGAATTATTCGCGAATTTTATGACTATAATATGGGGTTGCCACTACTCGGATCGATTTTTTTTTCAGAATTATCATTATACTATATATTACTAGAGAAAATTATAAAACATATTAATATTAATATTTTTTCAAAATTATCCTTTCTAAAATAATTAACTTTTACCAAGTCAGAAAATCTGACTCTACCCTGCTTGTAAGTATGTATAACAAAGGAATGAGCAAGAATGTAATTGTGACAGTAATTAATTTAATGAGTTTAATGAGGTTCAATTTACGATATAGAACCAATTTAAAATATAATTCGGTTATAAATAAATATGAAGATAGAAAATAAAATTTATAAATAATTCACCGAATAATTATAGGGTACGTAATTCACAAAATTGAATCAGTTTAATTGTCAATTTCTTTTTGGAAAGGTGCTAAAATGAATAATTCGTAAATTATTTGAAGCGGGTTTAATGTATCAATGATCACCAAACCGGGCCACATGGGCCGTCATAAGCAATGAGCTCGCAAATTAGGCAATCTGAACTGTTCGTGATTAATGACAAAATTATCAAAAGCTAATAAACTTTAATATATATTTAAAATTGTGATACACTTTAATTTTACATAAAAATACTGCCTCCTCTTGTGTTACTCAACCGTAGAAATCTAACAAGAATATATTATCTTTTTTGCTGCATCAAAAGCTTGATTTCGATAGAATTTCATCGGGGAAAAAAAAAAGACACGACATGGTGACTGTTGATGTAATGTATGAATAAAAAATTAGGCAGTTAGGAGCTCAACTAAATGATAGATTTGAAGCTTAATTAAATAAAATATTTTTTTGTGCCTCAATTGAACTAAAAGCAACAAGTCTTGAACCAAACCAGTGGAACAGCCGTTTGATTACCAGTTAGAAGGGAGCTAAAAATGTGGGACCAATTTGAACAACAAAATTAAAGCTTATATTAAAATTCAAGATGACAATGATAGGATTTTTCTCCATTTGCTCTATACGTAACATCAAGTAATACGAAATCTAAATAATTTTGAATTAACGGTGTCCTTAATATATCGTCAATAATAATAAATTGAATAAAACTTAGATTGTTAGGTCATTTATATTACAGATAATTATTTCTATGATTCTTTTGTATAACGAGCGGAAACCTACTAATTCTATCTATAATATTACTATTCATTATTTTATTTTATTTTTCGAAAAAGTATTGTGCAATCATATATCTGTTTGTAACATTTTTGTCAGATCACGGTTGCAAAGTGTCGCCTAAAATGGGTATCCAAATCCCCTGCCCATGTGTGTCAGAACCATGTCAATTATTTATCCGACCCGACGGGTTAACCCGACCTGGTTTATACCCGACCGGAGCTGATATGATCCGAAAATAAATGGGTCGGATATGAGTTTAATATTTTTGATTCGAATCGGATTGAGTCGGGTTCAGGTCAACCCGACTCGACCCGATTAATTATATTTTTTAAAGTAATTTTATGATTTAGTACTAATTAAATCTTAAATATACATTAATTAAGATTAATTATAAATTAATTAATATTTTATTACTTAAATTTATATAAAATATTTAATTATTATACACGAATCGGGTCAGGTATGGGTTAAGATTTTTTTGACCCGAATTTAATCGGTTAGGTCAAAAAATAAAAAATAATATAAACCGACCCAACCCGATCCGTCCGACCCATTGACACCCCTAGAATATGGTCAATATGTGAACGCCGCAAGTTAATTAAGAGACTTATTTGTTTTATTTTTAACTGTTAACAATAAATGCAAATTGTAATTTTCATTTTAATATTTATTCCCCAATTTATTAGATGAACATTATAGATGCATATGTTAAACATATTTCTTTGCAATGTTATAAATATCACATTTTTAAATTATGTTTTTTAAACTCTTAAATTTAACTATGAATTTTGTTTTACTAAAAACATGTGCTTAAAATTCTAAAGTTACATGATTATATCATTGGATTTCATCAAAAGGAAAATAAGACATTTACTTTTTCTTCCGTTTCAAAATTGTTTCCTATTTTTTGTATATATATTGTTGTAACATAATAACACAACGGTAAAATAATTTGGTGAATATATATTGTCTCAAGCTTTAATATTTTATTGTAAGAGATTTTATGATTAATACGAAAAAAATGAAATTTTAGATAATGTATTACTCTTGTTATCTCTTTCTTGAACAGTATTTGTGCATATATTATGAAATTTTTGTATGAAAAGTTTCCTTAATGAAAAAGTAAATGAATTGACGCATGAAAGAAAGAGATTTTTCACGTCTTAAAACATGAATCTTCTCTAATAGAAAGTTGCAATAACACTATAATAACCAAGAAAAGTAATTTTAATTAATTTAAAGATAGATGCTATTTTCATTCATTAATGGGAGCACCTTTGATCTCTAAACTTTTATAAAAAGACTAAGTTGGTCCTTAAACTTTTAATTGTTCAAGCTATTTAAAAAAATCAATTGCTCTTGATTTTCTTAAAAAAATCAAGTTGGTTCTCAACTTTAAAGTACATTAAATAAGTCCTTTAACTTTTTAGTAAAAACTAATTTGATATTGATTAATGAGTTTTAAATGATCAATGTCATGCACAAACAGTTTCTTTGCACTGTACATTACTTAGTATTTTTTTCTTCAGATTTTTTTGTTTATTTAATTTTAACTTAGAAGACAAAAAAATAAAAATCACCTTGAAATAAAAATTTAAGGACCAATTTAGTTTTTTCCTTTCGAAAAGTTCTGGACGAATATGTTTCTGTATCAATACTTGAAGGATTCATTTGGTGTAACTTAAAATTTAACATTTTTTTTTTCTGAAAAATTAATTAAGGGACAACTTAGTACAAGTTGCAACAAGGATTCGATTTGATGGAAATAAAATTTTCAGAACTAATTTGATTTTTTTTTGCTTTTGGAAAGTTGAGGAACAAAAATGAATTCACCCTTCATTCCTTGCTCAGGATCAATGGTTAGCAGGAATTCTCTATCCATGTATGGGAAATGAAAAAGAATGGAATTTATGTACGGCAATTCTACTATTTTAGTATGCGTGAATGATTGGCGATGTTAATAGGGTGAGATTCAACATCATTTTGGAATATCGCGGGGGTTGTTGGAAAGTAGAAACAGGAAATGAAAAACATTGGGCTAACAACTCAAATGAAATTATGCACGTCATCAAGTGTGCTTCAATTGAAATATTAATTTCTCCATTTCATGTTTGGCAATTCTTGTACCATGTTTAAAATTATGTCACATTTAGAAGTTTCGAAACATGTATAATCCGTCAAAATTTTACATTCACAGTTACTTTAATTTTTTTTATTGAGGTAAGCAGGTCGAGCATAGTTACTTTTTATTATGGTTATGTTTGCATGTTTTAAGAATATATGCACAAACTAGTATAAAAACTGAAAAATATTTTCACTTCGGCTATATATGTAAACACGTTAAAAATGCTTTATTTTCTTAAAAATTCGGTTTATGATGTTACATAATTTTTTTATATTAAAATCTTATTGGATACAAAATTTATTATTTTAGAGTTTGTAAATATTTATTTCAGATTTCTTTTAAAACAATCTATTTTCATATATAAAATTTTATTAATATTATGAAGCAATATTAGAAATTTAAAAAAAAAATCTCTACAGAAGAAAGTTTTTGTATCATACAAGATTTTCATATAAAATTAGATATACTATAGATCGAAATTTAAGAGACGATAAAATATTTTTTTCTTGAGAGTTTGCATATTGGCTAAAGTTCAAACATTTTCATAATAGCAAAAAAATTATATGCAATTTAATATTAATGAGCAATGTTTGAGTTATAAGTTAACATAAGTGATCAAATAAGTCACAGAGGATTTCAATTATCGATTATACATATTAACAATTGCAAATGACCTAGTAACTCTTGATGTTTGAGTTATAAGTTAAAAGTGATCGAATAAGTCACGGAGGATTTCAATTATCGATTATACACATTAACAATTGCAAATGACCTAGTAACTCAAGTGATAGCTAGCTATGATAATCTAAAAGAAATTATGAGTTTAAATGAGTTTAAATATGTATGAGTAAAAAGAAGGATCTGCGATCTACCTTCCAAAAAAAAACATTAAAAACCATTTGATAAAAAGATCTATAAGTTCTTAAATCTGCCAATATAAAGTAAATCACCACCGAGACTGCTTTTTAGACCACTAAATTGGATAGACTTTAATATCAGTACAAAAATTATATAAAATAGTATCATATAAAAAAAAATATCTCAAAAAGAAATCCACTTCATTTTAAAAGTACCATAAAGTATTTTTATTGGCTTTTTTCTCTTTTGATAAGTGTAATATATCTATATAAAACTTTAGCTCTCTTTTTTACCGTTTAAAATGCAAACAATAATATAGTCGTGGTTTTATACATCCGAACAACGTGTTCGGGATCGCTAGACAACTTTCGGTATGTGCTAACGTCGAGAATACGTGGCACAAATGTGTTGAGTGGTTCTATAAACGTCGAAAAATTACAGCAGCTTGGGAAGCCCAAGGTCTGGTGTTCTCCCAAAAGATCAACGAACTGATAAAACATCGCGATGATAAGGGGAGATCTTATGATGTCATACCACTGAATTGGGGTATCAACAACTACGATGTTTACAACAGAAATGGACTTATCGAGACGGTAATATTTGATACTTATATAATTTTTTATTCAACTTCAAAATTTAATCAATAATTTATAATTTCTATTTGAAATAATCTGGATGAAGGGGTGAAATAAAATATGAGGTTGAATTAGCGATGACGGAAATTGATAATTGTTGGTGTCAGAAACCGCAATTGACCGGCATCCCATGCGACCACTTGCTTGCTGTTTGTTCATTCAGAAGGCTGGATTACACTCGGTACGTTAGTCCATATTATACCATCCAGTACTACATTAACACATGGTCTGGTCAATGACGTAGTTATGGCAATAAACAAGATTGACCAATGTACAACGGTCCGGTCATTAGGCCAGATCCAACAAAAATCAACAAATGAAGGAGAAGGAAAATACACATTCCAATGGTTATGGATGAAATGAAGGATCATATCAACAAACTGCCAACTCGAGGTCGAGCTCGTTCCAACAGAGCATGATTTAGATTATCAGTGTGTTTATATTTTTTATTGTTATATTTACCAGAATAATTGAATTTTAATTGTTGTTGTAATATTTCTATTTGTTTGATACTATTTTACAATAATGTATTAATCGTGTTTATATTTGGCTTTATAAAACTTTATTTTAATTTTTGTTGTAATATTTTAGATCAATCCACTGATTGTTGTATTTTGTTTTTATTATAACACACACAAACATAAAAAAAACCTGGGATCGAGTTTCAAACTCGGTCTAGGCAACTGAGACCGAGTTTAAAACTCGGTCCAGGCTATATGGGCTAATTTTCGGGATAATCTTACCATTTCCATTTAGTTATTTTTTATTTACTAAAATGAAAAAATCTGGTTATATAGAGTTGGTGAGTCGGAATCTGCTGTTATTTTTTTGGGATAAAAAAGAGAGAAGGTATTACAACGGTTATGTTGATAATTTTGATAATAATTTTTTTAAATAAATATAATTTTTTTTATGAATATATTTTTCTACTTATAGATTGATGGTGATTTAAATTTTATGTAATTTCATTATCATTTGATGGTCCTTGATGAAGCATCAAATAATAATGAAATTACATAAAATTTGAATCACTATCAATATCAATATATAAGTAGGAAAATATATTTAGAATTTTTTTAATATATATTTGAAAATTTTATTATCAATATTGTTATAATAACCCATTCTCAAGTGATTCCCACCCTTCTGCTATTTCGATTAGAACTATCAGATCGAGAACGGATGAATATGATGTATCTTGAAGAGAGAGAAAAAGAGAGAGAAGAGAGAGAAGTATATTAATCTCGGCGTTTGATTTTCAATCCAATACTTCCGTCGAGACAATAAGTTCCTAACAACAGATGTGAATTCTAGAGTTGGTGATAAAAGAAATCTTTTTTAAACAATAAGGGTCCGTTTGGCAAATCAAGGAATAACTTTGGAAGAGTGGTAATTTTAGAAGATTGGTAGAATAGTATTTTTTTTGGAAGAGTGGTAGAAGAGTGATATTCTTGACTATTCGGAAGAGCGAAAATAACGTTTGACAGTTGTTACTCAGAATAGTTAAAATATGAATAATTATAATACTAATATGATGATGATAATAATAATAATAGTAAAATAATAATCATAATAGTAAGATAATAATAATAATAATAAAGTAATAAAAAATAATCATAATAAATAATAATATTATAATAATAATATAATAAAAATATAAACATAATCATAATATAGTAATATAATAATAATAAATTATAATTACAATCATAATTATAATAATATAATAATAATAAGTAATCATAATTTTAATAATATAATCATAATATAATAATCATAATCATAATCATGATAATAATAATTATAGTCATAATCATAATAATATAACCATAATCATAATCATAATAATATAATAATAAAAATATAATCATAATCATAAAAATAATTATAAATAATTATAATTATAATAATAAATTAATCAAAACTATAATCAACATATAATAATATAATATAACATAATAAAATAATAATAAAGTAATAAAAAATAATCATAATAAATAATAATATTATAATAGTAATATAATAAAAATATAAACATAATCATAATATAGTAATATAATAATAAAAAATTATAATTACAATCATAATTATAATAATATAATAATAAAAAATAATCATAATTTTAATAATATAATCATAATATAATAATCATAATCATAATAATAATAATTATAGTCATAATCATAATAATATAACCATAATCATAATCATAATAATATAATAATAAAAATATAATCATAATCATAAAAATAATTATAAATAATTATAATTATAATAATAAAATAATAAATTAATCATCACTATAATCAACATATAATAATATAATACAACATAATAAAATAATAATAAATAATAATAATCTTAATCATAATCATCATAATATAATAATATAATAATAAATAATCTTGATCATAATAATATAATAATAAAATAATTATATTTATATTCATAATATAATAATATAATATTAAAATTATATTTATAATAATAATAAATAATATAATAAGACTAATGGTAATGATAATATAATAACAATAATGATAATAATAATTTAATAATAATAATATAATGATAATAATAAATAATAAATAATAATAATAATATTAATATAATAATAAATTATAATCATAAATATAATATAATAATATAATAATACTAAATCTTAATCATAATCATAATATAATAATATAATATAATATAATTAAACATAATCGCTATTCCGACGAGAGCTAATCCGGTATTCCACCTATAAGTTGGTATACCGGATTAGCACTATTCCGCACTCTTCTACTTAGTCTAAAATTCATTTGACAAATTAATTGTCGGAATAGCTATTCTATTCCAACTTTTTGCTATTTCATTGAGTGCCAAACACTCCCAAGAAGAGAAGAGAATTGATGCTTCATTTTTCCATTGACCGTGGAACACAGAATGGATGGAGGTCCTTGATCCAGAGAAACATCGCCCAATGGTTTCCAATTCCTGTTTCTAGTTCTCAACAACCTCGTGATTACAAAATGACGTTATATATCTCACCTAACTTTTTTTTTTTTAATTTTCTCCTTCTCTGTGTTCCTGTTTTATACTATTGAACAATCCCTCAATATATATTTTTAGGGCCTTGAGCTCTATTTTTCTAAAAAAAAGAGCAATGATTAATAGCTTAAGTGATAGTTAATTAGTATAATCTCAAATAAGAGATTGTGAGTCAAAATCAAATAATTAAAAAAAAGAAATGTTTGAAATTTATCTTTACTAAAAAATCTAAAATAAAAAGATAGAAAATTTTGTCCAAATTTCGACCAATGCAGGGTTGATCTCCATCTTTTTCAACAAAAAAGATAAAATATGTACATTACAAAAGTAAACTTTGTACGGTTTGAAACGAAAAATGGTCAATTCCATACTAGACAAAATTTGAATGAAATTTGCAGACAAAGATTAACAACCTTCTAAAAAAATGGAAAGTGATTAATTTTTCACATAAAAAGAAAATTCTTAACAGTTCTGTCCCCAAAGCAAGTTCAAAATTTAATAATATAATAATACTAATAGTGATGATAATATAATATAATAATAATGATAATCATAATTTAATATATAATAATAATAATAATAATATATAATTATCATAATATTAATATAATAATAAATTATAATCATAATATAATATAATAAATCATAATCATAATCATAATATAATAATATAATATAACATAATTAAATAATAATCGCTATTCTAACGAGAGCTTATCCGATATACTACCTATAACTTGGTATACCAGATTAGCACTCTTCCGCACTCTTCTACTTAGTCAAAAATTCATTTGACAATTTAATTCGTCAGAATAATAATTCTTTTCTTACTTTTTGCTATTCCATACATTGGCAAACAAACCAAAATTGTTAATACCAAACCTTTATTGCAATATGATCGATATATCAACCAAGTACCAAATAGAGACGCCATTAGTCAACTTTACATATGCACAAGGAGAGGTCAACCAGCACTTGTACACCAACACGTTAACAAGTTCTGGTTCGCCACATTTACCAAACACCCCACTGTAACCTCCTCTAATTGGTGCATGGAATGCTCAATGTTGCATTGGATATGAAAAGATTCCAAAGCGGCATTAATTAGAAGATACCTCTAAAACCCAAATATGGATTACAAATTATGTTGCCTTTCAAATTATACTGCATTTTTTGCAATGTCTCCTAATGCGTCGGTAAGAACATAATTGCAGTAAACAATTTTGAAAGAGCTGGAAAAGATGCATGCTCCACAAGTTGTGATAATGAAGGTGCAATCCCCATATTTTACCAAAAAACAAAGGAAAATAAATTATAAAAACCAATTGCATGAAGAGTTCTATGATACAGCGACAAATAGGATGGACAAAATTTTCAAGCAGAGGGATAATTTCACAATTATTGTAAGTTATTAGCGCATTTTTGCGTTATTTTTAAAAAATTCAGTCAGGATGACAAATGCCCACACCTGTCTCCACGAGTTTTGAGGCTTTTAATTTCCTAAAAGTGATTTTTGGTTGCATGTTATGAGTAAAAAAAACAATAACTGTGAAGAATATAATCAGAGCAGAATCGCCACATACATCATGCTTCAATATAAACTCATCCATATCTTTTTCTTTTATATGAAGATGACTCCAATCTTTCATCAGCACATATTCTTATATATTATCTGTATCGCATTTTTCCCAATGAAAATTTTTGAACAGAACCTTGTTGTTTGCATATCTTGATCTCCTAAGGCTTTGTTTGGGGTTCAGATAAAAGGGAGATAAGAAAGAATAAGCTATCACCACTCTCACTGATGATAAAGTTATCACCTTTTTTATCCATCTTATTCCCAAAACAAATGAAGCCTTAGAAGTTATAACTACATTAAATTAATTAATTATGTTACCCACATGTAGACTTACACAAAATTTTACGTTATTAACAAGCATAACTGCAAATGCTACGAAATTAAGAATCTTCATTTCGTATATTATGAAACATAGACACCTGTACCCGACAAGCCAAGCACAATGAATTGGAAATACATCATTTCTAACTTTTTATTTTGCATATGTCATGAAGGGCCAGGGGACCTCCAAATATGTATTTAAAGTCCATATTGTGCTCTGCCTCATATGCAACTATTTGTAAGTGGGATTCGACATGTCATTCCCTCTTTATAGCATTAATTGATGATTGTGGTTGTTGCTAATCCAACACACCAAGCAACAAAAATGAATCTTCCCTTGTTTAATTAACCTTCTCTACGTGGCATAAAAATAACGAAAAATTACTCACAACTCATAAAAATAACAAAAAATTGAATTAAATGAGAATTAAAAGCAATTATAGCAAATCAGAGAGAATGAAAATAGTGCTCTGAAAACTATTTCTTTAATTTCAATAAAAATTATAAATGTTTTCTTTCTTATTACATACTCTACTCCTTTATATATTATATTCAGTGCATTAATTACAAGGTATTAAATGTCACACTTCAGTCATTTTATTGCTTCATTAGTTATCTCTGACGCATACGATGAATGTCAGAAGTATTTCGTCATCATTGTCCTGAGCTATCTTGGATTTATCTCGAGCTATTCCTTAGCTCATATTATCTGCTACTTCTTCGAATATGGAGTTGTCGAGGTCAAGTTTATGAAATCTTAGTTCTTCGAAATCGGGACTTGAAGTTTATAACTTCTAACAAAAAAAGAAAATACTATATATATAATCATTGGTTGGTGCCACACTTAAATTTTAATTTTGAATTTGTGATCCGTACGATCGGAACAATTGAATATGATACGTTTATTATAATTCGATTGGAAATAGAACAATTAAATTTTTTTTCCTACCATGTTTAGGATTGGGATAAGGTGGAACTGTGGGACAGTGTAAAATTTTCATCAACGATGATTTTTTAATTTAAAGATAGTAAAAGATTTCTAAAATAATAGTAAATTTGTTTTCAGAAAAATAAAGTACGTAGATTAAATCAGTAGTTCAAATCGTTAATACAAAATTAAAAATCAGAATCTGAAGTTGTTGCAGCAGGTCTAAATGCAATGCATATTAGAAGATCATCTGATTATTGATCTAATATATATATATAGAGAGAGAGAGTTGGCCTATGGTGCTATGCATGTAGCACGTATCATTTCCGTGCTATGGATCGGTTCTTCATTATCAAAGTCTAAATAGTCGATCCGAACTACTTAAAATAATTTTCATATGAATATATAGATATAGATCAAATTTTATAATTTTTAAAAGTTTTTAACTATTTTTTAGATGACTAAAAAATCACTTCATTTAGTTATTATGTGCCAATAAAAAAGTAATTTTTTAATTATCTTAAAAATAGTAAAAAAATTAAAAAAATATAAAATTTGGTCCACGTCTAGATATTCATATGAAAATCATTTTGTATGGTTGGATCGACATTTGCACTTTTGATAAAGAAGAACCGATCCGTAGCAAGGGAGCGATACATGATATGCAAGGCACCATAGCCCAAACATTGAAGATTTTATTATTATTTTTAGAGTTGATTTTCAAAAATTGAAAATAGTGACTTAGAAAATTCAAAACATTCCAAATTTTTGTACCCAGAAGATTTCAATATGAAAAATTTAATGAGAGTAAAAAAAATCAAAATTTAGAGATTATTTTATATATTTTTGGAGTTAAACTCATGGAGGTCTTTTGTGAATTTAAGCACATCATAGATTTACTTTCTTTAGAGCAGAGCAGTTTACAGATGTATATCATTATATATTAATTTTTTTAATATTATCTATATGAATAATTAAACCATATGCATTCGTTTAATTTGTGACAGAAAAATAATTGAATAGCGAGGTTCACTTGAAATTTTATATGTATATATAAAAAAATTATCCGTATCTATGTTTAATTTTTGAATGTCTTTTTGTAACGTGTACATATCTTTGAAACTTTATTTGTATATATAGAATTGTACAACATGACGTGTGCTAGTGGGAGGTTATTAGAGTGGCACTGAATTAACCACGTCGGCCTGGTTGGGTGCGGTCTGACAAGGCTTGGGTTGGGTTTGGGCTCAGACTGGTTAGCTGGGCATAGGGCTGTCAATTGATCGGATTCCGCAGAATTTAAATGTGAATCTATTAAAATTTTATAAGATTCATATACGGATCCATATCTAATAAAATTTTGAGAATTCAAATGTGAATCCATATTTACTATTATAGCGGATTTCAGATCGGATTCGGATCATATTTCGGATCTTGTAATATAATAATATTAAAAATAATATAATTAGTATATGACAAGAGAAAAATTATCATATTATTTTAAAATTATTTCAAATATAACAACAATCTAATTCACATTTGCTATTATAGCAATCTTAAAATTATTTGTTCCAATCATAAACGTAGCAACAATTATAACTATTTGTTCCAACTTTCAAAACATACAATAAACATCAAATAACATAAGAAAATCTACCTAATTAATACAATAACTATTATTTAACTTTATGAATCAACACAAAATGAAATATAAATATTGTTCTTCAATTTAAACTAAATTGGACATGTCTATTTTATTAATTGACATATAATATAATTTTATTTATTTATCGAATTCATAGAGAATTTGAATTTGAATCTTATAAGATCCAAATGCGGATCAATTATATTAGATGGATCATTTTCTAGAATCTATATGTGGATCCAATAAACTAACAAATATATTTTAAAAATTCATATACAGATCCATTTGTGCAAATTCAGATCGGATTTTCAGATTATGAATATTCATTGAGAACCTAGCTGGACACGAGTTATTTAGTGGACACGAGATATTCATTGACAGCACTGTTTTGAGATGCATGGTTCTTGTTTCTTTAAAAAATAAAGAGGGGAACAAGGTGTTACTCAAGAGTAATTATGTGGTTGGGATAAGGTTTCCCTATTTTAAGGCAAAACTCCTATTTGCAAAGAAATTAACTGATCTGTGCTGTAGTAATATATAAACTTTTGTTTTTTATTTCAACAATTTTGTTTATTAACTTTACAAAAAAATCGATTTAAGAGACATGTTTTTAGCATCTTTTCCTAAAAAAAAAATTATTATTAGAATATTCAACATCTTTTTTTTTTTTCTTTCAACGATTTAGTTTAGTAACTTCACAAGAAATATCGATTTAAGAAAAAACTGGTTAGCATATTTTCCTCAAAAGAAAAAATTATAATATTCCACGTAACGAATCGGTTATTATGTATATTGATGATATTAAAGTTGAACAATAACATAAGTATTGCATAGAATAAATTACATAGTATATTGATTAATATACATAATGATTCGCGTAACGTGTATACTTAAGCTGATCCTATCAAACATATCCAGCATTCATATATTTAGATTTTATAATTTATTGTGATCGATGCATGGCTTGAATTTTCTCGTTATTGAATTACAACTTTTTTTTTGAGGAAATTATTACAAACATTCGATCAAAATTAGAAAGATCCCGCTCTTACTGAGAACTGTTCCATCGATCCCTATCATCCGAATTGCCAACCATGTCGTGTAGTGACATATAGGAAACCGATTTTGAAGCATTGACATAATTACACTGTGTATGATTCTATCGAGTATCGATATTGTGACCTTTGGTTTAATCAATATGACGCATGCAACATCCTTATGACGATGACGTGACCGGAGGAGCAAGAGATTGACCTATGATTTAGCTAGGTTATACCTAAGAGGCTAACCAATGGAGGCCGAAGAGGCTAAGCCTAAGGGCTAAGGCATGTATAGCAGTAATGATTATTAATTAATTACCTATCATCATTGAACAAATATTTTTACTTTTAGAAAAATATTCTTTTTAGTTGAAACTAGCTTGTTTTTTTTCGATGTATTCTTTTTATTCAGTCTCTAACTATTTTTTCTTAGAATCTGGGAGCTTTTTCGGTCCCTCAAACAAAAAAAAGAGAAGCCGAAAAAATATTTGACCCTTCCACTTTTTTTTTTTCCAAAAACCATCACTCCTATGTGAACCATGACTTAGGAGTGTCTAATAGTAGAGTTTTAAACTTTATGTTCTTAGATTTTTAAGATTTTAGGATTTAGAATTTAAAAATAGATTTTAGAAATAGTGGTTTAAAGATAGGATTTTAGGATTTAGAATTTAGAGATTTTAGAAATTTAGATTTTAAAATAGAATTTTAGAATTTAGAAATAGATTTTATTATAGAGGTTTATTATACTATTATTATTATTGTTATTATTGCTATTACTATTAGCATATTATCATCATTATCATTATCATCTTTATTTATTATTAAAATTATTATTATTATTATTATTATTTTTTATTTATTTATTTTCTTTTTCTTTCATCATATTCATTATTATCACTGATATTTGAGATCTTTGATCTTATGCTTTCTGATTGGGTTTCATTTCTAGCCTACCCTAATTTATTTGAGATTAAAGACCTTATTGTTGTTGTTGAAAAACCACCCCTCCCCTGATCCTCCTTCCCCTTTGATCCTTTCCTTCTCCCCCCTTCTGTACCTTCCTCCATTAACAAAAAAAAATCAATTTGAATGTATTATTTTTTATTAAATCAGAATTTAACTAGTTTAATTTAGTTTTGATGTATTTTAGTAGGAAATGATTATGTACTTTTATTTTTTGACAAATCAAAATAACGTCAAATTTGTCAGAAATATCGTAGTGGACCGAAATTAGACTAAAATAATCAAAATAATACCAAATTAGACCAAATTTATTGGAAAAATAATAATTGAGCAACAAAAACCAAATTATAACAAAAATATCGAAAAAATCTATTGATAAATATTTCTTGCTTCACGACATTATTAAAGCGATCATATGGTTGAACACGTCAGGAAAAAAATAGTTTGGCAAACATACTCTTATAGAAAATCAGAAGTACCTGAACGATTTGGATCAAGGTCACCGAATTTAGGCGATGCCTGCACGAGCTGGTCTTCCGAGCAATTCAAATCAGATTGAAGTCGATGAGTCATGTTTAGATGCCATACCGACAACTAAGCCACCTTTGGTATCCCAACAAGAATGATTGAAGACATGCATCATTACTCCCAGTCCTCGCTGATAACATGTCAAACATATATGTAATTTTTTAAATTCAATGTTATTTGTTAATTTAAGTAAATTCCAAATAATATGTTATTTTTACTATTTATAAATATATGTGGGTGTTCCCACCCAGTTTATCCTGACCATCCACCTAGGGCTGTCAACGAATTTCATTTCGACCGTATTTCATTTCATTAACGAAATAGTTAACGAAACGAATTTCTGTTTCGTTTATTAAACGAAACTGTTTTTTATTTCGCGCAAAAAATGAAACGGTTAACGAAACAGTATTTTTCATTTTGTTAAGAGTATTTCAGTGTAAAATACACAAAATTTCGTGTTTCGTTCCATTTCGTGATAAACGAAACGGTTAACAAAATAATTTTCTATTTAGTTTATTAAACGAAACGGTTAACGAAATTATTTTCTTTTTCGTTTATTAAATAAAATGATACTATTTCGTCACCGTTTCAGCAGTTTGACACCCCTCCATCCCCTTATCCAAACCAGCCACCTCATTTCGGTCATTGATATCAACCGAACCATCCACCTCAGCAAGTACATCCACTGAGATTCCTCCTCGACGAAAGACCAAAGCACTAGACTATTATAGGTCATCACACATCAGGAGGATGTTTGGCTGGCGATAAATAATTAATTAGTGAAGTACTTTATTTTAATTAATTAATTAATGTTATGCGCCTTGGTTGTTTTGTACTTTTTAATTAATTAGTATAGTATTTTTATAATTTTTGTTAATTAGTATAGTTTTTCCTTAATTATTATAATTAGGAAATAATTTTCAACAAAAAATAAAATATAAAAACCAAACTAATTTATACCAATTTCAAAATATCTATTTTTTCTCAATTATTAATTTTCAACTTAAAATAAAAAAAATCAGTTTTTATAAAAAAAATAGCATTCTTAGGATATTTGTTGGTTTGAGAGATCGAATAAATTTCACGAGTCCTAAGAAAAAAAAATTAGTTAGGGATCAAATAAACTTCACGGGTCCTTCTATTACACCGAAAATTAAGAAAATAAATAATCATGTCTGTTTCAACTAAAAAAATGTTGTCAAAATTTTTCTTCTCACTGCTTCCAAAAAAATGATATTTTCTGGTCTCCAGTTGGGTGAAAAAAAAATCCATAATTCATAATACGTTTGATGTTTTAGTTTTGAGTTCGATTCGTTCGATTAGACTTTTGTCAGTTCGATTCGAGTTCGTTCGATAATTTTTAATGAACTAATTTGAGTTTGATTCATAATAGTTCGATATATAGTTATTTATTTATATATATATATATATAATTATTTTATTATAAAATTAATATGATATTATTAATTTATTATCAAATTAATAAAAAAATAATTATTTTAGCTCTAATTATTTATGATAATATAAAAATAAATGTAAAAAATTAAAACAATTGAGTTAATCTAGAGTTCGATTTTAGTTTGAGTTTGATTTAGCTTGAATTCAATTTTATTTGAATTGATTTCAAATTAAACTCAAACACTAATTAATTTAATCGAATTTCTTTTGCAGCCCTACTTTCAACATATAGGACGTAATTTCTCAAGTACTGTAAAAATCGATGATGACCATGACAATATTTTTTTAATGAAACTAAAAAAGAAAAAAATATCAAATGCATATTGTTGATCTTATGAAGTAGTTGTGTATTAAATTGCATGTTACTTGGGCGCTACATTATATATTGTGAAAATCATAATTGACTGTTGAAAGTTTTTAGTTTCATTAATTTTAAGTTTTATTAATGAACTATAAAAAGTGCTTAAATTTTTTATAAGTTTGATTGTGCAATAAATATGGATCACGTTTAATTCCAAAGTCCAATTAAAAATTATTTGTTTTTTATTTATTCTTATAATTGAAATTCAAATTAATTACAACTGGATCCCAAACAATTATCAATTTTCATGCAGAACTAGTAATATATTTTAAGTCGTGTGATCCTTACAAAAGGATACCCAATTAATTCTGATTACCTTTATGCAAGTGTACTAAAAATGTCATGTCAATGAAATAGAATAATTTACGGTTTTCTTGGTTTTGTCTGTATCTTAATCGTGGTTTACGAATTCATTTTTAAGTATTTTATAAAAGGACTTTTTTGAGCAAATAAGGGGCACTGGCGCACTGCTATGCAATGAAAAGATTAAAAGAAGGGAGACGAGGAAGCCACTGAAAATATACATTATTTATTACAGAGGATTCCTTGTGGCAGATACTGATACAGCACAGCTTGTGGCCAATTACTGTCTGCTTAATTAACCAACATAATTTAATGAGTTTATAAATCCTTTCTAACAAAAGATATGCCATATTACCATGTCAGTGAGGCGACCATGCATATATATGCTCGCACGTCACAATGGATCGAGGCAAATTATGGCATCCTACATTGCAAGAAGAAATATTTCATATTTGGCCATTTGGGGTTCATGGCATGTCATTGTCGCATTAATGGGGTACTTCATATATACATGGAGCCTAGTTTCCACCATGCGTTAATTTATTTGGAGTAAATAAGTATAAGATAGCAGCGAAAGGAAAAATTACTCATACGCAATTAAACGATCTTCCAAAGTTACTTAAATGCCCCTAATTCTCCTCCTATAAGTACTTCCTAGTCTTGGCATTTTCTTTTCCATCCTCAACATCTGTAAATTCAACACGTATCATCTCTAATTTCTCCATCCCCACATTGTTGATAGTTGATATATACTGGAACAAAAATCAATCATGGGTTGCTGTTCTGAGATGTTTGAGAAGGCCAAGCCTTACATTGCCATGATATCACTGCAATTTGGTTATGCTGGCATGAACGTCATCACCAAAGTCTCACTTAACCATGGAATGAGCCACTATGTGCTTGTCGTGTATCGCCATGCTTTTGCGACACTCTCAATTGCACCTTTCGCACTTGTACTTGAGCGGTACTCACTAAATAAAATAGAACGATTTCATTTCTGCTAAATTACTTGCATCAGTTTGTACTGATCAATCAGGTTTTCATTTTGTTTTCATTACAGGAAGGTGAGGCCAAAGATGACATGGTCGGTCTTCTGGCAAATATTTGTCTTGGCACTTCTTGGGTTAGTAGACACTTTTCCAAAATTTGATTTAAATTTGCATTCTCGTTGCAGATGATATTTGAAGTACTAATATATTTGTTTTAAATATATAGGCCCGTCATTGATCAGAATTTTTACTACGCGGGGTTGAAGTTCACCTCACCAACTTTCTCATGCGCCATGAGCAACATATTACCTGCAATGACCTTTGTCATGGCAGTAATATTTAGGTACCTTTTATATCAACAACATTGCAAAAAAATCCTGCTGTATTTTCTTTTTTTTTTTCTTTTTTTTTGAAGCAGAGGGCGATAGCCCATCTGAATATTTTATTTAATAAAAGAAAAGTTATTTACAGCAATATATTACATCAAAAATTAAAACGAAAGTGAAAAACTAAGAAGAAAGAAGGCAAGGATCAAATAAGCCCTCATTATAATAACTCAAAATTTTGTATTTACTGTATTTGCATATCTCTTTTGTAGTTGTATCTGACAAACGACTTGCATGTAATTAAACTAGGATGGAGAAGTTGGACATCAAGAGAATTAGATGCCAAGCCAAGGTGGTTGGAACTGTTGTTACAGTTGCAGGGGCCATGATAATGACACTATACAAGGGACCAATCATGGAAATGATATGGACTAAACATTCACACACACAGACGGCTGATGCACCGGCAACTGCAGAAGATGCGTCAAACCAAAGCTGGTTCGTGGGCTCAATGTTCTTGATCATTGCTACCCTGGCATGGGCCTCTCTTTTTATCCTTCAAGTATGTTCTTCCCTAAGAGTATGTTGCTGAAATTTAATAATTATCTGAGTAACTATAACTAATCAATGTTTGAATGATTTGTACAGGCACATACACTGAAGAAGTACTCTGCACAACTTTCTCTGACCACACTCATATGTTTTATTGGCACTCTGCAAGCCATTGTTGTGACATTCGTCATGGAAAGGAAGCCCTCTGTTTGGACTATTGGCTTTGACATGAACCTCCTTGCTGCTGCCTATGCTGTAAGTCTCATCCATGTTCCCCAGCTTTTTCGGGCACGACTCGATAACAAAGATAAATATCTGACACAAGTATGTAATCTGTTACTGATCTTCCGATTATTCTATTTAAAATGTTACAGGGGATAGTTACATCAAGCATAGCATACTATGTGCAAGGATTGGTGATACAAAAGAGAGGCCCTGTATTTGCATCAGCATTCAGTCCACTTATGATGATCATAGTTGCCATCATGGGCTCTTTTATCCTGGCTGAAAAGATATTCCTTGGAGGGTAATAATCTCTGAAACTTTTCAATATATGCACAATTAGAGCAAATAATATCTTATTCACAGAGAAAATAAGATAATGTACTGCTTAACATATTTAATAAAAATGACATCCCTCATCGTACAATAATGCAAATTATGAATTTAGTTTTCTAATCATTTTTGTTTCTCTTTTTTTCGCAGGATTATTGGTGGAATTTTCATAGTTGCAGGTTTATATGCTGTCCTATGGGGAAAGTACAAGGAGGGCCAGGAGGCAAAAAAGGCTGAAGTCATGGCTTTTCCTTTAGCTTATAAAGACAATGGGATTAGTGGTCAAGCTTTATATGTTACCGATGATGATGCACAAGAGATGGATTGTGACAAATCCAATGGTGCAACAAAAGAGATTCCAAGTCAAGTCGCTTAACTGTGACAAAGCATTTTGGAACTAATCAATATACAATTCTTAGGAAGAGATCATGGAACCATTTTTGCAGAAACAGGGACAAGCGTTGGATGCAGGAATAAGACTGGAAAAATTGAATGAAGGAATGAAATTTTGCCTTTTACTGCCCCAATTTTTAACCGTTATTTTTTTTTACCTTTTTTTGTATTAATCCTGTAATTTTGTTTTGCTGATAAGAAAGAGTTGTTTACCTCTGAAAATTCGGAGAATTAAAAAGTAACTTGGGACAAAAGATTTAAAAATTCAAGGAGAAATTTTAAAAAGCCCGAAGAGGCTTAATTCAAGTCCAGAAGCACCAAGAAAAAAAGAAGAATTCAGTGAAATGCTCAAAAATTAAAATTCTTAAGAAAAGAATTAAATGCCGAAGCTCTACAAATTCAAATCGAAAACCTCTTCGAAACCTAAAATCTCAAAACTCAAATTTTATGGAAAAATCAAATTCTCCATAAAATTCTGAGAATTTTCATATATTACTTGATATTTTTTGAGTTACGAAAGCCAAAAAAAATTCCAAATTATCGATTAATATAATGAAAAATTAATTAATCAAGCGTTAAAAATTAATTGATGCTTGACCAAGGGGCAAAATGGTAAATAAAAATTATCATAAATTTTGTTATATTTCAAGGAATTTTTGAGCAAATTTTGGTGCAATTTGGACAAACGGATCTTTGAAAAACAAATTAAAAGCAAAGGAGAAATAAGGAAAATCAGCAAATGGAGGGCTCCAATTAAAAATCAAAATGGAGAGGGGCTAAATTCGAAAATTCCCATACTGCTACAGTCCCGCGCTACAGTAACCCCGAGCCTCTCCACTCCCCAAAATTCGAAAATGGTGATGGTGCTCCCGTGCGACGAAAACCCACATATTATATACCGTTGGAAAGAGAATGGAGAGGAGAACACAATGATATAAAAAACTTGCAAAATGGTTGAGCGGTTTGAGAGAAAACTGAAGAGGAAATTTCCGATCCAAAAATGAAATTGAGCAATCCGAGCCATAATTGATCAAATTGACATTTCAAACACCTTCACCATGGTCACAAGAGATTGTTTGAGGTCTTGGTTGAATTTCATACGTTTTAAATTGGTGAGACCACGAACTCGCAAATCGGGTCAAAAACCGAGTTGGTCAAACTCTATACCAGAGCATTCTATTGATTGAATAAACATTATAGATCAATTCCTGGGATCAATTAGATGCTAAACAAGCTTTGAAACACAAGAAATGGTGAAGAAATGAAGGAAAACGACTATGTGGCTTGGAATCGGGTTTGAAGGCAAATCGGGTCTCGGGTGCGTAATTGTGATCCCAAGAAGGTCTAAAATGCAGGAAGGGAGTGGCAAGAACGTGTTTGAACCTCTACAACCTTCTAGAAGTCCCTAGAATCATCTCGGTGACCAAGTGATGGTTAGGAGGGCAAATTTGTAAATTTTCAAAGAAACATAACAAACTCCACTTGTGCCCTACTTGTCCTCTCACTCTTAGAGCACATTTAAAACACTTAGAACCTGGTCTAATACACCACAAAACGTTCAGAAGAGTATGAGAAGATGAATGAAGGGAGTTGGTGCATAAATTGGTCAAAGAAAAATCAAACCGATCTCATACACCCATCTACCACCCCTTAGGCCTATATAAACTCCTCTCCTCCTTCAAACTTAAGAGACACAACCCATCCCAAGCTTAATGCTAATCCAAAACGCTGCCAAAACAAATTGAAGCTCAAATTAGATACAAAATAAGATCCAATCTTTGAGTTGAGATCAAAATCAAACCCAAAGATACAAGATTCAATCAAATCCTCTTCTACTCAAGCTATAAATTAGATCTAGGTAGCCATATATCCTGTAAATATAGATATCAAGAGTGTATTGGAGTTTGTAATTTTGATTCGTGCAATAAAGATGAAAATTTTCATGTGCAATATCGATTTTTCTTCTTTTTCTTGATGTTCTTATGTTGCAATTCGATTTTTTTTTTTTTAGCTCAAATCTGCATACAAACATCATTGAATGTTAGATTGAAGCTAAATGATGCATTTAAACCATTTAAGATCAATGAATCCCTTATAAATGCAAAATCAGCCCTAAAATGACTGAAAATGCAATAAAAAGAAAAACGGATGAGATCTATTCTAAATCTAATAAAACTTTTAGATATAATAGAAATAAGTTATATGAATCTACATAAACTGATTTTGCATTTTTTTGATTTTTCTATAAAAAGTTATAGCCTTTTTAATTATGAAAAACAGCAAGTTTTGGTAACATCAATTCATCTTTTATTTTTTTTCATTTTTTTTTGTTTTTTTATTTTCTTTCTTTTCTTTTGGCTCAAATCTGCATACAAACATCATTGAATGTTAGATTGAAGCTAAATGATGCATTTAAACTGTTTAAGATCAATGAATCCATTATAAACGCAAAATCAGCCCTAAAATGGCTGAAAATGCAATAAAAAGAAAAATATAATGAGATCTGCTCCAAATCTTATAAAACTTTCAGATATTATAGAAATAAGTCATATGAATCTATAGAAACTGATTTTATATTTTTTTGATTTTTCTGTAAAAAGTTATAACCTTTTTAGATCTAAAAATCAGCAAATACTAGTACAACATTTTCCTCTTTTGCCCCTGATCTGATTCGAAAATAAAAAATCATATCTCTTCTACTCCAATTTAATTGAAATTTTGTGAGCATCTAGATCTAGTTATAATGCATCTCTCTGTAAATTTTCATAATTTTTGGAGCTTCGTATGATTTTATATGAATTTATGAATCTTCAGCTAGTAGATTATAATAATCTGGTTCATAATAAAATAAAAATAACTCTATAAACTCTTGTGCCGGCTGAGTTCAGTCGTGAGCCCATAATTTTAAAGAGTTATAAGGCATGTGCCGGCTGCATTCAGTCGTGAGCCCTTGTCTTTATCTAAAATACAAAAATTATTTTTATAATTAATAAAACTCTTCTAAATCTCGTGCCGGCTAATACAAAGTCGTGAGCCCTTGATTTTGAAGAGTTATAAGGCTTGTGCCGGCTAATACAAAGTCGTGAGCCCTTGCCATCAATAGAAATCAATAACTAAAAGAGTTTAAATTCAAAAGTCAAACTATTTTCTAAAAATAAAAATATATTTTCAGGTTTTTCTATATTTTATTTGAAACTTCTTTGCTAAATAGCCTTAAAGTACATTAAAACGATTTCAAATAAGAAAGTTTTCAACATAAAAATTGTTCATCATAACCTTATTGATAGCATCATAATCTGGTTCGAAAGGTTTTTTAAGCATATTTTTCGAAAATATCAAAAATACCCTCAGCTGTCCAGTTCAGTCCTTTATCAGAAAAGAATTAAAAAACTGTACCGATCCGTGAATGTGACATATATATATTATTTTATATTCATAAAATAAATATCAATAGGAGCTTGTATATAATTTTTCATGCAAAAATACACTGTAAATCCTCTCAAATAAGCAAAACAATCCTGACAGTTCCTGATTTTCAGAACTGTCTTCTGCTGGTATTTTGCTCAAAATAGTACTTTTTAAAGCTCAAAATGAAAAGTGTTCAACATAAAAGTTGTTCGTAACATCCCATTTCATATTTCTGTTAAATAAAATCAGTATGTTATTAACTCGTTTTACTCTAAAAATTCAAAAAGACAGTATTATCTGCTGAAGTCTTCGTAAGTTTTTTTCAGATTTGTCCATTTCTAATATTCCTCCCGAAATAATATTTTAAAGGATTCAAATTAAAAAATATTCAACATAAAAGTTGTTCATAACATTGTCATTGATATTTTTATCAAATAAAATTAGTATGTTACTAATATATTTTCTCAAAAAAATCAAAATAATCCCCGACTTATCGTATTTTCTTTGCTGTTGAAAATAAAAAAAATATATTAAAATGCTTTCATTAAAAATATATAATAAAAATAAATAACATAAAAAATAATAAGATAAAAGTTTTCTTAAAATAAATAAATAAATATAATTCTTATTCATTAAATTAAATTCTAAATTAAGTAATTCCAAATAAAAATATAAAAATATAAAAATAAATAAAATTAAATATATAATGAATAAAAATAAAAAAAATAAAATAAATATAACTCTTATTCAAAATCAAATAAAATTTAAATAAAAATAAATTAAATAAATAAATACATAAATAAAAAAGTAAAAGACTAAATCAACATTCATCTAAAATAAATCAATATTCACCTAAAATAAAGATAAATTCAATTTCAAAACTAAATCAACATTCACCTAAAATAAATATCATAATAAAAAAAAGTAACTCTCAATCTTCAAAATTAAATAAATTTATATATCAATAAATAAATAAAACATAACTAAAAATAATAATAATAAATAAAAGATTTTTTTTCCTTCTTATCAAATAAAACAATTAATTTTAGAATTAAACCAACCTTAATCTAATAAAAATAAATCTCAACATTCAAGACTAAATAAATTTAAATAAGATAAGTTCAAATAACAAATAAATAAATAAATAAAAACTAAATCATTTTATCAATAAAAAAAATAAAAGTCAATTCACAAGATGTAAACTACCTTGAAAAATTCATATCTTCCCTACCATTATTCACAGCGACCACATAAAATTGCTTAACTATTATGTTTGTTTTTTTTCTTTCTTAATCAGAGGTTCCTCGGGTTCAAAGCCCAGGGTAATTAACAATGGGGGCTTGCGCCATTGGAATCTTAAAGACCCCACAATCTCTAAAACCTTTAAATGTGCATTCCAAATTTATATAAATATACCCCAATGCACACTTAGAGGGATCTCCGTGTCCTTCTTCCGCAATTCATCGTCCAGTTCCTTTTTCAGGGCGGTGAGATGCGCGAAAAAGGGTCGCACAAGAGTGTAGTGTTTTCAATTTCTATTTTAGTCTGGTGTATGAGATACTGTATCTTACTTGTAAGCTTTTAGATAATGAGTAAAAAAACTCTAAAATCTATACTATAATTAAAAATACTTTAATGTGAACTTTCCTGGTATTTTGTTCTAGCAATTATATTATATGTCGTATTAATTAGTGCAGTTTCAACAGGACAATTTCGGTGAGAGTGTAGAAAAATAGAAGGGACAGCTGGGCTCAGAGATAATTCATCATAGGCCAGATTTAGAAGAAATACCATCCACCAATCAAAAAAATTAGGGTTGCAAATCTTCTGTATATATTTCCTTGTATAGGAAAATTATACCGTTGCTACTTCTGCCTATAAATAGGCGTGTAAATCCTTCTTTGTAAATAATCAGAATAGAAAATAAATCCCTATTCATCATCTGTCTAATAATTTTCAACATGGTATCAGAGCAAGTCTGAACCTCCACACTTCCGCAACAACAACTCATACCAGTAAATCAGCCATCTCAAAATCATGACAGAGAACACTCAAAATTATCAACTCATAAATTTTCAAAAGCCCAGACCTGATTTTAATTCTTCCCAAAAGCTTACAAATATCCCTCTAGATGGGCGTAACTACCTGGCCTGGTCCAAGGCAGCCAAGATCTCCCTTAAAGGCAAAGGATTGCTAGGGTTCATCAATGACAATCGACCCAGACCCACAGACACAGGAGATGCCCAAGAAGAATGGGACATTCTTGACGGTCAAACTTTCACTTTAATCCTCAATTCTTTACATTCTTAATTAATTGAAATCTTTGTGCATTATGAGACAGCCAAAGAAATATGGGATGCAATAACAGACCAACACAACCATCAAAGCAACAATTCCCACATTTTTCAAATCAAAAAAGATATTACTCAACTCACACAAGGCTCCAAGACCGTATCCTAGTTAATCGGACAGGTAAAATCCAAATATCAAGAACTCAAATTGTATAGACCCATTACTACTGACCTGTCAGTGCTCCAAGAGAGGGATGAACTAGACTAGATCTATACTTTTCTCGACGCTCTAGACACGAGCTATGACTCAATACGGGCTCAGATCCTCAATAGCACAGAGTGACTGACATTTACAGGTGTGACGGCTCGGATTCAGCAAGAAGAATCACGTCGGGTTGCTATGAACATCTCTGACCAGAACCCAAAGTCAGAGAGTCATGCCTTCGCCGCCGTGAATCCTCAAGCTTTCAAAGGTAAGAGAGGTACAAGACAGAGGTGCACAAACTGCAATCGGGACGGCCATCTCAGGGAAGGGTGCTGGATACTATATCCGCACCTCAGACCTAAGTGGAAGGGCCAAGGCAGAGGCAGTGCTCGGAATCAGGGGGAGCCGCGCGCAAGGCGTATCTGGCGGAAACCCTAGACTCGAGTCAGGAGGAGGCGAAAAGAAATGGATCGATCAGAGGAGACAACTCAACCCAGTCGCAAACACAGGCATAATTAAACCGGTTGGAGTCTTCGGTTAATAGGATGTCAGCGCTTCTGGGACAACAGGGCCTTATGGGCCAGTCATGTTTTAACTTTATCCCTTATTCATTCAAAAGCCCAAGCTTTAATTCCTCAAATCCTGTCAGTCCAGCCTGGTCCAATGTTACTTTGGAAAATGAGTCCAAATTGTTTATGGAAAGCCCAACAATGTACAAATAAGAATCCAGCAGGCCTAATAAATCTCAAATGCCGGCCTGAATCACCAAACAATAAGAATAAATGTCTAGCTGTCGGGTTTGCACCAAAATTAGTTCCAAACAACTGTACCAAATGGATTTTAGACTTAGTGGCAACCGATCATATGATGGGCAATCAATTTTTACTTAGCAATTATCGGATAACAAAAAATGATCAATTTTTTACTATTGTAAATAATGAGAAAATTAAAATCAAAGGTTGGGGAATAATAAGCATTTTTCCAAAGGGTTTTCTTCAGGATGTTTTTTTGTTGAAAATTGTTATGTGAATTTACTATCTATTAGCAAACTTACAAAAGAATTGAATTATGAAATTATTTTTAAAGAAAATGTTATGATTTTTCAGGACTTAGTCACCAAGGAGAAGATTGGTGAGGGTTTTCTTGAAAATGGACTTTATTTTTTGGATAGCAATAAGTCTAGTTTTAATATTACGAAAGACGGAAATTTAGGGAAACTTTGGCACAAGCGTGTTGGGCACCCTTCTGACAAGATTTTAAAAACTATGTTTAATTTTTCGAATTTAGATTGTAATAATTGTGAGGTTTATAAACTCGCTAAACATACAAAACTTCCTTTTTTTTTATTCTAAAACTAAAAGTAGTGAATCCCTTGAATTAGTCCACTCTCATGTTTGGGGTCCTGCTCCCGTAAGTTCTTATAATAATTATAGATATTTTGTAATCTTTATAGATGATTATTCTAGAATAACATGATTATATTTAATGAAGAATAAAAGTGAAGTTTTTTCACACTTTCAATCTTTCTCGAACTTAGTAGAAACTCAATTTAACAAAAGAATTAAAACTCTTAGGACTGATAACGGGACTGAATTTGTAAACCAAGCTTTTTTAAATTATTTAAAATAAAAAGGTATTTTTCACCAGACTTCTTGTGTTTACACACTTCAACAAAATAGAATTTCTGAAAGAAAAAATCGCCATCTTCTGGAAGTAACAAGAACTCTTTTATTTCAAAATAATGTTCCAAAAATATTTTGGTCGGAAGTTGTGCTCACTGCAACTTACTTAATAAATAGATTACCAAGTGCAATCTTAAATTTTAAAAGCCCTTTAAATATTCTTTATGGAAGAAAAATTAGTTTAGATCATTTAAAAGTTTTTGGATGTACAAGTTTTGTGCATAAAAATAGAATTGATAAACTTGATTTTACCTCTATAAAAACAATTTTCCTAGGATATTCTACTCAAAAGAAAGGGTACAAATGTTATGACCCCAAGGAAAAAAGGCTCTATATTTCGAGACATGTCACCTTTTTTGAAAATGAGTCCTTTAAAAATCTTGTGGAAAATCAAAGGAACAACTTAATTCAAGTGATTTTGTCTTACCTTGCATCACTAACGAAGGGAGAAGAGAAGTTTTTATAGAAATAGTCACTATTGAAACAGGTGAAGAAGAGTAGGTGAATGAAGAAGACAAAGAGCCCAACAAAGTTCAAGATCCGGAAGCTGAACAAAATTTGAGGAGATCAACTCACCAAACACGAGCATCCACCAGGTTAAAGGACTTCGCTACCTATACGGTACAGTACCCTATTCAAAATTACATTTCTTATAAAAATATTTCGGAAGAACATTGTGCCTTTGTGAATGTTATCTCAACAACAGAAGAACCAAATACCTTTGAGGAAGCAAAACGGGACCCAAAATGGTATAAGGCAATGGAAGAAGAACTCCATGCCTTAGAAAAAAAATCAAACCTGGACTATATGCCCTCTACCAAAAAATAAGAAGCCTGTAGGTTGTAAATGAGTGTATAAAATTAAATGTAACAGTGATGAAACTATATAACGGTATAAGGCTAGATTAGTGGCCAAAGTGTACACACAAACCTATGGAATTGACTATCATGAGACGTTTGCCCCTGTAGCAAAAATGAACACAGTCAGAATCCTACTATCCATTGCTGTTAATAATAGTTGGGAACTTCACCAAATGGATGTAAAAAATGTCTTTCTTCAAGGAACGCTTGAGGAAGAGGTATACATGACCTTACCCCCAGGTCATAAAAGAGAGAATATGTCTAACTCCGTTTGTAGGTTAAATAAATCTATTTATGGATTGAAGCAATCTCCAAGAGCCTGGTATGGAAAATTAAGTCACTTTTTACTCTCTTGTAACTTTAAAACTAGTTGGGCTGATACCTCTTTGTTCACAAAACATAATGAGCATGGTATAACTGTAGTCTTAGTTTATGTTGATGACATTATTATAACTGGAAACAGCCAATTAGAAATTAATTCTATTAAAAATAGTCTTAAACAAAAATTTGATATTAAGGATCTAGGAAAATTAAAGTACTTCCTAGGAATTGAAATTGCACACTCATCAAAAGATTTGTTCATTTCTCAAAGAAAATATGTACTTGACTTACCCAAGGAAATTGGTAAATTAGGGTGTAAGCCAGCATCAACTCCTATTGACATAAATATGAAATTTAATACTGAGGATGGTGAATTACTTGAAGATATCAGCCAATACCAAAAACTTATGGGAAAATTAATATACTTAACCGTGACTAGACCCGACTTGTCATTTGTTGTAAGCCAAGTTAGTAAGTTTATGCATGCACCAAGAATTCCTCACTTAGATGCCATTAACAGGATACTTAGATATTTAAAGAGTTGTCCTGGAAAGGGAATCTGGATGAGAAATAACAAAACTAATGCAGTATGTGGCTATTCCGATGCAGATTGGGCCGGGAGTTTTGACAGAAAATCGACAACCGATTTTTGGACATTTGTAGGCAAAATTTAGTCACATGGAAAAGCAAAAAACAAAATATTGTGGCACGATCAAGCGTTGAAGCAGAATACCGAGCCATGGCATCCATCGCAAGCGAGTTGACATGGATTAAGCAGCTCTTAACCGATTTTTACATATTGATAACAAATAACCAATGAAGATGTTCTGTGATAATCAAGCAGCAAGACACCTTGCAACAAATCCTGTCTTCCATGAGCGAACCAAGCATATAGAAGTAGATTGTCATTTCATTCGAGAGAAGATTCAATCCAAAGAGATTGAAACTCCTTTTGTCAAAAGCGGAGACCAACTAACAGATATTTTCACAAAGGGACTCTAAATAAATGCATTTCAAAATATTACATGCAAGGTAGGATTATATGATATTTATAATCCTAGCTTGAGGGGGAGTGTAGAAAAATAGAAGGGACATCTGGCCTCAGAGATAATTCATCATAGACCAGATTTAGAAGAAATATCATCCACCAATAAAAAAGATTAGGGTTACAAATCTTCTGTATATATTGACTTGTATAGGCAAATTGTACCGTTGCTACTTCTGCCTATAAATAGGCGTGTAAATCCTTCTTTGTAAATAATCAGAATAGAAAATAAATCCCTATTCATCATCTGTCTAATAATTTTCAACAGAGAGTATTAGTTTCAGCTCAGGTCTTCCTTGAGGTTAACTTAAAAGAGATCAAATCATCTTTAACTTCAATTTATGCTGCTTAAATTAATTATATCAAAATTTTATGGGATGCAAAACATTTTATTTTTTAAAATTTTATGTTTTTATGTTGATTTTTTTAAAGATGATCTACTTTCATATATAAATAATAATTATTTTATTAATATTTTAGAGAAATAGAAAATTTTATATGTAATAAGACAAATAGAAAGTTTTATGCCTAGTAAGATTTTGTTATAAAAAAATTATTAACCTACATAAATTAAAAATTGAAATATTTTAATATATTTTTTAAGTTAAACTCATAGAAAACCTCTATGTACTCACGCTATTTTTACCCACATATATATTAGAACCTTAAGCGATAAGCGATAGAGCGAAGAAGGGTTACCAACAAATAAAAACTTTCAACAATAAGTCTATTGGAACTTTTTTTTTTAATTATTTTCCATAACTGTGTTAAGAAACGATAATGGAACCAGTTATCATCACTCACACAGAGAAAACAGATCATACCAAATTAACTAATGCATATACGTATATGCATCCTAGTTGGTAGTAGACAATATGTCATATTTCGCTTGCTAAAATAGTACATTCTAATGCATGCACACACAAAAAAAAAAAATTGGCAGAACAAAGATGTTAGGAATTTAGCACTTGTGAAGAACAATTAAGTGAGATCACGGAGACAGTTTCCTGTAGAAGGGAAATGGCCAAATCTCAATAACAAAATTAACTCCAGAGTCTTCCTAAAAACAGAAAATTTCAATAAAAATAAATATAAAATATTTATACTATACTAGCATAACCTAAAGGCTTAAATTACGTGCATGCTAATTACGGAAATTATTGAAATATCATGTGATTGAACAAAATTTGCTAAAGCAAAAAATTAGTCATCATATATCAATCGTTTTGATATGAAAAATATTTGTAAATATTTTACTGGACAACTATACATAATTAATTAACAGTTAACTTTCATATATTTAAGTATATTTTACGGTGCATTAAAATTTTGGTAAATTTCGAATCATTAACTGAAAATTTTAATGACTTAATATCAGGTGAAAATACTCACACAATCTGATCATATATTGTGAAGAAAATACTTTAATGAAATATAGCTTGACTTTCAAACTTAAAACATTATTTTTCATGATTGTCAAGAGGCAAAAAAGACAGTTGTTAAGTGACTCTTCCTCATTGGAGTAAAATTCAAGAAATTGAGAGTAGAGAATTATCTACAAAAGAGGAGGATTCTCTTACCAAATTACTGTATAGTATTTTTAAAAATAGAAACTTGAATTGAAATAAAAGAATGAAGAAATTACAAATATATCAAGAAAAAGAAGAGGCCATGACTATACCAATAAAAAAAAAATCACAATGATATAGAAGGCATGGTTCCAGATACTATGTTTTAAAACATATCAGTATACCAGCAGTAGTGGCGAGCATCCCATGTACTAGTGCCCAGCCCAAAACCAAGCTTATCTCCATCCCACTAGTTTTGATGAACAACGCACACTTGTTTGTTTGAAGGAACAAGATGTAACCGCTTTCCTTTCTTTGTCCTCTGTCTTCTCTATTTAGACATAAAATTGAAACATAACAACTTGTATTATCTCGTTTGCCCCCAAAATCATTTGGAAGTGTCCTTTTCTGTTCACAAAATTATCATTCAGATATCAATTTATATAAAGATACTTATCATGGATCAATAATGGTACAAATTTTTATTACATGGTTTGCCTCGTACATTTAATTAATTTATTAATCTCAACTCAATCTGACGTTTTCTGGATGCATATAATTTGTTAATACCAAATCTTTATTGCAATATGATATATCAACCAAGTTCCAAATAGAAACGCCATTAGTCAACATTCATATAGGCACAAGGCACCACCTGTACACCAACACGTTAACAAGTTTTGGTTCGCCACATTTACCAAACACCCCACTATAACCTCCTCTAATTGGTACATGGAATGCTCAACGTTGCATTGGATATAAAAACTTCCAAAAGTTGCCAAATTAATTTACAGATACCTCTAAAACCCAAATATGGATTACTCTATAGGCCTGCCTTCCAAATTATACTGCATTTTTTTGCAATGTCTCCTAATGCGTTGGTAATTAATTACATAATTGCAATAAAATATTTTGAAATAGTTGAAAAAAGATGCATAATCCACAAGTTGTGGTAATGGAGGCACAATCCCCATTTTTTTACCAAAAAAATAAAGGAAAATAGATTATAAAAACGATTTGCATGAAGAGTTCTATGATATAGCGACAAACACGGGCGAAACTAGGATACTAAATAGGATGGAAATAAAATTTCAAGCTGGTATATAATTTCACAATTATATTTTTTAATTTATTAGCATATTTTTATTTATTTTTTCTGAAAAAGCACACAAATAGAAGCTTATTTTTTTTAAAAGTTTTCAGTCACGGGTGATTGTTAATTGATAGCATGTCATGAGTAAATAAAAATAAACTCTGAAGAATATACTTAGAGCAGAATCGCCACATACATCGGCTTCAACATAAATTCATTCAAATCTTTTTTTCCTTTTAGATGAAGATGAATCCGATCGATCTTTCATCAGCACATATTCTTATATATTATCTGTATGGTATTTTTCCCAATGAAATATATTGAACAGAACCATGTTGCTTTGCATATCTTGATCCCTTAGAAGTTAGAACTACATTAAATAAACTGATTATGTTACCCACATGTAGACTTACACAAAATTTTTCGTTATTAACAAGAACATAATTGCAAAATGCCATGAATTAAGAATCTCCATTTCCTATATTATTAAACATATAAACATAGCCACCTGTACCCGATTTGCCAAGCACAATAAATTGGAATTACATTTCTTTCTAACTTTTATTTTGCACATGTCATCAGGGGCCAGGGAACCTCCAAATATGTATTTAATGTTAAAAGTCTATATTGTGTTCTGCCTCATATGCAACTATTTGTAAGTGGGATTGGGCATGTTATTCCCTCTTTATACCTTTAATTGGCGATTGTGCTTGTTGCTAATCCAACACACTAAGCAACAAAAATGAATCTTCCCTTGTTTAATTAACCTTCTCTAGGTGGCATATAAAATCTCTTTAGAGGTACTCTATAGATCATATTCCAATTTTCTTGTTTGCGTTGCATGCATATGATTATAATTACCGGCCGCCGCCGCCTCGCCTCGCCGCCTCGCCTCGCCTCGCCTCGCCTCGCCGCCTCGCCTCGCCTCGCCCCCCGCCCGCCTCGCTTCGCCTCGCCTCGCCTCGCCTCACCCCCGCCTCGCCGCCTCGCGCTTTCGCCCTCGCCCCCGCCTCGCGCGCGTCGCCTCGCCCCCGCCTCGCGCCGTCGCCTCGCCCCCGCCGCGCGCGCGTCGCCCGCCTCGCGCCTCGCGCGTCGCCTCGCCCCGCGCCTCGCGCCTTTCGCCTCGCCGTCGCCCTCGCCTCGCCGCTCGCCGCCGCCCTCGCCTCGCTCGCCTCCGCCGCCGCCGCGTGCCTGCGCCCGCCGCCGCTGCCGTGCCGCTGCCCGTGCCGCGCCTCGCTGCCCCGCCTCGCCTCGCCGCTGCCCCGCCTCGCCTCGCCGCGCCGCTGCCCCGCCTCGCCTTGTTTTGACATTTTTTTATCAAGTTTTAATATTTTGTAAATATATGTTATATTTTGTTGTATTATGTATGTATGTTAGATAAATTAGTTAATTAGATGTAGTTAATTAGTAATTAAATGTAGTAATTATTGTTTTTGTGAAAACGCATGCGATGAAAATATTATATATGGCTAGCATATATGGGCTAGTCACAGAAATAAAAAGAGACAATTAAAAAAAAATAGTTTTACAGCGGTTTTTACGAAGAAACCGCTGCAAACGAATTAAAAAAAAAAATTTACAGCGGTTTTTATGAAAAAACCGCTGCAAAAATAATTTTACAGCGGTTTTTAAGGTAAAAACCGCTGTAAAAGGTGATGTTTACAGCGGTTTTAGTTAAAAACCGCTCGTAAATGGTATTTTGCAATGGTTGTTATATAAGAACCGTCAAACAATTTGCAGCGGTTTTCAACAAAACCGCTGTTAAACTTTGCAGCGCTCCCAATAACAGCGGTTGTACAACCGCTGCTAATGGGGGAAATAACCGCTGTAAAAGCCTATTTGTGGTGTAGTGCGGTTTGTCTGTGGCATAGAATTGTACATCATCCTGTATAAATTTAGTACGTATACCTGTTCCTTAACAGCATCTACAGGTTTAGAAAATATGAAGAGATATATAGTAGGCTAAAATACTCTGTATATAATTGATTGGTTGTTGCCACACTTAAATTTTAATTTTGAACCGGTGATCCATACGATCCGAACAATTTAATATGATTCACGTATAACATATTTTTTTTAGTAAATAAAAAAAAATAAAGGAAAATGATAAGAGAGGCCCAAAATTTAGTCCATATAGGCTGTACCGAGTTTGAAACTCGGTCCCTATTTTTTTTTACGTTTGTGCGTTATATTAAAAACAAAACACGACAGTCAGTAGATTGATCTAAAATATTACAACAAGAATTAAAATAAAGTTTTGTAAAGTCAAATATAAGCACGATTAATACATTGTTCTAAAATAGTGTCAAACAAATTGAAATATTACAACAACAATTAAAATCCAATTGTTCTGATAAATATAACAACAAAAAATATAAACACGCTGGTGATCTAAATCATGCTCTGCTGGAACGAGCTTGACCTCGAGTTGGCAGCCTGTTAATAAGACCCTCCATTTCATCCGTAACCATTGGAATACGTATCTTCCTTCTCCTTCTTTTATTTATTTTTGTTGGATCTGGCCTAATGATCGGACCGTTGTATATTGATCAATCTCGTCTATTTCCATAACTACGCCAATGACCAAACCCTGTATTAATGTAATACTGGATGGTATAATATGGAATAACGTATTGAGTGTAATCCAACCTTCTGAATGAACAAACAACAAGCAAGTGGTCGCATGGGATGCTGGTCAATTGCGGTTTCTGACACCAATAATTACCAATTTTCGTCATCGCTAATTCAACTTCATATTTCATTTTATCCCTTTTTCCTTATTATTTCAAATAGAAATTATAAATTATTGCTTAAATTTTAAAGTTAAATAAAAAAATAATATAAGTATAGAATATTACCGTCTCGATAAGTCCATTTATGTTGTAAATATTGTAGTTGTTGATACTCCAATCCAGTAGTATGACATCGTAAGTTCTCCCCTTATCACCGCGAACCTACTGGTGCAGTGTTGATCCGTGCACTAATATTGATGCTGAATTGGCTAGGGAGTAGCTCCAAACCAACATGATCTTCATCTTCAAGTCATGAAGATTGATTGTCTCATCGGCTAAAAATGTGCACGCGACATGAATGTTGTAATCCACGCCGGATGAAGTGTTCAAGATTTGACCTCCATGATACACATTGATTAACAATATTTTGATCAAATAGTCGATCCGACCGGTCAAAATATTTTTCATATGAAAATCTAGTTGGGAACCAAATTTTATATTTTTTAGAATTTTTTTAATATTTTTTAAGATAGCTAGAAAATCACTTAATTTAATTATTATGAGCCATTCAAAAGGAGTCATTTTCTATCTATCTTAAAAAATAGTAAAAAAATCTAAAAAAAATATAAAAAATTGGTCTCCAACTAGATTTTCATATGAAAAATATTTTGACCGGTCGGATCTATAATTTAAACTTTGAAGACGGAGAAACGGTCATAACACACGGGTCATCCGTGCTACGCGTAGCACCATAACTGAACTATATATATATATATATATATAGGCTACGGTGCTTTGCAAAGCACAAGAGCGTTGTGTGCTTTGCGCTCTATTTTTCATTTCAAGTCAGAAATGATCGATCTGAACTGCTCAATCTAATCTCCATATCAAAATCTATTAGCAAACTAAATTATATATTTTTTAAAATTTATTTGCTATTTTTTTGGATAGGAGGAAAATCGTTATTTTTGGATGAATCAGAATTCTCAAATCGAGTCATTTTCTCCTCACCAGAAAAAATAGCAAAAAAATTCTAAAAAATATAAAATTTGGTTTCCTAATAGATTTTGATATGAAGATTAAATTGAATGGTACAGATCGATCATTTTTGACTTGAAATGGAAAATAGAGCGTAAAACACACAACGCTCTTGTGCTTTGCAAAGCACCGTAGTCGACTCTCTCTCTCTCTCTCTCTCTCTATATATATATATATATATATATATATATATATATATTCTTCTACTTATAAATTGCTGGTGATTTAAATTTCATGTAATTTTATTATCGTTTGATAGTTCATCAAAGATCGTCAAATTATAACTGTTGTAAATTGTATAAATTTTGATGGTCCTTGATGGAGTATGTTACACTGAACATCTTCTTTGATTTGTCGATTTGCAAAATAATCTTGAATTTTATAATTTGCCTTGTTTGAGTTTTGTACAGGGATTAACATACAAATGGACTAGTGCACAAGAACCAAGACTAGTGCTGGTATATAAGAGCTTAATCAAAACTGCATTAGGCTTAGGTTTAGTTAGACTCAAACTGAGTTGAATTGATCAAGATAAATCGAGCTTAAACAACAAGAAACATATTTCTGCCCAGAGAATCGTTATAACGGTTCAGTAATCATTATAACAGTTCATCTCAATACTCAAAAATATTCTAAGGCAGAAACATTCTCAAAGAAACCAGAGCGTATCGTTATGTAACGATTCAGTAATCGTTACAACGATTTATGAAACGTATAACGATTCTGTAATCATTACAACGATTCATGAAACGTATAACGATTTGATAAATCGTTGTAACGTTTCAGCTCAGTTGATCCAACGGCTATTCTTTCTAAACCGTTATAACGATTCGTAAACCGTTATAACGGTTCAAGCCGAAAAATAGTTTCTTTAGCTTTTTCAGAAGATCTATTTTTAAAGGATTATCTCTCTCAAGAAATATATCTGATCCATCTAGTAAAATCACTACTCCAGACAGATTACTAGTCATATTCAAGAGAGAGAGATAACTCAAGATATTGATACACTCAATTAGCCAAATCTTAGTTCAAACTCAATCTAGCTTCTCTCTATTTTTCCAACTTGATCCTTCATGATCTTCTTGAAAACATCTTTTGAGCTGTTGTGCTCAACTCTATTTTGAGCTGTTGTGCTCACTTCTTGTTTTGAGTGTGTTGTCACTCACGTTTTTTAGTGTGTTGTCACTCGTGTTATCGATAGGCTTGGCAACCCATTTTTGTGTAAGAGACCAAGTTCTACAAGTGAAAAAAACCCTTTTTAATATATCGGCTCAACCTCAATTGTTGGAGGTTGAGGGTCCCGGAGACGTAGGCATTGTTAAAGCCGAACTCCGTTACATCTTGTGTTTTTGTTTTATCTTTACTTTTATTTTTCTCATATTTCTTTGATTGTTATATTCTTATGATAATTGAATTAATTTAAATTGTATTCCGCTGCCATTACACTTGAACATTAAGCCCCAAATCGGTTTATATATTTCTACCTTAAGTTCTTTACATTATTGCACTATTTTGACCTTTTAATACCACCATCCTAGGGTTTTCAAGGTCTATCAGAGTATGAAACAATCATGATATTTGAACCACCATCAATCTATAAGTAGAAGAACATATCCATAAAGGTGTTTTTAATTTTTATTTTTTTTAATATTTATTTAAAAAATTATTGTCAAAATTATCAAAATAACCCATTATCAAGTGATCTCCGCCCTTTAGATATATATGAATGTTTGAACCATATGCATTCGTTTAATTTGTGACAGAAAAAATAATTGATCATAGCGAGATTCACTTGAAATTTTATGCCTATATATAAAAATTTATCCGTATCTATGTCTAATTTTTTTTTTGTAACATGTACATATCTTTGAAATAAAATTAATGCTACTTGCTTGCAGTGAGGCTGAACAAATATACTCATGACATAATCATAGATAAGCACTCTTTTGATGATTAATTAAAAAGAATATCCTTCGCTAGTAGCTTCTTAAGTCATAATTTTTTATAGACAAAGCACCGATCGAGGCCCATCCCTGATGCAAAAATTCTATATAATCAACAATAATAATATAATATAATAAGTGGCTACTAAGCTATGGCAATGAGTTCCTTGAATAAGCTTCTGGATTGCGAAGCTTTCACTCCTCTTATCCTCACATTTAAAATATTAATTGGTCATCTAGTCTCTATCTTTTTTACTGTATTACTTCACATACAATGCATATCATAATGGCCTGCATGAACTTGCCATATAAGATCCTTAATAATTAACTTTTTTTTCTAATTTTTGGGTTAAATAAATCATAAATCATGAAATTATAAAAAAAAAAAAAAAACAATGGCACGGCAAAGTGCCATCCTAGTAAGTAGGTCCTCAAGAGAACTTGCAAATTGCAAGTTGTGCATGATGGTGAGGGGAGGTGCTATATTGCTCTTCTTTGAAGGAATATAATTAAAACATTATATGCATCCTTCTTTTCTCGAATCAATTAAATTATTGAGCTCTTTCAATTATTGTGTCATCAATTATGCCTCAAGTGATGGTGACGTTCTCTATCTCCTCAAAAATCAAATGGTTTGTCTTACCTCATACTCATAGACAGAGGCGGCAGAAACCAATTCTATTCGAAAAACCGTCTGATTTGTTTGGATTCGATTCAATTTTTTTACGAAATCTGATACGATTCGATCTAATTCAAGATTAAATAATTTATAATTCAATCAAAATTAATTAAAAATCTTAAAAAATAATATATAAATTGATCCCATCCAATTTCATCCAGAAGTTAAACTGACCCGACCCGTTCAAATGCCATCTTTACCCATAGTATCAGAATAAGTTCGCACTTTTTTAAATTGTTGGCTTATTCACATACGTAATTAAATATAAAAAGAAATCTGTCGGCTTATCCATATTCAAAACTTGAAAAGATATGCCGATACGTTCTCTGTAGCATATATAGTGGATTTGTATGATATGAATATCTTTTTTCTTGAAAAAAATAAATCATATGAATTTGCTAAGCTAATTACAATTATATGCTTTATATATTCTCTATAATTAAATGTTATATACGAAGCGTCGATAAATTAAATGACATGGAATTTTCTATTGAAAATTATATTTAATTGGGTCAACGAAAAAGCATTAATTTAGTACTTCAATTCTTGGAATATATTCTTGAAAAAGATAAAAGGTGGAACTGAAAAATTAGGATCATATCCCATCATAAGGAAGGATTAGATATTTGGGGGGAAGAGGGGCGTGCCCGCGTGTATGTATATATATAGGGTGAGGTTATGGTGATTTACAAAGTAAAGAACATATTTTGCTTTAGCATGAAATTTTATATCCTGATAGTTTAAATGGTCTATCTAAGTTTCTTAATAATTTATTTATATTAAAATTTTATGAGATATTAAATTTTATAATTTTTTGAGCTTCCTAACTATTTTTTAAATTATTTTTAGAAATAACTTTGTTTTATGTAAGAAAATGGTCTATTTTAGGGTGCTTCTAGGAGCATCGAACTCTTCCATGATATTAACTAAAAATATATATATAATCATCTTCAAATTTTGATTTTTTTATCTCAATAAATTTTTATATCAAGATCTTATGAGATACTAAAATTTATTATTTTTGGAGTTTCATAAGTATCTATTTTATATTTTTTATGATGAATCTAAAATAATAATAAATTAATCATTCTTTGCATATGAAAATCCATTTAAAAAAAATCTAAAACAAACACTTAAGAAACTCTAAATAGAAATTTTTTACATCCCATAAAATTTTGATATAAAATTTTTATTGAGACATATAAATTAAAATTCGGAGATATTTAGATATATAAATTGAAATTCAGAGATATTTAAATATAATTTTGTGTTAGAAGTACAAAGTGGTTTCGCCCTCCTAGAAATATATTAGCTTTACTCTCTCTTTCTCTCTCTCACGAAGCCCTTTCACTATTCTAACTCAAAAAATATATCAAATGATCTCTAAATTTTGATTTATTACTCTCAATAAATTCTTCATATGAAAATCTTGTGGGACACAAAATTTTGAGGTGCTTCAAATTTTCTAAGTCATTTTTTTTAATTTTTGATAATCATCTCTAAAAATAATAATAATATATTTAATATTTGTGTATTATTTTTAAACATTAAAAATATTGACTTAGAATTGAAACATCTCAATTTTTGTACCCTATAGGATTTAACTATGAAAAATTTAATGAGAGTGATAAAATAAATTTTAAAGATAATTTAATATACTTTTTGAGCTAGAATCACAGAGGGATTTCGTGCTCTTAGGAGCACTAGTTTTATTATTTCTCTCTCTATATATATGATTCCAAATAAGATATACGACGTAAAGTGAGAATGATAATGATATTTATATATGTGGAGAATTATGTTAGATATATAGGCATATCACAAAGTCTCATGTAATCTTGTTCTGTATAATTTAAATGTAGAAAGTGTGTTTTAGTGGCGCTACTTTGGTACATTAAAAAAAAGTACTATCATTGGTGCACGAGGCAATTTCGTTTAAAATAACATTGACTTAATTACCTTAATCCTGAGGATCAATTTTCTTTTGTGACTAATGTGTGCTTATTGTACCATCTGATCATTAACATGTAATTAGGATTATATTTGTAATTTATGCATCCTTTTATTTCAATTATAGATACTATTTTTAAAAAGGAGGCTGATAATAGTCCCCAATCTTTTATCCCCATAAAAAATCCCCAAATTGACCGTGAGCGTCAAACCCAATGGTCAGCGACTCGGCGATAAAAAGTCCCTTGACTAACGCGCCTCTTCAACTCTTTCCCGACACTATTTATATATATATCTTATGTTATTTACATATTTTGTAATGGTAATTTATATTTATTCTTATAGCAGTGCACTTTATTTATATGTGTTGTAATAAAACTATAATTGTCAACATGTTAGTTCTACTGATCATTTTTACAGAGCGACATGGTCTCGCTGAAGCATGTCATTTTTAACCGCATATTCTGTTTATATTAATCATTAACCCCGTAAATATATATACAAACACCTGTAAAAAAACGTGTAAGAACATATATGTGGATTAAAAATACTATTTATATTTGCATGTACAATAGATTAGATACGACACATGCATAGGTTCCTCGTTTCTTCTAACGTCCAATTTATACTAATTTTTATGACAATTTACACATAGAAAATAGCAAATGTGTTGGTATACAACATCTTGTATATAGTTTGACGCACGGCCTTTTGATAAACAAAACTATTTATACCGATTAATATGATAATTTACACTTTGTTGCACTTTGGTTAACATAAATGCAAATAGTTATTATTATATTGTATCTGATATGATATATATAGTATAGTACCTATAATTGTTATCAAGCACTATTTATATTTGACTGTATAATTAGTTATATATGACACATGCATAACTTCTTATTGAAGAGAGTTGAATACATATTTCAATTGAGTAGAAACAAAAAGAAACGCTAGTAATCGCTGCATGTACCATGGATGCCAACTATGATTTTTCTGATATGCATAACAATGAACATATTTCTTGGGGAAAATTGCCTAATATATATGAAAAATACGGACATGAGTCGAAAATGACCATTTATATTTTGATTCGGCAAAATAGGAGAGAGAGAGAGAAATGAGTGATAAGAACGTGAATGAATAAATTATTTTAAAATTTGAAATTGGTTTACGAAAAGATGTCTCAAATTTTTGTTGACGAAAAAAAGTATAACTGTAGTCAATTTGAGTAATTAGTCAATGGGGATGAAAGTTGGGGACGGATGGATGAAGATAAATATAATATTCCTTTTAAAAATACTACACATACAGTAATCTGGTAAGAGAGACCTCTTTTGTAGATAATCTCTACTCTTAGTTTCTTGAATTTTACTCCAATGAGGAAGAGTCACTTAACAACTGTTTATGTTGACTCTTTTAACAATCATCAAAAATAATGTTTACGTTTGAAATTGAAGATTATTTCGTTAAAGTATTTTCTCCACAATATATATGATGAGATTGCGTGCGTATTTTCGACCTCAGTCGTTTAAAATTTTCAATTAATGATCCGAAATTTACAAAAATTCTAATGCACCACAAAATATACTTAAATATATGAAAGTTGATTGTTAATTAATTATGTTTATGTCCAATAATATATTTAAAAATATTTTTGATGCCAAAACTTTTGATATATGATCAGTAGTATTTTGCTTTAGCATATTCTGTTCAATCACATGGTATTTTAATAATTTCCATAGTTAGCATGCACGTAATTTAGGCCGTTAGGTTATACTTGTATAGTTTACATATATATTTTTATTCTATATTTCGGCCTCTGGAGTTGGTTTCGTTATTGAGATTTGAGAATTTCCTTTCTACAGAAAACCTTCTCCGTGATCTCACCTAATTGTTCTTCCAAAATGCTAAATTCCTAACATCTTTGTTCTGCAAAAAAAAAAAAGTGTGCATGCATATATCGAACGTACTATTTTAGTAAGCAATATAAATTTTTTTTGTTAGCGTGAATACGAATTTAAAGATCAAGATATTTTCTGCTACTATCTTGGACATGAATGTATGTATATGCGTTAGTTAATTTGGTATGATTTGTTTTCTGAGTGATGATAACTGGGTTCCACCATCATTTCTTAACACAGTTAGGCCAATAGAATTATAATTGGAAGTTTTTATTTGTTGGTAACCTTTCTTCTGCTATATCGCTTATCTTGAGATTCTAATATAATATAATATAAAAGCTCATCGAAATTATCCTGTTGAAACTGCACTAATTAATACAATATATAATATTATTGCAAGAAAAAAAAAACACTAGGAAAGCTCAGATTAAAGTATTTTTAGTTATAGTATAGATTTTAGAGTTTGTTTACTCATTATGTCAAAGCTTACAAGTAAGATACAGAACTCATACACCAGAGTAAAGCAGAAAATTGAAAATACTCCACTCTTTCTTACCAGCAAAACAAAAATACAGGATTGATACAAGAAAAAAAGGTAAAAAAAAAGACTGTTATTATTGGGGCAGTAAAGGCAAAATTTCATTCCTTCATTTTACTCGTCTCATTCCTCCATCCAACCCTTGTCCTGTTTCTGTAAGAATGGTTCCTGGATCTCTTCCTAAGAATTGGTATATTGATTAGTTCCAAAATGCCTTCCACAGTTATGCAACTTGACTTGGAACCTCTTTTGCTGCACCATTTGGCCTGTCACAATCAATCTCCTGTGCATCTTCATCAGTAACATATAAAGCTTGACCACTAATCCCATTGTCTTTATAAGCCAAAGGAAAAGCCATGACTTCCGCCCTTTTTGCCTCTTGGCCCTCCTTGTACTTTCCCCATAGAACAGCATATAAACCTGCCACTATGAAAATTCCACCTATAATTCTGCAAAAAAAAAAAAAAGAACAGAGAAAAAAATTATTAGTAAACTAAATTCATTATTTGCATTATTGTACGATGAGGAGTGTATTTTTTATTAAATATGTTAAGCAGTAGGTTATCTTTTTTTTTTCTCTATGAATAAGATATTGTTGGTTCTACTTATAATTATACATTTATAGAAAGTTTTAGAGATTATTACCCTCCAAGGAATATCTTTTCAGCCAGGATGAAGGAACCCATGATGGCAACAATGATCATCATAAGTGGACTGAATGCTGATGCAAATACAGGGCCTCTCTTTTGTATCACCAATCCTTGCACATAGTATGCTATGCTTGATGTAACTATACCCTGGAACATTTTGAATAGAATAATCAGAAGATCAGTGACAGATTACATACTTGTGTCAGACATTTTATTTTTGTTATCGAGTCGTGCCAGAAAAAGCAGGGGAAATTTGATAGAGAATTACAGCATAAGCAGCAGCAAGGAGGTTCATGTCAAAGCCAATAGTCCAAACAGAGGGCTTCCTTTCCATGACGAATGTCACAACAATGGCTTGCAGAGTGCCAACAAAACATATGAGTGTGGTTAGAGAAAGTTGTGCAGAGTACTTCTTCAGTGTATGTGCCTGTGCAAATCATTGAAACATTGATTAGTTATAGTTGCTCAGATAATTATTAAATTTCAGCAGCATACTATTAGGGAAGAACATACTTGAAGGATGAAAAGAGAGGCCCATGCCAGGGTTGCAATGATCAAGAACATTGAGCCCAAGAACCAGGTTTGGTTTGATGCGTCCTCTGCAGCTGCCGGTGCATCAGTCGTCTGTGTGTGCGAATGTTTAGTCCATATCATTTCCATGATTGGACCCTTGTATAATGTCATTATCATTGCCCCTGCAACTGTAACAACAGTTCCAACCAATTTGGCTTGGCATCTAATTCTCTTGATGTCCAACTTCTCCATCCTAGTTTAATTACATGCAAGTCGTTTGTCAGATATAACTACAAAAGAGAAATGAAAATACGATAGGATTTTATTTGCAATGTTGTCGATATAAAAGGTACCTAAATATTACTGCCATGACAAAGGTCATTGCTGGTAATATGTTGCTCATGGCGCATGAGAAAGTTGGTGAAGTGAACTTCAACCCCACGTAGTAAAAATTCTGATCAATGACGGGCCTATATATTTAAAACAAATATATTAGTACTTCAAATATCATCTGCAACGAGAGTGCAGATTTAAATCAACTTTTGGAAAAGTGTCTACTAACCCAAGAAGTGCCAAGACAAATATTTGCCAGAAAACCGACCATGTCATCTTTGGCCTCACCTTCCTGTAATAAAAATAAAAATAAAAACCTGGTTGATCAGTACAAAACTGATGCAAGTAATTTGGCAGAAATGAAATCGTTCTATTTTATTTAGTGAGTACCGCTCAAGTACAAGTGCGAAAGGTGCAATTGAGAGTGTCGCAAAAGCATGGCGATACACGACAAGCACATAGTGGCTCATTCCATGGTTAAGTGAGACTTTGGTGATGACGTTCATGCCAGCATAACCAAATTGCAGTGATATCATGGCAATGTAAGGCTTGGCCTTCTCAAACATCTCAGAATAGCAACCCATGGTTGATTTTTGTTTCAGTATCAACTATCTACAAAATCGGGATTGAGAAATTAGAGATGGTACGTGTTGAATTTACAGATGTTGAGGATGGAAGAGAGAGCTAGCACAAAACAAGATTGCTTTGTTGGCTCTGAAGAGAAAATGGAAAGGCTGAGAAATATTTATAGGGGAGAATTAGGGGCATTTAAGTAACTTTGGATTTGGAAGAGTTTAATTGTGTGTAAGTATGGTTTTTGGGTCCTTCTGGGGGCCTACTTGGGCATCTGATTATCCCCAAAGAAATGGAGGGCCATCTCACTCTCTCTGCCTTTTTGTAAGTCTTGAGTTCTTGACAGCGTGGGTTGACAAAAAAATTCTTCTCACTGTTTCCCAAAAATTGATATTTTTTGGTCTCTTTCAACATATCGGACTAAATTTCTCAAGTACTGAAAAAAATCGATGATAATCTTGACAATATTTTTTATCAAACTAAAAAGTATAAAAAAAGGAAAAAATCATATGCATGCTGTTGATCTTATGAAATAGTTGTGTATTAAATTGCATGTTACTTGGGTGCTACATTATATACTATGAAAATCATAATCGACGTGTTGAAAGTTTTTTAAGTTTTTTTAATGAACTATAAAACGCACATAAAATTTATTAGTTCTAATGGGCAATAAATATGTATCACGTTTAATTCCAAGGTCCAATTCAAAATTAATTACAAATTATTTGTTTTCATTTATTCTTAAAATTGAAATTCAAATTAATTACAACTCTGTCGCAAACATGTATCAATTTTCATGCAGAACTAGTAATTTATTTAAGTCATGTGATCTTTACAAAACAATACCCAATCTGGTTACTCTTATGTAAGTGTAATAAAAATGTCCCGTCAATGAAATATAATCATTTGTGGTTTTCTTGGTTTTGTCTGTATCTTGATCGTGGTTTAGGAATTAATTTTTAATTATTTTATAAAAGACTTTTTGAGCAAATAAGGGGCACTGGCGCACGAAAAGATAAAAAGAAGTGGCGACGAGGAGGCCACTGAAAATATCAAAATATGGATTATTTATAACAGAGGATTCCTTGTGGCAGATATTGATACAGTACAGGTTGTCGCCAATTACTGATTGCTTAATTAATCAACATAATTTAATAAGTTATAAGTCCTTCCAAACAAAAGACATACCATTTAGATCACCATGTCAGTGAACTATTACATTGTGAGGCGCCCATGTATGGCGTCACAATGGATCGAGGCATGTTATGGCATCCTACATTGCAAGAAGAAATATTTCATATTTGGGGTTCATGGCATGTCATTGTCGCATTAATGGGGGTATTTCACATACATGGAGCTGAGTTTCCACCATGTGCTATTTTGTTTGGAGTAAATAAATATGAGAAAGCAGCGGATGAATGTAATTATGTAAAATCAACTATCTACGAGCGGATCAATTTATTTTATATAGTATTTTGTTATTTAATTTACATGAGTTGTTATTCAGAATTGTGATATTTAAATTGAATAACAAAATACTATACAAAATAAGTTGAATAATTAAGCCATTATTGTGAATAACAACTAATTTAACTTGAATAATAAATTAGTATCAATTTGGTATCATCGCATCTGCGTATCCGCTGCCTGTCAGAAAAATACAGATGATACTTGTCCATTTTGTTTTAATATTTGAGGTATTGACAAAATGTACGAACAAATAAAGATATTTAGACCTTTTTATCGTATAAAAGAAACATGACACGGACTATATATGTTATTTGTGAGAAATTCGATATGGGACAGTGTAATACTACCATACTAAATAGTTTTGTGTTACATTAGATATGAGCACTATGATAAATAATTTAATTACCAAATAATTACCAAAAAAAGAAAAAGAACCATGGTTGTTGTGTTTGAGAGGGTGTGAATGGGGAAAGGGGAAGAGAAAAAAGGGGAGGATAAATTTGGTTTTATTTTAGAGGACAAATGGAGATAATAACAGAATGAACCTCCAATTTTAAAGTAGAACAAATTTCACTTCCTCTCTATTTGTTCTCTCTTCCTTTCCTTTCTCTTCTCTTCTCTTCCTCAATCAAACTTGGAACCACAGCAGCGATGTTACCCTAATTAACCCAGCATTCCACTATGAAAAAAGAAAAAAAAAAAATCATGAGGCGTGCAGGGGTGGATGCGAATAACACATATATAAGTACACACTACGCTGGTTTGTCGTTTTTGGGAGGAAAAATAAAAGAATGATCAGGATGGAAGCTCAAATTTCTGTTATCACTCTCAAATTTCATTTTTCCACAAGTGTTTCATTATCAAACTAAAGCTCCCAACTCTCAATAATGACGAATTTATCACTCTCAAACTAATTTTTTCCAAAATTGTTTCCTTATCAAACTAAAGCTCCCAACTGGCCAACTCTCACCTAATGACAAATGGACCGTTGGTTGCAGAAAGATCCACATATGATGCCTCTCAATTCGATACAGAATGGATATGTCCATTTCACTCCTTAATTACATGATTGAGGTAGAAATGGGGAGGCAATTGGAGGTGGTGCGGATCGGGATCGGGCGAGTTCGGTCGGGTCAATTTTACCTTTTAGAAGAAATTAGGTCGGGCCGGGTTAGATTAATCTATATATTATTTTTTTTCTGATTTTTAATTAATTTCAAATGAATTGCAAGTTATTTGATATCGGATCGAGTCGGATATAGTCAATTCACATTCAGATTGGATCAAATCAGTTTGACTTTTCTAAAAATTCGAATCGAATTGAATTCAGATCCAGATGGGTGAGACGCTTTCTCGGATGAGAGTCGAGTCGAGTTATATCATCTAGAGGCAACCAATAGGGATTTTTTACTTATCGGATGGGTAAGAGTAAATTTATTTTCACAAACGGCCTAACAAAGGGCGGAGTTCAACTCACGCCCTTAAAACGCTATGTGCCCAAACAAAAGAGTCATCCCAAAGAGGAGTTGAACTCAATTTAGTCCACATATCGCATTTATATTAATTTTTTTTTCACTTTCGGTGGTTTTGAAAGATAATAACCGAGAGCACATCAACATCTAAAGGGCGTGAGTTCAACTCACGCCCTTTGTGTCTTTGGGCGTTGTTCGGGCGAGTGTAAAATGGAGATTTAAGGGCGTGAGTTCAACCGACGCCTTAGTTAGGCCGTTTGTGAAAATAACTTGCCTTTAAGGCCGGTTAGTAGATAACATTGCAGAAGTCTTCCATAAAATGGATCTTATGGATCTCTCTGTTTTAGAAATACTGGAGGTGAGTTTGGACTTTGTATAAAGGGGCTGCGTGGATTGCACTAATTGTTTCCATTCATGTACTTAACCAGTAAAGTGTTATTAGTATTATACTTATACACGTTAGAGCAGCTTCGCAACGCTACGTCTCTAAATTTCTTTTTAGCCAGCTTTTGCTCTTTTAATCTCTTTCATGATTTTTACTCGTCCATAGAAGCCCTTTAAAGTGGGAGGTCTTAGGCCATAATTAAGCTTTTGTTACAACACACAACTCTCCGTGAGACAAAAAGAAGAAGAAATGGGAAGTAATTCCTAATGCTTGTTCTTTTTTGACCAAAATTTTCTTTTCTAAAGAGATGATGCTTTACTTGTGTTGCAGTATGTACGTGTAGTTATTATTATTATTATTATTGTAATTCATATTATTGCATTAGAAAAAAAATGGAAGAATTAGTGGAAAGGGAGCTAATACACATATATTAAAATTGACATGGACTTTATTATTCCTTTTATATAAGTTAATATTTATGTTGATGATCTTATTATGTATCTTATTTTTACAGTATTATTAGAGGAAAGTTCAAATGCCTCAATTTTTTTGCGTCTCAGCTATACCTTCAATTTTTAAATTTCTATAACTCAAAATTTAGAATTGAAATATCAAATAAATTATTTTATTTGATCTATATTATCTTTTCTTCTTATACATAAAAAAATATTCATTTTTCACTTTCATATTATGTAATTCAATAAGTTATAAAATCAAAGTCCAAGAAATTAAACATATTATTACTCATTTAATATGATAATAACGTACTAATTAATTTTTATATCTTCATAATATTTTCCTAATGAAAAAAGGAAGAAATGTCAGTTAAAAAATAGATCCAAACATCAGAAAAACATCAAGCACGTAATTACACGTGTGAGTAAAGTGGATACCGACACATCAAGCATATGTGAAATTTTTACATATATAAAGAAATCTGTCCCGTTTAACTACTACTAAAATAGAATGGCTACATTGAGCAATTCAGCTAAACAGTGGGAGCTACATGTGTTCAATTAATGATGAAGTAGGCACATATATGCGTTATGCAACTGTATAGTTTAAACGTATTTTAACATATGATTCCAAAAATATATATAAAGAGCAAAGGTTCTTTGCTCATTTGGGAGGACCATAGGCGTGTATAGATCATTCGAAGTTTTATACTTTGTTATTTTTATATGAAAAAATATGAAATATCTCAAACATTACTGTATTAGTTTCCTCTATTATAACTGAAAAATTGAGTTGGCTAAAATTATAGCGCGTGAGACCGTATATCATGATGTTGGAGAATTTGAAGGGTGATGCTAGAGTGTATCCCTGCTCTTTTCATATTTTTTAAATTTCCCCGCAAATAAGTTTATAAAAGCCCAACCAAATTTAAGGCTGAAAGCGTTACCATGCTTCAAATTTGCCCCAGGAAATTTGCGCGAGTTTGTAAATGAGTTGAGTTAGAGTAAATTAGGTTTAATTCAAACTAAGCTCGTAAAATACGAGTTGAGTTAAATCGAACTTGTAAAACACTTCAAAATGAAAAATCTAGCTCAAATGTGAGTCGAGTCATAAATATATGTTCATTTAGTTTGATATTTATATTTAGTTTATCTATAAACTATAAAATTGGTACATTTACAAGAATAATACATATATTAGTATAAAATTGATATATCAATAAATTATATTTTTACTGCACTAATTTGAACGGATCAACCAATAAAAAGACTATTGAGTCAAATATATGATCCAAGTCACGAACGAGTACGAGAAATCGTTAAGTCGTTGAAATGATGAGATGATGAAAGATAATGAGAGATGAATTATCGGATTAGAATTTAGCAGAAAAAATATATAAACTATTATTATTCGAGACAAGCCAACCCTAAGTCAAACTTAGTTCATTTTACTATCGAGCCATATTAGCTCGAGTCAAATTAGCTCGAACTAGATTAGCTCGAGTCATATTAGCTCGAACCAGATTAGTTCAGACTTGAATCCAGCCCGAACTGCCCCACAAACCTGAATTTTTATATGCAGCCTTACTTGCTGCTGCCTTCTCATCCTCTGAACGTTCTTGAAATCACTATATTTGTTTTTACTCAACAAAACATATAATTAATTCAAATTAAATTTTCCAACAAATACCGAAATAATATGTTATTCATAACTTAATGGAGATCTTTCCAACATAATAATACCAGCCAATATAGAAAGATTATACTGCTCAGTTAATTACTTCTCTCTCTTTGACAATTCAACTGGTAAACCTCCTTTCATGCGCAGTGTAAATGAAAACAAAGTTTCTGGTGTTCCCTCCTTTCCAATAAGTTTAATCTTGAACCTCTCGAACACAAATTCGGCAATCGATTTCATTTGTATATATGCCATCTCTTTACCTAAACACATCCTTGGTCTGGCATGAAACACCGGGTACTGAAACGGGTTTTCAGTCTAAATATGCCATTTTCCAACCACCTCTCCGGTTTTGAACTCATTACAATCCTTTCCTCATACATCCTCTATGCGACACATTATGTGAGCACTGTATGAAATGATCCATCCTTTACCTATGAATGTACCATCAGGTAAGAAATCATCCTCTTTGCATGTTGCTGAATCAATGGCAACTGGTGGGTATAATCTCATTGATTCTGTAATTGCTGCATGTAGATATATAATTCATTTCTCGCAAATCATCATAATAAAATGCCTCTGATGTAATTTGGTTCTTAAAGCGACTGATTGGATTTCTTCTACTATTTTTTCTTCCACACTGGGTTGGGTTGACACACTTAAACTTTCATCACTACGGTTATTCTTCGAGGAAATCAAATATGGTTATTGTTTGAGGATGAATGCTGAACCGGGCAGGCTCGATCCGAAATAATCCGAAATCCGAGACTATCCCAGATGATATAAAACCCAACCCGATTCGGATTCGAATGATTTGAAATCTGAGATGATCTGAGCTACTAAGAATCCGAAACCTTACCCGATCCAAACTGACCCAACCCGAAATGATTCGGAACCCCAAAAAAAATCCGATAATGTTTGACCCAAAACCCGACCCGACCGTGATCCGATAATTTTTTTAATCAAACTTACTCAATCCGATCCGTCCGAACCCAAACACGACCCGACTCGTCCGATTGCCACCTCTAGTAATAATTAGTGTCAAAGATTTTAGAAATAAAACGTAGATTTCATTGGTTTGGATTCGGGCCTTAATCTGGAAGTCAAACTTACATAGAGTTGAACTGACATGCCCTCTAGTATTATACTGGTGAATTGTTTCATAAATCTGAACCGTTCATCAAGCTGCCCGTGATACTGCAGGGTTTGCTCTGTCTGTGCTACAAGGATAGGGACAACTTGGACCTTGGAGAAGGGGTTATGATTAAATTTATTTCATCTGGGCTTGAGCTGTTGAGCATTTGGTTAAAAAAATATAAAAAAGATAAGTGATATAGTGCCTCTAATATTGTCCTCTTTATATTTATCACCATGTGGGTCTCGTACACTGTAGTTTTTGAAGATCTTATTTTTCAATTACGATGAAAAATTAGTGAGATAATGTTGAGATTATTTCATATTTTTCCTTAAAATGCTATGTGGTGATGCTTTTGGTGAGAAGCACGCCAGATTTTATTATAAATAATTATTAATAAAATAATATTATTAATAATAAGAGTGAGAACGGGTAAATTCCAAATCTACGAACCAAACCGCCGCCCGCACGCGATGGCGTCTTTCACAAACGCGCCACCGCGCGTGGCGTCTTTTCACCAAACGCGCCACCGGCGATGCGCGCGTTTCCTCGAACGCCACGCCAAGCCGCTGGCGTCTATTTTTGCTATAAATACCACCCCACGGTTCATTTCTCACAACCACAAAAACAACAAACATCCAATTACAACAAACATCCATTTTTCTTCAAAATGCTACCGGATTTAAATTATAATCCCGATGAAGAAAATTATACTGCAGAACAACCGAGCGGCAGTAAATTTTTGACGGGAATATTTCCAAACCAGAATGAAACCAATTCCTATCCAACCCACAATCAAATCAATTCCTATCAAACCTACGATCAAACCAATTCCTATCCAACCCACGATCAAATCAATTTCTATCAAACCTACGATCAAACCAATTCCTATCCAACCCTCGATCAAACCAATTCCTATCAAACACACGATCAAAACAATTCATATCAAACCTACGATCAAACCAATTCCTATCAAACCTACGATCAAACCAATTCTTATCCTACCTACGATCAAACCAATTTATATCCGTATCCAGCTATTTACAGTAACAATATAATTTATCAACAACCAAACCCAGCGGTGCCACTATATATCTTGGAGAAACTATAATACCAGATAAAGAACTGATAAAAATTGGTCGGTGCGGCGAAGGTTAGACGTCGAATGGTAATGGATGAGATGGAGGGCGGGATACGGGGTCGAGGTAGAACGAGAAATATACGAGTCTTACGAAGGTGGGTCATATCGAAGAGATGAAATGAGTCGTGACCCACTTCCAATGGATACATTATAATCGGACGGCATAGGAGTAGGGCTTCAAGTCCCACAACAAACGTAAGAACCCAAACTTCTCGAAATACTTTGCAATCATCGAGACACTCAACTAGTTATGATCCAAGAGATAACAACAGAATAACTCAAACTTCTCGAGATGCCTTGCAATCGCCGAGACACTCAACTAGTTATGATCCAAGAGATAACAACAAGAATAACTCAAACTTCTCGAGATGCCTTGCAATCAACGAGATTCTCAACTGGTCATGATCAAGAAAGAGAAGGCACAATCAATGCTTCAACTAGGGGTGATAGAGGAAATAATTTTGGAGGTAGAATCTTAAATTTTTTCGCACGGAGGAAAAAAAATGATGTATGTTTTATTTTTGCGTACTATATGTGTGTTGTATTTAAGCAAGGTTATGTTCTATTTAAGCAGAAAATATGTTGTATTTAAGCAGAAACTTCATAATAAAATATAACCACAATAAAATAAATAATACAACAATAAAAAAATAACATAGAAAGTCCATAATAAAATAATACAAAAAAAACAATATCCATAATAAAAAAACAACATATAAAAAAACAACATATAAACTACTCCTGACGACGCCTAACATATCGACGTGCTCTCGGACGTGTCTGTAAAAATAAAGACGGTATATTAGTGAGCTGCTTTATTTTTTTTAAACAATTAATATTGACTAAGTTGTAGAACAAACAACTAACCACGCTAGGTGTATATCGAGGAGGTGGATGAACGTCACGCTGCTCCCGACCATGAGCAAGTGGAGTGAAATCTCGTGTCCGTGCAGCTCTGCAAAGATCATCCTGGATATGCGATGACTCTCCAGCCCGGAAGGATAACCATACTTGGGCCGGATCATAATGCTTGACCGTATCGCGGATCCCATTGCCGGTCGTATCATCTTGCAGACATGATCCATCGGTATCTCGCCGGGTCTCGTGAGAAATGCCGAGTGCCGAATGGATCCGAGAACCGTGCACCCGATGGATCGGAATCTCAATGAACAACCTAGCAATAACTTCGTTCCAATCGTAGTTCTCGTGCATCTGTTAATACGCTTTAAATCATTTAAATTATGCTATTAATACGGTTCAAATTATTGAAATCAAGGTATACAAGATTTACGTTGTCGAAGAGAGACGTGAAGTCGCGCCTCATAGGGAAATGCGGTGGATGAGTAGTGGATGGAGTCGGTGCAGTCTCGCATCACCCGTCGAATCCGGAATAACATCAATATCCGTGGGTAATCCCGCCGCCGTAAGAAGCTCGTCCATCTTATGAGGCATGCCCGCATCCTCAAAATGCCCTTGCAATCGGCGAGCGAAATCTTGCCAAACCGTCTCCATCCCCAGTGACCGCCCATCGGACCGCCTTCGTGCACTCTTTGTAACTCTAGCGATCTTTATACAATGATTACATACATATATTACTTATTACCGAATAGTGCATATAGATATATAAATTTTATAAATTTTAATATACCGTGCGCCGTTCGCGTAGGTACGTGAGGAATGTAGCCGATGTCGTGGATCTCCGCCGTCGAAGGTATAGGAGGTACGACATCACTCGGATCAAGTGGAGCGCTAGCGCTCCATAGAAATCATACCACCGTCGATACCTCCTATAGTCCTCCGCATTTCACTCTTCTTCATCCGGTCTCGTGGAGAAAGCTCATTCCATATGTCTACATACGCCCGATGATGTTGTCTCCAGGTTCATATTTTTTTCTTGAATCCAAGCGCAGATAATTTCGATGCTCCTCCGTAAATGCCCGTAAAATTAGTTAGTATAATTGTGCAAATAGTTAGTATAAGAAATAATACATATAAAAATTATAAATGGTAGAATACCTCGGGAAGTGGAGGCGGTGATCGATCGAAGTAAGTTTAATCGTCGCCGCACCCGATCCGGATAGTACCACTCTACTATCGGAAAGTAAATAAGTGGAAGCCGACAAGTATACGAGTCCATAGAGTCGTCTACGCATGTCGGCAATAAGTGACGAACCGACTCGTACGGCCTCCATTGACATGCGTGTCCGACAAAGATAATCACCGATCCTCACGTACTTCACACCGACGTGTGACGGATTGAGATATTTGTTCTTATCAAGCGTCCATTTCCTATTATCGCTTAAATTATAATTAGTGATTACACATATATTTTCATCGATTGATTGATTATTTTTAAATTAAATTATTACCCGCCAAAAGGCGCACAACTATCAAGGTCCTGTACCCGCCACCGAAAATGAATGCATCCGAGGCGGGTAATGGACGAGCCGGGGGGGCAAACGCGTCCAGCCTCCACAACAACAACAAAAGCCACGGACCACCAATACTCCTCGTCGATCCTTGGCATGCCACATCAAGACGCCGATATAAATAACCAAGTACCGCAGCCGCCAATTTCTTCTTCTACCGAATTGTAAATCTTCCCGTAAATTAAATATTAGTAATAAAATTATTTAATTATGAAACATAAATTATTTTAAAATCCTTAAAATACTTACCGTCAAAATCGGCGAAGAAACACCGTACATGAGTCTCCACCGTTGTCGGGAACATGATACACCCCGCCAACTCCAAAGCAAAACCGATCGCATATTGATTAAGACTCGATGATCGTCCGCCTCCGAGCGTGATCAAAGTGGGACCGTAACTCTCGTAGGGAAATAGAACGTCTGCAAAATTTTACATTTAGCTTAATCACGCTTTGTGAACGAAAAAAATTTAAATTTTTGTACAGTTTAATAAATTACCTCCCATCTTTGCGAATGCGATATATCATCCCGCCCAAATAACCGACGGATGTATCCCGAAAAATCTCCATCGCATATCCAATCACCGCTCACCAATGGTGGATAAACCCCACGTACATGCGACGTCCTAAAAAAAAATTATATTACTATACCATCTTTTTAATTTTGTAATTAAATTAATAATATTTTATTATTTACCTCTGAGTCACGGTCATCTCGCCAAAAGTGAAGTGAAATGTATGAGTTTCGGCTCCAAAACTCTATCAACGCGCTCAATAAACCCATATCAATCTTTAAGTTACGGCTTCCGCTTCTTGGACATAAATCTCACGCAATCCGGCGAGATGAAGAAATCTCATAACTCGCAACCTACTCGAATGTGCGAGATGTATGGTATCGTCGGACGGTGAGTGCGGAAACGAATGATATTGTTATCTCTCTGTAATTTTCATTTCATAATTAGCTTCTCATATATATGTATTTTATTATTATTTTTAAGAATATAATGTACCTCGTCCGACTATAATGTGTCCGATGTTTGTCTTCGTGGAGATAAATTATGATATTGTCATTTCGTTGCTCGCTTTGCCATTATCTAGTAAAAAATTCATTTCATAATTAATTTATAATTATTGTACTTCATTTTTAATCTATCTATCATATAATTAAATAATCAATAAATTCTACAATTAAAAGCCTAATTAATCTATAATTAAATAATAAATAAATCTAGAATTAATCTTCAATTAATCTTCACATTTAAACGTACAATTAATCTTCAATTAAACGTACAATTAATCTACATAATTAAATTATAATTAATCTACATAATTTCACATTTAAATTATAATTAATCTACATAATTAATGTACACAATTAAATTAAATTATAATTAATCTACACAATTAAATTAAATTATAATTAATCTACACAATTAAATTAAATTATAATTAATCTACACAATTAAATTAAATTATAATATACATAATTAAATTATAATTAATCTACATAATTTCACATTTAAATTATAATTAATCTACATAATTAATGTACACAATTAAATTAAATTATAATTAATCTACACAATTAAATTAAATTATAATTAACACGGCGCGTATGCACGCAGAAACGCGCGGATGTAAGAAAGCCGGGGGAAGAGCTGTCTTTCCCTCAAAATTCTTTTCTACAAATATTTTTAGAAAAATTAAAAATATATTTATACTAAAAACTTTTTTAATTTTGTCCTAAAAAAGTTTAATTTGTGTCCTTTCTGGACTAAAGTCTAAATCCGGCTCTGAAAACGCATGCAAGTTGCAACATGAATATAAGCATATAACATTTGTTTTTATGTGGCACTTCCATATAGAAATGACATGGTCACATAGTTATCAGATAATATTTCTCTTTCTGTGATGCAAATTTATTAATGTTGTCGGCATATTAATTCAGCATTAAGCAGTGGGGTTATCATATCTGCCACAGGAAACCAGAAAACCAAAAAACAAACAACGTTTCTCAGAGTGGTGGTTGTTGTTGGGGAGGGGGCAGTGACTACTCTCGGGATGGAGTGTAATAGTGTCTTGCAATAGATTTTCATAACCTTGATTAATAGAGATTAAAATGCTCTCTGATTTTAGTTACTTGTGTATATTTGTAGCTACTTGATTTTCAGCATCTTTTGTTATGTTAATATAATTGATATGAGTCTGTGGCAGTGATTGTTACTGATACAGCCACACAGCCTACAGGTACTGTCAGATTTTTGGTCTGCATGCAAGGTGTTCGACGAAATTTCCATGCATCTGGTTTTCTGGTTTCTGGGACCTGTCATTGAACCATGGAATATTTCAAAATTAGTATTTCTTTGGGAAGAGAAAGTATATGCAACCAGAATACAATTGCTCGATCAGTCAGCCTGGGAATTAAATTGTACTTAGCTTAATTAAGTCCACTTCTAAGGAGCGAACAAATCGTAAGAATTAGAGTGGCAATTATCAAGGTTTTAACAGCATTCTATTAACACATACCTGCGTTTGATTGGGACATAAGATATGGTAGTGTAACAATATATTTTCATGAATTAATCTTGTTGGTTAAGGGGAAGAATAAAGAAAATAATTTAAAATGTCACATTAACGCACATAGATAATTATAACGGTCCAACAATAAAATTTACATGATGATGACAATAACAACAATGAAAATAAAAATAACAGTATTTAGAGCCAGTTTTTTAATCTGGTAAACATAATATTGTTCGTGTGAAAAATTGCGGATTACAAAACTAGATGAGATGTTTTTTATATATATTTTTTATTATTGAAAAGATGAGAGTCTAGCTCTCAAATTTTCATGTTTTCTATAAATATTTAAAAGTAGATAGTTTATATTTATATTTTTATCTTGAAACATATGACACTACTCTTATTATAATTCTATGACAATTCAAACAACATAAGTACTAACAAAAAAAATATTTTCTTCCAATCAACCACATATAAATTCAATATATATTTTTAGAATGAAATACCAAATACAAAAAAAATTACATATTTATTTAATACATTAGAAAAAAATAGTTTTATACTTTTATTCAATATTTTTTGACTCACTTATTTTTTGGTCAGGATTCATTAACAATTCGCTAAGGATTCGTGCAAATTCCTTCTCTATAGACAAAAAGTGAAGATTTATATTTATTGGTCTCGGAATTGTATTGTATCGTAATATTTATATCTATTGGCTTCTGAATCGTATCGTATCGTAAGATTCGTATCTTGAATCGTAAGATACTAACTTCTATACTTAAAAGTAATAACATGTATTACTACTGTTAACATAGCAGTATTTTAAAGATTTTCAGAAAATAAATTTATATGAGTTTCAGTGGAAAAGTTCTCAAAGTAGATAATAAACTTCAAAGATAAAGTCCGGAAAGGGCTCCAATTTTTTCTTTTAATATGAAAAAAAGGCTCCAAATCTGCTGAGCTGTAGGCTATAAGAATAACTCGTAGCAAATGGATTGTTCGAGATTCATTTAGACTCACTCATTAAATTAATGAGTCGAGATTGAACTAGATTTGACTCAATTCATTAAGATTGTCAGGCACATTAATTTATTAATATTATTTTATTATGGATTTTTAGTGTATTATATAAGCTATAATTCAAGATATATGAAATTATTATATAAAATATGTATAAAATTTTGTTGTGATGTGATTCTTGTTAATTTTTTTTTTAAATTTTAGTGTAAAATATTTATATAAAATATTTATTAATTATTAAATATATTATTAACAAGTCAGTTATACTAGTTTGTTAACTCAAGAGATCAATGTCAAGTTAGTATATTTGGCTCATTAAATTAATGAACTGATCTCAAGCTCGACCTGTTGGACTCGACTCAACTGATCTCAAGCCAGTATATTTGGTTCATTTATGGGCTGCTCCCCGGAATTCTTAATTTATCGCAACAACTCTCATGTTATCTGATGCCTAGTTGCTAGTTATAGTTAGGCTTTTTGGATAGAGGAGCTGATTCAATCCTACTCTGTCTACTACCTTTTTGTCATCCAATACTGCTATTTGTTTTCTGTTGTTGGATGTCGCTGGATTGAATTTAGTTTAGATATATATGTGAGTGTATTTGTAGTAAGTGAATATTTCATACCTTGATTTACCCAAATCTGTCCACAATTTCAGATAGCTATGTTACTTGTGTTGCTAATTGCTTCCATCTCTCATAACTACAGTAAATAGTTGGTCTTTTTCTATACAATACATGAAAAATAATATAAATATCGATCTATAGCAGAATTAGCCTACTTAAAATGGCCAGCAGCAGCCGACTGACACTGGTACATTTACGGTACTGTTCAAAATTCCCAAACAACTGGCTTGTGTTATATTACAAACCATATTAAAATTTGTAATTTAAATATAAATGCTAAATCAGTTGGCCTGGAACTTCAATTGTAATTAGTTTAATTTATTCCACTTTTAATAGTAAAAGTAATAGATACTTATAAATCGTAGACATTGGATTCATCACTTTATGTGCGAAGTCAGTTTTAAAATCCGACTGCCATCAACTGCAACCTCTTTTGAACTTCGATTTTGGAAATGCTTTGTTAGTAAACTCATTAGTATACTCCGGTTTTCCTGCTCTGACTGAGTGTCATATGGGGGTTGTAAATAATTCTTTCTTTTCTACTTTGTTATTTTCATATTTCCAAGGCTGAATCTGCATCCTCTGACGCGTGGCAAAGTGCAGCACAGAAATCTAATCGTTCATCTTCATTTAGATTTATGCCTTCACCAATCTAAATCCCCCCTGAATTTCCTCTGTGCGGTAAGGCGCGCTGCAAGCTGGCAGGCGTCAGAGGATGTGCTTCCTCCAAGACCATGTTTATAAAATAATGCTTTAAGGGCTACAAATGTGCAGTTTAATTGAACCAAACTTGGGCATAGGGCTGCAAACGAATCGAACACGAACGAACTGACTTGTGTTTGAGTTTAATTTAAAATCTATTTCGAACTAGTTTGATTTGAAATAGATAGTCAGTTTCGAACTCAAACCATTGTTTGAAATTTGATTCGTTAAATATTCGAACTGTTTGATTTGATTCGTAAATAGTTTGAAATAGAATTATTAGGTGAACAAATTCCACAATTCATATCAAAATAACAGAATCAAATATAAAAAATGTCAATTTAATATAAATTCATACAAAACTAAAAGTTCATTCAACAAAAATTAATAAATTTTATATAAATTCATACTACTCAAAGTCTCAATGGTTTGAGTTTGATTCGATATAATTTCGAATCGAATCAGTTTGATTTGAAATTAATTTCGAACTAAAATCGAACAAACTTTTTTCGAACTTTTTTCAAATCGAACACGAACGAACTACGAACTTCAAATATTTCTTGTAGCCCTACTTGGACATAACCTGTCAATATATAGGTTTCCGAATTCCCCGAAAATAAATTTAACAAAATTTAAGCCCGAATAGATATTAGCGAAACTTCAAATTTGCGGCCCACTAGAAATCTCTTCCTTCTCTTAAGAAATCCAAAATAGTAATATCTGAAGATAATAATGAAGTTTCTCTATATCCTTCTCATTCTTGGGATGTTTTTTTAATACAGCAAGGATTCTTTCACTAGAGAAGAAAGAGAACTGATTGTCATATTGATTTTTTATCAAACGAAGAGAAAGATATTGAGATTGCATAAAACATCAAAGGAAATTAATTTCTATAAATTAAAATGATAATTATTCCAACATGCCAGTACAATTATGGTAGAAAGATTATGCAATATACTCAAGATAAAAATATTACATTGTTTGTTTATTAGTTCTCCCTCTTTGATACTTGAATGGGTAAACCTCCTTTCATGCGTAATGTAAATGAAAGCAATGTTTCTGGTGTACTCTCCCTAAGGATCTTAATTCTAAACCTCTCAAGTACTGAGGCAGCGACTGATTTCATTTGTATATATGCCATCTCCTTACCTAAACACATCCTTGGTCCAGCATGAAACACTGGGTACTTGAATGGGTTTTCGGGTTTAAATATGCCATTTTCCAACCACCTCTCCGGTTTGAACTCATTACAATCCTTGCCCCATATATCCTCTATACGACCCATTGCATAAGCACTATATGAAATGAACCATCCTTTACCAGAAAATGTACCATCAGGCAAAAAATCATCCTCTTTGCATGATGTTGTATCCATTGCAACTGGTGGGTATAGTCTCATTGATTCAGTAATTGCTGCATGCAGATAATTCATTTCTCGTAAATCATCGTAATCAAATGCCTCAGATGTAACCTGATTCTTAAACCGCACCGATTTGATTTCTTCTACAATCATTGCCTCCACAATGGGTTGAGTTGATACAAGCCAAAAGAACCATGTTAGTGCTGATGAAGTAGTCTCACGACCTGCTAGTAAGAAATTTGTCACGACATCACGTAAACTTTCATCAGTATGGTTATTTTTAGAAGAAAATCTGGAGAGGAGATCATGCTTTTCATCTATCAGTACTCTCTCTTTTCTTGCTCGAACAATATTCATCGTGTAATTATGCACAGTTGAGATCAATTCTTTCATCCGTCTTTCACTCCCAACATTGAGAAACTTCTTGACCCGCCACATGAACCTCAATGGATTCATGAATCTTTGGAGGGCAATCTCTTGTGCTCCACCAAAATCTTTCATGAATTTTGATTTCTCACCTACGTATCCATCCTCGGTTAGGCAACCTAGATCTTCACCAAATGCTACATTGCATATGCTGTCAACTGCAAATCTTTCAAGCAAGTCTTGAAGGTCTATGGTTTGATTTGTTTGTTCAACTTTGTTAAGGAGAGGAAGGAGGCGGTTAACGATTTCAGTTTGTACTGTATCCACAACAAAGTTGCGAAGGGAACGCTTACTAAACTCCAAGCTGGCAGCCTTTCTCTGCCACAGCCATTGCTCCCCATCAGAGTTGAAGATACCATGGCCAAAAAAATCAAGTAGCATGGAGATTGTCAGTTCTCCCTACAGTATAATTATTCGAGCTTTTGCTTTAATAAAATTTTGTTGGATATTCATGAGATTAAGAAACTTTGTTATGTTCAAAAGTAAAATTAAAATAATTCAGTTAATCAATTCTGTATCAATAAAATAAGAAGCATTTCACAATTTTTGTTACTTGAACTAGAAGGCTATCATAAAGAGGTTTTCCATAATTAAAAAAAAAAAACCTCCACAATTTCATTTCTAGCCTACCCAACTTGTTTGGGACTATATAGGTTTAGAAGAAGAAGAAGAAGAAGAAGAAGAATTATACTCCAGCCAGATACCTCTTTTATGTATTGATGAATTTGAGCAGCAATTAAGCACATACGCAATACAGAAACAAAATCAAGCTAATATCAATAAATAAGAGGCATTAGAAAAATTCTATTAGAATTTCTCACTCCCTAACGGAAAAATCTCCCTCTATTGATGAATTTAATTAATTATATTCAATGCTGGATTTACTTTTAAGTACAACATTCGCTATCAAACTAGGGAAAAAGAATCAGAAATCAATAGAAAAGAATACTCACTCTTGGATAGTTATCAAAGTTGGTCTTGAGAATGTGCTCCACATTTTTTGGGTTAGCAGTGATCACCCCACCATTTCGGCCGAAGGTTCTGAAACCCATGGTGTGAGTAGGGCTCCGGACAAGGATCTCAGTCGACCAGTCGAGGAGTCGGTGACTGTTTTTGATAAGATGGGGAACATAACCAAAAATGGGGTAAGGTTTCAGTCCATATACAGTGGATCTCCTCTTTGGATCTTCATAGTTGAAGAAGAAGAGACAGACGAGAGAGAGGAGAAGTAAGAGCAAGGCTGAATTGAGAAACGATAGTTCCATCTGTTTGTTTCCTCGCTGACTTTGAAAGCGTTTAGAAATGGTATTATGGAAAGTAGATTACATTTCATTGATTTTATAGGTCAGAGCTTGATACATTTGGATTTGGTCCCTACGGAAGTCAACCTGCATGGGTATTGGGCTTGGAGAAGGGGCTATGATTTCTTTTATTTCAAGTTTCAACTAAGGATACTTGGTTAAAGAAATATATTTCCCAATTAGAAAAAGATGTCTATGCGATGTTTCTATGACTGATGATGACGAGAGGCGCATGGGACTTGAATATAGTATAAATGTTTCTAGGCAATTTCATTTGCTGGCGAGTCCTTCTAGTGCTATAATATAGTTATCATTTATATATTTTGTGCTAAAAAAGTTATATTCTAGTTAACATTAAGCCTTTGGGTTTAATCAACCTGCCATAGATGTCTTTGATCAACCTGCCATAGAAAACCAAAATTCTTCTGTAGGCACTTACCAGTGAGGCCGTGATCCCACTGGAAATGAAGTGGATACTAGATCCTCCCGTCCAGTGCATGTTAGAATGTGCCAGTTCCAGTTGCGCATGCTGCAGCCGTCTGGTTTGTCGGGCATGAAAATTGTACAGATGTTTTTGTTTGAAGAAACAAACAACAAGTTCACAGAATGTAACTAACTATGTTTAACCTTCAGATTATGAAGCAAATTTAAGAATTAATTAATTACCCTATGCGCATTGGCTTCTTTTAATTTAAAAAGGGATCCATAGATAAATTGGTTAAAGTCTAGAGGCTTTGGTAACAGCAAAGTCTCGTTTGATTTTACTTGACCGTGTTCAACAAGTTGGTTGGTGTTAGTTCTATCCACTAGCGACAGAAAAAGAACAGAAAAGTGAAACAGTAATGACTATTGCAATTTATTTCTTACACAGCCGCTGTTGTCTCTAATGCCTAGTTCGGATCTTAGAATCCTGAGTTCTGAATACTGCCTTTTGTTATCCAATCGTGAGTTTTTTTTTCTCTGTGTTAGATAAAAGCGGACTGAGTTTAGGTTCAGTTTATATGAGAATGGATCTGGATTTGTGTAGTAAATAATTAATCCGTTGATTGATTTAATCAAAATCAGTCCATAATTTCAGATATCTATGTTTTTTGTGTTGGCGATTGCTTCCAATCTCTCATGTATGGTATGTGTTTGTTGAAATTCCCAAATGGGTCGGATGCTCCCAAAAAAATATTAGCGACCAAAAGTTAAACTGTTTTCATAAATAGGACAATAGATAAATAAAAAGCAACAAGGAACTTCAATTTGGTCACATACTATGTTCTCTCTTTGTGAACCTGACTGGTAACTTGCCTTTCATTTTTGGTCCTCCCCCTGCCACATAGTCTGGCACCCCATCCATCACAACTTTAATCTTGTACCTTATAAACAAGCATGCGGCAATCGACTTCATTTGTATATATTCCAAACACATTCTTGGACCGGCATGAAACACTGGGTACTTGAAGGGACTTTCAGACTTGAAAACCCCATTATCTAACCACCTTTCAGGCTTATATTCCCTACAATCTCTTCCTCATATATCCTCCATTCGATCCGTTGCATATGCGTGGTAACTTACTAGACTTTCCTTTTTGACAATTGTCCCGTCAGATAAAATATCGTGTTCTTTGCACGATACTGTATTGATTGCTATTGGAGGAATATAACCTCAGAGCTCGGTTATGGCAGCATATAGGTAGTGCATCTCTTTTAACTCATCATACCCAAACATTACACTGGAGGAAGCACTTGTGTTTCTAATTGATCTTATCTCCTCTAGGATTATCCAGTCCCTCTTTCTTCTTAAGCTCCATACTTTTGTATGTATGTCATCGCTTTTCACAAACACATCCTGGGATCAGAATAAAACAATGGATACTGGAACAGTCTAATGGGTTTAAAAATCACATCCTCTCCACCCACCCTCTCAGGCTTAAAGCATGACAATCTATTCCCTGTATGTCATACATTCAACCCATGGCATTGTGTGGTTAACATCTAGCCATCATTTTTTTTTAATGACTATTGTCTGAAGGCCAATTTACCATGGGTGGATATAACCTCATGGTCTCAGTTATAGGCTTCTAGCTGTGTATGTAGTACGTCTCTCCTATTTCTTCATACCCAAATACCTTACTTGAGAAAGTTCTAGTATTTCTAATCATTTCCTCCGCTTCAGGCTGCTGATACAAGTGAGAAAATCACGCCAACACAGCTTAACTGGTATCCCACCAAAAAGCAGGAAGTTAGTGACAAAATCAACCAACTCTGCACTGTGTTCTTTGCTTAATGTGAGAGAGATGAGATTCCATTATTTTATTCAAAGGCCTTTCCAATTTCTCATAAATTATTCTTGCTATGAGGCTATCAACCACCCATCATTTCCAATGTCGAGACATTTTCATAGCATTCTAACAGATTGCAGGAGCAACCTACTTAGAAGGCAAATTGACTGCCTTCATAAAGATCGCAGCTGATTCAAAGTTTCGAACCTTCTTCCATTAGCCTACCCTTGGTCACATAAAAAATAATATGGCAAAAAATATCAAATGCAAACTGCCTTAGGAAGTTGGAGCATGTTGCAGGTCAATTGCCTCCTGACGTCTCCCATGATTTCTTACTTAAGATGGTGCTGATCTGAGAATGAATTGTGTCCTCATGAACCTGTGCAAAGTGTGGTTCATGAAACCCCAAGCTTGCACTTTCAAATGCCAGTGATTACTGTTAGAATTTAGTATTCTACAACTAAAGACATCCTCTAGAACAGAAATGATGAATTATGACTTGTGACACACCCGGTGGATGTCCCAGTGTTTCTTGATTTGATAACTTCCGTTACCATCGGTATTGGTGCTTTTTCTTTCGGTTTTGTTCCAAGTAGAGTTTTGGTCCTTGTGGAATGAAAGATAACAATGCACGAGAAAACTAGAAAAAAAAAAGCCCCATATTAACATTTTTCTGATACGAAAAGTAAAGATTATGTTCGGAAATTTACTGATGTTTTGCAATGCTATCTGACTCTCTCTATGCGGAGTTAGTGTTTGCTCATGAGTAGCTTTGATTAAGCAAACACCACAGCTGTTTATCCAAAAAATTTACTTCTGGAGACCGCGCACCTTCAGGAAGCCTTCAAACGTTGAAATGCCTTCAAATGTAAACCCTTTATTTGTCTGCTTGTTAATTTACGGATACTGATTTTTCTTCATTTTTGTGAACATGTTAATTCATTCGCCTCTACCAAGCCTGGACCAAATCCCGTAGTACCACTGGAAGCATCTTCCAAGGCATACATTCTTTGCAATGTGCAAACAAACAGGTAAATGAAAACTACATTTATGTATAGGGGAAAAATCAAGATCATAATCAGATGACCCAGTATGCCCGTCTGCCTTTACAGAATATGCCCCATCAAACGTAAACAATTTAAATAATAGTCCAAATTGTTTTGGGTTAAGCACCTCCAAATAATAGTCCAAATTCAACAGATTTGAGTCGTTCAATTCAAATCTGAAGGTCCAGATTGGACCTCTGCCCAGAAGCAAGATACAATCCCAATTACTGGGGGCCAGACTGGGACTGCACCAAGCCACCAACTAATCTAAAAGGTATAGCCCCATCTGTCCCTAACCATCCAATGAATTCACAACTGGATATGAGCAGAATCCAATCTTTTTATATACCAGTTCAATCCTGTGGCTTCCTCATTAGTTTTACAGCGTTTGAATGATCATATTTTTTTATCATACAACATTCCAACTGAACCAAACATTAATTATATATAACCAAATGTTCAAATGATAAATACCAAAATGAAACTGAATTTATTTTAGGAACTTCCTTTAAGCCATTTGAAATTTTAATTTCTGCATTTTGACTAGTTCCTCTCCGGCAGAACAAAACCACCAATAGATCAACAGAAACAGTATAATCAGATATTACAGAATGACAAAATAAACAAAAATAGGGGATGAGAGGTGCTAAACGATTGATTTCTCATTTGACCCTCTTCTTGCCGGAGCTCTGGTGGCTCTTGGGGCAAAGAACCTTGCGGCCCTTGGCACGCCTCCGCTTCAGCACCTTCCTGCCTCCCGGGGTCTGCATTCTCTTGCGAAACCCGTGAACCCGTGCCAGTGACTTGCGGGACCTTGACCGCTTCGTCATTGCTAGTGAGGCCTTGCCAGCTCTAACTTGAAACTGCCGGTATCCCTGCTTGTTTAATTTGTTGTGTCTCACTCCAGCAGTACCTAATGATAGCCCTGAATAAGTATGCATGAAATGTCAAAATGGCTGCCAGCAATTGAAACAAAAACTAACAGCTTGAGTAGGGGTTTGAAAATAATTGGCTAATTACATGCAATGCATTAAACTAACACCAGTATTATAAATACAGTTCCAGAGATTTGTGCACATTCGGATCTTTTCTTTTTGGAAGCTGATGTACAAGAAACATACTCCAAAGAAACGTGAACTCGATGTCAATTCATTAATTACTTCAGACACCTGTTGCTGCTGCTTTCACAGGCAATGTTTACACAACCTTACAGGTTTATTAAGGTATAGATTTTGAGCAAATCTTTTAATTTCTTCTTTAATGACTTGATAATTAAGGAAAGTTGAGTTCTCAATTGTATCAAGCTCTTGATTTTATCAATTTATCTTATACTAACAATTGCCTTACTAAGTAAAGAAAAGAGGTACTTAAAGAACCATACTAGAGCGGTTTAATTGAGGTAATTTCAAATGAACCTGGTGTAACAATGGCCAGTGATGAATGTAGCAATGGAAAACAGTACTGAGACACGATATAACCTTCGAGTTTCTGGAATTTCAACTCTTCGGTCTAGTTCAGTTGCAAAATTACATTGTTGGTATGCGCTACTTCAGAACAAAATTGTAAAACCAAAATTTATGAAGGGAAACATACGAATGAGGACGAGAGGGATCCAGCCTACCAGAGAAGGAGGAGGCGAGAGAGAGATCAGAACCGCTAGAGAGGAACGACGAGGAAGTAGACAGCGCCACTGAACCCTTCGAGAAGCTTAAAGAGCATCGGATTGTCGGGCTTGCTCGAAAAGATCGAACGGAGAAGGCGCTGCACGGAGGCGCAGCTGAGAAGGAGATGAGACTGAGCGCCATTGCTCGGAGTCGGAGATAGGAAAATGGGTTTTCCTTATCCGTAGGACGGTAGATTAGTACTCTTTTTCTGGGGCTTGCTTTTCATTCCGAGCGGTTGGACTGGTTAATTAATTTTTACTTCAAAATGGGTTCGTCATTTTTATTTTTTTGTAAGATTAAGATACATCTTCTTAATCTTAATAAGTTATTATATTTAATGGGAGTTTACGCTGAAACGTTCAAATTTTTTTCTTAGCAATGCATCAGTATGATAATGTCAATATTTTCCATTCGGTTTCACTTGATCATGAAAAATTTTTAATATTTTTATCAATTTATTTAAAATTCAGTACTATAAGCATATTTTACGTGATATACATTTTGTCGACATAAACTGTTAAAATTGATTGTACTTTCTCATTCTTCAAACTGACTGATGTTTTTAAATTTTGTTCTAAAATTTTTTTCACAAAAAATCTGTTTAAAATTATTGATTCTTAATGTACTATCAAGTGATATCCATATTGCCAAATTTTCATTGATAAGTTGTTAGTCTTTTTTAAAATACTGGCAAAAAAAAGCTATTATTTTTATAGTTTATTTGAATTTGTTTAAGAAACTGGAGACAATTCATTGTCAACTGATTACTTTCCTCTGTTTTTTATGAATATTCAAACAATTATGTCTTAATTCGTTCATAGATTAATCTATAGCTAAAAATATAAGTTAACAATATTGAAATGTAAAGTCATTGAAATATTATTTGATTAGAAATGAAACATATTAGTTACACAATGTCAAATTAGCATGCCCAGTTCACACAATTATGGGAGTTAGTTTCCTAATTCTCTAAACTAAATTATGAAGGTTACACATCTCATTTGGCGATATTTTAATTTAATTTTACCTGATTGAATTACGGGTATGTAAATGGATTGGTTTAATTGAATTTCAATAGAACTGTTAAATTCTGAACTATTTGGTTCAATTTTCTAGTTTAAAACTTTTAGTTATGTTGAAAATTCTAGATAATTTGATTTTGTTCTTTAATTCGATTTATATATTTTTTAAAATGGATAAACCGATAGTTTAAAATTTATAAAGTAAATTAATTTTACTTGATGTAAATAAGAATCATATTAAGTATAATCAGAATATATTTATTTTCTATAGATTTTTTTAACTATTTATTTTATATTTGAAACTATTTATTTTATTATTATTATTTTGAAACAATTAATATTTTTCATCACTCTTTAACTAATATAATTTTAGTTTAACTGAATAAACCGAATAAAATTTTGGTATATGATTTTCAATATATTCGGTTAATACTTTTATAAATTTGATTCGGTTCATAATTTGACAAATCAAATAAAACTCATTTGTGTATATTTATTTCGGTTTAAACGATTGTTTACACACTCCTAGATTCAAGTTACTTTAAAAAAATCTAATTAGTTTATGCCGTAGATTAATATTACATAACTTTAACGATGTTGTATTATTAGTTGTACATTATAAATATCGACAAAATGTAGACGATGCTGGTGATTTCATATTTTTCATAGACGGTAAACATGACAGTTATTTATGACGAACGGACAAGTTCAATCACAGTTAATATATTAAAGATAGAATGTGTATATATGAATAATACGGGAAAAGATGAAAGGTCCTAACAGGTAATTATTTACAGATAAAGATGGAAGATAAAAGCACTCCACCTTTATAAATTATATTCATAAAAAACCCATTTGAGTCTCAACCATGCGATCTTTATATATTACATAGTTTCTGCCATTAGACTTAAGATGGGTTTGTTTTGGTTCATAAGATGCTGAGCAGCTGAAGTTGCAATGAAATTAAGAAACAAGTTGTTCCATGTTGATATGAGATTCTGAGTATTGAAAACAGATGACTCAGATAAAAAAATAAAAATAAATTGTATACTCGTTTAAGAATACTGTATCCAAGCCCAGGAGTTAAGATCCGAATCACCGAGGAAACTTCTGGCTGGACAGACTGCACTTTTACTACTACTTGCACCACAAATCGAAATACAAATTTCTATTTGTAAAGTGAAATATCTTGAAACATACTGTATATTATCTAATACAACATTCCTTTCGAATTATGGAAAAAGGAACTTCGTAAATGTGATTTCATTGATTCCAGCCTTCTATCAGCAATGTCATAAAAACTTGCACTCTACACAGTAGGCTTTTATATTTCTTCTATATGACTTACAAAAAATATACATATTACCGGTGTGAGGATCCCAATTCATACAAAAATTACACTTCAAATGAGTCTACCATAGCTTTCAAAGTCTTTTCAGCAGATGACCACTGTTTTTCACTGGCACTAGCCACAAACAGAATTACTGTATTACCTTTGGCAGTTGCAATCGCAAGATTATGAGTTCCAGTAAGTGCAAACGGAGTCTCCAGCACGTACTTATAATACTGCATCAACAATTCAACATTATGACCAGATAACAATTTAAACAAGCCAAGGATTACTGAAGACAAAAGTTCATACCCAATTTACTAAAGATGTGGAAGTACATAAAGATGGGTCATTGGCTCATTACCTATTTGACATTGTCACCTTGTGTATATATATTTAACTTCTGATCAGTTAGAAACATAGCTTGTGACAAAATCAGTTCCTAAATTTATCAATATTTTGACATAAACGTACCGTCTGGCCACCACGTTTCTCAACAGAAGTTTCTAGAAGCTCATCAGAATCAAGCGTGTTTCCTGTAACAAATGGTCCAAGTGAGGCAATCAGCTCCTCTGGGGTTCCTATATCTTCAATTGTGGCATTTGGTTTGTTAGTGAGACGTATCAAGGGAGATGCCACGACTTGAACTTTTCCTTGTTTTTGATCCTCGAATTTGACCTCAATCCATGGTTCAGCGCACTTAGGCTGGCAGTAGTTGCCAGAAAGTATGTTCGCCACCCGTGTTTGCTTCCATGTTGGTGGGAGGACGAATTTGTATGGTTCCACATTACCTTTAGAGAGAACAATGATAGATTATAGACATTTACAAGTCAGAGCCAACACTTTCTAAACCTTCTCAGCAACTTTCTAGTCGATTAATAGTATCGTAGGGATGATTTCATTGCAGAAAGCAATATTTCTCTGCAATGGGTATCAGGGATTTGTGATCCTAATTAAGTAGTGTTCACTAACCTCTCGTTTTCATTGTTGTTTGCAAGTGAAGGGTTCAAGGCCAGATGAATTTAAGATCATACAAAAATACTGTTGATTAGAACTCGTAAATTGGTGACTAGATTGCGCTTACTTCAGTTTGTGCTAACACAGTTCAGTCTTTACCCCCGCCCACCCACACACACAGTTCCAAAGTTCTGAATCATCGTCGTTCCCCAAGCAAATAATAAAACCAACAAGAAAACATGCAGGATATATTGAACAATTAAGGATGAATTACCAGCACGAAGAGCTGGAGTGTCTTTAGTAGTAGCCTTGAAAACAACGAATGCCGGGTCAGAAGGCGACGGAGGGAGATACGAACCAACCTCCACCTCCCGAGCAACTGATTTGAACGGCTCCTTCAAAATTAGAGAGCCTAAAGTAATGCTCCACAAAAGCTCTCTTTTATTGAGCTTTATCCATGGTATCACTGGCGGTGATTCCGACGAGCACCTGACTAGAAACCTCCGTTGAGTAGAGGCGGTTGTGACGAGCTCCTGAGATGAACAAAGGTGAGAGGAAGTGGCAAATGGGGAGGAAAGGAAAGAGGAGATTGAAGATGCCATGGGGGAGGTGAAAGGAAGAGACGGAGACGCTTGGACCGCGCTCCCGCCAGGTCTTATCCATACGAAAAGAATGGCAAGCTGTATCAAATCAATTTCACTCGTCGTGTTTGTGCGACTTGTGTGTCAGAGTATTTGCATCTCATTTTTCAAATTAATTGTTAAATTTAATTTGAAAATTATCATTTTAATTTTAAGTATATAAAAGCTAAATCAAATTAGGTAACTGTTAAAATTTAACATTTTATTTGATAAACTACATCAGCGGGAGTGAAAGATTAATCACAAAATTATTATTTTAATAATTTCATTCTTCAGAGATGTTACTTTTTAATTTAGTTCTAAAAGAAATTATTAATTTAATGATATGAAATAAATCTTTATCAAAACTGATACAAATGCTCTAATCAATGTCGAATTTTTACCAGTGGAGATCGGATTTTCTGCGCCGACTACATAGATTTGTATGGCGAGCTCTGATTAGGGGGTCAAATATTATGAACTACAAAATTTTCAAATATTTTTTTTTCGAAATGCAGATATATGACTTTATAATACAAATTTTTTTCTGTAATTTAACGTATAATAGTATAATATTCATTCTAATTAAGCGATGTATTTATATTGTGTACAAAAATAGAATAGAGATGTTGTAATCTAGCATGTTTCAAACCCTATCAAACACCTTTTTGAAAAAATGAGTTGAACTATAATGTTATGCATAATACAGATCGTCTCCGTATTATAGATCGGTTTTATAATGTTCAAAATAATTTCATATGAATATTTAGATATAGACCAAATTTTATAATTATTTAACTATTTTTTTAGATATTTAAAAAATCACTTGATTTAATTATTATGAGCCATTCAAAAGAAATAATTTTTTAACCATCTAAAAAATAGTTAAAATATTCTAAAAAAATATGAAATTTGGTCTATAATTAGATATTCATATAAAAATCATTTTGAGCGATTCGGATCAACCATTTATACTTTGAAAATGAAGAACTGATACATACTATGAAGCTGATTCATGCTATGCATAACATCGTAACCCAAATATATATATATATATATATATATATATATATATATATATATATATATATATATATATATATATATATATATATATATATATAGAGAGAGAGAGAGAGATAGAGAGTTAGGCTACGTTGCTACGCGTAGCACAGATGACCCATGTGCTACAGCTCATTTCTTTGTCTTTAAAGTTCAAATAGTCAATCCGATCGGTCAAAATATTTTTCATAAGAAAATCTAGTTGGGAATCAAATTTTATATATATTTTTTAGATTTTTTTTTAAATAGTTAGAAAACCACTTCTTTTGATTGGCTCATAATAATTAAATCAAATGATTTTCTAACTATCTTAAAAAATAGTGAAAAAATATATAATATTTGATCTCCAACTAGATTTTTATATGAAAAATATATCGACCATTTAAATTTTAAACACGGAGAAACGGTCAGTATCACACGCACCATCCGTACTACACGTAGCACCGTAATCATACTCTCTCTATATATATATATAGTTTGGTTATGATGATTCAATAAGCACTCAACCAAGTATTTATGATTCAATTTTTAAAAATTCATACCCAAATTTTCAATACTCAATTAACAACTTATCTCAATTTCACAAATATATATTTTTTTTTCATTTTTTTTAGTTTATATTATTTCCTAACAAAAGAAATCATTTCTGGTTCTAATGAAAGACGAAGCTTTATTTATTTATTTATTTGTATTTACGTGTTTTCTATTATAAAGATTCAATAATATCATTTATTGAAAAAATAAATAACAAAATCTGCATGACACAATTTTCTTTAAATATACATTACGACATAATTAGGGGTGTTAATGAGTCGGGTTGGGTCGGATTCGAGTCTGGTTATTATTATTTTATTATTTTTTGATCCGACCTGATTATATTCGGATTAAAAAATCTTGATCAATACCCGACCCGACTCGTGTAAAATAATTAATTAATTATTAATTATATATATTATTTCAAGCAATTAAATATTAATTAATTTTATAATTAATCTTAATTAGTATATAATTATTGTATATTTAAGCTTTAATTAGTCGGGTCGAGTATGGGTCAAAATTAATAGATTAATCAGGTCGGGTCGGGTTGGATCAGGTTGACCCAAACCCGACCCAACTCGATTCAGGTAAAAAAAATTAGATATGTATCCAATCCATTTATCTTTGGGACATGTCAAATCAAATCGATTCATATCGGATTAACTCGTCAGATCGGGTCAATTGACACCCTCGACATAACCAAAAAAATATATCATAAACAATAGTGTCATATACATAATATATCTAAATAAATATGAAATTTGAACCATTTTGTATAAATTAACGGTGGATAAAAGTAGAAAATAAGGTCCTACAATTGTGCAAAAATAGTCAGTTGCCACCGCCGTGAAAGAGGTCTTAATTTAAAAAGAATAATTTCAGATAACGACATGTCGATATGTCTGATCAGTTGTTTTTCTTTTTATCTGCTTACAGTAGAAATGGTGTACTCTTGAATCTTGATATGGTTCTTGAAAATAAAATTATAATGGTAAAATAAGTACAAGAAAAAAATAATAGTTACGCCTTACACTTCACTTTTTGTTTTAATTGTGTAATCGCCGTCACATTTATGAAATTGTGCCAATTAAATGCTTTTCAATTATCAATTATTAGTAGGGCTGCATTAAGTTTAATTTAAAATTATTTCAAATTAAATGGAACTCATACTAAATCAAATTCGAGCTAAATGAAATCGAACACCAAATAAACTCAATTATTTAAATTTCTATATATATTTTCATTTTATCATAAATAATGAGTGCTAAAATAATTAATATTTATTAATTTTATATTAAAATTTGAAAAACAACTATTTATTAATTTAAGAATAAATTAATGATATCTTATTTATTTTATAATAAGATACTTATATTCTTATTTATCTTATTTATTTTATAATAAAATAGTTATATTTTTATAATAAAATAGTTAAAATATATGCAAATAATTACATATCAAACTATTACGAATCGAGCTTGAATTAATTCATTAAAAAATATCAAACTGAACACAAATCGAACTGATAAAAAAATCTAATAGAATGAATCAAACTCGAACTAAAATTGAAACAAAAACCGAACAAATTATGAATTTTCTTGCAACCCTAATTATTATGTATTGAAAATGAAGTAAAGAGATTTTTTTTTTCTTTTGAAACTGTCCTGAGACCTGAGTCCTGAAGTTGAGCACGTCTATTGTCAAATTGGAATTCTAATCTGTTGTCATTATTGTGATGGTAGGATTTTACCATGGGACGATTATAACGGCTAGATTGAATTTAAACAGTTGAGATTTAAATAATAAAAATATTTTTATTTTTATTTTAGTGGATCTCATATATTATAGATATAATGACAGAAACAGCCATCACGACAGAAATGTGAATCTGTGAAACTGAGTCAACACAAGGAGTTCCAACATAAAGGGATCTGCGTCTGCTACCATAAAAAAATGATAGGGCCTACCATGATATAATCTAAACTATTCATGAAAATTTTAACATTCAGATTTAAATAATAGAGAATGATTTTTTATTTTTTTTAAAGGTGTAAATGGATCAAATACGGATGAATATGGTCTTACTATATTCACATCCGTTATAATTTTTTGAATAAGGATTTAGATATGGATAGTTCATATATGGACAGTCCATATACATATAAGAATCATATATTTGACGGATATTCGGATACAGATCGGATATTGGATGGATACAAATGTGAATATAGATATATTTCAGATATTACATAAAAATATTATATGTATTATTAAAAAATAATTACATACTATTTTTTTGATAGAATCATTAAATACTAATTATTACATTAATAGTTCAAATATATCAATGAATTATAAAAAAAATATACATTAACATAAATTAGATTTAGAATGTACATTAAAAATCTAATTAAAAAATATATAATAGAAATATTTTGAATACTTATTCGGATAAAATTGAATAATTTCGGATCAAATACCTTTAAATAGTGTCAAATATTAATGAATAATAGCTAAACGGTAAGATATGGATAATAAATAATAGTTTAAATTATATCTTTTATCTGTAAAAAAAATTCAGATACTAATAAAAATAAGGATATCTCGGAATCCAAATAAAGACATAAATCGGAAATTTTTTACTATTTCTCAAATCAAATCATAAATAAAATCAAATATTATCCTTTAACACCCTGCCTTCTATACCCACCTGCTACAGACACATTGGCAGAATTCTCCAATCACAGATATGACAGCGGATGTAAATTCCAGCACCAAAACCACAAAGCAAAGGGCGCGCTAACCGAGAAAGATCTCTCCCCCTCTCTTTTTCTCTTTCTCTGGTTCCTCCACATCTTTCTATTATTCTCTCTCTCTCTCCTCGCCAGCTCGCTCTCACATTCTCGCTTACACTGACCGGAGGCACATGCGGAGATGGCCTTGCCAAAAAGCAGCTCCGAGAAATCCAAACAAGTGGCTGAGGCAGAGGAGACGGAGGAGGCGGAGGAGGAGAAAGAAGAGGAGCCTCCTTGCGCCATTGACCCGCGCCTCGTTCAGGCAGTTCAACATCCTCAATTTGGCAGGACCTGTAAAGTGTTCATTTCTTGAAAATTAAAACTGGGGCATCTATTTTACTAAACAAGGAAGCGCGGGGTCTGATTGTGTATTATCTTGAAATAGGTTTCTCTAGAATATTTAGACCAAGAAGTCAAGTTCTTTCCCTTTCTCAGTTTGTTTGCATTCCGCATTGCCTTGCATATTCTTGATATCTGAATTTCCTGCTAAGTAGCTCAGATTTCAATCTTATATTGTTTTTGATGAACTGAATCTATGAAACTTAGTTGAATTATGGCGAAATAGAACGAGTTGATAGTGTTATTTTTTTCTATATTAACTTGAGGAATGCTACTTTTCCTGATTCTTGAACTAAATTCGCCACTGAAAAGGTACAAAGTCAAAGTTTGAACTATTTCATCAAAATCAAAGTAGTGGAAAAAAATAGTTTGAGATCTTTTTTGAGGTAAATAGTCAAGTGTCCACTTTAATCTTTTTTTGAAACAAAGAAAAGTTCCCTGTGGCTTGAACCCCTCACTTTAGAAAACAACCCAAAAAAATAATTTGATATAATTAGTTCAAGAACTGTAGGCAAATTGATTTGTTGAAACATTACAAGACTAATTCTATCTATTCTCAATTTATTTACCTGTTGCTGAATTGCCTTTGCTATATTACATTTCTATGTTAGTTGTGCTGAAAAGTTCTTATTCTAGACTGCCTTTCAATATAATGTACTATTAAATTAGCAATTTAAATAAAACCAAAATTTTAATGTCCTTGTTTTAATAATGCAGTGATTCGCATGGAAGCCAAGATACAGCAAGTCATGGCAAACCCAGACTTAACAGAAGTTGAATTTCTGCAATGCAGCTCATCTTATCTGAGGAGGCTTGCTAGTATACTTGCACTTCATTATGGCCTTGAACCCCATTGTAATAACGATATAAGAGCATTCGCTAGAAAAAAGCCACAGAGCAGAATCCCATCTGTCACCCTCTCAGGCATCCTTAATCCCGGAAACAAACTCACCATCCCGATTAAGAAATGCAGTATTGGTGCTTCATCCAGTAACTTGTCTTCACCACAGATGACTGAACCAGAGACGAAGTCTATAACATTGGAGGAGAGGAAGGAGGAGAAGCCAACAAGTAACTCGTGTGCATCAGGGATGACTGAACCACAGAAGAGGGCTATAACACTGGAGGAGAGTAAGGAGGAGAAGCCGACCAGTAACTTGTCCGCATCAGAGATGAGTGTAGCAGAGACAAGTATTACAGCCTTGGAGGAGAGAAAGAAGGAGGAGGAACCGGTGAATTGCCTGTATATGAGTGGACGGAAGTAAAGAACAGGAAGAACAGGAAGAATGAGAAGCCAACCAGTAACTTGTATGTACATAAGATGACGGAAGAAAGAACCTTAAAGGAGAGGAAGGCAACTAGTCACTTTTATGTACATGGGAAGACGGAAGTAGAGAAGACGGCTAGAACCGTGAAGAAAAGGAACAAGAAGGGCAAACTCTTCAACTCGATCAAGAAATGTAGCGGGCACACTTCATCTAGTAACCTGACTGTGGGAGGCATGACTGAACCACAGAAATTGACTAGAACCTTGGATGAGAGAAAGGAGGTGAAGCCCCTTACCACAGTTAGCCCATGCGTTGATGATGCAGTCCAACACCCTCAATTTCACAAGACTTGTATGCCTTTATTTCTTCCAACAATGATACATATTTTTATAGAAACAAGAATTGGTGGTGACTGCATTTTGTTGAATTTGGTTTGGTTCGAATATCTAAACCAAGATGTTGATTTTTTTTTCCTGTAATCATGTTCATTTGTATTTTGGTTGCCTCGCATTTTTTTTTATATCAATTTCTCAAATGCTCTCAGGTTCCGTTCCTTCAGTGGTCGCAAGTTCCACGGTGGTCTCAGATTCCATTCCTCCAGTGGTTGCCAGTTCCACAGGGGTCTCGAATTCCATTCCTCCATTGGCTGCAAGTTCCACAGTGGTCTCAGGTTCTATAACTCCAGTCATCTCAAGTAGCATATCTGCTGTGGTCTCAAACTCCACTCCTACAGAGGTTTTAAGTTCCATAGCCGCAATTCAGAGTGGAGAGGTCGGAGTGGTTGCAAGTTCCACGGTGGTCTCAGATTTCATTCCTCCGGAGGTTGCAAGTTCCACAGTGGTCTCAAATTCCATTCCTCCAGAGGTTGCAAGTTCCACAGTGGTCTCGACTTCCATTCCTCCAGAGGTTGCAAGTTCCACAGTGATCTCGGCTTTTATACCTCCAGTCATCTCAGGTAGCATATCTGATGTGATCCCAAGTTCCACTCCTACAGAGGTTTCAAGTTCCATAGCCGCAGTTCAGAGTGGAACGGTGGGGGAGGAAGGTCAAGATCATTCGAGTGGTGGAAATGTGGTACTGCATAATCCTGGCTTAGACATAAATTCCAACTCAGCTACATCAATGTAATTTTTTCAAAGTTTGATCTGTTAATCACCCAAAACTTCACATATACTACTGCATTGAAGTGTTCAGCACACTAGTATTGTTTTTTCAAAGTTTGATCTGTTTATCCTTTTAGGCATTTTTTACTACTATTGTTTTTTTCCTTCGTGAGCACCTCTTGCTTGTCAAACATGAATGATACCAAAGTTTGCCATTCACTGGTACTGGCAAGGTATGCAATTAAGACTAAATACAGAAACTAAAGATTTGACTCCACAAATTTGTAGGAATCAGAGTGATATAGGACAATCTGACCAGGGTTCCATGACTGGTCAGCAGACTCAAGAGATGCAATATGGAGAAAGTGTTCTGCAATCTGCAAGTACTTCACTTTATGTGCGCTGTCCTTGCTGTAGAAACAGATTTACGTTCATTGTGGTATATCCTGGTTACGTGCAACCTTACAATGAAAATGGAGCTCAGCACCATCCGGTATATTCTAATTCCACACAACAGCCTCCAGCACAGCCCGCTCCATCTTACTACGAAAATGGAGCTCAGTACCATCCGGTATATTCTAATTCCACACAACAGCCTGCAGCACAATCCATTCAACCTTACTATGCAAGCTGGTACAATCCAGTATATCCTAGTTCCACACAACAGCCTTCGGTACAATCCACTCAACCTTACTATGCAAGCTGGTACAATCCAGCATATCCTAGTTCCACACAACAGCCTTCAGTACAATCCACTCAATCTTACTATGCAGGCTGGTACTATCCAGCATATCCTAGTTCCGCACAACAGCCTCTGGTACAATCCACTCAATCTTACTATGCAGGCTGGTACTATCAAGCATATCCTAGTTCCGCACAACAGCCTCCGGTACAATCCACTCAATCTTACTATGCAGACTGGTACTATCCAGCATATCCTAGTTCCGCACAACATCCTCCGGTACAATCCACTGAAACTTACTATGCAGGCAATCCAGCATATCCTAATTTCACACAACACCCTTCCATAGTATACACTCAACCTTCCAATGCAAGTGGAAATCTGTATAGTCCGGCATATTCAGTAGGCTACATGCAACCAATTAGCCAGGAACTTATGCAATATGGAGCAAGTACTTCACAACCTTGGCAGCATCCTTCTCAATTTATACCGTACATGCAACCCATGTTGGCTCGAACAGATGCCCCAGCCTAGATCAGAAACCACTCAACAGTTTTCGAGCAGTACCTTTCAGGTAAGATTGTTGAATCTTTAGCATATTTTAGGTTTTGTTTGTAACACATGCAAGTTTGAGAAGAGGTTGATTAAGATAACTAATGTCTGGTCTTTTAAACACCAATAGATAAGGTTCAAAAGTATATTGGAATGGGACTCCAGTTGTTTTGCAATGACTATTAATTGGTTAAGCACATTTTACCAAAAGAAAAATTGGATAAGCATAATTTGCAGTATTGCAGCAATGACACAGAACATCATCAAGTCGAAAATTACTAAAGCATGAAATATCATTCTAGTAATACAGTTGCATCTCTCTGTTTCCAACTAAACCAATTTGCTAACCCAGATCTCTTGCCTCTTTTTAATTAGAATAATCAAAATGGAGTTAATGTCCCTAGTTCAAGCCTAGCTAACAGGATGGATACATCAGGAAGGGCTGACTTGAGTGCCAGACGGGGAAGGGGGCCGACAAACAGAGATCGGAATTTATCTCGCATCTCATGACATTGACTAGTTTTATATTCTGCTAGACTAGGACTAAATTTTCTTTTACATCTGTGTTTATTGTAAAGGCCTACTGATGGTGTTTTACCTCACAAACCAGCGAGGTAGTACTTGTTCAAAAGGGAAATTATAGAAAATAAATTTTGTAAAGGTCTGAAAGTTCTGAAATTCAGTCTTCTAGTTCTCTGTTAAACTGCCTTCTCAAAAAATAGTCGGATTTTCATTACTTGAGTTGCTCAATTTATCCCTTGAAACTTCTCAAGTTCGTTCCTACTTGATAAAAAGATAAGGGCTTTGTAGACTCTTTTCGATTGTTGTTATTGGAGTAACAGGAAAAGGATAACGAAGCAAAACTTTAATGCATTACTATTGGACCTAGAATCTCGGTACAACTTATTCTATAGAAAAGTTTGAACTGTTGCAAATTGCAATCGTTTGAAAACCCAGAGGAATTTCCAAGTCTGGATCCAAAAGAGACAGGGCAATCTGATCTGAACTGAATTCCTGGGGATGTATCCAAGAACTTGCCTACGCTAATTAAGTGGAACTAGAGTGTATACATGCTGTGATGGAAGCTCCATAGAATTTTTGTCTGTTGTAAATTATATAACTGATTGTGAATGTCAATCCGTATGGCACTTCTTCCAAACAGGGTTGTCTTTTTAGTCACTCGTTATATAGAATGGTTTTTACTTTTTTACGCTACACAATACACAATACTCAACTGGTATATGCTGATATAATAGCAGGTAATAGAAATGAACTACCACCTGGTTTTTATGTTCCTATTGGAAGCATATGGATTTTTCTTTTCTTTTTTTTCCCATTTTTGAGGGGAAGACGAAGCAGTTTATGGACAATTCTTGTGTTGTTGGCTTCTTGAGAAAACGTGAGTGTACTGGAAAAAAAAATCTTTTATGATAAATGATAGAAAATATTATCGGATTCTGAGATGATTGTTGGGGATTTCAATGTATCTAGTCAGATCCAAGCTTAAAGCTTGGTACCAGCTTTTTTTATTGTTTAGTGATTTATTTATTTTTATAGTTTTTAATTATTATCATTACTTATTTTATTATATTTAGTTATTTTCTTGTTATTTTTTGTTTAATTACATTAATTCAGGGATGAAAACAATAAAAATTTAGAATGTTACAAAAATAATAAAAATTCATAATATTTTTATGACAACATCACAACAATAATAAAAGACATAATGTCGAACAATATTTAAAATATTACAACAATGATAAAAAATATATTATTTTCATAATTCTAAAAATAAAATAGTAGCATTAGTACAGTAAAGATAACAAAACATTAACACTAGTGCATATTATAATTCATCCATCTGAATGAACAAATCACAAGAGATCGCAGAGAACGCCAATCAATTATGATTTTTAACACCAACAATTTATCATTCCCAACCCAACTAATTCAACATCATATTTTATTTCACTCATGTATTCTTATAATTAAAAAAAGAAAGTTCAAAAATATACTGTTTTAATTCTTCAATGCCTATAGAACAATTCAATACATTTATGTCATGTGTTTTTCATGATAGCAAACAATTAAATAAATAATTAAATATAGTAAAATAATTAAACAAATAGTAAAATTATAATAAAATAATTAAACAAACAACTAAAAAGAAGCTAAACAATTAAATAAAATAATTGAACATAATAAAAATAAACAAAAATAATAAATAAATCATTAAAAATAAAAATAAAAAGCTGAGAATGAAATTTAAACTCGAATTTAACTAGGTGCGTCAAAGCCCCAACGATCATCCCAAAACTTGATAATCTTTTTTATCATTTACCATAAAAAAATATGTTTACGTGATAACTAGAAGAAGAAGAATAAAAGAGAGCACGAAAGTAATCACAGATTTATTTTCTTGATTAAATTATTCCACAATGAATGATCAAGGAGGAAAAAGGAAATATTCAATTCACTTGTTGGTTGGGAGAGAAAATCATGAAAAGTTAAGGGTCTGAGTTAATAAACCCCTCACTGAATCTCATCATGTTGTTGGGACTTGTGACGGTGATGAAGCGTGAAGAGTGCAAACTGAGGTCTGAGGTCCGTTCGGATCTTTCCCATGGAAGAAAAAAAAATTATTTAGACAAAAAAAAAATTCATCCATACGAACAGTACTTTTTAATCCAAATTTTTTTCCCATCTCACCTCTATTCCCTGGGATAACTCGGGCCCTGAAAGACTGAAAAGAGATCTTAGGAGAGTGTCGTCTAGTCTAGCCGATGAAACATTGATGTGTGAATTACTTTTTATTTGAATTCTGGGGCAGTTTGTCGAAGGCCAAATTCAGTACTATTGTAGTTAAATCGTTGAGGTATCGGAGCATCTTCTTTGAGGCTGGATCGGTTTTCGTCTGTAAAAAAATCGATAAAAATTGAATTTGATAAGAGATTTTAGAAGATCAATTAAAGAGTTTGATTTTTGAGAGATGGTTTTGATCTTTGAGAGGTCCGATCTTTATTAGATTCTTTGGACCGAGTAAAGAAAAAGTAATGATAAGAGTCAAATTAATATACAGTTATTTGAAAATTTTATTGGGTTAAACTCAGAAAACTTGACCAAAATATTTTAATTTTGTTAAATAGAGTTTAACATCAATTTACCATCTAATATATAATGTTTAATGTAAAAGAAAATAAATGTAACAAATTGGACATGATATGTAGAAAAAATGGATAAAAACTACGAAAATACGGACTTTTGAGGCTATCTGGGCCTTTGTGCGTCCCTTGTGCGGCCCAAGAAGGGGGTGGTATGAGGCTTAAGTCCGAGTAATTGTTTCAGCTTGATCTCTTAGCGGTTATTTATAGCTTCTGGAAAAACTGATTAGAGTTTTTTTAGCGTATTTGGGCTCACTTCGCTCCTAAAAACAAGGAGAACATAATCCACAATGAAGTAGATCATTAAAGAGATAAGAAATATAAAAAAAATGAACGATTCAGATTTGAAGGTAGAAAACTTCTCTCTTTCTCCTCCAAAACTAGCTTATCTTGTTCTCTCTCTTTCTCATATGTATTTTTTCTTCTTTCTCTCCTATTGTTTATTACTTGATGGAAGGCTAAATTACTCTCTTCTAGAGTTTAGGACACTTAGTTGATACTTTTGTTGTTTTAATTTAAATTATGTCATTATTTCAATGATTACTTTGTTTTGATATTTGTTTATAAATTACTTGTGTATAATTTGAAGAATTAGATGATTAGTTACTTATTTAGGTAGTGACCAATACTTAAAGTTGTTAAGAAATTGACCAATTGGATGATTGTATGCAAAACCATTAGAAAAAAAATTTTGTTAGATGTCTTAGTATCTTTGGGGGGCTAGGTTTAATTTCTGTTGTTGGGTCCATTAAGGGATTCAATGGCTTAAGTATACAACTTAGCTAGTCACAAAATTTAGCGTGTTTAGGGTATGTCACAGAATATAATTTGCTCTAAATAGAGGACTGTATCATGAAAGTGAGCAGATTTTATATTAGAATTGAGAAACCTTCAACTACAACTGCATAAGAAAATAAATAACTTAATTTAAAATTAAAATAGCATTTGTATTTAATTATAGTCTGAAAGCTCTAGATATTTTTCTATTTTCTAAATTTTTGTTTTATTTGTTCTAATTTAGGATTTATAATTACTTTAGTATAAAGTTACATTTAGATTCAACCATGAGTGTTATTATTTAGATAATTGAAACTTGATAAACTTAGTGTCAAAAGCTATCCGTACAGATCAACCCCTAATTATACTATATGACGTATATTTTATGGTATATAAAAATTAGCACCGGACACACATCAGATAAGGATCGAATTTGGAAGGGATTTTATTTTTTTATTTTTTTTAGATTTGAAAATAACTAAATATAATATAAAATATTAAGAAAAGCAAAAATTTGTAACTATAATTAGAATAATAGCATTTTTTTAAAATATTTTCTAGAAAATAAGAGTTTGAAAATAATCGGGTTAGAAAAAAATTAAATATTTAAAAATAATCGGGTTTGATAAGTATTAGGTTTGATAAAAGCTTAATTGGAAAGAACTCGTTTCTTTGAAATTAGACCTGCCCTTTACAATTGGGAGCCGGATAATGATCGAATTTCTCAACAGATCAGTCGGGTCGGATTCAAACAAAAACTAAGTCTTTATGTACTATGTTTTACCAACCTATTGTTTCAATATGAAACGAGTGGGAATATCCACTTTCTTAAAAATAAAATAAAAAATAAAAAAGAGTGGAGAAGCCCAAATTATGTTGACCCAATATGAGCTCTTTCTTCCTATACCGCTCAAGCCCACCCATGTCTTTAGAATTCCCAATTCTCTCTAATCATCGTGTAATTGATCAACTAAATGTCAGAATGAAGAAGGAAATGAAATAAACAACTAAAAAGTTACGAAACAAGATACATTCATGTAAATGAGCTATGCCTTTTGCAAAATCTTGGTCCTTCCAAGGTAGTCAGAGGTGAAAGGCACAGTCAAAGTGTAAATAGTTGAAATCGTCTGAGATATAAAGCACACAAAAACGTGCGCGTCTGAATAATCTGAGATGCATAATTATATTTGATTTAATTAATATAATAAAATACTTGATAAAAATAAAATTGATATAGAAATACATTATCATAACTTTATTTCTTATTTTTAAATAATATATAATATTTTAGAATACAAAAATATAAATAAAATACTTGAATTTCATTTCAATTAAAACAAAAATATGAAATTAAAAATTTGCATTGTAATTTAATATTCTAAATATTTAATATTGAAATTTCAATAGAACATAGCTAAACTTTGATTATGTTTCACTGTAACTGTTATAAAATATAAATATACTGATAATATACAAAATAACAGTAAAATATGTACACATATACAATATTACTTATCATCTCATCAAATTTCTAAATAAACTAAAGTTAGTTTATTTACATCTATAATGATAGATTTTATTATTAATTTATTTTTGAACTTTTATTTTTACGTGATATATGATGGTAGTTCAGAAACTTTTAATCTAAAATGGTACATAATATTTATAACAATATATGATAGGATTTTTAATATTATTTCTTTTTATTTTTTATATTTCTTTATTTTATTGTCATCTCTATTAGCATGTCATCAAAATTTGCATTTTGAAGATATATAAAATTTTAAATCAAAAAACCTAAATATTTTAAAGTCATATTAAATTTAAATATTATAATAAATTGAACTTGAATATAAAAAATTCATGAGACGGGCGTTTCCTTAAGCCTCTAACTGCACCAGGTCCTTCCATTGTTTTCTAAAATGTAAATAAATTGTTTCTGCGTGCAGAGTTTAATAATCAGCATTGGAGCAATACATTACAGGAAATCCATTGAGGAAATCCATATTTCCCTTGGGTAAAGAAAGCACACAGTCTCATTTTTACCTCCTACGAGCTTGAATCGGGCACAATTGTGTCTTGTGTTCCTTGCCCAAGTTTATCCAATCGGGCCTTGTGTTTCATATTTAGAACAAAATGTTGAAGCTACCCAATCGGTTTTGTACATCTCGCTTGGTAGCTTCCTTTTTGTATCACAAACTCAGTTAGAAGAACTTGCCTTTGGATTGGTTTGCAAGTCAGGTTGAATTTTTGTTGGTGGCCCGTGATAATACTACTAGGATTCAAGAAATTGTAGGAAATTCTTGTTTGATCGTGTCGTGATGTGTACAAACAAAGGTGTTATGTCATCTTTCTATTATTTCTGACAAACGGTCGCTGGAACTCTAAACTTGAGGCGGTATATGCAAGTGTTATGCTAATATTCCCAATATTTTGCAGATTTTTTTATACAATAATTATAATAAATATATTATTAAAAATAAGAGTGATAAAATTATAATTTTAAATCTATGAATGACAGCGTGTCACTGTCAGTGGCGTGGAGCAAACATGCCACTATCAGTGACGTCTTTGAGCAAACACGTTATTATCAATGACGTCTTTGAGTAAAAGCGCCACTGTCAGTAATGTCTTTGAGCAAACACGCCACTGACAGTGAATATCTTTGCTACAGAGCGCGCCAATGGCAGTGGCGCTTTGCTCAACAACACTAATTTCAATGACATCTTTGATCACTATAAATTAGCCTCCACACGTCGCTCTCCTCATCTCACAAACACAACACAAACATCTCTCTTACAAATATCCAAATTTTTTATTCTTCCAAATGATACCAGATTTAAATTTTGATCCTTCTGATGAAAAAAATTACACTGCGGAAGAACCGAGCGGTAATAGTTTTTTTGCGGAAATATTTTCAAACTACGATCAAATCAATTACTATCCAAATCAGGTTCAAAATATAATATTTAATTTTAATCAAGACAGATATTATAGAAACTATCCTTATGATAGTAGTATTTATTCACATCTGTATCCATCTGTTTACCAACAACCGAACCCAGCAGTGCCACCATGTGATACCTACAATTTTTTGAAGATAGTAGTAGTAGTACTTATGATCAATCGAATTTTCAAGATAACTGCGGTAACTTAGCTGATGATCGTAACTTAAACGTTTTAGACGTTAATTTGAGTCTTGTTAGGGCCGAATAGCAAAGTAATATTGGTGGCAGTAGTAATATTAATCCAATGGTAATGGAATTAAGTGATGACTAAGATGAGCAAGATGATGCTGGTCCGTATGATTGGGGTGAAGTAAAAAACAGGACAAGATTACACTGAGCAGTCAGATTTTTCGAATGATGAATCTAAAAATAAGGAAATTCAGAGATATGATATAACATTGTTAGTTACCGGACGAACCAAGAGACAACATCCCATATAAGCGTTGAATAATTTTGAGATGTTCGGACGTTTAGGTGGAAATGAATCCCGATTAGGACCCGATGATAAGTTAGCCAAAAATAGAATATTTACTTCTAAATCTGCTTTAAATTGGATAATTTATAATTGGAGTATTAGAAAAAACGTTCAATGTTGGATACAAAAAAATTATAAAATATGACTTATTATGAAATACAAAGAAGAGTGTTGTCCTTAGAGATTATACACTAAATCTGAAGAGTGCTAAACCATATGAAGGATCATCACAAATAAAAAAACCCTATAATTGTAAAAGACCACCAAGAGACCGCAAACACTTACGACTCACATCTAATTTGATTACAGATTGTGTTCGACAATATTTAAAAAAAAATCTATCTTTAACAGTGTAACAAATCAATATGATTATATAAAGAAAATATCTCGGTGTGGCACCAACATACAATAAACTTTGGCATGGTCGAGAAAGAGTAATCGAACAATTATTTGGCACTTGAGAATGGGCGATTGCTTGGACTACTTCAGGTATAAAATTTAAAATATTGATGTGTGATTATTTCGGTTGACAATATAAAAATATTTAAATCCCTATGGACCATGTATTACAGTGTTCAAACATTTAAGCTCCGTTATAACCATTTACGTAGGATTCTTATTGAGTCATTATAAGGGTAGATTATTAATGGTGTGCGAATACGATGTAGAGAATAAACTTCTTCCACTAACATTTGGGATCGTGAATGAAGAAAATATGGATAATTGGAGTTGGTTCATGCGATGAGTACGTAATGAAGTAATCCAATCTAACATGAAAATATGTGTTATATTCGACCGTCATAGGGGAATAAAGGGAGTTTTTCGACGATCGTATTTTGGATGGTGTGCAGAACGTGGAGAGGTGGTACACAGGTATTGCATGCAACACGTTGTAGAAAATTTATATAAGGAAGCCAGAAAATCTGGAAAGAAAGAAATAATCTCAGAGATGATTTCAGAAGGAGACTAGTGAATAAAAAAAAACTTGTGTCATTTCATAGAGATATGACGAATGTTGAGGAAATCAAATAAAAAGGCTTATGATTTTTTTTTAAAAAGGTTGGAAGAAGATTAGAAAATGACGATAAAGAGTATTCTAATTTTGCTTCATAGGCATAAACTTATGATGGAGGTCATTGATGGGGTATAATGATCAACAATGGTTCAGAAGCTCTGAATAGTTTGTTCAGAATTGAGCGAACTTTATCGGTTGCGGCAATTGTGGAGGGAACATGGTATAAATGTGCTAAATAGTTCGACAAGAGGAAAATTGAAGCATTGAACCTGCATAGAGTATGCAAGCAATGACCCAAAAAATGATGATATTTTATTAAAACGTGATGACAAAGCAGATTCGTCTTGATATTTTTTTCTATATTTTACTAAACTTTTTTTACATAACGTGATACTTTTTGATTTTTTTTTCAAAAATTACAGCCCACATGAACGTAATTCCGCTTGGAACTGCTCGAGGAGAATACGAGATTCGGATGCTTGGTGAGAGGATCGAGAGTGAAGGATATGGACCGTTTAAGTACTATTATAATTCTGAATGAACAACGCACTCGAGATGACCCATAATTGCCGGAACCGTACTGCACGTGTGATTGTCGGAAACCTTAATAATCGCGCCACTCTCAGTGGCGTGTTTTGTTGAAGATGCCAAGGGCAGTAACCAGTGGCGCGCTGTAATTCGTAGATTTAAAATTAACAAATCCTATCTTATTATTTAATAATACTATTTTAATAATAATTATATAAAAAATCTGAATATTTTGGGACCAAGATGCTCATAGCCCTTATAGTGGAGAAATGGAAGGTTGGTGTGAAAGGAAATTGTTGGAAAAGAGGACAACAACAACCTTTGCAATCTTTATGTTTTATGTTGAATATTCTCACCACAGGCTATTTTAGCAACTGGGAACTTTCAAGTTCCCAACCTTTTTCTGGCAGGAACCTTCAATTAAATATTTCCTACTTTTTCTGGCATCAATAAGGCACAGTAGTTATATTATCAGCAGTTACATTTTCCCACCTTTCATGTTTTATGTGGTAATTAATCCATAGAGCACACAATAATTTTTTTACTAAGTGCTGTTTACATGTAATCTGATGGTTATCTTGTCGTGCAAGAACTTCGCTGTTCCAGCATTCAATGATCCAAAACAATACAAGCCGACAGCATAGGAGTTTTTTATCAATGTTTTTTCTTTAACTGTCGTGGAGTTGTCAAGACAACCCAACCCTGCTTTCATGTCCTGATACAAATTTTGTAAAAGAGAGCCTCGAGTAGTAGTATCATCACCACACAATGAGCTTCAGCAATTGTCCATTTTCCTATGTTTCGTTTTTATCTATTTCTCAAATTTACAGTAACCGAGTAGCCTCAATTTTCTTGAGTTTTTATCTAAACTCTCTTTTTCTCGTTAACCTGTTTCAATTCCGGTATCAAAGAATAAGTTGAAACCATAACCTCGGATAGGATTAAATAGTCTTACCAGCACCTTACTTACTTGACATAGTAGTACGCACACACACATATAATAAATATAAAAAAGGTACAAAAATATCACTGATGCTATATAAAAATTAAATAATTTAAGGTGAATGTGATCAATTTCTAAAGTGAAAAAATTCACAACATGAATTGAAGTTACTGTAAGATATTGCACTCTAAATCAAGTTTATTGCAATAACTGAATACACACAAAAGGTGTATATATGTAAAAAGTCCTCCGCTCATCCTAAGTTCCAAATAGGGATATATATTTCTTCTCCCAAGAAAGGAGATGATGATGTGCACACGCTGTGCCCAACTTTTCAAACCACTAACCAATCCTATGTATTAATTAGCTAACAATCAACCAACTTTTCAGACCCTCCGCTCATCCTAAGTTCCAAATAGGGATATATATTTCTTCTCCCAAGAAAGGATGATGATGTGCACACGCTCTGCCCAACTTTTCAAACCACTAACCGATCCTATGTATTAATTAGCTAACAATCAACCAACTTTTCAGACCCTCAAGATGAAGAAGGCACACCGGACTTCAACCCTTCAATCAGACTCACTGCTGGTGGGTGGCATGCCACACCACCAAATTGCTCAAGCATGTACTTCTTGTAAACCACCCTCAGTTTATTATCAGGTACAGCGATGTGAGCATTCACCAGTATTTGTGCACATTGCCTATCAAACAAATCATAATTACCAAAAGAAGATGAGAAGAAAGCATATATATATATAAACCCAACTGTAGATTTCTTTCTAAAGCTTACGTAACACATGAAAAAAAAAAAGTAGATTTTTAATAAGAGGAAATTTAATGAGCCGCTTACAAGAGCTGGGGCTCAGAATAAGACGTGTGACGCTCCAGTGTGTCTGTCCAGAGAGGGGACATCTTTAGAGTGCACCGAGCCGCGTAGACAGCCGAGGCTGCTACCATGGAGGGGCAGTATTGTATCAGGTTATACTGCATCAGACCCAATTCGGCAAAGAAGTATATCATATTCTCCAACTGTCAAAATTAACACAAGATCATTTGAATCCACAATTAATTAATTGCAACAATCTGGAACATAAAAATGGAAACGATTAGGTGTTTTATTACCTCCTTGTCAGACTTTGCTGCCTTCACGAACCGGACCAAGAACATATAGGTAGTCGGCACAGTTAGGTACCACTCAAGCTTGTTAAGAATTTCCTTCTCCTTTGCTAGAATCTCCTCTCGTGCATACGCATTGTCGGCAATGTGAATAAAATCACTCACCTGAACAAACACAAAATCTCAATTACTATATTTATAGGACCAGTAATAATTTTGAAATATGAACATAAGTTTATGTATACCTCTGGAGCCCATATTTCCTCATATTTGCAGGCAATTAACATTGCACACATGCCGACAAGCTGGAGCTGCCTTCTTGGTACACCCTCTAGAGAGAGATATCGGTCAATAATGTAAGTGGTTAGATAAAGGGTCTCTGGCATCAGCTCGAATTTGTGGTGCACTTCTATTATCCAGTCGACCAAAATTGCTCTCATTTTGGGGTTTATGTCCAGCTGGTTGTGCATGTAGTCAATCGGCCTACACACATGCTGTTTTAACAAAAAGAACTAGTTAATCAAATTAGTGTAAAGATGCATAATACTGTACTAGGAGATTTCAAGAATTGAAAATCAAGAATACCTGCTGTTGCTTGTAAAATGTGTACAGATCCTCCACATATTCAACAACAGCCAACTGATTGTTTACATCTGGTAAATCAATTTCATCAATCTGTGGGGGCCTCTCGCTTATACTGCAAGCAACCTGAAATAAGTGCACAAAAGAAAAGGATTCACTGAAGGAACTTGAGATATTTACAGAAGATGAAACAGGATAGAAGAATAGTAGCATACCTTGCTACGGGCAGAGAGAACAGAAGTGAGGGAGTGTACTTCTCTCTTCTTTGATCTAGGATCAGATATAGACATCGGCTTTGTCCCCTTGTCAGATGGTGGGTCCAGGTCAATAATTTCATTTTGTTTTGGGACTGGCTTGGTCTGCTTCTTTGTGGCATCTCTTGGTGCAGGCACCCGTGGTACAGCTTGATTATCAGATGGAAGTGTCACCGGCTTCTGAGGAAAAGAAATATAAAAATAGAACTTAGCATGTATATATGGTTACTTTACAGTGAAACACAAGTTAGGCTTGTAATTTGAGATTTCTACAGATTATGGCTGGAAACCAAAAAAAATATGGATTTGAAGTAAAAATTTTCCTTACTTTGTTAGGAGCAGCCGCAGCCTGAGATTGTGCATTTGCAAGAAGTTTTGCACCAAAGCTCCTGTTTGAAGGCAAAAAGGGTAAAAAAAGAGGAAAATTATAAAAAGATTGCATCTTTTTAATGAAATTAAATGGTTCTTGGCATTAATATGAACCTTGTAACAGGGCGATTAACATTTTCAACATTGTTGCTTATGTTGTTTAAAGCAGTGCGGCCATTGACTTCTCCCTTGCCAATAGCAGCTTTCTGTTTCTGCACAGCAGCCCCTGAGAAAAATTGAAAAAAAAAACCTTTAGTTATAAGAAAATCTTTATCAATTGCCTGTTCATTTTACTAATGGTTGTTGTATGAATTTACTTTACACAATGCTTAAATTTGCCTCAAGACTGAAAATATTAGAAAACAAAAGGTAGAAATCCTATATACACCAGAAAACTTGGTTTCTCCAGATGCCAACTACCACCAGGTTTTACCAGAAAGAACAATTAAAAAAATAAAAGGGAATTGGTGGAGACCCTACAATTGCCCAGAAACCCCAAATCAAAGACTTGGTTTTGTTTGTGATTTGACCGAAGACACTAGAAAACATGCAGAAAGGATTAAGATCACAAGCTTGGCCAATCAAATTAGGGATGAATTCAAACCCGAGCTACCCTGGAGAAATTAGAACTTGACGAGAAAAAGAAATATATATGTACCTCTCTGTTGCTGAGGGATCAGATTTTGAGTCCTTGTTGCCATGGATTGTGGCCCTTCCTCTTCTCTCCGAAAAAACTTGGGAAATCGAAGAAAAAATTGAATATAGCCAAGAAAACTTGATTCCGACTCCCCTTCTCTCTCAAAATTATAAGCCACTCTCGGTTCTATCAGAGAAACATGAAGGAACGAAGGAAGAATATCAAACGCCTGACTCGGTCTTTGTCCTCTTGTCACTAGCTCAAAACCTAACGAATGTTTTCTCACCCCGGAATGAGGCGTGCGATCGAAATAAATAAGAAATGGAAGACAGTGGGGTTCCCCTTTTTTAACTGGGAGCGGAGGCTACAACGGTCGATTAATTTTGAAACAACGGTCCGGATTAATTAATTGAACGGATGAGATTGGTTCGATCAGAGACGCAGAGGCGGTGGGCTTCGTAAAGAGCCGTTGGGTGGATTCCTTATTCTACTTATCAAATTACTAGCCGTTTTTAGCAGATACGGAATATTTTTCGATGAGCTGGAGTTCATGTAACGATCAGCCCAACTTATTTGTTGTTTGTTTGTGTAAAGACTTTATATATATCGTCGTCTCACTCTTACCATAGTAACAACAAGATTATTCGCGAATAATTCGTTTTTTCAATCTATAGCCAGGATGTTTTATGAATAATTTGTTATTTTAATATACAATGCGTTTTTTTGATCAAAAAACGTTTTATTCATGAATTATTTGGAAAAAATACATTATATATTATTTTATATGAAATTTTATAGTTTTTAATATATTTTTAATATTTTATCATTATAATATATATTTTATTTATATTATATAAAATAAACTATTTCCGAATTATACCCATATTATTATACCTAAATATTAAATTTTTAACCTCGCCAAATATTTTTAGAATCACTAAATTATCACTATGCTCTCACCGTTTCACGCGTGAAGACATCCCATTAAAAATGGATATATACCGAATATAGTCACAGATAATCAGATTACTGCACGTGGTTTCCCAACTCTTTTAAGTAGTTAGTGTCGGCGTAAGAACCCGGTCTATCCATGCGATGCTCATGCAACTATGCAAGTGTTTTTTTTGTAGTTTTTTGAAAGAAAAAATGATAAAAGAACAAAGAGTGCTCGAGGACTCGTGGACTCGTGGTATGTGGTCCGATTCTCTGATCCGATAAGAACCGTTTGATTCAAAATCTACGTTTCGGATCTTCATGAAACTGTTTCACGAGTTCCGTCAACAAGAAGTCAAACCGTTGGAATTGGGGATTAAAATATGGAGAAAGGCCACGAAATTATTTCCCTCTTTAATTTCTGACCATCTTAAATAATCTGAGCTGAGGCTTCTTTTTCTTATGTTTGGAATCTTTGGATAAGATGAAGGGACAAGTTCTAAAGTCGGCCTTTATCAATTCATTAGTTGGAAGATGTGAATTGTAAAGATAATAACATCCTTGAAATTATATAATGTGATTTACATAAAGACCTATCCATTTTATATGTCAGTAGTGACGAATTAGTTCCATAATAAAGCGAACTCATGCAACAAGGACAGAGACGGAGGGAATCAAAAAAGAAACTCAGTACGATATTCAATTCCAGCTGGTTACTCAAATCGACCTAATCAAATACCCACACTCACGTAGTGTAAAAGTCCGATACCAATAATGCAAATCGGGTCGAACCATGTAGGTTATAATGCAAGTAAATTACAAACTACCGGCCTCACTAGCCAAGCAGAGATCTGACATCACAAGCCCGCCATGTATAAGTAACGAACTAAGCCACAATTTTTTGATAGATGTCAGTCGGTACCTGAACATTTTTTGATTTAATAAAAAATATATTTTATATAGTTGAAAAAAATTGAGCCAGACATTCTAACTCGAACACCCTATCAATAATTTATGTTTCCATCCTTGACCTTATCTACCACTAATAGTGGAAGGCCACCTAAAATAGAGGGACATTAACTTATCTGAAACTCACTCTGTCAGAACAGGGTCAATACACAGTCTACAATGGCTAATCATCTGTCATCGATAGTGAAGGGTCACCTAAGGTCGAGTCAACTATCATCGATAATCCTCATATATGTCCCGACTCTACTGAATTTGAGAGAAAAAACATAATCAATCACACTAGTCAGAAATGGAGAACTGACATCAAGATACACACAAACCATGCAATGTTATAAACGTAAAACATGAAGATAAATCAATAATAAATCACGTGATAGAGGGAGTAACCGGAATTCGCACCTGAACAAAAGTTGAAGGCTTCGCATCGCCCGCTAGAGTTAAAATAACCCGGACGGGTCAGATCCGACTCGTATAATCCGTGACCGCGACCCGTCCGCCCGATCCGTGACCTAACCCGTCAAACTCGTGACCCGTTAGAACCGACGGGTCTAGCATGGGGGGCAAAAAAATTTGAAAAAAAAATCGTGCTAGACCCAACCAGTTTTGGATCCGTCCCGACCCGACCCGCCCCGCCCAACCCATGATAACCTGCCCCCGACCCGCCTTGACCCGACCCGGAAAACTCGTGCAAACCCGATCCAATACTCGGTAACCAGGGAAATTCGAAAAAAATCAAAAAATACGGAAAATACGGGAAAATGCGGAAAAAATATTTTTTTTTGTCAAAATATATTATAATTATAAATTTTTAATATTGTTAATAATTATTTTTAATTTTTCGAATTTTTTGAGAATTTATTTGAATTTTATTGGGTTATTTTTGAATTTTGAAAAAAAAAACCGCCGACCCGGTCCGTTCCCGATCCGACCCGCCCCACCACCCTTAAACCCGACCCGACGGATTTAGGACGGATCGCGGTCAAACCCCTCAAAATAGACCCGTCATAACCCGTCCCGTAAAAACCCGTTAATCCGTCCCGCCAAAACCCGCCGACCCGCACAAATCCACCCCATCCCGACTCGCCCCGCCCCGTTTTTAATACACAATCGCCCGCTCACGAGAAATCATCTGAGGAATCTTCCATATCAGTCTTGTCACTGTTTGCACAGTATTCCACAAATGAGAGTGAAAATAATATCTTTCACTCTCGATAAAACCCCAACCATTATGCTCGTGATCGTGCAAGTGTGCACATTAAACAAATAACTAAAACAAAGAAATCAAACATTCAAACTTAAATTAAAGAAACTTTTAATTGATCTAACAGTTTCTATAAATGGAATACTCTATAAAATCTGAAAATTCAATAGAAATATTTAGAACGTATTTCCGTAATCTTTTGAGTTCAAAATAATTAGTTATGAATATAACCGTCTGAAAAACTTAAAACTTTAATTATTTAAATCAAATAGTATGGAAAATAAAAAAAAATTATATAGCAAATTGTATACCAAAACAAAGCACGTGCAGATTTTTTTCTTTTGATAACTAAAATAGAAAAATGATATAATTACAGTTGAAATATGCATCCATATTCAGATCCGAGTTTCAAACTATCTAGGACCGAATTTGAAATTCGGTCCCAATTTTTTTTTACAAAATTTTGAAGTTTTGATTAAATTTTTTTGGAACTTTTCCAAACACTTCATTAATGTAGCAAAGATGTCATTGAAAATATAATTTATTGTTAAGGTGTTCATTTTATTTACCTTGCTGACCCTGCTATCAGTATTGTTGATGGGAAAATAAGTACTGTATATTATAAACTTTCAAGTACTTCTTTGTCAGAAGAGTGGAATTCATTTGGATAAATTAACTTAAAAAAATAAATAAAAATAAATAAAAGAAAAGAAGGTGTGGCTGTTGCGCAGAAACAGAGAAAGAAAGGACAAAAGGACTATAATTGTGGTTGGACGAGAAATTGAAATAAATTTAATTTAATATGCGGACATTTATTTTACCTTATCAATGAATAAACCAATAATCAAGGTGGGTAATTCACTGAAAGCAATTAACGGAAGTCGATGGACAGTAATGTGGCTAATTAATTGGATTAAGAATTTGAGTAGGGTCTCTATAAGCAGGGGTTTACTGAGTTGCTCCAAAATGTTATTTGTGCGTCTAAAAATATGATTCGTATAATGTTTGCTAAGTATTTGAAAAAATAAATATCAATTAAAGTTAACTTCTGTATTTAATTCGGATAATTTTACACGAGAACGAGAATATTTTGTAGTTCATAAGATTAAATATTTTTTACTTGTGCAGGTTGCCAATTCAATTGAATCGGGGTGCTATGAGCAAAACTAATCATTCCATTTCATTCATCTCCTTTTACAAATTCAAAAGTAAATCATAAACATTCTCCATTTATTTTCTAGCTATCACAATGTCTCTTCTCTAAAAATGACAACTAAGCTCTGCAGGGGCGGATGCAGGATTTTGATCAGGGGGGGTCAATAATCGGATTCAGTAGCTTATCGGATTTAAATCCATTAACTAATCGGGTACTAAATAAAAATATTAAAATAATATCTTTATATATTAAAAATAATAAAAAATAAAAGTTAAAATAATAAATAATCATAGCAATAAAGAAAATTTTCTTCTACAAGACTTTATATTTTAAAAATTTTACATAATTTTTTCATTATCCGTGATATTAAATATTTTTTCTCAATGAAAAATAATCAGATAATCCAGGGGGGTCAAAAATTTAATCCAGGGGGGTTAGATTAACAAAATATTAACCTAAAAGCACTATTTTTCAAAATCCAGGAGAGGTCAACTAACCCCCCCCCCCGAATGCTATGTCCGCCCCTGAAGCTCTGGTTGGACTGGCGACATTCAATAAACCAGACCAAGTGCAACTCCTCGTTGGTTTGACTTGAGTTACAGGTTTGTGCAGCGAGGTTTGAAATGACAAATTAGTTTATTATTATTTTGATTATCACAGTTATTAAGTAACTAAGTACGTAAATTTTGGTAATGAACTAATGATATTTCTCATTTTTTTTTACTGTTTCAACGTTTAAGTGTTTTGTTATGCATTATACAAAACATGTATAATTATTTTTTTATGAGAAAGATAAGAGTTAACTCTCAAATTTCATAATTATCTATAAAGATTTTCATCTGAGTTTCGCTATTATCATCTGTCAAACAGAGAATGTTATATTTTGTCACTAGATCAAAGACTGGTACTTATGTATAATTGCTTTTAGTTATTAGTACGTAGTTTGGTGCTTATAAATTTTCAAAGCTCAAAAATTGAGTCAAGCAGGATGCCCATATAAAATTGTTTTTTAATTCTCACTTATAATTAATCATTAATCAAACATCTATACAAAGTCATCCATTAATAAAGTATAAAAGCATGCAGATGCTTGGAATACATGTAAAACCAGCAGTGCGTTCGATCACTTCAATGAACAAAGAAAAAAAAATATTACAATGAACTCAATTTCGGTTTCTGCTGCTCGGTAAGAAGATGTGTTTTTAACAAAGAATTTTATGTGTTCTTTATTTGTGTCCTTTTATTTATTCTCATCGCCCTCTTTTTTTCCCTTCTTTGTTTGGGAAAAATCTTAAGAACAAAAAGTCCTTTGCAAAGCAAAACTCTGATTGGTCCCAGAGCTACCATTTTTTTTTTTTTTGCAGCATGTCATGGATAAACAAGTTAACAAGTCGTTCCTTGAATATGGACCTCTCAATCAATTCCGTATTACAGTGAAAAGTACAAATGACATTTCTTTCTTTTTTCAATTGGCAGCAAAAATTAAGATCTCGACGAAAAGAAATAAATAATTAAAGCTATAAGTCTAAATTTCAGGTGTCTTCTCTGAAAAAAGAGTAACACAACCAAATTATGGTATCCACATACATTCCAGTTCAAACTTGTGCATTACAACATCTACAAATTGTGAATATTGCAAAAAAAACCAAGTAAAATACAACTTTAGGAGAGAAATTTCCTGATTCAGTGCTTTCTGTGAAAAATCTGGTGTTTTTAAACTATATAAAATTAAGAACTTCACAATTAAGAAACTGGAAGATCATTGAAAAATAATAATTTCATGAAATAAAGACTCGAAATACAGAAAATTTTATTTCCCGCATAGTTTGTCAATTATTAAAAACTAGATTAACGATCATATTCCTACTGTCGTTAGAAGAATCAATGGTCACTCCTTGACCTTCCATGGCAGAAGCCACCAAAAACATCTGACATCACCAATAGAAAAGAGTGTCAGTGATTTGAGATTTGTTACCTTGCAATTTAGATCTAAATGATTTGGTCAACAGCTCAACTTAATCAAATTAGGGAATTCTACACTATTACCTTCAAGTTGGTACGATCTGATTTTGTTCGTGGTTGCGAGTTGTTCTGGTTGAACTATATATGCTGAACTAGAATTATTATTTGAATACTGATTTACTGGTTGCACTATATAGAAATAGTTAACTGAACTCCCTTCAAATCTGCTTAATAATTAAAAAATAATAATTTTATTTAATTTCATAACCTAAAAGCTTAGGGAAATTTTTTTGTAACAAGCACGTGCACTCTTATATATTTTATATGTATTAACTTTAATTTAAAAGATAAATTATAAGTCTTTTTAATTAGTTTTAAGAATTAAGCTTGAGCACCGACTAGGCCTGAACTTCTCTATTACTGGATCCGCCTCTGACAGGACCAAGGCCCCTAAAGATGCACATGACGGTTCAACGGGAGAAGAAACGAGATTTATAATAGTGGACATTCAAATTCGAGATTTTTTTTTTTACTTTAGTAAATAAAATAAATAAAACGAACAACATAATATGATTGATTTGGAGTTCTGCATCATTAATCGAGACCAAATCTAATAGTATGATTTATGTGGAGTTTTACATCACTAGTCAGGACTGAGTTTTAAACTCAAACTCAGAGATCTAACGCGTTTAAAACTCTGGTTCAACTATTTGCTTTTTTTTTTTTGTTTTCTCTATACTATTTTCGTATTTGGAGTGTGTAAAGGATACAAGAATCAAGGAGAAAGGATGGGATATGTAATGTATGTTGCTCGGATTCACATCCGCTATCATACATGTGATGACAAGATTCTGTCATTGTGTATATGATAGATGAACCCACTAAATAAAAAATAAAAATACATCTATTATATAAAGCTGAACCGTTTAATTTTTCTCAGGATGCCCAAATTGTCTCATGATAGAACCCTGCCATTACTTTATAGCAGCGGACGTGCATCCCATGATGCTCATCTGTGCAATGTCTTTAAATGATGCGAGTGAGGCCCACGTGAGTGTCCTACCAAGAAAAACAATGCTCCTCATAATTTATGTTGTCCATATGATTTAAATGGAGATGTCTATTTCTATATGAAATTAATAATATAATTGTCTTAGATAAAAAAACAATGAATATAACAAAATAATATCAGTTTTAGGTGATGATATGCTCAAATCCGACAGAGAATGCAAGTCCTCACATGGATCATATTATGTATTGTTTATTTTACCTCCTGCTTCTGGAGGTAACTCTACAACTTCAGCCCCCTTGACCAACAAGCCCGGATTCTGATTATAACCAGCACAGTTGTCTTCATCCTGTTCGGAGGAATCGTAGAACAATTGATTGGAAATAACCTTGACTTAAGCATCTAATTCCTCATCAAGCAGCTTGTCTCCTTCAGAAAAGTAGCCATGTTTGTTGACTATTTCTCTGCGCAGTTGGGTCCAGTTTGCTGCTCCAGAGATAGAGGAGGTGCCTCCAAGTTCCACTGCTCCGTTTGGTTATGATCATTATTTACTGATCCTGGTTAAGTAAAAAGACTGCAAAGAGAAATATGCTTGTTGGTAAATATAGTAATTTAGTTCATTAGTTTATAACACCGAAAGTAGTTAATAATAACAGAAAATTACCAAACATTTTATACTAATACCATAAAAAAACATGTGTATAAAACTACAAATAAAGTAAGTTAATCACAGATGAAAATTTAGAACTTCAAAAATTGATATTGTGTGGAGAGTAAAATATCAATTATCAATATATTTATGTGTTATGAAATCACCCTTAAGAATAGTAAAATTAACCTTTAGCATACCCATACAAATAAAATAAGCAATTAGAGAACTTAATTATCAATGCGCACCCAATAAGCTACCTAACATGGAACCTTATGGATACAGATATGCAATGACCTATCTAAAAGTGACTTCTAAGCCCATAATAAGCATCTACCCAAATCACCTCATTGGATGTCCACCTAATTACCATAGGTTTAAGGTTCTTAACCATTTAAACTGCTTAAGTATACTGAATAGATGCATTGAAATTATATACGAGTAGAATAATTACTTTATGCACTCGGCAGCACTAATCATACTTACCACAGAGCCAATACATGCTGGTGCGTCACCAAGCCTAATAAGCTCATTCTTCAAAAAATTCCCACATTAATCCAAAAAGGGAGCAAAAGTGCAGGCTGAGGTCTCCATTGACACAGAGACATGCAGTCGGTACTAATTACTGCTCAGTTAGTAAAGTTTTGTTAAATCTAAATTGTAGAATTTGATGATGCATACACCCCTCTAGATTTCTTCATTGAAGAGAGGGAAACCTGTAAGGTAACCCAAACAAATTTCTACTTGTTAAAAACATGCGGCAGCTTTTATAATGCAATTCAACTCATTCAATTTTCAAAATACTGAATGATGCACTATTTATTAGAGAGTTGTGTTTGTGAAAAGAATGTTACCTCCCGATCATCAGACATTCCAGATGAACCCAATATTCCACAAGCATAGCACCGATAATTTTTGTACAGACAATTGTCACACAATTTTTTCATTTCCTACGATGACAACAACAAGCACCAATATGTCAGAAGAACGGCAACTATGCACAAAGGATAGGAAAATAAACATAAATTATATCACCACCATTGTCACAGAAGAACATCACATAGTTTTGTTCCTAACATCTTTTCAAAAATTTCAGAAGGAAATTAGATAATAAGGTTACTTGTTTTTGAAATTTTCTCTAAAGATGACTCAGTGAATAGTGAATATAAAGCATGAAACACACCAAGCGCTTGGTAAACACACAACAACAAAAGAGATCTTACGATATGAAAATAATGAAGAAATCAAATACCTCGACAAAATTAACAACAACGAACAGGTTGATTTAAACAAAGATGATTAAGCAGCTAGGTGTCAAACTTGAACAAAAGCAGCACACCGTAACTTGTGGTAGCGATAAGGCAAAAGAGAGATTCTCTAGTCTAAGATCTATTCACGAGCGCTCGACCGGTTCACATCCATGGATGTACTACCGCCTCGTTAGTCCCACAGCGTCCAATATGCAGAGAGGATGCGCTTGGGAGCCTTATAAAAGAGGATAGGGGGTATGCAGAGACTTCACTTGTCTGGACAGCTCGGTCCCTCCATTGTCCATGAGAGGAGCCTGGGCTACCATCTGCCCTTTGTGGCAGAGTATAAGTTATAAATTTTTTTAGGGGCGGGGGTTGCGGGGTTCGGGCAGCGGTGCGCCCGGCCTCGTGCGGGTGGGGGTCCGGGCTGCGGTGCGCCCGGCCACATTCGGGTGGGGTTCGGTACGCCCTGCCTCGTGCGGGTGAGGGGTGGGGTCGGGCAGCGGTGCGCCCGGCCTCGTGCGGGTGGGGGTGGGGGTCCGGGCAGCGGTGCGCCCGGCCTCGTGTGGGTGGGGGTGGGGTCCGGGCAGCGGTGCGCCCGGCCTCGTGTGGGTGGGGGGGTGGGGTCCGGGCAGCGGTGCGCCCGGCCTCGTGCGGGTGGGGGTGGGGTCCGGGCAGCGGTGCGCCCGGCCTCGTGCGGGTGGGGGGTGGGGGTCCGGGCAGCGGTGCGCCCGGACACGTGCGGGTGGGGGTCGGTGCGCCCGGCGGTGGGGGGGTTCTCTCGGCCACGTCGGGGGAGAGCGTGTTATCCCAAAGATTTTTTAAAAAGGAAGGAAGGGTGAGAGATATCGTGTTGACTGCTGTACAAGCAGACAAACTGTTGCACTTTCTCACGAAGGTTTAAATGCTGAGTGACTAAGGCTGTGCTCCCGAGCTGAGGCAGAGAGGGATGGAATGGAATGGGAGACAGCGGAAATTAATGAAGGGTTAGGTTTTCTTCCCCTCAAATTCGGGGTGAATAAATTTGTCAAAAAACAATACACTGATCTCCCGGTTAACCCTCCGTCATCCCCTCTCACCTTCACGAATATAAACTCAGGAGCAAAGTAAAAATTGGTCAAACCCCTCCTTCTCTTCCGCTCACCCTTCATAACCCTTAATTCTAAACTCGGGAGCACAGCCTAAGCGGGACAGGCCCATTTAATAATAACTTCAATAAGATGCATGCCTACATTTAGGGTAATTTTGGCACTTGTTTGAATAATTAAAAATTGAAATAAAATAACTATTTTGGCTAATTAATTTTTTAAATAAATTTAGGTTATAAAATAACTACATTTAGGGTAATTTGGCACTTGTCGAAATAGTGATTATTGTTTGATTATATTATTATATTATGAATATGATTTATTATTAAATTATTATTATTATGATTTATTATTATTATATATTATATTATTATAATAATTATTGTTATTGTTATATTAACATCAATGTTAGTATTATTATTATGTGATAAATTTTATTATTATTTATTATTATTATAGTATAATAATTATGATTTTAGTATTATATTATTATATTATGATTATAAGAATGATTATAATATTATTATACTATTATAATTATGATTATATATTATTATTAATATTACTATATTATAATTATCATTATTTATTATTATTATATTATATTATTATGATTATGATTATGATTATAATTTTAATTTTATCATGTTATGGTTATGGTTATGGTTATATTATTATGATTTTGATTATGACTATGATTATTATTACTTATCATTATTTTATTATTATTATTATTATTATTATTATGTATAATTATATTATTATGATTATAATTATTTCTTATTATTATATTATGATTATGATTATAATTTATAATAATTATGGTTTTAGCATTGTATTATTATTATTTTTATTATAAATATGATTATATTATTATTATATTAGATTATGATTATAATTTTATTATTATTATATTATTATGAATATGACTATGATTATTATTACTTACTATTATTATTTTATTATTATTATTATATTATATTATATTATATTATTATTATGATTATAATTATTTATTATTATTATTATTATTATTATTATTTTTCTTATTAAATTATTATGATTATGACTATAATTTTATTATGATATTATGATTATGATTATGATCATTATTTTATCATCATCATCATCATCATCATCATTGTTAGTACCATAATTATTCATATTTTAACTATTCTGATTAACAACTGCCAAATGATATTTTCGCTCTTTCGAATAGTCAAAAATACCACTCTTCCAAAATTATCACTATTCCAAGCTTATTCCTTGATTTGCCAAACGAACCCGTAACTTATGTAAACGTATCATCGTGACAATCAACTAGACTACTGTAGGGCTGCATATAAAAAACTCGATCTCGGCTTGGGCTTGAGCTAATCTAGCTCAAGCTAATTTGACTCAAGCTAATTTGGCTCGAACTAATCTAGCTCGATAATTAAATGAACTGAGTTTGAGTTGAGGTTGGCTCGACTAATGGCTCGAATAATAATAGTTTATAATTTTTTTTGTCAAACTCTAATTCGATAACCCATCTCTCGTTATCTCTCATCATCTCACCATCTCAAGGTTTAATGACTTCTCTTACTCATTCATGACTCGACTCGTATATCTGACTCGATAGTTTTTTTTCTGGTTCATCTGTTCAATAGTAAACATGTCATTGAAAATATAATTTTATTATTAAGGTGTTCATTTTATTCACCTTGCTGACCCTGCTACTAGTATTGTTGATGGGAAAATAAGTACTATATATTATAAACTTTCAAGTACTTCTTTGTCAGAAGAGTGGATTTCATTTGGATAAATTAACTTAAAAAAATAAATAAAATTAAATAAAAATAAATAAAATAAAAGAAGGTGCGCCTGTTGCGCAGAAACAGAGAAAGAAAGGACAAAAGGACTATAATTGTTGTTGGACAAAAATTGAAATAAATTTAATTTAATATGCAGACTTTGATTTATCTTATCAGTGAATAAGCCAATAATCAAGGTGGGTAATTCACGGAAGTCGATGGATTAAGAATTTGAGTAGGGTCTTTATATGCAGGGGTTTACTTAATTGCTCCAAAATGTTATTTGTGCGTCTAAAAATATGATTCGTATAATGTTTGCTAAGTATTTGAAAAAATAAATATCAATTAAAGTTAACTTCTGTATTTAATTCGGATAATTTTACACGAGAACGAGAATATTTTGTAGTTCGTAAGATTAAATATTTTTTACTTGTGCAGGTTGCCAATTCAATTGAATCGGGGTGCTATGAGCAAAACTAATCATTTCATTTCATTCATCTCCTTTTACAAATTAAAAAGTAAATCATAAACATTCTCCATTTATTTCCTAGCTATCACAATGTCTCTTCTCTAAAAATGACAACTAAGCTCTGGTTGGATTGGGGACATTCAATAAACCAGACCAAGTGCAACTCCTCGTTGGTCTGACTTGAGTTACAGGTTTGTGCAGCGAGGCTTGAAATGACAGATTAGTTTATTATTATTTTGATTATTACAGTTATTAAGTAACTAAGTACGTAAAATTTGATAATGAACTAATGATATTTCTCATTTATTTTTTTACTGTGTCAACGTTTAAGTGTTTGTTGTGCATTTTACAAAACATGTATAATTATTTTTTTTATGAGAAAGATGAGTGTTAAACTCTCAAATTTCATAATTGTCTATAAAGACTTTCATCTGAGTTTCGCAATTACGATCTCTCATACAGAAAATATTATCTTTTATCACTAGATAAAAAATCGGTTTCTTTTGTATAATTGCTTTTAGTTATTAGTACGTAGTTTGGTGCTTATAAATTTTCGAAGCTCAATGATTGAGTCAATCTGGATGCCCATATTAAATTGTTTTTTAATTCTCACTTATAATTAATCATTAATCAAACATTTATACAAAGTTATCCATTAATAAAGTATAAATGCATTCAGATGCTTGGAATACATATAAAACCAGCAGTGCGTTCGATCACTTCAATGAACAAAGAAAAAAAAAATACAATGAACTCAATTTCGGTTTCTGCTGCTCGGTAAGAAGATGTGTTTTTAACAAAGAATTTAATTTGTTCTTTATTTATGTCATTTTATTTATTCTCATCGCTCTCTTTTTCCCCCTTTTTTGTTTGGGAAAAAATCGTAAGAACAAAGAGTCATTTTGCAAAGCAAAATTCTGATTGGTCCCAGAGCTACCAAATTTTCTTTTGCAGCATGTCATCGATAACAAGTTAACAAGTCGTTCCTTGAATATGGACCTCTCAATCAATTCCGTATTACAGTGAAAAGTACAAATGGCATTTCTTTCTTTTTCAATTGGCAGCAAAAAAAATTTACCATTTAAATTTGATCTTACGAGCTTAATTACAAGTTTATAACTATTAAATAATAAAATATTGAAGCCTGACACTGTCTATGACCTTGCCGAAGCACCCCAAAAAAATCGAACAAAATTTAAGATATCGACGAGAACAAAATTTCCTCTCCTTTCTTTAATTTGATTCTGTTGGATTTTCTCTGACGCATGAGGCGTCTCTTTAACTTGATTCTGCTAAATACAAACATCATTTTAAATGCTGCTCATAAATCCGACGACTAAGAACATTACGAAAAATACATGCACAAATCCCGAAAAATCAAAAAACTGATCTTGTTCGTTTTTTTTACGAGTAGCCGATCTCTTTCCTCCACTGGTTACCCTCTCAAATCAGATCATGTCCTCTAGGTGATGTTCCGTGTCTTTTGCTCATGGATGTGTCCTATAAGTATCCAAGACGTGTCACGGGGTTGACCGTGTCCCAGTGTCTCTTTGACTATGTTATACTCGTGTCAAGATATGTCTGACACGTGTCAGACACGGTACGGTTAATTCCTTGAGGTGTCATTAATTTTATGCACCTCACTGTGGACCCCACCACACAGCTACTCTTAAGTAAGCTTTAACATTAAAATTAAACCAAAGCAAAAACACTTAAAAGCACTTCAAAGAAACAATCCCACATGATATTCACCAACCACCACCAACCAGACTGCCTTTTCCATTCCTCCTCAATCCCACTTTCCCCGGCCACCTCGATGTCCTCGCTTGATCGGGCATTTCCGTTATCCTTGATTTTGTCCTTGACGGTGTCGGCTCCCTCCTTGACACTCTCCCACACCATATCCCCTGCATCCTTTGTGTTCTCTCCTATTGCTTGTGCAGTGTCGGTTACATTTATGATCCCTTCTTTCACCGCTTCTGTGGTATTGTCTCGCACGTTGCTTCTCCCATCTTCTACAGCCTGAGACTTCGAATTCTCGTTCAGATGTGACCTGTTCAAAGGCCTATAAAAATTAATAAATAAAAGAACGTCAATTCTGCTTTTAAAAGTTGGGAGTTAGAATTTTATCAGCTTGCGTAATTTTGATGACAATACAAATTCAGCTCAAACATACCTCAAGCACGGCCGTGCATTTTGAAGAAATCAAAATTTAAATTTAGATCTAATGCATAACTCAAAATTTCATCATCAATTGAACGAGTTTAAATAAACTGTTCTGCCAAATCTTATCAAATTGAAAGTTTGAAACTACAAATTTCAGTACTTAACAGGTCTACTTTTACGTAATCTAAAGAACTTTTAAATTGTCTTACCATTTCAAGTTGAAGCCCAATAATAACATTAGCCTTGTTATTGAGCTACTAACAAATTCATCTTAAATTGGGCCGAATATATGTAATATCATTACACATTAGTTGAACTGCAGTTTTGGGTCTGAATTGATCAGTTGATAGTGAATTTTTAAATAAATATACAAAAAATCTTAAAAATAAAAAAATATTTATAGATATCTTCTTTTATTTACTTATATTATACTTATAGAATAATAGTATTTCAAATTTCATATAATTTTATTATCATTTAACGCCCATCAAAGACCGTTAAATTGAAAGCGTTGTAAATTGTATAAAATTTTGATGATATTTGATGAACTATCAAATGATAATGAAATTACATGAAATTTTCTATTTTTGTATATTTAATTAAAAAGACTATTTTTAAGATTGTCAAAATAACCCTGACAATGGATCTCTCCCCAAATTAATAAGTAGTGAAATTATATAATCTCTAACTTCCTTCCGAAAATGGTAAAAGCTGCCCGTATAATGAAACTAGGTTAAAAAGGTGTACAAATTCTCATAAACAACAACTGAAAATATAAATATCTTTTTTTTCTCCGGTTCAGCTGTATTCAGATTCTCAACCATTTATTTTTATGACCAAACTTCCCATAAAATATACTGTAAAAATAACTATATATATATTATCAAAAAAGAAAAATGTACCGTGAAACATATAGCCCATGTGAGTGTCAATTAATTTTTTGGTGTGCTTCATAGTTGACAAATATCTCCTATGATCCCTTACCAGCGAAGTATATGTATTTGAAATTACATTAAACATACTTGCGTCGACAAATTTATTAAATTTAAACTGACACAAAAACATGCTTACGTAATTTTGGACCGGACATAAAAATCAAGACAACAACAGATAAATTAATTACCTGAGACGACACTCTTGAAACTTGAATTTGTAAAAATTTGAACTCCGTTGCCAATCTAATTCCAAGGTGAGATCTACATGCTACAATCATTCCTGCATACTTGAAAGCCATTATTTGAAGTTATCAACTAATTTCAGGATTTTTCTTCCCTTCAAGAAAGACTAAGCTTGCTCAAAATTACAATATATTTTCCCTAGCTTTCAATCCTATTTGAACTGGTTAATATGATCCAGCTTGAACGGTGGAGACATCCAGAAGTTAACACGTGTGGTGACTGGTGACACCTGTCAAAAAGAGAATAGAGATTATGTGTAGCAGGTTTGTATGTAAAGTGGTGTGGCGAGTTAGTGCCTCACAGGATAAATTTGAGCACCTTTAATTTGGCAAAGCTTTGAGAGCCATTAGCAGGGTATGTAATTTTGCAAAAAAAAAAAGAAGAAGGAATGATATCCCACACTCCTAGCTATTTGTATTTCATTTTAAGATTTATTGAATCTGTGAGGGACACTCCACAGCTATGCCATTGGACCTTTGAAGCCGTCCAAGGAATCATATTTCTACAAAGGGATTAATTTTTCCATCTTGTGAAGGAAATGAATCTATTGTTAATATATGGCAAGCTTTAAAGAAATAACGATTTAAGTGAAGCACATACAATTTGAACAAATTTTGGACACCTAAAATATTGTAAAAGATATATATACAAGATTTAATTAACCGATCCTAAGCGCCTATTCAATTGGTAAACTGTAAAAAATGCAAATTAATTTCTATTTGTAATTTTGAAATATTTATAGTTTTCGCTTGATATTTTTCTTTGATTTTTTTGTAGCAGGAATTATATAAGCTCTCGTTTAGTTTGAAAATAAAGACGTGCCAGTATTTAGTTACTAGCTTACTCCTTTATTATATTACAAATATTCATAATTTTGATAGTCAATCAATAATATTTGATTAAAAATATAGTTACATTTGTTAACTATGACGAGTGTTGACAGTTTGAATCAGGTAGAGATATTTGAATTTACTTGCAAACATTTGTAATTATATATTGTCGTCGAGTATATATTATCGATATGAAAAATAAATTCAGAAGATGGCATCTTCTTTCGCAAATTTATGAAAATAGTAATTATTCAAACAATCGATGTATTTCCTTTTTTTTTCATAATCTGTCATCGCTATAAATCTTTTATTTCAGACTTTCATCGACTATATAATAAAAATTAAAATTGCTACAAGTAGGGGTGTCAATTATTAATCCGATCTGATGGGTTAACTTGATCCGATTCGAATCCGATCCAATCCGACATGATCCAAGATAAATGGGTCAGGTGGGTCTAATTGTTTTTTATATGAATCGGTTCGGGTCGGGTTCGGATCAACCCACCCGATCCAATTAATTATATTATTTAAAGTAATTTTATGATTTAGTACTAATTAAATGTTAAATATATATTAGTTATATATTAATTAAGATTAATTTTAAATTAATTAATATTTAGTTATTTAAAATAATAAAAATAATTAATAAATATTGAATTATTTTATACAGTTCGGGTTTGACCCATAACCCGATCGAATCAGATATGGATCAAAATTTTTTGACCTGAATATAATCGGATCAGATTCAAGTCAGATAAAAAAATAATAAAATAATAATGATCTAACCTGAACTCGATCCAACTCACCCAGTTCATAATTCATAAAACATAAAGGAGATTAAGCTTCTAATCTTTTTAAGTATGTTATATAATCACCTTTCTCTATCATTGATTTTTGTTTAAATCTTTTCATCTACTTAAATCCAATGATTTTTATTTTATTTTTTTCTCTATTGAGTAATAGTTGTATGATCCTATATAGATTATTAAATATTTAATTATATTATTTATTATAATAATAACAATTAATAAACCTTTAGCATTTAAAAAAATATTTTTTTTTTTAATTCGAAATTTTATTAAAAATATTTATTTTTAGACTACAATGTAGGAGCACGAATTATAACACTAGTTGAAGTAGAATCTGATTGCCTAGGTCCTCCAGTGACACAGAAATATAATATGAAATTATAAAATAAAATGAGAACTAATAATCAAAAAGGAAATAATAAATTAGGCTAGAGTTGATCAGTTGGTGTAGAACAGCTCCTTTTTAATATTTTAACGATGCTAAACAAGGTAGAATTTGTGAAAAATACTTCTAACTGGCTCAAGTTGGACAACTCCTATCAAGAGAACTGTAAATGATCCACAGAATCCGAATTCATAGAAAAAGAGTCTCAACTAGCCATCTTCATTTTCAGAATCTTCAATTAAGTATGATAGCTTTGATTAAAATTGAAAGAATGATGACTATGAATTTCAAGAATCATCACAATCGATAACGTATTGAACCAACAATTAATTTAATGTTATCAATTGCGCTATTCACCAACCGAAGATTCAAAGACGGAGAAAATCCTTGCTTTAATAAGTGTGTAAAACATGAGAAAAATCAGAAAGCAGAGAAACTTTGCTGTACAATAGTGTGCGGGGACTATTTTCATGATTTGGTAAAAAATACTAATTTACAAACATCAGATGAACTTCTGCAGAAGGAAAAGAAGGATATAAATTCACTTTTGCTAATATCATTGCATAGCAATCCCAGTTCTGATGAAATTCTTTAGTTATCATAGCAGAATACCTACAAAAGAAATCTTAACCATTAGTTCATTAAATATCATACAGATGGAAATTTCACATGAATTGTGAAATTGTACCTTGTTTTGCTGAAATCTTAACTAATGGCAGTAACGCACAGCCATTCATTCATTTAAAATTTGATATTTATCATTCTTATTTTTAAAATTTGAATTATTTAAATAATTAAATGTAAAAATCGATGTATGTAAGATGTGAAAACCTAGAAGGAGAACAGAATCAAATTCAAAAGCAATTAATTTAATTGTCCATATGCATTGCAAAAATTTCAGCAAAGAAATTAAAATTGCAAAAAAATTGTTTTAAGAGTTCTGACAAACCTTGTTTGAGGTCGAAATTGCTTCCATTAACAACGCTGATCAAACCTATCAGAAATCCCTGTAGACAAATGAGAAACACATTAGAAAATTTAACAAAGAGTAAAGAGGAGAGACAGAGACATGGGCGGATGCAGAATTTTAGACAGGGGGTCAATAATCGGATTCAGTAGCTTATCGGATTTAAATCCATTAACTAATCGGGTACTAAATAAAAATATTAAAATAATATCTTTATATATTAAAAATAATAAAAAATAAAAGTTAAAATAATAAATAATCATAGCAATAAAGAAAATTTTCTTCTACAAGACTTTATATTTTAAAAATTTTACATAATTTTTTCATTATCCGTGATATTAAATATTTTTTCTCAATGAAAAATAATCAGATAATCCAGGGGGATCAGAAATTTAATCCAGAGGGATCAGATTAACAACAAAATATTAATCTAAAAACACTATTTTTCAAAATCCAGAGGGGATCAACTGACCCCCGTCGATAGCTATGTCCGCCCCTGACAGAGAGTAACCCATAGAAGATAAATAGTTCATACAATCCAATTTAGACCAAAAGATTCTTGTTAGGCGACAATAAATGAAGTAATCAAAAAATAAAATCATGAAAACCAGTGAAATCAGGGGAAGAGCCACATTGAAAAATGAAGAGTTGGCGAGTCATCTTACCAGATTATTTAAGAGTAGTGTTAGAGAAAGAAAAGTGAAAGACTGAAAATCGCGCGAGAGAGAAGCTGGAATTCTGGAGAAGGAGGTGAAAGAAAGAGGAGGAAGCAGGAACTAGAAAGTTCTAAAGAAACTGGCGGAGTACAGGCAATCCAGATCATTTCTCGTTCAAATCCGGAGGAGGAGAAGAAGAAAGCACTCAGGATTACTAGATTATTGACAGCGGCCATGCGGAGGTCCTGCTAGGACTGCAGGAGCTCTACCAAAGCGCCACATGAACAGTGACGTGTGTCGCGAAACATGGGTTGCTGATGAGGTCTTCAATCTTGGGGTCGATGGTGGTGACTGGTGAGGCGGTTCTCAAGGACGGAGACGACGAGAAGAGCGGGACCAGGAGAGAGGAAGGCACAAGGTATTCCAAATGGGTATCAAAAGATGAATCAGAAGAAAATTCTCGTAGCAGCTGTTATAAATTTTTACTGTTATGGCCATGATTTTTCAGTGAACCTCAAATATAAATTAAGTTATCTTGATTTATGCTGTCAGTCTTTCGAAAAGCACAATTCTGTTGATCACCATATTACATTAGTCTTTCAGTGATTTTCTTCTAATTTGATGGAGTGATTGAGAGGACCGACGTCGACAGTTTCTTCTCTTCTGGAACAGTGTTAAGAGAGAGATCCAGATATGTTAGAAACGAAAGGGTGACAGAAAATGGGAAAATGAGTGTTATTCGAAAATCAACAGCATCTCTACATGTATATAGACGTCTATATAACTGAGTGCAGTTATACCTTAACGGGTCCATATCGGATCTAAGAGTTCGCTGCTCAATCAGAAAGCTATCTATAGTTGTGTTCTCCAGGGACCAATAACATAATTGTATTATTATCAGACTTTATATAATTCAGACAATCACTAAATCATAAAGTCATTAATAAGCATTCCACACATTAAAATGTTCACTTCTCATGACATATAATAAATCTAATACAAAATTTGATCACTTCATTACGGATATAATTTAACAGTCCATTATATAATATATATTTATTATATATAAGTTCATATAAATCTATATATGTTATAATTTATTCCAACAGCAGTTTCTATTTTTCAACAAAACAGCGAGATCGTCGGACTCTAACACGAAGATACGGAGAAAATGAGAGAGAGAGAGAGGGAGAGGTGCCCTGGACTAGTGTATTAAAATCGGGACGGGTCGGGTCGGGTCTGGGACGGGTTATGGCGGGTCGGCGGGTTTTGACGGGACGGGTCGGGACGGTCAACGGTTACGGCGGGGCGGGTTAGCACGGGTCCAATTCGGGGGGTTTGGCGCGACCGTCCTAGACCCGTCGGGTTGGACGGGTCGGCGGGTCGGGACGGGGCGGGTCCAACGCGGGGCGGGCTCGACGGACGGCGTCGGCTGGTCAAAAAATTTTTTTTTTTAAATTCGAAAAATCCAAATAAATTCTAAAAAAATCCGAAAAAATCAAAAATAAACACTAAAAATATTAAAAAAAATAAAACTTATATTCTTGACCAATAAATTTTATTTTATTTATTTTGTCTTTTTTTTTCAAAATTCAAAAATAATCAAATAAATTATAAAAAATTATAAAAACCGAAAATAATTATTGAAAAATTAAATGATATGACTTAAAATAAATTGAAATAAAATTTTAAATGATATAAATAAATTATTTTATTTTGTTGTCATTTTTTTCAAAGTTTAAAAATAATCAACAAAAATTAAAATAAATTATAAAAAATCGAAAATAATTATTGAAAAATTAAATAAAATCTTAAATGATATGACTTAAAATAATTGAAATAAAATTTTAAATGATATAATAAAATTATTTTATTTTTTTGTCATTTTTTTTTCAAAGTTCAAAAATAATCAAATAAAATTAAATAAATTAAAGAAAATCGAAAATAATTATAAATAAAGTTACCCTCCTCCTTTATTCCGGGCTTGGGACCGGCTATGTAATACATAGGCGGAGTTCTAACTTTTTATTCGTTAGTAAAGTTTATTGAAAAAAATCAAATAAGGATTGTAAATGCTAGAAAAAATTTAAAAATAGGGGAAAAAATATAAAATATAAGTGTTTAAAAATACCATCTAAATATTCGAGTTCATATACCATAGCTCATTTTCGGGCATACCATCTGAGTCTCCATCTGCTTCTGTCATAAATTCACCGGATGATTGTTCTACGGGTGCATGTTGATTACGTTGTTCTGCATCAAACCAATCTTTCAAGCATACGAGTCGTTCGAATGTCTTTGCACCCAATCTGCTGCGTTTATCTGTTAGTATCCTGTTTGCTGAACTAAAACAGATTCGGAAGGACGGTTGACACGGCACGGCAAATATATCACGTGCCATCATGGCGAGAGTTGGATATGCATTTTCATTCCTCTTCCAATAACCGAGGATGTCAATACCGTCATGTTCCATACTTCCTAAACAATAGCTAAATTTTGTTGATAGTATGGGTTCGGAGGGTTAGAACGTGGCATTTCTTCACCAAAAATTTCAACGCTCAATCGATGTGCCATTTCTTCGGCTTGAGAGGGATTGGGAGATGCCATTTGATATTGCTAAAAAAATATTAAAAAAAATATAATGAATGCTAAATTGACAAAAAAAAATGATAAAAAACAATGTAACAAAAAAAAGAATATATAATAGAAAAACAATGATAAATAAATAATGTAACAAAAAATAAAGAATATAACAAAAAAAACTAATTAAAATAAACTAATGATAAAAAAATTAAAGAATGTAAATATTTATTTAAAAAACTTAATCATTAAATAATATTTTATAAAAAATAACTAATTATTATAAATTAAAAATATAAGTAATTACAAAAAAATAAAGAATGTAATAAAAACGAATTAAAAGAAACGAATGACAAAAAAAGAGTGCAAATATTTATTTAAAAAACTAATTACTAAAAAATATAAACTAATTATAAATTACTAATTATAAAATATAATATATACTAATAAGTAATAACTAACCTTTTTTTGTCGGAATCGAAAGATTGTCGAAAGCCCGAAACTTTAAGACGAATTAACGATAAATAATATAACGAATTGCTAAATTGACAATAATAACTAAATAACACTAATATAAATATTTTTAATTTTTTTCTGGATAATGTAACAAAATTACTATAATAATATAATTAGAGAATTGCTAATATCAAAAGATTAACGAATTAACGAGAGAGAGTTTGGTTTGGAGAATTGAGAAGAGAGATAGAGTGAAGTTGTTTGTGTGAGGATATGAGATGAAATGGGGTGGTATTTATAGGAAAAAAATTTGAATTATGATTTTTTATTTTTTTCTGATTTTTTCCGATTTTTTTTGAATTTTTTGAATTTTTTTGAATTTTTTTGAATTACAGCGGGTTTAACGGGTCGGACGGGTCGGGTTGGACGGGTAAAGTGGGTCGGGTCGGACGGGTTTTATTCCCGGGTTTCCCGGGTTTCCCGGGTCGGGTCGGGGCGGGTCGGGCACGGGTTATCCCGGGTTTGGTGGGTCGGGTCGGGTCGGGACGGGTCTAAAACGGGTCGGGTCTAAGACGGGTTTTTTTCAAATTTTTTTGCCCGCGCCCGTGCTAGACCCGTCGGTTCTAACGGGTCACGGGTCCGACGGGTTTGAGCACGGGACGGGTCGGGGCGGGTCGCGGCCACGGGTCGGACGGGTCGGGTCTGACCCGGTCGGGTATTTTTAATACACTACCCTGGACTCCTGCTTCCACGTGTTTGTGGGAAGGAAGAAACGCTTTATGGGTTATATTGGTGAGATGTATACTGTATACATTACTATGTAACTTTTATATACCGCGTTTTTCAACAATAAGGTTTAGAAGCACTGTGTCACATAAAATATTTTTCTGGATTTTATGTACCTATACTAAAGACATTAGTGCTGGAGACAAAGTAAAATGGAAGCAGAAGATCCGGACAAAATGAAATTAATTTCTTTGACAGTCGTGTAAAATCGGACGAAAATCGGACGAAAATCACAAAGCTCAGTCGGGAAAGTCTGAAATAATGTACTGTGTTAATTATTAGAACTCATACCTACTCCTTTTACTGTGTATGAAATTATTATTACCGGTAGCTAGAGATGTTAATGGTTCGGGTCGGATGAGTTCAAGTCAGATCATTATTATTTTATAATTTTTTATGTAGCTTGAATCTGATATGATTATATTCAGGTTAAAAAATTATGATTCATATCTGATTCGATCGGATTACGGGTCAATTCAAACTGTATAAAATAACTCAATATTTATTAATTATTTTTATTATTTTAAATTAATCTTAATTAATATATAACTAATATATATTTAATATTTAATTAGTACTAAATCATAAAATAACTTTAAATAATATAATTAATTGGATCGGGTCGGGTTGACCGAATCCGACCCGACCCGATTCAGATAAAAAACAATTAAACCCACCTGACTCATTTATCTTGAATTATATCGGTTTGGATCGAGTTCGAATCGAATCAAGTTAACCCATCATATCGGATCAATAATTACCACCCTACTTGTAGCAATTTTATTTTTTATTATATAGTCGATGAAAGTCTGAAATAAAAGATTTATAGCTAGGATGACAGATTATGAAAAAAAAAGAGGAAATACATCGATTGTTTGAATAATTACTATTTTCATAAATTTGCGAAAGAAGATGCCACTCTCCTTGGAGCACAGTGAAAGTATACTGTCAAAAAAAATCAGGAGTAATTTACAAATAGCAGATAAAACAGGGTCTGATTCACAGAAATTACATGACTTAATGCTGAGGGCTATTGTGTAACCATTTGTTATCCATTTGCAGCATCCGACCATGAAACATCCTAAGCGCATATGTTATTTCAATTTCTTTTATGTATTTCCAGCTCAACTCCTCAAGGGCGGAGTTATATATTAGATTTGGGGTCCGAGGATGTTACTGGCATTTGAAAAAAAATCGGACAAGTAATACTGTAAATATATTTTAACTTGAGGTCACAGTTAAAAAAAAACAGAGATTCCTATCTGTTTGCTCTGACAATTTTAAGATTTGTAGATTATCTTGCAAATTGCTGTTAGTATATTAAATTTATCAAGATGAATTATCATTAAAAAAATTATGAAATCCCACTGAGTTCAAATTCTAGTTAAGCCTCTGCCTAGGAAGAGAAAGATTCTTTGAAAACAATAATTGATTTGAATTGATTAGTTTCTGATTGGGGTGTAGAATCTGTTCATGTATTGTTTGATAATTAGTTAAGAACGACTTAATGAATAGATAGATAGATAGATAGATAGATAGGTACCGATTGTGTTATTGCTAAAAAATAGTGATTTTTTAATTAAAGCGGCAACTAAGACTAACTTATGATTTAAGCTATGTTTTATAAGAAATTATGCGTGGCTATGCAGCCAAAATTTTTGAAAAACTCAAATAACTTGTTTAAACAGCTGTTTTTAATGCATCTTACCAAATCATTCATTGAATAGGCGCTTAGGATCGGTTAATTAAATCTTGTATATATATATATATATCTTTTACAATATTTTAGGTGTCCAAAATTTGTTCAAATTGTATGTGCCTCACTTAAATCGTTATTTCTTTAAAGCTTGCTATATCTATATTATTATATTAAATATCTAAGAATTGAATGATCCATTTTTTATTATGGTATTTTTTTTTTATTATATCCATTTTATTCCTCAATTAGACAGATAATATTTATTTTTGGTTGATCGAACGTATGTGATCGCGTCATTTGATCCCCTCTTTCTCTCCATTTATTTCCCATATATACTATTATTTTCATAATATTATTATTTTTTATTTAGCAACCTTGTACATATTTGAGAAGAAATTAATGGTGATAATATATGTTAAAACAATTTACTTTTTTTTTGTCATAAAAATTATGAATCATTAACTCATATTGTGCAAAAATCTCATCCAAGATTAAATATAGTTTTTTCTCTATAATTTGGTGAATTTATAATTTAATATTAAATAAATGTGAATTTTTTTATCTTATAATATTTTAATGTTTAAATAAAAGAGTTTGGTGCAACGTACTAAGCTAGTATTAACAATATGCAACGCGCTAGCTAATATTAACAATAAATTCATTTCCTTCACAAGATGGAAAAATTAATCCCTTTGTAGAAATATGATTCCTTGGACGGCTTCAAAGGTCCAATGGCATAGCTGTGGAGTGTCCCTCACAGATTCAATAAATCTTAAAATGAAATACAAATAACTAGGAGTGTGGGATATCATTCCTTCTTTCTTTCTTTTTTTCCAAGCTTTGCCAAATTAAGGGTGCTCAAATGAAGCCTGTGAGGCACTAACTCGCCACACCACTTTACATACAAATCTGCCACACATAATCTCTATTCTCTTTTTGACAGGTGTCACCAGTCACCACACGTGTAACTTCTGATTGTCTCCACCGTTCAAGCTGGATCATAGTAACCAGTTCAAATAGGATTGAAAGCTAGGGAAAATATATTGTAATTTTGAGCAAGCTTAGTCTTTCTTGAAGGGAAGAAAAATCCTGAAATTAGTTGATAACTTCAAATAATGGCTTTCAAGTATGCAGGAATGATTGTAGCATGTAGATCTCACCTTGGAATTAGATTGGCAACGGAGTTCAAATTTTTACAAATTCAAGTTTCAAGAGTGTCGTCTCAGGTAATTAATTTATCTGTTGTTGTCTTGATTTTTATGTCCTGTCCAAAATCACGTAAGCATATTTTTGTGTCAGTTTAATTTTAAAAATTTGTCGACGCAAGTATGTTTAATGTAGTTTCAAATACATATAATTCGCTGGTAAGGGCTCATAGGAGATATTTGTCAGCTATGAAGCGCACCAGAAAATTAATTGACACTCACATGGGCTATATGTTTCACAGTACATTTTTCTTTTTTGATAATATATATATATATATATATAGTTATTTTTACGGTATATTTTATGGGAAGTTGGGTCATAAAAATAAATGGTTGAGAATCTGAATACAGCTGAACCGGAGAAAAAAAGATATTTATATTTTCAGTTGTTATTTATGAGAATTTGTACACCTTTTTAACCTAGTTTCATTATACGTGCAGCTTTTACCATTTTCGGAAGTTTAGAAGTTAGAGATTATATAATTTCACTACTTATTAATTGGGGGGAGGGATCCATTGTCAAGGGTTATTTTGACAATCTTGAAAAATACTTTTTAATTAAATATACAAAAATATTAAAATAGAAAAACAAAATTATGGTTATGTTCTTTTATTTATAAATTGATAGTGTTTTTTAAAATTTCATGTAATTTTACTATCATTTGATAGTTCATCAAATATCATCAAAATTTTATACAATTTACAACACGCTTCAATTTAATGGTCTTTGATGGGCCGTCAAATGATAATAAAATTGTATGAAATTTGAATTACTATTATTTATAAGTATAATATAAGTAAATAAAAGAAGATATCTATAAATATTTTTTATTTTTAAATTTTTTTGTATATTTATTTAAAAATTCATTATCAAGCTTTTCAAAATAACCCATTGTGAAGGATCCATCCCCTTTTTAATTTACTAACCGATCAATTCAGACCCAAAAATGCAGTTCAACTAATGTGTAATGATATTACATATATTCGGCCCAATTTAAGATGAATTTGTTAGTAGCTCAATAACAAGGCTAATGTTATTATTGGGCTTCAACTTGAAATGGTAAGACAATTTAAAAGTTCTTTAGATTACGTAAAAGTAGACCTGTTAAGTACTGAAATTTGTAGTTTCAAACTTTCAATTTGATAAGATTTGGCAGTACAGTTTATTTAAACTCGTTCAATTGATGATGAAATTTTGAGTTATGCATTAGATCAATTTAAATTTTGATTTCTTCAAAATGCACGGCCGTGCTTGAGGTATGTTTGAGCTGAATTTGTATTGTCATCAAAATAACGCAAGCTGATAAAATTCTAACTCCCAACTTTTAAAAGCAGAATTGACGTTCTTTTATTTATTAATTTTTATAGGCCTTTGAACAGGTCACATCGGAACGAGAATTCGAAGTCTCAGGCTGTAGAAGATGGGAGAAGCAACGTGCGAGACAATACCACAGAAGCGGTGAAAGAAGGGATCATAAATGTAATCGACACTGCACAAGCAATAGGAGAGAACACAAAGGATGCAGGGGATATGGTGTGGGAGAGTGTCAAGGTCCTCAAGGAGGGAGCCGACACCGTCAAGGAGAAAATCAAGGATAACGAAAATGCCCGGTCAAGCGAGGACATCGAGGTGGCCGGGGAAAGTGGGATTGAGGAGGAATGGAAAAGGCAGTCTGGTTGGTGGTGGTTGGTGAATATCATGTGGGATGTTTCTTTGAAGTGCTTTCAAGTGTTTTTGCTTTGGTTTAATTTTAATGTTAAAGCTTACTTAGGAGTAGTTGTGTGGTGGGGTCCACAGTGAGGTGCACAAAATTAATGACACCTCAAGGAATTAACCATACCCGTGTCTACACGTGCACAACATATCTTGACACGCGTATAACATAGTCAAAGCGACACTGGCACACGGTCAACCCCGTGACACGTATTGGATACTTATCGAACACATCCATGAGCAAAAGACACGGAACATCACCTAAAGGACATGATCTGATTTGAGAGGGTAACCAGTGGAGGAAAGAGATCGTGTTACTCGTAAAAAATACGAACGGGATCAGTTTTTTTATTTTTCGGGATTTGTGCATGTATTTTTCGTAATGTTCTTAGTCGTCGGATTTACTTAGCAGTGGATGCTCATTTAAAATGATGTTTGTATTTAGCAGAATCAAGTTAAAGAGATACCTCATGCGTCAGAGAAAATCCAACAAAATCAAATTAAAGAAAGGAGAGGAAATTTTGTTCTCGTCGATATCTTAAATTTTGTTCTATTTTTTGGGGATGCTTCGGCAAGGTCATAGACAGGGATGAGAATCTGCTATTCCTTTGAGAACCGAGTGGCACCCTGCTCTTAAATCTGATGATCAAAATCATTTTAAAAATGTATACATGAATTTTGAAAAAGATCAAACTAACTCCCTGCTCTTAAATCTGATGATCAAAATCATTTTAAAAATGTATACATGAATTTTGAAAAAGATCAAACTAACTCGTACCGTCTGATCGAGACAAAATCTGATGATCAAAATCATTTTAAAAATTATATACATGAATTTTGAAAAAGATCAATCGAGACAAAATCTGATGATCAAAATCATTTTAAAAATTATATACATGAATTTTGAAAAAGATCAAACTAACTCACACCGTCTGATCGAGACAAAATCTGATGATCAAAATCATTTTAAAAATGTATACATGAATTTTGAAAAAGATCAAACTAACTCGCACCGTCTGATCGAGACAAGCAGGATGCTGCTCGGCGTTTTTACGAGCAGCGGATTCGGTGCCCATAGACAGTATCAGGCTTCAATATTTTATTATTTAATAGTTATAAACTTGTAATTAAGCTCGTAAGATCAAATTTAAATGGTAATTTTTTTTTGCTGCCAATTGAAAAAGAAAGAAATGCCATTTGTACTTTTCACTGTAATACGAATTGATTGAGAGGTCCATATTCAAGGAACGACTTGTTAACTTGTTATCGATGACATGCTGCAAAAGAAAATTTGGTAGCTCTGGGACCAATCAGAATTTTGCTTTGCAAAATGACTTTTTGTTCTTACGATTTTTTCCCAAACAAAGAAGGGGGGAACAAGAGAGCGATGAGAATAAATAAAATGACACAATAAAGAGCAAATTAAATTCTTTGTTAAAAACACATCTTCTTACCGAGCAGCAGAAACCGAAATTGAGTTCATTGAAGTGATCGAACGCACTACAGGTTTTACATGTATTCCAAGTAACTGAATGCATTTATACTTTATTAATGGATAACTTTGTATAGATGTTTGATTAATGATTAATTATAAGTGAGAATTAAAAAAAAATTATATGGGCATCCTTCTTGACTCAATCTTTGAGCTTTGAAAATTTATAAGCACCAAACTACGTACTAATAACTAAAAGCAATTATAGATAAGAATTAGTCTTTGATCTAGTGACAAAATATAACATTCTCTGTTTGAGAAATTGTAATTGCGAAACTCAGATAAAGATTTTTATAAATAATTATGAAATTTGAGAGTTTAACTCTCATCTTTCTCATAAAAAAATAATTATACATGTTTTGTATAATGCACAACAAAACACTTAAACGTTGAAACAGTAAAATAAATAAATGAGAAATATCATTAGTTCATTACCAAAATTTACGTACTTAGTTACTTAATAACTGTGATAATCAAAATAATATTAAACTAATTTGTCATTTCAAGCCTCAATGCACAAACCTGTAACTCAAGTTAGACCAACGAGGAGTTGCACTTGATCTGGTTTATTGAATGTCCCCAGTCCAACCAGAGCTTAGTTGTCATTTTTAGAGAAGAGACATTGTGATAGCTAGGAAATAAATGGAGAATGTTTATGATTTACTTTTGAATTTGTAAAAGGAAATGAATGAAATGGAATGATTAGTTTTGCTCATAGCACCCCGATTCAATTGAATTGGCAAACTGCACAAGTAAAAAATATTTAATCTTACGAACTACAAAATGTTCTCGTTCTCGTGTAAATTTATCCAAATTAAATACAGAAGTTAACTTTAATTGATATTTATTTTTTCAAATACTTAGCAAACATTATAGGAATCATATTTTTAGACGAATAACATTTTGGAGCAATTCAGTAAACCCCTGCATATAGAGACCCTACTCAACTTCTTAATCCACACTATTATCCATCGACTTCCGTTAATTGTTTTCAGTGAATTATCCACCTTGATTATTGGCTTATTCATTGATAAGGTAAAATAAAAGTCCGCATATTAAATTAAATTTATTTCAATTTTTCGTCCCAAAACAAAGTCCAACAACAATTATAGTCCATTTATCCATTCTTTCTCTGTTTCTGCGCAACAGCTACACCTTCTTTTATTTTATTTTATTTTATTTTATTTTACTTTTTATTTATTTTTAAAAAAAAGTCTCTCAATGGACTAACAACAAAATATGGGAGATAAAAATCCCGTCAAAAATATGAGACTCAGAAAAATTATGGATATCTGATGGCCATAAAAAATGAGGGACTCTAAAAAATACATGATATATATATATACATACGAGTGTTAACAATCGATGGCCTAAAGGATTCACCTATAAAAGACTCGTCGATTTTTAACACACATATATAATATATATATCATGTATTTTTTAGAGTCTCTCATTTTTTATGGCAATTAGATATCCATAATTTTTCTGAGTCCCATATTCTTGATGGAATCTTTATCTTCCACATTTTGTTGTTAGTCCATTGAGGGACTTTTCGTTTATAGGTGAATCCTTTAGGACATCGATTTTTAACACTCATATATAATATATATATCATGTATTTTTTAGAGTCCCTCATTTTTATGGCAATTAGATATCCATAAGTATTTAATTTTATTTTGAAATTAATTTATCCAAATGAAATCCACTCTTCTGACAAAGAAGTACTTGAAAGTTTATAATATACAATACTTATTTTTCCATCAACAATACTGATAGTAGGGTCAGCAAGGTAAATAAAATGAACACCTTAACAAGAATATACTATTGGTTTGTATCCACAAAGTCAAAACAACCAACTATTTATGTGTTCCAATAAACAACTTGAAGAGAAGAAAAGAAAGAACTTAATTCACTGTGATATCAATACCACCGAGGAAAGGACAAGAAGAAAGGAACAACAGAGAGAAAGAAAGAGCGATTTCAATCAGTTCAACAAAAATAATAATAATAATAATAATAAAGAAAAAACACCGATATCCATTTTTTTTTCAAATGCCTCTCAAATGAAAGAGTGAGAAGCTCGAAGGTGCACAGGAGAGAGAGAGAAAAACAAAGAGAAAATACTGCAAAAATGGGTTTTATTTCAAAGAGAAAATCAGACTCCTCGCTCTCATAGTCTTCGACACTTTTTTCCAGATTTATTTACCTACGTATCCATCCTAAACCTTTTCGGAGTGAAGGAAGGAGGGGTTTTTTTTGCCTCCTCTGGGACTGGAAGCGTGCACCACGAAGAAAAAAATCCCTAACTCAGCATGCATCCTTTGGTTTCGTTTGTTTCCTTTGTGGAGCGAATCATGTTTGAAAATCTTTTCTCCAGAAGGGAGATGAAACTTTCTTTCCTCCTTTTTTCCTCATAATAGCAATTTTTGCAACTCTTTCTACGTTTAACCAAGCTAAACGAATTCAAGCGAAACCTCAAAATTACAGCTATCACTTTTACATAGATGTCAGAGCTCAATCTATCTCCTCATCAGCGCTTCGCTTTTTTCCTTTCTACGCCTTCTTAATCTTTATGTTCTCATTCCCATCCCTACAGGTGTACCCTCTCGGCCTCTCCCATGTACTATCCCATAATATCCCATCATTTTTTTCTCAATTTCAAAATGAGATGCATTTTTTTATGCTCAGTTTTCTGTCAAAGAGGGTGTCCAAGTCCACAGAAGTCGGGCATCACAAGGTTCTTATGGCAGCGTGATCATGAACTTTAGAAGAGCATGAACGGTTTTTTGAAGCGTTAATTATTGTTGTGTAATCCCTCTCCCCCCATTTTGTTATTTATTTTTATGACTTATTTGATGCTATGTAGTATGTAGGGTCATGGGAAGGAAAAGACTAATTTATGCTTAATTGGCTGAATATCCTCTTTGGTGAGATATCGTTAATTTTAAGTATTGAGTGATATTCAAAATGGAAAGTAGTGAAGCTGTGCAATTGGTCTAACTGACAAGAGATATTTTTTGGTCACGTAATAAATGATCATTCCATCAATCTGTATGCTGACATATTTATAATTAGATGTCTTTTGGATGTAATACTGCATAAATTAGAAAGAGTTAGAATACGATGTTACGCGTAGATAATGATTAAATTTGCTACGGACACAAAATATATTTAAATCATCTTTAAATTTTGATATATGGATCTCAATAAATTATTTATATTAAAATATGATGAGATATAAAAAAATTAATTTTATAAGTATTAGTTTTGAATTTTTAAAAATGACTTAAAAATTATTAATTATTTTATTATTATTATTATTCAATCATCCTTAAAAAAATCCAAAACTAATATTTAGAAAATTCAAAAATATATATTTTAATCTAATCATATTTTGATATAAATAATTTATTGAGATCTATAAATCAAGATTTGAAAATAATTTATCTATATTTTTCAAATCCGTAAAAAATTTAATCATTAACTACGCGCATCATATCCTAACTCAATTAGAAAATATGTTGCAATTTTGTTAAACTTATCCTCTGCCTCGCATTTATTATTATTTTTTGTATGAATTCTAACTTCATTCCACCGACGTCATTTCCACACTTCTCACACGAAATAATAAACAAATGATCTCGCATTCTATCTCAGTCAACCAATTATTTAGTAAGCATGCATTTAAATGGAACTGTCCCGCTTAGTCACTCAGCATTTCAACCTTCGTCTATGGGGCCCGAGGTCACTAGAACGGTATTAAGGCTTTACTCGGAAAACCACGACTAGTGAGAAAGTTCAACAGTTTGTCGGCTTGTGACAAAGTTCAACAGCAGTCAGCACAATATCTCAACTGAAACCTTTAACAAATGAGCAAACTAATCTTTCAAAAATCTTTGTGATACAAGCTCTCCCCCTACGTCCCGCACGAGGCCGGGGCGCACCGCAGCCCGGACCCCCGCCCCCCACCCGCACGAGGCCGGGCCGGGCGCACCGCAGCCCGGACCCCGGACCCCCGCCCCCCGCACGAGGCCGGGCGCACCGCAGCCCGGACCCCGGACCCCGGCCCCCCGCACGAGGCCGGGCGCACCGCAGCCCGGACCCCCGCACCCGCCCCCCGCACGAGGCCGGGCGCACCGCAGCCCGGACCCCCGAACCCCGAACCCCGCCCCCGCACGAGACCGGGCGCACCGCAGCCCGGACCCCCGCCCCCGAACGAGGCCGGGCGCACCGCAGCCCGGACCCCCGCCCCCACCCGCACGAGGCCGGACCGGGCGCACCGCTGCCCCGACCCCGCCCCCCACCCGCACGTGGCCGGGCGCACAGCAGCCCAGAACCCCGCCTCCCTCCCGCACGTGGCCAGGCGCCGCTGCCCGGACCGCGCACCCCCACACCCGCACGAGGCCGGGCGCACCGCAGCCCTGACCCCCACCCACCCGCACGAGGCCGGGCGCACCGCTGCCCGGCCACCGCAACCCCCGCCCCTAAAAAAATTTATAACTTTTACTCTGCCACAAGGGCAGATGGTAGCCCAGGCTCCTCTCATGAACAATGGAGGGACCGAGCTGTCCAGACAAGTGAAGTCTCTGCATACCCCCTATCCTCTTTTATAAGGCTCCCAAGCGCATCCTCTCTGCATATTGGACGCTGTGGGACTAACGAGGCGGTAGTACATCCATGGATGTGAACCGGTCGAGCGCTCGTGAATAGATCTTAGACTAGAGAATCTCTCTTTTGCCTTATCGCTACCACAAGTTACGGTGTGCTGCTTTTGTTCAAGTTTGACACCTAGCTGCTTAATCATCTTTGTTTAAATCAACCTGTTCGTTGTTGTTAATTTTGTCGAGGTATTTGATTTCTTCATTATTTTCATATCGTAAGATCTCTTTTGTTGTTGTGTGTTTACAAGCGCTTGGATGCTTTATATTCACTATTCACTGAGAGTCATCTTTAGAGAAAATTTAAAAAACAAGTAACCTTATTATCTAATTTCCTTCTGAAAATTTTGAAAAGATGTTAGGAACAAAACTATGTGATGTTCTTCTGTGACAATGGTGGTGATATAATTTCTGTTTATTTTCCTATCCTTTGTGCATAGTTGCCGTTCTTCTGACATATTGGTGCATGTTGTTGTCACCGTAGGAAATGAAAAAATTTTGTGTGACAATTGTCTGTACAAAAATTATCGGTGCTATGCTTGTGGAATATTGGGTTCATCTGGAATGTCTGATGATCGGGAGGTAACATTCTTTTCCCAAACACAACTATATTATGTTGCTAATAAATAGTGCATCATTCAGTATTTTGAAAATTGAATGAGTTGCATTCTTGCATTGCATTATAAAAGCTGCCGCATGTGGGTGTCCATTTCTTTGTTGTTCTAGTTCAGTGTTGGGCTTCTGAATTGTGGCTATTGGGTTGTGATTAATTGAGCCTAAACTTAATATTAAGGAAACTAGATTAAAATAGTAAAAGAGGACTAGACCCAAACTAAATATTATGGACTCATAGACAATTGGAAATTCTATTGGGCCGACTAATGGATTGTAATTAACAAAAAAATTAATTAGCTATAATAATTGATTAAGGCCCAATACTAAAAATTCTCAAGATAATTAAAAGTATTTAATTTAAAAATGTGACTAATTAATTGGAAGCCGCCCCGAAAGGTTTGGCGGTATCCATGGATAATAACGTAAACTTTAATAACCGGGGAATGATTATATTCCCTGACTGCCCCCGATTCGGATATCGGTGCATTGGCACCAATGATTTGGTAGTCAGCGTATGATCCCGAACATTAAAACACCAACACATTAATAAAACAATAATAATTTTCTTAAATTAGTTTACTTTCTTTTTATTTTTAATTTTTCCTTTTAAGTTTTCCTTTTTAAATTTATTTTATACTATTTTTTTTAATTTATGAAAATATAATGTTAAATATATATATATACATAATAATAAAAGCAAAATTAATAAGAATAATAATTAGGATATAATGAATATATATTAGTATATATATATATATATATAAAGATATATAAGTCAATTTCTCTATTTTTAGATTTAAAAGAATATTAGAAATAAAGAATATATATATAAAACAATATATATTAATTAAATCTTTTATTTTTGAATAACCAAAAGAATATTAGAATTTAGTATTATATATAAGATATAATATATATTGTAGACACCTAAAATTTCATAATAATTTTTAGTTGTAGTTTATTTATATTTCAAAATTAATAATAATAATAATGAGGAAGGAAAATGCAAAAATATGGAGGTCAAGTGGCGTGTGCGGTGTAAGGTATGATCCTTGACTTACATCATGTTTATTATTTTTTATTTTTTTTTAATCATGAAAAATATATAATTTAATCTTTATCCACTTAAAATAGGGCAACACATATAGCTAATTAATACTTCACATCTATGATTAAATTGAAGGATAAATTCTAACTTTGCAAAAATGAATTTGAAACGTACATCTCCATCCAAGTGACATGTATTTTATTTAATGCACCTGGTAGGCCAATTTTATTTGTTATGCACACCGCATCATTTTATAACATTAATGGATTTCTAATTATCAAATATAATAATTCTATGCTTATAAACATGTTTTAAAGTATAATAATGAGTCGAATATCATGTATCGGGCACGAAAAATTTATTTCTCATAAATCTAACGAATATCAAAGTCTTTAGTGAAATGTGACCTATAAAAGCATAACATATATAAAAAAATTACGCATTTCATGAAGACATTTAGACTCATCCCTGAAGTAAATAATAATAAATAGTGAACATCATAGAATTTGTTAACAAAGACTATCTCATAGTAAAACAAGTTAATAATTGCAAATAAGATAAATTTATTGGAGACGATCTACATTTGGGTTACAAACTATATGAATTCCATACAAGTCGTACAAAAAAAAGTATTGGAGGTTGGTACCAACTTTATGTCAAAAATAAGTATATTTTAAAATAATAAATTAGGTTGAGAAATATTAAAATGATAATTGGAGCTGCGTATGGCTATTCAATGGCTCATCCAACTGATTACATGACACTTAAAAGTAAAATCTTAGTTGGAAATAAATAACCCAAATATATAAAAAAATATATATATATTTTGGTGCTACAATACAATATGCCATAAAAAATGACTCTATTAATCGTTACATCACGATAAAAAATTTATATCTCTGAAATAAGTTCGTGAGCTCTAACATTCATACGACAGCAACACTGAAGCTTTCATGCTTGAAAATGATCCTTTTACTTTGATCGAATCATCTCGCACAATCCAATGACTTACTTCAACAAGTTATTTATACTTCTTCTTATTGGCTGTTGTCTGAGAACAAAATCAACGATGCATTAGTTTTCATGTCATAAATCAACTATTTAGCCTACTTACCCATGCCATGTCAGAATAAAGGTACAAAAAAGTATAATACTATTTGTCCTTTGTCCTATTTTCTCTCTATATACAAGCAAAAGATATACATGGTAGTGATAAAGTCCTAACTCTAAAGAAAATTCGAAGGAAAATGACAAAGTCCAAAGGATAGAGAAAAAGTCAAAGTAGTGAATCTCCATTTGAAGCATAGTTGGATCAGAAAGAAAAAATAATAAAAATTAATAATCAAATCCAATTTCATACCTCATAATAGTATTGATGCACGCATTGAGCATTTATCTTTAAACAATAAGATATGTATGAGTTGCAAATCTGCATGAATGAAGAAAAAAGTCAATTAAGGACGAGAAGAAAGTACCGTGACTAAATTATGGATTGCACAAATGAAATAAATGATTATGATTCTGATATTCGATCTCATGCTTTGATAAGAAAATATAATAAATCTTTCTATCAAGCAAAATATTTCATTGATTTAAAAATAATAAAAAAAAAAATCTAATCCGTGTGCTAAGTTTTTACATATCTTTATTTCGTAAACTTATAAAAGGAAGTACCTATGTTCTTTGCAAATGAATTAAATTATCTATAGTAGGTGGTAAGACCAAAAAGGCACAACCTGTAATTTTTCATCAAGTCCCAAAGTAGTTGTAAAAAAAAATCTGCACAGAACGAATAGGACTCATATTTTTGCTTTGAGAAATAATGTTCATAAGCTCTTAAAACAGTTCAACACATCAATTCAAATTGAGGAACAAGCTTGTCTCATTTATTTCCATGAAATCATTACAATGCAACTATGTGTTTCAGCTTTTATCTAACTTTAGTCAAAACCTGTCTAAACAGTTTTCAGAGAAAAGCGTACAATGCAAAGGACATGTGCATTGATGGCTTCAACTATTGGAGCAGGCAAGTATATGCCAAATGTATCACAATTTGATTTCCAGGAGGCTGCCCATCCATAATATAAATGCTACCTGCTACTCTCCTTCCTCTTCATGGTTGGCAAGAGCATACTAAGCACTAGAGATTAAGCAATTTTCAGTTATTGAGAGAAAAATATAGAGTGTAGTTACTTTCTCTACAATATTTTCATCAAATTATCATTGAGAAAATTGAGATGAAAATGAATGATGGATTGACCTGATACTTCCACCGAGCATTTGTGTCCTTCATAAGCCGGCCATCCAAGTTGAAAGACCGCTGTGACGCAACCATGACAAGAATCAGGATTTATTCAACTTGAAATCTATTTTAATCAATTTCTAATTTGTATTTTATTATATTTCTTCCTTTTTTGCAATTTATGCCTAAATTTTTGTAATTTATTTTTGCTGATTAATCATTAAATTTGAAAGCCAAAATCAGTAGAGACCAAGTTTTTGGGCGAGTGTGGTGCCTAACACCTTCCACATTCATAATCAAGACACGAACCTATTATCCATGGGCTAAAACATATAATCTGATAATATTTCCCGTTATTCAGCGTGTGGCGACTCCAAAAAAATAAAATAAATAAAAGTCCTAAAAAAAATTACCTAAGCAGAGTCCCTCAGTTTTCGTAGCATACGGTAGCTACAGCTGGCGACTCCACTGGGGAGTCTTAACTTGAAGTTTTGGCTTTCATTTAGCATTGTTGTTTCTCTCTTGTATTTTCTCTTTGTCTTCTTTTCTCTGATTACTCTACTGTTGCAGGAGAAACAAGGAAATATCAGAGGCATAGAAAGGGCGCATTACGATTTCCTATAAAGAGGGCGATTAGAAGCAGAAACACTCAAGCAGTCAACAAAAGGGGAGTTAAATCAGTAACTCTAATCCCAACTGGATTTAAATTCTAAAAAGACAAGTAAGCCAAAAGGGTTTAAACCAATATTTATAAGGAGTCCCATTGTAACAAGGTCTCGTTCCAAAATGACTGGACCCCACAGTCTCGGTGGAAATCCTGAAGGCTCTCATGTACTGCCTGAAATAAGTGATTCAAATAATGAACAATCTTTGAGAAATTTGCTTGCTGAAACCAAAACTACAATGAATACTATGATGACAAAACTTGCTGGTTTATCCCAATTCCAACAGAATCATAATTTTGTAAGTTCAAGTGTACCCCAAAATGAGATGCCCATAAATATTGATGTTGGGCAGCCAGCACAATCTCTTGAAAACCCAATTTTAACCTCTAATCATCATCAAAATGGGTTTACAAACACACCTAGGTCTGAACGATCACCGGTCTTATTTGAATTTGACCCATTAAAATCCCGAATTGACAAAGTAGAGGCTGAGTTATCAAAAATACAGACTGGATGCACTAGAAATATTTCATTTCAGAACCTATGCCCTTTTCCTAATGTGGTGTTGCCTGAAAATTTTAAATTACCTGAATTTGAGAAGTACAGTGGCGAGGGATGTCCAATGTCGCACCTCAGAGCATATTGTGGGGATATGGTATCTTTAAAGTCTAACGACCAATTGTTGATTCGTTATTTCCAAAAGAGCTTGACTGGTCCAGCCTTAAAATGGTTTACTTCTCTTGATTTGGAGGATATTTCGTCATTTGATCATTTATCAAATCTGTTTGTAGACCAATACTCGTATAATCCGGACATGGAGCCTCGACGTGAAGATCTTGAAACCCTAAAACAGAATAAAGATGAATTATTTGTCACATATGTCGGGAGATGGCGTGCCACAGCTGCCAGGGTCAGACCTAAACCGACAGATGAAGAATCAATCAACATGATAATTAAGTCAGCCCTACCAGCTATATCAGGTTATCTTGCCATTCAGGGGCATCCTAATTTCACAGCTCTAATCAAGTCAAGTTCTAGGATAGAAACTGCCATAAATCAGGGTTTAGTTCCAGCACTAGGACCACAACCAGCCCCCTCAAGTCAGTTTAATGTAAAAAGGTTTAGAAATGAACCAAAAAACAACATCACACCTAATACCACAAAAAGTCAAGACGATATAAATGCAACATTTGAAGTACCTGGCACCAAACCAACAGCTTTTGCACAAAACACATTCCAAAATAATAATAGATTTGGTGGTGTGCCAAAGCCAACACAAATTGAACCTGTTACACATGTAAACCCAAATAATAGTCAATATCCCATCAATAATCAAATGCAACAGCCAAAGGTTTTTAGAAAATTCACCCCAATTGGTGAACCGTTAAGTTCAATCCTAGATCGGTTGTTTAAAGAAGGTGTTGTAACCCCTTTAGGAAGACAAATAAATCCTGGTTCGAAAGGTTATGATGCCACAGTTTTTTGTGAATTTCATCAAAGTGCTGGTCACCCTACTGATAATTGTTATAATCTAAAACACACAATACAGGACTTAATAGACAAGGGAGTGATTAATGTTAAAGCACCATCGATTGATGCCACCAATATCATGACAAATCCACTACCACAACATCAGAACAAGGATGAAGCAACTAGTTCTAAGACTGTGAATTATATTGAATATGAACATAAAAATTTTAATGACACGGTCAACCATCTTGAACAGAAAAACGTGACCAGAACTATTGAGGTTTTAGGGGTTAAACCAAGGAACCAAATAAATTTAACACAGTTCAAGAAGCCTATTGAAATAATGGGAGTAAGGGAACATGTTCGTGAACCAATAACGGTTATGAGCCCAAAATCAATTGAGGTTCTAGGAAAATCAAATGTCATAAGCTTAAAACAGGTCCCTTTTAATTACAACCAAACATTTGGATGTGGTGAGTTAAATAATATGACTAGGTCTGGTAGAGTTTATAAACCATCACATCTCACAACAGAACATGTACTTGAGGACAATAATGGTAAGGAGGACATAAAAAATCAGGTAATGAAAGATAACTCTGAAAATCAAGTAAAAAAAGAACCTTCTGATTATGATGTTGTGTCTCAATTGAAGAAAACAAAGGCTGAAATTTCTGTTTGGGAGCTACTTGTCAAATCTCCAACTCATTATCAAGCTTTACAAAAGGTGCTCCAATCTGTAAATGTACCAACCAATGTGGAACCAAGAGATTTAGAAAAATTAGTTAGTCATGTATACAAACATCATATTACTTTTTCGGATCATGAACTTCCTGATGACAAAGAAAAACACAATCGACCATTATACATAAAAGTTCAATGTAATGATTGTCATGTTCCATTTGTCTTAATTGACAATGGGTCAGCACTCAATGTTTGTCCATTACGGACATCAATCAAAATTGGTATAGACCCAAATAATTTCAGAAAGATTTTAGGGACAGTGAAGGCATTTGATAGCACCAGCAGAGAAATATTGGGTGAGATAGACCTAAAGATAATAATCACGATCAAGTGGAATTTGAAGTTACTTTCGGGTTGTTGATATTAAATCCACATTTAATTTAATTCTTGGGAGACCTTGGTTACATGCTCATAAAGTAGTCTCATCTAGCTTGCATCGTATCAAGTGCTTGAAGTTTCCTTTAAATGGTGAAATTATTATAGTCATGGTGAACCGGAAATTGTTGTACTGTTGAAGTCGGTTCTATTAGTATTGACCAACAAGTTCCTCTAATTGATGTAAAAACTGAACAAAACTGTTTTAACCCTCGGAAAATGCTTGAAAACCTCCAAAACAAAGGTGGTGTTTTACCTCGTGTCAAGGTTTAGGAAAATTTAATCAAGGACTTGTAGAACCGTTAATGTCTTTGGTGAGAAATAAAGGTACACAAGGGTTAGGATATGAGGGTGTCAAGACAAAGAACAACTATCAAACCCAATGCATCAATAAAAGACACATTTGTCATGGGAGAGACCATTATATCGAAAAATAACAACTATAATGACTTAAATATATTATTTTCAGATCTCTTGGAAGTCAATGTGTTAGAAGGGATACCTGTTCACACCGCAACAAACCTAGAAGATGTACAGTCCACCTCAAGGGCAGCGGCCACGCCGGCTCAAATAAATAATGAACCGTCGTTAGGCAGTGGTGAACGAACAAGAAGGTTGTTTCTTCTTCAATTGGAGGCTTTTTACATGTTGATTCGTCTTATGGCTCAAGGGCAGGCTGTACCAAGCACCTCAAATGTAATGCCATCACCAGTGTTGCGCCTGCCCCATCCCATAGAGCCTCTGTTTGGTCAGCTACAATCACTGCTTGGAAGAATTGAAAGTTGCATGGGTGAGTTGAGAGCAAGGTATGAAGAACGACCTCAAAATCCATCAGAACACCCTGTTGAGCCACCTAAAAATGACATACAAGACACACAACCAAGACGAGATCAACCACTAGAACATTACGATGGTAAATGTTGTCCAATAAAACATATGATGTCTTTCTTAAATCTGTACCAGTCATTCAGGTATGATGATCCTACCCTGATTTTACTTTTTGGCATAACCCTTAAAGGTGAAGCACACCGGTGGTATGAAAATGTTATTGGACGGGAACGTGTAGTTTGAAAGTCATTTGTTGCACGTTTTTTACACAGATTTAACAATATGTGGCGTACACCTTCTTAAATGATTTATTAAGTTTAACTCAAGGGGAAACAGAAAAATTTTATGACTATGTAGATAGATGGTTTTCTATGGCTGATCAAGTACACCAAAACACACCCCCATTAGAAGAATTAATTAAGATAGTAATCAGGTCATCGCGACCCCCACTTCGTGATCTATTGGCAACTCACACTTTTCGAGATTTTAAAGAACTAAAGACAATTGGTGACAGTTATGAACAAATCAGAATATTCTTAGCACCACCTATCAAAAGACCTAGAGAAAATAATGACCCTTTACGTCTCCAGTTAGGAACCTCTCAATCCACATTTAATCAATACAATTTAAATAAAGAATCTGAACAGTTTTGTGTATATCATCGTGCTATGGGTCACCGTACAGAATTTTGTGAATCACTTAGAAGAATGTTAACTCGAACTAATGAGACAGTGGTACAGAATCCTCTTGCAAATAGTGAACTTCCAAGACCCCAATCACCAGAAAGACCCAACAACATTAATGTAATTACTGACACAGATTTTATTATTGATCCTATAACAATGATATATCCAATTAATGCACCCGAACAAGACTTGATAACAAATCCTATGAATGAGCACCAACAAATGACTAATTTAATTATGGATCTTAATCTTGATGATGATGAATTATCTGCTGATTTATTTGAGAATTATGACATGTGTGGAAGACCATATATTAATAAGAAATTACAGAAGAAAATTGCAGCTCATAGAAGGATACAAGAATCAAGTCAAGTTCAACCCATACCTGAACAAAACAAGCCACGAAAGCCACGAGCAAGGCGGCCGAGATATAAGGTGTTGAGGAAGGTCATGGCAGCCGACGACATACCATTTTTCGTTCAGAACACAACTGCTGATCTGATGGGTTTGAAACCGTCAGAACCACCCGTTGTGTGCCCTGATGATGGCTGGCCAATATCAGAAATTGGTGACATACATGATTCCTCTACTGCTAGCCACACATCTAAGGTACATGTTTCAGCTGATCACACATCTAAGGTATATCCTTCATCATCCTCTATTAACTTGAGTCTGGTCACACCTAGCCAGGACCAGCCAAAAAAAAAGTCAGTTTGAATTCTGAATTTTCTGTACATAGTTTATTTATAAAATCCAAAAAAAATAGAAAACAAATAGAACCCAAAAAAATTAGAAAATCCCTAAAGTGCAAAAAAAATCAAAAATTTATAAAATCCAAAAAAATGAGAAATGCAGAAACCCAAAAAAATAGAAAAAATATAAAAACTAAAAAATTTAGGAAGCTAAAATTTGCTAAAAGAACCTCATTGAGACACATTTCTGGGTATAAGACTTATAAACTCAAAACTATTCCCAAATGCTTGTCAGACCTTCTTACTATTGATGATCCATATGAAACTGTCCCTAACGAACTTTCCACTATAATTACTAAACATGATAATCCAACCATGTCCACCCTTGAAGAAATAGAAGAGATTAATTTAAGTGAAAATGGAGAAAACAAGTGTGTTCATATAGGGGCAAATTTAACATCAGAAATGCGATTTGAACTTATTAATTTCTTAAGAAGTTATATGGATGTGTTTGCGTGGTCATATGCTGACATGTCTGGGTTGAATGAAAGTATAGTTGTGCATAAATTACCACTCAAATCAGGGACAAAACCAATAAAACAGAAACTACGAAGACTTAGACCCGAATGGATATTAAAAATTAAAGAGGAAGTCATAAAACAGTATAATGCTGGTTTTTTGCAAGTGTCGCCATATCCAGAGTGGTTATCGAATATTGTTCCGGTACCAAAAAAAGATGGTAAAGTACGTATGTGTGTGGATTATAGAAATCTAAATAAAGCTAGCCCCAAAGATGATTTCCCTTTACCCCATATAGACCTTCTTGTTGACAATACCGCTGGTCATGAAATAATGTCATTTATGGACGGTTTTTCTGGTTATAATCAAATCCATTTGGCAAAAGAAGATATGGAAAAAACTTCTTTTATAACACCTTGGGGTGTGTTTTGTTATCGAGTTATGCCATTTGGTTTAAAAATGCTTTGGCGCAACCTATCAAAGGGCTATGACAAATATTGTTTCATGATATGATGCATAAAGAAATAGAGATTTATGTTGATGACATGATTGCAAAATCTGAAAAGGCAAGTGACCATTTAGAATGTTTAAAGAAAATTTTAGACAGAGCACGAAAATATAACCTGAGATTAAATCCACAAAAGTGTTTCTTTGGTGTCACCAAGGGTAAAGTGTTGGGTTTTATGGTCAGCCGTAGGGGCATCGAAGTGGACCCTGGTAAGGTCAAAGCTATCGTAGATATGCCACCTCCTAAAACTGAAAAAGAAGTAAGAGGTTTATTAGGGCGGTTACAATACATTAGTAGATTCATTGCACAATTAACTCCAATTTGTGAACCCATTTTCAAACTTCTTAGAAAAAATGCAGAAAAAGGATGGAATGATGAATGCCAATATGCTTTCAAAAAATTAAAATTTTATCTCCTAAAACCTCCCATTTTAATACCACCAAAACCTGAAAAGCCACTTCTCTTGTACTTATCCACTACTCCTACCTCGATGGGTTGTGTTTTAGGTCAACATGATGAAGAAGGTAAAGAGCATGTTATATATTATCTCAGTAAAAGGTTTACAAGTTGTGAAAGTCGGTATACAACGGTAGAAAAGATATGTTTATCTCTTGTGTGGGCTACTCAAAGATTAAGGCATTACATGTTATCTCACAAAGTTCACTTAATTTCTAGAATAAATCCATTAAAATACCTATTTGAGAAACCAGCTTTGGTTGGCCGAAGTTCTAAGTGGTCTTGATGTTATCCGAGTTTGAAATCATTCATGTTACCCAAAAATCCATAAAAGCACAAGCAATAGCTGATCACCTAGTCGATGCAAATGTTCTCGACCTAGAACCGAAGAGAAGAATTTCCGGATGAGGAAATATTACTTATAACCACAAAATTTTCTCGGTAGTACCAATTTGAACCAAGTTTGGAAGGTTTACTTTGATGGGCAAGAAATAAACAAGGGAAAGGTGTAGGGGCGGTTCTTGAATCACCAATGGGAAGTAAGTACCCAGCATCAACGAAAATCCTGTTTGAGTGTACCAATAATATGGCAGAATATGAGGCATGTATTCTCGGATTAAATATGGCTTTAGAACAAAAGGTTACACATTTACATGTTTTTGGTGACTCACTTCTTATAATCAGTCAAATAAAAGGTGAATGGAAAACTAGAGATGAAAAATTAATACCATACTTTGAATATCTAGAGAAACTAACAGAAGAGTTCACTGAAATTGAGTTTACATACCTACCCAGAAGTAGAAACTCTTATGCTGATGCCCTTGCCACCTTAGCAACCTGGGTAGAATTAACTGATCAGGCCATAATAATCCCCATAAATGATCAAACAGAACACACTATTATTTTCAAATAGAAATCAATGACACCCAAAGAAACTTACCTTGGTACCATGATATAAAACAATATCTTCAAAATAACTTATTTCCAGCATGAGCCAACCTGGACCGATAAGCGCACCCTACAACGCTTAGCCATGCGCTTTACATCGTGTGGAAATCACCTTTACAAAAGATCCTATAATCATATCCTTCTTCGTTGTGTTGATGAGACAGAAGCTCGTGAAATCGTGCAAGATGTGCATGCCGGTATTTGTGGCCCGCACATGAATGGTTTAATGCTGGCAAAGAAAATAATGCATCAAGGTTATTACTGGCTGACCATAGAAACTGATTGTTGTAACTTTGTAAGGCGATGTCATGAGTGCCAAATTCATGGTAATCTTATCCATGCTCCTTCTACCGAATTACATAATCTAACATCTCCTTGGCCTTTTTCTGTTTGGGGGTTGGATATTATTGGAAAAATTAATCCTAAAGCATCAAATGGTCATATGTTTATTTTGGTTGCTATAGATTATTTTACTAAATGGGTTGAAGCTGCATCATATTCCACCATTACAGCAGCACATGTGGCCAAATTTATCAAAACTAACCTGATATGCGGTATGGAGTGCCAAAAGATATTATTACCGATAATGGTACAAATTTAACAGCAAAAAGAATAGCGGATTTATGCAAAAAATTCAAAATTACACACCATCGTTCCTCACCGTATCGACCACAAATGAATGGAGCCGTTGAGGCAACAAATAAAAACCTTATAAAAATAATTGAAAAGATGGTTGTGACCCACAGAGATTGGCATGAGATGTTACCCTATGCATTATGGGCTTACCGAACATCTATAAGAACATCTTGGAGCGACTCCTTACTCTTTAACTTATGGCATGGAGGCTGTACTACCAATTGAAGTTGAGATTCCATCCCTAAGGGTTCTTATGGAGGCAGAATTAAAAGAAATAGAATGGGTACAAGCAAGATACGATCAATTAAACTTGATAGAAGAAAAGAGACTAAAGGCTTTATGTCACTCCCAATGCTATCAGAAAAGAATGACTAGGGCCTATAACAAAAAAGTTAAACCACGAAAATTCAAAGAGGGGGATTTAGTATTAAAACAGATAAGAGGCGGTGATGGAAAGTTTAAACCTAATTGGGAGGGGCCCTATGTGGTTAAGGAGGTGTATTCTGGAAATGCGATTCGACTCAAGGATATGGATGGAGAGGAACACTCAGAACCAATTAATGCACAATATGTGAAAAGGTATTATGCTTAATTCTTTTTTCTAATTAAAAATCATATGTATTTTGAAATCATAAGCACTTCCACAAACTCTACAAACTCCAACCTCACACAAATTCTAATATGAACCATGCTATACTTTCCCAATAGCCAACAGTAAAGAACAAAACAAATTTCTGAAATGCAATACTTGTTTAGTTATTTTATTTCTCCTTTTAGGCTATGTAAAAAGTTATCTGGTTGAAGTGTTTATACTATTCCTGCAAAGAAAAAAAATGAAAAAAAAATGTGAAAAAAAAATGAAAAAAAAATGTGAAAAAAAAACGAGGAAAAAAATATATTTTTTTATCATTATTTTCCTTTTTCTTATTCTCTCAAAGTTGGAGAAGTATGGAGAGGCAGTATATATAAAATTATCTTATTGCATTTCAGAAAAAATAAACACCCTTTCAAATGTCCCTTCTCACCAACAAAAGAGAAAATGAGGAACTCGTGCCAATTGAAACACCACTATAAGCACTTATCCACCGATGCCTAAACTTCACAGCCAAAATTCCCCACTATTATGAGATATCCTACTCACAAAGAAAAACTCCTCTAAAATAAAATTTGTCATTCATTCCTAATATTTCCCACAAAAGTCTTTACATGCTTGTGATTTCAAAGCACTATGTAACATATTAGAAAAGGGGGCATGAAGCATAATTTCTTTAATACATATGTGCAAAAAAAAAAAAAAAAAAAAAAAAAAAAGAAGAGAGAAATAAATAAGGATTGCGGTGAAAACCTTAATCGGCGCTGCAATCCACTTGAGTCGGCCCCTTGATATCCCGGCACTCATGTACATATTTGGCACTCCAATAAGAATACCGATGTAAAGATAAATGAGGTGGCATCCCGGCATAACGGGTTGGATTATGCAATAAACATGAGGTAACCTAGAAAACAACAAAATGAGATCAGATAGCATTATGGTGTTCAATTAGTTCTTAGTATGAAAATACTTGCATACTCATGAAACTTAAATACATCTCTAATATTTCTTCATTACTAAATTCATGATCATCACCTTGCTTCCATGTGTACACTTGTCTAAAAAAATGCATGAGTTGAGAGTTTTCCACCCAGTATTTGATCTCTTGAGGCTTAAAAAAAAAATATTATCTAAGTTATAATTGTTAGTTGATTTTTATAAGAGTCTTTCACTACTTTCATTAGGTCCATAATGGTACTACCAATGGTTGTTCTGAACTTTACCAAGTAAGCCCCAACAAAAAAATTATTATTAACACTAACCCTACAGGTACCGCAAGTGGATCCCTGTAGTGCCGTTGATGATTCCTTACAACAAAATTATAATCATCTATGGATGAAAATATGTTTCAATGGAAATCTGAGGCAAAATACTATAAGGGAACACTAAACTTTGGCATTCCGTTGTGTTAATCATCTGGGCCCCTAATGTGTAAGATGATACAGTAAAGGATATTCGTCTTCTAGCACAATAATAAGCGATAATCTAATTAACTTTTATTTGTCCTTATTTTGGCATATATGTTGGTATTAATTGCTAATGATGCAATTACATGAGTCACAATCTGAAAGGTTTATCTACTTGGCAAACAAGGAGAGTGAAAATGAGAAGATATATACCGGTCTCTCTCTTTTAATTTTATAGCGAAGTGGAGTTCAAATATTTCAAGGCAAATTTTATAACAATGAATCTCTTAATTATTAACCGTGAACTGTCATGCATTGCAATGGCGGTAGGTTTTTCTTATTACTTTTTCAGGTATAAAAAAAAGAGGAGAAAAGAAGATAGGAGATATACAAGAAGCAAAGGCAGATCCCAAACCTCTAGTTGCTGAGAAAGACGATCTCATCCATGAAAACACAGTTCGAAAAGTCGACAAAATCAGGTCAGAGTTGGCCACGGAGGAGAAAGCTGATCTATTCACAGAAGCGAATAGCTAGCATGGAATCAAAAAATCTTGAAAGGTTTTACTAATTTGAAGCTAGGTTTTTGGATGTGGTTGAGAGCTAGGGTTTCGGCCGCAGAAAGAGACAATTCACTCCCGATCTGTTCATGTGAGAAGCATTTACAGGAACCATCAGTGTCGAATCGAAGGAAAACTTGAACAATTCCACTAGTCAGGAGCGCTAGATGCATCCGAGAGAGTTAGGGTTTGTGTTGGCTTGTCGTTCTAGATGCTTCTCCTAGTAAAGGAATCAAAATAGAATCAACTCTCAACTGGACCGGACGCGATAAGGTAGCTAGGTCACCTTGTAAGGTAAGACTTTGATATACCGAAAAAAGAATATAAAACAAAAGAGACCTGTCCATATTCTTTTGATGCATTAAGTGCAAGAGAATAAAAAAAAACTCAAGAGATGGCCCGTGTATTTGATAAGGAATTATTTTGGGCTTTTGACCATTTGACCAAGTCATAAAAAAAAAAAAAAAAAGGGGGAATGGTAGATAAATGATGAGCCCCACTTCCGAACTAACACATGACTCATTAACTATGTAAATTAGCTTAAGTAAGAACAAGTTGTATAGGTCGGACTAATAATTATCTGGGTGTCATTTTGCTTCAGCATATCTTTGTGAGACAAAGCTAGCTGAAGAGGGGCAACTGTAGACACCTAAAATTTCATAATAATTTTTAGTTGTAGTTTATTTATATTTCAAAATTAATAATAATAATAATGAGGAAGGAAAATGCAAAAATATGAAGGTCAAGTGGCGTGTGCGGTGTAAGGTATGTTCCTTGACTTACATCATGTTTATTATTTTTATTTTTTTTTTAATCATGAAAAATATATAATTTAATCTTTATCCACTTAAAATAGGGCAACACATATAGCTAATTAATACTTCACATCTATGATTAAATTGAAGGATAAATTCTAACTTTGCAAAAATGAATTTGAAACGTACATCTCCATCCAAGTGACATGTATTTTATTTAATGCACCTGGTAGGCCAATTTTATTTGTTATGCACACCGCATCATTTTATAACATTAATGGATTTCTAATTATCAAATATAATAATTCTATGCTTATAAACATGTTTTAAAGTATAATAATGAGTCGAATATCATGTATCGGGCACGAAAAATTTATTTCTCATAAATCTAACGAATATCAAAGTCTTTAGTGAAATGTGACCTATCAAAGCATAACATATATAAAAAAATTACGCATTTCATGAAGACATTTAGACTCATCCCTGAAGTAAATAATAATAAATAGTGAACATCATAGAATTTGTTAACAAAGACTATCTCATAGTAAAACAAGTTAATAATTGCAAATAAGATAAATTTATTGGAGACGATCTACATTTGGGTTACAAACTATATGAATTCCATACAAGTCGTACAAAAAAAAAAGCATTGGAGGTTGGTACCAACTTTATGTCAAAAATAAGTATATTTTAAAATATTAAATTAGGTTGAGAAATATTAAAATGATAATTGGAGCTGTGTATGGCTATTCAATGGCTCATCCAACTGATTACATGACACTTAAAAGTAAAATCTTAGTTGGAAATAAATAACCCAAATATATAAAAAAATATATATATATTTTGGTGCTACAATACAATATGTCATAAAAAATGACTCTATTAATCGTTACATCACGATAAAAATTTATATCTCTGAAATAAGTTCGTGAGCTCTAACATTCATACGACAGCAACACTGAAGCTTTCATGCTTGAAAATGATCCTTTTACTTTGACTGAATCATCTGCACAATCCAATGACTTACTTCAACAAGTTATTTATACTTCTTCTTATTGGCTGTTGTCTGAGAACAAAATCAACGATGCATTAGTTTTCATGTCATAAATCAACTATTTAGCCTACTTACCCATGCCATGTCAGAATAAAGGTACAAAAAAGTATAATACTATTTGTCCTTTGTCCTATTTTCTCTCTATATACAAGCAAAAGATATACATGGTAGTGATAAAGTCCTAACTGCAGTAAAATTCAGAAGGAAAATGACAAAGTCCAAAGGACAGAGAAAAAAGTAGTGAATCTCCATTTGAAGCATAGTTGGATCAGGAAGAAAAAATAATAAAAATTAATAATCAAATCCAATTTCATACCTCATAATAGTATTGATGCACGCATTGAGCATTTATCTTTAAACAATAAGATATGTATGAGTTGCAAATCTAGCATGAAGAAAAAAGTCAATTAAGGACGAGAAGAAAGTACCGTGACTAAATTATGGATTGCACAAATGAAATAAATGATTATGATTCTGATATTCGATCTCATGCTTTGATAAGAAAATATAATAAATCTTTCTATCAAGCAAAATATTTCATTGATTTAAAAATAATAAAAAAAAAAATCTAATCCGTGTGCTAAGTTTTTACATATCTTTATTTCGTAAACTTATAAAAGGAAGTACCTATGTTCTTTGCAAATGAATTAAATTATCTATAGTAGGTGGTAAGACCAAAAAGGCACAACCTGTAATTTTTCATCAAGTCCCAAAGTAGTTGTAAAAAAAAAAATCTGCACAGAACGAATAGGACTCATGTTTTTGCTTTGAGAAATAATGTTCATAAGCTCTTAAAACAGTTCAACACATCAATTAAAATTGAGGAACAAGCTTGTCTCATTTATTGCCATGAAATCATTACAATGCAACTATGTGTTTCAGCTTTTATCTAACTTTAGTCAAAACCTGTCTAAACAGGTTTCAGAGAAAAGCGTACAATGCAAAGGACATGTGCATTGATGGCTTCAACTGTTGGAGCAGGCAAGTATATGCCAAATGTATCACAATTTGATTTCCAGGAGGCTGCCCATCCATAATATAAATGCTACCTGCTACTCTCCTTCCTCTTCATGGTTGGCAAGAGCATACTAAGCACTAGAGATTAAGCAATTTTCAGTTATTGAGAGAAAAATATAGAGTGTAGTTACAGCTCTACAATATTTTCATCAAATTATCATTGAGAAAATTGAGATGAAAATGAATGATGGATTGACCTGATACTTCCACCGAGCATCTGTGTCCTTCATAAGCCGCCATCCAAGTTGAAAGACCGCTGTGACGCAACCATGATAAGAATCAGGATTTATTCAACTTGAAATCTATTTTAATCAATTTCTAATTTGTATTTTATTATATTTCTTCCTTTTTTACAATTTCTGCCTAAATTTTTGTAATTTATTTTTCTTTGATTAATCATAAAATTTGAAAGCCAAAATCGGTAGAGACCAAGTTTTTTTAAGGCGAGTGTGGTGCCTAACACCTTCCACATTCGTAATCAAGACACGAACCTATTATCCATGGGCTAAAACATATAATATGATAATATTTCCCGTTATTCAGCGGGTGGCGACTCCAAAAAAATAAAATAAATAAAAGTCCTAAAAAAAATTACCTAAGCAGAGTCCCTCGGTTTTCGTAGCATACGGTAGCTACATATATTAATCAATTTCTCTACCTCTAAAATAAATAAAATAATATTAAAATATAATATTATATATAAAATATATATTAATCAATTTCTCCATTTTAATAATTGAATAACATTAATTAATATATATAAATACCCATTTAATCAATTTCTCTATATAATAATAGAATAATATTAATAAATATATAAATATATTAATCAATTTCTTTATTTCTAATAATTAATTAACCTAATTATAATTAAATTAGTTGAGTGATAACATTTAGCTAACTTAATTAATCTAAATAAATTAAGTTAACTACATTAATCAAAATAAATATAATTTTAAAACACGAACCTAAATAATAATAATTTTAATTGAGGGGTCCTGTATACCTTGACCTAACCAGACTAATGTGAATAGGATACTCGCCAATTTAATCTATTTTGACTTCATAGGTTCTCGAATATTATCTTGACGAGCCGACCAACGACTACACTCAGATGAGACGGCTGACGAGATCGTGATGCGCCACCCAAGACTTAGCAATGTGACGTTACCGAGCTAACTAGATTATTCTCAGGTACGGTTTTCTGGGATTTGATTTCCTTTCTTCAGAATTAGAAACCCAAACCGAAAATAAATGTTTTTAAAATAAATCTGAACTGCGGTATTTTCTGACCAAACATTATTTAGAGACCCGAATTGAACTCATCATATGCATTCGACTTGACCAAAGATATTCGAGACATACCAAAGATTTGCATGCCATATCATATCATACGCATGTAAACAAGATAGGAATAGGACTCGGAAATAGTCCCGAGATAGGACTAGGTTAGAATTAAATAAATAAAGTTATAGATTATAATTAGTAGATTAATATTATTAATATCATTAGTTATTAATTAAGTTAGACAATTAATCATGCAAAATGCATGGGAAAGTGCTGAGAGGCGGGCCGGGTGATCTCAGTCTGAGGTTGCCTTGTATAACCAGACCAACGGGTTATATTCCTTTGTCTCGTATATACACTCGCGCACCTTTGCTTGTCGGTTATCCACCGACCCGTCATTTGGCGGGTTCGGCCGTGCTAGAGTGTTTTTCTTTTGATCAATATTATATTTTTAATATTCTTAATATGATTAAGATTTTTAATCCAAATTTGAGCGATTAGGATACCATGTCTTTCAGTGTTTAGTGTGGGCGTCCATATCCGAGTCTGGATTCTACCCTATTTTGTTATTTTCTCGGGATGCGGTCCTCTGGCCCTTAGTGGTACAATGTAGGCTCCCATTTGTATCATCTATCATTTTGTCATTTCTCGGGATGCGGTCCTCTGACCCCTGGTTGGTACAGTGTAGGCTCCCCTTTGGGATGCGGTCCTCTGGCCCCATGTTGGTATAGTGTAGGCTCCCATCTGTATTATATTTCATTTTGTCATTATTTTCGGGATGCGGTCCTCTGACCCTTAGTTGGTACAGTGTAGGCTCCCATCTGTATTATATTTCATTTTGTCATTATTTTCGGGATGCGGTCCTCTGACCCTTAGTTGGTACAGTGTAGGCTCCCATTTGTGATAGTTTCCGATTTGTTATTTCCTGGGTAGTTATCTCATTTTGACGATATGGCAACTGAAGACATATTTATCCGTTTGTTTTTATTTTGTAAGGTGAATTATCAGATTTAGCAGATCAGAGTACGTGCTTATGCACGCTCACTCTCCTAGGGCGTTATCGCCTCGGGAGCCCGAATTGTCGTTTATGCGGCATTGGCGTCGCATAAACATAAAGTCCTAAGTTCGTAAGTTGGGTCGCTGGTGGCGCCCGCTTAGGCAAGGCCCAAGTTCGTAAGTTGGGACGCTGGTGGCGCCCGCTTGGGATAGATCTGGTGATTTACAAATCGGGATATTTATTTCGGGTGTTTGATTTTCGTATCTTATATTTTATATTACATTACTATTTCTACAGCTTTTCTATTTCAGGGTTATTTGTCATTTCATGTCATTCATGTAGAGGTGTTCTCGAAATGTATAAAATAATAATACATTAACATATATTAAAATAATTCATTGCATTTTAAATTTGGTATCGGTATTTGGGTCCAGTCTAGGAAAGAAGATCAAATCTTAAGGCTGGATCTAAATCCGTACTGAGTAATTTCTAAAATTACTCACGTTTCCACGGTGGTTGTGGGATCCAGGTTTACAGGTATGGGCTCGAGTTTTGATGAGAGTGCTAGGTGCAGTCCTGCGTGGTGACAGAGATGCTTCGCCGCTTCCGCATGTGAGCAGGGTAGTGGATTAGGATCTATCGGGTTTCGAGTTTTATTTCTTTCTTTTGGGTTTTTCTTTAAGAGATTTTGTCGCCCATTCCGAGGTGGAGCTAGCCCGCCGATGTCGGCGTTGTATTTCTCTTTGTTCATTCGGATTTGTATAGTCATGTATATTATATTATTATTGTTTTGTTTATTCTGTGATTTTTTTATTTTATTCATTAAGCCTTTCGTACGCACGTCTCGTCGTGCGTACGTGGCGGGATTTAGCACCCTAATCCGTTCAATTTATTTTTGGGATGTGACAGTCTCTCCCATGTACTATCCCATAATATCCCTTCATTTTTTTCTCAATTTCAAAATGAGATGCAATTTTTTTTATGCTCAGTTTTCAGGGTGTCCAAGTCATAATCATAATAATAATAAATCATAATATAATATAATACAATATAATCAAATAATAATCGTTATTCTGATGAAACCTAATATGTTATACCATCTATAACTTGATATACCGAATTAACACTCTTCTGTATTCTTCTACTTAGTCTAAAATTGTTTTGACAAATTAATTCATCGAAATAGTTATTCTATTATAATTTTTTGTTTTACCATCCAATGCCAAACAAACCTAAAGATTTAGGTAGAATATGTGTAAAAAGCTCTATATAGAGCTTGGAGCCCAGCTACGTGTATTAGTAAATCTTCCATCAAAATGGAAAGTGAAGTTGTGCAATTGTTCTAACTGACAAAAGATATTTTTTGGTCACGTAATAAATGACCTTTTCGTCAATCTGTATGCTGGCATATTTATAATTAGATGTCTTCTGGATGTAATACTGCATAAATTAGAAAGAGTTAGGATATAATGCTATGCGTAGATAATAATTAAATTTGCTACGGACTCAAAAATATATTTAAATCATCTTCAAATTTTGATATATGGGTCTCAATAAATTATTTATATTAAAATATGATTAGATGTAAAAAAAAATTAATTTTATAAGTATTAGTTTTGAATTTTTAAAAATGACTTAAAAATATTAATTATTATTATTCAATCATCTTTAAAAAAATCCAAAACTAATACTTAGAAAATTCGAAAATAATTTTTTAAAATCTAATCATATTTTGATATAAATAATTTATTGAGATAAATCAAGATTTGAAAATAATTTATCTATATTTTTCAAATCCGTAGCAAATTTAATTATTAACTACCCGCACCATATCCTAACTCAACTAGAAAATATGTTCCAATTTTGTTAAACTTATCCTCTGCCTCTAACTTCATTCCACGGACGTCATTTCCACACTTTCACACGAAATAATAAACAAATGATCTCGCATTCTATATCAGTCAACTAATTATTTTAGTAAGCATGCATTTAAATGGAACTGTCCCGCTTAGTCACTCAGCATTTCAACCTTCGTCTATGGGGCCCGAGGTCACCAGAACGGTATAAGGCTTTACTCGGAAAACCACGGGTGAGAAAGTTCAACAGCAGTCAGCACGATTTTTCAAAAATCTTTGGGATACACGCTCTCCCCCGACGTGGCCAGCACGAGGCCGGGGCGCACCGCAGCCCGGACGCCCGCCCACCACCCGCACGTGGCCGGGGCGCACCGCAGCCCTGACCCCCGCCCCCACCCGCACGTGGCCGGGCGCACCGCAGCCCGGACCCCCGCCCCCACCCCGAGGTCGGGCGCACAGCAGCCCGGACCCCCGCCCCCACCCCGAGGCCGGGCGCACCGCTGCCCGGACCCCGCCCCACACCCGCACGAGGCCGGACGCCGCTGCCCGGACCACGCACCCCCCACACCGGCACGAGGCCGGGCGCACCGCAGCCCCGACCCCCGCCCCCACCCTCACGAGGCCGGGCGCACCGCAGCCCGGACCCCCGCCCCCCACCGGCACGAGGCCGGGCGCACCGCAGCCCGGACCCCCGCCCCCACCCGCACGAGGCCGGGCGCACCGCACCCGCCAAGGCCGGGCGCACCGCAGCCCGGCCACCGCAACCCCCACCCCTAAAAAAATTTATAACTTATACTCTGCCACAAGGGCTGATGGTAGCCCAGGCTCCTCTCATGGACAATGGAGGGACCGAGCTGTCCAGACAAGTGAAGTCTCTGCATACCCCCTATCCTCTTTTATAAGGCTCCCAAGCGCATCCTCTCTGCATATTGGACGCTGTGGGACTAACGAGGCGGTAGTACATCCATGGATGTGAACCGCTCGAGCGCTCGTGAATAGATCTTAGACTAGAGAATCTCTCTTTTGCCTTATCGCTACCACAAGTTACGGTGTGCTGCTTTTGTTCAAGTTTGACACCTAGCTGCTTAATCATCTTTGTTTAAATCAACCTGTTCGTTGTTGTTAATTTTGTCGAGGTATTTGATTTCTTCATTATTTTCATATCGTAAGATCTCTTTTGTTGTTGTGTGTTTACAAGCGCTTGGATGCTTTATATTCACTATTCACTGAGAGTCATCTTTAGAGAAAATTTAAAAAACAAGGAACCTTATTATCTAATTTCCTTCTGAAACTTTTGAAAAGATGTTAGGAACAAAACTATGTGATGTTCTTCTGTGACAATGGTGGTGATATAATTTCTGTTTATTTTCCTATCCTTTGTGCATAGTTGCCGTTCTTCTGACATATTGGTGCTTGTTGTTGTCATCGTAGGAAATGAAAAAAATTTGTGTGACAATTGTCTGTACAAAAATTATCGGTGCTATGCTTGTGGAATATTGGGTTCATCTGGAATGTCTGATGATCGGGAGGTAACATTCTTTTCTCAAACACAACTCTATTATGTTGCTAATAAATAGTGCATCATTCAGTATTTTGAAAATTGAATGAGTTGCATTGCATTATAAAAGCTGCCGCATGTTTTTAACAAGTAGGAATTTGTTTGGGTTACCTTACAGGTTTCCTCTCTTCAATGAAGAAATCCAGAGGGTATATGCATCTTCAAATTCAACAATTTAGATTTAACAAAACTTTACTAACTGAGCAGTAATTAGTGCCGACTGCATGTCTCTGTGTCAATGGAGACAGCCTGCACTTTTGCTCCCTTTTTGGATTAATGTGGGAAATTTTTTGAAGAATGAGCACTCTGAATAGAGTAGTATTCTATTCTGGAGGATATGGATTCATTACTGCCACCATTGCTCGTGATAGGAAGGTTATTTTAGCTTAAATATTTTAGGGCATTTTAGCTTAAACTTTTTTTCGATAAAACTTTCAAAATAGAAAAGACTAAGCTGAAGCCAGGTTTCAACTGGATGAACCCTGTCGTAACTGTTAAGAACAAAATTAAATAACCCGAGAATACAAGAAGAGCAACATACCAGATCATATTAGAACTGCACGTTCTATAAAAGCAACAATGTTTGTGAATGACCACAAATTAGTAACACACATCAAGTTCAAAACATGATAAGAGTTTCCTCAGAGATTGACAATACAATCCATGTCGCTTTCATCATAATTAGACAATGACAAAAAGAAAGAAAAAAACTTTGGCGCCAAAAGCAACAAAGTAAATGGAAGATGTGAAAGGCAGTAGAAGCATCAACCCTCAAGAACTCCCAGTATGTCATCATCCCGGAACAAGTGAAACCTGAAAGGACAAAATTATGAGATTTCCCATATGACTTCATTCTTAAATATTAATGAGATTTATCACACGACTTCAATATTAATTTTTATATTAAAATGACTAGGCACTTAAAAATAAAAGCACAGCAAGAAATTGGCATTTAATTTTCTTTGATTAATTCTGCATCACTCAAATGAAATTATTTCAAACTGTGGAAATCATCCAAATAACTAATCTGTAAATCATTAACAAAATGGTTACAACTGAAAACCAATTACTCTTTCTAGGAAAAAAAAAGAAAAGAAATGAGGAGGGGGGGGGCATACACTTTGTCACCCAGCTTGACCTCAGTGCCTCCATATTCCGGCAAAAGAACCTCATCTCCTTCTTTGAAGGAAACAGGAACCACATTCCCATTCTTATCACGGTCGCCAGGGCCCACTGCTATTACTTTTGCAGAGTTCAGCTGTGAAGAGAAACAAAAACACGATGCAAATTTAAATAAGATGATTCATGACATCAAAATAAATCATGTTTGCAAATCAGTACCAAATATAGGACTCTCTTAAAAAGATACAGCATTTCTTATATTTGCACCTAATACCAATAATTTTAAGTTCATATTACTAATATTCAGTGGTCAAACTGCCCATGCAAAAAGGGTAAGTTTCCAAAACTCTTTTTAAAAACTTTGAATATCACAAATTCATCTATTAATCAGCATTTTTTTTAGATTTTACCCCAACATAAGGGCGTTTGATTGAGGCGGAGATAACCAGGGGATAAAATCATCCCCACCTCTCACAGGTACTAATATTATTCCCTAGTTATCTCCAATTCATAGCTCCCAAACAGAGCCAAAAGGAAGATCACTTGTTAAAAAGTAATATTTTTTCAACAACTTGATGAGGTGCACACCATGAATCAGCAGGGCAATGTTGAGTCTGTCTTGCAAATTTTCAAAGGTTGTGTATCATTCATGAACAAAGTAATTAATACAGAGTATAATTCGCAGCAAAGCTCGTGGAAGTGGAAGTTACTCCCTCATCGCATAAGTAATAAAAATGCTCTAATACTGTGAGCTTGATCCCATATACACAATCAGCCATATAAATTATCAGGGTAATAACAGTAAATAATACGCATCAGTACAACTGATTGCACCTTTTCACTTACTAACCAAGTGTGGAATTCAAAATGCGAACAGTGCACTAAAGACCAGCCAACAATTCTACAAACAAGATTATGCTCCATGTTAAACAAGGAATAAGTTCAACTTCCACTGACAGAAGAGACAGTGGAAATTATAAATAAGTACCTTAGCGGTCTTCTCAGGGAGAAGGATACCAGCAGTGGTCTTGGATGGAGGCACGATCTTCTCCACCAACACGCGATTCAAGGCTGGGATCAATCGCTTCGCCATTTCCGACTGAAGAAAAGATTTCGCTAAGGTTTGCGGCTGTCTAAAACTGCCAGAGAGCAACTGATCTTAGGGTTTATGGAGTCGACGGCGAGGAGAGAGGTTTAATGGTTTATTGAGGCTAGAAGATGCGAAAGGGATGTTCGAGAAGGTTCTAGCACAGACAATGAATTGGGTTTATCTTGGGCTTAAAAGAGCCCATGAGATGTCTCAGGCGAAGTCAAGCACACAAGGTCGGTGTTTTTACATGTAAGATTAAAGGCGAATCTAGGCCTAATTTTTTCTAGAGAATTGTATTCATTATCTGTATATTTTTATATCATTAAATATAAATATTTTTAAAAAATATATACTTTCTAACTCAATTTTTTTAATATATATTTTTTAAAAGTATTTATACATTACATTGTGTATAAATAAGGTATAAAATTTTGATTTTAAGAACATTTTTTTTCTAATATAAGAAAAGATTAATGGTGCTGTTCGGCAAGGGAGGATTAAGCTTTCTTAGACTTTCTCAGGGTTCGTTTGGCAAATTAAGGAATAATTTTAGAATAGTGGTAATTTTGAAAGAGAGAGAGAATAGTATCTTTTTAGAAGAGTGGTAGAAGAGTGATATTCTTGACTATTCGGAGGAGTTAAAATATTATTTGGCAGTTGTTAATCAGAATAGTTAAAATATGAATAATTATGATACTAACACAACAAGAAACTGTCACACCCCGACTGATCAGGCATGACATATCCCACCACGAATACACAATCATATGTATTCGTAAGGCTATTTACTAGGCATATTCAAGCAAAAACAGATAATATAACACCATAATACTGTATCAGTTGTAATATGTACTTAACACACAATTATATATATCTAACACAAGAACAAGAAAATTTCAAACAAGTAGTCATAACCATCCATATACGGTAAGGTTGTGAAATCCCAGAATATTCACAAATATTACAACAAAAATATGGATTTAACCAACCGGGATCCAAAATAACACACTGATACAGTATTATAATATACACAAATAGAAAAGGCTTACACGTTGCTTGACCCGTGTCGCGGTTTGATCCCAAAACCTGTAAAAAATATTTAAAACCACGTAGTGAGAAATAAAATTTCTCAATGCAATATTTAGTTTCAGTATCGGATTTACAAGAAATCACGTATCTGAAATTAAATACTCACAAATGCATATGCAATTAATAATATAATCATTTGAATATCAATAACAGACATACAACAAAAAATATATATAGTCTCTATTTTATCTAGTATATATTGGTACCATTTTTTTCTCTGGTTTTTCAAGTCTGGATCATATCACAACAGATAGCAAGATTTATCAATTCATTTTGGCCAAATAACATAATAACAAGACAGTTGACCCGGCAGCATGCCTAAGTCCAGAAAAAGTAATATAACCCCCTTTCCCAACCGGTATTGGGCACAAAAGGGGACAGTTTCAAGATACACATAGTGAACCTGTTTTTCGAAGTCAGGTTGCAACCATCGGCCTCCAATATATTACTTTTACAGAATTCCAGTGATCAGATACACAAATTCCTTTCAGAAATTCAATAATGGAGAACAATCTATATGGTTTACCAGTCGAAATGAAAATCATTCCATGCAATTTAATAAATAAAAATCAATGCAAATGCCATAAACAAAAGATGCAATTCAATTGAATTTCAAAATGCAATAACGAAGTATATAATTTCAGAAAAGAAATTCTCTATAATGCCGAAAAAGAAACTATGCACCTGTATGTTCTCACTCACGGTATAACTAGTCGTTGGACTTACAATTTACTTTATAATTATTCTTGCTAATAAGTTAATGAATTTAGAAGAGACTGAGTGTCTCACCGTACAACATTAATTTGTTAAGCTAGTGTAAATCGTTATTCAGATTAGGATGATAACTAATTATTAAAATATAATTATACAAAGTTAACTTATAATAGGTCATGTGTCATGTACATTAGGTTGATACTGATGACTAAAATATAAAAATTCTGAAACATTAACCATCCTTGACCAATTGTCAATGAACAAAGTGATTTAACCATTAAGCAAAATAAATAATTAATGAAACTAACAACCATGGTACCCAAAACACACTACCAGAAAAAATTGATTTAGAACCGCCTATTTAGAACCGGTTTTTTAAAAAACGGGTGTTAAAAGGTGACAGTGGCATATTTGTAAATTTTATTAAAATTATTAGAACCGGTTTTGTATAACAACCGGTTACAAGTTTTTTTATTAAAACCGGTTTTATAATAACCGGTTCTATTTGATTTAATTAAAACCGGTTTTAACAAAATCGGTTCTAAAATTTTTGTTTTAGAACCGATTTTATAAAAACCGGTTCTAATTTATAAAATTGAATTAGAACCGTTTTTTATAAAAACCGGTTCTAATTCAATTTTATGAATTATAACCGCTTTTTATAAAAACCGGTTCTAATTCAATTTTATGAATTAGAACCGCTTTTTAATAAAAATCGGTTCTAATTAATATGAATTAAAACCGTTTTTTAATAAAAACCGGCTCTAAAGAAATTCTTTGCATCAACCAATAGAATTTTAGTTTTTTGCTCCCACAGATTGCTATGTTTTTCAATCTAACCGTTGGTTCATGCTTATCTGACGATCTAAAAACCAAAAATTAAAAATCTATATCCCACGGATTATCACTCTTCATCCTCCTATTTCATATATAAAAAAAAAAAAAAGAAAACAGACATTCACTATTTTTTTCTAATCAAAATAAAAGAAATATTTCAAAAAGAATGAGAGAGAGAGAAAAGAAAGACAAAATAAAAACACAAAGGAGTTGATTTTCAACAATCTACAATTCTATTTTTGATATTAGGTTTAATATATATTAAAATATATTAAAACAATCTTAGCTTGAAGAATAAATTAAATAGAGATATTGAGAGAGAGAAAGAGAAAGAGCAAATGTCATCTTGAAGAAAGAAAAAAGAAAGGGAAAGAGAAAGAAGGATTTGATTTGATGTTTATTTGAAGTTTTTAGTTTAGTTTTTTTATTTTTTCTTTAGAAATTGTAAAGATAGAAAATTTGTCAGATTTTCTTTAATATGTAAATTATATATAATTATTTTATTAATGAAATATACTTTATTAGTTAATGATAAAATTAAATTATTTAATCAAAATTTAAAGAAATCGGAACTAGAGAATATTAAGAAAAAAAACTATTTTTTAGTAAATAGTACCATCACAAAATATTAAGAAACAAAGTTTCCAAGATAATAATGTATTATCCAGGCAGTGTAGTGGAGATATTTGAGAGAAATTGACGAACTCAAATTATTTGACTTTCTTCCTGGGGCACGTTGCAATATTCAATGTGTACAATTCAACTTCTTTTTGTCGAGTTTAGAACCACTTATTTGAAATAACCGGTTCTAAATGTTAGAATTTAGAATCGGTTATTTGAAATAATCGGCTTTAAATACCCCATTTAGCACCTCCTCTTAGCGCCGGTTTTTAAAACATTTAGCACCGCATAGTTTTAGAACCGGTTGTATAACCGGTGCTAAATCCTTTATATAACCGCACTCTTCTACTTAGTCTAAAATTCGTTTGGCAAATTAATTTGTCGAAATAGCAATTCTATTTCAATTTTTTGTTATTTCATTGAGTGCCAAACATATCCTTAATTCTTACTTCTTACACTTCTTTAGTATTTTAAGTCTGTCAAACATGTAATAAGACTTAAGATCTCCTCCTTAATCTTTCTTTCGCTCCTGTATCTTAAGGCTGCCCAAAAATTTAAGTCATATATCTATACGACTTAAAAGATTTTCTCAAGCTTAGAGCTTCCTTAAATTTCTCTCTTAAGCACTAGGGGCGGGGCGGATGCAGGATTTTTGTCAGGGGAGTCAATAATCAGATTCAGTAGTTTATCGAGTTTAAACTCATTTAACTAATGTGATATTAAATAAAAATAAGAAAATAATATCTTTTATATATTAAAAATAATAAAAAATAAAAGATAAAATAATAAATAATCATAGCGATAAAGAAAATTTTCCTTTACGAGGATATTAAATATTTCTTCTCAATAAAAAATAATCAGACAATTCAGAAGATCAGAAATTTAATTCAGATGAGTCAGATTAACAAAATTTTAGTCTAAAAATATTATTTTTCAAAATCTAAAGAAAGTCAATTGACTCCCCTATTCTACTCTAGGTCCGCTTCTGTTAATCACCATAGCCGAATACAAGTTCCTTAGAGGAGCTTAAAATTTAAGCTGGCCACCTCCACCGGAGAACAGAACAGGCCCATATGATTAATTATATAGAAAAATAATAAGTCAATTTCCATTCTAGGCGGGATGAGGTTGACAAGTCGATTCACATAAACCTGACAACGTGACAGATGAATTCTGAGAGCGGACTTGTCATTCCGTTTAGCCTATATTTCAGAATTGAACCATTATTTTCTTATATTTTTAATTAGATTTGAACTTTTCTTACATGTATTTATTCAAATATAAGACAGAAGAGTACCAGTATTGTTTGAGATGCGGAACAATCCTTACCTCCTGATCAGAATGAAATCCTCCCTATCAAATGAGAAATAGAATTCTATTTTTTCACCATCTCGTGATCAGAATGAAAAATTAAAAACTTTAGAAAGTAATACAGTAGAAATATGATTAATTTTAGATAAGTCTATATTTTGGTTAAAAAATAGTAACTAAGATAAGTATATTATTCTTAACTAAATCCCAATTTCTCTGATAAAAAGAGAATGGAATACCATCAAGTTCAGGTGTTTTGTTTCCATTTGATTCAAATATAACATTTTTAATTTCATCTAGATTAATAACTTCTTCTAATTTTAATTGTTCTATTGTTAAAAGTTTTTCATTTAAGTTCCGAAGTTGTGGATTGAGTGTAACTAATCTATCATCCACCCTTCCTAAAAGATTTTTATAGTATTATATAATATGTATTTTAATGTTGTCTTGATCATTTATAATTTCATTGTTTATGATCAGAGAAAAAATACTATTCTTTCTCCTTCTATTATTTGCTATTAGATGAAAAAAATTTGTGTTGTTATCACCTTCTAATATCCATTATAAACTAGATCTCTACTATCAATATAATTCTTCATCTGAGTAGATTTTATCTAATTTAACTTTATTTTTCTCCCATGCATTAATTTCTTCTCTATTCATGTCTCTTTCTTCCTGAACTAATTCATTGATTATATTCAAAATATTTGATTTATCTCTTTTTATTTTATTTTCTTTTGTGTTATTATTTCACCTTCTAAATTTTCTTCTCATGTGTTGTATTTTACATTTCCAACTATTACCTAAATCTAAAATGATAAGTTGAAAAGATTGTCATCATATAATTAAAAGTTCATTGAAACCTTCTTAATGTGTCCATGCCCTATCATATCTTATTGGCATTTGATTGTTTATTCTGAGTGAGTTATTAGTAAATAATATAATAACATTGTGGTCAGATTGGTATTTTGGAAGGGATTTATTTAAACGGCTAGGGAATTATCTTTCATAAGGTCTAAAATTAATTAGTTGATTTGTGTTTATAAAAGAATTAAATTTAGCACTAATTGAGTGATTATATGATTTTTCTTTCCTTTCTTGTCTATTTCTTACTATATTAAAATCACTACAAATTAACCATACAACATCTGAGAAATTTCTAATATCTGATAATTCCCTCTAAAATTAATTTCTAAAATTTATTATTGTTAGACCATAAACTGAAGTAAAGAGCCATATAAATTCTGACTTTTTTTTGTTTGATTAATGTTGTAATTGAAAAAGTTAAAATTCAGGTTTGAAGTAATTCAATTTTATTCTCATTTATTCCTACCAAAATACTACCTGATCTTCCTTCAGAAGGAAGATATATCTATTTAGTTATCATGTGACTAAGATTCCTTAATGTTCTATCTTTGAAATTATTTTTTTATTTTCTTGTAAGCTAACTAAATCGATATTGTGGATATTTAAAATATCTTTCACTAATTTTCTTCTATTAGATTTTTCTAGACCTCTAACATTCCAACTTATAATATTTATGAATTAATAATTGAGACCAAACGGAGGACTTTTATACTTAGATCTATGTCTTATGTACTATGTGCATTATCTAATTTATCTAAAATGCCATGTAACACATATAAAAGTTATTGTTTAGATAATGTTCTAAAATATTAAACAACTTTAATCCTTATGTTATCATTAATTCCTAAAGAAAATTCACATATGCAGAATAATTCTACTATCTCCTTATCTGTGAAAAATACATAAGGAAAATCAGAAATTCAAGACTCAATACCTGCTTTCAGAAGTGGGATTCTATTCTGATGTGGACCAGGGACAAAAGTACCAATTATGTACTGAATTGATATCTTTCTCTTTAGTCTTGCACTTTATCTTGCTTGATCAAGAAGAGGAGGTGCCTAATCAGTTGAAGTCACATGTATCACTTTCTTCCCGTCTTCATCATTTCTATCCTTTCTTGGCATTGGTTGAGTGATAGTGGGCTGATTGATAGGCTCAGTGTAGGAAATTATTGCTATATTTGATGGGAGGCTTCTTCTATCTTTATATTCTCTATATTTGTCTCTGGTTCAGAAATTATATCTGATATTATATGGTTAGAAGTATTTGTGAGAGTATAAGATAATTCTATCTCATTCTCCAATAGGGTTTCTTGGTTGAAAACAGTTTATTTATTTTTCTTAGTAGTATCTTGCCACTTTTTTGTACCCCTTGTTTCTTCACTATCAGTACCAGATTCAAGATCCATCTTTTTACTATTTTTCGCTTTCTCTTTCCTCTGCCAGTAGGTTTTAACCTTGGTTCCTTGATTTGGCGGTTGGTCTGTATCAACCATGAGCATATTGCCCTCATGAACGATTTCAAAAAAAAAGAGTGTAAAAGGTTATTAAGCCATCAAATTTTATAAATTTTAGTTTATGAAAAGGAGAGATAACTTCTAGATCAGCCCCTCTTACTTTGAGACGCAAGTAAGAGAAATCTAAGTGGTTGCTAGACCTTGGGTCCACCTCTAGTAAGGTACTACCACTAAGTTCCTTGGTAATACATTCAAATTCAAACTTTGTGAAAAAGTGATAAGGTAGACCTGATATTTTGATCCACGGTGACATTGGTGGATGACTTGCATTGTCATGGTTCTCTTTATTATACTCCTCCATTGGAAATTGAATACCTCCTAGTGTGAGTGCTCGAAATTCTAGAGTTGTAGCTTTTCAAAGGAAGTTTGGGGGATCCAATAGATACTTGTGGTTGCTAATAGCTCGAACCACCCATTGAATCCCAGCAATCGGGAAATTTTATGCCAGATACACCTAAATGTAGAGAGCTCATCTGTTATTTTTTTATGTATATTTAAGTACAAAAGTTAATAGCTCAAAATAATCCTTAACTCCAAAGAAAGAAAAAAAATTCTATTAATGAACAACAAAAAGAGAAAAATATTTCATTAGATATCTGATTTTACATTCATTCTAACTCGGTTATATTCTTCGAGTTCTTATTTTCTGAACAACAAAAAGAGAGACATTCCATCGAATACTACTACTCTTATGTTTGCTTGCTTGACTCTTTGACTATATTAGAGCTCTTTAACATCTAATAACATGAGGTATACAATTTTCAATCCAAATCAGTTTGCCTAAATTGATGCTTTAGTTGTGGTATTTGATAATATATATACATTTTTTGTAAATTTGAATTCAACAATCTAACTGAAATTAGAGGACCGAGAGTCTACATTATTATGAATCTCGATGCAAAATTAACGGCTCCAGAGGACTTTGAACTAACTTTTTTATTCAAAACCCTTTGTACCTCCCCCACCTTCGTATCACTGGTGGTTGAGAAGTCTGAATTAGTGAGTTGCTAAGTATGGGTTGAGGTGGAGGATTTGCTAGATTGATAGGGAGAGGGGGTTTCAAGGTAATTGCTCTACAGTCGGTGACCTAATCTACCACAGTCGAAGTATACGATTACATTGCGACATGCATTTGAGAGGTGGTTCCTTTCTCCACACCGATAACAAGATAAAATCACTTTCTTTCTATTTTCCCTAATCTGAGCAAGTTTTCGTTGAGCATTGTTTTAGGTTTTGGTTGATTCGGTGACGAAGTATTAGGTAACGGAGGATCTGATGATTTCTTTGAGGGTTAGGATCATAGAAGTTGAATCGCATTTTGTATCATGAATCGTAGTATTTTGTATCGTATCGGTGTATCGTGTATCATATCGTATCGTTAAGATACACTAAATTTGTCTTAAAATGAATCAATAATAACTAAAATTAATATGTAGTGAATTTTTACACTTGAAAATGTTATTATTTAGCGTTTTATCACATTTATGTAGTATACTAGCATAATTTATACTATGTGAGCTATATATATATATATATATATATGAGCACAAAATTTTATTATAGCTCATATGATAATTCAATGATAATATTAATTAATATCTAAGAAAAATAAAATAAAATAATTCTATTTTAGCTAATAAAATCACTACAAAATAAATTACAATAAGCACGTGCGGGAGAAGTATCTACGGAGAATAAATTAAATTAAATCAAATCAATTAATATAATTTAGTGGTATTGACTACATTATTTGAGTCTTCAAAAATTAATATAATTGCCCACAACTTTGGATGCTTCACAGAAATACTACACGTGTTTATGAGAGAGAGACATGGGAGCAGGGGTGAATGCAAAATTTTAGTTAGAGGAGGACAATAATCAGATTAAAATAACTTATGGGGTCCAAACACATTAATTAATCGAGTAATAACTTAACTGAAAGTACTATTTTTTAAAATTCAAGAGGTCAACTGACCCCCCTAGGCCTTACTACATCCGTCCCTGCATGGAAGAATAAAATAAATAAGAATTACCCACTTATATTGTCTCGTACTTGGAGTTTTTAACTCCTCTCTCAAATCACTGCCATATTTTTTGTTTTTTTTTTGTCGTTTTTTCTCTTTTCGCCTTTTTTCCTCTCACGCTAGGGTTATCTGATCGCCGAACATGATGTGTGAAGTCGAGCAAAAGAGGTAAAATCAAAAAAGTATATGTATCTTAAAATTATTATATCGTTGGGACACGTATCGTATCGAGATACAAAAAGATAAAATTATTATATCGTTGGGACACGTATCGTATCAAGATATAAAAAGATACAGATGCGATTCTTAAATTCTTCTCATAAATTCTTGCACACTCCTGTTTCACATGAGCCCTTTTTCTACCATGATATTGTCATGTCCACTTGAATGATCTGGATTAGACTGCATGTCGTTCGATTGAGTTGCTGGTTGTGTGAATACCTTGTTGACTAGGTCCAGAATATTCTTAAAGGACGAGTCTAATTCACGCAGTAGAGTGTCATATTTAGACTCAGATGAGGTCGCCATTATTTCTTGTAGCTATCGCCGGAAGTAACAATGAATTATTGGAGAGCATCCACACAGTAACTGATTATCCAGTTTTTTTTTATACATGGATCACTCTAAGATTCAGATGCTTCCTTGATTCTGGAGTTGTTACGATTAAGCAAGCTGTAAAATGATAGATAGAGATTCTTGTTTTCTGAACCAAAAATTTGTTGTGCCTTCGTCAAGGTTTCCTACAAAAAGGGTGGGTTAGTAGCTGATGGTAATTTCATATACATAACTACAGCTTCAGCTTAATGCTTGCACTATTACTTGGGTTGTAGTCGAAATAAAGAATAGGGAAATTTGGGATTGGTTTATCAATCTACTCATACTGGATCTAGAAATTGGTTCAGGCCATGGATATGTTATTATAAATTATCAACAGAAGGTTTGTAAATAAATATTGTTATTTGAGATTTTTATTTTTGGGCTTGCATTATTTGTGTGTTTCTCTTGTAGGATCTGGAGAAGTCTATTGAGAGATACAACGGAAACTAGTCCAAATTAATAAATTTTCATGTGTATGTGGTTGATATGATATCAAACATATCCTGATAACTGACCATAAAGTAATGATCGCTGAGCTTGTTACCGGATATAATATTAGCTATTTGATATAATATTATTAGCCTTTTGTAACAAATAGTTATATCATTCCTTTTTTGCATACCTCTGTGATTGTACTTGCCTCATGCAGAACATAGAATGTGTGCAAGGCATATATATGATAATTTGGGCAAAAAATACAAAGGAGAAGATTTAAAGAAGTTTTGAAAATGTGCAAATTCATACACAAACATTGAATATGAGGGTTGTAACGCTCCGACTGAGGCGCTACAGAGATAATATTTTTTGCATCCATCCGACAGTCCGCAACTTGCGTCGCCAACAAATAAGAAAAATAACAAAAAATAAAACGGAATCAGCTTACAAAACTCAGTAACTGATTATTTAACGACGAAGCTTCTCTAACAGTATTATGAATAATAGTCTCATTCAAAACATTTCAAATAATAATAATTTATTGTTATTTATTAAAGCATATATTTTGAGGAATAATGCATAAACACATGAAGATCACACACCGTACCCATCGTGATAAATGAGGGATATCCCATAAATCCGTTAGTAAGCGGGACTCCGCAGAGCCATCTTTCACTCACAACCATTCAGGTTGTGTGGACCCTCTCTTTCGGAGTACGAAAGGATTAACTTACGACATATTCAATTATACATAATTTGACCAGTTCTAACTATCAACATGCAATCAATTCAGACAGTTCAATCCATACTTGATATCACATATCCATTCAGATAGTCCGGGTCACCGGCCCATATATCAAGTCAAAGATCAATCAATCCATATCAACTGAATTCAAATCAAGTCAAGAATTCAATTAACAGATAATATTCAAATACAAGTTATAGAGAAATCCGGTTACCTTGTATGGAACGATTTTGATTTTCGACTCGATTCACATCGTTCCTTGAATCGACCTATGAAACCTATCTAGATTATAACCATTTTAATTATTAATATAATTTCTTTTTAATTTTATGATCTTATTATTTTAAGTGATGATCAATTAACATAAAGCTCTTTACTTTCTTCTACTCGGTTCTCGAATAATCAAGGCCCACAACTCTATTGTTCTTTTCTTTTTATATGCATCTAAATTCCCATAACTCACTTGGTCTGACAAGGTCTTGTGGGCTATATGAAACATAAGCCTCAATTAAAAAAATCATATTAGATTTCTTTCTTACATGTGTTTTACCTGATTGTGCTTTCAACTCTTCTGATTCCTTCTTTCTTTTCTGTTCTCATCTTCATTTTTTTTTCATTCCATTGACGGAGAGAGAGGGGATTCACTTAAGAAGGGTTCAAGGTGTCAAGTGTCAACCGACTCGCCAAAGCCACGTGCCAAAGGATTCACAAACACGTGTCTGTGTTTTTTTTAATTCTACTTTTACAATTTAAACTCTAAACTGATTTTATTTATGAAATAGTCCAAACTAAAATAGCTTACTTTTATTTTTACTATTTACTTTTATTTTTAATTGCAAATTTTGTAAAATAGTCCATAAATTAGTTGTAATTGCAAAATAGTTCAAATTAAATATAACTTATTTTTATTTTCTAGAATATTACAAGGGCAATCTATACTCAATCAGAGGTGAGTCACAACATGCAAAAATTGATCTTAAAACTGACACTAAATTATGTTTGAAGATTTAATTAATAACACATTCAATTAGGTTTAAATCGCTAATCTTTTTTCCCTTCATTTAGGTTTTAGTTATGAGCAAGTGAAGTGTGACTTGAACCTTCAAATGCAATCAGAGTAAGGAACAATATTTATGTATGTATGGCCAAATTAGCGATTATATTATTTCTAAGTTTTTAAGCTCAATTGCATATATGTTGGCATATTTGCGGCTTAATTCCTTTATAACTTGAAAATTGTATTTTGCTAATTTATCTATTTTCTTTTACAGAGACAAACAGATCATGATTCTATGACTCTCTTAAAGGATTTTGCCTATGCAAATAGGTCATGACTTTTAAGTTTTTGTGCTTCAATAATTGTTTGTAAATCTAATAGTTAACCAAATTTGCAAGTTACAATGTCTGATAGATATTGTAACTGTCTGATAGATATTGTAACTGGTTATTGTGGATTTAATGGTATCATGCTCAGATGAACATATACTATAGATTTTTATGATATGATCCGAATATATCAGTCCATGCATTTGTGTTGTTATGCATCTCCAATGGCACCCAAAAATACTTCAATATATAGAAGGTGAGGCAGAAAGTTAACGACTAACTCGCAGCAAATATCATATGGATACGGGACAACAATGGAGTATTAGTTTCATTTGTCACAATCAGACTACTATCTGACTCGCAGTTGATCATTTACAGGGCTTTTTATGATACAACTGTTATCTAATTGAGTTTGTATTGATCAACTTTAGATTTGTATGATTTTTTTTCCTTCGTTCTTTGATTATTTTTTTGTTCTATTTATAAGTTTGTACTGATCAACTTCTAATAAGCAACTTGAGCCACCCTATTTGAGATACACGCATAGTTTTTCTCTTACTTCTACACTTTCAAGTACACTTATTATTTATTTTCTGATTGACTATTCATGAGCAAACTTTATACTGTAAAAGCGGTTCCATGGCTGAATTGGCCAGGGGCACCATTTATATTTGCCAATGAGATACTCTAGCTAATGGGAAGCGAAAATGCATAAGCGCCATATATAAAGTGTTTTAGGTAATGAAGTCGGGTGATAAACAACTTTTACTATATAATATTATTGTTTTGTCTCGGTTTGGAAAATTTTGTAATTTATGAAACTTAAGTCATAAAGTCTTGTAACAGTAAACTGTGTTATTGATAGAACTGTCTTGTAACAGCATAGCGTAGGTACTATACTAATCTTAAATTTAAAGCGTTATAGGACATAAGGGAACTGTGTTATTGATAGAACAGAAATAGGTTTAAGGAGATAAACTGCATTAAGTTATTCACGAGGAAGCGAAATGGTTTGAGACTTTGAGCTTTTCTTTTTTTTGTTGATCCGAGAAATGGTTTGAACTTTGTTGAACGGCCTTCTCTGGGACCAGTCAAGTTGTTTTGGCACGCAGGCTGTTTGAAATTCCTGAGCCAAATGTTTTATCTTGTACAACTCTGATTCGTGGGTATGCTCGAAGAACCTCTCGGAGTAAGCCATCGAAGTGTTTGATAAAATGATAGCTGCTGGACTGAACCAAACGAAATCACATAGAACACACTAATTCATGGGCTGTGTGAGGCGCAAAGGATGGATCTGGTTAAGAAGATAATGGAGCCAGACCCAGTGTTTGATCAAGATATTTGAACATTTAACATATTCATTATTGTACCATGGGGAGGATTGACGAAGCAGCCAAGGTATTTGACAGAATGCCCGAGTTGTGTGGAAAGCGGGAGTTACAGTACCATCATGCATACCTTGTGACTGTGTGAAGTAAGTTCCAGAAGGTTGAGATGCTGGTAGAAAAGAGATGTTTAAGCTGCAAGGACTGTGTGTACCTCTCAATCACTCATGGCAGCTTATAACCCAGTTTTTGAATACTTACGCAGAAACGGACAAGACAACAAGGCAAGGATACTAAAGAGACAGCTATTGGACAGCAGGGCCAAAGTGGATCCTGACATCCTGTTGCTTTTAACACGGTTATCTTGGGTCATTGCAGAGAAAGAGAATTTAAAGAAGGGCACAAGTTGTTACTATCCATGATTAAATGAGACATGATGCCTGATGAAGAGGTTTATACCACTCTTATTAATGGTTATCTGCAATTGAAGAAATGGCGCTATGCTTGGGAGATACAGATACTTGAGAGGATGCTGAATACTGGTCACCAGCCTGGAACTGAAGCTTTTCATTTGGTTTTGGCTGGCCTCTTGAATAAAATGAATTATCTAAAGAAGCTGGTAGATAGATGGAGGTGATGCTGGAAAGAGAGCAAGGGATTATAGAAATGGATTGATTGACAAGGCTTTGGCGGCTGTTAGGTCCCTTAATGACAAGGGGTGCTATGTTAAGGTATTAAATATTTGTGTGAGAAGAGCAAGTTCTCTGAAGCAAGAGAGCTCTTGCTGTTTAGTTTAGAAAGACGACAGAATTTTTTATACCACTGACTTTTGTTTTGTAATTGGTGGTCTTTGCAAGAGCCAAAAAATGTTGGGTGCATTTGAGCTTTTCTTTGAAGGGGTTGAGCATGGAATTGTCACTTCTCTTTCTCGTGACTTCTTAATGGCTTTACATTATGACTTGAAGGATGTGGATGGTTTAGAGAGGAGATTTCGTGCATAAACAATTAAAGTTGTGCTGATATTCAATCTAGAAATTGATCTATCAGGCTGTGATTTTGAGGAAAATTTGAATATTAGCAAGAGAAACTCAAAAGTTTCCGGCTTGACTAACTTGATTTCTCTAAAGCGTCTTGCAGCACGGACACATAGGCGAAGCAAAAAAGAACAAGCAAAAATAATGAATATGCTGTTGAGACAATGAGATGCAGTAGAAACCATTTTGATTTTTAAGTAATATATTTTACAGGATGTGACTTGTGTTAGCGTGGGAAAATTAAGCTTGGGACTGACTGGGATGTTTTCAAGATGGGAAATAGACGGTACTTGGAATATTTTGGTACCAGATATTAGAAATTAATCCGCGCTAAAAGAGGCTCATAGATGCTGGATATGTTATTACTTGCTTTCGTGTGTAATAATCAAAAACATTTTCTTTTTAGTCCTATTAAGCACGCGAAACTTTTTCCAATTATCTAAAAAGAAAATAAAAAGAGGAACGGAATTAATAATCTCGACTGGAAACTAAGCAGATCTATCCCTTTTCAATCACTAATATATAAAGAAGCCTTTTATATGCATTGAATCATATACTGTAACCTTACAAAAACACAAATTAACTTTTTTTTAGGAAAAGATATGAATCAAGCCCGTAAATTTCATTAATATAATTAAGATATGAATCAAGCCCGTAAATTTCATTAATATAATTAATCACCCTGATGTGATAAAAAAAATAAAAAATAATAACCACGTTATATAAAAAGACAAGTATAGAATATCTATTTTTCTCTGTAACTGGGGCTGCTAACTAGTTCATGTGAGAAGTAATTGTTTGTGTTCTTTGATTATCTCTCGTGTTGTGTCCAACACGTCTTATGGTTTCTCAGCAAAGATACGCCTACATTTTTCTCTCCATACTATAAACACCGTTGTTGCTTCCATCCGCCTCCAAAACATGTCATGGTTGCCTGTTATGAGCAACTTTGCTGATTCAGAAGTTTTATACACTGGACAAGGTTGTTGTGTCAGTGGGATTGCATCTGTTATGGAATCTCTGAGCCGCTTAACATATGAGCATTCATGAAAAATGTGGTGAGCTGTTTCTAGTTGTCGGCATAGATAGCATATGCTAACTATCACCCAACCCCTTTTAATCATGTTATCAATTATCAGTAATCTGTTTCGTAACATCAACCATAGAAAAACCTGCACGACATGTCAATAATTTACCAGAGTTTGAAAAGATCTTGTTGTATGTGCGTGGCGTGTCAGTGATGAACCTGTAGGCTGATTTTGTTGTAAATGCTGTCGATGAGTTCCTAGACCACTGCGGTATGTCTCGAGCCTGATTGAGTTGTACGACACTGAGGCTTTGCTGCAGCAAATCATTTTCAGCTCTTGCTTGTGTATTCAATTGCTCGATTAGATATAATTGGCACTCAGCATGCTGTTAATGATTCACAACCGAACCATCTCTATATCTTGCATGTGTATAGAGGTGTGAAAACTGAATTTTGAGGGGGCTCTGTACCCAAGCATTATGCCAGAACTGCACTATAACTCCCTGACCCAATTGATATTGAACTGAGGAATCAAAAATTGGTGCCAACACTGTGAGACTAGACCAAAATCTTGATGCATTGGACATTTCCCACAGTTTGATGTGTGGTCCTAGAGTTACCGTTGCCTTCTTCCACCAAGCTTGATCTTGATGCACCCATAGCCACATCCACTTAATCATTACAACCATCAGAAGCTTCTCTGATGACTCTTATATCAATGGGATTCGACTGAAACTCAGCCATGCAGGCTCTCATGCTGACAAGAAATGACCTCAATGCAGCTACAAATGTCCTGCTTGAAGCACAGTCCCATTAACACCAAAAGAAATCATAACAAGATTTTTACTTACCAAGATTCTGGCAATAGCTTTTTTCCATACAAGTTAATTTGTGTTTTTGGGGGCATAGTGAGAGTACACAATAATTCTATCACCAATTTTGAACATGTTATATTTCTCTGATTTTCAAAAAAGTGCCATTGAATTCAAACACATAATTTAGTAAAGTTTGCAGTCATTATTGTTTGATATGCAAATCATATTCTTATGGTTCTGATAACTACTATAAGATGAAGAACACAACCAACCAATCTAAATTATATTATACAAATGCTGAGACTGAACCACAATTTGATCAAACAAAAATTGCACAGTTCAAATGTAAGTTGGGTGAACAGGATGGCAATTGTAGAGCTTCATCTCATTTGCTGGGTCAGTTCAGATCAGAGGCTAGTGGATCAGTACAACTGTACCTTATTTCATGCTTAGAATAACTTCTTTTTTTTTGGTAATGAAGGGATAATCTTCCAACTCATACATTTCATTAAGACATAATAATTCTCAAGAATTTGATAAATTGGAAACCCCTTTGGGCAGTTGGGGCCTATAAAGATAATTGATCAGGTCCAGAGCAGAAGGTCACTGCTACTTCAAGAACAAATTTTTGAAAGGTTGAACAAGATAGAATATTAGCTCTAAATAAAATAATGCTCACCTGGCAAATACCGCTATTCATGATGAAAAACAGATGGAAAATAGAAAACATGACCCGAAAAAAAGTTGCTTGCCTCTGGTTGATTTACATCTCTTTGGCGACATGAGTTAGAAGACAGCCTCTCGACATTACCATCACTTGATGAATTTTGAGATGAACTACCTAAGGATGGCAATGTAACTCGTGACAAGATTGAGGTAACTGCATCTGGAAACTGTTGGAAACTACTTATGAACATGTTACTTTTCACTTGAAGTGACTAAGATTTGATTTATAAATCGGGATAAGATTCTTATAGAAAAAAGCCCTTGGTACTTTTTGATGTCAAGCATTGTTAAAATTTGATTTATAATGACTTTATTTTGTATTTTATCATGTCAATTTCAATGTAAAATGGTCATGTTGACCTGTTCTTTCCAAAAAGTCATTAACAAATGTAAATTATTCTCTTACATGTAATAAGAATTGATAATTTGATAATAAAAACATAGACAAATAAAAACTAATGCATTGCTATCAATAAATAAGTCAAAAGGAGTCAAATCAATAAATAAGAAAGACATAATTGTTAATTTATTATTCTGACAAAGGAGAAACGTAGAGAAGTTCAAATTTTTTGGAATTAGTGTTTACCTAGAGACCTGTCGGGTATATAAAATATAAATGACTTATTGGTCAAGTACACTGTTAATATGCAGAACCTTGATGAGACAGGAATATCAAAGAAAAAGGGAACAAAGGAAGCAAATATCAGGCTGTAAGAGCCAGGTGTGAGTTTATCCAGAAAATCTGAAAAACAGCAAGAAAAATTATGTAAAGGAAATAAATGAAAAATGTAAACATGATACATATATTAAATGACTTGTACCTTTCAGATAACCCAATGCAAGAATCTCAAACAGGAGAGGCACTAGCACAGAAAAGGATACAAAGACTTGGAAGTTTATCATGCTTTTAGTGCATATAAAATAAACTAAAGCACAAACAAGAACACTGAATTAAAACATGGAGAGATAATTACAGCATATTTATTGGAGCCTATCTGTCTCTCAAAGATTCTAAAGTAGTAGAGAAGACATAATCCAAATATTAATTCAGGTGTAGATGAAAAGGCGATGATTGAACAGATCAGCCTCCAGATTCATAAATTTTCAAAGATGTCCCGCATTGTAAGGAAAAAATACTATCTATATCTCATATGTGCCAGATTGCAATAGCACAAATTTGATCTCTGTAATGCACAAAAACATAAAATGAAAATTCAAAAGTATGTAAGGAAGGACACATGTATGGTAATATTTGTACTGTACTGTATGGACACAAGTAAAGGCATTCAGTGTGCCTGAGCAACACGAGGTAATTATACCACTCTTTGTAGCAATTTTAGACTAAAATATTAAAAGAACGCCCGTGAGAATCTGGTAGAAAGATAAACTAAATCAATATCCAGTTCAAATGCGAACCCAGTAAGCTAATCCAAGATTCAAAGAATAGCCTCCAAATCCAAATGCGACCGTAGAGAGAGTCGTGGCAATGAAGATAGTCTTCGTGACAGGAGCATCATCTAAATCAAAGACAAGCAAGAAGCCTCGCGATATGATCCCAAATCCATTAGACGAGAATAGAAATGCAAGAAATTCGGAAATTTGATTTTTTTTACTGAAACCGATGGACCACCATTCATTTTTTTCTCCGGCGGAGAACAGGCGAGAGAGCTCTCGAACAATTGAAAACTGAAGTAGCTTGGGGAATCGGTTTTGGTCTGGTCCCTTCTCAGAAAGAACTGGGAAATAAGCAATAGCGACAAGCAGATGCGCTAGTGGATGAATTAAGAGACAATTGGTGCAGAACTGTAGATTTGGTGTTCTGGGCTGGGCCCATGGGATGGACCGTACTAATTTAGTTTTGGGCCTAAATTGGAACTAGGTTTTATTTCTTTTTTTTTCGAAATAGAAAATATACATTTCAATTGGGTTTTTTCTTCATTTTGAATAAGATGTGTAGCCCAGAAATATTTAGGCCTCAACGAGAAAACGAGTTCTCAATTTCCCATACTATTTCTGAGAAATTTTGATGCATTTTTTATTCACATAGTAGTAATCAATTCCGAGTTTTGACTTAATCAGATATTTTAGTTTTTTTAGAAAATTATGCCATAATTTGTTATAAAACTATTCATTATCCCCCTCCAAATTTTATCGACATAGTTTATTGAAAAAAATATATTTAATACCTTCATGTATTTAACAGTCCCCGCTAATAAAAAATTACCGAGAAACAATTTGATGAGAGAGATCAAATAAATAAGAAGAAAAAAAATATTAGGAAGATAGCTTCAGATCCAAAGGTGCTCAAGTTTGTTGCGCAGTTGCGCTAGATATCACCCCTCATAGGACAAACCAAAGCGACTGTACTCGGCGACAAACTATTATTTATTTGGAATATTATATCTGATGTAGATATTTTGATAGTTTATACTGTTGTAAAGAGAAGGATTCAAAACATATTATTCATGCCTTCATTTTTTAAAATTCTTAATGACAGAATTTTGAATCTTAAAGAAGGCAAATTCTGTTATTCAAAAATTGTATTGGAGATGAAGAAATCAAGTTGAGATCAATGATTGTGATTCACTCAAACTTATAAATTGCGCCCTAAATTTTTTTTTCATAGAAGAATCATAATCCCAATCTTTTATCCCCATAAATTAACCACAAACGCTACCTTCTATTTATGGCAAATCTTTCGGTCTCCTTTTTAAGAAAAATCATCTCAATCAGTCAGGCATGCGCATTTTGTGATAACCGTTCAGAAAATTTAAATCGTTATAGCCCCTTGATTTCAGATTTCTCCTTTATAATAAACACATCACTAGACTGAGAGTCAGCTCAAAATTATATTGAAATAGATAATAATGATGATTCTTTTATTTTTGACAACAGTTCTTTCATTTTTATTCCTTCTCGTTACAAGGTTTGCATCTTTCCTCTCACAGGTGTGTTGTCTTTGGGCTTTCGATCAGTTGACCCCTGAATTTTGAAAGTTTACTTTTTGTTAATCTTATGCTTCTAGATTTAATTTTTGATTGATTGGATTATTTAATTATTTTTATTAAAAAAAATATTTAATATCATAGATAATGAAAGAATTATACAAAAGATTTCAAAATATGAAGTCTTATAGAGTAAAGTTTTCTTCGTCGACTTGATTATTTATTATTTTGAGTTTTATTTTTATTATTTTTAATATATAAAAAGATATTATTTTGATAATTTTTTATTAGATGAGAATGTATATTAAATTATTATTATTTATTTAGTATCCGATTAGTTAATGAATATGAAACCGATAAATTATTATAATATGATTACTGACCTATCAAAATTCTGTGTATGTCCATGTTTCCTCTCACAATAGCAATTTACGAGGACCCAATTCTTATTAGATATATATATATATATATATCAAATCAATACATTTCTTACAATCTTTCATCTATTGTATCCATTTCATTGGATTATTGAGAAAGTAATGACCCAATTAATCATCTAGTACCATAATATGAATTCATATATTAAAAGTGGTTCTTGGGAGAGTTATTTAGGGAAATAGATGGAGAGGACATGAAATCAAGGATGCGCGTGTCATTCTCACAATGTGTTATTTTGGGCTTTTGGCAAGCATCAAGATATCCTTATTCATTTGGGCGGGATCTCTTGACAATGGGTTTGACAATGAATTTTTAAATAAATATAAAAAAATTTAAAAATAAAAAATATTTATTGTTATAGATTGGTAATGTTTCAAATTTCATGCAACTTCATTATAGTTTGATAATCCATCAAAATTGTTAAATTAAAATAATTATAAATTATATAAAATTTTAATTGTCTTTGAAGGACTATCAAAAAATAACGAAACTTGCATGAAATTTAAAACACTATAGATCTGTTACACTTAACATATTCTTTGATTTGTCGATTTGCAAAACAATCTTGAATTTTATAATTTGTCTTGTTTAAGTTTTGTGCAGGAATTAACATTCAACACTCATTTTGAATGTTACTTAATTCGGATGCATTAAAAACCGCAGTTTCATTCAATTGATTGAATTTTTCATCATTTTTTGCCTTATAAATACACATAAATTCATGCAAATTCATATAAATGCTAATAATTATATCTATTATAATTTTTTTTATTTAAGACATAAATATGAAAATTCTACGATATTAATTTCGATCAAAACTTAATTTCATCGTAATAACACATGATTTCGTCGAAATTCATATAAATACTCCAAATTATATCTATTACAATATTTCTCAATTAATACCACGATATGAATATTCTATGATACTAATTTTACACAAAACTAATTTGGCATGTATTAACAACTGCTATTAAACTAGTTGTTTGAGTTTTTCATCATTTTAGGCTTTATAACTACACATAAATTTGTGTGAATTAATATAAATAAATCCAATTATGCCTATTATGAGATTATCTAATTAATACTTCGATATGAACACTCTACAATTATAATTTTGCATAAAACTTAATTATATGCATTAGAAACCGCAGATTTAAACAAGTTATTTCAGTTTTCATCATTTTTTTGCCTCATAACTACACATGAATTCATGCAACTTCATCTAAATACTCATAATTACGTCTAATATAATATATCTCGATTAACATAATGATATGAACATTCCACAAGATTAATTTTATATAAAACTTAATTCGGATTTATTAAAAACTATATTTTAAACTAGTTGTTTGAGTTTTTCATTATTTATTGCCTAATAACTATACATTAATTCGTAAAAATTCATATAAATAATCATAAATATGTCTATCATAAGATTCTCCAATTAAGACATCAATATGAAAAATTCTACAATACTAATTTTGCACAATACTTTATTAGGATGCACTTTAAAAACTGCTATTTAAATAAATTATTTGGGTTTTCATAATTTTAGGCTTATAACTACACATCAATTGGTGTAAATTAACGTAAATACTTGTAATTATGTCTATTATGATATTATCTAATTCAACACTCATTTTGAATGTTACTTAATTTGGATGCATTAAAAACGCAGCTTTTCATTCAATTGATTGAATTTTTCATCATTTTTTGCCTTATAAATACACATAAATTCATGCAAATTCATATAAATGCTATTAATTATATCTATTATAATTTTTTTTATTCTACGATATTAATTTCGATCAAAACTTAATAAAGACGTATTAAAAACTGGTGGTTTTTTGACTTTTTTTATCATTTTTTTGCCTCATTACACATAAATTCGGGTAAATTGATATAAATACTCATAATTTGATATATTACAATATTTTTCTATTAAAACCATAATATGAACATTCTACGATACTAATATTACATAAATTTAATTCGGATGTAATAAAAGTTTGTGTTTAAACTAGTTATTTGAGTTTTTCATTATTTTTGGCCTCATAACAACACATAAATTCGTATCGATTCATATAAATACTTCTAATTATATATATTATAAGATTTTATTAATTAAGACATCAATATTAAAATTCTACGGCACTAATTTTGCGCAAAATGCAATAACGATGCTTTAAAAACTAGTGTTTAAACTTGTTGTTTGATTCTTTTCATCATTTTTTTGACTCATGTCTAAACATAAATTCATCCAAATTAATATAAATGCTCGTATTTTTGTCTATTATAAGGTTCTAATGAAGACGTCAATAAGAAAATTCTACAATACTTATCTTGCACAAAACATAATAAAGATGCATTAAAAATTGCTGTTTAAAGTAGTAGTTTGAGTTTTTCATTATATTTTGCCTCATTACAAGTAAATTCGGGTAAATTCATATAAATGCTCCTTTTTAGGTATACTATAATATTTTTCAATTAACACCATAATACATTCTACAATACTTATTTTACATAAAGTTAACTCGGATGTTTTTGTTTAAACTAGTTATTTGAGTTTTTCGTTATTCGAGCCTCACAAGAACGCATAAATTCGTCCAAATTCCTATAAACGCTACTAATTATATCTATTATGAGATTTTTTGCAATTAATATATCAATATCAAAATTCTATGAAACTAATTTCACACAAAACTTAAAAAAAGATGCATTAAAAACAGTTGTTTGAACTAGTTGTTTGAGTTTTTCATCATTTTCTGCATCATAACTACACATGAATCTGTTAAAATTCAGATGAATACTCATATTTATGTCTATTATAATATTTTCCAATTAACACTATGACATGAACATTCTACAACACTAATTTTACACAAAACTTAATTCGGATGTATTAAAAACTGCAATTTAATCAAGTTGTTCGAGTTTTTCATCATTTTTGCGTAATAACTACTCATAAATTCGTGAAAATTCATATAAATACTCCTAAATATGTCTATTATAAGATTTTCCAATTAATACATCAATATGAAAATTATACGATAATAATTTTGCATAAAACATAATTCAGATGTATTAAAAACCGCCGTTTAAGCAAGTTGTTTGAGTTTTTCATGTTATTTTGCCTCACAACAACACATAAATTCGTCCAAATTCAGATAAATACTTCTAATTATGCCTATTAAATATTTTCCAATTAAGACATCAATATGAAAATTCTTTGATACCAATTTTGCACAATACTTAATTAGGATGGATGCATTAAAAGCTGTTGTCTAAACTAGTTGTTTGAGTTTTTCATCATTTTTTTGTCTTATACCTACACATGAATGTCCATTACAACTTCCTCCGGTTAAGACCACGACATGAACACTCTACAAAACTAATTTTACACACAACATAAATTCGGATGTGTTAAGAACTGCAGTTTTAACTAGTTTTTTGTTTTAAGTTTTTCTTCATTTTTGCCTAATAACTACTCATAAATTCGAGAAAATTCATATAGACACTCCTAAATATTTCTATTATTTGGTTGTCTAATTAACACATCAAAGGGAAAGTTCTACGGCACTAATAAAACATAATTACAATACATTAAAAATTATTGTTTCAAAAAGTTATTTGAGGTTTTCATCTTATTTGGTTTTATAACTACACATGAATTCATTTATATTAATATAAATACTTCTAATTATGTATTTTATGAGATTATCTAATTCAAAATTCGAGATGAACCCTATACAACACTAATTTTTCATAAACCTTAATTCGGAAGCATTAAAAATATCAGTTCAAACAAGTTGTTTGAGTTTTTAAAAAATTTGGCCTCATAACTACACATGAATTCTTGCAAACTTATACAAATACTCCTAGTTATGTCTACTATAAGATTTTACAATTAAGACAACAATATGAATATTTTACGACACTAATTTTGCACAAAACTTAATAAATACGCGTTAGAAACTGCAGTTTAAACTAGTTGTTTGAGTTTTTCATCATATTCGGCCTCATAAATGCACATAAATTCTTGCCAAGAAAAGTAAATACTCATAATTATGTTTATTGTAAGAATTTTCAATTAAAACATCAATATGAAAATTATGCGGCACTAATTTTGAACAAAACTTAATAAAGATGCATTAAAAAGTTCTGTTTTAAATAGTTGTTTGAGTTTTTCATAATTTATTACCTCATAACTACAAATGAAATCTTGCAAATTCATATAAATACTCGTAATAATGTCCATTACAATATTTTTCAAATAACACCACAATATGAACATTCAACATTGCTAATTTTACACAAAACTCACTTTGGATATATTAAAAACTGCATTTAAACTTGTTGTTTGAGATTTGCATCATTTTCTGAGTCATATCTGTTCTTGAATTCGTGCAAATTCATATAAATACACCTAATTATGACTATTACAATATTTTGCAATTAACACCACAATTTGAAAATTCTACGGAACTAGTTTTGCACAAAACTTAATTCAGATGTATGAAAAACTGCAGTATAAACTAGTTGTAAGTATTTTTATTAATTTTTGCCTAATAACTACACATGAATTCGTACAAATATAAATAAATACTCCTAGATATGTCTAATATAAGAGTTTCCAATTAAGATATTAATATAAAAATTTTACGATACTAATTTTGCGCAAAACTTACTTAGGATGGATTTTAAACCGCTGTTTAAACAAGATATTTGGGTTTTCATCATTTTAGGCTATATTACTACACATAAATTCGTGTAAAACTAATATAAATACTCATAATTATGTCTATTATGAGATCATCTAATTAACACTTCGATTTGAACCCTCTACAACACTAATTTCGCATAAAACTTAATTTGGATCCATTAGAAACCACTGTTTAAACAAGTTATTTGAGTTTTTCATCATTGTTTGCCTCGTAATAACACATGATTTCGTCAAATTCATATAAATACTCCAAATTATATCTATTACAATATTTCTCAATTAATACCACGATATGAATATTCTATGATACTAATTTTACACAAAACTAATTTGGCATGTATTAACAACTGCTATTAAACTAGTTGTTTGAGTTTTTCATCATTTTAGGCTTTATAACTACACATAAATTTGTGTGAATTAATATAAATAAATCCAATTATGCCTATTATGAGATTATCTAATTAATACTTCGATATGAACACTCTACAATTATAATTTTGCATAAAACTTAATTATATGCATTAGAAACCGCAGTTTAAACAAGTTATTTCAGTTTTCATCATTTTTTTGCCTCATAACTACACATGAATTCATGCAACTTCATCTAAATACTCATAATTACGTCTAATATAATATATCTCGATTAACATAATGATATGAACATTCCACAAGATTAATTTTATATAAAACTTAATTCGGATTTATTAAAAACTATATTTTAAACTAGTTGTTTGAGTTTTTCATTATTTATTGCCTAATAACTATACATTAATTCGTACAAATTCATATAAATAATCCTAAATATGTCTATCATAAGATTCTCCAATTAAGACATCAATATGAAAAATTCTACAATACTAATTTTGCACAATACTTTATTAGGATGCACTGAAAACTGTTGTTTAAATAAATTATTTGGGTTTTCATAATTTTAGGCTTGTAAATTAACTACACATCAATTGGTGTAAATTAACGTAAAAACTTGTAATTATGTCTATTATGATATTATCTAATTCAACACTCATTTTGAATGTTACTTAATTCGGATGCATTAAAAACCGCAGTTTCATTCAATTGATTGAATTTTTCATCATTTTTTGCCTTATAAATACACATAAATTCATGCAAATTCATATAAATGCTATTAATTATATCTATTATAATTTTTTTTATTCTACGATATTAATTTCGATCAAAACTTAATAAAGACGTATTAAAAACTGGTGGTTTTTTGACTTATTTTTATCATTTTTTTGCCTCATTACACATAAATTCGGGTAAATTGATATAAATACTCGTAATTTGATATATTACAATATTTTTCTATTAAAACCATAATATGAACATTCTACGATACTAATATTACATAAATTTAATTCGGATGTAATAAAAGCTGTTGTTTAAACTAGTTATTTGAGTTTTTCATTATTTTTGGCCTCATAACAACACATAAATTCGTATCGATTCATATAAATACTTCTAATTATATATATTATAAGATTTTATTAATTAAGACATCAATATTAAAATTCTACGGCACTAATTTTGCGCAAAATGCAATAACGATGCTTTAAAAACTAGTGTTTAAACTTGTTGTTTGATTCTTTTCATCATTTTTTTGACTCATGTCTAAACATAAATTCGTCCAAATTAATATAAATGCTCGTATTTTTGTCTATTATAAGGTTCTAATGAAGACGTCAATAAGAAAATTCTACAATACTTATCTTGCACAAAACATAATAAAGATGCATTAAAAATTGCTGTTTAAAGTAGTAGTTTGAGTTTTTCATTATATTTTGCCTCATTACAAGTAAATTCGGGTAAATTCATATAAATGCTCCTTTTTAGGTATACTATAATATTTTTCAATTAACACCATAATACATTCTACAATACTTATTTTACATAAAGTTAACTCGGATGTTTTTGTTTAAACTAGTTATTTGAGTTTTTCGTTATTCTGAGCCTCACAAGAACGCATAAATTCGTCCAAATTCCTATAAACGCTACTAATTATATCTATTATGAGATTTTTTGCAATTACTATATCAATATCAAAATTCTATGAAACTAATTTCACACAAAACTTAAAAAAAGATGCATTAAAAACAGTTGTTTGAACTAGTTGTTTGAGTTTTTCATCATTTTCTGCATCATAACTACACATGAATCTGTTAAAATTCAGATGAATACTCATATTTATGTCTATTATAATATTTTCCAATTAACACTATGACATGAACATTCTACAACACTAATTTTACACAAAACTTAATTCGGATGTATTAAAAACTGCAATTTAATCAAGTTGTTCGAGTTTTTCATCATTTTTGCGTAATAACTACTCATAAATTCGTGAAAATTCATATAAATACTCCTAAATATGTCTATTATAAGATTTTCCAATTAATACATCAATATGAAAATTGTACGATAATAATTTTGCATAAAACATAATTCAGATGTATTAAAAACCGCCGTTTAAGCAAGTTGTTTGAGTTTTTCATGTTATTTTGCCTCACAACAACACATAAATTCGTCCAAATTCATATAAATACTTCTAATTATGCCTATTAAATATTTTTCAATTAAGACATCAATATGAAAATTCTTTGATACCAATTTTGCACAATACTTAATTAGGATGGATGCATTAAAAGCTGTTGTCTAAACTAGTTGTTTGAGTTTTTCATCATTTTTTTGTCTTATACCTACACATGAATGTCCATTACAACTTCCTCCGGTTAAGACCACGACATGAACACTCTACAAAACTAATTTTACACACAACATAAATTCGGATGTGTTAAGAACTGCAGTTTTAACTAGTTTTTTGTTTTAAGTTTTTCTTCATTTTTGCCTAATAACTACTCATAAATTCGAGAAAATTCATATAGACACTCCTAAATATTTCTATTATTTGGTTGTCTAATTAACACATCAAAGGGAAAGTTCTACGGCACTAATAAAACATAATTACAATACATTAAAAATTATTGTTTCAAAAAGTTATTTGAGGTTTTCATCTTATTTGGTTTTATAACTACACATGAATTCATTTATATTAATATAAATACTTCTAATTATGTATTTTATGAGATTATCTAATTCAAAATTCGAGATGAACCCTATACAACACTAATTTTTCATAAACCTTAATTCGGAAGCATTAAAAATATCAGTTCAAACAAGTTGTTTGAGTTTTTAAAAAATTTGGCCTCATAACTACACATGAATTCTTGCAAACTTATACAAATACTCCTAGTTATGTCTACTATAAGATTTTACAATTAAGACAACAATATGAATATTTTACGACACTAATTTTGCACAAAACTTAATAAATACGCGTTAGAAACTGCAGTTTAAACTAGTTGTTTGAGTTTTTCATCATATTCGGCCTCATAAATGCACATAAATTCTTGCCAAGAAAAGTAAATACTCATAATTATGTTTATTGTAAGAATTTTCAATTAAAACATCAATATGAAAATTATGCGGCACTAATTTTGAACAAAACTTAATAAAGATGCATTAAAAAGTTCTGTTTTAAATAGTTGTTTGAGTTTTTCATAATTTATTACCTCATAACTACAAATGAAATCTTGCAAATTCATATAAATACTCGTAATAATGTCCATTACAATATTTTTCAAATAACACCACAATATGAACATTCAACATTGCTAATTTTACACAAAACTCACTTTGGATATATTAAAAACTGCATTTAAACTTGTTGTTTGAGATTTGCATCATTTTCTGAGTCATAACTGTTCTTGAATTCGTGCAAATTCATATAAATACACCTAATTATGACTATTACAATATTTTGCAATTAACACCACAATTTGAAAATTCTACGGAACTAGTTTTGCACAAAACTTAATTCAGATGTATGAAAAACTGCAGTATAAACTAGTTGTAAGTATTTTTATTAATTTTTGCCTAATAACTACACATGAATTCGTACAAATACAAATAAATACTCCTAGATATGTCTAATATAAGAGTTTCCAATTAAGATATTAATATAAAAATTTTACGATACTAATTTTGCGCAAAACTTACTTAGGATGGATTTTAAACCGCTGTTTAAACAAGATATTTGGGTTTTCATCATTTTAGGCTATATTACTACACATAAATTCGTGTAAAACTAATATAAATACTCATAATTATGTCTATTATGAGATCATCTAATTAACACTTCGATTTGAACCCTCTACAACACTAATTTCGCATAAAACTTAATTTGGATCCATTAGAAACCACTGTTTAAACAAGTTATTTGAGTTTTTCATCATTGTTTGCCTCGTAATAACACATGATTTCGTCGAAATTCATATAAATACTCCAAATTATATCTATTACAATATTTCTCAATTAATACCACGATATGAATATTCTATGATACTAATTTTACACAAAACTAATTTGGCATGTATTAACAACTGCTATTAAACTAGTTGTTTGAGTTTTTCATCATTTTAGGCTTTATAACTACACATAAATTTGTGTGAATTAATATAAATAAATCCAATTATGCCTATTATGAGATTATCTAATTAATACTTCGATATGAACACTCTACAATTATAATTTTGCATAAAACTTAATTATATGCATTAGAAACCGCAGTTTAAACAAGTTATTTCAGTTTTCATCATTTTTTTGCCTCATAACTACACATGAATTCATGCAACTTCATCTAAATACTCATAATTACGTCTAATATAATATATCTCGATTAACATAATGATATGAACATTCCACAAGATTAATTTTATATAAAACTTAATTCGGATTTATTAAAAACTATATTTTAAACTAGTTGTTTGAGTTTTTCATTATTTATTGCCTAATAACTATACATTAATTCGTACAAATTCATATAAATAATCCTAAATATGTCTATCATAAGATTCTCCAATTAAGACATCAATATGAAAAATTCTACAATACTAATTTTGCACAATACTTTATTAGGATGCACTGAAAACTGCTGTTTAAATAAATTATTTGGGTTTTCATAATTTTAGGCTTATAACTACACATCAATTGGTGTAAATTAACGTAAATACTTGTAATTATGTCTATTATGATATTATCTAATTCAACACTCATTTTGAATGTTACTTAATTCGGATGCATTAAAAACCGCAGTTTCATTCAATTGATTGAATTTTTCATCATTTTTTGCCTTATAAATACACATAAATTCATGCAAATTCATATAAATGCTATTAATTATATCTATTATAATTTTTTTATATTCTACGATATTAATTTCGATCAAAACTTAATAAAGACGTATTAAAAACTGGTGGTTTTTTGACTTTTTTTTATCATTTTTTTGCCTCATTACACATAAATTCGGGTAAATTGATATAAATACTCGTAATTTGATATATTACAATATTTTTCTATTAAAACCATAATATGAACATTCTACGATACTAATATTACATAAATTTAATTCGGATGTAATAAAAGCTGTTGTTTAAACTAGTTATTTGAGTTTTTCATTATTTTTGGCCTCATAACAACACATAAATTCGTATCGATTCATATAAATACTTCTAATTATATATATTATAAGATTTTATTAATTAAGACATCAATATTAAAATTCTACGGCACTAATTTTGCGCAAAATGCAATAACGATGCTTTAAAAACTAGTGTTTAAACTTGTTGTTTGATTCTTTTCATCATTTTTTTGACTCATGTCTAAACATAAATTCATCCAAATTAATATAAATGCTCGTATTTTTGTCTATTATAAGGTTCTAATGAAGACGTCAATAAGAAAATTCTACAATACTTATCTTGCACAAAACATAATAAAGATGCATTAAAAATTGCTGTTTAAAGTAGTAGTTTGAGTTTTTCATTATATTTTGCCTCATTACAAGTAAATTCGGGTAAATTCATATAAATGCTCCTTTTTAGGTATACTATAATATTTTTCAATTAACACCATAATACATTCTACAATACTTATTTTACATAAAGTTAACTCGGATGTTTTTGTTTAAACTAGTTATTTGAGTTTTTCGTTATTCTGAGCCTCACAAGAACGCATAAATTCGTCCAAATTCCTATAAACGCTACTAATTATATCTATTATGAGATTTTTTGCAATTAATATATCAATATCAAAATTCTATGAAACTAATTTCACACAAAACTTAAAAAAAGATGCATTAAAAACAGTTGTTTGAACTAGTTGTTTGAGTTTTTCATCATTTTCTGCATCATAACTACACATGAATCTGTTAAAATTCAGATGAATACTCATATTTATGTCTATTATAATATTTTCCAATTAACACTATGACATGAACATTCTACAACACTAATTTTACACAAAACTTAATTCGGATGTATTAAAAACTGCAATTTAATCAAGTTGTTCGAGTTTTTCATCATTTTTGCGTAATAACTACTCATAAATTCGTGAAAATTCATATAAATACTCCTAAATATGTCTATTATAAGATTTTCCAATTAATACATCAATATGAAAATTGTACGATAATAATTTTGCATAAAACATAATTCAGATGTATTAAAAACCGCCGTTTAAGCAAGTTGTTTGAGTTTTTCATGTTATTTTGCCTCACAACAACACATAAATTCGTCCAAATTTATATAAATACTTCTAATTATGCCTATTAAATATTTTCCAATTAAGACATCAATATGAAAATTCTTTGATACCAATTTTGCACAATACTTAATTAGGATGGATGCATTAAAAGCTGTTGTCTAAACTAGTTGTTTGAGTTTTTCATCATTTTTTTGTCTTATACCTACACATGAATGTCCATTACAACTTCCTCCGGTTAAGACCACGACATGAACACTCTACAAAACTAATTTTACACACAACATAAATTCGGATGTGTTAAGAACTGCAGTTTTAACTAGTTTTTTGTTTTAAGTTTTTCTTCATTTTTGCCTAATAACTACTCATAAATTCGAGAAAATTCATATAGACACTCCTAAATATTTCTATTATTTGGTTGTCTAATTAACACATCAAAGGGAAAGTTCTACGGCACTAATAAAACATAATTACAATACATTAAAAATTATTGTTTCAAAAAGTTATTTGAGGTTTTCATCTTATTTGGTTTTATAACTACACATGAATTCATTTATATTAATATAAATACTTCTAATTATGTATTTTATGAGATTATCTAATTCAAAATTCGAGATGAACCCTATACAACACTAATTTTTCATAAACCTTAATTCGGAAGCATTAAAAATATCAGTTCAAACAAGTTGTTTGAGTTTTTAAAAAATTTGGCCTCATAACTACACATGAATTCTTGCAAACTTATACAAATACTCCTAGTTATGTCTACTATAAGATTTTACAATTAAGACAACAATATGAATATTTTACGACACTAATTTTGCACAAAACTTAATAAATACGCGTTAGAAACTGCAGTTTAAACTAGTTGTTTGAGTTTTTCATCATATTCGGCCTCATAAATGCACATAAATTCTTGCCAAGAAAAGTAAATACTCATAATTATGTTTATTGTAAGAATTTTCAATTAAAACATCAATATGAAAATTATGCGGCACTAATTTTGAACAAAACTTAATAAAGATGCATTAAAAAGTTCTGTTTTAAATAGTTGTTTGAGTTTTTCATAATTTATTACCTCATAACTACAAATGAAATCTTGCAAATTCATATAAATACTCGTAATAATGTCCGTTACAATATTTTTCAAATAACACCACAATATGAACATTCAACATTGCTAATTTTACACAAAACTCACTTTGGATATATTAAAAACTGCATTTAAACTTGTTGTTTGAGATTTGCATCATTTTCTGAGTCATAACTGTTCTTGAATTCGTGCAAATTCATATAAATACACCTAATTATGACTATTACAATATTTTGCAATTAACACCACAATTTGAAAATTCTACGGAACTAGTTTTGCACAAAACTTAATTCAGATGTATGAAAAACTGCAGTATAAACTAGTTGTAAGTATTTTTATTAATTTTTGCCTAATAACTACACATGAATTCGTACAAATACAAATAAATACTCCTAGATATGTCTAATATAAGAGTTTCCAATTAAGATATTAATATAAAAATTTTACGATACTAATTTTGCGCAAAACTTACTTAGGATGGATTTTAAACCGCTGTTTAAACAAGATATTTGGGTTTTCATCATTTTAGGCTATATTACTACACATAAATTCGTGTAAAACTAATATAAATACTCATAATTATGTCTATTATGAGATCATCTAATTAACACTTCGATTTGAACCCTCTACAACACTAATTTCGCATAAAACTTAATTTGGATCCATTAGAAACCACTGTTTAAACAAGTTATTTGAGTTTTTCATCATTGTTTGCCTCGTAATAACACATGATTTCGTCGAAATTCATATAAATACTCCAAATTATATCTATTACAATATTTCTCAATTAATACCACGATATGAATATTCTATGATACTAATTTTACACAAAACTAATTTGGCATGTATTAACAACTGCTATTAAACTAGTTGTTTGAGTTTTTCATCATTTTAGGCTTTATAACTACACATAAATTTGTGTGAATTAATATAAATAAATCCAATTATGCCTATTATGAGATTATCTAATTAATACTTCGATATGAACACTCTACAATTATAATTTTGCATAAAACTTAATTATATGCATTAGAAACCGCAGTTTAAACAAGTTATTTCAGTTTTCATCATTTTTTTTGCCTCATAACTACACATGAATTCATGCAACTTCATCTAAATACTCATAATTACGTCTAATATAATATATCTCGATTAACATAATGATATGAACATTCCACAAGATTAATTTTATATAAAACTTAATTCGGATTTATTAAAAACTATATTTTAAACTAGTTGTTTGAGTTTTTCATTATTTATTGCCTAATAACTATACATTAATTCGTACAAATTCATATAAATAATCCTAAATATGTCTATCATAAGATTCTCCAATTAAGACATCAATATGAAAAATTCTACAATACTAATTTTGCACAATACTTTATTAGGATGCACTGAAAACTGCTGTTTAAATAAATTATTTGGGTTTTCATAATTTTAGGCTTATAACTACACATCAATTGGTGTAAATTAACGTAAATACTTGTAATTATGTCTATTATGATATTATCTAATTCAACACTCATTTTGAATGTTACTTAATTCGGATGCATTAAAAACCGCAGTTTCATTCAATTGATTGAATTTTTCATCATTTTTTGCCTTATAAATACACATAAATTCATGCAAATTCATATAAATGCTATTAATTATATCTATTATAATTTTTTTATATTCTACGATATTAATTTCGATCAAAACTTAATAAAGACGTATTAAAAACTGGTGGTTTTTTGACTTTTTTTATCATTTTTTGCCTCATTACACATAAATTCGGGTAAATTGATATAAATACTCGTAATTTGATATATTACAATATTTTTCTATTAAAACCATAATATGAACATTCTACGATACTAATATTACATAAATTTAATTCGGATGTAATAAAAGCTGTTATTTGAGTTTTTCATTATTTTTGGCCTCATAACAACACATAAATTCGTATCGATTCATATAAATACTTCTAATTATATATATTATAAGATTTTATTAATTAAGAAATCAATATTAAAATTCTACGGCACTAATTTTGCGCAAAATGCAATAACGATGCTTTAAAAACTAGTGTTTAAACTTGTTGTTTGATTCTTTTCATCATTTTTTTGACTCATGTCTAAACATAAATTCATCCAAATTAATATAAATGCTCGTATTTTTGTCTATTATAAGGTTCTAATGAAGACGTCAATAAGAAAATTCTACAATACTTATCTTGCACAAAACATAATAAAGATGCATTAAAAATTGCTGTTTAAAGTAGTAGTTTGAGTTTTTCATTATATTTTGCCTCATTACAAGTAAATTCGGGTAAATTCATATAAATGCTCCTTTTTAGGTATACTATAATATTTTTCAATTAACACCATAATACATTCTACAATACTTATTTTACATAAAGTTAACTCGGATGTTTTTGTTTAAACTAGTTATTTGAGTTTTTCGTTATTCTGAGCCTCACAAGAACGCATAAATTCGTCCAAATTCCTATAAACGCTACTAATTATATCTATTATGAGATTTTTTGCAATTAATATATCAATATCAAAATTCTATGAAACTAATTTCACACAAAACTTAAAAAAAGATGCATTAAAAACAGTTGTTTGAACTAGTTGTTTGAGTTTTTCATCATTTTCTGCATCATAACTACACATGAATCTGTTAAAATTCAGATGAATACTCATATTTATGTCTATTATAATATTTTCCAATTAACACTATGACATGAACATTCTACAACACTAATTTTACACAAAACTTAATTCGGATGTATTAAAAACTGCAATTTAATCAAGTTGTTCGAGTTTTTCATCATTTTTGCGTAATAACTACTCATAAATTCGTGAAAATTCATATAAATACTCCTAAATATGTCTATTATAAGATTTTCCAATTAATACATCAATATGAAAATTATACGATAATAATTTTGCATAAAACATAATTCAGATGTATTAAAAACCGCCGTTTAAGCAAGTTGTTTGAGTTTTTCATGTTATTTTGCCTCACAACAACACATAAATTCGTCCAAATTCAGATAAATACTTCTAATTATGCCTATTAAATATTTTCCAATTAAGACATCAATATGAAAATTCTTTGATACCAATTTTGCACAATACTTAATTAGGATGGATGCATTAAAAGCTGTTGTCTAAACTAGTTGTTTGAGTTTTTCATCATTTTTTTGTCTTATACCTACACATGAATGTCCATTACAACTTCCTCCGGTTAAGACCACGACATGAACACTCTACAAAACTAATTTTACACACAACATAAATTCGGATGTGTTAAGAACTGCAGTTTTAACTAGTTTTTTGTTTTAAGTTTTTCTTCATTTTTGCCTAATAACTACTCATAAATTCGAGAAAATTCATATAGACACTCCTAAATATTTCTATTATTTGGTTGTCTAATTAACACATCAAAGGGAAAGTTCTACGGCACTAATAAAACATAATTACAATACATTAAAAATTATTGTTTCAAAAAGTTATTTGAGGTTTTCATCTTATTTGGTTTTATAACTACACATGAATTCATTTATATTAATATAAATACTTCTAATTATGTATTTTATGAGATTATCTAATTCAAAATTCGAGATGAACCCTATACAACACTAATTTTTCATAAACCTTAATTCGGAAGCATTAAAAATATCAGTTCAAACAAGTTGTTTGAGTTTTTAAAAAATTTGGCCTCATAACTACACATGAATTCTTGCAAACTTATACAAATACTCCTAGTTATGTCTACTATAAGATTTTACAATTAAGACAACAATATGAATATTTTACGACACTAATTTTGCACAAAACTTAATAAATACGCGTTAGAAACTGCAGTTTAAACTAGTTGTTTGAGTTTTTCATCATATTCGGCCTCATAAATGCACATAAATTCTTGCCAAGAAAAGTAAATACTCATAATTATGTTTATTGTAAGAATTTTCAATTAAAACATCAATATGAAAATTATGCGGCACTAATTTTGAACAAAACTTAATAAAGATGCATTAAAAAGTTCTGTTTTAAATAGTTGTTTGAGTTTTTCATAATTTATTACCTCATAACTACAAATGAAATCTTGCAAATTCATATAAATACTCGTAATAATGTCCGTTACAATATTTTTCAAATAACACCACAATATGAACATTCAACATTGCTAATTTTACACAAAACTCACTTTGGATATATTAAAAACTGCATTTAAACTTGTTGTTTGAGATTTGCATCATTTTCTGAGTCATAACTGTTCTTGAATTCGTGCAAATTCATATAAATACACCTAATTATGACTATTACAATATTTTGCAATTAACACCACAATTTGAAAATTCTACGGAACTAGTTTTGCACAAAACTTAATTCAGATGTATGAAAAACTGCAGTATAAACTAGTTGTAAGTATTTTTATTAATTTTTGCCTAATAACTACACATGAATTCGTACAAATACAAATAAATACTCCTAGATATGTCTAATATAAGAGTTTCCAATTAAGATATTAATATAAAAATTTTACGATACTAATTTTGCGCAAAACTTACTTAGGATGGATTTTAAACCGCTGTTTAAACAAGATATTTGGGTTTTCATCATTTTAGGCTATATTACTACACATAAATTCGTGTAAAACTAATATAAATACTCATAATTATGTCTATTATGAGATCATCTAATTAACACTTCGATTTGAACCCTCTACAACACTAATTTCGCATAAAACTTAATTTGGATCCATTAGAAACCACTGTTTAAACAAGTTATTTGAGTTTTTCATCATTGTTTGCCTCGTAATAACACATGATTTCGTCGAAATTCATATAAATACTCCAAATTATATCTATTACAATATTTCTCAATTAATACCACGATATGAATATTCTATGATACTAATTTTACACAAAACTAATTTGGCATGTATTAACAACTGCTATTAAACTAGTTGTTTGAGTTTTTCATCATTTTAGGCTTTATAACTACACATAAATTTGTGTGAATTAATATAAATAAATCCAATTATGCCTATTATGAGATTATCTAATTAATACTTCGATATGAACACTCTACAATTATAATTTTGCATAAAACTTAATTATATGCATTAGAAACCGCAGTTTAAACAAGTTATTTCAGTTTTCATCATTTTTTTTGCCTCATAACTACACATGAATTCATGCAACTTCATCTAAATACTCATAATTACGTCTAATATAATATATCTCGATTAACATAATGATATGAACATTCCACAAGATTAATTTTATATAAAACTTAATTCGGATTTATTAAAAACTATATTTTAAACTAGTTGTTTGAGTTTTTCATTATTTATTGCCTAATAACTATACATTAATTCGTACAAATTCATATAAATAATCCTAAATATGTCTATCATAAGATTCTCCAATTAAGACATCAATATGAAAAATTCTACAATACTAATTTTGCACAATACTTTATTAGGATGCACTGAAAACTGCTGTTTAAATAAATTATTTGGGTTTTCATAATTTTAGGCTTATAACTACACATCAATTGGTGTAAATTAACGTAAATACTTGTAATTATGTCTATTATGATATTATCTAATTCAACACTCATTTTGAATGTTACTTAATTCGGATGCATTAAAAACCGCAGTTTCATTCAATTGATTGAATTTTTCATCATTTTTTGCCTTATAAATACACATAAATTCATGCAAATTCATATAAATGCTATTAATTATATCTATTATAATTTTTTTATATTCTACGATATTAATTTCGATCAAAACTTAATAAAGACGTATTAAAAACTGGTGGTTTTTTGACTTTTTTTTATCATTTTTTTTGCCTCATTACACATAAATTCGGGTAAATTGATATAAATACTCGTAATTTGATATATTACAATATTTTTCTATTAAAACCATAATATGAACATTCTACGATACTAATATTACATAAATTTAATTCGGATGTAATAAAAGCTGTTATTTGAGTTTTTCATTATTTTTGGCCTCATAACAACACATAAATTCGTATCGATTCATATAAATACTTCTAATTATATATATTATAAGATTTTATTAATTAAGACATCAATATTAAAATTCTACGGCACTAATTTTGCGCAAAATGCAATAACGATGCTTTAAAAACTAGTGTTTAAACTTGTTGTTTGATTCTTTTCATCATTTTTTTGACTCATGTCTAAACATAAATTCATCCAAATTAATATAAATGCTCGTATTTTTGTCTATTATAAGGTTCTAATGAAGACGTCAATAAGAAAATTCTACAATACTTATCTTGCACAAAACATAATAAAGATGCATTAAAAATTGCTGTTTAAAGTAGTAGTTTGAGTTTTTCATTATATTTTGCCTCATTACAAGTAAATTCGGGTAAATTCATATAAATGCTCCTTTTTAGGTATACTATAATATTTTTCAATTAACACCATAATACATTCTACAATACTTATTTTACATAAAGTTAACTCGGATGTTTTTGTTTAAACTAGTTATTTGAGTTTTTCGTTATTCTGAGCCTCACAAGAACGCATAAATTCGTCCAAATTCCTATAAACGCTACTAATTATATCTATTATGAGATTTTTTGCAATTAATATATCAATATCAAAATTCTATGAAACTAATTTCACACAAAACTTAAAAAAAGATGCATTAAAAACAGTTGTTTGAACTAGTTGTTTGAGTTTTTCATCATTTTCTGCATCATAACTACACATGAATCTGTTAAAATTCAGATGAATACTCATATTTATGTCTATTATAATATTTTCCAATTAACACTATGACATGAACATTCTACAACACTAATTTTACACAAAACTTAATTCGGATGTATTAAAAACTGCAATTTAATCAAGTTGTTCGAGTTTTTCATCATTTTTGCGTAATAACTACTCATAAATTCGTGAAAATTCATATAAATACTCCTAAATATGTCTATTATAAGATTTTCCAATTAATACATCAATATGAAAATTATACGATAATAATTTTGCATAAAACATAATTCAGATGTATTAAAAACCGCCGTTTAAGCAAGTTGTTTGAGTTTTTCATGTTATTTTGCCTCACAACAACACATAAATTCGTCCAAATTCAGATAAATACTTCTAATTATGCCTATTAAATATTTTCCAATTAAGACATCAATATGAAAATTCTTTGATACCAATTTTGCACAATACTTAATTAGGATGGATGCATTAAAAGCTGTTGTCTAAACTAGTTGTTTGAGTTTTTCATCATTTTTTTGTCTTATACCTACACATGAATGTCCATTACAACTTCCTCCGGTTAAGACCACGACATGAACACTCTACAAAACTAATTTTACACACAACATAAATTCGGATGTGTTAAGAACTGCAGTTTTAACTAGTTTTTTGTTTTAAGTTTTTCTTCATTTTTGCCTAATAACTACTCATAAATTCGAGAAAATTCATATAGACACTCCTAAATATTTCTATTATTTGGTTGTCTAATTAACACATCAAAGGGAAAGTTCTACGGCACTAATAAAACATAATTACAATACATTAAAAATTATTGTTTCAAAAAGTTATTTGAGGTTTTCATCTTATTTGGTTTTATAACTACACATGAATTCATTTATATTAATATAAATACTTCTAATTATGTATTTTATGAGATTATCTAATTCAAAATTCGAGATGAACCCTATACAACACTAATTTTTCATAAACCTTAATTCGGAAGCATTAAAAATATCAGTTCAAACAAGTTGTTTGAGTTTTTAAAAAATTTGGCCTCATAACTACACATGAATTCTTGCAAACTTATACAAATACTCCTAGTTATGTCTACTATAAGATTTTACAATTAAGACAACAATATGAATATTTTACGACACTAATTTTGCACAAAACTTAATAAATACGCGTTAGAAACTGCAGTTTAAACTAGTTGTTTGAGTTTTTCATCATATTCGGCCTCATAAATGCACATAAATTCTTGCCAAGAAAAGTAAATACTCATAATTATGTTTATTGTAAGAATTTTCAATTAAAACATCAATATGAAAATTATGCGGCACTAATTTTGAACAAAACTTAATAAAGATGCATTAAAAAGTTCTGTTTTAAATAGTTGTTTGAGTTTTTCATAATTTATTACCTCATAACTACAAATGAAATCTTGCAAATTCATATAAATACTCGTAATAATGTCCATTACAATATTTTTCAAATAACACCACAATATGAACATTCAACATTGCTAATTTTACACAAAACTCACTTTGGATATATTAAAAACTGCATTTAAACTTGTTGTTTGAGATTTGCATCATTTTCTGAGTCATAACTGTTCTTGAATTCGTGCAAATTCATATAAATACACCTAATTATGACTATTACAATATTTTGCAATTAACACCACAATTTGAAAATTCTACGGAACTAGTTTTGCACAAAACTTAATTCAGATGTATGAAAAACTGCAGTATAAACTAGTTGTAAGTATTTTTATTAATTTTTGCCTAATAACTACACATGAATTCGTACAAATACAAATAAATACTCCTAGATATGTCTAATATAAGAGTTTCCAATTAAGATATTAATATAAAAATTTTACGATACTAATTTTGCGCAAAACTTACTTAGGATGGATTTTAAACCGCTGTTTAAACAAGATATTTGGGTTTTCATCATTTTAGGCTATATTACTACACATAAATTCGTGTAAAACTAATATAAATACTCATAATTATGTCTATTATGAGATCATCTAATTAACACTTCGATTTGAACCCTCTACAACACTAATTTCGCATAAAACTTAATTTGGATCCATTAGAAACCACTGTTTAAACAAGTTATTTGAGTTTTTCATCATTGTTTGCCTCGTAATAACACATGATTTCGTCAAAATTCATATAAATACTCCAAATTATATCTATTACAATATTTCTCAATTAATACCACGATATGAATATTCTATGATACTAATTTTACACAAAACTAATTTGGCATGTATTAACAACTGCTATTAAACTAGTTGTTTGAGTTTTTCATCATTTTAGGCTTTATAACTACACATAAATTTGTGTGAATTAATATAAATAAATCCAATTATGCCTATTATGAGATTATCTAATTAATACTTCGATATGAACACTCTACAATTATAATTTTGCATAAAACTTAATTATATGCATTAGAAACCGCAGTTTAAACAAGTTATTTCAGTTTTCATCATTTTTTTTGCCTCATAACTACACATGAATTCATGCAACTTCATCTAAATACTCATAATTACGTCTAATATAATATATCTCGATTAACATAATGATATGAACATTCCACAAGATTAATTTTATATAAAACTTAATTCGGATTTATTAAAAACTATATTTTAAACTAGTTGTTTGAGTTTTTCATTATTTATTGCCTAATAACTATACATTAATTCGTACAAATTCATATAAATAATCCTAAATATGTCTATCATAAGATTCTCCAATTAAGACATCAATATGAAAAATTCTACAATACTAATTTTGCACAATACTTTATTAGGATGCACTGAAAACTGCTTGTTTAAATAAATTATTTGGGTTTTCATAATTTTAGGCTTATAACTACACATCAATTGGTGTAAATTAACGTAAATACTTGTAATTATGTCTATTATGATATTATCTAATTCAACACTCATTTTGAATGTTACTTAATTCGGATGCATTAAAAACCGCAGTTTCATTCAATTGATTGAATTTTTCATCATTTTTTGCCTTATAAATACACATAAATTCATGAAAATTCATATAAATGCTATTAATTATATCTATTATAATTTTTTTATATTCTACGATATTAATTTCGATCAAAACTTAATAAAGACGTATTAAAAACTGGTGGTTTTTTGACTTTTTTTTATCATTTTTTTGCCTCATTACACATAAATTCGGGTAAATTGATATAAATACTCGTAATTTGATATATTACAATATTTTTCTATTAAAACCATAATATGAACATTCTACGATACTAATATTACATAAATTTAATTCGGATGTAATAAAAGCTGTTATTTGAGTTTTTCATTATTTTTGGCCTCATAACAACACATAAATTCGTATCGATTCATATAAATACTTCTAATTATATATATTATAAGATTTTATTAATTAAGACATCAATATTAAAATTCTACGGCACTAATTTTGCGCAAAATGCAATAACGATGCTTTAAAAACTAGTGTTTAAACTTGTTGTTTGATTCTTTTCATCATTTTTTTGACTCATGTCTAAACATAAATTCATCCAAATTAATATAAATGCTCGTATTTTTGTCTATTATAAGGTTCTAATGAAGACGTCAATAAGAAAATTCTACAATACTTATCTTGCACAAAACATAATAAAGATGCATTAAAAATTGCTGTTTAAAGTAGTAGTTTGAGTTTTTCATTATATTTTGCCTCATTACAAGTAAATTCGGGTAAATTCATATAAATGCTCCTTTTTAGGTATACTATAATATTTTTCAATTAACACCATAATACATTCTACAATACTTATTTTACATAAAGTTAACTCGGATGTTTTTGTTTAAACTAGTTATTTGAGTTTTTCGTTATTCTGAGCCTCACAAGAACGCATAAATTCGTCCAAATTCCTATAAACGCTACTAATTATATCTATTATGAGATTTTTTGCAATTAATATATCAATATCAAAATTCTATGAAACTAATTTCACACAAAACTTAAAAAAAGATGCATTAAAAACAGTTGTTTGAACTAGTTGTTTGAGTTTTTCATCATTTTCTGCATCATAACTACACATGAATCTGTTAAAATTCAGATGAATACTCATATTTATGTCTATTATAATATTTTCCAATTAACACTATGACATGAACATTCTACAACACTAATTTTACACAAAACTTAATTCGGATGTATTAAAAACTGCAATTTAATCAAGTTGTTCGAGTTTTTCATCATTTTTGCGTAATAACTACTCATAAATTCGTGAAAATTCATATAAATACTCCTAAATATGTCTATTATAAGATTTTCCAATTAATACATCAATATGAAAATTATACGATAATAATTTTGCATAAAACATAATTCAGATGTATTAAAAACCGCCGTTTAAGCAAGTTGTTTGAGTTTTTCATGTTATTTTGCCTCACAACAACACATAAATTCGTCCAAATTCAGATAAATACTTCTAATTATGCCTATTAAATATTTTCCAATTAAGACATCAATATGAAAATTCTTTGATACCAATTTTGCACAATACTTAATTAGGATGGATGCATTAAAAGCTGTTGTCTAAACTAGTTGTTTGAGTTTTTCATCATTTTTTTGTCTTATACCTACACATGAATGTCCATTACAACTTCCTCCGGTTAAGACCACGACATGAACACTCTACAAAACTAATTTTACACACAACATAAATTCGGATGTGTTAAGAACTGCAGTTTTAACTAGTTTTTTGTTTTAAGTTTTTCTTCATTTTTGCCTAATAACTACTCATAAATTCGAGAAAATTCATATAGACACTCCTAAATATTTCTATTATTTGGTTGTCTAATTAACACATCAAAGGGAAAGTTCTACGGCACTAATAAAACATAATTACAATACATTAAAAATTATTGTTTCAAAAAGTTATTTGAGGTTTTCATCTTATTTGGTTTTATAACTACACATGAATTCATTTATATTAATATAAATACTTCTAATTATGTATTTTATGAGATTATCTAATTCAAAATTCGAGATGAACCCTATACAACACTAATTTTTCATAAACCTTAATTCGGAAGCATTAAAAATATCAGTTCAAACAAGTTGTTTGAGTTTTTAAAAAATTTGGCCTCATAACTACACATGAATTCTTGCAAACTTATACAAATACTCCTAGTTATGTCTACTATAAGATTTTACAATTAAGACAACAATATGAATATTTTACGACACTAATTTTGCACAAAACTTAATAAATACGCGTTAGAAACTGCAGTTTAAACTAGTTGTTTGAGTTTTTCATCATATTCGGCCTCATAAATGCACATAAATTCTTGCCAAGAAAAGTAAATACTCATAATTATGTTTATTGTAAGAATTTTCAATTAAAACATCAATATGAAAATTATGCGGCACTAATTTTGAACAAAACTTAATAAAGATGCATTAAAAAGTTCTGTTTTAAATAGTTGTTTGAGTTTTTCATAATTTATTACCTCATAACTACAAATGAAATCTTGCAAATTCATATAAATACTCGTAATAATGTCCGTTACAATATTTTCAAATAACACCACAATATGAACATTCAACATTGCTAATTTTACACAAAACTCACTTTGGATATATTAAAAACTGCATTTAAACTTGTTGTTTGAGATTTGCATCATTTTCTGAGTCATAACTGTTCTTGAATTCGTGCAAATTCATATAAATACACCTAATTATGACTATTACAATATTTTGCAATTAACACCACAATTTGAAAATTCTACGGAACTAGTTTTGCACAAAACTTAATTCAGATGTATGAAAAACTGCAGTATAAACTAGTTGTAAGTATTTTTATTAATTTTTGCCTAATAACTACACATGAATTCGTACAAATACAAATAAATACTCCTAGATATGTCTAATATAAGAGTTTCCAATTAAGATATTAATATAAAAATTTTACGATACTAATTTTGCGCAAAACTTACTTAGGATGGATTTTAAACCGCTGTTTAAACAAGATATTTGGGTTTTCATCATTTTAGGCTATATTACTACACATAAATTCGTGTAAAACTAATATAAATACTCATAATTATGTCTATTATGAGATCATCTAATTAACACTTCGATTTGAACCCTCTACAACACTAATTTCGCATAAAACTTAATTTGGATCCATTAGAAACCACTGTTTAAACAAGTTATTTGAGTTTTTCATCATTGTTTGCCTCGTAATAACACATGATTTCGTCAAAATTCATATAAATACTCCAAATTATATCTATTACAATATTTCTCAATTAATACCACGATATGAATATTCTATGATACTAATTTTACACAAAACTAATTTGGCATGTATTAACAACTGCTATTAAACTAGTTGTTTGAGTTTTTCATCATTTTAGGCTTTATAACTACACATAAATTTGTGTGAATTAATATAAATAAATCCAATTATGCCTATTATGAGATTATCTAATTAATACTTCGATATGAACACTCTACAATTATAATTTTGCATAAAACTTAATTATATGCATTAGAAACCGCAGTTTAAACAAGTTATTTCAGTTTTCATCATTTTTTTTGCCTCATAACTACACATGAATTCATGCAACTTCATCTAAATACTCATAATTACGTCTAATATAATATATCTCGATTAACATAATGATATGAACATTCCACAAGATTAATTTTATATAAAACTTAATTCGGATTTATTAAAAACTATATTTTAAACTAGTTGTTTGAGTTTTTCATTATTTATTGCCTAATAACTATACATTAATTCGTACAAATTCATATAAATAATCCTAAATATGTCTATCATAAGATTCTCCAATTAAGACATCAATATGAAAAATTCTACAATACTAATTTTGCACAATACTTTATTAGGATGCACTGAAAACTGCTGTTTAAATAAATTATTTGGGTTTTCATAATTTTAGGCTTATAACTACACATCAATTGGTGTAAATTAACGTAAATACTTGTAATTATGTCTATTATGATATTATCTAATTCAACACTCATTTTGAATGTTACTTAATTCGGATGCATTAAAAACCGCAGTTTTCATTCAATTGATTGAATTTTTCATCATTTTTTGCCTTATAAATACACATAAATTCATGAAAATTCATATAAATGCTATTAATTATATCTATTATAATTTTTTTATATTCTACGATATTAATTTCGATCAAAACTTAATAAAGACGTATTAAAAACTGGTGGTTTTTTGACTTTTTTTATCATTTTTTTGCCTCATTACACATAAATTCGGGTAAATTGATATAAATACTCGTAATTTGATATATTACAATATTTTTCTATTAAAACCATAATATGAACATTCTACGATACTAATATTACATAAATTTAATTCGGATGTAATAAAAGCTGTTATTTGAGTTTTTCATTATTTTTGGCCTCATAACAACACATAAATTCGTATCGATTCATATAAATACTTCTAATTATATATATTATAAGATTTTATTAATTAAGACATCAATATTAAAATTCTACGGCACTAATTTTGCGCAAAATGCAATAACGATGCTTTAAAAACTAGTGTTTAAACTTGTTGTTTGATTCTTTTCATCATTTTTTGACTCATGTCTAAACATAAATTCATCCAAATTAATATAAATGCTCGTATTTTTGTCTATTATAAGGTTCTAATGAAGACGTCAATAAGAAAATTCTACAATACTTATCTTGCACAAAACATAATAAAGATGCATTAAAAATTGCTGTTTAAAGTAGTAGTTTGAGTTTTTCATTATATTTTGCCTCATTACAAGTAAATTCGGGTAAATTCATATAAATGCTCCTTTTTAGGTATACTATAATATTTTTCAATTAACACCATAATACATTCTACAATACTTATTTTACATAAAGTTAACTCGGATGTTTTTGTTTAAACTAGTTATTTGAGTTTTTCGTTATTCTGAGCCTCACAAGAACGCATAAATTCGTCCAAATTCCTATAAACGCTACTAATTATATCTATTATGAGATTTTTTGCAATTAATATATCAATATCAAAATTCTATGAAACTAATTTCACACAAAACTTAAAAAAAGATGCATTAAAAACAGTTGTTTGAACTAGTTGTTTGAGTTTTTCATCATTTTCTGCATCATAACTACACATGAATCTGTTAAAATTCAGATGAATACTCATATTTATGTCTATTATAATATTTTCCAATTAACACTATGACATGAACATTCTACAACACTAATTTTACACAAAACTTAATTCGGATGTATTAAAAACTGCAATTTAATCAAGTTGTTCGAGTTTTTCATCATTTTTGCGTAATAACTACTCATAAATTCGTGAAAATTCATATAAATACTCCTAAATATGTCTATTATAAGATTTTCCAATTAATACATCAATATGAAAATTATACGATAATAATTTTGCATAAAACATAATTCAGATGTATTAAAAACCGCCGTTTAAGCAAGTTGTTTGAGTTTTTCATGTTATTTTGCCTCACAACAACACATAAATTCGTCCAAATTCAGATAAATACTTCTAATTATGCCTATTAAATATTTTCCAATTAAGACATCAATATGAAAATTCTTTGATACCAATTTTGCACAATACTTAATTAGGATGGATGCATTAAAAGCTGTTGTCTAAACTAGTTGTTTGAGTTTTTCATCATTTTTTTGTCTTATACCTACACATGAATGTCCATTACAACTTCCTCCGGTTAAGACCACGACATGAACACTCTACAAAACTAATTTTACACACAACATAAATTCGGATGTGTTAAGAACTGCAGTTTTAACTAGTTTTTTGTTTTAAGTTTTTCTTCATTTTTGCCTAATAACTACTCATAAATTCGAGAAAATTCATATAGACACTCCTAAATATTTCTATTATTTGGTTGTCTAATTAACACATCAAAGGGAAAGTTCTACGGCACTAATAAAACATAATTACAATACATTAAAAATTATTGTTTCAAAAAGTTATTTGAGGTTTTCATCTTATTTGGTTTTATAACTACACATGAATTCATTTATATTAATATAAATACTTCTAATTATGTATTTTATGAGATTATCTAATTCAAAATTCGAGATGAACCCTATACAACACTAATTTTTCATAAACCTTAATTCGGAAGCATTAAAAATATCAGTTCAAACAAGTTGTTTGAGTTTTTAAAAATTTGGCCTCATAACTACACATGAATTCTTGCAAACTTATACAAATACTCCTAGTTATGTCTACTATAAGATTTTACAATTAAGACAACAATATGAATATTTTACGACACTAATTTTGCACAAAACTTAATAAATACGCGTTAGAAACTGCAGTTTAAACTAGTTGTTTGAGTTTTTCATCATATTCGGCCTCATAAATGCACATAAATTCTTGCCAAGAAAAGTAAATACTCATAATTATGTTTATTGTAAGAATTTTCAATTAAAACATCAATATGAAAATTATGCGGCACTAATTTTGAACAAAACTTAATAAAGATGCATTAAAAAGTTCTGTTTTAAATAGTTGTTTGAGTTTTTCATAATTTATTACCTCATAACTACAAATGAAATCTTGCAAATTCATATAAATACTCGTAATAATGTCCGTTACAATATTTTTCAAATAACACCACAATATGAACATTCAACATTGCTAATTTTACACAAAACTCACTTTGGATATATTAAAAACTGCATTTAAACTTGTTGTTTGAGATTTGCATCATTTTCTGAGTCATAACTGTTCTTGAATTCGTGCAAATTCATATAAATACACCTAATTATGACTATTACAATATTTTGCAATTAACACCACAATTTGAAAATTCTACGGAACTAGTTTTGCACAAAACTTAATTCAGATGTATGAAAAACTGCAGTATAAACTAGTTGTAAGTATTTTTATTAATTTTTGCCTAATAACTACACATGAATTCGTACAAATACAAATAAATACTCCTAGATATGTCTAATATAAGAGTTTCCAATTAAGATATTAATATAAAAATTTTACGATACTAATTTTGCGCAAAACTTACTTAGGATGGATTTTAAACCGCTGTTTAAACAAGATATTTGGGTTTTCATCATTTTAGGCTATATTACTACACATAAATTCGTGTAAAACTAATATAAATACTCATAATTATGTCTATTATGAGATCATCTAATTAACACTTCGATTTGAACCCTCTACAACACTAATTTCGCATAAAACTTAATTTGGATCCATTAGAAACCACTGTTTAAACAAGTTATTTGAGTTTTTCATCATTGTTTGCCTCGTAATAACACATGATTTCGTCGAAATTCATATAAATACTCCAAATTATATCTATTACAATATTTCTCAATTAATACCACGATATGAATATTCTATGATACTAATTTTACACAAAACTAATTTGGCATGTATTAACAACTGCTATTAAACTAGTTGTTTGAGTTTTTCATCATTTTAGGCTTTATAACTACACATAAATTTGTGTGAATTAATATAAATAAATCCAATTATGCCTATTATGAGATTATCTAATTAATACTTCGATATGAACACTCTACAATTATAATTTTGCATAAAACTTAATTATATGCATTAGAAACCGCAGTTTAAACAAGTTATTTCAGTTTTCATCATTTTTTTGCCTCATAACTACACATGAATTCATGCAACTTCAACTAAATACTCATAATTACGTCTAATATAATATATCTCGATTAACATAATGATATGAACATTCCACAAGATTAATTTTATATAAAACTTAATTCGGATTTATTAAAAACTATATTTTAAACTAGTTGTTTGAGTTTTTCATTATTTATTGCCTAATAACTATACATTAATTCGTACAAATTCATATAAATAATCCTAAATATGTCTATCATAAGATTCTCCAGTTAAGACATCAATATGAAAAATTCTACAATACTAATTTTGCACAATACTTTATTAGGATGCACTTTGAAAACTGCTGTTTAAATAAATTATTTGGGTTTTCATAATTTTAGGCTTATAACTACACATCAATTGGTGTAAATTAACGTAAATACTTGTAATTATGTCTATTATGATATTATCTAATTCAACACTCATTTTGAATGTTACTTAATTCGGATGCATTAAAAACCGCAGTTTCATTCAATTGATTGAATTTTTCATCATTTTTTGCCTTATAAATACACATAAATTCATGCAAATTCATATAAATGCTATTAATTATATCTATTATAATTTTTTGTTCTACGATATTAATTTCGATCAAAACTTAATAAAGACGTATTAAAAACTGGTGGTTTTTTGACTTTTTTTTATCATTTTTTTGCCTCATTACACATAAATTCGGGTAAATTGATATAAATACTCGTAATTTGATATATTACAATATTTTTCTATTAAAACCATAATATGAACATTCTACGATACTAATATTACATAAATTTAATTCGGATGTAATAAAAGCTGTTGTTTAAACTAGTTATTTGAGTTTTTCATTATTTTTGGCCTCATAACAACACATAAATTCGTATCGATTCATATAAATACTTCTAATTATATATATTATAAGATTTTATTAATTAAGAATCAATATTAAAATTCTACGGCACTAATTTTGCGCAAAATGCAATAACGATGCTTTAAAAACTAGTGTTTAAACTTGTTGTTTGATTCTTTTCATCATTTTTTTGACTCATGTCTAAACATAAATTCGTCCAAATTAATATAAATGCTCGTATTTTTGTCTATTATAAGGTTCTAATGAAGACGTCAATAAGAAAATTCTACAATACTTATCTTGCACAAAACATAATAAAGATGCATTAAAAATTACTGTTTAAAGTAGTAGTTTGAGTTTTTCATTATATTTTGCCTCATTACAAGTAAATTCGGGTAAATTCATATAAATGCTCCTTTTTAGGTATACTATAATATTTTTCAATTAACACCATAATACATTCTACAATACTTATTTTACATAAAGTTAACTCGGATGTTTTTGTTTAAACTAGTTATTTGAGTTTTTCGTTATTCTGAGCCTCACAAGAACGCATAAATTCGTCCAAATTCCTATAAACGCTACTAATTATATCTATTATGAGATTTTTTGCAATTAATATATCAATATCAAAATTCTATGAAACTAATTTCACACAAAACTTAAAAAAAGATGCATTAAAAACAGTTGTTTGAACTAGTTGTTTGAACTAGTTGTTTGAGTTTTTCATCATTTTCTGTATCATAACTACACATGAATCTGTTAAAATTCAGATGAATACTCATATTTATGTTTATTATAATATTTTCCAATTAACACTATGACATGAACATTCTACAACACTAATTTTACACAAAACTTAATTCGGATGTATTAAAAACTGCAATTTAATCAAGTTGTTCGAGTTTTTCATCATTTTTGCGTAATAACTACTCATAAATTCGTGAAAATTCATATAAATACTCCTAAATATGTCTATTATAAGATTTTCCAATTAATATATCAATATGAAAATTGTACGATAATAATTTTGCAAAAAACATAATTCAGATGTATTAAAAACCGCCGTTTAAGCAAGTTGTTTGAGTTTTTCATGTTATTTTGCCTCACAACAACACATAAATTCGTCCAAATTCATATAAATACTTCTAATTATGCCTATTAAATATTTTCCAATTAAGACATCAATATGAAAATTCTTTGATACCAATTTTGCACAATACTTAATTAGGATGGATGCATTAAAAGCTGCTGTCTAAACTAGTTGTTTGAGTTTTTCATCATTTTTTTGTCTTATACCTACACATGAATGTCCATTACAACTTCCTCCGGTTAAAGACCACGATATGAACACTCTACAAAACTAATTTTACACACAACATAAATTCGGATGTGTTAAGAACTGCAGTTTTAACTAGTTTTTTTTTAAGTTTTTCTTCATTTTTGCCTAATAACTACTCATAAATTCAAGAAAATTCATATAGAACACTCCTAAATATTTCTATTATTTGGTTGTCCAATTAACACATCAAAGGGAAAGTTCTACGGCACTAATAAAACATAATTAGAATACATTAAAAATTATTGTTTCAAAAAGTTATTTGAGGTTTTCATCTTATTTGGTTTTATAACTACACATGAATTCATTTATATTAATATAAATACTTCTAATTATGTATTTTATGAGATTATCTAATTCAAAATTCGAGATGAACCCTATACAACACTAATTTTGCATAAACCTTAATTCGGAAGCATTAAAAATATCAGTTCAAACAAGTTGTTTGAGTTTTTAAAAAAATTGGCCTCATAACTACACATGAATTCTTGCAAACTTATACAAATACTCCTAGTTATGTCTACTATAAGATTTTACAATTAAGACAACAATATGAATATTTTACGACACTAATTTTGCACAAAACTTAATAAATACGCGTTAGAAACTGCAGTTTAAACTAGTTGTTTGAGTTTTTCATCATATTCGGCCTCATAAATGCATATAAATTCTTGCCAAGAAAAGTAAATACTCATAATTATGTTTATTGTAAGAATTTTCAATTAAAACATCAATATGAAAATTATGCGGCACTAATTTTGAACAAAACTTAATAAAGATGCATTAAAAAGTTCTGTTTTAAATAGTTGTTTGAGTTTTTCATAATTTATTACCTCATAACTACAAATGAAATCTTGCAAATTCATATAAATACTCGTAATAATGTCCATTACAATATTTTTCAAATAACACCACAATATGAACATTCAACATTGCTAATTTTACACAAAACTCACTTTGGATATATTAAAAACTGCATTTAAACTTGTTGTTTGAGATTTGCATCATTTTCTGAGTCATAACTGTTCTTGAATTCGTGTAAATTCATATAAATACACCTAATTATGACTATTACAATATTTTTCAATTAACACCACAATTTGAAAATTCTACGGAACTAGTTTTGCACAAAACTTAATTCAGATGTATGAAAAACTGCAGTATAAACTAGTTGTAAGTATTTTTATTAATTTTTGCCTAATAACTACACATGAATTCGTACAAATACAAATAAATACTCCTAGATATGTCTAATGTAAGAGTTTCCAATTAAGATATTAATATAAAAATTTTACGATACTAATTTTGCGCAAAACTTACTTAGGATGGATTTTAAACCGCTGTTTAAACAAGATATTTGGGTTTTCATCATTTTAGGCTATATTACTACACATAAATTCGTGTAAAACTAATATAAATACTCATAATTATGTCTATTATGAGATCATCTAATTAACACTTCGATTTGAACCCTCTACAACACTAATTTCGCATAAAACTTAATTTGGATCCATTAGAAACCACTTGTTTAAACAAGTTATTTGAGTTTTTCATCATTGTTTGCCTCGTAATAACACATGATTTCGTCGAAATTCATATAAATACTCCAAATTATATCTATTACAATATTTCTCAATTAATACCACGATATGAATATTCTATGATACTAATTTTACACAAAACTAATTTGGCATGTATTAACAACTGCTATTAAACTAGTTGTTTGAGTTTTTCATCATTTTAGGCTTTATAACTACACATAAATTTGTGTGAATTAATATAAATAAATCCAATTATGCCTATTATGAGATTATTTAATTAATACTTCGATATGAACACTCTACAATTATAATTTTGCTTAAAACTTAATTATATGCATTAGAAACCGCAGTTTAAACAAGTTATTTCAGTTTTCATCATTTTTTTGCCTCATAACTACACATGAATTCATGCAACTTCATCTAAATACTCATAATTACGTCTAATATAATATATCTCGATTAACATAATGATATGAACATTCCACAAGATTAATTTTATATAAAACTTAATTCGGATTTATTAAAAACTATATTTTAAACTAGTTGTTTGAGTTTTTCATTATTTATTGCCTAATAACTATACATTAATTCGTACAAAATTCATATAAATAATCCTAAATATGTCTATCATAAGATTCTCCAATTAAGACATCAATATGAAAAATTCTACAATACTAATTTTGCACAATACTTTATTAGGATGCACTGAAAACTGCTGTTTAAATAAATTAATTGGGTTTTCATAATTTTAGGCTTATAACTACACATCAATTGGTGTAAATTAACGTAAGTACTTGTAGAAAATTTATTTTTTTAGAAAATCACTCATAAAAAATAATAGAAAATAAGTTGGCAATTATTCACGATTTTATTTGAATTTTTGGGATTTTTATAATAGCCAAAATAATAGGTCAAATCTTGGTCAACAGAAAAAAGAAAGCAAATAATGTCACTTTGCTTTTAAATTGTTTCAGTATAATAAAATTCTTTAAAACTGAAATGTTTTTATATAGAAATAAATTTGAGTCAATTTGGAGTTTAGGAGAGCCTCCAAATGATTTATTTACTCTTTATTTTTTTATTTTATGTTATTAATTGACAGTTGGGCTTAATGAATTGGGACGAAATTAATTTCTGTTATTTTATTCTGTGAATTGAACCTAGATCAGAATTGGGCCGGCCTCTTTCCATTATTCAACTATGATTTATGTGGGCCATCAGATTTGCTTTGAGATCAGTTTTTTTAGAAGATCAAGGGTCAAGATACATCTTTGTTATTCTTTTTAATTGACAGATCACAATGGTCGTTAGATCTCTTTGAAATTCCCTCGGATATGTCAGGATTCGTGCTGGTGCGCTAAGAATCATGCTAGCTCTGTTCTTCATCTCATCTGTTAGTTACACGCCGAGATTCGTGCTACTAGTGTTCCCGGCGACTGGGAGCTCCGATTGACGATCGGCCGACGACCCTGGCATCGTCTAGGTGAAAGGAGTTCAACTGTGATCTTTGATTAGAGATCCATACAATAGATCAAGATGGGGGGCTATACCAATTCGGTACAGTGGTACAGTTCGGTACCGAGTTGAACTAAATCGATTTATCGATCAAATTAAGTGTTGATTCTCGCAATTCTCACAATATACCTTGTCGCCTTGATGTGATTGAAGTATTCATTGACTGTATTAAACAATTAACTCGAATTACAATGAAAATTCTCAAGTAGTTAGTACGGTTTGATACCAGACACAAAATCGATTGCAATCTTGATTGCCAAGGCCTTGTGTACGAGATATACGTGTTCTCCACCTCTCTGCACGACTCCATTTGATATGTTCTGTGATTTTAGTATGAGTTAAAGGTGGATTTCATGCTACTGTGCAGAGAGGGGTGAATGAGTGTGTATACAAACTGAATTGCTATCGATTCAGTTATAAATTTCACACAATTGAATCTCAATTGAGCAATCAAGCTTGCAATAGCAGGAGGGATACATAAACCCTTCAACTGATCATAATTGCAATTATTATGAAGGTTTCCTTTGAATAGTACTCGGGAGGGTTACAAAAACCCTTCAACCGAGTTTCATATCATCTTACATGCTCTCTCATCATGATCAACATCAAGAATGACAAAGAAAATGAAGAGAGAAGAAAGAGATAGAGAAAGAAACAAAGAAACCGAAAAATGACAAAGAAATTCAGAAAATTCCATTGCTACCTTAACACTTACATCAATGCTTTCAAGAGATTGCACGTAATTAGCAACAATTACCTAATCTTTGATGCTTCTTGAGATGAACTAGCAGCTGAACAAAGATTCAAACTTGGTTCAATTGAAGAAATTAATCAAGAGCACTTAATCTCTCTTCTCCCTTTACAATTATTGTTTCTATCTCTTTAGCTCTCTAATGTCAGTGTTGATCCTCTCTTTATTGGCAGGGGTTTATATAGACTCAGGGGCTTAATTGTGATTGGTGGGTCGATTAGTGGCCAGATTATACTCTCCCAATTGATCTCCACCCTTGATTGCACTTCACTCAATGGTTAGGATTAGTTTGTGCTTCTTTTCAGTCAATTCACTGTCTTGAGTCAACACTTGGCAGTTTCAAGTTTGTTAGAGTTAGTTAAACTCTTTTTCTATTTACTCTATTGTCACTCCTTTGCACCAGTTGGCTCCCCTACGACTCTAGGCTATTCTAGAATATTCTAATTGCTTGAACACTCTCGGTACACTCCCTATATAAGCTCTGAGTAATTTCTAATCTCAATTAATCAATCAAAAGTTTATTTCTTCACTTAAGCCTCACACTCGGCCTATATACCCAATCAGCACTTCTCTTCATCAATTCCTTCGATTGAAACCTTACACAATCTCTCTTTGCCTTCTAGAATCAATCTAGCATCCTTGCATGATCAATTGAGCACCCCTTTACTGAGTTTGAACACCTTCACCCATGGCCGATTGGTGAATTGGTATAACACTGAGTTAAAAGCTTCAAACAGCCAACTTGACACTTGCCTTAGCATCGTGTGGGTAAAAGTAGTTCTCTTGCATAATCAATTGGACTTGCAATCATTCACAGAGATAATTTCCATTTTCGAGTCGATTAACTACTTCAGTCAATTTCTCTCTCCTCTTTTGCTATTTTTTTCAATTGATTGCTTGAATAGTATCGTGTGAGTGTTTGGAAGCTTCTCTAAAGAAGAATTGAAGCAAAAAGTTGTGTAGAAATCCCTTCCAACAATGGCGCCTTCATCGATCTCGGGTGGAAGAAAGAGGAAGAGAGGGAGAAGGAGTTGGGATGAAGGAGGGTCGGATGCGTCTGGCGTGTGTGAGCCAACGCATCAAGCAAGGGGCGGTCAGAGAGAGGAGACGCATGGACCAGGTGCACACCTCATTCCCTGTTTGATTTAAATTGCTGACTTGATCTGTGCATGAACTTGGTGTATGCTTGCTAGTGTGAGCTATACATACATAAACCTGATAAATGAGCCCCACCTGTAAGCAATTGAGTCTGTGTTAGTGCTAATGTATGCTGAGGTGGTTTCTCTGTGTGCTGCCATTTGGCACCTCCTTGCTGCTGTGGACCATTCACGTCGCTGCCAGTGGCAGTGTCTTTGCGTGTGCTTTGTGATGTGGACCAATTAGGGCCTGTCATGTGTCTCTAGGAGATCTGACTGGGTTAAAGAGTATTCTGCCACGTGGCATGGGCTGGGTGAGGTGGACCAATGAGGTGATGCCATGTGGCATAAATGGGACCCACTTGTAAGATATGCGGGACCACATGGGTGAGGTGGACCAATGAGGTCCTGACACGTGGCACTGGCATGTTGAGGTGGCCCAATGAGGTGCTGACACGTGGCATCCTCTCTCTCTCTCTCTCGATTCTGTGTGTGTATGTTTGAAATCCCCAATTTGCACCCAGCAGTGTATCTATCCCCAAGTTGCACCCAGATAAGTTCTTGATTGAATCGCAGCCCTTGATCTGCTTATTTAATCTGTTTTATCTTCTCTGAATTTATTTTAATAGCTCCACTTATCCAAAAATCATGAAATTTTTATCAAAAATCCCTAAATTCATGATGATCACCTCTGTAATTTTTAATTCTATTTTTTCCCTTGCCTCCTTTCATTAAAAATTTATTTTCCAAGAAAACTCGGTTTCCCTCTTGATAAAATCTCAGCTTCTCAGTTATAGCTCAGTGTCTCTGCCAAAAAAATTTCTCCTTGCAGAAACTCCCCCCAATCAAACACCAATTAGACTTTTATTGATGTTCATTAAGGTTTGATTTGATCAAAAGCTGATTACTTGTCAACAATTGATACAAATCTAGACGTGATCAGATGGTTGCTCACGGCTTTGACACCTGATCAGTCTTGTGAAATTGATTTTCAATCCATTCTCATGAAGGTGATCTAGTCAAAGGATGATTACTTGTCATCAATTGGCACAAATCATGGTCTGATCAGGTGGTTGCTCACAGTTTTGGCACCTGATCAGCCTTGAAAGTAAAATCACATTGAGATTTCTTGTGATTGATTGTATCAAAATACTGGCTTGACATTGACACAGCTCCTAATTGTACATGGATCGTATTGGTTCAGCTCATAAGGTTTGATCTGAAGATTAATTTCTAGAGTTGGATCTTGACTTTTCTCTTGTATTTCTTCCTTCGATCTTTCAGAGTAAACAAAAATATTATTCGAAATAAACTTTATATATTTTAGTGATTTATGTGTTGAAATGAGATAATAAATAATATAAAATTTGAATAGACTAACAAAATAAATACTATTGTGAGTGCATTCACTACAAGAAAATAGATATCTGGTGGCGTCTTTTGTCGCTAACATTGACATTCGGTGGTGACTTTCTATTGTCACCGAGTCGCTTCTGTAAAAATATTACCACTAAAAGTAAATTATGACGACTTCAATTACCACTAAATATGATGGCGACATTTTATCGCCATTATGAGATCAACATTAGATGACAATTTTGATTGTCACTTAAAATATAATGTGCAGTCGTGATTTATTTGTGATGATGACATTTATCATTACTATTTATCTAAATAATAGTACTACTGATGTCATTGTTATTAATTAAAAAAACGGAGGCAATGTTCTTTTACCCACCTTTATTTTTATTAGAGACCATAAATAATCATCATCTATAATATTTATTGTGACAATACATGTAGTCATCTATTATCTGAAAGACAAGTGTGACTTATTCATTGTCACCTTTTTTAATTAGCAGTGATGATAATATTGATCGTCCTTATGTAATTTATGTTTGTAATATTTAACGGATAAAACTTACAAGTTGCTCCGTTAATCTTCGTGCGGAAGCGGTTCTGACCAATACAGCACTATCACTGGTTCTACAAGAAATCACGAGCCGAAGCCGGAAGCCTTGCGTTTTCCACAACCTAAATTCTTCAAGTCTTAACAGAGTATCTTTTCTCTTTCTCTCTCTCTTTGATAATAATGACAGATTCGTTTTTCTTATCATCTGTGAGAGAGAGTATACTAGTGTATATTTATAAGCCAACGCATCTGCTCAATACACTTGTTCAATGCACCTCTCCAGTGCATCTGTTCAATCTTATAACGGGTTGGGTTTGGATTCGGGTTTCCCATAATGGGCGTACTGATAATTAAATCCAACATCTCCCACTCGCACAAAATGGAAGACCCGATATAAACTAAGAGAATATATAATTTCTTATCTCTGTTAAAATTCATACAAGAAAATAGGCCGTGACCAGCATATTTGAATTTGAGAGCATATGTTGTTATCCAACTTTAGGTATGTATAACAACATCTAAGTAAATAAATATGCGTACCCCGAGATCATCTAATCATATTTTAAGTATAATATGATCTCTTTTATTTATTGATACATCCATACTTATATATTCACAATCATGTCACATAAACATAATTGGTGCACCAGTGAATATAAATAAATATAATACTATAATGATCTTTTTCTTTTATCTAAAATCTCTTCATTCCAAAACAATTGTTATCCAGATATGTTTCATTAGACCGCATCAATCATGATCATTGATAACATTCCAAAATAACTAATTGAAATGAAACTTCAAGTATTTAGTAAAAAAATCAAAGAGTACTATGAGATTCTTTTTATCTCACGGGTCTCACACAACAAAGAAGCAGAGATCATATCTTCATTTACCCTATTAGTCAATTGCACATATGGTATGAAACATATGCTATGGTATTATTCTCCATTTTCTTATGGAGCGTATGTCTAAACTAAAATTTTAATACCATACAAGTGATAGTTCAGATATATATAAAATATCTAACTTGAGTCCACAACTCTACTTACTTTTAAATACAATAACAAGACTCCCACTTGGCATAAGACAGTTAAGGTAAATAGTGGGTATTTCACCTTCGGTCATAATTGTAATTCATATGACCTCATCTTGATTCTTTATCAAGGCGATATTATTTTAAGCACTTTGCTCTCACGTTTTGTATCATATTTAGCTTAAAACTAATCTCATTTCTATGTACTACAAAGACATAGAAGCGATTGCCTGTGTGAGAAGGCCAATCAAGCTGTCGACATACCTTTTATTTTATATCTCATCTCATGTGTTTGCTAAATATCTTGATATTAAATAATTTATAACAATCATCACATAAATGAATTAAGAAAATAGCATCCATTGCATTTATCCCATAAATATAAATATACATGATATATTATTCAATAAAATATAAAATCATAATCTACGTAACCACTAGAGATTTGACATGACCAACAAACATATCTCTAGGTATTGCCTTTGTAAAAGGATCTGCCACCATTTTGTGTGTAGATATATACTGCATGCAAACTTGCTTTTTCGCCACCATGTCTCTAACGAAGTTATACTTAGTATCAATGTGTTTGGTTTTTGAATGATACTTGGGATCTTTTGTATAAGCGATCATTTGCTGACTATCACTATGTACTAACACTTTGGGTCGGTTTCATTCTCACGAAACCCAAGTGATTTAAAAATCTTCTAAGCCAAAGCGCCTCTTGTCTTCTTCTGCTGAAAATGCCACAAATTCGGCTTCCATTGTGGATAAGGATATACAACTCTGTTTCTTACTACTCCAAGAGATGACTCCATTATTAAGTAAGAAAACATAACCGAGAGGTAGATTTTCTTTCATCTAAATCTCCTCCCCGTCGGCATCGCATAACCCATGAGTTGTAGATTTTCTCCTTGAAAACATAATGAATAATCTGCAGGTACCTTTCGAGATACCTAAGTATTCTTTTCACTTGCTTTCCAATGGGACATCTGGATTAGCTTGATATCTACTCACCATTCCAACGTGGCCGATATCCGGTCTAGTACACATCATAGCATACATGAGGCGCCTCTGACACTTGAGTAAGGAATTTTTTCATTTGTGCTTTTTCATCTGGAGTCTTTGGACACATTCTTAAGCTAAGACCTTCGCCTTTTGCTATAGGAGTATCAATGGATTTACAGTCTTGCATATGAAACTTTTCAAGTATTTTTCTGATGTAATGCTCTTGTGATAGAGCTAACATCTTCTTGGAACGATCTCTTTCAATCTTTACTCCAAGAATATATGCTGCTTCACCCATATCTTTCATATCAAAATTGGAGGATAACCATTCTTTGATAGTTTTCACATACTCCTTATTGTTACTAGCCAACGAGTATGTCATCCACATAAAGTGATAGTATCACAAATTTATTTTTGGATCTCTTAACATACACGCGATGATCTTCATCAATCATTTTAAAATCGAATGATATGATAGCTTGATGAAATCGAATGTACCATTGTGCGGAAGATTGTTTGAGACCATAAATAGATCTCAATAATTTGCACACTTTGTGCTCTTGACCTTCAACAACAAAGCTTGCGGGTTGTTCCATATATATCTCTTCTTCCGGATTGCCATTTAGAAATGCGGTTTTGACATCCATTTGATGCAACTCCAAATCTAAACCGGCAACAATAGCTAGTATCAATCGTATAGAAGTAAATCTCACAACGGAGAGAAAGTTTCTTCATAGTCTATCCCTTCTTGTTGTGTATACCCCTTAGCAACAAGGCGTGCCTTATACACATCAATTAGTAGTCAATTAGACGTTTAATCTTGAGAACCCATTTGTTCCCAATTGCCTTACGTCCTTCTGGGAGATCAACTAATTCCCAAACATTATTTGATCTCATTGACTCCATTTCTTCTTCCATTGCTTTCATCCATTTCTCTTTAGCGGGACAAGTGAGAGCCTCTCGAATATTTGTTGGCTCTTCTTCATCTTGCATGACAATCATGTAAGATTCATTCTCAATTGGAAAATGACGTTTAGGAACTCTAGCACGGTTGCTCTGCCTAATTTGTGATTGTGCTGAGCTTGGCTCGGCATCATCTGCTAATTTTCTCCCACTTGGATGAGATACTGTTGGAGGTTCAGGAATATGCACTAAACGATTTGCAACAATCAAATCATTTTGTTCATCTACCTCATATAGAGAAAAATCTTTTTCTATCTCACCCTTTCTTGGAAATTCATTTTCTAAAAAAATGACATCTCGTGACTCAAATTCTGTTACACTCCCACTTGATTGTTCACCAATGAACACATAACCTTTGGAATGTTCGAGTATCGTTTAAATATACTCTTTTTACCTCGTGGACCTAATTTACCATGTTTGATGAGACATATCATGAACAAAAGCAGCACATCCCCAAGGTCTCAGATTACTAAGATCTGGTTTTCTATTATTCCAAAGTTCGTAAGGAGTAGAAGAAACAGATTTAGAGGGTACACGGTTTAGAATATAAACAGCAGTCAACAATGCATCACCCCAAAAAGTGATTGGCAGATTTGCTTGAACCATCATTGACCTAACCATTTCTAAAAGAGTTCGATTTCTCCTTTCAGCTACTCCATTTTGTTGTGGAGTATATGGTATGGTCAATTGCCTAAGTATTCCTTTTTCTTCGCACATTTGTTTGAATTCATCAGATAAATATTCGCGACCACGATCCGTTCTTAAGGCCTTAACCTTTCTGTCTAATTGATTTTCAACAAAAATAATAAATTTCTTAAAGCATGCAAGAGCTTGATTTATGAGATATCAAATAGACATAACAGTATCGTGTATAATCATCAATGAAGGTGATAAAATATCTACCTCCATGTCGTGCCCTCACATTCATTGGTCCACAAATGTCTGAATGAATTAATTGCAATGGAAATTTAGATCTAGTTCTGTTAGAATGGTTTTCTTGCCATTTTCCTTTTAAACAATTTTCACATGTTGGTAGACTAACCGTTCAAGATGGCCTAGTAAGCCTTCTTTGGCTAATCTATCCATCCTTTGTTGTCCAATATGACCTAATCTCATATGCCATACATTCACATCGGTATTATCATTAGCATATGTAATTAAAGAAAAATGAGTATTATAAGAAGTCATTATATTAACAACATCTAAAATAATAAAACCATTCGATACATATCCATAACCATAACATACATCATCCGGATACAACTTAATACTAGTACTTGCACATGTTCAAACTAAATCCAAATCTAAGAAGAACAACAACGGATACAAGATTTCGTCGAATTTCGGTGCAAAGAGAACATCATGTAAGAGAAGGGTTCGACCATCACGCATATCCAACTTGCATGTGCCTATACCCTTGGCCGGTACACGAGAATTATTTCTACATAAAGCCATTTTGATCCTTGAGGAATTCGACGAAAATCCACAAACAAGTCACGATCTTTGGCTACATGATGCTGTTGCCCCGAGTCTACAGTCCACAAAGGATAAGAATCGACCATAAAAACGAAGCTGGAAACATATGAAAAATATGAAATATTTTCTATTATCTCGTACCTTGCGGGGCTCATTGCATTCACGAGCATAGTGACCTTTCTTGCCACAATTGAAACATTTGATCTTGGCCTTGTTATGCTTCTTAGAAGCTGATTACGAGAAGTCTTTCCCTTGCCATGAATCTTGCCCCTTATACTTTTTCTCTTGCTTTCCCTTTCCCTTGCCATAATTTGACTTACGTTTCGACCTTGTCCTCCATGAGAACTTGAGCCGGCCAAATGCACGGTAGTTTCGGTTTCTGAGGTTTTGATGCCTCGATACGATCTTCCTCGAAGTTCTAAATGCACACGACATCGTTGAGAGTTTTAATACCTTCATTATGAGTTAAATTCACTTTCATGTGTTCCCATGTATAAGGAAGTGAACGAATCACTGCTTGAACTTGTTGTTCATCAGTCAAAATATGGCCAGCATCCTTTAACTCACTAATCATATTCGACATCTCCCTGAGATGTTGACGCATGTTGTGATTAGGACGCTTCTTGTAAGTGTCAAATTTGATGGTGAGTTGTCTCAGTTTGGTAACAGAAGTTCCACCAAACTTCTGCTTCAAAGCAAGCCACATCTCTTTGGCAACTTCATATTGCCTGAACTCACGCATCACATCATTTTCCATACTGCTCAACAACGTAATGCGAGCAATGGAGTTCTTCTTTTTCCATGATTCAAATGCAGCAGTGTCACTAATATGCTTGGGAGTTGTACCTTTCTCTGGTTCAGTTAGAATATGATCCAGGACCGTAAGAACCTCTTGTTCTTCCAGGACATACTGAATTTTCATGGCCCAAATTTCATAATTTTCTCCATTCAGTTTTTCACCCTTATTAAGTTCTGCCACAATATTTCTAGATGCAGATGCCATTTTGCTAAGAAATTTAAAAAAAAATTAAACTAAGTCAGGACATCACACAATTCTGATGACTTAATATAAATTATTTAATACTTAGCATAACACATATAGTTTTGTAACAAACTCAAAATAATTTAATAATAATAATATTTATAGATTAAAATCGAAAGATCATCAAATTTCACAATCATCTTTTAATTCTATAAATTTTATTAATATTAATTATTTTAAAGTACAAAACTCCCACAAAAAATTGATAAACAACAAATATATAAATAATAAAAAAACGAACAATAAAAAAAAATTCGAACTTAAAATAATTATTCAGAAAAAATTCAGAATTTAACAGATGTATATATATAAAGGAATCACTATTCTAACACAAGTTGTAGTATGGTGTAGTGGTAAGACCATTCTTACTTTAGAGGTCATGGGTTCAAGCCCCAGTGAAAGCAATGTTTCTTTATTTTGCGCGGTTCACTGGATTTATATAGACCAAGTTCATTTAAAAAAAAATTAAATGAATACAACCAAATGGTCCCCTCTTCCTCTCTCTCCAGCGAAAAAATAAGAAAAGAGACTTGGGATTTGGTACAATTCGGAAGTATAGAAAAATATCCTTCCCAATCAAGAACCCCTCATTAAAAATAGAAAATTTCGCATAAGTCAAGAAATTTGGAGCAAAAATTTCTTCTTTGTATGGCTGTGATTTATTTGGATTATAAATTTGTCCAACCCAGTTGTACAAGATCCGAAATAAAAGTGTATGTTGATTTCTTTTCACTATTTTGCTATGCATCTCCAAGAAATGCACTTATAAAATCTCCAAAACAGTGAATTTTATAAATATCTTAAAATAACTAAGATTTCACTGAAAAATTTTCAGATTTTTAAAAAAAATTGCGATTCAAATCTGAAATTTATATTTATTTAATTCTGGAATTAAAAAAAATAAAATAATATTTTTTTTTTTAAATTATCTTATGTAAAACTAATTTTACATATACATAAAACTCACTAAAAATAGTGATTTAATAAACCAGAATATATGCTATAAAAGCTCTGATACCAATGTAATATTTAACGGATAAAACTTACAAGTTGCTCCGTTAATCTTAAATGCGAAGCGGTTCTGACCAATACAGCACTATCACTGGGTTCTACAAGAAATCACGAGCCGAAGCCGGAAGCCTTGCGTTTTCCACAACCTAAATTCTTCAAGTCTTAACAGAGTATCTTTTCTCTTTCTCTCTCTCTTTGATAATAATGACAGATTCGTTTTTCTTATCATCTGTGAGAGAGAGTATACTAGTGTATATTTATAAGCCAACGCATCTGCTCAATACACTTGTTCAATGCACCTCTCCAGTGCACCTGTTCAATGCACCTCTCCAGTGCATCTGTTCAATCTTATAACGGGTTGGGTTTGGATTCGGGTTTCCCATAATGGGCGTACTGATAATTAAATCCAACAATGTTAGCCATGTTATCAAATATACTGGTATGGTGGGTTATTAAAAATGACTAAAATTTTCACCGCTTATTGTTTTAATTTTTTTAAACTTGTTCTTTAATCATTTTATTATTTTAAAAAGTGCATTTGTCTTATTCACTTCATTTATACATAACCAACAAAAATATTATTATCATTCAATACAAAATGAGTAACGCAAAATAAAAGCAAACTAATAAGTGAAAAATATATCATCATAATCAATAACTGAATACACAAAGATACTAAGAATAATAAAATATTATCTAGTAATAACAACAAGCTACCATAATCTAGAGGTAATTAACAACCAACAACACACTACCATAATTCAAATCTAATTAGCAGCAAACCATAACTATCATAATCCATAACTAAACACACAAAAATACTAAAAATAATAAATATTGTCTAGTAACAATAATATAAAGGGGAGATCAAAGGGGGAAGGGGATATCGGAAGATGGAGGAGGTGATTTGTGGAATATCGGAAGAGGTCCGAAGAGGAGAGGAAATACAAAGTAATATAAGAATTATATTTCAAATGCATGAGTTTTTAGTTTTATTAATAAAATAGTATAAGAATTGTGTACTTGCGGTAAATTTAGAATTTAATCAAGTTGGTCCTGCACTAAAACACAATCTAGTCCGAACCTAGAAGCATCTGAGTGAATGGTATACTCAACTCCTGGTATTGGTAAGGCTAGAATAGGTGCAGTTACTAACCGATTCTTAAGTAAGCTCTTCAAAGATCTTTTGCTGCTTTTCAGCCCACTCTATTTTCACACGCTGGCGGAAGCGCAATTCGAACCCTTCTTATAAAAAGCGTCTATAGTAACCAGCCATAAAACTGCGCACCACCTCACCGTTTCTACTCAATTACAGCCCGCATCTCGATCAACTGCTCTTCCATAGTGATTTTCCGGCGGGTACCGCGGGTACGGGCTGGGTACACCCGCGGCGGGCGGCGGGTAGGGCGGGCACGGGTACGGCGGGTAGACGGGTACAATGGGCACGGGTAGACGGTTTTTTTTTTCAAAATCATACCTTACCCGTCTCATACCCGTGCTGTCGCGGATACACGTGTACCACGACTACGGGTACGGGGTATTCGGGCACACGGGTCGGCGGGTCAAACGTTATAACGGTTTGCTGAAACGTTATAACGATTTATGAAACGTTATAACTTTTCAGCAAATCGTTATAACGGTTTCAGAAACCGTTATAACGACGGGTACGCGGGTACGGGCACGGCAGCGGGCGGCGGGTATAACGGATTTTTTCAAAAAAAACTGATCGGCCTTTCTCAAACCCATACCCATCTACCCGTCTATACTCGGACACGGATACGAATACTGCGGGTACCGGACACGGATACACGGGTACGGATTATACTTGACGGGTTTTAGCAAACCTCTACTCTTTCATATGTCCAAAAAAATGCAATCTCCTTCAACCAAACTCCATCTTATCTCAAAGAGCATACATGCTACCATTTTTCTACACAATAATTTTTATTAGTATGCATTGTTAATTAACATATCAATTCTCATATAACCTGGACGAAATTTATAAGAGGTTTGAAACATAAAACTTAGACTTCTCTGAGATTTTTTTCTATTGAAAGGGATACTAGTCTTCACAAGCATTGATCTACTATATAAGCAGAAAGAGGATTCTTGCTGCAGCTCATATTTCCAACCTCTTCTTCGAGCTTTGTTGAGAAGTCAGTTGCTTCTTCTCCTGATAAGCAAGATAAAGAAGGGAATGTATGAGACTTAGTCCTTTAAAAGAATCTTCCCCGGTCAGGCACTCAGAACCGCAGAAAATGAGTCTGGGAGTGTAAAATATGAAAACGGAACCCGACGTCCTCCGCACCGTCAAAAATAAGTCCAGAGTGCAAACATGAAAACGGAACCCGACGCTCTCGGTACATCGCAAAACGAGTTCGGGAGCGCAAAACATGAAAACGGGAGCCGAAACCCTCGATACCACCGAAAATGAGTCAGGGAGCGCAAAACATAAAAACGGGACCCGACGCCCTAAGAACCGCCGAAAACGAGTCCAGAGACGCAAAACATAAAAACAGGACCTGACGCCCTCGGAACTGCCGAAAACGAGTCCGGAAACACAAAACATAAAAACGAGACCCGACGCCCTCAGTATCACGGACTGCTCGGTTATCGGTTGTCTATCTAATTTGCCCTTCGAGCTCATCTCCGTGGTCTGTCCATCCTCTTATCCTGTGCTAGTTAGTTTTAGAGTGACATTACCAATATTTCTAATTATAGAATGTCATTTTTCAATTATGTACGATTCGTTTTCCCGACAAATACCTTCACTTTTCACGTGATTTCGCAATATCAGTTCAGCCTTGCCAAATTACACTGAATTGTCTCTTCTCCCTAGGGCTATAGATGAGCCGTGCCAAACTGTACTCATTAGCTTAACGAGTCAAACCGAGCTGACTCGTTAATTACTTCCGAGCCAAAAGTTTTGACTTAGATCGACTCGTTAAGTTAACAAGCTAATCGGATTGGCTCGTTAAGACTCATTAAAGCTAATTTAATAATTAATAATATTTTTTATAATATTTTATATTAAAATTTATATAAAATTTATTAAAATAACTAATGATAAAATATTTCATATAATTTAATATAATAATTTAAGTACGTATCATATTATAAACTATTTATTATACTAAAAGTTCATAATAAAAATATATAAATAATAAATATTAATAATTTAACGAGCTAAATGAGCCTAACGAGCCGAACCGGTATAATCTCAAGCTTGGCTCATTAACTTAACGAGCCGGTTGTTAACGGTTCGGTCCATTAACGAGTGAGCTAATAGCGAGCCATGAGTTTTTTTTTGCCAACCCTACTTCTCCCGTTCGTCAGGCGCTTCCAACCACAGGTTATGCCGTCGCCTGAATTCTTCTTTGGTTTCTCCATTCATCATTTTTTCCTTCTGATCAGGGGTTGAAACTTGAAAGGGAAAAAAACACAATACTAACCGGAGACTGTAATGGAGACTTAACAAAGAAGCACAACTTCGATTTTGCCCTTTTAGAAATAAAGGGTTGTGATTATTGCAATTTTTTTTCTTTTTCTTATTTATAGCTAGCTTGTGCCGTCTGCGTAAAGCTATTTTAGTAGTTTTATTTTGTTTATTTTTTTGGAAGGCTATAGTTTTAACTGTCATGCATCGCTTTGGGAAAGAAATGAAAGTGGATGACGCTTTACATCACTATTTTTTTTAAAAAAATAAAGGGTTGTGATTAATCTTAACAAATTTTCAAAAAAAAAAAAACCTCTGGATCGCAGAATAACTCATAAAATAAAATTATTAGATATGATTTATTTTACTTTTTCTATATGCATATAAAATTATTTCATTTTGATTTCACTCTCAAATAATTTAATAACTCAAATTGTCAACACCAATGAGTTTTTATTATGTCAATTAAAGCAAACCAAATTATTATGAAGGTTCAAATATCGCTATTTTTTTGCGTCCATCATATTTTCGCATTTAAAATTTTTAATAATCCCAAAATTTAAAGTAAAATGTAAAAATAGAACAATTAAATTTGATCTATATCATTTTATTTATAAATAGATAAACGAATACGACATTTAATATTTATTTTATATGACATGAGGAGCTTGCAAGAAAAAAGCTAATATGAATAATTTTTCTATTGTGATTTTTTAACTCATCGGTTCATAATATGGGTGTCAAAATTTTATCCATCCCAACCCGAAAATAATTGGGTCGTGTATAAATCAAGATTTTTTAATCGGTCACGGGTCTGGTCGGGTATGAGTCATCCCAGCTCGTTTAATTATGTTTTTTTAAAGTAATTTTATGATTTAACATTAATTAAAATTTAAATATACACTAATTATATACTAATTAAAATTAATTAATATTTAATTACTTAAAATTGAATAAAAATAATTAACAAATACTTAATTATTTTACATGGAAAAGGTTGAACCGATCCGTGACCCCGTCGGGTCGAATATGGATCAAAATTTTTTTGATCCAAATTTAAATGAGTCGTGTCGGATAAAAAATAAAAAAATAATGATGACTCGACCCGATCAAACTCATTGACATCCCTAGTTCATAGAAAAAAATGAAAGTAAAAAAATAAATATTTTTTATGTTCAAGATCGATTTTATTTTGAAATTTTAGTTTTGAAATATTTGTTATTCAAAAATGAAAAAGTGAATGCATAATGGAAGTATGAAAATAAAGGCTTTGATCCTCTTCAATTATTGTTATAGCAATCACCACCATCATGGTTAGGGATTGCTTATACGGGCTTGATAAGAATTGGATTCAACTCCGAAAAAAATAAGTCCTTTTCAACCTGATATGTTCAAACTCGTTTCACAAATCCTTAAACCCTTTCGAAACCTTTATATTTTAGTTGAATTTTAATACAAAATAACAAAATGGTTTTATATTTAAAGTTATAAATTTTTCTTTAGTTTTTAAATATTTTGTGTTATATTTTAATAATATTAAAATTTAAAAAAAAATAAAAATTAAAAAAATAACAAAGTTTTTCCAAACCCGTTATGGGCTGGAGAGCCTACTCACTCCTCAAAAATTAAATCTTTTAAATTGTCCTTTTCAAACTCAGTTCTTACCCGACTACTTGTAGATCTGATAGACCCGACATTTAAGAGGCCCGACTCTTTAGGCGATTCCTAATCGTGGTCTTCTTCATCTATGTATTGATATAGATTATACCTACGATCTTAAGATATTTATTAATAAAGTTTATGTTATTAAATTTCTAAAAAGATATGATGGTACATGAGAAACAAAGACGTTCAAATCGTTTTCATTTGCAACTGATTCATTAATTCATACATCCTGTCCTGCCAGAGCAAATTTGGATTTATCTATTACTAAAATAGCCATTTAATAAATAAATTAAAGAGAACCCGTATTATAGCATTCTTTTTTAATTAATAGCTTATGAATGAGTATTTGAGTAGTACTACTTGAAGTCTTCACGAAGTGGCAAACCCACCCCAATAATAGAGCAAAAGAGAGGATAACATATGTAGACAAGTAGACTACAGACCCGGAGCGCTTAAAATTTTAAATCCATGTCTTCACCAAGTTGATCTGATTAACGCCCTTAATTTGTTGGAAAGTTGGTTCGACATATATAATTAATACATTCAACGATTTAGGGATAATGGCGACTGAAGAAGGACATGAAAATTGTGCAAGAAACTATTCAAATTTCAAGGACATCGGTCGGCCAAAATCTCTTCCACATTTGGATCTCTTCGTCGGCTTTCAGCTTCCTAATTCCTCCATAAAATCCATCCGTTTCATCGCCTTTTTCCCGGTGATCTTTCCGGCTTATCAACGTCTGTCTCCACCGCGAACCGCGTGAATATTGCTTGAATTCTAGAATGATATTATCTGTCAAAATAAATACCAATTTTAAACACCCAATTAAAATATATTTAATTTGAACTTTAAAACATTAATTAATTTTCTGCAGTCATAAATGTCCACGTTATGGATATATAAGATCAAGAGTCAGTAACTTTTATTTTTTTCCCCCAAAATTTTTAAATGAAAACTAATCATTTCGGATCAACTTAAGATTCTTACCATCCTCATGACAACGACAGAAATGCTCGGTTTCATTGCACGTCTCCAAGTGACCAATAACTCCATACCACCAACCTGATGCAAATATAATTGTATAAATTTGAGAATTAGGCTGACAATTAATATCACGGCAAAATTTGTGGAGATACATCAATGTCTTGGGACCTACCATAAGGGAATTCTTTGCTTTTTCTCCATTGAATTTCAAAATGGTCCCCAGGCCTCAGTTCCTTCAAACAATCAGAAATATGGAGATCATGCGAGGGTGTGCTGACCAGTGGGGCCCGCACTCTGTCCCACTGCACTCCATCCTCTGTCTTCACCGGTTTTGTGCCGTGTGGTGGATACCTATCATGTCATGAGAAAAATGATGATAATAAAGATATTGATGAGATGTATTTTTGAAACATACACGGACCTAAACTGGAAAATATGATTTATCGATTAATGGCATGTACCTTGCAAAGAAGGTATTGGTCCGTCTGTCGTAGCTTAGGTGCGCATCATAGCACGATAACACAAAACCCACATGACCATTCTGCGACAGTATAAATAAAAATAAATCTTCCAAGTTATTAAATAATGAAAAATCTTTCGAGTCCACATGGAGTGTCACCATGTACCCACAGACCACAGTCCATTTTAATGATATGACACATGGGTCTACATAGTACATATACTACTACAAAACACCTTTATTAAATTAAAAATATATTATATTAATTTTGAATGATTATCTAATATAATGAATTATATATTAAAAGATATAATATAAAAAAGTTATGCACATACCAGTAAAAACTAATATACTTTTTATTAGACATATACTACTTTATTTGTTGAAATTAATTAGACATTTGTCATAATAAATTAACTAATCAAAGATTGAAAGAATAAGAAATATAGTATTTGCTTCTTCAATAATTTTATTTTTATGATTAAATTATTATATATTAACAGATATTTATTTTATATTCCTATTTATGCATATTTGTTCAAATGTGACCCCATAAAAAAAGTATATCTTTGAAAAAATTTATTATTATATTTGACTCAATGTATATTAACACGACTTTATTGTATGTTAATATTTATGTATATTTTTTCAATAAAATAGATTTCTCGATGGACGTCACGAAGAACACTAGAGGGTAGTCTCCTCACCGTGAGCTGACTCCCGATTTTGATAAATAGTGTTTTTGGATCAAGTATTTTTCTGACTACCCAAATTTATAAGTTAAAAATATATATTGGATTGTTGATTTTTTTTTAGTATCTAATTAGCTAATAGATTTAAACTCTAATTTATTACAATATGATTACTATCATCTCAATCAAAATTCTACATCTGCCCTACCCATCTACCATATGAATCTAAGCAAACGTCACCCCCAAAAGTTATAGAAAAATAACATTTTTTTTAAAATAAAGTTAAAGAAAATCTTTTAGAATTAGAAATTTATAATCAAATGAGATTACAAGTAACAGAATGGAAATGAAATTTTGTTTTCTTAAAAAAAAGAGAGAATGAAATTTTGGAATAATTTTTTAATTACCTCACGATTGAAAACTTGAGCAGGGAACCAGAACTTGCCACTCTCGAGAGCACCGTAATAAGAAATGGAGTTCATTTCCAGCTGATGCAAGTTTTTATTCATCAGTTTATTGTCACCTCCACATTCAAGCAAAGATTTGATCCAAGATATTGGCCATGCCCAAGCCAAAGATAAAATCCAACTCTTTTCCTTTGAATTCTTCTCTTTACCAACCATTAAATTACTTTTATACAATTTCCATTTTTTTGTTGCCGACTCTCCAATGATTGAGCTCCATTTTTCTTGTATGTGCCTCTCCCATAGATGATTACCTGTGCATCTCTCTTTCAAAGAGGTACATACACATGCCATGTTGGTAAGAGAAGCAGGAGGTAGCTTCTCTAGAATAATCTCAAGTGCCAGTTCAGGCAAATCTAAGATTGAAACCTCAGCAACTTCCATCTTAGCTAATGCTTTCTCCTCTGGCACTCTATCAGTGGTCTTGAGCTTGTTAAACATTTTGGGGAGTAGATCGAGGAGTTGTGTTAATGTGTTGTGAAGAGGAATGGCAAGGAGAGGAGAGATATAAAGAGGCATGAATGCATTTAGGAGATTCTTCTACAAGGACTTGCCATTGGTCTTAAACAAAGGTGGGATGGGAAAAGAAGCAGTGGCTACTAAAGTACCGACAGTAATAACAAGAGGGGCTTTATCTGAAAATTGTTTTCTTGTTCTCTTTGATTGGCGGATCTGCAAGGGAATGATTCCTTTAAAGTTCTAAGTTCTTATTTTTTAATGGGATGAAGCTAGAGTTTTTAAAAAAAATCCGTCCTGTCCAATCTGTCTCGGACCGATCCGTATCCACGGATCGGACCGAATCCAAACTCGTATCTGACTTATCTCCTACCATGGTTCGGTCCAACGGTGATCCGATTATCTCTTCACCCAAAATCGGTCCGTACGGACCCGTGGACCACACCGGACCGGATCGTGACCTGTGCGGACCCGTAGACCGGATCAGACCGAAACGTGATTTTTTTGAAATTTTTTTAGTATTATTCGATTTTAAACAATTAAAAATAAAAATTCAACTTAGTTAAAAATTATGATAAATTTATTTTCTAAATTTTATAATTTTCTAGAATTTTTTTAATTTTTTTAATTTTTTTGCAGTTTTCTGAATTTGAAAAAAAAACTTGGACCCTTCCGGATCGGACCGTGTTCGATCCGTTCCGATCCGAGGGTCAATGGTGAGACAGATTGAAATTTTTCAAATTTGACCCGTCTAAACCCGTCCCGTATGAACCGTGGACCGTGCCTACCCGTGCCCGACCGGATTTGGCCCGGACCGGACCGGCCCGTTTGCATAATACTAGATGAAGCATCACTAAATTATGGACACAAGAGCATGTGATATGGACACAAGAGCATGTGAGGTAACACAAGAAGGGAGAAATGAAGAGAGACAATGAATTTAATTAGGATAAGAGGTTCTGGGTTAACAAACGAATTATACATAGTAAGGTGTAGCTACTATGTATAATTTAGTGATTCAAAAATAAAGAAAGGTATGGGACTGAATCAAGTTTCATTAAAAGTTGGGTGGTTCTTAATTAGTTCAGCTAAATTCACCGCACCGTATCTTGCTGCCCAAGTGGCGTTAAATGGGCTAACTGCCACTTTCTAACCCTTTAACTAGGCCAGCAAGACTTCGTCATGTCTGGAATTTTCGTAGTTGAAATCTCTTATATATTTTATCTAAGATACCAGGAAATTTGCTGAAACATTGACAGGACATGATATTCTTTTTGTTTTATTTTTTGTCAAGATCTTGATCTTTTAAAATTTTATAATGAGGGAAAAAGTTCGTGAGGATACAATTATTTCAAACGTAAGTTGAAATATCCAAATATAATTTGGGTATTGTAAAATATCAGCAATTTACAATTCTTTTAGTTTAAATAAACTCATATTTGGATAAAATAACTGAAGTTGTTTTTTCCCTAGAAACATTGTTTCCATAACTTTATTTTTTTTATTAAACCATATGTGCAAGTTAGCACGTATTTATTTTGGTTGGTCTATTTTAAAATAAATAAATAAAACACCTTGCTATTCAATTATCCAATATTGCATTTTCCTTTTACCTTGTATATGTTGTGATTTTGTTATGATTTCTTTTTCCAATGTCAATCTTTATTAAAAGAAACATAAATTTCCTTTTACCTTGTATATGTTGTGATTTTGTTATTATTTCTTATGTTATATTAGCAAACTTGACAAACACAAGAAACAACCCTATAACATGTTTTATATAACATTATAACCTAATTGTTTGTCAATACAAAAGGCACACTCAAAACTCAAAACATGAAAATACTCGAACACACAAATTTCTAATAACATACGTCAATTGATACACCTCAATTATTAATCTTATATGTGCACAAACGTTGCATAATTTATTTTCACTACATCATGCTAAAATATTTTGAAGCCTATCTATTATAAATTGATATCAGCTAAAAATATCGTGACAATCCCTATTCTTTATTGTTATGTTCTCTAATATTCATCTAGTCTTAATTAATTCATCTTCGTATATCTGACTTGATACTATGAAAGTCTGATAATATGCACCTAAATGCAAAAAAAAAAAGACATGTTAATTGTGGACATAATCATTGCAACTAATTATGAATTAACTGGTTTAGTTTTTTTTTCTTCCTTTTTTGGTTAGTATCAATTCTGAAAAGGTATTCCATAGAATGGTCATTCTAGAGAAGTTGAACCACCCTTCTACAGATCTACTCCTTCGTACCAAACTGCTACCATATTTACACCTGCCATTACGAAGGATGGGATTTTTTTATTAAAGCCCATAGACACACTCACACACACAACTCACACATATTTTTCTAAATCTAATTCCAGTCCAGCCTCTGTTGGAATTTGATCCCTAAATTTTCACAATGAAAGATAATGTCAATACCACTAGATCTTAGATCCGATGACAGAGGATGAGATTTAACCAACTTTAATTTTATGTCGGTCACTTGAAGTAAAGATCATGTGGGTCAACTTGTGGGCAAGTTTGGTCGCTGATAGCTGACCAACTTCTCGACTGAGCATTTATTTGCTTACTCTATTTTTCTAAGTCTTCTATGAATGACAACAGGATTTTGATGTGTCATCAGTCAAACTCAAACGTTTAACGACCTTTTTAATGTAAATTCAAATTAATTAACTCAGAGTTTGAACACATGCTGTTTATATAACGATGAATCCATACAAAATTCTAATTTAATTTTTTTATTAAATATCAATTAATTCTTCTAGTATATAGAAAAGTTAATTAATTTATACTAAAGTATCCAGTTAAGCTTTCTAATTTATAGCGCATAACTATAAAAGGTAAATTAAGGATAAAAGTAGTTCTGGTCTTCCAAATCATACCAAAGTCACATAGGTCACGTGGTTTCATTAACTGAGGTGGCCGGCTGGCCGCATTGATTGGGTATACTGAGAGAGTTTGTGCAACGCAAGTAAGATAAATTGAGATGACTAGATGTGAATTACGTGTAGGCCTTGTAAGCAAGCAGTGACTTTTCTTTTTCCTTTCCAGCTGTAGTGATAACATTGGATATATTTCTGGTAGTTGTACCTAAGCAAAAGTATCACTCTGAAACAAATTTTAAGTTCTTTCTAGGGATATTTCGCCTTTGATTATAAACTTTTAAATGTACGTGCTTCGCTCACATGTTTTTATTTTTTTATTTTTAATTACAGTTCCATTTGGTCCATGCTGGAATTGTGATTGTGATTCTCTACCATAAGGACTATTTTTATCATCATAAATTTCTTTGTATTTTCTTTTTTTTTAAACGTAAATTCTACAAAAAAATATTAAATCCATCTTATTTATATACATTTAATTATAATGTTTAGATGTTATCACACTCTTCTTCTTCTTCTACAAGTTAGTCAGATCATATATCACACATCCATATATCTAGATAGCACGATTCCTTAATTTGTAGATTTAGTAATTATTCAAGGGAAGCAATGATGTCATTTGCATGCGGGACTAGGGACAAAATCAGAATTTTTATATAGGGGAGAGGGGACAAGATACAAATTATGTTACTAGAGCATTACAATTAATAAGTTAGGGGAATAATACATCTCACAAAATATTAGTATTTTGCCTGTGCGTTACTACGGTGATATCTTTCAGAAATATAAAAATTCATATTTTCATGTGAAAAATAAGGAAATAAAAATAAAAGTAATTTAGTAATTAATATAAATTTTAATCATGAATACATAATTAATGCAAAATAAATATAAATTGAAAGAAAAGTTAACTTTCAGCGTTTAAGGAAAGTTGAAATTCATAATTGATGGTGATAACCCTTGAAAACCCTAGGATGGTGGTATTGAAAGGTCAAAATAATGCAAGAATATAAAGAATCTAAGGTAGAAATGTATAAACCGATTTGGGACTTAATGTTCAAGTGTAATGACAACGAAATACAATTTAAATCATTTCAATTCTCACAAGAATATAGCAATCAAAGAAATGTGAGAAAAGAAAAGAAAAGATCAATCAAGAACACAAGATGTAACGGAGTTCGCCTTTAACAATGCCTACGTCTCCGGGACCTTCAACCTCCAACAATAGAGGTTGAGCCGATATATTAAAAAGAATTTTTACACTTGTAGAACTTGGTCCCTTACACAAAAATGGGCTGCCAAGCCTATCGGTAACATGAGTGACAACACACTCAAAAACGTGAGTGACAACACACTCAAAACAAGAAGTGAGCACTACAGCTCAAAAAGGAGTTGAGCACAATAGCTCAACTGCTCAAGAGAATGTTTTCAAGAAGATCACGAAGGATCAAGTTTGGAGAATAGAGATAAGCTAGATTGAGTTTGAACAAAGATTTGACTAATTGAGTGTATCAATATCTTGAGTTATCTCTCTCTCTTGAATATAGCTAGTAAGTTCTCTGAGTAATGATTTTGCTAGATGGATCTGATACTTTTCAGTGAGAGAGCTGATTCTTTTAAAATAGATCTTCTGAAACAGCTTGAATAAACTATTTTTCAGCCTGAACCGTTATAACGGTTTATGAATCGTTATAACGGTTTAGAAAGAATAGCCGTTGGATCAACTGAGCTGAAATGTTATAATGATTCATCAATTTATTATTCGTTTCATGAATCGTTGTAACGATTACAGAATCGTCACATAACGATACACTCTGGTTTATATGCATATTTTTCTGCCTTAGAATATTTTTGAGTATTGCGATGAACCGTTATAACGATTACTAAATCGTTATAACGATTCACTGGGCAGAAGTATTTTACTATGTTGTTTAAGCTCAATTTATCTTGACCAATTCAACACAGTTTAAGTCTAACTAAACGTAAGCCTAATGCGTTTAATTTAGCTCTTATGTCTCATCATTAGTCTTGATTATTATGCACTAATCTATTTACATGTTAATTCCTGTATAAAACTTAAACAAGACAAATTGTAAAATTCAAGATTGTTTTGCAAATCGACAAATCAAAGAAGATGTTAAGTATAATAGATGACAATCTAAGAAAAAAAAAAAATAAAATAGAGCAATTGTACTTCTAAATTATGTGGCATTTTGTGTAACAAACAAAATTGAGAGAAAATTCTAACTTCAACACAAATGGTCATAGAGATAGTAACATTATTTAAAGAATAACTCAATCCGATGAGAGATATTAGTTCTAAAATTTTAATAAAAAATTTGGACCGTTGTAGAATCAGAACACATACATGCTTAATAAAGAGTAGAGATAAAAATATATGATAAAATTTAACCCCGACATATAACTTGTGTGCGATTGGAGGTCCGGACACCCATTAGTCCCTTGTCTCCGCTCCTGTGCGGGTTAACAAATATTCTAAAAAAAATGTAATACACGGGCAGAAACACATTGTGGCCAAGGAGGCACTCAATAAATTCTCCATGGAAATTTATTTTGGAAAATATGTCCCGTAAAAAATAAAAAATGCTTCAGTTTAATATAATTATAAATATATCTCAATTTAAAGAATATTTTGTAAAATATATTTTTTAAATTATACTTCCAATATAAAAACTATAAAAATAGACTTCTTTAAAAATTAATTAAAAACTAAATTCTCACTGAAATTTGATGATATTTTAATTAAGTATCCGAAATATATCGTTATTCATGTTCATATCTGTTTAATATCTGATGTGTATTAATCTTCATTTAATATTCAATCTGTATTTGTATCTGTTTAATATTCAATTCGTATTTGTATCTCGACTTTTGTATTCATATTGATATTAATTGAAAAATTAAAACGGATATGAATATGATTTTGACCACTATCTCACCATATCTGATCCGTTTGCACCCTTAGAAGTGTTGAAATTATCCGATTTCGACTGTATCGATAAGTATCAGGACATATTTATTTATGATCGAATCCGTATGTCAAAGACATTAAAATACTCTGATTATCCGACGTGATCCGCATATAAATTGAATCCGAATCTGGATTCAATACGAGATGCAAGGATTTCAAAGAATCTGTGTAATATAGTTTTTGAGTAAAATAAAAGTAGTCTAAGTTGTTTAATTTTTTAAATGTTCATAAATTTTTATTTGAGTTTCGAACTCATTAACTTTCAATATGAAAAAAATTGACTTTACCACTTGACTAAAGATTCCACTATAGAAACTAGAAAACACATTCCGTGCATAGCCAGAAAATGGTCGTACTAACTAGATAGCATGATTATTAATACGAAGTCTTTATTATGATCTTTTAATGAAATATTAATTATCTGGATGTGAAACGTAGTTGTCCATGAAAAAAATGATAATCAATAAGTGTGACAGCAAAAAATCACAATCACCAAGTCTAAATTACATATTAGAAACCTTGTCCTGTCAATTAGTTGATAATAGATCCGAAGATCTTTCTTTCTCCGATGCCTTGTCAAATGGGTGCTCCAGACGCTCCACCGAATCATAAAAATTAGGCCTTCCACTATCAAATATTCAAATGGGCCTAATATATACTAATCTTTTAGTTGGTGACCTGGTGTTGTCAAATCACCGCTAATGGAATCCAGTTCCTGTGAAAGGGTGTTGTCGGTAAAGTGGCTATTTTTTGCCACTAAAGTATGATTGTCTCAGGATTGATGAACAATTATGGTAAGAGCAGGGATGATGGATGTAGAAGAGGCTCAGAAACACAGCCATATACATCCCATATTAAGTTGAATTCATCATTTTATCTTTACTATATAATTAGTACAAAGGATATTAAAAAAAATTACACCAGTTAGGCATGGTTCATTAATATCAACTTTTATGAATCCAAACATGTACAGCATTTTCATTGCAACTTTTTAGTGTCTGTGCGCACTAGCTTTTCTGGATGAAAGAAACCCATCAGATAAAGTGTGCAAAAACATTTGAAGAGAAAATATGATGCATTTTTTTCTTCGTTCTGTAATGAAATAGAATAAAATCATCCAATTTTATAATACTCACAAAAAAATTCAATTATATTTGGAATTTGCAACATTCTACAAAGAGAACATTACATCATCACCAAATATTATTGTTGGTTCTTGGTATTATTCTATTGTTGATTTATTATTTAGTTGGTGATCCAGAAAATTTTCTCACGCGAGGTTTCTAATTAAGGTGGTGCTACGGGATAAAAATAATTTTAGATGGTTTTATAATCAAGAGTATATTTTATTCAGTTTCACCCTCGATGCTGACACACATATCTTCATCCAATGTGTATGCCCATTTGACCCATTGTTAACTATAAGGTGAGATGTTGTGGTCCCATCCTTGTCTTACACGATTGTAATACAAAAAGAGCCATCTTTTGGTAGTAGTGATTATAACCATGAACCAATTAATTTGCTTTGGATTTTTGAACAACATCATAGCAAAGTAGCAAATTAAATTTTAATTCAGTAAAAGATAATCGACGAGACGACTACACAGTACATATATCCTTTTGTATTTTCTTTAAAAAAGGCAAAGAAAAGGAGTACACTCTGAGCAGTAAAAATCGACAAAATATAATATAATTTATTATCATGGGTAATTAAGTACACTTCTCTAAATTAAATTGATGTTCTAGTGCTTTCCTCTCTTCAGGCTCTTCCCATCCCTCTCATTTATAAAAATATATGAGAAAAATGAGTATGTATCCATGAAATTTTCGTTAATTGAAAATTTCTTCATCAATTCTATAAATTTGAACATTTACCTATTAAAAACTCACTTAATTTTTTTTAGAGAGAAAGATAAAAATTCAGTTCTCAAATTTCATTTTATACTTTTGGAGACTTGAACCATGACTTCTTGGAGGTCATTCTAGTTAGTTGTCACTTAAGCTACTAAGTCATATGTGAAAACTCACTTGACTTGTTATTTACTTAGAAAATATATTTTTTTAAATTATGTTAAAATTAAATACAAAAATATATGACCAAATTACCTTCTTCTCCTTTATTTACGTCTATTTTCACGAGGGACTGATTTTTTATTTTCTCTTTGACTCATATATCGTAAATCCAAAACTAACTCTCTTTCCCTACACTACTTTCTCCCTCCTTCCATTTGTCCCTCCCATATTTCTTTTGTGTTTATCTTTTCATAATACTGATCAAATATGAAAATCATTTTTGGTGTTTTTTTGTTTATGTTTGTTATCATAATAATATTATTTCACTTGAAAAATTAATATATGTATTTTTCTCAATATGCTTTCGAATAATGTTGTATTACAATATCTTAAATATAAAATGTAGAGAAATATCAAAGATTAACAATTTAACAAAAAATAAAAATTTATATAATAAAGAAGAAATGAATTAGGCGAAAGGGTTGCCTTTGCCTTGGTCATGTACTTTTCTCATTGATTTTTGATATTGATTTATTAAAGATAATTCATCTTATGAGTAAATAATAATTAAGTGAATTTTTGCGAGTAAATATTCAAATATAATAAAATATAATAAAATTTTAATTGGCCAACTTTTCATAGTTACATATCAAATTTTCCGAAGTAAATATAAGTAAAAAAAAAAAGAAAACACAAATATTGTCCTCTTCCTCCCAAAACAATAATTGGGCGGGAATGAAGTGACTAGAACCACATATATTGGAGCTGCCTATGGGGCTATGGAAAGAGAAACATAGATAAGGAATGATTATCATCTCTCAAATTATTTACAATTTGGGACTAATTTACGTTAAAGATTACATATTTAATTTATTTTTACACATGATCATGATAAAGGTGTAACTCGGATTTATATTTTTAAAAAATATATTTTTTATATCTGACAGTTGATCATGTCCAATCAAGATTAAAGGATGCAAGTCCAACTCATACACTTCAGTTAAAACCTGAATTGCACAAGTCCGAATCACGCCCTTCAATTGAGCTAATGCATAGATCTTTTCGTGAGCTTTCCGGATTGTATTTAAACGTCCTGATCGGAGTTTCCTATTAACAATTATAAATGTTTAATATTAAATTTTCAGCTCATCAGCACAGATTTAGAAATTCTTCAACCCACTGCTCATTATAATAATACAAAATACTTACATAATAATTATCATATATAAATAATAAAATGAGTTTAAATAGTTTAAAAAATAATTAATACCTAACCTCTCGATAATGATTTTTTTTAAATTTAATTATTAAAAATATAAATATAATTTTTATTAATTTTAATTATTTACATATATAAATAAATAAAATTATAATTAAATTTTTAATTAAAAAATATAAATATAAATTTTAATTATTTATTATATATAATGAGGAGTGGGCTGGAGAATTTCTAAATTTGTGCTGATGAGCTGAAAAATTGATCTTTAAATATTTTAATTTTTAATAGAAAACTTCGATCGGGACGTTTAAATACAATCCGAAAAGTTTGTGCAAAGATATATGTGTTAGGGGTTTTGACCCGATCCGAACTCGTCCCGTTTAAATTTGGGTCAATTTTTTGATCCATACTCAACCCGATCGGATCACGGGTTGACTCAACCTGACCGTGTAACATAATTAGATATTCATTAATTATTTTTTTATAATTTTAAGTAAATAAATATCAATTAGTTTATAATTAATCTTAATTAGTATATAATTAGTATATTTTTAAGCTTTAATCAGTACTCAATCATAAAATTATTTCAAAAAATATAATTAATCGGATAAGATCGAATTGATCCGAACCCGATCCAATCTGATTCGAATAAAAAAATTAAATTCATTTATTTTCAAATCATATTAGATCGGATTGCATAAATAATTCACACCCCTAACTAAGTGGAACCAGGATCGGATCACTTCGAGTTTTGTGCTAACTCGAATCTTAAAGTATTAACTCGAATCTCAAAATGATCGAACGGACCACGTGCTTTGTGCGTCAGTGGATCCGGGTCCCTAACTAAGTGGTGATGCGAGACTGGTGACTGGACTGAGAGATGTAAAGGAATAAAGGCTAGGTTCTAGGTTCTAAAGGCGGCATGGTCTCGATATTGGGTTGACAAAAGAAGACACCATGGTCCGTAGGCTCTGTCTTCTCGATTCAAAGCACTGATACAGTAAAGCAGATGACTTGCCCAATTAAAGCAGATGCGGCCCCACCACCGAATTTCATGATAGAAATGATTCATGGTGCAGCATGTTGTACACATGTCCAGGCTCTGTTCAACCAGCTATAGCCAACTATTTCTTATTTTTATTTGTTTTCCCATAATCCCCATTATCTATGTGTTGTGTCCTGATAAGAAGAGTTTTAGTGTTTGTATGTTTACAGAAAAATCTAATGGATGAACATTGAATTATTAATTGAATGTAAAACATTTTTCATTTTGTTCAAAAAATAGTTGTTCAAGAGAAAAAATCTCCTTATTCGATTAACTAGAGAAACTTTTTCTTTTTTGCAGAAAATAGAATTTGCATCGACTTCTTTTTTCTTTTTGATCGAGTATAAAAATGAATCCAAAATTTATTAAATTTTTACGTGATACGTCCTTTGAAATTATAAGAACCGGTTTGAATTTCATATATTCAGAAAAACAAGAGAGTAATAATGGCATTTGATACCGAAGAGAAAATACTTGACTCCGAAATCTTCTTTATTGTAATAAAAGGAATCCAATGTTTTGTATATCCGATGCTCCATCGAAAGCACAATCCTATTCCTCTGTCGATAGTTCGAAACTTACTTTCGAGAACCATATGATTAAATCAGTTTTAGTTACAACGATCCGTTTATTTTCACAGAAAAAAAGATGACATCATTCAAGTTATTGACCAAGCAATGATTCACTACGAAATGACAACAAAATTCAAGGACAATTATATCAACTTTTGACTGAAGTAACAAAATTCTAACATGTACTATATTCCCAAGAAACTAGTTTACTGAAAATCAATATATTTTTTTTAAAAATTGTTTTTCGAAAATCAGTATAAATTGCAGTCACGTGTGTTTGTTTCTATAATTTTTCTAATGGCAATATGTCACTTGTTACATGAATAAGTCATATTTGCCATTTGCCATTACATTCCAATATTCCAGCTCCCATGCATCGCATGAACTTGCCCAACCCAATTGGGCCACCGGTGCAGGCGTGCAGCTAGCAATGATAAATTTAAAAGGACTTCTTTTCCAATGGCAGTGCTCGCCTAAAGAGAGAAGGCAAGCAGAGGGAGCCAGCAGAGATCCAGTAGATTTGGGAGGGTCCAGTGAAAAGGTTGGAACTTGGAAGCATTACTAGCTGTGACCTAGATTTCATCTGTGAATTATTAGTTCAATTAATGTACAACCAACCGTTGCAAAACAGCATAACCTAAATTGATCATTATCAGAGGCGGATCCAGTATATACCAGGGTCAGTTAACCTCCCTGAATTTTAAAAAATAGTGATTTTAAATTAAAATTTTGTTAATATGATTCTTCCTAGATCAAGTTTTTAACCCCGTCTGAATTATCTAATTATTTTTTATTAAGAAAAAATATTTAATATCGTGGATAATAAAAAAATTATGTAAAAAGTTTAAAATATGAAGTCTCATAGAGAAAATTTTTCTTTATCACTATGATTATTTATTATTTTGACTTTTATTATTTATTATTTTTAATATATAAAATATATTATTTTAATATTTTTATTTAATACCTGATTAATTAATGAATTTAAATCAATGAGCTACTAAATCCGATTATTGATCCATGAACAAAATCTTGCATCCATCCTCATCATTATCATCTTTTTTTTTTTGTTTTTTGGTCAAGGACTGTATAACCTGTGATAATATTTAAGTGAAGTCCAGGGACTAGAGGTTTCTTTCTGGTGATTGCGATGTACACATGCGTTTGCATTATTGGAGTGATGTACATGATACATGATAGTATTTTGAATTTTGACAAATTTTAGATGCCTTTTTTCCTTTCTCCTCCTTTTTTGTTGTATTAATATCATATACACCCTTTAACTTTTCTTCTATTTCATATTTATACATCAACTCCTTAGATCATTTCATATTAATCTATATTCTCTTTAACATATCTAATATATTCTTAAATATTTTAATTTTCTTTATTTTTATCCATAAATTTAAAACATCATATAAAATATATTCACATATATATCCAATAATTATTTAGAATATCTTATATACTATTTAACTCTTTAAATCTTTCTATATTTATTTAAATTTGATTCGGTAGGAATCTTTAATTTTACTGATTTGACCCGAAACCAGACCGAAAGGGTCATATCGGGTTAGATAAAATATAATTATAATTTCCACCCAAATCAATTTAAATATATTTAATTTTATAAATAAATATAAAAAATTAAAGATGTATAAATTATCATAAATAATTATTTGTTATATATAAAAATATTTAAAAGATGGATAATTATATAAATCTATTGATATATTTAAGAGTTCGTGATAAATATGAAAGAATTTAAAGTATTTAAGAATACATTAGATATCTTAGAAAGTATATGATTAAATATGATATATTAAGGAGTTGATAGATAAATATAAAATATAAGAAGAGTTAAATAATAAATATGAATATTAACACCTTTTTGTTTACACTTTCTCGCTCATTTTCATTGTTTTTTTCTTGAGAATGTTGCAGATCAGTGCTGGGCCCAAATCCAATTGACCTCTGGCCGATTAAAGGAAAATGCTGCTTTTCTTCTTGCTCACAAAGTGACAAAACTCTTTATACGACTAATATATGTTGGAATTAATTATTATTAATTACAACATGTATGGGCTTATAAATAATAAATATATATTATATAATGGACTGTCAAATTATATCCATAATGAAGTGATCAAATTCTGTATCGAGTTTATTATATGTCATGAGAAGTTGACCCTTTAATGTGTAGAATGCGTATTAATGACTTTATGATTTAGTGATGGTCTGAATTATATAAAGTCTGATAATAATACAATTATGCTATTGGTCCCTGGAGAACACAACTATAGACAACTTTCTGATTAAGCAGCGAACCCATTAAGAGAGAATTTGGATCCGATATGGACCCGTTAAGGTATAACTGCACTCAGTTATATGGACGTCCATATATATACAGGGATACTGCTGGTTTTGGGACAACACTCATTTCCCCACTTTCTGCCACCCTTTCATTTCCAACAGATCCAGATCTCTCTCTCTTAACACTGTTCCAGAAGAGAAGAAACTATCGACGCCGGCCCTCTCAATCACTCCATCGGATTAGAGGAAGATTGCTGGAAGGCTAAAGAAATCTGGTGATCAACGGGGTTGTGTCTCTCTGGAAGACTGACAACATGGATCAATGTAACTTAATTTATGTTTAGGGTTCACTAGAGGATCATTGTCATAACAGTAAAAATTTCTATCAATATATATATAGAGTGATGTTTTGTGCTTCGTGTCCGTATCTCGAATTTAAAAGTTCAAACGGCCGATCCAAACCATTGAACATCATCTTCATATTGATTTTTATATTTTTTTGCTATTTTTTAGATGGGTACAAAGTCGCTAGTTTTGGATGGTGCAGAATTCATTAGATCAGCAAACTTTGTACCCATTTAAAAAATAGCAATTTTTTTATAAAAAATATATAAAATATGATCTCTAAAGATATTTCAATATGAAGATGACGTTCAACAGTTTGGATCGGCCATTTAAACTTATAAATTCGAAATTCGGACGCTTTTGTGCTTCGTAAAGCACCATAGCATCACTCATATATATATATATATATATATCCAATTTATTCTTTTTCACAAGGAACGGTGCGCTGGTTTAGTTTATGCCCATAATTAATTATTCAATTAACAATTTATCTGGACAAAAATTTGACCAAGTCGAAGAGCTTAAATATGATTAATATAAAACTTTCAAACTACATAATATTATTCTCTAGTGGCCAAGAGGTAAAGCTTAAAAATATAATTGTATTACGTTTTGCGGAAGAAAAAAAGAGGAATATACATTAGTTTTTTTAATCGGACACGCTGAATGGGTATTACATATTTGATCTTAGACTAATTATGTTTTTTTTTTCTCTTTTAGGAAATCGTATCAGCATCCCGATTATTTAGGCTTTTTAAGGGAGCGGACATATATACATATTATAGTTTACTAGCTGTGTTGTAGCGAATTTTTTTATTTAGATATAGAAAAATATCACGTGCATAACTTTTAGGAATGAGTTATCTTTAATTGTATAACTTTTAATATATCAAATGTGTCATGAATTTAATAAAAATTTTAATATTTCATTATAATCTATCATATCATAAAAAATCTCTCATATATCTAACAATTCATATTCTATCTCAAAATTAATCAATAAATTTCAATCAATCCTGTCAGTTATAGGATCTGAACATTTACACGCTTAATAAGGAGAAGAGATAGAGATACAACAATTGATACAAACTTTATTATTTATGTTAAATAAATTATTATTCACAATAATGATCAATTATTCAATCTATTTTGTATATTACTAGCTATATACCCGCGCGTTGCAGCATAATTTTTTATTTAAATATTAAAATATTATAAGATAAAAAAAATTCACATTTATCTAATATTAAATTATAGAGAAAACATATAATAAAGACTATATTTAATCTTTGATGAGATTTTTGCACAATATGAGTTAATGATTCATGATTTTTATGGCAAGAAAAGTAAATTATTCTAATATATATTATCACCATTAATTTCTTACCAAATATGCACAAGGTTGCTAAATAAAAAAATAAAAATTATGGAAATAATAGTATATAGGGGAAATAAATGGAGAGAAAGAGGGGATCAATGGACGCGATCACATACGTTCGATCAACCAACAATAAATATTATCCGTCTAATTGAGGGATAAAATGGGTATAATAAAAATTTACCATGACAAAAAATGGACCCTCCAATTCTTAGATGCTTTATATAATAGTATAGATATTATTATTCAACTTAAATAATTATTATCCAAAATTTTGATATTTCATTTGAATAATAAAAATACCGTACATAATAAATCACAACTAAGTCATTATTATAAGTAGTAACTTGTTTAACTTAAATAATATAATTAATATTGACTATGATATCAACTATAATATCTCTCAAATATTTGTCTTTATTCAAAATAGAAACCAAACATTATAGTAATTAGTTACTGTAGATAGTTGAGTTTATTTTATCTGCCATATAAGTTATAGCAGAGAAAGCATGACATTGACAGCGGATCTCAACCGTCAATTTATTTAAACAGTCAAAATTAAATACAGAGAGCTATTATTACTAAGTGAGTTTCATGCTCACAGACACACACACACAAAAAAGCTAATTTGTTACCATAGAAACAACTACCGCGGATGTGTTTTCAATTTTTCATAAACTAAGTATTATTGTGGGTTCCATTGTCATATTGAAGCAATGATATTGTCATTTTGTAGGTCCAGTTTAGATAGCTGGACTGAGCCGTCTGTTCTCGCCTTCTCGGCCAGTAGTCATACCCTGTCCAGGCCTAGTGAAGCAACGAAGCTGATCCTTATAACTCGTGGCTAATTTAAAATATCTTAGCAGAAGCATTCTAGCTCTTAAAGAATTGGGTGAGGATTCTTACCGAATATTTATTTTGACAATTAATTTTATAAAAAATTATAAAAAAATAAAAAATAAAAATATTTTTGAATTTATGGACTGTATTTTAAAATTGAATGTCATTTGATATTCCATCATCAAAGACAATCAAATTTAAATCATCAAAATTGTCATTTAAATTTGATGATTTTTGATGAAATATTAAATAACACTTAAATTATATTAAATTTAAAACTCAAACAAGTCATAAATTTGAAAACATAATATGTTTGTAATTTTTTAATTTTTTATAAACTTAAACAAAATTGATTGTAAAAAATTATCATTTATTTCAAAGAATTCCTCGCCTTAAAGAAATTAGTTACACAGGCTTTCTTCAAAAGAGAGGTGAAGAAATTAAAAGGCCACAGAGGAAATTTCCTGGGATCTTCCTCAGTTCCCACTCTACGAATATAAATATAAGAAAACGATAAAGAAATGGATCCTTTCCAGATCACGGTTTAAATCTTGCCAAGTGTATTTTTCTTATGAGCAAGGAAAAAAAAGTGTGATTGTTTGAGAACGGTCATGATTTGATGGAATTCTTTATGTAGCAATAAAAATGAGCTAGAAATTTGAAAATACCCGAACATATAGACTCATCCTGTACAAATTTATGTCCGTCATCTGTCACCACTCAATTTTAGACCCATAGGTAAACTCGGATCCGTTAGTTCAGTCCTAGTAAGAATAAGATCTCAAATTTTTAGAAATAGAACCGTCATATCCGTCCCACTTTCACCCGTTATCCGTTCTTACCCGACCCACATTATACCCGCCCCACCCGTGCAAACCCCCAAAATCCAGACCTATACCCGGACGGATCTGTCCCCACTAACCCGAACCCATACCCGGAAGGGTCTATCCGTGACTGGACCCTCTACCCCCCATAAATTTAAATTTATAAAATTATCATTTAAATTTGATGATTTTTGATTAAATATTAAATAACACTTAAATTATATCAAATTTAAAACTCAAACAATCTATAAATTTAAAAATATATTTGTAATTTTGAATTTTTTATAAATTTATACAAAATTGATTGTCAAAAATCATCATTTATTCCAAGGAATCCCCGCCTTAAAGAAATTAGTTACACCAGGCTTTCTTCAAAAGAGAGGTGAAGAAATTAAGAGGCCACAGAGAAAATTTCCTGGGATCTTCCTCAATTCCCACTCTACGAATATAAATATAAGAAAAAGAGAAAGAGATGGATCCGTTTCAGATCACGGTTTCAATCTTGCTTATTTTTCTTATGAGCAAAGGAAAAAAAATAAGTGTGATTGTTTGAGAACGGTCAAGATATGATGGAATTCTTTATGTAGCATTAGCAAAAAGAATGAGCTAGAAATTTGAAAATACCCGAACATATTGGCTTGTCCGTCATGTGTCTTAGACCACTTAGTTTTAGATTCGTGGGTAGACCCGAACCCGTTAGTATAGTCCTAACAAGGATCGGATCTCAATTTTTTAAAAATAAAACCGTCATATCCATTTCACTCTCACATATTATCCGTTCTTACCCGACTCACATTATACTCGCCTCACCCATGCAAACCCGTCAAAATCCAGACCTATATCTGGACGGGTCTATCCCTACTAATTCGGACCCATACTCAGAAGGGTCGCCTTGTGACCGGACCCTCTACCCCCACTAACTCGTCAAATTAATTTTCCTTTAATATAAAAATAAGCTCCCTGATATAAGCAAATGGTGATCAATTAAAATTTGACTCTTACCTTAAATTTCATATTAAATATGCAGCACACATCCATCCATAAACAAATGGTTACTAATTCATTTCATCCATATGCTTCATTTGTATCAATATTTAATATCGAACCTTATTATTTTTCAAATTTATCTCCGCCTGTGTGGACTAGTTTCTGCACAGCTTGTTCCAAGCCAGGATAAAGAAAGAGGGTTGCAGTGGGTGTGGCGAGCACTGCACTAAAATAACCGATCTTTATGGAAATGAAACTCAGCCAATTTTCGTTGGGGCGTCACCCTCTTAGCGACGCGTCATATTGGAACCCGGATATGGCGATAAGAGAATAAGGGGCGGGTCGTCACCGCTATAGTGGCGCGCCATATTGGAACCCGGATATGGTGACAAGTGAGCGAGGGCCGGATCGTCATCACCTTAGTGACGCGCTACATCGGTGCCCGGATGTAGTGTCAAATGAACAAGGGTTTTCGCACTTGACTCCACGAGTGTGAGGGACAAGAAAGCTAGTCGGGGAAAGTAGATTCATTTAGGTAGTTGGAATGTAGGATCCTTAACAGGTAAGCTAAGAGAGTTAGTTGATACTGTGATTATGAGACACGTTAATATCTTATGTGTTCAGGAGACTAAATGGACGGGTCAGAAGGCTAAGGAGGTGGAGAATGCAGGCTTTAAATTATGGTAAACAAGAAAAGAACGAAGTCGAAATGGTGTAGGCATCTTAATTGATAAGAGCCTCAAGAATGAAGTTGTCGCAGTTAGGAGACAAGAGGACATGATCATCATGATCAAATTGATTTTTGGAGATTTGGTCTTGAACGTCATCAGTTCGTATTGTCAAGAGACAATTTTTGGAGATTTCGCCCCACAAGTAGGTTTGAGCGATGATGTCAAGAGACGATTCTGGAAAGACTTAGAGGACATAGTTAGAGGAGTGTCTATCAGTGAAAAACTCTTCATTGGAGGAGATCTTAATGGTCACGTTGGCATATTTAGAGGGGGATTTGAGAGGGTACATGAGGGGTTTGGATATGGCGAACAGAATCAAGAGGGAGAATACATCTTGAACTTCGCTATAGCTTACGACCTCATGGTAGCGAACACCTTCTTTAGAATGAAAAAATCTCATTTAATTACTTTCAGCAGTGGCCAGTACTCGAACCATATCGATTTTATCCTGACTAGAAGGGAGGAAAGACCAAACTGTATGGATTATAAGGTTATACCTAGCGAGTGTGTTGTCACACAACACAAATTTTTGGTGGCTGAATTTTATTTTCAGGTATGCGTTCGGCGAGATAGAGGTATGAAAATAACGAGAATGAGGTGGTGGAAGCTCAAATGGGATGTTTCTCCGGTGTTTAAGAATAGAGATATTGCATATGGATCGTGGAACGAAAGTGAGGATGCGAATAATATGTGGAAGAAGATGACGACTCACATTCGGAAGGTGGCTATAGAGGTGTTTGGAGTAACTAGAGGAAATAAACGTGAACCTAAAGACACTTAGTGGTAGAATGATGATGTACAAAAGACTATCAATGAGAAGAAAAAATGTTATAAACGTTTACATCACAACACGAGTGATGAAACTATACAGAAGTACAAATAAGCTAGAAGAAACGCAAAGAAAGCTGTGAGCGAAGCAATGGGTCAGATATACACGGAGCTGTATCGGAAATTAGATACGAAAGATGGTGAAAATGATGTCTATAAGATGGCTAAACTTCGAGAAAAGAAGACAAGAGACTTCAACCAAGTTAAATGTATTAGGGATGAGACTGATAGATTTTTGGTAAATGATGAAGAAATTAAGAACAGATGGAGAGAATACTTCGACAAGCTATTCAACGACGAGAGTGAGAAAATCACGATCGAGTTGGATGACTCAATTGACACCAACAGGAGATTTTTCGGAGAATTCAAGAGTCTGATGTGAAACAAGCTTTAAAAAAGATGAAAACAAGTAAGACGTTAGGACCAAATGACATTCCGATTGATGTATGGAGATATCTTGGAGATATAGCAATAGTGTGGCTCACTAAATTATTTAATACCATTTTCTGGTCCAATAAGACGCGTGATGAGTGGAGAAGAAGTATATTAGTACCAATCTTCAAGAATAACGAAGATATTCAAAGTTATACTAATTATAGAGGAATTAAGCTCATGAGTCATACCATAAAGCTTTGGAAGAGAGTGATCGAGCACAGTTTAAGAAAACTGATAACTGTCTCTAAAAATTAGTTTGGTTTTATGTCTGGGAGGTCCATTATGGAGGCGATTTTCTTGATAAGATAACTTATGGAGATACATCGGGAACAGAAGAAGGACCTACATATGATATTTATTGATTTAGAAAAAATATATGATAAAATACCGAGAAATATCATGTGGTGGGCGCTCAAAAGAAAAACTAGTCCCAACAAAAGTTCATTACCCTTATTAAGGATATGTACACAAATATTGTGACTTGTGTCAGAGCATGTGACGACGAGTCCGATACATTTCCTATTAAGATAGGATTACATCAAGGGTCAGTATTGAGTCTATATATTTTTACCTTAGTGATAAACAAGATCACAAAGGACATGCAAAAAGATATTCCTTGGTGTATGCTCTTTGCTGATGATGTGTTGTTGATTGACGAGAGCAGAATTAGAATCAATCAGAAACTAGAGTTGTAGAGACAAACTTTAGAATCGAAATGTTTTAGACTTAGTAGGACCAAAACTAAATATATGAGGTGTCAGTTCAGCGAGGAAACTCAGATAACGGAGATGTTAGTTTGGATGGACGAGTAGTACCCATGAATGACACATTTCAGTATTTGGGATCGATGTTGCAGAGTGAATGAGAGATCGATGAATATATTAGTCATAGAATAAGAGCTGAATGGATAAAATGGAGACAAGCATCTGTTGTTGTTTGTGACAAGAAGGCCCAAACAAACTAAAAGGTAAATTCTACAGGATGGCGATTAGACCCGTGATGATGTATGGCGCAAAATATTAGGCTACAAAAGGACAACATGTCCAGAAGATGAGTGTAGCTGAAATGCGGATGTTGCGTTGGATATGTGGCCACGCATGTAAAGATCGAATCAGAAATGATGATATTAGGGATAAATTTGGGATAACACTAATTCAAGAGAAGCTAGTCCAACATCGTTTGCGATGGTTTGGTCATATCCAATGAAGGCCTCCTGAAGCACCAGTACGCAGCGGTATTCTAAGTCGTCCTAAAAATACAAGAAGATGAAGAGGTCGACGAGACTGACATGGGAGCAAATAATAAAAAGAAATTTGAAGGAATGAAATATATCCAAAGAGCTTGCTTTGGATAGAAGTGCTTGGAAAATGGCGATTCATGTACCTGAACCATGATTTAGGAGTTAGAGTCTAATAGTAGAGTTATAAACTTCATTTTCTTAGATTTTTAGGATTTTAGGATTTAGAATTTAGAAATAGGTTTTAGAAATAGGATTTTAGCATTTAGAAATAGAGGTTTATTATTACTATTACTATTAGCATATTATCATTATCATTATCATTATCATCTTTATTTTTTATTATTATTATTATTTTATTTATTTATTTTCTTTTTCTTTCATCATATTCATTTTTATCACTGATATTTGAGATATTTGATTTTATTCTTTCCGATTATGTTTTATTTTTGCCTACCCCAATTTATTTGGGATTAAAAGCTTTGTTGTTGTTATTATTTTTTTAAATTTTCAATATTGTTCAATTTTTTTACTATTAAATATATAAAATCAAATTAATTTAAATTAATTATATTAAAATTATGATGTACTTTTTTCGGTTTTGATTTTTTAATTTTTTTTGAACTTTTCAAAATTTAATCCATTTTTAAACAATTAGAATTAATAAAATCAGATTATTTAAAAATTATATAAAATATTTTGATTAATTTTTTTAAATTCTATTTTTTTTTGGAATTTTCTGATATTTTTGAAGCTTTGATGGTTTATTTAATTTTTTGTGAAATAAAAAAAAAAATGACCCTTCTCCACACCCCTTGATCCACCCGTATCGGTCCTTGATCCACCCATCTCGACCCATAAGAGTCGTATCTACAAGGTCCAATATGAATTGAGTCAGAATTTTTCATTTTAAACTACTCAAACTCGTCCCGCCCCACCCGTCCTCACTCGTCACCTGTGATCCGTGCTCATAGGTGGTATGAGAGATTTCATCTGAACTGGATCGCTGTCCCATCTTCAATACTGTAGAATGAGCTATCTAAATCCGCATAAATCATCCACTGTCGCAATCAGCCAATCGAAGTAGAATAATGTAAGAATTATGAGGCAGAAATTTATATCTGTCCTGTTCAAAATGGCTTTTGTAGTCAACAGTTGAGATGTAGCCATCAGCCTGTCACCAATCAATTTTTGACGTTAATTTTATTAGGCCCGGTAGGCAATTTCGTTAGCAGTCGAGGAGACTTTTAGCTTAATTCTAATTTTCTACTGTATAATTTAAGAATATAATTACTCTACTTAATTTTTTTTCTTAGATTATCATTAATTATGAATTTTAACTTTTTTAAAATTCTGAATGTCAATTGTTCTTCCAATTCTATATTTATTTTCATTAATTTTATATTCATAATTGAAATTTATATTAATTATTAAAGTATTTTTATTTTTATTTCCTTTCTTTTTACATGAAAATATGATTTTTTATATTTTTAAAAGATATCACCGTATCAATGCACAGATAAGATACTAGTCTAAGATAAGTTTCTTACACATTTACTATATTGACTATTTTAGATTTCAATATTAATTAGCTTTTAGATTTTAATATTAATTTAGGTTTCAATATTAATTGTCTTTAAGTATTTAATTTAATTTGTAGCAAATTGATCCTAACTAGATAATTAATGAAATAATTAATAAAGGCCCACATAAGCATTTGTTTCGTAACAATCAATAAAAATGACAATTAGGCTGATCAAGTTGGGAGAAAGTAGTTAGATTAGAGAAGATTATTGGATTACAGGTCCAATTAAGTTGGATTAGGTTATAAATTGGCTGATTTCTATTTGTATCGGGTTTCAAATTGGATTAGGTTAGAGTCGGATTTGGATTCAAGTTGAGATCTAGGCAGGTTCATCTGATCGGTTAGATTTTACGACATGAAGATCACTGTTTATTATTACACCATCTTAACTTCCTCTCATCAATGACTGTGGGTACCCCATCATGTACACCCTCTCCAGTTTCCACCGGGGCAAATCCAACAAAAAAGAAGAAGAAGAAGAAGAAGAAAACAGTCAAAACACTTTCGGAAGGAATATATTGACATCAGTGGACATCGCCATTCGGGGATTCTGCTGCCATTTCCCTCTTCTTTTTTATTTTAATTTATATTCACAAAATTATTCATGTGAATGTCATAAAATGGTTCTAAAGATGACATCATGGCAATATTTGCTTCTCCAATTTTTAGGACTTGTATTTCCAGGATTTCATATGATTATACTTTAACTACATTAATTTGAAGCTTAAAATGGATGGCCAAGCTGGGAGTTGCTCTAGTACACCGCATTTAGTAACAAAAAAAATTAAAAACGATTTGGGCCGAAAGAGTACTATGGGAAAACAAATATAGTTTGTCATGTTATATTTGGAAATTCATTTTTAGATTAAATACCTATCTTAAAATTTAACTGATTTTTATTTCCATAAAATTTGACTATTTTATTATAAGGCTCATATCACATCTAACACAAGTCTCCTTAATTTATTTTGTTTTGGAATAGACTATGCAGAAACTAGATTATAGAGACAGAGTTATATTTGAAAATACATTTACTAAATTGAAATGTCATATTACGATATTTTAATAATTTTTAATAATTCTTTGGTATATTTCCATTTGGGATGTAGCAAAATTAGAATAACGTGGGCAAGTTTTTCAGGGGATCAGTAATAATGATTCTTGTCTAACCGAAGAAATCTATATCATATTATGCTAGATCAAATAATAATAAAATGAATAAATTTAGTTAACTATAATTACTTAATTTTTAGACATTCATTTTATTATTATTTGATCTAATATAAAATAACATCTAAAAATCATAAAATATTACAAACATTCATCTACCATAAAAAATAATAATATCAATGTTTTAATTTGAATTTTGAGTGCTATATTTTAAAATATAAACTAAAAATTAAATTGATAGAGTGACATAGATGATAGGTGTATCAATGGTTCGGGTTGAATAGTTTAAGTCATCATTAATATTTTTTAACCCAACTCGATATGAATAAAAAAATAATTATTTATTGACCAATTTTATATATTTTAAAGTAAGTTAATATTAATTAATATATTATTAATTTTAATTAGTGTATACAAGTATCTTGCTCGTGTGTTGCTATGGTGATGTCTTTTAAAAATATAAAAATTTATATCTTCATGTGAAAAGAAAGAAAATAAAAATGAATATAATTTCATAATTAATGTAAATTTCAATCATAAATACATAATTAATTTAAAATAAATGCTAAATTGAGAGAACAATTGATAGTCAGAATTTAATGAAAGTTTAAATACAAAATTAATGATAATTTAAGAAAAAAATAAATAAAGTAGAACAATTATATTCCTCAATTATATAGCATTTTGTTTCACAATTAAAATTGAGAGAAAATTATAACTTCAATGCAAATGGCGATAGAGATAGTGATATTATTTGACGAATTACTCAATCCGATGACTGAAATTAACTCTAGAAATTCAACAAAAAATCTAGACCATTGCAGAATCAAAACACTTACATGGTTATTAAGGAATACAAATATAAACTTTGGTTATTGTTAAATCATTATAATAAATTCAAAAATCACAATTAAACGGGTCAGTCGATTCATACTCGATCCGCCCGTGAAGGATAAAAAAATTATAAATATATTTTTATACTTATGGATTGATTGTGTTTCACATTTGGTTCAATTTGACTATTATTTGTTATATCATTAAAGATCATCAAAATTATATGATAATTTTAATGGTTTAAATTTAGTGATCTTTAATGAAATATCAAATGACTCTCAAATTGTAGAAAACTTTAAACATAATTAATTTCAGAATATGTTTTATAAATTCTTTTATTTTTTGAATTTATATTAATTTATCAAAAACATTTATCAAAACTATCAAAATAAATAATTCTGATGAATCCCCACTTTACGTTTGGATGGCACGAGAACAACAAAATAATTATTGTTCTTACAATAGAAATAACAATGCTGCAGCCAAACACAAATTTATTATTCTGGAACAGTGAGAATAACTGCTATTCTACTATTCTGATGGAGAGATAAATAGCTGATATTCTTCTCAACTTTTCATTACTATTTCAAATAAATAATCCCAATAATATTTCTACGATTCAGAATCACTTTTTTACTATCCTCATGCCAACCGAGAAATCATATTTTTTTCATTATCCTCATTTGCTATTCTCAGTTCATGTATTCGTAAGTTATTCTTTGCACGATCCAAACATCAAGGAAACGCCAACCGAGAAATCACTATTTTTTCACTATTCTCATTTGTTATTCTCAATTTCTCTATTCTTAAGTTATTCTTTCTTTGCACGATGCAAACATCAAGGAAAAAACTATTTAGATACTTCTCTAAATTTCATACGATAGCCGATTTTGCTACTTAGATACTTATCTATATTTCATATGATATCCGATTTTACTACTTAGATATAGGGGTGCCTAACGTGTAGAACGATCACGCAAATTGGTTGTTGCGTTAACCATTTCGTTTAAGACACAATTAATAATTTTCTTGTGTTAATCGTTTCATGAGATAAACGAAACATATTTTGATTGCGTTGATTGCTCACCAAAATTTTGTGATCCTTTAACAAATTTGCTGAGAGAGCAATAATTGTTAAAAATCCTTGATTATGTCTCAAAATCGACTAATTATTTATCACAATCGACTGATTTATCTCACAATTGATCAATTATGAACTCGCATTTGCTGAGCAACGGTTCTTAAAGAATTTGGTTGTAGAGAAATTAATAGAGAAAAAAAAACTAGATGAAATTCAGAATCTATAATGAACTTGATTATGAAGAATACTGGCATTTAATTACTGGTATGTACCAGTATCAGAATCTAGTACTATGTCTTAAAATCGACTTAAAAAACTTGGTAGCGGAGAAATTATTACAAAAAAAGGAAAAAACAGAAAAGTCAAAATTAATACCAAAAAATTACTCTTTTTTTTTGTAACGCTTCTATTAAAGCACGAGATGATCTTTGTGGCCTGTGGCTGAACCACTCCGTCTTTTGTTTTTGGCTTGGGAATGAGAATGAAAACTGAATAGGTTTTTCTAAGAGCTGATTTAAGTGCTTGCATCTGCTAGATCATCATTCACTCGCACCGCTGCCAAATCAATGCATGCAAATAGGAAGCAACCCAAATCCATCACTGCCAAATCATTCACTCGGTTGAGGGATGAACACTAATCGAGCCAATCGGAAAGAAAGGTGAGCGGTTGAGGAATTTGAAAAGAAAAAAGAGTGATGACTATGTGTTGAGATAAGATGAGAGAGAGATGAAAGAGCGACTCATCTAGGATTTTCCGTCCCATTAAAACGTCTGCAATTATTTTCATAATAGATGTATAAAATGTCTAACAAAACTAATGAAACAGGACAAATAAATGCCGTTGATTATTTCGTCTGAATGATGAAATGAATTAAATTTGCATTGATCAATGGTTATTAAAACGAAATAAAAATATTTAACTGTTCCGTTTCATTTATTAACACAAAACAGTTATATACTTTTTTTTTTTTAATTTATGAAAGGCCCGTAGACAAGTTATATAGTCCATATTTCATAAGATATCCGATTTTGTACGGTCCATCCAACCGGTCAGATTTTTGAATTTTCGACGCTGTCATCAGTCAATATATACAAAATTACGAACTCATATTCGTCAAAAACTGTGCAGTACACTAGTACCTAGTTACGTGGCACCAGCGGATCCACAGTTCCCCAGGGGCAACGGCCCCCCTGGATTTTGAAAAACAGTGCTTTTCGGTAATATTTTCGGTAATTTGCCCTTCCTGGAAATTTTTTGGCCCCCATGGATTGTCTAATTAATTTTATTGAGAAAAAAATATTTATTATCATATATAATGAAATAATTATGCAAAGATATCAAAATATAAAATTTTATAGACGAAAATTTTCTTCATCAACTTCATTATCTATTACTTTGAGCTTTATTTTATTATTATTTTTAATATATAAAATGTTATTATTCTAATAATTTTTTTATTAGATAAGAATATATATTAAATTATTATTTTTTTATTTAGTACCCAATTAGTTAATGGATTTAAACCCGATAAGCTATTACAATCCGATATTTGCCCCCGACTAAAATTCTGCGTCCGCCATGCGTGGCACGACCCGCTGTATTGTCGATACAATGAGAGAATTCATTGTGTGCGCTGCTATTTACAAATTTCTCAGGGCTAAGGTCAAAAGTAAAAAAAGCTGCCTGGTAGTACGACTCGTGGTCTCTTGCGCTCAATGGTACATGTATCTTGTTAATTAATTAATTATTTTTTTGGCATTGTGCATTATGATAATATGATCATGGTACATGTATGTGACTTAAACGATTATTAGAAACGAGGACTTGCTATATTTATCGTTTTATAATTTTATATTCTTTGACGATTGAAATATTACTCTATGATACTTGTAGTATATAATAGTGGTATAACTATGTAAACACTAATTTTAATAAATTCATGCATTAAATAAATAAAAGGTCAACTAAAGATTTCAATTTACATCAAAAGATGCCGTATTGAAGATGCATCGTAGTCATACATATAAGGCGTGACAATAATGTTCCTGAAGCCAATGAAATTCTAGGGTATTAATTATTAAGGGTCCGTTTGGCAGATTAAGGAATAATTTCGGAAGAATGGTAATTTTGGAAGAGTGATAAAATAATGTCTTTTTGGAAGAGTGGTAGAAGAGTGGTATACTTGGCTATTCAGAAGAGTGAAAATATCGTTTGGCAGTTATTAATCAGAATATTTAAAATATGGATAATTGTGATACTAATAATGATGATGATAATAAAAATAATAGTAAAATAATAACCATAATAGTAATAATAATAATAATAATAATAATAATAATAATAAAAAAATAATATTCATAATTATAATAATAAAAATATAAACATAATCATAATATAGTAATATAATCATAAAAATTATAATTATAATAATATAATAATAAATAATCATAATATAATAATAAAAATTATAATTATAATCATAATTATAATAATACAATAATAATAAATAATCATAATTTTAATAATATAATAAAGCATAATTAAATAATAATCATAATCATAATTATGATAATAATTATAGTCATAATCATAATAATATAATAATATACCATAATCATAATCATAATAATATAATAATATAATACAACATAATAAAATAATGAAACGCGTTTCGTCCAAACCCCGCGCAGCGCCTCCATCTCACTTGCGCTTTGTATATATAAGAAGTAAACGCGCCACTGCCAGTTGCGCGTTTCGTAAAAATAATGAAACGCGCCATCATCAAATATATGCAGCATGCCATTCGTATATTTAAAATTTTACGTTTTTCACTCTTATTTTTAATAATATTAATTTAATAAAACTTATTATTACTAAAAACTGAATAACATCTCATCGGTGCTCTACAGCAGCATCTCAATTCACACTTGTAGACTAGTCAACTGAAGGAGACTCAGCGCTCATCGCAATTCTTCGCAACCATCTCCCTTCTCTATTCCCACACCTCAACACAAGTACACCGACCAAGAGGAAAAGGAAAATAGAATGGCAGAGGGAGCAGCAGTTCTGTCAGCCTTTATGCAAGTTGTTTTCGAGAAGTTATCAACCGCTGCACTTGATGAGCTTGGCACCTTTAGGACAGCTCGCGGGGTTCACAAAGAATTGACCAGCCTCTCTTCTACCATGTCTTCAATGAGAGCTCTGATTGAAGATGCAGAAGAGAAACAGCTGAAAGATAAGTTTGTCAGGCTTTGGCTCCTGAAGCTGAAGGATATTGCATATGAGATAGATGAATTGATTGATGATTATGTGACTCGAGATCCTAAATCCAGATTACAAGATCCAAATCCGGGTCATTTGATCCAGGTATGGAATCACTTCAGATATTGTCTTTGTTTAAGTAATGAATTATTTAAACATGATATAGCAATCCGAGTGAGGGAAATACATTCAAAGCTGGATAAACTGGCAAAAGAAAGGGATTCCCTTGGATTGCAAATGTTTGGTGGAATGAGCCGGCTAGAGTATACAGAGAGACCCAAGACTGGTTCATTGATTGATAACTCGAGTATTTTGGGGAGGGAGGATGACAAAGAAAATATAATAAAAATAGTGTTATCACGTGGTGGTTCAATTACTATTCTTGCCATAGTTGGCATGGGAGGTTTGGGAAAAACCACACTGGCTCAACTTGTCTACAATGATACCAGGGTTAAAGAACATTTTCAAGTTAGAATCTGGGTTTGTGTTTCTGAAAACTTTGATGTGATGAAACTAACCAAGGAGGCAATTGAATCTGTTTCAGTTGCGAATTTGTCAACCACTACAAATGTAAATTATACTACGAATATAAACCTGCTACAAGAAGATTTGTGCAACAAACTGAAGGGCAAGAAGTTTCTTCTTGTACTAGATGATATATGGAATGAGGACTCAAACAAGTGGGAAAGTTACTATAGAGCCCTTTCTGTTGGAGAAAGAGGAAGCACAATTATAGTGACAACTCGGAATGAGAGTGTGGGGCGCGTGATGCGGGCAGTATTTTCCTACAAACTGAAACAGCTATCTGATGAAGATTGCTGGAAATTGTTCAAGAATTATGCATTTGTAAATGGAGATATCAGTAACTATCCAAATTTAGAAAAGCTGGGGAAGGAAATTGTGAGGAAGTTGAAAGGGTTGCCCCTTGCAGCCAAGGCGCTTGGTAGTTTGCTATATTCAAAATTGGAAGAAGAGGATTGGAGAAGCATTGCAAAAAGCGAAATTTGGGAGTTGCCATTGGATAAAAATAGCATCCTACCAGCTCTAAAATTGAGCTACAAACACTTGCCACCACATCTAAAGCAGTGTTTTGCCTTCTGTTCCATCTTTCACAAAGATTATGTGTTCGAGAAGGATAGGCTGGTACATATCTGGATAGCTCTCGGGTTTATTGAACCTCAGAGCAGAAGAAGGTTAGAAAATATTGGAAAAAGCTATTTTGATGATTTGCTTGGGAGATCTTTCTTCCAAAGTCATAAAGGCCGATATGTGATGCATGATGCAATCCACGACCTAGCCCAGTCTGTCTCTTCTGATGAGTGTCTCAGGCTGGAGGAAAATACAAGAGGATTAGTTACACCAGAAAGAATTAGGCATGCATCTTTCTCATGTGACAATTCAAAATACACCTCCTTTCAGGAATTCTTTTGCTATGAGAAAATTAGAACACTTTTGTTGTTACGTGGGCACAAATCATCTACTGAATCCATTCCTAGTGAGCTATTTGTTAAGCTAAAGTACATCCGAGTTTTAGATTTGAACAGACGAGACATAAGTGGATTGCCTGATTCAATAGGAAATCTAAAGCAGCTCCGTTACCTAAATCTCTCGGGTACAAGAATCAGCAGCCTACCCCAAACCATTACCAAATTACGTAATTTGCAAACTTTAAGGCTGAAGAACTGTGATGCCCTAGATGATCTCCCTAAAGGCATCACAAGGTTAGTAAACTTACGGCATCTCGAGGCTAGTATAAGGTTGGTGAAGAAAATATCTGGATTAGGGAGCTTGACTTCTCTCCAAGAGTTAGAAGAATTTGTGGTACGTAAAGAAAAGGGATATTATATACAAGAGTTGGGGGCAATGACTGAGCTGACAGGTTCTCTCTCTATTAAAGATCTCCAAAATGTGACTAATGTGGTAGAGGCAGGTGCTGCCAGGTTAAACGACAAAGAACATCTAACAGCATTACACCTTATATGGTCTCAGGAGAGGCATGTAATATTTAAAGAGGAGTGTATGGAGGATCATATCCTTGAATCCCTCCGCCCAAACAATCATCTAAAGGAGATGACAATCATGGGGTTTATGGGTTCTAAATTCGCAAGTTGGTTAGGTAGTCTATCTTTTATACAAACTATTCACCTATCTGATTGCAAATACAGTAAATACCTCCCTCCTCTTGGGAAATTACGTATGTTGAAGTACCTGGATATAGGAGGATTTGATTCTGTAGTTCATATTGGTAAAGAGTTTCTAGGCAGTGGGGAAGAAACAGCGTTTCCATCAATGACTGAGCTAGCACTACAAGACATGTCAAGTCTAGAAGATTGGGTTGGTGATGAAAATGTTAACAACCTGCCATGCCTCAACGAACTCCAACTCCTCCAGTGCCCAAAATTACAATACCTACCCATCCTCTCACCAAATCTGACAAGAATTCAGATATCTGAATCAGGGTTCAAAATTCTCCCATTGGTATACACTTCTAGCTCCATGCCACAACCATCAATAACGTCATTGCAGATTCATAATTGCCCTAACCTTATGTCCTTACAACAAGGTTTATTGGACCAAAGACTAGAGTTCCTACAGGAACTGACCATCACTGACTGCGAAGCGCTTACACATCTCCCAATGAACGGTTTTTTATATTTCCCATCACTAAAGAGTCTTCACATTTATAATTGCCCAAAACTTGTGTCAGCAGAGGGAACTCTTCTACTACCCCCATCCCTCGAGGACCTTAGAATCACCGAATGCAACAAAATAATCAACCCAATACTTAGAGAGATTAAACATGTTTCATCTCTCATGCAACTGAGCATCAAAGACTGTAATGAATTAATATTATTTCCTAAAGAAGAGCTTCCATTAGGTCTTAGAATGCTAGAGATTTTTAATTGTAAGAATCTCATTTCTTTACCTGATTATCTGAGAGAACTTCAGTCTCTGACAACTCTGACCATTGTGAACTGTCCTCGCATACCATGCCTACCACAAAATGGCCTTCCAAAAATGCTGCGGGAACTATATATTAAAGACTGCCCATTACTGATAGAGAGCTGCCAGGAAAGTGAGATTGATCGCCAGAAGATAGCTCACGTCCATAACATAGATATTGGAGATATCATGCCAGAGAAAAGTATCAACGGGAGAAGCTGAATAAGATGATGAACATAAAAAGCAGGTAAGTGCATTGAAAACTTAAAGGTTTGCATGAAACTTACGGGTAGCAAATGGTGTGTACAAAATTTTTCATTGTGATAATGGCTCCTTTTGTATGTGTTCTTGTTTTCAGTTTGAAGCAAGGATCATCACTTCAGTCACCAATGAAGCAGAACATCTGGCTGATACACTGTGTGACAAACTTGTTGCATCAAATCCTTCAGTGGAGATGACAAGTCCCAGCTGGTTTGTTCTGTACTACTTGGTACAGGGATAAACAAACATGAAGCACCTTTTTGGGTTTTTTGAGTGATTTTGGCAGGTGCAAGATGGTAGGTTGTGTCATAGGCTTGTGCTCCTTACAGATTATGATTGGAGCTGTAGATACAGATTGGTCATCTTTGATAGCTGGTGCAATCTATTAACTTTTCCGGACAGGTAAAGGCCAAGGCTGGGCATTTGGTTCTAGTTGCTAAATTAAATGCTTGCTTCTGTTATAACAGAGTGGCAACTTTTGAACTTGCAACTACAGATTGTCTTAGTAACATACTGTGTTTTTTTTCTCTCTCAGGAAGCAAATAACATGGGCATGAACCTTTTCATAATCTGGCCTTGTGTGCAGACATGACGAACTGGTACAAGGTTTGTACAACTTTTCTTGACTTGGTCACTTCACCCTACAATGGATTTTCTTCATTTCATTGTGGTGGTTCAGTTGTCTATTCTTAGCTGAACCTGGGTTTTATTTTTTTCTCTATTATACTACTGTCTTCTCTTTTTAATTGTTGTATCACACTAGCTTCTCTTGGTTTTACATGTCACCTCATAATTTTTTATTTTTTTCGATGAAACTCAGGAATAATGTTCAACCCATAAACCACCAAAAGATTGTGAAATTAAAAGAAAAACATTGATCTTTTATGAAAAAAATAAAAATGTATTAACACATGTTAGTACATTCTGTGCAGATTACACAATGATAAGAACCAAAATACAACTTGATATGTAAGCCTTAGTTCCCCAAAACTTAATAATCCTTTCATTTTTCTAAATTTTGGACAAAAGGTACCTTTTGCATCCATTGTTCTTGACTTGGCATTGAGATGGTACTATTAAGCTAAAAAGGACGAGCGAAGAATAAGATAAAAATTATAATTAATTGAACTTAGAATCTTCTACATTGCATGTGTATTAACTAGCTGCTTGATTATGTTGGTTTTAGTTATGCCAATGCTGTACAGAAAACCTCCACCGCATGAAACATTATTCAAACCTAATTTCTAGAGTTATTGTTTTGAGAGAAGAACAAAAAAAAACCTATATGGGGTATTTGATTTATATTAACTATGAACAAAAATAGCTATAAATAAATGCAAATTGTTAATCATTGTTCAATATTCCATATTGTATAATTGACTAACCAAGTTAAAATGTAATGCAGACTGGAGTTTAATTTTAAATAAATGTAGAAGTTAGCGGTTCTAATAGCATTAACCTTGGACAAATTTTGCAATCTATGAAGTAAAATAAAGAGTCAGGTTCATCTATTATCATGGAAATGAGCTATAATCATCAAGCAATATCAAGACTAGTTTTGTACCCAATATTCAGAAAGTAGTGTTATCAATATTTGTTACAAAATAGAAATCTAATAATGAATCAGACCATCAAGTTTCATAGCTACACAAAGAAAATAGTTTGCTTCTCCTAATTGCAATACTGAACTATACAGCAGTGTAAACATTGTATTAGTGACTCCAATCTCAAGAGCTGGCATCTGATATCTTCTCTGTGGCGATTTTTTGTCTGAACAGCATCATTTTTTGTCATCAATGCTTGATTCATAATTTTGAGATCCTTCACTCTCATTCCTCCTAAATGTTTGGGTCTTATCACCAACTCCCATTAGACAAGACTAATATATCTTCTTTGTAGTTGATTTTTGTGACCGTGCCACAAAAATTTCCTTCTTATCTTATCTATTTCTCTTATTACCCACTTCGGTAGCATGAAGGTTGACATAAAGAATATGAATATTGTGGTCAGGGTAGAATTGAGTAAAATTGCTCTTCCTCCAATTGAGAGTTGCGATGCCTTCCAACCAGGTAGCCTCTTCTAAATTTTCTGAATAAGTGGTAGATAGTGTTCTTTTTGAAGCTTTTTGTTGGACAATGACATGCCGAAGTATTTGAAAGGGAAGTTAGATGCCTTGCATCCCATAATTTGTGCAAGATTTTGTACTACTTTTGTTTCTGCAGTAGTGACTAATAACTCTAATTTTTCTAGGCTGATTTTTAGTCTTGAAATTTTTGCATAAAAGTCCAATGTGAATTTGAGTACTCTCGGTTCTGCTCTTGAGGTTGGAGGATGAAAAACGTGTCATCTGCATATAATAGGCACTGTTTGCACTGTGGAAATGGTTTTTGTATTAAGTTCTGTTGTGAAAGAGCTTCTAGCCACATTGGTAAAAAATCAACTGCTAGGATGAAAAGATACGGTGATAGAGGGTCTCCCTGTCGCACCCTTCTTTTCAATTTGATCTTTCTTCCTGCGACCGAGTTTAGCATAATTTGAGATGTTCTCGGGAGTACTGCTTGTTGAATCCACCGTAACCAATTTTGAGAGAATCCTTTTGCCATAATCCTTTTGTCTGTAATACTCTGATTAGAAACTCCCATGATAATGTGTCAAATGTCTTATAGGTATCCACTTTGAACAAGCATATTTGCGCTCTTTGTTTTGTTGCCATTGTGACCAGCTCTTGTGCATATATAGAGAACCTTCATTTATGTGTCTACCTTTCAAAAAAACTGTCTGTGCCGAAGATATGAGGAGAGGCATTATATGTTGCAATATATTCGCTAAACGTTTTGAGAAACACTTTTGCATAGAGTTCAATAAACTAATAGGTCTGTAATCCTGCACTTCAACTGCTCCCTCTTTCTTAGGTATAAGTATTATGTATGAATCATTCAAATGAAAGCAGATTGTTTTTTGGATTTCGACTCTAAAAGCAATAACATGTTATTCCACTTTTATTATCTAGTGAACTCTTAAATTGCAAAAAAGATCGATTAATGGCTTTATTAATGATTTTTTTTTAGATAAAGTTGGGATGAAGATTAATGATGTTAATGTTTCTCTTTCATTTTGATCGGTGAGTTGCATTAATATATCAGAGAACCAGTTAACTAATGAAAATGAATAAGACAAATGTCACTATCTTTTTTTTTTCGAAAAAAGAACGGAAGAGAAATATGACTCACTAGAAACGAAGTTAAAATTGAAAAAACTATGAATTATACACAGCATGTATCTTGGAAGACTGAATATGAATTAGCTTTAATAGGTCACATGATTCAGTTGCACATTTTTTGTGATTAATCCATAATCCAAAATCTAATTTTCAGATAAATCACCCCTGAACTATAGCACCACATCTCGCCTCTTTTTGGGGGCTGGATCGGGGTTTCCTTTTCTCATCATGGCAACAAATTCTGAGTAATTAATTCTTCCATCCTGCATTTATCAACGAAAAAATAATTTAAATTTGGATTCTTTGTATATGATTAATTAAGACATCTCAACTACCAGAAAATACTAATAGGGGCATCCAGTTCCATCATAGTACGACTCTTTGGATTTTATTTCCTAACCCTTCGTCTTTCATTGTCCTGATTTTGTGCAATGAAGCTAGCTACTTACAATACTAGTTTAAAATGAATCAGTCACTACCTCAAATTGGTGATACTGTATCGGTACCAGTGTAAGTTAGTATCCGTTATAAAATTTAAAATTGAATTGGTCAGTTGATATTGTTTGTCCTACATTATCAGCATCGATTTCTGATATAATTTCCTTCATATCTTGTCCTTCATACAACCCCTTCTCCCTTAACGCTTGCTCCATCTCTTCTATCGTAATATACCTATAGATATTACTTTATGTAAGAGATCACGATTGATAAATAGTATAAATGCTAAACTGTTAATAGAAAAAGAATATTTTTTTTTTGTACATACCCACTGTTATCCTTATCAAAGTACTGGAAGGCGGTGTACATGTGCTCTTCCCTGTCCATTCTGTTCATGTGCATGGTAGCTGCTATGAACTCATCATAGTCAATTGTACCGTTACCATCCGCATCAGCCTGTATTAATTTAGAATAATTGTAAATAACAAAGTCATGATTAAGATATTAATCAAGAACCATCATTTAATCAAATGACCAAGGACAAATGTACTAGGAATTAGAGACGTGATGTTCCCAAAACGTTGCTGGTACTCATTTGAAAACCCAACTGAAATATGAATTTCTCCGGTACCCGTTTGCTTTCTTTGGTACTTGACTGGTAACAACAGTTGCTAGGCCGCTGACTTATATTGTATCTAAATCTAAACTTGAAACTTTGAAACTCACAGCTTCCATCAGTTGCAATAGCTCATTCTCAGACAGTTTTGTGCCTTGTTTTGTTAGTCCATGCCTCAACTCGTCAAGTGTTATCATCCCGCTATTATCTGTATCCATGTTCTTAAACATCTGCTTTAAGCCTTGAATCTCCTCCTCTGACAAGCATCCTGCAAATTACATATGTTACTCTAGCAACTAAAGAAGAATTCCCAAATATCACAAGTTTTTACTTGTTTTACCTTTCTGATTTACAATTTGATATATAATTTACCTTAATCTGTCTATTAGTTTGTTTTCATAAAAGTTAAAGAGGCAAGAAAAGTAGCATACCCTTAATGCAGCCTTTTTCAATTGGTTCATTGCTCTGAACTGCTTCAACCGGCTAAGGACAGCATTATCGAGAGGTGTATCTGGTGCCTCTCCGTCTTCTTTAATCCATGGATGATCTATAATGCCGAAAGGAAATCATTTAACATAATTTTGGTAGAAGTATTTTATTCATTACCAAGTTGCCTCGTTTTATTAAGAGTACGCACCAAGTACTTGTAATGCGGTGAGCCTTTTTGTAGTATCTGAATTAAGCATCTTTCTCACAAGATCCTTGGCACCAGAGGATATACTAGGCCAGGGTTCACTTGTAAAATCAAAGTGCCCGAAGGATTGCATTGAAAATACCATGCTCCGATTCTGTTATTGATCAAACTTAGATTTCCATTTATCTTTTTTAATTTGTTCAGGATTTTATAACATTCTTATCGTAAGTGAAAGTACATAAAAATAGTTAATGAAAAAGAAGATAACATGTCAGCCCAGAAGGGAGGAGCACCAGCAAGAAGGATGTAAAGCATCACACCAATACTCCAAATATCTGCCTCAGGTCCGTATTTTCCTTTGAGCACCTCAGGAGCGATGTAGTATGCACTTCCAACAATATCTTTGAACACCTCCCCTGTTTTGGGAAACAAGAAAACTCAAACGAAGTGCTAAATTCGATTCTAACTTTATTTGCCATTATATTCATTTTCTTGAGGCTTCTGTAATCAAAACAGGACAAATTTTGAGGTACAAGTCTTAAGATGACAAAATTAACACACTATTTTTGCAATTACAACCTGATATGTTTGCAAGTTCTATAAAAGAAAACTTCCCCATGAGTATTATATTGCAGTTTGCAAATTGATGGGTTCTCACTGACCTTCCTTGAAAAAAACCCGAAAGCCCAAAATCTGTGGCTTTGAGGGGAGCATCCTCATCTTTACTTAACAAGAGAAAATTCTCTGGCTTTAAATCCCGATGCATAACTCCCATAGAATGACACGTGTGTATGATTTGCACAATAGTCCTTAACAAAGATGCAGCCGCTCTCTCCGTGTAATGTCCTTTTGCAATAATCCTATCAAAAAGCTCTCCACCGGCGCACAACTCCATCACCAAGTGAACCGAATGCTTGTCTTCATAGGCCCCCTTCAACTCTACTATGTTGGGTTGTCCGGCAAGGTGATACATGATTTGAACCTCCCGTCGCACAACTTCTATATCTTCTTTGTTGACAAGCTTACGTTTAGCAATGATTTTACATGCAAACTTTTCCCCTGTTACTTTATGGGTGCACAAATGGGTGATGCCAAACTGGCCACGACCAAGTTCTTTACCGATCGTGTATGTATTTTTGATGTCCTCCAATGGTCGGCCAAGTACATTTCCCATTGGACCAGGTTTGGTTTGCGGTGCAGGTGCCTTCTGCGGAGATGGAGAAGTACCTGGTGCACCCGCATCTGGGTTGGGTGTGCCATTACCAGGGACAGAGTCCTCTGATTGTGATGAAGGGCAACAATTGCCCATTTTGAAGTACATAACAGGAGATGTTTTAAGGATTGGCTGGGAGAAAAAGGCGGGAACGAGCAGTTAAAATGGTTGAAAAATTACGCAACTATTCCCAACATATTTTTATAAATAGGAAAAAATAATTATTTGTTTCGATGAGTTGCTATGAAGGCACAAAGTATTGGTGTAATAGATATCTCTAGTAGACAATATATGGTTTCTTGTTACATGATGAGGGCAATTGTAGCTTCGTCTAATTAGTAATTTTGTTCTATATCAAGTAGAGAGCTAAATGGGCAATTGAGTTACGATGCAAACTAAATCGAATTTAGCTGTATGTTACTTTCACCGTTATTATAGTAGATGATTTAATTTGGTGAAACAGATAAAACGCAAAGAGGGAGCACCCACACCTAAGAACCTAATCCTGTGTGTTTGATGTAAAAAGCTAATTTAGTACTTCACGACTGATCTGACGTTCATTCTATAACTATTGTTTATTTCCAACTATTAAGAAGACTTTTATTTCTGTCTTGCAAGTTCATTAAAACAATTAATGAAATATTTTGTTTATAGAAGATGTATGATCCGAATAGTTTCAGTGCAAGGCGTTAGACATGAGATCTCTTTCTTTTTTCTTTTTTCATTTTCATTTCATTTTTTCTTTCAATTCTGTAGTTCAATATAATTAAAAGATAGGGGCCATCCCTGTATCTTTACTAAAAAAATCAAGTATGGCTCATACTGAAAATTGATTTTAGGTATTAATTTAGTATCATGATTTACCTTCTATGATTCAATCAGATACCCAAGGATGCATCTTATTGATTCTTAATCTGTCTGAAGAAAAAAATTGGCGTGTTAGAGCAGATTTTCTGCTACTGTAACAAACCAGTATAATTTTTTATAGAAATTTTGAAAAATATATAAAAAGAAAGCTAAATTTTACAATACAACAGTCAAAATTTCTTAATAGAACGAAAATGACTTTTTATGTTTTATTTTCTTAATAGAACGAAATTAACATTTTACGACTTACCTTCTATATTCATTCCAAAAACAGTGTGGTTGCACTATTTCCATTTTTTCTAAATAATATTTTTTTTGAAATTAACTTATCTTCTCTCTTCTTCTTTTTTCTTTTGAAAGAATATTCCCATAGATCGTCAATGGATTATTCATTTCCATTTTCCTAAATATTTTTATAATTAACTTATCTTCTTTTCTTTTGAAAGAATATTCCCATTATCGTTAATGGAAAAAGTATATTTTTCATTGGTTAAGATAAAAAATTAATCCAAATGACTTCACTAAAAGAAAAAAATGATCCAAAAGAAAAATGAAAAGCGAAGTTCATTGGATGAGCAGAAGAAATTCTTTTGTCCGTCTTATGTCTACCAAATTTGTTCTCCACGACCCAGGTACCACAAGGCCTATTTGCATTTGGGTTTAATTGGGCGTACGACCCAGGTACTTTTGAGATTTTCTTTTTCTTGGGTTAGCCCAGGCATTGGCTTTCTATGAAGAATCACTGTTAATCATTGTTGAATGATGCTGACGTGAAATTGTTTTTGGACTTTTTAACCTGCAACTCCCACCAGAGAAAGATTATAAGGATTGGGAAAAGGAAGAAAATGAAAAGGAACGAAAGAGTAAAAAAGTTCAATAATCAGCTCATCTCCTCTGTACTACTTTTAATTTTTTTTTTTTGCGAGGGGATAAGAAATATCAGTTTGGAAATTTTAGGTGGATTGTTTTCTGTTTCCTTTTTTGTAAAATGAGTGAAATATAAGAAAAAAAAAATTCATATGCACCGTCCTTATTTTTTTTTATGCCAACTCCTCTCACCTTTGACGTATATTAGATAGTAAAAAAAAAATATACGTTTCCTTCCAAGTCTCCACTGTTACTTTCTATGAGAATGTGAAATTGGCAATTATTTTGGATTAATTTTTAGAGACATAAAGAATATTGTATATCTATATTTATTCTATACGATATTACAATTAACATGAGGACTAAAGTTATCAAAGTTTATTAATTTTTCATGTTTAATGTCCGAATTATCCTTTGATCAAATCAAGCAATGTAGATTAAAAATAAAAAAAATGAAATCTAGCGGTGCGCATAATTCGAATTCTTTAGAGTACTTCATACGTAAAGCAATTGTCCGTCGTGAATCCTAACGTCTGTTTCGCACAAGTTAGTAACCTTTTATTATTAATGTAGTTTATATAAAATGTATTTCAGTTTAAACGCGTGGTGGTGAAAAAAATTAGACAGAATTTTATTGCGATTGATTCATATATAAAGGTTCATTGTGTACACATTGATGAGTCCATATCATCTCAAGTACTTCACAGGATGTGAAGTCGCACCAATTGGTGTTTGTGTTTCTTTCGCCACCTGCTTGTATTTCCCTTCTTTTAACATGATAGAGTGTGAATTATTGGTCTAATCTGACAAGTTAGTTTGATTTGACCTGAATTCAATTCTGACTCAACTAATATGATTCGAAAATAAATTAGTCGGATATGAGATCTAAATTTTTTAATTCGAATCGGATTGGGTCGGATTCGGATTAATCTGACCGACCTGATTAATTATGTTTTTTGAAGTAATTTTATGATTTAGTACTAACTAAATCTTAGATATATATTAATTATACACTAATTAAGATCAATTATAAATGATTTAATATTTAATTAATTAAAATAATATAAAAATATTAATAAATATTTAATTATTTTACATTGATCAAGTCTGATCGGGTATGAATCAAAATTTTTTGAACCGAATATAATCAGATTGAGTTCAGATCGGATAAAAAAATAATAATAATCCGACGTGAACCCGATCCGACCCGACCCATTTACATCCTAATCACAACCTACAACTATACAACTAATGTTGGCAACTAATCAAGACCTGATTTTTCAACGGTGCACTCAGTGAAAAATTAGTTTTTATTTTATTTTGTCCTAGTGTCAAATCTATTTGTGATTCTTAATTAGCTTGACTTTTGCTCTACTTTCAGCATTAAGTGAGATAAACAGAAACAATAGTTCGCATATTGACGGCACTTGAGGTCGAAACAAAGAAAATCTGTTTCACATAAAAGAAAGAAATCTAAGGTCGGCAGGTTTTTCCCGACCTTTGATTTACCAGGAGCTTAGCACGATATATTTCGGATCGGACGGTCCATGATCTCCGACTCTCTGTACACTGTACATTGCTTTGAAAATGCCAGATCACTTGAACAGACGTGTCTGGGACCTTGCATTGCAGTTGGCAGTTTGATAACCCAAAAAAGAACAAAAATGATTTGACGGTTTGGATTTTCTGTATAGGTATGATCGATGTTCAACATATATATTGTCACGAGTCATGACTCATGACTGGTGCTGTACTTTTCTTTGATTAGAAACGAGCCCACTCTTCTGAAATTGGTCGAATAGCTAGGGAAGTAGTTGGCTGTATCTTAGGTAAATTTGCCATAACAGTATCAGTGAGCAGTCTATGGATTTGCTTGCTCATGTCTAATAGGTTGGTCCTTGTCAAAAAGTCCCATTACCATGCTTGGTTGCGAATATACTATTTATCAATTATTAGACACAAATTAATGCAACCTCGTGACTATACTAGCACATTTTGCCCATACGCTTACTTCTATATAATGTTGTATTAATCATCATCCTTGTCACTTTATTTGCTGTGCTTGAGATACTATATATCTTATTTTGTAGTAGGGGCTGCAAAATAATACGCATAATCTTATTTGCAGAATTCTTCCAATTTCTTCGCATGGCTATCAACTTTTTAATAATTAAATTTTCTCTGAAATATTTCCCAATTTTGTGGTTTCGACTTTTTGTTTCATTAACTAAGTATTGTATGAAAAGATTAACATATTTTTCTGTGTCCCATTCTCTTTTGATTACGCATGTAAATAGAATCACAATTTGTGATCATTTATTTCAATGAAATTTGAAGGCTTGACCTCCAAATTTTTCTCAAAAAAAAAAATTATAAAAAGAAGTACACAATCTATTGCATGCACTGTGTACCATAAAAAAGGTGTAGCTCATAATTTCCAATAAAAAAAGGATCTATTTTGTCGAAAAAAAAAGAAGATCTTGATTATAGATAGAATTTGAATTTATCCATCAAAATTGCCTTATTTTTTTTCTTTTATGGGCTTCTTTTGTTGAATATCCTTAAAACTCTCATCGTTATGTATATAGTATGGTGCTCTCACCATCATCAATATTCTTACAATAAAAATATTTTCAAGTAGGCAATTATTTTGTTAGTAAGTATGCTTCCAATTAATATATGGCATTTGTTTATTGTATCAAATACTTTTTTATATAATATATGGTACAATAGACTTTTATATTGATTAAAACATATTAAATGTACCACTGAGGTAGACGTCTTTCCGCAAACGTGTCATTGAAACTAGCATCTTCTTACAAACACATATTTCCACAAAAAACGTCAGTCACAATGGTGTCTTTGAAATGTGTCAGTCCAATTGTACAATGTCATGCTTATTATTAAAATTATAATTAATTAATACTTATTATTAAAAATAGAATTTATTATATTCTTACTTTCAAAAATCACGGATCCTTCACCAGACTTGAAAACACTCCTCAAGACATATCATGTTTGCTTAGGGGTGTCAATTATTGATCCGACCTGTCGGGTTAACCCGATCCGACCCGATATTTTCTAAAATAAATGGGTCGGGTATGAGTCTAATTATTTGACCCAAATCAGGTCTTATTGGTTAATTATATTTTTTAAGTAATTTTATAATTTAGTATTAATTAAATCTTAAATATATATTAATTATACATTAATTAAGATTAATTATAAATTAAATAATATTTAATTACTTAAAATAACACAGTTTAGGTCGGATCGACCCGTAATCCAGTCAGATCGGATATGAGTCAAGATGTTTTGATCCGAATGTGATTGGGTCAGGTTCAAGTCGGGTAAAAATAAAATAAAATAATGATGATCTTGTTAGGTTTTGGAATATCCAAATCCCGTTAATGCTAAAGCTGCGGAAAGACCGTAGAACAAAATTTTACTTCTACTTAAGTTAGGGATTAAAGTATGTCGGATAATTACCGAGAGATACAGACATTTAATCCTTTACAAAAGACGGTAAAATATTATTTTACTTCTAACTTAAGTTTAGGGTTAAAGTGGTATGTCGGATGATTACCGAGAGATACACACCTCTTTAAACCTTTATTGATCTACTCCATGATTGATTTCTAAAATATTAATCTACTTAAAAATTAAATAGATTAATATAAGATGATATACCTCGCTTCCAAATTTCAATTGGAATGAAATCGGCTTGTCTCGGAGCACCAAACGTCTGATGCCTCTGTAGGTTATCCACCAGGACTGACCGGAGAGCGGCTTATTTCTTTTGCCAGAAATACCGTAAACCGCGGTTTCTCGTAAAAACACTATTCACCGAGAAAAAGACGAAATAGTACTATTCACGACTGGCAGTTATTCTGTTTCACAAATGTGCAGAAATACCATAACTTTCGTAAAAACACTATTCACCGATCTCGTGAATTCTGAAACAACCGTATACCGAGAGAGAGAAAGTAGAACTAATTTGGTGTAGCTTTCTCTCTCACCCCACCCCTCTATTTATAGAAAATGTGAATTTCCAAATTATCAAAATGCCCTCATGAATAGTAGGGAGGTTCCAAAGTGAAAAGACCAAAATACCCTTAAAGTTCATCCAATTTATCAAAATGTCATTGGGCTTTTGGCCAAATTATCGAAATGCCCTTGGGCTTTTGGCCAAATTACCAAAATACCCTTTTGAGGTCGGCATGGGCTTTTCATGGTCCTTTTTGGGCTTTTTTGATTTTGGGCTTTTTGGACTTTTTTTGATTTTGGGCTTTTAATTATTAATTAAGGCTTTAATTATAAATGGGCTTTTGGCCCATAATTCAAATCCATAATTAACATTTAAAATCCAAATCAAATATATATAATTGTCATGTACAATTATATTTTTCTCGATTGTTGTTTAGCGAATTTATACGACGTGTCCAACATGTTATAAATTCAATCGATTTTTGCTTCTTGTCATCTCTATGACAAATATAATTATATCATATATAATTAATTATAATCATCTTATTATGAATTATAAATAATTTATAATTAATCAATAAGATTCTCCGATTAACTCCTATACGGTGTGACCCGACAGGATCCGTGTTATGTTGGTAAATAGAGTTAAAACTGTTTTAACTTCTATAATCATAGGAGGCATCTAGTAGAATGCATTATGACCATCCAATTACACAGATGATGATGTACTGTACAATATCATGATCCAGTAAACTATTTACTTGTGTTTAATTCTTTTTGTCTCATAGCTATCAGATCAGTTTCAAGGTAGGTATGTGTCATCCTTGCAAACTTAATCTTTTCTTGATCCCGAGTAAATTATCAAATATAATTACTCTTGTAATTATCTTGCTAGCGAATAATCTTACTCTATCAAGGGCCCAAGTGATGCTATAACTCGTATAGAAATACGAGGGACAATAGTACTTTTGGCAAATCATCTCTTCCTCCGCATAAGTTATGTATCTTAGAAGAGCTACATTTATAGCCACCTTTTACGGATAACGTTTGGTAGAAATCACACACATACATATCTTATGTAGAAAAGATGAATACCTCATACTTTAGAATTTAATACTGAACGAAAATATTAATGACACAAACACAATTCCATTTAATGTTTCATCCGGGGTCTATCAAATATGATATTTCTAGAACATCTATCTATGTGATTAAAATGACAACTCTTTGTCTATGGTCTGTAAAACTTGACCATCATTTAATCCACATACTAACCTGATAACGGTTAATTAGTGTTCCTGCTAATTACCTTGGTTAGTGACTTTTAAGAGTATATTCTATATTATGAAGTTTCACAATTCCAGTCATGAACTCGGAATGATTCATAAATTCAATAATACTCAAGGAAACAAAATATCATTTAAATATCTAATTCATGAATAAATCTTTATATAACAAATTTATCGTATTATTGACTTCAAGATTATTACAAACTAACAGATCCGACCCGACTCGACCCATTAATAGTTTGACACCCCTATATGTGCCTATAGGACCACCAGAAGATCTTTATAATTCGATAATTAAGTTTGAATTCGCGTGAATAAATATTCATGTTGATTTAATTTTATATCCGTTTTAAATCCAATGTTAATGAAATTGTAACATTTTGTGATGTTAATAAAGTGATATTTCATATTGTATAAGTTACTAAATTAAAATTGATTATGAGAATTTTATTTCCATAATAAGAAGGATTTATCATTCATTTCATTGTTATATTTTATCATATTAAAACATTTTACCTGGTTTGAATTATCGAATATGATCTACATACGTAAAATAATGAATATGAATTTGCAGCTGATTAGTCTCAATTTTTTAATGAAATATGAATCACAAGCAAATTTTATGAATATATTTTAGCAAAAATATTGTATTAAATATTGATATTAGGGGCGGATTTAAGGAGTCTGTCCCCTCCTTCAATTTCACGAAAGTTATAAATCAAAGTTAAAATTTAATATATATATATATATATATATATATATATGTATAGTCCTCTCTAATTTAAAAATTTTAATATTTTAATAATATATAATCACATCTTAATGTATTAGTTCTCTCTAATTTATTAATTTTAATATTTTAATAATATATAATTACATCTTCTGTATTAAAATTTTATAATTTATTAATTTTAATATTTTAATAATATATAATTACAACTTGCTCTCTCTGTACTAAAATTTTAACTCCGCCTCCGGATGAAATCCAATTTTGATCCATCCACAGTACGGAAAACACTCAATTGCATCCACTTGCATTATAAGTTGGGCCTTATTAATGCAGCGCATCCCGTACAACGTGAGTCTGAAGGGAACTCGCACTGTTTCCTTGTTAATTACACAAGTTTGTCTTCTGGTCCTCGTTTGTGACTTGTTAGCCGCCGTCCGGCCCCACACCACAAGTTGTATAAGGTTTCAATCATCGCCAGTTCAGCATTCTTCGTACGTGTCCCCTACTCTGTATGGGTCGGTTTGACAAATCAAGGAATAGCTTTGGAAGAGTAGTAATATTGGAAGAGTGCTAGAATAATATTTTTTTGGAAGAGTGGTATTCTTGACTATTCGGAAGAGCGAAAATATCGTTTGGCGGTTGTTACTTACTCGAAATAGTTAAAATATGAATAATTATGATACTAATAATGATGATGATAATAATAATAATAATAGTAAAATAATAATCATAATAGTAAGATAATAATAATAATAAAGTAATAAAAAATAATCATAATAAATAATAATATTATAATAGTAATATAATAAAAATATAAACATAATCATAATATAATAATATAATAATAAAAAATTATAATTACAATCATAATTATAATAATATAATAATAATAAGTAATCATAATTTTAATAATATAATCATAATATAATAATCATAATCATAATCATGATAATAATAATTATAGTCATAATCATAATAATATAACCATAATCATAATCATATAATAATAATAAAAATATAATCATAATCATAAAAATAATTAAAAATAATTATAATTATAATAATATAATAATAAATTAATCATAAATATAATCAACATATAATAATATAATACAACATAATAAAATAGTAATAAAGTAATAAAAAATAATCATAATAAATAATAATATTATAATAGTAATATAATAAAAATATAAACATAATCATAATATAGTAATATAATAATAAAAAATTATAATTACAATCATAATATAATAATATAATAATAATAAGTAATCATAATTTTAATAATATAATCATAATATAATAATCATAATCATAATCATGATAATAATAATTATAGTCATAATCATAATAATATAACCATAATCATAATCATAATAATATATTATAATAATAAAATATAATCATAATCATAAAAATAATTATAAATAATAATAATTATAATAATATAATAATAAATTAATCATCACTATAATCAACATATAATAATATAATACATAATAAAATAATAATAAGTAATAATAATCATAATCATAATCATAATAATATAATAATATAATAATAAATAATCTTGATCATAATAATATAATAATAAAATAATTATATTTATATTCATAATATAATAATATAATATTAAAATTATATTTATAATAATAATAATAATAAATAATATAATAATACTAATGGTAACGATAATATAATAACAATAATGATAATAATAATTTAATAATAATAATAATATAATGATAATAATAGTAATAATAAATAATAATCATAATATTAATATAATAATAAATTATAATCATAAATATAATATAATAAAATAATAATACTAAATCTTAATCATAATCATAATATAATAATATAATACATCATAATCAAATAATAATCGCTATTCTCGACGAGAGCTAATCCGTATTCCACCTATAAGTTGGTATACCGGATTAACTACTATTCCGCACTCTTCTACTTAGTCTAAAATTCGTTTGGCAAATTAATTCGTCGGAATAGCTATTCTATTCCAACTTTTTGCTATTCCATTGATTGCCAAACACTCCCTATAAGTATAACCACCCTTCGACAATTAGATGAAAATTACACGGTTTAACTCTCATCTTCTTTCTACTATTATCTTCTTCTTTACTAAATTAATTTGTTCATCTCATTCTCTCCATCTTATTTTTTTTAGTAGGTAATCAATTATTGAATTGTTCCTTTGTTTGTAATTCCTTTACACATATAATATATTTTTTTTTCAAAATTAGTATAGAAATTAAGATGGTAGGAACCCAAATTCATAAATTTTAAAACACAAATTGAACACCATAGCTGTGCAATACTAATTATGATGCTTCATTATATATGTATAACACACTACTACATAATCACAAATTTAATGTTAGTGTTGATTTCCATGAAAACTGATGTTGATTTAAATCAGTGCTGGACTGTAAAAAAATTCAACATGGATTGGAATAAGTAGTGTCGGCTTTATTACTAAGCTGATTCTAGATTTCAGAAATTACAATTGTAAAAAGTAAATGTCAGCTTTCTTTTAAGTGAGCGTTTTTATCGATAAATAAGCTGCTTCGTTCTCCCGCTCCGCCGCTTATAGTGACTTACTATTTTCAAATGCAGCATACGTGGTCTCCTTTGTCTTTACGCACGATACCACATATGCATTTATATATTACATGATATCTTCTAAATTTTTATGGTATTAATTCTATAATATATTTTATATAAAAATTTAAGATTATATATATACTTTATTATATTTTTTATATTATCTTTTAAAAATAAATTTTTGATTTAAATATTTTAAAAAACTTTTAAAAAAAATCCACATGTTAAATCATATTAAACTGTATATACATTTTTTTATCGGAAAGATAGAGATCACGCCACTAAATTTCATTGTCACAATAGTTTATTTATATGATGCACTCGGTGCATATTACATTTTGAAAATATTGAAATCTATAAGAAGTTAATCGGCAAGCATAAGAATAAGTATCTAGAATCAACTTCTCATCTATGTTGTGATTCTCTGAGTAATTGTGTGTCATTTTTACTTTCTTCTGAGAATATTCTAGCGCATCGTTGTCTCCATATGACAAATACAGTTATCATCATTATCTTTCTCCGGATTTGTGAAATGATCGTGTTACACATGTACTGTAATGCACATATAACTGTATATACATTCATATATCATATGTACGCTAGAATGACCAACCACACATATATTAAAATCCGTATTTTAAAATCTTACTTATACTCATCTTTTCCCTCTTCAACGTTACTCTTTAACTTCTTTAGTGTTAACGCTCCTAATTTCTTTACGAACTCCACCCTCCATATGATTCACCGCCAATTAATACTTCTTTTTTTGGGTGCATTAGTTCCACCAAATAGAAGTTTATCCAAATTGACAATTTATATAGTTTTATCAATAATAAAATTAGATACTAAAATTTACTAATAAATTATAATATTTCTGCCTCATAATGTCACCCTAAAAAAAGTGAAAATACTATATATCTATCTCTTGAGCATTTGATAATTAAATTATAAGAATTTTTTATTCTAATTTGTCTGCTGTATATTATTTATTTGCAAGATTTCTAAATAGCCCCTAATATATGCTGCATAACAACAAAAAATGAAATAATTACAAATATAATGAAGGAAGTATTAAACTGCAACAGCCTTTCTTTATAAATGTTTTTATAGCATTCAATTTAAAAATTAAAAAGGAGCTCGAAAATTAGTTCCAGAACACACATGTAACATAATAAATTCTTAATTTTATAAAAATACTATGTGACCATGCATAAAGAAAAATAAATATTTAAATATTTTACATACAACAACTGAAAAGATTGACTTATTTCTTTATTATTTTCTATTTATTAATGAAAAAATAGAATCGAATGGAAGGTAATTAACTTGTGAGAAGTGGAAGAGGGTAAAAAGAGCATTTTGTTGAGGAATGGCGGTGATATATTTCAAGCATTTCAAAAGGACCAAAATCTAAAATATCTCTGTAATTATGTAGAAATTTAATTTTGTAAATAAAATCACTAAAAAGGTGATGAGCACTAACTATAATATTTAAGTGTATGTAATTAATGTGACCTTACACATACAGATAGAATTATCTAAATATGTAACTGTTGAGGATTGGTCCTAGCACATGCATAAATGCAAACATAGAAGACGTGCACTGACACACTGTGGTGAGATGGATGGGCTCTTGTGCAATTTATGGGCAGAGTGCACTGTGGTGAGATGGATGGGGACTCTAGTTCAAATATGAATTTAGAAATGTAGCCTTAACTTTGCTTGCTACTTCCTAGTTTTCACAAATAACAAAAAAGTCATTATACAACAAAAAAGATTGCCTTTTATTGGTAGTCAGTTTAAACTTTGAAGCTGCTGCTGCTGCTTCTTCTTCTTCTTATTTAAACCAACAAATAAGCTTATATATTTTCAACGCTAAAAAGAGTCTATGTTCAATTATCTTACCAACATATGTATATGGAGCATATGCGTTGATATTAATAAAATTATATGATTGAAAGAATGAGAACTATCGGATTCACATCTGCTGCCATAAAGGTGATGACAGACCCTGCCATTAAGTCAATGGCAGGTGGACCCCACTCCTTATTTTGTGGATTCCACCTGCCGTTGACTCAATGGCAAGTCCTACCATCACTTTTATGACAGCAGATGTAAACTCGATAATTATCTATGACATAGTTATCTCATGACAAATATCTAAACATTATAAATTATTTGCAATTATATTAGATAAATAAAAGATATCTATTGGGTTGCTAGCTCCCAAATCAAATACTAGTACTGATGAGCGAGACATATTTCTGTGTGCGAGCCCACAATCATAGGTGGTAAATGAGACTTGAAATCCGCTGTTATCCGGGAGAGAAATAGAATTCTGTTTTTCTCTCTTCGACGGTGGATCCGCCTTAATTTTAATTTGTAGTGGAACTCATTATCAAAGAGAGAAGAACAAGATCATATTTTTCTCCAAAAATAATAGTAGATTCGGAGCTAGTAAATGAAATAAGAAGACAATTAATAAAATCAAAAGGACACTATCCTCTAGTCTAACAAGTAAAATTAAAAGCGGAGAATGTTAAATTATTCTAAAGTAATGGTGTTAAATATTAGTGACATAAACAAATGAAATAGTTTGAATAAAAAGTGTGAAAAAAAACATATTTAGTGATTTAATTTTAAATTACCTTCACAGATGTTTTGAATTAATTACTTCAACTTCAAGCACATGCATAGATGCATTATAGCGCTTTAAAATAATTATATCATTTTAATTTCACCGTCTAATGGAGATATATATTAATTACTATCTTTTAATTTTGATTTATTTTAAAAATAATATATAGGAAATTGTTATATCCAATTGTAATATTTTGCAAATTAGTCTAATAAAAAATAAAATTATTTACAACAATAAAATATAAGAAGAAAATAGTACTAATTATGTAATTAAATTTAAAATATCATATTTTTAATTAAATGATAACGACGATAATGATACATTTAAGTTCAGTAATAATAATATACACTAATTTCTTACTAGAATATAATAATAAATTATTATTTGTCAGAATGCTAGTATTATAATATTGTCCATAATATTTTCATGGTGATCATAGTATTTACATTATTTACTATTAAAATGAGAATAATAAATTATTATAACAATAAAAATATCATTATGAGTGTTACAATATTCGTACTGTAATAATTAAATCAAGTATTTTTTTAAGGTATAACTTAATAGTCATTATTATAACAATAAAATATTATTAAGAATATTATAAGTTTGTATTGTAATAACTAGATTTATTATTATTCTAATGACCGTTGTAAATATAATTAAAATAGTAAATTATATTATTATTATTATTATTGATGTTACTATAGTTCTTGGTTTATTGTTATATTTATATTTATTATCATCATTATTGTTGTTAATAAATAATATAATTATCATTAAAATATTGTGAAAGTATTGAAAAAGGAAGAAAGTAAATGGAGTTTTGTAATATGAATTGGAAGAAATTTGATTAAATTTTGGAAAACCTCTTCTTCCGAAAATGACTCTTTCAACTTTAATTGCTTTCATTCACTTTTTTCCAGTAGTATTTGGTACTTTTTTCCAAAAGATCTCATTTTTATCATTTATTTCAGAAAAATTGAAATATCAAATACCCTCTAAAGTTTACATGCGTCGATGGACTTACCCTTTGAAAGGTTAAGGATGACCAAATCTGTCCAAATCATTTTCATTACTTGCTCTAAAATTTTAAAATATAGAAAGGAGAGAAGGAGAGTAGAATATTGGAAAGTATTTTATATAAACTTATTCAAATTTTCATATCTTAAATTAAAAAAATATATAAGGTTTCATCTTTGCCTTTCCACCCATTTATTTTCCGTCTCCTTTCTTCCCTCTCTTTTGAAAACAAATCTTCTCATGCGATGCATCATGCAATACAACATGTAATTGATTATTGATCAACCACCCAAACATATCACATATGTGTCTCACGTATTTAAACGCATAAATTTACAAATCTTAAAAACATTCGATAATTTATTAATTTATGTGCTGCGCTCGTAAGAATATAAATTCCCTTCTTATGTGGAGCACAGTTATGACAAAATCCTCGATCGAGGCCTGAACGCAAGTTTATATATCTCTCGTACATGTCTTGTCAATGTGTCATGTATTGTTTCACTAGAAGTGCTGTGCACATAAGATATTTGACTTAATTTGAAGAAACGATCGACGACACAGTATATGACCAAGGATTATTTAATTCTTCTGTATAAAATGGGGTAGAAACATATGTATGTGGCTGATTGATCAAGGAAGAGTCTACTATTCAAGACCACGATCCGTAATTTTCTTTTCTCGAGATAGACATTCAAGACATTCAAAGATAAAAATGATTTAGTAGCTTAAGTAACAGTTTAATAAAATAATATCAAAAAATATGAATTCAAATTTTCATAAACACTATATAAAACTTATAACCCAAACTCTCATCTTTCTCAAAAAAAATAGACCTTTAAAGTTGGACCTAACCGAGTAACTGATTTTCATTAAATCGAACCAGACACTTGTAGGCACGTACAAGTACGTATATACGTACGATGGGCGGTGTATATGTATTGACATACGCCGTTTTCTTAACTGTGTCACTGACACACTGTGTGATGGTCCGATGTTTGAGCTTATTTGCACCACATGACGCAATTTTTTACGTTACAACGTGTCTAGGAGAAACAAAGATTAAACAATCTTGATGAATTAAGTAAATCCATTCTTAAATATTCTTAGCATAAATATATTTTTTTCTGCATTTATGCGGAAATTAAGTTAATTGTTCCAATTTATGAATCAACAAGTTTGTATATAAATAGGCGGAAATTCCGTTTGTTCTTTTTCATTTTCTACTGACAAATATCTATACGCAGGACATGTCCAGTTTCAATTACAAATTGAGAGCGATTCGTCCCGACGTCATTCAACCATTTTCTAATGACATCATCTTGTCAGAACTTGTCTTTCTGCCCTTGGCCTGACGGCAATAAAAATGGGTTGCCAATGGCAATCGGATCCCATTCTTCTGTTTTGCCCCTCCATTCCGCAGTATATTTAAATTCAAGGCACGGGCTCCTACGACAGAAAACAGATACTATTAAAATTAGAAGTCAGAATTTGACATATAGCAGTATAGGCTATAGCACCAACTGCGAGAACAAAGTGTACATAGAATCTGGATCATTTGAAGGAAAATTATTGATCTTTTGTTAAACAACTCAATTTTTTTTTACGATAGAGTTTCAATTAATTATTCTATTATTTCTGAATGATCAATTTACTTTCTAACTAACTCAAATCCAATGCATGTCCTGCATTAACAATTATGAGCGCATATACAATTTTGTTTTTCTAATTTGAATACTTTCTCAAACATATGCATCATGAGTTGGATGTTGTATAAAAAGGATGTATGCTAGTTTTTTTCTTTTGGATTATTTTTCACACATTTTAAATATTATTATAAAATGAAATATTTAATTAAAGATAATATTTTTAAATTTAAATCTATACCTCAAAAGTGTTTTATTTTCAAATTTTTTTAGCCATACCACTACATGTCCAGCGTTTACGGTTCAAAGTGCTACTTTTATCTTAATCGAATGGTTCATATATATTAATATATTTCTTTCTTCCTTTTCTTCATTTAAAAGTGTTGTAGCTTTAAGTACTTGTTATTTAAGTTTAAAATTACGCAACTTCTTTATATTCTTATGTAGAAAATTGTATATAATTAGTTGTGTTTGTTCTTAATAATTATACATAATATTATTACTTTTTGAGAAATATATTTATCTGATTGAAAGTTTGTAGCATATAAATTTGTACTTAAAATTGTTTTGTTATAATATTAAATAGTTTAGGAAATAATTGTCGTTGCAAAGACCGAATAATAACTTAGTATGCATTGATCGATAAATTAAAGCATAAAAGCAATATTTGTATGTTTTCAAAACGGAAACCGTACAATCCTCAATCAAACAAATATGTCGTCCACTATAATAAGTGTGACACGCTATTGTAAATACAGTAAAGTTCAAGACATTTCGTCCACTGTTGGTTTCCGGAAAAATAATTGGTTAACCAAGTATAAGAAATATTAACTATCAACATTGTTTTCAAGTCTGGTGCATCTAGATCTCAATTTACGAGAATGATGTTAATTCTATTGTAACATTGTTTCAACAAAACATGGGGTACAACTAGAGAATTGAAATGGACCGGACAGTTCAATCTGTTCCGGACCGGATCGTGACCGTGGACCGGACCGACCGGACTGTGGCCGAGACCGTGGATCGTCCCGTACCTTGCTTTGGTCCGGTCCAACGGTGGGCCAGTTCTGCCTTCACTCGAAAATGGACCGTGCCGACCCGTCCCGTGCCCCATGACCCATGGACCGAACTGGACCAGACCGTGGACCGGACCAGACCTTCGGATTGTCCCGGATAATTTTTTATAATTTTTGGTATTTTTATAATTTTTTTAGTATTATTTGATTTTTAAACTATTAAAAAATATATATTTAATTCAATGAAAATTATTATTTAAAAATTGAAATTTATTTTTCAACTTTTATTATTTTTTATAATTTTTTGAAATTTTATTTTTTTAGAAATTTTTTAATTTTTTAGTATTATTAGATTTTTAAACAATTAAAAATAATAAATCGAATTAGTTAAAAATTATTATTAAAAAATTATGATAAATTATTATTTTTTTCTAATTCATTATAAAAAACATATCGGACCGTGGACCGTCCCATGAGGGTCCGGCCCCCGGGGGCCAACGGTGGGATGAGTTCGATTTTTTTGAATTTGAACTGCCTATGACCGGCCCATGTGAACCGTGCGGGATCGTAAACCGTCCAAATTTGAACCGGATCAGACCGTTTGTAAATCTCTAGGTACACCGCAGACGGCTGTACTATATATGTAATGTTCCACTGGGATGCGGCAATACATTTAAGCTCAATTTCGATTTTCTAAATTAATATCGATGTGTTTTCGTACGTAAAAGCACGTGACCTGTTGTATTGCTTATGATTTATGAGTTTTTTGAAGAAATATTATTTATGAGTCTTACTTGCACTTAATTAGGAATCTGAACACCTAATTAATTTGCAGATCCGAAAAAAAAATTATTAAAGGGGCGATCACTCCATTCCCAACTTTTTAACAAGTTACCCCAAATTTCTAATTTTGACAAATTCCCTCCCCAAACTATCCAACTTGTCACAAAAAAGCCCCCAACAACAATTAGTTATATAATTCTTTATTTTTTAATATAAAATGACCAAAACACCACTGTATGCCTATACATAATAATTGAAATATTTATGTTTTATGTACATAAAATTTCCAATAAAAAGCAACTATTTAGAATAATACAAGGAGCAAATTAAATATTAACAATGCATAATATATTTATTGTCTCATTTTTACTTTGATTTTATATGCTTTACTTATCCTGATAAAAAAAATATGCAGAAGAATGAATAGTTCAAATTGGTAATAAAATTTTATTTTATTTTTATAATACCTATTTAATTTCCAAAAATTTTAACTAAAAAATACTTTACCTAATAATCACATTTTTCATATTTACATGAACAAAATTTTATTGATTTTAATTATCTATATGACTATTTTTATGACAATGAAAAAAATAAAATATATAAAATCTGAACAAGAATTGACATAATAAATCTATTATATATTAGAAATATTTAATATCTTTGTAAATAGTTACTTTGGTAAATTAGAAGTTCATGAAACATAGATACTACAATTACTGTTATAGACAAGTGCATTTTGATCATTTCTCATTTCAAATAAATTATTATATGACTAATTAGCTACTGCAGTGACGTCTTGGTTTTGATAGTTTAGAAGGGGGAGGAGGGGGGTTTGTCATAAATAGCTCCTGAAACAACTTGTCAAAAGTTGTTAGTTTAGGAGTGTGAGTCATTAATTGAGCAATTCTATCTAACTTTTTTGTGATCTCCCTTAGAAATTTAGAAATATTAACCGTCAACATTCAAAATACTTAAAATTTCATCTACTCAACCAAAATTTGGGTCTTTCAATAACGGGAATGCATTTTTTCCATAGCCGACGTCTTTTATTTTGCATAAATTTATCAGTTTTGCAATTTCCATCTTGTTAGATGTTATTATGTAACTTAACAGTTAATTCCAATGTACATCCAACTTTTATTGTATATCACTACATCCAATACTTATGGTGTATTCTTTTGAAAAATATTGTTCAAATGAAAAATCCAAAGACATATATGAATTTTTGATGATTTAAGTAGAACTTGTATCAAATTTGAGTCAATTTGAAAAAAAAAACTTTTGCCTCTCATTATACAAATTAAAAAATTTAATGATGGAGTTTCAATGACATTGTGATGAATAACCAATTAAGCTCTAAATTATTTCTAATTCAATACACATTTTATCTAAGTCATTAGAAATACATTCATGATTTTGAATTTTTTATTTAAATAATGTTTTTCAAAATATATCATAAACATTAAATATACCATAAATTTTAAAATTACACCACAATAATTACTCTCATGTTATCTCAACAAATATAATTACCTCTCAACCCAAATCGGGGGCCCAAGTACCTATCCAGTTAATGGCTTAAAGCAATAAAAACGCTCTTCATTTATAAAACGTCCTCCCCGAACCCCACCTCCCTAAAATGGCTAACATCAATGATCTAGCTAGCTAGGTTTCACTAGCAGGCTCCAACTAAAGAGCACCACCACACATCTCCTCTCTTTCTTCCTGGAAAATTGGACATGGAAAAGCAAAGTGTCCAACAAAAGAAAGCAAATCAAACCAACAAGGCCAAGAAGAAGCCTATTAAGGTCGTCTACATCTCCAACCCCATGAAGGTGAAAGCAAACACTGCCGACTTTCGCGCACTAGTGCAAGAGCTCACGGGGCGAGATGCCGATCCTTCAAAATATGCTGCCACAGAAGATGCTGGTGATTTCATGGTACTGTCTCCGCAGGCTGCCGCTAGCATGGCCTCTTCGTCCGAGACGACACAGGCTGCTACAGGCATGGAAGAAGCATCTAAGATCGGCGACGGTGCTCTTGATAGCATCGACGAGGATGTTAGCACTCCACAATTGATTGATAATTATTCAGTTTTCTCACCTTCTACAATGCTTGGCGATCTACATGACTATGGCTATGGAAAGATCTGAAGCAGCCGTGCTACTAAGATGAGGTATATGCGTATGATTTCTTGGATCAATTTCTGAGGGGATTGATGAATCTACTTATTTTCATTTATGGTATTGGTATCCTATTATTTGTTTTGATTAATGGAATTTTTTTTTTTTTTTGCTTCCCCTTTCCAAATTCCGATTTTGTGTCCTCTTGATCTCTTGCATTGGAACTAGGACTTAAAGACGTCTTACGGGCAATTTTTTGGCCTTAATCAGTAGTGATGGTCTTCTTGTTGTTGCTATTTTATTTTTTCTGTGAACTCTCTCTTTCTCTCTCCCCCTTTTTTGTGTGTGTGTGTGTGTTTTTTTAAAAAAAAAAACTCGATAATTGGTACCAAGGTGAATCAATAGTCTGTCTACTTTCCCTCTCTTTGTGAAAATCAAGTCTTGGCAGTAGCTCTGCGTGGTCTCTCATTTCTTCTCTGTGAAAAGTCCCCAAATTCAACCAACCAATCAAAAAAAAGGAAGAAAACAAAGAAAAATAACCTTTATTAACCTCAAAGAGATCTAAGAACTGATAAAGTAAAAGGTTGGACATTCACAGGCGTAGCGAACTAAGTGGAATTCCTCAAAAAAAAAAAAAATTTAAGTGGATCTTTAAGCCAAAGGGTCGTAGTACAAACTTCACTCGTTGAAATAAACGTTTTTGGATATCAATGTCAAAAGAGATAATGGGGGAGATGGGGGTAAGTACAGATTAATTGTTGAAATACAAGTGTTGTCGCCAAGGAAAACATATGATACATCCATCATAGGTATATATTGTTGGTACAACACATTTTTAGTTAGAATATTGTTATCTTGTTTGACGAATGAAACTTTATAATTATAACTTTAATAGAATTGGGGAAGTTGGAATAAACGTTGATAATTTATAATATAATCAACTGACTATATATATATGTTTCGAAGTTAATTTTCACTTGAGTAAAAGAAAAAAATACTACATGAAGTTATATCCATAGCAGGTTATTGTTATAAATGATATATTGTTCTTATTGAAAGAAGTTAGCTACCCCAGATAGTTCGACGTTTAGTTGTCTAATTGTCTGAAACATGATTGAATTATATCTGATGGAGCTTCATTGTGTGTGTGCGTCGCAGCACGCAATGTGCGTTTGCCGCAAATGAGACCATTCAATGTTCTTCCTTGTTTAATTTACACATGCATGAAAGACCACCTGGGCTTGGGAGGCGAGTTTTGTCAAAATAGCGTTAAGTCCTTAACATTTCTTGATTGTTTCAACTTTCAAATAATACCTATGCTCTTATAATTAAAAAATTTCATGTTATACATAGTACCCACGCTATGGAACATTTTTTATTTTTAAAGTTCAAATGATAGATCCAACCGTACAAAATAATTTTTATATGAATAACTAAAATTTTATAAATTTTAGAATTATTTTACTATTTTTAAGATAGTTAGAAAATCACTTGATTAAATTATTACAAGTCATTCAAAAGAAGTGATTTTTTAATTATTTTAAAAAATAGTAAAAAAATTTAAAAATATAAAATTTAGTTTACGTCTAGATATTCATACGAAAATCATTTTGTTCGGTTAGATCGACCGTTTGCACTTTAATAATGAAGAATAAATTCATAGCACATAAATGATTCGAGCTATATATATCATCATAGCCCAACTCTAATATATATATATATATTCTGTCATCCGGAACTTCATTTTTTTATTAATTAGCAAAGTAGATCATGGTAGATCGATCACGGCTTATTTATAGTAAAATATCTTTACTTTCTTTTATGTATGTATAGACAAGAAAACACGTCAAAAATATAATTTAAAATCTCTAAAATTTTAAATATATATATATATAGATGGCTTCTGGTATTTTACAAAGTAAACAATCGTTATTGCTTTGGATGAGATTTCATATCTCGAGATCTCAAATGGTCAATCAAAGTTACTCAATAATTTTCTCATATCAAAATCATATGGGATATTAAATTTCATGATTTTTTGAGCTTTCTAAATATTTTTTAAATTATTTTGAAAAATATTTCTGAAATAGACTATTATCTTATGTTAAACAACGCTGATTTTAAAAATAGATAGAAATCTCAAAAAATCATAAAATTTAATACCCCATAAGATTTTGACATGAAGAAGCTATTGAGGAATTTAGATTGATCATTTCAGATACTCTATTTTATTTTCTTTTATTCTTAGATTGTCATCAATTATGAATTTTAACTTTCTTAAATGTTGAATGTTAACTTTCTTCTCAATTTATATTTATTTTACATTAATTATGTATTCATGATTGAAATTTATATTAATTACTAGATTATTTTTATTTTTATTTCCTTATTTTTCTAATGAAGATATAAATTTTTATATTTCTTAAAGATATCACAGTAATAACGCATGGACAAAATACTAGTATATATATATATAAGTGCAACGTTACCGCATGAGTTTTGTTTCTTCTTTCTTGGTTCAATAATCATTGAACCATCTAAATTATTCTTTCTTTTGTATTTGTGTGACTTTGCATTTTATCTGTTAGGGGCTTAGATCCATTTAAATTATTTTCGAAAAAGTTAGTACAGATACATTTGCATATATTCTTTAATTATTAAGTTATTACGTAATTAAATATCAAAGAGTATCATTTTTCCATGGTTTCGGGCACAAATTTTGTAGTATTTACATTGGAAAAGTAAATAGATAAAATCTTGTGGATAAATTTGGAAATGAAAAATTAACGGAAGGCTTATTTGAAACATGATATATCATTTATGCAACATCATCGGCAAAATTAAGGATCTCTAAGGACGATAAAAATTAAAACTGATGCTATAATAAATTAATGGTCAATTTATTTCGGAGCAAACTTCAATAATTAATACAACCGTGTTTGTCAATTAAATTATACGTTCTCCATAAAGAGTACAAGTAATAGCTCTTATGTATTTATGTCACAGTCGCATCATATACGTATCATTATCTATTTGTTTCCAATAATCTTTTTTTTATTGTGATCGAAAAAATCATGTATATTTTACCATGTTCTCTTTTCTTTTTAATATATATTCATATTTCTCTATGCTAATTTTTATGTGATTAATCGTATTGCTTATATAATGACCCATATATATATCTACTGTTTTCTTTTGGGACGTTTTGATATAGTAACGTATATTTCCTATTAAATGTTAGCAACTTGTAAGTTATTGAGGATAAGACTTTAAGGGGGTTTAATTTGGAGGATAATACATTGATGCACATGAAAATGTTATATTATAGAAAAACAATTAATCTTTCACCTAGCGTTTTACAGAGGAAGAAATAATATCTTTAGTTTTCAAATGGGTCTAGATAGAACAAAATTGCTATTCTTGAGTTACATGTCATCTAAACGCTGGTTAAGGAATAGAGAATAGTCATAGATTAGCGTTAATCTACAAAATCAAACAATAGTCGGTACAGCGGGTTAGGGAGAAAGAAAAAGAGAGAAATAGTTAAAAAAATATATATCGCCCCATTCTTTTATCTTTTCCCATATAAATAGTTAAAAAATATATCGCTCCATTCTTTTATCTTTTATCATATGCATCATTTGTCTGGGATTGAAAAGGGTGAAAAAAATGAAGTAACAAAATTTCTTCGCTACTTCGATATCCAGCAATTAAGAGATCGAGCACCATCGTCAAGTAGAGCATTGTGCTCTCCTCATCACAGGGAATTGATAGAGATCCATTTTGCCCATATTTTATCAACATTGATGTGCTTTCTAATTGTGCTGAACTCATCCTCCATATCTCTCTCGTCTCTTGTTGATGGTGATGCACTCTCATTCTGGTCGTCTCCTTCTATTTATACTTTTAAGATTTGCAATTCACCACTTAAACCTTGCTATCAGTAAAATATTATATACATAGAGAGAGTTTGTCTATTGTACTTTCAGTAGCACATCGGTCGAAATACTATTAGTTCAAATTTTAATTTTTTATATTCAAAATTTTAATTTAAATAGCTAATAAATTTTTTATATCATAATATTATAAAATACTAATTTTTATTTTTTTCATAATTTCAATCATTTCTAGCGGCCATCCCATTAATTTTGCTAGCCCTATATATATATTTATAATTAATAATAATAATATATAAATAATAAAATATTTTTACATAATAAATAACAACACAAATAATAAATAATAGTTAAAAATATATATTATAAAATATTTATAAATAATAGTATAAGTTATGAAATAAAAAGAAATTAAATTAAATATGAGATGTAATATAATTTACAATAATCTCTTTAATTTCGTCGATATCTTTTTGTGAATAACATTACAGAGCAAGCTCAATAACTTGTAAAAAATAAATAAAAATACTATTAGTTATTAACCAAAAAAAATATAAAAGAGTAAAAATAATAATATGAATTTGAAGTCAATTTTCGTATCTTTGATAAAAAAAAATTGCCGAAATATTTAGTTATTATGTTATACATTAATCTCATAACATAATAACCGCACTCTTTACTGTATTGGACTCTAATTTTTCAAAAATAATACATAGTTAACTTCAAAGCAAAACTCTCATTAAATCATAAATTTGTTAAACTTAATATCATAAATTGACTAATTATAATTTAAAGTTTAAATTGTGTATCTCAATCATTTTTTAAGTGGAGATTATTTTTTCTTCAAATTATTTTCATCCCAATAATAGTGTAAAGTCCGTTCATAAATAAATGAAATGAGTATATTTATTTATAGTATATATTAAAATATAAAAAAATGAAAAAAAAAACTTACATATTTAATGTCGTCTGCATAACATATATTTTATTTTTGTGATTTAGAGAGTACACGATGTAAACAATTGAGGGTTTGAGTTGCACGATAAGAAGAATCCAATGCTCCTATAATTTATATGTGTTAATGTTGTGAGATAAGTAATTAGATAAATAAGTTAATTAAGTTTTGAAATTTTGATCCTCAATGTACGAAAGAACATATAGAATGTCGAATCCTCATAATTTATAAAGCATTATCTCAAATAATTAATTGTGCATTCTACATCAGTTTGTACTTGTATTTTCGTGCAAAAACATAGATCGATAAAATTATACTTATCATTTAAGAAACGGAAACAAGACCCTATAATATATACAATATTTATTCATCAAATTACTGAAATTTTGAAAGAAATATAGTGCTTTAAAATTATTACATGCAGAAAATTTATAGAATCGAGACGTTGAGTTATTGATCCTTAAAAAACTCGATGATGACCGTCACATATACTAAAATATCACACTCATAGCCGAATAACTCTGAGAATGTAATAAAAAATGAGTCATATTGGCAGACTACATCATGATCACTCCATACAAATATAAAGAACATCCAGAAAGACGTTGCGAGGTGTCATCATTGAAAAACGAGTCTCAACGAGATTTTTTTATCGATGGTGGCTCAAATATTTTTCTCTTTTTAGACACAGATTTTTATAGTATATTGTCCTGTATTTAAACATATCAGTGAACAAATAATTTATAATTTTTATATAGTAAAGAACATAGAACCGCACAATCATATCTCTCTCACCAGATGAATAGTTAAAAATGCATCATGATATCGAAAAAATGATATCGGAAAATATATTTCTAACTCGCACAAGGTCACCATGATATTTGTCTGTAATTCGCTCAGTGTTACAGGATCGAGCACTTTAGAGCAAATTGACTTATAGAAGAAATACAATTTGTTGATAGAATGTCGAACATTTGGGGGGGAGAATTCTCGAATTGTAATTGAGAGTAGATGTGTCAACATGACGTTATAATCATGTGACTTCATATCAATCACTTTCAGATCATTTATCGACATTTTTTTGGAGATTTTTGAGGAATAACAAGATAAAATCTTAATCGACTTTAGACACTCTAACAAACTTTTTTTTTCTTTCCTTCACAAGGTATAGCACGTTGTAGATAGGTAATTCTATTTTTCATTATTCTAGTGGTGTTAGCTTTGACCGAATTTTCATGGAAATCAAATCTTTTTTTGTGTTCACCTCGTCTTTTATTTTTTTTCTTGAATATTCAATAGTGTCCTAACTAAATATTCTGCATTTCATCCAAATAATGTCTAACATTCAAATACAAGTCGGTAAGGAAGATCTCAAAATACATACTTCTTTTTTTAAATACTGTCAGGAATATTTTTTTAATTTTTTTACCTAGTTAGACATTTAAGTCCTTCACAACAGAATAAATTTATTTTCCGAATAACGACATTGATGTTCTATCCAGCTCAACCTTGTCATTGAAAGATTTGTTTTCTTCCATCGATAGGGGTGATTTCGATTATGAAATTTATGGTGTCCCAAATAAATATTTTCCCATAGTTCTTTTATTATACCATATGAGTGTCTTTCCCGCAAATTGGATATATTTTTGCTCCTTTCGTTCTATGACCCGATAAGTTACTATACATAGGAAAATCATTAATCGTGCAGAAAATAATAGTACGGACGATGAAATATTCTTTCAAATATGCATCATATATCTTGACAATGTCTTTCCATAATTTATTAAAGTCCTTCACTAATGGGGCTAAGTACACATCTACATCATTACCCAACTATTTTGGTCCCAAAATCAGCAACGACAACATTATATATCTTCTTTTCATGCACAATAAGGGGAGAGGTTATAAATATAGAATAAAATCGGCCATGTAGTGTTACAACTACTTATGAGATCGTAAGGATTCATCTCGTCTGTACATAACTCTAATCGTAAATTTCTCGATTCATCATCGAAATCCTTGAATATTCTATTAATGTTTCTCCATTCATAAGAATCAGCGGGGTGACGAGCATTTCATCATCTTTTCTACAATCAGCATGTCATCATAATAATTAAACATATTTTGAGTTTGTAAATAGATGCTAACACCTTAGTATAATCGATAAATACCATAATACTTATCTGCTAGTCATTTTCGAACTTTTATCTGATCATCTCTCGGTTTATACCTTCAAGCGTTACACTTTGGACACTTATCTAAATCATTGTACTCATTTAGATATAATATACAGTCATTCGAATATACATAAATTCTCTCTACTTCCATTCTCAAAGTACACAATAATTTTTTTGCTCGATATGTGAAATCTGATATTTAATTATTTTCTGAAATTATTTTTCCTCAAAATTATAATAAAGAGTTACTTCGTCCATTTTTGTCTTTCAGGTTATATAATTTAAAAATAGTAAAAATTTTCATAAATTTTGTACAATCAGAAAATAACGGTACATTAGAATTATTGCCTAATTTTTTTTTTAAATTTCAGGAATATTAACAAAGTTTGTTGTAATATCATTCATAATTTCATCCAATTGATGATTTTCTATATTTTTTATATTTTTTATACTTTTTACGTTTACATTCTTCGATACATCATGTTCACCATTGCCCAAATTTAAATCATCTGTATAATCTCCTCCTGATTCATCTCGTACAATATTTTTAATATTATCAATAGTTTTAATATTTTCTCCATATCGTACCCATTGAGTGTATTGATCCATAAATCCATGATGAATTAAATGATCTCTCACTTCTTTGATATTTTAAAATCTTTGTAAGTTTTGATTAGAAATTAGGGTTTTGGATTCAGGGTTACCAGAGTTCAGTGTTTATGATTTAGATAATTTTAATTTTTGATCAAGTTTAACATAAGACTTCGGACCGGTCAACCATCTTAACTCATTTTTAAATATTTTATCTCATTAGTGAACATACACTAGCCAATTTGATATTTGAGAAAAATTCATTAGAATTTCCCCTAAGCTCTCTGAGTATGCCAGTGTAATTTTTCATATATGTACGTACCCATAGAAATAATAAGGAAAATACTAATCTTTTTTTTCAAATATCAAATTATAGCTAGTATATGTTCACTATCCTAAATGAGACAAAATATTCAAAAAAGAGTCCCAAATTGGGGACTATTCGAGATTAATCCTTATTGAATTAATCTCAAACGAGTATATATAATCAATTTATGCAATAATAATATAAATTAATGGTCAATTTAACAACACATTAATCTAGAACTAAAAAAAATCAAATAATATGAAGAATAATAACCTTGAGGAGATCATAAAAATATTAGCTACTGATGAGAAGATAGTTGCTAGTGAGAAGAGGAAAGGAAAAGATCAAGCTGCTGGTGAGGTGAGAAAAGAAAGATTGAGGAGACACATATGTCTGCGAAATGAGATAAGAGGAAAAAACTCTAATATTTAGAACCTCTTTAGAGTCTATTTTTAAGTAAAAAAAATTAATTATAAAATCATTAGACTATTTTTTCAGAAAACTAATTTTAAAAAATTAAAGCGATAATTAAAAAATCAGTTCTAAATTAATTTTTAGATCCGATTTTATAGGATGGTTTTTAAAATATTTTTTTTAGCCGGTTGCTTACAAAATTGATTCTAATATAAATTTATAGACTCGGTTATTTAAAAATTGGTTTTAACTTAAGCTTGTTAGAGTCAGTTAGTTTGTGAAATCAATTTTAAATTTTGAATCTATTTTTTAATAAAAATGAATCTAAAGGTTTTAATAAAATTTACAATCATGCCATTAAGATCTTTTAGCAATTATTTTCTATAAAATCGATTCTAAATAGGGATTTCTAAATTCTTTTTTCTGATAGTGAGGGATCAAATTACATCAATTTTTGATGACACTAGTTACAATGAATATTTTTAAAATTTAAATAGTTGATCCAAACCGTTTAATATGATGAATATATTAAAATGTGCTTGCAAGTTAAATTGAACTTTTTTTTTATTATTATTTATTAAGACGGGTATAAATTTTATTATTTTCAAACCATTGAAATATGTACCCATCTTAATATATAATAAAAAAATTTTAAAAATGTTCAATTTGATCTTGTGTACATTTTAATATATCGATCATGTTGAACAGTTTAGATCGGCTATTTGAACTTTAAAAATTTTAAAAATATCCATTATTACTTTATTGTTACCAGAAGTTGATGACACTTGATCCCTTCTCTACATATACATATATAGTAAAACTAATATACTCCTAGAAGCACGAAGCATCTCTGGGCTCCTAAATTAAAAATATATCTAATCATCTATGAACTCTAGTTTATGTGTCTCAATAATATTTTTATATTAAAATCTTTTGGGGTATAAATTTTTTTATTTTTATAGTTTTTAAAGTGCTTATTTTAAATTTTTTAAGTGATTTATTTTCATATGCAAAATTCAAATAGTAAATTTTTGTAAAACTCAACTTAAAAAATTCAACTTAAAAAAATTCAAAATTCAACTTAAAAAATATATAACTCAAAAATAGTAAATTTTTGTACCCATAATATTTTAATATAAATACTTCATTGAGAGAGAAAAATTAAAATATGGAGATGATTAGATAAGTTTTTGAGTTGAAAATATGAAGGGCTCTTGTTTCTAGGAGCATCTTATTTATAATAGAGGCATTGACGAAACCGAATATGAATGTTGTTTCTCTTTTAACTTCTATATGAAGGACGTGAATGTGATCCCTCAGTATTCAATGTTTCTTCGAAGAGGAGGTTGGGAACTGAAAATGTCAAAACAGTCATTAATATTATATCAATGTCAATAAAATTAAATATCAAACAAATATTTTTAACTCTTCAATAATAAAGCTAATTGGTGAAATATGAAACCAATGTATGTCATTTCAATTATTATTATTGTTTTATCCATTAACCTCGTACTCGTTTTCAATCACTAATTCAAAATGTACTATTTTTATACTAAACCTTTTACCATCCAAACATACAAAGAAAATATGTACAAAATATTTCACCAATTAGCTTTATTATTGAAGAGTTAAAAATATTTGTTTGATATTTAATTTTATTGACATTGACATAATATTAATGACCATGGACATGTGAATGTGATCCCTCAGTATTCAATGTTTCTTCGAAGAGGAGGTTGGGAACTGAAAAAGCCAAAACAGTCATTGTTCTTTAACAAAATATTACTTTTGATGATCATTGAATTCCTGATGATGCTATTTGGTACAGAAAAGTAGTGTCTATGTAAATTTGTTTATAGTTAGAATATTTACATAGAGGTTATGTGTGAAGACTTCCTGAAGACAATCGATCGATGTGGCTCCAGGAGACTCAAATGCAGTTGATGAAGATCATTTTTCCAGTGTCATAAATTTTTTGTGCCACAAAATTTCAGAAATGTTTTAATTTTAGTTAAATCAAATAAAATTTCCCCTTATATATAATAGAAGACGGGGATGCCTCTATATATTTATCATGACAATCTCGTTAATCACTTTCAAATAAATTCATAAATATTCTTAAAATGAAAAATCTTTTCCAAATATTCTTACACTATTAATTGATTGTGATATAAATTAATTTCATGTAATTTGATATTTGGTATTCCATCACTGGTCACTAAATTTAAACAATTATAATTGTCATGTAATTTTGATGTTTTTTTATGAAATCATAATAAATGGCACTCAAATTAAATGAATTTTGAATCACAATTAATTTATCAGTTCAAGAATATATTTGAAAAAAATATATATTTTTCATAAATTTATATAAAGTTGATTAAAGGATTATCAAATAATTATTTTTTAATGAATCCCCACCCACAAGCATCCATTGCCTCAAAAAGCAATATGTTGGGAAAAGGTATGGGCTGTGGCCCGTCTAATTAAGCGTTTGGTCTTTGAAACTTTCTGCCAAGCATCAAAACGAAGAATTGAGCTTTTGGGCTGGTCCAAGAGCTGGCACACGACCCGTGGGCTACTTTTAATAAGAGTACTCCAATTTGTACATGTACTGCTTTGAAGAAATTAAGAAGGCATAGACTGCAACCCAGGCTTCCAGCTGGTATTAAATCTTGTGGCGTTGTGATTTAAATAAATATTTCCCATAGTGTGGCTATTCATTGATTCGGTGGTGGAACACTGTTTTCTATCAAAATCTAAACAATTCAGCAATTATATGTAATAAATAGTCGTTGGAGGAAACTTCACCCCAACCCTTTCTGTTCTTAGAATTTGTGCATACGCCGTGGAGATGTCAGTTTCGTTATTATACTGGCACATAAATATTCTACTTGAAAAAATTTGCATCGCCATCATTTTAAATTAGTGTGATCAAAGCATCTCGAACGTCTATATATGTACATTGTACAGTAGGCGCAGCACCATTATTAACTTTCTCAAGCTTGCTATACAAGGTGGTGATCAATACAGTGTGAAACAGTATCAGCCTTTTGTCATTAAAATGAATTGTATATCGGTATACAATGTTTTCCCCTCATATAAGCATTATGAAGAATTTGGTAAACTATCATGTACACAAACACAATTAACGTGGTAGATGCTTTCAAAAATTCTCATAGAATTTGAAAACTTCTTAAAATTGAAAATCAATTTTACAAAAAGTAAAATGGTTTCATTAAATTTGACCAATACAGAGGGAATTCAATTTGCAAATATATTAGACTGTAAAGTATCTTCATTTCCCATAACTTATCTAGGTATACCATTATATTGGCATAAATTAAAAAATAGAGACCGAAAAAATTTAGTTAATAAGGTAGAAACTAAATTAGAACAATGGAAAGGAAATATTTTATCATTAGAAGGTAGATTAACACTAATTCAATCAGTATTGAATGTTATATCTATATACTGGATGGTAATTTTTATATTATCAGTACATGTTATAAAAAAGATAGATAGGATATGTACGAAATTCCTATGATATGGAGGGTATGTAACAAGGAAAAAAAATTAGTAGCATGAAAATAAATTAATCTCTACTCTTTATTAAGCGTCTAAGTGTCCTGATCCTGCAACGGTCAGGATTTTATCTCAATTTTTCAGATTTGATATCAATCTTTGGATAGAGCAATTTTATAAAATTCAATCTCATCTTTGCGGTGAGTATGTAGAAGTATTTATTTTCTCTCTATCATGATTGTTACACGGAAGATCACAGGGTAACCGTATTATCTTTTATCGCTATATCGCTTTCGCTGTCCAAACCTAAACCTAAACTATCGATCGCGAATCACTCTCTCTAAACCTAAATTGTCGGCCATTCCCTACCGCTGATCCCTGCTACCCAGCCTATCTGTTGCTCGCTTCCTTCTCTCCCCTAACCCTCGTCACTCACCAAGGCCTCTGAGGCACCTCTCTCTTAAATAATTGAGCTCTCTCTCTGTGGAGATCAGATATGGATGCGCTACCAAAGCACGTGAACAAATTCAAGGATCGAGTCTCAAAGCAACAACAGGTTTTAATTTTGTTCTTTGAATTCTTTTATAATTTGGATGTGTTCTCATCGATTCGGAGTTACTAAATTTATTTCTTTTAACATTTTCGTGATCACATTTGCTTTTCTGATAATTATTTTTGTTCTTCTTTGCCCTTTGAGATCACAAGTATTTCATCCATCAGCTGCACTTAAAGTGAATTTTGGTTCTTTGCACTTTTATTCGACCATTCCCTATTTTCCTTCTACTTTCCCCAGCCATAGCGTTGTCACCGACACTCAAATATTTACAAAGAGATCTCAAAAGAGAAGCTAACGCTCTTAGTAAGATCCAAAAAGGTACCCGTTTTTCTTCCATGTTCTTCATCTCCTTTACTTTACCAATCTCCTTTTCTTTTTGTTTTCCGAAGGAGGCCTAAGCCCTAGCTTACTATTTATTATTGCACCATAATCGGTTTATACTTGATCTAGAGCCACTAATTATTTTCTAATCCGTACTAGTCCCAGTATTCCGGTGTCCAAATGAAATAATACCAGGTGGGAGGAATGAAGCCTCGCTGGTATGAAAGTGGTCCAAGTTAAATGAATTATGATCCTTGTTCTCAGTCTGACCTTTTTGTCTATAAAACCATTTTCTTCTTTCTATTTCAGCTCTCTTATACAACAACTACTTAAAATTTATAATGCAGTTAATATCTATAATATCAGTTCAAAATACAATATCACTCAACCAAGAGAAATAGCTGCTTAAAATTTTTATCTTCAAATGTACTCTCATTTCCTCTATTCTATTATTTTGTGTGCAGCTATTACTTCCACTATGAACATGCCCGGTAACCTCAAGTTATGTCTATAAATAAAAGAGTTATTTTGCAAAATATGGACAAAATTAAACATACATAAAGAGCTATTTTGTAAAATGTGTCCAAAATTTCCCCATGTTTGCACATAATTCTCAAAAGTTATTATATTTCAAATCTCAGTACTATATATACTTGTTAGTCTGTTGAATATTAACAATTATACTTATACACCACATAATCTCGTGGGATGAAGAAAACTCCACTTTTTTCCCATGGCATGATTTTTTTTTGTTCCATTTTTCATACTATTATGGTATGTCTTTTCATTTATGAAAAAAATTTCAATTATTGATGAATATACATATATGTTCAATTTAATTTGTAATTGCTAGGTATGATATTTTTTATTTTTTTCTATCTCTTGTGATGTAATTAAGGAACTTCTTAAAATGATTGAATAATTGATACAGATAGGTTTGAGTCCTTTCATGATTTTTTTCCATTTCAAGTTAACATCATTTATGGAGTTTATTTTAATATTTTGAAGAATATACATATATGTACAATTTAATTTATAATTGTTGGATTATGTATTTCTTTCTTTTCATTTATTGTGATGTCATTTAAGAAATATTTTAAATTGATTGATAACTGATATGAATGAAGATGTTCCTACCATAGAAATCAGCAGGAGGAAACAAATGATTCATTTAATCTGTATGTACATAAAAAAATTCTTCAATTTAATTTTAAAAAATCTACCATCTTCTTTGATTATTATTCATGGTGTCCCTTGTTTTGCCAAATTTACAGGTTGAATTGGAAGAAACCACTTACTTCTCATGATAAGTTATTTCACTGTAACAACTTGCACTAGATCTCATCATCTACAGTAAAGCTTTGTGGGAAGAAAGAAAAAAAAATCAAGGATAAGAGTGTCATATAATGTCAGTACCAACAGAAGAAACAATGAGGAGAAGAGTGTCATTTTATACCGTCTCTCTGTCTATGTCTAAGCAGGAGAGATAAAATTAAGGACCTAATATAAGTTGCTTATTTTTCTCATTTTGAGTGAAACATTTGAAAATAGTTGTCAATATGCTTTGTGGGCTTTGTACTGCTGTAATCAAGAAGAGTGGGTTTGTAAGAGTTGCAATTTAAAATTGTAAGCGTTTAAAGATCCAAAATGTAGTTCATGAAGCTTAGATTGAAACCTGACTCCTTTCAGACAGATGAGAATGACGTTAGGTGATTTAATATATTTTTACTTTTCTTTAGTAGCATTTCATCATGTTGTGATATGGTGCAAATTTTAGAGTATTTTTTTTCTTTTTGTACTTGGGTTTTTTCTTACTATCTGGTTCCTGCTATCACAGATTTCTACGTGAGAAATTGATGTTCACTTATGCTCCAAACTTTAGCAATTCATTTGATGGTTGCCGGTACATTATAATACCTGGATTGCTACAGAATCTGAGATAAAATTAATCTGACTTTGGTTGGTCTATATTTATCAGTCCTGTTGTAATTAATTCCACTCATAAATCTAAAATTAGTTTTTGGATAGATTGTGGGCTACTGAACTTTCAAAGCTGAATGATGAGTGCATAATTATTTAGTTTTTGTTAAAGATTTGATGAAATGAGGTTTTTATCCCCTATGATTTTTTTTAGCAACCTAATTGATTTAATATAAGTATTTCTAAATTTATCTTTTGGTGATATATTTCAATGTGTTGTATTTTTTATATTTGAAATCTATTGCAACGCACGGACAATATACTAGTATCAATAAAGATTAAGGAGGTTTAGAAATATGTAACCTTAAAAGTTTAAAGCATGAACAAGGCACTTCCTTGTAAATGGCTATGGAGATATAATAATCTCAATGAAAAAGTACTATGAAAAAAATAATTAGAAGTAAATATCAAAATAGAAGGTCCTTAGTAAATGCTTCTAACTTCTAAAAAGAAGATAACAAAGAAATACAATATTTAACACCAGTGTTAATGAAATATTAGGCAATGGACAAAATATTTTATTTTGGAATGATGGATGGTTGTTAGAGAATGCATTGCAATCTCAATTTCCCTTATTATATGAAATTACTTCATATCAAAATAGCACAGTATCTCAAATTATAGGTTATAACAAATTTTACTTCAGCTTTAATAGAATTACCCTATATTGAAGACCAATTATATAATTTATATACAGTTAGCCATTGTTACCTTAGGGAATAATGAAGATCTTTTTGTTTGGAGATGGTCTGCTTGAGGAGTCTTTATTATAAATTAATGCTATAATTAGTTAGAGTTTGGTGAAATTAGAAGTTCTCGGTATAATATAACTTGATCTGCATACATACCTTTTTAAAAATAAAAGTATTTTATGGTTGGTTCAAAAAAATAAAATACTAACTAAAGATAATTTAAGAAAAAGGGGATGGCAGGGTGATGGTAAATGTATATTCAGTTATGCACTAGAAACTGTTGAACACCTCTTTTTACATTGCTGAATTTCAACTTTTCTATGAAATTGTGTTTATAGTTATAATAATTTTACATTTAATTGCAACTCTATACAAGAACTTTGGCAATTAGAAGCTAAAATACCTTACAAACATGCTAAATTATGTGAACTAATTAGGGAAGCATTTTTATGGATTATTTGGATTAAAAGAAATAGATTAATTTTTAAAAGAGGATAAAGTAAAATTATTAGACAATTAGGTGGTTCAATTATTATATTAGCAAAGAATTGGTGTCAAATAAAAGAAAGTGATCATCAATATAATTTACATAATATCTTACCATCTAATGTCAGCTCCCTACCAGTGCAGATTACAAATGTTATTTTAAGATTAGAGCTCCTAGAGGCAGAGGATTAGTTTGAAAGAGGAATAGAAATAATTATTAACACTTAGAGTAACTGACGGTTCAAAAACCAGTAAAAGTTTTTCTATATGTATGACTGGATTATACTCTTTTATTTCAGCTGGCATCAACCTCATAGGTATTAAAAGAATGTGCAGACCTGGGCAAGCGAGATGAATAGAAAGTTTAAAATGCTCTTAAAGAAGTACTTAATTGTTGGAATACCTACTTAACTCCGGTTGTGGAAAATTATTTTTTTGTGAACTACTTTTACCCATGCTTAACTCACTTTTATTGTGTGTATGGAGAGATTAGTTATTTTCATTTACTTTCATTAATCTTAGACTAGTAGTTACCTAAGGGTTCGTTTGGCAAATCAAGGAATAGCTTTGGAAGAGTGGTAATTTTGGAAGAGTGATAGAATAGTGTATTTTTGGAAGAGTGGTAGAATAGTGGTGTTATTGACTATTCGGAAGAGAGAAAATATCATTTGGCAGTCGTCGGAATAGCTATTCTATTATAACTTTTTACTATTCCATTGAGTGTCAAACACTCCCTTAGGTAAAACTTAGATACTGGGTTATGGTATCACGAACCTTTTGTTTCATTAATGAAACAGATGGTACAAAACCACTTTCTGTGAAAAAAATTAATTACTATCAATAAAATTATATTTCAGAGTACTAGCTTATTCTGATATAAAGCACGATATTTTTTTCTTAGTCTTATTTAAGATACAATTGTAAATATATATAACGTTGATGAACCATAAGTCTATGAACGATGAAAAATCTTACTTTTCTATGAAGAATTAAAATCAATACCACCAAGAGATGAACAATAGGTCTTAATGAAACCTTGTTTTCTATAAGAACAATTGTGAGGTTATCAATATTATTTATTTCATGCCTAATTCACAAATTTTTAGTAAGTTTCAAATAAAATAGCTAAATAACTCACAACTCCAACAATAATAAAGACAATGTTCTCAACATTAGAGATCAAATATTTAAAATCTAAATATAAAACTCTTAGGAAACATTTGGTTGAAAGTGTTCTTATTCTTCACTTATGAACACAAATAAAATATGCATAAGAAGTCATAAGTGGAAATGAAAAGACATTATGAATTCATAACTCAAAAGGCTCCATAAATGGAGTGAGTTATTCCTCAAATTATGATGTCATGAGCACATAATTAGCAGTTATAGTGGTAAGTTAAATATCATTTATTATAAATGTGTGGTTATGATGCTTTGTGAAATATAAAATCTTGTGTGCTTTGTGTTCATACCTCGATTTTAGAAGTCTAAACGGTCGATCCAAATGTTAAATATGATCCTTCATATTGAAATATCTTTGGAGATCAAATTTGATATATTTTTTTTTTTATTTTTTTCTATTTTTAGATGGGTACAAAGTTTGTTGATTCAATGATTTTTGCACTATCCAATTTTGTTGATTTTTCATCCATCTAAAGAATAGCAAAATTTAAAAAATATATATATTTTGATATTCAATGATATTTTAATATGAAAATCATGTTTAATGATTTGAAATGACCGTTTGGACTTTTAAAATTGAGATATGAATGTGAAGTATAAGAGATTGTGTACTTTGAAAATGCCATAGCCTCACTCTATATTATACTATTATGTTATAATTAATATTATTTTATAAGCCGAAATTATCTTGTTGTAATTTTTATTTTTAATTATTTAAAGATAATTAGTTAATTATAATTATTTAGTATAAATATTTCATGCTTATTATTGTTAATTATTTTCTCAATTTTGCTTTTATTTTTACTTTTAATATGTTTATAGTATAATTTTTGTTTATAGTATATTGTTATTTTTAACATTATTTTATGGTGATTTTATTACTATTATTGTTGTTGTTGTTGTTGTTGTTGTTTATCATCATTCATCATCATCAATATCATTGTTGTTCTTATCATCTTATCATCGTTGTAATCAAATTAATTTTATTGTTGACATCATTATCATTATTGTTACATTCTAATATGATAATTCAAATGTTATTTCTTTCTTCTTTCTCGTTTCCTTACAATTAAAAATGTTTATATAATATAACTTTACATAAAAAAACTAAATCTTCGTAAATTTATAGCTCTACCAAACACGGAGTTATTGAGTTAATAAAAAAATCAAACGATTTACTCTGATTTTTAGCCTACGGTCAATGATTTGGCAAAAATAAAAATAAAAAGGATAAACTCATTTTGCAGAAAAACTGTTTCCTGCAAAAGAAGAAAAAGAGAAGGTAGCAAATGCAAATATGCGATTCACAGACACAGCTTCCAAGTTCTCCGAAACCACAAGCGTGAAGCGTGCGGCAGATTTTAGTAATAATAAGTTTTATTAAATTAATATTATTAAACGTAAAATTTCAAATATATGAATGTCAACGCGCCACTGTCAGTGGCGCGTTTCATTATTTTTAGGAAACACGCCACTGCCAGTGGCGCGTTTCGTCTAAACCCTGCGCAATTGAGATGAAGGGCGCAGTATATAAGAAGCAAACGCGCCACTGTCAGTGGCGCGTTTCGTAAAAATAATGAAACGCGCCACTACCAATAGCGCACCTTCATTCTTATATTTAAAATTTTACATTTCTCACTATTATTTTTAATAATATTAATTTAATAAAATTTGCGCGTTTCGTAAAAATAATGAAACGCGCCACTACCAATAGCGCACCTTCATTCTTATATTTAAAATTTTACATTTTCCACTATTATTTTTAATAATATTAATTTAATAAAATTTATTATTACTAAAAACAGCGTGCAGACTTAAAAGTCGTCGGCCCAAATTATTGGGTACTGGGTAACTGGGTAACTGGGTACTGGATAGCAATAAATTATGCTGCAAAAAATCAGCTTTATTTGCCTGCTGGCTTGTACGATAGAGGCCACATTACATCACATAATGCCAATTATCCCATTATGTTATTATTATGTCATTTTAATATTTCCGTTTAATTAAAATTTAGCGTCATTCAGATCTCTCTTTTTCCAGATTTTTTTCATTTTAGTAAATAAAATAAATAAATATAGCAAACTGATCATCTCTCTCCTCACTTTTGCATAAATAGCGAGACCCGAGTTTGAAACTCGGGTCCGGTTTTTTTTTTGCACAAAAACGAAAAAAATAATAATTTACCCGGACCCGAGTTTGATTTTTTTTTTACGTTTGTATGTTATATTAAAAATAAAACACAACAGTCAGTAGATTGATCTAAAATATTACAACAAAAATTAAAATAAAGTTTTATAAAACCAAATATAAGCACGATTAATACATTGTTCTAAAATAGTGTCAAACAAATTGAAATATTACAACAACAATTAAAATTCAATTGTTCTGGTAAATATAACAATAAAAAATATAAACACACTGGTAATAGCATGATGCTGGGACCGAGTTTAAAACTCAGTTCCAGGTGTACTGGGCCGAGTTTATTACTCGGTTCATACACCTGTAATTTTCAAATGTACTGGGTGTGTTTATTTTAATTTTTGTTGTAATATTTTAGATCAATCTACTGACTGTTGTGTTTTGTTTTTAATATAACACACAAACGTAAAAAAAAAATTATCAGGACCCGAGTTTGAAACTCGGGTCCGGGTAAATTTTTTTTCGTTTCTGTGTAAAAAAAAATGGATCCGAGTTTCAAACTCGGGTCTGACTATTTATGTAAAAGTGAGGAGAGAGATGGTCAGTTTGCTATATTTATTTATTTTATTTACTAAAATAAAAAAATCTGCTCTTTTTCAATATCTAGTTCTAATTATATTGTCTAGTCTCGGCTCACATCTGTCAGGAAATTGGTCATAGATATCTTAAAAGAATAATAAGTACAAAGACTAATTGTCAGGACGGGTCTTAATTCTTATTTCTACATATTAATTTTCAGGGGCGGATTTAGACTTCCAGGAGGTAAATTTTTTAAATATATTTTTTATTTTTTCTGAAAATATACATAAAAATAAGGGTATTAATATGAAAAAAAAAATTCAGTTGCCTTCTGACTCCACCTTCATTGTCCCTGTTGATTCATGATCACAAAGGAGATCTATAAATAGAGGTCATATATCTACTGAAGAAGAATTCATAACCCAACTTACACACACTCCACTAAATAAATATTTATCCACATTCATTATACTATATATATACACACACACTAACGGAGGGGATCACTCGACAATTTTAACAATAAATTTTTAAATAAATACAAAAAAATAGAAAAAAAAATCTTATGAATATATTCTTCTACTTATAGATTGATGGTGATCCAAATTTTATGCAATTTTATTATTATTTTTAGTCCATCAAAGGCCATCGAATTATATCCGTTGAAAATTATATAAAATTTTGACGGTCTTTGATGGAGTACAAATGATAATAAAATTGCATTAAATTTAAATCACCATCAATCTATGAATAGAAGAACGTATCCGTAAGTTTTTTTTTATTTTTAAAATTTTTATATTTATTTAAAAATTTACTGTCAAAATTATCAAAAATAAATCATTCTCAAGTCATCCCAACCCATATACTAAATACTGCTATCAAATATGAATTATCAGCATGTGATTGATAACTCTCAAAATAATTCAATAGATCAAGATCCGATGCACTGTATATCTACGTGTGAGAGTGACAGACTGACAGTAGGATAGTTAAATTAAAATATTTTTGAACGAGCGCCTGCGAAAAAATTCAAAAAGAACAGCAGAGGAAAAAATGAGGTTGCGGTTGGCACGTGACGACTATTATAAAGACGTGACCAATTTGTTTGGTGGTCGGCACGACTAAAGTTTAAAGACCGCACTGCAAGGATTGAAATCCTCTGGTAAACATCTTATCAGTTATCACTGCCTTCTGATATTTACATTTATTTATGTTTTTATTAATCGTAGACTAGCTCGTCCAACAAGATGCCCAATCTACGACTATGAATGATCACGAGATACCAAGTTAGATATCATTATTACGTCATGGTGCACTGTTGGTAATTAGTAAACTGATGGAAGTACAAAATTTTATTGGAATGACAATTCAAGTCGTTGGATTTTGATCGATGCAGCTTTCAGATCGATTTCTTAGTGATATTTTCGACTTTTTCGATAGATACTCGCTGCCTTGCTGGCAGCCAGCCGCGGATCAAAAAAAATATTTAAGTCAGCATAATTACATAGAACACATTTATTATATTTTGCTCAATAAATTAATAAATTCAGACACCATATGATATACTCATATTTTTAATCTATCACTATAAAATTTAAGAAAAATTAATGTATTTGAAAAATTAAATGCGAAGCCGGTGTTTGCCCTGCTGCAGCTGCGCCTCTACTGACGACAGCAACTTCGCCTATGGAAAATATATATATAGCTTCGATAACACCAACACCAACTTTCAAATAAAACGTAATGAGAAATACAAAAATCATAGGTCTAAGTTTTCTTCAAATTCAAATATGTCCTCACCAAGGCCTTCAGTGAACAGAGACGGGCTCAGTTGATCTCACCTAAATTTTTAAAAATAATATTTTTAGACTCATATTTTATTAATCTGATTTTCTCTGGATTTAATTTTTGACCCCTTTGAATAGTTTGATTCTTTTGATTGAGAAAAAATATTTAATATTATGGATAATAAAGTAATTATTTAAATATTCTAAAATTTTAAGTCTCGTAGAGGAAAATAGTTTTCTATTAGATAGGAATATATATTAAATTATTATTATTTTTTATTTAATATCTGATAAATTAATAGATTTAAATCCGATATCTGACTCTCTGATCGAAATCATCCGTTCCGTTATTTTCAGTCAAGTATTGTTATAAACTTATAATCGCAGCACTGACTTGAAATATTTTATTCTTGCAGGCTGCAATCCTGACTGTCTGTCTTTTTTTTTAAAAATAAATAAATGCAATGCTCACTATCACATTACAAAAGGCAGTTAATTACAACAAACTGTTAATAAAATATCCGGGCAAGCTAGCACACTAGACAACTTCTAATTAGTAACAGGTAATAACTGTAGGAACTAAAATCCTCCCACCGTGTAGTGGAACACTTGCTAGAGGGCCCCAGAGAGAAACATGAGGGGCGAATTTCATGACAACATATTACACACTTTAAGGCTGAAATCCACTCACAGAAACAAAACAGGAAATAGTAGCATAAAAAATATCAACATTCCACAAAGAGGACTTTTCTACAAGGACCCTAAATCTTTCTCATATTTCCCCAATTCTACGATTCTTCTGTTGAACAAATCCCAAAATTTTCCCAACACACACAAAAAAAAAGCAGAAAATAGAACAATATTTATTAAAAATATATAAAGAAAATAGGTATTTGATTTCTCCTTTATTCATTTCTTATGCTATTAAGGTATTCAATGAAATGCCATAGAGAATTTTAATTATGATTTATCCTCATATGATAAATGAAAGTTAAACTTGAGTGTTGTAATTTCAAACATAAAGTTCTTTATTTTGTTGGTAAAACCCATATCAGGTGGATCTTTTAATAAAAAAATCATCAAAGGGGTTCAAGGATGGATGACAATTGATCTATCCAAATCAAATCTCATGCATTAAGGTTCATTCAATAGTTATAAAGATTTGGTATGTTAGAATGACTTATTTTGGTAAATATAAAGACTTTGATTGTAAGATGTTAGGAAGTTCTTCATTAGATATAAAGACTTTATTCGATATAAAGATTAACTCTTATGCATAAATCAGTTTGTCATATATAATGTGCGATTTTTAAAAATAGTCATTGGTCTAACTCCATAATTTTTCTTTTTCAAAATTTCAATGGCATGTGCCTTAATTCATAACAAATTAAGTGTAGTTACAATATTTGATTTATATAATAACAATCTTCTTTATTTTCATATCATTTATTATTTTCATTTTTATTTTTATTTAAGTGGTTTATATAAGCTAATCACCCAACAAAACCAGGCTAAATAATTGTCTTGCACTTTGATCGATGCTGACAATAGATTTTTGCAACAACATTTATGCCTTTCAAATTATTTGTATGTTTTGACATATTGAACCAATAGTTTTTCATTACTACGTAAATGGTTTGATGTTTGTAAAGTAAATGAGAACTATTTGATACTTCGATGTTATGTTGTATGCATTGTGTCTTTGTTTATTGATATTAAATTTTTATTATGTTGTGACTTGTGTATTGTGTTCTTTAGCGTTAGATATTAAGTTTTATAGTGTTAAGTATGAAAACTTATGATTTTAGGTACCAAGACTTATAGAGTCATATTTGTTTGATGTTGCATAACTTAAGTATTCAGACTTATAATATTTAGAGTTTTAAATAGATATAATAATCTTATTTGATGATTTCTTGCGTGTATTTCAGAATTTTGGGACTATTCCAATAATAAAAATGACTTATATTATAAGATATTAAGAATTTCTTCATTTGAGATAAAAGACTTTAATAAATATATCAGTTCGAGGCTTATTTCTCGAACCAGGCTCATTCAATTCACTTCTTTCTTCAGTGCCATGCAAGACTAGATCGAATTCAATCGTCAAATGTAGTTCTTTACAGGAAGAGCAGGTTCTTATCTGTGAGCTTGTCGGTGAAAGGAAATAATGGTATGTGAGAAAAGTTGATTAAGTCCAACGCAGATAAAAGTTCATTAGAGAACATGGAGAATGTAGTGAAAATAGAGGAGAAAGATGAGAAGATTAAAGAGAAAATCTAATCTCACGGGGGCAAGCATTGGAGCATTAATCGTAAGATGTGTCATCTCTTTCTAAATATTATGATTTCATATTATTGATAGCAAGTAAATAGATTTAACTGTTAATATTTAATGACACTTGTGTTATTTATATTAAAACTTCTTATATAGGTTATAGAACTTTGATTAGTAGATAGTTAAAGACATGAAATTATAGATATATATATATATAATAAGTTATTGATATATATAATTCTTATAGGTTTGATTCTTTGAACATGTAAAGATGAACAATGTAGTGAAATTTAGCGATTATATACTGAGAGATTTAGATTGAAAGTTATATATTATTTGGAAAGGAAAAGTTTAAAGCATGCCCTTATTGATATTTTTAAGTCATCCATAAGTACCAACCACTTCAACGTAGAAAGAGTGATAATATGTTAAAGGAGACTGATTTTGTGGCTACATAATATATGAACATATTGGAAAATATAGTTGCATTGTAGAGAATGCACAACTCGGTAATCTATGCGATGTTGGTTGAATGACTACAGTTTAATTATTATACAGAAATGCACAAGTTGATAATCTAAGCATTGAGTACTTTGATTGCTATTATGAATTATTATTCACTGAATGTTGGATATTACTGTTGAATGTTTGATATAATAGTTTGCTTGCCAAAGACGTATAAATATTGAATGCTGCATGTAATGGCTTAATATTTTATATTTGATATTAGAACTTTTTATGGTAGATATAAAAAAATTGTAAGTGATGATATTAAGACAGATATACAGATAAAAAAAAAGACTTAGTTCAGTTAATATTAATACATATTTTAATAATTTTTAAGAGTAAAACTATTGGTTTTAGAGAATTTATAATTTATAGAGAGTGGTAATATTTTTTATATTCTAGTTTGAATGAGTGTTATGTGGTCTACTAATATTTATTTAAATTATTAATATATTAAAATATTTTATATTTGATATTAAGATATTTTTAGGTAGATATAAAGATTTTTTATAGTAAATATAAATATTTATAAGTGATGATATTTAGATAAGTACATAGATATGAATATATATATATATACACACATACAAACAAAAAGGAGATTTATTTCAATAGATATTAAAATATATTTTAACAACAAGAGTATAATTATTAGTTATAGAGTTTAAAGTTTATAGAGAGCTATAATTTTTTTTAGTTTGAATGATTGTTATGTGGTCTACTAATATGTGTTTGAATGATTTATATATTAAGAAAATTTATATTTTGTATTAAGATTTTAGTTATTACTTATGAATGATTGTTTTATAGTGTATTAATAGTTTTTAAGAGAATTGAGTATTAATACTTAGGTATTAAGAGAAAATTGACTATTCTGATAAATGAAGTTAATTTTACAGACAATAAAAGACTTTGTTCAATACATATTAAGACATATTTTAATAATTATTAAGAGAAGAGTTGTTATCTATAGATAATTTATAATTATGAATTGTTACTTTATAATGTAATGCGATTTTTTTTAAGAAAAAATAGACTATTGAGACAAATAAATAAATATATATATATATATATAGACAAAAAAGACTCGATTTAATAAATATTATTCAACAAATTAGTGTATTAATAGCTATTAAGACAGCTGACTATTAAGACAAATGAAATTAGGTATGAAGAAAAGAAAATACTTGTATTAGTATCTAGTAAGACATATGATATTAGATATTAAGAGTAGAGTTGTTAGATATAAAGACATCGCAATTCAGGGCGAAATTATATTCCTTAATGTGGAATGTCTTCAATAGCTATTTCAGCACGTGGTCAATATATTTCAGTTGGGATATTTGACGAATACTATGTTTAGGGTACAATTATCAGATTCCAAAAAAATTTATAGATCTAAAGCGCATTAAGGTGAGTTAATCTGTATTTACTATTTACTAAATAGCCGGATTGGGAGTTTAAAATTCATTTCGGGTTTGTTTGGTAATGCATTGAATAGCAAAAAGTAAGAATAGAATTGTTATTCCGATGAATTAATTTATCAAACGAATTTTTGACTAAGTAGAAGGGTGCGGATTAGTGCTAACCCGGTATACCAAGTTATATGTGGTATATCGGATTAGCTCTCGTTGGAATAGCGATTATTGTTTGATTTATGTTGTATTATATTATTATATTATGATTATGATTATGATTTATTATTATTATTATTATATTATGATTATGATTATGATTTTTTATTATTATTATTATTATTATTATTATTATTATTATATTATATTATATTATGATTATAATTTATTATTATATTAATATTATGATTATTATTTATTATTATTATTATATTATTTAATAATATTATTATTATATTATCATCACTATTAGTATTATTATATTATATTATTATAATGATTGTTATTATTATACATTATCATCACTTTGTTAGTATTATAATATTATTTATTTTACTATTATTTATTATTGTTATATTATAATAAATATGATTTTATTATTATATTATTATATTATGAATATAAATATGATAATTTTTTTATTATGATTATGATTATATTATTATGATTATGACTATAATTATTATTACTTATTATTATTATTATATTATATTATATTATATTATTATTATGATTATAATTATTTATTATGATTATGATTATAATTTTTATTATTATATTATTATTATTTATTATTATTATTATTATTATTATTATATTTTTTATTTTTATTATATTATTATGATTATAATTATGAATATTATTATTTATTATGATTATGATTACAGATTATGATTTTGATTATGATTTTATTATTTTTATATTATTATTATATTATTATTTTTATTATCATCATCATTGTTAGTATCATAATTATTTATATTTTAATTATTATGAATAACAACTGTCAAATAATATTTTCAAACAATATATTCGCTCTTCTAAATAGTTAAAAATATTTTTATTTTATCACTCTTCTAAACTTATTCTTTGATTTTTCAAATGATACCTTCAAAATAGTAAACAGCAATGGATTCAGGGACGACAAATAAAAAGTAAGATTCTACGGAACAGAGTCAGGATACCACTTGTTATTTTCAGAAATAGAGAAAAAAAAAAGATGAAGAGAGAGAAAATTGTTAAAATGGTGAATGGTCACAGCTGAGCTGAGTGACTCAAGGGCCAAGGCTAATAAACAAAACCCTAGGACTCAATCTGTCTCTCGATTTCTCCGCTTGGTTGGATTCTTTTGAAGAACTGACCTTTTACTCCATTACGCCATTCTAACCTCACCTGCTCCATTCCTTTCCTTTCGTGGCCTCTCCCCCTTTGACTCTGCCTAGAACCTAGAACCCCCTGGCCCCAAAGCATTAATTCCATTTCCAGTACGCTTTTAATTCCGATTTCCGTTTTCGAATTCAGTGCTTCTCTCTCTCGGGACCATCTGTCTCTCTCCTTCCCATCTCCTCTCTTTCTATCACCAGTGATTTCCAAGCTTTGTTTCTCTACCCCAGTGAGTTTGTTGCGAGCTTCATGTGAAGTGCAGGTCTTGGCGCCTGTTTGATTGGTGAGTTTGATCAGAATGTTTATATTTCTAGTCCTCTTTCCAGGTTAATGAAAAAAATAATTAATTAGGAGAGGAGAGAACTGTGTCATTGCGTTGATTTTTGAAGCCTTTGTTGACTCAATTGAACCAATTGAGTCAACAAGAGTTGTTTTACAGGGTACCTTGGAACGATTTTTTTTTTTTTAGTAATTGTACACACTGAATTCGATGCAGCACGTATACTTCTGATTTTGAAGATGAGCTTGTATCTCTGTGCAACAAGGGTAACTAGTACGAACGACCAATCGTCTTCTTTGCTTAAATGTTTATTTGTTCTGGTTTTTAAGTTTGATACTTAGTTATGTGTATTTTATGCCATGATGCAGACTAATCAAAATGTTTCATGCAAAGAAATTCTCAACTGTACCATTCATCTCTCACAAGACCCAAGGCAGTGACCAAGTTAGTAATGTTGGATCTGCATTAGGTGGTTCAAATGTAACCAATCCAATCAATCCAGGTGGCAGTGGGAAGCAACGTCTGAGATGGACTTCCGATCTTCACGACAGATTTGTTGATGCCATTGCCCAGCTTGGTGGTCCTGATAGTGGGTATTTTTGTCATTTTCCTGTTTCAATAATTGTTCTTCTGTTTGAGATCAGTTCTGTTTCAATAGTAATTATAATATTTGAATTCACTTGTTTCAAATTTTTAATAATTCTTATTATATTTGAAATCATTTGTCATACTGTAAATAAACAATAACTTGCTCTTACTGGACTGGTGCGGTCCAGTTTGTGCTGGTATCAACCAGTTTCATATTGGCTGGTAATGATTTCTCCAATTGCTGAAATTTAGTTTTCCCAATTTTTCCCATTGCATATGATTAGTTTTACTTCATTTGAGTATAATTAAATTGTTTGGGTGATTTATTTTGAAGTTCGAACAAATTGATATTTAGTTTTTCATATCATTAACTTGTTATTTATAGTTTATTCAACATTTTTGCTTGTTGTATCCCTCTGCTCTAATTCACACCCACCCACCCAACTGTGCTCACATGCACCCAACATTTCACATCCCATGCTCCAGCCCTGAATTCTGTCAAAATTTTCACAATGGACCGTAAACCTTCTCTTTTCAATACTGCTACACCATGTACAGGGGTTGTGCCAGAAAATTTTGAAAACAGGGGTCAAATATCGTATAAAGTATCTACATTAGTACATTTATTATATTGAAATTTCTAGATTGTAGTTGTAGGGGTTAGTAGTAGGATAACTTCTATTTTTTATGGGTTCAAATAGGCATGTTATTAAGAAAATATAAACATTATACTTAAATTATTATTTAATATACAACTGATTGTATAAAAAATGGGGTTCATTGAACCCCATTCTCTCTTACTGGCTCTGTGAGTGACCATGTAGACTATAGTAACATTTGGATTTCTGATGTCTTACATATAAACTCACCTTATTCCTGAGCTGGTATGATTAACGTTGTGGCTGGTACAGAGAGGGGTCCCCTACCTGATAATTTGGTTTTGAATTCTGCTGTTGCATACATTTTGTAAATATTACTTTACAAGTCATTAAATCATCTATCTTTCTGATCTATTGAGGGTTTTCTTTCTTTTATCTGTTAGGAGCTACTCCAAAAGGTGTTTTGACAGTTATGGGTGTACCGGGTATCACAATATATCATGTCAAGAGCCATTTACAGGTACCATGACTTCCCTAAAAGTGATTAAAGTATTTATAATTTATTTGTTTATTCATGATACAACTTCTCATTGTTATAATACCTTTTATTATTGTTTTTGCAGAAGTACCGTCTAGCAAAGTATTTACCTGAGTCCCCTGCTGACGGTAAAGTCTATCTGCATTTGGCTCGTTTGAATTTTATTATGATGTTTGAGGTTCTATTGATAACAACTTATTTGTCTGAAATTTTGTTTTCTTTTGTAGGTTCTAAGGAAGATAAGAAAGATATGGGAGAAAATCTTTCGACAGTGGACTCAGAACTGTAAGACCATGATATCATTCATCCTTTATGCTTTTTTCTTCTGAGGGCTAAAATTTTCACCTCCACCCTTCAAAATTTCCACAATTTTATCATTGAGAAAACACAAAAATAATACTATCTTTTTCTGAAGGAAAACTTTTACTTAAACTTCTTTAAAATGCAAAAATATCACATCTATCCTTGAGAAAACTACAAAGTAATGCACACACCTATAGAACATATTAATATCTAACATCTAGTATGCTTTCATAGAACGTGAGAAATATCCCCTGTACAATACAAATTACTTTTATCCTATTCAGCCAAAACAATCTCTGATTTCGTTCTATTTTATTTTCTCCTGGGGTAGCAAGAGGTGTTGTTTTGTTGCTTCAATAAAATTCAAGGGTCTTACATATTTTATTGTCCATGGTCTGAGAGGTATACAAGATATTACCTTTGTTGAGGGCATCTCAACTGATGTGAAAGTATAGTTATAGGCTACAGAACAATTGTGAATTCTCTATCCATTAATAAGGATTGTTTGGCATGACAGAGGAGTACATATCAATGAAGCTTTGAAGATGCAGATGGAGGTTCAGAAGCGGCTCCATGAACAGCTTGAGGTTTGCCTTATCACTGGTTATTTATGTCTAATTTTATGCTAATTTTATATCAAATTGTTCAAAATACACTCAATTTATATCTAATTTTACCAGAAATTACCATCTTTTTGGTATATGCAAGAAGAAACCATTTTTAAATTAGAAACTGATAATCTTTGGGGAATGATTTTGTTTCTACAATTATTTTCCCGTTTTCCTAGTTCCAACTATATATGCAATCAGGGTTAGAATTACAGAAATTAATCCAAAGAAATAGAGAAAAGAACATGGTCAAAATAAAGAAATTTAATTTAGAGAGGAAATTAAAATTTTCTTTTCCATTTTGATGTATACATGGAGACATGGTGTTTCGGGATTATTGAATAAAGATTAAAATGGGCCTTTTTATGGTCCAGTGCTCACATTGGATTTTACGCGTCTTGTCGAATGCTACAAAAAGTGGCCGTCTTGTCCAAATCGGTGATGATGATATTTATCTCATATTTATTTCTAGTTACTTTCTTCAACTACCAGGTGCAAAAGCAGCTACAGCTAAGAATAGAAGCACAGGGGAGGTACCTACAAATGATAATAGAAGAACAACAAAGGCTAGGTAGTGCACTACCTGCCTTATCAGAAGATAATCAAAAGCCTTCAGCACCCATAGTAAATGCACCAATATCTGATGTTTATTTGGATCCGTCACTCCCTGCTTTAAAGAAAACAAGACTAGCTGACAAGACATCAGACCTGCCAACTCATGAAATGACTCAGCCTGAACTCAAGTCAGATTTTTTTGCCACATGGGATCATGAATTTCATGAAAGGAATGTTGCTGGTTTTGTATTTGAAGGAATTGAGTTCAAAAGGGAGGTTAATGGTACCAATGTCGGTTCAACTAAAGTGTTGAGTGATAGCGTCATTCATGGTGGCTGAAAATTTTGTATTATTTAGGCCAAAGAGAAAATGAACCTTACTGATGGGAAATTATTCAGTTAGGACTCCCTCTATTTCATATATTTTCGGATTGTCAGCAATTCCTATATAATCCGTACTGCTAAGCTTGGGGGTGGGGGCGTCTCTATCTTTTGTTTGTGGTATATGATATGCACATTGCATCCGTATTCATTATGAGGATTCCCTACTGAATGATTTCTCTGATAGCTGTAAAGGTTGTGTGCTTGTATGGTTGCATGTACGCATTTTGAGGGTGGGTGATTGCAAAGAACTCAAGTTGTAAATATACTATTTTGACCACAGTGGGTTGCTGGGAGTGCTCTCTCAGTGCTTTTTTTTTTTTATTTTTGATTAACTACCTGTTATGTAAGTAAATATAATCCCGTAATTGTTACTTCAGTAATAGTTGATGATTTTTTCTAATATCATCTGCATTTTTGTGTAATTTCTAAGGAAATATCATTTGCAAGTCTCAATGCTAATGTTTGATGTCTTTTCTCAAGGAATTGTAGGTAAGACTTAAAGAGTTGCTGGCACAAGTTCAGCAATCAGCATGGTTTCCAATTTTACATACCTCGTACAATTCTCCAGTCATATTTTGTCTCCGGTATTAAGTACTTTCCGTGGCTGTTTGCTATTTGTGATTTTATTCATGCTCAATGGTTTTCAATGCAAAGGATTTAGAGCTATAATACATAGACAAATTGACAAGAACCGGAAGGTCCGACGTCTTTGTCCTGTGTATAATTTGATAGAAAATAAGGATCATCGTCAAGGTACGATTGTCCAGACTCCAGGCAATACCACGATGCGCCTTATTAGCGTGAGTTTTAAAGGTGAATTTCAAATTTTAAGAGTATTTTTTCTAAAAAAAAATAGAGGAGTGTATCTATATAACTAATTTTACTTTTAATATTAGATATAAATACAACAAAAACAAAACTTTCAATCCCAAATAAATTAAGTAGGCTAACAATAAAATCCAATCCAAAATAATGTTAGATATAGATATTTTAAAGAAATATATATACTTTTTTTTTTATAAAAGTAGGTAAAATACCTGCTATTTTCCATTTCATTTCGGAAAATCATACAAAATAAAAGAGTTTTAATTAAAGAGTTAGAAATAGAGATACAGTTCAAACAGTGAAGCTAATCAGCAAAATAAAACTAAAATTAGCCATGTAAGTCTTCAACTCCCGTAGTATCTTCAACCATCAGATCCCTTGTGATCCTACAAAGATTCGTCAAGGAAAATTGAATACCCGACCACATAGTAAATAAATGCGAAACTTTAAGCACAAAATATTAAAAGACATCATAGCAGATTGTTGAAATATCAGTTTATTTAGTTCATTCCACCGGACCCAAATAACCTCCGAGTATAAAGATAGAAACAGCAATCGCTGTGAACTAGTTAAAGAACGTCCATATTCTCAAATATCATCAACCGATAACAAAGGCAAACAAATAGAAAGATTATTATGCTCATTGAAACTAATCCAAAAGTCCTGCATACGTGGGCAAGTGATAAACAAGTGATTGATTGTTTTCAACGATAGGAACAAAATGGACAAGAGACAATTCCCCTCCAATCCAACCCCTCTGACGAAGATTTGATCTCTTTAAAATTTTACCATGTAATATAAACCACATGAAACATTTAATTTTAAGAGGTATTTTCATATCCCACGGGTACAACAAATATGTGCTTGAAAAGCCAGTATACATAAAAAATAAATACATCGATCGAACAGTATATAAACCAATTAAAAGTTAAAGATCAAACTGCAGAATCATAACCTAAAAAGTTATCAGATAAGGAGGATAATATTGATATTATCTTTAATTTCTCTCTACGTAACAATATTCTAGAAAGTTAAGTACTTAACATTGTGTGTCAATAAAATGGGTAAAATTTAAGAACCAATAATTTCTCTGCAAATATAAGTGCGTTCACCTACTATTTCAAGAATTCAACGTCCAGAAAATAATTGCTATATTATTATATAGGTAAGGCCCCAGAATTATGGGAAAATTATAGAATTGCCATTTCAAAACCTTGAATTCAGAAATTTGTCATTATAAACTTTGAATTAAGAAAATTACCACTACAAACTAGTGTAATTTATATAATTGCCACTTTAGACGTATAAATTTTATTCTTCCATAATAAAATACACAAAATATTGGAACTGACCAAATTACCCTCTTGCTTCTTTTCCCATACTCTCATCTCCCGGCTTGTTATTTTCATTTCATATCATTTAGGCCATCACTCTCTCATTTTAAAGTTCTAGGCAGCACCCAAACCCTAGATCCTCCGCCTTCGCTCAGTCTGTCTCCATGCCAGCGCTCGTCTTCGCCCAGTCAGTCTCCCCGCCAGTGCTCGCCTTCGCCCAACTTCTCCGCGTCAGGGATCGCCTGTCTCCAGCTTCTCTATTGCAATCGGTTAGTTTCAAATTTATCTATTTTATGTAATTTATACAATACTGAGTTAAAATGAGCCAAGCGTGTAGTATGAGATTTCGTTTAGAATCGGCTAGTGTGCAACACTTTGAAGGCTCAGAGAATTTAATTCTTTCCTATGTAGAATCGCTTAGTTTTCTTATATTAATTTTCTGTCACAGATTATGCGACTGAAAATCCAATTTCGTTTTTTGTGTGAGCTAAGAGGAGCAAAGTGTAGAATTGTTCCTGCAATTCAATTGCAATTTTGTTTTTTATGTGACGGAAAATTTATGTGAAATTGTGTGAATCATTGTGTGATTCTTGTAATTTCTCAAGTAAAACTTGTAATTTCTCAAGTCCAGCTCTAACCTTCTAATTACATTGATCGGAAAAGTCACGGGCTTCAAGTGATTAGACAAATCAGGTGGCTTACATTGAGATAAGATATTGGATTAGCCAAGGTGTGAACTAAATGGACAAGTCATGGGTTCCTAATGGGTAAGTATAAGATTTTAATTATTTGAATTTCAATTGTTGCATGAATTACGTCAATTTGTGTGTAACCTAATAATAATTTTGAATGTTTCTTTGTAGGTTTGACCTAGAAATCGCTTTTAAGATGGAGGTTAAGATTGATGGATTTCTCAATAAGCAAAGTGGTGGTAGAAAAGAATATGTTAAGGGATAGACATTGAAATGGATAGTGAATTCGGATATATTCTCGTTGTGTGAGTTGATGAGTGACTTATCTGAGGAGATATCTTAGATGAATTATCAAATACCAAAAATATGAATATTTGATAAGAATGAGCATAGACTAGTGGAAGTTTTGTCTGAGTCATAAGTTCTCGAGATGTTTAGAATGTATCAAAAGGAAAAAAGATCTCACTTTTTGTATTAGTGTGTGATTCAGATGGAAGCTCCGATTATAGTAGCAATGATCCATGCGTTATACTTGGTAGCCAGAACCAAACCGGGAGCTCCCAAAGAATCAGTTCCTGATGATAGTGAAGTTGCTCTAAATCCAGAACCAAGCACCAATAAGAGGTACTTTTATCAATTTGAGTACTAACTATTCAGATGAATACTAAGTATAGTGTATTGCTTGCTTGCAGGAAGAGAAGAACAAGCAAGCATTAGATGCATCAAGTACTTTGCTCATAGGAAAAGAACAAATTCAACACATTTATAATTTTATGAGTTTTAGGTTGAAATTATGTGTTGAATTAGTTTTTGTATAGTATGTGGAATTATAGTAGAATTATGGTATAAATTCTGGCGTGACATTTTTTTGTGTAGAATTTATGGTTGAATTTATAGTTGAATTTTGGTATGTGGAATATAGTTGAATTCTAATTGAGGGTATTTTGGGACATACGAATTGTTTTCTTTTGAAAGAGTATTTTTTTAAAAGGTTATTGTTAAATTTGTATGTTTTTACAGAAAAAAATGGCAATTATATAAATTACACTAGTTTGCAATGGTAATTTTCTTAATTAAAAGTTTGTAATGATAAATTTCTGAATTTGAGATTTTGAAGGGGCAATTTCTATAATTTTCCCCAGAATTAATGGTCTAACACCCGTGTTTCAGTTTTCACTCTCTCATGACGACTTGCGGTGAATTTTGCCGATCCCTATTTCCGCTGCTGCAAATTAGAAATATAATATACTGTGTCTCTCTTACTATACACATATATGTAGCTTCCCAAATCTTAGAAATTTTTGTGACTCATATATGAACCGCTACACAATCAGCAATGGTAAAAGTAATACACGTGAAATTTCGATTCGGCAAAGTAGTATTGTGAGCAAGCGACCTTCGCCTACTGACACTGTAGAGGTTTTACTTTCCGGACTGGCGAATTATACGGAAAATATTACGTGGTCGTTTCTATTGGTTATGGCTTCAAAGTAATAAATTATAAATATTTCCTCTTTTGAATATCGCCCGTAAGAGTGTCCAAGTGGAAAAGGATATTGCACCTTGGATCCTTCTAGCTTTTCTCTCTGATTCCACCAATCACAGGGTCACCACGAATTCTCGATCTCCCCGAGGCGAGAAGAGCGATGGCCCCCAGCAGCACCATCTTCGCCGCAACCCTAACCCTAGTTGCTGCGCTATTCTCGGCGGCGGCGGCGAACTCCGAGGGGGATGCGTTGTCGGCGCTGAGGCGGAGCTTGTCAGACCCAGGCGGCGTGCTCCAAAGCTGGGATCCTACTCTCGTTAACCCCTGCACCTGGTTCCACGTCACCTGTGACCGCGATAACCACGTCACTCGCTTGTAAGTTGCAAGATCTCTCTCAGTTTATCCGTGTCTTGGTCAGTGGGGCCCAGGGGAAGGGGTGTCAGGGGGCCTGACACTCTCATAATTTACACAGATTAGTAGAAGTTGTGATTTTTTATTGTATTTGTAAGATATTTAACTACCAGACAGTCAGACTCCCCCATAATTCTTTCAAGTACTTAATATTTCTTTTTCCTGTTAAAACGATTATTGTTCAATTAAATTTTTGGCACCCCAAGTTTAAATCCTGATTCCGCCCCTTGTGGGGGCTTTTGTGGTGGTGGTGATTTGGGGCCGATGTTTAGGCCAATAGTGTTAGTTTTTGCGTTAATCAAATCACTGATTTTGCAATCTGCAATATGATTTTGTATTTACTGAACTTCTAACTAGACAGCTGTAATGTAAAATAAAATCGTCACCAACTAATAAACACAGAAACCAGATAATATTGCTGCCAGCAAGTTACTTAAAAGTCAATATTTGACTACTTTTGCACACATGCAGACCCAAATTTAGCAATTTGATTTGTCAGATTTAATTGTAATCTAGTTGTCAGCCAGTTAAGTTGTTGGAGAGATGATCTTTATGACTTAAGTTAGTTAGCTTGTTTAAATATGTTCTAAAACAACTAAACAAGTAATAACAGTTATCATACCGAGGACCTCATTTTTTTTTATATTTCTCTGAAGTTCTATACTTGGCTTGAATGCTGATCTAAGTCTTGTCCCTTCTCCTTGTTTAAAATTTGGTCAATGTTTATACTATGCTGCATACAAAATTTAATTGTTTTGTAACATGCTTCTGTGACAGAGATCTTGGCAACTTGAACTTATCTGGCAACTTAGTACCTGAGCTTGGGAAACTTGAACATCTGCAATACCTGTAAGCTCAATGAGTCAATCTATGAATATTTTTACCTTTAGTTACTTGGTTTTTTTTAGTCATTTATTTTCTTTTGCAGGGAACTTTACAAGAATAACATCCAAGGAATGATTCCATATGAATTTGGTAACTTGAAAAATCTTGTTAGCCTTGACTTGTACAAGAACAATATTATGGGAACTGTACCACCATCTCTTGGGAAATTGAAATCCCTTGTTTTCTTGTAAGTTCTTGTCTGACCATCTTATGTACTTTTTTCTGAAATATACTCTTAGGTTATGTGAAATATGTCTTTCAGCTTTCAGGCCTAAATCTTTTGAAGCACCTTTAGCTGTTGTTTCGTAAATGAAGCATATTGTAAAATTACTAAAAAAATAGTTAAACCTGAGATAGTGATAAATTGGAAGGTAGTCAATAACCTGAACTCATAAGGAACTAACAAAATTCGCTAAAATGTTACTGTATTTTTAATTTGTTATATTTTTCTTATTTGGCTACTAGAATAGTTAACCGAACACTTTCTTTTGGGTAAGAATTGCCAAATGTACCTTGACTACTATATGAGGATTTAATGAGCAGACAAGTTCAAAATTAATATTATTGTGGTTCAAGATTTTAATTATGCTAATTTGATGATAGGCGGCTAAATGATAATCAGTTGACTGGACCAATTCCAAGGGAGTTAACTGGAATTTCTAGTCTCAAAGTCATGTAAGTGATGTTGCAGTAATTTTGGATTGCATTTATCTAGTTTTGTTGTTTTGCATATTCTTCATGGTTACTAAAGAGGCGAACTTATTTTGATTTTGGTTTTCAGTGATGTGTCAAATAATGATCTATGTGGAACAATACCTACCACTGGACCTTTCGAGCATATTCCCTTGACCAAGTAATTTCTACTTCTTTATCGATGTTTATATTACTTAATGTGGACTGCTGAATAAACTGAAGGAATTTACTACTTGGGCTTCTCATAGTATGATCCAGGTCCTATGTAGAATGCTGTAAATGTGGGTGCCTGATAAGAAAACTAAAATGGGGAGTTACATCATAAATGTAAACAAATGATGTCCTAAAATAGCTAAATCACCTTGAATGATATTTTGTTAAACTGTGTAACATGGAACTTGGTAAAAAAACATTACAATTTGTAATTAGTTGATAATTCCACTATAGAACTTATTCCAGTTTGAATTATATCTTAACATGGGCATCCATGTTTCTATACTACATTCTTTAATTTTGAGCTGAAATCATAGAATTTTTTTATTTATTTTAATTCTGTGTAATACCGTATCTGCAAATACTACAATAACAGGATCCTATGTGCAATTTGAGTAAAACCTCCGTTTTTTTTTTTTTTGCAAGATTGTATTTTATGAGTCATATAATCATTACTATCCATGTTGATTAACAGCTTTGAAAACAATCCTCGGTTAGAAGGCCCTGAGCTGCAAGGACTGGCAGTATATGATACTAATTGCTGAACCATGCTCTTCACTTTGGTGAAGACTTTCCCATGAAACTGCAGTAATAGAAAGTTGTTTTAGTTATATTTGATGGTAACATATAATTTTAGTAATTAAGCCCCCAAGTTGTCTTGTGTAAACCTTTATTCTGGGAAGTCACCAGCTCATGTTTGTTAAACCATATTATCATTGTGTCACGTTATTATGCAAAAAGAAGGTTTGCCGTTTGTAATAGTCATATGGAATATATTTGGTTATCATGTATTGTCGACATGGCAAATCTATGTAAAGGGTTAATGTGAATGATTCTTCTGCTTTATTCTGTGTGGCTCTACAGTTCTTTGCTACTTAATAGTGTACAATCTTTCATCTTGTGTTTCATTTGCATTGTCAACCCAGCTATTGATTTGAAAGAATTGATTTAAGCATTTTCATCCGTGATGGCAGGCCACCTAAGGCGATCTGGAACCGATCGATTCCTCTTGAGAATGATTGAGATATGACTTCTAAGACTAATTTACTGCGGCAACAAAGCCTTTAATCCTAAATAAATTGGGATAGGCTAGAAATGAAACCCAATTCAAAATCATAGTCTAAGACTACTGATGCTTTTAATATTTCATAGACAATTTGGCAAAAAAAAAATAGCTTCTAACAATATATATGATACAATTCATGAAATTTTGAGTATATTTACTGTGAATTTAAGCTCACCAAAGATTTGAATAAGCATAACTAAAAAATACATTAAGCTCGCAAAGCTTTCAATGACTGTAACTTACGAAAATATTTAGTATCTTCAGATTTTGACTTTTGTGGCTCAATAAATTCTTTACTAAGAACTGTATGGGATAGATAATTTTAAGATTGCTCTAAAATACTAATAAAAAAAATGCTTGTACATAAAATGTCACTTTTAAAATCCCAAAAAAATTTAAAATTTTAAAAAAGTATATATAATTTTTGTATTCTTTTAAATTTTTATATAAATAATTTATTGAACGATATAGATTGATGAATACAAACTTTTTTATTTAAGTTTATGGAGAACCTTGATAAGTTTAATCTTATGGTAGATTTTCTCCATATGTAGTACTTTTATATGTTTCAAAACTTTAAGAGGAGAGTTCAAATGCCTCAATTTTTTGTGCCTCAATCATATCTTAACCCTTGAAGTTTCTAATAACTTAAAATTTAGAATTGGAATATCAAAATAAAACTATTAGATTTATTATAGATTATTTTATTTAAATATAAATTAAAAATTATGACTTTTGAATATTATTTTATATGACATCTATAAAAATGCATATGATTAATTTTTAGACATTGATTTTTATAATTTATTGATTTATATAAAATGAAAGTAAAAAAATTCATATTTAAGAAAAAATATAATATAGATCAAATCTAATCATTTTATTTTTATATTTTGAGTTATAAAAAATTTAAAAATTTAAGACATTTGAACCCTTCTCCTTTAAAAATATTTAACATATTCTTTAAAAGGAAATGCGAGTTAAATATGTAGTGAGGGAACCGTGCCAAGCCGTGAAGCGGGGCGAAGGTCTTCGAATGAGAAAAAAAAAGTTCCAGATCTGGGTTCAAAATCTCATGGGTTTTACATTTTTTTTATCATGAGATAATGTCTCAATGCCTCTCCGAATATTTTTGATCCGTGAGAAATCCGCCCTGAAGCTTTTAAATTTGATATTCGTTTCTCTGAACTATTTAATCCGTAATAAATGATCCCAACAGATAATATCTAATAATACGTTTAGAATTATAAAATAGTCGAATTGCTCTTCTATGAATATGCACGATATTTAAAATAATCATGCTTCATGAATTTTTAATTTACATAAGGTGTGTTTGGATGGTGAAAGGACTAGTGAAAGAATAGTACTGTTTGGGTTAGTAGTTGAGAATAATATGAGGTTAGTGATATATCGGGAAATGTGAGAATAATGTTATTTTTTACTATTTCGGGTTAGTAAAATGTTATTTGGATGGTAACTTGAGAACAGCGGAGAGAATAGTTAAAATAATTACTTATTTTTTAGTATTTTATTTAATAATTATTATTTTCTAATATTACTCCATACTAATATAAAAGAAAAAAAATTAATTTCTTATTATTTTCACTACCCTCTTGGACACTAATCCGCTAACCCAACGTTTTCTATGGGTTAGTAGATTAGCACTGTTCTGCTGCTATTCTCGATTTCAATTTTGTGTTTGAATGGTTGCTAACTCGAGAACAGTCCTGCTATTCCCAAAACAGTGCTATTCTACACCATCCAAACACGCCCTATAAATTATCAACTACTTCAAAAATGTATATATGCACTCGATTAAACATTCATGATACTTGATACAATTTTTTTTACTATTTAGTTTTATTTCTAATGTTAAACGAATTACACAAATAATTAAAATTGATAAAATTTATAAAATGATTTCTTATTTCATAATACATGTTATTTTTCATATTTATTAAATACAAAAAATATCATTTGTAATGATTTGTGCAACTATATGTTTTTGAAATAGTTGATAACTTTATATAAATTAAAAATTAACGAAGCATAATCATTTTAAATATCATGTATATGCATAGAAGGGAATTCGTTCAATTTATAATTTTGAATAAAGTATTAGATAATAATTATTTGTTAGGAATCATTTGTCAAATAGTTTGAAGAGGTGTTTGTTCTAATTAAAAATTTGAGGATCAACTTCTCACAACATATAAAATTGAAGGGACACTTCAGACATTATCCCGATGATATTGATAATTTCTTCCCGCCGGCTATTTCTTAGAAACACGCATTTAAGATCTAAAAATTTAATTCAGTTCCCAACTCGATTAGTTATATGGATTTACGGATCGGATCCTAAATTATTGGAATATGTTGAGCGGTACCCTCTTGATACTGGTATTGCTCCTTTCATCAAACTTATACACTGCAAAATAATATTGTTGCATTTTTGTTCTTTATTGAGACTTTGACTAAGTACAAATTTCATTTCAGTGGACACTTGTTAATATTTCATATAAAAATAGATAATTGTATCCCTTATTTGTTCATTAAGATATAGTATCTAACTCAAATTATGAAATAAGAGTTCTTTTTCCGCTCCTTTACAATAATAACTGATAGTTTAGGGTACAATGAGATGGTGTTTATCAAAAATACAAGTTTATACTAGTTAGGTCAAATTTAGACAGAGACCAGTTGGTAGCACAATAAGTATATATAGACTAAATAACTAAAAAAAGTGATTAGAACAAGAAAGTACAAAAACTTAGTTACTCAATGATATATAAGAATATAAAATATGCTAGAAGAATCGACAAAATATTAATTATCAAAAGAAAAATTAATGTAAAATAATAAATCGACAACTTCTCACAAGACATGTAACTTTTTAGAAAATTGAGAATATGAAAGACTAAAAGTGCAAGTGCTGAAAAGTAGAGAACACAAAGATTTTAACGAAGTTCGGTTATAGAAACCTATGTCTCCGAACCCGTTCCACTAACGGAACACTGATTTATTGACAAAAAAATTTTATAATTAGAAATTTTAGCTTCTTCATAAGAACAAGTGCAAGAAAACTAAAAACTATCTACAAAATAAAAATAACAAATGAGCACTTAAACTCAGAAAAATATAGCTAAAAAACTGAAGAATAATTAAGCCAAAACTTAAAGATTAGAGTAAAAAAAGTAGCTCAGAAAAAATTACAAGAAGCTAGTGAATTTGGCTTATTTAAGAACTTAGTTTTTTTTTTGTGTTTGTAAGGATTGATTGTTTGGACTTTTTGTGCTTAGAATGAGTGCTTAGGTTGCTTAGAATAGAGAGAGTTTGATCAGTTTGAAAGATTCTGAAGTAACTCCTTTTATAGTGGCACATAACATAAAGTAATTTGAGTTCTTGCACGGTTAATTGTTATAACAGTTTAAGAACCATTATAACGGTTTGAATCTTGATTTTATCAAGAATATCCCTTATCAAATTGTGTGAATCGTTATAATAATTTAAAATATATTGGATGAACCGTTACAACATTTTGAGAGGAAGTGTTTAACATTTTAATCAGGTTTGGCTTTGTTGACCAGAGTATGAACCGTTATAATAATTTTCTACGACAGAGATCATTTTCTTTGCAAACTTATAAAGAAACTTAGATTTTTGAACTAAACTTTGCATAATTTGATCATATATCTTCATGAGGCTTTCCTAAACTATCTTCAGCAGTATCGTTTTGATTATTTGATGAAGTTTTCATAGGATCCTACAAATAACTTAAAGAAAACTTATTAAATTTATGTATACTTTGCAAAATAACAAAATAAAATAAATTATTAAGTATAATAGTTTCTCACTTTTTATTATTTTGTAAAATCAAATACATGAAGGCTAAAGCAATAAAATTTCACCCATTTTTGAAAAATAAATAAATTAATATAAATATAAATATATATATATATATAATAAATTATACAAACATACTAATCAACATGTAATGCGCTTTCAGTTTTTAATCTTCTATATTAGATTATTTTGCTAATTGTAACGAGGTGAAATTCCAACCAATTTGTCAACAATTAAGCTCCTCTTAATCTATGATTCTCCTCATTTCATACACATGTTGCATAAGAAAAATATACCAATAATAATATATAAATGAATAAATATGTCATATATAGCAATTTGAGCATAAATATCACATATAATGACTTGAATACAAAGATATAGCATTTTAATTCAAGCAATTCATATAAGATATAACAATTAAAATATTTCATAACATACTCAAGTTCATCACATACATGCATACAATTTAACAAACAAGTCATAAACATACATATCATAGTTTCAAAACATAACTCTCATCTCACAAAATATTAAAGTTAAATGAAAGATAAGATAAACAAAGGAAAATTCTAAGAAAAAACATATAACATCATCAACATCACTCTTGATCGGTAGGCTTGGTTTGAACTTGAGCATCTTCCTCTTCTTCTTCTTCTTCTTCTTTCACTTCCTCTTCATTAACCCTTTGACTGGTCATCTCCATATTAACGTTGCTTGGAGCATAATTTTTTTCAACTATGTTTCAATGTCTAGTATATTTAGGTAGTTGGTCATGACTTCTTCCAATAGAAGAAGCTTTTGCATGAAATGTCAACGACCAACGACTCCTTTATGTGTCTACTTGATGCTATTATAATTGATAAAATCATAATTTTAGACCTAAAACTATGATATCACTGATAACTTAAGGTACAATGAGGTGATATTTACTAAAAACACAAGTTCATGCTAGTTAGGTCAAATTTAGACAAATATCGGTTAATAGCACAATAAATATAGACTAAGTAACTAAGAAAGGTGATAGAACAAGATAGTAAAAAAACCTAGTTACTCAAGGATATACAAGAATATAAAAATATGCTAGAAGAATTGACCAAAAATTAATTGCCAAGAAGAGTAATTAATATTAAACAACAAATCGATAACTTTTCATAAGAAATGTAACTTTTCAGAAATTTAAGAATATAAAGGATTAAAAGTGCAAGTGTTGAAAAGTAGAAAACATAAAGATTTTAATGGAGTTCGATTATAGAAATGTACGTCTTCTGGACCCGTTTCACTAACGGAATGCCAATTTATTGACACAAAAATATTTTACAACTAGAGTCTAGAAGCTTTAGCTTATTCACAAGAATAAATGCAAGAAGACTAAATTATTTAATAAAATAGAAATAATAAATGAGCACTCAAGGCTCAGAAAAATATAGCTAAAAAACTGAAGAGCGATTGAGCCAAAACTCAAAAATTAGATAAAAAATAGTAGCTCAAAAAAATTATAAAAACTAGTGAATTTGGCTTATTCAAGAACTTAGATTTCTTGTATTTACAAAAAAAGATTGTATGGGCTCTTTGTGCTTAGAAGGAGTGCTCAGATTACTTAGAATAAAGAGAGTTTGATCAATTTGAAAGGTTCTAAAGCAACCTCTTTTATAATGGCACATAACATTCTTGTGTAGTTAACTGTTATAACATTTGAATTCTTGAATCTTAATCTTGTCAAAAATACCTCTTGTCAAATTGTGTGAATTATTATAACAGTTTAAAATATATTGGATGAACTGTTATAACATTTTGAGGAAGCGTTCAACGCTTTAAGAAGCATTATAACATTTTGATCATGTTTGACTTTGTAATTTTGTGAACTCTATGTCTTAGAAAATTTAGAGAATTAAGTGTAGAAAGATGAAACGTTATAATAGCTTATGAACTATTATAACAATTTCCTACGGCAAAGACCACTTTCCCTACAAACTTGTGAAGAAATTTAGGTTTTTGAATTAAATCTTACATAATTTTATCCTATATCTTCATGAGATTTTCCAAACCGTCTTCAATAATACCATCTTGATTATTTGATGAAGTCTTCATAGGATTCTACGAATAACTCAAAAAGCTTATTAAATTTAAGTATATTTAGTAAATAATAAAATAAAAAAATTATTAAGTACAACAATAACAAAATTTTTAGTCCTAAATTAATTGGGTAAGCTAAAAATAAAATATAATTTTAAAACACATGATAATTTTTCTTTGTGTTAAGTTGGGACATATTCCAACTCATTTTAAATATGTTGTGGTTGTTTTTAAAGGGAAAGTGTCTGTCATTGCCATGTGGAATCAAGAAGGGAGCAATCATTAAATTTTGGATGAATAAAGTGTTACACAGCTTTCGAGCAAGCTAGACGAACTAAGTCACGTTGAGTTCATGAAACACTTTGAGTTGAAAATTTTAGTTCAAACTCGGTTCATCACTATTCAAACTAGCTTATAAGTTGGTTTACGAGCTAATACATGTGTGTTGACTCGATTGACATTTAAGTTTGACACATCTATCAACTTTAAGATTGGTACATCTACAAAGCTGACAAAAAATAATACAAAATTAGTATATTAATAAATTATATTTTCAATGACATCTTTATTGCACTAATTTGAATGAATAGACTGATAAAAGACTATCGAGTTAGATATATGAGTCGAGTCACGAGCGAGTAAGAAGCACCGCTAAGTTGATAAGATGGTAAGAGTCTAAGAGAGAATGAGAAAGAGGTTATTGGGTTAGGGTTTGATAAAAAAAATATAGATTATTGTTATCCAAGTCGAGTCGAGTCGAGTCACGAACCGAATCAACCCTAACTTAAACTCAACTCGTTTAATTATTAGATCAGATTAGCTGAGTCGATTTTAAACTGAGCCATAAGTCCGAACTTATCATGTGATTTTTGAGTAGGGATATATATTGCATGATAAGGAATTGTTTAGTTATTTTGTTAAGTGGTAATTGTGTTGTTATTATGGCTATTTGTTTTTTTATGAGATATAGATCTCCTAAATTTGTATGCTTCATCTTATTATGTACACTTTAAGAAATGAAAGTCACTGCTCTTTTGAATATTTTTATTAAAAGAAAAAATAAAATTCTAAAATACATACTTTATAGAAAAATATTTATATTAATACTGTAAGCAAATATAACGCGGAACTTAGATTTTTTTTAAAATAATAAATACCTGCTACACCGCAGCAAATCCAGAATTTCAATTTTCAGATTCTTCATTTTTTTAAACTGTTCTTTTATTTCACTCGACTTTTGTCTTCTAGAAGTATTTCGTGCTCAACTTCAAAGTTTCAATTATTAGTACCATAAGCCCATAACTCGAACCTGTATTAGTGTGATTCCCGATTCCTGATAATGCTACTACGACGGGCTGCTCGAAGCAGCTGGAGATCATCAGGAAGGCGGTGGATTGGGTCGGGAAACCCCTGCGTAGAAGGAGTGCCGAGAGAAAAGGTGGATGCGATGGTGATCGGCGCCGGCGTTGTAGGGCTGGCCGTGGCCCGTGCGCTCGCCATGGCCGGGAGGGAGGTTCTTGTACTGGAGGCATCCGGTTCGTTCGGAACTGGAACTAGCTCCCGGAATAGCGAGGTCATTCACGCTGGTATATACTACCCCGCTAACAGCCTTAAGGTTCATGCTGTCCCTCATTGCAATTGTGTTCAAAATTGATCTTTGTTTGTGTGTGATCAGATTCTGAATTAGAAGTAGTTAGATGTCTGGGGGGGAATCAATTATTATATAATGGTTTAGATGACATATTTCAAATAAGTCAAAGTTAATATGGGAACTAAAATATAAATTAATAGTCATATTTATGTCAAAAGAATGATAATTGACACGTTGTTAATAGTACAACAGCTAAAAGTAAGAAAATAATAACCGATAGGCAATTGACTGACAAACAAATCCTATGTATTGTTCAATAATCCATCAACCTTGTTATATATGATCTGTCAATGTTGAATCATATATTTCATCATTTTTCATATTGCATGATATGAATGTATGTAGGTCAAATATTTGAGATATGTATATGATAATTATCAAGTTTATTGGGCTGAATCTAAATAATGTTCTAATCTTTCTATTTTATTGGCTCGACTCATTAATTCCAGTAGCTGTATATTGTGCAATCCTTAAGAATTTCTAATATCTATCCTATATATTACTGCAAGTACCACTATATTTCTATATTTTTCAATCTCTAGATCGCGCATAAAAATATTCTCCATGCTTCTTTGCTATTTCTTTTTCCTAAATACATTTAAATTCTCTCTTTCATTTCTTTTGCATCTAGTGTTGAAGGGATGCTAATTTTAATCTTTTCAAGAAATTAGGAGGTCACAATTCTGATGTCCAACAGATGAATATGTGACATGTTTCTTCTATTTTCTGGGGGTATGCATACTATTTTGATGTTTTATAAGAGGCATGCCATAAAATTATTTCTTGTGCAGCAAGACCCCTCTTCTATGGAAAATATTTAATACCCCTTTTCAGGGGTACTTTGCAAAATCTCAAAATGACCAACCATTTTGAAGAACATAAATAAAGATGAATTCTCTCGAGTCTTTAGAGCAACTACTTGAATAGCATTGTATCAAGCTAAAAGTTTAAAATCTCATGCTGCCTATTTTATGTTAGGTTTTCTGTTACTATAGTTTTGTACTTCAGAGATACATTTAAAGTTTAAAGATTACAAAATCAATTGTAAACACCATCTCTTCTATGGGTTTCAGCTCAAAGCCAATAGTTTGCTAAAAAATATATACTGCTTTCTATCACAAAGACCAGGTTTTGTTTGAGGGGAAAAGAACTCCTCTACAAGTACTGCGCTGAAAGAGAAATTCCCCATAAGAGGATTGGCAAGCTCATTGTTGCAACAAGAGAAGCCGAAGTCCCAAAATTGGAAGCTATTTTTGCACGTGGGAAAGGAAATGGGGTTGAAGATCTTAAATTGATTGAGCCATCTACAGTGGCAGAGATGGAGCCTGAAGTTCAATGTGTCAAGGCTGTGCTTTCTCCTAGCTCTGGCATTGTGGATTCCCACACTCTAATGCTCTCATTGTTGGTACTTTGAACAGCATAACTGTGATTTCTGTTGTTGTTAATTTTTTTCCTCCATTATAATTATGGTCGTTGACTATCAGGTTACTTTTTATGGTTGTTATGGTTACGTACCAGCTGGTGCATATCAGTCGATGAGTCGAGCTACAACTGATAAATATTAATAAAAATGAGACTGCAATAATTAAATGGAAGAAATCGAAGAACATATGAACATCGATTGCTCAGATCCATATAGAAGCACCTTTCTTGTAAAATGTCACCAGTGAAGCACATTCTCCTTTTGGATGAATTAAAAAAAATAATTGCTATTATTAGGTTATATCTGACACTTTATTTTTTAAGATGTACCCTTTGCAATGAAAGTATTACATTTTGTGAAACTTATTAATGACCCATAGGTTTTTCCCTTGCAATTTTATTTTTCAGGGAGAAGCAGAGAACCATGGAACAATGATCTCATACAACACAATTGTTGTAGGTGGTCATGTTGAAAATAACACACTACAGCTTCACATTGCTGAAACCAAAGCGGTTGAAGATAACACTGGAAACTTGCATCCACAACCTCAGCTTATGCTAACCCCAGATCTTATAATTAATTCTGCAGGATTAAGTGCAGTTCCTCTTGCAAAGCGATTCCTTGGACTAAGCCAAAGTATTGTCCCTGATGCCTATTATGCAAGAGGGTGCTACTTCACCTTGTCTCAAATAAAAAGTCCTCCCTTCCGTCACTTGATATATCCTTTGCCAGAGGAAGGTGGTATAGGTGTGCATGTCACAATTGATTTGAATGGTTCAGTAAAATTTGGGCCAGATGTTGAATGGATTGGTGGTATAGATGACCTGGCATGCTTCCTTAATAGGCAAGCATGCTTTATACATTTTTTGTGCATTGACTTGTATAAAACGTAATGATAACATAAAAATAAGTTGTATCTGTATGATCCCTGTTATGTTTATTTTTCTTTTTCCAAATAAGCTTTCTTCTCTTATTTTGTCTTAAATTGCTATGTTATTTTTTCTCTGAGTGGTGATTTTCTTGTGTATTTTAGTAGTTAACTTTTTAATAATTATATTTAACAATTGCAAATCTATGTTTTTCAGGTGGGATTATTTTGTCAACCCAGACCGATCAGCAAAGTTCTATGGAGAGATAAGAAAATACTTTCCAAATCTGAAAGATGGATGTCTTGAACCTGGATATTCTGGGATTAGACCAAAGATCTCTGGCCGTGGTCAAGCCCCATTAGATTTTATTGTTCAAGTACATTTCTTTCTGACACATTTATTATCAAAGCAACTTTAATGGCCAAAGCGTGAAACTCATCAATAATTGCTGTGAACCTATCTGATATTAAAAACTTCCAGCTAATTGAATGTGACATCTTCTGTGAGACACTTTTAATTTTAACAATAAAAACACAAAGGAGTTAATGGTGTTTTTTTGTTAATTTCCATATTTGTTTTGGGTGTTGTGCAGGGGGAGGATGTTCATGGAGTAAAAGGACTGGTAAACTTATTTGGCATAGAGTCGCCTGGCCTGACTTCCAGTTTGGCTATTGCAGAATACATAATTTCGAAGTACATAAGATGATTACTTGGATGAAAATATACTTAACTCTCAGCAGAATTTAAAAAAAAAATGAACTTGAGAGGAAATTCAGTTTAAGCATTTGTGAAATAAATTTTCAAAATTGAAAAGCTCGTTCTTATTTATGAATTCAACGTGTTTGGAAACTTGCTCTCATGAATCGTTCGAACTTGCAAGAATAATAATAAATAAACAGCTTTTGTATATTCTTATATGCAATGTCCGAAAGTAGTTGTGTACGTAAATGAATTTTCATTGTAAACATAGAACGATTAAGACTATTCTCCGTTGTATACTTTCATTTTCACCATGTGCTCATATTTTAGTAAAGCTGACTTCCAGTTTTAACTTTCAAGGTTTCTGCAATTCTGTATTCATTTATCTTTCTTTCATGTAACTGTATGATTTATACCACATCTTCAGAAATAGCCCTAAAGGAGTGAAGGACAGATCTAGATCTTGTAATATCTTGGAGGGAAGAACAATGATGACAATAAAAAATGGAGTAAAAAAACACTTGCAATTGCAAGATTAACTAATTATTTCAAGTACAACAAAACAAATTTCTCACACCTCCTTGGGTTGGATTTGCTCAAAATCAAACACTTCGAACATCAGCCTGCGCACATCACGCTTGCCATAAACGGTGTATGCCAGCCCATGTATGGCTTGCTGCACTGCAGTGGTGGCAGGATTTCTCAACTTGCGGTTGTGCTCAAAGCGATCTTGAAGAGTCTCATCATATATTATGTGGTGATGGAGGTGACGATCCCGTAAATACCGACCACAAAACTTGTTCATGAGCAAACGACGGTGCCTCTCTTGCACCCACCTCCCAGGGGCATCAAGGTGTTTCATTAGGAGTCTCTCTGCCATCACAAGATCCTGTGATCAATCTGCATGTAAGTATGGTTGCAACATTTCCAAGTCCATTTGTTGTTCCAGAAAATAAGGTGCTAAAAGGGGCAATCTTTTCTTAGATTTGTCCTCAAGTTCCACCATGTGGATGACAAATATTTACTTGGAAAAAGGCCCAATAACTCAAACGATAGCCAACTAGAATGACTTCAAAGATACCATTGGTTCAAGCCCCATAGACACAAGAAAAGGGCCTGAGCTCTACCTACACTCAAAACAAAAAAAAAGACAGATATTTACCTGAATCTTCTGACCAACATACTCCAATCGTTCAAAGCAGAACCTTGGATGCTCGAACTTGTACTTGCTGGGATGAAGAAAGCATAACTGTGCAGAACAAAGGAAAATTTACTTAATTGAAGTTATCTTTGAATTCCTGATGTTCAATATAACTAGATATTGAATGTTAACATATCCCAAAAAAAAATACTGAGTTGAATGTTAACTTATCCAGAAAAATACAGTACTCAATTTTGAGTAAATTTTCTGTGGGCACCATACCAACATTTATAATATAACTAGATATGGAATGTCAACATATCCAAAAAAATACTGAGTTCAATGTTAACTTGTCCAGAAAGAAAACAGTACTCAAATTTGGGTAAATTTTCTGTGGGCACCATACCAACATTTATACAGACCTTGCTTATGTCAATGATCAAGTTTTTATTATTTTTCTGACTATATAAATTGAGCTATGCCTCATATGGCAAAATTTCATATTTCGGAGTTCATTGAAGAACAATAGGATCTTATGGACAAATAAATAAAAATAATAATGGTCGTTATTTTATCTGAAATTTCCACTATCAATGCACCAACCTGGAGACCTAGTCCAAGCTCAATATTTCTTGCCTCAGTAATTTCAGGTATCCTGTCTTTCATGGGGAGGGGATACCCCAAACATTCCATAATCTTGCATCTGCTATCGAAATCCCATATGTTGCCCCGGAAACGATGCATACCAGGAGGGACACATGCTCTGAAAAGTCTCGGATGCGCAAATAGTGCATCAGGTGGAGGCTGCAGCAGAAATTGAAAGTACTTCAGTGCTGAATACCTCTACTGAGACACAATACTTAATAGGTACTTGCATTTTTGTGAGAATTTTAACCTTTCCATTAGGTCTTTGTTTTCATAAACCTACATTACACTATAATCGTTGCTTGAGGTTATTTGGGGCCTTCATTGTGCTTTGGTATTGATTTATTGTTCTCTTTGCTGACCTAATTTCCTACAGGTACGGATCAAATGAATAATCACAGAACAGTGGATATGTGAATGAATTAATCATTGCAAAATAAACAGAAGTGGTTCTGAAACCAACACACAACACAGAGATAATGAGAGAGACCCTGTATGCAGCAACATCCTGCCAAGAGAGTTGCCTGGTTTCAAACTCAGCTGAAACATAATCAACATCCTCTAACTGCCTTCTAAGTTTTGGTTGACAGCTCTCATCATCTGGATCCATGCCAAATGCCTCAAACATAACACGGTAAACTTCTGGCATCCCAAAACACAGAAATATCGCCCCAAACAATGCCCAAAATACCGATCTATGACAACAGGAAAAAAAAAACTTTTTAGAAGTAGATTTCAGGTTTGCAGGACTTCTAGAATAGTCCTTCAAACATTGTTCACTGATGTTGTACTATAATTCAGCTGAAGAAAAAAAGAAAGAAAGAAAGAAAATAGTAAACACAGCATCAGTAAATGCCATCAAATATTAAGCCATAGCTCTAGCCTTTTCCCATTAAGAAGAAAGATTGCACTTTTTAATGTGTTACAAGGTTTCTTCAAAGAAAGAAAATATGCTACATAGAATTTCTGAAAGTACTATCAAATTTTCCAAATAATGTATTCTTTTTGGTAAGTGGACTTGAAGATTCGGGTTTTTTTTATATAAAAAAATATACAAATTAAAAAGAAAAAATATTCTAAAAAAAATGCAAAAAAAAGGGCCGCAAACCCAGTCTACAGCCCAAAACGGCCCAAAAAAGTCTTCAACGCTCATAACTTTCACGTCGTTTGTTAGAATTTAACGTTCTTATACTTTTTAAAAAGCTAACAAAGTTCTTTATAACATACTAAAATTTCATAAACATTGAAGCAGCCAATCGAGAGAAAGGCGACCCGAAACATAGAAAAGTCACTGAACTTTTAGTATGTTACTTTGGACCTTTCCATGTTTCGGGACACTTTTCTCTCAATTGGCTGCTCCAAAGTTCATGAAATTTTAATATGTTATAGAGCACTTTGTTAGCTTTCCAAAAAGTATAAGAACGTTAAATTTCAACAAACGACGAGAAGGCTATGAGCGTCGGAAGTTGATGCTGGGCCCAATCTTTGCAGACCTTTTTTTGTAATTTTTTTAAAATAGTTTTTTTTTCTTTTTTAATAATTTCATTTTTTATTTTTTATATATAAAAATAACCCCAATGATTCACCATTCCCAAATAATCTAAATTACCTTAAAACCTGAAAATATCTTGCCAGGCAAATTTTCTTAGCACTCAAAAATGTATCTGGTATTCTTATTGCTATTATGAAAATCAATCACAAAACGGTATTAGAAAACAAGTGTCAAATTTGGCATCTGCCTATATCACTGATAAACCAAACATGAAAGATTCAAGTATCTAACCACAAAGAATTCATGAAACTTAATTCTGGACTCCATAAAACTAGAAAAATAATAGATTTTAGATAACAAATGCTGGTATCATGATTTATTACTGTTATGCTGCTTAGTCTTGAAACCGTTCAATGACCAAGTCACCATTACATACTACTAAAATGGCTTTTAAAAGATTGCCACTTACTTAATCGGTGGCTCTTTATCCTTCCGTACCATCTTATCAATGTCATCATATGGAAACACCAGATTTTGCAAGCTAGCAGCCTTGATCCACCTTGGCAAAAACTTCTTCCCTATCAGTGCAAAAACCCTCTCGCGCATCGGCCCCGGTGATTCCCGTGGGTATCTCTGCAGGAAGTACTCTGCCAGTGCCAGCTCTATCACGTTCCCGCCTAGAAAGGCCAGCCGTGAGTGCCCATTTCTTACATGCCTTGCCTTTGACCGCTCACATGCAGGGTGCTGGAATGCCAGGTACAGGAGTGTATCGAAGTATTTTGCTGGGTTGTCATCACCAAGCTGGTCAGATGGTTGTAACGGGTACCTGTTAATATGAGTTAAGTTGGTGTATGTGTTAACAAAAATAATGTAAGGAAGAGTGGTTCTGCAGCATGATATACAAAATACAGATGGATACTGTCGACCAGCAAAATATTTTCTTTAGAAACAACCATACGCAATGAACTCAGAGACTATATTTAGGGTATCAAATGAAAATGGAATATTCCGTCCAGTTGAAATTTCGCAACAATATTTTTTTTTCATCTTTTGGCGATATACTGCTTAGCAATATTTCTTGTTATCCTATACACAATGGTTCCTTAATTTTGTTTTTATGAGTCCCTCATATGTGTGTTTATTTTGTTTGTTCAGGTTTTGTCAATTTTATGGTTAAAGCCAGTACAGACCAACAATGACAACTAGATAGCTTACAGTGACACCAAAGCATATACAAAGATTATATATAATTAAATTGAGAATGCATTACCCAAGGGCTTGTTTAGCTTCCAAAAGATACTCATCCATCCAGATTTTATCCGCATTGTTCAAAGGTGAAGGTGGGAGGCACGAGCTGAGTAAAGGGAACGATTTGAGGGACAATTGAGGGCTCTTTAAAAATCTCTCTGTTAATTTAGCATCGTCTAATGGCGGTTTCAATATGAATTGTCTAGGCGGGATCTTCTTCTTTGGAAAAGCTACTTTCTTTCGTTGGGCTAGCTCTTTGAGCAACCGTTGGGGGCTGTTTGCGGGCACTTGCTGAGGCTCTGTGGAAGACGGAGGCGGCGGCGGCGGCGGTGAATCCGTGGCTACTGAGAGTTGGATTGGAAAATGGCGGGATGATTTTCGGAGTTTGAGGTGGAAAGAGGAAGGACAGAGGTCAAATGGGGTAGAGAAGAAGAGCTTCTGGTCCGGGTAGAAAGATGAAGGCTGAATAATAACTTGAAAACTCATCTCTTTGGGGAGTTGATTTTGGGGTTTAGATGACTAGAAGGGGTTTATCTGGTCATCAATGGAGGTTTCGGTGGGAAGGCGAAAGAGGGATAAGGGGAGGGAGGGAGGGAGGAGATGAGAATCATGAGATGAGAGGGCTGAGCTGAATGATCTTTTCTGATATTTTGGAATTTTCGTGAGATCAGAACCGTTCATGGAACGGACACGTAGGTTGTTTGCAGGGCATCGTAGCGAACCTTACCATAGAAAATTGAACCGTCCGATCAAGAAAGAACGTTATCTGATCAGAAATCTAAACGGTAATTACTGGGCGTTTTGATCAGAAATCAGAAGCGTAAATTAGAGTTCCGAACTTCGCACGGGCGACTATAAGAATTTTTAAAATTTAATTCCAAAATGCCCTAAGAATTTTTTTATCAGACAAGTGTTTTGTTTTTGGATAAAAATCGGACGAGTAGTGTTAACTAGTAACTAGGCAAATATATTAGCATTCTTTTGCAGCATTGTAGTATGTCAGGTATACAGCAGCCAGCATGCAGCTGTTGATGATAAATTTGCTTATCGCAAAATTTATTTTAGACAGAATTTCACATATATTTTTTGAAAATTCCAATATTACATATATTTCTTTAAATTTTTATGATATTAGGATGATCTTTTTTTTTTATATGCAAATGTCTTCATTTTTTTGTATCTTTTAAAAATGGTAAATTTTGATATTTTAATAAGAGTTGATATGTCAATTTTATTAAGAGGTTTAAATCAACATTTCGGATATAAAAAATATATATTTTGAACAACTTGTAGTTCGGTTGAAACATAAAAAATTGTACACTAGTCCATTCTATATAGATATCTTTCTAAATTGTTAAATTCTTTTATTTAATCAATCTATCCTCTTCGTTAAGTGTAAACTGTTAAGATGTCTATAAAACAACGACAAAGCACAAGGCAACATTCTTTTTTTTTAAAATAAATTTAAAGATTAATCCACCCACTTAAATGTCCGTAAAATTTATTTTGAGTTTCGAACTTGCAATTCTAACATTTTTAGACACTCTTTTAATTTTTGTTTTTCTAGTAGAAGCCTTTTGAATTACAGCATGTTTAATGTGCTAGAAAATATATGAAGATTAAATTTTCTCAGGTACAATTGTTTGATAGATTATGTAGAAAATTCTTATAGTTTGGTAGAGATACAACTAGGAAAAAAAAATATTATCTAGTACTTTGGAAACAAGTATGTAACAGTATGAAACAAGTTGATTTAGAAATAATAAACTTAAAAAATATGAATGAAGTCTTATTATGTAATTAATTATGGAGATATAATGACTCTAATGAAAAAGAACTTTGGAAAATAATAGTTAGGAGTAGACATCATAATAGAAGATCAATAACAAATGCATCTATTTTCTGAAAAGAGATAAATAAAGAATTAGTTATATTTTATACTAGCATAAATAAGAAATTAGGAAATAAAACTAATACTTTATTTTGGAAGGATATATGGTTATCAAAACGTGTTCTACAATCTCAGTTTTCATTATTATATGATTTAGCATTAGACAAAAACTCAAAGTAGCATAAATCATAGGTTATAAGATATTTTATCTAAATTTTGATATAATTGTGCTCTACTCTTAGAGATCAACTACAGTCTTTATACTAGTTATTAGCTAATAGTAATATTAAGTCAAAATGAAGATCATTTAATTTGGAGATGGAATTCCAATATTCCAATAGAATTTTTAGTACTCATTCATATTATACCTGGTTAGAATTTAGAGGCATATATATAGAGAGAGACTATTGTGAAAATTTTTGTATTTCAGTTAATATGCAAACGCGTCAAAAAATATATTTTAATATCTCAAAAAAAATTATTTATGGTTTTCAATAAATTTATCATATAAAAACCTTGTGGAATGCAAAAAATTAGATTGTTTTGAGTTTATTAAGCCACTCTTTTGAATTTTTGAAAAAATAGCTCTAAAAATAATAATAAATATTCAATGTTTGTGTTGTTTTTTCAAAAATTCAAAAGAGTGACTTAAAAAACTCAAAACACTCTAAATTTTTGTACCCCACAATATTTTCATATGAAAAATTTAATGAAAATCATAAATTATTTTTTTTAGATTAATATATTTTTTGACGCATTTATATATCGGCTGAAATGCAAATATTTTCACGATAGTCTCTCTCTCTCTCTCTCTATATATATATATATATAATTACATGGTCTGCATTTATATGCCTTAAAATTAAAAATTTTTATGTTTGGTACAAATGAATAAAATTTTAACTAAAGAAAACCTAAAAAAAAGACTCGTCAGATGATGATAAATGTATTTTCTGTAATAAGGTAGAAACAATAAATCATATTTTCTTACATTGTTCATTATTTTAATAGTAATTCAATACAAAAATTATTTAAAATTGATGCTTCTATACCATATAAGGATCTCAAATTATGTGAATTCAATAGATGAGTCTTTTTTGAGTAATTTGGAATGAAATAATTAAATTATGTTTTAAGGGCGTAATTGTAAAACTGTTAGATGTTTGGGAGGATCTATAATTGCATTGGTTCGTATTAGAGTTCAATTAAAGGTTTAGATTATCAGAACTCTTTGCACAACATTTTACCATCTGACATAAATTCTCTGCCAGTGCAGATATCAAAGGTAGTCTTAGAAATAGAGCTATCAGAGACTAAGGCTTAGTTTGGCAAAGGACCAAAAGTATTAAATGAAATTAGCACAATATTCTAGTAGTATAACTATTAGGATTATATTTTTTTTCAGCTGGCTGACAGGTTTGTGGTGGCAAAAGAATGCAAGATGGGTTTAAAAAGACGATTAAAATGTATTAGACATTTTTCAATTACTTGTTTTAATTGTGATTTAGATTTTGTTTCAACGCTCACTCTTATCCGGGTTGTGGAAGGATTATATATTGTTTCTATATTTTGTTAAAACTATTAATATAGGTTAACCTAGATACCAGAGTGTGGTACCAAAAATAATTATTTCTAAATGAAACGGGTGATATAACTATTTTTTTGTGAAACAGTTTCTCATTGTCGTTTGACTATTAATTTTTCGTCAGAATAATTTTTTGTTGGATCCTTGTTCTTAATTTTATTTTATTTTTATTTTCTCCTCAATTTTCACTTGGATTTAAAAAACCTCCCTTGAATCTTTCTTATTCACTCCCAAAATCAAAACATTTTTTCTCACCACCCCTCGCCTCTTCTCTAATTGTTAAAACCATCTATATTTTTCATATTTTTCCTTTTTTTTTCTCTCTCTCTTCACCCATCTTATGATGGAATCGTTATCCTTTATAATATTGTACATATACAATGGATAGCCTGAACAATAAGAAACAGAAACGATGAAGGAAAAAAATATACAATCTTTAGATTCACGAAACCAATTTAATTTTATTCACAAAACTTATTTAATTTTTCATTTCGAACAATACTCCACCCTCCTCCAAACTCTTATACTATGACAAATTAGGACTGAATGCTTTTTTTTTTTTTTGAGAAAAAACCCATAGGTTGTTTTACTGTAAATGTTCTATAATGTTAATACATGGTTCTCTTGCATCATAAGGCCTATTGAATCTTTGGCTTGCAGCCTGTGTATTTCAGCCTGGTACACAATGGGAGACAACCCACATTCAATTCGAAACCAACAATTTTTTTTTATAAAAAAAGTACCCAAATAAATATCAGCTTTCATTCTTTTTCGAAAGCAATGTTAATATAGTTACAAAAGGTAGCCTGAGTATATGAGATTTATACGCAGGACTATAAAAGTAGCTAAGATTTAAGCAACAAAAAGAGCTCAACATGAGCCAGTATAATTGCTAGAGAAGATCTAATAAAAACGCACAACATTAAGCACAATGTATGGCTAAGACACTGCCATCCCCACCCCCTAGCACCAGTAAAAGGCTAAAACTAAAATCAGTGTAGTAAATCTTCATCGTGCACAGTAACAAAGCCCTTGCCCAACCAAATTGCCACCCTCCACGGACGAGAGAACACTGACAGCAAGCTATGGCAGGGAGGAAGCCCGCTGAACTCTGGTAGCAGGAGCTGCAGAAGAGCCTGTCCAAAAAGAAAACAAATATAATATAGAGTATAAGTAAAGAATTAACTGAAAAACAAATACAATTATTAATTCAAAACCGACAATCAATGCTTGGAACTGGCGGTTCTAACTTCTAAGTCATCCGCATTCATCAGGCTAATCAAAGCCTAATTAGTGGAACTGTGGGAGCGACCTTAAGGCCGCTCAATTATATATAACCCAGTTTTTGTGTCAAAAAGCCTGTATAAAATCCTGGGAATGATAGAGAAAGGGACTTCAAACATTTTTTTCACACACACATTCCTAAACTACGCCGTAGGCATCATCTTTTAGGGTCGGATCGGGCTTTTTGAAGGACGGATCTAACAGATTTACGAGAGGGTCGAGTGAGAATCGAATTTTATAAGGATTTTTAGAAGATCAGATTCAAATGATTTAATTTTTAAGGGTAAACCCGACCCTTGAGAAGCCCGGCTCTTACCAAAGCTTCCGGGCTGTAAAAGTCAGGTAAAGACAGGGTAAGACTCAGATAAAAGCTGACGGTAAGGGTTTGATATATATTTTTTTTGTTGATTAAGTATTTTTTTAATATTAATTTATATTTGTATAATAATATTAAATTATATATTTTTATTTTAGTATTTTATTTTAATATTTTTGGATTTTGAAGTGTAATTAATATACAATTTAAAATATTAAATAAATGGCTCGGGAAGGGCTGGGTAAGCATTGAAAAAGACCGAGTTTAATAAAGGTCAAGTCAGAAAGGCTTGCTTTTTAAAGATTGAGTTTGATCCTTGAGAAGTTTTGTCCTTACTATTAAAAAAGGTCAGATTTTTTGAAGAATCTGCCATGCCAGGTTCAAAGCCGAGTCCTTATGGATTATATTTACTATGCTGCACTATTCTCTCTATACAACCTAATCCAAATTAGGACATATTACCAACTATATAAATTTTACAATCCCCCCCCCCTCCAGGTAGCAATTTATTATTCATTTTTTAAGCAAAATATCCTCATAAGTGTGAATTAAATGTTTAAATTATTCCTGTTCCACCGGAATGTAATTTCAAAAATTTTAGCAACTATATATAAATATAAACATTTAATTAAATATTTTAATACAACATATGTTTATTATTTACTTTTATTTCAGATTTCAGTTTTAATTTTATTTTATATTTACGAGAAACATACAATCATAAAACAATTATCATATAATACTTACTTGAATATTTATAACAGATAATTATAATTATTAATAAATTAATATATATGAAGTATATAGTTATACCGAAGCAATATGATACATCACACCTAGTAAAATATAATATAAGATACAAATCATCCCGGCGATTTTGTTATTGTTTGATTTTATATGCTGGTTGAGCTTCGAAAGAGAAAATAGCAGATATGAGATGGATCCACGTGATTGCCGAGACTAAACAGAAGTAGTGGAGCATGACCATACGAAGTTATAAAAAATAAGTGTTTTTTATTTTATCATAAAATATAAGTGTTGCTTCGCAGCTATGTCCGAAGGAACGAGGGTGGGTACACCCATGAGTGTGTCTTTTGATTGTCCACTCATAATTACAACCGTTTGATTTTTAACATTCATCAACTTTCTCCTTCTTATTAAATGCTAACTCTTTACTCTCTCATCTATTAATTAACTTTTTATTATAAATTAAGTAAATTACGCTACTAAAAAGTCTTAAACATTTTTTATAATCAAAATATTAGTCTATTACACCTCATTAATTCTGAAATAGTCATTGTTTTTGTCAAACAAGTATGTAACCGGGCGGATGTTTTAGTCGGGGGGACAAATATCGTTTAATAATCTCCATTAACTAATCCTAAATAAAAAAATAATAATTTAATATATATTCTTACCTAATAAAAAATTTATTAGAATAATAACATTTTATATATTATAACAATAAAATAAAGCTCAAACTAATAGATAATGAAGTTGATGAAGAAAATTTTCGTTATAAAATTTTATATTTTGATATCTTTGCATAATATTTCATAGTTAAAATATTTTATTATATCAAACTTTTGTGCTTCATAATATTAAAATTTTCATAAATATATATTATATATTGTGATATCCACAAAACTAGATGTGTATTCAACTATTCATTAATGAAATTAAATATTTTAAAATTGGTCATTCGTAATGTGTATTTGTATAATATTTATATTCGTTTTAAGTTTAATTTAGATAATATTATTTTAGAAAGTTTCATACCAAACCTTAGTTTCTAATATTTAATAATGGATAATGTTAACGTAATTCAATTTTTTTTGCTACACATGTACACTAATTTTTTTATTGATCGTCATAAAGTTATTAAAATTTTCTAATAATTTTTTTTATTATTATAAAATATAAAGTTATTGAATAATTGATAAATGATACAATTTTCAAGTTAGTATAATTTTATTAGATCTCCAGTCCAAATAATCGAAAACACATCTGTAATAATTTGAATAATATATTTAAAATATTTTTTATCATAAAAATTAGTTGTACACTAGAATTATTTATTAAGTGTGTTTTAATGATGTTGATTGTAGTTATATGTAGATATTAGAAGCCCTCTTAAAATAACATATCTATTTGATAATAAAAAAATTGCATATTAATTGAACCTTCATCACTTCATAGAATGTTGAGGCTACTCAAATAGAAAAAAAGATTAATCTTAATTCTATATAAAATTGGTGGCACGGTGACTAAATGTATATGCCATTAACAATTTTAACTGAAGAGAGAGAATAGTGCATGTATCGAGAAGAGGAGTGGTGTTTATTACAATGTTGTATAATCAATGCTTGAATCAAACGGTAGAAATAATGAGTAGACTATCAAAATGTGCACTCATGAGTGTATCCAACTCCCTCCCATGTCCGAACTCATGAGAGCATGTAACATAACATAGTTTTGCGTTATGTTTCCTTATTTATCACTAAAAGTTAAGCTTATGAATAGATAGATCTAATTTTCAATATGCACAAATTTTTCAGAAATGAATGACACTAAAAAGGGTGATTATATTCCGTTCTGAGAAAACGCATATAGAACAAATAAAGACACAAAAAATGAGTACGAAAATTCATTGTCAAAATTTTTTATAAGATTTAATGTTCAAATAATTATTTCTTTCAAAAGTGGTTCATCGTACTAATTTCTTTCATGTGAGTTTAGTTATAAATCACACGGATAATCTCACTTTATACAAAATCTATGGAAACAAATAGTTTTAAAATCCGACTACATTATTTTCATGAAGTCATCAGTTCCTTTATATCCTACTACTAGAGCCATAGTTCACATGGCCGATTTACTTGTAATATAATTAATATTATATACTTTATTACTCTAGAATAAAATAACTATCAAATAAAAGACAACTATTGCCATAGTAATTTATATGTGTGTGTGAATGCAATTTAGAAAAATCAAAATTGTTGTAATTCTAAATTAATCAAAGTACGTAGACTGTTAATGAATCTCTCCTGATATAATATTAAGGGTGGTACAGATATCCCATTTAAAACAACATTTTTTAGTTATTCTAAATACAATTTATAATCATATGATAGTATATTTTATTACCATTTTATACTTCGTTAGATCACATAAACAAATTCATGACATGTTATGCTCTCATAGTCTCATCTATGCGAAACGAAATACAATAATGAAATGGAACTTCTAATTATTCGAAGCAACATCTAAACTCAACACTCTTTAAGTTTCTCCCTTCAATTTCCTATTTTCGAGAGAAACCGGGGACAACCTAACAGCGCCCGCATAGAAAGTGTGACATATATGAAATGCGATACCTCATTTATACCAGATTTTTTTTATAGTAAATAAAATAATTAAATATATATAATTGATAAGATAGCTCTAAATTTTAGTCTGCATAGTCAGACTCGAGTTTGAAACTCGGGTCCAATTTTTTTTTCTTTTATTTATTTATTTATTATTTTTAATAAATTTTAATAGTTTATTTAGTTTATTTATTATGTTTAAATATTTATTTTTTAATTTAGTTTTTTTAATAGATTTTAATATTTATTTTTTTAATTTAGCTTATTTTAAAATATTTATTTAACTATCTTGTTATATGTAATTATATAATTAAATTCATTAAGTGATCAAATTTATTTTTTAATAAGTTTTATTAGTTTTTTATGTTTAAAATATTTATTTTTTTGTTTGGTTTGTTTTTAAATGTTTATGTAAAATAATAATAAAAGATATAATGTTATAATAATTAAAATATAATTTTAAAAATATTAACACTGAATACGTTAATCCATATTATCACTACAACAAAAATCACTTTAGATAATACCCAATATAACGATCCAAAAATTAAAATTTAAAAACTGAAATACCACGAATTAACAACCCATTGTCATCTGTTTTCTTATATTAAAAGAGAGGTGAGAGAGAGAGAGAAATAAGAAAGAAAGAAGAGAGAGAAGAAATAAAAATCGAAATTCGACCATCTCAACTTTAAACGCCCATAACTTTTGATGGGAAACTCCGATTGAGACATGCTACGCAGCCATAGAAAACTTACGATAAGATCTACAAGGTTAAAAAATATCGTCTTCAAGCTCAAAAATGCATTTGAAGTTTTAACTTCTATTTTTTCATTTCTTTCTTTAAATTTTTTAAACAAAAATGTATAGTTTTCATATTATTACATGAGCATGATGTATATACGTATTATTGAGTAAATTTTTTATTATTATTGGATGTATAATTATATTTTTTTAGTATGGATTATTAAATGAGTGAATAATATATAATAACATTTATTCTTATCTAATCAATTTATCTCTTAATGAATTTAATTATATAATTACACATAACAAGATAATTAAATAAATATTTTAAATAAACTAAATTAAAAAGATAAATATTAAAATCTATTAAAAAAAGTTAAATTACAAAATAAATATTTAAACGTAATAAATATTTAAAACCTATTAAAAATAATAAATAAATAAATAGAAAAAAAAACTGAACCCAAGTTTGAAACTCGGGTCTGACTATGGTGGCTAAAAATCGGGGTCATCTTTCACATCTTCCATATCACAATAAACCTTGTAGAGAAAATTTACCTTGAAAATTAATGGCGTATATCGCATTAAAGTTTGAAGCAACCAAAGTGTTGATAACTCTCAAACCGAGATACTCTCCCTTGATTTTTCCCAAAGTGTTAATCCATTTTATGTGTAATTTAGCTCATTATGTTCTCCTCATCGCTAGCTTTCAACAATATATAGCATGAAAGATAACGCTCAAAGATGAGGAAGGTACCATTGGAGCTTTGGTTCAAACGGGTCAAATACGTGACTTGTATTTTTTTATTTTTCTTTCAAATGTAAATTAAATAATAATTAGAAAGTAGTTAAATTAGTTAAAATAGTTGGGATATAGAATGAGATATAAAAATTTGGGTATAAGAAAATTTTCTCCTAAAAGAATATACTATCAAATGCTTAAGTTAGAATTCTTCTGCGTGAATGCCAAGTATTAGAAATAAAGTTATCGACATAGTCTTTTCTTGTAATCGAAGATTTTATTGTTATTGGAGCATAATGCATCATTGAAAATAGTCAAATGGTATCAAACTTTATAAGTAGATTATTTGTTTCGTTTATATTATATATAATTTAACATTGAATATATATTTTAGAAATATCAGATTTGTGAAATTACTCGATTGATTAGTTTATTAAACTTATACTGATAATGAAATGTAACAAGAAAATTAGCATAACAATATATAAACAAAACTTTTGATTTTTTTTTCTTTTTGCAAATTATTTCTAATCATAAGGTGTAAGTGATGATGAACCATTTTTTAGTATTCTCTCTAAAATAATCATAGTAATAAATTTTTAATGAAATCTGAAGTGATAAATTTTTAACATCTGTGTTGTAGTGAGTATTAGAAAGTTATAGTATTTCAAAAGAAATATATCTAATATGTCAAGTGATTTTTTTGGTATAGATAGCATCTCTTTTTTTTTGAATTCTCTTGGACAGTTGGACTTCTATTATTACAAATTGATTTATAAAGATTTTATGTCTATAAAATTTTATACATATTTTGCGAGACTGAGGGAACTGCCAAAATTAATATAATTCTGCGGCTCTAAATTCATTGCTATCGAATTAAAACTTTCTTACAGTAGTCGGTGCACATTGAAACGGATCTTAATTCCCAAATTCCAATTGTAGAGGTCTACAAACAAAACTTTAAATTGGAATGCAGGGGTATTCTGGGTAAAGAATGTGACCCTTCTGGCCTAGGCGCTATTTGCTGTTTGCTGCATCAGCAATCTGCAATCTGCATGCATGCAGATCTGAATTAAATATACAACACGGTCTCCGAGACTCCGACAGCAACTGCCTGCTAGTCTGCTACGCCATCTGAGCCCCGCAATAGGTCCTCCGTAAAAGTCTGAGGCTCTGAGCCCCGCCAATAGGTCCTCCGTAAGGGGGAGGTACAAAGGGCATTGAACAAGAAAAATTGATTTACAGTTCTAGAGTCGTTCATTTTATATTTAGATTTCTAATAATTATTGAAAGTATAAATTTAAAATTTAAAATTTTACATTTATATATGTTGTCCCATCTCATTCTTCATTTAATTTGCCGGATGAAGTTCATAATTGGTACCTTTCACCTTGACAAACTGACCATTTCACCTTGTGAATTACTACAGGTGATGTGAAGTCGAGCGAGAGTACCTCAATCAGTGAAAAGGTGGCTGACAGTTGCAACACAACAAATACCAGTTCTTTTGATCAGGTATTTGACATGTTAACATGGATTAGATGGGTTAATACGGGTTATTAGATGGGTTAACATGGATTGGGCAGGGCAGATCAGGTTTTCAAGGAGTCAGATTTAAGGCGGTTTCTTTTGAGATCGAATGACCACAATCCATCATAGAACTTAGTGACAAATTCTAATTAAAAAAAAGAATGCATATTCTATGCGATCTTTATATTTATGAGTTGACGGTAATTCATCATATAAAAGTACATATTTTATGTCTGAACATATTCTATAAATGAATGAAATATTATTAAACTATTTATTTTTAGAACTCATATTTTTTTGTTATAATTTGATCGAGAATTACTATAATAATATTTATTAATCAGAATTTATATGTCATGAACTAAAATTATAATAAGAATATATAATATTAATCATAATTATGAGAATTAGTATGTATTTAGTTTGTTAATAAAATAAATGAAGTATGACGATCAAAACTGACCTTATTAGATTCAAATTAATGTAATTAAAAAAAAAATGATCTGACATTGACTAAAATGTATTTTTAATTTTTTATAAAGAATGACAATACAAATTTTGACCGCCTTGAAATTAGACCCGACCTGAAATACACAACAAAAATGATCCGACCCGGTCTGACCCGATCCAAAATTAGAGACTATTCGATATTAGATAACCTGAATCCCGGCCCGACTCAGACCCAAATGATCAAAAATATGAGATGACCTGAGCTCATAAAAATCTAAAATCCAAGATGATTTGAGCTCATAAAAATCCAAAATCTAACCCAAAATGATCCGAAATATGAAAAAAGCAGACATTGTTAGACCCGAAACACGACCCAAATCTAGACCAGATCGACCCGACCCGGAACGAATTAGCCCGAACTCGACCCATGACCCGACAGATTTTGATGGTCAAACTTACCCGATCCGACTCACATGACTGCCACATCTACATAAAACACACACGAGCTAATGCCTTGTAGGGCTGTAAGAAAAGTTCATAATTCGTAATTCATTGAATATTCGGTTCAATTTTAGTTCATGTTCAGTTCATTCAATTAGTCTTTTTTTATTAGTTCGGTTTGAATTCAATTTGATAACTTTTTTATGAACCAGTTCATGTTTGATTCGTAATAGTTCGATATGTACTTATTTGTATATATTTTAACTATTTATTCGATAATATATACAATAATATAATTATTTTATTATAAAATTAATAAGATATTGTTAATTTATTATAAAATTAATAAATATTAGTTAATTTTTCAAATTTTAATATAAAATTAATAAAATATTAATTATTTATTATTATACTTAAGAATTTCTTTTATTTTGTTATTTTACAAAACATATTTGAATTTAATAAGTTTCTTTGAGATATTTGTGGGATTCTATGAAAAGCTCTAAGAAATACAAATACCAATGATCAAGACTTATGAAGCAGCTTCCTTGAAGACATAATATCATAAACAATGTACTATAGTACAATTCAAAAACCTTTATTTCTGAGTTTTTGCAAGAAATCAGGGTTTCTATCGCAGTAAATCGTTATAACGGTTCCCCAAACATTATAACGTTTTCTCATTACACCCTCAATATTTTTTAAATTTTTTGAAGGCAGAAACTACACTGAGTTAACAGATTGTATCGTTATGTAATAATACATATGAAGCATTATCGCTTCATAACGTTATAATGATTCCATAAATCGTTATAACGTCTCTGATGAACATGACCTTGTTAGAAGCTAGTAAAAATAGTCAAATCATTGTGAACGAACTTGTGAAACGTTCAACGCTTCCTTCTATCATATAATGGTTCACTCCATATATTTCTGAATCGTTATAATGACATCTGACAAGGATATTCTTGTATTTGTAAGAAAACATTATAACGTCTCTTGAATTATTGTAACGTTTTCCTACGCAAAAATGCATGCAGCTTCCTATTTTGGATTATATTTTAAGGAGTTGCTTTAGTATTGCTCAAATGTATCAAACTCTCTCAATCTTTCAGTAATCTAAGCATTCAACCAAAACACCCAAAGAGCTCATATTGTACCATCTTGCAAAATCAAGAAGAAAAGATCTTGAATTTAGCCATATCAAATTTTCTCTTGTAAACCTGTATTTTTTAGCGGTGTTTAAGCTCTAATCGTTGAGTTTAGACTCAATTTTACTTTCAGCATCAAGCTGATTTTTTTAGTCTTGAGTGCTCATTGTTATTCTTGATTTCGTAGAGTTTTAAGTCTTCTTACACTTGTTGTGAAGGAGCAAAAGTTTCTAAATTATAAAATATTTTGAGTAATATAGCGACATTCAGTTAATGGAACGAGACCTGAAGACGTAAGTTTTTATAATCGAATTCCATTAACATCCTGCTTCTTCTTTATTTTCAGCACTTACATATTTTGTTCTTCACATTCTATATTTTTACTAAATTGTATTTCTTAATCATTATTTTACATCAATTGTTTATTTTAACAATTGATATTTAGTTAAATTCTCTTTGCATATTTACATAAAATATTTGACTTTATTTGATCATTCTCTCTTAATTCTTTTTCAGTCAATTATTGTATAAGACATATAGAAAATTAATAGTCACCAAATTTGTTATACATTTTAAATTGTTTAAACTTTAATTCTTGATAAATATCATCTTATAGTATTTTAGAATTATGATTATATAAAATAAATATAAAAATTAAAATAATTAAATTCATTTAAATTTTAGTTTAGATCGAGTTTACTTTAATTTTAATTTTAATTAATTCAAAATAATTTTAAATCAAACTCAAATAATAATAATAATGAATTCGATATAATTTAATTTGTTTGCGTGCGTGCTTACTACCCTTTATATTAAACGGTCTCTCAATCTCTCCTCTCCGCAAAACAGCCTTCGATCGCCGTGCTGTGGTGACCGACGTAAATAACATGAAATCCGCGCCCATTGTTTTCAGCCTAAACATAGTACTGTGCCTCCGTCTCAATCTTGAACGCAACAGGCATGCCTCTATCTGTAATTCTGGATATGGATAAATATTAATTCTAATACGAAGTAACGAAATACTAAAAAGAGAAAGGGAAATTACTTCGGCTTTTATCACACAGGCCAGCTTTCGATCGGGAAGGATTAGATGGGAAACGCTAGCACTCGAGAGATGGAGAATGGCCTTGATTCGCCGGAGGAGAGACCAGACAGCGGAGATTGCCCCATGCCCGTTGCGCGCGAGATCCCGCCGCCGGAGAGCCCCAGAAGGTCCCAAACTCCTTTCTTGTTGACCCCCCAGGTCAGAGTCTGATCTAGCGTCCCAAAAGGGAGCTTTTGTCTTTAATTCTTTTGAAAAAATTTCTTATATGTTAATTGTGTCATGATGTCACATAATGCACCTGAAATTAGTGAGAGCAGGATCGCATGTGTTTATTGATTTTTAAAAATAGGGAGGTGAAGAGTACGACCCAAAGAATATAGCTTTGGCCTGATTTTGATCTTTGAATTATCATGCAGAGTATTGTAAAAGATTAAGTTTTTAATTTCCTACCTTTGGCATTGAAATCGGATCCGTCCGCTTGGTATAAACAATTAGGTCTAGGTTTAAATTGTTACAATTTAGACCTTAATTTTCGGTTTGCCTTGGTGCTTCATGCTGACTCGTTTGTAGATTTTAATTGTTTTTTGTGAAATTATAATTCTAAGTTTATTTTGTCAGAACCAATATCTTTTCCTTTCTCTGATATCGGTATAAACAGTCTGAGTTTACTTTATTACCAGAGTCATTGACAATTTTTGATTCTCTGTATGGCGTTTTCATTCTTCATTAATTGTTTTAATTTTGAGAGCTCAGTATTTTTAATTACTATTACTAAACATTCGTTTTTTCATAGAATTGTGCATTCATGTGTAAATTTGCAGCTACAGCACTTAATTGCATCAAAGAATTATTGTATTGAATTGCATTTCTTGTAGCATTAAGTTCAATCAATAGTATAATGATTTCATTCTTAAATGAGAAAACAACAACATATTACTTGTACAGCTAACTAACGAACAAATTGAATGGAACACAGAATCCAGTGGCGCCGTTGCACAGACAAGCTGACAACTCTGGTGGAATCCAGTATAAGTGGACAAATGACAATGGACCTTATGTGGGAGAGCCGCTAGGGAAGGGTATCCCGACACTAATCACATGGAACCAAGGAGGAAACATTGTTTTTGTCGAAGGATCATGGGACAACTGGTCTATGAGGTGACTATGTTTATGCATTTGGAAAAATAAGAATTTCAAGCATCCTGTTTACATATTTATCCTTGCAGATTCGACAAATTACAACTAGAACAGGTACTTGTACAGAAAATTAGAGACGGACAAAATGAAACTTTGTTAAATCATTAGATTTGGAAAATATGCTGTTTACAAAATTTAAACGTTAAAAATTCAGAACGTAGAAAACAAGTTGAAAGATTCCAAAAAAGTAGTTTCGCAAATTTTGATTGCGACTTGGAACTGATTAGCAAATTGTCCAGACAACTGTATTTATAAGAAGCCAATCACTATTAAGTAGTTCTCCACTAGACCTGTCTATAATTTAATGCCGTGCATGCTGCTTATAAAGATACGGCTTGATCTGTGGACTGCTGTCTTGGGGTGTGGGATATTTTTTTCAAGATTTTCCTATTGTTTTTACTTGATTTCTGTGTTTTACATTGCTAAACATAAAAAATGTCTCTATATGTAATTGCTAGCACAATTGGACCAGCGTTGTTATGGGCTTGTTTGCAGATTAAAGTATACCCATTAACTTCATACTGGAATAATCTAACACATAGTAAACTTTTAGAAAGTTTATAAGCTGGGTTAAGCTAAAGTGAGCAAAAAAGTGAATAATTATGGTCCAAAACTTACAAATGCAAAAAATAAGAGGGAAGAAACAGGAAAATATATTGTCGGAGTTGGATTAGATGAAACAGTGTTCGTGCAAATTAAATTATTTTAAACTTTCAACCACGGAACCTAAACGAGGAAAATATGTTGTTGGATTTGGCAGGACACAATTACAGAAGTTAGGCACAGATCATACAATTTTGTTAGTGCTGCCGTCTGGTATTTATCACTACAAGTTCATTGTGGATGGAGAGTCAAGGTACATAACTGACCTCCCTTGCATAACTGACGATGATGGTCGAGTTTTGAATCTCCTTGATGTCACTGTAAGAAATAAAATTTTGACTTTTGCTTGTGTTATTTTTTTATCAGACAAATCCAACATAATTTTGTATGATCATTCAGTCCGTTCTGTTGGGGACCTGTGATAATAATTTACAGCGGACATGGGTTACTTTGCCTGATGCCTAAATAGACCTATCCTTTTACCATGTTAGCAATTTGACATTGTTTTCATATGCTCCATTGCTGGTTATATTGCATATCATGTCGGAATCAAAAGGTCTTGTTGCATTTTCAAAGATTGTATCGAACTCGAGCAGAATTAAAGTCTGATATGACAAATCAATGTGCAAGCCTTCAGGGATGATGTAAAAGAAATAATAGAAGTTTAGGGGTTAATATGGAAAAAGAAACTCTTATTAGATTATTAGACTAAATTATTTATTCCCACATTGTTAATTTTCTGTTGTATATTGATCCAAACCTATTTTTCATCATCATATTTCAATGCAGGATTATGTACCAGAGAGTGTAGACAGCGTATCTGCATTTGAGGCTCCACCATCCCCTGAATCGAGCTATGACCGACACTTCCCTGGGGAAGAGGAGTTCACCAAGGAGGCCCCAATGCTACCGTCACAACTACTAGAACCAGTCCTCAAGAACTTAGACGATCCAAACCTGGCAAAACCGCAACACGTAGTCCTTAACCACCTGTTCCTGGAGAAGGGGGTCACGCAACGGTCGATGCTCGCGCTTAGCCTGACACATAGATTTCAATCCAAGTATGTGACTGTGGTCCTTTACAAACCCATAAAGAGGTGAAGAGAAAGGGGTTTGCTATATGGGTGATTGTTGTGCATGTGAATATTGTATAGGGATGTTGCTCTTATTTTGTGCTTTCAGCCCTTCCCCACCTAATCCTCCCTCCAACTGTCAACTTTTTTTCGTAAAGAGGATGTAATATGACAATTTAGTGTGGTTAGTTTCATTATCAGGCTTTCAGATGGCTGAAGCCACTCTATAATAGCAGGTTTATTTAAAAATTCCAATTCATTGTGAGTTCTCCGCAACTTGCAGTTTTTAGTAATAATAAGTTTTATTAAATTAATATTATTAAAAATAAGAGTGAGAAAAGTAAAATTTTAAATATACGAATGGCAGCGCGCCATTGAGGTGCGTTTTCTTATTTTTATGAAATGCGTCACTGGCAGTGGCGCGTTTTATTATTTTTACGAAACGCGTCACTGACAGTGGCGCGTTTCTTTTTTATATATACAAAACGTTGGCGCGTTTCATAAAAATAATGAAACGCGCCACTGCCAGTGGCGCGCTGCCATTCGTATATTTGAAATTTTACGTTTCTCACTCTTATTTTTAATAATATTAATTTAATAAAACTTATTATTACTAAAAACCGCCGCAACTTGCTGGTACCAGGCAAAGCGACTCTTGATGGACCTCTTGCTTTTGTGGGATGCTAGATAACGAAATCCTTAGCTCGCTAGGCCCAACTCAGTCCAAACTGAGTACTATTATCGAATTACATGCCTCACAATCTGACATAAGATTTTTTTTAATGGTGTTAATTTGTGGATACCTCTATTTGTATATTTGTTTACCATTAAATTGATGTCAACTCTCTCCGAATTCAAATTAGTTTTTACAAGTTCTGTTCCCGAGTTCGGTTATGCTTTATCATTATAAGTTGAAACTTTTGACAGGAAAGACAGGTTAGTGCGAACTATCCAATGCATGGTGTTCATAAACTATTGAATATTATGCATTACATTTATATAATCACACGCTCCGTTTCCATTTGTCAGAAAATGGAAAGATGGAGAAAAAAAATGTGCCCAGAGTTCAACGATGACTGGCAGGACATCATATATAATATAAGATGGAAAAAATTATAAATATCTCGAACAATGTAATATCTAATTAATTAAGGGATGCGCATCACAACCATTGCTTAGATTTAAGGGAAATTTTTTAAATGCCACTCTAAAACTTGGAATTTAGGAATTTGCCACCCTAAAACTTAAAATTAGTTATTTGCCACACTAAACTCATATAATTTAGTAATTTGCCATAATTATACCTCTAATCCATTTTTTGATAAAAAAAATACTGTTAAAATAGAGTAAATATAATTTATGACTAAAATACCCTTACTTGAATATGAATTCAAGTACATTGATCGGTACCGATTTATTTCCTTTCTCCTGTGCACGCCTATCAAAAGCTAGACATCCCTCAGTCTCCTCCGCCAAAATCACTCCATCCATCTATCCGTCCGGCCCGCCAGATATTGGTAATAACTAAATTGAATTACTATCTTATGGACCTTGTTGAGTTATTTCGGAACTATGGAAATTTTATTATGCTTAAGCTTACTGGTACCTGTTTCCAGAGTACACAATATACGAGTTTGTTTTAGTTCTTATTCAAAAATTACCATTGCAGGGTGATACACTATACTACTTGGGTATACAAGGATTGCGCATAGCTGGTAGTCAAGGTGTCCTTGTTATTGCTATTTGCCAAGCACTTCTTATGGTACTGATAATATTTTTACTTCATTTTGTTTTAGTTTTTGGAATTGAACTTTACTTATTGATGCATATATTGACTTCGTAAACTATAACATTGGTTTAATTGACTTCGTAAACTATAGCATTGGTTTAATTGACTTCGTAAACTATAGTTTTGGAATTGAACATAGCAGTTTAATTGACTTCGTAAACTATAGCAGTTTTGTGCATTCATAGTCGGTACCAATTTTGGTACTACTGATCTTTAACTGATACCATTGATTTATAAGAGATACCAAATTAACCGTTACCACTGATCTTAATTTGGTATACACTGGTACCATTTTTGTACCGTTTGACTGGCTTCTAGCAGGCCGGACTATGGCGAACGAGAGTTGATCGATAGGAGGAGGTGGAGGGGCAATGGGGCAACAGGCAAAGACGAAAGGGACGGTGGAGATTTGGCAAAGACGATCTCTGGCGGGCGACAATTGATCAATGTGACTGAGAATGAGGCCTTGACTAATTGATTGATGCCACTGGAAGGGAAGGAGATGATGACGATTAACATATGTATTTAAAAGGGCAGTTGTGGAAATAACAAAATATAATCCATTATACATAACCTTTAAAAATATTTTTAATCGGAAAACAAGATTAGGGGTATAATTGTGGCAAATTACTAAATTATATGAGTTTAATGTGGTAAATAACTAATTTTAAGTTTTAGGTGGCAAATTCTTAAATTTTAAGTTTTAGAGTGGCATTTAAAAAAATTTCCCTAGATTTAATGGTGAAAAACAAGAAGATGGCACAATGCTGCCATCAGTAAGTATGGCAGCATGCATGCCTGTGTGAACTCGATCCACCGACCAGAGTTATACGTGGAGCACGCCTAGAGAACGTGGCAGCTCTTCGTTGGATTCTCGTACAAAAGCACACCAATTACAAACCCGACAGGCCAAAGTGCTACATCCACTCACCACTATAATCCCCACTACACAATTCTCCAATTTATATATACCTTCATAGACGACGATCAATATCATCCAACAAAACAGAGAATAGAAACACTAATTAAGCTAGCTAGCTAGTTAACCAGATGTTAATTATGGGTTTCACTCAAAAATACCTCTTGCTTGCTGTGGTACTTGTTTTAGTTGCTACAATTGGGCTTGATCTGGTCAGTGGAGCTGGCGAATGCGGCAAGGTCTCGCCTGACAGTATGGCTCTCAAAATGACTCCATGCGCACAGGCTGCTCAAGATCCAAAGGCAAAGGTGTCACCCAAATGCTGCGCTGAGGTTCAAGCATTCGGCAAAAACCCTCGCTGCCTGTGCGCCGTGCTTCTTTCTAACGCTGCGAAAAAAGCTGGCATTAAGCCTGAGATTGCCATTACAATTCCAAAACGGTGCAATCTCGCAAAACGCCCTGTTGGATATAAATGCGGACGTATGTGCATTTAGTATCTTTGAAAATATACTTGATACTTATTAATTCGAATCATTTCAATTTTGTCAACTTGTATTAACTTTTTCCCCTTCTGTTAAATGCAGCATATACTCTGCCTTGAAAGTTCTACATATTTTGAAGAGAGAAGTGTTATTCAGAAGGGTTAAATAATAGAAGTACACTATATTTATGTTATATAATTCGGCTTCTGGTACTACCTACGGAGTTTGTAGTTCATGTAATAATGTAATTGAATAAATTGCTATACAATGATATTTATGGATGTTTAATAAATAGTGTGTTTGAATATACATATTTCTGTGCATTGCCAACAAATTGAAGTTCTCTAAAATAGAAAAGGGTAGTGATACGGTGCCTTCGGTTCCGCCTCTAGGGTTATCGATGAGTTGGATATTGATAAATAAATAAATTATATTTTATATAATTATTATATTAATAAAATTTGGGATTTACTATGGATAGCTCGGTCAGAAGGAACGAGAAAAGAGGTTAAAATAGGTAGAATTTGAGGCCCACAAAGCCAATCGGATCAAAGAGTATATACAATAAATACAATAATTCAAACGAGTTATATAAGAATTCTATAAAAATGTAACCACCAACATTACTTTATTGCTTAAGGAAAATTGCAAGCAAATTAAAGATAATTTTATATATAAGAGAGGCATTGCTTGTAAGTTGTAATAATGCTGCATCTTTATGGGGCACTACACTCGACAGTCACACTTAATGAAGTCTTAAAACCGGCTATCCCTATTCCTTTATATAGAAACCAAGCCATCTAGAATAATTTGCGGCGCTTTGCGGTTGTGCATATTTCGCTCCAAAAGTTTTAAAAATGGATTAAAAATGGCGGCCTAGGACTGAAAGCCTACTACATACTAGTAATCAGGCTTTAGAAATGGCAGACGGCTATACACCTCACTGGTAAGTTCTAAAATTTGATACCCTACAAAAAAAATTGATACGAAAAATTTATTTGGAGGATTAGATCGACCATTTAAACATGAAAAATAAAAAAACTGATCCATCAACATATCAACTGATATTCTAACGTTAATACATTAGCAACGCTCGTAAACTACTTTCCTAAAGTTTACAAACATAAAATAATGCCATGATGATTATGTTATTTTAACGATTTTGATAATGAGTTCTCAAATAAACTAGAAAATTACAATTAGAAGAAAGTTCATAAAGTACTATTCTTACACTTATATGGTTATACATGGATGGATTGTTTTTTAAATTTCATACAATTAAAGTATTATTAATTTGATTGTATCAAAGATAATTAAATTAGAATTATTTTAAATTATATAAATTTTTAATGGTATTTGAGGAACAGTCAACTAACACTAAAGTTAAATGTGATTTAAACAAAATCAATTTACAAGTACAAAAATATATCTATAAATTTTTTATTCTTAACAAAATTTACAATTTTATTTAAAAAAATTCTGTCAAAATTATATACTCAAATTGTTTTCTTTGACATCCTGATACCGATAGAAAGTCTAAATCCGATTATCAAAATTACCATTAATTACATTGTATCAAGAAATACGAGAGAAGTTTATTTAGATGATGAACATTTTAAGAATCAAGAGGCTGTTCTGGTACTCAATTTGACAATTTAATTTCATACCACAACACCCGTTGGATTTCTAGCGGTAGCACTGAGAAATCTTTACACTTACCTGTGGGCTGTGGCCCTTCGTCTCCTTCCCATTTATTTTTGGCGCGAACGAAATCCTCTACAGAGCAAAAATAAAAAAATAAAAAAAAAACAGTTGGAATACTTTTTGTTTGATCCGTTCGATTAAAAATTAACGGTTTTTTATAATTAAAATGAGCCGTCAAAATTAACATTCAGAGCATAGTGTCCGCAAATGATGCGAACCTAGGGGTGTAAACGGATCGGATAAAAACGGATAATGCTCTTACCGTATCTGTATCCGTTATAATTTTTCGGAATATTCGATGGATACCGGATATGAATCGGATATCGGATGGATATAAATACGAATATGGATATATTTCGGATATTAAATAAAAATATTGTATGTATCATTGAAAAAAAAAATTGTATAGTATTTTATCATAAAATCATTAATTATAAAATTTAAATATTAATTATTATTATATTAGTAGTTTAAATATATTAATGAATTATAAAAAAATGATACATTAATATAAATTAAATATAAAATAAATTAAATTTATAATGAATGCTAAAAATCTAACTAAAAGATATATAATAGAAATATTTCGGATAATATCGGATCAGATACCTTTGAATAATGTCGGATATTAATGAATAATAGCTAAATGGTCGGATACAGATAGGTAAGTGTCTTACCATACCCGCATCCGTAAAAGAAATTTGGATACGGATTCGAATACGGATATCTCCGGATACGAATCCGTATCTGAAATTCTTTTACGGATACAGATCAGATAATTTTCATTATTTTTCGAATCGGATCACGGATAAAATCGGATATTATCTGATCTGTTAATACCTCTACGCGAATCGGACACGCATCCTCTGTAGTGAATTTTCTGTGGAGAGTTTTTAAAGATTAATCATAATAATTATGGAAAATCTAAACACGAATTTTGATGCATAAGATTTATTATTATTAAATCAACGGATCAGACGCGAACCCCTCTGGAGAGCGAAAAAAAAAGCACACTCCAAATCAACACAAACCCGGCCCTTCTTTCCCTCCGATCAATCCCCTCCACCTCCCGCCTCCCTCTCGCGCTCGCTCTCATCTCTCGCGCACTTCCTCAAGAAGCCCGCCGCATTCCCTTTTCTCCTCTCAGTCTTCGTGCTACTCACCTGGCTTTCTCTCCGCTTCCACCATCCGAACTCCCTTTCCTCCGATCACGGTGGCTCGGTCGCAGGCGTCGATTTCGATGCCTATGCCAACCCCGTCAGGTTCAGCGCCGCAGAGTTCCCTTCTCTCATCGCCAAGGACAAGAGGGGTTGGTTGATGGATCCTGTCGCAGCTTCACGTCACGCTGGGCTTAACGGTGAGCTCGGTTAAATGAAAAGATAATTGAAAAAAAAATCAGACTATTTTTTACCGGTACCTCTATCATTTTAAACATTTGGATGTACAAAATCAAATTGGCAATAATGGACAGTGATTCTGATGTGGTTCGTCCTCTTGGTTGTTATAATGTCATGCTGTAAATGGTAATTATATTTGCAGCATTATTTTTTTTCCAGGAAATGGAATTCATTATATCTGTAAATTATGCTGCTGTGACTTGTATAAACTGACAGAAAGGTTCAAATTCATATAATTAGGCTGAGTTTGCTTGTGAAATAGGAACCATCTTATTTGTGTAATTGACTATTACGTTAATAGAATAATAAATTGAATCATAGTATACATTTCTCAACCAGAGACCCTGTTAACAAGAGAAACTGTCCCTAATATTGGCAAACTGACAATTATATATTGTTGCTTTATTGTACAACTTTTATATAATTTAATTATGATTTACACACAAATACTGAAAAGATAATAAAAATGAGTACTTGCAAGTTTTTCAAATTAGAGAGAGAATAGGCTGAATGTACCAGTGATCCTTTCATTGTTTTAGTTTTTTGTACAATGTTTCTAGTTGCTTGTGCAAAAGTGGTGTCCCAACTGTATGGATCATTTTTCACGCATTCAGTGCTACTTTAGTCTTGTGTTTAGCTTGAACTGATAAACCTACATCTATTACTTTGCGTAGTACATATCTTTATTAGCACTGCTCAAATTTTTCTGAAATGTTCTTCAACTCATATGTAACTTTCAAATTTTACTATGCAGGAGGTGCTGTTGATTGTTCTTCATTGCACGTGGGCCAGATCAATCCTGGAACACTCAGGGGAAACCATCGGCACCACACTTGCAACGAAACTTTCCTGGTTTTGGGGTCCTGAGACTAAGTTTAGGGCAAATCTTTTGCAGTACTTGTAATTTTTTTGTTTGCCTTTTTCCACATAATATCCCAACTTTTGTTTGTATCCAATGTGTTGGTCGTGGTACCAACTATCAATTGTGAATAATAAAGCCAATAAAATAATAAATGAAAATAATTGAACTGATGATACTAATAAACACGTTAAGCTGAGGAAGAATGAGCATATTTTTTGAACTTTTCCGTACCTAGTTCCTAGGTCCTACCATCTCCTCAGCGACCAGTGCGGCAACGTTGGGAAACTTGACTTGTAAATTTGAAATTTTAATTTGTCAGTTTTCATTAAGCCAGACAATTATAAAACCAAGTAAATATAACAAAGACAAATGCTCATTTAGTACCTCTACAGGCAGATTCACTTGGGATGATCTTAAAATGTCAAATTAGTAAAGAAAAATTATATCTTTTATTCACTTGCTATGTAGTTGGAGAACCTTAACATCAAAGACAAAGGCTATGCTGAGGTCATCATATCTGCTGATGAGGTTGCAATAGTGTCAAGCCCCAGTGGGACCGCGCATGCCTTGGTAAACATAGAGTGCGATTCACATCTTTTATTGGCTGCCAGGATACTAAGATAAGTCCTAATAGCTCAAATACTTGACTTCAAGGTCTGGAAAGATCTCTAGTGCTAAATTTTAGGTAAGGTAGCTTTTTGGTACCTTGTGCTTCTGACATATGTGCATAGTAGGTTTACTAATTGCTAGTTTGCTACATTGAGAATTTTCAAATTTTGGTAGAGTGAATTTTAGTTGAGTCTTTTTCAACCTTTCAGAATGGGTTCAAGTTCTACGTCTGGCTTGTCAGACTTCAAATGTAGGATTTATTGCTTCTGTACTTGATCATATGGTTTTATTCACAATATTGGTTATTTGTTTTGTTGTTTTTGAACTTGTGTACAGTTCTTGATCCAATAAGAAAAAAAAGTAATATGTACAGCACCTTGCAACGTTTTTGAAACAGATATATTCTTTGATTCTTTCCAAGAAACAAAAAGGTAGGGAGTTTATGAATGATATTGTGATTATTTATCATTATGTATTTATTACCAATGAAAATTATTATCTATTTGGCATCATTATAATTACTATGAGTAATTATTTTGATTACTAAAAAAAAGATTTAGATTTCATCCAGTACAGGATTAACCTTTTATATTAGAAAGGATTAGATTTGTATATTTGAAGAGTAAATGATACAGAGAAGTTTTCTAAGCAATAGAAGCATCACTGCATTATTATGGTAGATAAACTCAGCAGCACTCCGCACTGGAAGGTATCAAGGTGACCTCTCCCAGATTCCCAAAGGGGGGGAGAAAACAAAGGTTAGATTGCCCAAATTTACATGCTCTTGTGAGTGACATGCTAATGCTAGTAGAAGTGGCGGACCGGAGGTTGCCTCTTTCTATTCTTCTGTGCTTGCAATTGAATAGCAGAGCTGGCGCCCGTAGGCCCCGTACAAATTCGTCCTCTATGCTGCCTCTGGGTCCTGGCCAGTTTCTTTTCCGCTTGGATCGCCACTAGATACAAGCCTACAACCAGCTCCATTACTTCACTTGTCATGGTTGGATAATTAGTTAAAATCTCACTAACCATTAGCAGCATAATCATATATTTGATTCATCTTTTATTGTCCATCTCATTTCTCCTCATTTGTTAACTATTATTAACTAATTATGTATCAGATAAGTAAATTACCTATTTATGAACTGTTAAAATTTTAGTTCTTTGTATAAATTTATGTACGTATTATATATATTATATATAATGATTAAACTTTAGCATCCAAATTGAACGGTTGGACGAACAATAAATTATGGACACCTGACTGTAGTATTTTTCTCGTCATGCTCCTATACAACTTTTTATCTGTTTTGCAATTGGGCTTTTCAATTTTCTTTTTAAAATGATGCGACAGTTGGCTAATTATTTAAAGTAAAATATGCTCAAATTGATGCGACAGTTGGCTAATTATGTAAAGTAAATTATGCTCAAATCATTCTCTTTTCTAACTAAGAATATTTCTTTAATATTGTTTCACATATTTGTATTTTATTTGCATGACATTCGATCAATATCTTTTACGCGGACCAATTTGTAAGGATTCGTCTTCTGACAAAACATTTCGTACATGATTCATGAATCGCATAAGAACACATTTTTCAAAGTAGTACTTGATATGTAAGAAAATGTTTCTTATTAGTTCTTAAATCTCCTGAAGTTTCAGCATCCTGTATTTCTGTTGTATTAGGGTCCGTTTTCTTTCTTGGTTTTGGCTTTGACAAGGCATGGTTGCAATTTTTTTTTTATAGACTATTCTATGATGATTTGAAAAACCAATTAAGTTTTAGTCTTGGCTATCACGATAAACGATAAAATTACAAGCTAAAATAGTCCCAAAATCAGATGTTGAAAAATTTAGCTCAAAATTGATTTTATTTTTATTTATTTTTGTTTAACAGCATAGCCTTCTCTGTTTTGAACTTGGCATGCTATGGCTCAAAACCACTTTGCCACTCAAAGTTCCAAAGAGACCGACTTAGTGCCTGTTCTTTTCTTTGATTTTGATTAGCATGTTCAAAACTAAGGTCTTAACATGCTATATTGTGAATGGCGCAAGTTAGGGTGTCAAATATTTCGCTCAGACTTAAATTTTTCAAAACATATTTTTAAGCATTTTTGGTTTGTATTCCACTTCGCTTTGCGTGCTAGTTGTAAAAAACCTGATTTGCTTTGGGGTGCACCGAACACCCTGTAACTTTGTTTTTACCAAATCACGAAAGGCCAGGCTATTATTATGAAATCGAACGCCCCCTAATTGTTCTCGTTGTTTGTGTCTTTTTAAGCGCAACTTAAAATTAATAAAATAATTAAAGTTATCTCTGAATTAAAAAGAGAGTGTTTCAAATTCGTATCTAATTATGTTTAGTACATGTTTATTTACGATGTACTAATCATATAATGCTACCGATAATCTTCACATTATTTGTTTTCATGTATATTTACCAAAATTTTGCACGCGGTCGCATGAAAATCCGCATGTTGGCAACAAAAAACACAGCATTATAGAAAAAAAATAGAAAAGATTTTCAATAATTTAATTCCACAAAATTCCTCATTCGTTAACAATGTGAAACTCACGGTTCACGCCTACTGGTTAAGAAAAAGTTAGAAAAAATAATAAATACAGCATAGCACATCTTTTTCTAAAAAAAGGTACAGCATAGCACAACTAATTCCCAGCTGCTGAGAATCATGGAAAAGATAACATGCTTCATGCTTAGCACAGTCCAGTCCAGAAAGAGTGATAAAGATTTTTTTTTTCTTTTTCTTCCTGCATAAAAAAAATCATCGAATAAAATGATCAAAAATTTGTAAAGAAAGATTTTTTTCAATGGGAGATATTAACCTTGCCTTTTCTTATGTTTTCATATTGGGATAAATCACTATAAACTAGTTACGTCTACGAACTATTCGACATCTTTGACAAATTTTACGAACTGATGCTCCAATTTTCATAATTCTTATTTTTATTTCTTTGAAAAAAATAAAACTCAGGTATATTAACTTTTTAATTTTTTTTTGGGATAAAAAACTCCTATGACCCAGAAAGAGAACCTAATATATAACACTGCAGAAAAATTCATAAGTTGTTCGGTGTTCGATTCGGTTTTAGCTTGAGTTCGATTCGTTCATTAGATTTTTCTATCAATTTGATTTAAGTTTGGTTCGATATTTTTTTAATGAACTAGTTCGAATTCGATTCGTAATAGTTTGATATGTAGTTATTTGCATATATTTTCACTATATAGTCATAATATAATTATTTTATTATAAAATTAATAAGGTATTATTAAATTAATAATTATTAGCTTTTTATAAATTTTAATATAAAATAAATAAAATATTAATTATTTTAACTCTAATTATTTATGATAATATAAAAATTAAAATAATTGAATTCTTCTAACGTTTGATTTTAGTTCGAGTTCAATTTAGGTCAAGTTCGATTTAACTCAAATTTAATTTAATTTAAATTAATTTTAAAACAAACTCAAACACTAATTTTTCGATCGAATTCAATTCATTTGCGCCCTACTGGCTACTGATATGTAGAGGTGGCAATCGGGCGGGGTGGGTTGGGTTCTGGTTACGGTTCGGACGGGTCGGGTAGGGTAAGTTTGACAAAAAAAAATTTTAGGTCACGGGTCGGGTTTGGATCGATCCAATTCGGGTCGGGTTGAGTTTCGGGTTGAACACTATCATTTTTTCGGGTCTCGGGTCATTTCGGGTTCTTATTAACTCAGGTTGTTACACTTAATAATTTCTTTAATTTTGTTATTTTATAAAATGTTATTGAATTTAATAAGTTTTTTCTTTGAGATTTGATTGTATGATCCTAAAAAGCATCAAGGAAATGAAGAAGAAATACTCAAGATCAATTCAGAGGCTTCTATGAAGATATAGGATCATATCCAATGTAAAAGTATAATTCAAAATCTTATATTCTTCATATTATGCAAAGAATAGCTCTCTGTCGCAGATAAACGTTATAATGATTCAATACACATACTAAAAAATATTCTAAGTTCTTTGTGAGTAGAAATGAGCCAAAATTAACAGAGTGTATCGTTATGTAACGCCTCGTCAAGCGTTATAACGACTCAATACACCTACTCAAAAATATTTTAAGTTCTTTATGAGAAGAAATAAGTCAAAATTAACAGAGTGTATCATTATATAACGCTTTGTAAAGCATTCAACACTTCATGAAACGTATAACGATTTAGTGAATCGTTATAACGTTTCTAAAGATCAATAGACCTGTCAGAAGGTTGATCAAATAGTCAAAGTGTTGATAACGTTTATGTAAAGCGTTCAACGTTTCCTATATCGTTATAACGGTTCATTCTATTCATTTCTGAAACGTTATAACATTATGTAAAATTCTTACAAGAGGTATTCTTGAAAACTCAAGATTCATAATACATAAATGTTATAATAATTGATGAAATATTATAACGTTTCCCGACACAAGAATACCAGTTCTCTCTGTTAAATGATTTATAAAAGGTAATGTTTTGGGATTGTGATTAATTATTAAAAACTATCAACATCTCTAGCAATCTAGAGCACTCAACTTACTACAAACAAAGAACCCTTACTTACTTCCTTGTAAATTATAAGAAACAAAGATCTTGAATTAGCCAAATCTAGAAAAATTTTGTACAATTTTTGTTCAGCGTGTTGCACTTCATTGAGCTTTGTTTCAATTCTTTCTTCAGCTGTTGTGTTGTGTTTTTGAGCCTTGAGTGCTCCTTTGGTGTTCTCTTTTTGTAGTTTTTAGTCTTGTTGCACTTATATTGTGAAGAAGCTAAACCTTCTTAGTTGTAACACAGTTTTTAGTAATAAAGTGACATCATGTAAGTGGGGTGAGACCCAGAGACGTAGGCATTTTAAGCCGAACTCCGTTAACATTTTGAGTGTTCTTTAAAATTTCTACACTTGACTAATTAGACCAAAAAATTCATTTTTGGTAAATACCATCTATCTTTATTAAAATTCATCAGTGGTATCAGAGCTTTAGGTTCAAAATTATAGTTTTACCAACCTAAATGGCACCAAGTAGGCATATCAAAGAACCCCCGATATTTGATTCTTCATGCAAGGACTTTTTCTATTAGAAGAAATGCATGATTAATTACCTCAATATTCTTGATGTATGGTCTATTGTTGAACATGGATATGAGCCAAAATATAATACCACTATCCATAGTTTGACCACTAAATCTCAAATAGATAAAAGTCTAAATGATTGTGCGGTAAATGCTATACTTAACTCGGTTAGTGAACCAATAACACTAGTTTTTGATAACATGACTAGTGCTAGGGATATATGATTGACCTTACTAAATAGGTTTGAAGGTAATACTCAAATCAAAAGAACCAAAATTATGGGTCTTGAAATCAAATTTCAAAATTGTAAAATGGAAGATCATGAATCGATTGAAGAAATGTATAATAGGTTGCTATCTATTCAAAATGAATTTTCAGATTTGGGTGAGACTCTAACAAATAATAAAATCGTAGGTAAAATTCTAAGGGTGATGCTTTGAAGGACAAGATAGGAAGCACTCGTCTTCGCTCTAGAGGTAATGCAAGGGACAAATGATGCCTTCACGTTGGATGAGTTGTATACTCATCTAAGATGCTTTGAAGAAAAACTGAAATAAATGGGAGATTATCATGTTGAACCAAAGCAAGTTGTCTTTCCCGCTCAAAGCAATGCCAAGCACTTTCACCCATCAACCTCACACGAAAACTTCATTCAATCACTTGATCATAAGGTTTCAAAAGATGCAATGCTCCTCTCAAAAATATTCCAAGGAATGCTTAATTTTGAAAAGAAATTCAACAAAAAAAGAGAGGGGCATGACAAGAAGGTGATATACTTTGGATGTTACAAGCCATACATTCATGATTTCATGATTTCTCCTATTTCCTCATCTCAAGGGTACCGATGGTACAAACCGCCAAGACCAAAAAGACAAGTCCTCCAAAGATGATTTTAAAGGAAGAAGAAAAGCTAAAGCCATGAATGTCATATGTGATGTTGATTCGGATGATGACAATAATGACTCCGATAATAAAGCATCTCACTCTTAAGAAGCAAATTTCACACTTATGCCCATGGTGGAGGATATCTCAAGTGGTATGGATGTGGAGACCATCATCATCTCTAAAAACATCACCGATCCCATCATCATTGAGTTTTACGCAAAATAGCCGAGTTAAATAAGCCTAAGACTCAACTATCCACCATGATGTGTGCATAACCCACCGTTCAAGCCTCTCTCAAGCAACCATCTTCAAGTTCACAAGAAGAAGGAGTCAAGGTTGCACCTCCAACATCAACATTGGAGATTGTCAAGGAATCAACATTATCTTTCTCTACAAGCATGACTTTTGAAAAATAATTAGTATCACCATCCAAGGTAAACTACTTTGCAAATCTATCTAGTGATAGTGATGAGTCGGATGATGAGTTTGATCCATACACTCTCTCTTGTCCAAGCAATTCTAGTAATGTACATTTGTCTCATTCTAGGACCCTTGTATATTTTGAGTCCTCCAACATTCTTAAAGCAATGATTCTTGAGTTAGAGAAGATGGTAAGCATTTACCAATCTAAAATGGATGAGTTTGAAAGAACTACAAGTGAATTGTCAAAATATAAAGGTGAAAATGTTATTTTAAATGTTCAAATTCAAACCCTTAAAACTGAAAATAGGGCTTTCAAGACAAATAGTAATTTGAGAGATAATACTAACTTGGATCTTGAGCTTGTTTATGGAATAAGACATCCTCATGATAAGTCCGACATAGGTATGTTAAAGATTCATCTTTATCAAATTTCAAGCCTAAAAAGAGCTCTACATTGAAAGAAAAGCAACCTAAAAATATTTTTGCTAAGAATGTCAAATCTAGTTTAGATATAAATGATAAATTAAATAACCAGGCCTATCAATATAGGTATACCAATATAAAAAATACCAAGACTACCTTTAGGCCAAAGGGTGATAATAGGGTATACCATAGGGGTCCTAATGATTGGTCTTATGACATTGAAAATAAAAAAGTTTTTCAGAAAATTGATAAATCAAATGTTGCATCCCAACAGTTCAAAATGTTCAAACAAATGTGATTTCAAAAGGAAAACCAAGTTCATCCAAGTTGCCCAAAGTTCAAGAACTTACCTCACATTTTAAATCTCATTTTATGCAAGAAAAATGTCATGTTCCAATAAGGATATTTTATAACTATTGTTGTAAAATATGTCACATTTCATTGGATTGTAACTTTAGGAAGAGAAGCAACAAAAATATCGCTTGAGTTCCTAAGGTCATTTCCTAGAGTGTAGATGAGACAATTCTACCTAAAAACTCTAATAGTAAAATATTTAAGGTGAGAAAAATGTCAAGATATATATTAGTTAATTAAAGTTATTATTTTTTCTTCTAATGACTAATATATTCTTGTAGGTATGTTTGGTCTCCAATGAAATTGCTTGGATAATAGATAGTGGATGTACCCACCATATGATTGGTAACAAAATGAATTTGAAAACTTTGCAACCAATTGATGGTGGTATAGTCACTTTTGGTGGTAATCAAGGTAAGATTATTGGTATAAGATCGGTAGAAAACTAACATATAATCATTACCAATGTATATCTTATTGAAGGCCTAAATTTTAACTTATTAAGTGTAAGCAAACTTTGTGATAATGGATATCATATTACCTTCAATTCAAATTCTTGTCATCTTATTGGTAGTTCTACTAATAAATTATTGTATCAAGAAAAAAGAGATAAGAGTATATATTATTTGTATCTAAGTCATTTCGAGTTTGGTGAAACATATTTGAGTGTCATAGCATCCGACTCTTGGTTGTGGCACCGAAGATTGGGTCATGTCTCAATGGACTCAATCAAAAAGTTAGTAAGTCTTGAATTGGTTCGGGGATTGCCAACAAAAAGATATGAACTCGAAGGGCTCTGTGATGCATGCATACAAGATAAGGATAAAATATCAAGTTTCAAAGTCAAAGAAATGGTATCCACTAATTTTCCCTTGGAATTGCTTCATTTAGATTTATTTGGCCTAATAAACATTCCAAATATCTCAAGAAAAAAGTTTGTGTTTGTTATTTTAGATGACTATAGTCGCTTTACTTGAGTTATTTTTCTTGTCTCAAAAGATGAAATATTTGAGCAATTTGTTAATTTTTGTTATAGGGTAGAAAATGAAAAATCCTCTAAAATTGGTACTATCCATAGTGACCATGAAAAATAATTTGAAAATATAAAATTTGATGATTTTTGTAATAAAAAAAGGTATAGATATGAATACTCCGCTCCACATACTCCATAACAAAATGGAGTTGTAGAGATGAAAAACCGAACATTGCAAGAACATGCCCGAACCATGCTTCAAATTTTCTGTGGGCCGAGGTGGTTAATACAACATGTCACGTAGTCAATCGAGTAAGTCTACATCCACTTATTAAGAAAACACCATATGAGCTATGGATTGGGCGCAAGCCTAATTTATCATACTTTAGAGTGTTCGGTTCTAAATATTTTATTTTGAATGAGACACCAAAAGTTACTAAATTTGATTCAAAATCAATTAAAGGAGTATTGGTAGGATATTCCTCCACAAGTAAAGCCTATAAAATTTACATACCGACATCACGGATTGTGGTAGAATCTGTGCATGTCAATTTTGATAAAACTATTAACATTAGGGCCGACAAAGTTCCATATAATGTAGGTGATGGAGCTGAAAACATCAATGCATTGAATGACAATCAAGCCATAATTGTTGAAGATGTACAAGAACCTCCAACATTTCATGAGGCCCTAACAACCATGAATGAAGAACAAGTTATCGAAATTACTCAACAAGAAGTGCAAAATGGTTCAACAACTCAAGAGGAAGAAGAGAGTCAAGTTATGCAAGAGGAGCATAATGCATTAAATGATGACATCAGTGTAGACCACATCTTGCCATCTCAAGACTCAAATCATCAAGTTCCAACCGATCTTAGAGAAGTGTCTTCTCATCCTCTTTCTAGTGTAATTGGTGATCCTAGGGAAGGTGTAAGGACAAGATCAAAAATAAATAAAATGATTGCCTATTGTGCTTTTGTATCTCAACTTCAGCTCTAAAATTTTAAAATGTGCTAATAATGATTCATATTGGATTTGTGATATGCAAGAAAAATTGAACCAATTTGAAAGAAATCAAGTATGAGAACTAGTTCCTAGGCCAAATAATAGAGCAATTATAGGTACAAAATGGGTCTTTAGAAATAAACTTGATGAGAATGGGATAAATGTTAGAAATAAAGCTAGGTTGGTTGCCCAAGGCTATATACCCAACAAGCCGGTATTGATTTTGAAGAAATATTTACACCGGTTGTACGTCTTGAATCCATTAGGATGCTTTTGGCATATGCATCACACAAATATTTTATATTATATCAAATAGATGTCAAAAGTGCATTTCTTAATGGATTCTTAGATGAAGATGTGTATGTCCAACAACCACCTAGGTTTATTAACCAAACTTATCTCAATCATGTTTATAGACTCACAAAAGGTTTATATGATCTTAAACAAGCCCATAGAGTTTGGTATGATAGACTTAGTTCTTTTCTTCTTTCAAATGGTTTTATTAGGTGTCAAAATGATACCACTCTCTTTACTAAAAAGAAGTGTAATGATTTTTTTATTACTGCAAGTTTATGTTGATGATATCATATTTGGCTCAACTAATTCGGCACTTATCGATGAGTTTTCTTCTTTGATGGGCAATGAATTTGTGATGTCAATGATGTGAGAACTTATATTTTTTTTGGACTTCAAATTAAGCAAATAAATGTTGACATCTTCATTAGTCAAACCAAATATACTAAGGAGTTGATCAAGAAGTTTGGCCTTGATAATTGCAAGACAAGAAAGACACCAATGACAATTGATGCTAACCTAGGCGTAGATGAAGGGGGAAGGTCAACCGACATACATCAATATAGGGTAATGATCGACAGTCTTCTTTATCTTATGGCTTGTATACCGGATATATTTTTTCTGTTTATTTATGTACACGGTACCAAGTAAATCCCAAAGAGTCTCATCTAATTACACTTAAAAGAATCCTAAGATATATTAAAGGTACTCTTAATCTTGGATTATGGTATGATAGACAAATTGAACTTAATCTCATTGGATTTACCGATGCAGATTTTATCTGTGATAGACTTGATAGAAAGAGTACTAGTGGAATATGTCAATTTCTTGAGGGATCATTAGTGTCATGGTCTAACCGTAAGCAAACTTCAGTGGCTCTTTCAACCGCTGAAGCCGAGTATATTATTGCGGAAAGTTATTGCACACAAATCTTATAGATGATATAAACTTTATAAGATTATAATTTACGCTTTCGTAAAGTACTAATAATGTGTGACAACACTAGTGCAATAATGATCTCAAAGAACCCGATTTTACATGCACGTACCAAACACATTGAAATTCGACATCAATTTATTCGTGATCATGTTGAGAGGGGTGATATTGAACTCATACATGTTAATATCAAACATTAAATAGCCGATATCTTCATAAAACCCCTTAATACACAACAAAATTGTGAGTTAAGATTTAAATTAGACATGTTTGAACTTTCATAGTAATTAAAACTATAACATACATGCTTAAGTTCCTTAAACTTTACCTCTCGAACAATGCAGCAAGCTACTTCTTCGGTAATTTCAAAAATAGAAAAATTACTGATTATTATTTTTATCATAAGGGTGAAAATGGTAGGATGACTAATTGGAAAGATACTCAAATTGAAAGCTATATCGATTTTTGGCCATGAAAAAATATAATTGAGTGTAATGATGCATCTCACAAAATTCTTACTCAATTATTCTATGCCAATATGAAATTCATAGATGAACTATGAGATTTTACTACACTTATATGTAGACAATCAATTGTAGTAACAATACCCCAACTTGTCAAATGGTTTTCAACCCTTAAAACCAATGAACAAATCTATGCCTACCGTAAATGGTCTGAAATCACCGAGGGTACAATAAGAGATTATAAGAAGTGGTTTGTACCTCGGTTGATAAATGATCGAGAAATTTTTGCAACATCCCTACCGGTCGTGCATAAGTTAGTCTTCCATTTCATCAACAACATCTTAACCCCAAAGGCTACCCTAAAAACTAATATGGAAATAAATTTTATTTTCTATTTGTGCCATCTTCTTTCAATGGATAGGCAATTTTACATTTTATTTATCATAATAAGTCATATGAAGCATGCATATCGGGTTAAAAATATAAATTTACCATATGCGAGGGCGGATGCATGCCAATCTTACCCCCCGGAAAATTTTTTTGCCCCCGGATTGTCCGATTAATTTTATTGAGAAAAAAATATTTAATATCATATATAATGAAATAATTATGCAAAGATATCAAAATATAAAGTTTTATAGATGCTTCATTTAAGGGTTATTATTCTAATAAATTTTTTATTAGATAAAGAGATTAGTTAATGGATTCACCTATTACTACCCCCCGAACTTGTTTCATGAATTGTCAAATCTTGGTTGGATTAATAACTTGATTGGTGAACCACTAGTATGAACTCCAAACCACAAATACCCGATCAATAGTTGGATAAAGGATCCAAATACAAATGTAAACTAATATACCAATCCTAATTCAGAAGAACCTATCTTGGAACCCAAACCAACTCAAGAAGCCGGAACCTCTTCTCAATCCATTCTTATGCAACCATGCTAAGTTTTATCTTTGAACCGGACTATCAAATCTCATTTGATCCTTACCTTGCTCCACCACAAACCGGTTCTATGCAAGATTACTTTGGTACATTGCTCAATACATGTATCATATGAACTTGAACCAATAAGTTTTCCAAACCCGTGTGAACAATGAATTTGCAAATATCAGCAATGAAATTTCTACCCTCAAAGGTAATCTAACCCATATGGAGGATTGACAATATAATCTTCAAACTAATTGGGTTAATAAGTATAAAAATTGGGTTGATAATACGGGTGACATGGATTTTGACTTGGAGTCGGGCAATGTTGACATGAAAATAGCCGATAATCCTAGTGTACGGGGTCAAGAGGAAGAAAAAGAGGAGGAAGAAGAAATCGAGATGGTGGGTGAACAAGAGGTTGCTCCCACCGATCCACCGGACCAAGCATGAAGATCATTTTTTTACTTTTTTACTTATTTTTTTTAGGATTTCCTTTGTACTTTTATCTTTCAATTTTGACTTTATCATTTTGTGAGATGAGAGTTATGCTTTGATTATTATGGCTATGTATGTTATAACTTGTTTGAATTTTGCATGCTTATGTAATGCCTTGAATATTTGTGCTTGATTATTTAAATTATCTTTGCTATATTATTGTGTTATTATTTTTTATTCAAGGCATTATAATTGATCTTTGAGGTTCAAATTACTGTGGCTTGTTATATTCATATTATTATTTTTGCTTTATCATTCTATATACAACAAGTATATGGAGATAGAAGGAGCAAAGATTAAGGGGAGCTACCTTATCTAATACCAATTGTAATATTCAAATTTTTTGTTTGTTTTACAAAAAAAGGGAGAAATTTATGTTCAAGTCTTCATACATTTGATTTTACAAAAAAACAAAAAAAAGGGAGATTGTTACACTTAATATTTTTTTTTTATTTTGTTGTTTTGCAAAACGTTATTGAATTTAACAAGTTTTTCTTTAAAATTTGATTGTAGGATCCTAAGAAGCTTTAAGGAAATGAAGAAGAAATGATCAAGATCAATTCAGAGGCTTTTATGGAGATATATGATCATATCTAATGTAAAGGTATAATTTAAAATCTTATATTCTTCATAATTATGCAAGGAATAGCTCTCTGTCGCAGATAAACATTATAAAGATTCAATATACATACTCAAAAATATCCTATGTTCTCTGTGAGCATAAATGAGCCAAAATTAATAGAGTGTATCGTTATGTAATACTTTGTCAAGCGTTATAACGACTCAATACACCTACTCAAAAATATTCTAAGTTCTTTATGAGCAGAAATAAGCTAAAATTAACAGAGTGTATCGTTATGTAACGCTTTATAAAACGTTCAACACTTCATGAAATGTATAATAATTTGGTGAATCGTTATAACATTTTTGAAGTTCAGTAGACATATTAGAAGGTTGGTCAAACAGTCAAAGCGTTGATAACGTTTCTGTAAAGCGTTCAACATTTCCTTATATCGTTATAATGGTTCATTCTATTCATTTCTGAAACGTTATAACGTTATGTAAAATTCTTACAAGGGGTATTCTTGAAAACTCAAGATTCACAATACAGAAATGTTATAACGATTGATGAAACCTTATAACGTTTTCCGACGCAAGAATATCAGTTCTCTTTGTTAAATGACTTATAAAATGTGATGTTCTGGGATTGTGATTAATTATTCAAAACTATCAACATCTCTAGCAACCCAGAACACTCAACTTACTACAAACAAAGAACCCTTACTTTCTTCCTTGCAAATTATAAGAAATAAAGATCTTAAATTAGCCAAATCTAAAAAAATTCTTATACAATTTCTGTTCAGCGTGTTGCACTTCATTGAGATTTGTCTCAATTCTTTCCTCAGTTGTTGTGCTGTATTTTTTAGCCTTGAGTGCTCCTTTGATATTCTCTTTTTGTAGTTTTTAGTCTTATTGCACTTGTATTGTGAAGAAGCTAAAGCTTTTTAGTTGTAACACATTTTTAGTAATAAAACGGCATCTCGTAAGTGGGGTGAGACCGGAGACGTAAGCATTTTAAGCCGAACTCCGTTAACATCTTAAGTGTTCTTTAAAATTTATGCATTTGACCAAATTAGACCAAAAATGTCATTTTTGATAAATGTCATCTACCTTATTAAAATTTATCATAGGTCATTCGGGTTCGGATTGGGTTGGGTTTCAAGTCATCTGATATCGGATAATCTCGAGTTTCGGGTTGTCTCGGGTCGGGTCGGGCCAGGTCGGTTTTTTTTTTTTTGTCATGTTTTATTTCGGGTCGGGTCGGACAAATTTTGGGTCGTCAGACTTTAAAATACTTTTTTTTCAATAATGCATTTTAGCCAATATCAAGTATAGATTTTCAATTATATTTTGATCAATTTGACTTTTTAAATAATATGGATATAATTAATTAATTTGACCCTATTCAGGTCGTCATACTTCATTCATTTTATTAACAATCTTAAAAGAAATTGATTAATTGATATTGAAGTTAAGGATCTTATTCAAAGGGTTAGAATTGTCAAAACCTTCAAAATCTAAACAAAAAGAAGCACGATAAAAGTAAGTTTGTTTGTGCACCGAACTACCATTATCAAGATTCTTTGATTAGTATTAACCTGTGGTACGATTTTCCATGATACCAAAATAAATTTTCCTGCATAATGATCTATAACACAATAGTGTCATAAAAACTATAACATGATCCATATGTATTTTTCTTATTTTAAATTCTAATTATAGTTCAATCATATTTAAATATTTTAAAATTTGGTCGGGTCGGGTTTCGGATCGTCTAATTTCGGATCGTCTAATTTCGGATCGTCTCGGGTTCGAGTCGGGTCGGGTTTTAAGTCTTCTTATCTCGGATCGTCTCGGGTTTTGGATTGTCTCGGGTTCGAGTAGGGTCAAATTTCAAATCATCTGATCTCGAGTCATCTCGGGGTTTGAGTCGTCCGAGTTCGGGTCAGGTTGGGTTTTGAACACTTTGATATCGGGTTATCTCAGATTTCGAGTCGGGTAGGGTCGGATCGGATCGGGTCGGATTCAGATCAATTTAATTTTCTGAAAAAAATCAAATCTGATCGAATTCGAATCGAGATGAGTCAGCCCTAGTATAAGCCTGTGTTGTAGCTTCATTGAGGTATGAAGAGAGGATGAATTTTTCGATTGAGGTCTCATTTTACCACCTCTTGATATATCTCATCCTCGTTAGCCTTTATATCTGGCGCACTCTTTACAAAAGAGGAAACGGATATATGCCTTGTTACTGTTTTGCTTAGACTCGGTGTACAGGAACTTGTCTATACGGCTATACCAGGGAGAAGCACAGGAACGACCGAACAAGTTGACCTTCTCTCATGAGTTCACTGATGACTCGTGGTTTGATCCAAAATAATGCCTAGTACTGGTAGACCGAGACACCGAGTCCGTGAGATCTCAAAGCATCGCTTCTTGGTGAGGCCTCTGCTCCGTATAAAACTCAACTCAGTGCGAAGAGGTCAGGTACCTGAAAAGAAAGGCTCGTTTTCTCCCCCTCACATCCCTCCCTCGTCTTCCTCTCTATCTATTATCTAGATCTAGTTAGGTCGTTCTATCAGCTTAGAGAATTGCGGAGATGACTGAACACTTGAGTAAGGAGCAGATGGCGGAGTTTAAGGAGGCTTTCAGTTTGTTCGACAAGGACGGCAATGGTGAATTCCAAACCCCCTCCCCCCTCCATGTTATGAACTTATAGTCTGTTTTCTTTCAAGCTTCTGACTTTTGGATGTTATTCTAGCAGAGTTTCAGTATAACAACATGTATTTGAAAAACATCCAGAACTTTGAGAATATTTGGTGCAGACATTTTTTTTTTCTATCTTTCTTTCTTCTTTTTTTTTTTTTTTTTTTTTTGAACGAGATATCAGCTCGTTGGATTCATCGAACAACCAACAAAAAGATCCTGTTAGTACCACTCATCAATTAGAAGTTTTTTCTTATTGGTCATTGGCCAAAATAGTTAGCCTGGCCAGATTACTGTTCTTGGTCTGACTATTTGAAAGAACCCAATTCCTTGATTCTCCTTTGGAAAATTCCTTGAATTCACAATCTATTTGTTTATTCTGCAATTTCATTTGCTTTGACTGCAACTGCAACCTCATTCAATTTGTAATGTATTTTTTAACCCTTGTATATACGGTTTTATCTGTGTACAGGATTCATCTCTACCAAAGAGCTGGGGACAGTGATGCGCACCCTGAACCAGAACCCGACCGAGGTCGAGCTTCAAGAGATGATTAAAGAAGTCGACGGCGATGGCAGCAGCACAATCGACTTCAATGAGTTCCTGACCATGATGACGCACAAGCTGAAGGACAAGGAATCTGAGGAGGAGCTGCGTGAGGCCTTTCGTGTCTTCGACAAGGACCAGAACGGTTTCATAACCAGTGACGAGCTGCGCCATGTCATGACCAATCTTGGCGAGAAACTAACCGATGCGGAGGTTCAGGAGATGGTCCAGGAGGCTGATACTGATGGCGATGGCCGGATCAACTATGATGAGTTCGTCGGAGTCATGATTGCCAAGTAAGCCTTGTTTAATTTAATTAACAGATGACTGGATTTAGTGATACTGGTAGAACCAAATATATCAACTAGTACAGGGAGAGACAGAGTGGACCGTGCGCATTAAAGTAGGTTTAGGTTCTTCAATCAGATAAAAATAAAATATACGATTAATCTCTCGTAATTGGAGAGAATTTTGTTCCACACGGGCTTTTTCGTTGCTTCAAAATATATAATATACTAGAGTCGACGCCTGGCATTGCTCGGCACGTTTATTTTTCAGATAAAAATAAAATATCCGACAGTATGAGCAGGTTCCGACAGACGGATTTATTTAAACAAGTAAAATGACTAATTTCGTGTGATTTTTAAATGACCTTATCAATTGCCTGCTTTCTATGAACCGTTTCGTATTTGAGTACGGTTTTTAAACAACTAATCTTTTGCCTTTACTTGTGACTACTATTGTTTCATCGCTGGAAGGAAACTTTTTAGTCATTTATTTGTACTTTCTGTTCACTTTGAATCATTTAGCATTTTATGATATAATATCCAATTCTTACATTACATATTTCAAAAAAATATTTATCTAATTTTGCAGATTTATTCTCAATTAGTTACATAGGATATGTATCACATTAGAGTCGGTTTGAAAGACATTTTGACTTTTATCAGAATAAAAATTGTATCGATGGAATTTTAATTATTTTATGGTGAAATTTCAAATGTACTCAACAATAAATACACATTCTATCTAAATAATTGAAAGCATTTATACATTCTATATTTTTCTAATTTTAAATTACTTTTTCTAATATATGAATGATAACATTTGAATGTTCCTATAAAAATTGAACGTATGTTAGAATTAATTACTGCGTTAAAAATTTTGTTAGTTCCTTCCTGCTTGGGTGTTGCAATGCATTTATCTTTGCCAAGTCTCTCGTTCAGCATTCGATTGAGTTGGCTGGCAATTATATACTAGTATCTTTCATCCTGCGTTGCTACAGTGAAGTTTTTTAAAAATATAAAAATTTATATTTTTATGTAAAAAAAAAAAAATAAAGATAATTTAGTAAGTAATATAAATTTCAATCATGAATACATAATTAATATAAAATAAATATAAAATTGAGAGAAAAATTAACATTCAAATTTAAAAAAGTTGAAATTTATAATTGATAGCAATCTAAAAAAATAGAAAATAAAGTAAAGCAATTATACTCTTAAATTATGCAACACTTCGTATAACAATCAAAATTGAGAAAAAAAAATATAAGTTCAACACAAATAGCTATAGAGATAGTAACATTATTTGACAAATAACTCAATCCGATGACTAATATTAAATCTAGAAATTCAATAAAAATTCTGGACCGTTGCGAATCAGAACACTTACGTGCTTAATAAGGAGTAGAGATAAAAAATAATTAACAAATCGACATTTTTTTAAGCACTTCAATGTCATATATTAGAATTGACACATAGAAAGCGATTCAAATGAGATATATTAAAATGATGTACTATTTGGTGAAGGATATTTATTGCTAGATGTGGCAGAATCTGATCTGATTTGAGAAATTCATTCGATCCATTCGGATTTGAAATCGACTCGATTCGAATATGTTCTTATCCGAAAATAAATGACCTGCAATTCAATCAATTAATTAAAAATCTGAAAAAAAAACACAATATATAAATTGATCTAACTCAACCCGGCCCGCCCGCTCGATTGCTAAATACATTTCTGAAACGTGCATTTTTATATATTTTTTCTTTCTTTTTGTTTTTGAGAATTTGAAACAAAACCGAAAAAATAAACTATTAAAAAAAAGTAGGAGAAGATTGATCTGTCAAGGAATAATGTCCTGCTTCAACGAAACTAATAATCCTTTGTACTCATTCGCAGGAGACGGACGAAAAGGATGGAATCCATGGAGGAACAAAGCCATGGCTCCTCTAGTGGCAAAGCGAAATGTGGCTTATGCGACAAGTGCAACATTCTATGATTAGCAATCCTTTGTTGTACATGGCTACACTCAACATACATTTTATTTCCCTCATCATAATTTGAGATTTGTAATAATAATCAAGGCGCCTAATTAATTAATGTCGTGTTTCTGTGTTCCCGTTTCAATCTTTCCATGTTTTTTTTTTTTTTTTTTGACGGTTTAGAGAGAGCAAGATATAATTGGAAGCCGTGCCAAGCCCTCCACCCCCCTCTCAAAAAAAAAGAAGAAGAGAGATTTGTTTTCCTCCAAGAGTCCTTGAAAGTTCGTATCATTTACTTGATTATATACTAGATGATGCAAAAAAAAGCACAATGGCTAACAGAAAACTATTTTCCTAATTACGAAAAACAGAATTAAAAGGTGACTATAATTATATATTTTATTCTGATTTTAGGAAATATTGCAGTATATCAAAGATATAGCAGAAGCACAGAAGACGGTAAAGGATGCACAGTTTTTTTTTTGGGTAAATAAAATAAATAAAATTCAAAAGTGAAAAGATTGTTTTTTGTTTGTGTGATGGTAGTCTGGATCGAGTTTGAAACTCGGTTTTAGGGGTCTTGATCGAGTTTCAAACTTGGTCACATATTTATTTTTGTTTTTAAATTTTGTTAAGTTTAGTATTTAGTTAAGTTAAGTTGAGTTATAAGTTATTTCATTGTATATTTTTATTTGTTTGATGATTTAAAAAAATATTATATTTTATTATTTTAAAATGATATTGTACTAGTTAATTATTTAACATATGTTTAATGATTTAGTATTTTAAAGGTTTGTAAGAATTTAATTTTAAATCATAAATAAGAAAAACTGAATTTTAAATCATAAATATAAAAAATAAAGTACAATCTCTCAAATAAAATAAAATACAAACTACATTCTCTGAAATAAAAAAAAATACATCAACACCGACGAAATATTCTCCTAACGAGAGACGGGTTGTATGTGTCTCTTGGTCGGATTTCATGATGAGGGTTGTATGTGCCTTGCGTTGGTAGGTGTTTGCGTCTCGGGCACTCGGGTGGACGAGCCGAGGGTATCATATGACGATGCATGAGGAGCCTCATATTGGGTATCAGAGGTACCAACACTTGGATCGAGGATCATCTGACTCATCAGTTGAGAGTATGACGTGAAATCTCCCTGAAATATGTCGAAGTCATCAGTCATCGGCTCCGATATCGGGTCAAATGGGTTGTCAGTCGGAGGGTCAACGGCAGAGATATCAATATCCTCAGCATCCTTCAGAAGACCTGTACAATTAAATTACACATATTTAAATGAATTAAATTAACTAAAATCAATTTAATAAAAAATAACTACAAGTTAAAATAAATAAATTTTAAATTGATCTGCGGATGCAAGCATCGCTATGAAAATATGAGGATGCCTAAATCGCCCATCAAATTCTTAATTCATGTTTGTCGAACCATATATGTTCGTGCGTCGTAAGTCAACCAATAGAGGTGGTTGTATTCCTGACTAAATAAAACATCTGCATATATTTTTTTATTCTATATCATAAGTGAATTCACATATGAGTAAAACTTATAATTAATTCACATCTGAGTAAAACTTATAGTAAAAATAATATTATCGACGGTCTCGCCATCGGAGTAGGCAGGAAATTCTTAAAAATATATCCGCAAACACGAGAGTCAGATACTATATGTCGAGAACAAAATGTACCCGTTCTCTTTTCCCTTGTTCCTTGTCATAAACGGTCAAGAATTATCAGTGATGTCGTCGTAGCTATAAAGATTGTCATCTAATCCAAGGAGCATCTTCACCGTCCCGCTCCATTCATCATTAGTCACCCTTAATATTAGTTTTCCTATATTTTTTATATTTTCAAAACAAATAATAAAATAATATATAAAATAATATATAAAAAAATAAAATATCTCTAATAGGCAATCTCCATAGGCAATACACATCCTCTAGTGTCACCGTCATCTTGTCGACTAATAGATGAAATATCGACGTCTCCGGTTGCCACCTCTCGACAAGCGCTATGAGCAGTGATTTATCTAACTGGCAATCTCCCATGATCTCCATCTGGTAGAGACCGAGTCGATGCAGATATTGATTCATCTTGATTCATCTGGCGTTGCACAAAAAAAATCTTACATATGATATGCTAATAAAATATATTATTTTTCACGTTATAGAATTTAAAAATACTTACATCAGTTATGGCTCTCTGTGATCTATGTTAATTTTGTGATACGATAAACAGTTATGGATACTTCATTTTTAACTATAATTATTTAAAAAAATTGCTAAAATAGAATTATGACTAATTATAAATTATAACTATAATTTGGTACAATTGAACTAATTATAAATTTTGTATAATTTAGTACAATCTGGTATAATTAACCTATTTAAAGTATAATTAACCTAATTTAAACTAATCTAAACTAATTTAACCTAATTTAAATAAAACTAATTAAATAAATTTAAACTAACAATTTAGCGATAATTAACCTAATTAGAACTAATCTATAATTAAATAAATTATAATTATATAATTCAAAATTAATACTATAAATCAACCAAATTAAACCATAATAACTATATTTTAATTACCACTACAATTATACTAATAAAAGCTAACAAAATTCTAAAATTTGGATAAAAAATGAAAAATAAAATTTACCTTTGAAAAATACACCAAATCAACGGATCGATGTTTTTGTCCAACTCTCCTCGCATAATTATGAAATTTAGCACAATTGGTTTTGAAAATGGAGTTGAATTTAGGGAGAACAATTTAAAATGGAGTTGAAATTCTTTTTTTGATTTTGTAATAAGAGGGAGGCAGAAGAGGGGAGAGGGAATGGGATGGGGAGGGAAGAAGAAGGAAATTTAGCGAGTTAGTATCGAGATATGGCTGAGGGTTGGGATCAAGTTTCAAATTCGATTTTGGCTATGATGTGCACAAAATCGGGATACTAGCTCATACCATTTTTCTTATTTTATTTACTAAAAAAATCTGAAGGATGCAACTCCACTCATAATAAAAAAATACATATTAAAAAATAAGTCAGGAATCAGGATTGCTTGGCAACAAGTATTTTGACAATATATTTTAAATCAAAGTAGAAATTTAAAAAAAATAGTCATTTTGACTATGGCTGCACAAAAAATCTCGGGCTCATAGCTCAACTCGGTCTCAAACTAATCTGGCTCGAATTAATTTGACTCGAGCTAATCTGGCTTGATAGTTAAATTTGAGTTGGGGTTGGCTCGACTCGGCTCGAATAATAATAGTTTTTATATTTTTTTCTTGCTAAACTCTAATCCGATAATCAATCTCTCATTATCTCTCATCATTTCACCATCTCAGCGGCTTAACAACTTCTCTTACTCGCTCGTGACTCGGCTCATATATCTGACTCGATAGTTTTCTGTTAGTTTATTCATTCAAATTAGTGCAACAAATATTTTATTTAAAAATATAGTTTGTTGATATATCAATTTTGTACTAGCTCATGTACTATTTTTGTAGATATACTGAATTTGCAGTTTAGAGATATACTAAATATAAATATCAAATCGAGTCAACGTACATGCATTTGTTCGTGAGCCAACTCGAATAGTAACAAGCCGAGCTTGAGCTAGATTTTTTAGCTCGAAGCGTTTCATGAGCTCGACTTGACCCGACTCGAATTTTCATGAGCCGAGTTTGAGCTAAGTCCGGCTCACTCGAACTCAACTCATTTGCAGCCCTAATTTTGACAAATATTTATTTTTAGTTTTTATTGTTTTAGGTTTATCGTTGAAAACTCTAAAAAAATTATAGAAAAAAAGGAGGATTTGATTTATATCATTTTTGTGCCTCCATGTTTTTACCTGCATCATGTCTCCACATTTTAAATTCTTAATAACATAAAATTTGAAAAACTGAAATATCAAAATAAAACTATTAAATTTGATTTATATCACTTTATTCACGTCTAGATAAAAAATAATATGAATAATTTATGTGACATCAAGACCTCACAAAATGTGCACTAATATGAATAATTTCTAAATGTTAATTTTTAAGTTATTAGAAATTTAAAACATGGAGATTTGATGGATGCACAAAAAATAAAGCATTTGAACTCTTCTCATAAAAATAATAAATTTGATATCCTACAATATTTAATATATAAAATAACATTGTTGACTCACTTAAGCCGATCTTTCAAACATTCGTCCAATATATATATATATATATATATATATATATTGTACAATGGACTGAAATCAACAATATTTTGACATTAGTATGCATAAAAAAACAACATTAATTTGAAAGCATGAGCAATGCTATGGTTTAGACTCCATGTACCCGGTCACCGATCAGAAAACCCAAATATTTTTTCATTGTTCATCGGCTTAATTTAATAAAAATTCATAGCAGGCGTAAGTCGTTACGTCAAAGAAAGAAAAAGGAAATACAAAATCACTTCCCAAATGTGCCAATATAGCTCAATTGCTCAATCGAGAGAATATACCCGAGTCATGATCATGAACAATAAGAAACCAATTTTTGAGCATGCCACAAATTTGGAGCATGTCATATTGTCATTAGAAAGCGAGAGGCCCAAGATAAGTTGGTCTCTCTGACAAGTTGGGCCGCCAAGGCACCAGGCCAGTGGAGTCCTGATATTGTACGCAAACTCTATTATTTGCATAAACAAGGATCAAAACATAAAAATCGAATTATAGACGAGGTATTAAATATCTCACGAGATTTCTTGATTCGCTCTTTTGTTACTAACCCTAGATAGAAGGAAGCGTATAGCCGCAGGAGAGCTGCTACGCCACCCTTCGTTCTCCACTGTCCCCGCCGCTTCGCCTGAACCCTAGCTCCGAAGCCTCCCTCATTCGATTGGTAGCTTCAGAACCATAATCTTTCTTTCTCCTCCTTTTCTATCGTTTTATGTATTGGTGATTTTTAGCATTTGCATCCATACCGCAATTTTCTGTGCCGGAATAGTTCTTTAATGTCATCCGTTACTTGTTGAATAGAGAACCCCTCTGAGTGGTGGCAGATAAACGTAATTGGTGTTTTTGGGAAGTGATTATTTCCTGTATATTTTTTTCCTTTTTTACGAGGATAATTGGACTGGATTGATCGATTTTGTATATTCACTTCTGAATTGCGTAATATTTGTCAAGATTAGGGGTACTACGTTTAGTAGATTAGTTCCCAACTCTGATCTTAACGATTTACATATATATTTATGCTTATTTTTTCTCGAATTATTCCAGTTCATCTTAAATTTTGCATCACTTGTATATTGCTGTGATTTTTGTAGGTTCTGTATCTATTAGATATTAGGTTATCTTCTAATTAGAGATATAAATTTATGGCAGCACTTTCTATATTTTTAGTCCATTTCAGCTTTAACAGAGAGTAGATTAAGAATCAATTGGACCTATGGTAATTACTCAAAATCTAGCTAACAGAATTGTATTCATGAGAAGCAAGAGGGGGGCTATTTAGTAAAAAGCCTATTGGAACCAAAGTTTTTTGTTTTCTTATTTTGTTATACTGATGTTGCATGCATATCATTTGTTGTGTCCTATATTTATCAACATATTGTCTATTATACAATGTTATGCAGGTACAAACCAAGAACAATAATTTTAACTGAGTTCCAAAAGCCACTTTCCATTATTTAATAACTGCACCAAAGAGGGATACACTCTTTGGCCCAAATGGAAACTCTCAAGCCCTCTCTATATCTAACATACTCACATGAACTCCCCAATGGGGAGCCACTATACATCTCCTCAAATTGTCTCCCTATAAAGTCTCCAAACCTTGAGCCAGCTGGCCATGCTTTCCATTCTGCTGCACTTTTACTTGCTGGTATCTCAAATGAAGAAGAGTCTGAGGCAGACAGTCAGAGTGTCTCCTCTGATGACCGGGCCCAGGACTCTACCCCCTTTGCAGACTCTTATAGCACCAAGGGGAAGAAGAAATCAGGCACAGGAGACCAGCAACAAGATCATTATGCTCTTCTTGGTTTAGGTCACCTCCGATTCTTGGCCACTGAGGACCAGATCAGAAAAAGTTACCGTGAAATGGCCTTGAAACACCATCCTGATAAACAAGCGGCCCTGCTCTTGGGAGAGCTAACTGAAGATGCCAAACAAAAGAAGAAAGATGAGATAGAAACCCATTTCAAGGCCATACAAGAGGCTTATGAGGTTTTAATTGACCCGATCAAAAGGAGAATTTATGACTCAACTGATGAGTTTGATGATGATATACCTACTGACTGTGCACCAAAAGACTTCTTTAAGGTTTTTGGGCCAGCTTTCATGAGAAATGGTAGGTGGTCTGTGAACCAACCGATACCATCCTTGGGTGATGATTGTACTCCTCTAGTAGATGTTGATAAATTCTATGATTTCTGGTATACGTTTAAGAGCTGGAGAGAATTCCCTCATGCTGATGAGTATGATTTAGAGCAAGCTGAGTCAAGAGAGCACAAGAGGTGGATGGAGAGACAAAATGCAAAATTACAAGAGAAGGCACGGAAGGTTGAGTATAACCGTATCAGAACTCTAATTGACAATGCTTACAGGCGGGATCCTCGCATTGTCAAGAGAAAAGAAATGGAGAAGGCTGAAAAACAGAGAAAGAAAGAAGCAAAATATCTCGCCAAGAAACTGCAGGAGGAAGAGGCAGCAAGAGCTGCAGAAGAAGAGAAGCGAAAGAAAGAGGAGGCTGAGAAATTGGCAGCTGAGATAGCATTAAATCAGAAAAAAATGAAGGAAAAGGAGAAAAAAATGCTAAGAAAAGAAAAGACCCGGTTAAGATCATTGGCAGCTGCAGTCGTCTCAGATGAAGACTTTGGTGTGTCTGAGAGTGATGTGGAACTGATATGTGGTTCGTTTGAGATGGAAAAACTAAGAGCATTGTGTGGTAAAATAGAAGGAAAGCAGAGCGAGGATGTGGTGAGGTTGATACGAACTGCTGCCAACAAAAATCCTGAGAAACCCCAAGAAAACGGCATCCAAAAACCAGATTCTAAGGGCAAAACTGAGCAAGTGACGATACCAATGAGTGCTTCAGAGAAGAAGGAGAAACCATGGGGCAAGGAAGAGATTGAAATGCTGAGAAAAGGAGTGCAGAAGTACCCTAAGGGAACTTCGCGGAGGTGGGAAGTAATATCTGAATACATTGGCACCGGCCGATCAGTTGATGAAATCCTTAAGGCTACCAAGACTGTGCTCCTCCAAAAACCTGACTCAGGCAAAGCATTTGATTCTTTTCTTGAGAAGAGAAAGCCTGCACCGACAATTGCCTCACCTCTCTCGACTAGAACCGAGATGGCTGAATCTGTGAGCGCTACACTTGTTGCAAGCTCTACTGAAGCGGGGTCTGGGTCAACTAACAGTTCGGCTTCAGCTGCTAATGGTTCTGTTCCTGTGGTTGATCCGGAGGCTTGGTCTGAGACGCAAGAGAGAACTTTAATTCAGGCATTAAAGGCTTTTCCAAAGGATGCAAGTCAGAGGTGGGAGAGAGTGGCAGCTGCTGTACCTGGAAAGACAGTGGTGCAGTGCAAAAAGAAGTTCACTTTGATGAAAGAGAGTTTTAGGAGCAAGAAAAATGCTGAGTGAAATGGAGGGATTGGCATCTGACAGTGTTGCGAGCAGAGGGTTATGATCAGGAAGCTCGACGGTTAATAAAGAGACAAGGGAGAGAGAAGTTTGGGGATTGGCATTTATTTATGTGATGGAGAGGAGCTTTTTTTTCTTCTGGCTTACCATTTTGTAGCTAACAATTTTGTTGGGTATAGGTGATCATTAGTTATTAGTTATTAATAGAGATATTACTATTTGGTTTAGCGTTGTTGCTGTTTATTGATCGACACCTCCCTTGAGGTTGAACAGCATATATGTTTTCGTTTCCTTAAAAAGAATGAAATTTTGATTTATGAGAATTCAATGTAGAGTGGCAATATTTGATATGAACGGCTTTAGCCGGTTCATTTGCACCGTACCACAATATCTGGTGTTGCAAATTTTTTTTTCATTTTCTTTTGTGAATTATACCAATTGCATGCATTGGGTGGTAACCGGTAAGCAAACATTCTTTTTTTTTCAGTGAAACGAACCTTCAATTAAACATGGAGGCGGTGATGCTCTTCGCTAGGAACAAATCAGATGTGAAGTGTGAAATGAATAATTTTGTTATAACTTTGTATGCATTTCGTACCAAAAGAACTTGTATTTCTTACACCTCCCAAATTGCCGAGGGGGCAAATTTAATTAAAACGAAGCATGTTAAGCTGAGATTGTCTTCTGCAACATAGAGAGTTGAAATGAATACCTATGTTGTTAATTTGTTATTATTTAATACACATATATTAAAGAACTCAGGTAGATTCCCTTTACTCTTCGATTGCTACGATAGACAATACTAAATTAAAACAAACACACAATGAATGTGAGAAAGTCTTCTACTTGTAGCCATCCCTACGGTCTTGCTCTTCAGCCTCCTCATTGGCAATTTGAACAGCTTTATACCACAAATATGCCTGTGTAATATACATATATAGTTAGTGCAAGTAATAACTTCATATTATTAAAATATAGAATCCCCTTGAAAAACCTTTATTTCCTGTTTTGCCTTCTGAGTTTTCAGAGGTCTCATTTGTTACTAAACATAGCAGCTTGCACCATTTTTGTCATAATCCTCCTCAATCCACAAATCAGAAATGAAGGAGTACCCTAGTTTGAGAGACCCAATTTTAAGGAAAATAAAATGTACTTTCAGACTGACAAACCATTTTGACCATTGTTTTTACTGAGATGGGGGTTCAGAAGATAATTATCAGGCCTGGCTTGTTGAGGACCAAAATGAAATTTTACTACAGGGATTTATCACTGAAAATCATTGATATTCATATGATGATTTGTTAAACCTGCTAGAAAACCGACATAGAGAATATTGCGCATGCCAAATTTTGTGGAAATTGCAACTTACTGATGTCGGTATTCCAGTAAAGACGAAGAAACCAAGCAATGGCGCATAGAAAATGTTGTCAGAATTCAAAAGCCCAAACACGGGTCTCTGATTCACATATTCAAAAATTGAGCCTATCTGCAAAAATACATTGAATATGCCAATCATACAAAGATAGTTAGCCAGTACTTTGGGGAGCTAAAACTTGATTTCACATAAATAAGCTTGAGCAAATTAGTTTGCCTTTTGCTCTTAGATCGGTATTACTTTTTTAATCACCTTTGAAAACACCTACTAATTAAGAGCTGTTACAACAAGCTCCCTCAAATTTTGTTTCAGAATTGACAGATTGATTATGCATCATTAATCGAATATAACTCAATTGTGAACAAGATAAATCAAGTGGCAAGCAATCATTCTATTTTTCTCTGATTTAACCTTTAATTTCTAAAGCTCCTCACTACCCTGTACATGTAACTACCAGCAATAGTGGATACAATTTGCATATCTCAATCAAAATTGCTCCAATTTATGAATTGACTACTTCCAATTGATGTAATTCAGTTAAAAAGTTCATTTTCAAAAAAACTAAATGAATACGAGAAGAAACCTGAGCAAACAAATCAATTAAATAAACTGCCATACTTGGTAACGTATCAACGTGGGTACTGAATAGAAGGTTAACACAAGATGTTAGTCAGAATCAGATATACCCAATAAACCAAAAAAAAAGGAAAGAATTCGCACTGTAACCTAAGCTAACTCTTAGAAATAGTACAAGAGTAGACAATCCATGGTACTTTACCAGTACAGCAAATGGAATGAGCTTCAGCTGAAAAAAGAAAATGAAATTTACCGCAGCAATAGATGTGACAGCTGATGCAAGCAAATAGGCAACGTAGGGGATTTGAACAGTAGGCTCAGAACTTCCTTTTACCCCATCACGAGCCCAAGGAGGCGGCTCGTCGGAGTCCGGCCGGGCCCACGAAGGAATTTTCTCGTCAGACTTGCCTGACTTGGCCGACCCTTTGGTTATTGCCAAAACAACCAATCTTGACCTTCTACCATAGTGGCACCGGTGTTTTCTGACAAGGGGTTTAGAAGTACTACTTGGATTGTGTGGAGATAACTGGTTTCCTTGGAGGAGGTTTGGAGCGCACAGGGACGTGAGTGTAGCCATTGGCGGAGCTTGTTTGTGGAAACGATAACAAAATATAAAGAGGGGAAAGCAAACGAAAATTTAATTAAATTATTATCGTATTGTGTGGTTCTTTATCGCCGATTTTTTTATTAATAACATAAAATAAATTGGAAATAACGATTAGAGGAAAGAAAATATCAGAACAGACTTGGTATGTTTGGATAGTTCATGAAAAACGGAATAGGTAGAAATAATAGTGGTCCATCTAAAGGTTATTATTTTGCTATTTCATGAAGGAGAGAAACGACAGTTGTTTTTCTAAATTCTTTATTATTATTCTAAATATATAATTTAAATAATATTTTTATCATTCAAAATAATATCATCATTTTATTATCCTCACGATAGCCTAAAAATCACTATTTGTTCATTATCCTTATTTATTATTTTTAATTCTTATATTCTGACACTATTTTTTGCACTATCCAAATATAACAAATTCGATGATAAAAATATACAATTTAAATAATATTTTTATCATTCAAAATAATATCATCATTTTATTATCCTCACGATACCTAAAAATCACTATTTGTTCATCATCCTTATTTATTATTTTTAATTCTTATATTCTTACATTATTTTTTGCACGATCCAAATATAACAAATTCAATGATAAAAATAACCTAGGTCCGTCTTTCTTAAAAAATGAGTCCACTTTCATTAAAAACGGACTCAATTTTCTCTCTCCTCAATTCTCATTCTCCAACGTTCTCTCCTCACTTTCCATTGCGGCAAAGTGTTCCCCTTCAAGATCACCTTCAGTCCATTTTTTTAAAATTGTTATTTAAAATTTTTAATATTTAGAGAAAAATGATTTAAAATTTGAAGTATGTCAAGATCAAGACGGAATCGAGACGAGAGTGATCTTGGCACAACTAAGTTAGAATTGGCACTGGATCGTGCGGTTAATCTCGACATATAATCATTGACTTCGTTGTCGTAGATATTATTTTCTCAGCATGCATAGGGTGTCTGTAATTCACTCTCACGTAAGCACTTTTATTTTATATATTTTATCAATTTATTATATTTTTAGTAGTATGTTTTATCATATAAATCATTAGTGTATATTTAATATATAATTAGTACAAAATATGTATATGATATGAAAAAAAATTGGTTATCGTGACATGCTCCCACATAATATGTTTTTAGTTGTATGCATCCTTCATATACTTCAAGTTTAGTAATTAGTTCAATAATATCAATTTATTACCAAAATAAATTAGTACTAAAATGATCCAAAAATACTATCAATTAGTATCAGAATAACCCAAAAATATGTGTAACATTTCAGTGTGTTACGTAATTAACGCACAGTGCAATGCCCATCAATTGAAATATCTTTTAATGTACTTTAGAGATAATAAGTGATAAATGAAAAAAAAATCAATGTACACCCCAATTAAAAAAGAAACCACATCCAACAGTTATATAAAATGAGAAACAACACTTATGCGCGCTATAATGTGAACTGTTTATTTGTAGGTTTTACTTTTTGTAATATAAATGTAATATTTCAAATTCCTATTTGAATCTTAAATGATGCATGTTTTTTTTTCAATATTTATGGTGTCTAGGGGCTATGAAGTGTGTATTTTTTACAGTCAGATATGTCTTCATGAGAGGATGAAAATAAATTGGAAAGATAATATTAAAGTTTGATCGTGGACATTTAAAGGAGGTTGGATATACTTATTGACTGGAGGTCGTATTGAGAGAGACCGGGTTATTTATAAATGTCTATGATATACTCACGGATGACGAGTTTGATGTTGCTCTTGAGCTGGAGCCTCTGCCCTTCAGTAATACAGATTGATATTATTTTTGTACTGCTACTTTTATTCTTTAGAAGTGAAATAAAATATGATTTTGTAATGCCGCATATGCATGTATGGATCATCGAATGCGACCAACTTAGTATGCATATTGCATATGAATTACAGCATGCTCTTAACCATGGATCGACAAAAGTGTGAGCTGATTCCTGTCTAATTTTCTCTGTTGGATGATATTTTGTGTGAGAACTCAGTTTTTGTCTAGAGAATTGAACAAGTTTTGGACAAAATCGGTTGAGTTTCGTGCATAAGCAGTGTAAAATCCTCGATTTGGATAACTCACGACATGGAGGTTTGGCTCTTCGCCTTTGTTTAGTTCTTGCGAAATTAGATTAGGTTGGGAGAGGTTTGGGAATATTGAGTGGGTTGAGAGAGGTAGAGCTGACATTGTGGGGCCAATTTTTAAAGTCCTCACATTCTCTCTTTAATAAAACATTAGATATGATGTTAATGGCTTGTGATTTATTTTTTTATATTTGGAATTTTAATTTTAGTCCGCAGCTTAATTGATTTAATTTTCATAAATTTTATTTATACGATACTTTGAGTTGAATTAAATTAAATATTATATATTATTGTTGAAATATATACTAAAATACTAAATTCTATAAGATTTAACCGCATATAGAGATCTACATAGAAATTTGTATATGTGTCCGCATACCGTATATGTAGTATGTGTGCCTCTCCGCGTGTATATTCAAATTCATATTTTAACACCTTGTTCTTTAGTGATATATTGGTTCTTTAGTGATATATTGGTTCGAGGTGATGATGTTAGATTGAGCACTTCTCAACAATTCATGGAGGGCTACCCGCATAGATGACTATCGAAATGAGACTAAAATCCAATATTTCTTACATGTGTATATTTGATCAGATATAGTTAGATAATGGTCAAAGTTGTATATATATTAATTTTAATTTTTTAAATATAAATACAAATAGAAATATTTTTAGATATAAATACAAATATGGATAATCTTAGATATGAATACGGATAATGTGTATATATTGTCAAAGATATAAAATTTATAAAATCTATCCAATTATAACAGAGAATAATATTATTTTTTGATATATATTAAAAATAATATATTTAGTATTCGGATACGGATAATTAAGATTGAAAATTATATCTGTATCATTTTTTATCCGGATATTCGGATACAAATATTCATATATAAATTTTCGAATATGAATCGAACATAATTGGATATTATCAGTGTAAATTTGCACCCCCTACTTGTTTGGTTCTTTATCGGGTTGTCTTGACCATTATTTTACGGTAGAGATCCATTAACACCAGTAAATTTGACTGTTTTGACAATAATTTTTAAATAAATTATAAAAATTTTAAAATTTGAAATGCTTGTAAAAATATTATCGGATTTATATATCGACTATGCTCTCGAAATTGATGCAAATATGTCACTGGATATTTTATCAAAAATCATTAAGTTTGAATTATTTTAAATTTCGGACAATTTTAATGTTTATTTGATGAAATATCAAATGATATTTAAAATTCATATGAATTTTAAACACTCGATAAGTTGATTTCTGTTTTATTAACAGTAATCTTCTTATTATTAAATAAAATCTTTCATTATATTTAAAAAAGTATTATCAGGAATATAAAATTTTATCATTGTTAATAAATCATAATCCACATTTCAATGCAACGTGTAATCCTGGTTTTTAACCAATACCGCCCAGAATTACTAATTGGACATTTCTATCAGTCAGTTGTTGTCTTGGTTTGATCTGAGGATGAACGTTATTTTTTTCTTTTTTGTATATGTAAATTTTCGTTATACTTTAGAAAATTGTTGAAGCAATTAAAAGTCTAAATCCTGCAAAAAGGGTGAGATTTTGACGTTACATTAGGGGTGTCAATGGGTCGAGTCGGGTCGGGTTATATTATTTTATTATTTTTTTTATCCGATCCGAATCCGACCTGATTAAATTTGGGTCAAAAAATCTTGACTCATACCCGACTCGACGGGTCATGGATCGACCCGACCCAAGTAAATTAATTAATTATTAATTATTTTTATATAATTTTAAGTAATAAAATATTAATTAATTTATAATTAATCTTAATTAGTGTATATTTAAACTTTAATTAGTAGTAAATCACAAAATTACTTAAAAAACATAATTAGTTGGGTCGGGTTGACTCGAACCCGGCCCAACCCGATTCGGATAAAAAAAATTAAATCCATACCCGACCCATTTGTATTCAGATCATGTCGGATCTGTTAGTTTGTAATAATCTTGAAGTCAATAATACGATAAATTTGTTATATAAAGCTTTGTTCATGAATTGAATATTTAAACGATATTTTGTTTCCTTGAGTATTATTGAATTTATGAATCATTCCGAGTTCATGACTGGAATTGTGAAACTTCATAATATAGAATATACTCTTAAAAGTCACTAACCAAGGTAATTAGCATGAACACTAATTAACCGTTATCAGGTTAGTATGTGGATTAAATGATGGTCAAGTTTTACAGACCATAGACAAAGAGTTGTCATTTTAATCACATGGATAGATGTTCTAGGAACATCGTATTTGATAGACCCCGAATGAAACATTAAATGGAATTGTGTTCGTGTCATTAATGTTTTCGTTCAGTGTTAAATTCTAAAGTATGATGTATTCATCTTTCCTACATAAGATATGTATGTGTGTGATTTCTACCAAACGTTATCCGTAAAAGGTGGCTATAAAGGTAGTTCTTTGGTATACATAACTTATGCGGAGGAAGAGATGGTTTGCCAAAAGTACTATTGTCCCTCGTATTTCTATACGAGTTATAGCATCACTGGGCCCCTTGATAGAGTAAGATTATCTGCTAGCAATATAATTATAAAAGTAATTATATTTGATAATTTACTGAGGATCAAGAAAAAATTAAGTTTGCAAGGATGACACATACCTACCTTGAAACTGATCTGATAGCTATGAGACAAAATAATTAAACACAAGTAAATAGTTTACTGGATCATGATATTGTACAGTACATCATCATATGTGTAATTGGATGGTCATAGTATATTCTGCCAGATGTCTCTTATGATTATAGAAGTTAAAACGATTTTAACTCTATTTACCAACATAACACGGATCCTGTCGGGTCACACCGTATAGGAGTTAATCGGAGAATCTTATTGATTAATTATAAATTGTTTATAATTAATAATAAGATGGTTATAATTAATTATATATGATATAATTATATTTGTCATAGAGATGACAAGAAGCAAAAATCGATTGAATTTATAACGTGTTGGACACGTCGTATAAATTCGCCGAAAACAACAATCGAGAAAAAATATAATTGTAGATGACAATTATATATATTTGATTTGGATTTTAAATGTTAATTATGGATTTGAATTATGGGCTAAAGCCCATTTATGTATTTTTTCAATGTCCAAATTCCTTGCCAATATTTTTGAATACTTTTTGAACTCATCTCTTATTATTTTCTTTCTTTTTTTATTATCTTTGCAATTTTAGTAGCAATCTCCTTGACTTATTTTTCTTTATTATTATTTTTATTTTTCTAAGGCCAAATTAGTAGAGATCAAGTAAATCGGGTGAGTACGGTGTTTAACACCTTTCACACTCATAGCCAATGCACAAATCCAATTCTTATTCTTTAGGAAAAATTAATTAACTTTGTATTTTCCCGGTGAACATCGGGTGGCGACTCCAAATATATATATATATATATATAACCATTAACCACCGATCGGATCTTGAGTCGGTTTAGCGGGTAGCTACATACATTCAAAATAACATGTTAAGGAATCATTAAGATTGATACGTACTCTCCCACCCTGTAGGATAGTCTTGATTCATTGTATCCATAAAGGAGGAAAGTTCTTTTAGGTGGAAGTGTCCAGTAGATAATTTCAATTAAGCCGATCAAAGGTCTTAAAATCTAACTTGATCAGGACTCTAAGGAATTTGGACATTGAAAAAATACATAATTTCCTATGCAGTTACTACACCATTTAGGATATATCTACCTTTGAGAAAAGTAGTTTGAATAGGATGGATGAGCTTGCTCAAATTAACTCAAGTCTAGTGGTGAAGACCCTAGTGATGATTTTATAGCTACAATTGAGTAGACTAGTGAGTCTGTAATCCTTGATGACCAGAGGTCATCACTCTTTTTAGACAGAAAGCAAATCGTACCTCTATTGAGTTTGGATATATCCAAAGAATTCGAATGAAAAACTTCAAAGAGCTTTAGGAGGTCTTCTTTGATGATGTCCCAAAAATGCCAATATAAGAGAACAAACAATCCATCTGAGCCTTCATCTCCTTGCATCTGAAACATAAACTTTTTAACCTCTTCCTCTATGAAAGGTGCAGTGAGAGACATATTTCCCTCCTTAGTTGTCCTGTTGGTCCTTCCAAACCTCTTTCAGTAGAAGCCCCATTCTGACCTCATCCTAGGTAAAGAAATCCTTGTAAAACTGCTGCACATGAGTCCTGATGGCCTGACTATCCTGAGTATTCTAACCATCAACTTTCAACTGAGAAATAAGGTGCTTCTTATGTTTGGCGGATGTTATTCCATGGAAGAAAATAGTGTTAGCATCAGCCGCTTTAAGTCATTGATCTCTAGCTCTAATACTCCAATACACTTCCTTTGAGTGGTAAATCTCAGCCAAATATTGGTGAGCTCTTTGCCAGTTTTTCGTTTCCTTCTCAGTAGGATCTCTGATTTTAGAGATAACCTCTAGGTCATCCACCATCTGAGTTAGTTGAATTTTCTGTCTTTTAACCTCTTTATTCAAATTGGTTATCCAACCCTTTAATTTTCTTCTTACTCTAGAAAATTTTCTTGTCCAGCCCTTAATAATATTGCCTCCTAATGGGGTCTCATTCCACCAGAAAAAGAGTTGAACTTCTCATACTGTGCCCACTGGGCTCAAATCTGAAAATTTTAGAAATGTGTGCTATATCAGGTACTGGTATGCTAAGAGTAAGAGAGCAATGATTATATATGACTAAATAAAACATGTAGCTAACATTGAGGGCAGGTGAATCCCATTGATCATCCACATTTATCTCTATTAAAAAGGTAAATTTCCAAAAAATGTCACTCAATTTCATATAAAATCTATATTTCTCATAGAGTGACTAAATCTGAATATATGTTCACATTTAATGACTAAAAATGAATATTTTAAAATTCAATAAATAAATATAAAATTTATATGAAATTGAATGATCTCTCAGAAAATTTATCATTTAAATGGATTTACAAATTCAGATTTCCAAGCTGAAATTGCTACTTGCACAAAAATAACCACATAATGGGAGCATACTATTATTTTAGAGTTAGTAAACGAGATGGTGGATGAGAATGAATGGATGCTCAGGGCCCACTAAAACGAGATAATATTTGAAGAAGCGGCACTTAAGGTCATTTTAAAGCATTTTCATGTATATGTCAAAATAGTATGTTTTACTTTTACCACATCAACGACTTCATTTCTTATCAACTTTGCAATTAATTTAAATTTCAAATGTGGGTGATTTTTTTTTTTGTAAAATAACTTTTTGCGTCCATAATTTATAATTATCAATCGTATGTTGAAGTGACACTTTATATTCAATTACTATTTCAACATACTCCATTACTATTTCAAATGTGGGTGAATTTATTTCGCAAATGGAAAGAAAATTATCAGAATCTTTTAATAGCTACCGAAAAAAGAGGGTTTATAAACACATTGATTTTTAGAGCATATTTATCATTGCGACCTATAAAATAGTTCTTTTGTGACATTAACAACTTTTGGAATTCTCTATCAAACAAGTTCATGCCTTCTGAAATTTTTAAGTTTATTTCTATTTCAATTTGCAAGAACTATTTTTAGGACTCTATTTTACATTTCAAACATCGCATTTACAAAAGCAAATGCAAATGCTGTAACATTTCCATCTGAATTATCTAAACAACTTTTTTTTTGATAGAAAAGATGAGAATCAAGGTATTAAATTTCATAAATGTCCATAAAATATCTCTCATTTGTGTTTCGAACTTATGACATTTTTATACAGAGGATGTTATTTTTTGCTACTAAATCAAAGACTGATTCTTATCTAAACAACTTTAAAAACCGATGTGAAAATTGCACTCTAATAGGAAGTTTGCGGTATATAATATTAAGGGTGTGCTTCAATGATCCTACTAAAAATTGTATAATTAAATTATAATAATTCATTTGATAAGTTTAAATTGAAATGATTATATTAAGTGAGATTGTCAAAGTGAAATTTTAATATTAATTTTGTAAAGACTAAAGAGTATGACACACCATTGAATGATCATCTTGGCACCTCGGAATTATCTTCTTTTTTAATACTACTAGTATACAATCCGTCCGTTGTATGGACCCTCTTAATTTTAAAGATATTTATATTTAGCACTAATTTTATTATAAAAATGATATATTTTATTTAGATATATGATAATTTAAAAATATAATAATTATTTTTGAGTAAAATTGTATGGTGTGTAGTTTTCTGTTTACAATAAAACATAATAATAGTTAATAGTTAATATATTTGATATATAATTTTCTTTTAGATCTTTTTTATAAATTTATGGTAAAAATAACAAATAGAATGGAGAGGAAAAACATATTTAACTGAAATTTGAATTATCATTTTTATAAAATCAATTAATCTTAATCATAAACCGAATATAAATATTTCAATTATTATATATTATCTAGAGTTAGGCTATGGTGTTACGCGTAGTTAATAATCAAATTTGCTATAGATTAAAAAATATAGTTAAATCAACTTCAAATCTTGATTTATGGGTCTCAATAAATTCTTTATATCAAAATATGATTTGATGTAAAAAAATTCTATTTTTTGAAATTTCTAAGTATTAGTTTTGAATTTTTAAAAATGATCTAGAAGATATGTATTATTTTATTATTATTATTGAATCATCTTAAAAAAAATCCAAAATTAATACTTCAAAAATTCGAAAAATAGAATTTTTTTATATTCCATTATATTTTGATATAAAGAATTTATTGAGATCCATAAATCAATATTTTGAGATAATTTATCTATATTTTTGAGTCCGTAATAAATTTAATCATTAACTACGCATAACAGTATATCTAACTCTATTATCTAATACATTAGCAGACGATTTCAGTTTATATATTCTTTATAATATATGATATAGTATAAAAATATAGATATAGATTGGTGGGCCGGGCCACGACAAACAGCTCGTCAGAGGAATCGTCTCTCTAGTCTTATTCAGCTCTCTTGGAGCAGAAGAAAACCCTCTCAAGTGAAAAAGCTAAAGCCCCGTTCTCTATCTTCCATTCTCATACCTGAAAAGAAAACGAGAAATTAGAACTAGAGTTCGAAGGCAAAAGAGAGGAGAAAAATGAGCAGCATAGGCACGGGTTATGATTTGTCAGTGACGACCTTCTCACCCGACGGTCGCGTTTTCCAGATCGAGTACGCTGCCAAGGCTGTCGACAATAGCGGGTTCGATTGAATTTTTAGTCTCTAATTTACCTATTTTCAGTTTTTGTCTAGACTTATGATCTTTTCTCCAATTTGGTTGTCATGTAGGACTGTGATTGGGGTCAAGTGTAAGGATGGAATTGTTCTGGTAAGAATCCAACGAACTGTTGTTTTCTGATTGCTTCTTGAAATAATTGATAAATGGTAGCAAAGTTAACTGTTGGGGTACAATTTAGGGTGTTGAGAAGCTGATCTCATCAAAGATGATGCTCGCTGGTTCTAATCGAAGGATACACTCAGTGCATCGCCACTCCGGCATGGTAAAAAATTGTGAACATTTCCTCTTTATATGTATGTTGTATTGGTCCAGACTGACTGGTACTTTTCCATCTTGCCTGTCTTCAACCAGAATTTTATTATTTTAGGAAAAATTATGGACTAAGACTGGCACTTTGTTTTATTAGTATTATTGTTATTATTGTCATTATTATTAATATCTATCTTGGTTTTTGTGACTTCCGTTGGGTTTCATTTCTAGCCTACCCCAACTTGTTTGGGGCTAAAGGCTTTGTTGTTGTAGTAGTAGGAATAAATTACTGAATGAACTTCTTGGGTAAAGCTTTCTGTTGTCTCTTTCACATCCAACTAGTTCAATGTAAATAGAGAATGTGAACTTTGGCATTGGGATTGTCACATATGTCTATATTTGAAAAGGGAAGTATATGTTGTACCATAAGATTTCTTGATTTATATTCCCTACTGACTTCCAGAATTTTGTATTCTAATTTTGAATTAGTGTGAAATGTTACCTAAAAACTGATCTGTATGACTTGCTAAGTAATTCTCTAAGTATGCTAAATCTGAGCCCTGAAGCTGTTTATGTATTAAAGGCTGTTGCGGGTTTAGCTGCTGACGGTAGGCAGATTGTGACACGAGCCAAATCAGAAGCTACTAATTATGAAAGGTTAGCATTTTATTCACAGAATTACTGATTTATTCCTGATTCCCTGCTAATTAGTATTCCGCCATTGTTTTGGTTGACTATATAAAAGAGTTTTGGCTTAAAATTTACCTAATGCAAATCAATCATCTTTTATCCAAATTTTGTTTTTGTTATTTGTGACAGAATATATGGTGAGCCGATACCTGTGAAGGAGCTCGCTGACCGTGTTGCAAGTTATGTTCACCTCTGCACTCTTTACTGGTGGCTAAGGTGTGATTTTCTGTTCTTTAATCTTGTGACATAGTTTTATATGTTATTAATAGAAATAGTTAGCAGAATATTACTTATGGCCTCATTAGCACAATTATTATGAACATTAATTGTAGTTACAATCACTTCTGCACCTACTAGACAGTACATAACAACACGGTATGCTCAGCATTGCACTCAAAATTGATTATTGTTTATATCAGCTGTAAAGTATCTTACATCTCTACTCCTTATTAAGCACGTAAATGTTCTGATCCTGCAACGGTTCAGATTTTTTGTTGAATTTTTAGAGCTAATATCACTCATCGGATTGAGTTATTCATCAAATAATGTTACTATCTCTATGACCATTTGTGTTGAAGTTAGAATTTTCTCTCAATTTTGTTTGTTACACGAAATGCTACATAATTTAGGAGTACAATTGTTCTATTTTGTTTTCTTTTTTTCTTAGACTTAGATTGCCATCAATTATAAATTTCAACTTTCCTTAAACTCTGAATGTTAACTTTTCTCTCAATTTACATTTATTTTGCATTAATTATGTATTCATGATTGAAATTTATATTAATTACTAAATTATCTTTATTTTTATTTCCTTATTTTTCACATGAAGATATAAATTTTTATATTTCTAAAAATATCATCTTAGCAACGCATGGGCAAGATACTAGTATGGTATTAACCAGGTTATGGTTTAAATTAGGCCTTTTGGTTGCGGAGTCATTCTTGGAGGATATGACAGGGATGGCCCACAGCTCTACATGGTTGAACCTTCTGGCATTTCATATGTAAGTAACTTAATATATAAAGTACACTGTCCTTTTTATTTTCTTTTATATTACAAAATGTTTTCTACACATTTTCAAATACCATCATTGCCTTTGCTGAATCAAATGACAGAGATACTTTGGGGCTGCAATGGGAAAGGGAAGGCAAGCAGCTAGGACGTAAGATTTTGTTCTTCCATTTTGTTTATATATTTTTGTGAAAGTGTTCATTAAACAGGTTACAGGAACAGGAGTAACTATTTTTATTATGCAGACTTAAATTCACAATTGCCTGGTGTTTCAAATAAATTATTCTTTTCTTAGTTTAATTGATGAATAGTTTATATCAAATATTGTGTAGTCTGTGTTCTGTACTGGTTCACTCATGTTCTCATGATTAATTGACATATTTAAGTAAGCTTTTTCTTGTATATATGCAGTGAGATAGAAAAATTGAAGCTTTCTGAGATGACATGCAGAGAAGGAGTTGTTGAAGTTGCTAAGATGTAAATGTTCTCTCTCTCTCAGAGACATTTTGCTACTTTTAGTTCTCATCTCTTAAATGGTCTGTACAAAACTACATTCTCTAATAAACTTCTGTTCTTGTATTCATAAAACCTTGATCTTTTTTCTGTAGCTTAACTTTTGTTATCTTTTACTGTAGTTAACACTTGCTTCGCAGAGCATTTGATTTTGAGTTTATTTTAGTGCGTTCACAATCTGTTTGTTATGAGCTATTTTTCTTAACTTCTTATTGAGTTCTATTGCTGTACGAAGTGTATATTATTAACTTATCCTATTGCAGAATTTATGGAGTACATGATGAGGCAAAAGACAAAGCATTTGAACTGGAGCTGAGCTGGGTTTGTGATGAGTCAAATCGGCAGCATCAAAAGGTAATGATTAGAAACTTCTGAACTACATGAAAAGATGTTTTGTGAGAATATGAATGCATCGCTTTCTGATTCATCAAATGCCTCCATAAGAAAATATCAAGGGAAACCTCATACTTTATTCCGACTAGCACGGAACCCGTCCGTTGTGCAGACCAATAATTTTGAATCATACAATGTATCATGTATCGTAGTATTTAGTATCGTATCGAATTGTTTAAGATACAATAAGTTATTCTAGAAATTAAGTAATATAAGTATATAACTAGTTACAAATGAATTTCATTAAAAAAAATTTCAATAACAAAATCTGTCATACTTCTATGGCTCAGCGTTATGTTACATGCTATATTTCTATCTTACTTCATTGTCAATTCTAAAAAATGCTTTTAATTTATAAAAGGAAAGTCATAGACAAATGTACAAGTTAAATATTAACACTGTAACAAAGAGAAGACACATTTATACCTTGAAAAAGATAAATTATAAAATGTATAAGTTTTTATTATGTATACACTACACAGAGAAGTCACATTTATAATTTTATACCTTGTGAATATATCATACTAGCACACTTACACACTAACACATAATGTATAGTATACTAAATAATAAATTATTAAATATTAATACTGTAAAGTCATACCGTATCATACGATTCGTATCGCCAACCTATAGAATCGTATCGTGAATCGTAAGATACTGAAATCACTGGTGCACTCTCTTAATTTTAAAAATATTTATATCCAACACTAATTTTATTATAAATAAATGATATATTTTATTTAAATATAATTTATGTTTAAATCAATTAAAAAGGCTCTTAAATTTTTAAATAAAATTACCTCATTATTTAATAAAAGACGATGCACTATAGCCCATGAGACCGGGTTTTTAATATTACATAAGAAGGGTGATCGTTAGGCGATTCCAAGCGAAGGCGATTCTTGGCGATTCGCCAGTGATCGAGTTCATTCTCCTTCGAGATCTAGTTTTCCTTCGTGCTCCTAGCTTCCCCGCCGCAATCAGGCGATAGTTTTCCATCGTGATCGAGTACCCTTCACAATCAGATCTCCAGTACGATCCGACCTTTACGTGATTGGGTCTCCAGGCGATTCGAACTCCCCAATGAAAATCCTTCCCCTTCGTAAACCTACCCTTCAAATCCAGCAGCTCCCAATCCAGCGAGCTTCACCTTTCACCACCGCAGCCTTACCTTCGCCAATCTAGTGAGCTTCACCCAAGGGGCCACAACCTCCCTTAAACTCATTAAAACCCAAACTTAGTTCTTCGACACCACCTCGCTACTCCAACGAGCTTCACCCAAGTGCACAACACCACTAACACCACACGATCGCTAATAGTGATACCCGCTCGCGAAAAAGTGAAAGGTGAAAGTGAAAAGGCGATCGATAAGTGAAAAGAAAAAAACCCAAACCCTAACGGGGGAGGCCGGCGGCCTCTACTCCACTTTCTTCCTTCCTCTGTTCTCTCCCTACTGGAGTCTCGATGGGTTTGAAGTACAAGCACCACCTTTGGGTATCTATGATGAGCATCTTCTAGCCTCCGACAGGTTCTCCTCTCAGCCATAACCTACGACTAGATCTCCCAACGACCAAAACCATCATTGTCCCTCCTACTAAGATAACCCCTCATAGGCGACTTGACCCTAGTTACGCCACTATTGCCACTCAAACCACTATTGTTGCTACCTCCGACCCCTCGGCCCACTATTGTTGCCACCTCCGACCCCTCAGCCATCACTGCTGCCACCTTCAACCCTTCAACCACCACTCATGCCACTAAAAACCTAGACCTGCTGCATCCTAGATTTACCACGCCGTCGATCAACCTATCCAAACCTAGATTGTCCAACCTTACCAAATCTAAATCGTTCCTATCCAAACCTAGATGGCTACTCGAACCTATCCAGATCGTTTTGTGGCAACAACCTATTCAAACCCTGGAACAACCACTGCCACTCGACTCGATCTCACTTGACATACGCCCATATATCGTCCTATCAACTTCCTCCTACTCGACCTCAGATGGTACATCTAGTGTTGCCAGGCTCAGCTAACTATAGCCCCATCTTCACGGGTAAACCACAAACATGCCCCCAACACCAATTGCGAGCTCGGACTCTCATGAAGCTCAGCTAACCATAGCTCCATCTTCACGGGTAACCCACAAACATGCCCCCGACACCAATTGCGAGCTTGGACTCCCATGGAGCTCACAACAACCCTGCTAGTATAAGGATGAAGCTCATAATTTTACTTTTAGTTTTCATTTTAGTTTTTTTTGCTTAAGGAGATGTGTTTGTACTTCATTTTCAATTTCTCTTTTTTTCTTTCTTTTAATATGTAACTCTTCTTTATTTGATTTAATGAAAATTAATAGTAGATTTTTCGTCTACTACATCAAAAAATAAAATAAAATCAAAGACAATGCACAAAATATAATAAATTTTCTTTTGTGAGTGTGGTTGTACATTGTCTAGTTTCCTTTTTTTTACAATAAAATTTAATAATAGTTGATATTTAATATATTTAATATACAATTTTTTTAGACCTATAAATGCATGCTAAAAATAGCAAACAAAATAAAGAGGAAAAATTAGTTTGACTGAAATCTGAACCGTTATTTTTTAAAATCAATCAATCTCAATCGTAAATTAAAATATGGATATTTTGGTCATTACACATTATCTGATAACATTAATGGATGCTTCCAATGAAATAAAATACGGTCGCGTATGTGGCCGTTTATGCGCATGTGGCCTAGTCCACATGCTCAAAGTTCAAATGCGGCCTTAATTATGTGGATTGGATGATATGAAGTGCATTAGGTGGTCTGGGTGAGAAATTTCTGTTACTGAGCAGGCCCACACGGCCCATAAACCATGGTACCACATGGAAATTCGTTAAAAATTTTGAGTCCCAACTCTGGGATTCGAACCCTTCCCCCAACGCTAGAAGCCAAAATGCTTGACCACTACACCATTTATTATATTTGTTCATTATATAATTTTATTTATTATTGTCCTCTACTTAACACACAGTATCAACTAAAAATCATATGTAATTCCGCATACAAATCCACATATGCGGCCGTATATGTTGTATGCGGTGCCATTCCACACGCATATTCAAATCCACATTTTAAAACTTTTGCTTCCAATATATACGCTCTTTATAATATAGTATAGATGACAAAATTGAGATGGTTAAGGATTGTAAAAATTGTGGTTATGTTATAACAATTGCCTTTTATCATATTAATAACAATAGAACAATAGAAATAACGTGGGTGATCATAAGTTTCCATGATCTCTTTGCTTGCTGGAATTTAACAACTAATATATTTTTTTTAATAATGTGGGTGCTCATGAGTTTCCATGCAAAACCATGAGATATTAATTGTGTAACCCAAAAACCAAGGAACATTATGGTGCAAATTGTTTGAATGAATAAATTGTTTCTCTATAAATGTGGTAGAAACAAGGGTTAGTATTGCTACTTACACAAAACGGAACATGAAGGTCACAACAAACATTCCCTATTTTAGTGGGGCAATATAGTGCTTCTCACTTATGTCAAAGAGGCTGGAGGTAGTGGACAAGCGGGAAGCTTCAATTGAGATATTTACTTCCATTTATTTTTGTTGGGTATACAAAGGTCAGCAAATATTCTTGGGGACACTGGGCATCGTAATATAGTTAGATTCTTTTGCCTCTAAGAAATATCCTTCTCCTTTTTTTTTTTATAGACCTTTATATTATAGGTCGGATTGGACATCTAATTCTTTTAAGATGTCAATGTTCCTTCTCAATATTCTTCTCTTTTTGCTATATAACATCCTTGGATTTCCAATACAGGTACCCGATGATCTACTCCAGGAAGCCATAACGGCAGCAAAGGCAGCACTCGAGGAGATGGATGCTGATTAAATTTATTCTGGAGATTATTTCTTTTTAATAGCTTGTTTTTTGAACTGCAAGTAATGTACGCCTACCATCCTGTTAGGACTATTTGCTGCTTGAATGTATTTCAGATTTTCCTTATATTAGCGACCCTCGCGAATAGAGATTACCATTTCTCGTCTCCTGAATTGTTGTTTAGATCGGTTATATTTTATGTTAGCTGCTGTCTTGCAGTTTCTCTCTCCTAACCTTGGTAGAAAGTAGAAACTGTGCTTATTTTCATTATAAAAAACCAGCTAATTGCAGTGAGCAACAGACTCGGAAGTGTTCGAAAAAATAAAACCTCTAAACAAATTGATACGTTGTGCAAGATGGTATTCTATGGACTGGGCATGAAAATTCAAGAATTAATTTATGGGTTTTATTGTATTGTGGGAATTTATACTGGTTTCAATAATGTGTTTGGTTGTATTGTGGCCTTGTGGGAATTATTGTGAGAAATTTTATTTTTCATATATAAAACTACAAAATAAAATTTTAAAGTATATAATAAAGTAAAATATATTAGAAAAAAGATATGAACTCAATAAAATAAATTTTGATTGGAGTGCCCTATAATAAGGCATTGTTAGAAAAATGATGAACAAAATGAAACAAAAGTGTACAGTTGTTAACATCAATTCACATTATGTATGTGCAGAGAATGAATTCAATCTGAAATAAATTTCTAAAAAATCTTTAAAATACAAAAATTTGTACGAAAATATCCGTAGACTTATAAATTAATCGTGCTTCAAGATTCATTTAATTTAAATGTTATTTGATATTCCATCAAAAATTGTCAAAATTATATAACACTTGTACAATTTAAATTTAATGACTTTTGATGAATATTTTTTTTTTGAGGAAAAGATACAGGTCAAGCCCGTAAATTTCATTAATAATAATAAGATCGATAAATATCATTAAAACTTATTTTTGCGTACAACGGATTTTTTTTAAATTCTAATTCAGAGGATCAAGAGAAGACACATTTACCTATCCAAATTTTTACATATCATTAGATGTCATTCGGCCTTTTGCAATGCACCCATAATCTTTCAAAGAGAAATGATGAGTATATTTTTTGATCTGATCGAAGTGCATGGAGATATTTATGGATGATTTTTCAGTATATGACACAACTTTTAATAAATTTCATTAATAATAATAAGATCGATCACTCAGGTGTGATCGTGAGATTACAAATTAGATACTTACTGTTCAGAATTAAAACATGTACAGATTCTTATTATTGGCTACCAAAGCCATCTTTATTACAGGGTGTTAAAGTCTTGTCCATTGTTTCACCTTGTAATGTATCTCTCGTATCACGTCTTGCTCTTTGTCCTGGAAAATACATCTACACCTTTCCTTCCAAACGACAAAGGTGGTTGCAGCTTCTATTTGACGCCAGAACATTTCATAAGACTCTATGAGGAGTTTTTGTGGAGAGTCAGAATTCTTGTATGGGTCGCAGCTTTGTCTGGAGATTGACAGTGTTTCTGCTATATATTTTCTGAGCTGTCTTATGAATTCACATCCTTCAAAGAGGTGGGCTGCATTTTCCTCATGCCTTCAGTCAGAGGCGGAGCTACTTAGTAGCTTTGGGGTCCCAGGACCCCATTAAAATTTCAAAAAACCTCAGGGACCTCAGTAAAAAAATTATAGGACCCCACTGAATAAATCACAAGGACCTCAGCATACTCGCTCCTCGTCTGACTCTCATCGCGTTCTTCCCTGAGTCGCCTCATGCCTTCTCCAGTCCGACTCATAACTCGGACGAGTGAAAAGTACTTGCGTCTCCTCCAGGCTTCAAACGAACTAGACCTCCAACCTCCAGTCCTCTGACTCGCTGCTTGCGAGTCTTCCTTCATTGGTTCATCCGGTTTTTCATCTCTATACTTCATCATGTTTATACTTGAGTTTTCATTTGATTACTTAGTAGTTGGTACCAGTAACAGTCTAACAGTAAGAAATGTAGTCATTTGCATTGATTTTGAATTAGTATATCCAGAAAGTATAGTCATCCAAATGCATTGATTTTGAAGTTTGATTAATGACTTTGTCTTAGATGTTAAATATATAAACGACTGATTAAGAATCATTGAAAGTTAATTGAAAATATGAACCCAGTACATATGGTACAAGAAAGTTGATTTTTTGTTTTATATTTTCAGGCTAAGCCAAATTTAGGTGATCAGAGCGTTCTATTTGACATCAACACTCTCGAGGTTAGCAAAAAAATTTCCTCATGATCAACTTTTATTTTGCTCCTATTATATATTATCATAGCAGACATGTGGCTTTTTTATAAAAAAAAATTATTTATGGGTCTCATGATTATTATAAACCCCTCCATAATATACTCGAGAAGACTTATATTTTTAGTATGGTTGGCTAATAAAATCGTTATTATAATTCTTATAATTCAAGCATTGGTCACTCGTAGCTGATTTAAATAACCTCAATTTAAATTATCTTGAATTTTGTATTAAATTGAATTATTTATTTGTAAATTAATATTAGTATATTAAATTTTACTGTGATTAATTATCATTAAAAAATTTTAAGGGACCCCACTAAGTCAAAATTCTGACTACGTCACTGCCTCTAGCACAAATAACACATGCTTATCACTATCCAACATCTGTTTTGTTAAAATTATATTATAATTTTATAAAACTCAAAATTTTATTTGTTATATTAAAAAGAATTATTAAAATAATTTTATTATTATTATTATTTTAATTTAATTTCTTAACGTTGGAATTTCTTATTTAAAAACTTAGGTAACAGTAACCCAACCAATGCTTATCTGACTAGTTGCGTCTTTTAATTACATCTCTTCAGAAAAAAGAAAAAAAAATAGTTGGCATTTTTAAATTAACCGTTAGAACTTGTCTTTATATAAAGACTAATTACATTCGCTAAAGAGACTTAAAAAATTATCTTGATACCCATTCACTCTGAGACCTATTACTCCCACTCTCTCTGTCGTAAGCAGCCTAAGTAATTCAAATACAAAAACCTAGTTTCACTTCTCAACTCCAAAAAACTTACTTATCTGTTTCCATTTTCTACTTCATTAGATTCTATTATTTGTTCAATATACCAGATTATTATTAAGTAAGTTTTGCCGATAAGTATACGAGTCCACACATTCGTCTACGTATGTCAGCAATAAGTGACGTACCAACTCGTACGACCTCCAATTAATATGTGTGTGAGGCAACATAATCAGCTGATCCCTCACGTACTTCACACCGACGTGTGACAGATTGAGATATATGTTCTTATCAAGCGTCCATTTTCTATTATCAGTTCAAATTAAGATTAGTGATTACATATATATTTTCATCGATTGATTGATTTAATTTTATAATTAAATTTTTACCTGCCAAAAGACGCACAACTATCACGGTCCGGTGTACCCCAGTCACTGAAAATGAATGTCACTCAGGAAGGTAATGGACGAGCGGGGGCAAACGCGTCCAGCTCCACAACAATAATAAAAGCCACAGACCACCAATGCTCCTGGTCAATCCTTGGCATGCCATATCAAGACGCTGATATAAATAATCAAGTAACGCAGCGCCCCAATTTCTTTTTCTCCACATTGTAAATCTTTATGTAAATTAAATGTTAGTACTAAAATTATATAATTATGAAAGATAAATTATTTTAAAATTCTTACTGTCAAAATCAGCAGAAGAAACGCCGGTACAGAGTCTCCACTGTTATCGGGGAACATGATACACCCGCCAACTCTAAAGCAAAACCGATCGCATATCGATCAAGACCCTCTCGAAGGGAAATAAAACGTCTGCCAAATTTTATATTTAGCTTAATCATAATTTGTGAACAAAAAAAAACTGAAGTTCATATATAGTCTAATCAATTACCTCTCATCCTTGCAGAATGCTGATATATCATCATGCCCAAATAACTGACGGATATATGCTGAAAAATCTCCGTCAGTATATCCAGTCACCGGCTCACCAATGGTGGATAAACCCCACAGACATGCGACGTCCTAAAAAAAATATATTACTATATCATCTTTTTAATATTGTAATTAAATTAATAATATTTTATTATTTATCTCTAGAGTCACGATCATCTCGCCAAAATTTAAGTGAAACGTGTGAGTTTCTAGCCTCCAAAACTCTATTAACGTGCTCAATAAACCCGTATCAATCTTCAAGTTACGGACCTCCGCTTCTTGAACATAAATCTCACGCAGCCAGGCGAGATGAAGAAATCTCATAACTCGCAACTTACTCTGAATGTGCGAGATGTATGATATCGTCGGACGGTGAGTGCGGAAACGAATGACATTGTTATCTCTCTGTAATTTTCATTAAATAATTAGCTTATCATATATATGTATTTTATTATTATTATTTTAAATATAATGTACCTCTGCCTGACTATAATGTGTCCGATGTTTGTCTTCGGGGAGATAAATTATGACATTTTCATTTCGTTGCTCGCTTTGCCATTATCTAGTACAAAAATTATTTCATAATTAATTTATAATTATTTTGTAATTATTTTATAATTAATTTATAATTATTTTCTAAATATTTTATAATTATTTCATATTTAATTTAAAATTAATTTATAGTTAATTTATACTTCATTTTTAATCTATCTATTATATAATTAAATAATAAATGAATTCTACAATTAAAAACTAATCTACAATTAAAAACCTAATTAAATATATATTATTCTATAATTAAAACCTAATTAAAAACTTTTATTCTACAATTAAAGACTAATTAAATATATATTATTCTACAATTAAATCAATAATTAATCTATAATTAAATAATAAATTAAATCTATATTATTCTATAAAAATAATTAATAAATAATTTAAATTATAATTACACAATTCTACAATTCTACAATTTAATCTACAATTAAATAATTTTATAATTAAATAGACAATTAAATATACAATTAATGGATAATTAAATCTATAATTAAATAATTTCACATTTAAACCTACAATTAATCAACAATTAAATAATTTTACAATTAAATCTATAATTAATCTACCATTAAATTATAATTAAATACTTTAAAAATTAAATTTAAATTTCATCTACAATTAAATAATTTTACAATTAAATCTACAATTAAATTATAATTAATAAATTTTACAATTAAATCTATAATTAAATTATAACTAAATTATATTTAAATAATTATAATTTAATCTACACAATTAATTTTTCTATAATTAATATATAATTTATATTTCAATACTAATTATTTAGATAAATAAAATTTATCTTTAATTGTAATATCCAATAATATACCGCACTCGTACGTTTCTTTTTTCTCATCTTCTCATCCTCTCTCTTATCTTCCTCTCTCTCCTCTTTTTCTCTCTCTTCCTCTTTTTTTCTCTCTTTTTTCCCTCTCTTCTCTTTCTTTTTTTTTCTCTCTTTTTGCCCTCTCTTCCACAACGCGCAGCTCTCACATCTGCGCGTTTTGTATATATAAGAGGCAAACAATCACTTTTATTTTTAATGATATTAATTTAATAATAATTATTATTATTAAAAACTGATGGGAAGACGTCTCGACTCCAAAAAACTTACTTATCTGTTTCCATTTTCTACTTCATTAGATTCTATTATTTGTTCAATATACCAGATTATATTATTAAAATTATCTATAAAAATTGTTTCTGGATATTGCGGAGATTATATCAGTTGTTTTCAAGGTCGTACCCCAAGAAACAGCAGCCCCGAATTATCTTGGTTGCGGATCCAAGTCTTGCACGAAATAAAGACGAAATTCGGTTAAGGATGGTGTTTCACAATCCGGATAACAAAGTTTAATTTATATTTAATTTTACTGGTATTATCTGAAATTATTACTCTGTTTTTATTTTTAGACAGATTTTTCAAACATGTTTCGCATGTTGTCAGTTGTAAGCAATTTATTTCATAGTTGCAACCATAGGAATATTTTTACCCTAAGCGGAACCTTGATTTCCCATAAGTTGCATACGGTTTCCCTTTATGTGTGGTGTACCAGTTAGGAAGTTATACCCTGATTTGACTGAAAACTGCATGGAAACGTCTCTTGTCCAGACTAGTATATCCGGTGTCGGCACCAGTTGCATTGCAGACAACTCTTGTAGCAATCTATCTTTATCTGCACTAAATTGCGGGTCCTGGTTATCGTGGAAGCTCAGCTCCCATAATCCTTCCTGATTCAAGTCTGCAACTGAAGCATCCCCGAATCTCGTGCTGCTATGTAAGATTGGGTACCTACTTTGTAATGGCCCCTGTATCCAGTTGTCTAACCAGAAATGGATCGTAGTTCCTTGACCAATTGTGAATTGCAGTGTTGATTGAAAAATCGGTGCTAGTGCTCGTAAACTTGACCAGAACCTAGATGTATTGGACATCTCCCATGGCCTGATGTGTTCCCCAAATGTGTATGTAGCTTCTTTCCACCAGTTGTGGCTGCTAGATATCCATTGCCACATCCATTTGAGCATCAAAGATGAGTTCATTTTTTCCAGGTCTCGAATCCCTAAACCTTCCATTTCCTTGCTTCTTGTCACAACCGACCAATTTGCTAGATGTATTGGGCGACTTTGCCCTTGTGTTTCCTTGTGTCCATGCCACAAAAAACATCTTCTGATTTTATCCAGTCTAGCTATGACCCATTTGGGGAGCACGAAGGCCGACATGTAATATAGTGGTTGTGATGTGAGAACCGAGTTGATAAGCACCAACTGCCCCTTATGGACAACCTATCTGTTTTCCAACCAGCAAGTCTTTTCTCTCCTAGTGTATCAATCCATAGAATGACTCTCTGGGCAATTTTCAATCGGATAAAGGGAGCCCAAGATGAGTGATTGGGAATTGGAATTCCTGGAATGCATCAGTGCTGCAAGTGTGTGTGCCCTTCCTTGATGATCCGCTGTGACCAAGAGTTTAGATTTTTGTAGGAATATTAAATGACACTTATATTGTATGAAACTTAAAACACAATCAATCTATAAGTTTAAGAATACTAGCTATATACCCGCGCGTTGCAGCGGACTTTTTTATTTAAACATTAAAATATTATAAGATAAAAAAATTCACATTTATTTAATATTAAATTATAAATTCATCAAATTATAGATAAACCTATAATAAAGACTATATTTAATTTTGGATGAGATTTTTGCACAATATGAATTAATGATTCATGAATTTTATGGCAAGAATTATGTTTGCCTTCCGAAAGCAATAATTTGCATATAGTAGCAATCATTCAGACCTAAAATTTTATTTTCTTCGAAATTAAATTTTATGGCAAGTAAATTAATCTAACATATATTATCACTATTAATTTCTTACCAAATATAATTTCTTACCAAATATGCACAGAGTTGCTAAATAAGAAAAATAATAGTATATAAGGGAAAGAAATGGAGAGAAAGGGGGGATCAATTGACGCGATTACATACGTTCGATCAACCAAAAATAAATATTATCCGTCTAATTGAGGGATAAAATTGGTATAATAAAAAATTACCATGACAAAAAATGGACCCTCCAATTCTTAGATGTTTTATATAATAGTATAGAAGTATAGATATTTGTATAAATTTTCCATATTTAAGATTTTTATGAATTCCTACTTCAAAAAAATTATGAATTCATTTGAGATTGGTTCAAAATGGATAATTGTCAGGGAGCTCCACCCTATTAATTAATATGTGTAATTCTTTTTTGGGATGATTAAAAATGTGTCACATATAAATTGAGGTTAAAGGGGGAAATGACGTACAGTAAATACATTAATTAGAAAGAGAGCGTGTGGGGAAAAAATTGGTCCAAGTGAACGAAAAATTTTCAACCATTTTGTTGTGAAAAGTTGGAAAGGAAGATGTATTTTTTTTTCATTGCCATCCAATAACAAAATGGTTGCCGAACACTTGTGAGAATCTTTTTCACTATAACAAAAATTTAACATTTTTTATAGCCAAAGAACCGAACGGGACCTAAGCAAAAATAAGACTACTGATAGCTACAATTCAAGAATGAGACGGACAACATCATTCATAAAAAGAGAACGTGCGAAGAAATTGCCGAGTAAAAAGAAGTTTTTGGCCATTCATCTCTTGCCAAATTAATACCGAGGTCCGGGTAGGACAGTGTATCTCACTATCTTGTACATGTTTTCATGTCGAAACATTTCAATTTCATCCCCTTTCAGGCGATATGTAAATGATAGGATGAAAATCCACTTTTGGGTTTTTCAATTCTGAGGGAGACCGCTGTGGGACAACATGATGGATTTAATGGGAAAGATGTAGCTATCGGCCTGTCGCACATAATGCCTGGCGTGTTGAAATTTCTCCATGACTTGACCTTGTAAAACGACAACCAGGTCCATTGTATATAGAAATTAGAAACCGTTCAACGCACATTAACCTTTTATGGGATCGTTATTTTTTTTAAAAAAAATAGAAATAAGAAAATTTGTACTATTGACAGCGGTTAATTTGAATTAGAACCATAAGGGACACTGACATATTTTTTTCAACAAAAAAAATTGCTTATTGATCCCATACCTGTAAGATATTTGTTTAAGATAAAATTATGATCTCAGATTATAGAATAATCATTGATCTCATAATTAAGGAAAGAATCTGTAATTGAACTAATTACCTAGCCGTTAGAATCAATTATGAAATATTCATAGAAAAAATCCAATTGTAATCAGAATAATAAGGAAAGTGTCAAACGACTACTCAAACTAGAGAGCCTATAAATAGACATGTTTTTCTACTGTAAAAGAATAAGAAATAATACAATTAGCAATTATTACTTCCGCATTTTCAATTCTAGCTAGGTATCAAAGCCATAAGCCCTTGGCCTCAAAAAATCATCTCTCAACCAATGTTTTAAAATGCGGCTGCATAGACCGCATATGCAGTATACAAATCGTTGTCAGAATGTCATATAGTTCAAGATATATGGTTTTGCTCATATACGGGTCCATATGATTTATATACGGATCCATGCGGTTTATATGCGGGTCCATATGATTTATATACGGATTCATGCGATCAATATACAGGTCCATACAGTCAATATGCGTGTGTGCAGGTCCATATAGTGTATAATGTTATAATTAAGTGTTTCTTTTATTATATTTTCAACTAAAAATAAAAAAATATATATATATATACATCCGCGTGAAAATCTGCATTTCATATATGTAGTATGCAGTGGACTTTCGCATGTATGAAGAAATCCGCATTTAAAAATATTGCTCTCAACTATATTTTGTTGTAAAGAACCATCTAGCAATCAACAATGGCCGAAGCCAGCAATGGACACTTCCTCCCCACCGAAGAGGCGGTATCACTGTGACTCACGACCACGTTGCTCAACGGGGTAAATTATCCATTATAGGCCCGATCAGTGTCTCCAAGGTAAAGCTACCATCATCAGTTCTGACAAAATCGAATTCATACCAGAAGCAAAAATCAGTACTGATAACATCGTACCAGAAAGTGAAATTACAACCAAAAAGTCAACAAAAACCATCATAGATCCAACAAAAAGACCCAAATTGGGAACAAAATGACATCAATGTCATGAATGGGCTCCTCAATTCTATGGAGCCTCAGATATTCGCTTATTCATGTACTGTGACACCGCTCAAGAAATCTGACAAGAAACCAAAGAGATGTTCGGTCAAGAACATAATTTCACTTACATTTTTCAATTAAAATAAGAAATCTCGCAAACAAACACCGCTCAAATGCAGAAGCATAATATAGAGCTATGGCGTCAGCTACAAGTGAGCTGATCTGGATCAAACAATTGTTGAAAGACATGAAAAATTCAGTTGCTGAACCAATGCAGATGTATTGTGATAACCAAACGGCAAAACACATTGCATCAAATTTAGTTTTTCATGAAAAAAACAAAACATATAAAAGTGGACCGTCATTTTGTGAGAGAAAAAATTCAGTCCGGATAAATCAAAACATCATTTGTGAGCACTGAGCAGTCAAGATCAACTAACAGACATCTTAATCAAAACTCTAGATAAAGGATCACTCAAAAAACTCTTAATCAAGTTGAGATCGATCGATATCTATAAATTCAGCTTGAGGGGAGTGTTCAAGATAAATATTATGATCTAAGATTATAGAATCATAATTGATCTCATAATCAAGGAAAAAAATTATAATTGGGCTAATTACCTAGCCGCTAGAATCAATTACGAAATACTCATAGAAAGAATCCAATTGTAATCAGAATAATAAGGAAGTGTTAAATGATTAGTAAGCCAGCGAGCCTATAAATAGATATGTTTTTCTACGGTAAAAGAATAAGAAATCATATAATTAGCAATTCACACTTTCGCATTTTCAGTTCTAACAATATTCATTTAAAGTTGGAATTATTTACGGTATTTAACTGTAAATTTCATGAGCAGTTAAATTTTTTCTTTCTCCGTGCCATAAAAAATTGCTTTCAGTACCAGCGAGCTTAGGACAGGTCAGCTCTAAATAATACTTGCCTTTCATTTTAGTCCAACCTGGGGACTTTTATTCAGCAACGGTACAACAACAAAGAATAAGCAAAATTATACTGTGTGTTTGGTTAGCTACTTTGCACCTAGCATGATAAAATAGCATGGCAAGAAATAATGCGGGCGATTCTTTATCTAGACATGTTCTACCAGCTAGAGTGGCTTATAGTTTTTATTTAACTATTTATTTGCGCGTACGGTTCCTAAAAACAAAGCGGATCCAGACATTGAGTGAGTTGTTTTTGTTGGATTTAACAATATAATGGATTGTATATGATGCTATACAGACCACATAAATTATGGACTTATGTGATATACAATTATATATTAATTATATGTCATAATATATCTATAATAAGTGATCACTAAAATACAAATAATATGGATATAAAGTGTTGCAGAAATGAGCCATTATATGTGTCGAATTAAAATTTAGATAATTATCAGATTTATGATGGACTAAATCAGAAATTTATCATGTAACCTTTTCATCTTTCATGAAGCAGTTATAAAGGCTATCGGTCCCATGAGATAAGTCAATATGTTCATTCTCTCTCACACACACACACAAAGAAAAGACAAGAAGAGAGAAAAGGTGAAGGTTATGCAACCTCTTCATCGGGTGACACAACGGTGTTGTCGCGTAAAGAACTAAGAGAGCCGGCAACTAGGGACTTATTCTCTTGGAAGATCATAAAGACGCTGCCATTTTGGAGTTGTGCGCACAAGAGAAGAGAAAGATTCAAGAGGAGAAGAATTGCTAAGCAACCGAATCAAGTCCAGTGAAGTTTTCGAGAAATCATGGAATAAGGTAATTCTTCCGCTTATGTTATGGTTTTCTCAAATGGTCCTTTGTGATGAAATAAGATTCACCAGTTTTTACTTTTCAAAAAAAAATCTGCATTGTAATGTATTTTATATTTCTCACGGTAAAAAAATTATCCATACTCTCTGAATAAAGTTTTTAGTTTACCGAGTCTAAGAGAAATTTCATTTTATTTTATCGTCTCACCAATTTATAAGATTATGTGACCATTGTTTCTAAAGAAACAATTCCTCTAAAGGCACTAATAGTTAATTTTATTTTAACGATATGCTTAGTCATAATCTATGGTTCATATCATCATAAAATAAACATAATTTTTTTTCCTAAGTACGTCTGAACAATTCTTTAAAATCAGCTTTAATATGTATTAAAATTTAGTTTTGGGAAGGGATCACTTGACAATGGTTATTTTGACAATGGATTTTCAAATAAGTACGAAAAAAATCTTAAAAATAGAAAAAGAACCTTATGAATATGTTTTTATACTTATAGGTTGATAATAATTTAAATTTCATATAATTTCATTACCGTTTGATAGTCTATCAAAGATCGTCAAATTATAATCGTTGTAAATTATATAAATTTTTGATGGTCCTTGATGAAGTATCAAACGATAATGAAATTGTATGAAATTTGAATCAACATCAATCTATAAGTAGAAAAATATATCCATAATATTTTTTTTCTATTTTTAAGATTTTTTCATATTTATTTGAAAATTCATTGTCAAGATTATCAAAATAACCCATTGTCAAGTGATTCCCACCATTTAGTTTTAATGTTGGAGACAATTAACTACTACTAGGGGTGTTAACGGATTGGATAATATCTGATTTTATCCGTGATCCTATCTGAGAAATAGTAAAAATTATCTGATCCATATCGTATCCAGAGATATCCGTATCCAAAAAAAATTACAGATAAAAATACAATTTGGCTATTACCTATCCATATCCAATCGTTTAGCTATTATTCATCAATATCCGATGGTATCTTAAGGTATCCGATCTGATATTATCCGAATAAATATATGAAATATTTCTATTATATATTTTTAATTAGATTTTTAGTGTACATTATAAATCTAATTTATTTTATATCTAGCTGTGTTAATGTATTATATATTTTTTTTATAATTCATTGATATATTTGAACTATTAATATAATAATAATTAATATTTATTTTTTATAATTAAATGATTCTATCAAAAAATAGTATGTAATTATTTTCCAATAATACATATAATATTTGTATTTAATATTTGAAATATATTCATATTCGTATTTGTATCCGTCTGATATCTGATCCATATCCAGATATTCATTGAATATCCGATCCGTATCCGAATTCATATTCAAAAAAATATAACAATTACGAATACGATAAAATTATTATCCGTCCGTATCCAATCAATTTATATGCATAACTATTATCTTTTCTTTTTCCTTTAAAAAACTTCATATCAATCCGTATCCGATCCGTTTACACCCCTAACTACTACCCTTTCTTTTTCCCTTGAAAAAGCTTCTGCGTTGATGACTTTGGACTTTGGAGTCGTTCCCCGGTGTAAACAGCAGACTGGACCTGCTTCCAGCCCACCAACTTGAACCCAATCGAATACCACCAACCAGGCAACCAAAGCTACCGACCGATTCTTTCCCTCCCAGCTCCAGGTTCAATCGAATACCACCAACCAGGCAACAAAAGCTACCGACCGATTCTTTCCCTCCCCGCTCCAAATTAATAAAACATACATAAATAAAAGGAAACTCCAAGTATTGCCGTTGGGTTAGGGTTTCGTCGCCTCTCGCTCTGTCCCTCTCCCTTTCCGGCGGTCATCGCCGGCCGCTTATTCCTTTACCATGTCTTTCTTTCCCTCCCATCTCCTCTTTTTCTGTCTCATTCTCACATTGGCTCTCTCGCAATCCGTAACCCTAGCCTCGTCCGTACAGCAACTCACCGAAGGAGCGGATCCGTGCCCGGCGTTGTCCGATGGAGCCGGGTCCTCTTGCCCCGTCAACTGTTTCAGACTCGATCCTGTTTGCGGCGCGAATGGGGTCACCTACTGGTGTGGTTGTTCCGAGGCGGCTTGCGCGGGTGTACAGGTGGCCAGGAAGGGATTTTGCGAGGTCACTGGCGGTGGATCCGGTCCTGTTTCAGGCCAGGCGTTACTTCTTGTTCATATTGTGTGGCTTTTCGTGCTTGGATTTGCAGTTCTGTTCGGTTTTTTTGATATGATCTGATTTACAAATAGAGGTAATTCTTTGATAATTCTTTGAGAGAATTGCGTTCGGCATCTTATTTCGAGGGTATCTGGAATTCTGGATGTACTGGTTTAACACTTGTGAGCTTGGAGATTGGTTGATGCACGGAAAATACAGGCGCTGAATGTTATTTCTCTGAAATTAACCTGGATCTGTTATTTTTTTTCGAATTGTGAGTTTTTTCTTTACATATTCCATTTTTATTTCTGTACTAGTGTTGACTCAGAGATTTGAGTAAAACACTACCGTTCTTTCATTTATGTATAGTATACATATGTATGTAGTTTTTGAATTCTATTTTTTCAATCAGAGTTTGATACCTTGTTTCTATGTACTTCTTCATTTTCCATTTTGAGATTAATTGGCAGCAATGAAGCTTCAACAGACTTCCCTAGAGATTTTATATGATGATACTAATTGGGTATTTTGAATGTCGAAAACTCAATCATGCTTTGAATTTGGATTGAGGCTCTCTGTGAATCAACCTCTTTCTAAAATATTAACAGATTATCAAATAAGCAACTTCAAAAGCTACTGAGCATGAGTGGTTGTGCCTCAGAAGGCGACATTCTCTATTCAGGTTCATTCTGTGTTCAAAGCATGAGTGGTTGCTCTGGAAAAAGATCATAACGAATTACTCTAACAATCACCGTGGAATTTATGCACAGTAAAGAAGATTTAATTTTGAACCTTTGAAGTTTTGATGATCTTGTTGTCATAAATAAGTCTAAACGCATTGTAAATGGAATGTATAAATGTAATAATATTTGATGTATGATGTTTATTTTTTCTATCTGATTTAACCCGAATAAAACCTATGCATATGTTCAGGGGAGAGAATTTTTTTTTATCGGTATGATTATTTATTATTTTGACTTTTATTTTTTATTATTTTTAATATGTAAAAGATATTATTTTAATATTTTTATTTAATATTCAATTAATTAATAAATTTAAACCTGATAAGCTACTAAATTCGATTACTGACGTCTCTCGATCAAAATTCTGCATCCATCTCTGCACACGTTAGAGACATTAACTAATGATTATTTATAAAATTTAATGGTTCTACCTTCTACGATCCCAAATAAAAACTAAATCGACTAAAGCTACGAACAAACAGTTCCATTCTAAATAAAGCCTAATCAAATTATACATTTTGCTTTAGGCTCATTTAAAAACCTGATGAATCCAATAATAATGTTACAGAATTGGCCTATCCGGCTATCCCTAATAGTTAAAGGGCCCAAACATATTTTGCTTTCAGTATTGTTTCTCTTTCGTTTTTTTTTCTTTCGCTTAATTCTTTTATCTTGGTTGGACGAGAAATATTGTGGCCGCTTGCAGGAAAGGAACAAATGGCGATATCGGCTTGTATAGCTGTAAATGAAACGAGATATATTAAGCTTGAGATCAAATCTATCTCGCCTTGGATAGTGTGGTTGGATTGGGTGGTTATGATGGCATTAGCTATTGGATCTGACAAGATGTCTACCCTAGCTAAGAGGGAAGGCATTATTGCTGGTCTGACTAAATTACCAGGTAGTTTTCCAAAACTCTAGATTTTCTTTGTAAATAGATTTTTTCCTTCGAAGTTCCTTCTTTTTACTTGCCATATTGAAAATAGAAAAGAAGATTAACTGAAGGGAAGAAAAATGATGTCAATCATTTGCAGAAAAAAGGGAATAGAAGGTTTGCAGAAGTTGCTCCCATAACTTGAAAAAACTGTTAAACTAGAGCTGGCTATAGCCATGCAAAGCATATACTGGTAAATTTCCAAAATTAAACCAGCATTACCAAAAAGGCTGAAGCATCTTACACACTTCTCCAAATTTCTTATTTTTTTCCAGAGAAGGTGATGTCCTCAAACTTGACAGTGAAATGAAAGCTCTAGCCCAATCGCTGATTGATGAGCAGTCTTTACTGATGTTTGGGAGAGGAAAAAATTATGCAACTGCCCTTGAAGGCGCATCAAAGGTGAAGGAAGTGGCACTGATGCATAGTGAAGGCATGCTTGCAGGAGAGATGAAGCATGGTACATTAGCATTAGTGGATGAATATCTTCCTATTATTGTCATCGCCGTCCATGATGATTCTTTCAGGTTATTTACTGTGATGAAGGACCAGCAACCATTGCTTTATTTTTATTTTTTTTAGTCTAATAGTTTGTTTTAACTTTCTTCTTTTACAGCAAACAGCAGTCGGTCATTCAACAGCTGCATGCACGCAAAGGACGGCTTAATTATAATGATGTGCTCCAAGGAAGATGCTTCCTTGGTTTGTCCTGATGGTCTCGCTAGGATTATTGAAGTCCCTCAGGTTGCTGATTGCCTCCAACCTATCATTAACATCATTCCTCTGCAGGCATAAGTACTCTTATCCCTTTTCATGTATTTCCTTTCCAGTATGAACTATGAAGCACTGTCAGGATTATTATTACGAGGATGTTACAAGTCAGTTCCAGAGTGCTTGTTCTTTGCTCAACTACAAATGTTGTTTCTAATGAGTTGACATCTCTTCGGTAACAATCCCTTTTGATTCAATATAACTTTGCGGACAAAGAGTTGACATTTCTTTTTTGGATATAATATACCTTGGGATCCGATTTAGTATTTGTCACAAACCCTTTCAGATTCTATGCAACACCATTGGTAGTTAAGAAAATTGTAGTAATTGTTAGACTACTTTTAGAGTGGCTTATTCCTTGTTTTATGAACAAATAATGTTACATATAAACTTGTCTGACAAGGTCTTCTTCCTTTTTCTTTATTTGAAATTACAGTTACTGGCTTATCACCTCACTGTGTTAAGAGGATATGACGTGGACCAGCCGAGGAACCTAGCAAAGAGTGTGACTACTCAGTGAGAACAATTTAACACCGGATTATTTTATGTCAATTATCAGCTAATTGTTTTTGTTGGTTCTCGAGGAGAAGTTTATTTGAAGCGGAATATATTTGTGCTCTTCTAGCTATCTTGTAATGTGTTTGTAACTTGCTCGCTTGCTCCATTTTGTTAAATTGCTATATTAGATTATTAATTTTGTCAACTAATTCTCAAAAATCTGGTCTCTTCATTATTGATAAATAACCTATAGATTCGGCTATAGGGTTTGCGTGGGTTTTCATGGGAACTGGGGTACAAAATGGGGTAAATTTCCAAAAATGGGGAAAAGGACATTTTCGCAGTAAAGCGTTTCAATATGCGAACGAAAATACGACAATCATGCTAAACAGCTAAACTGCTAATATTCTTTTAATTCGATTTGAAAGAATCTCATAACAAAAAAAAAGGTGAAAGGGTGTGTGCTCAAACATTTTAATATGCCTGCGCAATACCCATCCAGTTTATTTCGCGATTTTTAGATCGAATTGGTCGAGTTCGTCAAGTATAGATATTAAAAATATATTTTTTAACTTAACTAATAGTATTTTAAATTTCATATAATCTAATTATTGTTTGATAGTCTATGAAAAAACTGTTAAATTATAATGGTTCCGAATTATATAAAAATTTGATGGTCTTTGATTAACTATCAAATAATATATAAATTACATAAAATTTGAAAAATAATTATTCTATAAATTAAAAAATATATCTATATATTTTTATTTTTAAAGTTTTTTTATATTTTTTTTAAAATTTGTCAAAATTATCCATTGTCAAGAGATCCGCCCATAATAATTATAGTATTTGTTTTTCATGAACAAACTCTCATTGGCTACCCTATCAAATGGGTTTAAACAATGTTAAATATTTTTTTTTCTTTTGTTCCGGCCTTCCGAGGCAAAAAAATGTACAATCGGGTCAAAAGTAAACAAGACGCGGTTTATTTGACAATCCAACCAGTTTTCGAATAAATTCCAAAAAAGTATTTAAACATTAGAAAATATCACAAATATATTCTTCAACTAATAAATGGTTGCGATTTCAATTTTTTTCTAATATTTCTTCAAAAATCACCAAGATTACGTGATATTTACAACGATCTAGATTTAATTTTGGTAAAATATGAAATGATAAGTAAATTGTATTAAATTCAAAGCATCATCAATCTATACTTAAAAAAAGACATAGATATATTTTTTATTTATGAAATTCTTTCAATTTAATTAATAAAATAGTTTAAATTGTCAAATAATCATTGTTAATTGATGTCTTCTCAAAAGAAAATAAAAAATAAACAGAAAAGAGTTTCATTGGCACTAATTGTATGTTGCTCTGCTACAAATAATTCTAGAAGAGAGAGGGGACTATCCGAACCGAGTCAATATATCAAGATCCACGTGGCAAATCTCAAGCAAAAGATAGGTGGTTCGCCTATGAGAGGGAGAGGAGATTAAAGATGTTTTCCTCCTTTTCTTCTCAAAATATCACCAGCAAAATCAAACAAGAAGAAAAAGTCGCATAATTAGTGAGAGGTAGCACTATGGCTGTGCAATTGAGATGTGGCTCTCTCTCGAGCTCCTCTGGGCTTCTCTCTCACGCTATAAGCAGACCCTACTCACTTCTTCTCTTCTCCAGTTGCTTCTCTGGTACTCTCCAGTACTTTTTGCTCAGTTTATGTACCTTTTGTCTTTATACCAGTAAATTGTGAGCAACTTCCTCTCTGTCTAGCTCTTGAACATTCTCGGTTGAGATGAAGTTGAGGGTATGTAGAGGGGTCGAGAAAACCTGAAGAGAAACATAATTTTAAGCATTTAGTACAATCCATAATTGATTATTTTACTTTCTGTTTTATCAGTAAAGGGTCGTGATGGATACCACCAATTAACAATTTCCACTTCATCAATAAAAGAATCTGCTAGAACAAATAGGAAAAGCTCGTTCTCTTTTATTACTAGAAGTGGTAGCTCAACTTCATCCGAAGGCAGTCAATCAGATTCAAATTTGACAAATGAAGAAAAGGTTTGTTACCATTGATCTGAACTATTGTATAGGACACCTGACAAGAAATAATAGACCATAGGTACAATTGGCTTAGTTGGGAATAGCTGTTCCAGGTCAATCAAGACAAATTTATATACAGTCGGGCTACATGCAGGATAAATAGTTAGTTAAGACAAATTTGAGTAATACCGAGGCTTAATTGGGTTATAATTTATTAGTTTATGTCAATTGTGATTCGAAGGAACTGCGACTAGACTTAATTAGTAACAGTGCACACTGGCTGAAATTGCAGCCCTAGTCAGCGGTTTGATATATCAATTTGGGAAAAGAAGGTTCCAAAACACATTTCTAACAAGATTTTGTTTCTTTCATAAACTTTGCTTTTGGACTCAGTTATACTATGTTCCATGTGTTGGAAAATATTACACAGCACCCGCCAAATTACATTATAAATAACCTGAACAATAGGGAACATTGATTTTTACCTATGAAGTGATTAATATCCTACATGCATCTCTATCAATTACTTCTAAAAAAATGGTAAAAAGAACCCTCTCCATTCTCCATTGATACTGTTTATGGGAACACAAAACAGTATTACTATGATATTTTTTCCATTTTCCAGATGGAATTATGAGGCATTTCTTTTTGCTGGGGCTGTCTATATTTTGCAGGGATTATATAATCCAAAATAAAATTAGCCATGCTGTCTTTTTAACAGGTACCATTTGGATATTCACGAAAGGATGTCCTTTTGATTGGTGTTGGGGTCACAGTAGCTGGTTTCGCTATTAAATATGGTTTGGAGGTGCGTGTCAAAATACCCTTTACACTTTTACTGACGTGGTAACATCAGCTTCAGTTTACTGGGGAAAAGACCCATTCATCATTGTACCTTAGCAAATCAGTTGGATCAGGTGCTAATATCTGATATAAGGGGCGGATGCAGGATTATTCAGGGGGTATTAATCGGATTACAATAGCTTATCGGGATCAAACCCATTAGCTAATCGGTACTACATAAAAGAAAAAAATCAACAATTCAATATACATTCTTACATAGTAAAAACTATCAAAATAATATCCTTTTACATATTAAAAAAACTCAAAATAATAGATAATCAAGTCGATGAAGAAAACTTTCCTCTACGGGATTCATGTTTTGAAATATTTGCATGATTCTTTCATTATCCACGGTATTAAATAATTTTTTTCTCAATGAAAATAATCAAACAATTCAGAAGAATCAGAAATTAGATTTAGGAGGATCGGATTAGCAAAAGTTTAGTCCAAAAGCACTATTTTTCACATACATGCATTTGTCCCTGCCTGATATGACATGTTAATACACTTATACACAAAAATATACAGTTGCTGCTACTATACTAATTCCATCAAGTGTTGATGTATGTACAAAATTCTGTGATTGTTGAGTAATTTTTTATTTTTTATCGTTTCTTGTACTTACTGCGCTTTTTCATGGTGCATCAGTTTGTAGGAGTTGATCCTTTGCAAGCAGGAAACGCAGTGCAGTTAATAATTGTTTTGGGTCTGACAATTGGATGGATTTCAACTTACATATTCCGAGTAGCAAATAAGGACATGACTTATGCAAAACAGATCAAGGATTATGAGAAAAAAGTCATGGAGGTACACAGTCTGTTTTCTTTCGTTTCATTTTAAATGACAGCACATGTTTTAGCATATTTGTATCCAGGAACAGGCTCAATCAACTTCTGATTGGTTGTTTCAAATAAAAATGATGTTTGTTTACTAATGACGCAGTAGGAAAATTTTGTTGACATTTGAAGAAATATACTCTTTTCATCACACTGTCTGATCTGCCGTGGAATATTAATATCAGTAATGGCAAAAGTGAGATATTTGTTAATTATTTTGAATCTGAATATCAAGTGTGCAATGCCAAAAAAACTCTTGATTTTTTTACAATTTAATTGGTTTTCAGGTGAGTCTTAGAGAACTATTTTTTTTTCTGTTTATAGAAAAGGTTAGAAAGTTTATCAGAGGCAGAATTGGAGGCATTGCTTGAGCAGGTAGAGGAGGAAAAGAGGCGTCTTGGTAGGCGGTGAAAGCTTCCAGTTAAAGCACAAAATTTTTATTTCTTTATTTGAAAGCAAAGGGCAGGATAAAACTTTTATTAATTAGAACAAGCCTCATAATTGTATTGTACTTCTCAGTTTAGCTGGAAAAAAAAGGCTTATTTTTTGTTCTCTTTTCTCCATAATTTTAGTTGCCAGCAAAAATAAATAAACTTCCTAAATTATTCTAATCAAGGTAGTAGGATTTCTTTTAGACCAATCTTGAAATACATATATAGAGAGAGAATTGGGCTATGGTGCTATGCATAGTATGAATCTCTTCAGTGTTATGAAAAAAAAAATTATTCTCGAAGTCTAAATAGTTTATCTGAGCCGTTCAAAATAATTTTCATATGAAAATCTAGTTGGAGATTCAATTTTATATTTTTTTAGAATTTCTTTCTATTTTTTTAGATAGCTGAAAATCACTTCTTTTAAACGGCTCATAATAATTAAATCAGATGATTTTCAAATTATCTTAAAATAGTAAAAAAAATTAAAAAATATATATATAAAGTTTGGTCTCCAACTAGATTTTCATATGTAAATTATTTTCAACGGTTTGGATCAATTATTTAGACTTTGAGAACGAATAAAAATTCATAGTACGTAGATGATTCGTGTTATGCATAGTACCATAGCCTACATATATAGTGAGGCTATGGTGTTATGCATAGCACGGATTATCTCCGTGTTATAGATTGTTTCTTCATTCTCAAAGTCTAAATGGTCGATTCGAACTACTCAAAATATTTTTCATATGAATATCTAGTTGGGGGATCAAATTATATATATATATTTTATTTATATTTTTTTATATTTTTTAAAATAATTAAAAAATTAATTATTTTGAATAGTTCATAATAATTAAATCAAGTGATTTTAAACTATCTTGAAAATAGTAAAAAAATAAAAATATAAAATTTGATCCCAACTAGATTTTTATATGAAAATCATTTTGGGCGGTTTGAATCGATAATTTAGATTTTGAGAACGAAAAAATAATTCATAGTACGAGAACGATTCATGGTATGCATAGCACCATAGCCCAATTCTTTCTCTCTCTCCCTCTCTCTCTCTCTCTCTCTCTATATATATATATATATATATATATATATATATATATATATATATATATATTGAGGCTATGATGCTCACGAAACATTACACATCATGTGCTTCACATTCATATCTCAAATTTGAAAGTCCAAATAGTTGATTCAAACCGTTCAAATGATCTTCATATTGAAATATCTTACGATATCGAATTTTATATTTTTTAAAAAAAGGTTATTACTTTTTAGATGGATACAAATTTTATTGATCTAATGATTTCTACATCAGTCAAAATAAGTGATTTTGTACTCATTTAAAAAATAGTAAAAAATTTAAAATAATATAAAATTTGATCTTCAAAGATATTTCAATATGAAGATCATATTTAACAGTTTGGATCAATCGTTTGGACTTTCAAATTCGAGATACGGACACGAAGCACAAGAGATTTTATACATTACGAAGCATCATAACATCACACACACTCTCTCTCTCCATATATATATATATATAGAGAGAGAGAGAGAGAGTGTGGAGATACCGTGAGCTTAATCTCACGGAGGCTTTCCGTGAGCTTAACTCAAAAAACATATTAAATCATCTTGAAATTTTAATTTATCATTCTCATTAAATTCTTTATATGAAAATCTCATGGGATGCAAAAATTTGGAGCGTTTTGAGCTTTTTAAGTCGCCGTTTTAATTTTTGAAAATGATGTTCAAGTATTGAATATATTATTATTATTTTTAGAGCTGATTTTCAAAAATTAAAAACGGTGACTTAAAAAGCTCAAAACGCTCCAAATTTTTGCATCCCATGAGATTTTCATATAAAAATTTAATGAGAATGATAAATTAAAATTTTAAGATAATTTAATATGTTTTTTGAGTTAAGCTCACGGAAGACCTCCGTGAGCTTAAGCTCACGCTATCTCCACTCTATATATATATATATATATATATATATATATATATATATATATCTTAGTTTACGGTTATTTCATAAGCATTTCGAGCTGAAATGTTTATGACTCAAATTTCAAAATCTCGTGTTTAAAATTTCAATTTAAATATCTCAAAAGATTATTCATATCATAATCTTGTGAATTATCAATTTTCAATAAGTTTGGAGTTAGTTTGTTATGCTTAATGATTTTTGAAAGATAACTCTAAAAATAATTTAAAATACTCATTTTTATAGGTCAAATATTGTCATCTTTTAAAAATTATTTAGTATAGTAAACTAAATTCAAATGTGATGAAAATTGCTAATCTATAATATTATAATATAAAGCATTTTTGAGGCATTTAAATTGAAATTTCGAGAGCGGAATTTTAAAATTCGAGTCATAAACACATAGTCGAAGTGCTTTATGAAAAACACTATAGCCAGACTCTATATAGTTATAACTCTATATTCTTAAAACCATTGTTTTAAAATGCGACCGCATGGCCGCGTATGTGGTCTGCTTATGCTTATGCGGTGCAATACCGCATGCATAAGAGTATGCATCTGAATATTCAATAATGCGCATTATTTTTTAAAATATTTATCATATTAAGCCTATAAAATTAATTATATTATATTTTTCATGTAAAATATTCAAAATTATATTAATATTTTATTATATTTTTTATTTTACATTAAAATTTTCAAAAATAAATGATCAATTCAAATATGGTAAGAATTTTTTAGAATACATATTCGCATACTGAATCGTATATGCATTCGCATGTCGCATATACACTATGCAGTGGTCAACTGCACACATATTGAAATCCGCATTTAAAACCTTGCTTAAAACAAAGCTTGTATAAAAAAGTCTCACATATATTAAAATAATGAACACTTATAAATATATTTTCTGAAATAAAAATATGTATAATAAAAATGACAAAATATGGCGCACACAAATTTCTGAAAAATTTCATAATACACAAAGAAGGTTAAGGTTTTTAACTTTTCAAATATGTCACATTATCATTTTTCTTCACCATTGATTTTGTTTTAATTTTTTCATTTTCTTAAATCTAAAAATTCATACAAAATAATTTCTATCTCCTCATTTAAAATAATGTGTTTAATATATTTAAGATGAAACTTAACTCTTAAAATGATCCAACTTTTTTATATGATCATAGATTATTATTTATTATTATTATTATAATTATTATTATTACCTAGCATTTAAAAATATTGTCTAATTTTTTAATGTGAAATATTATTAAATATATTTAGAATCTTATATTATTAATTATTTATTTCAAAACTATATTATCGAGGAGAAACTGAATTACAAGTATCCAAAAAGCGTCGTATAGTTTCTAAGTTTTTTTTATAGTACTTATGCACCTCGAGTATTTTTTCCATATATGATGAAAGAACTATAGCTTTTCTGCTCCGTTTTTCAAAAAATAAATAAATAAAATAAGATGAAGAAGAAGAAGAAGTAACAACGACATTTTGTTTCCAAACGTTTGACGACAATTTGTTTGTTTTCTGTATGTATGTGTTTAATAATTTTATTGGATCAGATGCATAGTGCATCGCTCAGTTCGTAAACACTGCAAAAATTCTACTACTAAACAGATTAAATGAACACAAGATACGAAAACTTGTGTCAACAAAAGAATTGTAATTTTATGCATTCACAATTCAATTTGAATGCGTTTTTAAGATTTTGTACAATACAAGATTAATCATTTTTTTTCAGTTTGAAAATTGTAAACTTCACTTTTAAGTCCAGAGAGTTTATCCTTCCAGAGCCAAAAATAGTTAAACCCTACATTGAATGAGATATTTTGTCCATCAAAATCATTACTCTTATTACAATTATTTCTGGAATTGGACAGTGAGATTTTTTTCAAATGGAGTGCTGAAATTTATCCAGGATCGTGCATCGAGTCCGTGCTGGAAAATGTAAAAATTGTGAAGTAAAAGGTCGATGATCCCTATGCATTACTGCGCCAATATTTTTTTTTTTTTTTTTTGTAAGCAGAGGCGATTGCTTACGCAAGTGGGAAGTGGGAAGGTATAAAGATTTTTTAACTTAAAAAATGGGTTTAAAATTTTTTAAAGCGGTTGATTTTACATTAAAATTTGTAATAATTAGTGAAAGTATGAATTTTAAACTTAAAATTTATTAAAAGTATGAATTTCAAACTTAAAATTTATTAAAAGTATAAATTTCAAATTTAAAATTTATTAAAAATATGAATTTCGATGTAAAATCAACTACTCTAGAAAAATTTGAACCCACTTTTTGATTCAAAAACCTTTGTATCTCCCACTTCCATTGTCCATCTGAATTTTCATTAAAAAATTACAAAGGATATTTACAGAAAGTATTTACATATAATAAAAAATAAAAGAAAGTCAAACAGGAAAAGATTAAAGGTAGTTTTGCCTACCTATATTAAAAAAAAACAGGAAAAATACAGAAAGAAAGAAAGATATAAGTTGAGCTTACATACGAGAATTTTCTGTCCAAAACTACCAAATTTATATTGTTTCTTTTTACCAAGTAAATTTCCATTCCTTTATAATTGGAAAAAAACATGAAAATTCAAAATTTTAGAGCATGCAACTTGCGATCTTATAAACAAGGAATATTGAAACATGTTAGTCGAGCAGGCAACTGAAAAAAAAATACCCGGCAATTGACAGTCTTGTCTTAAGACGTACTTATGTTGATGCAAAACAAAATCTGTGATCATATATTTTTGATATTTTGCAAGCACAAACATACATGTGAGTACCCGTTTCTTAGTTTTATTTCTAAAGAATATCAACTCGTGGAACTAGGACTGCAAACGAATCGAATTTGATCGAATTCATTGGTGTTCGAGTTTAATTTGAAAATATTTAGAACTAAATCAAATTCAAACTAAATCGAACGCGAACTAAATCGAACTCGAACTGAAATCAAACTCTAGACGAACTCAATTATTCTAATTTTTATATTTATTTTTATATTAACATAAATAACTAGAGCTAAAATAATTAATATTTTATCAATTTTATGTTAAAAATTAAAAAAACTAATATTTATTAATTTAATAATAAATTAATAATATCTCATTAATTTTATAATAAAATAATTATGTTATTGCATACATTATTGATTAAATAATTAAAAATATATGTAAATAACTACATATCGAACTATTATGAATCAAACTCGAACTAGTTCAGTAAAAAAATTATCGAACCGAACTATAATTGAACTAATAAAAAGTCTAATCAAGCGAACCGAACTCAAACTAAAATTGAATTGAAAACCAAACCAATTACAAAACATTAACTTTTCTTACGGCCTACCTGGAACACTTGCGGAATTAATTTGCATAAATTCGAGGACCCGGTAAATGCGCAGCTGCTGCCTTGAATTGGGAAATGGATTTGTCCCATACTATTTTGTATGACATCACTGTTATATTTTATTTTATGTCAATAATAATGAAATTTACAAATAAAAAAACTCTTTATTATTAAATCTTAACTGTTTAAATAAATCTTAAAAAAAATCATAGTCAAAAATATTATGATAGCTTAATACCATAGTTTTCATAAATTGTGCTACTTGGCATCATGGGAGGATTTAGAGGAGAACCGGCAGGGGCCTGACCTCCATCCTCCTATAAAATTAAAATTTTATGAAAATTAAAAATTATAATGTATTTTAAAAAAGATTGTCCAGATATTCCTTAATATCTATATTTAACGTCTAATATAACACTCAACACCCCTAAATTAAAGTTCTAATTCCACCCTACCTAATATATCAATGGCTCATTTCTCAATTCAAAACTAATTACCGTTACAAGCGCAAAATGCGTAAAAGAGTAGAATTCATCAAATTATAAGTTAATAATATTTTTGTTCTCTGAATATTACCACTCACACTATACTTCTCACGTTAAAGAATTTAAATAAAAATTTCAGTGTAAACTAAATTGGAGTTCTAATTAAGGAAGGTGCGTGAGTGAAAGTTTGTTTCTCTACTATCTTGTGCTTTGGAGTGGATGCCATTGCCTGCTTAGACAGTTTTTTTTTTTAGTAAATAAAAAAAATAAAAATGGTATGATTGTGCGATTTTTGGCGAACCCTAGCCAGATCCGAGTTTGCAAATCGGGTCCAGCTTAGTTTTTGTTGTTGTTGTTAATTTAGTTTAGAAATAAAATAAAATATTTAAATGATTGTATATTAAAGTAAAATGAAATAGTTTAGTTATGTTATTTCATTATATATTTTTATTTATTAAATAATTTAATGATTTTAAAATTATTATGTTATATTATTTAAAAAATTTGTAAGAAGTTAATGTCAAAACATAAATAAAAAAAATAAATTTCAAACCATAAATGAAGAAAATAAAGTACATATATAAACAACGGTCTATGAAAAAAATACATCAACGCCTACAAAACATCATCCTAATGAGGGATGGGTTGTATGTGTCTCTCGGTCGTTTTGGGCACTCGGGTGGACGGACCAGGAGTATCGTACGACGACGCGCGAGGAGCATCATATTGAGTACCGGAGGTCCCAGCACCTGGATCGAGGCTCATCAGACTCATCAGCAGAGAGTACGACATGAAATCTCCCTGAAATAAGTCAAACTCATCAATCGTCGGCTCCGGTGCGGGTCAGGTGGGCCATGAGTCGGACGGTTAGCGGCAGAGATATCAATGTCCTCAGGATCCGTCGGAAGACCTGTATAAGTAAATTACACATATTTACATGAATTAAATTGACAAAAATCAATTAAATTAAAAATACCTACAAATTAAAACATAAAAATTAAATATTGACCTGCGAAAGCAAACATTGTTGTGAAAATATGAGGATGCCCTAAATCGCCCATCAAATGCTTAATCTGGCGCAATTCATGTTTGTCAAACCATGAACGTTCGAGTGTTGTAAGACAACTAATGGCGATGGTGTATTCTTTACTAAACGGAACATCTGCATATACATTTTTTTTATTCTATAGCACAAGTTATGTGAAGAGTGTAATTAAGAATAAATAGTTTGGTTAAATTAAATGCTAACCGCTCGGACATTCTGGTGTGAATGTAGTACTGAGGATAACTCATCCACAAGCTCCTCGGGGTGCGGTAATGGCTGGCTCAAGTGCTTGTCAGTGTTCATTCTGTACCATATTGTAGTCATTCTTCTCTTGTAATATCAACCCATGTACGTTTCGTGCTGGACATAGTCATATGTTCGCGACTCCGTGATAGGCAGCTAGAGCTCATCCTGTGCCCACTAATAATACTGTGCCCAATCGACATTCTGCCCTTCACCACCTCCCGATGTGTGCTTGTTCTTACGATACGTCAGCACTTGCTGGTAATCGATCTGCGCCGGCAGAGGAACCTGTTGGAAAAGATTGAACTGTCACATGACTCTATCTGAATATTGATTCTCAACCATCCAAAAGTGAATCATCCACACACGATACTTTCACCTGCATATGTTAAAGTTAACAGAAAAAAATCATGTATCAATTGAAGTAAATAAATTTTATTGATTTTAGAAACTTACGAATTATAATGCACGTGGTCCAATTGGCGTTGTCGTCCTGTGAATTCTCAAACTGATCTCAAAAATGCCCGGGTCCTCCTTGTCGCGACGTGTACTTGAATAAGTGTCTTATCGCCCATTTGACACCGTATGGAGGCCGCAATCGAGGCTCGAGACCGTCTAATGGAGGCTCCTCAGTTCTACACCTACACGGCCAATAAAATATAAAAAAATATATAATTTTATCAATTGAGATGAGTGATATTGATTTACCTCGGTGTTCCATCGGGAATCGTGTCCACGACCACTTTTGAAGCAGAAGCAATGGTCCGGCTATGTAATATGCCGGCTCGAGACATGACCGAGAGAGCTTGAAGTACAAGCAAGAGAGTACTACCTACCCTCAGTCATAGCCGTCCTCTGGTATGTTGAGCATGTCGTCAAGAAATATCGGTATATCGCTGGCACCGAGTCTACACTATTGTTCGAGAACATCACAGATCTGAACAAATCCAAGCAAAACGCTCGTGTGTACCCATAAAAAAAGTTAGTACTATGTACCTACAAAATAAATTCATGGACAGAGTAAAATTTGTATCGTCGGACGGTGTCGTCATCTGAGTAGGGAGACAACTCTTGAAAATACTTCCGCAAATACGATAACCGTATACTAAATATCGAAAACTGAATGTACTCATTCTCTTTCCCTCTATTCCTTGTCTTAAATGGCCATGAATTATCGGTGATGTTGTCATAACTATATGGACCGACATCCAATCTAAGGAGCATCTCCATCGTCCCGCTCCATTCATCGTCAGTCACCCATGTTATTGATTTTCCTATATTTTTCAAATTTATAAAATCAGATTAGTAGACTTCAAAAATAAAATATAAAATAACATATTAAAAATTTAAAGTATCTATGATAGGCAATACACGTCCTCTAGCATCACCGTCATCTCATCGACTAGTAGATAAAAAGTCGACATCTCTGGTCGCCACCTCTCGACAAGTGCTGTCAGGAGTGATTTATCTAACTGGCAATCATCCATGATCGTTATCTGATAGAGACCGAGTCGATGCAGATATGGATCCATCTGCGCGTTGTATGGTATTTTTCGATGATGTGTGTTCAAACGGAGAGTGTTATGTGGCTGTAAAAAATATTTTTTACATACGATATACTAAAATAAATTATAAAGTATATTTTTCATATTATACGATTAAAAATATTTATATCGGTTCTGGCCCTCTGTGACCTATATTCATTTTGGAGTACGACAAGCAGTTGTGGATACTTCATTTTTCACTATAATTATTAAAAAAATTGCAAAAATTAAAATTAAGATACAATTTTGATACAATTAAATTAATTATAAAATTAGTCTAATTCGGTGTAATTTTATACAATGTGATAAAATTCAATATCCTTTTATTCAATTTGGTATAATTTGGTGTAATTTGATACAATTTGGTAGAAGTTAATAATTTCATATAATTAACCTATTTACATTGTAATTTACATTATTTCACCTAATTTAAACTAACAAATTAATGATAATTAGCTTAATTAGTACTAATCTATAATTAAATAAATTATAACTATATAATTCAAAATTAAAACTATAAATCAACCAAACTAAACTATATTAACTATATTTCAATTATCAATACAATTATACTAACTAAATCTAACAAAACTATAAATTCTTCTAAATTCAGATTTAAATTGAAAAATAAAATTACCTTCAAAATTATGACCAAATCGATGGATCGACGGGTTTTTCCAACTCTCCTCCGAAAGATAAGAAGTTTAGCACAAACGATTTTCAAAATGGAGCAAAAATGAGATAGATCAATGAAATTGGGAAAAAATCGGTTTGAAGATGGCAGAGATGAAATGAGAGAGAAAGAGGGGAAGGAAGAGGGGTGGGTGCGCTGCCAAATAACAAAACCTGCTGGACCCGAGTTTAAAACTCGGTGCGAGCCTCTGGACCTGAGCTTTAAACTCGGATCTGGCTAGACGTCGTCAAAAATCGCGCAATCATACCATTTTCATTGATTTTTTTTTATTTACTAAAAAATATCTGCTGCTTAGAATTAGTGAAAATAAGAATTTAACAAAATTTTCGAGATATTTAGGAGAGCACAATTAAAGTCAACAAACAATTCTTTCATGACGTCGAGAAGTGGTGGGTAGAAATAGGGGTGTCAATGGCTACGGTACGGGTCAAGTGGAGGTATTTTCATTATCATACCCATTTTAAATTACTCTTACCCATACCCTATCTTACCCATTAAAATTATACTTACCCATACCCTACCCTTAACCGTTAAAATAAAATGATTAACGAAACGGTAAATGATGCTAATGAATAATACTAATGAATTACTTAGTTTATTATCATTTATAAAAAAAATATGAACTCGTTCTGTTCATACAAATACATATCTATTTTTTTACTAGTATGAAATAAAAATATAACTATGCAATCAATTCTTGAGTCATTTCAAAATGAATAAATTAAAAAAAATAAGCATCTCTTGTCAAATTTTTTAAGTAGAAAATAAAAATATTAAAAGAAAAAATAACATTTTGTCTAAAATAAAATATAATATTATCTCATTCAATCATTTTAAGAAGTACTTTACTAAATATTATTCAAACATTATAATTTATAAGATGGTTAAACTTAAAAAAAAAATTATAATCCATAATAATTAATTCATAGAAATCAGGGCAACTAACATACATATTTTTTTTATTTTGGTAAATAAAATAAAAAAATAGGAAATTAGTAATAATACCACGAAGTTGTGCGCTAATGGCCTGGACCGAGTTTGAAACTACTAGCCATTAGCGCACAACTTCAGGATGTTATTATAAATTCTCTATTTTTTATTTTATTTACCAAAATAAAAAAAATATTACAAGAGATAATTATATTGGAAATCATATAAATTATTTTCTTAATAATTTACTTTATAGAGCAAACGAGTAGGAAATAACATTTATCCATATCCTTATCCATTTACTTAACGAAATAAAATTCTTATCCTTATATACATTAAATAAGTTAACAGAAAAATAGTTTATCCATACTCATCTTATCGGTATGAATCGGATAAATAAGTAAAAGGTTATATTGACAACCTAGAAATATAAAATTGAGTAAACAAATATAAGGATTCCAAATTGTTACCCCCGAATTCTTCGTCGCCCCAAATTTCCGACGCGGTGTACACTAATAGGCTCATTGCATATTTAATCCGAAACTGAAAAATTTTGTTCATAAACGAAACAGAAGTAAATGCATCGGATACCCAAAAAAACACAGCAACTAATACCCGGCCCGAATTCCAAGCCGCCCTCTTTCGAAGTGCAAAACGTGAAGACTGAAGAGGTATAGTCTCGTAGAGACGAGGAAGGAAGGAAACGCTGGATCAAGTACCTCACGTTGATTTCACGACCATAGGAAGGTCGAATCTGTTTTCGACGCGTGCGTGTTTTATTTTCTAGAGGTAATTTTTAGATCCCATTCTTCATTTCCTGTTAAAGATCCGTTTCTTTTTCATTTTAGCTGGTTCGTTGCGGTTTTAGTTATTTATCTCGTTAAATCAGTTTAATAATCAGAGAAGCATTTTTACTGGGAACTTGACTGTCAAATGTTTTTGTTCGTCTAGGGTTTCTTCCATTTGCTTCAGTTTATTTTCTCGTCTAGGGTTTGTTCCATTAGCTTCAGTTTATTTTCTCTTATTATTTTGAAATCCATTGATCATGGGTTATTAGCTATTTCTGAAGTGTGAGATTTTGTTAGTTCTAGCCTTCGCTTTTAATGTTTTAGTTTCTTCTGGTCTGTAATCCTTGCGCTTAGCTTTGAGAAAGGGAGAGATTACATTTTTCTTATTACAATTCTCTTTTTATTTTTTCACTTTCTGGTTCTCTGAGCTAAGTACTTTTGAATTCTGAATCCATACCCCCAAACATATTTTTATTTTTTCACCCTATTTGTTCTCCTGCCTGGTAACAAAAATTTTAATTTATTTTTTCCTTTCTTCACAGTCTATTACTACCATTCTTTGTTTGTGTTCACATCCGTTGACATACAAATCAATTATGGCAGATTAAGGATTTACCTTTTAGGATGTCCCATTGCTTTACTCTTACAGCTGTTTTTTCACTAGACAACTCAGTGGGAAAAATTCTACAAATTGCAAATTACACACACGAGTTGGATATGACTTGGAAAAAAATCTAAATATTTTAGTCGAAAGATTCATCTGTTATTTGGGATTAAAGGTTTTGTTGTTGTTGTATTCCTCTGTTATCATATTCTTATTTAAAAATTGTGTAAATTTATTCATCTATTCACAACTAATCATGCATTTTCTTTCTTAATTTGATCATATAAACTAATTTAGGGGATGTTCGTTGTACTTTTCAGTGCTGGAATAAGATTGTAGGTGTGAGTGCTGTGCTAGCTTGGTGTAATAGTCCCTACTGGTACAATACACTGTTGAGCAATGGGCAGAGGACGACCTAGAAAAGACAGGTGCAAGTCAAAACTTAATCAAATTAAATATAGAAAAGCATTTGATTATTGGAATAAGGGAGTTCTTTGTAATTTTTTAATTTGCAAAGCTATAATCAAAGTTCACACATTATCCTTCTTGCAGCAAAGTGCCTGCAAACAAAGAGGATGGGCCTTCTTTCAGCAAAATGCCTGCAAACCAAGAGGATGTGTCGGATCAAGATGCCCTAGACCCGAAACCAATGCGGACACTAGCACCAATGTTTCCTGCTCCTTTAGGGTTTAACACAATCACTGATCACACCACCACCCCTCCATTGGTTCGCGTTACTCCGTACACTCCATTCCAGCAAGGACCTGAATCTGGTACCACCAACCCACATTTCACTTTCTTTCCCCAACCCTTCCCACCTCCCAACTCAGTTCCTAACACATCTGGGGTCATGCCAACTTCTAACGGGCCTATTAATGCGACTCCTATCTCCTCCTTCAAAACCCCTGTCCCAGTAGTTAATGAAGAAGATAATGAAGAAGAGTATTTCAATACTCACACCTCAACCTCTGGACGAAAGATTAAGCGTCCCTCCCTCCTGTCATCAGGTTACAGTACATGGAACAGCACACAAGGGAGTCATGGAACCACAGAGGGACCTTCAACACAGAAGTCGAAGCGATCCAAATCTATCATACCATTCACTGTCCAGGACTTGTCTCTCCAAGCACCTTGTACTGGTGACCCTAGAGAAGATGTGGAAATGGTTTTAATGATTTTCGATGCTCTTCGAAGAAGATTTCTTCAGTTGGCTGAGATACAAGACGCAAAACAAAACGCACAACTCAAAGCAGGGTCAATTATGACAAGTGGTAACCTCAAGGCAAACATGGGGAAGCACATGGGGCCCGTCCCAGGAGTACATGTTGGGGACATCTTCTTCTTTCGGATGGAGATGTGTATCATAGGCCTCCATGCACCAATCATGGGGGGGATAGATTACATGACCAAGTATGGGGATGAAGTTGAGCCTGTGGCCATTTGCATCGTATCATCTGGAGGGTATGAAAATGATGAAGATGACCCAGATGTCTTGATCTATACCGGCCAAGGGGGTAATGGCGATCAGAAATTGGAGAGAGGTAATTTAGCACTGGAGAGGAGCCTTCACCGTAGGAATCCAGTAAGGGTTGTGCGAGGTCTTCCAGACCCGAGTGTACGGACTGGTAAGATTTACATGTATGATGGACTGTACAAAATTCAGAACTCATGGAAGGATAAGGCTAAAGCAGGGCATAGCATTTTCAAATACAAACTGACACGAGAACCGGCTCAACCTGCTGGAATGTCCGTGTTCAGAATGGCTCAAAGGTGGATAGAGAACCCTGGTTTGCGGGGCCAGGTCATACAGTCCGATTTGTCATCTGGGGTAGAAAACACACCTGTTTGTCTTGTAAACGAGGTAGACCATGAAAGAGGGCCTAATCACTTCACTTATTTGTCTCAAGTCAAGTATATAAAATCACCTATTTTAATGAGGCCTTTAGCTGGTTGCAAATGTGTTGGTGTCTGCTTGCCATCTGATCCAAATTGTACCTGTTCTCATTCCAATGGATCCGAATTGCCATATAGCTCAACAGGCCTTCTTGTTGGTCGCAAAACAATGGTCTATGAGTGTAACTCAACTTGCCAATGCAATGTAAATTGCCGAAATAGGGTCTCTCAAAAGGGTGCCAAGCTCCATTTTGAGGTTTTCAAAACTGAGAATTGTGGTTGGGGACTCCGCTCATGGGACCCAATACGTGCTGGCACATTTATCTGCGAGTATACGGGTGAGGTCGTTGATGATCTCAGGGTAAACCTAAATCATGAGGAAGATAATTACATGTTCAAAGCTGCATGCCCAGGGGAGAAAACCTTAAAATGGAATTTTGGTAATGAATTAATAGGTGAGCCTGGCATGGGTACTGGTTCTGGGGAGGTTTTCAAACCTTTACCCATAATGATTAGTGCAAAACACATGGGTAATGTGTCAAGGTTCATGAACCATAGTTGCAATCCAAATGTGTTTTGGCAACCAGTTTTGTTTGACCATGATGATGTGGAGCACCCGCATATTATGTTCTTTGCAATGAAACATATACCACCTATGACTGAATTGACTTTTGATTATGGGAATATTGGCACTGATGAGTATGGTGGGGTTGGTGCTAGTAGAGCTAAAAGGTGCTTCTGTGGTTCAGCGAATTGTCGGGGTTTCTTCGCGTAAAAAGCTTGTTGATTTGAAGGTATATATTTTACACTGTTTCACTTCCTCAATTAGGGGTGTTATTATTGGTCCCTGCAAGTCTGTTGAAAAATGGATTGTGCTTTCAAATAAAATTTAGGGAAGGGGAAAACAAGTATACAAGCAGAACAACTAATTTGCACAATTACTAGATAATTAAACATATAAAGAGCATGAATGTTACAGAAATAAACATATAATTCTATTTTCTTATTTGTGAGTATAATTATCATCATTTCCAAATATTAGTTTCCCTATTTGCTGGAAATTCTAACTTTTTTTGATAACTCTCAAGTAAACTCATCATTTTGAGCTTTTTACTGTTTATTGAATATAAAAGTATCACTAATATGCCTATTCTTTTTTTTTCTTTTTCCTCTGTAGTTTTTCTTGATGATGCAGTTGCATATATGGCAGGAGATGCAATATGTGTTTCAGCCTTGTCATGTCTTTCTTGTAGTATGGTTCTCTAGCTTTGCTGAAGAATTCTGTGAAAATCTGTTTAGCCAAAATTATATTCTGTAGACTTTGTTAGGGCTATATTTGCTAACGAGGTAACTTATTTCAAGTGTAATTTTGAATCAGCATTTTTTGGCATTTCTTTTACCTCCAAACCTTGTCCGACTATATGTTGTAGTTTCAGGTTTTTAATATTCTGTTGCCTAGAATGTGTCATTTTTTTCTTTTAATTTCAGCTTGCATGCCCGATCAAGTACCCAAGGTTATTTCCTGATTCCCGACAAGATACAAAGTTAAGCAGTTTTTTTTTTGTATATAATAATTATATTATTATTAATAAGAGTGATAAAAATAAAATTTTAAATCTACGAATGGTAGTGCATCACTGATGGTGGCGCGGAGCAAACGCACATCACTGACAATGATGTTTTTATAAACACATCACCGTCAGTAACGTCTTTGATGGTTGATCGACAGTAATAATGTTAATCCAACACTAATGGATCGTGATCAGGTTGAGCAAGAGCAAACGCGTCACTGACACTGACATGCTGTTATTGATAGATTTTAAATTTTATTTTTATCATTTTTATTAATAATAATATAATTATTATAATTATTATATAAAAAAACTGAAAGTTAAAGCATCAATCAGTGCACAGCAAAATGATCTCAAATTAGGTATTACACGTACAATAATGTGCTAAAAACTGGAAATGGCCTCAACCCATGTACTTCGCATCCCCTAACGAACCTCGAGTTCTTCATGCATGAAAGTAACTACCCTCTAAGCCTCTTCATGCATGAAAGTAACTACCCTCTAAGCCTCTACAATAAAGGGAAAATTGGGTATATATCCCCTCAACACAATTGGGTATATATCACCTCAACACATTCTAATTTTGCCTACAATAAAATCCACTGTGCACAACTATCAAAGCTGTCTGTATTCCATTCAACAATGTAATTTGTGCCCGCTCTATCCTCTGCGAACGGTTTGAAACATACAAACTTCTTTTCAAAATGGAAAAAACAAAACTTTCTTCTTGCTAAGATGATAGGCGAACTCGTGTATTATTGCCTCCTTTGCAAGAGCACTCAAACCTGGGTCCTTGGTCCATATGTGTTGACCTGGCGATGCACTGATTGATGCTGGTGAGCTTACCTGCAATCTGTCGTAATGTTGCAAGTTGATTCAGATCCATGAAAAAGTCTTACGTCTGAACTATCAGCATTATCAAACTTATAAATGTTCACAGAAAGAGTTAGTTTTTTAATTTATTTTTCACTTTACATATTAAAGAGTAAATTACAAAAATGGTCATTAAAGTATTGACCTTTTACCAACTTGATCCTTCAAAGTTCAAAAAAACCAATTTGATCCTCAAAAGCATCACTTTGTTATCATTTTTGTCCTTAAAGCTTTAAAGATATCATTTTAGTCCTTAAAAGTTCCACTAACTTATCATTGTGGTCCTTACAATTTTCTATTTATAACAAATTAGTCCTATCATTATCAATGTTACAAAAATGAATATCTGCATTCACATTCATGTCATATAACATATTTTATAATATTTAAATATTATTTTCATTAATATACAATTGCACGAACATTAATGTAGTAATTTTTTTTACTAATTTCAAAGCTACGAAAATGATGTCCATGATAAATGAGAACCATTTGTGTAATTTGATAAAATGGTGGTACTTTAATAACCATTTGTGTAATTTACTTAATTTTAAATTACACCATGTTTCTAAAATTAAAAACTTAATTGTCACTAGTAAATCAATTGCAACTTCAGGAAAAAATATAAGAACTGGAATTAGGATTCAGAAATGTGTACCGTTCTCCATGTTAAGTCTTCTGGTCCAAGAGGTAGCGCAGGACTAGAATACACAAAGTGCCTTGAGTACTGGCAAACAAAATCACATCAGAAACTTTATGTTAGCAGTATAAAAGTATATATTAAATTTTAAAACACGAGATAAAATCATTAAACCTCAGCGAGGTTGGTTTGCATCTCCTGGATTTTGGTCGAGTCAATTCCTCTAAGGTACTTCAAAAGCCATCCTGGTTGAACTGCATCACTTGAGTTGACAAAAAGCACCATCTGAGTTTAATAGGGGGAAAAAATGAGGCAAACAATTAAGATTTTTTTTTTAACAGAAGAGACAAAATAATGTAAATTGTCTATATCCAGGTCAGATTTGGCCAGTACAAAAGAAGTCTGCATAAACCCTAAACTTCAACGATCCCCCAAAGCAAATTTAAGGCTTGTCTGTTAACCCTACAAAATATTTGTTATGTTTACAATGCAGAAAGCTTCTCCATGTTTCTCCGAAAGATTTGCAAATTACCGAGCACCCCTTTTTCCTTGTTGGTTTTTCCCAGTTCCTCAACAATAACAAGCAGTTGCCCAAGGATAGATAATTCAGGCACATGAAAGAGAAGTTAATAAAGGTTATCCATAGTAGAAGCACATGGAGTATCATGTTATTTGCAGGAAAAATCCTTTTCCTTTAAAAGACAAAGATGGTTCAAGAATTTTACTTTCTTGTACTGAATTAGGCCTTCGAATGGAACCTCCAGTTCGTCACTAACTACAACAGGTATGCATCCACTAATAATAGCATCAAAAAGCCGTGCAGAGGATGGTGTGTCGCCAGCTGGGCTCAAGCAAAACACTGAACTATAAAGTTTAGAAGACTTATTAAGATCACGCTGGTTGTTGGATAGAAATAATAAAGGTATACTCAATTATAGAATAGAGGATCAAATTTTAAATGGGTATATCACATCATATCTGAAAAGATATATTCAGTAAAAAGGGGTAAAGTGAGGCAAAGAAATTTCTTGGATGCAGTTGAAAGGAAAAGTTCTGAACTTCTGATCAAAAAGCATTTCCCAAAACCTTGTGCAAAACTTATTAAAGAGATGATTTAGCAGTTGAATTATTTGTGGTTCTATGCCAGGGAAACAGGCTTGAATTTTTAGCATTGACTAAAATGCTGATCAAGATTGCAAATAACAGGTTACTGAACAGAAATGGGAAAAGCTACTTGGCGTAATTATTCAGGCAGGAACAAATAATACCTGCGCATGCCACTCTGAGCTAATTCTCTACCACCACCTCCAGCTGTACCTTCTTCAATAATAACATCATGAGCACCTTTAAGCACTTCTCCAAGTTTACTGCGTATTTTCCCTCCCTATTTACAATATAAATATAAATTATATTTCAAACAGAACTGAAGAAGGCAGAAAATTAAATTAAAAGTGAACACTGTATGGTACTATATAGAAGTTCACAAAATGCAAAACTGTTGATAGCCTCAAATATTTGCAATTAAGTTCCAGCATCATTAGAACCCATAAAGTGTCCCATTTCAAACGCTTATAGGATTCTTTTTTTATTAAGATACAACTGCAAAAGTATAATTTGTAGAATTAAAATAGTTTTTTTTTTTTTTTTTTTTTTTTTTTTTTTTTTTGGAAAAAGTGGTCAATTGCCACCAGTTTCATTATGAAACAAAGTGTAGAAAAGTTGGTACCGCATCCCGGTACCATAGGATTGCTAAAGAAAGTCCTGCCTTACTAAAAATCTAAGGATTGTTTTTCTACTGAATTAACTAACAACAGATATTCCTACTAAAGTCCTTATCATCATTCAAATAGTTGAAGTAGGAAAAGTTCAATACTTTTCTCCATCAATTAAAGGGCTCTTTTGCAGAAGCCAGGAATTATTATTTTTGCAATTTTGAGTACACAGACCTTTGGATTCAATCTTCACAATATGTCAAACACAAATGATATGTAAACTGATCGAATTTTAGCAATGGAACTAAATTAAAAACTATGTACTATAAGATAAATAGACTTGCCGCGTTTCTCTTTAGTCTCCCTTTAAAGAATAGTAGTATGCTTCTTTTTGACTGGGTTTCAGATAAGCACTCGGCATCACAGAGCATGACATTTGGTACATAAGGAAGTATCACATCCTTTGTAAGGCATACCTCGCCCGGTTTGTACCTGAATATATTATTTCTACAGATCAATTTCAGATGGTGCATAGTAAAATAAGATATTAACAAGGTTGAATTTCAGTACCAGTTTCCAGTGTTGTCCATGTCAGGTAGAAGCCAAATTGCTTTCTTCATAAATCTACGTACAGACTTGAATGACCATGGATGGTGTATTGGTAGTATGTGATCCCTGCCTTCTGATCTTTTCCATGCTGGCTGCTCTGTCACCCATTTTAAAGCCTCCTAGAATAATTTAAAAACAAAACAATTATTATTTTATGTAGGTGCTCAAGTACCATATATCCAAAGATTTTTTTATTTTTGATATAAGGGCTCCTATTGACCAAAGACTGTTATTATTTATTATGTTACTAATATAGGTCCCAGTTTTGCACAGTTAAAATCTTCACCCATGTAGCGCCAAACTTTTTAGAAATTTCTCTTCAATTTTAGGTGTCTACAACTGTGTTAAAATGAAAGGTTTATTATATTTCCCTCCTTTATTCTCTTATTCAAAACAGGTCTTAAATACAAAGATATTAGGAAAGAAGGGCCGAAAGAATCTTTCTAAAAAAATTCAGTGTAGGGTATAGGAGATAATCTCGTATTTTAGGAGAAACTTGTATCATTATCATTTTGCAGGTGAGTCTGATATTTATGGTTTTCTGGGCTACGTGTGCAATTTTCCTTAAAGATATACCAAAAGTGCAAAACGCATGAAGGTAATGATTTTTTGCTAAATTATTAACCCCACTAGTAAGTATATAATAGTTTAATTTAACCATTCAAAAGAATAAAATTTTGCCCATCCACTGCACTAGGAAAACAAAATGGGAAATTAAATTTTAGTCCTAGTCAAGACATCATAGTTTATTTCAGTATAATTATAATTTTCATTTGTCGTTCTGTGTATAAGCACAAAATTAAACCTGGAGAGGTGCGTCAGACCCGATAAAGTGCCTTGCATTCTTGTTTCTCAAGCAGAAAGAAGCTGATAGTTGTGAAGAATGGTATGTAAAACAAGTCGGCTTCCTCTTGCCTGTACACTCTTCTGACATTTTTTAATAGTCTCTCAGATTCCGGGGAAATCAAATCCTTCCACAGCCAGTAGTCAACTGAATGCTGTCGATGGCAAGAGGTATTGATATGAAAGATCGAACAAACAAATCCAAAATTTAAGGTTGGTCAAACTCTCAGAGATAGTTATACTTTCTCATGTGGTCAGCCTATTTGTGTTATATGAACAACAGAGGTTAAAATGAGGCAGTGGGCTTAGCCGAGGCCTAATTGCATGATCTGGAATTCTGGATTACTGAACAAAACTTAGATCATGTTAAACAAAAATAAGCTGTGTCACATTTCATGACTGAGGTTATATTAAATATTAACTGAACATTGTTGGAGCCAAATTCAATTTCATCCATACCAATGGAGGGATCATACCTAATGCTACCAAAAACTTTCAAAGATTTAAATTGTTAGGACACAGAAAAGGACCATTAGATATAGCAAAAATTAAGTTGGCATTCAGATTGTCAAATTAAACCATTACCTGCTCAATGAGGCGATGCACAGGGCTCCCATTAGATGTCAAATTTGTAGTCGCCTTATAGGTTTCTCTAAAAAGCTTAAGCAGATCACATGTAAATTTTGATGGCATTTCATATACATAGACCTGGAGCACACGAGACCCATCACACGGATCAGATGATATGCCATAAAGTATCTCCTTTTCCCTCTTAGATATGAAGACATCATTCAATTGCATGGATAAAGAGCTAGCAGAGCAAACAGTATAGGGAGAAGAAAAGAAATCGTCCAGAGCTGAGGGGAAGTAGTGGATAGGGTTTATGGCCAAATGACTACGGTCAGCGTTAGCGTTTTTCGAAGAAAAACAAGAAAGACAGCAAGGAGAGAGAAAAGGCATATTAACAGTAGTAATTGCTTGCTAATGGAGACCGATCTAGGGTTTGCTAGAGAGAGACGCCTTCCCGCCATTGCCTGAGTGACGGAGATCCGATCTGAAGCAGATACTCCAGATCTTTATTTAGGAAAGATCAAAATCGAAAGGTGTCACACTCGTAATTGAAATTGGGGTGTGAATTGAAGGAAATGAATGGAAATTTTGGATGAAAATGGAGTTTTCTGATATTTTTGTATAAATTGGATAATTAAGGATATTAAAAAGATATTCGCCGATTAAAATCAGAAAATAACAAGCTTTTAAAAAGCGGAAAGTTTTAATGGTTTTAAAGGTTTTTACAAACTCTGGTGTTAATTTTTTGAGAAAAAATAGATTTAACCGTTTTATCTCACGTTAAATTCGTTAAAACCGTTAATTTTTTTGAAAAAAATGCATTTAACAACTGAATTTTTTTTTTTAAATTTTAATAGTTTGTGACTTTAAAATTTTATTTTATTTTTATTTTTTGAATGTAAATTAAGGCTCTAATAAAAATAGAAAGCAAATATATCATATAATAATTTAATATAATTTAAGATTTTTAACTTTTAAGTACTTAATTAATATTATAATTATTATTTTACTTAATTTTGCTAATTTTTAAGTAGATATGAGAATGTATTTCTTATTCTTTTTAAATATCAATTAATAGGTAAAAAATGATTAACTGTTTTTTTAATTTAACTGCGTGTAAAATCGTTAAAACTGTTAACTGATCAACTGATCACCTCACCGTTAAGAGCCGTTAAATATTTTTTAAAAGCTTAAAAATAATTAACAATAAATATTATTTATTTTATTCTCCACATAATAAAATTACAATGAGAGATGAATTCATATAGATAAATTTTTTATTTAATTTTTTTAATATTGTTAATTATTTTCACTAATTGTCTATAATAATATCTCCTCTATAAATATTATGGAGTATGATATTCTCTCTCCCTTTAAATAATTTTTATCCTCAAAGATATTAAATTTTTAAGGTAGTCTCCTAACTTAAAAAAAATAAAAAAATAAAGAAAACATTAGATTTTGGAGGAGATTTTCTTGCCTAAAAAAATGAATAATTAATAAATTTAGTTTTGGAGGTGGTCTTTTTGGTCAAAGAAGGATGGAACCCAAGAATCTTGTCGCCTTGAAAGATAGGTGTTGCCATATGAATTATTTTTCTTAAACCACCATAGATGTAGACTTAAGGAATGACATATAAATTGAAATGGTGTCATGACCTAACATTTAATCGGGAGCAAGCATTGTTAATCATACCAGTGATGATCGGAAGTGAAACTAGATGGGGAGTTGTTGGCATTGGAAGAGAATTCAAACAAGGTGGATCAGTTATTAAGAGTTTAATGGGCTTTATTAATACAGTAAAAAAGGGCGGCCCAATACAAATAGACGCAAAGTTACTAAGCCTCTCAGGGATAGTTGGGGCGCAGATGAGTATGGATAGAATGAAGTGCCTCGTAGAAAATTTATTATTGGAGCTTTATATTGGATTGAGTGTGGCAATATATCAAGTGAGTCTTGATCATTATGGTGAGTAGAGTTTTTATCGTATTGATGAGTTGAGTTTTGGACTTCTTGCTCGAGTGTGGAATTCTTTTTAATTGAGTCTTGATTGTCTTGATGAGTTGAGCATTGATTTTCTTGTTCGAATTTGTAATCGTCATGTGCCTCGACTTCAAGTCTCTTAATTGATTTGATTTCTAAATTTGTATTTTCATGAGATAAAATGTCACATTTATCTTATTTATTGCATTGATCAGAGCCTTTTTAATTTGTTAAAAGACATTCATTATGAAAAAACTAGTATCTTGTCCGTGCGTTGCTAGGGTAATGTCTTTTAAAAATATAAAAAAATATATTATTATGATTAATTATGATTTTAATGTATGAATTGTTCGAATTTAAAAAAGTTCGATAAAATCCTCAAAATAATACTCTTTTTTCAAATCTTACAAAATCTTTTCTCCATACATTTTGAATTATTTCTTTTGATGGTCTCGGTTGGGAGCAACAGTTGTAGGCCCAATTTTATTTGTACTCCCAGTCCGGAAGCAAAGAACACGCTGGTTCTAGACCTTGTTAATTAGAAAATGGAGAAAATCATGAAATTAGGCCTGTGAATCAAAGAACTGGAGAAGTGGATAAGTGGAAAATGAAAGAACATTAGACCCAATGGAAACCCAGTGTCGTAAGAGTGCTTCTCTATTTTTAATTTGCTTTCATGTGTCCTTTCTTCGCGTGCGTCGTGCTTGAGCTCTTCTCTATAATCGATCACCAGTACGAGTCAGCGAGGTTATGTGCGCAGCTCTCAATCGCCCAACAAGGATGCGACAAGGAATCTAATATGTGTCGCATAAATGATGTCGTGATCCGTGCTTGATGAAGTGCAGCGTCGGAGCCAAACTTGCTGGTCGGTGGCAATCTTGTCAGAGGACGGCTGGTTCTCAGCGAAGCACAGCTAGTTTGTGCTGCCGTGGTTGTCCCTTGAGTGGTCAATGCAATGTGGAAGGATAATGGCGTAGCAGGGAAGAAGTATTGTCAGAGGACTTGGCGGAGATGAAAAGAATGGTATAAAACGGTAAGGACCCGAGTTTTGATTTCTTTTAGTCATAATTTGAGTCCACATGTAATTTTGAGGCTCTAATATCAATTGTTACACTCTCAATTGGAATTGAAGTGTGAATTGAGGGAAATGGATGAAAGTTTTGAATGGAAATGGAGGTTTTGGGTAAATTGGATAATTAGAGATATAAGAAAAGATAATCACGGGTTAAAACCAGAAAATAATTAATAATAATTCTTTATTTCATTTTCAACATAATAAAATTAATAAAGGATGTTTATATAGATAATTATCCTACTTAACTTTCTAATATTGCTAATAATCTCCACTAATTATCTGTGATAATATCTTCTATACAAATATTTTAAAATATCACAAAAGGAACCTTGGGTTTTCTGTATCAAGAATCATATGTTATTATACGTGTCGATTACTTAATCTAGGAAAAAATATTTATTTACCACTACAAAATTTGTAATTTAGAAATTTATCACTATAAAATTTCAATTAAAAAAATTATCGTCACAAATCTTATTTATTCTTAAAATTATCATTATACTTATTTACTCACAATTAAAAATTCAAAAAATTCTAAATATCAAATATACCTTTCTTTCTTTTCTCACCTCCCCTCCTCCCCCAGTCCAATATTAAGCAACGAATTACCACACAGGTGGCATGGTCCAACAAAATTCGCTTCCCAATTCTTGCTCCTGGACGAACGACTCTGCAATAGAAGAGAAGCCACTATTGAAAAGTCTACTGCTTTCTCCTTGCTCAAAGAGCATCAAAATCTATTCACGAGAAAAAGAAATGAATCAAAATAGAAAACAGACTTTAAACACGTCATGTAACTTGGCTTTACTCCTTTCATCTTCCTGTCTTGTTCTTACCTTGGGGTGCAATAAACCAAAGAATCAAATCAAGGGAAGGTGAAAGACCCACCTAGTTGATTAGAAGCTTCAAACAAGGGAGGACTGATCGCAATCCAAAGGAGAGAAATGGTAACGGTGACAAGTCGAGACCATACGTAACATAAACAATTGTTGGAGTTCTTCATCTCCTTCTCGTGAGACCCTTTGTGAATGGATATGAATGTACAAACACCCAGAAAGCAAAAAACACTCCACCAAGAGGCTTGCTCCATTGTGGGACTATGCTATAAATAGTTCGACTGAAACCAACAGTGATGTCCGCAACATTGATCATGATGATGACAAGTGGTGGGATCATCAGGGACGTCCATTTCACTTCATAGATCTCAGCAAATTCATCCGCGTCATCATCAGTAGTAGACTTTGATGTGAGTGTGAAGGAGATTTCAATTTTAGCCACGACCTTCAACAAGCTTTGGACAATAGCTGCTAGATGAGCGCTGGTACCTCCAATTAGCCAGAATTGCTCATTTTAGGGATTGGAATTGATCAGAGAACAAAGAGAGCAGGGAGAAAGCAGTGGACTGAGGAATAGGTTAGAAAAGAAGTAAGGGCATTTTTGGTATTTAGAATTTTTTTGCTTTTTTAATTGATAGTAAATAAGTATAATCATAATTTTAAGAACAAATAAGATTTACGATGACAATTTTCTTAATTAAAATTTTTAGCAATTTTCTAAATTTTAAACTTTATAGTGGCAGATAAACAATATCCCTGAATCTATTCACAGTCACAGGAAAGTGTTCTAATTCAACATACTATAGGTGTCGTCGTGATATTAAATCAAGAAATACCAGGCACGAGAGAGGTTTATTAACGGAATGGTGGAGAAGCAATTGTACAGAAGTATCTTATCATCTTAAAAAGCATTTTTCCAGTTTATTTTGAATTTTTGTTAAGAAGTGAAATTTCAAATATATCCTTTTTATCAGACGATCAGACAGTTTGGATTAAAAATTTTAAAAATGAACGACCAAGATTGTCCTCCACTCTTTTCCAATTGAATCATTATGAATTTGCCAAACGAATTTTAGACTAAGTAGACGAGTGCGGAATAGTGATAATCCGGTATACCAACTTATAGGTGGAATACCTGATTATCTCGGAATATAGCGATTATTGTTTGATTATATTATATTATATTATTATATTATGATTATGATTAAGATTTAGTATTATTATATTATTATATTATATATGATTATAATTTATTATTATGATTATGATTATGATTATGTATTATTATTATTATTATCATTGTATTATTATTATTAAATTATTATTATCATTATTGTTATTATTATATTATTATTATTATTATTATATTATTTATTATTATTATAAATATATTTTAATATTATATATTATATATGATTATATTTATATTTTTATTATTATGTTATTATTATAATATTATTATTTATTATGATTATTTTTTATTATTGTTTTATTATTATTATTATCTTACTATTATGATTAATTTATTATTTATTATTATTATTATTATTATTATTATGATCATTATTAATATTATTATGATTATCTATAATTATTCATATTTTTAATTACTATTATTATTATTATATTATTATTATTGTAATATACATTATTATATTACTATATTATGATTATATTTATATTTTTATTATGTTATTATTATAATATTATTATTTATTATGATTATTTTTATTACTTTATTAATTATTATTTACTATTATAATTATCATTTTACTTTATTATTATTATTATTATCATCATATTATTAGTATCAAAAATACCACTTTTATTTTCCCTCTTCTACCACTCTTCTAAAAAAACACTATTCTATCACTCTTCCAAAATTACCACTATTTCAAACCTATTTCTTAATTTGACAAACCAACCCTCAACGAATTAATCTGTTATGCGCTCTCAACACCACATTAGCACCCATTCAACCACTCCTTCGCCTTCTCCTCCTCTCTTTTTCAATGAAAACCTATCTTAATCTCCACTCTCCTCCCTCTCCTCTCCTCTCCTCTCCTCTCCTCTCTTTTCCTTCGCTTGCTTGTCCAGTCATAAACCCTAATTAGAATTCATTCATTGAGAGTTTCCCGTGATAGGAAACGAAGCGACGAGGTAAGGAGATTTGATTCAGCCATCCAATTCTTCCCCCTCACTCATCGCCTGCTCCCCCTCTGTCGATGTATCCCTTGTCATCGCCGTCCCTCATTTCTCTTCTTCCATCTCCTGTTTCACTCTCCCATCCACCTCTTCACTGCCATCTCTCAGATAACAGTGCCCCGGCGGAGAAGATCGTTGGGACGACGCCACCAGTAGGAACTAGGAGGGGCTTCAGTGTGCAAGTGTCTGTACTCGTGGATCAGACTGCGGTGAGACCTGTGCTCGCTCATTGTAGTAGCGACGAAGGAACTGTTCAATTATTTGCAAATTTGTTCTAATTTTTGTAAATTTAAACTAGCTCGTCTCTACATTTACTCATTTAGATCTTTGGCTTTCACAATTGTTACTTGTAAGCCATATCTGATTGAATTTGTTTACTTGTGTTGAACGATTTTACTAATGGGTGGTGGTGGCAGGTGAAATGCAAGGAGAAGGAGACAGTGAAAAGCTTGTGGCCAACTATTTGGCTCACTGAAGGTTTCCCATTGAAGATAGAAGAGATTTACCTCTCTTGGATATTTTGTCGAATGGGGTGCATGCAGTCAGGGGCCTACGGGAATTGCTCACTAACAAGTTCCCTCCTGGGACATTTCCAGTTAAGGTATATTAGTTTTAGGGCCTCATTGAAGATTTATTCTTTTTTTTTGTTCCTTTTTATTTATTCAAATTTGCAAATTTTATTTGCAGTATAGAGGGGATTAATAAGGATCAGGACTTTTGAACATCACATAATTTACAACTGACAAAAAGTAAATTTTAATTTGGTGTTATTACAGTCTAATATTGTATTAGAACTTCTGGATCAGTCGCTGCAGAAGAATTGAGTTATTTTCTTTTCTTAATACCATAACTTAGTGATGCGAAGATTCTGTAAGAAAAAGTTAACAATTCTTCCAACACTTTGTTAATTATCATAATTTCATATGTACCCTCATCAGATTGTTATCCTTGTGGTGCTCACTATAAGGGTAGTTGTGACATTCATAAAATTTATGCCTCTTCAACCTGAGCAATTTTCACACCTCTTAAGCTCGAGCCTCCTAGAAAGAAAGAAAGAGAAAGAAGAGCACCTCAAACAAAAGAAAAGGGAGACATCCAACAGGGCCTCGTCATGGCTCATGTGGGCCACCTCAACTAATAATTCACAAAGCAAGAGTACTCTAATTAGATCCAAGTTTGTTAGCCCATCAGAAGGCACAACAGTTCTGTTTACTTTTTATATATCTCCGCATCTACAACACGATAATCCCACAACACTTTGCTCTCCTCCAATTTAAAAATAGCAGGGAACCTGCAGCAATTCAAACTACCACCTATAAAAACTTAGGATCAAGAATGTGTCTATTGTTTTAGTCTTTCAGCTTTGCCAACAGCAACTGTTGTGCCTTCTGATGGGCCAACAGCAATTCAAACTCTTGCTTTGCCAACAGCAACTGCCTTTCACACCTCTTATGCTTGTTTACTTTTTTCTCTAAAATTCTATTTAGTTTTCATGCTTTTATATTATTTATATATCTTTCTATTGTGTCACAAAAAGAGGATACTGTGTGGAAATTAGGGTTGTCAGCCTGTTTAATTGTATTTTTTTAGTGAATTTTTGAATTTAACATTAATCAAAACTTACTTATACATAGTGAAGATCAATTGAATATTAATTAAAATTAATTTACTTTAAAATATAACAACTTTGCCAGTACATAGCAATACTGGGTCCCCATAATATCATTACTAAATTCACACCGAGCGCTACTAAAAGATATCTGCACACGAATATCAAGATATCATTTGGACGCAACGTTTATCCATGTTTTTTAATTATGGGCTCTGTGAACGGACAATACAAGGAATAGAGGACTATGCCAAATTGCCAATACTCGAGACAATTAAGGTCTGCCTACTCTTTCTACCATATAAACCAATATATTTAATGGGAAAGCTTGTGGGGAGGTGCTCTTGATTTACAGGATGGATATTTGCGAAGCAAAGGCAGAATACCAGACAAGCTCTATCTATAGAAGACTTTCAGGGTGTGTTTGGATGGTGAAAAGATTAGTGTAAGAATAATACTGTTTGGGTTAGTAGTTGAGAATAGTGTGAGGTTAGTGATATATCGGGAAATGTGAGAAAAATGTTAATTTTATTATTTCATGTTAGTAAAATATTGTTTGGATAGAAATTTAAGAACAGTGGATAGAATAGTTAAAATAATTAATTAGTTTTTAGTATTTTATTTAATACTATTTCATACTAATATAAAATAAAAAAAATATTTTTTATTATTTTCACTACCCTCATGGACGCTAATCCGCTAACCCAACGATTTTTATGGGTTAACGGATTAGCACTATTTTGCTGCTATTTTCGATTTCAATTTTGTGTTTGGATGGTTGCTAACTGAAAAAAAATATTGTTATTTCCAAAACAGTGCTATTCTACACCATCCAAACACACCCTAAGTGAACATAGAAGACATCCTTTTGAAAAATGCCTACAATGACTACCAGGTCCATTTAATTCCATTTGTGTTGTGACGAAGACTCATTTGTCTTAACTAGGTGTCATGCTCATAACTTGGCCAGCTTAACCCGTTTTAATGTAATACGGATATCAGTGAACTTCCCTGATTTAAAATTATGCGGTGCCCATAGTTAGGATCAGGCCCAGTGCATTTAAGGTCCATTTTGAGACCTAACTTATCCAAGAGAAATGTTTTTCTTTATTAGGCCTAAGACGCACAAAATTTTATCCTGCGCTGAATGTTTGAAAAGACTTCAGAACAGTTGCATTTCATTCCAGGTTTCCAAGTTGCGCCATGCTGATGTAATGAAGTTATTTCAAAAGTTGGAAGGATAGAAAAAGTAAAAACGACAATTTATTGAGAAGAGAGATATATACGGTGTCATTAAAACGCGTATAAAACATCAGTAGAGACAACAAATAATATGAGACAAAAAAAAAATAGCAGTTCTTTCTTTAGTGATGTTTCCTTTGCGGCTAGAAACTCCTTTAAGAGATGAGGTAGCATGCTAACATGCCATGTCAGAGCCACGTCACAGTTCCAGTTGCAAGCACTTGCTCATTGATTGAAAGGAGGTATTAATAAAGGTGGTCGAACTGGTACAAAGAGGGATGGGTCATTGGGTCCGATGGAAGAAAGAGTCTCAATTGGGATGACGCAATGTGCGGGGCCCAGTAGCCCATGAGACTTTCATGGGATGAGGTTAATGGGCCCGTCGTGCAAGAGAAGTTTTATATCCAAGTGGTCCTTTTTAATGGTGGGCGCCGCAGAAAGCCTGGGAAAAAGATAGTTTGATAGTAGAAGTGGGGAAAAGGTGACGGATTTCCATTCTCTCTGTTGCTTTACGCACTGGAGAAAGAAGTTCTCTCTTATAATGTCGGATGGTTATATTTTGATAAAGCGCTGAAAATGTGTAGCGTATTGACTTAGAACATCCGCATTTCTCAAATTGATTGTCAAATTTTATTTGACAATTATTATTTGAATTTTATGAATGCAAAGACTAGATAAAATTGGATAATTATTTAAATTTGACAGTTCATTTGACAATCTACATCAGCAGAGAAGTAGAAAATTAATAACGATGGTGTCATTTTGATAATTTCATTATATTCAAAGGTGCCACTCTTAAAAGAGATTGTCAATTTTTTGACGTGACATAAAATTTTACTTTTGACAATCGTCACCAATGCGAATGTTCTTAAGAGTTCGTTTGATAAATTAAGGAATAATTTTGGAAGAGTGATAGAATATTGTTATTTTAGAAGAATGGTAGAAAAGTGATATTTTTTACTATTTAGAAGAGCCAAAATATCATTTGACAGTTGTTAATCAGAATAGTTAAAATATAAATAATTATGATACTAATGATGATGATGATGATAATAATAATAATAATAATCATAATATATTAATATAATACAATATAATCGAATAAATAAATATAATAATAATAATATAATAATAATAAAATCATAATCATAATTATAATATAAAAATATAATATGATATAATTAAATAATAATCGCTATTTCGATAAGAACTAATTCGGTATGTTACCTATAATTTGATATACCAGATTAACATTTTTTGCACTCTTCTACTTAGTTTAAAATTTATTTGACAAATTAATTCGTTGGAATAGCAATATTATTCTTACTTTTTGCTATTTTATTGTGTGTCAAACAACTCTTAATTTTGGGGAGACATGATACCTTTATCCGCATGCTTATTGCTAAAGAGATGTTGTATTGTTGTGCCAACAACTGCTTTAGGTCGTACGTTACAAATTTGTTACAAGCTATAGTAACTAACTTGTCGAGCCCTTCTCAACTTGATAGTGCATAGTGGAAGCTTATTAATTCAATAAAAATAATCAATAAACAAACAATATGGAAAGATCTAAGTATCTAATGGAAATTATGGAACGTCACACCGCAAGAGGTGTGACAGAGCACGGTACTGGAGAGCATCATATACAAAAGCACAGAGATGGGCATCTTTACCTGCAACCCGGATTTTATGCGAAACAAATTCTGTGTGGGTTCAAAATCCGCTGGATTTATCACTGATTAGCATAGTAGTAATAATTTCATGATTCGGGTAACGTTCTATGAGGTCAAAAATTCAACGTTCAAGTATAATACAGATATAATTTGAAATAATTTACTTTATATAATATAAAAATATATATTATAATGATAAAATATTAAAAATATATTAAAAACTATAAAATTCTATATAAAATAATATATAATGTGTTTTTTGCCGAATAATTTATGAATAAAATATTTTTGACCAAAAAAACATATACAGTATATTAAATTGATGAATTATTTGTGAAATATTCGGTTATGGGTAAAAAATATTTGTGAATAAATCGTAAATCTTGTTATTATGCTGATTAGTTCATGACTGGACAATAATTCAGAATCATTCAGGAAAAGAATAAAATTTCTTATCTGAATATAATATGAATTTAATTTATTTTATAGCATACATGATATACCAAAATTACAATCACTAGTTTCTAGTTTCTACTTTTAACTTGGTCTCTTCGTTCCTATTACAAATTTTGTTCCAAAGCATAATTAGTCTCAAAGTATTTATATTTTAAAAATAAAATCACATTATATACATGAAATTTTAAATATCTCATCACAATGGTACAATCTCGTTAAATGTATTTTAAAAAACTAAAATACATATATAATTTGAGTTTAAAAAATAAACTTTATTTTTTAGATTAAAATTATGAAATGACCTCCTCGTCAGATAAATATTGCATCGTTCATAAAATACAAAAAAGTTCAAAAATAATTTGAAAGAGGTGCTAATAAAATAATACAACCATTGTTTAGAAGTATTATTAATATGTTTGTCATAGCTTGCAATCATCTAATTAGAAGTCGATGGTTTAATTTTTTTAAGACAATCGACTTAAACACAAAAAGTTTTTTTTTGTCAATAGTAGGACAAAAGCACGTGCAGCATTGCATTGATCAATTCCATTCATAACATAAAAATCTCATAATGATGATCAATATCGGTAAGTATTTTACATTTGTATCATTATCCTCATGTTTTTGTTATACGAGCATCTAGACTAAAATAGTTTATAAATATGATTTCTAAAATACGTTCATAATTTTTAAATATGCTTGTTTTCACAATCTAAGTTCAACACGGTATATAAGAGATCTTTCATACAATTTATCAGCATTCTAGTTGTGTTACGTGTTATTTTTTACTTCAAATGTAATAGCATTACTCATAGAAAAGATACACAAACTCTTAATGATATTTGAAGGTTTTTAATTATATTTATTGGAAGTTGTTTTTTCTCAAAATAATTTGAATTTAGAACCTATAATGTAAAGTTAATTCAAAATTATATGGAAAGCTATCTCCGCCCCTCTTCATGTATACTAATGTGAGCGGATATACAAATATCAAAATTCATATATTGTTGATACAAATTGTATTATTCATGTTAGATAAATTATTATTTATAATAATTATTTAATTGTGAAACTTTTTGTACGGTACTTAGTTATTCAAATTAAATGAGTTATTACTCAACTTTCGGGTATTCCAATTGAATAATAAAAATACTATACAAAATAAGTTACACAATTAAATTATTATTATGGATAATAACTCATTTAACTTAAATAATAAAATTGATATTAATAATTATAGAGCCTCGTTGAAATGTCTCTAATTATTATGCTTCTATCATGCCTTCACTTTTTAGATTTCTAAAAACTCAAAAATTAAAATTAAGATATCAAAATAAACTCATTAGATCTTATTTATATTATATTATCTTTTTGTATATAAAAAAATATTCACTTTTGCACTTTTAGTTTGCTATGGATTCAAAGGAATATTGTTAATTTATTAATCAACGGCGTTGATTTCTACTCAACCACCGTTTTTAGTCATATCAAAAAAGTTTATCTTAACCATTTGATATTTAAAAATGGATGATCTATTGTTTTTTTATTCATAGAAGAATCTCCCATAAAATAATATTCAAGTTTAGATTTTTATTTATGCACAAATAAAGTGATATGGATTAAATATGACGATTTTATTTTGACATTTGTGGCCCAAAAAATAAAACTATTTAAACCCTCCTCATAATTATACATCAATGAGATATTTGTATTTCTCAAATATTTTTCGGTACTAAACAAACACACCAAAGACGTCACAGAAGCGTCGAGATAGAGCGGAAAGATCCCTTGATTGTGGTTCGTGATTAGAAGGGACCCACTCACGTGAGGCAATCCTTGTTAGTTGACGTACTCTTGTCTCTCTTGCCCTTCCCCCTTTTTATCCATCTGCATTTTACTTTCCTCAGAAAAAGAAAGAGAAAGAAAGGACGCTTGCATTTTATTTGTTTCATTTATTTACAGACTGTAATTTCTAATTTGGCGACACGAGTGTACAAAGCGACCGCAGTCCAAATGCAGAAATTGTCGGTCAATGGTCAATGTGCAGACTGCGGATATGAACGGGTGAATGAATTTGTCGATGCCTCGATGGTCAAGTAATTCGGAGCATTCAATGCAGGTCGTATATTTTCAAATTTTCAAGCGAGCAATGGTTCCTTGCCCCGGTTTGCACCCATGTTACTGTATTAGTGGTCTAGTATCTACATCTTCACAATATTTAAAACAAAAGGGTAAGCATTGCTATTTTTTATAAAAAAATTCAAAATTCAAAATGAATTTGTTATGTACTTTTAAAATGATTAAGAGATTATTTAGAACCATGTTATATAAATAAGATGCATTTTGGTAAAGATAAAAAATTGCTTGGTAATTTTAAGGGAGAGTTAATCATTTGCTCTCTTAACTTTCTTAGAGAAATATAGAAGTTGGTCACTTAACTTTCATTTGCGTCAAATCAGTTCTAAAATTTTTTTACTTGATTCTTAAACTTTAAACAGCACCATTTAAGTAATTGAACTTTTTCTTCTAAAAAAAGGTCCCTAAACTTAAAAAAATTAATAATTTTGTCATTTAGATAAAGAAAAATCTAAGAATCAAATTAGTTTTCTTAAAGTTTAAGAATCAAATTGTTTTTTTAATTCAAAGACTTGTTTAGTTTAGTTTATAAAGTTTGAGAATCAAATGAGAGTCTCTACAACTTATTTTTTCTTAAGAAAGTTCAAGGACCAAAAACATGAATTTTCCCTGCTGATAACGTTGTACTATAAATCATCCATGATGGGACAAAGTTTACTGACAATGAACAACTTAGAAAAGAAATGAATAAGAAAACATTATAAGGACGATAATTCTCAAGTAATAAATTAGTTGACATTCATCAACTTTATCGTGCTATGCAAATATTGCAATACATAAATCCACGTGCTCTTTTAATTCAAAACTGATTGTCAACTGTACACAGGTACAGTCTCGAATTACAATGAGAAATTGTGCATCTAACTTGAAGCAATTAAATTTAGGCGCGGATGTAAAATTTTGATTAGAGGAGGGTCAATCAAATTGTAATAATAGTTTATCAAATTTTAATTCATTAACTAATCGGGTATTAAATAAAAATTAATAAGTTAAACATATTTTTTATCTAATAAAAAAATATTAAAATAATATATTTATATATTAAAAATAATAAAAAATAAAACTCAAAATAGATAAAAAAATTCTTTTGCAGACTTTATATTTTTACAATTTTTGTATAATCTTTTCATTGTTCATAGTACTAAATATTTTTTCTCAATAAAAATTAATCAGACAATTTAAAGAGAGTCAGAAATTAATTTCAAACGGTCAGATTCACAAAATTATAATTTAAAAACACTTTTTTTTTAAATTCGGGCTCAGCAATTCTACGCATCAATTAAATGCACGATACTTTCCTCAACTTCCAATGAACAAGCAAGTTCGTAATTTGTATCGCGTTCATATACTCTATGATTCATAAAGTAACCTGATCACAACATGACGGATTTAACTGTCATCTGCCCGAGATTAGTGTTTACACAAATCTGAATGCACGGGAACGGTTTGCAATGGCTGTTAGGTAGGCGGTAGGCCGTAGGCGAGAGAGATTGCGAAAAGTGAAAACGCATCAAAATCTGTGTGGAAGCAACGAGCAGTAATTTGCGTTTTCTTCGGCCATCTTCTTTGGTAAGAAGGATTCAACGAAAGACCACTAAACTAACATCAGACTAGCAGAGGCCAGAGAGAAAAAATCGGTTGCACGTCATAAATCGGTTGTGCCAGGAGCATGGTACTGATGATCAGAAGGTCTGGGTCCCACCCGGGAAAAATGGAATCTAATCCTCTCCGGTTCGTACAGCATGCAGACTGAGAATCCGAGATTGAAGCTTCCATCAGTAAATCATGCCAGAACGGCACAAGTCGCTCAATATACGAAACCTCTGTCATCGGAGCCATCAAGAGTTTTGAAAACGGGACGGACGGGACTGGGCGGGGCGGGTGAAACCTTTTTGGATTACGGGTGAGTGTAGGGTACGGGTGAGCGCGGGGAACAAATAAGGCGGGACGGGTTTGAGCGGTCCAAGAGACCAAGGGGTGGTCCGGGTGAGTTATAGTGGGTGGGGCGGGTCGGTTTTTTTTTTTAATTTCACAAAAAAAACAAATAAACTGTCAAAAACTCAAAAAAAAAAATCAAAAATTCCAGAAAAATAAAAAAAAAACAGAAATTTTAAAAAAATAGAAGTTAAAAAATTAATCATAATATTTTATATAAATTTTTTAATTAAATTAGTTTTATTAATTATAATTGTTTAAAAATAGAATAAAATTTAAAAAGCTCCAGATATTTCTAAAAAAATCAGAAAAAATTATATCATAATTTTTAAAATAATTAATTTAAACTAATTAGGTTTTACATATTTAATTGTTAAAAAATTAAAATTTATAAAAATTCTAAGTTATAAAATATATTTTTTATAATTATTTTGAACATTAATATTTATAAAAATTATAAGTTACACTCCTCTTTAATTCCGAGATTGGGACCGGCTATGTAAAAAGAACATAGGCGGAGTTCTAACTTTTTTTCTTATTAGTAATATTCTTAAAAAAAATAACTTAACTAATAATCAAAAAGTAAAAAAAAAAATAGATGATAAAATTAAAAGAGTTTATAAAAACATACCAAATATCTAGTAATCATCATTTAAGTACCATAAGCCCGTCTTCAATGTTGATATCACATGCACTGTCGAATTCATCGTCCGGACTTATAATCATATTAGTGCCACTTTTTTGAGTTGGGACTGCACGGGTTGTTGCCTCAAGTGTGATATCATATTGTAGACGTTCTTCAGCATCTATCCAATCTTTCAAGCACACAAGCTTCTCGAAAATATCAGAGGTAATGAAAACTTTATAGTTGGCATATCCAAATATTGCTAATAATTCATTTTTATGTTCATAATATTATTTTTTAATTTCATTAACTATTTTTTTGTGGTGGATTCTTTTATACAATGGTGGGCACACCCACGTATAACCAATCGAGCAAAACTTAAACAATTACTCATACTTATCGGTTGTTCTTTATGTGCAATATACCGGATAAACTCACTTAGTATTTTTTTTCATCATATCTTTGGTGGGTTCTATTACCATCCGGATTTATCACACTTTGGATGAAACAATTGTCTACATGTTCTTGTGGTTCCTCATTTTTTAGCAAGTGTTTATCAAAATATTTTTTAAAGCTACTTAGATCGTTTGGCTTAATATATTAGTAATTTACCTTATAATTTTTAACTTTGCACTTTGCACTGATTAAGACACCGCTCGCATCCTTAGTCATTTCATAAAAACATCACCAAAGTGCGTCATAGGTTGGGATAAGTGATCTCTTCCTCTTTCCTACGGGTTCAGCTTCCATTGGTGAAGGCGATACACTAGGGTTTGGAGTTTCTGCCACAGAGGAGGGTGGTGTTGGAACATGTGACGGGGGTTCTTCGATTATTTCATGTTGAGTAAATATTTGTCGAGGAAGATTTTATGGTAAGTAAGTTCCTTGAGTGTGTAGTGGAAGGTTATCATGTCAACGATAAACCGGTTCATAAGTATTTGCATTCATATCTGAATAATAATGTTTACCAAAAATCTCCACACTAAACCGATGAAGAAAAATCATCAACGGGATGATTTTCCATTTCTAGAAAAAAGAATAAAAAAGTTATAAATGTAAATGAATTTAAACTACAAATAAAATAAAATCATAAATAAATAAAAATAAATTTAACATAATATAAATTAATTAAAACTTCAAATAAAATAAGACTACAAATAGATAAAAAATGAATTTAATATAATATAAATGAATTAAAACTATAAATAAAATAAAATAAATAAATAAATAAATAAATAAATAAATAAATTTAACATAATGTACATGAATTAAAACTACAAATAAAATAAATCTACAAATAAAAATAATAATTTAACGTAATATAAATGAATTAAAATTATAAATAAAATAAGACTACAAATAAAGAAAAAATAAATTTAACATAATATAAATAAATTAAAACTATAAATAAAATAAAACTATAAATAAAAAAAATGAATTTTACATAATGTAAATGAATTAAAACTACAAATAAAATAAATCTACAAATAAATGAATAAAATGAATTTAACGTGATGTAAATGAATTAAAACTATAAATAAAATAAATATACAAATAAATAAAAAATGAATTTAACATAATATAAATGAATTAAAACTACAAATAAAATAAAACTACAAATAAATAAAAAAAGGAATACAACATAATGTAAATGAATTAAAGTTACAAATAAAATAAAAAAATAAATTTAACATAATGTAAATGAATTAAAACTACAAATGAAATAAAATTATAAATAAATAAAAAAGTAAATTTAACATAACGTAAATGAATTAAAATTATAAATAAAATATAAAAAACTAACCTCCAAGCAGTATATGAAAAATTTGGCAAAACTTTCACTTATTGTCCAATAAAAAATAAATAACAATACTAGAACTAATTTTTTTATTTGAAATAATATACTATAACTATTTTTTTTCTAAATGAAATTATGAAAAAATTGAGTATATGAGGAATTGAGAATGAAAGCTTAAAAAGAGAGAAAAGATTGAACGTTTTGTGTGATTTTGAATGAAAATTGCGGTGGGTATTTATAGATATTAATTTATATTTTTTTAATTTTTTTCAGAATTTTTCTTTCATTTTTTTGATTAAATTTGAATTAAAGTATAATTAATTTGATACAAAGTAGATTTGGATTTGAAATAAAATTTGTTTGGTTTAAAATAAAGTCCATTATTCCATTGGGTTACAGGTAGAGGTTTGAATAAAAGCATCTCTCTATCTGATGGGACAAGCTTAGACTTGCATTAATTAACAACTAATTTTAAAAATTGTTTGTTGATTGAATAAAAATTAAAAAGCGTCTATTAGGCTAGAAAAACAGATTTACTCGTCCATTGTCCAGCAGGGATTAATTGAAAAGGTTCTACATTACAAGCGGCACTGGCATGCAATTTACCCGGATATCATTTTGTAATTTATTAAATATAATTGGTCCGTTTGGCAAATTAAGGAATAGATTTGGAAGAGTGGTAATTTTGGAAGAGTGATAGAATAATATTTTTTGGAAGAGTGGTATTCTTGACTATTCGGAAGAACGAAAATATCGTTTGACAAATTATTTACTCGAATAGTTAAAATATGAATAATTATGATACTAATAATAATGATGATAATAATAATAATAGTAAAATAATAATCATAATAGTAAGATAATAATAATAATAAAGTAATAAAAAATAATCATAATAAATAATAATATTATAATAGTAATATAATAAAAATATAAACATAATCATAATATAGTAATATAATAATAAAAAATTATAATTACAATCATAATTATAATAATAATATAATAATAAGTAATCATAATTTTAATAATATAATCATAATATAATCAAATATAATAATCATAATCATAATCATGATAATAATAATTATAGTCATAATCATAATAATATAACCATAATCATAATCATAATAATATAATAATAAAAATATAATCATAATCATAAAAATAATTATAAATAATTATAATTATAATAATATAATAATAATAAGTAATCATAATTTTAATAATATAATCATAATATAATAATCATAATCATAATCATGATAATAATAATTATAGTCATAATTATAATAATATGACCATAATCATAATCATAATAATATAATAATAAAAATATAATCATAATGATAAAAATAATTATAAATAATTATAATTATAATAATATAATAATAAATTAATCATCACTATAATCAACATATAATAATATAATAAATAATAAAATAATAATAAGTAATAATAATCATAATCATAATCATCATAATATAATAATATAATAATAAATAATCTTGATCATAATAATATAATAATAAAATAATTATATTTATATTCATAATATAATAATATAATAATAAAATTATATTTATAATAATAATAAATATTATAATAATGATAATATAAAATAATAATGGTAACGATAATATAATAATAATAATGATAATAATAATTTAATAATAATAATATAATGATAATAATAATAATAAATAATAATCATAATATTAATATAATAATAAATTATAATCATAAATATAATATAATAATATAATAATACTAAATCTTAATCATAATCATAATATAATAATATAATACATCATAATCAAATAATAATCGCTATTCCGACGAGAGCTAATCCGATATTCCACCTATAAGTTGGTATACCGGATTAGCACTATTCCGCACTCTTCTACTTAGTATAAATTCGTTTGGCAAATTAATTCGTCGAAATAGCTATTCTATTCTAATTTTTTGCTATTCCATTGATTGCCAAACACTCCCTTTGGGTATAACGAACTAACGTATACCCAAGCAATTTACAAGTTGCATTGGCAAGCCCCAGTAATTTACCCGGGTCCAGCAGGGATTTACCCATCCGGCTAAGCGCGGGCATGGGGTCCGGTGGGTAGCACGGGTTAGGTCTGGGTGAGCGCGGGTATGGAGTCCGGATAGCACGGATTCGGTTTGGTGAGCGTGGTTATGGGATCCGGGTTTCACGGGTTTACCCAACCGGGTCCGGGTAGCGGGTTTGGACGGATGAGCGTGGATCACGGGTGAGAACGAGGCGGGTGAGAGCGGATAACGGGTGAGCGGGAGACGGGTTTGACGGTTCCATTTTCAAATATTTTATACTCGGCCCTTACTAGGACCAGACTATTAAGAGATCCGAGCCTATCCCGGAACGGATGAGGAGCACAGATTTGCACGGGCGAATTTACTCGTTCGGATTTTTTCAAAACTCTATAGCCATTTCATCAGCTGGATTCTCATCTCCGAGAGGATAAACGTCCATTTATCATCTAAATGGAGGGGAGGTCTACCCACAGGAAACATTTCACGTTTTCGCGGACTAGGACCGGAGTGGTCCCCGTATCTCGACCTTGTACTCGCTGAGCCCCCGAATTGATCCAGATCGTTATTGTACATCACGATTCGTGCGGGAACGGATATCCATGCAGATATGGTGCACTAGCAGTCCAGTACGAAAGGACTGTGTTGTCAGGCATATATTGTACGGGAACACCACGTCCAACGAATATGCCCGACGGACTACCTAGTGGGGCACCACTCATCGTACTATATAGACCTATTCTATGAATTTTTATTGTTGGAAAGTCAATCGGGTCCTAATATCTTATGTGTTATAGACCCGTTTAACTTTAATGAAGTGTAATAGGATTTTTTTGCAATTGGACCCAAAATTTCATTAAATGATGGTCTATGGACTGTGGCTGATGGTGTACTCCGTTCGCGGTAGTTTTTAAGTCTCAGTCACTCTATCAATTCTCCAAAATTACGGCAAGCAGCAGAAGGAATTGAGAGAGAGGGAAATTACTTCGGTAATAGTAGGGGCGAAGAGATTTAAAGTTCTGCTGCACACAGTAAAACACACGCTCACACTACTCTCTCCCTCTCTCTCTCTCTCTCTTCCTTCTCTCCCAATTTCCCTCTCTCACATCGCTACCTCCTCGCCCTCTTCCTAGGGTTTCCCAATTGAGTGGCATTTAATACTTCTCGACTTGATCCCAGCTGTTTAACTCAGGTTTGATCTGTTCTTTTCCTTTGTATTTGTCGATCTGTATTTGTTTAACTCTGGATCATCGAATAATACGTATTTATTTGCTTGCTGAGTAGTCTATCTTTCTTCGAAATTTGGATAGGCGGAATTTGTTGAATTTGATCGAATAAAATGGCTCTCCTATGGGAATTATTTCTTGGATATTCTTGCTAAATTTGTTCAAAAAAGCGAGTTTTTGCTTTATCAGAAGTTTTCCAAGTATGTTATTTCATTTATGGCAGAACACCTTTTCCCATTAAACGGAATATTCTTAAATACGTATCAAATTGAGCCTTCTTAATGCACATTTACTAGTTCTAGTTTCTTGATCCGCATTTTGCTGTTCAATTTTCTCTTTTTGGTGTGTTTGGGAGGTTTGGATTGACTATCCAGGTTTCTCTGATAAAAGAGAAGACAAAAAACAGACTACTGTACGCTTGATCAGTTTAGAACTGGAATTAAATAGTTGAGTTTGAGAGCGATACTATAATTTGTGCCTGCGCTTTACGATATGTTTCAATTGATGTGTATTCAGAAATTGCTGTAAAAACCCATGAGATTTTCAATTCTCTCTTTTTTTCCTTCGTTTTTCTATATATTTCCTAAAATTGTTTGTTAGTTCAACATTTTATTGTTCTTAATTTGTGTTTGGCTATTAATGGCCCGTCTTCAAAGAAAATGAAAAGCGTAAATTCATTGCTACTATCAGCCAGGGTAATTTCTTTTAGTGGTAAAATTAGGCTTGTGAAAGTTTTGTAGGTGTACAAACGTCAGAACAAATTTTGACCCTATTTCCGTCAGCTATAATTTTAAAGCAAAAAACTGAGTAGAATGGCAGAAGAATAGTGTGTAGGTATAAATAAAATTGAGGTCAGTGAAAGTGGGAGAAATTGTTCCTAGATAGGCTGTTGCCTGTTATTCACTATATTCTTTTAGTAAGGTCGTGGTTATATTTTATTCTAGTTGCTGAAGACCATCAGTATCATTATCACTGCTGCTTTCATTGATTTTTTTTATGTTTGAGATCTCTGATCTCTATGATTTCAGATTGCTACTTTCATTGATTTTTTTATGTTTGAGATCTCTGATCTCTATGATTTCAGATTGGGTTTCATTTCTAGTCTAGCCCAATTTATTTGGGATTAAAGGCTCTGTTGTTGTTGTTCTTGTTCTTGTTCTCTTTATGTAATGACTAAAGTAGAGCAGTACTGAACCAGGTAACAAAAGAATGAACATGAACCGTGCAAAGAGTGAGGGCGACTTGGGAGTACTACTTCCTGATAGTGCTGTTAATTCACCATCTTTTGATGAAGGTAGTAAATTTTCATAGTGTAATTATTCTTGTCTCAGCAAATAGCCAAAAAGTTAGTGGAATCACTGTCATGTAATATCTTCTGTGTACCATGGCACTTCATGATAAAGGATTGATTTGGATGCTACCTTCCTGGACCTCTATTGTTAGAAACCAGTGCTAAAGTGATGAAATAATGTTGATTAACAATACCAATAGCTAGAATGTGATGCTGAGTTTTGTTATTGGGTATAGTATTGGTACAAAATAAAATGGAGAGTAATTTACCCATGACTGGGTATGGTGTAAAACCCTAATTCTCAAACATAATAATATCAGACATGCCCAAGAACATTCCTGATTCTGACTCTTCTGATGGTCATCATGATATTGATTTGCCATTACATTAGTCAGTTTTTATATATTATTATTTAGGTCATTAGCAACTAAATTAATTATATATCAATCTGGTTGTATTAAGCAGGTAGTAGTGGGGGCTCCGTACCAGGTTGTGGCTCAGGATCTGGGTCAGGGTTGGGGCTGAAAAAGGGGCCATGGACGTCAGCTGAAGATGCAATACTAGTGGAGTATGTAAAGAATCATGGGGAAGGCAACTGGAACGCTGTTCAGAAGAATACTGGACTTGCCCGGTGTGGCAAGAGCTGCCGTCTTCGGTGGGCCAATCACCTGCGACCCAACCTTAAAAAAGGTGCCTTCTCTGCTGAAGAAGAGAAACTCATCATTGAGCTCCATGCCAAGCTTGGCAATAAGTGGGCCCGCATGGCTGCCTATGTAAAATTACTCGCCTCCCTTTCTTTCATGTCTACATCTTTTTCCCTGAATTTTAGGAAAAAGCATAATGAGAAACAGCATCATTATTTAGTGCTTAGATTTTTCTTGGAATCCAGAATTCTCTCTTTCAGGTCTCCGATAAACCAACTTTGAATTCTGTTCTTACATTTTACTGCAATATAGTGCACTGAATTTTAGACCCCAAATTATAATATTATTTAAGAGTTTGACATCGTGTTTTTTCATTTTGCCCTTCGTCCTTTCAGAACGGCCTCTTATATTTGATAGACTAAAATTTATAATTTAAATATTTTTCTTCTCAGCTTCCAGGGCGAACAGATAATGAAATTAAAAACTACTGGAACACGCGCCTAAAGAGATGCCAACGTGCTGGTCTGCCGGTATACCCTTCCAACATTTGCTACCAACCATCAGCCGAAGACCAACACTCTCTCAGTGAATATTCAGCAAATAAGAAAAGATCTCGTGATTTGTTAGAGGAAAGCGGGTTTTACATTCCGGACCTGACACCTGAACCATACCTTTCAACTCAAGGGACCTTATCTTATGCAGCTACACTCCAAGATTATTCCACAGGGAGTATAGTTAACCCAGGATATGGGTACTGCAACTACTTTTACAGTCCCAGCCCCAGTCCTAACCAGGTAAGGCGACTCAGCTTGCCAGAGAGTCCACTTTCAGCCTTGAGCGAACCCCTCTCTGATGGCCCTGCCTCTCTTGAGTTGACAAACAGCCCAGAAAATTTGCAGAAGGTTCTAGACTTTGGCTCTAACAACAGGAATCACTCCTATGAGACAGGTTGCCAGGCCCTTACAAATGGCAACAATAATTTCTCTGCTTCTGGACCCATTACTATGGGGCCTATGAAGTTTGAGCTCCCTTCACTCCAAGATACTGAAACCGACCCAATAATGTGGCTAGACCGGCCCGTGGTGGGGCCCTCCTCGACGCCACCTCATGACTCATTATACCATTCTCCTGCAATGATTGGTACCACAGGGTCTTGTATCCAGTCAGAGAATAACTTATCCCTGCGAAATAGCGGCCTCTTGGATGCCCTGGTGCAAGAGGCGCAGGTGCGTAGCAGCGGAAGCAGAAGCGAATCAGGCTTAAAGAGTTCAGGTTCTTCTTGGGATCTATGTTTAGAAAACACAGACAAGTCCAATGAGTATGACTCGACAGGTGATATTGGTGATGGATTGCTCGAGGATTTATTGGCCTCTAAAGAGCCAGAAGGTAAGCATAAATATGTTGTAACGGTATCCTTCAAATTTATACAATTCAGATACTTCTATATGGATAGGTGCATTGAAATTTATGTAATTTGATTTGGACGGCAGCGACTTTCTCACTGTTTGGTTATTGGTATTGTAACAGTGGTGTATCTCCACAGCAATGATGGTTACCCTATGGTTTCCCATCAGTGTTTTAATGTTAGGGTCTATTTCTTTCAGAACTGGTATTGTAGATTAAATACAACTTGTGAGGTTGTTATCTGCAAAGGTCACTTAAAATTCCCTCTGATAAAAAGGGACTAATGACTTTACAATATCTACAGGACTTGATGCTATGCTTATCAGAGCCCCAAGCCCAGTTCAAGAAGCGACCTCACCTGATCGTTCAAGCCCAACCCTGAGGACAGATATTTTACTGGGTTTGGATTGGTTCAAAGAGAGATCTGCAACAGGTAGGCACCCCTCAGTTGTCACTGAGGCATTCTCTGTGTTTTTGGGTGAAAATATTTGCTCCCAACCAAAATTTATAAACCCTTCAGGCTCAAACTATGCTTTTGGCAGTTCACTTGGTCTTCACTCTTTCTCATGGAATAACATGCCTGGCACATGCCAGGCATCTGATTTTCCTTGAGACATTTTAGAGCACACTTGATTGGAGATTTATTTCTTGAATCTTGTAATTGGTTTTTGATTTGTATTAGTTGAACTATGTGTTGAACTTGTTATTTTTAATGTCGATTGTTATGGAATAATAATGATAACAATAATAATAATGTTAGGTGCTTAACAGTTTGTAAGGAAGAAAAGATCGCACAATTTTTTAAAATTTTGTGATTTTTGTTGTTCCTCTGTTTCTGCCCCTGGTTGCATTATTCTTGAGGTTCTAGAAGAACATTAAAAGAAGGGAAAATTAAATAATTGTCACTTCAAAATTGGTCATTTTGAAGAATACCATTCCAAAACTTCATTTTAGAAATTTGCCACTCTAAAATTCATTAGTCTTCAATTTTGCCATTACTTCATATCTAATATATATATATATATATAAATAAAAAATAATTTTGTATTTCCATAATTGCCCCTCCTTATTTGAACAATGAAGTTCTGATACCTTCCCTACGTATTTGATCTAGCTAGTCTAAATTATTTTGTTCGCCTCCTCTTTCGTCGCCTCAACTAGAGAGCTCCTTCAGTCTGCCGCCTCCTCTTCAGTCACATCTCCGTCGCACCTCCAGTTCAGCTCTCGTCGTTTTCTCCTTACTGCTACGAATCCTTACTGTTATTATCGGTTAATACTGATATATGCCAGTCAGCACAAATCAGTTAGTACTCGAGCCATTCTAATGATAGCAATTCTATTTTTTTCCCAGCTACTAAAACAATGCATGATGATACCACTAATCATATTAAAGCCTGAAATTGGTTCTAGCAATTAATAATTCTAATCATATTAAAACCTGGAATTGGATTATGCATTGGGTGGTATATGTGTATTGTTTTGTTAGTTGGCACTGCATCTTATTTTGGATTATGACAACCATTCAATATGTATCTTATTTTAGATTAAGCATTGCAGTTGATTATTTTGGAATTTGACAACAATTCAGTATTTTATTTTGAATTATGTGCATAAATATGCATCTTATTTTGTCAGTTTAGAAACAGATTTCTCTTTATGCATTTTATAAACTAGAGTGCACCTCCTTTAGTCTTTTTTTATGCGCTCGAGTGTACAATGAAATTCAATATATAAAAATACAATGAAATTTCCAATTTTGCACAAATAAAAACATACTGGTGTAGCTAGTTACCAGTATTGGCACAAATAAAAACATACTGCTTTTTTGTAGCTGAGGTTGGATCAGATTGCTTGAAACTTTGCTAAGAAAAATAATACAACAGAAATAGAATTTAAACACCAGCATGGATAGCACAGTGCTGATTTGAAATATTATTAATATTCCGAAGAAAAATGATCCATGGCAAAAACCAACCAAATTTTGCACATCAAAAAAGAAAATTTGGTACCAGTATTTGTGCAACACATGTGCAAAGTTACAATTTGGTACTAAAGTGACTGAAATTTTCAATTTGGTACCAAAATGAATAAAATGTTCCAATTCCTTCAAAAACAGAAGTAAAATCGGAAAAATCAGCTACAAATCAGAAAAATCAATTATAAATGGAAAAATTGGATAAAATCAAAAAATCAATTCCAATCTCATAGTTAGGTAGTTTTCACATTTGGTTCGATCCCTGGCTGAGAAAGGAAGGAAACAGAAGAAAATGGTGGAGCCTTTGACTCGGCAGGTTTGTATTTTGAGAAAAGGACGAGAATAAAAGAGGGAGGAGGTTTTAATCATATACGATGGACTCAGGGGTATTTTAGTCTTGGTTTAATTTATTGAATTTTTAATTTGATAATTATACACTTATATAATACTAGTGGCAAAATGAAAGACTAAAGGACTTTAGAGTGGCAAATTTCTAAAGTGAATTTTTGAAGTGACATTTTTCAAAATGGCCAATTTTAGAGTGGCAATTATTCAATTTTCCCTTCAAAGAAATGTCCCTGAAAATCCGGTTACTCAAAGTGAAATTTCACAGTTCTGCAAACGTTTAAAAAAGTACTAAATTTTTTACTTCATTACAACATGGAAAGGATAGCATTTGTGGTTTCCATTCCTCTCACATTCAAAATTTGCTGAATTTGAGCCAGGCACGGGTCTCATCCTCTCAAAAGATAGCTGTTCCCTTGTTCTTTTGTGGTGGAATCATACTGAAACAGTACGTAAAAAAATTAAGGATGCAATTTCACGGTTCGACCTGCAGCAAGTTCCCTTTCAGTTTTTCTTTTGGAGCTATTTAATTGGAATTGTGTTCCTCTTAAATCAGAGACAAATTGCATATGACTGAGTTTATTAATGGCGAAATCAAGCTCACGCATCCTATTTTTCCATAAAGACTGAGAATTGACCAACTCTGACCGCAATTTAGTACTTTAAGGAAAACCCAGATTAAAGTAGATTAACTTGTGGGAATGTAGTTGCCTACTCAAGCAAGGTAAACAAGTACGTCATATAAAATAAACACATGTATTTTGCCATTTTCAAATAAAATATATGTTCCATTATTAGTAACTCACTTGGGCAAAACAAAAGCAAATACATTATTATTTTAATTAAAAAAAGAAAACGAAAATTCGCTGGCTGGATCTCTTGGTCGACTTGGAGGCCATAATTTCTGAGAGCTTACATATCGTTACATCAGCAATTATTTAATCCTGACGGATTTGTGAACATGTTCAAATTATTTCGGCCACTTGCATTTTTTTCATTCATAGCATAGCCACTGCTCTGTCAACACGATAACTACTATCACCGCAAGTCTTATATCTTACTCTGATGTATGTAGAGATAGTAATCTGTCGGGTCGGAATGGACGGGACGGATTGAGTTTAGGTTCGGATAAGTTCCGTCAGATTTGGGTTTGGACAAGTCAAGTCAGATTAATTTAATTTTTTGAAAGAAATTAGGTCACGTTATATTAATTTAGGTCGGGTCGGATTAAAATAATTTATATATTATTTTTTTCAAATTTTTAATTGATTTTAATTAAATTACATATTATTTGATTTTAGATCGAGTCAGATTAGTTTGATTTTTTATTAAAAAGTCAGGCTGTATCAAATTCAGATCCAAACGGATCAGATTCAGATTCGAACAGATTAGATAGATTTCTTGGATCGAGTCGGATTTTATCACCTCTAAACATATATATTTCTATTGAAATCGAATATACTGCCGACATATGAATAGTAAATTCCTATCAACATTTAAATTGGATTTATTCTTTTTTCTCATTCAGATAAGTAAGCTCATTTAAATATTTTATGTTCCTTATTTTACAGATTAGTTCAATATTATTTTATAGATTAATTTAATATATAACTGTACAATATATATCAATATAAATTTATGAACAGTAATTAATCAACTCAAATATTAACAGAAATTTACTGCACACGTGATCTGCAAATTCGGTTCCATTTTTATCCGAATCAGGCTTTCTAGCCCTCGGAAAACGCATCGATATTAGCATTTAAAGGTCTTGTGGTCTCACCTTGACCCAGTCTAGCTGTCAGTATTTAAATCCAGATTTTTGTATCCACAAAATTTTAATATAAAGAATTTAATGAGAATGATAAATTAAAATTTGGAGATGATTTATATAATTTTTGAGTTAAGCTCACGATATCTTTACTCATATATATATATAAGTTAGACTATTGTGAAAACGTTTGCATTTTGAGCCAAAGTGCATACGGCTCAAATTTTATCGTAACACGTATGAAATTCAAAATTATCATTTTCATTAAATTCTTCATATCAAAATATTAAGGGATACAAAAATTTAGAGTATTTTGAGTTTTCTAAGTATTTGTTTTGGATTTTTGAAAATCAGCAACAACAATTCAATATTTTATTATTATTTTAGTTTTGATTTTCAAAAATCCAAAACAAATACTTAGAAAACTAGAAATACCCCAAATTTTTGTATCCCCTAATATTTTGATATGAAAAATTTAATGAGAATGATAATTTTGAATTTCAGATATGTTACGATAAAATTTGAGCTGTATGTATTTGGGCTCGAAATGCAAACGTTTTCACAATAGTCTAACTATATATATATATATCTTATATTATTTTCTACATATTTTCTATTTTGGGTGTCTTATCATTTCATGTCATCGTATTTTGACAAATTTTAAGAAGGTTGCGCGAGTATTTTAAAAGTTGCATAAATATGTATTTTATATAAATAAATAGTTATAAACTACATTTAAAATACCAATGTTGGTATTTGAGTCTAGTATAGAAAAGATGATCAAATCTTAATGCTGGATCTAAATTCGTACTGAGTAACTTTTAAATTACTCATGTTTCCACGGTGGTTGTGGAATTCAATTATTCAGTTACAAGATTTTCTTGGAGAGAGTGCTAGGAGCAGTCCTGCGTTATGACAGAGATACTTTGCCACATCAACATGTGAGCTGGGTAGTTTTGATTAGGACTCATCGGGTTATCTGGTTTTAGTTCCTTCTTTTGGGTTTTTATTTGAGAGATTTTACTGCTCATTCCGATGAAGTCAGCCCCCGCCGATGTCGGGCGTCGTACTATATTGTGTATTATGGACTATATATTATTTTGTACTATTATTATTGTTTTGTTTATTCTGTAATTGTTATTTCTTGATTTTTAAGCCTTCCATACGTACGTCTCGTCGTGCGTATGTGGCGAAATTAATCACCCCTAATCCACTTTATTTATTCTGGGCGCGACACAAATATTATAAACAACACATTAATAACGATAAGAACCACAATAATTATATACTGTCAAAATAATTATAAGAAAAACAAATATTAGAATCATATTATAACAACAATAACAATAACAGTAATGATATTAATACTTATTATTGTCACAATAATATAGATATAAGGATGGTCATTTTTTCTGGAAAAAATACATATGGGAAACATACCGAAGGAGAAGGTAAGAGAAGGAAAAAAAATTAAGACGATTAGAAAAGACTAGAACTTAACAATAAATAAGCCTAAAATACAGATCACAACAAAAGGAGAAGAATATACAGCACACGTTTGATCTGGTCGGCCTGTCAGCCTCCTGTCCTGTGTGTTGAATACTTTACACAAAGAACTTTTACTAATGACCCTCTCAATTTTAGTCATTCACTAACTTTGTCGTTGAAGTTCTCAATGAAGAACCCAAATTTGGCACCGATGGTAAGAGATCTTTTACGAATAAAATGTTCTTTTTTTTTAAGAAAAAAGAACAAAGAAAAATTGGCAAACTAGTGGGTGTGTATAGTATCTGTCATTGATAAATTACACAATATTTTGAAATCCATATTACATATATTTTTAAAGGTTGAGAGTTCATTTATTAATATTCTTGATATTATGAAAAAACTGGTTCAAAATTACCCATTATTTTTTTTCTTATTTGAGCCCAACAGCCATTAGAACTTGAGATATAAATTGATTATAATAAATATTTTCAAGTACAGAGCGGATGCTGGCATCCATTTAATTCAAAAGAAATGCTCAAAATGCAATATCTTTAATTTTCATCCAAAAGCTATTAACAATAACATCCTCACACTTTTGGGAAGAAATGGAAGCGGGTGATTTTGAATTTTTGATCACTTTTTCTAAAAGAAATCAATAACGTCCTCATTGTTTTAATTTGTATCTGAACGCTCTACCCGAATTTCAACGACAATATGATTGACACTATTAATAAAGATAAACAACGACTCTTTTTTCCGTCTGGATGCCAAACAATATCGTACACATTATTATTTTTTTAGCAAAAAAGTTCAGATTAATTTTAGTTGCTACAATATTTTTTCACGTCAGACATTTCAAGAGCTGATCAATTTGATTCATGTCTAATTTAGAAATGTCAAAAACTTGAAATTTTTTTTGAGGTAGCAAAAGCTTGAAATTTGAATGGAAAAAATGACAAAATGCATTTTTTGCTACTTAATTTTTCATTTTCATTAGGACAAGAGATCTAAGCATATTATTTTCATACGAAATTCTATGTTTTTTTTCTCAAAAATGTTCTTACTTATTTATCTGATTTGAATTTGGACTGTTATCATCCTATTGAAACTTTTTGCAATTTTTACAAACATCATGAATTGGAGTTAAAATATGTTATTCATTACAAAACATAAATTGATCTAACTTTAATGTCAATAAAAAAATTCATTCAAGGAGAATTGAACTATTTACCATAAAAACATCTAAATCTTTATTAATACTATCTGAGAATTAATAAAATACAGAGAATCTAAAATAAACTTTCCTTTGTTGAATTGAGGAGGATCTCCATACCATATTGGAATCACAAAATGAAAACAAATTTATTTTATATTTATATCTTAAAATTTTTAAATCCAAATATCATGTAGGGCTGTTATTATATCAATTGGCAGTGGAAATTACACTGTTGTAAGTTGTAACATTGCAATACTCTCATGATAGAAGTCCCAGATAGAATTGCTGCCGGTAATAATTTTCTGGGCAGACAACTCTTGAGGATCCGATATAAATTCTCTTTCCATGGAGGGGTATTTGAAAAATTTGTCATGTACTCATGTTCATGTTCAGTCGGTCATACAGAGAGAGAGAGAGAGAGAAGCACAAAAGAGAGGAAGAGACCCATTCATTCCACTTTATTCCTTTGCTTCTTTTCTTTTTCATTTTCAGTTGGGTTGGGTCTCTTTCCCTTTCCCTTCTCCATTTTCAAACAGCCGCCCATGCCTACCAAATCCACATCGCACCTCACCGAAAGCACTCCAATTCGTTACATTAAAGTCTAAATTCTGGATTTCAACTGCTGAAGTTTGACTCTTCAATCCATCTCTTCTAAAAGGATCTGATCTTCACTTCTTGATTTGAAGAACATTTCTTCAGAAAAAGTTTCCTTCATCCGGACTAGATCGTTTGATATCTACAAATTGAGGTTAGCGCATCTGAATCTTATGTTTTCATTAGTGATGATCAGTGAAAAGTTTGTTTTATATGGGTTGAGGGATCAGAACTGTTTGGAACTATAATATAAACTTTGTTTCTAGAAATTGGGTGATCTGGTTTACATCGCAGGTAAAATTAGATGAAATAAATTTCACTATGTTACTTTTTTTTTTGCTCAATTGGATCGTAACTAGTGTTTTTCTTTTCTTCTAGTACATCAAAACTGATTCCTTACTTTGTTTAGCATCTTAACTTGGAAATATCTCTTTAAACGGACTCTTTTAGAAACCATTAGAGGAATTTGATGTTTATTTGTCGTATACCAGCTATTTTTTCGTCAAATGTATTGCCTTATTTAGAGGATTATGCTTAAAGTTAGAAATGGTGTTCAGGCCTGGTTAGCTCATGACTACTTTATTACTAGTATTTTTGTTACTTACAGTTTTCTTTCAACAGGCAATGCATATTCAGCTAAGATTGAAAAGAAATTTTTTGTCTGCACATTCTTTACTGAGGGCTGATGGTTTATTTTTTTTTCCTTCTCTGTTATGACCAGAATTCAATTGGACAACAATAACCATGTCTATCAGTGAAATTGCAAAAAGCATAAAAAGGTTTCTGGTACCTGCAATCAGACTTTCGTACCGATCTGTGTGTAATCATCCAATTCTTATCAGTTTTGGCCTATTTCTTCTCCTTCTCTACCACTTTCTTCCATCTCTCTTTTCATTTCTCCTTTCCACATCCCCTGTTCTTGTCTGTACAACTCTTCTCCTTGGTACAATCCTCAGTTTTGGCCAACCAAACATTCCTCAAATTGAAGAAGATGAAGAAGAAAAACAAGAAGAAGAAGAAGAACAAAAGACTATAAGTTCTGATCAGATTTCATCTTTTAGTGCCAGTGCAGCTACAAACAATATTGTTTTCAAACACAATGAAATCTCTGCAGTCCAAAATACTCATGAGTACCAAAAACCTGACATTATCGAAAGAGAACTAGAAGAGGTAAGTTTCACTAAACAAGCAGTTACCTTTTCACCAAAAAGTGATACCTTACCCAGAGACAACATTCAAGAGAAAGAAAGTGTATTTTCCGGTGAAACAACTCTCTCCATTGAGAGAGAATTCGGCGAATCTAGCTTGGTATTTTTGAGCAGTCCAGCTTTGGAGGAGTCTGTTGATTCTCCACATTGGCAAAGAATTGATAGTCATGATGCCTCGTCTGGTTTTGAATCAGATGGTGCTGAGAGCTCATCCCCGGATGCCTCCATGGCTGACATAATCCCTCTGCTTGAAGAAATTGACCCTCTGTTGGACCCAGATTCACCGTCCCAACAGATCCAGAACACAAATAATGACTCGGACTCCAGCTCCCAGGCATCATCTCATGACCTACTCCAGGTTGAAAGTGCCGACGAAGAAGAAGAGGACAAAAGTGCAAAAAAAGGAGACGAGTCACGTGAAACTGCATTTACCTGGACTGCTGATGACCAGAAGAACTTGATGGATCTGGGATATTCCGAAGTAGAGAGGAACCGCCGCCTTGAGAATCTGATGGCTCGGAGACGGTCAAGAAAGAACATTCGGTTTGAGCTAGATCGGAACTTGATTAACTTGGATGGAAACACCAGAGACTTCAGTACTATAAGTACTTCTATTGATGATTTATCACAGTTTCGGGTTCACATGCCACCTGTCTCAGCACCAAGAGTAAATCCGTTTGATTCGTCATTCGGGCTGGAGGATAACCCGATACCAGGTTCAGCACCATCAGTACTGGTACCAAGACAGAACCCATTTGATGAACCATATGAGGAGCCAACTGAGAGTATGATTCCCCCCCATGAATCATGGAGCCCTCGACAATACATGTCTGCATCGCATCGGGATGTGTTTTATACAAGGCATGATAGTTTTAATTATTCTGGTGGGGAGTTTGGACCGGGAAGGCGGCTTTCTCGCTTCAAGCCATTTCTTGTATCTGATTCTGTTACCAATACAATGGAAGAAGGTAGCTCATCTAACATTGGTACATTTGAGAGGCAGTTTAGTGGTGATGGTGGGATCCAGTCAAGCTCCCAATTGGAGACTGGTTCATCACATGTTGCAGATCCAATTTTGGGATCCAACCCAGTTAGGCATGATGAGGAACAGGGTGAAGATGAGGGAAGCATATCCTCTGACGATATAAGTTCGGTTGCTGTTCAACTGGACAACAGTGAGTTTGAAACAAATGGAGGAAGAGAGAGCCCCTCAACTCATTCTGGGTTCTTCAGCTCAACAGAGAATGTCGAGCTGGTGCCAGACTTACTTGGCTGGGATGACATAGCAGGTATGTTGGCTGTAGATCCTTTCTTTCTTGTGTCTGTGGAGACCAAGGCCTGTTGTCATGGCTGGTTTATAATGTTGCTTGATGGTAGTTGCATTATTAGTTATTCTTCTCTGGTATATTACTTTGTTTCTTCTGCCTGTTGAATTGTAGGTTGTCTTTTGATAGCTAATTTCTACTAGTATTGTTAATTTCCCCACCCAACACTGCAGCTGATGACTGTATGTGTTCTGTTATTGTACAATAAAAAATGCTGACTTTTGCTTGAAGTTTGTGTACTAAGCCAAAAGAACCACAAAAGATATATTTAATCTGAATATCCAAAAAGGTGGAAGGACAAAAGCGTGCCAACCGAAAGAAAGTACACCTCATCCATATCCTGTTTTATATCAGTGGTTTTTACATGGTTTCTTGGCAATGAAATTCTTTTTTGAACTCATACATTGGATAATCACTAAAATAGAACTTATTGCTCAGCTGAAGATGGTCCTGGTGCCAGCTCAACGAACCAACCTACCTCAAGAGAGTTAGATTTTACAACCAGAGAATTTGGAGATCACTGCAAACCTTTGGAGGCCAATATTACTCCTTTGGCTTCACAACAGATCACCAATCCATCTCAAGAAAGCAGCACTAAAACCTCACAATTCAGCCTCATGGACCTACACCCAATCCCAGAGGAAGAAACCACAGAAGATAGGAAGCCCGATAAGGTTAACCAAGGGATATCAGGTCCACTAGAATCTGACCAGGATTCTGATGAGGATGCTCAGCAGATCTACCCCGAGCCAGTTGAATATAATGAGTTAGATGAGGATTTGTTGACCGAACTTGATGCAGTGGGAGACTTTGCACCACATCAGCAGATATCGTGTCTTGAGTTTCAGAACACAGTTATCGAGTCTCATCAGCCGATACCAGGGCCTCATAATGCAGATATTGAGACATTTGCGGGTTTGGTTCTGATCCCTAATGAGAACCTGGAACAGACGGTGTATAACCCAATAAGACATATTCTGCAATCAACCTCCACAGAAGAGATCAATGCCTTGTTGAATGCAATACCTGATGATTCACATGACTGTCAGCAATCAGGAGAGGCAGAGCAATCTGCAATGGTGGATGTTGGTAGTGAGGTTGCAAAAGCTGAGGTTCCTGGAAGTGTGGAAGGGACGGAGTCGGGAATGTTGACTGTCAAAGCAAAATCTCTTGCAGATCTTGAATCAGCTTTTGTGCAAGTTGCAAATTCACTTGGGGAAGGTGAAGATACTGGGGTTGTTGATGAGACCAGATCAGGTATGTTGGTAGTAAAAGCAAAGTCCACAGTAGATATCAATACAGCTTTCGAACAAGTGCAGGAAATTTTGGGTGGAAGTGCAGACACACAGCCAGGAGATGAAGAAACGGGCATGGCAGTTCTTGAAGCAAAAAGTATAGATGATATTGAGATAGCTATGATGGAGATAAGTGGACTTACCGCTAATGAAGATGTGGGATTAGTGGATGAGACTGAGTCAGGGATGCTTGTTGTGAAAGCAAACTCTAAAGAGGATATCGCCTTGGTTTTTAAACAAGTAGGAGAAGTTATTGGAAAACCTGATAAAGTAGTTGTAAATGGAGGATTTGGAGAAGGTTCCAATTTGGACATGCTAGCTTTTGATGCAAAATCTATCAATGATATTGATTCAGTAATGTTGAACGTAAGTGAAGTGCTCGAGGGGAACTCGTTTATGGAAGGTGGGGATGCAGGATTGGTTGATGAGACCGATTCAGGGATGTTAGTAGTCAAAGCAAAGTCTGTGGCAGATATTGAGTCAGTATTCAAGCAAGTAGGTGAAGTTCTCAGAACACCAGTTGCAGAAATTGGAAATGCAGACACTGACCAAAATGCTGGAGGTTCTGAGAATGGAATGGTTGTTCTCAATGCAAGATCTCTAAATGATATTGATTCAGCAATCCTGAATGCAAGTGAAGCTAACGGAAGTGGAGATGCAGGTTTAGTTGATGAGACCGAATCTGGTATGCTAGTTGTAAAAGCCAATTCTCTAGCAGACATCAACTCAATTTTTAAACAAGTAGGTGAAGTCCTCGGAAAGTCAGATGGGGGAAGTGAAAAGTTAGTTGAGGATGCCAACTCAGGTATCATGATACTGGATGCAAGGTCAATTGAAGACATTGATTCAGCAATCATGCAAGTAACTGAAGTTACAGGAACTGAAGATTCAGGAGTGGTAGATGAGACTGAGTCAGGCATGCTAGTTGTCAAAGCAAATTCACTGGCAGATATCGACTCAGTTTTCCAACAAGTAGGCGAAGTTCTTGGAAACACAAAAGCAGAAACTGACAACCTGGGAATTGTTGAAGACTCCCATTCGGGCATGCTGATTGTCAATGCAAAGTCAGTCAATGATATTGATTCAGCAATGTTGCAAGTAAGCGAAGCCACCGATAATACAGAGTCAGGATTAGTTGATGAAACTGATTCAGGTATGCTAGTCGTCAAAGCTAGCTCTGTGGAAGATATAAAGTCGGTTTTCATGCAAGTAGGTGAAGTTCTTGGAAAACAAAATGCTAGAGGTGAAAATTCTGGTATTTTTGAAGATTCTGATTTGGGCATGCTAGTTCTTGATGCAAAATCTGTTGAAGATATTGATTCAGCAATGTTGCATGTAAGTGACACTTGTGGAGATGGTGTTGAAGAAACTGAGTCAGGAATGCTAGTTCTGAAAGCCAAGTCTCTGGAGGATATTGATTCAGTTTTAAAGCAAGTTGGGGAGGTTTTTAATGAAAGCTCTGGAAGTGGGATTCCTGAATCTGTCAAAGAAACTGAATCTGGTATGCTTGTTGTGAAAGCCAAGTCCCTTGAGGATATTAATTCGGCAATGAAACAAGTAAGTTCGCTTGCAAAAGCGGGCGATTCCAAAGTTGCAATTGAGTTGCCTGTAGTCAATGCCTGTAATATGGAAAAAGAGTAAGTGGATTATTTTACTTAAAAGGAGAACAAGTTAAAACAAAGTAAAAAAGATGCAATAGTGAATTTCTTTTGTGCGGTTTCTGTTTTTTATTCTGCCGCATGAACTGTGTGGGTTCTCAAGTTTTAGTGTGTTCATTTCCTTTTCTTGGCCTGATATTCTGATTGGTTTGTTTTTTTCCCCTTTTTTGTGGATAGATTTATTTATTGTTTTTCATCAGTTTTGCTTCAGATTTTGTAATTGCCAATTGCGATTGTTTGTTATAAGGATAGAGAGTTTATGATAGTTCTTTTTCTTTTTTGATGTAAGAGTTTGAGATGGTGGATGCCTTGTAATCTAGATATTGTAATGTAAGTGAAAGTAAGTTTGTTTAATTGGTAATGGCGTATTGTTTTTTCTGTTTGTTGTTTTTCATGCTCAGTTTCTATTGTTGAATTGAATGGTAGCCCTGTATAAGAGTGCGTATATTCTTTGCGGAGATTTTCACAGAGAAATTTAGACGGCATCTTGGGCAGATTTAGATTCTGAGCCGGTAGGGCAAAAAAATAGAATTTTCTTTTTAAAGGGCAAAATAAATATATTTTTAAATTTTTTTCTGAAAAAATACATATAATTATAAGGACATTGTACCAAAAAAATTTCAGGTTAGCTTATGTAGATCAGTTTAAAAACGATTTTTGATACACATGGGTTATTATTATTAAGATCCGCAGAGGATATGGATTGGTAAGTTAACAGCAAGATTGATTTTGATGCAATGCTGGTTTACCAGCGACACTCTCCTTAGGCTTATTTTATGTTGTTGAATTGAGGTTATACAAGGATATGGATCTTGTTAAGGATCAACTGGAGATTTGAGTTAATTGAAATGGAGAAGCAGGATGCTCTATGCTCACTTGTTTACTGGCGAATTAGTTTGTCTTATTTACTTTTCTCACAATACAATAGAATAACAGCTTTTATTTTATTTTCTGTCTTTTAGCATAATTGTAATTAGTGTTATGTATGTGAGCCTGATTCTAGAAGTATGCGGGGGCGGCAGCCCTCTACGAATAGTGTCTGAGGTTACGAAGTCCGGAGAAAATTATTTCTAAGAAGTCAAACTTTATTGAAATTTTTTGACCAATGGCCTAGATTAAGTTTTAGGGTTTATGAGTTTGTTTATATATATATATATACATAATCTCCAATATAATTATGTATGTAATCAAATTTTGAGTATTAGTGAAAACTGTTTTGATAGCGGCCGTGAGTTTTCTTCCCTTAAAGGTTTCTCACGTAAAATCCGTGTGTTCTTATTCTCAATTTTTTTTATTTTTCGTGTTACGTGATTACTCTCTGGTTATTCGCTTCTCAACAATTAGGGCTTTCCCTTTCTTCACTTACTATATAAGCAGAACAATACTTGTAATTGCATCAGAGAAATATAGAATGAAAATACAACACTGTTAAATCAAAATAGCTTTTCAGATCTGCTTATGCCGAATTTAACCATCGAATTCTGGTCTAATGAATTTAATACTCACCTCATATTCGCTGAAGTCTGGAAAATAACGTATTTGTTGAAAAAGAAAATTATTAATCATTAAAATAATATTACTTCTGTTTAAATCTTGAGCTATATAATTGCTTTCTTATTTGACAAAATGTGTTTTCATATATCCTACTTATAAACCGCGTTCTATCCCATAGTCCGTACGTATCCTGCATCCAGAAATCTAGCCACGTTCAAAATATAAATTTAATGAAAAAGCATTAATACACATATATCAAGTTAATACTTGTATTACTAGTTACAATATAAATTTTATGGTGATTGAATTTAATTGAATTCAAGTTCAAAACATTTGATTCGGTTTACACCTCGATCAGTTGATCATTCTTTGGCATATATATTTTAGGCTGATTTTGCTATGGATCAGAAGAATTTTAGACCATTAATCATTAACTATTGAATGATTAAGATGTATTTATTTGGAGCAATTTGGAAAGAGAAATTAATCAGCGAAAAATCATGACTATTGATTAATAAATTAACGGTTGTTGCTCTGATCCATAACAAACTATCTCTCTATTTTATTTTAATTTCTGCGAGCAATTAAAAACAAGAGACTAATTTCAAATTGGTTTTCAGAACTCTAGCAAATGCACACACCCCGTCTCATGTAATGTACTGATGTACAACAGGATCCTCGTGATCAGTGGGAGCCTGGACACAGCCTGGTATCGTGCCGTGGTCTGACTCGACTCGACTCGACTCGACTCGAGCCAGACAACTCATAGCAGGTTCGAGTTCAAGTTGGGTTGCTTCATGAATCATGAGCTGAACTGGCCTCCTCCAAAGACTGAATCCGTGAAAAGTATCAATGAAAAAATAAAGAGATAATGAAGCAACCCAACTTGAAGCAAAAGAAAAGAGAAGAAACTGCGGCCGCGTTGACAGCTGTTGTATTACAAGCACCGTTACTCGTTAGGCGCTGGCTAGTTAAAATACATCAAACCAGAATATTAATTACCAGATCAACCTCTCCATCCTGATTCGTTAATAGCTCATGCGTTGATTTCATTCGTGATTCTCTGTGGCTGGCTCTAGCTTAAACCTGCTGTCGTGAGTCACTGACATAGTAGAAATGTACGTGTCTGATTGAAATTAAATTAACTAAGCATAGGCAAGCACACTAGTTTTTTTATATAATAATAATAATTATATTATTAATAATAAGAGTGATAAAAATAAAATTTGAAATACGAATGACATCGCGTCATTAGCGTGACGCGGAGCAAACGTGTCAACATCGATGACGTCTTTAAGTAAACGCGCCACGACAGTGACATCTTTGTAAACGCGCCACTGTCAGTGGCGTTTTTGGTGGTTTATCGGCAGTAGTAATGTTGATCCAATGGTAATGGATCGTGATCAAGAGCAAACGCGTCACTGACAATGACGTTTTACACTATTTTATACAAAAACGCCACTGCCATTCGTAGATTTCAAAATTTTGTTTTTATCACCCTTATTATTAATAATATAATTATTATAATTATTATATATAAAAAAAACTGCAAGCACAACGATCAATTTTGGTTGATTTTAATATTTTGGATAAGAACAGGTTTTTTTAACGCAAGTTACAGACATTTTTGCGAACTCTTTTTTTTTGTGTGTGAAGTAACTGCGAACTTTTATTTAACGTTTTTCATTAACTTAAAAGAGTAAACAAACATCAAGGAGAAAGAAAAGGCAGGCACTATTTTTGCTAGAAACACCATTACCACAACCGTTCAACGCTCAACAGCCAGCAAGAAGACGAAGAGAACTTCAATTGTTACTAAAGCTCATCTTCAACGGCTATGCTCCAGGCCTATATATTACGGGAGTTTTGATAAATATAATTTTAATATTATATTATTATATTATGAATATAAATATAATTATTTTATTATTATATTATTATATTATGATGATTATGATTATGATTATTGTTACTTATTATTATTTTATTATGTTGTATTATATTATTTTATGTTGATTATAGTCATGATTAATTTATTATTATATTATTATAATTATAATTATTTATAATTATTTTTATGATTATGATTATATTTTTATTATTATATTATTATGATTATGATTATGGTTATATTATTATGATTATGACTATAATTATCATTATCATGATTATGATTATGATTATTATATTATGATTACTTATTATTATTATATTATTATAATTAAGATTGTAATTATAATTTTTTATTATTATATTACTATATTATGATTATATTTATATTTTTATTATATTACTATTATAATATTATTATTTATTATGATTATTTTTTATTACTTTATTATTATTATTATCTTACTATTATGATTATTTACGAGAATATAACATCTTTTCAGTCAACGAAGAAAAGGTAACTGTGGAGTCATAACTTATTCTACCAGTATGCACCCCCACTTGTCAGTGTGTGTTAACTCCTTTCACTTGCACAATGCACTGGGTCTCTATAACACAATTTCACATTTGGTTGTATTGATTGACTTGATCATTCCCTTTTAAATACATCATAAACTCATCATGATCTTTCCCCCATCATCTACGCCTCACTTGCCGTCTCCAAAATTTCCGCCAATTCTCCTCTCCACCCCCAAAACCTGTCTCTCTCTCTCTCTCTCTCTCTCTCTCTCTCTCTCTCGCTTTCTCAGACATCAATTGCAATCATCATATTCTTCTTTCACCAATGGCAGATCCCCGCGTGTACCCGTCAGATAACTGCCCGGCGTACCATGTCGACTACTCCTCCGACATGTCCGGTGAAATGCCTCGACAGCCTAATTCCAAGCCATACTTCTCTGGTGAAATGCCGATGCCACGAAACCCACCAAACCAGCATGTAGTACAGATTCCAAAAGACCAGATCTTTTGCACACCACCACCTCAGAATGCTCGATTACAGAAGATCTATGCTGCACGAGCGACCCGGAAGAGAAACCGCAACTGCTGTTGCTTTTTGAAATATCTGCTTTCGATAATTATCTTCTTTCTTCTGGTTATAATCGTAGCTGCTGTTGTGTTTTACCTTTTCTGCAAGCCTAAGATTCCGAAATACACTATTGATTCTCTGGCCCTGAAAAATTTTAACATCTCTATGCTAAATACATTCATTTTCTCACCAGAGTTTGAAGCCATCGTGACTGCTGAAAACCCTAACTCAAAGATCAGCATTTATTATGAGGCTGGTAGCGCTATATTAGTGTATTACAAAGATGTTCCGCTGGCAAATGGTGCATGGCCAAAGTTCTATCAGCCTGAAAATAATGTCACAAAACTGATCGTACCAGTGAAAGGATCAGGGATAAGTTTGTCAAAATCAATACATGATGAAATTTTGCAAAATCAGAAGAGTGGTGTCATGCCGTTGAATTTGGATATGAAGGTACCAGTGAAGATCAAGGCCGGCTTCATAACTACATGGACAATCAACATTTTTGTTTCGTGTGATGTAACAGTGGATAAATTGGCAATTGATTCGACTATCATCGACAAATCTTGCAATGTGAAGGTTCATGTTTTCAATAAATTTTAAGTTTGTTTTATTTTTATTTTATTTTGTATCATATAATTAGTTTATGTTATCTACGAAACAAAACTCTTTTTTTGAGCTATGGTGAGTGTCTTCTTTATCGTTTGGCAGTTGTTTGTATGAGTAAAAATTGAAAGGCAACCAGCTGCAGTCTTTATACGGAGATTATTTAGTTGAGTGATTTGTGAAAATTTTAGTTGGAGTTTTGAATGTCCAAATAATGAGTCTAATCTATGAGTACTTGAATTTTTGTTGTCCGACACCGAATTAAGCAATTAGATGTAAATATCTTTTTTTCTGATATGTGATAGGAAACTTACGGGTTTTTTCAAAAAGATCCCTGTTGTTCTTTATATTATTTTGCATAATCGTTTAATGCAACATTTGAGTTTCGCTGGTTTTTATTTAAAAAAGAAAAAGAAAAATGGAGTGGAAGAAAATTGTTGCTGGTTGTGGTGTATCAAAGTTGCCCAGTTCTGTCTAGTAGAAAACCCAAAATTTACAAGAAATAGGAATAAAAAATGGCTGATTATTTTGCAATCTCTGTTTTGTCGATGAGTTATATATAATCAATTTTTCAAATTTTGTAGTAGTAGGTATTCGTCTCCTATTCTTTGAGATGAACTATTCCCTGCTTTAATTATTCAAAATAACATTATCAACTAATCAACAATTCAACATGATCGACGCTGTTCATGCTTTTTTAGCCTAGATCATTTTAGTTAATTGCAATACTGTCATCACCCTGTTAGTTATATTTTTCTCTATTCATACAGGAAACTCTCGATCATATTGAAGTATTTCTCGATTTAATTTAATTGGAAACAAAATACATGGCTATTTGATTGCCATTCCAACGCTTTATTACCCCCAAAAAAGACATTCGATACTGCCATGCATGTACTGCAAGTCTGCAAAATCGTATAATTAACAATTTTTTTTTTAATCCTGCCGACCTCCCTAAACAATATCGCCTCGGATTACTTCGTGATCAATACATAAGATGGCATCTTTATTGTGAAAATCAAATATTCAAATCTCATTAGAGTAGTGCACGGCACGTTTGGTATGACAATCGAAAGCACCAATTTATCTTACAGACTCACACTATATTTTAATCATATCTTGTTATTTAATAATTCATGGAAATCAAGTGCTTGTTTCTTTTGGAAAACTTAGTGGCGCTCCACAAAAACTGCAATATTCAGAGTAGGTAATTTGTCTCCAAGAAGAAATGGATTATTTCTAGATGTGGCAATCGGACGGATCGAGCGGGTTTAATTTGAGTTCGGGTTCAGAGAGTGGGTCGGGTAAATATTACTCAATAAGATTGTCGGGTTATGAGTCTGATCAGGTTGGATAAGATATCGGGTCATTTTAGATTTTTGTTTGTATCAGATCGAGTCGGGTCGGGTCTCATATGTGGTCATTTAGTGTCGGTCATTTTGAATTTCGGATCATATCAAGTTGGATCGAGTTGGATATCGAGTCATCTAATGTCAGATCATTTCAAGTTCTAAATCGTACCTAGCTGGATCAGTCGTGGGTTTATCGAATGAGATCTAATTTATTTAGTAATGACATCAACTATGATATTTATATATTTACTCATATATTACCATTGATAATGTTTGTTACAACAATTTCATATTTTTTTAAAACCTCATCACATCTAATTGCTAAGTTATATTTTAATGTGTAATGATTTATTTAAAAGATCAAAAACTCAAATTGAGAAAATAATATATAGAGAATAGTAAAAAAAGAAGTAAATAATGAGACAATAATTAGAATTGCAGATTTAATACAGATGGTATGGTGTCTCGTCTCTCTATGGAGTGGCGCAAGCTCAAATCCAAGAGAGACATGAATATATACCGAGATTATTGGGAACACTATTTTTTTTTAAAAAATGAAACAATAATTATCATAAGCAAAACTGAAGTTCATATTTTATGTCTAGAAAATTTATCTACGATTAGATTATCTTTATAAGTATCACTTTAAGTTTAAAATGATGAACGGTTTATTAAGTAATTTTAAATTGTAAAAATATAAAATTATATAAATCACCGAAATAGTTGTGTCTTTGTTCTTCTTCTTTCTCGGATTGAAAATGGTGTATACGGTCATGTGAACTGTGCATGAGTCGTGTGAGGATCTGATTCCTCGGTATTCACACTTTTTCTTATAATTTCAGATGCAAGTAGGGGTAGAATAGAACTGGTTGGTTTCACATATTCTAGTTTCTTCTCATAAGAAATTTCTTCAACGACTGACTTTTCAAGGTTCTCGAGGCGTTAATCTAGTGCTTCTCCCGTGTTCTCTATTTCTTCTTTCATCGGTATGGCTAGGCCTTGATATGAAGCTTCGCTTTTCAGAGTCCTTTTTAATTCCTGCATGTTAGTAAACTCTGAAGCATCAGGTTTTTCTGGAACAGATACAGACTATTAGTGCATAACTTTTAATGTTGGAGCCTTCACTCCCTTGCTCTCTCGCATTGACTCTTGCAAGTTATGCGATAATAGTCTGCATTTTCTCCAGAAAAATTTGATTCATCTTCTCTTGCTCTTGTATGAATTCAGTGACAGCTAGGACAATGTAAGGAGATCTCGGTTAGTTGACCTAAGGTCTACCGCCTTGATTCGGAAATATGGTGTTATGATAAAAGTTTTGGTTACCACTCCCAAGATGTTGCTGAAATTGATGTCCCATTGTTTGTTTTGATACAAGTTTTGATTGTAGTTTTTATAATTTTCTGAATTTGATCGTCCTTACACCTACTTTTGAAATTCAAGCGAGTCGTTTGGATAGGGCTCGCAAAGTGAGTTAGACATGAACGAAGGCTCATAAAGTGGGTTAGACATGAAAGTAGACTCATTATTGACCGAGTTGACTTAACCCACCCCTACATATGATTGTGCCAGAGGACACTCCATGTAGTTGTGGTCTCCATCTTCACAAAGATCACAAGACGTTGGTTGAATGTTCTCGATCGCTTTTACTTGCTTACTTTGCTAAAATTGCTTTTGTAGAGCATTAATTCTCATCGAGAGTGCAGAGAATTGGTCAAGTTCTATCCTACCTCTGTTGTCTCCTCTGCAATGATCATGGTTCATCCACTGTTCTTGTGTCATAAGTCGATCAAAAAATATTAATGCCTCGTCGGACAAATCTGCATGAAGTTGTCTCCCGTTGTAGAGTTAACGAGCGCACGATTATTATTCATCAGGTCTTGATAAAAATCTTCCACTATCATCCAATCAGATATGTTATGGTGTAGACACGAGTTTAACAATTTCTTATACCTTTCCCACACCTCACACAAATTTGTCTGCATCTTGCCCAATGATTTAAAATGCGAATTTCAATATGCGTGCGGATGGTCAACGCATACCGCATATGCGAATTTTCATGCGGAGTCTTATATGCGGATTTTATATCTATAAAATAATAAATATGAGTATAGAATATTAGAAAAGAAGAAAATGATATACCGTATATTAGATGAGTTTTTTTAGCTTTTATATAATATATACCGCATACTGGGCCGCACATACCGCATACTGGGTTGCACAGACCGCATATTGGACCGCACATACCGCATATTGGACCAAAACCACATATTAACACCACATATTATTCTAAGTACGGTCCGACCACCGCATATGCATATGCGGCCGCATATGTGTCCGCATGGACCGCATTTTAAAACAGTGATCTTGCCTAAATACTGAAATTTATGCCATAATTTTTGCAGTTCTCTTATGATGAAGAATTTACTCAAGAAAATATTAGAGAGATTGATCCATGTACCAACTAAGTCTTTAGAAAAAAAATTTAACCATCTTTTATGTCAAACCGTGAAATTTAATTAAGAATAATAATAATTAAGATAATGATCAAACATTCCGACACATATTTATTGATAAAATTAAAAGAATTTAATTAATAAACGAATAAGAATAAATTTAATATTGAAACAAATAATAAAATTTAGAAAATGTTAATTACGCGAAATATAAGAAAAATACTTATAATAATAATGAAAGTAAAAATAATAATAATGCATTTATGAAATACATGTCTAATGATACCGGGAGTTAAGAGAAAATTAAGGAATACAAATCGATTCGATTTATCAAAATTTAATAACTAACACAAAATATTTTGATCTAATTAAAATTAAAGGAAGAATTATGGATTCATGAAATAAATGAATTGATCAATTATAATTGATTATCGATTGGTCACGTAAATGATCGTATAGTTTTCCATAGTAGAAAATCCGACCCGAATTGACCCACCTCTCTCTCCTCATTTATTTCCCCGTCACCCCCCCGCTCTCCCGTCATTTCCCATTTAATTATGTCCCCTCGAATTTTCTCTCCCCGTCGCCTGTCACCCGACCCCCCCTCATTTTTTTTTCTTTCTTTCCCCTGACGACAACGCCTTCCTCTTTCCCCCATTCGCCCTAAATCTCTCGATGGCTTGCTCCTCCTTCCCGATCGTTAATACCGCTTTCTCCCTCTTCATCGGTCCGCTCTGACTACCTCGTCGATACCCTTACCTCACTCCCTGGCTAGCGATCTAGTCGTGGGTGCCGATCGCCAGTCACCCCATTGAAGATCGCCTTCTTCCCTCTTGGCGCCACTGCCGCCAGTAGCTCCTCAACCAAGAGCACCGTCGGCTATTAGCGACAAGCACCCTCGACGTCACCCCGCCCTCGACCCACACCACCCCACTGCAGCCCGCCACCACACAACAAGGGCAACACACAAGCAACGCGCCTTCGCCGTGTCGCCCTCTCTCGGCAAATCCGCCCCCACCGACCTTGCCCTCCCGGCCGAGCCACCTCTCTCGCCGGCCGCACATTCCTCCCCTTTGTGCTACCTTGAGCTATGACCGTAATATTGTTTCCCCTCTTTCTATCCGGCGTAGTGTGGGCCATCTCGTTGAGTTGGGGCCGAGCCCTATGCTTTTGTTTTCCTTGGCGTTCGTGCATGCTTTTGTGCCTTTATTTGTTCGGGTTGTGACTTTGTAGTTGCTTGATTTCTTGAAAATTTAGGGCGCAACCTCTCGTGACTTATTTTGAGTGCCTTAGGTTTACACTTACCGTCTTGATTCTCGCGATCGCGATTGGGTACGGTTTGTGGTGATTTCTGCTCCTTGGTACACCGGTACCGACTCCAGGTACCGAGGCAAGGAATTGTCCCAATCACTTGGCTCGCTTTTGAAAAGGCTTGTGCCGCTATACCGATATGCTTGGGGTTGGTCAATGGTTCTGTTAATATTGCTTTGCAATTTAATTTATGCACTTTGTACACCGGTACCATTCTAGGCACCATGGGAAGCGAGGCAATAACCGGTGCCTTTGATGCCTTTGTTGCTACTTGGTCGCTTAGCTCGATTTTGAGCAATCCCGTGCCCTCTGTTACTGTCTTGTTGATTTTTGGTTGTCCCCGTTAGTGCTTAGTTGGTTCGATTTGGTCTTGTTGGCATGGCTTGATTATCACTATCTGTGCTTGGTTGTTATGATAAGACCCCGGCCGCTCGTCGTATGTTGGTTATGTGATGGTCAAACGGGAATTGTTAGTAATTTCTCTCTAGCTAATGCTTTACCCCTTGAATTGAGATACTGCATTGATTGTTCTTCTATGCGTTGATAATGGTAGATGGGCTGAATTGATAGTGACTATACAAAATGGGAATTTATTGGGCTGCCAAGAGTTGAAATTAGGCTAAACATGATTAAGAAATAAATAAAACTATTGGGACGTTAAATGGATCTTTAATAAATTTAAATTTAATTAGGATTAGTAATAACTAATTAAAAGTCCTAAGATAATAAGTGATTAGATTAAAAATGTGACTAATTAATTGGGAGCCGCCCCGAAAGGTTCGGCGGTACCCATGGATGAAAACGTAGACTTAAACATTCGGGAAATGATTTTATTCCCTGACTGCCCCCGATTCGGGACATCGGTGCATTGGCACCAACGATTTGGTAGTCAGCGTATGATCCCGAACATTAAAACACCAACACAGTTTTAATTAAATAAAAATATTAATTAAATTTAAGTTTAATTGAAGTTCTTTTCTTTCATTTTGATTTTTATTGTTAATTCTAGTTTTATATAATATATTTTCTAATTAAGGATAATAATAATTTATAATATAAAATATATATATTAATCAATTTTTATATTTTAAAATAATATAAATAAATATATAAATATATAATTATATATTAATCAATTTCTCTATTTTTAATAAGAATAATATCAATTATATAATATTATATATTAATCAATTTCTCTAATTCTAAATAGTTAATTATCCTAATTACAATTAAATTAATTAAGGGATAACATTAAGCTAACTTAATTAATTTAAATGAATTAAATAAGTTACATTAATTGAAATAAATATAATCTCAAAACACCAACATAGTTTAATTAAGACAAACACGTTAAATTAAAATTAAGTTCATTAATTTCTTTTACTTATTAATATAATATCTAGATTATAAAAATAATACTAGTATAACTAAAATAAAACATAATTAAATAATGTATTATATATAATTAAGAGTTATAAAATAATAATTTAAATTATAATAATAATTTAGATTTTTAAATTATATATTAATCAATTTCTTATTCCTAATTAATTAATTATCCTTATTATAAATTAATTTAATTAAGTGATAATAACTAGTTAGCTAAATTAATCAAAATAAAATTTAAATCAAGTATATTAAATCAAAATAAATATAATCATAAAATACGAACTTAAATAATGATGATTTCAATTGAGAGTCCCAGATACCCCGACTTGACTGCACCAACGCGAATAGGATACTCGCCAATTTAACCTATTTCTGACTTTATAGGTTCTCAAAAATATCTTGACGACCCGAAAATCAAGTACACTCAGGATGAGACGGCTGACGAGATCGTGAGCGCCATCGGAGACCAAGCAATCATACGCTATCAGCCTTGCCAAAATATTCAGGTGCGGATTGCACTGAGATTTACGATTTCTTAGGATATGACTTTAAATTATATTTTCTTTTCTTTTGATATTGAAACTTGTTCATATCATCCGCATTTCATTTTATATGCATTTCATTTGATCATTAATTAGATTAATATTTTAAGTTAATTAGTTATAGGATAGATTATCCTAGATAGAGGAAGTAGTATTTAATAAATTTAATATAATCAGTTACATGATAGATTATCTAGGATAGATTATCTTAGATAGAGTGATTAGTATTTAATAATTTAATATAATTAGTTATAGGATAGAATATCCTAGATAGAGGAAGTAGTATTTAATAATCTAATATAATTAGTTACATGATAGATTATCTAGGATAGATTATCTTAGATAGATTAATTAGTATTTAATAAATTATATTAGTATTAATTAAGTACCTTGGAATTTTTATTATATAAATAATGTGATTTTTAGATTATAATTAATCGATTGTTATATTGATCAAATTAAGCGAGACATAACTAAATTGAATTAAGATTTGAATTTGCATATTATCCGTTTTCTATAATTTGTATGATATTATGAAACTCAAGGAAAATTTTAAGTTAAAAATGAATATCCAAATTTGGGTTTGGGAAGAGTGTCGAGAATTTACTCGATTTTATAATAAAATACACTTTAAATTTATTATTGAGGAGCTATTCCGTGGTTACGTTGATTATTTTATCACTTTATATTTAGCGGTTGACTATTTTGTCACTTTATATTTGTTCGTGATTGATTCACTTCATTTTATATTATTTTCGGATAGTCTCCTTCAATCTGAATTATATATTGATCAAGATCGAGTCGTTGTTGGTTTAATTATAGTAAGGGACAGAGCGGGATAAATTAGGGATGGTTTTGATAGTGAATGACGCTCTCTTCTATAGAGCGGGCTCTCTTCTATGAAACCTTGGTTGAGGTCGGTTCTTTCGAAAAGAATTTATCCCGCAAAGTCATTCGTGTGATATGGGAGTTTGAACCCGTACCTTTTATATTATAATATCTCAGAATGATTCATTTTGGGTTTATCCTTGATTTAAAATATTCATGATTTCAAGTAGTGCATCTTATTAAACTCTTTTGGATTCTTTTATACTCTACTCAGAATAAAATTTAATCAATTTAATTATTTAAACATCAAATTTTATGTAACTGTAATATTTATTATAAAAATAAATTTGTAATGGTTTTAAGTCTAAGCCTAGAGATTTGTAACATCTCGGTGCTGGACCTAAAACCGCACTGAGTGATTTATCACTCACGTTTCCACGGTGGTTGTGGGGTCCAGGTTTTACAGGAGCGGGATCGAGTTTTTGAGGAGAGTGTTAGGTGCAGTCCTGCGTGGTGACAGGGATGCTTCGCCGCTTCCGCATGTGAGCAGGGTAGTGGATTAGGACCTATCGGGATTTCGAGTTTTATTTATTCTTTTGGGTTTTTCTTTGAGAGATTTTGCTGCCCATTCCGATGGAGCTAGCCCCGCCGATGTCGGCGTTGTATTCTCTTTGTTCATTATGGACTGTATGGTCATGTATATTTTATTATTATTGTTTTGTTTATTATGTGATTTTCTTATTTTATTCATTTAGCCTTTCGTACGCACGTCTCGTCGTATTTTAACTATGTCATTTAGAGTGAAAGGGAAGAGAGAGTCTGATGTAGTCGTTTATCGCTCTATTTGGACGAACTGCTCCTAAGCACTGTAGGAATGTTTGAATATGATAATGCGGATCTTCGTGCTTCATTCCATAATGATAGTTATTTTGGAGGATATTGATGGTGCTCGCACCATAATTGGGTGGGTATCCCACTAGACATGGAAGTCTGATGGGGCCTCTGACATTTATAAATCATAGTGCTGCATAGTTCAGTAATGTTCTAGGCACGACAACTCATCATCCTCTACGAGTTGATCTCAATTCTCATCATTGATAGGTTGTTCATTCATCGTGTTCGTGGGAGGTCTTGAGAGTTATTTAAATTAGTGTTCTGGTCTCAATTTCTCCACTCCTTAGCGTGTATTTCCCTGAAATATAAAACTGAACAAGGCATAATCAAATTTAACAAAAGAAATATAACAACAACAACAACAACAACAACAACAACAAAGCCTTTAATCCCAAATAAATTGGGATATGTTAGAAATGAAACCCAATCAGAAAGCATAAGATAACAAAAAAAATAAAAATATAATGAAATTAAACATAAGATTGAAAGTTTACTCTTGATTTTTGATACAATAGAGGTCAAAATATAAATATGAACGTGCGACATCAACAGTTCAATTATAAAAGCAATTCACAAGAATTCAAGAATAAATATATAACAAGTATGATTAAATACACCAAGTTTCAAGTTACCTTCATACTGCCCAAAAATAAATTCTTTTTTTTTCCATAGAAGAGAGAGAATCACAAATAGAATCGATGAAAATAAAAAAATCATAAAGAAAAAAAGAAATTACGTCCGATTATGATTTCTCATATCTTTCTCTCTCATCTGTAGAAAAATCTTCTATTTTCTCTCTCAAGAAACTACTCAAGAATGTCTGATGGGCCGAATTACTGTAGCATTCAGTCCGAACATCAATTCGCTACAGTAACTTATATAGTAATTTCGGCTGAAAATTATTTCAATCGCTGTGTGTTCATCATTTGTCCAATTCACGTCTGTTTGCTTCAAATCTTCTATGATTTTCTTCTAGCGTGAAAATTTAATAAAATCTAGATATTAACTTGAACTTCTACAACTTAATCCCTAAATGAACTAAATTAATTCTAATTAAATTTAAAAAAAACTAAGTTTTGAGATTAAACTAATAATAAAATATAGTAATTTAATCCGTTTATCAATTATTCCAAGTTGAAGAATAAAATATGGATGCTGAGAACACCTACGTCATAAATTAAATAGTTGTTTTCACATAAGAGAGAGTTATAAATGTCAACGAAGTTCATATTAGGAGTGTCATCAAACAAACAAGGTATTAGAAGCTTATAACCAACTAATGCTTGCTTTTCATAAACCCTTGCTTGCTTGTGAATAGCATGAGTTTCTCATATTTTTGTGGGGTACTCGGGTCCCAGAACAAAAATTTCATTTTCCTCTCTAATCCTCCCCCCCCCCTCTCCTGTTGCATCCGTGTTGATTGTTGAAATTATTTTAGATCGATACAATGTTGTATATTTAGCAAGAAAAAATTAATTGGTACAATGTTGTATATTTTGCAAGAAAAATTGGGTCCATAATCACCCAGCCCAAGTTTGCTTATGTGCCTGAATTATAACAGAAGAGATATAAGGCCCATATGAAGACCAACGCTCATCGATTCACACCATTGCCTAATGCCTATGTTTACATTTCGTTCAGCTTAGCATAATCAGCATGAGTCCGGAGAGGGTACGCCTTAAATGGGCACGGTGCACACTGAATCTCAGCCTTTTAATTAATTTCTTCTTTAAAATTCGTGTGTATTTATTTCTCCTTCAATTGTGGACAGACAAATTCGCTTTAGAAGAAAAAGGAAGCTCGTCCGTGCTCTCTTCCTCAGCTATCTCCATGAGAGCAAAATCCTAGCACACCTCATCTCGAATCACAATATGCTTTTAAATTTGTCATCGCTTCTTCGAAGATTTATCAAATTTGACGACTCTTCTCTTCTCTATGCTAGGGAGTTGAACGCGCTTGGCTCGTGTCATGAGATCTCTCCGCTCTCGTCGTGACTTTCGTTTGACAAACACTTTACTGGTACGCGTCTCTCTCTCGATCGATTTTATGAGACAGCCATTTCTTTCCCTCTTCAGCTCCTCTCAAGGACCGACTCATCTAATTAGATCGATTCGATTTGTATAACAATTGATTGTGATTTTTGTTCAGATTAATTCACTAAATGCATAGATAATTCTAACGTACAAAATAATTATTACTAATTGAACTATTTTGTTGTAATTATTACTCAAGCAGGAAAATAATACTGTTTGTTGGATTTAATTATTAATACATTCATTATGAGAAACCCGAATTCAAATCCAACCGTTATAAAATTGAGCAGTGCAATTTGGAAGGGGTGCATTAAACAAGTATATTAAGCAGCTACATTAACTTATAAATATACACCAGTATACTCTCTCATTTATCAGAAAAAAAAAACAAATCTATCACTATTATTAGAGAGGGAGAAAAAGAGAAAAAATACTATGTTAAGACTTGAATAATTTAGGTTGTGGAAAACGTAAGGTTTTCGGATTCGGCTTGTGATTTCTTACTAAATCAGTGATAGTGCTGTATTGATCAGAACCACTTCCGCACTAAAATTAACGGAGCAATTTATAAATTTTATCCGTTAAATATTATACTGTTGATGTGTTTGAATTTAGGGGAGATTCGATCAGATGTATATGCACAGATTGTAAAACTATGATGCACATAAAAAGAAAATAGTGAAACACATTTTAGAAAGCTGATGAGACAGCAAATAAGAGGAATTATGAAGAATTTTGATGGTGTGGAGATCTGTGTGATTATGTTCATGCGAATTGGCATGAACCAGCTTTGTTTTTTTTTCTGCCTCTGTAATTCAAATTTGTTGAATGGAATATGATTGTAATATACTTTTGTAATATAATTTTGATTTTATATTGAAATAAATAATCCATCAATAATGCTAATTACTATATAACATTTATCAATTAAATAATATTTTGATTGAATACGTGTAAATAAATCTATATTAAATTATTAATAAAAATGGAAGCCACCTTCTCAAGCAATCAAGAAGCACTTCGTTTATAACTTTGTATGCAAGCCAAGGTACCAAGAACTGGAAATTCTAATTATTTTATTGAAGCTTTATTTTTTGTCTCTTCGACTAAACATTACAGAGGTTATTTCTTATGAAAGAATGAGAGTATGAAGAAAAACAACATTAATAAAGAAAAGTACAATCGGTTGAAGGGCGGTCCCTCCGTTTCTTTTTTTAAGTGTGCCTCTTTGATTTTACTTTTTATATTTGTTCCCATATAGATAAAGGACCGTTAGTAAGACTGTATAAAAAAATTGAGCTCGTAATTCAATTTGAAATCGGTTCAGATTCGAACTAATCTAATTTGACTCGAGATGATCTGATTCGGTGATGAAATGAGCTGAGTTAATATGAATTCGGCTCGTGGCTCACTTATATTTTTATTTTTTTTTCTTACACTCGACTCCGACTCCAACCCAAACCGGTCCCTCTCAATCTCACAATCTCTCTCACGCCACTCATCTCCTCTACTTACAACTCTCCGCTCTCTCTCAACGACTGCACTACCACCATCTCTCTTGCACCACTCATTTTTTTGAGTTGTGGCTAATAAAACAAGTAAGTTGGCCTCAGATCTCTGATCTCTGACCTCCATCTCTCCATTTCGTCTAAGATTTTCTAATTTCTTTTAATTTCTTATGATATCTCCCGATCTCTCCATCTTTGAACCTCCACTGAGAACATGGTACGAATTAATAATAGTTTAATTGTATTTTGAATTAATCGGGGTTTTTTTTCTGTCATTAATTCATTGTTAATTTTAGACCCGATCTTCCATTTGTTTTGTTTTTTAGTCATCATCTGTTGTCTTCGTATGAAATAGAAATATGAAAGTAATAAGTGGATTTCTGCTCCCTACACCTTTGACTCAGAACAAATGGAAGATCAAACGAGCATTGTCTGGTACAGTGGTACCAGTAAGGAGAAGCTGGTTTCGACTCAAGCATTGTCTGATGTCATCTTTTTTTTTTTTCTTATATAGGTTTCTTTTTCAGAGTGGTACTAGTAAGGAGAGCTGACTACTTTTTCTTATATTGGTTTATTGACAGTCCAATATTGATAGATGGTATCTTTTTTTTTTCTTGATTCATTTTTTTGTTAATGTCGTGCTGATATTGTGTCAACAGTATTTTTTTTGTCTGGTTATGCTTTGTGGACTATTTGATAGTTTTATTATGTTTTAATTATTGATTGTGATAATATTTATGCTTTAATGTTTGTGGTTGATTTGGTAGTGCATATAATGTTCATGCTTTAATATTTGTGATTGATTTAGCCGATCAAAACATATGCTTGGTTGTTCTAAAATTCTTATTCTGCCAACTGGTAACTTATGTTTGATAAACGAGCTGAATTCACGAGTCACGAGCCAGCTCGAGCTCATGTGATCTGAGTTCGAGTTAACATTTTAGCTCGGATGTGCCATGGTTAACTCTCAAGCCAGCTTGTTTATTATGTGAGCTGAATTTGTCCACAGCTGGAGAAATAAATGCACACAGATTTAAAAACAATAATAATTAAAGGCTGAGATTCAGTGTCCGCTATCAAAATGTGTCCATTAAGGCGTACACCCTCCGGACCCCATCAGCATTCAGCAGGTATCCAATAGATATTGGAATTTATTCCTTCTGATTTTGCATGAATTTTTAATATTTTATTATAATATATACTATGTCTTATTTATTTGAATTTGGAATGATAGCGATTCTCATTTCAAAAGAGAAGAAGTCATGCCCAACAAATCTAATTCAGTGAATATCTTTCATATTACAAAGGAAAAAGCTATTAATTAGTCGAATATACTTTCTTTGTTTTGAAAGTATTTTTCTCTTCCATTAACATATGCATTACGATTCTTTTTGTAATTTTTTTTTCTTTTCTTGAGAGACATTTTTCATTTTCTGAATGAAAAAAAATGTACTACATACACGGGTGTCGCTGTTTTATTATTCTTTTTAACCCTGCTCTAACGGATCACTGGTCAATCTGTTCCAGACCAACTAAATTAATTAAGCATTTACTATCTTTTTACTTTTATACAGTATAATTATATTAACATGTAACTAATTTTAGTTGGTGTATATAAATATATCTTGATTAGTACAAATTTTCATTTTAATCCAAAAAACAAGAATTATACAAGTCTACCCAACCTAATCTCTGTATATCCGTACCCGATATATTTATCCTCATATCATTTCGAGTTGGATCACATTGAGTTGGACCAGATCAATTTTTGTCACCTAACTAGATATGATTGAAATTTATATATTTACCAATTAGATGTATTAGGACTGAATGTATCTCAAATTTTAAAGAGGAGATCACTTGACACTTGTTATTTTGATATTTTTTATGACGAATTTTCAAATAAGTAAAAAATAATTATTACAAAAATAATAAACATAACTTTGGATTTATATTGATTGTGTTTCAAAATTGTATTTTAGGTGTAATTTCATATTAAAGAAAGATCATTAAATCTAAATCATGCAAATTTTCATATAATTTAATGATCCCTCTAATTTTTCTGAATAAAAAAAAGAAAAATTACTACATATCAGTTAAAAAATCATATGAAATTACTACATATTGCTTAAAAAGTTATTTAAACTCAACTTTTATTAAACAAAAAGGTTATTTGAACTTCTATTAATGCAGATAGATGACGTGATCTTTTATCTGCATGAAAAATTAATGGGAAAGACGTGCAAAGAATGGCTATTTTGGTGAAAACAATTCCACATGAGTACATGACTTTCTCATTTATTTATTTTTGGTTTAATTTGTGAAAATGCACCACCACCGACGCCTATGAATCAGAGTTAATTTTTACTGAGTATGTCAGAATCGAAAATTGAATTTTCATTAATCTTCTATCTCATGGATATATCGTTACTTGTGTATCAATGATATTAACGTAACAATAACGGCTATATACTAATTAGGCCGATGATGACAAAGTTGAGGCCGAACAATGTAATCCATAGTGATATCAATAGTACGAACACAAACTAAAAACTTATTCTACTGATCTAACTAATTATTTTTTTTTATTTAAACAACCTAGGCGCAGTTATTCTAACATGCTGGCCAAACAATGTGGCATGCATCTATTTTTGTTTGAAGTGAAATTCATGCCTAGTAAATAAAAAATCATTATTCCCAATTGCTAATAATTTCAAACAATCACAACGAAAGGGAACAACGCTTTACATTGGAGGGGAATCTACGTAATGGAAATTTGGTTTGATGATAGGGATGAGAAGAGGTCATTTTTAGTAACAATTTTTTTTTCAAAAGGAAAATAATTCTTTCAAACTTTAATTTGTTCCATTTTCCAGAGAAGAACCAACACGGTTGAACGGATGTGATCGTGTGTGATGAATTAATGATTAGTGATTTTTACGACCGTTTATGCATGACATTTCTCTTTCTTTCTTTTTTCAGATTTTTTTGTTGTTGAAATGAACTGAACATAAGCCAGAGATTCTTAATGACATTATTCACCTTCTTTAATCTTTACATTAGATGGTGACAACAATCATTTCCCCACATGGTGCATTATCTAGAGTTTGCTTATTTTGTAAAGGAAGATTTCCATAAAGTTCAGAATGGTGGTACGTTTGAAAATAATATGACTGGTCTTATTCAATAGTGACAAAAAAGAGAATAATTAATGGATGGATCAGAGTTACGCTCAAGACAAACTGCGATGTGGCGTGATGGCATCAAACAAGATGAGACTGCTCCATCAACATACTGACAATTTGCATCAATCTGGACCAGTACTTTTTTTATAAAAAGAAGAAGAAGTGGTTTATGTTATTTGGTTATATATAGATCCTTCCAATTCTAATACTGGAAAAACAGTACAAAGTAAAACAGGGTTCGTCTTGTATGTGTAGTCCATGTCGTAGGTGCGTATAAGTGCCAGTGTGCCACAATAATCAGGGACATATGAGAAAGATTTTTCTTTTATATAGTAAATGAAAAAAATAAATTGCCGATTTTTGGGTTTATTGTTTTATTTTTTACAACGCACAGTCATACCCGAAGCAAAATTTTTTTTATTTTGTTAGGTTTAATATTTTAATGATGATCATTGGATGATTAACTAATTTTTCTGTTTAAAATTCTAAATAGAACAAAACAAAACAAAAATATTGGTTAATTACACAATTATCATCATTAAAAAATTTAAACACAACAAAAAAGAGAAGATTAATTAATCATTTAAAATTTTAAATAAAAAAACAAAAAGATTGGTTACTTATCCAATAATCATCATTAAAATTTTAAATATAGAACAAAACATAAAAGAAAAATTGAATATTAATTAATCATACAATAATCATCATTAAAATTTTAAACAGGACAAAATAAAACAAAAAGAATTTTAAAAATATGGGACCCTAAAATTTATGCGTGTAAAAAATAAAACATTCAAATCAGAATTAGCTATTTATTTTTTTCATTTACTATAAACACAAGAGGGACAAAAGAGGTCTGGTATCCAATGATTTATGTAAATGTGTGGGAAGATTATGAAAATTAATTATATTTTTATATGAGTTATCAATTGAATCTTTTTATAATTTATTTTGATCATTCAGTATTGTGAATCCGCTAGCTGCCCCCTCAAATTCTTACTCCGACTCTGACAATAATGTCTTCGATTCTCTAAATTTTGTTGCGGTAGGACTTAGGAGGAGGCTCCTGTTTATTGAAATTGCATCGGATTTCTTCTAGAGCTGTCTAAAAGAAAAAAAATTTTATAATTTTTTATATGATAAGTATAGTTTGAAAGACATTTTTATAAATGATGTGTAAATTGAGGTAAATGTATTAGCTATTTTTTTTTTACATTTACTATAAACAAAAAATCTGACAAGAGGGACCAGAGAGGTCTGGTATCTCATGATTTATGTAAATGTGTAGGAAGATTATGAAAATTAGAGCTATAATTAAGGTTTCATCTGACAATATAGTTCTCAAATAAATAATTAATAATATAAATTTTTTAATATATTTAATAAAATTTTACATTAAAGAAAATTTAGACATAATATTTTTAAATGCTAAATAATAATGATAATTATTATAATATAAATAATATAATTAAATATATAATAATCTATAAATGATCATATAAAAAATTGAATCATTTTAAAAGTTAAATTTCACTTTAAGTACATTACACATATTATTTTAAATTAGGAGAGAGAAACTATTTTATATAAACTCTTGAATTTAAGAAGATGAAAATATTTAAATAAAATTAATGATGAAAAAAATTGATGATATTGCATGCTTGAAAAGTTTAAAAAATTAACACTCTTTATATATTAAGAATAAAAATTAATTATATTTATATATGAGTTATCAATTGAATCTCTTTATAATTTATTTTGATCATTCAGTATTTTGGATCCGCCAGCCCGCCCCCTCAAATTCTTACTCCGCCTCTGACAATAATGTCTTGAATTTTCTAAATTTTGTTGCGGTTGGAGGCGGCTATTGTTGTCCTGTTTATTGAAATTGCATAGGATTTCTTCTAGAGCTCTTTTTAAAAGATATTTTTTTATAATTTTTTATATGATAAGTATAGTTTGAAAGACATATTTTATAAAATGATGTGTCAATTGAGGTAAATGTAACATGTAAATATAATAAAATCAAGGCTTTTTTGTCAGAAATTGTTTGATATATGAGTCAAGCTAATACATGTGTAAGCTTAACAAGTTGATTGGTAGATTTAATCATTTAACTCTTAAATCCATTAAATAATTAAGCCTAAAAACTGTTGAAATATATTTACTTCGATTTTTTATCATTTAACTTTACACTAAATAAAATTGATATACAAACACATATCAAACTTGTGAAATAAATCCGCTTAAGAAATTTATATTAAAGAAAATTCAGTGTTTTTTTGTTCAATTCTACAAAAAATATGCAATTACTCATGTATATCTATGTGATAAAATAATTATGTCCACTGCTTCAAGTAATTATCCATGTTGTGCGTTGCTATGTGTCAGGACTTATCAATGCACTTGCGCACTAAATACAAAATCGGAAGGACTTGAATGAAAAATGAAAGGCAGGAAAGATCAACTTTCCTAACTGCCCTAGCTACTGTTTTCTGGTAGTTATGGCATAAAAGGTATAAAACTGATACATAGAGAAACAGTTGGACACAATTAAGATTTTTTTTTTCATTACTAACTTCTGGATAAGCATCTGAAAATAGGAGCTAGGGGGGCTGCTTTACAAGAGGGTGCTCCAGTTCATTTTGTTTAGAATTAATAATATGAGAAATCAATATACGAAACATTATGCATTGAAATTCTTAATTCTCATTAAATGTAATCGAAATTATTCACTCATTGGTACAAATAATAATACTTTCTTCTTTTAGCAATGAGGACAAATTTGAGGGACGTAGATTTAGTACAAATAATAATAAATTATGCCTCTCTATGCAGTAGTTTAGATTCAAATTATGAAAAAATGAGTACATATTTGACATAAAAAAATTGTATTCTCATTTTCATAATTTCACTCGATGTTTCACAACAAACATGTGGAATCAATCAATCAAATCGAGTGGTCCAAAATTGAAATAAAAGTTGGATGTAATATCTATCTATGGTTTTGTCTTGTTATTATCTGCTAAGGATACATTCAAGGCCGGTGATATGGTCCCAAAAATTCCAAATCCTTGTCGACACGGCATATACCACTACATCACAAATCCATTTTTGTTTTCTTACAATCATAATCTCCATCATGCCACTGTTTGGCCCCATATGGGATCACTCCGTCACTCACATTGAGCTCCATGATAAAAGAGCAAAAGAAAAATAAAAAGAGGGATAAATCATAAATGACATGCCATGTTTCTTCCTACCGCTATCGGATTCTATTTCGGAATTCAGTGCTTAATTCGGATTTTCTATATCACTGCCGTTATGTTTGAAGATAATTGCAAACATTGTGTCACTAATCTTAAGGGTGAAACTTCCATTGAATTTATTTGACAAATATTTTTTTTTTTTATTTTTTACTTTAGTAAGTTCTATTAGTTTGATTAAATTGAATTAGATAAATGTTTTTAATTTATGACTATAAACAAAATATTAACCCGATAAAATATGTATTAATGTGGGTCATATTGCAATATTTAGGTTCATTTGATTTACTTGGAATATTTAGCTCTCAATAATCAAAGTCAAAACACAAATTAATAAAGAAAAATAAAATACTAAAAAATAATTAAAAAAAAAGTAAGTTCAATGATGAAATTGAACCCTCGTAGCAAAGGTAAAGTAAAATAAGACAAATTGATACCCGTTAGTTTTAACATACCTTTCAAATCATATAAAATTTTAACTTTGCTCAGAGGGTTCTCAAAAAGAATATGCCGAATGGGAAGTCTTGACAAAAATCAGGCCTTTACACTTTCAGCAGTTTTTAGTAATAATAAGTTTTATTAAATTAATATTATTAAAAATAAGAGTGAGAAACATAAAATTTCAAATATATGAATGGCAGCGCGTCACTGGAAGTGGCGCGTTTCATTATTTTTATGAAACGCGTCACTGTCAGTGGCGCGTTTCATTAATTTTACGAAACGCGCGCGCGTTCTTATATAATTTCTCACTTGCGTGGGATTTGATTTAAACGCGCGCACGACATGGCGCGCAGTCATTTGTATAATTGAAATTTTACAATTCTCACTCTTATTTTTAATAATATTAATTTAATAAAACTTATTATTAATAAAAACTGCACTTTCAGTGATTGAGAGAGTCAGTATTTGACTAAAATTGATTTAACCAGAGACGGTCAACAAGCTGGTCATTTTTTTTAAAGTACAATATAATAAAATAAACAAAGCAAGTAAGTTGTTTTTCTTTTCTTTTTCCTCCTCAAGCTATTGAGAAAATAAATTGCTATCGCTGCAGCTCAGGAACGATTTGTGTTTCATGTCAGAATAAGTGTCGTTTTGAAGAACCCATAAAAAAATAAATTTGTTTCTCTTGGTATAGAAACTATTTTGGAGCAAGATTGACTTCATTGGCAAGTTCACTGAATGCATGATTCCTAAAATATCTTTAGGTTGTTACTCAATGGACGGTGCCTTCTTTTTAGTAGTGTATATCGTTTTTATCTTGTATCCAAGTGATGTGATGTCACACTCCCCTTAAAAATAATATTAGAAAAAAAATAGCGAAGAAATAGTTAATAACTTTCACGATTTCAATTTTCATTACTTATTTACGTGGGCTCAAAAAATGAGGATGCAGATACCAGTATGTGCTGTTTGTGGCATGCATACTGATTCAGTCATGCATGTGTTGTTTTACTGTCAGTTCTCTAGAGTGGTTTGGCTAATCTCTCCGCTCGGCATTCGGTCTGCTATGTTACCTCCTGATTTTATTCAAACTTTCTTACAATTTAAAAAATGTGTTGGATCTGTGCTTAATTTCAAACTCTTCCTGGATACTCTATGGACACTGTGGAAAGCCCGATGCTCATATGTGTATGAGGGGAAGCAACTGTTTCCAGCATCAGTTCTCAGGGTAGCTAGTGACTTATCACAAACTGGTTTGTCCTTGCCCAAGAAGTTAGTGTCCAATCTTATGCCAACTTTACTTCTAATTAATGTGATTTCTTACTTTGTAGATGGCTCTTATCTACATGCTAACATGAGGGGCAGGTTGGGGCAGCTATGATCATGAAGCAAGGAGAGGTGCTGATTGTGTATACTGCGCAACATCCTTCGGCCATTTCAGCATTGCGCACTGAACTTAGAGCTTTCTTGTTGGCAGTACAGGCAAATAAGTATTAAGGAGGCTAATCTTTATCGAGCTGTCATAGTCACGGATTGTAAGCAGCTTGCTGATGCCATCAATTCAAAAGAACCGCCAACACACCTTGATTGGCGTCTGTACTCTGAAATTATTCAAATATGGTTGTTTGTTAAGAATGATTATGGGGTTTTTGTGTATTTAGGGGTAGGGAATATAACGGTGAGGCCCACTGTATAGCAAACTGGGTTAGGACCTGGCAACTTCAAGTGTCTGGTAATTCATATCCCTTACCTCTATGTATGTAATGAAGTTTGTGTTTAATGAAAAGCCTACGGGCATTAAACAAAAAAAAAATCACTATTTATTTGGTACCTTAAAATTTCTGAAATGAAAATTTTAATTTACTGCGCCTTTTTGCGCAATAAAAGTGCCCTGAAAACTTGTAGAAAGCGAAAAAAAATTATTGTTTTTCTTTTACCTTTTTATTTATTTATTTATTTGTTTTGTTTTCAGTAGTTAATGATATTAGCTGTATAAAACAATCAAGGCAAAAGACTTTAACCGGCTAAAATATTTTTCTACCACCGGTTCACAAAGCAGGCAAAATAATAAGTGTTTTAAACCGTTTTAATATATCAAATAAATAATATTAATTTATATAAAGTTAAATCAGTCTAAAATTAAGTAAAATTAAATTATCAACTTTTTTTATTTGTTAATACTTTTACTCACACTATTTCATTTATTTATTAGAGTATTAATAAATGTGTGTGTCGTGCGTGTTATGTGCAAGCACGTGATGTGTTTGACATTGTTGCATCAACATATTAGCGCGGAGGGCCCTAAACAGGATAATCCCGCATACAAAGAGGACAATCATCAACGCAAAGAGGATCACGATTGTTAGGGTAAGAGTTTGGCGAGGCGAGGGCCGGAGGAGGCTGCCGCACGATCTCACCGGCGGATCTAGGATTTTCAAATGGAGAGAGCAAGAGGCAGCAGATCAAGAATGCTCTAGATTTTCTCTCTCTTCTCTTCTTTAGTCTATTACAAAATATATATATAAATAAAGATACAACCCCAACGGGCCACAAAATAATTTGGGTCATATTCTAACAATCTCCACCTTGGACCGAATTGTGCCAAAAATAATCGAAGCATTAAAACTAATCTAAATAAAATGCTAAATATAAAGATACAACTAGCAAAAATTAGCAACAAAAGTTAGCACAATGCTAAAATAAAGTATCACAAATAACCCCATCAAAATCCACCTGAACCGAAATTGTGCTCCAAGTAAATATTGCCAGACCAAGCACAACGAACACAACACCGAAAGATGAGTATAACCTTATGCAATTTGAATGAGACTCAATGTCTTCATAGCCTCAAATGATTGCCACAAACTCGATCTCAATGATTGACCAATGATGAATAAAGGGTCAAAATCCAAATTGTTCAACCTCCCGAGTGACAACGATATAGTCTCAAAATGCAATACTCGCATCTATACAAACCATTAGGTGGCAAAAGCTTCAAATCACATGAAGCACCACACATCCCCAAATCCGGTACAATAATGGTACCAATCTAAATCTTTAAATCCCATGGAGCATCAACATCCTAAAATCGGGACAATAAAAGTATCATCAACCACACTAACAAGACTATATCAAGTCGAAACATCCGATCATACCTACCGTCACTCCTTCAAAACCGAAATGGAGGTCACAATCAACATCCAAGTACCCAAACTACAAAAGGGTAAATGATGTCAAGTTCTCATCATACATAACTCAAGCCAACACAACTCCACATTCTTGATGATTGTCTCAACTCCTTAATGGTCGGCTAAAATGTATAATCTCATGCCTTAACACCAACCCAATAAACGTTGATACTAATCATTTAATCCCTAAGGTGACAAATGCTTGGTATCACAAAAGAACATAAATATGGAACCGACAAGGCACGCACATAAATAAGGTTTCAATGGTGCTACGAAAAGGTAATTTCAAGGTCCATCCAAAAACAAGACAAGCTCCAAATCATAATGTCATCTCATACCTCAAGTTTCACAAAACACCATTACCCGATTCACCAATCACTAATTCAAAAAAACACTACCATCAATCCAGAAACACTGGAATCACACAAATCTCACTAAATGATCAAAATCTTAATCAAAAATAGAAATACTGGTCATTCAAACCGAAAGTGAGAGTCTACTCACACGATGCATGAAGGCTTGAGGTGAGCCAAGTAGTGCATAACAGATTGGGAAGGAAACATCTTGGTGCACAATCTGAGGTATAATCACCAATGATAAATGAACTTGTTAAATAACCTTACCCGTCTTTCAAACATAAATGCTGACATATCCAAAAACATTCAAACACGGATCAAGTTCTTCATCAAATTCGGGAGGTGCCTCATTCCCGTCAAACACAGAACATCCACCATGCACCATAATCATCATCATGCCAACACCGACCTCAAAAATAATTATTGCACAAAAAAACTTATCTGTAAATCGGCTCAACCGGGAACATAATCACAATGTCCCGAAATAAAATCCTAAGAAGTCTCCAAGACAATACACAAGTTTTTTAACTCTTAGAGTTAAACAAATCTCACCCAAATTACCCTACTCAACCCTTCACTCAATACTCAAATCAACACATTCGTCATCAATAAATTCATCTTCATCTCCAAACAAACAAACACCAATTAATAAATTCTCCAAATTAACCAAATCTCAAACCGCACCAATCAACTACATGCATGACTCATAAAAAATGGGTGTAAAAGTGAGATTTTGGTCCACAACAAATCACTCAGCAGCCCATATCTTTGGTCTTGACGCGACTCACAACCAGAGTGAAAACTTGGAGAGGCTTGGTGTCGAGTCCACAAAGCAGATCGCCAAAATGGAGAGGAGTTGTCCACTGTCGCGACTCATAGAAGCAATCGTGCATAACTCATCTGGTCTTCGCAAAGCTCACCAAAATAAAATCTTCAAGCGATGGTTGAGAAAACGCACAATGAGGGAACAAACCATACTGAACGGACAACAGAAACGACGACGACGAAACTTAGTTGAACACACGGAAGCACGAATCAGTGCTCTTATACCGGTTTGTTAGCGCGGAGAGCCCTAAACAGGACAATCTCGCACACAAAGAGGACAATCATCAACACAAAGAGGATTGTGATTGTTAGGGTAAGAGTTTGGCGATACAAGGGCCGGAGAAGATCGTCGCACGACCTCCCCGATGGATCTAGGGTTTTCAAATGGAGGGAGCAAGAGGCAGCAGCTCAAGAATACTCTAGAATTTCTCTTTCTCTTCTTTAGTCTATTACAAAATATATATAAATAAAGATACAAATCCAATGGGCCACAAAACAATTCGGGTCATATTCTAACAATATGTTTACGTATTTAGACGTGTTATGTCAACACATATTTATGTGTTTAAACATGTGTATTTTAACGTATCAAAAACTTTAAAATTCGAACACACAAGTCTAAGAAATGTGACTCGTCTAGCACATCATGTTAAATATATTTGTATTTATGTGTCAATACTTATAGCATATATAAATTCAATAAATTTTAAATAAAATCATAAAAAAAATTAGAAGATCGAAGAAATAAAGCAACCGTGTCAGAGAATTGGCTACTAAGATTACTATATAATCCATTTGATCCGTGGACCCTCTTAGTGTTCATTAAGGAAGAGCCAGAGAATTGAGATTTTAGAATCTCACTCTTCCCACTTTATATTTCAAACTTCTGTATGTTTGTCGCTAGCATGTTTGCTATACGTATTATATATTATTTTTTGAAAAAATATATATATAATTACATGTTGATGCATGTCTAAGGTGTGCTAGACATTCAAATGTGCTGATACATTTTATATGTGCTACACATACACGTATACGTGTTAAATGTGTGTACTCACGTTCATCGTGTTAAACATATGTGTTTAACTATGACAAAATTATTCGTATTGATCACACACGTTTAATAATACGGCACGTGTGACATGTAGACATAATAAAACACAAATATATATTTATGTTCGTATTTACACGTGTATATTTGTCGGACACGTTTATGAGTTGCCTACTATTTACTTTACTTAAAAATGATATTTATTTATTTAAATTTTATTTTACTTAAAAAATAATATTTATTTGTTTTAATTTTACATCACTGATCAATGACAAAACAATTGGCGTTATTATCGCCTACTACGTGGCACGCGCATGGTTCTTGTATCGCACACAGAAGTGCTTTTTTGAGTGAAAACTACTAAACTTTAACACGTGTATGGATTTTTTTCAGAGAAATAAAGTTTTTGGTTGATGCTTACAACGATACAAGTGTCGCATAATAATGGACTCCGTTCCGAACGACAAGTGGTGTGAGTTCGATTATGATACTTGAAACTTTTTTTGCAGTACTAAAAAAATTGTCAAATTCTTGTTTTTTTCAGATTTAGAATTTATATCTTTTAAAATAAATCTGCCAGCCAGTTCGTCAGACTCCGTTAGCCTTCACCCTTCAGGCTATATACACTCTGCGGAGCAGGCACGAACACGGAACACCATAAATATCTAGCTAGACGTGGGTCATTCCGGGCTCGGACAATTACAAAAAAGAAAAAGGGTCCAGCAGCTGTAATTTAGAGTTGTAATCAGATTAGATACAAATGAATAATGATTTTATTGTATCTATATCTGTTATATTTTTTTTCAGATATAGATAGTTTTGGATAAAAATATGAACCGGATATGAATATAAGTATTTGAATACGAGTCGGATATTGGAATATAAATATATTTCGGATATTAAACAAAAATATTATATATATCATTAGAAAATAATTATATTTTTTAATATAATCATTAATTCTTAGTGTTTTCTTGATCGGGATAAAATTAAATAAGTTAATCTTCATTTACACTCATACACCGCTGCTGTTGGGATTCGTATTTGTTGCCATACTTTCTATGACAAGAAAAATATGATAAAGTTTTACAGTTATCGGATGAATTTAAACGGTTCAGATTAATTTTAGAGGTATTTATTATTGAGTAAATTTTATTCACAATTTTACATGACAGCCAACTGTTATAGACAAATATGACAACAGATGTTTTTCGTGTCATTTCGTAATTTAATATTATATGTGCTTTCATTTTTCTTAATATGGTCAGCGCAGGAGGCTGCTGTATGGTCTCTTTCGTACTTCGTGATCCAGGTTTAAAGAAATACTTCAAAATCTGATTCTCCGTCATGTCTACTGTGTTAAGAGAAGGTTAAATAAATGAGGTCTCCTCTCATCTCGCACATTGACATAAAGTTTATACTCTGTATCTTGAGAGAAAGTTGAGCGAGTGGTTTCGCCGTATTAAAATCACGATTATTCGAAAATGCATCTTTCGATTCAAAGGAACTCTGATTTCCTTTATTGATGAACTCGAACTGGAGTTTCAAAGCGGGGGGACTTCATCGTTACATTGAGGCACAAGGAGCGGGCTACCGCGGAGATCTCGTTCTCTCGTTCCCTTTTTTCCTTCCGGGGAAGCCCCAGGTTTTTGAAATTTTTTGGATTCAATGGAAAGTTTCTTTCAATTTGAGCTGGATGTTTTCTGATGTGATGAGAAGCTGGAGTAAAGTGTGAATCTTGGCATATTTTGATGTATCGGGCGTAACAGATCTGAAGATACTTTCTGATTTTTTTATCTCAGATTTTAGATTTACTATCTCTGCAATTATTCGTCATATGCTGAAAAAAGTTCTTTAATTTATTTCTATCCTTCGCCAGATAATCAATTATATCAGATCACAAGCTTATTTGCATTACTTCAATTTTTCTAGCTTTGAAAAGGCCACCAAAGCATGCATCCGAAGTCCAGAATCCATGCGGACCTGTCTCTTCAAATGGATCAGTTTGACCGCTTACCTGATTCGCTTCTCCTCCTGATCCTAAACAAACTAGCTGATGTACGATCCCTCGGCCGATGTGTTGCTGTTTCAAAGCGGTTTAATTCTCTGGTCCCTTTAGTGCATGACATATACATAAAAATTGATCGGGTTGTAACAGTGGACGGGTCGGATCCAGATGAAACCCCAAATACACCAAGCCCGAGACCGCGAAATATTTTTTCCAATTTCCTAAGGATGGTTCTTTACATGATAAAACCCTTTCACCACATGAGGAGCAATGCAAATTCAACCCGGGGGCCCCTCTTTCCTCGGGTCTCCTCTCAGCACTCGCCAGCCCAAGTGCTGAGAAACTTCACACATGTCAGAAATTTGCATATCGAATTGCCATCTGCTGATGTTGGGATTGAAGATGGGGTCTTGTTAAAGTGGCGAGCTGAGTTTGGATGCACCTTGCAGAATTGTGTTATTCTGGTGGGACCCGTATTGACAAAAAAACTCAATTTCTTTGGACCAAGAAACATTGAATTTGAATTCAAATTTCAACTTCAATTTGAATTCTGTTTCAGAAGATAATGGTACCATGCCAGAGTCTTTTTACACAAATGGGGGTCTCAAATTAAGGGTAGTATGGACTATTAGTTCTCTGATTGCAGCTTCAACAAGGCATTATCTGCTCCGACAGATAATTAAAGATCACCCCACATTGGTTAGTTTGGTACTTACAGATGCTGATGCACAAGGAACTTTAATCATGGGTTCCAATCAATTAAAGGAGGTTAGAGATAATAAATTGGCATGCTCAGCCTCTTCAAATCGTACCCAAGTACCAGCTTGTAACATGAAGCTGAGATATGCGCCTTATCTGGAATTACCAGGTGGGGTTGGGTTGCAGGGAGCTACGCTTGTTGCTATCAGGCCTTCGTGTGAGGGGAGTGCTAGTGGTAACGGGTCGAAGAAGGAATCTGACTCATTTGTGTTGGGATCATTTGATGGGGTCTTTAAGACAGCAGTCAAGGCATTGATGAAAAGAAGATCTTACCTTCTGGAGATGAATGGATTTTAGGCTCTTAGGTTGTTGGATTTGAGATTTATTGTAAGGTGCATAGTGGCAATCCATATTTGAAGAATCCTTGATAGTATTCAGAGAATTTGTTTTACGTTCTTTCTTTCATTCTCTGTTAGTCTCCCTGTGTTATTGTTGTACAGTGCGGTTATCATATTTTGGGTAATGAGAACTATATTCTATATTCACTCTCTTTCTTTTTCTTTGATTTTCTGTTCTTTTTCCACTTTTGATTATCTGTTCTTTTGGCCTTCGTCTTTTCTGTTCTTTTGGCCTTCGACTTGAAATATTTAGTTTAAAGACAGCTTATTGTGTGATGAGAACTAAATTTACTAAAGATTTTTGGTGGTTGCCTATTCCTATCCAAAATTGCCGTTTTGGATACAATTTTTATGATTATCAATATTATTTTATTATAATCATTATTTTCTTTCTGAATGGGACCTATACAGATATAGAGGGGCAGTGTATTACACTCTTCTAGCGGATTATACCTTTATAAAGTGTAAAATGGTTGGTAAGAGTCTAAGAGGAACATGATCGAAAATCTAGATAACTTTTTTTTTTGGTTTGGTGTGATTTTCTCCCTTTTTGTGCTTGCGTTAAGAATTTGGTTAGAGAGACAAATTTGATAGCTTTTTGAGACGGCGTCATAATCTCTAGCTATTGATTCTTAAAGGATCACGCTGAGCACCCAATGGGACTTCTTTAAGGTAAATTCTGTCTGCATATTAGTCCTCTTGTTTTAAGAAAACTTGATGAATTTCGTTTTGGTTTCTAAACCATAGTTTATCATGACTGTCCCTAAGTTTATTAATATTGTAAATTAATTTTTTTTAATAAAAACATAATTATTTATTTTATGGGATTAGATTTATAATTATGCAACTAGAAACTAATCCAGTACCGTCTTTGATTATTTAATTTTAAGGTACAAAAAAGTAATCATTACTGGGTATGTTTCCAGTAGGTTATATTTATTGTTCTACACTTCGATCATCAGCAATATTGTTTTCAATGTTATGTTCTTTCAGTCAAGACCTTTCCATTTGGGTTCCCTGCTATTATAATTATAATTTATGAAGAGATAGTTTATGGTGTTTTGTAAAGTAAAAAATTATTATTGCTTCGATGTGAGATTTTATATTCGAGATCTCAAATGATCAATTTAAATTGCTCAATAATTTCTTCATATCAAAATCTTGTAGGACATTAAATTTCATAATTTTTTGAGTTTTCTAACTATTTTTTAAATTATTTTTAAAAACAATCCTGAAATAGACTATTTTCTTATGTTAAACATGGTTGTTTTTAAAAATAATTAAAAACTAAAAAATCATGAAATTTAATGTCATATAAGATTTTAATATAAAGAAATTATTGAGCAATTTAGATTGATCATTTGAGATCTTGGAATATGAAATCTCATCCCGAAATAATAATGATTTTTTGTTTTCCAAAACACTATAAGCCATCTCAATTTATAAATGTCAGTAAAAGTTTCTTCATGCTGGTTACTTGTATGCCATTTGAACCTCAGAGCTCTGCAAGTTACTTTTCTTTTCTTATTCTTGGCTAAGACAACAATTGTTAAGATTAAGAAAAAGAAAATAATTAAGATTTTCCTTTCACTGGCATCAGTTGGGCACTCTCTACCGTGCATTGACAATGAACTTTTAAATAAATATTAAAATATTTAAAAAAAATTATAAATATATATTCTTATAGATTGATTTATAGATCGATAGTGTTTCAAATTTTATGTAAATTTATTTCATTTGATAATTTTTCAAAGATCAACAATATTTTATATAATTTAGGACGGTTCCAATTTAATTTATATTGAGTATTGTACATGTTTTAACGGTCTATTTCCCCTGCTTCCATGACAGTGATGGGCTGATGGCACTCGGCTATCGTATTTCCTGTTTTCCGTCTGATCAAAACTGAATGATCCAAACTTATACTTTGATTTATTTATTTTTAGTATAGTTGTTTAAATCCAATTATGGAGATTGAACTAGTAGCAGCTGAACTTGGTAACATGGCAATCTATTACTCCATGTATGAATTCATGTTTTATTTCAATGTCCTCCATCTCTAATCGGTATGCCATCTACTAGACCCAACGATGTTATTTTCGATGGAGTTTTTTCTCAATAGAATGCACCAACCCTTTAAAAGTATATGAATTTTTCATCATAGCACACAACTTTACCTACATCATTGGAGCTTAAAGTACATAATGATATTCTTCCGATCAAATGTTAATAAGTTGGCATTAATATTCTAATTAAATTATAACTAAAAAGCTGGCATTAATTCTTTATTTTGTGCAGCGCTGAGTATTATTGTGATGAGCTGTTTATACTTTAGAACTTATAATACATATGATTAGGCACTCACTCATTTCAGAAACAGGCTGTGGCGCTGCTTAGAAAATTAAGAAAGAAAAAGGGGGAAAAAGAAATAGATTCTACGCAACAGTTCCCTCTTAAAAACTCACCACCGCGAATTGGAAATACCAAAGTCGGAATCAGTTGTTCTTTATGTTCAAATTACTTCCAAATGCTACAACGTTTTCGAGTAAGAAAAGAGCTGTTCTGTTTAGCTATAACCGAATGTCGATTCATTTCCAGAACAAACACACAGTTTCTCAGTATGTCACTTCCTGCATATCCTGCAAATTATTCTATTGAACTACCCCTCACATTTTGTCGCACCAAACGCAGCTATGGTAATACGAGGTTCATAAAAGCACCGAGGAAGGCGTTCTATCTCAACTTGGCGAAACTAGTAATATAACCGTATCACTCGCGAAATAGACCCGTAGGGAGTGTTTGGTTATAGTGTATTATATTATTATATTTTGATTATAGTTATGATTAATTTATTATTATTTTATTATAATTATAATTATTTATAATTATTTTTATGATTATGATTATATTTTTATGATTATATTATTATGATTATGATTATGGTTATATTATTATGATTATGATTATAATTATTATTATCATGATTATGATTATGATTATTATATTATCAAAATTATGATTACTTATTATTATTATATTATTATAATTATGATTGTAAATATAATTTATTATTATTATATTACTATATTATGATTATGTTTATATTTTTATTATATTACTATATTATGATTATGTTTATATTTTTATTATATTACTATTATAATATTATTATTTATTATGATTATTTTTTATTATTTTATTATGTTGTATTATATTATTATATGTTCATTATATTTATGATTAATTTATTATTATATTATTATAATTATAATTATTTATAATTATTTTTATGATTATGATTATATTTTTATTATTATATTATTATGATTATGATTATGGTTATATTATTATGATTATGACTATAATTATTATTATCATGATTATGATTATTATATTATGATTATATTATTAAAATTATGATTATTTTATTATATTATTATAATTATGATTGTAATTATAATTTATTATTATTATATTGCTATATTATGATTATATTTATATTTTTATTATATTACTATTATAATATTATTATTTTATTATTATTATTATTATTATCATCATCATTATTAGATCCCTTAGCTCACACAAGCCTACAGTAACGCAAAGAAGAAGCATTGGAGAACAACATTGAATCACTGTACAACAACAGAAGGCATGATTTGAAGCAAAAGAATGTCAACAACGACACACACACACAACACGGTTAGAAAATTAAAAAAAAAAAGACTAATTTACTTTAAACATAAAAAAGAATACAGAAAACCCATCCAAAAAAGGTAATTTATTTTTTTCCCTTTTTTCTCTAGATAATTTAAGTCAGCCATCTTCAACAAGGAGCATTTAGCAGCTTCAGCTCACAGTTTTGCCAGCACTCTTCTGACAAAAGGCAAAATTGAAAATTTAAGCACATTTCATTTCACTTTCATGGGAACCTCATGTGTACTTGCCGAGATCAATCTTCTTCTTCTTTATTGCCTTTTGACCATGATATATGAAAGAATCGATGATTCCGGAAACCGTAAATACACCTGCAAATTATATCAGGTTTCATTCTTAGCTCCAAAATGATATTATATTTGCATGCCATAAATTGATAGACCAAATTGGCCCATGGGTCAAGAGGCCTGTATTAAAAAAGACAGAAAATTTGGTGATTTCTTAGCACTGTAAAATTTGGTAAGCTCGAGAACGAAACATGTACCATGACTGCAGTTCTTTAAATTTCAATACTACTACTACATGATGAGTGGCTTATTTTTCTCATCCACTCTTTATTATTTTATTTTTTGAAAAAAATTCAAAGAAAGAACAAGTAAAAGAGTTGGCAAAAGTCCCACCTCCAACAATAGCACACAAGTTTGTCAAGTAGTGCATAAAGGATCTCTTCTCTTCTTTGAAGATAACCTATAAGATTAATAAAGTATCAATGTAGCTCCTGGCATGCTGATAAAATGTGTGTGAACGTGTCTGTGTGAGAAATGACAGGCAAAAAAAGGGATCATATGGTCAAATACCTTTATTGGAGAGAAATCATAATAGATAATAACACTAGGCTGGGATTTTTGTTTAATATTTCGATCTTTAAAGTACTCTGTGACTGAAAACTGCCAAACATAAATGAAGGGAAATTAAATACTTTTATAACATACTTCCAGAATAGAATTATTATTTCAAGATTTATTGGAGATATATTTTCTAACCTGGTTTGACTTGATTTCATGGCCTGCTACATCAGTGTAAATTGTAGGCACCACCTAAAGAAAAAAAATTCCAAATTAGTAGAATGTCCTTGACCAATAGCATGAGCCATGAGCTCATGCAGAGAGACCCAAGCCTAACTAATTCAGTGAATCACTTCAGATTTCACATTTCATGGTTCTTCTTAGGCAAAAATTTAAATGGTTCAACTCCTTCACATGGATGGCACATTATTCAACTTGAAAAAAACAAAGAAGAAACATAATTAAAACCCAAAAGGGCCAAAAACAAAAGATTTGAAGGCTGCACTTAAACAACTGGTATATTTAAAAAAAAGGATAAATGGCTCACCTTAATAAAGTATTGGTATGTCCCAGATGGCCCTGTTTGGGTCCACGTTGCGCTGAAATTTAAATATAATTAATTTTAGTTAATTAACTGTTCAGAGAAAATATTAAGTTCTAGAAAGAAAAAAGGAGCATAGGAAAGCAAAGTACCCATCAAGAGGGTTCACAACACCGGGAATCTTCGTACCAAAGGAAAGCTTGTTTATCTTGTGAGTAATCTGTTAATTAACAATTAAAAAATTCAAATATGCATTTTATTATACCACATAAAACTGTGAAGAAAACCACTTCAATTCATCTCCATTTGTACATTTTCAGTGTTTAAATATGCAATTAATTCTCAGACATAAATTTCAACACCTGGTGTTATAAAAAATAAAGACTGCACATGTCCTTCCATAGTAACTGCCACCAGTTTGTCCATCTAAAATATACATGATTCTCTCTTGCAATTGCATCAACAAACTTTTGGCGTTGTTATCCATGAATTGATACATGAAAATTAAGAAGCAACGGATCATACTTACATTGAAATTGTCTAATGTAAAATCTGCTAACTCTTGCAATTGGACATTTGAGTGATGGTAGCCTTTTCCAGGAGCAAAGTGGACATTCCCCGCTACCTTGCTAACATCGAGGAACCCATCCACATTGCATCCTTCACCTTGCTGAGCTTTTACTCTTTCAACGAAGCTCTCTCTTGCACACTAGCATTAAGATTACCAAAGAAATCAGATAGTTAGATGATATGTGCACATTCTTGTTCATCAAACGAGAAATATCTATATGCCATCACAAGATTTTTTCCTCGGAAAAAAGAAAAAAATGAACAAGCACTAAACCAGTCTTCCTTTCCCGCAATTATGGAGATAGAAGAAACAAGGATAGAAATAGTCAACAATATTCTAAATAAAGGCGAAGCTGATCACATAGTTTGGTTTCTGTGCTTTTACAAAGGATAGAGTGGTGATAAAATATTTTATATGCTACAGAGACATATTAACTACAGCTACTAAAATACTAATACATACAAACTAATCAAAGAAACAGACAGAAACAATAACAGACTTTACTAACATTAAATTTCACAATTATATTATACCTGATCAATTAAGTCAAGATTAGGCAGAGCCCAACCTTTCTTCTTATAGGCTTCTTGGACTTCTTCACAGTTATTACAACATTGGTCTTCAGTCTGTTTAATAAAAAAAATGACAACAGACAAGGAAATAACACCATTTTACAAAGCTTATTGTCAAATAACAGCACAGTGATAACAGGAAGGGTTTGGTCTCCAAAAACTGCTTTCAGTTTATCAATAAAAAAGAAAGTGCAATAGTTTCATGTTTGGCTTGGCCCAACCTTGGGTTTATGTTTTTCTACAACTATCTCAAGCTCGATGTAGTTTGAACACAAATAAAAGTGTTGGTGTTATAGCAGCCATATTTAGAATAGAAGAAAATTTGGAGACAGAATCATCCATTTTCAAATCTTTCAATACATACCGCTTCGGCACCGTAACAAGTACCACAGTACTTCTCATCATGTTCTAGCCTTCCTCCATGTTTTTGCAAAGGCCTATCAATCTATTATTTCAAAATAATAAACAAATAATAACATTACTAATTAAAAGATAAACCTCCCAAAACAAAAACACAACACAACCATTATGACTAACCTTAGGAGAGCCAATGCCATCTCGTGTAGCCTCTATAACATGACCATGCACATGTAACCTTTTCTTTGTTATGTCATGTCTCTAAAAAAACAGAAACCAGGGTAATTAATTTGGAGAATATAATGCTTTAGGATTCTTTTAATATAAATTTGGTAACAAGAGGAGAAAACTTACAATATCATACTGTTGCTCCCCACTAATATCTTGGGTGTCAATGCTAAGAAGTGTACATGGAACTTCCGGAAATGTGATGTCAAACTTCAGAGAAACAAAAACAAAAAGAATAACAATGTTATGTCTAGTAACAAATATATTCTGCACACCATGCAGAATTTTCTGACAGAAAGAGAAACAGAAATCTCCATAAGCATTATTCAAAAAGCGTGGGAGCTTAAACAGGCTCAGTAAATATATAGATAACGAAAACAAATAGATCAACAGATGCAAAATGAAGTATGAAGATCCTACATGAACTTGAAGCCTCTCTCCTCTTGATGTATCTACTACTAGGTTTGTTTCAGTTGTCGCTTGAAGATATAGTCCTAAAAAATGAAAAATGTATAATATTACTTAAGAGGAAAAAATAAGATTGTGCTCGTATCAATCAACGCATCCAGAATTTCTGGTATGTTGATTCAGATACAAATCGTACCAGGCCGTACCATTCACAATCCTTGAAAGCCAGTGCTAGGCTTTCAAACCTCCTTATTTAAAGGCACGACAATCCCAGATCAATCCAAATTTTTGAGTTGAGAAATACCAACTTATCAACATACAAGCTACAGACCAAAATTTAAAAGCGACAATAGCAAAGGGAATAAAATCCAGGACAAAGACAACAAATGAAAAGAAATTTATTAATCTAAAAATTGCAAAGAGAAAAAAGAAAGAAAATACTCACTGGTTTCAGAAAAAAACAATAACAAGATAACAAGCCCGGATACGGCGGTGATGATGCCACCGGAGAGCGTTCTCTTGTAGAAATCCTCGTTGATTTTCGGGTAGGCATCCAAGTTTTTCAACTTGTTCAGAAAACCCAAATTGTTCATTGTCTCCGTTTCTTTATTTTTATTTTATTTTTATTTTTTTCACCCAAACCTAGATTGATCGCAGAGAAATCAACAGCCAGGGAAAGGGCGGGGTTTTATCCCCACCCTCAGCCGGATGCCTATCGTCTACAGAAGAGCACGCTACTGCGCAGCCTCACCGCTATGGATTTACAGGGGTCGTTGAGATTGGTGTTGGCACGAATCTTGACGCTATCGGACGAACGAGCCTCTGTACTGCACGGCAGATAATTAAAGTTCCCCTCAGCCCCCTTTCTTTTTCTCGAGGAATTCCTTACAGTTTTCCTCGAGAAAAAGAAAGAAATTAATTTGAGAAATAAAAAGTGGAGATTGGGGGAAGGAAAGCGACTTGGTTGACCCCGTCCGTATTAGAAGCGATTAGAAGGAAATTACAAAATAGCAGACCTCGTAAATCTTTTATAAGATCCGGTGTGATTTATTTCGGGTTACTCTGTTACGCTGAAAACAGGCCCCACCGGTCGCTTTTTGTGGAAGGTACCGCGGTTTTTGCTGCGCGGTGTGATCCCGGTTTGCGTTGCAGGGATGAAGTAGAACAGCGAACTCTTAGACACGTGGCGGTGTTAAGTGGCTTGGTATACCGTTTTAGGACACCAAACACCCACCGAACCCGGCCAATTCAAACTAACAAAGGCTGTACTAGTGAGTAGTATAATTTTATAACTTCAATGCACCTGGTTCACGAAAGGGATGTTACATTAGCACCTATGCGAATTGGGCCCACTGTACTTGTAATTTCGTTCTCGAGAGTTCTGAGACTACACGTGGTACTTTTTGATTGGCTGTGACACGATGCAGAGTGTATATCCGTTACCAAATGCACGTGCTCTTTATGCTGCGTGCACGCTGTCCAACTAGGACGGTCCATGTTCCTGTTTGTACATTATGTTTCAGATTTATTGTGGTCCTTCCATGTGTTGGCCTGTATTTAGCTGAAGAATTTAAATAAGGTTTTGGTTTAATTAAGCTTTGTCTTTGTTAAAATTAACAAACTATAAAGTATAGATTAAATTGTACTATAAGTAATCATTTATGGAAGTCACAATTATATACCTGATATAAATTGCGTACCAATATTTATTTATTTATTTATGTAACTTCAATTCTTAGGATCTAAGAATTGTTGTCTAATTAAGAATCAAATATTTTTCTAAGATTTTAATATCTATAGGCTATTGCATTCCTTAAATTACATCCACTATTAATATGGACCAAGAATTTGAGCTAAAGTCTTGAAATTTGAATCATCTTTTGTCAAACATGACGGACAACGGCTACAGAATAAAAATCACTTGCGTCGCAGACAAATATTCTACTGTCCATAAATAAGAGGCCCTAGCCTTCCGAAAAAAAGGTTCTCAATCTCGCACACGCTCCATAGTTAAAAGATTTTTAATATATTATACTCATGTTCAGTGACAAAGCTTGACCCAAAATCATAGAGGCTAAAATAAAATTTGTATATACCTTAGTCATTGAGTCACAAATTTTGAGGGGCCAAAATGAAATATTTAACATAATTATAATATAAATATCATAATTTTTAACATATATATAAATTTTCAAAATGTTTATAGGCCACGACCTCCTATTCCTCGCTAAGATCCTCCAATACATATCGGTTTGTTTGGCACATGGTGGAATAGTAAAATGTTAGAATAGAATAGTTATTTCGACGAATTAATTTGTCAAACGAATTTTAGACTAAGTAGAAGAGTGCTAATTCGGTATACCAAGTTATAGATGGTATACCAGATTAGCTCTCGTTGGAATAGTGATTACTATTTGATTATGTTGTATTATATTATTATATTATGATTATAATAATTATTATTATTTATTATTATGTTATTATTATGATTATGATTTATTATTATATTAATATTATGATGATTATTTATTATTATTATTATTATTATATTAAATTATTATTATTATATTAACATCATTGTTAGTATTATTATTATATGATTAATTTTATTATTATTTATTATTATTATTATATTATAATAATTATGATTTTAGTATTATATTATTATATTATGATTATAAATATAATTATATTATTATTATATTATTATAATTATAATTATTTATTATTATATCATTATTATAATTATGATTATTTATTATTAATATATTATTATGATTAAGATTATTTATTATTATATTATTATATTATGATTATGGTTATATTATAATTATATTATTATGATTATGACTATAATTATTATTACTTATTATTATTATTATTTTATATTATATGATATTATATTATTATGATTATAGCTATGATTATATTATAATTATATTATTATGATTATAATTATTTATTATTATTATTATATTATTATAATTATAATTATAATTTTTCTTATTATATTTTTATATTATAATGATTACGACTATGATTACTATTATCATGATTATGATTATTATTTTATTATTATTTGATTATATTGTATTGTATTATTATATTATTAGAATTATGATTATTATGATTATAATTAGAATTATATTTTTTTATTATATTATTTTATCATTATTATATTTATATTTCTATTATATTATTATGATTACAACTATAAATATTATTATTTATTTGATTATGATTATGGATTATGATCACTATTTATTATTATTATTATTATTATTATTATTATTTTACTATTATTATGATCATCATCATCATTGTTAGTATCATAATTATCCATATTTTAACTATTCTGATTAACAAATGTCAAACGATACTTTCGCTCTTCCGAATAGTCAAGATTACCACTCTTCTACCACTCTTCCAAAAAGACACTATTCTATTACTCTTCCAAAATTACCACTTTTCCAAAATTATTCCTTAATTTGTCAAACGAACCCATACCGAAGACCCATAACAACTATTGACTAAATAAATTCTCTTCAAAAAATTATTTGAAGCTTTGACTTGTTGTAACATCTCTGACATAATCAGGGGCGGAACCAAGGTAGGCGCTAGCCGACGTCCGGGCACCTGCTCGGTTCACTGAAAAATAAAGGTCGTACGATAAAAAATATTTTTTCTTTTGACCCAAACATTTTATTTATTTGAACTAAGCATCCCCCATCGATCGTTTCTGGTTTTGCCCGGGACATAATATTCTATTGTTGAAGCTTTTACTTTTTTTAGGGGTGGTTAGTATTACACCGGCGACTTCATCTCCAACGGCTCAGAAGACTGGAATTTCATATGCAAGTTGGTGGGAAAATAATAAATTGTATGCAAAATTCAAGACGTTTACAAAGGGGTGGGGTCACTTGACAATATTTTTTTAAATAAATATTAAAAAGTTATAAAAATAAAAAATATTTTATGAATATGTTTTTTTATTTATATATTTATGGTGATTTAATTTTCATATAATTTTATTATCGTTAGATACTCCATCAATAACCATGAAAAATTTATATAATTTATAACGGTTTTTGATGGACTATCAAATGATAATGAAATTGTATGAAATTTGAATCACCATCAATCTACAAGTAGAAAAATATATATATTTTTTAATTTTTTAATTTTTTTATATTTATTTAAAAATTCATTATCAAAATTTTCAAAATAACCATCGTTAAGTGATCCCTTCCTTTACAAAGATATGTTAAATAAACAAATGTTAATGGGCCGCAGACGAAATAACGTGATCCGAAAGCAGCATCTCGAAAGTTCTCGACTTGTCAACTGCGGCGGCACTCCGTACAAGTAAAAAAAAATATGAATTTTAAAATTTTGCCAATTTCATCTTTAACAACCAGCAAGAATCGGAAAATAACGTTTCGAGCCCCAGAATTATTATTATTGTTATCATCATCGTCATCATTATCATTATAACTATTATTATCATCATTTTCATACTCATACTCATTAAAAAAAATTATTCACTTTTTATTCCTACTTATTAAAATTTTCTTTACTTGCATTTTATTTTTATCCGTTAAAATTTTTGAATAACGAACATATAACGATAGTTAATGGATAAAAATAAAAATAAATTAATAATAAAATTATATAATTTAGATAAATAAATAACATTTAATAAAAGATGAGGGATCAGTACTTTACTTCGCCATATATTATAGATCATTTGCTCTGATCAGAAACTAGCCTTCTTAGCCCCCTGACATGCACACGCACAAACAGGTTATTCCAACGCAATATGAAAACTAGAACCAACCTGTTTCAACATGGGCTCTCTCTGGATCATAAAAGTTAAAATAGACGTATTACGTATAAGACTATAAACCATCGTAAGTTTATAAATGGGTTCCATGAGATTTTTCGACCGGGCCTGTGCCCCGGAGTTATAGTATGGGCCCGATAATAGTAATTTTAAGGCCTAATGTTCTGACCCTAATTCAAGGGGTAACTAGGTAATTGTACACGTTCATTAGTCTCTATATATCATGGTGGTAAACCAACTAGGGTTTTGGTTGCGGCGCGGCTGGGTCGAGGTTAGCCTTCGAGGGTTTCTCTATATCCATCACCTCCCGCCTTCTTCATAAGTTTCCAATGGCGCCGATGAAGAAAACGGTATCGTCTTTCGCACTTCCGTTGATGGATCGATGCATTTTGTTATCATTTCGTCTGGTTTTGTGGTTTGATTCGACTTTGATTGGCTTTTAATGGTTTGATTTGATCGGTTGAAATTGTAGAAGAAGAGCACTGAGAGCATCAACAACAGGCTCGCTCTCGTGATGAAGAGCGGGAAGTACACGCTTGGGTACAAGACCGTGTTGAAGACTCTCCGCAGCTCCAAGAGTAAGATCTCAATTTTTCACCTTATTCTACCATTGATCCATTCTCGTGTTTATGAGAAATTACCTTGTTTATGCAAATATCAAAACGTCGCCGTTAACAAGCCCATAGTTGTGACGTCGTAGCTACTAGAAATAATTTTCACAGTGTCGTATTATATTGTCAGCCTTTTGGAATGACTTAATTGAGACCGAGGGATATGGTGTACTGTTCAAATTTTAAGTCTGACATAGTAGCCAGTATTTCTGAGTCGAAAAACTTCATTGAAACGGTGGCTTTTAGGTTAATTGTTTTTCATATTTAGTGTGCATTGTTTTAAGCAAGAACTGTTCATACTTGGTATGTATATCTTAGTAGGTATGAGCTATATATTTATGCCTTCCTATCTACTGTAGTGTTTTAGTAATTAAGGGACTGAAGTTTGGCTCTCTTGTTGTTCTCTTTAAGTGCCTGAGAGATGAATGCAGTACCCAATAGCATTTCCCCTGTTCCCTTATTAGTTCCTCTACATCCAAATTATGGATTAGTGGAATAGCTCAAGGGTGATACATTTTTTTAGTATACATGACCTCTGGTATTTTTTTTGTTGTTAAATATTATATTCAGTTGTCCTCATTGATAATGCACTTCGTTTCAGAGTAATGACTGAATTATACAACTTAATTTATCCTAAATATTATCAGCGTATACTGTTGAAATCCAGTCTGGTCAATTTGTGAATCTCATGTTTGATCATTTTTTTTCTATCGTTTGATAATGTTTTGCTATTGTTGTTGATAGGTAAGCTAGTTATAATATCGAACAATTGCCCTCCTTTGAGGAAGTCAGAGATCGAGTACTATGCTATGTTGGCCAAGGTTGGCGTGCACCACTTCAATGGAAGTAAGTGGCTCACCAATTTGGTATTTTTGTTATGGATCTTTTTAAGATCATGTAGTTGTTACTTTCCAGCATGACCTGTTCTTTTTCTAGTAAATTTGAAAGAGATTTAGATAGTTTTTCATAATTGCAAGATAATTATTTATGGGTTTGTGCATAACCTTTAGTTGTTTTATTTTGTTATTCCTTGGTCAAAGTTTTGACTTGGCGCATGGCATATTGGTTGCTATATACTTGGTGAAATAATTTGTCATTTTGTTTTTGTCAGACAATGTCGATCTTGGGACAGCATGTGGCAAGTATTACAGGGTCTGCTGTCTTAGCATTATTGATCCTGGTCTGTTTTTGTCCTTTTGTTTTCACATTTTTTTTATTGTTCTTGCTGAATTCATCATTTCATATTCTAATTGTCTCTCTTGCGTGCTTTTAGGTGACTCTGATATCATCAAGACCCTACCTGGTGACCAGTGAAGAACAGAGCTGGTTCTAGTTCTAATTCCTTTTCTGTTATTGCCTGTTCGAGTGTTAAAACTTATGCTGAACATCAAAATTTTGTTTTTAATATGTTTGAGATGGAGATTAGTTCTTTGTTTAAGATGGAGTTGGTTCTGAAATTTTGATGTATTGCTGGTTTTATTTGCATGCTGATCCAAGTGCTCATTCAGATTTATAGTTTTACCATGGTGTGCTCAGCTCTACTTTGTAATGCTTGTATGTTATGATAAGTACCAGCAAATATGTTATGATAAGTACTGTATAAATTCAGTCTCTTTGTTTGGATTCGCATTGGAAATTGATATCGAGTACCGTCTGATTTTGTGGCTGCTTCGTTTCCCTGAAACATTGGTGTTGCAGCGGTATCCCATCCAACTAATAATTCAATGATTTAACTTTTAAGACGATCTGATTATGAAAACGCCTAAAGACCATCTTTCTCTTCTGGTAGGTACATAGCTACTGTCAATACGAAGATCAATGATTGATATCACCATCTTTGACAAATCGCAAAATCAGTATGTTGCTTTCTCTAGCGTTAATAAAAACGTGGGCCCATTTCGGTGCAATCAAGAAATTAGTGCAAGTTCGGTATTGTTTGATGCTTGAGAGCAAGGGATTCTGAAATTTTCGTGTAACTTGTTTTTCCTATTGAGAAATTATTCTCATATATCAAATTCCATACACCACATTTGCACAATGTTATATCACATTTGCACAATGCTAAGTATAAATATTTTTCAAAATTATATGTTTCAGAATGTTTTAGTTTCAGAGATAAAAAGGTAAGTGGAAAAAATCGTTAAGTACTTTCTCTAGTAGGTGTTTCCATTGCTTCTAACGTTAGGTCGGATTTGAGGGGTGAACAAAAGAGACTGTATTTTTGTAAAATATAAAGGGAGTGTTTGGCACTCCATGGAATAGCAAAAAGTTGGAATAGAATAGCTATTCCGACAAATTAATTTGCCAAACGAATTTTAGACTAAGTAGAATAGTGCGGAATAGTATTAATCCGGTATACCAACTTATAGGTGGAATATCGGATTAGCTCTCGTCGGAATAGCGATTATTGTTTGATTATATTATATTATATTATTATATTATGATTATGATTAAGATTTAGTATTATTAGATTATTATATTATATTTATAATTATAATTTATTATTATATTAATATTATGATTCTTATTATTTATTATTATTATCATTATATTATTATTATTATTAAATTATTATTATCATTATTGTTATTATATTATCGTTACCATTAGCATTATTATATTATTTATTATTATTATAAATATAATTTTAATATTATATTATTATATTATGAATATAAATATAATTATTATATTATTATGATCAAGATTATTTATTATTATATTATTATATTATTATATTATTATATTATGATTATGATTATGATTATTATTACTTATTATTATTTTATTATGTCATATTATATTATTATATGTTGATTATAGTGATGATTAGTTTATTATTATATTATTATAATTATAATTATTTATAATTATTTTTATGATTATGATAATATTTTTATTATTATATTATTATGATTATGATTATGATTATATTATTATGATTATGACTATAATTATTGTTATCATGATTATGATTATGATTATTATATTATTAAAATTATGATTACTTACTATTATTATATTATTATAATTATGATTGTAATTATAATTTATTATTATTATATTACTATATTATGATTATGTTTATATTTTTATTATATTACTATTATAATAATATTATTTATTATGATTATTTTTTATTAGTTTATTATTATTTTATTATGTTGTATTATATTATTATATGTTGATTATAGTTATGATTAATTTATTATTATATTATTATAATTATTATTATTTATAATTATTTTTATGATTATGATTATATTTTTATTATTATATTATTTTGATTATGATTATGGTTATATAATTATGATTGTAATCATATTTTTTTATTATTATATTACTATATTATGATAATGTTTATATTTTTATTATATTACTATTATAATATTATTATTTATTATGATTATTTTTTATTACTTTATTATTATTATCTTACTATTATGATTATTATTTTACTATTATTATTATTATCATCATCATTATTAGTATCATAATTATTCATATTTTAACTATTCTGAGTAATAACTGCCAAACGATATTTTCACTCTTCCGAATAGTCAAGAATACCACTCTTCTACCACTCTTCCAAAAAAACACCATTCTATCACTTTTCCAAAATTACCACTCTTCCAAAGTTATTCCTTAATTTGCCAAACGGACCCTTTATACTTAACACTGCGTGTAAATGTAGTGTGCGGATAAGGAAGTGCAAATGTAGTGTGCGGATAAGGAATACAATTAAAAAGTGCAATTACTTTTTAAAAAATTGAGCTCTCAACATCCCGACATACATTATTTTTTATGTCTCTTTCAAAATTAAACCTGCATTACTTCATGGAGAAATAAAATTCAATATGTTCTGCATCAAGTTTGTGGTTCACAACGAATGCAATTATCACTCCTATTTCCTATTGGTTTGGCTTTCTTCTCGAGTTCACTGATGTTTGAGGGAGTTAGGAAGTGCTATATCTATATCATTTTATAAAATAAACGACTAAGACATCTCCTTATCGAGACTTCCCTCCTCTCCAGTACAATCCAATGTTTTCGTTGGGATTTGCCTTGCGTTCTGTCCAAAATTGCCTCGCCCTCTCGCCGATCGTCTCTCTCTCCAAGAATAACTCACAGCACTCTCTCCCTCTTCCAAAAAATCCTTTCCTCCGCTCCTCTATCCTCCATTGTGCACTGTATCGCTCTTATACCCTCGACAGCGCACCGTTCCCGTCTGCCGTTTTCCTCGCCACTATGCACAACTCTGCCCCCACTATGAACAATTCCGCTGTCCTATACCTGCTCATCTCCACTCTTCTTCTAGATTTTTAAGTTTTTTCCTATTAAAAAAATCTTCTCTTCAACTGAATTGAAGCCGTGGAGAGAAGTTATAGGACTGAAAGTATGGAAGGAGGAGGCGACTAAACTAAAAATGAACGCTAAATAATGCTCCATTAAAAGCATATAACGAGAGATCAAAGTGAGTATCCAGCTAACAGTAGTAAAGTAAAATATAATAGTAGAATTTAGTTTTATTACTGAAATGGTGGTGGTGGAAACTTAAAGATCTTACTTATCATAGTATCTGAAAAAACTTGATACTAGCTAATATAATGCTCCACCAGTAGATGTCATGTCTCCAATATATTAGTCAAGTTGTAATATGCAATTAGGAAATAGTATGAATACTAAATTCTGACTAGATAGATGGTATTCTGACAATGCTCTAGCCTTCGGTTACTATCATCTGTATAATGTGCGTGACGACCCTCAAATTACTGTCTTTCAAGTACTAATGTCCGAGGAACATGCATTGCAATTTACAAGGCAGATTACGGATCATGATGCTAGACCTTAATACCATTTACCAAATTATTCAACATTGTTATGGCAGATTTTTTTATATAATTATTATTAAAATAGTATTATTAATAATAAGATAGAGATTTGCTAATTTTAAATCTATGAATTGCAACGCGCCACTTGCACTGCGCGCAGGAAACACACCACTAGCACTGGCGTAGAGGAAATACGTCACTGGCGTCTTCCATAAAACGCGCCACTGGGTGTGGTGCGGTTATAGCTTGATTAATTAATTTAATTAGTTTAATTAATTATATATTAATTAGATATTAATTGTAGATTAATTAGATATCAATTATAAATTAATTGTAGATTATTGTACATTTATAATTAGGTCTGTATTATTAATTGAAATAAAATTATTTTTATAACAGATAATGGTAGGAGAGCAACACAATGATAATGGCATCCATTATCTCCTTGACGATAAACAACAGACACATTATAGTCACACAGGTACATTAATTTATGTTATACTTAACAATTTTTTTAATTTTATTATTTTGCAAAATATTATTGAGTTTAACAAGGTATTCTTAAATTTTGATTGCAGGATTCTAAGAAACTTCAAGGGAATGAAAAAGAAATGATTAAGATCAATTCAGAGGCTTCTATGAAGATATAGGATCATATTCAATGTATAGATATAATTCAAAATCTTATATTCTTCATAATTATGCAAGGAAGAGCTCTCTGTCGTAGAGAACCGTTATAACGATTCCCCAATCGTTATAACGATTCAATACATATCTCAAAAATATTCTAAGTTCTCTATGTGTAAAAATGAGTCATGTAACACTTCATAAAGCGTTATAACGATTCAATACACCTACTCAAAAATATTCTAAGTTCTTTGTGAGCATAAATAAGCCAAAATTAACAGAGTGTATCGTTATGTAACGCTTCATAAAGCGTTCAATGATTCATGAAATGTATAATGATTCACTGAATCGTTATAACGTTTCTGAAGATCATAAGACTTGTTAGAAGGTTGGTCAAACAAGTCAAAATGTTATAACGGTTTACGAACCGTTCAACGTTTTTGTATAACGTTATAACGATTCATCCTATTCATTTTTGAATCATTATAACGTTTCAATATAATTCTGACAAGGGGTATTATTGAAAACTCAAGACTCTCAATTATGAAACGTTATAATGATTTGTGAAATGTTATAACATTTCCTAGCGCAAGAATACCAGTTTTCTGTTAATGACTTATAAAAGTGATGTTTTGGGGGTAGAACAATTATCAAGAAAAATAGTCAACATTCTTAAAAACCCAGAGCACCCTACTGCAATCAATAGAGCTGATTTCTTCCCTTACAAATTATAAGAATAAGAGATCTTGAATTAGCCAAATCAATAGACATTCTTGTGTAATCTTCAATTCTTTACTCTCTTGAGTGTTGTCTCAAATCTTCTCTTTAAGCCTTAAGTGTTCATTTGTTGTTCTCTCTTTATTACAGTTTTTAGTCTTCTTGCACTTGTATTGTGAAGAAGCTAAAGCTTTTATATTATAACTGATTTTTTGAGTAATAAAGCGGCATCCCATTTGTGGGTGAGACCGGAGACGTAGGCATTTTTAAAGTCAAATTTCGTTAATATTTTTTGTGTTCCTTATAATTTCTGTGCTTTGTGGGTAATAATCATCAACCATTCCTTAAAATATCAGTGGTATCAGAGCATTAGGTCCAAAATTGTGGTTTTACCAATCTAAATGGCACCAAGTAGTCATATTAAGGAACCTCCGGTATTTAATTCTTCATGCAAGAACTTTTCTTATTGAAAAAATGCATGATTAATTACCTCAATATTCTTGATGTATGGTCCATTATTGAATATGGATATAAACCAAAATACAATACCACTACCCATAGTTTGACCACCGAATCTCAAATAGACAAAGGTCTAAATGATTGTGCGGTAAATGCTATACTTAACTCGGTAAGTGAACCAATAGCACTAGTTTTTTATAACATGACTAGTGCTACGGACATGTGATTGGCCTTACTAAATAGATTTGAATGTAATACTCAAATCAAAAGAACCAAAATTATGGGTCTTGAAACTAAATTCGAAAAACTTTAAAATAGAAGACCATGAATCAATTGAAGAGATGTATAATATAGATTGCTATTTATTCAAAATGAGTTTTCATATTTGGATAAGCCTCTAACAAATAATAAAGTTATCTTTTCCCTCATCTCAAGGGTACCGATGACACAAGTCGTCAAGATCGAAAAGACAAGTTCGTCAATGATGGTTTTAAAGGAAAAAAGAAAGCAAAAGCCATGAATGTCATATAGGATGTCGATTCGTATGATGAGAACAATGATTCTGACAATGAAGCATCTCACTCTCAAGAAGTAAATTTCGCTCTTATGGCCATGCTGGAAGATATTTCAAGTGGTATGGATGTGGAGACCATTATCATATCCAAAAACATCACCGATCTCATCACCATTGAACTTTTACGCAATATAGCCGAATCAATGAATCCCAAAACTCAACAATCCACCATGATGTGTGAACAATCTACCGTTCAAGCCTCCTTCAAGCAACCACCTTCAGATTTACAAGAAGAAGAAGTCAAGGTGGATCCTTCAGCATCAACATTGGAGGTTGTAAATGGACCAACGGTATCCTTCTCTACAAGCACGACTCTTGAATGACAATTGGTATCATCACCCAAGATAAACTATTTTGCAAATCTACCTAGTGATGGTGATGATTCGGATTATGAGTTTGATTTATGCACGATTTCTTATCCAAACAATTCTAGTAATATACATTTATCTCATATTAGGACCCTTACACATTTTGAGTCCTCCAACATTCTTAAAGTTAGTATTCTTGAGCTAAAAAAGATGGTAAACATTTATTAATCCAATATGGATGCATTTGAAAGAACCAAAAATGAATTGTCAAAATGTAAGAGTGAAAATGCTATTTTAAATGTAAAAATTTAAATTCTTAAAACTGAAAATAGGGCTCTCAAGATAAGTAGTGATTTGAGAGATATCACAAACTTGGACCTTGAGCTTATTTATGGAACAAGACGTTTTCATGATAAGTCCGGCTTAGGGTATGTTAAAGATTTAACTTTATCAAATTCTAAACCTAAAAAGAGACCTACATTGAAAGGAAAACAACCTAACAATGTTTTTGCTAAGAATGTCAAACCTAATATAGGTAAAAATGGTAAACTAAATAATCATGCCTATCAATATAGGTATTCCAATATGAAAAACACTAAATCTACCTTTAGGCCAAAAGGTGATAATAGGATATACCATAGGGGTCCAAATGATTGGTTATGACATTGGAAAAAAAAGGTTTTTCAGAAAATTGACAAATTAAAGGTTGCATCCCAACAGTCCAAAAAGGTTCAAACAAATATGATTTCAAAAGGAAAAGCAAGCTCATCTAAGTTGCCTAAAGCTCAAGAACTTACCTCACATTTTAAGTCTCATTTTATACAAGAAAAATATCATGTTCCAATAAGGATATTTTGTAACTATTATTGCAAAATAGACCACATTTCATTGGATTGCGATTTTAGGAAGAGAAGTAACAAAAATGTTATTTGAGTTCCTAATGTCACTATCTAGAATATAAATGAGATAATTTTTCTCAAAAATATTACTAGTAAAATATTTAGGGGGAGAAACATGTCAAGATATATATTAGTTAATTAGAATTGTTCTTTCTTCTTCTAATGACTAATATATTCTTGTAGGTATGTATGGTCTCTAATGAAATTATTTGGATAATAGATAGTGGATGTATCCATCACATGACTGGTAACAAAATGAATTTCAAAACTTTGCAACAAATTGATGGTGGAATAGTCACCTTTGGTGGTAATCAAGGTAAGATCATTGGTATAGGATCGGTAAGAAATCAATATATAACCATTACCAATGTATATCTTGTTGATGGCCTAAATTTTAATTTACTAAGTGTAAACAAACTTTGTAACAATGGGTATCATATTATATTTGATTCAAATGCTTGTAATCCCATTGATAGTTCTACTAATAAATTGTTATATTAAGGAAAAAGAGATAAAAACATGTATTATTTGTATCTAAGTTATTTCGAGTTTGGTGAAATATGTTTGAGTGCCATAACATCCGACTCTTGATTATGGCATCGGAAATTGGGTCATGTCTCAATGGACTCAATCAAAAAGTTGATAAGTCTTGAATTAGTTAGGGGATTGCCAACAAAAAGATATGAACTCGAAGGACTATGTGATGCATGCATGCAAGGTAAGCATAAAATATCAAGTTTTAAAGTCAAAGAAATGGTATCCACTACTTCTCCCTTAGAATTGTTTTATTTAGATTTATTTGGTCCAATAACCATTCCAAGTATTTTAAGAAAAATATTTATGCTTGTTATTGTAGATGACTATAGTCATTTTACTTGGGTTATTTTTCTTGGCTCAAAAGATGAAACATTTGAGAAATTTGACAATTTTTATTATAGGGTAGAAAATAAAAAATCTTCTAAAATTGATACTATCCGTAGTGACCATAGAAAAGAGTTTGAAAATATAAAATTTAATGATTTTTGCAATAAAAGAGGGTATAGATATGAATACTCTGCTCCATATACTCCTCAATAAAATGAAGTTGTAGAGAGGAAAAATCGAACATTGTAAGAACTTGTCTGAACCATACTTCATGAGTATACTATTCCAAAATTTTTGTGGGCCGAGGCGGTTAACACGGCATGTCACGTGGTTAATCGAGTAAGAACTTGTCTGAACCATACTTCATGAGTATACTATTCTAAATGTTTTGTTTTGAATGAGTCACCAAAAGTTATCAAATTTGATTCAAAATCAATTGAAGGAATATTTGTAGGATATTCTTCCATAAGTAAAGCCTATAGAATTTACATACCAACATCACAGATTGTGGTAGAATCCGTGCATGTCAAATTTGATGAAACTATTAACATTGGGGCCGATAAGAGTTCATCTATTGTAGGTGATGGAGCTGAAGATATCAATGCATTGAGAGACAACCAAGTCATAATTGTTGAAGATGAACAAGAACCTTCACCATCTCAAGATGCCTCAACAATCTTGAATGAAGAACAAGTTATCGAAATGGATCAACAAGGAGTGCAAAATGCTTCAACAACTCAAGAGGAAGAAAGTCAAGTTATGCAAGAAGAGTATAATGTATTGAATGATGATATCGGTGTAAAACATATTTTTCCACTTCAAGACACAAATTATGAAGTTTCAACCGATCTTAGAGAAGTGTCTTCTCATCCTCTTTCTAGTATAATTGGTGACCCTAGGGAAGGTGTAAGGACAATGTCAAAAATGAACAAAATGATTGCCCATTGTGCTTTTATATCTCAACTTGAGCCCAAAATGTTTAAAGATGTCAATAATGATTCATATTGGATTGTGATATGCAAGAAGAATTGAATCAATTTGAAAGAAATTAAGTATGAGAAGTTGTTCCAAGGCCAAATAATAGAGTAATTATAAGTACAAAATGGGTCTTTAGAAATAAACTTAATGAGAATGAGATAATTGTTAGAAATAAAGCTAGGTTAGTTGTCCAAGGATATACCCAACAAGCCGGTATTGACTTTGAAGAAACATTTGCACCGATTGTACGTCTTGAATCCATTAGAATATTTTTGACATATGCATCACACAAGAGTTTTACATTATATCAAATGAATGTTAAAACTATATTTCTTAATGGATTATTAGATGAAGAGGTGTATGTTCGACAACCACCGGGGTTTATTAATCAAACTTATCCCAATCATGTTTATAGACTCACAAAAGTTTTATATGGTCTTAAACAAGCTCATAGAGCTTGGTATGAAAGACTTAGTTTTTTTTTTCTTCTTTCAAATGATTTTGTTAGGGGTCAAAATGACACTACCATCTTTGATAAAAAGAAAGATAATGATCTTTTATTAGTACAAGTTTATGTTGATGATATCATATTTATCTCTACTAATCCTGTACTTGCCAAGGAATTTTTTTCTTTAATGGGCAGTGAATTTGAGATGTCAATGATGAGAGAACTTATATTTTTTTTGGGACTTCAAATTAAACAAATGAAGGATGACATCTTCATTAGTCAAACCAAATCTGCTAAGGAGTTGGTCAAGAAGTTTGACCTTGATAATTGCAAGACAAACAAGACACATATGGCAATTGATGTTAACTTAGGTGTAGATGAAGGAGGAAGATCAACCGACATACATCAATATAGGACAATGATCGATAGTCTTCTTTATATTACGGCTAGTAGACCGGATATAATATTTTCCGTTTGTTTATGTGCAAGGTACCAAGCAAATCCCAAAGAGTCTCATCTAGTTGCACTAAAAAAATCCTAAGATATGTTAAAGGTACTTTTTACCTTGGATTGTGGTATGGTAGACAAACCAAATTTAATCTTATTGGATTCACCGATGCGGATTTTGCCGGTGATAGACTTGATAGAAAAAGTACTGGTGGGACATGTCAATTTATTGGGGGATCATTATTGTCTTGGTCTAGTCGTAAGCAAACTTCAGTGGCTCTTTCAACCACTGAAGCCAAGTATATTGCTGCGGAAAGTTGTTGCACACAATATTATTGATGATACAAACTCTACAAGATTACAATTTACACTTTCACAAAGTATCAATAATGTGTGACAATACTAGTGCAATAATGATCTCAAAGAACCTTGTTTTACATGCACGTACCAAGCATACTCTAAGAGGGAATGCAGATTCGTCCAAAGCAACCCTCACACCCACCATTCCCTCATTTCCCTTTTTTTCTCCAGATCATCATGTCATTCTCTCCACTTTGGCAACAGAGCATTATTGTGTCTTTGCTCTCTACGATAACATGTTCTTTCCTGCTATATATTTTCCTTGAAATAAAAGAGGCAAGTATAATTTCAGAAATACCAATTCAATTACAATATTTGTAAAGAAATGGATAAGATCTAAAATTGCCTTATTTTATATTTTGATTGTATTAACATCTTGATTATTTATAGATACCTAATTTTTCTATTACGTTCCTATATATCCCTAAAGTTTATTTATCTTTTCTCTTACAGAACCTTAAAGACAAAAAAAAGCAAAAGCTACATCTCTATCTTCCTCGTATCGTCGTCTTCATCGAGCAATTTTCCTCCTTCTTGGGTTAGGGTTTCATTGATATCACGGATATATTGGTAAGAATTAACAGGTGCTAAGTTGTACTTCTTAGTTCAAAACTTCAAATGAATTGATAACAATTTTTGTGTCTTCTATGCTCTATTTGTTGAATTACTTTCTCTTAATGTGCCAATTTTATTCTTTTTAGTAGACTGGTATACCAATCAATAATTTTCTTTTGTTGATGCTTATAGTATTCTATTTAATTGTTGTGTGATGGGAGTATATATTTATGAGATAACCATTATGCAAATGCACATCTGAGATAAACCCTCTTGCAAATAAATAGTAAGAAATTACAACTTTAAAATATTTTTTTCTTTTACAACGGGTATCAAAAATATGAGAAAGGAGAACCGAAATGAGATGAAGGCATCTGCTACATTGACAATTAACATGGTCAGTGATGAAATGAAAGTTTTCAAAAAATATAATTTAAGGTAAGAGATATGAATATATTGATAGGAACAAAAACTGAATATATTGAAAAATATAAATAACCGAGAATAGATGTGTTTATTTTTTTGAACCCGTGTGAATGTTAAAATAATTGGATTTGGTGTTTCTAAGTTACTACTACTACCGTCAGCTGGTCATATTTTACTATAAACTTTTCTGCATTGATTTTCTTCTCCTTCTTTTCTTAGTAAAATAAAATAGTCAAAGAGAATAGATGCATAACAAGAAGCCATGGCTTTAATAATTTAATAATTGCAGGTTGCATGAAAATTCACACATATGTTGTATGAATATATATTATGATAAACCAGTGAAAATAAATTTGTTTGCCTTGCCAAATCATTGGGACACAAAAATACTTTTTAATTATTTAAGTATAATTGATCCCAGTTTGTTACTATTGCTTTGTAGTTACTCAATATGACTGAGCTGAATGTAAAAGCAAAGAAAGAAAATAAACTTGAAGATATCAATTAAACACACTATTTGTTTATGTAGATGGTGAAAGCTACATTGAACAATGAGGTTCCTGCATATAAGGTCTTGTAAATATGCTGGATAGTAATCAAATATGATTCTTAGGTTTTTGGCCAAAGTCTTACGATAATTTTTTTTCTTTGTTATCACATCTTATTTTCTCAGTCAGACACTTAAAAATTTAAATTGACAGGTGGCCGGACTAACAAACAATTCATATCTGAATGATGCACATGAGGTGCGACACTGTGTGCGGTAGCACCCATCACTTGGTCAGCTTGTACTTAAGGTTGCTAAGGTCAGTACTATACCTAACTGTTTATTATGTTCCCTACTGTTCAACAAAATGAAGCTAAACTTAGATAAGCATAGAAGAAATTGCTAATTCAATGTGGGTACAAGTGTTTTTTTTATTATCCATTGTATCCATTTTTTTCCAACCCTATAAAAAAATATCGAAATATTATGTATACCTTTTGTTGTGGTAATGTTGAATGTTCCCTCAAGTGTCACTATCACATGTACTCTTGTTCTTAATTTTATCAAGTATGCAATTGTCCATTCTTCATTTTTATAATAATATAATGATTTTTAAAATTTAGAAAAGAGTTGTGGAAATCTTTTGAAGCGCGTGGATGAAGGCGTGAGTAGTGAGAAAATTTTGCATATTTTTAAGAGTTATGTTATATATCCTATGATCTCATGAAATAAATCAAGATTAAGAGTTTAAATTTTTCTATTTAAGCTTTCAATTTGTTGTGATCAATGCCTAATTTGTGACTTCCAGTTAACTGCACTAGGACCTCTGATGGAAAATATTTGCCCTAAGGCTAGGGTCTATATAATATTTTTGGACCCCTGAACAATGTACTTTTGCAATGATCAATATACTTAATATATCATAGATTTCATGAATGTTTGTCAGTATTTGTATCAGGCATGCTGAATGTCGTGCAACTAGCAGAGTCCATCTTTGCATAATTGTAGGTGAATATTACATATTTAAAACATTTGTTAGCAGAAAAGGTTGGACCGGATGCTTTATGTGAGATTTACGAAAAGAATATATTGGGAGATATAATATCAAACAAATAAATCTAATATTTTTTTTTCTCAATTTGTGTAATTACAAATGAAGAGTCTTATGTACATGTTATACCTGAGAAATCTATTGAAGAGACAAATCATGTATGGCAAACAATGAAATAAGAAAAACTGGTCAATTCTAGGTTACTTGGTTCAACTATTTTTCTTATTTTTATTTATTTATTCATGATAGACTACTAGCATTGAAGATGAAGTCTCTACCACTATAAATACAAATCCTCCCAAAAAGATTGTAATTCTTTCTTTCTAATCCTTTTCTTATTTTCAGCTGTAAAAAAAATGAAAAGAGCCAAATTATCTCTGCTTTCTCATTTTAGTGGAAAGGTGGCGGTGTGGTAGTTTTACATTTTATCTATGTTTTAATTCCCTTCATAGTTTTGATCATATGTTAGCATTTTTATGGTAATTGATGGAAATTAAATGGTTTCAGTCATAATTGATATATATATATATATATATATATATATAACAACGAGAAATTCAAATTTCACTAAAATTTATTCATGAAAATTGCTTCTATTTATTTTTGTGCATTTCCTAAAAGATGTATCATGCAAGAGTAATTAACAAGTTGTGTAAAAAAATTAAGAAAATAATGACTTGTCTTCTGATATAACAGTTAACGGAAGAACGGTTGATGGAGGAATACCAAGGGTGTGCGGAAAACTTACGTAATGCACAGAGGAGATGATATATGTCCCTTAAGAGGATCTCTCCTGTCAACTTCACTAATGAGGTACCAAACTTTAATATTTTCTTTTATATTTTTGGTAATTTATTTTAATTTTTCATAAGATTTAGACCTGATGTCTTAACTATTGAGAGAACATTCACGTCTAGATGTGCATCGAACATAATGAACCCTTGTCAGAAAGTATACATATCTAAATTAGGGTATTCTTAATAAATTGAGTTCTCATATATTAATGAGATAGGGTCATGTCATGTATATGAAGAAAAGTGATTGGGATAATAAAAAGGTATTACATAATATTAGTTTTTTAGATTTTTTTTTTTTTACTTTTAGTTATTGGGATGATAAAAACGTGAGCCTTGATTAAGGTACTAGTTTTAGCATATCATGCCGAGTGTCGTACCTATTGTCGAGATCTCCTGAAACTACGAAATAAACGAAAGGAGGTACTTTGTTTATCTTAGATTCCATTGCATCTTCAAAATGAAACATTTCGTATATTTGTCATTGTCACTGTTCTGAATTTCTTCAATCAACTAATAAAAACACTAAAAAGAGTAATTTGTTGTAATTTTCTATTATAGATGGCAGGCCATCTACCGTTTTTAATGGCATACTAGCTGATACTATAAAGAATGCATAAACGAACATGATAGTTTTGAATGTCCTTTTTCTGAGAAGTTTTGACCCAACTTTAGTTTTGAGCATCTTGTAAAGTTATGAGTTGGTTATATGAGGGCATGACATGAGATCATGTTGTATTTGAGAATATATATTTTGACCAATTGATTTAGCTTGAATATTCTTGTTGAAATATGAATATTGTGTCAGTATAAATCAAAGAACGGATATAATCAGTGTATGTGTTTATGGTAATGTATTCGGTGCCAGAATGGCACTGTTGTTATGCAATTATACTCCATACATGTCAATTGGTTACACCATTTGGGTTATGTATGTCAAGTAAGGTCAAACTGATATCTATTGCAATGAAGAGGGTCAAATTCATATTGAAGAATCAATTAGATAAATTGTTAGTGAAACTATTTTATTTTTATTTTTATTATGTCTTATCTTATGTCTTTCATGCTTTTAGAAGTTAACACTTTTGTTTGAAACTTTAATTTATGTTGCGTAGATGCTTTATTTTACTTGTGGAGTAAATGACCTTTTTATTGATCAATCATTCTGATCTTGAGAGGAAGAAAACTTTAGAGAAACTTGACGAGCATAGCGAGGATGTGCATTCCCGCTTTACTGGAATCAAGGAAGGAAACACTGGTTCAAATATTTTAGTTATTTTTGTTTGGAGGTTTCATGGCTGATTTTCGTATGTACCGAGCAAGCTAGCTAAATGAAGTTTATTTTGACATCTTTATAATTTTCTCTTTTTATTTCTTAGCTAAATGAGGTTTATTTTGACATCTTTATAATTTACTCTTTTTATTTCTTTGAGTGGGGATCCATAACAATGGGTTATTTTGACAATCTTGACAATGGATCTTTAAATAAATATAAAAAAATTTAAAAGTGAAAAAAAATTATAAATGTGTTCTTCTACCTTTAGGTTGATGGTCATTCAAATTTCATGCAATTTCATTTTATTTGATAGTCCATCAAAGACCGTTAAATTGAAACCGTTGCAATTACATAAAAAAATGATAGTCTTTGATGGACTATCAAACGATAATAAAATTACATAAAATTTGAGTGACCATCAATCTAAAGGTAGAAGAACATATTTATAATTTTTTTTTTCATTTTTAAGATTTTATTGTATTTATTTAAAGACCCATTATCAACCGATCTCTTCTCTATTTTTTTCCCTCTTAATCTTAATTTACCTGCAAAACATAGATGGTAAAAATAACATCTAGAAGGATCATATCTGGAAACAAAATGATAATAATTTTAATTTCTGTCAACTTGCGTTTAATAGTTGGAAATTAGTTTACTGTATGTAGATCTTCTATTCCAAGCAGGCATAAGTTCAGTTGGCAATGAATTTGGGTTGTTTTTAGGTCCGCAGCTTGAGAATCAGGACAAAGCCTCGAGCTATTTAAATGTCATTTTTTTAATTATAGAAATAATTAGTTAGTAGGATGATGGGCAACATTGACGTGTATTTTTTTTTTTTTTATTTTTTTCCCTTGTCTTGTGGAGAGGGTGTTTTCATTCCTAAGGCCCAGTATTATGTGCTCCAAATTTGCTGTTATTCTTGGAGAAAAATAAATTTCATTATTTATTTTAAAAAAAAAAAAAATTTAAAAATAAAAAAATTCATAGATATGTTCTTTTACTTGTAGATTGATAATCCGTCAAATTTTATATAATTTCATAAATGTTTGATACTTCATCAAAGATTATCAAATTTAACGGTCTTTCACTAATATTTGCAACGGTTCTAAATTAATGGTTTTTGATGGACTATCAAACGTTAATGAAATTGTATGAAATTTGATAAATAACGGATCCTATTCTTCTACTAGAATAACAGCAAATTTGGAGCCAGTATTATGTACTGATGTATATCCTTCGAAATATATATTGTATTGATATCAATTTTAACCATCTATCTTACTATATTAAAAAAAACTAAGCAATTAGGATCCAGTAACATCCTCATCAAATGTTCAATGATCAAATTTCCCTTATATCATAATATGATGTTATATTTATTTTATTAAAAAAGTCATTATATAATATGATAGTAGAGCGAGTATATGTACTAGTCTTATCAAGAGATGGGTGTATAGGAGGCACATAATGTTGTTTCTGTTTGGACGAGGAAACTAGGGGTGTGTAAATGGTATGTTCGGTTTAAACCGAAATAATTATATGTATCTAAATTTTTTTTTCGGTTTGTCAAATTATGAACCGAATCAAACTTCTAAAAATATCAACCGAATAAACTGATTTTTTTTTCGATTTATTCGGTTAAACCGAAATTATATTATTTAAAGAGGAATAAAAATATAAAAAAATATTAAAATTGATAGAAAAAATAAATAGTTTAAAAGATAAAAGAAATAACTAAATAAAACTTCTAGAAAATAAATATATTCACATTATTTTGGTTATAATCCTTTATTTATATCAAGAAAAATAAAATTATTTGATAAATTTTGGATTATTCGGTTTGTCCGATTTAGAAAAATCAAAACCGAATCAAAGAATAAAAACCGAATTAGCTAAAATTTTTAACCGAATCAAAATTTTTAAACTAAAAAATCAAATCAAATAGTACAAAATTTAACAAATTGGTTCAAAACCAATTAAACCGCGCAGCGCGAGAGGAACAATGGATCATCTATTTAAAACGCGAATGACATCCGTCTGGAGGCGCGACCATTTCTCCAGGTTTTATTATTATTATTAATTTTTTTTTTCAGTTTTCACATTTCACTATTGACTCTTAGCGGGAATCTCTAGGATCACTGAAAATCTCCCCGCTCCCCGACCTCTCCAAATTATTTCGTAAGCGTCCCATTCCCGCTTAAACTTATTCCTCTCCTCCTCTCGTCTCTCGTCTCCCTCCTCGCGCCGCTTGGGGAAGCCATGGCTCGAACGAAGCACCTCGCGAGCAAATCAGCAAAGAAAAAGGCTGCCCCACGCCGTTCCCTCGGTATCTTTCCCTCCACCTGCTCCTCCTCTCTCTCTACATAAATATCACTCTTCCCTTCCTCTTCCTCTTTTCCTCACTTCCTCGTATGCGTGTTTGCAATCGATCACTTCGTAGCATGAAATTTGTGTATGGCAAGTTTCAGAAAGTTTCTCATATTTTTCTGAAGCGAGGGTTGGTTTGGGGAAATTTGAAGCAATAAACAAACCCATCGAAACTCTAACCGCAGATTCTCATACTTATTTTCAGCTCTTGAAGGAGGGAGCAGCTCCGTTCAGCCTGAAGGAACTGATGTTAGTAAAACTTTAATTTTGTTCAATATTTTACTGCATTAAACCCTCATATTTCATATTCTTGACCTTTGGTGCTCCAAATCAACAGCAGCGGACCCCGAAAAACACTGCCAGAAAGAGCACCCGGCCCTCTGCCACTCCTCGTTTACAAGGTCAGACGTGTTGTCTTATTGTTCTTCTTTTATTGTAGAAACTTTAATGTGGAATTTTTAGAACTTAGACAACAAGACTATGGGTGGAACGTATCCCCTTTGTGAAAGTTTGATATTTCATATCTGAAGAGGAATCATTTGACAATCTTGACAATTTATTAGCAACTGTTGGATTGAAGTTTCTGATCGCAGTAACAATTTATTTTCTGTCTCATGAGTCATGATGTACTTCGTTTTGTCTCCCCCCTCGGCATGCCCACACCCCACCTTTCTCCTTTTATTCTCCAGATAAACAGAAAAAAAAGGAACTTATCTATAACATTTGTATGTTTGGAGTATTTTCTGTGATAAATTTTGTAATGACTTGATTTAATTAATTGATTTTCATTTTTTTTACTTTAACCTTTTAAACATAATCACTTGAGGTTGTTCTTGGAATACAGAACCTGTATTAGAATAACATTTTGTGAAACATAAAAAATAAAAAAATTATTCGACGTTGTTTGAACATATAATTTCTGCATAATAGTATTATCTGAAACAACCATTAGAATAATAGGAGTGCATATATTATTCAGTAAAATCAAGTTTCATTTAGGCAACCCAAAAATTCTCATACACTGTCCATAGTGTGCTGGTTAATTTTCATGGAATTTGCCTTTTAATATTTCCAATCAAGCATGTACGCTGCCTGCTACTTTTCACTTTTCTTTCTCTTATAATTCATTGTGTTGTGACTAGTCAACTATTTTTTTCAATGAGACCAATAGAACAATCTCTGAATCAGTACAAATTGGCAAGGTGAACATCACATGAGTTCTCAAACAAGGGTTCTGTTTGAGAGAGCAGTACTTGGATGTGCCTAGCTGAAGTGGCACTTCAGTGAGAAAAGGAGAGATCTTGTGAGAAAACCTAAAGTTTGAAAAAAAATGGATGTGGAATTTTGAACATGCATGAAGCAGTGGCGGAGCTTCTTTGATCGAAATTGGGTTGTGGCCCCCCTTAGAATGAAAAGTTAATACGGTTAGAGTAAATAATATGCATTTATTAAAGATAAATAAAAGACCGACCCTCTCTCTTACGCCACATGTGTGCAGATTGTTTTTTTTTTCAACATAAGAAAAGTTGAAGATTTAACTCTGACAGATAGTAGGCTAGGTCAATGGCCCCGTTTACAATCCAGCTGAAGCTCCGCTACTGGCATGAAGGTAGATGAATCTTTTATGTTAGGCAGGTGAGTAAGAGGGGGGGGGGATATTCAATTTATAAGGTCAATAAAAAGGAACTAAAAGATTCTCTCCACAATCCCAGATGTTTATAATCTGTGTATTTTGATGTTTCTGAGCTCACTGTCAGGATCGTCAATTGATCTTTTCTCTGCGAAATTTAGTGTTGAGCTATGTCTTGTTTTGTAGTTTTGTGCTTCATATCTGAGGTTTACTCTCTGGACATGCCATTTTTAATGGTCTGCTTGTGTTTAACTTGAATTTTATTGAGTGAGAAGTTAGTTCCTTAGATTTTAAGGACTAAGTTAATGTTTAATAGAGTTCTTCAATCAGTAAGAGTCCAGCTTGCCAAAATTAGGGACAAGTAAACAAAATTGGTGCTAAAATCTAGTCAATAACTCAATATTGTTTGTCTTCATGATTTACATACCACCATAAGAACGCCCTTAAATTGTTGGCCACCAGATCCCAATATCCTTGATTGCATGTAGGCATATTCCTAACTACAAGGGATTCACATCTCCTGAGGTATCTCACCTGCAAGGAGCAAAGATCCCACTTTACAAAATCATATGCGCAGATCTTGATGCCACCCAATACAATACTTGCTATAGTACATACATTCTAAATTGTCCACTCCTACCGCTTTACAAGCTGCCCATATCAGAGGATACACTTCCAGCTACAAGTGGGAGTATCCTTCCACACACTAGAAGTTTTCTTCCTTTTAAATAAATTTATTACTTGGTACCTTTATGTTGCTGGTTAATGCTATCTGACAACATAACTATCCATATCATCACTTGCTACATGATTAGTACTTATTTGTTTCCTTAGTCATTCAGTGCACTTATAATTGTCTGTAAGTTCATTTGTCAATCAAGGGTAGACTTGATGGTTACAAGCTTATAAAGAATGAATTTGTTGGTGATATGTGAAATTTTTGTAAATACTGACATGATATAACCTGATCAGGAAATGCCAGTGATGTAAGCCAGAAAAAGACTAAGCAGCATCGATTTCGGCCTGGTACTGTTGCATTGCGAGAAATCCGCAAATTTCAGAAAAGTACCCATCTGTTGATACCAGCCAGTGCTTTTGCAAGATTGGTTAGTGCTATTAGTACTTTTCTTTATTCAGCATTTTATTCTTTTTTTTTAATTAATTGTTTTTTTTTTATTTAGGCAAGGGAGATAACAGAGTTCTTCAACCCAGAGATAAATCGATGGACTCCTGGAGCTCTTCTTGCTCTCCAAGAGGTATACTATCCTTCACTGTTATTTTATTTTTTGCAACTGAAAGTTGAAATTTGAGTGTATTTTGCAGGTCACTTGGAACCTTTATGTTTAGTTTGTTCATTATAAAGAATTAAAGATGGTTAACACACTACATAAGCACCTGAATTTTATACTTCTGCACCAAACTACTAGTGGTTGGTGTCCTATGTTTGAATTTGGACTTTGCTGGTGCACTTAGAAAAACATCTTTTTATGAGAATTATATTTTATTAAATGCATGCATATATTCCTCATACTTGCAATCACTGGTCATTGTTTTTGTACATGATAAACTTCTCACCTAAGAAATTTAAATAACTTTAGGCAGCAGAATACTACATTGTAGAACTGTTAGAAGACACTAATCTCTGCGCCATTCATGCCAAGCGTGTCACAATTAGTAAGTACCCTTCTTTTGGTACCGTATATACTTTATCCTTTTCCTTTTTTCTTATTTTTAAGTTTCTTCTCATATAAGCTTGAGATGCCTTTGGAACCTATAGTACTTTGGTTCTTTCAGGTCTTGCAGAAACCACTCTTGGATTTGCCAAAAAAAAAAGGTTCATCTCTTGTTCTTACAGATGAGATGGAAATTTAGGAGTTTTATAACTAAAACTGTCAAGTTATAATCTTGTCAATGTGTTCTTGGCACTCTTGGTTGGATTCAAATGTTCAGGTTGAGAATAAATTTTGCAGATTTTTTTCTGGTTCCCATTTTCAGGCCCCAGGTTATTCTGTCCTGATCATTTTGTGGTTAAGGTATCTAGTTTAGGCCCCATCCGATTTGGTGGCTTGGGGCTACACAAGGAACAGCTGCAACTTAGCCTGGCTTTGGGTTTTCGGTAACAATGAGAACCAGGTTTTGTATTGTGCGAGGCTGTGAGCCATGGCTATTGCTAAAACTACAAGTGAAATAAAGCTCAAAGCCACATTTTAGAAAAATAAACTCAGACTGGGTTTTTCAATCGTGGCTTACTCCATTCTAAATTCCAAAGGCCATGGCTGAAATTAGATTGTGCCAGTGAAAACCATAGAAGAGAACAGGCCCTTAAGGCCGAGTGGGTATGATTTATAGTTTTTTGGGTTATGTACTTTGGTTCTTTCAGGTTGGTTCAGACAGTGATTTTGAATTGCTGCAACTTTTTGGTCAGACCGACTTTTTATTGGTTTGATTGTGGTACGAATTACGATGTGTGTCATGTTGGGTATTTCAGTCAGATATGACTTTGCAGTTTGGTTCAGAATCTTGTTTTGTTCTGCTTAAACTCGTTGGATTTGAATTCAAGATGGTTGAATTGTGATTAAATCCTGTTGGGCCTTAATTCTGATTGCGGGGCATGGGTTCAAGTTTGCCAGTTCTATTGTGCCATATTCACCTGGTTACAGCATGTAATGTTTGGTACATCACCTTCACCAGACCTGACCTCTAGATATTTGTGTGCAAGGATACAATTAAACCGGAATAGGAAAAGGGGAAAGTTTGAGATTTTGACAAGTGGTACAACTCTGATACTGCCTGGAGCACACATGGACCATTGTCCATTGTTAGTTTGTTCTTATTTTTGAAGTTTCAACCATGAACCTTAAAATTTAACAGCTATTTCTGTTATATTATCTTTTTCAGTGCAAAAGGATATGCAGCTGGCTAGGCGCATTAGTGGACGTCGGATGTGGTGAAATAATGAGCTGGCTCTCATGGTTTGCATTAGTAGTTAGGTTTAACTTGTCCCAATAGAAATGGCACAACTAATTAGGTTAACTTTTTGAAAGGCGGTACTGATGAACTTTGATCCTTGTGACATTTTTTAAAATCATTTGATACCAAAGTCTACATTTTGTTGCCAGTTGATGCTTTTGTGAAAGTATGAGTTCCTATTTTGTGTTATTCTTTCATCATTATTGAGTCTCATTCAGCAGATTTTTAAGTATATGGGACCTAAGAACACCCTTTGTGGAGCTGAATCACGATTCCGTGCTTAATTATGATAATGCCATCCCGAAAGGATAAATTGAGTGGCAGAGAAATCCTACCGGGGAAACAAGTGGTGCTCCCGTCTGGATGAGACTAATCTGGTGCTCTTTTTTTTTTGAAGTAGCGGACGAAAGGGCTATTATGTTTTATATTAATAAAATAAAAGTAAGAAGAGATAAAGATTGTTGCCAAATATAATAACCTGGTGCTCTTTTAATTTATAATATATATTGTTGCCAAAAGCTGTTTATATAGTAAGCGTTCTAACGATTCATAATTACACAACAGAAAAAAATACTACCTATTTCAATTTAATATATATCCATCTTTAATATTATATATTTTGAAATTTAATTCAAAATTTCAGAAGTTATTATGCAGTTTCAACTTTTAGTCAGCTAATGATGAGGTACGTTTAAAAACGCTGGATCTTGTGACGAATGATTTTGCCCTCAGATGCATCTCTCAGCCTAGTTTGTACCTGCCATTATTCTAAACATAAATTGCACTAGTTTAGAGTTCAGACTGTCCTGTCTTTAATAAATACGCCCCAACAATCTTCTAACATCTTTTAGAATGGTCTTATTTAGTACATTGACTGAAAAAGCAATTGATAGTCTTTTGTCTATCTTCCCCCGGACGCTGTCTTTGTTCATGCAACTGATAATTTCGTTCATGTTTCGTTGCATGGTAGCATTTCAAATTGTTAAATCTTGACTAAAAAGGGAAATTTCAGCCCCGAATGAAACAAAAAGGCACAAGAGGACCAACATTGTACAATCCAGTACCATTTCCTTGAATAAGCTTTTCAGAAGATGACTCCGGCAATTTATATATTCTCTAGATAATCAAAAGAATCCTCCAAAAGAGGTCGACTCCACAAGTACAGATACCAAAATTAAATTCAATAACAATAGTATGCATCATTGACAATGTTACCTTGAATCAAGTCAACTGAGGTGGAGAACAAAAATTAGTTGGTAATCTGGACAAAGTACTTAATCATCAGTCATTCTCATTCGATTGTCTGAAAATTTATTTAATATACCATTTTCTCTGAACTAAAATTGAGACAGTCCTCTCCAGCTACTTATTTTTTTCAATCTCCAACAAGCAGAATGAAAGGAAAAACACACAAAAGCGACAACACAAATGCTACCTAATCTCGCCCTTCTCTTCCACCAGGAAACACGGATTAACCAACTCAGGGAGAGACGTACCAACTTAAAATACAACCCGCTACCAAATTACTTGGATCCATCCTTATGCAAGTCCTCTACAGACTCCGGTACAGCTACAGTGCCAATCAACCTCTCTTTCTCAGCCACTACTCCTTTCTCTCCTTCAACCTTTTGCGAACCAGTTAACCTCGCAAGAACCACAAAAGACATACCGCCGAGCACATTGTTTGCACACCTCAGTGCCACAACTGATCCTTTAAATACTGGTGGTGGTAGTGCATTAGCCAAAAGAAATTCAATACCATTCAATGTCTGATACCTGAAGTTGCTACTCAAGCCCATGTGCAACGCCCATGTACATGCATTGAGAATAGTTGGAGGCGGCTTGTTGGGTGTTTCGAAAGCTGGGTCCATTTTCTTTCTGAGTGCCATTAATCCGTTAGAGATCGCTGTACCAGCAAGACCAGCAACAAACCCAACAGCTGCAAAGGTGGTGCCTTTGTACAAGAAAGTGCCCAGCCGGGCCGGGACTGAATATGGCCCTGGTTCAAACATATGGCTAGTAGGAGAGGAGGAAAAGAAACCTGGTAAAGAGGCAGGTACGGAGGAAGCAGTAGGTGCTAAGAGGTACATTAGCACAAAGTTGAGTATTGATCCAACAACTAGTGTTGAAAAGACAAAATCCAGTTCGTTTAAACCGAAATTTGGTCTCGATGCCATGTCACCCAGTACGCAAGCAGTAACCCCAACTAATTCTTCCATCAAAACCTTGAACGGGAATTGAGGATCGGCCAAAACCCTAGACCGCCACCCCTCGATAAACGCACTGATGGGATCCATCGGCAGTTTGTTACTCGAGTTGGAATCATCGTCAGAGGGATTCGACGAGTCCTCGTTCTTCCCTCCATCATCGCCGCCGCCACCGCCGGTAAAGCGTCCCCCTGATCCCGGAGGAGGTACATCACCGCCGTTAGAGGCGAGGGGTGGGAGATCGGAGGCAGCAGATGTAGAGAGGGAAATAGATAGTGATGGTTTGGCGATGGAAGGCGTAGATCGGAGTGAACGAGAGGTGCAGGGAAAAGCGATGTGATTAGAGTTAGGGCTTCGATTGGAGAAGTGGGGATTCGAAGTGGAGCGAAGGAAAGAGAGGCGAAACGCGGCGGCGGCCATGGTACTTTTAGTCGGAAGGAGAAATACTAGCAGTAGCAGGAGTTTTTGCAGGATCGTTTATTTATATACCTTTTCGGGACCTTGGCCTTGGTGCTTTGGGCAGCGTTTAAAACGCTTGGAACACCTCTAACTTCTTCAAATGACAAAATTGCCCTCATGCACGAAGAACACCCCTCTGACAGTTTTTTTTAATATCTAGCTATATACTCACTCGTTACAGAGGACTTTTTTATTTAAATATTATAATATTATAAGATAAAAAATTCACATTTATCTAATATTAAATTATAAATTCACCAAATTATAGAGAAAACTTATAATAAAGATTATATTTAATTTTGGATGAGATTTTTGCACAATATGAGTTAATGATTCATAATTTTTATGGCAAGAAAAGTAAATTATTCTAACATATATTATCACCATTAATTTCTTACAAAATATGCAGAAGGTTGCTAAATAAAAAAATAATATTATGGAAATAATAGTATATAAGGGAAAAAATGGAGAGAAAGAGGGGATCAATGGACGCGATCACATGCGTTCGATCAACCAAAAATAAATATTATCCATCTTGAGGGATAAAATGGGTATAATAAAAAATTACCATGACAAAAAATAGGCCCTCCAATTCTTAGATGCTTTATATAATAGTATAGAAGTATAGATAATTATTATTAAATTAAAATTATTAAAAATAAGAGTGAGAACTGTAAAATTTCAAATATATGAATGGCAGTGCGCCACTGTCAGTGGCGTTGAGCCAAATGCGCCACTGTTAGTGGCGCGTTTGCCTACAAAACGCGCAGATGCTTATCTGTTTGTGTTTGTGAGAATTTATAAGGATTAAACGCGTCATTGCGCAAAATATAGCGCGCCATTCGTATATTTGAAATTTTACACTTCTCACTATTATTTTTAATAATATTAATTTAATAATAATTATTATTAAAAAATTCCCCTCGGAGCATCTCCAATGCAGATGCAGTTGCTAAATATATTCATTTGGACACGTCAATTATTTGAGAAATTGTTTTAAAATTCAATTCCTCTCTCTAGCGTTGAATCAAAATTTTTAATTTTGAAGCGCTAGATAGACGTGTGCCAATAATTAGCGCCGGAAATTAATTTGCGCCAGATAGATGCTCATCATCGTTGATTTTCGCTCCATCATTGATTTTCAACGCAGTTCTAAATCTGACTCAGATTAAAATCGATTTTCTAAATAAGAAATTGCGGTTCTAGTTTCTAAATTAGAAATCTCTTCTTCATCGTTAAAATTACAATAATACAGTGACACATCAGATTATAAATTGAATTAAAACCTCCATTGGAGATGCTCTCACAGAAAATTTCTTTATTTTCTTTTTTTATTTTGATTAATTAACAAATTTTATTGACGGGTAATTTTTACGAACAGAGGTTCAGTTCAACTAATTGCATATACTAACCCACTACTAATTAAAAATAAAAGGATGGTACACAAAAAAAGACACAGTAGTTGCATTTCATAAACCTCTAAATATGTAGCTTTATTTATGATATTATTTCAATTGTCAAAATCAAATCCATTCCATACGATTCTCAAGATTTTATTATTTTCGAGCATATTTTATTGGCAGCTATAATGAATACAAGAGTTCAATTTTAATTATATATATATATGTAAAAATTTAAAATATTTTTTGTCAGACATAAACATCATTCATTGAATGAAACAAACATTTATCATAATAAATCGACAAATTAAAGGAATGAGAAAATTAGATCATATGATTAGTCACGCGACGTTGTAAATAGTAGTTATTTTTTAAATAATTTTAATGTTATAATTAATTTATTATATACTAATATTAACTTATTTTATGTCAATATTTATGCATATTTGCTGATAATATAATAAGTGTCAAATTATCATACATTTATTTAGGATTTTGTAGGGTTAAATTTAGAAAATTATACCAAAAACTATTAAGGTTTTGATGATAATGTTGTTTTTAATGCATAATTCAAGAAAAAAAGGAAAGTAATAATTTATAGTTTGTATGACAATAAAGCTGATTGGTAGAGACAGTACAGTGTACTCAATAGAGCTGCGGGCAACTTATTCTTTTATTTTTCTCCTTTTTAGCAGATCAGACAGCTTGATTAAACACAGACGGTCGATTTAATGGCATAAGGGGTAGTTTTGTCTTTTAATAATCATAAAGCTGTTCGAACAGATTAGAAGCGTGCCCGAAGAAGCCCCCCTTCATTGTTTGGTAGGAATTGGAATGCATTAATATGCCTTATAAATTCATTTTGGAGCGGTTAAACAATTAATAATTTGTTTTTTCCATTCTGTTAAATTATAAAAATAATTTCTAATTTATTTTGACTTTTCAAATATAATGTATTATTATTTTCAGAAATCCGATTGGAAAGACATTTTGTTACTTCGTAAATCGTAATAGATGGGAAATGACTAAATCAGTCCATATCGTAATATCATCTGAGCAGCCTCACAGGATAAGTGGTCACAGTCACATTACCCAACAAATTGTCCGATTATATGGATAAAATTTATATTGGACTATTATTTGAGATTGATTTCTGTTATGTTATATCTCATAATTTCATATTTAAAAGTACATACATTTTTAATGATAATTATGTTATGTGTTTTCGATGGAATGAATAATTTGTTCATTGATAAGTATTTTTTTAATAATAATACGACGTACATCATTTATATACTAAAAAATAGGAAAGAAAAAACATAATAAATTAATTATCATAGTTGTATAAAAATAGAGAAGAGAATTAAAAATAAATTTCAATCTTTTTTCTTTTAGAAATATTAATCATGCCTTCCATCAAGATATATTAGAAGATAGAGGCGAGCAATTTTTATTTTTTTCTAATATAAATATATTAAGTTGTCAAAATAATATAATATTATTTTTATGTATCTAAATAAAAATATCCGCCGCAATGCGCGGGTATACAGCTAGATATAGTACATGTGTGTATCACATGTTAATGCAAAGATGATCGTAGAATTAATTTTGGTTTAATAACAAAAGTAATATTTCATATATGAAAGATATATTTGAAATCCGAATCGAATAACTTTTTAGATCTTTATTTTTAGGTTCTTTTAATTATTTCATATTATCAATATTCTCTATCATTTATTTTGTTTAAAATCCTTCATCTACTTTGATTTAATGACTCTCGTATAATTTTTCTCTTCCCTATTTTAAAAAGGATAAGTGTAACATGCTTACATGCATAAGCTAAAATTAGCTCTAAATTTTCTTTATTAAAAGTAATTTGAAATTTGAATTTTCTAATAATTTTTCAGGTGATATCCGAGAAATAATACTATTATTCTGAAACCCAATAAGTTTTCACAAAAAGTGATTTTATACCACCGATTTCATTAAGAAACATGAGTTTTGAGTTTTGGTACCACAACCTTGATACCTAGGTTTCATTTAACTAATAGTTAACAAAGCCTAATAGTCTTAATGAAAATTTTTAACTCCCTCCACAACTAGGAGGGGATAGGTAATCAACATTCTCAAAATATCAAAGTTCCTCAATTCAGTTTATTTCTAAAAGTTTCCAAACGTATGATCTGGCCCAATTGGCACATCCTTTTGACCATCAAGTTCTCAATACTAGCTGCAAACAAAATATAGTTCATCCAAGTACTAAAAGCAAAACTAAAATTAAGCACTACTCTAATAGTTGTTAACTAGAGAGATTAATCAGTTCTAATATGTTTCTAAAATAAACCTCCTCTTCTGGGAGCTCTAAGCTTACAGTTACACCTGTAATCTGCACTAGCAAGAAGTTAATGTTAGATGGAAATATATTACGTAGTAAAGTTTGTTAATTGTCTCTTTTAATCATACATCAATACTGAGCTAAAGCTATAACTGAAACACCTAAATTCGTAATAGTTTTACAATTAATCCCTTAGAAAACTAATATAGTTCTTTCCTTCCAAATGATACATAAGAATGCCCCCCTTACTAGTTCACATAATTTTGAATCTTTCTATGATATAAGTGCATCAATCTGCCATAATTCTTGTATAGTATGACAATTAAATGTAAAATTATTATACTTGATAACTATCTCCATAAGCATATATAAATTGAACAATGTAAGAAGAGATGATCTACTATTTCATCTTCTCCCTGCCAACTCTTATGTCTAAGGTTATATTTACGAATTTTATTTTTCTGAACCTATCTTAAGAAAATTTTGATTTTGAGTGGTATAAAAGTTGTCCATATGGTTGTGTACTGTGGATGTAACATACCTCCATACTCTAACCAGTTATAATATGAATGAGTGCTAAATAAACCTGAGGCTGATAATCTCCATAAGATTAAATCTTCACTGGGATCAAGAGAGACTGAGGATGACATATTACATAGTGATTGTAGTTGTTCTCTAAGTGTTGGATTAAGAATTCTATTAAAACTAAGATAAAATCTATTATAGCCTATTACTTCAGCCACTTTGATGTTCTGATCAGATGCTAAATCAAATAATAGAGGAAATTGTGATTGAAATGCACATTCAGTAAGTCATCGATCTTTCCAAAATAATATATTATGACCATTACCTAGTTTTTTTATTTATGGTTGTGTTGAAAATTGTCATTTCTTCATTAACCTCCTTCCAAAAGGTAAATGCATTGATTAATGATATCCTATTTTGTTAATTACTCCTAATTATTTTTCCCATAACCCTTGATCATTGGCGTCATTATATCTCTCGTAATTATTTACATAGAAGTGCTCTATTCATGTTCTTTAAGTTTAATATACCCATACCCCCCCCCTTTGATCAAAACTATGACAGACTTGTTTTCAAGCCACTAAGTATATTTGTTCTTGTTAAGTTACCACCAAACCATAAGAATTTTCTACAAAGCCTATCTATTTTCTTCCTTATTTGAACATGTAATTTAAAAATGGCCATCCAATACATTAGTATTGTACTAAGTATAACTTTAATTAATATTAACCTATCTCCTAATGATAATAATTTTTCTTTTCAGTTTTCTAATTTCTTTTCAATTTTATTAATTAGAAATTCTCAATCACTGTTTCAAAAGTTTCTTCTTTTCAATTTTATTAATTAGAAATTCTCAATCACTGTTTCAAAAGTTTCTTCCAATGCAGGGGCACCCCTAAATATGTAATTGGAAATGAAGAAATTTTACAACGATATTAGCATATAGAGAGAGCCTTCTTTTTCTGTTAGGTTAAGTTGAACCAATTCACTTTTAGTAAAATTAATTTTTTGTTAAATGCTCATATCTTATCAGTAAAAATTTCAATGCATCCATCATTCTTGTGTTAGCACTAAGAATGATAAATGTGTCATCTGCAAAATTAAAGTTTATTATATTATCTCCTTCAAAATTCTTTAGATTTTTGATATATCCTAAGCTTTTTGTTTTATATAATTTTTTTTATAATGTATCAACTACTAAATTAAAGACAAAGGAAGAGAAAAGGTAATAATGAATCTCACTGTCTAAGCGCGAAACCCAATAAGTTTTAAAATGATTTTGTAAATGGTTAATCTTGAGGGTAAGATCCTGAAACCAAGTGAACATCAAGTCTTTATAAAATGAATATACAACGAAAGTAAACATAGTTTGATATTAACTATTAAATTATTTTCATATATTGTTACCGATGAATAATTTTTTCGGGGATCTGTTATTTACTTTTGCTTGTTGGCACCGTTACTGATTAAAACAACGTGCCCTTGGCATGAAACTACAATAGTAAAAATGTAAAATGATCTGTGGCTTGAACAGTTAAACCAATTGTTTGATAACCACTAACCAGATACACTGAAAGGGTGAAATCCGTCACCAAGAGAAGCCACAAAAGAACCAAATACTAGGACACCTACATCACAGCCGATGCAAGGAACAAATTGCGATAGGAATATATATTTGTTAGAACTTAGATTCATGTGCTCTATACCAATCCGAAAGTCGAAAGACATTTATTCTCTCTTTTTTTTTTTTTTTTTTGGAAATTGGACAAAAAAAAAGAGCTATTTGACTCGAAACACAAAAATTTGATGTGAAACAATGAAAATGGAAATTGATTTCCCAGGAGAGAAATTAAGACAAAATATGTTACTCATCACTGCAAAGTAAAAAATAGTGCAAGTTACAGCTAAAAAATAATGCAAGCATCACAATTGACAATTCTAATGGTTACAGCTCAAAAAAGGTCCGTCTCCTTTTGTTTTAATTTTGTGCCACCTTAATAATGCAAGTTAATTTTGTTATGTTTACTCCTGAGAAATGATGAAACTGCAAATTTGTGATCTTGTTCGACAAGAAATTCAATCGAAACAAAGCTAAATCCTTCATTAAATAGCGCAAAACAGTACAAGATATTTCCTTCCAAGGTCACAGAAATCACAATTAAGCCTGACGGCTTTATTTATATAAAATGGAGCCTTACGATAAAGTGTGCCCATCAGTAATGCTTGGAACTTGAACCAAGCAGTTGACTAATTAATAGTTAGCCAGGGGGCCAGTTCATCTGTCGTCCTCCAAGGAGATGCACATGCAGATGGTATACCGATTGACCTGAAGAAAAGAAGATAGCAACGATAAGAAAAATGAAAGGAAAAATAGGGTTTTCAGATATGAATTGTGAATTACATTAAAAAAAGAACTGGGAGATGTTAATTCATGTTGATGGACCATAATTCCATTTAGTCCTCAACGATCTTACATTAACAAAAAAGACCGCCGGTTATTGTCTGAACGGCAATTCAAAACTTCAAACTTCATCTAAGAAACTCAATCCAATGACTGTGGTATTATTTTTATCTAACATGTCAGCATCATATTTAGCCAAGCATGTTTTTAAATTTTATGGTCGGAATACAACAAAGTAAAACACAAGGGTTCTAAAAAACAGGTCTCCGTAAGATTAAGTCATACAACTTGCTACATTCAACAACAGTTCAAGGCAGACATTAAATAATGCTCGAAAAATGCAACTCTTCCCTGCACTCAGCCATAAGTTGCATAACAACATTAAGCATGAACAGTACCAATTATTTTGGATGTGTTCGTTCAAATAATATAGTGGAAAATTTGATATGAAGAAATTTATAATGATGTTAGTCTTCACAATTGACCACAGTATCGATGATGTTCACAATGCATGTAACAAACATTTACATCGATAGTAAAAACATGAACTTACCACCGCTGGAAATGCACAACCCATACATTTCTCCAGAAAATATGTTAATAAAGTAGAAGTTCCATACAAGTTTCTGAACTTACATCCAAGGGGACCATCATTAATAACTACTCTGTAGCCATCATCAAGACATTCTTGCTTTCCTACCAGCTTTGCTACATAAAGGAGATAGCCAAGCATATCCACATGCCGCTCCTCAGCCTATTCACAGAGTTTTAACACAGATTAATTGCCCATTCATAAATTCTGCCATCTCCAATTGTTGGAACACCGTAGAGGATCCTACCTCCTAACAATAACATTTATTCTTTACTTAATAAAATAGAGCTTTGACTTTAAATAAGGAAAGCAAATTAATTGATAAATAAAAGAAAAATGTAGAACAAGGAGAGGCTGACATCTGCAATTCAGAAAAATATTTAGAATGTAAAAGATAAACCAGCCAGTGTAATACTAATAAATTTGTAACGAAGAAAAAGAAACAACACCATTGAAAGCCTGGTTAGTCCATCCTTGACTTTCGGGATGATAATTATGTGGGTTGGAGCTTGTGGAGATATGTCTCTGAAAGCAAGAACCTGCCATGTAATATTTAAGAAGCTAATTAGGGATCCAACTTAGTAGAAAAGTCGCCATACAGACAGCTAATAAATTAACTGGAGAGTAGTTTCTTTTTGCATTTCTTGGAAAGTGTTAATCGAGCTCCATTTCTTAAAAGAAGAAGGGATCCAGCTAATCAATTAAGACATGCAATTACTGAGGAGGCATTTCACAAGCTTGAATTATTATTTTCACAAGTATAAGCTGTAAGCATCAGGAAATAGGACAAGATGGTAGAGTAGATAATAAACAGATGCCCCTCCTGATAGCATCTAGTACATTACCAAAACAGTATACATGGGATTGATATTTTTGTTAGAGGAGGATCACCGACAATGGCTAAATCTTGTTGACAATCACATCTTGACCATCAGATCCAGAGTCGACAAGCAGGTAGCACGCAACAAGTTTGGCACAAGAGAAGTTCAATTTCCTCTCACATGAATGTCCAACCCTATTTTGGTATCTGATTGTTGAGAATGTCGAATTTAGGCATTGCAAAGCAATCCCTCTTCTTATTATACTTACATACCTTTTCATCTTCATAAACAACTTTGGATGGTATCTCCTTGTTTATTATCTTGTCGAATCTGCAGTGAATTATATTAACGATTCAACTCACAGTATCACAGCAATAGTATATCACATGCATTCTAACATCAGAAATAACTTCTTAGTTATGAAGTCAAATTGACCTATCTTTTCTCAAGTCTGTTGATAAATAAATCTCTGTATTTTGAAGAAGATCAAATGAATAAAGTGACCCAATTAAAAATGAGAGCCTAATAGTTGGGCAGGTAAACTGATGTTGATTGATAAGTGGCTGAACTAAAATAAGAAACAATTTAGTGATCTCCAGTGATACTAATTTAATTTTCTTTTTAAAAAAAAAGGAGAGGAAAAAAAATCAATTTCATTGAATCCAAAGGTGCATATCAGGTACCAAACCACTGGTACCAGATAAGAACTAACCTCTAAAAATTGAAATTTCATTAATCCTGAAAATCATTTTTAAGTTAAATGATTACATGGAGAGAGGACCAGGGAGATGAGAATCTTAGAAGTCCAAAGTATCATAGCTGCAATTTTCAAAAATTATATGTTGATCGGAATAAAGTATCTTCATTTTTTTTTCCATTAGAAAATGCTAGGGATCTCAAAACCCTCCGATTGAGAAATCACATCCAATTATTAGCTAATAACGCAATCAATAACTGGCGATGAGCATCTAACAAGATCCGGCCTCACTGATGAACGGGATGACAGATCACTGGTTTAAATTTGTGGTACGATGTCATATCAACAGTTTCTAGCTCATAACAGTACAGCACGTCAAAGTTTTTCCACTTAGACCAGGACAAGGGAGGGAGGGATGAGAGAGAGAGAGAGAGAGAGAGAGAGACTGACATGGTGGGGGAGTCGGAAGGAGTAGCGGTCAGAGCAGCAGCTTTCTCATCAGAGGAAGTCGCCATGGATGGAGGAAGAGAGATGGGAGCGGGTTGAAAATGAGAGTTCAAAACCGCTAACCTACTCCGTTCGCTGATTTTATTATTACTGCCATCCGTCGTGCCGCTTTGCATCATCGACATCGACTCATCGTATCACTTCTCTGATCGAACTTTGTTCGCGTATATGCGTTTGCTTTAACTTAAAAAAAAAAATCATATCCGCTGGTCTAAAATGAACGGATCAGGTTTATTTTCTTCTTTTGTACATCCGGTATTCCGGTCCTGAATTTTGTTAAATTTCTGCCGTACAGTGTAAGGGTATTTTTACGGTGTAAATGATTATCTCTTATTTATTTATCCGATCTTATACTAGTTAATAATTACCAGTAGTGAGTATTGTAATAAAATTTATTATTGTTCTGATATTTACATTGTATTTTTTTAACAGAATCATGTTCAATTCTAGATTCTCATAATATCAGTATCAGAATCAATTGATTTGGAATTGTATCGGTATCAAAATCCTTATATATAAATTCATATGGAAACCTCACATATTCGACCGCATACCACATATGTATGTAGTGGTCTTCTATATGCATGAAAAAATCCGCATTTAAAAATACAGATAAGATCGATATGGATATAAAAAAATCATAACTTATTTGATATGAACATGAATAAAAAAATTTAATAGTAAATGAGTAAAATTACAAAAATATATTATTTTCAATATAATTATCTCCTATAATATTTTTTACCTATGTTAGTTGTCCCTAATTTTGTGAGTTAATTACTATGAATTATGAATTATAATTATTATCTCCTCTAAAATTCACCATCTAATAAACTATAATGTTTGAAAGTGTTTCTTCAAATGATAAGATGAAGAAATGTAAAACTTTATTTTAGAATTTTTTTTTGCTTTTAATACATTTTATTTTTCAATTAAAAAGTTTGATAAGAGATGTTTATATTTTTATTTTGTTTATTTTGAAATGATTCAAGTTGGAATTGATTGCATAATTACTTTTTTATTTCATACTAATAAATAGAGATATATTTATATGAAAGGGGTAAGTTCAGATTTTTTTATGAATGATAATAAACTAATTAATATATTAGTATTATTTTGTTAGCGCTCATTACCATTTAGTTACTCGTTTGTTAAAACAAATAAGGATATTGTACGTGTAAATTTAATTTCAATGGGATAAAGATAAAATATGGTAAGAGCCTTAGGTATTTTGTTTATCAATTAATATGTTGTACAACATGCGTTTATTTGTTATCATCATGTCATTTTTGTTCTTGATACTGCGAAAAGTGAAATTAGAATACCAAGAATCGCAATGATAAATAGTTTTATCTAAAACATCATTATAAGATAATTTATTCTTAATTATTAATAGAAGGGTTCTGGTACATCTAAAACAGGAGTCATTCGTTGGAAATCATACATAACCAGCACCCCCTCACGTTATACATCATAACATCAACATGCCAGTGACAGCAATGCCAGGCAGTTACTCAAAACCATCTGTCCATCTATTTGCCGATATAACTAAGATATTAAAAGTTCCACGGTAGAATTTACATAAAAAGCAAACAAAAATAATACCAAATCTAAAGCCGGATAATATTGCAATAGCTAAAGTGCTTAACTAGAAAAGTACCTAGCAGGCTAGCACAAACAAGCAAATTATAAAACAAAGCAAATCTACAGAGAGAGTTAAAATAATATTGACAAAGTGAAAATAAAAAAAAATCAAAAAGAGGCCGAACTAGTTCTCCTAAGTTGGTACCTGGGTGCTGGTGCTGGGCCCGCACAAAGCATTTTGTCAAGTACCTGCAGCAACAACTACACTACATTAGTTAAATAAATAAATCAGAAGGTTCAAATACAGGATAATAAATTAAAGCAGATGACCAATAATAGCAGTTAAGATGTATCTTATTTGGTAGACTAGAACTTTATGACAGCAACCAGGTATTATACTGAAATGGACTGCCTAGTACCAAATATAAAGTTCTGGTATCAGTGATGTGACCTTGTGGTAAACAAGCAAATAGATACGAATTGATGTGTTTCAGGTTGTTAATATATTCTAGTCATATGAAGGCTTGATTGTTATACATAACAGTACCGACTTAAAAGTAAAGGAAATAAACTTATAAACTGGTATTTAATTGGACAAATTTCAACTCAATGGAAACCACCTTATGAGCAAGCTGGTCCAACATAAACCCATTCAACAATCATCAAACATCTCAGATCTGTCAAGTCATTTTCCCCAGTTGAACCAAACATTATTAACCCAATTTTAGTTCAAACTGCACATGGCTCAAGAATAAAACCACAAACATATCTAATTAAAGTGGAGAAAACAAAACCATCATTTTCATAGCAAGACACCTTTTGTTTTTTAAGCTGATCGTTCTCCTCTTCCAAGCGAGACACTTTATTCTCTAACTCATTTGTGTAAGCCTGCCCAATTTTTAATACAATAGTTCTGTTAGACATTTAAACTTGTGGCAGTTGGTATGAAAGAAACAAGTGTACACTTTTTTTTTATTCCTTTCCTATTTCTTTCAGGGTTCTATTGTTATAAACTACACATGTGCTGGTAATGTTCATGCCAGATCAGGTTCCAATATGAGACAGTTCAGGATTGCTCTGATATTAACTTGCTGGTAAAAGATGGCAAATTTTTGGGAGCCAATCTAAAAAAAAAAAACCCTTGAGCTCCAGACAACACTGCATCTAAAGCATCACTTATTCTTTTAAATTAGGAATCGTGACACAGAGAGAATGATATGAAGGTACCTGTTTCCTAGCTCTTGATCTAGCAGCAGATTCCCGATTTTTTATCATCCTTTTCTGACGCCTCTCATTCATCTTATCCACCACCTCACCTGAAGCAGATGCAGGTCCAGAGCCAGTCCCACAGGTTCTCTTCCTCCCGGGAGTCTCCACCTCATCCTGTCTCCCCCCACCTGGGTACATTGCATCTATAACTGTGCCTGGCCCCATTCCTCCAACATTTACCGAGGGTCCCATCCGACCTGGTATGAAGTTGCCCAAACCTGAGCCAAACCACTGCATCCCTCCGGGTTGTGCATGTGCCACAGTAACCATGCTACTATTTCCCATGAAGTTGCCTGTATTAACATCCTTGCCATATTCCTCTAGTACCACTCCAGCTTTTATTAAAAAGGATTCTAAGGTCATTTCTCCCAACTGGTCATCTCCAGTTTTGTTATCTTCCTGCCCTGAAATGCCTCTCCAGACCTCATCGACAGTTTTCTTGCTCAGTGCCGCTGGCATAGTTATGCTCCCTTGGCGCGGAAGGCTTGAACCAAAACTGCTACTAGGACCGGCTCTCAACCCAGTAGAAATAATGGGTCTGGGTGGTGACTCAGATTCAGCAGTCCCTTCAGGGAATATGCTTTTGAGGAGTTCATCAAGGTTCATGCTAAGTAATGGTTCATGTAGGTGGGATTGCACTTCATTTAAAGTTAGACTGTATAGAGATCCTTGCCGAGCTATGTTTTGGATGTGGGAATCTGTCTGGTGGGGTCTGTCCCCACTATCACCGTTTTTAGAGGCCATTGTTTGACTGCCCATCGACCAATTTGTTTTCTCTGTGCTGATTTGGTTTATTGAGGAATTTGAGAACTCATGGATGACTTGAAACAAACTGAAAGTTGAAAATTTTCAATGCTCTTTGGTCGATAAAAGAAATTGAATCAACTTATCTGCATTTTGAAAGGACAAGGCTTAGAGCGCACAGATGACTAATTGAATTAAAAAAGTATTATAGTGGCAATAAATTGGTAAATCCTCTGCCGGTTTTATGATCAATAGGAAATTTCTAGGAACTAAAATTAATTCCGAGTTCATTAATGGCGGAGAAAGAAACCGGTGTCCCACATAAATCCTAAAGCCCTGATTAACATTTATATAAACAATCAGCACAAAACGACCAAATTAAAGCTAAAAGCGCCCAAAGGAAGGAACGAATTAATCAACGTTTGACCAATTGCAGGTGCTTGAATGAAAAAAAAAAAATACTCTTTTTATTCCCACCAACCGCATCCATTAATGAAATTTCACCTCCTGTAAAAACCAGAGAGATTAGACGAAAATAGACTAAATTCGAGAAATTGACTTACAAGATATCAGATCGATTGAATCCTCGTATTAAAATCGGGGAAAAAAATATTTGCGACTTCTTCAGTGAATGTCCAAGAGCCGAGTTTTCTAGAAAAATAAAAGAAATAAATTGAGGGGGGGGGGGACAGAGTGACCTTGGCCATGGAAGCATTTCTGTTGCATTTTATATAGTTAGATGACGTCATCGAAGAAGGGGAAGAGTAGAGAAGAGCAGATAGAATGGGCCCAATTTTTTACGGGCTTTCACTCTCTTCAGCTATTTGATGAAATAGAATTTGGTGTCCAGCGCACGGATAGTCGCAGCTGAAACGACGGGTTCAAATTCTAAGGAACCCTGAAATATTGACGTCTTAGAAAAGTTATATATTAATATAGATCTTTAATATAAGGATGGTCTCTAATTAAAAAAAAAATTATTTTATTAATCATAGAGAACCCTACAAAATATTTTTTGATTATTTATTTGATGGAGGAGAAAGAGAAGAAAAAAGTTCAGAAAATTTTCATCATTTGTTTAGGATTTGGGAGGAAGGAAAGGAGGATAATTTTATGACATTAGAAAGGAGAACTGAAAAGTAGAAAGATTTTGGACAATTATCTCTATTAGAAAGAAGAAAGAAGAGAAAAAAAAATAAACTGGTGAGTGATTGTAAATGTTTTCAGCAATAATTATTAAAATTTTGAAGAAAAAAATATTGAAATAAAGAAGATAACCATTTGTCAGTTTTTATTTCTTAAAATGATTTGCGTATATTAACATTTACATATGTAAAAAAGAAGATAACTATTTGTCGGTCTCTATTTTTTGAAATAAAGAAGATAAGTACAAAAAAATGATTTGCGTATATTAATATTTACATTGTACACAAACTATCTTGACTTGAAAGCGTTCTTAATATTTAAGCATGAAAAATTTGTCGTGTGGATACCTAGAGTTACATTGTGGAGCATAAATATATTTTCTCTATAAAATATCAAATTCTTAATACATAAAAAGATTAAGATTTTAATTTTTTCAAGCATGTCATATCATCACTTTTTTCCACCATTAATTTGTTTAAATCTCTTTATCTTCTTGAATCCAATGGCTCATATAAAATAATTTATCCCCTTATTTAAAATAATGTGTGTATTACTCTTAAAATGATTTTAACCTTTTTATATGATCCTTTATTGATCATTATGTGTTTAATTATATTATTTATTATTATAATTATTATTACTATTATTATAATCATCATTATTATTTAGCATTTAAAAATATTATAGTTATTTTTTTAATGTAAAATTTTATATTGCTAATTATTTTTTTAAGAACTATATTGTCGGGCAAAACCCGAGTTACAACCTTAGTCCTATATAAATATTGAGAGGCATTATTTTCGGCATAGATATTCAAACTTGAAGTATGTGTATAAGTGTACGGTGTCGATTAATTAAGTACGTCCAAATATTTATTGTGTTGGATATGAACTCTGATGTACCAGTTTTATATGCACACATGTGAAGCGTAATCGAAATTTTGTTTAGTTTGTTAAATTACAAATCAAATTAAATTTAAAAAAATATATTAGTCAAATAAATAAATATTCAAATAAATCAAAATTTTATTCAATTAAATCGAAATTATAATGGTCCAGAAGTGATGAAGAATATCGATATTTCTAAAATAATGATAGAAGAGAAAAATAATTAAAAAACAAAATTAACAAACAAATAATACTAAGAAAAATAAATATATTTATACCATCTTTAATGCGACTCTTATTCATATCAAGTAAAATTAATTTACTTATCAAATTTTGGGCTATTTGATCTATCTAATTTAAAAAAGAACAAATAAATAAAAAAAAATTAACCAAAACAAAATTTTTGAAAAAAAAAAAACGAATCAGAGGGGTGGAGTCAGAGATTCAGTTTGGAGGGATGTATAATTATTGGGGGTAATTTTAAAAAAAAAATCAGTCAGGTGGCGGCGCCCTCCCCCAATGCATGGTTCCGCCTTGTAGATAGTTTAATATTTAATTGTTCAATTAAAATTCCATCTGCCCCTATAGACAGACAGTTTAATATTTAACAGCTCAATTAAAGTTCCATTTTCATGCCCCTACCTGCATAACATAAAATGTAATTGTAGTTGGTGTGATTCCCTCTTCTTATAGAAAATAGTAGCTTTTCCGAGATAACTATATAAAAAAAAGAGTTGTGTTACGGTGTTATATGTAGTATGGATAGACAGATCGTTTTTTTTTTATTTTCAAACTTTACATGATCGATCCGACAATTCAAAATAATTTTCATATAAAATTCTAGTTATATAACAAAAAAATTTATTTTTATTTATTTTTATTATATTTTAAGATAGTTAGAAAATCACTTAATTTAATTATTATGGACTAGTCATTCAAAAAAAATTTCTTTCTTACAAAATAGTATTTTTTTTAAATATAAAATTTGATCAATAATATAAAAATTATTTTGAATGGTTGAATCAATCATTTATATTTAAAAAAAATAAAAAATCCGTAACATATGGATCATCCATACTACGCGTAGCACCGTAATCAAACTCATAAAAAATACATTTTATTTATAGGAATGTCTTGGCGAGTTAGCGCGCGGATCTTATAAAAGTTTCAATATATATATAAATATATGTATGTATTTGATTTTGTTCAAGAATATATTAAAAAAAGGATTTTGGTGTTGAATATGGACTTGGATGTGCTCTAGTTCGGTTGCACAGTGCTCCTTCACTAAATTAATGTTAATAATTTTGGTTAATAATGTATTTTTTATCTTATATTTTTGTAATATATCCTTATTTGTAAAAAAAAAACATATTTGAGTTTTCTAAATTATAAGAATCATTTTATTATTAATATTCAGAATAACAAACTTCTTATTATGCAATCAATATACTGGAAACACAAAGATGATATTTTTCATATTTTTAAGAATAAAGTTATTATAGAGGGTTGTGGAACGCAGGTGAAGATACATATATAGTATGTAAAGGAGATGACAATTCACATTCGGAAGATATTTATAGAATTGTTTGGAGTAATCATAAGAAATAAACGTGAACCTAAAAACACTTGATGTTGTAGTGATGATGTACACAAGGCGATCAGTGAGAAGAAATGATGCTACAAATGTTTATATCACCACATGACTGATGAAAACATATATAAGTACAAAAAAGCGGAAAAACACACAAAAAAGTTATGAGCGAAGTAAGGGGCCAGACATATGCGGAATTGTATCAGAAACTAGATACGAAACATGATGAAAATGATGTCTACAAAATGTCTTAACTCCGAGAAAGGAAGATAAGGGATTTCAACCAAGTAAATGTATTAATGATGCGGCTGATAGGTTTTTGGTGAAAGATGATGAGATTAAGAATAGACGAGAGAATAGTTCGACAAACTATTCAATGACGAAAGTGAGAAAATAACGATTGAGTTGGACAACTCAGTTGATGACATTAACATGTGATTTGTTTCGGAGAATTCAAGAGTGTAAGGTGAAAGAAACTTTAAAAAGAATGAAAACAGATAAGGCGTTAGGACCTGATGACATCCCGATTGAAATATGGAGATATAGCTATAGTGTGGTTCACTAAACTATTTAATATTATTTTTTGGTTCAATAAGATACATGATGAGTGAAAAAAGTATATTAGTACTAATCTTCAAAATAAAAGAGATATTCAAAGTTGTACTAATTATAAAGAATTAAGCTCATAAATCATACCATGAAGTTTTGGGAGAGAGCGATTAAGCATCGTTTAAGAAAACTAACAATCATCTCCAAAAAATTAGTTTGATTTATACATGAGAGGTCCATCATGGAGGCGATTTTCTTAATAAGATAACTTATGGAGAGATATCGAGAACAAAAGAAGAACTTATATATCATATTTATTGATTTAGAAAAATATATGATAAAATACTAAGAAATATCATGTGGTGGATGCTTGATAAGAAATTAGTCCAAATAAAGTACTCTATTCTTATTAAGGATATGTACACAAATATTATGATTTATGTTAAAACATATGATGGTGATTCTGATATATTTTTTATTAAAATAAGATTACATCAAGAGTCACTATTGAGTTCATATATTTTCAACTTAGTGATGAATGAGATAAAAAATGACATATAATGAGATATTTCTTGGTGCATGCTCTTTGTTGATAATGTGATGTTGATTGACGAGAGTAAGATTAAAGTTGATCATAAACTAGAGTTGTAGAGATAAATTTTAGAATCAAAAGGTTTTAAACTTAGTATGACTAAAATCAAATATATGAGGTGTCAATTTAGCGGGGAAAACTCCGGATGATGAAGATATTAGTTTTGATTGATAAGTAGTATCAATGAATGACACATTTTGATATTTAAGATCGATGTTGTAAAGTGATAAAGAGATCGATTAAAATATTAGTCATAGAAGAAGAGTCAGATGGTTGAAATAGAGACAAACATATGGTATTCTCTATGATAAAAAGACCCTAAATAAACTAAAAGACAAATTCTATATGACGATGATTAGACATGCGATGATGTATGGTGCAAAATGCTGGGCTACAAAATATAACACATCCAGAAGATGAGTGTAACTGAAATACATATATTGCTTTGGATATGTGGCCACAAAAGAGAGATTGAATCAGAAATAATGATGTACATGATAAACTTGGGGTAATACCAATTCAAGAGAAATTAGTTCAACATCATTTGTGGTGGTTTGATCATATCCAACGAAAACCTCCTAAGACATCAATACACAATGATATTCTAAGTCATCCTGAAAACACAATAGAGGAAGATGTCGACCGAGACTGACAATAAAAAGAAATTTGAAGAAATAAAGTATATCCAAATAATTTACTTTGAATAAGAGTGCTTGAAAGATGACAATTCTTATATTAGAACCATAATTTAGGAATTTGAGTCTAGTAGTAGAGTTATAGACGGTAGATTTTTAGATTTTTAGTTCTTAGATTTTAGAATTTAGAATTTAAGATTTATAAATATTTTATAATATAGATTTATCGTATTATATTTTTATTATTATTATTATTTATTACTATTATTATTAGCATATCACCATCATCACCATCATCATTATTATCACATTATTATCATCATTCTCATTTTATTTTATTTATCTTTTCATCATTATCATTACTATCATTGATATTTGAGATCTCCGATTATATGTTTTCGAATTGAATTTTATTTCTTACATACTCCACTTTTCTTGAGATTAAAACTTTATTATCGTTGTTATATTAATTCATATACACAAACTTACCGCACCGATTGGACGGATGGGACCAGATCAGTGGCGGATGTAGGATTTTGATCTGGGGGGCAATTATCGGATTGTAATAGTTTATCGGGTTCAAACCCATTAACTAATCGGGTACTAAATAAAAAATTAATAATTTAATATATATCCTTATCTAATAAAAAATATTAAAATAATAACTTTTTATATATTAAAAATAATAATAAAATAAAGCTCAAAGTAATAGATAATTAAGTTGATGAATAAAGCTTTCGTTTATGTAACTTTATATTTTGATATTTTTGCATAATTATTTTATTATGTATAATATTAAATATTTTTTTCTCAATAAAAATAATCAAACAATTCAGAAACGGTAAAAAAATAATTTAAAAGGGACACGTGCTTTTGGACCGTATTGTATCCGCCCCGTACCAGATGACTTTCACCTCTAAGCTTTCGTATTTATGAGATATCTTACGAAACTTTGTTATTTTTTTTACATTCACAAGCTAGCAACGAAATATTTATATTTATCGCATGGGATGTTTTCGGCGGTCCTAGTTTTAATACAACGTCCTTTTAAAAAAGAAAAAAAAACAGTTTCCATATTTTGGACGCAAGTCTTGAGATGATCTTACGATCTATACGCACAGATCAATATCCTAGCTAGTAGTACTGTATAATAAAGTAGGCAGTTTTTTTTTTAAAAAAAAGGATACAAATAACCTCTAACAGTATAACTGACAACTTTAAATTTAAATATTTAAATTTAGATAATACTTCACCCTCTAAAATATTCTAGACGGATGTGAATTCCTATATATACACACAGTTTGGATGAGAAAAATGAATCAGCGAGAATAGTTATTAATTCAGATTTTCGGAACAGTATCTTTATCAATTTTTAATTAATTTACTAAAATAATAACTACAGCTCAATATTTTGAAAAAAAATATTTGGTCATAAAAAATGAAATAACAATTAAAAGAAATTGTAGCCCAAACCAGCACCATTCTTCATCCCAATCAAACAACCCGTAGAGCGTAGGCACATAATTTATAGTTGTTATCATGTCAATGTGTTTATTTGAAGTGTTATTTTTTTTACTTCCATCTGAAAGATAATACATGATATATGCTTAATTATTCAATCAGTCTATATATGCCCCTAAGCAATTGAAGTATGGAGTTGCTGCAGAGCGCCTAAATGATAAATGCTCATCTCCTTCGCTATGCAAGCACCCTCTTGGATAATACGATTTACTTAATCATAATATATAGAACTTTTACTCTATTTATCCTTAACCATGCACATATCATCATATTTAGCAGTGTAGCACCTACATAGCAAGCATGGACATCCACTTATCTTGCCAACGCATTAATTAACATTATCCCTTTTCCTCATAAGTGAGCAATTGGTAGGGCAACCCTGATCCAATGATGACTGATGAAGATTGAATAGTTACTACATGTTAAAAGGAGAATTATTCTCGATCTGGACTCTGGCTACGTGTCTTCAATTTTATTGTTATTATTTTATTGTTACTATATTATTATTTATTATGATTATGCATTTAACTATTCTGTGTTTCTGACATTGTGAGGTACGCCCACAATTTGTTTAACTACATACTGTGCCTAATACTGGGAGAAAAAACATGTGTTACAGTCACCAGGGATCCAAAATTCCAAATCCATACGGTCAGGTTTTCTAAACAAAAGTAAAAAGATGCTAGTGAAATATTAAATAAATTGAGCTTTAAAAAAAAAGAAATATATTGAATTAATTAGCTGCGTCTTATTCGTGACTCTCCTCTGTGAGCAAATTTTTACAAGGGGACGGAGAGAATCGCTATTAGGGGCTGTTAGGGTGTTAAAAGATCGGATAATATTTAATTTTACTGTGATTTGATTCAAAAAATAGTAAAAGTTATCCGATTTGTAGTCTTATTAAGAGATATCCGTATTCGTATTTGTATCTAAATTTTTTTATGGATAAAGATATAGTTTAGCTATTATGTACCTATCCATATCCGATCGTTTATCTATTATTAATCAATATTCGACACTATCCGAATGTATATGATCCGATATTATTTGAATAAGTATCCGAAATATTTATATTATATATTTTTTAATTAGATTTTTAGTGTACATTAAAAATCTAATTTATTTTATATATCCAATTTGTATTAATGTATGATTTTTTATAATTCACTGATACATTTGAACTATTAATATAATAATAATTAATATTTGTTTTTTTATAATTAATGATTCTATCAAAAAATAGTATATAATTATTTTTCAATAATATATAATTTTTTATTTAATATCCGAAATATATCAATTTTCATATTTGTATCCGTCCGACGATCCATATCCATATATCTGTCAAATATCCGATTTGTATCCATATTCAGACTATCTATATCCGAAAAATTATAACAAATATAAATATAGTAAGAACACTATCTGTCCATATCCGATCCGTTTACGCCCTTAGTCGTTGTTCTTTCAAAAATAAAAATCTAAGTACATCATCTAGGATTTGAATAATGTAGTTTTTTAAATCAAATTAGCAATTTTGTTCTCAAACTTAATATGTTTCAATTAATTAAGAACTGTTATATTTCAACTCGATCATTTATCTGACTCAAACCCCCGCCACTTGCCATATCTACACGACTACGCCTTTTTTGTTTTCAAGTAAGGCTGCTATAATAACAAATGACAACTCAAGCTGAAGGCTACATAGCCGGCAACATTTGTAACTTTTCCTTGGTTAATTAATTTATTGGCTTATTGCTGGCGCTCACCAGCAACTTTGAAAAAATAAGGCTGCTACACTTGCAACTGTTGTTTTATATTTGCATATACTAAGCAATGAAATTTAATCTTATTATTTCTGTAAAAATGTATATCAATTAAATAATGTAAAATTGGATTAGTTATCCATAAAGACTAGTTGCCACTCAATCTCTAAAAAATAAAAATTTAGCGGTATGGCATGAATTTAGATGGCATATAGTAGTTGTTGGAGTTGGAAAAAGGTTCCGGAATGCCAGGGCGTCTGAGCAATTGGAGAATTTGGACGCACAAAAGTAATAACACTTTATTATGAGATTGGGTAGTAACTTACTATTTAAATATAAATTCACTGTTTTGAAACAATGAGAATAACTATTATTTTAGGGAGTGTTTGGCACTCAATGGAATAGTAAAAAGTTGGAATAGAATAGCTATTTCGACGAATTAATTTGCCAAACGAATTTTAGACTAAGTAGAAGAGTGCGGAATAGTGCTAATCCGGTATACCAACTTATAGGTGGAATACCGGATTAGCTCTCGTCGGAATAGCGATTATTATTTGATTATATTATATTATGATTATGATTAAGATTTAGTATTATTATATTATTATATTATATTTATAATTATAATTTATTATTATATTAATATTATGATTATTATTATCATTATATTATTATTAAATTATTATTATCATTATTGTTATTATATTATCGTTACCATTAGTATTATTATATTATTTATTATTATTATAAATATAATTTTAATATTATATTATTATATTATGAATATAAATATAATTATTTTATTATTATATTATTATGATCAAGATTATTTATTATTATATTATTATATTATGATGATTATGATTATGATAATTATTACTTATTATTATTTTATTATGTTGTATTATATTATTATATATTGATTATAGTGATGATTAATTTATTATTATATTATTATAATTATAATTATTTATAATTATTTTTATGATTATGATTATATTTTTATTATTATATTATTATGATTATGGTTATATTATTATGATTATGACTATAATTATTATTATCATGATTATGATTATGATTATTATATTATGATTATATTATTAAAATTATGATTACTTATTATTATATTATTATTATTATTATTATTGTAATTATAATTTTTTATTATTATATTACTATATTATGATTATGTTTATATTTTTATTATATTACTATTATAATATTATTATTTATTATGATTATTTTTATTACTTTATTATTATTTTATTATGTTGTATTATATTATTATATGTTGATTATAGTTAAGATTAATTTATTATTATATTATTATAATTATAATTATTTATAATTATTTTTATGATTATGATTATATTTTTATTATTATATTATGATGATTATGATTATGGTTATATTATTATGATTATGACTATAATTATTATTATCATGATTATGATTATGATTATTATATTATGATTATATTATTAAAATTATGATTACTTATTATTATTATATTATTATAATTATGATTGCAATTATAATTTTTTTATTATATTACTATATTATGATTATGTTTATATTTTTATTATATTACTATTATATTATTATTATTTATTATGATTATTTTTTATTACTTTATTATTATTTTATTATGTTGTATTATATTATTATATGTTGATTATATTTATGATTAATTTATTATTATAATATTATAATTATTTTTTTGATTATGATTATATTTTTATTATTATATTATTATGATTATGATTATGGTTATATTATTATGATTATGACTATAATTATTATGATCATGATTATGATTATTATATTATGATTATATTATTAAAATTATGATTACTTATTATTATTATTATTATTATATTATAATTATGATTGTAATTATAATTTTTTATTATTATATTACTATATTATGATTATGTTTATATTTTTATTATATTACTATTATAATATTATTATTTATTATGATTATTTTTTATTACTTTATTATTATTATTATCTTACTATTATGATTATTATCTTATTATTATTATTATTATTATTATTATTATTATCATCATCATCATTATTAGTATCATAATTATTCATATTTTAACTATTCGAGTAACAAGCTATTAAACGATATTTTCACTCTTCCGAATAGTCAAGAATACCACTCTTCTACCACTCTTCCAAAAAAAATACTATTCTATCACTCTTCCAAAAGTTTGGCAAATCAAGAAATATTTTGGATAATTATGATACTAACAATGATGATGATGATGATGATAATAGTAAAATAATAATAATAGTATTAATAATGATAATATAATAATAAAATAAAATAATTATCATAATCCATAGTCATAATCAAAATAAATAATAATATTCATAGTTGTAATATGAGATAGCTTATGGTGCTTTGCAAAACAAAAAATCGTTATTATTTCGGGGTGAGATTTCATATCCCAAAGTCTCAAATGGTCAATTTAAGTTGCTCAATAATTTCTTCATGTCAAAATCTTATTGGATTTTAAATTTCATGATTTTTAGATATTATGACTATTTTTTAAATTATTTTTAAAAACAGCCATGTTTACATAAAAAATAGTCTATTTCGGGACTGTTTTTAAAAATAATTTAAAAAATAGATAGAAAGCTCAAAAAATTATTAAATTTAATATCCTACAAAATTTTGATATGAAAAAATTATTGAGCAACTTAGATTGACCATTTGAGACCTCGGGATATGAAATCTCACCCCGAACCAATAACGATTTTTTGCTTTGCAAACCACCATAAGCTATCTCATAATATAATATAATATAATATAATAATAATAAATAATCATAATAATATATAATAATTAATCATAATCATATAATAATATATAATCATATTTATAATCATAATATAATAATATAATACTAAAATCATAATAATTATAATATAATAATAAAATTAATCATATAATAATAATACTAACAATGATGTTAATATAATAATAACAATAATTATAATAATAATATAATAATAAAAAATAAATAATCATCATAATATTAATATAATAATAAATCATAATCATAATAATATAATAATAAATCATAATCATAATTATAATCATAATATAATAATATAATACAACATAATCAAACAATAATCGTTATTCCAACGAGAGCTAATCCGGTATACCACCTATAACTTGGTATACCGGATTATCATTCTTTCGCACTCTTCTACTTAGTCTAAAATTCATTTGGCAAATTAATTCATCGAAATAGCTATTATATTCTAATTTTTTGCTATTCTACCAAGTGTCAAACAAACCCTTACTGTTTTGAAAGAGAATTGAATAGTTTTTCTCTCATTTTCATCATTTAAAATAAATTATTATTTTGAACATTCAATTCAAACCATTTTACCATTTGAAATACATTATTTTTTTTACTATTTTCGTGCTAATTTAAAAATTATTATTTTTTTCACAATCCTCATATATTATTCTTAATTTTTTTAACTATTATTTGTTGCAGAATCCTCATATATTATTCTTAATTTCTTTATTTTTTAACTATTCTTTGTTGTAGAATCCTCATATATTATTCTTAATTTCTTTATTTTTTTTAACTATTCTTTGTTGCAGAATCCTCATATATTATTCTTAATTTCTTTATTTTTTAAACTATTCTTTGTTGCAGAATCCTCATATATTATTTTTAATTTCTTTATTTTTTTTAACTATTCTTTGTTGCAGAATCCTCATATATTATTCTTAATTTCTTTATTTTTTGTAACTATTCTTTGTTGCAGAATCCTCATATATTATTCTTAATTTCTTTATTTTTTGTAACTATTCTTTGTTGCAGAATCCTCATATATTATTCTTAATTTATTTATTTTTTGTAACTATTCTTTGTTGCAGAATCCTCATATATTATTCTTAATTTCTTTATTTTTTTTTTTAACTATTCTTTGTTGCAGAATCCAATCATGCTCATCATGAATAACCCTCTAAGATTTCAAATAATATTGATAGTAAAAGATAATTATATGAAAGGGGATGTAGCTCAAATGGTAGAGCGCTCGCTTTGCATGCGAGAGGCACGGGGTTCGATCCCCCGCATCTCCATTTTTTTGTGCGACTTTTTCTCTATCGACAATCGGTTTATTTTTTCCTGATCATTTATAATATTAAATAAAAAACTGTGTGCTCTTTTCTTCCTGGGCCGGACCGAATACTTTAATTCCGACTCGCCTGATCAGTGGTCGCTCCAGTGCGCATCACACTGGAGACGTGTGGTTGAACTTGGTCACTATTCGACTTTCCTCGCCGTTGCTTTCAGATCCTGTGCGGTGACCAAGTTCAACCATCCCGCCCGCTTCTCGATTTTTATATTTTATTCGTCACTCTCCCCGCTCCGCTAGGCTATCTATACCCATGGTCGTGGACTCGTTGCTTCTCAACTCCTCCGAAGAGAAACCTTAATTGTGGATTCTGTATTTTCGTAACCGCGAAGTTGTCTTCAACGGTCTTTCTCAATTCCAGCTTCTTACTCTCTCCCACCAAACGGTCTTTCTCAATTCCAGCTTCTTGCTCTCTCTCTCTCTCTCTCTTTTGAAATCTTTACAGAGGCTGCAAAGTTGTGGGCGAGTATTGAACTCTCAACCTTTGGTTAGAACAGCCTTAGAACTCTCTCTCTTTCTCTCTCTCTTTTTAACCTTTCTACCATTCTGCTTTCTATTCAGTACTCAGTGTATCTCTATTTACTTTCCAGCGCCATTATTTCTAATGGCGATTTCAGCCTTCAAATCGACATCTAGGAGGGGAAATTACACCAATGAATCTACCTATTCGTCTTCTGCTTCAACATCGGCTTCTTCACGAGACCAGACTTCAAGAGATTCTCTGAGGAAAACCACGATTCGTAGGTCTAGAAGTGTAAGCGCGGTGCAAAGAAGACAACTTTTGCAAGAGGAGTATGCTAATAACACAAGAGATAACCCCCTATTCAACTGCTCCAGTGGGAGCTCTAAATCATCATCAAGTGAGAGAGATAAATTAGTGATTGGTAAAGAAAGGGGAGATGGGGTTTGCACTGAAAAGAATGGCCGAACGGGCCGAGCCCTGGCTTCAGCAAAGCCTCGAGAAAGAAGCATATCACGGGTAGATCCAATGCAGAGGCAGCTGCGATCTGTTTCGCGTGGTCCATCCAAGGCTGTTGAGGTAATTCGGTGGTTATTTCAATTAGTTTTATGCATGTGAGGTGTTTGGTGATAGGTTCATGCAAGTCTATTGTTTTTTTAGAACTTGCTTTTTTAATTAGTTTTATGCATGGAAGGGTTTGATGAAAGATCCATCAAGTCTATTTTTTTTGAACTTATTTTAATTAGTTTTATGCATGTGAGATGTTTGATAAAAGGTCCGTGAAACTAGAAATCACAGATCAGTTACTACTGTTATCATAATCTTATTCCTTTTGTTCATTTTATCAACAGAATGACTATCCTTCCACTGACACTGATGAGGGAAAAATATATGAGACTGTCAGATCTGAAGTGCAAAGAGCTGTTACTCAGATCAAAGATGACCTTGTGAATGTAAATTACACTGAACCTTTTTTAATAAAAATCATTATGACGTTTTAATTCACTTCAGCAATGACGTTAGACTATTTCAGCATTTCTAACAAAAAATAACGCAACTCTGTCCATTTTTATCAGGCGATGAAGGGAAGGAGCACATCGGATATGCTTTCTGATTCGGATGGAGCTGAAATTGCATCTGATATCAGAACTGATTATGCCTCCAAGCTTGAAGAGGTTAAATTTTATTATACTAAATTTACATTAGGATCTGTTATTCCAATCTGTTGGTAAATAGTAGTTCCACAGCTTTATAAATGTAAGGTTTGCATTCTTCTGAAAAGAAAGTTATCCACTACTTGCCGATATTTCACAGAATTTGCCATGCTATATGTGAACAAGAGCAACCGATATGGGTTTTATTATAATGAGCAGCTACCAATATGGGTCTTTATAATGAAATACACTCATGATGAACAAGGGCAACCATATGGTGTTATAAACTTATAATGAATAATGACCAATTTCTTTTGCAAAGTTAGGCTATACTCGGTTTTTTTTGGTGTGTGTAAAGTTCCTCTTTTTTATTTGTAAAAGCTGAAACTTTTATGAAACAGAATTGTAACACTGCTTTTGTTTTTTATGAAACTCAGTCACAGGAGAGAATACTCAAGCTGCGTGCTGAGCTCATAGTTGAAGAGCAGAGAAAGGAAGAACTGAGTAAAATTCTGAAGGAGGTTTTATCTTCTCCAGATTCTTCTGGATCATGCCAAACTATGCCTAAAAGAAGGGTACATTTTTCCATATTTTTCTTACCCTTTAATTTCACTTTGCTTAAAAGAGATTTAATTTTTCTTTTCAAGTAGGTTTCTGCCAAACTAAATTGTTTTTTAGCATACAAGCACCATCATCGTTGAACTGTACACCTGTTCTGCGCTAGCAGTGCAGTGAAGTGATGTCATAAACATACTGCAAAGCCCCAAATCACATGGCGCCTTCTGGTACTGTATTTGAGTTCTATGGTGCCAGACTGGTTTCTTAGTGAGGCTAGAATTTATAGTTTACCAATCAATTAAGAAAGTTAAAGCTAAATTTTGCAATGCGTATCGGATATTCCAAAGAAGAAACTCCCCAGCCCCTGACCAATGACGTCTGGGTTCAAACCTTGTTTTTCTTTTGCTAATTTTTTTTAGCAATTGGATTCAGACAAGTGTTGAGAGGCATGAGGTGTCAAGGCGCTTAGAAGAAGAGGCGATGAGCTATTTTGAAGAATGTGTCTCAATTTCGAATTTTGATGGGTCGGATCTCTCCTCTCAGGAAGACCATTTACCAAGTTCAACAGCTTGTAGACCAAAATTGGAAAATGATTTATTCCTATCAAATGAAGAGATGGCCTTTGCAGAGTCATTGATATCTAATAATTTTGAGGTCGGTACAGCATTGCCTAAATAATTTCACTTTAGCTTTATAATGTGGAAAATTAATTTCTGTTTTAGCTGATGCATGCCAGTGTTCTTCTCATTTGCACAAAGTACATATAATGTTTAACTTAGTTAAGCCCTTGACCCCGCAAGTAAGCCTACTTGCATAAGCTTGCTAACATTTAGTTTTATCATCTTTGGATGATGCAACTTTTCAAGTCAGTTTGGTTTAAACCTATACCCTTACGTAACACCTTGTATGTTGTACTTACTGTCCTTACCTTTTACCTTTTTCTTCTTATTAATCTTGACAAGGCAGTTAGATGTACATAACAACATTCGTTTTCCCCCCTGTAGCAATCTGAGAACCGAAGTCCTAGATCAATTAGCTTAACAGGATCAGATATGGCTTTCAGTCAAATCAGCAGTTACACCAAATATCCCAACCGAAAAGCTAATAGTGTTCTTATTTCTGATTTTGATACACCGAGTGAATGTTCCCATTTCTCTTTCACTCAACAGTCAGAGAAGCACACTGAAAGGAAAGGTGATAGCTATTTAGGCAATTTTGGAAATGATTGTGAACAAGGGAAATTAGTGCGCTTGAAAATCAGCAGATCAAGATATTTTGCTGATGATTATATTTCAAAGGGTTCTGGTGAAAGTTTGCTCAAGGACATGGTGATGTATAAAACCAGGTTAGATTCTGGAGGTCTTCTTCTTTGCAACATCAGAACTTTTTGAAAATTTTGTATGGTGGATCCAAAAACTCTGAACCCAAAGGTGTAGCATGGTATTATCTATAGAGTAATTCCTTTTTTTAGCAAGCATTATGGCTTAAACTTCTCCCCAGTTTCAATTAGGGCATGCTCCTGAATTCTGGATGGAGGTAAATAAAGAGGAAAAAAGATATGTACTTTGCTTCCGAGTTTGTAATACATGTAGAGATGCATGGAGGAAAATGATGGTTCCTATAGGCTGTTCCGTCTTTCAAATTTAAATTTTAATATATGAAGAGATGAATAGAGAAAAAAATGAAGGGAACTCATCTATTTATTTTTCTTGAAGTCTGTTCCCTCTAAAGTAATTTAAATTGTAATATATGAAGAGAGATGAATAGAGGAAAATGAAGGAAAATGAAGAGAGATCAATTTGAGAGGCAACAAAATATTCTTATTTTTCTTCACTTGTCTTTCCTCGTGTTGGTACCCAAAAGTAAAAATATTTGCCATAAGCCCGTAATCTTCGGCTGTGTAATCAACTTTTAATATTTGTTTCCTTGGGAGGGTAGATTACTAGATTTGATGTTTCTGGTTCCAAAGGAATACACATGTGACATGTGATCATGCCTTCTTATATTTATGACTTGTGATGTTACGTCTAGGCTTTAACAATTCTCACATTGAATGTTTGGTGAGAAATCACAAGTCAGGGCATTGGCAGAATGAAGTAATCAAATCGATATCTATTGTTCGTTCCCATCAGGATCTGCACAAATTTTTTGATCATGTCACAATTTCTAAACGAGAAAACTGCCACATGGCGCGTGTTGCACAGCGAGTCTGGGCATATTTATATACGTTGTTGAGTTTCGATATAAAATGTGATTATTGACTGTGAGGTTATTGCAAGTGTGCATCAAATTTCATGATGGTTTGGCCCGTTTGGTGCACTCGTGTCTGCCCCAAATATAGGAACCGAGTGACTGCTGTAAAGTCGTGTCTGCCCAAATTTAAAATCTAATAGTTATAATTGTGCGAGCAGTTACTCGATGCTGTGAAGTACTTTAATATTAGTGCCCCTCTCAGGACACCCATGACCTGTTCGACAAAATGCCGGACAAAAATATCTCTCTTTGATTTTTTGCACCAAACTTAACCTTATTGATCTTTTCAAGAGAAATTGTGAAACTTAACCTTATTTATCTCATTTTCAAGAGAAATTTAAGGCTAATTCTGCTATGAATTTAAAATTTTAAAAATATATATTGGAGAAGTAGAGATCAAATATATATTAACAGTTGTGATTTACTCAATAACTGCTAAATTTTTTGATCCATAAAAGAATCACTCTAATTTTAAAATTTTAATATATCATTTATTTTACAACGAGTATCAAAATAACGAAACACAGCCACAACGAGTATCAAATAACGAAACACAGCCATGAACATCGGGCCTTCACTATTTGACAATTCTGTTTAGAATGCACAGGAAATGAATGGATATGAGATGTGGTTTGTATCTTCTTTATGTTTAAGATATTTAATTTTCTCTGTCTAATAATTTATTTTTATTTAATTTAATGAAATTTAGCAGGTGAAACTTAATATGAAAAATAATAAAAATATATTTCTTTTGTTTAATATTCATAACAGTATTTTTTTTGGCAACGAATTGAACGCATGCACGGTTAAATTTATCAGAAAATCACTAAATAAAAGTGTGTCCATTTTAAACATTATGTTGCTAAATATTTGAATTTATTATTATTTTCCAACACCGGCAATATCTTTAATTCGACAGCTCCAATAATTTTTTTGAAAAATAATTACCGTTGATATTAAGAAAATTGTACAGGATGGTAACTTTATCATGCGAAAATAAACATCCACTTGATGCATTTTTTTTTCGCTTCGGTCAACGGATCAGATATACGAGTGATTTAACAGTTAAAAAGTTTTTATGAGCCATCAAACGATAACATATCGCATCATTCATTCATAAATGCAGCACTGCTTCAATCGCCAAAAGCTCATGATTCATGATTACACATCGATGCATGCACGCAGCTATGAGTTTCAATAGATCAGAGTCGGTACGGTTTTCGGATCGGATTATATTATTTTATTATTTTGATTTGAATTCGATCTATTTAAATTTGGATAAAAAACTCTTAATCCGACCGAGTCACCAGTCGATCTAACCCGATCTGTGCAATTTTTTTATATAATTTTAAGCAAATAAATATTGATTAATTTATAATTAATCTTAATTAGTGTATATTTAAGTTTTAATTAGTACTAAATCACAAAATTACTTCAAAAAATATAATTAATCGGGTTGACTCGAACCCGACCCTATTCAAGTCGAAAAATTAAACTTATATCCGACCCATTTATTTTCAGATCATATAAGATCAGATCAGATTAAATTCGAAATGAATCGGATCAATAATTAACACCTCTACACGCAGCAATATTCATGCGTTACAAATATGGTGATCATGCTTAATTTGCACAAATATAAATGTTTACACAATAGATCAAACTATGTACAAAACATATCACTAGTTCATGCTGTACCTTTAGCGAGCCACTAGATTTAGTAGCCCAAAAAAAACACTCTTGAAATAATTTTCAGTTTTCACGATCTATTCGTTTAGCAAATTAAGGAATAACTTTGAAAGAGTGATAGAATAATGTCATTTTGAAAGAGTGATGTTCTTAATTATTCGGAAGAGCGAAAATATCATTTGACATTTGTTAATCAGAATAGTTAATAATGATGATGATGATGATATAATAAAATAATAATAATAGTAAAATAATAATAATAGTAAAATAATAATAAAATTAATATATAATGACAATATAATAATATAATATAACATAATCAAATAATAATAATAATCACAATCATAATCATGATAATAATAATATAATTATAATTATACTATAATAATAAAAATATATTATTATCATAATTATAATTATAATATAATAATAAATAATAAATAATCATAATCATAATAATATAATAATAATAAAATCATAATTAGAATCATAGTATAATAATATAATCATAAAAAATATAATCATAATCATAAAAAAAATAATACTAACGGTAATGATAATATAATAATAGTCATAATTATAATATAATAATATAATTATAAACATAATAATAAATCATAATCATAATCATAATAATATAATATAACATAATTAAATAATAATCACTATTCTACAATAGCTAAACCGATATACCACCTATAGCTTGGTATACCGATTTAACACTTTTGTACTTAATGTAAAATTTATTTAGCAAATTAATTTGTCGGAATAACAATATTATTTTTACTTTTTACTATTCAATGGAGTGTCAAATGGACCATAAACTGAAATTTTCGATGAGTTTTACACATTAATGACTCAATATTATTTGGAAATAGTTATTGAATTTCTTACATAAATAATTTTTATAATTGCAGAATGACACAACTGAAAAATCAAAATGATGCCTCTGCAAACTTGCATGGAAGGGTCGAGGGTTTCCAAAGAGTATACGTGTACTGTCCATATATTTATCTTGATTCTTGACTGCTGCACAAAATTTGATTTTGTGCTTTTCAGATGAAATGAAAGGGATGCTTTATTTACATCACATCTGTTGGAGTGCAAATTGAAGTCTCGCAACCTTGTGTAACGGGTTACGGATAGAGTGATAAAGAGATATTTCGGATGCGTAAACTGTCGGATCACTCCACACGGCATTGTGTACAGGAGAAATCCATAGAGAATCTGGATTCAGAGTTCAATAGCACCCATTGGAAGCATGAAAAGGCTGAGGCCAAGTGTTGAGCACTCTCACACTAACCCATGCTTTCTCCACTTGTTACCCTCCCACTTTTGGACTGATATGCTCCAATTTTTAATGTTCTCTTGTGACACCATAATTGTGGCAATGTAATTACTAGCTGAATATTTGGCTGACGTCAGAAACTCTCAGTTCGTTCAGTATGATTATGATAATTTTGGTGTACGTACATTAAGATTTAGAAGTAAAGGTTGTGGCATTATTTAGATAGGAAACCCATTTGAGTCAATTTGAAAATTGAATGGTTATTCATCATGATTTTCATAAATTTTATTGTTAAAAATAATAAATTCTTTGATAAAAGACCAAACAACTACTTAAATGGTCCAAACTTGTGCACAATCTATTTAAATAATGAAATAGTAAGTCCGCAATTTTTATTTTTTAAAAAAAAATCTGAACAGGATATTCAAAGTTTTAAAACATGCAGTGTAAATATAATATTATTAAGATCTACGTACGATAAATCAAAGATCTAATATAGATGGTATGAAATTTCATCACTTTATATACAGATTCAAATTCTGAGAGAGACATAAAAAATAATATATACAGTATTAAGAACCTCATTAAAAAAAAATTTATCCATATATACAATAATATGCCCTGAGACAAGATTGCATGTCATGCCGTGGAGGATTTATATGATATGAATGGGAGGTAATGTCCTACATTGATTTATGAATTATTACTACCGGTATAAAAAATTACTATTATATGCGGTTAATATTTTTACATAATTTTGCAAATGAACCCCATTGAAATTTATTTTAAATTTCATTGTTGAACCCCTATTATTTTATAATTATGTCAAGTCAGTCTCTTCTAGATATGATTAACATTTATTGCCAATAAAGTCAAGAACCACTTATTTTACCCTAAAAAATAAAAAAAAAAGTATAGCATTGATCATGAAAATAAGAAAACAAAAATAATTAAGATATTCAAGGTGTCTTAGTTTTCTCTAGTATGGAATCACTTTTTCCAGAAAAACACGCAAGAAAAGAAAAACGTTTAGATTCTTCTTCATTCATATTCTGAGAGGATCATATAATATCTCAGTCTATATTAAATATTATTTTAGTGGGTTTTTTTATAAGGTAGTAAAGTTTCAACTTAATTACAAATAACCGTTCAAATAGTTAGTTTGATTTTAGTATGAATGAACAATTCTCAGTTTCTAAATAATGTGATATTAGAAATTATCTTAGAATTAGAAAATCATGATTAAAATATTTAAATTGGCTCCAATTACAATTCGGAGTTTTCTTAGCAAGCAATGAATTGTATCAAGAGTGATTTACAAAATAAAATGTATGATTAATGAATGAATGATTATTTAGTAACTTTGATTGTGAAAGAGATTCTTGATGGGATTACCAACAATATCATCTTATATTGGTTTGAGAAAATGAGATCTCAAAGAGCTCAATTGAATGATAAATAAATAATATAGCTAAAATAAATTATTTAAAACAATGATGCTTATTTAGCTTTAATTTTTTATTTAGTATTTGTGGTGTTTGATAACTTTGATTGTGAAAGAGATTCTTGATGGGATTACCAACAATATCATCTTATATTGGCTTGAGAAAATGAGATCTCAAAGAGCTCAATTGAATGATAAATAAATAATATAGCTAAAATAAATTATTTAAAACTATGATGCTTATTTAGCTTTAATTTTTTATTTAGTATTTATTTAAATTAGTATTTGTGGTGTTTAATTTATAAATTGAAGATAATTTTTGTACTTATGTATATGTGAAAAAAATATTTATGAATATATAATGACACATGAATATTTTTATATTTAATATAATATTTTATTTTTAAAAAAATGAATCTCGTAAGAAATTTTGTTGGCTCCGCTGCTACTGATGTCATGTTCAACAGAAACTTAGGGTCCATTTGGCAAATCAAGGAATAGCTTTGGAAGAGTGATAGAATAGTATTTTTTTTTTTAGAAGAGTGGTAGAAGAGTGATATTCTTGACTATTCGGAAGAGCAAAAATATCGTTTGGTAGTTGTTACTCAGAATAGTTAAAATATGAATAATTATGATACTAATAATGATGATGATAATAATAATAATAATAGTAAAATAATAATCATAATAGTAAGATAATAATAATAATAAAATAATAAAAAATAATCATAATAAATAATAATATTATAATAGTAATATAATAAAAATATAAAGATAATCATAATATAATAATATAATAATAAAATATATAATTACAATCATAATTATAATAATATAATAATAATAAGTAATCATAATTTTAATAATATAATCATAATATAATCATATTCATGATAATAATAATTATAGTCATAATCATAATAATATAATAATAAAAATATAATCATAATCATAAAAATAAATATAATTATAATAATATAATAATAAATTAATCATAACTATAATCAATATATAATAATATAATACAAAAAAATAAAATAATAATAAAGTAATAAAAATAATCATAATAAATAATAATATTATAATAGTAATATAATAAAAATATAAACATAATCATAATATAGTAATATAATAATAAAAAATTATAATTATAATCATAATTATAATAATATAATAATAATAAGTAATCATAATTTTAATAATATAATCATAATATAATAATTATAATCATAATCATGATAATAATAATTATAGTCATAATCATAATAATATAACCAGAATCATAATCATAATAATATAATAATAAAAATATAATCATAATCATAAAAATAATTATAAATAATTATAATTATAATAATATAATAATCAATTAATCATAACTATAATCAACATATAATAATATAATACAACATAATAAAATAATAATAAGTAATAATAATCATAATCATAATCATCATAATATAATAATAAATAATCTTGATCATAATAATATAATAATAAAAAAATTATATTTATATTCATAATATAATAATATAATATTAAAATTATATTTATAATAATAATAAATAATATAATAATACTAATGGTAACGATAATATAATAACAATAATGATAATAATAATTTAATAATAATAATATAATGATGATAATAATAATAAATAATAATCATAATATTAATATAATAATAAATTATAATCATAAATATAACATAATAATGTAATAATACTAAATCATAATCATAATCATAATATAATATAATCAAACAATAATCGCTATTCCGACGAGAGCTAATCCGGTATTACACCTATAAATTGGTATACTAGATTAGCACTATTCCACACTCTTCTACTTAGTCTAAAATTCGTTTGGCAAATTATTTTGTCGGAATAGCAATTCTATTCCTATTTTTTGCTATTCTGCCAAACAAACCCTTAAAGATTTAGATGGACTAGCTTAATAATTTGTTTGATGTGTGATTTTATACACATACATGAGATAATATATATATTTCTGTCATTAATTGTCTATAAATGCAGGTTTTCTTGTCAAATAGGAGAAATTATACTGTCAAACAATTTAACCAGATGCTTTGCTATTTTTCGGTTTTCTATCCAGATGAAAATTTCTCTGTCCCAAAAAGTTACATGCGAAAGTGAAGATATGCTGTTGAGACATCACTAAAATAATACAACATGACATACAAACATGTAAATTAAAGTAAATTAAGCATGATACCGGTTTGACCAATTCAATTGCATGCTCATGGTAAATACTATAAAAGAGAATTAACTTTTTCACTGGTTCTTCCCTTGAATATTGCAAGCAGCATTTTTTCACTCGAACATATATATACTAGTAATTCGGTGCTACTGATAGCAAATTTTCAAAAATAGAAAATAAACCACAGGCCTTGCTCCCAAATATCCAGCTGCTCGGATTTTCTGGTACTCTTGCAAATATCTCAAGAAAGAACATTACTTTTTTGGAATTCTTAAAAATCATTTTCGTCATGGCTCTTAACTGTAGGTTTTCTTTTTCAAATTGGTTCCTTCAAAAACGTTTGAAGTTACATGAGTGGTACCAACAGTAATTGCAAAACCTACACAAACAGAGATTGTCTGTCGTTTTTTAAAGGGTCATATTCATTTATAATAATTTAACTCGGTAACTTAGGTAACATTTTTTTTTTCAAATAGAACAATAAATATTTTAGAATAACATAGATTTATTATTTGTCTTATAGGATGATTGTGTACCCTTCAAAATACAATTAATTATGAATTATTTTTATTTGTAAGTTTTTTGATGAATTATAAGATTCTTATTAGTTTTAATTATTTTTAATGTATATGCGATTTTTTATTCTAATCTATATGCGATTTATAAATTGTATATTTTGTCATTAAATATCCAAACCATAATACTTTTACGATTGTCAAAATTATCAAGTTAATTTATAATAAATAAATCTCATTCTTTGAAATTTGTATTCTCCTAAATTAGATATATGTAATAATTAGTGTACATGGTTTCGTCAGATAGTAAAAAAATAACGGTGCATGAACTCCATATGTCAGTAACTCATTACACCCTCTGGCGTCGCCCCAGAGTGATACTCACCTAATATAATGGCTAGTATATCATATTACTTTGAAGTTAATAAATATACTACATTACCCTCTTACATCTAGTGCGCTCCACAAAAGAAAGAGGGAAGAATGAAAAAGAAAGGAAAGGAAAGGAAAAAAAAAGAAAAAAAAAAGAAAAGGAAGAGACGATAAATAAATATAAAAGGGAAAAAAATTTACATTTTAAATTAAAAAGTAAAATTTTAATTAAATTTGCGTAGAAAAAAATTTCTTCCTCTCTCCTGCAAATTATATTATTATGAAGTAAAAAAAATTGTTTACACAAGTAAATTTTTATATAGATTTTTTTTTCTCCCCTCTTTTTTTTTTCCTGGAGCACAGGGTATATATGTAATTGATTGATACCACATTCCTTTTCTACTATATAAACACAGAGAGGCACAACCTCCATGAAAATCCACAAGCGACAATTACAAAATTGAAACTGCATTTCCAATTCTGCCTGTATCTCCTCATAAACTGAGATGAAGAAAACCCCACCAACCCCTCTCTCTCCAGCTCTCTCTTCTTCCTCCTCTTCTTCCCCCTCGTCCCCCACTAATAATTCCATCAAAAGGCCTCTCAAGTTGATCCACATTACTAAAAACAAAACCAAGCAACAAAAGAAAAGATCATCGACAAAAGCGAAAACGCCAACGTTTTCGAATGGAAGTGAGAGGCACTCAAAGAAGAGCTCCATCTATAGAGGTGTCACCAGGTAGGTAAACAATTAAAACAGAGTAACTCTTTTTTTTTTCTTTTTCTTTTTATATTTACTCCTCGCAATCTAGGAACTTCTACTTTACCTGTCGAATTTCCGAAATTTTGATCTGAGTTTTATTCGTTTTGTATTTGTTTTATCCTTTCTACATATATGTTTTTTAGGGTATATTGAAATTTTTTCTATATCTCCTTCTTCTTTTTTCACGCATCGAGAATTGTAGAAATAGTGAGTGAGAATTTGCTAATTAATTCAAAATAGTGAGTGAGAATTTTACTACTTATAGTTCTTTGGAACTGTTAACTTTTGTATTTCTTTTTGTTCAAATATAGTCTGTGTCATGTTAAGGTGCATGCAAAAGTTGGTGTGCCTCCTTTTTTACTGTGTCTGCATGTCATTGTACACCTTTTTTCCCAATTTAGTAGCAATAGTCATCATAATAGTGATTCCTACAAATACAGTCGTTGCTAATATTTTGATTGCTGTAGGCATAGAGTGACTGGGAAATTTGAGGCTCATCTTTGGGACAAAAATTGTTGGAATCCTCAACAGACCAAGAAAGGAAAACAAGGTTAGTACAAAAAAATTACTTAAAAAAACAGGGGTTTGATGGTCATTTATAATTTTTTTTAAGGAAAAAAATAGGCTGACCCTCAATTCTTTTTCCTCATTTCTTTCTGTCAAATTTCTTCGTGGTTTGTCTGGGCCAACTGCATGTGTGATGCTCATGCCTGCTCCCTCCAATAGTTTATTTGGGTAAGCAAGAAACCCCCAATTAGAAAATTTTATCTTATTTGAAGCAAAATAAAATAAAATAGATGAAGGATTATTATTATTATTATTATTATATAGTAAGGGTCTTCAACTCACTGCAATTAGAAAGGTGTGTGGGTCCCGCATGCAACTGCTTACTACAAAAAGCACTTCAGGAATTTAAAACTATAACAACAAAAAGGAAAAGAAACATCGAAAACAACTATTACTGTGACAACTATGATTCAATGTAAAAGATTTAGTTATTCTGGGGTATTTTCATAAAGCACTATTTGTCTGGAATGATTTCACTGAAAGGAAGGGTTAGTTTGAAATTGCACAGGCCAGCCAGTCACTTGCCATCCATGACAGTTATTTTTCATTAAAGATTTAGCTCACCGCCCCAGTTAGACAGTTACTGTCAAATAACGACCTCAATTTGTACTTCTGGCCTTAAAACCGTAGGGGCAGTTATATAAAGATGAAAAGTGTGTGAGTTCTGAAGGACATCATACAATGTTTTCATACCATTATTACACAATTGCTTCCCCTGTCAAGTTCAACCCTGTTTTTTTTTTTTTGGAAGAATACATACAGACTTATTGTCAAAGAATTCATATTTAAGTTTCAATTCCTTTAGATTCTCTTTTAGTTAGAAAATTATTATGGGTTTTGTAGGCGCTTATGACAACGAGAAGGATGCTGCACGCGCCTATGACCTAGCAGCACTTAAGTATTGGGGCAGAGAATCAGTGCTGAATTTTCCTGTAAGCTGAGCTATATTTTCTTTAGTAAACAGGATTTGCTTAGTAAATTTACCAGAGCAAATAAAAATAGTACGGAGGAAAAATAATCGAAAGAAAAAATTGAACTACAAGCGACATTGTCTGGCCACTCAAAAGGGCCATAAATTAAATTAACAAAATTAAAATCTCTTTAGACAAGTAAAAACAGTAGAACACCCTTTTTGCATGAGGGACAATATTTTTTCCACCAAGAAATAAAATAAACTGATGGTCAACCCGGGACCTGTGTGTTTTATGAAAGAAAGAGGGTCTAGCTTTCTGTTTCTTCCCTTTTTGAACTAAAAAAAGAACAAAATGAAATGTTCTAGGTATTAGAAAGAGTTCGCACAAAAAAAAATAATACTGAGTTTTATCTCATAAATCTGTTGAGAAAACCATTAAATATATATACTTGCAATGTTTTCTATTGATATTATTATTATTATTATTATTATTATTATTATTATTATTTGCTTCTCTACTGTTACTTCCATAACTATGGATATGGGAAAAAATGTAGTTTGACAATTACATGGAGGATTATGAAAGAATGGAGCATATGACAAGGGAAGAGTACTTAGCCTCGCTGAGGCGCAGAAGCAGTGGCTTTGCTAGAGGTGTCTCCAAATACAGGGGGGTTGCCAGGTCACACCATAGCGATTTTTATACTTTGTGATCTACTAGCATCTTTCTATCTTTTTGGCTGTGATCGCTCATACCTTAACTAGTTACAATGCTTAAATGAACTTTTCTTTTTTGGGTGTGTGGTGTGACAGACTGCATTGACAACTGTTAGTGTTTTCCCCAGTATTTTATTTTTTTCAGGGAAGACTATATCAGTTTGTATTTTTTTTTTCACAGCAGGCACCACCACAATGGAAGGTGGGAGGCGAGGATTGGTCGAGTGTATGGGAGCAAGTACCTCTACTTGGGGACATACAGTACTTAAAATTTAGCCGAGTCTTTTTTTTTGCGCTATATGTTATTTATTTTCTTATGTGATAGCAACTACATTGCTTTCGCTATGATATTTTCCTCAAATCAATGGTTTTAGCTATTTATCAGAACAAAACATTCAGACCCTTATCTCAGCACCAGTTCATGCAGAAAAGATAAAGTGACCATCTAAACACATAAGACGGTGATGCTGATGAGCGATGATGTTGAAAACATTGAATACATAATTCTAGGTGTTTGGTTGCGTAGGGGCAAACATTGATAATCGCTGTACTGAGCTTGATAGTACACTCAGGACTTTATACATATGCTGGCAAGCTGGAAAAAAGGAAATATATCCAGATGCACACACAAAGTAATGGCAGATGAGGCTCATAATTATGCAATGTTTTTTTACTAACAGGTACTGAAGAGGAGGCAGCACAAGCCTATGATCTTGCTGCAATAGAATTCAGGGGCTCCCATGCCATGACTAACTTTGACATCAGCTGCTACCTTGACAACAAACAGCTACTCTCGCACACTGAACCAGAGAATCCACCAATCCAAGAACCATGCCAAAGTGATTTCAAAGAATCCGAACCCATAAAATCAATAGAACCAGTGGGACAAATAACTGGAGATTATTCGATTGGACATCTCATAGGGGACTTCTGCATGGAGCGGGAAAGCATTGAGAAGTACCCTAAGATTGGCGACATGGAGATGGATGCATCAGATTTGAACGATATGCTTGATCTATTCGATGCTGACAGGTTCGAAGACGACATAACTAGCCTATTTGAGGAGAAATAGATTTCCTCTTACCAATGTTGTTATCCTTTTTGAAATATGTATAATCTAGTTTTCTTAGTTTGTGTGCTTTGTTGATATTTAGTCCGGTGTAACATTTTGTGCTCTGGAATTTAGAGTTAGCATTAGGATGCTCAGAGACGCTAATCATGGAACCGATGTTTGCTTGCTTTATGTCTCAACTTGAAACATCCATACCCCCACCCCCTCCTAGCTCTATCATAGCTGATATCTGTGACCTCATCCTGATATGCTGTCATGTAGATTAAAAAAATATAAAATGTTTGAAGTACTAAATATCATCAGGAGTGTGGAAAAAAGGCCGTTACAGTTATTCAAATTACTGAGATTTACATGGGCATCATAATTTCTATGAGATCTCACTTGGTTTATGTCTGATTTTGTACATATAGAAGCTACATTACCTTTTCACAAGTCGATGAATAAAAAAACATATAATGGCTCATTCAACTTAAAATAGCATTTGAATTGAAATAAAGACAAAGGAAAAAAAAATCCCAGGATGAGAAGAAGAAACTCTCCACAATCAGAAAATCACTACCTATTTTAACATTTTGAACACTGGCATGTCTCTTATGGTGGATATTTCATTCATCCCAAGCTCTTGTTCTAATTGAAGTCTTGTCGATTTCATCACCTCCTGAAATAAATAAAAAGTAATTCCAAAGCTGGCCAAATATTAATGATTATACAAACTGATAATTTCAAAATTTCTGAAATATTGCAAATCTCCAAGTGGTTGTTACAATTGAATATGATACAATAAGTACAATATAATGTGCATATGGGATGATGTATTTATATCCATTCAATGGAGATGCAGAAAATGAAAAACGACTGGTGATGCAGATGTTCTGCAGGAGATCAAAATAAATACCAGAAACTAATATTAATTAGAGAAAATACAAACATTGAATTCCATGTAAGTTGCTCTTTTAGTCAACCACTTTGCATCCAGCAATTGAAATGCAACGCAATAAAGTCTATCAAAAGCCATCTCATCTCCTCCCAGTAATTTCAAGAAGTGAATTCCAGCTTTAGTAGTTGGATGTACTTGAACAAAGAAAAAGGAAATAACACACATGCATATCAATACATAAACGAAGGGTCACAAACAAGGGAGGAAAAATACAACTATGAATTACAGCATGAATCAAAAAATAATTGCATCCTTAGCTGTTGTACACTGGTATAGTCCAACAGTGGTTTCACTATTAATGTTCAATAATTTTTCACTAGCCTTATTTGTGTAAAATGCCTGATAAAGAGCCTATTCTGTATAATTGGGCCATAATCTCAGAAAATGAGGTTATCTGAGAAAATTTATATTAAACCAACACCTGTTTAACCAGCTGAAGCTTAAAAATTATTTACCTCTTTTTAAAAAAAATCAATTAATCAGGCAAAAGTACAAAATAATATAATTGCCTTGGAAGCTTGCTTCAGCATTGGAGGTAGTGGTAATACCATCCTAATTTCAGTGTAGCACCAGCTATCAAAATAACTGGTCAAGTGAATGTAGACAGCTAGGAAGCACATCCAAGCTGTCCCAACTCTTTTGCAGAGAAACCTGAGGTCATTTTATTCTCACTAGATACCTGAATGTAATTCCAGCATTTGTGCCAACATAAAAGATATGTTGATGCCAGCAACTGCAAATGGATATTCCCACTCAGACCTAACCCCATCTTGCTTGTGCAAAAGCCTCTGGAAAGATTCCTTCAAAAAGATAGAAGAAGAAACAGAGGAGAGCAAAAAATAGTTTTCAGATAAAGGACTGCATTAAGTGAGATTGTTTTGTTAGGTGATGTGATAGTATACCACCACATATATACCAGTGGACCCAGCCCCAGAAGCCCACAGTTTTGGCCTCATTGAATTGGTATTTCCTTGAACATAATTTCTTTACAAACCAAAAAGACACTTATTTTTTGTTACTTTTTCTGTAAAGGAACACAGTTTTTATAATAACCGATGCCTCATTAGAACAAATTGTCCAGACCAAAAAGTTTGAAACAACAACAGTAGCAGTTTTAATTATTTCTTCAGAAGATTAAGAAAAGGTACCGGATAGGTTTTTGCAAAGTAGATTAAGTTCTCCAATGATATAAATCCACCACCTCTGAGAAAAAAAAAAATTGCCATCTTATAAGAACTTAAATAAATTCTAGAAACTAATGTACTAGCATACAGCCATGGATAAACAAATGTATTCAAAAATAACCTAAAATCAGTGGAGGGATCAACACCTTGCCACCCCATTTCCTTCCACAACTCTGATTTGAGAGATGGTATTTCTCTTTCTGGGTACGCCAGTCTCCACAGTTGCCTCAGTGCATCCTGAAAATTTTCACCAATGTACCCTAATTAGTAACATGTATATTTTCTGTTCTTTTCTTTTCACCTTCAGAACCAAAAAAGGGATCAAGAATATTGAATCATATCTTAGCTTATTCGGACACAAAGATTAAGGCCATTGCAGTTTACTGGAAATGAAACCGTAACATGTTTACAGCTACTTGCAAAGACACACGGACACATTACACTAATGTCAGGGATACACATTTTTTAATCAAGAGCCACCGATATTTTGCTGATATTTATCAAGGTCTATATTCTCTTCTAACATTGAACTGAAGTCATGGTAAGATCAAGAGATACAGTTTGGGGTCTCTTTGTACGGAGAGATTCCATTGCGCTAAAAATCAATTTCAGGAGTAAATTAGTCATTTATATTTCATCGCCAATTTAATCTGAGTCCAGCAATGAGGCGTTCATTATATGTGATTTGAAAATGTACAAATATTAAAAGAAATTGTCACAGAAACAGGTTATGTACAGAAACAAAAGCAAACCTGATGCTCAACCAATGAGGCATCAAAGGGGACCTCCAATCTGTGCCTTAAAATTTGCAATCTTTCTTCCTGTTGCCGATCCATAATGAAAATTTTAAAAATACATTATCTATATCTTCATGGTGAAAAAAAATACTTCAATGTTTTGTAATAAACAAGATATATACAATACAAAGCATATTTGACTCTTGTATAACAAACCTGTAAAGGACTGATCACAAGAGATTGTCCCACTTTGTTGTTCAAGCCTTGAATAGTAAAATTAAAAGTGAAAAGCCTCCGAAGAAAGGACCCAATGCTGACAAACAAACTACCTGAAAGGAATGCGACGGCCATTTTAACAGATACAGAGAAGTTTATATCAGTTAAAGATGCATTATTTCAATGTCACCAATGAAAATTTCTGTATGCATGTGGCATTAACATGAAACTCAAATACAGAAAATGTACATGTAAGCTTCTTCTAGTTTTTTTTTTCAAACAAAAAAAGAATGTGCCTTTCTTTCTTCATAATTATCAAACAAGATAAACAGCAAGGAAGGACATCTGAGAAGCTTCTATACTAATAAGAAATGGAAGATTATACAGAATATTTCCTTCTATCAGCACAGATCTGATATGGCGCACATATATTTTAGAAAATGCTACTTGATTTACCAGTAGAAAAGTATGAAGTGTGCCTACCTAAAAAATACACACAGCATAAACAACCAACAAATACTGGAAATCCACAGATCTGAGTTGAAAATCATGAACTAACATGTAGTCCTACATAACACAACATAATAATGCTGGTAATAAGTACCTATCCTTCTTGTCAAGTGCTTAAGAAATTGAGAAATGCCATGGCAGACTTCGTCCTTTCTATCATCCCATGGATTAAGCCTAACTTTGGGATTGTTTATATTAACCTAAAACCAAAGAAACTAGAATTGGTAAACAAGCCTTTTCAGTACATTAAATATTAAATGAATGGGAAAAGGGCGTGAGCTTGTAACCTAATCAAATAAGTACAAAGATTGCAATTTGGCTACTTGTTGGAACAGAATATTTGGTCTGTATAGGTTTAAACATGATACTTTAATTCCTGAATTAAGATTTAAGAAACCAAGATAACACAAAAATTATAGATGACAAAACCAACATTGAATCAGTACTGTTACAGTATCATCCAGAATATGCAGGTCTAGTACCAGCAAATAATTAATTGGGACTGCGTTATAACCTAGTATGATATAAGACCTTTCTATATAAATAGTCAGCAAGCATGCACTTACGATTATTTCCTACATTGTAAATCTGTACCTGATCATTCGGTAAGAGAGGATCTTTTAGAGCATTTGGCATAGATGGGGTGTTTTCCATATTTTCTTCAGTCCCACGATATTTATTGATACTAAGCCTCTTCTTAATAGACTGAGTGGCAACGTGGCACTCTTCCATTACTCATCATTTATCTGCTATAATGCAATTAAATTTTAGCATGTAGAGCATAAATGAAATAAGTGATCCCATCACCTCATTACCACAATTCAGCTTTCCTGATAAGGTCGTTTGTTAACGCCCCCCTCCCCATGCCGAGAACAAAGAGAACATTAAATAGCACTCAGCCAGTATCAGATATGAAAAATATTCCTATTATATATTGTTTTTGGTGGAAGCCTTGAAATGATGGAAGAAGAGATATAATTGAGAAGATTTCTACCAAACCTCGAGCAGAGATTTATCAGCTGGAGAGTTCTTCGAGGTGGATCTGTGCATGGAGGGGAACAGATCTAACCGCGGTGTTGGTGCTGTTAAACTCTCTCTCTCTACTTTCTGGCACACTCTTTTTTGTTCGGAGCAAACAAAAATAGAAACCGTTCGCACTACGCAGCTCCAGAAGAAACGCCCCAAAAATCTATCAGCTTTCACCGAGCTGCGGGGCCGCCACTTTTAGGCCCTGTTCCGCTGCATGATTTCAATGGGAATTTGTGGGAATTTTAGGGCCCGTTCGGATGCAAGAAATCACACGGGAAATTTATGGATTTTTTTACTTGTTGGGTCAAATTTTCAGAATGGACTGAGGTATTCTTTCTCACTTGCATTCTCATTTATGTTCATTTTGATGGGAAAAAACAAATTAACTCAGATCAAATAATTTTTTTTCCACGGAGACGCAAGACTCCTCTCTCTATCTCTCTCCTCCTTTTCTCTCTCTGACGAATCTATTTCCTATTCGATCACTGTTGATTGAGAACCCATAAAATAATATGAGAGGAATCCATCCCCACCTATTTCTAATCCCACGACGCAGTAAGCATCGGAACAGGGCTTTAGGGTGATGATGGGTCATGGACTCATGGGCTATTTACTTGTTGTTTCTTTCGGGATGCGTTTGATAGCAGGTTTTCTGATTTGGGTTTGGGTTATTCTGCCCAATCAAAACTGACGGCGGGCGAAAATAGTTTTCGTGGGACTATTTTATGGGTTGCCAACAAAATTGACGGTGGGCGAAAATACAAATATTTGTGTGTGTATATATATAGTATATAAACAGGAAAGTTAATTAGCATATAAATATCTGTATATTATCTGAAATACAATAAGGCACTTGGCAATGGTTATCTTGATAATTTTGACAATGGATCTTCAAATAAATATAAAAATATCTTAAAAAAAAACTTTATAAATATATTTTTCTACTTATAGATTGATAGTGATTTTAATTTCATGCCATTTTATTATCGTTTGATAGTCTATCAAAGACCGTTAAGTTGAAATCATTGTAAAGTGTATAATATTTTGATGGTATTTGATGAACTAACAAATAATAATGAAATCGCATAAAATTTGAATCACTATCAATCTATAAGTAGAAAAAAATATTTATAAAGTTTTTTCTATTTTTAAATTTTTTTCATATTTATTTGGAGATTTATTGTCAAAATTGTCAGGATAACCCATTGTCAAGGGATCCCTTCATAGATAGATCAAAGTATATTTTCACAAGAATTTACATTGATTGTTGGATTTAAGCGGGAAGATTAACTCAACTCAGAAGGCCAACTACTGAAAGTAGTTAGAGGTGGCAATTAGGTAGGTTGAGTTCAGATTTGGACAGGTTGGATTAGATCAATTTGATTTTTTTTTTAAAGAAATTGGATCGGGTCAGGTCAATTTATATATTATTTTTTTAATTTTAGATTAATTTCAATTGAATTGTAAGTTATCTGATCTTAGGTCGGGTCAGATTGTGTTTGGATCGGATCAATTTAATTTTAAAAAAAAATCAAATCAAGTTTGAATCCGAACCAGGCGGACAAATTTTTCGAATCGGTAAGATTAAATCACTTCAAAGAAATTTACATGCCTAAAAATTTCCTTGGAAACTCAGACATCCTGAGTTCCCAACAGGACTGAATTGTATGTAAAAAGATGAGACCAGAACAATTTGATAGGGCTCTCCAACGACGCTATCGCGGTATCACCGATTCTTTTCTTCAGTCACATTCTCAAATTAGATGACAACATACGTTGAGGAAAAGTACATTATCATTTTATCACTGAGATTTTTACATAAAGAGCAAAAAGATGTACCTCTCTTCGACTTTCTCATCATAGAAGATCTTGCCATCACACCACAATCATGGCCAAAGAAGAATCGATGCATTGAGTCCTCTTTTCTTTTAGTATCTGTTGCACATATTCTTAATTTGAGTTTTGTCAGGTGAAGAGACAAGAGGGGACTGAGGGGTGTCTGTCCCCTCTAGTCTCACGGAAGTTATATATCAGAATGAAAATTCATCATATATTTTTTTTAAAATGAATTTATCAATTTTAATGCTTTAATAACGTAAACTTGCATCTCGCCCTCCCCTCCCATATAAAAATTTTAAATCCACCCTTAAATTTTGTTATTTTTATTCATTTTAAATTAGTATCTAAATCGATTTCTCCAGAAAGAAAAAAAAAACAACCTAAGACCTTAAGACCTCTAAGATGAATAGAATGCATGGACGCAAATACTGACACTTATGATCCGATTTTTTTTATTAATGACAATTTTTTTTTAATTTACGAGTCTAACCGTGGGAGGCTAAAACTAAGAAGGACGGATACCGTATTTCCCTCTCCCAAATGGAAATCCCATTTCTGTCACGAGTCACAACCCTATGCTCTCTTTTTTCGGGCGATCCACTCTCACCTCACTCTCCCGCGAGCACAACTCAGAAGGCCAGAACACACCTCTTCTTTTGCTATATTTCTTATTTTGCACCGCATCAATCTATCATTGCTCCAGACAAAATAATGTGGATATCAAAGTATTAAATATTTAACATTTTAGACAAAGTTATATGAGATGATTAAAAGAGAAAGATTAAAGCGTCTAATGGAAATAACGTAAAGAAAATTAGAAAGATTGCTCCCCTAAAAAATAATTTGGCCATGTAAAATAGATCATCATTCCTTCTTATCCTTGATTAAGTAATATTTATCTTTAGATAAATTTATGGCCGTTCAGGCATATTTCGTCCACGATGATATTATTTTTTATGTTATCAAATTATCAAGTTATACAACTTTTGAAAGGCCAGAAAGTATTTTGATATATGTTTATGATTTTGAAAGGCTATAAATTTAAACGCACAACCATGTGCGCCCTCGGCCACATGTTTTTTTAGTTTTATTTTGATTATTAATAAGAAAATTGGCATCATACATGCTCTAGATATAATTTTTGTTCGGTTTATTTAGATGAAATCTTTATATACATTTAGGGGTGCAAAAAATTTTATAATTGGCAATTTATTTGATGTTCGATTTGTTTTTAACTCAAGTTTGGTTCATTCGATTAGATTTTTTTATCAGTCTGATTCAAGTTTGGTTCGATAACTTTTTAATAAACTAGTTCGAGTACAATTCATAATAGTTCATTATGTAGTTATTTATATTTATTTTAACTATTTAGTCAATAATATATGTAATAATATAATTTTTTTATTATGAGATTAATAAGATATTATTAATTTATTATTAAATTAATAAATATTATTTATTTTCAAATTTTAATATAAATTTAATAAAATATTAATTATTTTATCTCTAATTATTTATGATAATATAAAAATAAATGTAAAAATTAAAATAATTAAGTTCGTCTAGAGTTTGATTTCAGTTCGAGTTCGATTTAGTTCCATTTCAAATTAATTTCAAATCGAATTAGTATAGAGCATAGTTCGATCAAATTCAATTCATTTGCAACCCTATATACATTTAATGTTATGCAAATACATTTTTTTAAACAATTGGAACCACATTTTCAATTGTTGCCATATTTATTTGATTTAGTTCTGATTTGTATATACGTGAAACACATAAGTTGAAAATGTTTGTGAGGTTTCATGATTATTACAATCACAAACAATACTTCAATGTTTGTGAATTTTCATGGTTAAATTTCTACGCATTGTTTACAAACTCGATAAAATCATTATTTTTTATCTGTGCTATATAATTGAAATAATTATTTGTAATTTGACAACTAAGTTCATTTGTATATTTTATTAAGATTTATAAAATTTTCATAATTATTAATTATTAGTAATTATAAATTTGTTTGTGGTTTGCTAGTTGTTTAATATATTGTGAAATTAAGTTTTATACAATTTTCGCAAAAATATATACAACAGGATTTCATTAAGCACATCATCTTACATTCAATGCGGTCTCAAATTTTCTCCCCCCTCAACATCAAATTTATCTTTATTCTTCTTTTCATCTACTTTAAAGTTTACATTATTCTAGCTGAAATTGAAAGTAAAAAAAATACATATGTAAATACATCACTTATGAAATAGATTTTGAAAATTTAGATGATGATTAAAAAAGATTTAATATTTTTTCAATTAAACTTTTCAACCATGTCTGTAAGTTTTAAACTCATGTTTTATCACTCGGGAAAAAAATGAGACTATTATCTTGGACTAATTAGTAGTAACTAGATCAAGTTTGAGTCGATTTATTAATTTAATGAGTTAAAAATATTAATTTAATATTAACTCGTTAAGTTAATGAGTGAACTTAGCTAATTCACTAATACTTTGTTTAGTAATTAATAATACTAGAGTTGGAACTTGGATTTTGCCCCGATAAAATAGTTCTCAAACAAATAATTAAAAATATAAAAATATAAATATATAATAAAAATTTCACATTAATAAAAATATGAACATATTTTTAAATACTAAAGATATATAATGATAATAATAATATATAATTAAATATGATAATTTTTAAAGAATAATACAAAAAATAAATGATGTTAAGAGTTAAATTTCGCATCAAACACATCACACCCATCTATTTTAAATGAGGAGAGAGAAAAATTATATATGAATTATTGAATTTAAGTAGATAAAAAAATTTAAATAAGATCAATGATGATGTGATATGCTTAAAAGTTTGAAAACTTAACCATCTAAATGTATTAAAAATTATAACTCCCAACACAATGTAATGACTCGTGTGAATGAGTCATTTTTTCTATCATGTTTTTTAATTGACAACAATATATCTACTTTGAGTACATTAAACACATGTTCAGATTGGAAAACACTGGAAAAAAAATAACTTTTTTGAGTGTCAAAATTAAATGGATGACAATGAAAGCTCATGGGCGTAAATTTCAATTCGAACAAGTATCTTCGAAAACTCATCCTGAATACACACGTCCATTAGCCGTTTAAAAACTTACAAAAACATATTTAAACGTTTTTAATGGTTTGATTGTATAAATTGAAATGAACCGTAAATGCATGGATTAAAAAAAATGAACATAATATCATTAAGTATCTAGAAACAGAACTATTGATCAATTTTTTAAAAGCTACCTTCAAATTTTGAATGAGAATTATTTATAAATAAATAAAATTCGACAGTTTAAATTTTCATCTTTTATGTTAAAAATTTGAAAAATGAAATTGGAAGAAAAATAATATTCACGGGCCACAACTCATTTCATTAAGAAAAATAAATAAATGTTCACGGTCTACAACTCATTAAGGTTCAAGACATCCGGTCTCTCCAGCATCCACTCCACACTGCCTCTATATATATTCATTGGCCGGGCTCCGTCATTCACCTCCACAAAATTTCCTCTCACAATATTCTATTTTAAGCATTTCTAAGCGAGAGAGGAGGGATCCTTACGAAGCCGAAGCATCGCCTGGTAAGTCTCTGGTACTACCCCTGATTTGCTTCATTAATTAATTTGCTTCCCCGTTTTCCCTTGATTTCAGTGATTTTTACTTAGATTCGATCAAAAACTAGGTTTTTCTTCGATCATCTCTTTTACATCCATTCGATTTCCTTCGGTTATACTGATGTTTAAACCTAGATCCGATCTAGTAGTTTAATTTCCCTTGTCGTGGATTATACCCAAAGGTACCCTCTTTTGCTGACTCTCAGCAGATCTCGTTTGTTCCAGTGTATCCCATAGATCCGCTTGCACAACCGAACATTTTTCGAGCTCCTTGAGTGAGTAAGTGCTACTTATTTGAATTCTCAGATTAAAACCTATCCGAGGTAATCTACACTAAAAACTGGTTATCTTCTTTTTGTATAGACAAAATATGGGGCTTACCTTCACTAAGTTATTCAGTCGCTTATTTGCAAAGAAGGAGATGCGGATTCTCATGGTTGGGCTCGATGCAGCTGGTAAAACCACCATCCTGTATAAACTGAAGCTTGGTGAGATCGTTACCACCATTCCCACCATTGGTGCGTGCTTTCTATTGATCACAGTGTTGTTTAATCTCATTTAGTATAATAATGAATACAATCATACAAGTCAGTAATAGCAGATCAGATTTTTCTTGTTAAGACAGTTTGTGACTATAGAATGAAAGAAATAAGGAATAAAGATATTATTTCAGAAAAAAAAATAGGCTTCATTTTTGTTTAGATTTGGATAAAATGAGTACTTGTAAGTATTGAGCTTTCAATCTAATAGCATTGATGGCTCCAACTTGAAAAAACTACCTAATCCAGAATGATAATTTGCTTACTATGTGTGAAAATGGTATTTCCATGCAAACTGTATGGTTGAAGTGTTTATTATTCTGCGGGGTAATTTTTTAGGTTTTAACGTGGAAACTGTCGAGTACAAGAATATTAGCTTCACCGTTTGGGACGTTGGGGGTCAAGACAAGGTGATATTAGTACTTTCTGCAGATTGTCTTTTTTTAAATTATGTTCTGCTCACTTTACTGTTTATTCTACTGCATGTCATACCATTTGTGTACATGCATAGATTATTTGCTTTTTGCTTAGTTCTTATGGTTGAGTATACTGAGACTACCTGGTCAGAATAAATGTACAAAGAGGAAAACATTATGATCAAACCAGCAATTAAATAGAACTGTCGAAATTACCTAACTGCACATCTGTATCTTGTATATACGATAAATTGATAATCCTTGCCGTAGTCATTTATCCCCTTTATACATGAAGTCATGAAGTGCTAATGAAGCTATGTTACAGTTCATGTAATACCTTTGTATGTGAAGTCTCAAGTCCACTTTATGCATTGTATTGCTCACTTGTATGAAGTACATTAAGGCTGTAACTGCATCACAGATTGTCTGTATGAATGCTGAGGTATGTGTGGTTGTGTTTTTTTATAAAAACAGATCAGGCCACTGTGGAGGCACTACTTCCAGAATACTCAAGGTCTTATCTTTGTAGTTGATAGCAATGACAGGGAGCGTGTTGTTGAGGCCAGAGATGAGCTCCACCGCATGCTAAATGAGGTTTCTATCATAGATACATATTTACAGAACTTTTAAACTTCCACTTGAGTACAGTTTAAAAGCAAAACTAAGCACTACCTTTGTAAAAGAAGTGCATTATGCAGCTCCTGTTGTATGTATTTAGTGCATGCTAATATTCTTTCCTCCAATTGTATGGCAGGATGAGCTGCGTGATGCTGTGCTGTTGGTATTTGCAAACAAGCAAGATCTCCCAAATGCCATGAATGCTGCTGAGATCACTGACAAGCTTGGTCTCCATTCTCTTCGCCAACGCCACTGGTACAGTTGTTTGATTTGTAATCTGGCAGGAAAATTGTTGATGTTTTTTGTCTGGGTGAAAAATTAACAGTATTTTGAATGTGATACTGGTTACAGGTATATCCAGAGCACCTGTGCCACATCTGGTGAGGGTTTATATGAAGGCCTTGACTGGCTCTCCAACAACATTGCTAACAAGGTCTCTCCTCCCTTTTTTCTCTCTGTGAATTAGAAACCCAATTAATTAGTGAGCATATTGTTAAGAGATTTGAGATGTTAATAATTAAAATTAAGTTGTTGATATTTATGTTCCAGGCTTGAAGTCCTTAAGAGCGTTGGAGGCACTAATAAGTCAGTGTTGTGCTTCGGTTTCTTAGATAATTATCAATATACATACAGATAGCAAAACTTGTGTGCTTCTGGAATTGCTCTATCTTTGAGCTAGTCAGATTGTTTTGCTTTAATTGGGTCGTTGGTTTCTTCTGTTTGCATACTTTGTCCTAGTATAATAGCCTTGTTGTCTTGTTTACATCTTGTTGCTGGATTAAGGCTTCAATTTGCTTTGGTAGGTTTCTTCTGCTTGCATACTTCCGTCTAGTATAATAGCCTTGTTGTCTTGTTTACACCTTGTTGCTGGATTAAGGCTTCAATTTGCTTTGGTAGGTTTCTTATAGTTATTTGCTGAAAAATCCGATACTCTGTTATTGTCTCGTGCGTGTTTAGCCCTTTGTGATGATAACTAAAAAAATCACTGATATTTTAATATAATAATTAGAGTAATCACATTATTATTAATAATAATGATAAAAATAAAATTTTGTAATAATTAAAGTAATCATATTATTAATAATGATAATGATAAAAATAAAATTTTAATAGTAAAAATGACAATGACAAATCAGTGGGTACAATTTTGATTGTTGGAAAAAAAACTCGGATTGTTTTAAATTGTAATGTAGAAAATTGTTTTCGAAAGTACAAAAACTTAGCACCAAGCGATGAGATTAGCATAATTTATAATCAATCCCGTGGATGTCAAAAATAGCGAACGTACAACTAGCCCTCGAAAAATCTATCAACAGAAGAAGCTAATACATAACAGGTCCAAAATGCTATCATATTTGATATAAGTAATTGATTGAGATCCACCTCAGCATGATACAGCTGTAGCTAAGACCCAGGCATTCAGCAGCCCATGAGGTTTGACCCTGGAAGTAAAAGCATATATCAGACACTTATTCAGCATGTATGACAAAAATATACCTTCATATATGTTTCGTCGTATTCAGTTTAATAGAACTATGTTGGCCAGCATTGTATCATTAATCTAAACAATATATTCCAGCTAAAAATGGTGAAAGCTCAATAGACATACGCCACACCAGCATGCCACTTATAGGCCATGCTATATATACTGATAGTTCTGAACACTTATTGTACCCATTGATAACCAACAATTGTCACTGCGTTTAAGATAGAAAAAAAATATTCCTTCAAAATTCAAAGACTTACAAGTATATATTAGCTGCATCGATTTCATTGAACAGATTGATATAGAAGCGAAGACCTTCAGCACTACCATCTCTGCACAGCAGACCTGATTTGTAAAAGAGAACGTGGAGTTTAGTTCCGTTAAAACAAATACAGGTCCTCTTCTTGGTTATCCCACAGCTGTTGTCCTTTAATTTCATGTTCTTTTTACATAATAGACTCAATCATCGGAATACACTCAGTTTCTCATACCTCTGCTTTCGGCACTTAAAAGATGCTCCTTAGCCAAACCTGGTGCAATCCCTAGCGTGAATGCTGCATCACTAGGGCTTATTCCTTTCCTAAGAGCATCACACTTCTGTGCTAGAGAAGATATTCTTGCAAAGACCTGAGAAATTAAAAAAAAAATAACATAATTGGATAGTCTCTTCCTTGTTAAAACTTTAGAGCAACTCGAAAGCTAATGGAACATTTTACGAAAAATTTAAGTACCTCATCATCACTGTGTGACTTATTTTGAATTACTTTCACGCCACTGTCAAACTTTCTCAGCATTACTGGACTGGTTGTCATAACACCAAAAAGTTGAAGAATTTAAAAGCCAACAAACATAAGTACTTTCTTTTCTCCAATAATTAGATGAGATACTTGAGCAATATGGCTAGTTGAATTTTTTAATAGAACATACACGTCAAATTTCTCCCATAGGGCGCAAGCTTGCAAAAGGTCTTCTGGCGATATCAGCTCTGAAATTACAGAAGAATGCAGATCAATAAAATAAACTTTCCATCACAGGGTTGCAAAAGAGTGGAGGTCCCTTGACAAGTACTTATTTTGACAATCTTGACAACCAATTTCAAATACAACAAACAACAACAACAAAGCCTTTAATCCCAAATAAGTTGGGGATAACCGATTTCAAATAAATTCATAAAAAATATTTTTCTTTGAAGTAGAAATTCATAAAAAATTGTAAGACGGAAAAAAACTTTCACAAGCATATTCTTAGATTTATAAATTGATTGTGTTTAAAGTTTTATGAAATTTGAGTGTCAATTGATTTTCTATCAAAGACCATCAAAATTATATGACAATTATAACTGTTCAAATTTAATGAACTTTGATGAAATATCAAATGCTACTCAAATTTTATGAAACTTGAGACACAACCAATCTATAAATTTAAGAATATGTTTGTAAAAGTTTGACCATTTTTAAGATATTTATGAATTCACTTAAATTGGTTGTCAAGGTTCATGAAATACTACCATATTATTTCCAAATAGTACCATATTATTTCCAACATACGGCACCCACCCACCCACACACACACACATATAAAATACTACACCTGTCCCTCTAGCTCGGTTGAACAGACAATAGGCATCGACCAAAGTGATCATCCCACCTGACTTCTCAAGTGGTACTTTAACAAAGTCTGCAAGCTAAGAATGATCCAAAGGTGACCAAAAAGAAAAAAAAAGAAAACAAAGTTCAGTGATTTTAAGCAATTGAAGGGTTTTCTTTGTCCTTTTGGAAGAAATTTCGCAGAAAACCTAATAAATTCTCAACAGTTATCTTACAAAATACTAGTTTCGGCACAAATTGCTATTGTACTACAACCATTAGTTTTCGCACAGCATAAACCACCAAAACACTAGCTCGAGCACACCAAACATGTTAAATTATTTAAGATATGGCATGCTGCGGCAGCTATTTGATTCTTTGCTTTCGTGGAGAAAACCATTTCCTCATTACTAGGTTATCAGATCAAGATTCTACACATACCTGGCGTGCAAGTTGTTGGTGATACAAAGCACCAGCTGTCTCTTTCGTGACAGGTGATGCGATACCAACACTCAACAACCAATCTTGCATGTCTTGTTTGGAACCCATTTCTTCATCATTTGAATTGGACTGGGAGCCTGGGCCTGTAGCAAGTAGCTTTTGGCGCATTTTCTCAGCTAGCTGCACCATCTCCTTGGCTTTACTCTGTAGAAGTCACAATTCATTCATTTTTTATTGCTGCTTAAGCCCAAAACTGTGTGGTCAGAAGGCCACTTGACTTTGATTCATTAGGTTTATTATTTAGTACTATTGACTCACTACACAATCAAAGTTTGCCTTGAACTAGTATCGTGTCAACAGGATCCACAAAAAACTGTCCAACGAGTTTAACTGATAAAGAACTTAACTAATAATAAACAAAAAAATAGTAATAGAAATGGAAGGTAAGTAAACCATGAATCACTATGATGAATATATACAGAATATTTGAAAACTCTTTATAACTGATAAATGTTATAGAAAAAGGAAATTAAAGGAACGTTAATAACCATGAGAGCATTAAGATCCTGAAATGCATCTTGGAGACTCTTATCAGTGCTCTCCCAGATCTCCTGCTCTTTCCTAAGTATGCCCGAAATGCCCACCACTGGCATTGTTATTTTCAGATCATTGACCCCAGAGGCCGAACTGGTACCTTCTAGTCCTGTATTTCCTTGGTTAGCTGATCCAGTCAGCTCCCATTCTCTTGCATGAAGCACCTCCATAAATCTCCCATAAAATACATCAGGATCAGTGTTCTTCCCGCGCATGACTAAAGTTACGACAGCTGATTTTATTCCCTTTTCACTGATGCTGGCATCATTGGAGATGGAAACCTGGAGAACATCAGAATTTGAAATTTAGTATTCATTTGCAAGACCAAACAAATTTGGAGAGAGATACTTCGAATAAATTTGATTAACCACCATGTCTAAAATAATAAGCACGGTTTGGGACATTCAAATCACGCTTGGCTTATGGTCCTCCAAAAATCCTCAGGATTATGATACAAATGTAGACAAACAATTCATGCGATGGGAGGCATAGATATAAGTATACAACCACCAGCACCAAAACTTTCAATACTAATTAAGACAAAACGGGCATACTGGTCCTGACTCCTGAGTAACTATCACAAATCGTAACCCTGACCTTCGGACAAAAATGACAAGTGGATCCTACAGTTCAATGACAGTCACCCAGAGTCCATGATATCAGACTAGAGAGATATATAACGAGGAGGGAGAATGGTTACAGTGCCTGGAGACGGACGCGAGGCGAGGCGAACATTGAACGAATAGACATCGACTTCTTAAGAGGAAACGCGTGAATGATAGCCGAGAGAGGGATCTCTCGAGCTGAGGCGGATGCCTCGTCAACGAAGACCAGGCGATGGGACGTGAGAACGAGGAGGGAAGATTGAAAAGGAAGGAGCAGCGTGGGGCGATCGGAGCCGTCGGATTCGAGATCGACGCCCGGCAGGAGATAGCGTTCGACCTCACCGGGAAGAAAGATCGGCCGACATGAGGTGGTGAGCGCGGCGACCGGGAGCCGGGGAAAAGAGGTCATCGGCGTCGGTAATAACTGGAGAGGTTGAAGACTTGAAGAAGTTTAGTTGGAACTTGGGAGCGAAAGGCCGGACTCGGAGAATGCGAATGGAATCGATATACACGGGGGCGGAAGGGCAGTGCTTAGGCTAGGGCTGCAAACGAGTCGAGTCGAGTCGAGCTGGGCTTAACTCAAGCTCGGCTCATGAAAATTCAAGTCGAGTCGAGCCGAGCTCGTGAAACGCTTTGAACTGAAAAAGCTAGCTCAAATTCGGCTCGTTACTATTCGAGCTAGCTCATGAGCTGGCTCACGAGCCAATACATGTGTGTTTATTCAATTTGATATTTAGATTTAATACATCTTTAAACTATAAAGTTGATATATCTAGAAAATTGGTATGAGAATTGGTACAAAATTGATATATCAACAAAGTATATTTTCAATGACATCTTCACTGCATTAATTTGAATGGATGGACCAACAAAAAACTATCGAGTCAGATATATAAATCTAATTATGAGATGGTAAGAGATGATGAGAGAAGAGTTATCGGATTAGAGTTCGGCAAAAAAAATATAAAAAAACGATTTTTTATTCGAGCTGAGTCGAGCCACGAGCCGAGCCGAGCCGACCCCAACTCAAACTCGACTCATTTAACTACCGAAAATTAGAATTCAAAAATTAAATTAAGTCATTTTTTCTCGAAGATTAGATTAGCTCGAGCCCGAGCTTTTTCGTGCAGCTCTAGCTTAGGCCGATCTCAAGCTTTGACAAGGCTTTTTTAGCTCTAGTGCGATGTTGTACAGGTGCGGGTGGGGTGCTGATATCGGTGTGGTAGGGTGATACGTAGTTTTTGAAATTTTTTGAATACGCAGTGGTTCATGCGTCGTGCTGAGAACCAGGAAATCCAGGTTCGATTCTCCCCAAACGCAAAATTACACTCTCGCTGAGATTTCTCTATTACCAGTTACCAGCGTTTCACGTGATCAACTGTGACTTCATTCCATGCGGTAGTTTATGTTGTTTCTACTGTGCCAAACAGTACGGTTACATAAAAAACTTTTGGGCTCAAAGTTAGAGTTGGCTCGACTTATAGCTCGACTCTGCTCGAATAATAATAATTTATATATTTTTTTTACTAAATTCCAATTTGATAATTCATCTCTCATCATCTCACCATCTTAGTGACTTAACGACTTCTCATACTCGCTCGTGACTCAGCTCATATATCTGACTCGATGGTTTTTTTTGTTGATTCATCCGTTCAAATTAGTGCAATAACGATATCATTGAAAATATATTTTTTTGATATATCAATTTTATACTAACTCATGTACCATTTTTATAGATATATCAACTTTATAGTTTGTAGATATACTAAATATAAATATCAAACCGAGTCAATGTACATACATTGGCTCGTGAGCTAGCTCGAATAGTAATGAACCAAGCTTGAACTAGACTTTTCAGCTCGAAGCGTTTCACGAGCTCGACTCGACTCAAATTTTCATGAGTTGAGCTTGAGCTAAACCCGACTCGCTCGAACTCGACACCTTTATAGTCCTACCAGACATAACTAAATTAAATACTCGTATCTCATACGTATTAGAATAAAAATTAGCCGTATCTAGACGAATCAGGACAATATTAGCCACCCAAAGAATAATAAATAATATAATATATCAATTGGAGTATCCGACATACTTCATACGCATATCCGTATCCGATACGAGATACAACATGGTATAGCCGAATCTGTGCAACTTAGGGTGCGATCAATGATCAACATTTCTAATTTAATAATAATAAATTTTCATATGTACTCATAAAAATTTTGCTAATTAAAGATATCGTCATAAATTCTTTAATTGAGTAATTACTCATTGATAATTTATTATATTTATTATTTGTCCGAAGAATAATTTATTTTAAATAAATTGACATTAAAATTCAATAATAATAAAAAATGACATGACCAAATACACTTTTCACCTAATTCACTTCTCCTCGGCGTCTGTCTATTTCGATATGCAATTGTTCATCCTCTATTTCTAGCTATTTGAACTAAACTTTCCTTTTTCCCATCGCCCTCTTAATCTTTATGAAAATAGGTGAAGCTAAGTTATGGTAATTTCTCCTTTTTTTCACTAACTGTACTCAATTTAGGAAGGTGCATCCGTGTGTATATTATTTTTAATTATAGAATATTATGCTCTGATTCATAATTTATGTACTAATAGAATGGATTAGAAGCTTAACAAATGTTGCCTCAGGTTCTTTAAACATATTGGTGAGACGAGGATGATTTTGTCTTTAAGATGAGAATTCTCTTTCATTTGCAACATAACCATTTAGTCCATGAATGATTGTTGTTTAATTAAAAGAAGACCAATTTGAAACTGGAAGAAGATATACTTAACCCCGGATTCTTTAATCATCATGCTTTTTTTTAAGAAATTTCTAATTTAATATAAAAGAGATGCTTAATGCTTAATGCATGCACACGCAATGGGCTTCATTCCTTGAAGCGGAACACAAAAGAAATACAAAATAACTTGATAACCTTATAACATGCAAATAAGAAATTTCCATTTGAGAGCAGCCAGCAACGAATGGAAAAAAACTTCATAAATTTATAATTCGCAGCAATTTAAAGGTTCTCCAATTAGTATATGATCGCCAATCATTATCCTGCAAGTCTACTATAAAAGTGATGAAACAATATAAAAAGGTAAAATGAAGACCGATTATGAATGGAAATTAGACGGGAGGGTTATTTGGTCATATCATTTTTATTAAATTTTAATGTTGATTTATTAAGATAAATCATGCTTTGGGCAATAACAAATATAGTGGGTTTTCAATGAACAAATATTCAAATTTAAAAAAATTATCCGGATATCTTCAATTAGCTAAGTTTTTATATTTCTCCACAACTATTTCAGATTATCCTGCTAAGTTCTCCGCACAAAAAAAAAAATCTCAGAGAATTTGATTCAAGAGGACACCATGCGTCCGTGCCAATTTTTGAAGGAATTTTTTTTTTTTGGGAAAAGCCCATAGGCGAAGGCAAGATTTTAAATATACCTTTGTATAATTTTAAAAACTTAAAACGTTTTTACTCAAGTGAAAATATTATTTTTATTTTTTCAAATACAAAAGGCTATATTCATACTTAAAAATATAGTATATCTTTTTAATTTTGTGCTAAAATGAACAATGTGAATCGTTGAATATATTTTAAATCGTCCTAATTATGCATGTATAAAATAATATAAAATCTCAATGTCATCTCAATCATCAAACAAAGGACGAAGTCAAAAAATTTGATCTCCTAGTTCTTTTAGCAATTGAAATGCATTGGCGGAGGGAAGGGACACCCCCAATGCTCCCCAAATGTGTACTAAATATACGATTTTTATCAAAATTTTAGTAATATATATAGACATGTCCTCTCTATTAAAAACATATGTTGCTTACTGAGTTGTTAATTGTGTGTTGATTGTTAAGTCAATATTTTGATAAGCTCTAAGTAGATAAAATAAAGTATTATAATTAATTTTATCTTCCGATTATATTTTTTGTTTATAATTACATTAATTGTTTCAATCCTTTTCTTTTAATCTTTGTCAAATTCATTTTTCATTTAAAAATATTCTATATTCAAAATTCTTATTTGATATATTAATTTACTCATCATTTTTTAGATTTAAGCTGAATTACTATAAAGTTATCCCAGATATAATTTTATATTTGAACCAAGATTTTCTTAAAAATCCTTCAAGCCATCAATAAGTTTTTGCTACCAATGCACTTAATAATCAATTATATATTTTTAATATTTTTCATTCAAAATTTTATTTTTTATTTTTTCTAAATCTTAAGGTTAGTGATATGCAATCACATTGATTGAATTTTTAAATTTAATGCATTTGGCATCAATAATTAGTATGCTACAATAAATTATGTTAAGAATCATGATTTCTTATTGTATTCCATTGCACCACACCAATTTTTATAAAACAATAAAATTTTAAATGAATAATTATAATTATAAAATAAAATTCAAGAAGTATTTGTAATATTATTATTACTGCTAATAATGAGTATCTAATTTTTTTTGTTTTTTTTTTCTGTAATTATATACTATGATCTCGACCCTATTTGAAAACTCTGGCTCCAACCTGCATTGAAATAAATGATTTTTTTTTGTGTACACGTACAATATAATGTATACATAATATCTAATTAAGAGAATTATTCTTTAGTCCAGTGACAAAAAGTAAATGTCTTTTATGTGAAAAATCATAAGTTCGAAATTCGAATAAAAATTCTTAATGAACATTTACGAAATTTGAGAGTTTAACTCACATCTTTCTTACAAAAAGATAATATTCAATATATAAATGAGGTTGGTATCCAATCAACATATTGTATTGCCTATTCGAATATATGGGTTATAGTCTGTTTTGCACGGCTGCGAGTGTGAGTATTGTATCAGATACGGTGCGGGTGCGGCAATACGAAAAAGTTAAAAAAATACAGAATATAGGTGCAACTATATATAATAATAAAATATAAATTTATATAATATATAAAAAATAATTTGTTGTATAATGATAAAAAAATTTTTAAAGAATTTGAGATGGATTTGTAACTTTGTAAGTGATTATAAAAAGGAAAAAGGTTTGTGATAAACATTTCTTAAAAGTGAATAAAAAAACTAATTAGAATGTACTCAAGACGTGCCGGGACGTATCGTAGATGTATCTGGGTGTATCGAAGACATAGCGGAGATATATCAAGGCGTATCCAAGATGTACCGGAAAGTAACGGGACATATAGAGGCGTATCGGAGACCGAATTCGCTGGTCAAACTGAATAAAATAATTCGATACACCACATGACATATCGGATACGCGCCCGCATCGTTTCAGACGCGTATCCGATACTTGTTCGGTGAGTTAGGAGAAGTATCCAAGTAACATAGGTTATAGTACTTAATTCATCGTCCATCCAAATTAGTTACTCGGCTAATAACGTTAATTTGGTATCAAGTAATGATGATAAAAAATATTGTCATACCAAAGTAGGGGTGTCAATGAGTTGGGTTGGGTTGAGTTGGGTCGGGTTCGGATCACGTCATTATTATTTTATTATTTGTTGACCTGACCTGACCAATTTAAACTCGGATAAAAAAATCTTTATCCATATCGAACCCGTTCGGATCACGGATCGACCCGTGTAAAATAATTAAGTATTTATTAATTATTTTTAAATAATTTTAAGTAATTAAATATTAGTTAATTTATAATTAATCTTATTAGTATGTAATTAATATATATTTAAGCTTTAATTAGTACAAATCATAAAAATACTTAAAAATATATAATTAAACAGATCAGATCGGGTCATTTGAATCAAAAAATTAAATCTATATATGATCCATTTATTTTCGAGTGATGCCGAATCAGATCAGATTGATCCTTGAATCAGAGTTGGGTTAGTAATTGACACCTCTTATACCATCATTCGAACAGTTTGAAGATAGCGATGAATGACTAATCTGAATAGTGCTCGATAAAATTTGTGAAAAATATTTCTTTGGGTCGATTTTAACCTGAGCGGTGTTGTTTCAGGTTAGCATGAATATTTCTTGGGTCGATTTTTCATTCGACTTAGAAAAATATAAATCACCCTAAAAAAATAAGAAACCAACACAAGTCAAAAATTTCAAGCGAATTAAACCTTTTGAATTCAAAAATCAAACCAAGATAATCATAAAATTAATGATCTGATTGAAACTCCAAATTAATTCATTTGTACACCCCTAGTATTCATTAAACTTTTTCCAATTGCACGTTCTTACACTATTGTTTGTATGATCCAAATGTACCTAACTAAAACTCAAACACTCTTCCATTGTTCCATCTAAATAGTTTTTTTGAGGAAAAGTTCCGTCTAAATAGTTGGTGTTGTACAAACGAATTAAGAGGCTATTAAGCTTACTATTATTTATTTATTTATTTATTTTGTCTTGTTGCCTACCAGTTGAAATAGCATGTTATTTCATTATTTTAACTAAATTTATAGTCGTTCATATCAAGAAAAACTAAAATTATAGTTGTCAGATGACCCGCTGGAGTTATAAAATCCAGTTAAACCAGTCGAAGCTCTCCTCGCGGATTATTAATTTTTACCCGATTTACTATTTTATATCCAATGATTTCAATTTTCAACAATATGATATTATCGATTATGATGCTTACAACTACTATCAAGGGATATTTAAATTATATGCAAATTTATTGGCATAGTATCTATTTATAGGTTCGGTTTTTATTTTTCATATAAGTTAAATTGATTTGAAATTTATTATCAAGGAAACATTTTCCGGAGTAATTCCCTTTAAAATATATTTTATTTGAGTGATAGAGAACGCCACAAGTTCATCTCAAATTGTGCTTATTATAATCCAGCAAAAAAATAGTGTTTATTATTATATGAATTCAAAATTTCTTAAAAATTAAGTTAGCAACTTACTTTTTGAGCTACTAGCCAGTTGGGTCCTTTTTTCTTTTTCTTTCGGGGAGGTCAGTGAACAAAAGGGCCCACTAACAATTTGATTGATCAAAATATGAAATTGCATGTGAAATGTGTTAAGTAAAGTAATTTAAAGTATTTTCATAAACTCAAAAAGTGAATTCAACAAAAACTAAAATATCTTTGCCCCACAGCCACACTGTCACCCTCCTTGGATGGACGTGTCGACGATCATCCCTGATTTGTGAGGTATCTAACAATTTCGCGTCCATTGTATAATCTAATTTCCATTAATTCTTATAATTTTCCGTCAAAGCTTGTACAGTGAGATATGTTAACTCGGGACCATAATTGTTATGATATTTCCGAGTTAGTTTCTTTATTTTTATATGTCTGTTAATTTTATAAATTAATTAGATTTCTCATCCACTATATGTCATACTATATTAATAATTTAAAATAATAATAATAATAATAATAATAAAATAATAATAATAATAATAATATAGTGTTTTTGTGTTTGTTTGATGATTGTTTTCCTAACTCATTCAATTAAAATGATAATGATTAAAGATCATATTCTCTCCAGTATATCAACAAGAGAATACAAAATTTTCATCTCCGAAATTTGATGTATTTCTAATCATGAAGTGAGATTTAATTTGTATCCGTTATGGTAGCTGCTAACATTGGAATTCATATTGTCTGACGTGCATCACGCATGCAGCGCAGAATCTAAATCGTCAAATATACTTTGAGATTTGTCATTCATCAATCTCAAAGCCTCCTTACAAATCTGAAGACAGATAAGGCACGCTGCAAACCATGTCACACGGTAGAGAATCTGCTTCCCTAACATTGATATGCTTTTCCCTAACACTGATATGGTGAGGTGGTTAAAAGTCAAATTTCATGAATCCAATTTGTTTGTCGTTAACTTAGCAATCTCTTACACATTTTTATTTCGAAATGTTTTCATTATTGTAATCCCTAGTTAATAAACATCACATCAAAATTAATAAGTCGAGATGAAAATATACCTGTGTATTTTGCTGTTTTTCTTCATTTTTGCCTGTCTGATTCCAGTTTTGAAAATAGTATGTTATACCCCTCTCCTACAGACAGAAAAGGAATCATTCTGGCTTACATATTGGTATTACACTCCACTTCTTCAGCATACATATCAGGGTGGCACGGAAGTAAACAAATCAGATATGGAGATGGAGGAATAATAGTTTTGTCGTATCTATATTTATTACAATTTTCAGATACAAATTGAGTACGGACAATTTCAAATATAAATACAGATTGAATATTCAACGTATATCTGAATATGGATCATATATCGGACAAATACAAATATCTTTTGGGTATTAAATAAAATAATTATGTGTATCATAGAAAAATAATTGCATACTTTTTTTTTTATATAATTATTAATTTAAAAATAAATATTAATTAAAAATACTAATGTATCAATAAATATTTTTATCATCCAAATGTATCAATAAATTATAAAAAATGACATATGAGTATAAATTAGATATAAAATTAATTAAATTTGTAATGCAGTTAAAAATCTAATACAAAATTATAATGAGAATTTTTCAGATTAGTATTCTAATGAAATCAGATAACATCATATACTAATATTTTTAGATAATATCAAATATTAATGGATAATAGCTAAATAATCAGATACGAAAAAGTAATAATCAAATTATATCTTTATACGTTATAATTTTATATACGGATACATATCTTCATATATAAATGAGATAAACTTTATTATTTTTGTAATCGCGGATAAAATAATCTGATAAATTACTATCCTTTTAGGGAGTGTTTGGCACTCAATGGAATAGTAAAAAGTTGGAATATAATAGCTATTCCGACAAATTAATTTACCAAACGAATTTTAGACTAAGTAGAAGAGTGCGGAATAGTGCTAATCCGGTATACCAACTTATAGGTGGAATACCGGATTAGCTCTCGTCGGAATAGCGATTATTGTTTGATTATATTATATTATATTATTATATTATGATTATGATTAAGATTTAGTATTATTATATTATTATATTATATTTATGATTATAATTTATTATTATATTAATATTATGATTATTATTTATTATTATTATTATCATTATATTATTATTAAATTATTATTATCATTATTGTTATTATATTATCTTTACCATTAGTATTATTATATTATTTATTATTATTATTTTATTATGTTGTATTATATTATTATATGTTGATTATAGTTATGATTAATTTATTATTATATTATTATAATTATAATTATTTATAATTATTTTTATGATTATGATTATATTTTTATTATTATATTATTATGATTATATTTTTATTATTATATTATTATGATTATGATTATGGTTATATTATTATGATTATGACTATAATTATTATTATCATGATTATAATTATGATTATTATATTATAATTATATTATTAAAATTATGATTACTTATTATTATTATATTATTATAATTATGATTGTAATTATAATTTTTTATTATTATATTACTATATTATGATTATGTTTATATTTTTATTATATTACTATTATAATATTATTATTTATTATGATTATTTGTTATTACTTTATTATTATTTTATTATATTGTATTATATTATTATATATTGATTATAGTTATGATTAATATATTATTATATTATTATAATTATAATTATTTATAATTATTTTTATGATTATGATTATATTTTTATTATTATATTATTATGATTATGATTATGGTTATATTATTATGATTATGACTATAATTATTATTATCATGATTATGATTATGACTATTATATTATGATTATATTATTAAAATTATGATTATTTATTATTATTATTATATTATTATAATTATGATTGTAATTATAATTTTTTATTATTATATTACTATATTATGATTATGTTTATATTTTTATTATATTACTATTATAATATTATTATTTATTATGATTGTTTTTTATTACTTTATTATTATTATTATTATCTTACTATTATGATCATTATTTTACTACTATTATTATTATTATCATCATTATTAGTATCATAATTATTCATATTCAGCTTACTCCCTATTCATGATGGATCGAACTCGGATTTATTTTGGAACTGTCACTGGGTCGGTGGGTCCCAATTTGTTCTGGCATGATAGAAATGATAGCAGAGTACGCCATAGTGTGCCGTGTTCATGCGTTGGAATATTTTAGGCACCATCCGTCTCAATCTTTTCATCAACCTGCAATCATATCGTTGCCTTTCTCATCTCGTACGTATGACGTATACGTAATAAAATTCATCACTACCAAAGCATCCAATAATTAAAGCCCACGTCAATATTAGTGTGAAAGAGCGTAAAATATCTAGATAGACAAACATTTTGGTACTGAAAAGTAATTTATTTTCGTTTGTGCGATTAAGAGCCATCTTTCCGATTATTCCCATTTGCACAATACAAAAACGACTCCTTTTTTGTATTTTCTGCTCAATTATTCGTTCCTTTCTGGCCTCGACTCCCCAAAAGCCCTAGCTTGCGAAAACCGAAGTCCTCTCAGCTCTCAGTTCGCCGTTTTGAAGATTTTAGTCGATTTCAGTGATAAGATAGCAGCTATAATCGCGATAGTGGATTCCAATTACTTCGTTGCAAAAATGAGTAGTAAGAAAGAAGAGGAGAGAAATGAGAAGATCATCAGGGGTCTGATGAAGCTTCCGCCTAATAGGCGATGTATTAATTGCAATAGCGTGGTAATTTTTTTTTGAAAGAATATTTCCTCTCTTATATTGCAATAATTGTTTTTTGGTGGGACAAAAAGAGAATTTATCGAATAATGAACTAATTGGGGCCTAATATGTTCTTACAGGGTCCGCAATATGTCTGTACGAACTTTTGGACATTCGTCTGCCTGTCATGCAGTGGGATTCAGTAAGTAGTTAAATTCTCTCAATTAAAATATATTTACATTTTTGCGATTGTGTGTCTCATCCTTTTTCTTTTTTCAACTAACTGATAATTTTGTCCATCGTACTTTAAATTTTTTTTTATGAACAAAGATCCTCTCTTTTGTATTTTTTTTTTGTTTTTACCATAAAAACAATCGTGACAGTCACTGTACTAAGTTACTGGATGAATATTTTCTTTCTATATTTCCTTTTTATGTTGTTCTTAAATTCGTCTTAAATGTTTTAAACTTTTCATTGCCTGAAGATACAAGAATTTGACTTATTTTACTGTTCATGTACAGTCGAGAGTTCACGCACCGAGTAAAGTCAGTTTCAATGGCAAAATTTACCAAACAAGAGGTTGAGTCTCTCCAACAAGGTGGTAATCAGGTAAAAAACTTGCTACTTTTGATGATTCAACCCAAATATCATCTTATATCTGATTCGTGTGATGTACTTTGGTTAAGCGAGCACGAGACATTTATCTGAAGAACTGGGACATGACACGGATGAGGTTACCTGACAGCAGGTTGATACAAATTGTCACTTCCTTCTTAGTTTTTTCCTTTATTAACTGTTTCCTCAAAAATACACGAATCAGGAAGTCACTGGTATACTTTTCATATCTCTTTTATTTTCAGCAATCCTGATAGAATAAGAGACTTTATCAGAAGTGTATACGTGAACAAGAAATATGCCGGGGAGAGGTCATCTGAAAATCCTACAAAGGCTTCTGAGGTAATCAATTGCTTTGTACTTCTTAATTCGTGCTGATAAGGGCGGAGCTTAATAGAGAGTGGAGGGGGCTGCAGCCCCCCTAAAATTTTTGAAAACTGATATATCTGTTATGGATTTAAGAAAAGTTATGGTAAATATACCATGATTTCAGTATTGCAGCCCCCCACCCCCCATCCAAAAAAAAAAATACAGTATAATACCACAACTCTATATAAAATTATTGTAGCCCCGAGGATATTCCGGTCAAGCTCCATGCAATAATATGTTTTTAGGAGATTTTAGTTTTTTATTCCCTTGTACTTGTACAGAGTCTCAGGCCCAATGAAAGTGACCTTAAAAGGCCGAGCTCGTACCACTCCTTCTCCCAGAGCCCACCATATGATTACCAGTACGAAGAACGCCGATATGGGAAGAATTCCACACTGGCACCAAAACGATTAGCCTCTGATCGGGGATATGAAGGAAAGGTTCCCAGTTTCTTATTCAGTCCTGGCCGTGTACGTGAACATGTCATGTTTGAAGATAGGTTTGCAAATGAGAGCTCTGGCTCAAGACTTTCTGATTTCTCTGTATCAAGTGCTGGAGATCAATTCAGATATGATACTCATTCGCCTAATTCACAAGGAGGTTATCCCAGCCCTAATGCACAATACCAGTCAACCCGACACCCCAATGCGCGTCCACAGGTTTGTAGTTGTTTTAACATGTTTCTTTAACACTGTTTTGCATTGGATTCTGGTACCACTGAAGCAATGACTTGTAATGCATCAATCTGATGGAACTTGTTTATGCTGCAGTTGCAGTTGTACCCTTATTCATTGTATATCTGTTATGTATAAATTTAGACACCCTAAAATGCAGTTTGGTTGAATTTTCTTTTGGATAGCTGCTGCGTCTGTTTAAATGCAATAGCTTAGAGCTCAGATCAATGCCACATTTATGAATCATCCCATCCGTAATGATCTTTAAACCTTTTTGAAACTCGGTTTCCCTGATTATTCTTAGAGAGCATCCTTTTCTGGCGCCATTAATTGGATGCATTACTACTTGGGGTGGGGTGTGTGTGTGGGGTGGGGGAGGGTGTCAAGGGTTGCTGTTACAACTGTATGTTGTTATCACACACATTTACACATTCATGCTTTTATTGTTTCCTTACACACAGAGAACCACATCTTCAGGCAGTTTTGGGTCATTAGATTCCAACAGTATACCAGATAGTACTTCAGAGCAACAGCCGGTACAGTTGGTGAGTGGTTCCCAGCAGTTAGTTACATCACCAACATCTCAGCGTCCTCCTTTGAGCAGCAATCAAGTTGGTACCCGACCTGCTTTGGTTAGATCGGCCACTTCATTTAATCAAGTGCCTGCACAACAAACAGCTGCCTCTATTGCTGATACTTCTATAGATCTATTTGCTGAATTTAATGAACAGAATGCTACTGAATTGAACAAAACCTTTTCAGCTGGAACGGTGGTGACATCATCAACTGGACATGGTTTTATCAGACCGGCCACTTCATTAAATCAACCGTCTACACAACAATCAGCTGGCTCTATCCCTTCTGATACTTCTGTAGATTTATTTGCCGGATTTACCGGTCACAATGCAACTGGGTTAAATAGAACTGTTTCAGATGGACTGACAGTGATATCACCAACTGGACCTGCTTTTGTCCAATCGGCTACTTCATTCAATCAACCGCCTGCACAACGACCAGCTACCTCTAACCCTTCTGACACTTATGTAGATCTATTTTCTGGATTTAGTGAACAGAATACAACTGTATTACACAGAACTGTTTCAGCTGGACCAGTGATGACATCACCGACTGAAGTGGGCCCCACATCTACATCATTGGACCTCTTTGCTGGCTTCGACAACCAGCCTAATATGGAGGTGAAAGATGAAGGATGGGCTAATTTTGATTTTTCTCAGCAGAAGCAAGTTGTTGCTAATACAAGCCTTCAATCATCTCCAATGGAGACTTCAGGTGGAAATGATTTGACAAGGGGAATGCATCCGTTGATAGGTCAGGTTCCAGTAAAAAATGCAAATGCTCTTCCAGAGGATCCACAAACAGTTGCAAAGGCACTGCCTGTAAATCAAGATAGATATCAGGTTAGTTGATACATTCGTACTGGTCTATTTGTACGGTTGGAGCCAGCCTGGCTTAATATAAAATTTGTATTTTGTATTGGATGGCTTGCCAACTGGAATAATATTCCACTTCATATAAAAGACACGAACCAACAACAACAACGACAACAACAACAAAGTCATTAATCCCAAATAAATTGGGGTAGGCTAGAAATGAAACCCAACCTGAAATCATAGAGATCTCAAAAATAAAAAATCAATGATAGTAATAGTGATAGTTATATTGATAGTAATGATGATGAGAATAATGACAATGATAATGATGATGGTAATAATGACAATGATGATGATGATGATGATGATGATGATGATATACTAATAAAAGACATGTAAAAGCGTGGCAAAATATGTATTAAACATGAAGCAAGTCCATTGTCCCGGATAGCAACTAATGCTGCAACTTGGTTATTTTTTCAGTCTTGGAACACTTTTGGTGAATTAAGCAGTAGTGGCATGTATGCGGCAAACACCCAGATGCAGATGCCATTGCCGCAGCCATCAGGCATGACACAGATTGGTCCTGGGAGTAGTGCTCAGATTTCTTCATCGGCACCTCCTGGTGCCAATGAAATGGCTAAACTGCACACTCCACTAGCTGTACAATCACCAGTGCAGAATCCTGGGACTCCAATGCCAGCCCAACCACAGTCGGTAAATCAATGGTTTGGAAATGCTCTTGATTCTGATGTGTCAACATATGAAGGAATTTCTCAGGTTAGTACCTGTAAGATGCCATTTTTTTGTGTTATGGATAAAGTGGGCGCTGAATTATGGTCAAAAGTCTGAAACATTACCCATGGATTAGATTCATATCTCAACAGGTAATGAGGCATTAATGTTAGTGGTACGCAACCAGCTGAACTCACAATTATTGAATTCTATTGGATTTCAGGATTTTATCAAAGGTGACATTCACAGTGTAGCTGTTCTCAGTTCTTTAACTGGATCCACCAGTCTTACAGGAGGAATCCCTGCCTCCCAACAGCAATTGCAGGTTTTTGAATATCATCTTTCGATCTTATCTTTCATTTGTAAGTCAGTGTATAGCTATGAACTGCAAATCTGCAATAGAGGATACCTACTTTAATATATTGATTCCATTTCTATTAGATGAGCAAGGTATTAATTTAATTGGCTATTTGCAGTCAACTGCACCGTACGATGCATACAGTGGACATGTTGGTGCAAAGGTGAGTCCTCAGTTCCTTCTTTTTTAATTTATATTGTAAAATTTATTGCTATGTCTTAATTTATGCCTTTCTTTTCACCTTTGAAAAAAGCTTTATCAATTATTTATGAAATGCCCTGGTATGATGGGTGATCTTCAAAGAAAATAAGTTTGAATAGAAGGAACTTCCGATAGTCAGTTTTGCACTTTTTGGGAATGATGAAATAACTGTTTTCAGTGGGAACTCTCACTACCTACTAAAAGACATGGCAGTTTACTTGATGCTGTCTGGTATTTTTTCCAGGATCTTGACAGTTCGATTCCTAACCTTACAAATTTACCAACCAATGTTGTGGGAACAATATCTTCACCACTTCAACCGTTTCAGGTTTGTACCTGTTAATATTTGATTTCCGAAGCAAGTCAGGTATACCTAATAAGATTCTCGTAGAACATTCTATTCATATCTAATGCCATCCTGCATAATACCATCTAATATTAAGAGGCGTTACTTGTTGAAGACTGCTACTGTGACCACTGCCAGACACAATGGTAATGTAATACACAGTACTTGATAAGACAATCCTCCATTCCATCAGTTATTCAGAAGTAATTCCTTTACTCTATATTAAGACACTGCTACTGTAGTGTCCGACAGTTAATCAATTCAGAGTACTGGATGAGGTGATCAATCTTTCATGCCATTGGTATATCAGTTATGAATAGTTGAATGCATTACAAATCACCAGAAAATGTGCCATGAATTTTAACTTTTTTTTTCTTTTTTCTTGTATAAATACAGGGGATGCCATACCAGGTAATGCAATCAACAAATCCGTTTGATTTTCTAGATGACTCAGACCTACCAAGTAGCACGGTAATTTTTGTATTACATGGAATTTTTTTGGCTCCTAGCCTCCTATTCTGTGATGTCATCCTTAGATTGTGTCTTTGAAAGATTAAACTTCTTTCTTTTTATTTTTTTAAAGTTAAGAAAACACAACTTCAAGTACATGTTGAACCTATCTTCATATAACTTGTATAATAAAATATAAGATGGGTTCCAACGGGTCTCACCTTTTTATGGAGTATCGCAGGTTTGAATGGGTTCCAATGCTACAAGTTTGTAGTACCACAAAATGCCCAAACTTATCTTTATTTATATTTTGAAATTTAAAATTTACATTATCGAATATAAATTTTTGATCTTGTTAATTCTCAAGAGTGATGTGTGCACATAAATTTTATGATTTGAAATTTTATTCTGTACTAGATCAAGTGGTCAAAAATTGAATGCATTAAAATTAATTAATCATAGTTAAGAAGATTATTTCATTCTTAACTGCTTGATCTAGTGTGAATAAACTTTAAAAATCCATCCACCTCAAGTGTGTATTGCAAGAAGATTTTAGTTTCTTCAATAATCTAGTCAAGTGTGAGAGAAAGTTCAACAAATGTAAATGGTGAACATATTGTTTTTGTAGTTCATGGACATGAGCTCCATCCAAGCAGCATTGCCAACTCAGCAGCCTGCTGCTGATTATTACAATAGCTCAGCATTTCGGTCTGAATACTATACACAAAATCCAACTTCTACATATCCCTCTCATACGCCTCAAGGTACGTCCACACTGAAGATACACATACTGATGTTTCTAAATAAAAATAAGGGAAAAAGAAAATGCAATGAGCTGATTTCTCATCTCTCATCTTTTAGGTGACATGCAGCACATGAGCGATCAGGTCTCTATTGCTCAAATACCGTAAGCCCTTCATCTTTTTCCTTCCGTTATGATTTTTTTTACACAATAGGACCTCTTTTTTAGTAAATCAGCTCAACGGGGACATCTGTTTTAACAGGAATCCAACACCTCAAGGCTATCAATCTGTGGGCAGCAATCCGTTTGCATAAAAAAAAAAAAACTAGTATGAGGCGATCTTGAAGTTTATTTGTACAGCCAAAAAAGGGTGTCCAGTTCTCTCCTTTAATGTTTTTATTCACTTATTCATCTTGATATTCATAATGTTTTGTAAAACAAAACTCTTCTGGTCCCTTTTTAGCGGGGTTCCGGAGGATGCTCTGGCAGAAATGTACCACAACTGAGTTGGATTTGGCATGTGTTGGTCAGCATATTCTTCGTAAAAGGACGTAAAAGCGTGCAATATATATTTGTTATTCCTTGATTTTCCTGGTGTTGAAATAATTATCTTTTGCAACATTGTTGTTGGCAAAATGTATGCTAGTAAATTGCTATGTTTTCTTATTGAGTTCGGTAGTGGCGGAGCAAGAAGTTTACCATAGTGGTGTCAAACTAAATTTAAACTAAGTTTATTGATCCAAACATCCAATTGTCACTGGGGTCAAAAGTGAGAAATGACACACAATATCATTGGGTTCAAATTGTGTTCAAATTGTGACAATTTAGCAAATATTATCAGAAAAATACTGCAAGTTAAAGGAGATATCTAATACGATTGCAAAGTTGTTATGCATGCCATTTGTAATTTCAGTGATGTTAATGGACATCGGTATGGTGCATGTAGCTCCGCCTCTGGTTCGGTTGGTGTTATGACCGAGAGGATACAGCATGGTAGTAGACTGCTGTGTTTGCCCACTCTCCATGTCTCCATCAGTAGCATTTGTTTTTAGCGTTTCTCTGTATATCTGTCATGTGCTGTATTTGATAAGATGCGTGGCCACGTACATTTTTGCCCCCTCTTCAATTTTGCTTGCTGCCTTCTTGGAATGTCTTTTGTGGCATTTCAGGTAACAAGGTTAAGAAGGGCACGTTTTGCTAGTCAATCGAATAGTTTGTAACTTTTCAATGCTATGGATTTCGTTAATGGTCGATGACTTTTACAATGATATGCAGAGTACGATGAACTTGTTGATGGTTGATAACATAGAAAAGTACCCACAAATTTAATTATTTTGTTTTCAATCATTCGTTGAATTGATTTCAAATATATCATCAAGATTGTCAAATGACAATCCCCATCCTGGCTATCAGGCTAAATATGCATTTATGACACTGGGTTCTAGAAATTTCGTTGATATTTCTCTGTTTCAGTGCCATGATTCTGCCTTTTTTTTTGGACCATAACATTGTGTTATGGCTAGTTTTTTTTCCTGATCGTAGCGGCGTTTTTTAATAATAACGATTTAAATAATTTAAATTTTAATAATAACTATTTAAAATTATAATTTTAAAAAATATGAATAACAGCACACCACTATCAATGACGTTTTGCAAAAACGTCACTAGCAATGTTTTTTTTTTTACTTTTTAGTTATTTTTCCTTAAATAAAACCTATCAGCGCCAATGGAAATAACATTTTTCCCACTGACACTCTCACCAAATAAAACCATGGTGTCACTCTTAAGTTTAAAAAAAAGAAAAGAAAAAGAAAAGACGCCATTTTGAATGATGTCTTTGCACAAACACGCTAATAGGACTGACGCGTTTACATAATGTCACTACAGGTAACAGGGACGCATTGCCATTCATATCCTTAAAATTTCGATTTTATCACTTTTATTATTAAAATTAGAATTATTTGAGTATTTATTATAAAAAATAGCTGAAAAACTAGCCAATGATATCATTCTTTTAAACAAAGAATCAATTTGACTTTGTTCACAAAGGATCAAAAGAAAAGAAGGCCGAACAATCGTTGATATTATTCACATTAAATGAGTTATTATTTATACTAATTACTTTATTATGGAACTAATTTTGGATAATGTTATCGTTATTTATATTAGATGACTTATTATTATATTAGTTGTATCTAAGCTGAAAAATAGAAGTATAATATAAAATAAGTTATCGATATTGGTAACTCCATGAGACCCACTTTCAAATGAAGTCACTTATTTGTTAACAATTACGTACTGAATAGACTACTTATTTGTGTAATTTTTTCTAGATGTATCTCGGATAACAATCAAATATTATCATAACATATACGTAACTATTCTTAACATATAATATGATGGACAGGTGGACGTGTAATAAGATTTAGAATATGGGAGGATTTGAATTTTTAAGTAAATAAAAAAAAAATTAAAATAGAATTTTTTTATAGATATATCCATTTATTTATAGTTTGATAGCGTTTTAAATTTTATTATCATTTGATAATCTATGAAAGATCATCAAAATTTCATACAATTTGCAATGACTCTAATTTTATTATTTATTTTGTTTTATGACAGCGAGCGTACCTTGTGTTTTAAGATCAGAAAGCTATATTTAGTGATACCATTATATCTCTGTTCAAAACCCAACAGCGAGAATAAAAACTAATTTTTGTCGGAATCCACTGTTTTCTATATCTGTTTTGGTAATTTTTTACGTTCGAAGGAAAAAGAAAAAAAAATATAGTGGGTTTCAGACTTTCAGTTCCTACATCTAACATCCTGGACTCTTGAACAGGAGTTGGGCCGAGTCCATCAAGAACCAGTTTTAGATGAAGCCGACGTTTCGTGAAAAAATCATCTGACATGAGAGTCTAGATTTGGTCCCACTGTCAGTGGGTGTAAGCAATGATGTTTCCCGTGTGAAAGAAGAGCTTTTCCGAAAGAAGAATTTCCCTGGGACCGGAGGTGAGGACATTTGGGTTTTGCAACTAAAACCCTACTTTCTCTTGTTCCTCTCTCTGGAAGCTAGTAGCCATGAATCCCTTTTTCCCTTTTGGTTCGAATCCGAACCCGCTTAACAGTAGCGGCGCGCCCAACCCAAATGCCACCCCTCCTCCTCAGGTATACCCCCTTCTCTCTCTCTCTCTAAGTATCTTTTAAATCAATTTTCCTTCTCTTATTATCATCGCAATACTGATATTCTTTAACTGTATCAGAGCTCCGCGTTTCCGCCTTTTCCTATGAACCAAGCACACCAGTTCAATTTGACGAACGCAGCAAATACGGTCATGGCTATGGCCATGTTCAATCAAAACCCTGCCGTGCAGTTTGGGTTGGGTGCAATGGCTGCAATGCAACTTGTCGGTCAAGGCACAAATATGCAGCCAAACATGGGGTTCCAAATGCAAGGTCCAATGCAAAATCTGAACATGCTTGCGGCTCTTCAATCTGCCGGTAATATGATTCGAGGGCTGAATCCGATGGTTGTTAATAATCCGATGGTTGTTAATAATCCGATTTTGCAACAACTTACAAGTGGTTTTGGTGTTCCTCAAGCTAATCAAGGGTTAACTCAGCCTGGTTTCTCTGGAGTACTGCTGCCAGGGACAAATATGGTATGATTGAAGCAAACTATTTTTGTCTCATATATTATAGATGTATTAATCACTGATATTTGGTATAGCAAAATAATGTCATCCAAAGCACAAATGGGGCAACAAATGGGGCAACAAATGCTACTCAAGACAATGTTTCTGGGAAAAGTTTTAAAACAAATCAGCATAGCATCCCACAAACAAGGTAACTTTATCTTTCAACTATAACATAGTAACTGGTTATTGGCACTCCCAACTTTTAACAGGATCCAAAAAGTAACACATGGATCCTTTTAATGTTGTGTTGCAATTTCTCTGTCAGACGAAGTATGAAATTTAAAATTTTAAAAACTAGGTTCCCAGATAACAATTCAAGGCAGAATGTGGACCACTTTAGTGGGAATCGTGGAAGATGGCGTGGTGCACATTCTAGTCAAACTGGAGGAAGGGGTAAATTTTCTTTTCCAAGTCTTTTTGTCACGGGATCCAACTTATATATATTAAACTCTGTACTTTAGAATAGAGCCAATGATTCTATGTACAAGGTCCTCTGTTTGGTGTACTTTTATGCGCCCTTACTACACTTAGTTACTGCTTAATATAGCAATTCCTTTTGTATGTTTTGATCACTATTGTAATAATGTTTTAAAATGAATAGATAAGAAGTAGAAGGTCAGTAAATAATTATTAGTTAATTGTAATAACATTGACTTACTAAAATAAAGGAGAATTTCTAAGCAGAAAAAAATAACCGGAGAGAAGTAGCACCTGAGAGAAAATCTCCTGGGCCTTTGGAGTATAGCAAAAAGAGGTAAGGTTTTATTATTACTTCTATGAACTTGTTGATTAAGACATTTACATTGGTAATGGCAATAGAATTGACTAAAATACATTTTAGAGGCACAATGAAAGAACCTTAGCTCGCTCTATCATCATGATTTTAAATATGTTACTTCATTCCATTTTTTTCTCTCTTCATTAGGCGACCGGCTATTACGTATGATGAGAATGAAATTAAACAGTGGCGTGAAGCCCGGAAGAGGAACTTCCCCACCATGTCCAATATACAAAAGGTTTGATCTTTGATACATAGCTTAGCACAACAATCAGGTAGTTCCAGTTTGTTGTGAGTATTAACATATTGTGTTAAAGTGATTTTTCCAGGTTTTACGGAATGCATAAATGATACCAAACTGTTGCCTGACTGGTCTTATGCTGTTCATTAGCAGCATTAGACTGATTTGTACTGACTTGTTGAAAAAACAATTTGATTTACTTTCTTCATGTACAAGTTGGCTGCTAAAGGTCAGGGCAGAGAATGAGAATGATGATACCGAGTCTGAAGAATTAGACCTGATTTGTACTGACTTTTACAAAAATTAATAAGATTTACTTTCTTTATGTAGAAATTGGCTGCAAAAGGTAACAGGGCAGAGAATGAGAATGATGATACTGATCTCCGAAGACAGGTAAAAGCTATTAACTTCTATCAATTATCACGAGCTTGTAGTTTAATCATGATGTAGAATTACTTGTTTGTTTTTCACACCATTACCTTGCTGGCACCTGATCATTTCAGTCCATTTCAGTCTTTGCTATTTGTCCTGGAAGATTAGAGGCTCTCATTTTCAATATCCATGCTATAATTTTTTTTAATTCTCTATTTGCAATCTTTTTTTTACCAAATGAGAAAAAGTGTTATTCTTATCTTGATTTTTTGTGGTATGTGTAACAATGATCATAAAATACAATATTTTCTTTGGTACTTGTTTTAGCTTCATTGGTAATGCCCTTTTTATTTTATAGCAAATGAAAGAAGTCTTGGCGAAGCAGCAAGAGCTGGGATTTGAAGCAGCTGAGGTGCCACGCCACTACCTTGATGGGTCCAAAAATCATAACTATAGTAGTGGAGATCGAGCACAAAACCGTTTTAATAATAAGAGGGGCAGGCATGAGGGCCGAGGCAGATTTCATGACCGAAGGGACTTCTGTTCACATCGTGATAATAGCAGAAATATCTGTCATGTGAAGCCCAGGGAACCAACTTTGCTAAAGAAGCTTCTTAGTGCAGAAATTAAAGCAGATAACCACAGGATTTTGCATGCTTTTAAATTTATGATTCTGAATTCTTTCTTTAACGAATGGCCTGATAAGCAGTTGGAGTTCCCACATGTTATGGTTAAAGAAGCAGGGATGGACAGTGAAATTACTGAAGGAAATGAAGAGGAAATGAGAGAACTGGAAGGTAAAAGTGGATTGATTGAAAGGGTGAAGAGCGAGAGTAGTGAGAAAGAAAGCAAGAGTGAGATGGGGGAGGAAAAAGCAAGTGAGAGTATAATGAGAGAGACGGAGAAAAACAAAGAAGCTGAGAAACCAGAGGAAGGAGAGATAACTGATTAAGAACTATTCCATATGCTTTACCAAAAGTTCTTTTAAATCATTTTTGCTCTGGTTTGCATACTAAAGTTTTGATGCTCCATGAATTATACCCCTTAGGTCGGGTAGATTTGTAACTCTCCTTTGGAAAAGTATTCTAGCCGTCTATTGCTCGAATCTCTTCGTTGAAGGTTGAAGATTCTATTTTGGTGTATATATGCTTTATTTTTTACACTTTGAAAATTGAAAGGTCTGCTTTTATATGATTAATCATTGTTATCAATGGAGAATAGTCCCTTTAAACTTGGTAATTTAAATTTCCCAAACTGTTGTTATTTCCTAGTCAGTGCCTCAATGGTGGAAGAGTGCAGGTGACAGTGACTGTACCGTTATAAATCAAAACTCAATGCACTGTAACAAAAGGCAAGTAGTAAATTTGAAGAACTAAACATCCTCATTAGCGTTCCTCCAAGATTAGAGCTCTTCTCCGACCATATAGTATCTTCCCTTTGACCGGATAATCAAGGTCCTCTCTACTGAGCTATTATGGCTACACGATGTTTTAATACGCGATCTCGAGAACTCTTTTAAGCGGGCTATCGAGCTAATCTTAGAGATAGCAACGGGCCTAGGGTGAAATATTAATTCCGTGGTTCGATCTGTTCATCAAAATTGCATATTCGTTTTGCCCGACTCATACCTCCGGGTGTGAAAATCTCAGTCCGTCCTGCCTGCAGGTCAAGTTTTTCCGGCCCAGTCCGGCCCGGGCAGACTCGTTCTGCTTCGCAATGCAGTTTTTTTAAATCGGCTGAGAAACATATTTTTTTGAGCATTTTAGATTATGAATTTGAGAAAACTTAAAATATAAAACTTGTAGATTTTATTATTATGAATCTATAGAATTTTATTTCATATTAATATGATTTTTCAGTACAAAGTTATGATTAAAAAATATTCAGAGGTCTAAAATTTTTCAGCAGCAAATCTTCATAATATGATTTTTTGAGATTTATATGTTCTGTTTTTGAAAGAGATCAAAATATAAAAATGATAGATATAATTATTATGGTTTAAAAAAATTTTTATTTTGTATTAATTAGATTTTTGAGTTAAAAAATATGACTAAAAAGGTACCGAGTGGTCTATTGAATTACGTTATTCATATTTATAAATTTAAAAAATATTAGTGCTTTTATTCATATAATAATATCATAATTAAATATTTAATATAATTTAAATGATATTAGTGTTATATTAAAATTCTACATAATTTTTAGAATAGAGTCCGACTACGGTGCTTTGCAAAGCACAAGAGCATCGTGTGCTTTGCGCTCTATTATTAATTTCAAGTTAGAAATGATCGATCCGAACCGTTCAATTTAATATTCATATTAAAATCTATTAGGAAATCAAATTTTATATTTTTTAGAATTTTTTTGCTATTTTTTCTGATGAGAAAAAATTGATTTAATTTGTGAATTCTGATTCATCCAAAAATGATAGTTTTCCCCCTATCCAAAAAAATAGCAAATGAATTTCAAAAAATATAAAATTTAGTTTACTAATAGATTTTGATATGAAGATTAGATTGAGCGGTTTGGATCGATCATTTCTGACTTAAAATTAATAATATAAATATGAAAAACACAACACTTTTCATCTTTCAAAAGCACCGTAATCTAATTCTTTTATAATATATTGATATATAATATATATAATATAAATATAAATATAAATAAATTATATATATATATACAATTATTCCGGGCCGGCCGGACGGACCTAACTTCAAATCCGTATCCGGCTTGGCCCGTAGGAAGACCCGACCCTTCCTACTCGTTCATTGACCGGGCCAGATCTGGATAGGTCCACCGATACACGTGCTAAATTACCATCCTAGCTAATCTCATGTACTATTCTGCCCGTGACCCACAAATTTGAACCAATGATCGACAAATCAAGAAACACCGATCACACTCTTACAAGCGGGACCAAGCATCACAGGAACAACATCCTCTAGATCAGGAGTACGAGATTACATTCGCACCATTACTGATACTGTCAAGGAACCTCTCTCGTCCCGAGATCACAACACCAACCCCAAATCCTAGCTTCTCTCTAAATCGAACTACCACCGCTCCAAACCCTAGTTTATCCTTAAATCCGAATACTTCCGCCCAACTCTCTCAATCCAACAATCAAATAGTTATACACGCCTCTCGGGCCAACAAAAAGCTCTCTCAAATATGTTAGGATCGAGCTCAAGGAATCACAACATGCTTTCGTTGTGGAGAGAGAAATCACTTGGCTAGGGATTGCCAAAATGCGTTAATTTGCTTCGAATGTGGCAAGACTGGCCATCACGCACTTCGTTGTAAGTCAATCACTTCTTCCTCAAACCGTAATCTAAATCTACAATCTCCAACTCCTACAACCATTCTTCCACCCAAGTTAAATCTCCCTCCACAACTATCTCAACAACCACATTCTCTGATCATTTCTCCACCTAGTTCTTCTACCTACGTACAACCACCTCCCCCGTTTCCTTTATTGCCTCTCCCTCCATATATCTCTCAACAAAATCCACCTCCTCAGATACAAATCCATAAACCACCGATAACTATCCCTAATCATACTCCTCAAAATACAACCAACTTAACAGTTAAACCTCTTAAGTCGATACTTCAACCTAATCCTACAATGAATCAATTTAGTCAAGCTGATGAGTATGTCATACTCAATCTGTTCTCTAATGATGAAAATGAGGACCTCCTTCTTACACTTTCAAGAAGCATTGTAATTAGTGATGTTAGGCAGATGGGAACTTTGTATATCCAGACACACATAAAAAAAAAGTACCCGATCATAGGTTTTCAATGGGTTGCAAGAGCTATCACCAAAAATAGATTTCTCATGGACCCTTCTAACCCAACTTGGAGAGTCAATGTACTAGAATTGAGGGTTTTAGATCTTGGTGGAATTAAATTCCCAGTGGAGGCTTGTAATGTCAAGAAACATGGCTTTCATGGATGTAAACCTGTCCCTGTCTGGATAATCATTACGGGTCTATCCTATAGATTCTTTAAACATAGTGTGTTTCTTAGGATTGCTGAGGACTTAAGTAGAGGGGTCCTTTTAGCTGTTGATCCAAGATCTGATACACATCTAGACTTCTCATACTTAGAATGAAAGTAGGTGTACCTGATGTGGATGTCATACCCCCATTTAGGAAAATAAAGTTCACTAATAAGCTAGGACAAGTTACCTTTTATCATCTCAATGAGATTGACTTTGATGTTACTACAGATGAGTTAGAGTATACAGAGTCTGATCCTGATGACAATAACTCTGATCAATCCAAAAGCCTCCTCTCTTACTCTCATCCCCACAACAAACAAGACAAAGCATGTAGATAAACACCAAGCATCTAGTGCAATAGCTGACAGGTACTCCTCTGCCAGCTCCTAATCAGATGAGGAGCTCCATGCTTAGAGCATGTATCAATTCTCTTATTAGCGATTTTCCTTACACAAAATATGCTGACATAGAATTAGTTGGAACATCATATAATACAAGGTTAAAAGTGATCCAACATTTTAGATCTTCAACACAACAAATCTTTCAGTTGTTTACATGAGATACTAAACAAAATAGATGCAAAATAAATCAGAAAATTTAGAAATAGATTTAAGCACAGAAGTATTGTCTTTGGGAGCATTAATTTCTAAATGAATATTATGACTTGAAATGTTAGAGGATTAGGTAAATCAAAAAGGAGGTTAGTTAAGGATGTTGTACATGAACATCATATAGATCTGGTAAGGATATAGGAAACAAAAAATAGAATTCATAGAGAGAACATTAAGAAAATTTAGTCAATTAATTACAAAATGGATTATATTGCCCTCTGTTGGTAGTGCAGGAGGTATATTAGTTAGAATTAATGAAAATAAATTAAAATTTTTATAACAGTTAGATACTCACCTACTCTATAACCATTTTAATTAAAAACAAGGACTCATGATTTAATTGGATATTCACTTCAATCTATGGGCCAAATATTTCAAGTCAAAGAAATTATTTTTGGAAAGAACTAACTGATATTAGAAATTTTTTAGATATTGCCTAAATAATAGGAGGAGATTTCAATGTGGTTAGAAACAAATCAGAAAGAAAGTGACATACTTCTAATCATACATTTATTATAAAGTTCAATAATTTCATTAATTCAAATCAATTAATTGATTTGAAACCCTCAGATAGATTATATACATGGTCTAATTTAAGATACTCTCCATCCTATGCATGTTTAGATAAATTTTTTTGGATGTAAGTTAAGTAAGCTTCTAATTAAATACTTAGGAGTCCCTTTATATTGGAAGAAATTAAGAATTAATGATTGAAAATTCTTAACTAATAAAATAGAAAAGAAGTTAGAAGGATGAAAAGGGAGACTTCTCTTTATTGGAGGGAGATTAACATTAATTAGAGCTGTAATTAGTGTAATTTTTATCTACTAAATGTCACTTTTTAGAATCTTAGTTCATACTAAAAAATATATAGAAAAATTTCGCAGAAGATTCTTATTGTATGGAGGTAATACAGCTAGGAGAAAAATATTATCTAGTTTCATGGGAAAATACCCACACCTCATTAGATTAGGGAGGTTTGGGTATAATGAATTTAAAACTAATGAATAAAGCATTACTTTATAAATGACTTTGGAGATACAATAACTATGAAGTTAAGGGATTATAAAAATTACTAAAGTAGATATCATAATAGAAGAACTCTAGTTAATGCATCTATATTTTGGAAAAAAAGTCAATAAAGAACTATCAATTTTCAATACCAGCATTGAAAAATCTTTAGAAAATAGAACAAACATAAAATTTAAATAGGATAGATGACTATCAAAATGTTCTCTACAATCTTGCTACCCTATACTATATGACATTGCATCTAACAAAAAATTACAATCAATCAGGTAATAGGATATAACTAATTCTATCTTACATTTACTAAACCATTAAATACTGTGTTACATGAACAATTAGACTCTCTCTATACTCAACTAGCACAAGTCACTCTATCAACTAACAATGATATTATAAAATGGAGATGGACAAACAATGAAAATTTCAGTACTAGTTCATATTACAATTGGTTAGACTTTAAAGGAGTTAAAGTTTGTAGATTCAATAGCACTTGGAGAGCTACATTACCTTTAAAAATTAAAGTATTTTTATGGTTAGTGCAACAAAATAAAATCTTGACAAAGATTAATTTAATTAAAAAAAGTTGGCAGAACAATGATCATTGTGTATTCTGTAATTATCAAGAAAGCATTAATCATTTATTTTTACATTGTTTTATAGCAACTTTTTTATGGTTATGGTTGATCAGTTATGATAATTTCAGTTTTCATACTAATACAATTTTGAAATTATGCCAATTAGATTACCGCATACCATATAATAGCATAAGATCCTTGGGTAGCAAAATAATAGCATTGGCTAAGTGCTGGTGTAAATTAAAAGGGGAAGGTTACATAGAACTCTTATAATTGATAATGCCAACTAATGTTGAATCATTACTAGTGCAAATTACATAGTTAAATAACAAACTTATGCCCCTAGAGGAAGGAGTCTTGTCTGGAAGAGATCTTGATCTGCTTAGTTCATATCTTCTCTAAATGATAGTTAAGCATCAAAATTAACTAGCTTGATATTTTTTTTTAATTCTAAGGATGCTTTTGCATAACATAAAAATGTTAAATTTTTGGATAATTAGTACCGCTGGACACATTTGTGAAAAAAATGAGTAGTAGATATTGAGAAAATTATTGTGAAGAGATGTCGTATGAAGATTCTGCGTGATAGAATCTTTAAATGACTATCTTTGATTTTGTAGTTGATTTGAACAATGTTTGTTTGTGTCTACTATTACTTTAGAGTTATAAGCTTGTTTAGGGAGGATTTAATTTGATATTTTGGAAAATTACTCAAGGTAGTCGGGTTGTGGCTACCATCCACTTACTCTAGCTTTTAAGTAGTTTAAGGTATTTATGATGGTATTAAAATTTAGTATGGTTAAGTCTAGGTATCAGGCTGTGGTACCAAGATATATGTTTCTTTATGAAATACGTGAAATGTCACTATTTAAAAAAAAAAAAAACTCAATGCATTGTTGAAGTCACAAGTGATGAAGGGAATAATGATCAAAGATAGGCATTGAGGATCAGAACTCGTGTGGTATAGAAAAGAATATATTTTTTCTTAAAAGATTTCTGGTAAACATGCTTACTGTACTCTGATAAGAGCAAAATTAGTTTGGCGATGATATGATATTTCCTGTGGTCAGAAACATTTCCAGATGCTTAGAGTTGTGCATTAAATGGCGTTGGTATATGTAGGACTCTGAGGGAACAAAATTTGATCGGATGACGGGAGTTAGTTTGATCTTCTTTGGAATCGGACGGTGGGAGTTAATTTGTTCTTCGGGATCTGCGCAACTGTGTTTTCAGTGTTTTTTACTGTTCGATTTGAAGAGCGGGAACCTGCTCTCTCCCCCGAAGAGCAGCAAATATTGTTCCCTCTATGAGAATTCCCTACCTCTGTACGCAACACGGCTGAGGATGTGACATTCAACTAAAATCTTTCAATTATAGGTAGATTCACCATAAGAGTTATTCCCATCATAAATTTGCTTTGACGATATGTGATGGGCAGTGCTTCTTTTTGGGTACGTGTCTATGCTATCGTGATGAAGTCATATATAACTCCATATATTTTTTGTTTGAGAAATGAAAATATTTAAAAATAAACTTCGAGGTAGATAATAAGCAGACAACAATATGAAATCCTCAATTTTAATGTACTATTTTTTTTTTCCATCTGTGAATACGGAAGGAACAAAACAAGGCATGATAGCAAAATATGTAGTAGGCACATACTGGAGGAGTCAGAAAATTCTTTGACCGGAGTTTGCATATCATACCTAAAGTTTAATACTATCATCACATCAAAATCATTAGATTACAGTTATGAGGGTCACAATTGAACAATTTTTATACTTCTATCCATATATCATTAGGTATAAATCTTAAGCGGACAGAGTGGCTTGTTCTAACCCTACCTTAGAATTGATGTTGGAATTCCTACCTGACAGTTTTTTCCGCTCTAAGTTTGCAGCAACATAAAAGGATTAAATTAAAAATGGCTATTATCATTTCTTTCTGGGTGATTTACGATTGTGTATTATTTTTTTGAATTGATGTTCTATAAAGGCTCTAATTTTAAATTCCGGAAAATGACAAGAACACAACAATGGGACAGGATTATTTTGTCTGCCTAAATTTCATGTTTGTAAGGCCGGTGTTGTGAAAAGAAATATAACGACCATATATTTTCTGCTTTGTTTTCAGAGATAGTGTATAATTGTATAATATATTTACTCCTTTAAACACATAACTGTTCTGATCCTGTAACAGTTTAGATTTTTTTTTTAATTAAATTTTTAGATTTAATATCACTCATCAAATTTGATGTCCTAAGAATGATGGTCTTTAAGGCTAGAATAATGTAATATTATAAAGAATCTAAAATAAAAATGTATAAACTGATTTGGGCTTAGTGTTTGATGTGTATTTTGTTAAACTAATAAATACTCTAATTTATGCTCAATTTTAGCCGCAAGCGTACGACCTAGTCAAGTAGTAGTCAGGGTGTCGAACTACAAGGACAATGGTGAACTACCGGCTCTCACAAGGTTCACTAATAAGACAATCAAACGAGTATTTTGAATTAAATTAAAAGTACAGAAATCTAACAACAATGACTGAAAAATTTATCAAATAGAAGATTGTAGGGGTTTTCGGCTTCACTCTCACTCGCTGGGTTAATTCACTCTATTTGATCTTTTAATATGTTGTAGTGTTTGTCGGGGATTCAATTTCAGATTTTAGTACTAAATTTACACTTTCGTGGTTTGGTACTGTACCTAAATAATTCAGATTTCACGATTAAGTACCTCACATTACAAGTCTAAGCCCATTAAGATCAGTGAATCACTTTGGCATAACCTAAAATTTATACTTCGCCTTTCGGTACCTCACACAATTTTTAGGGTTTTCCTCAGTTTTCCCTTAGATAATAAGTTTCATGATTAAGTACTTGACCTACGACCTAAATTATTATTTTGGGTTAGAAGATTCAGTTTAACCTTTCGGTTTCCGCTTTCACTTCTAGGGTAACATGCAGTTGATTAAAACTAAGCATTCAATTTAAATAAAATAGCAATCACAAACAACAAAAACTAAAAGATCAACATACGAGTACAATTAAACCATTCGAGTTACTGAGTTTATACCTAGACCCCTAGAAGAGTGTCTAGCCATAAATCATGTCAAAGTTTACACAAAGATTTATATTTAAACAACAACACAACATGAGAAAAGAGTAAAGAAAATAAATACACCCAGAAGATCTATGATTTCTCGTCCGGTTCTTGCGTTCTCCTTCTTCAAATTCTTCTCCAATGATGTTCTTCCTCTTCTTTCTTGCTTAGGATCAGTTTTTTAGTCTGTTGAGAGATGTCTGAGATGAATGAGGTGTAAAAACCTCTTAATTCTAATCAATAACCGTTTTTAAAACACAAATTTATGCTCCAGTCGTCAATAATTATGGTCTGCAATTTTAAAATTGTGGACCGTAATTTTGAGCACAAGTTGAAACAGAACTGACAGAAGATGAGTTCCTGAATTCTGTTGCGCATTGATTATATTTTGTCCATAATTTCTGTATCCGAATTCCGATTAGGATGATTTCAAATTCGTTGAAAAACTAAGAACAAGCTCTACAATATTAGTACTTAATCCCAATCATTTTATGATATTTTATGATCATCATGTAATGTGACTTGTTGTCCATGTGCAATCTTGATCTCATTTGCATTCAGGCTCTTCACTATCATGTTATTTTGCTCTAAAAACCCTAAAACACATAAAATACAGTAGTATCTCGAACTCGAAATAAAAATTAATAAATTCTTAACAATTAACATAAAATGCATAGTTTTTGAGATAAAACCCTAATTGTATATAATGTATAATTAAGGCTTATCAAATACCCCCAAACTTAAACATTGCTTGTCCCTAAGAAAGATTTAGTCAGAGACGTAGGGTACATCTCTAAACTACGCTAAGTTCTAAGAAAATCTAACATATATGTAAAAGATCATGGGTTGCTTGAAAAAGAGGTGACTAACCCTAAGACAAATCCTTTCAAATTTGTTCAGACACTAATTAGAATTTTGGAAAAAGGTTTGGGAATTATTCGTTATTTCTAACTTCACGCGTGGTGTTTTACTCGAGGAGTTTTACCTTAGACTCCTACTTTCAATGTAATATCCTAGAATATTTTCAAAAATGATGAATACTTAAGTCTTTCATTCCTCTCAACAATAAAACGAAACCAAGAAAATCCATAAAAAAATCAGTATTAATCCTGAACCTCGTGCATGCTATTTTTGTGTAGCTCAAAATTTTATTAAGAAACCCTAAATACGCACATAAGGTCGCCTCGTGCCGTGTTGGGGGTTTAGGGAGTTCCATAGTACCGCCCTAGCACATTTGAGACTTAATTTGATCTTATTTGAATTATTTTTTTTATTTGTTCACGAATGTCATGACATATGTACTCTTAACCATTGTGCCTCGATAATTTGAACCTTCCAAAAATTTGCATATTAATTTTCAGGTCATTCTGATTTTTTTTATTTTCAGAAGCACCGATCGACACTCGCCACAAACACTCTTTCTTAATTAAGTATTTCTATTTAAAATAAGCAAATAAATTGGATTTTCATGGTTTGATAAAATTTTGGGAGGACATCAATTCTTAAACACTCATTATTTTAGAAACTTTCTAGGACATATTCTTTTCTAATTTTTCAGTCCCGAGAACCCTTTTCATTCACCACACGTTATTTTAGAAAAGTTTATATATTCCCGTATTAATTTCCTAAATTTTCAATAAGACTACTCCTTTGCCAAAATTTATCTTAGAATTTTTCAAAACTTTTTACAAAATTATCGACTAAAATTTGAATTTCTAAAATTTTTTTTGTAACAAATATTTTTTTTTTTTGCAAAACTAGATGCCATGCAGATACAAGCAAGTTCTGAATACCCCCAAACTTAAATCAAGCATTATCCTCAATGCGTGACATAACAAGAAGAAAAAAATAAGAAAGTTATAAGAAACTTACAATGGAAGGAGATGATGGAGGCAGATGATGTTGAGGCGAGCGGCTCAATCGCTAGGCGGGGGCTTAGGTTTGGAGAAAGAGAGAAGGGCTCAGAAGTTGAGAGGAGAGGAGGCTGACAGTGTTGAAATGATGACTTAGAGAAGAAGGGATGAGAGAGATGATCACATTCAAATTCTGAGGATTAATTGCGGACTACAGTTTTAAAATTGCGATATGCAATTCTTGTGCTGAAATTTTTTGACTTGAGTTGGCCAAATTTGCAGTCCGCAATTTTGAAATTATAGTCCATAATTTTTACACTAAAATTTTTTATTTCGAATTGGCCAAAGTTACGGTCCGTAATTTTTCATAATTTCCAGGAATTCACTAATTTTGCTGAGATGATGTCTATCTACATTCATTATCATTCTTTGCTTTCGCCGTTCCTCTTTAATTATTTAGCATTTGAGTCTTCCATATTCACACCTACGATATGAATGAGAATAGATTAGTTCTATCTTATTTAAACTAAATTTTATACTACAACTAAAAATATTCTAAAACCCTCTTTTTTTTTTTTTCTCTCTTTTTTTTCAATATATATATATAATTAGGCTATGGTGCTTTGCAAAGCACAAAAGCGTTGTGTGCTTTGCGCTTAATTTTTAATTTTAAGTCAGAAATGATCGATCCAAGCCGCTCAATCTAATCTCCATATCAAAATATATTAGTAAACCAAATTTTATATTTTTTTGAAATTTATTTGCTATATTTTTGGATAAGGGAAAAACTATCATTTTTGGATGAACCCGAATTCTCAGATCAAGTCATTTTGTCCTCATCAGAAAAATAACAAAATAATTCTAAAAAATATAAAATTTGGTTTACTAATAGATTTTGATATGAAGATTAGATTGAACGGTTCAGATCGATTATTTCTGATTTGAAGTTAAAAATAGAGCGCAAAGCACACAACATCTCTGTGCTTTGTAAAGCACCATAGCCGGACTCATATATATATATATAGTGAGACCATGGTGTTTCGTGAAACATAAAATCTCCCGTGCTTCGCGTCCGTATCTCAAATTTGAAAGTTCAAACGACCGATCCAAACCGTTGAACATGATCTTCATATTGAAATATCCTTGGAGATCAAATTTTTTTTTTTGAATTTGTTTGCTATTTTTTAAATGGGTATAAAGTTTACTGATCTAACGATTTCTGCACCATCCAAAACTAGTGATTTTATATCCATCTAAAAAATAGCAAAAAAATAAAAAAAATATAAATTTTGATTTCCAAAGATAGTTCAATATTAAGATCATGTTTAATAGTTTGGATCGGCCGTTTGAACTTTTAAATTTGAGATACGGAGACGAAGCACCATATATATATATATATATATATATCGTGAGCTTAACTCAAAAAGTATATCAAATCATCTCAAAATTTTAATTTATCATTCTTATTAAATTCTTTATATGAAAATCTATTGGGATGTAAAAATTTGAAGTGTTTTGAGTTTTTTAAGTCATGGTTTAAAAATCAGCTCTAATAATAATAATAATATATTTAATATCTGAACATCATTTTTAAAAATTAAAAACTATAACTTAAAAAGCTCAAAATACTCTAAAATTTTGCATCCCACGATATTTTCATATAAAGAATTTAACGAAGATGATAAATTAAAATTTCGAGATGATTTGATATATTTTTTGAGTTAAGTTCACGGAAGGCCTCCGTGAGCTTAAGCTCACGGTATATCCACACACTCTCTCTCTCTCTCTCTCTATATATATATATATATATATATATCAGTAAAACATAAAGTTTGGGTTGCCTCCCAAGAAGCGTTTGGTTTACTGTCGCAAGCTCGACTCTCTTTGTTCATCACATGTCCAATCTCTCGGAGAGAAAGTAGCTTAATCCCTCCTCACTCGGTCTTTTTCTTCCACAATAAACTCTAATTGTATATAATACATAGTTTTTGAGATAAACCATAATTGTATATAATGTATAATTGAGGCTTATCAGTGTTCAAGTGTAATAACAGTGGAAAATAATTTAATTCAATTCAATTTTCACAAGAATATAACAATAAAAAAATGAGAGAAAAAATTTTAAATAAGAACATAATATGTAACAGAGTTCGGCTTACAATACCTATGTCTCCAGGACTTCCAACCTCTAATAATTGAGGTTGAGCCGAAACACTAAAAATAGTTTTACACTTGTAGAACTTGATCCCATACATAAAAATTGGCTGTCAAGCCTATCGATAATAAGAGTGACAACACACTAAAAAAAAGAGTGACAACACACTTAAAATAAAAAAATGAGTGACAACATACTCAAGAAAAATGAGTGACAACACACTAAAAAAATGTGAGCACTATAACTCAAAATAGTTTACAAAGAGAGTAGATCATGAAGTATCAAGTTGGGAGAATGAAGGGAAGTTTAATTGAGCTTAAATAAGGATTTTGCTAGTTTGTATTTCTATCTCTTGGCTTGTCTATCTCACTTTGTATATGGCTAGTAAGCTCTCTGAGAAAAATAATTTAGCTAGATGGATCTAATGTTAATCAGTGAGAGAGTTGATCCTTTTAAAATAGAACTTCTAAAAAAGATGAAGAGACTATTTTCGACATGAACCGTTATAACGACTTAGAAAGGATAGCCGTTGGACCTAATTGAGCTGAAATGTTATAACAATTTGATCAACCATTATAACAGTTTGCTAAACCGTTGCAACAGTTACTTAATTGTTATACAACGATTCGCTCTGGCTCTTTGAGAGCTTTTCTGCTTTAGAATATTTTTGAGTAATGAGATGAACCATTATAATGATTAGCAAATCATTATAATGGTTTGCTGGGCATAACCATTTTTTGTTGTTTAAGCTCAATTTACCTTAACCAATTCAACTCAGTTTGAGTCTAACTAAACTTAGACCTAATGCAGTCTTGATTAAGCTCTTGTATCCCATCATTAGTCTTAGTTCTTTTGCACTAATCCATTTTATAGTTTAATCCCAGTACAAAACTCAAACAAGGTAAATTATAAAATTTAAGGCTGTTTTGCAAATCGACAAATCAAAGAAATTATTTAGTACAATAAGATTGAGTTATTCATCAAATAATATTACTATCTCTATGATCATTTGTGTTGAAGTTATATTTTTCTCTCAAGTTTAATTATTACACAAAATGTTGCTTAATTTAGGAGTATAATTGCTCTACTTTATTTTTTTCTTAGATTGCCATCAATTATAAATTTTAACTTTCCTTAAATTCTGAATGTCAACTTTTCTCTCAATTTTAAATTTATTTTACATTACTTATGTATTCATGATTGAAATTTATATTAATTATTAAATTATCTTTATTTTTATTTTCTTACTTTTCACATGAAGATATAAATTTTTATATTTTTAAAAAACATCACCGTAGCAACACACAAGTAAGATATTAGTGTATATATATATATATATATATATATATATAGTGATGCTATGGTGCTTCGCGTCTGTATCTTGAGTTTAAAAATACAAATGGCCGATCCAAATCGTTGAACATCATCTTCATATTGAAATATCCTTGGAGATCAAATTATATATTTTTTTGAAATTTTTTGCTATTTTTTTAAATGGTTTCAAAGTTTGCTGATCTAACGATTTCTGCACCATCCAAAACTAGGGATTTTGTACCCATCTAAAAAATAGCAAAAAAATTCAAAAAATATAAAAAATTGATCTCCAAAGATATTTTAATATGAAGATGATGTTCAATGGTTTGGATCGGTCGTTTAAACTTTTAAATTCGAGATACAGACACGAAACATAAAAGATTTTGTGCTTCACGAAACACCATAGCATCACGATATGTATATATATATATATATATATATATATATATATATATATATATATAGAATGGAGATACCGTGAGCTTAAGCTCACGGAAGCCTTCCGTGAGCTTAACTCAAAAAACATATTAAATCATTTCAAAATTTTAATTTATCATTCTCATTAAATTCTTTATATAAAAATCTTGTGAGATGCAAAAATTTGGAGTGTTTTGAGCTTTTTAAGTCACCGTTTTTAATTTTTTAAAATGATGTTCAAGTATTGAATATATTATTATTATTTTTAGAGCTGATTTTCAAAAATTAAAAACCACAACTTAAAAAGCTCAAAACGCTTCAAATTTTTGCATCCCATGAGATTTTCATATAAAGAATTTAATGAGAATGATAAATTAAAATTTTGAAATGATTTGATATGTTTTTTGAGTTAACCTCACGGTATCTCCACTATATATATATATATATAGAGAGAGAGAGAGAGAGAGAAGTTGACTAAAATACAACGCGTTGCACGGATGCACCCGTGCAACACGTTAAAATCTCAAAATTTAAGTTAAAAATTATTGATCTAAACCATTTAATTTATTCTTCATATCAAATTATTGTAGAAAATTAAATTTTATATTTTTTAAATTTTTTTTGCTATTTTTGAGTAAGAAGAAAATCATCACTATTGGACGATCCAAATTCCTTAAATCAAGCAACTTTCTTCCTACAAAAAAAATAGCAATTTTTTTTTAAATATAAAATTTAATTTTCTAGAAGAATAAATTGAACGGTTTGGATTGGTCATTTTTAACTTAAATTTTATGATTTTAACGCGTTGCACGAGTGCATCCGTGTAACGCATTGTATTTTAGTCAACATATATATATATATATATATATATATATATATAGAGAGAGAGAGAGAGAGAGAGAGAGAGAGATGCTATGGTGTTTCGTGAAGCACAAAATCTCTTATGATTCGTGTCAGCATCTCGAATTTGAAAGTCCAAATGGCCGATCCAAACTGTTGAACATTATCTTCTTATTAAAATATCTTTTGAGATCAAATTATATATTTTTTGAATTTTTTTTGCTATTTTTTAGATGGGTGCAAAATCACTAGTTTTGGATGGTGCAGAAATCATTAGATAAAAAAACTTTGAACCCATCTAAAAACTAATAAAAAATAAAAAAAATAGAAAATTTGATCTCCAAAGATTTCAATATGAATATCATGTTCAACGATTTGATCACCTGTTTGGATTTTTAAGTTCGAGATACGAACGTGAAGCACGAACGATTTTGTGCTTCGTAAAACACCATAGTCTCACTATATATATATATATATATATAGAGAGAGAGAGTGTGTGTGTGTGTGTTTATCTATTGTGCTTCTTGTAGCACTTCGGTCAAAACACCATCAGTCTAAATTTTAATTTTTTATGCTCAAAATTTCAGTTTAAATAACTTAATAAAATCTTTATATCATAATCTTATAGAATACTAATTTTTATCGTATTTAGAGTTAATTTACTATGCTTAATGATTTTTAGAAAGTTAGCATTTTTGACATACAAATTTTATTATTTTTCATATTATTTTAGAGCTATTTTTTAAAAATCATTAAGTATAGTAAATTAATTTCAAACACAATAAAAATTAGTATTATATAAGATTATGATATAAAATTTTATTGAGCTATTTAAATTAAATTTTTGAGTATCAAAATTAAAATTTGTTCTGGTAGCATTTCAGCCGAAGTACTACTGGAAGTACAATAGACAAACTTTCTTTATATATATATATATAATATTTTGCGCTTATATCTCATATTTTAAAATTCAAATTGATGATCCAAATCGTTAAATATGATCTTTATATTAAAATCTTCTTGGTGATCAAATTTTATATTTTTTATATTTTTTGCTATTTATTTAAAGGGATAGAAAATCATTGATATTGAATGGTTCAGATGATGTCAGATCAATGAATTTTGAATTTTAGGTCGTTACTCGTTGTCTGATACTGATATAGAATTCTGAATTGATGCACGTCTCTCTTTATAAGAATTTTTGTTTTGTTTCTAGGACTAGAGGGAGTGAAATATTTTTGACAGTTGCATTTTCTTCCTTCCAATGGATGTATAACTTTTTGTAATTTGAGTTGGATTCAGATGATTCTTTTATAATTTTTTTGAGACTTCTTTCAATTTTGATGAGTAGTAATTGGTGATGTTCATGACTTGATTAAAAAACAAATCGTATATACTTTTCACTACAAAATGTTGCATAGATTTAGGAGCAATAAGTGAACATTCTTAGACTAAACGTCAAATTAATTCTGTGAATTCCATATCCTTAAATCTCAAATTCCAAATTCTAATATATATTATTTTTATGTCTCTTTGAAACTTTAATAGATCATTCAGTACTAAACTTACGATCGTCAAAGTGCACACCGATCTAATGACTCATTTTAGGGAAAAAAACACCGATCCAATGACCTTTCATTTGCCATAAGAAAGTTAAATTTTATTTATATTTTTTTGTAACTTAATTTATTGTGTATAAGACATAAGTACTAGTGCCTTAATTATTTGCCAATAGAATTATTCCTTTAAAATGCCATATAAGCAACTAACTCGAGATGTTCCCCAATGGGGGCACGCAAAAAATAAAATAACATCCAACTGCAAAAGCACACAATCCAACATCACAAATTTACAGTTCACAAAACTTAGTTCTGTTGGGACAGCACGTCATTAATTTCTCTTGCATCTTTTGACACTATAAAAGTACTCAAAATGCTCCTTCATTACTCCAAGAGATTGCCTTCAAGCCATCACCTCTCAACTCTAACCTCCAAATTCATAAAGAATCCAAACCATGTCATACTTCCAAAATTCTCAAAGTACCTATTTTCTCTTAATGGTGTCTTTGACTCTCATGTTAACATATGTCACAAATGCGCAAACGATGCCACCGTCACCGGCATCATCGGTGACCCCAGAATGTGTCAATGCACTGTTCAACCTCACCGACTGCTTGACATATGTCGAGACAGGAAGTAATGTGACCAAACCTGACAAGCCCTGCTGTCCTGAGCTGGCCGGGCTAATTGAGTCGAACCCTATCTGCTTGTGTGAGTTGCTTGGGGGTGCTGCGGAGTCATATGGCATCAGCGTGGACAACGAACGGGCTCTTGCACTGCCACAAATTTGCCATATCAGCACCCCACCTCTTAGTACTTGTGCAGGTAATTTGTAAGGGGCTCTGTAGGGGTTGTGTGTGTGTGTGTGGTGAATTTACTTTTAACTCAATTTGCACTATGTTTTAGTTTAATTTGCTACGTCCAGCAAGGAAAGAAATAATTTTGGATTTTAGTTGGTTACTGACCCCTTTTCGGCACATATTTTCTTTTTATTTTTATTTTCAATTTAGACATTAAATCAAATTTAACTAATATATAGAGCTACTTCTAAGGCTTTACCCCTTTGGATTATGTGACCAAAAGCTAATACTGTTATACTCTTAAATATTCATGTTTCTTCCACCGAATTTATTATAATAATAATCATCATTTTTTTAAATCTCTGATTTTATTTAGTTAATAGCTGGAATTAAATTGTTCTAATTTACAATTCTAGGAATTCCAGTAAGTGTGGGACCCTCCCCTGCTGAGGCTCCAGGTCCATCTACCACCTCCCCACAAGAGCCAGGTTACAAATTTTCAATGTATTCCCAACAATTTAATTAAGCGATTAAACTCCTGTGATTTGAGATATATTTATTGTTAAATGGTCTAGTATTAAGATCATACCATCACATTCTTTATCTTTCAAATGCAAATCTAACCTAAATCTCATGAAAAAAGAATTCAGACGAACAAAAAATGATTTTTTTGTCCAACAACTAATTGATAATTTTGTTTGGTGAAAATCAATTAACGGATTTAGCATCTGCTTCTTCACCGGACTCAGGAGGCAGCAAAAGCAGAGCTACACGCATCAACTCGGTAAACTCCAACGTTTTGATTGCCTCATCATTTATCTTGACCGCCATTGCCATTTCTGGAATATTTTAGACTTCTTTTGCGAGTCTAATAACATTGTTCTTTGTTATTTATTTCCTAATTCCGTAAACTCATTTGTGAGATTTGTATTTACGAGTTATTTTCTATTGCCATTTCTTATATATTTTTTTCGTTTCCCTTTTTCTTTTCCTCAGTTCATATGTGTTATATATTGAATTGGAATAAATTGGCACCATTTGGTGGGATTGTATTTAGTGAGATCATTGAGATGTAGCGAACCAAATCCAGCTGCTGTGTGCTTTGAATTTTCTTTCAGTTCGTTTTCAAATTTTTCTGGGCGAACTGGCAACTGTACTCTTTATTTGCATTTAAGCCGAATAAATTCTCAGCAAATGCTCTCCATGTGAGCATTTAATTCTCAACCGTATTTGGTATTTGAATGTGATTATGGCTGAAGAATTTATTTCTGCGGTGGTGATAGAGTTGAAAACCTACTTTGTAAAGAGTTGTTTTCACAAGGAAGCTTTAAATGCTATATATAGAGCCAAATGGAAAAAACAAAAAACCCCAAATAAGTGAAGAATTAGAATTGTAATGAAAATTTGACATGTTTTCCCTTTGTTTTAATACGTTTCGGGTGGATGGGCTGTATGGCATCATTTCCGATTGAAAAATCAAAAAGAAAGGAAATAAAACCTCACTAAAATAATTCTCTTCAACTGGAATTTCTAGTAATGGAAAATAGTATTCATCAACTTTAATTTTGTATTTGAAATTCTCAATCAAAATTGCGCAACAATCAAATTTGTTAAATAAAAAATTGGCCAAACAAGGAATTAATTACATGCGTCTTCATCCGGGAAATGGAATAATACGACGAAAACTAGCCTGTGTCACCACACATACCCATCAAAAAATGTTGTAAAGAATATTATATAAGGACCTAGTTATGACAACTAAAAACCTATCAAGGACCCGCTTCTTGACATATATTTCACATATAAATCATCAGGGACTCACATATTGAAGACAATTAAGTTTGCTATGACTACAGTACTGCAAGCACTTCTTTCATTTCAGGAGTCAGTTATTCGTTCTTTACAACCGCACCTCCTGTATAAATAGCAGAAAACGATACTTAATCAATGAAATCATAAATTATATATATTTCGGATTCAGTTTGCCAAAAGTTTGTGTTAGCGAGTCCAAAGGAGAAGGTAAAATGACTTTTACGCCAAATCAACCCAAGTACCACTTTCCATCTGAGTTCTCAGTTTCACTTGAGATGCACCACGTTTTCACTTAGACCATGCCCTTCTCACATATTAAAATTTGAGGTTATTTAATCATTTTTGTTGGGTAATGATATACTCATGGTTTGATAAAGATAAAAGTCTAAACTACTTAAACTTTTAAAATATTTATTAAGAATTTCATTCTGATTTGGAACCTATAATCTCAGTTTATCCTTCTATATCTTCCACTGACATGACATGTGGGGTGGGTCCCATACAGTTAAAGCTCAGATTGCTTTTGTCAGTGAACATAAGGGTGGCAGTGGGGCATTGATCTTGGGGTACAATTTTTTTTTTGTTTGGTGATATAATGACTTTTTTTAAGTAAAAATAAGAGACTAAATTATCTAACTTTTAAATGTTCATAAAGATTCTTATCTAGATTTTAAATATGTGGTCTCTCACATGGATAAGGATGAAATCAAGACTGAAGAATATAAAAGTTGGAAGATAATTGATAGGGTTATCGGAGGATTGAGAGCCGAAGTATTAAAAATCTTATGTTTTATTATTAAAATTATTTAATTATTTTTTTTTTGATGAGTATTTAATTTTTTAGGAAGTTGGAGGGCCGGACCTTTTGGTTCACCCATCCCTTCGTAGCTGTACATGGAGAATATTATTTTTTATTGTCACTTCCTCTCAAAAGATCAATTAAACTGACAAAATATATCAAAAACTGGTGTCTTCTTCCTGGACGTAGATGTACCTTTATCAGGAAAGAAACTGAAGCTATTACTGGGACCAATACGCTCTTCAAACTGAGCTTGCAACGTTTGTGTAGGCATCATTTTTCCGGCTAGTACACCAACTTCCACTATAAATGATGCGCATACTGGTCGGTGATCTGAGAACTTGGATTCCCCTCTGAAATAGGATAGTTGCACTATTCCATCTCCATGCCACAGTACCCGATCACACCTGAATTTTTTTTTTCAAGGTAACATCCATCCGCATGTCAAATTATGTTGATAAAAAAATTGAGTTGATATATGCATTAGTAAAGGGTATCTTGTTTATACGTCTATTATCTAATTGAATGTACCTTGAGCTGATGTCCTTGCCATTCTGACTATTTATGTATATTATTATGAAATACTGATTTTTGAGTGATCAAAAGCTCAGAAAACTTATGGAATACATTGTAAGGGTTCATTTGAAGAGCACTAAAGTTACCATGCTGGGGTTCTTCTTTTCTTCTTGGATGTGACCGTCTCTCCGAGATATGAGTCAGAGTTAGAAGAGTATTTGTATGTAGGTGCAAAATAGATCTTTCCTTCGTTCCACCCCTTAAATACCCGTCCTGCTTCTCTCTCAATCTTGAGCTGCAATGCAAAATATACCAACTATTAATTTATAAATATTATCATTTTTTTGTTTTATGAAGAGAAACTTTACCAACTATTAATTTATAAATATTATCATTTTTTATGTTTAATGAAGAGAAACTTTTTTTTTTCTGATGATTGCTAATAAGCTATGTCCTTGCAAATTTCTCATCCATACCATCCTTTCAAAAAAGAAAAATCTTTCTTACCAGTTTTGGGTGTATAAGCCTGATATAAGTTTAAGCACGATTATGGCGTGCACAAGAGTGGAACTCATTGTTTCAGCTAATTTGCTTTTAAGAAAAAATGTTTCCTTAAAATTTTAAAAGGATTGACTTGATTGAGTTTCCTATATTAACAGCATTATACTACGTGGAATTCTGTAAGAAATGCCTTTAATGTCACATGAATAACAATTGAATGTATGCCTGTAGGGAGAACCTGATCCTTCTCAAATAGGGCATCCCAGTTGTTTTCGTCTAGAAGCTTCCGCGCCTCAGCATAGCTCAGTGCAATCCTGTAATTTAAATCTCCTAGCCATATAATTCGGCTGCAACAAACAAAAAAAATTAAAATTCCAAAAAATAACAAAAGTAAAAAGAAAATGATAAACAGATAGTTGTGTCTTTTGATCATCTAATAATCTGGATAATGTTACGTTCACTCACTGTTTCTGTGATAAGTCTAGAAATTTCTGAAATTAAGTTCTCAAATGTAGGACCCAATGGGGAAAGGGGAATAAACTAGCTGACATGCATAATGTATTTCTTTGGCAACAAAACATTAACAACTGGGAAACAGGTTCCTGAATGGTAAGGTAATCCGATATAGAGACCGAATTGTTGTATCATGATAATTGATTGGTCAAGTTTTGGTACAAGCTGTCCCCTACAAATTTTAGAACTAAAATTCTTACTCATGATCAGTGATTCTCTCAGGGTTTTTCCTTCCTGATCTCCTACAAATCCTCTGAAATTGTGTATTTTTTAAAATCTCTATAACATCATAGTTTCTCCGCAATTCATCCCCTTCTTTCTCTCCTGAGGCTAGATGGCTACATATAAAGCAGAAAGTAGTCTGGTGCAGAGACATGCTCACAGATATACAGCCCTACATATAAAGCAGAAAGTAGTCTGAGCACGGAATTGCTCTGGATTTGTTTCAAACAATTCAAACCCACATGCTAAATTTGCTTGGCATAAACAGTGTGCCAACCATTAGATTTAGACCAGTTCTAACATAGTTCTAAAAAATAATTGCAACATACCTTATTTCCAAGATAACCCATCAGGCCCCGGCTAACACACGACAACCTCAAATGGCCAATATGCTCTACCAAATCCTTTCTCGCCCAAACCGAGACAAAAATACCGACCAACTTCCTACAAGCAACTAGGTTATATTTCCTTTGGTGGACTGGTGTGGCCATGTACCTCATTCCATCTAGTGTACAATTTGTCATCTCATCATCTCCTTCTTCCTCTTCTTCCTCTTCCTCATCAGAAGAACCTGTTTTGTTAACAACAAGAAGGAGAAAAACCAAGAAGAAGAATCTGGTAGATTAAATTTGGACAAAATATTAATTGTTTTAAATTAATTCTTCAGTTTATAGTATTCTTAGCATTAATAAAATAATACATAGTCTAATCAATTAATAATTTCTATAAATAAACTGAAGAATAATTGAGAACTATTAATTTTAAAAATATTAAAAATTTAGGTACCATTTTCATGCTTTGAATGTTTGCAGGAGAAAGGAGCGAAGCATGCATCCCGGTATGATTTTCTTGTCATCTCCACTGGGCAATTGCATGCCTTTAGATGTTTTCTGTCATGTGCCATGAAGGCTTTACTGAAAGATTTTAGTGATGGTCTTTGGAAGATTAGTGAATTGCCTCCACTGGAGGTCTTCGGGTGGTGGGATGATGAGGTCATAGATGCTGATTTAGTATCTTGTGAGGAATTGGGGGAATGTGAAGGATGGAATTGGAAATTGTCATTGTCTTGTTGATCTTGTGGTGAATTGTTTAATGCTTGATTTATAAGAGCTAGCCAGATTGAGGCCGGTTCATTATCTTCTATAACTAGCACATTTCCTGCATTAAGCGGTACAATTTCTTGAAATCTGTTATCACAATAAAAAAGAAGTTATGTTATTTTTCATGAATTAAATTGTGAAGTGATACCGCATATTAAGACTTGGTACTGAAACATATTAGCATCTATCTTGAATTGTGGAACTTACTTACCCCAAAACATATATATCTGAATCGTCATTTTCGGGAAGAAAGTCGTTCAAATTCAAATCCATAGTAGGTGTTTTCCCTCCAACATTCCACGTGGCAACAAATATCCTTTTCCAGATAATTTTGGAAATAGTAAAATATACAAAAAATTGTTATTACTCCACATTGTAGATGTTATCTTTATCCTGTAATTTAACTAACCTTGAAAATAATAATATGAACAGGAAAAAAATAGCACTCATACCTGAGGGCTTCTGTTTTTACTGGTGGTGGTGTTATATTGGTACGGAAGCTGCTAAAGCGCATTGGCTTGTGCTCTACATTTCTTTTTCCTTTTAATATGATACATATTAGTAAATAGAATAACATATAGTTATTAATTTATGGTATCTGGACTGTGCCATTTAGATCTTTACTTGTACCAACTATTAAATGGTCTCAAGCCCCTGAATTTCACTCGAAATACCTTTGCAATTTGGCCTTTTTGGGCTAAAATTCACTGGTACATTAAATATGAAGAAATAGGGAACAAGAAATTACCTGTACCTGACAAGCTTCTGAAGTATGAAGGAAGGGCTGATGCTGTACGATTTATGTTTTGCTCTTCAAAGAAAAGGAATAAAAAAAATAGATTACATGTTACTGTTAGTTAAAGTTTGCTAATTTTAAGTAAGGTTAGAGAAATAATTACCAGATAAGTATCTGAAGGAGGAAGGAGATGACGCCTTTGGATGACTTGGGCTTTCTCCAATATTAACACCTGTTAATATAATAGGAAAAATAAATATGATTCTATTTAAACAGTAATTTTTAAGGAATTGTGATTTTGATATGGTACTTGTAGCAATGGTGTGATGATTTTGGTGAAAGGAGTCAACAAGGACACAGATAAGATAATATTGGGAGTAGTAAACTTCAAGTTTCGATTTTGAAGGACTAAGAGTTCGGAAATCCGATCATCTCGAGAAATTTCATGTCAAATTCAAAGAAGCAGCAACGGTAAGGACGAGCACATCTCAAAAGCAAAACTCGAGATGGATCAGAACCTACTAGCTTGGGAACATTAGGGAGCTTGGGATGAAATCCTTGCTTCGATAATGAACATGACACTTTTGACATCTTCGCATATGTCAGAGATAACTGATGAAAGTAATAATAAAATTGATAGAAGTGTGACTGAGCAACTAATGTCATTGTATAGCTAGAATAGCTAGGAGGTCGTGGATGATATGGCCAAGGAGAGTCAAGCCAGTCGGGGCAATCAAGTCCAACCTCGTGAGGACGAGGGAAAAATCATGAAGGTAGAAGAAAACCCGATGTAAATTGCTACATAGAGGTAGAAAAGAAAGTAGAAGACCCGATGTAAATTGCTACATTATGCTCGGATTTGCTGGGCAAAAAAGAAAGTAGAAGACAAAACTAACTACGTAGAGGTAGTGGAAGAGAAAATATTATTGATGGCGCAAACTCCTTCGACCTCAAGGTGTGATACCATATGGTATCTTGACATAAGAACCAACAATCACATGATCGATCACAAGAACTTATTTGCGGAGATGACCGAGCTGGGTGAAACAGTCTCGTGCGGAGACGCCTTTACGATGGAGGTAAAAGGAAAAGAAAACGTAAAGTTCCTCTAGAAGAATGGAGAACTCGAGATGGTAGGAGAAGTCTACTACATTTCAGAGATTAAGAGCAACATTTAAGCGTCGGTTAGTTAATGAAAAAATGGTTCAAAATTTTCATAAAAAATAGAACTCTATATTTGAAGAATAGCCGAGAAAGAGCTATCAATTCGAGTTAAAATAGGGGAGAATAAAATATTTAACCTGAACTTGCAAAGAAATAAGGAGAAATGTCTCAAAATCAATAAGAAAGACGAAGTCTGGTTATGACACATGAGATCTAACATCTAAGGTACAGTGGTATTAGAGATTTAGTGAAGAAATAGTTAGTGTAAGGACTACCAAATCTTGACTTTGAGAATAAATTCTACGAATGGTGCGTGATAGGGAAGTATATGCGAAGGTAATTCAGAAAGCCTAAGTTTTTGACAACTAGACCACTCGAATTGATCCATATCAATATTTGTGGACCAATCACCCCAGGCTCATTCAATGGGAAAGAGTATTTCATCACTTTCATCAGCGACTATTCAAGAAAGTGTTTGGTGTATTCTCGGAGAAGAAATTTGAGGTATTCCAGACCTTTAAGAAGTCCATGATCATGGTTGAGAAAATGATGAGAAAGAACATTCGGTCTCTGAGATCGGACATAGGCAGTGAGTATCTGTTCAACAAATTCAAATCATACTACAAGAATCATGGGCTCCATAAGTTTTTGACAGCACCTTACACACCATAGTAGAATGACGTCGTTGAGAGAAAAAATAGGACAATCCTCGACATGGTGAGATCAATGATCAAAATCAAGAAAATGCCGAAGGAATTTTAGGTTGAAACTGTGTAATGTGCGGTGTACATACGGAACCGATGCCCGTATGTATTTCTAAATAATGGAACCCCTAAGAACTCTAAAGCGACCACAAACCTAATGTTGCACATCTTAAAGGTATTTGGGAGCATAACATATAAACAAATCCTTGACCCAAAAAGAATCAAGTTCGAAGACAAAAGCAAGAAATATATCTTCATTGGATACAATAAGAATTTCAAGGCATACAAGCTCTATGATCCGATCAAGAAGAAACTCGTGATCAGTAGAGACATCGAGCTAAATGAAGAAATTCGTTGGGACTGGAAGAACCAGCAAGAAGAGCTGTTAATTAAGGAAGTTGAGATGAGACTCCCAGTTCGAGATAATAGAGTCTCGAGTTCGAGAAACTCTGAAAAGGACTCCAATTCGGGAAGCTCATATGAAACTGAGGTTGAACCGAGAAACCCAAGGTTTTAGGATTTTCGAGATCTCTATGAGATAATCGATGAGGTACATCTGGTATGTTAGCTAGCCGATATTGAGACAATCTCATTCAAGGATGTAGTTCGAGATAAGAAATGAAAAGTTGCTACGGATGAAGAGATGAGGCAATTGAGAAGAATGAAACTTGAAAAATAACAGAATAACCCAAAAGGCACAAGCCAAATGTAGTTAAGTGGGTGTACAAGAAGAAAATGACCCTACAAGGCACAATTGAGAGACACAAGACGACTTGTAGTCAAAGGTTATCGGCAGAAGACCGAGATCGACTATGATAAGGTGTTTGCCCCAGTAGTACGAATGGAGACAATTCAACTGCTGATCTCGCAAGTTGCACAGAATGAATGGTTGGTACATTAGATAGATGTGAAGTAAGTATTCTCGAATGGTGTACTCGAAGAGGAGATGTATGTTGAACAACTCCTCAGGTATATAAAGTCTAGAAAAGAGCACAAGGTGCTCAGACTGAAGAAGGTGATGTATGGGTTGAAGTAAACCCCGAGAGCATGAAATACGAGGATTGACAGCTATTTCAAGGATAATGGCTTCAAACAGTGTCCTTTCGAAGCGGCCATTTACGTGAAGGCACGTAGAGATGAACTCCTGATTATCGCATTGTATGTGGATGACTTGATCTTCATGGGTAACAGATAAAGACTTATTGATGAGTTCAAGAGAGTGATGAAACCCGAGTTTGAGATGACAAATCTCAGGATGATTAGGTACTTTTTCGGTCTCAAGATAAAGCAGGAGAAGTTGAGAATATTTGTATCTTAAGGAGCATTACCTTGGAAAATTCTTTAAAAGTTCGATATGAAAGATTGCAACCTGATAGCAACACCGATGGATTCAAACAACTATCAGAGTATAATTGAAAGTCTGAGGTTCCTGACTTGCACAAGACCCAACATAACATTTGCGTCGCAAATCGATTCAAGGAGGACCCGAAATACTCACACTTGAAAGTAGTAAAGAGAATTCTCAGATATGTCAAGGGGACAAAGGACCTCAGGTTATTTTATCAAAAGACTAATATTTTTTAACTTGTATATTATGTAGACAGTGACTGGTGCAGTGACATTAATGATTCAAGAGCACCTCAGGATATGTAATCTACATAGGAGGCACTGCCTTCATATGATTGTCGAAGAAGCAACTCATCATCACATTATCTACTTGTGAGACCGAGTATGTCACGACATTACTCGATAAGCCATGCAATTTGGCTCAGAAGACTATTGCAGGAGCTAAAGTGCTCATAACTTGAATCGATCAATATTCGAGTTGACAACAAATCAGCTATCGAATTAGCCAAGAACTTGGTACATCATGAGAGGAGTAAGCACATAGATGTGAGGTTCCATTCAATCTGGGAACATATTAAGGATGAGGAAGTGTGAGTTGTTCATGTGCAAAGTAATGATCAAGCTGCCGATATTTTCACAAAGGTTTTGCCGAATTCACTATTTGAGAACTACAAGTAATCAAAGAGCTCGAGATATATTTTAGGATAGTTCAAAAAGAACAAGTAATAAAAACAACAGATAAGTCATAAGAAAATTTGTTCCTATTAGTATATTTGCATAGCTTTGAAGGGAAAAAAGAAATTTCTAAAACTAAAAACTTCGTAAGCACATAAAACAGAAATGATAGAAATGACCTTTTTATGAAAACAACTACATACCAGAGGATTTGATAGACCTTTCATTTGTGTTTGGTTCTTTCTTTTCATTTGACCAGAAAGCCCTCGGCCGAGATGGCTGAAAATTCATTCAATTTGAATGTATTTATTTACAAAAATGAAGATTAGATAGATATAATATAGAATGAAAAAGGGTAAGTGATATACCTTTCTTTTATTCTCGAATGCGAGAGCCATTTTCTTCTCGCAGATTTTGCTCCTTTTGTCTTCTCTCTTTTCTACTACTGATGATCACCTTTAGCGACCTGCAATCCAAAATGGTTGATTCAGTAATGTACCACATTTTGTGTCAAGCAATGAAACACACAACAAATTTGTGAAAAAAAGGAAAAGAATATGTCACAGTAGCTGATATACCACTCTGATGTATTTAAGCCAAAATATAAGAAACAGAGGCTTAAAGTGTCCCAATCAACTGCACAAGGAGGTAAAAATTAAACAACGAAACTAGAAACAAACAAATATTTTTGGCTGGATATTCATCATGCAGACGTAAATAAATATGAATGCTTCAGAAACAAAATTGTCTGAGGGGAATAAAGATATTAGATACATCTGCGTACCTAAAACTTGGAAAAGAAACTAAGAACAATAATTGGAGACTCAAATTCAACTCAGGAATCCAAAATTTGTCTAGTTAGTCGCACCTCACTAAACCAAACGATAACCAACTTCCCATTCTGTCCTCTTTAGTCTCAAATAACGCGCTACGCCTATTCTGAAAAGTTTATACAAAAGAGTAATGTTAGTTCACCACAACTTGTCCCTACCCACCTGCAACGGTGTCTGGTTTCTTTCCACTCTTGAAAAGTTTATATTGTTCAACATATTTCCTGACAAAGTTTATAATGCTTTAGTTTGTCTTTTTCATGCAAGCTCGTTGCTTAAATATGTTTTAGCGTGTGTAATATAAAAAAAAACACTCAATACTATTTTTATAAGCAGGATATATTATGAAAATAAAATGGGATGTCAATATCAAAACATTTTCTTTATTGGAGTCTCCAAGACTGAATTACGATTGAGACATTTTTTAGGATTTTACATTAAATTCATAACCAAGACTTCAAAAATTGTAATCGAATTTAATATCATTTTGATTCTATTATATAATAATTTCTGATAAGTTAAGTTTTCTTGACAAATGTGCTGTTCATTCTTGACTTCTTGGTAGCATTTGGTGCAAGTTGGGAGTTCATAACGGCTCCATATTTAACAAACAAAAGAAGAAATTGAATACATAGTGGGGTCATTTTGTACTAGTTGGAAGAAGAGAGGGAGCCACGACATATTATCGGCCCAATTCCGTCCATGATGTGTTGAGTCTCATTAATGAAAGAAAAAGATTATGAACGTCGTAAAAAAATTCTTATATATAATTTTGTGAAAGATGTAGTCATAGAAAATAAATTATTATATATTATAAGTTGGTCTACTAGCTTCTTATTATTATCTATTAAACAGTGAACTGGGTTCATATATTAAGAAAAAAATGTTTTCAACGGTGGCTCTGTAATCCACGTCTCTAATTATGATCAAATACCATTGGTTTAAATATGTAATTATGAAATGTTAACAGCTACGCGTGTATTTATTTTATAACTTTAGTCTAAGCAATCCAACTATGATTAGCTGTAACCTCAATTTCTTTTATTTGTTGGAAACCTCAAATATATTCATCCGAGTTTTAGAGGGTTTGACAACTGGCTACCGGGGAAGAATCTTCCTATCTAACAAAGTAAAAAAGAAAAAAAAATGCGATAATTTTGGGAAAAAAATAAATTACAAAAGTGTAAATTAACAGAGTAAACTAATTAACTTCCAAATGTTTATTTCAAAATTTCCAGCATCGTAAAACGGTGCGCTGCGACGATTTGGAGGAGAAAAAAAAATCTCTCGAAAGTCGAATAATTTTTTTTCTGCCATTTTGGCATTTTCTGATTCTAATTGAGCCCATTCCTGAAGCCCAATTAAAGCTATCGGCCGTGTGACGATGTCCTTCTTCCTGGATGTTGCACCAAAGTATGCAAGTATGCAACAAGGGAGTGTTTGGCACTCAATGGAATAGTAAAAAGTTGGAATAGAATAGCTATTTCGATGAATTAATTTGCCAAACGAATTTTAGACTAAATAGAAGAGTGCGAATAGTGTTAATCCGGTATACTAACTTATAGGTGGAATACCGAATTAGCTCTCGTCGAAATAGCGATTATTGTTTGATTATATTATATTATATTATTATATTATGATTATGATTAAGATTTAGTATTATTATATTATTATATTATATTTATGATTATAATTTATTATTATATTAATATTAATATTATTATTATTATTATTATTAATTATTTATTATTATTAAACATTATTGTCATTATTGTTATTATATTATCGTTACCATTAGTATTATTATATTATTTATTATTATTATAAATATAATTTTAATATTATATTATTATATTATGAATATAAATATAATTATTTTATTATTATATTATTATGATCAAGATTATTTATTATTATATTATTATATTATGATGATTATGATTATGATTATGATTATTAATACTTATTATTATTTTATTATGTTGTATTATATTATTATATGTTGATTATAGTGATGATTAATTTATTATTATATTATTATAATTATAATTATTTTTAATTATTTTTATGATTATGATTATATTTTTATTATTATTATATTATTATGATTATGATTATGGTTATATTATTATGATTATGACTATAATTATTATTATCATGATTATGATTATGATTATGATTATGATTATATTATGATTATATTATTAAAATTTTGATTACTTATTATTATTATATTATTATTGTAATTATAATTTTTTATTATTATATTACTATATTATGATTATGTTTATATTTTTATTATATTACTATTATTTATTATTTATTATGATTATTTTTTATTACTTTATTATTATTTCATTATGTTATATTATATTATTATATGTTGATTATATTTATGATTAATTTATTATTATATTATTATGATTATGACTATAATTATTATTATCATGATTATGATTATGATTATATTATTAAAATTATGATTACTTATTATTATTATTATATTATTATAATTATGATTGTAATTATATTTTTTTATTATTATATTACTATATTATAATTTATGTTTATATTTTTATTATATTACTATTATAATATTATTATTTATTATGATTATTTTTTATTACTTTATTATTATTAATATCTTACTATTATGATTATTATTTTACTATTATTATTATTATCATCATCATTATTAGTATCATAATTATTCATATTTTAACTATTTTGAGTAACAACTTCCAAACGATATTTTTGCTCTTCCGAATAGTCAAGAATACTACTCTTCCAAAAAAAATACTATTCTATCACTCTTCCAAAATTACCACTCTTCCAAAGCTATTTCTTGATTTACCAAACGGAAAATAAAAGAAAGAATAACACCGCGGGCCTCGAGTACGCCCGTCAGGTGTTCGACCATGTGCTAATCCTAATTTTTACAATTATAGCATGATGAAGAGGATTAAAACATCCCATTCATGCGACTCAGCTACTGGATTCCTCTTGTATAATACACATACAAGTTGAAAACAATTTATTTTATTACACAACATATAATTATCAAAGTTGTGAAGTCTTACGAAAGAAAATAAATTATGTGACTAATTAAAAAATAATGAATAATAATTCAAAAGTTCACAAATATGTGACTAATTAAAAATCATGAACCTTTGGCTTTGCAGTGGATTCGATTCCTCACAGAAAAGACAGCTTTTAGCAGTTGAGAAAATCGCATCTGACATAGCACGAGAATGTACAAACAAAACTAATTTGGTAAGATATACTATTTAACGCTCCACATCAACAAATAGGAAAACGGAATAATACAGCAAACAAGAGAGTAGCTTCATAGTCATGTCATATAGGGTCACAATTATTGTCCAAGGTAATTAAGTGAATAATGAAATAACAACACATAACAGAGTTCAAAAGTTCAAAATTCTCTCCTCAAATTACAACATCAACCCATTTTACTTGATAAAGAAATATCGGTACTCAAGACCACCGCACATGATCAATGACTTCACAACAATGATGCATCAGAGGGTTGATCTAGAGAAATCACCTCTTGTCAGGTGGCCTCAGCAAGCGGGATGTGAACTGTAGATGTGATCGGCTCTCTACAAAAACTGGCCCCAAACTTGAGCTCCTTAGTCTCACTAGTTGTTGCTTTGTCATTTGCATTAACATGATGCATCTTATGCACTGCCAAGCTAGCCATGGGAGCCTTTCCTTGCCTACTTTGTGATCTGAATGTTTATCATATGTTAGAGGAATGATGCAAGGTATATCACAAATTTAATATGGTAAAACCTGAAGTCATTCAGGGAAATACTTGATGAACACTCGGCATGAGATAAGGCAGGAACATGAGTGTCATAGTCAGATAACTACTGCTGTAGAAGCAATTGGACTATTTATATATATAATTTTAACATGTAATCAGTGTTCCATGCTCATCTGAAAAATTTGTCAACACATGACATAACCCCACAAACCCAACAAATCATGCAGCACACACACAAATAAATACATCATGTATGATACCCCACCATGAAACATATCTTTTTTGCCCCAACATTTCACACTACAAAAAAAAAAACAAATAGCGCTTTTTCCCTATGTTTATCGATCTTTTCACAACTAGAGAATAAATAAAAAAATAGTTGGTAATGTAGGGAAAAAAATCTTTTTTCCAACAAGAGTATGTACAATATTAATCTTAGAGATCATATGTGACATTTTTCTCTCGTATAATTTCCCTTTCAACTTCATAGCATCCAGAAAACAATTTTATGTCACGGAATATGTTAGATAATGAATGCTACAAAGAATAAAGCTTAATTATACAATTACAGAATCCTGCTAAAAGAGCCAATACGTAAAAGTATCACCCATGGTCAATGGGCTACCTCCTCACCTCCCATCTGACATGAAAGACAGAGAATAAGCTATATAACAGCAGAACTCTGCTATTGAGAAAATGGGTATTAATACTGACAACTGAAGTTAGATTTAGGACAGAAGGCGCTCGTACACAATGGTCTTGTAGGTAACCACTAAAATTCCCTAAGTACCATTCCCAGGAAATGGTACAGAAAGTTCAGAATCCCATTGTATCCTGGTTACCTGAATGGAACTTCATCAATTGAAGAAAACAACAAAAGAAGACTACCTAATGACGCGCTGATCAATTGTCTTCTGGCTGCTACTTTTACTGGTATGTCGAGATTGACTTTTTCCCTGCTGCGAAGTTTTACTTTTTGAGTGTTTGTATTTGTGGCTGTAGTATTCCTTTCTGATGGGCTTTGACCGTGGCCTATAAACAACCTTTTTTAAGGTGTGATCATCAGCGGTGACAGGCGGGTCATACACGTCAGGAGCCCACCTCACGCTTCGGCCAGACTCTAACATGATACCCTCTTTCACACGGCTTCCCTTAATTGCAGATACTAGCCTCCGAGGCCCAGCCTTCAGAAAAGAAAAAAAAATGAAGTTAGCAAATCAACTCATAAGTTGGCGCCTTCAAATTGTAAAAAAGGACCAACATGATTTGGACATCAGATTATAAGTTGATACGACAAATGCTCTAATTCTGAACTGTAGATAATTTAGTATGTATCATTGTCACAGAACTAATGCTCTAAGGGCCCGTTTGGCATCAAGTGGAATAAAGGTGGAATAGAGAATAGAAGGGTCTTGAAACTTGAGCCATTTCCACACTATTCCAATTGTATTCGGTAAACATTTAATAGTGGAAGGGATAGAACCAATTCCCCCTCTTGAAAAGGCCTCTCTTCCTCCATTCCATCTCCCTATGGAATTGAGAAATCTCTTCCACGGAATAGCAAGGGGCCAAAGTGCAAGACAAAGGGTACGACTGAAAATTTTCATCTCTATTCCACTTAATCACTTTTCCACAATTCCTTCAAATTCCAATTGTGTTTGGTGTCTATTCCAATACAATTCCAATACCATATTACCGAAGAAGCTGTAAGAATTTTTCCCAAAACACAGTAAGCAAAAACAATGAGTATTGATACTGGTACAATACTTGAAAGAATCTTGTACCATTTAATATTGTAACCTTAGTGCTGAACTTACATTATTGGAAGTGCTTGACTTGGTTACATCCTCTGTATTTACTGTTGTATCAGTTAACTTTTCTCCTCCAACAGATGGTGACACTCCATCACTAGCTAATCCTTCAGTCGAGTTGGGATTGTTAGAGAGAGATTCAGAGTCATCAGATCCGTTTCTGTCAAAAATATTCTCATTTTCATCCACATCGCGAAAAATCAGCTCCTGACTGAGATCAGCCACAATCTCATCAAATTCCAAACCATCATCAATTTCTTCATCACCGCTTATGTCAAAACTGGAGAAGTCCAGTTCCTCAAAGTAATGGACGCAGAGGTCATCATCTGCACCTGGCACCTCACAACTGCAGTTGTGGTCAAATAAGTTGGGGGAAGTATCTTCACAGTTGAATGTGTTGTCCAGGTAGGAACCACCCATTCACGTGCTATTACAGTTGAGATAAGAAACACAACTCCTGTTTTATATAAAAAGGGAGCCAATCATATACGATCCCAAAATTCTACATGATTATGCAGACAAAATTCATTGAACGAGACCTCCAATAAACTAGCAATAATGTACTTAGTTAGTGAATACGATCACTTTATGTACAAACAGGGACAATCTTATATGCTAAATGAATAATGTCAAGCCTGCTACACACACAAAAGAAAATCATGTGCAAACATGAAAACATCGCCTGTGCCCATTACTTCCCTATTAACTTGAAGATGCAGTTACATTTTAATTTCTTCAACAAGTAGGTTTGTACAAATAGAGCAGTGAATCAATAATATATATGTCTAAAGGTAGAACATCCTGATAAAATAAAAAGCTTGTCCAGGTCATCAATGAGCGTTTTTCCACATCCTATAAATTATTTCAGGTTACTGATATAAAGAATGTTATTTGCTTCCCAAAAGGTCAAAATTTATCAAAATCTCTTTCTCCTTTCTTGCTTTGGCTTGCAAACCTTTATTCTATTCCATTGGCAGTATATAGTATTAAAAACTAGCATGATAAACTGATAACGGGGCTCAACAAAATTACAACAGATGCTACCGAGTACCAATATTATGCATGTAATTATCAGAAATATTCTTTCTAAATTAGCGACATGAAATATAGCAAAACTAAAATCATAAAACTGTATCTCAATTACGCTAAAGAATTAAGCTAATTACCTGAGCTGACGAAACTTTTCTATCACAAGCGCCTCCAAATCGCCCAAATAGGCAATAACTCAATTCAAACACCAACCACCTTTACTCAAATTACACAAATTCGAGAAAAGGCCTAGGAAGAAGCCGAATAAATGAGAATTAACAGTGATATTTAGATCAGGCGATACGAGTACCCTTGAAAAAGCAAATGTTAGCTAAGATTACTGCTGCTACTACTATTATTAAACTGCTTAAGACGATGCGAACAAACACGACTAACAGACGACGCGATCGAATTGAAGGAAGTTAACGCCCTCAGAACAGAAGGCATTTTGCGGAGAATTGAGAAGAAATCGAACCCCCTAATTCAAGTCCGCGATTGGAAATGTCAAAACGAGGGATCCATTAATTCGGAGCAGAGATTTTGTTCTTGGAGAGAAGGAAACGCAGAGTTGCGAGATTTGGAGGTGGAGAGATTTCTTAAAATTGGGGCTGCTGATTTATAAATAGTGGGAAAGAAAAACCGGAAAAGGGGGGAGCTAACAATGGAGACAGAAAAGATGACGTGGCGTGGTTATCTCTTTGAAGCTTGTACCAGAGGCCACAGCTCGTCGGCGTCGGCTAGCTTTAAAACCCGTGTCCATTGAATGGTCCAACTGTTCGGATAGATTAATGGGTAAATCTTGTGTAAATTGGTTAATTCGTTTCATAGCCTTGTTCTATTCAAATATGGCATTGTTCAGCGCTTCACGGAATAGTAAAAAGTAGAAATAAAATTACTTATTTTGATCAATTAATTTATTAAATAAATTTTAAATACATAGAAGAGTGTGAAAGAGTGTTGATTCTAGTATACTAAACTATATGTGGTATATCGGATTAGCTCTCGTCGAAATAACGATCATTATTTGATTATGTTGTATTATATTATTATATTATGATTATGATTTTTTTATTATTATATTAATTTATGATTATTATTTATTATTATTATATTCTTTATTAGTATTATTATTATGATTATTATTATTATTATTATATTATTATCATTATTAGTATTATTATATTATTATTATAATGATTATTATTAATTTTATTATAATTTTATTATGATTATATTATTATATTATGATTATGATTATATTATGATTATATTATTATAATTATGATTATAAATTTATTATTATTATGGTTATATTATTATTATATTATTATGATTATGGCTATGATTATTATTACTTATTATTATTATTATTATTATTTTATTATATTTTATTAAATAATTATATTATAATTATAGTTATAATTATATTATTATGATTATAATTTATTATTATTATATTATATTATTATATTATGATTATGGTTATGATTATATTATTATATTATTATGATTACGACTATGATTATTATTATTTGATTATTTTATTATATTATTATGTTATGATTATATTATTATGTTATATTATATATTAAAATTATGATTATTATTTATTATTATATTATTATGATTATATTTATATTTTTATTATATTAATATTATAACTATGAATATTATTATTTATTATGATTATGGATATGATTATTATTTTATTATTATATTATCATTATTATTACTATTATTATTATTATTGTTTTACTATTATTATTATCATCATCATCATTGTTAGTATCATAATTATTCATATTTTAACTATTCTGATTAACAATTGTCAAACGATATTTTTGCTCTTCTGAATAGTCAATAATACCACTCTTCCAAAAAAAATATTATTCTATCACTTTTCCAAAGTTATTCTTTGATTTGCCAAACGAACCCATAGTATCGTTTGCAAAAGGCAAGTGTCAGAATATTTTGTGTACTATCTCGCTACTTTTAGACCACTGTTTAGATGATAGTAATAATTTTGTGATTCGCAAAACTTTTGGTGAGGTTAAGAGATTTGGATACACATTCGGGGGTTTTTAGTGATTGTGAGTTCTTGTAGATTCGGTGGGCGCAAGCCCCCACCGATTAATTACCCTGGGCTACTAACCTCGAGGCACCTCTCGGATCTTTGAAAGAGAGAAGCAAATAGTATAGTTAAATGATGGTCAAGTGGTCGTCTAGGTTCACAAAAGGGGTCCATGGAAGACGAACCTACTACGGATCGGTTCGGTCTTTACCGCTTCAAGAGATAACCTTACTACGGTCGTTAATCTCTTTAAAGGGGTTCGAGGTGAATCTACTACGAACGACTCGACCTCAGTTCATCTAGAAAATGAACCTACTTAATCCTATGAAAGACGAACCTACTACAGATCGGTTCAGTCTATACCACCTTGAGAGGTAACCCTACTACAGACCAGGTTAATCTTTTCAAAGGGGTTCGAGGTGAGTCTACTACAGAACGACTCAACCTCCGTTGATCTAGAAGATAAACCTACTACGTAACGGTTCATTTAACTAGTCAACAACCAATCACACAAAATACAACTCGAAGCACCGCTAGCCGGTTGATCTTGAGGTTGGTGAATCGGGAGAAGGGTGGATATGGCCCACGTGTTTCTTCTCACCGATCTTCTAGATCATGAATTCGAAGCACTAAGCCGATTCATAAACCTAGGAAACACGGTTACACACATGTCAAACCTGAAGCACCGAGCCGACTTAACATTGAGGCATGTGTTAGTGAAGGAACCTACCTACGAACGGTTCACATTCATTGTTTTGTGGATGAATCTACTACGAACGATTCAATCTCACGATCTCGGGAGATGAACCAGAAGACAAACTTATCGACGGATGAGTTCAGTCTTGCTAGCTCAAATGGTCATGAATTACTTGTTCATGACACCGAGTCATTAAGATGTCATTTCTCTCGGACATCGTAATGTTCATATCTCTTGGAATCGACATATCTCTTCATGTTGATGTCGCAGCCTTGGTCATTCTTCAGCGAGCGTCAAGATGTTCTTGTCCCGACTAATCATTCTATATGTTGCATTACTTGTGCACAATTACTATGTTGCCCTACACCCCTTGTGTGAGCGTATTTAGTCATGAGTTACTTGCTCATGGTGATGAGTCATTAAGATGTCACTTCTCTCGGACATCGTAATGTTCTTCTTCCTCAGAGTCGACATATCTCTTCATGTTGATGTCGTAGCTTGGTCATTCTTCAACAAGCGTCAAGATGTTCTTGTCTCGACTAATCACTCTAAATGTTACATTATGTGTGCAAAAATCATCGTGTTGCTCTACACCCCTTGTGTGAGCATATTTGTTCATCTCTAAAATGTAAAAATATTATTACATAATGTCTTTCATTATTATCTCTATTATAAAGATGAATTTATTTATTATATATATATATTTTTTTTTTTTAAACTCTATTTATTTCTATAGAAAATTATTTACAAAAATAATAGAAAATGGGTTAGCTATTAACTAGAATTTTATTTATATTTTTGGGATTTTATAATAGCTAAAGTAATAGAATTTTATTTTTATTATTTCTAAGCTCTATTTATTTTGTAGAAAATTACTTACAAAAATAATAGAAAATAAAATGGCTATGATTTTTATTTGTATTTTTTATATATTTATAATAGCCAAAGTAATAGAATTTCATTATTATATTTCATTATGTTGAAACATTATTCATTATGTAAAAAAATTATTTACAAATCAAAAGATGGTTAGCTATATTATTTTTATTTTTATTCTTATTTTTAGGATCTATAATAGCTAAAAAGAAATCATTATTAGTATTCTATCCTATTTATTATAGTTTTTCATTATATTTTTATTATTTCTATTTATTATCTATAGAAAAATATAAGATTTTTTATTATTATCATCATTATTTGAAAATAGCCATAAGGGATGAAATTCATTATATTCTTTATTACAACTATTATTTTTATTGTATTTTATCCATCAAAATATTTTTATTGTATATTTGTATAGAAATAACAAAAGAAATGCAATTCATTTTATTATAAAACTTTATTATCATTCTTTATTATAGAAGAAAATGCATTTACTATCTATTACCATGGTTGTATATGTTTTTGTATATTTTGTGCTATTTATTTTTATTATTCTTTTTTACAGAAAATATTAACATAATCTCTATTATTGTTTATTTTTATTTATCAAAGAATAGAGCTAATCTCATTATTTATTATTGCATATTACTATTGTCATTATTATTTCATGAAAAATCACTTGAAAAATCAGTAAAATATATCTAATTATTATTCATGATTTTATTTGAATTTTTGGAATTTTTATAGTATTTAAAATGACAAGTCAAAACTAAGTCAAATATATCAATATATGTAATATCTTTTGCTTTTAAATTGTTTCAACATGATTATATTTTTAAAACTGAAATATTATCATATAGAAAAATAGTATGAAAAATAAGGAAATTTTAGAAACAAATTTGAGTTAATTCGGAGTTCAGGAGCATTTTCAAATGATTTATTTATTCCATACTATTAATATTCTGTTATTATTTAACTAATGGGTTTAATATGGGCCTTTGGATCTGGCTGAGATTAACGCCCATCTTTCATTCAACTTTGTTCTTATTTGGGCCGCCAGATTCGCTTCAAGATTAAATCATACGAGATGTAAGGCCCAGATTCATTCTATATCTTTATTTAAAACAGTGCTTTATTTCAAACGTCCGATCTCTTCAAGATTCACATGCGCGCATCAATATCCGTGCTGCCGCGATTCTCTGACTCTCCAGTCAACATAAGCTCCAAGATTCGTGCTACTGACAGCGCCGGCGACCGCGGCCATCTCCCTCCGATCAGGTAACTGCCCTAGTGTCGTCTTGCCATGAGGAGTTATTCTACGGCGTCCGATTAATGATCTGTGCGGTGAATCACATGGTATACCAATACCAGATGGGTCGATTTGGTACCAATCGGTACCGAGTCTCACATTTCGTAAATTCAAAGCAATTGATCGTCTTTTCCAACAATTAATCACTCAATTAGTATCGTATATACATGTAAATGCCTTTTAACACAATTAGGATGATTCAAATTGGTCTATAACTCCATCATTTGGGATAATTGCCGAGGTGCAATAGAGGCAGTCGGTACCGATTACAATTCACATCAAATTCTTGTTATTCATTGATCAATATTGACATTATCATGCTTAACACTCTTTATAACACTTATTCAAACCATGATACACATGATTATGCTTATGATCTTCCCTAATTCTCAATCTAAAACCCAATTTCATAAACGGGACGCGATGACAGTGAATGAATTCTAAATTAGTTGAGTTCTCAAGATTATATCTGAGATCAATCAACTTCAAGCGATCCCATGGACTCTAATGCATATAGTATTAACAAGGATCAAGGTAATTTTAACTCAAGAATCAAGAATTAATCAATGAATTCGGCAGTTACCGAGTTCTCAAGTTGAACTGAGATCGATAGATTTAACAGCGTCATTCATCAATTTTTAAGCGAAATTCACCAAAGAAAATAAAAGATTCATACCCTATAAACTTGCAATGCATGAAATAAAGAAGAAAATCATGAAGAAATAGTTGAAATTTGAGGAAATTCAAGAACAGTACAGTAAAATACTGATATTCAGTGGCAATTACATCTCTAAAGCTTCAATCTTCAAGAATTAAACCCACTAACTCCCAATTAGCAGATAATAGAGTATAAAGCTTACCTTCAGACAAGTAATTGAAGCAAAGGAATTGAGTTCTCAAGTTAAAACTGAGATCAATCAATTCTATCAAACTTCTCTCGGTTCTTGCCTCTTTCCTTGCTCTCTCTCTCTCTCCAGACTCTATATGCAACCTCTAAAGTATACTCTCTCTATCTCTTGTCTTCTGTCTTGTGTGTCTTTTTCAATTTCCATGGATTAGGGGTTTATATAAGCAATTAAAGGGTGTATCAAGGGATTAAGGCTGTACACCACCCATGCACCAGCAATTGGACTCCCTTGGCTCATGAACATGGTTCTCCAATTACTGTAGCACTTCATTATGATGTGGGCCTATCTAAGCGAATCCAAAGTGATTTCTTTACTGTTGACCGTGTTTGACTTCCCCTCACTTCTCATACACTGCTAGAACCTTCTAGGCTACATCAGCATGCTATATATACCCAATTCAATGCATCTAAAGCATCTATTTACTCTCTGCCATTGTAATTCATCTCCAAAGTTCAAAGCTTTGTCACCCGTTTATGAGCTTTGATCAAAGACATATCTCCATTATCCAATTGATAATCTCCATCATCTAAACAAGATCGTGTAAGCATAGGGGAAGCTACAAGCATTGCCAATTCGAAATGCCGAGTGCAAGGTTTTGAATTTTCTCCATTTACCCGATTTCATCACTTTGATTCAATTGCCACTAATTTGATTCACAATTGTTGCTCTATCCTTTACAAACGGCATCGCCTAGATGAGTAGAAGACATTTGCATTATCAATTTAGGGTTTATAAGCAAAGATTGAGATCCCTTATTAGTTGCCCGAGTTATGCACCTCTCTCAACTGCCTTATTCACTTGTTATTCCTTAATTTCGATCATCCACCCTTTCTCTCCTATGTAGAGGCCATCTTCTGTTATAAAGAATTGAAGTTTCAAGCTTTGAAGAACTCGATTAACACCAATGGCGCCATCAGCTTCGGCGAGAAGAAGAAAGAAGAGAGGGAGGGAGAAGGAGAAGAAAGGGAAGGAGGAGGCGCACAGCGCGCGTAGAGTCCACGACTAGGTGGGACCCACGATCGAGGCGCAACACGGGTGAGCCAGGTACACGTCTCTTTTTCTCCTTGGTTTAAATTTCTGTTTAGATCTGTGCATAAACTTGGTGCATGATTGCCTGCGTGAGCTATACATTCATAAACCTGACAAATGGGCCCCACATGTAAGTATATGAATCTCGGCCCATTAGTCCAAATTTGTGGATTGATTAACCCCCGCTTAAATCTAATCAATCCGACTCTGGCACACTCGATAGGTCCACTTGTCTAATAACCTCATTAATCATATGCATTAGTGTTAAGCATCTTTGCCGAGTGGCTCGTAGTGTAGTGCCATGTGGCTTAGTCCCCGTGATGTGGCACCGAATGGCCACCGCCATATGGCGGCTGGAGTGTTGAGGTGTGATCTTGTGGTGTTGCCGTGGCAGCACCTGGGAGGGTGAGGTGTGTTCTTTGTGGTGTTGCCATGTGGCATATGGAAGGGTGAGGTGGGCTGTCGTCGTCTTGCCACGTGGCATGTTGGTGGGGCCCACATGTCGTCGGTATGGTGGTGGGGCCATACGTAGGTGAGGTGGACCCGATAGGGTCGACACGTGGCATACGAGGTGGCCAGTGAGATGCGACACGTGTCACACCCTCTCTCTTCTCTCGATTCTGTGTATGTGTGTTTAGGATCCCCAGTTTGCACCCAGATGTATCTCTGTCCCCAAGTTGCACCCAGATCTGCCTTGATCAAATCTCGGCCCGCTTGATCTTTCCTTTTTAATCTGCTTTATTTTCCCTGAATTTATTTTAATAGCTCCACTCATCTAAAAATCATGAAAATTTCACCAAAAATCCCTAAAATCATGATGATCACCCCTGTAATTTTTAATTCCATTTTTACCCTTGTCTCTCTGAATTAAAAATTCTTTTATCCATAAAACCCTATTTCTTCTTCAGAATTAATCCCAGATTTCAATTGTAGCTCGTGTCTCTCGCCAATTATCTCTCTCTTGCAGAAACCACCCTAACTAAATACCAATTAGACTTATATTGATATTCATTAGGGCTTGATCGATCAACAATTGATTACATGTCAACAATGATACAGATCTAGACTTGATCAGATGGTTGCTCCCACTTTGCACTGATCGTCTTGTGAAATTGACTTTCAATCCCTTAACATGAGGGTGACTTGGTCAAAGAACTGACTACTTATCATAATTGACACAAATCAAAGCATGGTTAGGTGGTTGCTCACGACTTTGGCACCGGGTCGGCCTTGAAAGCAAAATCACATTTGAAATTTCTCATGACTAGTTGTATCGAGATACTAGCTTGGCATTGACATCATTTCATGTGGCATAGGGATTATACTATTTCAAACTCCTCTCTGGGTTAGCTCCAAGGGCGATTTTTAGGGTTTAATTCGATTCTTTTAATAGGTCACCGAGGTGTGGGGTCCACTGTCAGTGAAAAATGATCACATGGATGACCCATCAGATAGGCTAGGTTTATGTTGTTAGGTCCATCTACAAGGGACTGCCAGGTGGGTCCCGCTTGTCAGAAAAAGTATCATCAAATGGCTGACCCATCAGGAGATTTTCTCTCTCTGAAATCTCCCGGGTCGGCCACCTCGAATGAATAGGAGGTGGTGGAGTATTTATATCCTTGTCTCTCACCCCGACATTTCCTTGTGGGACTAATGGATATATATAATACAAATATAATTTAGAAATAGTTTGATTCATGTAATATAAATAAAATATATATTATAATAATAAAATATTAAAAAGATATTAAAAGATATAAAATTTCATTTAAAATAATATAAAATATTTTTTTTTTACGAATAATACACGAATAAAATATATTTTTATCAAAAAATGCAGTTTATATTAAACTGACGAATTATTCATGAAACATTATTTTACGAATAAAAAAAAATTATTTACGGATCATATGACTATGATTTAAACCTGAGTTCATTTTGTGCAAAATTCATGTAATAAAATAACGAGCTCACAATAATTATAATATAAAATAAATTAAAGATATCATTCAAAATAATTTTATTTATTTTATCATTTTTTGTGTTAAAATGATGTAACAATTGATACAAAACTTAAATAGACTAATATAGAAGAAGTCATTTCGAGTTTGGTGAAATATGTTTGAGTGCCATAACATCCGACTTTTGGTTATGGCATCGGAGATTGGGTCATGTCTCAATGGACTCAATAAAAAAATTGGTAAGTCTTAAATTAGTTAGGGGATTGCCAATAAAAAGATATGAACTCGAAGGACTATGTGATGCATGTATGCAAGGTAAGCATAAAAGATCAAGTTTTAAAGTCAAAGAAATGATATCCACTAATTCTCCCTTGGAATTGCTTCATTTAGATTTATTTGGCCCAATTATCATTCCAAGTATTTCAAGAAAAAGGTTTGTGCTTGTTATTGTAGATGACTATAGTCGTTTTACTTGAGTTATTTTTCTTGCCTCAAAAGATAAAATATTTGAGCAATTTATCAATTTTTATTATAGGGTAGAAAATGAAAAATCTTATAAAATTGGTACTATCCATAGTGACCATGGAAAAGAGTTTGAAAATACAAAATTTGATGATTTTTGCAATAAAAGAGGGTATATGCATGAATACTCTACTCCACATACTTCTCAACAAAATGAAGTTGTAGAGAGGAAAAATCGAACATTACAAGAACTTGTCCGAACCATGCTTCATGAGTATACTATTCTAAAATTTTTGTGGGCCGAGGCGGTTAACACGGCATGTCACGTGGTTAATCGAGTAAGTCTACGTCTAATTATTAAGAAAATACCATATGAGCTATGGATTGGACGCAAGCCTAATTTGTCATATTTTAAAGTGTTCGGTTCTAAATATTTTATTTTCAATGAGGCACCAAAAGTTAACAAATTTGATCAAAATCAATTGAAGGAATATTTGTAGGATATTCTTCCACAAGTAAAGCCTATAGAATTTACATACCAACATCACAGATTGTGGTAGAATCCGTGCATGTCAAATTTGATGAAACTATTAACATTGGGGCCGAGAAGGGTTCATCTGTTGTAGGTGATGGAGCTGAGTATATCAATGCATTAAAAGACAACCAAGTCATAATTGTTGAAGATGAACAAGAACCTTCAACATATCAACATATGAACAATCTTGAATGACGAACAAGTTATCGAAATGGGTCAACAAGGAGTGCAAAATGCTTCAACAACTCAAGAGGAAGAGAGTCAAGTTATGCAAGAGGAGCATAATGCATTGAATGATGATATCAGTGTAGAACACATTTTGTCACCTCAAGACTCAAATTATGAAGTTCCAACCGATCTTAGAGAAGTGTTTTCTCATCATCTTTTTAGTATAATTTGTGACCCTAGTGAAGGTGTAAGGACAAGGTAAAAAATGAACAAAATGATTGCCCATTGTGCTTTTGTATCTCAACTTGAGCCCAAAATTTTTAAAAATATCGATAATGATTCATATTGGATTTGTGCTATGCAAGAAGAATTGAATCAATTTGAAAGAAATCAAGTATGAGAACTTATTCTAAGGCCAAATAATAGAGTAATTATAAGTATAAAATAGGTCTTTAGAAATAAACTTGATGAGAATAAGATAATTGTTAGAAATAAAGCTAGGTTAATTGCCCAAGGATATACCCAACAAACCGGTATTGACTTTGAAGAAATATTTGCACCGGTTACACGTTTTGAATCCATTAGAATGTTTTTGGCATATGCATCACACAAGGATTTTACATTATATCAAATGAATGTTAAAAATGCATTTCTTAATGGATTATTAGATGAAGAGGTGTATGCTCAACAACCACCGGGGTTTATTAACCAAACTTATCCCAATCATGTTTATAGACTCACAAAAATTTTATATGGTCTTAAACAAGCTCCTAGAGCTTGGTATGGAATACTTAGTTCTTTCCTTCTTTCAAATAGTTTTGTTAGGGGTCAAAATGACACTACTCTCTTTACTAAAAAGAAAGGTAATGATATTTTATTAGTACAAATTTATGTTGATGATATCATATTTGGCTCTACTAATCCAGCATTTGCCAAGAAATTTTCTTCTTTAATGGGCAGTGAATTTGAGATGTCAATGATGAGAGAACTTATATTTTTCTTGGAACTTCAAATTAAACAAATGAAGGATGACATCTTCATTAGTCAAATCAAATATGCTAAGGAGTTTGGTCAAGAAGTTTGGCATTGATGATTGCAAGACAAGCAAGACACCTATGGCAATTGATGCTAACCTAGGTGTAGATGAAGGAGGAAGATCAACCAACATACATCAATATAGGGCAATGATCGATAGTCTTCTTTATCTTACGACTAGTTGACCAGATATAATATTTTCCGTTTGTTTATGTGCAAGGTACCAAACAAATCCCAAAGAGTCTCATCTAGTTGCACTAAAAAGAATTCTAAGATATATTAAACGTACTCTTAACCTTGGATTGTGGTATGATAGAAAAACCAAATTTAATCTTATTGGATTCACCAATGCGGATTTTACCAGTGATAGACTTGATAGAAAAAATACTAGCGGGACATGTCAATTTCTTGGGGGATCATTAGTGTCTTGGTCTAGTCATAAGCAAACTTCAGTGGCTCTTTCAACCGTTGAAGCCGAGTATATTGCTGCGGGAAGTTATTGCACACAAATATTATGGATGATACAAACTCTACAAGATTATAATTTACGCTTCTGCAAAATACCAATAATGTGTGACAATACTAGTGCAATAATGATCTCAAAGAACCCTATTTTACATGCACGTACCAAGCATATTGAAATTCGGTATCATTTTATTCATGATCATGTTGAAAGGGGTGATATTGAACTCATACATGTTGATACCAAAAATTAAATAGTTGATATATTTATAAAACCCCTTAATACACAATAACATTGTGAGTTAAGATTTAAATTAGGCATGCTTGATTTTTCTTAGTAATTGAAGCTATAACATACATGCTTAAGTCTGTTTCAAAGCATAACTGTCATATTTGTTTTCAAATCCTATTAAAAAACAAATAAAAATCGTGTGTCTGACCTAAACCGTTATAATGATTGAGAAATCATTATAACACTTCCTTTGAATGTCTATAGTATTTTCTTTGTTTTTACTTTATTTCCAGATAATTTTTAGATCCTAATAGGGTGGATTCACATAAATTTAACTCCAAACCGTTATAACGATTGAAGGATCGTTATAACGGTTCACAAAAAATGAATCATGATAGGGTGGGTTCATAAAAGAGAAGTTACAACGATTCAATATATCGTTCAAGGATTCATCAGACCGTTAACGTTACTTATGATGTTATAATGATTATTTTTATTCAAGATCATTTACAACGATTCAGATGATCGTTGAATGATTCAGAAGCGTTGAACGCTTGATAAAGCGTTATAATAATTTAGAAAAAGTATTAAATTTTTATTTCTGACAGAAAAGGTCCCACTTGATAGTGATAAACCATTGTAACGGTTCCTATGACCGTTGGACGATTGGTAAAATGTTATAATGCTTGGTGAAACGTTATAACGATTCAGGAAAACTGAACAGATTTCTAACTATTATAAAATCTTCTTGATATCTAGGTTATTAGTAAAGGCGTCTTTTGAACTCCCTGCCTTAAAAATCAACAGTCATGGGATCATGATGTTCATATTAACCTCTCTCCTCACATTATAAAATGATCTCACTCCTTATTTCTCTTCCACCGAATACACAAGAGCAAAATCTTCTAAACTCCTCCTTCTCGAGTCTCTTACAAACTCTGTCAAATGACTTCTTTAATTCCCTGGACTCTCCCAATTCAACCTTATTCTCATCCTTCTTGTGGCAATGGCACCAAAAATTTCATTTATCAAGAATAAAAAGAGAAAATAGAAAACAACTTTGGCGCGAACGATCAAGTGCTAGAGCCATCCAAACCGAATCCTAGGTTTAAGCTTCTATCCAACATCTTATGATCCCTCAAGGCAAAATCAAGCAAGTGATTCTTCTTCATAACCACCATCTCAACCTCAAGGACAAGATAATCCCGGAGGATCATCTTCTCAAGCAATAATTTGATCACCATCATCACTTGGTCCTTCTGCCACTTTTGAGTTTAAATTTAGTGGGCAACGATTCAAGATGAATGAGATTACCACTCCTGGAGGATGGTTCATGGTTCTACCGGACGATAAACATGCCACTTCACCAAATGATCGAAGAAACTAGTTTCTTTACCGATCAAACAATGCAGCAAACTACTTCTTTGGAAATTTCAAAAACAAAAAAAATGCTAGTTGTTATTTTTATCATAAGGGTGAAAATGGTAGAATGACTGATTGGGAAGATACCCAAATTGAGAGTTATATCGGTTTTTGGCCATGGGAAAATATATCGAGTGTAATGATGCATCCCACAAAATTCTTACCCAATTGTTCTATGCCAATATGGAATTGATAGATGAACCATGAGGTTTTACTATACTTGTTTGTGGACAACCAATTATAGATACAATTCCATAATTTATAAAATGATTTTCAACACTTGAAACCGGTGAACAAATCTATGCCTACCGAAAATGGCCATAAATCATCGAGGGTACAATAAGAGATTACAAGAGATGGTTTGTACCTCGGTTGATAAATGATCGGGAAATTTTTGCAACTTCTTTACCAACCATACATCGGTTAGCCTTTCATTTTATTAACAACATTTTAACTCCAAAGTCTACCTTGAAAACCAATATGGAAATAAATTCCATTTTTTATTTGCGTCATCTCCTTTCTATGGATAGACAATTTTATATCACATTCATCATCATAAATCATATGAAGCAAGCATATCGGGTTAAGAATGTCAATTTACCGTATGCCAATCTTATTACTAGAATCCTACGGTTGCATTTAAGGGATATACCGAAAAGAGATAGAGTTCATCCTACCAATTTGTTTCATAAATTGTCAAATGTTGGATGAGTTAATAATTTGATTGGTGATCCACCAGTATGGACTCCGAACCATAAGTACCCGATCAATAGTTGGATAAAGGATCCAAATGCTAAGGTAAACCAATATATCGACCCTAATTCGGATGAATCTTTCTTGGAACCCGAACCAACTTAAGAAGCCGGAACCTCTTCTCAACCTTCTTCATATCCAACCATGCCAACCTTCACTTTTGAATCACATTATCAAACCTCATTTGATCCCTACCTTGCTCCACCACAAATCGGTTCTATGCAAGACTATTTCGGCTATATTACTCAATTCATGTATCAAATGAACTTGAATCAATAAGTTTTTCAAAACCGTGTGAACAATGAATTTACAAATATCAACAATGAAATTTCTGTACTCAAAGGAAATTTAACCAAACAAATGTTCACATGTAGGTTAATAAGTACGGAAGTTGGGTGGATAATACGGGTGACATGGATTTTGATTTAGAACCGAGTAATGTTCACATGGAGATAGCTGATGATCCTAATGTACGGGGTCAAGAGGACGAAGAGGAAGAAGAAAAAGAAATTTAGGCGATGGATGAACAAGAGGTTATTTCCACCGACCCACCGGATCAAGCATGAAGACCATTTTCAATTTCTTTTTAGGATCTCTTTTGATTTATTATCTTTCATTTTTTTTTGCTTTACCAATTTGTGAGATGAGAGTTATGTTTTGTTTATTATGAGTTTGTATGTTATAACTTATTTAAATTTCTGCATGTCTTTGTTATATTATTGTTCTTTTATTATTCAAAGCATTATTGATTTTTTTATCTATGCAAAGAGTGGAGATAGGGGGAGCAAAGATTAAGGGAGAGTTCTCTTATATCAAATATTAATTGTGAAATTCAATCTTTTTATTTGTTTTACAAAATAACAAAAAGGGGAGATTGTTATACTTAATAATTTCTTTAATTTTGTTGTTTTGCAAAACATTATTGAGTTTAACAAGGTGTTCTTAAGATTTGATTGCAAGATTCTAAAAGCTTCAAGGAATGAAGAAGAAATGATCAAGATCAATTCAGAGGCTTCTATGAAGATATATGATCATATTCAATGTATAGATATAATTCAAAATCTTATATTCTTCATAATTATGCAAGAAAAAGCTCTCTGTCGCAGAGAACCGTTATAACGATTCCCAATCGTTATAACGATTCAATACATATCTCAAAAATATTCTAAGTTCTCTGTGCGTAAAAATGAGCCAAAGTTAACAGAGTGTATCATTATGTAACGCTTCATAAAGCGTTATAACGATTCAATACACCTACTCAAAAATATTCTAAATTCTTTGTGAGTAGAAATAAGCCAAAATTAACATAGTGTATCGTTATGTAACGCTTCATAAAGCGTTCAATGATTCATGAAACGTATAATGATTCACTGAATCGTTATAACGTTTCTGAAGATCAGAAGACTTGTCAAAAGGTTGGTCAAACAAGTCAAAGCGTTGTAACGGTTTACAGAACCGTTCAACGTTTCTGTATAACGTTATAACGATTCATCCTATTCATTTTTGAATCGTTATAACGTTTCAATACAATTCTGACAAGGGATATTCTTGGAAACTCAAGACTCTCAATTATGAAATGATATAACGATTTGTGAAACGTTATAACGTTTCCTAGCGCAAGAATACCAATTTTCGGTTAATGGCTTATAAAAGTGATGTTTTGGGTGTAGAACAAAGTATCAAGAAAAATAGTCAACATTCTTAGTAAACCAGAGCACCCTACTATAATCAATATAGCTGATTTATTCCCTTGCAAATTACAAGAATAAGAGATCTTGAATTAGCCAAATCAATAGACATTCTTGTGCAATCTTCAGTTCTTTACTCTCTTGAGCGTTGTCTCAAATCTTCTTTTGAGCCTTAAGTGCTCATTTATTGTTCTCTCTTTATTATAATTTTTAGTCTTCCACTTGTATTGTTTTTGAGAAGAAAGCGGCATCCCATTTGTGCTGAGATCCGGAGACGTATATTTAAAGTAACTCCGTTTTTTCTCGTAATAATTTCTAGCTTTGTGACATCCCATTTGTAAAATGAGATCCCTCATTTAGTAGACACAACAAACATTCATGCATTTTTAAAACCTAACTTCGTTAACATTTTTTGCTCGTGTTCCTTATAATTTTCGTAGAACTTTGATCCCTATTAAAAAGGTAATAATCATCAATCATTCCTTAAAAATATCAAAATCGCGAGACTTAATAAACAAAGAGATGAAGAATACGATCTGAAAAAGGAATGAAAAAGGGCTCAAAGACATACTTGTAAATTGTTAGTGCTCAGTGCTCACCGATCTCTTATGGTCTTCTCTTTTTCAATTTTTTCTTTGCTTTTCTGAAGCTTTGAGACTTAAGAGAGAGGGAGCATAAAGCTTTGAGAGAGAGGGGCGACTAGGTTAACTAGCTAAGAGACACTGGAGAGGAGGAGAAATAACGAATGATAAAAAATATGATAGGAATAAAATATAAAAATTGTTTGGATTAAATTTCTGCTTGAGCGTCCGCATGATATATTATGCGCATATCTGCTTATGTGTACCGCATATGCGGCCACATAATTTCGTCCGCATAATATTGAACGCATATTAACTTCATCACGGTGTCTTGTCCGCACACGCATATGCGGCCGCATGAACCGTATTTTATTTCACTGGCTATAACCTTTGTGTAATTGCCTCATTAAAAAAATCCTCATAACAATAAATTGTAAGTGACGATACAATTGCATGTCTTCATTTTAGTTTTACTATCTCTGTGATAATTTATCTTTTAATTAGGAGATCATCAACTGATTAATTAATAATTGGCCCAACTAATTAGATCAGAGACAAAGTTACATGCACCATGATGGTGTCAATTGATACCAGTGAACTTAGAAATTGTATTAGACGTCTCCTTAAATTTACAGTGTCTTCCTTATAATATTTGCTAAATTATGCACGGTTTGAACTCATTGATATTTTATGTAATTTTAAAAGGCTTAACCCCATTGAGATTGAAAGTTCGGACAATGAGAATTAAAAAAATATTTTTTTTTCTAGGGAGATATTCAACAAAACTTTAAAAATAATAAACAATAAAATTTGCATCATGGCACAGTCCTTCTTATTTCTTTGCTGTCTTATTTTAATTACTAGCTATATACCCGCGCGTTGCAGCAGAATTTTTTATTTAAACATTAAAATATTATAAGATAAAAAAATTCACATTTATCTAATATTAAATTATAAATTCACCAAATTATAGAGAAAACATATAATAAAGACTATATTTAATCTTGGATGAGATTTTTGCACAATATGAGTTAATGATTCATGATTTTTATGGCAAGAAAAGTAAATTATTCTAACATATATTATCACCATTAATTTCTTATCAAATATGCACAAGGTTGCTAAATAAAAAAACAAAAATTATGGAAATAATAGTATATAAGGGAAAGAAATGGAGAGAAAGAGGGGATCAATGGACGCGATCACATACGTTCGATCAACCAATAATAAATATTATCCGTCTAATTGAGGGATAAAATGGGTATAAAAAAAATTACCATGACAAAAAATGGACCCTCCAATTCTTAGATGATTTATATAATAGTATAGATTTTCATCTACATCTCTCTATTTCTCTATGTCGTTGTTTTCTAAATGGACATATTATTTATTTTCATTTAGGATTTGTACTCGTTTAAGTTGAAAGTTGGTTGATTGAGGAATTTTTTTATTAATTTAATTTATACACTTGATAAGTTAATATGTAAGTTAAGCGAGGAAGCAAGGGTAATGCCCCACAACACTGAAACTGACGAGTTGTGATAACTTCACAACCATTAGTTCGAACTAATAACAACTATTTTGCACAACTTCGCAACTATTAGTTCGAACTAATAACAACTATTTGGCACAAAGTAATAATATACACCTCATTTTTTTGTTCTTACAATAGTTGTGTAATAAATTTCACAATTAAAGTTATTCATGTTGAAATTCATTTGACATTACATCAAATAGATTCTTTAATGATGATCACCAAACATCTTTGTCTTAGACAAAATTTTTTTTAATGTAGTAGGCGAAAAATCTACTATTAGTTTTAATTAAACAAAAGTAAAAAAAAAGTTGTTGCAATGTTGCAGATTAGAAGAAAGCTAAGGAAGAATAAAATACAAGAACAATTCTATCCTCTTAAATAAATAAAGTTAAATGAAAAATAAAAAGAAGATAACTTGAATCTTTCTCCATCCGAGCTCTCCATGGGAGTCCGATCGTTTGTGATGAACCCGTGAAAATAAAGCTACAATAGCTCTTGGCTGATGGCAGCGAGTTATGTTGTGAGAATGATGTAGCACGATCGGTTTGTGGAAAGTGCGAGTGAGCGGGTCAGGTGTGTGCTATAGGGTTTGAACTTGAGTAGAGTTGGGTGCAAACTTGGGATTTGGGTGCACAATTTGAAAGAAGGAGCATAATAGAGAGATGAGTGGACGAAGGAGAAGCGAGGGTGGTCTCTGCAGTGAGTGGAAGTGGTCATGGTGTGGAGGTTTATGAAAGATGGTGCCAACGAGGAAAGTTATGTGCAGAGGTGGGTGGTGAGCTATGATAGAACATGGTATGATTTTTATTGTTTCATCGTGGTTGTCAGTAGTAGAGTTGTGTGGTAGGTCGGTAAGACATGACATAGGGGCTATGAAGGCAGATGGGATGGTCGTATCTTGCACCACGAGGACGAGGTATAGGGTTAGGTGTCACCGACGGTCCAAAGTGTTTGTCTCGAGACTTGCAAAAGGCTACACCAGATGGGGGCTTTAGATGATTACCTCTCCCCTCTGCGTAGAGGTGCCCTTTGAGGAGACCCAATATAGGAATAAATTAATGAGGATTACTTACAATAAACGGCTAAGGTATAACGCTCCTCACTTTGTTTTAAGTTAGGATTACTTCTTGGAAGGCATGTGTAGCACAAAAGTTCAAATGTCAGATCTAGAGTTTGGGAAGGAAGTGTAGAGGTAGTTGTTGCAGGCGGTCCTTACGGTGGGTGGCGACAGATCCTTGATGTCGGATCTAGGGTTTGGGTGAAGGGGGAGGCAGAGAGGCTAGGAGGAGATCAGTGAGGAGACATGGTCGAAGGTTACGTGAAGGTGTAGGCGGAGGGCCGGTAAAAATGCTTGTACTTCATACCTGAAAGATGAGAGGAGAGAGAAGAGGAGATGAGAGTAAGGGTGGAAGAGAAGGGAGACGGGGGGAGATTGGCGGCGCGATCTCCCCTGTCTAGGGTTTGAACTATTATCACCTTTGTCGCTTATGGATTCACAAGAGTTTCTTTTTCATCAAGAAAGGAATATTGAATTTGTCTTCGATAGAAATTTACTAAAACAAAAGAAATTATAAAACCTCACTGATTAACACTTAGCTGACCATCATAGTATAGTAATTTTTCACAAAATATAGATCAGTTCCTTTCCAAATTAGTGACCTCCTCTGTAGTAGCTTTTAGTTTCTTGTTCTCTTGTACAATCATTGATTCCAAATTAGGACTCTGCATTTAGGACCCTCTTCATACATTGTGTAAGCTTCCTAGCCTCATCTCTCTAAATCTAACATAATAAATAAGTAAATAGATAGGGTCCGTTTGGCAAATCAAGAAATAGTTTTAGAAGAGTGGTAATTTTGGAAGAGTAATATAATAATGTCTTTTTGGAAGAGTGGTAGAATAGTGGTATTCTGGACTATTTGGAAGAGCGAAAATATCGTTTGGCAGCAATTAATCAGAATAGTTAAAATATAGATAATTATGATAATAATAATGATAATGATAATAAAAATAATAGTAAAATAATAATCATAATAATAACAATAATAATAATAAAATAATAATCATAATCATAATAAATAAAAATAGTAATATAATAAAAATATAAACATAATCATAATATAGTAATATAATAATAAAAAATATAATCATAATCATAATAATATAATAATAAATAATCATAATTTTAATAATATAATCATAATATAATAATATAATACAATATAATCAAATAATAATCATAATCATAATCATGATAATAATAATTATAGTCGTGATCACAATAATATAATAATATAATAATAGTAAATTATAATATAATCATAACTATAATCATAATATAATAATATAATACAACATAATAAAATAATAATAAAATTATAATAATAAGTAATAATAATCATAGTCATAATCATCATAATATAATAATAATATAATCATAATCAAAATATAATAATATAATAATAATAAATAATCATAATTATAACAATATAACCATAATTATAACATAATATAATAATAAAAATAAAAGTATAATAACAATATAACAATATAACAATAAATAATCATGATCATAATAATATAATAATATAATAATACTAACAATGTTGATGATAATATGTAATAATAACAACCATTATAATAATATAATAATACTAATAGTGATGATAATATAATAATAATGATAATCATAATCATAATTTAATAATAATAATAAATAATAATAATAATATTAATATAATAATAAATTATAATCATAATCATAATATAATAATATAATAATAATAAATCATAATCATAATCATAATATAATAATATAATATAATATAATCAAACAATAATCGCTATTCCGACGAAGCTAATCCGTATTCCACCTATAAGTTGGTATACCATATTAGCACTCTTCCGCACTCTTCTACTTAGTCTAAAATTCATTTGGCAAATTAATTCGTCTGAATAGCAATTATATTCCTATTTTTTACTATTCCATGGAGTGCCAAACAAACCCTATTAATGAATAAATATTGAATATAAATTCCTAAGTATATTTGTTTATTATAAATCTGCAATGTGAACTTTAAATTGGTTCACATTTTGTTTTGCATTAGTTTTCTACAATTACACAATTTTTAATTTGATGACATAAGAAAATAGTGAACTTCTGCACTAAATACTGATCTTCAGATGTGGTAAAAGATGCAAAACAAAAGAAAATGATAAGTCAACAACAGGAGCGTTGTCACCACCTTATCAAGTCACTTCTTACCAAACTAGCAATGGTAAATAATACAAAATTGACATGATTTAAATTGAGAACATCTGTGAATATGAGTGGTATGCAAACTGACAAATTCAAATAGCAATGACCATACTAGCTGCGTTTACTGCAAGTTTACAAACAACATAAGTAAATAAATTAATAAAAAACCAATAAGATTAGAGCTCCACTTGGTTTTGTAGAGGGATTTGGAAGGAGGCGGAGCAGAGGATAAGAAAAGGGTAAATCGCGGGCGAGGAGGATGACCCACAAGGTGGGGTCCAGCGACAGGCAACTGAGTCGGCGGGAAGTAGTCAAGAGGCAGCACAAGTCTTTATAGTCAAAGCTAGGGGTGTCAATTATTGACCCGACCCGACGGGTTAATCTGATCCGATCTGAATCCGATCTGATCTGATCTGATATGATCCGAAAATAAATGGGTTAGGTATGAGTTTAATTTTTTTTGACCCGAATGGGTCGGGTCGGGTTGGAGTCAACCCAATTAATTTTATTTTTTGAATTAATTTTGTAATTTAGTACTAATTAAAGCTTAAATATATACTAATTATACACTAATTAAGATTAATTATAAATTAATTAATATTTTATTGCTTAAAATTATATAAAAATAATTAATTATTTTATACCGATCGGGTCAAGTCGACTCGTGTCCCGTTGGGTTGGGTGTGGGTCAAGATTTTTTGATCCGAATTTAATCGGATCGGGTCAAGAAAAATAATAAAATAATATGACCCGATCCAACCCCTAGTCAAAGCTGAGAAGTCTCGGTGCCGATTTTTAGAATTCACTATCATAGTGTTTTAAATTTGTGCTATATCGTACCGTGTTAAAGCATGTTATTTGTTATTGTGTCATTTCATGTCGTGTATAAAAATAATAGAGGAGCGACACACTATGGTTATGACATGATACGAATAAGGTATACCGTGTCAATCATGTTGTGTCTAATCGTGTCTTGTTTAATCATATCGTGTTTATATAATATAGCCTATTTTAAAAGTTTCAAAAAATAAAAATTCAAAATTTTTGTTTGATAAAAATTGTCAAAGAATGAATTTTTAAATTTTTTCTAGGCCCAAATCAGGTCCGGCCCGCTGTAGCAGCAACTGTAATTTCGCTTTTACTTAAATTTAAAAAGGGGTTGTCTGCAGTGACCCGCTTCATGTGTTCTGATTAATTAGCTGGTAGAGATAATCTGGATATATGTATTGACTCGGAGGCTGGAGCCGAGCAACTCGTAGATCGCGCCCTGCTCGCTGATTAGTACTTTGTAAGAAAGAAAACAAAACAGCGGCACTACTGTTCTTTCGTCGTCACGAATCAATTTTCCTCTTCCTTTCCAAGCATAGCGTTTCCAGTTTCGAGGTGCAATCTGCAACCTCGCCAGATTCGCTGCCACATTCCAGGTTCTCTCGCTTTCTATTTCTCTGACCTGCATTCGCAATGTTTATCAATTTGGGACTTGACGCATTGCTTACTTTTCTCCAGTGAAAATCTGTTGGTGTTATTTTGCGTAGATCCCTGATTTGATCTGCAATTCATGACTTCAATTTTCAATTCTCTGAGTACGCTCTAATGAAACTATTCGTTATGATCAGATCCATTGGCCTAGATTTACTAGATACTCACTTCACTACAGAACAAAACCGCATTAATATTACGGTAAATCTGTTGCAGATAAACTGCCTAACTACTAACAAGCGTTGTCCAATTCAAGCCATTTTAATAAAGGAAACCTGTTAAGGAGAATAAGTTGCGGATAGGATGCGATAATTTTTAACATGTAATTTGTGGCAATGTGCATTGGTATTCTAGGACCATCTTTTAGAGCTACTTAAGATTCATTATAAAATAAATGCAGATACGATGGAAAAACAAGAAGTTGAACTACAGTCTCCTTCTTCCCAATCTACCTCTCCTGAAAATACAACATCTGATGCCAACATGCAGAATCAATTTGTTGATCCCTCCGCCCAAAAGAAACCTGCATCATCCATTTTCTCCTCATGGACCAAGAATTTCAAAACATTACAACTAACAAGCCAGCAGGGCTCACAAGCTCAGACTATGACACAGTCAGCCTTCACTCGCATAAGCAGTGGTCTTGGATTGCATTTCTCTGAAACTCCTGCAGATACTAGTGTGAAGAGTGAGGCTAGTGGAAGCGGCATCATTGGTTCTTTGACCAAAGGCATAGTTGACACTTCTGCGAGTGCAGTAAAGGCGGTTCAGGTCAAGGCTCGGCATATGGTATCTCAGAATAAAAGGAGGTTTCAGGTATTTTAAAGGCTATGATGTACTTTTGATAAGTTAATTTTGCATGCTTCAGCTTTTTCACATATTTATTATTTTCTGTGTATGTTCTCGATGTTGAATTGTTGATAGACCTCAAATTTTTATTTTACTGGTAAATATGATGTATCCTCTTTTGCTGTGCAGGAGGATGGATTTGATTTGGATATGACATATATAACTGAAAATATTATTGCCATGGGCTTCCCAGCAGGTGACTTGAGCTCAGGCTTGTTTGGTTATATTGAGGTATTTTAATGCTACTTTAGTTTATTAAATTGTCACCATATCAAAGCAAATCACGGCCTGAAGTGCTGAACACAAATGGGTCATTGGCTGATATAGGGCTTCTATCGCAACCACATGGAAGAAGTAATCAGATTTTTTGAATCCCATCATAAGGTAATACATATATTTTAATCATATATTTCTTTAGTTTTTCAGAATAAAATGTGTTCCCATTGAAACTTGTTTTATGTGTAAATGCTAGACAGTGGTTGAACTTGTCATAAATTGCTAAGCTAGTTCTTCTTTTCTTTTCCTGTTGGTTATAGGGAAAATATAAGGTGTACAATCTTTGTTCAGAAAGGTTGTATGATGCATCACTTCTCGAAGGAAAGGTTTGTACTGATGTTGTTTCCCTTTTACTCTATTGTCAAAGTGTGATATAGGACATTTGAAGTTAGTAGAACTGTAACAAGTTTAGTCAAACTCTCAGATATCTATATAATCATTGAGTTGCATTATTAATTCTAGAGCTCCACTGATTTGGGAGATTGACCGGTAATACATTCAGTTTGAGCTGCACTGATTTGGGAGATTGACAAACTTATTACCTACCATGAATATGCTTTTAGGTGGCATGTTTTCCATTCGATGACCACAACTGCCCTCCGCTTGGGTTAATAAAGGCATTTTGTGAGAGTGCAAGTTCGTGGTTAGAGGCAGATCCCCAAAATGTGGTGGTGGTTCATTGTAAAGCTGGTATGGGACGGACTGGTTTAATGATTTCCAGTCTTCTACTTTATTTAAAGGTAATGTCTTTTCTTTTTTATTTTGTGATTGGATGATGCATAATTATAAGGAGAAAAAAGGAACAAATCCCTCTCAGGTTGTTCCACTTTTGCAAGCACCGGTCTCCAGGATCAAAGTTTCTTTTGATGTTCAAAGATTTTCCTCCATAATCTACAATTGGTCATTGTTTAGTAAAAACTTGAAGAAAAAGCTTATGAAATATTTTAATTTTTAGCATAAGAAACTTGGTGAGTATATGGTGCATTACTTTGTTGTGGCACTTTATGAAAGATGTATAATTACAATTTCTATTTTTTCATGGTTTTCTCAAAATTTGATGACATTCAATTTTCAGCTTTTCTCAACATCCAAAGAGTGTGTTGATTTTTTTAATGAAAAAAGGTGCATAGATGGAAAAGGACTTGTTCTTCCTAGTCAGATTGTGAGTGCTTTTTTTTTGTGCTAAATTTCTCTTATTTATTGCAAGTGAGAATTAGAATAAGTTTTTCTCAAATCAATTATCTTTCCTTTTTCCCCTAGAGATATGTAGAATATTTTGAGCATGTCTTAAAGGATCTGAAAGGAGAAGTCCCGGCAGGGCGCAGGTAATGTGTTAGTCCTAGTTTTTTGTGAGCTAGTTCTTGAGCCCTCTTTGTCTTTTTTTTACTTGGAAACCTAATCAACATCAAAACTTCATATATATGCTTGCATGGTTGCATATTATTTTGTATACTCTGGAAACGTAAATGTTAAAAATGTCATTATAGATGTCCTTTTTTTTTTAAAACTGACCAACATCCTGCAAAGGTAAATGACAACATCCTGAATGTCATGTACTTGTTCTAACTGAACCCAATTACTGTTTTTTTTGGATCTTCAAATTTACAAATACTACAAAATCTATTTATATTATCAGTGAGATGTGAATGTGAGATATGAAATGGGATGCATTACCGCAAATATGAGAAGTTAATGTCAATAGTCAATTATAGTTGTGTACCTGTGTTTCATGCTTATGACCAGACAAAGCATTTCTACTGCAAGCTTAAGAGGAGATGCATCTTGGCACATCATGTATTGTGCTTGTGGCTGGGATTAGGGTCTTAACACAGAGGGAAGAGGAGCAAATTGGAAGGCAGTGACACGTTTTCTTTATTGATGAAATTCTGAAAAATAGAAAAGGAAGCTTTTATTGAATACTAAAACTTGCCCTCGTGCCGTTGTTTAAAATTATGACAAATATCATAGTAAACACTCTTACTAATTATAATTTGACTTGACTAATACTAATGTATAAATATAATAAAAGTAAAACTCTAAAAACTAGTAGAGTGATACTGACATATAGACTTGACTTATCCAATTAACCGTACAGTACAGGCTGCATCCCCTCTTGTTTTGGCAGTGACACATGTGCTTTTTTTAACACTAAGGATTATATCTGATGTTACTCAGGGGCGGATGCAGGATTTTGGCTAGCGGGGGGCAATTATCGGAGTAATAGCTTATCGGGTTCAAATCCTTTAACTAATCGAGTACTAAATAAAAAAATTAATAATTTTATATATTCTTATATAATAAAAAAACTACAAAAATAATATCCTTTTACATATTAAAAAATACAACAAAATAAAACTCAAAAGTAATAAATAATCAAGTTGATGAAAAAAGTTTTCCTCTACGGAACTTCATATTTTGAAATTTCATTTTGCATGATATTAAATATTTTTTTCTCAAAAAAAGAAATCTAACAATCCGCAGGGGACAAACAAATTTTCCGGGGGAGTGGGGCACATTAGTGAAAACATTACCTAAAAGCATTGTTTTTCAAAATACATGCCCCTGGCCCTCTTACATCTGCCCCTGATGTTACCCCCTTTCTGTAACTTCCATCACTGTATATTCATTAATAGCCTAGAACTTCTCAATATTTTGCCATTACTTTCTTTTGGGCTATATTGCACGGCGGGTATCGTATCTGATATGGTGCGGGTGCGGAGATACGTCAATTTTAAAATTCTTGGATATAGCTGTGGTTATATATAATAAGTTAGTATATAAAATATATAAATAAATGGTGTAATAAATAAAGTTAAAAAAGAAAATGTATATGTTTTACACTTTTACTAATATGCAAAGAACTGAAGCACTACAATTTCACAAAAACACCAATGGCTCAGTGGCGTCCGCGTCTCCGGCATTTTAAGGTCATTGCTCGTTGTTGGCCTGGGTTTGAGTCCAACCCCTGCATTTTATCTTTCACCCAATTTTCTCGATGATTTTACAAGATTTGATGTTGCTAAACCATGTAGCTATGTGTGTGGCTTCTGCTGTGTCACTGTAGATGAACAAGAAACATACCTAAAAACTGTCCAGATCAAATTGTAGCCGTATTTGTGTGTATGTAGGCGTATTGTATCACCCTCTCAAGGAGAATAAAATAATCTGATATGCTATTTGAAGTGCACACCCGCACTGTATTGCACGCGAATCCATATCGAATACATATCTGATATGCGGTGCGAGTGGTTTGGGGAGAATTCATGCAACATAGCTTTTGGGTGCCATTCTGGCATAACAAGGCCGTTTAGGTTGTGAATGTTTAAAGAAACCTTTTCAAGACAGCACTTCCAAATGTCAACAGATTTGAGGGACTAACTGTAATTTATTGATTTTTTTTTGAATTATGAAGCACATTTATAACATATTAGTTCTCAACATTTCTTTATCCTTTTTAGATGTATGCTGAGGGGATTTCGCTTCCATAACTGCCCTAACTGGATCAGACCTTCTATTACTGTCTCCAACCACAATGGTAAATGCCAAAGTTTTATCATTTTTTCCATGCCAAAACGATACCACAATGACCTATATTTTCTCGGTATCTTATGTGGTACCCACCTAGCTTTGCATGATAGACATAAGGCGTTTGGTGGAGATAGGTGCTTACCTAATTTGTGGGTATGCTATTACCATATAGCCATTCCCTTTTAATGAAAAGCTTGTTTCTTCTAATTATATAAATTTTATTTACTGATGTAGGGGTTCTTTTTTCAACAAAGAAGCATACTAGTACGAAAGATTTGAATGTAAGATCCTTTTAAGCTTCGACACTTACACGGGCACAAGTCATTCAGTGTTAAGATAACTAGTTTATATACCTCCTATTGATATTGTAACAAAGTGCAACAAAATGGTTGATCAAATGTTCTCTAAACAAAAGGAAACAATAGAACTCAACTTATATCAATCATGAGGTTTTTATGTCTTTTCTTTAATTTTCTTTTACATATGTTAGCCTGCAGAATTCTGGTTTAAATCACCGAAAAAGGGGATTGTAGTATTTGGCTTACCTGGTGAGCCTGGTCTAGCTGAGGTGACTGGTGATTTCAAAGTACACTTCCAGGATCGTCATGGAGATTTCTACTTGTAATTTATCAATTATTTGCATTTTTTATTACTGAAAAAGAAATTACTACTGTTTTTACTTTTGGAGGGGAAAATGGGAAATCCAATTTATTGTAATCGCAGAAGAAATGATTTTTGGTTCTTACAAAAAAGTGATTATTTTAAAATGGACGGGCTATAATTAAAGTACATCTATCCAACAGTTCTGGCGACTGCCTCTCCCATCATGTTAGCGGACTTCAATTCAAATTATTTCCTCATAAATAGTTGACTAGATTTTTTTTTAAATTATGTCTGAAACAAGTGTATCTATGGAATATGGGTCATTTTCAAGACTTCTTTAGCAATAAGATAGTGCTCGTGTTAACTGCAGTTCATTTTTTGCAATTGCCATAGAGCAGATATGTTTTGTGCAAATACTGATAAATAGTAGCTAACTTCTCTTTTGGAAAAAAGAAAATCTCAACTCATTCAAAAAGTACACTCCACTACCATAATTTAGTTTTAGACTTCATTTGAATTTCCATTTAGGATATAACTCATTAAGAAACAATTATATTTACTATGCTGACTCATCTATGTGCAGTTGGCTGAATACTACAATGGCAGAAAATAGGAAAATGCTTAACCCTGAGGATCTTGATGGTTTTGACAAGGTACTCCTATTGTAGAAGATCAAATATTGCCCAATGCCTGTTATTTTTTCTTTACAGAAATAAATCATATCTTGAATTGCAGAGAAAATTGCCTTCTCCAGGATTCCAACTCGAGGTCGTGTTACTAGATTATGACGGTTCTGAGCCATTAAAACCAACTCTTGCAAACGTTAGAAAATATGTAAAGTCCACAGAGAAAGCTGCCCCAGGAGAAAGCAAACCAGCACCTCAAAAGGCTGACCAAAGCTTTTCAGATAAAGACGAAGATAAGGTCTTTTCAGACAATGATGGCAAAGGAAACGGATCAAATAAGAATAAACAGGTTAAGGATCCAAGTTTACCTGACGAAGCACCTCAATCCAAGATCAGCCAAGCAATGGAAGGTGTTTCTCTCAAGGGCCAAGATACTGATTTGAAGGAAAACTTGAGTGCTAACTCCACTTCTGCAAATGACTTCAAAGCTATTGCAGCTGATACATCAGTGTTTTCCTTTGGAGATGATGAAGATTATGAAAGTGAATGATTTTGTGATATCATTGCAAACTGGATGTTTTAGTAACTTTGTTGTTTTTCTTGATTTCTTTCCTTGTTTACATGTAAATTTTCCAGCTACTTGATGGGGCTCATATTGAGAAACTTTTATGTCGGATCTTTTGGAATTTTTAATATTTGCAGTATAAATTTTAGTGTTCATTAGTTGGTAACTTATGTTAACGTGTCTAGAAATACCTTTCTTCTGACCGGGCCTTGTTTAAAACGGGAGGTTGAAATAAACATGAACAAAGTTGGTACATTTGACTATGTTCCTTTTCATGCATATGCCCTCCTACTTCATTTAGAAGCTGATATTGAGCCTCTGAAAAATTATAAATATGGAGTTAAGTACAGTGGTAAGAACAATATAAATGAAGGTTACAATATGCTAGGCAATGGTTCCACGCTCTTACAATAATACAGTACGAATCCTGAACTGATTAATTTTGCCAGTGAATTTACATTCAAAAGTTATAGATGATATAGGGATGTCATGAGGTGGCGGTTGTACACGATATAGGGATGCCAATGCCTCTGCGAACATTTAAAATAAAAATAAAAGATACATTCAAAAGAAGACGAAGAAGAGAACGGATAATAACATGCCAAAAACAAACGTATATACAACAATGAGATACAAATTATACGAGTCTAATATCATAGCATACTGTAAAAGGAAAATTAATGCGCAGTGGTTCACAGTGGTAAGAACAATATAAATGAAGGTTCACAGTGAACCTTCTGGTAAACACTAGGACTCAAATTCCTTCATATCATGTCAAAATCAGGAAGGTTCACAGTGAAAGGAAAATTAATGCGCAGTGGTACACGTATCACTTAATTCTCTTTTAAATAATTGGTGGTATTATCATATGTGACCAAAGAGAATAAATGAGCGGAGCTGCCTAGGTGTGACCCTCTCACGACCCCCTCCCCCCTCTTGTGTTTTTCCCCTTTGTTTTCTGTTAGGAATTGTACTAACATATTGACGCATTGGTAGCATGTCTGCTTTCTTATTTAAGCACTGAGTCTTACTTTTGATCCGAAATAGGAATTGCAATGTTGGTGCTTTTTTATTCTGTCTATATATACTCTGGTGCTTTCATGTCCAAGGAAAAAGTAAATGCCACATGCCTATCTGCACTGCTGAGAGCTATCTCAGAAATATATGTGTGTATACGGTGTGTAGGTATATATGACCAAAAGCAATATATGTACAAAGGTAGCATAATTGTTTTTTTCTAATTAGTTTCTTACATTGTTCTATACATGTATGAACAGTTAGCACCAAAACCAGAAAAAGAATAAAAAAATTCTGTTCAAAGGTAAACAGAGCATCAGATGAATGGTTCCATTCATCAAACATGATTGTTTTTTATTAAAAAAATGGGGCTCCCATTTTTAAAAAAATAATAATGTTTTACTTCATCAGTGCTATCTGATATCTACATATGAATTATTAAATGATTTGTGTATACGTACTGTCAAAAAAAAAATATAACTCCATTTATATCATTATTATTTTTGTTGTATCTAGGAACTTGAGTAATATAATTTGGCTGATGGTGGCAGGTTCGAAACCCAATTGAGAGTCTTTTTATGAACATTTATTTATAAAATTTGATGACTTGACTCTAGTCTTTCTTATAAAAAATATATATAATTTGGCTGGGAAGTATATAATATTTACTTTAACTAAACCTAAGATGCTCTTAAAAGCACCAAATTCTTTGATGCCCTTAAACTAAAAAAATATACTTTATTATTTTCAAATTTCAGTTAATGTTGCTCAATGTATTCTTTATATAAAGATCTTGTAGGATATAAAAATTTTCTACTATTAATTTTTTTAAGTATTTATTTCAGATTTTTTTTAATTGGCTCCAACATAATAAAAAAATTATGAATGTTTGTATATGAAAATTTCATTTAAAAAATCTGAAATAAATAATAAAACACTATAAAAAATTGTATCATACAAGATTTTTGTATATAATTTTTTTGAGCAAAATAAATTGAAATTTGAAAATGATAAAATTGTTTTTGTCGTAAAGAGTACTAAAAGACTTGATATTCTTAGAAGCACCCATGCTTTATTAAAACTTGAATCACATGAATAGTTAGGTCATCTATTCAAATCTAAAGATGCAAGATTCAGGTGAGCAGTGCAGAAATTATTGCTACTTCAAAATTTAATTATTATGCCAAGAAATAGGTAAGTCTTTTTGTCAGAGGTAAATTAAAGCATGCGTCCAATTCCGTGAGACAAAAGTTTTGAAGTTTTCTTTGAGTTTCAAAATAAATTAGTGTAAAATTAATTGCACAAATTAGTGACAGAAAAAAATATATATCCCTATCAAGGCAAACTAACAAAAAAAACAAGTAAATAGGATTCATAATAATTCAATCCATCCATCTAACGAGTAAAGATTACAGAATTAATTATTTCAATTGAGAAGGGATTCAATTACCATCATTATTAGTGCACATGGTGCTTATTTATTTATTTATGTATAAATTTAAAAATATAAAATTATTGGACGTATTATATATCATCTCAATTATATGTATATGAAAAATCATAAATTTTTAACTTCATTTAAATAGCTATCAAGTAACGAGCCTAAATTGTAAAATTTGGTCCATTGATTTTATTAATGCTTGATACATATATAAATAGGTTGATTCTGCAATGGATTGAAAGAATTTTAAACCGCTTATTTCTTACGATTGGGCGGTCAAGATGTTTTGTACAATGCAGTTAGCAAAAAAAATTAATTAAGAGATTAATTTAAATGCTCTGATTTTGATTTAACCGCTATTGAAACCGAATCCACTGCAGATTGGCTCATATAAATAATATTGAAATGATATAATTTTTTGTATATATATAAGATGACATTTATAAAATATTTCTTGAATTAGTTTAGTTATTTAAGAATCTAAATAATAATTATTTAATATTTAATTTTAATGGCATCTATATAGTATCAAAAATAGTGATAATTGAATCCCTTCTCATTTCAGTTTGCCTATGTTCTTCTATTATTATCTTCATTGACAGAGTTGTGCTTTGAAAAAGAAAAAAAATGTTTGATTTGTTTCCTTCTAAATGGTCCAACACCAAACAACAAAATGGCAGTCCGACGTGTGAGTATTTTGCACTTTGGTTATATAGATTGGTGTCCAGTGTCAAAATTAAATTTTTATGTTATGTCATCAATTGACAATTTATTTTAAGAGTGGTATTCCTGAATAGAACGAAATTGTCAAAATGACACTTTCATAATTAATTTTTTGATTCTTCGTTGACGTGACTTGTCAAATGGATTGTCAAATTTAGATAATTGTCTAATTTTGTCTAGTCTTTGTATCCCTGAAATTCAAATGACAAATGTCAAATGAGATTTGACAATCAATTTGACAATGGGATGCAGATGCTCTAATTAAATACTTAGTTTTGAATTTAAGTCGCTATATAAAGTTACTCCCGGAAATTAGCTTGCCTCTTTAATTAACCTTTTCCATCATTGATTTGCAAAATTAAAAGGGTAAAATAAAATTAGCAAGTTGCCACTTGTCAGTACATTAACGAGTTCGTTCTGATTTTAATAGTTCTGTATTATTTCAACCCCTCAGCGCCTGTGACCTTGTCTATTTTTGAGATTTGTAGATGTAGAACAAGTATTTATTATAATTCCTCAAAATTCATGTGTTGTCTATATTATACGTCCAAAAGTATTATGCTTCGTAATAGTCTACATTCATGAAAGATAAGAGCTGACGTGTAGTAGGCAATGATTAGAGGTGGTAATTGGGTGGTTTAGATGGGTTCAGATTGTATTGCAAGTTTGATCTTTTAGAAGAAATTAAGTCGGATCTAGTTGGATTAATTTATATATTAATTTTTTCAGATTTTTAGTTGATTTCGATTGGATTACATATCATTTAATCATTTAATGTCGTATGAGTTTGATTTAAAAAAAAAAATAGATTGAGTTGGATTTAGATCTGACCGGTTTTTTTGGGTCGAGTCAATCTGTCAGATTTTGCTACTTTTAGAAGTCAATCTTTTTTAACCAGAGAAAACTTTTTATATATTACTTTCAGTTAGTATATATATTTGTATATACAAGGGGAAAGCAAAAGCTATACGTGATATAAACATGCAAAATACGAAGCATTAAGAGTGAAGAGTTAAGACCAGGCCATAATGAAATTTTTTATAAAATGTAGGATACATATGTAATTGTTTATACATGTAATATCTCTATGTATAACATTAGTTTAAGAAATTTTTATGAGTAATAAATGGAATAAAATTGAAACCATGTGCATGGCGTTAGCAATACGATGGTGATTGACGTTAGCGTGTAATTAATAGGGCAATGAGTGAGATCTACTTTAGCTGTAATTACATTTAGTAAATAATAACAAACTACCATTCTTTTTCTAAAGCAGACCTTAATAATTTGAGCATTTATTAAAAGTAATCATGCACTTAAATGAGATCAACTGTTCCTTTGATATTTCTCCAGCACGAGCTAATGCATATTGATTTCTTGTGGCTCTTACAGTTTGGTCCGTTGCGTGGCATATGTCACCGCATAGAGTCACTAAGACACTAACTCACTACATGTAATCCACAAATTGTTGCATGACTGCCACAGAAAAAATCGCTTTCAATCTTTCTGCAGATTTGCACAGAAGAGACAAAAAGTACAATAGTGGAAAACTCGAAGAAATTTATGTGATTATGGTAAGATGTCAGTTAAGAGAAACATATTGGTGCCAGGAAAAAGCAAGTGAAAATGTCCAAAGCTCTATTTCTCACTGTCTCCTGGTTCATATCCTATATAAACCCATTCACATGTAGATGAAAAGGTCATATGAGTCGCAGAAAAAGAAAGCTTCATAATAGAGAGAGAGAAAGGGAAAGAAAAGAGAGATAGATGGGAAGACCACAGTGTCCTTGTTGCGAGAAAATTCGCGTGAAGAAGGGGCCATGGACACCTGAAGAAGATGGCATATTGTTTTCTTACATCCAACAGAATGGACCAGGGAATTGGAGATCTGTGCCAATAAACACTGGTAAGCATTCATCATCTCTTTGCTTTTACTTGCAATAAGATTTTCACTGTGAAAATTTTATTTACACCATTTTTCTAGTGTTTTGTTCCGAAAATTTGATGCTAGTGTGTCTTCTATGCTAAATAAATATATAGACAGCAAAAGAAAAGTCCTTTGTGGTTGTTGATACCATCTTCCATGCCAGGCAGATTCAAGCACTGCAAGTCTGCAACAACCTTGATTGAACACTGTTTTGTAATTTGAGCAGGATAATAAAGGAAATGATATGATTTTTTTGTGTGTGCAGTGAATAAGTGAAGGCGTCATAAGCGTCTCATTTGATATTGAAATTTGTGTGAATGTAGGATTGATGAGGTGCAGTAAAAGTTGTAGACTGAGATGGACTAATTACCTTAGGCCTGGGATTAAACATGGTAACTTCACTCCAAGAGAAGAAGGAATTATCATCCATCTCCAGTCCTTACTGGGCAACAGGTAATTCTCACTTTCTTGTCATTTAAGGGAATAATTAAATTATACTGCTTAAAGAATAGGACATCCTTACAGCTAGTTAATCAGCAAAAAGTGAATAGTTTAATGTGCAGTACTGATTATCTTGGCAGCATATGGAACTAATTGTATATCGACCCATATCCATGTGGTTGACAAAGTCCCTCTGATTATGACATCGATATGGAAATATTAGACTACATTGGTTCTTTATGTACTTGCACATACAAAGCTGCATCTTTCATTTCTAAATAGGTACAGTGCAGGCGCGCACACTAGCGCACACACATATATATGAGCCCAGTCTTGCCAAACACTTACTTTGTCTAAATGAGATTTTACCCTAGGAAAAGAGAAGTCTTCTTACAATTATTAACAGCGTGTACAAAAACCAAATATATAGGTCATAGGATACTTTTGAAGTTGTGAAGCAACAAGGAAGAAAGAGTATCTCAAAACTAACTCACATGCATCAACAATAGTTTGCAACTGAAAAGAAACTAATAACATAGTTTAGGTTCTAATTGAACGGTTTATTTTCCACAATATTAAATTCATTTCTCCTGGAAAGCATGTCATTTCATAATAGTATTTATTTATTTATTTTGATGTAGGTGGGCAGCAATAGCATCTTATCTCCCACAGAGAACAGATAATGATATAAAGAACTACTGGAACACCCACTTAAAGAAAAAACTAAAAAAGCAGCAAACTACAAAAAGCAGTAAAATAACCACAAGCGGTTCAAGCATTACTCATAATGAATATATAAACGCAGATTTATGTACAGCCCCTTCTCTCATGGAAGTTAGTTCTGGCTCTTACTCCTCTGCTTCAAACTATGCCTCAAGCACAGAAAATATTTCAAAACTACTAGATGGTTGGATGAGATCCTATTCTAATGATAAGCGATCGGAGGATATCAAAAATAGCAGTGTAAACTTGGAACAGTTTGGAGGAATTGAGGTGAAAGTTGATCCGGTGTTGCATGATGAATTTGAATCATTGCTTGACAAATGGTTGCTTGATGAGGCTCTAGGAGGTCAGAACGAAATATAATCGTTCTTATATGCTATATTGATTTCTGTCAATGAGCAAAATACTTTACAATTTCCTAATTAGTTTTGTACTATGAATTCATTAATTTCTTCTCTTTTTTTTAATAGAATTCTGTTATGAACAAGTAAGATGTTTAAGCAAATAGTATATATCAAAATGATTTAATTTCTTTAATGTATTATCTTGAGGATTTTATGTAAGTCTCTACTTCGAAACTTGTCTTTTTAGAAGGATATCTACTTCAAAACTTCATTTCTGGCTTTAATTTGTGTCAGTGTGGCCTTACCAGTGGTAATCATTTGTAACAATTTTTTTTCAACATGGGTGGTACAAATGTACGACTTATTTTCTATGAATAGAAACATGTTTTTTTACATCCCAACTACTTTGTATATATATACAAACCGTCCTCCTCCAAACAACAATCAAACAATATATGAAAAGGGAAGGGATCCCTTTACAGTGGTTATCTTGACAATTTTAATAATGTATCTTTAAATAAATATAAAAAAAACTTAAAAATAAAAAAAATTATAGATATGTTCTTCTAGTTATAGATTGATAGTGATTAAAATTTCATACTATTTCATTATAGTTTGTTAGTTCATCAAAAATTAACAGAATATTATACACTTTGCAATGGTTTTAAATTAACAGTTTTTGATAGACTATCAAATAATAATAAAATTATATGAAATTTAAATCACCATCAATCTGTAAACCATATCTATAAGGTTTTTTTTCTTTCTATTTTTAAGATTTTTTCGTGTTTATTTGTAAATTCATTATTAAGATTATCAATATAGCCATTATCAAGTGCTCCCTTCCCTATAGAAAATTATGAACAAAGAAACCTAAACTTAATAGAAATGAGATGTGCAGCATTGTATCACATTTGCTGACCACCTACTCTACACAGCACTTCTGGCCATCAATAAAAGAAACAAAACCAGCAAAGAGTAGAGAAAGCAGTCAGCCTATTTATTACAAAACTGCCACCCAAATTTGTAGAAAAAAAAAGACAAACATTTTCCTTTGATGATTTTTTTTATTTGGAAAAACCAAGCATATTCATTTTGAATGTACTTATTGCACCACACTTTCCAGAAAATAGGTCATTGAAAAATTGAGAAGGGTATAGTTTAATGTGTCTTAGACTCTTAGCAATATTACAAGAGTTTAAGCATTATAATCAAATGTCTTAATTTTTTGAGATAAGTAATTAAGCAAGTGCCTATTTAATATTTTTTTTGAAATAATGAAAAACACCCACGGGACCTTGAAGCTCCACATTTTAGAGAACAACCCAAGCGTTAATAACTAGGCCAACTCATATGCTTAAAATATCTTAATTATGTTGGTCCATGTAAACAACCCAAGCAATTAGGAAATTACTTGTATTTTAGATTGTACAGTTTTTTTTTTTGTATTTCTTCCCACATGTAAATACCTAGGGAGTTGTTGCAAGCTGCACACTTTGTCATTTTCAGGGGCGGAATTAGAATTTCTGAATAAGCAAAGTTGAAAAATGATTAATAGAGTTACCGAAAAATTGAGGGGCCGAAGTATCAAAAGTTTTATATTTTATCAGTAAAATTATTTAATAACTACTCAATTTAATTATTTTTTTTAAAAGTTGACAGGAGTCGGGTTCTGCTCGTCCACCCCCTAATTCAGTCCCTGGCCAAATCTAAGAACTTTTACCTCGTCTTTTGTTTAATGAAATTACAGTAGGCTTTTCGCCTACCGCTTCAAAAAAAAAAGAAAGAAAAAAAAAGGAAAAATGTAGTCTCTGTAGATTAATGGATTTACATGAGAGGACCTGAGAAATGAATGAACTAGAAAAAAAAATGACACGCTGAGGTTTGAGCTGGTTTTCAGCATTTTATCAGGAACTTTCTGTTTGTCGGCAGTGAGTATTGACTACTGAATCCAAGAATATAGTAACAGTGGAAATTAGAGATGTCAACTTTGCAAATTAAAATGGATGGGACCATTTAGTAAGACTAACTATAGTGCGAGCTCCCCAGGAATTGTCGGAAATATTAATGGTATGATATCTTTACCTATTTGCACATGCACATGCTATATTTTCCAGTTCAATTGTAATCCATTGCAGTCATTTTATTTTTTTCCATGGAATAAAGAGCCTAACAAGAGCTGATGTAATCTTTAGTGCTACACATAATTTATAATTTAACAATAGCTGGTGGAGGTGGGAATCGTGTAGGTGCATGGGTCTGGTTTTGTTTAAGGTTTAGTTGGGTTGAGTCGGTTCGATTTTTTAAAAGAGTTAGATTAAATTGAATTAGATTAATTTATATATTGTTTTTTTATATTTAAGATTGATTTTTATTAAATTAAAAATTATTTGAATTTAGAATATATCGTATTTGGATCGAATCAAATTAATTTAATTTTTTTTTAAAAAAATTAATCGGATTGAATTCGAATCTGAACAAAAAAACCCCAAATTATATTTTCTTAACATGTGATTTACAAAACGTTATGTACTAAGTATTAACACTTATACTAAAAAGTCAGAGATTTCAAAAGATTATTAAGGTGGATCAGATTTCACCGACTATGATGGCGCTGAATCGATCGTTCAGTTAAGATGCATGCCACGTGCTTCGTTCTCATTTGTAGAGGTCGCAATCGGGCGGGTCGGGTCGGGTTCGGATCGGGAGGGTCGGGTCAGTTTGACCTTCTAGAAAAAATCAGATCGGACCGGGTCAGGTCAGGGTCAGGTCGAGTCGGGTCAATTTATATATTGTGTTTTTTCAGATCGTTGATAGATTTTGATTGGATTTAATGTCATTTGATCTCGGATCGGGTCGGGTCAGGTCAGGTTCGGATCGGGTCAGATCAGTTTGACTTTCTTAAAAAATTAAATCGGATCGGATTTGAATCCGGACAGATCGACGAGTTTTTTGGGTCAAGTCGGGTTTTGCCACCTCTACTCATTTGTGTCTCTAACAAATTAGAAGCTCCATAAAATATGATTTCTGGGAACTTGTTCAATGCAACCCGGAATCCGGATATATAAGAAACATGCAAACAACAGTTCCTCTTTTTTTGTACTAAACACATGATGTTAACGTACGTGAAACATCGCATTGTTCTTCTTTTTTATTCTTTTTCGACTTTTTGCCTTTTGGGCATGAGATGAGCATCAAAATTCTCAAATAAGCTTTCAGAAGACAAAATGAACTGAACAGCTGAAATTTGGGAATGTAAATTTATTACCGTGGGCTTAAATGTAACTTCCATAAGGAAGACAAAACTATATATCCTAGCCGTATGGTATGGGAACTGAAAAGGCAGAAGTACCACAAAATCAGCTAATGAGCACAGTGGTGTTGAAATCGACTTGCATGCAACAAAATGAGGTTGGGAAAAGTCCACGTTTCTAATTTTCCCAACTCCCATGTAGCTTAATCATCTACAGGTTTTAATAAAGTGACAACACATGGTCTCACCTTTATAATTAGATATATATGAACTAAATAAAGAAGTAACTACTATTCAAGAAAGGGAAAACAATGTGAAGAAGAATTAAAATGCAAAAAAATAATAATAAATAAAGGAAGGGAGAACTTCCATAGTTTCTTTTTTAAAAGAGCACCCACAAATTTAGTCACTTGAAGAATCAATGATTGTCTTTTTTTAAGAAAAATAGGAGTCTCATTAATTTCAATCATTATTTTTTTTTATATTTTTTATGAGACTTAAACATATATCACTCTGTAAAATAAATAAGACTCATCATTATCTGTGCTAGAGTGCAATACATTATCTCATCTATTCAAATCAAATCCTGATTTAAGGCTTCTCATAATTTCATTTCACTGCTTCTAATACCTGTAGTCCATACTAATCATTTTTCAAGGAAAATTATTGTCAGCTTAAAACAAGTATGACCATTGATCAAGGGCGGATCTATTAAGGGACAAGCTATGCTGGACTTAAATTTGAATATTCAGTAAAAATATAAGTATTTTTTCTTTAAAGACTTGTAAAATACTACTCATTACTATAATTATACTTAGACTTAATTATCATTGAGTTGAGGAATTAGATGATATTTATATATTTTTTTCTTGATCTGCAACAGCCATTGATCTCTATCATAATTCAATTGCTTTGGATTTTTTTAATATATTCGTTGAGTTCTTGTGTTATAGTAACAGAATAACTATACCAGCCCATCAGCATGTTATTATATTACGTTTTTCTCACTAGTAAACCTCTAAACAAGGGCATAATTTAATTTAATTTAACAAAGGCAGTAATCTTTTTGCTTGTTTCCCTAATGGATATTACCAGGTCCCACACAAGGCAAAAAAAGAGAACATTTTGTATCTGTTGGAATATTCCATATTTCCATAGTCATTTTCAAAAAAGATAGTTACACAAGACTAGGGGTGTCAATTCTTGACCCGATCCGATCCAATCCGAACCCGATCCGACATGACTCAAAATAAATGGGTCGGATATGAATTTAATAACCGAATAGGATCGGGTCAGGTCGGGTATGGATTCGGTCAACCCGACCTGATTAATTATATTTTTTAAAATAATTTTATGATATAGTACTAATTAAAACTTAAATATACATTAATTATACACTAATTAAGATTAATTATAAATTATTTAATATTTTATTACTTAAAATTATATGAAAATAATTAATTATTTTACACGAGTCGGGTCGGATCGACTCGTGACCCGTCGGGTTGGATATCAATCAAAAAAATTTTATCCGAATTTAATCGGATCGGATTCGAACCAGGTTAAAAAAAATAATAGAATAATACCATTAACACAACCCTGACAAGACACTATTATTCCCACAATAAAAAAAAAAGAAATAGCCCCCCAGAATGCCGACAGCAATAGCACCAAGCCCAGAAAAGAAAATCATCGGTGGAGATCAAGCAATAAAACCCACCCAGTCACCCCTGATAAGTTTCTTATCTTGATAATGATTTCTAAATAATCAATAAATAGCCTCACCAGTCGGCCTCTTTTGCATTTAATGGACTCACAAGCCCCCACCCTTTCCTTCTCACCAAAAAAGACTGACCGTCTCTATTTAATGCCTTAAATAGCCCCAGTGAGTCCCACGGCACAGAGTATTGATCAAAAGACTTTGATTGACTACCCGATTTTGTTTTCATTACAACAGCATTAGAGAAAATCAAATGGCGCATTTACCCTAATGGCCTAATCTAACACAAGAGAAACAAAAAGAAAGAAAGAAATGAGAAACAACCAGATACATTTGGTACCAGCAAAAAATTGAATAAGAGAAGGTGCTGGAACATGTCAAAACTTGTATCATCTTTGAAAAATCCTAATTGGTTGATGAGCGTGAAGCTACCTCATGCGTTTTTGTTTAACTTCTTCATATAGGGGGTGAAAGAGTTTTGTATGGATGTATCTCTCTCCAAAACTGGGGAAAATTACCTGCAATTTTAGTTTAAGTCAGATAAGGAACTGCTCCTAAAAAAAAGCCAAAAAGAGAGAACAAAAAGAAAAGTAAAAAAATTAATTAAAATAAATACATTCAAGAAATAGATAAGAACTGCTCAAGGCCCCACATCCATATAAGAGTTTCAAGCTTACACCAAGCTCTGTTTTTTTTATTCACAAAATCTGAAAGTACTGTTATGAATTTTTTAGCAACTTCATAAAATCTATTAATCAACTATTGGATTAGTTCTACATGTTATTTCTCTTTTTCGACCAAAACTCAAATTTATATTTCTCCCTTTGGTGTGAACTCATCAAATAAATTTTTATTTCAGCAAGACTTATGACATATTCAAAAGAAACCTTCAAGTAACAAGACAGCCCGGAGGGGTTTAAATGCAGGAATCCCCAAAAACAGAATAACCGTCTCATGTTAAAGAAGATGGAAAACAAAAAAAAAGTATAGCATACCACAATAAGCTTCCCAGCATTTTCAGGCCTTTTAGCCAGATGGATGGCTGCAGCTGCAGCACCACCTGATGATATTCCAACCTAACATATCATAACATATTTACAAATCAGCACAAATTCAGATTTATGAGGTCCACATACAGTACCATATATACACAGTACATCTAAAAACCATTCCTTACTGTACCAGTCCATTATCCAGTATATATAACTGAATTCAAGATCAAAAGTAATGCTCTCAGGTCAAAGTGAATGTTGCAGCAAAAGCATGGGAACTGCCAAGGAGAACAACATAAAAGTCCATTCATTCAGATGGATCAGGTAAGAAGCCACTGAACTGGTATTGTAATTGTCCCAAAAATTGACAGACAGGTAAATTAACTCACCAATAGTCCTTCCTTGACTGCCAGTGTCTTTGCCATTTCCAATGCTTCAGCTGTGGTTATCTATTAAATCAAGAAGCATATGAATAAATAAATAAATAAACAAAATACAGAACATGAAGCTAGGACAGAAATAAGAGTAAGAGCTCCTTTTTCCTAGAAAAAGTTGGCCGTCAACAAGATATAACAAGATGGGGCTTAGTGTTAACAAGTTCATGATTTAATTGAGATTTCAGAGACAAATAGTTTTTTACATTACATATACTAAAGAAGTTACAAAAATTTTCACACTCACCTTCACAACCTCATCAAGCAATTTGACATCTAATAAGCTGGGTACATAAGCTGCTCAAGAAAAAAAAAATCATCATACATCGGCAACACAAATCAAACATAACAGGGAACATCTTTTCATTCATTTTAGCATTTATGTATTATTTGATGGATGATGGCCTTCCGGAAAATATAGCTGATTACCTGGATGAGGACCGGAGATTGCAGGTTCTACTCCAATAATCTATTAACAAATAGATAAATATTAGCGAAACAATCATCAGTGACTTGCCATTAGCTTTGCTTGTCATAACCAGGACATGGCAGATTGACAGCTATTGCAGAAGTCCATTTGGCAGTAACAGGTACCTCATGGTAGCGAACCTGACAACTCTTTTCAGGTCCATATTCATATTACTACAGCATCTGATATTTTCAACTATTACTGCAGTACTCTAAGTATCAATTGTTTGAAATGAAAGCATTTAACTCAGGGGGTTAATTGTTCCTTTACAGAGCATCCAAATATCATGTATTAACCAGAAACAGTGAGAAACACAATTATGCACCCTGAAAACAGTAAAATTATCTGATGTGCCTAGAATTTATTTGTTTCTTTCAAATAATACACTACCACTAAAATATATTTTGTTTTGTAGAAAGAAATACTGAGAAAAGAGGAATCCTGTCGCGTTTAAGCAGATTAGTTATGCTAGTCAGATGGATAAAATTTACAGGTACATCCTTTTGTCTCGCAGAGACATGCATGATTCTCATTTAACCATGGCAACTATAAGCATATTAGATATTAGATAAATATATATAGAATTAACTTTCCAGGTGATTGTTCTGTAATATAAAGTAAAATACAAAGCAGAAATTGATCATAATAAGAAAAGCGAGGTGCAAACCTTTATATCACTATTCATGCTCTTTAAATATTCTCCTACACCAGTTATGGTTCCACCTGTACCAATGCTTGCAACTAAGATGTCAATGTGGCCCTTTGTATCGTCCCATATTTCTGGGCCTGTAGTTTCAAAGTGTATCTGTATATAACCAAAATTGCCATTTTAATTAATTCTTTAAAGGTTAATTGCTGGTGCACCCATCAAAAGTTCAAAATTTTCAATATCCCCATGAAAACACCACAATATCTTATGTCCCCATCAACATTAAAGATTGTTTCATTTATACCCTTTTTCTGTTTAATCAAGTTTTACCTTTGAATATAACAGTAAATTGACCAGTTTAACCTTATTTCAATAATAAGAAAGAAGAGCTGCTGCACAGCAGTAATTAATGCATAAACTAAATCCTACATCGGAACTATTTCCTCCCATATCTTCATTTTTGCTCCAGTATTAAAACTATATTGTAATTTTGTTTACCTCTTGATTTAGTGTCCAGGTGTAACTGATTTAGTTATAGTAGCACACTAACTTATGCAAAATAGACCGTAGCAAGAATTAGAAGTTGCCAATAAACTATCCGTACTAAAAAATCCTTGGTCATCGTCCTAAAATAAAAAGAAAGAATCTAAACTGAACTTATCCATTTAGCAATTCATGACCTCTCTTGGATGATGTATGAATATATATTGGTAAGTTTTCAGATGTTTAAAAAAGTATGCTACATGAGAATGGAAGTTTATGAAGTACGCCCTTCAAAATGTTATAGAACAGAGCCTTCTTTGCGCAGGTGGTTACAACTTGCAAGGGAGTCAAATGGAACCTTAGAATAATTGAAGACCTCCAAGTAGAAAAGCTTGTATGGGAAGCTATAGAGAACTATGTTGGCAAAACATTCAGTCCAGTACAAACTAATATCCGTTGATAATGAGTTCAACTGAAGCAAGGGCATTGGAGGGAAAGAAGTGTCAGAGGGTTAATCGCAGAAATGGTGTAGGCGCAGATACTGCAATTTCTGTTTCATACTATACCCTGTCAGAAAATCATAATAATGGATCCATTCTAAAGAGCATTTTGGTCCATCTGATTTTAAATACAAGTTAATAAATTATTGAATAAAGAAATGGGTACAAAAGAAATTATCTACAATTTTGATGGGAAATAAGATATTTGGACATTTTAATGGGAATATTAGAAATTTCCCAACTTTTGTATGGTTACACAGGCAAATTAACTTTTCTTTAAAAAAGGGGGAGGGATCCATTGACAACTGACAGTAAATATTGACGACCATGATAACCAACAATACGGTTGTCAAAGTTAAAAATGGTTAACAGATATGTTATCTGTATTATAGCTAGGTTAAGGTCAGGAGTAAAAAGTTTTATTTTGTAGATGTGATCTAACCTCACAAAAATTTAGAAAAAAAAAAATCCCCCTCATAAAAATATGAAAAAACAGCACGTTTGGTGGAAAGGAAAAAAGATTAGTATAATAAGCAAGATTAACATTTAGTTCATATTAGAGAAACAAATATTTCCTCCTGGCATGACCTTTAGAATAAAGTTATGGTAACCTCATTAATGCACATATAATTAATCAACTCCACCACACATAAACTATTGAAATACCCAAAGGACAAATGCAGTACCTTAGTGCAAGCAGGATTATCAAACTGCTCTAACATGTATGCATTAGGGGTGCGCGCAACTATCTCCTTTGCTTTATCGACAGCCCCTTGCAAACCCTTTGCTGAATCAGTTAGTACTATATCTGCCCCAAATGCACGCAAAAGAATACGCCTCTCCACATCAATACAAGCTGGCATGGTGACTATTACTCTGTAGCCTCTAGCAGCAGCAACAAAGGCTATGCCGACTCCTGTGTTGCCAGTTGTTGGCTCCACTAGTATTGTCTAAATGAAAAGAGAAATATTTGAAAGGAAAAAAAATGCCATATACACATCACTCCAAAACTTTGAATGTATCATGTAGTTAACTAATGTACGCAACTATAGTTTAATGTATAAAACTTTCTTGCTTTTTTTTTCATTCTAATTTGATTTAGTTACAATCATACACATACACCAAACAGAAAATGCATCTACTTTTGGCCAAACAGGAAATATAAAAGGTGTTGGAAATTTGATGAATAACCAGTACCAAACATAAGAGCTTCAATGTACTGGTATTGTCACTGTGTAGCTTGACTATCTTACTAGCATACTTGCAGTTGGATTTAATTTTCTTTTTTTGCATATATATAGAAAATTGCTTTACCATGACTGTTACAGTACCACCATAGTATTATTACATTTGCTTATCAAAATCAACCAACCTTTTTTGGAGTAATCAGTCCTTTTTCTTCAGCATCAATTATCATGCTATATCCTACCCTACAAAAGTTTGAAATAAACATGAATTAAAAAGTGTTAAACATGAACAACATCAAGTGAGAGAAAATCTATAAAAATTAACAATTCTAATGTATACCTATCTTTAACGCTCCGGCAAGGCTCCATAGATTCAAGTTTGGCCGCAACACTAGCAACACAACCTTTTACCACTTTGTTGAGATAAACCATTGGCGTGTAACCAATTAACTGATCCAAAGCAAATGTATTTCTAATCCGTTTTAGACAAATCTAAACTGCAAACTTAGATAGAATTGAAAAAAAAATGTGAAAAAACATACCAACCTGGGTGACGTCATCGGCAATATTGACCGCCTGGACCTCTTCTATTCTTTCCAAAGAAGCAGCTCTTGCAGTGATGGATATTCTTGTACTTCGCGAGGCGGCGCCGTTAGTGGCGACTTGCAGAGAGGACAGAGCAACTGACAGAGGAGAGAGAGATAGATTCGGGTGGGTACGGAAGTAGGGAGAGGAAAGAAGGGAAGGCGAGCGAGTCGCCATGGCTAGAGGGTTTTAGCGTGGTTTAGACCAGCACTGAGTACCAGTAAGAAACTGGAGACTGAGGATAAGATAGCAAGTGCAGTGAGTTTGCTAGTGGGATCGGTTCCTACTTTTATCCACAAAATTTTTGGTACCAGATTACATCTTCAAATTAAAATGTCCCAACTCCATTTTTTTCTTTTTCATTTTCAACGATATTTTTATTTTTAATAATTTTTTACTCCCATCAACTGGATAGAAATATCATTGAATGTGAACATCAATATATATCACTATAAATAGGAGTAAATTTTGTTGGATGTCATTAAATTTTAGTCTTTATTACAAACGGGTCACTCAAATTAAATCATTCTATATAGTTTACATCCAAAATATTAATAAAAAATAATATTATTATCCTTTTAAATATCACTTATTATATTTTTAAGGGTGTGTTTGTATTGTGGAATGATTAGTACAAGAATAGTATTTTTGGCTTAGTGATTGAGAATCGTATGAGGTTAGTGTTACCTTCATAAAATATAAAAAGAATGTTAATTTTTTACTATTTCAGATTAGTAAAAAATAAAGAAGGGGAGAGGAGGAGAAGTGAAAAAATAAAGAAGGGGAAAGGGAGAAAATACTTTCTAGTTACCCCGATCAAAGAGGAGAAGTGAAAAAATAAAGAAAGGGAGAGGGAGAGATGGGACTTAATACAGTAGGTGAGACAAGAAAAAGAGGATCCAATGAATTTTATTTTTCCTTCTGTAACACGATGTCAAAGTTCGTCCAACCATTTGATCCTCTGAATTTTAATTTGATCATTGGATTTCATTCTTAAATAATTACAAAAATTTATATTATTGTGAAATTTTTATATGTTGTTTTATTAATTTATGATTTTATTTATTTTTAACATTTTAGATTTTTGTGGTGTTTCACATAAACAATCAAAATAGTGGAGGATTGAAAGAACAAAGCACCAAGAACAGAGGGGGAAACGAGATGGCGGAAACAGAAGCCAGAGACATCAGAGAATGCCTCTCCAGCACCTGTCCTGATCAGATGGTCTAGAAAGGAGTGATACAATTCACTTGGTACTTTGCTTATGCATACTAAGGATTTAAGGATTTTAATTCCAGAATACAGTCATCAAAGAAGTTCATATAATGCGATCAATTTTCAGATTGGAGCTGAGAATGAATAATCTTTTATACTTCATCATCCGTTAGGGCCCATGCGGTTCTCTTCTTCCCCTCTCCATCAAATACCCAGTATTTTCCAATAGCTGACTGCATAAAATAAGTAAAACTTGACATTCTATCAATGCCATCACAAATAGTAGTAAAAAAAAATTCAAAAACTCGAGTGAATTTCTCCAGGAGGTAAAAATCTAAAACTGGAACTGCATCTCCTTTGTATAACCAAGGTCATCCAGGTGTGCAGCCATAGCCTTGTTCATTGGTGGAGGCCCGCATCTCAAAATCTATCAATAAATATCAATAAAGAAAAAATGTATTATATAATACAAACCAACTTCCGATAGAGATTTCACTTTTTTCAACAGATTATACCTGAATGTCAGATGCAGGGGGTGGCAACTGATCCTTGATCATATCCTTGGAGACAAACCCTACTCCACCATTCCAAACCTCAGGAGGCTGAATTAATATAAAGGTAAAAAATTAAAATTAAGAAAAATCAAAACTAGGATGGGGATTATTTCTGTTATACAGATAGTTTTAGACACATGATAACAAGATAAAGCACACAAAAAACGACAAAGACAAACTCAACTATATTAGAGTCAAATTGCTAAAGATCATTAGGTACCTGATTCAACACATAGTAAATTTTGAAGCGGTCTGGGTAGTTCTGAGCCATTGTATCCAGCTCATCCTATGTTATCGTAAATCAGTATTCCACTTCAATCAATATTTTACAAAATATTTAAAGAACAAATGTGTTAAGCAAAAGTACCTTGAGAAGGATGTCTTCATAAGTAACATTTGCATAAATCAGATAAACCTTTGTTTTGTCCGTTGGGTTTTCAAGAATAGCCCTTGCAACCTTAAATGTTAGAAGAATGATGTCATTTAATATGGACTAGTTCACGAGAGGAAACTATAACAAAATGAATTAGTTATAGAAACAAATTCAATTATAGTTTCAAGATCAAAATTACTTGAAACATTGGTGTGATTCCTGACCCGCCAGCCAACATTCCGAAAGCCCTTACTTGTCCTGGCTTGTATGAGAACCGCCCCTAGGAATAAACATTATTCTTAATTGAGAAGCTCAACATGACAATAAACTATAGAAAATGATCAGTGTGTACCAGAATAACGACATTGCAAATTCACAATGCATTTTCAGCGCTAAATTAACAATAATGACATAATCACATACTTGATCAAATAGAGCTGTCTTTAAACAATGAAAAAGATATATGCTATCAAATTAAAATATAGATAAAATGATGACAAAAGTTATTACAAAAAATGCATAAGAAAAGAGAACTTATTACCTTTGGCCCTTTGACAGAAAGGTAGTCACCAACCTTCATCTCACGAAAATGATGAGACATTCTTCCTTGTGGATACATCTGATTAGAGAATACACATGAACTGAGTTGTACGATATAAAAATAGTGATAACAAAATTTATAAAAACATCAAATACATGATACCGAATATTACCTTGATAACTAGTTCAAAGTAACCAATATCAGAATCAAGTGTGGTTGGAGTGTAAGGCTTGATCACTTCATCAGCCACACTATCTATCCCTCTATGGCATAAAATTGAAAAACAAACAAATAAATACACAACAAAAAAAGACAAAGGTAAAATTATATTGTTATTCAGGTTTTGAACCCTGAACCATACCAAACAAGAATTTATTGGTACCTCAAGTTCAATTTCCTTAACTAATTAAAAAATCTCATAGTGTAAGAACTTAGAGAACCCTATCCAAATTGCAAACTTAAAAATAATATAAGAATGAATTGCAGCTAAACTTGTAAGATCTGACCTGCAGCTAATATGCTGTCCAATTGGAAGACCCAGAATAGAAGTTGGTGTAGGTAATGCAAACTTGAATTTGGCCACGTTATGGCTCAATTGCTTCTTCTCTACAAGTTTGAATTCCTTGAAATTCTCTGGGTCCAAAGAACCTGATGAAATTGCAATAATTCTAGTAAGATTAAATATCTAGTTGCTTAGTTATATAGCTATAATTATTAAATTATGCAAACGCCAAAGATTTATAATGCTTCTAAAAAGGAAGGAATATCATTAAACAAAATGAACGTATAAAAAGAGTAGACTGAAAAAATAATTTGCAATTAGTACACATTTAGTTAAGTTTTCTGCTCATAAAATGTTATGGTGGTACTATTATTGATACCATCATCAATATAGGATTTATTACATACTTAAATGAGTTATTTTGCATGTTAACAACTTTATTTTGACTAATTTAAGTTGCATAATGACAATAATATACAAAACAAGTTATCATAATAAAATCATCAATATGCATATAACTCAATAAAGCCTGTATCGATGACAGTATTAGCAATCATATATGTATCAGCTCCCTTTCTGATTTAACTTATTGAACTTCCATGAAGGGTTTTTGATATTTTGATTTTTTTATATTTGAGATCTCTGATCTCTGTGATTTTGGATTGTGTTTCATTTCTAGCCCACCCCAATTTATTTGGGATTAAAGGCTTTGTTGTTGTTGTTGTTGATCATGGCTGGATCTACAGTTATTAATTAAGTGACCCAATCCCATCTCTAGAGAATTCAAGTACAAACAAGAAGGAAACCTATCAGATATTTAATCAGGCAAATAAAGATCCTCTATTTAAATTTACTATATTAGATGACCCGTTTCAAATTTCAATTAAGAAATCAATCAGTACCAAAATCTGCTTAATGGCATCTTTTGCAGGGCAAACAAAGGCAAAATAATTCAATCAACAAGATAGCGTTGCGTACAGAACAGATCGATTATTCATTAAGTAAAAATCAAAATCGAGAAAGTCGAACCTTTTTGCTTTTTGTTGCTGTAGAAGTAAAAAGCAGCAGCTGCCCCAACCGCGGCCACTGCTACGGCGATGGAGATAATCTCGGCATTGCTATGTCCTTGCATCAGCTCCATCTCTCTCTCTCTCTCTCTCTCTCTCGCTATCCTCTCTTTTGCCTTTGGTAAGTATCGCTCTTGGTAAGTATCGCTCCAAATTTATGGGCTTTAGTGAGAGGAGGGATTCTAAACGGGTAGCAGGGTAGGTGAGCTTAGCGGAGATGGGTGAGATGCCGAGATGTCAGACAAGCGGGGTCGTTTTCTCACAGTAAAATTTCTACGGAAGTACACGCACAATGACGTGGCCTTGCTTTATTGAAAACCTTCTACGATAGCCAAGGGATCTGAGTAGGTTTAAAGGTTTTGAACTCTAAAAATTAATTTAAAATCTCTTTTATCCATTGATTTTATATTTTTTATTTGTTCAAAAAAATTTTTTATTTTTTTATGAATCTCGATGTAAAATTAACGGATGAGAATGACTTTGAATTAATTTTTGGGTTCAAAACCCTTTGAACCTACCCCCGGACTCGATATTATGTCTTATAATTTATCCATCTTCGAAAGCATTTAGAGAAATTATGAAATAAAAATGCTTAAATATTTTTGGTTTAAAACGTGTGTTAAAATAGTCATCTTGTATTATATTAATGTTTGAAATATATCTAATTTAATTTTGAGGAAGACAGTCAATCATTGCATAAGCTTAAAAAAAATTAATCTCATGTAATAATATTCTTTTTTTTTTACAAACAGCCAAATATTATTGCCTACAAAGATCAAATATAATAACATAAATCGATTGCTCATAATTGCATATTATATATGTGAATATAAGATTGGTCGACCTATAAACATATTTATGTGAGGTTTTGGGATAAAATTTGAATGATTTTTATTTTCTTTGTAAAAATGCAGAAGCGAGAAATATTACCTATCATTTTTTACTTTAAAATAAATATTAATGACGGACAATCATAGTTGGAAAATAAATAAAAATATATATCTTGAAAAGATTGCTCTACAATTGCACATTAGAAATAACTTAATAGTTATATCAATAGTTGATAGCTAATGAGATATATATAACAAATAATTAAACTTTTAAAAACACTTATTCAGATAAAATGTTAGATTATCGACATAATAAAATAAAGGTGCTGACCTGGTCTATAATTTTTTTTCTTGTTTTTGTCTTTTTGTTTTTCGTTTTCTGATTCAAATGATACTATTCAACATAGCTAAGCTAATCCACATTGGTAAGGAACTACGTAATTTTGTCAGAACTCGGAGGTGTAAATAACATTATGGAGGCATAGGAGGAAATGTTCTCATAGAATTGGTTTATGATGGTCCCGCATAAAGATGTTTTGAGTTCTCAGACTCAGACTCAGGAAGTCTCAGTGGGGGGATTAAAGTATTAAACGCTCCATCATCGGGGTCAATGATTTATAGAATCATGCGAACCAAGTCTATTTATGAAATACTGAAATGACGAAGGAAATTGGAATAAATTAATTGAACCAAGTCTACTCGCATATCTGGTTTCTGGTAGCGTACTTGTGTCTGTTCCTTATGCTCTGGGCCCATGTTGGACATGAAAGTGGCTATCAGGAGTAGATATGGTCTGAGTCGTCTGACCAACAACTGCATGAGTTCCTCTCCGACTTATAAAGTTCATAAGATGCTTATGTGAAGATCTCGGTTGTGTACTTTCAAATCTCACGGTCCAAGATTGCTCCCCGGTAACTGAAGCTAAAAAGCTGTGTATTGGTTGAGAATTAATTTTGACTTCCCGATCGTAACTGAATGGTTCAGATCAGGTATGAGGATGTTTGTTCAAACCGTATGTAAGGGAGAGGACCTGAACTAATAGTCTGGTGTAGCCTTTTGGGTTGCAGGGTGGGAATGGAATCCGAACCAGGGTGCGAACCCGGGACCAAGTACAAATCTGTGGGCAGAGAAGTGGATTTTACTAACTGTATTTTTAATTACTTCATTATTATTATTATTATTTTATTTTTTTAAGGGAAAGAATATTTTGTCTTCTAGTAATTTTCAATTGTCAAATATGTAATTTTAAAATATTTTCTTTTGGACGCTACTGATGGATCTTGTTAAACTCGCCATTGAAATTCCAGCGATAATGACATTATTTACTTTTTTACAGTAAATTTAATGATCATATTTTAATAAGAACGAATTAATTTTTTATTTGGGAACAAGGTGTAAATTAATAGGATTTAATTGTTTATATTTCATGAGCCAAAAAAAAAAACAAGAAGAAAAAACAGAAGGTATATAAGCTTCTTTTCAATTATACAAAATTTATTAATTAATACCCCGACATTTAGGTTGTTTATTTCAAGTTGGATCTGGGTGTCGGTTTAACGGCTCCTAATCAGTGTAAGTAATGATAAAATCGAACTTTTATAAAAGGAGACTTTCAAAAACTAAAACTTGTGAGTAATCATTTAATTATTTAGAGTTTATGAAAGATTCAACTGCTGTTAAATTTTAATAAGGGCGTTATTTTGAGTTCTATTTTTTTTGTATCTGCAAAAGATCAAACAATGTATTTTTATACTCAATATAAATAAAAATAATACTATGTACATGTTAAGTATTTAAAATCTTTAAAATACAATACAATCACATTGAACGAGATTAAACACAAGCAAAAAGTTTTAGAGAGTCAGATTTAATTCAATTTTTCAACAATTTGGCTGTTTTTTTCTAAAACTTCAAATTACATGAAATTCATCACTCAAATTTTATAAGTTTAATCACTTCTAAATAAAAATATTTATCTTTTTTCACCACTAAAATGTTTAATCATTTCAACATTAAACTCACCACTAAAAAATTATAATGTTTATCTTCAAAGAAGAATCACGTTAATAAACTCTCTGTCGCGAAATTTGTTTGATATAAAATATTTCTTCTCGCCTCGAAATCATGAATTTTCGTAAATGATATATAAAACTATAATAAGAGGGCTCGATGCCTGAGGTAGCAAGAGCCCTCTTTTTTTATTTTTTGTTTATAAATAAGAGGACTCAATACCACACAAATGATATTGACTTGCTCCTAATAACTAGCTAGGTGGTGTTTGTATTTCACTGCAAACATGTCGGACCTGTGTTTAAATTTTATTATTGTTTAAATATGCATTATATTATATGACAATCGTTTTTCAAGCTTTGCAATATATCCTTGCTGAATCTTATTCGATACATTATTATTTATAATCAAGCAATAACCAACTAGTGTAATTTACTCAGTAGTTCAAAGCAAACATATTGAAACAAAAGTACATTATTCATTGTTATGTAATACATAACTAGTAAATTTACAAGCATTTCATTTTCTGTGACATAAGAATGTTGTTGTTGTAAATAATTTTTATTTTTATATTCGTTGATTTCTAAAATAATTACATATAAATTTATTTATTTTTCTTTCAGCATATTAATTGTAAGATATTAAGCTTCAAAAGAAAAATAATAAATTTTGACCATATTGCATTAAAATCTCAAGAATGAAGTTATGTTAAGTTAGAAGGTAACCAAAGTAATTTTGAGATCAAAATAAAAAAAATAAAGATATTATACCCTAATCATTGTAATGAAACCTATAATCATTACAACAGATAACCTCAAAAAAAATTATTATTTTTCAAGCAACAATCATTACAACAGTTACCATAACCGTTGTAATAAAATATATCAAAATATATTCAAAACCCGTCCGAAAGTCACTAGAGTGTAACTAGTCAACAACAATTTCAACATATTGTCTTCTATTGCAACTTTGTAGTTCCATTGCAACCGATAGTTCAAATTTTTTTGTTTTTCATAATTATTGTGAGATTATCAAGAGTTTGTGAGATTGTGAGATTATCAAGAGTTTGTTTGTCTGCTTTTTCTTATTTCTCCTTTGTGAGTTTTCAGAGATGTTATCCTCATTATTTTTTTGGCCAAAGATAACAATATAATCTTGATATCAAAATAAAGAAAATAAATATATTATACCCTAATTGTTGCAACGAATGATCTTAAAATATCTTTTATTATTTTTAGGCAACAACTGTTGCAATGGTTACCATAACCGTTATAACGAAATAAATCAAAACCTATTCAAAATCTGTCCAAAAGTCACAAGAGTGTAACTAGTCAACAACTTTGCAACTGTTATCATAATTATTGTAATTGACTGATGAGTTTTATGCAATGGCTAATAATTATCCTAATTTGTATCTAATTTAATTCATAAGTGTATGATCTTGTCGGGTAGTAATCAGGGTGTCGAATCCACATGGACAAGAGTGAATTACTAGTTCTCACTAGTTCACTAATCGGATAGTTAACCATATCTAATTAACTATGATTACTTTATTAAAAATCCATACTTAATTCTAAATTAAAACATAAATGACAAAAGTATTTTTTACCTTAATTTTTTAAAATGAAAATTACTATGTTTACCCCTAAAAAAAGTCAAGGAATAGTGCAAAGAAAATCTGAAGAGATCCAAAAGCCCAGATCAAACCCGAAGACCCGAGAATTAAAGATAAAATTGAAAGAAATTAGAAATTCTCAGAAAAAAAGATTAATTGCCAAAGCTTGAGAAATTCAAGTCGAAAACCTCGTCAAGTCAAAAATCTCAAAACTCAAATTTTATGAGAGAATTATTTTCTCCATAAAATACTAAGAATTTTCATATCTTATTCGATATTGTTGGAGTTACAAAGGTCAGAAAAATTAAAAAATCTTCAATAAGCATAATTAATTAATTGATTGAATATCAAATAATTAATTAATGCTTAATTAAAGGGCAAGAGTGGAAATAAAAATTACCATCAAATCTGTGATGATTTATACAATTTTTGTGTAAACTTTGATGAATTTTGGACAAGGAAATATTTCAAGAAAATTCAGAAACAAAGATGGTTGATTAAATTCGAAATTAATTAAAAAAGAGCACATTTGATTGGTGAACCATGCTATAAAGGGAGCCCTCATCGGATTATTGAAGTTCTGCTCATAATTGAAATGGAGAAAGAGGTGTGAACTCGGTTTAAGTAAACCAAAGTCTTATCATCCATTCGGCTCATGGTGCACCGAGCTCACCTAACGAAACACAAAACCCATACCCCTTTAACCCCACTCTCTCTCTCTCCTGGGTTACGACAGAACCAAGAAAAAAAAACTCACTTCTTCTACTCCTATTTCCTTCGACAGCCAAAGCATCCACCCACAAATCCGATGAAATCAGTGAAATTGATCAACCGCAACCTTGCAATCCGGTAAATCCGATGACTCTAAACCCGATCCCATCGCCAATTTCAACCAAAATCGAGGGGACTGAGAGACAACCGAAACTCTAGTGTCGGATAAAACCGAGGAAGATGAAGGAAAGGGAACGGGAGGCGGAGCTAAGCAAAGCCGACCCAAAGATCAAGCAGCCCGGTTCTCCTCCGAACCGTCCAACAGTTCTTCATAGCCAGTAGTTGAAGTCCGAGCAGTCCGGTGTCAAGGCCCAACTCCCAAGGCCCGTGAATTGAGGCCCGACCTCGTGCCTCACTAGTTGACACTCACACCGATGACACCTCTGGTAAACACGCACCAGTAAGCACCTCACTCAAGATTTTTGTTTTTATTTGGGGTAGTGTTATCTAAGTGCTGGCCAGTGCCATGTTGGCAGCCAGGCAATGGATAGGATATATGGGGATTTTTTGTGATTAGCTGGATTCTTATCACCTCAACCGAAAATATCTCAGGAAACCCTAACCCTAAACCTATTTTGGTAAAATCAAAGATGGTAAACCCTAATTCGAAACCCTAATTAGAGGCTATAAAAGGGAACCTCTACCTCAATTGCAAACCCCCCACCCCCAGCAAAAAAATATTGAATCCCCCACCAGCAATCAATCTCCACCCGGTCAATTAAAAAAAAATCATAAGCAGCCAGCAACCTCCATCTCTTATCAGAAAAACCTAACTCCCTCACACACAACCCCCATTCCAATAGAGCAACCCTTCAGCCATCGACTAAAAAAAAACTAGATTAGCCTAGGTAGTAATGCTTTCCTCTTATTTCCTTCAAATATCATGTAGTTGTAATGTTTCAATGAAATGAATAAAGTCTAATTTTGAAGTTTTCTGTTAGCCTTTATTATTATTTTTTTCTTTATTGTCGATGAATAGTTTTCTAGTAAGTTCTCTTGTAATTTTTTTTTGTCCTTTTGTTGAGATCCGCAAACAAAATAATTGTTTGTGAGAAATAATTAGTTTCAAGCCTTTAAGCTTGTAAATTTATTGATGAAGCCCTATATAATAAGCGCTGTCAAGCACAGTTAAGTAAACAAAGGGCTGAGATAACTTTTATTGATTCATTATTTTCTGCATAATCAACTAGTTGATTTTAATAGCATAAAAAGACAGATGTATTTTCAGCATGTTTATTATTTTTACATTGCCATTTAAAGTAAAGATACAGTGAGTTTAGTTTTTTTTGTTGTTCTCTCCAAATAAAGTTAGTATGTAAGCATCAAAGAGTTATGTTACATTTAATTTCCTGCATAAAAATATGAGTTATTAAATGCATGAACGTTCTATTTATAAAAAATATACACACTTTAGTTTCATATTCATATAAAAAGAATCATCAAGAAGAGGCCAGTGAGTAAACTTGAGATGTACAAGCTCTGGTTCACTTACTGTCACTCCTCTTTTTCCTTATTTGTATTCAATAAAAGTTTTTTTTTTATAACTTGAAACATTCCAATGATATTGCATGGGTGCCAGGATAATACACATCCAACCTCATGTAATTACATTGAGCTGTGTAGAGTTAGATAAAAAGAGTTTTCCTAAAAATATATATATACAGAAAAACAAACTTCAATAAAGTCTTTATGTGATGTTTTATTTTAATTAAAAATATTATACTCTAAACACTTTGTTTGTACCTCATGGGAGCCAAGATAATACAAATCTAATCCCATTCGGTTATTTCAAATTGTGATGAGTCAAATAAATATTTCAAAAAAAAAATAAAACTTAAATAATTTTCTAGGTTTAATTAAATTTCCTTTATACTTTCAAATTTCAAATAAACTTATATATATAAATATCTTCTATAATAATTCACTGTCCACTTTATGATAATTTGCATCATCTGTTTGCATAGTCTGCATCTTATGTAGTCACTTGCATTCTTTTTGCATCTCTCTACTATTTTAAATATAAAATATGTTAATCACTAAACTACATGCATAAAAAAAAATCTAAATAACTAAACCTGGTGCCGGCTATACCAAGCCGTGTGTGTCAGGCTTAGAAAGTTTGGTGCCGGTTAATACACAACCGCGTGTGCCAAACTCAACCATCTGCAAGGTTGGTGCCGGTTAGTACAAAACCGCGAGTGCCAACTTCAAAACTTGCAATTGGTTTAACTTGAGCTTGATCAACTCTCAAGAATGAATGGATTCATTTCTTGTAAAGAGGAAGCTCTAAATGCATTCTGATTGAACCTGTGTTCAGCTCTAACTAACACAGCACTAATTCAAAATGACTCAAATCAGAAGTGTGTTTAGGAGCTTTCCATACAGCACCAATGCAAGGTTGGTCACTAAGCAAATTCTGAAAGGAAATTAAGCTCAAATTAATCCAATTGGCAAAGCATAAAAGTTGGGATGAAAATGCACTAAATGGTACCAGTTATACTCACATTTTTTTTGCTTCCAAGGGTTCAAACACAAAGAGGGTAAATAAACTGAGATCAAGCATGCATAAAGCATCTCCGTAAAGGCATCAGTAGAAAAGATGGTCAAACATGTATATTGAAATATGTAAATATGTGAGGGCTGATGAGCAAATTTGAGTTTTCTGACATCACCCTGCCACTAATCTTTTTGACAATTATGCACGTTTAGAACTTGAATAATATTGCTCTTAACCCTTGAAATGTATAAACAGTGAATTGGGTGCCGCATTCATATATATATATATATATATTTTTTGTAATTTAAAGATGTAATTTTGTAAATAGATGGATAACATTTGTGTAATTTTGATTCAAATAACTTAAACTGCAAAGTATTACTGTATATTATTTCATGGACTGTATATGCATTTGTTTAAATTTCGAACTGTATTATGGTCAACACTTGACAATACAATTTAATGCTATTGATAAGTTGATTTTGAAGTAATTTGAATATATGAATTATTGTGTATTATGATGATTGGTATAGGTTGGTACTAGCTGACATCAGGTTTTGCATAAATTGTGATTTATATAAATGTCATATACAGACGCATGTAGATTATATGATCTAGTTGATATTTAAAACTGCATACATATATTGTCTATGTTGACTCTATCAAACGTTGTAAAATAATCAAACACCAAAGTTTATATTCTTGCTGATCCAAGCCTCAAGTTCGATCTTTGAATGCAAAGAAGTGGGTAAAATGTAAATAGTAGATTGTAAAGAAAGAATTCAGCGTCTACCTTGGCCCAAGTTTAAGTTTAGAATTGAAAGGAAAAGTTGTCCCAGCAGCAAAGGCAGATATAACTCACATCCATCTTGGCCTAATAATCAAATAAAATAAAGAGCCTGCGTCGAACGGTGGAAAGGAAAAGATGAAAGCCCAAATAAAAAATAATAATTTCGACCCAATTGAAAGAAGTAGAAAGACAAAATGATGTAGTATGTAGAAGGTAGTGAAATACAATAATAAGAATAGAAAGTAATATTTTTATTCCAATAAAAATATGATAAACTAAAAAAAATCTCATATGTTCCCTACGAAACTAATATTTTCTCTAGCCGAGAACTTTTTTGAAAATAAATAAATAAATAAAGTAAAATTCTTTGTAAATAATCATGGCAAAAATAAATAAATTCTTTTCTCAAATGAAAAGTTCCATGTTATTTAGAAAATATATATAATAAAAATAAATGAAACTAAAATAATGGGGCAAGATACGTCAAATGTGTATAAGATAAGAAAAATAATATATATACATAAATAAAAATACTTCAACGAATTAAAAAATAATAATAAAAATACTTCTCCCTTTTAACAAAATAATAATGATGATGTTAAATAAAAATAAGTAAAACACGAAAGAGTAAATAAAAAATGAAATGAGAAAATATTTAAGCACACGTATAGATCTTAATTATGAGAGATAATAAATAAATGTGTACAAATATAAATGAATCCTTAAATGAAATAAAAAAATAAAATAAAACAGTAAAACCATTCATTAAATCAAACTTTCAAAATTAAACAAACTTCAAACAAAAATGAGAAAAGATTAATACATAAATGAAAGAGTATTAATATATAAAAAAATTAAAACAAAAATACAACTCCTATTCACTATGTTGAACTCTCAAAATTAAATAAACTTCAAATAAAAAAATAAAAAAAATATATATAACTCTTATTCAATAATTCAAAATTTTAAAATGAAATAAATTTCAAAACAAAGATAAAATAAAATAAGTAAAGCTAAATATATAAATGAAAGAAAAATAAAATGCAAGGGAAATAAGAAGTCAAATAAAATAAAATATAATATAACTCTTTTAACTCCCAAATTGAAAAAAATTCAAAGAAAATAAAAATAAAAGAATAAATATAAATAAAATTAAATGCATAAAATAAAATAAAATAATTAAAAGAAACAAAAGTATTACCCTTTCACTAAATTAAATAAACTTCAAAATCTCAACATAAAAAATGAAATAGACAAATAAAATAAAATAAAACAAATAAGATAACAAAAAGAAATAAAAGATATCATCATTTTCATCAAATGAAATAAAAATTTAATCTTCAAAAGAAGTCAAACTTAACCCGAAACAAAAAAAAATTAATTCTTTATCTTGATATTTGAGTTGGTAAGGAGCCTTAACTCAATGTCTCATATCTTAAAAATCATTCAAGTCTCTATATGGATCATCGAGACTTTGAATGTCTAGATTTATGAATCGACAAAACGATTTAGATTCATAGTCTAGAATATCAGTATAGACCAAGAAGGGGGCCAAATCCCGTTTTTCTGATACACCAGATCTTGATGTTGAGCGAGCAGAGCGCTTACGTTCACATCATGTATCTCGGAAGATTCACCTTGATCTTGATATTTGAGTTGGTAAGGAGCCTTAACTCAATATCTTGTATCTCGGGAACCATTCAGTATCTCTATATGGATCATCGAGATATCTGAATGCCTAGGTCCATGAGCTGGCATAGCGCTTCATGTTCATGATCTAGAAGATCAGTTAAAGACGATTAAAATTTTCTCCGTCTTTCTGATAACCAGTCCTTGATGCTGAGCTGGCATAGTGCTTCAAGCTTCACATCTTGCGTACTGATATTCACATGGTCTGAGCTGCCATTAATCGAGGCTCATGGTCTGAGTTGCCATTAATCGAGACTCACGGTCTGAATTGTCATTAATTGAGGTTCACAAGGTGTATACTACCTTAAAAAGTTTCTATCTTCTCCGCCCTTTCTCACAACAACCACTTAAAATTGCTTAACTATTCTACTTATTTTCTCTTTCTTAATCAGAGGTTTCTCGGGTTCAAAGCCCAGGGTAATTAACAATGGGGGCTTGCGCCCATTGGAATCTTAAAGACCCCACAATCTCTAAAACCTTTAAATGTGCATTCCAAATTCATATAAATATACCCAATGCACACTTAGAGGGATCTCCGTGTCCTTCTTCCGTAATTCATCGCCCAGTTCCTTTTTCAGGGCGGTGAGGGGCGCGAAAAAGGGTCGCACATACTACAATAACTTATTTAGGGTAAATTTATCCATAATTACTTCTAATCGCTACAGTACTAATACAACCAATTTACTGGTTTACTATAGTGTTTAGAATGATAAACTGGTTTACTATAACAATAAGAATTAATTTATTTTAAAGAAATTCACTAAGTAACCAGATATTGTAGTAATTTCTATTTTGGAGAAATTAAGGTAATTTTTATTATTATCTTATTAAAATTATTTAATTATGAACCATTTAGCAAGTTAATTTTGAAAGTTAATTTGATGAGCAAATAAAAATTATTTAGAAGAGTTGAAGAATATACACAAAATAAATAAGAGTAGAGGGAGAAATAAAAAATTGAGGAAGAATTGAAGGGTATACATAAAATTAAGACTTAAACTAAATAACAAATAAAATGATATATATAAATCAGATGACAGAATATTAGGGATTTCGGGTTTTTTTTCACTCCTTAATTAACCTATTTGTATCTTCACTTTTTAGATAATTCAGTAGTGTGAGATTAACAATTCAAGTTTAACATTGACGGGCAATTTCGCGTGTCAATTTCTTGTTCAAACTATTCCGATTTCGATATTAAGTATCTCATCATAGGAGTTCAAATCCTTTGTGCTCTTTACTTATAAAACCTAACTAAAATCTGATGCTACACAGTTATGAGTTTGACATATGTATTTGATTTAGTTCTAAGTATATCACCTAGGCTACAAATTTACCACTAGGCCTTGAGTGTAAATTTAAGTTTTACATTTCGAGATCGAAAATTATAACAATATATTTTTATAATCTACTATAATTTTTATGATAAATCACATAATAAGCACTTGTTATAATTCAAGTATGTAAATAATCAATTCAAAGTATAAATCTCACAAGCAATTTCTAAAAAAAATAAAATACCGAGCAGATTAATTAAAAAGATTTAAGTACTACAAGCCATCACTCGTGGAACGAAGATTAGCCACGCATATTTAAGATCAAATAATAAGAATTCATAGTAATAAAATAGTACATAATATGGTAAAAAAAAAGGAAAATAAAAGATTTAATTTATACTCTCGTTCAATCTCTCACTCGAGTGCTTGGATTTGACGTCTAGATCTTCTCTTTTGACTCCAAGGGGTGCTAGATCTCTTCTCAAACTTCAAACAATGTTCTTGATCTTCTTCTAGGTGGCTAGTGTTTTTAGGATGCTCCAATATGCCCTTGGATGTGTCTTATGTAGAAATGCACACAGCCCCGTATAGAGATGAATCCATTGCGCAATAGTTTATATTTTGACCATAAGTTCTATATCTGAAATCTGATTTTGGTGATTTAAGATCTGTTAAAAAGTTAAGAATAATCTCTATAAGATTAGCACCTTATCTTAGTCATTTAAGGAGAATTTATGATCATAATTTATTATGATTTGCTGCTCATGATTCACTATTTGAATTTAAATTCTTCTCAATTATGTTCAATTATCCTATTTTGCTCTGATTATTTCTCAAATCATATGATTTCTGTAATTACAAATAAAACATAACATATCTCGACATTGGAATATAAATACAAGTAAAATTACTAAATTATCCTAAATTTTGATAAATATATGAGATTAACTCTAGTAACAAGTATATGAGTTTGAGGCATATCATTGATAGTCTTCCATTGTAATTATTATAGTTTCGTTGCAACTATAGTTTAAATTTCTTTAGTTTTTCACAATCATTGTAATATTTATACAATTGTTATAAATTTTATACAACCGTTATAATGGATATGATCGATTTGTTATCTGTTTTATTGTCTGACTATAAAAGATCATATTTTTCTCTCCCAATTAGCGATTTTTCATAGTCATATATTTGAGAAATCCGAGTCGTTAGCTTATAAATAGTCTAGACTCTTGTCTAGTTAACTTTGATCTCAAGAATACCTTGTAATACCTTTATAGAGTGAGATTATCGAGAGTTTATTTGTTAGGTTTTTCTTGTTTTCTCTTTGTGAGATTATCGAGAGTTTATGTGTCCTATCAATTCAATTTGCTCTGATAATTTCATAAACTTATAGAAAAAATATTTTGCAACATTTTATGTATGTTTTGGCGATTTTACAATCATAAATGTGCCCTAAAAATTTATTAAAATCTTAAATAAAATTGGTAACAAACATTTTAAATGCTTTCTAGTTGAACTTTATTAGTAAAATGACTCATATCAATTTAATTTCGCTCATTTAAATTTGCAAACATGAAGAATAGATTATTTGAAATATTTTTATCAGTTATGGTGATATTATAAGCATGAACTAAGAAACCAGTAAAATAGAATTTTCATGAATCTATATTTCTACTATAACAACAAGGTCTAAATTAATTAAAATATGAACATAATCATTGTATGTATTCTAAATGCATTTCAGTTGAATATTATTCATAAAATATATCTTATCTATTTAATTTTGTTTGAAATTTTTTGAAACTTATAGAGTACATTAGTTGAAATATTTGTGTAAGTTTTGGTGACTTTATAGTTACAAAGGACGCTTATATTGATTAAAAACATGAACAAAATCATTAAAATGAGCTGCAATGCATTCTGATTGAATGTTGTTCACAAAATTGTCTTACTTATTTAATTTCACCTGAATCTTTTTTTTTTATCAAAATGCAGAAAATATTATTTGAAATACTTAAGCAATTTTGGTGATATTGAAATTATAATAGAATCATTAAAATGTGTCTAAATACATTATAGCTAAATTTCATTTGTTATGCACCTTCTCTATTTAATTTTGCTCAGACAATTTTTAAAACTTCAGAAGACATTATTTGAAATAATTCTTGTAACACATGAGGCCTAAATTGTTTGAAAGTATGAACAGAATCATTCAAGTTTTGAAGATTTTATGGTTACAAAAAGAATATAAATTGACAAGAACATTATCATTAAATGTGTTTTTAAATCATTGTTGCTGAATTTCATTTTGCAAAATGTGTGTTTGTCTTTCATTTTCTCAGATAATAATTATTATTACAAAAAAAATTCCGTAAATTTTAGAGCCCTTACAGATACAAATGGGATGTAAAATAAAAAAATGTTAACAGAATCTCTAAAATGCATTTAAATTCAACTTTATTAATTTTATTTGCATAATAGCTTCCTTTCTATTTAAATTCATATATAATAGTTTTAAAAAAAATCACAAACATTATTTGAAATATTTATGTGAGTTTTAATGATTTTATAATTATAAATGAGTCTTAAATTGATGAAAACGTGAATGCAGATAATTAATATGTGTTATAGATGCATTTCTGTTAAATTTGTATTCATTAAACGTGCCTTTCTATTGAATATATCTCAAATGAATTTACAACTTGTGGAAAATATTACTTAAAATATTTGTATGAGTTTTGATGATTTTATGATTACAAATGAGGCCCAAATAGATTAAGAAAATGAAAAATAAGTTTTGGTGTTTTACGATTACAAATGAGTCCTAAATAAATTAAGAATAGGAAAAGAATTATTAAAATGCATTTTAAATGCTTTCCAGTTGAATTTTAATTGCAACATATTATTTTATCTATTTAATGTGCTCAAATAAGTTTATAAACATGCATAAGAATTATTTGAAATATCTCTGCAAGTTTTGATGATTTTAAATGCTTTCTAATTAAATTTTATTTATAAAATATGTTTTAACTATCTAATTTCATTTCGGTAATCCTATAAATATATAGAAAACATTATATAAAATATTTCTGCATGTTTTGCTTATTTTAAAACAACAAACTAATCATTAATTGATTAAAAAAATCAACAACTATACTAAAGTATATTTAAATACATTCGAGCTAAATTTTATTCACTAAATACTTGTCTTACCTATTTAAATTTTCAGATAATTTTTATAAACATTGAGAAGATGTAATTTAAGATATTTCCATGAATTTTAATCATTTTACAATTACAAATAAGGTCTAAATTGTATAAATGCACAGTATAACTCTGAAATAATTTTATAAGCATGCGACATGTTTATTTAAAATATGCATAGAGATCCTTGACGATTAATTATTTTGTTGATATTGACAAATAAGTTCATATAAGTTCATAAAACTATATTAAAAATGGGAAAGCTTTAGAAATATATTTTTAAACTTATAAATTGATTATGTTTTAAGTTTCATTTGATATTTCATCGAATGTTATCAAAATTATATGATAATTAATAATTTAAATTAATAGTACTTAACAAAATATTAAATGATATATAAACTGTATATACTTGAAACACAATTAGTTATAAGTTTAAGAATATATTTGTAAAGTGTTTTCCATTTTCAATTTTTTTTATAAATTTATATGAAATTAATCGTCAATATTATTAAAATAATTAATTATAGGATCCCATCGTTAAAATATTTCTTGATAATTTTCCAATTACAGATAAAGTATAAATTAAATAATTTCACTCTTAGTTATATCAAATTCATCCATTGTCCTTGTACACTTTCACTGCTGTCATTATGGAAAAGATAAAGAAGAATACAAGAGCATCCACATCTCATTATCAAATTGACTGTCAAATCTCATTTGACAATTGTCATTTAAATTTCAGGGACGCAAAGACTAGGCAAAATTAGATAATTGTCTAAATTTGACAGTCCATTTGACAAGCCATGTCGTAAATGATAGAATATAAAATTAATTACGAAAGTGCCATTTTGACAATTTCATTCTATTCAGGGATGTTACTCTTAAAATGAATTGTCAATTTGATGATGTGACATAAAAATTTAATTTTGACGGTCGACACCGATGTGAATGCTCTAATAGTAAATTAATTATGTTTTGTTTCTTCACTTCTTTTCAACGACCGAACAGAAAAAGAAACACGGTAGAGGACCAATTCATCATCTACTTCATCGCTTTCCATTACTTTTCTTCCCCAAACAAAAAACGATTAAAAAAAAAATCAGAGGACAGGGGCTTCAATTCCTCAGAAACTTATCTCACGTACCTCTACGAATCCGAAGGTAAGATATTTTCATTGCTTTTCTGAGACCCATTGAAACAATCAGCCACGATTCGAACTCTAATTTTGACTTTGAGCAAAAATTAATGGGATGGTTCCTATTATTTCCCATTTCCGACCTTGTTTTTATCTGAGCAATTTTGACTCTAATCTTTTTCCTGATTTATTTCAGGCAGGTACAATTTGTTGTTTCTGTATTCAAACTATCGGCGATGAGTAGCCATAAATTACATTTTCCTCTTTTCCTCCGAAAATCCCAGATTTGTAATTTTCTTTTCAGATCCAAACTTTTACGGTCTCTAATAGATTGGAAAGGTAGATTTTCACATATCCAGAATCTGTTGTTTAGGATTTTCTATTTATCATGTATCCCCGTTTTTTCAAACCTAAAATTATTTAAAAAGGCGCATCATTAATGCCTTGTTGTTCTTCACTATTATCTTCACCACGTATATGTTAGAATTTTTCTCCGTACTAGGTTGTCAGATTTCGTACAATTCCTTCAACTTATCTGTTCTTGAGGTAGAGCTAATTCTTAATTTTTTTTGAGGAAGGGGGCAAGCAACAAGTCGTACTGTTCTCACTTGGTAGTAGTTTTAAAGCCCATTTATTTATTTTTCTCAACTGCTCAGTATTGAGGATATTTATTTCCATTTGGTGCTTTTGAGTATCTTTCAGCTCGATTATCTTAATCTATCGTATCGTATTTGTAGGATTCTCTATTTCATTTGTAAATTGTAAATAACGTAAATAACATTCTCACGGCTTATATAAATTCCCAATTGCAGATCACGTTCAACAGCTGACATCTTGGTAGACTGAAAATAAAGAAATTCTTTCAACGTTCACCTGATACTTCTCCTGTTCAAAGCCCTAAAATGGCCGATTCAAATACTCGATACTGGTGTTACTTGTGTGAACGGGTTGTCGACCCAATAAGGGATCCAGAAGTGAAGTGCTCAATTTGTGATAGTGGCTTTATAGAGGAGATGAATGCAGGCACTGATATTGAACCTGTTTCAAACCTGAGATCAGAGCGATCCCTGTCGCTCTGGGCTCCCGTCCTTCTTGGCATGACAGGACCTGGTACTGGTTCCCGTACCAATGCTACCGGATTTAGGCATTTCAGGACTCATAATAGAGAATTAGAAGAAGCTGATGACGATTTGGATCAAGAATTTGAAGATTTCATTAGGCGAAGGAGGCGTCGTTCAGCTGTTAGGCAGCTACTCCACATACTGAGAGAAGAATCTGAGACCCAGTCTAATCAGGATAGAGAGAGAAACAGAGATTTAGAAAGAGAAAGAACCTCCTTGTTGATTAGTGCCTTCAATCAAGCTATTGGTCTTCAAGGAAATTCTAGTTCCAGTTTGGATCTTAATTCAAGCTCAAGTTCACTAGAGGATTATGGACCAGGCTTGGATCTTTTGTTGCAACACTTGATTGAGAATGACCCAAGCAGGTATGGCACACCACCAGCTAAGAAAGAGGCAGTGGAAGCATTGCCAAGTGTGAAAATTGAGGAGTTTTTGTTGGCTTGTTCAGTTTGTTTGGATGAGTTTGAAATTGGATCAGAGGCAAAGTTATTGCCATGTAAGCACAAGTTTCATGGCAAGTGCATTATGCCATGGCTTGAGTTGCACTGCTCCTGTCCTGTTTGTCGGTTTGAGTTGCCTACCAATGATTCAAAGGACTCCAGTGGAAGTGGAGCAAGGGATGAGTATGGAGGTGCTGCTAATGATGATGGTACTAGGAATAGCGGAAATACAGCAAATGATGGTGTCATTGCTAATAGTGGCAATAATGACAGTAATAATAGGCCATGGCTTCTGACTCAGTGGCCGTTTAATAGTCTTTTCCCTATGTCTGGATCTCGCAACAGCGGTGATTCTTCATCTGGGAATGGAGGTAATGCAAATTCTGATGAGAATTGAGGTCAAGAAAAATGTATTGTGCATATCATTCTTTGTTACTTATAAAATATTTTCTCTTCTTTTTCTGGTTCTTATGTCCTTTCTTATCATTATTCTGTTGTGTTTATCATTGTCAATACTGAATTGCAGGCCCCTGTGTTTTTTTTTGCTTTTGTGTATTAAACAAGTATGCTATTGTATATAACTTTTTTTGTGTTTTGGACCTTTTGGTAAATTGAATTGTTTCATTCTTCTTTCGTCATGATGTGACATCAACAAATTCATTTTAGAAGATGGAAATTGTTCAAGGAGAATAACTGTGAGCCTGTGACGGGCAATATGAGGCAATTTGTTTTGATATCAACAATAATGAGAGATAAGAGTATATAACTTAATGTTAGGTGCAAATTTGTTTTCAACTAGACGTGCATGAGCATGAGTGTCTCTCAACTTTGACAGGGAAGGTATTTGGTCGTAGAATATAAAGGGCTTAATATTATAAATACTCTTCAACTATTTTTCCATTTCATATTTACCTATCAACTCTTTAATATATAATATATTGTTTTTACCCATCAAGTCTTTAAATTATTTCGTATTTGATCATATACTCTTTAATATATGTAATATACTATTCAACTTTTTAATTTCTTTCATATTTTTCATAAATTCAAATATATTATATAAAGTACATTGATATATACTCATAATTATTTAAAATATCTTATATACTAGTCAACTCTTTAAATATTTTTATATTTATTCATAAAATTAAATTTATTTAAATCTGATTCGGTAGATATTTTATTTAAATTTCTCGACCTGACCCAAAATCAGATCGAACGGGTCATATCAAGTTAGATCAAGAAGAAACTAAATAATATCTAATTGATTTAAACACGGGTGTTGGCGCAGAGAAGTCTGTTTTTGTGATTGTGAAAGGTATCTCACTCAAGCTACGGATGTTAGAAAGTAGAACTAGAACGATGAAAATTTGTTTGACTTATGAATAAATATAAAAAGTTAAAAGATGTACAAACTATCATAAATAATTATTAGGCAGATATAAAATTATTTTAATAATTAAATATCTTAATGATGAATAAATATATAAATTTAATGATATTTAAGAGTTAGTGGGTAAATATGAAATAATTTAAAGTGTTTAAGATTATATTAGATATGGTAATAAGTATATGGATAAATATGAAAAGATTTAATGAGTTGATGTATAACTATGATATATTAAAGAATTAAGGGGTAAATATGAAGAGAGGGGATCGGTTTGACAATAGGTTATTTTGACAACCTTGACAATGAATCTCTAAATAAATATAAAAAAAAAATTATAGATGTGTTCTTCTACTTATGGATTGAGGGTCATTCAAATTTTATATAATTTCATTATCGTTTGATAGTCCATAAAAAACTGTTAAATTGGAACCGTTACAAATTATATAAAAATTTGATGGTCTTTAATGGACTATCAAACGATAATGAAATTGCATGAAATTTGAATGATCCTCAATTCATAGGTAGAATAACACATCTATATTTTTTTTTCATTTTTAAATTTTTTTTGTATTTATTTAGAGGTTCATTATCAAGGTTGTCAAAATAACTCATTGTCAACTGATCCCCTCTTAAATATGAAATAGAAGAAGAGTTAAAGGGTAAATATTATATTAACACAAACTACAACTGCAATCACTATTTGACAGATTCAGACCACTGTGTTATTAACTTCTATTGTATTCTTTAGTTGATACAAGCTCCCTCCTTTATAAGGGCCTGTTATTTGGTAATACCTTCGTGACCACCCTAAAATTATTTTACATCGAAAAGAAATAAAAAAAATTATTAACTTAAATAAAGAAGACTAGTTTTATTTAATGAATAATCTGTAAGTTTATGCCTATTAACAACTCTCAGTTTGAAACCAACAACATAGTGGAACATGCATGCATAATTGAACGTGAATGCAAAGGTGCAAAATCAAATTATCTTGGTAGGAGATGCTGGTATTTCACATCAAGGGACAGAGCTTGATGCCTAAATTGACACCATACCTTTCCTGCTCCTTACTTTAAGTAAAGCAAAATTCATATTCATCAGGAGTTTTCAGCTATTTATTTTGATTATATTGTCAAGGTCAAAGGTGGTGCTTCAAAAATGATTGTACCCTGTGCGGCTGTGCCTTCCCGAAAGGGAAGTATTACTGGAACATGAAGCACCAGGAAATTGGATCACGGCTGAGGATGGTGAGCACTGGGTTAATTTCACGTTCAGTCGATCAGAATCTCAGGTTTAGGTCGTGTCATTTAATTCAAAGTACGGATCACTCTCCATTGTACTGCCCTTAAAGCCTTTGAATCGACCAACATAAATCCAGAAAGCAGTACAAATTGCTTACTTAATGTTTATGGTATGTTAGGTCTCTGGTCATCAATTGTCGGGCTTGACAGAGGCATCCAAGCTGAACAATTTTTCGAACCAAAAATGTTTTTATCAAGTCAAGATTTCAGGGGGAAAAAGTTAAGAAAAATAGCTTCTGGATATAAGAACTAAACCAGGAAAGATAAATAAAAAGGAACGTGCAGTGCAGCCTCTCAAGTGATGTCATTTTAAGTTATTGCTCCAGGAATCACTAAAAGCTAATCTGCACCAGCTGAAAACAACTGTTATAAGTTCCTATTCGACTGGAATAAAACTTCTAAAAAGCTAGGATATGAGAGTGAACATAGAGGACATATATTGCTATAAACTAACCTTGACAACCGCGCAAATTATGATTTCAATTCTGGGTATTAGATCCGTATCTGGAATGGCTTCCTTCAGGTGCTTTCACCGTTGGTTATACATGCTAAGGTATTATTCTCTCTTTTAATTCATTATAGCTGATAATCATCTCCGGTTATCACATCGTTTATTCTTTCCACTCATGTGAAATAGCTGCACAAAAGATCATCCTGCAAGACACATATTCAGAATTTCTTTATTTATTTTTTTCTATTGCAGGAGGGACTATATTTATGAAATAGGATAACATGTTTCTTTTTTGTTTTAGTGTAGATTGCAGAGAGAGTATGTACATCCTATTTCAGAAAAGAAAAAAACACTTTTATGTGGGTAAAAAAACAAGATGTCTTTTTTTTTTATTACCCTTACCATAGTTTTTTTTCTTGTTCTTTTTTGGAAATGTCTGTAAATGTCAAGGAAAAATATTTCTTAGAAAGAACATGCTGATGAGAGAAGAAAAAGTAAACTTTTTTTTTTGATGTAGCAGGCGAATAGCCTACTATATTGATTTTATTAATAAAACAAAAGAAGAGTTACAGATTTGGATAGTAATAATGAAAGTACAAACAAAACCACATCCAGAGGGCATTATATGAGCCCAAAATACATATTTCTTATTGTAATAATCCCTAGAATCCTAAGTTGACGTTCATCTGACATGCAGGGGTTGTTTTTCTCGTATTAACGTAGCCCTAGGGGGTGTAGGATCATATGCGGTGCTGTCGACACTGCTTGCGGTACGCAGTCCGCCATTGATTCAGTTGTTGAAATATTTCCTCGCCTAGGAGATACGGTGGCCGGTGTGTCCTTTGGAAGACTCGCAAGTTCCTTTCCTTCCACGTTTCTCATGCAGTTTCTGCCCATGCGAGCTGTGAAAAAAAAAAGTAAACTTCGATCCCTCTTAAATGGTTACTTCCCGAGTAATAAGAGGACTGCACTCAAAACAGAAGGAAATTTATTTTTATGACATCTTGATGACGTAATGTACTTGATATCTGGTAAATGAGAAGATTAGGGAGGTTGTGATCATTGCCTTTTCGTTAAGGCATATTTAACAGAGCAGTCACATATCAAATGATCGCCGCAATAGTTTAGCACACTTGGAGAATATGTTCGCCAATAGCCACTAAAGGATGAGTAGAATTATTCCTCCCTCAAGCTAGGAATATCTCAAAACAAGAGTAAAACAAGAATCATTAAGTTCTCACAATTTGAATGAAAAAAATATTATTCTTTTGAGGTGCCATGGACACTTCTGGGAGGAATATATGCTTCAGAGAGTTTGAATTGGAGAATGTGTTCAAATTATATGGTGGTACTATGTTTTTAGTAAAAAAAAAAAAACAGCTGTTGGGGCTTTTTTTAATTGGTTTATTTTAGTCTCATGAAATTGATTCCATACTAAGTATAGGACGGATCTTAGATGGTTAAAAATTTAGGTGGTTGATTGGCTTATATATGTGAGTGTCTTTTTCATGAAGCGTCAAGGAATATAAATTAAAACGGTAATGTATGAAGAGATTAACTGTTGCGAGATTGCAATTGCGAATTAGAAAATCTATTATCTACGAGGACGCTAGTATTAATGCCAAAAAAAATGATTCTATCGGAAGTTCTTTTGTTTTGTGATTACTTTTATTTTACACTAGAAATGATCACCAATTCCAATCTGAAAAAAATGTGGCTGCAAAATGAGAAACTAAGCTCAATATCTAGGGACAGGTATCCATATATAGCAGGAGCCAGAAGGTAAGAAGGCGCATTTTGGTAAAATATTTTGCAATGCCACAAAATGAAGTAGCAGACTTTTCCCCAATTTATGCCGGTGCATGTAGTTTTATTCCATTGAACAATACAGAGATGTTCACATTCTTCCTGCCTGTGCCTACTGATAACTGTTAATCAAACAATCCTGAAAAGTTAAGCTAAAAAGTGAAAGAGCATAACCGAGTTTGTTTTTTAAAATAGTTCCACTGTATCAACAAATATATTTGGTAATTGGTACTCTTTGTGAATCTTGTGCTAGTCAAAATATGGATGAGATTAGAAGCTACAATTGTCTTCAATAGGATGTGAAGATCAAGAACATCCATGTTTATTACTAAGTAATTGCCTACTAGTTTAAAAAAAAAGACTAATGGAAAAAGAGAAAAAAGAAAAGAGAGAGAGAGAGAGAGAGAGAACTGCTTCACTATTTGGTACCGATGGTAATCCTTTCAAGTACAGATTCTCCATCAATTGGTGCTTCGTTAGATAAGGTGAAGGAATCACCTTTCAAGTTGCAATTTGAAGCGTCAAATTGCAAAATGATGGAGACACTGGTAATTGTTTTTAATGAAGGAAAATATTAGCAAATACCGTGTCAATTTCTCTAGAAAACCACACATGAAGCTGGATTTACACATTGCTAGGTGCAGTCTTAATCAAGAGCACTGCATGAATGGATGGAAGGAAAGTTTTAAGATATATTCCCCGGACTAAACTTTTGATTAAAGGGGAGAAATTCGTTCAACTTGTAACACGGTGCATTTGATTATTCTCTCGAATGGGGCCCGCTAGTGTCGACACTTTGAATACGAGCAAAAAATTGAGTGAATAAATTAAAAGATATTTCTGATTTTTCAAATGCTGTAAAACGTGGAACCATAGGAAATTATCTGAAGTTCAAAGTTTGTTAGAGCTTTTTACTGAAATTCAATTACTAAAATAAACTCAAACTTTGGAGCTGTTTTTATATTAAATATAGCTCAACTAGGACAAGCTACTTCTATTTACTTTTTTTTTTCTTTTGTGTAAGTAAAATGAGAATTTAACTTATATATTTTTTAATTATCTATAAAGAATCTCTATTCAGATTTTGAACTTATGATCCAAACTACTTCTATTTACCAAATGAAGCTTCTCAGAGCAATCATATGTTGGTTTTAACTTCATGAATTTTCCTAAATACTTTAAACCCTTAATCAAGATCTACTTTTATATAATAAAATAAATAATAGTGCAGCGAAAACTTACATGTCCATCTTTATCTCTTCTCCATCTCTCAACCGGAATCACTAAATAGGCTCTTAGTCGGTGTTGATGTTCCTTTTCTTAATTATTTTCTAACGATCCATCGAATTGAGAGGCTCTCGAGTCTTTCTAAGAAACAAACTTTTTTTTTCTCTTCTCTTCTCTCAACTTACGAATAGAAGTGGAGAATATTTACCTTAATAAAGCAGAATATTGTGGAGTACAATGAAAAATAAATACATGTTATGATGTGCATGCCTCAAAGATTTAGCCTTAAATACAAGTATAGAGGACTCAAAATAGCATTTTTTGTGTGTTCATGTGCTTCAAATAGTCAAAAACGTGGACACATTTTCACAAGTATGCTACAGATGAGTCAAATATTTTTTTGAAAGTTTCAAGCTAATTTGGAAAACGAATCTGCTAAAAATAGTAATAAAAATTATTGTGCACTGCTTCCTGTTTTAGTCATAATTTTTTCATATAATATCCGAATTAACTGATTCAAAATACGTTGGAATGCTAAGAAAAATATATATAACTTTTCTATTTTGATAGTTTCCAAATTCGGATTACATCATGGTCTAAAATCTAGTTGAACATAACTAGATAGTGTCAATACGTATATTTTTATTCCGTTCTCACTCCGAATGATCCTGAATAAATCCGAAAAATATTCTTACTTACTTTATGTTGAATCCATAATATTTTTAAATATATATTAGCTCAAACTTAACACTTATATTAATTAAATTAATTATAATTGTTCCATCAACAATTATAATTAACTTAATTTTAATTCTATATGTATCATGCCATACTTTATTAATAATATTTATTTGATATATCTTGATATTACTTAATGAGAAGGGATCGGTTGACAATGAGTTATTTTGATAACCTTGACAATGAACCTTTAAATAAATAAAAAAAAACTTAAAAATAGAAAAAAAATTATAGATGTGTTCTTCTATTTTTAGATTGATGGTCATTCAAATTTCATGCAATTTCATTATCGTTTGATAGTCCATCAAAGACCATCAAATTTTTATATAATTTACAACGGTTCCAAATTAACGATATTTGATGGACTATCAAACGATAATAAAATTATATGAAATTTGAATGACCATCAATCTAAAGGTAGAAGAACACATCTATAAACTTGTTTCCATTTTTAAGATTTTTTTTATATTTATTTAGAGGTTCATTGTCAAAATTGTCAATGGATTCCCACTCTGACTTAATATATAATATCTAATAACAATATTTGACATATTTAATTATGTTACATATAGTCCAAACTTTATATATTAAATTTTAAACTATCTCCAAAATCCAACATCACAAACTCACAATGGCTTACCAAATAAATAATAAAAACAGATACCATAGTGGATTGCCATTACACCGAATGCAGAAAATGTCTTCTTCTTCAAAGCCTTTATTCCCAAAAGAAAATGAAAAATAAAATAGCTAAGAAAAATTGATGGAACTGTTCACCCATACGAAAGAAATTAGTCAGATAAAAAAGTATTTCAATCATAAACCCCTAAAAAGATGGTCAGAGAGAGCGGCCCTAGGGTCCCATGCTCTTTCAAATGGCGCGACATGAATAAGTACACATCCTAGCAAAGGAGATTAACTGGAATTTATTCTGAACTCCACAAGATTCTGTGCCTTTTGCTTTAAGATGGTACCAAGTTGAACACGGATTTAATAAAATGTAGCATAGATTATGTTTCCAGTATAAGAAAGGAAGACTCTTGACACGAGTGAACAATCAGTCTACGATAAAAAGGGTTCCTTCATTTTCTTAATACAATTTTTTTTTAGAAAAACTTAATACAAATTTTATACACCGTAGACCAAGCCTTAGTGAATCACACTTGAGCTGATTTAAAAATTAACTGGATAAACTTGTTAACATTTGCACACAGCACACATCCAGAGTTTTAGTTATTGCAACTAGCCAACCACATGACAATTTTCTTCTCCTTTTTTGTGTTGCTTTTTTCCTGACAACATAAACATTACAACCTTTCTTTGTCTTTTTAACATGCGCCGTTGTTAATTCTCTTTCTTGTATAAGCCATCATTGCTTTAAAAGAAGAATATAGAAAATGTATTTTTAAATGGCAATATTTTTAGCATATAAAATAAACTTTATTTTAATGAATACCAAGAAGTTGCATAAAATGTGAGAACTGATGTTTTAGGACCTTAGGGTATTAAGCTTAATATCTTCCAGTGAGTTTTCAAAAAGAAGGTTGCATGGATGTTTGGTTCCATTGATTCCATATTCGTATTTTTCTTTTCTTCTCACTTTTTTTTTAAAGATTCCTTATTCTATTTTCCCCTTATAAGGAGTGTTCATAGAGCACTCTCCTTATCGTCAACACAAGGGGTCTGTTAAATTCAATCTTATAGAAATTCAGAACTCACCTTCAACAAAAAGGCAATAACGCTTCAACAAAAGAGGTGAGGAACCAAGATCCAAGTTTGAGCAGTCCAGATTGTTACACCAATCGTCAAGCAAGTCCAATTCACAAATAGGAGCTAGTTTTTTAGTCCAAGTATATGGTATAACAATTTAATTCTAAGGCAGATTTCAGCAGCACTTCCTTGAACTGTTCCTTTTGAAGTATATAGTCAGTAAATACTGCGGTATACATCTACCTATATTGACCATGTACCTGTATACAAACCAAGGTCCAATGATACATACCATGTATGACCTTATAAACCTGTGCTCAACTATATTAAACTCACATGTGGTCATCAAACTTGTCCTCAAGGAAAAACAGGACAACAAGCTATATGTTTGTAATTCTAATGGTTTTCAACATTCATAAGGTATCTTTGGTGCAAGCTTCTATAAGTTTTTCTTGTGCAGGGAATGTATCACCAAAGTCATCAAAGTGGTGATATATTCTCACCGAGAGGAATCTTTTCGCAAGAGAGACATTTATTTTTACACGATGGCAGTTCGCATGCTGACTCAGGCCTTGTTCTTTCCACTGATGCAAAACCTAGACTAAAATGGACCCCTGAGCTGCACCAACGGTTCATCGAAGCTGTCAACCAATTGGGTGGAGCTGAAAGTGAGTTCAGATAAATTTTTAATTATATGCTTTATTCCTCGGAGTCTTTTTACATATCGCATACAGCAATTTACTATATTTACATAAATCATTCAATAGTGGTAAAACAAATGTTAATGAGAAAAGGAAACCAAATAAGTATGAGCATCCTTGTGTTTTGACAAAAAGAAAAGGACCATCAGTTTCCATAAGAGATATTATTAGCCAAGGCTAAAGGTTAGTTTAATTTTAGTTCATTATGGCTTCAATGAAATGGCCTCATGGCAGATCAATATAGTCAATATGAACAAAACATACAACCGTCCAACGTCCGTCTCATGCCTTTGTAAATGCCCAGTGTAATTTGTAACTACCGCTCCATTGATCTTTCTGTTGAAATTTTTTCAATTCACAGAAGCTACTCCAAAGACAGTAATGAGGCTCATGGGAGTTCCAGGATTAACCCTGTACCATTTAAAAAGTCATCTCCAGGTACCAATAAAGTTCAAGTATTAAACTAACATTAGAAACCAAGCTATTATTTAGTCTTCACATCATAATACTAAATCCTGTGGCTTCTTCAGAAATACAGGCTAAACAAGAATCTCCAAGCTCAATCAAGTTACAGTACAACTAAAAATTTGTACATAATATTAATTAAGATATTATATACAATATTAATATATTAACTTCCATTAGTAGTTGTAGATGTTATTTGACAACTTCATTGAAATATATTACAGATGTGCCATGTGTGATACGAGCTGATAAAGCACCCCTTATGAGTAGTGTTCCCTCCATAAACTATAGCAATGTTCCACCTCAGACGGAGAGGTAAACATTTCAAAAAATTAACCACACAGCTGTAGACATGAAGTAATATATTTAACTTGCTGTTTCTTTGCACCTGCAGGACAATACAAATAGGTGAAGCTCTTCAAATGCAAATTGAAGTGCAAAGACAGCTCAATGAGCAACTTGAGGTAGACAAACAGTTGACAAGATGTACAAGTACAGTATGATCCCTGACAATAAAACCACCATGCATTGCCCTTTCAGTCTGATCTGAAAAAATTTACAACTTACAATATAGGTACAGAGGCACCTCCAACTCAGAATAGAAGCCCAAGGAAAGTACCTCCAAGCTGTCTTGGAGAAAGCACAGCAGACGTTAGGGAAACAGAACACAGCCTCTACATGTAAGGAAGATACAAAAACGAACATTTCTAATCTGGTGTCCCAAGTGTCCACCAAATGCTTCAACGACAAATTCCAAGATTGTTCTATGGAAAGCAGCCTGACCACATGCGAAGAATTTAAGAAAGTTACTTACTGTTCCAATTCAAATTTGAAATTCGAGGACACAAGTGTAACACCAGTCTATTACAATCCTTCACAAAAGGAAAACAGTAGAGATACAAATAATGATTTTGGTCTTGCAAATATAGGGGCCAAATTGGATTTGAACTCTCATGAAGAAAATGAGAATACTGATTCAAGTTGTCGGCATTTTGATTTGAACAGTTTAAGCTGGAACTGAAAAGATTGAAAAATTTTCTTTAAGCATGTAGTATACTTCTAATATGTAAGCTGAATGCTTATGTGAGGCTTGAATGTGCATGAAAAGTAGACTTTTATTATCAATTCAAGAGGCTGCAATCTCACATACATTCTGATCAGAACCAAAGCTTTCACGCTTTCAATTCAATTTAATAGAATTGGTTCAGAACTAAATATTGATGATTGTAAAGGATGAATTATTGAAAAGAATTTGTTATGCAAACAGTTTTAAATAACAACAATTTCTTTTAGTTTATCTATTGTACAGTTGAAACTCTAGTTAGGGTTTGATAACAGAAAGGAGGAAAATAACAACAAAAAGAAAAGAAGTTAAATAAGAGAAAAGCGATAAAATTCAGAGAGAGGAGAGAAACAATACCTAGTTGAGGTTGCCAGACATATTAACACTAGCTGCCCTTCTCAGCAGGTCTGGAGCTTTCACAGGCCAAATTAGACTTCTTGCCACATACCAACCTTTGACATGACTTGACCATTTTTCACTGCCAATTTTGTTCAGCTCTTCCATTCCCCTGTCTGTCTGATCAGAGGCTTAATTAATATTTCAGTTCTGAATTTGTACTGCTAGGTGTCACTAGTAGTACTCCTGACTGATTCAGTACAAAGCTGGTAATGCAATATAATCCCAGTCCAGATCCAACAAATAGATGTAATTCCAACTTTTTTTTATGGTTGTGTGTGTGTGTGTGGGGGGGGGGGGGGGCACCAAACCAATTCATTGATTCAACTTTTATCACCGCTTTCAGAAAAGTAGCGTGCTATTTCATGGCACCACCCAGCAGCTACTTTCTGGTTAATTGCAGTTCAAGTCTCCTATATTGTTGTTCTAACTCTTGCTAAAGAAATTATATGCTAAAATAGCTGCACTTTAGGTACTAGTCCCCTTTTTAGGCCAAGGCACCTGCCTGCATATTAGCTTGCTGATCTCCTTCCATAATTTCTCCCTCCTGGCACAATCCTTTTAATTTGTTTAACAGGGAAATGCAAAATAATTTACAAGAGATTGATGGTATACAGAAAGCAAAATCTGTTTGCTCAGGATACCATGTTGTGTCAGCAAATACTACCAATACATGACTCTTTTACTTTTCAGTAAGTCTTGATTAAATCTGGAGCTTTCAAACTCCACCTCCTTGAACCTTCAGATTTGAAAAAAAAAAAAAAGAACTGAAGTAAAAGCACACAGCTTGCAGAAAACCAAGTGAAGAAATACTATAAGCTTTTCCAATATTCTAAAATAATACATGACAAAAAACTAAAAAAAATGTCCTGGCATATTGAAAAGAATAAAAATCATCTTGAATTACTATAACAGAAAAGTGCATCAAAGATCTCCTTTATACTATTACTCTATTAGACAATTAGCTTCACAAGAAAAACAATCCATGGTTGCCAAAATATAGAGATTCTGAGTGATGATTCAGGCTAGAAGCACAAATATATCCAACTATGCAAACCATACATTTCAGTGCATTACATCTAGAAAATGTAGTAAAAATCTTTCATGTTATGTACTAAAGCTAAATTAATTAGGCATATGATTCTCTAAACACTTGAGCAAGCATCATGGAAAAATCAATCAAAGAAACAATTATTATAATTATAATAAACAAGAGGTCTCATTATGTTAATATGCATCTGATGAGTACACTTATTATTCCATAAAGAACAAAAACATATACCCCTTTATTTTATCACTAAATATAACCTTTAGATAACTATATTACCAGATAATAATATAACATAAACTTGTACCAGTAAACTCTTTCTATCTACTTTTTAACTCGCCGAACCTTGCGTGGGCCCCACACCTCCATCCGTCCTTTGGGGCATCCGCAAGGGGACCTAAAAATTAACACGGTTCGGCCATTCAAAGGTGCCATCTTCCTTAGCTCAGCCTCTAGCTCCTTATGATCAGTGCTCAGCTCAACTGTGTGGGCCTCAATCAATTCCCTCGGCAACGGCTTTAAATGCTTCACGCACTCCTCTGTCTCCAACTGTATGTCAAATTCCACAGCTTTGCGCAATCCTTTGCAATTCGGGTTCCCACATTTTCTCACTTGCTGAGTTATGAATCCCCACAACAAAATTGTTAATACAAAACTCACAGTCAAGCCAATCAAGTAGGGTTTTGAGACGAATCTGAGGAAATAATATGATTTGTTGAGGATAAGGCTTAAGTAGGGAAGGGTCAAGAAGGCAAGAGCAGAGAGAACTAAGAGGAGGAGCAAGACGTCAATTGCAGCAAATAGAGAGTGGTCGCAGAAGGGGTGCGACACGGGATTCCAGAAGCCTCTAAAGGAGATCCGGCGGGACCGGGAGGAGGGGCGGTTCTGATCCGGCGAAGGGACGGAGGGTTTCCAGCGGTGTTGCTCGAAGGCACGAAGGAATTCGATCAGACTCCTACAATCGGCCATTGGATTGAAACAAGTGAAACCGATCAAATCGAAGTGGATTGGGATTGATGCAAATGGCGGAGTGGATTGATCGGAGATCTGATCGATTGGAGAATTCGTTTGGCTTCTGTCTGGTTGCTTCAGGGGGTGAGATAGAAAGAGAGATGGGGATCACATTCAATGTCAGTGACGTGTGGAGAAGAGAGAACGGCGAATTACTGGGTTTGGAGGTGGAAATGAAAATAAGGAAAAGAAGAAATCGGAAAATGAAAAGACGAAAATCAACTGAAGGAAACCGGGAAATTTACGGAAGCTGCACCTTTTGCACAGTTTTTGAGTAGAAATATGTGTGCCGGGTCATCAAATAAGGTAAATGAACCCACCTGTATACCCAACACACAGAGTGAACTGAAAAATTATGCAGGGAAACCATCGAGGTTAAGGTAACTTAATACCGCTAGCTTCTACTTATTCACGTAATCACGTATACGACGTGGAGTGCGAAGACTGAAGCAGCTAATTTTTTATCGTATAAACTGATAAACATCTAGCCACGTAGAAAGTGTGTGGAATCAGAGTCGGATAGAAGAGAGGTGAACTGGGGGTTAATTGACCCATTTGTTATTAAAAAATCGTCAATTTATATATAATTTTATTATATTTTGATGAAAATTGATAAATTCATTATTATTGAATTCATATATTTATAAAAAAATTGCACTATCCATCTCCTTCACTAAAAAATTATACAAATTAAGTAATAATTATTTTCTGTCATATAAAAATCTAAAATGTTGATCTTATATAAAAAATTTCTGCCTTCCCATGTGTGAAATATAGTAGAGATAAAATTGGGGCTAGAGAATCGCTTGTGGGGGGTAAGAATGCGGGCCATGAATGATTAATGAATCGGCTTGGCACGGGATCTCGTTGATTTCATTGATGGAATGATGGGTGTGAGAAAACTCAGAAAAGAGAAACGATGACAAAAAAAATAGAAAAAAGAAAAAGGAAATAGAGAGAAGAAACGGGCTCATGCTTTTTCAATCTAATCAATTTATAGCCTAAATGAACCAAATGATGTTTATTGATGGTTTTTTTATTATTACCCCAACCACTGATAAAATTATGAAAAAATTAGATATTTGTCACTCTAAAGTTGATGTTTAAAACTTACTATTTTGAACTCGATTAATTCATAACAATGTTGTACATTTTTAAATAAAAAATTATATTTGACAATATAATTTGATATTTCTTAAATTACTCTTGATAAATACGTAGTATATTGTGACCCATTTGTCTCCGTCTCCTTCAGACCATCTCGCTTCCTCCCTCCCTATCACATGCCAACCTTACACCGCCCTCATCTTATTTAGAACCCAACTAAAGGATCCCAATCTACTGCCATAAATATTTTTGCTGCCATTAGCTGTTATTTTATACAACATCGGATTTAATTTATATGGTCTAGATTTAGATACAAAAAATACTTTTTTGTGGGCCCAATTATTATAGATAAATCAAGAAGTATGGCAGCTGATGTAAATCCCTAATTAAGTGCGGAAGCGAGGTGTCTTCCAACAGCACTACATCCTTTTCTTTTTCTAAATTTGATTTAGAGGTGTCTGCTGATAACCGTCAAGTATAATTGATTGTTAATGGATTAGAACAAAGAGCTGGAAATACTTCGGAGGAGGAGATGAAACCATTTTTATTTGATTATACATTTATATTGTTCCCGTCTACAAGCGCACCCGGATTAAACTGCATAAAAATGCTCTTAAAAACTTTTTTGATGATACTATAATAATATGTCATTTACATCTTATTATCATATTTTTCGAAGAGAATGGATCCAATTACCACCATTTTGATGCCACATCGGTGCCATTAAAATTAAATATCAAATAACTATTATTTAAATTCTTAAATAAAAAAAACTAATTGAAGAAATATTTTGTAAATATCATTTTATATATGTATACAAAAAATTATATCATTTCAATATTATTTATATAGACATCAAGCGTTAATAAAATCAACGGACTAAATTTTACAATTTAGACACGTTACTTGATGGCTATTCAAATAAAGTTAATTTTTTTTATTTTTCATATACATACAATTGAGATGATATAGAATACATCTAACGGTTCACATTTTTAAATTTATACATAAGTAAATAAATAAACACAATGAACACCAAAGAAAATGGTAATTGAATCCCTTCTCTTTTTCGAATAGGCACCAAAATGCTCCTGGGAGCTGCTGAACAAGTGACAGCTAGTGGCAAATGTTGATTTTCGAATCCGTCTAGCATGAGATGAGGCAACACTGATGTTTACCCCAGCGAAGATGAGGCCTTTCTTAATCAATTGACAAGGCAAAGAAGATCGACAATCTGATGGGGAGGAGGCCTGATGGAAAGGAAGGCCGATGAAGAGGAGGTCCCTACGGGGAGGAGGGTTGGCCTGTCGAAGAGGGGACTGCCGACCTACGTTAATGATACATGAGGTGACACATGAGGTGACCTACGTTATTTCACATGTGTCGATGACACATGAGGTGGTGTCACAAATTTAAGAAAAAAGAAAGAGAAATGAAATGATGGATCAACTTTCAACTCCTATAAAATCTCGGAAAGATACAAATATGGTGACTCTAGGGCTGTGAATGGGTCGGGTCGGATTATAATCGGATCACATTATTATTATTTTTTATTCTATCCGATTAAATTTGGGTCAAAATTTTCTAATTCATATCCGATCCGATTAGACCCGTATAAAATAATTAAATATTTATTAATTATTTTTATATAATTTTAAGTAATTAAATATTAATTAATTTATAATTAATCTTAATTAGTATATAATTAGTGTATATTTAAGCTTTAATTAGTACTAAATCATAAAATTACTTCAAAAAATATAATTAATCGGGTCAGGTCGGGTTGACTCGAACCCGACCCGATCCGATTTGGATCAAAAAAGTTAAACACATCCAATTCATTTATTTTTGGATCATGTCGGGTCGGATCGGATTCGGATCGAGTCAGATTAACCCGTCAGGGTCGATAATTGACACCCCTAGGTGACTCTCTTGATTCCTACCACTATGAGAAAAGCAAACCATATAGTTATCTATATCTTTATCTATATCTATACTATATTATAAAGAGCGTATGAACAGAAAGCGTTCAGCATTTCAATATATGTTTAAGTGGAATGTCTAAAATACTCTTCAATCACACAACAAAGATTAAATTAGTTCAGAAAATAAACGACTCAGATGGTATAGAGACCCTTTCCTCTTCGGAGGTGGGGGTTCAAAAACCTTTGAACTAAAAATTGGGTTTAAAGTCTTTGAAAACCGTTGATTTTGCATTGAGATTCGTACTTTCAATAAAATCTAAATTTAAAATTTATACTTTCAATAATTATTACGAATTTCGATGAAAAATCAACGGCTCTCATAAAAATTGAACTTAATTTTTGGTTTAAAGGGGTTTGAACCTCCCGTGCGTCCTTCCTCTTCAGTCCGATCCGATATTTTCGCGAATTTATCACGCTTCTATCCCAAAAAAACCTCGCCGATCATCAACTGCCTCGCATTTGAACTCCCCTCCGTAACCACCTTGCTCCCCTCTTTCTCTCAGTCATAACCGTGACCCGTCCAATTTTTGAAATGCTCCTCTTCATCCGCCGCCGCCTTACTGCCTATCCTCTCCTCTCAATTATTTTTCTGCCAATGGGTTCTCCTCTCAATTTTTTTTTTTTTATTTCTTTTCGTTGGCTCTGTTTTCTCTAGAAACACCTTTCGACAGAAATTCCTAAAACTACCCGCTCTCTCCGCGCCCATCCCTGCTCCAAAACTTGTCCGCTCTTAATTCTTTGCCTCTCACGCGGTCTAAATCGCCACCACACCGCCTTCGCAAATCACCTCTCGCCAAGCCCAATAGCCTCCGCACAGCACCTCACAGGTACTATATCTCCTATTGTCACTGCTTATCGCCCTTTATAGCGAAGTTTGAGATTTAATTATTTCTTCTCTTCTCCAATGATAACAGTAAGTTCTTCCTTCACGATTGTTAGTTTGTTTCTTTTCTTTTTGTCAATCTTAATTTTAAATTTGGTGCAGATACGGTTGAAATTTTATTTTAGATCGAGTACAGAAGAGAAACACTTCAAAAAAAATTGTGTGGAAGCAATTTCTCATTGTAGGACCAGGACATTCGACAGGAAAATATCATCCAATTAAAAATGAATTCATTAAATAAGCACAATTTCATTGCCTATTCAACTTGAAGCCATGTAATTATTTCTTCTAATCTTTAATTATATTTTAAATGGACAATAATGTTCTTTATAGACTACAATAAATAATACAATAAACGCAATTTTACTTCTCGACTATATTATTCACACATACCTCTATTGTATTAGGAGAACGTAGAATATCTTCATTAATTAGAGCAAGTTTTCTTTTCTTTTCTTTTTTTGTGAAAAATTGAAACACCAGGGCGCAACTTAAAATCCAGAAATTATAATTCATTTGATTGATGTATTGACTTTATTTTTTTCTTCCAGATTCATTTTGTTGAAATTTTAAGTCAACAAAACGTTAGATTTTTTATATATTATAATATATTTTTTAGTTTCTTAATAAATATAGCAATATATACTGTTGGAATTAATAGGCTGGCCATATATAAGTTCTCACTGATCTAATTAACTATTAACAGCAATATTTAATAATATGTGAGCTGTTTTTTGAAAAAACACAGTGGTAAGATATATATTTAATTCTGTTGTTAAATATTGTATTACTGGAACATAAAGGTGTACAACCGTTGTGAATTAATAATCATCAATATAAAATTGATTTGGTTAAAAACGGTAAGAGATTTAAAACCTTTCTTTATTTCTTACACGAGGTAGCAAACATTAATTTCACTCGGCACCGCACCCTTATAAAAGGTGTATTATAATCAAGATGTCAGGATTAGATATACATTTTTTTTACTCAAACACATTTTCTGATAGAAAAAGGAAACAAAAATATTATTAGAGAAAATGAAGTAAATTAAGCAATTAAATTCAGGTTCATTTCTTGAAGTATCTTGAAAGTTGAAAGGAGATGATTATGAGTCCACTGCATCATGTGGAGGGAATACTCATCTAAAGTTAGTATTCGTGATTTCATGAGCATGCTTCGAAATGAAGGGGTGAAATGGTACCGACAAGAAAATGAAGCGGGGTAGTGGAGAATGCACGATCAATTAGGATTCTTCAAATTATTGTTTGAAATTTGTTTACCCTATTTTTATTAATTAATTTAATTAGGCTTAATTTATAACACAAAAATTAGACACACTCATGACAAGTGTAGAATATGAATCATGTCTATAATATTGAATTTTAAATTTAAATTTCATTTTTCAAGATTATTAATATTATTATAATAAAAAAATTATCAAGGATGGGTTAAAGTAGTGGCGGATCTACTTAGAGGTAAGTTTAGGTAAGTGCCTTCAAAGTACTAAAATTTCATTTTAGACTAATAAAAATATAATTAAAATATTATTAGTGTGTGAACTTGATTGAATATATAAATATTTATATGTTTATGTATTCAGATATGTCCAGACTTGCTTTATACCTGAATCCGCCAATGGGTTAGAGGAAGCCTAAGTACCTCCTAGGAGTGTCAATGGGTACGGAGCGGTTGGAGATATTTATATTATCATATCCATTTTAAATTACTCTTATCTATATCTTATCCTTACCCATTAAAATTAGACTTATCAATACCCGTTAAAATAAACGGTTAACGAAACGGTAATGAACGCTAACGAATAATACTAATGTATTACTTAATTTATTATCATTTATAAAAAAACATATGAACTAATTATGTTCATACAAATACATCTTTATTTTACTAGTATGAAATAAAAATATAACTATGCAATCAATTCTAACTTGAGTCATTTCAAAATAAATAAATTAAAAAATAAGCATCTCTTATCAAACTTTTTAAGTAGAAAATAAAATATATTAAAAGCAAAAATAATATCTTGTATAAAATATAATATAATATTATCTTATTCAAACATTATAATTTATAAGATGGTTAAACTTGAAAAAGATAATAATTATAATTCATAGTAATTAACTCATAGAAATCGGGGCAACTAACATACATTTTTTTTTATTTTGGTAAATAAAATTAAAAAATAGAGAATTGGTAAGAATACCCCGAAGTTGTGCGCTAATGGCTTGGACCAAGTTTGAAACTACTAGCCATTAGCGCACAACTTCGGGGTGTTCTTATAAATTCTCTATTTTTTTATTTATCAAAAAAAAAAAAATTATTACACGAGATAATTATATTGAAAATAATATAAGTTATTTTCTTAATAATTTACCTTATAGAGAAAATGGGTACGGAATGACCTTTACCCATACCCTTACCCATTTACTTAACGAAATAAAATTCTTATCCTTACCCATATCAAATAAGTTAACGAAAAAAAAAATTATTCATACCCATCTTATCGAATACGATACTAATCGAATAAATGGGTATCATTGACACCCCCTAGTCCCTCCGGGAGAGTATTCTCTGTGGATTTTTTTGTGCGGAGATCTCTGCAGGGAAATCATAACGGTTGTGGGATAGTTTAAACACGAATTTTGATGCACGGAACTGTTTATTACTGTTAAATCAGAACCGTTGATAAATGATCGGACTGCACAAATCAAAATAACCGCACCTGCGAAACTTTTTCAGCTCCGTAGATGATATTGATATGGTTCCTAATCCCTCTCCTATTTAGTTACAATTTGTTTAGCATATTATATAGTTTCTTATTTTAATTGTCTTAAGTCTTAAAATTTGTTTGGCTCCGTCTCTAGTTGTATTTCACGTGCTGCAGAAGATCAGAGGTGAAAGCTAACCACGACGTTACTGATCGAGTCACAAGTCTGCAAGGTGTTTGGTTGTCCTGTGACATAAAACTGTGGGATATATCCAGTTGCAAATAAATCAGTGGAGATAGATATTATAGTCGATGTTCAGTAATCGGTATCGGCTGGATTGGGTGTGTACGAAGTTGCAAGAACAGAAATGATGACTAAAGAGTAGAGACTTTGAAAAAGAAGAGGTTTTTAACATTTGCTATGAGACAAAACGCGGAGAACAAATGTCTTTTGAGTGGTGTCAGCGATTCTCCCATGTTGAATCAGTCCGAAATAGAATACTATACTTTCCCTATGAAATCTCAGCACTTAAATGATCACTAATAATATATTTGTTTTACCAATTTTTGGAAAACAAATTGTATGTATTTTAGGATGATTTAAACAATAAATATCATTTGAAATTTGATAATGACTATTTTTTTACCATCTTGAGAATAGGACTTCAAATCAATTCGAAAAAAAATAAAAATAGAGAAATCTTAGATATATTTTTAAACTTATAAATTGACAATATTTTAAATTTTATGTAATTTAATTATCATTTAATAGTTCATACAAATTATCAAAATTTTATGCAATTTTACAATGATTTCAATTTAAAAGATTTTAATGGACTATTTATCAAATAATAATTGTATGAAATTTGAAACACTCAATCTATAAGTTCAAAATTATATTTATAATTTTTTTATTTTAATTTTTGTAATCTATTTAAAAATTTATCATTTAGATTGTCAAAATAGTCATTGTCAGATGTATAAAATAAAATCAGGACATGTACATGATATGTCGTTACAAAAAGATGGGATTCATTACTATTTGCACTAAATCTGCGGTTGATATTGTGAAAGAGTTAGTGTGTGTATATTTCTTATACATATGTGTGAAATACTTCGTATTTGTTCAGGTATGAGTGCGTCAGAGGAGTTATCCATCGAACATTTTTCTCAAATTACAAAGTAAGATTTTCATCTTTAGTCAATTTTAGACATATGTTTAATTTAAATCAATGTACGGGAAAGTTCTGTTGGCTTGCTAGTCTTGGAGAATTAATGATTTATAGTGTTTGCTCAGGCCTGATTGAAGCAGAGAAGTGGGAAGCATCCACAAGTCCTGAATATCAGAAAATTGTGAAACAGTTTTGAATAAAAATAAACTAACCTTAAAAAGCCCATGAACGGGAATACAAAGGATAGGCCTGCTTGCAGATGCTGACTGATCCAATAAACCTTGTACCACGGTTATCAGATAAAACTATTTTCATGATCTTTCGTTAGGCTTATTAGGTTGCTCCAAAAAGAATTATCGTGTGAAGCATGAATTCTTATCCTCCGTGTCCTCTGCTGTTTCTTAGTAAACGATATTCAGAGATTGTAAAATTTCTAACATTTTCATTTTTTCTCCTCTCTTATAACAACTTTTTTTTTTTAATTTTAGTACCTGCTACTTTAAAAAAAATAAAAACAATGAATTCAATTGGAGAGTTCCAGATACATCTAGACTGATTATTCATATAAGGTTTTTATTTCGCTAACAATCTGACTGCCTGTCCTTTTCATCATTATTCCACTATAAATTTCTTGCTTATACTACTCTCTTTGCCTAAGAGGTCAAAAATTCAAAATTGTTAATGGTGCAAATTTTATTGCTCCATTGTGGTCATTATGATAGAGACCGTGTATAATTAATAGATGGCCAAATTATGTTATTTTTTATTGTCTAATGTTTTCAGGGATATAATGTCCGAAGAAAAATCAAGTTGTGAAAAATCACAACTAGGGCTATTTCTCGAACTTTGTGTTGAAAAAGTATGTTATAATAATAATATAATTTAAGTGAATAATAAATTTATAGATAATAACATCAAAAAGTTAGATCGTTTTAAATATTAAATTATTTTTTAGATATATTATATTCATTTATTTTAAATACGGAGAGAATAATTATACATTAAGTAATGGATCAACATAGATGAAAATATTTAAATAAAATCAATAATAAAAAGATTGATGATGTGGTATAATTGGAAGGCTTAGAAATTTAATGCTCTTTTTTATTATTTATTAGTATGTTCATATGAATTAATGAAATTGAACGTTCTTCAATTCCATATTTCTTTTCTTATTTAAAATCAGAATATTATATAAGTATTTTTTATATTCTGTGAAAGACTGAGTTATTACTTTTTGTGTAAAAAGTAGAGTGATCCCACATTTATTGTATTTTTTTACCACTTAGGCGGCGGCGTCCCACAAGAAGTTACAGTCATATTAATCTTTTCATATGTTATTTTGAAAATTAAAAACCGTGTGACTTTTTCAAAAGACGAGATTCTACTATTATGGTGGATTTTGCTGTTTCCACTATGTATCGTTTAATAGTCAAAACTAAAACCTTTGTATTATAAGCTACTTATTGATAAATATAATAATAATATATCATCATCATCATCATCATCATCATCATCATTATTATTATTATTATTATTATTATTATTATTATTATTTAGTAACAATTTTACACGTGCAACAACTATTGTGACCAAAATAGTGGACGCCTTTTTTTCTGGAATCTCTGTACCTCACTACCTCTCCAAATCCTTTTGTACAACCGGATAAGAAGCTGAATCATCATTTCATAAAATTGGGCCAAGAATTGCAATTGACAAAGAGAAAACAAGAAAATAGAAGCAATATAACAAGTAGCAAGTAGCAACAATGGATGTCAATAGAAGATGAGTCAGCAACAGTACCAATCCCTGATTTTCCTTGGTTTCTCTTATCCTCTGGATGCCACTCATGCTGTGCCAAAGTGTATACGGATCCAAATTGCCATGCCCCTCATTAGTCATAATGCAACAAGTGGCGCTTCTCCATCGCCAAACCTCGAATCTGCACAAAAGGATGATAAAATAAAGGATCAGTATAAAATAAAACAGGGGCCTGGCGTGGCCCCAGTTAATAAAAGCAAGAAAGCTGTGGTCTTGGAAGCTTATATATACCGGTTATTATGTCAAAATTTAATTATTTCTTTTCTTCTTTCTTAATGAAGAGTCATAGTACGGAGTTCACTCGCGACCAATGTCTCCCCAGTTGGTACTTTGAAAAAGATTGCTTGCGTTTTTCTAATATGAAATTAAATAAATCTAAATAGATCTGATTATTGTGATTATCCGATCGATTGATTTGTCTCTCCTCCGTTATCTTTTCTGCTCTTCACTTTTGTTTTACTGGTAATTTCTAGATTTTATCATTTTATTTGATTTTTTTTATTTCTTTGTTCGTCTATTCATCGCTCTTTTTATTTTAAAGAGAGTTTGTTTATTTAAAGTGTTGTGTTATGAGATATTTAAAAAATAATTTTGGTTCAACTTCAATAAATTTAAGCATTGGTTCAAAATATTGAAGTCTTATAACGTGCTTAACAACTCATATGATCCAGTAAAAACTAAATACAATAATATTCATCATTGCGATTGTTTGAAAAAAAAAATATTTTGCGCTTCTTTAAAATTTATGTCAAGATACAATTATTTAAATTATTTTAGTAGATGATTGAATTTATAGTTAATTTGATATTTGCGTTGTTTGATTTTTGATCAAAGAGTTTTTTTATTTATTTTATGAATGTAATCATTTTTTTGAATGAAATTAGTTATCCATGGGCTCTCATGTTCCAAAAAAAAAGGATGAATAACACCTATGACCAACTGCTTCATAACTCCTATTGTGAGCTTCTTTTTTAGATAAAAGCGAGTCTAAACTATCCAACTTTAAATATTTATAAAATATATTCTTATGAGTTCTAAATTTGTGAATTTCGAAATCTTTAACCAGAAGAGTATTACATTTACCATTAATTCAAATGAAGAGTATTGCGTTTACCACTAGATCAAAGTTGTTTCTCATTAGTATTGTGCGTTTTAATTAAAATGTATATATCATATATCATGTACAATTATTGAGCCAATGGGATCAATTATTGTATGTTCTGGTCAAAAAAATTATGATAATTGCAGTTTCGTTCTAAGATAACTTGGTCTATTATACTGTGGACAAGGATCGATACCAATACTTTTTCTTTTATGACGTCGATTTATGGAACACCTGACAATTTGTCTGGTGTGTTGATATGGAGGATCGTGAAGTGTCAAATAAAAATACTTTAGCATGACTTCAAATAAAATAATTTAAAACCGTTCGTCAGTTCCGTATATGATTAAAACTTTAAATATAAAAAATTAATACTTTCGTCATATTTTTTTTTGTTTTTAGTACACTATTTGTCAAATATATTAATTACAAGAGGATATTTTAGTATAGCAACAGAATTTCCTTTAATTACTATATTATTTTTTTGTTGAACACTAAGATGAAGATCCAAATACCTCCGCTTTTAGTACTTCACAATATAATGTCTTCGTTTTTTTAATTTTCTAGTAATACCACAAATTGAAATATCAAAATAGAATTATGATATAATTCTATTTTCTCTTCACACGCATAAAAATTGTTGGTCTTTTAACTTTTATTTTATATCAATCAATAAGTTAAAATAAACAACATCTAGACGTACACCTGCGTGGAGGAAGCAATATAAATAAGTTCTAACGGTTTTAGTTTCACAATTTAATTTTAAAATTTGGGTAATTAAATATTTAAAAATTGGAGAAACATAACCAAAAATATCAGAAACCATCATCATATTTTAAATTAATTGAACATTTAGATTTAGTTTTATTCTATCAGATACAGAATATATATATAAAAAAAATCTGAGTAACTAATTTATGATACTATTCTAAAGTTTTTTTTAATATGTCAGCATAGATCATGAAATTATCTAACTATAAATACCGACCTTCGTCCTCTGTTGTTGGTCATGAAAATTTCATAATAAGTTTTTTTTGCTTTTTTTTAACATTGTCATTTCTCATCACTGACAAGATTTTGTGCTCTCTTATGTCGCCTGATCATCTCAAACCCGTTTCTTCTTTTTCTTTTGGATCGCTTGATATTGACGATAAGCTCCACTGCAAATTTGCCATTTAATTTCTTGTGGTCCCGTTATTTATTGTGAGGAGACACTTACTCTGTGCTTTACAAAAGAGGAGGAAAAGGAAGGAAGGAAGGGGAAATGAATGAGTATGAGAGGGAGAGCAAAATCTTACATTTTAAATTTGGGGATAAGGTTTTGATTGAATTTGTATAGAGTTGTGTTGTATGGATGTGGTACAGATATCGTATCTAATATGATGTGGATGTGATAATATGAAAATTTAAAAAGAAAATTAAAATATAAATGCAGCTATATGTAATAAACATTAATAAATTATTTATATAAAAAAATAAAGAGTAAATTAAAAATGTAGAAGAACAAATATTTTTGATTGATATTAAATATAGTTGAAAACACATTGCAGCACAAAGAGTGTTCTGGCACAGTAGTTGTGTGATTGGATGAGAGTGTGCTATGTACCCCAAGGTCCAAGTTTGATCTCTATGTAGTTGAATGAATTTTATTTGAGTTTTTAGGATAGTCACATGATTCGTCAATAATTTGCTTTTTATCTCTAGTCGGATGTTTTACGAATAATTTATCAGTTTAATATATAGTGTGTTTTTTATCAAAAAATATTTTATTCGTGAATTATTCCATAAAAACAAATTATATATTATTTTAAATGAGATTTTATTTTTTAATATATTTTTAATATTTTGTCATTATAATATATATTTTATTTATATTATATGAAACGAACTATTACCGAATTATATCTATATTATACCCGAACATCAAATTTTTAATCTCGCTGAATATTTCCTAAATCAGAAACTTATTACTATGGTTTTTAGGACATTATTTGTGGTCAAGTCTCAAGTCATATATGAAACGAGTCAAATACGTATCTTGACTGAATCAGGATGCATCTAACTGCACCATGAATATCAGAGATCGAATTTATTAGTCAAAATTAATAAAATAATTTGATACGCCGTGTGGTGTCTGATACGTACATGTACCATTTTTGGAGCGCACCCGTATTAATTCTGTATCTAATACTTATTCGATAGGGTCTGAGAAATATTGAGGTAACATAGATATAGAGGAGTTTTTCTCCTCTCTCTTCCTCTCCCCCTCTCTACTCATATTAGTGTGGAGCAAATAAATTCATTTGGACAAGTGAACTTTTACTCCGGTTACTCTTTTCTTCCCCTTTCTCTTTTTTTTCTTTTTTTGTTGAGTACTCTGTTTAGTGTTAGTGTTTAGCAGATTAAATAAAATCAATGATAAAAAAAATGATGATGCAGCATACTTAAAAAGCTTGAAAGTTTAACTCTAGAATTATAAATTATAAATTGAAGACGTATTTTCAGCTCATAATTTACATTTCAGAAATCACTTTGGAAAAACAATTCATGCTACAAATAATAACAGAAAATAGGCTAAATTTTAATTACAAATTCTATGTTTGCCCCCACAAACGTCATTGCATGTTTAAAGAAAATAAAATTATATATTATGTAAATTAATGTGTGCTCCAAAGAATCTTGTTAGTTTATTTAATAAAAAAATGTCTTTACGTATTAACCAAAAAAATTAATTCAAAATTTAAATTTTCAACAAACTAGATCCCGTTTCTGCTACCACTTGGTAGTAGCTCATTGTAAATAACTTTCTTATTTGAGTTGAATATATTAATTAGCTGGCATAAAAGTCTGCTACTTCCAAAAAAAAAAGATCCCGTGACAGAAAAATTCAAGAGAGGACCAACAACCACCGTTATATTGCATGGACACGTCTCGTGTGTTGGAACTTGGAAGTTCTCGACGCAAAAGACGAATGGGAGGTGAAGAAAATAATTATTTAAATATAACAGGAATTACTCAACACACTCTAGCTCATATATATATATATTTTGCTTTTGAGCAAAGACGAACGTTTAATATAGACAAATTTTAAATGTTAATAAAGAACTCTAATTTGAAATTTGGAGTACCACAATATTTTATATAAAAATATTATCTTTATTATTAGATAAAAAACTAATTCCCTCTGTTAAAGGTTCTAATTATAAAAAATATATATTGAATACTTTCTATTATAAAAAATTACAAGTTATCTAGAAAAAGGGTAAAGAATAATAGGTAGAGTGATGAAAGCGACAACGGAGGCGATTCCGGAGGCGGATGGGAGAAGAAGATCGTGCAAGGACGCTCTTCAAGGCTGCTCTCTTGCTACTGTGATCCCCATTAATGATGTCCAACCACCCAGACGTTCAAAGGAGATACAGGAGGCAAAAGGTGACACCACTGGCTATTGCAAATTCCAGGTACGAAGCCGCTCTGAGGAGGCTATTCAAGAGGTGAAAGGGAAAACAGCGTACAAGAACATTCTTCAAAGCCACACCTTGGCTATTGCAAACTCCATTAATGAAAATCAACCGCCCAGCCGTTCAGAGCAGCTGCAGGAGGAGACAGCTGACGCAGCTGAGAACGTGACTACAGAAGAGAGGCCTCAGCCAAAACCTATTCCTACCTACCAGCTTCTCCACCGATCAGAGCCACTCAAACCTATCCTGGAAGTGATCTTCAACAACCAGCTTGATGAAGCTGTAGTAAAGACATCCACAGTCAATTACTCTCGTCCTAGGTTCATTAAACCATCCCCACCAACTCAACAGTGGCGGAAGGTAGAATCCAAGAGGAATCTAAAGCAGTCAGCAAACATTAATTTACTGAACCGTAAAGCACCAATTTGTTTTACCTGTCTGCAGAGAGGACATGCGAGAAAGTATTGTCAACAGCAAATTAAATGCTTCCACTGTAGGAAGTCAGGACACAAGGTCTCCCAATGCGGCAATGCACTACACGAACTCTATATAAAGGCAAGGCAGGCCATAAGCAGCATCCGCAATTACTTAGTGTTCTTCAAAACACTACAATGGATCATGATTTTCATGCTAAAAGGCTAGCACAGAGGGACATTTTTCTACCAGAAAGGGTTGCCATCGAAGAAGATATAAATTATCTTCTCAGGATAGGCATTATAGTTCTGTTGAGGGTTGCTCCAGTTGTTGGTCTCGAGCGGGATATACACTAAGAGAATTGTTGTTATTATCGTGAAAGGAAAAATGCTTGTTCCGTGGATTCAAGCACGGAAAAAACGTCATTTTCGTGAATTACCCACGGAAAAACTTTCACGATACTCGATACTTTCATCGCCAATACAAATACTAAATACTATTTCCGTAGAATACCTTGGAGATAATCTTTTTCCGAGGAATTAAGCACGGAAATGATTTCACGTCTCATGGTTCTTACTTCCACGGAAATAATTTTAACAAGTCACAGAATAATTTTATTCATCCACGTTATTATTTTTCTATTATAATTAATTTACGCAGATTTTAAGAAAAATTATAATAGGTGAACACATTATTTCTGGCAGTAACACCACATTATTTGTTCAGTAACACCACATTATTTCTGTCGGTAACGCGAATTATTTTTGTTAGTAACTTTTGATTATTACTGTCAGATTTAAAAAAATTAAATATATGGACCCATTCCTGCACAAAATAACATCCCTAATTTTTATTTTGTTTTCCAATTGTCAAGTGATGACAAATTAAAATAATCAAGCATTGAAAATAACTTCAGAAAAATAATATAACATATAAAAACACCAATTGGAAGTACATCAAATCAAAAAATACAGGTAAAATATAAACTTGTATATCAACTGCTATATTGCTATAATTGAAAAGCATATGATGTCCTTGAGTTGGCTGAGAAATGAGACAATGACCCTACAAGCACAACATACAGTGAAGAACAAAAATTAGTATTGTGAAACATCAAAACCTTATTTGTTTGCACTCAATTCTCACTATAGAAAACTGAAAATTCACCTGAGGTAAAGCTACATGCATCCTCATAGCTCTTTGAAATGACTGAAAAATGGGACCATGATGATCCTATGAGTGAAATTAGTAATATAAATTAGTATGTTATCAACAAAGCAGTACATCCTAATAATTATCTTAAATTCAATCTTTATTATTTGAAAAGTAGGATGTTGAACTCCCAACAAAGCAGTACCTCCTAATATCAAATTTAAGAAAACATAATAGATTTCTGGATATTTGATTTGGACAAGGAAGAAAAATTAGAGGTGTAATAAGATAGAGATAGAAAAGTCAATAAATATTAATTACCTGATTTATTTTTTCCGTTAGAAGAGCAAATATGACACCAACTGTAAAAATAAAATTAGAGTCATTATTCCTGTGAGTAATGTCAATATTTTTGTAAGAAATATTGAAGTTTTGTAGTAATGCTAATATTTCTGTGAGTAATGTCAATATTCCTGTGAGTAATAATGAAAATGAAGTCATAGTAAAATAATTACAACAGCTAATGTGTAATAAAAAGAAAAGTTAGAGAAAGAGTTGTTTAATAGACTTATATTATCATGTCTCATCGTCATGTCCTCGCATCCGCTCTTTATCGCGCCGCCTGCGTCTTCAACATCTTCATCTCTTTCTAATTCCCTCTTTACTGCGCTTTAGGTCCTCACTGACCGTCCTCTGGACCTCAAGATCCGTTCCTTGGCCGATCATATTGTTTCCACGAGGCGGGAGCTCCAGGAGAAAAAGGAGGCGAGGAGGAGGTGAGGAGAGGACGATGACTAGGTTAACTAAAAAAAATAGGGATCCAATCGATCCTTAAAAATGAATGGAGTAAAACAGGCAGTATCTCCAAATTTTTTGGTGGATTGTCAATTCATTTTAGCAGAGATTGAAATTTAATTTAGGTTAAAGAAATGAATTGTTATGGCTGAAAATGAAAGAGGCGGGAAAATAAATTGGAAAAGAATGAATGTGACAGAGTAAAATATTTCCATGAAAGTCTGTACTTATTTCCATGAAATAGAGAGTTTTGGAGTATTTTCGTGAAAAGATAGACTATATTCCATAGATTTTATTTCCGTGTAAATTTCTTTCGTGAACTTGTCTACAGAAATGATAAGCGTGTGAAAAGATAGACCAAATGATGGATTTTATTTTCGTACGCGTCAGTCAATGTCCACTAACCACTCGGCTCGTTCATTGAGAAACTCTGACTGACAACGCATGCCGGAGAAGTGTAATCCACCAAAGAAGTCTGTTAGAAAATGGGTGCCCAAGCAAGTGTTTCAGAGGTTGTTCCGATTTGGGTCCTCAGATCCAAGATCAGGAGCAGCAAGGAGACAAAAGGTCATAGTTGCAACCTTGGTGCCATGCTTCCTGAACAGGATCTGTCTTACAACAATGCTGCACCAAAGGATGCACGGGTGATGGTTGCACAGGATCCACTGATGTAGCGACTGATCTAGGAGGTTACCGAAGAAAAAACCTCGGACACAGCTGTTGTAATGAGTGGCGGATCTAGGATTTTGATTAGGGGGGCAATTATCGGATTGTAATGGTTTATTGGGTTCAAATTCATTAACTAATCGGGTACTAAATAAAAAAAAATTAATAATTTAATATATATACTTAATTAATAAAATTTTTATTAAATAATAACATTTTATATATTAAAATAACAATAAAATAAAGCTCAAAGTAATAGATAATCAAGTTGATGAAGAAAGTTTTCGACTAAGGAACTTTATATTTTGATATCTTTGCATAATTATTTCATTATGCACGGTATTAAATATTTTTTTCTCAATAAAAATAATCAGACAATTCAGGGGGGGCAAAAAAAATTTCCAGGGGGAGCATGTGCCGAAAACATTACCGAAAAACACTATTTTTCAAAATCCAGGGGGGCACGTGCCCCCCCCCTGGATACTACTGGGTCCGCCACTGGTTGTAATTGGACAATGGGATCAGGGATGTGTCAATCAGTACCATACTTTGTCATCTCCTTATTTTCAGCTGACATATTGGACGTTGGGTCCTTCGTGTGGCTCAAGGTGATTTGCTGAATGATATGGGGATGCTAGGGTGTCGACCAGCTAGCACACCGATTGATCCTAATCACAAGTTGATAAGAGGAATTAGTGATCAAGTGGATAGAGGACGGTATCAGCGCTTGGTAGACAGACTACTTTACTTGGCACATACCCGACCTAACATTGCCTATGCTGTGAGCGTAATAAGTAGGTATATGCATGATCCTAGAGTTCCACACCAAGAGGCTGTGTACCAGATCCTGAGGTATCTCAAAAGTTATCCTGATAAATGTGTGCTCTTCAGTAAAAACAGGCATACCAGAATTGAAGTATATACAGATGCTGATTGGGTTAGGTGTCTCGATGATAGAAAGTCAACCTCAGATTATTGTTCATTTGTTGAGGGTAATTTGGTTTCTTAGAGGAGTAAGAAACAGAACGTGGTAGCATGGTCTACAGCAGAAGCAGAGTATCGAGTTATGACCCAAGGTGTGAGTGAAGGGTTATGGTTACGTAGATTGCTATAAGAGTTGTGATTGCTGGGGGACAAACCTATTATGTTGTACTGTGACAACAAGGTGGCTATAAACATAGCAAATAACCTAGTACAACATGATAGAACTAAATATGTGGAGATTGATCGGCACTTCATCAAGGACAAACTTGACGAGGGTATTGTGTGTATGTCTTTTGTTGGAACTAAGGAGCAAATTGCTGATGTCTTCACGAAAGGGTTGAATATTACATACTTTTCCAATGTAATAGGCAAAATGAGCATGATAAATATTTATGCATCATCTTGAAGGAAGTGTTGAATATTTGATAAATATTATGTATTAATTAGAGATTTTTAGGATTGATTATCTATATATTGTATTGAAGGAAGTGTTGAATATTTGATAAATATTATGTATTAATTAGAGATTTTTAGGATTGATTATCTATATATTGTATTGATTGTACGCTTATATAAAAGTCTCAGTGATATGAATAAAGATAATTACAAACAAACAAACCTACTCAGTGATATGAATAAAGATACTTACAATCAAACAAATCTACTATTTTCTTTAGTTGCAGGGGTACAATGTCCGGAACATTATATTTTTTCTTGTAAAAGAACTATAAATTTCGAAAGAAAATAATATTCTTCGTGTGAGAATCCATATATCTAAAATCTCAATGAAAAATATTTTATGTTCATTTAAAAGTTGAATTATTTGACCTCATTTTTATTTTAAAAAGTCCTGCTACAAACACAGTGGTGGACATATTACATAAATTGATATCAACTTCGTGCGATATTAATCCTTAATGGCTTAGTTATCCCATTTGATAATATATTACATCTATGTTATCTCTGCTAATTAACTTAGAGATGCATCCATCACAAAATTTCGATGATACAGCTCCAAACCTCTGGCTACATGGCATAAATAAAATTTAGAAATACATAAAACTATAGCTATACCCATCAAATATACTAACTAAATAATCTAAAATAAATCGCTTTAAGCTCTCCCCGGAGTTCTTGGATCGTGTCGCGGGTTTGCGCCTGAACCCGGGTAGTCATTTATCTCAATATCCATTCTAGCTATTTCTTCTCCCAGACTTATATCTTGCTTTGTTGTTGTTGCCTGTAATAAGCATTGTGCCACTAATCAGTAATTTCATTATGTTTTTCTCATATTGTGCCAGAGATATTTTCTACCAGAATTCACTATAACATTCACTATAACACATGAAGAGGAACGAGAAAGGCCACCAGTATCTTTATCATATATGGCTGTTGTCACTTTAAGTTTTCCCTTTTATATTATTGTTTTTTTTTTCTATAGGTGAAATAAAGAAAATTCAAAGTACTATATAGTTTTACATTACTAATGGAAATTAGTTCAACTCCCAATCCTCTGTATTCTAACGGACAACTCAATTCATTTGCTTTAATCAGCATTGGTATATGAGTGGAGTAATGCTATTTCTTCAATTTCACCCAGCGCAGAACCACATAAACTGAGTTTATTTTAACTATCATGCTATACTTGTAATATCTGGTACCAGACCTGTATCGAGACAATAATTAATGGACAGCCTCTTATACTTGGACAATGATAAGGTTCATTGAATCAACACAACATGTGTGGTAATCAATCTACTCTGATGGTATCCAATAGATATCATTTCGATAAGAAAGCTTATCCATATCAAAATATAGTAAATTATAGGAGCATACTCGTTGAGATTAGATCAGTAAGATATGTACAAGGTATCTTTCATACTGTCTTTCCAGTCAACTGTTTTTTTTCTTTTTGTACTGTTCACACTTCTCATGGCATATGAAGACAATATCTCGTGACATATATAAAATGGACATAGTTTGCTTGATCCAACACACGTAATTATTAGATTTAAGTTTTAATGTAGTAAAGACAGGATTAATATATATAAGGCCAAAAGTAAGTCTATAAAAGTTCTTGGTCATCTCTGACATTAATTTTGAGGAAATAGTATGTCTATAACTGTATATTTGTTAAACCAATTAGTAGGCTGGGTAAGGTTATTTCCTAGCTCAACACGTGGATCCACCTGAGGAGGATGCAAATAACAAAGTAAACATTTTTTTTGTACCTTTGCTAGCGATGGGCAACCAAAAAAAGGTAAGATTTATATTAATTCTTTTTTGCAACCAACAAGGTCCTTTTTATTGTATATTTAATGAGCACTAAAAAGGAGGTAAGCAGCATGTTGAAAGTAATCCATTAATTAATTATATAGAGACAGACCTGATTTGCGATCTCAGCAGCTGGTAAATTGTGATTCTTCAGTGCAAGGTCTCCTGCAATGCACATATCTAATGTCAATAAAATTAGCACAGAAAGGACCAGATACAGACAATTTCATACAAGTCCTTGTGTTTTCCACACAAGTAAGAAAGCTCAAAAAGCCAAAAAGAAAAAAAAAATCAAAGATGCAGAACATTACTTGATAAAGGCACAGCTGAGAGAGGAAGAAGGTGTGACAGCATGAGAAACAGTGCGAAGAGCTTTAAGCTTAGCAAATACCTTCTCTCCATTATTTCTTATATCTCTACTCAAAGAGTCGAAGCAGGTATAAAATACAACTAGGTTTTCTTACTAGTGATAGAAGCTTTCTTACCAGTAATGGAGACTAGCTAATAGCAATATAGCAGGCAAAAGAGTGCGAACCTGAATTTATACAAGCACCTAAAGGGAAAAGGACCCCACTAAGTCTTCCTCTTGAAAATCCCCACACACTCTCTCCTTTCACATATGCAAAAGTCAACTTTCTTACTTATTTTTATTTGGGTCACGCCTGTTCTCCTATGGTGGCACAACATGACTGAATGAAATCCCCGGTTATTAAAATCACTGTTATTCTATCTTTGACAGCGGCCCCCACTCAATTCTAATTTATAATGGAACTCATTATCAATCTTTGACAGCTGGCCCCAGTTAATTCTAATTTATAATGGAACCCATTATCAGATAACAAACAGAAGATAACAGATATTTTAGATAATAGAGAATTTGAATGCCAACATGACTACATGTACATCATAACAGATACGTATCTATCCTTTGACAACCTTTTTTTTTCTTTTCAGCCTCTTCCATGTGTATATCAGTGCGTTTGTGTGTTGGACGTACGTATGATGGATCACATTGACTGGGCACAAAGGCATGTGTGGTGCTAGACCTAACTTGTATGCGGATGCCTTTTGCCAATGTCAATTCTTCACATGTGAACCACTCTCACATGATATATGATATCTGCCACAATGGACTAGACATTTGATATGCAAAAAGAATTTCACAGCGTTGATTGCAACGTTTCATGAATCGCCTTTTTTGTGGGGATATATTTTGAGCGAAATTATCACCAAATCGTCTCAATTTTAATCCCGGTGCGATCCCCTCCTTCCCCCAAAACCCCCACAACAATAAGAAAAAGAAAAGATTTTTTTCTTTTTGCGATAAAGATGGGAAGAAAAAAAATTAAAAGAGAAAATTAAGAGAGAGAATGGGTGGGGACAATTACAGAGCTGCTTGCCCTGAAATTTTGGGGCAAACAAAAAAAAATCAAAAGCCAACACAGATACGTTGTAAACTTAGCTGCTTTAGACACTAGAATGTTCTCCCGGGCAGTTTTTTCATTTGATTTGAGGGGCTTCTGAAAACGCACATCCAACTCTGCATGGTGAGCTTTGTTGGGAGATTTGTATGGATAGTATTCGAATTTTATTCGATGAGAGAAAATCAGAAAAAACAAGAGTTAACAAAGTGCAAACATCAAATAAGTAACGCAATAAGGTTTTGAGAGAATGAGAGGACTCTTGTGAATTTGTAAATGAACATTTTTAAATAACAATTATTTCTGCCTGATGCTTATGTTGCCTGAAAGCTGGTATTGGAATGAATCTAGTACAAAAATCCTTTTCCTATGTACATAGTTCACATTCTTTATAAAGGTTCTAATTTCTGTAACTCTTGTCGTATTAATATTCGAATACTTGTCTAATTCCTGATTTCAAACTAAAATGTCATTCTATTGTGATAAATTAGAAGTTTGTAAATTGAAGCTCAAATTAAGTCTACTGTTGCACCTTCAAACAAAAACTAAAAATATGGGGATTAACCGGAACTGAAAGAAAACAAATAGTGTATCAAGGATTTAAAGTAGAACCTGATAACTATGATGAAATGTTGGAATTCTGGCACAGAATTATATGTTTACTGGTACATAATCGGAATCCTCGAGTGTTACCTCACCGAAAGCTGATACTGACAAGTTAACCTGATTTGTTTTATAGTCATAGCAAAGGGTGTTTAATTAATTGGATATATCGCTATAATTGCTTACAGTCCACTAATTAAAAACCATGCATGTCACATTCATACAAAATTCAGAACCTGGGCTGGCTGTTGCTGATAAGTGACCCACGGAATATCAACACATCTATGTGGATCCCAGGTAGCTGCAACTCGCCTGGTTGGTGACAGGACGTACTCAGCCACAGAAAATTACACTAGAATTTGGTGGATTTGTGGGACCCACGGAGAGGAAAGTGGGAGGTCACGTTTCGAACGAAGGAAGCAAATGGGTAACAAAGTCTTCACTAAAAAGCAAATTTTGACGGCAACCCTCCGAAAAGGGCGGTCTCTCCGAAAAGAAAAATAATGTAAAAGAAGGAAAAAGAAACGAAAGTCTGGGTTTAGAGAATCAAATTTGGATCTGATCAAACTTTTTTTTTAAAGCATGTACAACATGCATTGGTTACATCTTGTTGACTACGTTAATTAGCTCGTTGTAAAACCCATGGTTTAGTATTCACATAGGAAAGTAAAAAAAAATTAAAAGAAAAAAAAACATAGAGAAAGGTTTAATTAGTTTTACAGATAGATTTTGGTTGTCCTTTTCCGGACCATCAGAAGTTATTTGAAATATATGTATTTGATTAGAGTTGGCAGAACTCAATGCGACCCGAGAAACCCGTCCGACCCGTCCGGATTCGAATCCGACCTGACCCGTTTTTTTAAGAAAGTCAAACTGATTCGACCCGATCCGAACCCGACCCGACCCACCCGAGATCAAATGGCCTTCAATCCAATCGAAATCTATCAACGATCTGAAAAAACACAACATATAAATTGACCCGACCCGACCCGACCCTGACCCGACCCAACCCGACCCGATTTCTTCTAGAAGGTCAAACTGACCCGACCCGACCCGCCCAATCCGAATCCGAACCTGACCCGACCCACCCGATTGCCACCTCTATATTTGATCATGTACCACCTAATATTGACTAATCTATTGGTACAATATAATATTCATAATTTTCACAGTACCGGTACGGAACTTGTGCTGAAAAGAAAAGAATCAAAGATAGCTGCATTTTATAACATTATTGATAATGCTGATGCACAACTGTTTAGCAAAACCTGCATTTGACAGTTACCAGTGCTTCTCGTTTTGCAATTATTAATCTCAAGAGAAAAAATTGTTTGGTAGCTATAATTCTGTCCCAGCAGCTGCATACCTGCACGTTTAAAAAACTTTGATACTTCGTTTTTTTTTTTGCTTTTGAAATATTCTGCCAATTTGGGAATAAATGTTGACTAATTTTGGAAGATAAGTATGTTAACATTATCTTAACACATCTAAACAAAAAGGCACTCACATTTTCTAAAAGTTGCTGAAACGAGTAGCTTCTAAAAACTCTTCTTATATTTTTGGATTTTCCAAGTTCTAAAATATAACGCTACCACTAGTTCTGTTTTAAAACAGCATCTTGTTTCCTTGAGTGGAGTGTGACCATGAATTCAAAAGACATGCACACGCACTAAAATCAGATATTCAGAATTCAGATGGATGCCTAGTCACTCCCAAAACCGCCAGTTAATTATATATAGCCGTTGTGTAATTCGGTTTGCTCCTTGTTGAAAACTTCTCCCTCGTTTCTTTGTTTATGTTAAAGTTATTACTATATTTGGGCACTACTTGTCGTTAACCTTTACGCCGGTATATATGCATAATGCATGATTGGTTGATATTTTTGTTCAGCCATTTTGTACCGCTGAAAGTGGCAGAGTGAGTGAGTGACGTTGGTAACACGCACTTGTGCGTACCTTGTACAATTTACAAAAGCAAGTGCCTTCTAGCTATAATCAATTGTTTCATTAGATGCTCATGCAGTGTTTTTCAAAGGCAGCATCATTTAAAAATCAATGGTACAGAATGCAACCAACAAACCAATAAAGACTGAAATGTAAAGGTACAACATGCATGATATTAATAGGCTTATGAAGAAAATGATATTTATTTTACAAAATTGACTCTGTCTGTGAATCAATTCAATGTACATGGCCCAAATCAAGTAAAATGCAGGCCATATCATCTCATATAGTGATATAGTTATATAGTAATGTAATAATAAGCCCATTGCTAGCCCATCCAATTTTTCCGAAATCGTACCAGTGCAGATATTATTTGGTCCCTGGTGATACAAGCATCACACAGACACACACTGAGCAGTGAAGAACCCGGTTTGATACTGATACCGTCGTAAACCCCCAGGTCGAAGTTTCTCTGTCATGGGCGGCGCGGTTAAGGTGCTTTCGCTCCTCTCAGCACCATTCCCTCTCTTATGCGGGCGCCGCTCCTCCGCTTTGCTCCGCCTCTCGGCTGCCGCCTTCTCCTCGTACCGCCGTATCAGTCTCCTCTCCGAGCCCCCTCGCCGCTTCAGCTGCACCGTCCATTCCTTGCGCCAGCTACAAACCCAGACTCCCTCCAGTGAAGTTCCACTCCATGATTCGTTCAATTCCCAGCCTGAAGCTGTAGCTCCCGCGTGGCCTGAATGGACGCGAGTTGTTCAGTGGCTCACTGATGGAAGGTATGTGGATCGAGCACTCGACGTTTTGGATGGATCGTATGATGATGATTTTGTTGAGAAAGGGGATTTGCCAGTGGAGTTTCTCAAAGCAGGCAATGCGTTGATTTTGTTTGCTAGAGAAAATCCTGACTTGCTGAAGTAAGTTTTAGACAATATATGTGTTAGAATGAGAGAGTGAGAGAGAAATGAATCTTTGAGTATCTTTGAGTGAATTGATTGCAATGACTACGACTCTATTTATAGGCTAATGATCTAACAAACTAACCACTTAGTCTAACTAACTAATTTCAATCACTAAACATCTCCCACATCATACATCAAACAATATCTCCAACTAACCTATACAATTCTATTCCTATACTCTAACAATATGATTTTTTTTCTTTGTTGTTCCTGATAATTAAATATTACTATGCCATTTGGTATGATTGATAATTAAATATTAGGTCCCTGTCAAAGAAGGAAATCGGGATTGTTGTGGATAGTATATCACCCCATTTATTCAAAGATGGAGAAAGTTCAATGAGACGATTGAGAAACTTCTTAAATGGTGGAAGCAATGATGTAAGTAATTGAAGCAGCTACTGATTTTGTCATAAAAAAATTGAGAAACTTCTTACGAAACTGTTCATTTTTTTTTGTCTGAAAAAAATTAACACCAGGTGCTGCAACCAGAAAAGGCAGAGACAATCGATCTAGTTCGCTTCTTACTGAGCTATGCATCTAAATTTGAAAATAATAGCTCCGATGTAGTAAGTGATGCATCTGTCAAGAATCTACTAGTTGAGTTGATTACCCTGAGCGGCACCACTCGTCTACCCAATTTTACAGTTCCAAATCAAAGGCGATCTCTTTTGCAACAACAAGACCAGTTTTCTAGGCCTGCAGGTCAAACTATTTCCAGGAAATCTGGTGATTGGTTTTGTTCAAAGTAAGTGTGATGCTTTATTTTCCCATGTTGTCATTTTATCTACTTTTTTTTACTGATTACATTTAAAATATTGAGCGGTATGTTCTTTTCCACAAACAGATGTAATTTCATGAACTTTGCAAGAAATACAAAGTGCCTTGAATGTAGTGAGCCAAAGCCAAAAAGGATATTGACTGGAAAGGAATGGGAATGCCCACAGTAAGCAACTTTGTATAATATATGTTCTTGGTTTTTTTTTTTAAATAGCAACCTATCAGGTTATGGTTGGCTTGTTTTGTGCTCATTTGTACCCAGTACGCAGTACCAAGTCTGACTACCTTTGCAGCACTGACCTGTGTCCTGATGGTTTAAGCAATTTCTACACCAGATACGAATACTGATTTATTTGATGTCATTGAATGTTGATATTGACCCTAACTTGTTTGCTGATGGGATTTTATTTCTCTTCTTATTATATGATTTGATAATGATTAGTTCTCTATGGTGAATATAATATTTGCAAAAAAAAATGACCAAGACTTGAATTGTCAGAAAAGAAATCAATCCGTCCAATTTCCACAAGGATATACTATGATAAAGCTACTGTAAACTTTCCAGAGGAATATTTGAGCAAATTACTAGAATTTTCTGAAGTGGCTAAGTTAGAGTAGGCAAAAGAATCTTGATATATAACATGAAAGGTTCAGTACTCAAATTTATACATTGCAGGTGCAGTTTCTTCAACAATGGGAGGAACACGTCTTGCCTAAGGTGTGACTGTAAAAGGCCAGATGAGATTTGTCTACCTTCTACTAGCCCCATCAAAACCTCAACTCTTGAAGACATACTCAACAAAAGCACAATCGAAGTTTCATCAAATGCGCGACATACAATTAAAACCTCAGCTAATGGGTCTGTACCCATCAAGAATCCTGCTGTTAGCCAGACAGTAGATAAAATACTCAGCCGTGAACCAAACAGGACTTCTTGGGAGAGCTTAGCAAACCAAAGACAGGAGCTGGGTCATATCCCATTCAATCCACTACCTGCTGATATGTTCGCTAAACCCAAGGCCAAAGAAATTGAGGTTAAGTCTAATTCCTCAGATGAAGAATTTCCTGAGATGATGCCAGTGCGAAAAGGAGAAAACCGGTTTGTTGTTAGTAGAAAGAAAGATCGATCATTGACCACACCAAACTACAAGAGAAGAATTGCAATGGAGCAAGCAAATAGTAACAATTCTGATTTTGTACCTTTTGTACCGTTTCCTCCAGACTATTTTGCAAAGAAGAGAGAGAGTAAACTATCGGAAATGGGACATGTGAGTGAAAAGACAGAAGAGGCCAGTACGATGGGCATTGACATAAATTCCTCCCATGAGGCCAGTGATTTATCACAACAGAGAATGAGGTCAGAGTATAGCAATAGGCAAGCTAATAGCAATTCTGATTTTGGACATTTTGTGCCGTTCCCTCCAGACTATTTTGCAAAAAATATAGAGAGTCAACTATCAGAAACAGGGCAGGTGAATGAAAAGACAGAAGAGATCACAACTAGGGGCATTAACATTAGTTCCTCTCATGACGCTGGACACAGAACACAACAGAGAAAGAAACCAGAATATAACAATGGTCGCCAGACCAACTTGTTTTCCAATTCCCAAAAAAATCCAAATAGCCAGTCTGGCATTGTTGGCATGAATGGCAGTTACCCAGCTCAAGCAAGCAGCATGGGAAGAAGTAATGATAGTAGTAGCTATTCTTATCCCAAAACTAGTTCTAGTTCAAATGGTAGTTGGAATAAGAGTCTTGAAGGGTCATCCATCAAGGAATCCATCCCACTTGACATGTCTGAGGAGGCAAAGGCCGAGAGGTGGTTCAAGCGTGCGGCTCAAATAAAGGATATATCTGAATTGGAGAATATTCCTGATGAGGATTTCCCGGAAATAATGCCAATGAGAAGAGGGGTCAATAGGTTTGTGGTTAGCAAGAGAAAAACTCCTTTGGAGAGACGGTTGACCTCGTCAGAGTACAGAAGAAATCTGCCTAGAATAAAATCAGATCCAGAGAAGGATAATGGTTTAAATTTGGATCGATCTTAGTTTCTTAGTTGTCTTACGTTTTATCTGAACGGGCTGTTAGTTTCTTGTAACATTTTTTCCATTTTCTAAAAATTATCCCAGAGGAACCTGGTTATATACAAGATAAATTGTACACAAATCTTACTTGCTTGCACTAATTTCTGTACAATGCACATTGGGCGCTGCATATATAAATGTATCCGCTGATTTTAGCTGCTCAAGTAAAAATTTTGATAAAAGAAAAAGAGATGTACGGTTCAGGCTTGCACATTGGAGTCAGCATTCCACCTTTCAGCATTATGGATGTATGACTCGAGTCACTCGACAAAGGCCGATATTCCAGAGTCCAGACCACAGAAGAGCAATATCAATATGGGACTCATTGTGCGCGGAAATATGCTGGGCCTTATGGCGAGAGAGAAATAGAACGTCCCGGGGGGAGCACAAGCCAATCTGGGCACTGGTGCATGAAGACTTTAAGATATCGAGAACTGGAGTTACAATATCCCAAAATTTTGAAGGTAAATTATTTTATCTTTTCATGATTTAAGATATCTACGGACTAAATTGCAAAAAAAAAAAAATTTAAAAGGAAACACGTCACCTGTTCTTCTCTTGACACGTGATATGGCGGTGGCTTCTACATATAATTTCACCTGTCTCTCTCTCGATATGTTGGGGGAGCCGGGAAAGGAACGAACAAACTGTGAAAAGAAAGCAGGAAAGCGGAAAAAAAAACGGAAGGAAAAGAAAAATGAAAAGAGAGTTGAAACGAAGAAAGCGATTGACAGAAAAAAAAAATTGTCTAATGGTATTTTAAATATGTATGTTAAACTGTAGCTCAACTGAAAAAAAAAATTGACTACATTTTTGTACATTTTCTGAACATCACTTGACAATCGTCATGGGACAATCTTCAAAATTTGACATAGTGAGTTTTAAGTCTTAACACTGAAAAGACATACGATGTCTTTTACAAATTATATTTTGAATTTCAAATTTATATTTGAACAATAATCATGGACAAATCCTTATATCTAAATATCAATGTCTTAAAACAAAATGCCTCGTGTCTTAAAACAAAATGGCTCAATATCATTGGATGGGCTCTAGCAATCTTCCTTCTCTTCCAAGTTCTGCCTAAACACCTCCAATCTTGAAATAATAAGCTATCCACTAAATCCACCTTAAAATAACACACAAACTTATTTTAAACCATGGTTGTTAGACTTTAATGAATTGAAATACTTGATCTATCTTTAAACCAATAAACTAACACTTAAAATAGATTGAGAAGAAGGTTCAACACGCGAGCAAAGGGTGAAGAAGAGGGTGGATGCTGGCCGAGGGGTGGCGCAGCTTTGGCGGCTCAATTTTGGGGTTCAACTAGAGTATTGAAAAAACTCATCCGGTCCAATTCATTCCGGACTGGACCGTGACCGTGGACCGGACCGGATCGAACTGTACCCGAACCGTGGACCGTCCCGTGCCTTCTCTTGATCCGGTCCAACGGTGGCCGGTTCTCCTTACACTTGAAAATAGACCGTGCGGACCCATGGACTGGATTGTTGACCGTGCGGGACCCCCACCGGACCCCCCCCGGCCCCCCTGCTGCCCCAGAGATGATTCCTATACAAACCTTTTATTTAAATAAAAGGTGCTAGCCCCCCCCACACACACACAAAGATACCCAAGTGTACAAAAAAATTTAAAAAAAAATCGTTTTCTTTTTTACCTTTGCAGAAAAATTCGAAAAAAAAAAAAAAAAAAATATCAAAAAAGTTTTTTTAAAAATCTGAAATTTTTTTCTCCCAAAAATATCAATAAATACCACCCCATTTACATCTCAAAATATTTCAAAATCTCATTCTCCCTCTCTTCTCAATCTATCAAATTCTCGAATTTTCATTTAATCTCAAATTCTCAAATTTAATTTTCTTATTATAAAAAACAAAAAATAGTTTAGAATTATTAATTTATTGTTAGTCCGTTGAAAAAATTAACTAATCGAAGAAGGTAGAAGACTAGAAGGATAATATTCGATATTCGCCATTTTTCAATTACATCATTGCGATAATATTTTCCTTCAAGGTTAGTTTTTAATTTTAATTAGTTATAATTTTTATTTGTAGAAATTAGTTATGTTGTTATATTTTATTCGTAATTTTTTATTTGTATTTTTTTTATTTGTAAAAATTTATTTTTCTTAGAATATTATATTTTATTTTCATGTTGTTAGATTAATAGATTTAGAATATTATATTTAATGTTAAATTTATTTTTTTGTTAGAATTTATTTTAGAAAGTAAAATTTATTTTTTAAGTAGAAATTTATTTAGATTGTTGATTTCTTTTGTAAATTTATTTATTATGTTAAATTCATTTTTTTGTTAGAATTTTCTTAGAATGTTAAATTTATATTTTAAGTAGAGATTTATTAGAATGTTATTTTTTTATAAATTTATTTATTATGTGAGATTCGGTTTTATTTTTGTTAGAATTTTATTTTGAATGTTAAATTTATTTCTTAAGTAGAAATTTATTTAGATTGTTGATTTCTTTTATAAATTTATTTATTATGTTAAATTTATTTTTTTTGTTAGAACTTTTTTAGAATATTAAATTTATTTTTTAAGTAGATAATTTTTTTAATATTTTTTTATAGAAATGGCAAATCCTCCTAATCCCGTGGATGATTTTATGCATCAGTTGAGTGTGGATATTTTTGATGAAGATATAGTTGATAATACAAACCCCTCATAATATTATCAACAACCACAAGCTGACACTTCATATTATCCACGACATGCGAACCTCCCATGAAATAACCAAAGATCTTAACTATCAACCTCAACAAATCCCTACATTTACTATACCGAATCATCCTCAATATGCTTCAAGTTCCCATGAAATAACCGAAGAATTCTCATCGCAAGTTCCGACAGCACCCTCCTCTGCCGCAGAAACTTCAACCTCAAGTGTACCCCCATCACCAATCGAAGCGGGACCATCAAAAAAGAAGAGGAAGACAACTAGCCCCTCCTACGATGCACCTTGGTGGCATTTTTATGAACAAACAAACGATGCGAGCGGTGTCATGCTCAGCGGAAGGTGCAAGGTAAAAAATTGCAAAGTTTTTTATAGATATTCTAAGGCAAACGGTCTAAATGCATTTAAAAAGTATGTTGATAAATATGTGGCCAAAAATGAGGAAACACAAGATCAACCAGAACCTCATTTAGTCCAAAGCATTATAAACATGGATGGTAGTAGAACTCACCAAAGATACGATGAAAAAAGAATGTTGAGTGAGTTTGCCTAGTATATTGTCCAAAAAGAACAACCAATAAGTATGGGTAATTGCTTAAGTTTTGTCCGGTTGGTTATCCGGGATTGTGGCCAACCATTGTATAAGAGATTTCACCATAGAAAAATGATAGCCGAGATTAAAAGACAATATAACGAACGTAAAAATGATTTATTAACAACGTTTGTATATCCCAACTATAAGGTTTCAATTACCTCCGATATTTGGATGGCGATAAACACGGTCTTGGTTACTCTTGTGTTATTGCTCATTATATTGATGAAAATTGTATTTTACAAAAAAAAATTTAACTTTTCGTATCATGAAATTTCCACATACTGCACAGATTATTTATTAATCTATTATTAGTGTTTTACAATAATTTAATTTAAAAAAAATAAAAAATTAAAAAATTTCGATTTCATTCGATAATGCTAGTAATAATATAAAGTCAATTGATTATTTTACTCGATCATTAAACCCTATCATGGATGACAAGATTTTTCATCAAAAATGTGCTTGTCATATTCTTCACCTTACCGTTAAGGTGGGTATTAAAACATAAAGTGTTAATGCATTAATTGTGAAATTTAAGAATAGTGTTCACCATATTTTTTTCAAATATTATAAGAAAATAATAATTTCACGCTTGTGTGCCCGGTTGGGTTTGAGCAAGTTAAGAGTACCATGGAATGTAGATACCCATTGAAACTCGACCTATAAGATATTTCATCATTGTTTTCCTTACAAGCATGCTATAACCGAAACCTTAAATAACTCAACCGAGTGAATTCATTTGCTTATCTCCGAGAGAGAATGGGACCAACTTGAGATGTTAAAATTCTTCCTCGAGTGTCTTCTTCATGGCAACTGTCAAACTATCATATTCGTATACACCATCTACACATGAGTTACTTCATCATCTTTATCGCATATCCAAGGTGAATTATCTCTTTTTTAATTTGATTCATTTTAAACTTCATCTTTTTTAATTTTTCATCTTTTTTTCTTTCTCATTTTTTTCTATATTTTTTTCTTATATTTTTTTCTCAAAAGGTTTATCGTGAGATGAAAAATATAAAAAGTTTCGACTCCTCTCTTTCTCCAATCGTAGAAGCAATGAAAGAAAATTTTCTCAAATATTGAGAGGAAGTACCCGCCATATAATTATCGTAAATTATCTTCATCCATCATTCAAGAAAAAATACATCGTAAGGCTTCTTCAAAGTTACAAATAAAATCTACATCTACACACTAATGAGGAAGATAACCGCGTAAATAGCTTATTGGAGGAGATGTTTAACATTTATAACTCCCGATGAAATACTAATAATCGTTCTACTACCGGTCACAATATTAGGTATAAATTTTAATCATCATTCTTTCTATTACATAATTTATTCACTTATATTGTGTTCATTTTTAATCGTATAGAAGTAATAGTTCATCTGATTGCTAAATGAGTTGCGAGATGATGATTATTTTGAATATCAACAAATAAACAATAACAAATTACTGAGTTATTGTTTGGGAAACATGGAAGATGATCAAATTGATATCCTGGAGTACTGGAAGAGGAATGCAACTGCCTATTCTACATTGGCGATGATGGCGCGTGACGTATTTGCAGTGCCTGTGTCAACCGTCCCTTCCAAATCATGTTTTAGTTCAGAAAACAAGATTCTAATAGATAAGTGTACAAAATTGGGTTCAAAACTTTTCGAGCAACTTTGTGTGCAATAAAGATTGGATTGATGCTGAAAGTCGCATGCAACATGATACCACATTTGAGGCAGCAATATCCGCCATAAAAACTCAAAAAAGTGGTACCAATATCCCGATATCCTCTAGAAAATGATTCCGACAACCCATATGACATTTAAGACAATGAATTATGGTATATGCACTACGACTTCTAGGAGTTTGATATTTCTTACCATATAAATCGTTTTGTCTATTTTTAAATATTTCAATTATTCTTTTTAAAATTCTTTTTTTAAAGAACATTACTAAAAAAAAGTAATAACTCCGTCTATGTTCTTTTTACATAACCGGTCCCAAACCGGGTTAAAAGAGGAGGGTAACTTAAAATATTATCCAAATTTTATTTTATAATTTTTTATATTTTTTGATATTTTTATAATTTTTTGTATTATTTGATTTTTAAATTATTAAAAAATACATAATTAATTCGATAAAATTATTATTTAAAAGTTAATAAATTTATTTTTCAACTTTTATTATTTTTTATAATTTTCTGAAAATTTATTTTTTTGCAATTTTTTAATTTTTTTAATATTATTAGATTTTTAAACAATTAAAAATAATAATTTGAATTAGTTAAAAATTATTAATAAAAAATATGATAAATTATTATTTTTTCCAATTCATAAAAAAAATTTGGACAGGACAGTGGACCGTCCCGTGGGGGTCCGACCCCGGGGGCCAACGGTGGGACGGATTCGGTTTTTTCGAATTTGGACCGCTTAGGACCGGCCCGTGTGGACCGTGGACCGTACAGGACCGTAGACCGTCTGAGTTTGAACCGGACCGGCCCGAATCGGACTGTCTTCAAACCACTAGGTTCAACACATGAGAGGCATAATTTTACCTAACCTAATAGGCAGGGGTTTAAATGTACATGAGTTGATTCTTTGTAAGTATTTTAATTTTGACCATTGATTATTACACACCACAGATCAAATGACATGTAATGCACATGAGCGTCATTTTTTATCTTCTCAAGTGGTCCAACCATCTCATATTTATCCATTCCTTATATTATTTATTATTTCCCTTGAGCTGAAATTTCAGCCCCCACTTAGGCCTTTGGGTTAATTCTTAATCTTTCTCATGCGGAAATAATTGATCTAATGACTTAATAAAAATCTACCTTATGCACTTATTCTGAATAATTATTCTAAACAATTATTATATCTCTTTGAGAATAATTTTATTTCACTATGAAATAATATTATTCTATATCAAGCATGTTTATTATGATATTTAATATCTTATGCGATAATTTTTTACAATTATATCCAATGCACTAAAAATAAAGTTATTGTATATTATGTTTTTGTTCATTGTAAGTGACTTTATGAGATCCTATTGTTGTAAATAATTCTCAAAAATATATATAACTATATTTGTCAATTTGCAAAACAATCACCTAAGAATTTAATAGTTTTTTAGTACATGCATTGCATGGATAAAATCATAAATAAAAGAACATGCATGAAGATTTCAAGCAAAAGTTATGTTAGATTTGTAATGAACAAAGGTAACCAAATTATTCTTAAAATTAAACTAGTGAAATGAAGGTGCATGGCTCTAACCGTTGTAATGGTTAGTATAACCGTTGTAACAGATTAAATAAAATCAATACAAAGTTGAGCCAAAAACAATCAAAGACAAAACATTCTCTATCCGTTGCAACTGATCCAATAACCGTTATAACGGATCATCTGGAGAAAAATTATATTGTGTTCTTGACTACAACCGTTGTAACGAAATAAATCATTTACGTACAAAAGTTATCCAAAACTTATCAGAGGATTCTCCTTTGCATAATCGTTGTAACGGATCTCACATCCGTTACAACGAATGTTATCGAAAGAATTTTAAATTGTAGTTAGCGCACAACCGTTGCAACAGATCTCACATCTGTTGCAACGGACAATCTCGTTTAGAGTTAGAATCATCCAACTGTTGCAACGGATAAGAAATTTTTTTGCCTGATTCGCGGGACAACTATATAAAGAGATGATATCTCCTTCCTCCTCTAGTTTTTCTGCACAATTAAAAATCTTTAGATTTATTATAGATCTAACAGTCACTACTTCATTGCTAAAATCTTCATCCATTTTTAATCTAATCTCAAGAATATTTTGCAAAATCTCTATTTAAGTGAGAGCGAGTAACTTAAAAGTTTTATTATGAGATCTCTAATCTCTTCTTTTTCTTAGTTGTTTGAATTGGCCGACGGTTGCCCATTACTTGGTGTAAGGGACCGGGGGGTTTGAAGTTGTAAGACTTATTTATTTTAGTAACTCGGTGCAATTCAACAGTTGGTGGTTACGGGTCCCGGAGATGTAAGCTCTTCTAAGCCGAACTCCGTTATATTTTATATCATTTCTTTCTTTACTCTCTTTTACTATTTATTTACTATGGTTTGAATTTAATATTAAAGTACTATAGAAAACAGATCCATATCATGTTAGCTATATAATAATTTTTATAATGCAATAAACAATATCTAACATTGCACATATAGCTCTTATTGACACACAAACAGACAATATCTAAACTGCATGTTATGATCCAAATAATTCTCATATCATATGATATTTACATATATTCTCATTAGTCATTTGTATAAATTCTCATGTCACATGATATCATGAATAAATTGAAGGTTGGAATTTGATCTTTTATCCTTTATTCATTTCTTGATCCCAAATAATCCAGTATAATATGATTAACTCTTTAAACATAATTGTATTAATTATCATTGGTTATTTGTATCAATTCTCATGTCACATGAATCAAGCTTTTTTATATAACCCTATTCGTAGGTTGTTAATGGATAGGGTAGATTAACGAAAATCTCTTATTCATACTCATACATGATAAGTTAACAAAATTTTATTCTTATTTACATTCATACCCGATAACTTAACGAAAATAAAATCTTACCCATACCCATCTTATCAGGTACGATATGGGTCAGATAAAAAGTCCAACGACTTTCAAAATAAAAAATATAATATAAATAGTAATGAAAAATATTATAATAATGAAATAAATTATATAATTGATATAGAATATATTGTAATATAATTAGTAATAGAATATATTGTAAAGGATAAGGACTCATACTTTTATTTAATAAGTTAGTAAAAAAAAATTTTATGGATAAAGTAGTTAAAAAAATGAGCCATTGACAGTTAGGTGTCCGGACTTCGGAGTTAATGCGCATGGAGGGGTAATTCTGTCATTTACAAGTTTTAGGGGTGTTCGGAGCGTTTTTGACCCTGCCAAAAGCAGCGCCCGTCAGTATGATGCTTTCACCGCTTGTGGATTTTGAATCGAACCGCTTCTGGATTTTGAATCGAAGCCAGACGCTGCCAAAAAAATCAAAAAAAGAAAGAAAAGAAAGCGAGAGAGGGATGGTAAGCGCTGGCATGAACATCGAAGAGTTGAGTTCGATCCTCTCCATTCTGAAAGACATGCAAGAGAAGCTCAAGTGTTCGGTTTGGTAATTTACTAACTAATATCTTTCTTATTAGATGCATTACTTTGCACTTTTCCCAACAAATTATATCTTCTGTGTCGTAATTTATAGTTTGAACTAAATAATTGGGGTTTCTTTCATCCTCGGTGGGGATTGAGTGATTTAATGCGGATGAAGATGGACTGGAGTAGATGATCCATATGCTTATTTCTTTGAAAATGGGCTATCAAATTAAAATTAAAATTTCTATTTCTAGTCAACTGACAAATGCTATCATAAGATACTTCATCAGTCCATTGACAAATGCTTTGGTCTTGTTTAAGAAGAGCGCAAAGAAAGTTAATAGAAGTGTCTTTAGTCTGACTACGATATATTTTATTCAAAGCTTTAGATAAATAATTTCCATTTTTATCTCCAGTACTGAAAAGGAATTAAAAATTTCTATTTATTTTGTTCCGTTTCTTTTTAACAAGGTTTCCTTTAAATTTCCATTTTTATCTTCGGTACTATACATTACTATCTCCGTTGGGTGCTCTACTGCTGCATTTATTCATTCTGCAGGAGTTACTGACCTGAGAGGTTCATTAAGTTAAAATTACGAAAATAAACTAACACTTGCTGATTTTATTCTACAGCAAACAATTGCTTCAGGAACCAACCTTGTTGACCTGTGACCACATCTTCTGCAAGTACGATGCATTTGTTTTAAACTAACTATATTTGTTTAGCGTCTTCTTTATGAACTGACAAACCTAGAAAATTCTGTAATTGCAGGGAATGTATACCCAAGTACATGGTCAGCCTTTGCCCTATATGTAAAGCAAGATTCCTCTCAAAGAGTATGCGTCTCCAACTGCAACAGTTACTTGAAAAATGATACTTGTTATTTATAATGCTAATATTAACATCGTCAATTCAAGTATTTCTCTATTTTGTATTTTTTTTTTGTCCAGATCTTAGACTGGCACCATGTATTGAATATATGTTGAAGAGATGCCAAGAGATGGAAGCTTTGATAAAAGTCATAAGAAGCAACAGTGTCACTCCAGGGGTCACATTTATTGGAGAATCCAAGCTTATTCCAATTCCCCAGAATGTTAAGGTATTTCAATATTCTTAGATTCAGCAAAGAGAGTGTGTGTGTGTGTATCAAATCATGTTCAATTAGTACTACCTTTTCATGATTATTGCAGCCTGATGGTAAATCACAGATCAATACTTCCTATAAGCAAGACTCTACTCAAAGTGGTAAAGCCACTGCACCTACTAGAGGCAGGGAGTTTGACCCAGTTTCTCCGGGTTCTGAAAAGGTATTGTTTTGAATCAGACATAACACTGTTAACTTCTCATTCTCACAGGTTTGTAGATCCAAATTGTCAGTTAATTGAGGAAAATATTTGTCAAGATTCCGAACAAACTCAAATTGTAGTATAATTTTTAATCAATTATGCATGTGCATATATATGTATATGTCTAGTCACCATCTTTTGCAAACAATGTTGTTGTTCCCAGAAAATCCATATATTGGGTATCCATGGCAGCCAATGAAGTACTGATAAAAACTGATGAGGAATGAAACCTCTCAAGATCCTTTAGCACTGGTTATAAGCATACTAACTAGATTCATGGATTAATTGGATTTAGACCTGTGGTGAATAGATCGGCAGTTAAAATTTCACAAATAATTTGGGAAATACTCAAATTATTCGTGAATTTTACAAAATAGATATATTTTATTCGCCAAAAGCTCAGATGTATTTTTATATATTTATTTATTATTATTTTTTCTTTTTTTCTTTTTTCATCATCGTCATTATTATCATTGATATTTAAGATCTCTAATTTATGCTTTTAGATTGGGTTTCATTTCTAATCTACCCAATTTATTAAATTGGAGATTAAAGGTTTTGTTTTCGTTGCTTTATTAGTCATTGGCAGTGATTGAGACTAAATGGATGGGTCGAAGACCAAGGAGGTGGAGAATACGGGCTTCAAACTGTGGTACACTGGAAAAGAACGAAGTAGAAATGGTGTATGTAACCTAATTGATAAGAGTCTTAAAAATGAAGTTGTCGCGGTTAGAAGACAAGGGGACATGATCATCATGAACAAATTGGTTATTGGAGATTTGGTCTTGAATGTCATCAATGCGTATATTCAACAAGTAGGTTTGAGCGATGATGTCAAGAAATAATTTTAGGAAGACTTAGATGACATGATTTAAGGAGTCGTAGTAGTGAAAAACTTTTCATTGGAGGAGATCTTAACGGTCATGTTGGCACAACTAAAAAGGGGTGAGAGGGTACATGAGGGTTTTGAATATGACGAACAAAACCAAGAGGGAGAAGAAACCTTGAACTTCGCTGTAGTTTACGACCTTATGATAACGAACACCTTTAGAAAGAAATTTTTTTCATTTAATTACTTTCAACAGTGGCCAACACTCGAGCGAGATCGATTTTATATTTTTATTCTTATTAGTAGGGAGGAAAGACCAACTGGAAGGATTGTATGGTTATACTTGGTGAATGTGTTGTCACACAACACAAGCTTTTGGTTACTGACATTCGTTTTCAGGTACGCGTCTGGCAAGATAGAGGTTCGAAAATCACAAGAACGAAATGGTGGAAGTTCAAAGTGGACGTTTTTCAGGTGTCTAAGGATAGATTTATTGCAGAAGCACCGTGGAATGCAGGTGAAGATGCATATAGTATGTGGAATGAGATGTCGACTAATATTCGGAAAGTAGTTATAGAGGTGTTTGGAGTAACCAAAGGAAATAAACGTGAATCTAAAGACACTTTGTGGTGGAATAATGATGTATAAAAGGCAATCGGTGAGAAGAAAGAATGCTACTAACGTTTACATCACTATAGAAGTGATGAAAACATACTGAATTATAAAAATATAGAAGAAACGTAAAGAAAACTGTGAGCGAAGCAATTTGAGAAAGACAAAACAGTCAATAAACTATAATATCACAATTTCATTTAAATAAAAACCTGTCATGTTTAGTACTAATATTATACCAAGTGTGGTAAATAACATAAAGTAATGAGCTGTACCATTGTAAATTCATAATATAGGAACATCTTGGAGAAGTTAGTTACTATTATGAATTTTCTGTAAAACGTTCTATGATGAATAGGGAAATATAAGAAACACTTCACTAATTTACGCATGCCAATAGTAACCTTATAATATAATAGGCGTCTTGGGTAATTAGTATAAAAATGTCAAAAGAAAAAACACTGTTATAGTGCTCTATATCAGCTAAAACTGCTAAATAAAGAATTGTATATTTCATACTCTAGGACAGCAAAGAACAAGAAAGTGCCTTATTGTGGTGATAAAGCTTGAACTCTTTGTAAAATGGTGAACACAAACAGATTTAATAAGCCAACTGACAATGATTGATCATACTCATCTTAATGTTCTATGTATAGTAGTGACATTCAGAAATATGATGCTTATAATTGCAGAGAGACAATGCATTGGGCAAACAAGATTCATGTCCAGATCCTAATACAGGCAGGAACAAGAGAACAGAGAGGAAAGAACTGGCTGGGTCCTCTGTGAAGAGGGTAAAGTGGACCTCTTCTTGGGTCCCAATTGGCATATATGAAGACGAATGCATTTTTTGCCATTCATTTAGGCGTGACTTGAAGGTAACCGTGCCACCCTCTTTTGTTCGTGTGTGTGTCTGTGTGCATGCAGTCATGCTTAGTGCAGGCTTGTGCATCCTTGTATAGGATTATGGATAACCTAGTGTTAGTATGTTAACAATTTATGGGATAACCTATTTTTAATAACCTCATAGATTGAGATGTTTGCTCAAATGTACTATACTACTGGTTGCAATAACAATCCCAGCGTTCCAGAGTTATGCACCAATGCCATCCTTGCACTCTGCTGTATGATTCAAAATTATGGGTATTATAAAGAGTACATTTCATTTCGGGATATGTTGCAAACTGCTATTAAAAACACAACTGAATAATCTTTTCAATGTAACTTTTAGGATCAGGGTGAACTCCTTTGTATCCAGGATGGAAAGATTGTATTGGATTCTGACATTTCCAGCAAATCCAGAGTTGTATATGCTCATGAATTTTGCCTCAATTGGTACCTAATATCAAATATCAACATGAACTGTTCTTCCCATATTCTTTGTTTAGATTAATTAATCATCACTTTCACAGTAATACAGTTTTCTTGCATGGTAGTACTGAAACATCATAAAGTAATCATCACTTTCACGGTAAATACTAATCCAACATAAATATTCAATCTACTTAATTAGTATCCTATTGATGAGCTTCCTTATTACTCTCTCAGTCTCATACTCTCCCAGGGTAAATTTCAAAAATAAAATGTATTACCCAAGATATATTGCATAATTTGCATTGTCATAGTGTCCTAGCTAAACTTCCTTTTTTTTTAAAGCTTTTCTTTGAATAAACGACAGAGATATCATTTAACTAATGATGGCTTATAAACCAATCCCTATTCAAACTTGCAGGGCTCCTGAGATTTATTACCAAGGTGACCGAGTTATGAACTTGGAGAGTGAGATTCGGCGCACTGCCAAGCTCACATGTGCCAAATGTGGCCTCAAGGGGGCAGCTCTTGGTTGTTTCTATGAGCCTTGCCCCAAGAGCTACCATCCACATTGTGCATACCAAGTTCATGGATGCCGCTGGGATAAAGTATGTGCTACTATGTCGGTGAAGTTTGTCATTATTAAGTTACTTTGTCTGTTGCTACTTTGAAGGACATTTTGGACACAATAAGGTTTCTTGAATATGCTGCTTATCAATCCCTAACCTTAAACAAACAATACTTCAAATTAAAGTATATGGTTTGTCTTTTAAGTTCCAGCCAGTAACATAATCACTGGTGATCTAAATTGTAAACTTATTAATCCCTATCCCTACTCTAACAAACCTCAAACTAAAAATTGCAATTGGTCTTTAGTGTTCCAGCCTGTAGCATACTGAGCACTGTTTAAATTGCTGTTAGCTGTGAAATTTGTTATTTATTATAAATTAGGATTTGTCTTGACATCTGGAATTCAATCAAACAGGAAAATTACAATATGTTGTGCCCAGATCATGTATCTAAGAAACTGCTATGTGATAGTGGTCCTTCCCAATCTGATACGGCAGCTAATGAGAGCAATCATAGACCAGCCTGGAGGTTACAGTTTCCTATTGCATGCATCAAATTGAAAATCTAATATGTGGGCATGATTTACCCCATTTTATTTTTTTTTTAATTTCAGTTTCATGCTTTGTAGGCCACAGTCAACTCAGATAACGCAAAATGTGCATCGTCAGCAAAGTAAAAGGAATAATTTGATCCAAACAGGAGTGACTGAATTGAGTAAAGGGAAAATATTAGTGCTTCTTGGTCTTCAGCTGAGACAAGCAGACATGGTAATCAACACTTAAGTTCCACATTGATGTTGAACTTTCATTACAACAAATCTATCCATGGAATAGGGTTCTGTACTGGTATTATTTGTAATTTTATTATTCTTTTAAATATATATTTTTTTAGGGTCACTTTGATGGGGCTTATTTACTTTCGTATTTTCGGTTCAGGAAATCTTGGAAGATTTTTCACATAGGTTCAGTGTTATATTAACTGGAGAATGGAGAAATGATGTGACACATGTTGTCACCTCTTCCGATACCACACAGCTGAGGCATGCTTTTGAGGTTATGATGGCTATCTTGCATGGCACTTGGATAATCACAATTGGATGTATGAATGAAATCAATTAGTCTACCAGTCTTTTGTGTGTTAGAATGCATGGCTTAAACTTTTTAATTTAGTGTTTCCATTTTGTCTGCAAATTTCAGGGATCAAAGCATTATTGGAGAAGGAAGGTGTACCTGAAGAACATTATGAGGTGGATCAAGATTGTTATGGTTCCTTGGAGGGGCCCAGGAGAGGAAGAATGAGAGCAATGGCTAGCAAGGTCTGTCTCTCCCCAAAAAATTGATTTTTATTTGCACTGAGGTTTTGGTAAGGTATGACCTTTCTAATTAAATATTAAACTCCTCCCACACAGGAAAGTAAACTCTATTGATGGTGTGTTAATTGGGTACAGTCAGGTCTAGTTCCATAGTGATAAAAAATATTTATATTATATTATAAAGAGCGTATGTATTGAGGGCGTCCATTTACTCAGTGTTTGATATAGGTGAAATGTCATATATACCTCTTTATAAAACTTATAAAAATAGAGTGTAATGACCAAAATAGTTTTTTATTATTTTTGAAGTTTTAATTGTGCATCTATGAGAAAGATAAATATGAAAATTTCTCAAAAACATCAAATGTGTTGGATATGAAGTTATATTTCACATTAATGATATTTATATTTCTTTTTTTGTATCAAAATAAAATTAATTAAGTAACAAAAACCATGAATAATGAACAAAACACTAGATACAAATATACTAGTCAATTATATAATATTTGTCCCATAAGAAGTAAGATAGACCCTGTGAATAACACTGGTTCTTTGCTAGTCTAATAAATGCTGAATGATAAGGCAATGACAGACATATCTTGATTTCTTCTAAACCATCCTCTTTTAGGTAAAGCATTTTTCTTTATTAATGCTGGTAAAAGATTTTTCTTGAAAGTAGTGGTTTTTCATCTGTTTCATTACAACAACAACAACAACAAAGCCTTTAATCTCAAATAAATTAGGGTAGGCTAGAAATGAAACCCAATCGAAAAGCATAAGATCAAAGATCTCAAATATCAGTGATAATAATGAATATGATGGAAGAATAAAAAATAAATAAATAAAATAATAATAATAATAATAATATATAAATAAAGATGATAATGATAATATGCTAATAATAGTTACAATAATAGCAATAATAACAATAATAATAATAGTACAATAAACCTCTATTATAAAATCTATTTCTAAATCCTTAAATTCTATTTTAAAATCTAATTCTAAATTCTAAATCTTAAAATCCTATCTAAACCTCTATTTCTGAAATCTATTTCTAAATTCTAAATCCTAAAATCCTAAAAAATCTAAGAATATGAAGTCTATAACTCTATTATTAGACTCTAACTCCTAAATCATGGTTCAGGTACATAAATCGCTATCTTCCACGGACTCCTATTCAAAGCAAGCTCTTCGGATATATTTCATTCCTTCAAATCTCTTTTTATTGTTTTCTCCCATATCAGTCTCGGTCGACCTCTTCCTCTTCTTGTATTTTCAGGACGACTTAAAATACCGTTGTGTACTGATGCTTCAGGAGGCCTCCGTTGGATATGACCAAACCATCGCAAACGATGTTGGACTAGCTTCTCTTGAATTTGTGCTACCCCAAGTTTGTCCCTAATATCATCATTTCGATTCCATCTTTCCTTGTGTCGCCACATATCCAACGTCCGCATTTCCCTACACTCATCTTCCGGATGTGTTGTCCTTTTGTAGTCCAACATTCTCGCGCCATATATCATCGCGGTTAATCATTCGATCTTTTTTACTTTGTTTGGGACCTTGTCTCCAACGTTTGTCTCCATTTTACCCATCAACTCTTATTCTATGACTAACATCTTCATCGATCTCTCCTCACTCCTCGATCCCAAATGTGTGTCATTCATTTACTACTCGTCCATCCAAACTATATTTAGTTTTCCCATTGTCGACATATATATTCGGTTTTTGTCTTATTAAGTCTAAAACCTTTCGATTCTAAAGTTTGTCTCCACAACTTTAGTTTTGATTGACTCCACTCGCTCGTCAATCGCACCACATCATCAACAAAAGAGCATACACCAAGGAATATTTTCTTGTATGTCCTTTGTGATCTCGTCCATCACTAAGGTGAAAATATATGGACTCAATCTTGACCCTTAATGTAATCCTATCTTAATAGAAATATATCGACTCGCCGTCACATGCTCGATATAAGTCACGATTTGTGTACATATCCTTAATAAGGGTAACGTACTTTGTTGGGACTAGTTTCCTTTTGAGCGCCCATCATATGATATTTTTCGGAATTTTATCATATACTTTCTCTAAATCAATAAATATCATATGTAGGTCATTCTGTTCTCGATGTCTCTCCATAAGTTGTCTTATCAAGAAAATTGCCTCTATAGTGGACCTCCTAGGCATAAAACCAAACTGATTTTTAGAGACAGTTGTCAATTTTCTTAAACGGTGCTCGATCACTCTCTCCCAAAGCTTCATGGTATGACTCATGAACTTAATTCCTCTGTAATTAGTACAACTTTGAATATCTCCTTTATTCTTGAAGTTTGGTATTAATATACTTCTTATCCACTCATCAGGCATCTTATGGACCGAAAAATGGTATTAAATAGTTTAGTGAGTCACACTATTGCTATATCTCCAAGACATCTCCATATCTCAATCGGGATGTCATCCGGTCCTAATGTCTTACCCGTTTTCATCTTTTTTAAAGCTTTTTTCACCTCAAACTCTTGAATTCTTCAAACAAATCGCCTATTGATGTCAATTGAGTCGTCCAACTCGATCGCGGTTTTCTCACTCTCGTCGTTGAATAGCTTGTCGATATGCTCTCCATCTGTTCTTAATCTCCTCATCTTTCACCAAAAGTCTATCGGCCTCATCCTTAATACATTTAACTTGGTGGAAGTCTTTTGTCTTCCTTTCTCGAAGTTTAGTCATCGTGTAGACATAATTTTCGCCCTCTTTCGTATCTAATTTCCGATACAACTCCGTGTATGCCTGACCCCTTGTTTCGCTCACAGCTTTCTTTGCGTTTCTTCTAGCTTCTTTGTACTTATGTATGTTTTCATCACTCTTGTTGTGATGTAAACGTTTGTAACATTCTTTTTTCTCATTGATAGCCTTTTGTACATCATCAATCCACCATCAAGTGTCTTTAGGTTCACGTTTATTTTCTCTAGTTATTCCAAACACCTCTATAGCCACCTTCCGAATGTGAATCGTCATCTTCTTCCACATATTATCCGCATCCTCACTTTCGTTCCACGATCCTTCTGCAATAACTCTATTCTTAAACACCTGAGAAACGTCCCCTTTGAGCTTCCACCACATCGTACTCGTTATTTTCATGCCTCTATCTCGCCGAACGCATACCCGAAAATAAAAATCAGCCACCAAAAGTTGTGTTGTGTGACATGACAACACACTCGTCATGTATAACCTTACAATCCATACAGCTTGGTCTCTCCTCCCTTCTAGTCAGGACAATCGATTTGGCTCGAGTGTTGGCCACTGCTGAAAATAATTAAATGCGATTTTTTCTTTCTAAAGAAGGTGTTCGCTACCAAGAGTTCATAAGCTATAGTGAAGTTCAAGATGTCTTCTCCTCTCGATTCTCGTTCGCCATATCCAAAACCCCATGTACCCTCTCTCAACCCTCCTCTAATCGTGCCAACATGACCATTAAGATCACTTCCAATGAAGAGTTTTTCACCGCTGTGCACTCCTCTAACTATATATTCTAAGTCTTTCCGTAATCGTCTCTTGACATCATCGCTCAAACCTACTTGTGGGGCATACGCATCGATGACGTTCAAGACCAAATCTTCAAAAATCAATTTGATCATGATGATTCTGTCCCTTGTCTCCTAACGCGACAACTTCATTCTTAAGGCTCTTATCAATTAAGATGCCTACACCATTTTACTTCGTTTTTTTCCTGTACCACAATTTAAAGCCTGTATTCTCCACCTCCTTAGCCTTCTGACCCATCCATTTAGTCTCCTGAACGTATAAGATATTAACGCGTCTCCTAATCGCAGTATCAACTAACTCCCTTAGCTTACCTGTTAAGGACCTTACATTCCAACTACCTAAACGAATCCTACTTTCCCGACTAGCTTCCTTGCCCCTCGCATCCGTCGAGTCAAGTGCGAAGACCCTTGTTCATTTGACACTACATCCGGACGCCGATGCAGCGCGTCACTAAGGTGATGACGATCCGGCCCTCGCTCACTTGTCACGATATCCGGGTTCTAATATGGTGCGCCACTAAGGCGGTGACGATCCGGCCCTTGTTCTTTTATCACCATATCCGGGTTCCAATATGGCGCGTCGCTAAGAGGGTGACGCCCCAACGAAAATTGACTGGGTTTCATTTCCATAAATATCGGTTGTTTTAGTACAGGGCTCGCCACACCCACCGCAACCCCCCTCTTTTATTCTGACTTATGACAAACTGTGCAGAAACTAGTCCACACAAGTGGAGATTTTCACCAATTTCATTAATGAAATCAAATATTCTTATGCTACCACAACCCGGTATAGTAGGTATTTAACAACTAAATCTGCTATAGAGTCTATTTAAACTATTACGTCCAGGATAACAATGCGCAAACAACCAAAAACGCCTTACATGTTAGACAACAAAATTCAACGGTAAAAAGAAATTGCTAATTCAGGATTTAAATCTTTCCAATCTTCTCTTTAAGCTCAAATGGCAAAGTCTTTTCACCGCAAAACCTTCTATTCCTGCTGAAATTATAAGAAAAGTGCAATGTCATATAGAGGATGGGGCATATATCTAAACATTAAAACCATTAGAGTTAAATTGAAACTTTTTCTCTTATTGCAGGCTCCTAATCTCTTTGCAAGATTTGGCTTTGTGTTAAGCAAGGACATCCCTTTAAAAACCAAATGCCACCTGACAGAGCTGCTGATTGCTGGTGGTGGGAAAGTCTTGCAAGAAGGGTCTGAAACGGACCCAGGTTCAAACAGGCGCCTGCTCACCACATATCTGGTCTACAATGGAGAATCACCACAGGAGTTGGGGCCAAGTGGGGCGATGGATCAACTACTGAAGTTGGCTAAGAAAGAGCACTGTACTCGGCTTGTCAGCCATAAAAGGGTGGAGAAAGCCATAGTGGATTTTGATTGTGATGTTTTGAACAAGGAGTGGTTCGAGGAGTAGATATTTTTCCATGTCCTCATATGTCTATGATGGCTAGTGGGTTAATTGTTTATTTTCCTTTGCTCAGGAGGTTAATGAGGATTGCTAAACAAAATCAAAATTTTGTGCATACAGCAAGAGGCAGCCATCGTAGGAACATTTTGTAAATATTCAAAATGATGTGAAGGACACTGTTCCAGAAAAGAAAACCAAATTAATGTAAATAAAATTAGCTCCTTAGATGCTTATCAGTATAATGGATGTTGCACTTCTATGGAAAGACGAGGTAACAAGTCTAATTGAGGTATTTTACCAAGCACCAAGCAAAATATATAATGCTGTTCTTCATTCAAATATAATACTGTTTATTCATTCAAACTTCAAATATACCATAAACATGATAAAGTTGATTTTATCATCCAATCAGATTCACTGGACAAAAAAAATAACAGACAATCAGCTTCGACATCAAGCCATATGTGGATGGTACATGGAGATGGCAAACATTATAGAATTTTATATGCTTTTGTTCCTAGATGGATCCTTGTACCGTGGCATCTGCCGATCTGCGTCTTTGTCAATCGAACTCCTTTGTACAGATTCTCCACCATTTAGGTTGGCAAAAAAAAATCATACTTCATGTATCATTCATAATTTGTTCGAGGTTGACTTAAATTTGACACATTCATTAAGCTTTTTAACTTAATGAGTTGAATTTGAATTAAGTCTAACTCAATTTACTAACATCATTAGGAACATTAAACTATTAATATTTATTATTTATATTATTTTATTATAAACTTTAGTTTATATAAGTTATAAATTATTATATAAAATATGTATAAAGATTGGAGGTCTCGGAGGAAGTAGAAGGATGAATTGTTGGGGACGGTTGCTAGATCCTGAAGGGAGTGGATTCCTAGTTGCAATCTTAGTTGGTCAAACCACAGGGAGTTTGGATTCATATATATGGTCCATAATCATCGAAGAAGTAGGGAGTCATTTTGAGCACGTAGGTCTATGATATCTAATCCTCACATCTTCTTGGACAGTGTGAGGGAGCCCCAGGTGATGAGGCAGTATCCTCCCGAGAAAGTTCTAACATGTTTGTGAAGTTATTGAGGAGATCTATAATGGATATGAGGTTTTGTGGGTGGGCTGACTTATATATGATTGTGTCGTCAGCGAACTGCAGATTGATCTAGAGTATAAATTCTAAAGTATAGATTCTATTGATCTATAGTATTTTATAGTATTTTGGGGGTTTGCACGAAGTTTGGTTGGCACTCTGTGATGAGTGCTTGGAGGTTTTGACGACTAAAATGAAAAGTATAGGCGATAACGGATTACCCTGTCTTAGGCCTTTCCGATGAAAGAATGACTAGTCCACGTGGCCATTTATGCGAATTGCAGATGATGATGATGATGATGATATAAATAGATTGTGCAGCCATGAGATCCATCATTCCGAGAATCATTTAGTCTACATTAATTTCAGTAAGTAATCCCACGAGATTGTATCGAAAGCTTTTTTGAAATCAATTTTGAGGACAACTGATGGTATTTTGGTACTATGCATGAAGGAGAGGGTCTGCCTAGCCACTAAGAAGGTTTCCCTTCAGACGCGTTATTAGTGGTCAGAACTGTGTAGGAGGTTGCAGGGACGTGGAAGTGGAGTGCAATATCTTGTAGAAGCCAAAGATTAGGGGCGCCCGTTTTCTTAACTGGACATTTTAAATTAGCGCCGTCCCGAATATGATGGGAGGACACGAGCGTCCATTCTAGATTTTACAATCTCAGTTTAAAAATTAAAATTCAATATTTTACCGGGCTTAGATGAAAACAGGTGGCCCTAGTAAGCTTTGCAACCACTCAGCCACATGAATAAGTTATTGAAAATTTTAAACTTTAATGTTTTGCACACTTCATACACTTTGACGAGCACGATGTTAGGAATGAAAGAATCTGAGAAGCAATGTATAAAATCTGGAAGCAATGACCAAAATTATTCCTCTGTAGAAACAAATCATTATTTTTTTGTAAGCGAATCCTTGATGCAACAAAACCAAAACAAGCATTTAATAGCATCAATTTATTATGAATTAGGATATGAGATTTCAAAAGCACAATAAAAAGAACAGCATCAAACAAAAGGAAATCATAAATTCCACAGAGCACAATCTTTGACCAAATATTGTAAAACTGAATTACTTGAACATGATACCTTCTAATATACTCTTAATGACAATGAGTCACATGACCACACCCTGCATTGCATAAGATGGCCGACAAGACCTCTTGCCTTCTCCTGCAACAGTCTTCACAGGATGAGACTGCAACATGAGTTCATCCTCTCCAAGTCGGCAGCTGACTCAGCAAGACATGTTCAAAGAGGAGGAGAAGTTGCAGTTTTTAGGATTGATATTCCAGGAATAACTTAGTATAATTTTTGGTAAGGCTATTATGATGGGTAGTGTAGTTAATAAGTTAGTGGGATTTATTCTGGATGCTATTTTGAATAGGTTAATAAGAGCAAGTTAACAAAGAGAAGAGTTTCCACTGTTCAATATACTGGTACAGCAGTACTGATTTCGTTTTTTTGGTAAATTTTCCAATAATTTCTGGTATGAGAGCACAGTTGACCCTACAGCCGACAGCAGCGCCACCATCAGCATGTCTAATTCGACGTTACCTCTGTTCAAAGGTGAGAACTGTAAGTTCTGGAGCATCAAGATGTGTATGATGCTGAGACCTGACGGTTTGTGTGAACTGGTAGAAAACGGAGCGAAATCCTGATCTGACAGCAATTGACACAACCAAGCATGATGCAAAGACACTCTTCTTCATCAGCAAGTCTTACACGAATCGGTGTTCGCGAAGCTTGCAGCAACAACAACAGCAAAGGAGGCCTAGATGACTATGAAAGCTGTGTTTCAGGGAAGTTCAAAGGTTGTTGTCATTAAATTGCAAGGTTAAGGCGTGAATTCAAACATTGAGCATGAGCCAAGGTGAATTGGTTCAGTCATTTCTCACCAAAGTCACATCACTTGTCAATCAAATTCATAGTTATGTGAAGACCTCTCTGAACAAACACTAGCAATGAAGTTACTGCGCAGCCTGACAACTAAATTCAACCATCTGGTGGCGGCAATTGAAGAATCAAAAGACTTGACTACCTACAAGTTCGATGAATTGATGGATCAATTGCAGGCCCATGAAGTTCATCTCAACAGATCAGAAGAAAGAACTGACACCAAAGCTTTTTATGACAAGGTGTTTGTTTAAGGTGCTTGTTGGAGGAGTTAAATTGTGAGCAGAAGGGTGCAACAATACTCTATTGTGATAATCAATCGACAAGTGCAATTGGCAACAACATGAGGCATTACAAGTATTCAAACGAATGAAAGAAAAATTTCCACTGCTTGCAGGTTCAATCTCATTTTAAATTCTTCTTTACAGTCTCTGCTAGAGCCACATTACCATGCATCTGACAAGCCCCCAAAAGCATTCTCCAAATAATTTGGTCAGGCCTTAATGGCATCTTCATAATGAAGTCATATGCAGTGTCCAATTGGCCTGCTCTTCCTAGGAGATGTACCATGCATCCATAATGTTTCATTTGTGGTTCAATATTGTGAGCTTTCATTCTTTTGAAATAACTTAGCCCAATGTCTACTAATCCTCCATGAGCACATGCAGTTAAGATGCCTAAAAATGTAGTATCATTGGGCTTAATTTCTTGTTTTAGCATGATAGAGAACATTTCTAAGGCATCCTGTACAAATTCATTATTTGCTAGACCTAGTATAACTATATTCCATGATATGGTATCTTTTTCTTTCATTCGTTTGAATACTTGTAATGCCTCGCTGATGGATCCACATTTCATATACATGTCAATAAGAGCATTCCCAACATGTATGTCGGCTCTGATATTATTGTTTCTTACGTAATTATGTGCCCATCTACAAAGTTGAAGACAGCCAAGGTTTGCACATGCAGAGACAACACTGGCAAGAACAATTTCATCCGGTTTCACCTTTGCCTTTAGCATTTTTCTAAAGAGATACAATGCATCAGAAAAGCACTTAGCCTGGGTATACCCAGAGATCATAGAAGTCCATGAGATCAAATCCCTCTGAGGCATTTCATCAAACATATTTCGTGCAGAGGCCAAATCCCCTCCGTTTACATATGTTGTTAGCATTGCATTCAGCGTTATAATGTTTCTCTCGTTCATACAATTAAAGATTATTTCAGCTGATTCGACCAGACGGCATCTCCCATAGTAGTCTATAAGTGTGTTGCCCAAGTAAAGATCTATCTTAATACAATTCTTCTCTATATGGCTCACAACTGATTCTCCTAATCTCCATGCACTCAACTGACTGCAAGCTGACAGAACTTTCACCATGGTGACCTCATCGCCAATAATTCCTGCTTCTCTCATCATGCCAAACAACTTCAAAACTTCTCTCATGTCACCCAATTGACTATATCCTGAAATAATTGTGTTCCATGAAATCACATCTCTAACAGGCATTTCACTGAACATTAACCGTGCATCACCCAAATCGCCACAAGCCACATATAAGTGCACTAGCCCGTTGGAGATAAAAACATCTAAAAGATAGCCAAGTTTTAAAATGCTGGCATGAATCCGTTTACCATCTCTAATTGAACGAATCACACTACACGCCTTGAGTACAAACGGAAATGTCATGTTGTCTTCCTTCAGGCCTTTCGATCTCATCCTATCATAGAAAACAACCGCCTCTTGAGGCGTTTCACTCTTACAAAGACCTCGAATCATAGCGTTCCAAAGAAAAATGGTCGGTGCTTGGATTTGGTTGAAGAGAGCATGTGCATCGGGTAGGTTTTGTGGAGAAAGAGCGTAGGAGACCAGAATTTTGGAGAGGTGTGATTGGTATTGCTGCAAATCGGATACAATGAGGTGTGCGTGAAGCTTTCTAATGGAACCCATGGAGGTTTACTCCATTGGCAGTGCCAGTGAGAACCACTAACCAGAAATGGTGGCCACCCCATTCGAGGGCGGCACAGAGTTCATGTCAGGTTCGAGTTGAGGGCCTGGCCTAAATGGGCTCAGCCCAATTGTTGCAAATCAATTAATCAAACCCCTGGTAGGCCGGTAGGCAAAATTTAAGGGCTGAACTTTTTTAGAGTTCCTGCACCATAATGCAAGATTTATATTTGGTCATTTTATTTTTATTATTCCTTTTTAATCCCTAACTTTTAATATTTATCTAAATTTATTCACTGAATTTTTTATTCAAACTTAACAAATTACTTACATGACCCTTATTTTCAAGTTTACACATGCATATACAGGCCATTGTGAAAATATTTGTATCAATCGATATACAAACGTCTCAAAAATATACTTTATCATATATATACAATTTTTATTTATGATTCTTATTAAAATTTTCATTTAAAAATCTTATGGAGTATAATTTTTTATTTTTAAAATTTTTTAAGTACTTATTTTTTTTAAATCGGCTCTAAAATTAATAAAAGTATTGAATATATATATATATATATATATATATATATATATATATATCTTTTTCTCTAAACACCCATACATATAAATTTTAAAGTACGAGAATACAAGACACATTCAATTTTTCTATTTATCTTCCTTTAAAAAAAATAGGAAATTATTATGTTTTAAAATATTAGCAGTTCTTAGAAGCAGTAATGCCATTTATAATATTCACTCTTAATTTAATATTTTTAATTTATTAAATAAATAAATAAATTATCTGTTTTCTATAATAATTAAATCATACAAAACTAGAATATTTTTAGTCATAAGTACCGACTTTCAATGTAGTATAACATTTGTAAACTAAATATGAAATTAAATAAAAAAGTTTCTTGGTCAAAAAAATGGAATTAGATTTTTTTGAAATAAAATAATAGTGTTAGATAACGTAAAACAAGTTAACGTGCAAACATGCATAAAAGTATGCTATAAATAATATAACGATAATAATTTATTAATTTTTCTTACAAATTTAATAAACATTCAAGTCTATATGTCATTAGACGTTTTCTATTAAGTTTGGATGGGAAAGTTAATGGGATAAACAAATTTGGATAGATATCAAAGTTTAGATATTAAAAATGGATATATGAAAATTCGTTGATTAAATATGGATTTAAGATAGAGTGTAGTGACTTACGAAAAAAATACCTGTAAATTTCATGAACTACTAATACAAGGATAAATTATATACATTTTCAATTTTTTCAGATTATTAATAAATGTTATGAATTGTTTCTGAATTATTTGCAAATCATACCTGAATTACTTATAAATTATTTGCATAATTTGTTTTCTTCCTTAAACTTTATATTCTGAAATCTGATTTGATATTTCCACAAACTATTTTGAAATCTGAATTATTCACAATGAATTCTATATAAGCTCTTCTTTACTGTGCAAGTGCGATAAAAAATTTATTTCATTAAAAATTTCGAGTTCAACATTTTGGTCCCTGTAGACAATAATGATACAGTTTCATTTTTGGAAACCATGAACGGAGTTGAGGTTGCAATTTGGGACGGTGTGGACAAAAGTTGGTTGTTGGAATATTGCAGCTGTATTGAACTCTGAATTATTACACGGGGAAGAATCCGAAGAAACAAGGGAACTATCAACTATATATGAAGAGACGTACCCATTTGTTTCACTTAAAATTAAGAAAATGTTTCATGGCACTTTCATTTGCTTATTAATTACGGAGAAACGTGTTCAACTTCTATATGAACAAAACGTGTCATGTTTTTAATTACAGATACTTTAATTAAACAAGTATCCTAAATTTTTATTTAAATATAATTCTACAATTTGACAATCCCGTTTCATAATTTTACCGTTATATATCCAATTAAATTTACGCGTTTCAATATTTTATTTAAATAAATTACTCAACTTAACAATTTGGTCTTAATAAAACTTTTATCTGACCTGAAAACAGAACTATTAGTAATATTAAACCAGAATTAAGACAAAAATTTCATGTAATCATTGCTTGAATATCTTAATTTCTATTTTATGCATTTAGTGTTTTACAGATTTATCTATTATATTAATATTTCCAATATTTTCAACATATGATTAATAGGGTTTTCAATAATCTCAACATATATTGCTTTCTATATATATCATTCTAAAATTTTAAACTTAAACTCATAAAGAGACCAGACTCAGTATCATATGAATTAAACATGCAATTCACAATAATGTAAAAGTTATTAAAAAAAAGAAATTACACAGCAAAACACGTGGGACTAAAGTACACGGAATTTGAATAAATAATATATATGTATATATATATTGTACATTAGAAATTTTAAGAGGCCTAAATATGATATCTTTATTCCGTATTCTTGATTTTTTTTTTTTCTGATTATGAGGCGGGACCATGAAAGCGACGTACTTGCAACTTCTCTCAACTTTATCTGATATGGAATCACCATCTACTACCAGATTACCATTTTTTTCAGGCACTGTCTTTATTTTCTTTCGAATAAAAATTTGAGTTAACTTTTTGGTCGTTTGCTGGATATCTTAACGTTTGGTGGCATTGGTGTTTTCGAAACACTTCGAAGCGAAGAATCCTTAAATGTTTATTTTTTTTTTTGGAAACGTCTGAATTGGAAAATAGTAATATGTATTTAGTAACTGAGAGCAAGAAAAAAAAACTGAGCAGCCTGTTAGGTGACCAAAATGTGTATAATAAGAGTTGGAGGTATCTAATTGAGATGTAATCAAGCAAATGATTGGCGGTCCAAGTTGTTTTTTCATGCGAAGCAACAGCCCTCGACGGGAAAGACACATATGTTCGTGTCCCTTACGTATCACATTGACGTGCACGTACCCGACACGGACAGCTAAAACCCAAGTACCAATAAACGATCAGCCCCATTGACAAGACAAGAACATATTCAAGTCGTTTTATCAAAAAAAAAAAAAAAAAAATCAAGTTGTTCCACGGAGGTGAAGACTCGGAAAGCGTGTCAATCGGTCGTATCAGATTTTTTTTATCTGATTCGTTTAAATTTAAATAAAAAATTTTAATTCATATTTAATCCGATTTGTATAAAATAATTAATTATTTTTTATAAATAAAAATAATTAATATTAATTAATCTTAGTTAATATATATTTAATCTTTAATTAGTACTAAATTATAAAATTACTTCAAAAAACATAATTAAACGTGTCGTGTGTTGATCTGAACCAAACCCGACCTGATTCGGATCAAGAAAATTAGAATAATATCCGACCCATTTGTTTTTGAATCATATCAGATCGTGTGGGGTCAATATTTGACACCCCTACTCGGGCTAGATCATGTTAGGGCTATCAACGGTTGTGGTATCATCATTATTTTATTATTTTTGATCTGATTAGATTCGATGAGTTTAAAATCAAATTAAAATTTCTTTGATCCAATATGAATAAAATAATTAAATATATATTTTTAAGCAAATTAATATTAATCAATATATAACAAATAGTAATTAGTGTATATATAATTTTTAATTAGTGTTAAATCATAAAATAAATTAAAAAACACAACTAAACGGATCACATTGACTTGTATCTAATCCGATTGATGAATGGTCAACAAAATCTTAGCTCATACTCGAATCATTTATTTTCAGATAATTTCTAATCGGGTTGACCCACCGGGTCAGATTAAGTTTTGAAATCATACATAATTAATTCCATACAGAACAGAAGAAGAGTCAACAAAATAAAATTAATGAGTGTTGGTGGAAATTAGTGTCACTCGCCTAACACCATTAGTCACTAATCAAGCTTCGCTTCTACTGTATAGATATGAAAGCATAACTTTGCTTCAACCCATTCTATAAGTCAATTTGCAAGGTACTAGATATTTAAATGCATAATATTGTTTTTTTGCAAGTAAAAATAGAATCTTGCACACAATTAATTGTTATACTATCTTTAACAATACATGATAAAATAAAAAAACTGATGCATCCAAAAATTTATCGAAAGTTTATATATATGTGTGTGATAATTTGCTTTATAAAGCACAAATTATCCCATATTTTAAGTTAATATCTTATATTTTAAAATTCAATCGACGATCCAAACTATTAAATATAATTTTTATATTAAAATCTCATTAATAAATTTTATATTTTTATATTTTTACTATTTATTTGGAGATGTACAAATTTCATTGATCTGACGTTTCCTGAACCATTCAAAACTAATAAAATTTCTACCACTTTAAATAAATAGCAAAAATATTAATATTTATATATATAGAGAGAGAGGTAGACTATTGTGAAAACGTTTGTATTTCAGCCAATATGCAAACTGATCAAAAATTATACTTTAAAATCTTTAAAATTTTTATTTATGATTCTCATTAAATTCTTCATGTAAAAATTTTATGCGATACAAAAAAAAATTTAAGCTTTCTAATTATTTGTTTTCGTTTTTTGAAAAAAATGATGTAGAAACATTCAATACTTTATTATTATTTTTGGGGATGATTTTTAAAATAATTATTAGAAAACTCTAAAAAATAGAAAAAATTTATATCCCGCAAGATTTTTATATGAAGCATTTAATGAGAATCATATATCAAAACTTTGAAGAATTTAAAGTATATATTTTTTATATGTTCTCATATCAGCGTAATACAAACATTTTTGCAACAACATATATAAAGAGTTGGGTTATGGTATTATACATAATATGAGTCGTTCCCGTGCTATGAATCATTTTTTCGTTCTCAAAACCTAAATATTCAATATGAACTGCCCAAAATAATTACATATAAAAATTTAATTGGGGACCAAATTATATATATATATATATAGAGAGAGAGAGAGAGAGAGAGAGAGAGATAGAATTGTGAAAACGTTTGCATTTCGGCCGATATACAAATTGATCAAAAACTATATTTTAAAATATCAAAAAATTTAATTTATAGTTTTAATTAAATTCTTCATATGAAAACCTTATGGGATACAAAAATTTGGAGTGTTTTGAGTTTTTTAAGCCACTCTTTTGAATTTTTGAAAAACTAGCTCTAAAAATAATAATAAATATTTAATGTTTGTGTTGTATTTTTTCAAAACTCAAAACACTCCAAATTTTTGTATCCCATAAGGTTTTCATATGAAAAATTTAATGGAAATCATAAATTAAAATTTTTTATATTTTAAAATATAGTTTTTGATCCATTTGCATATCGGCCGAAATGCAAACGTTTTCACAATAGTCTATCTCTCTCTCTCTCTCTTTCTATATATATATATATATATATATATATATATAATTTGGTCCCCAATTAAATTTTCATATGTAATTATTTTGAGCAGTTCATATTGACTATTTAGGTTTTATATATGTTGTTACAAAAATATTTGTATTATGCTGATATGAAAACATATCAAAAAATATACTTTAAATTCTTCAAATTTTTGATATATGTTTCTCATTAAATGATTCATATAAAAATCTTGCGGGATATAAATTTTTTCTATTTTTTTAGAGTTTTCTAAGTAATTATTTTAAAAATCAGCCCCCAAAATAATAATAAAGTATTGAATGTTTCTACATCATTTTTTTCCATAAAACGAAAACAAATAATTAGAAAGCTTAAAAAATATTTTTTTTTGTATCGCATAAATTTTTACATGAAGATTTTAAAGTATATATTTTTAATTTATTTTTTATATCGGTCAAAATACAAATATTTTCACAATAAGGTGTGTGTGTGTGTGTGTTTGTATATGTATATATACATACATATAAAGAGAGAGAGTGAAAGAGAGACTTATGCTATGATGAGTTGTGAAGTACCAATTGTCTTTTTTACTTAGTGTCATATGTTTTATTTTCAAATTTAAAATATTTATGCAATCATTCAAAGTGTTCTTCATATTAAAATATACTTGAAGATCAAATTTATATTTTATTTGAAATTTTTTTGAGGGTTAGAAAACCGTTAATATTGGAAATCATAAACTCAATGTATTTTATACCCTAAAAAAAATATAAAATTTAATCTCCAAGCATAGATTAATACGGAGATCACGTTGAACAATTTGATTGGTCTTTTAAATTCAGAAATGAGAGATATAAAATGACTAACGATAGCATAACTCTCTTTTCTCTCTTTCTCTCTCTCTCTCTCTCTCTCTCTCTCTCTCTCTCTCTATATATATATATATATATATATATATATATATATATATATATAATGTTTCTAGAAATATTTCGACCGAAATATTGATTGTTCAAATTTTAAAATCCAGTGTTTGAAATATTAATCTAGATAAGTCAAAAAAATTATGTATAAAACTTACAGTACTCCAATTTTATCATTTTTTAGAATTTTGTTTTTATTTTTAAAAGATGGTCCTATAAATAATAGAAAATGCTAATATTTATTTGTGAAAATTGGTCATTCTTAAAAAAACATCAAAAATAAAAATAAAATTCTTAAATTGATAAAAAATTAGCGTGCTATGATTTTTTTCGTACAATGATTTTTTTGAACTATCTAGATCAATATTTTAGATACAATATTTTAAAATTTGAACCATGAGTATTTCAATCTAAGTACTTATGGAAGCACAATAGATAAATTATCTATGTATATGATATATATGTGTGTATGACTTAGAATGGCGTTAGGATTTGGGATATAACTATTGATTGGTATGGGGATTAGATACAGGTAGGGTTGTCAATGGGTCGGGTTTGGGTTAGGTCACATTTTTTTTATCTAATCCGAATTCGAATCAATTAAATTCAAATCAAAAAATCTTGACCCATACCCTACCCGACCTGTGTAAAATAATTAAATATTTATTAAATATTTTAATATATTTTTAAGTAATAAAATATTAATTAATTTATAATTAATTTTAGTTTGTATATAATTAGTGTATATTTAAGTTTTAATTAGTACTAAATCATAAAATTATTTTAAAAAAATATAATTTATCGGGTCGGGTTGGGTTGACCCGAACCTAACCCGATTCGGATAAAAAAAAATTAAATTCATATCTGATCCATTTATTTTCGGGTTATGTCGGATCAGATCAGATCAGGTCAATAATTGACACGATACAAGTTTTGATATGTGCATGATAGCATTATTGTAAAGTGTTTTATGACATTAGTGATACACGAGGCATCATGTATATTATACTGCTTTGCCTTAGGGGAAAAATTCCAACAAATGGAAAATAATTCATATAAAATATTTTTTTAGCTAATGGCCCGATCAAATATAGAAAGTAGAATATGTAAAAAAATATTTTCTCAGATCTTTCAAAATGGGACAAAAAGTAATATCAAAATGAAATTATTTTCATAAGGATTATTTTTAAAAATCATACATTTATTTGCATAAGGAAATAAAAACATTGTTTTGGCTCCCTATATTTCTTTTATTGGTGAATATCATTTATTTGATGAAAAATTGTGAATATCATCATGATACATAAATTTATACATAATTTTCATAAATTTACTCCATTGGCAAATTAAAATTGTTCCATGAATATTACATTTGTCGACAGAGAAAGATGTAGAATTTCTAACTGTAAAAATCAACTATAAACAATATTTATTCGGAGAAGAGGTAATTGAGCATTAAATTTTTATTTGAAAACTTGATATCAATTTAGAATACTTATAATATTTTTTCTTAATAATATAAAGAGATATTTCATATCATTACAGATTTTTGAAAAAAAAAAGATTTAATTCGCCACATTTGATGAATGCAGATTTGCTCTATAAATCGAATTACATTACCTTTCGTACAGAAAGTATGCAATTGCTGATAATGACCTAGCTCAAAGAAATTATGCCATGGGCCGTTGGCCAAGCTCCTCTAAAAACAAAATTGAGTATGAAATATGTCTACTTCCCGTAAAATTAAAATTTAAACATATGTAACATATTATATTCTAAACGTGTACCAACAAATTTAAACTTCATTGATTTGACTTGATGATAATGACATGAAACAGGGAATTATCAAATTTGATGTTCATTGGTTATAACGATGTAAGATGCTGAATCCACTCCGAAGAGATCTTAAATATATTTAATTAAAGAGAGGAATTAATGGTGTATATAATAAACACTAAAGTAATTTAGTTGGAATCATTTCTCTCTCTAACCAAAATTGGATATTTAATAACTAATGAATCTCAAACTTATATATCAAGATTAGTCAGAAAAATAAAATATTTTAAGTTGTCATGTACTTCCAACTTCCAGTACCACAATAAGTACTTTTGTTGTTTACTAATTAATTTTTGGTGGCATACTGCGAAGATAATATATTTTTCCCTCCATTTCTCGTCCAAAAACCATGCAGTTTTGCAATCTGGATTTCCTGATTTAGCCCAGAGAGAACACACTGTATGGCATATAACTGGCAGGATAATTTTACACAATAAAAACTGAAATCAGGTATCATCCAAAAAGAATGCATATGGGTCCCGGAGGGCAGTGACTTGGCACATTGAATAGCAATCCAAACCCGACCCGCTATAACTACGGGCCGATTGTTTTTGAACCCTTTATAAGTTTTAGCGTGTACTAGAAAGCCTGGTAGCCCGTTCAAAGCTGAGGTCAGTTTGACGAAGCAGGAAATAAGGAAATCATCCAAGTCTTATTCAAAGCCTCCAGAGGAGAATTCTTCAAACATGGACAGATAACCCCCCCCCCCCCCTTTTCAAACTCCCCCTACATATCAGAACCGCTCCGTCTCTCCATAATACACCTAATTCCTCTTTTTTAAATTCTCTCACTGCTCTCTAAAACACCCCCCACCTCTGTCCATGTTGCCGGAGCGAACACCATCCCAGAACCCCAAGATGCAAAGGAACCGAAAACCACCGTTTGGACCTAACAATCCGTTTTCTCTCAAAAATGTGTTGTCATACATTGAAAGGAGCGGTCGGGTCCCCGTTTTCGTCACGGCGGTGTTTTGTGTCATTTGCATCATGGCCATGTACAGTGAGGACATTAAGGTTCTCACTAGCACGTCTTCACTAGAGAATTCGAAACCCACCGATAATTCCTTTACTTTTCAGGACATCTCCACAGCCACTATTAACCCCCCTCCTAAAAGTAAATTAGAAACTTCAGCTGAAAATAGCAACCAGGAACAAGTTTTCAATTTGAAGCAACCCACGGAAAACAACAAGACCAAGAAGAGAAATGTACCAGATGACACAGTTGAGAACAAACCAGTTATCACCATGCCAGTTTTGAATGTACCGGAGACTTGTGATCTGTCAAAAGGGGAATGGGTGCTGGACAACACGAGCTATCCGATATACAAGGAGAACCAATGCGAGTTCCTTACGGAACAAGTTACATGCATGCGTAACGGCCGGCAAGATGATTTGTACCAGAAATGGAGATGGCAACCAAAGGATTGCTCTCTTCCCAGGTATGCTCAAAAGTGTTTCAATTTAAGAACTGAAGTACCTTCAAATGAATTCTGTCTGAATTTTCAATTTTTAAACTTTTGAAGGCTATATTGCAAAAGTATTCCAGAAATAGTGTACTTTTCCATTTTTTCGCTCTTCTTTTTTGACAAAGTCTCAATTCACAGTTCAATCTGCTTTGTCCTTGTTCAGTGAAAGAAATTATACGTGCGAAAGGAGCTTTGCTGTTCTCATTTTCCTCTTTAAAAAAGTTTGCCACGCATTAATTCAACTAAGAAGAAAAGCACAAGAGGCTAAGAACTAGGCCACTAGTAATTGACATTTTCTCCATTATGCAATTCAAACCAAATGAACCATATAAGAGACGGACAAGTACCACTAGAGATAATTTTACCAGATGGCCCTTCAAAAACTTGGGGCAGTTTCTTTATCTTTCCAGAAATTTATTTCTTTCTTTGACTAGTAAATAAAGCATGCTACCCAGATGTAATTTCAAGTCAAACTCTCTTATCAATCATCATCCTTCAATATATATATATATAAAAGAGGGCACCACTTTCCACCAATATGTGATTGTCAAGATGTGATCTAAGTAAATATTATTATCTTATAATCTCAATGTGTATGACCAAATCAGCTCGAATATTCAACTTAATTATTATATTACTAAAATTAATATGTACGCCTCCTTAATCTAATAATGATATATATTATAATCGAAACTTGTTAATTGTTGTGTTTTGTCAATAAGGTTTGATGCCAAGTTGTTCCTGGAGAGGCTGCGAGGGAAGCGGTTGATGTTTGTTGGGGATTCATTGAACCGAAACCAGTGGGAGTCTATGGTGTGTCTGGTGCAGATGGCACTTAGTCCTGGAAAGAAGCACTGGCCCCACTGGGAGGGGCCACGTCAGGTCTTCAATGCAGAGGTGTATACATAACCATGTTCCTTTTTGTAAATTCACTAATTTTCAACAGAGGTAGGCAATCATATTAAGTATAGTTAATGATTAAATTTGCTACGGACTAAAAAAATATAGATAAATCATTTTTAAATTTTGATTTATGAATCTTAATAAATTTTTTATATAAAAATGTGATGGAAAATAAAATTCTTCTATTTTTTGAATTTCTAAGTATTAGTTTTGAATTTTTTTAAGATGATTCAATAATAATAAATAATCTAAAAGTAACACTTAGAAAATTTGAAAAATATAATTTTTTTATATCCCATCATATTTTGATATGAAGAATTTATTGAGACCCATAAATCAAGATTTGGAAATGATTTAACTATGTTTTTGAGTCCGTAGCAAATGTAATCATTAACTACGCGTAACACCATACCTTAACTCTTTTCAATATATTAAATGTTAATTATCACATCTTACATATTAGGTAAGTTAGCGCATATATGTAATATTGTTGTTAATATATTAGCATGCAATTTTCTAGACAGTGATATATTTAGATATTTAACATATAGTTTTATAATTATATATTAAGTTTGTCTGACTAATATCTTCTAGATATTTTAACTTAGTTTGGCGATGATGTTATCTCACGGCCACAGTGACCGAGTCAAAAACTTAAAATCTATTTATTTATTATTGCTTATTTTAGAGGTATATTATGTTGTTGTCAAGTAACAAGTTGAGTATTAGCTCAGCTAGGAAGAGAGTGAGTCTAAAGTAAACCTTTTTTTTCCTTTTTTTAATGTTGTGAGTACCCTGGCTAAATATTATTGTACATTTACTCAGTACTCTGTTATCAAAAAATAAAAATTGACTAGTACTTAAATCATCTTGCTTCATTGGCACTTCTAAGCAAATTAACTCCAACTTTTTTTTTGTATTTAATTGCAGGAATATAACGCAACAATTGAGTTTTACTGGGCACCTTTCATTGCAGAATCAAACTCAGATAATCCAAAAATACACAGCATAGCAACAAGGGTCATAAAGCCTGAATCCATCAAGCGTCATGCTGCCCATTGGAAAGATGCAGATTATCTCATCTTCAACTCCTACATTTGGTGGATGAACACCATGAACATGAAAGTCAGGTAATTAATTAAATACCCCTAGTTAACTACACAAATTAATCCATCTAATTTATTTATTCATGACAATTACAACGTATGGCGGAAGTATATGAACTACATATATATACTGGAATTAAAAATACTTAAACATATTTGATTTGATGTGGTCCTTAATGGGGTCTTTTGTATTCTTTCACTTACAATCAAAATCGATTATATATTTATAGGAGGCCAAGGGGGAAGAGTTGGGAAGAAAATGACGAGGTGGAGAGAAGAGTGGCTTATAAAAGAGTCCTGCGAACGTGGGCTAATTGGGTGCACCACAATGTAGACCCAAAGCGTACCCAGGTCTTCTTTATGAGCATGTCTCCTCTCCATATCAGGTTTGTAAATTCTTTTTCTTGGTATCTATTACATTATATTATTATAAGAGAGGGTTCTTAAAAAATAATAATTTATTATCCCATAATTATATTTAAAAAATAAAACGGAGAAAGATATGGTAATTAATTATTAAATTTCTCGTGTCAACATCCAAGTCATTCAAGATTTTTGTGTACTTCCACAATTTAAAGTGACAACGGGGGACCTAGTAACCAGAATGAACGAACCAAATTAAAAGCCTGGAGCTTTTAGTCATCAAAAGCGAAAGTACTACTTTAAGGAACTTCATGAGAATGATTCCTTATTTCTTTGCTCTTTACAACTTCCTTCCAAGTGACCAAATTGACAAGTGAAAAAATAATATATTATGGAAATGAAATTATTCTAGGGCTCAAAAGCGCACCGATCGTTTGAGTAATAATGTAGTATATAAATGTTTAGAAATGAAAATATACATATAAAATTACGAGTAATTAGTATATAAATATTTTGAGCTGAACTTTCTTAGCATACTAACTTTTTTTTACTCAATTATAAAAACTAAATCGTTAAAGCAATAATTCAATTGAATTTGACATCATATATATTCCTTGTTTATTTTGGAAAAAATGTCATCGTACAAATGAGAGGTAAATTTTATATTACTTTCTTAATTAAAAGCCATAAATTACTTCAGATTATATTTTCAACAACATCGTGAATAAGCATATGACTAGCACCTTAAGACATATTGCAATTGGCCTCTCGTGAACTAAATTTATTATGCATAAAAAATATTAAATAGTGTGAGGCAAAGAACACGCATTTCAACTGTAATAATGAAATTCTAGAAGCAGAAAATTTATATTTTACTTTCAGTAGATCCTTAATTGGCCATTTTAAAAAAGGTAGAACACACCGAAAAGGAGAAAGTATAAAATACTGGTGGATTTGGTAGTTGTTTGCTAGCTGTACGGCAATTAAACAACTTTTTTTGCATCATGTTGAGTTTTCTCAAAATAAAAATGCATTTTTGAAGTTCACTGTTTTAGAAATTTTCAAAATTATAGTGGTGTGTTTGTTTGAAAATAGGAGCAGAAAGAAAAATAATATATCATCTTCTCAGGAAGGTTGATTACCTTGTATTCATCATTTTTACCTGATAACAAATATAACCAAAACAAATAATAATCGGATTATGTTGATTAGTAGGTTTATTATAAATATGAAAGCGAAATAAAATGTATGACATATGAGATTTTTACAAATAGAAAAAAAAACAGAAAAATTTAATTCAGAAGTAAAATTTATGAAACTAATTCTTAGTGAAGTACTAAAAGAGTGTTTATACTTTATAGTCATTCGGATTATTTTCTGTCCACCAACTAAAATGAACAACATTGTTCTGTATATTTTTTTATAAATATCAATTTTATAAACAATTTGGATTATATATAATTTAACGATAAAATTTATATAATCGTACTAAAATCTGTACATGGAACAGAAAAAAAAAAGTTGGTAGTGCTATGCTTTGAATGGTACATGGGCTATCCAATACGGGAAAACGTTATTATTCCTCTTAAAGCCTAAACAATAATATTAAAGTCGTTCCAAGTTCTAACCATGATTCCATTTGCGTACTCGAAATTTTGATTATTGCCTTGTCACCGCTGTGGTCCTCGTGTACTTGCGTCAAGAACTATTAGAACTTTCAATCCACATGGGGGTGCAACAGTTAATGAATTATTGCAACTATTTGTTAATAGTTCAAACCTGGTGCCCTTCTAGTTCTAGGATGCTTTATAAAGTATTGAATGAATACCTTCTGATCGCTAACTAACTTCCACGTGGTTACAATATCTTATTCCTAGCTCGTTATGAGCCACTATGTCATTTCCAAAGAGTAGAGTTGTAAAATATTTTTTGTTGTTGTTTAAACTATTTGTTCTTTAATTTTATCAAAAAAAAAATCCAGGCTCGATGATTTAATACAGTTTAGGTATTATGGATTTGGGGAACCTAATAAGGTAGGAGTTGGGAACCTACTATAGTCTATAGTTAGGTCATGGTGTATTAATTATATTAGGATATTCTAAATCTATTAGTATGTTCTGAAATCTGGGTGTCGAAACCACAAGAATAGAGGAATTTAATTGAAGTCGAACTACTTTCAGGATGAAAGAAATATTTTGGGTGTTTTTGTTAGTTTTATAGGAAGATAATAATAACGGACAAAAAATAAAAGGTTTAAACTACAATTAAAATAAATGTTCTTAGGGTTTCAAATATTTTTTCTATCTGGTCCTGTCATATGCGGTCACACATTTTTGCCGTGCAATTCGCAAAGAGTATGGGTAAATTCAATAGTAACTAACATATCTGATTTTTCCTGGTCTATGAAGATTTAGGTTGAAATTCTTTAGCCCCTAGCAAATACCAACATGTCACGTGAAGATATTTGGTTGCTCAGTTTACTATTCCTAAACCTCTAAAGATATTTTGACCGCACTTTCGTGTTCAAATAAATTCCTATTTGTCACACCTCAAACCAAAAAAAAATACAATAGGGGATACAACAATCATCACATATATGTGAAGACATGCTTATACGTAAGGCATAAAAGTATAAATAATTAATTTATCTCAATAAAAATAAATAAATTCCTTAATATATGCCATAATAAAAATAAATTGTATAATTCAACAGCTACGAATCTTACAATGATTCGAGATACCTTTAGAATCTTTAAGGTTGAATGAACCACAGCAACAAAACAAAAAAGTAATAGAAAAACAAACAGATCCTTTTGGTGAAACAACAAATGAAATAAATTCCAACAATTTAATTTAGAATATATTTTGTGGGCAACACGGTAGCCGGTAGGTTTCAGCAGGAGCCACTAGTTCGCATGACCTCTTGCTTTGTTGGATACGCCACATAAATATAAGAAAACAAACACTTACTAGTTAATTCCAGTGAACATAGAGAAAAAGAGATCATTTAATCTATGCCCAGAATAATATTACCGAGGCATTGACTAATGACTTTTTAATTAGGTTGTACACAGATGCTTCCTTCAAAGGAAAAAGTAAAATATATATATAGTCAACATTACTTCTGCAAAATTTATACTTTTCCAAAGGATTACTACAAGACATTTTAATACTTCATTATTAATGAGAAAATGAAATAAAGAAAAAAAGTAAATTCTTTAGCATCAATTAGGAAGGAAAAATGGACAAACTTTGCCTTATGAACTTCCCCTTCTTTCTCAATTTATTTTTGTTTGCAAGTTATCTTTATTTAGAAATACTTGATGGACACTTAATATACAATTTGGATAGCTTTGAGTCAAATCAAGATGACGACCTCATGAATGAGAAACTTGTATTGTTATTACTAATCAAACTTTAGCGAGGAAATGTCTAATGATGTCCAAATCATGAAAATGACACGAGATTCATGTCTTGCGAAATCAAATAATTAAGTGGATTGCTAACCAGTATATCCGTTGAGATATTGTAGTTTAAGCATATTATTTAAGTAACAATACTTCTTTGATTATAAATGATGTAGTATCCTGGCGCTACTATTTAGTCCAAAATAGTATTAAATTTTAATTTCGCTCATCAGTCATTAAAGCAACAAACAGCTATGGAAATTTGGCAGATTTGGAAGAATTTTGCAAGCTAATTATTTTTTTTCTTACTCTTTATTTCAAAAACAGCCCTCAAGTATGGGGAAATCCAGATGGAATCCGGTGTGCCAAAGAGACGACTCCTGTGACAAATTTCCAAGGCCCACTATATCTCGGAACTGACTGGGAGATGTTTGATTTGGCGGCGAACGTTTCACGATCAGTTAAACGGGTGCCGATCACATTTGTTGATGTAACAACAATGTCAGAATATCGTAAAGATGGACACACTTCGGTGTACACCATTAGACAAGGCAAATTGCTGACTCCCGAACAAAAGGCCGATCCTCTCAATTACGCGGATTGCATCCACTGGTGTCTGCCCGGTGTACCCGATATATGGAATCTCATCCTATATGCAAGAATTATGTCGAGACCAGCTATACAATGACATACTTGTTTCATTTTTTTTCTTTTCTGTTCATTATATTGGCTATTGCTTTATTGTTTTTTTTTCCAATTGCCTTGATGTAAGGTTATAGAGAGGAAGAAAATAGTTGCTCCACTGTGTGCTTGAACACAAGCCTCAATGAATTGTATATCTAATTAAGTTTTTGGGGTACTTGTTTTTCTTTCATTGAAAGTAAGAAGAAAAGACGTAACAATTAAAAATCACTTTGCAATTATCAGCATCTTTGTCACAACATTACCAAGAACAGTTCATAGCTTTACTGGCACAGAAAGGGTAAAAGCTTGAATGACACATGATATTTTTGGGATGTCACTTTCTTTGCTTTCTGTCCTGAAATTTTTTGCCATTTTTCAATAAGAACAAACCATGGAATATAAAAAGAAGACTATCCTTTTGCATAATATTTGTGATTTATTGTCGAGATCCAAGCTGGCCAACCAACCCAAAATCTTATCAGAAGAAAAAAGGAAAAAAAAAAAACAATTTTGCCAAACAAATTTTGCAAGAGCCAGTGACGAAATTGCTGGTTCAGATCTTACGGTACATACAGTATTTTACTTTTCACACCCCAATTTAGGAAATATTTTCTAATTGGGCCATCATGTTGATCCAGCCCGTATGACTTGATGATTGAGGTAATGTAAGCCCGCTAGATCCTTACATAACTGGATTATAGCTCACTGTTCGACTCTTCATTTGGGCCGTGCAGTTGTGCACCAACAAGTCTATGGACCTTGACATAATTTGGGTGGACCTGTTGGCTGTTGTCACGTCTCAAGCCTCTCTCTCTGAAGTCTGAAATGACATCATAATGCCTACCCAACCAGGAGGAATCCTCCATGTCGGACTAGGACTACACCCGTTTGATGCATGCCTGTAACTTACCTCTCTTTCCTGTTTGGTTCTGAATCAATGTTGTTTAAACCTTAAACAGATTGCCGTTACATAAATCTCTAAATAACTGTGCGAACTAAAAGCTGAGACCTAAAAACAACAGTCCATTTCAAAGGTTTTATTTTTTGTTTGAAATATACAAAGCGTCAAAGTCTATTAACATCAGCTCAATTTTACTCTTTTCATTAACTTATATGATTTTTTTTTTCTTTTTGGCAAACCCAAGTCAGTAAGTTGGCTATTATATATTTCCATCCTTCAAGCTAAACCACGATTTAAATGACTGAAAAATATGTGAACATTTATGAATAAATCCAAGTGACTCACGAAACGAGGATAACATCATGAAGTTCCAACTTCGGTTTGCTCCTTTTTGGTACTAATTAATTTACCAGATTAGATTAGATTAGTGATTCATTGATTTAGAGCTGTCAGAAAAATTCATAGTTTGTGGTTCGCTTATGATTTATTCAGGATTGACTCGAATTTAACTCGTTCATTGAATTTGTTAAGTTAATGAGATAAGTTTGAACTAAGTCTGACTCGAATTTAACTTGTTCATTAATTTAATGAGTTAATTGTTAATTTTAAATAAATATTTTTTAATTCATTATATTAATGAGCCGATTTTAAGTTTGATCTAACTCGACTCGGCTCGTTTATAGCCTCAATTCATACCAACTTACACGCCTCAATTGATACCAACTTACACGGATAACGTACTCTAGGTTAGTGATTCATTATGATCGGGTGTTTAGCTAGATTTTACTGGTAAATTTAATCAGACAATACATTAATTAATTAACGCATCATTTTCCTTGAGTACATCCTAAAGCTCGTGCTGTCCTAGATGTGGTTATGACCTATAATTAATGACTAGACATGCCCCACTTTCTCTAATTCCTGACATATCAGGAGGAAAATATCAATCGTCACCAACTCGGTTCCAGATTTCAAGTTCTATGTCACTCCCATACCGTTGGGGAGAACTCTCATGTCTCAACAAATCATGAGAGCTATCAAGTCGGAGCAAGCCAATCAGCAAAGCTCAGAAAAGACTCATATATTTTTCAGTGAACAAATAACTACAGCTGATGAAGTAGAGAAGTACAACTGATCTTAGAAAAGCATCATTGAACTGAACAGAGACTATTCAAAAATGGTTGAATATTTATTTCATAAAAAAACTCTCATTAAATGAACTATCCATTTGTGAATTAAATGAAAAAGATGATATGAGATTTTTTTTACTAAACTCTGATGGCCAAATCAATTGACAAATGGGTCAATTTGAATGCAAATAGATAAGTTTGAATTTATCATTTATCATTGGTTGTTGACTATTTTATTGATCACCTATATATAATTGGCTATTCAAAAATTGAATAGGCCGTTGGATTTGATAATTTCTGCTGGCCACATAAACTATTGGCCATTTACCATTAAATGATACAAAACTATTGTTTATAAAACCGTTAAAATTTCCAGTTAGCCAAATTAATATAGCATTCATTAATTGTTTTTTTATGAAGAAATCAGTAACTTTGCCTATAAATTGGCATATGTGGTAATGGTTTTATCCATCCAAAATTAATACAAATATACACATACACAATATAGATGCAGTTCAGAGTTTCTGAATTTTCGAAACAAAATTACAAAAAATTCATTCAGATTTCTAGCTTTGTGTTTGTTTTTATTGATCTCTCTATCTGATCTTAAAAAAAATGCTGTAAGGATTAAAGAACTCAGTGATTAACAAAGTTGTGTTTCTTTAGAAGTCCAAAAGTAATGAAAGTAGATACTATTTAATTATAATTAAATGATTTATTAGAGTGATTTTGAGATTTGAGAACCACCCTAGTCCTCAACTGCAGTTATGAATTATCTATTTTAATTCTTAAATTATGTGGTTCAATTTTTGTATATTACAACAATAATTCCTTCCTATAAAGAAGGTTATGTTTCCTCTCACCACGGTTATACTACATCAGAAAAAAAATTCTTTATTTTCTTAACTCAAGAGCTATACTACATCAGAAATTTTTTCTTTATTTTCTTAACTCAACATTACGATTGTTATGTGCATTTACAATTTTTGCGTTTTTGTCTTTCCAGCTTTCCTCATATCCATACCACTATCAGCAATTGTAAGAATACAAAAAAAAAAATTCCTTTTCATTATTCGGATTTCATTAGAATGACCCAATCATATTATAAATTTGTAATAAATCCAAGTGTCAAATGCACTAGTTGTGATATCTTGTTATATTAGAACTAAGAAAAAAATATATAATTATGCATTTCAATAGAAATAATTTGCTAAAAAGACTAATAAAAGAAAATAAATTCAAAAGAAACAATGCAACATGTTTCAATCTTATTGGTCAAAAAAATATTCAAATGACCCAATTGATGTTTTTATGAGTTAAAAAATCAAAATATTTTTAACCTCATAAACATCAAGTTGTTTCTCACAAATATATTTCTAAAAAAAACTTAAGACTCAATTTCAAGTATTGGAAGAAAACTACAATAAGAATTTCGTTAAAGGTAGTGAAAATTTTCCAAATAGGATATTTGGTAATTACTATTATCATATTGACCATATCTTATTATATTACAAATTTAGAAAAAAAAAATAACATCATAAATATTATTTGAGTTTCTAAAATCAAAACATAAGGACACCAATGCTTAATGTTCCCTCAAAATACTTATAACGGTTCATCAAGTCATTACAATGACTATGCTTATTAGAACTCAGGAAATTATGGTCAACCATAGTCAAAACATTACAATGACTCAGTCAAGCATGGTAATAATTCAACATTTTATCGGTTCTGTGCGACTCTTTTTTTGCTTTCCTCACTCAGAAAAAATGAATAGAGTGATAAGAGTGGATGAAGGACAATGTATCATCATCGGATATATATTTATGTATTTATGTTTAAGATTATACATCTAAAATTTTTTTAGTGACTGTGTGAACTTTATTGTTCCAGTGAGCGTAAGTCATCACTGTTAAATACCCTGAGTTATGAACGTCAAGAACCTTCGATCCTAAGAATAAGAGAATTAGAATATAAATGAGAGCTAATAATAATAATCACTTTTGAGTTTTAGGGTTTTGGTGAACCTATATGATAGTTCAAACCATAAAGTCAATATATTGGATATCATATTAACGCTATGTTAATATGACATCCAAGGCTGATGAATCTGGGTGTTTTTATATCTTATAGATTCAATTATCAAAAGATAGGAAATTTGGTTCGCTTAATCATCTTACTAAACTTTCAAATTATGAAATTTCATGAATTTATAATTTTAGAATATTAAAACTTGAGCATTTTAGGCTTATTATGTTTAGTTATCGAAAAAAAAATATATGAGATTCGGATCACTTGATTGTTATATAATTTTTCAGATTATGAGGTTGTGCTAGCTCATAATCCAGACAATATAAATCTGAGCATTTTGGGTTTTGTTAGATTTCATCATTAGAAAAATAGATGAGATTTAGGCCACTTAATCATTTAACTGATCTTCTAAATTATAAAGTCTGAAGCGTCACAACCTAGGTACTGAAATTTGAGCGTTTTGTGCGTTATTAGACTTCTTTATCTGAAAATCGATGAAATTTGGATCATTTAATAGTTTTACTGATAATTTAAATTATAAAATCTGACGCACTACCAACTCATAATATGAGTTCTAAACCTGAACATCATGTGGCTTTATTATGTTTATTTATCAAAGAACGGATGATGTTTAAATCACTCAATTGTTTCAATGAAATTATGAAAAACTAAAGAGAATAATTAAATTTTAACATTTATTGCAACAAAACTTTATCTTTTAAAAAAAAAAATATTTTCGACCTACTTTGTTTATTTTTCTTATTTGAAAAGAGAATTTATTTTATTTATTTTTATAAAAAGAAATTATAAGATTATTCACAATTCTATTTTTATTTATTTTTGTTATTATTTTGCTTTTAAGGATATAAGATTAATCTTTAAAGAAGAGTTAGTATTTAATTATATTTTTATTTCAAAGTATTTATTTTATAAAATACTTACAAATGAGGAGAAAATGAATTTTAAGAAAAGTAAATGAATTTACTTGGTAAAGGATGAATTTTATTTTAATTACCTTATCATTATTAATGAAACTAATATTCTATATTTTATTTATTATTAAGAAGATATATATTTAAAATTTATTTATGAAGATAAATATTTCAAAATTATTATTATGTTTATTTTAAAGAAGAAGAAATTAATATTCAAAGTATTTTTATAAATTATCAAAATTATTTATTAAACAAGAAAAGGTAAATTTTATTTTTATTTTATTTTAGTTTTATGAAAAAAAAATATTGTAATATTGTAAATTTTTAATAAAATATAAAAAATTAGAAATAATTTTTATTTAATTGGAGTTTGGAAAGGCCTTAAAATAATTTTATTTCATTTATATTTTATTTATATACAGATTTCTATTTTGGGTTTTTAGGCAATTAGGCCTAGTTAATTATCTCCTTTTAATCAAAAGTTTAGGCCTTCTAGATTTTTCTGACTTTTATCATCTTTTTTTCCTTTTTCTTTAACGTTTGGGCTGCAACAGAGGACTGCTTCATTCTTTTTATTTTTGTTGTTGGGCTGCAACAGAACGAATCCAGCCCTCCTCTTCGATTTCAACTAAAGTCATCTATTCTTCTTCATTGATGATCCGCGGTGGTGCTTTGGTTGAACAAGGATTAGGACACACCATTAGTGTCGTCTTAGTGTGGATTAGACATTAATAAGGTTTTATTATCCATCGAATCATAAAATTAACTAGTGAAATGTTGTACCGATGAAAGCTTCAATAGAGACCGGTACTGGCTGCATAAGAGATTCTTTCGTTGAATTTCACGTTTTTTATTCCAATCATATCTTTTTAGGGTTCTAAAAGAGATTATGAGTTACATCTGAACCAATTCTTAATTTGAGTGTATTTTTGAATTACTCTTTATTCACTGAAGTTAGTACCGTTCTTCTGAATTCTAAGTTGTCAAACATTTTCCTTGTTAATTTCTTCAATCCAGTGTTTAAAATGCATCACAAAAGTATATTAAACATGCTCATATATGCTCCTTTAAATAATTTCAAATTCATACTGATTTTTCCATGTTGTCATCACTTCAATAATGGCTTTTGGTACCTGATACCAGTTGTAATCGACTATGAATTGGAACGCTTTTGTTGCCTCTTGATGTTATTTTGAAAATAAGGAAAATGTATATCAAAAGAACAAGTTCGCAAAACATTTGGGTACAAACTCAAAATAGTTTTACAATTTTACTGGTTCAAACTCTGGGAATTGATGTTGTATAGTATAATTTCCATTTTTTGAACAAATTTATCTGAATAGGATGTCTGGAGAATTAATGTATTTAGATCAGTAAAGAAACAATTTTGAAATTTTATTGGAAAATCCTTGTAAGTGACACAATCAAATTTAGTGACAGAAATATAGTATTGAAGATCAGGAACAATTTTTATTTTGAACTTTTCTATTTTGAACAAGTTTGAACATATTTACAAATAATCTTTACTCAAGAGTTAAAATTAGAAAAAATGGACTGATCAGAAACTCTTTGCCTTTTTAAACACTTAATGATAAAAATTTTGAATAAAAAAATTCAATTAAGCACTATCTATAATAGAGTTTAAGAATATAAAATAAAATATGTATGTCACATTTATAGAAAGGTCCAACTCAAAAGATATTTATTTTTTATAATAAATAAAGGAAAATGCAATAATGAAGAGTTTTATATTTTATGCAAATTTTTCTAAAGAACATACTGATAAAAAATAACATTAAAATAAAGTTGGTTATTCAAATAACTTTTATTTCTAAAACCTTTTGTTTTACGTTGTTTTAATTAAGTTCTAAATGACTTTGACCAAAGAGTCAAAACTGTAATTAATAGATAGTTAAAAGTAATTAGGGCATTTAAACAACCAATTTTTTTGTATTTTATCTAAAAATTTACAGTTAGGCTCTATTTATCATGATAAACAAGAATATAAAATAAAATATGGGTATTACATTTTAAATTTGCACAGTTTTTTAATTTTTGTGACAGCCATGGGTAAAAGTATAAACTGAAGATATTTTTGTGTTTTTATGCAAAAATGATGAAGAAATGGTTCAAACAAATTCACAGCCACATTAATAGAATTTAAAAAGTTTTTTTTTCTATTTTAATACTTTATTATTCTCTGCAGCTTTTCTCTAACATATCCCATTAGATCGACTGATCGACTGTGGAACTGAAATTTAGAATCTGTAGGTATATATTGTTCCCAATTTTCAATTTCTATAATTATTTTTATTTAACTTGAAGATCACATTGTAATAAATAAGAAATATTATAATAATTAAACAAAATGCAATAATAATCTAATTGTTTTTTCTCATCATCCATGGAAAACAGAAATTTAGCAATCAATTTCATCAACCATCTAGTTCATCCAAAGAAGTCCAAGATTGATAACACCAATTCCAAACACGGCCCTCTTCATACCTGATGCTGAATTAAAAACGTGACCCTTTCCTTATCATTATTTATTTCCATCTATAAAGAATTAAAAACTCATAAGCAGATCCGACCAAAGAAGTTCATCGCAATTACATAACAAAACTTTTCTAATATGTGTGGGCCTATAAAAATAGATTTACTTTATGCTACATAGTTATTTAAATTTGTGTGTTATATTTTGTGTAGGTCTATGTTTCTCAATATATTAAATAAATTAGTTTTACGCCATAGACTTGTCTTCACTCTTGATTGTTGCATTATGTTTCTTAGGTTTGACTATGTTTATCAAATATTATTTTAATATATCAATTCGATGTGTTTTCTTTTAATTGCTATTTTTCAATAATTTAAATCTATTTTTGGAGCAAAGCTTGGTAATGACTCTCATGTTCATAACTGGTTGTATCATTTTGGCCTTTATCAAGCAACATGAGATCAATTAGCATGTATAGAGATATAAAATTAAAAAAATCATGATATTCACTGAAAATTTGTTGTTAAATATTTTATGTAGCGCATTTTGTTTGAGATAAGATAAATATATATAAGCTACTTAACTTCATTGAAAATTAGTTGTAGATATTTTATGTAGCATGTTTTCTTTGAGATAAGATAAATATATAAAGAGTCCGACTATGGTGCTTTGTAAAGCACAAGGATGATGTGTGCTTTGCGCTTTATTTTTAATTTCAAGTCAGAAATGATCGATTCAAACCGTTCAATCTAATCTTCATATCAAAATCTATTAGTAAACCAAATTTTATATTTTTAGAATTTTTTGCTATTTTTTCTGGTGAGGAGAAAATGACTTGATCTGAGAATTCTGGCTCATCCAAAAATGACGGTTTTCCCTCTATCCAAAAAAAAATAGCAAATGAATTCCAAAAAATATAAAATTTGGTTTACTAATAGATTTTGATATGAAAATTAGATTTTGCTATTAATAAGTCATATTTAACGGTCTTGTGGTTTGCAAATCACAATAGCCTAATTCAATATATAAGCTACTTAACTTCAATGTACATAAAGAACACCTTATTCATATTTTGAATCTACGACTTCCCTCACAACACTTTAATAAATTGATTTTATTTAATGACTAATAAAAAATATTATTTAGGCTAATAATAATAAGTTGACAGGCGTATTGAGTCATTAAGTAATTTGATTGGAGGTGCTAGTTCAGAATTTTTAGTAAAAAAATATTAAATATTAAACTGCTAAATATATATATATATTACAAATCATAGGGTTTGCCAGCCCCTGATGACACCCCCTCCCTCCCGGCACTCTGTACTTTGCATAAAGAAAGCAAAAGAACCATATGAGAACATGACCGGCTCCTGGACAACTAATTTGCACAGCCTGGTATATAATTAATTCCGTCGCTAACAAATACCAATTATGTTATATCCATTTTGATTTTGGCACTGTCATTTATATCTTTTGCAAATAGGAAGACACATGTTATAATCGATGCTTAAAAATATACAAATAATATGCTAAAGATATAGTCATGTGTTCTTATATAAAGAAAATTTTAACTATTAATTTTTACAGGGAATTAATTTGGGAAACTTAGATTGAAAGAAACTCCAACTAATACTAATCCTAGGATTTATTTATTTTTATTAAACAACCAAATTAAAATAGCATAACTGCCACGATTGCATAAGCATCTTGAATTTTCAAATTTTCATGGACGTGCTTTCTACCATTCAAATAGCGAGTTGCACATATAGTCATATGTGGATCCAAAACCTTCGTTTGTACTAGAGAAACGATTGTTAATATATCAAATTTTCTGATATAGTCACATGTCAATTATATCTCCTACTTAGGTGGTTAATAACAATTGTTAAAATTATACTTAGTCAGTTAATATCAGAGTTTTAAAATATAAATTTTAATACACATATTGTTACTAAAATTGACATGCGGTTGTATATGCGATTCATTAAGTGAACTATATATGGATATATATTCTAAATGTTTTTAAAATATTTAAAACAATTATTTATTTTTAGATAATTCTATTATAAATAAAAATATAATAAAATATTAATATAATTTTATTTTTTCATAAAATTTATTATATAATTAATTTTATAAACCAAATATAATAAAAGTTAAAAAATATTATACACTATTAAATAAATATGCGGATGCATAGGAATCGTCCCACTTAAATATAACTGGATGACATTCTAAAAGAATGGTTAATACTTAATGAACCTTATTATTACTCGATTAATTTACGAACTAGGACCAATCGGACAGTCGTCATCAGGCCGAAACTTCTGTTAGATAGATCCAACGGCAGAGATCGACTATTCTCCAGATCCAGCTCACTTAAGCTTGTCTGCTTCCACAATATATTAACTTCATTTCATTTCTCCTTTCGTTTTCAGATCCGCTTCGTGTTTCTCCCCCTTCGTTTCTTTTTCTTCTCTTTTCTCTCTCACTAACAATAAAAGGTAGAGTTCCGGATCTGAAGGGAGAGATCGACAGATCTCGCAACTGGGAGTACAGTACATAAGCTTTGGAGGCCACCAGCAAGTTCCTGTTAGGTCGGGATGGCGGCTGCCAACGCTCCGATCGCCATGAGGGAGGCCCTAACGGTTAGTCTTTATGCATCAGATCATACTTTCCTGGATCGGTTCATGTTCATGTCGATCAATTATTTGACAGGGGGATAGTTTAAATCATGGATCTTCTTTTTTTATTAGTTTCTTTTATTCTCTTATTATAATGTTTGTAGAACTCAATTAAGCACGATTTGTCTTCTTTAAGAGTTGCTAGTACCAATTTTAATTGAAATTGAGTTGAACTTGTTTGTGAATAGAGATCTTCAATTCTGCTTCATCCATTGCCCCCCGGTTCATTGCCCCTGGTTTAGATGCATTTATGAATACTTGTTCATCAGCAGTTAGTTATTTAATTGTCATGCATAAGTAATTCTCTTATGTAAATGTGCTGATATTTCTTCTTTTTCACAGCTGACGAGTCTTGGGATAAATCAGCAGTTCATCACCTTCACACATGTAACAATGGAATCGGACAAGTATATTTGCGTTAGAGAAACGTCGCCTCAGAACAGTGTGGTTATAATTGACATGAGCATGCCAAATCAGCCATTGCGGAGACCTATTACAGCTGATTCTGCCCTGATGAATCCTAATACCAGAATTCTTGCTCTCAAAGGTTAATACTTCCATTCGGCTACTTGCATTTCATTTCCTGGATCTGAACTTTTGAAAAGACCACAAATAGATGATCAGAATTGCAAGATCTATTTATTTAAATTCAACTAGACTGAGCTAGCTTCTTGATGCTTTAGTTAGCTATATCAAATAGCATATACTAAGTATATTCACTTTGAATTGGAGTCATCATGATTCAGAAATGATAAATACAAAATAATTGTTTAGAACTATTAGTCGTTCTTTTATATATCTCAAATGTCCATGACTCCATGTTATAATTGTGGAGACATCGCAGTTCTAAATTATGCTCCTACCCAAACTTTTATATCCAGTGTCTTGTAACCAAATAGGATCTCACATAACTTGATTGAGATCTACTGTAATATAAAAGGCTTACAGCATTGGTATACTTTTATACAAAATATATCTGGTGTCCATGTGTGCATTGTTCTACCAGAGAGTTAGCAGGTATTATGTCACCATTGATGGGGCCAACAAGTAACTGACTGCATATTTATTTCTGGTCATGTAGCTCAAATACCAGGAAGCACACAAGATCACCTTCAGATTTTTAATATCGAGGCAAAGACAAAGATTAAATCTCATCAGATGCCAGAGCAGGTCGTGTTCTGGAAATGGATCACACCTAAGATGTTGGGGCTGGTTACTAAAACCTCTGTTTATCACTGGTCTATTGAAGGCAAGTGATGTTTTCTTAACAATGCATGCGTAAAATTTGACTTTAGAGTATGTTTTCTGAATTGTCATCCAAATTAAGAGTTTGTGTTGTTTTATTCTTATCTCAGGTGCATCGGAACCAGTTAAGATGTTTGATAGGACAGCAAATCTGGCTAACAACCAGATTATAAACTACAGATGTGATCCATCAGAGAAATGGTTGGTCCTCATTGGAATTGCTCCTGGTGCTGCTGAGGTATGACACATCAATCCTGAAATTTATACCCTTAAATTACAGTCAAGCAAAAGTATATAGTGCCAGTTGTGAACAATGTATTGGATTTTGTAGTACAAAATAATATCTGAAATTATGAGTTATGACATTGCAGAGGCCACAACTTGTGAAGGGAAACATGCAGCTGTTTTCAGTGGAGCAACAACGTAGTCAGGCCCTTGAAGCACATGCTGCATCATTTGCCTCATTTAAGGTAAGCAATCCAGTTTTATTCTGTCATTCTCTGTTGGCTCCTTATTTTTCACTTCTATAGTTTCATGTATTGATCTTTGTCCTTTTCATTTAGGTTCCTGGAAATGAGAGCCCTTCAATTCTTATATCTTTTGCTTCCAAGTCCTTCAATGCCGGGCAAGTAACATCCAAGATGCATGTAATTGAGCTTGGTGCACAGCCAGGTATGGCAGCTTCTCAACTTGCTAATTACATGCAACATTGATCTTCTCTGTTTCATACTGCAGAGAATTAGTTTGTAGTTTTGTTTTTTTAATAAATTACTAATAAAGCCAGTTTCTTAATAGGGAAACCTGGATTCTCAAAGAAACAAGCTGACTTGTTCTTTCCACCAGACTTCGCGGATGACTTTCCGGTTGCAATGCAAGTAAGCATAATTAACAGCTTGATTTTTGAGGAATTGCTACTTGCCACAAGTTTAATCATATTGTATTCCATCTTATTCTTGCAGATTTCGCAGAAGTATGGCTTGATATATGTGATCACAAAGCTGGGCTTGTTATTTGTGTATGATTTGGAGACAGCAACTGCTGTCTACAGAAATCGCATTAGCCCTGACCCAATATTTTTGACAGCTGAAGCATCTAATATTGGCGGGTTTTATGCTGTTAATAGGCGTGGGCAAGTTTTGCTTGCCACTGTCAATGAAGCTACTATTATTCCCTTTGTTAGTGGCCAGGTGTGTTTCCCGGACTCTTTTCTTTTATAATTATTATTATCAAAGGTTCTTTTTTTGGTTGAGCAGTTCTACAATTAAAGAAATTGTCACATTTTCCAGCTGAACAATCTGGAGCTAGCTGTGAATCTTGCTAAGAGAGGGAATCTCCCTGGAGCAGAGAACCTGGTGAGCTAAAGTTGACACTTTTTTGACACCTTATTCTTAATAAGAGATTGTTTGTAACTGACATTTTGGTACATTTACTTTTAACTAAATGTTTCTGTACAAGTCTGATTGGCTCTAGTTCATCTACTATTGTGGCAACCCTTTCTAATCATTAGTAACTGCCAACCAACTTCAGTATTTGTGGGAGAGCATCTCACTTGTAGATAGGAAATACTGATAACAATGTATGGGGTGTTTGTCACTTTTTTCTGCTTGTAGCCTGCTGCCTTATCACCTTTGTCTGTATCGTCTTTCTCTGGCTTTATGGAATTTCTTAATGTCCCCATTTTTTGTGAGCAGGTTGTGCAAAGATTCCAAGAATTGTTTGCACAGACAAAGTACAAGGAAGCTGCTGAACTCGCTGCTGATTCACCTCAAGGTATTCTGAGAACTCCGGATACTGTCGCAAAATTTCAGGTGCATCTTGATTCCTTTAGCTTTTCTTTTAAAAATCGAAGGAAATTTAATTTGTGTTAATGTGATGTTTGATTAAAATCTCATACACATGGTTCTGACTTTATGCTGTTGTCACCGATCCCTGTCAATGTAGAGTGTTCCTGTGCAATCTGGACAGACGCCACCTCTGTTGCAATACTTTGGCACACTATTAACAAAAGGCAAGCTTAATGCCTTTGAATCTTTGGAACTATCTCGTCTTGTTGTTAATCAAAACAAGAAAAACCTCTTGGAGAACTGGTTGGCTGAGGACAAGCTTGAGTGCAGTGAAGAGCTTGGAGATCTTGTTAAGGTAATGGCTATATTAAACTTTTTGTTCTTTATTTAATTTTAACTTTGATGTCCTTCCCAACAATAGGGTTCATAAAGGATATCACTTGTTGCTAGGAAACTGATCTTTTTATGTTTTAAATATTGTGTAGACTGTGGATAATGATATGGCACTAAAAATTTACATAAAAGCAAGGGCTACTCCAAAAGTTGTTGCTGCTTTTGCTGAGAGGAGAGAATTTGACAAGATTCTTATTTACTCCAAGCAGGTATTACCTAATGCTCTAGGGAATGTTAATTCATTTAAAAAGAATGTTCTGTTGAGTTTCATGAAGCTTTGTTTTACTGACCTCAGGTGGGGTACACCCCAGATTACTTGTTCCTCCTACAAACTATTCTGAGATCTGATCCTCAGGTACAAATTATTTTATTGGGTGTCCAAAATAAATTTTCTTTGATTCTTTTTCTTTTTCAGTTCTAGCATTTGTAATTTGCTATTTGCAGTTTTTCACAACCTTATGTTGATATCTGTGACTGACCAGAGAACTTATTTTTGCAGGGAGCAGTCAATTTTGCCCTAATGATGTCACAAATGGAAGAAGGCTGTCCAGTAGATTACAATACGATAACTGATCTGTTCCTCCAGGTTCATTGGCAGCACTTTTTATGTTTTGGTTCATATTATATATTTGCGTCTGCCATTACGTGGCACTGACTTCGGTACTCTATTGTGTTGATTGATATAGAGAAACATGATTCGAGAAGCAACAGCCTTCTTGTTGGATGTTTTGAAGCCAAATTTACCGGAGCATGCTTTTCTTCAGACCAAGGTTTTCTTGTATTTTCCTTCCAACTTTTGTTGATGGAGGCATTGAATTAGCTTGCCAGACTACTCATTTGCTCATATTCTTTGTAGGTTTTGGAAATCAATCTGGTAACTTATCCTAATGTTGCTGATGCTATTTTGGCCAACGGGATGTTTAGCCACTATGATCGCCCAAGAATAGCTCAGCTATGTGAAAAAGCTGGATTATTTTTGCGGGCTCTTCAGGTCCCTTTTTTGTCTCTTGTTATGGATTTTTTTTAATCTTTGCTTTTTTTGGAAGTAGCTTAATGATCTTTTTTGATTTTTTATTGGCCTTGCAGCATTATTCAGAGTTGCCTGATATAAAGCGTGTTATTGTGAATACACATGCAATTGAGCCACAGGTGTGCTTTGTTCACTTTTTGAATCTTAGTTGCAAACAATATCAACATTCATATACTTACATTCTTATATTCCCAGGCTTTGGTCGAGTTCTTTGGTACCCTTTCAAAGGAGTGGGCACTAGAATGCATGAAGGATCTTTTGATTGTCAACCCCAGAGGCAACCTTCAGATTGTTGTTCAGGTATGCATACTTGTTATTTGTTCTCTAGTTGTATTTCATATATCAGAGGTTTGAAAATCTTTTTACTTCTCTATTTTCCAGACGGCTAAAGAATATGCTGACCAACTTGGTGTGGATTCCTGTATAAAGCTTTTTGAGCAGTTCAAGACTTACGAGGGTCTCTATTTTTTCTTGGGCTCGTACTTGAGTTCAAGGTAATGTATCTGTTGTAGGAGCACTGTTTCAGTTGCAGTTGTAGTTTCTTTATTTATGTTTTCCTTGTGTTGATGTTGCAGTGAGGATCCTGATATACACTTCAAGTATATTGAGGCTGCAGCCAAAACCGGGCAAATCAAAGAAGTGGAACGGGTAACAAGGGAATCAAATTTCTATGATCCTGAGAAGACTAAAAACTTTCTGATGGAAGCTAAACTGCCTGATGCACGCCCACTTATCAATGTCTGTGATCGATTTGGCTTCGTCCCAGATTTGACTCACTATTTGTATACCAATAACATGCTTCGTTACATTGAAGGCTATGTTCAGAAGGTAAGTTTTCTTCTTGTATTATTAAAATATAATAGCATTATCCTATCTTTCTTTTCCATTTAAAAAGTTCCTGGCTACCAACTTCCTTTATATAGGTAAACCCAGCTAATACACCCATGGTGGTCGGTCAACTGCTGGATGATGAATGTCCTGAAGACTTTATCAAGGGCCTTATCCTTTCCGTACGTTCTCTTCTTCCGGTTGAACCGCTTGTTGATGAATGTGAGAAAAGGAATCGATTGAGGCTACTTACTCAATTCCTTGAACACCTTGTTAGCGAAGGGAGTCAAGACGTGCATGTGCATAATGCTTTGGGAAAGATTATCATTGAGAGTAACAACAACCCGGAACACTTTCTTACCACAAATCCCTATTATGATTCACGTGTTGTGGGTAAATACTGTGAGAAGCGTGATCCTACGCTGGCTGTCATAGCCTATAGACGTGGGCAGTGTGATGAAGAGCTTATCAATGTCACAAATAGGAACTCATTGTTCAAGTTGCAAGCTAGGTATGCATGATGTTTCCTAACTTTACCTCATTTTGAACCTACCTATACAGTAAATAGTTGGGATGATCCTTTTGTTTTGTTTTCTTTACTGGTAAAATTTTTGTTACAGGTACGTGGTTGAGAGGATGGATTCTGATCTTTGGGACAAGGTTCTTCAGCCTGAAAATGAATACAGAAGGCAGCTCATAGATCAAGTTGTTTCCACTGCTCTACCAGAGAGCAAGAGCCCTGAGCAAGTCTCAGCAGCCGTTAAGGCCTTCATGACTGCTGATCTGCCTCATGAACTAATTGAACTACTTGAAAAGATTGTGTTACAGAACTCTGCATTTAGTGGGAACTTCAACTTACAAAACCTTCTTATTTTAACTGCCATCAAGGCTGATCCATCCAGGGTTATGGACTACATCAATAGGCTAGACAATTTTGATGGACCTGCAGTTGGTGAGGTTGCAGTTGAGGCACAGCTGTACGAGGAGGCCTTTGCCATATTTAAGAAGTTCAACCTAAATGTACAGGCAGTTAATGTGCTATTGGATAACATTCGGAGCATAGAGAGAGCTGTTGAATTTGCCTTCCGAGTAGAAGAGGAGGCTGTCTGGAGCCAGGTTGCTAAGGCTCAGCTACGTGAAGGTCTAGTTAGTGATGCTATTGAGTCATTCATCCGTGCAGATGATGTGACTGAGTTTTTGGCTGTGATAAAGGCAGCTGAGGATGCAAATGTTTATGATGACTTGGTTAAATATTTGCTCATGGCGAGACAAAAGGCTAAAGAGCCCAAAGTGGATAGTGAGCTTATTTATGCATATGCTAAGATTGATCGTCTGGGTGAGATCGAGGAGTTTATTCTAATGCCTAATGTTGCTAATCTCCAAATGGTGGGTGACCGGCTGTTTGATGATGAACTCTATGAAGCTGCAAAGATTATTTTCCAGTTCATTTCCAACTGGGCAAAGCTTGCTGTCACTCTAGTTAGGCTGAAGCAGTTCCAAGGTGCAGTGGATGCAGCTCGCAAGGCCAACAGTGCAAAGACTTGGAAGGAGGTCTGCTTTGCTTGTGTTGATTCTGAGGAGTTCCGTCTCGCACAGATATGTGGTCTCAATGTTATTATTCAGGTATTGGTGTTTCTCCCTGCATGATATTTGGACAATATGCATAAACTGTTATAATCCAGTTTTTTATAGGGGTGCAACTTCAATCCGTTTGACCCAATCAACCCGACCCGAAAAAACATGGATTTATTATTTAATTGGTTGGATATTGATTAAATTTTAAGCAACCCGACAATCATAGTTTGGTTACGGATTTTATTAAAAATGTTGAGTAAAACCGACCCGACCATTGTACATTATATTTTTTGAAATAATTTACTTTTTCTCTGACTCTAATAACAATATCATTATGGAAATAATAAAATAATATAATATTTTATTAAGTTCTATCATTTTTAATTGAAACTTATTTTATTTTTATTTTTAGTGAGAGTATATTTTGGTTGTTTTGTTGTTTTTTTATTGTGACTTTTACATATAATTTTGTACAATAATTTTCTTAGAATGAAACCCAGTGAATCTGTAAAACCCGACCGCCTAAGTTGAAAGCTGAATTGAATGATTTTCATTATTAATTGGTTGGTTACGGATTGCAATTGGTGCAACCCAGCTATAATAACTTGGATTGAGAATTTATGAGAAACCCGACCAACCCGACTTGTTTACACCCTAATTTTTTATTTAAATGAAATATAAAGGATAAATTTTTGAAAAAGGAATAAACATTCACTTGTTAAGTGTTGTCCTGCAACAATATGCTCTTTCTAGAAGAAGATTTCTGATTTTATCACTACTTTTCTCAAACCTTGAGTATTTGTTCCTGCATAAACCAGTGTCTTAAGCCCTTCCCTACAATGTCTGGGCTGGCTATTGATATATTATGATATTTGACTATATTTGGCTATAATAATTACGTAATTATCATGTTGCGAGGACGTAAATTATTTTTTGTACATTTCTACCTTTATCAAAGCTTATTTTTTTGTTTGCATGTTGAATTTGTCAGGTTGATGATCTGGAAGAGGTTAGCAACTATTACCAGAACAGAGGATGCTTCAATGAGTTGATCTCTCTCATGGAAAGTGGCCTTGGTCTGGAACGGGCTCACATGGGAATCTTTACTGAACTTGGTGTCTTGTATGCCAAGTACCGTCCTGAGAAGCTTATGGAGCACATCAAGCTCTTTGCCACCCGTCTTAACATCCCCAAGCTCATTCGGGTTTGTAATGAGCAACAGCACTGGAAGGAGCTCACATATCTCTACATTCAGTATGATGAGTTTGACAATGCAGCCAGTACCATCATGAACCACTCGCCTGATGCCTGGGACCACATGCAGTTCAAGGATGTTGCGGTTAAGGTTGCAAATGTCGAACTATACTATAAGGCAGTGCATTTCTACCTCCAGGAGCACCCTGACCTCATAAATGACATGCTTAATGTGCTTGCTCTCCGTCTGGATCATACCCGTGTTGTTGATATCATGCGCAAGGTTTCTGTGCTATTTCTTTGTGCTTTCTTGTGAATCAGTTGATGGATCTTACTTCATTGGTTAATGTATTTATTTCTTACTCCATTTGTTAGGCTGGGTATATACATCTAATTAAGCCATACATGGTTGCTGTTCAAAGCAACAATGTGGCAGCTGTCAATGAAGCATTGAATGAGATTTATGTGGAAGAAGAGGACTACGATAGGCTCCGTGAATCAGTTGATATGCATGATAACTTTGATCAGATAGGTCTAGCACAGAAGGTACTTTGCTTTCTTCTGCTGTTTTATTTGTCTCAGCTATCATCTGATTTCTGATTGATATATAATGATTCTTTGCAGCTTGAAAAGCATGAGCTCCTTGAAATGAGGCGAATTGCCGCATACATATACAAGAAAGCTGGGAGATGGAAGAAATCCATTGCGTTGTCTAAAAAAGATAATATGTACAAGGATTGCATGGAGACTTGTTCGCAATCTGGTATTGGTGATCTATGTGAAGACCTCCTTGTTTATTTCATTGAACAGGTATGAATGACCATTACCAGCATTTCTCATCTCTAAATAGCCAATGTCAAAATGGCATGAATTGTTACAACAACAACAACAACAACAATAATAACAAAGCCTTTAATCCCAAATAAATTGGGCTAGGCTAGAAATGACACCCAATCTGAAAAGCATAGAGATTAGAGATCTCAAATATAAAAATCACTGATAGTAATAATGAAAATGATATTAATAATAATGAGAATGGTACTGATGATGATAATAATGACAATAATGATGATGATAATAATAAGAATGATAATGATGATGATGATAATAACAACAATTATGATGATAATGATGATGATGGTAATATGATAATAATAATTGTACTAACAATAATACAAATAGTACTAACGGCATGAATGGTTCATTTGAGAATTTTTTATGTTCTTTTGCAGGGAAAGAAAGAATGTTTTGCCTCTTGTCTCTTTATTTGTTACGACCTCATCCGACCAGATGTTGCCCTTGAGCTTGCTTGGTTCAACGGAATGATCGACTTTGCTTTCCCTTACCTCTTACAGGTAAAAGTTATTTTTCGTGTTTTGTCTTGACTTGTTATTGTCTGGCTATCTGACAGCCTGTCAGGCTTATAGACAATTTTATTTATTTATGCTCAAGTAGATCAGATCTTTGTAATTAAGTGCTCACGGAAAAATGCTCTTCTGACTTCCTTCTATAGTTTATTCGTGAGTATACTGGCAAGGTGGATGATCTCATAAAGGATAAGATTGAGGCACAAAAAGAGGTCAAGGCCAAGGAACAGGAAGAGAAGGAGATGGTTGCCCAGCAGGTAAAAACTTCTATGCTTCAATCCTCTAGCTTTGCAAGCACATGCTAAAGTGATCGATCTAGTCCTCTGTATAGCCATTGCCTTAAGTAGCTATTAGTTCTGAGAACAACAGACACCTACAACATACCTCTTTAGTAGCAATGACGACAGAGAACCATCTTTTTGAGTTTTATCTATACTTTTGGTGGAGACTTGAAGTTTACTTTGTATATTTCCTATACCCGGTAGAAAGGTGTTGCCTCCTTTTGCACTTGAAATAATTTCTAACCGTAATTTTCCTGCAAATGTAGTACTAATATGAATTCAATTGTAATTCTTTCTTGCAGAATATGTATGCCCAATTGCTCCCTCTGGCTTTACCAGCTCCACCTGGCATGGCTGGCCCAGCTGGTGCTGGAATGGGAATGCCACCTATGCCACCATCTATGGCGGGAATGGGAATGCCACCACCGATGGGAGGAATGGGAATGCCACCAATGCCTCCATTTGGGATGCCTCCAATGTGAAACTACTGAGACTGTTTTGCGGTCATCTTTAGCTTTGTGCGAGGTCTTGGTAGTATAGGTTTCTCTTCTAGAATCTCCTTAGGTGTAGATTCGTGTTTTTTTTTCCTTTTCAATATATTCTTTTCAGTAGCAGGCCAATTTTCCATTTTGTGGAGGATTTCTATATTTTTTATGTATGATGAAGAGCATTGTGTGATTAGATTCTTTTCATATGAGACTCACTCAATATAACTGGCTTGGTACTGCTTGTAACTTTGTGTATAGGATTACTCTTTTGGTGGTTGATACACCTTGAGTGGCAGGTATGCCTTTGCTTTAAGTCGGGTAGTTATTCATTTGTATAATTTCATAACATTCAAGGTATGTATTTCTGCATGCGAACAATACTGGTTATACTTTTAGTTATGAAATGATGCCTGTTTGGAACTTATACTTCAGTTATGAATGATACCTGTTTGTAACTTATACTTCAGTTATGAATTATACCCGTTTGGAATATGTAATATTTTTGTTTTTTAGGTTGGTATTGCATTTTAATTTTCTTCTTCTGCCTACGTTAAATATGGTTCCATCTCTTTTTGTATGTTTGGCAGAATAATGGATATCCATGCTGTAAGTTTATCTTTTGATTCGTATTACAGGTAAATTTCTCACCGTGTGCTTAGTTACGCATTCCTCCAGTCGTACCTCTGGTACTAATGCAAAATGTAATTAAATTGAGTGCAAATTTCATGTCAAGAGATCTAATTCCCAACCCAGCCCGATGTTATAAAATGCAGTCTTTAAAGCATCAACACAGAACCAGAAACAATCGATATGGAGTGTTTGGTTCAAAGAAATAAAATGTTTAGGTAAAACAAATTATTTTTTATCATATGATTTTTATTTTCAGTGAACTAAGAGAGTGTTCGGACGCCAACTGACACTTACTTTTATGTTGCTGTAAAGCACTAACCCTAGAATTGTTTTGTTCTCTTTTGTGTGCGGCACGTCGGCGCCTTTTCTCACCATTTCTCGTATATTCTTTCTTAATTAAGCGGATACTAAATAAAAATAATTAACAATTGAATATAAATTTTTATCCAATAAAAAAATATGAAAATAATATTCTTGTATATATTAAAAATATAAAAATGTAAGACTCAAAATAATAAATAATAAAATTATTGAAGAAGATTTTCCTCTAAAACTTCATATTTTAAAACCTTTGCATAATTTTTTTTTATTATTCATGATATTAAATAATATTTTAATTAAAAGTAATTAAATAATTTAGAGGATCACAAATAAAATATGAAGTCATCAAAATAACAAAAATATAATGCAAAAATACTACTCAACATCAAAAGAGATCAACTGATCCTCATAACTTTATTGTGGAATAGATACAACAGTTCAGACGCTTTTATTTGCAAACGATCAGAAAACCGATGGCAACTTTACAAATGCGTTGTGTGCTTTGCGTTCTATTTTTAATTTCAGGTTAGAAATAATCGATCCGAACCGTTCAATTTAATCTTCATATAAAAAATTTATTAGTAAACTAAATTTTATATTTTTTATATTTTTTTTGCTATTTTTTTCTGATGAGAAGAAAAATGACTTGATCTGAGAATTCTGATTCATCCAAAAATGATGGTTTTCCCCCTATCCAAAAAAATAACAAATAAATTCCAAAAAATATAAAATTTGGTTTACTAATAGATTTTGATATGGAGATTAGATTGAGCGGTTTGGATCGATCATTTTTGACTTAAAATTAAAAAATGAGCGCAAAATACACAACTCTTTTGTACTTTATAAAACATCATAACCTAATTATATATATATATATATATATATGACTCATGATTTAAGAAATCATGCACCTGCCACAACATCTGAGGTGGCGATCAGCCAGGATAGCAATTCGATCCCCCAATACATCAGCCTCGTCCATTGAATGTGTAGTCAACAATATATCTAAATATCTCTGAATTTTAATTTATATATCTAAATATATCTGAATTGTAAATAACCTAATTCTATATATATATATATATATATATATGGCGTTTTCTTTTCGCGGTTGTCTATATGGTATTTGGCAGGAACTCCAGCTGAAATGGCTATTTGCAATTCCATTTCGGTCTACATCTTTTTCAGCCTACATTTTTATGAAGTCGTAACATCTTTCTAGATGTCATTTTATATCTCTTACCTGTGAGGTTTTTGTTCTTCCTTTTAATCAGCAATAGCAGAGTACATGCGCATTGCAGCGGTATTTTCTTTTTACTGTATCCATTTTAATTTGTTTTGAAGTAAAAATATAATATAATTACTTCAATTAATGGATGAGTTGAATATAATAATTGCAGAAAATTGGTTAATTGATGACACGTTTGTTTTTTGTCATTGATCATGAATATTTTTTCGACCCATTAATTCTACTATATAAATTATTCTATAAATGCAGTTAACATTTTTGTCCTTAAATAAAATGTTGGATAATTCAGTTGGCAATAACCAAACTTTGTTAATTTAATTATTCATCATTATAGAAAAAAGATATAACATATATATGGCCACTTTTTTAATTTCAGAAATTATAAAATATTTTTCGCAAACATTATTGGCATTTTTTTCGAGATGAAACAGAAAGACCCAATAATCTGGTCCTTTGGGTAAACCAAAGGACCCGATTTTTTTTTCAGGTCTTTTAGTTTTTCATTAATGATATTTAATGTTTAAATTCATGATATTAACAGATGATAATTAATCAAAAATGAAAGGACGTTAATTTTTCTTCGGGGCCCTTTGGATCATTTTTTTTAAGATTTATATTTTGTTTAAAACAAATATTATGATAATTATTTGGTTAATTATTTTGATATATTTTTTTGTACTTTAATTTTACATTTTATTTGATCGTTGTAATTTTTTAATTTGGATTTTTTTTCTTTTATTAATTGTAAAAGTTGTAAAATTATAAGACACTTTATATCTGCAGAGTGGTCGGTGATAAAATTCATGTTACAAAAAAAGTAGTAGACTATGATGTAACCTGTTATATGCAATAAATCGCCTCCGGGCCTTACCATTAAAAAAAATAATAAAAAAAAATGTTATGATCAAAATATTATTGATAGTGAAATTTCCATTTATTGCAGATGGCTGTCTATTTTCCTTCTGTTTTGGACGACAAAGATACAAGCAACATATTTTTTTTCTTGTTTTAATACTGATGTAATTGGCACAACAAATTATGGAATAGACGAATAGGTGTTGATAAATTTAATTGCTTCTACTTTATTTAAACATTTATGTCATTCTCGATTCCCCTGTCATTTATTGATTTCTTTATAGGGTGGGATCACTTTCCAATGGTTTATTTTGATAATTTTGATAATGGATTTACAAATAAATACTAAAAAAAAAACTTAAAAATAGATTTTTTTTATGAATATGTTATTCTACTTATAAATTATTTGTGATTCAAATTTCATGCGATTTCATTATCATTTAATATTTTATTAAGGGTCATCAAAATTTTATATAATTTATAACAATTATAATTTAATGATTTTTGATGGGTATCACCATCAATCTATAAGTAGAGAAACATATTCAGAAGGCTAAGGAGGTGGAGAATACAGGCTTCAAATTATGGTACACAGGAAAAGAACGAAGTAGAAATGGTATAGACATCTTAATTGATAAAAACCTCAAGAATGGAGTTGTCGCAGTTAAGAGACAAGGGGACATGATCAAATTGATTTTTGGAGATTTGGTCTTGAACATCATCAGTGCGTATGCTCCACAAGTAGGTTTGAGCGATGATGTCAAGAGACGATTATGGTAAGACTTAGAGGACATGGTTAGAGGAGTGCCTAGCAGTGAAAAACTCTTCATTGGAGAAGATCTTAATGGTCATGTTGGCACAGTTAGAGGGGATTTAAGATGATAATGGGGGGTTTTGGATATGGCGAACAGAATCAAGAGGGAGAAGACATCTTAAACTTCGCTATAGTTTACGACATCATGGTAGCGAACACCTTCTTTAGAAAGAAAAAATCGTATTTAATTACTTTCAACAGTGGCCAACACTCGAGCCAGATCAATTTTGTCCTAACTAGAAGGGAGGAGAGACCAAAATGTATGGATTGTAAGGTTATACCTGACGAGTGTGTTGTCACACAACACAAATTTTTGGTGGCTGGTTTTTATTTTTAGGTATGCGTTCGGCGAGATAGATGCATGAAAATAATGAGAACGAGGTGGTGGAAGCTCAAAGGGGACGTTTCTCAGGTGTTTAAGAATAGAGTTATTGTAGAAGGATCGTGGAACGAAGGTGAGGATGCGGATAATATGTGGAAAGAGATGGCAATTCACATTCGGAAGGTGGCTATAGAGATGTTTGGAGTAAATAGAGAAAATAAACGTGAACCTAAAGACACTTGGTGGTGGAATGATGATGTACAAAAGGCTATCAATGAGAAAAAATAATGTTACAAACGTTTACATCACAACAGGAGTGATGAAAACATACAGAAGTACAAAGAAGTTAGAAGAAAGCTGTGAGCGAAACAAAGGGTCAGGCATACACGGAGCTGTATCGGAAATTAGATAAGAAAAATGGCAAAAATGATGTCTACAAGATGGCTAAACTTCAAGAAAGGAAGACAATAGACTTCAACCAAGTTAAATGTATTAAGGATGAGACTGATAGACTTTTGGTGAAGGATGAGTAGATTAAGAACATATTGAGAGAATACTTCGACAAGCTATTCAACGATGAGAGTGAGAAAATCACGATCGAGTTGGACGACTCAATTGATACCAACAGGGAATTTGTTCGGAGAATTCAAGAGTCTGAGGTGAAAGAAGCTTTAAAAAAGATGAAAACAGGTAAGGCGTTAGGACCAGATGACATCCCGATTAAGGTATGGAGATGTCCTGGAGATATAGCAATAGTATGACTCACTAAACTATTTAATACCATTTTTCGGTCCAATAAGATGCCTGATGAGTAGAGAACAAGTATATTAGTACCAATCTTCAGGAATAAAGGAGATATTCAAAGTTGTACTAATTACAGAGGAATTAAGCTCATAAGTCATATCATGAAGCTTTAGGAGAGAGTGATCGAGCACCGTTTAAGAAAACTGACAACTGTCTCTAAAAATCAGTTTGGTTTTATGCCTGGGAGGTCCACTATGGAGGCGATTTTCTTGATAAGGCAACTTTTGGAGAGACATCGGGAACAGAAGAATGACCTACATATGATATTTATTGATTTAGAGAAAGCGTATGATAAAATACCAAGAAATATCATGTGGTGGACACTCAAAAGGAAACTAGTCCCAACGAAGTACGTTACCCTTATTAAGGATATGTACACAAATGTTGTGACTTGTGTCAGAGCATGTGATGTTGAGTCCGATACATTTCCTATTAAGATAGGATTACATCAAGAGTCAGCATTGAGTCCATATATTTTCACTCTAGTGATGGACGAGATCACAAAGGACATACAAGGAGATATTCCTTGGTGTATTCTCTTTGCTGATGATGTGGTGTTGATTGACAAAAACAGAATTGGAGTCAATCAGAAACTAGAGTTTTGAAGATAAACTTTAGAATCGAAAGGTTTTAGACTTAGTAGGAGCAAAACTGAATATATAAGGTGTCAGTTCAGCGGAGAAAACTCAGATGACGGAGATGTTAGTTTGGATGGACGAGTAGTATCCATGAATGATACATTTCAGTATTTGGGATCAATGTTGCAGAGTGAATGAGGGATCGATGAAATTGTTAGTCATAAAATAAGAGCTGAATGGATGAAAATGGAGACAAGCATCTGGTGTTCTTTATGACAAGAAGGTCTCAAACAAACTAAAAGGCAAGTTCTACAGGACGACGATTAGACCCGCGATGATGTATGGCGCAGAATATTGGGCTACAAAAGAACAACACGTCCAGAAGATGAGTGTAGCTGAAATACGAATGTTGCGTTGGATATGTGGCCACACAAGGAAAGATCGAATCAGAAATGATGATATTAGGGACAAATTTGGAGTAACACCAATTCAAGAGAAACTAGTCCAACATCGTTTGCGATGGTTTGGCCATATCCAACGAATGCCTCCTGAAACACCAGTACGGAACGATATTCTAAGTCGTCCTGAAAATACAAGAAGAGAAAGATATCGACTGAGACTGACATGAGAGGAAGCAATAAAAAAAGATTTGAAGGAATGAAATATATATCCAAAGAGCTTGCTTTGGATAGGAGTGCTTGAAAAATGACGATTCATGTATCTGAACCATGATTTAGGAGTTAGAGTCTAATAGTAGAGTTATAGACTTCATGTTCTTAGATTTTTAGGATTTTATGATTTAGAATTTAGAAATAGATTTTAGAAATAGAGATTTAGAAATAGGGTTTTAGGATTTAGAATTTAGAATTAGATTTAAACTAAGATTTTAGGATTTAGAAATAGGTTTTATAATAGAGGTTTATTGTACTATTATTATTATTATTATTATTATTATTATTATTGCTATTACTATTAGCATATTATCATCATTATCACTATCATCTTTATTTATTTATTTATTTATTATTATTATTATTATTATTATTATTATTATTTTATTTATTTATTTTCTTTTTTTCATCATATTCATGATTATCACTGATATTTGAAATCTTTAATCTTATACTTTCCGATTGGGTTTCATTTCTAGCCTACCCCAATTTATTTGGGATTAAAGGCTTTGTTGTTGTTGTGCATGCAATTAATATGTTATTTGTATTTTTTTAAAATTAAAAATTAAGGTGCATGTGAATATATATATATATATATATATATATATATATATATATATTTGCTAATTATTTATGTTAAAATATTACATAATTGATTTTATGGACTAAAAATTAAATGTACAAAAAAATGAAGCTTTTCAAATTTAAACGTACAAGCATACAAATTTGATATATTAAGTTACAAATCAATTATTTTGAATCAATAACATAGTATTATTTAAATACTACTTGTCACAATATTTGTTTACTATAAAAATATTTTATGTTTTAATTTATATCAATATTAATTTTTTAAATATGTAACTATAAAGTTCAATGAATTTTTGATTATTTTTCAATGAAATTGAATGTAACATAAACAACTTGTGCGGTCCTTAATGTAACGTTCAACGCGGTCATAATTAACAACAAAGTAATTCAATTACTTTTGATTATGAATTAGAAGTGTTGTGGGAGAGAAGAGAGAGGTCTTGTAGAGTGTGTGCATGGTGGTAGGTGGAATCCTAGGGACTCCTTGAGCAAAGGTGGCCGGGATTGCTTTGTCACGGGTGCCCGGGACCGTCTTATCATGAGTGACCTTGTTATATTCGTAAAATTCAAATGCTGATTGTCACTCTCGTCACTTCTTATTTTACTTTAGTTACTAATAAAAAAATCGGGATAAAGTAAGATACGAGTGAAGGTATCTTTATATTCATATTCATTAGAATTTATTTTATTTTTATTCTATTTTTATTCATTAAAGAAATATTTTTTCTCATACTTTATCTTTACTCCTTAAGAATTTCAGGTGACAAAATGATGGTAGATAATATGAAAAAATAATAATAGTTCAATGCAAAAATGATTTGAACAAATAAATAGCACATAATAAATATACTAAATACAATGCAACAATGAAAAACATTTTAAATATAATAAAAATCATAATTTATTTATAAATAAAATATGAAATAAATTATTATATTTATAAATATTTTCTATATATATATTTATAATTACTAGATAATGAGTATGAAATGAGTGTGAAATAGCTCTTAATACGTACTCTTAATAAAATAAATTAACAAAAAAAAATTCTTACCAATAACTATACATAATGAAAATAAAATCAGGATATAATACAAATCGAGTAAACAGAATTTCATGAACGTGCCACATGTGGTGATATAATAGAGATTTCATTTTATGCAATCATTGCTATAGCCGGAGTAAAAAGGGAAATTTATGAAGTGTTGTCTTATTTGTCCATCTTTTTTTTATAATTAGTGTGTGCTGTCTTCAGAATTAATGCAAGTAATCAATTAACGTCAGACGGATTAGAATAATTTGAGTAAAAGTAAATTCACGATATAGTGACATATGTATCTAAATTTGTGTTTATGAAACCGCCCGGACTGAAAAATTCCAAAGAGCATTGCCAATTTTTTGTATCTGATATTTCAAAGCAAAAAAAAATATCAGAAAAACATCGTAAAATTTGAACCGTCTGATCAACAATGAAACATTGAGCAGCAGTTCCAGTTCCATCTCTACAGTGCTTCAGTACTACAGTACAAAGAACACCAGTTGTAGGCTGCCAATGAGGGAGGGTAAAGTAGAGTACGGATGAAGATATTTTATATTCATATTTATTAAATTTTTTTATATTCTATTTTTATCTGTTAAAATTTTTTTTATCCATATTTTACTTTTATTCGTTAAAGTTTTCGGATAACAAACAGGTAACGATAAATAATGGATAAAAATAAAAATTATTCAATAATTTTTTTATATTTAGACAAATAAATAACATTAAATAAATATACTAATAAAGAGCAACAATAATTAATATTTTAGATATAACAAAAATCATATAATTTTTCATATAAATTGTCATAAAAAATATATACTAATTACTATATATATATATATATATATATTTATACAATTTTATAATTCCGAACTAACCTCTCTTGAGAGAGCAGCTTTATAGCTAGCATAAATTTATACGATGTTCCTAGTTTGAAGCATTAATGTTCAACGTTGAATCTTTCAAAAATATCAATGTTCAATATGCAAAATTCCAAAAATTCAACACAATTCATCAAATCACAGAAAGTACAATACAATAATTACAGTACACGTACATATTGCATATATTTCCGTGAAGTTCATGTGCTTTGGTAGACAATGCGCAAGCTTGCAATTTCGACCGATATTCAAGTATGCAGCAGGGAAAATAACAACCAACTTTGATATAGGTGACTCCAGATAATTCTTCGTTCGATTTTTCAGTTCTTAATTTTTGAGAAAAAGATGAGGGTTATTACTTCACGGAAATATATGCAATCCAACAACACCTGGGATGGATCGATTTTTCAGTTCTTATTTTCTTTTCTAAACAAAAAATCATCATATGGATCGATTTAATAATGAATTTGCGTCACCTGCAGCACGCGTGCAGCGTACAATCCGAACCTCTCATCTCTCGTTTTCACCAATTTCAAAGCCCCGCATGAATATCCTCGAGACAGTAAGGTTCGATCGGTTGTTTTCGACTGTAGAGGATAAGCACGCGGATTTATTCGATCGGTTGTTTTCTATTGTTAGCAGATTATTGACAAATTGTCCATGCTCTCATTGACCACAGTCCATATTCTTACCGTTGGATATTAAATTTGAATAAAGAGGAAAAATATGGGGCAATTTTACAAATTACCCTTCTTCCTTAAATGTTGAAACACATTACCCCTCCTTCAAAAAATTTCAACAAAATAACTCTGTGGGACCCTTTTTCCCCTCACTCTCCTTTTTCCCCTCACTCTCCTTCATAATTTAACTAATCGAATTATCTTGAAATAAAACTGAATTATGAACATTTAATTTGATGTTTAATTCATCAAACATCATTAATTATGAACTATAACAAATTTTGTTTTATTTGATGAATGATGCAACGTGCGTTAAATTTCATCAATTTTCATGTATATGATGTACAAAGTAGATTGCATCGGATTTTTTGTACTTTTATCACAGGGAATGTTAAGAATACCAAACTAATCTGTTATATATCAATAGTTCAATCCAAATAATGCCAAAGCATTGTATAATTTTTGACGAACTTTGTAACAATAAAAAAGGAAAGAAAAAAATATAAGGGATTAAATTATCATCTGATGGGGATCTTAAAAATGAAAAAAATAATAACAATCGATCTGATTGGATCTTAAAAATGAAAAAATAATAATAACAATCGATCAGATGGGGATCTTACAAATGGACTTAGATTTTAAAAACGACGAGCTTCCACCAAGAGTACTTTGGTATAATTCAATGATAAATTAATTGCTAACATAATAATAATATAATTTAATAATAAATTAATTGCTAACAGAATAGTAATAATATAATTCAATGATAAATTAATTGCTAACAGAATAATAATAATATAATTCAATGATAAATTAATTGCTAACAAGATAATGATATGTATAACTAAAATATATTCAAGAACCTAGTCGAAGTTTTAATTTGAAAATTGTACAAGCATGTATGATTATGGAAAGACTTTCGTTTCAAAAGAAAATAAAAATGTTTTGGGCTTCATTTTTTTTATAAAATCATTTAGCTAATTTTAACTACACGTTAACTCATATTATTATTATAGACGACCTGATATATTCAATTTTCGGATGAAAGAGGAGGAAGGGGAAAAAGGATGAAAAAGGGGTAATACATAAAGTAATAGAGGGTGAAAGGAGAGGGATGGGAAAAAGGGTTCCACAAGGGTATTTTGTTGAAAATTTTTAAAAGAGGGATAATGTATTTTAAAATTTCAGAAAGAAGGGCAATTTATAAAAAAAATACCCGAAAAATATGATACATTATTTTATAATCTTTTAATTAATCCATCTGTGCCTATCATAGATTGAATTATACATCTTATTAATAGGAACAAGAAGCACAGCGCATGTAATTATGCAATTTTTAGTTTGTAAGGCTAGTCATTAGACACACAAATAATGGATGACAACTTGCGGCAATTAAACATGTATGTTAACAATCATGACAAACAATCTCAAATAATAAATTCATAAAGTTTAAAAATGGAAAAAATTACAAATATATTCTTAAATATATAAATTGATTGTGCTTCAAGTGTCAAGCAATTTGAGTATCATATGATATTCCATAAAAAATATTGAATTAATTTGAATTGTTAAAGTAGTCATATAATTTTGATGACATTTGATGAAATATTAAATACCACTTAAATTATATGAAACCTGAAACACAATCAATCTGTTAATTTAAAAGTATATTTATAAAATTTTACTATTTTTCAAATTTTCCATCAATTTATTTAAAATCAGTAAGCAAGATTGTCAAACTAAGTAATTGTCAGCAGATTCTCACCCATAATATATAACCATTGTGCATATATGTCTGTTGTACACATTGATGAATTTTGGTGAAACAGTCCAAATCAATTTTGATTTCCAATATTTACTTGTGAACTATAACAGTATTACAGTATAGCTAAATGTGTAAATTCTAATTAATTTTGAGTTATTAAGTTATTATTTAAAATCCAACACTTAAAAAGGTGATTGTTATAGAGATTCCGTGCTTGCCAACAGAACAAGTGTGTTGATTTCAAAAATGAACTTAATTAGGATGTGCTATTTAACTACATATCTCATTTCCGATCTCAATTGAAATTCGAACCGGAACCTATTCGAATCTTTTTAAACTGGATAGGATAAGAAACTAAAAATTTGACCGATGAAATTGTGAATACTAATTAATATCATAAAACTAATATTTCATGCTTAATTTGACACCTATTTGGATTCTGGAATATATGGCACAACTTAATTAAATATCATGTTAATGAGGTTAATTATTCGATATTCATCGATTTTGAACTTCTAAATTTGATTTAATATGACAGCTCTACCGATTTTGAACTTCCAAAATTGATTTAATATGACAGCTCGATCGTCCAGTAGTCAATATATATAGAGAGATATCGGTGCCTACCCGTAACACAATGGACGTGTGCTATAGATAGTTTCTCCATCTTTAAAGTTCAAATGGTCGATTTGACTGATCAAAATATCTTTCATATCAAAATCTAATTAGGGACCAAATTTTATATTTTAAAAAAAAAATTATAATTTTTGAGATAGCTAGAAAATCATCCCTTTTAAATGGCTCATAATAATTAAATCAGATGATTTTCTACCTATCGTCCAGATAATAAAAAAAATCCAAAAAAATATAAAATTTGATCTATATCTATATTTTCATATGAAAATTATTTAACTAGTCAAATCGACCATTTGAATTTTAAAGATGAAGAAACGGTCCATACATAACACACAGGTCATCTGTGCTATGCATAATACTATAACAAAACTATATATATATAGAGTTATCTTACGATTAGTCGCGAAGTACAAAATGCTTTTGTACTTTGCATCGTATCTTTCATTTTCAAATTCAAAATACTGATCCGACAGTTCAAAGTGTTGTCCATATTAAATATGCTTGGAGACTAAATTTTATATTTTTTAGAAAAAAATTTCTATTTTTTTGGGGATGAAAATGTATTGGGTTTATGATTTTTAATAAGAATGATTTTCTAATCCTAAAAAAAATCTAAAAAAAATGTAAAATTTGATCTTGAAATATATTTTAATATAGAGAACACTAGGAACTATCAGATTAGTATTTTAAATTTAAAAATAAGAAGTACAAAAGTATTTTGTATTTTACGATTAACCGTAGCATAACTCTCTATATATATATAGAGAGAGACTTTGTCTATTGTGCTTCCAGTAGTGCTTCGACCGAAACGCTACCAGTCCAAATTTTAATTTTTCATGCATAAAATTTTAATTTAAATAACTTAATAAAAAATTTATATCATAATCTTACAGAATACTAATTTTTATCATGTTTGGATTTAATTTACTATGCTTAATAATTTTTGAAAGATAACCCTAAAATAATAGAAAAATAATAAAATTCGTGTCAAAAATACTTACTTTCTAAAAATCATTAAGTATAGCAAACTAGCTCCAAACTAGATGAAAATTAATATTCTATAAGATTATGATATAAAAAATTTATTGAACTAATTAAATTAAATTTTTTAGCATGAAAAATTAAAATTTAGACCGATAGCGTTTCGGCCGAAGTGTTACTGGAAGCACAATAGACAAACTCTCTCTCTCTCTCTCTCTCTATATATATATATATAGTTTGTCTATTGTGTTTTTAGTAGTACATCGATCGAAACGCTATCACTGTAAATTTTAATTTTTCATACTCAAAATTTTTAATTTAAGTAGTTTGATGAAAATCTTTATATCTTAATCCTTCATAATACTAATTTTTATCATATTTAAAATTATTTTACTATGCTTAATGATTTTTATAAAATGACTCTTTTTGGAATACAAATTTTTATATTTTAGAGCTATCTTTTAAAAATCATTAAGTATAGTAAAATAATTTTAAATATGGTAAAAACTAATATTCTATAAAATTATAATATAAAGATTTTATTGAGCAACTTAAATTAAAATTTCGAGCATGAAAAATTAAATTTAGACCTATAACGTTTCGGCCGAAGTTTTATTAGAAACATGACGAACTCTCTCTATATACATTTGAGACTTGTGGCTAAAACTCATGAACTCTTTCATTTGTCCCTTTCTTCACATATTCGTTTATTTTACTCATTCTTATATTAATTGTGAAAAATCATTACCTCAATTTCAGAATTCAGAATCAGATACATCACATTGATTTGCAGAACGATGTATAAGAAGTTCTGCACTTCGGTTTGGCTCGGTCGCTTTCAATAGGCTTGATGCATATGATCAGAAGTTCTTGTATGGGCAAAGGTGTCTGAGATTAATTAAAAAATAACAGAATTTTATATTATGAATTTCTACATATATATATATATATATATATATATATTTACTAAGTTGTTTACCAACTACATACAATAGTCAATATACTGGATAAAACTTATATATACAACTTAGGTAAACTGATTATCCATCTCAAATTAATTAGCTAGATCTTCTTTCAGTTTATGTAGTTGCAATTAATTAATAATTTGCAACAATAATTCAAAACTTGGAGGACTGTTTTTGTAGGAAGCGGTCAGATCAATTCACTGTGACCAAAAATAATTCATGAACCATTTAGGTAGCAAATATAATACGAAAAGACAAATAATTGAACTTGAAAAGCGTACATATATATGCACGAGGGAGCAAGCTACTAAATACTGGTTCCAACCTGAAATCTTCACACCAAAAAGTCTAAAACCTAGCTTGGTCGACAGCACAACTATAATTAAAAGTTCCACAGGAACAGCATTTCTCCATGGCTACATATATTCCGACAGTTTTAAGCCAGGAGTACATAGAAAAGCATGTTTATATCTAGCACACAATCCGTAGATTAGATTTTTTTTTATCAGAACCAAATAAACCTAGACCTAGTTGACAACCTTACTTAATATGTATGTCATATCTGCGGCATGCATGCATCTCTTATGGTCTGAGCATCTCGTCATCTTCTTCTTGGATATAGCATGGCAAAGGAGGAAGAGAGTGCTCGGACTGTGCTATTGAGTAGGTCAACAACTCCGGACTAGGGTATATCATTTCATGACTATACCCAAATCCATCACTGGTACCATTCAAACCTATACCATTGCACAGATCTGCGGTACCAGCAGCAGCTTGGCTACTGATTTCAACTCCAGAGCTAGTACAAACCGTCAGCAAGGTTTGATGAAGCATGATCTGAGCCTTGAGGAACTTCACATAGTTTATTGCCTCTTCAAGCATCGACACAGTATCCATTTTATTGCCTCCTGGTACAAGGCTTTTGAGGATCCGAAACCGGTCACTAATCCGATGCCTTCTCTCACGTGCTGCTACACTTTGTGGGTCTGTCGACAGCCCAGTACGTGGTCCTCTTCTAACATCCCTTCTTCTTTCGGTGAGCTGGTTCAAACAATATGCAGGATGCGCTTGCTGGTATTGATTGTATTGATCAGTATCCATACCAGAAAGGAATAGTTCTTTGATAAACTAATAATTATATATGTTTGAGATGACAAAACAGAGATGTATATATAAAGAGATAGAGATGAAGAAGAAGAGATTTAGGGTTTGATGAGTAAAGATAAAGAAGAGGACCTGGTTTTGGTTTAGACGAGGCGGGGAAGGGTCGTACGGTCGGACTGCCATGCCAAAAACTTCTTTTAAAGAAAGAAAGGCATCAATATTTTTCTCAAAAAAAAAGGCATCACTCAAAAAAAAAAAGGCAGAAGTAGTCTGTCTGACAGTGTCTGACGCTGTAAGCGGGTCTTGGGTTTTCATTCAATACTTGTTTGTACTTTTGACCACCCAACAGGCCTCGAGATGAAGGCTATATATGTAGGCATAGGTTTTGTTGCTTTTGCCTTTGTACTTGGACACACGTAACATTTACCGTGTAATTTATAAAATTCTCACTTCACAGCCACTGTCAAGGTCTCACAAAAAAGAAATTTATAAATTCTCTATTGTGATCATAAGACTCAAGATGCACATCAAAAAAATGTATACATTATACAGAGTAAACAGCGTGTGTTAATGTATCGGGTGTACATCAAAATTTTATGTTAAATCTTGGTATACCTAATGCTATGGTGTTTCGGCGAAACACAAAATCTTTCGTGCTTCATATTTATATCATAAATTTAAAAGTACAAATGGTCGATCCGAACCATTAAACATAATCTTCATATTGAAATATCTTTGGAAATTAAATTTCATATTTTTAAAATTTAAATTGCTATTTTTTAGATGAGGACAAAGTTTTTTGATCAACGATTTCTGAACCATTCAATACCAGTGATTTTCTATTCATCTAAAAATAATAATAATTCTCTAAAAAAATATAAAATTTGATCTACAAAGATATTTCAATATGAAAATCACGTTCGATGGTTCATATCAACTGTTTGGACTTGTAAATTCATGATACGGACGTGAAGCACGAGGTTTTGTGCTTCGTGAAGTACCATAGCCTCAATATATATATATATATATATATATATATATATATATATATATAGAGAGAGAGAGAGAGAGAAATAGACTATTGTGAAAATATTTGTATTTCAACCAATATGCAAACACATCAAAAAATATATTATGAAATCTCAAAATATTTAATTTATGATTTTCATTAAATTCTTTATATGAAATCCTTGTGGAATACAAAAATTTGAAGCATTTTGAGTTTTTTTTAAATATTTTTCATATGAAAATCTAGTTGGGAATCAAATTTTATATTTTTTACTATTTTTAAGATAGCTAAAAAATCATTCATTTTGAATGGCTCATAATAATTAAATTAAGTGATTTTCTAATTATCTTAAAAAATAATAAAAAAATTCTAAAAAACATAAAATTTTGTCCCCAACTATATTTTCATATGAAAAATATTTTGACCGGACGGATCAACCATTTAAACTTTGAAGATGAAGAAATGGTCCGTAACACACGAGCCATCCGTGCTATGCGTAGCACCGTAGCCTAACCCTCTCTCTCTCTCTCTCTATATATATATATATAGAGAGAGAGAGAGAGAGATTATGCTACGGTTAGTCGTGAAGTACAAAATATTTTTGTGCTTCGCGTCGTATCTCTAATTTCCGAATTTAAAACACCGATCCGACCATTAAAAGTGTTCTCCATATTGAAATATATTTGGAGATAAAATTTTATATTTTTTTAGAAAATTTTTTCTATTTTTTTAAGGGATGAAAATATACTGAGTTTATGATTTTTAATAAGAACAATTTTCTAATCCTCAAAAAAATAGATTTTTTTTCTAAAAAGTATAAAATTTGGTCTCCAAACATATTTCAATATGGAAAATATTCTTAACAGTCAGATCAGTATTTTAAATTTAAAAATGGGAGATACGACACGAAGTACACAAATATTTTGTACTTCGCGACTAACCGTAGCGTAACTATATATTTATATATACTTCTGTGAGTTTTTAGAAAAAAAGATTCCCCTTGACAGGAATCTGCTTTCAAAAAATGAACATAATATATATATTGCAAAAACTGCTCAATTGTAAAATCTAAAATTAAACATGTGTTTTTAATACTATATTGATAGAATGTTTATCAAATTTTAGTAAATTGGAAGAAGATATTTTTTATTTCATCATACATTTTAAAAATAAATGGTCATTCGATAACACTGTGATTAATGATTAATTAATTTCTAAATTATTTTAAATTTGATATAAAATCTATCTAAGATTTTTGGAATACATTTATGATTTTGGATTTTTCATTTGAGCAATATTTCTCAAAAAATGATATACCATAATTAGAGGTGGCATTCGGGCGGGTTAGGTTTGGACAAGTCGTGTCGAATAAGTTTGACCCTCTTAAAAAAGTCAGGTCGGGTCAATTTATATGTTGATTTTTTTTAGATTTTTGATTGATTTTGATTGAATTGTAGGTTATTTAATCTCAGATCAGATTAAGTCAAATCCTATCTAGTTAGTTTGACTTTTCTAAAAGTGAATCAAATCAGGTTTTAACACCACTAACCATAATCATTAGATGTACCATAAAAGTTCGATGACACTATAAATACTCTCACAGTCTCATGTTTATAAATTTTAAAATAATTTAATATATCTAATTAATCTCAAGCTTTTAAAAAATATTTAGCAATCTTAACGGTGAGACTACTATTTAATGGTTTAATAGTTAAATAAAATTACACGGTCGTTAAATCATAAAATGGACAATCTTCTTCTATCTACTTTGTACATTTAAAAAGACTAAACTAAGTAATATCATATAACATATTTAATAATTAAATAAAAAGAATATTTATAACATTAATTAATACTTACAAGTTTTAATATTAAAGGACTGTTAACTATTACATTGAAAAAATTATAAAGAAAATAATTTTAGATAAAATGTTAAAAAAAATATCACGGACTTCTAAATTATCCAAAATTCAACAATATATTTTAACAAAGTTTAAATGTCTTCAAACATGAATTTGACTTCGATTGAAGCGTTAATCATGAATAATCTGTTAAATGCATTTTTTTTCATAAATACTTAACGACGTCTGACAATCTCAAAACCATTTTAACGGTTTATACTCTGTTTTTTTTTTAACTCAAGAGGCAACTTGTCACCACCTGAAAAATTCAGACAACACTTAACACGTTATCCCAAAGTACAATATAATATGAGAGGCATGTCATCTAAAATTCGACTGAATTAATTTATGGGGATCAGGTACTATAAGAAAAATGGGATGTAGCAACTAGCAGGACTAATTAGAATTTTATGTTATATGTCAGTAAAAAAAGATGTTCTATTAAAAAAATAAGCTGTAGCAAGTAGGAAAATAGGATTTGTTTTTGACAAAAGGTACAAGAGCATTATATATATGTCCATCCGCTCAGTTGTTAAACAAAAGATTGAATTAAAATTGTAGGGCAAACGGCAAACGCTCATAGTATTTAGTGTAATTTAAATTCACTCCGATAGTTATCAAATAAATAATTAATAATATAAAATTTAAAATATATTTAATAAAATTTCACAATAAAGAAAATTTAGACTCACTATTTTTAATGCTAAGTAATAATGATAATTATAAAAATATTATTATAATAATAAATAATATAATTATATTTATAATAATATATAAATGATCATATAAAAAATTGAATCATTTTAAGAGTTAAATTTCACCTTAAGTATATTATACACATTATTTTAAATGAGGAGAGATAGGCTATATTATATGAACCCTTGGATTTAAGAAGATGAAAAGATTTATACAAAATTAATGGTGAAGAAAAGTGATGATGTGGCATGCTTGAAAACTTAACTCTCTCTTTACGTATTATTTTATCCATTAATACTTTTTTCTCATAAATTGATAGGTAATCATCGTTTTTTAATTGAACTAATTAAATTTCATGCAAAACATATTTTAATAAGAAGGGATTAATATCTTAAATTTAGATCAATCATCAAGTCAGTTGTGGTGGTAGAAAATTTAGTTATTAATATACTTATTTTTTTCTCACTTCAATTTGTCATCTTTTGCATGAACATGCAGTATCTATAGTTTTTATTTCGATCACTAGGTGCTCAGTTTTTTAGAACATAACTCGAATAATATGATACGAAAACAAGAGAATATTTCAAAGAACTCAAACTATTTCTATTGAACTTCAACTGAATTTTAAATACTTTCTTCTCTTACACACACATTATTTTTATGTTTTTCTTTTCTGACTTAATTCATTATCGTAACATACTACCCTATTTTATACTAATTAGTGCATTTAATACATCTTACATAAATTTTACACAAAAAAACTTAGAATAATCCTTATGCTATTACATTTCTCAATCATTCCTTGTGCTAATTGTATGCTTTAAATATTTTTGACAAACATTAATGCACCTTCCCCTTTTTCTGTTGACATGTTTTCAGATTTTGTGTTATCTTATAAATCCTAATGATTCTTTTCAGTTTTTCTTCTTTTCAAAATTCTTTGAGACTTGAAGATATCATTTCCAACAATATCCGCAAAACAATGCAATTAGTTGTATCCGCTATGAAAAATAATGCTGAAACATTATAACTCGCTATCCATTGTTTAAACTTTACTTCAGAATTGCGCTAGGAAATCATGAATTCAGGATCCTACATATGTTTGACGCAGTTAAAATAAGTCAAAAAAGAACAAAATATGCTCAGTGCCGTGCTAAATTGGTAATTATTAGAAAGAAAATAAAACATGGCGCGCAGATTAATTAATTAGTTTATAATACTACACCTGAGGATAGGGAGAAAATGGGAAGAAACAAATTTCATTATTAATTTTGCTTGGTCAGATATTTAAGAGTAAATTGATTGTGAGATTAAGTGCACGGAAAACTTTTCTTATCAAAAAATTAGTTCACGAAAATCTTTAATGTGCTTAACTGAAAGACAAAATATATTAAATTATTTTTAAATTTTGATATATATTGCTTCATAAATTTTTGTATTAAAATCTTACGGGATATGAAAATATTTTATTTTTTGAGTTTTAGTATTTATTTTTAAAATTTTGGAAGTAACAGAGATATTGATATTTTTTATCAGTATTTTAAAAAATTCATCCTTCAAAATCTAAACAAATATTTAAAATCTCGTGAGGTTGGAACTCACCGAATTGGAAATAATCTGATATAATTTTGAATTAATTAAGTTCATCAAAGGTCTGAAGATAACTTTTGTATTCCCTATATTTAATATATATAAAGTGTTAATGTTACATAAGATTACTCATTAAACATTTAATCTCTTAAACTATATAATTGAGGAGGTTAATAATTAAGACGAATCAAATAAAACATTAAATATGATAATATTTGTTATCAGTCGTATCCCTTCCTTTTTATTTTCCCCGTCCCCTTTCCTCCGGAATTCACATCCGATGGAGTACTTCAACGTGAATTAGGTATTTTTGTTAATCTCAACTGTTGATTTCCTTTATAAAATTAATCTGCCTGCATCTTAAAAAGCTTTTTGTGATTGAAATTTATGCTTCTTCTCCACCGAACGGGGTACACAGAGGCCAGAGGATACGGTTCCTCCCCTCCCTCCATTCATCGCTGTCAAAACTGACTGTGAACGAAGCATTCACCCCTATCCTTTAGCTATTCATCTATCGTGTTGCGATCAGTAGTACTAGTACTAGTACTAGTACTGTTATTTGTGCAGTATTATCACCTTCCAAAGTGAGACTAAAAAAATGTCAAACTCTGATCTACTGAAGTCTCCTTTTCTCGGCATGCGCAGCATGCAGTGCACGCACGAACAGCAGACCTATCTATACATATTAATCCTTTCAGAACCACTAATACGATCTGAAGCTCTTTTCACTAGACAAATGCTTTACTCATATTCTTCTTCAAATATATTGCACGGAAGGAAATATATTTTGAATTTTTGTTGCACTAGCTGTATTAAATTTATTCTGCATTTCACCCTAAACAATCCCAATTCCAGAGTTCGAGAGCAAATTAACAATCTAACATTTATTTTCTTTTATATCAAGATTCAAGATAGAGCTAAAAAGAGATCATTTCGAGAGAATTTTTGTAATATTCTGGTAACGCAGAAGTTTCACGGCACAATAATGTACCTGGTACAAAATACCGAACCTGTACGACATATCTATCCCGAGGAATATATTTCTCAATAAAGTCGTTTCCTACTCTCATTGCCATCATCGATCTCTCAAATCAGTCAAAAGAAAAATATAAAAATTCCTCAAATCAGTCAAATGTGATAACTTGATTATGTTGTCTCTCCTTGGATGTCAGAAAACACAGCATTATGTCATACTTTTGTCCTTCTCTAACAAAAGGAGAATGTTTGAAATTAAATGACATTAATTCCTCGGCACACATGTGAGGCTACCAATTCAGGTCTTTCCGCCGTGGCAATTTGTTATAGGTTTAAAGAGTTTGTAGGATTGGGGTTGTGGCGCTTTACGTGGTGCTTATTGCTTTGAAGACCCTACAGAGACTGTTGACTTTCGTAAAAGCTCCTTTTTAGGGAACAGGCCTCAAGTTTAGCATCCAGAGCAGGCCATGATTTTATATCGGATTGATGAGCATTTTTTTTAGTGCTCTATCTGTTACAGAAATTTTTGTGGTAGGCACGGGTGTTTATTATTTTTTAATTTGATTTCAATTCGATTATATTATATTTGAATTAAAAATATTGAATCATTATACGATCCTTTTTTGTGCGCTCCGCACCGCTGTGGCGATGGGATGCGAAATAAGAACACGGAGATTCTTCCCGAGCGTGCATTTATTTAGTGCCGGTTGAACTCACCGCTCAGACTCATTTGTGATGCACATTCAGGGGGTTTTTGTTAATTGGAGATCCTTTTATATTCCGATAGACGTAAGCCCCCACCGTTAATTACCCTGTGCTATTAACCTCAAGACACTTCTGGATCTCCAAAGGGGAAGTAAATACTATAGCTAAATGATAATCAAGTGGTCGAATGATCAAGTGCTTCAATGATAGGATCACTAAAGCACCCCGGACTTACTACCAGAGCAGTTCAGTGAGGCAGGAATGGCGGAGAAGACGAACTTATCAACAGACCAGTTCTATCTTTAGGGTACAGTGTAAGTTGAATGTACAAACAAACCGATTGAACTTACATAGGGTATTGATAGACGAACTTACTACAGATCAGTTCAGAATTTTTAGAAATAGGTGAGAATGAACTTACAAACTGTCAAAACGTGAAATTTAATTAAGAAATAATGATAATTAAGATAACAAATAAATTAATTTAACACAAATTAGTAAATAACATAAACCCGCAATGTATATATATATATAATAGTAATAATAATAATAATAATAATATAAAAAAACAAAACAAAAAAAATAACTTAGCACAAATAAATATAGGAATAGAAATCAAATCTAACGAGATAATATAAAATAAACATAATAGACAATCGAATTAAAATATGAAGATAACGACTATGAGATAATATGCTTAACATTTAATTTAAATAAATTTTTATTTCAAACTAATGGTAACATGTGAAATAAAATAATTTATTCAATAAATTCAACTAGCTACGCCATCTCCCACCACTGAAATGTCACAGAAAATCCCCAACCCATTATCTCTTAATTAATACCCATCACATCTATCACTCACTCTCTCTCTTTCTCCCACTCTCTCTATCTCTCCCTCTTTCCCTTTAATTTCTTCCGATCGGGCCCCATGCACAAAGGCCTGGAAATCCTCATCTCCTCACCGTCGAATCCCCTTTCGCCCTCTTTCTTTTCTCTCTCGTTCTTCCGATCTGCAGAAACAGGGAGAAACTCCCCCGCTGTAGGCCTCTTGCACGCCCCGCTTGGCCACCGCCAGAAGCGATGCCCCGTCATGCCCTCCCTCAGACTAGAACCGACAACGAGTTCCTTGATCAGAGCCGACCTCGGCCAACAGGCGATGCCGAGCTTGTCTTCACCGTACCTCCATCTCTACTGATCCGACCAGCACGACACCTCAACCGAAGTTAGAAACCCTTACTTTTCTGGTAATATCTTTCCTCCTTATTCTTGGCCGTGTGGGCCATGCGCCAGGGCTGAGCCCTGTGCCAATTTGCCTCCTTGTTGGCTGTGGTGTGATTTTTGTTTTATGTGTTCGGATTGTTGTTAGTTTGAGGTCTTGATTCCTTGTTTCCCCTTTTTCTGATAAAAACCAGAGAATTCCCTGGTCTGTTTTTCTTGGTCCCAATTTGTGTGTTGCTCAAAGCCTCATGTTTCTTGCACCTTCTGGTTATTGCTTGTGTGTCGGTCTGGTAATGGTTGTTAAGTTATTTGGTCCCTTGGTACACTTGTACCAATCGGTACCAGTGAGGTAAGGGAGGAGTTGAACCTTGTGCATGTTTGTCTGTCAATGATCGGTTGTTTAATCTTGTAGCCTTGCTTGTTTTGCTGGTTCCTTGTTAACTTTTGCGGTTGCGCCTTGTGGCCTTGGTACACTGGTACCATTCGGTACCAGCGAAGTGAGGCCTTAGCTCATACCCATAATCTCCTTTGTAGTGCATGCCTTATTTGTGCGCTGTTGCCCTGTTGGATTTGTGTTTCGTTGCCTTGAATTTTCCATGATTTGGCTTAATTAAATGGCTGTGATAGTTGGTATTGAATTTTTAATGGGCTGGTTGAGTAGGCTTATGAAATAAATGAATTAAAACGAGGGTTAATGGGCCCCCTTTTACTTAAGAGGATTAAATGGAAGCATTTTGGACTAAACGAATATAAGAAAATAATAAATTACGAAGTTAGGCCCAAAAGCATACCTTAATGGATTAAGGACCGGATGATGATTAGGGATTAAAACATATTTTTAAGGAGTCGACCCAACTTATAATAATCGAGAAGTAAGAAAATAAAGTACTTATTAGGCCGCTAAATAAATCGATAAATTAATTAAAATCTAATTAGGGATCATGTTGAAATAATAAATGCCCAATGAATTTAAAAGTCCCAAGATAAATAAGTGATAAATAAACTGTGACTAATTAATTGGGAGCTGCCTCAAAAGGTTCGGCGGTACCCATGGATTAAAATGTAAACTTAAATATACGGGAAATGATTATATTCCCTGACTGCCCCCGAATACGGGATATCATTGCATAAGCACAAATGATTTGGTAGTTAGCGTATGATCCCGAACATCAAAACTCCAACACATTTATTTAAATAAAAACATTAATTAAATTTAAGTTTCATTGAATTTATTTTCTTTTAATTTGATTTTTATTTTTAATTCTAGTTTTATATAATATATTTTCTAATTAATGAAAATAATATTAAAATATAAAATGAGATATAATTAAAGAATATGATATAAATAATTAGGGATTATAAAATAATAACTAAAGAATAATAATAATAATTTATAATATAAAATATATATTAATTAATTTCTCTATTTTTAAAAAAATAATATTAATTATATAATATTATATATTATATAATTTCTCTATTTCTATATAATTAATTATCCTAATTATAATTAAATTAATTAACATTAAGCTAACTTAATTAATTTAAATGAATTAAATTAGTTATATTAATCGAAATAAATATAATCTCAAAACACCAACACACTTAATAAAATAATAATATTTAATTTGATTAAATTAAGTTAATCGAGTTTCGTTAATTTCATCACATCTATTTTATTTTCATATAACAAAACCTATAAATTTAAAAATAATATTAGTATGTAAAATAAAATATAATTAAAGAATATAATTTAAATAATTAAGATTTACAAAATAATAATTAGAATATGATAAAAATTTATATTATAAAATATATATTAATCAATTTCTCTATCATTAATAATATAAATAGAAACAATAATGATAATAATAAATACTATAAACATATATTAATTAATTTCTCTATTTCTAGATAATTAAATTTTCTAATTTTAATTAAAATAATTAAGTGATAATATTGAGATTACTTAATAAAGCTAAATAAAATTTAATTAATTATATTTATCAAAATAAATATAAGTCAATTATAAACTTTAAATAATAACGCGCCCGTCTCCGCATCCGGTGTACCTTGACCTAACCAGATCAAACGTGAATATGATACTCGCCAATTTAATTTATTTTGACTTCATAGGTTCCCGAAATTTATCTTGACAAGCCGACAAACGAGTACAATCAGGATGAGACGGTTAACGAGATCATGAGCGTCACCGGAGACTAAGAAATTTGATGTTACCGACCTGATCAAATTATTCTCAGGTACGGTTCCCTGGGATTTGCTTTTCTTTCTTCAAGAAATAGGAACCCAACTGAAAATAAAACTATTTTTAAATAAATCTGAACTCTGGTGTTTTCTGACCAAAATTGATTAGGGGCCCAATTTGACCTGTCATATGCATCCGGTAAATTGACCAGCATATTCGAGACATACCCGCATTCGCATGTCATATCATGTCATACTGCATACAGACATGATATGAGTAGGACTCGGGAAATAGTCCCGAGATAGGATTGGATAAAATTAAATAATTCAGGTTGTATATTATGATTATTAGGAAAATATTATTACTATCACCAATTGTTAATTAAGTCAGGTAGTTAATCATGCATTAAATTGCATGGGAGTGTTGAGAGGCGGGCCGGATAATTCTCAGTCTGAGGTTGCCTTGCATAACCAGATCGTTGTGGTTACGTACGGTGACCCATAGGCCCGTGGGACCCACCGGTCTGTATATGCACTGCGCATCTTTGCCTGTCGGATTATCCACCGACCCCGTTATTTGGCGGGTTCGGCTGTGTTAGAGTGTTTTTCTTTTTTTATCAATATTGTATTTTATGACTCTTAATATTATTAAGAATTTTAATCCAAATTTGAGCGATTAGGATACTATATCTTTCAGTATTTAGAGTGGGCGACCATATTCGAGATTGGAATCTACTCCGAGATATTATATTATTTTATTTATCCGGCTTATTTAGGATCCTGATATTGTCCGAAGGGCTTTCTCCTTTGACCCTTAGTTGGTATAGAGAAAGTCGGGATGCGGTCCTCTGACCCTTGGTTGGTACAGTGTAGGCTCCCATTTGTTTCCGATTTGTCAATTCACGGGTAGTTATATCCTTTGGCGATATGGCAACTGAAAGCATAATTTTAAATCCCCTTTTGCTCATATTATTATTATTATTATTATTATTATTCTGTGAGGTGGATCGTCAGATTCAGAATACCGAGTACGTACTTCTATCCGTCACTCTCCTAGAGCGTTATCGCTCCGGGAGGCCGAATTTTCCTAGGGTATTCAGGGCATTGGCGCCCGCTTACTCGAAAATCCTAAGTTTGTAAGTTGGGCCCGAATACGTGCCCGCTTAGGTAAGTCACAAGTCCAGGGCCCGACCACGTGTCCGCTTGTGAATGGACTGATGATCTGCAACTAGGTTATACATTCGGGTGTTTGAATTTTTCGTACTTTATATTTTATATTATATTATTATTTTCACAGACTTTTTATTTTGAGTTTATTTATCATTTCATGCCATTCATGTAGGTGTTTTCACTAACGTTCATAAAATTTTATTATATTTATATATATTTATTTGCATCCAAAATACAGTATCGGTATTTGAGTCCAATCTAGGAAAGAAAATCAAATTTTAAGGCTGGATCTAAATCCATACTGAGTAATTTTTAAATTACTCACGTTTCCACGGTGGTTGTGGGATCCAGGTATTTCAGGTTCAGGATTTTCTTGGAGCGATTGCTAGGGACAGTCCCGCGCGATGACAAAGATGCTTCGCTGCATTTGCACGTGAGTCGGGTAGTTGGATAGGATCCATTGGGTTTTGAGTTTTATTTGAGAGTTTTGCTGCCCATTCCGATGGAGCTAGTCCCGCCTATGCAGGCGTTGTATACTCTTTGTTAATTCTGGACTGTATGGTCATGTGTTTATATTTATTATTGTTTTGTTTATTCTATGATTGCTTTATTTTATTCATTTAGCCTTTCGTACGCATGTCTCGTCGTGCGTACGTGGCGGAATTAAGCACCCCTAATCTGATTTATTATTTCTGAGGTGTGACACAAACAGATAATAGTTTCAGATGCAGATACAGATGAACTTACTACATGTCAGTTCATTGAAACAGATGATAGAAGTATAGACGAACTTACTACAGATCAGTTCATGGTAACAGGTAAAAAGGATACAGTGTAAATTGAATCTACTAACAGATCGATTCAACCTACGTGGAGTGTAGACAGACAAACTTACTACAGATCAGTTCACTGATTGGTGACAGATACAGATAAACTTACTAACAGATCAGTTCATTCTCTGATAGAGAAATATGAACTTACTACAGATCAGTTCAATCTTTACAGCTCCGAGAGACGACCTTACAAACAGATTAGATCAATCTCTACGGAAAGATAGAAATTGAGTCTACTAACAGATTGACTAAATCTTAATTGATCTAGAAGATGAACTTACTAACAGATCAGTTCAATCTTAACTAGTCGATGATTAATCACACAAAATATAACTCGAAGTATTGAGCCGGTTGATCTTGAGGTTGGTGAATCAGAAGATGGGTAGATATGGCCCACTTGTTCATCTTGCTGATCTTCTAGATCATGAATTTCAGGCACTGAGCGGATTCATAAACCTAGGAACACTCTTACACACAAAGTCAAACATGAAGCGCTAAGCCAGTTCAACTTTGAGACATGTGTGTTAGTGAATGAACCTACAAACAGATCGGTTCAATTTCACTGTTTTAGAAGATGAACCTACTACAAATCGGTTTAATCTTGTGGCTTGAGAGACGAACTTACAAACAGATTAGTTCAATCTCATGGACTAGAAGACAAACTTACAAACATATCAGTTTAGTCTTGCTAGCACGTTAAGTCATGAATAGTTGTTCAAGACACAGGGTCAATAGACAGTGGACAGAGTCCCTACAGTTATCTTGTTTGACCTCCTAAACCATGAATTCTGAGCACTTGGCCGATTCATGAATTCAGGGTTACTTTATACACAAAATTAGACTCGAAGCTCTTGACTGGTCTAATATTGAGACAGGTTTATTAGAGAGTGAGCTTCTAAACAAACTAGTTCAGAAGCTGCCATATTGCAATGATTCATCAATGGTTAACAAAGTGGTCACTTCAGAATCGTATAATGATTCAATGAATCGTTATAATATTTCTGGGGGATAGCAAACCTGACAGAGAGTTGGTCAAACGGTCAAAGCGTCGCTGACGTTCTGTAAAGCGTTCAACGTTTTAATGAATCGTTATAACGATTTAAGAAATTATTATAACGATTCCTTAGAATACATATACTTATCAGAAAGCAGTCAAAACGTTGCTAACATTTTATAAAGTGTTCAACGCTTTGATGAATCATAACGATTCAAGGAATCATTATATGATTCCTTATGCAAGGACACTAATGTCCTTTTTTAAGGGATACTCATCATCCCTCATCTGTACACTACTAACCCTAGGAGGTAGCCAGTGCATTGATAGATTCAGGGTTAACTTGTACATAAAACTAGACTTAGAGCTCTTAGCTGGTCTAATATTGAGACAGACTTATTAGAGAGTGAGTTTCTAGACAGTTCAGCTTAACTCTTCTCATCTAATCAGATTATGGGCTTACGAGCAGATCAATCTCACATCTGTGCATCACTAGCCTTGGGAGGTAGCCAGTGCATTAATGATTGATGGATTATCAATCTCATCATCATGATGTCACTTCTTCAGACATCATAATGTTCTTCTTTAAAGTCATCACACTCGCTGTGTTGATGTTGCAGCCTCAGTTGTCTTCTCGACAGGCATCAGGATGTTCTTGTCCAAACTATTATTAACAGACTGTTCTGAATGTTGCATTACTTGTGCAAAATCACTGTATTGCTCTACACCCCTTGTGTGATCTTATTTAATCACCTCTAAAATATAAAAGAATTATTACATTATTATTGACTTTTATAAATAAGATAATACCCCTTATTATTATCTCAATTTCAATTGTAATTTTTTTTTATTTTTAACTCTCTTCATTTTGTATAAAATTACTTACAAAATTAATAGAAAAATATTTGGCTATTATTTAGGATTTTATTTGGATTTTTATGATTTTTATAATATCCAAAATAGCAAGTCAAAACTTGGTCAAATAGAAAAAATAAATAATATCATTTTGCTTTTAAATTGTTTCAGTACAGTACGATTCATAAAACTAAAATGTTTTTATATATAAAAATTTTATGAAAATAAAGAATTTTTAGAAATAAATTTGAGTCAATTTGGAGTTTGGTAAGACCTCCAAATGATTTATGTACTCTTTATTTTTAATTTTCTCTTATTTATTGACTATTGAGCTTAATTGGATTGGGTCAAGATTAATTTCTCTTTTTCTTTCTCCTACTAGGCCGGCTTGCCAATTGGACTGAGATTAACCTCTTGATTAATCTAGACCATTAGATATGTGCCAAGATTAACACAGCTATTTCATTAAACCTTCTATTTTAATTGGGATTTGTATTGAACGGATCAAAGGCCCAGATTGGCCTGTGCTTTAATTTTCTAAACACTCAACAGTCCAGATCCCTTGGATCTGTCTCAAGATTTGCATAATCCCTTGAGATTGGTGTTGTAACTTTCTTTCTATCTCATCTCTCTCGTGCATTAAGATACGCGCTAAGGAAGTTCATCTCGGTGCTCCAGTGGCTTGATCGGAGATCAGTCACCATGAACGGCGTTATCATGCCCGAATACTAATCTGTACCGAAATTCGATACTAGATGAATTCGACTGAAATTGAATCTTGTCTAAGCTTCAATTCTTCTAATTTCTCATCTAATCTTGTACTTCTGAGTCTTAATCAATGTAATCCAATGAATTACTCTTGTAATTTCTCCCAATTCATATGAATCACTAAGTTCTAGGATTGACGATCGGTACTGATCGCTAAGACTGAGCTAATTCTTGCATTTCCAATCGATTGATAAGTTCTCTTCTCACAAAACCTTATCGTCAATCATAATTGCACTTGAATTAAACGATTAATCATCTCAATTGTGAGAGGAGACGACAGTATGGCTTGTTCAATCTCAAGTTCTACTAATTGTTCAGATCTTCACATTTCTAATCAATGAATCAATTTGAAATTGGAGAAACTTGAACAATCAATTGGAAGTGCAAGAGACTAGGAGATCAAATGATCTTCGACCAGTGCAATTGCATGACTGTGGGGCTGAGAGATCACTCGGTCTTCGACCAGCCCCGATCAGTACAGTTTATCTGTTACATTCTTATGTCCATTAATCAAAATACAATCAAGAAAGTGAATGATAAACAATATAAATGATGGTGGGAGTTGAGTGTATACTAAATTCTCAAGCACTTACCGAGGTCACTTAATTGAATAAGTTTTTTTCTTGCTTTCTAGGGTTCTTGAATAGCACAAGGATGATGTGAGTATTGTGTTAATGCTGCTTTCTTCTCCTTTTCCTTTTTTCTCTTGCCGAATTGAGGTTTATATAGGAGTTGGGATGGTTTGACCGAATTTGACTCTACATTTCAATTACACTCGGTTTAACATATCACTCACTCGAGTTGCTTCTCTTGTGCCTTATGGTTCATTGAACCAAGTCCCTAATTGCTAAAGTTATGTGTAACTGCCTAAAGACAGTTACAACTTCAATTTATTTGCTGATTTGTCACTACTCGGCCTTTACTTCTTTGCAAGCTCTTCTAGCCCCTTCTAGATCCTTCCAGACCTCAGTTCATGTCTCTATAAGTTTCTTATGCGCTCCTTTAGCTCAATTTTACAGAATCAATTAAGTTTGCATCTTCTTCTCCATTACCGACCTATAATCAAGTCCCAAACTTTCACCTTGGTTTCTTGCTTGTCTCTTACATCTTAAAGCTTCAATTCCATTCACTTGGATTCACGAAACTCTTTGTGCACTTCTCCTATCGATTTGATAGCTCTAACATAGTGTTCAATCAATTCATCTCTAAGCTGAGTTGTGAGTTAGTGCATCTCCCCTTTCAACACTCAACTCCTCTCAATTCTTACTCTAACATCATCGTCTTAAGTCTAGGAAGCTCTTCTAGCCATTAATTGCAAGTTTCAAGCTTCAATTGGCAAGTTTCACTCTTCAACTCGAGATATTTCTCTCTCTACACTGCCTCATTTCAAATTCTTAGCTTGCACCCTTCCTCTCCTTTGTATGAGATAGCTAAGTCTAGCAGCAATTGACCTGGAGCGCGACCCCTTGCTCGATCTCCATTGATGAAGCCAGCAGCTGTGGAGATGATCAGGAAGAAGAAAAGAAGAAGAAAGAAGAGGGATGAAACATCCACAAAGCCTACCTGGCCCTGGTGTTTATATACCAAAGCAAAGGAAGAGGAGGTCACAGATGGACGGCTCACAGGCGTCACGTGCACACCTCCTTTATCCTTTTATTTTAAACTTCAGTTTACTTCCGTGTAGACCTGACTTGCCAAATGTTCCTACACTATACTCTCATAAACCTGACCAGCATGGCCCACCTGTAAGATCACTGAGTCTGGGTTTACAGCAATTGATTAGTGCACAGATTAGGGCTAATTGAGCTGAGTTGGTATGTTGTGATTGGCTGTTAGGTTAAACACCTTCTATTTAACCCTAATAACATGTTAACCACTACTAAGGTGACTGAGTAGAGAGCTGTCATGTAGCACAGCTAGGCTGAGGTGGCACTGTAATGTGATGTCATGTGACATAGGCTGAATGAGATGGCACTATCATGGCTGTGCCATATGGCATAGGCTAGGTGAGGTGGACCACTAGTTAGCTGCCACGTGGCAATTTAGTGAGGTCCACCTGTCAGGTCGGTAGGGGTGTGGGTCCCACCTAGTTGAGGTGGACTAATATGAGACTGCCACGTGGCACAACTTGTGCTGAGGTGGCTCAATCAGGGGATGCCACGTGGCATAGGCTGGGTGAGATGATTACTGTGCTGGGAGGTTCCTTAGATCCCCAAGTTATACCCAGAGTGTGTTCTATCCCCAAGTTGTACCCAAAGAGGCATTTATCAAATCTCAGCCCTTTGATCTGCCTATTTAATCTGTTTTATTTTCTCTTAATTTATTTTAATATCTTCACTTGTCCAAAAATTCTAAAATTTGCACAAAAAATCTCTAAATTCATGAGATCACTTCAGTAATTTTTAATTACAATTTTTCCCCTGCCTCTTTGTGCTAAAAATTTTTTTGTCAAGAAAACCCTATTTTCTCCTCTGAAATAATCTCAATTTCAATTGTAGCTCAGTATCTCTGCCAAATTAAATTCTCTTGTAGAAACTCTCCTAATTAAACACCAATTAGACTTATATTGATACCTCATTAGGGTTTGACTTGATCAAAAGTTGATTATATATCAACAATTGATACAAATCTATACTTGATCAGATATTTACAACATTAGCATTTGATCAGTCTTGTGAAATTAACTTTCAATCCATGTTTATGAAAGTGATTTGACCAACAGTTGATTACTTGTCAACATTTGACACAAATCTTGGCTTGATCAGATGTTTATAATATTGACACCTGGTCAACCTTGAAAGCAAAATCACATTGAAATTTCTTGTGATTAGCTGTATCAAAATACTGACTTGGTATTGACATAGTTTTTATTGTACATTGATTGTACTGCTTCAGCTCTTATGGTTTGCTCTAAGGGTTTGATATGAGTGTTGATTTCTTAGGGTTTGATCTTGACTTTCCTTGATGTCTATCACTGAGATGTGAGACCCAACTGTCAGTGAGAAACAATCAGATGGATGACCACTCAGGAGATCTTTCTCTTGAATCTCCTAAGAGTCATCCACCTCGAATGAACAGGAGGTGACATGACTTTTATACCTCTGACCCTTGTCTAGAATTTTCTTGTGGGATTAATGCTTAATCCTTGTTCCGGCTTGATCAGATTTAATGGATAGGCTGGGTTTAGGTTGTTAAAACTGCTTGTGTGGGACTGTCAGGTGGGTCTCGCTTGTCAGAGAAAAATAATCACATGTGTGACACCTAAGAGATCTCCCTTCTCTCTTGAGTCTCTTGGCTGACACCCACATCAAGTGGACATGGGGGAAGTAGAGTATTTATATCATGGCTAGTTGTTCCCTTTTCTCATGATTTGTTATAGATAATTGATATTTATCTTTAATTGTCATGCTGCTTCATCCTTGAGATTTTTCAAGGGTAAACAATCATATTCGATCCGGTTGGGGTACGGACCAACCGATCTGATCCGAGTAAAATAATTAAATATTTTAATATTATTTTAAGTAATAAAATATTAGTTTATAGTCTAATTAATGAATGTATAATTAATGAATATTTAAGATTTAATTAGTACTAAATTATAAAATTACTTTAAAAATTATAATTAACCGGGTCAGGTTAACCTGAAACTGACCCAATCTATTTATCATGGATCATGTCAGATCGGGTTGGATTCAGGTCAGATCAGATTAACTCGTCGGATCGTATCAATAATTGACACCCTAATTGTAGCAATCCTCATTTCTAAAAAAAGGAGGGTCAGACAATTTTAATAATTTTGACAATCAACTTTTAAATAAATTTTTAAAAAATATAAATAGAATAAAAATTATAGATATATATTTTTATTTATAAATTGATAGTGATTTAAATTTCATACAATTTCATTAATATTTGATAGTGCATTAAAAACATATTAAATTAAAATTATTATAATTATATAAAATTGTGATGGTTTTTGACGGACTATCAAACGATAATAACATTGTATGAGATTTGAAACACAATTCATCTACAAGTAAAGAAACATGTTTATAATTTTTTTCTATTTTCAAAATATTTTTCATATTTATTTAAAAATTGATTGTTAATATTGTCAAAATAACACATTATCAAGGGATCCATCCCCTTCTAAAAATTGGCAATATCCTCTACTTAAAAAGAAATTAATTATATTTCTCCTGAATGAATGTACTTTTACATATATATCTGACCATAATGAGAAAAGTTAGTGTGTATGTAACAGCACTGAGGTTAAAAATACACTTTCTTGTTTTCAATTTCGATTTTTGTTATTCAATAAATTTTCTATATCAACATAATCCTGGGATAAGAAAATGTCTATTTTTAGATTTTTTTATCAGTATTTTTTATTTTTTAAATGACTCTAAAATATTATTATTATTATTATTATTATTATTATTATTATTATTATGAAATCTCATACAAATGCTTGATAAAGTTATAAAAATAGATTTTTATATTCCCAGAAGAGTTTGATATAAATAATACATTGGACAACATAAATTGGAATTTAGTATTACCCAATATACTTTGTAGTAGGAATACCAACAAACTTAGTGTTCTTAGGAGCACACAAAGTTTACGTTGGTTATAATGACTTGGACTCAATATATGTGTTTTTAGAGGTATCCAACTACTACGTATCCGGGGACATCAGGACACAAGAAATATTTTAAATGTATTTCATATTGGTTTAAAATTAGAAAGTTATCACATTAAGGAATTTTTTGAAAAATAAACCCAGACATTGGCCTGGTCTCACCTCTGCATAGATCTATCATTGCCTGTTTTTAAACTTTTTATACAACTAAAAGACGTTGCGGAGAAAATTGAAGTCCAAAACAAAATAGATGATAAACTTGTGCTCTGAAATAATCTCGAATGCGTAATAATGCATAATTTAATATAACTCAAGAACAAATAAATTTGAAATATATAAAATTTTCATAGCTTTTAAATTAGAAATGTTACCTTAAAAAATTAGAAGCATATGTGTTTATAACTTTTTATACAACTAAAAGAAAAACTGAAAAAAAAACTGAAGTACAAAATAAAACATATTTACGGCACATGAAAATAATTATTAATATATAAACGCACGAATAGAATATAACATGTGAGAAAATAAATTAAAAAAATAATAGAATTGCTAACTTTTTAAACCAGAAATGTTACACGTTACAAATGGAGCTTTTATATACTGTTTCCACCTATACGTTTCATTCCATTACATATGTGAATTAATATATAATATATAGTAGGGACTTTGACCAAAATTTTCATTAGGAATTGAGTGGAGCTAGGCTAATGATTAAATTTACTATGGACTCAAAATATAGCTAAATCGTCTTCAAATCTTAATTTATGAATCTCAATATATTTTTTAGTCCGTAGCAAATTTGATCATTAATTATTCATAGTACCACAGCCTAATTCTATGATATATATATATATATATATATGATAGGTCTTTGAATTTTTTTATTTATGTCTATATATAGACTAAAATTAAGCAAAGGAAATGAGACCGGGCATCATGTTATTTTGCCGGCTCCAATCTCTATCTCTACTCCTTACTAAGTGTATAAGTATTCTGATTCTGTAATGGTCAAGCTTGATTGAAATGTATTGATTAATTTTTTGAGAGAACATAAATTGTTAGATATATAAGGTATTTTTTATGACATAATAGATTGTAATGAAAATATTTAAGTCTTTGTGAAATTCATAACACATCCGCTACATCAACAATCATACAATTGATGATATCACTTTGCTAAAAGATATTATTTTGCTGAAGAAATTATCAAATTTAAAATTTAATTATACATTTTTAGGAGAGGTATGATCACTGTATAAAAATGATTGATTAATTATATTTGCTTCTTACTTTCGTTACCATATTTTATATCAAGATAGGATGATATTTTTTAATTTTGATGTAGAAATATTACAATATAGAAATTATCTATAGCAAAGCAAGGGTAATACACTAGTAATTGAATTAATTAAATATATTATTTTTTAAGCATTATGAAAATTAAAGTATCTTATAATACAAAAAAAATATTTAAAAATATGTATCATATGATAGATAACCAAGTAAAGAAATTTAAAATGAAGGTAATATATGTTAGCATTATAAATTATATATAAGACTATAATTTATTTATTTTTTTGAGATTTTTTTTCTCCCGCTCCTTCATCCTCCATGAAAATCCTCCATATGTTCTCCCATACGGTTTATGTGATATTTATCATATTTCTATCTAAATATCTGAAAAACAGATTTAAATATCTAAGTTCTTTTTTTTTGAGGTTTTTTCTCTCATCTATTATATATGTTTCCTCATACAATCATTGTGATATTTGTCATTTCCTATCTAAATATCTAATTCATTTATCTAAAGACATGATACACATATTTAAATACTAAACCTTTTTTTTTGTTTTTTCGATGTTTTTCTTTTCTCTTATTTCAGATGACTTTTGCTTTTTGATGTTCTTTTGTCTGTATCTCTATCTTGTTATTGTCATTATCTTTTTCTCCACGTGATTTTATTTTTCGAGACTCTTTTTCTCTTTTTTGCTATTTTTTTAATGACAATCTATATAAAAACCTGAGTCTCATATCTAAATACATGACTTACTTATATAAAACATAATTTTCTTGTATAATATCTAAGTCTTATGTTTAAATATCTGAGTCATTTACATAAATACCTAACTCATATAAATGTCCGTCTCACTTAATATAAATATACGTATTTGTTTGTCAAAAATGAAAACTTACTGTCAAATATGAAAGATTAGGTTGGAAGATTTTTTTTGAGAAATTTATTCTTGGGACTATTAGTCGATCACTTATTTTTTCATTCAATTTTTGCAGGATTATATGTTTTGACAGTAATTTAAAATTTTCATAGTCAAATTATTATACATTCTTTTCAAATGATTTAAAACATCATAAGTCATTAACAATCGAGGAGTGTCTAACCAAACCTTAATAAACAGAATTCCCCTCTGCTTGAGAAGATAACGCAACATTTCACTTGTTTGTGTGTTGAAATAAAAATGCATTGAGAAAAAAAATCATGCTTATGTTATTTTGTCATCGAAAGAACCTCTCATATCTTTTTAAGATAAAGCATGCTTAAAAATCCTTTCTGTTTTCATTTGATTTCAGAACATCTAATTTCGAATGCCTAAATTATATATATACAGTTTATTTATATCCTCCTTTTACAAGTTTGTTCAATAATGATTAAATTTAATCTCATACATATCCAAATCAACATTAAGTACCTAGTAAATAACACAATGTTTTATTGAAATCAAGTCGATCGTCTTCGGGCAGAGGCAAAGGGAAAGATCGACCAGCAAGGATCTTGCCCTCCAACTAAAAAAATAAAATAATTAAATTAAGTAGTTATTAAATAAAAAAAATGTAATTTACCCTTAATCTTCCGGATCGTGATCTTCTGCTGCGCCGACAACTATTAGAGATCTATTAAAATTAATGAAATACAAATTTTGATGCCGATCAAGCGATCTCCAAAACTGCAACAAACGATACGAATTCTCCGACATCTCTATTTCAATCATTTTCGGGGCGCTATTTTTCAATCTTAATTACCTTCAGATATTTTTTTAAAGTGATACAATATCTCTGTGGCATGTAGTGTATTAAAAATGGGACGGATCGGGTCGGGACGGGTCGGTGGGTTTTGACGGGATGGATCAACGGGTTAGGTCGGGTCTATTTTGGGGGGTTTGGCCGTGACCCGTCCTAGACCTGTCGGGTCGGCGGGTTTTTCTTTTTTTTTTTTTCAAAATTCAAAAATAACCCAATAAAATTCAAATAAATTCTCAAAAAATCCGAAAAATTAAAAAATAATTACTAAGAATATTAAAAATATATAACTATATTATATTTTGACAAAAAAAATAATTTTCCCGTATTTTTTTTTATTTTTTTTGAATTTTTCGGGTTACCGGGTATTGGGTTGGGTTTGCACGGGTTTTCTGTGTCGGGTCAGGGGCGGGTTATCACGGGTTGGGCGAGGCGGGTCGGGTCGGGATGGGTCCAAAACGGGTTGGGTCTAGCACGAGTTTTTTTTTTCAATTTTTTTGCCCGCGCCCGTGCTAAATCCGTCTGTTTTAACGGGACACGAATTTAACGGATTAAGTCACGAGTCGGGAGGGAACTAGTCGCGATCACGAATTACATGAGTCGGATCTGACTCTCCGAATTATTTTAACACTCTAGTGGCATGTTAGGATATAAATTAGGTTGCTACTTCAAAGGACAACAAAAGCAAGATACGCGGGATATATATGCACTGTTAGATCGGTCAGACGCACGTGCTTGCATCAGCACAATCTTGATTTTCTTTGTTGCACTACTACAATTTTCCATCATGTGGCGAGATCCCGTCGACCCGATATCAATCTCTATTCATGTCATTTCCAATCTCTATTCATATGTCATTTCTAAAGCTTTAAACTAAGTCACTCTACAGATACAAAATCTATTATCACACGTGCTTAAGTTTATTATAAAATCTAGAAGACAGGACAGTTTGAGAGGGTTCGGTTCAAATTCTCTCGAATAACGGATGAAGACTGATTACGTGATGAGTCCGGATTAGAACAGTTTAAAATTAGAAAATTCTGACTCAATTAAATTTTGAAATTCATGGATATGACCTTCATAAGTCTAGACGGGTGGATCAAGGGACGGTCCGAGTAGACTAAGGGGATAAGGACGGGTCTGTTTTTTTTTATTTCACAAAAAAAAACTCCAAAATTTTCAGAAAATTCCAAAAAATTCAGAAATTTTAAAAAAAAAATAATGAGAGTTATCTCATAAGTATTTAGAATCAACTTTAAATAATAATTAGTATCATAAGTTCAATTGAACCGGTATCTGCGACTATTTTTTTTATTTTAAAGATGTGCATCAAATTGTATTTAAAATTGTATCAACATCCTATTAAATGATCTACACAACTAGTCTTTGATCTCCTAACAAGTAAATTAATAAAACAAGTATCTTGTCTATACGTTGCTATAGTGATATCTTTTAAAAATATAAAAATTCATATTTTCATGTGAAAAGAAAAAAAAATAAACATAATTTAGTAATTAATATAAATTTTAATTATAAATACATAATTAATGTAAAATAAATACAGAATTGAGAGAAAAACTAACAATCAAAATTTAAGAAAAGTTAAAATTCATAATTGATGACAATTTAAGAAAAATTATTCTTCTAAATTATGCAGCATTTCATGTAACAATCAAAATTGAGAGAAAATTATAATTTCAACATAAATGACCATGGAGATAGTAACATTATTTGACGAATAACTCAATCCAATGACTAATAGTATCTCTAAAAATTCAATAAAAAATTTAGACCGTTGCAGAATCAGAAAATTTACGTACTTAATAAGGAAGGAGTAAACATTAACTTTATTCTATAAAAAAAATTATTATACCACCAAAATTTGAGATTTAGTTATTGAAGGTATGCGTGCCAACAATTGATGTAATTTAATAGTTAAATAAGAACCGGTATAATCATTCTTTTTATATCACTACTAATGCAAGTATATTAAAAATTTATGAAATTTGTACCTTATTTTTTTACATATTAATAAAATTAAAATTTATAAAATAAAACGAACTAAAATTCAAAATAAAAGGTGATTCCATCATATTCGAATTTTCAGAGTTAAACAAATATGGGAATGGGAGGAGCAAGTGCTTAATAGCTTAGTCCAATTTTAAAATATTATTTTACCTCAATAATTGGACTTCATAAAATACTTCTTTTTAGAAAAAAAAAATCTGTTTTTGTAATCGGACAATTGAATTTATTTATCAAATTACCCATATACTCTCGAAAACTAATTTTGAATCCCACGCATTGCCACGGGATTATTTTACTCCCAAGAAATCCTCTACAAAAAAGTTCTCAAAATAACTTTTATAATATCAACAACAACAACAACAACAACAAAAACAGCAGCAACAATAAAAACAACAACAATCATAATAATAATAAATTATTAATAATAAGTGAATGTTATAATTACATATGACAAAAATTAAAAGCAACAACCAAGCAAAAATAATGTAATGCAAAATTTATCACAAAGAATAACTGCTAATTGTAACATGTCTAAATTGAATAGCCATCAAGTAACGTGTCTAAATTGTAAAATTTAGTCCGTTGATTTTATTAACGCTTGATGCCTATATAAATAATATTGAAATGATATAATTTTTTGTATACATATATAAAATGATATTTACAAAATATTCCTTCAATTAGTTTTATTATTTAAGAATTTAAATAATAGTTATTTGATATTTAATTTTAATGGCACCGATGTGGCACCAAAATGATGGTAATTGAATCCCTTCTCTTGTAACAAATACACGAATTTGATGCTGATGACACTATTATGCCTCAATTCCATAATCAGATATATTTATGCTAAACAATTAATAATGGAATAATGCAAAAACGTTGATATAGATGGAGCCAGCTTCATCGGAACGGGGCAGCTTTGACTTGTCCACTCTAGTGAACTTCAGATAGGATGTGAACTGAACTGACAAAGGACTCACCATGTCCACTCCTATAGATCAATTAGTGTAATGGATCCTTTTCCTGTTAAAATTACCTAGCGACTGACTTGCTATATATAATATTTTTCTGTCCGTAACTGCATAGTGCATACTCATTATTGTCTTCAATTTTATCAATTTAATTTTGCTACACAAGTAATTACTGCTTTCAATTTTATATACCGGCAACAATCCAGGTTTTATGGGTTATCCGTCAGGGTTTTTCACGAGTTTACCTATTTGGGTCTGGGCAGGTAGGGGCGGTCCGAGACGGGTTTGTAGGAAGCATGATTTCACCGGGTTATGGATCCAATATGGAATGAGTTAGAGGGAGCTAATATAGGAAAAATAAAATTTGATCCTTACTAGGATTGATTTTTTTCAGATCCGGGTTACCTCATAAGTCTTAAACAAAATGATCCGGAACGGATGATGGATACGGGTTTATCTGGGTGGATATTTTTAGACCTCTAGTTTACTATGTCATTTTTTTATATATTTTTTTGTTCGGAAAGATATGAGTCATGCAATTAAATTTCATTGCAGAAAATATTTTTTTTTTATGAAAATACGAGAGTAGCTATCAAATTTCAATTAATATTAATTATTATCTTGCCCGTGCGTTGCTACAGTGATATCTTTCGGAAATATAAAAATTCATATCTTCATGTGAAAAATAAGGAAATAAAAATAAAAATAATTTAGTAATTAATGTAAATTTCAATCATGAATAAATAATTAATGCAAAATAAATATAAATTGAGAAGAAAGTTAACATTCAGCGTTTAAGAAAAGTTAAAATTCATAATTGATGGCAATCTAAGAAAAAAAACAAAATAGAGCAATTGTACTTCTAAATTATGTAACATTTCGTGTAACAAATAAAATTGAGAGAATATTTTAACTTCAACACAAATGATCATAGAGATAGTAACATTATTTGATGAATAACTCAATCCGATGAATGATATTAGCTCTAAAACTTCAACAAAAAATTTGGACCGTTGTAAGATCAGGACATATATGTATTTAATAAGGAATATAGATAGAGATCTAAAACTATAATCTCTTAAAATTCATCATATTAAATACCACTAATCTACTAAATTATTTGACAAATAAAAGTCCAGATAAGAAACATAGAAACAAGACTAAGATTTGGCAGTTTGCAATCCTCCAATATGAGTTACTGTAAGTGCGGAAGACAGAGAATTAAAAATTAATTAATTGTTTATGGTTAATTGGTTATGTTAACGTTGTTGATAGCTTGAATCTTCAAAACGTAATTAGACTTGTCGTCTGCTTCAGAATTTTGGTTAGAAGTAAATAAAGAGGATATTAATCTGAACTGGCGAAGAAAATAATTACGAGTATTCACACCTTAATTTTTAGTTTAGAACTTTAATCCTCAAGATATGAATATAATGAGCGAAAAAATACAGTTTATTTATATAAATACTACTATATTGCCCGTGCGTTGCAACGGATTTCAAATACAAATAGAAAATATAATACACTGAAATATGTTAAATTTTAATTTAGAGTAAAATTAAATTTATAATAACTGATGTTATTTACATTTATAAAAGTAGCAATAAAAAAACTTAAATATTAACATTGGCAAAAAGAAAAAAAAAACACATCTTAAAGGATATATAAATAATAAGCTATCATTGCTCCTAAATTCGAATTGATGCTCTCAGAGAGTACAACTTTACTTGCTACAATTACGACGACATTCATGGTCTTTTTTAGCAGCAGTTGGTGTACAATTTTTTTATTAAAAAAAGATAAACAAGATAGTCTACTGAAGCAAAAAGATGTCAACAAAATATTGAAAAAAATATAAAAAGTTAAAATAAATGACAAAAAAAGAATCTAAAAAACGAAGTGTAAATCATAAGAATGGAAACTAATAAAAAAATGCATACGTTAATTGTATTGAGCAATAATAACACATGTTCTTTGTTCCATCTCTAATTGAATAAGAAATAAAATAAATCATGAAAAATATTTGCACGCAGAAATAGTAAAATCTCCAACTATTCAAATGAGATAGCATATAAAGTGTTTGTTTTTTTATGACAGAGCTGTAAAGTAAATCAATCCTATGGTTGTTGGCACCTTAAACTTCAAGATTCGTTTTGCAATCAGTACAGAAGGAAACATCAAAATGAGGATTCATTTCTAAATTTTGCCTTCATTTCGATGGCGTTAAAAGTTACCTTTCCTTATAGTTATTTTCAAAATGCATAACCCACTGCTTGATTGCATTTTCAATTAAAGGAAAGTCAATTGCTTGATTGCATTTTCAATTAAATATAGGCTGTAAAAAGAAAACAATGATACTCATTAACATTGTGAATTGTAAAATCAAAACAAACAAAAAAATAACAAAAAAAAAATCTGAATTTGACCTGCTTAGATCAAAACAGTCTGACAAAATTCTAAATTTTTATATAAACACCATGTCGCGACCTATACAAAGGTCCATGATTCAATATTATGGTTTTTTTTTCTGGCCAAATGTTATATATTTTAGTATTCCCAAACTGAAAATTACTAATTAGTTATTCTTTTGCTCGACTTGAATTTGATTTCCAAGTCAAGGAAAGATGATAGTTTGTATGCATATTTAAGCTAGAACAACTGAAACATTAACAGAAAGGTAATTTTGTTCTTGAATTTGCAATGCAGCCCCAAGCCACCACCCAGCTAATCATGCACTTAGATTCAAATAGCGCCAAAAAACACAATTTTAAGATTAAAAGAGGATGTATATTGATACACAGATCCAGTTTACACTGAAGTCAATTTAAAATATAAAAGCACTGGTACCATACTTTCCACACATCTTGGTAGCAGATCTGACACAGATAGTACCAAACTTCTAGGAATTAAACTTGCAATGTACACATAAGAATATAAAATAAGATGCTCCCATAAAAACAAACAAATGGATACTGAAAAATAGATGTAATCATCAGTAAAATAAATTTTTCCGGGGATGAAAAAAAATACCATCAGGAATACATACAAATTGCTGGAACATGAGAGAATGATAGATCAGGCAGTAAGATTGTTTTTTACAAGCTAGTAAGAACGATAAAAGAATCACACACCACAAACACACACAAAAAATAGAACACAACTGGTGTGGGTGGAATGACTAAAACAATAGTTTTATTGGATTTCCCCAATAATAAGATTATGTTTTCTGGCAAACTTGGATAATTGAGTCTGTTTTTGTAAAATAGAGAAATAGTATAATTACAACAAACAATACCGATAAAAATAACAACTACGATAATAAGGATAATAAATAAAATAAAATAAGTTAGAAGACGAGCAATAAAGGACGAAACTAATCCATTGATATTGGTACAAGACTATCAAGCACCTGCACATTATTTAAACTACAAACACTAAAATTAGTTAGAAGAAGGCAACAAGTACAAAGAAAGAAAGGGGAGGGGAGGGTACCGGCGAGGGAGGGCGGTGGCGGGAGTCATAGGAGATCCGGGAGTGGAGAGCGCGAAAGAGGGTCTATTTCAGAGCGGACCGGCACATGCCCGTGATGGAGCAGCGTGGCGGAGGCATAGGCGAGGAGGAGGTTGGGGTTTGCACCCGAGTCCGATAGAGAAGACTCTGTATAGTACAAGCACAGCGAGCCCTGGCCACCGAGCGAACAAGAGAACTTCTGAACTTGTTTAGGGAGTGTTTGACACTCAATGGAATAGCAAAAAGTTGAAATAGAATAGCTATTTCGAAGAATTAATTTGCCAAACGAATTTTAGACTAAGAAGAAGAGTGCGGAATAGTGCTAATCCGGTATACAAACTTATAGGTGGAATACCGGATTAGCTCTCGTCGAATATCGATTATTATTTGATTATATTATATTATATTATATTATTATGATTATGATTAAGATTTAGTATTATTATATTATTATATTATATTTATGATTATAATTTATTATTATATTAATATTATGATTATTATTTATTATTATTATTAAATTATTATTATCATTATTGTTATTATATTATCGTTACCATTAGTATTATTATATTATTATTTATTATTATATATATAATTTTAATATTATATTATTATATTATGAATATAAATATAATTATTTTATTATTATATTATTATGATCAAGATTATTTATTACTATATTATTATATTATAATGATTATGATTATGATTATTATTACTTATTATTATTTTATTATGTTGTATTATATTATTATATGTTGATTATAGTGATGATGAATTTATTATTATATTATTATATTATTATAATTATAATTATTTTTAATTATTTTTATGATTATGATTATATTTTTATTATTATATTATTATGATTATGATTATGGTTATATTATTATGATTATGACTATAATTATTATTATCATGATTATGATTATGATTATTATATTATGATTATATTATGATTATATTATTAAAATTATGATTACTTATTATTATTATATTATTATAATTATAATTGTAATTATAATTTTTTATTATTATATTACTATATTATGATTATGTTTATATTTTTATTATATTACTATTATAATATTATTATTTATTATGATTATTTTATTATGTTGTATTATATTATTATATGTTGATTATATTTATGATTAATTTATTATTATATTATTATAATTATAATTATTTTTAATTATTTTTATGATTATGATTATATTTTTATTATTATATTATTATTATTATGATTATGGTTATATTATTATGATTATGACTATAATTATTATTATCATGATTATGATTATGATTATTATATTATGATTATATTATTAAATTTATGATTACTTATTATTATTATTATATTATTATAATTATGATTGTAATTATAATTTATTATTATTATATTACTAATTATGTTTATATTTTTATTATATTACTATTATACTATTATAATTTATTATGATTAATTTTTATTACTTTATTATTATTATCTTACTATTATGATTATTATTTTACTATTATTATTATTATCATCATCATTATTAATATTATAATTATTCATATTTTAACTATTCTGAGTAACAACTGCCAAACGATATTTTCGCTCTTCCGAATAGTCAAGAATATCACTCTTCTACCATACTTCCAAAAAAAATACTATTCTATCACTCTTCCAAAATTACTACTCTTCCAAAGCTATTCTTTGATTTGCCAAATGGACCCTTAGGGCCTGTTCGGCACATCATGGAATTGAAGTGGAATTGAGAAAAATGTTGCCTTGAAATTTTCACCAATTCCATATTAATCCATTCATGTTCGGTGAATAGAAGAGAGGAAATTTTGTCTAGAAAATTGAACCCATGGAATTGGGCCTTTTCCACTTCACAAAAGAGAACTAATTCCACAATTCCATCTCCTCCATGGAATTGTCTCTTCCAACCGAATGGAATAGAGAGGGGGCTAAATGCAAAAGTGAGGGATTTGACTGTAAAATTTTGATGCAATTCCATATTTCCACAATTCCACAATTTCAATCAATTCTAACAGTGTTCGTCATCTATTCCATTATAATTCCCTAACAATTCCTCTATTCCCTTCTACCGAACAGGCCCTTAGAGAAGAGGATTAGGTTTACGACTGTGAGAGAGGAATGTGTGGATTTTGTTCCATGCGAGAGGAGCACGAATGACTATGCGAAGATTTAGGTTTGCGAGTTTGAGAGAGAGGAGCACACCGAAGTATCCGTGACTTTGTAGCACTTAGTGTAACAATCGTAAAAGCAAATAAATAGACTTCTACATATTAGCCTATAGAATTAATTAAGAGAACTCCATCGAACTGCTGATATTAAATCTAAAAATTTAAGAATAAATCTTAACCGTTGTAGAATTAAACACTAACGTGCTTAATAAGGAGTAGAAATACTTATTTTAATTTTGAGGATCAATAAACTCTTCATAAATATCCCTTCTTTATCGTTTTTTTCTTTTAGTTTCATTTAATAAATTCCTAATTCTTTTGTTAATTTTGTCTTTTCTTCACATGATTTTCTCTATGTTTTTATCAAAAAAAAAAGAATAGAATATAGTAAGCATTGTTTTAAGAAAGTATATGTTTCTCGTATTGAGATCATTTTCATGATTGTTTGGTTTGAATATCAAATCTATCCGCTATTTATTTTTAGAAATTAGTTTGCCTATATTATATATAGAGCCTTTGGTCCTAGGCGGTTCAAAATCAGCAACACCAAGTACCAAACAAGTCGGACGAATGGTCCAATCCGAAGTTCCGAACACCCTAAATAGACCTAGTAGTTCCATGCGACTTAGTTAGAAATTTGAAAATGATCCGAATCGGTGCGGTCCGGTCCGGTTGAAAACTCTCCGGATCACAGATTAACATGGGTCACATGTCATGTATTAGTACAGATTTGAAGATCCAAATTAGAACGGTTCAATCCATTTTAGACTTTCACGGATTGGACCTTACTGGTCGAGCATGAAACGGTACTGTCCGTCCATGATGGGTTCACATGATTTTTTTTTGTAATTTCACAAAATCACAAATAAACCGCAAAAATATCCAAAAATTTTAGATGATTCCAAAAATTCAAGAAATTAAAAAAAAAATAGAAGTTATAATTTTTTTTCATAATATTTTATATAATGCTAAAGTTAGATTTTATTTTTGAATGGTTGTAATTCACATCTTATGCTAAAATGAACACGTTTTCGGAATTACAAAGTAGTAAAATGCATTTTTTTTTAATTTGAAAGTTGGCATCTGAAAATTAAATAATTTGGTCTTGTTTTTTTCTTAAAAAAATACCTCCACATAAATTTTATAAATGTATATTTCATTTTTATATTATATCATCAGACAAAGAATGAACCTGCAAAATTAACTATCACAGCTAACTAGATTAATTATTTTTCTTAGATCTCTTAATTCACTTTCTTTAAGAGTAATATATATGTAGATAAATCTATCGTGAAAATAAATCAACAGTTCGAATTCTAAAATTTGTTTACCAAATAAAAATTGTGAATAAAAGATTCATTCCACTGTACTGGAGCGAGCCCATTAGAAAAGTCAAAAGAGACCTAGGAGGCGTGAGAAAACAAAAACAAAATTTCAGCTTTTTTAAGCCTTTAATTAAGAATGATAAACTGAATAGCATATTTTCGAGCAGGAAAAAAAAAGTACAAATAAGTTCATATACGTCAACGTCTATTGGATACGTACCGTTTGCTAAGAATAAGTTTTATTGCGCCGAATTAGTTCACAGTAAAGAAATTTATTTTAACGAATCAGTGATAAATTATAACAGATTCATTGAAAAAAAAATCTGATTGTTGTATTTTTCTACTGCTACTCTGATATTTAAAGAAGATTTTGATTACTTGAGACAACTATAGATGTGTTGCCACTGGGATAACTAATAAAAAATAGAATAAAAAATGAAAATATTTCATGAATAATCATGCTTAGCAAAACGTAACCAAATGAATAATGAAGCAACGAAATGATTATTAAATAGGGAGTATAATGTTGGAGCCGTTATCTGATTGTCGTCAAAAATAAGGAAAGAAAAGAAATTGCATGAACAAAAAGTATTATTGAACATTAGACATACATTTTTAATGACATCTTTAAGACATTATTTAAAATTTTCCAGTTGTGATAACTTTCAACATCATAAACAATTGAATATACATGATCTTGTATATATGAACTTGTATAGACATATTATATAAAGTTTATTGTTAAGTTAACATGCTATCAATTCGAAACAAAAAAAATCGAATTAATAATGTTGAACTTTGAATATAGTTACAAACCATAAAATGCATAGACATTCTACTAATATAAAAGAATTTTTATTTCATAATACATGTTAATTCATGCATCATAAGAAGGGGGGGGGGGATTTCGGATGGGGGGCGAGTCCGACAGGGTTATGGGGTTAATCCGGGTCGGGCACAGGTTTAGTTAGGGTTTGGATGGATTATGGACGGGTTAAAGGGGTTTAGACGGATTTGGGATGGTCTGTGATGGATTTGGTGCAGTTCTGGACGGATTATGGGTGGTTCAGATTTACACGAATTATGAATTACAATGGGACAGATAGGGTTGTCAATGGATCAGATTCCGAAGGATTCAAATGTGAATCCATTAAAAAATTATAAGATCCATATATGGATTCGTATCCAATAAAATTTTGAGAATTAAAATACGAATCCATATTTACTATTATAGCGGATTTCAGATCGAATTCGGATCTTGTACTATAATAATATTAAAAATAGCATAATTAACATGATAAGAGAAAAATTATCATGTTATTTTAAAATTATTTCAAACGTAACAACGATCAAAATTCACTTTTGCTATTATAGCAATCTTAAAATTATTTGTTCCAATCATAACTATTTGTTTCAACTTTTAAAATATATAATAAACATCAAATAACATAATAAAATCTACCTAATTAATATAATAACTATTATTCGACTTTATGAATCAACACAGAGTGAAACATAAATATTGCTTTTAAATTTAAACTAAATTGGACATGTCTATTTTATTAATTTACATATGATATAATTTTATTTATTTATCGAATTCATAGCGGATTCGAATTCGAATCTTATAAGATCCAAATGCGGATCAATTATATTAGATGGATCATTTTCTAGAATTTATATGCGGATTCAATAAATTAATGAATAAATTTTAAGGATTTATATGCGAATTCATTTATGCAGATTCGGATTAGATTTTTAAATTATGGGTATCCATTGACAGCCCTAGGGACGGATTTTTGTTAGGATTAGATTTTTTAAATCCGGATTACTCATAGATTAGCTATCATCTGAATCGAAACTGATTGATCCGGATATTTTCAACACTTTAGTCAGAACCGAAATTAAAGATTGGAGAGTCAAGTAATAGTATAATATTTTTTAATGATTATAATACCCTCTGTCAATCAACGGTTCGGATTAATATTTTAAATATAATGAACGGATCTGTTAGATGATTTTCGCCTCTCCAGTTCAGTTCCATTCTTCGCGCTTTTCGCTGCCCTTGGCTCCTCTCCCATGACCCACCGTCCCCTCGCGTCTCTCTCACTTTCAAAATCAGAAACCCTCTCCCATAACCGCTCTGCTTCCTCTTTGTTATTCTCTCACTTTGGTAATCAATGACGGAGATCGCCTCCACCTTCAGTCTGCATGCTCTGCCGCCACAAGCCCTTTCGCTGAGACGCCAAAATCCAGGTAATTACATCAGTTTGTTTTAATTTTATTTTTTTTCTTCTAGTTTTTATTTTGGTTCCGCTTTTCATGGTTTTACAGGATTGCATGATTGATTATCAATTGGGGCTTTATTAACTTTGCCCTTTCACGACCCTAAAGGTGATTGATTTGTAGTTATTAATATCTCACGATATAATTTTTGGTTGGGACGTATAGAGAAACCCTTTCAAAATGAGAAGGGGTGTTAAATTTGTTTCTGTCAAATTAAGTAGAGAAGCCCTTTCAAATTGCTTATTTTGATTTTAATCGGTTAGAAACGTTAATGTCTTTTTGCTCACTTACACTTCAGTCTAAAAATGTTTTCTTTGGCATGATCATGTACGCCAACAGTAGGTATTTTGTCTTATTGGCCTACTGGTATGCAAAAAAGTATATACGGACAAATATTAGCTTCATTGTGCTATTTGATTTGTTGCTTTGCATAAATATTTGTAATGACTTTCTTGTAATCCTAAATGATTAGGTCGGGATTGGACATAGCTTCCATTTGAAGGCGACTGGCTGGAAATGTTTCGACTTCATTAGGTGGAGATGGATACAATAAAACCTGACCATTCTTATACAATAAAACCCTAATGTAATCATTGTGATTCCATTAATTTCATTTTATTTTTGTTAAATTGTATTAAATTGGCATAAGAAGTTACACCACAAATCAACATTAAAATTGAGGCGGTATATGTGATGCAATAATTGATGGCTTGGGATCATAGAACAGTCCTAATACTTTTTACTAGCCAACTGAGCTACCATCCGTTTCCGTAAGTTTTCTAACTTAAGCTTGATGATTTCAGCATTTTGAATGTCCAAAGTTTAAGATTGTTTGTGACCTCCTTTTGAAGGAACTATATCATGAGTTGCATGCATTGGATAGATTTGAGCATGGCCTAAAGAAAAATGAGCATACCATTTACATTATATATGATTTCACTTTTGCAATTATATGGAACTATAGGTCCATTTTGATAACTATTTTTACAAATTTTTTTATTTCGTGAATGCAAATTGAAAAGAAATAAAAAGAAAATCGAGATATTGGGTGAAGAGGAATAGCAGATACCAGGTAGAGGCGCACTGACAAGCACAAATCAAGTGAAATTCACAAATTAATCCTCAGAACTTTGAAATATTCGGAAAGAAGTGTTAACAGGAATCCAGAGGCAATGGAAACACTGAAAACTTTTGAAATCAGTTCTTTGTCTAATCTAAAATTTTCAATCTGAGACGCTATCGGCACTGCTGCTGATGAATGATGTTTGCACCGCCTCTCTATACATCGTTGATGAATTAAAATCTATGAAAGTTTGCATTAATCAGTATTGGTCCAGTTTCATATTTGTATATATATAATTATTGTGTTGCATGTAGAGAGCACGTGCATTGTCAAATCCTGCATTTCATGCTCGTACGAAGCATATTGAATTGAATTACCATTTTGTGAGAGAAAAGATGGCGGATGGTACAATTCACGTCAAGTTTGTCTGTTCTAAAGATCAAATAGTTGATGTGTTAACCAAACCGCTCTCAACAATACGGTTTCAGCTTCTACACAATAAGCTAACTGTAGCATGCTCTACATTATGCTTGGGTGTGTGTGTTAGTGATATTGAAGCCAGAGATGCAACGATATGTGACGATACAACAACACAAGAAGACACATGAAGATTGGCAACATAGAATCATTTATTGTAGCTAATTATAGTTAGAGCAGTTGTATAAACAAAATGTAATTAGTTAGCAGTGTATAGGATATTGTTATATATACAACAAGACTGTTTGTAATGTAATAGATAAGCAATACAAGATTACAACAATCTCTCTCTCAATCTACTCTACTATCTCTTGTTATCTTACATCATCTCAACACCTGCTTGAAGCATTTCGTTCTTTTTACCTATGTATGTTGTTGCTTCCTTTCTATTTCCTCTTATATCTTGTCTATATATATAGAAGTGTGCTAATGTGCTTTATAAAGCACAAAATATTTCATAATTCACGTTTATATCTCATATTTCAAAATTTAAATGGACAATCCAAACCGTTAAATATGTTCTTCATATCAAAATCTCCTTGGTGTTCAAATTATATATTTTTTAAATTTTTTTTACTATTTTTTTGAAGGGTTACAAAATTCATTTGATCTGACGTCTTCTAAACCATTAAATATCAATAATTTCCTATCCCTTTAAGTAAATAGCAAAAAAGTTTCAAACAATATAAAATTTGATCACCAAGGAGATTTTGATATGAAGATCATATTTAACGATTTGGATCGTCCATTTGAATTGTAAAACATAAGATATAAGCGTGAAGTACGAAGTATTTTATACTTTATAAGGCACATTAGCACACCTATATATATATATATATATATATATATATATATATATATATATATATATAGTGATGCTATGGTGTTTCGCGAAGTAAAAAAAAAATTGTGCTTCGCGTCCATATCTCGAATTTAAAAGTTCAAACGACCGATCCAAACTGTTGAACATCATCTTCATATTGAAATATCCTTGAAGATCAAATTTTATATTTTTTTGAATTTTTTTGATATTTTTTAGATGGGTACAAAATCGCTTGTTTTGGATGGTGCAGAAATCTTTAGATCAACAAACTTTGTACCCATCAAAAAAATTCAAAAAAATATAAAATTTGATCTCCAAGGATATTTCAATATGAAGATGATGTTCAACGGTTTGGATCGGCCGTTTGAACTTTTAAATTCGAGATATGGACGCGAAGCACAAAAGATTTTTTGCTTCGCGAAGCACCATAGCATCACTCTATATATATATATATATATATATATTACGTTTCTGGTAATTTAATAAATGTTGAGCTTTCTCTTCAATTAAAATTTGTAGGAGTTTATGTTGATTGACAACAAGGAATTAGCCCCGCTTCAAGAACTAGACAAGTGTGATTTGTCTCCAAATTAGCAGCCGAGTTAGATCCATATAATACATTGTATGTGATTTCTAATCTTAGATTTCTCTTTAATTATGTCATTATTGTGCTTGATAGAAGTAACAGTTGTAAAATATCCTCTTTGTTTTTTTTAATTGGAATGATTCCTTAATAAGCCTATTTAGTGAAAGCATATTAAATACGTTTTTCCATATAGTACAAATTCACGGGCTCAACTTCGATTTTTTATTTGTTATAATCATTAATGACTAATGATGATAATTCGTGCATTTGACGCACATATTGTGTTTTGAGAGAACGTCAAAGCATGCAAATTTTTATTTGAGGTATTGTGGTACTTGAAATAAGATCGGCATGAGAGTGAGCACTCAAGTGGATAAACATGATTCTAGATTTGGAGTAATTATTTCACTTATTTGGTTTGAGTACATTTAGAGTTATTTTATTTAGTTTTAGGTGCTTGTAAGGTTTTTCTTTAATATGAAGACGAGTTTAATCTCTATAAATTTTTATCTGAAGTGGATTTAGGATTGTTTTTAGTAATGGGATGGGATCACTTGTAACGATTATCTTGACAATTTTGACAATAAATTTTCAAATAAATAGAAAAAAAATCTTAAAAATAGAAAAAACTTATGGATTGATGGTGATTCAAATTTCATATAATTTCATTATCGTTTGATAGTTCATCAAAAATCATCAAATTATAACCGTTATGAAATTGTATGAAATTTGAATCATCATCAATTAATAAATAGAAGACATCCATAAGAATTTTTCTATTTTTAAATTTTTTTAGTATTTATTTAAAAATTTATTATCAAGATTGTCAAAATAATCAAGTGATCCCCACCCTTTAGTAATTGATTATGTTATTTACTTAATTCGACTAGTATGAATACTCCGAATACAATTAAATTTCCATTTTAGCATTATGAATTCTTTACTTGATGCTGGAGTCTGGACAATGTAAAGGAATATTAAAATTATAAGGGCCCGCGTACAAAAACAGGTCTCTTTATAAGAATTCGCGCATGAAAGCGGATACGTTTGCTAGTGATAATTCTAAAAAGATAACATTCTTAATAATTACTTCGGAAAGTTATTACTTTTTAAATGGATGAAACAAACATATACCTTCAGGCTTCAGCCGATACCAAAATAACCTGTAAAATGCTAGACATCCTGTTTCCAACCAGCCACTCTTTCTTAGTCAATTGGGCAACATAGGCCCACCATCATCCTTTGAAATTATCTTGTACATTATAGGCCTTTCTGGACTACACATGGGCCCACCATCATCCTAGGTCGACCATTTTTTGTTATTATCCACGACCTACATGCGCCCGTTTTCACCTCTCCAGAGTTTTTAGCTTCTTCACGCCCAATCGCCCATGGCGTACTTTAGAGCTTCTAAAAACCCCTGGAACATGCTACGTGTCGGGGACCTTACACGTATCCCCTAGAGCCTTCTCATATTCCACCACGTGTCCTTTCTTTATCTCTTCATATACCGGTAGTACCACCGTTATAGTCGCCACGCTTTTCCAATTGTACTCGCCGCATATCAGAAAACCAATTTAGTAACAAGTCAGCTGATTCCCGGGCAACTGATGGCTGATCAAGACCAGGCCTTCAAGCTGGTCTCTCCGACCTTTGACCACGGAGGCCGGTTGCCGCGCAAGTACACCAATGGTGGTCAAGGTGCGCTGAAGGACTTGTCGCCGCCTCTGGAGTGGTACAACGTGCCAGATGGAACTAAGTCGTTGGCCCTCGTGGCAGAGGACGTTGATGCGACATTGGAACCGGATGGCCCGGCTGTGCTGTGGACGCATTGGGTGGTGGTTAATATTCCACCCTCTGTTAAACGTCTGCCTGAGGGGTTTTCTAATAAGGAAGAGTTCCCTGGGCGTGAGTTTGAGCATATTAAGGAAGGGAACAATGACTGGAAAGTGCCGGGCTGGTGCGGGCCCGTGCACCAGTCAGGCAATCACCGGATTGTTTTCAGGCTTTACGCACTGGATGATGAGATGCATCTCGGGAACAAAGTATTTCAATATAAATAGTTAGAATTAAATTGTTGATAAATTATTTCATCAAAATAATTGATTCAACAGGATTAGGACCAAAATAGGCTCTACTTATGCGGTGCAGAAGTTGGTTTTGTGTGAGATCACTGAGATGATAGTAGTTATTTTGTCAAAAACACAAGAATAAAAAAGGTGATCAATCATATGTGCAGTTTACATTGAAATTTATTTAGGGGAAGCTGTTAGCTGTGTATTTCAATAATTCAATTGGATATAGTTTTTGTCTGAAAGGAGAATATCAACTGTATTTTGATGCAGGTGACCAAGGACAAGCTTCTGGATACAATTGAAGGGCATGTGTTGGGTGAAGCTGAATTGATGACTGTTTTCTGAAGAGTCAACCAACTTCTAGGAAGTTGGTCTTTCATCATTTCTTGTTTTTTGCAACTGTAGTTTCTGTTTTGTACCAGTACTGCTCACTCTGTTTGTAAAGTCTGTACTGACAATGAATAAAAGGGATTATAGTCTGCTTGCTTGTTTTTTTTGACAAAGAGTCTGCTTGCTTGTTAAGAGATTCGTTAAAATGTAAAGATAAGAGGTGCAATTGTACGATTAATTTATCACCCCGCCACGAAAAAAAAAACATCTTAACATGCATATAGTAAACAATGATGTTACTATTTATTTTTGGTGTTTTAAAACCAAACATTAGGAAGCATAATTAAATTAACGATAACAATAAACAATGATGTTACTTTGTCAGATATAGTAAACTTTGAATAACTATCACCAACTAGATAGCCAGAGAGGTGCTAACTTTATCACTCATTTTATTTCAAACGTAGGCTAAAATTTTAAGATTAATTTAATTATATCTTAACCCAACTCATAAATTTATTTTAAGCTAAAATGGCGAGAGCAAATACCTTTTCAATTAATCATTGAAGACGTGGACTTTCCCTTCAGTTCATCTAAACACGAAAACTTTCAGAAAATAGTACATAGTAGGTCGGTCTAAACTTCCGACAGGTCCCATCCAACTGATCTATTCTTTATTATTGTTACCAAGAGAAAAAATAAATGAAAATTAATTAGGCAACGACGCGACGGTGTTCAGGTGTTGTCACGAAAGTATGTGTGTACGCGCGCCCGCGTGTAATTCGTGCAGTAGGATTACGAACAGCATTGTAAATAATATTCTTTACGGGAAGGGATCACTTGACAGTCACAATGGTTATTTTCACAATTTTGATAATGAATTTTTAAATAGAAAAAAAATTGAATATAATTTTATCATCAAATTTAATAAATTTTGATAATCACAATGGTTATCTTCACAATTTTGATAATGAATTTTTAAATAGAAAAAAAAATTGAATATATTTTTCTACTTATAAATTGATGATGATTCAAATTTAATGTAATTTTATTATCGTTTGATAGTCCATCAAAGACCGTCAAATTATAATCGTTGTAAATGATATAAAATTTTGATGGTCCTTTATGGAGCATCAAACGATAATGAAGTTGCATGAAATTTTAATCACCATTAATCTATAAGTAGAAAAACATATCCATAATATCTTTTTTCTATTTTTAAGATATCTTTAGTATTTATTTGAAAATCTATTTTCAAAATTGACAAAATAACCCATTGTCAAATGATCTCCACCCTATAAATAATACTCTTTACTTATTGGGAAGGGATCATTTGACATTGTATCTTCAAGTAAATACAAAAAAAATCTTAAAAATAGAAAAAAACTTATAAATGTGTTATTCTACTTATAGATTGATGGTGATTCAAATTTTATATAATTTAATTATCGTTTGATAGTCCATCAAAGATCATTAATTAGAACCGTTGTAAATTATATAATATTTTGATGATCTTTGATGAACTATCAAATGATAATAAAATTGCATGATGTTAAAATATGAAGGAAGGATGGGGAGCCTTTGGCTGGATGGAATCCCATATGAGGGCGGAAGACTCGCAATTTCGTTCATTATATCCCCTTGCGCTGATGGGGTGGGGGGGCATTCGTAGTGCCTTAGGGGGTCGAAGACCAAGAAGTAAGTTTTTGATATCAAGCATTCTTCTTATGCCTAGATCCAATCTCCTGATCTCCGTGGAAAGAAAGACTTTCTTCCTTTTCGGAAGAGAAGATTAGAGAGATCCTCTTGATTCCTGTTTTCTCTAGACTCCCGGGAAAAAACATGAAAAAAAAAATGCTCGAAACTTATCTGAAACAACTTACAATAAGTTCAAACTGTTATGAGTTTTTTTTCCTTTGTCATTAGAAGCTTTTATATAAATAAATACTTGAACGCATAATGGCAACAATTAATAGAACATAGTATTTTGTATAAAGATCTCTGTGATCCAACAAAATTTATATTTATATTTCTCAATAAATTTATCATATTAAAATCTTATGGGATATAATTTTTTTTTTTGACAATTTTTTAGTATTTATTTTAAATTTTTTTAATTGTGATATACTTTTATATATAAATATTATTTATTTTATTAATATTTAAGAGTCATTTAAAGAATCCAAATAAATACTTACAAGTTTCAAAAAAATAGAATTTTTTTATATCTCATAAGTTTTTGATATGAAAATTTATTAAATAATATATATTAAAATTTAAAGATAATTTGATATAAAGCAGTGGTAAAGATAGAAAATATATTCTGTGGTGTCAACTCATATATTTTAAAGATTATTATAAATAATAATAATCAAATATATAAATTTATAAGATAATTTTTTTAAATTCAGTAATATCATCACATGGCGTCAATATTTATAATGTGGCTCCGCCACTGATATATAGAATATGAGGTACACGGAGACATATCTGTGAATTCAAAACTCACGCTTACTCAGAATTGTATATTTTGTTCTTAATACTTACTATTTATTTTAATCATATATTGTAATTGCTTCAAAGGTTGCAGCAATTATAATGATGAAAATATACGTACACTCATTGATACTCGGTTCAAATCGCAACTTTACCAGGCTTACATTGCTACAATATATAGTTCTTATTTCAGATTAAGCAAATCTTTCTTCGAAGTTGCGTGCTATCTTTCATCAAACATCATTTAATAATTTATCATATTCTCTCCAATTATATAATTTGATATTAGGACAGAGATTCCGAGTGGCGTATAAATTGACGTATGTCATGGCACCTAACTTTATACACCGACCTCGGCATGGTCTCCTAGCTAACTGCATGATTATATAATATCATGTAATGGCTATATATTAGCCTTTTAATTGTATCTTAATTGACACAAAACAACCGTACCTCTGCCTCAGCTTATTGTTTCTCGGATTCTCTCAGACAGGAAAATAAAAAATGATTTCATGTATTATATAATTTCATTTCACCCTCGAATCGCCAACTAAAATTATTTTAGGCCCACATGTCATTCTTCTAATAATAATCCTCCGCCTGCCTCGAAAGAACATAGAAAGCATGTGTTCGAGATTTCGTCTGTACCAAAAGTACTAAAAAATATTGTCCACGTGTCGCGTGCTTAGTGCCAAGAGAGATCAGACAAACCGACAAATAATACCATGCATGAATTCTGTGGTTTAGATCGATATTGCGAGGTTTCTTCTCTACTTCGTTTTATGTATGGGTGGTTTATGCTCGAAACATTGCAAAATACAAATCAAGTAAATTTGCTCTACTTCATCATATATATGTTACGGAGGAGAATTTGAGCCCATTACAATTTACAAGGCCTTTCGTTTCTAATTAAGTTGAAAAATTTAAGCTCGCTGAACAAGTAAGAATTCTCCACTGGTATCAAACTGGAAGGATTTTAACTTTTCAAGAAACTTCCCGAATTTGTACATTCCTTGAGCAAATATATAGTTATACGGCAAATAGACCGGGCACAAAAAATAGTGCATTGACTTAAAAGATCTAATATAGATTGATTTTGTCTTTTTGCGGAGTGTCATTTAAATTAAAAAAAAATGCACTTATTGAGAGTCATATTTTTTAAATAATTGAAGGAATTGAAATGATGCATTATTGTATTTAATTAATTGCAGACATATAGTTTTTGGTACTTCATCAATTATCATTAGTTATTTTAATTTTCGAAAATTAAAAACATGTTTTAGAATAAACTCCACTAGCTAATTATCATTTTTATATCTTATGATCTTATTCGGCGTTCACAGAATGAAATAAGGACAAATCGAGCAATTATTCATAGCATGAGACATTGAGACATGGAAACAATAAATGATAAATTGTGTAATTAAAACCATAATTATATAATTATATCGAATATTAGGTATATTAAATAAAATACTTGAATATACGGATGGAAGTAGTTAAATTTGGATCCTTGAATATACGGATGGAAGTAGTTAAATTTGGATCCTTGAATAAGCCGTAAGAAGTAAATTTTATCAAGATACAGATAACATATTAACATGTATAGGGATATAATTTTCCTAATCCCCGAATTAGGGGTGTACAATGGTTGGACTAACGGGTTTTTTAGAAAAAAATGAGCCGACTAAATCGGGTTGAAAATTATTTTAAGTTAACTCATCCAATCCATATAATTTTTTTCTATACGGATTTTTATGGGTTATGCTGGTTATATGGTTTAAGCGGGTAGTAAATTTGATTGATATTATATAATATATTTCAATTCGACATATTTTAATATTTAACATGATATTAGTTACCTCCCAATTCAAAGTTAAAAATTTTCAAACAAGAAATAAAACAATGATTTTTAAGCACTAAGCAGAAATGGTTGATTAAACCTTAATTATTTATTAAAGTTTGAAACGAGACATAATATTGATAGAAGTAATATTATATAATATTCATAAAGCATAAAATATAGAACGCAAGACAGACAAAAAAAAAAGTTTCATAGCGAAATCTTTTGAACGCTCCAAATTTTAGCTTCATTGAGCTGCTGTTGTGTAATGAAAAACTCTTGCTAAAAATAATGATCACATATAAAGAAAAGGCATAATGAAAAATATGTACAACATGGTGTGTTTCGATGATGTAGAATAGTATTATTTTGGAAATAGTAGTACTGTTCTCAAGTTAGGAACTATTTAAACACAAAATTGAAATCAAGAATAGCAGCAGAATAGTACTAATCGCTAACTCATAAAAACGTTGGGTTAGCGGATTAACGTCCATAAGAGTAGTGAAAATAATAAGTGTTTACCCTTGAAAAATTTCAAGGATAAGTAGCCGAATAAATAAAAATAAAATCAATTATCAATGGTAAATCATAAGAAGAGAAAAGAAAGAGAAAGGGGCAAGAGAGAGGGCCCACTAATCAGAAAAGGTCGCTGCCTAACCCCGGAACAAATCGATTAATCCCACAAGGAAATGTCAGGGTGAGAGACAGGGATATAAATACTCCACCACCTCCTACTCATTCGAGGTGGCTGACCATCAGGAGATTTCAGAGAGAGAAAATCTCCTGATGGGTCAGCCATCTGATCACATTTTTTCGACAAGTGGGACCCACATGACAGTCACCTGCAAGCAGCTTTGACAGCATGAACCTAGCCTATCTGATGAGTCTAATCAATCCGGAACAAGGGCTAAACATTAATCCCACGAGGAAACCCTAAGTGCAGAGCAAGGATATAAATACCTGTCATCTCCTATTCATTCGAGATGGATGACCCTCAGGAGATTCAGGAGAGAGAGTTCTCTAGAGGGGTCATCCATCTAATCATTTTTCACTGACAGGTGGACCCCACACCTCAGTGACTAGAATATCAGAGGAGTCAGAATTAAACCCTGAGAATCTATCATCAAAGCAAACCCTAAGAACTGAAGCAGTATAATCCCTATGCAACAAGGAATGATGTCAATGCCAAGCTAGTATTCTGATACAACTAATCATGAGAAATCTCAAATGTGATTTTGCTTTCAAGGCTGACCTGGTGCCAAAGCTGTGAGCAACCACCTAACCATGCTTTGATTTGTGTCAATTACTGATAAGTAGTCAGTTCTTTGACCAAGTCACCCTCATGTTAAGGGATTGGAAGTCAATTTCACAAGACGATCAGTGCAAAGCTTTGGGAGCAACCATCGATCAAGTCTAGATTTGTATCAATTGTTGACATGTAATCAATCGTTGATCAGATCAAACCCTAATGAATATCAATATAAGTCTAATTGGTATTTAGTTAGGGTGGTTTCTGCAAGAGAGAGATAATTGGCGGAGACACTGAGCTACAATTGAAATCTGGGATTAATTCGGAGGAAGAAATAGGGTTTTATGGATTAAAGAATTTTTAATTCAGAGAGACAGGGGTAAAAATGGAATTAAAAATTACAGGGATGATCATCATGAATTTAGGGATTTTTGGTGAAAATTTCATAATTTTTGGATAAGTGGAGCTATCAAAATAAATTCAGGGAAGATAAAACAGATTAAATAAACAGATCAAAGGCTCAGATTCAATCAGAGGTTCATTTGGGTGCAATTTGGGGACAATAGCAATCTGGGTATGAGAAATACAGTGTATATAAAACAGAGAAGAGGAGAGAGTGTGTGCCACGTGGCAACACCAGATTGGACCACTCAGCCAATGAATGCCACGTAGCACTCTCTTATTGGTCCATCTCGGTAGGGTGGGTCCCACCATCATGCGACGACAAGTGGGCCCCATCATCGTGCCACGTGGCGGACCATGATTGGGTCACTTCAAAGACGATGACGGTACACATCGCGAGAGACAAACTTTGCCTAGTCGGATTAACTTGACATGTGGCGATTAGCTATTGGTACAACACGGCAACATGGACACATGTCACTTAACTGATCATGCCACATCTGCATAGACATATACATGTGGTCCTATCACACACCGCCACGTCAGACTAGTTAAGCTTAAAGGAGGCATTAATCGGTTAACAGTTAAATGGGTGAGCCTCAGACTCAGAAGAATTACACACAGGGCCCACACATCAGGAATTTGAGTAGACAGCTCATATATTCAATCATGCGCCAAGCCCATACACACTTAGCACCGAAAATTTAAAACCAAAAGAGAAAGAGAATATGCACCTGGAGTCTGTGAACCGGCTTTAACTACTCTCTTCGGTGCTTCTGCTCCGAGTGCAGCTGACGCAGAACTTTCACCTTCTCCCCTCCCCCTCTTCCTCCTTCGCTTCGATGAAGCAGATGGTGCCATCAATGGAGGGAGAGTAATACACTATGCCTAAAGATTAACTACCTCTAGCCTAAGCAGCGCTGTACAAAGGAGATGAAGTATAAATGATTAGGAACCCGGAAGGTACAACACAGAGGGAGATATAGCAAGGGAATGCACTTCGAATCAAAGAAAGGAACTTTGAAATAATAGCTCGAAAATTGTAATTGATGATGGAAGGGATTCTCTGAACCTTAGACGACAATGTTAAGGTGATAATTAAAGAGAATTGAGTGCTAGAAGCAAGGAAAATACTAACCCGTGATCGGAGCAGATGATAGAGTGGTCAAACTCTATATTAGAATCAACAATCGAACGGAGGCAAGATCTGAGGTGTCTCCTGATGATAAGAGGATGCTAATAAAGTAATCAATTGAAGAGAATGGGTGAGATTGAAGAAGATGAGGTGTTGATTTGATAGTGAGCTCAAACCGAAAAATGGAGGCCAAACGGTCAAATAAAAGCCTCCATCTTTTGATCAAAGGGGCACAGCGCATTGATCACATTAGGCGTGTGTATAACGATAACACTGTTCTCAGAGCTTGAGAATTCAGCAAGAGGCTTTCTATTATAGCGAGATTTTGATCGAAGATCAAATCGCGAAAACGAAAGAAAATAAAATACATTCAGACTACAGTGTAATATCATGAATTGCCCCCTACAGGAAATATTGAATAGGTAAACAACAATGGAAGTAAACAGGTAGTGAGAATTTCGAGCGAATTTCAACCGTAGTTAATCAGTATCGTAATCGTACTAGCTTATATTGCATTATAACATGATTATTAATCAACTTGGATAACTAGTGTCAAGTTAATTCAGATAAACATACAATAACGACATACTACGAGTTGGAAATCAACAAAATATCTCTGAAATTGATTGTAATTAGAAACTATGCTCTTCGATGCATCAACTCATGATGTGCCTCAAGTGGTACTGGTGTGTACAGTGAATCACCGTATTGATCTCCGATCAGAGATGACAGTCGAGTTTTACAGAGAAGGGCGATGCTATTTGTATATTCTGATCTTTCACCGGGAATGGAGATCACCGGAGTGAGTCGTCGGAGAAGACGGCATCGTTTGATTCAGTAACACGAGTTTAGAAGTACTTGGCGCGGATCTTGACGTATCTGCACAGATCTAATTTTGATCGAACGGAACTTATAAGCAAAGGTGTAATGAAATGATCTCAGCCTCTAATCATAGTCGGCACTAATCTCAGAGCAGATCTTGTGGCACGTATTATTAAATGGTAATAGAGAGAGAGGCCAGCCCAGCGCTATATTGGGCCCAACGAGAACAAGAGAAGAATAATAGTAAAGCAAGGTCAGCCCAGTTTCCGTATTGAGCCCAACCAGCGAAGGGAAGAGGAAAAAGAAAAGAAATAAAAGCCGGCCCAATCCATTTGAAGCCCAAAGTCAAATAATAACAGAATATTAAAAGTATAGAGTAAATAAATCATTTGAAAATGTTCTTAAACTCAAAATTAACTCAGATTTGTTTTTAAAATTTCTTTACTTTTCATAATATTTTTCTGTACAATAATATTTCAATTTTAAAAATACTATCATAATAAAACAATTCAAAAGCAAAAAAACATTTCATGCATTTGTATATTTGACTTATCGTTTTAAATATTATAAAAATTCCAAAAATTCAAATAAAATCATAAATAATAATTAGATATATTTTAATGATTTTTCTAGTGATTTGTCATGAAATAATAATGACAATAATAATATGCAATAATAAATAATGAGATTAGCTCTATTATTTATTAAAAAAAAAAGAATAAATAATAATATCAAATAAATATTATGTTAATCTTTTCTGTAAAAATAAAAAATACATAAATAAATAATCATAATGATAAATAATAAATACATCTTATTCTAGAATAAAGAATAATAATAATAAAGTCATATAATAAAATAAATTGTACCCCTTTGGTTATTTCTAAGTAAAATATAATAAAAATATTTTTTTGATAAATAAAAATACAATAAAAAAACAATAATTGTAATAGATAATATAATGAATTTCATTCTTTGTAGCTATTATAAGAATAATAATGATGGTAATAAAACAAGAACCTCATATTTTTCTATAGATAATAAATAGAAATAATAAAAATATAATAAAACTATCATAAATAGAATAGAATAATAATAATGATTTCTTTAGCTATTATAAATCCTAAAAAAATCAAAATAAAAATAATATAGCTAATTCATCTTTTTGTTTTGTAAATAGTTTCTACAAAATGAATAGTATTTCAACATAATAAAGATATAACAATATAAATTCTATTACTTTGGCTATTATAAAAATTCTAAAAATTCAAATAAAATCATAGCCAATTTATTTTCTATTATTTTTGTAAGTGATTTTCTACAAAATAAATAGAGTTTAGAAATAATAAAAATAAAATTCTATTACTTTAGCTATTGTAAAATCCCAAAAATATAAATAAAATTCTAGTTAATAGCTAACCCATTTTCTATTATTTTTGTAAATAATTTTCTACAGAAATAAATAGAGTTTAAAAATAAAAAATAGATGTATGATCACCTTTGTAATAGAGATAATAATGAAAGGTATTATCTTAATAATAAAAAAATCAATAAAAATGTAATAATCTTTTTACATTTTAGAGGTGAACAAATATGCTCACACAAGGGGTGTAGAGCAACACAGTGATTTTGCACACATAATGCAACATTTAGAACGATTAGTCGGGACAAGAACATCTTGACGAAGAATAACCAAGGCTGCGACATCAACATGAGGAAGTATGTCGAGACAAGAATATCTCGACGCTCGTTGAAGAATAACCAAAGCTGCGACATCAACATGAAGAGATATGTCGACTCCAAGAGATAAAAAACATTACGATGTCCGAGAGGAGTGACATCTTAATGACTCGGTGTCATGAACAAGTAATTCATGACCATTTGAGCTAGTAAGGCTGAACTCATCCGTCGATAAGTTTGTCTTCTAGTTCATCTTCTGAGATTGTGAGATTGAATCGTTCTATAGTAGATTCATCCACAAAACAGTGAATGTGAACCGTTCTGTAGTAGGTCCCTTCACTAACACATGCCTCAATGTTAAGCTGGCTTAGTGCTTCAGGTTTGACTTTGTGCGCATTTGTGTTCCTAGGTTTATGAATCGGCTTAGTGCTTCGAATTCATGATCTAGAAGATCGGTGAGAAGAAACACGTGGGCCAAATCCACCCTTCTCCCGATTCACCAACCTCAAGATCAACCGGCTCAGTGCTTCGAGTTGTATTTTGTGTGATTGGTTATTGACTAGTTAAGATTGAACCGTTCTGTAGTAGGTTTATCTTTTAGATCAACTGAGGTTGAGTCGTTCTGTAGTAGACTCACCTCAAACCCCTCTGAAGAGATTAATCTGATCTGTAGTAAGGTTATCTCTCGAGGCGGTAAAAGACTGAACCGATCTGTAGTAGGTTCATCTTTCATGGGATTAACTTCTGAATCATTCTGAAACAGGTTTATTTTTCTGAATCAACCGAGGTTGAGTCGTTCTGTAGTAGATTCACCTTGAACCCCTTCGAAGAGATTAATCTGATCTGTAGTAAGGTTATCTCTCGAAGCGGTAAAGACTGAACCGATCTGTAGTAGGTTCGTCTTCCACGGGACCAACCATTCGGTGAATCCAGACGACCACTTGACCATCATTTAACTATACTATTTGCTTCTCCCTTTTAAAGATCCAGAGGTGCCTCGAGGTTAGTAGCCCAGGGTAATTAACGGTGGGGGCTTGCGCCCACCGGAATCTATAAGAACTCACAATCACTAAAAACCCCCTAAATGCGCATCCAAATCTTTCTAAACGGCAGAATCAGCCGGCACTAAACAGATGCACGCTTGGGAGGGATCTCCGTGTCCTTCTTCCGCATCCCATCGCCCAGCGGCGGTGCGGAGCGCGCGAAAAAGGGTCGCACAATAAGAAATTATTATTTTTCTTTTATATTAGTTTAAAGTAGTATTAGATAATAATTATTATTAAAAAAACTAAAAATAATTAATTCTTTTAAATATTATCTCCACTGTTCTCAAGTTACCATCCAAACAACATTTTATTAACTCGAAATAGTAAAAAATAGCACTGTTCTCATATTTCCCGAGATATCAATAACCTCATACTATTCTCAACTACTAACCCAAACAATGCTATTCTTTCACTAATCCTTTTACCATCCAAACACACCTCAGTGATTGGTTACTTTAAATGATTGATTAGCTATTGTTTAGCGTGAAAGAAATACTAAATATTTAAGAAATATATGGTATATTGTTGTATACTGATGGGTTGGGTTCAAGCGGGGTTGTGGAAATAAATTTACAACTCAACCCATAATAACGGGTTGATCAAATTCAGATCCAATCCAATCCAATAAAATCATAACCCGGTAAAATTTAGGTTGGGTGAGTGAGTAGGTTAGTGAATTGGGCGGGTTATTACTTATTTTGTACAGCCCGACCCCGAATAGTAATAACATATAAGACAATAATTTATGATTTTATGTGTGGTATCATAGATAGGGTTATCAATGAGTAGAGTAGAGTACGAATATAAGTATTTTTATATTTATATCTATTAAAATTGTATTTATTTATATTTTATTTATATCCATTAAATTTTTTTTACCATTGCAATATTTTTACTCGTTAAAATTTTTGGATAACGAACGGATACTGATAGATAACGGGTAAAAAAAAATTCAATGAAAAAATTATATGATTTAAACAAGTAAATAACATTAAATAAATATACTAATAAAATACAATAATAATTAAAATTTTAGATATCACAAAAATCATATAATTTTTATATCAATTATCATAAAAACATATACAGATCCAATCCAATCCAATAAAATCATAACCCGGTAAAATTTAGGTTGGGTGAGTGAGTAGGTTAGTGAATTGGGCGGGTTATTACTTATTTTGTACAGCCCGACCCCGAATAGTAATAACATATAAGACAATAATTTATGATTTTATGTGTGGTATCATAGATAGGGTTATCAATGAGTAGAGTAGAGTACGAATATAAGTATTTTTATATTTATATCTATTAAAATTGTATTTATCTATATTTTATTTATATCCATTAAATTTTTTTTACCATTGCAATATTTTTACTCGTTAAAATTTTTGGATAACGAACGGATCCTGATAGATAACGGGTAAAAAAAATTCAATGAAAAAATTATATGATTTAAACAAGTAAATAACATTAAATAAATATACTAATAAAATACAATAATAATTAAAATTTTAGATATCACAAAAATCATATAATTTTTATATCAATTATCATAAAAACATATACAGATCCAATCCAATCCAATAAAATCATAACCCGGTAAAATTTAGGTTGGGTGAGTGAGTAGGTTAGTGAATTGGGCGGGTTATTACTTATTTTGTACAAATTTCGACCCGAATAGTAATAACATATAAGACAATAATTTATGATTTTATGTGTGGTATCATAGATAGGGTTATCAATGAGTAGAGTAGAGTACGAATATAAGTATTTTTATATTTATATCTATTAAAATTATATTTATCTATATTTTATTTATATCCATTAAATTTTTTTTACCATTGCAATATTTTTACTCGTTAAAATTTTTGGATAACGAACGGATCTTGATAGATAACGGGTAAAAAAAATTCAATGAAAAAATTATATGATTTAAACAAGTAAATAACATTAAATAAATATACTAATAAAATACAATAATAATTAAAATTTTAGATATCACAAAAATCATATAATTTTTATATCAATTATCATAAAAACATATACTAATTACTATATATATTTATATAATTTAACTATGTATATTTTTAAAAAAATATAAAATAATTATATTTATATATATTTAGGCATTTAGCTATATATATATTTGTATAATTAATCCAATGAATAACGGATAATAAAAATCTCTTATCCATATTTATATTCGATAAGTTAATAATTTTTTATCTATAGATGACTTAATAAAAATAAATTTTATCCATATTTATTTTATCCGGTAGGATACAAATTGGATAAACGATTTAAAAGATACATTAACAGCCCTAATCGTAGACCCTGTCCACGGAAAAAGCTACTCTTTATTAAATTCAAGACTAATGAAAATAATGACGCGTACTAGCTCCTGAACACGAGTTCAAAACTTCAAATCATATTAAAGTCTCTTTCTTCTCTATCACTTTTGCAGCAAGTCCCTTTAGGCCTTTTGTATCTCTCCTTGCTTGAGTTGCGAGGAAGGAAGCCTTTCAACTTCAACACACCCCACCAAACACCATCCTTTTCCTAATTAGTCTCTTCCTCTCTTTTTCCCACGTTTTCCTTCACTTTTATTTGGCCCATAAAAAATATGAGACGATCATACAACAAGCCATCATCACCTTCGGAGAAAGCAAACAGAGGAGGGTTGGATTGGGAGCTCCGTCCAGGAGGAATGCTGGTTCAGAAAAGGTCCGGTCACTGCGGGGAGGGGCCCACTGCTCATAACGTCAAGGTTTCGGTCTCTTATGGTTCGTACCTGCTCGAGGTCACTGTACCAGCTCAAGCTACCTTTGGTATTGACTTCTGTTTTGTCCATTTTCTTCATTCTCCGTTAGAAAATTGGAAACATTTATCGAGCGTTTCTTTCCTATGAGTTATGATTTTTTATTTGTTTTCTCAATTTCTTTGGTGAAGGTGAGTTGAAGAGGATTGTTGCTAAATCGTCGGGATTGGAGGGGTTAAAACAGAGAATCCTGTTCAAAGGTAAAGAGAGGGAAGATTACGAATTTTTGCACATAGTGGGGGTGAAGGATGCATCAAATGTGGTTCTGATGGAGGACCCCACGAGCAGAGAGAGAAAGATGGAAAAAAGTAGAAGCGATCAAGGCACAATGGCAAGCGAGGCCATTGCGCGGGTCCGTGCTGAGGTGGACAAGCTTTCTGAGAAGGTAATTAGGCGAATAATATTACTATTGGCCAATCATTTGTTCAAAGTACGTAGGATGATGTCGATGTGGTTTAGTATTCCTTAATCATACAACCTTTCCTTTTGGCTTTTAGTTGATGATGTAAGCTTTGACCAAAATCGTGGGTACAAAAAATATATTGCCAATAAAAATGACTTTGGTAGTTCTTTTGGTTTGAATCCAGGAACTATTAGGACATGACCTGTTAAATATTGGTAGTTGATGAATTTGGCCGTGCATGAATTTGCGAGGAAGAATGCGATTTCATTTTATTTTAAAAAATGAATGAATGGTGTATAGTAAGATAAGATGGTACCAAATACCAACCATATTTTAGCTCCATATAATAGTAGTATAGTACCAAATTATGGTACCATATGGAGCGTTATAAAAGTACTGATTCAGCTTCAGAATACCATGTTTACCAATTGACTAAGATAAGCTAAACAAACACATATAACAAAAATAATTACACAGTTCGTCAAGTATATGATTTTCATGCATGATTTTCTATATTGTAGGTTTGTATTTTGGAATCCAACAAGCATGGTGACAAAAGAATTCCTGAGAAGGAAATCACTGAACTGACGGAGTTACTGATGGTGCAGTTGCTGAAGCTTGATAGTATAGAGGCAGATGGTGAGGCCAAAGCTCAGAGGAGGATCGAGGTATCAACAGCACTACCCAGCTGGTCACTATGTATTTTGATACCTGAATTTGTTTGTTCACAGAAGTACCAGTATGTTCCAATTGGTGGGGTACTGAAACCATCCACAATGGAACAAAATTATACAAAAAATTCACTGTTTTATGATTAATTGTTTTGATCTTCATGTATAGAATTTTACTGTTTCTGTTAAAATCTGTAATCTTAAACAACTTGTGTTTGAAATTTTTTTAGGTCCGGCGGGTACAGAATCATGTGGAGAGACTAGACATGTTGAAGGCAATTAATGCCAACCCTTTTAAGAAAAGTGACAGGAGCATAAACCGGTTTGATATGGCAACCAAATGGTAGGCATTTCAGTCCAGACTGCATTTACAGAGACCCTAGGTTGCCTTCAACTGATACCAGGAACAAGTTAAATCTCTATGATTAGTTAGGCCGAGCTATGCCAAATTATTTCAAAACTTCTTTATCTTTTAGTGGATCATGTGTGCTATTGTTATTTAAAATTTATGATTCTTACTGTGTGTTGTACAGTGTGTATAAAGCATATTAAATGTAGAGTTTGAGTCGAAACAGGTGCTGCAGATAATTAATATGGGTGTAACAGTTTTCTTTTTTCCCTTTTTGCTAAAGTGATCTCTATGCCTTCTTTTGGATGAAAAAAAATATTGCAAGTTCCGAGTTTGCTTTAAATTTGTTATATATAGTAATTACACACATGGCTATACATATAATAAATTTTTAACTGAGATCACAGTCAGGGCCGGATGAAGGTGGTGGTGGAGTCAGAGGTAGGCGGCAGCAGTTATCTTTGAATTTTTTTTATACAAATATTTGTAATTATATATATTTAAAAAAAATAGAAAAATATTTATTTTGCCCCCCCTTAAAAGAAAATTTTAATTTTTGTCCTCCCCACTCAAAGTTTGAATCCACCCTTGATTATAATGACTGTAATTTCTAACATCTGCGATTTTAATTTTTTTTATTCCTTTTAATTATTATTTTGTTTCCTTTTCTTTTTGGATATTATCTACTGAGCAATAATGACCATAATGGGGAGTTTGTAGAGTTAATGTATCGAGGGGCGAACCAAACTCGAGCAAATAATTAACCCCATTTTCTATTCCGAAACCAATGATTATGAATGTTTTATTAACTCCCATATATTTATGTAAAAGTATACAAATTAAGCTACAATCACTGATTCAATCACTGACTCCCATAGAAAACTGACTCAATCACTGACTCCCATAGAAAACTTTCTGCTTCAATCAATGATTGTATCATAGGCAAGAGTGGATACATATGCATCCACTGGTCTGAATTTTGAAAAATAATATTTTTAGATTAAATTTTCATTTTTGACTCTTATAAATTTGTTAGGTAAGAATAAATGTTGAATTATTTATTTTCTTATTTTGTAGTTGATTAGTTAATGAATTTGAATCGGATAAAATATCACAATGTGATGACATACCCCTCATCAAAATCCTGAATCCATCCCTAATCATAGAAACATTAATTACTCCTAAGAATATCTTGTTCAAATCCTGAATCCATCCCTAATCATAGAAACATTAATTACTCCTAAGAATATCTTGTTCTGATATATGATATATATTTCAAATCTTTCAGAATTATGATAACTGTTGGCATATGACGTAACTGCTGCTATTGCATACTTTGTTGTTAGCATTTCTTCTAATCACTTGTGATTTGTGAATCAATTAAATGCATCCTCCCATGCAACTTGCAAAAGATTTTGCTGCTCGTGAATTTATAATTAATTCTTGGTTATCATTGTCTTGATCTTCCTATCACAGGTCTGTTAAGTTGAGGATCATCATTATATTTCCATGAGTGGGGCTGCATTAGGTGTCAGTACTGTACTAGCTCGTTAATTTGGTCCAAATGAAACCGAAACTAGCTTAGATGAATCATGAATATATGTAGTAGGTTTTGTACAAAATATAAATAACTGAATCTGTGAATTGAACTTTAACTAATTTCATCCACTATAGTATTTTTTTTAGTCACTGACACGTGAGCCAGGAGCGCAAACTATCAGCCACAATTGTTCAGTCCAAAAGAAACGCCTTTATATATAATATGGTGCAGAAATATCAAGGCCTATTAGCTCAGTTGGTTAGAGCGTCGTGCTAATAACGCGAAGGTCACAGGTTCGAGACCTGTATGGGCCATTTTTGCTTCATTTCTTTTTCATCTCTAACCTGCATTATTCCTTCCTGTTCCCTTTTTTAATTATTCTTCGTCACTTACTAATTTATTAAAATTAAAAATTATAACATGTTAAGAATTAAAGCTGTGACAAAAATTTTACATAAAAAAGTTAATGCAATATTCCCTTGCCGGTGACACATTTCTGTTACTAACGATTGCCTTGGAAGTTACTAAGATAACTGGGAACCAGATCTGCTGTCGCGCGGCACGGTGCGGCGCAGCACATGGTCCGTTCAATCACTTCGAGATTCGTGCTAACTCGAATTTTAAAGTATTAGTACGAATCTCGAAGTGACCACGTGCTGCTATTCGCGACAGTGGATCTGGGTCCAGATAACTGTTGGCATATGACGTAACTGTTGCTATTCGTGAATTATCCATGCATAGTACAAGTTCGTAATTCGGGAAATGTTCGAATATAATTCGGAATAGTTCATTTCATATGATATAAAATATATTAAAAACTATAAAATTCTATATAAATTAATATATAATGTGTTTTTTTGCTGAATAATTCATGAATAAAATATTTTTTGATTAAAAAATGTACTGCATATTAAACTGAAAAATTATTCATGAAACATCCAGCTATGGATGAAAAACGAATTATTCACGAATTAATCGTAAATATTGTTACAGCTTATAGCTCTTGGCTTGTTAACAATTGAGACTCTCCATAGTTATAGACTTTGTAGGCTTATAGCTCGTACATATATTGACAACATTTTCCGCACAATGCTTTACACCTTGAAGCCATAAAAAATGTATGTTTGAAGTTATTGAATTGAATAATAATAACTCCATACAAAAATATGAGAAGGTATTATTAAATTATCATTTTTATATTGGTGTCTTTAAAATTAAATATCAAATAATGATTATTGAAATTCTTAAATACCAAAACTAATTGAAAGAATATTTTATAAATATCATCTTATATAAATATCATTTCAATATTATTTATATACAAAGTTATATCATTTCAATATTATTTATATACAAAGTTATATCATTTCAATATTAGTTATATTATTTATAAATATCATCTTATATATGTTATATACAAAGTTTTATTAATGTGTGATTTTGTGTTATTTTAAGATCAAATAATTGTGTTATAAAATCACGCATTAATAAAAATAATGGACCAAATTTTATAATTTAGTTTCGTTATTTGATTGACTATTCAAATGAAGTTAAAATTTTGTGTTATTTTATATACATATAATTGAGATAATATAAAATACATCAAACGATTCATATTTTTAAATTTATACATTAATAAGTAAATAGACACCATAAACACAAATAAGGATGGTAATTGGATCATTTCTCCAAAAACATACAGAATAATAAATAATTATGGCTAAAAGAAAAAAAAAAGGAAAAATACCAAGTTAGATGAACTAGTTAAGTATAGCCAACTATGTTGTAAGTCCCTTCTTACGTGTTTTTCTTTTACCAAACAGCAACAACCACACAAAAGTAAAAAGCAGTTCATACAAAAGTGAGATATCAACATTAATACATTATGATAATCAATTTAGATCTATATTCACAAAAAAAAAGATTATAATTGGTTATGCACGGAGTAAATGAGTTCGAAAAACAATGTAATGCTATTAAATCATGTAATGTTTTTAAATAAAAAACGTTTCATGCATGTGAAAAACCTACTGCATGCCACCTAACTGGTTAGTGTTTAGTATTGCATGCCAGATACCCCAAGTTCAAATGTGGGCTCTTCCTCTGACGTGCAGCGCTGATGCGATTAACGGATGTGCTTTGAGATCGGTGAGCACAGATTTTGAAATGAATTTGAACGGTGTTGATTCTGCGGTGCACCGGGCTGTGCGTCAGAGGACGCAAATTCAGTTCGAATCGCGGAGGGTGAAAAACAAAAAGAGGGAAAAAATTCCGCTGAAACGTTTCAGCACATAGGGCTCCAAGTTTACACCGTAGCACGTAATACTAGCATCAAAAGTTCAGCACCATAGCCCGCAGTACTAGCACCAACAGTTCGTTCAACACGTGTTGAGCACGGATATCATTTATATTTTAAGACCCAAACGAAAGTGCTTAGGGCAGCTAATTCAAGATCCAAATGAAAGTGCTTGAACTTTAGGTACCAAAATGGGTATCATTCATATTTTAACTCGGTGCTGACTTGAAATGGGAGCTGCTTTATCAGCCTCTTGATGTCAGCATAATCAGCTATAAGGACTAAAATCCTACACTCACCCTAGCTGTACAAATTTCATCTCCATCAACACTTGCTTTTCTCAACTATTTGATCAGTTTAGCACTGCTCTTCGACTAATCTATTGACTACATCGACATCCTGATATAATTTTGCAGAAACACTTGAATCCTTTTCTGGAATGTCTACTGCCATTGTCTCAGAGGAGTGGATTTCCAAAATATCATTGTTTATAATTTCATCCTTCTTATGATTTGATTTATCACCAGTCATATCTACACTGTTAACAACTGTAGCACCAGAATAAGGATTTGCTTTTTCATTACTGGAGTCTTGGTCAACATCCATCACTGTTGTGTCCCCTTTGAGAGTCGAGCAGTCGTCACCTGACTTTTCCCCACCATTATTTTTCTCTGATATTTTTTTGGATGCCTCCAATTCATCATCTTTCGAAAGACTATTCTCATCAACTTTCTTTCCAGGGGACTGTTGGAATTCTTGTACCCCAGTTGCTTTATCCTTCTTCTCATTGGTAGAAGTCAAAGAAGCCAACTCTTCTCTAACACGCACTGCCAGCCCAACTGCATGGTCCCGCACCAAACAATCAGTAGGCACACAATCTAGCACGCTCATCAATGCACGGTTGTAACAAATCATACTCATTGATGGACCAGCAAGGCCCCTTTCCCGATATACCCTAGTTGAGCAAACAACATGCTTGCATATGTACCCAGCCTTTGACCAGGTACAATCGCACAATGCAAATTCAGAACCGGGGTTTAGCACCACATGATCCATCTCTTTATTTTTCTGACAAACCACTTTTGCACAGTTTGGTTCAATTTTTATGTCTGATGCTGGTATCTGTGACCCCTGCCTCCATGCACTGAGGCCTCTTTTCCATTCATGTCTCCAATACCTAGAAAATATTTCTTTCTCGGAGTACTCATCTAGCCAGTAGTAGGAATGCACTTTTGTGCTGAGTTTCTGTACCAGCCAATCTGCGCGCTGGTACACACACTGGTCTTTTTCATTCAGGAGTCTAATTTTCAAGAGGTGGTGGTAGCTCTCTATGGCTGAAGCCATCTCTGATGTAGCAGATGGAAGAGATCTTAGGGCCTTGATCCAAACTCCTGAAAAAGTGGAGGCATACGAGATGATTTTTAGTTAAGTTGGTTCACTGCTTTGTTATAGATTTTTTAACCAACTACTATGAATACTGTTGTTGTAGGAAATTCTTCCGAATTTTCTTTTTGAGGAAAAAAATTCTTCTGAATTTGAATTGTAAAAGTATATTTCATTCTTTATCTCATTGTAACAATGGTGCACATGTAGCTCATATGCAAAATTTCACAAAAGAGCTAATATTACAAACCTAGTCGAGGAAACCATGTAGCCTTAAAATAATCCAAAAATTCAGCACAAGCCTCAAAATGATCCAGAAAAGCCTCAAATTGGCCCATATCTCCTGTACCATCACATATGCTGTGCACTGCTTCTCCCAACTGTTTTGACATCATAGCACACATATCCAAATTAGAGCATTTTGCCAATAGATTTTTGTGCCATGCATGGCGCAACCGCCAAAAGCTGATCAAGACCGAGCATTGCAACAACTCCCTGTTCCACAATTTTCACGATTAGAAAAATATTCTGAATTTAATTGGCAGAGACGGAGGAATTAAAATATTACTTGATGCAAAAGACATCAGCTAGTGGGTCATCAACGATAAAACCACCCAACTGCCATGTGGGGTCCTTGGTGCAAACCCGGTGGTAAAGCGCTCCCAACCATCTGTGTATCTCACCATTTGAAGAATTCGTCGTTATTATCCATGCCACCGGAATGGCATTCTTTTCCAGGTCGAAAACAAGTACACTGTAAACAGGATGCTACAGAAAAAACAAAAAAGAAAAGTCACATGAATAACAAAAAATGCAATTCCAATCAATGCACATTATACCACAAATTACATGCTTACCTTGAGTTTGTTGGAGCCGAACTTGGAGTCTGAGGCTAGGAGGCTCCGGTTGCCAAAGCGGACCATCTGTTGCAGTTGCCAATCTGTTTGAATACCAATAGCAAAACTCTCTGACTTTGAGTAATCCTCAAAGAAGAATACTTTCTCTTGGTTATGCTCTACCCACATCCTGACACTTGCTGCATCATCCATGTCAAGTTCATATGTGGTCCGCCTTATTTTTCTCTCCATCCTCCTTACACACCTAATTAAACCAGTCAACAATAGTGAAAGGAAATTATGAACAGAATACATAAAAGCTTAACTAACATATTGCAGAAAGAACCCAATGAACATATGTTGGTAATCAAAACAACTTAAATTTACATAAATAAATCCCCTTTTTATCTCTTGGTAAATATTCATTTTTATTCTTAATGGATAAATCTTCTACTATTTGTAAATACAGTAATACACTACTATCTGTGGATTCTTTCTTTTGGACTCCAGTGAAATGCCCTAGTTAAAAACTAAAATCACAATCTACGGTACCTGTGAGTGAGAAGATCATCCCTATTGGAGGGCCCTCCATGCCTCTCAACTGCCTCAGTATGCCTTTGCATGATGGTCTCCACGGGCACCCCCACATGTAACAATGACATGACCTGAAGCTTAAACTCATCAGAAATGTAGGGAGCAAACATGGCACGTGTGCCAGCCGACTTTTGATCTATAGGACCATGGCATGGCAACCCATTTTTGTCTACATGCTTATCTTTGTTGTATATTATAAGGGCAACAGAGGGCTGTGCAATTAAACGTTTTACGATGAAGTGGCACGTGCAGCCTCGTTTTGTATTGGGCCTGCCAGCTGGAGTTTTTCTATGTACAGCATAAGCCCGGCTTGGGCGCACTGCCCCACCTTTTCTATGGTCGTCAGGTCCGAATGAGCACCAGTACCTGATTTTATGAACTTTGTCAGAATGTCTAGTTATAGTTACAAATATGCTTTTTTTTTCAATGCAAAATTAAACCCTACAACATGCTGGCTTCACAAAAATATGAAAACTTTCGGTATTGGTCGCAAATGCCAATAAAAGGTACAGGGGAAAACTTGAAAACCATAAAAAAGCAAATAGAGAGACCAAAAGTACAATAAGAAAGATAAAAGCTAGAAACTGGTACTGACAGAATATATTCAAGGATGCCATCGACTTTAGGTTTACAACTCGACTCAGTGGAGCGCTTCCTCCTTGCCTCGACGTGAAAACGGGTCGGGCACTCTTTGTTATTGGATTCGCCTCTGACAAAATCACCAACCCGTGAATAAGGTATCAGTGCAAGCCGATCCATGGTCTCTTTCCATCCCTCCACCTTAGACCATGTGATGTGCGCTGCAGAAAGCTCAGGAGTTGGTGGGTTCTGTACTGGTAAGGTCAAAATCTCATCCCATCTCGCCATTTGTATGATAATAGGAATGCGGAAGCGGGTGGGTGTTGTTTGGGTGGTGGCCGGTGGGGCGTGGGTCAGGGGTTTAATGACTGCGGAGGAGAGAAGAGGCGCTCCTCCTAGCTCTGGATTCTGGAGTGTGGACTTGTTGGTGCCTTCCGACGGGAGGAGGAAGGAAAGGGGAAGTTGTTGGTTTACCCTGGCCCACTATGTTATGCTATAAATTGTTTGGATTTGAATCCGGTTGGAATTTTGTTGGGAAAGAGAGGCCCAATTCTTCTTGTGCTGTTTACGAAAGTGGTTTATGCACTTGTACAAGCCTTTTGGGCTTGGATTGGGTATAACACCGGGTAGCTAGGGACCAAGTCAAAATAAATCTTGTGTGAACTCCCTCCCTTGAAATTAGTTTTACATGGCAAGTGTGAACGCCTGGCATAGTAAACGAATGATATTAATTGAGAGCTTTCCTTTTCAAATCCAACAAATCGGGGTATGGTGGATGCTAATTAGGCTGCAATTTCATTGACCTTTTTTCCCCACAAACACGGTTCTCTGTTCACACCATCTATAAGGAATGTGCTGATTCTAACTTCCAAGTATTACATAAATTTGGCAAGAATCAGAAGATACAGAAAGATTCGCCATGATGAAATGCAATTCACGCATTATTTGCCAAATTCTCTCTAAAAAAATTGTCTCAATAATAATCCACGTTCTCTCTCATAATTCGCAATGTAGTTACTTCCCTTCACACAAATAAATGGACCTAACTAGCATGTACTATACAGATACAAAACCAGAGTAATTTCATTATGCCCTGTTTTTCTGCACATTAATCGTATCGTTTCACCATTTATTTTTGTCCTTCTTTCTTGTATTAAAAAAATGTTAACGAACAAAACGTAAATGGTTCAAGAAAAAAAAAAATGATAGAAAGTAAAACTATCAAATAAGCTCAATGTTATGATCACTTTTTCTTTACAACTGAATGGTGACTCCACGGGCGCTCATCATGCTGAGCTGCAGCTGCACATTATCCTCATCCCCAGCTGTATTACTTGTGATTGTCTCATGTCTCATCGCATCAAACTTATCTCCATCCCCCCACAAGGCGTACGCCTCCTCCCCATGGACAGCATCATCCCCAATCATTAGCTGCTCATCAGGCATTCGAAGGGGAATAAATAATGCAATCGTCAGCAGTATGACCGTAGTTGAGAAGATATTCCATGCGATGATGAACAAAGCACCAACAATCTGTTTGAATAGTTGGGAGATGCCTCCGCCGTAGAACGTTCCTTTCTCTCCCACGGGAAGATCAAAACTGGAGAGCTCAGAGACAGCCAGAAGGCCAGTGAGGACACCTCCAAGTATGCCGGCGACTGCATGAGTGTGGAAAACTGCAAGCGTGTCATCGACTTTTTGAAGCAATGCCGATTTTTTGTGGAGCACCATCATTGTGAACCAGGGTACGCAGCCGGCAAATATGCCCATGACAATTGCAGCCCATGTGTGGACAAGCCCTGCACAATCAACCCTTAATTGATTAAACAACTAATGCTTCTTAATTATTATGAACATTTTCTTTTTCGGTTGTTTATGATTATTTACCATATTAGCTTCCTTGTATGTTTTGTAAGCATGTTTGGCTTAGTTGATTATATACATCTTTTATATTTTGTGACGTCAATGTATCTTTCATTTAAACAGAAGGCCTTGGATTATGTCACTGCCACAGCTGTGGAAGAGTTTACAAGATTTTATTGAATTATTCCTTTCAAGCAGAGCACTCAACTTTCAACGAGAACATGGCTGATTGATCATACATTTTTAAGGTCAATGGCAAGTTGTGAACGTGCGTCACAATAACAAACACTAGCTAATTAAAGCACCAAGTTTCATTGTTCTTCCATGGCTAACACCTTTATCTTAATCTAGTTTTCAGTAATTAATTACTATTGTTTTGTTTCAAGGAACTATTATATATGGTACTAGCAGCTCAGCGGTTTAGTTAAACAAAACAAATTAACATTATTTCAACCATAGCCACAGTCCAAAAGGTCCATGCGACCATGCATGCTTTACTGACATGTATTAATTCTACTGTAGTATTAATTAAATTTCTCAGCTGAGCACACAATAAATCTTCTATCAAGGTTCTCAATTAACCACTGAAAATTGTGGGTTAATAGATGTTGATTTCATATTTTCCATTGGAGATAGAAAACAATCACTATATGAGCTCAATATTCAACACCCCTATGTTCTCTCTTGTTTATTTTATTTTATTTGTATAGTGGTAACCCCTATGTTTTCTCTTGTTTATTGAAAGCTGCTAGCTGGAAAACGATTTTTTCATGCCCAATAACTATATTTCCATACCTGCTCCAGGAGTAATACAAACAAGGCCAGTCATCATGCCCTGGACGGCACCGATGACGGATGGTTTGCTGAAGAAAATGACATCAAGAAGAGTCCACACGAGGAGGCTCGTGGCAGCGCACACATGTGTATTCAGAATTGCCACCCCGGAGGTGATATTAGCAGCATATGGTGCACCACCATTGAAACCTGACCAGCCCAACCAGAGCATACCAGCACCAGTAAGCATGAGCAGTATGTTGTTTGGTGAAAACCTCTCCCTGTCAGTCTTAAGCCTTGGACCCACCTGACATTGCCATTGAGATGCATCATTAGAAACAGTTTACAAGTTTTTCTGTAGAAGAATTGACATCAGTATAGTTTAACATCTTTGATGTTAGCACAGTGACAGATTTGTTTATAACGGTCAAATTTATATAAGCTGCAGGATCTATAGCTAATTTAGGCCTAAAAAGGCGTTTGACGTAGTAAAACAAAAATTGCATCAATATTTTTGTATTAAAGGGATATTATTAATTAATTAATTGAATCAAATGAATCTTTTCCAAATCCGAAAAATGATTCATCAGACAATTTATATGGCGGGACCTGGAGTTTGACAGTTTAATCCAACTAAAATTCAGTCGGTCAATATTTTCGGTTACACACCCTGTACGGCAGTTTGGTATAGCCGCCTTAGTTGTGAACTCTTTATCAAGGAATTAGCAAGTCAAACAAAACCAGCAAGGAAGATTAACCGAGATAAATAAAACAAAAAATGAGAGTCTGTACCCAATATGCCGCTGTGAATCCAGAAACACCCGAGGCAAGATGAATGACATAACCGCCGGAGTAATCGATAACACCCCAGTGGTACAGAAACCCTCCACCCCAGAGACTGAAAGCTCCAATTGTGTATGAAAGCAACAGCCACAGCGGCACGAAAAGCATCCATGCCTTGATGTTCATCCGTCCCAGCACTGATCCGGCGAGTAATATAATAGTAATTGCAGCGAACATGAATTGAAAAAGCACGAGTGTTGCCTGGGGATAGAATGGCTCAGTCATGGGCGTATCTATTGTACCATTGGAGTATTGGTGCTCGGTAGCGGGGAGTTGTGCCCGCTGGATAAGGTATTGCTGGGAGAGAGCTGCCCCTGCCTTGCCCCAGAAGGGCAGTAGCCTTTCGCCGAATGCCATTTTGTAACCGACAAGGACCCATATGATGAGGGTGGATGCAAATGCGTATAGCGCCATAAATGCCGAATTCACAGCCCATTTCTTCTTCACGATGCTACCGTACAGAACCACGAGGCCAGGCATCGACTGAAACCCAACCAACGTGGCTGCAACCAGCTGCCATGCATTGTCTCCTTTGTTCAACCAGTCCGGCACCGATGGCGGGTTGGGCCGGTATGCAATTGGAATTGTTATGTTATCCATTAATCGTTAGGTGCGCTAATCAATAATTGAGGTGATTGGAGAGATTAATAAATGTCACGACGTATTAGTGCTTTGAGAGGACGAGAAGTGGCGGATTGATAATGGTGCAAGGGGAGGAAGGCAAACTGAAATTGGTATGATACAGGTGGGTTTTGGCAATGAATATATCATAGGCTGCATCTACTAAGGTTGAAAGCGAGGGGAAGGCGATGAAAGTGATGGTTTACCATCTCTCCAAACCTAACCAAATTGAGAGCCCAGTATTTGTAGAATAATCTAAAGTATCTTCATGGTATCCAATAGAATATGAGATGCTTGAATCTTGGCGGGCAGTATGGTGATTCTATGTGTGGTTAAATAACCTGATAGTAGTGAAACAGATCTCCGATTGTTGTTGTAATAGAGAAATGCTGAGAATAGGGGGGGGTCTTTGAGAGGCTTGAAGTCAACTTATCTTAAATAAAGAAAAGCAAAAAAGTAGATATGAACAGCAGCCCAGGGGCCCAGAATAACTTAATTCAAATTCAACAAATGATTACAAAAAGATAGGATATATGACAAATGAAGCATAATCAGGCTTCTAGATGTAGAACTAATAAACACAATGTCGAAAGAGATTACAGAATTTTATCTCGTTCAAGAACATATCGTAGAAAAATATTTCTCATTGGACAGTAATTGACTAATTGCGTGGTCATACCAATTCATATCATCATATAATTGATCATCAATGGTGGGGGCGGATGTAAGAAAAATTCTAATGGAGTGAAATATTTACTAATAATTAAAGTAATTTTAATTATTATTTCATAAATATGAAGCTTAAAATATATATTCTTTAAAACAAGATATGAAATCGTATTAGATACGTACGGCAAATTGTGAATTGTACAAGAGATATACTTCAGATCTGCCATATTAATAGTAAAGGTCGATTCACAAATAATTTAGCAGATCAAAGACTTCAAAGAGGCCATTAGCTCAAGCTCAAGTCCCATAAACATAAAATAGAAAGGCCTGAATTCTACCTTCACTAAATAAAAAAAGGAAGAAATTCACCATTCATTCTTTTGCGTGCTCCTTAATATTAACAACTATTGTTATACTGAAATGTAGCTAGTTCCAGTTGCTGTCAGTACTTATTAGTTGTTTCAAACTTTCAATATGTTATATTTCTAAGAAAAATAAATAGTTGTTCTTATTTAGGAAACAAAAAGAAATTAATTACTTGGCAAGACATTTAGGAATATTTTCGGCGGTAGACAGTGTTGACTGCTCTGAATTTTTTTTAACCATAAAGGTCTGTAAGATAACTAATATTATCTATATCTATACTATTATATACATCTAAGAATTGGAGGGTACATTTTTTGTCATTATAAATTTTTATTATACCCATTTTATCCCTCAATTAGACGGATAATATTTATTGTTGGTTGATCGAACGTATATGATCGCGTCCATTGATCCCCTCTTTCTCTCCATTTCTTTCCCTTATATACTATTATTTCCATAATTTTTGTTTTTTATTTAGAAACTTTGTGCATATTTGGTAAGAAATTAATGGTGATAATATATGTTAGAATAATTCACCTTTCTTGCCATAAAAATCATGAATCATTAACTCATATTGTGCAAAAATCTCATCCAAGATTAAATATAGTCTTTATTATATGTTTTCTCTATAATTTGGTGAAATTTTAATTTAATATTAGATAAATATGAATTTTTTTATCTTATAATATTTTAATGTTTAAATAAAAAATTCTGCTGCAACGCGCGGGTATATAGCTAGTTCAATTAAAAGAGTTGATTATATCCATAAGAAAATAAAGAAGAAAACTTTTTAATCCAAATGAAAACTCTTTGAAATCTAAATAAAACCTTCCATTTTAACAATTTAAATGATTTTATTTTCAATATATAGAGAGAGAAATTTTGAACAAGTCCAAAAATCCTATTTTTAAGTAACTAATTATGATGAATACTATCGTTGTGTTTCATATTAGTTGTTGAGCACCGAAACTTCAAATTTTAAACGACTATATGAATTTACTAAACTTGAAAAAAATATTTCAAAGCACAATACCTAACATAATAAATACTCTTTTTAAAAAAAATGACAAACAATAATAAAAAATAAAAAATGAACAAAGAGATATAACTTAGAATATCATCAATAAAGTAAAATTAATAAAGTAAAAATAGAAGAAGAGTGATGACGAGAGGAGATAAATTATATATTGGCCTCTCACAATGCACCAAATAACTTTTTTTGTAAAGACGGTCATATTAATTAACTACGCTATTAATCACTCTGAATTCTCCGTTTGCACATACGAAAGTAGTAGTTAATTAATATCACTCATCTACTGCTGTATTTGAAGTTGCAGGAAAGATGCCTGAAGAATGATAAATTAATCAATGTCTTACGGATTCCACAGTTAGATTAAGCAGTGGAAGGTAAAACATTATATCAGCTCCCCCCACAAAAATTATATTAGTTACCAGTTACTACTTCAGTGCGTTTTCTTAATAATTGGGAAGAAAATAACTAATATATACAATGCCATTATTGAAACAGACAATCAGAGAGGGTGTCAATGGGTCGGGTCGGATCAGGTTAGGTCGAGTTGAATTATTATTATTTTATTATTTTTTTGACATGATCCGTTCCAACTCATTTAAATTTGAGTAATAAATCTTGATTCATACTTGACCGGGTCGCGGAACCCGATTAGATCTATGTAAAATAAATAATTAATCTTAACTAATAAATAATTAGTATATATTTAAGCTTTAATTAATATTAAATTAGAAAATTACTTCAAAAAAAAATAAACGGGTCAGGTCGACCCATATCTGACCCGATCCGTGATGTATCCAAAATCTTAACTCATATCCGATCAATTTATTTTCGAATTATTTCGAAACGAATCGGGTTCGAATCGGTCGGATCGACTCATTGGGTCGGATCAAGTTTAGACACTTTATTCACGTACATTTTAAATTTCATCTTTTCTGTTATCATCTATTGCTTTGTTGGCAATGAATGGATTTCGAAGTTTATAGAAACAGCGTATATATACAAAGAATCAAATTGGGGGTGGGGGGGGGGGCAGTACTGTGATTTAATATTCTACAGTAGATTTGGGAGATTCAATGGCCCGAGGTAGGCGTTTAAGGTCATTTTACCATAAACGACCTAATAATAAGGACAATTATTTTTTTTAAAGACATTTGACATTATGGCATTCTCATACGTGAAGAACATCCTCTCGATTTGGAGTAGAACCTTGAAGTTCTGTGCAAACAAGGTCGCTTTTCCAGATTTTAATATTAATAATTATTAGTAAATTAATATTATTAAAAATAAGAATGATAACGGTGGAATTATAAATATTCTACCGTTCTGGCAGTGGCGCGTTTGTCTCTATATATAACAAACGCGTAAATTTTCATCTGCGCGTTGCTGAATAAAGAGAAAGAAAGAAAAAGAAAAAAAGGAAAAAAAGAGAAAAAGAAAGAGGAGAGAGATTGGAAGAGAAGAGAAGAGAAGAGAGAGGAAGAGAGGAAGAGAAGAGAAGAGAGAGGAAGAGAAGAGAAGAAAAAATGTACGAGTGTATTAACGCGTTTGGTATTGCAATTAAAGGTAAAATTTAATTATTTGTGTAGATTAAATTAGAATGATCTAAATTGTATAATTTATTTATTGATTTAATTATAAAATATATTAATTATAATTTAATTGAAGATTCATTATAGGTGTAAATATGAAATTATTTAATTATAGATTTAGTTATTCATGAATTATAGATTTAATTGTCTATTTAATTAAAAAAATATTTAATTATAGATTAAATTATAGAATTTATAGAATTGTGTAATTATAATTTTAGATTAGTTATTAATTATTTGTGTAGAATTAATTTATATATTATTTAATTATATATTAATTATTGATTTAATTGTAGAATAATTATTGATTTAATTGTAAAATAATAAATATTTAATTAGGGTTTAATTGTAGAATAAATTATAATTATCTAAATATAATGTAGTTGTAAAATCTTTTAATTGCAGAATAATATATATTTAATTAGGCTTTTAATTGTAGAATTCATTTATTATTTAATTATATAATAGATAGATTAAAAATAAAGTACAAAATAATTATAAATTAATTATGAAATAATTTTTTGTACTAGATAATGGCAGACGAGAAACGAAATAAAAATATCATAATTTATCTCCCCGAAGACAAATATCGAACACATTATAGTCAGGCAGAGGTACATTATATTTCAAAAAATAATAATAAAATACATATATATGAGAAGCTAATTATGAAATGAAAATTACAGAGAGATAACAATGTCATTCGTTTCCGCACTCACCGTCCGACGATACCATATATCTCGCACATTTAGAGTAGGTTGCAAGTTATGGGATTTCTTCATCTCGCCAGTCTGCGTGAGATTTATGTGCAAGAAGCGGAGGCCCGTAACTTGAAAATTGATACGGGTTTATTGAGCGCGTTAATAGAGTTTTGGAGGCCAGAAACTCACACATTTCACTTCAATTTTGGCGAGATGACCGTGACTCTAGAGGTAATACTAAAATATTATTAATTTAATTACAAAATAAAAAATATGGTATAGTAATATAATTTTTTTAGGACGTCGCATGTCTGTGGGGTTTATCCACCATTGGTGAGCCGGTGACTGAATATACTGATGGAGATTTTTTGGCATACATCCGTCAATTATTTGGGCAGGATGATATATCAGCATTCTGCAAAGATGGGAGGTAATGGATTAGACTCTACATGAATTTTAGATTTTTTTGTTCACAAATTGTGATTAAGCTAAATATAAAATTTGGCAGACGTTCTATTTCCCTTCGAGAGTTACGGTCCCACTTTGATCACGCTCCAGAGGCAGACGATCATCAGGGTCTTGATCGATATGCGATTGGTTTTGCTTTGGAGTTGGCGGGGTGTATCATGTTCTCCGACAACAGTGGAAACTCTGTACCGGTGTTTCTTCTGCCGATTTTGACGGTAAGGATTTTAAAATAATTTATCTTTCGTAATTAAATAATTTTAGTACTAATATTTAATTTACAGGAAGATTTACTGATAGAAATTGTAAGCTCTAGGATGGTGGTATTGAAAGGTCAAGATAGTGCAAGAATGTAAAGAACCTAAGGTAGAAATGTATAAACCGGTTTGAGGCTTAATGTTCAAGTGTAATGGCAGCGGAATACGATTTGAAACAATTCAATTCTCACAAGAATATAGCAATCAAAGAAACGTGAGAAAAGAAAGTAAAGATAAAGCAAGAACACAAGATGTAACGGAGTTCGGCTTCAACAATGCCTACGTCTCCGGGACACTCAACCTCTAATAATTGAGGTTGAGCCGATATATATTTAAAAAGAGTTTTTACACTTGTAGAACTTGGTCCCTTACAAAATTGGGCTGCCAAGCCTATCGGTAACAAGAGTGACAACACACTCAAAAAGGGTGAGTGACAACACACTCAAAAAATGTTTTCAAGAAGATCACGAAGGATCAAGTTAGGAGAATAGAGAGAAGTTAGATTGAGCTTGAACAAGAATTTGGCTAATTGAGTGTATCAATCTATTGAATTATCTCTCTCACTTTGTATATGGCTAGTAAGCTCTCTAGAGTAATGATTTTGCTAGATAGATCAAATTCCAACTCAGTCAGATAATTTTCAGTGAGAGAGGTGATCCTTTTGAAATAGATTTTCTGAAGAAACTATTTTTCAGCCTGAACCGTTATAACGGTTTACGAATCGTTATAACGGTTTAGAAAGAATAGCCGTTGGATCAACTGAACTGAAACATTATAACGATTTATCAAATCGTTATACGTTTCCCAAATCGTTGTAACGATTACTGAATCGTTACATAACGATACACTCTGGTTTCTTTTAGAATATTTTTGCCTTAGAATAGTTTTGAGTATTGAGATGAACCGTTATAACGTTTACTGAATCGTTATAATGATTCACTGGGCAAATGCAATTTTCTTGTTGTTTAAGCTCAATTTATCTTGACCAATTCAACCAAGTTTGAATCTAACTAAACCTAAGCCTAATGCAGTCTTGATTAAGCTCTTATATCCCAGCACTAGTCTTGGTTCTTGTGCACTAGTCCATTTGCATGTTAATCCCTGCACAAAACTCAAACAAGGCAAATTGTAAAATTCAAGATTGTTTTGCAAATCGACAAATCAAAGAAGATGTTAAGTGTAACATTTACAATTCGGTAGAAGAAGAAATTGGGGCGCTGCGGTACTTGGTTATTTATATCGGCGTATTGATGTGGCATGCCAAGGACTGACGAGGAGTATTGGTGGTCCGTGGCTTTTGTTATTGTTGTGGAGCTGGACGCGTTTGCCCCCAGCTCGTCCATTACCTGCCTCAGATGCATTCATTTTCATCTTCTGCCGACTTTTTTTAAAAAATCATAAGCTTTTCTATTTGATTTCCTCAAAATTCGCCATCTCTCTACGAAACGACGCGGTTTCTTTTTGTTCGCTAGTCTTTTTCGAAAATCATCTCTCAAATTATCTTCTTTCTTTCCAATTTTTCCGGCTTCCTTATATAAATTCTCTGCGACGTGTTGCATGCAATACCGGTGTACCGCCTCTCCATGTCGTACAGACCATCCCAAATGCGGTCGCTCAAAAACTCCCTTTATTCCTCTATGACGGTTGGATATAACACATATTTTCATATTACATTGGATCACTTCATTACGGACTCATCGCATGAACCAACCCCAATTGTCCATATTCTCTGCATTCACAATTCCAAATGCTAGAGGAATGACTTTATTCTCTGCATCGTATCCACATGTCATCAATAATCTACCCTTATAACGGTCCGATAAGAATCCAGCGTCAATGATTATAACGGACCTTAAATGTTTAAACGCTGCAATACATGGTCCATAAGCCCAAACTATGGATTTAAATATTTTTACATTATTATCCGAAGTATCACACGTCAATATTTTAAATTTTATACCTGGAGTAGTTCGAGCAATCGCCTCCAATATTTATGGAAGTAATGTATATGATCCTTCCCAAGTGCCAAATAATTATTCAATTGCTCTTTGTCGACCACGCCAAAGTTTACCGTACGTTGGTGCCACACCGGGATATATTGTTTAAATAATCATACTGATTTGTTGAACTGTTAGAGAGAGATCCTTCTTTAAATGTTGTCGAACACATCCTGCAATCAAATTAGATGTGAGTTGTAAGTGTTTGCGGTCTCCTGGTGGTCTTCTACAGTTGTGGAGATTTTTATTTGTGATGATCCTCCATGTGGTCGAGCCCTCTTCAGGTCTAGCGTATAATCTCCAAGGACAACTCCCTTCTTTGCATTTCATAATAAGTCGTGTTTTATAACTTTCTTGTACCCAATATTGAACGTTTTTCCTAACACTCGAATCACAAATTACCCAATTTAAAGCCGATTTAGAAGCAAATATTCTATTTTTAACTAACTCATCATCGGGTCCTAAGAGAGATTCATTCGCGCCTAAACGGACAAACATCTCAAAATTATTTAACGCTTCTACGGGATGGTGTCTCTCTATTCGTCCGGTAACTAACAATGTGGTATCGCATCTCTGAATTTCCTCATCTTCAGATTCATCGATCGAAAAATCTGACTGCTCAGTGTAATCCTCTCCTGTTTCTTCTTCATTTGAATAATACGGACCACCATCATCTTGCTCATCCTGATCATCGTGATCATCACTTAATTCCATAATCGTTGGATCAACACTACTTCTGCCATCAATATTATCAGCTAAATTACAGCCAGACGTAGTACTACTACTACTACCGCTAAAAAAATTATATAGTGGCACCGCTGGGTTCGGTTGTTGATAAATTATATTGTTACTGTAAATAGCTGGATACGGATATAAATTGGTTTGATCGTAGGTTGGATAGGAATTGGTTCGATCGTAGGTTGAATAGGAATTGGTTTGATCGTAGGTTGGATAGGAATTGATTTGATCGTAGGTTTGATAGGAATTGGTTTGATCGTAGGTTTGATAGGAATTGGTTTCATTCTGGTTTGAAAATATTCCCGTCAAAAAATTACTGCCGCTCGATTGTTCTGCAATATAATTTTCTTCATCGGGAATATAATTTAAATCTGGTAGCATTTTGAAGAACTTGGATGTTTGTTGTTTTTGTGTTTGTGAGAATTGATCGAGCGGGCGTCGATATTTATAGCAAACAAAAGCGTCACCGGCCGTGGCGTGTTTAAAGGAAACGCGCCACTGTCAGTGGCGTGTTTGGTAAAGACGCCACTGCCAGTGGCGCGTTGTGATTCGTATTTTTAAAATTATCCGTTTCTCATTCTTATTTTGAATAATATTAATTTACTAATAATTATTAATATTAAAATCTGTCGCTTTTCTCTTCAGTGTCTAGTTGTATTGCATGCCATATTTTTCAATATATATATTTTTTTGGTTTATCCGTGCAAGTAAAATTAATTAATCTGGTGCAAAAGTCATACAGAATCGGTTTTGTATTATTTATTTCTTTTGAAATAGCAAATGAATAGCCTTCGAGATTTTATAAAAGTTTTAAGCAAAGTTATTTATTTTCATCACAGTATTCTTGTTACTTTTTTTTATTATAAATGATATTCATAAGAGTATGTTATATCCCAAGTCTCTTGAATATTAGATAATTGAACTTGGTCTTTCGTTCTAATTGGTGTCTATTTATATATTTAATTTTATTTTAAAAAGTATGTAAATAAGATAATTTCATTCTAGATATATAATGAAGTAAATTTTAGAAAATAACCATATTATAATTTTTAAAATTAAAATCGGATATAAAAGTTGCATTTGGAGTATATATTGCAAATTGTTAATTTTATAAAAAAACATAAATATCATATAAGATGGACAAATAATATTCCAATATTGTACGTATGAAACACATGAAACATTTCACGGTTGTAAGTTCAAACCCAACGAACATTAAAAGAGGACATTGATACTTTAAAAAAAATTAAATGTCAGACCCGACCTCTAATAAAAGGGGCTGCAATAAAAAAAAAATTAATGAAAGAACAACCAAGACAGATTTTTGGCTTATCCAATTATTTGATGTTGGATTTGCGGTGACTTTATTTTTAGAAATATGTTCATCCTCAATAAAAATAATTAAAATTTTGTCTTCTAACTATTTTCTCTTCTAAATTTATTTTTTTTCAAATATGTCCTTAATTATTTTTTCGTTCAACTTTCCATTTTCAGTAATATTTTTCATTTTTAACAAGTATTTGTATATCATATGAAAATCTTAGTAACTAAATATAAGTACCTCATTGATTGGATATAAACACTGTCCATTTCAAGTATGAACACTCATATCAGTATTTCATATTTTTCAAATGAGTAACTGAACACGAAGGATGTAGGATGCTCATAATTATTAAGAATGAATTTTAATATGCTCGAGTTATTCATACTTGTTATAATGGTTGTTGATACTTGTTATCATGGTAATCATATTGAAAATAAAATATGTTATAACTACTATAAGTATTAAAAAATTAAAAGATTTTAGCACATGCTTAGTTCTAAAGTATCATTTAATTTAATTGCACGTGGTTAATTAGTCATTAGGATGATCAGATGCATGGTCATCATCTTCATGAATGATTTTTCGTTAGCTCTGGATGTTCATTTCTATGACAAAAAGTGTTTATACCGCTATTAGGAGATGTTTATACATTATGTATAAATATTGATACATCTCATAAGAAGGTGGAGAATTTTTGTATAGAATTTTTATAGGGGTATAGTTAAGGGTGTCAATGGGTCGGATAGGATCGGGTTCGGGTCAAATCATTTTTATTTTATTATTATTTTTGACTCGACTTGATTATATTTTGGTCAAAAAATCTGAACCCATGTCCGACCTGACCGGGTTACGGGTTGTCCTGAACTGACAAGTGTAAAATAATTAAATATTTATTAATTAAATTTATATTATTTTAAGTAATTAGATATAAATTAATTTATAACTAATCTTATTAATATATAATTAAACTATATTTAAACTTTAAATAGTACTAAATCATAAAATTACTTTCAAAAAAATAATTAAACGGGTCGAGTCAGGTTGAATCGAATCCGACCCGACCCGATTCGGGTAAAAAAAATTAGACCCACACTTGACCCATTTATATTTGAGTTATGTCGGGTCAGGTCTGGTCAGGTTCGGTCGAGTCGGTCAATTGGAGTAGTTTCAACTTTTAAGTTTTTTCATTTTTGTCCGAAAAATATTCTTGCATAAAATATTTTGCATTATTATGATATTTCAATAGTAATAATAGTGAACATGTAAGTTAATTATATCTGAAATCACAATTGTTCATAATTATTATACAAATTTCTCATCACTTCAATTTCTTTATCTGAATACAAGAAGTTGAAGTTAAAAACATCAAAGATTCAAAAACATATAAAACATAACCTTTTAACTTCTTATTTCTAATAATTTCAGGAATAAATAATCTATACAATGAGTTGTGAAGTATAAATGTCTTTTGTACTTTATATTATATCTTTCATTTCTTAATTCATCTAACTATTCAAAGCGATCTCCATATTAAATTACACTTGGATATTAAATTTTATAACTTTTGAAAAAAAAAATCTGTTTTTAAAGAATAAAAAATTATTATTATTGGAAATCATTAGTTCAATATATTTTCTACCCCTAAAAGAATAGAAAAAAATTCTAAAAATATAAAATTTGATAGCCAAGTATGTTTTAATATGAAAATGACGTCGAACGATTGGATCATTTGTTGAATTTGAAAATAAGAGATATGACGTGAAATATAAAAAAAAATTGTACTTCACAACTCAACGACTAACACGTAGCATAACTTTATTAAATATAATATATATATTTCTATATAAATATATCTCCCAATCCTCATAGATTTTTTGTGTACCAATTACCAAGACATGTCTATTGAAACAGATTCATTTCCGATCTCCATGCTATTATCTTGATTCTTTCTATTGCGTTTGGACCACAAGTCCACAATGCAAATCAACCATAAAATATTCCATGATATTGTACACGGCGATTTTCTGAGAAACTTCCGATGTTTATTAACAAGAAATTTTTTATAGCATATATGGATATATATTGCGTTTGGTTCACAAGCACAACTCAAATCATCCATAAACATTAATTCCATGATATTGTACACGTTGATTTTCTTAGAAACTTTCGATGTTAACAAGTAATTTCTTGGGATGGTTTTTGACATTATCCTTGTTGGATCAGGAACCCTAAAGTCAAAGATGATTTGATATTAATTTTATTTTAATGAGAAATTAAGAAATGGAGAGGGAGTGGGCATAAATATTTATGTAGCATCGGAGATCGAACCGGAGCATGCAGCTGCTATTTAATTACTCCGTGGGTCGCCGCATCTTAATAATTAGGTATTAGATTAGATCTTCCCTCCTTTTGTATAAAATCGGTGATTTCTCAATAAATAAATAAAATAAACTTTCATATTGTCAACTCAGCGAATGTGAATTATTGGGAGAAATATATAATTTTCTCATCCTTTCCGGCCGACTGTGCTGCGTTAATTTATTAAGAGAGAACATTCTAAATCCATAGATTAATTTCTTACGGTAGTAAGAAATGACGAGCATCACATTTTCTTATAATTAATGAAAAGCGTAGATTAATTTCTACACAAGACATAAAAAAATAAAGTATTAAAATCGACAACATCCTTGCTAGTGGAGATGTTTTAAAACAAGGTGCTGCATTTTATTTGCATACTCTCTCCTCAATAAGAGTATGCCATTAAATGACATTGTGTAAATGCTCATCTATTAGTGCCTGTATGACAGGATTATCATATATGAACTCCAATATTTGACTACTACTTGCAGACAATTGGACTATTTATTGCATCTCCTAAGGAATATGCCATTGCTGACATCATAATACATTTTTTCAAATGAATTATTCTAAGGAATATGCCATTGCTATTTATTGCCTGTATGGACCGCAAGATTAAAATTAACATATTATACGCATATAAAATTTTTCTAAATTTTCAAGATGAATTCACCCACTCTCGTATTAACAAATAATAATTTTAATTCTAAAAATTAATACAAATTCAAGTTGACGGCCAGTGTCAACCACTTAAAAATCAAATCATTCATAGAAAAATGGTTAGTTAGTATATATCCAAAACGAATCTAAGGGCTTAAATAGTAGAGCCATAATAGCCACCCCCATCTAGCACCCCGCAAGCAGCAGAGGGGAAAAATCGATGTGTGCTACGATTTAAGGGTTATATTATCTTAACAATACCTGACAGCATTTAATTATGGTTCTCTAAAAAGTAGTGTTAGGAATATTTTGTAGTATACTAGTATCCACGACGACGTACAACGGCAATTGGATATTCCTAGCTCGTAGTTTGGGCTTTTTCAATAGTTAATGAATCATTAGTATAAATCATGTACTGCGAAAAAAGTAAGCTAATTAATTAATCAATCGCACTTCTACGTGTTAACAATGTAGTCACATTATAAAACGATTAATTAAGGAAGACTTCAAAGTTGAAACTAGCTCAATAAAACTAATTATTTGAAGGCGCGCACTGATGAGATCAGTTTCATTGAGGCTAATTGTATTAAATTTGTTGAGCGTATATATACCTCCTTTCAAATCCATCACAAGAAAGACAACCTGCGTACATATAACTCGATCCTCGTTCCCAAATAGTAATTTTAATTACTTAGGGCACGTCGAGTGCTATGCCATTTGCTCAATTTTTGATAAGGAAGGATCCCGGCTTATTTTGATAATCTTGAGTCTTAACAATGGACTTTTAAATAAATATAAAAAAAATAAAAATAAAAAAATATTTATAAATATATTATTTTACTTATAGATTGATAGTGTTTTAAATTTCATGTAATTTTATTATTTTTTCATAGTTCATCAAACACCATCAAAATTTTATATAATTTGTAAGGATTTTAATTTAAGAATCTTTGATGGACTATCAAACAGTAATAAAATTATATAAAATTTTAAATACTATCAATTTATAAATAAAAAAAATATGTACACACTTTTTTTTTCTATTTTTAAAATTTATATAATAACCCATTCTAAGGATAATCAAAACAACGCATTATCAAGCGATCCCTCCACTTTTGATAATAACAACTGCTTTAATTTATTTCGAGAAACCACTAGAGAAGCGTCTTACGTTGTTTTTGATTGTCATTTTTTTTTCATCATGTTGGAAGATTTCAAATGTTTGTGAGTCCACAAGTTCCTTAAAATCTTCATTCAAATAAAGCGTGAAAAATTAATAAAATTTGCTACTAATAACCTACGGAAGAAAGTGAGCTTCTTAATATAATTTTATGTTAATATACAGCTGGTCAATTAGAACTTAATTTATTACCTCCATGTTTATAAAAAAATCACTTGCAAATATATATAAGAGTATTAGTGGAAGTTAAGTCCCGTAAATCTAAATCTTGACCGTTGTGATCGGCTTTGACTGAGATTTAAATTGACGGTTGAGATTTTTCCACACAGTAACTCAAATTATGAGTTACCGCAGAAGATATATATTCTTCCATCCAAATGGCCATTTATGTTATTTAATGTTTCGTTATGAAAGGCTCCAAGTTAATAAATTAGTTTTCTAAGATTTTAACAAAATTCAGAAAAAAAATTATAAGATGAAGATGTAAAAAAATTCAGAAAAAAATTATAAGATGTAGATTTGTAAGACATTGAAACCTTATATTTCATGAAAATTATTATTTTTAGTTAAGTATGCAAATTCTCACTTAATCATTAAAAAAAACATTCATAAGGGACTAGATAAATCAAGCACTTAACCATTACATCAAGTCATATGCCTTATTTCATATGTAATTTGTCGCTTCTACATAATTTTGACAAATTCAAACATTTTTTTTATCAATCCTGTTCTAATGAACTTCTCCATATGTTGACTCTCTATTGAACTCAACACATTTTTAACATATCCTTATCAGAGTATCTTTATATTCCTTGTCTGTCAGGGTTTATAATCTTGGCAAAATTCAATATATACCTCTCAATACATTTCAATTTAGATACTTATCCTTCAAATTTGAAAATTAGATATTTATCTCTGAAAATATTAAAATCTTGAATACTTACTCAAAACTATTATTATCCTCATAAAAAATAAATTAATAATTAATTAAAATTATAAAAGAATAAAAAATACTCTTCCATCAATCAACAACTCACCTAAATTTCACTGAGAGCTAGCAAATTGAGAAGCGTTAATTTTATCTTTACCATCTGATCAAGTTAAGTAGTATGAATTTTAAACTTTAATTTCTTCCACCTCTCAAATTTGAAACTCTTAACAAACACATACTTTTTTTTTCTTTACGGTCAAGATCTAGAAGATTCAGTTACATGTATTTCAAGGAAGCTGCTAGAGATCGATCATTCTTTCAGGAGGGCTGGTGGTTGTGCCAAATGTTGTTGATTACTCTATTCTTGAGCTCGTTAAATCCATGAGAAAATAAAGAGCAAGACTATATTTAAAGAGATTACCATAGATTTAAACAAAACGCTGGAATGAAAGGAAGAATATTTTTATTCTATTATAATTATAATTAATTATAATTTAATTTCTATGAGAATGATAGTAGTTATGGATAAATATTCAAGATTTTGATATTTTGAGGGATAAATATTTAATTTATAAATTTAAAAAGATAAATATTCAAATTGAAATGTGTTAAGGATGTATACCCAATTTTACCTATAATCTTTGTCCCTTTATACCTATCAGAGTCCCTTTACTTAAATGTATTTTTTCTAAAACGATAATTGTCACACCCCAGAAATAATAAAGCGGATTTGGGGTGCTTAATCCCGCCACGTACGCACGACGAGACATACGTACGAAAGGCTAAATGAATAAAATAAGATAAATCTCATAATAAACAAAACAATAATAATAATACAAAACAGTAACAGTCCAGAATATACATAAAAATACAACGTCAGACACCGACGGGACTAACTCCATCGGAATGGGTAGCAAAATCTCTCAAATAAAGCCCAAAGAAAGAAAACAAAAACCCAATGCCCGATCAGTCCTAACCATCTACCCACCTCACTGTGATGATGCGGCGAAGCACCTCTGATATCACGCAGGACTGTCCCTAGCACTCGCTCCAAGAAAACTCCCGAACCTGAAATACCTGGATCCCACAACCACCGTGGAAACGTGAGTAATTTTAAAATTACTCAGTGCGGATTTAGATCCAGCCTTAAGATTTGATCTTCTTTCCTAGACTGGACCCAAATACCGGTACTGAAATTTAAATGCAATGAAATAATTTAATATATATTAATGTATTATTATTTTATACATGTTTAGAACACACCTACATGAATGACATGAAATAGCATATAACCCCAAAATAGAAAATCAGTGAAAATAGTAATATAGTATAAAATATAAGGTACGAGAATCAAACACCCAAAATAAATATCCCGATTTGTAAATCACCAGATCTATCCAAAGCGGGCGCCACCAGCGTCCCAACTTACGAACTTGGGTCTTGCCTAAGCGGGCGCCACCAGCGACCCAACTTACGAACTTAGGACTTTATATTTATGCGGCGCCAATGCCGCATAAACGGTAATTCAGGCTCCCGAGGCGATAACACCCTAGGAGAGTGAGCGTGCATAAGCACGTACTCTGGTCTGCTAAATCTGGTAATTCACCTTACAAAATAAGAACAAACGGATAAATATGTCTTCAGTTGCCATATCGCCAAAAGGAGATAACTACCCGTGAATTAACAAATCGAAATCAAATGGGAGCCTACACTGTACCAACCAAGGGTCAGAGGACCGCATCCCGTAAAAGTATCAAAACGAAATATAAACAAATGGGAGCCTACACTGTACCCACTAAGGCCAACGGACCGCATCCCGACTTTCTCTCTACCAACCAGGGGCCAAAGGAGAAAACCCTTCGGACAATATTAGGATCCTAAATAAGCCGGATAAATATAATAATATATTATCACTAAGTAGATTCCTGTCTCGAATATGACCACCCACACTAAACACTGAAGTACACGGTATCCTAATCGCTCAAATTTGGATTTAAAAAAATGAAATCATATTAATAATAATAAAATATAATATTGATCAAAAGAAAACACTCTAACACAGCCGAACCCGCCAAATGACGGGATCGGTGAATAATCCGACAGTACGATCATGATACATATATATACGGACCGGTGGGTCCCACGGCCTATGGGTCACCGTACGTAACCACAACGGTCTGGTTATGCAAGACAACTCAGACTGGGAATTACCCGGTCCGTCTCTCAGCACTCCCATGCATTTAATGCATGATTAACTACCTAACTTAATTAATAATTAGTAATAGTAATAATATTTCCCTAATAAATATAATCTACAACTTGAATTATTTAATTCTATCTGATCCTATCTCGGGACTATTTTCCGAATCCTACTCCTATCCCGTCTACGTGCAATATGACATGATATGACATGCGAATGCGGGTATGTCTCGAATATGCTGGTCAATTTACCGGATGCAAATGACAGGTCAGATTTAGTCTCTAATCATTTTTTGTCAGAAAACACCGCAATTCAGATTTATTTTTAAAACAGATTTATTTTCGGTTTGGATTCCTAATTCTAAAGAAAGAAAATCAAATCCCAGGAAACCGTACCTGGGAATAATTCGATCAGGTCGGTAGCGTTGAATTGCTTAGTCTTCGGCGACGCTCACGATCTCGTCAGCCGTCTCATCCTGAGTGGACTCGTTTGTCAGCTCGTCAAGATAAATTCTGGAGAACCTATAGGGTCAAAATAAATTAAATTGGCGAGTATCCTATTCACGTTTGGTTTGGTTGGGTCAGTGTATACCAGACTCTGAATCATGATTATTATTATTTAGTGTTCGTATTTTAAAATTATATTTATTTCGATTAATGTAACTAACTTAACTTATTTAGATTAATTAAGTTAGATTAATGTTATCACTTAAATAATTTAATTATAATTAGAATAATTAATTATTTAGAAATAGAGAAATTGATTAATATATAATATTATATAATTAATATTATTCTTATTAAAAATAAAAAAAAATTGATTAATATATATATATATATATTTATTAATACTCATATATGTACATATACATATCCTACCCATTTGATCATATTTTGAATATACGGTTATTATTGTTCACTCACTTCGTTGTTATGTGGTTAAATATTGGTACAGTTATATTATATTTAAAAATTTATTGAGATTTTATTTTTAACTTTTATTTCCTTTATTTTAAATTGAAGTTAAGTTATCAAGGCTTAGTGTTGATGTACGTCGAGATTTTGTGGATTTAACAATTATACATATATGTTTCAAATTTAAAGTTTCTATTTGCTTAATCATATATAAATATTCCCTAAATTATTGGTTTAAATTAGTGCTAATTTACATAAATTTTTTTTAATTATTATCCTAATTATCATTACTGCTTAATTAAATTTTGTGGTTTAACAAGAAGGAAACAAATTTAAGAAAAAAAAACAACAGAGAGAGAAAGGAAACCGGTAACGGATTCAACCAGTGGGTGGTATAATGGCTCCCACATTAGAAAGTCCTGCTTGTCACTAGAATTTTTTTTTCTTTTTTCGGATACTAGCGATAGAGTATTGAATATTCCCGTCCGGTCCAACCCGTCCCGGACCGGACCGTGACCGTGGACCGGACCGGACCGGACCGTCCCCGGACCGTGGACCGACCGTGCTTGCCTTGCCTTGTCCGGTCCAACGGTGGCCGGTTCACGTTAAACCCGAAAATGGACCGTGCCGACCCGTCCCGTGCGGACCCATGGACCGACCGTGGACGATCGGGGCCGTGGACCGACCGTCCCGGACCGTGGGCCGACCGACCCCCCACCCACCCGCCCCCCCCCATCATCTGCCCCCCACCCGCCCCCCTTGGTGCAATTTTTTTTTAATTAAAAGGTGATAGGCCCCCCCAAAATACCCCCAAGTGTACAAAAGGTGATAAATTTCCCCCCCAAAAATACCCCCAAGTGCAGAAAAATCCGAAAAAAAATCAAAAAAAAATAAAAAAAAATTCCAAAAATCTGAAATTTTCCCTCCCAAAAATATCTATAAATACCACTCCCATTTACATCTCAAAACACATCAAAATCTCATTCTCCCTCTCTTCTCAATCTATCAAATTCTCAAATTTAATTTTCTTATTCCAAAAAACAAAAAAATAGTTTAGAATTATTAATTTATTATTAGTCCATTGAAAAAATTAACTAATCGAAAAGATAGAAGACTAGAAGGATAATATTCGGTATTCGCCATTTCTCAATTTCATCGTTGCGATAATATTTTTCCTTCAAGCTTAGTTTTTAATTTTAATTAGTTGTAATTTTTATTTATAGAAATTAGTTATGTTGTTAGATTTTATTCATAATTTTTTATTTGAAATTTGTAGAAATTAGTTTATTTATAAAATCTAATTTTTTATTTATAATTTTTTAATTGTAGAAATTTATTTTTTTCTTAGAATATTACATTTTAGTTTTATGTTGTTAGATTAATTGATTTAGAATATTAGATTTAATGTTAAATTCATTTTTTGGTTAGAATTTATTTTAGAATGTTAAATTTATTTTTTAAGTAGAAATTTATGTAGATTGTTGATTTCTTTTGTAAATTTATTTATTATGTTAAATTCGTTTTTTTGTTAGAACTTTTTTTAGAATGTTAAATTTATTTTTTAAGTAGGAATTTATTTAGATTGTTGATTTCTTTTGTAAATTTATTTATTATGTTAAATTTGTTTTTTTATTAGAACTTTTTTTAGAATGTTAAATTTATTTTTTAAGTAGGGATTTATTTAGATTGTTGTTTTCTTTTGTAAATTTATTTATTATGTTAAATTCATTTTTTTGTTAGAACATTTTTTAGAATGTTAAATTTATTTTTTAAGTAGGGATTTATTTAGATTGTTGTTTTCTTTTGTAAATTTATTTATTGTGTTAAATTCATTTTTTTGTTAGAATATTTTTTAGAATGTTAAATTTATTTTTTAAGTAGGGATTTTTATATTCTTTTTTTTATAGAAATGGCAAATCCTCCTAATCCCGTAGATGATTTATTAGCAACATTTGGATATGCCAACTATAAGGTTTCAATTACCTCTGATATTTGGACGGCCGGTAAACACGGCCTTGGATACTCTTGTGTTACTGCCCATTATATTGATGAAAATTGGATATTACAAAAAAGAGTTTTAAGTTTTCGTATCATGGAATTTCCGCATACTGCACAAATTATTTATCAATCTATTATTAGTGTTTTACAAGAATTTAATTTAAAAAGAGATTTAGAAAATAAAATTTTTTCGATTTCATTCGATAATGCTAGTAATAATATAAAGTCAATTGATTATTTTACTCGGTCATTAAACCCTATCATGAATGGCAAGATGTTTCATCAAAAATGTGCTTGTCATATTCTTCACCTTACCGTTAAGGCGGGTATTAAAACACAAGGTGTTAATGCATTAATTGTGAAATTTAAAAATAGTTTTCACCATATTTTTTCAAATAATATAAGAAAACAAGAATTTCACGCCTTATGTGTCCGGTTGGGTTTGAGCAAGTTAAGAGTACCATGGGATGTAGATACCCGTTGGAACTCGACCTATAGAATGTTTCATCGTTGTTTTCCTTACAAGCATGCTATAACCGAAACCTTAAATAACTCAACCGAGGGGATTCATTTGCTTATCTCCGAGGGAGAATGGGACCAACTTGAGATGTTAAAATCCTTCCTCGGTGTCTTCTTCACGGCAATTGTCAAACTATCGTGCTCGTATACACCGTCTACACATGAGTTACTTCATCATCTTTATCGTATATCGAAGGTGAATTATCTTTTTTTTTTTTAATTTGATTCATTTTAAACTTCATCTTTTTTAACTTTTTATCTTTTTGTCTTTCTATATTATTTTTTCTATCACATTTTGTTCTATATTCTTTTTTTATCTAATCTTTTTTTTTTATATTCTTTTTCTCAAAAGGTTTATCGTGAGATGGAAAATATAGAAAGTCTCGACTCCTCTCTTTCTCCAATCGTAGAAGCAATGAAAGAAAAATTTCTCAAATATTGGGAGGAAGTACCCGCCGTGACAATTATCGCAAATTGTCTTCATCCATCATTCAAGAAAAAATACACCGTAAGGTTTCTTCAAAGGTACAAACAAAATCTACATCTACGCACTAATGAAGAAGATAATCGCGTAAATAGCTTATTGGAGGAGATGTTCAACATTTATAACTCTCGACGAAATACTAATAATCCTTCTACTACCGATCGCAACATTAGGTATGAATTTTAATCATCATTCTTTCTATTACATAATTTATTCACTTATATTGTGTTCATTTTTAATCGTATAGAAGTAATAGTTCATCTGGATTGCTAAATGAGTTGCGAGATGATGATTGTTTTGAAGATCAACAAATAAACAATAACGAATTACTGAGTTATTGTTTGGGAAGCATGGAAGATGATCAAATTGATATCCTGGAGTACTGGAAGAGGAATGCAACTGCCTATCCAACATTGGCGATGATGGCGCGTGATGTATTTGCAAGTGCTCTGTCAACCGTCCTTCCGAATCATGTTTTAGTTCGGCAAAAACAGATCCTAACAGATAAGCGTACAAAATTGGGTTCAAAACTTTTCGAACAACTTGTGTGCAATAAAGATTGGATTGATGCTGAAAGTCGCATGCAACATGATACCACATTTGAGACAGCAACATCCGCCATAGAAACTCAAGAAAGCGGTACCAATATCCCTGATATCTCTCTGGAAGATGATTCCGACGACCCAATTGACATTCAAGACAACGATTTATGGTATATGCATAGTGACTTCTAGGAGTTTGATATTTCTTACCATATCAATCTTTTTATTTATTTTTAAATATTTCAATTATTTTTTTAAAGAACATTACTAACAAAAAAAAAAGTTATAACTCCGCCTATGTTTTTTTAACATAGCCGGTCCCAAGCCCGGATTAAAGGAGGAGGGTAACTTAAAATATTATCCAAATTTTATTTTATAATTTTTGATATTTTATAATTTTTTTGTATTATTTGATTTTTAAATTATTCAAAAATACATAATTAATTTGATGAAAATGATTATTTAAAAATTAATAAATTTATTTTTCAACTTTTATTATTTTTTTTATAATTTTCTGAAATTTTATTTTTTTATAATTTTTATAATTTTTTAGTACTATTAGATTTTTAAACAATTAAAAATAATAATTCGAATTAGTTAAAAATTATTATTAAAGAATATGATAAATTATTATTTTTTTCAATTTATAAAAAAAAAAAATTTGGACCGGACCGGACCGGACCGGACCGTCCCGTGGGGTCCGGCCGGGGGGCCACGGTGGGGCGGGTTCGGTTTTTTCAATTTGGACCGTCTTGGACCGGACCGTTTAGACCGTGCGGGACCGTGGACCGTGGACCGTCCGGGTCCGGACCGGACCGGCCCGGCCCGGACCGGACCGTCTTCAATCCACTAACTAGCGATAATTAGTTGATTCTTTCCACGTACATGGCTTGCAGGGGCGAGTACACGCTGCCACTTTTTTTTTTTTTTTTTTTTTGGAATTTCTCTCGTGGCACAAAATCATTGAAAGCTTTGGTGCAATGAAAGAGAGAGATGTATTTTTAGTAATGTAAACTGGTTATTTTGACCCATTTGTTGAACCCAAATGTTCTAACCCATTTGACCCACCCCCATTTCGAGGAAAATGGTTGTTTTATGGCAACCTTCAAATATTTAAACAATTAACTTACAGTCGCGCTAGCTGTTCGCTTAAGAGTGATTCAATTATTTCCTTCACAATGATCGATTAACAGAGAGGGGATCTCCAGATAATGGTTAACAATTGCTTATTTGTCGAGTACAGGAACCAGTTACCAGTGTGCGATGACACTGGTTTTGTGTTGAGTGAACGGGTTAATTAAGCCAGTATTTCGGCCTGAACGGCTGAACCGGTCTTTCTTAGGTATTAGCTCTTCAGATTTGACCCGTTAAGGTGCACGGATTAGTTCAATAAATGGGCCCGAATATAGGCCGAAATTTTCAGAATAAACAATCGGCCTAGCCAACCCAACAATGTCAGCAGGAAGCTCGTCTTCACACACACATATATATATAATTTCATTTTGGATTATTAGCGATGTAGTTCTCACTTTTCATTCTCATAATAGTGTTCCCTAAATTCTATTTCCATTGAATTATTCGGTTCACACTCCATTAATTATCCCTTAAACAGTGCCTCCTGATTTGATCGACCACCACTAATTCACTGACTACAAGAATTTCTCTACAGAAACTTCTTATTTTCTGTCTTTCTGCTACAAACACATTATCACAAACAGATATTACAGCTGTATGGTGACACCACGCGCGCCGAGGTTACTCAGCTGCTGCTGCACTGTGACATCAGCTGTGCCCGCGCCAGTGTGCACTATGGTCTCATGCCTGGTCGCATCAAACTTTTCACCGTCACCCCACAACGCATACGCCTCCTCTCCATGTGCAGCATCATCCCCAATCATAAGCTCATTGTCCGGCATTCTCAATGGTATAAACCAACCGATGGAAAGTAGAATGGTGGTGGTAGACATTATATTCCACATGATAACGAAGAGAGCTCCTATAAGTTGCTTGAAAATTTGCGCTAAGCTGCCACCATAAAAGACGCCCTTCTCATCAGAACTTGGGAGATCGAAGCTTGAGAGCTTGGGGAGAGCAAGGAAACCAGTCAGGACTCCACCGAGCAACCCTGCAACTGCATGTGTATGAAAAACCGCAAGCGTGTCGTCAACTTTCTGAAGAAGTGACCACTTTTTGTGGAGGATCATCATGGTGAACCATGGTACGCTTCCTGAAAATAGACCCATAAGTATTGCAGCCCACGCGTGAACCAGACCTGTAAGAGGAACATGTATATATTTAAGGTTTACATTTTTTATACGTTGGATACTATGTTTGTTAGCTTACAAATGACTGCCAATTTGATGAAAATTTAACAAACCTGCTCCTGGAGTAATGCAAACAAGGCCAGTCATCATGCCCTGTACAGCCCCAATGACTGACGGTTTTCCGAAGAAAAGAACATCAAGGCAAGTCCATGTGAGGAGGCTGGTTGCAGTACAGATATGTGTGTTAAGCATCGCAACTGAAGCAGTTATGTTGGCCGCATAAGGTGCACCACCATTGAATCCAGACCAGCCCAACCATAGGAGCCCGGCACCAGCAATCATGAGCAAAATGTTATTTGGCGAGAACCTATCCCTATCACATTTCAGCCTTGGACCAACCTAACAGTGTCAATGCAAGCTGTTAATATATATATTGATAGCTTTGTCAACGCTGGAAAAAAAAACTGAGAGTAAATCATTAATAAGATTATTGAAGTAAAGAAACCGTGAGCTTAAGCTGACAGAGGTTTTCCGTGAACTTAACTCAAAAAATATATTAAATTATCTCTAAATTTTAATTTATCATCCTCATTAAATTCTTTATATTAAAATCTTATGGGATGTAAAAATTTAAAGTGTTTTGAGATTTTTAAGTCACCGTTTTTAATTTTTTAAAATGATGTTCAAGTATTGAATATATTATTATTATTTTTAGAGTTAATTTTCAAAAATAAAAAACTATGACTTAAAAACTCAAAACACTCCAAATTTTTGCATCCCATAAGATTTTCATATAAAAAAATTTAATGAGCATGATAAATTAAAATTTGGAGACGACTTGATATGTTTTTTGAGTTAAGCACACGGAAGACCTCTGTGAGCTTAAACTCACGGTATCTTTACTCTCTATATATAGAGAGAGAGAGGTGTGTTAATTTACTTTATAAAGCACCAAATACTTCGTACTTCATGCTTATATTTTATATTTCAAAATTCAAATAGATGATCCAAATCGTTAAATATGATCTTCATATCAAAATCTCCTTGGTGATCAAATTTTATATTTTTTTGAACGGCTACAAAATTCATTGATCTGACGTCTTCTGAACCATTCAATATCAACGATTTTCTATCTTTTTAAATAAATAGCAAAAAATTCTAAAAACTATAAAATTTGATAACCAAGGAGATTTTGATATGAAAATCATATTTAACGGTTTGGATCGTCCATTTAAATTTTAAAATATGAGATATAAGCGTGAAATACGAAGTATTTTGTGCTTTATAAAGCACATTAGCGCGTGCGCGCACGCACACACACACACACACACACACACATATATATATATATAGAGAGAGAGAGTTTGTCTATTGTGCTTCCAGTAGCACTTCGGCCGAAACGCTACAAGTCTAAATTTTAATTTAAATGGCTCAATAAAATTTTTATATCATAATCTTATAGAATACTAATTTTTATCATGTTTGAAATGAATTTACTATGGTTAATGATTTTTGAAAGATAACCCTAAAATAATAGAAAAATAATAAAATTTGTGTGGAAAAAATACTTACATTTTAAAAATCATTAAATATAGTAAACTAACTCGAAACAAGATAAAAAATAGTATTCTACAAGATTATGATGTAAATATTTTATTGAGCTACTTAAATTAAAATTTTAAGTATGAAAAAATAAAATTTGGACCGATAGCGTTTTGGCTAAAGTACTATTGGAAGCACAATAAACAAACTCTCTAAGTTGTTCAAAAATAAATACATCTAGGATCTTCATTTTATAGCAAATACCATTACTTAATTAGTACAAAGATAGCGGTTCACTAACTATATAATGTTTATCATTTCAGAATAATACGGTCAGAACTAATCATAATTACATATACATTGAATATCGGTGCAATATCTAGTCACAGAGTCAAACCTTTCTCTGTCTATTTGGAGAAAAAAAATAAAAAAGAAAGAATATTAATCCATTTAGATAGTTATATATTTAATTACTTATTCTTCAAGATATTAGAACTTTATAAAAAATATATATCAAAGCGAATTATATATATTGAACAGCATGCTTTTCTAACTTACCCAGTAAGCAGCGGTGAATCCTGCAACACCAGAGGAGAGATGGATAACATAGCCACCTGAGTAATCAATTACTCCCCACTGATAAAGGAATCCTCCACCCCACAAGCTGAACGCTCCGACTGTGTAGGAAAAGAGCAACCAAAGTGGTGAAAAGGCCATCCACGCCTTGATGTTCATCCTCCCGAGAACAGACCCGGCAAGCAATATCAAAGTAATTGCAGCATACATAAACTCAAAAATTACCAGTGTAGCTTGTGGGTAAAAGGGCTCGGTCATTTGTGTTTCTACTGTGCCATTGTGGAAATAATGGGTTGAGGCGGGCATGCTTGCCCGCCTTATTAAATATGACTGCCCGAGTGCCGGCCCTGCTTTGCCCCAGAAAGGAAGCATTCGTTCGCCAAATGCCATGCGAAAAGCAAGAAGCACCCAAACTATAAGGGATGAAGCGAAGGAATATAAAGCCATGAAGGCTGAATTTACTGCCCATTTCTTTTTGACAATGCTTCCATACAGAACAACCAGGCCCGGCATGGACTGCATCCCGACAAGCGTGGCACAGACCAGCTCCCATGCATTGTCCCCTTTGTTTAGCCAAACTGGTACAATCGGTGGTTCTGCCCGGTACGCGAGAATATCATCCATGGGTACGCAGAGTTCAGAATGTTCTGATTGGACAGTTTGTGTACTGTGGTTATGAGGAGAAGCGGCGCACTGCCTGCAGTCCCTATATAAGGAAGTTGGTTGAGAATAGGGTACTAATCAGATCATCTATTATAAAGCCATTTGCAAAAAGCTGCTTTGTTGCGTTGTGATTTGTTCCTTTTACATGCACATCTAAGTAACGGAGTGTACTTAAATAAGGTATGGGACAACGCTAAGCGATTAACTATTATTATGTGGCCGATTAATTTAATTTTTATGGATAATTAGGTGTTCATAATTTCATATATAAAAATATTAATAATTTCAAACAAAATCAGTTATTTACACACTTGACAATATCATTGTTTATTATTTTTATTTTAGAAATTATAAATAAAAATTAAATATCGAATTCATGGTCTTTAGCTGAAAATTATGATCAATCGGCTGACTAATCGATTTTGGCAGCCGTTTTTTTTTTTAACATTTCATGTTATATATATATAGAGAGTAAAGATACCGTGAACTTAATCTCACGGAGGCCTTTCATGAGCTTAACTAAAAAATTATATCAAATCATCTCCAAATTTTAATTTATCATACTTATTAATTTTTTTATATGAAAATCTTTCGAGATGCAAAAATTTGGAGTGTTTTGAGCTTTTTAAGTCATCGTTTTTAATTTTTGAAATCAATTCTAAAAATAATAATAAAATATTCAATATTTGAACGTCATTTTTAAAAATTAAAAATGGTGACTTAAAAAGTTCAAAACACTCCAAATTTTTACATCCCATAAGATTTTCATATATATAATTTAATGAGCATGATAAATTAAATTTTGGATATGATTTGATGTACATTTTGAGTTAAACTCACAGAAGGCCTCCGTGAGCATAAACTCACGGTATCTTTACTATATATATATATAGAGGTTGACTAAAATACAACGCGTTGTACGGATGCACCCGTGCAACGCGTTAAAATCTCAAAATTTAAGTTAAAAATGATCGATCAAAACCGTTCAATTTATTCTTCATATTAAATTCTTATAGAAAATCAAATTTTACATTTTTTGAAATTTTTTTGGGTAAGAAGAAAGTTGCTTGATTTAAGGAATTTGGATCGTCCAATAGTGATGATTTTCTTCTTATCCAAAAAAATAGCAAAAAAATTTCAAAAAATATCAAATTTTATTTTCTATAAGAATTTAATATGAAGAATAAATTGAATGATTTGGATCGGTCATTTTTAACTTAAATTTTGAGATTTTAACGTGTTGCACGGGTGCATCCGTGCAACACGTTGTATTTTAGTCAACCTCTATATATATATATATAGTTTGTCTATTGTGCTTCCAATAGAGAACTCTTTCTCCATGGATCGAGCTAATCAAATGCCATTTCAGTCTTGATTATGATAATGACTATAGACTCGCCAGATAGATCTATCACAACTACTTCGGCCGAAACGTTATCGGTCCAAATTTTAATTTTTTATACTCAAAATTTTAATTTAAATAGCTCAATAAATTTTTTATATCATAATGATTTTTGAAAGATAGACCTAAAATAATAGGAAAATAATAAAATTTGTATGTTAAAAATGCTTACTTTCTAAAAATCATTAAGTATAGTAAACTAACTCCAAACATGATAAAAATTAGTATTCTACAATATTATGATATAAATTTTTTATTGAGCTACTTAAATTAAAATTTTGAGCATGAAAAAATAAAATTTAACTGATAGTGTTGCAGCCGAAGTGCTACTGGAAGCATAATAGATAAACTCTCTCTCTCTCTCTCTCTCTCTATATATATATATATAACTAATACACTCCTAGGAGCACAAAATCCCTCTGTTATCCTATCTCAAAAAGTATATCAAATCATCTCTAAATTTTGATTTATCACTCTCATTAAATTCTTCATATTGAAATCTTATGGGTATAAAAAATTAAGATATTTTGAGTTTTCTAAGTCAATGTTTGTAAATTTTAAAAATAATGTACAAACATTAAATATATTATTATTATTTTTAGAGCTGATTTTCAAAATTAAAAGAGTGACTTAAAAACTTAAAACGCCCCAAATTTTTATATTCCATAAGATTTTCATATGAAGAATTTTAATGAAAGTGATAAATTCAAATTTAGAGATTATTTGATATATTTTTTGAGTTAGAATCACAGAGGGGCTCTGTGCTCCTAGGAGCACGCTAACTTTACTCTCTCTCTCTCTCTCTCTATATATATATATATATCAAGCTTTTAAAAAACTTCATTTTAACCGTTTAAACTTCGTTTTAACTTCATCAAAACCTTTAATGTTAAGTAAAAAATTTCGTTTAAACCGTTAAAAGTCATTAAATAACACCGTTTTAACTCAAAATTATTGTCTTACCGTTAAAAACTTTAAAATATTTTTTAAAAGCTTAATATCAAGGTAGTGAGAGACGAAAGACGCAGTCAAGGCGCAAATAGTCAAAATCGCCTGAGGCACAAAGCGCACAAAAAAGCACGCGCCTGAGTAATCTATGGTGAATAATTATATTTGATTTCATTAATATAATGGAATACTTGATGAAAACTAAATTAATATAGAAATGCATTATCATTAACTTTATTTTTTATTTTTAAATAATATATAATATCTTAGAATACAAAAACAGAAATAAAATACTTAAATTTCATTTAAAATAAAAATAAAAATATGCAATTAAAAGTTTGCATTGTAATTTAATTTTCTAAATATTTAATATCAAAATCTCAATAGAACATAATTAAACTTCGATTATGTTTCACTATAACTGTTATAAAATATAAATATATCGATGATATACAAAATAACAGTAAAATATGTACACATATACAATATTACTCATCATCTCACCAAATTTTTAAATAAAGTAAAGTTAGTTTATTTACATCTATAATGATAGATTTGATTATTAATTTATTATTTAACTTTTATTTTTACGTGTTATATTATGGTAGTTCAGAAACTTTTAATCTAAAATGATACATAATATTTATAACAAGATATGATAGGATATTTAATATTATTTCTTTTTATTTTTTATATTTTTTTATTTTATTGTCATCTCTATTAGCATTTCATCAAAATTATATTTTAAAGGCATATACAATTTTAAATCAAAAACCTAAATATTTTAAAGTCATATTAAATTTAAATATTATAATAAATTGAACTTGGATGTAAAAAAATTCATCAGGCGCGTGCCTCCTTGCGCCTCACCAAAAGCGCCTCTTGCTTTTTGCGCCTCACCAAAAGCGCGCGCTTTTGTAACTGCTCCCGCCACTCAACCCAAAAAAGTAAAGATTGCTTTTGCGCCTTGCCTTTGCGCTTAAGCAAGCGCTTTTTATGCCTCTAACTGCACTGCTTGATATATATCTAGAGTCCGACTATGGTGCTTTGTAAAGCACAAAGACGTTGTGTGTTTTTCACTCTATTTTTAATTATAAGTAAAAAATAATCGATCCAAACTGTTCAATCTAATCTTCATATCAAAATCTATTAGTAAACCAAATTTTATATTTTTTAGAATTTTTTTCTATTTTTTCTAATGAGGACAAAATGACTTGATCTGAGAATTCTGGTTCATCCAAAAATGATGATTTTCCCCATATAAAAAAATAACAAATAAATTTCCAAAAAATATAAAATTTAGTTTACTAATAGATTTTGATATTGTGATTAGATTAAGCGGTTTGGATCGATTATTTCTGACTTAAAATTAATAATAGAGCGCAAAGTATACAACACTCTTGTGCTTTGTAAAGTATGATAGCCTAATTATATATATAGTAAAGATACCGTGAGCTTAAGCTCATAGAGGCCTTCTGTGAGCTTAACTCAAAAAATATATAAAATTATCTCCAAATTTTAATTTATCATTCTCATTAAATTTTTTATATTAAAATCTTGTGGGATGCAAAAAAATGGAGTGTTTTGAGTTTTTTAAGTGATGGTTTTTAATTTTTGAAAATCAGCTCTAAAAAAAATAATAATAATATATTCAATACTTGAACATCATTTTAAAAATTAAAAATAATGACTTAAAAAGCTCAAAACACTCTAATTTTTTTGCATCCCACAAGATTTTCATATAAAGAATTTAATGAGGATGATAAATTAAAATTTATAGATGATTTGATGTATTTTTTTAGTTAAGGCTCACGGTATCTTTACACACACGCTCTCTCTCTATATCTAGAGGAATGCTAAAATAGCACACGTTACACGGATGCCCCCGTGCATTGTGTCAAAATCTTGAATTAAAATGACCGATCTGAACCGTTCAATATATTCTCCGTATCAAAATCTTGTAGACAATCAAATTATATATTTTTATATTTTTTTTGCTATATATATATATGATAGAAAAAAACAGGGGAATGTACTAATTGTTTTATTGATTAGAAAAGAAAAAGAAAATCAGTTTATGTTGTCAAATATAAACAGATTAATTCACTATATATAATTAGATATTTCAAATTATTATGTCACATGCAATGAAATAAAGTGTACGAATGAATTACATACTGATCTTGGTTTAATAATATTTCAAGCAGACTTTGACCTATTTAAATATAAAAAAAACATAGTTGCGTGTATGATTGGTGGGCCTGCCTGAACATTTATAACATGTGGGGCCCACAATTTACTGAAAGCGTAGTGACAAAAAAATGAAATTGATGGCCCCGTTACCCCGTATATGGTATATCGTCCAATTATCACACCAACAGGAAATATATGCTCCTGTGATGACCTGGCTTCGAAAGAAGTCAACTATCTCAAAAAACTAGCCTTCCCACATTGGAAAAAACTATCTCAAAATACTAACTAATGATCACCCCTGCGTGATCTCCTGTTCCAATACAACGGTTAAGTATAAATCTTGATTAAATTCCTCGAGGTAACAATGCACTGTCCCCTTAGGAAACACCATTTAAGGAGCGCGACAGCTGGCGGTACTTGAAACCAGCTACAGCCCCAGATTTACCACCTAGAAGAGGCAACATTTGGTCTGCGGCTAGCACCGATATTTTAAAGGACGTTGTCAAATAAGTGAAATAACTCATATTTTACTTCATTTATTCGTATTTTGTAAAAGTGCACGACTGATGAATCCAATAGTTTTTCCAACAAACTACTTTAGTAAGTACGATACCACAAAATAGTATGAGCAAAGCTAGCTAATGTGCTCCATTGATAAACTTAATTGAAAAAAAAACATTTTATTATTTCCAAAATCCTAGAATTTATTTCAGATTTTTAAAATGACTGCATGATGATGATGATGATCGTGAATGCTTGCACATGAAAGTTTATTTATAAACAACCTGAAACAAATACTTAAAAAACTCTAAAAATAGAATAACTTTGTATACTACAAAATTTTAATATAAAGTATTTATTAACAAACATTAATCAGGAATTTAAAAATGATAAAATATATTTTTTAATTAATTTCACCAACAAGCTTGATGAGCATATAACAAATTAACTTCTCGTTTTAACCCTCATCCTCGCTCACTCCCTTGTGCCTCATTGAGATATACGCTCCGAGTCTCCTTCTCCCGATTTTTTTAATTAAGAAATTAATTAAATTAAGAGTTAGGTTATGATGTAATTCATAGTTAATGATCAAATTTACTATGGACTAACAATATAGTTAAATTATTTTCAAATTTTAATTTATACATCTCAATAAATGCTTTATATCAAAATATGATGGGATATAATTTTTTATTTTTAAAATTTTCTAAGTATTAGTTTTGAATTTTTAAAAATGACCTAGAAGATATATATTATTTAATCATCTGAATTGTATTGATAAAAATAATATATACGTGATAAATGATCACAATCTGACCTCAAAAAATAGTTTACTATGCGCATATTGAATTTATCCTTTTATTGTAGCCCAAAATCGATGGGCAATAGAGTTATATTACTTCTCTAGACTTATGTATGTTGGGTATGTTGCTGGGTCAATCTAACTTGATATATCAAAATATATTTTGCTTGATATGTTTGAATTGTTGTGCATCTGAATTAATATGGTCTGAACTAAAATCAGATTATTAAATGATATAACCCTATGATACAATATATATCAGTTAAAAAATCCGAGCACATCAGATATATCTACTAGACTTGGTAAATTGTGTTAGGATACTAACATCTCTATATGAGTAGTTTCATTTCTCAAATTTTTTTAATTGGTAACCACATATATTCACATACATACATTATTAAGTTATTTATTCTGTTAATTGGAAAATAGCGAATTTTATATATTCACCACAAAAAGAAAAGCTTGAATATTAATGTATATATTCACATACATACATTATTAATGTTTGTCTCTTTTATTATTCTTTTTTTTGGCGACATAGATTGACTTGTCGTCGGATGGATATAGAAGATACTAGTTTTGTAGCATCTCTATCCGGGGTATTATAATTATGCAAATGTTTACATTTTAGTGATATGCAAATGTGTCAAAAATATATTTTAAAGTATTTAAAATTTTAATTAATAATTTTCATTAAATTTTTCATTTGAAAATTTTACGGGATATAAAATTTTGAAGTGTTTTGAGTTTTTTAAGACACTCTTTTGAAATTTTGAAAAAAATAATATAAACATTGAATATTTATTATTATTTTTAGAGTTGTTTTTCAGAAGAGTGACTTAAAAAATTCAAATACTCTAAATTTTTATATCTCATAAAATTTTCATATGACTAATTTAATGAGAATCAAAAATTAAAATTTTGGAGACTTTAAAATATATTTTTTGATGCATTTTTATATTAGCTGAAATGCACAATTCTCTCTCTATACACACACGTAGTAAACAAATAATTAAGTAAAATTAAAATCCTAATGAGATCTTATAAAGTCATGATATAATAATATTATAGTTCAAACCTCATTGTGCACGTGATAATTATTATTGTAAATTAAAAATAATGAAACTAATGATAATTACGACCTAAGAACAAAACAAAAAAAATATATCGTCTTATAAAAGTTATTAAGAAAAACAAACTGTATAGAAAAAAAATACTTATAAATTATTATATACTATTACTAATACTTAAGGAGGCTGCATTAACCAATTGACTACATTAATTAGATGCCCGAAATTGGGACTTTGGCCCATTAATCGAAAAGATCAGACGAAAATAAAGTTTTATAAGTTTAGTTGGTGAAATGCATCCAATTATTATATACGCGACGTTTTGAGGTGCGTCACCGATTATTATTCGTCCGTATAATCGGCCGATTAGAATGTTTTTTTAATGCACTGCAGAGAACTAATATTTAAAAAAAAGATGTGAGGTTACTTGATAATAATGGTTATTTTAACAATCTTACCAACGCAATTTCAAATAAATTCAGAAAAATTAAAAATATAAAAAACTTTTATACATTTTGAAACTTACAATGATAGTCTCACATATTCATACAATTTAAATACTCGGTGATAATTCATAAAATAAAATTAAAAATTTATTTGATTTACAGTAGTTTATATTTAATGATATTTGATGGACTATGAAATAATAATTATTTTTTATAAAATTTAAGAAAATAATAATTCTAGAAGTTCAGAATACGTATATAATTTTTGTTTTCTATTTTTAAGATTATTTTTGAAAATTTATTGTTATGGTTATCATAATCACTATTGTTAAGTAACCCCTTTCCTTTAGATATAAGTTCGTTATGCTTTGAACATTCTGATAAAAAGTTCCATAATTACTTTCTTGAAAAACCAACTTATTTCTTCCTCGAAAGACCGATTTATTTCTCCTTTTTTATATAAACTATACAACTTTCCGTCTAACTAGCCATGTTTAAATGAATTCGAATAATCAATTAATTCTGGGTTTCCTTCTCATATTCTTTGAGAAAAAAATAGGGGTCCTTGTCATTCTATTTAAATTTCGCATTTATTTATTTTCATTATTTACACGTTTAACGTTTCTTTATTATGGAAATGCCATGTTTTATTATGCTCCTAAAACAAAACTAACCATGATTTTGCTTTGGAAACTTTCCATAAATTTTAGCGTTCTTATTTACTAATTGGTCAAATATATATCAATTAATTAAAATACTTTCAAAATTAAAATAACAGAAGTAATGTAACGACATATATCTTATTAGGTACAGCTGCAATGAAGCACTTCACATACAAGAATCATTTATCGTTGCTACTTTCAAAAGTACTTCGGCTTTCAATTTCGTTGGGCCGACCTTTCTATCTTTGGGCCACATCTTTATTAAATTTGTACTTTCTACAATTCAAAATTTGTTATGATATTACTTTCAAAAGTACTTCGGTTTCAAATAAATTTGAGCTAGACATTGTCGGATCATTTCGCGTCTGCCTCAAAAAAAAAAAAAAAAAAACTGTTTTGTTAAGTTGTTTTTTTTTTCCAGAAGAGTCTCTTCAAGATTTATCACAGCCACTAACTAGGTGAGGAGTTTAAATAACATACGTTTCTACGGTCAAATACTTGTTTTGCGTTTTGTTAAACCATAACGGAATAACGCATAAATCGAGTTTGTTTGGTGGACAAATAAAAACGATATACCAGTGGACAAATCAATCAATGCAGATAGTATCGAGATCGACACTAAAATTGATTAATTTATAAAATGTTGCAGCTATTACGTCTGGACATTCTTATTTACTAGTAAATATATTTATTTTTACGCGCGGATCCTTATATATATAATAATAATAATAATAATAATAATAATAATAATAATAATAATAATAATTTAACTTTTAATTATAATTCACACTTATGCTCATGATTGCGGGTGTACACAAATGATTTAATTATAATTTAACTTTTATAAAGTGCAATCAACTTCAGGAGTTGTACACAAATGATTTAATTTGATATTTTTATTTTCTGCATCAATAGATAAGCAAAATATTCCACTTATGATTTCTTCAACATTCTAATTAGAAAGAACAAAGTCAAAATTGAGGGTATCTAACATACACAAAACTGCTTTGGTTGCCCTTAAAAAATACCCATCAAGCTCCTTAACTATCTTAGAGATGTCTTTCTTGCCCTTGGGAACAACCCGCCAGCTGTTTTGCAGGATTCCTTCTCATACAGTAGGTATGGCTAGGGTTATACAATAAAGTTCGTGCTCATAACTCAGTTTGGGATCAATTTAGGCTTGAATTAATCTGGTCCGAGTTAACGCGATTTGAGTTAATTTGACTCGAGCCAAACTGACTCGTATGATTTGCAAGTCGAGTTCGAATTCAGCGCAACTCAACTCGTTGCTCGTATATACTTATGAATTACTGTAGTCCCAACTTCCTTTCAAAGTCCAAAGTCAAAGTTCAAAATATGAGAGAGCTCCATTCTGTTGAAAGATAACGAGTATCATCTAAACGACAATAATTTAATGCATCTACTCTGATCATTCATTTAATGCTCATAGCAGGTGATATTCAGATCCGTTCTCCAAAGAACACAAGTATGATGTCCAATGTATCTCCGCCGTCCATTTTCAATGAAGTAAGAAGGGAGAACACCATCGGACGGTTCCTACTTGATGATAGTTAGCTGCTGAGTTGTAGGGGATCCGAAGGGATGTGATGGTGTTTGATTGAAACTTGAAAGTTGAAACCTCTGTGGGCATTGTGTCTCAGATTAGGGTGGAATCAGAAACAATCGGTAAAAAATATTCAGATCAAGAAAATAAAAAGTCTAGATAAAAAAAAAATTATTTTTCATCGCACAAGTTTTTTTTTCTAGTGAATCAAGCGGGTGCGCATGTGTGACTGGCACCACCTTGGTGCCACCCCTACCCCACAGGAACCAGATCTGCTGTCGCGCGGCACGGTGCGGCGCAGCACGTGGTCCGTTCGATCACTTCGAGATTCGTGCTAACTCGAATCTTAAAGTATTAGAACGAATCTCGAAGTGATCGAACGGACCACGTGCTGCGCCGCACCGTGCCGCGCGACAGTGGATCCGGGTCCCTACCCCACAAGGAGAGAGAGGTAGATAACTCACTTTAATTAATGATGACAGATGAAGAGACATTGGGAATAAATAAGTTGGATAATAGGTATAGCTAAAATCAGAATGCACTGAGAGTGAGCGAAATCGAAGTAGCATCAGTCCAAATAAAAAAGCATTGAGAGTTGCAATGCTTTTATTTATAATTTTGTACTTCATCTTTTCAAATGACAATGACTTCATGTCTCCGCGTTTTCAGTACCTCAGTAATGACAAGTTATTTTGCGAGCTACCAGCTGACTCGAGTTTATACGAGTTGAGTTCGAGTTAGGATTTTAGCTTGAAAGTGTTTCATGTAGCTCGTTCGAGTCAACTCAAAAAAAATATGTGAGCCGAATTCGAGTTTGTCTCGGCTCGCTCAAACTCGATTCATTTGCAGCTCTAGATATGACTGCACGTGCACTCTAATTTTTACAGCACTGACACACTCCTCTCCTTCCATTCACCATCAGTACCAGATTGGAATGACTTGGACAGACAAACTGACATCAATGGATCAACTATTTAGATAATTCACACAAAAGCTCTTTAAATTTTATTATCTTTTGTAATAATTAATTCAGGTTATTAACCAAAGTTAAGTCTTGAAGGAAGAGAGCAAAATTTTATCACTCTCAATCAGTTCACTCTTAGTGCCAACAAATATGGTATGTTATTTATCCTATAAGAGAATGCACAACTATACTCATCAAAACTGAATTCGGACACTGACTGAACCCAAAAGACCACTAACCTAACCCAACTCAAGCCAATTGAAAGAATTAGCCTCAAAACAAATGCAGACTGAAACCAAGGTGAATATGATCAGAACCAGTTTGTCCATAAGCAAACAAATTCAGATATTCATCCTTCAATTCTCGGTTGCCAAAAAAAACTAACAGAATGGTTTTATGTGAATTCACAAGAACAATATCTACTATATTTCTCAATTTGGTGTTTCTGTGTACTTGAGGGAATTTCTTTCCACTTATCTTTTCATAACCATGATGTCTCTTATACTACTACGAATTGTCTACTAAGTTTCATAATTAATTAGCAAGTCTTACTCATCATAAGTGCAAATTCTAATGACAACGATGAAGCAACAAAATTTTTCTAGCACAGCTGAGAGCCTCCTTTATTTCTATTACATCAGCCTAAAATAAAATGAAAGAAAAAAAATCAGATATAGATACCGGATAGCTTTTCTATCGATGAAGTGGCTTTACAGGTGCTCTTAGAGTTTTGGCGACCGCTTCTTCACTGATTTTTTCCACCATCAATTACCAACTTCACCTTTTTTAAAAAAAAATTCCATATCCACATCAAAATGTTCAGGTTTTATGAATGATGGTGATTTAAATGCATATGATCCCGCAAATATATTTTTGAAAGATATCATCTCAAAATTGAACTATGCATACCAGTATCAGTGCTAGTGCCATCAGTGATGGTCTGTTTTATTGCCACTGCCATGTGGCTATGTCCCTTCTGAAATTCATTATGTCATAAAGGGCATATCTTCAGGTACCCTAGCACAATTTTTATGTCCATTACTAATTATAATAGATTGTAAAATACTTATTTACACCAATACCTTGGGATTTATTTGAATAGTGGCATTTGAATAATGGATGAATATATATCATAACATTATTTATAGTGTTTCCTTCCAACCTCGCCAAAGAGAAGAATTAATATGACAGGGATTAAATTGACGCCACAATATGTCAAGAAAAATTGGCAAAACCTAAAATAAATAAAGATAAACAATGCATAAGTAAAAGGTTTATGGATTGTATTATTACTTGAAATTAGATGATTCAATGGTGTTTACCTCCATTGCAGATGAGAAGAGTGCAGAGAAGAAGATGTTGCCGCCTCACCACAGGAAATATTTTGGCTGAAATACAGAGAAACGTTTTGAATTCTTAAAAGGAATTGAAGAGTTTGTAAGCAAACATTTGACAGTTTTTCTACAAATTCCACCACCTCCTAATTTATCCATACTGTTTCAGAAAGCACAACCCCACATTTTGCAATCTAACTAAATAAATATTTACTTTAGCAGCCAAGTATTATCTATATAAGGTTGCTAAACAAGAGCATGATGCTTTATCAAGAGCAATCGGTTCTCCCCAGAAGGAAAAGAAAATATATTATACACCAACAATTACAAAGGTTTAGAGTCAAGTTAATGGACAAAGAAGCAATGCATCCTAATTTAAACAATTAAAGTACATTTCTTCGTCATGTACGCTAGCTAAATCCCGAAGTTTCTATTGCAAAAATTTGAAAGAAAAACACACAACATCCTTGTCTGATTCATTTGTCAGTACCCACAGTATACATCATGCCGTAAATGAGTTCAAAAAAGGTGAAAAGTGGAAATTTACCAGCATGCTTCTGGTAACTCGAAAAATTATATTTGCCTCTTTTATCCACACTAAAATTATATTTGCCTCTTTTTTCCATATCCACACTAAATTTGGTAGCATGAAAGAACATGTTATCGTTAATGCATTCTCTAATCGACAGTGCCTTTTTCAAAAATCAAATTTAGTGTCACAAAATCCAAATGAAATTACAAAGAAAAAACAAAACTTATAACAGAGAAAAAAGAACTCATGAAAAGCTATTAAACCGTAGAGAGGCAGAGGGATGGGGGCTGTGGTTTCATCGACAGTTCCAAGACACAAAGGAGAGAACGGAGGAGAGGAGAAGCATTGATGTAGGAGTGGTCAGGCCATCGAGGGCCGTGGTTTCCTCTTCTGAGGGCTGGAGTTGGAATTGCGAGTGAGAGAGGGAGAGTGCGAACTATTTTGAAGAGGGGACACGAGCAAGGGCGAGTTCGGTTTGAGAGACGAATGAGAGCAGCAGTGAAATAATTGAACGGAATGGAGAGGATAAAAAAGAAGATATAATTAATCTAATCCGTCTGATTTTTATTAATGTTGAATCCGAACCGTGGATGGAGATGAGAGTATTTTAATCATTAGAAAAATATTGAACTGTCTAGTATTTAGCTCCTTTTTAATATAGTAAGATTTTATTTAATCACATAAGAAGAAATTACTCATAATGAAATACTATACATTTGAAATTGACATTAAAAAAAAATAATAGCATTTCATTCTTTAAATCAAGATTCAAGAGACTGACATAGAAGCACATATAACATAGATGTTACTTTGAAACATACTGTTGATACAATGTCCCCTGTACTGAAGTCGCATTTCACATACAGAGATGCACAACAACCGCATACAACCAGAACAAATGCACACACTCCTGCTTATTATATGATTCGTAAAGAAAAGCCTACAATTGGACTGTGACTCCATGGCTATCGCTGTTGCTATGACCATGATGTTGGGACTCGTGAGCATTGACTGGACCATGGTGGACGATAGTCTCGTGTCTTGTAGCATCGAACTTCTCTCCATCTCCCCACAATGCATACGCCTCCTCTTCATGTGCCGCATCATCACCTATCATAAGCTCATCATCTGGCATCCTCAAGGGAATAAATAAACGAATGATTAACAAAAGAATAGTAGTTGTGAGGACGTTCCAAAAAATGATGAACATAGCGCCAGTGAGCTGCTTCAGCACTTGGCCAATACCACTGCCATAAGCCGCTCCCTTCTGTCCAGGGATGCCAGTGGTGTTATCATTGCACAGCTCAGGTACAGCAAGTATACCGGTCATTAAGCCACCGATCAAACCAGCAACGGCATGGGTGTGGAAGACACCCAAGGTGTCATCCACCTTTTGAAGAAGCGCTGACTTTTTGTGGAGTATCATCATGGTGAACCATGGTATGATGCCAGACACTATGCCCATCAGAAGTGCTGCCCAACTGTGCATCACTCCTGTATATTTATTTTAGTTAACAAAACGACTCAATGTATAGTCAGAATTATGGCAAAACTAATTCTACCAGGAAGCATACCTGACCCAGAAGAGATGCAGACAAGGCCTGTCATCATCCCTTGAATTGCCCCAATAACTGATGGCTTCTCAAAAAATATGACATCAAGCAATGTCCACATGAGTAGGCTGGTAGCAGCACAGATGTGTGTATTGAGAACAGCAATCGCTGTCGAGATGCCAGCAGATAAGGTCTTACCACCGTTGAACCCGGACCAACCCATCCACAACAACCCGGCACCCGCAATCATGAGCAGTATATTGTTAGGTGAGAATCTGTCTTTATCGCACTTTAGCCTCGGACCAACCTAAACACATATTTGAGATTTCAGAATATATATGCACAATTGCCACATCAAATTAATTATTGAAACAATAATACCTACCCAATAAGCTGCTGTGAATCCTGAAATGCCGGAAGAGAGGTGTATAACATACCCACCTGAGTAATCCATTACACCCCAGTGATATAGAAATCCACCACCCCACAAGCTAAAAGCTCCGACAGTGTAGGAGAAAATCAGCCAGAGCGGTGAAAAGGCCATCCAAGCTTTGATATTCATGCGACCCAGGACTGATCCCGCAAGTAATATTACAGACATGGCAGCATATGTAAATTCAAAAACTACCATGGTAGCTTGCGGAAAGAATGGCTCAACAAGGGTTGCTTCCAAGGTACCATTATTATAATGAAGCGCTGTGGCAGGCAAATTAGAACGTTTGACAAGATATGATTCACTGAATGCGGGGCCAGCTTTACCCCAAAATGGAAGGAGCTTCTCACCAAAGGCCATGCGATAACCAACTAACATCCATGCTAGGAGGGACGATGCAAATCCATACAAGGCCATGAAAGATGAGTTCACAGCCCATTTCTTTTTCACAATGCTTCCATACAGAATTACAAGACCCGGCATTGATTGAAGCCCAACTAAAGTGGTCGCAATTAGTTGCCATGCATTGTCACCCTTGTTCAGCCACATAGGTAGAATTGGTGGATCAGAATCATAAGCAGGTAATTCATTAGTGGGGCTCATGGCAGTGAATAGCAGATGAGTACTGATTGTTCTTGGCATCTATAAGTTTGTATCTGTCTTTATATAGAAATATAGATTGAGATACTGTAGCACACGCCTCCTTTAATTTAATTTAATAGATGAGTGCTAACCCTCATATTTTCTGGGATTGCATATATATAATCCTCATATTTAATTTAATTGACGTTGGAGAGCGAAAAGAGGATACTGATTTAAGTAGTGGAAATCGCAATTTTAGCATACCTCCACCAATGGATATTGAGGACCCCCCCCTTGGAATTTGATAATGGTTCGTCCTACCACCAATGTAACTAGTGCTACTTAATTATATTTTTTTCTTGGCAGATAGAATGTGACGTTGTTTAACGTGATATAATAAAAGTATAGTTTGTCTTCTAAGCAATCCCTTTATTGGTTTTGATAAAAATAGTAATCCTGGAGGTAGTGCTCCGTGAATAATTGACGTCGTGATATACTAAAAATATAGTTTGTCTTCTAAACAATCCCTTTATTGGTTTTGCTAAAAATAGAAATCCTTGAGGTAGTGATTTTGCTAAAAATAGAAATCCTTGAGGTAGTGATTTTGCTAAAAATAGAAATCCTTGAGGTAGTGATTTTGCTAAAAATAGAAATCCTGAAGGTAGTGCTCCGTGAATAATGAGAGGGTGCATGTGAAGGATTCCTGAAGCGTTCAATTTATGAACTAGCAGATAACTCATGCATTTGCATCTGTACCATTTTTTTTTAAATGCTTGTGAAGCATTGTAAATTCCTATTTTTTTTTTCTATTTTCGTTTTTGTAAATTTTCTTCTTTCTAATGGAAAAATGGGTTGGTTGTTGCCCCCCCTTCAAAAAAAAAAAAGAACTCTCTCATCTCTCACTGCTCTTAGATCTTCCTTCCTGCAAAAAAAAATGTATGATTTTAAGTTTTTGAAATCTAAATCGATATTTATTTGTAAATTAAATAGAATGTTGGTAGTGAAAGGTCGGAGAAAATTAAGTGGACCCAAATTTATAGTTTAGTAACAACGACAATCGCATTTTATTCGTAGAGTGGCATTCCAAGAACCAAATAATCAAGCAAAAGTTTTACTTAATTGGCATCATTTGATGACATGCATTTGTCAAACAGACTGGGACGCCTTCTTAAAAGAAAGGAAAAAGTAATTCTAAATTAGCTTTCTTCTATTGATATATGAGAACTAAGACCATGTCAAACAGGGAACGGATCATATTGACAACCATTTACATAACCACCAATGACCGAACAAATGGTTAGCAAAATTATAAAGAAATACAAATATACCATGTTCTCTATAGTATAGATGGCTAGTAGTATATAAGATTTATTACCATTTGAAATCGTTCAGTCATCTGCCAAGCGCCAATAAACTGAACACTCAAATTTTTAATATGTTTGATGGATAATCAATCAATTTTGAAATTGCATCACCTATATATCCAAGCTACATAGAACAACTGTAGGCGTATATCTTATATTTTGTTAACCGTTTTAGTAAGTTGTCATAGTAGTCAAATTAATCTGTTGTCAATATAACACTCTATATGGAATGTTAGGTCAATTAACTGAAATCATGAAAAAGATCACAAAAGTTCAAATAGCTGGATGAATTCCAATCCCATTACATAAAGTGCAAACCTAGGAACAACGAAGCATTTATCTATTAGTAAAATAATACAATATTCGAACTCACTGTCAATTTCATATTCCATAATATTTCACGATCAACCTATGTAAAACTAAAAAAAAATGATACCTTTGGCAGAGACCCCGTCTATTATGCAGACCATTTTAATTGAAAAATCTATCATTAATTTATTATAAATAAATAATATATTCTTACTTATTTTTAAATAAAATTATTTTATTATTTAATAAAAGACGATGAACAAAATATAATATTTTTTCTTTTCTGTATATGGTTGTACAATGCGTAGGTTTTCTAAATAAAACTTAATAATAGTCAATGTTTAATTTATTTGATATATAACTTTTTTAGACCTCGTATAAATGTATGATAAAAAATAGCGAAGGAAATGAAGAGAAAAAAATAGAATTGACTGAATTTTAAACTATCATTTATATAAAATCAATCAATTTCAATTGTAAATTGAAATATATTTATTATCCTATGTATAGAGCTCCTAATAAAACAGATAGAATGATGACTATAAAGCCTCTTTCTCAGGATGGAAAACAGGAACTACCACCAAAGACTCTCAAAGGATATATATCCTAGCCCTTGCTTCAGATACTACCAAAAAAAAAACTGATAATGGGTAAAGGCTTGCGAAAGGCTTTCCTATTTGTTAAGAGAAATCTATTTAGGAAGAAGCGATTTACAGTTTTTGCTACTAGCATTGTAGCAAAGAAGTTCCTTAAAGTACCAGTACTACTTAGCTCATAACAGTCCCGGCATATTGGGTGGATGAGATCACTTTTCAGAAATTAAAGCATGCCAGAGAGCCAAGGTAAGGTGGATCAAAGAGGACAATGCATAGGAAGATTTAACACAGCACATCCTAGCCAAGGTGAGAAATAAGCACTACAGATGCTTTTCCACATTGTTCGGCGTGCATGATATTCTATTCGCAAGATGATGGAGATGCAGAATAGCACATATCGGTCATTATAATGATACATGGACAAATTCAGTTCATGCCTTATTTATATATATATATATAGAAAGAAAGAAAGTAGAGCTACCATGAGTTTAAGCTCATAAAAATTTTCTGTGAGCTTGACTCAAAAAATATATCAAATCATTTTCAAATTTTAATTTATCATGCTCATTAAATTTTTTATATGAAAATCTTATAGATTGTAAAAATTTAAACTGTTTTGAGTTTTTTAAGTTAATGTTTTTAATTTTTAAAAATCAGCTTTAAAAATAATAATAAGATATTTAAGGTTTGAATATCATTTTTAAAAATTAAAAATGGTGACTTAAAAAACTTAAAACACTCTAAATTGTTTTTGGTTGATAGTTTTCTTTTTTAAAAAATAAAAAAATAGTTAATGGCTAATTTATTTATAGACAAATTTTTTAGATTTTTTATTAATATATGGTAAAAAAAATAAACGAAATGAAGAAGAAAAATAACATTGTCTAAAATTTGAACCATTAATTTCTGAAAATATTAATATGTATCAGTCGATAGAGGCATTTTGACCATTAAAAAAAATGCTAAAAAATGCTGGTTGATGCTGGTTGAACCGGCAATAGATAGCACCATCAGTATCATGTTGGTATTTCTGATTATATTATGTAAATCAATACGTTTTTTTTCCTCGTGATCTATTTCTGTGCGTCCAATAGAAGCTCACAGAACAGGTCCATATCAGCAGGTTTAAGGTGCAAAATGCAAAATGTGACTTGGCTCGCGAAGATGAACATATTTTTGTTTAACCCCTGAGGAGGGCATTGCTACCATGCCACCTTAAGTAGTAATTTTAGTAACTTTTTTATGTTTTATTAATCATTGAAGTTCTCAAAATTAGAAGAAAAACTGGGTATCATAGCAAAAAGTATTGCGGGTTAGAAGCACATGTGAAGAATAACAATATGTATACCATATTTTCAATTTTTCACAATAAAATGGAGAAAATCCATTCAATGATATTAACCCATTTGCCCTTCTTGAGAAAATCTACAACTGAATGGTGACCCCACGGGCAGCAATGTGGTTAAGTTGTTGTTGTACATCATCATTACCACGACTGGCATGTGGGATCGTCTCGTGTCTCATAACATCAAACTTTTCTCCATCACCCCACAAAGCATAAGCCTCCTCCCCATGAGCTGCATCATCACCAACCATCAGCTGATCATCTGGCATTCTTAATGGAATGAACCAACTGATTGCAATCAAAATAGCAGTGGTGACAATAATATTCAATACAATTATGAAAAGTGCACCAACAATTTGTTTGAGAACTTGATTAAAGCTGCCACCGTATGCAAAACCCTTAGTACCGGTGACAGGGAGGTCGATGCTAGCTAGCTCAGGAACAGCCAGAATGCCGGTCAAGATGCCGCCAAGTGTACCAGCAATAGCATGAGTGTGGAACACTGCAAGAGTGTCATCGACCTTCTGTAAGAGAGAGGATTTCTTGTGGAGTATCATCATGGTGAACCATGGGATGCTGCCTGAGAGTAGGCCCATTATCACTGCTGCCCATGAGTGTACGAGACCTGTGATTCAAGTATATATATGTTGTTAAGATGCCTACTTGTGTTAAAATTAATGATTGATTAGCCTCAAATTAGTATTCATTGTAATTAAGAGTAGATGCCCTCCAGCCTTGTAATTAAATTAGGGGTTGTAACTATTCTTTTTATTTTGTTTAATAAAGACAGTACCAACGGTACTATTGGTACCAATGGTAACTTTCATTTTCTTTCCGTTACTCCTGTAGTGTAAGTATATATACGGCTCTAAGCCCACTGTAAAGGGCTGAGATAATTTTATAATAAATTTATCAAACATCCAAAATCAATCTCTCAATTTTTTCAACTTGTGACACTAAGAAAGTTATTTTCACTTTCAAAAGGAGCAAGCTAATACATAAAAATGGAAAAAAATGTATAAAATAAATTAGTACATAAGAAAGAGATAATGAATGGCATGTACATAATTTAGAAGGTATGACCATTTGTAACTAGATTAATCATATGGTACATTTTCTTATGGGCTTGAAAAAACATGGGGTGCCCTTGGCATATTATAAGCGCATATCTTATTTTACTACTTATTCTACTTTCCTTTTTTGTTCAAATACATCCAAATGCTAAATAAGGCCTCAAATACATGGGCTGCAAGCCTGCAATAATGCCAGCTAACTAATAAAATATATTTGTTTTTGATATGCGGCTATCCGTTGTAAGTTAACCCTGTAATTCATTTTGAAAAAAAAAAACTCTTTTCATGTCATCCATGATAATTAATTTGTTGACATGTCTAACTCAAAGAAAGTAATTGTTGACCCAAAATTATCTGGCGTACACAAAAAAGTACCAAACATGAACTGGCAATTTTCTATATATGCATTGGCACATTGCTATGCGGTGACTTAAGTAGAACAACCTAAACTTTGAAATGATTTTTAACTTCGGGTAATGTACCTGCTGCAGGGGTGATACACACAAGACCCGTCATCATACCCTGAATAGCCCCAATGACTGACGGCTTCCCGAAGAAAACAACATCAAGACCAGTCCACATGAGAAGGCTGGTTGCAGCACAGATGTGTGTGTTGAGAACAGCTATAGGAGAAATAATGCTAGCTGCATAAGGAGCACCACCATTGAACCCTGACCAACCCAACCATAGTAGCCCAGCACCAACAATAATGAGCAATACGTTATTTGGAGAGAAACGCTCTCTATCACTCTTTATTCTTGGACCAACCTAGAAGCATCATTATTACCAATAGTGATCACAACTTAATTATATTATAAGAGTTTTCACTAATAATTGACAAATTATAAGTATAGACGGTTGAAATATAAACTTAATTATCATTAATAATATTAAGTCCAGTGAAAAATAAAGGAGACTCTTATAATTCAGCAGTTTTGAGCTGATTGATGAAGAGATATAAAAGATCAAACGATATCTATTTTGGCTTTATGATCTATGGATGGAAAACTCTTGAAGTCTAGTTTTCAATGGTTCAAATCTAAGTCGTTTGAAGTTCCCTACAAAGAGTTATGACTGTTTTAGTGGACATAAATCAACTGAAATAGCTGTTGTTTGGTATTCCGTTTTTAATACAAATTTTCTAAATACTTTTGTTGTCTTAGTCTATAAATAGAGTTGTAATCTGTTGTTTGACATGTAAGAAAGATACAAGAGTTTCTAATAGAAAGAAATCTTATTTTATCCATTTTTCCTCTTATTTCAAAGTGTGATATCCACCATTCTCTTTTAACAAAGTGGTATCAAAATTAGATTCAGTCGATCAAGAGAGATCTGTCATGGCGAAGAAAAAGAAAAAAAAAAAGAGATGTCGAAAAAAAATATAGTGAGTCTCGATATTTGTTTAAAGAAAGTTAAGTGTTAAGAGTGTTTTCTGAGTTTATTTTAGTATATGAGTTTTTCTGTGTTGTTAGGAGCATTAAAAAAATCGAATTCCCTTATTTTTTTTTGTGAGAAAAGAAAAAGTGTTGGGATAATAAAAAAATATCATGTGTTGATTTTTTGTTAAAAAAAAGAAGAGAGAAAAAAAAGAGTATTTTTTGTGGTGTTTTTTTTCGTGAAGATCGTTTTAGAGATATTGTAAGAGAAAAAAAGGAAAACTATTCAATGATGAGAGTTATGTATCAAGCAGTGAATATTATAAAAGCGTTGTGAAGTCTTTGCCAGTGATCTTCGACGAATCGGTGAGTGAAGCCGACGTGAGTAATGGCTCATGATAACCTGTGTAATAAGTGTCAGGATAAGAGAACTAGTAATATCATGAGATATTTTGCTGGAAGTGTGTGAAAACCATGAGAACATATGGTGTGGAGCCACATAAAAAAATGTGGTGTGGAGCCGCGGTGTGGGTGTGAATTTCACATATACATGACCTGAAGAGTTAGACAAATTGGATGACATATGAGAAGAAACCACGTCTGATTTTTTAAATTTCCTAGCTCAATGAATCAAGAATAAGCCATCAATGGATGACGTCGCTATTTGCTGCGAGTTATGAAGAAGTGCAATGATGAAATGAAGACAAGTTAACAAGAAAGACAAGTGTTGAGTTCATAAAATTCAACAAGAGAGAATGACTGCATATGAGGAGATTGAAGAAACACCACAATCGACACTAATGAGGAAAAATATAAGTTCTTAAAATTAAATTTATGGGGGAGTTTTGTTGAAATGTAAACTTAATTATTATTAATAATATTAAGACTAGTGGAAAATAAAGAAGACTCTTAGAATTCAGAAGTTATAAAATTTTTGAGCTGATTGATGAGCGGATATGAAAGATCAAACGATGTTTATTTTGGCTTTATGACTTATGGATGGAAAGCTTTTGAAGTCTAGTTTTCAATGGTTAAAATTTAAAGTCGTTTGGAGTTTTCTACAGAGAGTTATGGCTGTTTTAGTGGACAGAGGTAAGTTGAAATAATTGTTGTTTGATATTTCGTTTTTAATACGAATTTTATAGATATTTCTGTTGTCTTACACTATTTAAATAGAGTTATAATATATTTTTTGAAATGTAAAAAATATATAATTAAAAAAACTTATTTTATCTATTTTTTTTAATCTCAAAATGTGATATCACCATTCTGTTTTTAACATAGACATCATCAAACAAAACCAATGAAATTCAAACTTTCAAAGTCTTACCCAATAGGCAGCAGTGAAACCAGCTATGCCAGAAGCGAGATGAATAACATAACCACCAGAGTAATCAATGACTCCCCAGTGATAAAGAAACCCTCCGCCCCACAAGCTAAAAGCACCCACGGTGTATGAAAAGAGCAGCCACAGGGGTGAGAAGACCATCCACGCCTTGATGTTCATTCGGCCCAGAACTGAACCTGCAAGCAGGATCAGCGTGATAGCAGCATACATGAAATGAAAAAGAACAAGCGTGGCTTGTGGATAGAATGGTTCCACCATTGGAGTCGCGATAGTTCCATTATTGTAGTAATGTATTGTAGATGGAATTCTGGCACGCTTCATAAGGTAGTCTTGGCTTAATACCGGTCCACCTTTGCCCCAGAAGGGCAGGAGGCGCTCGCCAAATGCCATTCGGAAACCAAGAAGAACCCATATGACGAGAGATGAGGCGAAGGAGTAGAGAGCCATGAAAGCAGAATTAACTGCCCATTTCTTTTTCACAATGCTACCATACAGAACTACAAGACCAGGCATCGACTGAAGGCCTATCATGGTTGTGGCGATCATTTGCCATGCGTTATCGCCTTTGTTTAACCAGTCTGGCACAGAACCGTCTTTCACCATGGTTGCTCACTTGTTTGAGAAAGAATTGGAGATTGGCGTTTGGAGTTGCTGGAGTTTCTGGTGTTTATTGGTGAATGAAGATGTGATGCGGCAGCTTGGAGCTGTCATCATGGTCTTTATATGGTAAGGCCTATGGGCTATGGAGGAAGCTTAGATAAGAATATACATATCCCATCTTAAACATTAATAATCAAATTCCATTTGCCGAGTCACAGCATTGAATTTTCACAAATACAAGATTTTGAAGTGCCCTTTGTGCGATCATGCTTAATATTTTTTATAAAAATAATGCAGAGTAGGCTGCCCACGTACGGACTGATAAATGCAACTCTACTTTTGTTTAAAAACTTGGTTTTCAAATATTAATAATTAATGAAAAAGGAGTCCAGTTTTTCACCGACAGATTAACTGCTAGGAGCAGCCGAAATCCGCTATTGACCTTCTCGTGGTAATGGAAAAGAAAATAATTAAGTACATGGGGGCGAACTTTAGAAATGTATACATGCTATTGTTTGTGTTTGGAAGCTAAAGCATTAAAAAAAATCGCTCATGACTTGTTACATTTTGTTCAATAAAAAAATATAAATAAGGAAAAATGAAAAGACTAGAATCTATTGATAATTGATCAATACTGAACGATCTTAAATAATATTTCAGATAAATAAAAAAATATTGCAAAATTTATAAATGTGTATTAGCTGTATTATTTTATTGTTTATTAAATTTCATACAATTTGAGTGTAATTTAATAATCAATGAAATTTGAAGATGAGCAGCTATAAATTTTTAATGATTTTGACTAAAAATAATATTGTATTTGTAGTTGATTTCTGTATGTATATGATATACAGATAATATAAATAGCATTCAAAATGTCAGATATAAGTTCTGAAACTTGTCAAAGTAATTTATATAGAAACTGCTATATTGTATTTGCTGCAATGCATTTGACGACTACTAATTCTAGCGGCTGTGAGATTTGAATTTTTTATTTCTTTTTCATAACATAAATGAAATAAATTGTCCAATTTAATGAAGTTCTCGTTCCTTGGCAAAATGTACCGTCTTGGTACATTAGTCAATTCAAGTCGAGTCCGAAAACATTGTTAGGGGAACAAATAGGAATAAAGTAGAACGATTAAATTGTAGGACGGATCTAAACTAAAATGAATTAATAAATGTGGCAGTCAAACTTTTGTAACTTCAATATTAGCGAATTACAGAGCCTATTTTTTCCCTTAGCTTCACATGTACCTGATTAAGATTGCATTCCTTAGTTGATGCACACCCAACCCTGCAAGAATTAGTCTTAGAGAGAAAAGGTCAAATTTACCTTGTCAATATAAGTCACTTGTTTGAGATGATGCAACTAGGCATTACTACAAATGTGCACTTCTGACATTATACTTTGCTCTAACTGTTTTTAGGTTCTCATTTAAACAAAACTAATGGCTAATTAATATAAAAAGTATATGTCATTATTGAGGCCACATTTTGAATTAAATAATAGCTTACATTTAATTTTGGACTAGTTCCAGTGAAAGAAGAAGATTCCATCTTTTTTTTCCTTTCTTTTTCTTGGTAGATAAATACGACTTTTGGATTTGATAGTTATCCATTTAAGGGATTAGAGATCAGTGCAATAATTAACACGGGATCCAAAAAGTATATTTCTTTACAAGTCAATCAATACGAGATTTTTATGGCTCAACGTGATATCATGTTATTGGAAGCTAATTTTTATTTATGGAGCAAATTCGGATTTGACAAACAAAAAGGATATGCTGAGTGTACGGAAATTCCTTAATAATAAGTACAAAGTATGCACAAATGTAATTAACAAATGCAATTTAGAGGTAACCCTCGTCGGAAATGGGTTAGAAAACGAGGGAACCGACTAAGAAGGAGGCCAAGGGAGCCGTCAGATTATCATCAAGATTCGTGCTGATGGGCAATGACTCAACAATAGCAGCTGCAAGAGATGTCAAAAAGAAGCTCAAAATGGTGTTCCAATTCTCTTGCATAAGCCCAAATAAATGGAAGTAGTGCATGTACCTGGATATAATTGATCACTTAAAAACTATGGTTCAAATAAAGACTACATCCATGGTAATTCTGAAAAATTGCCCAACAAAAAATAGCAAAAAGAGGAAGAAAAGAGCAATCTTTTTTTGTTCATCCTTAAGTGATTTATTATGTTTTTTATGTATTTACTTATTTTTTTGCAAAAGTTATTCTTAACATACACTACTGGTACAACTATAATTCGGTGTATTAGATTCAAGCTTTTCATTAAATGTCAGAAATATGCTTCATAAATGAAAGCATCCTTTAACACTAATTAGAATGAGGTGGAACATCTCTTGCGGCTGATCCGATAAATTTTGTCATATTTCACTATGTTCTAGCATCTCTGATATTCGTTATGATAATTGTGAAATCTAAATTAGAAATAGATAAATCTTAAGTTCTTCGCCACTGTTTTTTTTTTCTTTAATTCAACTTTTCCTTATTTTTTCCTTGTCAGAAACAATGTACAAAAAGGTTAAATAGTATTATACTCAGATCTCTATTTAATTGGAATTTTTTTTTTGATGTAGTAGGTGAAAAGCTTATTATTGATTTTCATTAAATGAAAGTAAAAAGAGCTGATAAGAAATTAAAGAAAAAAGAAATACAAACAAAAGCATATCCTCTTAAACAAACGTAGTAAAATGAACAATAAAAAGAAAATAGCTTTATTCTTGCTCCATCCGAACTCTCCATGGGAGTCCAATCGTCTGTGATGAATCCATGAAAATGTGGCTGCGGCTCTTGGCTGATGGTAGCGAGTTACGGTGTGAGGAGGATGTAGCACGATCGACCATGGATGTGCGAGTGAGAGGGTTGGGTCTGTGCTATAGTGTTTGGGCTTGAGTACAGTTGGGTGCGAACTTGGGCTTTGGGTGCATGGTTTGGAAGAAGGAGCATAGCAGAGAGGTTGAGGGACGAAAGAGAAGCGAGGGTGGTCTTTGCGGTGAGTAGAGGCAGATTTGCTTGGCCTTGGTTCGGATCCATGTGGGTGTGGGTGAAAGTGGCCATGGTGTGGAGGTTTATGGAAGGTGGTATCGACGAGGGCAGGCGGTGCAGGTGGGTGGTGAGTTGTGATGACAATTAGTAGGATTCTTGTTGTTTCACCGTGGTTTCCAGCAAAGTTGGTCTAATCAGAGTTGGGTGGTAGGTCGGTGATGCAGGGTTGGGTGGTAGGTCGATGAGGCTGGGTTGGGTGGTAGGTCGGTGATGCAGGGCATAGGGGGCTGTGAAGACAGAGGGGATGATCATACCATGTGCAACCGGGTCAGTCTCTGGTCTGAACAGAGGACGAAGGGGAGTTGGGTGTGGTTTAGGTTTAAGTGCTCGGTTTGAGAAGGAGGTGTAGAGGTAGTTCTTATCGGCGGTCCTTACGGTGGGTGGCAGCAGATCCTTGATGTTGGATCTAGAGTTTGGACGGATGAAGAAGAGAAAGATCAGTGAGGAAGTCAGGAAGGAGAGAGATCTAAGGTTTAGGCGCCCATTAACTTCGTGTGTTGACCGAGTTTGAAAGCCACAAATCCTAGATCCTTGATGTCGGAGGGGGAGGCAAGGAGGCTGGGAGGAGATTAGTGAGGAGGTGCGGTCGGAGGTTGCGAGGAGATCTACGCGGAGGTATAGGTTGAAGGCTCGGAGTGCCGCTTGTACTTCATACTCGGAAGTCTGGTCGGAGTAGAGGAAGGAGAGAGAGGACGAGATGAGAGAGGGGGCGTTGGAGGAGGGAGGTGGGGGGAGGTTGGGCCGCCGACCTCCCCTACCTAGAGTTTTCGGCTTTGGATTCACGAGAGTGACTTTCACGAGTATTTAATTGGAATTAATAAATGTTGATTTGTAGGGAATGTCTTTCTTCTGCACCTCAGTTAAATCTGAACTTTCAATCTCTAATGCTATCTTAGATACTAGTATGCAATGCATCAATATGGACATTTTTTTGTTTCTAATGCATCAATACTAGTAGCAAGACTTACCCTATAGATGCAATGAAGCCCGCTAGCACCATGGAAATAGTACCGGCATATGACTTGCTGCAGGGGCGGAGTCAAAAACGATCGATAGGGGGTGCCCGGTTCAAATAAATAGAATATTTGGGTCAAAAGAAATTTTATTTTTTACCATACGACCTTTATTTTTCAGTGAACTGAAGGGGTGCCCGGGCGCCGGCTGGCGCCTACCTTGGATCCGCCCCTGACTTGCTGGGATTATAAGGCAGCTTTCTGCTTCCAAATCGCCTCCCCGCTATATCAGCACCTGAATACATGCAAATGAACTTTTTATTCAGGAAAAGAATTACCACAATTCTAATTTCTGCACTACTATAAGCATCACATAAGATATCAATTGCATATTTATTTAGAAGCGAACACGAACAAAAAGAAAACCAGAGCAACAATGACAATGGTATAAACTGACCAGCAGACTAACAAGATCTGCACAGAACATAATACCACCTAATGTTGCAAACTGATGGCATCAATTTTCAACACAACCAGTATGGTAGCAGCTTTATCAGCAACCATTCTAGAAGTACATTCCTTGCAAGATTTTGTTTAAGCCTGAATGGACTGATACCTTTCAGTCACGCATATTTTAAAAATATAAAAATAATAAAAAGCTAGCTTTGGCAAAAGATCTCAGAAATAAGCAGGCAGAGCTAGAAGAACTAAAGGAGGCTGGAAGTGAAAAAATCTAGATAAATCCCATGAAAATCTCACATAAAGAGACATTGAACTAAACAAAATACAGTCACACAATTGCAGGATTCAAAAAAAAATGAAACAAAACACAATATTAGTGCCATAATAATCTTTGAGCATACTGAACCAGGCCAACTTCACACCATTTGTTTTCCCTTTTTCACTACATAGATAATTTATGTTAAAAGTATTTGCAAAGAATCTTCTTAGCAACAAGCTTGAATGTAAAAACAAATATATTTTGACATTTTAAAGTAAGACCAGAATATTACAAAGACTTTTTTTTTTAGAATGAGAGGTAACTTGAAAGTAAATATAACCTATAGTTGCCGAATCGACAAATGGATTTGACCATAGCATCATTTTTCCATATACCGATACCCAGAAGAAGCATGTGTATTATGTTTATGCCAGGTGCTAAAAAAGCAAGAAAAGGAGCGTATATTTCTGGGCTGTGATTTTAATAGACAACTTATCCAATAATGATATAATTAGGATGGCAATGAATTTGAAGGATAATTGATTTTTCTCATCTACCTGTAAAAAAGGCCAGAAAAGTAAGAACACCAACCCAAGAGTGATGTGCACAAGCTTCCTATTTAGTTTCTGCAAAATTGAAGAAAGGAGGAAGTTAAAAGTCATCCTAAACACAGGAAAAAAAAAAAGAATGCGCAGTTCACATGTCATGTGTTTTTCTCCAGTTCAGATTTATCATGTTTTATCATGTTGTTCTTGTCAATATTTTTCTCTTTATTTTCCTACGAAGTTTTATTAACTATTCGTCCTTTTCTAATGTATATTGCTAACTTTTCCAATGTAAGATTAAAAAAAGGGAACTGCGGTGTAGACTGACGCCATATATGTTCACAAAAATTTAAAATAATCTGTCATGTAAATTAATACAGACAAAAGAGATATGTGCCTCTCTTTGTTGTTAAGTATTGAACAATATTCATACCTGTTCAAAAAGCTGAAAATTCTGACGGCCTCTACCAAACCATGTGAGTCGCTCACATAATGCAAGTATATGCTTATGATTGTTCTTTACTGAACTTGTCATTATTGCTACTGGAGTTGTGCACTGTTTTCCAAATATTTTATTACAGGACTAAGGAAATACAATAATGATTAATGTAATCGGAAAAATAATCAAGATGCTGCAAAAGACCAAGGTTATACAAGAATTCACGACCAAGCTGATAACAAGTAGAAAATGATGGTGTCACTACTCCCAAACTAGGCAACCAAAATTCTCTGAAATTATCATTCAATATGGCCTTTTCTTGATTAAGATTAAAATTATCAATCAACGAATAACCAAGCTATTTTTAATTAAAAAAAAATTATTGCAATTATTTCTCAGTAGCTCTAATATGCATGATTTGCTTGTGAAGAAGAGCAAAAAAAAAAACAATTCTCATTCACTACTTTTTGCTTCTATTTTCAAATGCTAAAAAGAAACCGCAAAGAAACTATAAAAAATAAGCAGGTTCGGGCTGGGGTTTCTAAAATGCACTTTAATTCCGCTGAAATGTAGTATGGACTTATCCCAGGAAAATCAGGCTCTTAACACAACCTATAGACCTTGTGGCTTTAATAAGAGTTTCTATCGAAACGGTCAAATACCAGAAGTTAGGTCATCTTACTTCCCCTAGAATCTCGTATGGTCAGGGGCGGATTCAAGGTAGGCGCCAGCCGACGCTCTGGCACCCACTCGGTTCATTAAAAAATAAAAATCGTATGATAAAAAATAAAATTTTTTTTGACCTGAATATTTTATTTATTTGAATAGGGCACCCCCTATCGATCGTTTCTGACTCCGCCCCTGCGTATGGCCTCTCTTTTAGCCGAAGATCTCATCAGAAACGAGTTACCATGCTGGTGAACTAGCATTACTTATCATACAGAAGAAAATGTCAAAGCAGAACGTCTTTTATATTTGTTCTTTTATAAATCTATCACTTAGACATTCCTACCCTATAACCTAGAAGCCTCAAATTCAATTAAAAATAAAAATAATATTGATCGATGATCATCGCTTTACCAACATTTCATTTTAAAACAATGCAGATTTCATGTTAAAAGATGTAACACCTTCCTCCATGTGTTTAGTTATGAAAGCCAAGCCTGCTAATAACTGTCCATAGCAGTGATACAATACCACTAATGATCACTGTATACAATGAAATATTCCTTTAAACAACAATAATAACAACAAAGTCTTCATCCCCAAATAAATTAGACTAAAAATAAAATTCAATCTGAAAGCATAAAAATCAGATATCTCAAATATCAATGATAATGATGATGATAAAAATAATAATAATGATAAATAAATAAAAATAAAAATGATAATAATAATGACAATGATAATGATGTTAATAATATGCTAATAATAATAATAATAAAATAATACAATAAATCTACATTATAAATAATATTTCTAAATCTTTAATTCTAAGTTCTAAAATCCTAAAATCTACTAATTGAAAAACTAAGAACTTGAAGAATATGATTACTATTAGACTCTAACTCCTAAATTATAATTCTGATATATGGATCGCCGTCTTCCAAGCACTCCTATCCAAAGTAAACTTTTTGAATATATTTCATTCCTTCAAATCTCTTATTATTACTTCCTTCTATATCAGTATTGGTCAACATCTTACTCTTCTTGTGTTTTCAGAACGACTTAGAAATACCACTGCATAGTGGTGCCTAAGGAGACTTTCGTTGGATATGACCAAACCATCACAAACGATATTGGACCAGCTTCTCTTGAATTGGTGTTACCCCAAGTTTGTCTCTATATCATCATTTCTGATTTGATCTCTCCTTATGTGGCCGTATATCCAATACAACATCCGCATTTCAGTTACACTCGTATTCTGGTTGTGTTGTCCTTTTCTAGCCCAATATTCTGTGTCATACATCATCACGGACCTAATCACCATCCTGTAAAACTTGTCTTTTAGTTTACTTAGGACATTCTTATCACAGAGAATATCAAATGTTTGTCTTCATTTCACTCATCCGGCTCTTATTCTATGACTAACATTTTCATCAATCCCTTCGTCATTCTGCAACACTGATCCCAAACTAACATCTACATCATCTGAATTGTCACCACTGAACTGACATCTCATATATTCAGTTTGTCCTACTAAGTCTAAAATATTTTGATTCTAAAATTTATCTCTACAGCTCTATTTTCTGATCGACTACAATCATACTCTCGTCAATCAATACTACATCATCAGCAAAGAACATGCATCAATGTCTTCTTATAAGTCCTTTGTGATCTCATCCTTCATTAAGGTGACAACATATGGACTTAATGTTGACTCTTGATGTAATCTTATTTTAATAGAAATATATCGGAATCGACGTCACATGCTCTGACACAAGTCACAATATTTGTGTAGAGTAACGTACTTTATTAGGACTTATTTCTTTTCAAACGCACACCACATGATATTTCTTGATATTTTATCATACGTTTTCTCCCGATCAATAAATATCATATATCCTTCTTCTGTTACCGATATCTTTCAATGAGCTGTGTTATCAAGAAAATCACCTCCATGGTGGACCTCCCAGGTATAAAGCCAAACTAATTTTTAGAGACGGTTGCCAATTTTCTTCATGGTATCACTCATAAGCTTAATTTCACTATAATTAATACAATTTTGAATATCTCTTTTATTTTTCTTCACTCATTAGACATCTTATTGAACCAAAAATGATATTAAATAACTTAGTGAGCCACACTATTGCTACATCTCCGAGACATCTTCATACACCTCAATTAGAATGTCATTAGATCCTAATGTCTTATCTGTTTTCATCATTTTTAAAGCTTATTTCATCTCAAACTCTTGAATTTTTCGAACAAATCACATATTGGTGTCATCAAATGAATCGTCCAAGTCAATCGTGGTTTGTCACTCTCTTCATTGAACAACTTATCAAAGTATTCTCTCAATCTGTTCTTAATCTCATCATATTTCACCAAAAACATATCAGTTTCATCCTTAATACATTTAACTCGATTAAAGTCTCTTGTCTTCTTTTATCTAAGCTTAGTCATCTTGTAAACATCATTTTCACCTTTTTTTGTATCTGATTTTCAATACAGCTCCACATATGCCTGACAACTTCGCTCACAACTTTCTTTGCGTTTCTAAAAAAATAAATTAGCGATGAGAACAACATTTCAAAGAACAGAGATCATCCAAAAATGATTGAAAGAACAAAGATTTTAGATCACAGTTATATTTATTAACACAATTTCTCCCTCAACAAGCAAGAAAATTCAAGAAAGCAGCAACTAATCAGTGCTAGATGCATCTCTCTAGCTGTCAGAACAAAATGAACTTTTCATGACAGCCAAAATAATCTCTAAACTCTAAAGCGGTGAGGAAAAGCTGAACTGTATCCCATTCTTTCCACGGTCATGTTCAAACTGCTTCAGGACATGGCAATAATTTATCTGGACAAGACAATGGAACTTCAAATTAAATATGGCACCAAAAAATACGTTTGCATAAGGCAAGGCAATTATAGTTAAAGAAACTAACCTCCACACGGAAAAATTTGGTTGGCAAGATAACACCCACGCCAGCCGAGCTCCTAAAAGTATTCAAAAACCTCTGAATGGAGAAATTATTAATTTCACCTTCAGACAATTTTGCAAGATTACCAGCACAAACAAAGGCGTGGCCATGAATGCCGGCATCTCTGAAAATATTTAGCGGTAGATCAAATGATACATCAGCGAAAGCCGTGACAGCTAGATCACCCCCAACAAAATCCTCAACATCACACTGGTTTGACAATCCCTCATCCTTGTTTGAGTTCATAACCCGTCTTGCATCAGTTGGACCCAGACCTCTTGTCCGGAAGCCCAACAATGAGGAGGGGCCTCCTAGGCTGCAGACTAGAGAGGAGTGGCCACCCAGGAAGAATCTATCTGGCACCGATGTGGATAGTTTGGTAAAATCCCTCCCCAATGGCAAGATTGCGCCAGCTGATAGCCCTACATTAAGAGCTGCATTCCAAAATCCAAGAGGCAGAGCGGCACGAAGATCAAACTCCTGAGAAAAAAAGGATAATATCAGGAAAATAGTAGGAACCCTGTCTAAGAATTAAATAGGAAAAGACTTTTTCTGATATAATGAAACTAAGGATATTCAAAACAAGAAAAATGCACAATGAAACCAAGGAAACAGTCTCAAGGTACTTGTAAGTAAAAGGAAGTTTGCTATTAATTCAGCATATCATCCAGAATGTAGTATACTTTATGATCTTGTATGGCTTCTTATCTGATTGATACTCAATTTTCGTAATCGACAGAACCAGTTTTGAGTTGTAAGATAAATATAGTTTACCTGCCAGGTCACGATACAGTTCAGTTTCTTTTCAGTTGTCCTAGGTCCTTTTTCTTTGCAATTATATTTCTTCTAGGTTTTATTTTCCTTTACTTATTTCCTAATTTTTGCTCATTTCCAACCATGTAAAAAATTCCCAAATACAGACACATAACTGAAATTAATCAAGAAGTACAAAGTACCTGTCTGAAAAACTTGAGGCTCCTTATGTCCCAAAGGCCACTAACTTGTGAAGTTGATGAACAAGCGTACCCACTCCTGGGCCTTAGATGTGAGTCCCTCCTATCAATTTTGTAACTATATTTTAGTGCTGAGAGAACATTATGTCCTAGCTGCCGCCTAATAGATTGAGATGACATTCGGGTTGGGTCCATCAGAGTGCGCCATGTCAGGTTGTAAGCCAGATCATGATTATTCATCGACAGAAGTCCAAAACTAAGTCCTGTGAGCCACTCTTTATAAGACGAGAATTTGAGCCAGTCTTGGGAAAGTAAGAAAACACGAGCTGAGAGGGGAGTTGGTACTGATCTGAACCGCGGGACACAAACACCAGTGCTTATTTCTAGGGATTGGTCCCACCCAAATGTACCTGAGGTGTCCCAGATGTCAGCATAGCCAAAGAGGTTTTTTAGCTTTAGAGATCCTTCCAGTGACCAAGATCGAGCCTGAAAGAAAACATAGGAGCATTAGCTAACACCACAAGATCTAGTCAATGTAAATGACAACTAATATGATCGACCAATTTCTCAACTATATGGTACATCCAAAATTCAGCCAGTTATAGCAGGTGCTGATACCTATATGTGATACTGAGCATAAATTAGCCAAATTACAAACTAACTTGCTTCCATTAACCCTCAGATTTGCAATTGCAGACCGAAGAAAGCCCTACCAAAGAAGGAAAGCAAAAAATTCTACAGTTATTAAACATTCCAGAACCCTTGTGTGACATATCAGTTCAGGTTGGTGCTTTACCTCATCTAAGTTGTGTAATATCTTGCATTATTAATTATTATTAAGTAGAAAACCAACAATGCTATGAAAATCCTTACCTCCGGCTTAGAGAAAACACCAACATTCCCTGTTAGAGGATTCCCTGCCTCTGCCACCTCTATTACCACATTGGTGGTTCCTGGTAGCTCTGTGGGGCCCGCATCAAGTGTGATGGACACAGAATCAAAAACATCAAGCTGTTTCAGCTTGGCATTTGCAATGCTGGCTGCTGCCACTAGTTCTTGCATAGTGCTAGGTTTCTTAAACAGATCAGAAATCTCAGCCTCGATGACTGCATCTTTGGTCTTGGAGTTGCCTTTTATCACCACATCGTGCACCCGTATGTACACTGGATCGGTGTTTAATCGACGAAAGATCGATTTAAGACGCTCACGCTCTTTAGCAGGATCCAGTTCTTCATCTTCTTCCTCTTCTACTTCTTCGTACTCTGTATCTTCTTCTTCTTCTGGCGTCTCATCAGCGCCATTAATCTCGCCGGAGTCGGATCCAGACACTGTAGGGATAGCCATTGAATTGGCGGAGGAGAGGAGGGAAAAGGGTTTAAGCGGTGGCGCTTGGAGGGGGGTCGGGGAGAATGGAGAAGGGGCTAGGGTTATTTGGGCTGAACAAGCAAGGATTCGGGCTTTTCGAATAGTTCTAAGAAATGAACACAGGAGCAAAGATAAGGGCCTGATTTGAGAACAGATAAACAGGACTTTTTAGCCTAAATTGTACGAGGAAAGCTAATATGAACTTTAGCATATCAATAAATTTAAGCCGAAAATATATTTTAATTTTTTTTATTTTTTTTATACTGATGAAAAGTTTTTATATTTGTGGGACGAAAAATTATTTTTAGAATTTTTAAATATTTATTTCAATTTTTTAAAATTGACTAATTCTCATATGCAAATATTTATTATTTTATTATTACTTTAGATTCATTTTAAAAATATAAAAAAAATTAGTATTTTATAATATTATACATTTTTATTGAGAGATATAAATCAAAGTATGAATATAATAAAGTATATATTTTTTTAATTAAGCTCATCAAAAAAATACTTGATGAGCTTAAGCTCCTACTAGTTTGCTCAAATTGTATGGAAGGAATTTGGGGAAAATATTCACCGAAAGTGCTGAGGAGATGCGGAGTGACCTGCTATAATATAGGCTGCTAGAATGGAAATTGTTTTTCCGTTGAATAATATAAGAAATTCAAGCTTCACATAAAAAAAAATTAACAAGGCGTGAAACAATTAAAATATTGTTATAAAATAAAGATAGAACGATAAAAGTTATGATACACTAAAATCTTATTTCTATATTATCTCTTCTAGGGATATATGACAATCAACAACATACAAGCCTCTATTTATAGACTAGAGAAACATCATGTAATAAAAGAGAAAGTTAATACAAAATTAAATCTAAAATTAAGGAGAAAGTAAAAAGAATGAAAAAATTCTATCATCATGAGAGGAGGTGGAAGAGATGAAATATCTATCATTAATTTTATAACACTCGCTTTTAGATGTTTCGTCTTATATTATATACTATTAATATTGTACTACTAGATATTAAATTTTGGTACTTCATGACCAACTTGATTTAACTAATACTTCTGGATCAGTTATGTTACTTCATTAAAAATCTTACTAAGAAAACTCAATGAAACAAAACTTAGTGAAGAAAAAAGAGTACAACGTGTATAATACTCCCCCTCATTTTAATGTACATCTTTTAAGTGACGATTGCCAATATTATGTGAAAACTGCTGAAAAATATTTTTTGGCAATGATTTTGTGAATAAGTCCGCCAAATTATCGCTTTGATCTGATTTGACAAACATTTATCAAACCATTCTTCTGTAAATCATGTGCTGAGAAGAACTTCGGCGAGATGTGCTTGGTTTTGTCACATTTGATACATCATTCTTTGATTTGATCAATGCATGCAGTATTATCTTCGTATATCACCGTCGGGTTTTCTCTGACTGACTCGAGATCGTATTCCTCTTGGATGTGTTGGATCATGGATCTTAATCATACACATTCTCGTCCAGCATCATAAATAGCAATTAATTCGACATGATTTGATGATGTTATTGTCAATGTTTGCTTTGTCGATCGCCATGAAATTGCAGTGCCGCCATATGTAAACACATATCCGGATTGTGACCGAGCTTTATACGGATCTGATAAATATCCTGCATCTGTATATCCAACTAGTTTGGACTTTGTATCTTTTCGATAAAATAGTCTCATATTACACATCCCACAAAGGTAACGTAATACATGTTTGATTCTGTTCCAATGTCGGCGTGTTGAATCAGAACTATATCTTGCTAATACATTTACAAAAAAAAACAATATCAGGTCTCGTATTATTAGCAAGATACATCAAAGACCCAATTGCACTTAAGTATGGTATTTCAGGACCAAGAGCTTTTTCATTATTTTCTCGAGACCGGTAAGAATCTTTCTTCACATCAAAGTGATCGAACAACCATTGGTGTACTTAGAGGATGAGTTTTGTCCATATTAAAATATTTCAACATATTTTGGATGTAGTTTGATTGATGGATAAAGATACCATTATGAAAATACTCGATCTGCAGGACGAGACATAACTTTGTTACACCAAGATCTTTCATTTCAAATTCATTTTTTAATAATTTTGCAGTCTTTTCGATCTCTTCAGGAGACCCAATGATATTCAGGTCATCAACATATACTACAATAATTATAAAACTCGAGATTGATCGTTTAATAAAAATACATGGACTAATTATATTAAATTTATATTCTTCTTTTATGAGATATTCACTGAGTCGATTATACCACATTCGACTTGATTATTTTAGTCCATACAATGATCGTTTTAACTTTATAGAATACATTTCTCGAGGTTTTGATTTAAATGCTTCATGCATTTTTAATCCTTCAGGGACTTTCATATAGATATCATTATCGAGTGATCCATACAAATAGGTTGTGACAACATCCATTAGACGCATTTGAAGGTTCTCAGTTATTGTGAGACTGATTAAAAATCAAAAAGTTATTGCATCCACTACAGATGAATACATTTCTTCATAATCAACTCTTGGTATTTGTGTAAAACCTTGTGCCACCAGCCTTGCTTATATCTCACAATCTCATTTTTTTCATTTTTTTTTATTACAAATACCCACTTGTAACCTATAGGGCTAACATTTTTAGGGGTTAGTATTACAGGTCTAAAAATATTTCACTTTTCAAGCGAATCTAATTCAACATTCTGGGCATCTTTCCATTTTGGTCAATCATTTCTGTGCATACACTCTTTTGGAGTTTTTGGCACATAATCTTCCTCATTTATCACTTAAATTGCTATAGCATATGCAAAAATTTCATCAACACGTGTTTCATTTCGGTTCCATATTATACCATTCTGTACATAATTTATTGAGATCTCATAATCATTCGGTGCCTGAGTTCCTTCTGAAACTTTATCAACGACCTCTTCTGGGGTTCTACTTCCAATCTCTTCTGGGATTTTACTGACAATCTCTTCTGAAATTTTATCGGTAACTTCTGCTGGAGTTACACCAACTGCATTATTCTGCTCTTTCCTATTTCGTGGATTTTTGTCTTTGGAACCGATTGGTCTTCCACATTTTCTTTGTATAGTAACTTCTGCTGGGGTTATATCAATTCGAGCATGTGCATTTAAAGCTGGTATATGTGATTTAGTCACTTTTTTTGTATTTGTAAATGCATTTGGTAACTCATTTACTATTCTTTACAAATGTATAATCTTTTGAACTTCCAGTTCACATTGACCACTTCGGGAATCAAGATAAGATATTGATGATGCATACCAAGTTATTTGTTTTTTTAGTTTTTCTTTTTCTCCCCCTAAGATTGGGAATATTATCTCATCAAATTGACAATCAGCAAAACGAGCTGTAAAAACATCTCCAGTTAATGGTTCTAAATATTTAATAATTGATGGAGAGTGAAAACCAATATAAATTATCAATCTTCTTTGTGGTCTCATTTTTGTGCGTTGTGGAGGAGAAATTGGAACATACACAACACAACACAACAAATTTTTTTAAGATGGTACAAGTTTGGTTCTCTTCCAGAGACCAATTATAATAGAGAAAATTTATGAGTTGCAGTTGATCTTAATCTAATAAGTGCAACAACATGTAATTTGGTATGTCCCCATGCAGAAGATGGTAGATCACATTTCATAACTAATGGTCTAGCAATCAGTTGTAATCTTTTAATTAATGATTCAGCTAAACCATTTTATGTATGTACATGAGTAACTGGATGTTCTACCTTAATCCCAATTGACATACAATAATCATTAAAAAACTGGGATGTAAACTCTCCTGCATTATCAAGCTGGATACTCTTAATTTGGTAATCCGGAAAATTTGCTCTTAATTAGATTATTTGTGCTAATAGCCTAGCAAATGCAACATTTCTTGTACCTAATAGGCAAATATGTGACCATCAAGTTGATGCATCAATTAAAACCATAAAATATCTAAATGGTCCACATGGAGGAGAAATAGACCCACAAATATCTCCTTGAATTCTCTCTAAAAATAAAAGAGATTCATTTTCAATTTTATTTTTAGATGGCCTAATTATCAATTTTCCAAGAGAGCATGCTGCACATGATAAATCTTTTGATAATAGAATCTTCAGGTATTTTAGGGGATGCTCATTTGCACTTTCAATTATTCTCCTCATCATAATGTTACCTGGATGACCGAACCCGTCATGCCACAGAATAAATATTTTCGTGTCATGTAACTTCTAGTTACTGATCATATTTGATTCTATTGAACTTATGTTCGTACAATATAGTCCAGATGATAAAGCTTCCATTTCTGACCATACTTAATCGTTATAACTTGAAGATATTCAATGTTATTTTCAGTCATGATTTCGATATGATAACCATTACGCCAAATATCGTTAAAACTTAGTAAATTTCTTCTACATTTACTAGAGTATAATGCGTCATTTATAATTAATTTTGTTCCTTCATGTAATAAAATATAAGCTCTTCCAGAGCCTTCAATTAGGTTACTAATACCAGAAATTATATTAACACGTATCTTTACAAGAGACAATTGAGAAAAATATTTTTTGCTTTTTAATATAGTGTTTGCTGTTTCACTGTCTACTAGACATTCGTCTCTAATACTTGTCATTGCTCTGCTGGAGCCTTCAATCATATTATTTTTCCTTTGAACAAAAGAAATATACAGGATCAAATTTAAAAAAACTAATTTTATTCATGAGAAATATAAACTTACAACATAAAACTGAACTAAAATAAATAAAAAAAACTTAGTTCATAATATCTATTTCTTTATCAACATTCTCAAAGAAATCAGAAACATCTAGGTATGTATCCATGAGTATACCACTTGACTCATTTTCAATAAAATTTATTTCTACTACTTTTTTCTTTTTCTTGATAGATGCTTGATAAAATTCAACTAAATGTTTAGGAGTATGACATGTGCGTGACCAATGATTTGTCATATCACATTTATAACAACTACTTTCAGACTTTTTTAGAAGATGGTGAATTCTTTTCCTTTTCATATCTCCCCACATTGTTGTCATTCTTTTCCTTTTGCGACCACGTCTACGACCTCTTCTGGGGCCTTATCCACGTTCTCGATCACAATTTCCTTTAAATAATGTCGCATTTGCTTCAGGAAATGGACTAGAGCTAGTGGGCCATGATTGATGATTTTTCATGAGAAACTCATTATTTTGTTCCGTAACGAGAATACATTATATTAATTCTGAATATTTTTTAAAATCACACTCCCGATATTGCTGCTACAGGAGCAAATTCGAAGCATGAAATGTGAAAAATATTTTTTTCTAACATGTCTTCATCAGTAATCTTTTCTCCGCATAATTTTAATTCAGAAGTTATGCGAAATATTATGGAATTATATTCACCCACATATTTAAAATCTTGCAACCTTAAATAAATTCATTAATAACGAGTTTTTGGGAGGAGCACTTATTTTTTATGGTCATATTTTTTTTAGATTTTTTCATAATTCTAACGAATCTTTCACTATTAAATATTCAGTTTTTAAATCCTCATAGAGATGATGACGAAGGAATATCATTGCTTTGGCTTTCTTCTGTGGGGAGACCTTATTTTCATCTTTTATTGTATCTCCAAGATTATTTGCGGTAAGATGAATCTCAGCATCGAGAATCCATAAGAGATAGTTCTTACCCGATATATCAAGGGCAACAAATTCAAGTTTAGTAAGATTTGCCATAAGGATTACAAAATAAAAATACTACTAATATTAATAAATTTAATTGAACATCCATTTATGAAAATTACTAAAGAAAAAGAATATTAATAACTTCAGGTCATTAAGAGAAAAGATTAGAGACATTATATTTATTTATTTATCAAATTGATAACTTCTTGTTATCATTTTAGTTGAATAAAATAATAACTTCCGGTTATTAAGTATATCGATAACTTCGGCTTATCAATTGTAACATATTTTGATAAAACTTTCAATTATCATATACAATGACTTATGGCCATTAAAAGTATAAATAACTTATGGTTATTGAATAAATAATAAAAAATATTTCTGGTATTTACTTATTTTATCATTCTCTTCGGGGAATGAAAATATTAGTTTCATCCAATATAAAAACAATTTCATCAAGAAAATAGATATTATAATTAATGGTAAAATGATAAAATATAATCTAAAGTGTATCTATTTTTAGAGACAAATCTTACGATAATCTGATTATGTCGATCTCGTGCTTCTACTATAAAATAAACTTCTGTCACAACTCGACTAGAGCGAAGTTGTGTTGATAACGTGTTATAAAATAAAAATAGAAGACACAAATTATGAGAGGCTAAAATCTTATTTCTATATTATCTCTTCTAGAGATATATGATAATCAACAACATACAAGTTTCTATTTATAGACTAGAGAAACATTATGTAATAAAGGAGAAAGTTAATATAAAATTAAATCTAGAATTAAGGAGAAAATAAGGAGAATTGAAAACTTTTATTATTGTGAGTGGACATGAGAATTTTATGCACTCGTTGGTTCGTGAAATTAAAAAGAGGAAAGAGTAACTGGCTGAAATTATACGAATTAAGAAAATCGTATTGAAGAACCGGAAAGATATAATAAATTTTGCGTTATGTTCAAATTCTCACAGAGATATATAAAGAAGTTCAATTTTTTTTTTAAAAAAAAATCATACTGGATGTCGCATAAGATTGAAATTTTCGTTTTCATAATTTTCCTTCCCCTGACCTATATCTCAATAATTTTTATTTGCATCATTGTAACTTGTCGATAATAAGGCAAATTCTGCCATTTTCAATTTTTATACTAAAAAAATGAAAATATAACATTGAAATTAGTAGTTCTGTTTCATCTAAATACAATAACCGTCAATAAATAGCAGAACGGTCCGATAATAATTATACAAAACTAAATTTTATTATAGGATAATTATTATTATCCCCAAGTAATATCCCCAAATAATTGTTTGTTATTTCCGCCGGCGCATTTTCCTTTATAGAAAAAAAAATCAAAATTACTGATTTTTAATATGTTCGTCGGTTTAATTTCAAACTATTTCAAATATGTCAATTATCAACCGTTAAGTCGCTAACCCTCTTGAGCCCTTAATATTTTTTGTTCGTTATTTTTTGAAAATGGATAGTTTTTCCTACTCTCAAGTTTAATATCTCTTTTTATGTCTTCTACTGAAGCAGTCTTTCAATGAAGCATCTATCTCCAAGAGTTGACCACACATAATCAACGGTCAATACATATCAGTCAATGATAATTTCTGCATACTGTTCAATGTTTATTGCAGGCTATCACAATTATTTATATGAAATATTTTTGTTATTTATTTCGCACAAATAAGTTATTCATAACTAAATTAATTAGCACTTCATAAAGTTATTTATAGTTATTATCACTCTTATAGTCTTATTAATACTATTTTTATGGTTATTAATAGTTAGAGTAAAAAATAATTTTTAATAATTATACATGAAAATATTTATAGTTATCATAATAACTATTTATACTAATCATTAGATTTTTTATGGTGCTTGTTTAGTACTTGTTGAAGTTATTTATAGTTAATATATAAATTATATACAGTTAGGATAAATATTATCTAACCCACGGTTTATTTCCAATGTTTTTTTTAATAATATTAACCATTGGATTTAAAGGTAGTATCACATTGATTATGTGTGTTGTCGACAACATTTGAGTTATGACATGAGGACGAATGTCTAAAAATAAATATTTTTAATGGAATCAATGTCGTGGTGTCAGTCGTAGTAGATTTTGTATAAATAGCTAATAGACAGTTTAGCGTTAACCAATCACAAAGCAAAATCGTTGGTTGATGCGCTGATCACAGACGGTCAAAATCTTGGAGATATCGTATGGGGACAATTCGCTGGGGATAATTATCAGCCTCCTTTATTATATTGAAACTTTGTATTTTAAAATTTTGACTTTTTTAATAACATTTTGTTTAAATTGCAATGCAGACATTTATATCCATCAAATAAATCTTACAAAAAAGTCTTTAAGCTTCTGTTATAATTGCCACGAAAAGACGTCATTTCACGTCTAACTTCCCGGCATTAATGTCTATTGGCAATAATCCTCAACACGAGTTAACTGTACAGGGTACACAGATATCACATCCCTTTCAAACAACGCCCATAAATCACTTCACGGGAGCTCACATGAACTAAGCTTTGGCAACTAATAACCAACCCCTTCAAGCCCTGTTATAACTTCGCCATGGTACCACTAGTTCAGTACTTCATAGCAATATGCAAAAAATTAAAGCCATATCCATGGAGAACAATCTCAAAAAAGAGAAGCCCTTTAGCCAGCTCCAACTAGACTCCCCACGGCTTCCATCAGCCAGACGCTCTGTCAGCTCCTCGATAGAAACCAGCACTATCCAACCCAACTTGACCCGAGACACCTCTTCGAGTAAGCTAAGCATGATGGTTCCTTTCTCTTGGGAGAGTTCACCAGGCGTCCCAAAAGATTCAGGTCAAAGAGAGGTGTTTTCCGACAAAGAACTCGATCAACTTCCCCCCAAACCACCACCATGTAGGTGGCATCCTTCCAATGGAGATGCCACCAAAGACTGTGACCGTGATCGCAGTGAAGGAAGCAGTGATTACACTGATGCTTCTTCAGATGCTTTTGATAGAGTTTCATTGTCTGAACAACTTGGTATTGCGGGAAGGTTGAGTTCCTTACGGGGTTTGGGTTTGAAAGATATAGAAGAAATGAGAAACCAGTCTCCTAGTTTCATCATGGACAGGTTTCTCCCAGCTGCCAACGCAATAGCCAGTTCATCTGTCATTGAAAAGCCGAAACACAAAACTCAGAGGAACAAACAAACTAAAAGAGACGTATCAAGCCCTCAAACAGATAATGGTATGGTCCAAATGGTGCCATTCAATGAAGACATAAATTTTCACAAAGAGATGTCGTCTCGGGCTTGTGGTTTAATGGTGTTCTTCCCATGGAAAATGAAACCAATAGTTTGTGGGTTTAAAAATCCAGCATTCAGAGATCGAATGCCACATGCAAATATCAGTTCCTTTCCTCGAAATAACAGTAAAGAAGTTCACGATCTTGTATTGTTTGATAAGAGGCCAAGTTATAGAGAACGGTTAGCACAAGGTTTGAGTTTGCCATTCCTAGATACGAGTAGATTGCCAAGAAAGAAAACATTGACCAAGTTGATGAAAAGCGATGTCGAAGGCCGGAATAAAACAATCATAGAAAAGAAAGACGGAAAAAAATTGGGATATTTTGCACAGAACAGTAGCCTGCCAGAGCTGAAGCCACCAGCAGAGTCTTGGCTTTCTCATACCTTTGGTTCTCCGAATAAATGATGCTAAAAATGTTTTATACGTTCATGTGTATACTATTTTATCCAGATATTATTCTTTAAATCTAATTGATCTCAATAGTTCCCTCTTTCAGATTTTCCAAACTTCCATCAACAACAAAGCCTTTAATCCCAAATAAATTGGGGTAGGCAGATTTTCCAAACTTCAATGTAATGAAAGTTTATACCCAATAGCTAACGAAGAATAGAGCATTTACTGTAATTTATGTCAGTAATGGCTATTGTCAATGCATTATGGGTTGAATAACAATTTAAAAAAATAATGCAGTGCTAATGTACTTTTGTAGCATTATTAGAACAAAATCAAAAGATACACGGTACAAAATTCTCATAAATCTACGTTTCTTTTCCTGTATTTGCTAACAACTGTAAGCACTAATTCTGAAAAAAAAATGTACTAGCAAAACAATACCTATACTGTACAGATTCAATCCCCAAAGCCAAACTAGAAACTACATAACATTTTAAGCAATGAAAAAAATGAAAGAATAGAAAACCAAGTTTTCTTTGAACATTAAATCTCAAACGAATTAACCTCAAGCTCAGCCCACCACAATGGCGACTTTCTCGGTGCTGCAGCCTCAGGCGAAATGTTCATAATACTTCTCATCCTTGCTGCCACCTCAGCGATGCCTGGTCTCTCTCTCAGTTCTAGCTTTATGCAGGACTTGATAACCTCGCACAATGCCATCACTTGCATCTCAGGCACCTCCTTCAATGTGGGATCCACCATTGTCATAATAGGCCTTTTCCCATTTAGATAGCTTGATGCCCAGAGAACAAGTAGCCCGTCATCTTTTGAAAAGGGAAGCCGACCTGAGATTATCTCGAGCAAGAGAACACCAAATTTGTACACGGCACTCTCCTCATCAGAGCAATCAACATCAGAATCAGAATCAGAATCCTTATCCTCCAGGTGCAATTTTGTATCTGCAACCTTCGCCGCATAATCTTCAGTGAGGTAAATGGAAAGGGAATTCAGAGTTTTTAGGGTTACAGGGGGGTTAAAACAGTGTATGTAATCAAGGCAGTATATTACACCAGCTGCTATTCTCAGACGACATGTCCAATCCAGTTGCTCAGCTTCTTTGACTGAAACAAAAAACAAATAACAATAAGATAACAAAAATTAAGAGAGTAAATAGTATTTACACATGAGTGCTGGATCTCATTTCTGAAAATTCTTTAAGATATTGCAATTTGATCAAGTTTGCTTTAATGTCATCATGATGTGCTGGTACTGGAAGTTTGATGAACCATTGGTACCACAGCATGGATTCTGTGCCATCTGACATATATTGTACATGACCTAATCACCTAAAAATATGGTGTTGCCTGCAGTCCACTGCAGTTACAATTTAACATTGCATAAAAATTTGCCATTACTGTAAGGAATTATGAAACATATCATAAAACCTTCTTTAACTTCAAACAATCCTTTTAGTTTGAAAGATTAGATACAAACACACTTACTATGAAGATGCTCAAAAAGAGTCCCATTTGGAGTGTATTCAAATACCATCATGCGGGTAAATGGCTCCTCCTCTTCACAGTACCCAACTAGGTTCATGAAATTCTTGTGACTTAATTCAGACAAGACTGAAATCTGGACAATAAAAAACAAAGTCAGAAGTTTTAGTCAGTTGATCAAAATGCACTCTTCTGAATTTAGCCAATAGTTTACCACTTTACCTTATTCCTGAAATGGTTCTGTAATTGATCTGACCATTCAGAAGCTGTTGTCGTCACAGTAGACATGACAGTAATTTCAGATCCACTTGAAAGAGTTCCCTTGTAGACAACAAAACCTGGCAATGTACCAAGAATGTTGCTAAAATCTTCACAGGCAGCTTCTAGTTCTGACCGATTAAGCAAAGGTACACCTGAGAAAGCACAAAAGGGAATATGCGTACAGAATCAATAATGTTGATCTTCTGGGTAGCTAACTGAAGTTATGACAGCATATCTTTAAAACAAATTGTAAAAAATAAATGAATCTAAGTGCTTTGAACCTGTCACAAAGGCATTTTTTAGGTGTCCACTGAGCCCTGTAGCCCATGGATTAATTACACCAAACTTCTTAAATCTCACAAAAAGCAGGTAACCACAACCAGAAATGGCTGCAATAGCAACACAAATGGCCACACCAACCAGGACATAAAGAAGCAAAGAATGTGACTGCTTTCTTCCCTTGATTGTAGTTGTACCAACTTTTGAGATGGGAGATTTTAAAGGAGTACTAGTTGAACTAGGTGTTTTGATTTCTTCTGTAGAATTCTTAGTGGCTGTTAGTGTTCTTTGTGAAGGCGATGGAGATTTGGATTGTGATGCAGTCCAGAATGGGGATGGAGAAGTGGACTGGGATGGTGATGGAGATGGAGATGGAGATCGAGAAGAAATAGGGATTCGCGAAGGTGTGATTTTGGGCGGTGTTCTCTTTGATTGAGAGACTGACAGTGGATCCTTATTAATTTGCAATACACGCCTTCTTATTATACTATCTGCAGAATTCCTGAAAAGAAATTATTCAATTTGAGAATATCATCATAAAAAAGAAGTTATTTTACAATGCAAATGATAAAACTAATAAACACATGAGCACGTGAAAGGGAAAAGTAATAACCTATATGAGTAGTCACTGTTAGACATTACAGAATATTTTGTAGGCTTGAACTCTTTTGGTGGCATATAAGGCCCCTGTGGAAGCCAACTTTCGGTGGACAAGCTACAACAGAATCACAAATTGTGGTGTCAATCACTTTTATTTCTAATAGTTAACTATTAGCCAAATCTTTGTTCTTCTGTACATCCATCAAATATGACAATGAAACATGTTTAGGAGAAAAACAAGGACATTTCAAACTAATAAAATAATATATTTAGCAAGTTGGCATGCAAAATTGATATGGCAAAGAAATTATTAGAGTGATAGAAATGTGTTGTTTAGGAGACTGCTGCAGTTTAATATCATGAAAGACAATATGCAGAACTATTATACAAGCATTAGAGGAAATGACAGTAATATATTTAAAATCAAATACATGCTTACAGATTAGCTAGAAAAGCCTCGAGCTCAGCATAAGGTGTCCTCATGAGACCAAGATCATTCAAATGCCTATAAATAATTTGGAAGATCATATTATCAAGAATGCAAAGTGTTGGTCTCAATAATCAATTAATATACCACAATACATTTACTGTGCATGTCGACACCCATAGTTGTGTAGACACTAGACACTATCTTTTCAATTTAGAGCTCAACTATTTCCAATTTTATGTTAAGTTTCAAGAATGAAATGTGTTTATGAATACAATTATTTTTTTCTGTTGCAAGCATTTTCACATACGCCTTGCCTGCAAAGCGAAGTGACACAAGAGTCTTAATATAGATATGGACAAATTTTCAATTGCACCTTGGTATATGCCGAAATTTACACCTATAAAGTATGTTAATATATGATGAATGAACAGAAATCTACAAAACGAGAAACTAAATATAACTACCCTTATTTGAAGAAATAAAGTAAATTAAGTTCAATTACTAGTGCAACAAGCATCAAACTTACAGAAAAATCGCAAATGCGACTTACAATGCTACTACTTTCCCATCTATAGAGCACTCGACTCCAGGCCAAGAGCAAGGATCCATCCTCGCTTCATCCCAATCGGACAGATCAGGACGTACCATCTCCTTGAAATTCAGAAGCATCCTGTCTACACGTGCCAGAGAGAAAAAAAAAGAACTGTAAACAAATCATCTAGTAACTAAGCCTCAAGAACTATCGATCAGATTCGAACTACCTTCGCCATTGACGGATGCGCAAAACTCCGCTATCTGATAAACCACAATTAACCATAGCAAATGAAAGATAAGCCGATATCTCCCTCTCTCCATAGCTCGAACTTGATAAAGCAATTGTTTCAAAAATAGTTTCGATTTAGATTGCACCTTTCCTTTTATATATTTTTCCTTTATATGGAAAAGAAGCTACATTAACCACAACATGAACCAAAGCAACGAGAAAAAGGAGGAATAGTGAGAACGCCGAAAGAGAAGCAGAAGGCGGGGCTGCGCAAAAGGGGATATAAAAATTAAAGATAAATATGATTAAAAAAAAGTTCATGCACGCGGCATTTGGTGATGGAAAGCTGACGTGTATGATTTAATGTAATGTTTCAAAATTCAAACACCAGACGGTATTTGTTCACCCATTGTCTTTTTCATTCCAAAAGTGGATGCCGTGTTTCCAATTATTTTCAACTTTTTTTCAAGAATTCAAAATTATTGACGATTAGAAACTGACAAGACCGGTAACGAAGCCAAAGCTCGGGTGATAACTCAGATAATTAGTAAAAAATACTAAGGTTGTTTTATTCAAAAGTTAAGAGTTCAATATTCATCAACGACTTTACAGTTTGTGTAAAGATTTCAAAAAAAAAAAATGAAACGAAGCCAAAGCTATTTCTTAGAGAGTCATTTAAATCGTAAGTTCAACTGAAGGTTGTTAATTCTCTCAAATTTCAAAACTACAAAAGAAAAAGTTTTAAAACAATTGAAACAAATATATATATACGTTAAATAGAAGCTGTTCACCCAAGTAAACACAAACAAAAATAATGCACATATACTATACTTTACTTAAAAATAAAATACCACGGATGTTTTCCAAAAAAAAAAAACATATATGAGTAAACTCCTATTGGATTGATTCATAAATGCGAATTTACTTAATTATTATTTAAATCTCCACTTGTCAATTATAAAGAGATTATATCACTTTTAAGTTATCTACAATTGTATGCATCGAAATATTTATAATTTTCTTCAAAATTTAATTAGTATTTTATTTTTAATAAAAAAATAATTTATATTTTAATCATTAATAGAAACAAATTTCAAAAGCTTGAAGGGTCAACATCTTCACAAAAACCCCTTAGCGTCATCCATGAACAAGATAGAATCATTGATCCAGTACAGATAATAATGAGTATTGTATTTTTTTTTTCGGGTTGATAGGGGTTCAATTTCTAAAAATAACATATAAAAAATATTATATCTGAGATTTTGAAAAACAATAAACTAACGAGAGGCCTCATAGACTCATAGTATTAATTAATCATATGCAACATGTAATGCATGGATTGGATCTGTATTTAAAGGTTTGAAATTTTCTAATATTCGCGTGAATTAGGTGGCGGCATTTTCAAAGTGGCGACTGGCGAGGACGTCATTTTACTTCGTACAAGTCCGTAGACATTATTGATTGACTTTTCAACTATATAACAAACTAATTAAAAGTCTAAATAAAAACAAAACAAAAATATAGGTAGCTTGTTTCCTGTTGAGTTGTAGACTTGTTGGTTTCGGTGCACATGCTTGGCACATGAAATGAGAATTGAACGCCCGAAATTATGTAATGGGTAAAAGTAAAACACGCAAGCTATAAATGTGTAGCTGCTGCTCGCACAGCAAATTAATCATGGTCCTAATCTCAATTGGCACACATGCAATATCACTTCGCGTTTCTATTATAGAATTACATGAAATGACATACAATTGATTTTTTTAACAAATTGACAAATTATATTCCCTCTGAACTTCAATACAAGGCTGTGCAAATTAACTAATACCCCTCTGAACTTCAAGGAAAAGTTGCCCAGCATGGTAAGACGAAGAAGATGTCAACCTCATCTTGGTATCTAACGTGGGCAACCTCATCTTTGGTGTACCAGTGTGTGGTATACCGCTCCAAGTACATAAAGTGAAATGTGGACAAAGTAAAAAGGGATTTTTCAGTAATGAGGAGTTATTGCTAACGGAGAAAATGAAAATATTCCTGACTTCTTGGATTCAAGAGATGAAGCGCGAGGAAGAAGGTAGTTTATGTCAATGAGGTAAAGCGTAAACAAATCTGAACTGTTTCTTAGGTTGAACGGTGCAGATAGAAGGAAAACAGGTCCCGTTTTTCCCAAGAAAAACAGCGGACATGAATCGGTAGAAACTATCTGAACACAAAAAGAAGTACAGATGACAGTGCGAGAATTCAGTACAAATTCTCCTCCCTGTTAGGTTATTAGAATCGAGTACTTCACGAGGTGAAATAAATGCCTTATAAATATAAATTGTCATCGTTCTGATCATATTCTGATCATCACACAAATCTGATGGTTTAAATTTATGAGTAGTTACTCTACATCTGTAGAGTACTTTAGAGGACACAAACCTTATCAAGATATGAAGGTGAAGCTCAGTCGATTAGAGAAGAAAGCAACAACTTATACGAGCATCAACAACTTAATAGAAAGGAGCCGCTGACCGAAGGGACCCAGTCGACAGGAAATTTAAATAAACTGACCGAACCAACCAACGGAACACAAGAGCTACTCGTTGGAATTAATTGAAAAAATGACGCAAGATTCAAAATCTAAATATATCAATTAAAGATCCAATTAGGATTAGTTAAATATGTAATTGCATTACCTATATATATAGGAATGTTGTGTAATCAGTTGAATTATGAAATGAAGTAATAAAATTATCCAATTTTAGCTCTTAGTTACAGCTATTTCCTCGTATCATCAAATCTTCAAATTCCTTCAAAATTAGTTGGAATTAGTTAGAATTCTCAGTTTGTTTAGCTTCAGTAAGTTCTCAATTGACTTGAGAATGTTACATTTGGTATTAGAGCTCGCCGATCGAATCTAGGTCGCGAGTTCATCGATTTCATTCAAGATTGTTGCAAGTATGGCCAAGATCAGGAGTTCCTCAGATGATCATGGTACCGATTCAGTTTCGTCTACTAACTCCTATGGAAACCACCCAACCCCCCCTTCTGACATCGCTACCAGTTTGCACGAGCTCACTCAACGTATGGCAAATTCTGAATAGCAGCATTCACAACTATTGGCTCAATTTGATACCATGTTAGAGGATTGGCGCTTAATCAAATCAACTCAGAATCCTCCTCATACCCACCACTTCATCAAATGCCACCACCTTCTCCCAATTCACAATTTCATGTGCAACCACCTTCCAATTCCCAGCATCTCCATACTCCTTGTTCAACATATACTAATGGGTTCCATGTTTGTTCTCAATTTGAGCCTCAATATCTGCCTCATCCTGATCAATTTCATTTCCAAGAAAATCTAAGAAGGCCTGACATTTCCTTTTCTCATGACAACCAACGACATGAGGATGTTTGGGGTACTTAAGATCACATTCCCAAATGACACACACCACGTGCAGAATTATCAAAATTTGATGGTACTGGGGTCATCGACTGGATTGAAGATTGCGAGTTCTTCTTTGACATTACACACGCCCATGAAAACAGCAAAGTTCAGACAATAATTCCTTACCTTGTGGGTGAGGCAAAGGAGTGTTATCGCTATTTTAAATTAAATATTTATAATCCCTATTGATCGGAATTCAAAGATGAATTATTGGATAGATTTCATTCAGATATTAAAGACCCAATTCATGAGTTTAAACAGATCCAACAAAATGACAAGGTGGATGACTATATCAAAAATTATGAAAGAGTCAAAGCTGGGGTTATTGCTAAACAGTATCCAGATGAAGAATATTATCTTCTAGGTTTTTCGAGTGGTTTAAATGAGAAAATATCAGATGTTGTTATGTTATACAACCCTACAACTTTAAAGCAAGCTTACAAGCTGGCTTGACAGGTTGAAAATTTCATTAAAAGCCATAATAAAATGATCAAGCATATGAACAAGTCTTCTTATCAATCTTTTGTTTCAATTAAACCATTTAAACCACGAGAAGATACTACTACCATACCTGCTTTTGTCCTAACTATCTTATTGATAAACCAATCACCACACAATTGATCTTGGAACAGAAAAAGACTTTAGGGTCGTGCTTTAAATGTGGAGCAAAATTTTATTCAAGTCATAAATGCAGTTTCAAGGACCTCCATTTGATGGAGGGTGATGATTTGAGTGCAAATGATCAAGGGTTAGAAGAGGAAACAATTGATCTCAGTCTAGATACTATAGTAACCCTTGACACTGCAATCATAACACTATGTGCTCCTACTCCCTCTTCTACTCACAATACACTACTATTTTAAGGCACAATCCAAAATCTTGATATTATTGCCATGATAGATAATAGAAACTAGAGGTGGTAATCGGACGGGTCGGATCGGGTTCGGGTTCAGGCGGGTCATGTTGGGTTTGAGTTCGGACGGGTCAGGTCGGGTTCGGGTTCGAGCGGGTCAAGTCAGGTAAGTTTGACTAAAAAAAATATTGGGTCATGGGTCGAGTTTCGGGTTAACCTGATCAAGGTCGGTTGGTTTTTGGGTTGAACATTGTCGGATATTTTTGGATTTTGGGTCATTTCAGGTAAGGTTTCAGGTTCTTAGTAGCTCAAGTCATCTCGAGTTCTGGCTCATTCGGGTCCGGGTCGGGTCCAGTTTCAGGTCATCTGATATCGGGTGATCTCGGGTTTCGAGTTATTTTTGGTCGGGTCGGGTTCTTTTTTCTGATGTTTTATTTTGGATCGGGTCAAAATTCGAGTCGGGTTGGATTTCGGATCGTCAGACTTTAAAAGAATTCAAAAATTCATTTCAAACAATGTTAGGTCTAAATTATCAATTATGTTATAATCAATTTGATTTTTTAAATAATATAGATATGATTAATTAATATAGGTCTGGTAAGATCACTTTCAGATCGATATACTTCATTCATTTATTAACAAACTGAAGACATACTACTTATGATAATTTTGATTAATAGACATTATTTTTTATGATAATTTTAATTTATGACATATAAATTTTGATTAGTAGACATTATTATTATGATTCAAAATATAATTTTTGATTAGTCATCTCAGATTTTGAGTCGTTCAGGTCCGGGTCGGGTCAGATTCAGGTTAGTTTGACTTTCTAAAAAAATTAGATCAGATCAAGTTCAGATTCAGACGGATTTCTCAAGTTAGATCAAATTTTGCCACCTCTAGTAGAAGCACATATTTTTTTCATTAATTCTCTTGAACTTCTCACTTCTCACTTCTTCTGCTAAACTACATCTCTCATTTGAGCTAAACTATCTATTGACAAAGTTTGTTCTCAGTTATTTTTTCAATTACAGAAGCTTACCTTTCAAGATGATTTTCACGTATTGCATGTCACTGGCCATGATATGATTTTTGGAATGGACTGATTACATTCACACAGCCCAGTGATTTTTTATTCCGCAGCTTGCACCCTCACTCTACAGCTCTAGAGCAACAATGTCATTTTATGAGTACTACCTTAGACATCTTCACTTCATATTTCTGAGCAAGTGTCTAGCCTCAACAAGGAAGTTCATCATGATCCTTCCCTATTTCTAGCACATATATTTTATGCTGAGGCTTCTTCTTCTTCAACTACTTCTATCCTTCCCTGTCCAACGGTTACTTAACCAGTATCATGATATTTTTCAAACTCCTTCTTCCTTACCTCCTTTAAGACTTTGTGATCATAAAATAATTATTGATCCTAATTGTAAACATTTTCAATTACGACCCTACCGATTTTTATATTTTCAAAAATTACAAATTAGAAAGATCTTGGATGAACTTTTATCCAATGGTTTCATTCAACCTTCATCTAGTTCCTTTGCATCACGTGTTCTTCTAGTTAAGAAAAAAGACAACTTATGACGCATGTGTATAGATTATAGGAAACTCAATGATATGACAACTAAGAATAAATTTCTAATTCCTATAATTGATGACCTTTTGGATGAACTTAAGCATGCTTATTTCTTTTCTAAAATTGATTTCTGTTCAGGTTATCACCAAATTCTAATGTATATTGATTCTATCCCTTTGCCAACATTTAGAACACATGACGGATTATATGAGTTCAAGGTTATGCCATTTGATTTGACAAATGCACCTGTCACTTTTTAGTTTTTAGTGAATTCAATCTTTAAACCTTTTCTTCGTAAATTTATTTTGTTTTTTTATGACATATTAGTTTATAACTCTAATTTTTTATCTTATCTCTCTCATTTGTCTTCTGTGTTTCAGCTCTTGCAGGAAAATAAATTATTTGCAAAGCTATCCAAGTGTGAATTTGTAAGTACCCAAATTGAATACTTAGGTCACATTATAAGTTCTAATAGGGTTACTACTGATCCATCTAAAATTGGGGCAATGCTCAACTGACCAGTGCCCAAATCAGTTAAAGAACTTAGTTGTTTTCTTTGGTTAACTGGGTATTATAGAAAATTTATTAAAAAATATGGTTTAATTAGTAAATGCTTCTCTGATCTGTTAAAAAAGGATGCCTTCAGATGGTCATTACATGCACAATTGGTCTTTGATTCACTTAAAGAAACTCTCTCTCAAGCTTTAGTTTTAACTTTACCAGATTTTACCCAGCCCTTTGTGATTTGAGACCGATGCCTCTCAATATGGCATATGGGTTGTCCTCATGCAAGTTCATAAATCAATTGCTTATTTGAGTTAAAAGTTAGGTATTATGAATCAAGGATTATCTACATATGAAAAGGAACTTCTTGCCTTAATAAATGTAGTGATCAAATAAAAATACTACTTAATAGGCAGTAACTTTACCATCAAGACTGTCCAAATTAGCCTCAAAAATTTATTGGAACAAAATATTCATACTACCTTATAGCACAGGGGTTTAAGAAAACTATTGGGCTTGAATTATACAATTGAATACAAAATGGGATTGAAAATAAGATAGCTGATGCACTATCTCGGGTTAAAGGGCAAAATGGAGAATTAGTCGCTCTTCAGAGGGAATTTCTAGCTTTTTTCTGAACTGACACCTCAGTGGGTCTTAGATATTATTAAGAGTCATGCTAATGATTCTTGGATTCAAAATTTACAATCAAAATTAGCATCTTAGGTTCAGGATGAGCATCATTTATCTGTGCATCAGGGTCTCCTACATTTTAAAGTCAAAATCTGTGTAGGGACAACTAATAATTTGCGCCAAGTTCTACTGCAGGAAGTTCATGATTCAGCTATTGGAGGGCATTCTGGCACTGTTGTCACTTATCATCGTTTAAAACAGTATTTTTACTGGCCTAATATGAAACAAGATGTGATACAATATGTTAGATCTTGTACTAACTGCCAAATGACTAAACCGAAATATATCTATACCCCTGGGTTATTACAACCCTTATCTATTCCTCTTGAAGTTTGGTGTAGTGTGGGCATTGATTTTATTACAGGTTTACCAAAATCTGCTGGTTGTGAAGTCATCATGGTTGTAGTTGATAGACTAATCAAGTTTGCATACTTCCTTCTCTTATCTCATCCTTACACTACCGTAACAGTTGCCAAAGCTTTCTTTGAAAATATTTTCAAAAATCATGTCTTGCCCACCTCTATAATTTCTGATCGAGATCCAATTTTTACAGGTCGATTTTAGCAGGAATTGATGCGCTTATTTGAAATACAACTCAATATGAGTTCTGCTTACCATCCTCAGACCGACGCCCAAATGAAACAAATTCATCAGTGTTTGAAAAACTACTTACATGGCATGCTCTTGGATAAACCAAAGAATTGGACAACTTGGCTTCCCCTTTTCAAGTATTATATGGATACCCTCTGCCTCAGCCATCCTTGCGACATCCTCCTAAGAGTAACATCAAGGTTGTTGACTCTCTACTTTGTGAACGATATCGTACCATGACCCAATTGAAAATCCAATCTCTTCATAGCTCAACAACACATGAAGAAATTTACCGATCAACATCGTACCGAGCGATCCTTCAGTACCGGTGATTGGATATACCTGAAGCTTCAACCATACCGCCAACTATCGCTTTCAGGCTGGCAATATCAAAAATTCAGTCCTCATTTCTATGGTCCATTCGAGATTGAACAACGTATTAGAAAGGTTGCGTACCGATTATGCCTACCGATGGGCTCGGCCATTCATCATGTTCTCCATGTGTCTCAATTAAAAAAACATATCGATAGAGGTACCAATTTCTCTCATACCCTTCCAATTTCATGCCCAGAAGGCCAATTGAAGATCTATCCACTTCAAATCCTCGCCCGTCGTGCGGTGAAGCGAAATATGGCGCTTCCTCAGTTATTGATCAAGTGGTCAAACCTATCTGCGAAAGATGCATCTTGGGAAGATTACGATGTCCTCGCAAAACATTATCCATCTTTCATTTTTGAGGACAAGAATAATTTTGAGGAGCTGGGATTGTGAGAATATGAAGGTGAAGCTTAGTCGATTAGAGAAGAAAACAACAGCTTATACGGGCATCAACAATTTAATAGCTCGGGCAAGGAGCGCAGGCAGAGAATTAAAAGAAAGGAGTCGCTGACCGAAGGGACCCAGTCAACAGGAGATTTAAATAAACTGACTGAACCAACCAACGGACCACAAGAGCTACTCGTTGGGATTAATTGAAGAGATGACGCAAGATTCAACATCTGAGAATATCGATTAAAGATCCAATTAGAATTAGTTAAATATGTAATTGCATCGCCTATATATAGGGATGTTGTGTAATTAGTTGAATTATGAATTGAAGTAATAAAATTATCCAATTTTAGCTCTTAGTTACTCTTATTTCCTCGTATCGTCATTAGCAAATCTTCAAATTCCTTCAAACTCAGTTGGAATTAGTTAGAATTCTGAGTTCGTTTAGCTTCAGTAAGTTCTCAGTTGACTTCAGAACGTTACAGACCTATAATACAACCATGCAACGTAAATCACCAAGACACCAAATACGAATGTTATCTTCTTTTTAATGCCGATAAAAGAATATGGTTGATTGAACTCAGAAGGGGTGGGGCTGCTGGTGACTTGTGAGCCCTAATTGCTGCAAATTAAATAGAAACAAGTTCTGAGCCCAAATAATAAAATAGAATTTGATAGTCCATATGTTAGGCTTGATCCGTTATTGGCCCAAATACTAGAGTTAAAAAATATTTTTTCTGTGATAATATGAAATTCTAATTTTAAATATTCATAAAGAATTATTTCATTAAATTTCGAATATAATCTTATAGAACTTTACCCTGAGTTTAAATCTAATCTATATTTCTTAAAACTTATTAAAAATTAAAATCTCTCAATTTTATTCTTCATAATTTTTCTCTACTATTTAATTTCCATCAAAATTTGTACAATACATCAAACAGACAACGTTATTTTCAAATAAACTAATGATAAATGATAAATACGTTTAATTTTATTTCACTCAAATGTCACGGAAAATCAGAATACGATTTTTTTTCCATCCATAAGGTAGAGTATCTGCAATAATCTATCTATACATCATGCGATGAAAACGATCATGATCAATTGTATCATAAAAAGTGATTTGGTTTGCATGAATACTATGCACATAGCATCAATTAATGTACCATTGTATCAACGAAACAACTATGATTCATGCTTTAGCTTAAAATAGCAACTTAAAAACTAAACAATGCAGTTAATTTCGTCAAAAAAAAATTAAAGTTAATTTCATGCAATGAAAATAAAGTTTGGTTCCTCCCTCTTTCCAGCGAAATGATGAAGCCTGCCCGCCCAATAAACTTTACTATCATAAAATTATTTGGATTTTATTCAGTTTTCCAAGGTTTGTCGTACTTCCTCTTAGCAATCAATTCATCAATTTTTTTTATTGAAAAGTTGAGAGCTCTCAAATTTCATAATTATCTATAAGAGCATACGCATTGGTGTCGACTGTCAAAATTAAATTTTTATGCCATGTTATCAATTGAAATTCAAATGACAATTATCAAATGAGATTTGACAATGAAATGCGGATGCTCTAAGAACCTTCATCTGAGTTTTGAACCCACGACCTCCTACACAGAGGGTATTATCTTTTTATCATTAAATCAAAGGCCGATTCTCAATTCACCAATTTTTAATTGAGCTATCAGAGGCATTCATTGAGCTGACTAGACAGGATAAACACACAAACTTGTATTTATACTATAAAAAAAAACAATTATTCATCGACTGTAAAAACAATTATATGCTTATTTCAAATTTTAAGTCGAGTTAAATCATCTTCCAAGGAGCAGCCACAAAGAAAAAAGGAATAACAAAATAGAAAACGAGAGGCCGGTAAAAAAAAAAAAACTTATATTCAGGACTGAAGCTGGCAATATTTGTTTTCTGCATTTCCGTAAATGTTATTGTATAAGTTCTTTTTTTATATACCTATGTTCAGCAGAAATTGTTATTGTAAACTAATGTTGTGTGGAGGCCAATTTCCTCATTTGTATTCCTACAAAACACTCATACACAGTCATACTGGTGCTTTAATTAAGTCTCAATTCAACCGAAATGAACTTGAGCCGGGGAACCACATGACTAGAGAGTAGAGACAAATATAACTAGGCCTCAAAATAATCATAAGTTCGATCATGTTGCTCTCTTACAATGACCTTACTATTTGTGTAAGATAAATCCAGCATACGCAAATGGCAAATGGCAGCTCATGTACTGCCGAGTTTGCAGGAAAGATAACAAGGAAATAAAATATAATGACATGTTAACATAAAAAGAGACCCACAGGCGCACATGTCATGCTTCGACTTATGAAAAAAGTATGAGCGCTTTAAGCTGTTCACCGTGTTGTCTCCATCCCAACAACCCACCCCATATTTGTTAAACGCAACTATATATTTATTAAATATAAATACATTTTTTTTTCTGATAAATTATCTGCCAGTTTTCATTTGTTCCCGGAAACAATATCGAAAATTCATGCAGAAATGTAAACTAATCCAAGATAAAAAAGATAATCTCCCGACTTAAAAGAAACACTATCCCCATAATTCCCTAAACAACATATATGAAAAACTGATCAAAACAAACAAACCTCACATATGAACAAACACAAATTGAATTAAAAAACTAACGATCTAGCGATGAAGTCTGTTCCTCTGAACATCTTTCAAATCCACAAGAACGTCGTCAGACAGAAACTCCAAATCGTTATTCATACTTGTATATATAAAAAATTGAGATAGAACATTAAAATAAAATGAACGTTATGAAACATAATTATACCCTTGAAAAATAACTGAATTGCGAAACTATTAACAGCATGTTTTATCAGAAAAAATATTAATAGCAAGAGTTTGATAATTTTTCAATAAATATAAATTATATTTAATATAGATATGTTAACTTAATTTATTAATAATTATATATTTTTATTCAATAACAATGTAGTTGTGTTTGATAAATGGTTAGGGATCACTTGACAATGAATTATTTTAACAATCTTGACAATTAATTCTATAATAAATAAATAAATCTTAAAAATAGAAAAAAATTATAAATATGTTCTTTTACTTATAAATTGATAGTGTTTTAAATTTCATATAATTTCATTATCGTTTGATAGTCCATCAAAAATCATCAAAATTCTATACAATTTATAATTGTTACAATGTATTTGATGAATTATCAAACGATAATAAAGTCACATAAAATTTAAAATAATATCAATCTTCCAAGTAAAAAAATATTTTTATATTTATTTCAGAATCCATTGTCAAGTCATCCCCTCCTTAAATATGGGGTGGGACTTCGATGTGGAGACTCAAGAGGTGGACGTTAAAGAAAGAAAGCAAATAAAGTTTGGTGAAGAATAGGACTAGGGGTGTTAATGGGCCGGGTCAGGTTCGGGTCGGGTCACATTATTTTTTTTTATCCAATCTGAACTCGACCCGATTAAATTCGGGTCAAAAAATCTTGATCTATATCCGACTCGATCGGGTCACGGGTCAATCCGACCCGATCCGTGTAAAATAATTAATTAATTATTAAATATTTTTATATAATTTAAAGTAATTAAATATTAACTAATTTATAATTAATCTTAATTAGTGTATAATTAGTGTATATTTAAGTTTTAATTAGTACTAAATCATAAAATTACTTCAAAAAACATAATTAATCGGGCTATCTAGCGGACCACCGGCAGCTTCCACTCACATGACCACCATGTGAACCGGAGAAACATAGCGATCATAAGTTGGCATGAGTTTGTTGTTTGATTTAGCTTTCAAAATATTTTTTTTAGTATTAAAGATGAGATTTTGTGCTTTCAAAATATTATTTTTTAAGGAAAAAGATATGAAAGATAAAAAAGGTGTTGGATAATTTCAAAATTGAGATTCTTGAAAAATAACAAGTTTTCAAGTGTTAATGACAAATTCAAATTGTTGAATCTGATCTAACTTTATGAACGATTCATTTACATTACAAGTTTATAATAAATTGAGAAAACCTTGAAAAGAAATCTTAAATTTTATTTCTCAAAATAAGATGACAATTTAACACTGATAGGGATCACTCAACTCTTTTTTTTTTTTTTGAGCGAGTAACTATCAACTTATCAAGTACCAACTATTGCATTATATAGTGCGGCGCAACAAAGGATCCAAAGTACAAACCCTTAATTTTTTTTAAGGATAAATATGTTTGTCCCCGTCGTATCGTCCTAAATTATTATCCCCAATAACTAATTTTCATTTAAAGACGATGCACTTCTGAAGTTTATTTCTATTTTTGTAGAAGTCTCTTAAAGACGTCTTTCTATCAACTTTAATTTAAAATTTGAAAGCCCGTGAGTTTCTTCTCCGCTATTTATTTCATAATATCTTCTCACCTATCATTCTTTTTATTTTGGGATGTGAAGTTCTTATTTGAATACGCTTCTCCCTCTTAGATTATTTGCTTAATTATTTCTTAATCTAAATATTTTTGTTGTTGTTGTTCTTCTTCTTCTTCTTCTTTTGTTTTTATCTAGAAAAACTCTTTTATTGTATTTAATATTTAACAGTAAGAAGCATTTAAATTGAATTTGATCATCGTCACTTTTTAAACTTGAGTTTTTTTCTTTTGTGAATATTTTTGTTGCATGAAGATGGTTGGATTTATAATCATACTTAAATATATTCTAAGAATACTTAAAAATATAGGAATATTATTATCATCCCCAGCCTTTTATCCCCATTCGTTGTGCCCAAGCGAAAATTTTCCATTTTAAGCATTCAATTAACTTTTTATATGTTTCCGACTTTCCATTTTTAGAACTGCATAGGACATTAATAATTCAAAAAAAATTGAAATTGAAATAGCGTCTCTTTAAGAAAATTAGAGAGAGTTAGCACTTGGTAAAAACTATCAAATTTACTTATATCTATTATACTGTGCTATTTATATCAAGTGTTGTGATTATTTATTTGTATAAATGGTGGAATTTAACCACCAAAGTCGGTTGATGTATATAGCAAAAATTAATAGATATAAATAAAATTGATAGTTGATGCCATTAGATACAACAATTACCAAAAACGTAGATATAAATAACATGGATATAAAATAACAATATTTTAAGTTATTAGAATTTTAGTAACTGGCACAGTAAATATAAATAGGGACAACTAAAGATATAAATAATGTCAGAATGAAAATCAATTGATGGCGCGCTAATTTTTTGTGTCAAATTTATTGTTGCTGTAAATAATCTAAACATTTAAGGTCAATTAATATAAACTAACGGTTGATTATAAATTAATCGACCAGTTGCCTAGAAACAGAAAAAAATAGTGAATCTAATTGATGTCGCTGAGATTGCATGTTATGGTCAATAAATATAACTAGTTTCATTTAGATGTTGAAAAAATTATTTATCAATGACTCCTTCATTTAGTATTAATAACATAAATATTAAATATAAATAACAGTCAAAATATTACTTTGACTCTTGACAGTCAATTTTTGGGGACAAAACGCGGGGACAAATAATTGGGGACTATTATCAGCCTCCTTTTTTTTTATCCAATACACACCCTTAATTTTCTTTTAGAATATTATTACAGTCCCCGACTATTTGTCCCCAAATTCTATTCCTAATAACAACCTTCTATTTTTAACAAACGATCCTTAATTAATTCATTCCATTTATAGTAACTTCGTCTGAAGCGTCTCGTCCGTATAGATATTTTCAATTTTGATATTTGTAATCGAATCTCTTCGATAAAAAATATAAATGAAAGATCATTTGATTTCCACCGTCTTCTTCTTTTGCATCTTCCATGTCCCTCATATTCCTCTATCTTTTATGATATATAATTCATTTCTCCGCATGACACCTATTCGTTCCTCTCTCGTTTTATTTTTCTGAACTTTTTGAATTTCTTTTTCAAATTTTCTGAAGGGAAGCGGGCTGAAATTCCCGAGGTTCGTTCTCTCCTTTTGACGAATGGCAAAGGTCTAAATAAAATTTCTGCTTTCCGATAATTGGTTGTTCGGGTGAAAATATAGATTTTGTTTTCTTCTGACTTTGTCGTTTCTGCACTTCATGTTTACTATTTTTTTCTTTGAATTATTATTTTTCTTTGATTTCAGGACAATTTATGTCATACCAAATTTGATGCTCTCTTTCGGATATCAATATAATATATTCAGATCAGGGGCGGAAGTAGGATTTTAATCGGGGCAATTATCAGATTGTAATATCTTATCGTGTTTAAATCCATTAACTAATCGGGTATTAAATAAAAATAATAATAATTTAATATATATTCTTACCTAATAAAAAACTATCAAGATAATAACATTTTATATATTAAAAATAACAACAAAATAAAATTCAAAATAATAGATAATCAAGTTGATGAAGAAAGTTTTCCTCTACGGAACTTCATAGTTTGACATTTTTGCATAATTATTTCATTATGCATGATATTAAAAATTTTTTCAATAAAAATAATTAGATAATACAGGGAGAGAAAAATTTTCCGGAGGACAAACTACCGAAAATATTACCTAAAAGCACTATTTTTCAAAATCTAAGGAGACAATTACCCCCTGACATAGAGTGGATCCGCCCCTGATCCAGAATTCCAAGTTATTCAAGTTCTAAGATTGTTGTTTGAGCACTCAAGAAGAAAATATTATATTTTCTTTAATCCTTTCTAGTTTTATAATTTTAACGGTTTGAGTCCTTTTGATGTGTTTGAACAGCGTGCATCAGAATTATCAAAAAAGAAAAAAAAAGAGGAGAGTTAATCAAAATTTGGAGCAAAGCTTCCGTACAGTGAATGATTAATGAACATGTAAGGATGGTTGTAATGTTGGTTTCTAGTTCCAATTCAAACATCAGTTGATATATGCTTATAATAATAATTCACCTATAAATAAAAAAGCCGATGGTCTTGTGATCTCTTCGTGACATGATACTGATGTATTAGTGTATAAATAATTATTTTGACAAATATAAATAGTTTCACAATATGTATATCAAATCAATCATTCAATACATCTAATCAACTACGGTATGTGTTATTAATATAAATAATTATTCTATTACATATAAATAATTCAAATAATTGATATAAATAGTGATATAATCAAATCAGTTGTGATACACACTGATGACTATTTGAGAGGGCACATTGCAGTAATAGTAATACGTTTGTATAATAGATATGAATAGTTAGTAAAACAATGTAAATAATTAGAATTATTAGTATAAATAGTCCAAAGCAAAGAAGCATGTGTTTTGCAGTTTTAATAAAGTGCTTGCATAATAGATATAAATAGCACATCCAACTGATATTATAAGTAGCATACATTTTTAGTATAAATAGTAGCTCAGCACAAAACTAGCAATTTGAGGGATCCAAATGTCGCTGACTATTGAGTTGACGCTTTTCAGTTAATTTGAGGATTTTTTTTTTTTGGGACAAAACGTTGGGACGATTATCAGCCTCATTTTCTTTTTTGCTTCTCAATGACGAGAACCCATCTCGGACCACAAAATTAATTAATTTCAGCGTGAATGCCGTGAATCGAGCAGTATCAATCCGGACTCCTGATGCTTTTCCTTTTTTACAGCATTGCTAATGCATCAGTGGCCGTCCGATTTTACATGGTACATATCTCATTCAAGAAGAAGCGTCTGATTGGCGCTGCCATTTGTTCATTGCAGAGGATTTGAATGCAAGCACAGTCCCCCCACTATAACTGTCTCCAAAGTGGTAACCTAATTGACAACAATAATTTTGAATTTAACTTAAAGTCAGGGGCCCACCATGTGAATATTGTTACATTTTTAATGCTTTCTACAGTTTTTCAGAATCTCATTGATCAGGTCTACACTTACATAGTCTCTATTGGATCATTCTGGAAGAATCACTCTGTGCACAATACAGCATTACTTATATTAACTCAATTATTAAATCACAGTGTAATTGCACTATATGACAAATAAGAAGTCAGTATTTGCACCTACTGGGCAGCCAGAAAATATTTGCTTTAAAAAACGATTATTCTATAGGAGGCTTGATTTTCAACCTACTTATGGTTTTATTAACTCCTTGAGGAAGACCATGAAGCTAGAACGACATGCTCGGATGCTCTCAAGCACTCGGATAAAAAGGAACAATGAGATAATTTGAACTGCCAGGACTCCATTAATATAATAATTTTGATGATATCTTTGAATCAAGTTATAAATATTTTTAAGTTAAATAAGTTTTTTCCTTGACTTTACTCCTTATCTCAAGAAAATAATGATGATGATAAGCGGGGACAGAGGCAGAATTTTGAAGAATGGAGGTCAAGTATGCTTGTATATTTTATTTTTCGCCAACCAAGTAAGAAAAACCTTATTTTATATTTATGTTCAATTAAATTTTTAAAAATATATATAAAAGATGAATTAGGCTAAGTAAGATTTTTCTTTAAAAGAAGTTGAAAGTATTTCACCAAGATGCTTGAAAAAAAAAAGCGTTATTAGGTTCATTTTATGGAATTTTTTTTAAACAAGCAATTCTCTACCATACAACTCATATCACTCTCATACAAATTGAAAAGTTGCAAGAGATGTGGAGAAAGACAAGTATCATTTTCACTTGAGACTTCTATTTCAACTAGTTAATTGTATAAATAACATAATACTTAATCATGTAACAATTTTTATTCATAGTTTTTCTATCTCTGTTTTGGTTAACTATAATATCCAAGTAAAAAAGATTTATAACAAAGCAATTATATGATATCTATTTTCATCATCAAAGTAATCTAATTTAATTAAACTGATAGCATATGCTGGATAAATAATAGGACATTTGACGAGTAAACTTTTTATTTTGAGTTACTTATATTTCTTTTTATTTTTTTCTTGATAGGAGTTTTGTTTCATTTAAACAAGTCCATCAAAACTTCTTTAAACTGCAACTAAAATGAATTAGTACCTATGCTTAGAGTATTGAAAATATCCAAATGGATCAACTCATCCTATAAAAATCCGTGGCTATGACCCGTCCTGATTCGGACCGGTCTAGACCCATGAGTAACCCGGATCTAGAAAAAAAATTTGATCTTAACAAGAGTCCAATTTCAAATTTCTCACATTGGCCTCCTCTAATCCTTCCCATCCTTACCTGTCACCTGTCTAAACCCGTTTCTCCTTAAACCCGACCCACCTACCCGTCTTAGACCCGACCCGCCCCTTAAACCAGGACCCGGACCCGACCCCGACGGGTCAACCCGTGAAACCCGAACTCAGAACCCGTGATACCCGGGCAAACCCGGACCCGCTACCCACTAACCCGGCCTAATTTATAGTTTTAATATAAAGACAACTCCGAAGAATATAAAGACACCACCAAAACATTTAATGTTTTTTAGCATTGTCAGAATGTGATTAGAGGATTGATGCAAGTTTCCAACGAGCTAACTGGAACTGGCACTCTGTTTCATTAGATGACTTTGACTATATATGCATCACTTGGTAGTGAGTAATTTTATTCGGTGTTAGCAGGGATAAAGAAAGAGAGACAGATAATTAATTATAATGGATTATGAATGGAATGATTTCTCTATTCTTAGACTACAAATTTAAAAATACAAGATTGCATCAAAATAAGGAAAATAATAATGCAAAAAACAGGAAAACAATCAAGACAAAATTCTACACATTGCCTATAATCTATTTTAATACAATTAATACTAAATATCAAACATTCGGCACACGGTTTCTAAGTATTGATATGGTATAAGAATTAAGAATACCAGAGGTTTTTCTAAGACTTGATCTAAAAAAAATAAAAATACTAAAAACATTTTAAAAATTTTCTTTATATCAAAAAATGATGGGATGTAAAAAAATTCTATTTTTTGAATTTTCTAAGTATTAGTTTTGGATTTTTAAAAATGACCTAGAAAATATGTATTATTTTATTATTATTATTATTGAATCATTTTTAAAAATCCAAAACTAATACATAGAAAATTCAAAAAATAAATTTTTTTTACATCCCATCATAATTTGATATAAAGAATTTATTAAGACCCATAAATCAAAATTTGGAGATGATTTAACTATATATTTTGAGTATGTAGCAAATTTGATCATTAACTACACGTAGCACCCAAACCTCTATATATATATTTGCATATGCACAAAATTACTTCACAATAAACGCAATCATAATTCGCAGACAACTAGAATTTTTTTTCTAATTAATGATATAGAATCTTGAATTCTTTCGTCACACATTTTAAATTTTTTAATCGTAGTATCATACTAAAAAGATCTGAAGAAATTGTAACCGAGCATTACTTTTGTTTTTTTTTCCGGTGATAATCAATTCTTACCTTGAAAGGCAGTGCATTTAAGGGTGTCAATTATTGATTCGATCCGATCTGACATAACTTAAAGATAAGTTGTTCAGATATGAATTTAATTTTTTTATCCGAACCGGGTTGGGTTCGGGTTAAACCGACCCGACCCGATTAATTATATATTTTTGAAGTAATTTTGTGATTTAGTACTAATTAAAGCCTAAATATATATTAATTAAGATTAATTATAAATTAATTAATATTTAATTGCTTAAAATTATATAAAAATAATTAATAAATATTTAATTATTTTATACGGGTCGGATCGGATCGGGTTGACCCGTGACCCGGTCGAATCGTGTAGAATCATGTATGGGTCAAATAAATTTAATCTGAATTTAAAGAGGTTGGAATTCAAATCAGATAAAAAAAATACTAAAATAATATGACCTCACCCGATCCGACCCATTAACACTCCCTAAGTGCATTGCAATTTGCAAACTTCTATACGAAAAGGGTAAGTCTATTTTTAATTTTCAGGAGCCAACCAAAATTATTTTATTATATTGCTGATTGCTCTCTTATCTTAAAGTAGGGGTGTCAATGAGTTGGGTTGAGTCAGGTCGGGTTCAGATTATGTCATATTATTTTATTATTTTTATTGATCTGATCCGAATCCGAGCCGTTTAAATTCAGACAATTTTTTTTATCCATACCTGAATCGACCAGATCACGGGTCGAATCGGTCCACCCCGTGTAAAATAGTTAATTATTTATTAATTATTTTTACATAATTTTAAGCAATTAAAAATTGATTAATTTATAATTAATTTTAATTAGTATATCATTAGTATATATTTAAATTTTAATTAGTACTAAATCATAAAATTACTTTAAAAAAATATAATTAATCGAATTGACCTAAACCCGATTCGACCCGATTAGGGTCAAAAAAGCTAAACTCATATCCTATCCATTTATCTTCAGATCATATCAAATCAAATTCGAGTTAACCCGTCAGATTGGATCAACAATTGACACTCCTATCTCGCAGCAAGAAACTGACACCACGTGGGCATCGCATGCACCTGATTGTTTTTGCGCATGTTCCATCAAAAAGAACTTAGTTACAACTTTTTTTAATCCACAAAAAAACTTGATACAACTTATTCATAAAAAAAGTAGTTATAACTTTTCTGTTCATGTACAGCATAAAAATTAACTACATAATATAATTATTAACCATGAGTGTATATTTATTAAACGTTACATTATTTTGTACAAAATATATAATAACTATCAGTAATTTATTTAATAAAAAAATTTATAATTTTTCACTTTACGTCCAATATAAAAATTAAACGACTGATATAATTATTAAAAATATATATTTATTAAATAAAATATATAATTATTAATTATAGAAATTGTAACTATGCCGTGCGGATATTTTTGTTTTTAAAGAAGCGGATACGTTTTCAATTGAAGTCGGTATCCATCAGGATCCAAATCTGTTTTTTTTGGAGATACCGGACAAACATTGTACATAATATAGATTTGACCGATTTATTTTAATAAATCAGATTCCAGCTTTTAAAAGTTGCCTACCTTCAAAGTACGTAATTATGAAACGGTGTTTTGGATATCTAAAATTCTAAATAGACATGAAGTGGAGCAGCGCCAGCGGACATAGTACTATTATTATGCGCAGATAACGCTCCCCGCACAAGTAAACTGAATTTTCACAAAAAATGAGCGCTTCTCAGAAATTTATATTACAACAATCTTTTTAGACTAATGACTAAGAATATCTTTGGTGTACAAGATTGGTGTGCAAAATTAAGTACAATCATCACATCTCTTTCAAAATTATCTTCAGATATTTTGGGTTCGCATAAATAAATCCTTATCCATTTCAATTTACCAAAGAATTCCTAGATTTGGATCCCGAATTCACATCCCCTACCATATGTGTGATGACGGGGTCTGTCATTGTGCCTATGATATGGGACCCACTAAATAAAAATAAAAAATCTCTCTATTAGCTAAAATCTAAATTGTTTAGATAAAAATAGACTGATGATCATCCCATGCTAAGGACTTGCCATTTTATGGCAGCAGACGCGGATCCCCCGTTTAAAAGTATTATGCCGAAGGCCCCCTATCTTTTAGGAATTAGGGAAGACAAGGACATGTGAACTCCCAGGATGATTTTTATTTTATTTTTGATAAAACAGTAGACACTCCTTTGAACAAGAAATACATTTGTGATTTGAGCTTAGTTACTTAATCGTGCTTACAGGATCACTTACTTAGAGCTCATCTATTTTTTGAGTAAATTATTCAATATTTAGTTAAGTATCGCTACTTACTCAAAATTCTCGAAGAAAAATTTCCAATGAAATGTGCATCAAATTATGAACCCTGGACCAATTAGCATATGCACAAAAAATCAAATAAAAATTATAATGATTATGGTAACTTCTTTACTAATTATTCGCTTTGAAAGCACGCACTTCAATTTATGAAAATAGCATATGCAAATGGGGTATGAAAGCTCCAGTAGAATTAGTATCAGTAATTGCACAGTTAGAACACAACATTACCAGAATCACACCAGCATAAACCATATACCCACATTTTCTAAAATCAGAAACCCGTACGCATACTAATTACTAACCCAACAATCATCATAAAACTGATTAACTGGATTTAAAATTTTAAAATTAAATTACAGACTAGATCAGATCAGACCAATTACGTCCTTACAAGACCAAATCAAGAACTTACATAACTGCAATCGGTGCATCGGCGGAGGCCATTCTCATTGCAATCATTACAGGCCCGAAATCCACACCCTTTCTCGCTGTACAGCTTCCTACTCCCATTACACTTCCCACAGAGCACAAACCTCTCGCCAGCACACGATTGACACACAGCCGGAGGACCCATCGGTGCACCATCGACAAGTCTCTTCAGTTCACCAGTTTCATGCAGCCGTCTGATCTCCTCGGCTCCGCCAATGTGTCTGCCGCCGACAAAGAGCTGAGGGAGAGAGATCTTGCCGTGGTGATGGCGAAGGAGTGACTTGAGCTCATCGAGAAACTGGTGGTCTAGGGACACATCACGCTCATCGAAGGAAATACGAAGGGAGCGGAGGATAGATCGGGCTGAGCGGCAGTCAGTGAAAGTGGATCTGACAATGCGGAGTGAGGTGAAGTAGAAGACAACACGGCGGTGGTCAGGAGAGTGAGAGGGGGCGGGAGGGAGGGAGCGGCGGAAGGCGCGGAGAGCAGAAGCCGCAAGACGAACCCGGTGGAAGACACGGAGAGAGGAGGAGAGGTGGAGCGGAGAGGAGGAGGGAGTGGAGGGGGAATTGTCGAGAAGGGATTGGAGGTCTTTAAGAGTGGGGAAGGTGTAGGAAGGGGAGTGGGAGATGAGGTGGAGGGATGGGGAAGAGGGAGCGGTGGAGGCAGTACTCGAATCTGAGCGAGTTTTTACCCACCGCGGCCACATTAGAGAGAGAGAGAGAGAGAGTCAGTGATGTGTGGTGTGAGGTAGAAAGAGACTGAACGGCGGCCGGCGGGAGAGGAGCTGCGGCCCTTTGGGGTTTCGGTTTGAGGGGAAGAAAGAAAAAACTAAAGACAACGAAAGTGCAGTAGTGTAACTTGCATCTGAATTTACTCTTCTTGGTAAGAAGACTGATCCTATGTGGAAAGTAATGAGTACAGATATATTGTGGCGGGTCATAAGGCCATAATTTTCATGGGCCCGGCCCGTTTTGAATTGGAATCGTGCGTTTTGGGTATCGCCGTCGGTCATTCACAGATTAATTGTCATGTATATCAGATTTTTTTAAATATAATAATTATAAAAATCATATTATTAATAATAAGAATGATAAAACCAAATTTTTAAATCTACGAATGTCAGTGCGTCACCGACAATGGCGCAGAGCAAACGCGCCATACGCATCATCATGCGATGACGTCTTTATTGAAATCGCGCATAACGCTAACGATAATGACGCATTTGTCTTCTACAAATACCAACCGCATAGACCTGCGCGTGTATTTATAGTTATCAAAAACTCATTTTTAGACAAACGCGCTGGCGCGTTTATACAAAGACGCCACTGACAATAACGCGTTTACACAAAAACATCACTAACAGTGGCGCGCTGCCATTCGTAAATTTAAAATTTTACTTTTATCACTCTTATTATTAATAATATGTTTTTTATAATTATTATATATAACAAAATCTGCGTATATATCGGCACTATACAGTCTGCGGTCTGCCCCAGAAAAAGAAAATTAATGAAATGGTAAGGTAGGGGAAGAAACTCTAAGTTTGCTTTAAGGAATATAATATTTTACGGGATTCGACACCAGTAATATATTTCTTACCATGTTCTAATTTAAAAGATTATTGTTCGGGGAGACGTACAACTTATCTCGTTAGGTGCGGCTTTGGATTTCTTGGGATGTATTGGACAAAAAAAATCGTTATACTTTTCTTAATTATTAATTAATTAGTTTGTTAATATTTATTAGTTTCACTGCTACTGAGCTTCAAAAGTCGATCACGAAGATGTAATTTTTTTTTTTACTTCTATATCATCTACTAACATCTCATCCAATTTTATAGAGGATGGGAACATAAAGCTTTTATATGAAAATTAAAAATAAAAGTCCATCCCGAAACGAAATGGAAATTGGAGCAATTCCTGTCAGGAATAGAAAAAAAATCCGTACTGTAAATGATGATATCATAATTTCAAAATTATCCGAATCAATACCAAAAAAGCAACTTATTTGTACTATGTACATCATAAATTTTGCTCCGCACACTAAATAAAACTTTTTAATACTCACTGCAACAAAAATGTAAAAATTATCACTTCAGATTTTATTTTATAAATATTATTACAATTATTTCAGATTTAATTAGAAGGATTATAATAATTTAAAAATTATTTCATGCATAAATAAATTTTTATGATGTAAATAACACCTCCCATATCTATATGATCGGATGAAATTATAGTTGTTGACCGCTCAATTAAGCTACCATAGATGGTTAATAATACTTGTTGGTGAATTATTGCTTGAGGCGAGGCTTCGACTTATTGAAGGCCTACCTAAATAATGATAGTTCGTTAAATTAACAGCGAGTTCACTGAGGATGTAATTTAGCTTGTAACTTGCTGTCTGCTTATATTTATTTGAATAATTAATCTAGCTAGTTTTCTTCGGCTTGATCATTAGAAAATTGGCTAGATCAAACTATAAAAAAATATATATTTGAATTGACATTTCTATGTTCAGTTATAATATAATTCGACTATTATTTAATATATTCAATTAAATATCTAGTACAAAAGAAATACTTAAGATGCAGATCGGAATCAATAAAATTTATTATAAATTTCGTATCAAAAATTACTGTGGTGTCATTAACTTAGTAAATTTATTTAAGAAAAATATAATTGCTTCATAATTTATTTCATAGATATGAATTAAAAATAATTATGATAAAGATTAATATTCTGAGTGCAGGGAGAAGCGTAGGCCGGTAGAAAAAAAAAACACACACACAAAATGATTCATTCACGCATCCTCACTTTTACACTTTTTCAGCTTTGTTCATCTTTTCGTTGTGTTTGGATCGTACAAAGAATAGCATAAGAATAGAGAAATTGAGAATAACAAATAAGGATATTGAAAAAATAGTGATTTTTCGTAGTGTGAGGATAGTAAAAAGGTGATGTTATTCCGAATGGTAGAAATATTATTTGGATTGTTTGTCAGAAATAGAAATTGAGAGTTGAGAAGAACAACATTTATTCCATCCTCACCACAGAATAGCAAATTTCGGAATAACAAATTTACGTTTGGATACACACCTGTTATTCCTATTCTGAGAACGGCTGCTATTATGCTATTCGTGACCCATCCAAACATACCGCGATTGTCTCAAAAAGGATGATGCTTCAGTCCTAAGTCATATTCCTGAAATAGCACGGAATTAGGGGTGTCAATGGTCGGGTCGGATTCAGGTCAGGTCATATTATTTTTTTTTGATCCGACATAAATCTGATCCGATTAAATTCGGATCAAAAAATCTTAACCCATACCTAAGGATGTCAATTATTGACCCGAACCCGATCCGACCCAACATGACCCCAAAATAAATGGGTCGGGTATGGGTTTAATTTTTTGACCCGAATCAGATTGGGTTGGGTTCGGGTCAACCTGACCCGACCCGATTAATTATATTTTTTGAAGTATTTTTGTGATTTAGTACACTAATTATATACTAATTATACACTAATTAAGATTAATTACAAATTAATTAATATTTTATTGCTTAAAATGTATAAAAATATTTAATAAATATTTAATTATTTTACACGGGTCGGGTCGACCCGTGACCTATCGGGTCGGGTATGGATCAAGATTTTTTGACTAGAATTTAATCGAGTCGGGTTCGGATCGGATAAAAAAATAATAAAATAATATGACCCAACCTGACCCGACCCATTATTTATAATTATTTTTATGATTATGATTATATTTTTATTATTATATTATTATGATTATGATTATGGTTATATTATTATGATTATGACTATAATTATTATTATCATGATTATGATTATTATATTATGATTATATTATTAAAATTATGATTACTTATTATTATTATATTATTATTATTATATTATTATAATTATGATTATAATTATAATTTTTTATTATTATATTATTATATTACTATATTATGATTATGTTTATATTTTTATTATATTACTATTATAATATTATTATTTATTATGATTAATTTTTATTACTTTATTATTATTTTATTATGTTGTATTATATTATTATATGTTGATTATATTTATGATTAATTTATTATTATATTATTATAATTATAATTATTTTTATGATTATGATTATATTTTTATTATTATATTATTATGATTATGATTATGGTTATATTATTATGATTATGACTATAATTATTATTATCATGATTATGATTATGATTATGATTATTATATTATGATTATATTATTAAAATTATGATTACTTATTATTATTATATTTTTATAATTATGATTGTAATTATAATTTTTTATTATTATATTACTATATTATGATTATGTTTATATTTTTATTATATTACTATTATAATATTATTATTTATTATGATTATTTTTTATTACTTTATTATTATTATTATCTTACTATTATGATTATTATTTTACTATTATTATTATTATCATCATCATTATTAGTATCATAATTATTCATATTTGAACTATTCTGAGTAACAACTGCGAAACGATATTTTCGCTCTTCCGAATAGTCAAGAATACCACTCTTCCAAAAAAATATTATTCTATCACTCTTTCAAAATTACCACTCTTCCAAAGCTATTCCTTAATTTGCCAAATGGAACCATAGTGTTTTGCAATTGTGAAAAGATGTGCAAATACAAATTAAAGTACCATATGGAGGCTTACAAAATAAGCATGTTGATAAGCATGTTGACTAGGAGAAAATATAAAAGATAAAACATGTAAATTGAGAGATCATTTAGTTTAAAAATAAATTGGACCATTATTTCGCAACTTGTCATAAGATGTACAGGAAAAATATCAATAAAGTTTCCTTTTTTTTTTTGAGAAAATAATGTTTCCATATTTTTGTCCCCTCTATGTTTCTAGCTTCTACCATCTATGCTGGATGGAATATATGCTGATGCGTGAGAAGTGAGGACCATAGTCAAGAATAATGAATAAAATGAGAAACACTACAGAAGACAATATAGGTTGTAGGACTCTCTAAACTACTATAACTTCGTAGTTCCTGTGTGGCTGTCCACCTCCCTTGGCATATCTTCCCAGACACTTCTTTCGTTAGCTGTGGGGATGGAGCCCTTTCACTTTTTTTTTTTTTTTTTTTTTTTGCAAAGTATTTATATTCGGAGAATATGCTGAGACTACAGCAAGGTAATGTAGAGCGTGCCTCCCAATTCATCCAAAGCTGCTTCCAACTACAAACACACAAATAAATGAAATATTTCTGGTTAGCGAATGAAATATTTCTGGTTAGCGCAAGCCAGTGTTGAAGAGTTGTAAATGAAATAGGATGTGAATTGCTAGTTAGGGCCTACGGATAGTTTTACTCAGGAAGCTATGACACTATCAGCCCATATCAGATAATTTTACTTGGGGCCAAGTTGAAAATCGAACCTGATTTGACTTGTTATGGTATGGGCCTATGAGCTGGCATTAGAGAGGCCGACTTCATTTTTTTGTTATGCTGTTTAATACCACAATGCAACCTTGTACAAGTTGCTCACTAGGCTAATAAAAAGGTTTTGAAAGGAATTTGCAGATTGTTGAACATTGAAAATTGTAAATGATTTCGACCTACGTTTTATCTTGTGAAAAGTAAGTCTATAATATCGCGAAATATATTCATCTGGTAAATTTGCCTTGAAAAGTATAACAGAAAAAGGAAGAAAGAAAAAAGAAAAAAAGAAAAAAAGGAAGAACGAAAAAAGAAGTTTTTTTGTATGCCTTTTTTTAATATTATTTTTTTTGAATAAGAAGATAGCTGTCATTCGAAATTATATCTTTAAATAGGTGCACCCACTTGTAAGCGTTTGTAGTCCAACGGTTAGGATAATTGCCTTCCAAGCAATAGACCCGGGTTCGACTCCCGGCAAACGCAATTCATGATTGATATTTTGGACACTGGTTCTGAGGGCGTTGCTAGACCCATCTAAAATTGCTGCCATGATCAAATGGTCAGTACCCACAACAGTGAAACAATTTAGGGGTTTTCTTGAGTTAACTGGATATTATAGAAAATTTATTAAAAATTATGATATCATTAGTCGCCCTCTCACTGATCTCTTGAAGAAAAACTCTTTTAGTTGGTCATCTCAAGCTCAATTGGCTTTTGATTCTCTTAAAATAGCTCTCTCCCAAGCACCAGTATTAACTCTATCAGATTTTACATAACCCTTTGTTGTTGAGACTGATGCATCTCAATATCGCATAGGTGCTGTATTGATGCAAAATCACAAGCCAATTGCCTTCTTAAGTCACAAGTTAGAGGGTTAAAAATCAAGAATTATCAACATATGAAAATGAACTACTTGCCTTGATAACTGCTGTAACAAAATGGAAACACTATTTGTTAGACAGTAGCTTTACTATAAAAACCGATCAAATTAGTCTCAAATATCTATTGAAGCAGAAAATTCATACTACACTGCAACATAGGGGTTTGAGCAAACTCCTAGGCTTAGACTATACAATTGAATATAAAAAGGGATTGAAAATAGAGTGGCTGATGCTCTCTCTAGAGTTGAAGGGCAAAATGAAGAATTAATTACTTTACCGGGTGAACTTCTGGCTTTTTCTGAAATAACACCTCAGTGGGTCCTGGATGTTATCAAGAGTTATACTAATGATCCTTGGATTGAGGGCTTGCAAATTAAATTGGCATCTCAGGGTGATCATTATCTATTTATGCATCAGATACTCATACGCTATAAGGGCAAAATCTGTGTTGGGGCTACTAATAATTGGCGCCAAATTTTACTACATGAAGTCCATGACTCGGCTACTGGAGGCCATTCTGGCGTGGCTGTGACATTTCATCGATTGAAGCAACATTTTAATTGGCCTCATATGAAAAATGATGTTATTTAATATGCAAATCTTGTACCGTCTGTCAAATGACTAAACCAGACTTAAATTCTTACCCTAGTTTACTTCAGCCATTACCAATTCCTTCAGAGGCCTGGTGTAGTGTGGGTATTGATTTCATTACGGGTCTGTTTGGCAATCCAAATTTCAGCCAGAATACCGAAATAGCACACTATTCCAACAAAATAAAAATGCCAAACAGATATTAAAGCTTTGGAATAACAATCAATTTACGCTCTTCCTGTATACCAATCTAAGGCTGGAATACCGAGAATACACTGTTTCGCTAGCAAAACAACAAATTTAATTCTACAACTACCCTCGACGCTAGCAAAACAATAAATTTAATTCTACAACTACCCTCGACGACTCTGCCTATTTTACTTTATTTCTTCCCTCTTCGTATCTCTGTACCCTTTCCCTTTCTTCTTTCTCTACAAAATCAAAAACTCCTTCGTTGTAGATCTGCTCGCCAAAAAACCTCTCTTTGGAAAATTAAGACCACAAGCAAACTCTCATCCTTTCGCTGATTATTTTGACACCTAATGTCCACCTGGTCACCGTTCATCTCACCTCCTTCAGAACCCTAGTTTGTAGAACCACTACTTCGTGAAAATAACGACAACCTATATTGCAAGCTCCTCCCATGACCGTTCTTCCACGTCTCCTCCTAATAGGTTGAAAATTAAAATCTCTGTCACACACACCATACTTCCACAAAATGTAAGCATTTTTGACTCAAATTTGGTGAATTTTGATATTTTTTCCCTAACTTGTAAACAATAATTTGGATTTGCCTTACGTGTCGAGTTGTATTTATTACTGACTTCTACATACCTTTTTTGTAATTGATTACCTCTCAGAATGTACATAAATTCACATTTCCTTACTGTAGGAGGAGACCTAAATTGTTGCCCTTGGGTTTCTGCCCTTCTGGTAATTGGTTATATAATAAGCACAGTATGAGTACAAATGAGAGATATTAGATTGGAGTACCGCTGATGGTCTGGTACCACATATTTGATTTGTTTGGCAATTTGCGTGTAGGTAGAGTTTAACTAATGTAATTTTAATTATTCATTTTTTTGGTATGTGAATCAACAACAAATAATGAGGGAACTTCTTCATATTCTAGGCTAGAATCAGAAGGTTGCTGAAAATTTTATAGTGTTGTTATTTTTTTTTTTTTCTCGGCAGCAGTGAGCAGTGAAAGTGCAATTGTGAAACCAGTGAGGCATTGTCTCTTGCACATTTAACAAAACATATTGTCTCTTGTTACTATCCATGTATAAATAAAAGCTTGAATATATCACCTTTAAAGTACTTTTGTTTCACTTCATAGTTATCTTAATTTATCTATGATTCAACTAATAATTTTCAAATCTAGACAAATTTGGACCAGCTAAATGCGACGTGAAACTCGCGGTTCGTATCGAAGAGGTAGGGGTCATGGAAGGCGTGGACAACCCCTAGAACCTATGAATGGTCCTATGTATAACAGGGAAAAAAACTGGTCGACGGATGAGACAGAAAAACTACTAAATGCTCTGCAACACGTCCAAACAATTTGTGGGAGATCAGACTTAAAATTTACATCGACGGAATGGAATCAAATTTTTGAGGCATTCCTAAGTTCCGGTGATTTTGGCCATCGATGTCTTGATTCAATTAAAAATCGGATCAAGACCTTGAGGTCCGAATACGGTAACATTAAAGAATTACTCAATCGTTCTGGATGGGCATGGGACCACAATAACAATGTTGTGGTGGCTCCCGGTCAAGAAGCCTGGAATGAGCTTTTTGCGGTATTTTTCTTTTTTTTGCTTATGCTTTCATGCAAAATTGAGTTACTTTATGTCTTCACGGCTATTGAAATTTATGTTATACTTTTAATACAGGATAATAAAAGAAAGTGGAAGTATTATCCACACAAGAAATTCCCATGGTACAATCAGTTTTCTCTAATGATTGGGACAAGTTCTATCACTGGAGACTGGGGACAAGCCTCTGCTGCCCAAAATGTGAGTGGGACAGGCAGCTCTAATCCGATCCTGAGGACGAACCAATTACGATTCCGAGGAGCGAGAACGATTTGATTTTCAGGAGATACGAATCATGTAGATGAGACCACTATCCAACAGCCTTTTTCTGGCCAACCAACTTCTCCAGCAGCCGTCTGCAGATACCAATGGGACAACCAATAGAAGTAGAAGTTCTAATAAGCGCAAGTCAGCGGACAGGCCTGAAGGATCTCGTAGTAAACGCGCCAAGCGATCAATTACCAACAATCAGGAAACAAACCAAAATTTAGTACAGGTAGCAGCTGAGCTCGTGAAAATTGCAAGCCGAATAGTTGAACAGAACAATGAATTTGTGCAACTGCATAAAACAAGGTTCAATATACCAGGTCCAGTACTCGAGGCATTGAATACCATTGGGCTGGAATATAGTGAAATGATGATAATGATGCGTGCTTTGAGTAATACAGTTGAGCAACAAATTTTTATGCTTAGGGGACTTGATGAGCAGCTGTTGTTCATTGAGGAAAAAATTCCAGGATTCCTACGTAGATATGTTGAAAGGAGGCCACCAAATCAGTATTTCTATCCTGGTTTCAATGGAGCACCACCACCTAATTGATATTGCAGCTATTTGTGTAACTCATAGTTCTAACTTTTGAATGATTATGTTACTGTATAAGGGTTAGGTAAATGATATGCTACTATGTAAGACTTAGTTTGATTAGGAATAGTTTAGGTTTATTGGGTCCTTGGGTTTAATGATAGGCCACTGTGTAAGGTTTAATGTTGAACTTGTAGGCCGAATTATCTATTAGCTGAAATTTATTGTTTGATTACCTTCTCATATACAATTTGCTCTCACTTTACATGCTTAGCTGAAATTTTATTTCTTTTCTAATATAAATTAATCAAAACAGAAGCACTTCAAAATGATTAGATTGCAATTTGTTCTTGGATACAACAAATGATAAATTAACTGCCAAGTCAAAACAATTGGATATAACAAATGAAATACATACTAATGAGCCTTCCTGTATAACTCCCGTTCTATTATAGTCACTGTAGTCTTAATTCAACATGACTCTCTAATATGCACAGATGAAGCAAACTAACTGAAAGATAAGTTTAAGCTGAAATCATTGAAATAAGCTCACACAACATCAATTGAAAGACAAGTTTCAGCTGAAATTTATTTAGGCTGTTGAACTTCTAAAATTCACCAGGAATTACCTGATGCATGAAAAAATTCGAAATTTTTATGGGAGTTTTCTAATGTTTTATCCTAGTTGTTGTAATGTTTTTGGATCAATCAGACTTACATATTGGTCTCAGGAAAATAAACAAATTTCTGACAGCAATGAGTCTTACAGTACCACTGTACCAGCAGTGTATCAGTGATTGTTTGGCAACTTCAAGGGTCTGGTGCAAGGTTTCCAATGCATTCCTAAATGTATTTTGACATTTATCCAAGTACAGAAACATAAGAGATAACAAAAGAAAATAATTTGTTGTTCAAAGATCATGAAACATGCTTGTTTTCATCACTTCTATGATCCTACTCAGCTCTTATTTGTAGTTTATTTTAAAGTGGGCAATTACTGTACCACATACCAAAACTGGTACGGACCAGCCATTAGTTAATGGGTCTCCAATTTAAAAGAGAAAACATTAGCTAAAAATTCTAAGTTTTTTATAAACATCTGACATACATAAAAATCTCACATCTGAATTACTAAGTACCCGTCCACCTAATTCACATCTAAATTACTAAAGCAAGCAATCATACAAGATAGTACAAATTACTAATCACTAATGTTTGCACGATGCGCCCATAATAAATCTCTAATCTCTTGTCTAATGGTAGCACCTATATTTGTTGCATCTACATCAATATATGCTTCTGTGATCGGGTCTGGAGCATATGGTTCCTCGCCAACTTCATCCTCCTCTTCTTCGAAACTAGTATGCTTCCTGATGAAGTTATGAAGAACGCAACACGCTATTACAATCTTGCACTGTCGCTTATAATCATAAGGCCGCTTTAATTCTAGAATTTTGAACCTTTTTTTCAGAACTCCGAATGTCCTCTCCACGATGTTCCGTAATTGTGCATGTTTGTGGTTGAACAGGTCTTCCGGAGACTGATATCTGTTTGCTCTTGATCGTCGTCTAAAAGTCGCCAGCCAATAGGGATGGTTGCGATATGGAGTAATGAAATTTCTTGTATTTGCATAACCCAAATCTGCTAGATAAAACCTATCTTGTGGAACTTGGAAATTGAATCTAGAAAGTGCAGCTCGCAAAACAATGTTATCATGAGCAGCACCCTCAAACCCTGCAAGTACATATACAAAGTTGCCATCGAAATCTACAACAGCTAAGACATTTTGTGCCATGTAACCTTTTCTACAGCGCCATCTTTCCTTCTCTCTCTCTTCCACCAATGGTGGAATGCAAGGAACATAAGTTCCATCAATTGCTCCAAGGGCATTCTAATTATTGAAATAGAAATAAAATATTGTAAAGCTTTCAAAAATAAAACTTAAAAAGTTAAGATCATAAATGTTGAAAGAGAACAAACTTAAAATGTTAAGATCATAAATGTTGACCTTAAAAGGAAAGAAAGGAGATCCTTCTGAGACTTGTGCAGGTATAGATGTGTTGGCTCCTGGCATCTGCATGTACTCGTTGCGCATACGGAGTACACTGCGCAACACATCTTTGAAACATCTATGAACGGTTTCTAAGGAACGTTGAAAATCCTCACCCACTTTCCTCATTGTTGTTGAATGGGCAAGTATTTGCAAAAACATTCCAACTTGTTCTTCTACGGAAACTTCATCTGTCTTAATAATTCCCTTTTGCGCTACTTCATCACATAAGAGTCTAAAGTTTGTTGGACTCATTCGAAATAGGTCGTGACATCTGAGAGGATGCCCTTCCAAAATATCTATAATTAGATTTCTACCTGAAAATGGTCTATCATTTCGAATTGTTCGAGTCTGTTCTCTTGAAGTAGCCACAACAGCTTGTACGACTGTGTTTATGGCTGTGATTACCTGCATATTATTTTCAATAAAAAATATATTCTCATCGTCGCTGTCCACCTACAAACATTGAAAAATATGATAAATTGTAACAAACTGCATCAGACAATATTTTGAAAGAACTTGAATAAAGGAGTTAAATTCAACTAGTAAATTTCACAACAGAAAGAAGATTGATACTAGAGCAGTGTTGTAATTTTAATTAGTCTAATCAGTTTGATTCCTATGTCTAATAAAAATAAAATAAACATTGATTTTTCTCACTACATATATACTTATCTGCATAAAAAAAATTCATGTACAAAGGTCTACTCTAACAAATCCTTCAACAATTGAGAAGACTAAATTCTTAAAACACAACCCAACAATAAAAATGACAACATTAAATATACGTTGTTTATCTGATACAATAATAGCAATTTGTAATGGTAACTAAAATGGACGTGTACATCATTCTTAGTTTAACCTTGACTTGGCAAACAAAACAAAAGAAGTAGAATATCTTTGTATTTGTCAAGGTAAGCAACGCAGTTCTTCAACAGTAAGCTTTATTTTTACTGCGTATCATTACACACCAGTTGTACCAGTAACAAATGTTTGATAGTTTTGGGTGTTTTTTGTACTACGGTAGTTAGTCTCATTCTTTTTGTTTCATTTTATCAACAGAGTGAAAATTTTCCACTGATACTGATGACGAGATTATACCAGTCTGTTAGATCTGAAGTAGAAAGAGCTATTTTCTCAGATCAAATATGACCTTATGAATTAACAGTGAAATTTTCCAATAAAATTCATCAAAAATTTTCAAATTGGTTTCAACAACAAGTAAATAGTCAGTTTCAGTGTTTCTAACAGAGTAACACCAATTCTGTCTATTTTTGTCAGGTAACAAAGGGAAGGAGCACAAGGGCACAACTGATATGCTTTCTTATTTGGATGGATCTGAAATTGCTTCTGATATCAGAACTGGTTACGCCCAAGCCTGACAGTCTTATAGAAACTAACTGATAAATCATTACAACGTATTAGGAAATAAAGCACCAAGAGTAATGGTAAAAATTAGATTTAAATCTTCACTATTTAAGCACAATAAAAATGTCAGGATATAAGAATTAGAAATACCATGCTAAGACAAAAGAAACCACAGTAGCGACTAAAGCTTCTCCGACCTAGAGGATGTGCACAAGCGTGTCGTTGAACTGCTCGAGTACAAGCTTCCAGATCGACGGTCCAGTGTGCTTCTCAAGCTTTTCCGACCTAGTTATCGTCTGCTCATCTCTGACCTACCTTGTCCATCTCCATCGATCACCAAGAGAAAGGAGATGAAGACGCCAGGAAAAATGAGAGGAAATGTGGAGATATGACGGAGAAAAAAGAGGAACCAAACGCTAGAGATGGAGAGCAGATTTTTTTAGGAAAATGATATAAGGGGTATTTTTGACATTACATCATACTAGGAATATTTAATATAATTTTTCGTTTGTTATTCTTGTTGGTGTTTTGCCAAACGAAACTTTTGTTCATCCGAATAACCAACCATACCACTCTTCTAACACTCTTCCAAAATTATACTATTCTAAACACTATTCTATTTTTATCACTATTCTAAAGTTATTCCTTGATTTGCCAAACGGACCCTACAGGTTTACCAAAATCAGAAGGTTATGAGGTTATTGTGGTCACTGTGGATTGTTTGACAAAATTTGTTTACTTCCTTCCATTGAAACACCCTTATACTGCTGTGACAGTTGCTTCAATATTCTTTAACTATTTATCGTACTCATGACTTGCCTACTTCTATTGTCTCTGATCGTAATCCAATTTTTACAAGCAGGTTTTGGAAGGAATTGATGCTTTTACTAGGAATTCAGCTTAATATGAGCTCGGCCTACCACCCACAAACCGATGGCCAGACTAAGCGAGTCAACCAATGCCTTGAGAATTACTTACGCAGTATATTGCTATATCAATCTAAACTATGGACAAAAAGGATGCCTCTTGCTCAATGATGGCACAACACGAATTTCCACACTTCGCTACAGATGACGCCATTTCAGGCTTTCCTCCCCCACATCCTTCCTTGGGTCATCCACCTAGAAGCAATATTGAGGTCATCCACCTGAGTCAGAGTGATTTTTTTTATCAATATTATTTTTTACTATACTTAATATGATTAAGATTTTTAATCTAAATTTGAGCGATTAGGATACCATGTCTTTCAGTGTTTGTGTGGACGGCCATATTCGAGTCTGAATTATACTATGTTTTGTTATTTCTCGGGATGCGGTCCTCTGGCCCCTAGTTGGTACAGTGTAGGCTCCCATTGGTATCATATGTCGTTTTATCATTTCTCGGGATGCGGTCCTCTGGCCCCTGGTTGGTACATTATAGGCTCCCATTCGGGATGCGGTCCTCTGGCCTCAGGTTGGTACAATGTAGGCTCCTATCTGTATTATATTTCATTTTGTCATTTCTCGGGATGCGGTCATCTGGCCCCTGGTTGGTAAAGTGTAGGCTCTCATTTGTATTAGTTTCTGATTTATTATTTTCTAGGTAGTTATATTTTTTTGACGATATGGCAACTGAAAGCATAACTTCTTAATCCCCTTTGTTTATTATATTATTATTATTATATGAGGTGGATCATCAGATTCAGAATATCGAGTACGTACTTTTAGCCGTCACTCACCTAGAGCGTTATCTCTCCGGTAGGCTGAATTTTCCCAGGGTATTCAGGGCATTTGCGCTCGCTTACTCGAAAATCCTAAGTTTGTAAGTTGGGCCCAAATACGTGCCCGCTTAAGTAAGTCACAAGTCCAGGACCCGACCACGTGCCCGCTTGTGGATGGACTGATGATCTGCAACCGGGTTATATCTATACGGGTGATTTAAATCTCGTACCTTATATATATTATATTATATTATATTATTATCCATAGATTTTTATATTTCGGGTTTATCTGTCATTGCATGTCATTGCATCACAGCGAATTGTTAAAGAGATGCATTAAACTATAATTTTACTTATAAATAGTTAATTACTGCATTTAGAAAGTCGGTATCGATATTTGGGTCCAGTCTAGGAAATAAGATCAAATCTTAATGCTGGATCTAAATCCGTACTGAGTAATTTTTAAAATTACTCACGTTTCTACGGTGGTTGTGGGATCCAGGTTTACATGTGCGGGATTAATTTTTGATGAGAGTGTTAGGTGCAGTCCTGTGTGATAGCAGATGTGATTCGCCGCATCAGCACAGTGAGGCGGGTAGATGATTAGGACTTCTCGGGTATCAGTTTTTTTGTTTCTTTCTTTGGATTTTATTTGAGAGATTTTTGCTACCCATTCCGATAGAGTTAGCCCCGCCGGTGTCGGGCGTTGTACTTACTGTATATTCTGGACTGTTATTGTTTTGTATTATTATTATTATTTTGTTTATTCCGTATTTGATTTATTTTATTCATTTAGTCTTTTGTACGCACATCTCGTCGTGCGTACGTGGCGGGATTAAGCACCCCTAATATGATTTATTATTTCTGGGGTGTGACATCCTTCGGTGGTATCAGAGCATGAATTTCATAATATGATTCAATATAACCATGCTGTGGTAACATATAAGAATCCCGAGAATATGAATAAATAAACAAAATAATAATATGTACTTGACATATGTCTGTAATGGGTAGGTCTAAGAGAAATGGGCTGGCATTGCACGTTTATATACGCGTGACTTCGTTGTCCCTAGGGATCCCACTACTCGAATGTGAGCAAATTTAAACTTAATAAAATGCATTTACAAATAGTTAACAAGATAGAATTAAAATTTTTAATTGCACTACTTCTACCAGATTTTTCGCCTTGCAGTCTCAACTCGATCTTCTAACAAAGACAACGAAAACTCCAAAACACTCGCGCAGTAAGACAATAATATAGCACCATATATATATATATACACACCCAATAATAACGTAATTAAATATATATATAATAATATTTGCAATAAAAAAACTATATATATAATAAAATAATAATAAATAAGTAAATAATATATATATATATATATATATATATATATATATATATAATGCATAAGACTATAAAAATCTGAATTGGAGTATTTTTATAATGATTAGCAAATGTAGTTTCATTTAGGTTAATCATCTATCTGCACGATTATGTTTCTACTATCAGTGTTATTCCCTCTTAACCTAAAATTGAATAACTCTTTAGGCTTTTCTGACAGATGGTACTACTTGATTGAATGTGTAATCGGTCCGGGGAAACTAGTTGAATTTTTGTACCATTTTTCTAATTAGTGCTTTGCACATCATTGAGTTTTAGCTTAATTTTCTTTTCAAATGTTGTGCTGTATTTTTTGAACCTTGAGTGCTCATTTATTGTTCTTTGTAGTTTTTAGTTTTCTTACACTTATTTTGTGAAGAAGCTAAAGTTTATTAATTATAACACACTTTTATTAGTAATAAAGCGACATCCCGTTAGTGGGGTGAGACTCAGAGACGTAGGTTTCTATAAATAAACTCCGTTAACATCTTAAGTGTTCTTTAATTTTCGCACTTGCAATTTTTTAGTCTCATAATCAAAATCTTCAAAGAATTACATTTTTGTGTTGAATTATTTTACATCAATTGTTATTTTTGGTAATTGATATTTGGCTGAATATTTTGAACATATTTTTACATATTTGCAGACAATACTCAACTTACTTTTGTATATCATTTCTTAATCTTCTCTAAGTTGATTCTTGTGTAAATTGCTAGTAATAATAGTACTTAACCAAAACCGGTCTTTACCTATCTCAATCAAAATAGTATAATAATGTCATTTTAGTAAATACAACCTATCTTTACTATATTACATTAACTTTTAACTGGACATGCGTGGACAAAAATTAACAAATTAAAGCATACAATAATTTATATGCGATCGATAAAGGTCGAAGTTGCCGTCTAATAATATACAGTAAATCGTACCGTTTAGCACCTGCACTTTAATTTGTAATTTTATTCTTCAGTGAGGCTTCAGATACGTACTTAATGACTTGTTTTCAACAGTAGGCCATGTATTTTGGAAATCTAAATTGTGTAGCTTGCGATGAACGAACTTTATAGTAATTCTTTTTTTAGATGATCTGGAATCTTATGAAAGTGATGTCCTGTGCTTATAGGTATTAAGGACGCAGGCATAGCCGTAGAGTATTGAAGACGGTCTGGTTCAAACCCGGACGGTCCACGGTCCACGGTCTCGCACGGTCCACACGGGCCGGTCCTAGACGGTCCAAATTCGAAAAAACCGAACCCGTCTCACCATAGGCCCCCAGGGGCCGGACCCCCACGGAACGGGACGGGACGGTCCACGGTCCGGTCCGGTCCGGACATGTTTTTTTTTTATGAATTGGAAAAAATAATAATTTATCATATATTTTTTTAATAATAATTTTTAACTAATTCGAATTATAAAAAATTACAAAAAAAAAAATTTCAGAAAATTATAAAAGTTGAAAAATAAATTTATTAATTTTTAAATAATAATTTTCATTGAATTAATTATATATTTTTTAATAATTTAAAAATCAAATAATACAAAAAATTATAAAATAAAATTTGGATAATATTTTAAGTTACCCTCTTCCTTTAACCCGAGCTTGGGACCGGCTATGTAAAAAGAACATAGGCGGAGTTATAACTTTTTTTTGTTAGTAATGTTCTTTAAAAAAAATATTTTAAAAAATAATTAAAATATTTAAAAATAGATAAAAAGATTGATATGGTAAGAAATATCAAACTCTTAGAAGTCGTTGTGCATATACCATAAGTCGTTGTCTTGAATGTCGTATGGGTCGTCGGAATCATCTTCTAGAGAGATATCAGGGATATTGGTACCGCTTTCTTGAGTTTCTATGGCGGATGTTGCTGTCTCAAATGTGGTATCATATTGCATGTGACTTTCAGCGTCAATCCAATCTTTATTGCACACAAGTTGCTCGAAAAGTTTTGAACCCAATTTGGTACGCTTATCTGTTAGAATCCTGTTTGCCGAACTAAAACATGATTCGGAAGGGACGGTTGACACAGACACTACAAATACATCACGCGCCATCATCGCCAATGTTAGATAGGCAGTTGCATTCCTCTTTCAGTACTCCAGGATATCAATTTGATCATCTTCCATGCTTCCCAAACAATAACTCAGTAATTCGTTATTGTTTATTTGTTGATCTTCAAAACAATCATCATCTCGCAACTCATTTAGCAATCCAGATGAACTATTACTTCTATACGATTAAAATGAACATAATATAAGTGAATAAATTATGTAATAGAAAGAATGATGATTAAAATTCATACATAATTTTGCGACCGGTAGTAGAAGGATTATTAGTATTTCATCGGGAGTTATAAATGTTGAACATCTCCTCCAATAAGCTATTTACGCGGTTATCTTCCTCATTAGTGCGTAGATGTTGATTTTGTTTATACCTTTGAAGAAGCCTTACGGTGTATTTTTTCTTAAATGATGGATGAAGACAATTTGCGATAATTGTCACGGCGGGTACTTCCACCCAATATTTGAGAAATTTTTCTTTCATTGCTTCTACGATTGGAGAAAGAGAGGAGTCGAGACTTTCTATATTTTTCATCTCACGATAAAGCTTTTGAGAAAAAGAATATAAGAAAAAAATATAGAAAAAAATGAGATAGAAAAAATAATATAGAAAAAAGATGAGATAGAAAAAAAGATGAAATTTAAAATGAATCAAATTAAAAAAAAAAAAGATAATTCACCTTGGATATGCGATAAAGATGATGAAGTAACTCATGTGTAGATGGTGTATACGAGCACGATAGTTTGACAGTTGCCGTGAAGAAGACACCGAGGAAGGATTTTAACATCTCAAGTTGGTTCCATTCTCTCTCGGAGATAAGCAAATGAATCCACTCGGTTGAGTTATTTAAGGTTTCGGTTAGGTGAAGAATATGACAAGCACATTTTTGATGAAACAACTTGCCATTCATGATAGGGTTTAATGACCGAGTAAAATAATCAATTGACTTTATATTATTACTAGCATTATCGAATGAAATCGAAAAAAAATTATTTTCTAAATCTCTTTTTAAATTATTTTTTTGTAAAACACTAATAATAGATTGATAAATAATTTGTGCAGTATGCGGAAATTCCATGATACGAAAACTTAAAAATCTTTTTTGTAAAATCCAATTTTCATCAATATAATGGGCAGTAACACAAGAGTAACCAAGACCGTGTTTACCGGCCGTCCAAATATCGGAGGTAATTGAAACCTTATAGTTGGCATATCCAAACGTTGCTAATAAATCATTTTTACGTTCGTTATATTGTCTTTTAATCTCGGCTACCATTTTTCTATGGTGAAATCTCTTATACAATGGTTGGCCACAACCCCGATAACCAACCGGGGCAAAACTTAAGCAATTACCCATACCGATTGGTTGTTCTTTTTGGGCAATATACCGAGCAAACTCACTCAACATTCTTTTTTCATCGTATCTTTGGTGAGTTCTACTACCATCCGTGTTTATAACGCTTTGGACTGAACGAGGGTCTGGTTGATCTTGTGGTTCCTCATTTTTGACCACATGTTTATCAGCATGCTTTTTAAATGCACTTAGACCGTTTGCCTTAGAATATCTATAAAAAGCTTTGCAATTTTTTACCTTGCACCTTCCGCTGAGCATGACACCGCTCGCGTCCTTTGTTTGTTCATAAAAACGCCACCAAGATGCATCGTAGGAGGGGCCAGTTGTCTTCCTTTTCTTTTCTGATGGTCTCGCTTCCATTGGTGATGGGGGTACACTTGAGGTTGGAGTTTCTGCGGCAGAGGAGGGTGCGGTCGGAACTTGCGATGGGGATTCTTCGTTTATTTCATGAGAACTTGGGGCGTATTGAGGATGATGCGGTGTAGTAAATGTAGGGGTTTGTTGAGGTTGATAGTTAAGATCTTGCGGTATATAATTTGATTGAGGGTGGAGTGGGAGGTTTGCATGTCGTTGATAATATGGAGCGTCAACTTGTGGTTGTTGATAATATTGTGAGGGGTTTGTATTATCAACTACATGTTCACCAAAAATATCCACACTCAACCGGTGCATAAAATCATCCACGAGATTAGGAGGATTTGTCATTTCTATAAAAAAAATATAAGAAAAATCTTCTACTTAAAAAATAAATTTAATATTCTAAAAAAAATTATGAATAAAAATCTAACAACATAACTAATTTCTATAAATAAAAATTACAACTAATTAAAATTAAAAACTTACCTTGAAGGGAAAATATTATCGCAACGATGAAAATGAGAAATGGCGAATACCGAATATTATCCTTCTAGTCTTCTACCTTCTTCGATTAGTTTATTTTTTCAATGAACTAACAATAAATTATTTTTTTGTTTTTTGGAATAAGAAAATTAAATTTGAGAATTTGAGATTAAATGAAAATTTGAGAATTTGATAGATTGAGAAGAGAGGGAGAATGAGATTTTGATGTGTTTTGAGATGTAAATGGGAGTGGTATTTATAGATATTTTTGGGAGGGAAAATTTCATATTTTTGAATTTTTTTTTATTTTTTTTTCGGATTTTTCTGCAAAGATAAAAAAAAAGTGACTTCTTTTTTGAATTTTTGTACACTTGGGGGTATCTTTGGGGGGGGGGGGGCTAGCACTTTTTAATTAAAAAAAATGTGGCAGCAGGGGGGAGGGTGTGTGGGGGGGGTCCGTTCCGGTGCACGGTCCACGGTCCTGCACGGTCCACGGTCCGGTCCGGTCCATGGGTCAGCACGGGACAGGTCGGCACAGACCATTTTCGGGTTTAAGGAGAACCGGCCCACCGTTAAACCAGACCAAGACAAGGCACGGTCCGGGGACGGTCCGGTCCACGATCACGGTCCGGTTCGGGACGGATTGGACCGGACGGGTTTTTTCAATCCACTAGGCAGAGACCGATCTAGGCTATTCCAGGGGCAGCTGCGTTAGATTTTGAAAAAAATGGTAATGTTAAGTAATATTTTTGATAATTTATTTTTCTTTAAAATATTTTTGCCCCTTTAATTATTTAATTATTTTTATTTAGAAAAAATATTTAATATCGTATATATTGTAATAATGATATATGCAAAGATTTCAAAACATGAAGTAAACTTTCTTCATCAATTTCATTATTTATTACTTTGAGATTTACTTTGTTATTATTTTTAATATTTAACGCACTAGACTGAGACGCTACGGAGTCGACATCTTCCGCATCCATCCGACGGTCCGCAAAACAGAGTCAGCTTACAAAACTCGGTAACCGATTATTTAACGACGCAGCTTATCTATAACAGTATTATGAATAATACAGTCTCATTCAAAACATTTCAAACAATAATAATTCATTCTTATAAATTAAAGCATGTATTAAGCAATTATACATAAACACATGAATATAACACACCGTGTCCACTGTGATAAGTGAGGGATATCCCATAAATCCTCTAGTAAGCGGGACTCCGCAGAGTCATCTTCCACTCACAACCCTTCATGTTGTGTGAACCCTCCCTTTCGGAGCAAGAAAGGGTTAACTTACAATATGTTCAATTATGCATAATTTGATCAATTCCGTTATCAACACTCATTGAATATTCAATTCAGTCTAGTGATCAAAATCCAATCAATACACACAATTCAGATCATCGACCCGTATCTCAAGTCAAAGGTCAACCAACACAATTCAGATCAAGTTAAGAATCTAATTAATAAATAATATTTAAATATAAATTATAGAGAAGTCCGATTATCATATACTAAAATAATTCAAATTCTCAATTTGATACACGACGTCCTCAAATCCACACATGATACTTTTTCTCAAATAATAACACTGACCATGCTTGTCATTCGATTTCAAGTTGATCTTTGTTGTTTTCGATTCTCTTTTCATTTCCAAGAGACATGATTCTTTCTTTTCTCTCTCTTCAATCTATTCTTTATTTTTCCTTTCTTTCCGTCCGGTTTCTTTCTTTCGTTCCCTTCCTGTTAAGGAAGAATGTTATTTATACATGTTTTCACCTCTATCCAAAAACCACGTGTTAAGTATTAAATGAGCAACGTGTATCATTTGTTATATCTTTTTTTTCATTTTTTTTTTAATCCGTTTGCATGACCAAAAGATCCTTAACCGACTTGGCACCCACGTATGAAAGTTGTCCTCTTCATCTCATTTTTAATATTTCTTTTTTTGCAAAGTAACCCTATATTATTTAAAATTATGAAATAGTCCAAAATTTGATTACCTTAGTATTTCTTAGAATATTACATAATATATAAAATAATATTATTTTGATAGTTTTTGTTAGGTAATATTATATATATAATTATTAATTTTTTTTAAATTTGTACCCATTAATTAATGAGTTTGAACTCGATAAATTATTATAATTCGATAATTATCCCTAACCAAAATCATACATCCGCCCCCGAACACACGTCGAAAATGTTGTGTTGTACTGTATTTTTTATATAAAGATGTTAAAATCTACACTTCTAACGACGTTCATGTGTGTACTTGTTTTTAGTTATTTTTGAAAATATTAAGATTTTAACTGTTAATAGAGTAAAAAATTGCGAATATCAGAAAAAAAATAAAAAAATAAAGAAAATTTTCATAAAATTCTTGAAAGATATATTAAAGACTAAAAAAAGATAAAATTTGAAGATAGTTATCGCTTAACATTGAAATTTTTTTAATAAAGAAATAAGCCGTGACTAAATATGTCTCCTTAAGCTCTTGTGTTTTGATGCGTCTACACGTACCGCGTACTGTTATACACCTTGTGTGTCATGATGTGTCTTGCTCAATATGCTTATCATTTAATACTATATTTCTAATAGCATGACATGCGTAAGTGCATGTTGAACACATGCCTATAATTTTACTGCGTATACGTGTCATGCACTTTGTTATTTCACTAGCTAGTCTAGATGAGATGGGAAATGCTTTTAAATTGAAGCAAAACCGTTCCAAAAAAATTAGCTTTTTTTTGTTAATTTAGACTAAACTTTTCAAAATTGAAGTTCTGTATTAGATTAACAAAACTAGATTGCTAATGTACAAGATAAAGCTTGAATGGACGCTACAGCAAAACAAGGTTCTGCGAACGGTTTTGAAATAAATTTAATAATGATTCTTCAACCGTTACGGAGTTACTAAAATTTTTAAATAACTATTATTAAATATCCGTCATTGAGAGACGAAAAAGTAAACATTTAGTAACGGTTCTGACATTGCAACCGTTATTAAAATTTGAGATTCAGTAATAGTTATGAGGAAAGAATCGTTACTAAATATATTTTTTTTTATTTTCTAGATTGATAACAGTTTTTAAGTATAAACCGTTATTAAATATTTATTTTTTAAAAGCTATTGAAAGATGCATTGTACGGAGAATAGTGTTCCAACAATTGAGCAGAACAGAGAAGCAACCAATTCTCTATATATTAATTATAGAGCAATATTACATGTGTAAAATATAAATCTGAATATGTCTTACAACAACAAGTGTGAACAAATCCATATAAAAAAGTTATGAAATCAATATTTCTTTGAATATTCTCTCGCAACAAGTGCAACAAGTGTTAAAAAAGTTACGAAAAAGACAAATCCATATAAAATCAAGGTCATGTAAATAATAAACATGAGCCAGTACAACAACTGTGAACAATATGAAGTGGAGCCGGTGCATCTGCAATGGAGAGCTAGGGTTCGGGAAGCGGGTGTGAAGTGAGGGGCGACGGAGAGAGGCGGGGGTAGCGCGTGAAGAAGCGACAACACCAACTAGGCCACGATGGCTTGCATGAGCGGTCACATAGCTGATTCGCTCGCTTGCATGGGTCTGCGGATGTGTATGGATGGAGAAGTAAAGAAATGAAGATGAAATGTGAATGGACTCTGTGGATGAAGGAAATTGAACGAAATAAATAAGTGAAGGGGGATATTTATTTTAAGTGAGGGACAGAGTTATATGAGGGTCGGTTTGGCAAATTAAGAAATAACTTTGAAAGAGTGGTAATTTTGGAAGAGTGATAGAATAGTATTTTTTTTTGAAGAGTGGTATTCTTGACTATTCGGAAGAACGAAAATATCGTTTGACAGTTGTTACTCAGAATAGTTAAAATATGAATAATTATGATACTAATAATGATGATGATAATAATAATAATAGTAAAATAATAATCATAATAATAATAATAAAGTAATAAAAAATAATCATAATAAATAATAATATTATAATAGTAATATAATAAATATATAAACATAATCATAATATAGTAATATAATAATAAAAATTTATAATTATAATCATAATTATAATATAATAATAATAATAATAAGTAATCATAATTTTAATAATATAATCATAATATAATAATCATAATCATAATCATGATAATAATAATTATAGTCATAATCATATTAATATAATCATAATCATAATCATAATAATATAATAATAAAAATATAATCATAATCATAAAAATAATTAAAAATAATTATAATTATAATAATATAATAATAAATTAATCATCACTATAATCAACATATAATAATATAATACAACATTATAAAATAATAATAAGTAATAATAATCATAATCATAATCATCATAATATAATAATATAATAATAAATAATCTTGATCATAATAATATAATAATAAAATAATTATATTTATATTCATAATATAATAATATAATATTAAAATTATATTTATAATAATAATAAATAATATAATAATACTAATGGTAACGATAATATAATAACAACAATGATAATAATAATTTAATAATAATAATGTAATGATAATAATAATAATAATAAATAATAATCATAATATTAATATAATAATAAATTATAATCATAAATATAATATAATAATACTAAATCTTAATCATAATCTTAATATAATAATATAATATAATATAATCAAACAATAATCTCTATTCCGATAATCAGCTAATCCCATTCCATCTATAAGTTGGTATACCGGATTAGCACTATTCCGTACTCTTCTGCTTAGTCTAAAATTCATTTGACAAATTAATTCGTCGGAATAGCTATTCTATTCCAACTTTTTGCTATTCCATTGAGTGCCAAACACTCCCTAATTGTGTATGAACAAAATAATTTATAAACTGTATTTAATAAAGATCTTCGGGTCCGGTGATATTTGAAATATTTTGAATTTTTGGTAACGGTTCTTAACAACAACCGTTACTAAAATTAAAAGATTCAGTAACAATTATTATATAAAAAATGTTATTAAAACAATCAATAACAGGTGCTATGAAATAACCGTTATTAATTTGGGATATTTATTAACAATTTTTATAAAAAACGTTATTAAATTTTTTCCAAAATGCCAACACATCTATCAATAACCATTTTTTTATAACCGTTACTAAATAGTTAGTAAATATTACCGAAATGTCACTTACCTTCTCTACTAACTGTTGTTATAGTTTAATGAAATATAATATAATATTTGCAAAGAAAAAGGCCGGTTGTTTCAGGTCGAAAATTACATCGTCAATTGGGATGTTGTCGGATTGTTAGGCAAACGCGTCTGCTGAGGCCACACACAATCTTCAACGGAACTTAGTCAGCCTATATATAGTATTAGTCAAAAAACTTTTGTCTTTAATCATATCAGTGCAATATATATAACTTCTTTATTTGTGCAAAAAAAATAATTCACTTGTTTTTGCATTTGTTTCTTAATTTGAACATCTGGCCTTCCCCATCAATTCAGACATAAAATAAGTAATGAAAGACCAGAAAAATAAATTTGCTTTATTTCGCACAACATGCATTTCTTTCAAATTTTAGTCAGACTACATACTACCGGCCCTCCCCAGTTTATATATATTTAATTCACATTAACAAAATTCAAGCGAAAGACCCACATGAATTAATCATATGTTTGCGGAGATCGGGCGGAGCATGTCGTCCATGAGAAAATGACTTCAAATTAATAAGATGTACACTTTGAAAATTTGAAAAAATAATAATAAATGCGCTGGTTCTTCTGACAGATATCGCTACCGTATCATGTTCAAAGATACACTACAAAAATAATAAAATAAACTTAACCCCTTCAAAAGAAAACTAAGAACGCATATATATTTTATTTCTTACATGTAATTGTAATTCTTTGTGTATATAAATAGTCCAGGTATGAGAGTCTGTGTCTCTCCATCCCGGGGACCACCACGTGAATTCATTTTTTTGGCTTACAAAAATCTCACATTATTCACCTCCCCCTTTCCCTCTACTCCCATTCACTCCCCCCTCCCTCTTCCCGTCGCTCTCTCCACTTTTCCTGTCCCATCTCGACCCCTCTCTCCATGGCGCAACCATCATTCTTTCGATAATCATACTCACTGCTTCCGTTCCCTCTCCACAGAAACGAAAGAAGATAAAAACAAAACTAAATAAAATAATTAAACAGAAACAAATAATGGATCCCGAGCGGGGTCCATCTTCATCAGCTGGAGCCGACCCGCCTCCTCCTCCCGGTCCATCTCAACAGGCCTTGCGTCCACCTCAACTCAGCCGATACGAAGCTCAGAAGCGGCGAGACTGGAACACCTTTCTTCAATACCTCCACAACCATAAGCCACCGCTCACTCTCGCCCGGTGTAGCGGTGCACATGTGATTGAGTTCCTGAAATATCTCGACCAGTTTGGCAAAACAAAGGTGCACACAACCGGGTGCACTTTCTATGGCCATCCAAACCCTCCCACACCGTGCACATGCCCCATGAAGCAAGCCTGGGGTTCGCTCGATGCACTCATCGGCCGTTTGAGAGCTGCATATGAGGAGAATGGTGGTGCACCTGATTCTAATCCATTTGCGGCCCGTGCAGTGAGAATCTACCTCAGAGAAGTACGTGATGCACAGGCAAAGGCGCGGGGGATTCCATATGAGAAGATAAGGAAGCGCAAGAGAGGCGGTGATGGCGGCGGCAGTGGATCTTCCTCTGGTGCTGCTGCCGGTGGATCTTCATCTTCTGCTGCTGTTGCGATACCAGGAGAGGGTTCCGGTGGCGGTGCTAGTTCTTGAATTAGTTCACATAGACGCAATACTGCAATAGGTCATTGTCTCTTCTCCTCTATATTGTTTTTCCAACTGATCTTCTTCGATTCTGATGGTCGACCCTGAGTTCAATCTCTGTGTCTCTCTCTAGTATCTTTTCCATGTTCTTCTTTAATTTGCTAATTTTTTGATCTTCTGTTTCTGTTGCATTATTCTTGCCGAATTGTAGGCGGTAATTAATTGTATGGCTTTGTTGTTGATTCTTGTTTCAGTTAGTGGTATTGGGTCGGATGAAGATATAATTTGAGAAATTAATGAATTGATAAGCTTTACTGTTCATGTTCTTGTTTGAAGTCTCGTGTTCTTGCTTGGCAGTTCTTCAGAGGCAGATATGGTTAAAAAAAAAAGAAAAAGGAAAAAACAAATAGATGACATGATGATAGTTCAGTTATCTGATTGAACCATTCAGCACTTGATATATCTGTAGCTTGGCTATGGACCACAAATTACACTGACACAAACTCTTTACATTCTCTTGGGATTAATGACTAGAGATGCAGTCATTTCGCTTAACTTTTATAGTGTCAGATCTCGTGCTTAATTAGCTCGGGAGATGTTCTAAGCCATGCATCCTTTTAATTTACTTATAACATGCCGCCCATGGGAGGAACTTATAAAATATATATGTTAGCTATTTACCTGTGCTTCCCAGTTCCCAAGAAGATATCTTACTATGTTATAAAAAGATAATTTAATCAGCTAAAAATTTAGAATAGTAACAAAAAAACTCAATAAAGAAAGACCCAATTGACCATCAATCATAACAGTGAAGTTCTTCCCTCTTTATCAGACAATTCTCTCAGATTCAGATTTATTGGTACGGCTTCCTCTCAAATTCATCAAAATAATTTCACCAAGTAAATGGTCTAAAGCCATCTCCATCAACACCTGATATATTTTCCTACATGAAAATAACTAGATGTGGCAGAATCCGATCCGACCCGAGAGATCCGTCCGACCCGTTCGGATTTGAACCCGACCTAAATTGATTTTTTTTAAAAATCAAACTGATCTGATCCAATTCGAATCTGACCTGACCTGAAATCAAATGACCTTAAATCCAATCGAAATCTATCAAAGATCTGAAAAATACAACGTATAAATTGATCCGACCTTGACTCGACCCGATTTCTTCCAAAAGATCAAACTGACCCGGACCCGACCCAATCCGAACCTAAAACCGATGTGACCGGTCCGATTCGAATCTGAACCCAACCCGATTACCACCTCTAAAAATAGCAAGTTTATAGATACAATGACTAGGGAAGCCTTCTTCCATCAATGGAAACCTATCAGGGGACCTAAGTTCTCTCTCACTCCCAAAAATAGGCCAGTTCTGGAGCTAATGCTCCGAACATTACTTTTCAGCGTCGCCTTTTTGGGTTCTTCACTTCTTTTATGGAAGATAGCATGAAGAGAGGGATCGTGAGTCGTGACAAGCACAAGCATAAGAGTTAATTAGAAGTATTACTGGTCCCCGGCCGATCAGGTTCTGTTGTACGCCATTTCTGTTTCTTTCATCTTTCGTTTCTGGTTTTGCGGCCTCTCTTCTCCCCACGTGTGCTGTCTCTCTCTCTCTCATCGAGTTTTAGTCTGAAAGACAGAGAAATTATGTCGTCAGCGGCGGATGCAGGATTTTGATAAGAGAAGGGTCAATAATCAGATTCAATAACTTATCGGATTTAAATCCATTAACTAATCGGGTACTAAATAAAAATATTAAAATAATATCTTTATATATTAAAAATAATAAAAAATAAAAGTTAAAATAATAAATAATCATAGCAATAAAAAAAATTTCTTCTACAAGACTTTATATTTTAAAAATTTTACATAATTTTTTCATTATCCGTGATATTAAATATTTTTTTCTCAATGAAAAATAATCAGATAATTCAGGGGGGTCAGAAATTTAATCCAGGGCGGTCAGATTAACAAAATATTAACTTAAAAGCATTATTTTTCAAAATCCAGAGGGGGTCAACTGACCCCCATGGCGAATGCTAAGTCCGCCCCTGCTCGCAGTCTCGCACCCTCCAAAAAAAAGAAAATAAGTCATGTCCTATTTCCTGTTCTTTGCACTGAACTTTCCTGCCAATAGATACACAGTTCCGAAATTTTTATATTAAGCAAAATATTAATCATAATTAAATATTTATGTAAAGTGAAAACGAATTGCAGAATTTACACTACACAGAAATGGATTGTATGGATTCAGTTCACTCCACGTTATTGATATTCGCGTTCTTACTACCTACGTGGCTTGCACTCCACGTTGATACTAACCACCTGGAGTGAGTACTCCACGTGGAGTGATCCGTGAAGTCCTATGTCAATTTTTTTATTATTAGTCTCGGCATTAAAACAAAAGTAGTCTTTGACGCATTTTTATAATAAGCAAATGGAGATATTATAATTGTGTGTCTCACACAAAGGTCAGAATTTTTTTAATATTTTTTTCAATTTTTTTAATTTTTTCTGGTTAATAAATTATATAATATCCGTAAATTATTGGTTGAATCGTAAATTATTGATTTAGCTGTGTAACCTATTTCATTTTATGGTTCAGTCATAAATGATTCATAATGATACAAATATTATGAAAGTCATAGAATTTAGAAAAAATATAATAATATTCATTTGAATTGATTAGAAAACTATATTGTTATAATTTTTCTAATTAGTATTTTTCAATCCGTGAAAATGATATTAATTTTATTGTCATTACTAATAAATTAGTATTTTTCAAAATTCAATAATATAATAATATTCATTTTATTGTTATTACTAATAAATTAGTATTTTTCAAAAGTCAAGCACATTTATCATTAAATTGATTAGAAAACTATATTGTTGTAGATTGATGAAAATGATTCTGATAACTGTCTATTTTGAAAGTGATATAACTCAAAATGTGCAAATTGGTATAAAGTATACAATAGGCCCGAGATTGAAACTTTCAGGGACCGAGAATGTCACTTTGACGAAATTAAGAGTGATTCACTCGGTTCGACAACCGGAGGACCACTGATAGGTAACCCCTACAGACAACTCACGTCCTACAACATCACAATATCTCACCAACCGACAAATAAAAAGTATTGGTCTCGGGCCACCAACGCTCGACCAATGCGTCTCTTAGTTTGTGATCAGTCTTCGTGTGTTTTTATATGAGCGAGCTGATAGAGTCCCAATTTATATAGTGTCGGGCCACATCTATCTTCAAATTCAATAACAAATCAATGTGCTCGATAATCCAACACATTCTCTATCTACAATATATTAAAAAAAATCATCAGTACTACTCCACACAAAAAAAAATGTATTTCAATTAACTTATTCAATAAATTGCTATGAATTTTTATGTTTGAACTTACATTTGCGAGCATATCATTTACTCTAAACATGCAGTTTGGTATGTCAGGGAGTTTGAAAATACACCGCTGATTGCATAACCAACATTATGTTCATTTGTCATCTTGAATCTATAATTAATAACGTAAATAAATAAATCATTAGATACAATAATTACAATAAATATCATGCGAACATTTAAACCATCAATTCCTAAAATATTTCTAAAATTTTCATAAATATTCCAATAATTATTAAAATTATTTCAAAAATAATACAATCATTGTTCTAAAATATTCAGCATGTTTTTTATTGTACATACTAAACATGCAATTCCTAAATATCATGCATATTCAACATGTACGTCTCGCGGATGGTAATAACTTAAGAGTTTGGATACTCCACGCGGTTGTTAATCAGTGGAGTGTAAATCCCGCAATACCTCCACGACTTACCCAAATATTTAATTAGAATTATTTTTTTGATAGGCGTCTATCTCTTTCTCTGTCCTTCTCAGGTGAGTTTTTTTTTTTGTAATTTATGGCACTTCAATCCTTTCTTTTCTGGTAATAGTTTGCATCTTTATCTGACCCATTGATTCTGTGACCATAACTTAACGACAGATCCAGAGAAATTCAGCACAGTGTGCTACTGCCATTTGGCTCTTATTTAGTAAGTTAAGGATCCGAGGCACTTTTTCTGAATTTTCAATTTCAGTTGTTTAGACTTCAGCTCAATGGGGTCAAATTTAACTAAGCTAGGTGATCCGAGGTATCCGGCTGGGAGGCTATTATAGACCGGTAGAGGTAGTATTGACCCCAAGTTGTAGGTATCCTCCAAGATTTCTCTCTTTCTTTTCAGTTGGGAGGGATGAATGGACTATTTAGCATGATGGGGCTTTCTGCTACAATCTCTAATAATTCTATATTTAAATCCTCCTTCACATCGCTTTTAACCTTCATAAATAAATGACCTTGCTCTATCTCGTGATCTGGGGGCTACCTTCACTGTTTGCTCAGCTGAACTACAGTGCAAAGTTCCCTATCTCATTTCTCACTCACTCTCTCTAGATCGGGTCTTGACCAGACCCCAGCTTTTCAAGTGGAAGAAGCTAACAAAAGAAAAGAAAAGAGAGAGATGAATTAATTGTTTATCTTTTGCTTGGCCCCTCAACCCCAACAATTATTGAGCATATATAAACTGTGCACTGCATTCAAAATTTTCTATTCTTTTACTGTTACCATTACAATTCTCACGCTACTAGATTTCTTTTGTGTTTCTTATTCTTAAATTACATGCACCGTCCAGTCATGTGATCATGTCCATGGGCGGATGTAGGATTTTAGTTGGGGGGACAAATATCGGATTGTAATAGTTTATCGGATTTAAATCCATTAACTAATCGGATACTAAATAAAAAAATAATAATTTAATATATATTCTTATCTAATAAAAAATTTATTAGAATAATAACATTTTATATATTAAAAATAACAATAAAATAAAGCTCAAATTAATAGATAATCAAGTTGATGAAGAAAATTTTCATCTATAAAACTTTATATTTTGATATCTTTGCATAATTATTTCATTATATATGATATTAAATATTTTTTTCTCAATAAAATTAATCAGACAATTCAGGAGGGCAAAAAAATTTTCCAGAGGGAACAAACTACCGAAAGTATTACCGAAAAACACTGTTTTTCAAAATCCAAGGGGGCCGCTGCCCTCTGATACACTATACATCCGCCCCTGAACATGTCCGAGCTAGATATTGGCCCAAATCAGAATTACGTACGCATGTATTTCTGTATATATCGTTTGAAAGGAATATATACTTAAAAATAATGATGGGTAGTTTGGATTTAAGTGCACCCAATCACACCTCGGTATCTTCTCCGAAAAGGAGAGATTTGGGGAAATCAACTCGATTAAAATCTTTTTTTTTTCCTTTTGCCGTGTGCTTTTTTGTTTTTCCGGTACTGGGGCAACTTGGTTTTATTTTCAAATTATGTTATTTCATGTGATTGCGCGTGTTGATTATATCGTTGAAAGTTTCTTGAAGGGAGGCACCAACCTACCTATTTTTTCATCAAAAAGAAAAATTATAAAAATGAAAACGAAAAAAATAATGGAAAAAGAAAAAGAAGGTAAAAATGAGAATTTACAAGAAATGCAGTGAGACATCTTCTAAAAGAAAGAGAAATAAAAATAAAAATAAAAATAAAAGTGAAATTGATGGTTGCCGTTGATCGATGAGGTGGTGGATTGCGGATCTAGAGGCGGAGGACAGATTCAGTGGTGGCCAGAGACACAGGTGGTGAGCTCACTATACAGATAGGTAGGCATGGGCGGATGTAGGATTTTAGTCAGGGGGCAAATATCGGATTGTAATAGCTTATCGGGTTTAAATCCATTAACTAATCGGGTACTAAATAAAAAAATAATAATTTAATATATATTCTTACCTAATAAAAAAATTATTAGAATAATAACATTTTATATATTAAAAATAACAATAAAATAAAGCTCAAAGTAATAGATAATCAAGTCGATGAAGAAAATTTTCATCTATAAAACTTTATATTTTGATATCTTTGCATAATTATTTTATTATATATTTTGATATCTTTGCATAATTATTTCATTATTTCATTATGAAATATGGCAGATGGATGTCAAAACTGCCTTCCTAAATGAAAATTTGGAAGAGGACATGTATATGATACAGCCCACGGGTTTTGAGGATCCAAAGAATGCTGGGAAGGTATGCAAGCTTCTCAGATTCATTTATGGATTGAAGCGTGTATCACAGAGTTGGAATCTTTGATTTGACGAATAAGTCAAACAGTTTGACTTCGTCAGATGCGAAGAAGAATCTTGTGTATACAAGAAAACTAGTGGGAGTGCCATCATTTTTCTAATCCTCTATGTGGATGATATACTCTTAATGGGAAATGATTTTCCCCTATTGCAATCAACCAAATCTTCATTAAAGAAAGTGTTCTCAATGAAAGATTTGGCCGAGGCTATCTATATACTAGGCATAAAGATCTATAGAAATAGATCTAAGAGACTTATTGGATTAAGTCAAAGCACATACATTGATAAAGTGCTAAATCGGTTCAGCATGCAGAATTCTAAGAAAGGATTTCTGCCAATGAATCATGGTGCACAACTTAGCAAGACTCAGTGTCCTTTGACAACTAATGAGCAAAGCATAATGAGTAGAGTGCCATATGCTTCGGCTATTGGCTCTATCATGTACGCCATGTTGTGAAATCGCCCTGATGTCTCGTACGCTTTGAGTGTGACGAGTAGATATCAGGCTAATCCAGGCTAGGAGCATTGGAATGCTGCAAAGAATATCTTTGAGTACTTAAGAAGAACTAAGGATATGTTTCTCATCTACGGTGTTGACTCGGAGCTCGTGGTAAGTGGTTACACAAACGTTATCACCTCATATGAAAAATCATAAATAGAGGCGACGTAAAGATTTGTAAAATTGACATAGTTGGCAACACAGCTGATCCACTTACAAAACCTCTATCTCAAGCCAAGCACCAATTGCACACATCTTCTATGGGTTTGAGACACATAGAAGATTGGCTGTGAGATTATCTTTTAAATCTGAGAGATTTATAGATTTGTATTAGGCATGGCTCAATATGATTGACTCCAAGCTTAAGTGGGAGATTGTTAGTTTATAATAATCTTGAAGTCAATAATACGATAAATTGGTTATATAAAGCTTTGTTCATGAATTGGATATTTAAACGATATTTTATTTCCTTGAGTATTATTGAATTTATGAATCATTCTGAGTTCATGACTGGAATTGTGAAACTTCATAATATAGAATATACTCTTAAAAGTCACTAACCAAAGTAATTAGCATGAACACTAATTAACCGTTATCAGGTTAGTATGTGGATTAAATGATGGTCAAGTTTTACAGACCATAGACAAAGAGTTGTCATTTTAATCACATAGATAGATGTTCTAGGAACATCGTATTTGATAGACCCGAATGAAACATTAAATGGAATTGTGTTCGTGTCATTAATGTTTTCGTTCGATTAAATTCTAAAGTATGAGGTATTCATCTTTCCTACATAAGATATGTATGTGTGTGATTTCTACCAAACGTTATCCGTAAAAGGTGGCTATAAAGGTAGCTCTTCGGTATTCATAACTTATGCGGAGGAAGAAATGGTTTGTCAAAAGTACTATTGTCCCTCGTATTTCTATACGAGTTATAGCATCACTGGGCCCCTTGATAGAGTAAGATTATCTGCTAGCAGTATAATTACAAGAGTAATTATATTTGATAATTTACTTAGGATCAAGAAAAGATTAAGTTTACAAGGATGACACATACCTACCTTGAAACCGATCTCGATAATGCATGAGACAAAAGAATTAAACACAAGTAAATAGTTTATGGATCATGATATTGTACAAGACATCATCATCATCTCGTGTAATTGGATGGTCATAGTGCATTCTCGCGGATGCCTCCTATGATTATAGAAGTTAAAACGGTTTTAACTCTATTTACCAACATAACACGGATCCTGTCGGTCACACCGTATAGGAGTTAATCGGAGAATCTTATTGATTAATTATAAATTATTTATAATTAATAATAAGATGGTTATAATTAATTATATATGATATAATTATATTTGTCATAGAGATGACAAGAAGCAAAAATCGATTGAATTTATAACGTGTTGGACACGTCGTATAAATTAATAAACAACAACCGAGAAAAATATAATTGTAGATGACAATTATGTATATTTGATTTGGATTTTAAATGTTAATTATGGATTTGAATTATGGGCCAAAGCCCATTTATAATTAAAGTCTTAATTAATAATTAAAAGTCCAAAATCAGAAAAGCCCAAAAAAGCCCAAAATTGAAAAAGCCCAAAATCCGAAAAGCCCAAAAAGGCCCATGAAAAGCCCATGACGACCTCTAAGAGTATTTTGGTAATTTGACCAAAAGCCCAAGGGTATTTCGGTAATTTGTCCAAAAAGCCCAATGGCGTTTTGGTAAATTGGATGAACTTTAAGGGTATTTTGGTCTTTTCACATTGGAACCTCCCTACTATTCATGAAGGTATTTTGGTAATTTGTCAATCTCACATTTTATAAATAGAGGGGTAGGGTGAGAGAGAAAGCTACACCAAATCGCCTCTACTTTCTCTCTCGGTATACGGTTGTTTCGTAATTCACGGATTGGTGAATAGTGTTTTTACGAAAGTTGCGGTATTTCTGCACATTTGTGAAACAGAATTACTGCGAGTCGTGAATAGTACTATTTCGTCTTTTTCTCGGGTGAATAGTGTTTTTGCGAGAAACCACGGTTACACTATTTCGCAAAAGAAATAAGCGCTTCTCTGGTCGATCCCGTGGATAACCCACGAGGCATCAGACGTTTGGTGCTCCGAGACAAGCCGATTTTCATTCCAATTGAAATTTGGAAGCGAGGTATAACATCTTATGTTAATCTATTTAATTCTTAAGTAGATTAATATTTTAGAAATCAATCATGGAGTAGATCAATAAAGGTTTAAAGAGGTGTGTATCTCTCGGTAATCATCCGACACATCACTTTAACCCTAAGCTTAAGTTAGAAGTAAAATAATATTTTACCGTCTTTTGTAAAGGATTAAATGTCTGTATCTCTCGGTAATTATCCGACATACCTTAATCTCTAACTTAAGTAGAAGTAAAATTTTTGTTCTACGGTCTTTCCGCAGCTTGAGCATTAATGGGATTTGGGCATTCCGAATCCCAACAGTGGTATCAGAGCAAAAGCTCTCCCGCTGATTGATTTTCTAAAAAGTTATATCTTATGCAAATAAGATGCATATACCCCGTATCGGTTTAATTCTTAGATTTGCAGCTTAAAGTCCAAACCAAATAAAATTGGATTTTCTTGGTTCGGCTCTGTCGACTAAGAAAGTTAAATTAGATTTAAGCTTTCTTTATGCTTTCTTTACGCTTTCTTTTCGAAAACTTTCGATTGTGTTAAAGTATATCTAAGAATGTGATTAAGCAATAAAGTACCTGAGTAAGAGCTGTTGATCTCCACACATAAAAGATAAGGTGATGTCAAAGAAAGATGGGAAGTGGATACCTTCGGTATTCTTTCTGACAAAACCTTTTACGTGTCCTGATAACTGGCCCAAAAGGAACTTTGTCACATTACTAAATTACTTTTGTGCTTTCGAAACATGGCAAATGTAACTTTTTTGCTTTTTCGGAAATATTTGGTTATGAAAAGTATATCTAAGAATGTGATGAAGCAATAAAGTACCTGAGTAAGAGCTGTTGATCTCCACACATAAAAGATAAGGTGATGTCAAAGAAAGATGGGAAGTGAATACCTTCGGTATTCTTTCTGACAAGCCCTTTTACGTGTCCTGATAACTGGCCCAAAAGGAACTTTATCACGTTACCAAATTACTTTTGCGCTTTCGAAGCATGACAAATGTAACTCTTTTGCTTTTTCGAAAACCTTGGTTATGAAAAGTATATCTATGAATGTGATGAAGCAATAAAGTACCTGAGTAAGAGCTGTTGATCTCCACACCTGAAAGAGATGGTTCTGTCTAGGAAAGATTGAATTTAAAGTGGTCCTCGTGACCCCAATCTTTCCTGGGAGCCCCTTTTACGTGTCCTGATAACTGGCCCAAAAGAAACTTTGTCACGTTATCAAATTGCTTTCTCGTACCAAAAAGAATTAACTGTTTTGAAACCATATAAAATGTTTATATGATTTTTACGGTATATGTAAAGAAGAAAGATATAGCTGCAAAATAAAGAATTGAGAACTGATAGAAATATATGTGACTGATTCATGTATAAATATATACAAAATGTTTGTATGAACTGGTAAATTAGATTTACTGCTTTGATTTGAAATGTATCTTATCATAAATGCAAAGCTACTCCTATTGGATAGATAGTAGTTATATACGTGACTGATTCATGTATATATATATACAAAATATTTGTATGAGCTGGTAAATTGGATTTACTAGCTTTGATAATAAATAAGTAAATTTGATTTATCATTTTTGAGGAACCGTGAAAGAATGTTATGACAAAGAAAGACTGGAAAAGGAACTTTCAATGGTCTTTCTGACAGACGTCTTTCACGTGTTCATAAGTCTGTTTTAAAGTCGACTTAACAAATGACTAATTATAAATGTATAAATTAGATTTATCATTTTTAAGAATCCGTGAAGGAAGATTGTGTCAAAGAAAGACTGGAAAAGAAACTTTCAGTGGTCTTTCTGACATACATCTTTTACATGTTCATAAGTCTGTTTAAAGCCGCTTAACAAACCGATCGCTTACGATGTTAAGCATATTCACAAACCCGAAAAATTAAGTAATATGCCCTACCTACTCGTCCTCCGCAAATCAATGTTCATTGGCAGACGTGACCTACTCAGTAGGCGTCACCTTTTACCTTTGGTTGTCGAGGGTTATGTCCGACATAACGAACCAAATAGAGTTAGGTTACTTACCAATGATTTCCAAAACAGTTTTGGGCTTGGGGCAAAGTTTCGTTAAAACATGTGATGTTTAACGAAACCAAGAATCACATAGAGATGTGATTAGCAAAGAGTTGCTTACCTAAGATAATTAATAAATGAGTTATTCAACGATAACTTGATTATCAGTGAAAATAGGGATCTTGGTCCTAACTACAAACGGGAATAGAACAAATTTATAGTGGGAGTTTTATTTGAAATAAGACATTACCTCGAAGACTTCAGTGAACCAGTATTCCTCGCGATGTATCTTTTGACGGGCAGGATAGAAGAGCGGTATATGCAATGGTGGACTGCCATGATGGGCGGATGATACCGAAATCGGTGATGGTGCACGTAGGGGGTTTCTAGGAGCAGATTTTTGTCACTATCATCGACTGGGCCGTCATTAACCTGTCGGCCCCTCTTGAAAATAACTGCCAGTTTTTGCAAAACCGGCAAGAGAAGTTTGAGACTGAGGATTTGGCTCGCCAATCCCTGGTTTGGGGCACGGACATAATCCGAACATACTACAACCGGGGTGGAGAGAACTCGGAGGGCACTAAGTCATCCGAGTAAGGCAAAAACTGATAAAATTGGGTGTTGTGATATGTAATTACTAACCGTGTTATGGGTATTTTGATGTTGTGATATGGATAACTTTTATATTTTGTTATATGCATAGATACTTTGATAAATGTTAATTGTGTCGTGGGTACTTTGGTGTTTTTGATTACTAATTGTGTCATGGGTACTTTGATATGCATGGATACTTTGATATATGTAATTACTAACTGTGTCATGGGTACTTTTGTGTTTGTGATGCATGTGTGATGTATATATAAATTATTTGTGATATATGCATGTGTGATGCATATATTAATTGTTTGTGATTTATATGCATGTGTGATGCATATATAAATTTATTTTCTGAAATATATGTTTGTTGCATATATATTTGAATTGTAATTTATAAATATATGCTACCAATCTGGGCTAGCAGTAAGGAACAACCATTTTAAAAAAAATACATTTAATAACGGTTCTAACAGAAAATCGTTGCGGAAAATTATTTAAATTTAAAAAAACACATTTGACAACGGTTCCAACTTATAACCATTGCAAAAATTATCTTTCACAACGGTTAGCATCTTAAAACCATTGTTAAAACTCTATTAACAACAGTTACTATAAAGAACTGTTGCCAAAGCCTATGTCATATTTTATTATTACTACATATTTGACAACGGTTTTTAATATTTTTTTCTGACACCCCCTTACTGATGGTTCAATAACCGTTGTTAAACTTAGTCAATAACCGTTGTCAAAGTTCTTTTCTCTCCTAGTGGTCATTGTACATGTGGACCTCGTGGTGGTCAGACGAGCAATGTGATTGTCACGAACAGAGGCGGACTGTACAGGTGGTTTATTTGTAGAGGAGAGGAGAGAAGGTAAGAAAAGGGGATGAGTGGGGAGCACCGCTTAGGATTTTGATTTTTAGAGTTTACTTGAGAGCGTTTTTCTTTTTTTTTTTACACTTCGCCACTCATAGGCGAAATATCGTTGAAATTTTCATTTATTATCTCAGAACATTTCACACAAAAAATTATTATCTCGAAGCATCATTAGATCTGCAGTCATTACTGTAGAAATTAACATTTCCCTTTGTTCTCTCTTTCTATAGTCATTTCACATTTTCACTCGTAGTTGGATAAATACAAGGGAGGTTTTTGTTCAGGCTTGTTAAGATACTTTTTCAAGACCAGTTATAACTAGTTGGGAGTTGATATGCGGATACTGTCATGGAGACCGTTGATCATATCAAATTTCTTATTTTAACTAGGGTAGGGATCACTTGACAACTTTTTTATTTTAATAACTTTTAGCAATCAACTTTATATAAAAAATGAAAAAAAAATGTACATATTCTTAAACCTATAGATTTTTGTGTGTTTCAAATACATCAATTTGAGTGTCATTTGATATTCAATTAAAAATGATTAAATTTAACCATCAAAACTGTTATATAATCTTGATGATGGAATATTAAATTATGACATTCAAATTGTATCAAATTTGAAACATACAGAAATCTTTCTTGATGACCAAATTTTGGAAACTTAAATATGCAACGCTCCATTAAAAAAGATGAGATCCATTAATAAAGGCGAGATCCATTAAATAAGTATATCCATTTCATCGCAACCTGTACAATTCACTAGCTATAGGCGTATACACAGCATAATACGTACAGACGGCTAGCTAGTTGTGTAACTTTTTTCTTCTGACCAGGAATGTTTTACATTTTTAATTTTGTTATCTCAGATGGAAGCATTGTAACAAGATTTACGAATAATTCATTTTTTACTCATAGTCAGATGTTTCATGAATAATTCGCCAGTTTAATTAATATACAGAGAGTTTTTTTGGTCAAAAAAATATTTTATTCGCGAATTATTCGAAAAAAAACACATTATATATTATTTTAAATGAAATTTGATACTTTTTAATATATTTTCAATATTTTATCATTATAATATATTTTTTATTTATATTATATGAAACGAATTAATTTTGAATTATAGCTATATTATACCCGAACGTTAAATTTTTGATCTCGCTGAACGTTTCCTGAATCACGAACTTGTTACTATGGATAGAAGAACTCTGTGACTTGTAAGTATCTACCGTACATAAATTTTTTATCAGAGAATCTGAGCCTAGTTCTCTATCTTGACATCATGGTAGAATTAGTTTAAAGGATGCTAGGCTACCACTTCTATACAGTAAAATAGGGTTCGTTTGGCAAATCAAGGAATAGTTTTGGAAGAGTGGTAATTTTGGAAGAGTGATAGAATAGTGTATTTTTGAAAAAGTGGTAGAAGAGTGGTACTCTTGACTATTCAGAAGAGCGAAAATATCATTTGACAGTTGTTAATCAGAATAGTTAAAATATGAATAATTATGATACTAACAATAATGATAATGATAATGATAATAATAAAATAATAATAATAATAATAGTAATAATAATGATAATATAATAATAATAAAATAATGATAATAATCTATAATCATAATCATAATAAATAATAATATTCATAGTTATAATCATAATAATATAAACATAATCATAATATAATAATATAATAATAAAAATTATAATTATAATTATAATCAAAATAACATAATAATAAATAATCATAATTATAATAATATAATCATAATATAATAATACAATACAACATAATCAAATAATAATAATAATAATAGTCGTAATCATAATAATATAATAATTTATTTTAATCATAATCATAATATAATAATAATAAATAATTATAATCATAATAATATAATTATAATATAAACATAGCTATAATCATCATAATAATAATATAATAATAATAATAATAATAATAAGTAATAATAATCATAGTCATAATCATAATAATATAATAATATATCCATAATAATAATATAATAGTATAATTACAATCATAATCATGATAATATAATATAATAATAATAAATAATCATAATTATAATAATATAATCATATTTATAATCAAAATATAATAATATAATATTAAATAATAGTAAAATTAATCATATAATAATAATACGACAATGATATAAATATAATAATAATAATTATTATTATTATAATTATATAATATAATAATAATAATAATAAATAATCATCATAATATTAATATAATAATATAATAATAATAATAATAAATCATAACCATAATTATAATCATAATGTAATATTATAATACAACATAACCAAACAATAATCGCTATTCCGACGAGAGCTAATCCGGTATACCACCTATAACTTGGTATACCGGATTAACACTCTTCCGCACTCTTCAACTTAGTCCAAAATTCGTTTGTCAAATTAATTCATCGGAATAGCTATTCTATTTTAACTTTTTGCTATTCCACCAAGTATCAAACACTCCCATAGTGAATATGCTTTAACCTATACTCGTTTATGAATGCACACGCAATGAAGGGCAAACACGTCGTTATTCTATAGACTATATATATATATATATATATATATATGGCGAGAGATGGAGAGGGAGTGAGGCTATGGTGCTTCGTCGAGTACAAACTTTTTGTGTCTCGCATTCGTATTTTAAATTTAAAAGTTCAAACAGTTGATCCAGATTGTTGAATATGATTTTCATACTGAAATATCTTTGGAGACCAAACATTAAACCTACCCTAATCTTACAGCTAACAACTTCACTCTTCACAAACATACAAGTCATTTTAATGCATCAAGCAGAGGTAATTTAAAATACAGAATTTAAATATTCATGAAAGTGAAGTCAAAATTATATTTTTACTTTGACTATGTCATCTACTTATGAAATATTTAAATACCAACTATATTTTAAAATCATTAACATTCACTTTTCTTTAAGAGAAGGGATCAGTTGACTATGGATTATTTCGATAACTTTGACAATGAATCTCTAAAAAAATATAAAATAAATCTTAAAAAATAAAAAAAATTTATAGATGTGTTATTCTACCTTTAGATTGATGGTCATTCAAGTTTCATATAATTTTATTATTGTTTGATAGTCCATCAAAGACCATCAAATTTTCATATAATTTACAACGGTTCTAATTTAATGATTTTTGATGGACTACCAAATGACAATGAAATTGCATGAAATTTGAATGACCATCAATATAAAAGTAGAAGAACACATCTATAATTTTTTTTTTTCAATTTTTAAGATTTTTTATATTTTTTTAGAGATCTAATATGAAGATTGTCAAAATAACTCATTGTCAATTGATCACTTCTCTTTCTTTAATACTAGTTTACTTTCTAGAAGGGATACTGTCAGTTTGTAATAATCTTGAAATCAATAATATCATAAATTTTTTATATAAAGCTTTGTTCATGAATTGATATTTAAATGATATTTTATTTCCTTGAGTATTATTGAATTTATGAATCATTCCGAGTTCATGACTGGAATTGTGAAACTTCATAATATAGAATATACTCTTAAAAGTCACTAACCGAGATAATTAGGAGGAACACTAATTAACCGCTATCATGTTAGTATGTGGATTAAATGATGGTCAAGTTTTACTGACCATAGACAAAGATTTATCATTTTAATCACATAGATAAATGTTCTAGGAACATCATATTTGACAAACTCCGAATAAAACATTAAATGGAATTGTGTTTGTGTCATTAATGCTTTCATTCAGTGTTAAATTCTAAAATATGAGGTATTCATCTTTCCTACATAAGATATATATATGTGTGTGATTTCTACCAAACGTTATCCGTAAAAGGTGGCTATAAAGATAACTTTTCGGTATACATAACTTATGCGGAGGAAAAAAGATGGTTTGCCAAAAATACCATTGTCCCTCGTATCTCTATACGAGTTATAGCATAACTGGGCCCCTTGATAGAGTAAGATTATCTGCTAGCAGTATAATTACAATAGAAATTATATTTGATAATTTACTCAGGATCAAGAAAAGATTAATTTTTCAATGATGGCACATACCTACCTTCAAAACTGATCTAATAGTTATGAGACAAAAAAATTAAACACAAGTAAATAGTTTACTGGATCATGATATTGTATAGTACAACATCATCTTTGTAATTGGATGGTCATAGTGCATTCTGCCTTATGCCTCCTATGATTATAGAAGTTAAAATGATTTTAACTCTATTTACCAACATAACACGGATCCTGTCGGGTCACACCGTATAGGAGTTGATCGGAGAATCTTATTGATTAATTATAAATTATTTATAATTAATACTAAGATGGTTATAATTAATTATATATGATATAATTAAATTATATTTGTCATAGAGATGACAAGAAGTAAAAACTAGATTGAAGTTATAACGTGTTGGACACGTCGTATAAATTTACCGAAATAAAAACCAAGACAAATATAATTGTACATGATAATTATATATATTTGATTTGGATTTTAAATTTTAATTATGGATTTGAATTTTGGGTTGAAAGTCCATTAATAATTAAAGCCTTAATTAATAATTAAAAGCCCAAAATCAAAAAAGGCCCAAAAAAGCCCAAAATAAAAAAGGTCTAAAATAGCCCAATGACAAACTTATAAATTTGGCTAACTTTATATTCTTGCAAAACAAGTAATGGCATTTTGATAATTTTGGCCAACTTTATATTCTTGTAAAATAAGTAATGACATTTTGGTAATTTGGTCAAACTTTAATGGCATTTTGGTAATTTTGGAAAACTTTTTGAAAGGCTATAAATAGAAGGGTGGGATGAGAGAGAAAACACAAAAAATCAGTTCTATATTCTCTCTTTTTCGGTATACGGTTGTTTCGGAATTCACGGGATCGATGAATAGTGTTTTTGTGAAAATTGCGGTATTTATGCACATTTGTGAAACATAATAACTGCGAGTCGTGAATAGTACTATTTTATCTTTTTCTCGGTGAATAGTGTTTTTGCGAGAAATCGCGGTTTACGTTATTTTTTGCAAAAGAAATAAGTCGCTCTCTGGTCAGTCCTAGTGGATAACCTACAGAGGTATCACACGTGTGATACTCCGAGACATGCCGATTTTCATTCCAATTAAAATTTGAAAATGACGTATAAAATCTTATATTAATCTATTTAATTGTTAAATAGATTAATATTTTAGAAATCAATCATAGAGTAGATCTATACAGGTTTAAAGAGGTGTGTATCTCTCGGTAATCATCCGACATACCGCTTTAACCCTTCGCTTAAGTTAGAAGTAAAATAATATTTTATTGTCTTTTGTAAATGATTAAAATGTGTGTATCCATCGGTAATCATCCGACATACTTTAATCCCTAACTTAATTAGAAGTAAAAATTTTGTTTTACGGCCTTTCTGCAGCTTAAGCCTTAACAGAATTTGGTTGGACCAAAACCCAACAGTGGTATCAAAGCATAAGGCTCTCCCGCTGATTGATTTCTAAAAAGTTATAGCTTATGCAAATAAGGTGCATATACCCCGTATCGGTTTAATTATTAGATTTGCAGCTTAAGTCCAAACCAAATAAAATTAGATTTTTTGGTTCGAATCAGCCAACTAAGAAAGTTAAATTAGATTTAAACTTTCTTTACGCTTTCTTTTCGAAAACTTTCAATTGTGTTAAAGTATATCTAAGAATATGATGAAGTAATAAAGTACCTGAGTAAGAGCTGTTGATCTCTACACATAAAAGATAAGGTGATGTCAAAAAAAAATGGGAAGTGGATACCTTCGGTATTCTTTCCGACAAGCCATTTTACGTGTCCTGATGACTGACACAAAAGGAACTTTATCACGTTACCGAATTACTTTTATACTTTCAGAGTATGAAAAAATATAACTCCTTTGCTAATGAATATATAAATTATATTTAACATTTTTAAGGAACCGTGAAATAATGTTATGTCAAAGAAAAACTGGAAAAGAAACTTTCAATGGTCTTTCTGGCAGACATCTTTCACTTGTTCATAAGTCTATTTAAAAATGACTACTGATAAATGTATAAATTAGATTTATCATTTTTAAGGAAAACCATGAAAAAATGTTATGACAAAGAAAGACTGAAAAAGAAACTTTCGGTGGTCTTTCTAGCATATGTCTTTCACGTGTTCATAAGTATATTTAAAGTCAGCGTAACAAACTGACTAATTATAAATGTATAAATTAGATTTATCATTTTTAAGGAACCATAAAAGAATATTATGTCAAAGAAAGACTGGAAAAGAAACTTTCGGTGGTCTTTCTAACATATGTCTTTCACGTGTTCATAAGTATATTTAAAGTCAGTTTAACAAACTGACTGCTTATAAAAGTTAAGAAAACCCTAAATTAAGTAATCTGCCCTACCTACTTTATCCTCCTCACACTATTGTTCATCGGTTGACGGGACCTACTCAATAGGCGTCACCTTTACCTTTGGTGGTCAAATGTTATGTCCGACAAAACGAATCAAGTAGAGTGAGGTTACTTATCAATAATTTCCAAAATAGTTTTAGGCTTAGGACAAATTTTCGTTAAAACATATGATGTTTAACGAAATCAAGAATCACATAGATATATGATTAACAAAGATTTACTTACCTAAGATAATTAATAAATGAGTTATTCAACGATAATTTGATTATTAGCGAAAATAAGAATCTTGATCCTAACTACAAACGAGAATAGAACAAATTTATAGTTGGAGTTTTATTTGAAATAAAATATTACATGAATAAAACTAAAAATCTTTACTTTAAACGTTATAGCACATGACTAAAGAAACACTTACTAATTTGTTTCGTGCACTCAGAATCATACTGAGGCGTGAGAAACTCGAGTACGTCCTTAACACACCAATCCCTGCGCAACCTGCAACAGGCTGCATAACAGAAGAACTCACCAGGTACAACAAGCACAAAGAAGATGAGCTTAATGTACAAAGTTTCTTGGTCAAGAAATTTAAGGTGACAAAATCCCCGCTGAGTCATAAGATTACTGAGGACAGCTCTCTTGACACTCACATGCTCCGTATGACGAGCGTTGTTGAGCAGCTGGAGAAGCTTAACAGTCCGTTGAGCAAAGAGGTGATCTGACAATTCTTTGTCCTTATCGAGATTATAAAAATTTGTGAAGAATACAAAATATCGGTGAAATAAGAGTTTATTTGATTATGCGTAGATTTAAGGAGCGGTACACACAATGGATATTGCATGGAGAAAATCTCAAACAATTGAATACAAAGTTATATCAAATGCTGATCTCAGGGTGAAAATTTAGACCTAGTAACTAGTGTGCTAGATGATTCGGACGGTGAAAATGTAAATTTGGATGACATGATGAATGAAGTTACAGAAGATTTGTATAACCTAAAAACCAAGAACTATTGGAGCGATAAAAGTTTTATATTTTTACTTCAACTTATAAGAGACATACTTCTAGAAAATAATGAGTTGTCGAACTCGACATATAAGGCGAAAAAACTCTAGTATTCTTTGAGTATGGAAGTAGAGAGAATTCACGCACGTTCGAATGATTGCATATTATACCGAAATGAGTACAGTGAGATGAATAGATATTCAAAATGTAAAGCTTCACGGTATAAGTTGAAAGACGATCAAGCGGAAAATGAGAATGATGATGAACAAGTTTTTGTGAATTAATTTGTGATTTTTTTCTGATTTTTTTATTCTGATATTTTTTTGTGTGCATTGGATACTTATGTATTGTATGCCTGTTAAAAACTGTTTTGTTTGTGCAATATATATGGCTAGCATTAAAATTGGGCTGACCATACATAAACAGAGAGCACCAAAAAAATCCATAATTAGTAACGGTTATTACCAAAAAAAACTATTACCAAAGAAAAAAATGAATTTTTCGGTGGCTAAATCAGTTACAATTTTTAATATATAACCGTTATTAAAACCCAATTCAGTAACGGTTTTTTATTAAAATTATTACTGATTCTATTGGATTCAGTAACAATTTTTACTCAAAAATCGTTATTGAATTTCCCCGAAGCGACGGGGGGTGACACGCAATTTAATAACGTTTATTATATAGTTTTAGTAACTCTCCAATTCAATAACGGCTACTAAACCTTTATTAAATGATAAAAAAAATCATTACTAAATTTTTTTTTGCGGTAGTGTACTTTAACATTATTTAATATTTATTTCACTTGCCAAACGGAGGGTTAATGCATTCCGAAGAATAGCCAATACAAAAATTTTCATCAGCAGTTGGGTATGTTAAGTACATGCAAAACAAAGTACATGTAAAACATAAAAGAGAATGAATTATATTACATTGAGATGCTTGTTAGCTGATTTATTATATATATAATATATAGTTGGGCTATGGTGTATGCATAGTACGGATCGCTCTCGTGTTATAGATCGATTCTTCTTTTTCAAGGTCTAAATGGTCGATCCGAGCTACTCAAAATGATTTTCATATAAATATCTAGTTATAGACCAAAATTTATATTTTTAATTTTTTTAGATAATTTAAAAATCACTACTTTTAAATGACTCATATTAATTAAAATAAGTTATTTTCTGACCATCTAGAAAAAATAGTAAAAAAAAGATAAAAAAGATAAAATTTAGTCTCCAACTAGATATTCATATAAAAATTATTTTGAGCGCTCGGATTGATCATTTAGACATTGAAAATGAAGAATCGATCCATAGCACAAGAGCGATCTGTGCTATTCATAACACCATAGTCTTCTTATTGAAATAGAGAGAGAGAGAGACCGTGGTGGTTCGCGAAACAAAAATCACCTGTGTTTCGCATCCGTATCTTGAATTTAAAAGTGCAAATTATCGATCCAAACCGTTGTACATGATCTTCATATTGAAATATCTTTGAAGATCAAATTATATATATATATTTTGTATTTTTCACTATTTTGTAGATGGGTACATAGTTCATTGATCTAACTATTTATGGACCATAAAAAACTAGTGATTTTGTACTCATCTAAAAAAATAGTAAAAAAAATTAAAAAAAATATAAAATTTGATCTCCAAAGATATTTAAATAAGAAGATTATGTTCAATGATTTGGATAGGTCGTATGAACTTTTAAATTCAAAATACGAACGCGAAGCATAAGAAATTTTATACTTCGTAAAACACCATAGCCTCACTATATATATATAGAGAGAGAGAGAGAGAGATAGACAGAGAGTTGGGCTACGGTGCTATGCGTAGCACGGATGGTCCGTGTGCTACGGACTGTTTCTCCGTATTCAAAGTTCAAATAATCGATCAGACTGGTAAAAATATTTTGCAGATGAAAATCTAGTTGGGGATCAAATTTTATATTTTAAAAAAAATTTAAGTAATTTTTAAGATGGCTAGAAAATCACTCATTTTGAATTGCTCATAATAATTAAATCAAGTGATTTTGTAGCCATCTTAAAAAAAAGTAATAAAAAATTCTAAAAAATATAAAATTTGATCTCCAACTAGATTTTCATATGCAAAACATTATAACCGGTTGGATCGATCATTTAAACTTTGAAGTCGGAGAAACGATCCGTAACACAGAGACCATTCGTATTACGCATAGCACCGTAGTCTAACTCTCTCTCTATATAGCAATTTAGAAATTTCACGCCCAATGATTCCAGTGATAGCATCTACATAAGTCCATGCTATAACACACCTTTAATTAAAAGGATGTATTATTAACACACTCAAAGTTGCAACGCGCTCACTAACTAATTGAGGCGATGTAACTCGCACATTTCAGTATAATACAGTATAAATAAATGCGTGTAATGCACCAAGTAAATTAATAACACACCCTTTGAAAGCTGTATTATTATCAAACACTATTTTACATGTAGTTTAGAATTCAATTGCAGCACAAAATGTGCTTGAAAGGGGAATATAATTAGTAAAGGAAAAAATATTTACACATAAATGGTCGGTGTACGCGACCGTTATATAATATAATATAGATCTAGATTACCCGCTCATGTACGTGCAACACTTTTGTCCGAATTAGACATTTAATATAATAATAATACGTGCACACCAGCCAGCATAAGCGATTCTAAAGTTAGAATAGACAAAGATAAATGGTTCTTTTGTAGGTGTGAAGAGCACTTCGGGGAATATTAATTGGTGGGTCACCGAAGTTAATAAATACAAGGGGTACATAATAATGATTTTCTCGAATGATGCGCAATAAGCCAATGGCAGCGTGTAGAGATGGTCTTTTGCTCCCTGGAACAATTAATTGATATTGGGCGGTGGTGGCAAAACATACCCGTTATTATTGATTTTTATCAAATATTGAAATTGTTAGTACTTATTCTTAATGAGAAATTTTTATGATAATAGTGTTGCAGTGATGAGTAACTAAAGACTATTATTATTTTTAAACGAACATAATACAAAATTTCATCAGTTTCAAATAGCTAACTCAAGATATTTATATAAATTGATCTACTTCATGGACAAGATCGAGTTTATTATTTTTATTTTTTGGGGGGCACCTTTAAAATTTTTTTTTGAAACGAAGAAAACATCTTCGGAGAGCTTAAACCCCGCCTTTTAGAAACTAATAATCAAATATTTTTTTACGTTAAATTTCTTGATTTTTTCATTTTAATTATTTAGTGTAAAGTCAAACAATACATAATGATTAAAAAATACGTATTATATAAAACAAGTACGAAATTGCATTTTTTTACTGCCTGACATTAATTGTACCAAAATGAATATGAAAAGAATGAAAATTTATTTTGATTTCAACAATGTTAATCTGTAATTTGAAACCAATTCGATAGATTTTGAATAAGCTCATCAGATTACTAGTACATACCAACTTAATTCCTATTATAATTATACTTCTATTATGATTTCTAACGAGAATTAAGATTGTTACAAATAAATATTTTATTTTTACTCTATGATTGGATAGCAAGGATTCACAATTTCTTAAATACCATATTTCTTAGGATCATTCAAAAAATATTTTTTTTCATCACTTAATTTGTGAGTGACGTCCAGTCAGATGTATGTTCACGTGCGGGTCCCGAATTGCTCGTCCTTCAAAATAATAAAAAAAACTTTCTTTTTCTTTTAGTTAAGTTTTGCTTCCAAAAAAACTTTGGTTGGACCTTAAAAAAAAGTTTGCTCCTGAAATATATAATAATCAGCGAGGAACTATGGAAGGGGCTAAAATTTTATGAATATTTAAAATATCCTGTGATATATTTTAAAGGGACTACAATAATAATAATAATATAATATAAATATTATAAAATAGTTAAAATCCTATATCAAATAGATATAGTAATTTTTAATTTTTAATTGAGGGACCGAAGTCTGCTCCGGTTTCTATTAAACTCCGATCTTTATGCTAATTTAACATGACTGAATAATTTTTGATGGACCGAAGCTGATACTTAGCTCCACTGAAAAGCAACGGATGTGCGCAGAGCGGGCAACGGCGCAGAGCATTAATCAATTTAATAAAGCCAATTTGACTTCGTGTCTATCAGCTTCCGACAAGCAAATAGCAAATCTGCGGAGTTACTCAGTAGCCAGTACAAGTGTACAACGCCACCCTAATACAAACTACAATCAACTGAGCTCGTACGGTGCACCGACACGGTCACACAGATACACTCGTGACTCGTCTGAGTCGTCTCCAACACCTATTCACAGTATGTATGTCGGTGCCTTGGTGGTAGTGTGTTCAAAATTCAAAGCTTTAAATATTTTCTCTCTTTCGGATAACTACAAATTAAGACGCTTCTTCTTACAGTTATTGTTTTATTATGACGACTAAGATTCTAACAACTTTTCTGATGAAAATATGTATTTGATACGTAATCCTAAGGTACAATATAATTATTTTTTATTTTTTAAGTAATCCTACATTTTTTTTGTTCCATCAAATGACACGTATTGTGTTATTTAATCATATCCTTTAACATAACACGTCTTTCATGTTTCACAGAATTGTTTTTTTTTTTGTGTGTAAAAATGCTAAATACAAAATCATCTCTGTCCAATAAAACGTATTTTGTTCCATGATTTTTTTTCCTTCCGAGTGCTACCAGGCATAGAGGTATTAATCATAGATAGGTAGAGGTGGCAGAACCCGACCCGACCCGACAAACTCGTCCGGACCTGAACCCGACCCGACCCGATTTTTTAAGAAAGTCAAACTGACCCGATCCGACCCGAACCCGACCTGACCCGACCCGACCCGAGATTAAATGGCCTTCAATCCAATCGAAATCTATCAATGATCTGAAAAAACACAACATGTAAATTGACCCGACCCGACCCGACTCTGACCCGACCCGGCCCGACCTGATTTCTTCCAGAAAGTCAAACTGACCCGACCCGCCCGACCCGAACCCGAACCCGACCCGACCCGCCCGATTGCCACCTCTATAGATAGGGGTGCCAAGACTTCCCATGTATTTCTAAATTATGCATACAGGTATTAATCTTAGGTGTTTTTCTTAGAGAAAAAATTGACCGCACCCTAAATTTTTAATCAGTTCATACAAAGCCCATTGAAGAGTGTCAAATAATTAACTGCAGCTAAATTTCCTTCATTCAATACAACAAAAATTATTTAACAACTATTATTGATCAAATTTAACAATGATTTTTGAATCATAATTAAAAAAAATCTTACAAAAGCCTCTAAATAACCGTTATCAAATCACAGGTTTTTGAATTTTATTTTTAAATAAGCTTTAGGAACCGTTGCTAAAGGTCAATATTTTCTTCAAATTTTAACATTCTTGAACTAAAATAATAATTAATATGAAAAAAATACAGAGTAACTGAAAAATAATAATATGACATATTATTCATTCATTCAATTAATTAATATGAAAAAAATATAATTATTCATCCAATGAAAACAATATTTATTCAACAATACAAACATCTTACTCATTCAATAATATAGAAACCTATACAATTTCTAAGAAAAAATACAAAGAAAAAATAGATCTAAAAACTTTAAATGCGTTTTTGAGTTTCAAGATGGGGTTTTTTGCTCTTAAAATGACAGTAAGTTTTCCGTGACCACATAGCATGCCTCAATCGGGGTTTCCTATCAAAAAAATATAGTCGTTTGAACTCAAGATGGTCTCTTCTTTCTTTTTTATTTCTTTTCTCTTTCTCTCTATGTCTATCAAATCTTTTTTATATATATGAAATAGATGACAAGGAATTAGTAATTTGTGGGATATTTGTTTTTAAATTTTAACTTTTGGATCGTTGAATTGGGATGATCGAACGGTGAGATGAGCAATTTGTGAGAGCAAATATTATTGGTGAGATCAAATATCATTGATCAAAGTAAATGTCGGAGCAAATGTTAAACAAAAAAAACAACACAACCATTTGGCAATAATTTTTTGAATGAACCGTTGCTAAACACATCATTTAATAATGGTTCTAGGCACAAAATCATTGTTAAAGATGGTGTTTAACAACGATTTTTTCAAGGAACTGTTGCTAAATGGTAGTACTGTTTTTTATGTTATGGGAGTCCATTTTAATAACATTTTTCATTATAAATTATTGTCAAATAAGTTCTTAATATTATAATAACGTCACTGAGTCATTTTAATAATGAATTTGATATATAATCATTGTTAAATAAATATTATATAAGATCATATTTGTTATAGTGATTTATCTATATTAATTCCATTTTAAATGAGTATTGTTTAACATTTTTTTGTTGAAGTGATTAATCATGGATACTGGAGTCTGATTTCTTCTCTTCACCTCCATATAGGGGTGTCAATGGGTCGAGTCGAGTCGGATCATATTTTTCTATTATTATTTTTGTTAGAGCCGTTTAAATTTGAGTCAAAAAATAATGACCCATATCCGACCTGACCGGGTCACGAGTCGACCCGACCCGATTCGTGTAAAATAATTAATTAATTTTTTTTATATAATTTAAGTAATTAAAAATTTATAATTGGAGCAAAGCTAGCATGTTCCTAGGAGTACAGAGTCCCTCCGTGATTCTAACTCAAAAAATATACCAAATGATTTCCAAATTTTGATTTATCACTCTCATTAAATTCTTCATATTGAAATCTTATGGAGTACAATAATTTGAAGTGTTTTGAGTTTTCTAAGTCGTTCTTTTTAATTTTTAAACATAATGTACAAATATTGAATATTTTATTATTATTTTTAGAGTTGATTTTATAAAATTAAAAATAGTGACTTAGAAAACTTAAAACACCCTAAATATTTGTAAAAATTTAATGAGAGTGATAAATCAAAATTTAGAGATCATTTGATATATTTTTTGAGTTAGAATCACGGAGGGGCTCCATGCTCCTAGGAGTACGCTAGCTTTACTTTTATAATTAATCTTAATTAGTACTAACTCATGAAATTACTTCAAAAATATAATTAATCGGGTCGGGACGGATCGAGTTGACCCGAACCCGACCCGATCTGATTCGGATAAAAAAAATTAAACTCTTATCCTACCCATTTATTTTCAGATTATGTCAGATCAAATAAAATTTAAATCAAATCAAATTAACCCATCAAATAGGTTCAACAGTTGATACCCTACCTTCATCCTTTCCCCTGGTCGCCCATGCATTTATTTTTTTGCCCAATCATTCCCTCCTCTGCCCCTGTTCATCTCGCTTCTCTCACCGACTAACAACTTCTGAAATCTGATTGTGGCCGATATATTGCGTTGTAAGATTTAATTTATAAAAAATGATGTATATAATTTAATTTGTTCAATTCTCACAATCACGTTAATTAGTCCATTCATTACTCAGTTAAATGAATTAGATTTCTGCAGTGACCCTCTTTAACATTACTTAAAGCATAATTGTGTGAAAGTATAATCAAGCACAATTCTGCTTTTAGTTTTTGAATTGATCAGAACACTTGAGAGAGATTGAACAATTATTACCAATAAAACAATTGATTATATTCTTTTCTTTAGAGGCTTCAATTATGAATAGGAAAACAATAGAGGTTTTTCAAGCCGGTTGGATTATATAGTCTGACACTTTGATTTTGATTTCTTAATCTAATTAAACTATAGTGATTTCGTATTGTATGGTCATGTTTTTGCTCCTGGCATCCCTATATTTCATTTTTTTGGCTCCGCTCCTGCCCAGAGTCATGGTATTTAATTATTCTTCGGATGCGATCATTGAACTAAATTTATAGGTATTTAATGGTAGAATAATCTTTTTGAAAGAGCTAATTGTATCCAGACTATCATTAATATTAAAAAAGAAGCAACTCTATTTGTTTGTGCGATGAGTGAGACTGTGAGAGCACTAACTACCGGAGTCGGACTTATTTTTATGCTTATGTTATTTCTTTATTTTTATTTTTTTAAGATAAAGATGACATATAAGTCATTCAACTTTACATGTCTATAAAAAACAATTATCAAAATTAAAATTTCGAACAAATTCCATATGAAAACAATTATTTCTTTATTTTTAATTTAAAATTTACAAATTATAATATGTCAATAAAATTGCTAGATGTAATGCACTTCATATATACATGCGTAAAAAATATATTTTGCACTATTGTAAATAATGGAATGCGCTTAACTGACGAATGAGATAACACTAAGTGATTAATAATTATGCGGCCGATTAATCATATTTTTGTGGATAATTTGACGCTCATATGTTAATATATAAAAAATATTAATGCTTTAAAAATTAGTTATTTACACACTTGATAATATTTTTATTTATTAGTTTTATTTTAGAAATTGTAAGTACAAATTAAATTATCCAATCCATAGTCTTTCCGGTCATTTTAAAAAATTATAATTTCATAAATTTTTAATTGACTAAAAAATTAAAATCTAATTAAAAATATCAAAGTCTAATTTATATATAGTCTTTAATTATTAAAATTAGAATTCAAATACAATTTATATGATTTGAATATATGACAATATATAGTCTAAAAAAAAAATTGGCCGATTATGATACATAACGATTTACTCACTGATTACGATTAATCGGCCGGCTAATCGTTCTTGGCAGCTGTTTTTTACAACTTTAATTTGAAAGAAACAAAAAATAAAAGTTTGAAAGTTACAACTTACAATGTCGACTGATTGAAAATGAGTCCAAATGTCCAATCTATGATCGCCTTCCCCAGTTGCGATGAAACCGTTTGACATCAATTAATAACTCATTTTTGAACTGGACGTGTGGAGTTCCTCTTTTTTCTTTTTCTTTCCCAGAAAACCTGGACAAGTCGAGCTAAAAAGAACAACAATGTACTCTTGTCGAACTTAGAGTAAAAAAACAGAATCCAATAAAGGAAAGCTTGCAATGCTTCAGCCGGCTAAGTCATAACTACTGTACACAGTTGAAAAATGTAGCAAACTGGCAGTGCTTTACGATAAACTTTTTTTTTCTCCTGTTTTCTTTTCTTTTTCCGTGTTCCTTTCCTATAGCAATAAATGAAAACGCCACACTATTATTATCACTCTTTTAGTCTGACAGGGACAGTTCAATCAATCAGCTACAAGACAAATTTTCCTAATTTACTCTATAACTATAATATTTGATAGTGAATTACAAAGGACAATTTCAGCTAATTATATGTCATATATGTCCCCATAACAATGATTTCCAAAAAAAAACAATCTAATTGTTTTCTTTTTTTTTCTTAAAAAAATTTACAATTTTTAAAGCAAAAGCCTTTTGAACTGTGAGAGATGCATAAATAATAGAAAAAAAAATAACATCCATTTTGCACTGTTCTCTTGTAATAGGAAAAATAATTGAAATAATAAAAGGTCGAAATTGAACTTATTGCATATAATTTGAGGGAAATTTTATTATATATCAATCGTTAAAAAAAGCTACTTATTCTTAATGTCAGCTTGGCCATAGAAGTACAACATGCAATAAAGCTCTACGCGCAAAAAAAAAAAGAATTCGGTTGCATATTATAATTTTCATTTCACCAGTTTCTCACCTGTCAGTTCTAAAGTGAACAGTACTACGGCCAGGAGAATAGTACTACAAGTAGGATGTGTTTGGATCGTACAAAAATTAGCGTAAGAATAGAGAAATTAAGAATAACAAATGAGTATAGTGAAAAAATAGTGATTTTTCAGTTAGCGCGAAGATTGTAAAAAGGTAATACTATTCCGAATGGTAGAAGTATTATTTAGATTGTTTGTTGGGAGTAGTAATGAAGAGTTGACAAGAACAACAACTATTTCATCATCACCACACAATAGCAGAATAATAACTATTATCACTATTCAGAAACAACAAATTTACGTTTGGATACACAATTGCTATTCCTATTCCGAGAACAGTATCTATTCTGCTATTCGTAGCCCATCCAAACATACCCGTAGTGTTTGGATTCAGAAAAATCATTTACTATTTAGATCTGAGAACTATAAAATTATAAAGTTTAAAGTACTATAAAGAATTTGAATTCCCTCGCCCCCTAAAATTCTATTTAAATTCACAATTTTGCTTTACTCCATTATTCGAATCTGATCGAACAACTCCTTAAGACCCAATTATTACGACCTGTCATATATTTTAATTCTCTACAAAATATTTCAAAAAAAAGTAGAATATTTGTATTAAAAGAATTCTCTACAAAATATATTAGAAAAAGGAGTTGAATCTTCTTTAACTATTTTTTGAACAAAATTTACCAACGGGACAAGGTCTAACGATCTCACTAGTGAAAATGTTCAATGGGACTTGTCCCAACCATTTTATATATAAAAACATTTTTTTTCCAAAAAGAATCAAATTAAAACGGTTTAACTAAAACGATATTATTTTGTTTCATCAAAATAATGTAAAACACAAACAAAACAGAATGACCAGATTATAAAATTTAGCCTTTCCCTTGGGATGGCAATAATCGGCTCGATCGACTCGGAGTGGTAGATGAGCAGCGAGCAAGTGACTGTACGTGTCCTGCTTTGGAACAACAGTACATGCCTACAAGGGTTTTGGATAATATATACTTGTTTGCCCAGCACAAAAAGAATATATACTGTTTGCCCAGCACAAACAGTATACATTTCAGGTTCAAATACCTAAATAATCTCCTGCGAAAATAACGGCTTCAATTATCATATTGCTCTGTAAAAATCATGGTTCTACTTCACATATGTATACGTACATGAACTTTTGGTTCGTCTCAGTTACCTAAACGCTTTAGTTTGTTCAAGAAACTCGCCAACTGAGTCCGACTATTTTTAATTGTTCATATTCCATACCTGTGCCTCCACATGTATCACTTTCTGCTCCTAATATGGCATACAATCGGATTGGACAGAATCAGTATATATTCTAAAAATTCCCAGCTGAAAACTTTAAATCCGAGTTCTCAAGCATCAGCATCGTGTTCTAATCTTGCCATGCCACATCCACCAATTGTTTTTTACCCTCATAACAGTAGGCTCATGGTTTTAATCACTGCTTAGCAGTTTGATAGGGCTCTGGCCTCTAGCGTTGTAGTCACTAATCTGATCTTATTCATAACTGTTTAATTAAGAAAATGATGGTTGCAAAAATTCTGATCCGTGCAAGTAATTGTCTCAACTACTACAATGATGTGATGTGCTTTGTAATAATTTAGGGTATGTTTGGATCGTGCAAACAATAACGTAAGAATAGAGGAATTGAGAATAATAAGTGAGGATAGTGAAAAAATAGTGATTTTTCGGTTAGTGCGAGGATAGTAAAAAAGTGATGCTATTCCAAATGATAGAAATGTTGTTTGGATTGTTTGTTTGGAATAGTAACGGAGATTTGAAAAGAAACAATAGTTATTTCATCTCTCCCTCGGAATAGCAGAACAACAACTATTCTCACTGTTTCGGAACAATATATTTGTGTTTGGTTGCACCGTTGCTATTCCTATTCCGAGAACAACAGCTATTCTGCTGTTCTCGTGCCATCCAAATATACCCTTAGGGTATGTTTGGCACTCAATGGAATAGTAAAAAGTTGGAATAGAATTGTTATTCCGACGAATTAATTTGTCAAATAAATTTTAGACTAAGTACAAGAGTGCTAATCCGGTATATCAAGTTATAGGTGGTATACCGGATTAGCTCTCGTCGGAATAATGATTATTGTTTGATTATGTTGTATTATATTATTATATTATAATTATAATTATGGTTATGATTATGATTTATTAGTATTATATTATTATATTATATTATGATTATTATTTTTTTATCATCACTGTTAGTATTATAATATTATTTATTATCATTATATTATTATATTATGAACACTATTCTAAATGTATTCCTTAATTTACCAAACGAACCCTTAAAACCAATAGTTCAAGAGCTTATTTGCCAATCATCAGCCTCATTCCTAGAAATGGGATTCTCCAAGCAAATAGAATATGAAATGTGAAATGATTTAATCAATAGTGAAATCTGCTGCAAATAGAACAACCTATGCTGACAGTAAAGGAATCAAATAAGTATATGAGAAGAGGGACATAAACCTTTATCTCAGTTGAACTGAAAAAAATGAATTGATCTATCAACTACTTGTTTGGTTCTCTATCCTTGCACCATATTAGACAAAAAGACAAATGGTTACTAGTTCTATGAATTCTTCTGTGTGTTATCAGGACGCCAGAAACTCTTTTGACCAACAAGAAACTGGTTCCTAAAAATGGTGACATTGTAATGAAGAGAGAGAAGTACTGCCTTTATTTTCTTCAATATTTCTGGGCTCTCTTGCAATAAAACCCATTTTCCTGGTCTCAGTATTCTGTCCATCTCGCTTATGACTTGGATGACATCACATCTGAAAAATTTGCAACGTAAACTAAAGAAAATAAATCTCTACTTTAGGATAGACTGTTATAGTTTGTATACTTAAACAACTGCAATTTCCCGTCTTTGTTGAAATTTTAAAGGAAAAGAAATTGGAACGTTGAAATAAACTGATGACAATTGCATTTCCCTGTACAATTCATACTAAGCTCTATATCAAAGAATGCCTCCAAAACTAGATTACTTCAAAATATGTTTTCTATCCACTGAACCTATATAATTGGTGACTTCATAAATTGGCACTGTAATGAAGTTGCTTCAGAAATGTTTCAGCAATTATAACAACAGAGTGGGCGGTTTTGCAAATTTCAACTCCTGCAACAACTGTGAAAAGTGAAAACTTATTTAAAAGAACCAAGGCCAAAATAAACCAAGGCTTTGTACCTTTTCATGAGATTCTCGAAGAGAGTACTTGAATGGAGCAGATCATAAGTCCGGGGATATGTATTAAATGACTCGCACCAATTGTGATATACTCCAATCAACCCTCTATTGTAAACAATAGACAAAGTATCAGATTTACTGACAGGCACCACGTTCATGACCCAAAGAGGCATATCAATCAAAGCTGCTGCAAATCTGATTCAATAACATTAAACAAAGAAGAGATTAAAATTTTGTTTCTATAATGGTCTCTTGTTAGAAAAAAGAAAGTAAAGTTCTTCTTTGTAACGTTACCCGCCAAAACCAGCATTCATGTCGATCACATTTCTGATATTTGACCAGTTGATTCCAAGGCCAGCAATATATATGTTCGAAACAAGTTCCTTCCAGTGCTTACTGTCAGTAATGAAATTTTCTTCTGACACGAGATTTGAATGTACTGTTTCAAGCCTAACAGGCCATGAAGCTGGCCACTCAGCTGGTTCCTTTTGATTAATTTGCAAAATACAGTTACCAAGAGGCAAATACCTTAAAAATTTGCAAAAGATGAGCATCAGTACTTGAATGCATAGTTCATGCTTAATGGTAGGTTATGTAAATTACCAAGGTATAATTGGAGAATCTTTCTTGGGACAGAGAGGGGGATCAGTAGTCATCCTCTCAGGGTAACAAGAATTAGAGACAGGTTTTTGGTATATCACAACTCCAATTTGATTTGAATCAGTTGATTTCACTACTGTCTTCCAACAGATAGCGTTTGTCAGAGCCACCATTTCTGACATATAAAAGGAAGAAGATGAAAAACACTGTGAAAGATAACTATAGTTTGTCGCAGTAAAACAAAATAGCTCACGACAGAATAACAGAATGCAAATCTCACTCACCACTCCATACAGATTGGTCCCTTTCATTTTTGCGATAAACCGGTGTTGCTGACCAGACAAAAAGACCTCCTGGTCTAAGAACTCTGTTAAGCTCCAGCAATGGTCTACCACCTGTTATGCAAGTAAATATAGAATGCCACACTGAATTTCACTAAACTTGTTTTTTTGGTAAATGATGAGAATCTATGCGAAACAAATATACCATCTGCTTCCCAATGGACCCTACACCTGGCGCAATGAAGCATATCAAAAGAGTTGTCCGGGAAAGGAAGCTTATGGGTCCCAATGACAGAGAGAAAAGCAGGGATTCCCCGTTCCAGTGCAAACTGTATCTGAGCCTCATGTTCATCCTTTGGTGCAAATGACATTGTTATAACATTCTTATCCAGCAAGTAGCCCCCAAAGCTGGCTACACCACATCCTACATCCAAGATCACCCTTGTGCGTCTCCCCCAATCTACTGCTGGAAGAATCTTTGAAGATAAAACTTACATAAATCAATTATTGTTATTACATTGTAATGATGGAATGGAAACACCTGAAGTGTTGATTAGGTACCTGCTCAATGAAACGTATGTACTCTCTAACTCCCTGCTTGAATTGTGTCCCGCCTCCTGGGAAAACAAGATAGTTGCCAGACACTCTAACCCAATTCTGATCCTTTTTATACTCAACAAGCTTGGTGTGAGGTACATTGTGATACCATATCTGGCAAGTTACATGATTGGTTAATTAATAATGAGGTCATTTATTGGTTAACATCAGAAAAAGGATTGGATATAAAAGAGAAACTAGATGGTCCTTTTAAGAGCCCTCACCGACCATGTCTCTGCTACGAGGCCATGGCACTGGATCCATGTAGCCACGAGGCAGTGGGACCAAGCACCGCGGTGGAGGTGATGGACAGTGCCTCTCTCTGTGCTCCATATGGCGTCTTGATTGGAGTGCCTTAATCGCCTTTATGTTATCCAAGCATGGGATGTAATCGGCCGCTTGCAATCCCTTCCCCACGGTACAGATTTCCCACTGGAAATTGAACTTCTCATCTTCTTCCTTCTCGTCTTCTACAACGACTGTCCCGGTGGATTGCAGTGGAGGAGGGGCGAGAGAGAAATTGAGCTGCTTGCGGGAAGGAGAGAGGGGAGGTGAAGGAGAGGAGGTTGTTAAGCTGAACGAGGAGCGAGACAAGCGATCAAAGTTGCTGGAGAGGAGAAAGAGGAGGAGAGAAGAAAGGAGAAAAATGGAGAGGATCGAGACAATGGAGCGCCTTTGCTCGGCAAGGAGAGTGAGGAAGGAAGCCATCAGTCATCGGAGATGGGGTAAGGATGATATGATGGCGACGGGATGGGAGCTTTTTTGGTCATCGCTAGATTTGTCGTTTTTACTTTCCTCGAGTTATAATTAACTAATAATATTGTTGAAGGTATTCCTGATTCTTTGTGGCGTATTCTAAATATCCCGGCCCCCGGTTTCCCTCAGGCCTCAGTTATCTCACAAATGAGATAACTTGATTAAGTAACTGGCTCGTTACATGCTGAAATCATGGATTCTGCCGCAAAATCCAGTTCGTATGTCCCTCCCTGAAAGGTAATGGAGGACCTTATGACGATTGGGGATCGGATTAAGAATCTTCCTCACATTATAATATTCGTCGGATTTTCTGCGGTTCATGCTGCACTGCAAATCTTTGTAATAAGGTATAGTAACGTTCTTTTTATTTATTTATCTATATTTTCTGAACAGTTGTTGACATCAAAGACGTTATGTTTCTGCGCATTTGAAAGTCAGGAAGCTGTGTTGACCACATAAAATTACCTCTCTATTGTAATTAATTATTATTTCTAAAATAATTTGATTTATTGTGGAATATACAAAGTTGCAAAAACGAACGATGAAAAGCTAGTCTTCTATCGTCCAACTAAAAGGTCTAAATATTTATACAACCAATACTTCAACATTTGTTAAAATTCGAAAATAATCTCCCATTTTTTACTTTAAGAGGTCGATAATAAAAAAAAATTCCAGTTTATTTTCTACATCTAACAACATCATTGAGGAAATGTGATACTGATATTTACATTTAAAATGATTTATATCTCAATTAGTATATAAAATAATTATCACGGATAGTTTGATGTCTAAGCGATTCATAAACACAACTAATTATAAACAGAAAACAAATGAACAATACATATGGTGACAAAATCCATATAAAAGGTTATACGAAGTGTTCTGCATTGAACTTGAACAACTCAACATATGGTGGGCCATAGGGCATCTGATACTGATGATAATGAGTTTCATTTGTAGCTCTACGGAGTATCGTATGTATAAACTTAAAAGAACAATATATAAAAAATAATGATGACATTTACGGGAGCTCTATTTAAAAAAAATGTGAGATCACTTGTCAATGAGTTATTTTGATAATTTGAACAATTTTGACAATGAATTTTTAAATAAATACGATTTTTTAAAAAAAAATAGACGAAATCTAATGGATATGTTCTTCTAATTATAGATTGACAGTGATTCAAATTTTATGTAATTTTATTATCATTTGATACTACATCAAGGATCATCAAAATTTTATATAGTTTATAGAGATTATAATTTGACGGTCTTTGATGGACTATCAAATGATAATAAAATTATATGAAATTTGAATCATCATCAATCCATAAGTAGAAGAATATATCCATAAGATATTTTCTATTTTTAAGTTTTATTTCATATTTATTTAAAAATTCATTGTCAAAATTGTCAAGATAACCATTGTCAAGTGATCCCTTCCCTTAAAAAATTATTTGATATACCGTGATCTAATGACAACTAGGATACATAATTAAATATAGAAAATAAGAGTTTAGCGTACACATTATGATTTTTTTAGAAGAGGAAAATTCAAATGTTTCAATTCTTTCCGTGCCTCAATTATGTCTCCAATTTTAAAATTTTTAATAACTCAAAATTTAAGATTAAAATATTAAAATAAAATTATTAGATTTAATCTAGCTAATTTTATTTATTTGTAATTAAAAAGTTTAATATTTAAATATTATTTTATGTGACATTAAGAGCTTGTAAAAAATACACTAATATGATTAATTTTGGACTCTAATTTGATAAATCATTGATTTACATAAAATGAAAGTGAAAAAATAAATATTTTTATGTAAAGAAGAAAATATAATATATATCAAATTTAATATTTTTAATAGAAATATAAAAAAATAAGATATTTGAACCCTATGTATACAGTAATTTTTGGATTTGACATATTGTGGTTTTATGTTGCTATTGCAAGCATACATATTGCAATACAACTACCGGGTATGTTCAAAGCACTGAAATTGAAAAAGTATTTTTGTGTAGCAAGGAGAATTTATCAAGATAAGAACAAAATTTAAATGGCTAGTAAAGTTTAGTAAAGTTTGTCCTCCGAATGAAAAAGAAAAATGAAAATAATTTTTTTACCACAAAGTCTAGTAAAATTTGTCCTCCGAATGACACAATCGTATAAACCAGGGGTCGCAAATTTGATTCTGGACTTCGTGAGATGCACAATTTGAAATTTAGATAATTTGACTAAATTGAAGTAACAAAATACCAATTTGAAGTAGGAGCTGAGGAACAAAAAGGACAGAGTTGGGTGCAAACTACTTGGGTACTGAACGAAATTATATTATTATTTATTTTAATTTTCTGACTACGAAAACAAATATCAATTATTCTCAATACATAATTAAGTTTCAACTTTTTAAGTATGCTACATTAACACTCTCCACCGTTGATTTTATTTAAATTTTTCATCTACTTAAATCTAATGATTCATATATAATTTTTTTTTCTCATCTCATTTAAAATAGATGGATGCGATATATTTGTGATGAAATTTAACTCTTAAAATGATCTAATTTTTCTAATATTATTCTTTAAAAATTATCGTGTTTAATTATATTATTAATATATATTTTTTAGTATTTAAAAGAATTGTATTCAAATTTTGCTTAATGTAAATTTTTTATTGAATATATATATATTTTTTATTTTTAATTATTTATTTAAGAGCTATTTTGTGGGGATGAAACTCAAATTACAACTTTACTGTATTAAATGTTCGTATTTGAAAATGGATCACTTTTTTAAAAAATATATATATAATGAAGAAATTAAAGAGGTTCAGCATGTGCATCTTGTAAAGAAATAATTTTATTTTCGTCAAGTGCACTCCAATATTCCATTTTTATTAGTTGAATGGTTGAAGTACAAACAGTGACGTTGTCAATTCTGTATAGTAATATTTTCTGGGAGGCTAAGGAGCTAATGGCTTCAATTTTCTCTATACTTGTTTTGAAAGAGAAAGTTCATTTGTATTTTAGATATTTACAATATGCTTTCAGTGCGTTGACAAATTAACCAAGAGGGAAGAATGTATTCTTTGCTGTGCTATCTGCCCTACTAGCTTTCTCATCTGTCCTTTCCAATGTCCTCATAGCCACAGAATAACCCATGCGAGAAGCCAAATAACCGACTTACGCATGCTTTTCTGAATCATAATGTAAATTAAATCAAATCAGGCTGCCTGAGTCACGGTACAGAGTAAATAAATATTGCACTCTGTTGTAAATTACGTTGAAAAAATTGACAGTCATGATATATAAGTAGCCAACTGCAAAAATACAAAAGAGGGAAAATGAAAACATAAAATAAAGTGAAAAGATTTAGGAACTCATTTAATGGTAAATCTACATGTATCATCTTTTGGCTGCGCAGGCTATGTTAAAATTTTGCCAGGTAGACACACCTTATCTTCATTGTTTGCTCTCGTCTCCTGGGAAATAGTTAATCGTTGTCCTTTACATGCTTTAGGTAGCACTCCATTATAAGATTTACAGATGTAATGTTCCAAATTCTCATAATCCTGCATCATAAAAAATAGAAGCAAGAAAGAAAGTATAGAAATTATCTAATCAAGCCAAAATATCGAGCTACTTGGTAGTTACGAAAGGAACGAAAATGCATCGTGGCAGTATTGCAAGTCTGGTCTTGCAGTACCATATAAAATGACAATGATATGTCACCTAACTTGTTTGGTCACCGCTCTTATTCGGCAGGATATGCCTCATGTGACTTGACATTCTAAACTAGCTGTCAAAAGGACCACCAAATTGTACATGAAAGGTTATAAAGAAGAACATGTGAACACCCAGGACTGAATTAGTAATGCCCATACCAGAACCAGCTGCTGCCTTGTGATGCCACATTTGACACGCCAGCAGTTGAGTTCAAGAACTAGATTTATATTGGTAGTACTATAAGTTTGTTATGAAAAATGAAATCATAATAGAAAGCTTGTGAATAGAAAAGAAGGTACCTCATAAAGAGGTTTCCCGTTCACAATCACCCATGGCACGAACTGGTGCGGCGGCTGAAGGGAATTTGTTTGTTTTGCATATTGTACCTCAAGCTACTCGGTATTAACAATTTATTTAGTCTTACATCACAAAAAAAATAATCAACTGCTATAATTAACTAAATTCAGAAAAGCAATTGACCCTGATTCTTCGGTTTCCCACTCCTTGAGATCTTCCTAAACCAAGAAATTTTTCATTTGCTATTTGATTGACCCAACTTGTAAAGTGTTAAAATTTCCGATTGTAACAAATTTACTAATAACCTTCCCCCAAATATTAATGCCAAATTGTCTCAATTTTGTTTTTAATCCTTTCGAAATCAATGTGCATTATACCAGTGGATGGAGCTATTATACCTGCTGGCCATACCCACTGTTGTAGCAATCTACCACTGCTTCTGATCTCAAGCCAGTGGCTTGGAAGCATGATTGCCAACCATTCCCTTCCCGAGCCTCTACTGATTTCTCTACACATTGGATGAATGGGAAGTGCTGTTGCTGCATTGGAAAATTTTAAGAAGCAGAGATGATCTTAATTCTGTGTTTCTTTGTATTAATTACTTGTGTTCTTGAAAGAAAAAGGTGCAAGAATTTTGAAAGAAGAAATAAACTTAGGATATTGGGAATTTGTTATATGTAGAAAAGAGGAGGTAAGAGGAATAAAGACAGTATTATAATTGGTAAGTTACCACATCAGGCCACACTTTGATTGCGCAAGCCTCTATGGCATTAAGCAGACATTCTCCTTTGCCATGCTGCATTAAAAAATAATAATAGGTTGCATCTAAGATTATTCATTTCATATAGTTATCCAGACAAATAAAAAAAGGGAAATGGTAAGCAGTTACTCAAAATTGTGGGCAACTTTTTCTTATTATAAGTTCGGAATCTGCTTGTTTACGAAGGAATTAGTTTATTAATCTGCAAGACAATGGAGTAGAGAAGATTTACAAGAACTAGAAATAATGGATTATTAAAACGACGTGAACAATATCTTTTAATTAGGATAGTTGACCCACAGCCCATTCATGCCAAATGAATTTCTGCAGGCAGTTACAGTTTTTTTATTGTATCCATAACGCCTTTTTATCATTCCAATAATCCATTTTTCTTCCAAAATCTGTACATCCGTCAATTTCAATGTCATATATTAACTTCTAAGACAGCAAACTACAAAAGAAAAAAAAAAGGAAAAAAATTCCTAAAGATATTATCAGAAGAAGGACAATTGAAAGCAGAACATTTTGCTGATCTAACCTGACAAATAATGGACCCATCAGATGTGATCAGTGCATTACCGAAAGGAATGAGGTTTAGATCGACGATTGAGATCAACCCATTTTGAAAGATCCTGCCAAGATTATTGTCTATAAACCCAGAGCAGTATGGACAGAGAGCCTCATAGTATACTGAAACAGAGACTTTATTGCTGGCTGAAACAATGGTTGGGGTGAAACAGACGAGATTTACAAGTACAATAGTTGAGAGAAAGGATGTCAAAGGCGCCATTAAAAGGGAAGCAAATTAAGAGAGCCAATAGGGGTTATGAAGCTTAGCTTTGGGGACTTTGTGTTAGTTCTTTGCTTCTATCTGGAGCTATTCCTTTTTTATGGTACGCTTGGAAATTTAGATTTGGGAAGCGGGAAAGGGAGATACCAGCAGTAGCATATGGCATAAGCACTTTATGTACGATTGTATGTGGATAAGGATTGAAATTGAGGAAAATTAAAATTGTCATTTATCTAAAAGTAATCTAATATAGGCCAGAATGTCAGCCTAGCCGATTTTTTATTAATAACCAAATAAAAATAATAATTTACGAGCATAACAGCTAATGATCATATTTAACGAAAATAATAAAGACGGATTTTCGGTTTCGTCCCTGGATGGAAATGGGATTTTTATCCCCGGACGGAAATGGGGTTTCCGTCCCAGACCCACATCATCGCACACATTACGAGATTTTTATTTCTTATTGGGTATTAGAGATTTGAAATGGACCGTACGGTCCGACCCGTCCCGGATCGGACCGTGTCCTACCACGGTCCGGTCCAACGGTGGGTCGGTCCTCCTTTCGCCCGAAAATGAACCGTGCCGACCCGTGGACCGGACCGTGGACCGGACCGCCCTCTCCCCCCCCTCCCACCCCTCCCACCCCTCCCACCCGGCTCCCCCTCTTCAAATCCTTATTTTAAAATAAAAAGTGCTAGGGCCCCCCCAAAAATACCCCCAAGTCCCAAAAAATAAAAAAAAACCATTTTTTTTACTTTTGAAGAAAAATTAAAAAAAAATAAAAAAATCTAAAATTTCCCCTACCAAAAATATCTATAAATACCACCCCTATTTACATCTCAAAACACATCAAAATCTCATTCTCCCTCTCTTCTCAAACTATCACATTCTCAAATTTTCATTTAATCTCAAATTTAATTTTGTTATTCGAAAAAACAAAAAATAGTTTAGATTTATTAATTTATTGTTAGTCCGTTGAAAAATTAACTAATCGAAGAAGGTAAAAGACTAGAAGGGTAATATTCGGTATTCGTCATTTCTCAATTCCATCGTTGCGATAATATTTTTCCCTTCAAGGTTAGTTTTTAATTTTAATTAGTTGTAATTTTTATTTATAGAAATTAGTTAGGTTGTTAGATTTTATTCATCTTTTTTTATTTGAAATTTATAGAAATTAGTTTATTTATAAAATCTAATTTTTTATTTATAATTTTTTTATTGTAGAAATTAATTTTTTCTTAGAATATTACATTTTAGTTTTCTGTTGTTAGATTATTAGATTTAATGTTAAATTCATTTTTTTTGTTAGAATTTATTTTAGAATGTTAAATTTATTTTTTAAGTAGAAATTTATTTAGATTGTTGATTTCTTTTGTAAATTTATTTATTATGTTAAATTTGTTTTTTAGTTAGAACTTTTTTTAAAATGTTAAATTTATTTTTTAAGTAGGGATTTATTTAGATTGTTGATTTCTTTTGTAAATTTATTTATTATGTTAAATTCATTTTTTTGTTAGAAGATTTTTTAGAATGTTAAATTTATTTTTTAAGTAGGGATTTATTTCGATTGTTGATTTCTTTTGTAAATTTATTTATTATGTTAATTTTTTTTTGTTAGAACATTTTTTAGAATGTTAAAATTATTTTTTAAGTAGGTATTTTATTTAGATTGTTGATTTCTTTTGTAAATTTATTTATTATGTTAAATTTATTTAAGTAGATGATTTTTTTATATTCTTTTTTTATAGAAATGGCAAATCCTCCTAATCCCATGGATGATTTTATGTACCGGTTGAGTGTGGATATTTTTGGTGAAGATGTAGTTGATAATACAAACCCCTCACAATATTATCAACAATCACAAACTAACGCTCCATATTATCCACGACATGCGAACCTCCAGATAAGCGTACAAAATTGGGTTCAAAACTTTTCGAACAACTTTTGTGCAATAAAGATTGGATTGATGCTGAAAGTCGCATGCAACATGATACCACATTTGAGGCAGCAACATCCGCCATAGAAGCTCAAGAAAGCGGTACCAATATCCCCGATATCTCTCTAGAAGATGATTCCGACGACCCAATTGACATTCAAGACAACGATTTATGGTATATGCACAACGACTTCTAGGAGTTTGGTATTTCTTACCATATCAATCTTTTTATCTATTTTTAAATATTTCAATTATTTTTAAATTTTTTTTTAAAGAACATTACTAACAAAAAAAAAGTTATAACTCCGTCTATGTTTTTTTAACATAGCCGGTCCCAAGCCCGGGTTAAAGGAGAAGGGTAACTTAAAATATTATCCAAATTTTATTTTCTAATTTTTGATATTTTATAATTTTTTTGTATTATTTGATTTTTAAATTATTCAAAAATACATAATTAATTCGATGAAAATGATTATTTAAAAATTAATAAATTTATTTTTTAACTTTTATGATTTTTTATAATTTTCTGAAATTTTATTTTTTTACAATTTTTTTAATTTTTTAGTACTATTAGATTTTTAAACAATTAAAAATAATAATTCAAATTAGTTAAAATTTATTATTAAAAAATATGATAAATTATTATTTTTTCTAATTTATAAAAAAAAAATTCGGACCGGACCGGACCGTGGGGGTCCGGCCCCCGGGGCCAACGGTGGGACGGGTTCAGTTTTTTCGAATTTGGACCGCTTTGGATCGGACCGTGTGGACCGTGGACCGTGCGGGACCGTGGACCGTGCGGGACCGTGGACCGTCCGGGTTTGGACCGGACCAGACCGTCTTCAATACTCTATTGGGTATCATGTATTTTTATTTTTTTGTTTGATATCATGTTGTTAATCAATTAAATAAGATAGTAAAATCTTAATTAAGTATATTTTTAGCCGCAACAACTATTAAAATTTTATAAACTATCAAGTTAAACACATATTAAATAATAAATTATAAACTATATATCGAATTTTTAATTAATAATAAATATAAAAATAATCATTGGTATTAAATAAAGTAACTTAATACTAGTACAAAAATTATTATTTTTGTACTATTATTAGTTATTATTTTATTTAATACCAATGATACTTATTTTGTATTAATGCTTATTATTTTGTATGAATATTAATTATTATTTTATTTATTATTAACTATTATTTTAATTATTATTATATTTTATTTAATATTTTTCGTACTATTATTAAGTATTATTTTATTTAATACTAATGATTATTATTTTATATTAATGCTTATTTTTTTGTATGATTATTAATTATTATTTATTTTATTTTATATTTTTTCTACTATTATTAATTATAATTTTATTTAATACCATTTATTATTATTTTGTATATAATTATGGATAAATAATTTTATTATTAGTTATTATTATTTTTTAATATTAATGCTTATTATTTTGTATGATTATTAAAATATAATATTAATGCTTATTATTATTAAAATTTAATATTAATTCTAAATTGGCATCTATTTTGAAATACAATTACAACTGATATAATAAGCATTAATATAAAATAATAATCATTGATATTAAATAAAATAATACTTAACAATAGTATGAAAATATAAAATAAAATATAATAATAATTAAAATAATAGTTAATAATAAATAAAATAATAATTAATAATCATACAAAATGACAAGCATTAATGTAAAATAATAATCATTAGTATTAAATAAAATAATAATTAATAATACTAATAAAATAATATTTTTTGTAGTATTATTAATTATTACATTATTTAATACCAATGATTATTATTTTATTTATTATTAGTTAAAGATTTGACATATAGTTGACAATTTATTGTTTAATATGTGTTTAACTTGATAATTTATAAAATTCTAATAGTTGTTGCGGCTAGAAATATACTTAATTAAGATTTTGCTATCTTATTCAATTGATTAACAACTTGATATCAAACAAAAAAATAAAAATGCATGATACCCAATAAGAAATAAAAATCTCGTAAAGTGTGCGATGATGTGGGGCCTGGATGGAAACTTCATTTCCGTCCGGTGGACGGAAACCGAAAATCAGTCTTTGTTATTTTCGTCAAATTTGTTCATTCGCTATTATGGTTGTGAATTATTATTTTTATTTGGTTATTAATAAAAAAATCGGCCAGCCTAGTATCTCGGATTTATTTTATTATTATTATTATACAACCAATCCATATTGTTCTCACTTCTCTAACTGAGATTCGTATTTTGATCATGTGGGCCAGTAATAGATAGCTTATGTACAAATTACTCTCCAAAGTAATAGATAGTATATATACAAATTACTTACCACAGTAATAGATGGCTTATGTACAAATTACTCCCTTTCATTATTTGTTGTTTGGGGCCAGAAGATGGCTGTCTTTATTATAACTTTTGTTGTTATTCTTACTCATTGACATCCTTATTGATTGTTGTTGTCATTTGTATTACTTATCACTACTATATTATTATGTCATTACTCATTACACTGTTATAATTTTCGTTGTCAGGAAGATACTTGTTGCCCTGAAATGTTTAGAGTTGCTTCGGCCTTACTTTTCGCATCTCCACTACTAGTTAGAAAGCTCAATACAAAGTTTTTGTTATATGTGAAGCCAATTACGTATTGGGTCAAGGTTCATATTTCTTTGACCCTTGTAATTTGCGGTTTAGAGCCAGGAAATAAATAAAAAGAAAAAAAGAATGGAGGTGGCGTGGATCAGTGCAAAACAAGAGAAAGTAGCAAAAAAAAAAAGTGAGGAGAAAAAAGAAGCTGGTCTTAGCATTAGAGTTTGTGTTCATTTTTTTAGAATATTTTGTTCTTTTTGCTCTCTTGTTCAAATTCACTCAAACTAGTAAGGAGCGAGTATGTGAGAGAGATAAAGCTTAATAGCTTGATAATCTTTTTGTATCGTAAGATAATTTTTATATAGTGAAATTTGCGCCGATCGCTCTCATGATTTTTTTGGGTTTCCACATAAAAATCTTATCTCTTTATTTTATGTACTTAATTGTTATTATATTTGTTTTGATTCTCAAGTTTGTTTTTGATTTTTTTTCTCTGGATCTGATTTGGATGCGCGATTGTCCTCTTTAGGACTGTTATTATTTTATTTAGAGCTTTTTCATTTTTGCGGCCTCACAAATATGTATTGATGTATGTCCAACATGTGTTCGATGAAATAACTCCTTATTACTTCTGTTGTCCCACTCGCCAACAGTTTTGATGTTTCTTTCCCGAGCTAGATGCTTGCAACTCTTTTCATCGCACTTGTTTACTTCTAACAAAGCTAAAGGAGTATCAAAAAGTTGTGCTATCCTATAATTTAGCTCGAAGCTGCAATTTTTTTTAGGCGTCAATGGGCCGGATTCTGATCTGTTAAATTGATCGCCTCAGTCTTGTGTTTCTGATCTGCCATTAAGTCTTGATCATATAGAGAAAAAACTCAAAAGGGGATTTGGAGCGTCTCTCTGGGAAATACGATACGAGGAGAAGAGGTTACCAAATTTGAGGAGAAATTTTGTTACAAAATTAAGACTATTAAATGTTAGATGCTTGATATTAGATATAGATATTATAAAATCAAAAAACAATAAAGTAACTTTTAATTTGTACACATATTTTAATTTATTTCCTATGAAAAAAACTAGAAGTGAAAGTTAAAATTTACTCTCTTTTTTTCTCTAATCATCTCTCACCTAAAACAAAGCCTCCCGAGTTGGTGAGAGGAGGTGAGCTAGTGGAAGAAGTGGGAAACGAGGCAAAAAATAACATATCATTTCGCTTGTGAGTGAAAATCAAAAGAAGTGAGAACTTTTCGCTACAGGAAAAATTTTTTTTACATCGGTTTGAAAAAGTGATTAGCATCGGCTTTATTGATGCTATAGATTTGTTGTATCGGCCAGCTGATGCTAAAGAGCCGACGCAGTAAGCACCGCATTAGATAGTCATTTACATTGGTCTTGCAACTTTAGTATCAACTTATACATTCGCATCGGCTGAAACTGATGCAAAAGTATTTTTGACATCCGTTTAGCTGGTGCCAATACCTTCTTTTGCATCAATAATCTGATGCAAAAATATTTTTGACATCTGTTTAGCTTATGCTAATACTCTTTTGTACATCAACAAAGCTGATGCAAATTAATTCTTTACATCCCATTGATTTAGAGGCATTGTTATTCGTCTTTTTCTGATTCATTACAAATTAAATATAACAACATACAACACACAAGAACAACAATTACAATACAAAAAAAAATAATTAAACCATAGTATAAAGTTTACAACAATGCCAAAAACTAAACAAATACAATCTAAATTAAATAAAATATGTCACTTTGTATAAAAAAGAAATTAGAAAGTACGATAATAAATCTATATATAAAATAAAGGTTAACAACACTTATTACTCGCTATAATCAGATAACACTGATTCCTTGCACTTGGAATTTGACTCATCAGATTTAATTTCCCGCAGACGATCATCAACACCGAGGCATAATTTGCACAACACCTTAAAAATGCTAACTGAAACCAAAAGAAAGATAACAAATAAAATTAATTTTGCCTATCATTACACTAATAGTAAAATCATTCTTACTTAAATGTATCATGATCAGGAACTATATAAGAAAGACATGTTAGTTGAATCTAACATAATTGTGTCGTAGTCAAATACCTTTTATGACACATGTTATAAATGGAATGTAATGATATGGAGCTTTAAAATTCTCAGCGCATAAGAAATCTCATCAAAATTTTGCCAGCTATTTAAACAAGGCTTGATGCACCGTCAAATTTGAAATAAGAGAAAGCGATCTCCTTTATCGATGAAATAAATAAAAAATAAATTAGCTTCATAAATGCATATGTTCTTAATCTTAATCATATATTCATAATTTGTATGAGTAGGGGAAATGAAATGGAGAAGTTAAAATCAAATGAAATCACGACTCAAATACCATTTATTTGATAATTCTCTGGACTTTCAAACCCTATTTCAAACCCTACAAACCCTAAATGTAGAAAGAGACGTTATACTTCTTTCACGACTGCCAACGATATTGTTTCTCCTGTGCTGCTAGGGTTTCGCTCTTGGTCAAAATTCAATCAAAACTGGGGTTAATTGATTCGTACCAGATTGGCAGGTTACTAATCAGAGGTATGAGAGGAGAAGGTTTGGTCAAGACTTGAGAATCAAAGGAGAAGGTCGCTCGGAACTCGAGACTGAGGAGTCATGCTCATGCGTTACGTCGGGCCGTCAATCACTATTCCTCTGTGGACTGTCGCGGTCAGCGGCTCAGGTGTAGTTTTAGGTGAGAGAGCGGACGGGGCTTCCACTTCCAGCAAGGACGACGAGCACGGCGGTTGGCGCTTTGGTATTTGGAGATGGAAGACGGCGGTGCTTCGGCAAGACCAAGACATCTGAAGTCCGGCTGCCATGGAGAAGAGAGGGTGGCGGTCGACGAAGTGGTGAAGAGGAGTCTCCGACTGAAAATTGGAAATAGGGATTGAAAAAAGAGAGCGATGAAGAGGCTGTGAGAATGAGTTAGGGTTATGTTTGGGATTGGGCGGATAAATTTTTCATATGTATCAGCTATAAAAAAAAAATTCATGATGTTAGTTGTAAGCTTGTAGCTGCGTGGTTGTCTCAAATGGACCTCACTGTTGTTTCAATTCGATATGGAGTTCAAATCTTCTCATTTGCTTCTTTTGTTTTGGATAGAACTTAAAATACGTGATACATTAATTTATATTGGCACTACATTTAGTCTAAATAATTTTATTTTCATACATTTAGTCTAAAAAAAATCAAGTTCGACACAATTTCAACCTTGTTATATTGGCACTACATTTAGTCTAAATAATTTTATTTATATGAAAAATTAAATGATATAATACATTTTGTTCTTCGTGTAAATAATTTTATTTGGTTTAATATTTCAATATATGCAAATAATTTTCAAATACAAAAATACTTTATGAAGACCAATACGTATGAAGACATTTCATATTTTTAACATTTGCATCGGCGAAACTGATTCTAATAAAAGTATTTGGTATGGGCTACACCGATGCAAATTATTTTTGGCATCAGCATGGCCGATGCGAATATTTTAAAAAACCGATGTGAATGTTAAAAACCGATGTGAATGAGTATTGGCCGATGGGAAAAGTCATTTTCCTGTAGTATTTGTTTTGTCTATCTCTATATTTTTTTTTTCACAAAGCGATCTCTCCTTTGAAATGTTTAGCAACTTTGACAATGGTTGTTGAACATATGTGGACACACTTCTCTCCTCATCTAATTTATATGTTGTGAGCGCATGCGGCTTTAAGCAAACTATGAAAGCATGTATATATGTTGAGAAATAAAATAGGATTAGAATTAATAACCTCAGACCTATTTATCATAGGTTATTTTTGAAAAAAATAAAAAAAATATAATTTAGTTAATTGAACTTCAATCTACTTTTTTCATATATTGAAATTGTACCGTTAAGTAACCGTTAATACTCGGCTATATAAGTTATCCCACAACATTGTACTTTTTTTATCAGATAATAAAAATCTTTATCAACATTCATCAAAATTAACATGATATCAGAGCATGTCTGATCAAATAGCTTCGCAAATAACAAAAACAAAGAACTCACAAGTTCATAGCCATGGCAAAAGAAAATTCATCTTCTGTAAACACTAATCCACAAACTCCAATTATCTTAAAGCCAAATACCGATTTCAATACTTCATAGAGATTAACTAATGCTCTTATCAATGGAAAAAATACATTCGATGGGCTAAGGCTGTGAAAACCACACTCAAAGACAAAGGTCTTCTCGGATACATCACCGGGAATAAGATGCAACCCGAAGAAGGTACCAATGAGCAAGATGAGTGAGACATGATCGATGACCAAGTGATGGCTCTCATCACGAACTCACTTGAGCCAAAATTATTAGAAACTTTCTACTTCGAATCAGCCACAGAACTATGGAAAGAAATAAAGGGCCAATTTGGCAATCAAAAAATCACTCCCAAATTTACCAACTCAAAAGGGAGATTGCACAAATTTCACAAGAAAACTGAGAAATCTCAGACCTAATCGGTCTTGTCAAGGCAAAATATGAAGAGCTCAAAATATATCACCCGCATACCACTAACCTGAATATAATACGGGAGAAGAAAGTGACAGATAGGGTGTATACTTTCCTGGCTGCCCTAGATCTAAGCTACGAGGCAGTAAGAACCCAAATCCTCCTCTCAATGGAGAAACTATCCTTTGACAAGGTGACCATTCATGTCCGACAAGAGGCTACAAAGCGAGTGACCATGGCAGCAACCGACTCTAACCCTAAGCCGGAAGCTCAAGCCTTCTCAGCCTAGCGGCCCTATGACAAATGGATAAGAGGAAAGGGAGAGATCGTCAAATGCACACATTGCAAGCGAGACGGACGCACCAGCGACAGGTGCTAGGTGCTTCACCCACATCTCAAGCTAAAAAAATTCATCTGTGCAACAAAGAAGAAAGAGGGATTCAAAATCCTAGAATCGAATGAGCAAAGGAGGGCTTTCACGTCTGTGAAAGAAGAAGAAGGGAAAGTCGCGAGCACAGGGACGAAAGGCGAGCGGTTGGAGCGAGTAGAAAAAAAATGTTGGCCTCTCTCCTGGAGCAGATGTCAGGCCAAGGTTTATCTAAACCTCAAGAAATTATTTTTAATCCCACCAATTATGAACTAAATTGTGAACAAACCAAATAGACCAGAATTTTAAAACCATATTTGGATGACAAAATTAGATGTTTAAATGTTGGTCTCTCCATTAATCTTACTCAAAAAATAATTCAAAATGGATCCTTGACTCGGGTACGACTGATCATATGACTGGAAATCAAAAACTATTAACAAATTTTAAACACTCAAAAGTGATCGATTTTTTACCGTAGCCAACGATGAAAGGGTGAAAATAAAAGGGTGGGGTGTGATTAGCATTTTAAATAAAAAATTTCTTTAAAATGTATTTTAAGTTGAAAATTGCTCGGTAAACCTACTTTCTATTAGCAAACTTACTAGGGAACTAAATTATGAAATTATTTTTGAGAAAAATAATGTGATTTTTTAGGATCTAATTACCAAGAAGAAGATTGGTGAAGGTTTTTTAAAAATGGCTTATATATTTTGGATAGCAACAAGCTTGTTTCGAGTACAAAACGGAATGAGAACCTAAGTAATTTTTGGCATAGGCGGGTGGGACATCCGTCTGATAAAATATTAAATTTAATATTTGATTTCTCAAAGGATTTTTATAATAAGTGTGAAGCATATAAGTTGGGAAAGCAAACCAAACTCCCTTTTTGTGATTCAAATTCTAAAAGTAATGAAATCTTTGAGTTGATTCATTCCGATGTGTGGGGACCCTCTCCTATAGATTCATACAATGGATTTAAGTATTATGTTATTTTTATTGATGATTTTTCAAGGGCAACTTGGTTATATTTAATGAAAAATAAAAGTGAAGTTTTTTTTTTATTTTCAAAGTTTTGTAAACCTTATAGAAAACCAATACAACAAAGAAAATTAAGATTCTTAGAATGGACAATAGAACAAAATTTATCAATCAAAACTTTATGAATTTTACAAACTCCAACAGAATAATTCATCAAACATCTTGTGTTTACATGCCCCAACAAAATGGAGTATTCAAAAGAAAAAATCGTCACTTGTTAGAGATGATAAGAACTCTTTTATTTCAAAATAATGTTCTAAAGATTTTTTGGTCGGAAGCCGTACTTACCTCAACATATTTAATAAATTGATTAACAAGTTATAAAATCAATTTTAAGAGTCCTTTTAAGATTATTTATAATAGAAATTTCAAGATTAATCATCTAAGAATATTCGGTTGCACATGCTTTTTACATAAAAATAGGGTAGACAAATTAGATTTTTTTTCTCAACAAAAGTTATTTCATGCATAACCCTAGAACACCGCACCTAGATGCTATGAATAAAATTTTAATAAACTTGAAGGGATCCCCCAGTAAAGGTATTTGGATGAAGAAAAATGGTACTAACCATGTGTGTGGCTATTCCGATACAGATTAGACCGGAAGCTGTGATAAGAAATTTATCATGGATTTTTACACATTTATGGGCAAAATTTTAGTCACATGGAGAAGTAAAAAGTAAAATATTATGGCACGTTCTAGCGCCAAAGCTGAATATCGATCTATGACATCTACCGCAAGTGAGTTAACATGGATCAAGTAAATTCTAGCAAACTTGAACATCAAAATTGAGGGACCAATGAAAATATTTTGTGACAATCAAGCGGCTAGACACATTGCGGCCAATCCCATATTTGGTGAACGAACCAAGCACATCGAAGTGGATTATCACTTTATTCGGGAAAAAATTCAAGCCAAAAAGATCGAAAAACTATTTGTGAGAAGTGAAGATCAACTAGCGGATGTGTTCACAAAAGGATTAGGCAACAAGATCTTCGAAAATATTACGCACAAGCTTGGGTTATATGATATATACACGTCAAACTTCAGGGGAGTGTTGAGAAATAAAATAGAATTAGAATTAGTAACCTCAAACCCGTGAGGGTTTATTCATCATAAGTTACTCTTGGAAAAAATAAAGAGCTCTAATTTAGTTAATTGGGCTTCAATCTACTTTTTCCATATATAGAAATTATACCGGTAAGTAACCGTTAATACTCGGCTCTATAAGCCATCCCACAACATTGTACTCTTTTTTATCAGACAATAAAAGTATTTATCAGTATTCATCAAAATTAACAATATATATGAGTGAGATTCCCATCTCTGCTGCCATAAAATCACTATGGCACACCGCAGTCATAGTGCAGTCATAGTTTTGGGTCCTTTGAATTTTTTTCTTACGGCTCCAAATTTTCAATGAAAATTATGGGTCTCATTTTTCATGAGACAAAAATATATGGTAAGTTGCTGTCATAAATAAAAGTATGATAACGGATGTGAATTCTATATGAGTGAACACCAGCATTCAGACGATCATTTTTAATTGTTTAAATACAAATATTCACGTATAACTTATGGACCTAAGATTATCTAAATTCATTTAAATATGACTGTAATACGTATTGGATATGTATCCGATACAGATTCGTGCGTGATTCGCATCAGATACTCCAACTGATGTACCAGAACATATCAACATGTTCGCCTCATAAATTCGATCACAGATATGTGTAAGATTTGCTTTGATACTTCCTCATATGGTTTCAGACCCGTTTCGATATGTTTCACATCCGTTTTAGTGCATTTCAGATTCATTTTCAGTAGGATTTTGATTGGATATAGGATGCCACACACGCAGCCGCACAGGAGGTGTCATAAAATATCCCATAAATTCATAATAAACCTTTCAAATTTGAAAACGGGAGTGAGATTTCATTCCTCGTCCAACACATACCCATGTTAGGGCACTACCCAGTGGCGGATCTAGGATTTTGATTAGGGGGGGGCAATTATCGGATTGTAATGGCTTATCGGGTTCAAACCTATTAACTAATCGGGTACTAAATAAAAAAATTAATAATTTAATATATATACTTAACTAATAATTTTTTTTATTAAATAATAATATTTTATATATTAAAATAATAATAAAATAAAGCTCAAAGTAATAGATAATCAAGTTGATGAACAAAGTTTTCGACTAAGTAACTTTATATTTTGATATCTTTGCATAATTATTTCATTATGCACGGTATTAAATATTTTTTTCTCAATAAAAATAACCGGACAATTCGGGGGGGGGGGGGGGGGCAAAAAAAATTTCCGGGGGGGCCAATTACAGAAAACATTACCGAAAAACATTATTTTTCAAAATCCAGGGGGGGGGGGCACGTGCCCCCTGGATTATATTGGATCCGCCCCTGGCACTACCACTACACCAACATGTGGTTTGTGCTATAAAAAAGAACATTTCGAGTTATATATATTATACTTTTAAATACCTTTGCTTTTATTTTTTGTTATGTTGTTTTTATTTTTTATATTTATTTTATAAATAACTTTATTATATATTATACACTACAAGAATTATCATATTTAGTGACGATATATTTGAGAGCAAATGCACTATAGTCACAAATACATCCTCAATAGTGATGATTTGTAGTAGTTATCACTATTTTTTTGCGTAGTTGTGACAACTTAATATGTCATCATGAAAATTATTTATAGTGATAATAAAGTGTGACAAACAAAATTTTTATCATAAACAGTGGCATTTTGTGCGACAAAATTCTCACTCACACTATTAAAAGAATTGACGACTTTTATATTTAGTCAAGTTTAATTTTATTGAAAATTCAAAATTGTCACTATTTATAATAGTGACAAATTATTTTATTCATCACTATTTAAACTTCATAACTTATGTGAGTGACACATTATAATCGTCATAATTTGAATGAATATTAATGACAATTTAATTTACCATCACAAAATAAATATAATGACTTATATTCATGAAAACCTATAATTGTCACTATTTTTGACAAATTTGTGATGAAAAGTTTATCTTCACCCCTTACGTTCCCAAGTTTTGTGAGAATCTTGTGCACTTATGTATGTTTGAAATATTTGTTTCATTAAATTCTCGACTTCTAGTCATGTATTATGGTTTAGAAAATGTATACGCATATTAATTTAAGAGGAATATTTTTATAAATATTTTCAATATGCAACAAACATTGGGCAGATTTTATTGTGCTAGATTTGTTTTGAGTAAAGATGAGAGTCTAAACTACTCAATTTTTAAATGGTATAAAAAAATCCTTCATCTGAATTTTGAATTTATGATCTTCTATAGAGAGTATTGTATACTTTATTTGTGCTAGATTAAAGGAAGGAAATATATATTTTTTAGATGCTTTGCAGCGTCTTTCTTTTCTTAAATATTTCTTCTTCAATTAGTAAAGGTGAGAGTCAAATATATTCAAATTTAGTCACGCCCTTTATTTTCTTTCCATTCGTATCTTTAATAGTTGTTGGGGAAAGATCCGATAATTGAGCAAGCAATAGATTTTCCGATTCCCAAAAAAATACTACAAGATTATATCCATTTAATTACTATTTCGGAAAATGCAGATGCAATATTCTCTTATATATAAAAAAAGTTTGTAACTAGTTTATATACTACATTAAAGATAATTATTTCGTAACTCATCTTTAGATATAATATAGATAATACAAAAAGAAATAAGCTGGTTTTTCTGAGATTACAATGATATATGATTACGCTTGAAGTATTATTTTTGTTATTCGACTAATTAATGATATATATAACAAAAATTAACATTCGTGGTTGTTTGGTCATGTGAGGAACTTCAAAATTAACAGGACATTTGTTATTTTTTCTTTAAAAAATACACTAAGAAAAAACTAGGAGACCTTATTGTCGTATTTCAGCTACAAAATAAAAAGAACTATATATATATAACAAAAATTAACATTCGTGGTTGTTTTTAAATATAATAAAAATATACTAAGAGTAAATCTAGCATGCTCCTAGAAGCACAAAGTCATTTCATGATCCCAACTCAAAAGGCACATTAAATAATTTTTAAATTTTAATTTAACATGCTCTTCATATAAATATCTTGTGGGGTACAAAATTTGAAATGTTTGTATTTTTTTTAAATCATTTTTTTATTTTTAAAAAACCAGCTCTAAAAATAATAATAAATATTTAATGTTTGTACCTTATTTCAAAAATTAAAAATAATGACTTAAAAAATTTGAAATATTTTAAATTATTGTATCCCATGAGATATTCATATGAAGAATTATTGAGCATGATAAATTAAAATTTAGAGATAATTTGATATATTTTTTGAGTTAGAAGCACAGAAGGACTATGTACTCCTAGTGTAACATTATTTGATATAATCAATGAAAAATTGCATATTCACTAACATTATTTGATGATAAATGATGCGCATTGAATCTTTGTAAGATTATATCCTGATATTTTACAACCTTTTGTGAGATCAATTATTGAATTCGCTATACGACTTGCCACATAGATCATTAAATCATTGATGGTGGCTACCGGCTTGCAAGCATTAACGTCAAATATAGAAAGACATAATGCTCATTATGAGTAATAAATCTACCTATATGTATAATTGTATATAATGAATAGCGATTCTTTCTTAATAAAAGAGCCAACTTTTAGCGACAATATTGAAAATTTTGATCTCTAGGGCTCTTCCAAATATTTTACATCCCGCTTAACTTTGCTCTATAAAATGCTTTTCTCATTTGAAATCCCTGTGTGCCGTACGTAGCCCATAATTTGTTTTCATATTTCTTCCATGGAACATATCCATGTACTTGTAAGAATTTTCTCTTTTCTAATTTCACATTTTCTTATGATTTTCTATTCGCTTTCATATGACTCCAAATTCTATTATCTCTTTTCTAAATTAATTTTGAACTAGCTGCAACCAACGTTCTTTTGCAAGCAAAAGGATACGAATGTATGACTGACAACGGAGATGAATAATTGCCAAGAGGAACAAATTAGAGAGGTAATAATTAAATTTTCTGATGTTATATTTTTTTCAATTGATTTTAAGTTGTTTCTTTAAACCCAAAGTTTTCTTTTCCGCTATTTGATAAAGTAAAATCAAATCACGTCCATGTAAATTGTAATGTTTGGTTCCTAACCTATTGAAATGAATTCACTTCATTCCCTACGAAACTCATATTTGAATAGACTACTGACCAATTGCCTTTGTTTCTTTAATCTACTTTTTACTTGCAGAATTTTGAAATTTTATTTTCTCCATCAACATTCGTTCTCAAGTGGCCTGGCTATCTGGTGTTCGAAAGTTTTCAGTTTTTAGAGGATAAAATTGTTTTGGATTCATCTACTAATTTCATTGTATATATTTACAAATTTCAAATATGTACGAATAATGGTTAAGCTATTATTTGTTATTGTTTCATGGCACAACCTTGAATGCTTGTAATAGCTTTTATCTAGAGAATATTCTCTAATAAATCTTGTCATCCCTATTTGGTCTTTTTTTAATTTTATTTATTTATTATACTTATGACTGTATAAAATGATTAAATTTCATATTAATAGAAAAAAGTACCGATCTGCAGCACAAATAAAAATTGTGACATTTAAAAAAAATTAAAACTATTAGTGACATTTTTTTCCAATATTATTTTGAAAAGGTAGTATTATTGTCGTCACTAAATAACAATTATGACAATAATTCTTCATCAGAACTAAAAACTGTGATGATTTATCTTATCATTTTTAATTGTTCGCTACTGACAAGATTTTTCACTATAGAAATATTTTTGACACAAATGATAATTCCATTTGCGAAAAATAATTATTAATCACTAACTATAAAATATACTAGTGACCATTATTTTTATCACAAATAACGTAAATATCTGTTGCATCACAGTTGAACATTTTTTTATTGAGAAACTTTATTATCACAAATGCCGCAAATATTAGTGGAGAACACTAAAATCGTCACTATTAAAATGGTGACTCGCATATTAGTGATGACCAGTGACAGACAAAAAAGTCATCATAAAAATATAATTGTGACGAAATTTGATGCTTTAGTGACAAATTTGATCATCACAAAAACCCTTATTCCTTGTAGTGTTACTATAATCGTATCTTAGTTTTTTTAGAAATTTTCATATCCCACGCCCGTATATTTGTGAACGTATGTGTTCAGAAAACATAGTGTTATTAAAAGTTTCAAAATATAAATATTAAAAAAATTTAAAAATAGAGATAAAAAAAATAAAAATTGAGAGGCTGTGAGAGAGTTTAGCAGAGAGAATTTTCTATTGATTTTTCTTAAATTTGTTATCCTAGGACCGTGGAAATCTGAGCCCTCTTTTAATTCTTCTTAGGTATGTTTGGATGGGACAGAAATAGCAGAATAGTTAATGTTTTCGAAATAAAAAAAACAGATGTGTATCGAAACATAAATCAGTTGTTCTAGAACAATGAGAATAACTGTTATTATGTTATTCTATGATGACGATGAAATAGCTGTTGTTCTTCTCAACTCTCCATTACAATTCTCAATAAATAATTCAAATAATATTTCTATCATCCGGAATACTATCATTTTTTTACTATCCTCACGCTAACCGAAAAATCACTATTTTTTCACTATACTCATTTACTAATCTCAATGCCTCTATATATTCTTATGCTATTCTTTGCGCACGATCAAAACACACCCCTTATCTGTCATACTAGTTCTTTCATTTTCGTCAAGACTCAGAAGCACCCAAAATTATATCATTTATCAGACGATCCAGATAATAAAGAATCTTGATCTGTTAATCCAAGCCAGGATCGGGACATTTCGATTCAACGTTAGAGGATAGCTCCGGCCAGTATGACAGTGTAGTGGTCCTCTTTTTGCAGAGCTTATGGAATTTAAGTACTAGTAGAGTATTGAAGACGGTCCGGTCTGGTCCGAGCCGGAACTAGTAAAGTATTAGATTTTATAAATAAACTAATTTCTACAAATTTCAAATAAAAAATTATGAATAAAATCTAACAACATAACTAATTTCTATAAATAAAAATTACAACTAATTAAAATTAAAAGCTAACTTTGAAGGGAAAATATTATCGCAACGATGGAATTGAGAAATGACGAATACCGAATATTATCCTTGTAGTATTTTACCTTCTTCGATTAGTTAATTTTTCAACTGACTAACAATAAATTAATAAATTTAAACTATTTTTTTTGTTTTTTTAGAATAACAAAATTAAATTTGAGAATTTAAGATTAAATGAAAATTTGAGAATGTGATAGTTTGAGAAGAGAGGGAGAATGAGATTTTGATGTGTTTTGAGATATAAATGGGGGTGGTATTTATAGATATTTTTTGGAGGGGAAAATTTTAGATTTTTTTTATTTATTTTTTGAATTTTTCTGCAAAAGTAAAAAAAAAGTGACTTTTATTTTTTATTTTTTGGGACTTGGGGGTATTTTTGGGGGACCCTAACACTTTTTATTTTAAAATAAGGATTTGAGGGGGGGTGAGAGGGGTGAGGGGCCGGGTGGGAGAGGGGGTCCGGTCCGGTCCACGGTCCCGCACGGTCCACAGTCCGGTCTGGTCCGGTCTACGAGTTGGCACGGGACGGGTCGGCACGGTCTATTTTCAGATGAATGGAGGACCGACTCACCGTTGAACCGGACCGTGGTAGAGCACGGTCCAGTCCAATCCGGTCCACGATCACGGACCGTCCGGTCCATTTCAAATCTCTAAGTACTAGAACCTAGGCACTGTTTTAGCTGGCGATATATATACGGGGCCCAAAATAAATCTGGATTTAAGACCTGATGTTTTGACAAGGGTCAGCTCACTAAACCGATGAGGAAAGTTAAGTCTGTCATTTGACAAATTGCAATGATAGGTGGAATCCAACTTTCATGTCAAATAAAAATAATAGGCCAATTGTTTAGAAAAAAAAATAGAGAGAGGATCGAATAGTGTAACTTGATTGAACTCTAATTGGTTGGAATTATATTTTGTAATTAAAAATGGTTAAATCTATTGGTCTTCACATGATGTTTATATGGTCCGACCCGACCTGAGAAACCCGTTCGATCCGAATTTGATCTGACCTGATTTTTTAAAAAAAGTCAAATTAATCTGATCCGATCCGAACCCGAACCCGACCCGACCCGCCCGATTACCACCTCTCACATCTAACATTACAAAGACTTTTTATTTACTTAATTTTTATTAGTATCTTATCTATGCGTTGCTACGATGATGTCATTTAAAAATATAAAAATGCATATCTTCATGTGAACAAAAAAAATAAAAATGAAGATAATTTAGCATTAATATAAATTTTAATCATGAAAACATATCTTATGCAACGATTTTTCCTTAATAATTGTTATTAAAGGTAGATTCAACAATGATTATTAAGTGAGAACCGTTACTAAATCTTTTCCAAAGGCAACAGTTACTATAATGTAAAGGGGTATTCAACAACGGTTTTAGTTTGTAATCGTTGCTAAATTATGCCGTTATAACGATTTTTTTAAGTAACCGTTGCTAAATCTTATCTAATGCTTGGACAGATTCTAAAAGATTATTTTAACAACGTTTTTTTTAGATAACCGTTATAAATTACGTTCACTATTATTATATTTTTATCACTTACCTCTTTCAACAACGGAAACCATCTATAACCATTGTTAATTGAGTGTTGTCTAATCTCCATTCTATTGTAGTGCACTATCTATACTCACACAACTAAAATTCATATATACACTGATATATCAAATTATAGTAGTGCAAATTCATAACAAATTCACTGGTTTCGTTGTCATATAAATAAATTTAATTCTCTAATGAATTCATTACAATAACCATGTTAGGACCAATGCAGATCTTGCGCATTTCGGAAGATTCCAAACTGATCATCTGTCACAAACATTGTGATATCGTTTTTGTTGGAAAATTTAATGTGCTAGCACTTAAAATTCATGGAACATGCTCAACTCTATTGTACGATCAGAAATTGCTTGCAAAGAATATTTTGGACTTGTTTAAATGTCTTGGATTCTTGACATCCATCAAGTTAGACTATTGATAAATGTGTGTGTCATGTGTGTGTCACGTGTGAGCACTTAATGTATTTGATACAGAACATATTGTATCAATACGTGTTCATATATTTGGACGTACGTGATAAACGTGTGTTTCATGCGTGTCACGTGCGAGCACGTAACGTATTTGATACGGAACATATTGTATCAATATGTATTCATATGTTTGGACGTGTGTGTTTAGACGTGTCGGAAATATTCGTATGTTGATCACGCGTGTGTTCGACGTGTTAGACATACATGTTTAGACGTGTCGAAATTGTTAATATGTTGATCACATATGTTTAACAATATAATACGTATGACATGTGAACACATACGTCACATACAGACGTATTCAGATACGAATATATATTTGTGTTCGTATTTATACATTACATACATACGTACGATACATTTATCATTACCCCTCAATTGAGCATCCAATTCCATACCTAGTTACGTACCAGCATATTCTTAAAACATTTTCTTTTTCCTTCTTTGGTTGTAAATGCCCGTTGACAAAATATTGCTGAGTTATTCATACGCACCGAAGTACATGGTCAGCGATTTATTCATAGGTGGAGATCAATTGAATATGGGTTATTTTTATTATTTTAATAATAAAATTTTAAATAAATATGAAAAAAAATCTTAAAAATAGAAAAAATCTAATGAATATATTCTTCTACTTATAGATTGATGATAATTCAAATTTTATGTAATTTCATTATTGTTTGATATTCTATCAAGGATCATCAAACTTTACAACGGTTATAATTTGACGGTCTTTAATGGACTATCAAATGATAATGAAATTATATGAAATTTAAATCGCCATCAATCTATAAGCAGAAGAACAAATTCATAAAAAAAATATTTTTAAGATTTTTTTGTATTCGTTTGAAAATTTGTTGTCAACATTATCAAGATAACCATTGTCAAGTGTTCCCTTCCCTTTATTCATATGCAATAAGTAAAAAGATTCCAAAGAATTATTTATTCGAAAACTAAAAGTAAATCCATTTCGTGTAAAAATGATCTGACGTGGATATGAATAATATAGCACTTTGTTTACTCGCAAAAAAAAATCACACATTAATTTTTCATGTGCCGGACTGCCGGGCTAGCTTGTTTGTTGCCGATTGTTTTTCTTTTTCATTTAAGCGTGACTTCACAACACAAAGTAAATACATCCTAATTAATTGATGGATCGATATTTTGACATAATTTGCTGGGAAATAAGAAACACTACATTTAAATGTGCTATGAGACCATATATGCGGCCTAAATAGACATAGTCGCAGATTACTTAATTAGGCTGTACAGATTCGAGAACCAAGCTACTGAATCGAGCATATATGAGATCTAGGTCACAAAATTAATAGCTATTTAGCAAACTCCCGACTTCTTCCTCTTCATTTTCCATTTTAGATCTATCACCGCTAGGGCTGTTAATGGATCGGATCCCAGAGGATTCAAATGCGAATCCATTAAAAATTTATAAGATTAATATGCAGATCCGTGTTTAATAAAATTTTGAGAATCCAAATGCAAATTCATATTTACTATTATAGTAGATATCGGATCGGATTCGGATCATATTTCGAATCTTATATTATTATAATATTAAAAATAACATAATTAATATATGACGAAAGAAAAATTATCATGCTATCTTAAAATTATTTCAAACGTAACAACAATCAAAATTCACATTTACTATTAGAGCAATCTTAAAATTATTTGTTCCAATCATAAACTTAGCAACAATTGTAACTATTTGTTTTAACTTTCAAAACATACAATAAAGTGATAAACATCAAATAATATAATAAAATCTACCTAATTAATACAATAACTACTATTTAACTTTATGAATCAACACATAGTGAAACATAAACATTGCTCTTCAATTTAAATTAAATTGGACATGTTTATTTTATTAATTGACATATGATATAGTTTTATTTATTTATCGAATTCATAGCGGATTCGAATTCGAATCTTATAAGATCCAAATACGGATCCATTATATTAGATGGATCATTTTCTAAAATTCATATGCGAATCCAATAAACATCAAATATTAGACGGTAGTCTGACCTTATTTTTCAATATAGAAAAGTTAGTTAAGATTCCACATAAAAAGGCAACTCCCATCTATGGACTTTGAAATCTTATTAGTACATTGAATGATTCCTCAGTTTTTTTTCTTTTCAACTTCCCCAATAGTAATTACTGTTGTAAGATCAGACTCATGTTTATTTCATATAATTTGAGAAAAGGACTAGTAAAACTAGAAATGTATAAACATGTATCCATTTCTAGTTTAATTTATGTATGTGTACTGATATTTGTACAATTTCTTCATAAGTATTTTATTTTTTCCTCTATTTTTAATTATAATGCACTAATGCAGTTTGTATGTCATAATTTCAGGTATATGTGATAGTATTTGAGGTAAGATTTATCATTTCATATTATTAATTTAGGAGCTTAAAACTTGCTTGTTTGTAGTGATGTTTGTAGTGACGAAGTTAGAACAAACTTTAAGCTGGGGTCAGTTTTTAAAAAATAATAATAGATAAATAAATTATAAATATCGGCATTAAGTTTCATTTATTATTGGCTTACAAATAAAAGTTAGTATGGTTTTTTTATAAAATTGTCTTTATATATCTATATTCTAAGTATTTTTAACAATTTTATAATATTATATTTTGTTAAATTAAATACATATGTAATAAAAGGACTATATCATCTTAGAGGAAAACTGTTGCAATATGATAAAGCAATTTATTACATAATCTATTAATTACCTTATAAAACCTTTATCATTGTGAAATATTGAAAAGAAAATAATCCTATTGAAGATAAGGGGGCCAAAAACACATCGCACAACATATTTTTGTTAGTTAAGGAGGAGCCATGGCCCCTTCAAAACCCCCGTCTTCATGATTGCTTGTTTGAGTACTTGAATTATTTTTTGTCATTTAAATTTTGTACCTGAAATGATACTATTTGTGCGATTAAGACTTATTGGTATTGTGAAATTATTATTATGTTATGATAATTTATATTGTTTTGTGATTATTTGTGCTTTTAATTAATGTTATATTTCTATTTTGTCAATATTCTGTTAAATTTAATTATAATTGTGTATTATATTTATAATTTAAAAAATAATCAATGAAGGTGCATTGTTCAAAACAATGTTTTGAGAAAAATTTTGAATAAATTAATACCGTGAGATTTTTGGAAAAATAATCGTCAAAAATGGTATATTAGATAACTTGCAACTATATTGGAGTCATCCGTGATGGTAAAAATGATCGCAAAATGATGTAGATGATGTTAATATATAGCAACATCAATAAGTAAAAGATTTTTGCGACCATGATGATGTCAGTAGAGAGCATCTGTGAGAAACTGTGTGTAATTGCACTATCTATGATAGAAAATCATCGCAGATACCTATCAGCGATCATATATAGTGTATCTGCGACTATTTTGACCGTCGCAAATGATCTATTTTTTGTTGTAGTGATATGTATGAAACTTTTTTCACCAATAATATTGTTACTCAAATTAATACACTCTGCATTGGATCGATGTAAATTTAAATTTGTGGGGAGCAACTTCAAATAGAGTGTGATCCTAGATTAAATAAAAATGGCTTTTCTATATAAAATAATTATATTATAATAGAATTAATGTAAAATGACAATACCGCTAGCTGTATATTGAAATCTTAAATTCACCAAACTGATTAAAATAAATTTGATGTTATCCGAATGTTATGGCTTAAAGTGGTAAACAAATGTACACTAAATATTACTGAAAGGATCAGACAAAGAAAAATCACGGTTTTAAAGCAGAGGGACCATGCTCATTTCTCTACTATATGTAGAATTGTAGAAAATGCCACCTGGGGTTAGAACAAGAAAGTTTCTAATTCTAACTGGTAATTAATAAATCGCGATATCGAAAGGAAATCAAGGCGCACTGACAAAGTAAATAAAGGCATGATTGTCGGAGCAATTTGTTACCCCACTTTAGCAATTTGTCGGATCACGAAATATATATATAGTTGTCTAATAACATATTGGTTTTAGGTCAAGTTTGTTAGAATATTTAATATTCTGATATTTAATGTGTCGCTTATTACTAATAATTATGATCCAAATTTATTTATGAATAATTAATTAATGGGTGCATCTAAAAAGTGCATCTGGAAGGTACATCTAAATAATGTATCTAGGTATATTTGTATTTTTTATGGAAAAATTCAGTTGTTCAAATTCGCTGTACATGATCCCAGCGGTTGTCTCAGTATTTATATATACTAAGTTTTGTTCATTTGATCTAATTAATTCTCTTAAGATCTTCTTAATTCGTCCATTAAGAAAAGAACAGAAAATAAGAGGCTGAGAAGAAAAATGCCATAATTCGTCATCATTAGGTCTGAAAAAAACTTCTGAAGATCAATATTCTTGCATCACTTCCGTCTAAAGATGTCTGCAATTCAGAATTATAATTTTTCCAATTATTATTTATTATTTAATGTGTTGTGATTTTTAATAAAATATATTATGAATAAAACATATTTTTTATCATTTGGTATCAGAGCCAAACGTATTTCATATAAGATACAGTATTATAATTTTTGTATTCAATTACTAATGTAAACTGTATGTGTGTGATTGTTGGAGTTTTTTTATCAAATTATTTTTAATTCTTTGTGTACAAATTAGAAATGGGTATGAATTTACTTTTTATCATCTACATGTGCACATGAGCACATAGATACTTTTTCTCATATACTTTGATTAAATACAACATAGAAGCATATTTTTTTGGTCCAAAACTCCATTAAAACCCTTTATTGATCTAGGGGACTATAACTGGGTAGGACAGGATTTTTGCTAAGGGGTTTGTATAGAATCTCATTTATTTTAGAGATGTAATTTTTTCAACTAGTACTTTTTTATGTTATAATTATGAATTCTATTCTATTTCTTGATATGCAACTTTTGGTTTTTTCCCCACAAAAGTCCTCTTATTTTTTTGATGACTTTGTATTTTATGATGCTAAATACACGATTTTTTAAAAAAATTATATGTAATATTCGGCCCAACGGAATATTATCAAATATAATTATTATTTTCCTTTAAATATAATTTTGATACTTGACTGTTATCAATTTTATAAACTTTAATTGTGACTGTCATTTTATCAAATGAAAATATGTTTTATATTATGTTTTTGTTTAATAAATTAATATTGTCAATTTTACCAATTTTAATTGTCAGTATAGTTTATTAAATTAATGATGTACTAAAGTTCAATTTGTTTCTACCCACCGGTGATATGAATTGAATTTTATTTATAGATCAACTATTATGTTAGAACTGAAATATTCTTAGGTGTTTTATTATTTATTTCAGATTGATTAATTATTACCTCTTATAGTTGATCTAATTGCATTATTTTTGTGGATATTTAGTTTACAATAGTAAGCATTTTATTTTTTCTGAATTTCATGCAGCATTAAATAGTGTTAGTGCTCAAATCTCTGGATTAACACCATTGAATGGAACTAATTTCTCAACTTGGAAAGAGCAAATTAAAATTTGTCTTGGTGTTCTGAAAATTGACCAGGCCTTACATGTAGACAAACATGTTGCTTCAACAAATGAAAGAAGTGATGATGATAAAGCTAACTTTGCTAAATGAAAGCGTTCTAATCGCATGTCCCTCATGATTATGAAAAACACTATTACATCTACAATAAGAGGAGGTTTTCCTGAGAAGGATGCAGAAAGTAATTCTTTCACTGCTAAAGAATATTTAGTTTCTGTTGAAGGGTAATTTAAGAGTACTTCTAAGACTAATGCAAGCGCTCTCATAATGAAAATTTTCACTTCCAAGTATAATGGGACAATCAGTGTACGTGATAATATCATGATGATAAATGATATGGCTGTAAAATAAAAAGGCATGGATATGATAATTTCTGAAGGATTTTTTTAGTTCATTTCATTATGACTTCTCTTCCTGTACAATTTGGTCCTTTTAAGATCAACTATAATGCATAGAAAGAAAAGTAGAAAATGAGCGAATTAATTGCTATGTGTGTTGAAGAAGAAGAAATGATTAAGGCTGAAAAACTTGACTTTGCACATGTTGTTGGTCCAAATTTGAAGAAAATTAAAGACAATGGTAAAGGTAAAAATAAGGCTGATATGATTTTTGGTGTTAACAAAGTAAGTACGTGTGGTACAAAATATACTCCTAAGTGTCATCATTGTAAGAAACGTGGATACATGAGGAAAGATTGTAAGAAGTTTAAAGATTGGTTCTCTAAGAAGGGTAATAATTTTAATTCCATAATTTGTGAATCTCTTTTAGTTGATATTCCCTTAAATACGTGGTGGGTTGACACTTGTGCCTCTGTACACATTACGAACTCATTGCAAGGATTCTTTTCCGTGAGGATGCTTCAAAAGGGATAAAGGAAACTCAAGGTAGATAATGGATTAGAGGTTGAAGTCGAGGTTATTGGAACTCTTCGTTTGATATTGAAGAGTGATTTTATCCTCGATTTGCATGATGTAGTATATATTCCTAGTATGATTAGGAATTCAATTTCCGTTTCTAGATTTGATGCGTGTGGTTTTATATTTCAGTTTGGAAATAATGAGTTGAGACTATATCATAACACTAAGTATATTGGTTCTGGATTGTTATGTGATAATCTATATAAATTATGTTTGGATTATTCATTTTTTGTCACACCCCGGTCCTCGGGGGTACAAGTATAGCTATCCGTCGCGAGTGCCGCTTCGCAGGCACACACAAAGCTTAACCATTACCATAACATGATATATTGGACAAAAAGTCATTTATGCAAATATATAAAGCTAACATACCATGAATATCAAAGCAATTAGGTTCGATGTCATTGTTGACACATGCACGCAATGATTTACAAGACCAACAATAACATTCAACCCCGATCGGCCAAGGATTACACACCCTTTACAAAACCAATCATACCCAAAATATCAAACAAGTAAGATAATCATTATATGAGAATCGGATGTCGCCCATCATATCAAAAAAATATACACTAATAGACTGAACAACATCCGACTCGGAATCGGCCAAGGACCACGCGTCCTTTACCAAACCGATTCCAATACAAAAAATAAAATATCAAGTTAGCTTTATATGTTTACAAAATAACACATCGTAACTTTCTTACCAAGACACAAAATAAGTCAAACCAAATCTTCAATCCCTCAAAATCTTAGTCGTGTCTCGTCGTCAACCTGGAACCCACATAAAGCAGAAGTGAGATAATAAAATTATTATCTCAGTGCGGTTTTAGTTTCATTCACATATTAGCAAACCTATCATACTCAATGCTTAATTGTCCAGAATTTTCTGAAAGATTAGTATAGAAGATAAATAGATATATAATCACCTTAAAAGAATAATTAAGCAAATATAAATGTAAGTTAAACAATTAAAATAGTCCATGAGACATGAGCCCGACATAAATCAAATATTGACAAAGTACTATAACAATAAACATATCACAAAGCGGGCTCATTTAGTTGGTTTCATGCATATATAAGAGTCTGGTTAATCACACAAGTCGAGTAATCAAAACTGCCCCTCCTGAGTAACCAGGATCAGAGATGTTCCTCCAGAGAAACCTGGATTAGAACCAATTTGGGAATTCCACCAAGTATCACAAAATAATAATAAAATGCAATAACATGTTGAGACCATTGTTCGGACGCATAAGCGAATCCCTGAAGTACTTCCGGCCGTTTTGGTGCAAGGGGAGCGACCCCCTGGACCAACCCGTACCAATGTCTATGTAACCGAACAAGCATTGCATACCACCTTTTCATATACATTTCACTAATTCAAACGATTTCACTAATTCAAACGATTTCACTAATTCAAACGATTTCACCATTCAAAATGCATATCATTTCATACATATCATAAATTGGTATATAAATATAATAGTAATTCATGCAATGCAACAAATTGGCAATTCACAACATGCTTTAAATTTCAAATAAGTCATGCAATAATTAAAATAAGTCAACAAAAAAAAGAGTATGAAAGATAGAAATATGTGACAATTCCGCACCTTTTTCAAAATGAAGAAATATTTGAGCAACGACCTAGTCTATGAACTCGTATCGTGGTAATCCTGTCCCGGCCTCACTTGACCTTGTTCATTCTCTACAATAATGAGTAATATCTTTGGTAAATTTAATTATAAGACTTTCAATTAAATCTACCTCTTTGCTGAAATTTATAAATAACCCAACATGAATATATATATTAGAATGTAGTTATGTTTCATAATTTAACCTTTCTATTTGTCATTTAACTAATACTTTTTATCACTTATATCATTTTATTAGAAACACAATAACAGTCGATAAGAATCTGAAAAATAAAATTTTAGCTACAGTTGCATGCACCTATTATTCATTCAAACTCTTATGAAAAGCTCTAATACAAATATATTCCCAAAAATCTGAAATTTTAGAAAACTATCTTATAATCTGGTTTTTTTAGCTTATTTGCCTTTTAAAGTTCCTAATCCAAAATATAAATAAATTTTCAGAATTTAATCATCAAAATCAAAAAATTGACATCAAAGGTTTGAAATTTTCAGAAAAATGCTAATAAATCCAAAAAAATAAAAATATATTTGCATGCAAAGATTATAGTTTCAAACTCCTACTTATTCATCTTTACTTATATATTCTTTACTAACATCAAGTAAAATCAGAAAATTATTCTATGTAAAACCCAAAAGATTTGAAAGTATTGAGAAAGAACTTACATTTACTCGGTTAGAAAAAGAAAATTTTCAAGTTGCATGTTCATTCCTTCATGTGTGCTCTTCATTTTCTATTTTTCTCTAATTTAACCCTTTTATTTTCTATTTATTTGGAGGGGTTTCGGGGGCTGTTTGTGGGGCTGTTATGGGGGCTGTTTTGGGATTGTTTTGTGGTTGTTTCGGGACTGTTGTGGGGCTGTTTCGTGGCTGTTTTGGGGCTGTTGTGGGGCTGTTTTGGGGCTGCTGTGGGGGCCAAAACAGAGGGCTGCTGGTGGCTGGAGATGAGGACGAAAATTGAGGAAGGGTGGGGTTTGTGGTGGCTAGGTTCAGCTAGGATTGGAGGGGGCAAGAGGAGGAGTAAGGTGGTGGTTTTGGGTTGCACTAGAAGAAGAAAAATAAGGGTTTTTGGGTGGGATTTCGGACATAAAATGGACAAAACGAAATGGGGCTGGTGATTCGGATTTACCAAGAGGAGGGGAAAGGTTGGCCAATGGGAGAAGTGAATGACAGAGAATGGTTATAAAAGTTAAAAAGAGTGGGTGGTTAACACATGTAGAGTTGTGTTGTAGTGGTTTGTTGTATTGGAGTATTTGTCGAAGGCTTGGGTTCAAATCCCACTTTTGACAAAAAAAATTTAACTCATTTTATTTATGTAATATTTCCAATATGATTAATTCTTGTGTTCGAAATCCTATGACATTATATTTTTTGAATTTTTATTATCCTTGAATGTTACTGATGTTAAACGTAGAATTAAGAGAAATCATGAAGGTGTATATTCTTCAAAATTATGGCATTGCAGGTTGGGTCATATTTCAAGAGATAGAATGCAACGTCTCATAAAGAATGAAATTCTCCCAACATTAGATTTTTCTAATTTTAATAACTGCATTGAATACGTTAAAGTAAAGTTTGTTAAAGAAAATAAGAGATGAGCAATTCAAAGTGGGGGACTATTAGAAATAATTCACACTAATATATGCGGTCTTTTTTCCCACTCTGAGTCTTAACGGACATAAATCATTTATCACTTTTATTGATAATTATTCTCATTATTTTTACGCGTACCTAATTTCTGAAAAATCTGAGGCACTTGATAAATTTATGATTTTTAAGACTAAAAATGAAAATCAGCATAATCTTATAATTAAAGTGGTTAGATCAGATAGAAGATGTGAGTATTATGGTAGACACACCGACTTGGGTCAAAGTTCATGCCTGTTTTCTTTGTTTCTTCAAGAAAATGGTATTGTACTTCAGTTTTCTATGCCAGGAGATCCTCGGCAAAATGGAGTAGTTGAAAGGCGTAATCGTGCATTAATGGATATGATACGTAGTATGATGTGCAATACTATTTTTCCAGAATGTTTATGGTTCGAAACTTTAAAAACAACCACACATGACTAAATCGAATTCCTAGTAAATCTATGCCAACAACACCTTACGAATTGTGGACGGACAGAAAACCATAATTAGGATACTTACGTGTGTGGAGTTGTCCTGCTGAACCAAAAGTGTTAATCCACATATTAAGAAACTGGATTTCAAAATCATTAGTTGTTATTTCATAGGTTATCCAAAGAGATCCAAAGGTTTTAGATTTTATTGTCCCTCGCATACCATTAGAATAGTTGAGACTAGACATGCAGTTTTTTTTTTTGAAAATTGTAACATTAGCGGGAGTAATAAAAAATAAACTATAAACCTACAAGAAAGAGATCAAGTTTATGTTCCAACTTCGATCTTTATAGAGGTTATACATTTTTTTTCTTCATAGAAAAATGATGGTATTAATGTTAATAATGTTCCTAACGTTGATGAAGTGCCTATACTGCCACAAAAACCTTTGCGTAAGTCATAAAGAGAAAGAAAGTCTGCAATATCTAATGATTATATTGTATACCTTACTGAGGAATGTTGTGATTTAGGCCATGGAGATGATCCAGCTTCCTTTAAGTAAGCTATTATGAGCAGAAATTCATCTCAATGTTTGGAAGCAATGAATGATGAGATGAAATCTATGGAAATTAATGAAGTTTGGGATCTTATTGAGTTACCTATTGGAGTTTAACCTGTAAGTTGTAAATGAGTTTACAAAACTAAAACAGATTATCAAGGTAACGTTGAAAGATACAAGACCCGATTAGTTGCTAAAGGATTCACACAACAATAAGGAGTACATTATGATAATATTTTTTCACCAGTCTCAACGAAAGATTCATTACGAATTGTTTTAGCTCTTGTAGCTCATTATTATTTAGAATTACATCAGATGAACGTAAAAACTGCATTTCTTAATGATGACTTGCATGAAGAAATTTATATGAAATAACCCGAAGGTTTTGTTGTCAAAGGCAAGGAACATATGGGATATCGGTTGAAACGATCAATTTATGGGTTAAAACAAGCTTCAAGATAGTGGTATCTTAGATTTGATTAAGTTATAACCGAGTTTGGATTTAAGAAAAACACTATTGATCAATGCATATATCTCAAGATTAGTTGGAGCAAATTTATCATTCTCGTTTTATATGTGGATGATATCTTATTAGCAAGTAGTGATTTAGACATGTTGTTCGAGATAAAATATTTTTCTATCAAATAAATTTGACATGAAAGATCTTGGAGAAACATCTTATGTTATAGGCATTGAAATATACCGAGATCGGTCTCGTGAGATCTTAGGTTTATCTCAGAAAGCATATATTGAAAAAAATGCTTAAACGTTACAACATGCAAAATTGCTCTCCAAGTGTTGCTCCTATTATCAAGCGTGATAAATTTAGCTAGTTTTAATGTCCTAAAAATAATTTAGAACGTGCACAAATGAATCAAATCCCTTATGCTTTGGTAGTAGGGAGTTTAATGTATGCTCAAGTTTATACACGTCTTGATATTGCATTTTTCATTAGAATGCTTGGCCGGTATCAAACAGATTCGGGAATGGATCATTGGAAAGCTGCTAAGAAAATTTTACGCTATTTACAAGGAACTAAAAATTATATGCTTACAGAAAGTCAGACAACTTTGAGGTTATTGGTTATTCAGATTCTGATTTTTCTAGTTGCATTGACAGCAAGAAATTCACATCAAGTTACATATTCATGCTTGAAGGGGGACCGATTTCATCAAAGAGTGTTAAGCAGTCTATAACAGCATCTTCCACTATGCAAGCATAATTTATGGCATGTTATGAAGCTACTGGTTAAGCAGTTTGGTTGAAGAATATCATACCCGGACTTCAAATGATAGACAGTACTGCTAAGCCACTTACCTTACTTTGTGATAATGAGGTTGTTGTTTTCTTCTCTAAAAATAATTAATCAAGCAGTGCTTTTAAATGGATTAATATCAAATATCTTGTTGTTAGAGACAAAGTCAAAGATGGTACTATTGTCATACAACACATTAATATGAGAGCTATGTTAGCTGATTTTCTAACAAAAGCGTTACCATCTACTCTTTACAAAGAGCACATTGCCGGCATGGGTTTGGTAAATGAATTCTATATTAATAGTTTATGTATTGAAGATTCGTTTATGTATATTGACTTTGAATTTATAATATTTGCTTATTTATTATGTTGCGCATTATTATTATTATTCTTTTTAAGCAAATTTTACTTAGGGGATCAAATAAATTGAATTAATCATTTGTTGGAAAAAAAAACATCATTTCTATAATTAATGGGGATCAAATAACAATAACAGTTATTCTGATTATATTAGTTTGGTTTGGTGTTTCTAGCTGAACATGGTTTAAGTTAATGATATTATATTGACCAATTTTGAACATGTGCTTCATTATAATGTTTAAAGTTTAGGCCAAGTGGGAGAATGTTATAATATTTAATATTCTAATATTTAATGTGTGGTCTGCTACTAATAATTATGAGTCAAGTTCATTTACAAATAATTAATTAATTGGTGCATCTAAAAAGTGTATCTGGAGGGTGCATCTAAAGAATGCATCTAAGTACATCTGTATTTTTGATGGAAAAATTTATTTGTCCAAATTCGCTGTACATGGTCCCAGATATTGCCTCAGTGTTTATATATACTCAGTTCTATTCATTTTGTGTAATTAATTCTCTTCAAATCTTCTTAATTTGTCCATTAAAAGAAAGAACAGAAAATAAGAGGCTGAGTGGGAAAACATCATAATTCGTCATCATTAGGATTGAGAAAAACTTTTAAAAATCAGTATTCTTGCATCGCTTCCGTCTAAAGATGTCTGTAATTCATAATTATAAGTTTTCTAATTATTATTTATTATTTTATATGAATTACGTTATTTTATGGACTGTTATTTTTAATAAAATATATTACGAATAAAATATTTTTTCTATCAAAGTTATGAGGGCCCTTTATTTTCTTGTATTTTTTGAGAAAAATATGATCATTATCTATATACAAGAAAGTGAGAAAAAAAAAAGATACAAGATATATATGAATCAAGTAAAGAACTATGAACACAAGATATATATTTATGTAGTCCAGATCGAAGTGAGAACCAATCTTTACAATAGTATAGATTTTTCTTGCCATGTTGACGATGTCTTGACTCTTGTGTATATTCAGTAAAATATTCTAGTACGTAGTTAGTTCTGTAAAAACTAAGTTTGTTATGTTTATCACTAAATTATAGTTCCTTTTCAATTAGGAAAATATAATTAATTATGGAAAATATTACCTTGTACTGTATATTGATAAAAAAAATATTTTAACAAATATTATTATGGTAAATACCTAATTAGTTTCATTTGACGCTTATGTACAGTTTTATTCCATTACAATACGATCACAAGACATATACATTCAGCGGCTGTTTAAAAGCGCAACGAGCATCAATTCATGCGGCTGATCTATATGATACTAGGCTATCTCAATTTATTTAGTATCAAAGACTTTATTGTTGTTCGCCTTGAAGCAAATTATAACATACGTCTCATATCTGTCTAACGTTAATTTTTTTATCTGTTTGGATCGTGTATAAAATGTTGTAAGAATAGAGGAAGTAAAAATAATAAATATAGTGGAAAAGTGATATTTTCTAAATTAGTGCGATGATAACGAAAAAGTTGTTGTTCTGTATGTTTGGAGCGGTCTTAAATATCAGGTTTGAAATTGATACTAAAAATCAATAATCAATTTTAATTAAGCATGACCACAAGTCATAAATTATTATTAGACAAAATATTTAAGTCTAGTCAAATATCATAAATTATCAGTAATGTACAATATATTAATATGGACTCCATATTTTATTGGTATTCGCACCGGTATAACTTATGGACACGATAGAAGACTAGTTTTGAGCGGTAATTAACTTATCTGCTAATCTAAAATTGAAATTCAAGAAATCTAGGGAATTCATTTTTTTCCTTGTAGTATAAAAAAGTGAGTGAAATTTGAACAAACAAAATTCAGGAAAAATAGCGCGCAATACAAATAAAAGAAATCAATTAGTTTCAGCTTTGCATAGAACAGCTAAAACTCGCAGATTTTTATTTTTATAGTAAATAAAATAAATAAATATATAGTTTTGGTAAGATTACCCGGAAAATTCGCCTCTCTAGTCAGACCTGAGTTTGTAACTTGGGTCAAGCACCCTGGCTCGAGTTTGAAACTCGGGTTCAGCACCTTGGCTCGAGTTTGAAACTCGGATTCAGCACCCTGGCTCGAGTTTGAAACTCGAGTCCATTTTTTTTCTTCTGTTTGTTTAGTTATTATTTTTAATAGATTTTAATAGTTTATTTAGTTAGTTTATTATGTTTAAATATTTATTTTTTTAATTTAACTTATTTTTTAATATAACAATAATTTTTAATTAATAACCATTGTTAAAAATATTTTTTAGTTTTTTAAATAAAATAGCTATAACGTTCTTTATGAAGTCAGATTGATATATGGAGTCAACAATGAATAGAGACAAATTAATTAGATAAGAACAAATTTTATTGTATATTATTTACTTATTCAATAACTAATATAAAAAATATAATTATGCATCCAATAATAAAAAAAATTACTCAATAATACATACATACATCATGATCATGTAATAATATGAAAAATTATACAATTTGTATGAAAAAATCAAAGGAAAGAAATAAAAAAAAAACATAAATTAAAAATTTAAATGCATTTTTTGAGCTTGAATATGATGTTTTTTGGCCCTGAAAATGGCGTTAACGGCGTAAGCTTTCTGTGGCTGTATAGCACGCTTCAATTGGAGTTTTCTATCAAAAGTTATGATCGTTTGAAGTTGAGATGATTGAATTTCAGTTTTTATTTTTTTCTCTCTCTTCTTTCTTTCTTCTCTCTCTCTATCTCTCTCACCTCTCTTATTATATATGAAAATAGATGAAAATGGGTTGATAATCCGTGATACTTCAGTTTTTAAATTTTGATTTTTGGATCATTGGTTTGGGTGTTGTCTAAGGTCATTTCTGTTATAGTGATAATATGGACTATCGTACTAAGTGTTAATATTTTTAAAATTATATTTTAATTATTATAAAATTATGTCTTTTATTATTGTTTCATATAACAAAATGATTAGATAAAAATTTAAAAACAAACTAAACTAAAATATAAATATTTTAAACATAATAAACAAACAAATAAAACTTAATAAAAAATAATAATTTGATCCCTTAATGAATTTAGTTACATAATTATACATAATAAGATAATTAAATAAATATTTTAAATTAAAAAAATAAATATTAAAATCTATTAAATGAAATTATTAAAAAATGAATATTTTAACATAATAAATAAACTAAATAAACTATTAAAACCTATTAAAAATAATAACTAAACAAACAGAAAAGAAAAAACATCTGGACCCGAGTTTCAAACTCGGTTTATATTTAATTATTTTATTTACTATGAAAAAAATCTGTAAAACTCGACCCTATTTAGTTGATATATTGTTCTACTAAAGGGACAAAAATTAAATGCATGCACAAAACTAAGTGCTACCTACCGAGTTCACATTTCATGCGACAGATTTTTTTTATTTTAGTAAATGAAAAAAATAAATAAATGAAACTAGTCACCTCTCTCCTCACTTTTGCATACTTAGCTAGGCCCAAGTTCGAAACTCGGGTCCGGATTTTTTTTACACAGAAACGTAAACAAAACATTATTCTAAAATATTATAATAAAAATTAAAATAAAGTTTTATAAAGCCAAATATAAGTACAATTAATACATTATTCTAAAATAGTGTCAAAGAAATTGAAATATTACAACAATAATTAAAATCCAATTGTTCTGATAAATATAACAACAAAAAACATAAACACACTGGTAATCTAAATCATGCTCTGTTGGAATGAGCTCGACCTCGAGTTAGCAGCCTGTTGATACGACCCTCCATTTCATCCATAACCATTGGAATGTGCATCTTCCTTCTCCTTCCTTTGTTGATTTTTGCTGGATCTGGCCTGATGACCGGACCATTGTAAATTGGTCAATCTCATTTATTGCAATAACTACGCCAATGACCAGACCATGTGTTAATGTAGTACCGGATGGTATAATATTGACTAACGTACTGAGTGTAATCCAGTCTTCTCAATGAACAAACAGCAAGCAAGTGATCGCATGGGATGCCAGTCAATTGTGATTTCTGACACCAATAATTACCAATTTCCGTCATGGCTAATTCAACCTCATATTTCATTTCACCCCTTTGTCCATATTATTTCAAATAGAAAATATAAATTATTGCTTAAATTTTAAAATTAAATAAAAAATTATATAAGTATAGAATATTACCGTCTCGATAAGGCCATTTGTGTTGTAAACATCATAGTTGTTGATACCCCAATCCAGTGGTATGACATCATAAGTTCTCCCCTTATCACCGCGATGTTTTATCATTTCGATAACCTTTTGGGAGAATGCCATACCTTGGGCTTCCCAAGCTGCTGCAATTTGTCAACGCTGATAGAACCACTCAACACATTTGTACCATATGTTCTTGACGATAGCACATACCGGAAGTTGTCTGGCGATACTGAACACATTGTTCAGTGATTTTGAACCGTTGCTTGTCATTATTCCTTACCGATTGAGACCCCCGTCTAGATGTTGTGCCCATTTTTCTTGATGCAATGCGGCCACTTGCTCTGGGGTTAACTCCTTATAATGGAAAATTCCTCGGCTGACACTTCCTTAGTTACGTCGGGTTGATTATTGCGGTTTCTGTTATTTTGTGTCTTTCTGTTGGACACTTATTCTGTTGGGAGATTTTCTTGCATGATACCTGCTTTCCTGACGAATTTATAAGATGCCGGTCTAATACTATTAATTTTTTATATATATTCTTCGCATCTCCATGTCTTCTTATGTCTTGCATCTTGTTTGAAAAGAGCTTTTATTCTTTTTATATGACAGTTCTTATACACATTTTGCGCAATGTGTTGAGTACAATAACGGTGAACAGCCTCGCCTTCTGATTCCTGCCATCCAAAATCCGGCCTCTCAAATACTGCCCTTATACCTAGATGTTGATCTGAGATAACAGTAATTTTACCAGGACCGACAACCTCTTTACGCAACCACTGCATGAACCAACCCCAGTTTGTCACACTTTCCTCGCCTGCTACAATAGCAAATGCATGTGGTAGTAGTTGTTGCTCTGCATCATAACCACATGCCATAAATAGTTTACTAACATACAGCATCGATAGTTAAGACTGGTCGTAAGTAAGACCATGCTGCAATACACGGTTCAAATGCCCATGCAACATGATCAAAAATTTTAACACCGAATTTTGTTGATGGCACTGTCTCTATGATGTATTTTGTGTCATATGTGAAATTTTGTATGGCTGCTTGTAGAGACGGGAGCATTTCATATGACCTCTCCCATCTACCAAATAGGTCTGCAATTGCCAGTTCTCTTCCTCTCCATAATTTATTATAACTCGGTTGTATTGTGGGGAACTTTTGTCTAATCAAACCCCTTGCTTCTTTAACTGTCATTTCTAAGTTGTCTCTCAACCGATTCTTAACAATATCTGCTATCATTATGGAAGTCATCTGACTATGGTCCGCCCTAGTAGCACTGCCAAAACAAGAGTGCTCGAGCAGATTTATTTTGATCTCCCAAATACCCGTTATATTGGGTGTGGCACACATCCTCCATGAACAGTTAGAATCTTTACATTTCATTACTAATTTTAATTTGCTGTTATTTATTACCTCCAATTCTATATTCCGTTGAACATGAAAATCAGCGATTTTCACTTTCAAATCTGATTTCGTACTGAACTGGTGACCGACACCAAATTGTTCATCAATTCTAGGTGGTTTGCGAAAATAAAGCTCGTCTGCATACGATATTGGCGTATTATTAGCAAATTGTGCACACGGGTGCTTCATTCCCCCGATTGATAAAAGGAACAAACATTTGCTACTCTCTAACTATTTCTTCGACATCTACCGCATCATCAATTTCAGCCATATTTATATTTGTTGCATCCTGGATGTCATCCTCCTCGACATCCAGGTGCCACTCTTCCTCTTCGTCATCATCATCCACATCCACATCCACATCCATATTTTATACCGAAACACGGGATGGTCGCTGCTCTCGAGCTCGGGAGTGGGTTCTTTCCTCAGCCATTACTGGATTACTACTTCCAGGAATACTAGTTGGATCATAGTTATCAGAACTGGATATTGGTTCGGATTCAACTACTAGCTCCAGTGTTTTATACCCGAGTAAGTGGTACGGAGCTGTTGTTTTAATCATTCCCCAAATTTCATCAGAAACTACCCCAAATAAGCTATAAAAAAACCACGCGAACATGCTGGGGCGGTGTTGATCCGTGCACTAATGCTGATATTGAATTAGCTAGGGAGCAGCTCCAAACCAGCATGAATCTGCCTCTTCAAGTCACGAAGATTGATTGTCTCGTCGACAGAAAATGTGCACGCAGCTTGAATATCGTAATCTGTTCCATGAGAAGTTTTCAAGATTTGACCTCCGTGATACACATTGATCAGCAACATTTTTGTCTCTACAGTATGAACGATAAACCCTACTATTAGTGTATTTTAATTTTATAGCAAAAAATAATAGTCCAAATAGAAAAAAAAACTTACAACGTTGATGTGACGAGAGTGGTGAATACGGATCGGCTCTGGATCTGTCAAAAAATAAATTTCCAGTTGGAAGCTCTTGCAACAGTAACAATGGTGATTTTGAAGAAATGGTTAGCTGAAGGAAGATGAAGAAGAAATGTACTGGGTGTGCTATATAATAACATGATGCTGGGACCGAGTTTAAAACTCGGTTCCAAATGTACTGGGCCGAGTTTAAAACTCGGTCCAGACACTTGCAATTTTCAAATGTACTGTGTGTGTTTATTTTAATTTTTGTTGTAATATTTTAGATCAATCTACTGACTGTTGTGTTTTGTTTTTTTATATAACACACAAAGGAAAAAAAATATCCGGACCCGAGTTTGAAACTCGGGTCCGTTTTTTTTACGTTTTTGTGTAAAAAAAATACTCGGTCCCGAGTTTCAAACTCGGGTCCGCATATTTTTTTTTTTTACGTTTTTGTGTAAAAAAAAAATCCGGACCCGAGTTTCAAACTCGGTCTGGATAAATATGCAAAAGTGAAGAGAAAAATGGCTAGTTTCATTTATTTATTTATTTTATTTACTAAAATAAAAAAAACTGTTCATGCGATGGGCTGAAAATTCAGGAATTAAATGAATTTTATTAATTTTCTGTGGGTGACGGTGGGACCGGAATAAAAAAGATTCGGAGCTTAGTTTATGACGACTTGAAGGCCACAAAATAAAAAATGTAAATGGAAATGGATTCTTGCACACGAAAAAATATTAAAGTATAATTATTTTATCGGGAGTAAATACCAAATTATAATATCTTTCACCGTATACCTTGCGTTAATTTCCTTCATCCAAGAAAAAAAGAACTTCGTGCTAGCCCATAGATCACGTGCAAGTAGTATTTTCTTAATCTTTCTCAAGTCTCAATCTTGAAAAAAAAAAGGAAAAGAAAAGAACTTCTTAACCATAAAATCATGTGCATATATGGGAGATCAATAAGCAAGAACTTTCCTCCTGTGTGTAGAATCATACAAGGCTGGCCATTAATAGTATGAGTTTCTTTAATTCCTCTATACAACTTGCCATAATATTTAACTACAAGAAAGTTCCGATAGAAATTCATACTTTTAACTAGAAACAAAAAACAACTACGTCCGCAAGGGTATATATGGTCCCCCATGATGAATACTTTGTAATTAAAAATTTCTTCTAAATTAATTTTTTTATTGTACGCTTTTGTCTATTGACTAAAAGATATAATTAATATCAACAAGAGCTAAGACTGTTAGGCATTATCCACAATGCATGGTTTGTTACAAAAGGGGGGGGGGAAGAAGAAACTAAACAAGAACATGCATGAGAATATAATGACAGTGGGATAAAAGTAAAACTATATGCATGCATTTAATTGAACACCTTTTGCAAGATCCTCAGCCGTGCGTGCCAGCACCTGGAGGTTGCACCGCACGATGGTGTCGACAAAAACGCACGTCTCATCCATTGTGTTGCCAGGCGGTACATCGACGACATACGATTCTACCACAATTGTCTTCTCCTCACTTGAATGCAATTCCTTTTGTGATGGCATGACTGCATGAAGCGTCGTGACCGATCTATAATTCTTCAGCCGATGCTCACCTCCTACCACACTAAAACTAATGACATGTTGCTCATCGTCTAATATTTCCAGCCGTTCCTGGCTCGAAGTTGCAGGAAGACCCGACACGACATGAATCTCCCGTATGGTGCCTACATCACCATTTCCGTCAATGACATCACAGCTGCGTATGAAGTGCTTGTAGGTTTGTGGTCGGTCAAAGCGGCGTACAACTGACCAGACGGTCTCAACAGGGGCATCAATGACCTGAACAACAGCTGAGCAGCACTGGTTTAGTCCGAGGAAGTGCTCGTGTTTCCGTGCGACGGCATCTGGCACTGAATGAGCATTGCAACGCATGGAGACCATTGCTGGTGCGCATGCTAGTTTCATGGCCGGACCTCCACCTATTCTTTTTTGTTGTTGCGGTGTTGGCCGCGGACAAGAGCTAGTCATCGATCTTCTCTGTCTCTGTCTCTCTGCGTGTCTCTCTCTGTCTCGTTAAGTCTCTTACAATTTCTTTTTCTTGCATAAAGTGATCTTGAGAGGAAGCTAGAAGTGTGATGCATGTGGCCGGTTTTCAGAAACATCACATAATTTAACGACCGGATAAAAAGTGAGGAAGTCGTTTTATTTGTTCGGACTATCATTAAATGCTTAGGTTAAATTGGTGCAAGATGTTTTTTTCTTAACAAAAATATATATCATAATATTATCCAAAAGAGCAATATCTAATGTTAAAAAAATATCGATATACTATATACTTTATGCTTCCTATTATAGTTACATTAAATTTATTTTAAAAAATTTGTCCAAAAAAAAATTACAAATGTAGTTACTGTTATTCACAAGTGATTTCAAAGTGCAATGAAAAAATAACGTATCTTCAAAAATGATATTAATGCGGATATTATATCGAAAAATATATATTCATGGTTGCTACAAATAATTGTGAACAAGGTTTGAAAAAGTTTCATATGGTCAGAGATTGCTCAGACTCCTTACAAAGCGGGGGTTTCAATGCTATAATTTTTGTTTGTCGCAATATTCCATGAACAATTACTTTTTAATTTAAATTTTTAAAATTTAACACTTAAATTTGAAATCTGAATGTTGATATTATTAATTTTTATTGCAAATGTTTGTTTATAAAATTTTATGATTTTTAAAAATCATTTTATACTAAATCAAATTATAATTTCGAACCAAAATAGTTGATCTTGTTAATATTTACTGTTGATATATGCTCATATAAAATGACAGTGCAAAATCATAGAAAATTATAAACATTCATCAATCATAAAAATTAATAAGATCAACAATTCGGATTTAAATTTTAGTATTAAATTTTAAAATATAAATTAAAAATAAATGATATTAGATTGCATTGATACCTTGCTCTTAATAAAAGTTGCATTGTCGGACAAAATGACACATTCCTCAATCAAATTTCCATTGCATTTTGACTTGTGAGATAAATTAACCACGTATTAGATACGTGTGACAAGCAGACGCAGTGCATTAAAAAGTTTGTGTATAACCATTTAAAGTGACTAGTAAGTTTAAAAATGTAGCAAGAGTAAGAGTAATTATTGTACGCAACACATAATAATTGAACCAGGTCTATTCAGAAACCCTCACGAAGAAAGCAATGTTTCACGGCAACAAATGGGCCAAATTAAATGAACGACTCAGGAGCAGTGTTTAAGTTTAAGCAAGTGGACATAGTTTATGGATAAACTGGTATTTTATAATTTCTAGTAGGGGAGTGGAGTGGTTTCGGTGTGCAATTCCAGTGGGTAGAATGGGAGAAAACTAGAAAGGGAAAGCTGGTTTTGACAACTAATTAAACATAAATAATTTCATATCATCCAATTGACTTTGGAGATACGATCCACCGAGGGGAATTTGATATATAATAATACTGGCTAGCTCGTTGTTGAACGATATCTTGTGGAGAGGGATTAAAAATCAACGGTTCTAATTACAACAATAAAGCCTTTAATCCCAAATAAATTGGGGTAGGTTAGAAATGAAACCCAATCGGAAAACATAAGATCAAAGATCTCAAATATCAGTGATAAAAATGAATATGATGGAAGCAAAAAAAATTAAATAAAATAATAATAATAATATATAAATAAAGATGATAATGATAATGATAATGATAATATGCTAATAATAGTAACAATAATAACAATAATAATAATAGTACAATAAACCTCTATTATAAAATCTATTTCTAAATCTTAAAATTCTATTTTAAAACCTAATTCTAAATTCTAAATCCTAAAATCCTATCTAAACCTCTATTTCTGAAATCTATTTCTAAATTCTAAATCCTAAAAAATCTAAGAATATGAAATCTATAACTCTACTATTAGACTCTAACTCCTAAATCATGGTTCAGGTACATGAATCGCTATCTTCCACACACTCCTATCCAAAGCAAGCTCTTTGGGTATATTTCATTCCTTCAAATCTTTTTTTATTGTTTCCTCCCATGTCAATCTCGGTCGACCTCTTCCTCTTCTTGTATTTTCAGGACGACTTAAAATACCGCTGCATACTGATGCTTCAGGAGGCCTTCGTTGGATATGACCAAACCATCGCAAACAATGTTGGACTAGCTTCTCTTGAATTGATGCTACCCCAAGTTTGTCCCTAATATCATCATTTCTGATTCGATCTTTCCTTGTGTGGCCACATATCCAGCGCAACATCCGCATTTCAGTTACACTCATCTTCTGGATGTGTTGTCCTTTTGTAGCCCAACATTCTACGCCATACAACATCGCGAGTCTAATCACCGTCCTGTAGAACTTGTATTTTAGTTTGTTTGGTATCTTCTTGTCACAAAGAACACCAGATGCTTGTCTCCATTTTACCCATCCAGCTCTTATTCTATGACTAACATCTTCATCGATCTCTCCTTCACTCTGCAACATCGATCTCAAATACCGAAATATATCATTCATGGGTACTACTCGTCCATCCAAACTAACATCTCCGTCATCTAAGTTTTCCCCGCTGAACTGACACCTCATATATTCAGTTTTTTGTCCTACTAAGTCTAAAACCTTTCGATTCTAAAGTTTGTCTCCACAACTCTAGTTTCTGATTTACTCAAATTCTGCTCTCGTCAATCAGCACCACATCATCAACAAAGAGCATACACCAAGGAATATCTTCTTGTATGTCCTTTGTGATCTCATCCATCACTAAGGTGAAAATATATGGACTCAATGCGACCCTTGATGTAATCCTATCTTAATAAAAATGTATCGGACTCGCTGTCACATGCTCTGACACAAGTCACAGCATTTGTGTACATATCCTTAATAAGGGTAACGTACTTTGTTGAGACTAGTTTCCTTTTGATCACCCACCACATGATATTTCTCGAAATTTTATCATACGCTTTCTCTAAATCAATAAATATCATATGTAGGTCCTTCTTCTGTTGTCGATGTCTCTCCATAAGTTGTCTTATCAAGAAAATCGCCTCCATAGTGGACCTCCTAGGCATAAAACCAAACTGATTTTTAGAGATAGTTGTCAGTTTTCTTAAACGGTGCTCGATCACTCTCTCCCAAAGCTTCATGATATGACTCATGAGCTTAATTCCTCTGTAATTAGTACAACTTTGAATATCTCCTTTATTCTTGAAGATTGGTACTAATATACTTCTTCTCCACTCATCAGGCATCTTATTGGACCGAAAAATGGTATTAAATAGTTTAGTGAGCCACACTATTACTATATCTCCAAGACATCTCCATACCTCAATCGGGATGTCATCCGGTCCTAACGCCTTACATGTTTTTATCTTTTTTAAAGCTTCTTTCACCTCAGACTCTTGAATTCTCCGAACAAATCGCCTATTGGTGTCAATTGAGTCGTCCAACTCGATCGCGATTTTCTCACTCTCGTCGTTGAATAGCTTGTCGAAGTATATGCTCTCCATCTGTTCTTAATCTCCTCATCTTTCACCAAAAGTCTATCAGCCTCATCCTTAAAACATTTAACTTGGTGGAAGTCTCTTGTCTTCCTTTCTCAAAGTTTAGTCATCTTGTAGACATCATTTTCGCCATCTTTCGTATCTAATTTCCGATACAACTCCGTGTATGCCTGACCCCTTGCTTCGCTCACAATTTTTTTCGTTTCTTCTAGCTTCTTTGTACTTCTGTATGTTTTCATCACTCTTGTTGTGATGTAAACATTTGTAACATTCTTTCTTCTCATTGATAGTCTTTTGTACTTCATCATTCCACCACCAAGTGTCTTTAGGTTCACGTTTATTTCCTCTAGTTACTCCAAACACCTCTATAGCCACCTTCTGAATGTGAGTCGTCATCTTCTTCCATATATTATCCGCATCTTCACCTTTGTTCCACGATCCTTCTTCAATAACTCTATTCTTAAACACCTGAGAAACGTCCCCTTTGAGCTTCCACCACCTCGTTCTCGTTATTTTCATACCTCTATCTCGCCGAACGCATACCTGAAAACAAAAATCAGCCACCAAAAGTTTGTGTTGTGTGACAACACACTCGCCAGGTATAACCTTACAATCCATGCAGTTTGATCTCTCCTCCCTTCTAGTCAGGACAAAATCGATCTGGCTCGAGTGTTGGCCACTGCTGAAAGTAATTAAATGCGAATTTTTCTTTCTAAAGAAGGTGTTCGCTACCATGAGATCATAAGCTATAGCGAAGTTCAAAATGTCTTCTCTCTCTTGATTCTATTCGCCGTATCCAAAACCCCTATGTATCATCTCAAACCCTCCTCTAACTGTGCCAACATGACCATTAAGATCACCTCCAATGAAGAGTTTTTCACTGCTAGACACTCCTCTAACCATGTCCTCTAAGTCTTCTCAGAATCGTCTCTTGACATCATCGCTCAAACCTACTTGTGGGGCATACGCACTGATGACGTTCAAGACCAAATCTCCAAAAATCAATTTGATCATGATGATCCTGTCCTCTTATCTCATAACTGCGACAACTCCATTCTTGAGGCTCTTATCAATTAAGATGCCTACACCATTTCTACTTCGTTCTTTTCCCGTGTACCACAATTTAAAACATGTATTCTCCACCTCCTTAGCCTTCTGACCCGTCCATTTAGTCTCCTGAACACATAAGATATTAACGCGTCTCCTAATCGCAGTATCAACTAACTCTCTTAGCTTACCTGTTAAGGACCCTACATTCCAACTACCTAAATGAATCATACTTTCCCCAACTAGCTTCCTTGCCCCTCGCACTCGTCGAGGCAAGTGCGAAGACCCTTGTTCATTTGACACTACATCCGGGCGTCGATGCAGCGCGCCACTAAGGTGATGACGATCCGGCCCTCGCTCACTTGTCACCATATTCGGGTTCCAATATGGCGCGCTACTAAGGCGGTGACGACCCGACCCTTATTCTCTTATCACCATATCCGGGTTCCAATATGGCGCATCGCTAAGAGGGTGACGCCCCAACGAAAATTGATTGGGTTTCATTTCCATAAAGATTGGTTGTTTTAGTGCAGGGCTCGCCACACCCACCGCAACCCTTCTCCTTTATTCTGGCTTGAGACAGACTGTGCAGAAACTAGTCCACACAGACGGAGTTATCAACGGTTCTAATTAAATAATAATAAATTTGTCGTACATTAAAATTTTATATTTAAATTTTCTCACAAGATTAAAATAAGCCATCTAAATTAATCTGTAAAAACTTTTTATAGAAAAATTATCTTCAGAGGATAATTGCCAAGCTTGTTGTTGCATCTTCAATTAATCAAATAAACTTGCTTTCTAATTGCAGCACGCTGTGTTTTACGTGATCTTTCAAAATCCACAAAAGGCTCTGCATTGCATACTCTATTTCTTCTGTTCTGACTTCTGAACAGCAAGAATTATTAGAGAACTCTGTTCGAAAGAATTGTGGTGTTAAAAATGTTCTTAGAAGGATGGAAAAATGACAGCGATCAGAAGAGATCTTACCAGAAGACTAATCTCGACTATTCAGTTCCATCAAGATTTGCGCAATCCTACCGTTCCCAAACGGCAGCGAGTAAACTAATCTCTCTTCAACAGAACTCCAAATGCAAATTCTGTACAGATTTTTTCGTGTAGCGAGTGACGAAAAAAGGACAAAGGAATAAAACAATTTTCGCACAAAGGTTGCATAGAGAACACCGCATTTTAGCCCACGGGGAGGTCACGTCGCCGCACGTGGGGGACACGGTGCCATGTCGTGATGAGAGAAAGAAGGACGTGACGCGTTGGATCATTGACTGGAGAAATGGAGAGGAATAGGAATCGTCGGATTAAAGGTATTGAATTTTCCCGTTGAGTGTTCGCCTGGTCATCGATTCCCGCGACGCCAAACGAATGACTTTTTTTTTTGCGGTTGTAACTGCGTGGCGATATATGTAGCGCATTGTCATTATTCTTAATACAAACTACCAAGTATTAAATTTTCAAGTTTTTAAGTATTTCATATATCTACTTAAATTTAATATAGATGTATTTTTCAGGTGAAATTTAACTCTTAATATAATCTAATATTTTTAGTATTATTCTTTAAAAAAATATCACATTTAAAATTCATAATATTCAACTTGATCAGATGGTACAGATGGAATTATCGCTTCTAAATTTGCTAGCTCTTAGAGAAATTGAGGTGAGTTGTTGACTAATAGAGGGATACTTTTGTCATTTTATGATTTTAATTAATTATTAATTTATTTTTTATGAGGATAATAGTAATTTTGGATAAATATTCAAGATTTTGGTATTTTGAGAGATAAATATCTAATTTTCAAATTTGAAGGGATAAATATCCAAATTAAAATATGTTGAGATGTATATACCTAATTTTACCTTTAATCAACATCTTAGAAGACACATTTTCATTACAGTCAAATATTTTGAAATTTAAAATATAGACGCTCTTTCATTTTATTTTCAAAAACAAGATTGACTATTCAAATACAATTCTCTCTCTTTCGTTTTATAGTTATCCGCTCATTCATTGGAGTGCATTTAGTTTCTCTTTGCCCATTGATTCATTGGAGTGTTTATTTTGATAGGTTTTGATATTTGACGTGAATATAATTTGGGATGAATATTTCACTTTCTTACTGGAGTTGAAGAGATGATTATGATGGAAGCATATTTTCCTTGAACCGAATCATATTTTACTTTCTTTTTTAAAAATATTTTTTCACTTGATTTTTATCTTGCAATTCACTATATTTTCTAATTATTTTTCTCTCTTTCTTGATCGCAAATAATAGATTGATGAACAGAGACATGTAAACAAGTGACGGTTCAGAAGCACCATGGAAGTTTTATATTCCTAATTGAATTTCGAAGATGTCATAGAGACGTTATTAAGTTCAATTGTATACTAATTATATTTAATTTTATTTCTTATATAATTGGAGAAAATAAGAAAATGAGCGTCTCTTTATAAGGAATGTGGTTTCAATGAAATTGAAAAAAAAACTTTTGTTGAATTCTTAAATAAGATTTTATATTTTTTGCTTAGCATGATGATAAATTTTCACAATAACATATATCATTATTTCTTTTTCATAAAAAATATGGATTAGTAAAGTATTATTATTTTCTTTATGTTTTCACTTTTCACAATGTCCGATCTATTGATAAGTAGATTAATTTATATAAATAAAAAAATTATTACTATAAATAGATTTAGAATACACAATTCCCTTCACATAGATCTACAATTTAATTGAAGAATAAATTTGTTTAAATAAATATACTCATAGTTATAAATATTAATAATTTATATGCACAAAACACTGCTTAGGATAAGAGTGCCACATGCAATTAATGAAACATATTAACTTCTCTAATAGTAATTAATAAGTTTGATCAATATAAATAAAGTTGTTGACATATATAAATAATTTTATGATTTATTGCCATGAAATGAATATCTATGTACGTCAACTAAAAAAAGTTAGAGTGGTAGTTGTTAATAACTAGTATAAATAAATCACCAATAATTATAAATAGCTCATAAAAATTAGAGTAAATTTTTTTTGTATAAATAGCTATCATCATTGATATAAATAGTGTATGAAAGCATTGTATCAAAAACTAAAAGCTCTCTATTGATATTTATAGTAATATATTGCTATAGAAAATATAAATAATATTGTTACATCTAAATAGTATGGGAGCGAAAAAAATAGTCTATACTGTAGATCACTACAGTAGTCAATACTGTCTAATCCGTCAAACCAGTTATGCTATTTTTTTAAATTAATATAAATAATTTGACTAGTTGGTATAAATAGCTGATATATGTATAAACCATGACAGTATAATCAATAAAAATCAAGTTTTTAAAAAATAGAAATTTTTAAGAATTTTAACTGTTTTATCGGTTTTAACGGTTTTGGCAGACTCTGACGTTAAGTTTTTGAGAAAAAAACGGATTTAACGGGTTTTCTATGATTTAACTGTTTTATCTCAACTAGTCAAATAACGGTTGGATAATCGTTATAAGGGTTTACTACGACAAAGACCTTTTAATATATATAAATAAATATAAGATTTTGAATTATATATTTACATGATTATATGATTCTATATCTTCATTGAATCTTCTTCAACAATCATAATCATTTGCATCTGAATTCTTTGAAATGTCAATAGGATCCTACATAAATATCTTAAAAGAAATTATTAAATTCAATTGTGTTTCACAAAATAATAAAATCAAATAAATTGTTAACTATAAATGCATAATTTGAATCACCGTCAATCTTAAGTAGAAAAACATATCTAATTTTTTTTTTCTATTTTTAAGATATTTTGTTATATTTATTTGAAGAGCCATTGTCAAAATTGTCAAGTGATTCATTCCCAATATATTATAGCAATGCACCCATTCATAATTACTCTTAACTGGTCCTATTTTCTTATGAAAAATATTTATTTGTTTCATGTAATGTCCACGCTGCAATGCACGCATGATATTGGTAATATTACTAATCAAGCAAACTAATCTGCGCATTTATCATGGGAAAAAGTTTTCTTTTTATAGATATTTCAAATTGAAAAGAACTCCACATTATCTTTTAGAGACAGCGATCCATTGAGAATGATTAACTGAACAATTCTTACAATAGTATGAATGGATACATAAAATATGGATGGAAAAAAATGTCAATATTGATTCTACTTTTTTTCATCAATCATATTTATATTGCACTTTGACTTCTGCAAACATTTAAATAAACATAGAGTTGGACATCAATTTGCGGTTAAAAGTCCACATATAGTTCTCATTTTTTTTTTAATTCTCTTAAATATTTTGCAAAATCCTCAAGTATTTACCATCTATATTTTATGTGTGTGTGTGTAATTAGCGTTATGAATAATTGAAAAAAATTAAAGTTTGTTTACTTCAGTTTGGATCTTTTGAAGTAGAAATTTTGTAAGTGTGTTTTCAGTTTCATTTTTTTTTTAAATCACTTCAATGAGTACTGAAAATCGTAGGCCTCTCTCTTTTCTTTCTTTGTTTTTTTCCTATTGGGTAAGAAATCATGATCCTGATTTCTGAACAAAGTAAGAATAAAAAGGTAAAAAAGAAGATCACCGAAAGAGCCCTGCGAGTCTCTGGTAGCATGTCAGAACTGTACATATCTTGTGCTTGAATACGCTGGGTGAAGCGTGTTATATTTTTTTGAATTCATAAATTGGTTATGTTTAATATTTCATGCACTATATAAGAATGGATATTCACTAAAAAATATAAAATCTGTACCATTAAAATTTTATAATTTTTAATAGACGGTATAATTTGCATTAAAAGTAATATGTTTTAGATATATATAAATATATAATATAACTCGTCTTTTTTAATACATTTTGCGTGACTATGAAGTTAATTTAATGTCAATATATCTCCATCTAGACATTTTGTTCGTCCAATAAAAAAGATTTTTCTGCAAAAAAAAAGAAGATAATATCATTTATCAATTATTCGATTGAATGGAAAAAAGCGAAGTTCTAAAAAGCCTGGACAATGTCTGCAGTTACAGTCTTACAGACATTGACTTGGACCCAACGAACATTCATTATTTATTTTTTATTTTACCCCTTATGACCCACTTATTGAACTTATTCATATAGGATATAATATAATAAAACTCAAGAGATATTAATTTTTCAGACAATTCCTTTAAAAGTTAACTCTAGTTTTTTTTTATGAAACCAGTTCGTAACTTTATTTTCTTATCGGAACATCCGAACAATAACTATTTTTAACATTAAAAATATTTGTGTCTGATTGGAGGTCTCAATGAATCGGTCGGGTCATCATTATTTTATTATTTTTTAATTCAATCCGAACCCGTGTCAAAAAAATCTTAATTTTTATCCGATCCGATCTGATGTGAGCACTATAAAACTTCTAATGTGCACTTCTCAAAGACTTGAACTAAAACGTGCTGGCTTCCGGCTGCAGCCCATTTAGCTCGATTCTGAATTTAGAAGCCCATTTACTTTGGGCTTACTTAATTAATGCGTATAAAGAATGATGAGATGTCAGCTATTTCTGAACATTGCAAATGCAAAAAAATTCTGCATGATAAACCTAGACACAAATTTTATAAATGTTATTAGTTAGATGTACAAATACCTAATAACAAACATTATTTGTAGAACTTTCTACATTGATTAAAAAATTATCATAAAATTGTGAAATATTATGTTTATTCCCAAAAAACAATAACCATTATCTACTTATGCTTCTCCTTCATAATATTTTTTTTCCATGCTATAGCAACAAAACTTAATTTGGTCTATTAGCAGAACTGAAAATAAACATTGAGAAAAGAACCTGGCCTATTTTAAAAACTTTTGGGGCCTATTTTTTCGACTCATTTCTAGAGTTCTGATAAACGAAATAAATAATACCTGAAAAACGAAGTCGGCAAGGCCCTGGTAGGATAAAATTCCTAGATTTATCCGAAATAATTATTCTAATATTAAAGAAATTTCTAATATCGGGCCAAGTTTCCAAAAAATAAATGGCAGTTGAGTGTATACAAACAAGACAAACATCAACGACTCTTTGACCAAGGAGACCCTGCTTCCTTCGGTGCTAAGAAACCGATATTTTGGGATAGATAACAAATAGTTTTGACTGCGTCATCTACTGCCACGTGACCTGATTGTGGCATCCCAAGTTGTAAAATGTCTTTTGATGAAAGACCTTTCAACCTTATTTATTTACCGTTGCAAATAATAATTTAAAGAATAAATTCGTGCAAATAATAATTTAAGAATTAACTTTGTATTTTTTTTTCGAATAATACAAAGAATCAATTGATGACAGACGTTCAACCTTATTGTTTTATTCAAAAGTCTGAGGATAATTTAATGCAAATGCAAATTTAAAAACTGGATCTTTTTAGGAAAGTTTAGAATAAAATAAAGGAAAACTATTCGCTTCTAAGAATTAGGAAATATTCAGGGAATAGTTCGCAAAGTTGTTTTCTTTCCTTATTTAATACGTACTTTTCCTTCCCTATAAAGCAATATTTTGCAGCAAGAAATATCGAGATAAAAATAAACGCAATATTTTGCGGCAAGAAATATCGAGATAAAAATAAAAGACAATTAAGACGCAGTATAAAGGTGGCAAGGTCCAGGAAGTCTCCAGTTGTTTTAATTTTGGCTTGGTGCCCAAGTTTGCTCTCGATAAAAAAAGAACTAGTATCGTATAGAGAGGTTTTGAAGGCTGATAGTCGTAACGAAATTTCTCCGATCGGCAGTTGTGTAAAAGAGGAGAAAGAAGAAAACCTCAGAAGTTTATAGAGTTGATCCATTCATCGTTGGTAATGGCGCCGAAATCTCCTTATGCGCCGAAAACACCAAATCGTGACGAAGGTGGCAATGCAGACACATCAAGGTACAATCCTTTTTCTTCAACAAAATTAAGATAACTAAGTAGGAGATAAGGTTGTCCTGATTTGTTCTTTGTTTTCCTTCAAGATATTGAGCTAATTAGCGTTGTTAGGTCAATGGAACTTATTGCCCAAGTTGGTACAATGAAACAGTTGTAGTCTTCATGAGGATTATTTCTTTAAATTAGAACAGATATCAACGTTAGTAATATGTGGTATGCAGCTACAACCTAATATGGCATTGAAATTGAACTATTATGAAATCGAAATTGAACAATTAAAATTACTGGTATCAGTTTGGTGGTATGCTCTTGTATTATACAGATTAAATTAGATATTTTTACCACAACCAATCTTGATGTATGATGGAGCTAATAATTCACAAAGTTCTAGTGTTGATGAATTTTTTTTTTTCTTTTGCAAATTTCAATAATTTTTATTCAACTGGAGAACCTTCGTTTTTCTGTCCACACTTTTTTTTACTGATAGATATCCCCTTTTTCATTGTTTACAATTGCAAACAATCTGCTTTTTTTTTTTTCAGGAAGAGGAAATCACGGTTGTGCAGCAAAACTGTAGTAGAGATCTTGGCCAAATGGCGAGAAATCCACGATTCCAAGAGTTCGACGTCAATTATGCAAGGACCCAAAAAGGCCCCTGCAAAGGGATCAAGGAAAGGATGCATGAGAGGCAAAGGTGGTCCAGAAAACATCAAATGCAGTTACCGTGGAGTGAGACAACGAACTTGGGGCAAGTGGGTTGCTGAAATCCGTGAACCAAATAACGGGAGCCGCCTTTGGTTGGGTACATTTGACACCTCGGATGAGGCAGCTCTTGCTTATGATGAGGCAGCCAGGGCAATGTATGGTGATAATGCGCGAGTCAACTTCCCAGAAAATGTTCTTAGCACAAGTACAGCTGAGGTTTCCAGTTTCAAGGAGCCAGAAATCAAGTCACTGAAAGTGGAGTTGCTGGATGAGGATAGTGCACAAGTAAACTTCCCAGAAAATGTTGTTAGCACAAATATAGCTGAGATTTCCAGGTTCAAGGAGCCAGAAATCAAGTTACCGAAAGTGGAGTTACCAGATGATGAGTTGCCGGAGGATATGTGGAAAGCATATGACTTATCTTATATGCTGGGTGGAAATTTCTCTGAGGACCATGATATACTTGCATACATTAATTTTGACAATACTGATTTTGATATTAACTAATGTCTATTGAATGTTCATTTTGTGATCAGTTATGTGAAATTGTGGATGTAATTTGAAGAGTTACATTTGAGACTAATGTAGTAGGACTTAGGTTTTATAAGACTTAGAATTAGATGCTTAAAAGATAAATTTCTGCGTTGCTCTGCTTTTATTAAACCGGCAGCCGTTGACAATTTGATTGGATCAAGTTATATAGCGTATTAAATTTGTGAAAAAAAAACATTATTCAGAAAAAATATATAGACTCATTGGAAAATAGTAAACAGATTTTTTTTTGTGAAATGAAAGAAAAACTCCCTCCCTCTGTTCAATCGCAGCCAGCAATTCTTCAGTAATTTAAATTGAAAATGCCTTCTTTCTGGAATTCAACTTCCTGTCAAACTAAGATAGGAAATGCACGCCATCTTGCAAATTGTCATAAATTCATAATGCTGGCCAGAATTGAAAATTTCTAAGAAGTTGATAGAAAATGGGAAATTTGTGCATGTTCAACTTTAGTTCCCATTAACCTGAACAATTGAGGAAGGACTACTACATTAAGTTTCAAGGATTGACAGATATGTTTACTATTATTAGCTTGAAATCTGAGGAAATAATAGGAATGAAAAAGTTTTTGCGTTTGAAAAACATCTTTCTATTATCTTGCAAATTTACCCTCTAAAAAGACAAATCTGCAGATGACGACTTAAAATATGTGCAATAATGCAAGTAAATTGATTTTCGTGTGAGAACTTCGTATATTGAAGGGTTTAATTATACGGTATTGTTCATGAAAAAAATCTGTAATTATCCTAAGCAATCTATTTACCTCTGTTATAGTAAAAGATGGTTGTTGAACTAGTCATTTTGAAGAGCTTATTAGTTTCCTAAAGTAAGTCGTATATAATTGAAGACATTTTTGAGATTATAAGTATAATTGAAGAGATTTAATTCAGGTTAAATAACTTATTTAATTACGAATGCAAAATGTAAATACAATGTCTACGGGGACTACTATAGAAAAGATAAATTGAACTCTTTATGACAACGTCACAATTATTCATGCCTACAATTTTTGGGCGTTGTGTATTTCTACATTTTCCTTTGATTCTCCACATTCAGCACAGCTTATGAATATCTTCCGCTTGAAGATGGAGCAATCTCATAGGAAAATCAACATGGAAGAAAACAGAGCGTAGAAATTCTTCAGAAAATATATAAACTGTCAATTCGCACATTAGTCAAGAGAGGGGATTCAACAAGAAAACATACCCAGAAAAATGGATTTACAATGCTATAAAAGCCAAGATGATAACACATTCAATGTCGGCATTTGGGAAGGGGCAAACCCTCTAACCTCGTCCCTCTCCCTTCTATCAATGCAACTATTTTTCATCATCGTTCTTACTCAAACTCTATGCTATATCTTCAAGCCTATTAAGCAACCTCGGGTCGTCAGCGAGATATTGGTATATGTTCCAATTGTGGAAATTCATTAAATTATATAATGGTTCAAGATTATTGATTTTCTGCTTGAAATATTCCAAACTTTGACCATTTCTATTGTACAGTTCTGTTTTTAGCTGAAATTGATACTTGGATTGTTAAAATTGCATAAACATTAAACAAGGTTTTTCATCTATTCATTTTTAATATTCTTTTTGTCTTTAAAAAATTATTTTCAATTTATTTCCAATAATACATTATCTGAATTATCTGAATTCAATTCTTGAAGTGATACAGTCTATCGGTTAAATTCGTTTAAATTTTGACAAATATCTTCTCCCTTCAGGCAGGTATTATATTGGGACCATCATTTTTGGGAAGTAACAAGACATTCAAGAAGCTTTTCTACCCTATGAGAGGTGAACGGGTTCTTGAAACAGTTGCACCATTTGGTGTGATGTTCCTGATTTTCCTCATTGGTGTCAAGACCGATCTCCGCGTCCTCTTTCATGCTGGTAAAAAGGCTCCAGTTGTGGGCATGTTCGGCTTGATCTTTGCTTTTGCGATCATCTTGCCAAGTTGCTTTCTAAATATGAAATCACTGGAGCCAGATATCCTCAAAGTCCCTGCATTCATGGTCAATATGTCCGTTTCCCTTTCCATGAACTCTTTTGTTGTTATTGTGCCCATCCTATCTGACCTCAATCTACTCAACTCTGACCTAGGCCGGATTGCCTTGTCTGGCTCCATGACGAATGATTTTGTCGGGTGGGCAATGTTGTCTAGCATTATTGTTAGTGACGCTGCAGTTCTCTCTGCTCAGACAGCCATTTGGGCTGCTTGCTCCATCATTGCATTGATTTTATTCATCTTGCTTGCTGTACGGCCTTTTGCTTTATGGGTTGTTGAGAAAACACCCCAGGGAAAACCAATAGAGGAGGGGTATGTGTTTACTTTCCTACTCCTGTTACTCCTAGTGGCCTTCTGTAGTGACATTATAGGCACCAACTCATTCACCGGAGCCCTTGTTCTTGGTTTGGTGGTACCGGATGGACCACCACTTGGATCTGCAATGACCGAGAAGATTGAAATCATCATGAAAGGGCTCATTGTGCCGTTGTATTATACCGTAGCAGGAAGTAAAATATACTTATGGAACCTAACTTTCGCAAAATTGCCCACCATCATCTTCTTTGGTGTGCTTGGGAAAATCATCGGTACTCTTCTGCCTTCTCTCTACTACAAGATCCCTTTTCTTGATGCACTTGCTCTTAGCCTCTTTATGACTAGCAAAGGGATTGTTGAAGTTATGACGTATAGCTTTTGGATGAGCAATAAGGTACAGCACCAAAGATTATTTGAATTTTTTTTTGCTTTTTTTTTCATTCAACTATTCAACCTTGCTTAGTTATTACAGGGTTGTTGCTTAAGAAAATTTCGTTGTAAAAATTAGATAAAAAGTAATCAATGTGTTATATTAAGCTTTTTGGCAAGCGAGACACAATTAGTCCCTTGGGAAGGTACAGAAAGACTACTAAATTTCTCTATAATTTAGTTATGATATGAACTACAGAAAATTCCATCTCTGACTTGTACCTCATTTATTTTAAATTGAAACTATAGCTTATCGACAAGAATACCTACAGCATCCTGATCCTCTCCGTCATACTGATCCCAGCCATCTGCATACCCATTGCAAGCACACTCTATGATCCTTCACGATGCTACGCTGTATACAAGCGACGGACAATACAACACCTCAAAGCAGAAGCAGAGCTACGCATCCTGGCATGTATACATGACCAATCACATGTGCCAGGAATGCTCAACCTCCTCGAGGCATCTTATCCAACCATACAGAACCCCATATGTGTGTACCTGTTGCAACTTGTAGAGCTTGTCGGCCGTTTGGTTCCAGTATTTATCCCACATAAAATTGACCGCGCCAGCAAGGCAGAGGGTACTACTGGTTTCGAGGCTGACCCGATAATAAATGCATTTCTATTGCATGAACAAAGCAACCAAGGTGTGTTGTCAGTAGCACCATTTACAACAATATCACCATACACATCAATGCATGATGAGGTGTGTAGATTGGCCGTGGATAAAAGGGTGTCGCTGATTTTGTTGCATTTTCATCAGAGAAATGATATAGCTGGACATGTCAGGACGAATAATGGGCTCCGCAATGTTAACCGAAAGGTGATGATAAATTTTCTCTTACCAAGTTAATTAAGCAGAAAAGATCATAAAATTAAAAAAAAAAACAGGAGCAATTAAGTTTTAACATGCTGACTGACATGAGTGACATATTATTGACAGGTCATTTCGGGTGCACCCTGCTCGGTTGCGGTGCTGATAGACAGGCAAGCAACTGACACAACAACTGTCACTAGTGAATTCATGCAACAAGTAGTTGTACTCTTCTTCGGTGGTAGTGATGACCGTGAGGCACTAGCGTATGGAGAACGGATGGCCAGGCATCCTGGAATCAAATTGACAGTGATCCGCTTTTTGCCTAGCAGAGGGATCAAAGATGATCAGACCGAACGGAAATTGGATAATCACATCCTAGATGACATAAAGGCAGTAGGTTCGAGAACCAGGAAAATAAGCTACAGGGAAGAATTGGTAGGAGACATGGAGAACATAGTGCAAGTGATAAGAGCTTTGGATCAGGAATCATATGATTTGGTCATGGTAGGGATGAGGCACACATGGAATTCAGTCATGTCAGCTGATGGGTTGTCAGACTGGAGCGAGTTCCCTGAATTAGGGGTGGTAGGAGATTTCTTAGCAACCGCAGAGTTCGATTCAGTGTTCTCAATTTTAATATTGAAGCAGCAGGATCAAGGGGGGATGCTGGCAGTGACCAGATATAATGCCCCAGTGCATGCAGAGGAACAAGGCACGCACTAACAGGATGACATTTTTATTATTATTCACGAGTATTATTGATATCATGAGCTAGAGAGTTTTTTTTTTTTGTTTGGTTCATGTAGATTATTGTTGTAAATGGAGATAGCAACTTCAGTCCCTGAGCAAATATTTGCTTTATTAAAGATTATGTCTGTCAAAGTAGGACATAAATCTTGTCTTCAGTTCACATGACATGCTAGACGGTATAATTTTTGAACAAGTGTTTTTTTCTTGCTGTATATGAGAATTTTGTGCTTTCGTGCTCTGATAATTTTGCCTTTGAACTCTCTCACAGTGACAGAAACTACCACATGTTGAAAACCTTCTCATTTTCTTCACTATTCGAAGTTAATAATATTCGCTTTACAAGTTAATGCTAGTTCAAACTTCTTAACTTTTTTATTTTGATTTAATAAAAATTAAATAGTAAATTCTTTGTCTGCTACCTCAAAAAAATCCAGTCCAAACTTATTTATAACACAAATTATCCGTTCGAGCATATATATATAAGGGAAGGGATCACTCGATAATAGTTATCTGATAATAGATTTTTAAATAAATACAAAAAAAATTAAAAACAAAAAATTATATTATTATTATGTTTTCCTACTTATAGATTGATGGTGATTCAAATTTCATACAATTTCATTATCGTTTGATAGTCCATCAAAAACCGTAAAATTATAACCGTTGTAAATTATATAAAATTTTGATGGTCCTTGATGGAGTATCAAACAATAATAAAATTGCATGAAAATTAAATCACCATCAATCTATAAGTAGAAGAATATTTTCCTATTTTTAGAATTTCCTTTAAATATTTATTTAAAAATCTATTGTCAAGATTCACAAAATAACCCATTGTCAAGTGATCCCCCACCCTATATATAATGGTCAGGGATTACTGGACAATTGGTTATTTTGACAATTTTGACAATAAATTTTGAAATAAATACGAAAAAACATAAAAGTAAAAAAAATCCTATGAATATATTCTTCTACTTATAGATTTATGGTGATTCAAATTTTATACAATTTTATTATCGTTTGGTACTCTATTAAGGATCATTAAAATTTTATATAATTTACAATGGTTATAATTTGATAGTCTTTGATTGACTATTAAATAATAATAAAATTGTATGAAATTTGAATCATCTAGAAGAACATATTCATAAAAAAATTATTTTTAAAATTTATTTCGTATTTATTTAAAAATTTATTATCAAAATTATCAAGATAACCATTTTCAAGTGATCCCTTCCATATATAATAGGGGATCCCCTCTTCTTTATAACACAAATATCTCCATACATCAATTAGTTACGCTCCCCTCCTAATAAATATCACTAATTCACAAATTAACAATGTCGGGCTGATAAGAATCAAGACAGCTTTCCCGTGAGTGTACGACTGGCACGTGGCCAGAGAATCAAGAATCAACATAATGGACGCCTCTTCCTATCCAGGAGATCGAAGGATCCCTTCATCGAGTTATAGAAATTCTCAAACAGACCTCAACCAGTAAACAATCACCATATCACGGAGTACATGGATGAGACTCTAACACGAACCCCACTGTCCGAAAATCAAGAAATTCAGACCATACATTAAATGATAAGGCCGGAGTTTATACAGCACTATCAAAGAATGTCCGATCTTTTGTGGAAAAAATTGACAGAGCTTCTTGAAACAAAGTCAGAATGTCATCCAACCATACACACCACAAACAGCTACTCAATAGGTGCCACACGACACCCACAACCCACGATCGTCAGCTCTCGAAAAATAACCCCAACCCCCGACCGAGTCTTTATTTTTAAGAATATCTCAATGTTTTTTATCATAAGAAAAATAAATAATAGTGAAAAATAAAAAATAGTAAAAAAATATGTTTTTTCATAAAATTTTACGAAATAACATATTTTTTGAAAACTTAATCGAAACAAAATTCTTTTTATAATTTTCAAAAGATTGGAGAATTGGATCATGTCAAAAATTTCGTTACCATTATTCAATAATAGTTACTCATCCTCTGACGCACTGCCAGTTTGCAGCGCGTCTTACCACGCATTGGCAATTTAGGGGAGTTTTAGATTGATGAAAGCACGAATATGAAAGGTTCAATTTTTGCGATGCCATTTTGCAGCGCGTCAGAAGACGTTGATTCCCCGACCGAGTGCTTCTCTCTCTCAACCTAAACCCCCAAATCATTCTAAAGCCTCAATAAAAATCTCTCAAATCCGAGCGGATAGAGAAAGAGCAGATTTTTTTATATATAATAATTATAATAATCATATTATTAAAAATAAGAGTGATAAAATTGTAATTTTAAATCTACGAATGGCAGCGCGTCACTGATAGTGGCGTGGAGCAAATGGACCATTGTCAGTAGCGTCTTTGGCAAATGCGCCACTATCAGTGACGTCTTTGCTAGAAACGTGCTACTGCCAATGGCGCCTTCTCTATATTAATGATTTTATTATGTAATTTATTTTGTGTAGAATTTTTATTATTCAATTTGAATATCATTATTGTGAATAATAAATTATTTAAATTGAATAATATGGTACTATACAAATTTGAGATTAATTCTCTCTTATCAAAATTAGATTTATTTTTTCTTTCGTTTTCATTTTTTTTATAGGAGGTGACATATTATGGAAGCTTCGATGAAAATAAGATAAATAATTATTTATGATATATTGATGAAAAAATGATTGATGTATCAAATAATTATTTATCGAATTATAAAATTATTATTTATCATATTAAAAATAGAGTACCAAATAAAGTCATAATAGAGAAGTAAATATTGTCATAAAAAGATAACAATCAAGTCTCATACAAGAGATAATAAAGTACTAAATAAGATACAGCAATCAAGTCACAATCAAGTCATAATAAAGTACTAAATAAAATAACACAATAAAATCTCCATAATAGAGTCTTAATATAATAATAAAAATAAAAAATAAAACACTACTCCTGACGATGCCTGACAAGTCGATGTGGTCTCAGTTGTCCCTGCAAAAGTAAACACATTATATTAGTGAGCTGATTAAAAAAAATTATCATTTGCATTGACTAAGTTATAAAATAAACAACTAACCACGTCAGGTGTATATCGACGTGGTGGAACAAGAAGAGAGTAGCATAAACAAATTTCGAATATCAAATAGGATGAAATCTCATGTCTGTGTAGGCTCTGTAGGATCCTCCTGAATATGCGATGACTCTTCAGGTCCTGATGTAAAATCATATTGTCGAGGATCGTACTGCTGACCATACTGTTGAGGTAGCTATACAGGATCACACATTATGTGTTGGGTCTGCGAGAAATACTGAGTTCCAAATGGATTGGAGAACTGTGTACCCGACGGATCAGGAATATCAGCAGACAACCTAGCAATAACGTCATTCCAATCATAGTTCTCTGACAGCTGTTAAAAAAGTTTAAGTTGTTAGAATTACATTGTTCATATTTTAAATTTTAAAATTAAGTTATAATACTTACGCTGCCGAGGATAATCGTGAATTTGACATTTTCATAGGAAAAGTGTGGGGGATGTGGAGTCGATGGAGCCTCCGAATCACCCGTCGAATCTGAAATAGCATCAATATCCATGGATAATCATGCCGCCTATAGAAGCTCATCCATCTTATGAGATATCTCTGCATCCTCAAAATTCCCCTTGCACTCTGAAAGCATAATCTTGCCAAATCGTCTTCATCCCTTAATGACCGCACATCGAACCGCCTTTAGTGCTCTCTTGGCAACCCTAGAGATCTATTTATTATACATTGATTACACATATATTATTTATTATCGATTAATGTATATAGATATGTAAAGTTTATAAATTTTAGTGTACTGTGCGCTATCTGTGAGGTACGTGAGGAATATATCCCACGTCAGGGATCTCTGTTGCCGATGGTACAGGAGGTAACGTATCACCCGTATGGTAAGACTGAAGTGGTATGCTAGCGGCTCCATACAATTCGAACCACCATCGATACCTCCCACAGTCCTTCACATTCCACTCTTCTTCATCCGGGTCTCGTGGAGGCAACTCATCTCATTTGTCCACATACGCCTGATGGTGTTATCTCCAGTTGGTATTCTTTTTCTTGAACCCAAGCGCGGATAATTTTTGATGCTCCTCCACAAATGGCTGTAAAAATAGTTAGTAATAAGAAATAATAAGTAGAAAATTTATATTTTTTTAGTGTATATGATAGAATACCTCGGGAAGTGGAGGAGGTACTGATTGAACTAAACCGAATTGTCGCCTCACTCGCTCCGGATAGTATCACTCCACTATCGAAAAGTAAATAAGTGGAAGCCAGTAAGTGTACGAGTCCACACAGTCATCTACCAACGTCGACAATAAATGATGTACCGACTCGTACGGCCGCCAATTGACATGTGTGTGAAACAACATCAATAGTTGATCCCTCACGTACTTCATGACAACGTGCGACAGATTGTGGTACTTGGTCTTATCAAGCGTCTATTTCCATTATCAGTTCAAATTATGATTAGTAATTATACATATTTTTTTAGTCAGTGAATGTATTTCATTGATTGAATTAATTATATAAATAAATTTTTACCTGCCAAAAGGTGCACAATTATCGCGGTCCAGTGTACCCCAATCGCTAAATATAACTGTCCCTACGGCGGGTAATGGATGAGCTAGGGACAAACATGTCCAGCTCCACAACATCAACAAGAGCAACGGACCATCAATGCTCCTAGTCAATCCCTGACACGCCACATCAAGACACCGATATAGATAACAAAGTACAGCAACACCCCAATTTCTTTCTTCACCGGATTGCAAATCGTCTTGCAAATTAAATTGTGGTTAAGCTTCTCAAAATAAAAAAAGTATCATCAGCAAAATATAAGTTAACAAGACTAAGAAAATCACTCATTTTTCCTAAACCCTGAATATAATCATGAGATTGAGCATTATTTAAGAGTGTATTAAGCACATCAGTTACTAGATCAAAAAGAAAAGGAGAAGTGAGTCTCCTTATCTTACCCCTCTCTTACAATGAAAATAAATATCTAATTCTTCATTAAAATTAATACAAGTTTTACTTTCTGAAAGTATATTTTATATCCAACCAATCTAGGTAGATCCAAAACATTTACCTATAAGAGTCTCAATCAAAAAAATCCAATTAACTCTATCAAAAATTTCTCAAAATCTATCTTAAAAAGAACTCCCTTAGTTTTAGAAAGTTTGACTTGATGTAAAATTTTATGTGCACAAACCGTATTATCCATTACAAAATGACCTTTGATATTGGCAGTTTGAAAAGCCATCAGGACCTGATGCTTTATTAGAATTATAAGAAAACACTACTTTTTTAATTTCCTCTTATGAAAAAGGAGATTCTAAAAAATGTTATTGTTCTTTAGTTAATTTAAAGCAAGTATCTCAAAAGTAGAGTCTAGTGAAATAGATTTAGAAGTAGTAGTTCCTAACATATTATGATAAAAATAAGTAACATATTTTCTAAGAATAGTTTGATCATAAATAAGAGAACAATTAATTTTTAAAGAGAAAATATAATTTTTTTCTCTTTGCATTTGAAGCAACTATGTAAAAAAATTTAGCATTGGAATCATCTTCTAATAGCCATTGTATACAAGATCGTTGTTGCTAATATTATTCTTCTTCTAAATATATTTTATCTAAGATAGTGGAAATATGTGTAAAAGTTTGGACTTTTTGAGCATCTATCTCTCTACATGTACAATTATAGTTTATCAAGTTCCTATTTGAAAAAATATATATATTTACGTTTTTTTCCTTAAGATTAATGGACTAACCCCTAAGATTTTTCTTTATAAAATGAAGCTTCAATCTCCATTGTTCTCCTATGTCTATAATGATAATATAAAATTCCACCAAATTATAAAAAGTCCAATAAAACCATTTTTTTCTGAATCCAGCTCTTCTCAAATTTAAGATTATGAGAATTAAAAAGATTAGTAGAGGTGGATAAGACAAGTGGAGTGTGATCATATTGCATAAGAGATAATGTATTAACTAAATTTGACTTCATTCAATAGTGCTAAAAAAACATATCAAAAAGAGTAAAAGAATCAGAGTTGATTGATTTAGACTAAGTATATTTTCTATTACTGAGAGAAAATTCATACAATTGTAAAGTGGAGATAAGAGAATTAAATTTAGAACTAATGGAAAAATCAAAGGATTTTTTTCACACTTTTTAGTTTTTTTCCTAATCATATTAAAGTCTGCACAAAATAACCAAGATTTTAAATTTAGAATATACAAGTGCTTTAATTCTTGTATAAACAAAGGTCTCATTGAATGAATTGTAGGGTCATAAAGAACAGCAAAATATCATTCAAAAGAATCTTTTTTACTCTTAAGATGTATTGTAATTGAAAAGTCTAATATAATAGTATCAATAATAGTAAAAAAAAAAGACTCATTGATTCCAACAACAATGCCTCCTAAATTGCCCTTAGAAGGTTTTTAAATCCATTCAGAAATAAAAGTACTTAAAAATTAAGAGATCTGGATGGTAGGGAGGTTTAAAAATCCATTCAGAAATAGAAGTACTTAAAAAGCTAAGAAATCTGAATGGTAGGGATTCAAGTTTTATTTCTTGAATACCAAAAAGATCAATTTTATGATCATAAATATATTCCTTTAAAAGTCTTTTACATTGGGATTTTCTCAACCCACGACAATTCCAACACAAAATGTTCAGTATAACTAAGAAATGACTTCTAAACAAAGAAAAACTAAAAAAATATACTAAGTAGAGAGATCTAGAATTTCTTCACTAATATCTATTAAAGATCTATCTTGTTTATTAGAAATAATTAAATATTTTTCTTAAATATCCTTAATTATTTTGTTGAAACGTGATTTAAGTAAAATCCTAAATTTATTAACTATATTAATCTTAATATCATCTTGACTACCTAGAGAAAAACTTATATTTTCAAATAATCTAATTACCTCAACATCACTAAAATTAACAAATAGAAAATTATCCAAAAGTATATCGATACCTAGATTTGGTGTTGGAGAGGAAACCTCTTGAGAAATTACTACCAGTACCCTATTTTTATTGAAGCCGAGAGCTATGTCTAAGTTCTTACACTTCTTTACGCTTGCTCTTTTCTTCAAGAGTTGTATATACAACTAATTATTGAGAGTGTTCTTCCTAAGGATTTTAATTTTCATCATTGGTAGTTGTGCGACCCTTTTTCGCGCGCTCCGCATCGCTACTCGTGGCGATGGGATGCGGAAAAAGGATACAGAGATCCCTCCTGAACGTGCATTTATTTAACGCCGGTTAATTTTACCGTTTAGACTCATTGGAATGCACATTTAGGGGGTTTTTTTAGTGATTGTGAGTACTTGTAGATTCCGATAGGCGCAAGCCCTCACCGTTAATTACCCTGGGCTATTAACCTCGAGGCACCTCTAGACCTTTAAAAGGGGAAAGCAAATACTATAGTTAAAAGATGGTCAAGTGGTCACGTGCTTCGGTGATCGGGATCACTGAAGCACCTTGGACTTACTGACAGGTCACTCCAGTGAGATAGGGTGGTGAAAAAGATGAACTTACTACATATCAGTTCAATCTTTACCGCTCCGAGAGATAATCTTACTAACAGATCAGATCAACCTTTGCGGAGGGATGGAAGGTGAGTCTACTACAGATCAACTCGACCTTAGTTGACCTAGAAGATGAACCTACTACATAACAGTTCAATCTTTACTAGTCAACGACCAATCACACAAAATACAACTCGAAGCACTTAGCCGGTTGATCTTGAGGTTGGTGAATCAGGAGACTGGTGGATTTGGCCCACGTGTTTCTTCTCACTGATCTTCTAGATCATGAATTTCAAGCACTGAGCAGATTCATAAACCTAGGAACACAACTGCACACAAAGTCAAACCTGAAGCACTAAGCTAGTTTGATATAGAGGCGTGTGTCAGTGAAAGAACCTACTACAGAACGGTTCAGATTCACTGTTTTGAGGATGAATCTACTACAGAACGATTCAATCCTACAATCTCGGGAGATGAACTTACTATTATTCAGTTCAATCCCCTGAACTAGAAGACAAAGTTATCAACGGATTAGTTTGGTCTTACTAGCTTGACTGATCATGAATTACTTGTTCATGACACAGAGTCATCATGATGTCACCTCTTTGGACATCGTGATGTTCTTCTATTTTGAAATTAACATGTTTGCTCATGCTGATGTCACAGTCTTGGTCATTCTTCGATGGGCGTCAAGATGTTCTTGTCTCGACTGGCTATTCTGAATATTGCATTACTTGTGCAAAAATCACTGTGTTACTTCACACCCTTTTGTGTGAGCATATTTGATCACCACTAAATCATGAGTCCTGAGCACCTAGCCGATTCACAGATTCAGGGTTAACTTGTGCACAAAATTAGACTCGGGGCCCCTGGCTGGTCTAACATTGAGACAAGTTCATCAGAGGATGAGCTCAAAAACTACCATATTGTTATGTCTCATCAGCAGTCAACAAGGTGTATCATCACCTTATTGATCATTCACCATTCTAGAAATCGTATAACGATTCAACAAACCGTTACAACGCTTCAATAAATCATTATAACGTTTCCACAAACCGTTATAACGCTTTCAGAAGATATCAGACTTGTCAGATAATTGGTCAACATAGGTCAAAACGTTGCTAACGCTCTGTATATCGTTCAACATTTTTGAAAATCGTTACAACGATTCGAGGAATCGTTACAACGATTCTTTAGAAACGTTCTTGGGGAATCGTCCAACGTTTTGCGAAACGTTCAACGTTTTGGTAAACCGTATAACGATTCAAGGAATCATTATAACGATTCCTTATTTTTATTATTTTATTTTATATATTTATTATTATTATTATTTATATTTTTTTTTTTGTGTTTATGTACTTTTTATTTCATTGGTGAACCGTATAACGATTCAATGAATCGTTACAATGATTCCTTATTATTTATTTTATATATTTTTTTTATTATATTAATGTATATTTCTTATTATATATTCTTTTTTATTTCATTTATTATTTTTATTATTATCATTATATATATTTTTCTTTTAAACTCCACTTATTTCTACAGAAAACGAGTCACAAAATGATAAGAAATAAATTGGCTATTATTTAGTATTTTATTTAGATTTTTGGGATTTTTATAATAATCAAAGTAATATGATTTTATTTTTATTATTACTTACAAAAAATAATAGAAAATGATTTAGCTATTATTCAGATTTTTTTTTGAATTTTTAGGATTTTTATAATAGTCAAAGTAACAAGTCAAAACTTGGTCAAATAGGAAAAAACAAGCAATGTTATTTTACTTTTAAATTGTTTCAGTACAGTAAAAATTTTAAAATTGAAATATTTTTACATAGAAAAATACTATGAAAAACAAAGAATCTCTCGAAATAAATTTGAGTTAATTTAGAGTTTGGGAAGACCTCCAAATGATTTATTTACAATTTATTTTTTCATTTTCTGTTATTAATTGAGAGTTGGGGTTTAACAGATTGGGCCAACCAATTTCCTTTTTATTTCTGTTATTAAATGCAGACCGTTAGATCTTCTTCAAGATCCGTATTAACTATGATCAAAGGCTCAGATCCCTCTCATTCTTTTTATTCAGGTACCCCATCCGATTTTCTTTAGAATTCACGCGGGTGCACCAAGATTTGCGTTGGCTGCTCAATACACGTGCCATCACATCTGACGTTTCTTGTGCCTCTAATGGCTACCGCCGGCGATCTCCTCCTCCAATCGGAAATCAAGCTTCATGCCTGGCGTCGTCTCGGTGCCCTGAGTTTGATACTGATCTCCGATCGACGATCGGTGCGGTGGATCTCAACGAACACCATTACCAAGTCGTCTCTGTGGTACATCTCGATACTGAGATGGTTCCGGTACCAAATCTGATCCAATTATCGATCAATTCTTGTAATTCCCATGGTATATAGCATCGCCTTTGCTTCTTCAATAGGTTGATACGATCAATTTCTGTCTGAAGTCATTCAACAGTGATATAGAGCTCAAGAACACTCAATACCATTCGGTACCGATTCAGATCATGTTTGCGATTGATATATACGCAACACACAGACGATTTTGGTGTTCTTGCACATTCTTAGACTCATCTAGAACTAGACTACTAGTATGCAGAATATTAACAACTCGTGAATTAGTGTTAATCGAATGAGATATGTGATCGACACTGATATGCTTATCGGTATATCAATTAATCCAACTGAGTTAACTAAATTCATAAAATCTAATCTGTAAAATGCATTAAGATGACTATATATAAGAAAAACTTCAATTACTGCCTGAATGCAAGTCTAATCTAATTATTATGCCAATTTCAATAAAAATAGAAGAAGGAAAAAAAACGACACTGATTCACTCGATTATATACCAGTATACCAATTATACACAATAGATTCGCTAAATTCATGCAATTAAACTTGTGAAAGAGCTGAGAGGATTACGAGAACCCTTCAATCAACTTCAATCACCAACTCAAGTGAATTACAATCTTAACTTGAATGCAAAATCGGGAGGATTACTCAAACCCTTCAACCGATTACCAATTACTTCAATCTTAATGCACTAACACCTATGTACATACTCATAGTATATCAAGAAATAAGAAGATGAGAAAGAAAAGCAAGAAAAAAAAAAGGTAAAGGAAGAATCAAGTTCAAAGAAAACCAAATTGCATTTCAAACTTACATTAATTACACCTTTGAATCCGAATTTTACCTATTCTTGATTCTTGATAGAAATAGCAGCAAAGATGATGACACTCAGATTCAATTCAATCGAAAGAATTGAGTTTATCCAATTGCCAAACCCGATTCTAATCAATTTCTCTCTTCTCTCTCTATTGTCGCAATTTCTCTATTTTCTTCTCTCTATTCTCTATCTCTCTCTGTTATACTGTCCTCTTTCTATTTTTTTCTCTTTTTATTGTCCTCTCTTTCTTTTCTGCTGCCAAGGGTTTTTTATAGGATTTAGTTGTGATTTGGCAGCTCAATTGTGTTTCTTCTAAGCATAATTTGTGTTTCTTTGATGCCACAGATCATTGACATGGTACAATCTCAACCCTTCATCTATCAATTAAATGGTGCATATTAATCTGATTTGTGTTTGTTGCAAGTGGATTCTAAGGTCTGGATTGCCAGCATGACACTGTAGGCGTTGCTCCATTCCTCCTTGCTCCTACCCCTTCAAACACCACACGAATTGGCCTCTCTCATTGAATTACAATCTGGTACACCAACTCCACAGTAAAAAACATGCAAAAGGAAGCTAACTTGTGCCAATAACCGCCTTAACATAATCATGGGACCCACACAAAGCCCTCTGAACCACCAATTCACTTGATTACTCTTTAAATCATCCAATTGAATTTCACACCCGATTTACTTCTCCTCTGATGCGAGTGTTGTACAGTGCTTCATCTTCAAAATAAATTGCTTCAATGGATTCTCCTCGGTTAGAGCTTTCCAACGGTATATTATTTGTAATTTTTCGTTACCGTTTGAATTATTTTTCATTTTCGGGTTTGATTTTGCTGAAATCGGGTTCAACAGAGGAAGAAGGGGGCAGTTTCTGTCCCTGTGGGGCCCCAACGTCAGTGGGAAACACAAGGGAGAAGGTGGTACGGTTTTGGGTGAGTCAGGTGCATGTGATCCAGGCCCACATGTAAGGTTTAATGAGACACAAAGATGGTGCACCGGGTTTACATAAATATCTGCTCCTTCAAAAATCATTGCCAGCGCCAAAGTTGGTCTCCATTATTTTTTGTCCCCAGTTTGCACCCAGTGAAGTGTTGTCCCCAAGTTGCACCCACAAAAGTCTTTTGATTGAATCTCAGCTTTCCAATTAGCCTGATATTCTTTCTCCAATTTATTTTAATAGATCATTTTATCCAAAAATTATGAAAATTTCACCCAAAATCTCTAAATTCATGCTAATCACCTCTGTATTTTTAGATTCCCATTTTACCCCTGTTTGTTTGTGCTAAAAATTTCTTGATCAAGAAAACCCTGTTCTCTTCTGTATAAATCTCAATTTCTCAGTGGTAGCTCAGTGTCTCTGTCAAATATATCTCTTTTGCAGAAACCACCCTAATTAAACACCAATTAGACTTGTATTGATGCTTATTAGGGTTTGATTTGACCAACAGTTGATTACTTATCAACAATTGATGCAAATCTAGACTTGATCAGATGTTTACAACATTGGCATCTAGTCAGTCTTGTGAAATTGACTTCCAATCCATATTCATGAAAGTGATTTGGTCAACAGCTAATTACTTGTCAATAATTGACACAAATCTTGGCTTGATCAGGTGTTTGCAACATTGGTACCTGATCAGCCTTGAAAGCAAAATCACATTAAAAATTTTTGTGGCTGGCTATATCAAAATACTGGCTTGGCATTGACACTATTCTTGTTGTACAGAGATTGTACTGCTTCAGCTCTCAGGGTTTGATCTTGGCTTTTCTCTTGTGTTTTTTCTTTCGACATTTCAGGGGTAAATAGTAGTTACCCAGCAATAGATTTAGAGGGAGGACTAAAGAGGTGATTGATGGAGGTAACTTCATCATAACTGGGTCATCTAACAGATCAATATCTTCCTTAGAAGACATGACCACTGTGTCTTTAGGTGCAGCTGCTTCAGTAGGTAATGAGAGTGAGGCTATCGGAGTAGGTGTAATAGAGACAGTGGATGGTACCAGAACAGTAGTGGTAGGTTGTATTTGAATAGTTGGTATCAGTACATTGGTGGAGGATGAGAAAGAGCTCATATGGGTGGAGCTAGAGGAGGAAGGGAGGCGAAAGGAACAAGAGAAGGGGTAGAGATAGAGGTAGGAGGGATAAGGGGAGGAGCAGAGGTAGTAGAAGTATGAGTATGAAAAAGTACCTTATTATGCCAATACTGATGAGTTCGTTGAAAAATAGTCTCATCTTCAACTTGAAATAACAAATCATAAAACTTATAAGAGCCATCATCATAAAACCTATAAGAGCCATCATCTTCAACAAAAGTCATATTTCAACAAGAGAGAACAACTTCCTTAGATTTAACTCCCACTCTGATTCTAAGAATGGTGAGATCAATGTGTTCCCAGGAGCGAGGATCAGCCTCAATGAAATAACCACCTAACTCGAAAGCTATATGACAAAACTCAAATATAAAAAAATGACTAAGACAAGGAGACTCTCTCTCATCTTTTCTCTTTAATCTAGTAGTAGATGAACAATCAAAAATTCGAACAAGAGCGAAAGACTTAGGTTATATTAAAGGATTAGAAAATTTTGACAATGATAATCTACTTAATTTAAACTTTGCATATGATACATTAATATTTGTCTCTGCTAATACTAGAATAGTAGATGCTCTGAAATTGCTTCTTGTAGATTTTGAAAATCACTCGGGTTTAAAAATTAATTTTATAAAAAATAAAATGGTCCCATTGAATCTAACTGATCAGGAGGCTTCACAGTATGCTAATATAATATGCCGTAAGATAATATCACTTTGATCCCCCATGTTCCTCTTCATTGGAAAAGATTAAGAAAAAAAGATTGAGATTTTTTAATTGTTAAAGTTGAAAAAACTAGATGATTGAAAAAAAAATTATTATCATTAGGAGAAGATTAACTCTAATCAAAATAGTGCTAAGTGTAATCCCTATATATTAGATGTTTATATTTAGAATTCCAGTAAATGTTAGATATAGAATAGATATAATATATAAGAAATTTCTATGATTTGGTGGGAGCACTATAAGGAAAAATATTATTTAATATCATGGATATGAATAAAGCATTTATAATGTGATATGGAGGTATAATGATCCTAATGAGAAAGGTTTATGAAATAAATTTAATAGAAGTAGATATCATAACAGAAGAATACTTATATCAACATCTCCCTTTTGGAAAAAGATTAATAAAGAATTACAAATATTCCAAACAAGCATTAACAAAAAAAAATTAAATGGATAGAACATACTTTTAAGAAAGGATAGATGGATGTAAAAATGTGCATTACAATCTCAATACCCATTACTTTATGAATTAGCATAAGATCCAACATACCACAGTAGCTTAAGTTATAGGTTACAAAAGATTTTATTTGAATTTTAATATAACTTTAAATAGTACACTTAGAGATCAATTGTATTCCATCTGTCAACTCTTAGCAAAAATATAATTAAACAATGATTATGATCTGACTATATGGAGAACGAGTGCAACTGGTATCTTTAATACACATTCATGTTATGTCTGGTTAGAATATGGTGGTGTTTTTAAGAAACTTTATAAATCAACCTCGTCAACTTTTATACTATTAAAACTTGTTTTATGGTTAGTTCAAAATAATAAATTTCTTACTAAGGACAATCTCAAGAAAAAATGTTGGCAAGGTGATGATAAATATATTTTTTATAATGAATTAAAAATTATAGAACATTTTTTTCATACACTGTCCAATATCCTTATGCCTATGGACTTGGTTAGGTAGTTATAATAATTTTACCTTTAATTGCAACACAATTTAAAAATTATGAAAAATAGATGCATGTATACCTTATAAAGACCTAAAATTATGTGAATTAATTAGAGGTGCTTTTTATAGGTAATTTGAAATGAAAGAAATAGAATAATTTTTAAGGGACATAGTTGTAAAACCATAAGAAACTTAGGAGGTTCTATAATAACTTTAACACAATACTGATGTACAATTAAAGGTTCTTGATACCATGCTAATTTACATAATATGTTGCCTTTTAACATCATTTCTCTGCCAGTGCGGTTAATAGGAGTTATTTTAAGAATAAAGCAAACAGCAGAAGAGGCTTAGTTTGGCAAAGAAATAGAAAACAATAAACATTAGAGCCTATTGTTAGTTAAAATGAAATTGTTGAAATTAGGTTAGTATGTTTTGGCCAGTTGATATTGACAGGTTGGATGAAAAAAAGATTGAATGAATTCAGGAGATTCTGAAAGAGATTTTAGTACTTAATACTTACCTCAACACTAATCCTTTGGTGTATTTAGACTACCTATTTTTTGATATTATCTATGTCTATCCGAGTTGTTTCATTATCATTATTATTATCATTGATATTTGAGATCTTTGATTTTATATTTTTAAATTGGATTTCATTTTTAATCTATCTTGATTTATTTAGGATTAAAGATTTTATTGTTGTTGTTGTACTTGTCTATCGGAGTTATGGATAGACAAAACTTATGTTGTATGTTTGTTTATTTTTAGCAGTTTTATGGGTTATAAATGTTGTCTGTGAATCTACATTTTAGAAAGTCAGAGGAATGTAGAGATGCTTAGAAAAATCAATCGAAAACATGAGTCTTTGATTGTAACATGGAATTTCGATTTAGGAGTAGGGTATGTAATCAACTCATGGTATCGGATTTGTGGTATAAAAAACTCGCTGTTTTTATATGATATATGAAACAGGTGGGGAATACCCGCTTTTTGTGATTTACAATGTCGGGCAGATAATTTCAATCTGAAGGAATCCTAATACGCGATAACACGGATCACTGGGGCGGCTGGACTATAATATAAATTCATAAAGGGATCCAACTGCATTGTATATACAAACAAACAAGAAAAAGAAGAAGAAGCAATCCCTTCCAATGGCGACTCCTCTTTTCCCCTCAATTCTTTTCTTCTTACTCATTACTACTGCCCGTACCAGTAAACCAGAGATCAAACTGCATAACCTTTCGGCCGTGTTCTACTTCGGTGACTCCACATTAGATACCGGAAACAATGGTTACATCCCCACAATTATCAATGCAAATCACTTCCCATATGGTAAGGACTTCCCTGGATGCAAGCCAACTGGTAGATTCTCCAATGGGCTTCTTGTACCAGATCTCCTAGGCATGAAGCTTGGCTTAACCAGATTCTCCTCCCCTTTCTTGGATCCAAGTTTGTCAATAAATGACATGAGGTTGGGGGCTAACTTTGCGTCAGCTGGGTCGGGATTCGACCAAGCCACCTCTTACCCATGGAACACAGTTCCTATGTCTGAGCAAGTGCAGATGTTTAAATTGTACCTTACAACGCTTGAAATAATTGTGTGGAAAGAAGAAGCCTCTAGAATTATTGACAATTCATTGATTCTCATCAGTTCGGGGACCAATGATTTTACATCGAATTATTATCGTGCTTCCAATGAAAGCAGGAAAAGCATAGGGGAGTACCAGGATTTTGTACTCCACAAGGTGGAGATGACTCTCAAGGTAATTTGCTCTCTAGCTTACTGCAGTTTACTCGCTAAATTATAATTAGTTTTTGTCAACAGAAAATTTGGCCGTTATTAATGCTAATATAATTCTCTTAGTACGGATTAAGGAAAGAAAAAGAACAATGTCAGAGATCTTCATCCATCACGCCAAAACATCGAGTCAGTGGCCCATGGTTAGGAAAGGCAAAAGGCAGTGTAAAGCAGCTCACAAGAAGTGTTAGGAGCACATACTTCCAAATTTACACTATTATTGAGAAGTTGAAATTGTCACTTTCTGAAATTTCTCATGCTGACCCAGATTTCTCAGTTTCACATGAAGATTGTGTTCCATTTCTTACCAATTAGTACAGTTCCATCAGTTCTGAGATGATCGTTTTTGCTAACTACGTGTTTAGCTACCATTAAAAACGGTCAAGAAAATATGCATGGCCATTTCCACATCCCGCATGACCATTTCCACATTCAAGTACATCAACGCTCTCCAATAATTGCTTTTTAAACAAAAAAGAGATCAAACCATCTCATTGTAAATATTCATAAATATCCATTCTCACTTTAAATATTCAAAAAATGCCATTCAGTTTTCGGATCTTACTGTTTCTTAACTGCTTTATGCATCTATCGAAGTTGTTGTACTTCGGATAGAGGAACTAAAAATATTATTACAACAGGATCTATATTATCTTGGAGGCAGGTCATTTGCAGTCGCGAATCTCCCTCCATTCGGCTGCACCCCTCTCCAGATAACGCTGAGCTTTAATGACACAGAAAAGCGTGAATGTGTTGGCTATATGAACAATGAAGCAACAGTTTACAACTCCAAGCTAAGAAAACTACTCCAAGATTTGCAAGAGCAACTCGACAGGAGCAACTTCATCTACGTAGATGCATACGGTGCTTTCATGGATATTCTTGACCATTCATCTCTTTACGGTAAGTTTAAGGACCTTTATTCTTAGCTTTTAGCTTTTGTATATTATTATATGAGTGGAGATCCATGGACGATGAGTTATCATGACAACCTTGATAATAGACTTCTAAATGAATATAACAAAAAACTTAAAAATGAAAAAAAAAAAAAATTATAGACGTGTTATTCTACTTTTAGATTGGCGGCCATTCAAATTTCATGCAATTTCATTATCATTTGATAGTTCATCAAAGACAATTAAATTGAAACTATTACAAATTGCATAAAAATTTGATGATCTTTAATGAACTATCAAACGATAATGAAAATACATGAAATTTGAATAACCATCAATCTAAAGGTAGAATAACACATCCATAATTTTTTTTTTCATTTTTAAGATTTTTTTTGTATTTATTTAGAGGTTCATTGTCAAGGTTGTCAAAATAACCCATTGTCAACCGATCCCTTCTCTTATTATATTTCAAAACTATGATGAAGACGCTAATCTTTTTAATAATTAAACAAAAAAAAAACAATTCCTGGGAGCTAAAACTAAAAGGAGATAGTAGCTCAGTTACTCCAGCTACATGTTATGCGACTCCAAATTAGCCTCACAAAGCTAATTCCTAGAGGATCTTAGCCTGGTTGAGAACCATCAGCCTCTTCCTCTGGGATCTGAAGTTTTTTCAAGGTTTGGTGGGGTAGTGTAAAGCTTGTCCACCGTCCCAGTCCAAAAACGTTCTAGAGTTTTGATTAGGCATTATTGAAGACTATTCTTCTTAAATACCTAAATTGCCTCTCTCATAAATTGCTAAACAAATTCAGTATTGATGTAAGACAATTCTATGTCACACAAGTTCAGTAACTGTCCACATACTGTCTGATTGTATATCATGACATGTATCTAAAGTCATGCTGATATTACCAAGTGAAATTTGCTGTTCAAATGGGGAGGCTTACAATTTTCAACGTTTTCAATAACAATTACCCAAGTAGCAGATCAAAGAAGCTAATACAAACATACAAATAGACTAACTATACAACAACAACAACAAAGCCTTTAATCCCAAATAAATTGGGGTAGGCTAGAAATGAAACCCAATCGGAAAACATAAGATCAAAGATCTCAAAACAAAAAAATCATATTGCAAATACAAATAGACTAACTATACCATGAGAAATTCATATTGCAAATACTGAGGACGAGAATGACTGAACAAAAAAATCATATCACGCCTATAAAGCTGCTTGAGCAAAAAAATAAGTTTTCCATCTTTTAGTTAAAAAACTTGTTCTTGAACGAAGAAAACAAAAAGCGACCCTTTTCTTTTTCAAATAGACCTTAAGAGATAACAAAGACTATCATACTCACAGGTTTTGAAGAGACCAAAAGAGGATGCTGTGGGACTGGACTGACAGAGGTGGGGCCGCTTTGCAACCTACTAACTCCAATCTGCAAGAATGTCTCATCTTACATATTTTATGATGCTGTACACCCGACTGAAAAAGTATACCAGTTACTAACTGATTCAGTCATGAAGACTATCATGCAACTACTCTAGCCAATCTTTTTTAATTGAGCTTTGTTTTTCCATTTACTCAGAAATTAGGACACTTATGTTCCTCACAATAAAAGTAAATGTGAGTGTATAAAGGTTTATTCTAATTTTTTTTAATAATTATATATAATAACCAGACTATTTGATTCTCTATGCATGCTAGATATCGTTGATTAAAAACAGACATGGTTGTCTTACAAGATTCCATTGTTCAAGTATTTATAAGGGCCAATTATGCAGATATACCAGTGCCCAAAATGCATTCACAGTTGTTTGCTAAAAGAGCAAGCATAGGCCTTTGAAAACCTCAGCTTATGCTAAAATAATGTTCAGATTTTCTCTAATGAATGTGATTCCGGTCAACCTCTGTGCATCAATCACCACAAAAGAAAAAGATGGATCTAATTAACAAAGCTATATATGCTATAAAAGTTCGATCATGCTCTGTAAGGTTGCTTGCTTTTATTACCATCAAACTCTTTATTCATGTTTGGACCACAAAGTTGGTTTATCCATGAATCTTTTTCAATTTATAGATAAGAAGGAAACAGCAATAAATTTTCTCTACCAATTTGATCATTTGCAATAGAGAGCAAAATATGCCCTGACAAAATGGACTTGCCTGCAAGAGAATCAAACCAGATCTTCTCAATAAATGAAACTAACCGAGAACTCGACAAACTGTACCTGAGCAAACTGCATTGGAACCCGGCTAACCCGAGCTGACCTGCACTCGCCAAGACCCAAACCCCACAATTGACTGCACAAAACTAAAAATCAACCTACTTGAACATAATTTTGATGACCCAATTTCACCCAAAAGAAGAAAATTAAACGTCGTAAAATTAATTTAATCAAAAAGACAACCCCAGAACAATATCTTGGACCAGATTGTTAAACCCACCTAAAAAGAAACCAAATTGCCTGAGATGAAGGGCCTAAAATCCAAACAACCTAGATAATGGACAACCAAACCCCAATGACCTGAGAGCTGGAACACAAAACCATCACGTTTTAAAATAGTTCAGGTAATTTGAAACGATAAGACAGTCTAAACACATCTGAAAAATTCTTGAAGCATTGAACAGAAAACTAACTCGACAGAACTATTTGAGCTGATTGCAAAGATCCATCTGAGAAATAAAGAAAGAACGAAAGGAGTAAATCCTTCTGCATTGAACAAATAAAATAAAATTACTCCACCTAGTAATAAAATCTAGCAAATCCTAAACTCAATATACAAGATAACATAAACCGACAGCTCTCGTTCAAACAACTAACATAAAAGGCACACAATATTACACATTCCTACATGAAGCAGCCTTTGCATCATAAGAAAGTCAATAGAAGACCCAACAAAGAGAGAAAAAGAGGGGCTTATCTCCTCTCGGTGCCTTGGAACAACTCCCCAATCCATGCCTCCACATCCTCCGGTGTATATTTGATATACACATCTCGGGTATCTGAAATGGCTTTCAGCCTCGACAGGAATGTTCTATATGCTGGGACCACTGAATCCATTATGGACATTCGCAAATCATGTTTCATTTGCTCATCAGCAATCACCCACTCAGTTTGTGTCTTGCAATTCTCCTCCAAGTAGTTATTGAACACTCGCAACTTCTCTGGTCGGACACCACCATCATTTATCTGTAGCACACTGATAATTTTCGCCCACACACGGTGATACTCCCGAGTCCACCGCCTGACCTTACTGTTCATCTGCTTGATCCATTCCTCACCTAACAAAACCCCAAGTTCACTGTCCTTCACCTTGTGGAGAATGTACTTCCCGTTGTTCAGCAGAAAAACACAGCTTAGAGCAGGTTCACGGTAAATCTCTGATTTAGCTTCAAGGTTTTTTTGCAAAACATCCATTATCCACGCAATATGGATGGCTAAAGATGAGGTTGGACGGTCAGGATCGACTGGGCTTGCTGGCACAGCACCAAATTCTCCACCCTCCATCACTTCTTCAAGCGTCTGACGAGATCCACAGGCAGCTCGGAGGTAATTCATAACATAACGGGTTATTGGATGAAGGTTACCACCAGTTACAGCCACACGAACTGGGTCACGCCTGATCAGGTTTTCTAATTCCATGAATATACCCTTGATGGATGACCCCAGGGCACTGCACACAGTGGCAACCTCATTTCGAAGAGTGGAAGAGTATTCATCTGAGAAAATGGTTTCAAGCTCAGGAAGCAAGTCCCGTGCAGACTCATACATGTCAACTACACGAAAGAGCCGCTCAGGTGTACGACTAGCAGCTGCCACAGCATCAGCAAAGGAGAGAAGCTGTAAAGCTGGAGGACGACTGGCTCCAGCAAAAGCCACGTCACCATAAGGAAGAAGACCATCAAAAAGACGGTCACAGAGACGGCGCTCACTTGGAATCAAAATTTTAAAAACCATATTAAATGCTGGGATCCACCGTGCAACATCAAGCTCAAGCTCATCCCAAGGGGCCGACTTCACCTCCTCTGCTGTGCGGGGACGAAGCCCAAGCCTTGCCACGCTTTCATCAAGGAATCCCTTACGAGCCACTACGTATGTCTCAGCGCACTCCCTGCCGAACCCTGCAGCCACCATTCGCCGTGCAATTTTGTGAAGATCTGAGACAGATCCTGGTGGAAGTGCATCAATCACGACGTCATAATCAGTGACTGGTCGTGCAATTGGAATTCTTGCATCCTCAATGTCTTCATCATACTCGTACTCATCACTTTCGTCAGAGTCAAATCCAGTTGGCCGGGAAGGGGCAGCCGGGGCAGCATCATCTGGTCGCTCGATAAGGGACTTGAACTCGCGCTCCAGTCGAAACATGCACTTTTGGAGTAAATCGTCAGCTCGATCTAGCAAGGATTGGTTGCTTCCAAGAGGTGCTGCTTCAAGATCTTTGATTGTTGCAATTAGATCATCGACAGCTTCCAGGAAAATCTCTGCTGTTTCCGATTCAGACCAGATCAATCGATCCTGGTTTATTACCTGGGAGATCTGACGGTCGAGAGTGCGTAGAGTACGCTCAAAAGAGCTCATCGGAACGTGCTGCTGCTCCTCACTTGAGCCGCCACCTCCACCTCCGCCGCCGCCGCCAGTCGCGTCACGCTTGGCGTAGAGCTTGTCAAGCGACAAGCGACCGTCGTAGTTGGAGAATACTTTGAGTATGTCTTCAGTCATCGTGTCCGTACGACCCAAGGTCTTAATAATATGTTGAACGGTTGCGATCAGCTTCTCTTCACCGTTCTCAGCCATGGTCACTGGTTTGAGATCAAATCACAACCAACCGAGGATTTTCGAAAATCCTTATTAAGCCATGTAGGATCCGTGTTGGATCGGAGGTTGCGAGAGGAATTAGGGATAAGAAAAACAACCCGGTCAGAAAGTAGGGGTTGGGGGAGAAAGAGAATAGAAAGCGGGGTGGAGGGTGAGCCAAAGCGACACCGATGAGGAGTAAAATGGCAGTGTTGTAATTACAGGTTCGCTTATGACTAGTTAATGAGGTTCCCGGCACAATTACCCTTTGACCTTTGTTTGCAATTGAGGACGGTGGATGGACTCCACGGAGAGAATTAACGGCCAGGATTGGAGAAGGGGGTATTTATTATTAATAAACACGGATCTGGGTCCGCATTTGTTAAAAGCGGACTCAAGTCCGCACTTAAGTGCGTACTGTATTTTTTTTTTACAGATATGAATTGAATATGAATATGAATATGAATATGATTATGAATAATTCGTGTATTAAAAGTTGAATTGTATTAATTTTAATCAACGTATATAACTCAAATCATCTTATAATGTACTAATAAATTCAGGTCAGCTTTTAAGAAATGTGGATTCAAGTCCGCTTTTAAGAAATGTGGATTCGGATCCGCTTTTAAGAAATATTGAGTCGCAACTCTTTCAAATTCATTCTTCCCAACTCTCTCTGAACATAATAAAGGTAAGTGAAAATTTTAATTTATTTTATATTAATAAAGTTAAAAGTATATTTAAGATGTTAACTAATAATCTTTTAATAATTTGGCAGAATAATTCCGATTGTGGTTTATGCAGGTGGCAATATCATCATAGGATCAACGGGTATTGATTATGATAATCCTCCTAGATTTTATTTTCTTGGAAATGAAATATGTGTTTTGACAAGGTCAGAACTACGATATATAGACAACTTGGATTACTAGAGAAGCAATATTTTTTTAGTATCAGGGCTCGATATAATACAGGAGGTACTAGTGCTTATTATTTTTGTTTAATTCCTATTCAATATGAGGTTGAGTGGCGAATGATATTTCAAATGGCAACAACAAAAATGAATTGGAGAATGGTTGAGTTATATGTAGAAATATCGTCAATTGATAATGTAGGGGATTCTTTGAATAACCTACCCGAAATCAATAATAGAATCGAGAATATTATACCTTCCACAATAAATCTAGCACGTCAAATACACGAATGACGATTGATCCGAAGAATTGATTGGCCAGAGAGTAACGGTCCAAGAATCATTCTCAGGCGACGATTGATCTGAAGGTGTCATAGAAAGCATATTTGTTTACCAATGGTTATGGATGAAATGGAAGGACGATGGGTGAAACGAGGATCAAGACTTGCATTAAATAATAACAACTCATTTTCGGTGGTACCGAGGGTGGGCGGGTCTTGTTTTTATGTTTTGCGCTCCCGGACCCGTTTTGTGCATTACCGAGGGCGCCGCGTCCCGTTTTCATGTTTTGCACTCTCGGACTCGTTTTGGGCGCTACAGAGGGCGTCATGTCTCGTTTTCATGTTTTGCGCTCCCATACTCAATTTCTACTGTAACGAGGGCGTCGGGTCTCGTTTTCATGTTTTTCGCTCCCGGGCCCTTTTTGGGCAGAACTGAGAGCGCCGAGTCCAATTATCAAGTTTCGCGCTCCCGGACTCATTTTCGGCGGTAGCAAGGGCGTCGGGTACCATTTTCATGTTTTTCGCTCCTGGAATCGTTTTGGGCGCTATCGAGCGCGTTAGATCCCTTTTTCAAGTTTTGCGCACCTAGACTCGTTTTCGACGGTACCGAGGACGACAATAACTGTTTTCATGTTTTTCGCTCCCTGACTCATTTTCGACGGTACTAAGCGCGTCGGGTCTTATTTTCATGTTTTGTGCTCCCTAATCCATTCGGGGGGAACCGATGGCGCCGAGCCTAATTTTCATGTTTCACGCCCCCAGACTCATTTTTGGCGGTACTGAGGGCGTCGGATCTCGTTTTCATGTTTTGCACTCTCGGACTCGTTTTGGGCGATATCACGGGCGTCAAGTCTCATTTTCATGTTTTGCGCACCCAGACTCGTTTTGGGCGGTACCAAGGGCGTCAAGTCACGTTTTCATGTTTTGCGCTCCCGGACTCATTATCGACGTTTTCGAGGGCGTCGGGTCCCATTTTCATGTTTTGCGCTCCCAGACGCATTTTCGGACTTTCTAAGGGCATCGGGTAAAGTTTTCATGTTTTGTGCTCTCGAACCCATTCGGGCAAAACCGAGGGCGCCGAGCACAATTTTCATGTTTCACGCCCCCGAACTCGTTTTCGGCGGTACCGAGGGCGTCAGCTCTCGTTTTCATGTTTTGCGATGTCGGACTCATTTTCGGCGGTACCGAGGGCGTAAGGTCTCATTTTCCTGTTTTGCGCTCTCGTACTCGTTTTCAGCTGTACCGAGGGCGCCGGGTCCCGTTTTCATGTTTTGCGCTCCCTGACCCATTTTGGGCGGTACCAAGTGTGACGGGTCCCGTTTTCATATTTTGCGCTCCCGGACTCATTTTGGGCGCTACCGAGGGTGTCGTATCCCGTTTTCAAGTTTTGCGCCCCCGTACTAGTTTTCGACTATACCAGGGCGTCGGGTCCCATTTTCGTGTTTTGCGCTCCCTGACTCATTTTCGTCGCTACCGAGGGCGTCAGTTTCCATTTTCATGGTTTGCGCTCCCGGACTCAATTTCGGTGGTACTGAGGGCGTCGAGTCTCGTTTTCAAGTTTTGCGCTCCCGGACCCATTTCAGGCAGAACCGAGGACGTTGAGCCTAATTTTCATGTTTCACGCCCCTAGAGTCGTTTCCGGTGGTACCGAGGGCATCGAGCCCCTAGGAAATATATGTGCATGTCGAACCTACCCACCGGGACCAACTTGCGGTAAACCAAATCTCATCATGGTGAACACCATGATCCTCTCATCGCCGTAGCATGTGGTAACCCATGATGGAATCGATGCTTTTATTTCCGGGGTCTTGTTGAGGAGGATGAGGGAGTGTGGCCTGGTGTGTAAAAGGAGAGTCTCGAGGATGTCTACACTGCAATGGGACATGTCAATGATGTACAAAACGAAGAGCCCCTTATTAAATAAGTAAGGCACTTGGTTATTCTACTATAGCTCAGCTGATTATTTTCCAGCTTACTATTCTTCCAATGTTTATTATTTTTTGCATTTGTTTTATTATTATTGAAATACTAGCCTACCACATTACTACATGGGATACTGGTGTTTGACTTTTTTACCGATACTAAAGGCTTAACACATGCTTTATCATTTCTAGTTTGTTGCGAGCATTATCATATATAGTGTGTAGAAAGAAAACTCTTCTCATGTAGAACAAAGAGAGTTTATGCGGATCGTTAGTTTGCCTGAAAAGGTTCTACACATGTCATAGTTACTCACTGGGGGAAGGAGCCAATAAGCCACCGTCAGTGTACCAGTCATTGGGACAAGTGTCGTGTGTTCGGTCTACCTGCCTTTAGTACGCCCCGGGTGAAAAGATGCTGACGAGTATTAAAGGAGCCGGCCAATTAAGCTGGTATCCCAGTGCTTGGCAGGAAATAAGAAGAGTGTATCTACGGGATGAATTAACAAATATGAGCATGCATGTTTATGTGCAGAAGTGAGACTTACTCAGAGCATTCCCCTCCACGCCCAATAGCATGGCTCGCGGAAGACGTCGTTACCTCAATCCGAGTCGTTTTTCAGGGATCAATGTGGTGATTCCCGCGGATCAACATCCACTTCTTTCATTTGGCTTTTTCGCACACCATTCCTTCCCTCGTCAGACTTCTTCCTCCCATACATAGGCGGCAGGCAGGGTTCTTTCAAAGCGGCATAGGACCATCCAGACACTTCTTTCCCCTTTCTGACAAACATTTCAACAAGCATTCAATCCATGGTCGGTCTCATACATAGCCGAATTAACTAAAGAGACTTCACCCACCAGGCGCGCAGCGGAAGCGTTTCCAGGAGGCTTCATCCATCTATTTTATGGCTTAGTTCGTAATCAGTAATGTTACAAATCTTTGAAAGCTAGCGCCCTCAACTACTAATCGCGCTCTTCAAATTCAGGTGGATATGCCGGAAGAGAAAAGAAAGGATCGACCGCCTTCCTAACTCTAGCGCTCATTGACATCGTATGCGGGTCATCGGGATCAGTAACATAAATTCTGAAATGATTGGATCCGTGAACACAAGCCTTGCCTGATTCTAGGAAAAAAAGGCAGGGAAGAGACTGATTTACTGTCCTGTATAAGTAAAAGATATGTTCTAACCTTCATTCAATGCATATAGATTAAATCGGGTCGCTCACCTCTCTGTTCATCTTCTCAGATTCCCCTCTCTCACCTTCGATTTCGCTACGCGCATCATTCTAAAATTCTTCTAAATATGGAAGAAAACCAGATGTCTCTCCTTCTTGGATACGAAAACCCCATGAGGCATCTGCCTCAAACTCCACATCTCTACATTTCACAACTTTCTTGGTAATGGGATCAAAGCATTTGTACTCTTTAGAATTCTCGGCATAGCCCAAAAATACCATTTCCTTGCTCCTATCGTCGAGTTTTTTTTCCTTTCTTGTTCGGGTACATTCACATAGCCAATAGACCCGATTTCCCTCTATAGGCCTCTTACTAAAAAGTTGGAAAAAGCTTGTTTTGTAGGACAACTTGCTTCGTAAGCCAACTGTTTCTGCAGTAGCTTTCCTTACTAGCTTAGGCTTCACTTTTGCTAGGTAGGAAAGGAGGCGCGCAGCGAAGACCGGCTGACATTAATTTATCTATTATCTCATATATAACTACATAATTTGTCTGTAACAAGAAGAACCGGGTTTTGTCGAACAACTTCTGAGTTCCCCTTTGACTTGTTTTAATTGACAAAAGTTTTTTTTCGATAAATCATTCTTTGCAAACACCTTCTCGCTCGAGGCGCGTTAGCGGCTGGAACATGAGCGAAGATCTCTAAAAATGGAGGGTTCCTCGAGGATTGATCGTTGCTTCAATACATACCGCTTGAGGGGTAACACACAAAGCTCTTGTTCGTTGAGAAAGAAAGACATAGTTTATCGTGTCCAGAGCACAAAAGGAATACGCATTCGTACTAGTAGTTTCATTTCCACCACCCATTCGTATGATCCTCTCTCCGCCCGGGAAGGAAAGCACACTAGAAAGTCTTTCTCGAACATTGAGGAATGAATAGCATTTCCCTTCATGTCAAGAAACACAATGGCTACAGGGCACTTTTTCGCATTCCATTTTCTCTACATATGACTCAATTTTGTGGATACACACTACGCATAACTTCTATTTCAAGCGTTATTAGTAATTTTTGTGACTATGGAAAATATCTTCGGTGTGTACATGGATGCAGCCAACGGATCACCAACCATTCGGTACTCCTTCTGATAGTACTCAAGGTTTTTGTACCAATCTAGTTAAGTATGCCGGGAATAGTAAGATAGGAGGGGTATCGGTAGCGGGACTAGCACCTACCTATATAGCAAGTCAAGGCGCGCGCGATATGCATTTTTTAGGTGAAAATATGTCTCCGGAAAGGTCTTCCCAGTAAGAGAAAGGCGTTGACAAGAAGATAAGGCGCATTAAGCTAGACGGAAGAGCCGGGTTCATAGGTATATACTCAACTCATATAAGGCCATGGATTAGTTTCAAGAGTTTCAAAATCCCTTCCTCTAGCAAGGATTCTACGCAATAGTAGTGTGATGCCTTTCCAAGCCCTCCAGTAAGGCATTCTTGCTTTCCAAAGAAATTGATTGTCCTTCTACTTATTGTGGCTAATACCCCAGAAATTCATTCTTAGCAGAGCTTTCTAGCAGATTGATTGAGCTATGTAAGAGAAAGTACGTGATGAGAATCTTGTCATCAAAGTGAAAGCACATCTTTAAGAGTTTAATATATTCCAAAATGAAGTGAAAGGGAGTCAGAGGTTAGCAAATCCTTATCAAGGTGTCTTCTTTTGAAAAAATATTGCCAAGAGAGCTTGCTTATGTTAGGAATCCATAAGTGGAGAGTTTGTAACTACTTTATGGTAAGACCTTATGGTCAGAGGGCAGGTCCTGTTCATTACTAGAACTAGCTCGGTGTGCTTGGGCAAAGAAAAGAAGATTTTACTTTGGTGGAACAAAGGATCTTTTTCATCCTTAAAGGGGGTATGGTACTCTACCTCGGATCTAAAGCGAGAATCGGGAAAGATGATTGTGCTCTTAAGAAGGGAGAGTCTTTGCGATTTCGTGTGATTAGAATATATGTCTTATTCCCTCTCGCTTCGCGCCTTTCCTATACAACTACATTTTCACTTAAGCAGGACCTCATTCGAAGCAACCATCTACTACTAGTTATAGATGCTATTTCTAATTGAATAGAATGGATGCTTCACGGCGGTTCGACGACAGTGCGAGGCTTAGGGTTGAGACAGAGGAAAAGAAGGAGTTTCAAAGATGATTTCACAAAACGATGTTTAGGGCTCATTCTCTTGAGTAACTTAACCGTGCCACCTTCCTTCGACTATTGGATTAACTGGGATGGGATAAATGCTCTTTCAACTAAAGAAATCTCTGTCTCGACCGACCTTCCTTAGGCCGTCGATTCGAAAAGCGCAAAGATCTATTGGTACTTAATGTAAGAGAGCGGACTTCCGTCATGTTCTTGCCCTAATAGTTGCGATATCCCAACTAGTCAAAGTCTCCCTAGCTTGAACTTCGATCCGTTACGGATCCAAATCCACCATAATAAGGCTATATCCCTTTCGATTATGCTAGGGGCGCCTTGCTAAGTCTAGCACTCTCGAAAGCATTTCGGTTCGTTAGTTAGTTAGACTAAGGGCAAGTTCCACCGCCTAATTCATTGGCCATGGAAGAGTTTCAAATGGGATAAAACCTTGAAATTGGGGTTGACGAGGGGAAAGAAAGGGAAAGGCTAGTAACTTTTCGTTTACTCGTCATCTTTGTAAGCTTTAGTAGTTTCTTTTAGTAGTTTATTTGGTCCTAACTCTTCTTGTCTAAGATGATTTCACTAGAGAGTTTCTTCCTATTTGGAACGAACGACTGACTAACAGGAACATAAAGTATGGTCTTAAGCCAGTCAGTTTGAATTGAGTGTTCTTCACAAGAGGAATGGAGCGTCGCGATAATCTAGCGATGAAGAAGCTATCCTATCATTAGACTAGACTAGCTAGCCCTCCTTTGGTAGATTGTTTGTCATAGGCGACTTTCGTTTCGTAGCGGGAAGGATACTTTTATTATCGATGGGGGATTCCCTGTGGATGAGGTCTTTGCCTATAAGACATTAATTAACGTTATGGAGTTATGCTTGACTTATTCCACTTTCTTTTCCTTTCCGGAGAACCTTTCTTTGCGCCTTTCTCTCTGTCCCGAAGGAAGGCTTGCTCGTCCGTATCAGAAAGGAATAGAGGCTCTCTTCGAGCGGTGATGTATGAAGCTATGATCTCTCTTTCTTTCTTGAAAGGCAAATCATTTTTATCCGGGCTTGCCTACCAAAGGCGCGTGCGAGTAGAAGTCCAGAGAATGCTTATAGAGGAGGGAAGAGTTCCCATAGTCATCGCATCATCGTTGCGCACGACAGCGTAAAGAGGGTAGAAGTGTTGGGAGGATATGTTATTCTTTCTATTTTGGGCGGTACCGAGGGCACCAGGTCCCCTTTTCATGTTTTGCACATGCGGAGTCGTTTTGGGCGGTATGGAGGGCGTTAGGTACCGTTTTCATGTTTTGCGCTCCCGGACTTGTTTTGGGCGGTACCGAGGGTGCTAGGTCCCGTTTTCATTTTTTCCGCTTCCGGACTCGTTTTGGGCGCTACCGAGCGCGTCAGATCACTTTTTCATATTTTGCGCTCATTCTCAACGGTACCGGGGGTGTCAGGTATCATTTTCATGTTTTGCGCTCTCGTACTCATTTCCGACGGTATCGAGGGCGTCGGGTACTTGTTTCATGTTTTTCGCTCTCGGACTCATTTTCGGCGGTACTAAGGGTGTCTGGTCTTGTTTTCATGTTTTGTGCTCCCGAACCCGTTCGGGCGGAACCGAGGGCACGGAGTCCAATTTTCATGTTTCACGCCCCCGAACTCATTTTCGGCGTTACCGAGGGCGTCCGGTCTCATTTTCATGGTTTTCGCTCTCAGACTCAATTTCGGCAGTACCGAGGGCGTCGGGTCCCGTTTTCATGTTTTTCGCTCCCGAACTCATTTTCGGCGGTACCGAGGGCGGTGGGTCCCGTTTTTATGTTTTGCGCTCCCGCATCTATTTTGGGCGGTACCGGGGTGCCGGGTCCCGTTTTCATGTTTTGCGCAATCGGAGTCGTTTTGGGCGGTACAGAGGGCGCTCGGTTCTATTTTCATGTTTTGCGCCCTCGGACATGTTTTCGGCGAAACCGAGGGCGTCGGGTCTCATTTTCATGTTTTACGCTCCCGGACTTATTATCGGCGGTACTGAGGTTGTTTGGTCCTATTTTCATATTTTGCGCTCACGGACCTGTTTTGGGCGGTACCGAGGGCGCCCGGTCCCATTTTCATGTTTTGTGCACCCGGAGTCAATTTGGGCGGTACCAAGAGCACTAAAATCGTTTTCATGTTTTGCGTTCACGAACTCGTTTTGGGCAGTACCAAGGGTGTCGGGTCCCGTTTTCATTTTTTCGCTTCCGGACTAGGTTTGGGCGCTATCGAGCACGTCGAATCCCTTTTTCATATTTTGCGCTCCCAGATTCATTCTCGACAGTACCGAGGGCGTCGGGGCCCGTTTTCATGTTTTGCCCTCACGGACTCGTTTTCTACAGTACCATGGGCGTGGGGGGTCCCATTTTCATGTTTTGCGCTCACGGACTCATTTCCAATGGTACCGAGGGCGTATGATACTTCTTTCATGTTTTTCGCTCTAGGACACATTTTCGGCGGTACTAAGGGCGTCAGATCATGTTTTCATGTTTTGTGCTCCTGAATCCGTTCGGGCGGAACCAAGGGCGCCGAGCCTAATTTTCATGTTTCACGCCCCCCGGACTCGTTTTGGGCGCTACTGAGGGCGTCGTGTCCCATTTTCATGTTTTGCGCCCCCCGTACTCGTTTTCGTTTGTATCGAAGGCGTCGGGTACCATTTTCGTGTTTTGCGCTCCTTGACTCATTTCCGCTGGTACCGAGGGCGTCGGGTCCCGTTTTCATGTTTTGCGCTCCCGAAACTATTTCTGGCGGAACCGGGGGCGTCGAGCCCAATTTTCATGTTTCACACCCTCATACTTTATTTCAGCGGTACCGCGGGTGTCGGGTCCAGTTTTCATGTTTTGCGCTCCCGAATTCATGTTCGGCGGTACCGAGGGCGTCGGGTCTCGTTTTCATGTTTTGCGGTTCCTGACTCATTTTCGGGTACCGTGGGCGTCGGGGCTCGTTTTCAAATTTCGGGCAGAACCGAGTGCGCCGAGTATAATTTTTCAGGTTTCGCTCTACTAGACTTATTTTCGGCGGTACTACTACGGGTGTCAGGTCATGTTTTCATGTTTTGCGCTCCCGGACTCATTTTCGGCGGTACTGATGGTGCCCGGTCCCATTTTTATGTTTTGCGCTCCCGGACCCATTTCGAGCGGGACCGAGGGCGCCGAGTCCAATTTAATGTTTCGCTCTCCCGGACTCATTTTCGGCGGTACCGCATCGGGTCCCGTTTTCATGTTTTGCTCTTCCGGACTCGTTTTTGGCGGTACGAGGGTGTCGGGTCCCGTTTTCATATTTTGCGATGCCAAACCCGTTTTGGGCGGTACCGAGGGCGCCGAGTCTAATTTTCATGTTTTGCGCTCCCGGACTCGTTTTGGGCGGTACAGAGGGCGTCGGTCCCGTTTTCATGTTTTGCGCTTCCGGACTCATTTTTTGCGGCACCGAGGGTGCCGAGTCCCGTTTTGATGTTTTGCGCTCCCGGACTCCTTTTGGGCGCTACCGAGGGCGTCAGATCCCACTTTCATGTTTTGCGCTCCCTGACTCAGTTTTGACGATACCGAGGGCGTCGGGTCCCGTTTTTATGTTTCGCGCTTCCAGACCCGTTTTGGGCGGTAACGAGGGCGTCGGGTCCCATTTTCATGTTTTGCACATCGGGACTGATTTTCGGGGAAACCGAGGGCGTCGACCCCAATTTTCATATTTCATAACCTCAGACTTGTTTTCGGCGGTACCGAGGGCGTCGGGTCCTGTTTTCATATTTTGCACCCCCAAACTTATTTTTTACGGTACCGAGGACGTCGGGTCCCTCTTTCATGGTTGACGATTCCGTACTCATTTTCGGTGGTATCGAGGGCGACGAGTCACGTTTTCATATTTTCGCTCATGGACTCATTTTAGGCGATACCGAGCGCGTCGGGTACCGTTTTCACGTTTTGCGCTCCCGGACTTATTTTCAGCGATACCGAGGGCATCGAGTCCCGCTTTCATGTTTGGCGCTTCCGGATTCATTTTCGGCGGTACCGAAGGCGACGAATCCCGTTTTCATGTTTTGCGCTTCCGAACCCGTTTTACGCAGTACCGAGGGCGTCAGATCTCGTTTTCATGTTTTGCACTCCCGTTATCATTTTTGACGGTTCCAAGGGCGTCAGGTCTCGTTTTCATGTTTTGCGATCCTAGACTCGTTTGGGGCAGTACCGAGGGCATCGGGTCCCGTTTTAATGTTTTGCGCTCCCAGACTCGTTTTGGGCGCTACCGATGGCGTCAGATCCCGTTTTTATATTTTCCACTCACAGACTTGTTTTCGGCGGTACCGATGGAATCAGGTCTCGTTTCATGTTTTGCGCTCCTGGACCTATTTTGGGCGGTTCCGATGGCGTTGGGTCTCGTTTTCATGTTTTACGCTCCCGAACCCGTTTTGGGGGATACCGATGGCGTCAGGTCTCGCTTTCATGTTTTGCGCTCCCGAACTCGTTTTGGGCGATACCGATGGCATCAGGTCCCATTTTCATGTTTTGCTCTTCCGGACTCATTTCCGGTTGTACCGAGGGCGTCGAACCCAATTTTCATGTTTCACGCCCCCAGACTCGTTTTTGGCGGTACCAAGGTCGTCGGGTCCCGTTTTCATGTTTTACGCTCCCGGACTCGTTTTCGGCGGTACCGAGGGCGTCGAGTTCCGCTTTCATGTTTGGCGCTTCCTTGCTGGTTTTCGACGGTACCGAGGGCGACAGGTCCTATTTTCTTGTTTTGCGATCTTGGACTCGTTTGGGACGGTACCGTGGGTGTCGGGTCCCGTTTTAATGTTTTGCACTCTTAGACTCGTTTTGGGCGCTACCGAGGGTGTCATATCCCTTTTTATATTTTTCGCTCCCGGACTCATTTTCGGCGTTAACGAGGGCACCGGGTATCGTTTTCATGTTTTGCGCTCTCGGACCAGTTTTGGGCGGTACCGATGGCGTTCGGTCTCGTTTTCATGTTTTGCGCTCCAGAACCCGTTTTGGGCGGTTCCGATGGCGCCGGTCTCATTTTCATGTTTTGCGCTCCCAAATATGTTTTGGGTGGTAGCGAGGTCGTCGGGTTCCATTTGCTTGTTTTGCTTTCCCAGACTCATTTCCGGCGGTACCGAGGGCGTCGACCCCACTTTTCATGTTTCACGGCCCCAGACTTGTTTTCGGCGGTACCAAGGGCGTCGGGTCCCGTTTTCTTATTTTACGCTCCCGGACTCGTTTATGGCGATACCGAGGGCGTCGAGTCCCCATTTTTTGTTTAGCACTTTCGGATTGGTTTTTAGCGATACCGAGGGCGACGGGCCCCGTTTTTATGTTTTGTGCTCCCGAACACGTTTTAGGCGGTACTGAGGGCGCTTAGCCAAATTTTCATGTTTCACTCCCCTCGGACTCGTTTTCGGTGGTACCGAGGGTGTCCGGTCTCGTTTTCATATTTTGCGCTCTCTGACTCAATTTCGGCGGTACCGAGGGCATCGTGTCTCGTTTTTATGTTTTGTGTTCCCGGACTCATTTTCGGCGGTACCAAGAGCGTCGCGTCCCGTTTTCATGTTTTGCGCCCCCGGACTCGTTTACAACGGTACATAGTGCGTCGAGTCTCGTTTTCATGTTTTCTGCACTCCCGGACCCCTTTTGGGTGGTACCGAGTTCGTCGGATCACGATTTCATCTGTTGCGCTCCAAGACTTGTTTTGGGCGCTACTAAGGGCGCCGTGTCCCGTTTTCATGTTTTGCGCCCTTGTACTCATTTTCGACTGTACCGAGAGCGTCGGGTACCATTTTCGTGTTTTGCGCTCTTGGACTCATTTTCGCCGGTACCGAGGGCGTCGGGTCCCGTTTTCGTATTTTGCGCTCCTAGACTCATTTTCGCCGGTTCCGAGGGCGTCAGGTCTCGTTTTCATGTTTTGAGCTCTCGGACTCATTTTCGGCGATACTGAGGGCGTCGGGTCCCATTTTCATGTTTTGCGCTCTCGAAACTATTTCAGGCAGAATCGGGGGCATCAAGCCTAATTTTCATGTTTCACGCCCTCGGACTCTATTTCGGCGGTACCGAGGGCGTCAGGTCCCGTTTTCATGGTTTGCACTCCCGAACTCATTTTCGGCGGTACTGAGGGCGTCAGGTCTCATTTTCATGTTGTGCGGTTCCGGACTCATTTTCGGGTCTCATTTTCATATTTCGGGCGGAACCGAGGGCACCGAGTCCAATTTTCAAGTTTCACGCTACCAGACTCATTTTCAGCGGTACCAAGGGCGTCAGGTCTCGTATTCATGTTTTGCGCTCCCGGACTCCTTTTCGGCGGTACTGATGGCACCCGGTCCCATTGTCATGTTTTGTGCTCCCAGACCCGTTTTGCGAAAACCGAGGGTGCCGAGAGCAATTTTCATGTTTCGCGCTCCCGGACTCGTTTTCGGCGGTACCGAGGGCGTCGGGTCCCGTTTTCATGTTTTGCGCTTCACGACTCATTTCCCGAGAAAAAGTGGGCGTCGACCCCAATTTTCATATTTCACGCCCTCGGACTTGTTTTCGGCCGTACCGTGGGTGTCGGGTCCCGATTTCATGTTTTGCGCTCCTAAACTCGTTTTCAACGGTACCGAGGGCGTCGGGTCCCTCTTTCTTGTTTGGCGATTCCGTACTCATTTTCGGCGATACCGAGGGCGACGGGTCCTGTTTTCATTTTTTTCGCTCTCGGACTCGTTTTAGGCGGTACCAAGGGCGTCAGATCCCATTTTCATGTTTTGCGCTCCCGGAATCGTTTTCGACGGTTCCGAGGGCGATAGGTGTTGTTTTCATGTTTTTCGCTCCCGGACTCGTTTTAGGCGGTACCGAGGGCATCAGATCCCGTTTTCATGTTTTGCGCTCCCAGAATCATTTACGACGGTTTGATGGCATCGGGTCCCGTTTTAATGTTTTGCGATCCTGGACTCATTTAGGGCAGTACCGAGGGCGTCAATTCCTTTTTTCATGTTTTGTGCTCCTAGACTCGTTTTGGACGCTACCGAGGGCACCAGGTCTCGTTTTCATGTTTTGCGCTCCTGAACCCGTTTTAGGCCGTACCGAGGTCGTCGGGTCCCGTTTTCATGTTTTGCTCTCCCGGACTCATTTCCGGCGGTAGCGAGGGCGTCGACCCTAATTTTTATTTTTCACGCCCGCGGACTCATTTTCGGCAGTACCGAGGGCGTCAGGTCCCGTTTTTATGTTTTGCGCGTCGGGTCCCGTTTTCATGTTTTGTGCTTTCGAACCCATTTTAGGCGGTACCGAGGGCGTCAGATCTCGTTTTCATGTTTTGCGCTCCGGGAATCATTTTAGACGGTTCCACGGGCGTCGTGTCTCGTTTTCATGTTTTGCGATCCCAGACTCATTTGGGGCGGTACCGAGGGCGTCGGGTCCCGTATTCATGTTTTGCGCTCCCGTACTCGTTTTTGATGGTACCGAGGGCTACTAGTCCCGTTTTCATGTTTTGCGCTTCCGGACTCATTTTCGTCGGTACCGAGGGCGTCGGCTCACGTTTTCATGTTTTGTGATTCCGGACTCGTTTTCAACGATACCGAGGGCGTCGGGTCCCGTTTTTATGTTTTGCACTCCCGGAATCCGTTTTGGGCGTTACCGATGGCGCAAAGTCCAGTTTTCAAGTTTTGTGCTTCTGGACTAGTTTTGGGAGGTACTAAGGGCGTCGGGTCTAGTTTTGCGCTCCTCGACCCGTTTTGGGCGATACCGAGGGCGTCGGGTCTCGTTTTCATGTTTTGTTCTCCGGGACTCATTTTCGGGTACCGCTTTCATGTTTGGCGCTTCCGAACTCATTTTCGGCTGTACCGATGGCGTCGGGTCCCGTTTTCATGTTTTGCGCTCTCGGGCCAGTTTTTTGCGGTACCTAAGGCGTTGGATTCTGTTTTCAGGTTATGTGCTCCCATACTCGTTTTTGATGGTTCCAAGGGCATCTAGTCCCGTTTTCATGTTTTGCGATCCTAAACTCGTTTGGGCCGCTACCGAGGGCGCCGGGACCCATTTTCATGTTTTCGCTCCCGTACTTATTTTCGACGGTACCGAGGGCGTCTGGTCTAGTTATTATGTTTTGCGCTGAAAAACTCATTTTCAGCGGTACCGAGGGTGTCAGGTCACGTTTTCATATTTTTCGCTTACGGAACCATTTTCGACGGTACCAAGGGCGTCGGGTCACGTTTTCATGTTTTACACTCCCGAACCTGTTTTGGGCGTTACCGATGGCGTCAGGTCCAGTTTTCATGTTTTGTGCTCTCGGACTCGTTTTCGGCGCTACGTGGGCGTCAGAGCCTGTTTTCATTTTTTCCACTCACGAACTCATTTTCGGCAGTATTGATGGCATCGAGTCACTTTTTCATATTTTGCGCTCCCGGACTTATTTTCGAAGGTACCGAGGGCGTCAGAGCCCGTTTTCATATTTTCCACTCACGAACTCATTTTCGTTTTCATGTTTTGCGCTCCTGTACTAGTTTTGGGCGGTATTGACGGCGTCAGGTCCCGTTTTCATGTTTTGCGCTCCCGAACCTTTTTAGGGCGGTTCGGCTGGCACCCGACTCATTTTCATATTTTGCTCTCCCGAACCCATTTTGGGCGGTACCGAGGGCGTTAGGTCCCGTTTTAATATTTTGCACTCTCGGACTCATTTTCGGTGGTACCGAGGGCGTCGAGTCCCCTTTCATGTTTGGCACTTCCGAACTCATTTTCGGCGGTACCGAGGGTGACGAGTCCCGTTTTCATATTTTGCGCTCCGGAATCGTTTTTGACGGTTCAAAGGGCGTCGGGTCCCGTTTTCATGTTTTACGATCCCGTACTCGTTTGAGGCGGTACCGAGGGCGTAGAGTCCCGTTTTAATGTTTTGCGCTCCCGTACTCATTTTCGACGGTACCGAGGGCATCTGGTTCAGTTATTATGTTTTGCGCTCACAAACTTATTTTCGGCGGTATCGAGGGCGTCGGGTCACGTTTTCAGGTTTTGCGCTTACGGAATCGTTTTCGACTGTACCGAGGGCGTCGGGTCTCATTTTCCTATTTTGCACTCCCGAACCCGTTTTGGGCGTTACCGATGGTGCCAGGTCCACTTTTCATGTTTTGTGCTCTCGGACTCGTTTTGGGCGCTAACGAGTGCGTCAGATTCTGTTTTCATGTTTTCCGCTTCCGGACTCATTTTCGACGATACCGAGGGCGTCGGGTCACGTGTTCATATTTTGCGCTCCCGGACTTATTTTCGAAGGTACCGAGGGTGCCTAGTCTCTTTTTCATATTTTACGCTCCTGGACCCATTTTAGGCAGTATCGACGGCATCTGGTCATGTTTTATGTTTGCGCACCCGGACTCGTTTTGGGCGGTATCGAGGGTGCGGGGTCCCGTTTTGTTGTTTTGTGCTCTTAGACTTCTTTTGGGCGTTACCGAGGGCGTCGGATCCTGTTTTCATGTTTTGCACTCCCGGACTCATTTTCGACGGTACCGAGGGCGTGGTGTCCCGTTTTTTATGTTTTGCGCTACCGGTCCCGTTTTGGGCGGTGCCGAGAACGTCGGGTCCCATTTTCATGTTTTGTGCTCCCAGACTCTTTTCCGGGGGTACCGAGGGCGTCGACGTCAATATTTATATTTCACGCCCCTAGACTCGTTTTCGGCGATACCGAGGGCGTCGGGTCCCGTTTTCATGTTTTGCGCTCACGGAATCATTTTGGGCGCTACCGAGTGCGTCAAATCCTATTTTTATATTTTCCGCTCCCGGACTCATTTTCGACGGTACCGAGGGCATCAGGTATCATTTTCATGTTTTGTGCTCCCGAACCTGTTTAGGGCGGTTCCGATGGCGCCGGACTCATTTTCATGTTTGCTCTCCCGAACCTATTTTGGGCGGTACCGAGGGTGTCGGGTCCCGTTTTCATGTTTTATGCTCCCGGACTCATTTTCGGCGTTACCGAGGGTGTCGAGTCCCGCTTTCATGTTTGGTGCTTCCTAACTCCTTTTCGACGGTACTGAGGGCGACGAGTCATGTTTTTATGTTTTGCGCTTTCGTAACTGTTTTAGGCAGTACCGAGGGCATCAGATCTCATTTTCATGTTTTGCGCTCCCGAAATTATTTTCGACGGTTCAAAGGGCGTCAGGTCCCGTTTTTCATGTTTTGCGATCTTAGACTCGTTTGGGGCGGTACCGAGGGTGTCGGGTCCCGTTTTCATATTTTGCGCTCCCTTAATCGTTTTCGACGGTACCGAGGGCGTCTTGTCCAGTTATTATGTTTTGCACATTTTCGGCGGTATCGAGGTCGTCGGGTCACGTTTTCAGGTTTTGCGCTTCCGGAATCATTTTCGACGGTACCACGGGCATCGTTTCTCGTTTTCATGTTTTGCACTCTCGAACCCGTTTTGGGCGTTACTGATGGTCCAAGGTCCAATTTTCATATTTTGCGCTCTCGGACTTGTTTTGGGCGCTAACGACTACGTCATATCCCGATTTCATGTTTTCCGCTACCGGACTCGTTTTCGACAGTATTGAGGGCGTCGGGTCACGTTATCATATTTTGCGCTCTCGGACTTATTTTCGAAGGTACCGAGGGCGTTGAGTCTCTTTTCCATGTTTTGCACTCCTAGACCCGTTTTGGGCGGTATCGACGGCGTCGGGTCACGTTTTCATGTTTTACGGACCTAGACTCATTTTGGGCAGTATCGAGGGTGCGGGGTCCCGTTTTGATGTTTTGCGCTCCTGGACTTCTTTTGGGCGCTACCGAGGGCGTCAGATCTCGTTTTCATGTTTTGCGCTCCCGGACTCATTTTCGACGGTACCGAGGGCGCCGGGTCCCGTTTTTATGTTTTGCGCTTCCGGTCCCGTTTTGGGCAGTGCCGAAGGCGTCGGGTCCCGTTTTTATGTTTAGCGTTCCTAGACTCATTTTCGGGGGGTACCGAGGGCGTCGACGTTAATTTCCATATTTCACGCCTTCAGACTCATTTTCGACGGTACCGAGGGCGTCAAGTCAAGTTTTCATTTTTTGCGCTCCCGGACTCGTTTTGGGCGTTACTGAGGGCATCATATCCCGATTTTATATTTTTCGCTCTCGGACTCGTGTTCGGCGGTACCGAGGGCACCAAGTCTCATTTTTATATTTTGCGCTCCCAGACCTATTTTGGGCGGTACCGAGGTCGTCGGGTCCGATTTTCATGTTTTGCTCTCCCAGACTCATTTCCAGCGGTACCGAGGGCGTCGACCCCAATTTTCATGTTTCACGCCCCCGGGACTCGTTTTCGGCGGTACTGAGTGCGTCGGGTACCGTTTTCATGTTTTGCGCTCCCGGACTCATTTTCAGAGGTACCGAGGGCGTCGAGTCCCACTTTCATTTTGGCGCTTCCGGGCTCATTTTCGGCGATACCGAGGCTGACGAGTCCCATTTTCATGTTTTGCGCTTCCGAACCGTTTTTAGGCGGTACCGAGAGTGTCATATCTCATTTTCATGTTTTGCGCTCCCGGAATCGTTTTCGACTGTTCCAAAGGAGTCGGGTCCTGTTTTCTTGTTTTGCGATCCCTGACTCGTTTTGGGTGGTACCGAGGGCGTCGGGTCCCGTTTTCATGTTTTGCGCTCCCGTACTCGCTTTCGACGGTACCGAGGGAGACTGATCCTGTTTTCATGTTTTGCGCTCCCGGACTCATTTTCGTCGGTACTGAGTGCATCAGCTCCAATTTTCATGTTTAGCGCATCCAGACTCGTTTTTGACGGTATCGAGGGCGGCAGGTCCAATTTTTATGTTTAGCGCACCCGAACCCGTTTTGGCCGTTACCGATGGCGCAGGGTCCACTTTTCAAGTTCTGCGCTTCCGGACTGCTTTTGGTAGGTACTAAGGGCGCGGGTCTACTTTTCATGTTTCGCGCTCCCGGACTTGTTTTCAGCGGTACCGAGGGCGTCGGGTCACGTTTTCATATTTTGCGCTCCACGACCCATTTCAGGCGGTATCAAGGGTGTCGGGTCTCATTTTCATGTTTTGTTCTCCACGACTCATTTTCGGCGGTACTGAGGGCGTCGGGTTTCGCTTTCTTGTTTGGCACTTCCGGACTCATTTTCGGCGGTACCGAGGGCGCCGGGTCCCGTTTTCATGTTTTGCGCTCCCGGGCACTTTTTTTGCGGTGACTCGAGTGTTGGATCCCATTTTCATGTTTTGTGCTCCCGGACTCGTTTTCGACCGTTACTCGGTACCGAGGGCATCGAGTCCCGTTTTTATGTTTTGCAATCCCGGACTCGTTTTGGGCGCTAACGAGGGTGTCAAATCTCATTTTTATGTTTTCCGCTCCCGAACTCATTTTCGACTTGTTTTCGAAGGTATTGAGGGCACCAAGTCTCTTTTTCATGTTTTGCGCTCCTAGACCCGTTTTGGGCGGTATCGACGGCGTCGGGTCACGTTTTTCATGTTTTACGAAACCGGACTCATTTTGGGCGGTATCGAGGGTGCGGGGTCCCGTTTTGATGTTTTGCGCTCCGACACTTCTTTTGGGCGCTACCGAGGGCGTTGGATTTAATTTTCATGTTTTGCGCTCCCGGACTCATTTTCGACGGTACCAAGGGCGTCGGGTCCCGTTTTTATGTTTTGCGCTTTCGGTCCCATTTTGGGCAGTACCGAGGGCGTCGACGTTAATTTTCATATTTCACGCCCCGGGACTCGTTTTCGGCGGTACCGAGGGCGTGGGGGTCCTATTTTTATGTTTTCCGCTCCCGGACTCATATCCGGAGGTTCCGAGGGCGTCGGGTATAGTTTTCCGCTCCCAGATTCTTTTTCGATGGTAGTAAGGGCGTCGGGTCCTATTTTAATGTTTTGTGCACCCGAACCTATTTGAGCAGAACCGAGGGCGTCGAGCCTAAATTTCATGTTTTGTTATCCTGGACTCGTTTGGGGCGGTACCGAGGGCGTGGGGTCCCATTTTCATGTTTCACGCTCCCGAACTCATTTTTAGCGGTACCAAGGGCGCCAGGTCCTATTTTCATATTTTGCTCTTCTAGACTCATTTTCGGCGGTACGAGGGTGTCGGGACCCTTTTCATGTGTTGAGCTCCCGAACTAGTTTTGTGCGGTACCGAGGGCGCCGAGTCTAGTTTTCATGTTTTGCGCTCCCGGACTTATTTTTGGTGGTACCGAGGGCGTCAGGTCTCGTTTTCTTATTTTGTACTTCCGGACTCATTTTCAGCGGTATGAGGGCGTAGGGTCTCGTTTTCATGTTTTTCGCTCCCGGACCCGTTCCGGGCGGAACTGAGGGCGTCGGGTCACGTTTTCATGTTTTGCGCTTACATACTTGTTTTCGATGGTACCGAGTGCGTCGGGACCACTTTTCATGTTATGCACTCTCGAACACGTCTTGGGCGTTACCGATGGCGTCGGGTCCCGTTCTCAAGTTTTGCTCTCCCTGACTCATTTTGGGCGGTACCGGGGGTGTTGGGTCCTGCTTTCATGTTTGGCGCTTCCGGATTCGTTTTCGATGATTTCGAGGTCGCCGTGTTTCGTTTTCATATTTTGCGCTCCCGGACCCGTTTTAAGCGGTAGCGAGGGCGTCATATCTTGTTTTCATGTTTTGCGCTCCCGGACTCGTTTTGGACGGTGCCGAGGGCGTCGGGTCCCGTTTTCATGTCATGCGCTCCTAAACCCGTTTTGGGCGGTACGAAGGGCGTCGGGTCCAATTTTCATGCTTCGCGCTCTCCGACTCATTTTCTGCAGTACCGAGGGCGTCGAGTCCCATTTTCATGTTTTTCTCTTCCAGACTCATTTTCGGCGGTACGAGCGCGTCGGGTACTGTTTTCATGTTTTGCACTCCCGAACACATTTTGGGCGGTATCGAGGGTGTCGGGTCCCGTTCTCATGTTTTGCGCTCCCGGACTCATTTTGGGCGGTACCGAAGGCGCAAGTTATCGTTTTCATGTTTTGCGCTCCCGGACCCGTTTTAGGCGGTACCAAGGCCGTTCGATCCCGTTATCATCTTTTGTTCACCCGGGCCCATTTTGGGATGTACCGAGGGCGTCGGATCCCGTTTTCATGTTTTGCACTCCCGGACAAGTTTTCGACGGTACCGTGAGCGTCGGGTCCCATTTTTGTGTTTTGTGCTCGCGGACTCATTTCCATCGGGACCGAGGGCGTCAGGTATCGTTTTCATGTTTTCCGCTCCCGAACCCATTTCAGGCAAAACCGAGGGCGCCGAGTCCAATTTTCTGGTTTCGCGCTCCCGAACTCGTTTTCGACGGTATCGGGGGCGTCCGTTACCGTTTTCATGTTTTGCGCTGTCGAACTGGTTTTCGGCGGTACGAGGGCGTCGGGTCCCGTTTTCAAGTTTTGCGCTCCCAAACTTGTTTTGGGTGGTACCGAGGGTGTCGGATCCCATTCTCATGTTTTGCTCTCCCGGACTCGTTTTGTGCGGTATCGGGGGTGTTAGGTCCCGTTTTCATGTTTTGCGCTCCCGGACCTGTTTTGGACGGTACCGGGGGCGCCAAGTCAAATTTTCATTTTTTGCGCTCTTGGACTCGTTTTGGACGGTATCGAGGGCGTCGAGTCAAATTTTCATGTTTTGCGCTCCTGGACTCGTTTTGGGCGGTACTGAGGGTGGCGGGACCCGTTTTTATTTTTTGCGCTCCTGGACTCGATTTCAACGGTACCGAGGGCGTCGGGTCTCATTTTCATGTTTTTCGCTCCCAGAATCGTTTTGGGCGGTACCGAGGGTGCCGGGTCCCATTTTCATATTTTGCGCTCCCGGACTCATTTTGGGCGCTACCGAGGGTGTCAGATCCCGTTTTCTTGTTTTGCCCTTTCGGACACTTTTTCGACCATGTCGAGGGCGTCGGGTCCCATTTTCATGTTTTGCGCTACCGAACCGGTTTTCGATGGTACCACAGGAAGAAGGTCTCGTTTTCATGTTTTGCGCCCCCAAACTCATTTTCGACGGTAATGAGGGCGTCTGGTCCCGTTTTCATATTTTACGGTCCATAAATCGTTTTGGGCGGTACCGAGGGCGTCAGGTCCCGCTTTCATATTTGGCGCTTCCGGATTCATTTTCGGCGATACCGAGGGCGTCGTGCTTCGTTTTCATGTTTTGCGCTCCCGGACCCATTTTAAGCGGTAGCGAGGGCGTCATATATCATTTTCATGTTTTGCGCTCCCGAACTCATTTTGGACGGTGCCAAGGGTGTCGGGTCCCGTTTTGGGCGGTACGAAGGGCGTCGGGTCCAGTTTTCATATTTTGCGCACCCGAACTCGTTTTCGGTGGTATTGATGGTGTCGGGTCCCGTTTTCATGTTTTGCGCTCCCGGACTCATTTCCGACGGTACTAAGGGCGTCGGGTCTAGTTTTCATGTTTTATGCTCCAAACCCGTTCGGCCAGAACCGAGAGCGCCGAGCCCAATTTTCATGTTTGACGCCACCGGACCCGTTTCGGGCGGAATAGAAGGCGCCGAGTCCAATTTTCATGTTTCGCGCTCTCCGTCTCATTTTCCGCAGTACCGAGAGCGTCGAGTCCCATTTTCATGTTTTTCTCTTCTAGACACATTTTCGGCGGTTCAAGGGCGTCAGGTACCGTTTTCATGTTTTGCACTCCCGAACACATTTTGGGCGGTATCGAGGGTGTCGGGTCCCGTTTTCATGTTTTCTGCTCCCGAACTCATTTTTAACGGTACCGAAGGCGCAAGTTGTCGTTTTCATGTTTTGCGCTCTCGGACCCGTTTTAGGCTGTACCAAGACCGTTCGATGCCGTTATCATCTTTTGTTCTCCCGGACCCATTTTTGGATGTACCGAGGACGTCAAATCCCATTTTCATGTTTTGCGCTCCCGGACAAGTTTTCGACGGTACCGAGGGCGTCGGGTCCTATTTTCGTGTTTTGCGCTCTTGGACTCATTTCCATCGGGACCGAGGGCGTCGGGTCTCGTTTTCATGTTTTCCGCTCACGGACCCATTTCAGGCAAAACCGAGGGTGCCGAGTCTAATTTTCTGGTTTCGCACTCCCGGACTCGTTTTCGGCCGGATACCGGGGGTGTCAGGTACCATTTTCATGTTTTCCGCTGTCGGACTCATTTTCGGCGGTACGAGGGCATCGGGTCCCGTTTTCACGTTTTGCACTCCCGGACTCGTTTTGGGCGGTACCGAGTGTGCCAGGTCTCATTCTCATGTTTTGCGCTCCCGGACTCGTTTTCGACAATTTTCATTTTTCACGATCTCGAACTCGTTTGGGGCAATACCAAGGGCGCCAGGTCCCGATTTCATGTTTTGCACTCCAGTACTCGATTTCGACGATACCGAGGGTGTCTGGTCCCGTTTGCATATTTTGCGCTCCCGGGCTCATTTTCGGCGGTATCGAGGGCGTCGAGTTCCGTTTTTATGTTTTGCGCTTCCGTTTTCGACGCTACCGAGGGCGTCATATCTCTTTTTCTTGTTTTACGCTCCCAAACTTGCTTTTGGCGGTACCGAGGGCGTCAGATCTCTTTTTCATGTTTTACGTTGCTGGACTCGATTTGGGCGCTACTGAGCACGTCATATCCCTTTTTCATGTTTTGCGCTCTGGTACTCGTTTTCGATGATACCGAGGGCGTCAGATCCCGTTTTCATGTTTTACGCTCCCAGACTCGTTTACGACGGTTCCAAAGGCGTCGAATCCAGTTTTCATGTTTCGCGATCCCGGACTCTTTTAGGGCAATACCGAGGGCATCGGGTCCTGATTTCATGTTTTGCACTGCAGTAGTCGATTTCGACGGGACCGAGGGCGTCTAGTCTCGTTTTCATGTTTTGCGCTCCGGGACTTATTTTCGGCGGTATCGAGTGTATCGGGTTCCGTTTTAATGTTTTGCGCTTCCGGACACATTTTCGACGGTACTTAGGGCGTCGGGTCCCATTTTCATGTTTTGCGCCCCCGAACCCGTTTTGGGCGTTACTGATGGCATCGGGTCCAATTTTTATGTTTTTGCGCTCTCAAACTCGTTTTGGGCGCTACTGAGCGCGTCAGATCCCTTTTTCATGTTTTGCGCTCCTGGACTCGTTTTCGATGATACCGAGGGCGTCGAGTCCCGATTTCATATTTTATGCTCCCGAACTCATTTCCGTCGGTACCGAGGGAGTCAGATACCATTTTCATGTTTTCCGCTCCCCAGACTTATTTTCGACGATACTAAAGGCATCGTGTCCTGTTTTTTTTGTGCTCCCGAACTCGTTCGGTCAGAACCGAGGGCGCCGAGCTCAATTTTCATGTTTCACGCCATCGGCGACGATAGCGAGGGCGTCGGGTCTAGATTTCACGTTTTGCGCTCTCAAACTCATTTTCGGTTGTACCGAGGGCGTCCGGGAGCGCGAAACATGAAAATCAGACACTGTGCCCTCGGCTCCGCCCAAAATGGGTCCAGGAGCGGAAAATATTAAAACGAGACCTGACGCCCTCGTACCGCCGAATATGAGTCCGGAAGCACAAAATAAGAAAACGAAACCTGACGCCTTCGGTACCGCCTAAAATGAGTCTGGGATCGCAAAATAAGAAAACGGGACCCGACGCCCTTAGTACCGCCTAAAACGAGTTCGGGAACGCAAAACTTGAAAATTGGACTCGGCGCCCTCGGTATCGCCAAAAACGGGTTTGGAAGTGCAAAACATTTTCGGACCCGACGCCCTCGTACTATCAAAAATGAGTCTAGAAGAGCAAAAAATGAAAACGAGTCTGGAAGAGCAAAATATGAAAATGGGACCCGACGCCCTCGCTACCGCCGAAAATGATTTCGGGAGTGCAAAACATGAAAATTGTACTCGGCGCTCTCGATTCCGCCCGAAATGGGTCCGGGAGTGCAAAACCTGAAAATGGGACCCGACGCCCTCAGTCCTGCCAAAAATGAGTCCGGAATCACAAATCATGAAAACGAGACCTGATGCCCTCGCTACCGCCGAAAACGAGTCCAAGGGCGTGAAACATGAAAATTGGGCACGACGCCCTCGGTTCCACCCGAAATGGGTCCGCAAAACATGAAAAATGGACTTAGCGCCCTCGGTACCATCCAAAACGAGTTCGGGACTGCAAAACATGAAAATATGACCCAATGCCCTCAGTTCCGCCGAAAATGAGTTGGGAGGAGCAAAACATGAAAACGGGACTCTACGCCCTTGGTACCGCCGAAAAAGAGTCCGGGAGCGCGAAACATGAAAATTGGACTAGACGCCCTCGGTTTCGCCCGAAACGGGTCCAACAGTGGAAAACATGAAAACGAGACCCGATGCCCTCGAACCGCCGAAAATTGGTCCGGAAGCACAAAATAAGAAAATGAGACCTAACGCCCTCGGTACCGCCGAAAAATAGTCCGGGAGCGCAAAATTAGAAAACGGGACCTGACGCCCTCAGTATCGCCCAAAACGAGTCCGGGAGCGCAAAACATGAAAACTGGACCCAGTGCCCTCAGTACCGCCCAAAATAAGTCCGGGAGCGCAAAACATGAAAACGAGTATGGAAGAGCAAAACATGAAAACGGGACTCGTGGCCCTCGATACCGTCCAAAACGAGTTCGGGAGCGCAAAACATGAAAACGGGACGATATGCCCTCAGTACCACCCAAAACGAGTCCGGGAGGGAAAAATATGAAAATTGCACTTGGCGCCCTCGGTAACGCCCAAAATGGCTTCGGGTGCGCAAAACATGAAAACTGGACTCGACGCCCTCGTACTGCCGAAAATGAGTCTAGAAGAGCAAAACATGAAACTGGGACCCGACACGCTCGCTACCGCCGAAAAAGAGTCCGAGAGAGCAGAACATGAAAACGAGACCTGACGCCCTCGATACCGTTGAAAACGGGTCCGGGGGCATGAAACATTAAAATTGGACTCGGCGATCTCGGTTCCGCCCGAACGGGTTTGGACTTCTACGCCCTTTAGTACCGCTGAAAATGAGTCCGGGAGCGGAAAACATGAAAATGATCCCTGGCGCCCTTGGTACCGCCCAAAACGAGTCCGAGAGCGCAAAACATGAAAACGGGAGCCGACGCCCTCGCTACTGTCAAAACGAGTCCGGGAGGGCTAAACATGAAAACGGGACCTGACGCCCTCGGTATCGTCGAAAACGGGTCCAGGAGTGCAAAACATAAAAAAGGGATCTGACGCGCTTAGTAGCGCCAAAATCGAGTGTGAGAGCACAAAACATGAAAACGGTACCGGGGGCGCCCAAATCGAGTTCGGAGCGCAAAACCTGAAAACGGTTCCGGACGCCCCTAGTACCATCGAAAACGAGTCTGAGAGCGCGAAACTAGAAAATTGGATTCGGCGCCCTCGGTTCCGCCCGAAATGTATTCGGGAGCGGAAAATAAGAAAATGAGACCCGACGACCTCGGTACCGGCGAAAATGAGTCCGAGAGCGCAAAACACGAAAATGGGACCCGACTCCTTCGGAACAGTCAAAAATGAGTCTGGGAGCGCGAAACATGAAAACGCGACCCGACTCTCTCGTTACCGTCAAAAATAAGTTCGGGAGTGCAAAACATAAAAATGAGACCCGACGCCCTCGGTACCGTAGAAAATGAGTCCGGGAGCGAAAAACATGAAAATGGGATCTGATGCCCTTGGTAGCGGACAAAACGAGTCCGAGAGCGCAAAAACATGAAAACTGGACCCGGCGCCATCGGTAATGCCCGAAACGGGCTAGGGAGCGCAAAGCATGAAAACGAAACCTGACGCCCTCGGTATCGCCGAAAACGAGTCCGGGAGCGTAAAATAAGAAAACGGGGCCAGACGCCCTCGGTACCGTCAAAAACGAGTACGGGAGCGCAAAACATGAAAATGGGGTTCGACGCCCTCGATACCGCCCCAAACGAGTCTTGGATCGCAAACATGAAAACGATATTGACGCCCTTGGAACCGTCGAAAACGAGTCCGGGAGGGCACAATAAGAAAACTGGACCCGACGCCCTTAGTACCGCCGAAAATGAGTCCGAGAGCGCGGAACATGAAAATGAGCTCTCAGTACCATCGAAAACTTGTTCAGGGGCGTGAAACATTAAAATTAGGCTCGGCGCTCTCGGTTCTGCCCGAACGGGTTCGAGAGCACAAAACTTGAAAACAGGACCCAATGCCCTTAGTACCGCCGAAAATGGGTCCGGGAGCGTTAAATTGTACCATACGCCCTCAGTACCTCTGGAAATGAGTCCGGGAGCGCAAAACACGAAAATGGGACCCGACACCCCCGGTACAGTCGAAAACAAGTCCGGGAGCGCAAAACATGAAAAAGGGATGTGACTCGCTCGATAGCGCCCAAAAACCAGTCCGGGAGCACAAAAAATGAAAACGGAACACGGCACCCTCGATACCGCCCAAAATGATTCCGAGAGCGCAAAATATGAACATGGTAACCAATGCCCTAGGTACCGTCGAAAATGAGTCAGGGAGTGCAAAGCATGAAAATAGTACACGACACCCTCGGTACCGCCGGAAATGAGTCCGAGAGCGTAAACATGAAAATGGGACTCGACGCCCTCGGTACCGTCAAAAATGAGTCGGGGTGGGCAAAACATGAAAACGGGACCCGACGCCCTCGGTTTTGTCGAAAATGAGTCCAAAAGCGTAAAACATGAAAAAGGGATACGACGCACTTAGTAGCGCCCAAAACGAGTCTGGGAACGCAAAACATGAGAACGGTACCCGACGCCCTCAGTCCTGATAAAAATGAGTCTGGGAGCGAAAAACATGAAAACGGCACCAGACGCCCTCGGTACCGCCAAAAACGAGTTCGGGAGCGCGAAACCTGAAAATTAGAATCGGCGCCCTCGGTTCCGCCCGAAATGTGTCCGGGAGCGGAAAAAATGAAAACGACACCTGACGTCCTCGGTACCGATAAAAATGAGTCTACGAGTACAAAACATGAAAATGGGACCCAACTCCTTCTTAACTGTCGAAAATGAGTACGGGGACGCAAAATATGAAAACGGGACCCGACGTCCTCGGTAGCACCCAAAACAAGTCCGCTAGCGCCAAACATGAAAACGGGACCCGATGGCCTTGGTACCACCCAAAACGGGTCCGGGATCGCAAAACATGAAAACGAGACCCGACGCCCTCGGTACTGCCGAAAACGAATCTGAGAGCAGAAAACATGAAAAAGGGATCTGACGCCCCCGGTACCGCCAAAAACGAGTTCGGGTGCGCAAAACCTGAAAATTGGAATCGGCACCCTCGGTTCCGCCCGAAATGGGTCCGGGAGCGGAAAAAATGAAAACAAGACCCGATGTCCTCGGTACCGACAGAAATGAGTCTGAGAGCGCAAAACACAAAAATGAGACACAACTCCTTCTTAACTGTCGAAAACGAGTACGGGGACGCAAAACATGAAAACGGGACCCGACGCACTCGGTAGTGTTAATTGAAAATGGGGCCAAAATTTTTGAAATACTCAAATAACTTATTCAAATAGTTGTTTCTAATGCATCTTACTTATGTTTTGGGAGAAAATAGTATTGTAGAATATTCATATCAAAGTGTTAATTGAAGAATCTTATAATAGACATAATCAGGAGTAATTATATTTATTTACACGAAACTATATGTATTTATGGGGCCAAAATTTAAAAAAAAAAGTCAAACAACTTGTTTAAATAGCGGTTTTTAATGCATCTTACTTATGTTTTGTGCCAAATTAGCATCATAGAATATTCGTATCAAAGTTTTGATTAGATAATCTTATGATAGGCATAATTAGGAGTAATTATATTAATTTGCACGAAATTATATGTAGTTATGCGGCAAAAAGTTTGTAAAACTCAATTAACTGGTTTAAACTGCTGTTTTTTAATGCATCTTACTTATGTTTTGTGCAATCTTAGTGATGTAGAATATTCATATCGAAGTATTAATTGGATAATCATCTAATAGGCACAATTAGGAGTAATTATATTAATTTTCACGAAATTATAAGTAGTTATGAGACAATAATTTTTGAAAATCATAAACAACTTTTTTAAACAACGAGTTTCAAATGTATCTTATTTATGTTTTATGAAAAATTACTGTTATAGGATATTCATATTGGAGTGTTAATTGGATAATTATATAATAGGCATAATTAGGAGTAATTATATTAATTTGCGCAAAGTTTACGTGCGGTTATGCAAAGAAATATTTTTAAAAAACTCAAACAAATTGTTTAAACAAATTTTTAAATCATCTAAATTTTTTATGCAAAATTCATGTCGTAGAATGTTCATATCGAAGTATTAATTGGATAATTTTCTAATAGGCATAATTATGAGTGATATATTAATTTTCACGAAATTATTTATCGTTATGAGGCAATGAATATTAAAAATCTTAAACAACTTGTTTAAACAGAAATTTTAAATGTATCTTACTTATGCCTTATGTAAAATTAGTGTCCTATGATATTCATATTGAAGTGTTAATTTGACAATCTTATAATAGACGTAGTTAGGAGTAATTATATTAATTCGCTCGAAATTATGTGTAGTTTTGATGCAAAAAATGTTGAAAATCTTAAACAACTTGCTTAAAAAAACAGTTTTGAATGCATCTTACTTATATTTTGTGCAAAATTAACATCATAGAATATTCATATCTAAGTTTTAATTGCACAGTCATATAATAAACATAATTAGAAGTAATGATACTAAGAAATTATATGTAGTTATGCGGCCAACAATTTTCAAAAACTCAAACAACTTGTTTAAACAATTGTTTTCAAGGTGCATCTTATTGATGTTTTGTGCGAAATTTGTGTCCTAAAATGTTCATATCGAAGTGTTAATTGGATAATGTTCTCATGGGTATAATTATGAGTAATTATATTAATTTTCACGATATTATGTATAGTTATGAGTCAAAAAATATTAAAAATCTTAAACAACCCGTTTAAACAAATGTTTCTAATATATCTTACTTATGTTTTATGAAAAATTAGTGTCGTAGGATATTCATATCGATTGAAAAATCTTATAATAGGCATAATTAGGAGTAATTATATTAATTTGCATGAAATTATGTGTACTTATGCGGCCAATGTTTATTAAAAAAATACAAACAACTTGTTTAAACAAATTTGTTTTAATGCATCCTACTTATGTCTTGTGCAAAATTAGTATCGTAGAATGTTCATATGGAAGTTTTAATTAGCTAATATTTTAATTGGCATAGTTAAGAGTAATTATATAAATTTGTACGAAATTATATGTAGTTATGAGGCCAAATTTTTGAAAAACTTAACTTTTTAAATAGCAGTTTCTAATACATCTTACTTATATTTCGAGGAAAAAGAGCGCCCTAAATATTCGTTTTGAAGTGTTAATTGAATAACCTTATAATAGATATAATTAGGAGTAATTATATTAATTTGCACCAAATTATGCGTAGTTATGCGGCCAAAAATTTTCATAAAGGCAAACAACTTGTTTAAACATCAGTTTTAGTGCATCTTACTTAAGTTTTGTGCAATATTAGCGTTATAGAATATTCATATCGAGGTTTTAATTGGAAAATTTTATAATAGGTGTAATTAGGAGTAATTATATTAATTTTCATGAAATTATATGTAGTTATGCGACCAAAGATTTTTAAAAACTCAAACAATTTGTTTAAACAACAGCTTTTAACGCATCTTACTTATGTTTTGTGCCAAATTAGCGTCATAGATTATTCATATCAAAGTTTTAATTAGATAATCTTATAATAGGCATGATTAGAGTAATTATGTGAATTTGCACGAAATTATATGTAGTTATTCAAAAAAGGTTTGATAAACTCAATCAACTAGTTTAAACTGCTTTTTTTTATTTCATCTTACTTATGTTTTGTGCAAATTTAGTGTCGTAGAATGCTCATATTGATGTATTAATTAGATAATATTCTAATAGGCACAATTAGGAGTAATTATATTAATTTTGACGAAATTATAAGTAGTTATGAGACAGTTAATTTTGAAAATATTAAACAATTTTTTTAAACAAATGAGCTTCCAAATGTATCTTATTTATGTTTTTTGAAAAAATATTATTATAGGATATTCATATTGTAGGTTTAATTGGATAATTATATAATAGGCATAATTAGGAGTAATTATATTAATTTGCGCGAAGTTATGTGCGATTCTGTGAAAAAAAAAATTAGAAAACTCAAACAAATTGTTTAGATAGTTGTTTTTAATGCATCTTACTTATTTTTTTATGCAAAATTCGTGTCGTAGAATGTTCATATCGAAGGTATTAATTGGATAATCTTCTAATAGGCATAAAAACGAGTAATTATATTAATTGTTATGAACTTATTCATCGTTATGAGGAAATAAATTTTAATAATCTTAAACAACTTGTTTAACACAAGAATTTCTAATGTATCTTACTTATCTCTTATGTAAAATTAGTGTCCTATGATATTCATATCGAAGTGTTAATTTGACAATCTTATAATAGACATAGTTATGAGTAATTATATTAATTCGCTCAAAATTATGTGTAGTTTCGATGCAAAAAATGTTGAAAATCTTAAACAACTTGTTTAAAAAACAGTTTTGAATGCATCTTACTTATATTTTGTGCAAAATTAACGTCATAGAATATTCATATCTAAGTTTTAATTGCACAGTCATATAATAGGGATAATTAGAAGTAATGATATTAATTTTCAAGAAATTATATGTAGTTATGCGACCAACAACTTTCAAAAACTCAAACAACTTGTTTAAACAATTGTTTTCAATGCATCTTATTTATGTTTTGTGCGAAATTTGTGTCCTAAAATGTTCATATCGAAGTGTTAATTGGATAATCTTCTAATAGGCATAATTACGAGTAATTATATTAATTTTCACGAAATTATGTATAGTTATGAGTCAAAAAATGTTAAAAATCTTAAACAACTTGTTTAAACAATGAGTTTCTAATATATTTTACTTATGTTTTATGAAAAAAATAGTGTCATAGGATGTTCATATTGAAGTGTTAATTAGACAATCTAATAGGCATAATTTAGAGTAATTATATTAATTTTCATGAAATTATGTGTAGTTATGCGGCCAAAAATTTCGAAAAACACAAACAACTTGTTTAAACAATTTGTTTTTAATGCATCCTACTTATGTCTTGTGCAAAATTAGTGTCGTAGAATGTTCATATCGAAGTGTTAATTGACTAATATTTTAATGAGCATAATTAGGAGTAATTATATTAATTTTTACGAAATTATATGTAGTTATGAGGCCAAAAATTTTGAAAAACAAAACATTTTTATATAGCAGTTTCTAGTGCATCTTACTTATGTTTTGAGGAAAAATAGTGCCATAAAATATTATTTTTGAAGTGTTCATTAAAAAATCTTATCATAGGGATAATTATGAGTAAATATATTAATTTTCACGAAATTATGTGTAGATATGCGGCAAAACAATTTCATTAAGGCAAACAACTTGATTAAACAGATCGTTTTAACCACATCTTACTTATGTTTTGTGCAATATTAGCATTATAGAATATTCATATCGAAGTTTTATTTGGACAATTTTATAATAGGCGTGATTAGGAATAATTATTTTAATTTTCATGAAATTATGTGTAGTTATGCGGCCAAAAAAATTGAAAAACTCAAACAACTTGTTTGAACGCAATGATTTTAACGCATCTTACTTATATTTTGCACAAAATTAGCGTTATAGAATATTCATATCGAAGTTTTAATTAGACAACTTTATAATAGGAGTAATTTGGAGTAGTTATATTAATTTTCACGATATTATGTGTAGTTATGAGGGAAACAATGTTGAAAACTCAAACAAGTTGTTTAAATTGCGGTTTCTAATGCACCATACTTATGTTTTGTGAAAAATTAGTATCGTAGAATATTCATATCAAAGCGTTAAGTAAAAAATCTTATAACGAACGTAATTATGAGTAATTATATTAATTTATAAGAAATTATGTGCGGTTATGCGGCGAGAAAATTTGGAAAGATCAAACAACTTGTTTAAAACAATTGTTTTTAATGCATCTTACTTATGTTTTGTGCAAAATTAGTGTTGTAGAATAATCATATCGAAGTTTTAATTAAAGAATCTTATAATAGGCATATTTAGGAGTAATTATATTAATTTATAAGAAATTATGTTCGGCTATGCGACCAAAATTTTTGAAAAACTCAACTTGTTAAAACAAATTTGTTTTTAATGCATCTTACTTATGTTTTATGCAAAATTAGTGTCGTAGAATATTCATATCAAAGTTTTATTTGGAAGATCACATAACAGGCTTGTTGAGGAGTAATTATATTAATTTATAAGAAATTATGTGTAATAATGCGGCCAAAATTTTTAAAAAACTCAAACAACTTGTCTAAACAAATTTGTTTTTAAAGCCTCCTACATATGTTTTGTGCCAAATTAGTGTTGTAGAATGTTCATATTGAAGTGTTAATTAGATGATCTTTTAATAGGCATAATTAGGAGTGATTATTTTATTTTTCACTAAATTATGTGTAGTTATGGGGCCAAAAATTTTGAAATACTCAAATAACTTTTTCAAATAGTTTGTTTCTAATGCATCTTACTTATGTTTCGGGAGAAAATAGTGTCGTAGAATATTCATATCGAAGTGTTAATTGAAAAACCTTATAATACGCATAATTAGGAGTAATTATAATTATTTGCACAAAACTATATGTATTTATGGGGCCAAAATTTTAAAAAAAAATCAAACAACTTGTTTAAACAATGAGTTTTTAATGCATCTTACTTATGTTTTGTGCCAAATTAGCATCATAGAATATTCGTATCAAAGTTTTGATTAGATAATCTTATGATAGGCATAATTAGGAGTAATTATATTAATTTGCACGAAATTATATGTAGTTATGCGGCAAAAAGTTTGTAAAACTCAATTAATGGTTTAAACTGCTGTTTTTTAATGCATCTTACTTATGTTTTGTGCAATCTTAGTGATGTAGAATATTCATATCGAAGTATTAATTGGATAATCATCTAATAGGCACAATTAGGAGTAATTATATTAATTTTCATGAAATTATAAGTAGTTATGAGACAATAATTTTTGAAAATCATAAACAACTTTTTTAAACAACGATTTCAAATGTATCTTATTTATGTTTTATGAAAAATTACTTTGTTATAGGATATTCATATTGGAGTGTTAATTGGATAATTATATAATAGGCATAATTAGGAGTAATTATATTAATTTGCGCAAAGTTTACGTGCGGTTATGCAAAGCAAATATTTTTAAAAAACTCAAACAAATTGTTTAAACATGAGTTTTTAATCATCTAAATTTTTTATGCAAAATTCATGTCGTAGAATGTTCATATCGAAGTATTAATTGGATAATTTTCTAATAGGCATAATTATGAGTGATATATTAATTTTCACGAAATTATTTATCGTTATGAGGCAATGAATATTAAAAATCTTAAACAACTTGTTTAAACGAAATTTTAAATGTATCTTACTTATGCCTTATGTAAAATTAGTGTCCTATGATATTCATATTGAAGTGTTAATTTGACAATCTTATAATAGACGTAGTTAGGAGTAATTATATTAATTCGCTCGAAATTATGTGTAGTTTTGATGCAAAAAATGTTGAAAATCTTAAACAACTTGCTTAAAAAAAACAGTTTTGAATGCATCTTACTTATATTTTGTGCAAAATTAACATCATAGAATATTCATATCTAAGTTTTAATTGCACAGTCATATAATAAACATAATTAGAAGTAATGATACTAAGAAATTATATGTAGTTATGCGGCCAACAATTTTCAAAAACTCAAACAACTTGTTTAAACAATTGTTTTCAGTGCATCTTATTGATGTTTTGTGCGAAATTTGTGTCCTAAAATGTTCATATCGAAGTGTTAATTGGATAATATTCTCATGGGTATAATTATGAGTAATTATATTAATTTTCACGATATTATGTATAGTTATGAGTCAAAAAATATTAAAAATCTTAAACAACCTGTTTAAACAAATGGTTTCTAATATATCTTACTTATGTTTTATGAAAAATTAGTGTCGTAGGATATTCATATCGATTGGAAAATCTTATAATAGGCATAATTAGGAGTAATTATATTAATTTGCATGAAATTATGTGTACTTATGCGGCCAATGTTTATTAAAAAAATACAAACAACTTGTTTAAACAATTTGTTTTAATGCATCCTACTTATGTCTTGTGCAAAATTAGTATCGTAGAATGTTCATATGGAAGTTTTAATTAGCTAATATTTTAATTGGCATAGTTAAGAGTAATTATATAAATTTGTATGAAATTATATGTAGTTATGAGGCCAAATTTTTTGAAAAACATAACTTTTTAAATAGCAGTTTCTAATACATCTTACTTATATTTCGAGGAAAAATAGCGCCCTAAATATTCGTTTTGAAGTGTTAATTGAATAACCTTATAATAGATATAATTAGGAGTAATTATATTAATTTGCACCAAATTATGCGTAGTTATGCGGCCAAAAATTTTCATAAAGGCAAACAACTTGTTTAAACATCGCTTTAGTGCATCTTACTTAAGTTTTGTGCAATATTAGCGTTATAGAATATTCATATCGAGGTTTTAATTGAAAAATTTTATAATAGGTGTAATTAGGAGTAATTATATTAATTTTCATGAAATTATATGTAGTTATGCGACCAAAGATTTTTAAAAACTCAAACAATTTGTTTAAACAACAGTTTTTAACGCATCTTACTTATGTTTTGTGCCAAATTAGCGTCATAGATTATTCATATCAAAGTTTTAATTAGATAATCTTATAATAGGCATGATTAGAGTAATTATGTTAAATTGCACGAAATTATATGTAGTTATTCAGCAAAAGGTTTGATAAACTCAATCAACTAGTTTAAACTGCTTTTTTTTATTTCATCTTACTTATGTTTTGTGCAAATTTAGTGTCGTAGAATGCTCATATTGATGTATTAATTAGATAATATTCTAATAGGCACAATTAGGAGTAATTATATTAATTTTGACGAAATTATAAGTAGTTATGAGACAGTTAATTTTGAAAATATTAAACAATTTTTTTAAATGAGTTCCAAATGTATCTTATTTATGTTTTTTGAAAAAATATTATTATAGGATATTCATATTGTAGGTTTAATTGGATAATTATATAATAGGCATAATTAGGAGTAATTATATTAATTTGCGCGAAGTTATGTGCGATTCTGTGACAAAAAAATTAGAAAACTCAAACAAATTGTTTAGATAGTTGTTTTTAATGCATCTTACTTATTTTTTTATGCAAAATTCGTGTCGTAGAATGTTCATATCGAAGGTATTAATTGGATAATCTTCTAATAGGCATAAAAACGAGTAATTATATTAATTGTTATGAACTTATTCATCGTTATGAGGAAATAAATTTTAATAATCTTAAACAACTTGTTTAACACAGCAATTTCTAATGTATCTTACTTATCTCTTATGTAAAATTAGTGTCCTATGATATTCATATCGAAGTGTTAATTTGACAATCTTATAATAGACATAGTTATGAGTAATTATATTAATTCGCTCAAAATTATGTGTAGTTTCGATGCAAAAAATGTTGAAAATCTTAAACAACTTGCTTAAAAAAAACAGTTTTGAATGCATCTTACTTATATTTTGTGCAAAATTAACATCATAGAATATTCATATCTAAGTTTTAATTGCACAGTCATATAATAAACATAATTAGAAGTAATGATATTAATTTTCAAGAAATTATATGTAGTTATGCGGCCAACAACTTTCAAAAACTCAAACAACTTGTTTAAACAATTGTTTTCAATGCATCTTATTTATGTTTTGTGCGAAATTTGTGTCCTAAAATGTTCATATCGAAGTGTTAATTGGATAATCTTCTAATAGGCATAATTACGAGTAATTATATTAATTTTCACGAAATTATGTATAGTTATGAGTCAAAAAATGTTAAAAATCTTAAACAACTTGTTTAAACAATAGCTTTCTAATATATTTTACTTATGTTTTATGAAAAAAATAGTGTCATAGGATGTTCATATTGAAGTGTTAATTAGACAATCTAATAGGCATAATTTAGAGTAATTATATTAATTTTCATGAAATTATGTGTAGTTATATGCGGCCAAAAATTTCGAAAAACACAAACAACTTGTTTAAACAAATGTTTTTAATGCATCCTACTTATGTCTTGTGCAAAATTAGTGTCGTAGAATGTTCATATCGAAGTGTTAATTGACTAATATTTTAATGAGCATAATTAGGAGTAATTATATTAATTTTTACGAAATTATATGTAGTTATGAGGCCAAAAATTTTGAAAAACAAAACATTTTTATATAGCGCTTTCTAGTGCATCTTACTTATGTTTTGAGGAAAAATAGTGCCATAAAATATTATTTTTGAAGTGTTCATTAAAAAATCTTATCATAGGGATAATTATGAGTAAATATATTAATTTTCACGAAATTATGTGTAGATATGCGGCAAAACAATTTCATTAAGGCAAACAACTTGATTAAACAATGCTTTAACCACATCTTACTTATGTTTTGTGCAATATTAGCATTATAGAATATTCATATCGAAGTTTTATTTGGACAATTTTATAATAGGCGTGATTAGGAATAATTATTTTAATTTTCATGAAATTATGTGTAGTTATGCGGCCAAAAAAATTGAAAAACTCAAACAACTTGTTTGAATGCAAGCTTTTAACGCATCTTACTTATATTTTGCACAAAATTAGCGTTATAGAATATTCATATCGAAGTTTTAATTAGACAACTTTATAATAGGAGTAATTTGGAGTAGTTATATTAATTTTCACGATATTATGTGTAGTTATGAGGGAAACAATGTTGAAAACTCAAACAAGTTGTTTAAATTGCGCTTCTAATGCACCATACTTATGTTTTGTGAAAAATTAGTATCGTAGAATATTCATATCAAAGCGTTAAGTAAAAAATCTTATAACGAACGTAATTATGAGTAATTATATTAATTTATAAGAAATTATGTGCGCTTATGCGGCCAAAAATTTGGAAAGATCAAACAACTTGTTTAAAACAAATTGCTTTTTAATGCATCTTACTTATGTTTTGTGCAAAATTAGTGTTGTAGAATAATCATATCGAAGTTTTAATTAAAGAATCTTATAATAGGCATATTTAGGAGTAATTATATTAATTTATAAGAAATTATGTTCGGCTATGCACCAAAATTTTTGAAAAACTCAACTTGTTAAAACAAATTGTTTTTAATGCATCTTACTTATGTTTTATGCAAAATTAGTGTCGTAGAATATTCATATCAAAGTTTTATTTGGAAGATCACATAACAGGCTTGTTGAGGAGTAATTATATTAATTTATAAGAAATTATGTGTAATAATGCGGCCAAAATTTTTAAAAAACTCAAACAACTTGTCTAAACAAATGCTTTTAAAGCCTCCTACATATGTTTTGTGCCAAATTAGTGTTGTAGAATGTTCATATTGAAGTGTTAATTAGATGATCTTTTAATAGGCATAATTAGGAGTGATTATTTTATTTTTCACTAAATTATGTGTAGTTATGGGGCCAAAAATTTTGAAATACTCAAATAACTTTTTCAAATAGTCAAGTTTCTAATGCATCTTACTTATGTTTCGGGAGAAAATAGTGTCGTAGAATATTCATATCGAAGTGTTAATTGAAAAACCTTATAATACGCATAATTAGGAGTAATTATAATTATTTGCACAAAACTATATGTATTTATGGGGCCAAAATTTTAAAAAAAAATCAAACAACTTGTTTAAACAAAAGTAGCTTTTAATGCATCTTACTTATGTTTTGTGCCAAATTAGCATCATAGAATATTCGTATCAAAGTTTTGATTAGATAATCTTATGATAGGCATAATTAGGAGTAATTATATTAATTTGCACGAAATTATATGTAGTTATGCGGCAAAAAGTTTGTAAAACTCAATTAACTCGTTTAAACTGCTTTTTTTAATGCATCTTACTTATGTTTTGTGCAATCTTAGTGATGTAGAATATTCATATCGAAGTATTAATTGGATAATCATCTAATAGGCACAATTAGGAGTAATTATATTAATTTTCACGAAATTATAAGTAGTTATGAGACAATAATTTTTGAAAATCATAAACAACTTTTTTAAACAACAAATTTCAAATGTATCTTATTTATGTTTTATGAAAAATTACTGTTATAGGATATTCATATTGGAGTGTTAATTGGATAATTATATAATAGGCATAATTAGGAGTAATTATATTAATTTGCGCAAAGTTTACGTGCGCTTATGCAAAGAAATATTTTTAAAAAACTCAAACAAATTGTTTAAACAAATAGCTTTTAAATCATCTAAATTTTTTATGCAAAATTCATGTCGTAGAATGTTCATATCGAAGTATTAATTGGATAATTTTCTAATAGGCATAATTATGAGTGATATATTAATTTTCACGAAATTATTTATCGTTATGAGGCAATGAATATTAAAAATCTTAAACAACTTGTTTAAACAGAAATTTTAAATGTATCTTACTTATGCCTTATGTAAAATTAGTGTCCTATGATATTCATATTGAAGTGTTAATTTGACAATCTTATAATAGACGTAGTTAGGAGTAATTATATTAATTCGCTCGAAATTATGTGTAGTTTTGATGCAAAAAATGTTGAAAATCTTAAACAACTTGCTTAAAAAAACAGTTTTGAATGCATCTTACTTATATTTTGTGCAAAATTAACATCATAGAATATTCATATCTAAGTTTTAATTGCACAGTCATATAATAAACATAATTAGAAGTAATGATACTAAGAAATTATATGTAGTTATGCGGCCAACAATTTTCAAAAACTCAAACAACTTGTTTAAACAATTGTTTTCAGTGCATCTTATTGATGTTTTGTGCGAAATTTGTGTCCTAAAATGTTCATATCGAAGTGTTAATTGGATAATGTTCTCATGGGTATAATTATGAGTAATTATATTAATTTTCACGATATTATGTATAGTTATGAGTCAAAAAATATTAAAAATCTTAAACAACCTGTTTAAACAAATGGCTTCTAATATATCTTACTTATGTTTTATGAAAAATTAGTGTCGTAGGATATTCATATCGATTGAAAATCTTATAATAGGCATAATTAGGAGTAATTATATTAATTTGCATGAAATTATGTGTACTTATGCGGCCAATGTTTATTAAAAAAATACAAACAACTTGTTTAAACAAATGCTTTAATGCATCCTACTTATGTCTTGTGCAAAATTAGTATCGTAGAATGTTCATATGGAAGTTTTAATTAGCTAATATTTTAATTGGCATAGTTAAGAGTAATTATATAAATTTGTACGAAATTATATGTAGTTATGAGGCCAAATTTTTTGAAAAACTTAACTTTTTAAATAGCGCTTTCTAATACATCTTACTTATATTTCGAGGAAAAAGAGCGCCCTAAATATTCGTTTTGAAGTGTTAATTGAATAACCTTATAATAGATATAATTAGGAGTAATTATATTAATTTGCACCAAATTATGCGTAGTTATGCGGCCAAAAATTTTCATAAAGGCAAACAACTTGTTTAAATCAGTTTTAGTGCATCTTACTTAAGTTTTGTGCAATATTAGCGTTATAGAATATTCATATCGAGGTTTTAATTGGAAAATTTTATAATAGGTGTAATTAGGAGTAATTATATTAATTTTCATGAAATTATATGTAGTTATGCGACCAAAGATTTTTAAAAACTCAAACAATTTGTTTAAACAACAGCTTTTTAACGCATCTTACTTATGTTTTGTGCCAAATTAGCGTCATAGATTATTCATATCAAAGTTTTAATTAGATAATCTTATAATAGGCATGATTAGAGTAATTATGTGAATTTGCACGAAATTATATGTAGTTATTCAGCAAAAGGTTTGATAAACTCAATCAACTAGTTTAAACTGCTTGTTTTTATTTCATCTTACTTATGTTTTGTGCAAATTTAGTGTCGTAGAATGCTCATATTGATGTATTAATTAGATAATATTCTAATAGGCACAATTAGGAGTAATTATATTAATTTTGACGAAATTATAAGTAGTTATGAGACAGTTAATTTTGAAAATATTAAACAATTTTTTTAAACAGCAGTTCCAAATGTATCTTATTTATGTTTTTTGAAAAAATATTATTATAGGATATTCATATTGTAGGTTTAATTGGATAATTATATAATAGGCATAATTAGGAGTAATTATATTAATTTGCGCGAAGTTATGTGCGATTACGCAGCAGAAAAAAAAAATTAGAAAACTCAAACAAATTGTTTAGATAGTTGTTTTTAATGCATCTTACTTATTTTTTTATGCAAAATTCGTGTCGTAGAATGTTCATATCGAAGGTATTAATTGGATAATCTTCTAATAGGCATAAAAACGAGTAATTATATTAATTGTTATGAACTTATTCATCGTTATGAGGAAATAAATTTTAATAATCTTAAACAACTTGTTTAACACAAAGCAATTTCTAATGTATCTTACTTATCTCTTATGTAAAATTAGTGTCCTATGATATTCATATCGAAGTGTTAATTTGACAATCTTATAATAGACATAGTTATGAGTAATTATATTAATTCGCTCAAAATTATGTGTAGTTTCGATGCAAAAAATGTTGAAAATCTTAAACAACTTGTTTAAAAAACAGTTTTGAATGCATCTTACTTATATTTTGTGCAAAATTAACGTCATAGAATATTCATATCTAAGTTTTAATTGCACAGTCATATAATAGGGATAATTAGAAGTAATGATATTAATTTTCAAGAAATTATATGTAGTTATGCGGCCAACAACTTTCAAAAACTCAAACAACTTGTTTAAACAATTGTTTTCAATGCATCTTATTTATGTTTTGTGCGAAATTTGTGTCCTAAAATGTTCATATCGAAGTGTTAATTGGATAATCTTCTAATAGGCATAATTACGAGTAATTATATTAATTTTCACGAAATTATGTATAGTTATGAGTCAAAAAATGTTAAAAATCTTAAACAACTTGTTTAAACAAAGCAGCTTTCTAATATATTTTACTTATGTTTTATGAAAAAAATAGTGTCATAGGATGTTCATATTGAAGTGTTAATTAGACAATCTAATAGGCATAATTTAGAGTAATTATATTAATTTTCATGAAATTATGTGTAGTTATGCGGCCAAAAATTTCGAAAAACACAAACAACTTGTTTAAACAAATTGTTTTTAATGCATCCTACTTATGTCTTGTGCAAAATTAGTGTCGTAGAATGTTCATATCGAAGTGTTAATTGACTAATATTTTAATGAGCATAATTAGGAGTAATTATATTAATTTTTACGAAATTATATGTAGTTATGAGGCCAAAATTTTGAAAAACAAAACATTTTTATATAGCGCTTTCTAGTGCATCTTACTTATGTTTTGAGGAAAAATAGTGCCATAAAATATTATTTTTGAAGTGTTCATTAAAAAATCTTATCATAGGGATAATTATGAGTAAATATATTAATTTTCACGAAATTATGTGTAGATATGCGGCAAAACAATTTCATTAAGGCAAACAACTTGATTAAACAATCGTTTTAACCACATCTTACTTATGTTTTGTGCAATATTAGCATTATAGAATATTCATATCGAAGTTTTATTTGGACAATTTTATAATAGGCGTGATTAGGAATAATTATTTTAATTTTCATGAAATTATGTGTAGTTATGCGGCCAAAAAAATTGAAAAACTCAAACAACTTGTTTGAACAATGCTTTTAACGCATCTTACTTATATTTTGCACAAAATTAGCGTTATAGAATATTCATATCGAAGTTTTAATTAGACAACTTTATAATAGGAGTAATTTGGAGTAGTTATATTAATTTTCACGATATTATGTGTAGTTATGAGGGAAACAATGTTGAAAACTCAAACAAGTTGTTTAAATTGCAGTTTCTAATGCACCATACTTATGTTTTGTGAAAAATTAGTATCGTAGAATATTCATATCAAAGCGTTAAGTAAAAAATCTTATAACGAACGTAATTATGAGTAATTATATTAATTTATAAGAAATTATGTGCAGTTATGCGGCCAGAAAATTTGGAAAGATCAAACAACTTGTTTAAAACAAATTGTTTTTAATGCATCTTACTTATGTTTTGTGCAAAATTAGTGTTGTAGAATAATCATATCGAAGTTTTAATTAAAGAATCTTATAATAGGCATATTTAGGAGTAATTATATTAATTTATAAGAAATTATGTTCGGCTATGCAGCCAAAATTTTTGAAAAACTCAACTTGTTAAAACAATTGTTTTTAATGCATCTTACTTATGTTTTATGCAAAATTAGTGTCGTAGAATATTCATATCAAAGTTTTATTTGGAAGATCACATAACAGGCTTGTTGAGGAGTAATTATATTAATTTATAAGAAATTATGTGTAATAATGCGGCCAAAATTTTTAAAAAACTCAAACAACTTGTCTAAACAAATTTGTTTTTAAAGCCTCCTACATATGTTTTGTGCCAAATTAGTGTTGTAGAATGTTCATATTGAAGTGTTAATTAGATGATCTTTTAATAGGCATAATTAGGAGTGATTATTTTATTTTTCACTAAATTATGTGTAGTTATGGGGCCAAAAATTTTGAAATACTCAAATAACTTTTTCAAATAGTCAAGCTTCTAATGCATCTTACTTATGTTTCGGGAGAAAATAGTGTCGTAGAATATTCATATCGAAGTGTTAATTGAAAAACCTTATAATACGCATAATTAGGAGTAATTATAATTATTTGCACAAAACTATATGTATTTATGGGGCCAAAATTTTAAAAAAAAAAAAAAATCAAACAACTTGTTTAAACAGCAGAGTTTTTAATGCATCTTACTTATGTTTTGTGCCAAATTAGCATCATAGAATATTCGTATCAAAGTTTTGATTAGATAATCTTATGATAGGCATAATTAGGAGTAATTATATTAATTTGCACGAAATTATATGTAGTTATGCGGCAAAAAGTTTGTAAAACTCAATTAACTGGTTTAAACTGCTTTTTTTTAATGCATCTTACTTATGTTTTGTGCAATCTTAGTGATGTAGAATATTCATATCGAAGTATTAATTGGATAATCATCTAATAGGCACAATTAGGAGTAATTATATTAATTTTCACGAAATTATAAGTAGTTATGAGACAATAATTTTTGAAAATCATAAACAACTTTTTTAAACAACAGTTTCAAATGTATCTTATTTATGTTTTATGAAAAATTACTGTTATAGGATATTCATATTGGAGTGTTAATTGGATAATTATATAATAGGCATAATTAGGAGTAATTATATTAATTTGCGCAAAGTTTACGTGCAGTTATGCAGCAAATATTTTTAAAAAACTCAAACAAATTGTTTAAACAGCAGTTTTTAAATCATCTAAATTTTTTATGCAAAATTCATGTCGTAGAATGTTCATATCGAAGTATTAATTGGATAATTTTCTAATAGGCATAATTATGAGTGATATATTAATTTTCACGAAATTATTTATCGTTATGAGGCAATGAATATTAAAAATCTTAAACAACTTGTTTAAACAGAAATTTTAAATGTATCTTACTTATGCCTTATGTAAAATTAGTGTCCTATGATATTCATATTGAAGTGTTAATTTGACAATCTTATAATAGACGTAGTTAGGAGTAATTATATTAATTCGCTCGAAATTATGTGTAGTTTTGATGCAAAAAATGTTGAAAATCTTAAACAACTTGCTTAAAAAACAGTTTTGAATGCATCTTACTTATATTTTGTGCAAAATTAACATCATAGAATATTCATATCTAAGTTTTAATTGCACAGTCATATAATAAACATAATTAGAAGTAATGATACTAAGAAATTATATGTAGTTATGCGGCCAACAATTTTCAAAAACTCAAACAACTTGTTTAAACAATTGTTTTCAGTGCATCTTATTGATGTTTTGTGCGAAATTTGTGTCCTAAAATGTTCATATCGAAGTGTTAATTGGATAATGTTCTCATGGGTATAATTATGAGTAATTATATTAATTTTCACGATATTATGTATAGTTATGAGTCAAAAAATATTAAAAATCTTAAACAACTTTGTTTAAACAAATGTTTCTAATATATCTTACTTATGTTTTATGAAAAATTAGTGTCGTAGGATATTCATATCGATTGAAAAATCTTATAATAGGCATAATTAGGAGTAATTATATTAATTTGCATGAAATTATGTGTACTTATGCGGCCAATGTTTATTAAAAAAATACAAACAACTTGTTTAAACAATTGTTTTAATGCATCCTACTTATGTCTTGTGCAAAATTAGTATCGTAGAATGTTCATATGGAAGTTTTAATTAGCTAATATTTTAATTGGCATAGTTAAGAGTAATTATATAAATTTGTACGAAATTATATGTAGTTATGAGGCCAAATTTTTTGAAAAACTTAACTTTTTAAATAGCAGTTTCTAATACATCTTACTTATATTTCGAGGAAAAAGAGCGCCCTAAATATTCGTTTTGAAGTGTTAATTGAATAACCTTATAATAGATATAATTAGGAGTAATTATATTAATTTGCACCAAATTATGCGTAGTTATGCGGCCAAAAATTTTCATAAAGGCAAACAACTTGTTTAAACATCAGTTTTAGTGCATCTTACTTAAGTTTTGTGCAATATTAGCGTTATAGAATATTCATATCGAGGTTTTAATTGGAAAATTTTATAATAGGTGTAATTAGGAGTAATTATATTAATTTTCATGAAATTATATGTAGTTATGCGACCAAAGATTTTTAAAAACTCAAACAATTTGTTTAAACAACAGTTTTTAACGCATCTTACTTATGTTTTGTGCCAAATTAGCGTCATAGATTATTCATATCAAAGTTTTAATTAGATAATCTTATAATAGGCATGATTAGAGTAATTATGTGAATTTGCACGAAATTATATGTAGTTATTCAGCAAAAGGTTTGATAAACTCAATCAACTAGTTTAAACTGCTGTTTTTTATTTCATCTTACTTATGTTTTGTGCAAATTTAGTGTCGTAGAATGCTCATATTGATGTATTAATTAGATAATATTCTAATAGGCACAATTAGGAGTAATTATATTAATTTTGACGAAATTATAAGTAGTTATGAGACAGTTAATTTTGAAAATATTAAACAATTTTTTTAAACAGCAGTTCCAAATGTATCTTATTTATGTTTTTTGAAAAAATATTATTATAGGATATTCATATTGTAGGTTTAATTGGATAATTATATAATAGGCATAATTAGGAGTAATTATATTAATTTGCGCGAAGTTATGTGCAGTTACGCAGCAAAAAAAATTAGAAAACTCAAACAAATTGTTTAGATAGTTGTTTTTAATGCATCTTACTTATTTTTTTATGCAAAATTCGTGTCGTAGAATGTTCATATCGAAGGTATTAATTGGATAATCTTCTAATAGGCATAAAAACGAGTAATTATATTAATTGTTATGAACTTATTCATCGTTATGAGGAAATAAATTTTAATAATCTTAAACAACTTGTTTAACACAGCAATTTCTAATGTATCTTACTTATCTCTTATGTAAAATTAGTGTCCTATGATATTCATATCGAAGTGTTAATTTGACAATCTTATAATAGACATAGTTATGAGTAATTATATTAATTCGCTCAAAATTATGTGTAGTTTCGATGCAAAAAATGTTGAAAATCTTAAACAACTTGTTTAAAAAACAGTTTTGAATGCATCTTACTTATATTTTGTGCAAAATTAACGTCATAGAATATTCATATCTAAGTTTTAATTGCACAGTCATATAATAGGGATAATTAGAAGTAATGATATTAATTTTCAAGAAATTATATGTAGTTATGCGGCCAACAACTTTCAAAAACTCAAACAACTTGTTTAAACAATTGTTTTCAATGCATCTTATTTATGTTTTGTGCGAAATTTGTGTCCTAAAATGTTCATATCGAAGTGTTAATTGGATAATCTTCTAATAGGCATAATTACGAGTAATTATATTAATTTTCACGAAATTATGTATAGTTATGAGTCAAAAAATGTTAAAAATCTTAAACAACTTGTTTAAACAGCAGTTTCTAATATATTTTACTTATGTTTTATGAAAAAAATAGTGTCATAGGATGTTCATATTGAAGTGTTAATTAGACAATCTAATAGGCATAATTTAGAGTAATTATATTAATTTTCATGAAATTATGTGTAGTTATGCGGCCAAAAATTTCGAAAAACACAAACAACTTGTTTAAACAAATTTGTTTTTAATGCATCCTACTTATGTCTTGTGCAAAATTAGTGTCGTAGAATGTTCATATCGAAGTGTTAATTGACTAATATTTTAATGAGCATAATTAGGAGTAATTATATTAATTTTTACGAAATTATATGTAGTTATGAGGCCAAAAATTTTGAAAAACAAAACATTTTTATATAGCAGTTTCTAGTGCATCTTACTTATGTTTTGAGGAAAAATAGTGCCATAAAATATTATTTTTGAAGTGTTCATTAAAAAATCTTATCATAGGGATAATTATGAGTAAATATATTAATTTTCACGAAATTATGTGTAGATATGCGGCAAAACAATTTCATTAAGGCAAACAACTTGATTAAACAGTCGTTTTAACCACATCTTACTTATGTTTTGTGCAATATTAGCATTATAGAATATTCATATCGAAGTTTTATTTGGACAATTTTATAATAGGCGTGATTAGGAATAATTATTTTAATTTTCATGAAATTATGTGTAGTTATGCGGCCAAAAAAATTGAAAAACTCAAACAACTTGTTTGAACAGCAGTTTTTAACGCATCTTACTTATATTTTGCACAAAATTAGCGTTATAGAATATTCATATCGAAGTTTTAATTAGACAACTTTATAATAGGAGTAATTTGGAGTAGTTATATTAATTTTCACGATATTATGTGTAGTTATGAGGGAAACAATGTTGAAAACTCAAACAAGTTGTTTAAATTGCAGTTTCTAATGCACCATACTTATGTTTTGTGAAAAATTAGTATCGTAGAATATTCATATCAAAGCGTTAAGTAAAAAATCTTATAACGAACGTAATTATGAGTAATTATATTAATTTATAAGAAATTATGTGCAGTTATGCGGCCAGAAAATTTGGAAAGATCAAACAACTTGTTTAAAACAGCTGTTTTTAATGCATCTTACTTATGTTTTGTGCAAAATTAGTGTTGTAGAATAATCATATCGAAGTTTTAATTAAAGAATCTTATAATAGGCATATTTAGGAGTAATTATATTAATTTATAAGAAATTATGTTCGGCTATGCAGCCAAAATTTTTGAAAAACTCAACTTGTTAAAACAGCAATTGTTTTTAATGCATCTTACTTATGTTTTATGCAAAATTAGTGTCGTAGAATATTCATATCAAAGTTTTATTTGGAAGATCACATAACAGGCTTGTTGAGGAGTAATTATATTAATTTATAAGAAATTATGTGTAATAATGCGGCCAAAATTTTTAAAAAACTCAAACAACTTGTCTAAACAGCTGTTTTTAAAGCCTCCTACATATGTTTTGTGCCAAATTAGTGTTGTAGAATGTTCATATTGAAGTGTTAATTAGATGATCTTTTAATAGGCATAATTAGGAGTGATTATTTTATTTTTCACTAAATTATGTGTAGTTATGGGGCCAAAAATTTTGAAATACTCAAATAACTTTTTCAAATAGCTGTTTCTAATGCATCTTACTTATGTTTCGGGAGAAAATAGTGTCGTAGAATATTCATATCGAAGTGTTAATTGAAAAACCTTATAATACGCATAATTAGGAGTAATTATAATTATTTGCACAAAACTATATGTATTTATGGGGCCAAAATTTTAAAAAAAAATCAAACAACTTGTTTAAACAGCAGTTTTTAATGCATCTTACTTATGTTTTGTGCCAAATTAGCATCATAGAATATTCGTATCAAAGTTTTGATTAGATAATCTTATGATAGGCATAATTAGGAGTAATTATATTAATTTGCACGAAATTATATGTAGTTATGCGGCAAAAAGTTTGTAAAACTCAATTAACTGGTTTAAACTGCTGTTTTTTAATGCATCTTACTTATGTTTTGTGCAATCTTAGTGATGTAGAATATTCATATCGAAGTATTAATTGGATAATCATCTAATAGGCACAATTAGGAGTAATTATATTAATTTTCACGAAATTATAAGTAGTTATGAGACAATAATTTTTGAAAATCATAAACAACTTTTTTAAACAACAGTTTCAAATGTATCTTATTTATGTTTTATGAAAAATTACTGTTATAGGATATTCATATTGGAGTGTTAATTGGATAATTATATAATAGGCATAATTAGGAGTAATTATATTAATTTGCGCAAAGTTTACGTGCAGTTATGCAGCAAATATTTTTAAAAAACTCAAACAAATTGTTTAAACAGCAGTTTTTAAATCATCTAAATTTTTTATGCAAAATTCATGTCGTAGAATGTTCATATCGAAGTATTAATTGGATAATTTTCTAATAGGCATAATTATGAGTGATATATTAATTTTCACGAAATTATTTATCGTTATGAGGCAATGAATATTAAAAATCTTAAACAACTTGTTTAAACAGAAATTTTAAATGTATCTTACTTATGCCTTATGTAAAATTAGTGTCCTATGATATTCATATTGAAGTGTTAATTTGACAATCTTATAATAGACGTAGTTAGGAGTAATTATATTAATTCGCTCGAAATTATGTGTAGTTTTGATGCAAAAAATGTTGAAAATCTTAAACAACTTGCTTAAAAAAACAGTTTTGAATGCATCTTACTTATATTTTGTGCAAAATTAACATCATAGAATATTCATATCTAAGTTTTAATTGCACAGTCATATAATAAACATAATTAGAAGTAATGATACTAAGAAATTATATGTAGTTATGCGGCCAACAATTTTCAAAAACTCAAACAACTTGTTTAAACAATTGTTTTCAGTGCATCTTATTGATTTTTGTGCGAAATTTGTGTCCTAAAATGTTCATATCGAAGTGTTAATTGGATAATGTTCTCATGGGTATAATTATGAGTAATTATATTAATTTTCACGATATTATGTATAGTTATGAGTCAAAAAATATTAAAAATCTTAAACAACCTGTTTAAACAGCGGTTTTTCTAATATATCTTACTTATGTTTTATGAAAAATTAGTGTCGTAGGATATTCATATCGATTGAAAAATCTTATAATAGGCATAATTAGGAGTAATTATATTAATTTGCATGAAATTATGTGTACTTATGCGGCCAATGTTTATTAAAAAAATACAAACAACTTGTTTAAACAGCTGTTTTAATGCATCCTACTTATGTCTTGTGCAAAATTAGTATCGTAGAATGTTCATATGGAAGTTTTAATTAGCTAATATTTTAATTGGCATAGTTAAGAGTAATTATATAAATTTGTACGAAATTATATGTAGTTATGAGGCCAAATTTTTTGAAAAACTTAACTTTTTAAATAGCAGTTTCTAATACATCTTACTTATATTTCGAGGAAAAAGAGCGCCCTAAATATTCGTTTTGAAGTGTTAATTGAATAACCTTATAATAGATATAATTAGGAGTAATTATATTAATTTGCACCAAATTATGCGTAGTTATGCGGCCAAAAATTTTCATAAAGGCAAACAACTTGTTTAAACATCAGTTTTAGTGCATCTTACTTAAGTTTTGTGCAATATTAGCGTTATAGAATATTCATATCGAGGTTTTAATTGGAAAATTTTATAATAGGTGTAATTAGGAGTAATTATATTAATTTTCATGAAATTATATGTAGTTATGCGACCAAAGATTTTTAAAAACTCAAACAATTTGTTTAAACAACAGTTTTTAACGCATCTTACTTATGTTTTGTGCCAAATTAGCGTCATAGATTATTCATATCAAAGTTTTAATTAGATAATCTTATAATAGGCATGATTAGAGTAATTATGTGAATTTGCACGAAATTATATGTAGTTATTCAGCAAAAGGTTTGATAAACTCAATCAACTAGTTTAAACTGCTGTTTTTTATTTCATCTTACTTATGTTTTGTGCAAATTTAGTGTCGTAGAATGCTCATATTGATGTATTAATTAGATAATATTCTAATAGGCACAATTAGGAGTAATTATATTAATTTTGACGAAATTATAAGTAGTTATGAGACAGTTAATTTTGAAAATATTAAACAATTTTTTTAAACAGCAGTTCCAAATGTATCTTATTTATGTTTTTTGAAAAATATTATTATAGGATATTCATATTGTAGGTTTAATTGGATAATTATATAATAGGCATAATTAGGAGTAATTATATTAATTTGCGCGAAGTTATGTGCGTTACGCAGCAAAAAAAATTAGAAAACTCAAACAAATTGTTTAGATAGTTGTTTTTAATGCATCTTACTTATTTTTTTATGCAAAATTCGTGTCGTAGAATGTTCATATCGAAGGTATTAATTGGATAATCTTCTAATAGGCATAAAAACGAGTAATTATATTAATTGTTATGAACTTATTCATCGTTATGAGGAAATAAATTTTAATAATCTTAAACAACTTGTTTAACACAGCAATTTCTAATGTATCTTACTTATCTCTTATGTAAAATTAGTGTCCTATGATATTCATATCGAAGTGTTAATTTGACAATCTTATAATAGACATAGTTATGAGTAATTATATTAATTCGCTCAAAATTATGTGTAGTTTCGATGCAAAAAATGTTGAAAATCTTAAACAACTTGTTTAAAAAACAGTTTTGAATGCATCTTACTTATATTTTGTGCAAAATTAACGTCATAGAATATTCATATCTAAGTTTTAATTGCACAGTCATATAATAGGGATAATTAGAAGTAATGATATTAATTTTCAAGAAATTATATGTAGTTATGCGGCCAACAACTTTCAAAAACTCAAACAACTTGTTTAAACAATTGTTTTCAATGCATCTTATTTATGTTTTGTGCGAAATTTGTGTCCTAAAATGTTCATATCGAAGTGTTAATTGGATAATCTTCTAATAGGCATAATTACGAGTAATTATATTAATTTTCACGAAATTATGTATAGTTATGAGTCAAAAAATGTTAAAAATCTTAAACAACTTGTTTAAACAGCAGTTTCTAATATATTTTACTTATGTTTTATGAAAAAAATAGTGTCATAGGATGTTCATATTGAAGTGTTAATTAGACAATCTAATAGGCATAATTTAGAGTAATTATATTAATTTTCATGAAATTATGTGTAGTTATGCGGCCAAAAATTTCGAAAAACACAAACAACTTGTTTAAACAGCTGTTTTTAATGCATCCTACTTATGTCTTGTGCAAAATTAGTGTCGTAGAATGTTCATATCGAAGTGTTAATTGACTAATATTTTAATGAGCATAATTAGGAGTAATTATATTAATTTTTACGAAATTATATGTAGTTATGAGGCCAAAAATTTTGAAAAACAAAACATTTTTATATAGCAGTTTCTAGTGCATCTTACTTATGTTTTGAGGAAAAATAGTGCCATAAAATATTATTTTTGAAGTGTTCATTAAAAAATCTTATCATAGGGATAATTATGAGTAAATATATTAATTTTCACGAAATTATGTGTAGATATGCGGCAAAACAATTTCATTAAGGCAAACAACTTGATTAAACAGTCGTTTTAACCACATCTTACTTATGTTTTGTGCAATATTAGCATTATAGAATATTCATATCGAAGTTTTATTTGGACAATTTTATAATAGGCGTGATTAGGAATAATTATTTTAATTTTCATGAAATTATGTGTAGTTATGCGGCCAAAAAAATTGAAAAACTCAAACAACTTGTTTGAACAGCAGTTTTTAACGCATCTTACTTATATTTTGCACAAAATTAGCGTTATAGAATATTCATATCGAAGTTTTAATTAGACAACTTTATAATAGGAGTAATTTGGAGTAGTTATATTAATTTTCACGATATTATGTGTAGTTATGAGGGAAACAATGTTGAAAACTCAAACAAGTTGTTTAAATTGCAGTTTCTAATGCACCATACTTATGTTTTGTGAAAAATTAGTATCGTAGAATATTCATATCAAAGCGTTAAGTAAAAATCTTATAACGAACGTAATTATGAGTAATTATATTAATTTATAAGAAATTATGTGCAGTTATGCGGCCAGAAAATTTGGAAAGATCAAACAACTTGTTTAAAACAGCTGTTTTTAATGCATCTTACTTATGTTTTGTGCAAAATTAGTGTTGTAGAATAATCATATCGAAGTTTTAATTAAAGAATCTTATAATAGGCATATTTAGGAGTAATTATATTAATTTATAAGAAATTATGTTCGGCTATGCAGCCAAAATTTTTGAAAAACTCAACTTGTTAAAACAGCTGTTTTTAATGCATCTTACTTATGTTTTATGCAAAATTAGTGTCGTAGAATATTCATATCAAAGTTTTATTTGGAAGATCACATAACAGGCTTGTTGAGGAGTAATTATATTAATTTATAAGAAATTATGTGTAATAATGCGGCCAAAATTTTTAAAAAACTCAAACAACTTGTCTAAACAGCTGTTTTTAAAGCCTCCTACATATGTTTTGTGCCAAATTAGTGTTGTAGAATGTTCATATTGAAGTGTTAATTAGATGATCTTTTAATAGGCATAATTAGGAGTGATTATTTTATTTTTCACTAAATTATGTGTAGTTATGGGGCCAAAAATTTTGAAATACTCAAATAACTTTTTCAAATAGCTGTTTCTAATGCATCTTACTTATGTTTCGGGAGAAAATAGTGTCGTAGAATATTCATATCGAAGTGTTAATTGAAAAACCTTATAATACGCATAATTAGGAGTAATTATAATTATTTGCACAAAACTATATGTATTTATGGGGCCAAAATTTTAAAAAAAATCAAACAACTTGTTTAAACAGCAGTTTTTAATGCATCTTACTTATGTTTTGTGCCAAATTAGCATCATAGAATATTCGTATCAAAGTTTTGATTAGATAATCTTATGATAGGCATAATTAGGAGTAATTATATTAATTTGCACGAAATTATATGTAGTTATGCGGCAAAAAGTTTGTAAAACTCAATTAACTGGTTTAAACTGCTGTTTTTTAATGCATCTTACTTATGTTTTGTGCAATCTTAGTGATGTAGAATATTCATATCGAAGTATTAATTGGATAATCATCTAATAGGCACAATTAGGAGTAATTATATTAATTTTCACGAAATTATAAGTAGTTATGAGACAATAATTTTTGAAAATCATAAACAACTTTTTTAAACAACAGTTTCAAATGTATCTTATTTATGTTTTATGAAAAATTACTGTTATAGGATATTCATATTGGAGTGTTAATTGGATAATTATATAATAGGCATAATTAGGAGTAATTATATTAATTTGCGCAAAGTTTACGTGCAGTTATGCAGCAAATATTTTTAAAAACTCAAACAAATTGTTTAAACAGCAGTTTTTAAATCATCTAAATTTTTTATGCAAAATTCATGTCGTAGAATGTTCATATCGAAGTATTAATTGGATAATTTTCTAATAGGCATAATTATGAGTGATATATTAATTTTCACGAAATTATTTATCGTTATGAGGCAATGAATATTAAAAATCTTAAACAACTTGTTTAAACAGAAATTTTAAATGTATCTTACTTATGCCTTATGTAAAATTAGTGTCCTATGATATTCATATTGAAGTGTTAATTTGACAATCTTATAATAGACGTAGTTAGGAGTAATTATATTAATTCGCTCGAAATTATGTGTAGTTTTGATGCAAAAAATGTTGAAAATCTTAAACAACTTGCTTAAAAAAACAGTTTTGAATGCATCTTACTTATATTTTGTGCAAAATTAACATCATAGAATATTCATATCTAAGTTTTAATTGCACAGTCATATAATAAACATAATTAGAAGTAATGATACTAAGAAATTATATGTAGTTATGCGGCCAACAATTTTCAAAAACTCAAACAACTTGTTTAAACAATTGTTTTCAGTGCATCTTATTGATGTTTTGTGCGAAATTTGTGTCCTAAAATGTTCATATCGAAGTGTTAATTGGATAATGTTCTCATGGGTATAATTATGAGTAATTATATTAATTTTCACGATATTATGTATAGTTATGAGTCAAAAAATATTAAAAATCTTAAACAACCTGTTTAAACAGCGGTTTCTAATATATCTTACTTATGTTTTATGAAAAATTAGTGTCGTAGGATATTCATATCGATTGAAAAATCTTATAATAGGCATAATTAGGAGTAATTATATTAATTTGCATGAAATTATGTGTACTTATGCGGCCAATGTTTATTAAAAAAATACAAACAACTTGTTTAAACAATTGTTTTAATGCATCCTACTTATGTCTTGTGCAAAATTAGTATCGTAGAATGTTCATATGGAAGTTTTAATTAGCTAATATTTTAATTGGCATAGTTAAGAGTAATTATATAAATTTGTACGAAATTATATGTAGTTATGAGGCCAAATTTTTTGAAAAACTTAACTTTTTAAATAGCAGTTTCTAATACATCTTACTTATATTTCGAGGAAAAAGAGCGCCCTAAATATTCGTTTTGAAGTGTTAATTGAATAACCTTATAATAGATATAATTAGGAGTAATTATATTAATTTGCACCAAATTATGCGTAGTTATGCGGCCAAAAATTTTCATAAAGGCAAACAACTTGTTTAAACATCAGTTTTAGTGCATCTTACTTAAGTTTTGTGCAATATTAGCGTTATAGAATATTCATATCGAGGTTTTAATTGGAAAATTTTATAATAGGTGTAATTAGGAGTAATTATATTAATTTTCATGAAATTATATGTAGTTATGCGACCAAAGATTTTTAAAAACTCAAACAATTTGTTTAAACAGCAGTTTTTAACGCATCTTACTTATGTTTTGTGCCAAATTAGCGTCATAGATTATTCATATCAAAGTTTTAATTAGATAATCTTATAATAGGCATGATTAGAGTAATTATGTGAATTTGCACGAAATTATATGTAGTTATTCAGCAAAAGGTTTGATAAACTCAATCAACTAGTTTAAACTGCTGTTTTTTATTTCATCTTACTTATGTTTTGTGCAAATTTAGTGTCGTAGAATGCTCATATTGATGTATTAATTAGATAATATTCTAATAGGCACAATTAGGAGTAATTATATTAATTTTGACGAAATTATAAGTAGTTATGAGACAGTTAATTTTGAAAATATTAAACAATTTTTTTAAACAGCAGTTCCAAATGTATCTTATTTATGTTTTTTGAAAAAATATTATTATAGGATATTCATATTGTAGGTTTAATTGGATAATTATATAATAGGCATAATTAGGAGTAATTATATTAATTTGCGCGAAGTTATGTGCAGTTACGCAGCAAAAAAAATTAGAAAACTCAAACAAATTGTTTAGATAGTTGTTTTTAATGCATCTTACTTATTTTTTTATGCAAAATTCGTGTCGTAGAATGTTCATATCGAAGGTATTAATTGGATAATCTTCTAATAGGCATAAAAACGAGTAATTATATTAATTGTTATGAACTTATTCATCGTTATGAGGAAATAAATTTTAATAATCTTAAACAACTTGTTTAACACAGCAATTTCTAATGTATCTTACTTATCTCTTATGTAAAATTAGTGTCCTATGATATTCATATCGAAGTGTTAATTTGACAATCTTATAATAGACATAGTTATGAGTAATTATATTAATTCGCTCAAAATTATGTGTAGTTTCGATGCAAAAAATGTTGAAAATCTTAAACAACTTGTTTAAAAAACAGTTTTGAATGCATCTTACTTATATTTTGTGCAAAATTAACGTCATAGAATATTCATATCTAAGTTTTAATTGCACAGTCATATAATAGGGATAATTAGAAGTAATGATATTAATTTTCAAGAAATTATATGTAGTTATGCGGCCAACAACTTTCAAAAACTCAAACAACTTGTTTAAACAATTGTTTTCAATGCATCTTATTTATGTTTTGTGCGAAATTTGTGTCCTAAAATGTTCATATCGAAGTGTTAATTGGATAATCTTCTAATAGGCATAATTACGAGTAATTATATTAATTTTCACGAAATTATGTATAGTTATGAGTCAAAAAATGTTAAAAATCTTAAACAACTTGTTTAAACAGCAGTTTCTAATATATTTTACTTATGTTTTATGAAAAAAATAGTGTCATAGGATGTTCATATTGAAGTGTTAATTAGACAATCTAATAGGCATAATTTAGAGTAATTATATTAATTTTCATGAAATTATGTGTAGTTATGCGGCCAAAAATTTCGAAAAACACAAACAACTTGTTTAAACAGCTGTTTTTAATGCATCCTACTTATGTCTTGTGCAAAATTAGTGTCGTAGAATGTTCATATCGAAGTGTTAATTGACTAATATTTTAATGAGCATAATTAGGAGTAATTATATTAATTTTTACGAAATTATATGTAGTTATGAGGCCAAAAATTTTGAAAAACAAAACATTTTTATATAGCAGTTTCTAGTGCATCTTACTTATGTTTTGAGGAAAAATAGTGCCATAAAATATTATTTTTGAAGTGTTCATTAAAAAATCTTATCATAGGGATAATTATGAGTAAATATATTAATTTTCACGAAATTATGTGTAGATATGCGGCAAAACAATTTCATTAAGGCAAACAACTTGATTAAACAGTCGTTTTAACCACATCTTACTTATGTTTTGTGCAATATTAGCATTATAGAATATTCATATCGAAGTTTTATTTGGACAATTTTATAATAGGCGTGATTAGGAATAATTATTTTAATTTTCATGAAATTATGTGTAGTTATGCGGCCAAAAAAATTGAAAAACTCAAACAACTTGTTTGAACAGCAGTTTTTAACGCATCTTACTTATATTTTGCACAAAATTAGCGTTATAGAATATTCATATCGAAGTTTTAATTAGACAACTTTATAATAGGAGTAATTTGGAGTAGTTATATTAATTTTCACGATATTATGTGTAGTTATGAGGGAAACAATGTTGAAAACTCAAACAAGTTGTTTAAATTGCAGTTTCTAATGCACCATACTTATGTTTTGTGAAAAATTAGTATCGTAGAATATTCATATCAAAGCGTTAAGTAAAAAATCTTATAACGAACGTAATTATGAGTAATTATATTAATTTATAAGAAATTATGTGCAGTTATGCGGCCAGAAAATTTGGAAAGATCAAACAACTTGTTTAAAACAGCTGTTTTTAATGCATCTTACTTATGTTTTGTGCAAAATTAGTGTTGTAGAATAATCATATCGAAGTTTTAATTAAAGAATCTTATAATAGGCATATTTAGGAGTAATTATATTAATTTATAAGAAATTATGTTCGGCTATGCAGCCAAAATTTTTGAAAAACTCAACTTGTTAAAACAGCTGTTTTTAATGCATCTTACTTATGTTTTATGCAAAATTAGTGTCGTAGAATATTCATATCAAAGTTTTATTTGGAAGATCACATAACAGGCTTGTTGAGGAGTAATTATATTAATTTATAAGAAATTATGTGTAATAATGCGGCCAAAATTTTTAAAAAACTCAAACAACTTGTCTAAACAGCTGTTTTTAAAGCCTCCTACATATGTTTTGTGCCAAATTAGTGTTGTAGAATGTTCATATTGAAGTGTTAATTAGATGATCTTTTAATAGGCATAATTAGGAGTGATTATTTTATTTTTCACTAAATTATGTGTAGTTATGGGGCCAAAAATTTTGAAATACTCAAATAACTTTTTCAAATAGCTGTTTCTAATGCATCTTACTTATGTTTCGGGAGAAAATAGTGTCGTAGAATATTCATATCGAAGTGTTAATTGAAAAACCTTATAATACGCATAATTAGGAGTAATTATAATTATTTGCACAAAACTATATGTATTTATGGGGCCAAAATTTTAAAAAAATCAAACAACTTGTTTAAACAGCAGTTTTTAATGCATCTTACTTATGTTTTGTGCCAAATTAGCATCATAGAATATTCGTATCAAAGTTTTGATTAGATAATCTTATGATAGGCATAATTAGGAGTAATTATATTAATTTGCACGAAATTATATGTAGTTATGCGGCAAAAAGTTTGTAAAACTCAATTAACTGGTTTAAACTGCTGTTTTTTAATGCATCTTACTTATGTTTTGTGCAATCTTAGTGATGTAGAATATTCATATCGAAGTATTAATTGGATAATCATCTAATAGGCACAATTAGGAGTAATTATATTAATTTTCACGAAATTATAAGTAGTTATGAGACAATAATTTTTGAAAATCATAAACAACTTTTTTAAACAACAGTTTCAAATGTATCTTATTTATGTTTTATGAAAAATTACTGTTATAGGATATTCATATTGGAGTGTTAATTGGATAATTATATAATAGGCATAATTAGGAGTAATTATATTAATTTGCGCAAAGTTTACGTGCAGTTATGCAGCAAATATTTTTAAAAAACTCAAACAAATTGTTTAAACAGCAGTTTTTAAATCATCTAAATTTTTTATGCAAAATTCATGTCGTAGAATGTTCATATCGAAGTATTAATTGGATAATTTTCTAATAGGCATAATTATGAGTGATATATTAATTTTCACGAAATTATTTATCGTTATGAGGCAATGAATATTAAAAATCTTAAACAACTTGTTTAAACAGAAATTTTAAATGTATCTTACTTATGCCTTATGTAAAATTAGTGTCCTATGATATTCATATTGAAGTGTTAATTTGACAATCTTATAATAGACGTAGTTAGGAGTAATTATATTAATTCGCTCGAAATTATGTGTAGTTTTGATGCAAAAAATGTTGAAAATCTTAAACAACTTGCTTAAAAAAACAGTTTTGAATGCATCTTACTTATATTTTGTGCAAAATTAACATCATAGAATATTCATATCTAAGTTTTAATTGCACAGTCATATAATAAACATAATTAGAAGTAATGATACTAAGAAATTATATGTAGTTATGCGGCCAACAATTTTCAAAAACTCAAACAACTTGTTTAAACAATTGTTTTCAGTGCATCTTATTGATGTTTTGTGCGAAATTTGTGTCCTAAAATGTTCATATCGAAGTGTTAATTGGATAATGTTCTCATGGGTATAATTATGAGTAATTATATTAATTTTCACGATATTATGTATAGTTATGAGTCAAAAAATATTAAAAATCTTAAACAACCTGTTTAAACAGCGGTTTCTAATATATCTTACTTATGTTTTATGAAAAATTAGTGTCGTAGGATATTCATATCGATTGAAAAATCTTATAATAGGCATAATTAGGAGTAATTATATTAATTTGCATGAAATTATGTGTACTTATGCGGCCAATGTTTATTAAAAAATACAACAACTTGTTTAAACAGCTGTTTTAATGCATCCTACTTATGTCTTGTGCAAAATTAGTATCGTAGAATGTTCATATGGAAGTTTTAATTAGCTAATATTTTAATTGGCATAGTTAAGAGTAATTATATAAATTTGTACGAAATTATATGTAGTTATGAGGCCAAATTTTTTGAAAAACTTAACTTTTTAAATAGCAGTTTCTAATACATCTTACTTATATTTCGAGGAAAAAGAGCGCCCTAAATATTCGTTTTGAAGTGTTAATTGAATAACCTTATAATAGATATAATTAGGAGTAATTATATTAATTTGCACCAAATTATGCGTAGTTATGCGGCCAAAAATTTTCATAAAGGCAAACAACTTGTTTAAACATCAGTTTTAGTGCATCTTACTTAAGTTTTGTGCAATATTAGCGTTATAGAATATTCATATCGAGGTTTTAATTGGAAAATTTTATAATAGGTGTAATTAGGAGTAATTATATTAATTTTCATGAAATTATATGTAGTTATGCGACCAAAGATTTTTAAAAACTCAAACAATTTGTTTAAACAGCAGTTTTTAACGCATCTTACTTATGTTTTGTGCCAAATTAGCGTCATAGATTATTCATATCAAAGTTTTAATTAGATAATCTTATAATAGGCATGATTAGAGTAATTATGTGAATTTGCACGAAATTATATGTAGTTATTCAGCAAAAGGTTTGATAAACTCAATCAACTAGTTTAAACTGCTGTTTTTTATTTCATCTTACTTATGTTTTGTGCAAATTTAGTGTCGTAGAATGCTCATATTGATGTATTAATTAGATAATATTCTAATAGGCACAATTAGGAGTAATTATATTAATTTTGACGAAATTATAAGTAGTTATGAGACAGTTAATTTTGAAAATATTAAACAATTTTTTTAAACAGCAGTTCCAAATGTATCTTATTTATGTTTTTTGAAAAAATATTATTATAGGATATTCATATTGTAGGTTTAATTGGATAATTATATAATAGGCATAATTAGGAGTAATTATATTAATTTGCGCGAAGTTATGTGCAGTTACGCAGCAAAAAAAATTAGAAAACTCAAACAAATTGTTTAGATAGTTGTTTTTAATGCATCTTACTTATTTTTTTATGCAAAATTCGTGTCGTAGAATGTTCATATCGAAGGTATTAATTGGATAATCTTCTAATAGGCATAAAAACGAGTAATTATATTAATTGTTATGAACTTATTCATCGTTATGAGGAAATAAATTTTAATAATCTTAAACAACTTGTTTAACACAGCAATTTCTAATGTATCTTACTTATCTCTTATGTAAAATTAGTGTCCTATGATATTCATATCGAAGTGTTAATTTGACAATCTTATAATAGACATAGTTATGAGTAATTATATTAATTCGCTCAAAATTATGTGTAGTTTCGATGCAAAAAATGTTGAAAATCTTAAACAACTTGTTTAAAAAACAGTTTTGAATGCATCTTACTTATATTTTGTGCAAAATTAACGTCATAGAATATTCATATCTAAGTTTTAATTGCACAGTCATATAATAGGGATAATTAGAAGTAATGATATTAATTTTCAAGAAATTATATGTAGTTATGCGGCCAACAACTTTCAAAAACTCAAACAACTTGTTTAAACAATTGTTTTCAATGCATCTTATTTATGTTTTGTGCGAAATTTGTGTCCTAAAATGTTCATATCGAAGTGTTAATTGGATAATCTTCTAATAGGCATAATTACGAGTAATTATATTAATTTTCACGAAATTATGTATAGTTATGAGTCAAAAAATGTTAAAAATCTTAAACAACTTGTTTAAACAGCAGTTTCTAATATATTTTACTTATGTTTTATGAAAAAAATAGTGTCATAGGATGTTCATATTGAAGTGTTAATTAGACAATCTAATAGGCATAATTTAGAGTAATTATATTAATTTTCATGAAATTATGTGTAGTTATGCGGCCAAAAATTTCGAAAAACACAAACAACTTGTTTAAACAGCTGTTTTTAATGCATCCTACTTATGTCTTGTGCAAAATTAGTGTCGTAGAATGTTCATATCGAAGTGTTAATTGACTAATATTTTAATGAGCATAATTAGGAGTAATTATATTAATTTTTACGAAATTATATGTAGTTATGAGGCCAAAAATTTTGAAAAACAAAACATTTTTATATAGCAGTTTCTAGTGCATCTTACTTATGTTTTGAGGAAAAATAGTGCCATAAAATATTATTTTTGAAGTGTTCATTAAAAAATCTTATCATAGGGATAATTATGAGTAAATATATTAATTTTCACGAAATTATGTGTAGATATGCGGCAAAACAATTTCATTAAGGCAAACAACTTGATTAAACAGTCGTTTTAACCACATCTTACTTATGTTTTGTGCAATATTAGCATTATAGAATATTCATATCGAAGTTTTATTTGGACAATTTTATAATAGGCGTGATTAGGAATAATTATTTTAATTTTCATGAAATTATGTGTAGTTATGCGGCCAAAAAAATTGAAAAACTCAAACAACTTGTTTGAACAGCAGTTTTTAACGCATCTTACTTATATTTTGCACAAAATTAGCGTTATAGAATATTCATATCGAAGTTTTAATTAGACAACTTTATAATAGGAGTAATTTGGAGTAGTTATATTAATTTTCACGATATTATGTGTAGTTATGAGGGAAACAATGTTGAAAACTCAAACAAGTTGTTTAAATTGCAGTTTCTAATGCACCATACTTATGTTTTGTGAAAAATTAGTATCGTAGAATATTCATATCAAAGCGTTAAGTAAAAAATCTTATAACGAACGTAATTATGAGTAATTATATTAATTTATAAGAAATTATGTGCAGTTATGCGGCCAGAAAATTTGGAAAGATCAAACAACTTGTTTAAAACAGCTGTTTTTAATGCATCTTACTTATGTTTTGTGCAAAATTAGTGTTGTAGAATAATCATATCGAAGTTTTAATTAAAGAATCTTATAATAGGCATATTTAGGAGTAATTATATTAATTTATAAGAAATTATGTTCGGCTATGCAGCCAAAATTTTTGAAAAACTCAACTTGTTAAAACAGCTGTTTTTAATGCATCTTACTTATGTTTTATGCAAAATTAGTGTCGTAGAATATTCATATCAAAGTTTTATTTGGAAGATCACATAACAGGCTTGTTGAGGAGTAATTATATTAATTTATAAGAAATTATGTGTAATAATGCGGCCAAAATTTTTAAAAAACTCAAACAACTTGTCTAAACAGCTGTTTTTAAAGCCTCCTACATATGTTTTGTGCCAAATTAGTGTTGTAGAATGTTCATATTGAAGTGTTAATTAGATGATCTTTTAATAGGCATAATTAGGAGTGATTATTTTATTTTTCACTAAATTATGTGTAGTTATGGGGCCAAAAATTTTGAAATACTCAAATAACTTTTTCAAATAGCTGTTTCTAATGCATCTTACTTATGTTTCGGGAGAAAATAGTGTCGTAGAATATTCATATCGAAGTGTTAATTGAAAAACCTTATAATACGCATAATTAGGAGTAATTATAATTATTTGCACAAAACTATATGTATTTATGGGGCCAAAATTTTAAAAAAAAATCAAACAACTTGTTTAAACAGCAGTTTTTAATGCATCTTACTTATGTTTTGTGCCAAATTAGCATCATAGAATATTCGTATCAAAGTTTTGATTAGATAATCTTATGATAGGCATAATTAGGAGTAATTATATTAATTTGCACGAAATTATATGTAGTTATGCGGCAAAAAGTTTGTAAAACTCAATTAACTGGTTTAAACTGCTGTTTTTTAATGCATCTTACTTATGTTTTGTGCAATCTTAGTGATGTAGAATATTCATATCGAAGTATTAATTGGATAATCATCTAATAGGCACAATTAGGAGTAATTATATTAATTTTCACGAAATTATAAGTAGTTATGAGACAATAATTTTTGAAAATCATAAACAACTTTTTTAAACAACAGTTTCAAATGTATCTTATTTATGTTTTATGAAAAATTACTGTTATAGGATATTCATATTGGAGTGTTAATTGGATAATTATATAATAGGCATAATTAGGAGTAATTATATTAATTTGCGCAAAGTTTACGTGCAGTTATGCAGCAAATATTTTTAAAAAACTCAAACAAATTGTTTAAACAGCAGTTTTTAAATCATCTAAATTTTTTATGCAAAATTCATGTCGTAGAATGTTCATATCGAAGTATTAATTGGATAATTTTCTAATAGGCATAATTATGAGTGATATATTAATTTTCACGAAATTATTTATCGTTATGAGGCAATGAATATTAAAAATCTTAAACAACTTGTTTAAACAGAAATTTTAAATGTATCTTACTTATGCCTTATGTAAAATTAGTGTCCTATGATATTCATATTGAAGTGTTAATTTGACAATCTTATAATAGACGTAGTTAGGAGTAATTATATTAATTCGCTCGAAATTATGTGTAGTTTTGATGCAAAAAATGTTGAAAATCTTAAACAACTTGCTTAAAAAAACAGTTTTGAATGCATCTTACTTATATTTTGTGCAAAATTAACATCATAGAATATTCATATCTAAGTTTTAATTGCACAGTCATATAATAAACATAATTAGAAGTAATGATACTAAGAAATTATATGTAGTTATGCGGCCAACAATTTTCAAAAACTCAAACAACTTGTTTAAACAATTGTTTTCAGTGCATCTTATTGATGTTTTGTGCGAAATTTGTGTCCTAAAATGTTCATATCGAAGTGTTAATTGGATAATGTTCTCATGGGTATAATTATGAGTAATTATATTAATTTTCACGATATTATGTATAGTTATGAGTCAAAAAATATTAAAAATCTTAAACAACCTGTTTAAACAGCGGTTTCTAATATATCTTACTTATGTTTTATGAAAAATTAGTGTCGTAGGATATTCATATCGATTGAAAAATCTTATAATAGGCATAATTAGGAGTAATTATATTAATTTGCATGAAATTATGTGTACTTATGCGGCCAATGTTTATTAAAAAAATACAAACAACTTGTTTAAACAGCTGTTTTAATGCATCCTACTTATGTCTTGTGCAAAATTAGTATCGTAGAATGTTCATATGGAAGTTTTAATTAGCTAATATTTTAATTGGCATAGTTAAGAGTAATTATATAAATTTGTACGAAATTATATGTAGTTATGAGGCCAAATTTTTTGAAAAACTTAACTTTTTAAATAGCAGTTTCTAATACATCTTACTTATATTTCGAGGAAAAAGAGCGCCCTAAATATTCGTTTTGAAGTGTTAATTGAATAACCTTATAATAGATATAATTAGGAGTAATTATATTAATTTGCACCAAATTATGCGTAGTTATGCGGCCAAAAATTTTCATAAAGGCAAACAACTTGTTTAAACATCAGTTTTAGTGCATCTTACTTAAGTTTTGTGCAATATTAGCGTTATAGAATATTCATATCGAGGTTTTAATTGGAAAATTTTATAATAGGTGTAATTAGGAGTAATTATATTAATTTTCATGAAATTATATGTAGTTATGCGACCAAAGATTTTTAAAAACTCAAACAATTTGTTTAAACAGCAGTTTTTAACGCATCTTACTTATGTTTTGTGCCAAATTAGCGTCATAGATTATTCATATCAAAGTTTTAATTAGATAATCTTATAATAGGCATGATTAGAGTAATTATGTGAATTTGCACGAAATTATATGTAGTTATTCAGCAAAAGGTTTGATAAACTCAATCAACTAGTTTAAACTGCTGTTTTTTATTTCATCTTACTTATGTTTTGTGCAAATTTAGTGTCGTAGAATGCTCATATTGATGTATTAATTAGATAATATTCTAATAGGCACAATTAGGAGTAATTATATTAATTTTGACGAAATTATAAGTAGTTATGAGACAGTTAATTTTGAAAATATTAAACAATTTTTTTAAACAGCAGTTCCAAATGTATCTTATTTATGTTTTTTGAAAAAATATTATTATAGGATATTCATATTGTAGGTTTAATTGGATAATTATATAATAGGCATAATTAGGAGTAATTATATTAATTTGCGCGAAGTTATGTGCAGTTACGCAGCAAAAAAAATTAGAAAACTCAAACAAATTGTTTAGATAGTTGTTTTTAATGCATCTTACTTATTTTTTTATGCAAAATTCGTGTCGTAGAATGTTCATATCGAAGGTATTAATTGGATAATCTTCTAATAGGCATAAAAACGAGTAATTATATTAATTGTTATGAACTTATTCATCGTTATGAGGAAATAAATTTTAATAATCTTAAACAACTTGTTTAACACAGCAATTTCTAATGTATCTTACTTATCTCTTATGTAAAATTAGTGTCCTATGATATTCATATCGAAGTGTTAATTTGACAATCTTATAATAGACATAGTTATGAGTAATTATATTAATTCGCTCAAAATTATGTGTAGTTTCGATGCAAAAAATGTTGAAAATCTTAAACAACTTGTTTAAAAAACAGTTTTGAATGCATCTTACTTATATTTTGTGCAAAATTAACGTCATAGAATATTCATATCTAAGTTTTAATTGCACAGTCATATAATAGGGATAATTAGAAGTAATGATATTAATTTTCAAGAAATTATATGTAGTTATGCGGCCAACAACTTTCAAAAACTCAAACAACTTGTTTAAACAATTGTTTTCAATGCATCTTATTTATGTTTTGTGCGAAATTTGTGTCCTAAAATGTTCATATCGAAGTGTTAATTGGATAATCTTCTAATAGGCATAATTACGAGTAATTATATTAATTTTCACGAAATTATGTATAGTTATGAGTCAAAAAATGTTAAAAATCTTAAACAACTTGTTTAAACAGCAGTTTCTAATATATTTTACTTATGTTTTATGAAAAAAATAGTGTCATAGGATGTTCATATTGAAGTGTTAATTAGACAATCTAATAGGCATAATTTAGAGTAATTATATTAATTTTCATGAAATTATGTGTAGTTATGCGGCCAAAAATTTCGAAAAACACAAACAACTTGTTTAAACAAATTGTTTTTAATGCATCCTACTTATGTCTTGTGCAAAATTAGTGTCGTAGAATGTTCATATCGAAGTGTTAATTGACTAATATTTTAATGAGCATAATTAGGAGTAATTATATTAATTTTTACGAAATTATATGTAGTTATGAGGCCAAAAATTTTGAAAAACAAAACATTTTTATATAGCAGTTTCTAGTGCATCTTACTTATGTTTTGAGGAAAAATAGTGCCATAAAATATTATTTTTGAAGTGTTCATTAAAAAATCTTATCATAGGGATAATTATGAGTAAATATATTAATTTTCACGAAATTATGTGTAGATATGCGGCAAAACAATTTCATTAAGGCAAACAACTTGATTAAACAAATCGTTTTAACCACATCTTACTTATGTTTTGTGCAATATTAGCATTATAGAATATTCATATCGAAGTTTTATTTGGACAATTTTATAATAGGCGTGATTAGGAATAATTATTTTAATTTTCATGAAATTATGTGTAGTTATGCGGCCAAAAAAATTGAAAAACTCAAACAACTTGTTTGAACAGCAGTTTTTAACGCATCTTACTTATATTTTGCACAAAATTAGCGTTATAGAATATTCATATCGAAGTTTTAATTAGACAACTTTATAATAGGAGTAATTTGGAGTAGTTATATTAATTTTCACGATATTATGTGTAGTTATGAGGGAAACAATGTTGAAAACTCAAACAAGTTGTTTAAATTGCAGTTTCTAATGCACCATACTTATGTTTTGTGAAAAATTAGTATCGTAGAATATTCATATCAAAGCGTTAAGTAAAAAATCTTATAACGAACGTAATTATGAGTAATTATATTAATTTATAAGAAATTATGTGCAGTTATGCGGCCAGAAAAAATTGGAAAGATCAAACAACTTGTTTAAAACAGCTGTTTTTAATGCATCTTACTTATGTTTTGTGCAAAATTAGTGTTGTAGAATAATCATATCGAAGTTTTAATTAAAGAATCTTATAATAGGCATATTTAGGAGTAATTATATTAATTTATAAGAAATTATGTTCGGCTATGCAGCCAAAATTTTTGAAAAACTCAACTTGTTAAAACAGCTGTTTTTAATGCATCTTACTTATGTTTTATGCAAAATTAGTGTCGTAGAATATTCATATCAAAGTTTTATTTGGAAGATCACATAACAGGCTTGTTGAGGAGTAATTATATTAATTTATAAGAAATTATGTGTAATAATGCGGCCAAAATTTTTAAAAAACTCAAACAACTTGTCTAAACAGCTGTTTTTAAAGCCTCCTACATATGTTTTGTGCCAAATTAGTGTTGTAGAATGTTCATATTGAAGTGTTAATTAGATGATCTTTTAATAGGCATAATTAGGAGTGATTATTTTATTTTTCACTAAATTATGTGTAGTTATGGGGCCAAAAATTTTGAAATACTCAAATAACTTTTTCAAATAGCTGTTTCTAATGCATCTTACTTATGTTTCGGGAGAAAATAGTGTCGTAGAATATTCATATCGAAGTGTTAATTGAAAAACCTTATAATACGCATAATTAGGAGTAATTATAATTATTTGCACAAAACTATATGTATTTATGGGGCCAAAATTTTAAAAAAAAATCAAACAACTTGTTTAAACAGCAGTTTTTAATGCATCTTACTTATGTTTTGTGCCAAATTAGCATCATAGAATATTCGTATCAAAGTTTTGATTAGATAATCTTATGATAGGCATAATTAGGAGTAATTATATTAATTTGCACGAAATTATATGTAGTTATGCGGCAAAAAGTTTGTAAAACTCAATCAACTGGTTTAAACTGCTGTTTTTTAATGCATCTTACTTATGTTTTGTGCAATCTTAGTGATGTAGAATATTCATATCGAAGTATTAATTGGATAATCATCTAATAGGCACAATTAGGAGTAATTATATTAATTTTCACGAAATTATAAGTAGTTATGAGACAATAATTTTTGAAAATCATAAACAACTTTTTTAAACAACAGTTTCAAATGTATCTTATTTATGTTTTATGAAAAATTACTGTTATAGGATATTCATATTGGAGTGTTAATTGGATAATTATATAATAGGCATAATTAGGAGTAATTATATTAATTTGCGCAAAGTTTACGTGCAGTTATGCAGCAAATATTTTTAAAAAACTCAAACAAATTGTTTAAACAGCAGTTTTTAAATCATCTAAATTTTTTATGCAAAATTCATGTCGTAGAATGTTCATATCGAAGTATTAATTGGATAATTTTCTAATAGGCATAATTATGAGTGATATATTAATTTTCACGAAATTATTTATCGTTATGAGGCAATGAATATTAAAAATCTTAAACAACTTGTTTAAACAGAAATTTTAAATGTATCTTACTTATGCCTTATGTAAAATTAGTGTCCTATGATATTCATATTGAAGTGTTAATTTGACAATCTTATAATAGACGTAGTTAGGAGTAATTATATTAATTCGCTCGAAATTATGTGTAGTTTTGATGCAAAAAATGTTGAAAATCTTAAACAACTTGCTTAAAAAAACAGTTTTGAATGCATCTTACTTATATTTTGTGCAAAATTAACATCATAGAATATTCATATCTAAGTTTTAATTGCACAGTCATATAATAAACATAATTAGAAGTAATGATACTAAGAAATTATATGTAGTTATGCGGCCAACAATTTTCAAAAACTCAAACAACTTGTTTAAACAATTGTTTTCAGTGCATCTTATTGATGTTTTGTGCGAAATTTGTGTCCTAAAATGTTCATATCGAAGTGTTAATTGGATAATGTTCTCATGGGTATAATTATGAGTAATTATATTAATTTTCACGATATTATGTATAGTTATGAGTCAAAAAATATTAAAAATCTTAAACAACCTGTTTAAACAGCGGTTTCTAATATATCTTACTTATGTTTTATGAAAAATTAGTGTCGTAGGATATTCATATCGATTGAAAAATCTTATAATAGGCATAATTAGGAGTAATTATATTAATTTGCATGAAATTATGTGTACTTATGCGGCCAATGTTTATTAAAAAAATACAAACAACTTGTTTAAACAATGTTTTAATGCATCCTACTTATGTCTTGTGCAAAATTAGTATCGTAGAATGTTCATATGGAAGTTTTAATTAGCTAATATTTTAATTGGCATAGTTAAGAGTAATTATATAAATTTGTACGAAATTATATGTAGTTATGAGGCCAAATTTTTTGAAAAACTTAACTTTTTAAATAGCAGTTTCTAATACATCTTACTTATATTTCGAGGAAAAAGAGCGCCCTAAATATTCGTTTTGAAGTGTTAATTGAATAACCTTATAATAGATATAATTAGGAGTAATTATATTAATTTGCACCAAATTATGCGTAGTTATGCGGCCAAAAATTTTCATAAAGGCAAACAACTTGTTTAAACATCAGTTTTAGTGCATCTTACTTAAGTTTTGTGCAATATTAGCGTTATAGAATATTCATATCGAGGTTTTAATTGGAAAATTTTATAATAGGTGTAATTAGGAGTAATTATATTAATTTTCATGAAATTATATGTAGTTATGCGACCAAAGATTTTTAAAAACTCAAACAATTTGTTTAAACAGCAGTTTTTAACGCATCTTACTTATGTTTTGTGCCAAATTAGCGTCATAGATTATTCATATCAAAGTTTTAATTAGATAATCTTATAATAGGCATGATTAGAGTAATTATGTGAATTTGCACGAAATTATATGTAGTTATTCAGCAAAAGGTTTGATAAACTCAATCAACTAGTTTAAACTGCTGTTTTTTATTTCATCTTACTTATGTTTTGTGCAAATTTAGTGTCGTAGAATGCTCATATTGATGTATTAATTAGATAATATTCTAATAGGCACAATTAGGAGTAATTATATTAATTTTGACGAAATTATAAGTAGTTATGAGACAGTTAATTTTGAAAATATTAAACAATTTTTTTAAACAAATAGTTCCAAATGTATCTTATTTATGTTTTTTGAAAAAATATTATTATAGGATATTCATATTGTAGGTTTAATTGGATAATTATATAATAGGCATAATTAGGAGTAATTATATTAATTTGCGCGAAGTTATGTGCAGTTACGCAGCAAAAAAAATTAGAAAACTCAAACAAATTGTTTAGATAGTTGTTTTTAATGCATCTTACTTATTTTTTTATGCAAAATTCGTGTCGTAGAATGTTCATATCGAAGGTATTAATTGGATAATCTTCTAATAGGCATAAAAACGAGTAATTATATTAATTGTTATGAACTTATTCATCGTTATGAGGAAATAAATTTTAATAATCTTAAACAACTTGTTTAACACAGCAATTTCTAATGTATCTTACTTATCTCTTATGTAAAATTAGTGTCCTATGATATTCATATCGAAGTGTTAATTTGACAATCTTATAATAGACATAGTTATGAGTAATTATATTAATTCGCTCAAAATTATGTGTAGTTTCGATGCAAAAAATGTTGAAAATCTTAAACAACTTGTTTAAAAAACAGTTTTGAATGCATCTTACTTATATTTTGTGCAAAATTAACGCATAGAATATTCATATCTAAGTTTTAATTGCACAGTCATATAATAGGGATAATTAGAAGTAATGATATTAATTTTCAAGAAATTATATGTAGTTATGCGGCCAACAACTTTCAAAAACTCAAACAACTTGTTTAAACAATTGTTTTCAATGCATCTTATTTATGTTTTGTGCGAAATTTGTGTCCTAAAATGTTCATATCGAAGTGTTAATTGGATAATCTTCTAATAGGCATAATTACGAGTAATTATATTAATTTTCACGAAATTATGTATAGTTATGAGTCAAAAAATGTTAAAAATCTTAAACAACTTGTTTAAACAAAGCAGCTTCTAATATATTTTACTTATGTTTTATGAAAAAAATAGTGTCATAGGATGTTCATATTGAAGTGTTAATTAGACAATCTAATAGGCATAATTTAGAGTAATTATATTAATTTTCATGAAATTATGTGTAGTTATGCGGCCAAAAATTTCGAAAAACACAAACAACTTGTTTAAACAAATGTTTTTAATGCATCCTACTTATGTCTTGTGCAAAATTAGTGTCGTAGAATGTTCATATCGAAGTGTTAATTGACTAATATTTTAATGAGCATAATTAGGAGTAATTATATTAATTTTTACGAAATTATATGTAGTTATGAGGCCAAAAATTTTGAAAAACAAAACATTTTTATATAGCAGCTTTCTAGTGCATCTTACTTATGTTTTGAGGAAAAATAGTGCCATAAAATATTATTTTTGAAGTGTTCATTAAAAAATCTTATCATAGGGATAATTATGAGTAAATATATTAATTTTCACGAAATTATGTGTAGATATGCGGCAAAACAATTTCATTAAGGCAAACAACTTGATTAAACAAATGCTTTAACCACATCTTACTTATGTTTTGTGCAATATTAGCATTATAGAATATTCATATCGAAGTTTTATTTGGACAATTTTATAATAGGCGTGATTAGGAATAATTATTTTAATTTTCATGAAATTATGTGTAGTTATGCGGCCAAAAAAATTGAAAAACTCAAACAACTTGTTTGAACAAAGCAGTTTTTAACGCATCTTACTTATATTTTGCACAAAATTAGCGTTATAGAATATTCATATCGAAGTTTTAATTAGACAACTTTATAATAGGAGTAATTTGGAGTAGTTATATTAATTTTCACGATATTATGTGTAGTTATGAGGGAAACAATGTTGAAAACTCAAACAAGTTGTTTAAATTGCAGCTTCTAATGCACCATACTTATGTTTTGTGAAAAATTAGTATCGTAGAATATTCATATCAAAGCGTTAAGTAAAAAATCTTATAACGAACGTAATTATGAGTAATTATATTAATTTATAAGAAATTATGTGCAGTTATGCGCCAGAAAATTTGGAAAGATCAAACAACTTGTTTAAAACAAATTGCTGCTTTTAATGCATCTTACTTATGTTTTGTGCAAAATTAGTGTTGTAGAATAATCATATCGAAGTTTTAATTAAAGAATCTTATAATAGGCATATTTAGGAGTAATTATATTAATTTATAAGAAATTATGTTCGGCTATGCAGCCAAAATTTTTGAAAAACTCAACTTGTTAAAACAAATGCTTTTAATGCATCTTACTTATGTTTTATGCAAAATTAGTGTCGTAGAATATTCATATCAAAGTTTTATTTGGAAGATCACATAACAGGCTTGTTGAGGAGTAATTATATTAATTTATAAGAAATTATGTGTAATAATGCGGCCAAAATTTTTAAAAAACTCAAACAACTTGTCTAAACAAATGTTTTTAAAGCCTCCTACATATGTTTTGTGCCAAATTAGTGTTGTAGAATGTTCATATTGAAGTGTTAATTAGATGATCTTTTAATAGGCATAATTAGGAGTGATTATTTTATTTTTCACTAAATTATGTGTAGTTATGGGGCCAAAAATTTTGAAATACTCAAATAACTTTTTCAAATAGTCAAGTTTCTAATGCATCTTACTTATGTTTCGGGAGAAAATAGTGTCGTAGAATATTCATATCGAAGTGTTAATTGAAAAACCTTATAATACGCATAATTAGGAGTAATTATAATTATTTGCACAAAACTATATGTATTTATGGGGCCAAAATTTTAAAAAAAATCAAACAACTTGTTTAAACAAAGCAGCTTTTAATGCATCTTACTTATGTTTTGTGCCAAATTAGCATCATAGAATATTCGTATCAAAGTTTTGATTAGATAATCTTATGATAGGCATAATTAGGAGTAATTATATTAATTTGCACGAAATTATATGTAGTTATGCGGCAAAAAGTTTGTAAAACTCAATTAACTGGTTTAAACTGCTGTTTTTTAATGCATCTTACTTATGTTTTGTGCAATCTTAGTGATGTAGAATATTCATATCGAAGTATTAATTGGATAATCATCTAATAGGCACAATTAGGAGTAATTATATTAATTTTCACGAAATTATAAGTAGTTATGAGACAATAATTTTTGAAAATCATAAACAACTTTTTTAAACAACAGCTTTCAAATGTATCTTATTTATGTTTTATGAAAAATTACTGTTATAGGATATTCATATTGGAGTGTTAATTGGATAATTATATAATAGGCATAATTAGGAGTAATTATATTAATTTGCGCAAAGTTTACGTGCGCTATGCAGCAAATATTTTTAAAAAACTCAAACAAATTGTTTAAACAAGCAGTTTTTAAATCATCTAAATTTTTTATGCAAAATTCATGTCGTAGAATGTTCATATCGAAGTATTAATTGGATAATTTTCTAATAGGCATAATTATGAGTGATATATTAATTTTCACGAAATTATTTATCGTTATGAGGCAATGAATATTAAAAATCTTAAACAACTTGTTTAAACAGAAATTTTAAATGTATCTTACTTATGCCTTATGTAAAATTAGTGTCCTATGATATTCATATTGAAGTGTTAATTTGACAATCTTATAATAGACGTAGTTAGGAGTAATTATATTAATTCGCTCGAAATTATGTGTAGTTTTGATGCAAAAAATGTTGAAAATCTTAAACAACTTGCTTAAAAAAACAGTTTTGAATGCATCTTACTTATATTTTGTGCAAAATTAACATCATAGAATATTCATATCTAAGTTTTAATTGCACAAATATATAATAAACATAATTAGAAGTAATGATACTAAGAAATTATATGTAGTTATGCGGCCAACAATTTTCAAAAACTCAAACAACTTGTTTAAACAATTGTTTTCAAAGTGCATCTTATTGATGTTTTGTGCGAAATTTGTGTCCTAAAATGTTCATATCGAAGTGTTAATTGGATAATGTTCTCATGGGTATAATTATGAGTAATTATATTAATTTTCACGATATTATGTATAGTTATGAGTCAAAAAATATTAAAAATCTTAAACAACCCGTTTAAACAAATGTTTTCTAATATATCTTACTTATGTTTTATGAAAAATTAGTGTCGTAGGATATTCATATCGATTGAAAAATCTTATAATAGGCATAATTAGGAGTAATTATATTAATTTGCATGAAATTATGTGTACTTATGCGGCCAATGTTTATTAAAAAAATACAAACAACTTGTTTAAACAAATGCTTTAATGCATCCTACTTATGTCTTGTGCAAAATTAGTATCGTAGAATGTTCATATGGAAGTTTTAATTAGCTAATATTTTAATTGGCATAGTTAAGAGTAATTATATAAATTTGTACGAAATTATATGTAGTTATGAGGCCAAATTTTTTGAAAAACTTAACTTTTTAAATAGCAGCTTTCTAATACATCTTACTTATATTTCGAGGAAAAAGAGCGCCCTAAATATTCGTTTTGAAGTGTTAATTGAATAACCTTATAATAGATATAATTAGGAGTAATTATATTAATTTGCACCAAATTATGCGTAGTTATGCGGCCAAAAATTTTCATAAAGGCAAACAACTTGTTTAAACATCGCTTTAGTGCATCTTACTTAAGTTTTGTGCAATATTAGCATTATAGAATATTCATATCGAGGTTTTAATTGGAAAATTTTATAATAGGTGTAATTAGGAGTAATTATATTAATTTTCATGAAATTATATGTAGTTATGCGACCAAAGATTTTTAAAAACTCAAACAATTTGTTTAAACAACAGCTTTTAACGCATCTTACTTATGTTTTGTGCCAAATTAGCGTCATAGATTATTCATATCAAAGTTTTAATTAGATAATCTTATAATAGGCATGATTAGAGTAATTATGTGAATTTGCACGAAATTATATGTAGTTATTCAAAGCAAAAGGTTTGATAAACTCAATCAACTAGTTTAAACTCGCATGTTTTTTATTTCATCTTACTTATGTTTTGTGCAAATTTAGTGTCGTAGAATGCTCATATTGATGTATTAATTAGATAATATTCTAATAGGCACAATTAGGAGTAATTATATTAATTTTGACGAAATTATAAGTAGTTATGAGACAGCTTAATTTTGAAAATATTAAACAATTTTTTTAAACAAATAGCCCAAATGTATCTTATTTATGTTTTTTGAAAAAATATTATTATAGGATATTCATATTGTAGGTTTAATTGGATAATTATATAATAGGCATAATTAGGAGTAATTATATTAATTTGCGCGAAGTTATGTGCGCTTACGCAAAAAAAAAATTAGAAAACTCAAACAAATTGTTTAGATAGTTGTTTTTAATGCATCTTACTTATTTTTTTATGCAAAATTCGTGTCGTAGAATGTTCATATCGAAGGTATTAATTGGATAATCTTCTAATAGGCATAAAAACGAGTAATTATATTAATTGTTATGAACTTATTCATCGTTATGAGGAAATAAATTTTAATAATCTTAAACAACTTGTTTAACACAAAGAATTTCTAATGTATCTTACTTATCTCTTATGTAAAATTAGTGTCCTATGATATTCATATCGAAGTGTTAATTTGACAATCTTATAATAGACATAGTTATGAGTAATTATATTAATTCGCTCAAAATTATGTGTAGTTTCGATGCAAAAAATGTTGAAAATCTTAAACAACTTGTTTAAAAAACAGCTTTGAATGCATCTTACTTATATTTTGTGCAAAATTAACGTCATAGAATATTCATATCTAAGTTTTAATTGCACAGTCATATAATAGGGATAATTAGAAGTAATGATATTAATTTTCAAGAAATTATATGTAGTTATGCGGCCAACAACTTTCAAAAACTCAAACAACTTGTTTAAACAATTGTTTTCAATGCATCTTATTTATGTTTTGTGCGAAATTTGTGTCCTAAAATGTTTATCGAAGTGTTAATTGGATAATCTTCTAATAGGCATAATTACGAGTAATTATATTAATTTTCACGAAATTATGTATAGTTATGAGTCAAAAAATGTTAAAAATCTTAAACAACTTGTTTAAACAAAGCAGCTAATATATTTTACTTATGTTTTATGAAAAAAATAGTGTCATAGGATGTTCATATTGAAGTGTTAATTAGACAATCTAATAGGCATAATTTAGAGTAATTATATTAATTTTCATGAAATTATGTGTAGTTATGCGGCCAAAAATTTCGAAAAACACAAACAACTTGTTTAAACAAATGCTTTTAATGCATCCTACTTATGTCTTGTGCAAAATTAGTGTCGTAGAATGTTCATATCGAAGTGTTAATTGACTAATATTTTAATGAGCATAATTAGGAGTAATTATATTAATTTTTACGAAATTATATGTAGTTATGAGGCCAAAAATTTTGAAAAACAAAACATTTTTATATAGCAGCTTTCTAGTGCATCTTACTTATGTTTTGAGGAAAAATAGTGCCATAAAATATTATTTTTGAAGTGTTCATTAAAAAATCTTATCATAGGGATAATTATGAGTAAATATATTAATTTTCACGAAATTATGTGTAGATATGCGGCAAAACAATTTCATTAAGGCAAACAACTTGATTAAACAAATGCTTTAACCACATCTTACTTATGTTTTGTGCAATATTAGCATTATAGAATATTCATATCGAAGTTTTATTTGGACAATTTTATAATAGGCGTGATTAGGAATAATTATTTTAATTTTCATGAAATTATGTGTAGTTATGCGGCCAAAAAAATTGAAAAACTCAAACAACTTGTTTGAATGCTAGCTTTTAACGCATCTTACTTATATTTTGCACAAAATTAGCGTTATAGAATATTCATATCGAAGTTTTAATTAGACAACTTTATAATAGGAGTAATTTGGAGTAGTTATATTAATTTTCACGATATTATGTGTAGTTATGAGGGAAACAATGTTGAAAACTCAAACAAGTTGTTTAAATTGCGCTTCTAATGCACCATACTTATGTTTTGTGAAAAATTAGTATCGTAGAATATTCATATCAAAGCGTTAAGTAAAAAATCTTATAACGAACGTAATTATGAGTAATTATATTAATTTATAAGAAATTATGTGCAGCTTATGCGGCCAGTAAAATTTGGAAAGATCAAACAACTTGTTTAAAACAAATTGCTTTTAATGCATCTTACTTATGTTTTGTGCAAAATTAGTGTTGTAGAATAATCATATCGAAGTTTTAATTAAAGAATCTTATAATAGGCATATTTAGGAGTAATTATATTAATTTATAAGAAATTATGTTCGGCTATGCAGCCAAAATTTTTGAAAAACTCAACTTGTTAAAACAAATTGCTTTTAATGCATCTTACTTATGTTTTATGCAAAATTAGTGTCGTAGAATATTCATATCAAAGTTTTATTTGGAAGATCACATAACAGGCTTGTTGAGGAGTAATTATATTAATTTATAAGAAATTATGTGTAATAATGCGGCCAAAATTTTTAAAAAACTCAAACAACTTGTCTAAACAAATGCTTTTTAAAGCCTCCTACATATGTTTTGTGCCAAATTAGTGTTGTAGAATGTTCATATTGAAGTGTTAATTAGATGATCTTTTAATAGGCATAATTAGGAGTGATTATTTTATTTTTCACTAAATTATGTGTAGTTATGGGGCCAAAAATTTTGAAATACTCAAATAACTTTTTCAAATAGTCAAGCTTTCTAATGCATCTTACTTATGTTTCGGGAGAAAATAGTGTCGTAGAATATTCATATCGAAGTGTTAATTGAAAAACCTTATAATACGCATAATTAGGAGTAATTATAATTATTTGCACAAAACTATATGTATTTATGGGGCCAAAATTTTAAAAAAAAATCAAACAACTTGTTTAAACAAAGTAGCTTTTTAATGCATCTTACTTATGTTTTGTGCCAAATTAGCATCATAGAATATTCGTATCAAAGTTTTGATTAGATAATCTTATGATAGGCATAATTAGGAGTAATTATATTAATTTGCACGAAATTATATGTAGTTATGCGGCAAAAAGTTTGTAAAACTCAATCAACTGGTTTAAACTCGCTTTTTTTAATGCATCTTACTTATGTTTTGTGCAATCTTAGTGATGTAGAATATTCATATCGAAGTATTAATTGGATAATCATCTAATAGGCACAATTAGGAGTAATTATATTAATTTTCACGAAATTATAAGTAGTTATGAGACAATAATTTTTGAAAATCATAAACAACTTTTTTAAACAACAGCTTTCAAATGTATCTTATTTATGTTTTATGAAAAATTACTGTTATAGGATATTCATATTGGAGTGTTAATTGGATAATTATATAATAGGCATAATTAGGAGTAATTATATTAATTTGCGCAAAGTTTACGTGCGCTATGCAAAAAATATTTTTAAAAAACTCAAACAAATTGTTTAAACAAATAGCTTTTTAAATCATCTAAATTTTTTATGCAAAATTCATGTCGTAGAATGTTCATATCGAAGTATTAATTGGATAATTTTCTAATAGGCATAATTATGAGTGATATATTAATTTTCACGAAATTATTTATCGTTATGAGGCAATGAATATTAAAAATCTTAAACAACTTGTTTAAACAGAAATTTTAAATGTATCTTACTTATGCCTTATGTAAAATTAGTGTCCTATGATATTCATATTGAAGTGTTAATTTGACAATCTTATAATAGACGTAGTTAGGAGTAATTATATTAATTCGCTCGAAATTATGTGTAGTTTTGATGCAAAAAATGTTGAAAATCTTAAACAACTTGCTTAAAAAAACAGCTTTGAATGCATCTTACTTATATTTTGTGCAAAATTAACATCATAGAATATTCATATCTAAGTTTTAATTGCACAATATCATATAATAAACATAATTAGAAGTAATGATACTAAGAAATTATATGTAGTTATGCGGCCAACAATTTTCAAAAACTCAAACAACTTGTTTAAACAATTGTTTTCGGTGCATCTTATTGATGTTTTGTGCGAAATTTGTGTCCTAAAATGTTCATATCGAAGTGTTAATTGGATAATGTTCTCATGGGTATAATTATGAGTAATTATATTAATTTTCACGATATTATGTATAGTTATGAGTCAAAAAATATTAAAAATCTTAAACAACTTTGTTTAAACAAATGGTTTCTAATATATCTTACTTATGTTTTATGAAAAATTAGTGTCGTAGGATATTCATATCGATTGAAAAATCTTATAATAGGCATAATTAGGAGTAATTATATTAATTTGCATGAAATTATGTGTACTTATGCGGCCAATGTTTATTAAAAAAATACAAACAACTTGTTTAAACAAATTGTTTTAATGCATCCTACTTATGTCTTGTGCAAAATTAGTATCGTAGAATGTTCATATGGAAGTTTTAATTAGCTAATATTTTAATTGGCATAGTTAAGAGTAATTATATAAATTTGTACGAAATTATATGTAGTTATGAGGCCAAATTTTTTGAAAAACTTAACTTTTTAAATAGCAGCTTTCTAATACATCTTACTTATATTTCGAGGAAAAAGAGCGCCCTAAATATTCGTTTTGAAGTGTTAATTGAATAACCTTATAATAGATATAATTAGGAGTAATTATATTAATTTGCACCAAATTATGCGTAGTTATGCGGCCAAAAATTTTCATAAAGGCAAACAACTTGTTTAAACATCGCTTTTAGTGCATCTTACTTAAGTTTTGTGCAATATTAGCGTTATAGAATATTCATATCGAGGTTTTAATTGGAAAATTTTATAATAGGTGTAATTAGGAGTAATTATATTAATTTTCATGAAATTATATGTAGTTATGCGACCAAAGATTTTTAAAAACTCAAACAATTTGTTTAAACAAAGTAGCTTTTAACGCATCTTACTTATGTTTTGTGCCAAATTAGCGTCATAGATTATTCATATCAAAGTTTTAATTAGATAATCTTATAATAGGCATGATTAGAGTAATTATGTTAAATTGCACGAAATTATATGTAGTTATTCAGCAAAAGGTTTGATAAACTCAATCAACTAGTTTAAACTATCGTTTTTTATTTCATCTTACTTATGTTTTGTGCAAATTTAGTGTCGTAGAATGCTCATATTGATGTATTAATTAGATAATATTCTAATAGGCACAATTAGGAGTAATTATATTAATTTTGATGAAATTATAAGTAGTTATGAGACAGCTTAATTTTGAAAATATTAAACAATTTTTTTAAACAATGTTAGCCCCAAATGTATCTTATTTATGTTTTTTAAAAAAATATTATTATAGGATATTCATATTGTAGGTTTAATTGGATAATTATATAATAGGCATAATTAGGAGTAATTATATTAATTTGCGCGAAGTTATGTGCGATTACGCAAAAAAAAAAATTAGAAAACTCAAACAAATTGTTTAGATAGTTGTTTTTAATGCATCTTACTTATTTTTTTATGCAAAATTCGTGTCGTAGAATGTTCATATCGAAGGTATTAATTGGATAATCTTCTAATAGGCATAAAAATGAGTAATTATATTAATTGTTATGAACTTATTCATCGTTATGAGGAAATAAATTTTAATAATCTTAAACAACTTGTTTAACACAAAGAATTTCTAATGTATCTTACTTATCTCTTATGTAAAATTAGTGTCCTATGATATTCATATTGAAGTTTTAATTTGACAATCTTATAATAGACATAGTTATGAGTAATTATATTAATTCGCTCAAAATTATGTGTAGTTTCGATGCAAAAAATGTTGAAAATCTTAAACAACTTGTTTAAAAAACAGTTTTGAATGCATCTTACTTATATTTTGTGCAAAATTAACGTCATAGAATATTCATATCTAAGTTTTAATTGCACAACCATATAATAGGGATAATTAGAAGTAATGATATTAATTTTCAAGAAATTATATGTAGTTATGCGGCCAACAACTTTCAAAAACTCAAACAACTTGTTTAAACAATTGTTTTCAATGCATCTTATTTATGTTTTGTGCGAAATTTGTGTCCTAAAATGTTCATATCGAAGTGTTAATTGGATAATCTTCTAATAGGCATAATTACGAGTAATTATATTAATTTTCACGAAATTATGTATAGTTATGAGTCAAAAAATGTTAAAAATCTTAAACAACTTGTTTAAACAGCAGTTTCTAATATATTTTACTTATGTTTTATGAAAAAATAGTGTCATAGGATGTTCATATCGAAGTGTTAATTAGAAGTGTTCATATCGAAGTGTTATAGGATGTTCATACCGAAAATGAGTTCGGCAGCTCAAAACACGAAAATGAGACCTGACGCCCTCGGTATCGCCAAAAATGAGTCTGGGGCGTGAAATATGAAAATTAGGCGCGACGCCCTCGGTTCTGTCCGAAATGGATCCGGGAGCACAAAACACGAAAATTGGACCCGACGCCCTTAGTTCCGCCGAAAATGAGTCTTAGGAGCGGAAAACATGAAAACGAGACCCGACGCCCTCGGTACCACCAGAAACGAGTCCGGTAGCGTAAAACACGAAAACTGGACCTAACGCCCTCGGTACCGTCGAAAATGAGTTTGAGAGCGCAAAACATGAAAACAAGATCTTATGCCCTCGGTAGCACCCGAAACGAGTCAGGGAGCACAAAACATGAAAACGGGACCCAACACCCTCGGTATCGCCGAAAATGAGTCCGGTAGCGCATAATATGAAAACAGGATCTGACGCCCTTGGTACCGTCGAAAATGAGTCCGGGAGCGCAAAATATGAAAACGGGACCCAACGCCCTTGATACTGCCGAAAACAAGTCTGGGATCGCAAATCATAAAAACGGGACCCGGCGACCTTGGTACCGTCGAAAATAAGTCCGGAAGTGCAAAACATGTAAACGGGATTCGACGACCTCGATAGCGCCAAAAATGAAAACGGGGCACGACGCCTTCAGTATAGTCAAAAACGAGTACGAAAACGCAAAACATGAAAATGAGATTCGGCGCCCTCGGTACCTCCCCAAATGAGTCCCGGAGAACAAAACATAAAAACTGAACCCGACGCCTTTGGTATCGCCCTAAACGGGTTCGGGAGCGCAAAACATGAAAACGGGATCCGACGCCCTCGCTACCGCCGAAAATGAGTCCGGGGCGTGAAACATGGAAATTGGGCGAGGCGCTCTCGGTTCCACCCGAAACGGATTCGGTAGCACAAAACATGAAAACGGGACCCAACACCCTTAGTTCCGTCGAAAATGAGTCCGGGAGCAGAAAACACGAAAACGGGATCTGACACCCTCAGTACCGCCCAAAACGAGTCCGAGAGCGCAAAACATGAAAATAAGACTCGACGCCCTCGGTACCGCCGACAATTAGTCCGAGAGCGCAAAATATATTAACGTGATCCGACAACCTCGGTACTGCCCGAAACGAGTTTGGAAGCGCAAAACATGAAAACGGGTCTCGGCGCCCTCGGTACCGCTGAAAACGAGTTCGGGAGCGCAAAACATGAAAACGGGACCCGATGCCCTCGCTACCGATGAAAATGAGTTCGAGAGCGCAAAACATGAAAATGGGACCCGGCGCCCTCGGTACCGTCGAAAATGGGTCCGGGAGCGCAAAATATGAAAACGGGACCTGACGCCTTCGGTACCGCCGAAAACAAGTCCGAAAGCGCAAAACATCAGTCCGCACTTAATAAGTGCGAACTTGAGTCCGCTTTTAACAAACACGGACCCAGATCTGCGTTTTTTAAAATTGGATTTATTATTTTCATGATTTCTACCTTTCAAGTGTTATTTTCTTGTTTTTGAATTTTTTTACGTTATTAATAAATATATTAGCCGCTAGAAGAATCGAATCCAGGGGAGCCCTACCGGCTTACAGCACAGCCACAAATTTTGATTTTTATAAAAACATTATTTCTTGTTTCGACTATATGATATCGCAAACCAGTTCTGAAAATGGGAACTCATTCAATAGTCCACTCTGTCCATTGCGAAAGAGAAAGCAGTACAAGCTGATATGGGTGAAAAAGAAGCATATATCGTCTTATAGGAGGGCTCAATTCATAGAGAACTACGAGGCAGAAAGCGTGTATCTAGAATAGAAGTTTAGTGATCTTTGAGGGATATGCACTTCAAAAAGAATAGAGATGAGAATATTTCTGATATGTTCTTAATTAGGGCATCAGATCGTATTGGAAGTATGTTGGGGATATAATCCTATCAATCTCCTTGAAAAACGAGAGTAGAGTGTGGGGTTATTTCAACTAACGGTAGACTTTTTTTTCGGGAAGGAAGTTATAGTATTTATAAAGGAATATTGGGTGGGGGATTCTTGGAGACAGTTACACTAGTTGAAAAAGGCTTTCATTGTTTTCAATCAAATAAAAAAGACTCAGAAATTTCTCGGTCCCTAAGTTTTTTTCATAAGGTCCGGATTATTTTTAGGATCCCTTCATTTTTTTATAAATAAAAAAATAAAAAAATAAATAGGACCAAATTATTTTTTCAGTCCCTCCATTTTTTATAAACAGAAAAAAATAATTTATTAATTATATAATCCTATCATTCTTCCTCCTTCAACTTCATTACCATGTCCATTCTCCTTCGGTCATCATTATTAAACACTTGAAGAGTTATTTTAAAAGTTTTTTATTTGAATATATCAAAAATAAATTTGTGCTTCTCATCTTCTTCATATCATTCTTATAAGTTTTACGTTCTCATTTTGTTACTTTATCTTTCTAAAAAATTAAAAGAAATTTCATTAGAGTTTTTTATTCAGGAAAATGAACACACTACTAATCAATGTGTATTACGGTGCACTGTACCACAATGTACTTATCATACCAGACCCAGCGAAGATCAACAAGGGCCACTTAAGGAAAATAAAAACTACAATGATAATGGATGAAATAAAAGATCGTACTAGCAGACTTTCGAATCAGTCATGTGGGTGTGGACGTGGGAGGAGGGGATGCAGCTTACCTTATTTGTTATGTTATATATTTATTTTAATTAATTAATATTATGTACTTTATTTGTTATATGGATTTTAATTAATTAATGTTATATAGTTTTTATTAACTATTTTTTGAAATATTTATTTTTCTTATTAAATTTCTAAGTTAATCCCGGTAAAATATGAAAGAAAAAAATCAATGAAATATGAAAGAACAAAAATCAAAGATATTACTTAATTAAAGTTTTAATAAATATAATTTTTTTATGAATCAATATATAATAGTAAACTTAAAAAAAAATAATTATGATAATCATTTATATATACATCATACAAATTATTTTTATGTTTAAAAAATAGAGGGGCCGAAAAAATAATTTGATCTTTAAGAAAAAAAATATTTTTTCTGTTTACAAGAAAAATAGAAGGACCGAAAAAATAATTCGGTCTGTAAGAAAAAAGTTTAGAAACTAAGAAAACTTCAGCGGAAAAAAATTATATATTTGTAAAAATAAAAAAGTTTGTCGCAGCCGTGATGAACGGATTATTTTAGTTGGCTGGTCAACTGTGTAGTAAGGGCTGTAAGGCATTTATTTCTTCGTAAATTCGGTCATTTCGTTTTGGAAATTTTAAACAATATCTTCAGATAATAGAATAAAAAAGTAATCAAGTTCTAAATACAGTACGGCAAGGATCTCCACTGGATAAAATTTTAGTAAATTTTGCAAAATGTTTATTTTTTTTATCAGAAAGATGAGAATTAAACTATCAAATTTTATAATTATTTTTAAGATCTCTCATTCGGATTTCGAACTCACAATCTTCCACATACTACTTAATGACTTAAGGTTAATTCTTGCAAAATATTTGTGAACTAGAGTGTATTATTGTAATTATGTTATAACTGGAGCGTAATTTTCTTTTTACTAGATTTACAATTTTGAGAGGTATTATTTAAAAAAAATGTTTTTCTGAAGGGTCAAGTGCCCCTCTGCCAATGTATAGATCCGTCATTGGACACAAAATATACTCGATAATCCTTGCAAAATATAGAGGAAATTACTTTGTTCATATAAATTTGCATTTGAAAAATACAAAGTAAAATGAAAAGTTTAGCGAACCAAAAAAAAAAAAGAAATCCAGACTTTAGACTTTTTATGATAAATTTCATATCACAATTGAGCCTGGTGTATTGAAAATTTCAAAAAATAAACTAAACTTCATTTAATTTCTGTGTATTGGGTTCATTTGACACTCCATGAAATAGCAAAAAAGAAGAATAGTAATGCTATTCCGACGAATTAATTTGTCAAATGAATTTTAGACTAAGTAGAAAAGTGGAGATTAGTGTTAATCCAGTATATCAAGTTATAGGTGGTGTACCGGTTTAACTATTGTTGAGTAGCAATTATTGTTTGATTATGTTGTATTATATTATTATATTATAATTATAATTATAATTTATTTTATTATTATTATGTTTATTATTTATTATTATATTATCATCGCTGTTAGTATTATTATATTATGTTTATGATTATATTATTACTATAATACTATGATTATAACTATGATTATTATTATTATCATAATTATGACTATTATTATGATTATGATTATGATTATAGAATCAGAGTTTTAGAACTTACAAAGTTTCGATGAGCATACAACATATGGTTAAGTTGAACAATAAAACAGATAACACGAACAATAAATGATCTAATATTAATATTTTTTTATATCTTCACTCTTTATTAATCGTCTAAGTGTACTGGTCTTATAACGGTCCATTTTTTTTTATATTTTTCGAATCAATATCAGCCATCTGTAGAGCTATTTTTCAAACTTGAGTGTTGCACCTGTAAAAAATGTGTTGAATTTCTTTTTTCTTCACAATGTTACACAAAATGCTATGGAGACTCATGCTATAATTCTACTATTTTTGCTATTGTTGTAGTTTACTATGTTAAAATTGTTGTATAAATTTTCAACTTTATCAAATATTGAAATACCTTCTTTATTTGGCTAAAGCTTTGCCAAAACTAATCTGAAATTAATATATGAAGCAATTTGTGTCACAATAATATATAATAATAATATAAGTATTCCACTTGATTCATTAGAGTGTGTTTGTTTAAAAATCTTAATCTAAACCATTCCCTTCAAATATCAATTTCGTTGCAATAGACAAACGTGATACTAATGAACAATAAATGATCTAAAGACCTGGTTTAAAGTTATTAGTGATAACTAAACTTATTCAAATATATAGTTTTCATTTATTCAAAATAATTAAAATACAAAATGATATTTGCAGACATCGAGCACATTGAATTTTCTTATTGTTTAGTGTCTAACTAGACTATGAAACTATTTATTGATCATTTGTAATGCATTAAGTATAAAAAATGAGAAAAAATAGATTTATATTACTGAATTTGAATAATAAAGTTGATAAATTGAATAACATTGTCAGTAAATTGAATAATAATGTTAATAAGTTGAATAAGAAAGAAATATGTTAACATGAATAATAAAGTCAAAAAATTGAATAATTATTCAAACAAGAAGAATGTCAGAACCAGAGTTTTTAGGATTTTTCAGATTTTTCACGGGTTCCTTTTATTTTCAGTAATAATACACTTATGTTGAATAACAAAAAAGATAAAACAAATAACAAAAAACTTAACATGAATAATATCATGAAAATTTTTTACACCATACTCCCTCTATCTCACTCTTTTCTAGTTATTATTGATATCTAAATTTACTTTTATCAATGTATGAGCCTTTTTTCAAATAACTATCCTTCATTTGTTCAAAATAAAAAATAGTACTAGTAAATGTCGGGTGAATTAAATTTTTTATTATTTTCAGGGTCTAAATTAGGTCATAGGATTATTTTATTGATCATTTACAATGTAAAATATATCTATATTACTTAATATGAATAATAAAGTCGAAAAATTGAATAATACTCTATAAATCGACTAAGACACGAGAGAGAGAGAGGGGGGGGGGGGGGGGGAAGAAGCGAGAGAGAACGTGGAGGAGTTCAACTCAATTTTTTCAGCTCGACTCAAGTTCAGTTCGATTTTATATTAGCTCGACTCGAGTTGAAGTTCGATACTATTTTTAATGGCACAACTCGTAACTAGCTTAATATTAGTTATTTTAATATAATTTGTTATAAAATTACTAATATATAGATAAATGAATTAATATAATTCAAAATAAGAAAATATATTTATTTACATTATGTACGATAATATGAAATATATTTTTTTTAATTTATTAAAAAATAATATGTTGTACTAAATGATTTTTTTAATTTGTTTTTTATAAAATATATTTAAATTTAATAAATTTTCTTTAAATTGTGATATAGGATCCTAAGATGACTTAAACAATTGATCAAGATGGATGTTGGAAGAAGCCTTTGAAGATTTATCTGAAGACTTAAGAACAAAATATGTAAGATATGATTCAAGTTTCTGAATCAATAAGCAAGCAAAAAAACTTTATGTCGAGGTAAACCGTTATAACAGTTCTTAAGCATTATAATGTTTCAGCTCGACAAACTCAATTTTTTTCTAAAATAGAAAGTTTCACAAAATTATCAGAGACTATTGTTGAATAACGGTTGAGAAACGTTGAATGGTTTGAGCTGTTCTAACGGTTCTTTCAATCGTTATAACACCTCTGTAGATAGGCAAACTTGTCAAAGTACAATAAACATGGTCAAACATCGTCAAAAAATTATAACATTCTAGTAAAACGTTCAACGCTTTCGGTTATCATTATAACAGTTCATCTCATTCATTTCAAACCATTATAACGTTTCATAAAGTCTCTTGAGTTCTGACAAGAGTATTCTTGACAAATTCTAATTTAAATTAAAGTTTAATAAAACTTACAATGATATATCTTGGGAGCTTCTAAAACCCTAACAGTTTCTCTAGTCTCTTACTACGCAAGAATCTTAACTGCCTAACTGTTTGATGCTCGATGTAAGGGGATTGTTTCAGAATTGTCAAACTATTCAAAACTCTCACAATCTAAAACCTATATGACCAATCCTAAAGTACCTTAGAGCACCTAAAACTCTTTCCTTACAAACATATTTAAGAAACTTCTAAATTTTTGAAGAATCAAACCAAATCTTTTGAAGAATCTTGTTGTACTTTTGAGTTTCTAGCGTTCCTTTCATTTTTTAGCATTTGGCTCAATTCCTTTGGAGTTTTTGCTCATATTTTTTTGAGCCGTGTGTGATCATTTGCTCTTTTTGTTGCTCTTGATAGTTTTTAGTCTTCTTATATTAGTTTTTATAAAAAAAACTAAAGCTTAAATTGTAAAAACACTTTTTGGATATTACTAAAAATGGCACTCCGTTAGTGGAATGGGTCCCCGAAGACGTAAGTTTAATATCAAACTCCGTTAAAATCTCGTATTCTCTAGTTATTGTACTTACATTCTATTTGTTCTTGCATTCCTCTACTTGTAGTAGCTTGCATTTCTTATTAGAGTTGTCAGTAGTTTGTATTTGATCAATTCTTTCTCATTTTTGCATTCTTAATATTCTTATTGAAAAGTTTGTAACTAAATTGTAGCTTGAATATCTTTTACTTAGTTAATTCTTTGTATTCTACTAATTATCTTCTACCAACCGGTTCATACCTTGACTTGATCATCATTAGATTTTGGTTAATACCATCCATAGTCTAAATTTCTAAATAATAAAATATTAATGATTTGGGCTATGGTGTTATGCATAGAATATATCGCCCCCATGCTGTGGATTAGTTATTTATTTTCAAAGTTTAAATGATCGACTCAACTGTACAAAATAATTTTCGTATAATATCTCCATGTAGAATAAATTTTATATTTTGTTAGAATTTTTTACTATTTTTTAAGATAGTTAGAAAATCACTTGATTCAGTTATTATGAGCCATTCAAAAGAAATAATTTCCTAACTATCTTAAAAATTAGTAAAAAATTCTATAAAATATAAAATTTGATATATGTCTATATATTCATATGAAAATCTATTTTTTTATGATTGAATCGACCATTTGCACTTTGATAATGAAGAACTAATCCATAGCATGAAAGTGATCTGTGCTATACATAACACCATAGCCCAACTCAAATATTAATTATCTTAATTCTAACTATTTATAATTATATAAAACAAGTATAAAAAAATAAATATAATAATTGAGTTTATTTGAAGCTTGACAACTCAAGTTCAAACTAGCTTGACTCATTTTTTTTAGCTCAATTTGATATTAATTCAAGTTCAATTTAATTTAATTCAATTCAACTCATCTGCAGATGCAGTCCAGTTGTGTGATAGATTCAAAACAAATGCCAAGTCGAAGCCGACAAGTCTAATTTCGTCAATCAAATATGACATGATCCTCCGACCTTCCCAGCTAGAGGTGTAAACAGAACAGATAATATCCACTCCGCTTGGCTCCATATTCAAAATTTATCCGAAAATACATCATCCATATTCAAATATTAATTATTCATAATCGTATCTGATTCGTATTCATAAGAAATGATGTAGATACTGATGCGAATTTGATTTTAGACTCTATTATTCGTATCCAAAATAAAACATATATTATATAATTTCATTTATAAAATTATATTATTTATTAATATTTTTATTTATATATAATATTATCATCATAAATACTAACAATATATACATTATAAATACTTACAGTTATTATAAGTATCTATTTTTATTATTTATGCATAGTTATTAGTAATATATTATTTTATATTTTATATTCATTATAAAATCTATATCCGTTAAATATTCATTTCGTATCCGTTTTCATTTAAAACATATTTAATATTAAATTTTAATATTCATAATTGTATTTAGGGTTGCAAATGAATCCAATTCGATCGAACTAGTTAGAGTTTGAGTTTGATTTGAAATTATTTCAAACTAAATCGAACTCGAGCTAAATCAAACTCTAACTGAACTCAATTATTTTAATTTTTTATATTTATTTTCATATTATCATAAATAATAAGAGTTAAAATAATTAATATTTTATTAATTTTATATTAAAGTTTAAGAATATGAATAATATTTATTAATTTAATAATAAATTTATAATATCTTATTAATTTTATAATAAAATAATATATTATTATTGATTAAATAGTTAAAAATATATATAAATAATTATATATTGAACTATTACGAATCGAACTAGTTCATTAAAAATATTATCGAAACGAATTCAAATTAAACTAATAAAAAAATCTAATTAAACGAACCAAAATTAAACTAAAATTGAATTAAATAGCCAACAAATTACGAATTAAATTTTTTTGCAGCGTAATTGTACTCGCGTCCGTCAGTAAAAACCGAATACGAATGTAATTTCTCCGTTCCCAATCCGTTCCTTTTACAGCCCTATTCCCAGCAGTTTCCGCTGACCAGTCGGCGTACGGCGAGCACTTCCAGAAGTTCCAAATCCACGCGCTCTCTTCTAATAGTAGTCGCTGCCATGTCATGAAACTTTAGTCAAAAACCATTCATTGCACGACACTCCGAGTCACCGTCAAACAACCCCTATCCTTGTCGCTCTGACCAAAACAATGGCTGCCACAAACCCGCCTTTGTTGCCAATCTCCACCCAAACTCCCGCGTCGCAAGCCCCTTCTACCACCGATCCGGCCGCGCCAGGTGTGCGCTTCTTTCTCTTGCGTTTCTCTGATTCAGTCCAGCGATCCCTCTCTGACCGCCGCCCCTGGTCGGAGCTCATCGATCGTACCGCCTTCGCCCGGCCGGAGTCCTTTTCAGACGCCACCTCGCGCCTCCGCAAGAACCTTGGTTACTTTCGAGTCAATTACGCCGCCATCATAGCCGTGTGCCTCGCTGCCTTGCTTCTCACTCACCCCATCTCTCTTGCTGTGCTCCTCGCCCTTCTTGCGGCATGGTGCTTCATGTATCTCTTGAGACCGTCTGATCCGCCCCTTGTTCTCTTCGGCCGCACCTTCTCTGATCGAGAAACTCTTTTGGGGCTTGTGGTTGTGACATTTCTCGTGGTTTTCCTGACATCAGTCGGATCCTTGATTATTTCTGCACTTTTGATCGGCTCGGGTTTGGTGTGTCTCCATGGGGCATTTCATGTGCCAGAGGACTTATTTCTTGACGAAGTTGATTCTGTGACTGGTGGTGCCGCTGGAGGATTACTTTCTTTCCTTGGTGGTGCCGGATCAACAGGTCGGATCTGAATCTGATATTAGTAGGTTATTCGTTATTTTCTTTTGAAGTGAACAGAGGAGGAAAAACTGATTCTTTGGTTTAGAGTTGTCTGGTGTGATTTTATTTTGAGATTATATACGGTGTTCAGAGTTCAGACTGAATGTAGTGAAATTTTTTTTTTTTTTTGGTTGAGCTAAGGGTTGGTTTGGCAAATTAAGGAATAGCTTTGGAAGATAAGTAGAGAAGTTGAATAGAAAAATTCTTCTTCCTCCTTTTTTTTTATTCTTTTGGTATGTGGCTGTCCTATTTATTTTACTTATGATTTTGTTGGACTATGAAAATAAAAAAGATCAGAACCATGGTATGACATACTATTCATGTGGTTGAAAACTGTTTCCTGTAAAGCTCCTGCAATCTGGAATGTTGTGATTGTAAAGGGCTGCCTAATTAGTGCACCCACGAATGGTCTCTGCTTATCTGGTGGCTGTGTCATCTTCATTTTCTTATCTTCAATGTCCATACAATCTTGCGCTCGTTGCTGGTTCACTCTCAGGTACTTCCTGACATTTATGTGTACTGACAACATTTCAAGCAAGCAAAAGGAATTCTTGGGCTTCTTTTCTTCCATTTGCTAAGAGATACCAGACATAATTTCAAAGCCCCATGAGTTTCTGCCATCTGAATGACACTGTATTTACAACAAAAACAGCTGCTGACATTCTCAAGTATGTTACCAGTAAACTTAAGTAGGGTTGATTGGAGTTGGAATTAACAGGAGTTGAACAGTTTGAAACCCCAACGATGCAAATTACCTGCTTTAAGTGATGAATCTGGAAAGGAACAGCAAGTGAAGCTGCTTATATACTTTTTAGGAGAGTACCTTAAATGGGAAATGACACAGGTTGATTCTGTTTCGAAGCCACAAACTGGAGGCTTTGTTCTTTTTGCAACTGCCGTGCAAGTGTGCAACCCTTTTGTTTAAATGAGAGAGAGCATTGCAAGCGATAAATCCTATCCTTGGGCAATGAATTGGTTTTCATGCACAACTACTGGAGTTTATTGGAAACTCCAGTAGATGATTCTTTTTTTCAAAATACATATGTGAGGCAACCTCCGTGTTTGGACCAGTGGTTCTTGGTAAATGACTAAGTTATTGCTGACATGAACGTTTATTGGGATTTCTCCAACTGTCTGGGTTGCATCTGCACCCCTCATTTATTTCAAGCAATGCAACCTACCTGGTGACTTCAATTTGATTGCAAGAAATTCACGCACAGCTAAAAGGATAACAAAAATTTTATACCATCCATGTTACCAGCTTAACACTCAAGTCTCAACCATCCAGCTTAATGCTGGTATGTTTTAGGCATAAAACTAAAAGTATGAAAGGGGTTTATCTTAATATTTGGAAACAATAAACCAAATGCAATAATAAGTTTCGTAAGCTTGACAACGAAATACATCTCAAATTTGGCATTTACTTAAAGACTATTTATCTGCACTAATGCGGCCTTTAAGAGGGGATGCTGCAGCCCTATAGCTGGTGACATGCGGAATTGAGCATTTGAAGACGTCACTATTATTCAAAACATGACATTATCTTTTATTATTAACATAAAATTTCAAAACATGACATTATCTTTTATTATTAACGTAAAATTTCAAAACATGACATTATCTTTTATCATTAACGTAAAATTTATGATTCAGAGATCACTATTAATCAATCTTAGATTTCAACTTTTGCAATTATAGTTCAGTAAACCAAATTAAGGCAACCCAAGGAAGATGCTCTTTACATGATTTTCATCTGAGGGAGATCATACAAAATTGAGGCCCAGCTAGCGGTCGTCAGAACAAGTTCAACAGAGCAATTTTATTTTGAAGTCCGTAACTCACCCACGGTGGGTCACCCACCAAAAGAGCTCTACCACGCGAAAACCTTGTACAGAACAATCTGAAAGTGTAATTGTTCAAAAGCCCTTAAATTTCTTTAGACACAACTCGTACAAATGTCGGATCTTATTTTCTGGCTAGCTAAAGACGCAAGAAAAACACTCTCCAACATAAGTGAAGCATGCATCTCAGCTACAATCATCTTTGATCCAGAAGAGCCTGTTAAAAGAAAATCTGATTGAATTGTCCAAATTCTTTCTAATGGAACTGGTAATTGTCTTTGTTGTACATTAAAATGACAGGTACCCGTTCCCCATCATTTATCATTTATCAATGATTCCCAGCAAAAATGACTTTTTGAGTTGTTTTAATACTGCTCTAGCTGGAAGTTCGCTAAGATTTTCAGTAAATTGTACAGAAAACTTCTTCTTTCAAAAGGTGAAAAAAATAGGATAGGGATTACACTCATGAAGGGCAGTGTTTATTGTGAAGTAGCTTTAGAACACGAATAATGAGTGTGAAAAATGATCTCTATGTATAAACACCATGTCCTTAATGGCCTGATCTTGCATATTGTTTGGTTCGTCCTGCTAGTTTTTCCCACTCAACCGCCATCCTCTGTGAACAAGTAACCTGCAGTTTAACGACATATACAAAATACAGTCATAGTCAATTAACAGAAGTCCAGAAGGTATATTCTACGTTATTTATTTTTCAAGTGATATTACCTGACTACTTACAAATCCCTTCAACATGGCCGTAAAATCATTGCGCCTCTCCTTCTCAATCCTCTGCAGTTCTGATTTGTTGTTTTCCTGTATGATGTCAAATAAAAAGTAAGCCAGAGAACAAGAGAAATGTGTGAAATAGCATACACTATAAGATCAAGTTACCTTGATCTGCTCATATTGTTTAATCGCATTGTATTTTGCATCCTCAGTGAATCTTATACTTTCTCTCAGATCTTCTGTCTTAGAAGTTTTTGTCTTGTCCTGGCCAAATACTTTTACCGAGGCAGCCTCAAGTTTATCCAATTTCACATTTAAGGACAATATATCTGCTGAGAGAGTCTGCACAGTATTCAAAGCACTGGCACGATCCGAAAAAGCATTATTGATCGGTATCATCAGCCCCAAATATTCATGCAATGTATCCTAAACAAAGTGAAAGCATCAAAATAAACCGGTACACTAGATATCCTAGTAAGAAATTTACCAAAGTACTGTAATAACAAGAAGAAAAACAATCTTCTCGTAATCTCAAAAGAAGCGATTGATTTACAATTTCAAAACTAAAACCAAGTCTAAGGTTCATTTTCATTTAATAGTTTTGAAATATATCATGCCTAATCACATACTGGACAACAATCCTAGTCCAATTCTCAAATAAAAGTTCAGGACTTTCATCTTGTTGCATTTGTAAATGGAGGGCATTGTTTACAATACTCCTGACAACAAATGGGGCCTTCTAAATTGAGAGCAGACAAGATTTCCATTACCAGATATATAACGGTTTGTGAATTGAGTGTTCGCTGAAGCCGGCTGACCTTCACAGCTGTGAGTGCAAACTGTCTTGTCAGGTCAGCACACAAGGTTTGAGACTCCCATTTTGACTGCTCAGTTTCAAATTTTGCTAGCTTGACAAAGGTCATGCCCATTTCCCCCATTGTTTCCCCCATGTCTTGTTGTGCTTTTACCAGTGACTCAGCCTATTCAAGTAAATCAGCATTAAGCTCACTTGACTCAACTTCAAAATAGACCAGAGAGCATGAAATAAAGAAAAGGTGCAGAAAATAATCTTAAAATAGTTCTGTATGTGCAACACCAGAAATTTCAGTTCAGTAATGACTAAGTAACAAGAGACAATAAACTATCACTGTACCCTTTTTACTGCGCATAACACTAAATTCTTCCATAATCTGATGGGGTTTACACTCTTTTAAAATGTCCATGATCTTGTGTGTTTCAAGTTGCAGGTTGTAATTTTCACACTGGCAACAATGTCTAGCAAAAAGTAACTGGTTTTTATCAGAGATTGTACATGAAGCAGTGTACCCATGGAAATCAGTTTAATTGTCAGAAGATCTAGACCCAATTTGACTTGTTGATTATATCAAATACTACAATAATCAGAAATTGACATAAATGTGCATTGATTAAAACCTGCTGAGAGATGGTAGTTAGCTGTTGGGCCAAGTCAAGAACCTTGGCCTTCTTCACCAAGAAATCCTTATCCTCCTCCAGCATTCGGGACCCAGCCACTGATCCACCTCCTACCCAACCATTAACAACAGTCTGCTTAATATTACTGAACATGCCAAAAAAGTCCCTCCCGCCTTTAACTGGCACACTCCCCATCAAACCATCTCTTACTACCTGAGGCCGACTTGGCACCGGCAAGCCCTCCTCTGAATCCACCTTATTATCTGTTTGGGATTGAGATACGGCTAGTGCTGGAGCCCGCAAGAAAACATGCAGCTCCTCACTGCGGCCAACGACAGGGTGAAAAGCCAGTCGACGCAGGTATTTCTCCAGTGCAGCCCGCCGCTGCTCCACGAACTCATGCCTTTGAATCACCTAAATCAAGTTCTACGTCCCATTACATTTTCAAATATATTTTCATTATATAATTTGAAATTGATCTGAGAATTATACCAATGATGACAAATCTGTTTCCCATATATTTCAGTAAACAAGATAATGTCAGATTTACTGTTTGTAAGTTCCATTGAATACAGTATCTTGCCCTAAATTTTAGTTTGGCGTTGTCATTTAAGTTTCTAATTTTATTGAGGCAAATTTTGTACTAGTAAGCCCATGTTTGGATGTACAATGCTTGATTTACAGCATAAGCTGGCCCTCAACCAAAATCTTATCCAAACAATTGATTCTACTAAAATATTTAATTATTGAGTTGAACAAGATAATTGCAAAACCTGGCCCTCCACCACGCTTTTGTCAGGTCTAGCAGGTATGAAATATCCCCGATAAGATTCTGATAACCGATCTGCTAGTGCAACGACGTCACGAAACCGCCGCCTCACATGATATTCTCTCCCTTCATTGACAGACTTAGCTGTTATCAGGTAACTGACAAATGTGCTCGAACCAGCCAAAGACGGGCTTGGGTCAATCTCCTTCAGCGGGTCAGTAACGGAGATCCGCGTAAACTCCTGCCCACGGCGTTCTGACACGCCGTTCTGGATCTTCTGTGGCGTGAATAGTGTGGATGGGGGAGGAGAAGAGACGTTTCCAGTGGAACGCCCCGGAGACGATGGCGGAGAAGGAGAGAGAGGTGGATTAAGGAGGGGATCTCCGCCGTTGAGCTCGGAACGAGCCGTCGAGATTAATCGAGAAGCGAACGGAGACGAGGTGCTCGTTTGTTCTTCCTCATCGTCGTTTAGGTTTTCGAGATCTTCTCTAGCTGGTGATGGCGATAGGCTGAGAGGCGACTCAGCTGCCATCATATCGACTGGTCGGAGTAAAGAGAGAATGAAATAGAATGGTTTTTGACAAAAATGGTGAGAACGGAGAGACCGAGATGGACGAGGACGGTGTGTTGAACCGCTGCGGTCTGTGTTTTCCTATTAATTTATCCACACTGCAGTGCTTCCCACAATCAGGATGAGCAAATATGTCTATTTACTTATGAGAAGGAATTCAATTATCATTTTTTTTTGTATCCATAATGTTTATTTATTTATTTATATATAAATTTAAAAATATGAATCGTTAGATGTATTCTATATCATCTCAATTGTATGTATATATAAAAAAAAATAACTTTATTTGAATAGCCATCAAGTAACGTGTCTAAATTGTAAAATTTGGTCCGTTGATTTTATTAACGCTTGATGCCTATATAGATAATATCGAAATGATATAATTTTTTATATACATATATAATATGATATTTACAAAATATTCCTTTAATTAGTTTTATTATTTAAGAATTTAAATAATACTTATTTGATATTTAATTTTAATGACACCGATGTGGCAACAAAATGATGGTAATTGAATCCCTTCTCTTTACTTATTTAGTCGATGCAGATTTACAAAGAAGACCATGACTAGGTTTGCCTTTATCTTATGATTATTTACCCAAAAAATAATTTATTTGGACTTTAATTCATGGCTAGGTCTATCAAAATAATATAATATGTGATGCAAATGTCAAATTTACAATTTGACCCTAATTGAAATATAATTGCATTTTTTTCTTATCGTGTACCCCAGTTTTCTGAACTGAGTGTGGTGTTACTATTGTGTAAAGTATTGCATTTTATTTCATACTCAAGGACTCAGGATAAACTTCTAAATCGTGGAGCAAAACATTTTGACCTCTATATCCATGGGCCATTGGACCTCAACTTAAGAATTTTTTTGAACTTATTCAGATAATATAGAAACTTACCTACTCTATTTGATTTTTCTTAGAATATGTTGGAGGCTATGCTAATCCTCCAAAGGTCAGCGCACATGGGTATTATGTTCATCATTCTAAAAGGGCAATTTTGAGTGAACCTGTTTAAGTCTTGACTCCTAAATAGTTAATAAGTCTGTTTTCCATGTTCTTTTTTTTGATTTAAAATGGCTCTCTATTGATTTTTGCCACAAAGTTCTCCTTCATCTCATATTCGCATACATCCTTCCCCTATTTTTACAGATGAACTAGGGTTTTAATGGTCCATGGAACAAACAATGAAATTATACCAGTGCATGATGCTTATGAATTTGCAAAGATTATTCCTAATCACAAGCTTCATATTATAAATGGAGCCAACCATTACTATACTTCTCACCAAGCTGAGCTAGCATTAGCTACCATAGATTTTCTGACCTCTTCCTAGATACTGGAACCAGTGCCAGCTTTGCTTTAATTGTTTGTTAATACTTGTCCATGCTTTGAACTTAATATTTTTAAGAGGATGATTAATCTTCCATCATACAAATGAAATTTTGCAAATTTTAGCAAAAAAAAAATATATATCCTTCCTCAACTTATTTGAATGTAAATTGCCTTATTTTGTCCTTTCTCGGAGAATAAATTACTATTTATTCCTTGTCTGTTGCATATTGCGATACTGATGGTGTGTTATTTGATTAATTTTTTGTCTGTTGCATATTGAGGATACTGATGGTGTGTTATTTGATTAATTTCTTCTGTGCAGACTAAACTTTTGAAGGATCCATACACGTTAAGCTGTCCCGCTGTCTTTGAACAAATTATAATGCCAGATTTAGTATTTGATTTTATTACTTATTTTGTTTGGTAATAAAATTTGAACCTATGGTGGTGTTAACTTTCATCTAATAATGTTCTCATGTATTCACGTTAATATTTTATTTTAATTGCCAGGCCAACACATACCGGGAGAAAAAGAATCTTATTGATCTGTATATTATACTCATCGGATATTCAAGATAATAGTAAACATACATATCATAGTGTGCATCGTTCAGTCTGAATACTGTTTTGCTCTTTTATGTGGCAATGGTAGTGGCAGAATTTATATTTCCACCTCCAAACTGAAAATGCACGCTTCTTCAAAACCTCAATATCTGTACCAATTTTGAATCTGCATCTTGAGTTATGAGTAAACTGAATTATTTTTACATTCTGTATTATGCAGTAGCAAGAGCGTGCCATCTTATTGTGCCTTATAAATTTAGTCTAATTTTGGATAATTTGATTGATTTATTTTATATGATTTATAATCTTGCACAAAATTGTGAAATTTTATTTGAATCCATTTGTCTGAACAAGGATAAGATTAATAAAGGCTAAAATTTATCATTTCCCCCTTTATTGTCTCAAATAGTCTTTAAATATTGTCTAATAAACAATAATATTTGAATATTTGATATGTAGATCTCTGATCTTATAATTCCTTGCTCAAAAGGTATCTTTATATATATATATATATATATATATATATATATATATATATATAGTTAGTTAGTTAGTTAGTTAGACTATTGTAAAAATATTTACATTTCGAGTCTAAGTGCATACGGTTCAAATTTTATCGTAACACGTCTGAAATTTAAAATTATCATTCTCATTAAATTCTTCATATCAAAATATTGAGGGATACAAAAAATTTGGGGTATTTTGAATTTTCTAAGTATTTGTTTTGGATTTTTGAAAATCAGCAACAATAATTTAATATTTTATTATTATTTTAGTGCTGATTTTTAAAAATCCATAACAAATACTTAGAAAACTCGAAATACCCCAAATTTTTGTATACCTTAATATTTCGATATGACGAATTTAATGAGAATGATAATTTTAAATTTCGAACGTGTTACTATAAAATTTGAGCCGTATACACTTGGACTCAAAATACAAACGTTCTCACAATAGTCTAACTAACTAACTAACTATATATATATATATATATATATATATACATCTGTGTGTGTGTGTGTGTTGACCCTTTAGAAACATTGCACACTTCTCTTGAGGATTAACCTCAGAAGTAGGGGTGTCAATGGGTCGGGTCGGGTCGAGTCACATTATTTTATTATTATTTTTTATCCGACCCGAACCCGATTCGATTAAATTGGGTCAAAAAATCTTGACTCGTATTAGACCTGACGGGTCACGGGTCGACCCGACCTGACCCGTGTAAAATAATTAAATATTTTTTAATTATTTTTATTTAATTTAAGCAATAAAATATTGATTAATTTATAATTAATCTTAATTAGTATATAATTAGGGTCCGTTTGGCACCCAATGGAATAGCAAAAAGTTGGAATAGAATAGTTATTCCGATGAATTAATTTGCCAAATGAATTTTAGACTAAGTAGAAGAGTGCGGAATAGTGCTAATCCGGTATACCAACTTATAGGTGGAATACCGGATTAGCTCTCGTCGGAATAACGATTATTGTTCAATTATATTATATTATGATTAAGATTAAGATTTAGTATCATTATATTATTATATTATATTTATGATTATAATCTATTATTATATTAATATTATGATTATTATTTATTATTATTATTATCATTATATTATTATTATTAAATTATTATTATCATTATTGTTATTATATTATCGTTACCATTAGTATTATTATATTATTTATTATTATTATAAATATAATTTTAATATTATATTATTATATTATGAATATAAATATAATTATTTTATTATTATATTATTATGATCAAGATTATTTATTATTATATTATGATGATTATGATTATGATTATTATTATTTATTATTATTTTATTATGTTGTATTATATTATTATATGTTGATTATAGTGATGATTTATTTATTATTATATTATTATAATTATAATTATTTATAATTATTTTTATGATTATGATTATATTTTTCTTATTATATTATTATGATTATAATTATGGTTATATTATTATGATCATGATTATGATTATGATTATTATATTATAATTATATTATTAAAATTATGATTACTTATTATTATTTTATTATTATAATTATGATTATAATTATATTTTTTATTATTATATTACTATATTATGATTATGTTTATATTTTTATTATATTACTATTATAATATTATTATTTATTATGATTATTTTTTATTACTTTATTATTATTTTATTATGTTGTATTATATTATTATGTGTTGATTATAGTTATGATTAATTTATTATGATTATTATAATTATAATTATTTATAATTATTTTTATTATTATATTATTATGATTATGATTATGGTTATATTATTATGATTATGACTATAATTATTATTATCATGATTATGATTATTATATTATTAAAATTATGATTATTTATTATTATATTATTATAATTATGATTGTAATTATATTTTTTATTATTATCTTACTATTATGATTATTATTTTACTATTATTATTATCATCATCATTATTAGTATCATAATTATTCATATTTTAACTATTATGAGTAATAACTGCCAAACGATATTTTCGTTCTTTCGAATAGTCAAAAATACCACTCTTCTATCATTCTTCCAAAAAAAATACTATTCTATCACTCTTCCAAAATTACCACTCTTCCAATGTTATTCCTTGATTTGCCAAACGGACCCTTAGTGTATATTTAAGATTTAATTAGTACTAAATCATAAAATTACTTCAAAAAAATATAATTAATCGGGTTGATCCGAACCCGACTCGATCTGATTCGGATCAAAAAAATTGAACTCATACCCGACCCATTTATTTTCGGATCGTATCAGATCGGGTCGGATCAAGAATTGATACCCCTATTCAGAAGTAAAGTATCATTTTTGCATGCCTGATCAGTGATCGATGTTGCTTAAATATCTCTATTTTATTTAAAAAATAAGAGCTTTAATGGGACATGGATACCGCCCATGTATATTCATATATAAATAAAATAAATTAAAGAATAACTAATTTTCCAAATGGCGGGGACATCGGTTATAACATTCAATCTGAAAAATATTGAGTTGCCTCTGTTGGATGACACGCTATTCCTTGCACTTTAATTATTAGTATCAATATCTTTCTTGCATGCTTATATAAATATTTATACATGCTACGAATATAAAACATGGGTACAAATCTTAATCAGAAATGTAAATTTAAAGATTATGTATATAAATTATTGAATAACAAATATTGATTGTTGTAAAATAAAAATGATTATAAAGTATAAGAGTTCGCCGCGCATAAGAACGGATATACGTACTAGTATTTTAAAAAATTCTTATAATATTTTAATCGATCATTTATTTTTCAAGAATTTTAATATAAAATAAGAAAATATAATAAGATATTAATATAATTTTAAATATTTTGCATGAAAAATATAATATAATTAATTTTATAGCTTAATATGATAAATATTTTAAAAAATAATATGTATTATTGAATATACGAATGCATACTCTTATACATACGGCATCGCATCGCACCACATAAACATAAATGGACCGTATATAACATTTTAAAACAATGTAGACGCCTACATGCTTCTCGGCCTTCTTTTACTGCTTTTGGTGGCGAATTGGCCTGACAAAACTTTATTGAACTAGCTTCTGCGGCTAAGAAGTTTTTTAATCTATAGTATAATATTATTTACATCCAATTTACATACAAAACTTATTATTTTTGGTTATAACTCACTTTTTTATATAATTTGGATAAATTAAAATATAAATATTCTTATTATACACGAAATATTATTATATATAAAAACATGAGATGGAGGAATACTTTTTTAGTTAATTCGAGATAGGAGAAATTAATAATTATATCATTGAAAACGTTGTACGATTGATTCATTTCATAATGTTGATTTCCTTTAAAATATATATATTAAATTTACTATGAGCTCGACTTTAAAATATATCTAACTATATTTAAATTATCATTTATATTATTTAATAAATTATTTATACTAAAACTTATGATATATATTTTTTTTTCGAGCTTCTTAAATATTTTATTAAGACTTTTTAAGACGACTTTAAAATATTAATAAATTATAAATGTTAACATATGAAAATAGGCATCTTTTTACAAAAAAATCAAAACAAATTTGAAACCATAGATTTTTTATATCTCAGATTTTTAATATAATAATATTATATATATAATATTAATATTTATTTTTTTAATTTATCAAAATTATATAAAATATTAGCTATAATCAAGAACAATAACTTTTGAGTGATCTCACTTCCAATTTGAAAGCTGCAAGCCTGCAACTGCAAGGATGGGACAACTTGGGAACTCAAAATCTATTTTTATTTTTCTTATTTACTAAAATAAAATCTGAAAAAATGGATCTCTTAAAAAGCTACCCGTTCACAAGTCTATAAATTGACCCAAGCTACATGTTCGCAAGCCTATAACAGAAAAGAGTCACACTCCATACCTTAGGTTTCTATGTACCGTGCACGTTGTTTGAATGATAGTTAGCCCGTAAATGTCAATCACGCTAATTAATTCTGATTTTTCTTTTCGAGTTCCAAATTATCTCCTCCTATAAGTCATATGTAAATCATGGTGGGAGTAAATGAGTTTGTATTTGTTTATTTGGGAGAATTCTGTTTTAGCTCATTTTCATAGAAAATGATGGTTCGTTCGTTCTTTAACTTTCTGTTGGGGGAAATGTCAGAATTCCAGGTATAGCCGTATACTACCATCTATTCTAATGATTATCTTCTTTGCTGTTTTGTCATGAGAAATATTTTTTGTAATAATAAGAATTATTTTAGCTCCATTAACCATTGGCCTACAAGTGTGGAAGATAACCAGAAAAAATATATTTGAGTATATTTCAGAGGTCCAAAATGATGCCATAGGGTAATAATTTGATCAGTCAGATAATTTACTTGTTGAAGTTTCCAGATTAAAATTGTTGATCTACAAATAGATTTAAAAAATACAACTATTAATCTCCTTAATTTCTATATATAGCCTACTTTGATAAATTTAACAATTTTGAAAAAAGTTTGATAAAGAATTCGAGCAAACTTTTTTTCTTTTGGGAAGCGTCACGTCTCACCAATTAAATATTGCATAAATTCTTTTAATGGAAGTCATCAATATATAAATTGAAAAATATATAATTATTCAGAAATTTATTTATTTATTTTTATTTTGCATTTTGAATAGAGATTTTAAATTGAATCCTCATGCCCCCATATGGAATTCATATGCCAAATTCAGATCCAACAAGCAATATCCTTGCAAACTGACTTTTATATATTTGATTTTCGAACATAATATATTCATATTATGATAATATGTGTTTATGCAATTAAGATTATGGATTTTTGTTAATGAAATTGAGAAGCATTGTTAAGTAACTTGGAATGTTTGAACGAGATCATGATTATACTATCTATTATAATATATGCTCGTACTATTACACTACAGTCATGCTATTATTTTTAAAATTTCTCATCCTCATGTACTAAACTTGATGTGCATGATTGCCTTGATAAAACGTACGCAGAATCATGGAACCTACTACAATACAAGTACTGCAGTTCAAACTGCACTAAACTACGAATCAAACCACACTAATCATAGTTCCAATGTGCTATTTTCCGGCCCAAGCCTTTTTAAGGCTATGTTGAGGACCTTTCCATTTGCTAAGTGGGAAAAAATAAATTCGCTCTCACATAATTTTTTTTCCCCATTCGCCATTGGGGGTGCGAACAATGTCTTCTACAACACATAGACTCTTGTCAAATGATGCTCGAATGATTTGTTATAACACACCATTAACATTAATTTGAAATAGTTGCACATGTTGTTTGTGTGTTAGGCAAGGAAAACAAACATTAAATGTCATTAATACATAATTGATGGAAGTTACACTTTGATTATTAGAGACTAAACTAAATACAATTAGCTAATTAATATTATATATTTTTTGTCTAAGATACACATATTTAAAATTAATAAAGATCAGTTTCGGAAACTTGAGTTCTTTATATGTCTGAGAACAGAAAGAATTTTGATTTGTAATTCCTAAGATTCGATACGAACCTTTTTGTTTTTGGATTTCGTTTGAAATTTGGAATCTTAGATAAATTAGCAATATTTTTTTTTATATAAAGACAAAACAAACATTTCAAATTTAAATATATTTACAAGAATCCTCTAATTAGGTTTAAAAACAAAAACAAAAAAAATCTTCCATATTGAAGGATTGCCTCGGCCATTTAAGTCAAGTGCTAATTTTCAATAATTTAATAATGTTCGATAAACATATTTTTAATTTATGAATTCTGTTGGGACTACTACATAAATATTAACAAACTATCAAGATAAAGCTAGGTCTAGCTAATTATCTTGTTCCATCAAAAAGTATATGGACAGTGCGTCGGTACCTACTTTAACTAAAAAGTAGTAGGAAAACCGGGAAAACAGAGGTCAAATGAACGTTCTTACTTCAATGCCAAGCATGTAGACATAATTGGCTTATAAGCTTGTATTCGGTTAATTAATTAGCTATGAAGCAAACATATGCATCAAACATAACTAAAAGGCATGATAAGCTAGCAAGCTTCCATCATTTGCAAATTGCAACTTAATTAATTAGCCTCATATTAATTTCTTCGTTTATAAGATGCATGCATGCTAATCATGAATGGGAAATGTTAACTTTAGACCTGGTTGAACAATCCTTTTCATTTGATATTAGATTGCGTGGTCAAATTAATAGCACCACTGCACGAACAAAGTATGCACCCAAATCCAACGACCCCAACAAAAACAGAGACCTCTTAACCTTGTTTGGCAAAGAATGGTTTGTTTTCCTTTTGACCTCCACGTGTTTCCACACTTCTCAAAACCGCTTGCACTCGAGGTCGAATTTAGTTTCCGCGAGGAAATTGAGAAATGATTACGACCATACCAGTAGGAAGCATGCCTTTCATTTCAATGGTTACAGTTATGGTGTGGCTCCATCTGGACATAATTTTATTGATTCTTTGAAACAGATTTCAAAGATTTATTTATCTGACGGTCTAGATCAGTTGACATATATATATATAACTAATTATTTATGATAAGTAATATCCAATTTTGTCCGTCCGATTCAAATTAGAGAGTCCAGCTATTTTGGTACGTAGATAATTCAAATTAAAGAATTGCATGCAATTAAGGGGGCCTAACTTGAAGCCTTGAAAAAGCTGTTTACAAACGTGAGACATTAAAACTTACTTGGCACATAATTAAAAAAATATTTCTATTTGAAATTTTCTTAATTAAAAAAAATACATAGGCGTTTTTTCATTAATATCTATTTATTTATGTATGTAATATTAATTTTTTAAGTCAGTCTCATGAACAACTAATGGACAGAATAACTATTGGATGATACTAAGATTCATACAAAATTTTCACTCTAATACTTTTAATAATCATACAAAATTTTGGATTTAACGATCGACAACGAAGAATGTCCATTAAATCAAATTTTGTTTGATGAGCGTTGGATCACCCTAGTTTTTTTTTGTTCCATATTGTTTGGCATTAAAAAATGATGGTGATCACTTACCGTCTAATAAATTTTAAACTATATATTTTTATTTATTATTAAAATATTTCCAAGAAATCTTTTAAGCATAAATATTAAATTTTAAAGCACATCCACATAACTATTGGCATTTAAAATCTATTGCATATGCGTCTAGATATATACGCGTTGCAAATGCATATTGAAATCACATTTAATTAAAACATTGGATGCAATTTTACACATGTCATTAACAAGAATGTAAGAAGTGCCACAGAGTCTCCTCGTCGGTTTTTTATATATGTTATTCAGGTATATATCGATGGGTGGGATCACTTGACAATTTTGACAATTGACTTTTAAATAAATTTAAAAAATTTAAAAAAAAAAATATTATAGATATGTTCATTTATAGATTGATGGTATTTCAAATTAATTTCATGTAATTTCACACAATCATTTGATAGTCTATCAAAAATCATCAAAATTACATATAATTTGTAATGATTATAATTTAACGGATTTTGATAGACTATTAAACGATAATAAAAATTATAACACTAATCTACAAGTAAAAAAAAATCTATAAATTTTTTTTTCTAATTTTAAAGATTTTTTATATTTATTTAAGAGTTCGTTGTCGGATCCCAACCCTATATCGATAAACAATTTTGCAGAATCTATCAAGGAAATGATTTTTTTTACAAATTTAATTTAAAGTCTTAGTTAATTGAAGGTTCATTTGTCAACAATCAAGATCATTTAGTTGAAGACTTGCCAAAGGAAAATCAAATGAGAGGCGCTTAATTAGTACTCAAAGGAGTCAAGTGGGTGCACCAACTTAACTATGGTGTTGAACAATTGAGGACTTAAAAGGTCTAGAGCCACACCCTTTTTGAAAAGAAATTTCATGCATATTCTTTGAATATATACAAATCAAAACAACCTAATCTACCCGCAAATAAACAAACAAGCATATACATTTCTCACCTGAAACCTATATAAATACCTGAGCCCTCCTTAATTTTCATTTGCAATACAACTTGCATAATTAGTTTGGCGCACATCTCTAGCTAGATATATCCCCCTGGTAGTTGCAAACTTACCTCATCAAATTAAACATGGCAATTTGGCTCTTTTCTTTCTTGTTAGGTTTATCTCTTCTCTCCTCATACACCCATGGAGAAGTGCATTATCATGACTTTGTTGTATGTGCTACTTTCAATGCTTGTCTACATCATTTAGTTATATCTGGGTGTACTAATTAATGATACTTCATACTTCATTTGGGTTTAACCTGGATGTATCTCTATGGTCCAGATTCAAGAAACGCCAGTGAAGAGGCTGTGCAATACACACAACATTATTACAGTGAATGGGCAGTTCCCGGGACCTACCATCGAGGTCCACGAGGGAGATACTCTTGTTATCAACGTGGTTAACAAAGCAAACTATAACGTTACAATTCATTGGTGAGCATTATAATTAATATCTCCGCAAATACATATTCATGCCGCCTGTATATACATGTTTTCGTATTTCAGATGTCACAGTGTCACACTCAAATTAACTATTTTTTAATGCAACATAATTATATGCTATAAATGAAAAGCAAATTAAAAAATTTCTGTCTTTTTTCCAATTATATACAATTTATTTCTTTGCAAGGCATGGGATAAGGCAGAAAAGGACAGCATGGGCAGATGGACCCGAGTTTGTGACTCAGTGCCCAGTGAAGCCAGGAGACAGCTACAAGTACAGGTTTACAATTCAGGGACAGGAAGGCACTCTGTGGTGGCATGCACACAGCTCCTGGCTCAGAGCAACTGTCTACGGTGCACTGATCATTTACCCCAGAGGCAACAATTCTTACCCCTTTGAGAAACCGTCCAGAGAAGTTCCTATCCTATTAGGTATCTAACTATATATCTATATATCTCTTTCTCAAGTCTCAATTTTTGTCAATTGAATTGACACTGCTGGGTTTTTTGCACTGAATGGTTATCATGTTATGAAATCCAATTAGCCAGAACAAGTTGAATTAATTGTGTCTGAGCAATACTAAAACTGTCAGTTTTCATAAATTTAAATATTTTTGCAGGAGAATGGTGGAATGCCAATCCAATTGATGTGATTAATGAGGCTCAACGCACCGGTGCCGCTCCAAATATCTCGGATGCTTTAACCATCAATGGCCAGCCTGGTGCTCTCTTTAACTGCTCTCGTGATGGTAAAACACACTTTTTAATTTTTCAGTTTTCACCAGTTCATATTTCTACTAACCGGCTGATCGATTATTTGGCGCCTGAGTATAGTATGAGCAAGTCTGGTACAGGAAAATCTCTTTTCTTCATCTTGTGTGACCCCAATTCTTTTCATCAATTTATAATTGAAAAATCAAACAAAAGAAAGAAAAATAAACAAACCTTTATTTGCTACAAATCAGGCATGTAAGTATATGTTGATATGATTACTGTACCATATATTCTAGGTATAACTAATAAACAAAAATTATATGCAGACACAGTGACCATCCCGGTAAAGGCTGGCAAGACATACTTGTTCAGGTTCATAAATGCAGCCTTGAACACAGAGATGTTTGTTTCAATTGCGAACCACAAGATGATGGTTGTGGGTGCCGATGCCTCCTACACCAAACCCTTCAGCACATCTGTTATCATGATCGCACCCGGTCAGACCACAGATGTACTGGTCAAAATGGATCAAGCAATCGCCTCCTATTACATTGCTGCCCGTGCTTATGCCAGTGCCCAAGGCGTTGCATTCGACAATACCACAACCACTGCCATATTGGAGTATGACTGTGGTTGCAGCACCAAACCAGGACCTGGGGGAATCTCACCAATTTTCCCGTATCTCCCTGCTTTTAATGATACTGCCACTGCCAGCGCCTTCACCACGAGTTTCAGAAGTCCATCAGAAGTTAAAGTCCCAGAACCAGTCGATGAAAATCTTTTCTTCACAGTTGGTCTTGGGTTATTCAACTGTCGGAAGAGCCAAAAGTGCGGTGGACCAAACGGGACCCGTTTCACTGCAAGCATGAACAATGTTTCCTTTGTGCTTCCATCACAAGTTTCCCTTCTACAAGCACACCGGTACGGTATGGAAGGAGTGTTCACCACTGATTTCCCAGCCATCCCACCAGTACAATTTGATTACACTGCTCAAAACATCAGTCCAGCGTTGAATCAACCAGTCAAGGGCACCAAACTCTACCCACTGAAATTTGGATCGGTGGTGCAGCTCGTGTTTCAAGACACCAACATCGTCGCTGCTGAGAACCACCCAATCCACATCCATGGCTATGATTTCTACATACTGGCAGAAGGTTTCGGAAATTTTGATCCGAAGAAGGACACAGCCAAGTTTAACCTCGTCAACCCCCCAATGAGGAACACCGTTGCAGTGCCTGTTAACGGCTGGGCGGTGATACGGTTCGTGGCAGATAACCCGGGGGTTTGGTTGATGCATTGCCATTTGGATGTGCATATCACCTGGGGACTTGCCATGGCTTTCTTGGTGGAGGACGGAGTCGGAGAATTGGAGTCGCTGGAGCCGCCGCCCGTTGATTACCCTGTTTGTTAAAATTTTTTATGTTGTCATTTGATTTTTGTATTTTTTACAATTTCGTTATTTTTCAATTGGGATTTATTTAGAAAGGAAGGTGCATGCCTTTTTTATTATTGAAGTGGCTTCTACGTGTTTTGATATTTATTGGAGTAAAACATTTTGCCGTTGCTTTGTAATTGTTGTTGTGACTATGTTGCTTTACTTCATGAAAGGTTAAGGGACAACCATATAAAATGTCTTTTGAGCGAGATTATTGTGTTTCGTCAAGCACATTACAATGATTAGTTTGCTATGGCTTTAAATTTTTAATATTTTTTAAATTTTATTAGTTATTTTTTGGATGGAGAGAAAATAGTTGTTTTGAATGAACTAAAATTTTTTAAATCAAGTTATTTTCTCCTCATCTAAAAATAATAAATAATTTTTAAAAAAATATAAATTTTAATGTGCTAATATATTTTTATATCAAGATTAGATTGAACAGTTTGAATTATTTATATCTAATTTGAAATCAAAATTTTAAAGCTGAAATACATTAGTCATTGTGCTTTGTACAATAACCTCACTAAAATGTCTCGTTCCAAATTGTGAGATATTATTATTATTTTATGTTAAATTATGAATTCGCTTGACCAAATTATTGAGTCAGAACTACTTCTGTCGAATCAAAATTCGTTAATCTAACATAAAAAAAAAATTTATTGAATCGGCTAGCTTGCACCACGGAATTAGCAATTCGATCCTTTAAACATTAGACAATGCTTCAATAAGAAATCGATATTTTTTCTCTCGTATTTTAAGCCTATAAAAATGTGGTCAGTAAAAGTACTAAATTTGCTTGAAACGGAAAGAAATGCTTTTAGAAGAAATTGGGCATCAAATTTGAGCCTTTCAGTCTGTCTTTATCTCTTGACGTAGGCTTCAAATGTCTTGGTTTTAGACCAACAAACCTTCTTTGCTTGGGGAATGCTGAGTGCTGACGAGACAACCTTATCATTAGGGGAACGGAGAAGTTTGGATGATCTTTGGACGTTTAATGATTTCATCAAGATTTGTGTGAAATTTTACTCAGATATTTTAATAATTGTGTAGCATTTAAAATGAAATGAGATAATACGTCATCGGATCAAGTTGGATATAATAAGCATCGGACCCACTCGTATCTCTATCATTAGTAGTTAATGAGATCAATATTAACCGTTTGTTTGGATAACAGCACCTAAAAAATAAGGAAAATAAAACAGAACGAAAAACAAGTTTCATTATTATTAATACATGGTTCTTTAAAATTTTCAATTGAACAAAATGGAACTACAACTCCTAGAAAAAGAAAATATTAATTTGGTCTTTAAACTTAGCATAAATAACAAAGTTTGCATTTTTTTTTAAATAATCATGCAGTCTTTAAATCAATTTCAGATACTTTTTTTGACAATCTTCGATGGCTGCGATTATTTTAAAATAAAAATAGTAGAGGACTAACTAAACTGTAACCAGCATTTAAAAGGGAAAAAAATAATGTTGATAAAAACTGAAATCGCCGATTTATCTAATTATAAAGCTGAGACAACTTTGACCACAGGAAAAAAGAAAAGAAAAAAAGACGAAGAAAAGTAGAAAACAATCTAAAATTTTCCTCAAAAACGTGCCGCCCAGGCACGAGGCATGTATTCGCATTGTTGCATACGCATACGGATCTACACAGTTCATCAACACCAGCTCATTGCCGCCGGTTTGCATGTGGCAACAGCTACATCTTCAAATCTGTGAATGAGCGAGCCACGAGCCAGCTAGAGCCAACTCGGACTCAGCTCACGTACTAAACGAGCTAGCTTCGAGCGAGTTGAGTATGGCACATCCGAACCAAAATGCTGGCTCGAACTCAGCTCGTGCCAACTCGAGCTGGCTCGTACTCGGATATTTGGCTCATTTAAATAATTCATGGGCTGCAACTTTGCAAGAAATTCACTACTATAACAGCTCATTGAAATCAACATTTCAAATTACTAAAATAATTCAAATTACAACTACAAATTCACAAATTACAACATAATAGTTCAAATTATTAAATCAAATCACTAATTACAAAAATCACTAATTCAGCAACTACAAATTCACAAATTACAACACATCAGTTCAAATTACTATAACATATCCGTTCAAAAAATAACAGTTCAAAGTCTACAAACTACAAAGTTCAAACAATACCAGAACCAAATTAAGTAATACATAGTTCAGAACTTCAGATCATCAAGAAAAGCAAATACACTAAGTCGCTAACAATACCAGAACTAAATTCTTAATACAGTACCAGAAACAACAATACCAGAACCAAATTCATAATTCAAACTACGTCGTCATATCAATACCATACCGAACAACACCAGATAACAACAATGCTTGAAGCCTGGAACAACACTATGTCGTCATATCAGTACCAGAACCATACCAGAACAACACTCCGCTGCACCCACCCAAAATAATAAAATAGCACATCACACTTCAGATAAATAAAGCATGTAAACAAGGTTGAATAAAATAACTCTTACACACAATTACAACAATTACTCTTACACACAATTACAACACAGATGAACCCAGGTATGTAAACTGGGTTGAATAAAATATAACCCAGGTATATAAACATGGTTGAATAAAATGAACCCAGGTATGTAAACAGGGTTGAATAAAATATAACCCAGCTATTGACTGTGATCTTTGCCATACCTAAATTGCCAAAGCTCTATGACCAGGAACAAGGCAACATTTTCACATAACAACATCCCAAATTGAATTTTGTATATTAGATAATTTACCTTTCAGTCAATTAACAACTAAATTACTCATTGAAATTTGAATGTCCAAGTCCTCCTCTTCTTTTGCGGATTGCTGGAAAAAAAAATCATTAATATGGCATTTAGAAGAATAAAATAATAAAAGAAATGCACAAGTTCATTCACCTCTAATGTTTGTATTGTAGCTTTTGAAGCAACCTTTATCCAATCGCCTCCACAAACAAGAATCTCAACCATGTCTTTCTTAAGTGAGCTACGATAATCATCTAATACCCGACCTCCGACGCTAAAGGCCGATTCAGAAGCTACGGTCATTATTGGGATGCAAAGCACATAACGTGCCAACTTGCTTAAAATAGGGAACTTGCTGTAATTTTGACTCCACCATTTCAAAACATCAAATGAAACATCCTCATCTTTTATCACATATCTCGGTTCTCCTAAATACACTTCAAGATCTGATTTAGATGGATTTTCAACATCCATAGATTTCAAAAATGCGTAAAAATCATCATCTCTCTTTGCTCGGACAACAGGGGCAGCGACTGTTATGCTATCGGGTCAGAGGTGCCGATCGGAGCCGACAGGTTAGAGGTGCCGATCGGAGTCGGAGCTCAGATTCTTTCTGGTGACTGCTGCTATCGGGTGAGAGAGGAATCACTTTTGTTCAGAGGTCAGAGGTGCCGATCGGACCCGGAGCTCAGAGAGAGGAATCGCTTTTGTTTGGTTTGAAGCCGTCGGGGAGAGGGCGAGACTCGAGAGGCAGAGTTGTAGAGAGCTCAGAGGAGAAACCGAGAAAGTGAGAAAGAGAGCGGCGATAGACGATAGTAGGAAGTAGGGTTAGGGTCGGCTGGGATAAAGAGAGAGAGTGGCGGATTCGTAAATCGTGAAATAAGTTTAGGGTTAGGGTAGGCGGGCGCTCGGTGTCGGAAACAAATTTATATGATATATGAGCGAGCGGACAAGCGAGTTAGCATTAACTCGGGATCAACTCATTTTTCAGCCGAGTCAGATTAGCTCGAGCCAATTTAGCTCGAGCCCGAGCTGAGCTCGAGTCGAGTTACGAGCCTGAGCTATTTTGTGCAGCCCTAAGCGTCGCAATTCCACTCTGGCCCTCAGAGGAGCGGGTTGGTCCGGTCAAGGGCGGACTTAGCATTCGCCAGGGGGGGCAGTTGACCCCCCCCTGGATTTTGAAAATTAGTGCTTTTAGGTTAATATTTTGTTAATCTGACCCCCCTGGATTAAATTTCTGACCTCTCCTGGATTATCTGATTATTTTTCATTGAGAAAAAATATTTAATATCACGGATAATGAAAAAATTATTTAAAATTTTTAAAATATGAAGTCTTGTAGAAGAAAATTTTCTTAATTGCTATGATTATTTATTATTTTAACTTTTATTTTTTATTATTTTTAATATATAAAAATATTATTTTAATATTTTTATTTAGTACCCAATTAATTAATGGATTTAAATCCGATAAGCTACTGATCAAAATCGTGCATCCCCTGATCCGGTAATGTGAAAGTAAACGAATAGCTTCCCTTCTGAAGTGAAAAATGCTTGACACACAAACCATTTCCGAACTCAAGTACTTCCCTTTCTTCTTCCGACCAAAAAGCAAAGCCATCGTCTCCACCTCCACCTCCTTCCAACCCCCTCTCCGCCGCACAAAACCACTTAGCGCTCCGCCGAGATATGCCGGAGATGGTGACGCGTCTGAGTCCTTCCCCTCCGTCGCTCGACGCCAATTCCTCCTTCTCCCCTCCCTGGCCTTCGCCGCTATCTGTCTGTTGTCCACTGCTAGAGCAGAGGACACTACGCCACCGGACCCCGCGCCATCCGCTCCTGTACCCGATGTAGACGTGTCAAAAGAGAAAAAGAAAGCGATGGAAGCCGAGCCAGAGGCGCTTTCTAGAGTTTACGATACGACTGTGATAGGGGAGCCACAAGCGGTGGGGAAGGACAGGAGAAGAGCGTGGGAAAAACTGATGGCAGCTCGAGTGGTGTATCTTGGGGAGGCGGAGATGGTGCCAGACCGAGATGATCGGGTTCTGGAATTGGAGATTGTGATGAATTTGAAGAGCCTGTGTGCTGAGCTTGTGCGGACAGTATCGGTGGCTCTCGAGGCATTTCCGAGGGATTTGCAAGAGTCGCTAAATCAGTTTATGTATGGGAGGTTAGTTCTTTCATTTTAAATCAGTATTAGTCAATTGTTCAGCTGTGGAACAAATTTTTGTAAGTGGGCATTATTGTTTGACAGGAGTTGTTAAGTATGCCTGATATCTGTGAAGGTAAAGAAAAACAGAAAATCTAAGTGCAATTATTTTATCTAGGGTATATGTCATTTGTGTAATATGTTTTTTCTATATCATTCGAAGTTAGAGGTAGGCTCACAGTCTGGGCCGCCTGGCTAATGAATTTGAAGGAATCATTTTATTAAAAGTAGTGAGATACTGATATAGTTGGTGAAATTGTTCATGACAAATTAATCTTTTTGATAGGATTGATGGGAATGGATTGAAGTTGTACATGTCCCACTGGCCTGAACAACGCTGGGAGGAGTATGAACCCCTTCTGAACTATTGTCGAGAAAACCAAATCAAGCTCGTTGCTTGTGGCACTCCTCTTCAGGTAATTTGTCACCTTTGGTTTATGCTAATCCAGGTTCTGTCATAGATTTTGTTCATTTTATATCTGAGTGATCCAGTCTCCTTGCTGAATAAGTTCAAGTAATGGAGCAGAAGAATTCAAGGAAAAGTACAATGGTCCTTCTGCAAGAATTACATATCATCCCATCAGTTGTTCAAAAATCAAACTGGTTAACTTTATTCAGGAACTAGAAACATGCTGAATAGGTGTAGATTGCAAATTGAGTAACTTGTTTTGCAGAACGTTGTGCGGAATCTTTGAAACATTATCATTTAAAAAAAATCTATCTGAAAAAAAAAATAAAATAGCACAAAGCTTTTATGATATGCTCACAAATCTAGATGGAACACACCTTTAGATTAAGTTATCAATATAAAGACTATTTTTCGCATGAGTAGGTCTTGAGAATAGTCCAGGCTGAAGGCATTCATGGGCTCTCCAAGGCAGAATGCAAAATATACACTCCACCAGCTGGCTCAGGTTTTATTTCAGGCTTCACATCCATGTCAGGCCGCTCACTGATTGATCGAATCTCTTCACCTAACAATTAAATCCCCTTCGGCCCAACTGCATATTTATCTGCACAAGCCCGGGTTGTAGATGACTATACCATCTCGTAGGTAATTTTACAAGCCATCAGATGGGGACCCCAATGGCATGCTGGTAATTATTATTGGTGCAAGCCACGTCATATATGGATCCCGAGGGATTGGTGTGCCAGCATGAATCTCAAGAAAAATACAGAAGAAGAACCAAGTGGTGGTTTTACTTGATTCAGAGAGGCAGGATATAAGGAGGGAAGGGGAGATTCCTGTCGCTATTTTTCTCTGGTACTCAGCTGCAAAACCCTGTAGCAGAAATTGCTTTGATCAGGCTGAAATTGCGTGAGTTATGAATGCAGCCGGAAGGAGAAGAGAGGGCCTGGCACAGGTATCATTAGCAATTTAGTCTCAATTGTTGATTGTGCTTCTAATATGCTTTTATGAGAAATAAAATACTTCTTATCTAATTTTATATTTTAATTTTGTGATATGAACTTCTGCAGGATATACAGAAAGGATTGGATCCTGGTGTGGTCTCACCTGAAATATTACAAAATTTCTTTGACCTTGAAAAGTATCCTGTCATTTCCGAACTCACCCATCGATTTCAGGTAATATTTTTATCCAAATATTCATAGTTAATCGAATAATTATTTATTATATATTACGAGAATTGAAAGCTCAGCTGACTCGTTTAACCTCTGTAGGTTAAACGAGAGGCGCAAAGGTCGTTTCTGGGAGGAGATAGACTAAGTCCTGACTGACACAATTAGAGGCTTGGTAGTTGATTTCTTCACTGTGTGGCTCCCCGCCCCAACCATCTCTTTCATCTCCTATGCAAGTGACTCCTCACATGTCAAAAACTTTGAATAGTGGAGTGAGTTTCATAGGTTTTTAAACAGCATATATAGCACGTTCTCGCATTTCATTCTTGCGATTGTGATGCGGGAGTCAATCCACTGTGCACAAACGCTAATCGATCTGCTTTTGAGTTGCTCAAATGTTTCATCATCTCCTTCCCCGACAATGCATTTCAGAAAAATGCGTTTGGTACTAATTGGAATATAACCCAGAGGGTTGCAGCAATGCTTGTTGGAGGAATGAAGCTTGCCAGTGTTGGCATGATCTCAAGTATTGGTGCTGGGGTGGCTTCTGAAGCTTTGTATGGGGCAAGAAATTTCCTAAACCCTTCAGTTTCTTTGAAGGACAAGCGCAGAAGAACACCTATCTTCAAGTCTGCAGCTGTTTATGGTTGCTTTCTTGGCAATTCAGCCAATCTACGGTATCAGGTATGTATTTGAATTTAAATCATTCTGATCACACCTGGTAGGCTGGTACCACTAGATACAATGCCTTGCAACTTCCTTGATGTTTGTTTATTATTTTGTTTGGTCTTTTGTTTCTAAATAGTGCATGTGAATGTAGGTGATTGCTGGATTGGTGGAGCATCGATTTTCTGAATACCTGATATCATACTACAACGTACCATTCCTTGCAAATGTTTTGAGCTCCAAACAAAAAGCAAATGAACCACCAGGCCATGCAGTTGCTATGTTTTATATTTGCCATATAAATATATTTGTTATCCAAATGAAACCGTTGTCTCAAACTGTGTCGTGTCTGTATTTTTCAAATTTTACTGTATCGTGCAGTGTTGTATTATGTTATGTCAAATATTCATGTCCGTATTCATTCTATATAGGTATAACGTTAATTAAGTTTCATTTAGATGCTAGCTAATCAATGTTAAAGTTAAACCATCTGTCAATACATTTAGGGGTCAAATCCTAGCTAATTAAGCCATGTTCTCATAGGTCCAGTAAACATTTGACTGTGCTGGGAGCATGGGCCAGCTCTAAGCCTTCATGGAAAATCCTCTAAGATACATCTCAATAAGTCTATTAGAGACTATAAGAGATCCGTTAAAATACATTCTCAAGCATAGTTCTTTTCCGAGCTCGAGAGGATTAGGGTTGCCAATGAAACATGTTTGATCATTTATCTGATTCGTATCGTATTCGATGAGATGGGTATGAGTGAGATTTTATTTTCATTAAGTTATTTGATATGAGTATGGGTAAGAATTTTTTTTTAACTTATTAGATAAGAGTACGGATAAGAACTATTTTGTACCATTATCTAAGATAAATATATATAAATATAATAATTTATTTTATCTTTTAATAACAATCAAATTAAATTAAAATTAATATATATTTTTAATAACAATTGAGATGATGAAATTGTATGATTTTTGTTATATCTAAAATTTTATTCATTATTGTACTTTATTAATATATTTATTTGATGTCATTTATTTGTTCAAATTATATAATTTTTATATTGAATTATTATTATTTTTACTCTCTATCTATTGTCATAAGGTACGAATACAATTATTTTTTAACTAATAAAGGTAGGACATAAGTAAAAAAAAAAATTAACAAATATGGATATAAAAATATGTTTATCCCTATTCTACTCTATTCATTGATAGCTAGTCCTAGATTGATAGCCCTAGAGAATACCTTTCTTGAATACCTTTCGAAGTGAGATACTTTTTTAACTCGGAAAGTCCAATTTCGAGTAATTAGGTCACCATGCATAACTATTGGCAGCTAATAAATGCTTAATTATCACTCAACCGTTATTTAAGACATGCCACGACCTGATTAATGTCTTAGGACTAACGTCTCATTAATGATCCATAATTACTCGCGCATCTCATATATACGGTCTCCATCAGGACTAATAGGAACAATTCTGTCTCTCTCATAATTATTTTGTAAATCTAGTTAAAATTTGGAAAAGATCTCTACAAAATAAAATTCTACAGTTTTTTTTAATCTTGTACAATTAATTTGAGTGTCTAAAACTAAAACTAAATATTTTGTAATATTCTTGTATTATTTATTGCATTTTTCACTTTTTTGTGGTTTATTGGGATGAAAATTTTGTATTGTTTGTCATTCACACAATAAATCGTGAGATTTTTTTTTGACAAAAGCCGGCACAAATATGTCATTTTTCATTTTTTTTTTAGAAAATCAGACAAATACAAGAGTTCATGCAAAAAGAGAAAAAAATTCCCTAAGCTAACAAACAACAAAAAGAACCAGACCAAAGATTCATTACAATATCATAAACATAAAAATATATATATTCCTCAATAAAAATAACAAGTCCTTCCTTCGGGCAAATGTACTCCAAATTAGTTTGTTACCCTATTCATATATATAGAAAAAATGTAAAATCTTTAGCACAACATTATTAAAAAGAGGGAGGGCTAAGTTGTGAGAATCAATCTATTTCTCACTCCATCTAACCCAGCATGTAACCGCAATAACAGAAAGAGCAAAGATTCTATTGGAACCCACAAGTTCCCCACCGATATCTATAAATCAGAGATAGATAAGAGTGATGAGGTATTAAATAAATCGTGAGATTAATTTGAGTTTCACAGAAGTATATGCCAATAGGAAAACATTAACAAGTTTTATATTTACAAAACAGTGACATCATACAAGTATATGCAAAATAGAGATGTTAACTAGTTCTATAAGTCCTAATATAGTGACAAACGAGCATGAGCTTATACTCCCTTTCGAATCATTCTTATATTCTATCGCTAAACTAGTGATCATATAATTAGCAATATCCTGAATTATATCTTATCGCGAATGACACTGTCATACTAACAGAGGCTCATTCTAAGAATTTAATGGCAATTAAACACATACTAAACTTATCTGCTAAATTTATGATATGCTTGGATTGTTGTGATCATGGCTCATTAAAATAGGTGTATTAAAATATAATATAAATAATTAATTATGAATATTTATTATATTAAAATAAAAATAGATAAAATGTACTTCAGCTAACTTTAGAATTTTTTTTAATGTTGGATAGTCCTACTATGTAGAAAAAAAAAACACTCCATTCATAAAATAAGAGTTGAGCTTATTTTAATTGTATAAACTCATCAATACATACAGGTCATTGGGGGCATCCTAGGATGGCAGTGTCAAAGCTTTCCAATCAAATACTTGGGTTTGCCATTGCCACTTAAAAAAACTAATAAGGAGGTCTTTCTCCAAATACTACAAAAAATCCAATCGTGCTTAGCGGGTTGGAAATCAGGATGCCTATCTCTAGCGGGTAGGGAAGTACTAATAAACTCTACACTAAATGCACTTCCGCTGCATATAGCATTTCAACTACCAGGGTGGGTAATACAACAGATCGAAAGAGCAAAAATGAGGTTTTTTTGGAGAGGTCATAAAAAATTTCATGAGGGACATGCTCTAGTTGCCTGGAGCATTGTTTGCTTATCAAAACAGAATGGGGACTGATACGGATATTTTCGATCACTGAGAGAGTAGTTCAACGGGTTTTTACTCTTCTTTATAAACTGTCTTGTGTGTGTATATGAAGCAGCGTCAAAAAGTTTGTCCCCGATATATCAGGGGTAGGCCTTACATAGGCTTCATTTCGCGTCATATAACCGTTGGACCATTTCAACCGTTGCTTTCGGAACTATAGTCATGACACTTAATGTCGTGCATGCACATTCATGTCATGTTGTGCATGACATTTACGGCATTTAATGTCACGACTGAGTATTTAAGACACCTTATTTTGAGATTGGACTCTTAAAGTTAGGCTCTCTAACGGATAAAATAAATTATGGACTTGTAGCACCCCCAAGTTCGATTTATGGGCATATTTAAGTCCATTAGACAATGTCGAGTAGGTGGCTCTATCGGGGGTTAGCACAATGCTTGTGGCGACTTCATAAAGACACGCAATCGCTATGGGCTACTTTTCTCACATCTCATTATGGGCAGACACCCATGGAGAACCCACGGGCCATGAGATCTTTCTTTTTGAGAGATCTTAATAAATTATTACCATTATTTAACACTTGCACCTCAATAACACCCAATGGTGTTATTACGTGGAGGTTTGGGATCAATGGAACCTTATCTTCCACAACAACTTACAAATTAATTAACCATACAGGGATGGTGGACCATTTAGGTACTGTCATATGGAAGCTAAAAATTCCAGAAAGAATTAAAATCTTTTTGTGGTTATTAGCAAGGGATAAACTACTCACAGCAACCAACTTAGCAAAAAGGAACTGGCCGCACAGCACACTCTGTCACATGTGTGGAGTCTCTATCATTGAATCAGCTACTCACCTTTTCCTACACTGCCATGTTGCTAGAGAGATTTGGACTTGCCTGGCATCAAGCCACCCGATGCAGCCGAATGACGCACCAATCAGATATTGGTCCACATGGAGGTCAAGGTTACCGCCTCTTGCACACTCAGCTTGGGATCAAACTTGCCTTGCAATTTTTTGGCAAATTTGGAAGGAACGAAATAATCGCATTTTCGAATCAAAAAGAACTAACAGGGACCTTATTGAACTAATCAAATGGGATATTCGTTTATGGGCTAGTGTGTTATAGTTGAAACTACTAATTGTATATTCTTTCAGTTCCTTGTATATGTAAACTCTTTTTGTTTTTTAATAAAAAAAATAAGTAGGCTATGGCCTGCTGCATAAAAAAAATATATCCTGAATTATTGTAAATGTGTTTATTTTTCTCTCACTCTCATAGAAAATAGCAACATGCAAAATAGGCACTCTATTGATTGGCCATGCACTATCATGAAATCCATCCTCTTGAGCCACAAATCATTCACCTAACAGATCTCAATGATTTGAACTCAACAGCTAATATAATAAGCACCTCATCTGATACCAGAAAAATAAGCGCACGGACAGCAAAGCACCATAACGTACATATAGGACAATCCACCAAAAAATAGTTGAGACATGGCCTGAAATTAAAAAATATCCAACAAAAACTGAAGAAATATTTAATTTTTTAAGTGGTGAACTCACATGCTCGCACGGCCCACGTCATAAATTGACAAAAGCCCAACTGAGTTGTCATGGTGTTGGTGTCAGAGAGAGAGGCCGTAATTTCATCAGTCATAGGCCTAACCCGTGTGAGCCGTTAGATTTGGGTGGGACCCAGATCTAAGCATGGAGATCAGTCCAAGGGGTGAGCTGTATACTGTGGTCGGTGCCTTGCACCAAGTTGCCACGAAACTTCATCTCGCTTCGTAACTGTACCCGTTCCATTGGCACGCGTGCACAGAATTATTTGCATGAACATGTTCTTCTTCTCTCAAGGATTCTCTCTTCACTGCAGCGCGCGCATCAGATGAATCGTATCTGGTAAATTAATTGCTCAAAGTTTTCATTTAGCATATCTTCTTGCTCGAAGTTCCAATGTACTTCAAAACAAAATTTGAAGCTTAAATAAACCGATTAGAGCAGTCTCCAATCACGCATTCACGCACATCTCCAACAAGTGCGAGCCGACAAAGAAGTAATATTTGTGGCACGTTTCATCCCCGTGCTCTACGGCGTGGTTGCCACCTCGACGTTGCAACAGTGATCACTGCCTTATTTGCTCAGATTAACCAATTTAGCCATTAAACAAAACCCCATCAATTGTCGGTAACATTCCTTTCTTCAAGATTTGCTGATTGCGCAAAAAATAATATAAACGAAGTTATCTAACATCGGAATGCTGGTGAGTTTTGGCACATTTGAGTTGGTAAGATTTAATTTTAAACATGTAAAAAAAATTATGAGGTTTGGTGTAGTTTTATCTCGTATATCAAGGATCAAAATCTGCTATTATTTTTGGAAATAGTAGAGTTCTACTTTTAAATCTAAAAAAATTTAAAAATTTAAAAATAGAAAAAACATTAAGAATATGTTCTTTTACTTATATATTGATAGCCTAAAAAATTTTGTGCAATTTCATTAATGTATGATAGTTCATTAAAAAATATCATATTTAACAGTTTTTCACTAATGTTTACAATACTTTCAAATTAACAGTCTATGATGGACTGTCAAACGTTAATAAAATTATGTTAAAATTTGATGGACTATTAATTTATAAATAAAAATATATATTTATAATTTTTTTCTATTTTTAATTTTTTTAAAAATATTTTGTTGATTTAAAAGTGAGATCCTACTATTATAAAAAAAAATAATATCAGATTTGCATCCATATATCAAGTGTTGTGAAATTTTAATAGTTCATAATTAATCGTTCTTTATGCATTACCAAATAATATTAAAAATGCATATTCAATTATTAGACTATTTACATGTCCAGCAAGATATATAAATTGTTTTTATTGATCAAATTTTTATTTCTTTTCTGCTGTGAAATCAATGTCAAGTAATGATATCCCTTCTTATTTTATAGATTTGCTGGATGAAAATCTTCTCTTCGTACATATTTCTGTCATCAAATATTACATGGAGAAATACTAATAAGTAATTACTAACAATGTTTTCAATAACATCTACATTGCAATTTCCCAATATGAATTGAAAAATTAAACGGGCATTTATTTTGAAAGTTTGTCTGATTATATGAATCTATGAAACACATATGATCAAATTTTAAATTATTTATAAAATTACAAATATTACAATTTTCATATATCATTTCATTATAACTTCAAAACATACAATTCCATAGGAAAAGAAAAACCGTTGATTTGAAGAACAGGAGGATGACCAGAAAACCGTTCATCAAATGTCTCAAGTCATTCCATCCATGTCTCAAGTCAAGGGTGTGAATAGAACCCGAATAATCATTATTTTATTATTTTCTTGATCTACTCAATTTGAAATCGGATCGATGTTTTTTACTCGAGCCTATACGAATAAAATAGTATTTATTAACTATTTTTATATATTACAAAATAATTTAATATTAATTTATATATAATTAATCTCAATTAGTGTATGTAAAATTTAATTAGCGTTAAATGAGCTTTTAAAAAATATTTCATGGCACTGTTAAGACAATAATTTTGAGTTAAAATAATTTAAACAGAGCTATTTAAGGGTTCTGTCGGTTTCAATGAAGTTTATTTTCTTTCACATTAATTTTTTTTATGAAATTAAAACAAATTTGAAACGGTCAAAATAAAAATTTTTAAAAGCTTGATGTTAAATTATAAAATAAATTCAAAAAACATAATTAAATAAATTGGATGAATCATGTCAATCCGTACCAACTCATAATGTGTTGAAATTTTTAATATATATTCAATCTATTTATTTTTAAATCATTTTAATTCGAATTGGATCAAATTAACCCCTAAAATCGGATTGGATTTTGAAACCCTATTGATGGAATGGATACCACCAGATTAAATACATGTCTCAGTGTCTCACCAACACCAACACTTCATCAACCATACTGTCAGCGACGCACAGCACCTTCTATTTCCCAGAACACGCTACAGAGAATCAATGCTTGCCACTCTAATGATGAGGAGGCAACAGTACGGGAATCAGTGAAAAGTGCTGGGACTGGTTGACACATTACTTTGCATGGATCGCAGAGACGCTACTTTTGGGCAGCGAACAGGGGATGCACCCAGCCGAAGCGCACAGCTTTACACCCCTTACGCTCCGGCATTGTCTGTACGGACCGGAGAGAGATTGAGACCCACTCTAGGTTTCTAGGCTAGATTTTAGGTAGAGGTGGCAATCGGACGGGTCGGGTCGGGTTCGGGTTGGATGAGTCGGGTCCGTTTGATTTTCTCGAAGAAATCGGGTCGGGTCGGGTCAATTTACATGTTGTGTTTTTTCAGATCGTTAATAGATTTCAATTGGATTGAAGATCATTTGATCTCGGATCGGGTCGGATCAGGTCAGATTCGGATCGGATCAGTTTGACTTTCTTAAAAAATCGGATCAGATCGGGTTCAGATCCGGACGAGTCGGACGGGTTTGTCGGATCGGATTCTGCCACCTCTAATTTTTGGCATGCCACCTTAAATTAGAGTTATCATGATTAATTGGGTACCTTTCCTTTTGTTTCATAACATTTTGCTTGAATCTGAAGAAAAGTTGGCCGTTGCTTCCTTTTTGTCTCCCTATGATCATCAGCTTGTTGTTTGGTGGTAATTATTATTATCGTATGCAGGATTTATTTTTGCTATCAAATGCTAACTTTTTCGGGGGTCAAACCGTGCTTTTAAATCACCAAAACTGATTTTTTTATATAATAATAAATTAAATCATATTATTAATTATAATTAACATTATCAAATTTTTAAAATAAGAATGACAATGCGTCACTGATGTTGACGTATAAAATATGTGTCACTGGCATTACCGTCTTCCCTCAGTTGCAAATGACAATGCGTCACTGATGTTGGCGTATAGAATATGTGTCACTGGCATTGTCGTCTTCATTTAGTGCGCCACTGAGAGTGATGTCTTCCTCCCAGTGCACCAGTGAGAGTGGCGCCTTCAACAGTGCGCCCATTACACTGATACATTATTCTCATTCTATAAATACACCCGTCTATCGTCTTTTTCATCAAACCATACTAGTTGTTTTTCTATTATATACACCAACACTTGTTTCTTTCCTCAAATCACAAATATGAGCTCCAATTATCATCAATATGGTAATAATGACTCAAATTATTTTTTGAAAGTACATAACAATAATACCGATTTTGGCGAGATATTCCCTAATTATGCTCAAACCAGCTCTTATGCAAAGGAGGTATTCACTTTTAATCCAATCGAATATTATTTGAATTATTCAAGCAGTTTTTTGAAATGTTCGATTGTTTAGGCGCTAGTGAAGGTCGATCAAAACCCGATGATGAGTTAGCTGAAGATAGATTATTTGATTTTTAAAGCGGCATTAATTTGGACAATTAATGGTTGGAGTGTTAAAAAACATTCAACGTTGGACCAAAAAACAGAGTAAAACAAATCTTATTATGAAATGTAAAGTATGAGATTGTCCCTAGAGATTATACGCAAGAATTAAAGAGTGCTCGAAAACATAGAGAATCATCACAAACAGAAACCCCCATAGTTGTAGGAGACTACTAAGAGACTGCAAACACTTACAACTGACATTTAATTTAATTGCATGATGCGCTCGACAAAATTTAAAAAAAAATTATCTCTGACGGTGCAATAAATTAATATGCTTATAGAAATGAGAAATTCCGGTGTGACATCAACGTATAATAAACTTTAGCGTGACAGGGAAAGAACAATCAAATAATTATTTAGAACATAAGAAGGGTCATATACGATGCTACCACAAATATTAGGGGTGATTGCTCGAACTACTATCGGTACAAAAATATAAAAATATTAACGTGTGATACTTCGGATGGTACTGTAAAAGTATTCAAATCCATAGCTTGGGCTTAAGGACCGTGTATCGAAGCGTTCAAACACTTAAGACCCATTATAACCATCGACGTTAGGTTCTTATCGGGCCGTTATAAAGGTAGATTATTGATGGCGTGTGGATACGATGCTAAAAATAAGGAAAATATAGAAATTATGGTTGGTTCATGTGGTGGCTCCGTAATGAGGTGCTTCTATCTAACCAATAAATATACGTAATATCCGACCGTCATAAAGGAATAAATATGGTCTTTGATCGACCACATTTGGGATGGTTCGAACAACGTGGGGAAGCCATACACTGATATTTTATGCAACACGTTACAGAAAATTTATACAAAGAAGATAAAAATTAGGACAAAAAGAATAAAATATTAAAGATGATTTTAAATGTAGGCAAGCAAATAGAAGAAACATCGTCGTTTCATAGAGATGGAGAAAATTGAGAAAAATCAGCCTATGAATTTTTCAATAAAAGTTGGAAAAAGATGAGAAAACGACAAGAATGAACCTCCTAATTTAGCTAAATGGGCACAAATAAATGATTTTGGACCTTGATGAGATATAATGATTAGCAATAGTTTGGAAGTTATGAATATTTTGTTTAGAGTCGAGTGACTGCAGTTTGGTCTAAATCGGGGAGATGTAGGCTATAATAGGACGATGTGTGCGAAATCGAATAACATTTGTATTTCTCTATAATTTTTATATTAGTTTAACACACATATTTAATTATAAATTATTTCTTTTAAGATTAGTTTAAAATGTACATCTCACAAACTATGAGATACCCGATGTCTTTCAAAAGGAAGAAAAAGGATGACACTTGAATCACGTCGGTCTGTCGTATCTATTGGTCTACCAAATTATGGATTCAGATCAATATCAAATTTTATTTTTAGATAAATATTAAATTATAGTTTCATATCAATATTACATTATAGGTTCAGATCAATACTAAATTTTAGGTTCATATCCATACAAAAACTAGGTTCATATCAATAATCAAATTCTAAGTTCAGATCAATATCAAATTCTAGGTTTAAATCAATATAAAATTCTAAGTTCAGACCAATACCAAATTCTAAATTAATATTAATATCAAATACTATATTCAGATCAATATCAAATTTAGATAAGTTCAATACCAATTACAAACTATAATTAAAAAAATAAAAAGATAACCTTTTTTCTCTTTCTTTCTTCCACTTTTCTTTTTGTCCTTCTCTTTCTTTCACGACAGCTAATCTCTCTCCTTTGTGCCCAGATGCTGTGGCGCACTCCCTTTCAGTGATGTTAAAATCGTACGATTTACGATTAGAATCGTACGATTCGATACGATTAAATAACTTTTTGATACGAATCGTGAAGATATATCAGAGAGGTTGTGAATCACGTGAATTATCACGTATCTTTTGCGATTTACGATTCGTATCGCAATTTCAATTCAAAAATGATTCACGATTTAGGATTTTAAACTATTAAATGCTAACAATGAAAATTAAATTCAGCTATCTCGCATCCAGTTTCTTCCCCACACACAAAGCTGATGGAGGTAGAATGAGTAGGATCGATAAAAAAAGATAAGAACCAAACTGATGGAGGTAGAAAACGAACAAGAGAAAAAAATTGTGAAATCGGATAAGGAAAAAAGTAATCTAAAATTATGTGCGTGGATAGATTTGGTTCATAATTTTTTAGTAAAAAATAATTTAAAATATTAGTATGGTTCATCGTGAACTAGAGTGGGTCTAGAGCTCTCCCAAGGTGTCTTTTGAGTTGACTATTCAATATTTTAGTTAGAAATTAGAGATATTTTATTTGACTTTTTATCTAGCATATTTTTAAGGATGTGGTCCACAACTATTAAATTTTTTATTCTAACTATACAAATAATTGCACACTGATGCAACTAAAAATATTTTACATCTGTGATAAATAATTAGTAATACCAAAGAAAATATTAAATAAAAATAAAATAATTTATCTAATATATTAATTAAATAAAAATTATCTTTGTTGAATTTATATATATTATATATGGTTTAATTCCTATGTTGGCTCAAATAATAAAGTACTTTTCATTAGTATTTAAGTTATCGTTGTTAGTTGATCTATTATATGAGTTATATGCTTATATATCATTCACATAGTGCACATCATGCACAATATGAAATACAATGAAATTTATTAATTTACTAATTTTTAAGATAAATTTAATGTATCTTAATGATACGATATGAAATACAATGATTCACAATATAAACTACGATTCAACAATATTACTCCCTTTTATAGGAGAGAAAGACGTTAGTCCCACTAATACAGAAGAAGGCGCCAATCCCAATGGCGCACCGAGCGAAGGCGCCAGTCCCAGTGGGGCACTAAGAGAAAGCGTCAATGCCAGTGACACATTTCCGTGAGCCAATACCAGTGGCGCACTACCATTTTTATTTTTTTAATTTGATAATTTTGATTATTAATATGATTTAACTTATTATTGTATTAAAAAATCAGTGAAATTTGAGCTCAAAATTTTTTGCTACACGTCATGTTATGGATCATTTGATTGAGATGCGCAGCAAAATTTACTTGCATTGTGATTAGGTTTTAATTAATCATTACAATAGTTTGAAAAGAAAAATTTACAGTAACATATCAAGTTAGATAATGATGAAATAAATCAAGCTTTTTAAGTTGCAAGGTTTCACGTCATCTTTAACTCAAAAGAAATATATAGTGAACTGAATGCCATGTTCTTTAAGATCAATGACTCATGACTTAATTTATTAATTACTGTCTAAGTTAGAATTTATTTCCATTAGGATAATTCAAAATTTGAGACAATCCATAAAAAAAGATCCAAGTTTCGACTCAATACTTGAAATAATGAATCTGAACGATCCAATATTTTAACCAATTTAATTTGTAATTCAAATAACTCAAGAGTGAAAATTAAAATATAGTGAATTTATAATAATTTAAGAATGAGTCCTATTCACGATGCAAATAATTTGATATTTTTAAATTAAAATATAGTTGAGGTATCAGAAGAATTTTAACATAAAATATTTTAAATTTAAAATATCCAATCGACAGAATTATATTGAATGACAAAACTATGATAAGATTTAAGGTTTTAAAATGTGGATTTTAATATACATGAGGAAAGCTAGTGCGGATAGGTATCGCCTACCGCGTGACACGAGAGCCGCACATCCGACAACCTTTAGATTCACGGGGTCCTTTGAGATTGGTGAAGCACTAATTTTGACGCCGATCGGACGGACTCCAAACCGCGTTGCACGGTGCAGCGCAAATAGACGATTCATACCGCATATGCGGTATGCTGGTGCATATGTGAATTTATATGCGGGTTCACATATGCGATATAATCAATTTTATACATTGCATATCATAATACATTATAACACAAACTAACAAAATAATATAAGTTCATTGCAATAGGAGTTAACACAAACTAACAAAATAATACAAAATAGAACACAAGATCAGAAAAAGAAAAAAAATCAATTTTGTATGCGACCGCATATTCCCGCCTAAACGTCTGCATTTTCGAACAGATGCCCGCATATTTCCGCCCACATATTTCCATCTGCATATCAACTTCATCGCATCTATATGACCGCACATACATATACGATCGCATATACGGCTACATAAACCGTATTTTAAATCACCGGTAAGATTAGATGAGCAATAATTTTCCAACTAAATTTAGTAAACCTGCCGTTATAAATGTTTGCAAGCTGTACAATAAATATTAAATTCTGGATCGCCCAATGTCCTAGATCTGTAGTTCTGTCGTGAAATTAATGTTGGCACAAGTACATAAAAGCCTTCATAGAAAAATCGACTACTTATAATTTCTTGTCTGTCATCAAGACCTGGAGAACTTAATTATTTATTAATTTTTTAGTGCTAAAATGAAAGGAAAAAAAAAGCAGTAACATGCACCGCATTACCGTAATCCGTACCGTCGTCAAATAATAATTGCAAAATTCTGCAAATGATTGAGAAAGGCAGCTTCCCGGAAACATCCCAAGTTCATAGCCACCGCCCACCTTAACTTACTTCGTTAATCAGCATTACATACACAAATTAGAAAAAATAAAGTTATAACTCGGGTTTCTATAAATTTAATAAAAATTTTACATAAAAAAATTTAAACACAGTATTTCTAAATACTAAGTAATAATAATAATAATAATAATAAATATAATTAAACACATAATAATTTATAAATGATTATATAAAAAAACTAAATCATTTTAAGAGTTAAATTTCACTTTAAGTATATTACGTTCATTATTTTAAATGAGGAGAGAGAAACTATTTTATATGAACCGTTAGATTCAAAAAGATAATTTTTTTAAATAAAATCAATGATGGAAAAAATGATAATGCAAAAAATTTTAAAAATTTAAAAATTTAACTCTTTTTATATATTAAAAATTCTATCCATGCACTGAATAATTTATTTATACAATCAAACTTCAACAAAAATAACTATTTCGGGAGGCTCCAACACAAGAACTGGCTACATAGAATTCACACACAGATTCTTGGTTCAATGTCGTTAATGGAAATCAGTGAGATTTCCAATTGCCAACAAAACATAAGAAGGGTTATAGTACCATTAATTTTGTTTTCCGTTAAATGTCATTAACTCATCTTTAGTTCATATTTTAAAATTTAAAACTCAAATTAAAATTCAAACAATTGCTATTATTAATTTTCACGATAAATATATGTCCAAAAAATCTCATGATTTTTAGAGCTAAATTTATATTAAATCAAATGATATAAGATAAATACATATAAATTAATAAATCATAGTTAACTAGATTCATTTATTTTAACATAAAATGAGCTAAAAATATCATAAAAAATATATGAGCATACACCTAACATAAAAATTAACAGTAATATTTTTCATTTGAAATTTGAATATTAAATTTAAATATAAATTCAAAATTAAGTTAATTATATTTGATGGCACGTAATGACATCCGAAACCCCCGATTGTTACATGGAAGCGGGGTGTGTTCCAAGGGCTTGAGACCAAAGTTAGTCCAAAATTTTATTTCATCCGTCGGATCAGTGTTTTATCACCAATCTCGATACAATTCATTTCATATCTCACACTTTATTCTAATCTCAATGCTGATCTGACGGATGAAATAAGACTTGGGACCAACTTTGATCCCAAGTCCTTAGGACACCCTCGATTCCTTGTTACATATGGTCATTTATCCCAACTCTGCACCTCCCCCCACCCCCCTCCTAGCATATGTTTGGATGGGCCAGAATAGCAGAATAGCTGTTGTTTCTCAGAATAGCTATAACAGTTGTGTATCCAAACACAAATCTGTTGTTCCGAAACAGTGAGAATATCTGTTATTTTGCTATTCCGTGGTAGGAATAAAATAGTTGCTATTCTTATCAACTCTCCATTCGGAACAATATAACATTTGTACTATACTCGCGCTAACCGAAAAATCACTATTTTTTCACTATCCTCATTTGTTATTTTCAATTCCTCTATTTTTATATTATTCTTTGCATGATCCAAATACATCCTAATTATCTAGCAGGTGGCCACACTGTAAAAATTAACTAATTATACTCGCGCTAACCGAAAAATCATTATTTTTTACTATACTCATTTATTATTTTCAATTCATCTATTTTTACATTATTCTTTACATGATCGAAGCACACCCTAATTATCTAGCAGGTGGCCACCCTGTAAAAATTAACTACAAAATTCTAAGCCAGTGCAGCAACCGAATAAAGAAATAACCAGCCTATCTCTCTACCTTAAAGATGATCAGGATTTTCCGTGGCATATGATAAGAATATGAACTGTGCAACAAGACGCTCTAAAACAATTTCTTATTGTTGAGCTTTCTGTATGATACCGATATACTTGTCTACACTTTACAACAATTTATTTTTACTCACCAGTATTGGTATCTTTATTGTTTTTTTTTTTTTTACTTTTATACATTTTGAGTTCCCGTTAGTAAACTACAAAAATCTGTTATTTATCATGGCATCATCAACAGTAGTACTTCACAAACATTTTTTGAATCTATTTGTCATTCAAAAATATGATACTTAGTTTTGCGTAGTGTTTATTAATTTTTCTCTAGAATATCTTCATTTTATTCAATTTTATTTTAATTCTTATTGGGCAACTCTGAATCGACTCGTTGCATAACAACAAACAGTATGCGCTCTATAGGAAAATTTAAATTTATAGAACATGGAGTACCCCCTTGGCCTATCATGAGCTAAGATAAGATTGACAACAAAACAGAGTCCATATTCTAAAGTTATTTTTCTTTTCAAAAATCCTTTTTTAGCTTTTGATTAGTTGGGATCCTGAAAGTAACAACTATATAAACACCTCTTCCTTTCATCCGCAGTCCAAACTAAAGAAGAGAAAGAGAAAGAGTACACATAAACAGAGAGATACAACTATACAAGAGATTCAGAGGAAAACAGAGAGAACATGGGAAATAGCCTCAGATGCTGTTTAGCTTGCGTTTTGCCTTGTGGAGCACTAGATGTTGTGCGAATAGTACATTTAAATGGCCTAGTAGAAGAGTTTAGTTGCCAAATAACGGCAGCAGAAATCCTCAAAGCAAACCCAAATCATGTAATAACGAAGCCGTGCTCAAATGGCACAAAGAGAATCGGGATGGTGTCATCCGATTCAGAGCTCAAGCGGGGAACTATATATTTCCTCATACCAAATTCGTCGATACCAGAGAAAAAGAAGAAAAAGAAGGAGCAAAAGAAAAAACAACCTAAACCAACGGCTAAAGTTGCAAGTTCTTTGGACGATGATAATTACTTGAGAGAACTGCTTTCAGAGAAGCGATCAAGTCACCGGGGAAGGAGGAGTGTAAGAGTTGCGGTATGGCGGCCGCAACTCGAAAGCATATTGGAGGAGTAGTGAAGTGCTCTCAAATTTGGAGTTTGTTCTAACGTGCTGACTAGATCTGTTTCTGAGGATTAACCCTTTTTTTTTGTTGGTCTTCAATATTTTCTTCTTTTATTTCTACCTCTTTTTCTTCCTTGTAGATATTTGTGGGGCTCTCTCTTCTCTATTTTTCTGTTCATGTTACAAACTTACAATTTGTTGAAAGAATTTTGCGGGACTAGTTTCAATAATCCAATTTAACGGGGATCTTCCCAAAATAATTATGGGAAAGATGAATAACAAGGTGGGAAGAAGCAGGGGCTTTGCTTTTGTTGTAACTTCTATTGCTAAAAAAAATGTACAATATTATAACGCAATGAAGTATTTTCCCTAGACTTATCTCTGTTATTTTGGTTCACCACTTCTAAATATCTTTTGATAGCAATATATTTTAACACATCTGAAGACATGGGCGGATGCATGATTTTAGTCACGGGGGCAAATATCGGATTGTAATAGCTTATCGGGTTTAAATCCATTAACTAATCGGATACTAAATAAAATAATAATAATTTAATATATATTCTTACCTAATAAAAAATTTATTAGAATAATAACATTTTATATATTAAAAATAACAATAAAATAAATCTCAAAGTAATAGATAATCAAATTGATGAAGAAAATTTTCGTCTATAAAAGTTTATATTTTGATATCTTTACATAATTATTTCATTATACATTATATTAAATATTTTTTTCTCAATAAAATTAATCGGACAATCAGGGGGGGGGGGGGGCAACAAAAATTTTCAGAGAGGGCAAACTATCGAAAGTATTACCGAAAAACACTGTTTTTCAAAATCCAGGGGGGACGCTGCCCCCTGGCTAGTGTGCATCCGCCCCTGTCTGAAGATGTCAAGTTAGACACCGACACGTATTGGAAACAAAAAATAGATTCCACGAAATGATCAGATACATGTCTTTCAACAAAAAATTAAATTTGAATATTTACAATATATACATCTCTTATGAAATCTTGACTGTATAATTTGGATACAAAGATTATATAGTACAACATAAACCGTCTGACCAGATCGAACGTACATTATACGTTGTTAATTTTTAGAAAACTTTCTTTTTTTAAATCCACTCATGATGATCGGTCGAGAAGACTCATAATTTCACGAAAAATAAAAGAACGTGACAGGATGACAGCGAATGTGGATTCATCTCTCATCTATCAATTGCAGGCGGGAATTAGATCCGCTCATGCGCAGCAATGTGTAGCGAATCACGTGGTCCGTTCGATCATTTTGAGATTCGAGTTAGTACTTTGAGATTTAAGTTAGTACGAATCTCGAAATGATCGAACATACCATATGCTACGCAGCGCGGAACTACACGCTGCCAGTTCATCAGTTTTTTTTTAAATATTCTTATGATTAATTATGTATATTTTAGAAAAATATAAAAATATATATTTACATTGAAGAATTTTTTGAAATTTTGATGTTAACAAAAATCTAATTTTTACCTCTTACATCTAAGTCTAGATCCGCTCTGATCAATTGTGTGCACATGGATTACATATGAATATAATTCATGAATATGAATTCCACATATTTAATATAAATGATAATAATTCGCCTTTTGTGGAGGCGGTGTGAATTCAAATTCTAAAAAAAAAAACGTATAAAAAAATTTATTTGCGGTGCGTTTGTTGAGCCCTATTGGAGCATGAATATGAATTCATATCCGTTGGCCCGTTGCCATAAGACGACCATGCAATCTTGATATTTTTCTAGTAAATCATGCACGCATCTCAAAATAATTCTGTAAAAAGCCGCGTCGTTCCACGTGCGTTCCATTCTACATCAACCGGTTGGAATGTCATGCTAGCGATAATAGTTCAGTCATAAAATATGAAAACACATACAAACACCAATGGTTTCATGGGCATGGTGCATGCAGAGAAAACTTTGCTGAAAGATGAAAAGTATTAAATTTGCAAGAATTTAGGATTTTTTTTTTCTGAATTACCATATTTTAGGCATTAAAATAATCATAAAAATCCATTTGTCGTGCGGAATTCTTTTACTTTTAAAATTTATTATACGTTAGCAATTTTACCCTTTTAATTTAAAAAAACATTGTACGAAACACTATTTTTTTATATAAATAAATGAATTTTCTTAAATTTATGTCTAAATCAATTACAAGACTCTTAAATTTTTAAATAAGATCGATTTACTATTTAATAAAGATAATTTATAAAGTATAATAATTTTTTTTCTGATTTACTATACAATGGATAGTTTTTTATAATATATTTTTTTCTAAGACTTAATTTTTTTCTCATTGTCAATTAAAAAATAAAACATTAAATATTACTGAAAGAATTTAATATATACTCTTTATAATATAGCATGAATATTTATCGTGCAGAGTTTATTACATACTGTCAAATTATAGACTTTGTTACCGATAATTATAAGCTAACCGCTGAAACATTAATTATTCAACGAGTTTGGTCGTGAATTCAATTAAAAGTGATCAATATGATTAAGATAATTTTCAACATTAATGTTTTATTAGTATATCGTCCATGCGTTGCTATAGTGATGTCTTTTAAAAATATAAAAAAAAATCATATCTTCATGTGAAAAGAAAAAAATAAAAATGAAGATAATTTAGTAATTAATGTAAATTTTAATCATGAATACATAATTAATATATAATAATAGTATAATTGAGAGGAAAGTTGACATTCATAATTTAAGAAAAATTAAAATTCATAATTGGTGGCAATCTAGGGAAAAAAAACAAAATAGAGCAATTATACTCCTAAATTATGCAGCATTTCGTGTAAAAATCAAAATTGAGAGTAACTTATAACTTCAACATAAATGACCATAGAGAATAGTAACATTATTTGACGAATATCTTAATCCGATGACTAATGTTAGCTCTAGAAAGTATAAGAACACTTACGTACTTAATAAGGAATAGAGATAGAGATACAGATACAGAGTCCGGACCTTTAACTGATGCATAGAACTTATAAGGAATATTATATTATTGATGAGCTAAAATAAATAATTACCAATCAAATTTTTTATATTTAAGTATAAATAAAGTTAAATCTAAATATTGAAATAAATTATAAATGAAATTTGAAATCTACACTCCAAGTGAAATGTTTCCACTCTACAAAATTGACACTCACTTGTTTTGACCGAATTAAAAAAAAATTGCTTCCCCTCTTTATCTCTCATGTTGGACTGAATAAAAAAAACTGGTCGGAGTCCATATAGAGTGGGAGCACTCTATGATAATATATTAATTGAGTGAAAACACTCCACGTGGGTGCTAAACCTGTAAAGTGTGAATTCTGAGTTTCACCTATAATTTATCTCAGTATTTAATTTAATTTTAATTTTTATTTAAATATAAAAATTCCCGATTACCAACTAAGAAGTCAAGATACTGTGACTTCTATGAATATTTGGTCCCAGATTACATGATAATGTCTGAATTCTCTCTCCATCTCTCCATTAAATTAGAGAGCGAGATACCTAAGAAAAGAAGGAAATAAAAGGAATCGATGGTCCTGGCGTTTCTCATATTATTCGAGGAAATCAACACCAACCTCCTTAAATAATGCCCCAATTAATAACGTATTGTGTATATTTCTATTTATCAAAATGATGTTAATTATTCCATGCTGCTTTAACAAGTTAGAATATTATTTAATCTTTACCCGGCCATCAACCAGTAATACATCTCCTTTGCTTCAAAATAATTATAAACGTGGAACAGTAATTTTAATATCATATATTTTCTATCATGCATATATTTTCTTGAACTCCCCAATTTATTTTAATTCTTTTAATATATTTTATATATTCTTTATCGGTTCAGATATATCCTTCATTTATCAATTAACTATTTAATAAATATGGTTTAATCTAATTTTCAATTCTTTAAATCATGCCATGTTTATCATCAACTCTTCAATATATTGTACATGCTTCAACTCTCTATAACTCCTTTGATAATTATCCATAAGTTAAAATTGATGTATCTAATTTAGTTTTCTACATCGAAAATACATTTTTTGTGTTCTTAAAATTGATCTGACAAAATATTTCCGGAAAAAAAATCAATTCTTCTGTCATCATATTTATCTTTTTGAAGAACCTTTTCCAGGAAGTACAATATGTCAATAACTTTATCGGTAGATTTCAGTATATTATTTTTTTAGAATAAAAAAATATAAAATAATTTTGGTTATGCTTAGGAGTGCACAAAATATTCATAACTTGTGGCTCGCTCGTGTTCGACTCGACTGTAACTCATTATCGGCTCGAGTTATTAATGAGATGAGCTAACTAACTCGTTAAGTAATGAAACGAGCTTGAGTTTTGATCAACTCGGCTCATCCAAATCCCGATACATATGTTGCAGGGTATGTAATTAGATTAATTAAATAATTATTTGCATGGTCTACTGTAGTCTTGAGCTTTTGAAAATGAAACTTTAAACTGCGAATCATCAAGAGGCCTAGAAACTAAAAAAAATAGCAAGTAGTAAGGGAGCAGGGTCATCAAGGAACCAGATTTGCTGTCGCGCGGCACGTGGTCCGTTCGATCACTTCAAGATTCGTGCTAACTCGAATCTTAAAGTATTAGCACGAATCTCGAAGTGATCGAACGGACCACGTGCTGCGCCGCACCGTGCCGCGCGACAGTGGATCTGGGTCCGGGTCATCAATGTGATGGAGAAAGAGAACTTTTTGATAGCTCTCTCTTTTGCAGTGAGTTTATGGGTCATAAGCTTATAGTCTCATAGATGTCATAATTAATTAATTTTAAAATTATTGTCTTTTACATATCTACCTTCAGGTTCATATTCCCTCGCGCTCTCTGCCTTCTTCGTATTACAATAAACAAGCTCTTTTTCACCCTCCAATGGCTGAAGGTTTTACTGACGAGTGATAACATCATTTTAGACCACTCCGCTATCATTTTGCCAGAGGAGTTAAAAACGAGCTAGCTGGACTCCTAACGAGACAATCTCGAACTAAGCCTTGTAGCTCAGAACCCTTTGTGGAGACGAACTGGCTCGTCCCGTTAACATCACGAGACGAGTTCGAATTTGAGTCAGCTCGCCTCGAGATCGTCTCGTGTGCACCTCTAGTTATGCTGGATACAAAAATAATATAGGCATTTTTTTTCTTAATTCCTATTCAACTGTAAAAATATTGGTGCTACTGGCACTGCATACTGTTACGGTTGACAGTTGTCTAGAAAAGGGGTAGAAGGGAAGATTGCAGGCTGAATTCAAGACTGGTAATGAGTTACAAGTGCAACAGATGTACTGTACAAATATGGTCCCATACAACATTCTATGTCTCCATCTTGTTTTTGTGTAATGTCCTTAAGAGGTCTGAAGGTAATAAAGGAGGTAGCTAGGTACTGTGTAACGATAAGTACTATGCAGCCAAATGCCAATGATAGTTTCTTTTTGTCAGAAACTGAGACCGATACCGGTTTTAGGGGGGCTGGTCTGCTAATAGTGCTGAGAAGATTATTTTTGCCGTTGGATTAGTTTTTGGTGTCAGATTTTTCTGATTTATACCATAAATTTGGATTGCGTAATAGTGCTTTGTTTCGATAAATGAAAAATGTGATACAAAATAAATTTATAATATTCTTTTTGTGAGAAAAAAAGATCTATAAGATTACAACAAGACTAAATTTTTATATCAGTGTTTTGCTTTTCCGATAGCAGTCTTCCTGTATGTGTCATCAGTTTAGGTTTTCCAAAAATTATCTACCCCACCTTTATCCAATTTTAAAAGAGAGATCATTGCAAGGAACTACGGATTGGAGAGTTGCGATTAGATCCAATCAGTCAGTGATTTTGACTATCCAACAAGGTGTTCGTTAATGTGTATGTCAGCATTTGTTTTAAAATAGAACTGTATATTACTCTTTATATGTTTTTTCCAGAACAACATGTCCATTCTCTATTTGGATGGTGGAAGAGTTGCTCCAATAATAGTGTCTTATAAATTAGTAGTTAAGAATAGTATGAGATTCAGAGCGGGCTGCTGTGCCTTTCTGGCTGATTTTTTTTTCAAAAATATCTCTGTAATTATATGCATTTTCAGAAAAAAAATTAGAAAAATATGTTTATATTGAAGAAATTTTTTAAAATTTGCTCCCCAATTTTTTATTTTATTTTTGCCCCTCAAGACCTAATGTCTGGCTCTGCCCCTAATGAGTTTAATAATATCTCAAAAAAATATAAGAAGAGTGTTAATTTTTATTATTTCGGGTTAGTAAAGTATTGTTGGGATGGTAACTTAAGAATAGCGATGGGGAATGAATAAAATAATAAATTATTTCTTCTTTATTTTATATATTAATGATGATTATTTTATTTTATATTATTTTTACTAGTGGTCTTATTATTATTAATTATTTATCATTTTATTTAATATTAAAAATTAATATTTCATATTATTTTTAGTACTAAATAATTTCTTTTAATTTGTTATTTTATAAAACACACTTAAATTTAACAAGTTTTCTTGAGATTTTTATAGAATTATATGAAGGTTTAAACAAATGATCAAGATAGATGCCGCTGAAGATAGTTGAAGAAGACTTTGAGGACTTAAGATCCAAATGTATAAGGTATGATTCAATAACTCAAAGTTTTTAAGTCATAAGCATGAAAAAAACTTTTTGTTACAACAGTTCTCTGAACCGTTATAACGTTTTTGTAGATAGGCAGGTTTGTTAGAGCTCAGTCAACTTTATTATAATTTTTGAGCTTCTAATATTTCTTTCATCTTTGAGGTTTGGCTCATTTATTTTAGAACTCGTTGCTCATATATTTTTTGAGTGTTGAGAACTCAAATGCTCTTTTATTTCTTGTTGTTTCTGAGATTACTTGTACTTGTCTTGTAAGGAAATTAATACTTCATTGTAAAATACTTTTTATCAATATATTGCCACTCTATTATTGGAGTGAGTTCCAGAGACGTAGGTATTATTATTGAACTCTATAAATTTTCTTCTTTTCTAGTTCTTGTACTTACATTCTTTTAGTTCTTATATTTCTCTATTAATTATAGTTTGTACTACTTTCTAGAGTTATCGGTATTTTATACTAATTATTTTTCATAGAAATTAGTATTTAATCGATTCTTTCATATTTTTGCATACCTAACATTCTTGTTGATTTTTTTTGGACTAAGTCGTAGTTCAGTTTTTGAGTATCTTTTTCTTAGTTAAATCCTTATGTTCTTGTAATTAGCACCTACCATCTATCGATGCATACTCGACTTGATCAATGATTAATACCATCCTTAGTTTTAATTTTTTTTATATTTTTGTATTAAAATCTGATTATTATTATTCATTACTAATTAATTTATTATTAATTTATTTAAATATAATACTTTTTAAATATTATTTCTACTATTATTAATTATTATTATTTTATTTAATACTAATGTTATAATTTTATTTATTATTATTATTTTTTAATATTATCAACTATTACTTATATTATTTGATTATATAATAATAACTGTGGTGAAAAAATGAATAAAAAATAAATGGCATTGTTTTTTTTTATTTCTCTCCAAGGCAAAAGCAAGAATAGTTATTGAATTATGTTCTCACTGATTTAGTAGATTAGCAACTAATTGTAACTTTTGATAATAGCAATTTGATAGTTAAATTGCGTCTTCATTGAGAATAATGTACAATTCCTGACTTAATGCCATTCCGTTTGAATCCAAACACACCCAGTTTTGGTCCCTTCTCTTCTGTAGAAGGGTGAAAGCCTACTAAACCAGAAAGCCCAATAAGCCCAATAGTTTGCAGGTTTAATGTTATGATGAGCCCAAGATATATACAGGCTGACATTGTTTACAAAGGCTTAGCGCCTACTCTACTAAAGAGGAAACCAGTTCAAATCTAAACGCTTGTCATCGGAACCACAAGAGTGTTTTCCCTTTTTTGGGTTCTTGTTCAAAGTTGAACGGGTAGGTGTCTCGGCAGTATTTTGTGGCGTCGAGATGTTTTAGGGATTTATTTTCCCGTCAATAATTAATTTTCGTTGACCTTTTTTCTATCAAATTACATTTTTTTTTGGCACGAACAATCCCTGTCTTTCATTAATCCCCGACTTCCCAAAAATAAAGGCGTAGATTTGTTTATTGTTTAATAAAAAGATTGGACTATAATTGCATGCTTAGTTCAGATGCATTGATCTCGCATTTATACGGAGTAGCGCAGATTCAAATTTCAACAAAGTCATATGAAAAATAATACATACGAGATTATTGGGAGCTCTATATAAAACAGAGTAAACAAATTTGGACTAAGTCAAACCTTGACTGAGCAGTCAAAACTAGAATTTGAAGAGGAGCAACTCCAACTGACCATTCTGTTCAAATGATATGGACTAGGACAGGGAGCACCAGAACACTGAAAACAACCCTTTAAAGAAAAAATAAAATAAATAATGAAGAAATATGTTAAATTGGTTGGTGGTAAAATGAATAAGTCAATCTGTGTTGGTATTTCACTTGCGATGAAAATATCTGTTTGTACTTGCCGAATCCGAACCCTTTGGTACTTACAGCAATATAGGGTTTCGATGTTCCAAAAGCCTTTTTTTTAATAAGTCAAAATTAAAACAAAATTGAATCATAAGGCAGTCGAGGTTGGGAATTTGATATGTAGGCCGGATGGTGTTGCCAGTGACGTCACACAAAGGTCAGGGGTCAAAATTACAAAAAGAAAACAAAAATAAGTTATTCATGCATTCCATAATAGATTCATTACATATCATAAGTTATTCATTCTTAATATAATATTAAAACAATAAAATGATACAAGTTCAAATGCACATAAATATTGAGATCTAGATCAAATTACACACGTTAACTAGTTCCTAAGCCGAACATGAATTGTTTTGTATTAATAATTACAATTAATATTTATAAAATAATTAAAACTAATAATTATTCAAATATTTCTCGATGTACTAAATTGTTAGCTAAATATTTTTACGGTCTGGAATTGGTCACGGACACACACGGACTCGGTGATCACATGCTGATATGCATCATCGATCACGTACGCGTACGTCCACGCCTCGGTCACTTACACGCACAACTAGCACTGTCAATGGATAGAATAAAATATGGATGGAGGTATTTTTATATTCATATCCATTAATTTTTTTATCTATAATTTATTCATATACATTAAATTTTTTTTTTAATCATACCCTACCTTTACCCATTAAAAATTTCGGATAACGAACGGATAAGAGTAGAAAACGGATAAAAATAAAAATAATTCAATGAAAAAATTATATGATTTAAATAAATAAATAACATTAAATAAATATACTAATAAAATACAATAATAATTAACATTTTAGATATAATAAAAATTATATAATTTTTTCATGTCAATTGTCATAAAAAATATATACTAATTACTATATATATATATATATATTTTTATATAATTTACCAAATGGATAATGGGTAATGAAAACCCCTTATCCATATCCATACCCGATAAGTTAACGAATTTTTTATCTTATCGATACTCATACCCGATGACCTAACAAAAATAAAATCTTATCCATACCCATCTTATCGGGTACGATACGGGTTGGGTAAACAGCCAAAAGGGTGTCATTGACAGCCCTACACACAACCATGACTATGTGCACGCACGTTCACGTGCACATCAGCCACGTGGACGCACAACCACATTCATCATCGCCGACGACCTCGACCACGACCTCCGTTACATGCACACACAACTACGACCATGTCCTCAGCTATGTATACACACGTCTATGACCTCGATCATGTGTACACACATATATGTATACGGCCTCGATCACGTGTACGCACGACCTAAGCCATGGTCGTGCATGCACATCATCAAGGTTGTGGCCGATGATGCACATGGTTGTGTGTTCACGTAGTTCTACATGCAAGTGGCGAATGCATGGTCATGTGTGCATGGTCAATTAGGGTTCATGGCTCAGCTCGGGCGTGACTCGTGCTTGAGTTAATCTGGCTTGATCGTTAAATGAGCTGAGTTCGAGTTGGGGTTGGTTCGGCTCGTGGCTTGACTCGACTCGAATAATATTAGTTTATATGCTCTTTTTCTGTCAAACAAGAATCTGATTATTCATTTCTCATTATCTCTCACCATCTCACCATCTCAGCAACTTAAGTACTTCTTTTACTTGCTAGTGTCTCGACTTGTATATCTGACTCGATAGTTTTTGCTGGTCCATCTATTCAAATTAATGCAGTAAAGATGTCATTGAAAATGGAGTTGATTGCTATACTAATTTTGTACCAGTTCATGTATCGATCTTGTAGATGTATCAACTTTATAGTTTGTAGATGTACTAAATCTAAATGTTAAACCTAATCAACATATATGTATTGGTTTGTGAGCCAGCTCGAATAGTAACAAGCCGAGCTTGAGCTAGATTTTTCAGCTCAAAGTATTTCACGAGCTCAGCTCGTCTCGACTCGAATTTTCATGAGCCGAACTTGACCTAATCATGGCTTGCTCGAACTCGACTCGTTTGCAGCCATACAGTCAATGATGCAGATGGATGTACGTGCACATGGCTGTGGTCATGTGTGCACGTGATCGAGACTATGGATGTGTGTGCACGTGATCAATGATGCACGTGACCGCGTGTGCACATAGTCGAGGTTGAGCCGTATTATAAAATTTGTTATAAATGTTGAAAACTTATTATAAAATTTCGAGCTAACAATTAATTATATCAAGAAATATTTGAATAATTATTTTGTAAATATCAGTTATAATTATTAATATAAAGCAATTCATGTTCGGCTTAAGAATTAATTAACGTCATACAAAATATGTAAACATGAAGCAATTCATCTTGGAGCATTTGTTGTATATTCAAGAAGCTATATGAGGTAGATGCGTATCTGGGGTCGGACTGCAACGACCGGTAAAGAACAGATTTTTTTTATTTTAGTAAATAAAACAAATAAATATAGCAAACTAGCCATCTCTCTCCTCGGTTTTGCACAAATAGCCAGACCCGAGTTTGAAACTCGGGTCCGGGATTTTTTTATTTTTTTTACGTTTGTGTGTTATATTAAAAATAAAACACAACAGTCAGTAGATTGATCTAAAATATCACAACAAAATTTAAAATAAACACACGCAGTACATTTGAAAATTACAGGTATCTGGATCGAGTTTTAAACTCGGCCCAGTACACCTGAAACCGAGTTTTAAACTCGGTCCCAGCATCATGCTATTATATAGCACACCCAGTACATTTCTTCTTCATCTTCCTTCAGCTAACCATTTCTTCAAAATCGCCATTGTTACTGTTGCAAGAGCTTCAAACTGGAAATTTATTTTTCGACAGATCAAGGTTCGATCCGTATTCACCACTCTCGTGTCATCAACGTTGTATATTTTTTTTTTCTATTTGGACTATTAATTTTTGCTGTAAAATTAAAATACACTAACAATAGAGAAAATCGTTCATACTGTAGAGACGAAAATGTTGCTGATCAATGTGTATCACGGAGGTCAAATTTTGAAAACTTCTCATGGAACGGATTACGATATTCAAGCCGCGTGCACATTTTCTGCCGACGAGGCAATCAATTTTCATGACTTGAAGAGGCGATTCATGCTGGTTTGGAGTCGCTCCCCGCCAATTCAATATCAGCATTAGTGCACAGATCAACACTGCCCCAGCAGGTTCGAGTAGTTTTTTTTTATAGCTTATTTGGGGTTATTTCTGATGAAATTTGGGGAATGATTAAAACAACAGCTCTGTACCTTTCAATTTGTTTGACGCTATTTTAGAACAATGTATTAATCGTGCTTATATTTGGCTTTATAAAATTTTATTTTAAATTTTGTTGTGATATTTTAGATCAATCTACTGATTGTTGTGTTTTATTTTTAATATAACACACAAACGTAAAAAAAAAAAAAAAAAATCCCGGACCCGAGTTTCAAACTCGGGTCTGGCTATTTGTGCAAAACCGAGGAGAGAGATGGCTAGTTTGCTATATTTATTTATTTTATTTACTAAAATAAAAAAAATCTGGGTAAAGAAAAAAGAAAATTAAACTAGGAAGCGATGCGAGGAAATTATTATTTCTTTTTTTTGCAGACACGGGTTTGCTATCTGTTCCCGAGAGGAAAGAATTTAAATAGAAAAATCATGGCGACGGGGTTGCTACGTGCGCCCGTGAGGAAAAAATAAAAAAGAAAAAAATCCTGGGGACGGACCGTCCGGCCTAAAACTCAAAATACTCATTACATTCAGATCATTGAAAAAATTCGAACGGATAGACCCACTCTGTGCAAATTCATATCTGTTATCCATTACGGACCACTCTGGGATAGACCTGTGGGTAGATCCGAACACGTTAAAAATCTGATCCTAACAAAAATTGGGTCTTAAATTTTTGAAAACAGAATCGTCATACCCGTCCTGCTCTCACCCGTTGCCCGCTCTCACCTGTGACTCGCGCTCACCCGCCCCACTCTCACCCGCGTCGCTTTCAAATTTTTTTAATATTGTTTAATTTTGTAACAATTAAATATGTAAAACCAAATTAGTTTAAATTAATTATTTTAAAAAATATGATATTTTTTTCAGCTTTGATTATTTTTTTATATTTTTCTAAATTTTTTAGAATTATTTGGATCTTTTCAAATTTTATATAAAATATTATGATTATTTTTTTGGAATTTTTTGGATTTTTTGGAATTATTTTGAGTTTTTGGCGATTTTTTTTTGCGAAATTAAAAATAAAACCGACCCATCCCACCTGCCATGACTCATCCGGACCAGACCAGCCCTTAGCCCACCCGTCTTGACCTGTGAGGGTCGTATCCTCGGGGGTCCAACACGGATCGAGTCAGAATTTTCTAGTTTTTGACTACTCAAACCCGTCCCACCCCACCCGTCCTAATTCATCACCCGTGACCCGTGCTCATTCTTGGCCCGGAGAGATTTCACCCGGACAACCCCACCCTGTCCCGTCTTCAATACTCTAATTATATTTACCTAAATATTTAAATTATTATTCTTTCAAAATAGTTGCACCGATAGAAACGGAGCCAAAATTTTAGTATAGAAGAGATTGAAATATGAATATACATCATTAGATCATTGAAATTGATAAATAAAATAAAATTACATTATAAAGCAATGGAGAACAGCAATTATAGCGGAGATGTTGCGTCAATGCGTCATTGGTGATCTCCTCCGAAGAAAAATGAATTGATTCTTTGCCGGCTAAATTTTTCAGAAGCGGATCGCTCCAGTAACATTTTATCTCAAGTTAGAATTTTGTTTTCCTGCATAATTCCTTTGCGGATCATTTAGATTGGCACGCCATTTCAATGGTGATTTTTTTTTCATTAGAAGATGGTTTAACGATTGTGACAAGCTCCACTAAGGAGTGAGATTTGAATGTCAATAATTCATTTCGATCTAACATTATGTACATGATTTATCTTATGCAAATATCACGATTATATTTAATATAAAAGATGACACTTTTATAAAATAAGATGTTAATTTCGTGTATCTTTCTTTTACTATAAAGAAGTGATTTAAAAATTAAACAGTCTAAAAGTTAAATATTCTTAATATACCAACAGACAATTCTTAATCTTTGATAGAACAACTTTATTATATTTTACTAGTCGAAACTACTTCCCTCGATTTTATTAAAATGTCCTACTAAAGTAATTACTTTTGCCCATTAGGCCCTAAAACAGATGAATAAATTAATATCATATTTTTTGACTTTTCTCAATTTACATACACATAGAAACAAAACGTCTGAATGCCCTGTCCCATGTCGTTTCATCATCTATGACAAAAAAAAACTTCCTAAAAAATAAAATTGTAGAGGCCGTGTGTACATGATTGTAAGTAAAACGGGGAACATTGCAAGAAACACGTGCTCAAGATAAAAATAGAAAACAGAGAGACCTAGAACTTGAAGTCAACCCTAGGTTAATCAAAGTCAATATAGCAAACTACCATCATCAAAAAGCATGTTATCCCTTGGTTCTTCTTTGGCTCTTGATGCGGTGCCAGTGCTATCCCTTTCTCTCATCTCATGGGATAGCTGCTGTTGCTGCTGGCTCAAATAAGAGACCGTTGGGTAATCAAAACCCGGATGCCCGTATGTACCCGTGTTTTGCATCATTCCTTGCCCGAATTGAGTTTGGCTTGTACTGGCAGATGGATCTGTTCTGGTACCAAACATGGTGTTAGCAACAAATGGGTTGGGATAGTTTGTCATCACAGATGGCCTAATGACCATGCCGAAGTTATTGTTGTTAACATATAAGTTTGTGTTCTCTGCCGATGGTCGGTACAGTGCATGCGCTGTGCTTCCACGAGCCGCCGGTACATCATGGTTATGTTTTCCCTCATAAGTCGTGATCACGGCCCTCAGATCATGTGATGCTCTCTCCACATGCTTTCTCACGGGGCAACCGGATGTCGTGCACTTGTAGTAACTCCTACATGATTACAAGTACAAAACACTTTAATGGACCGATTCAAGATGAACTTTCAATGAGCTGGAATTGTGGAATATCTATTGTTTCCAGAGCAATTACTTTTCAACTTTATTTTTCAAAAAGATAAGTCGTTTTCATGATTACTAATATGATGGAAAATAAATTTAAAAATTCCAACCTTGGATTTGGATTTCCCTTGACAACTTTCTGTCCGTATTTCCTCCATCGATACCCGTCATCAAGTATATCAATGTTGCTCATAGTCTGAACTACTACTCTTGGCTCTCTGACTGTTCTATTTCCTGAAATTGTTACTCCCTCACCATCTCCTTCTATCCTCCTGAAATTAAATTAAACGACATCTATTATAATTGAACATTATTATATTCATGATCAGGAATTAATGTCCAAAAGTTAGAAATGCAATAAACAGAACTACTTACCATTTCTTAGAATCAGGTTCATCCTCGTTGAGTTCTTCACCGACACCGACATTTCTCTGGGAGCTAAGTTCCATATCATCGTCCTCAAAAGATGCCGATGAATTCTCTGGTGTTGCAGCTGGAGCACCAAAAGAATGTTCTGATACTTCCCCTGCAGCTGATGCTTGCTGAATCACTTGCATGGAGTTTGAGTTACGCCTTGTCGACTGCGGTTTAGGGTGATTGTGTGCACCTTTGTAGACTATTTCAGTTATCTGCCCATCCAAGGATCTCTCTACTTTTTTCTTTGTGGGGCAGCTCGGGAAGGTGCACTTGTAGTAACTACGCGGGTTCTCGCTTCCTTTTACCTGCTTTTGCCCGTACTTTCTCCAGTTGTAACCGTCATCAGATCTCCTATTTAAAGTTTGTGCCGATTGAATTGAATTGTTCTGATTGCCAGTATTGGCTTGAACTGTAGGAAGTTCAGATGAATTAGTTCGAAACAGTCCAGTTGTGTTATCAGTGTTTGATTCCTGATAGTTCCACTGGGTACTGACCTGTTTCGTTACAAGCATAGTTATTAGATATTATGATAATTATGTGAGATAATTATTTTACTGGTAGGGATAATTTTCCAAAATATACCGATGGAGGTACAGAAGAAGAAGCCTGGAACAAGGATGGCTGCATAATTCGATTCGTTGGTTGGGTCTGAAATGAGAAATCCTGGTAAGATCTCTGTTCATCTTTAACTTGCTGTTCTTCTCTGCAATTGAATGCCTGAGCTGGCATAGTTCCAGTTGTAGGAGATGGAAATGCCTGAGGGAGAATAAAAATGATTCATCTTGTTAACTAGATCATAAATTTTGGATACACAAAAGAACGAGGATGCAATATCTACTTACAGCAGATGTTAGCATGATAGGAGAGTCTAAGAAATCAGTTTGGTTGGGCCCAGGTGTCAAAGCAAAGAATGAAGAAGGAGAAATAGGAGGAGGTGAAATTGGAACTGAAGGAGCTAAAGATCTAAACTTTGATGCATAATCACCTCCGCCACTTCCCGGAAACAGATCAGAGAACGATGAATTCTGGAAAGAGAAAGAGGCCGGCCGCGAATTGGCCGAGGTGTCAAGGCTGCCTGAAGGAGAAGTCATTGAGAGAGAAAAGAGGAATTAGAGAGAGAAGCGGGTTGAAGGTTTTGAAATTTTGTGTCAGATATGATGCTGGCCCTGGGTCTCTGTTTGTATTAAAGCATGAAAGGAGTAATGGTCGGAGAAATGTTAGATAGTATGAGGCAAGCCTAGACGACTTCAATTATGGTTATATAAGAGGTTTGAAAATTTGACCATTGACTGGTCAAAGCTCGTGCTTTGACTGGCGGCTCTCCTTCCTGTGTGACGAAAGAATTTTTCTTGCACTAATGTGATTGCACGTACAAATTACATCTCTAATTAGCAGATGCAAGTCCTGGTTGGGGATGGAGAGGTACGTATATATGTGGAGTTCGTGAGAAGCCGTAGAAATTTTATGGTGAATATTAACTGAAGACCTTTTAACTTAGTCATGGCTATTTCTTTGACTTGTTCTTTGAGATTAGTACTAAGATATGGTCATTTGTTCATTAGTTTATACAATATTAGATCCGCTTTGTTTTTTTCTCCTGCTGCTAGTGTACTTATGTACCAGCACATGTAATTACATAGCAGACCATAAAAATAGGAAACTATTCTGAGTTGGCATCCAGTCTAGTACAATAAATAAAACAAACAAAATAATATGACTTCGGAAATTTTACGTCCATAATCAGATTCGAATTTTAAATTTGTTTCTGAAAAATTAGATTTGAGTTTAAAACTCGGTTCAAACAGTACAATCCCTTTTCATTTACAACGCAAGTGGGGGCCTTATTTATGTATAAATCAAAGCATTTTGTTGGTTACAAAGAAGTGTGGCCCAATTTTTACATTGCAATGCATTTTGTTGGTTACAACGTGTGGATTTTTGATCCGATCTGATCTGAATTCGACAAGATTCGAATTCAATCCGATCCGAACCCGATCCGATCCGAACCCGACCAAATCCGACACGATCCGAAAATAAATGGGTCAGGTATGACCGGGTTCGGGTCAACCTGACCCAACCTGATTAATTATATTTTTTTAAAGTAATTTTATGATTTAGTACTAATTAAACTTAAATATATACTAATTAAGATTAATTATAAATTAATTAATATTTTATTGCTTAAATTTATATAAAAATATTTAATAAATATTTAATTATTTTACATGGGTCTGGTTGGGTCGACCAGTGACCCATCGGGTCGGATATATGTCAAAAAAATTTGACCTGAATTTAATCGGATCAGATAAAAAAATAAAATAAAATAATATGACCCGACCCGACCCATTCACACCTCTAGTTACAACGCTTCTATAATCGGAGATAATATTATTTGCATTCAATTCACACTCAATTTAAATATAAAAATTATTTTTCTTGGTTATAGCTCATTTTTTCATAATGTTGGTATATTAAAAAATAAATATTCATATTATACATGAAATTTTATTATACATAAAAATCTGAAGTGGAAGAATATTTTTTTATTAATTTGTGATAGGAAAAATTAGTAACTACATCGTTAAAAGAATTACACGATTGATGCATTTCATAATGTTAATTTTTAAATTATTATTTATATTGATTAATAAGTTGTTTATATTAAAATTTATGAGATAAAAAATATTCTGTTTTGAACTTCTTAAATATCTGATTAAGATTTTTTAAGATAACTTTAAAATATTAATAGATAACGAATGTTAGAATATGAAAATATACCTCTTTTAAAAAAAATTATGAGATAAAGAAAGAAATAATATATATCTCCGATTTATATATATAATAATATTCTATGTACAATATGAATATTTATTTTTAATTTATCAAAATTAGATAAAAATAATCTATAACTAAGAACAATAATTTTATATATAATTGGGTATAAATTGGGTGCAAATAATAGTAGTAGATTAAAAAATTCCAATCCGCAGAAACTGCTGCTAGTTGGCTTGTTAAAATTTATAAAATTATGTGGGGCCCGCTTATTGAATTTGATAGTATATATTTTTCATTTTTTGTCAATTTGGATGCTAAGCAATGGGCACACTTGAGCAATAAATGTACGGAGTTAACGAACTTTTAAATACTGAAATCGCTAGAGTTTTAAACTTGAATCTAGCATTTTGGTACTGAGTTAAAAACTCAATCTGACAGACTCACACTCATGTTATTTTGCTCGTTTTATTTATTATATTTATCAAAAATAAAAAAATTTGTCCGAGGATATCAGCATCGGAATCAGAACTTCAGAAGTAACAATACTGTTCTTAATATAGAGGAGCAAACATTGGCAGAAAACCATTAAATTAAAGTGCATATTAATAAGTTTATTTAGAAAAATAATAAATTTAACAGTGGGGGTCGGCTCATGTACTGGAATAATAAATTTAGGGAGATTGTGTAATGAATCAAAACGACTTACCATTTAATTTTGAGTATTGGACGGTTCAGATCGGTCATTTCAGACTTAAAATTAAGAATAGAGCGCAAAGCACACAACGCCTCTGTACTTTACAAATCACCATAGTCGGGCTATGATGTTCAAATATTAAATATATTATTATTTTTTATAGAGCTGATTTTCAAAAATTAAAAACCATGACTTAGAAAGCTCAAAACACTCCAAATTTTTGCATCTCATGATATTTTTATATAAATAATTTAATGAAGATGATAAATTAAAATTTTGAGATGATTTAATATAATTTTTGAGTTAAGCTCACGGAAAGTCTTCGTGAGTTTAAGCTCACAGTATCTTTACTCTCTCTCTCTCTCTCTCTCTCTCTCTATATATATATATAGTAGAGATAAGCTCATGGAGACCTTCCGTGAACTTAACTCAAAAAATATATTAAATCATCTTAAAATTTTAATTTATCATTCTCATTAAATTCTTTATATGAAAATCTCATGGGATGCAAAAATTTGGAGCGTTTTGAGCTTTTTAAGTTATGGTATTTAATTTTTGAAAATTAACTCTAAAAATAATAATAATATATTCAATACTTGAACATCATTTTAAAAAATTAAAAACGGTGATTTAAAAGCTTAAAACACTCCAAATTTTTGCATCCCACCAGATTTTTATATAAAAAATTTAATGAGAATGATAAATTAAAATTTTGAGATGATTTAATATATTTTTTGAGTTAAGCTCACGGAAGGCCTCCGTGAGCTTAAGCTCACGGTATCTCCACACACTCTCTCTCTCTCTCTCTCTCTATATATATATATATATATATGAGTTGGGCTATGATGTTATGCATAGTACAGATCATTCTCGTGTTATGGATTGGTTCTTCATTATCAAAGTGAAAATAGTTTATCCAACAATACAAAATAATTTTCATATGAATATATAGGCCCAGACCAAATTATATATATATTTTTTATTTTTTTACTATTTTTTAAGATAGTTAGAAAATCTCTTCTTTTGATTGGCACATAATAACTAAATCAAGTGATTTTTTTAACTATCTTAAAAAATAATAAAAAATTTTAAAAAATATAAAATTTGTTCTACATCTAGATATCCATACAAAAATCATTTTGTACGGTTGGATCGACCATTTAAAATTTAAAAATGAACAACCGATCCATAGCACAAAAGTGATCCATAGCACCACAACCCAACTCTCTCTCTCTCTCTCTATATATATATATATAGTGAGGCTATGATGCTTCATGAAACACAAAACCTCTCGTGTTTCGCGTTCATATCTCGAATTTGAAAGTTCAAACGACCGATTCAAACCGTTGAACATCATATTCATATTGAAATATCATTGGAGATGAAATTTTATATTTTTTTAAAAAAATTTGCTATTTTTTAAATGAGTACAAAGTTTACTGATCTAACGAATTATGCACCATTCAAAACTAGTGATTTTGTATCCATCTAAAAAATAACAAATTCAAAAAATATAAATTTTGATCTCCAAAAATAGTTTAATATTAAGATTATGTTCAACAGTTTGAATCGGCCGTTTGAACTTTCAAATTCGAGATATAGACACGAATCACAAAAGGTTTTGTGCTTCGCGAAGCACCATAGTCTCACTCTCTATATATATAATTAGAGCCGGCTATTCCTGCTTTATAATTTTTCAGATCGTAAAACCAAAAGAACTTTTATGAGACTATAAAATATTTCAAATAGTCTTGATTATAGTTCTATGTCCTGGGTTCAGAGACTAGATAACGCTTTAAAATAAATACCAACATGTTTTTTTCCTCAAAAAAATATATATCGTGTTAGTGATAGACAAAATTTAGATCATAGCATAATTGATAATTCTCTTAGAAATGAATTTTCTTGAAAGAAAACTTCATTTATTTCAAGCATAGACTGCTGCTGCTGCTGTTGCTATGTGGTTCAATATTTTTGTAAAAAAAAATGTGATCAATGCACAGAAAGTTGTTCTTATTCAAAACCACTATTTCTAAAAAATATTATGATCGGTTAGAAATGAAACTCATTGAATTTCATTTCGAAGAGGAAAAGTTAAATTTTTACGTTGGCTGCCTACATCCAGCGCAATCCTCTTCGGTGCGAAATAACCCATCTATTAAGGGACAAAAGTGCGGCCAATGATAAGGATTCATCAAAATTCAAAATTGAATATTTTTTTTCTCTTTTCTGAAGCAGTCAAAATAATGAATATTTTTTCTTTTTTCTGAAGCAGTCAAAATTGAACTATTATTGTCATTTTGACAGAAAAGGGACAAAAAGTCAAGATCCGATTTGATAAGACCCTCTTATTAAGAGCTATCAGCGCAGAGCATTAACCTTTTAACTTACACAAGTGATCTCTTAGTTACTTCTAAGGTCACTCTTGTGAACTTAAACAAAATCGGAGTCTCATTTATCTTTAGATAAATCATAAATTATTAACACTTCATCAGGTTAATATTAACATTTATTCTAAGACTATTATGTTCATATTTTTTGTAATAACAAATTGGAACTCAAGCATAATTTAAGAATAGAACTTGGATAATATCAAGAAAATTTGTTTGTTATTAGGATTTACATACATGAACAATGATTATGAATTTTAATGCAAAACCCGTATCAGAATGACTGGTCAATTCTCTGTAATACTCCCCATCTTAATTAGACCCTTAATTTCTTAACATATATACCCTGCTTTACAAATAGCCAATTATATGACCCATTCTTTAGTCAAATGAATCTTTTTCAGTTGAGTCCATTAAATATTGAAATTGGGAACACCTCATGTTTTACCCTTGTCTACATAATTTGAGCAGAATGATGATTATTCCTCACTCCAAGATGTAGCTGTTTTGCCGATCTTTTGTAGTGCTTTTACAACCTCTTCTGTCGTGATGTTACCAGTAACTGTGATCTTGTTTGCTTCAGAATCGACTTGGTAGCTCTCCATTTCTGCTCCGATTTGAACAAGATTTTCAGAGGCTAAAACTAATAATACTTTTATTATAGCAAAATGGATGAAGCCTACTTTATAACTTTTTAATCAGACAAATGAAGAAATCAGTTAAGATAGATTATCCAATTATTTACCATCGATCTTTTTGATAGCTTTCTTGATTGCCTTGATACACCTGTCACAATGCATTCCGACCTTTAACTCCACGACCTGTTAGTGTAACGAAAAAAAGATAAAAATTATTTCAGACATAATTGAAGAAACAAATTTGCCTTTTTGAAGTAATTTTATTAATTTGCGACATCCTTAAGAATCTATTTACTGCAGCTGAATTTTGAGTAAAACTGATATTTCAAACAGCACGTTAGTAGGGTCTTAAAGGAAAGGAAAAGAAAAAAGTAGGGCAAAGAGAAATCTCTTCCCTTATTCTTCTTTTTTTTTTCAATTTGAAAAATTAAAACAAAATGTACTTACAGTCATTGATGCTGGTATCGAGTTGCAAGTTTGATCTCTTCTAATAGAAAAAGAGACAGTTTGCAATGTATATATAGGGCAGTATGGATTCCTTTCTTGTATGTGACAGAATAGGCTGTGTATTTTACTTCTCTTCTTCCTCTTTAATCTTTATACAAGTAGTCACTTCAGTCAGACATTTCACACAAGAAAGGAGCTTTTGGGCAACACTTTAAGGTCTTAAAGGAGGAGGAATCTCTCTTTAATCTTGCATCTATCATTTTTTACAACTTTTGTGGGTCTAAATTTCATAAAGCAATAATTTATTTAAAGAAAAATGAGGAATGAGCTGGAGACATTGTTGAAACATGTTTAGCTACCGATGCTGTCTCTATCTTGGATTGTTAGAAAAGTTAAAACTTGCCTATCAGCATATATAGATGGGATACAGAAAGCTGCGTATTTGGCTTTATCAGATCAACTGTAACTGCAGAATGAATTCTTCTTTCTAGCGATTAGCTCAATTTAATCTATGAACGAAATTAGGGTAATAAAACAATTTCAACTTCAATTAATTATCATAGGAGTCCAAAAAGAATATAATAGTTATTCTGTATTCAAATAGGGATGAAGATCTAACAAGATGATGAATTTTGAGAGACCATCATACTCCATGATAGTTCTTTTTCTTTCTTTTTTTTTTGGTTAGAAAAAAAGATAGGGTCGATTCTATGATAATTTCTTTGAATTTTGTCGTTTATTTTATTTCCAATTTCCAACAATTGACTGAAGTACATAGTTGCAAATAGGAAAACAATTGGAAAGGAAAAGTCATGAAGAAGACATTTCCGACTGTATTTCTCTGTTATCTTCCGTGGCACTTGAGTCTTGAAATAGTCTCTATATTGACTAATGCCTCACCACCACCTTGAATTGTTATTACTGGCTGAACTGGTGCCATCGTGGCAGAAATAGACTCATCAGTAGTCAGCAGTATGGATCTCTTGTGCAAGAGCACAAGATCAACAAAACAGCCTTGTACATAATCAGTCAATGATGCAGAGCGACAACAAAATTTATTACCAGGCAGTTTAAGATTGTTTCTCATTTGAATTCTCCAATATCCCTCATATAGTAACCCACAGAAACAACAGAAAATTCCAGCATAGCCTAATGACGTCTGAAAGTACGGGATTGCTTATGTTAAGTGTCCAAAATGGAGCTATGCATAGCATAGTAGAAGAAATGTGAAACATGTTGCCTAGACCAAGCCTCTGCATGTTCGAACCAAACATGCAACAAGTGCAAAAAAAAGAAGAGAGGCTCCATATGGGATCATCAGTTCCACTGGTGCTTCCTTCCAGCCAGCTCTGTCAGATTGATTAATGTCTTCAATTGAAATCAGCTTGGGATTCTCTTTCAAGAGGGTTAAAGACCATATACAAAACAGCAAAAACTTGCGCTGCTATCCCCAGAACAAAGAAAAAGTTCTCCCAAAAGTCAGGTCAGGTTTTACTGTTATATCCCCAATAAATGCCACAAAGTGCATCCTGAGAGAAACAGGTGACATGGAAGAAAACCACCACCATTGTAATATGGGCCCATTCATGCGGTCGATTCATGCCATTATTGAAATATGTTTTTCTTAGTTCTATTACATCTTCAGAAATCCATCGGAAACGTAGGAAGAGATGATGGAAAAGTTCTAGGTGTTCAAATAGGCTCATAAGAGTAAAAATACCATTTAAAACTTGGTTGTTTCTTTCGATCCATCATTTTCTTAATGATTTTGTGGGAAATTCTTTGTTTAGGGCACCTATAAGAAGTAACCCCAGCATCATTAGAGAGGCGCAGACACAGAGAAACTAAATGAGAAGTCCAATGTTCATAGGATGCTTTAACCATTTCTTGAATTTGGAAAAAACTAAATACCAGTTGAATTTTTTTATGAAGTGGACTACAAGATATGGACAGTTGCATGCAGGGGAGGGAACTGAAAAATGTTTATGAGATTGACATTGCTCCTTTTTTCAGGTTATTTCTGTATTAAGTTCCCCACCATGAATGGAATACTTATGGCACGATGTTCCGATTCTGATTGGACATTGACAGTTTTGTGTTCTTGTACTTGTTGAACATCTATTATTTCACTATTTTCATTAGTTGACATTTAGTCCTTTATTTTCAGATGTAACATTCTTGTGCTGTATGTATTGCAAAAGATACCCTGCCATTGTAAAGAATAATTATAAGATGTTTTCCCGAGCATCAAGAAAGTCTATGTTGCATTACTATATAAACAGAATTTATCAGCAAAAAACTGGTTTACTAATAAAGTGTGAGATTCATCTCCCATGTTTAACATTTAAATTGACTCGAGAAAGTAGAACGTTTTACTCTTAATTATGTTAAATTGTTAATGATGAGAAGTAAATAACACTGTGGTAAGAGAGGACCAAGACGAGAGCGAGAGAAGTAAGGAATTATTAGTATCTTGTCCGTTGTTGCTATGGTGATATCTTTCAGAAATATAAAAATTCATATATTAATGTAAAAAATAAGGAAATAAAAATAAAAATAATTTAGTAATTAATGTAAATTTCAATCATGGATACATAATTAATGCAAAATAAATATAAATTAAGAGGAAAGTTAATATTCAGCGTTTAAGAAAAATTAAAATTCATAATTGATGATAATCTAAAACAATAGAGCAATTATACTTCTAAATTATATAATATTTCGTGTAACAAACAAAATTAAGAGAAAATTCTAACTTCAACACAAATGGTTATAGAGATAGTAACATTATTTGATGAATAACTCAATCCGATGAGTAAAATTAGCTCTAAAAATTCAACAAAAAAAACTAAACCGTTGTAGTATCAGAACACATACGTGTTTAATAAGTAATAGAGATAAACTTTGCACATTTTAGAGGAATTCCAGGTCCATGTCACAAGCCAGGTTCTTGAAAGAATTAGTGTGGGAAAGCACCATCTAATTAAGTTAGCAAAATGAACACTAATCTGGTGAATAAATATACTAGACATTCAACTAATTGGTCTCTTCAACGTGTACCAACAACAATCTAAAATGATACTGTACATTAATTGGCTCTGAAAAAGATGAAGTTATGAACATGTCTGCTTCTTCGTCAGTAACAAAAAGACAAAATAAAGGAAGAGCAAAGAGAATAGTTATTGTACAAGTGATACCTTTGAAAATTGAAAGCTTCAGGGTACTGGTGGAGTATTTCCTTCTGATTTCTTGGAAGGATAAAGCAGATAAAATTCTTATTAAAACAGAGATTTATAATTGGATCCGCGCCACTTCACCAAATTGGAAAATATAATAGTCTCGTAGTACATCAAAATCAAACTCTGAGAAAGAATAAAAATAGGAAAGCAGCTACGAAGAACATTCTCACCTGACCGTCGAACATCCAAAATTCACAATTCGAAATCATTGACCGGAGGACTTGCGGGTCTTTTATCTTTCTCCTCATTAAAATCAGTGTGTTTTAATGTATTTAAAATGCAATAAAATACTTGGGTTTATTTTCTCCAATACCTTTCAACGTATTTAAAATTGAAAATATTAAACTATTCTTGTTATTATTCGATAACAATATATTGTGAGAATTATTGTTTTTATTATTTGTAAACTGTCAAAAAAACAATTAAAATAGCTAAGTATTTAAAAAGTAGACCTGCAAACGTTGCCCCTCAAATGGATTTTTATTACGGGGCTTCAAGCTGACGAATTTGTTTCCAACTGCAACCAGTTCTGACTGTTTGTGCATACTTCGGTTAATTGTGAGATGTATTACAGTTAGAACGTTCAGTTGCTGGTACCTTCACATTTCAGGAACCTCGAATAAAAACAAACGACCATATGATGTAAAACCCAAAAATCATTTACTCCTATATTTGAGGACCAGATGAGGAAATGAAACTATACTAATTATTTTGTTTTTTTTTTCTGAGAGAGACTATATTAATTGTAATCATAAACAAAATATCCCCACCTCATTTTATACTAAAAAAAATCTGCAAATGTATCACGCTAGCCAGGGAAGAAACTTGAAAGTATACAGTTTGCACACAAGGAAAAATTTCCCAACAAACCTATTGTGCGGAGAAACCATTGTTTTCTAAGATAGAAGGCATAGGAGGTGTCATTGCCCTCGCTGGGCTCCCCGTTTTAAAAATTGATGGGCTAGATCTACAAGCAAGAGGAGAACTACCTCCAGAGGTAAAAAGGGGTGTACCATCTTCTCTTGGAAAAGGAGAAATCAAAGATGGGGATCCATCAAATGTTCTACTTCTTAGACCTGCAAGTGACCTATCGTCAGAAATTCCATAGTAATCAGCAGTTTTCACCTCCTGTGCCAGGGCACACCAGCAACAACAGAACCAGTCAAAACAATCTGTAACTGAGGGGCTAAAACACCAAATTCTACTTCCTGGAAGGTTATATCTTTTCCGCATTTGGATCCTCCAAAAACCACCATATAACAAACCTAGGAAGCAGAGAATTATGCCTGTGAGACCCAAAGCCTCGTGAAGGGTCTCATTGTCAATGTTCACCGCAGCAAGGTTGAAAATGGAAAAAGGAGCTGAGCAGAAGAGAATGAATGTAACAATGTGCACGAACATGTTACCAAACCCTAGCCTTTGCATATTCCAGCCAAAAACACAAAACAAACAGAAAATCGACAGGTATGCCAATGAAATGTCGTCCCAGAAATCAAGTATGCCACCAATCCATACAGGTTGAGTTTCTATAAACCTCCTCTCTTCACTTATGAAAGAGTATCTTCTCTCCATTGACTTCAGCTTTACCGGAGTTGGCTTTGTACCTGTACCGGAAGTACCAGTTCTAGTAACAATTGACACAGACTGTTGTGCTTCTTCATCTACCTCTAGGGGAAGTACCAGTTCTAGTAACAATTGACACAGACTGTTGTGCTTCTTCATCTACCTCTAGGTCATAATCATTTCCAAGAGGGCTAAGTGCATTATACAACCCTGCGAAGCTGGTGCTCCAATGGCCACAGAGACACAAATAGCAACTCCAATTGCGGGTCGTTTTGATCTAGGGTAACCCAAGTTCAAACCACACAAACAATACTGTGCAAAGCAGTTTATATTAAGAAGAGCAATTACAACCATCATGTGCATCCATTCATGGGGTTTGTACGTGCTGTTCTTGCAATATACCTTCCTCAGGTGTAAAATGTCTTTTCGGTGCCACCAGAGCAAAAGCACCACATGGTACAACCTTTTTGGGTGCTGGTACAAGCACATCAAGGTGAATAATGCATTCAATATTTGGTTGTTTACCTCAAACCAAGCATCCCTTTGTGATTTTTTGGGTAATGAATGGTTTAACATGCCAATCATAACCATAAAGAGAATTGCACCTGAAATTGCAACACACAGAATCCATACAAATAGAGCCATGTTTGAAGGATCTCTGATCCAGTCTTTGGCCAAGACCCACACATGGGCCCAATCAATTTCTCTGAAGTGCAACCGGGGCTGTTGGGACTGATCTTGGGGCAAATCATGAATTTCAAGTTGGACAGAACGGGACATATCATCTCTCTCCAGTGCAATTTGTTTGAACTTGACTGAGGGGGATGACCTGAATTTCTTCAAGCGGGTCCCAGTAGGAGCAGAGGAGCAGAAACTGAATATAAAAATTTAAAGAATGAATTTTGTTGCTTTGTTTTAGTTGATTGGTTCTCTATGGAGACTTCATCTATGGTCCTGCAACAGTTGATTGATTTTGCGGAGCATACTACGTCTTGAATTTCAGATTGGGGCTTTTCGGTGACATTGGAAGCCATTTGCCTTACTAACTGAAAAATATATAATATTATTGTAGTTTCTATTATGTGAAAATAACAGCCCACCAAGTCATCTGCAAGAATTAGGTAATGGCAATCTTGTAATTGAACTTGAGATGTATCAACAGTAAGTGTTTATAATAAAAGGTGCATTAATTCAAGAAATCATGGTTTTACTAGTACAGACCAATAGGACAGCTGCTGGCATCAGAAATCAGACAGACTACTCCGAAAAGAAGACTTCAATTATTCCGAACTAAAAGACCTAGATTAGTGTACTTAAGACAAAAGGCTGTAATGAAAACTAAGAAATTTGGTAATTGCACAATTCTGTAACACAGTCCAGGAAATGAGAAGTTCATAGATGAGTTCTATTCAACCTCTTCTAACAAATTTTATTAATTCTGCGCATGAAAAGGAGAAACTTAAATTTAAACAAACTCAAAAGGGGTTTCTCCCTGTAATTGAAGCTAATTTGAAAGGACAAAATATATTAGCAAAAAACTCACAATTATTGGAAAACGAACTCACCGATTGATTACGATTATGCAGGGAACAAAAACGAAAAGAGATGCCTCTCTTCTGGAAGAGGTTGTTGAGAAAGAAGCACCAGTCACAACTCACAACTCGCAACCCGGTCACAAGGTGACGACCCCACCCCAGTACCACAATTAGAAGATCCGAAAATCCAACCCGAATTTGTATGAATGGATCCATATGAATCTAAAAGTTTATTCAATAATTTATTGTATCCATATATGATCTTAAAAATGGATCTATTTTACTTTTTGAATTTAAATTTAAATTTTAAATGATATGAATCCGTTATAAATTCAATAAAAAAATCATCTTCTATTTTTTAATATTTTTATAATTTTTTTAATAATGATAATTATAATAGTTATTAATCTTAATAATAATTGGATCATATTATTTAAAAAATATATGTCATGTAAATTAGTTCAATTAGTATTTTAATATCATATTATATTTTATGATATATATTTTACACATTTTATTCATATTAAATATTAAAATTATTATTATAAATATTTAAAAAAATTTAATTATGATTCGAATCCGATCCGATATTAATTATATAAATAAATACGAATTCACATTTGAATTCTTAAATTTTAAATAAATTTAAATTCACATTTGAATTTTATGTGTTTGGATGTCAAAGAACAACGCTATTTTAAAATAGCACTGCTATTCTGAATATTACCGTGATCCAAACATAAATCAGAGTTTCGGATTAGCTTCCGAACAACGCTGTTCTACTAAACCACCAATTTGTTGGTTTAGCGGAATTGCAATCTCGTGAACACAGTTCGTTGCCCTTTTTTATTCATTTCATCAGTATTTTTTATTCATTCCCTCGAATAGTCTCTCTCTTCCCCCACAGCAAACCTTTTCACTACACCAAAGCCATCGATACTTTCAATTTCAGATCTCCACCTCCTTGCAAAAAAAAAATGAAACCAACTATTGTATCGACTTATCCATGGAACAAGCAGCAGATGAAGATCTCTTTGGAAGGCAGTAGGGCTGGTTTTTGCTTGCGATTGAGTCTATATTTCTAGTATTGTTGTTCGACCCTTTTTTCCTGGTCTTGTATGTTGTGTTGTTGAGCCCCTGTGCTATTTTGAATATTTTTTATGGCTTTTTGTCGTTGCTTGGTGGTTTTAGTACCGAGTTGATATCAATGGTACCAGTAATTACAATTGGTTTTGCCTTGTTTATTGTGATTTGTGGTTGTTTATAGATGACTCTAATGTTCTGTCAGAGAGTTAATCAATCTCTATTTGATCAGATACTTATCACTTGATCGTCTAATTGAATTAGAGTTAGTCGAAAGGAAAAAAATAAAATAATTTATTATTTTATTAATTCTCTCCATCAGTTCTCAAATTACCATCCAAATAATAATTTACCAATCCGAAATAGTAAAAATTAATATTTTTTCATATTTTTTAAGATATCACTAATCTCACACTATTCTCAACTACTAACCCAAAAAACATTATTCTTACACTAATCCTTTCATCATCCAAACTTAATGAATTCATATTTAAATTATACAAGATATGATCCATTGACACACCCACAATTAGAGGTGGCAGAACCCGACCCGACAAACCCGTCCGACCCGTCCGGATCCGAACCCGACCCGACCCGATTTTTTAAGAAAGTCAAACTGACCCAACCCGACCCGAATCCGACCTGATCTGATCCGACCCGAGATCAAATGGCCTTCAATCCAATCGAAATCTATCAACGATCTGAAAAAACACAACATGTAAATTGACCCGACCCGGCCCGACCTGATTTCTTTCAGAAAGTCAAACTGACCCGACCCGCCCGATCCGAACCCGAACCCGACCCGACCCGCCGGATTACCACCTCTACCCACAATCCACATGAGGTGATTTAGTTCTTCTGTGGCGTTTGTTCGTGGGATACTCTGTTACTGTGTGTAATGCCCCAAAGGAGAGTGAAAGAAGGGTGGTCTGACAACTTTTCGGCCTCCCATAAAAACGTTATGGGCTTTAGAATTCCTCGGCACGAAGAAATCAGGCTTGGACCAAATTCAAGGCTGTTGATTGTTGAATGCTCAGATAAATAATAAATTTGAGATGAGAGCGTTCTCACTTCTCAGATTCTACTCACTGGGAGCAATATCACTTGAAAATAATTATTTTCAGAATTTTGATGACAAAATACGATATAAGCATTTCAAAATCTTAAAATAAAAAAATTATAGGTATATTTTTAGCTTATAAATTAATTGTATTTTTAATTTCATACAATTTTAGTGTTCTTTCGTAGTCCATTAAAGATAATTAAATTAAAATTATTTTAAGTTGTGTATAATTTCAATGGTATTTAAATGATCATTTAATGATATTTAAATTATATGAAATATGAGCTACAATAAAATGAAACTTCAAAACGTGTTAATATTTTGAGTGAATTTATGGTGCATTGTAATGTATGGATCAATAATTTTCTAATTTAGAATTTAAAATTTCAACACAATGTACACATACATCCATACATTAATAAACTATAGACTGTAATATTTTCCCCAAATATCCATACATTAATAAACTATAGACTGTAATATTTTTCCCAAATTTCTTTATACAAATTATTATCGAAATGAGCATGGTTAAATGAGATCCCCTTTTCTATAACATGTGTTTTGATATGGCCGTCCCTATGTTATCTGCTTTGCTACCAAAAGCACGACAACATGCCAGATTAAAGAACATATCTGATTTATCTTTTATTGTTTAAATATCAGAAAAAAGATGTATACCAGTTCGATTTTAATTTTTATGGGCCGTAAAAGAAAAAAAATCTTGATCGTATTACACAGTAGCACGCATATAAGCAAAAAATAAGAACTAATATATATAAAAAAAAAATATGAAGAATAAGCTGTAATTTCAACATCTTGGGTCGCAAAAACGGCATAAATACTCACATTATATAGCTAACTTCTTTCTTCTACAATGAAGTTTATATTTTTGGTATTTTTTTTTGAGAAAAAATAAGCAATTTTTTTAAAAATAAAAAACATTTACATCATCTAGAATAATTACGCTAGTTTTTCTATGGTTTAGTATGGTCCGAATTTTTCAAATCAGAAGTGGCCCAAAAAAAAAATCGGGCTAGATTTTCTTTGCACTGAAGTGTCACATCATTTCTGTTGAAAAAAATAGATCATGCTATATCATCGAAAAATCAGTATAATCATGCTAGATGATGTGAAAGTTTTTTTTTAAAAAAAAATTGAAAAATAAGGATCTAGCCCTATTTTCTGAGACATGAGTAATGTAACATTAAGTTGTTAGAAAACTCGAAAACTTCTTTTCACTTGGCTCAGGTTGGTTACTTGACTAAAATGACAAGAGAAGAGAATTAATTAGCCAATAGCCATAGCCAACATGTCACCCAGGCTTATCCTTGTAAAACTTGTCCATATTAACTGCGACTAAACCCATATTTCCGTCCAGGTACACCAGTCATTTCTCCAAACAAAGCATCACTAGGTGGTTTTAGTCTGTCCACCAGGCTCCCCCTTCCATTCGCCTAGAGAGGGGAGATGGAGGGAGGAAAAAAAGAAAAACAATACAATCGTTTTCTCCCTCATCAAGGCCATTTATCTTAATTTTGTAAAAAATGGGTAAAAATAAAAAAGCAATGAGATATAAAGTTTACACATAATATATTAAACAACACTTAAAAAATATTTTATTAATTCTAAAAAATATAAATAATATTACAACCTCCTTATTTATAACTCTCACAACCTCAAACTTCTCAACTCTCTCTAATTTTTTTTTCTTTTCACCTTCAACTAAACCTTTCTTTATTTTTCTCTTTGTTTCTTACTTTTCTTTTACTTAAAATGAACTAGAATGCATCTCCTTTTATAACAAAAGGAAGACCTTTGAGTTATAAGTGTAATTAACTCTAATACATTCAATTCTATACTAAAAACTTTAATTTTTAATATAAAAATATGGACAGCTACAAAAATATGAGTTTGAGATGATTTAAGTTATTAATTTATTCAATGAATAAAGATTTCTACTAATTAATCTTCAGATTTATTAATTTGAAGAAGTGATAAATCAACATACGCCCCCTCAAACCTGAAGTTGTCTTATGCCTAACGCACTTCTGAACTTCTTGAATGCATCAATTGGGAGAGTCTTCGTAAAAATATATGCAACTTACTCTTTTGTACTACAGTACTTTAATGTCACATTTTTCTATTTCGCTTGATCTCTTATGAAGTGAAATCGAATCTCAATGGATTCTTTGCAAGTTGAATGGCCAACTTGTTATCGATGTAGATAATAGTCGATTCAAGTTGGGGATGGTCTAACTCCTTAAGAAGATTTCTTAGCCAAATAGCTTCACATGCTCCGGATTCTGATGCCATATATTTTGCCTCACATAAAGAAAAAGCAACGATGTCATGTGAATGCAGTAGACCCCAGAAAGAACACGTCCAGTGGTGTCCTTCCTTTCATCTTGAACATCTCCTTAATCACTATCTGAATATCCATACAAAACTTATTCAGCGCTTTTTGAATAAAACATGCAAAAATTCAGTGTTCTTTTGAGGTACCAGAAAATTTATTTTGCTACTAGCCAATGCATTGACTTTGACTCTTCCATGTACCTACTCACAAGCCCAACTCCATACACAATATTAGGTCTTGTGATTGTGAGATACTTTAAGCTTCCAACAAGATTTTTAAAATAGTCAGCTATATGGGTTTTCTATCACCTTTTTTTTATTAACTTTGTTCTAGTTGCAACTGGTGTGCCAATAAAATTGCACTTTGTCATCTTGAACTTCTCTAAGATCTCTTTGGCATACTTTTTTTATGAGATGAAGATGTCATTTATTGTTGCTTGATTTTTATATCGAGAAAGTAGCTCATTAGACCGCAATCGGTTATCTCAAATTCTTCAAAGATTGATTGCTTGAACTATTGAAACATGTTAGGGTTGTTCCCTGTAAATAAGATATCATCAACATACAAACAAATTATTAAAACTCTATGTTTATTCTTCTTCTTATAGAGTTCATGCTCAAATGATCATTTGACAAATCCTTTCACCTCTAAGTAGTCATCGATTCGTGCATTCCATGCTCGAGGCGCTTGTTTGAGCCCATACAATACCTTCTTTAAATAATACACCTTCTTCTAAGCTCCTTTGACAATATACCCTTCTGGTTGTTTGACATAGACTTCTTTTTCAAGGACACCATTCAGGAATGCTAACTTCACATCTAGTTGATGGATTTTCTAACCGTGATGTGCTGCAAGAAAAATTAACATTCTTATTATGTCAAGGCGTGCTACGGTGCAAAGACTTCATCATAGTCAATGTCATACTTCTGTATGTATCCTTTAGCAACTAGACGGGTTTTGTATCGATTAATCAAACTATTTGCATCTCTTTTGATTTTATACACTCATTTAACGCCAATTGTCTTCTTGTTTGTTAGCATTGTGACTAGCTTCCATGTATTATTCTTCTCAATTGCTCGAATCTCTTCCTCTATGACAATCCTCAATTATCATCCTACACAGTATCATTAAAGTTAAGGGATTCAATATCCACATAGAGACAAAAAAAATTGTCTCATCCCCATTAATTTGTTGGGTTCTCAAGTATATGCCCTCAAGAGTTTTTATTCGTTGGGTGAGAGGTTTTCGGTATCATTAGATGAAGATGCTTCAGAGGTTGGTGTGTTTGGCAACTCTTGTTGATGATGTTGACCTTCTTCGAGTTCTTTTACTAGCACATTCTTATCGGCTTTATTTTCGGACCATGTCCAAGTTTCATTTTCACTGAAGATAACATCTCTACTCACCGTAACTTTGTTGATGATCGGATTGTAAACTTTATATGCCTTGGATGTGTCATTATAGCCGATGAAGATGTATTTTTTCCTGTGATCATCAAGTTTCTTTCTTTTAGCCTCTGAGATTTGCGCATACGTCACACACCCGAATACTCTTAGAAGTGAAATAGTCGGCTTCTCACCACTCCATGCTTCTTGAGGGGTCATATTTTGCACTCTTTTGTTGGACATCTATTGAGCAAATATACAGTGCATGCTACTGCTTTTGCCCAAAATCCTTTTGATAATTTTTTTCTTTAACATTGTTCGCACCATGTCGAGAATAGTGTGGTTTTTCTCTTTAGTCACTCCATTCTATTGTGGAGTATATGCAGTTGTAAATTACTGGTGAATGTCTGCTTGCCTATAAAAATCTTAAAATTGATTGGAGATGAATTCACCACCTCTGTCAGATCTCAATATTTTTATCTTATATCTACTTTCATTTTCAACGAGATTCTTAAAACTTTTAAAAATATCAAATGTTGTGGACTTCTCTTTTAGAAAGTACACACATGTCTTTCTATTATAATCATCAATGAAAGTTATGAAGTACTTGTTACCTTCATGTGATACTGGCACCAATGACCCATAAATATCGATATGCACTAGTTATAGGGGTTATTTTTCTCTCTAAGATCGATCTTTCGAAAAGAAAGTCGATGTTACTTGCTGAGTGTGCACACCTCAAACATGATCATGCTTCTCAATTTTAGGCAAACCACACACCATGCCCGCCTTTTGAAGGAATTAAAGTCCATCAAAATTGAGGTGTCCAAATCATAAGTGGCACCTCCATGATTTATTATCTTTTTCTAACAAACATGTCCTTATAAATATATTGAGATGTATGAGAAAAAATTTTTATTATTTGACATAGCCACCTTAGCGACTAGTTGTCCTTTGACATCACGAAGTGTAAGAAATCTATCCTCCATGTGAATTATGTACCCTCTTTCAAGTAGTTGTCCGATACTTAAATATTGTTTTTCATGTTGGGCACATAATATACATTGGTTATGAATATTGTCTTGCCATCTTTTTGCAAAAATTTAATGGTATCTTTACTTTGCACATTGAGTTTGGTGGAGTCACCGAGACTTATATTTCCTTTTATCTCCTTTATGTCTGAAAATAACTCATTTTTATCGCACATGTGGTTGCTTACTCCTGAGTCTAAAAACCACATGTCATTATGTTCTTCTGCTTCATTTTGAGCTAATAGTAATATCGGGTCATCTTGAGTCGATGGTTTTGTAAAGTTGGACTGTCCGACTTATTTAGGTGGCTTGCTCCTGCATTTCGATGCATAATGTCCAAATTTCTGATAGTTATAGCACTGGACTCCTATGCCTCCACGACCACGTCCATATCGCCCTCTTTAGTTCGTTAGAGTCAAATTTGACTCTAATGCTTGCTCCAAATTTATTGTTGTTGGGAGTGTTTTATTTTTCTGGATCCACTGCTCATGTACTTGAAGGAATCTCATTAACTCTTCAATTGTTATTTCCTCTAGATCTTTTGACTCCTCAATTGCCATGACTACATGCTCGAATTTTGAATGTAGAAATCACAATGTTTTCTCCATTACCCGAATATCTTCAAGTTGCTCGCCATTTCATTTTATGTTGTTTATGATGATAAGTATTTGGGAGAAGTAGTCAGAAATCGATTCATCCTCTTTCATTTGAGCCGTTTCGTATTTAGCCCGTAATGTCTGGAGTCAAATTTGCTTCATACGGTCTACACCTGCAAATATTATGCCAAGTGTATCTCATGCTTGCTTACTCGAGGTAGCTTCTGCAACATTCTCAAATGTTGCCTCATCTAAATCTTGATAAAGGAGAAATAATGCTTTATGGTCTTTCTTTTGTTGATCACGCACAAGAGTTTGTTGTTCTGCCATAGCCGCAGTGAACTCTTCCTCAGTGAGCTTGATATACCCATTTGTCATAATTTTTTAAATATCTTGGCTACCAAAAAAGCTTTTATTTGAATTTTTCATCTCTCAAAATTATTTTTGGTTAGTTTCAGTATTTAGAAAAATAACAAGTTTGAGGTCATTTCTTTGATAGGTGGATCGAATTAAGATTTTGATATCAATTTGTAGAAAAATGGGTAAGAATAAGAAAGTGATAAGATATAGAGTTTAGATACATAATATATTAAAGAACACTTAAGAAATATTTTATTAACTCTCAAAAATATAAATAATATTATAACTTTCTTATTTATAACTCTTACAATTTCACACTTCTCAACTATCTCTATTTATTTTTCTTTTTAGCTTCACTTGATCCTTTCTTTCTTTTTCTCTTTGTTTCTTGCTTTTCTCTTACTTAAAATGAATTAGAATATCTCTCCTTTACAAGAAAGGACTTTAAGTTACAAGTGTATTCAATTCCACACTAAAAACTTCAGTTTTTAATATAAAAACATGAACAACTATAAAAATATGAGTTTGAGATAGTTTAGATTATTAATTTATTAATCTTTAGGTTTGTTAATTTGGAGAAATGATAACTCCAATAAATTTTTCTCTGCTTCCCGTTTGTTTCCCTATTGTTTCATATATATGTCGAGATCATGACACCAGCATTAAAATCTAAGGCAGCAGATTCGTTAGACCCTCTCCTAGAGAAATCTCTGCTAGAGGTTGGCTCTTCAGGCAGTGCATCGGTCTCTAGTGCAGTTTTCAATGTCGCGACAAGCATTATTGGTGTCCGGATCATGTCGATCCAGCTGCATGAAGGTGCTTGGTGTGATCCCTTCCCTTTTGCTAATCGCTGCCATTGCGCTCTTAGCAGATGTTTCGGTTGAATTCATGCTCCGGGACACCGGCTGTCCATGGGCCCGCCATCTTATGCAGGAATCATGAAGGATGCACTCGGTCATGCGAGATCCACTATACTCAATCTCTGTGTGGCATTCACCACAACTAGCATTCTAGTCATGTACCTCATCATCATAGGTGCTAATTAAATTAATGACCAATTACTATTTCTGCTCTTCTTAGTTCATTTTCGGGCAGTGCATCGGTCTCTAGTGCAGTTTTTAATGTCGCGACAAGCATTATTGGTGTCGGGATCATGTCGATCCAGCTGCAATGAAGGTGCTTGGTGTGATCCCTTCCCTTGTGCTAATCGTTGCCTCATTGCACTCTTAGCAAATGTTTCGGTTGAATTCATGCTCCGGGACACCGGCTGGTCCATGGGCCCACCATCTTATGCAGGAATCATGAAGGATGCACTCGGTCATGCAGGATCCATTGTACTCAATCTCTGTGTGGCATTCACCAATCATCGCCACGTTTGTTGGCATTCTAATCATGTACCTCATCATCATAGGTGCTAATTAAATTAATGACCAATTACTATTTCTGTCTCTTCTCTTCATTCTCATTTTCAGATGCAAAGAAACAGAGTGATCTCTAGCCATGCTCCCTGACAAAGAACTCTAAAAGTGCGGGGCAGGTTTTCAATGTCGCGACAAGCATTATTGGTGTCAGGATCATGTCGATCCAGCTGCAATGCGGTCCAAACCGTTGTATTAATATGGTAATTAAGATATATCTATCTTTTTGTAGCACAAGTATATACATCCATTGTCATTCTAATAATTATTTTAAAAATATATATATCTATTCATATAATTATATCATAACTAAATGCTTAATATAATTTAAGTAATATTAGTGTTAAATTAAGATTGTACATAATTTTTAAAATATATTGATTTATAATATGTATAAACATAAATAAATTATGTATGTATACTACCCGGGCTGAACGGGCGAGCGGGCCTAACTCCAAACTCATACCCAACCTGTAGGATGGTCTGACCCGGCTCTAACCATTCATTATCCGGGCCGAGCGGGTTGGTTCACGGGCCATGCCAGTCCGAGCGAGTACATCGGGTTGCGGGCTATATTGCCATCTCTAGGGGCGGGCAGCCTCTACGGAGTAAATTCTTTGCGAAATCTCCGTAGAGAAATCTGAACAACTCATTTTAATCTTTACAGCTATGGTGAAGTCTAAACATGAATTTTGATGAACGAGATTACCTATTATTGTTAAATCAGAATCGTTAATTAATGATTGGATGGATCATAATGAAAGAACCACACAACTCCGTACGAAAAACTCCCTAGGGACACCATTCCTAAGTTCAAATCAGCGCCTAACCAGATCTAGTGGGCACCAATAGTTCTAACTCCTAAGTCCGTATTTGATTAGAGTACAAAGTTATACGGTGGGGATTCCTTGATAATAGGTTATATTGATAATCTTAAAAATAAATTTTTAAAAATATTAAAATAATTTTAAAAATAGAAAAAAATTTATAGATTGATAGTGTTCTAAATTTTATGTAATTTCATTATTGTTTGACAGTCTATCAAATATCATTAAATTATAACTGTTGTAAATTATATAAAATTAGAGATATAACTCGGTCTTCGCCCTGATAATATAATCTTCAAATAAATAATTAACAATATAAATTTTTAAATATATTTAATGAAATTTCACCTAAAGAAAATTTAGACATAATGTTTTTAAATACTAAGTAATAATGATAATTATAATAATGGTTATTATAATAATAAATAGTGTAATTAAATGCATAATAATTTATAAATGATTATATAAAAAAATTAGATCATTTTAAGAGTTAAGTTTCACCTTAAGTATATTACACACATTATTTTAAATACGAAGAGATAAACTATTTTACATGAACCATTGGATTTAAGAAGATGAAAAGATTAAAACAAAGTAATGATAAAGAAAAGTGATGATGTGACATGCTTGAAAAGTTTAGAAATTTAATCCTCTTTATGAATTATGAAATTTGATAGTTTTTGGTGAACTATTAAACGATAATGAAATCATATGAATTTTGAAAAACTATCAATTTATAAGTAAAATAATATCTATAAATTTTTTTCATTTTTAACATTTTTTATATTTATTTAAGAGATCATTGTAAAGATTATCAAAATAACTCATTGTTAAGTGATCCCACACTATAACTTTATAGTCAAATCAAATATAGACTTAGGAGTTAGAACTACTGGTGCCCACTAGATCTGGTTAGGCACTGATTTGGGACTTCATAAAATATTTTTATTTAGTTGAACAAATAAAAAAGAAGAAGAATAAAATGATAACAATATAATAATAATAATAATAAAGTATTTAATCTCAAATATATTGAGGATGCTAAAAATTAGACTAAGTCTGAAATCATAAATAATAACAATAACAACAATAACATTGCTTTAGAAGTTTATATCATTGATGAAAATGAGTTCTTTTTTTCAGTCCGGCTGATTTGGACAATTGGAGATGCATCTTTATTTTTGGTCTTGGGCTGGAGCCTGGAATTATTATTTATCCGTAAGTTTTATATATGGATCGTGCTTTATTTAGCTTGTTACATGCAATAAATGGCCTAGCATAAATTTTTTTTTAAGTTAAGACAAAAAACAAGGTTGTTTTTATTTAAACTTAATCATAAAGTTCAATCAGTCCAATTTGCTTTTTTTATAACTTTAATATTCATGAGCCAAAGTGCTATATTGACTGAACATTATTTAAAACTGAGCCGTGAATTGGACTATGACTTGGGCCGTGATATCGTCCTTCTGCCTAGCCATTTCTTCATTGAACTACAATCAAGATAAAGTTATTAATCTAAATCTAAACTATGTATAGTGATTGAAATATAAAATTTACTTTTTCTTTGGTCATGCAATTGGAGTGATTCATCCTACTCCTCGACTTTCTCCCGTATACTTTTGATGAAGATGTGAAATTAACGTATCCTCTGAATCTTCTAGAATGCTCAGTCGTCTCAAACAAAGTAGTCAAAAGATCATCATAGTCCTCCGGATGGAACAATCCTTCTTGGATTTTTTGGCCCTTCTCCCCTTGTCATGAGAAAAAAATTTAAGATAACAATTATAAATTAGGGTTAAGATTTAAAAAATCAAGGTTTAGGCTTTATAAAATAGTACCACCCGAGAGATGACCTCTTTACTCTTTAGTCGCATCCAACGGGATAATGACTTGATCCTCTTTGTTTATAACCGCTCTCGCTCTAACTCATCCATAAGTTCTCAGATCAGATACCGAGTTGATCGAGGATGATGATGATGTAGAATATGAATTACTTTATCGTCCTTCCACCTCTTTGCCACAAACTTATATTTGTTCGATCCAAGTCTATGCGGTACTTCTCTCTCACGGCTTTCCCTTTCACGTTTTTTTTTTCTGTCGAGCAGTTTATAAATATTGTTATTGTTAGATCAAAACTAATAAATATAGAAACTAATTGAAAAGTTAAAAGATATGGCATAATACCTTAAACTCGTCGGTGGTCTTCTGCTTGAAGAATTCTTCCCATTGCTCTGAAGTGATGTTGTAGACATCACAAGGATTTGTGGGGCTCTCCGAATCTGCCCTGATTTTGTATTTCTTGTCTGATCGAGATTTCCACCGCCTCCAACGCTCATAAATTATGATTAAGAAAAGCATAAAATATGAGATTAGCAATAAGTTACATATTTAGAGATCAAATTATTATCTTAATTTTTGCCCACATCTTATCCTTAAGATTCTTGTCATATTCTTTTATATCACTCCATTCTTTCAATGTACAAAATACTTGATCCCTCGTAATCATCGAAATGTAGTTCATGAACATTGTCTCCACATGGCATGACGTTCCTCTCAAACTCGATATGTCTTTAGTTGGTGTCGGCATTGTGTATCCCCTCACATGTGATTTTTGATATTTTGCTTTTCGATTATGACATATCTATTAACAATGAAATAAATCATTACACAAGCAATTAATAATAATATATTAATCACAAACTCAAATTCAATTTAATATAATTCAAATTTAATTCATTCTAACCCAAATTAGTACCAAACTCAATTCAAACTCAAATTTAATTCATTCTAACTCAAATTGGTACCAAACTCAATTCAAACTCAAACTAAATTTAATAAAATCCAAATTAGTACCAAATCATAACATAGATTGGTACTAAAATATAAACTTAAACCCAAATTGGTATTAAATTCAATTCAAACTCAAATTCAATTTAATATCCAAATTCAATTCATTCTAGTCCAAATTGGTATCAAACCTAATTCAAACTCAAATTCAATTTAATAAAACCCAAATTGATACCAAATCATAACATAGATTGGTACTAAAGCATAATCCTAAACCCAAAATTTGTACAAAACTCAATTCAATTTATTCTAACTTAAATTGGTACCAAACTCAGTTCAAACTCAAATTTAATTTTATAATATCCAAACTCAGTTCATTCTAACCCAAATGGGTTTCCAACTCAATTCAAACTCAAATTTAATTTATTAAAACCCAAATTGGTACCGATGATGTTTTCTAAAGCTCTAACTTTGATTCAAATTCAATTCAAACTCAAAATCCAGCAACAATGTTATTTTCTAAAACCCTAACTCCAAACTCTAATTCTAAACCCTAAACTTTAACTCCAAATCTAGTTAATCCATATGCATGTGCTGCTGACTGATAAGAGGGCAAAGAGAGAAGGAAAAATTACCTAATGGAGCAAGGAAAATAGATGCAGGTGGCTGGTGGCGCTGAGAGCAAGGAAAGTGGTTTGCTAGTGGGACTAGTGGGGCTGCTGGCGAGAGCAAGGAGAGAAAGAGGGAGTAGAGAAAGTGGGCTAAGGCTGGCGAGGATGTTGGTGCTCGTGACTGTCGGCGCAAGAGAGAGTGAAGGTAGACAGAGAGTAGAGATCGATAGAACATAATAGCCAGTAAATAATCAATAATGGTTATTAGCTAAGAACTATTACTGATTTTTTTTGTTTCTTATTATTACTGAAATTTAAAATATTATTTTATCAATGCTATTATGATTACTAACAATTAATATTTTTATTATTTATGATATATTATTATTGATATTACATTATTATTGATATTTTTATTATTTATTACATACTATCAATGATATATTATTATTGATATTACATTATTATTTTTTATTATTCTTCATTTATTAACATTATTAATGATATATTATTATTGATATATTAAAAGCATGCTTAATATTATACTAATTCATCAAATTAAATGTCTAATACATCAAGTTAAATATTACATAATACATCAAATTAAATATTTCATAAATGTCCGTGCTCAGTGAAATTGCATGAATAAATAGTTATCTGTTAGTGTCCATAAAAAAGTTTTAATAAATAAAATTGATAAATTAAACTATTGACATTTGATCATGCGGACATCTCCTTATTCTTCTTTGATTTTTATTCGTTGGACCCACACACCTTCTTTGTGATCGGAATATAAATAATTTCTTTCATCATTATTGGTAACTGGACACAGTTTCAATACCAGTGGTAAATGGAAGGATTTCATCAAAATGGTAATATTCTTCTTCGTCCACAACATTTTCAACTCTGATAATGTGTCTTTTACCAGTAGAATAATATATCATTTGTTATCAATTGGATTTGCAATGTAAAACACATGCTTCGCTTATTTCGCAAGTATGAAAGGGTCGTGCTGATAACCTAATCGGTTGAAAATGACAGTTACACAAGCCCTCTTTATCTTTTCAAACTCCACATTGATTCTCAATCTATTTACATAAAATAGGAGAATTTTGAATTTGGCATAATTCATTTTTCATATCTCTTCAATCCAACCATAATAAGAGTCTGTTGATATACTTTCGTTCCTTGAAAATGCTACTAATATATCTCCACTATTTTGAACAGTTCTCTTACCATCCCGGCGCTTAGTGTACTAGGTAATTCATTCATATCGTACCTTAATAAGTATGTACTATCATCCCGGGATCGTATGCTATTGATAGTCTCTAATGATTTGGATCTTACTTTGTTTTCGAACCGTGTAGTAAAATTTAGATTGCTATCTTATGACCTAAATTTCATCTCTAAAAAGATTTTTTTTATATATAATCATAGTGCTTGGTCGCGTATGGAGCCATAATGGCAAGATGTTGTAACACTTTGAGTTGTGCTTTTTATCATAATTCAAGACCCATGCTAACAACCTTATATACAATTGTATCAGTACCGTGGAGTCTACCTTCATGATAAGACTTAGAAAGACTTATAGATTAGATGTCATCTAGGTATTTGATATAGAACTCAATTACCTCTTTTACAACATACCCTTCAATAATACTTCCCTCAGGTAGAGTTCGACTTTGAACTAACCATTTCAGCTGACCCATTACTCTCTCAAAAGGATAAACATATCACGAAAAAATGGGTCCATGTAATTTTATTTTTCGAATTAAATGAACGGTTAAATGAACCAATATCAAAAAATGAGGGCGGAAAGTACATCTCGAGCTCACATAATGCTACCACGACATCGGTCTATAATTTTTTAATGTTCGAGGATCAATCATTTTTTGGAGAAAATCATATTGAAAAACAAACACAACTTGGTGATGGAGTGGCTAACACTTGATGATAAAATTTCTCAAATTGTAACTAGAAGCAACTGAGTCAACAAAACGTGACAATTATTTGACTTCATTCAAATTAATTTTAATTTCTTAATTTCAGACACTCCAACATACTATGTTTTTCGTTCTTGGATAGAGTATAGCACGTTGTATGAAGGAAAAATCATTTTTCGGCCTCCACTGAGACTAGTTCCATGTGAATCCTCATTCAAACCATATATTTTCTCACTTTGACACCGTTTTTAGTTTTTCCTTTAATATTCAATAATAAAACTAAGTAAGCTTTCACAAACGTTCTTAGCAATATAGATCTCATAGTATAGATCTTTTCTTTCATTTGTTGTCGACTATAATGGGTTCGACGGTTTTATCAAACTAAAGATTTATATTTTTCACTTCATTAGAAACTTTTTTACCAAACTTTTGTTGTCGTTTAGGATTTACAATTCAGGGTTTAACATTTTAGGTTTACGATTTAACATTTAGGGTTTTGGGTTTAAGATTTAGGTTTTACAATTTAAGATTTTGAGTTTATGGTTTAAGTTTTTGGCCAACCAAACATTCTAACCCACTATTTGAATACTTTGTCTTATCTGCTCCACAAGTACGCCAACATATATTTACATGTACGTACGTACTCATTGGAACAAAATACTATACCAGATTATTCTCAAACACAAAATTATAACTAGCGTACCTTCACTAATCCTAAATGAGACAAAATATTCAAATAACAGTCTCAACAGGGGCTATTCGAGATTAATCATTATTGAATTAAATCTCAAATGGGGACTGACCTAAATTATTTTAAAATTTCAGTAAATTGATCTTATAAGATACCGTGAGTTTTAAGCTCACGGAGACCTTCCGTGAGCTTAACTCAAAAAATATATCAAATCATCTCCAAATTTTAATTTATCATTCTCATTAAATTCTTTATATGAAAATCTCATGAGATACAAAAATTTGGAACGTTTTGAGCTTTTTAAATCATGGTTTTTAATTTTTGAAAATCAGCTAGTATCTGTAAATCTGATTTTGATATCTGTAAATCTGATTTTGATTCTAGTGATCATTTTGGCATGAAGTCAAATTTTATATTAAATTTTGGGTTACCATAGAGGATGTGGTTCTAGCTAGCTGGCCACTTTGCACAGTAGATATGAAGATATGAGATAGAAAACAAATTGACCATATTTTCATTGTAAAAGAAAGAGGAAAATTCGAGCTCCTTTACATGCATTACCAAACTTCATTTGTGAGACGACAAAAATATTTTTAGGGTCTATTTGATAAGCGTGGAATAAAGAAAAAACGTAGAACTATGTTGTAATATTAACCGAATGAAAATAGAATCGAATGAAATTCTGAAAAAGTAGAAAAGTAAAATAACACGAAAAAAATATAATTAAATTTTTTATTTTTATATTTTGACCTCTCTTTATTTCATCCCATTATTGCATGAGAGGTGAAATTATAAAAGAGTGATATTTTCCCACTATTGCATAAGAGGTGAAATTATAAAAGAATGACTTTTTCAAAGATTGAAAATAACTCCAAATTTACATTTCACTATTCTAAATTTATTAAACATAACTAAAATTATAAAAAATAGAAATCATTTCTTTTTCACTTTTCTCTCAGTACTATTTCAATTGTTATCACAAAAATAAGTAAAAGATGCATGGGACATGGTCCCATGTACATTTTTTTAATATCTGCCCGTAGGCCCCGCCGTTTACATACAACGCATATGTTTGACCTGTCGGTGTCCAGCTCATTCCGGCCGTAACTTGTACGGCGAGTCATTAATTTACTATGTGAATTCAAACTAATAATAATTTGAGACACTTGAGACTTGAGAGACATCTAACACCCGACACTTTTTTAATTTGAGACACTTGAGACTTGAGAGACATCTAACACCCGACACTTTTTTTTAATGAAAGGCCCTTAGGCAACTTGGACAAAAATGATTTTTCTGAAAAAGCGCAATTGTCCTTTGCATAGAATGCTAGATGCATCGAGTAAGCTCGAGAGGAGCGCGGGGGGGGGGGGGGGGGGGGGGGGTTAAAGTGATCAATTCTGATTTTAATGGTTATTTCAATTGTGAGATCATCATTGAGATTGGAACAAAAGAGGTGAGAGAGGTTCAAAGTCTTTGAAAACTGTTGATTTTGCATGAAATTCGTAATAACTATTAAAAATATAAATTTTGAATTTAGATTTTATTGAAGGTACGAATCTCAATGCAAAATCAACGGCTCTCAAAGATTTTGAACCCAATTTTTAGTTCAAAGGGTTTTAAACCTCCCCACCTCCTTGGAACAAAATATAAAAACAATAATGAGTTCTATTGAAATTGGTGATTAGATGCTAATCCGACAGTTAAAATAACCCTTAGAATTAAAATTGATCCCAAAAGCTTGGGAACTCCCCGATTCCAGTTTGAGAAGCCTTCACTTTGGAGGTTGTACCAACTTCATATATATATATATATATATATATATATATATATATATATATATATATATATATATATATAAGTAAAGATATCGTGAGTTTAATTCAAAAAAGTATATCAAATTATTTTCAAATTTTAATTGATCATACTCACTAAATTCTTTATATGAAAATCTTGTGGGATATAAAAATTTGAAATGTTTTGAACTGTTTAATTCATGATTTTTAATTTTTAAAAATCAACTCTAAAAATAATAATAATATATTCAATAATTGAACATCATTTTAAAAAATTAAAAACGGTGACTTAAAAAACTCAAAACACTCCAAAATTTTGCATCCCACGAGATTTTCATATAAAGAATCTAATGAGCATGATAAATTAAAATTTAGAGATGATTTGATATGTTTTTTTTTTGAGTTAAGCTCATAGTATTTTTACTCTATATATAAATATATTTTTTTTCTTTCTTTTCATGTCCGTCCGAAGCCTTGACAACCACTAAAGTACCGACATATATATGTGTATACAGTTTTTTTTTGGCGAATAGCTAAAAACGTCAACGTGACAAATTCATTGTAAAAAGTGAATTTAACAAATTCATCCAACGTGACAATTTTTTTTTGTTACACAACGTCTTCTGTGAAAAAAAATGTAACTTTAAAAATCGATTTGACGATCCAAGTGGATATTAAAGTTGAAAATTTTGATAATCTTTATTAAAGGAAATATTTTTGTTGCTCGAGTTGATATGTTTTCGTTAGCTTGTTGGTCGTTACTAGTGTATGTCAAAGTTATTATATTTTTAAGATTATTTTTATTAAGAATAATTATAAAATATTACATTTAAAAAGTATATCATTAGGAAAAACATTTTTTATATAAAGATAAAGTTGTAGACACTGTTATTTTTTTAAAGTAGCACGTCAAAAGTGTATTATGAGACTTTATTAAAACAAATTAAAAAAGAGTATAGTTTGAAGTAGAAGAGAAATGAAAAAGAAACTGATGAGATTGAAATACAAGCACAGTTATTAAAAAAGAAAAAGAAAAAGTCTAGCTCCGTCACATCAACCATCGAGGAGTTCGATGGCGTATCACATCTGTGACTGGATAGACATAAAAAGCGGATGAGCAAGAGCTGAAGGTTGGACAAACGGAAGAGACAGAAGAGCCCGAGGTGCAGACACATGCAGTCAGATGAAGCATCGTGATGGTGACAGTTAGGTCATTGGAGACTAACGGAGGGAGGCGTTTGATTTCAACAGTGTTTTTAAAATATAACGGATCGGATCAGGATGAGACGGATTATGACGGATGGGTTAATGAGTTAATTGCATTGCATTGCATCATCACAAAACAGCAGCAACATCATCAATTGCATTGCACCTACCGCTCTCTCTCTATATGCTTTCAGTCCTGGTTCCTTCCCATTTTTTTTCTACGAAACCCCACCAACTCTGAAAATCAACTAAATGATACATACACCATTGCTGCTGCCAATGTTTGTTGTATGGTGTATATTTACATCCAACAAATCACCTCCTCTCCTGCTCTTTTCCTCTCAAAACAATGCTAGTGAATATGTCTCTTGTAACAAGGTGGTGGGTTGGGGAGAAAAAAATTGAGAAGTGAGAGCCAAAGATGAAAATAATTTTCTCTGCAACGACCAATGAAGAAAAGGAAAAGAAAAAGATTTTTTTTTAAAAAAATAAGAAAAATGAAAAAAAAGGACCCTTCTATTTACCATCCTAACTCATGCTTTGGCTCCATGAATTATTATGCAAATGCGACGAACAGGGTAGGGGCAAAATAGAAACTTGACAAATGTTTATGGAATAGGTTAGGACGGGTCCATTTTGAAAGGTTTGATCGCGATCTGTCTTAGATCTTTCGGGTCGGATGGGTCGGTGGGTCAGGAACGAGACGGGTTGACAATTTTTTTTCTAAAATTTAAAAAATAACCCAATAAAATTCAAATAAATTCTCAAAATTTTTAAAAAATTCAAATAAATTAAAAATATATAACTTATATTCTTGATAAAAAAAAATTTAATTTTTTTGTCAATTTTTTTTTTCAAAATTCAAAAGTAATAAAACAAATTCTAAAAAATTAAAAAAATCCGAAAATAATTATTAAAAATATATAATAATTTATATTCTTGACCAAAAATATTTTTTCATATTTTTTATGAATAAAAAAATTAAGTAAAAATTTAAATAAAATCTTAAAAATTTGAATAAAATGATATAATTTAAAATAAATTGAGAAAAAAATTAAATATTACAAAAAATTAAAATAAATGAGTTAGAAATAAATTTACCCTTCTCCTTTATAACGGGCCTGAGACCAACTATGTAATACATAGGTGGAGTTCTAATTTTTTTTGTTAGTAAAGTATATTGAAAATAAAATAAATAAAACTAATATAAATGCTAGAAAAATATTAAAAATAGAAAAAATAAATAAAAAGGATTTAAAAAAACCATCTAAAAGTTGGGTTCATATATCATAGATATTTTTTAGCATACCATCTGAGTCTCCATCCGCTTCTATCATAAATTCACCAAATGATTGTTCTACGAGTGCATGTTGATTACGTTATTCTGCATCAAACCAAACTTTCAAGCATACGTGTCATTCAAAAGTCTTTGCGCCCAATCTGCTGTGTTTATCTATTAGTATCCTATTTGCTGAACTAAAACATGATTCAGAAGGGATGGTTGACACGGACACAATAAATATGTCGCGGGTCATCGTGGAAAGAGTTGGATATGCAGTTTCATTTCTCTTCCAATAACTGAGGATGTCAATGTCGTTGGTTTCCATACCTCATAAATAATAGCTAACTAACTCATTCATTTTTGTTTGCATTTGCGAGTCGTCATCTTCCTTCATATCTCGCAATAATTCAGACCGACTATTGCTCCTATCATGATTAAAAAAATATAAAAATATAAGTCTCACAATAATATAATGAGTTTTAATATTTTAAATATGTTAGATTTTAGTACCTAATGTTACTATGATTCAAAGAAGATGGTTGATTCATTTGGTTCGCATGAAGTTGAGTGTTGTATAGGTTGTATATTTCTTCCAATGTGGAGGTCACACGTTGTTCCTCCCCGATATGTGATAAATTTAGATTCTTCTTATACCGTTCAAGCAATCTTATGATATACTTCTTCTTGAATGAATGATGAAGACAATTGACATTAATTGTTAACGAGAGGGACTTCGTCCTAATATTTTAGGAATTTGTCTCTCATAGCTTCTATAATCGGTGACAGATGAGAGTCGTCGTGCACATCCTCCGCGATTCGATGAAGTTCTATATCCTCCAAGTCATGATACACTTTGAAAAAAATAAAATAAATTAGTAATGAAATAAGTTGAAATTTATAATGAAATAAATATAAAGACGAAAAGAAAACTAACCTTGGAGATCAAATAGAGATGTTGAAGTAATTGATGCGCGGATGGTGTATACGAGCATGATAGTTTGACGGTTACTTTGAAGAAAACTTCTAAAAATGTGCGAAGTTATTCGAATTGGTCTCATTCTCCCCTGGAGCATGATTAGGGTAATCCCTCGGATGAGTTATGTAGGGTTTCACTTATAGCATATTTGTATGGAACAACACGTTGTAACATTCTATATGTTGAATTTCAATATGTATCTATATCTCATGGTACTCTTCACTTACTCAAATTTAAACGTGCACACAAGACATAAAAATCTTATTTCCTTATATTGTTAGAATAAATATGATAAAAATCATCATTAAATTTACAAATTAAATTATTAACGGCGATTATCTTCAAACCCGCCTTAATAGTTAAACTTATAATATGGCGTGCACATTTTTGGTAAAACATCCTACTATCCATAATTGGGTTTAGTGCACGTATAAAATAATCAATAGATTTAATATTTTTGCTTGTATTATCAAAAGAAATTAAAAATATTTTGTTCTCTAAATCTCTTTTCAAATTATAATCATACAATACACTTATAATGGCTTGATAAATAATCTGTGCAGTGTGCGGATAATCTATGGTTCGAAAACTTAATATTTTTTTTTGTAAAATCCAATCCTGATCAATATAATAAGCGATAACATAACTATAACTAAGACCATATTTACGGACGGTCCATATATCGGATGTAATTGATATTTTATTTATTGTAACTGTAAATATGGCCAACAATTTACTTTTTCATTCAACATATTTTTTTTAACTCGAATATCATTTTGGTATGACGGAACCTTTTGTATAATGGTTGACCACAACCCCTAATTACAAATCGAGCAAAATCAGTACAATATGTCATACTTATTGGTTATTTTTTTCGCTATGTATAGAGCAAACTCACTTAATATTCTTTTTTCATCATATTTGGTAAGTGTTCTAGTACCGTCCGAGTTTAAACAACTTTGTACCATACGGGTATTGGGTCTTTCTTGGGGTTCTTCATTTTTTACTATGTATTTATCGACATATTTTTTAAATTGACTTAAACCATTTTTTATTACATAATTGTACGAAGTTTGACAATTACTTACCTTGCATCGTGTATTTATTAGAACGTCATCGGGACCTAAAGTTTGTTCGTAATAGTGCCACCAAGGTGCATGATAAGTTGGGGGAGTTCTCTTCCTTCTCTTGTCATTTCTAAATTTGACTGGTGATTTCGGGACGCTTGAGTCGGTTATTGGTATGAAAAATCCTACAATCATTGGATGTAGCGGTGGAAAATCAAACACTAGTTGTTGTATCATTATTATATTGGGAATTTAAGAGATATGAGGTCGAACCTTATCTAGTATTAAAGGAAGCAATTTACGGGTTGTAATTAAAATCAACCTGTAGTTATGATGAATAATATTATTGTGGAATTTATTAATAATAATGATGCAGATGGTTAGAATTTTGTTGATAATATGGATGCAGAGGGTTAGGGTGTGCCATTTCTTCACCAAAAATTTCAACGCTCAACAGATGTGCCCTTTCTTCAGCATGAGAGCGATTGTGAGATGCCATTTGATATTGCTAAAAAAATATTAATTTTTTTAATGAAGATTAAAAAAATATGAAAAAACTAATTATTATAAATTAATAATGCAACTAATAAAATAAAGAATGTAATAAAAAGTAATTAAAAGAAACTAATGATTAAAAAATAAAGAATATAAATATATATTTTAAAAAAACTAATTATTAAAGAATATTCAAAATATAAAAAAACTAATTATTATGAATTAAAAATAAAACTAATTTATAGAATGTAAAAAATACATAGAACTAATTATAAAAATAATAAAGAATATAACAAAAACTAATTAAAAGAAACTAATGACAAAAAATAATATAAATATATATTTAAAAAACTAATTATAAAAAAATAATATAAACTATTACAAAACACTTATTATAAAAAATAATATATCAAGTATAACTAACCTTTTTTTTGTCGGAATCAGAAGATTTCGAAAGCTCAAAACTTTAAAACGAATTAACGAGAGATAATATATAACGAATGTTAATTTGACAATAATATATAAATAACATAATATAAATATTTTTGATTTTTTTGGGATAATATAACTAGATTACTATAATAATATAATTAGAGAATTGCTAATATCTAACAATTAACGAATTAACGTATTAACGAGAGAGAGTTTGGTTTGGAGAATTGAGAAGAGAGATTGATTTTGTTTGTGTGAGGATATGAGATGAAATGGGGTGGTATTTATAGGAAAAATTTTGAATGGTGATTTTTATTTTTTGTTTTTTTTTTGAAATTTGGTCGGTAATGGGTCGGGTTTAACGGGTAAAGGGGTTGGGTTTAACGGGTAAAGGGGGTGAATAGGCAGGGTAAAGTGGGTTGGGTCGGATGGGTTGGATTCTTGAGTTTCTCGGGTCGGGTCGGGACGGGTCGATCATGGGTTTTCACGGGTTGGGTGGGTCGGGTCGAGTTGGGATGGGTCCAAAATGGGTCAGGTTTAGCACAATTTTTTTCAAAATTTTTTGCATGCGTCTGTGCTAGTCCCATCGGTTCTAATGGGTCACAGGTCGGGACGGATCAGGTCGCGGCCACGGGTTCCGCGGGTTCGGTCTGACCCGTCCGGTTTATTTTACAACACTACCAACGACGATGGTGTCTGCTAGGGCTTGAAGGTTGAGTGTTTGGATAAGACTTCATAAAAGGTTCAATGGCAGGTAAGAGTAATGTTGGTATTCTAGGAAGTGCTAAGGCGTTTAGACATGGGCGGATCCAGGATTTCAATCAAGAGTAGGCACAATTATATATAAAAAATTAAAAAAATATAAATTTCACACAAAATATTGAATACCACTAAAAAATATATTTTACATATTAAAAAAAAAACAAATTTAGATAAAATATAGTAATACTAACAAAATAAAATCAAGATGTTGACGACAAATCGAACCGGCCTCGTTGAATCTTCATATTTTAAAATCTTTACATAATTCTTTAATTATCAACATTCTTAAACAAATCTCTCAATATATGTAACCAAACAATCAATCAACTCTTCATCCCTATTTTATTTCTTGAGCGGCTCAGATCTGATATCGAATGAAGGGATGAGCTAAGACGCTTAGATTTGACATCGAAGATCTTGTTCTTCAACCCAAGAAAAGAAAGGAGAATGAAAAAAAAAAGAGTAGAGGAGGGAGGAAGAGACCGAAGTGGCGGGAGGCTAACGATAGAGGGTTGGGCAGTGGGTGGTGGAGTGGCTAAGGGGTTGAGGGTTGTCGCTCCTATCACTGTCATTAGGAGGCAGAAACCTTGAACGAAGGAGAAGTAGTATGAGAGAAGGATGGGTGGAGCTCAAGGAGTCAGAGGTAGCGAAAAACGAGAGGAAAGAAACCGGTGGTGGCGAAGCAAGCAACTACGGCGGTCGGAGATAAAACCCTAGCTTGTATTTAAAATCAACATCTGAAGAAGAGGAGAAGAAATGAAATGAGATAATCAGAGGATAGATAGGCGGAGGTCGAGGGTGGCGAGATTCTAGCAGCGTGGCCTCCCTGCCTAAGGTTTTGTGGCAACGACGGAGCTTCTTTTTTTCGTCTTTGAATCGCTTCACGAAAGACGCTTCACAAAAGAGGCCTCAAATAACCTCTGTAGAGGCATCGAGGTTCCTCCTACTCTTCATTATTTAGACGTATACATATCAAATTGGAGTTCATTTGAATTTTTTATTGGTCATTCAATATAAATGCGTTAAAAATTTATTATTAAAAATTTAAAATTATTTGTTGTAATACTATAATATTTTAAAATTGACCAAAATTTAATACAAACATGACGTGTTGATGAAATTAGGAATATATTTACGGTTTTATTTTTTTTAATTCATTAATAGTTTTCAAATATATGTATTATAATAAAAAGTTAGAGATACTGTAAATATCTGAATGTAGCGTAGTGATTTGAAAACGGTCTGGTCCGGTTCAAACTCAGACGGTCCACGGTCCACGGTCCACACGGGTTAGTCCTAAGCGGTCCAAATTTGAAAAAACTGAATCCGTCCCACCGTTGACCCTCGGGGGCCGGACCCCCACGAGACGGGCACGGTTCGATCCGGTCCGTTTTTTTTTATGAATTGAAAAATATAATAATTTATCATATTTTTTAATAATAAATTTTAACTAATTCGGATTATTATTTTTAATTATTTAAAAATCTAATAGTACTAAAAAATTAAAAAAATAAAAATTCCAAAAAAATAAATTTTCAGATAATTATAAAAAATAAATTTATCAATTTTTAAATAATAATTTTCATCGAATTAATTACATATTTTTTAATAATTTAAAAATCGAATAATACTAATAAAATTATAAAAAGTTGTAGAATAAAATTTGGATAATATTTGGAGTTATCTTCCTCTTTTAAACCGGGCTTGGGACTGACTATGTAAAAAAAATATAGGCGGATTTATAACTTTTTTTGTTAGTAATATTCTTTAAAAAAAAATTTTAAAAATAATTAAAATATTTAAAAATAGATAAAAAGATTGATATGGTAAGAAATATCAAACTTCTAGAAGTCGTTGTGCATATACCATAAGTCGGTTATAACATACTTGTAAGGAAAACAACGATGAAACATCATATAAGTCGAGTTCCAACGCGTATCTACATCCCATGGTACTCTTAACTTGCTCAAACCCAACCGAGCACACAAGGCGTGAAATTCTTATTTTCTTATATTATTTGAAAAAAATATGGTGAAAACTTTTTTTAAATTTCATAATTAATGCATTAACACCTTGTGTTTTATACCCGCCTTAACGGTAAGGTGAAAAATATGACAAGCACATTTTTAATGAAACATCTTGTTGTCCATGATAGGGTTTAGTGATCGAATAAAATAATCAATTGACTTTTATATTATTACTAGCATTATCAAATGAAATAAATTTTTTTATTTTCTAAATCTCTTTTTAAATTAAATTCTTGTAAAACACTAATAATATATTGATAAATAATCTGTGCAATATGCGAAAATTTCATGATACGAAAATTTAAAACTCTTTTTTATAAAATCTAATTTTCATCAATATAATGGGCAGTAACACAAGAGTAACCAAGACCGTGTTTACCGACCGTTCAAATATCGGAGGTAATTGAAACCTTATAGTTGGCATATCCAAACGTTGCTAATAAATCATTTTTACGTTCATTATATTGTCTTTTAATATCGGCTACCATTTTTCTATGGTGAAATTTCTTATATAATGGTTGGCCACAATCTCGGATAACCATTCGGACAAAACTTAAACAATTATTCATACTTATTGGTTGTTCTTTTTGGGCAATATACTGGACAAACTCACTCAACATTTTTTTTTCATCATATCTTTAGTGAGTTCTATTGCATCCGTGTTTATAACGCTTTGGACTAAACAAGAGTCTGGTTGATCTTGTCGTTCCTCATTTTTTGCCACATGTTTATCATCATGCTTTTTAAATAAACTTAGACCGTTTGCCTTATAATATCTATAAAAAAGTTTACATTTTTTTATCTTGCATCTTCCACTGAGCATGACACCGCTCGCATCCTTTGTTTATTCATAAAAACGCTACCAAGGTGCATCGTAGTAGGGGCCAGCTGTCTTCCTCTTCTTTTCTGATGGTCTCGCTTCCATTGGTGATGGGGGTACACTTAAGGTTGGAGTTTCTGCGGTAGAGGAGGGTGCGGTCGGAACTTGCGATGAGAATTCTTTGGTTATTTCATGGGAACTTGAAGCGTATTGATGATGATGCGGTGTAGTAAATGTAGGGGTTTGTTGAGGTTGATAGTTAAGATCTTGCGATATATAATTTGATTGAGGGTGAAGTGAGAGGTTCGCATGTCGTGGATAATGCGGAGCATCAGCTTGTGGTTGTTAATAATATTATGAGGGGTTTATATTATCAATTACATATTCACCAAAAATATCCACACTCAACCGGTGCATAAAATCATCAACGGGATTATGATGATTTTTCATTTCTATAAAAAAAGAATATAAGAAAAATCATATACTTAAAAAATAAATTAACATTCTAAATAAATTTATAAAAAACCCGAATCTCACATAATAAATAAATTTATAAAAAAAAAATCAACATTCTAATAAATCTCTAATTAAAACATAAATTTAACATTCTAAAAATAATTCTAACAAAAAAAATAAATTTAACATAATAAATAAATTTACAAAAGAATCAACAATCTAAATAAATTTTTACTTAAAAAATAAATTTAACATTCTAAAATAAATTCTATCAAAAAAAATGAATTTAACATTAAATCTAATATTCTAAATTTATTAATCTAATAATATAAAACTAAAATATAATATTCTAAGAAAAAATGAATTTCTACAAATAAAAAAATACAATAAAAAATTAGAATTTATAAATATACTAATTTCTAAATATTTCAAATAAAAATTTATGAATGAAATCTAACAACATAACTAATTTCTACAAATAAAAATTATAACTAATTAAAATTAAAAACTAACCTTGAATGAGAAATATTATCGCAACGATGAAATTGAGAAATGACGAATACCGAATATTATCTTTCTAGTCTTGTACCTTCTTCGATTAGTTAATTTTTTCAATGGACTAACAATAAATTAATAAATCTAAACTATTTTTTTTGTTTTTTGGAGTAAGAAAATTAAATTTGAGAATTTGAGATTAAATGAAAATTAAAGAATGTGATAGTTTGAGAAGAGAGGGAGAATGAGATTTTGATGTGTTTTGAGATGTAAATGGGGGTGATATTTATAGATATTTTTGGGAGGAAAATTTTTAGATTTTTTTAAATTTTTTATTTTTTTTTCGATTTTTTCTGCAAAGTTAAAAAAAGTTTTTTTTTTTGTTTTTTGAATTATTGGCAGTTGGGGATATCTTTGGGGGCTCTAGCACCTTTTATTTAAAAAAAAAGGTTTGGAGGGAGCAGGTGCCGGGTGGGAGGGGGGTCCGTTCCGGTCCACGGTCCGGTCCGTTCTATTTCATGGGTCCGCACGGTTCATTTTCGGGTGAAGGGAGGACCGACCCACCGTTGAACCGGACCGTGGTAAAGCACGGGACGGTCCACGATCCGGTCACGGTCCGATCTGAATCGGATTGGACCGTCCGGTCCATTTCAAACCACTAATGTAGCATAACGGGGTATATTATCAGTATTTTGAAAGATAATAAATAAATAAATTTGTTGAGATCCATCTCATTAATTAGCACTGTGGGAAATAACAGAGAACCTATCAAAACGAGGGCACATGTCAATCCCCCGCCCCACGGTGCATGTCACAGATGTTTTGTATAGTTCCGGTGGTCACAATGAAAATATGCCAACTTTTGGTTGTTTCTTGGTGATGAGAAGGCAAATTTTTCGATGCCATTATCACACGCATAGTTGTCACGCCATGCTCCTCTGAAATGTCTAGCTGTCGTGGCCCCCTTCAACTGATCAAATAAATCTATATCCACCACACATGTCCATTGCACAAGCAAGAGGGTTCATTAAAGTGGTACCTTCAAATCTCTCTTGGTGTAACTCTCATGCTTTAACCTATTTTATAATGACATGCAGTAGCCAGTTAGCATATATAATTAAAAAAAAGAAGGTAGGTTACAGCTTATACGGGACGAGCCGGACTACACAAAGCACTGGCGTGATGAGTGAGATCGAAGAAATGCGCAAGTCAATTAGAAGCTAGAAGCTACAAAGGGAACCTATCTGCTTCGTTTGCTGCTAATGGCTGCCTCCTTTGAGGTGTATTGTACTGGATGGAGAAGCAGGGCACGTGCATTACTATTTAGAAATTAATCGCATTTTTTTAGCTTGGGCAAGCAGCCAAGCACACGGCGTTTTGGCTATTTAGTTCTTCATGTGCCCGTTTTCTCCATCTCGTGCATTCCACCTAGTATTGAACTGATGTACTACACGGATGAGAACCCAAGAAGTGCATGATCAATCAAAGATGTAGTTCATCTGCAACTCAATTGCTGGTTAGTGTGCTGTTGTCTAGGTTTTCTCTTGATTACTAACAAAATCCTTGCATGTTTCATGAGTTTACTGAGAATAGAATTATTTTCTCTTATTTAATATATATATATATATATATATATATATATATATATATATATATATATATATATATATTAAGCTAACGGATGCCTTCTATGAGTTTAACTTAAAAAGTATATCAAATCATTTTTAAATTTTAATTTTTCACTCTCATTAAATTTTTCATATTAAAATCTTATGGGGTACAAAATTTTAGAATGTTTCGAGTTTTCTAAATCGCTCTTTTCAATTTTTGAAAATAATGTACAAACATTGAATATATTATTATTATTATTAAAACTGATTTTCAAGCATTTCGAGCCGAAATGCTTACAGCTCAAATTTTAAAATATCATGCTCAAAATTTTAATTTAAATATCTCAAAAGATTTTTCATATCATAATCTCATAGATTATGGATTTTCATCAAATTTAGAATTAGTTTACTATTCTTAATAATTTTTGAAAGACGGCTCTAAAAAATAATTAAAAATATCCATTTTATAGGTCAAATTTTGCTATCTTTCAAAAATCATTAAATATAGTAAATTAACTTCAAATGTGATTAAAATTAATAATTTATAAGATTATGATATGAATAACTTTTTGAGCTATTTAAATTAAAATTTCGAACGCGAGATTTTAAAATTTAAGCTATAAACATTTGGCCGAAGTATTTATAAAATCACCGTAGCTAAACTCTATGTCTCTCTATGTATTTCTCAATTAATTATACATTTAATAAAAATAAATAAGATAGGCTAGCTGTACAATTCAACTATGATAATGATTGTCGCTGGTATTCGACCGATTCCTTATAATTCTTGTTTATATATAGGTATGGCGTTGCTCACCATATCTCGAAATTAGGATAAAATGTGAATTTAAGCAAAGCTTACGTGGCCTTATCCATCACTATTAAACGTAGGCAGGCAATTGTTTCTAGCCTTTGGTACCTTGTGCTGATAAAATTTCGTACTAGCTCGATTTATTTTCCCATTAGTTGGTACTGATAGTGTATGTCTTTCGATGGCAAGTACACACAGATTCAATTGAATCTCAACTGAAACTAAGATGGATCAGATGCCTCAGAATCTACCAAATCAAGGATGTCAAAGATCAGCATAGTGGACGATCACTGGTACCCAATTGGAGCTTTATACAACTCATGTTTAACACTGTAAAATACTTCTCTGTGTAACGGCAAATAAGATTTTTCCTGGTGTCGTTTTGTTTCATTACGATCCAGTAAACTCTAATTGCATCCATCATAAAGTTGTGCATGCATTTGTTCTGTATATAACTCGTACATATTTTGATCTTATTGTTTCTTGCAGCGTTTATGTTTTTTTCTTTGAGCGTAACAGAAGTAACAGCTAAGATAGAAACTATGTAATGTTCAATCCGAGATCATGCTTTAAATTCATTTATTGTATGCTAATGATGTTGAAATTAGTTACAAGAGGTTTGCTACTGTACAAAAAGAAAAAAAGAAATAATTGATGTATGGTCGTAATATCATGCTTAATCGAGATAACTTTTATCAACTACAGCCGCATCTGTTGGTGTTAAAATGGATTTATTTTTTAGAAAAGATGAGAGTTTAGCTCATAAATTTTATTTTGTGTTTATAAGGATTTGAATTCATGATTTTTTTAAAGTCATTTTAATTAGCTATCACTTGAGTTATTAGGCCATATGCGTTAAAATGGAATTTAATCGAGAGAAGAAATGCATTAAATAATAACATCATATAACGAAGACTAATATCCCCTTTTTTTCTAGTTATTATGCATGGGATGAGTTCAAACTTAATCTCTAAAAATTACCAAAAAGATCTTGTTCGCGCCACCCATTTAAAAAAAATACCGAAAAGATTATATAGTTATGAAAATTTAGTTGTTTTCACTTCCAACAAAGACAATTGACTTACTAGTGATCCATTGACGTCACATTAATTATTTTCTCCGACAGCCACTGGTACATACTTGAGAAACAATTATTGTACAACTAGCACATTCAATGAAATAGAGGAAAATGGGCCTGAGAATAGCACTTTAGTACAATTAACAAGAAGCAAACTATATATAAAAGATAAAAGGGTGGGATCCTCATAATCATTTATTTGATAATTTTGACAATTAATTTATATAAATTCATAAAAAATAAAAAAAATACATAAATATATTCTTAAACATATAAATTAGTTGTGTTTTAATTTTCATGTAATTTTAGTGTTATCTGATACTCCATCAAAATTATATGATAGTTTCAACGGTTTAATTTTTTGATAAGATTTAACAGGTTAAATTTAATGGTCTTAATTTATTGAAGTATCAAATGACACTCAAATTGTATACAAATTAAAACACAAACTAATCTATAAATTCATGACTATGTTTGTAATTTGTATAAAAAAAACATTTTTTTAGATTTCTATCAATTTATATGAAGTTGATTGACAAAATTGTCAAAACAAATTATGTTTTATGATCAGTTATTAAATTTCGGGGGTATGACCTCTATCTTCTTCTAAAAAATATTGTCAAAATAAATGATTTTGGGATATCCCATCCTATATAAAATAAGAGAAAATAAAAAGACAGAACAGAAGACCCAGAGCATTAAATTGGTCCTGTTGTTTGCGCTGTTGGTTTTCAGTAGTTTTCTCCTCAGGCCTCTTAGTTATTGATTCAAATGAACTTTTTTATTAATTTTTAATGGTTTGACTCCATTTCTTATCTAAAAATAAATAAATAAATTCATAATGCTAGACACCTGAAACCCACAAAGGTTTCCCGTTTTAGGTTATTTACCTATAATGCAAAGCCCATGAGGTTGCCTCTTCGGCCCATATGTAGGCTTCTTCTCTGGACGCACTGCCCCAAATTGAAAAAATCAGGTCTCTCAACTACGCTGGAAGAAATTCAAGAAATTCTGCTTAAGGGTCTGTTTGTTTTAGCACATCAATAAGTAGGTCAGGTCAACCTAAGTACATCTGTACGGCGTGTCGTGCGTGTTTGTATGTCTGTAATTGCTTTTTTTTTTATTATTATTAACATCGGTAATTGATTCTGAGCTTAATTTTAATGTAGGAGCAATTACAACACTAAATGTAGAAAGAATAACCTACTCCTTATATTCGGTACAAAAGAAAAATAAAAAAACAGAAAGCTGATTGTACGCCTGTAATAAAGAAATAAAATCTGATATCTTTCTATTGCAATACAAACACACACACACACACACACACAGTATAGTATTAGTCACTACTGCAGGAGTTCATTCACTGCAGATGCATGTAATCCCATATTCTTTGAAACAAACAGGCCCTAAGATGCTTTACAAAATTAAATACTTCCTGAAAATGAATTTTATAGGAAAAACACAAAATTACAAAATTGAATAAATAAAATAAGAATTTTTTTTACGATTTGATACAAATTATAACTTGCACTAAAAGCAAATTGTATCTACATTTGTATCTTGCATATTTTAAATAAAAAGTAAGATTAAAAAGTGCAGGATTAAGATGTAGTCATCTGGAACCGATTTTTAAATTACTTTATTTTATTCTTTAGCTGATAATTATAAAATATTGACATGATTTGATAAATAGGTTGCAGACTTGCAGTGACACTAGACTTAAAAAAAAAAATTATAGGTTTTTCTTTGCTTGTAACGTTATGTTGACTTGATAAAGTTGAAGTTAAAAAAAAAGAATGACGTAATTTGGTTGCAATTCCATGTTTTTGAATAGAGGTGGTAATCGGGTGGGTCGGGTCGGGTCGGGTTCGGGTTTAGATTCGAATTCAGACGGGTTAGGTCAGTTTGATTTTCTAGAAGAAATCGGGTCGGATCATGATTGGATTAATTTATATGTTATATTTTTTTTCAGATTTTTGATAGATTTTCATTAGATTGCAGGTCATTTGATCTCGAGTCAGGTCGGGTTCGAATCGGGTCGGATCAGTTTGACTTTTAAAAAAATCGAGTCGGATCAGATTTTGCGAGTTTTGAAGTCATTTAATCATTTTTTCTAAATCTTGGATCATTAAATACGTAATCGCGAAATTATTGATATAAAATAAGAAAAACGCAAAAGGTTCTACAAAATTATAATAATCAAAATTGAACCAAGGAATATAAAAGAGAGCATTTGTGCGCCCACAAACTATGGAATAATCTCGTTGGGAAAGCAATAATTCGGCCATTAATATAATACAAATAGACATTTTGTTGTCAATAACATTTCCTGTAGCGAGTTTTCAATTGTAATAATAAACTAATAAGGAATTAAGGATCCGGAAATCCTCTCTCGCTACACGGACGTGCTTTGAATTTTAGCAACACAAGAACCTACAGTGGTTCCGGGTTCCGACTGTCTGGTCTGGAACGGAAGCACGCGTATTGCGCTAACCAATGGAAAATGGAAAAATATATACAGTACAAGTTTGACTAAAGCAGCCCTATCTGAATATCTGATTAGGCTAAACTGGCTGAACCTGGTCTACACAATTGTGTTCTTGATTCTATAATTTTTAAATGTGTACTTTCTTGAACGATGCTATAACTTCCGTCAACGGATAAGCCCTTTTGCTTTGAGGTTTTGACCCAAAAGGTTGCGGCTTCGCGCTGCGGTGCCGCAGAAATTACTATGCAGAGGTTTCTGTTTGATAGTATATAAATAAGTTCGGAAAAAGAAAAATGATTCCGCTGAGGATTTCAAATATCTTCGGTATTAACAAAGTTGTGCGTAGACATTTTTGGTACACGCTTCTGTGAGGACTGAGGACGAACCCCCTCGCGCCGCCCTGCCAGTTGCCACCTGCCTATAATCCTAGTAGACTTTTCTATTCCATCCTTAAAATAGTTGCAATTTCTCCTTTTCCTTTTTTCTTCCCCAGGCCACTTGTGCTTCCTCCTCCTCTTCCTCTCTCGGTCCACGAAGGAAAAAAAAAAGAAAAAAATAATAAATAAAAGAGATACCTTCTTTGCAATTGTTTCCGCACTTTAGAAAAAAGAGGGCTATCATTTCCTTCTATTTTCTCCTCTTTGATCGTTGATCCGAGACGATGATGTCTTCTCTGGGTTCCATCTCGGCCTCTTCGCTGGTCGAGAAGGCCACGAGTCACCTACTGATTGGTCCCGATTGGGCCATGAATTTGGAGATATGCGACATGATCAACACCAACCGTTGGTAAGCTTTCCATCTTGTTCTTTCACTTCAGAGAAATTCTATTCTGTTGAAGTTTGTCCTTTTTACTCCTGGTATTTCAATTTCGTGATGACGACTTGCTTCATTTATCGCTGCTCGCTCTCCTGGACTTAACCTTACTCGAAAGTTCTTTTGTTATCATTTCTTTCGTGATAAGTAGAAGAAACTAGGCATTTTTCAGGAGTTGACCTTGGGATATTTGGCAGTGGTGCTGTATTATTCGTGTGATTAAACGAGCTGTTTGAAGCATATTATATTGATCATAGGTCTATTTCGGTATGTTATTTGCGAGTGCTTACCTGATGCCCTTAGTTATGACTATGAGGTTGGTCAATTAGTTGTGTACACATATTTGCGCTTCTGATATGGTTCAGTAACTTCAAATTGAGTGAGAGTTCACCTCCAGACTCTTATTTACCAGTATGTGTTATTTGGTTCAGAAAAGCAAATTTTGGGAAGGAACAAAGGCATTTCTATAATTTCTGGGTTCTAATTGTCCATATTTGTTTTTTATTATTCATAATGAATCAGGCACACAAAAGAAGTTGTTAAAGCAATCAAAAAAAGGTTTCAAAACAAGCATTCCAACGTGCAATTTCTTGCATTGACAGTAAGCATTACTACTTGTTTGCTAATTTAAGTGGATTAAGGCCTAGTATAGTCCAAATTGTCTCAAAATTAAGTTTATTAAAATTATTTTTTTGCAGCTTTTAGAGACTATGATGAAGAACTGTGGCGAATCAGTTCGTTTTGAAGTAGCTCAACATGAAGTTCTTCCAGAAATAGTCAAAATTGTCAGAAAACAGGTGTGCATTAAGCAATGTTCAACGTACAAGTGTGTGCGCTGTAATTTTGTATATTATTTACTTTCATATTGTTTTTAGGTTAGTATTTATGACTTTAGAATAGAGGAAATTTCATGGAAATTTCAGGAATAAATTCAAGTACCTTTTGTGCTGTTAGTAAACAGCCTTTTCCTTTATTTATTAGTGTTGAATCTTGACTTTTTTGATGAATCATTGAGATAACTATCTTTATTAGTGATTGATTAGTTGTTACCGACTCCTACTATAAAATGGAAAACAGACAAAAGGATCTCAGGATTCAATTGTTAATTAGCAGTATTAAGGTATGTTTCTTTACTGATTTATTTTTTCCCTGTGAAACTTCTCGAAGACTGATTTTCGAGTGAGAGACAAAGCTTTGATGCTTGTTGATTCATGGCAAGAAGCCTTTGGTGGGCCTGGAGGGCAATACCCTCAATATTACTGGGCCTACATTGAATTGAAGGTATCTATCCTACCTATTTTGATTTCATTCCAATTAAATGCAAATCTTATGATTAGTCAAGATCCATTATATTCTAACAATTTTGTCAGAGATCTGGAGTACAATTTCCACGGCGGGCCCCGAGGCTCCTTTGTCATTTGCAAATGCCACGTCATCTGCTTCACCACAGTTTGCACAGCCTTACGGTTCTGGTTATGTCTCTAATTCACAAGGACCAGGTGACAGAGGACTCCCTGCTGTTGTAAACATGAGGTAAATGCTTGTATTTTAAGTTCTTTTTATTTTCTGTTTATGACATACTATATTTGAACATGGCCAATGGCACCAAAATTTCTTCTTGTTGGTGAGTTAAACTGAATTTTTTTGGTTAATGTACAACGAATACTGGTATGTACTTTGTATCTTGATTTAGTTTACTTTGACTTACCCCATATATGTTTTATTGTGACCAATAGCACCAAAATTCTTTTCTTAGTAAGTTTAACCAAATATTTTGGGTCATATAGAAAAAATACACATTTGGTTTGGTGGATGGAAGTTTGTGTTCTGCATTTTTTTTCTCAGTTGGCCCTTTCCCTTGACAAGACCTTATTTGTTGGATTTGAAACTTACAACCATATAACATAGTTGCAGTGACATATTTTTCTTATATGATGACAAATTTGCCCTTCCCTGACTCTAAGTGCCTTCGGGTTATTTGCAAACGGAATCTTTGTTCCTCTTGTTCACAACTGACAACCAAAATTTTGAGTTGAACTAATCTAATTAGTCCTGAGTGTAAAAATCAGGGCAAATTAATCCATTCTGCCTCAACTATAATATTTGGTGTTGGTGTATACTGTAAGACATGAGAAATGAAAAGTATTGCCTTTTGGACTTCTAGTTAAACACGCAACTTGTTCATTTTCAAATACCTTTGTTTATAGTATTCATAGCATGTCGTGTTCTTTTTTCTTTTAATGATGGGTTAGTACGTCGGAGTTGCATAACATGAGGAGTGCAATGGAGCTCCTTGGTGAGATGTTGCGAGCTGTCAACCCTCGTGATCGTGCTGTGAGTACTAAGTGGACACACTATCTTTTATATTAATGTGATACTGTTTTGTTGTTAGTTCAGTTAAAAGAAAATTATGTCTTATATCTTATGCACCAGTTTATCTCTTTGCCTTTTACCCCTTCTCCAGGCCATCCAAGATGAAGTAATCACTGACCTTGTGAGCCAATGCAAGTCTAACCAAAACAAGCTTGTGCAATTGATCAACTCCACTGGGTAATGATTTCCTTCTTCCTTGCAATCTATCTAGATAAACTAAAGCTAGAAACACAAATTGAAAGAAAGTTGATTTACAAGCTATTTTGCAACGCCCTTTTGGCCTCGTGACAGAGATGAGCGGGTGTTGGCAGAAGCTCTTACCCTGAATGACAGCCTACAATATGCGATTGCAAAGCATGAAGCGATTGCTTTAGGCAATTTGCCACCTGAACCAGCTCCAGTTGTGCCCTCTCCAGTTGTGCCCTCTCCAGTTGCACCAACTCCAGTTGTAGAAGAAACCAAACCTGAGGAAGATGAGGATGATGAATTTGCTCAGATAGCACAAAGGTGTTCTCTAAGAACATTCAATTTATTTTCATTTAAGGGGACCATTTTTGTGTCATTAAATTCTTAATCTTATCTGGTTCACAGAAAATCAAAAGGAAAGGGGGTTGAACAGGAGGCATCATCAAGCCAGAGTGATGTCACTGTAGTTGAATCTGTGGCAAGCAATGCATTGGTACCTATTGACCTGCCACCACCCACAGAAACATCAAAGCCGCAAGACATGATAGACCTTTTGACACTTGCCCTATATGACCCAAATCCTACCTCGACTGAAAGTTCAACGACGCCTCAACCAGCTACTACCTCACCTACCTCTACAACAAGCACAGACCCTAATCCCTGGGCCTTAGTTCCTGTTACTTCCCCTGCTAGTCCTCCCAGCCCCCAGCCTCAAGTCCAAACTTACTACCCTTACAACCAAGGATACAGTTACAACCCATACAATAATTATGTTGCATCATGGGCACAACCCGCTGTCCCTCCATCTCAGACTCAATACTACCCATCCATTCCTTATGCATTTCCATCAACCCAGTACCAGGCAACACCTGCATCGGCGCCAGCACCTGCACCAATGCAGCAATTTAATTCATTCGGCTCTGCTTCTGGTACAAGTAACCCAGCTATGACTCCGGTTACAGCTGTTCCATTCACTACCAATTCTGGTATGGGTAGTACTGGTACTAATGTTTCACCACCTGCTCTGAAAAAGGAGATGCCTTCTGGTTCCAAGCCATACTACATGCCTGATAATCTTTTTGGAGATCTGATAGATATCAAAAGCTTTGGTTCAGGGAATAAGGTGAGCAATAGAGGATCTACCAGCACGACAAGTGCACCAGGACAGCCTATGGTTACTGGTAAAAAGTAGTCTTAAGATATATTGTTAGTGGCTATGGAATGTTGGTATCACTTGTTTTATATAAATGTAATGTACATCTTCAATTAGCTGGGGCTTCTTTTTCACTTTAGTTTCTTGAAAGAGTGATGCTATGCGCATGAGTTCATATTTTCTAGTTCTATTTCATGTTGTTGATAAAGTATTCATTAATTAGATTTAATTCTACAGTTGTGGTATAATGGAAGCAACATGTTGAATAGTTTATCTGGACAATGGTTTCTGATCTATCTTCTGGTTTTAATTAGTCACAAATTGACCTACCTGTTGAGGTCTGTTGATGAATTAGTGTCATTTTAATCCAGACTAGGAAAGATCATATGACATATTCTTCTTTCTCAAATAATCTGTTGATATGCGTAATATGGTCTTGCCTTTTTTCCGCTCTATTTTGTTTTTCCTTTATAATTATTACTATTACTATTTGGATCCACATAATAATTGCTCTTGGCTATATGGCTAATTCTGCTATGAATCAAAATCGTCAATTAGTATTGGAGGTAGAGGTTAAGTTGTTATTAAAGGTTGTGATTTACTCGAATTTGATAAGTGTCAAATTTTTTGATCCACATGTAATTGCTTTTATTATTTTTGTTATTGATTATTAGGCCACGTATTGAAGGCGTTTACAGGGCTTTGTGCCCTTAACTAATTAACATTTGAGACCGTGAGATTTATCCGCGCAAATTACACCTTTATGGCACAAATCGCATCTTTAGTTATTTACTCCATTTCTAAATTCTAATGCCTGGGCCATGCTATGCTATGCACTACGCTGTGGTTGATACGAAAGGGGCACTTCTATGTCCACTCACAGTGCCGCCAGTGCCATTGTGACTCATCTATCTATAGTTGAAAAAAAATACCAATGCATTGCAAGTTTGCAGGTTCCATACAATGTGAAGTGGGCTGCCAGGCTGGAGATCTAAATCACGGATATATTTAATGTTTTTTTGGACCATCCATGATAATCTAATCAGAACCTAAAATCCAAATCGGATTATCATATAAAGGATCTGAATTTTTATGCAAATATGACTATGCGAGTTATTAGTTAATAAAATAGAGAAAAATTTAGAGGGATGGAAAGATAAATTATTATCTTTAGGTGGTAAATTAAAGAAACTCTAATTAAATAAGTACTATGTGCCATATCATTCTATTGGATGGCCTTATTTAGGATTCCTGCTAAAATTAGAAATAAGATTGAAAAACTTTGTAGATGATTTTTATGGTTTGGAGAGAGCAATGTTAGGAAAATAATTTATAGTTTAATAGCTTAAAAATTAGTTTGTCAAAGCAAGGAATAAGGAGGATTAGATGTAATGAATCTCAAAATAATGAACAAATCTTTACTATATAAGTGATTATGGAGATTTTATAATCCTAACGAAAATGGTCTTTGGAAAGAGATAATTAAGTCAAATCATAATAATAGAAGAATAGATATCTCCTCATTTTGGAAAGAAATTCTAAAAGAGTTTGATATCTTTTCAATTAGTATTAATAAAAAAAAAGGTAATGGTGGTTCTATACTTTTTTGATATAATAGATGGTTAGTTGAATGTTCTATCAAAACTCAATATCCCTTAGTGTTTGATATGATTTTAGACTCAAATGTAACTATAGATAAGGTTTTAGGGTACAATAAATTTTACTTTTTTTTAGAAGACCAATTAGTGGTCCATTAAGGGATCAATTAAATGAATTGTATTCTCTACTTAGTAAAGTTAGCTTAGATACTTTAGAGGATGAGATAGTTTGGAGATGGAAAATAGATGAAATATTTAGTACTCATTCTTTATAATTTTGGTTGGAATATGATGGTATCTCTAAACCTCAATTTACACAAACTTGGAAACCTTATGTATCACTTAAGATTAAAATATTTTTATGGCTTGTCCAGCAAAATAGGATCTTGACTAAGGATATTCTAATTAAAAGAAAATGATAAGGATATCCCAAATGTATTTTTTTGTGGGGAAAATAAAAATGTTACTCATTTGTTTGTGAAATGTTCCATAGCTTCTTGCTTATGGTCTTGAATTTGTAGATATAATAACTGTACTTTTAGTTGTAATTCAATTAATGAATTATGATATATTTATGCTATGTTTTCTTACAAAAACAGTGTGGTTTGTGAATTAATTAGAGGGGCTATTATTTGGATAATTTGGAGAGAAAAAAATAGATTATTTTTTTAGGGAGAAAATTGCAAAAATATTAGAACATTAGGAAGTTCTATTATCTTTTCGGCAAAATACTGGAGTTTAAAGAAAAGTGATGATTTTTAGGCTAATTTACATCTTGTTTTACCTTTAGATATATTATTATTATCAGTGTAGGTGTTAGAAAAGCATTTAGGTTTGGTACTAGTAGAGGAAGGGATTGGTCTGGAGGAGAGTGTTCTACAGCTTCAGTCTCTTAGATTTGTCTAGTGTTAGAGAGGTTGAAACATGGGAGAAGAGGAAGAGGTCGACCGATACTGACATGTGAGGAATCAATAAAAAGATATTTGAAGTAATAGAATATATCCAAAAAGCTTGCTTTGGATAGAAGTGTTTGGAAGATGACAATTTATGTATCTGAACTATGATATAGGAGTTAGAGTCTAATAGTAGAGTTATACACTTTATATTCTTAGATTTTTAGGATTTTAGGATTTAGTATTTAGAAATAGATTTTAGAAATAGAGGTTTAGAAATAAGATTTTAGGATTTAGAATTTAGAATTAGGTTTTAAAATAAAATTTTAAGATTTAGAAATAAGTTTTATAATAGAGGTTTATTGTAATATTATTATATTGTTATTATTGCTATTACTATTAGTATATTATCATTATCATCTTTATTTATTTATTATTATTATTTTATTTATTTATTTTCTTTTTCTTTCATCATATTCATTATTATCACTAATATTTGAGATCTTTGATCTTATTCTTTCCGATTAGGTTTCATTTCTAGCCTACCCCAATTTATTTGAATTAAAGGCTTTGTTGTTGTAGAGAGGTTGAAATACAATATCACTAGATTTTATCAGCTGGGTTAGGAGAGAAGACTGAGCTATTGGAAAAATAACTTATAATACTATAACCCTATTATCTGATAGTATTTTGATGCATTGTCATTGAGAAAATTTATAATCAGTTCTTAGTATTGATGTTTTTGATCTAGTGTTATGATGTAATAGGAGTAAGTATAACTGTAATGTAAATTCTATGGTATATCAAAAACTATATTTTAACGGGAACAGGTGGTATACCATTATATATCAAAAAAAAAAGACTGCGAGTTATCGAAAATAATACCAACGTAATGAAAATAGCAGCTGGAAGAAAACAAAATAGAAATGAGTTGATGCACAGAGAAAAACGATGTGCCATCTCTCAAGCAACCAAATCCTAGTCCAAACATTAGGAGACAGCGAGGTGCTATCTCTCAACACATCAAGATGTTCATTGTCAATATATCATTATAACCATCAAAAGCTCTTATTATTGGACTAATTTCCCTGTACAAGCACAGCACAACTACAAACACTTTGCACAAAAGGAAATTCATTAATAATAAAGGCTTCACAACTTAGATAGTGCGATGTCCATCGCATCTACAAAGAAATCTGCATGAAAAAAAAAGCGAAAACAAAATCGAGATTACACATTAGCTTGGTCAATTGCTAAACGCAGCACGTAAATTTGCATATTTTAATCGTTCATAATTAAAGATTCACCTGCATCCTGCTTTGTGAAGCATAGAGGAGGAGTTATTCTGAAAACATTTCCATAAAAGCCACCTTTTCCTACCAACACTCCCATATCTGTAATAACAATGGAAAAGGTTGTCAAGCTGCTTTAATTTGGCTAAAAGTTTTGAATCATGACCTCTTAATACAATCCAGGGGTTACCTTTCATGAGGTCCATTGCATGTGATATCTCAACTTTAGCAGGTGTCTTCTTTTGCCGGTCGGTCACAAGCTCAACCCCAAGCATCAGGCCTCTTCCTCTGACATCTCCAATTACTATTAAACAAACATAAATATCAGTTAATTAGCTCAGCTTTCAGAATGTACAAATGCCTCACAATTGGGGCGACATCAACTCATTACACTATAGCTTCACAGTTGTATACTTACTCTCATGCTTCTCTTTGAGCTCAGAGAGACGGTCTTTAAGGTGGGATCCAACAATATGTGCATTCTCTTGCAACTTTTCTTTCTCCAGTACTTTAAGAACGGCATGGCCTCCAGCAGTGCACACAGGATTTCCTCCGAAGGTATTGAAGTAGCTCCTTCGAGTCAAAACCTGAGCTATTTCTGGTGTTGTGACAACTGCTCCTAATGGTATTCCATTCCCAATTCCCTGTAAAAAGATAGCCCAGAAATGTAAGGTATAGTGTGGACATTAATATAATATAAGAGAAAATAACATGAGTAATATAATTTTGCAAAAATCACCTTAGCCATGGTTACTATATCGGGAATTACACCATGTGATTCAAAACCCCAGAAACCACTGCCAGTGCGTCCAAATCCTGCCTGGACTTCATCAGATATGCAGAGTCCACCGGCATTCCTTATCATTTTGTACACTGCTGGTAAATAACCAGGTGCCAGCTCCATAATTCCACCCACTCCCTGTTAAATTATAATATTCAGTTTTTTCAACAATTTGATGTTATATAACTGCCAGTGGCGGAGCTTCCTTAGTGAAAATTGGGTCGTGGCCCCCCCTTCTATTGAAAAGTTAATGCAGTGAGAATAATATTTTATCTTTATTAAAGAAAAAAATCAAAGACTAACCCCCTCTTATTCAAACATCTCTCCCTTTGTTAATAAAAAAAAGAATTATCTACTCTTCCATCACTTCACGTCTTGAAAACTGAGTTCTTTTTTTATATTGACTAGAGATTGATCACAGATTCACACATAAGCTAAAATATTTGAGATATATATTATGTGATGATCTTGATGTAGTACTTTGTGTGAAGTTTTTTTATTCAACGTATGAGAAATCAAAAATTTTGAACGGGTAACAGATTAGACCAGTGGCCCCATCTATATTCTAGCTGAAGCTCCGCTACTGATAACTGCCAGGAAATATTAAATAAGAACATACTTGTATGGGTTCTGAGATGAAACCCGCTATCCTGCCAGTGGTACCAAAATCTATGATTTCTTGAACATCTTTTGCATATTTCTCTCCATCAGAGCCAAAAGAACCTCTGTATTGATCAGGGTTCAATGCATGATGCACTCCACTCTATTTCACATTGAAAACAACATCAGTAAATATGACTAGAATGTTATAAACTTATAATACATTTTACATGATCAGGGAGTTATAAATCTTTTTAAGCACTATCTTTCACCTGAACAACATTGAATTTCCAGTTAGATTGTGCTGTTGCACCCATGGTTCCTGCTGCATTTCCATGGTAACCATTTCTGATTGAGATAATATCTTGACAGCCAGTGTAAAGTCGGGCAATCATCAATGCCAGCTCATTCGCTTCAGTACCGGAATTGGTGAAGAAAACAACCTATGTTAAAAAAACAGACTTATTTAGATTACAGAAAAGAATATTATAGACGTTTTGCCTACAAAAACTATGCAAAATTTTTCTTATTTTAAACATAATGAAAGAAATTAAACGACAAAGCTGAAAATTGGCCTTCAAAAGAAAATGCTGAAAATTGTGGTGCCAACCTGTGCTGATATCTCAGCTGTTGAATATACAGAAAAGTGGAATCATCATTGTGGTATTAGTATGGTAGTAAGAGATGCTAAGGTGTTATCTTGAAAAATAATAATGCTAAGTACCCAAAACAATTCTTTGATCTCATCAATGAAACCAAAATTAGCAACAGTGGATTCTCAAACAGCAAAAGAAGAAAAATAAGACAAATATCAAAACTAATAGTACATAAATTCTTGATCCGAGTTCAAATTAACTATCATTGAACTTTAAACTCATTTCTACAAAGCCAAAAAGTCCTTGCCAACCTAAACTACAATTATAATTCAAACTAAATGACCTTAAGATCACCAGGCATCTTGTTGGACAAAGCCTCGGCAAAATCAGCAATGGCACTGTTCAGATATAACACAGTAGAGTGTTGAATTTTCTTTGTCTGGTTGATAATAGCCTCGATCACATCAGGGTGGCAGTGGCCGCAACACACAGTCGCAATGCCACCAAATGCATCCAAGTATCGTCGACCATCTTCGTCAAACAAGTATTGCATCTTGCCTTCTACTATGTTTAACTATTACAAAGGAAAAAAAAAAGAGAGAGAAAATTAAACACGCTGCTTATGTACATAAACATTTTTTTTTCAGGATAGCTTTAGTTTCATATAGAGTGGTCAGAGGAGGTTTGGTTTAAAAGGATGTGGCTATTATTATATGTGCAAAATAGTTGTAATCCTGATATTTCTAATAAGTCACTTCACAGCTAAAAAAATAAAGAAAGAAAACTAAACAAACTGTCCTTGACCTTTATATTCTTTACAGTTTCGATTTGTACAGATATAGGATTTTGGTCAGAGATAATTATCGAATTATAATAGCTTATCGGGTTTAAATTCATTAACTAATCGGATACTGAATAAAAAAATAATAATTTAATATATTCTTACAAATAAAAAACTATTAAAATAATAACATTTTATATATTAAAAATAACAACAAAATAAAACTCAAAGTAATAAATAATTAAGTTGATGAAAAAAGTTTTCCTTTATGAAACTTCATATTTTATTATTTTTATATAATTATTTAATTATGTAGGATATTAAATATTTTTTCTGAATGAAAATAATCAAATAATTTAGAAGGCAAAAAAAAATTTCGGAGAGAAGAGGAATAAATTATCGAAATCATTATCTGAAAATACTATTTTTCAAAATATAAAAAAACAGCCCCTGACCATGTATGTTTAAATTAATTGGTACCGTACATATTATGGAGGTTGCCAAATCTGATTCCACTATGTAGTATGTACTGCACCATTTATCTAACCCATGGGCCATGAATTGTTTGAAGTTTGGAGTATATTCTTCTAAAATGTGGCCCAGGTCAGCATCATGGTGATACTTTAGGTGGGCATGAATAATTTGTTTCTAATAGAAACGACAAAAAGAGTGAGTTGGCAACTGAGAGTAGTTACCAACTATAGTTTTGATGCTCTGTAAGCAACCCAACTTTCTTGGGGAAAAGAAGTAAAAAAGAAAATTTTCCGCCAGTCTAAACATTTATTCCTTGCCAAAAGCGCCGATCCAACAACCAACAAGCAAAACCCAGCAATCCCTTCCCAACTGAAGAAACCCTATTTTCTACCGTGAATTCACCATTAATTGGTCCACCCCCAAATAAAGGCAAAAAAGAAATAAACCCCGTACAATTTTCAAACCTTCCTTATCTAAGGCGCTGTTTAAGATGTTAACAACAACTACTAATTTTTTTTAAAAGAATTAATGATAACGTATAATATGTAAACAAACATTCAGATATAAGGGGTTAAATAAAAAAAGATTAAACATATGAGATACCAACGAAAATGAAGGAAAAAGAAGAAATAGAATTCGTACAGGCTTGGTATAGAAATGGAAGAGAGAGGGGCTAAGATACTGGATTCTCTTGCTGAGGATTTCAGCCGCTCGTGGCCCATCGTACGGCGGAGGAGTGTAGTCGAAGGCAGGCATTTTCGGGAGAACAGCGGCATATTCATCGCTGTGCGACGCGACAGCCTCCGCGGCAGCAATCCCAGAGTGGCTCCGCTTGGATGCCAAGGACGAAAATGCCCTTCGAAGGAGAAACCTCTTCATCTTAACAAATAATAAAAGGTGGTTTCTTTTTTCAATTCAGAAGCCCTCTTTCGCAAAAAAGGAGAGACTGCTTCAAGCCCTCTCCGTCTTTTCTAATTTCTGATTTGGAGGGAGACAGTCGAGGATTCGGCATTTTATAGGAGCCCAAAAGGGAGGGGTCCAGTCCAGTTCTGGAGAGAGAGATTGACGGCGTGAGATTACCACCTCAATTCCCGAGCGATAACTGACACGTCGGATCTCATGCGGATTGTGTGTTTCTTCTCAGGTTTTAACGAGGATTTTAATATATATATGCGATTCATCGTATAGTGCATAAACGAAGCGGATATATATGGTTTCAATATATAAATATATATCTAAAAATTAAAAATTTGAATTACTAATTTATTTGAAATAATTTTAATATAAAATGTTAATAAAATTTTATTTTTTTGTATTTAATATATTATATAATTAATTTTATAAGTTTAATACTCTTTTTAAAAATATCACGTCTTATGGAATATACGGATGCGAGTATTTTAAAATAATAGTTTCTTCAATCACAATTCATATTTTCATTTTCACAATATTATGAATGATGAATCAAACTATTAAAACTAAGTACGTGACTCTGACTGTCTGACGGCTATCTTTTACGTTCTTAACTTTTGTTGACAGTAGATTTTTGGGTATTCTGTTGTTTAGAACTCTGTAGTCCTGTGTGTCTCCTGCAAATAAAAAAAACTTGTGTTCATCTCAAATTGTTAAAAAAAAGGTTAGTCAGCAGTAACGTCTCTGACTGGGTTAAACATTAATTGACTTGTATTCCTGTAACAATACTAAGATAAATATTATTTTACAACCTGTTTTCAACTATAACATGAGTATAATTTATTTTACAACCTGTTTTGAACTATTTCTTGATTAAATAGGTAGGGGGTGACTGTTTTACGCTTGTTTTTTGACTAAATAGAATGATATCTTTATCGGTGGGTTTTAGTCATTGAATTTAACCTATTTAATTAACAACGTATATATGTTAACAATAAGAAATTATTTAACATCAAATTCGATCATATTGTTCAATATAGGACCCTGAAATACATTAACCGGTATCGTAATAGAATAAATTCAACTAAATTGATTTACGACACTTATATATAGAATATCTGGTACTATTATGAATAATAATAAAAATTTCCTTAATTAAAAAAGAATCGTGCTGGGAAGGGACTCTTAAACCTTCGATATTTGTTATAATAATAGACTAAATAATAATATTCTTCATGCTTGAACAATATAGAACTCAAACACACCGAAGGGTTATTTTGTAATTTATCTATACTAGCATTGTCCCCAAGGCTCGATCGTCTATAAACTCGATCGCCTAACCAAGTTCCAAAATTAATATAGTACTGTCGTGTGGAAGGAACACGTATAAACTGGCATTATTTTATGTTGTGAATTTTTTCACTGTTAATTTTATTTTAAACACACTCATTTTACTTACTATCTCGTGCCAAAGTTCCAATTTCTTTTTCGAATTCGACGAATTTTATTACTGGAAATGTTCACTCTATATAGACCATAACGTCACAGTTAATTTCATCTTCTTCTTTTTTTAAAAAAAAATATTTGTGTGACGATAGTTGATGTCAGTTTAATTGATATAAAATGAGGGTAAATCCTTTACAACATTTATATTTACTATAGGTCTGTTTCTCAGACTTTGCCCAAAAATAAAGTTATTATAGACGTCTAAATGAATAGAAATACGAAATATAAAAGTTTTTTCAATAAAAATTCTATATTAAGTAAAATTTAAATATACTCTTAATTAAATACTAAATAATAGTATAATATAATTAAGAGAAGGAATTCGATATCACTAGCTTTTGTGGCATCGGATGCCACAAAGTTAGTGACACCGGATCCCTTATCTATAATTAAATATATGATAATTTTTAAATGATAGCATAAAATATTTTAAATCATTTTAAGAGTTAAATTCTATCTTAATTATATTGTAATAAATATTTTAAATTAGAAAAAGTAGATGAAGAGATTTAAATAAAATTAATAATAAAAATATTGCTGATGCGCTTGATAATTCTAAATTCATGCGTATATGAATTAATTATTAAATCAGGAAAGGTCCTTCGACCTTCAATTCATGGCTTTATGAGTTATAATCTTTTATATACGAGTTAGGATTGGTCATTGATCACAGGGGCGGATACAAAATTTTGATCAGAGGGACAATTATCGGATTGTAATAGTTTATCGGGTTCAAATCTATTAACTAATCGGATACTAAATAAAAAAAAATAATAATTTAATATATATTCTTACCTAATAAAAAATTTATTAAAATAATAATATTTTATATATTAAAAATAATAATAAAATAAAGCTCAAAGTAATAGATAATCAAGTTGATGAAGAAGGTTTTCATCTACGAAATTTTATATTTTGATATCTTTGCATAATTATTTCATTATGCACGATATTAAATAATTTTTTCTCAATAAAATTAATCAGACAATCTAGGGGGGTGAGGGCAAAAAAAATTTCCAGGATGAGAAAATTACCGAAAATATTACCGAAAAGCACTATTTTTTAAAATTTAGAGGACAGCTGCCCACTGGCCATGCTGCATCCGCCCCTTGATTGATCATATCCATTATTATAGCCATAAAATGCGGTTGAGATGTGAGGAAAAAGGCTACCCCAAAAATTGAAAAAGAAGAAGAAGAAGAGGCAATAATAGCATGCATTGGATGATTTTGACGAAATAAATTTATTAATTTGAAGAAAATAACTGTTTTTATGTAAAGGCAAGGTAAATAGTAAAGCACTCGATTTTCATAATTCATGACTTGAATTTGAAACGTATAATTTTGAATTAAAATTTAAGATTTAGTATGTTCATTTATACTAAAGTAAGTGGTGCAAAAATAATTAAGAATGTATTAAAGATCATGTTTATTTCATGGGAGGGATCTCTCCACAATAGCTATTTTGAAAATCTTGACAATGAAATTATAAATAAATTTGAAAAAAATAGTGTTTTAAATAATGAAGTTATGATTTTGTGATGTATAAAACTTATGCAGAAACATTTTCATTTTATAAAGATCAAATTCTAAGACTTATTGTTTTTGAAAACATGACAAAATGAAATTAAAATTATGCACTAAATGATTGAGTTTCTAACTACATTTTTTTTAAATTAAGAAATGGGAATATTTTAAGTAAAGGAGAAGGTTGAAACTTTTTGTGAATAAGAGGATGTTTTATGAATTTTTCGTTATTTGTGTACGTAGTATAATAATATAATTATTTCTCAATTAAATGTGAACTCTACTTGGATGCTGAACTCTGTAATCTTTTTAGCCAGAAAGATTCCATTTGCCAACGTAGCTTTCTCTAATTATTCCTCTCTTTTTTTTTAAATTTTTTTTCGTGTTATTGATGTAGGGTGTTACAGTTTGTGACACGTAAACGATGACACAATCAGTCTTGTACTTGTATGAGAAGTAAAATTCGACATGTTAAATCAGAAACACTGTTGACTGGTTGTATATTTTTAATTTTGTGCAAGATTTGTACAACGTGGTTTCATATGGTGGTATACTCAGCATTGTACATCTTGACCAAATTTTATGTTTTGGCATTGATTGCAAGATTTTGTTCTGGCATGAGTCCATGACGCATGGGCATTATCTTCAAATGTCCTTATAGTTCAACTAACAATCATTTTTATTTCTTTTACATTTTTTAAGTTTGCTTTGCTGGGCTTATCACTTATCAGGCTTGATCTATGCTTGATTTGATTTCATATTTCATTTTCGGCCAATATATAACAGCAACTTGTGGTCCTAGATTAATTCTGGGACTAATATAAAACTCGGAATTCATGACATAAGGGATGACTAATACGTAGGGCCCCTAAATGAATATGGATCTTTTGTGCCGCATATGGATCGTGAACTGCTGTGGCGTAGAAACAATACAATTATAAATTTTAGACGAGAATATGATAAATAGTATGCAAAATCCAAGGGTGTTAAGCGGTCGAGTCGGATCGAATTTGGGTTTGGATTATTATTTAATTATTTTTCTTATTCCGATCTGATCCTATCTATTTAAAATCGAGTTAACATTTCTTTGATCCGACCCGACTCAAACGTGACATAGATCAACCCGATTCGAATAAAATAATTAAGTATTTATTAATAATTTATATATACATAAATAATTTAATATTTAATTATTATATAATTAATTTTAATTAGTATATATATATAAGCTTTGAGTCTTTGATTAGCATTAAAAAACACAATTAAACAGGTCGGGTCAATCTGTACCTAATTCGACCGTGACAGATAAAAAATATTGACCATATCTGACCCATTTATTTTTAGGTCAGGTTGGATTCGAATCGAATCGAATCGGATCAAATTTTGATACCTCTAAATTGCAAATTAATACTCTATAAAGAGCTTTAATTTCTTGAGCTTTTAGTTCTACCAAAATAAAGCGTGATAAATTGCTGTATTGCACCAGTAACAAATGGTGTTCAATTATCTAGAAACTTACGCAAATCTAAATGTATAATAAATATACAGTTAAATTAAGGCCTATAATTTTGTTGGCACTATAATTTTCCAATTATGACATCAAATTCAATTTGGATGATCTGATTAAAAATAAATAAGATTGAGCTCCGATTTTATCTAATGAGTACACTACGTATAATTAATTACATATTATTAACCAAACTAAGGTTTTTTAGAATAATTACATTAAATAATAAAGCTACAAAATAAAATGAATTAATGAAACTTCATATACTATTCGGCTGACATTGAGAACAGATAACAAATATCTAAAACATGTGATATTTTGAATATAAAACAAATAAATATTTGGGCTTCCAGATGTACGAACTAATCTGGCCTATTTGGTTGTCCGCAACATTTAAATAAAATGTTTTTTATAAGATAAATATGTTTTGTTCTCACCTAAATGTCATCATCCTTATAGTATTTACACCGAATTGAACTCAGATAATTTTACATATTTATTATTTATAGATAATTATACGGTTGTAGATGTTGGGTTTTTTAAATTATAGTGACGCACCCATCCGGCCAACCTGTCACTGGTTGCTACAGGAAAATTTCAAATTAACTAAGTGAACCTCACCCAGGCCATCACGTGGTGTGCGTGCAGTTGCTCCAAACGACAACTCCTACGACCAAAATTACCCACGCGTTCAACTTTCGGGTAGGTGCGAATCAAAAAATTAGTTTGAAAAATTTTTGGACTAAAATCGGGATTTATATTTTTAACAGATTTTGAGGTTCGAGATTCGCACTTTCAATGATCATTACGAATTTCGCTACAAAATTAACGATTTGAGAACCCTTCGAACCAATTTTTTAATTCGAAAGTCTGCGAACCTACTCGAGCGCATTACCCACAGGGTTTCGGTTTTGCAGGGAAAAAAGTTAACTTCTCGAATAATTGTTTTTATGCTTTTAAGTAGATGGAGTAATCCATGTAACGAGTTACTAAGGCGATCAGAGTATTGATGAATAATTCATAAATAAATCATTTTAAGCACTCTGCCGATCCAGAAATTAAGCGAATTTTATGAAAAATACGTGAATAATTTGAACATTTCATTTTAATCTATTTGGGTTGAATTCTTCAATCCAGCTTTTAATGTTAATGTGTTTACCGTTGAAAAGATTTTAAGGATAAAGCAGTTGAACAATTAAAGATGATAATCAATAATCAGTAATAAATCAAAAAAAGAGAAGAGAAAGGCAAGCGGGGTCACCATCCAGAAGAAGTCGCTGCTGAACTCCGGAGCAAACACTTTAGTCCCACAAAGAAATTTCAGTCAGAAATCAAGGGTATAAATACCCCACTATTCCATGTTCATTCGGAGTGGATGACACTCAAGAGATTAAGGAAAAAGGAAGATCTCTTGAGGTGTCATCCATGTGATCATTTTCCTCTGACAGGTGAGACCCACATGACAGTCTCACACAAGCAACCATAACAACCTAAACCTAGCCTACTCACTAAACCTAATCAAGCCGAAACAAAGATTAGACATTAATCCCACAAAGAAATTTCAGACATAAGTTAGAAGGTATAAAAGCCCTATCACCTTCTATTCATTCGAGGTGGATGACCCTCATGAAATTTAAGGAAAGAGAAAGATCTCTTGATGTGTCATCCATCTGATTATTCTTCACTGACAGGTGGGTCCCACACCTCAGTGAAAGAGATCAAGGAAAAGACAAGAAACAAATTCTCAGATAAACCCTCAGAATAAATTCTAAGAGCTGAACCAGTACAATTCATGTGCAATAAGAACTGTGTCGATGCCAAGCTAGTATTTTGATACAGCCAAATATAAAAAATTTCAATGTGATTTTACTTTCATGAATATGGATTGAAAATCAATTTCACAAGACTGATCAGGTGCCAATATTACAAACATCTGATCAAGTCAGGATTTGCATCAACTGTTGATCAAATCAAACTTAATAAAGCATCAATAAAAGTCTAATTGGTGCTTAATTAGGGGGTTTCTATAAGAGAATAATATTTGGCAAAGACACTGAGCCACAACTGTAAAAATTGGGATTAATTCAGAGAAGAAAATAAGATTTTCTTGACAAAAGAATTTTTAGCACAAAGAGATAAGGGAAAAATTGAAATTAAAAATGACAGAGGTGATCATCATGAATTTTGGGATTTTGAGTGAAAATTTCATAATTTTTGGACAAGTGAAGTTATTAAAAAAAATTCAGGGAAATAAGACAAATTTAAAGGGACTAATCAAGGGCTTAGATTTGATCAAAGGTTTCTCTGGGTACAACTTGGGGACAGAGACAGTCTTGGGTGCAAATTGGAGGCAGATAACACACAAGCCAGAAAACAGAGGAGAGAGGAGGGTTGCCACGTGGCAGCCCCTGATTTGGCCACCTCAGCATAACTGCGTCGCGTGACAATCTCCCATTGGTCCACCTCATCCATGTGGGCCCCGTCCGGCGCAAAATCATCTGACAGGTGGGTCCCACCTATGCCACATGGCAGGTAACCATTGGTCCACATCAGCAATCATTAACAGACTCTTAGTATTAAGGGAGGGGTACTTAAGCAAACAACCAATCAGATCTTGCCACCTCAGCTCAATTAACCTTAATCTGTGCACTAATCAACTACTAATTGCACATGTGAACCTAAGCTTAGAGAACTTATAAGTGGGCCCTATTAGTCAGATCTATGAGCCTGTGGTGCATGAGCAAGTAGCAAACCAAGTCTACACAGAATACTAAGTGAAATTTAAATGAGGGATAAAGAGGAGTATGTACTCGGCACCTGTGAGCCACCCCTCCGCGCCCTCCTCTTCCTCTGCTTTGGTTCATGAACACCGGGTGCAAGCGCGCTTGAAGAGGCCTCTTCCTTCTTCCCTCTTCTTCTCTTCTTCTTCTCGACAGCTGAAGAAGGCAAAGGCGCCATCAATGGAGATCGGGCAAAGGGCTGTACTATAGATCAATTGCTTCTAACCTGAGCTATGCTATGCAAAGGAGAAGAGGTATGTGAAGTTAGAATTTGAAATAGCGCAGTGTAGAGAGAGATGTGGCAGAGAGAACTACTTCGATGCAAAGAGTGGAACTTGCAAATTAAAGCTTAAAACTTACAATTAATGGCTGAGAGAGCTTGCTAGACCTCTGACGATGATGTTAATGCAAGAATTGAGAAAGAAGAGATGCTGGAAGTAGGAGATACACTAGCTCACCCTTTGGTTTGAAAATGAGTTGATCAAGCACTGTGCTAAAGTTAATAGATCAATGGAGAGATCAGGTGAGGAGTTGCGTGACACTAAATGAATGATGATGAAGCTCTAAGGCATGAGAAATAGCAAGGAAAGAAGATGAAAGATTGAAGCTTGATAATAGGCTTGTAAGGAGAAGAAAAATGCAAATTAGATCAATTATTATAATATTGAGCTAAGGGAGCGTGTGAGCAGTTTATAAATGAATGCAATAAGATCTAGAAGAGTCCAAAGAGGGATAGAAGGGTCTGAGGAAGTGTGAGAATCGAATAGTGGCATAAAAGTGAATAAATTGAAAGCAAAACTGCCTCTAGGCAGTTATACACGACTCTAGCACTTGGGACTTGGTTCACTAGACCAAAAGAGATGAGAAGAGGTAGCTATAGTATAGAGAAATAAAGACCAAGTGTAAATAAATTGCAAAGTCAAAACTGGTCAAACCCACTCACTCCCTATATAAAATCTAATTGGCAAGCAACACAGCATAAAAGCATCATCTACAGAGAGCACTAAACACCCTCACGCTGTTCGAGAACCTTAGAGAGAAGAAAAGAAGCCGATTTGGCCGATTGAGGGATCAACCGAGATCAACCTCTGCAGTGCGCATCTTGATGCACAAGAGAGGAGACATAAGAGAATAGTCGCGACACTAATCTCGAGGGATCACACGAATCTCAGAAAGAATCAACGAATCTGAGCTGTTGAACATTTAAGAAATTAAAACACAACTCAATCTGGACCTTTAATCTGTTTAACACACATCTTGATAACATCTGGTGGCTCAAATAACGGCTTTAATCTGTCTTATTTTACATTCACATAAATTTAAAATTAACACAATTTTGCTGCATCAACAAAATATTAAATTAATATAAATCTTCAATATTAAATTAATATTAATTATGATTATACATTGTTTTTATTTATCAAACATCATATTGTAATATTGCATTTTTTTTAATTCTATGTATCACAAATTCTGACATTTCATTGGTTCAAATTCATATAATTATTAAGTCAAGCTAAATAATTATAAAAAATAATATGCATGCTAAATAATTAATTATCACTATGTTAATCTAAATAATCTATAATTAAGAAAGAATAGATGGGTTGGGAGAGAGAAGACGTGGAGGAAAGAAGAAAGAAAATATTTTGTTAGGCCTTGGAGTGCATGGCGTGGTGGGACCATGATGAAAACAAAATGAGAGGACCCCAGATAGAAGCAAATCGGTAAGACCGGGATGAAAATAAAACAAGAAAATTTATTAGTTAAAAAATCGACTTCGACTGTTAGACTTGTGACATTTTATAGTTTTCCTATGTAGGTTGCTGTCGAAGCTTGACACGACCTTAAAATTTGTTGGTCAAGACCAACTTCAAATTTTACTTTCGGATTAATTCTGAATATCGATAATATTTTCCGTATGAGGGATAAACTCGGAGAAAAGTTCTTTATGAATAATAAAAAATGAATAGTTTAGATTTTCCATCTTTAATATATAAAAAAAAAAAATCTGAATACCGTAGTGGTGGTTCTGTGACGAGAAATGCACTTCATCGATCTCATCTACATTTGAGTCAAAGAAAACGTGCATCAAAAACTCATTCAGAGTTAATCCGAAACGGATATGCAGCTCCGTTTCATTTCTTCTTCTTTTCTTTCATTTTCCTTTTCGATGTTGTGAACGAATGTACCTTCTTTTTTTTTAGAAAACAGATGAAGCCTTTTTTTAAATAAAAGAAATAAAAATTGTCTGATAAAATAAAAATGAAATTGAACCCTGAAAGAAAAAGAAAAGAATCCTCCTTTGGTCAAGGACGAAGAGGGTGTTAGAGGTGTCAATGCGTTAGGTTGGGGTCGGATTCGGGTATGGTTATCATTATTTTACTATTTTTCTTAATCCGATCTGAACACTCTGATTATATTTGGGTCAAATTTTTTTAATCCATACCTGACCCAATCGGGTTACGGATTGATCCGACCCGACCTATATAAAATAATTAAATATTAATTAATTTATAATTAATCTTAATTAGTATATAATTAATATAAATTTAAGCTTTAATTAGTACCAAGATTTTAAAATATAATTTGAATATGCGTGCAGAGAAGTCTTGCATAACACATATGTGGTATGCGGTCGCATATGCGGATATATATGCGGTAGCACATATGCGGTTTGTATTATAAAAATAGATACATAACTTATATATATTTAATATATTCAATGGTATTACACAAAAGACATGTGTGATATAGTGGAAATTCTACTTACTCCCAGCGCCTATGTGGCAAAATGTATAGCCAAGCATATAAGATCCGTATTTTTTAGATTTTCTATGGCCAAAATATATATGCGGTCCGCATATTGGGTTGATCGGGTGCATAGTGACAAATTCGTGATTCGAGAAATATTCGGTGAGGTCAAAAATTCAACATTCGGATATAATACTAATATAATTCGGGAATAGTTCGTTTTATATAATATTAATAAAATATATTTTATAATGATAAATATTAAAAATATAAAATTTTATTTAAAATATATATTATATATTTTTTTACCGAATAATTCACGAATAAAATATTTTTTTGACTAAAAAAACGCACTGTATATTAAACTAACGAATTATTCGTGAAAACAAATTATTCACGAATAATTCATGAATCTTGTCACTATGATCGGGTGTGATTGTCCGAAAACGCATATGCGCCGCATAGAACCACATTTTATAACACTGATTAGTACTAAATCACAAAATTACTCAAAAAAGCACAATTAATCGGATCAAGTCGGATTGACTCAAAACTGACCCGACCGATTCAAGTCAAAAAATTAAATCCATACCTGATCGATTTATCTTCGGATCATAACGAGTCGGATTAGATTATATTAACCCGATGGATCAGATCAATAATTGACACCCCTACCACATATCGTTGCATCACAGCTCGTCTCCATTATTACAAGATTAGATGTTCTTGACTCTTGAGTAGGGGTGTCAATGGGTACGGTATGGGTCGGGTGGAGATATTTTCATTATCATACTCATGTTAAATTACTTTTACCCATACCCTACCTTTACCCATTAAAATTAGACTTACCCATATCCTACCCTTACCCGTTAAAATAAACAGTTAACGAAACAGTAATGGATGCTAACGAATAATACTAATGTATTACTTAATTTATTATTATTTATAAAAAAAATATGAACTCATTCCATTCATACAAATACGTATCTATTTTACTAGTATAAAATAAAAATATAATTATACAAATAATTGCAACTTGAGTCATTTCAAAATAAATAAATTAAAAAATAAACATCTCTTGTCAAACTTTTTAAGTAAAAAAATAAAATATATTAAAAGCAAAAATAATATCTTATCTAAAATAAAATCTAATATTGTTCATTTAATCATTTTAAGAAGTACTCTACTAAATATTATTCAAACATTATAACTTATAAGATGGTTAAACTTGAAAAAGATAATAACTATAATTCCTAGTAATTAACTCATAAAAATCGGGGCAACTAAAAATACTCCGAAGTTGTGCGTTAATGGTCTGGACCGAGTTTGAAACTACTAGCTATTAACGCACAACTTCAGATTGTTCTTATCAATTCCCTATTTTTTATTTTATTTACCAAAAAATTATTACATGAGATAATTATATTGAAAATAATATAAGATTCTTAATAATTTACCTTATGGGGTAAACGGTTACAAAATAATTTTTACTCATACCCTTACCCATTTACTTAACGAAATAAATTTTTTACCCTTACCTATATCAAATAAGTTAACAAAATTTTTTTTATCCGTACTCATCTTATCGAATACGGTATGAATCGGATAAATGAATAAAAAAATATCATTGACACCCATACTCTTGAGGCAGTAGAGAAATTCGTTGGTTTCATCCATTTCCGTAGGTGTTATAGCGTAACGGAACACCTAACGAACATTCCATGTTATGCATATTTGGAGTTCCATTGAATGTAGTTGATTTTGCTTTTTCCTTTTTTTTTTGAAATTTTGTGAGAAGTAAAATTCAGTACTTGTATTTTGATTCAAATTTATAATGAACTTATCAAGAGAAAATCACCAAATATAATTTTAATGGATGGCCACAAATCAACAAAATAATTTTCGATGGATTCAAATTTCTTGAGAGAGAAAAATGCTATATTCAAATTTAATGGATGGTCGAAAAATCACTTTCTTTTATTTAATTATAATAAACCATTTTAATCCTCTTCCATTAATGGAGTGAATTTCACTCTGTTCTGTCATCCTCTCCAATTCTGCCATGCTATACAACATCTAAGTACAGAATCGGAAAATAATGTAAGGTAGGCGTTAAATTAGAATGAGCTATAGTTTACTTTGCAATTTGTATCAAAGACGTTTACATTTGCTTTTTCCAGAAACTATAATACGTTGTGTAAATTAATTTCCACAGCATAGATTAATTCTATTCGTATACTTTATTAACAACTCGGAACAACTGATTAAATAAGTACAAAAATAAAAATAAATAAAAAATATTTTCTCTATGAAATACTAAATGATCCATCGAATATTGATATCCAAATCAATAACTGTTTTACAATTAATTATTTGTTTCTATCGGCATTTGAATAACTAAATGAATTCTAAATCATTTTAAAGTTAACATATCCAAGAGAACTAATTTTTGATCTAATGACAAAAACAATCCCATCTGTATGAGAAATTATAGGTTCAAAAGCTCAATAAAAATCCTTTATAGATATTAAAAATGAGTAACTTATACTTCTATCTTTATTACTAAAAAAAGTTAACATATCCAATTACAGATATACGAGGACAATTTTTTAAAATTAATTTAGATAGTGCGTGTTACTGAGGATTGCATTTTAACAATATGTTATTATGGGCTTCTAAACACCAGCATAGGGATGGGCTTGAAACATAAAGACATTAAATTTTCCTTTTTAATAAATTTGATTCCATGAAGTGTATGGAACTATTGGATAATTATTTAACCAGCGTGGTGTGGGGTTTCAATCTTGTATGGCCTATGGGCCCTCAAAACAAAGATAAACGCAACGTAGGATGGGTTTCAAAATGGGCCGATATCTAAGAACTTTGTGGGACGAACGATCCAAAAATAGTTTAATCCAACATGACAATGATCGGATTGGAGCATTTTTCATATGAACCGTTTGATCAACTATCAACGGTCCTGATTCAATAACAATAAATTTTCCGTGTATCAAAATTCATATTTAAACTTCTTCACAGCCGTCTAAATTTAATCTTTGTAATCTTCCAGAGAAAAATCGCTTCAGAGAATCTTCGCCCGACAATGAAGACCTCAATGAAAACATTTTCAAAAGTCGAATAAACCAATATTATCTGGTACCATATCCATGATCCCAACATAATACCAGCAAATCAGTAGCGGAGCTTCAACGAAGTATAAGAGGGGGCCGAAAAAAATTTAATGTAAGTTTGTATCAGCTTGTTAGCAGTATAAACTTTTGTGCTCTCTATTAAAGAATTAACACAAATCTTAATTAATTATCTCAATAACCATTCCTATGTTCCGTCAAAATAAATAATCATTTATTTTTTTATTTTGTAAATTAATAACATGTTTTAATTAAGTGCTCCCATTGATATTGCAAATTGTAAATTGCATTGAACTTCCTTATTTTGATAATAAATGCTCTGATTCATATTTCCTGAATTGCTTGCTCGTATAGCAAATCATGGTTTTACTATTGTTTAGAGCTATAGACTTAAGATGAGTATCAAAGTGCACTAGGATTAGTTGGTATGATACAGTGAATTGCAAATAATAATCAAACATTTCAACCTGTTTAACTTAAGATTTAACCAATATCCTCTAGGGGATTTTTTTAGAACTTAACTGGTGCATATTGTAACTGGGGACCTTTTTTTTTTGTTAATAGACTGTCAATATCAGGTTTCATTATCTGGTGTGGTTGATCAGAAATTCCTGCCTTTTCACATGTTAGGTACAATATAGAAACCTCTTTAACTCTATACAAGCACAATCAAACAACAGAAAGGCAAGATTATAACTACGTCTCTAATTACACATTAACATATTGTTGAAATTATTAGAGAGCAGTTCTGTTTGTGTATACGTCATTACCCATTTCAAATCTACCCAGATTTTCACAAGGAACTTTAGTAATTCAACATCAGTTTCTTCCTATTGCAATCAAACAGATGCTACACCTGGAAGACGCATTGGTAATGTAGTTTTAATTGACGAAGCAAATCAAATTACATGGCAGAGCTTTGCTCATCCAATCAATATCTTCCAGTTTTTATTAATAATAATTATTATTAAATTAATATTATTAAAAATAAGAGTGAAAATCATACAATTTCAAATATACGAATGGCAGCGCGCCACTACATGTCAATGGCGCGGACGAAACGCGCCACTGACAGTGGTGCGTTTCGTCCAAACCCCACGCAAGTGAGATAGAGAGGCGCTGCGCGTTTTGTATATATAAAAAGCAAACGCGTCACTGCCAGTGGCGCGTTTCATAAAAATAATGAAACGCGCCACTGTTATTAGCGCGTTTTATAAAAATAAAGAAATGCGCCACTGACAGTGGCGCGCCATTCGTATATTTGAAATTTTACGATTCTCACTCTTATTTTTAATAATATTAATTTAATAATAATTATTATTACTACAAACTGAATATCTTCTTATGGGCTCAGCAGCTCAAAGCATCAGTCTCTAACTGTGTGTTCCCAACAAACTCTTTCAGTATATTACTCGTTTGAAACTATTAGGGAGAAGATTGTGGCATGTATAAATTAGAGAAATAACTTGCATTCTTATTGGCATCTCGAGCCACAAGGAAATATAACAATTGCATCTCATGCAGCTGGGTTTGAAAGGCCTTAAAATTTTCAATCAAGATTCTCATAAAATTGCACAGATAGTCTGATGGCACCAAAGCGGTATGACAATTTGCAATAGGAATTATTGGAAATTTATAATTTTATCATTATTCTATGAATTTAAGGCCGTTCAACCAATCTTTAAAGTTACTTAACTTATGTGACCTGCTATTGGCATGTGGATTATATGGCATTTGTTCATCTCAAACACGTGCAGATATCTTCAACCCGGAACTATAACAGAGAAAATTTATGATAGATTTGAAATGGGTATATACAATGGCTCGTGTGAGATATTGGGGGCTGGTTGAGATGGTGCAGCTTAAAGGGTAGAAACTATTTTGAGATACCAGTTTTCTACTTTCAACGTAAGTGGAAAATCCTGTGTGACTTCATGCAAGGAGAACTGTTCATGTGATTCTGTCGTTTATTATGATCAAGGGAGAAAGTGCTTTCAGTTTGGACTGGTGGCTGGTGTAAGAAAGGTTTATGGTGAAAATGGTCAAAATTTCTGTGGTAAAATGTAAAAGGAGAAAAAAGATGGAGAATCTATTTATTCTGTGGTAAACTGTTTGAGGATTCGCAATAGGAAAGTAAGTGTTATTTCTTCTGGCACAGAGATCAATTGAACTTCCATTTTACAAGAAATGATCATAGCTCTTTGGAAAAACAATAGGTTGGTGTAAATTTCCAATCTCAGGAAATTTTAATAGTTATTTTTTGTCTGTTTCATTTCATTTCATTTTAGTTTCTTTTTTTTCTTGTATCAGAGTAGATTGCATACTGATACGCAAGAGAACAGAAAACATTGTCTCACATACATATTTATTGTAATAGTATGAACAAACTTTTGACTGTTAAAAGTTATCCTAGTGCTTTATTATTGAGCAATACTTGCAAGTTGTACCGTTTTCCAAAATGCTCTCTTTGTTTTTTTAAACCTTGGCAGTGGCAAAATTAAACAATCTCTTTCTTAGGACCTTCACACTGGTACTCCGCAATACTAGACCAGTACCCAGTAAGCTCTATGCTAGAATTAAATCTCTCGCACAGACAACTAAACGGAAAATTGGTTAAAATGAATTAAAAATAAATTTATATACATCAGGTAATAAATTGAAGATAAACTTCTCTCCTTTACTGTTCATAGAATCATTTTTTCCTGAAGTTTGTTTACTTCTTTTATTTAGGACATTCTGTGGTTCTCTTCAGTTTTCTCATTCAAGTTTACCATAGCACGGGCTTCAATTATCAACCCAAATTTTCTCTCTATTTTCCGGGCTTCTTTTTGGTAAAAACATTTTTGGAACTTCTTTCCTAAAATGCATTGGGCTGTTCTTTCATACCTCCTTTTAATACACCTTTCTTTTCGTCCTGAAATTGCCGGTTCACAAGTAAAGTCAAAACACTAACCATCAATCTTAGTTTCATTGACTATCACTACCGCAACATATTTATTAGTTTTATTTTGAACTACTACCACAACATATCCCCTTCTAATAAGAATATGAACAAAAAAAGGGACAAGAAAGTCTTGTTTAAAAGTATGGCAAACAAGTTGGACTATATGGGTTTCAATAGGTTTTCTATGTAGTTGTATTTTCTTAGAAGAGTGACAATTTTCCCAGTGAGTTGACAGTACCAGAATAATGAAGATGTTAGTTTGTGACTTGTCAATCCTTAACTGGATTAATTACTTTATTGTATCTCAGTACCGTGCCGCCCTCGCCAAAAAAGCATTGCCGGACTGTTATTCTTCATATTAAGTTGTTAACTTGACTTCTATGTGTTTTTTTTTTGTTATTTTGCATATTTATCTTACCATTTTGTCAATAAGAGTTATCCTGCAGTTCATGCTTCTAATCTCGTACATTATTTAGTAATTCAGTGTATGTGGCCATAATTTGTCAAATTTTGTCATCCAAGTAACAACACAAAACCATTTTTTCTACTCAAGCTACTGGAGAACCACAATATCTTAATTGCTAGTCATCTAAATCCATAAATCAAATGATAATTGAGGTACTTAACATCTCCATTTTCATTCTTCTGACAGATATATATGCTACTGCATTAAAGTCCATTAATTGCAACAAAATTTGTCCGTCAGTGCTGGACTAATTTGAAATTAACTGATGATTCATCGTTTAATTGATGAAACCGCGCGCCCCTTCTAAGCTGTCTGAATTCAGTGAATTTACTGTTTCCATTAATTTTTTTATTATTTCAAAACAGCGGATATACATTTATCATGCTATTTTCAGCACGTCATCTAAAATCTTCTGAGCTTCTCAGATTTTCAGATTTTCTGGTTGAATCAGCATTAAAATCAATTTCATTTAATGTACTTAGTACTTCAGACAAGATCGATCGGGTCATGATTACTGAGGTAAAGCTTGGCTTACATTTCCTCAGATAACATAAGGCATATATGTACCGTTCGTGTCAGATAAGTAGCCCTAAATGCATCATGTAACTGTCTCTAGCATTTAATAATGTCGTGAGCATGATCATATTATTATGAGATAATTGGAAACTTCAACACGCACTGAAGGGATCAAATATTAATAGAAAAAATTATATTTATCAAATCGCAAAAGGTGACACTATTTATTACTTTGAAAATGAAATCGATGTTATACTAATCGTTCATTAAAAATACATGTTCTCAAGATGACAAGGCAATACTCCATTAAAAAGAAATCAAATTGAAAATTGTAGTGCGCAAAGAAAAACAAGTTGCTTGTGAAATGCGTAATAGATATTTCCGCTTCTAGCTGCCCCTCTAGTAAGTTCTTAAGTTTTTCGTTTCCATATATATTTGTCTAATTTATAACAAAAGTGTCAAATAATGGGTCGCCGCTTCTTAATTATTATTATGATATCAGCTATATCAGAACTGGTAGATCAATACGCCTCTTGTATGCACCTTAGTTATAGAATCAAGCATCACTAAATTCCATGTTTAACGACATTCAACTACTTTTTCAGACTGGCTAACAAGAAACCATATATTTCTTTTACAAATCACACCTATCACTATCCTACATTAAATCCACTTGTTTGTTACCACTCTTTTAACTGTATCATCCCTCTTTAAATACATAGCACCGTTCACTTCCATTCTAAATCATTTCAAACCTCTCCTCCATTATGTCTTCTTCTTCTTCTTCTTCTTCTTCTTCTTCTTCTTCTCTCCATTGGTTGTGCTTAGTCAGTACCATATGGCTCCAAGCCATTAATGGCCCCAATTCAGATTTCCCTGTTTACTCATCCCAGTTGAAGGATACGAAGAATATCTCACAAGTGCAACTCAACTTCCTTGCATTTGCCTCAGATGCAGGAAAGCTCTTCGGTTGGTTTTCCGGAGTGGCCGCAATCTACCTCCCTCTTTGGCTTGTCGCACTGACTGGCGCGGCTTTTAGTCTGGTCGGTTATGGTGTTCAGTATCTCTTTTTGGACAACTCTAAGCTAGAATACTGGCATCTATTTAGTCTTACTTCTCTAGCTGGCAATGGAATATGCTGGATAAATACCGTGTGCTATATAATATGCATCAGAAATTTCAATTCTGATAGCAGGGTTGCAGTTGGCATATCCACTAGTTATCTGGGTTTAAGTGCTAAGCTGTATACAGTTATAGCTCATGCATTTTTCCCGAAAGCAAAGTCGCTAGCTAAGTCTTACCTCCTCCTGAATGCGATTGTTCCAATGATTGTTACCATATTGGTTACACCGTCACTGAGAATACTTAAATCTACCAAGGAAAGAACCAATTCAGCTTTCCTGTTCATGTTTGTCATCACATTGGCAACTGGAGTATGTGCTGTGGTTGGGAGTATTGGCACAAAATCTTATGGGTCCTCAAAGAGCACATGATTAGCTTGGGAGTACTGTTAGCCTCTCCCATGCTTGTACCGGTTGGTATCAGCCTCAGAAACACCATGAGAAATATATTGAGAGATAAGAAAGAGAATAGGATTCATGATTTGAGAATTGAAGATGTAGAATCAGCCAAAGAGATGAAGGAAGAAGGAGAAGAAGAGGTGGTACTGGAAGTTGTACCTGTATCTGTACCAGTACAGGTACAAGCCATCGAAGAGAAAGAGTGTGAGGAAGTTGGAGGGATGCAAATGCTAAAGAAGATGGACTTTTGGTTGTACTTCATGAGCTACATGTTTAGTGCCACACTAGGGTTGGTTTTCTTAAATAATTTAGGTCAAATTGCAGAGTCGCGGGGTCTCAGCGACACTTCAACTCTGGTGTCTTTATGCTCCTCTTTTGGCTTCTTTGGTCGTCTCATTCCTTCTTTCTTGGACTACTACTCTATCAAGTAATTCCTTTTTTCTTAATCAATCTCTTTCTCTATATTCCATTATAATGATATTGAATCTGAAAAGGTATTGTTTTTTTTCCCTGCCGCAACCTCTCCATTAATTTTCACAGGTTTCCTATGATTTATCTGTGAGGCTGTTATCAGCATGCTTCATTTCAGCATTCTTGAACAAAATACTTTATCTATTGGAGAATAAAAGTTGATTTCTACTAGGATACTATTTTTTTCTTTACTTTAGTATTATGTCTATTGTTAAAAAAATTAGAGTTGATCGTCTTATTAGAAGTTAAGGGTGACTAAAGCTGAAAATTCTAATATTTCCTTTTTTACATTCACAAGATATTACAAATCTATAATGTGGACAAGAAAAAAGATTGGTTTGTGCATTTAATATACCTAGAAGTTTTCTTGTTCTGTGCTACCCATTTCTACTAGGGACCACTTTACTTTTCAGAAAATTTGTTGTACCAATAGACTTATGTTTTCTTATATCTGTATTTAGGAGGGGATTCTCTATTTCTAGAACAGCATCAATGGCAACACTTATGGCGCCATCGGCAGGAGCATTTTTCCTCCTCCTACATCCAAGCAATTACATACTATTCATCAGTACTGCCATCATTGGTGCTTGCACAGGGGCGATTACGTCATTTGCTGTTTCGGCTACGTCAGAATTATTTGGCACCAAAAATTTCGGGGTAAATCACAATATTGTGGTTGCAAATATTCCAATCGGCTCATTTTGTTTTGGGTATTTTTCTGCATCTCTCTACCAAAGAGGAGCCAAAGGGAACTACAAGTGTGTTGGAAACAGATGTTATGCTGATACTTTTCTCATCTGGGGATGTTTTTGCACAATTGGTACTGTATTGTGTACATTCTTATATATACGATCAAGAAATATCGGAAGAAGATTGCAGTCTCATTAGAAAAAGCCAATGATTGTTCTAGATTTAGCTAATAGTACTAGAATTTCTTATAGGAATATAGTTTATTTTTAATTTGTCTCCTCATTTGTTTCTTAGACGGAGACATCATTACTTGCCTACTTGGACTCATGTTCAATGTATTATATACTCTCAGGTGGCTCCAACAATGAATAGATATACAAAAACTTTTATCCTGATTTTATTTCTAGTAGTACAAATCAATCTATTTTTTTGTGAAAAAAGTGGTATATTACCACAGGTTAATTTCATTAAGAAACCATGGGTTCAAAATATCGGTACCATGCACGTCCTGGTACCGAATAGGAGATAACAAATATACCTACTTGTTTACGTTCAAGCACAATATCTGTCCCTAAGACCCTAACGCAAGAAACATTCTAATAGAGTTTTAAAAGTACCCCAGGAAATATTACAACCATAGTTATTACACAAAATCCAAACTGAACCACTAAAATTCTAACTCTTTACTTGCTTCCAAAATTTACCGTGTTTCTCCTCCACACCCACATCCTTCTGTCCAAATCAACTTGCGCAAGACTGCAAGGTGGACTCTTTCTTGGATTGGTCACGGCGTATCATAAACATTAGAATGGTCATTGGACCTTTCGGAAAAAAAGAAAAGAAAAGAAAATACAAAGATGGACGTTGAATACAATGTGTCGCTGTTTCAATTGAATGTGCGGCAAATAGCAAGCTCAAAAAGACCCCATTGAGTAGAAAATAATGCAGTGGTCCAAACAAATTAATATATATGAGATTGTAGTTCGCTGTTCGGAGAACCGGTCTTTTGCACTTTTGATCCAGTAAAGATAAATATTTTCCACGTCGAAGCCCACAAGTTCGGAAGAGATAAAATTTGAAAGAATTTAGTCTCTAATATTAATTCTTTTCACTTGCATTTTATTTTATTTAATAATGTTTTACTTGTAGTTCTTAATATTGCTGCATTTTGGCTTTGATTGTAGGTATTTGAAGTTTGTTGAGCATTAATTTGGATGCTTTCCAACTTCTAAGTGATAAACTGGATATTTTGGACACTGAAGATAAGTGTCCGGACCGCACCACTCTCGTGCGGAATACATAAGAAGCAGCACGCGGACACAAGCAATTTGAAGTAATCTGATCGCCATGCGGACTACAAACCAATATGCACGGATCTCATGCTCGCATAACTAATTAGCAAAATTTTAAGCAGCCAAAAAATAAGATGTGAGGGCCCTAACGCCCTCTTTGTGAACCACACATGAGCAAATATGATAGCTGCTAAAAAATCAGCAGCTGCCATCTATTGTGATTCAGGTCTATTTGAGGCAACTCTTGCAGTTATTTCTCACCATCTCTGGTAAAAAATTTCATTTGTTTTTGAGGAGAATCAAAAACAAAAAGTGGAGATCAGAGTCAATGCATGACTCGAGTAACAAATTGAGCCAGCAATCAAATTTTGATTTTATTGTTGTATCTCTTACTTATTAACAGTTATGTATTGTTACTATAATGTTCTTAGTATTATCTTTCTTTATTTTGTTAGATCTAATCATAATTGGCTAGATCTGTTAGTTTTTAAGACTATGATGACTTAAAACTTGAGTTTTGACTATGATTTGATATTTTTATCTCTATTATCTGTGATTTTATGTGTTATATATTATTTATATATTTTGATTGAGTTATTGTATTGATTTGAATAATTTGTAGGTAGATGACATACCTAGCTAGTATTGGTTTCTTTGAGACAAATACAATTGCACCACTTGATTAGACTACAAAGGTGGGCTAAAATCGATATGTGGACCAAAACAGTACCCGAAAGGTGAAATTTCACTTAGATCGAAAAATCAAGTATGCTTTAGAAAGCCAGCATCAAAACCTGAAGGAATTGATCAAGACATAAAAGTGCAGTTATTTGACTTTTTGAGTGAAATTTTGATATTTTTTAGATGTTAAAGAACTTGACCAAACTCTTTACAGACCAGAAAAACCATTTTTTTATTCGGATTCCAATGAGTTACAAATAACAACGCACGAGTTTCAGATATAAATCTAGCATATTAGATATTTGAATTAGATTAGTTGATTTGTTGAGACTCGGATCACTTTTTACTTCGAATTATATTGGGACAAATATTTTACAAAAATTATGTGTTTTTACATTTAAAATTAAATTACTCAATTCAATTATATGATTGCGGATCCTATCAGATCAAACAATCAGATTAAATTAATAAAGTATAAAACTCTAAAAATAGCATAGCTAATGCATATATATGATTGGTAGAGAGGTTATATTTACTAAAGAAATTTATGAATTATATCCATTTATTAAATGAAAGTTATCATTTATTTTAGCGATTTAGAAAAAAAAACACTGAGTATAAAATCTTAACTATAAAATATCTTTATACATATGGCAAGAATCATATGAACAAAATATGAATAAAATTATATGTCGGATAGTCCTTTTTGGTTCAGGCCAATTTAGATTCGAATAATTTTCAATTCAAAAACCACATTGTTTCATATCATTTTTTCGGTTAACAAGTCACATTGGTTTAGATATTTTATGTTCATATACTTAACATTTATAGATTTATTTAGATTCAGATTTCTTTTAGTTCGATTAATTACATGTTAGGATCATTCATTTTTCTGATTTTAGAAGATTCTAATCAGATTCAAATCAATTAATTATCAAACATACTATTTTGATGGAAAATATATTTTGCCTGGAAACTCACAAAATTGAGAAATGACTAGTTCTCAATGAATGATGTCAAGTAGGGTCAAAATTAATTTCTGTTTTTATTAAATGTATGGATAGAAACTCTACCCGACCCTACCAATTAAAGGTCGAATGGGCACGAGTTAAGCTGACTGATCAGATTAAATTTAAAAATATAATAAATAATATATATATATATATATATATATATATATATATATATATATATATATATATATAGAGTAGAGATACCGTGAGCTTAAGCTCACGGAGGCCTTTCGTGAGTTTAACTCAAAAAACATATCAAATCATTTCGAAATTTTAATTTATCATTATCATTAAATTCTTTATATGAAAATCTCATGGGATGCAAAATTTTGGAGCGTTTTGAGCTTTTTAAGTTGTGGTTTTTAATTTTTAAAAATCATCTCTAAAAATAATAATAATATATTCAATACTTGAACATCATTTTAAAAAATTAAAAACGGTGACTTAAAAAGATCAAAACACTCCAAATTTTTGCATCCCACAAGATTTTTATATAAAGAATTTAATGAGAATAATAAATTAAAATTTCGAGATGATTTAGAGAAATCAAATAAGAACTTGGCATATATAGTGGTTAATGTTGAGGTCTCAAGCTCAAGTTCTAAGAATGTTAATTGGATTAGGTCGTAATTTTTTTCAATCCGATTAAGTCAGTCAACACTCTTTTATGTAAGCTTGATTCAAATGGGTTACGGGTCAGTCCCGACCTCGACCGGAACCAGGTCCGTCCAATCCAAGTATCCAACTCAAATAATCTGACTAACTATTAAACTATTATTCTTGTGTATTCTTATATAACTTATTTTTAATTAATAATTTAATTATTTCCTATTTTCAAAACTGATTAAAAAAACACAATAAACAGATCGGTTCGAATTGGCCCGAGTCATAAGCAATTAACCTTTGATGGGTTAAAAGTTCTTCCAGTACCCACCTTAAATTATTTTGGGTCGGTCAAAATTTGACACTCATCTATTCCCAAAATATTTTGAAATTTAATAAAGAACATTTAAATAATTTGGAAATTTTATTAAATAATCAAGAAAAAAATATTTGAATTTTTTGTGGGATGACCTCGTGATACGATCCGTGTAATCGTGTCAGATATCATGGAGTTTCAGATTATATTTTTAGTTTTAATAATTGAAATAATAAAAAATAATAAAATGGTATGATGGTATGTTGGAATTGCTCCTCTAGCCTGGAACTAATTTGAAATCCGACACTAATTTTTTTTTTTACAAAATTTATATGTTTTAATTAATTATACTTTTATCATTTTTAATAGTTTATTATATTTAATTATTTATTCAATGATTTAAAAAATATAGTTAGAAATATGATATTATTATGTTTAATAATATGTTAAATATGATATTATTGTGTATTTAATAATAATATGTAGTTAGAAAATCAGAAGAGAAAATTATAAAAAATAATGAACTAGAATATATATATGCATATATACATATTTTTAATAAATAATAATGAACTAGAATTTATTGAATAAAAACAAATTATTGTGTTTTACAAAAAAAAATCAAATTATTCTGTTTTGATTAATTATTTGTATAATGATTTGTTTTTTTTTATAGTTTTAAAAAAAATATTTAGTTATTTTATTATATTGAATAAATTTTCATAATTTAGCTTATTTTTAATTGATTGTTTAATTTTTATAATATTTTTATTCCATTTGATGCTCTTGAAGAATGAACAGAGACGAAGATAAAATTAAAATTTGAGTACCTCATCTTCAAATGATCATAATTTTTGATAAAAATTCCATAAAGACATACTACATGATCATAAAAAAATCACAATGAGATCTACAATTTGGTGAAAAAATGAGAACAAATTTCAAATTTGATCCCAAAAGAGCTAGGGTTTAAATCCAACAAACCATCATACCATTTTGTATTATTTTTTTATTTTACTTACTAAAAATAAAAAAAAATCTGATGGAGCTTCATTCAAGCCCATTTACGTACAAGTCATTCATGGATCATATGATCATGTCATATATACAAATACATCCACGGGCGGATATAGGATTTCGGTCAGGGTGGCAATTATCGGATTTAATAACTTATCGGGTTCAAATCCATTAATTAATCGGGTTTTAAATAAAAATAATAATAATTTAATATATATTCTTATCTAATAAAAAACTATCAAAATAATATCCTTTTACATATAAAAAATAATAACAAAATAAAACTCAAAGTGATAAATAATCAAGTTGATGATGAAAGTTTTCCTCTACGGAACATCATATTTTGAAATCTTTGTATAATTATTTCATTATGTACGATATTAAATATTTTTTTCTCAATAAATGTAATTAAACAATCTAGGGGCGAAAAAATTTCCTTGCTTCTGAAAACATTATCTAAAAATACTATTTTTTAAATTTCAAACATTTTTTCTCAACTACCTCCTCCCTAGATAATGCTAAGTCCGCCCCTGATACACCCGTTGAGTTAGGTCAAGCATTCACGACTTCATTGTCACGACTTCATTGTCATCGCTGTTGTTATAATTATTGTTATTGTTTGTTTTTTCCCCAATAAGCAAGGATAAATTGTATTAACATTAGAACCTCTTTGAGACACATTTCGTGTAAGTGTTTTATTTTGTAATGCTGATTAAGATTATCGGTTAATTTTCATGATTTAAAATCGTCAAATTTAATGTAATAAAATACACTGCCATAAGTGTCATTAAAATTGTAGTAAATGGATTCTCCTTATCATAAATATTAAATAAATTTATTGCTAACAATTTATATGTTAATGACTTAGGGAGTCCTAAATTTTTAATTTCGACAAAATCCCCTCAGAACTATGTAATTTATGACGAACTCCCTCTAACTGTTAAATTTTGCCGCCTAATTCTTAATTTTAAAGTTTGAAATGACAATATCCTTGTATACCTATATTATAATATTTAAAATAATTGTGTTCTATGAATATTTAATTGATAGAAAGTTGTAAATTATTTTAAAAATTATAAGAATTTAATCAAATAACATAACACAGAATACGATTTTATATGTATTATTTTTACAAATATATATACATATAAATAATTATAAATCATTAATTTTTTATCAAAAAAATTTACTACTTTTTACGATTTGGGTGTTACATTTTAGTTAGCTAGTAATGATGAATGCTACAAATCGGTTCTTGTTAAATGGTTGATGAACTCAGAAATTACATTTCAAATGTATGTCAAGTATAAAAAAGTGAAAATATTTAATTAAGTTCCAATAATATTATATTGTCAATATTTAATTAAGCTTCTATTATTTTTAAAATAATTAATAACTTTCTGAATCCCATCAATTACTTTTTTATCAAAAAATTCAGTGAATTTACTTAATCTTCTTATACCCAATGTAAAAATAATAGTATAGAAAATATCTATGTAACCACGATTATGTGACCAGTTGTATATTGCATTTTGTATTTGGTCTAAAAAATTTCTTTTAACACCCTTTTTTAAAAATAAATTAATAAGATTCATATTCATAGTACCGATATGGGTTATGGAAGAAATAGATAAGATTAAAAAAAAAATTATGGCATTACCACAAAGAACACATATCAGACAAGCACATCAATTTTGTAGCATAGGACATAATGATGATACCAAAGAAATTAGGAGAACCTAGAGTGATTAATCTTACAACAATGAATAGAGCTCTTATGGTAAAAAATATGTGGCATTGGTTGAGCAAGAAAATCTGAATTGCCACTAAATATGTTGAGCATGCATGATTTGCATATTAGACCTTGGTTGCAGAGGTAAGTTACACTTTTCTAAAGAAGTTTGAAAGAAATAAAATATTTCTTTCTGATGTCAACACAATTTCACATTGGAAATGGACAAAGAGTTCAATTCTGAATAGATGTTTGGAAAAAATAATTCAAAAGTTTAACATTCTAAGCACATACGCATAGTAACTTGACATATTAGTGGCTCAAACACTCCAAAATACGCAAAATCAACTTCTTATAAGAGAAATACACACTTTGAGTGTTCAAAAGCAACAAGTGGAATTACTACAATACATCTCGAAAGTGCAAATACAAGAGCAATGTCAGAATAAGATAATATGAAACTAAACAACATCAGGCCAATTCACGGTAAAGTCTTTTTACCCATCAAAGAGAGACCCCGTAATTTCTTGCGGGTGTGTTTGGATGGTGTAGAATAGTACTGTTCTGGGAATAGCAGTACTGTTCTCGGATTGGCAATCATCCAAATACAAAATTGAAATCAAAAATAGCAGCAGAACAGTGCTAATCCGCTAACCCATAGAAAACATTGGGTTAGCGGATTAGCGTTCATGAGGGTAGTGAAAATGATAAGAAATTATTTTTTTCTTTGATATTAATATGGAGTAGTATTAGATAATAATTATTATTAAAAAATACTAAAAAATAATTAATTATTTTAACTATTCTCAAGTTACCATCCAAACAATATTTTACTAACCCGAAATAGTAAAAATTAGCACTGTTCTCATATTTCTCGAGATATCACTAACCTCACACTATTCTCAACTACTAACCCAAACAGTGATATTCTTTCACTAATCCTTTCACCATCCAAACACACCCTGCAAAATCAGTGTCATTTGGACACTACACCTGCCTACCAGAGTAGCGATTTTTCAATGACTACTATTTAAAAATCGATTGTTAACAGTGGACAATCTCATCAGAAAAGGGTTGGATCATTCCAAATATATGTCACATGTGTAGAAAAGAAGCAAAGTCAGCACAACGCACACTACACACAAGACATGTGATTTAAATGACAATGCATCAACTTCGATATCAGATAAACTTCACATCAACTTTTCAATGAGAGTGGTATGATACAGTCATGTTGGAACCATGAAATGACAGTCAAAAGAGGATGCAAGCAATGTTACAATTTATTGTATGGAGAAAAAGATGTACAAAAATTTTCAGGGAATAATACAAAAGCACAATGGAATTGCAGAGAGATTAGAATACTATCAATGGTTTTATCAACATAAATAAAGTAAAAGGAAATCCAGTCATGACAATATTTTTGTTGCAGCATTTACCATCGCTGAAAATTCTGATAAATGATCGACTGGAATGTAATTTTCCATTAAAAGAGGGATTGCCATGAATTTTCGATGATGCAAGATAATTCTGGTTAGTAGTGGCGGATGCAGGACTTTGGTCAGGGGTAATTATCGGATTGTAATAGTTTATCGGGTTCAAACTCATTAACTAATTGGGTACTAAATAAAAAAATAATAATTTAATATATATTCTTACCTAATAAAATTTATTAAAATAATAATATTTTATGTATTAAAAATAACAACAAAATAAACCTCAAAGTAATAGATAATAAAAAAATTCATTTACGTAACTTTATATTTTGATATTTTTACATAATTATTTCATTATACACGATATTAAATATATTTTTCTCAATAAAAATAATCAGACAATTTAGGGGGGCAAAACAATTTTCCGGGGAGAAAGAATTACCGAAAAACACTATTTTTTAAAATATCTATTTTTACATTCTGCCTATGTAAATCCACTCATTTTAAACCACATTGTGGTTTTATTAATAAAAATTTGAGGGCTAAGGTCCTCATCTTTTCATTACAAAAATATATATGTAGGTCCGACTGATAGTTTTTGAGAAGGAATTTAATTAGAAGCAAACATATATATTGAATTGTGTTATGATTTTTCATGAAATATCAGTTGCTACTGTAATTTAGATTTAAATATCTTATTTCAAACTAGATATGACTGATTTGAACTATTCAATTTAATATTCATATGAAAATTTATTAGGAAACTAATTTTATATTTTTTGATTAATTTCTCATATCAAGTCATTTTCTTTCCATCTGAAAAAAAATAGCAAATTAATTTAAAAAATATATAAATTTTAATTCGCTAATATATTTTTATATAAAAATTAAATTGAACGATTTAGACGATTATATCTAATTTGAAATAAAAATTTTTAATTCCAAACACACTAAACACTATGGTTGACAAACCACATAAACAACTCCATATATATTTGTTAATTTTCTAACAATTTCACGGTTCTGTGCAAACACGAGCTGCGGTGAGGTGCACATGGCTTTCCTATTGATGATGATGCATAGAAACAATTAAGTAGCCGGAAAACTGCTAAGAAGTGTTTGAGAGCAGATTGTTCTGCCAAAGAAGTAGAGGTGTCTATCGGATGGGTCAGGTCGGGTTCGGGTTTGGATTCGAACGGGTTGGGTCGGGTAAGTTTGATAAAAAAAATTGTCAGGTCACGGGTCGGGTTTGGGACGATTCGGTCCAGGTCGGGTCAAGTTTCAGTTCGAACACTATCAATTTTTTTCGGGTCTCGGGTCATTTTGGATCGGGTCGGGTCAGTTTTCAGATTCTTATGAGCTTAGATCATTTCCAATTTTGGGTCTGGGTCGGGTTTCAGGTCATCTGATATCGGGTGGTCTCGGGTTTCGGGTTGTTTCGGGTCAGGTCGGGCCGAATCGAATTTTTTTTGTCATGTTTTATTTCGGATCGAGTAGGATTTCGGATCGGATTGTATTTCATGTCGTTAGACTTTAAAACTTTTTTTGAGTTAATTTCATTAAAATACACAATAAAAGTAATAAATTTAAAAAAATTGTGCATAAAATAAATATACAATACATAATTGTAGTTTAGTTATATTTAAATCTTTTAAAATCGGGTCGGGTCGGATTTCGGGTTGACTGATCTCTGGTCATCTCAGGTTTCAGATCGTTCGGGTTTGGGTCGGGTTAGATTTTGAGTCGTCTAATTTCGGGTTGTCTCGGGTTTCAGGTCGGGATGAATTTCGGATAGTCTGATCTTGGGTCATCTCAGATTTCAAGTTGTTCGAGTTCGGATCAGGTCGGGTCGGGTCAGGTCTCAGACACTTTAATCCCAAGTTATCTCGGATTTCGAGTCGTCTCGGATCAGATCGGGTCCGATTCGGATCAGTTTGACTTTTTAAAAAAATCAGATCGAATCAAATTTAAATTCGGACATATCTGACAAATTTTTCAGATCAGATCAAATTTTACCACCTCTACAAACAAGTTATGAGTGCCGATCCAACTTCAGTGATCAATGAGTACCATAAAAATTAAATAATGGACAATATTTGGACGGCTCCAATTGATTGGGACTCGGTTTTTTTTACATGTACGCTAGCTTATCTGAGTCATCGCAGATCAAAATAAAATAAAATAAACAGGCTAATTATAATTATTAAATTACTTACACTAGTACACAATCTGCCTTTAATAGCGGTCAAAAACTATATTTTATAGCGGTCTAAGGGGGCTGTTAATGAGGAGAACTATAAAAAGTCTTAAGAACAGCTATTAAAGAATACCCTTTAATAATAGTTCTTATGCAACAACCGCTATTAAAGAGTATGCTTTAATAATGGTTATTATATAACAACCACTATTAAAGGGTTGTGCCGAATTTAAAAAAAATGCTGACAGATGTGATAGCTGCACAGCTGTCATATCCGTTAGCTTTTAAATTTTTTATTTTTTTCATTCTGAAACACAAATTTAAAATTTAAAATTTGAAAACTAATTTGAACAAAATTTTAGAATAAAAAATAATTTGAACATAAAATTTAGAACATAAAAATAATTTGAGTTTTAAATTTGATCACAATTTGAATATAAAGTTGAAAACAGAAAAATAATTTGAATTCAAAATTTGAACACAAAATTTGAAAAAAAAATAATCTGGGTTCAAAATTTGAACAGAAAATTAAAAGGAAAGAATAAATAAATAAATTTAAAAAGAACAGAATAAAAAATTTGTCCTAATTTTTTTTTAAATCTTGAACTTTTTGTTTGATATTTTGTGTATGAATTTTGAGAAATTGGGAAGATGAAGAGAAAATGAGAGATGAATGGGGGGTGAAGAGTGGTATATATATTGGTAAAAGAGTGATGAATCCGTGAGAATTTTTTGAGCGTTAGATCGATTAAAATGGACGTTGCAGATTAAAAAAATATATTGACGATCCGTGAACAGTGGTGCATATTCGCAGGACCCCTTTTATAGAGGTTGCTAATGAACAACCGTTATTAAAGGTTGACCTTTAATAGCGATTTTTTGGAGGGACTGCTATTAAAGGTACCCTTTAATAGCGGCTCTTTAGTAGAACCGCTATAAAATGCTTTAATAACGGTTGTTTAATAGCAACCGCTATAAAAGTTCAGTTTTAATAGTGGTTGTTATTAAATTACCGTTATTAAAGTCTTTTATAGCTGTTCTATTATATAACCGCTATTAAATAGAACTACAAAAGCCTTTTTGTCTGATAATGCTATCTAACCTAGACATGTACATCCGAACTTAATTGTTAATTGTGTATTTATAAAGTTTCATCTCGTATGTGATTCCTAGACATGTACATCCGAACTTAATTGTTAATTGTGTATTTATAAAGTTTCATCTCGTATGTGATTACTGAATAAGTATTTATAGAATCTTATAGAGCTCATTCCGATTTAATCACATACTCATTAGATGTAGATATCGCCACTTTAAGAGACATGTTTAAATCTCAAACACATACTCCACGCCGATCAACCTCTGGCAAGCCTCACGATTAGCAGCACCGGCCACACTGCGGCAAAGGATTGACAGGGCGAGCACTCCAATCTTTTATAACCTATGGAAAGACCGCAATAAACACATTTTCAAAGAACATATAAGTATTACGATCCTACAATAATTAAAATTGACTGAAATTTATTAATTATTTTTTGGAGAGAACATAATCCTTAAATATATTAGATATTTTTTATGACATGATAGATTATAATGAAAATATTAAAATCTTTAATAAATTTATAATACATCCGCTACATTAAAAGTTATATAATTTATCATATATATTTTCCTAAAAGTCATATCATTATGCTGAAAATTTTATCAAATTTGAAATTTAATTATACTTTTAGAAAAGTTATAATTACTGCAAAAGTAATTGATTAATTTATATTTATTTTTTATTTTATTTGTTATCATATTTTATATTGGAATAAAATGACATTTTTAGATTTTGATATAGAAAAATTATAATATAAAAATCACCCGTAATAAAGCATGGATAATATACTAGTTATATATCAAATATATAAGGATTTGCAATTATGGTTATCGGTTAGCTAAAACATTCCTATTATAATGTCATTGTATACATTCTATCTTGTAACTTTCTTTTTATTTTTTATATAAAATTCTCTACATAAAAGAGAAAGAAATAAACAATGATTAATGTGATTTGTGAATTATTATGGTATCAGGAATCAGGAATATATTTCAACTTGATAACAATTTAGGTATCACGAACTTGTCAAAAGCTAATTTAGTTAGGGATATTTTGGCAGCAACGGCAGCTAGATATTTCCAGTTGAGTGGAGGCATGCCATTTATGTTACCACAATACCACTACATCTAATTATTTCCTTCTGGATATTGCTATATACTCCTAGTACCTAAAAATGTGGAAAACAGTTCCATGAGCTGGTACATATATGCTTATGGGGTGTCAATGAGTCGGATCGGGTTCGGATTGGGTTATATTATTTTATTATTTTTCTTGACTCGATCCGAATTCGACTCAATTAAATTCTATTAAAAAATCTTGATTCATACCCGACCCGATGGGTCACGGGTCGATCCGATCCGACCCGTGTAAAAAAATTAAATATTTATTAATTATTTTTATATAATTTTAAGCAATAAAATATTGATTAATTTATAGTTAATCTTAATTAATATATAATTAGTGTATATTTAAGCTTTAATTAGTACTCACTCACAAAATTACTTCAAAAAAAATAATTAATCGGGTCGGGTCAGGTTGACCGAACCCGACCTGACTCGATTCGAATCAAAAAAATTAAATTCATATCCGACCCATTTATTTTTGAGTCATGTCGGGTCGGGTTAACCCATTAGATCGGGTCAATAATTGACACCCCTAATATATACACACACTTGAGATTCCCAGGCTCCTCTAAAATTATTTTGTTTTGAAATGGAATTTTCCGTGTCATTTAGTTAATTTCTATTATTCAGCCAAAGCCATATAATAATTAATTTGTAGTTTGCTCACGGAATAGTTTGAAATATTTAATTAATTACAACCTCATACAAAATAAATTAGCACGCTTCATTCTCTAAGAAAATGGATCATTTGACAAGATTTTGTCCCCTCCTATTTTTTCCAGTTTTTTTTTTACCTTTTAAATCAATTGGAAGCACAAGAAGTATCTGTTATTAATTGGAAGATATTTTGGATTTTGCAATTTTCTATGCCGAGTAAACAGGGTTGAAGAAGAAGAAAAAGAGGGACAACTTAAAAAAAAAGATACATCACTATAAACAAAAAGGAAATGAATAGTTATTTCATCTCTGGACCATTCAAATATCGTGAGAATATGTGCTCAATTGGTGGTCCAAATTACACCTCAGCCTACCACAAACTAACTTTGAAGCCAAATCATAGTTTGCTGCTAAGATCTATGAAAAACTTGATTCATAGTATGAACCAATCAGAGGAGGCATGGTAATAAATTCGAGGCTCCATTGCCTAAATGCACCTAGTGGTTGCAAAGAAAGAACTTAATTACAATTTACAATCAAGCTGAAATAATTTGAGTGGCGCACTCTTTCAACCAAGTGATAATTCGTGGTGGTCGATTTGGACAATAATTAAAGTTGCAATTGATGATTGTCGCTTTCAGTTGCCCATTTTACCATTTATACTTCATTCCAAATGGTGAGATCTAAAGAGACACTTCTCTAGTTCTATTTGGATGAAGGAGTGGGTTAAAATGAAGGGACGGTTTAGTGAAAATAGCTACTAACTCAAAGTTTAAAATAGTAGCTAAATCAGTTTTTTGTTGGGCTTATAGAATAACTACTACTTTTATTTATTTGAATAATTATTTTCTCATTCAAACATAGAATAATAAATAAAAATAGTAGCTAATCTATTTTTTTTTCACTCATTAGACTGTCAGAATAATAAAAAAAAACAATTAAGAAATTCTTCTGTTCAATAACTTGTTACTGGAGTAACTGCAAGTCTAGACTCCTTTAGAAATAAAAATAAAATAGCAGTGCAAAAAGAAAAATAATTAAGAATGATACAATCATCCGCTACAGTAGAATCTGTATTCTCTATATATTATTTCATACGTGAAGTAACTGTCTGAAATTATAAAGTTGGTCAAATTTAGGCCACGGTCGGAATAATCATAACACTGCCTTTTAAATTATTATAACAAACAGTTATTCCACAATGAAATATTTCAGAGTACATGAATTCCTCACAGTGGGACATACTTTCAATCTTTCATTAATGTCACCGAGTTGGAACTGAGTAGTGGGTAACATTGATAATGATACGAATCGAAAATGCACACGCCTAAAATCAAAGCAAGGAAAAATAATATTGTAAAAGCATAAATAATACAAAAAGAGTGAGATTGACACAGAGAATAGACAACATAAGTGCAGGATAAAAAGGTTTCTCAGTGTTCAAAGACACAGAGGCATTCAACATCGTTTAAACATGTTTTTGATTTCCTGTATGAGACGCTACACGGACCGAGAGGTATAACTAATTATGAATTTATATGTTATATAATTATATATTAATTGCTTATCATTATATATCCATAATTAAGTGATCACTAAAGTATATTTAATATGAACTAGTAAGTTGTCTGTGCCATGCAGCGTGCCCCATTTAATTTATAAAATATTATGAATAGTAATAATAATAGTTTGATAGAATTAACAAAACTATTTGGGAACAAAAATGTTAAAAGAAATTATTAAAAACTTAATCATACAAACATTTTTATATTAAATAATTTTAATTATATATGATCATACACTGACACATCAATTTATTTGCATAACTAAACTTAAAAATATAAATTTATATGCATTCCGATTGTCGTTCTGCCAGCAGCCAGCCCCATTAAAACACATGAGAACTATCAATATTATATTCAAAGGCTTTAATTACTCCATATCGGAGTTGTAGCATGTCTTATGCATTGCTAAACGAAGGATAACAACACATTACAGATATTACTAATCAACTAAAACTGTTTGTATGATTTTTTTTTCTGCGATAAACACTCAAGCTAGATATGAATGGCCACAAATAGAAACACAGAGAAATAAAAAGAGAATTTTTTTTTTATCGGGGCCAAGTCAACATAATAATTAACATCATCATAGAACCTGGAGAGGGCAGTGAAATATATTATTAGTATCAAATATATAAACAATAAAATTGAGCTTTAAATTGTTTTCTTTGAATTTGATTTCACATCATATTTGTAAACCAGACTAAAAGTTGAACATGGAGACGATATCAAATCATTACTTGATAGGGAATGCTTTGTTGCTTGTTAGTTGTAAGGAATGTAGTTCTTATTTCTATTTAATACATGATTTTATTAATAGTATGGTTGTTTTAAATAAAAGTCATCACTAAGAAATATTAACCAATGTATAGAGATGCATGCTCCAAACATATCATATTATCATTTTTTAAAATTTTATGTAAATTTTAACATAGATAAAAAAAATGCAACACTGCGCAAGCATACTGCTAATTATTTGGATTAATAGGTGAATAAAATTGCATTGAATGCACTTATTTTTTTTGTAGAATTCATCACTATAACTCTTCTTTTGCATTTGCTATGAATGGTTATAAAAATTAAAGACAAGATTATAGTTTAAACCTTGCAATTTTCTATTTGTGGCTCTATCGACAATGTGGGCTTAGCAAATAATTAGACGCGTCCATTATCTGTAAGATGGAAGTATTTAACCAAGTACAGTGATATATAAGAATAAATTTCGATTTGTTATTATGAGCTTCAAACTTTGACAACACTTACATATTAATTAAACACACATGTTCACCAAATTTCATATTTATCTGAGCTGCAGAGACAAAGTTTTACCCATTCTACTCCTAGCTGGTCGAGAAATTAAGAAAGTCCAACTTTGGTCAAAACAAAAAATCGGATAAATCAAATAAAATCAAGAAAATAAAAAATGCACATGATAATGAACCTCACTTTTCTTAACTCGTTTGAAATGATTGAAAACACTAACAACATTGAATATGGTTCAGTCACCTCAGTGATAAAAATCAAATTTCAAGTGTTGTACCGTAATAATCACTATTTAGAACTTTGAGCAATAATTTGCATAATTTGCATAATTTGTGTTCAACATCTAAATTTTTTTAATACCCTCTGAAACAAATTGCAGCTGAGCGGTGTGACGAAAACAGAGTACCGTATTGCTTTAAGGACATCAGTTCGTAATGATTTTGCAGAAGTGTATTTTCTTTATAGTGAACGATAAAGATCAAATATATCAATTGATCAATGGTTCATATGTCTTTCTCATGACATATAGATTATTCAGATTTTTAGATTAAGCTTCTTTTATAAGGAGTGTTATAGGAATCAACCTTTAAATGTGTAGAAATAAAGTTATGATAATTATTAATTTATGATGGATTAAATTAAAAAATTACCACCCTTATTAAAAAGATCTTGATTCCCAAGGGGTATGTTTTAAAATGACTCTCTCTTTTAAAGAAAATACAAAAAAAAAATAGAAAAGAGAAGAAAGAAAGTCGAGAGAGACCATTGCTCAATCTTGCCATCGGAATTTACAACAGTGTTGTCACATAAAGGATTAAGGAAATCGGCAATTAGAAACTCATTATGTTAGAAGATCTCGTAGCCGTTGTGGTGTACGCAACATCGAGAGAAGAGGACAAGACTTGCACAGTAACCTGATCAAGTTTAAGTTCAAATAATCGTGATCATTAGATAAAATAACGTTTTCGCTCAAGATTTTGATTCTCTAAAGTGGTTTTAGGAATTAAATTAAATCCATCAATTGATATCAGAAGCCATATTTATGAGAACCATAAGGATTTTGTTTCATTTTCATTTTAAAAATTCATAAATAACAGAAAAGTTGGATTTATCAAAAAATTTCATAATTTTTTTAGAGAATTAGTTTTTTTATTATATTCTCTATTGATACTGAATTTATGAGGATTTTCAAAAATATTTTGGATTTTAAAGGACATTTATCAGAATAGTAATTAATCTGAAAAATACAGTTTATAACTGATTTTTATTAAAATATGAATTTTAATTTATTTTCTCTAGAAAATAAATCTGATTTTTTTATAAAGTTTGAAATCTATCAATTAATATTTTAAATACATTAATTAGTGATTTAATGGGTCATTATGCCATTAAATATTACCATTAAGGAGTTAAATACAATACAAATTATGATATTAATTGAGTTAAAGTATGATTTAAGTATAAAATTTCAATAGTCTTAATTATGAGTATTTATTAGGAATTCTAACAGTCCATTAATTGAGATAATTATGGTTATGATATTTAATTATATTTAAATTGACCATTAATGTCTTAATATCAAGATTTGGACACAATATACTTATGCAAAATGCACAATTGTCTTACTGAACAAGACCTGATATTTTATGTTAGACTTTTGGTTTAAGGAATTGTATGAAGAAATAATTTTAAATCATAATAGAATTGTTTAAAATATATTTTTTAGTAAATAAATATTCATAATATCATCTCATCAAAATGAGTTTTCAGATCAATGATTATTTATTTTCTAATTTATAAAAGGTTGTGTATATGTTATACGTAAATACTAGATCAGCCCAAAGAAATGATAGTATTTATTGAATCATATATACATAGTAGTAGTAATAAATGAGTGATAATTATATGATCAATGTGTGATTAGTTTATCGTCCCAAAGGAAGGTGAACTAATTGACACATAAAGAATTATTGGAGAATATTAACTGACTTTAAAGAATACTTAATATTAAAAAATAATTAGTTGATGGAATTGTTTTTTTTATGATTTAATTATATAATTAAAATTTTGTATGTGTTGTTTATTTTTTGAAAATTTCAACAAGTATTGCTAGTATTAAGGATATTATGACTCTTAATAGTTATAACTATAAGGAATGGAGAGATCAATTGAAAATTATTCTTGGTTTGGTTGTCCTAGATGTTACGTTACAGAAAGATAAACTAACGAAACTAACTATCAAAAGCATAGAAGATGTTAAGATAGATGTCCCTTGGATAGGGTCAAATTGTGTATGTCTGAAGGTCATGCAAAAAACTATTCCTGAGACTTATAGAGGAATCATTTTTGAGACCACTATGGCTAAAGAATTTTAGGCTGATATTGAGGAAATATTTGTTAGAAATGAGAAGACCGAACTTGACATTGTCTTAAAAAATTTTACTGAAAATAATATTTTGATCAAGGTAACATAAGGGAGTAAATTCTCGAGATGACTCATATGGTTTCAAAGTTAAAAGCTATGAAATTAAATGTGTCAGATGACATGTTGGTTGTCATGATTCTTAACTCGTTATGTTGTAAGTTTGGACATTTTTTTATGAGTTATAATTATCAAAGAAAAATAGACAATAAAAGAGCTCATTTCACACTATATTCAAGAGGAGGAAAGGTTAAAGAATGAGACCATTGAAAGTGCTAATGTTGTCATGAATTTCAAGAATAAAGGGAATAAGAAATATAAGATTGTAGATAAAAATAAGGGATAAAAAAATAAAAAATATTAAAGGAAAACAACTGACTATCGGATCATAGTCGGATGTTTAGGATAAAATATATTTCTTTCATAAGGCTAAATGACATTTCAAGAAGTAATGTGCCAATTATTATACTTGGTTAGCCAAAAACAAGGACACTGTGCGAACCACACAAGATGACATACGACCGTATAGGAAACTGTGTGGACTGCACAAGATGATATACGGATCGTACAAGATCATGTGCGAACTGAACATGATGCACAATAAATAGATAATAATTATGTAATTGAGGAACCTTTAATATCTCAAGAACACGTGCCTTTAAGGCGATCCACTCATAAATGAAGAAAATCTATAATAGATGATTATGTAGTTTATTTTCAAGAATATGAATTTAACATTGAAACGATAAAAGAACATCTTGAAAATATCCATCAAGCATTAAAAATCAAAATTCAGAAAAGTGAATTGAAACTATGAATGATGAAATAATATTTATGCATGACAATAAAGTTTAGAATATTATACCACTACCTGAAGATGCAAAAATCATTGATTGTAAATGGATATTTAAAATCAAATGAGATTCAAAAGATAATGAAATGATATAAAACATGACTTGTTGCTAGGTAATGTGAATGATATAAAATTTTTTTTTTCATGACTTGTTACTAAATTTTTTACTCAAAAGTAGGACATTGACTATAAAGAGACTTTTTCACCTATCTCAACGATTTTTTTTTCAAATCATCATGGCTCTAGTGTATATATCACATGTTTAGAGTGAGTAATTTTATATTTTGATTTTATGTCATGTTTATAAATATAAACGATCTGATCAGTATTGAGCACATAGGGATATGTTTCATGATAGCTGACCAGCTGACTAAAGGTTTGATACCCAAAGTGTTTCATGAGCATGTTGCCCGTATGTGTATAGTTTCACCGGATGATGTTCAGTTCTAGTGAGAGTCTGATATGTTATTGTAATGCTTGATATATTAATTGTATTTTATATGTATTGACAGTTTACAGACATTTAGTTATATGATATCATGCACTTTATAGTTTAAAATTTATATAATTATATTGTGTATGGATATTATTCAGTTTTAGTTTTATCTGAATTTGTTTGATCTCAAATAATGTTTCGAGATCAAGTTGGAAATAGACAAATAGATCATATTTTGTGTAATTTTTACACTACATATTCATTTCATGATTCATGTCATTCAGTTATGTTAGCATCATGATTTACATTAGTTTAGTCACTCATAAATATGACAAACGTTGCTTAAGTTTTTTTATTAATATAACTAATGGACGAAATCGTTTAATAATACTTAAAGTGACATTAAGTTAAAAGAAATCTCTATTAAAGATAATATATAATTAAAAAGCTGCACATATAACTCAAGTGGGAGATTGTTGAATTCGACAATTATATGGACCGTATGGGACGCCACGCGGATTGAGTGGTATAATTAATTATGGGCTTATATTTTATATAATTATATATTAATTTATGTGTCATTATATATCTATAATCAAGTGATCACTAAAGTATATTTAATATAGATATAAAGTGTTATAAGAATGGACTTTTAAATGTGTAGAAATAAATTTATGATAATTATTGATTTATGATGGACTAAATAAAAAAAATCATCTCTATTAAAGGGCTCCTGGTCCACAATGGGCACGTTCTAAAAAATACTCTCTCTTCTAAAGAAAATACAAAAGAAAATAAAAAAGAGAAGAAAGAAAGTTGAGAGAGACCATTGCTCAACCTTACTATCAGGTTTTATAACAGTATTATCGCGTAAAAAAATTAAAGGAACCAGCTATAAAAAATTTATTCTTTTATAAGATCTCATACCCGTTGTGGTGTACACAACATCGAGAGAAGAGGAGAAGGCTTACATGATAATCCGATCAAGTTCAAGTTTAAATATATGTGATCATAAAACAAAATAATGCTTTCATTCAAGATTTCGATTCTCTAAAATGATCTTAGGAATTAGATTAAATCCATCAGTTAAAGTTTAAGATAGATACATAAAAATCTCAACAAATCTAGGCTTAGTGAGAACAGTGATATACTGATATATCACAGATGGGTGACGTGGAAAGATGCCCTCAACTTTTTGTGCACATCCTATTTAATTTTTTATGCATGGATCGACCGTATCTTACACAAAGATAATTTTCTTGGATAAACTCAAAAATATCCAAAAAGATTTTAGCAGGATATGAGTGGCAATAACCCTTCACACATTTACACCTATAATTTAGATAAAAAGATATATATTGTTTTATTTTCTGAAGTAATGGGATAGAGTATATCGTTTCAAAAATTAATTGATCGCATCAAATCGGAGTGAACTATCAAGCTGCATGCGTGCAAAAATTTGAGTTATAGATTAATCTGCATACAATTTTGGTGGTAATTTTAGTGATGTATCACGTCATCAGATATATCTTGAAAAATATATTTAAACAAGGAAATTAATTTATACTTGTTTAATATTCCTTATCATAGGACATAATTTAAATTTTAATCAGTTGAAATTTAATTAACTGTCGTCAATTGTCATTTGAACTAAACTGTTAACATTTATAAGTTGCTTGATGAAACGTTAAATAAAAATTTAACTAACTCAAATTAAATACAAGTGTGTTGCTTTATTATAATTAGTTACTATGTGAAGAGGTTACGAGCTAATGTCGTTGTATAATGTGTTGATGACATGTAATTAATGTAATATACTAATTTAAAGTAAATTTTGACTAGTTTATGTTGGAAATGCAGACAAGAGAATTGGTGTGGTGATTTGATCAGTTATTTTATGTTAAAAGGTGTTAAGGTAATTAAAAAAATGGGAAATCGGTGCTACTAAATAAATTGATTTTTTCGGAAAAATCAATTAAAAGGGTAAAAAGGTGAACTCCTACTCTTAGATGTTATATTATCTACATTCTGCAACCTAAAACATATCGTTAAAAATGTTTTGCATACATCAATAAATCCAAAAGGTTCTTTTCTTAGCACATATATTTTTTGGATTTTATTTTTAATGAATTTAAGATAAATATAAAAATCTCACCCGTGATTGTATATAAGTACTATATCCACACACGCAACATTTTATAGGCTTGCGCCTGCAACCATGCACATTATCTCCTATCCCAATCAAACACTGCAATCCTTCCAGATCAGGAATTCTCCATAAGATCTTTGCTGAAATCATGATGATGAGATAATGACGCAATTCTCATAACAAATTATTGTGGAGCAAAGTGCAAACTGTTCTATCATGACAGCAAATAAAGACGCATTAAAGAGGTGAACTCATACATGATGCGCTCTTGAATTGCTTGTTTGCTTGTTGCCTATTAAATTGGCCATTTCCATTTATTAATTTAGGTACCTAGTATAAACGGGCCAGTACAGAATCGGTGAAAGCCAAGGCCGGGCATTAGTTTATGCGTTTTATCTCCAATTGACGAGAACCGGGGATATCCATTTTATTTCTTTTTTTTTATAAAAAAATGTATTGCTATTAAACAAAAGTTCTCTCTCTCAAAGTAAATTTGCAAAGATTTTACTAACAATTCATATTAAATAAAAACAAAGTTTCATTTTTACAAAGCATTTTGAAACAATTTTTAAAGTACTTACCTATATGGCAGCATAATGAAAATATAATTTTAATACAGAAATGGAACATTGGAGGATCCAACATAAATATATATTGATATTTTTTTTAGAAAGAAAATAAAAATTGAATTAAACTTATAAATTTTTTTTGATAAAAAGATGAAGGGCAATAAATGTTCATTCGTTACAAAATATATTTACATTCATGGTATGAACATCTATGTAATTAAAATTCTACAACTTATTAATTATATTTGAGCATTAATATTTTTATGACAAATATTTCACTGTTTAAATAGACATTCTGAAAAGGTTTGAATTCATTGTTGAATTTCTGTGAAAAAAATAAGGATCACAAAAATTGATAGATACGCAAATGACCAAATGGACCTCACTAACCTAATAAGTATAATATAATGATACCATTGCATTGGTAGTGCACTTAGAGGCCGTATGTAGGGCTGTAAACGAGTTTTATCTGAGTCGAGCGTGGCTAAATTTGAGATCGGCTTATTAATTTAACAAGTCAAAAGCATTAATTTGATATTAACTCGTTAAGTTAACGAGCGAACCGAACTAAACTCGTTAACCGCTCATTTAATAACTAACAATATTTTGCACAAATATTTAGTACCAAAATTTATAAAAAAAAATTAACAAGAACCAATGACAATAAAATTTTAAATATACATTTCATACAATCATTTCTTATATATTTAACTATAACTTATATAATAAACTAATAATTCATAATAGAATAATATGAGTAACAAATAGTAATAATTTAATGAGCATAGCGAGCTGAGGTAAGTTTACCTCAAACTTGACTAATTAACTTAAGGAGATTTATAAGGAAATCAAATTCGAATCAGTGCTGAACAAATCAAAATTAGTCCACGAACTACAAGACTTGTCCATTTAATATAAGCGTAGAAAAGATCCGATATTGGTGGTGTTGCCGCCCTGGGATGTTAACCCAGGAAATGGCCATATATACTTCGCTTTCCTTTTAATACGCCACATATTTGGAATTTCTGAAACTTTCATTTACAGAAAGGAGGTAAAACCAAAAGAAGATGGATAGTTCTTGAAAAAGAAAATAGAAGAATGAATAAGAAAAGCAATTATTTGTTTGAATGCGGGATGTCAAAATCCATCACGGTGACGTCGTTATGACGTAACTGGCTCCCTGGCTCGTTTTTTTTATATATTTTCCTTGTGTCAAAGCAAATCGGCTCTCTAGTCATCTCAAGATTTTTGGAAAAGTGGAATTTGAATAATGAGAAAGAACTTTCTTATCCCAACAGAGAAGGCAAGGTAAAGTAGTAAACCTTTATGCGTAGACGTTGACAGCAGAGTTACTGTACCAATAAATCTTCAAACGTTGAGATGGCCGAGTTGGTCTAAGGCGCCAGATTAAGGTTCTGGTCCGAAAGGGCGTGGGTTCAAATCCCACTCTCAACAATTGTCTAGAAGATTTTATTTTATGATCTTTTCTTCTCTCAACTCAACTGGCACAGTGGCGCCCCATTTTAATCATATTTTCTTCAACTTCCTTTTTGTAGACTGGGCAACAAGAAATGGGTCTCTCTAGCTGAAGAAAAAGGGCAGAGGAAGGGAGCATAATTGCCTCCTCATTTTCTATCCTTCCATCCATTTTGCTTTGCGTACCGGGCTGTGAGCCTGTGAAAGTGAGCACATAATGGGCCGACCTTCAAATGAGCTGTACTTAGTTTGAGAGGCCTAGATGCTCTGCGCAATTACTTGGGCTTATTGGCTATTGTGTATAAACATGGACAATTTTAAGCTGCTTATGATGAATGATGACTTTTCATAACGTTGGTCTCTTCTTCTTCTTCTTTTTTTTTTTTTTGAGAAAAGGCCCGTAGGCATTACGTTGGTCTCTCTAGTAGGCACTTGCAACCATCTAATAAAGTAGGCACTTCCAACCATCTTATCTTTTCGACATTTAATTAAATAGAAACAGTACTTAAAAAAGAGACTAATATGTAGGTCAAGGACTAAAGCTAGATGCAAGACTGTACGAATTATGACTTTTTTGCCCCTTGTTTCAATGTGATGGAAATGCTTCTTCCATTTCCCCACGTCCCATTCTTGGAGAAGTCCGCACGCCAAGCCAAACCCTTCTACAATTTTAGATTCAGAAATATACAATTAATTAGATACTTTTTAATTTGACCACTCAACCTTTAAACAAATACTCTTTTTTGTTACTCTCCTTATTTCATTTGAATATTTATTTGTTTCAGTGATGACTGTGCAAAGAACTAAAGAAAGAGAACGAGTTACTTTCGTGAATAGCATATATATCAGCCTGGACATTGCAATACGAAATTAATTCTTTTTGTTTAACAAACTTTCTTTGGGATAAATTTTAGTTAACCAGTTAAGTATATTATTTTTCAAGTAATTAATAAATATATATAATTTAGTTTTATTCGGAAATTCCATTGTTCATCGGGCCCAATAAGCTGCCATGTGCATTCATCCATTCATGTTTACTCACATGGGCAAATTCTTGGAAGTCCACATAATATATTCTCTTTTCCAAGCCATCATTGGTAAAGCAACTTGCATGCCTTGTGCCCCCCTCTGTTAGAGTACTTTGCTTAGAGAATTTACTAGCAGCACGCAGAAATTAATTTGAGTGAACACAATAGATAATGTGCATTAATGGCATGTAGAAACAATTACTAAGTTGAATACTTTTGACCATTTAATGTGAGCCGTATCAGTCAATAAAATCGAAATAATATTATCCCACAAAATAAAAATACATCCCTAGACCCTAGATATCTAGCTCCGTGTTGAAGAAGTAACATGTTAAATTTACATAGCGTGTTACAAACAGTCAAAAACTTAAGTTTCATAAGTTTCAACTTTGTCATCTCGCAGAGGTTCAAATTTGAACCGTAAGAAGCATAAACGAATAGATTATAATTAATTTTGAATCGTTGAGTATAATCAACATTGTTAATTAATTATTCTAATTACCTGCCAACAGATCTACCATGCAAATTAAATTTACAAGAAATATGAAGCATTTCATCCAAAAAATGTAATGTCCTCGCTATTAGAAATGGAGTTGTAGTCTGTGTTAGTAGAGTTTGTAGATGCATTATACAAAGAAGAGGATGGTGCTAACGTTGTGGCAGACGGAGTCGGCACAGGTATCATTGATATGTCAGCCTGAGGCGAAACCAAAGGAGCACTTGTAGTCGGAATCGTTGCTGTACCAGTATGCTTGTACTTGTGCTTCATTATCTCTGCTCTAACTGCTTGCAACTCGGCTTCGAGCAATTGCACTTGCTGTTGTAATGCAGAGATAGTGCTCATGCAACCATAAACTGGATCTTGCAACCTCAGGGTTGCCTCATATACGAGGCTATTAGCTGTGTCAGCTCTCCGAGACTCAGGAACTTCCTAGATAATTTAAGGAGGCATTTCTATATTAATAACCAAACGATGGTAATAATCCAAATATTAAGCTTTGCAAACATAATGTGAATATTGAGAGAACTTATCTTTTAGGTCCAATACAAAAAAAAAATGATTTTCTTTTCAGATCAGAACTTTTGGAGATGAAAATTTGAAGATCTTATTATGTATTATTCAACCATTATCAATTAGTCACTTCATCGTTTTTAATTTTGATAACAGGAGCAAGTTTAAGTTCTTCTTTGAGTACAAAATACTTTTTTCTTATCTAAATTATCCTAATAACATACATCTATATATGTTTCTTAAAGCAAAAAAGGCTACTAGAAAGAAGATGTTTTAGGCTCCAAACTACCCTCTTTTGCAACTTAATTATTCATACACGACTAGCAATTAGTGTTGTATTACCATTAGCAATTTGGAGACGTTGCTTGCGCCAAAGACCTTGTGCACAGAGGCAAATTTGTGGGGCTCATGAGGTGAGAAATAAGGGGAGAAGGGGCACTCCTGAGCGCACCTTCGTCTTAGGAGTTTACACGCTGCGCAAGGTGTAGTTGTGTTTATGTTTCCTGCTGGGCTCATACGCCTAGTGGTTCTTTGATCGATTGATGCTACTATATCTGCATCTCTCTTGTTCTTTTTACCAATCTCATCAAATCTTTCCCTGTTAAATAGTAATTCAAATATAGCAGATCATGATTTTAGAGATGGTTAGTTGCTAGAGATCACAAATATGTACAAGCTTGATCACGACGGTAAGGTGTTACTTGCTAAAAAATATATATTCCCGCAATGACAGAACCTGAAATTTTCTGAAAAAATAAATCTAAATATGCTGGTACAGAACCTGAAAAAGTTTAGTTATGATTTCTGGTTGCTGCAGTTCAGCTGCTGCTGATCTCTTTCTGTTGTTGCTGCTTATTGGGACCCAACAGATCTAGTGTACATTAAGTTGATATTGAATCATGAGGTAATTAAAAGAAAAAGATTTTTTTTCTGCTAATTGTGAAAATCATATAATATGGCAGAAAAAAAAACATAATTTGGTTTAACTTTCAACTAAAAGAGATCACAGAGGGAGGTGAAATATAGCAACAAAAGAAGGAAAGGAATCAAGATATTTTATACAAAAAAAAGGAATTTTTTTAACTCACTAGATTCTTACCTTTCCATGGAGGATGAGGCATGCTCTAGGGATTAAGAGAATCAGAGAGAGGTAGAGCTGTTGTACTAATGTAGTAAGGATCACAAAAGAGAGAAAGGAGAGCTTAAAAGGCAAGGTATTTAGAGAAAGTGAGGCTAAAAGCTTACATCTAAATAAATAAATGAACCAGGCTGAAAGAGGCAGAATTGCTGGTGAACAAGAAAGAATATGTGCTGATGTCTGGCTGATGTCAAAGATAGCAACTGGCCTATGCTTGGTTGGGGAAGAAACTCATGCTTTTGGTTTGATAAAGAAGAAAAATGTAATTTATAGTCAGATTTACTGTCGAAGAGAAGAAAATTTTGTATTCAATGACAGATCTTGAGTTGCTCGCTCACATGATTTGCTCTGTGTATTTTGACTTATAATATGTGATGTTTTTTTTTCTATTAGCAAGCATCTTTTACAGCCGACAAAATGGTTTCAATTTTCTTTTTATAACTTAATTATAAAAAAGTAATAACATCATAGATACATCTTTCTTTTTACATCAGTGAATCAAGCTCAAACTTAAGGATATTTTATTGATTAGCACTGAACTAATTTTTTTCTTTTTTTGCATATTAATGTCCTTATTTAAAAGAATGACTGAATGGGTAAACTTCTAATTTCTTAATCTCTTTCCTCATTGTCCCTTCCATAAAATTACCTTGGAAATCAACAAATTCAGTCAGAAAAAATAACATCACGTGTTTCATTGCCGATAAAATTTAAAAATTCTACACATATATCACATCCCAGTATATTCCATGAGGATTTTGTAAAAGGTATTGAAATTGTCAACGGCGTCTAAATCTCCTCTATCCTGCCGTAAATAGTAAGGCCCATTATTAGGCTTGAATGAAATTTCTCCTAGCCCATTTAATAAGCCCACAGGGCCACAGCGCCACAGCGCACTGATAGAAAGAACATAAGAGGATCTACAGTTAGGAAGAGTTATTTCATTGCTTCATAGACCCATATTACTGTCTTTTAAACTTTTAAGCATGCTTGACGAGATTCAATTCAACGCTCTAAGCCTCTAATTGTTGGGTTCACGCGAAGTTTCTAAGATGAAAATAAATTACTTTACATCAGAATAATGTTCGTATATGACCACGTGGAATTACTTGGGCGACTGCTTTAAAACTAATAAGAATAATGTAAGCATTTAGATTTTAATCAATTTACACAATTTATGAGTGATGTGCCCGTTTTTAGTAATAATAAGTTTTAGTAAATTAATATTATTAAAAATAAGAGTGAGAAACGTAAATTTTCAAATATAAGAATGGCGTAATGCGCGCTTTATTGCGCGTTTGAAACGCTGCGCGCGCTTTCATTATTTTTATCAAACGCGCCACTGACAGTGACGCGTATCCTTATTTTTACGAAACGCGGCACTACCAGTAGCGCGTTTACTTCTTATATATACAAAATGTGCAGTCACTTGAGCGGGGTTTGAACGAAACGTGCCAATCGCGCGATGGCGCGTTCCTAAAAATAATGACGCCACCGCTATGCACGCCATTCGTATATTTGAAATTTTACGTTTCTCACTCTTATTTTTAATAATATTAATTTAATAAAATTTATTATTACTAAAATCTGGTGATGTGCTTGCTGCCTTACATAATTCTAATATGGCTATTTCGGGTGGTTCATTGGTACTCAATAAAAGTTCTCCATTGGAATATTAGAGGGCTTGGGTTGCCTGAAAAACGTCGCTTTTTAAAAGAATTTATTATTACTGAACACTTTGATATTATTTGTATTCAAGAAACCAAAAAGGAAGATTTTACACAACGTTTTTTATATTCTCTCTCACCTAAATTTTCTGACAGACAATTTATTCTCTCTGTTGGGGCTGCCGGGGTATCCTTTTTGGTATTAATTCTGATTGTTGTCGTATACTTGATTGGCAAATACGTCGTTTTAGTTTAACTGCTCAAATACAAAATAAAAAATAATAATATTATCTGGTCTTGTACAATTGTCTATGGTCCTACAGATTCCTATCTCAAACAAGCCTTTTGGGCCGAGTTGTCAGATATTGGTAATAATTAGGATGGTCCATGGACAGTGGGGTGATTTTAATGCCATCAGGTCTCGTACCGAAAAAAAGTCTCTTTTGATTTAAGGAATTCAGATGATTTTAATACTTGGATTAATAATTTTGCCTTAATTGATGTTAAGTGCTCTGATCGTAAATTTACTTGGGCTCGAGGGTATAAAAATACCCAAATGGCTTGTCTTGATAAAATTTTTGTGAACCAGGCTTGGCTTACTATATTTCCTCATTCTCATACTTACAGCTTTAATAGAATCATATCTGATCATTCCCCCATCTATTTAGACAATGGTATTTCTCATATATCTTCCCCTCATATGTTTAAATTTGAAGCCTACTGATTAAATCAGGAAGGTTTTTCAGATTTAATGGCTAAATGGTGGCTTAGTTTTCCATCTGGCCCTCTTACTGCACAAATTTGGAAAATAAAATTAGAACAATTACGTATTAAACTTAAGGGTTGGAATGTGAATCTTAAGAGGGAAAATAGAGATAAAAAACACCATTTTACTTCTTCTATTACTCAGTATGAATTATTGCTAGACAAAGGGATTTATCAGAGGATAAATATATTTCATTTTTTGCTGCTAAGAATGGCTTAAGTAATGTGTTAGAATTGAAACAAAGGATTATTTTTTGTGGTGCAAAAACTGGCAGCACCATTTTCAGTTTTTTAATTGCCTTTTTATTCAACACTTATAACAAGATATAGTAATAAAATCCTAATACATTATCAACTAAAAATAGCATGTGATTTCTTATTTTCCACTTGCTGGACACAGAGGAAATAAAGAAATAGAATAATAAAATATCATCTAAATCTTAAAAATAAGGAAACAAATATTAGTAGAAACATAGCTAAAACAACATGATGCTCTTGATTCTCTGGGTACGCCAGATGACACAACAACTTACTTCTTACATTCTCCCCCCTAAACTTGTTGTGCTCCTTTTAACAACCTGCACTCCTATTCTCTCTCTTAGCTCCAAAATTTAACTCTTCCCAATGGTTTGGTTAACATGTCAGCAAGCTAATTATTGGTCCCGATATGTTCAACCTGTATTTTTCCTTCTTCCACACACTCTCTTATAAAATAAAATCGAGTGTCAATGTGTTTGCTCTGATCGTGATATACAGGATTCTTGCACAGCGAGATTGCAAATTTATTATCAATTTTGAGCTTTATCTTCTGCGGTGACTGACTAAGAAAATCTGCACGTAGTGACTCTAGCCAAACACCCTGACATGCTGCTGATGCAGCCGCTATGTACTCAGCTTCACAGGAGGATAAAGCTACTATCTTTTGCTTCCTCGAGAACCAACTAATTGGATTACTTCCCAAAAAATAAATCACCCCAGTAGTGCTCTTCCTGTCGTCTAGGTCCCCAGCCATATCGCTGTCAGAGAACCCAACAAGACTCGCATTTTCTTCTGGCATTTTCTTGTAGCAACAACCCATACTAGTTGTCCCCCTTACGTACTTGAGTATGTGTTTTACAACTGCCATATGCTCAGTTGTAGGAGACTTCATGAATCGGTTGACAATCCCCATAGAGTATGCTAGATCGGGTCTAGTATGTAACATGTATCGAAGACTGCCCACAATACTTCTGTATCTAGTTTGATCAACTGGAGGAAACTTACTGTCTTTACTGAGTTTGAGCCTTGCTTCCATGGGTGCTTGGGTTGAGTTACATTCCTCCATGCCACATTCTTTCAATATCTTCTAGCAAAGTTTTCCTGACACAAAGTGATTATCTTAGATGTTTGTTGCACCTCTATGCCAAGATAGTAGGTCAATAAACTAAGATCACTCATCTTAAATTTCTCCATCATCTCTGACTTGAACTTTGCAATCTCTAATTCACATTCTCTTGTGATCAACAAGTTATCTACGTACACTCCTACTAGAATGCTTCCTTCCTCTTGCTTTCTTCTATAAACTGCATGCTCCAATTGTCTTCTTTCAAATTTCATTGACCTCAATGTGCTGTCTAACTTAAAATTCCAAGCTCTTGGAGCCTGTTTCAAGCCGTAGAGTGTTTTGTACAACTTTAACACTTTGTGTTCTTTCCCTTTCTCTTCTTTTAATTCTCCATTCAAAAACGCAGATTTGACGTCCATATGATGTAGTGACCACCATAGTTGCACTGCTATCACCATGAACATTCGCACTGTCTCCATTCTAGCTACAGGGGCAAACACTTCCTCAAAATCAATTCCCTGTCGTTGCACGAATCCCTTTGCTACAATACGTGCCTTGTATTTTGCAACTTTGCCTTCTGGAGTTTTCTTTAATTTGAACACCCATTTGAGTCCTATGACTTTCTGTCCTAGAGGGGGTTCCACTAGACTCCATGTGTTGTTATCTTGAATAGCTTTAATCTCTTCTTCCATGGCACAAAGCCAGTTCTTATTCTTTACAGCATCAGTGAAATGTTCGGTTCTTCCATTCCAATCAAACACATATCAGAATAGTTTAGCTGAATTGGTTCAGTTTCGCTATATATCTCATCAAGGCTTCAAAATCTCACTAGTGTGTCATGTGAATCTCCAAACTCCTCATAGTTTGCACTCTCTACTGATCCCTGTGTGGATGAGGGAGAAACTGGGGTTTGCTGTCCCACATCTTCACTATTAGATTGATAATGACCACCTTGCTCACTTTGCAGCTCATGAAATGTAGAATCAACTCTGAATCCAACGCTGGTTTGAGAGCTCATTCATTTTTCTTCAATATCCCAGTCCCATGTCTTATCTTTCTCAAATATTGCATCCCGTGTCACTTGCACCCTCTTTGATAACAGGATTGTATACCCTGTAAGTTTTGGACCCCTTTTCGTACCCAATAAACACCATCAAAGAGCTCCTATCATCGAGTTTTGATAGATGAGGTCTTGTTACCTTCACATGTACCAAACAACCAAAGGTTTGAAAATGATCTATCTTAGACTTTCGCTTGTGCCATGCTTCATATGGAGTTATCCCTATCACGCTTTTAGTTATTGCTCGATTCAAGATGTACACGGCAGTAGTCACACTTTCTCCCTAAAACTCAGATGGAACACACATGCTTTTCATCATACTTCGAGCCATTCCCAATACTGCTTGATTTCTCCTTTCGACACTCCATTCTGTTGTGGAGAGTATGGTGCAGTGAAATACCTCTTAATACCCATTGTCTTGCAATATTCAATAAATTCATCTGATCTAAACTCACCTCCTCGATCAGTTCTAAATGCCTTTAACTTTGCACCCTTCTCTACTTCAATTTCTTCCTTGACTTCCTTAAATGAGGAGAAAGCTTGGTTCTTGTTTTTCATTAGTACAATCCACATGTACCTACTATAATCATCTACCAGTAAAAGGAAAGACCTATTACCAGCTGGAGTCGAAGGTGTAATGGGCCCACACAAATCACCGTGAAGTAGCTCTAGTATTTCACTTGCTCTGAAATTTGCCTCTTGAGGAAATGGTAGTCGGCGTTGCTTCCCAACCGTGCATCCCCTACACACTTCTTTTAAACACTCAATTCTTGACAATCCTTCCACCAATGTTTCTTGACACATCTTCTTCAGAGATTGAAAATTAACGTGTCCGTATCTTGCATGCCATAACCGTGTATCTGATTCAACACTAGTTTTTAGACATATGGGCTGCACCAAGTTTAAATTTAGAGTGTATAATCTATTTTTTGATCTTTGAACTCGGATGATCAACCTCTCATTTCTGTCTAGCACCTTTAACACACCACCTTCAATTTTTACTTTGCACCCTCTTTCCTCAAGTTGCCCCAGGCTAATGATATTAGTGGTCAGCCTTGGTATGTAATACACTTTAGTTATTGCCCTCTGCTCTCTTGAACGCCCCTTGATTATCATAGTGTCACGCCCTCCTATAGGCACCTCCGAGCCATCTCCAAGCTTCACTAAACCTCGAATAGTCGTGTCAATATTTATGAGATGTTCCATGCACCTTGTCATGTGATTGCTGGCCCCTGAGTCCAAATACCAAATATTTTCTTTAGTTTTCACCTCTGCCCCCATGTGCAGTTCACTAGACCATTCAACATTTCCCTCACTACTACAATTCACTTCTTGGGTCCTTATTAACTTATGCATGAGTAGAGTTGGTTCCTCTTCTTCTTTTTCTATCACCAACACCTTTTCTTTTTCTGTTTTCGACATTCAGATGCAAAGTGCACATAAATATCGCAATTAAAGCATTTGATCTTAGATTTATCAAACCTTCTATACGGTTTCTGTCTCTTTTCTCGAGTGTTGATTTGCTTACTGTTTGGCACCTCCCCATTTTCTTTTTCTTTCAAGGTGAGTGCTTCCCACTGTGCTCTAGTAAGCAGCAACTTTTCTTCTCCCTCCTCCTTGTGGTGTTGCCTTCCCTTCAAACTTTCTTCAAACACCCGCAATCGCCCAACTGCTTCAGCAATTGTCATGGAAGATGTGTCTCCTCATTGCTCAATTGTACTAATAATGGGTAAGAATTTTTCAAGCACAACGCTAAATAGCCTTTCAACAACCATATCATCCTTCAACTCTCCTCCTAAGGATCGAATCTCCCCCACCAACCCGATTAGGCTTTGTGAGAACTCAACCACACTTCTTGTGTCTGACATGATCATGCGATCAAATTGTCGCTTCAGGACTGTTGCCCTTGCTTTTCTGACACGGTCTTCACCCACAACCATTTGCCTTATTGTCTCCCATGCTTCTTTAGCAGTTTCCTTTTCTGCTATGGCCATCACAACTAAATCTGGCACGGATTGAGAAATTACAGCGAAAGCTCCTTGGTCCTTGTCTTTATCAACCTGGTCGCTTCCTTCTATTCCTCCCCATAATCCTAGTGCCTTCAGTATGATCTTCATTTTGACCGCCCAAATCCCATAATTTGTATCATTCAACATTGGATATTGAATCGGCACACCACCAATCAATGATCTTGCTTGTGACTTTCCTCCACCTGTATCTCCCATCCTTTAGAACCAAAGCTCTGATACCAAATGTTAAAATTGAAACAAAGGATTATTTTTTGTGGTGCAAAAACTGGCAGCACCATTTTCAGTTTTCTGATTGCCTTTTTATTCAACACTTATAAAAGATATAGTAATAAGATCATAATACATTATCAACTAAAAATAGCATGTGGTTTCTTATTTTCCACTTGCTGGACACAGAGGAAATAAAGAAACAGAATAATAAAATATCATTTAAATCTTAAAAATAAGGAAACTAATATTAGCAAAAACATATTTAAAATAACATGATGCTCTTGATTCTCTGGGTACGCCAGATGACACAACAACTTACATCTTACAAATGTGTATAGAGATGAGGTGGTTTATTGGCAACAATGTGCTCGGTTACAATGGTTGTCTCGGGTGATGCTAACTCTTAAGTTTTTTCACTCTATATCTTCTTCTCGTCGGAGAGCTAACCTACTTACATCCTTACAAATTATGGGGACTGATGTTAGAGACCCCGATGTAATTAAATCTCATATATTTCACTACTATAAAGACTTATTAGGTTCTAAAGGTTCTACGTGGCTAGCCTTCTCGGCTGATATATGGGAGGAAAATGAAAAAGTTTATTCATCTGAAAATATCTCTCTTACTACTCCCTTTTTGAGGCTGAAATTAAATATGTTTTTTTTTCTATGAATCCCAATAAAGCCCTCGGGCCTGATGGATTTTCCATTTTATTTTATCAAAAATTTTGAGACCTGATTAAATGTGATATTCTTCAATTATTTTCTGATTTTTACAATCATTAATTAGATATTTTTAAATTTAATAGAGTTGTGATTTGTTTAATACCTAAAGTTGTTGATAGCGCATCTATCAAAGATTTTAGGCCTATTAGTTTACTAAAATGTATATTTAAAATTTTCACAAGTATTAACAACTATATTGCATCCTGTATTGGATAGACTAATAGGTTTAAATCAGCACGCCTTCCTTAAGGGACGTAATATTATGGATAATGTAATTGCGGCCCATGAGATTTTATATTCTGTCAAGACTAGTAAGGAATTTGGTCTCCTCCTCAAATTAGATTTTGAGAAAGTTTTTGATAATGTGAATTGGAAGTATATCTTAAATACGTTTACACAAAGGGGTTTTGATTCCAAATGGGTTAAATGGATGGAATTGATACTTTGGGGAGGTCATAGTGCGGTGTTATTTAATGGTTCCCCCGATACTTATTTCGAGTGTCGAAAGGGGTCAGACAAGGTGATCCCTTATCCCCTTATCTTTTCTTGCTTGTAGTGTGAAGGTCTCAATAAAGTTTTATCTTGTGGCATTGACTACGGTCATTTCGAAGGATTAGGCCCTCTCATTCTTAATGGCAGAAAAAATTTAATTTACAATACGTCGATGATATATTACTATTTCTTAAAGCTGACTACACGATGGTTGAGCGAGTTAAATGGGCACTTTGAGCTTTTGAAGGTTTTAGCGCTTAATTTTGCTATTAAATGGGCACTTCGAGCTTTTGAAGGTTTTAGCGCTTAATTTTGCTCTGAACTTGTAGCTCTTAATGTTGATTCGGTTTTAGCGCTTAATTTTGCTATTTAATTTAATTATAAGTTGAGTTCTTTAATAAAGTATCTTGAAAAAGCCTTCTAGCTCTCTAATTGATAAAGTATGTTGAATTAATTATTATTAATTATAACATATATGGGTATATGTAATATTTTTATTATATAATGGATTTGTCTTATACATAATTTTGCTATTTAATTTAATTATAAGTTGAGTTCTTTACCCTTAAAGTATCTTGGTTTGTCTCTACATTATATGCGAGGGGATCTTGTTAGTTTTAAAATGAAAAAGCCTTCCATCTCTCTCTCTCTTAACACGATTCAGAAAAGAAGAAGCGAGAATGGCAGCATCTAATTGATAAAGTAAGCCAAAAATTACCACTCTGGAAAGGTAAATTACTATCGTTAGGGGGCCGTTTGGTTCTTCTTAACTCGATATTATCAATTATTCCACTTTATTATCTTACTCTATTTAAGATTCTCGCATAGTTCTCACTAAAATCGATCAAATTCAAAAACGATTTCTTTGGGCTGGCCCGGATAGTTCTATACGAAAATACCATTTGGTCCGTTGGGAAATTGTTTGTTGACCTAAATAATTTGGGGGGTGGGATGTGTTAAATCTTTGAATATATGAATATTGTCTTTCTTTGTAAATGGTATTGGAATTACCGATATGTTAATGCTAGTTGTCTTTGGCAATCCATTATTTTCTTTAAATATACTACAACTTCTTCTACTCAGTTTTCTACTTTTTGGAAAGCTGTTACAACAGTTTCTCATTTTTTATTGTTGGGTGCTAAGAGAATTATTGGTAATGGCCAAACTATTAATTTTTGGATGGACAATTGGTACGCTGATTACCTGTTATCCCTTATGTTTCCTCATGTCTATGCTAAAACTAAATCCTCCTCTATGTCTCTAAATGAGGTGTGGAACAAGGGCCAGGTGTGGAACGAGGGCCAGATTAAGCTTAATTCCTTTAAAACATAAACTTTTTCTTTAGATGACTTTGCACAATAAGATTCTAACTAGAGATAATCTATGAAAAAAAGGTCTGGGGACACTTCTTGTGTATTCTGTACTAGTCTTGAGTCCGTTGATCATCTTTTTTTAGTTGTCCAATTTTAAGGGATTTTTGGTTTAAAGTTCTCACTTATCACAATAATCAGATTTCTCTTAACACTACTTCTATTTTGGACTTTTGGACTGCTAGTTTATTGTTACCTAACTTTCAATTTTGGGGCACTTTATTAGCAGCATTTCTTTGGGTCATTTGACTGGAACGCAATAAGAGAGTTTTTTCCTCTAATTCCAGCGCTGCTAATATACATTTCCATATTTTGCATCTTTATAAAACTTGGACAGGTTCTTCCTCTAATTTGGAACATATTCTCATTGTGCTGTCAATTCCATTTCTGCTCCAATCCAGACTTGGGTGAGTCCCACTTCAGGTGGTATCTCTCATGAAGATGTGGATTTACTTGATTGACATATGTAGAGCACTAGTTGGAGATGTTTTTACCCTGCTATTGTTTTTGTTATTGGCTTGTGATGCTTACTGTTGGGTTTCTTTTCTGTGTTGTAGCTTTTTTTATTTTTGTTTTAGCTTTTAACTTTGGACTCTTGCTTGCTATGGTTTACTGCTTGTGAACCGTTTGCTTGCATGCTTGTAATAATTGTTTGCTTTCATAAAGTAATGGAAGCCGGCGCCATTTATGGTGCTTTTTCTTTTCAAAAAAAAAGTATCAGTTTCTCCGTTTGCTCATCCCAAAAAGTAAAATTTAAGGCAAATAGGAAATATTTGTAAGCAATATTTCTTGACGCTGGTGGCCTCGACTGGTTTATTAATTACTTGGAACAAAACATATTGATAGGTTGCTTAAATGCCAGTCTACTGGGATGGTTTTATAGTCCAAAGGCTAAACTTCCAAGTAGGGCTGCAAGAAAAGTTCGAAATTCGTAGTTCGTTCGTGTTCGATTCGAAAAAAGTTCGTTCGATTCTAGTTCGAAATTAATTTCAAATCAAACTGATTCGATTCGAAATTATATAATCAAACTCAAACCATGGTGAGTTCGTTCGAAATGTGTTCGCGAACTATTTTGTTTTGAATTTGTATTAATTATTTGATTGTTTGAGACTTTGAATAGTATGAATTTATATGAAATTTATTAATTTTTGTTGAATGAACTTTTAGTTTTGTATGCATTTGTATTAAATTGACATTTTTTATATTTAATTCTGTTATTTTGATATGAATTGTGGAATTTGTTCACCTAATAATTCTATTTCGAACTATTAACGAATCGAACCGAACAGTTCGAACTTTTAACGAATCGAATTTCGAACTATGATTTGAGTTTGAAACTGTCTATCTATTTCGAATCAAACTAGTTCGAAATAGGTTTCAAATCAAACTCGAACACACGTTAGTTCGTTCGTGTTCGATTCGTTTGCAGCCCTACTTCCAAGTAAATATTGTTTACTCTGGTTTTTGGAAAAGAAATGACAATGGGAAATAAAGCCAGGCGCGAAGCGATTGCTCTGCAATTTGGCTCACTTCTTTCCCAAACATCGCCAAGAAGAGTATCTGATGAGACTCTCTCTCTCTCTCAGAATAAAGTATGGATTTTATATTTGTACAGAATCAGCAATCAGACCCCTACTCTCCTGTAATTATAACCCTTGTTGCACAAGTATTGTGAAAGTTTTGTGCACTTCTGCTTCGTGCTTAGGGATTGCTTTGCAATTATTTCGTGATTATTTTTTTATAAGCAAGAAAACATTCACCAATAGGCGTAATTATTTCATTAGTAGACTACTAGCTACTTATTACTGTTAGTATTGATTCTCTTGGTCTGCTCACTCAATGCAATATATATATATATATATAGTAAGATACTCTGAGTTTAAGCTCACGTAGGTCTGTCTTCTGTGAGGTTAACTTAAAAAATATATCAAATTATTTTCAAATTTTAATTTATCATGCTCATTAAATTCTTTATATGAAAATTTTGTGGAATGCAAAAATTTGAAGTGTTTTTAGTTTTTAAGTCATGATTTTTTATTTTTAAAAATGAACTCTAAAAATAATAATAATATATTCAATCTTTCAACATCATTTTAAAAAATTAAAAACAGTGACTTAAAAACTCAAAACGCTTCAAATTTTTGCATTCTATAAGATTTTCATATAAAGAATTTAATGAGCTATAAAAAGATGATTTAATATATTTTTTGAGTTAATTTAATATATATATATATATATATCCTATGATTAATTTCTCGTGGAAGTTGAGAGAAATGCTTAAAAACTAATTAATTACCTTTGACTAGATCTATTATTATTCGTAACTTAAAAAAGGAGATGAAAACACAAACATCACCAGAAATAATACCAGCTCTGTTATTGTGTACAGGACAATCGACAATTCAATACCAGGATCAGAACAAGAAATCTTCAATTATCATATATATAATTTTATAATCAAAATTAAATCACATTTAAACAGAAGACAGTTAACACTTCAAACAATGGCTTCTCCTAATATCCTTTAATATCATGCAACTATATTTGCTGTTATTCAACTTAAGTTTTACCAGAAAATAAATATAACCTCTATCAGTTATTTCGGACCATGCAATAATTAACCTCTCAAAACAGCCATGAATTAATCCTTTAATCAACCATGAAAAAAATCAACTATGATAACAAAGAAACAAAAACCGTGGGGCCCGACGCATAGAGAAGCCCATAGTTCCCTGTCGAGGCGGTGAATGGTATCTTGTACTGTCTCCTTCCCCAGTGCCCGGAAAAGAAAACAACCACCGTGAAGAACCTGAAACAGCCGCCAAACTCCCTGTTATCTTCCCTTTCTTTAGTCTGAACCTCCTAAAAACAGCCGCTATGAGGCCTATTCTCCTAATAAATTTCTTATTCTTCTTCTTTCTTGTGCGTGTCTTATTACAAGGATATTGGTATGATGGTGGAGGCGTGATTGGTGGAACTGTGATTCCCGACATGGCAACTTTAGGTGTGCCCGGTTGAACTTCCCAGACGAACGGGACTGATCCAGGCACCACACCATAGTATCTAAAGGAAGGGGTAGACATGGAGCACTCCTTTGTTAAAAGCCTAGCAAAGAACTTCCCTTCATGCTTTATGTGAACTGGGCTCTGCGGTTTGTCCATTAGAAGACAATGAAGTGTATCTTAGTATCTCTAAATGATGTTGTTGAGGGAGAAAATATAGTTGCAATATATACAAACCAAATGACAAAGAAGAGAGTTACTTATTAAATGATAAGCACATGGTCTTGACTTAGAGTTGAAGACGTGACAAGTGATTTGTGAAGAATGATTTGCGTCTCAACTCACAAGGTAAATTGCCTAAGTGTGGTATTGTAACTTGTAAGCGTGTGGTTAATAAGACGGTAATTTTAGTTAATTATTTGGAGGATGTTGACCCGACAACGGAAATCAGGACATGCATGCGCGTTTAATCTTCTATAATCCAACAATGTTCTATCGAAAAGCCTCGATAGATTCTTTTAGTCCGAAACTCCAAATTTTCGATAATTTAATCATCATTATTGCCTTCAAATTGATATAATAGAAAAATAATAAATTGGTTTATACGCATGCATGATCATTACTCTCTTCTTCTTTTGTTTAGTTAAACCTATCGAATTCCTCTAAAATGAAGTTTTCAATAGCTAGAGATTAAATATATAAGAAGGGAGGTAAATATAACATTTTGTGACATCATGATAAAATTTTATTATATCGATTGATAATTTAATTTTGTGATTCCACATCACAAAAATGTAACCATTAATCTCATTCGGTATTACATACAAAAAATACGAACAAAGAGTATTGTATTTAGAAGGCGAAGTATTGAATAAAACATCAACAGCTGGTTCAAATTCACTACTAAAATTTATTGTATTAGTTTGTGTATAAATTTTAGTAGTATGAATATAGATAGTGATTGACATGACTCCACCAACATGCACTACTGAATTTTATTTTGAACTATATTTAAACTATACTTGCGTGCATATACTTATATGACATGAGAATAATGTACAAAGTAATGATGTGCATCCACATCGTTATCATGAGTGTCGGTGCACATTCGAATAGTTCAGATATAGTTCAAAATGAAATTTACTAGCATACATATTGGTGCACTCACGCCAATCAATATCTATACTCACACTACTAAAATCATAGATGATAATACGACAAATTCTAGTAATGATTCCTTTCATCATTGATTTTTTTATCTTTTGATGATCTTCAAATTCTGTATTTTTTGTTAAAAAAACTTGATATGTTATTATATAGATCATATATTCATTTATATATTTTCTAAAAAATAATATTAAAATTATATTAGTACAATATAAAGTAATAGTTATGATATTGGATGGTATAAAATATACCTTTTGATCAAGTATTTGAATTTTTTTCCTACACAAAAACTTCATGTGTTATTATATACATCAATATTCATTTTATATTTTGTTCTAAAAATAAAAAAAATATTAGTACTAATATAAAGTTATGCCATGTGATGGTATAAAAATTCACCTTTTGATCTGGCAACAAGGTGATTTTTCTAGATCAACATTCACCTTTTGATCTAGTAAAAGTGATATTAAAATTTTCTATTTTTGTCAACAAAAATACATGATTTATTATTACATACATCAATCATTATATATATATATTTGTTTTAAAAATAAAATTATATTAGCAATTACTATAAAGCGATCTCATGATATAATTAAACAAAATTTGTCATTCGATCTTTTTTAAAATATATATATATAGAGAGAGAGAGAGTTTGACTACAGTGTTACACGTAGCACGGATAGCACGTATGCTACGGACCGGTTCTCCGTCTTTAAACTTCAAATATTAGATCCGATCAGTCAAAATGTTTTCATATGAAAATTTAGTTGGGGACCAAATTATATATTTTTTAGAATTTTTTTACTATTTTTTAAAATAGCAAGAAAATCACTTGATTTAATTATTATGAGCCATTCAAAAGAAGTCATTTTCTAGCTATCTTAAAAAATAGTAAAAAAATCCTACAAATATAAAATTTGGTCTCCAACTAAATTTTTATATGAAAAATATTTTGACCGGTCGGATCGATCATTTAAACTTTGAAGATGGAGAAGTGGTCCGTAGCACACGAGTCATCCGTGCTACGCATAACACCATAGCCAAACTCATATATATATATAACTTATGGTGCTTTACAAAGTAAAAAACCATTATTATTTTAGAGTGAGAATTCATATTCTGAGGTCTCAAATGGTCAATCTAAGATGCTCAATAATATTTTTATGTCAAAATCTTGTAGGATATTAAATTTAATATTTTTTAAGTTTTCTAACTATTTTTAAATTATTTTAAAAACAGCTCTGAAATAGGCTATTTTCTTATGTTAAACAGAGCTATTTTTAAAAATAATTTAAAAAAATAGTTAGAAAACTCAAAAAATTATGAAATTTAATATCCTACAAGATATTGACATGAAGAAATTATTGAGCAACTTATATTGATCATTTGAGACCTCGGGATGTGAAATTTCATCCCGAAATAATAATGATTTTTTGCTTTGCAAAGCACCATAAGCTATTTCTCTCTCTCTTTATATATATATATATATATTTATGGAAGAAAAAGTCCGTGAGTTTTTCCATAATAACTGTAGAGCAATCACAAACCATTGGACAGGAGAAATTTACGTGTATTCTAGCCTACATCCAATTAACTTCTATTTACATTCATTTAATCTTTTAATATATATACTATTCCAATTAGACAATTAAAACTGCATATGGCCCTTTTTACTTAAATATGGCATGCATAAGTTGCTTAATTATTCATCTTAATCATTTGATTTATCGTTCTCAATGAACAATCAAATTAAATTACTTTTTGTCCATGCATGCCTTTTCTCAAGGATAGAAAATGCATCCAAAATTCAATATTTCAATTTGAATAATACTTTCTAAAATATAAGATGAATGTATATATATATAGAGAGAGAGAGAGAGAGAGAGAGTTTGTGAGTAAAGCTAGCGTGCTCCTAGGAGCACGGAGCTTCTCCGTGATTCTAGCTCAAAAAATATATCAAATGATCTCCAAATTTTGATTTATCACTCTCATTAAATTCTTCATATTGAAATCATATGGGGTACAAAAATTTGAGGCGTTTCGAGTTTTCTAAGTCACACTTTTTAATTTTTGAAAATCAACTCTAAAATAATAATAAAATATTTAATGTTTTTACATTATTCAAAAATTGAAAATAGCAACATAGAAAATTCAAAACACACCAAATTTTTGTATCTCATAAGATTTCAATATGAAGAATTTAATGAGAGTGATAAATCAAAATTTGTGTACTATTTGATATATTTTTTGAGTTAAGATCACGGACGAGCTCCGTACTCCTATGAGCACGATAGTTTTACTATATATATATATATATATATATATATATACACGCGCTATAATTCCATAGCTACTAAAAAAAAAAAAAAATATATAGAAGACTTTAGTCCTTGGAGGAAAAAGAGACTATGACTGTTAAGGAGAGACGAAGGGTTGTTAGGAGGACATATTCAAATAATTTAATGGATTATTCTTTTGGAATTGTATAAATAAACTCGAAGTTAAAAAAAAAAAAAAAAAAAAAAACTATCAACAATTGTCTTACGAAAGCAGTTACAAAATAATACAAAATCCTTTGGACCAAAACAATTGTCACGTATAAATTGCTTTTCTAAAATATTTGGAAAGAGATAGTAGATGAAAGGCGATAGATTGGCACACAACTACTACACTAATCCGCTACAGGCCTACAGTACTAATGCATTTTCCTCTACTATACTAATTTTGCATGAAGTTTGGTCGATGGCATATCAATGGGTCGGTGCAGTCGACTTTTTTGCTTTTACTTGTTCTTTTTTTTTTGTACCAGTACTGGGTTGGTACAGTCGATATAAGTATGTGGTAAAGCTTGAATTGGCATCTTGTCCCGCACCGGAAATACTCCAAGCAGGTTAAATAATGAACATTTGTTATATATAAATATAAATTCGTGTTCAGAAACAACATTCTTTATTAGAGAAGAATCGGATTAAATTGGATTTACTGAGTCAAATTGATTTCATGAATTATTGAATTATGAGCCAAGCCCTTCCGAACGTTATATGATCCGTAAATTAACCGAGGAGAAGATTTTTTTTTTGTACTTGTCCACTGAGATAATATTTAATTTATATAAAGTTAACAGATATTTCTGTTCAATATTTTTATAGTTAGAGATGATATTGTTAGAGAGGTGTCATGCAAATTGCTTATTTTCTTGGTGCGGAAGGTAGTTTTAAATAGTGATAATTGCCATATTAATTCTTAAGGAAATCAAATCTGGGTTATTAATTAATTAACTACCCATGTGGAAGCCTTGTTACTCATAATTGATAGTTTATTGTCCTTAATTATGTAGTTCTTTCTTTTTATTTTTCTTTTATTTATTTAAGTTTTTTTACATATAAGAAGCCTTGCAACTAGCATGAGACATTGATTTATGATAGATTGATGGTCCCTTCAAAGCCTCCGTTCATAGCTTTACAGGTTAGTTGTTTAGTCCTTAGCAAATTTATTTTTCTTAAACTTTCTTAAATTTCGTTGTTCTCATTAAGCTTATTTAATTTCTTTTATTGCATCTATAACTTGTATCCTCTCTCCTTAATTATCGTCGAAACTAATTTTTAAGACTAGGAAGAGGTGCAATTAGGAGGCCCAAGTCTAATACAGAACAGTGCCTAATGTAGTGGTTGGAGTCCACTAGATACTGACGATTACCTGTTGAGCGTTGATCACTTTTTATATCATAATATTAATTAGCATTATATAATGCTTCTAATTGCTCCTATCACTTCTAGATATAATTTGGGTAATTATTTTTCTCAAAAAAAATTGCGTGTTTATACTTTGAATTTAAATGAATGATACTAACTATCCGAAATAACAATATTCAATTATCCAGTTCTGTTGTATATATATTGTTAAATTAGCATGTTGGTCTACATAACACATCATTATTATATTGTCTAACTAGCCACATTATCTTAGCCCAGAAGGAATAAAGAGAGCTCCAATGATTTCTAACATCCAGTCTTTACATAGCCTCAATTTCCAAATTTTAATATATTCACATAAATCAGTACGTTATGCGAAATTCTTCATCCCAAATTCGCAAAAATATTAATGGCGTAGGCCTCAACAAAGATATGTTTGCAACAAATCTAATAATTAACCGTTTCATCTTCATTTATCAAGTAGTGGCGTGGTAAAATATTTTCTTTTAAATTTCAGGTTTAAAATCCGGACGAGGTTCCTTTATAGACATTTCAAAATTTAGGTAACTTAAACTTTGATCTTTACTAAAAAAAATAATAATTTTAGTTACGGTGCTATGCGTAGCATAGATGATCCGTGTGATGCAAATTATTTTTTTATTTCCAAAGTTCAAATGCCTACCCAATTGATCAAAATTATTTTCATATGAAAATATAATTGTAGGCCAAGTTTTATTTTTTTTAACTTTTTTACTATTTTTTACATAGTTAAAAAATCACTTGATTTAATTATTATGAATCATTCAAAAGGTTTTTTAAATAACTAAAAAATAATAAAAGTTCTTAAAAATATAAAATTCCATCTATAATTATATTTTTATATGAAAATATTATGACCAGTCGGATCAATTAGTTAGACTTTAAAAATAAAAAAAAATGTATAGCATATGGATCGTACGTATCTAATTAGATGGACGTTAGAATTATTTAATTAAAAATTTTACACTCCTAGAACATCTGAACTGACTAAAATTGTCTCCATTTACATAATTAGATAGCTTTATTGACAAATTCCACTGTTGTTTATTTAGTGATCCCATGCTCATGCGAATCACGATGCATATAGATACGATCTATATATGCTTAACTCTTACTTAAAGAATTCGTTCTCGCCGTCTACTGCATGTGAAATTCACTAGCTATATACGCCAGCTTAAACACTAGCATAATATCAATACATTTTTTTTAGTAGAAGTACAATATGCATTCAATGAACAGCACAGATCGGGACACGTCAGCTGACCCCATAAATTTAAATCTCTAATAGATTGGTCTCAATAAGTATCAAGTAATAGTACATCGATTTATGGTGGCCTCCTTAACCAGATATCATACAATTTGAAATCTCTATATATATGAATTTCTTGCGAACATTTACTAATTTGATAACACATATATTCACTATAAATTTCAATTTCTTCGCAGAATGAAAAGCACTCAACATGGCCAATTCAGGGTATTTAACGAAGCCAGAGCAACAACTGATGTAATTAGTTACGCTTGTGCCTCCATAAATAAGATTCAACACAAAATATAGTGAAAATTTTATTTCATCCTATACGAAGTTAACATATTTAAAATTTTGCATGCAAAATTGATTCATTACAAAGAACTTTGTCATTAATTTTTATTCACTGGTTGAATTCATGTAATTATAAAATATCTTCGATCAAAAAATTCACATCAACATTTTATAGTACTGTAGTAGGGAAAATAAAGAAGGAAAAGAATTGAACACCGACATGCGTGGCACTAGAATCCAAAACTTCTTTAAAGCCTTCCTCATGTGACCTTGTCTTTAGGCCCGGTCTCTTTTGGGCCTTATGGACCCCGTTATTCCCTTCCCAGGGACCAACTTTCCACCATACAAATGTTGCACCATGTTCCCATACACCAATCAACTCTTTCTAAGTACTAATCTTAATTGAGAGGTAAACTACCTAACACGTCTCTAATAATTAGTGATATAATTGAAGGATATTATCTTAATTGTAAAAACAAGTATTCCAAATATTAATTGGAATTTTTTTTAAAAAAAGTAACTGCTCAGTACCATAATTTAACAATATTCATATTTAAATTTGAATTTCTTAATGAAAAAACTAATGACATATGATACTTATTTTTCATACCATGAGTTATTGACATTTTCTTTCATTTTCATTACTTTCACATTTGCACTTTAATTTTCTATTATTTTTTCTTTCAAATCTGCACTATTTATATTTTTCATCTATAATAACACTAGTGTGATAAAAAAAATATCATGTCAAATTGAGAGCCTGAAAGAAAACAAAATAACATTGACTACATCTTTTGATTAAAATAATTAGTCATTTCAATCACATTAGTCTGATATAGGGGTTTGCTAAAACCCGCCGAGTACAACCTGTACCCGTGTATCCGTGCCCGGTACCTGCGGTATCCGTATCCGTGCCGGATATAGGCGGAGTAAACGGTACACGGCACGGGTTTGAGAAGGGCCGTCAGCTTTTTTTGGAAAAAATCATATCCGTACTCGTACTTTACCCGCCGCCCGCCGCCCGTGCCCATACCATACGCGTACCCATCCAAACCGTTATAACGGTTTCAGAAACCGTTATAACGGTTTGCTGAAACGTTATAACGTTTCATAAATCGTTATAACGGTTCAGTAAATCGTTATAACGTTTCATATCAGATGATAATTGTATATGAAATTATTATGTTATATAAATTAAACACTTTTGAAATCACTCCGTCTTTATAAATAACAATGTAACGTAAATGAATTTTTTTTTTTGTTTAACAAATTACCATTCAATCCTTGTGATTGGTATTAAAAATATGCCATATAACTATTTTTCTATTTCTTACATATGAAATTAGTATGTTTAAAAATGTCTTGAAATTAAATTGTTATAAACTAAGTAACATCAATTATATAGTTAAATACTTTTATTGTAACAATATAATATTAAAGAGAGAACAATTAATCAGAGAACAGTGCTTTCAGGCCACGGACTAACTACGTGGTAGGAACGATCCAGTTTGAAGCTACCACAGCATTTTTCCGTAATCTATAAGAATTTGGTTGCACCTCGGACAGAAAGGAAAATGTTCCCAAAACCAGAAATTTTGACATCTGGGCCCAGAAAACATTGACACTCGTGCTTCACGTAAAAGAATTTCCAGTTGCATCCATCATTTTGAACGAGGTCAGATCCGATCCTAGGCTTTCACAGTTCCCATCAAATTTTACATCTCGTCTCCGTGTCTGTCTCAGATAAATTATTAAATAATTACCATTCACGGGCTTTGTATCCCCCGCTCTGTTTCCCATGCCTCCTCCTCCCTCCCCTCCACGGCCCCACCCTAACATTACATTCACATCACTTCGCTAGTTTGTTACGAACTAGATAACAACAATACTCTCGCCTAACTAGTGCTAGTCTCTCCAATGGCGGAGATGGGAGAGGTGGATACATCGTCTCCCTTTGTGTCGGTCAAGGAGGCAGTGTACCACTTCGGTGGAGGCGCCGCCACCTCACCTGTGGCACCATGGCGACCCAGTATAGCTCAGTTCAATCTCCGACCGGAGGTTAGTTTCAATATTACTCTTTTAGTTTTTTTTTTTTATCTTTTTGCACAAAGATTCACATTATTTTTACGGGGTAAGTACAGGATGTAATCAATGAAGGTATTTAATGGCGAGTGTTTTTTTCGTTTTTTTTTACTGTGAAAATGGTATTCTGGGGTTTTCTAATTGCTTTCTACAAGTTACTGAGGTAGTAAAAACGAATGTACTGTTCTGGTGTTGCATATCTAATTCATGTGGCCTTCAATGCGCTTTTTTTCCCTCATGAAAATGACCAAAGTATTAAGTTCTTAAGAATTTGATAAATTAAATCTTATTTTACGTTTGTTCGGAAAAAGGAAATATTTTTTCTAATAAATTAATTACTCGATTACATTATGTACTGGGCCTAGCTGCCAGTTTCTCTAACGCAAAGATATTTGGGCTTGAATTAGTTAGTTGTAATGCAAGTCATATTATATTATAATACTTTTGTAAGGTTCCAATCCTAGGAGTAAAATCCTAAAATTGGAAAAAAAAAAATCCATGCTGTCCTGTTTGTGCATCCAATTTGACATTTGATGAACTTTAGATTTAGATTTTTATAATATGAATAAGGTTTATATGGAATTTTAGTAAAATAAAATTGTTGTGTAAGGATTTTAATGGCATGGGCCGTGATCCTCTAGTGAATCTCAAACATAAATTATATTACATTGATTCATGTTGTTGGTTTTTAGAGAGACACAATTCCGTTGATCATCAGACTCTTTTAGCCTTTCAGCGATCTTCTTCTAATCCGATGGAGTGATTGAGAGGACCGGCGTCGACAGTTTTTTCTTTTCTAGAACTATGTTAAGAGAGAGATATATGGATCTGTTGGGAAACGAAAGGGTGGCAGAAAGTGGGGAAAATGAGAGTAGTTTCAAAACCAACAGTATCCCTGCATATATATGGATGCTCATATAACTGAGTGTCGTTATATCTTAATGGGTCCATATCGGATCCAGATTCTCTCTTAACGGGTTCGCTGCTTAATCAGAAAGTTATCTATAGTTGTGTTTTCTTGAGACCAATAGCATAATTGTATTATTATCAGACTTTATATAATTCAGACTATCACTAAATCATAAAGTCATTAATACACATTCTACACATTAAAGGTCCACTTCTCATGACATATAATAAACTCGATATAGAATTTAATCACTTCATTACGGATATAATTTGACAGTCCATTATATAATATATATTTATTACATATAAGCCCATATATGTTCTAATTAATAATAATTAATTCCAACATGTTGTAGATAGATCCTAAATTCAACTGGTTCAGAAAAAAATAAATTATATGTTAACATAAATAAAAATAATTTGGATTTAGCCTATCATATGAATTTGAAATTATCCTCCAGTTATATATATGCCGTGAGTCTTCCCCATCCACCTCCCCCAAAAAATAATAATGAAATAGATTAAATCGAAATAAATATATATTGGGTCAGGTTGTATAGTTGGGTTAGCAAATTTGAGTAATTAAGGATCAGCTGAGAGTTGGTTAAACTTCTAATTTTTAAACATTATGGTATTCTTAAATAAAAAAGATCTTAGAAAATATATGGTTTTTGGTAATTTTACTTAAATTGCATCTTGAATAGCCATTAGATCAGTAACGAGTAATGGTATACATTCACATTTTCCAGGAGATTGAACTCATGAAGGTAGAAGAAGAAACTGTCAAGCTTGAGATGGAACTCTTTGTTAAGGAAAGAGAAACATTTAAGGTGTTAAGAGAACTAGAAGCTACCAAGCAGAGAATTGATCATCTAAATTTACAACTAGAGAAGGAAACTTTACAAAGCAAAATGCCAGTATTTCTGAGAACAACCGAAGAAAATTTCCCTGTTCTTCTGCACTACAAAGATACAACCACCCGAAATTTGGACCATCAAAGATCACCAAATTCCACACTAATAAAATTGCAACAAGCAAAGGCGAACCTAAACCGAAACACAGCTCGTATTCTCAAAAATAAGATTGAAGAGGAGAGACTGTTAATGGAGAAAACCCGTGAAGGAATCCAGTTGAAAACTGCGAAAGCCGCTTCTCTGGAGCAAGATTTAAATAAAATGATTTCTGTCCTAGAACATAAAAACCTTACCCAGTCTGATGTACAGGACCAGATCAAGAAAATAAGTAGTGAAAAAAAGAAACATTTGGAGATGAAAGAGATGTATAAATCTGAGATTTCTTCTTTGATAGCCGAGATTGAAGAGGCAAAATCTAGAACAAAAACTGTGCATGTCAGGGTGCTTGTGGCACAAAAAATGAAGCAAGCATCTAAAACAGCCGAAGCTCTTGCTCTTTCAGAGATGAAAACACTGGTTGATACGCAAAACCTGAGTAGGCTAAACACAGATATCACCCTTTCTCCCGAAAATCATGCTGAGTTGATACACAAAGCACAAGAAGCAGATGCAATTTCTCGAAAGAAAATAGAGGCTGCAATGGGAGAAGTAGAGGAGGCAGATAAGTCGAAAAGGGAACTACTGGAAAGAGTAGAGGAAGCTATGGCAGATGTTGATACAAGCAGGAAGGCTTTAAATAATGCTCTAAAAAGAGAAGCAACGGCCACAAAAAGAAAACTTGAATCTGAAGAGGCACTTAGGAGATGGCGGTCTGATTTCTACGGCAATGAAAACTATCATAAAAAGTTGGTACATAATTCTACCAAGTTCAAAAACTCTGTTGTGACGGCAAGAAAAGGTGTTCCTGCTTTGCTAGATGTGAATGGATTGAGTTTGGTGAAGAGTAAACCACAGCTTTCGATTGGTCAGATTCTCAGCATAAAGCTTACTGGGCCTGAAGAGCATGAAAGGAGAGTCAAAGAAAAGAACAATGCAAAGCCGAAGGTTTCCTTGGGTCAGATTTTGGGTCAGAGCTATGATGCATATTCGCCATTCAAGATAGATGATGGTACTCATCAGAGTAAGGTGCCAAGCAAAAGAAAGAAGCTTGTGCTAGTGGTTCTAGCAATTCTTTTGGCAAAGCACAGGACAAAGAAAAAACAGGGGTTTAACTCTCAGGGTAGCTTTAGTAAACACAAAAGTGTTTAATTGCTTCATGACTTGGCCCCATTTTTGCCTGAAGCTCAGTAGATACTTCTGTTATCACATATCAGTGTGCTTTCCATCAGAAAATGTTCCTTCCTTTTCCCTCTTGAGTAAAGCTGCCGTCCAATAAAAAGCTTTTGTGCCCTCCATAAAGTCCATTCTTTCAATTTGTATTTGATAGAAATGAGGACTGGTCAAGAAACATTATGATTATAAAGGAGGTTGAGTTGATTTGGCCCCTTGCCAGTAGTGGAGCACATTTAGAGTCGCCTTTATGTTTGTATTTAAATAAGTTTTGACTTCCCTCAGTCTATCATTGAAATAATTATCTGGTTTCTTCAGGTTGGTTCGTTTGTCTTCCTGTACATCCTTATTTCTCTTCTTTTGATTTTCATTATATCTCTGCTTCAATTTGAAAGTCAGGTGTAACGGGCTTTTTCTTTTTAGCATGTTTAGGACCTGTTCCATGTTCAAGCCCAGAAATTGTGGGCTGTGTTTAGCTGGGTTGGTACAATGCACTTGATCAAGTGGAATTATTTTTTGAAATTTCTAGAGCATTAGCGACTGCTATATGCCCGTTTGTTATGTCTAAGCTGTGAGTAATAGTAATTGCATCAGGGTTTTTAAGATAAGTTTTGTCGTGCATTGTTGTTGTTGGTCTTGAACAAAGAAACAAAAATATAAAGTTCAACTTGTGTTGTGTCCTTGTCAATGGACAATGGTTGCGTTAATATCTAAGCTATATGCTTAATGAATATAATTTAAATTTACTATGAGTTATTTGGCAAAGAAACCATCTATACACAAGTTTATTTGACAAAGAAAATGGATAGGCGTGAAGTCGACAACTATATTAATTAATTATCCAACTACCACAGCCGTCATTTATAGTTGTACAAGTACTCAAATTAATTTATCATCATGGTGCCATGCCAGAGCCTCACCTTCATTACAAAAATAAAAATAAACTCAAATGATCATTGAAGTGTTGATGTTGTCCAACAAAAAGAGTAATATTGTTTCTATACGGAAAAGTGAAATTTAAGATCTCAGTTGTTACAATTGAAAGGTGAAACAACTAGGGTTGTCAATGGATATTCATAATATGAAAATCCGATTCGAATATGCATAAATGGATATATATAGATCCTTAAAATATATTCGTTAGTTTATTGGATCTTCATATGGATTCTAGAAAATGATCCATCTAATATAATGGATTCGCATTTGAATCTTATAAGATTCAAATTCAAATCCGCTATGAATTCGATAAATAAATAAAATTATATCATATGCCAATTAATAAAATAGACATGTCCAATTTAATTTAAATTGAAGAGTAATGTTTATGTTTCACTCTGTTTTGCTTCATATAAGTTGAATAATAATTATTGTATTAATTAGGTAGATTTTATTATCTTATTTGATGTTTATTGTATGTTTTGAAAGTTAGAACAAATAGTTATGATTGTTGCTATGTTTATGATTGGAACAAATAATTTTAAGATTGCTATAATAATTAATGTGAATTATGATTATTGTTACGTTTGAAATAATTTTAACATAACATGATAATTTGTCTCTTGTCATATATTAATTATGTTATTTTTAATATTACTATAATACAAGATCCGAAATATGATCCGAATCCGATCCGAAATATACTATAATAGTAAATATGGATTCACATTTGGATTCTCAAAATTTTATTGGATCCGAATTCGCATATGAATCTTATAATTTTTTAATAAATTCACATTTGATCCTCCGGGATCCGATTCGAATCTGATCCATTAACAACCCTAGAAACAACTGATGCACTGAGTCAGAGGTGGCTAGAGCTGGGAAGGGAAGGAAGGATTTTCTATCATTTAGCCGGCCATTAGCTCCTCTCCCCTTAATTAAGCCGTAATTATTGTTTTTTTCGAGGAAAAAATATTGATTTTTTAAGCGAGTGGAACTCTTAAAATTTATCAATCTTTGAATGTGGGAAAATTACTCAGAAATCCTGAGATAATTTATGGTTGACGTTTTATATATTTGAATTAAGATTTTCAATTGATCTAAAAGTCATTCATATATGGATAGTGTTAATCTTAAAATTATCGATTTTCTAATATTACTTTATATCATATATCTTCTATATCTATATAAATATGATTACCCTTTAGAAACGATTGCCAGCCATTGCTATTGTGTAATCATATTTATATGGATATAGTATGAAATGATAGCAGTCATTCTTGTAAAAGCATCAATAAAAAATTTGTTCTTTGTTCCAAATCCTAATTTTGAAACTAAACTTATAGTTGAGCCCTCTAAAATGATCTAAACATCAAAATATGCTTATAAAAATTAAGTTTTATTAATTCGGCATATTGATCATATTAAAAAAATCTAAATTGTTAATGTTTTTATATATAAAATAAGAGTTGTGTTACACTGCTTCACGAAGCACTATGAGGTGTTTCTTCAAAGTCAATAAATAACTTCAAATGAAAATGACTAATTTGAATCATTTAATATTATATTTATAGGAAAAATGTTAGACAATCAAATTTTAAATTTTTTTTTTGCTATTTTTTGGATGGGATGAAAATCATTATTTTAAGATGAACTAGAATTCTCGGATCAAGTCATTCTCTCTCAATCTAAAAAATAATAAATAAATTCTAAGAAATATAAAATTTAGTTTTCTAATATTTTTTTTTGATATGGAGATTATATTGAACAGTTCATATCGATAAAATTTTATTTGAAATTATAAATTTAAGTTTGAAACACTACCCAATATATAGTGCCTTTGCAGAGCATAACATAACGCTATAAAATGAAACTATTGAAATATAAAAGAAGATTTTTTTTCTCGATGTTAGTAGATAAGACCCAATTGAAACTTCTTATAACAAAAAGAAAACACTCCCAAAGACTTGAACAATTGCCATTTGGAAAATAACAAAACGCTATCTGGACCACCAGGCAAATTCATACAATTTTGTAAGTTCTTGAAGTCCGTCTGACAATTACAGCAGGAGAAGAAATAGAGGAAAAATACAGGAGCACCGTATCAATCCTTGTTCCTTACTTTGCACTTGAGCAATTTTTTTTCAGTTCGCTCCTATCATAGGAGAGGTCGACGCACATGGCGAAGTGGGCCCCGCTTAACCTTTGTTTTTTTTTTTGTTGATGGTTGACATAGGCTACCAACTGATACAAACTAATGCAAAAGCTGAACTTACACCATACATCCGTCGCCTGCAAAATTAACACTGTAAAAAAGCTGAAACGACCTCAGTTCAAAGATCCTCTGTTATCTTAGCAGTATGACCCCGCTTAACTATAGGGCCTGTTTGAAGCTTGGAACCCCACTTATGACTTATCTACGGAATCTGAGAAGAAGTGTAAGACTCTGTTTTTCAGATTCAACTATGAAAAATTATTGAACTCGAAAAATACTGTAGCATCAATTCGAAAATCACCGTTAAATCTCGGGAGCAGGGCCCTGCTCTTTATCTGGAAGAGCAGCACATTTAATCCCTTAACGATATAATGGAGTGATTTTTAATTGGATGTACGCGCGTTGCAGCTAAACAACCAATTATTCAGTTGACTTACTTGAGGATTGAGCAAGCTCGTCTCTTCCCGTTGAAACAGGAAACAAACTAGCCAGTACTTCGTTGCTTGTTCTTAGTTGAATCGCTCTGGGGAATTATATGGCCTTCAACTTCAAGCTCGCTACTGGAAAAATGGGAAGTGAGACCGGACCAAGCGTGAGAAAATCTTGCAAATTTTCTCTTCTTTGAGACATGAGTAAAGAAACATACATCGTGTAACAAAAGTTTCGTATTCCTTGTTTACCCTTCTCTTATTATACCTAAAATGTGTTGCTTGTGCCTTTTAAATTAATGGCACTGAGCTGCAATTTGGATTTAAACTAGCTAGCTCTTATATGTTAGAAAAAAGTGTTCTTAAAATTTTTTTCTCTTCTTTGACTGCTCTAATACATGATAAAAATATCAAAATATATGCACAAAAAAATCATATACTTGAAAAGCCGTTGGGCTTGTTTCGTGGAGAGTTCTAGCTTGACGTGAGCCAAAAAAAAATTCTTAGATCTGTTGAAATAATTGTCAAATTGTATAGAAGAACCAGAGTCGTGAAGCCATCTATTTAGAAAGAAAAAAGAACGTTTCTCTTTGTATTATTCGCCTCGTTGTGAGATAGTATTATAGAGTACTTTACATTTTTTTGCAAATAAAAATATTTTTCAATAATTAATTTTACAATATGCAATGTGTCATACATGTGCTATGTTACATTAAGGGCGGGGGGCTTGGGCTTGGGATATCAATGAAAGTTGTTTGGCCGTTTGTTTGATTTATATCGTATTTTATAAGATAGATATGAATTATCTATACACGTTATCTATACTTCATTATATGAATAAAGTTTTATTTTCATTAAGTTATCGGATATAAGTATGGATAAAAAAGAAAATCATTAATTCATGAGAGAAGGGTACGGATAAGAGTTATATTCTACCGTATCCTTTCCATTGACGACCCTAGTAGAGGTGGATCGATAGTGGGGCAAGTATCAGTTGGTGTCTGAGTTTGATTTTTCAAAAGTATTTTGTTTTTGAATTTTTTTATAATGAATTATAAATATTAACTTAATGGAATAAAATATAGAGGAACAAATTTATTTTTTAATTATGTTATATAATTGTGTCTAATTTAAAAAAAAATTCTTAGATCCATCTCTAATTAAGGATATGACGGAGTATGTTTAAACGTGATGTGTCATGCACATGTCGCGTTATGGATGTGATATATGATTTTCACGGCATCATTTTTTAGCGGGTCATGCGAGAAAATTGTTTTGATCATATCATGGTACACCATGGACCAAGGCAGATAGTGTTTTTACAATACACGTCATGGCACATTACGTTCTTAAAACACCACAGGATCAGATTTTCTTAATTAATTATTTTAATAATCATATTTTTGATAATAAGAATAATTAAATTAAAATTTTAAAAATATAAATGACAATGCGTCCCTGTTAGTAGCACTTTGCAAACGCGCCACTGGCAGTGGAGTCTTTAATTTTTTTTAATTTTCAGCTTTTTTTTTAAAAAAAAAAAACCGCGCCAGTGAAAGTGGCGCGTTCTCTCACTGGCGCCACCCATCTTCAATTAAGTTTAAAGAGTTGGATTTGCATGAGATATAAAAAAAATGAAAGACGTCACTATGGATTTGCATGAGATATAAAAAAAATGAAAGACATCATCATATTTTTAAAGTTTTAATTTAATTATTTTTATTATTAAAAATATAATTATTTAAATAATTAATTAAAAAAATCTGCCACAGGATTATTAGTGTGGGAAGATTGAACTGAATCACGTTATATCATTGCAAGAAAAACGGACCAAGCGGGTTCAAGACGGTATACATAATAAAAACGCCTTCAAGTACTCACGATCCCCTACCATCAGTGGAATATATAGTTAAAGCTGGATCTGTATCTTTGGGTCATACATAGTTAATGGTAATCATTTCAATACTCATATGCAGTTATCTTGATATAAAACCAGTATTATTTTTTTCCCGAACTATATTAGTATAATTCCGGAATATGTTAGTAGAACCTGTGATTTTGTTAATTCTTGAGATAAAATTATTTTGAGATAAAAATAGTTTTAATTAGACGTGACAAAAGCCGATCTGATTTTTTAGAAAATCAAACTAAAACTATTAAATTCCGACTCGATCCAATCCGACCTGATATCTAATGATTTGCAATGCAATCAAAATCAATCTAAAATCTGCAAAAAAAAATTAATAATTTATCCGACCGATCCAATTTATTTATTTTTTTAAATCAAATTGATCCTACTCATCAATTGCTACATCTAGTTTTAATTCTTCAACGTACGCTTTACACAGCTTGTTCAGATGGGGATCAGAGGAAAGAAGGGAAGGGTAAGGAAAAAATCTAAGATTTGATAAAGGAAAATTAGTTATTTGTCACTGCAAAGTCTTAAATTTAGGTTTTTTGCCACTGCAAAGTTTCAATTGATAAATTTGTCATTATAAAATAAATTTATTCTTAAATTTTCCATTATATATATTTAATCATAATTAAAAAAATTCTTAATACCAATTATGTCCTTCCTGTTTTATCGTGTAGAATAGGATTCCCTGCCCCTCATCTTTATTCGACGGAAAGAAAAAAAAATCCAAAACAAAACAAAACCCTAGACTATTCACGCGAAGAGAAATCACAAATGGATTAATCACGTAGAAGAGAAATCACAAGTGGATTAAGAATATAGATTTCCCAACTCCTTTCTAACAATACCAAATACACTAATTATTGAAGTTTCGAAACAAAAAATTACTCACCTGGATTAATCACGTAGAGGAGATGAGGGACGCCTGGATTAATCACAAGTGGACTTTGAGGGTTTTTCCAAAATTGCGTGGAGGTTTTTCATCAAAATGCATAGGCGGCCAGTAGCTCCAAGAATCACATGAACAGTCTAGGGTTTTGTTTTGTTTTGGATTTTTTTTTTTTTCCGTCGAATAAAGATGAGGGCAGGGAATTCTATTCTACACGATAAAACAGGAAGGGCATAATTGGTATTAAGAAAAAAAATATTTTTTAACTATGATTAAATATATATATATTGGCAAATTTAAGAATAAATCTATTTTGTAATGGAAAATTTATCAATTGAAACTTTGCAATGTCAAAAACCTAAATTTAAGATTTTACAGTGGCAAATAATCAAATTTCCCTTGGATAAATTGGATGGGTAAGGGATCGATCAATAATTGGAAGCGGGAACCCCACTTGAATAATTTAAGATTTTATTGTGATTCCTGTGCGTAAGTGCGTTACATCCAAAAATTAATCATTCAGTTGACTTGACTTGAAGCAGTTCACCTCTTCCCGCTTCCTCCTACATCGAGCAGCCACCCATCTAGTATTTCGATAGTGTAAGTTTGAATCTCTCAGAAGAATTACATGCGAGCTTCGAGGTACGGAGATAAACTTGTAAGAGATCGGAACAAAGGGGAGAGGTGTGCAATTTTCGCCTCCTTCAATAAACAAGCATGCATCATCGATCTAAGAAGAGGTTCGTATTTCCTGTTTCACCATTAATTCTCTCATTGGCCTTCAAATTCGTTGCTTTTGACTTCAAATCGAAAGACACTGGAGAGTCTGAGATTCAATTCAACTTTTGGCTCCTGCAAGTTCGAAACAGTTTTGTTATAAATTTTATTGAATTATTTTTTGAGTGTGTCTGTTAGTACTTAGTACATGATAAAAAGTTTAAAACATATATATAAACAACATTTTTTCCATGTACTTGTGAAAGCCTTTGTGCTCGTTGAGTCTTGACTAATTTAATTAGTTGTAAGATATGAAAACCAAAAAGGTTTTCCAAGTACTTGTGAAATCCTTTGTGCTAGTTAAGTCATGCTTGATAATTTATCTTGTTTTCGAACCTCTATTTCCAATAAAATAATTAATATCGACCTCTTATAATATAATATTTTCTAATTTGCATATTTCTACTCAATGGGGGAGCTCTTTGAGGGCAAAACTGGGCTGCAGCCCTCTATATTTTTAAAAAAAAAAATAAAGAATCAATAAAAAATAGTGAGTTATTTATCTATTGGTATTAGAATATACAATTGAGTCTGAATTTGTTATTTTGTAACTAAATTATTCATCGAGCAAAATAAGACCATCAATATCTTGTTAACTTGTCCGTGTAGTAATTAGAGCATAATTTATCCTATTAAAATAATTTTCTGCCCCCATAAATATATTTGAGTTGGACTATAGTGATATGCATAGCACGGATCGTTCTTGTGCTATGGACCGGTTCTTCATTTTTAAGGTCCAAATATTCGATCTGAACCGCTTAAAATGATTTTAATATAAATATCTAGTTAGAAATCAAATTTTATATTTTTTTACTATTTTTCTACGTGGTTAGAAAATCACTTGATTTAATTAATATGAGTCATTCAAAGTAGTGATTTTCAAATTATCTAAAAGAAATAAATAATTTTAAAAAATATAAAATTTGATCTATAACTAGATATTCGTATGAAAATCATTTTGAGTGGCTTGAATCGACCATTTAGACCTTAAAAAGAAAAATCGATCCATAACATGGGAGCAATTCATGCTATGCATAGCACCATAGCCCAACTCAATATATTTTGTTTGTAAAGTCAGAAAAAACAATATTCAAAATTTTTCCTATTAGATATTTCTAGTTTCTATTAGAAAAAAAATAATATATTTTTTTAACTATATAGAATGCTCCACTTAGGGCTGCAAACGAATCGAACACGAACGAACTGACATGTGTTTGAGTTTGATTTGAAATCTATTTCGAACTAGTTTGATTTGAAATAGATAGACAGTTTCGAACTCAAACCATTGTTTGAAATTTGATTCGTTAAATATTCGAACTGTTTGATTTGATTCGTAAATAGTTTGAAATAGAATTATTAGGTGAACAAATTCCACAATTCATATCAAAATAACAAAATCAAATATAAAAAATGTCAATTTAATATAAATTCATACAAAACTAAAAGTTCATTCAACAAAAATTAATAAATTTTATATAAATTCATACTACTCAAAGTCTCAAACAATCAAATAATTAATACAAATTCAAACAAAAATAGTTCGCGAACACATTTCGAACGAACTCACCATGGTTTGAGTTTGATTCGATATAATTTCGAATCGAATCAGTTTGATTTGAAATTAATTTCGAACTAGAATCGAACGAACTTTTTTCGAATCGAACACGAACGAACTACGAACTTCAAATATTTCTTGCAGCCCTAGCTCCACTCCTTTCAAACGAGTAAATTTTTTATCCTGAGATCTCGAGCCTATAAAACAATCTGCTTTTTTTCTGCTCTTTAGCAGCTTTTTAGTACAAACTATCTTATCTAATTACTATAGTGATAGTTTTTTTCATCTTTTTCTAAGAAAAAATATTCTTATGTAACTGTAATAAAATATAATTTTTCTAATTAAATGAATTAGGTAAAATATTTTTTTTTCTTTTCTCTTGAATCTCCGCCACTGGTTCTAACTCTATAAACTGGGTATATATATTTTTTAGTCGGAAGCCGATTGCCTAAAAGCAAATTTTATTAAACAAAAACAATTAATTTAACAAAATGGTTGTTGATGACGTCTAATTTCCCGTATAAAAAAAAAATTTTTTGGTGTAACTTCAAGAAACAAATCATAAATATTGACATTTTAACGACCTACCTGGGTGTTATTTAATTATATTGGAACCAATTGCAGTAATACTGTGGTTAATCACGTCTGATGTGCCGTATAAAAATATTTTTGAGTGTGTAACTTGAAAAAACAAATCGTAAATATTGACATTTCAACTACCTACCCAGACCTGGGTGTTATAATATTGCAGCCAATTGAAGTAATATGATTGGACTCGGTCAATTGGGCAAATCTGGGCCATATTTACTGCTGGTACTCAAAAGCGGTCCAATATGTATAATCATTGGGCCTGTACACAGTTGTAGCTAGGCATACACTACTGTTTATCGTCTACTGTCTAGTCTTCCTAATAAGTAATAACTAGCTATATACCCGCGCGTTGCAGCCAAATTTTTTATTTAAACATTAAAATATTATAAGATAAAAAAAATTCACATTTATCTAATATTAAATTATAAATTCACCAAATTATAGAGAAAACCTATAATAAAGACTATATTTAATCTTGGATGAGATTTTTACACAATATGAGTTAATGATTCATGATTTTTATGGCAAGAAAAATAAATTATTCTAACATATATTATCACCATTAATTTCTTACCAAATATGCACAAGGTTGCTAAATAAAAAAATAAAAATTATGGAAATAATAGTATATAAGGGAAAGAAATGGAGAGAAAGAGGGGATCAATGGACGCGATCACATACGTTCGATCAACCAACAATAAATATTATCCGTCTAATTGAGGGATAAAATGGGTATAATAAAAAATTACCATGACAAAAAATGGACCCTCCAATTCTTAGATGCTTTATATAATAGTATAGACTAATTAACCATCAGAAAGCCGACTGTACTGGTGTCTATCTTTCTCTCTCTCGATCTCTCTTTTATTTCTTTTTCTTCAAAAACATGGTGTTGGCTGCCAAATCCCCCCACACACACACACAAAAAAAGTAATTTCAAGCCAGCTACATTTACTGGATGTAATTCAAAATGAATCAAGATTAAAAGTTATAGAATCAATATTTTTTAAGCTATTTTGGGTTTGGATTGAGCTGATTTAACCCAATCCGAATAATTATTCGGGAAAAATAATAAACTAATAACAAACCAACCGATTCAATACATTAAATCCCTAATATCTAGCCAGAAAGTTTGTTGTCCATATTGTAATTAATTATAGCAAAACTTATGACTACACTGCAAATGAATTAGTTTTCATGGAACTAGTTAGTGTTTGAGTTTATTTTTAAATTTAATCGAACTAATTTGATTTGAAATCTAACCGATCTAGTTTGATATGAAATAGATAGACAATTTCAATCTAAATTAAGAATTTGAAATTTGATTTTTTTTTAATTCAAACTAGTTTAATTTGATTCGTAATAATTTAAAATTGAGTTGCAAACTGAGTTCGGTCGATATTAGTACGTGCTTCTCTTCCACTAATGTTGATCCTTCATTCAACAATCTATGTATGACTTTCAATTCATGGCTTAGTTTCTTTATTGTTTCAAATCATGTATATGTTAGAATTTCTTTGAAGATCCATAAATTTTATCCCAACTAATTTTATCCCAGCTAATTGAATAGAACTAGAATTCATCAGCAGAGACCTAGAATTCAAATATTTTCTCAGATATTAAATGATCCAAACATCATCAAAATTTAAACTTCATTAGTTCGCAAATAAGTTTTGAACAAACTATTTAATGTTTGAGTTTGATTTATATCCCGTTCAAATTAAACTGATTTGATTTGAAATAATTTTAAATTGAAGTGAACAAACTTATTACGAATTTGGAAAATCGAACACGAACCAATTATAATTTTGTCTTGCAGCCTGACCTACCGCTACTGCTCTGATCTCCTAATTAATTTGTGACTCTCTGATCCTTCTCCAAATTAACGGCGTACTAGCATCATACAGTACTGTAGCTATTTTTTTGGGTTTACTGTGCAACAATTCCTGAAAAAGAATGCCACACGCATCAAATGTCATTTCATCTATATTACATGCTTTTCTCAGTTCACATTATTCGATCTAATTGCTGCTGTTCTAACAATGTTTAATTAGTTGATTTTTTACCTTAAATTTTAAATATTCCGTCTCCGCTGGGCGCTCGCTATATCAACCTAAAGACTAAAATCTTTAGAGTTACTGATCTGGATCATATAGGAATAGCAATATGTTGCAGTACATGTATATTACTATATATGTGCTCACCTTTATATATAGAGAGAGAGTTAGGCTACGGTGCTATGTGCAGTACAGATGGTTCGTGTGCTACATATCGTTTTTTATTTTCAAAGTTCAAATGAACGATCCGACCGGTCATAATGTTTTGCATATGAAAATTTAATTGAAGACCAAATTTTATATTTTTTTATAATGCTTTTACTACTTTTCAAGATAGCTAGAAAATTACTTGATTTAATTATTATAAGCTATTCAAAAGGAGTGATTTTCTAGCCATCTTAAAAAATATAAAATTTGATCCCCGACTAGATTTTTATATGCAAAATATTTTTACCAGTCGGATCGATCATTTAAACTTTGAAGACGAAGAAACGGTCCGTAGCACACAGATCATCTGTGCTATGCGTAGCGCCGTAGCCTAACTATAACTATATATATATATATATATAGAGAGAGAGAGAGAGAGAGAGAGTTAGGCTACAATGATGGTCTATATGCTATGGACCGTTTCTCCGTCTTCAAAGTTCAAATGATTGATCTTACTTGGTCATAATATTTTGCAAATGAAAATCTCGTTGAGAACTAAAATTTATATTCTTTAGAAATTTTTTATTATTTTTTAAGTTGGCTAGAAAATCACTTGATTTAATTATTATGAGTTATTCAAAATAAGTGATTTTTTAGCCATCTTAAAAAAAATTTAAAAATATAAAATTTAGTCCCCAACTAAATTTTTCATATACAAAATATTTTTACCGGTCGATCGATCATTTGAACTTTGAAAATAGAGAAAAAAATCCATAGTACACGGACCATTCATACTACTCATAACACCGTAATATATATATTACAGCTAAAATATGATTCACATAAGTCACAAGCGACCAGCGGGCTGCATTTATATATATGCAAACACTATAAGTAATAAGTTGTCAGAGAAAATAAATTTATCCCTGCTATTTCATCAATCAAGAAAATCCTCAATACGTTTTTTCATACAGTGTATTTAGAACTGCATAAAAAAAGTTAGGCTCAGAGCTCAACTTGGACTTGGTTCAAGCTCGAGCTAGATGTTAGGTTCATGGCTCAGCTCGGACTTGGTTCGAGCTCGAGCTAATCTAGCTCGAGCTAATCGACTCGAGCTAATTTGGCTCGAGCTATTGTGGCTCGATCGTTAAATGAACCAAGTTTGAGTTGGGGTTGGCTCAGTTTTTGGCTCGACTCAGCTCGAATAATAAAAGTTTATATGTTTTTTTCCTACCAAATTCTAATCTGATAATTCATCTCTCATTATCTCTCATCATCTCCCCATCTCAGCAGCTTAAGGACTTCTCTTACTCACTAATAATTCGACTCATATATCTGACTCGATAGTTTTTTTGTTGGTCCATCTATTCAAATTAATGCAGCAAATATGTTATTGAAAATATAATTTGTTGATATACTACCTACTCATATACTATTATTGTAGATGTACCAACTTTATAGTTTATACATATACTAAATCTAAATGTCAAACCTAGTCAACATATATGCATTGGCTCATGAGCCAGCTCGCGAGCTAGCTCGAATAGTAACGAACCGAGCTTAAGTTAGGTTTTTCAGTTCGAAGCATTTCACACTTTCACGAGCTCGGCTCGACTAGACTCGAATTTTCATGAGCGAGCTTGAGCTAAGGTCCGTTCACGCGCTCAAACTCGACTTGTTTGCAGGCCTAAGTGTGCTTTTACATACAACTCATGCGATGTTATTTTTTTCATCTAATTATATAATTCATTTATCTAAATACATAATTCACTTATCTAAATATCTATTGCACCTATCTAAATACCTTTTCATATATAAATACTCAAGTCATTTTTATTTCTTAATATTTTTTATCTTTTGTTACATACATTTCCCTATATCGTACATGTAATATTTATAATTTTCTATCTAAATATTGCATCCACTTATCTAATACCTAATTCACCTATCTAAATATCTAGTTCACCTATCTACATACCTGATTTACCTATTTAAATACTTAATCACTTATGATATTTTTTGTTTCCTATCTAAATACCTAGTTTATCTTGTGATATTTTTTATTTTCTATCTGAATACTTCATTTATATATCTAAATACCTAGTTCATCTACCTAAATATCTGATTCACCTATCTAAATATATGGTTCACTTGTGTTGTTTATCATTTTTATCTAAATACTTAGTTCACCTATTTAAATATCTGAGACATATATATAAATACCTAAGTTATTTTTTGTTTCTCGATGTTTTTCTTTTTTTATCTATTACATGTGTTTTTTCATGCAATTCATGTGATGTTTGTCAGTTTATCCCATGTGATTTTGTTTCCCGAGAAATTGTTTCTCTCTTGTTATTTTTTTACTAAATAACTGAGTCAGATATCTAAATAGCTAAGTCATATATCTAAATATTTTAGTCATATAACTAAATATCTAAATCTAATATCTAAATATATGAGTGACATATCTAAATATCTTAGTCACATATCTAATATTTAAATATCTGCTCACATATATAAATACCTGACTCATTTGTATAAATATTTGGCTTGTTTATCTGACTCACTTATTTAGATAGACGTATTTTTTTGTCAAAAATAAAAATTTAGTTACAAAAAATGTATTGTTTTGTCAAAAATGAAAATTAGATAAGGAGATTTTCTTAGAGATTTGCTCTGAAGCACTATTAATCGATCCCAAGTTGTTATTTGGGCAATCACAAAATATACACAATTACACTTATTCTACAATATTTTGTAAATGTATTTTATTGACAAATTTTTGATTATTAACTAACTAGTTATTACAGACTTCTTTCCTAATATATTATTATTAGCAACTTAACAATAAGTTAATACTTTATGTACTTAGCTATTTGATTATATTCAAATAAACAAAGAAATTGCCTGTAAATTTAAAGCTGACAGGCGACAGCCAGCAAAAAGACATGGGAACTCATGACTACTGAATTTTAAATCAATGTTAATCTTAATTAAGTGTACCTAGCACAGCTTATCAAAACACAGCCGAACCATGAACAACTTTGAATTTGAAACATGTTTGGGAGGTGGAACAATGAAATTTATAGAAGGCTCAAATCAATAATCCAAAATTTGTTCTGAATGTAGATAACGAAAAAGCGGCAGTTCCTCACAGGTAATGAAACTTAGTATAATTTAATATCATTGTACCAATTTGCGCGCAGCTGAGTAACTTAGTACAATTTATTATGATTTTGGGAGAGTAAATGGTTCGTATATATTTTGGTTGTTTGTGCAATTTTGTCAGTCTTATCTTGGCCTAACTGCCCGGCAGTTTCAATGTCTGACAAAATTGAGCGAACAACCAAAGAATATCAAAATCCAATACAGTGGAATGTCAAAATCCAAAAGCTAAATAATATATACATGCACACGTATTTTTCAAGGAAATAAAAAAGCAACCGTCTTTACTCTGTGAGCAGCTGATTCTTCACCATCCCATTTAAGCATATATCCACTCACTGTCCAGAAAAGAAATTTTATATAGTTAACTTTTTAAAACTGTGTGTGTATATATTTGCATTAAAACAAAAGGAACTAAACCAGTTTCTCTATTCTTTTGCATCTTATAATTCATTATTTTTTCATGATATTACCTGGAAATCTGGCCACGGCCTACATATTTGATGATACATATATAGGCAGGCAAAGGGAAACAAAATTATCATCTACTAAAATGTGAAGTACGTCAAAGCTATTTATCACTACAATTTCGTGTGTCTATATATATAGAGAGAGAGAGAGAGTTTGCCTATTGTGTTTCCGGTAGCACTTCGATCGAAATGCTACCAGTTCAAATTTTAATTTTTCATGCTCGAAATTTGAATTTAAGTAGCTCAATAAAATCTTTATATAATAATCTTGTAGAATACTATTTTTTATTGTGTTTGAAGTTAGTTTACTATATTTAATGATTTTTAGAAAGTTAGCATTTTTGACATACAAATTTTATTATTTTAGGACTATCTTTCAAAAATTATCAAGCATAGTAAATTAATTCCAAACATGATAAAAATTAGTATTCTATAATATTATTATATAAAGATTTAATTGAGCTATTTAAATTAAAATTTCGAGCATAAAAAATTAAAATTTGAACTGGTAGCGTTTTAGACGAAGTGCTACTGAAAGCACAATAGACAAATTGGATATGCTTGAAGTCAAATTGGATATTTTTTGAATTCTTTTACTATTTACTAATAAATAAATAAATAATTAAAAAATATCCAATTTAATTTGTGTGTACATCTTAATATATCCATCATGTTAAACGGTTTGGATCAACTGTTTGAACTTTAAAAAATTTATGAACGTCCATTGTAACTTTGGTGTCACAAAAAGTTGATTTAACTTGATCTCTCCTTTATATATATAAATATATATATATAGAGGGAGAGATAGACTATTATGAAAACATTTGTATTTCAACCGATATGCAAACGCATCAAGAAATATATTTTAAAATCTTAAAAATTTTAATTTATGATTTCCATTAAATTCTTAATTTGAAAACCTATAGGATACAAAATTTTATAGTATTTTGAGTTTTTTAAGCCACTCTTTTGAATTTTTGTACAAAATAACACAAACATTCAATATTTATTATTATTTTTAGGGCTATTTTTTCAAAAATTCAAATGAGTAGATTAAATAACTCAAAATTCTTAAAAATTTTGTATTTCACAATATTTTCATATGAAAAATTTACTGAAAACCATAAATTAAAATTTTTGAGATTTTTACTTTTCTTGATACATATCGTATGGAAAATATCCCACGTCGAGCCGTATTTATTTTACTCCAATATATTCGGCTAGCAATCGAATATTGGTGGATTTTTTTCAATCTAAACATTAAAAAATAGATTTAACTAGGAGAGAAGGACCTGTATCTGTAATAGTTTCAATTACATTTTTTTTCTCAATTGAAAGGAGAATGAATGATATCTATCATTGTTTGTATTTCGAGCCCAAGTGCATACGGCTCATTTTTTTATCGTAACACGTCTCAAATTTAAAATTATCATTCTCATTAAATTCTTCATATAAGAATATTATGGGATACAAAAATTTGGGATATTTTGAGTTTTCTAAGTATTTGTTTTAGATTTTTGAAAATCAGCACTAAAATAATAATAAAATATTGAATTGTTGTTGTTGATTTTCAAAAATTCAAAACAAATAATTAGAAAACTCGAAATACCCTAAATTTGTGTATCCCCTAATATTTTGATATGAAGAATTTAATGAGAATGATAATTTGAAATTTGAATGGGTTACGATAAAATTTGAGCTGTATGCACTTGGACTCGAAATGCATATATATATATATATATATAAAATTTTTGACAATAATATTATAAGACCCAGAATTAGAGAGCGTGTTTTTAGAGTTTTGTAGGATACATTTTTTTAGAGTGTTTATGTATTATAATTAATGTATCAAGAGTTTAAAAAATTCTTAAAATGGAAATTTTTTTCATTCTATGAGATTTTGATATAAAGATTTATTAAATAATATAAATCAAATTTAAAGATGTTAATGTGTACTTTGGAATTAAACTCACCAAATGATTGGTGATTTTATATTCATACTAACTTTAAAGATATATGTTTTGATATGTACAAAGAGATAGAGTAGTAGTAAATAAAAAAAATTGTGTATAAAAGTATGTAATTTTTAAAACTTTTAACATGGCTCTAAACTACTAGTAAAATAATCTATATTTATATATTAAAGTATGCCACTTTTAAAACATCCAAACAAATATTTAAAAAAACTCGAGAAATAAAAATGTTCTGTATCCCATAATATTTAATGAAATTTTTTTATTGAGACTAATAAATCATAAATAACTTTTGTGAGTTTATACTCATGGTAGCTTTACTTATATAGAGTAAAGTTACTATATGCTTAAGTACACAGAGCACTTCTATAAGCTTAACTCAAAAATATATTAATTTATCTTTGAATTGCAATTATGTTGCTAAATTCTTTATATCTGAATCTTATGAGATACAAAAGAATTTTTATTTATGGAATACTTTTCTTGATTTTTTTTTAATATGGCTCTAAAATACTGATAAATCAATATTTGCATATATAATATGCACTTTAAAAAATCTGAAAAAAAAAACTTAAAAACTCAAAAATTTTAAAAATATATACTCTCCATAAAATTTAGATATAAATAAGAGCATTTAAAGGAATCTATTAAGCTTACAATGTGCTAGCTTCCGCTTTACTTTATATATAATCCACATATATGTACTAACTGTACATACCTCAATTGTTCAGTGAGGTGGAATAGGTTTGCCAGCAGAAACGTTCACTCCAATCGCAGCTACAAATGTCAAGATCTTTGTCGGAAGAAGTGCAAGGCCGGCCAGTATGTACACCACCGGTAAGGCATCACTCATTTGTTGGATGAATGTGTCCGCGGGGTGGAAAGGGAAAGCCATTCTCATCAAGCTGGATATGATCGCCAAAAGGAGAAAGAATGCTGGGTATGTGAGGCACGAATCACATCCTTCACTCCCAAATTTTGTTGAGTAGATTGTTGCAAGTATAGGAATGCCAAACCCGGAAATTACTCCAAACAGAGGATTAGCCTCACGACCAAAAACCTGCTTCTTCGAGGACTTTTGGCACAGAATAACCAAAAAGTTCACAAAAGAAATTACCACTGCAAATACCTCCTTTGTAGGATCCATAAACATGCCTGCGAAAAAAGCCGCAACCAGCCCTAGAAAAACTAGCAATACATTTGGGATATTTTTGAGCAAAGTGCACATGAGATCGCCTTGAAATTTTAAAGGAGAAGAGGCGATGGTCATGGCAAAGGAACCTAACACTGAGGTTAAGAAGGGTAGTATAAGGCTGTACTGTGGGTGAATTTTTGAAGAAGCAGGGTTTTGCAAGCAGCATACAATTACTGCTGTTTCCACAGCATAACCTATAGTAGTGGCAGCATTTCCTACCTGGAAGCAGTTTTTAACAATGGATTCGTTCTCTTTATTTTCTCCCGGTGTTTCTAGGTTTTGATCCGATGTGTGAACAATATAGAACAGTACTGCCACTAGAATAAGCCCTAGAAATGGGATGGATGCAAATACTAAATATGATTTGTCTACCATAGCCAGGAAAACAATATTTGCAGCTATGGGTGCTGTTCCCGTGAGCAAGTTAAGGAACATGAAGATCATTTTGTACTTATGGGATAGTTTCTCCTTGCTAGATATATGATATCTGAAAATCATGAGGCTGAAAGCAAGGATATAAACGAAGTATAGCATCCAAACCAAAACTGTTGTCAAATGGATATCGTGATAATCTATGGATTTATCTCCTGACAGTAGTTGAACTAGGATTGCAGCTGCAGCTGTAAAAATAATGATGGACTGGTCGTTTTGCTCCAACCAAACTGGCTTGCTAACAATTTTCTTATCTGCCTCTTTCTGGGGAACTGGAATTCGGGCCTCCTACATGTATGTTTTATACGAGGGTGTTAGTGTTAGTGATACAATTAATAGCTGCAGTGAATAAAGATCGATATACTGTAATTAATTACAGCAAAAGCGCATAAAGCTGCTTAGACTTGATTTATAAATTATAATGTATTCTTTGCTTATGGATATTTAACTATAAATGACTTGTAGCACTTGCTAGTAGTAGTTATAGTAATGGAAGTGGAAACTGTGCCATAGTTGAGTACAATTAATATGGCATTTGTGAATATGAGGTGAAATATTGATGTATCTGCGATAACAATGCGTGGCAGCAAATTAAGATCTAAGAAATGATGTTATTATGTTCTCTGCCCTCAATAAAAGTAAATATAGAAATATCAATCAAAAGTTCAAAACATCCAAACTAAAATGTTTGTCTTACAATTTGATATAAAGAAAAACAACCAGCACAGGCGATGAAAGAACAATAATATATCTGACAAGAAGATATGACAAAAAATAAAGAAAAAATGAATGCACGAAGAAAAGAAAAAGACGCACGTGTGCATATGCCAGAGCGCACACTAATATTATTATCACTAATAAAGTGTCTAAATCCCTAATGTTCATATGCAAAATAAGGGAGATGAAAAAAGAAGATCAAGGATCTAGGGTTTCAGCATATGAAAGAACGAGAAGTTAGCAGTGCTGAACGGAGTACCTCAATGTCATGAAGATTATCCATTCGGACCATTCTGTAAGGGGTAAAAGGGATCGGGGAGGTGCTGGTTGTATCGAGATTCGAGAAAGAACCTTTTTTTTTCTTTTTCTTTTTTTTGAGGAAAAGAGAGATCACTTGGTGAAAGAAACGGAAAATAAGGGAAAGCGGAGAGAGTGAGGGGATTTTCTTGGCTGGCAGCTGATTTATGATCCGAGAGAGAAGAATCCCGTTTTTTCATCAAAAATTAAAAAAAAAAATCCCGTTTGACAGCCGCTGTTAACTATATGGTGCAATGCGGAGACGCCGTTAGCTTATTAAATATACCACCGTCCCGTGTTGAGCGTTGAGCGTTGACTGTTGACTGTTTACATCATAGCGTCGTGTATGATTTCGTGTTGCAGATGCATACAGTTGAGTCGCAGTCCGCAGTGGAATCAGGGGAGTTTCTAACTTCTTCAGATTAATTTTAGTTTTATGGGTTATTTCAACCGTTGGATTAATATTTATACTGGATTCATATTTAGATTGAAATAAAGTATAAAAATAAAAATGAGTTTCATCAAGATTGATGATTAGATCTGATCTGACGGTTGAAATAATCTTTGAAACCAAAATTATTCCCAAATACTTGCAAACTCCCCTAGTTCTGTCGGCAGACGCCACTCGCACAGGCAATTAATTACACACTATTCAATATTAATAAACCAGTTTCTTTAGTCATCACTCATCAGATACCTTACAGTTATAACTATGTGACGATTTCTTATAAATAACCATTAGATAAATCTAGTGCAAAAAAATATTTCTAATGATTTTTTTATTAATAATCATTAACAAAATTCAGCGTCAAAATCTTTGCTAACAGTTTTTAATAGAAACCATTAGCAAAGAATTTGGCGTTGGATTTTGCTAATTATTATTTACAAAAAAACCATTAGGAAAATTTTACGTTGTGTTTTACTAACGGTTATTTATAAAAAACCATTAGCAAAAGTTCATGCAAAAAAAATTATAATATATATTCCCAAGTACAATCTTTTTTGCTGCCATCAGCTAATTCCTTCCTCTTTTCTTCAACAAGCTTCTTCTAATCTAAGGTATACTTTCTATCTCTAAATTATATTTTAATTGATATATTTGTCAAATTAGTCAATTTTTAATTAAATTATTAATTGATTAGTAACCATCAACCATCTTTTCCTTCAACCAGCTAGTTGTGTCATTCTCTAAGGTATATTTTTAATTTTCATCTCTAAATTACTTTTAATTAATTAGTTGTTAGATGTATATATTTTCATCTCCAACCAGCACATGCATGTACATCATAAATTAGTTATTAATTGTTAGTATTGTTTTCATAATTAATGATTAATTACACATATATAATATATATAATTAATTAATAGTATTATCATGTATAACTAATTTACCAAAATTTTAAAATAATTTGGATTAGTATATGTTTGAGATTAATTTAATAGAGATTAATTTTGAATAGTCCCCGATTAAACTGCTCTTTGAATACTTTATCTCATTTAGGATTTCTCATCAGCAACAAGACATCTGAATAACATGTTGCTATATGTCAAACATCATTATTTATTCTTACCGTACATTGAGGGATAAGATAGTATTTCTTAAGACTTATATTTACCAAATATATATTTTTTCTGAAACTTAAATATGAATTATAGGAGTCATTGGATCATTTTGGTTGTCATTATCTCCGAAAATCGTGTTTATATCCTGAATCCCGTGAATCACGACATAAACAGGTTGCGGATTCAAAATTTACTTAATACGTAAGAAAAAATAATTATTTTCTATGATTTTCTTTGTCATATATATAATGATATTAATCTTGTTATAGAATAGATCCAATGTACTAAGGTCTATTTAAAAAAATATAACTGTATAATATGAAAACTCTTAGTTCAATTATCTAAAGCTCAAGAGATATGTATTATATCACATCATCTCAAGGTTGACATTGTTGATCAAAATGTAACCTTTTATCAATATTTTTTTAAGATATGAAATGATAAAATCATACATATTTTCGAGTATATGGTGATATAGAAGTTACATATTATATTATCATAAGTTAAATTTATATGCTAAAAAGTTTCACTTTTTTATTTTATGGCACGGCATATTATATTAGACTCAAACAACATGAATTTAAATTTTTTGAAAATATATTATGATTACAATTTTTCATATACGAAAATTTAAATTATATGAAATTTTGAGTATGTAAATAAAGGGAAATAGATAAATAAATTAATAAAAATATTTTTGTTTATCATTGTGGAGAAAAGATTAATGATAGGTGATATTGGTGAAGGGAAAGAGAGGAGAGAAACGGACCTACAAGAGCATTTTGTCGGACAAAAAGAATGAAAAGAAAGGCTAAATGTAAAGTAAAAAAATGTGAAGCCTATGAAACTAAGCATAATCCATTATATTTTTATTTGGAAAATTAGAATAAGGAATGAAGCATAATTCACATCTTTTTAATCTATCTACTTTTAGAACTCTGAAAATGTTTCGGTGTATGAGCTAGTTTCGAAAACCAGCTATTTTGACACGGAAGATGGATTATTCACATAGTAAATAAAAAGATAAGTATTTCGCGTTTAAGGTCTAAAGTTTAATAGTTGGGAATGAGAATTTTATTAATTTTTGGTTAGACAATTGGTATAATGACTACCCGTTATTCATATAATTTCCTTTGATGTATGCGAAAGCTATATCTGTTCGACCTTTACTTAGTAAGGTTTGGAATGGTGGTCAAATTAAACTCAACATCTCTCGTGGGGCGAGTATTGCTATACGACATGAAAGTTTCAACTTATTTCTATTCTTCAGAATTTAAATTTTAATCAAAGTGATGATTTGGCTATATGGGTTTAGGAACCTACGGTCCTTTATACGATTATATCTTTATACACTTTATTGTGCTTTGGTGGGGTTAAAACTTATTTATCTAAATTTGTTTGGTCAATTAAGATTCCCCTTAAGCATAATTTTTTTTATGTCGTTACATAATAAAATTCTTACTAAAGACAACCTTTGTAAGCGTAATTGGATAGGTGATGTTTCTTATGTATTTTGTTCAACCCCAGAATCTGTGGACCATTTGTTCTTCAAATGTCCATTCATTACTTATTTTTAGGGGCAAATTACTTCTTCTCATCCCTAACGAGGGTTATTAAATACTAATTCTATTCTTGAATTTTTGGAATTCTTATTTACCATTGTCTAATTTTCATTATCGGGGCACTTTATTAGCAGCTATTGTGTAGGTGTTCTGGTTAGAACGTAATAAGCGGGTGTTTACATCCTCCACTCCCTCTAAGGCTGCTAACCTCTATTTTCTTGTCTTGCATCTATTTAAATTTTGGATAGGTACATCTAGCATGCTTGAGCATGTGTTTACCAGGGACATGGACCGGGTGACACCTTTCTCGGCTCCATCAGCGCCTCTACAGGCTATTGGTATCTCTTCACAGGGTGGGGTGCACTTTGTACCTATGTTGGGTGATGATGAGGATTTATTAGACTATTGATGTGTATGCGGTTTTTTTATGTTGTCCGCATCAGTACTGTGTTTGTGTTGAAGAGACGATTTTGTTATTGTTTGCATGGGTCTGTATGTTTGTGTGAAGTGCTTATTCTTGTTTTGTTCTTTTTACTTTCTGTTGGCTTTGTGTGAGCCATAATAAGAGGTGGATGTCCCTCTTAAACTGGATTATATCTTATAATTTTAAACTTTGTAATATCTCCTTGCTTTCGTAAAGAAATGAAAGCCGACACCATTTGCGGTGTTTTTTTCTTATTTAAAAAAAGGTCTAAAGTTTAAACCTCCATAATGTACGCCACACATGTCATTAAAAAGCGTCTACATTTTACTACATCAACAATCGTATTTAAATTGACTTTGCATTCAAAAAAAATGCATAACCAAATTAACACATATTTCTTTTGATCTCATGCCATTGTATTTATGAAGCGAATCTTACGTCAATGACTCATTGGTGCTCAATTTTTTTTATAGAATTATAAGAGTTTAGATCATAAATTTCATTTTGTGCTCATAAGAGTTTAAATTCATAATTTTTTGGAGGTTATTCTAATTAGGTGTAATTTGAGTTACTAAGTCATTTGCATTGTTGCTCAATTATTATGAGCAACAGAATCAGAATTGAAGAGTAGAAGGTTGAAAAATAATTGATAGAGTAATCAAAAAATTAAAGAGGTTCATCGGCCTCATTGCTACTAAAAGGCCTAAGGGTATCCTACTTTTGACCCATTACACAAATGAATATGTAGCAGCTAGATACAGAGTATTCGCCGTTCGGACCGTGACATTTGGGAATTGGGAGGGGCTTTCACGGAACAATATGATTGTGTCGTTAAAATGTTCACAGCCCGAAGTCCGACTATTTCCTAAACAGAGCTTAAGCGTTAAGTAACCGTTAAATACCCAAGTTACCTTTTCCAGAACCTCTCTCTTAATTTCTAAGAAGCATCGGTGTGAACAGTGAAGCTTCCTCTTTGAAATATTACGGTAAGGCCGGCGATGATCATATATAAAATACAATACGAATACGATTTTCACGGTTTTAATTTTGAAAATGGATAAGAATATGATCTTAATTCTGAAAGACGAGATTCGAACACTATTTTTTAAAATTAAGATATCCGTAAGTAGTATTAATAAAAATAGATAAGAAATAGCAAGGGTTGTGTTTTTTATCCCTAATTGCAATGTCTCAACACTCATGAGACTGCATCTTCTCCTCTCCTTCTTATTTATGCAATTTTGAACATTTTACTCAATAAAATTTAAAGGTGGGGACAAGACTCTTACCTTTTCTCAAAAAAAAAAAAGCAAGGGTTGTGTTTTGAACACAAAACCACTTAATAATTATAAAGCAGATGAAACACGAAAGATCATTCAAATAGTTTTTGTGATATTCTAATTTTAAATTTAATATATGCATATTATTTCGAAAGTATAAAGAAAATAAAATTTATTATGATATTATACAAATTTAAAATTAATTAATTTGAAAATAATATAATAATTTGCGCATTATATAAACTAGTTGTGAACCTGTCTATTCTTGATTTTAAAGATATTTAATCTAGCACTAGTTTTAATATAAGTAAATGATATATATCTCTTAAATATAATTTATGTCAAAATAAATTATAAAGACTCTTAAAATTTTTAAATAAAATTAATTCACTATTTATAAAAAATAATGTACAAAATATAATATTTTTTTTTCTGATTGTACAATGTTTAGTTTTTTTTATAATAAAATTTAACAATAATTGATATTTAATCTATTTGATATATAACTTTTTTCTATAAAATAATTATATTTAGCGTTATATTATTGTAAATAAATGATATATTTTACTTATATATAATTTATATCTAAAAAAGTGAATTATAAGTGTACTTAAAAAAATAATTAATCAGGTTTGGTTGACCTAGACCCGACCCGATTTGGATCAAACAAAATAAATTCATACCATATCCATTTATCTTTGGATCATGTCGGATCGGATTGGATTCGGGTCGGATCAAGTTAACCCGTCGGGTTGGGTCAAGTTAACCCATCGGGTCAGGTAAATATTGACACCCCTGGTGCAACCTAACTTGTGTATTTAGTCTCTGGGCCATACGTAATATTTCGCTTAAGGTTGACCCAAAAAGAAATTTTCTTTTATGATCTACAATTCTACATATTGCTTTTAAACTGTTTCATTATCTGGACCGACGGATTAAAGGGCCTGAATTGTAAATAGGCCTCGTACATATATAACATGGTCGTACATAGGCGACATATGGGCACCCACTTCCTGCTCACTGCTGCTCTCTTCTCCTCCATCCCTACGGTTTATGAGCAGATAAGTGCAATGCGCCAATGATTAATATCCAAATAATCATATTTTACAATAACAGCGAACATACAAAATAATAAACATATAACCAAACACAAATCACTGTAAGTGGAATTGAAAATGTATGATAGATCAAATTTCTAGAATTACAATTCAGAACATTTTTGTTCTAACTATACAACAAAACAACAAAAGACAACTAATAAAGTCAAAAAGGTTCTTCAATCAGGACATACCAGTTAGTGCAATCTGCAGCGGAGCCAGAATTCTTGATTTATGGTGTCGATCCACTCTGCACTGAGTGTCGTACCAACCAGTTTGCTTATGCTGTTAATCACGTTAGGAAACAGGAACCTGATTTCTATGCTCTGTCCATCCAATCTAAAACAAGACCGATCACCTCCAGAATAAAAAGCCCTGAATAAACCATCCATGTCATGGTCTGGATTTAATATGATCCATGTTAGATTTAATAGACGAACCATGATAAGCAAGATCCTGCTTATAAACCATGAATACCAATGATACATACATTTGGACCACCACCCGAATACAAAGAAGTATAGCAACCAGAAATCACACAACTGAGTCAGGTTCATCACGTGGCATCTCATGGTGTGAGTTTTCCAGTGGCATCTCATGGTGTGAGTTTTCCAGTGGCTTCTCATGGTGTGAGTTTTCCAGTGGCTTCTCATGTTCCAGCTGGTAATGATGGTCACCTTGCCATGCCCACACAATATCTTTCAATGCTGGCCGTATCTCTTCTTTCATCATTTTCTTATATTCCAGTGTATCACCATTTGTCTTTTTCATTTCAATCAAGTAAAACTCAGGGGCTATTTCAAATATCTCCGCATCTAGCTCCACTACCCCCTTTCTCCCTTCCTTGGTTCCAGCCAACTTGAAGAGCCCATGATCCTTCTTTTTAACCCGCAATCGCAATCTTGCAGCCAAGTCCTCCAATTTAGATATAATTGTTGGAGCAGATTGTCTCGAGGTGAACCTCACTTCCCTCTGGTTTTCCCTCTCCTCAAAGAGGCGAGATAAATCAAATCCAGTAGAGAGAGAAATGATATCGAAAGCATTCAAATTAGGGAGACTCAATGATTCACGCATCCCTCCACCCCGAGACCCAGATCCCGATGAGGTGGAAGCCCCTGACGAATCATCAGAAATCACACTCTTGTTCTTGCCATCTTCCCCCGAAGCATTCCAGTCCTTCTGGTACCAGGAAAATTCTTTCATCTTTGGAATCGTAATACGGGTACTTGGATCCGGGTCCAGAATCCTGGCAAGAAGCTTTTTCAGCTCAAATGAGAACCAATTGGGACATCTATAATCAGCACGGCTTATTTTTCTATACATCTCCATTAAATTAGTGTCATGAAAAGGTAAATACCCAGCAACTAGAACAAATAAAATAACCCCACAAGACCAAATATCAGCTTTTGCACCATCATATCCCTTTCGACTAATGACTTCAGGCGCGACATAAGCAGGAGTTCCACATGTGGTGTGCAATAGCCCATCCTGCCTCTTGGACTCAACCAAAGCGCTCAACCCAAAATCTGATACTTTCAAATTTTCATTTTCATCCAAAAGTAAATTCTCAGGTTTTAAATCCCGGTGGTAAACACCTCTACTATGGCAATAATCAACTGCCAAGATCAACTGATGAAAATACTTCCTCGCTACCTCTTCCTTTAACTTCCCTTTTGCTACTTTGTTGAACAACTCACCACCCTTGGCGTACTCCATCACAAAGTAGATTTTACTTTTACTAGCCATTACTTCATAGAGGTGAACTACATAGGGATGTCTAACAAGTCGCATTACAGATATCTCTCTCTTGATTTGCTCCATCAACCCAACCCGCACAACCTTCTCTTTATCAATCATTTTTATGGCAACAGCCTGGTTGGTTATGAGGTTTCTGGCATAGTAAACTTTAGCAAAGTTACCTTGGCCGAGTAGTCTACCAAGTTCATACTTCTGCATCAGAACGGTGCGCCGAGAATCCATAATTGGGTTTTTGCTTGATGTTATTTTATCGCCTATCTACACGCAGAAACAAAAATGGTGGAATCGTACCTATATACAAATTGATCTTTCTGGAACTTGTATATTTCCTTTATCCAAATTTGTTTCATGAAATATCAACCGTCGTCGCCAATATAATGATTTATAACTCGTGATTTGCCAAGGATGAGCACATAAGCCCTCTTATGAGGAAAAAAAGATGAGTAATCAGGTGGACTTGGACAATAATTTAACTCAGAGAAGTTCTCTCCTTGGAACAGCATCTTTATACATTCCACAATAGTTTTTTGGTTCCTCTGTACCCTAATTATCTGAAAAACAAAGGATTTAAATCTATTTACTACAAAATAGCAGAACTTGCAAAGCAAACTATTGATAGAACAATTGCAATCATTCAATATCTCGCATGTATAAATTTTTTTTATCATACAACAAATTAAGCAAATAATATTCAATGTGAAACTATGTCCAAATAAAAATAATTAGAACAAAAAAAAGTAAATACCAAATCCCAGTATTAGATAATACAACCGACATTATCAGATGTCCCCAAATCCTCTTTCGTCCAGTCACAAAGGGATGAAGTACGTTTAGTAGATATATTTTGCAACATTTCAAATCAGAAGGCAACTAAAGCACCCACAATGATAATAACAAAAATCATCAAATTCAAAATTCGATGGAAGTCAGCGTCTGGCAAAATCTCCAAATTATGTACCACAAATAGCATCAAGCCAAAAATTGGATGAGCTCGGTGAATTTACCTATTTCAAAGCTGGAGCACCGCCATCAGGAGATCCAAATCTATAACGAAAACGCGGGTGCTTGAATCTGATAGAGAAAGATCAACAATAAGGTTGATTTGACGACGAATCTCAGATAGATTCCTTGGATAAACAACAGAAATTTTCGAATTTGTCTCTCTTCCCCTCTCTCCCTATGTGGGACGGTAAAAACTAGTGGTTTTGTTGAAGTTCGCTCGTCCTGTTGCGATTGTATCGCCAGTTCCTAACCTACGGTCTTAGCTCACGAAGTTACAATTATGCCCCTGCATTTGTCCATTATTACGAATGATTATAAAATATACAAACTTGCCAATTGACAACGTATTATGAGTGGATCATATAATTATTTATGACGCAGTGCTTTCCAGCGTTCCAGCGTCGTTTCTAGTCAGTCTACTGGATTCACATCAGTCGGCCCAATAGATAGCCCACACTTTCCGAGGCTCCAGAAGAAACCAGAATCAAGTTGCAATTTATTTATTTTGTTGTTCAATTTTTTTATTTATTTCTCATCTGAACTTTTTGTATTTACATATTTTAGTCAACTTTACAATCTAAGCAATAAGTATCAATGTAAATTATCTTCAAATATTATTTCCCCGTCCACAAATCTAACAAATTGTGTAATTATAGTTTGTTTGGCTTTGTACTTTTCTTTTTTTATTTCTAATAATGACTTTTTAAGTTACTTCACCTTCTTTATTGGCATTCATTATCTTCAAGTTAGAGATCTAAAAGTTTCAATAAGTTTTTTTGAAATTTTTTTACTCTTTTAATAAAAACATTACATAATTTGATTGTACTATGTCATAATACAGAGGGAGTAAAATTATAGTTCTACATATAATTGAGGATTTTTATTACGCCATTTAACACCGTTAAATTTATTTTCATATTTGTGCCTGATTCAGACGCTAATCATTTTAAAATTGATTCGCTGGATAAAAAAATTGGTTTTATTTTCTCCTATTTTACATTAAAAGAACCCATCTCCCGCCTCTCAAAGCAAATATGTCAATCTCTCGTGTACAACCCGACTAGCGGAACTATTTCTCTCACACACTAGAATCCAGCTTTGATGTTTTGCAAGGCGCAAAGGTTTTTTGTTTTGTGCTCAATTACCAATTATTTGGGATTCAATTTTAAAATATATATATTATTTGTTATCTTATAATATATTGGGAGTTGAGGATTTTGAATTTCATAAATACCTAGATGATATTTTAAAATAACCTAAGGTGACATTTATCAAAAGTATAAATTTGATCAAATCTAAACAATGACCGCTTGATATCATGAGAAGAATATACTAAGTAACTAAGAAAAGTGATATAGCAAGAGTGTACAAAAACTTAGTTACTCAAAAATATGCAAGAAGTAAATTTGCTATGAGAATCGATCAAATATTAATTGTCAAAAAAAATAATTAATGTAAAATAATAAATCGACAACTTCTCAAGAAATATAAACTTTTACTAAATTGATAATATGAAGAATAAAAAAATATAAGTACTGAAAAATAAATGACACGAGGATTTGAACAGGGTTCAGTTATGAAATCTACGTTTTCAAGACCTGTTCCACTAACATAATGCCAATTTATTGACACAAAAATATTTTACAATTGAAAACTTTAGCTTCTCCATAATAACAAGTGCAGAAACACTAAAAACTAACAAAGAAACAAAGAGAGCACTCAAGGCTAAAAAATACAGCTAGAAAACTAAAGAACAATTGAGTCAAGCTCAATCATTGATTGAGCAAAATAATAGCTCAAAGATTACAAAATAAGAGACTAAAGATTTGGCTAATTTAAAGACTTAAGTTTCTTGTGTTTGCGAGGAAGTGTTTGGGCTTTCTTTGTACTCAGTAGGGAGTGCTCAATTTGCTCAAAATTATGAGAGTTTGGATTTAGTTGAATAATTATGAAGCAACCTTTTTTATAATAGCACATAACAGAAAAATATTTTTTTGTGCAGTAAATCATTATAATAATTTTGAACCGTTATAATGGTTAGCTTTTTGAAATTATATTTTGATAAGAATACCCCTTATTAGAACTTCATGAAATATTACAACGGCTCATAAATGAACAAGATAAACAGTTACAATGATATGAGGAAGTGTTGAATGTTTCAGTAAATGTTAACAATGTTTTAACTTTATGTGACCATGTTGACCCAGCTCTGACAAGTTTATCTGTCTTCGAGAACGTTATAACGATTCAAGAAAAGAGTCAATGATTCAAATCGTTGAACATTTTCTCAACCGCTACATAATGATTCACTCTAAAAATTTTTAGTGAATTTTCTGTCTTAGAATAAAAATTAGGATGAATTATTGGACCGTTATAACGGTTGAACTATTACAATATTTTATTACGGCAGAAATTTTTTTCTTGCAAATTGATAACAAAATTAAGTTTTTTAATTGCACCTTTATATAATTATAATTTTATATCTTCAATAGCTTTGAGCATTTTTTTAATATTTGATTTTTTTAAGAGAATCTTACAAAACATCTCAAAAAAAATATTAAATTTAATTATATTTTGAAAAATAATAAAATTAAAGAGATTGTTAAGTACAACATTAGATTTCTCTATGTCTCTCATTTTGCGTGATTGGCTTTTTTTTTGGGATATTTTGTTTTTCTTTCGATATTCACAGAACTTGCAAAATCATTTTTATTAGACATACATCAAACTATGAAGAAAAAAACAGAATGGGTAGTTCTCTCCACATTTTCTTTACTTTTCACTCACTGAGTTATAGATATTAAAAGTCTAAGATTTTATGAATAAATAAATTTGATGAAGATTTGATGTCATAGATATTATGAATACATAAATTTAATGGCGATTATCATGATAAAATTTACTCTCAATTGAAGATGCAATGAATTTTCTATGATTCTTCGGAATTGAGATATAATTTGACTGAATTTTATGGACGATTAGAATTCAAAATAACAATAGAAAATTCTATGGATATCCAATTGAGATATCAATTTTGAAATAAGCGTAATTAATTGCACATATTCATCTTCGAATTAAAATTAATTTTCCTTGGTGCCCATCTTTACTCAAATTATTTACTATCTAAAATAGTTATAGCATTAAGGGTTTGTTTGACAAATCAAGGAATAGTTTTGGAAGAGTGGTAATTTTGGAAGTATGATAGAATAGTGTATTTTTGGAAGAGTGGTAGAAAATTGATATTATTGACTATTCGGAAGAGCGAAAATATCATTTAGCAGTTGTTAATCAGAATAATTAAAATATAAATAATTATGATACTAACAATGATGATGATAATAATAGTAAAATAATAATAATAGTAATAATAATGATGATAATATAATAATAATAATAAAAAATAATGATCATAATTAATAATCATAATATAATAATATAATAATGATAAATATAATTATAATCATAATCATAATAATATAATAATAATATATAATTATAATATAATAATATAATATAATAATATAATATAATAATAGTAGTAATAATAAATAATCATCATAATATTAATATAATAATAAATAATAATCATATAATCATATTTATAATCATAATATAATAATATAATACTAAAATCAAAATTATTATAATATATTAAGAATAAATAATAATAAAATTAATTATATAATAATAATACTAACAGTGATGTTAACATAATAATAACAATAATTATTATAATAATATAATATAATAATAATAAATAATCATCATAATATTAATATAATAATAAATCATAATCGTAATAATAATATAATAGTAAATCATAATCATAATTATAACCATAGTATAATAATATAATATAATATAATCGAATAATAATCGTTATTCCGACAAGAGTTAATCCGGTATACCACCTATAACTTGGTACACCGGATTAGCACTCTTCTGCTTAGTCTAAAATTCATTTGACAAATTAATTCGTCGGAATAGCCATTATATTCCTACTTTTTGCTATTCCACCAAATACCAAACAAACCCTTAAGATCATACAGATTTGGCATATTCAATTGAGAAAGAAAATAATACGTGGAAGCCCAGTAACTCCCATCGTATTTTTAATGTTCCAGGAATTTTATTATTTTTATTTATTCGGATCATATCCCGTATATACACACATCGTTAGCAAAATTAGCTTGTTAAGACTCATTAAAGCTCGTTAAGATTCATTTAATAGTTAATAAAAAAATTATGATATTTTATATAAAATTTATAAAAAACTAATAAAATTACTAATAACAATATATTTCACATAAATTTGATGTAATAATTTAGTACATATGATATTATAAGTTATTTATTATATCAAAAATGTATAAGTAAATAATATTAATAATAAATATTAATAGTGTACCGGATCAAACGTGTCTGACGAGCCAAGTTAAACCAAGCTCAAACTCAAACTCAACGCATAAATTTAAAAGATTTAACGAACTAGCTCATTTTGATTCATGAACAAACGAATTAACAGCAAGTTAATTCCGAACGGATTACAAGCAAATGTAAAGTTAAAGGGTTAATCTTCTTACGGGTCACTAAACTTCGATGTTTATCCATATTTAGTCATTAAACTTTCATTTATCCGTTTTTAGTCACTGAACTTTGATGTATATTTATATTTAGTTACTCCTATTTTCATTCAAAAATAATTAAAAAACTAAAAAAAAAATAAATTTCATTTCATTTCAGTTATTCATTTTTATTTCAATTATTTTTGACAATAAATTAAATTTTATTTTATTATTTTTGAATGAAAAAACTAATAGGAGTGATCAAATATGGATAAATATCAAAGTTCATTGATTAAAAACGTATAAATTAAAGTTCAGTGATCAAATATGGATAAACATCAAAGTTAAATAGTCTGTCAGAAAATTAACTCAAAGTCAAATGGTAAAGAAAGTAACTTTCTATTAAGTCTCTGGATAATATTGTCTTTATTCAAGGCAGTTCATGACTACTCTACAGTCTACATCCAACTTCAAGATGGGAGTGTTTGGCACTCAATGGAATAGCAAAAAGTTGGAATAGAATAGCTATTTCGATGAATTAATTTGCCAAACGAATTTTAGACTAAGTAGAAGAGTGCGAAATAGTGCTAATCCTATACCAACTTATAGGTGGAATACCTGGATTAGCTCTCGTCGAATAGCGATTATTGTTTGATTATATTATATTATATTATTATATTATGGTTATGATTAAGATTTAGTATTATTATATTATTATATTATATTTATGATTATAATTTATTATTATATTAATATTATGATTATGATTTATTATTATTATCATTATATTATTATTAAATTATTATTATTATATTATCGTTACCATTAATATTATTATATTATTTATTATTATTATAAATATAATTTTAATATTATATTATTATATTATGAATATAAATATAATTATTTTATTATTATATTATTATGATCAAGATTATTTATTATTATATTATTATATCATGATGATTATGATTATGATTACTTATTATTATTTTATTATGTTGTATTATATTATTATATGTTGATTATAGTGATGATTAATTTATTATTATATTATTATAATTATAATTATTTATAATTATTTGTATGATTATGATTATATTTTTATTATTATATTATTATGATTATGATTATGGTTATATTATTATGATTATGATTATGACTATAATTATTATTATCATGATTATGATTATGATTATTATATTATGATTATATTATTAAAATTATGATTACTTATTATTATATTATTATAATTATGATTGTAATTATAATTTTTTATTATTATATTACTATATTATGATTATGTTTATATTTTTATTATATTACTATTACAATATTATAATATTATTATGATTATTTTTTATTACTTTATTATTATTATCTTACTATTATGATTATTATTTTATTATTATTATTATTATCATCATCATTATTAATACCATCATTATTCATATTTTAACTATTCTAAGTAATAACAATCGCAAATAATATTTTCGCTCTTCCGAATAGTCAAGAATACCACTCTTCTACCACTCTTCCAAAAAAATATTATTCTATCACTCTTTCAAAATTGCCACTCTTTTAAAAATATTTCCTTGATTTATCAAACGGACCCCGATGTGAAGCATTAGGCAAGGCACTTTTTTTGCCAGCCCTATCGGGTTCAATTGGTGGTTATACCGTAATTACGACGAGCATGAGGGTGTTCATGTTACATGGCATTGGGAAAATAAATTTTTCAAGGACAGCGGCATAGGCAGGTGGTTACAAGTGTCCACAACTTTACACAAGGCACAAGCTCCTCGTGAGCCGCTCGGCCCTCACTTTTAATTTCCACGTAGACACTTGGTTCAGAGAAAAGCTCGTCAACTGATCTTATGCGACTCTCTGGTGTTGCAAACTCTGTACCACGTGGTATACAAATTAAAATTACAGGTTTGATTCCAAAAGCGTGCTTTTTGTTAGTGTATCTGATTTGTGGAAGTAAAAAGCCGCTATTCATATGAAAAATTTTACTCTGCGGTCCCAACAATACAGATATTTCAAAATTTTCCAATTCAAATTTTATTGAAAATTTATTATTATTATCATTTCAAATTTAATTAGAAGAGGTAAAATAGTTCAAATATATATAGTCAGTGTCTAGAGTAAAATTTTTGGTGTAAATGGATCTTTTGTAAACCTAGAGTTAGAAAATTTTGAATATAAAAATGCGGCAACAAAAAAAAAAGTAAAAATCTTGCTGCTCCAAAAGTTTTGATATACAAAATGATAGTTTATATAACTTTATTTTGTTTACAATATTAATTTATTATTAGGATGAAATTTAATAGAAATTAGGACTAAAGTATTTTTTTCTTGAATAACTTAGAGATCTATATTATTTTACTAAATTATATTATATAATTAATTTGCAAACATACATTCTTCTCAGCTTCTATTATTTATAACATAAACCATACTATCTTTATATTATTTTAAATTGTAATTTTTACAATCAGGAACATGTGATAGAGTAAAAATTTTGGATTAATATTTTTTGTTATAAATTAAATTCAGAAATATCTAAAAAAAAATCTTAAAAAATGCATGCCACAGCAAGCAGTAAGATGAATACTAAATATAAAATCTATGATGCATAAAATAAAATTAGATTTCTCCACATCTCGTTGAAATTCACAGGTAACATCTACAAAATAGTTCTATGGACTATGGAGAAATTGTACTTAACAGCCTGGCAAGGTTTCAAAAAGAGGAAAAAATACCTACGGAGAAGTTGACTTGCTACATGTATACAATCATTAATGTTATATATTTGAAATTTAACTTCTAGTCTTGGAACGGATCCCACTGGCCCTTCCGTGCTCCTTTTAATAACTTAGTGATATAAATGTGATATTTGCGTGTACTCTAGAGATTATTAAAGCTGTATTTTTACGATCAAAGTGGAGAATACGAACGTCCAAAAGAAAAAAGATATCTGTTCAAAAATCAGATTTTCCATCTTTCCTTTTCTCAGCAAGAAGACCACAAATAGCTTCTTTTCTTTTGGGCCTCAACTACACAACAACGTGCAAACATCCCAACCTAAAAATCTGCTACGAGTAGTCAAGAGTCAAGACAAGAAGAGGAAAAAAAAAGGAAAAAGAACAGAGAAGGAAAAAGAAATAGAAAAAATGGAAAGAAATATAATACTACTGGTATAGTATGGGCCCGTTAACAGCATGAAGAAATGAGGCCGACAGGCGACAGCCTATATAAGCAACCAGTAAGCCCAGTACAAATGTAGTACTAGCTGCCATGTGCATTAGTTCAGTGCTAATTGCTAATTCACGTTTCTCTGACTAATAAAGCAGACAAACTAAACCAGAGTGGGGACACTAATGATAGTTCCCAAAAATAATTGCTAGGCTATCATGGATCAGTGCATGCAATGCTATCTGTTCAGTGTTAATTCACATTCTACATACACCCTGTAAAACCAGCAAATTGATTAATTAAAGAATCAAGACGTTGGCATGTATTGCGTAGAAAAAGTGGTGAAGAGAAACAAAATCTATTATTTGGAGATCTCATTTACTGATTTCTTTAGAAAAATCTTTAATTATATGCATCTACTTAGTATACAACAAAAAATGGCTTTCATATCATTGCGGGGCAATCCATATTTCCAGTGCTTGGAGTGATGGGTTGATAACTAACTAGCTTTCTAGCTGGGAAAACAGCCATAAAACTTGCTGTTTGTGGATTGATACACTTCCAGGCTTCCAGCAACTTCATTGGCTTGTAATTAGGGCAGGTAAAGCTTGTTACCGCATTTGCAACGCCATGCCTCTGGGTAGTACTCCGCAATGACAGGTGTGCCAGGTGGTACTGGCACATGTACTGGTATGCATGGTGTACAGTCACCGCACTTGCCACTGCACTTTGGTGGGTACGAACCAGGTCCTTCATAAACTAGATTTTGGGTCTTTTCCTGCACCAACATTATGAAGTTAATATTAACAATTGTATTCTTTTTGTCAGTTGAGCGTTCCCTTTGTTTATTTCTTATGTTGGAGCTAGCTTTACTTACAATTATAAATGCATTTTTTTTCCAATATTTTTATTTTGTATAAACAGAGAATTAAAGGAACAAACTGAACCTGGCGGTACTGATAACTTGATCCTAAATTTGTGCGGTCTGTCAAAATAAGAGAAGAAAAACCTACTGGTCAGGTTAAAATAACATATTGCAGAAGAAGGTAAAGAAACTATAGCTAGTTACATGGCTGCTGGTAGACTGGTAGGAACTATTGTAATTTTGAACTAATTATTATCGCTCTCAGTATGATACTCAGCAGGCTCACATTTTGTAAAAGTGGGATAAATTCAATAAAAGATGAAATACATAAATAAAAAGAGAAAAGTGTTCTGGTATGAGGGTATGTGCTGTTTCACAAAGACCAATGTACAACTGAAAAGATAATGAAACACATTTAAAATTACATTTCATATTATTATGAGAAATGCTACTGCAAAATGTTCATAGACAAATTTAAAGGAAAAAATGGAAGATTAGCTGTGATGAAGCAAGTAACTGCGCACCAAAATGGTTTTGATTGAAAGAATGAGGCAACGTGAAGAGAGAGAGAAAAGCACACAAAAACAGTGTCTCTTTGACCACAAATCCATAATTCCACATCGTTTTCCTCTTCCTTGTTGTTGTGCAGAAACTAATATAACCGAAATGATGAACTTTAACTAGATCTCTCTTGAAATAGATATGCTGATCAGGAGATAAATTAGGAAAAGAACCAGTGTTGTGTGTGTGAGAGAGAGAGAGAGAGGCCTGAGGGGGGGTAATGGAGGCTGCAGCAAACAGAAATCTTAGCAGAGAAAATATAAGGGAGTGTAAGTTCTCTGCAACTGTTCCTCTCACTACTTACTGTAACAATAGTCAGAGAGAGATCTATGCATGTGTGTGTGGGTTCAGTCGCATTAACGAATACTGCCTCTGAGACACAGACAGATGTGCCAATTTATTACCACATTAGTACCCTTTTACATGTTACAAATCAGTATCTACCCCGGCTGTTTTGTACCTTCTGCCAGTAAAGCCAGTTAATTTTCTGAATATGCACATTTTTACAATTTACAGTTTCTGCATTTGTACAAGTTCTTATATGTTACCAACTATTCCATTTTACTACTCTCCTACTACTGGCAACTATGTCTCCCAGTAAATGGTATATATAGTTCAAAATGTTTGGCAATTTTATGCCTACTTTTCGTGTACCCGAAATATTCATTATTTAGAGGGTGAAAAATATCTTTAATATCTTGAATAGAGACAAGAAATTTCTGAATATAGAGTTTTAAAATAATAGCCATAATATATTCAAATTATTTGTTTTAGACACCTGTTCGAATGATCCGCAAATCTGTTGAATTGTATGGAATATATGTCATCTGTAGTTTTTATTTCGAGTCTTTTAGAATATAACTCTCGAATAACGAACAAAGAGATATTTCAAAGAACTCACAAACTAATTCTATTAAACTTTAATTAAATTAAAAATATTTCATAAACACCAAATTATTTATTTTTCATTTTTCTGACTTTTTTTTTCCGATTGATGCATTCTTAGAACATACTATCTCTATTTATATTAGTCCATATCTTTAATGTATCTTATGCAAATCAAACACACATCTAAAAATATTTCTAATACTATTTTATGCGTTAACAATTTAGATATAATATTTCAATCATTTTTTGTGTCAATTGTATGTCAGCGGATAATATTACATTTCTATGTTTCACTCTCTTTTCATATTTTGACAATATCTTATAAATTCTATTGATTATTTTCAGATCTTCTTCTTTTCAAAATTCTTTGAGACTTAGAGATTATCATTTTCAATTCCCTCATTTAATCTCAAGTCTCGAATATTCGTCATTTTGAACTTCTTTCTATAATTCTCGAACAAAAATCTTGGTAGTGCCTTTTTATCTTCTTATTCTTAAAAGCTTCCTCATAGCTAATTTATTTGACATCGGTGGACAAAGACACTAAATGCACTTGCGCTGTTGTGTTATAGATATCTTTCAAACATCAAAACTGAGGTTATGCTCATCTTCTTCATCTTTGCTTTCTTCCTTATTTCTTGAGCTCCTTGAACTCAAGGCTTCATCATTTTGGGTCATCTCTACAGTCTCTTCATTTCGAGTTGATCCTGAGATCACATTGCTCAGAGTTGGAATCACCACGACCGATGTAGGTTGTTTGATTTCTTCTATCTCGAACTCTTTCTGCTTCTTTAGTCTTATCTGCTTTGCTCATTTATGTAAACATCTATGCTCGAGATCACCTTCTTCTTGATTAGATTGTACATCTCATCATAGCCTATGAACACCAACTTCATGCTCTTGTTATTGAGTTTGGTCCTCCTTTGATTTGAAACATGTACATATTTCACACTCCTGAAAACTCTTAGATGCGCCACATTTGTCTTGTATCTAGTCCAATACACCTACGGTATTTTGTTCTCAAGTATCTGAGGAGGACATTATTTTTGCACATACACTACACATTACATAGTTTTTGCCAAGAATTCATTCAACATGTTCTTCGTCTTTAGCATCAAATAAACCATGACGAAAATGATCTTGTTCTTCGAATTTCATTCTCCTCGCAACAATTATTAAAATTATTCGAGAGGTATTCGTCACCTCTATTAGATCTCAAAGACTTGATATATGTCTTCATATTTTTTTCTACCATGTCCTTGAACCTTTTGAAAGTCTTGAAGACTTTTGACTTCTCTTTCAAAAAATAGACCCATAACTTTCCCTAAAATCATCAATAAAGATGATAAAATACATTCGTCCTTCAAAACGATGTAGGTGTGATCGGCTCATATATATCGGTGTAAATGAGCTTGAAGAGGCTTCTTAGCTGAAAACTTTGTCTTCCATAATGGTTCCCTCTCAAATTTTTCAACAACACATCCTTCACAGTATTATTTTTCAAACTCAAGACTCAATATCCTTATCACTGATTGCTTTCTCACCACCTCCTTCGATCATGCATATCCGAGATGACCAAACCTCAGGTATCACAATTCATTCCTATTCTCTAGACTTACTTTTAAACATCTTTCTTGAATGAATTTAAGATCTAATTTGAACATTCTATTTGACGCCATTTCGATAATTATCATCATTATGTCGATCTTGTCCTCCAGATTCAGAGATCTTTCATTCGAGAATACTTTGTATCATTTCTCCATCTACTGGTCAATACTCAGAATATTTCTCTTCATCTTAAAAATAAAATATACATCTTCCATCATTCTGATTCTTTCATTCTTCTAAATAAATTTTATTTTGTCTTTGCCCTTCATCTCGACTTTCAAAGCATCACCAAATTGGACTATCCCGACAATCTCCTCCATCTCGACAAATAAATTATTGTATCCCGATATGTAAATGCTTGTACCTATGTTGAGATACCACACTATCTCACTTTTAGAATTTGGTTCATTATGTATCATCATAAGTACATCGTTAACCTTATCCTCGATGTAGTTGTCTTTTCCCTCGATCTTCTTCTCTGACAGAAATTTCTAGTATAGTGCTAGTGTTTTTCACAATTATATCAATCTACATCAAATTTATTGTCTCGATCACCTCGATCTCTGTCTCGTCCTTAGCTGCCTTAACTAGATCCTCTCCCAAAGTATTCTCTCTAATGTCTGAGTTTGCATCATTCTCGAGTTTGTCTCGATATTAGACTTCTTATTCTTGAGACTCATCTTTATTTGCAATGCTTCTTCGATAGTCTCTATTTTTTTTTTTCTCTGTTCGTGAGCCATTAGAGATCCTGCGAGCTCATCTATAATTAGTGTTGAAAGATCCTTCAATTCCTCAATAGCACAGATAATGTTCTCAAATTCATCTATCAACGATCTTAGATCTTTTCGATAACTTGGTTTTCTATTAGCTTCTCATCGTTTTCTCGAGTTGACTCACAATCATCTGAACTTTAGAGATATAGTCGGATACACTCTCCTTATTTTTCACGTGCACCATCTCAACTTCACCTCTCAAATTATGAAATTTGATATGTTTTACTCACTCCATATTTTGTACGCCTCCTCGAGTGTATCCGATGCCTACTTTGTTGTTCTCGCGGTCGCTATTTTTTCAAAGCTTGTTTCATCTATGATCTGATAGAGCATGTATAGAGTACAATTGTCCTTAATTTGGCAGTCTTGATCTGCACATCTGTAATCCCTTGTTGTCATACCCTAGAATAATTAAATCGGATTAGGGGTGATTAATCCCGCCACGTACGCACGACGAGACGTGCGTACGGAAGGCTAAATGAATAAAATAAAGTAAATCACAGCATAAATAAAATAATAATAATATAAATATACATGACCATACAGTTCAGAATGAACAAAGAGAATACAACGCCTACATAGGTGGGGGCTAGCTCCATCGGAATGTATAGCAATTCTCTCAAATAAAAACCCAAAAGAAAGAAATAAGACTCAAAACCCGATGGATCCTATCTGACTACCCGGCTCACATGCAAATGCAGCGAAACATCCCTGTCATCGCGCAGGACTGTCCCTAGCACTCACCCTAGCAAAAATCTCGAACCTGAAAATATCTGGATCCCACATCAACCGTGGAAACGTGAATAATTTTATAAATTACTCAGTACGGATTCAGATCCAGCCTTAAGATTTGATCTTCTTTCCTAGACTGGACCCAAAAACCGATACTGATGTTTGAAATATAATATAATATTGATAAATAAATATAAAAATATTATTATACACATTTGACCAACATGATATGACATGATATGGTAAAGAAACCCGAAATAGAAAATTCTGTGAAAATAATAATATAATATAAGGAATAAGGTACGAGAGTCAAATACCTAATAAATACCCGTATTTGTAAATTTATCGAGTCATCCCGAGCGGCACGCGCCAGGGCCCAACTTACTAACTCGGGCCTTGCCTAAGCGGGCACTATCAGGGCCCAACTTACTAACTTAGGACTTATATTTGTGCAGCGACAACGCCGCACAAATGACAATTCGGGCTCCCGAGGCGATAACGTCCTAGGAGAGTGAACGGCTATAAAGCACGTACTCTAGTCTGCTGAATCTGGTAATTTATCTTACAAAAATAGAAACAAACGGATATAGTATGTCTTCAGTTGCCATATCGTAAAAAGGAGATAACTACCCATGAATTAACAAATCAGAAATAAATGGGAGCCTACACTGTACCAACAAAGGGTCAGAGGACCGCATCCTGTAAAAGTTTCAAAACGAAATATAAATAAATGGGAGCCTACACCGTACCCACTAAGGTCAGCGGACCGCATCCCGATTTTCTTTGTACCAACTAAGGGCCAAAGAAGAAAGCCCTTCGGACAATACTAGGATCCTAAATAAGCCGGATAAATATAATAATATAGTATCACGAAATAGATTCCAGTCTCGGATATGGCCGCCCACACTAAACACTGAAATACACGGTATCCTAAATCGCTCAAATTTGGATTAAAAATTTAATCATATAAAGAATAATAATAAGAAATATAATAAAGGTCAAAAGAAAATACTCCGACACAGCCGAACCCGCCAAATGACGGGATCAGTGGATAACCCGATAGGCAAAGATGCGCAGTGCATATACAGACCAGTGGGTCCCACGGGCCTATGGGTCACCGTACGTAACCACAACGGTCTGGTTATGCAAGGCAACTCCGACTGAGAATTACTCGGTCCGCCTCTCAGCACTCCCATGCATTTAATGCATGATTAACTACCTAGCTTAATTAATAATTAGTAATAGTAATAATATTTTCCTAATAAATATGATCTACAACTTGAATTATTTAATTCTATCTGATCCTATCTCGGGACTTTTTTCCGAATCCTACTCCTATCCTGTCTACGTGCAATGTGACATGATATGACATGCGAATGCGGGTATGTCTCGAAATATGCTGGTCAATTTACCGAATGCAGATGACAAGTCAATTTTGGTCTCTAAATCAAAGTTTGGTCAAAAGTATCGTAGATCAGATTTATTTTAAAAACATTCCATTTTCGGTTTGGATTTCTAATTCTGAAGAAAGAAGATTAAATCCTAGGAAACCGTACTTGAGAGTGCTGGCGAGGATCGTGAAGTCGCTCTACTCCGGAGCCAGCGCGTCCGTCTCGGGATCAGCGCCTGCGTACACGAGGTCGGGATCGGCCTCGGTCTCCGTGAGTGGATCCGAGTCGACTATATCACCTATTATTTATTTAAATTGAGTGTCCGTTAGTTTTTTTTACGTTATTTACTTTGGGATGATTAATTAATTAAAGCATATTCTTATTTAACGTCCGTTCGGTCATTATTCCCTTTTTCCCTCAAAATTTTGACAACATTTCTGCTGTAATTAGGGGTGTCGGAATTAGTAATTAATGTATTCTTATTCTTATTGCACGTTTGTTATATTAATTGCCCGTTTTAATGTTTATTTTTATTTTGCCCGGGTTCATTGATTTAAACATTTATTTGCATTAGAGTTCGGACGTGAATCCTCTTTCTGATTAATTTAAGTCCCGATCAAAATGGTCATTTATTTTATTTGTTCATTATCTTTAGCGTGTTTCTCGTTAAGTGATTCACTTTAGGTTAATTGATGTTTTAACTTCGATATTCAATAAAGACTCAGGGAAACGACTTCAATCTATAACACCTAAAAATACTGATTCATTTTATTATTTCATTTCTGTTACAACTACAGTTTACAAGTACAATGAGAATCGAAATAAATAAAATAAAAGAAATAAAATAACGTACAGATTTTAAAGAGAAATTAATTAATATATCCATATAGTATATATCGTATTTTATCCTAATATTCTTTTATTTATCAATAATATTTAAAATAGAGAAATTGATTAATATATATTCTAATATATTTTAATTACATCTTAATTATTATTTTTATGATGTTTTTAATTTATGTAATTTACTTTATTTTATATAAGTGTTATTATTAGGTTAAGTTAGAGAAAATAGTTTTAAAGTAAAATAAAGAAAATAAAATAAAATAAAAGAAATAAATAAAATAAAGTAAACGAAAAATAAAACAAAATTAAAGAAAAGTTTTTTTATATTATAAATGTGTTGGTGTTTTAATGAACGAGATCATACGCTGACTACCGAGCCAATTGTGCATGTGCACTGGCAACCCGAAACGGGGGCAGTCAGGGAATATAATCATTTCCTGAGTTTCTTTAAGTTTACGTATTAGTCTATGGATACCGCGAGACCTTTCGGGGCGGCTTCCAATTAATAAGTCACATTTTAATTTAGTCCCATTTTAGTTCAGTCACTTTATTATCTTAGGATTTTTAAGTTATTGGGACGTAATTAATTTCACTAATCCTAATTGGACTTTAATTTAATTAATTTCTCATTTATCGGCCCAATAATAAATCATTTATTCTTAAGTTTATATTACTAAGGGTTGGGCCTAACCAATCTAAATTCCATACTATAAATCCTTTGCCCTATTATTCATAGCCCAACAGTAAGCACCCAAAAGCTCAGACAGATCAACAGGCAAGGTATATTCACAATGTACTCAATCTACCAAATAGAAAAAAAATTCGACAAAGGTAGCGAGTAAACAATTCACACAAGGCAAACGAAAGGACAACATAGGGCCCGTATCGTACCAAGAATCGTACATACCACAATCAAATCATAGGGTGATGATACGACAAACGAGCGAGACATACCAAAGAAAAGAATAAGAAATACCAAAGACAGACCAAGTAAAACAGTCAACAAGGTAAGACACGTCAATCCATACCAGAAACCAGAAATTAGAAACCCATAAAACCAAACAAAAGGGCAACCCGGCCAACAATGTCGGATCGAAGGAGCAAGAATAACAAGAGTTCAGATCGGTACAACCATTAAACCCAAAAAATAACCTGTGCAAGGATCGATACTGGAGGAGAGCATCGCGTCACTGGTACCTACTGGTACCAGTGTACCAAGGTTCACCAGAACCAAAATACCCAGCAACAATTCCTCTACAATCAAGCCAATAAATCAGAGAGTAATAAATAACACAGTCACAAAAAGTAAGCCAAATCCCAGACCTAGACCACATTCCAGAAACAACCACCCAGCAACACCCAAAGTTGGCCTGATCTCGCATCACTGGTACCAGTTGGTACCAATGTACCAAGGCCAGAATCACTAGCAACATTTATATCGATTTCCAGACAGCAAGAGGGGCTAAGTTTACCAGTCACCAGATGTAAGGAGCAACAAGCAAAGCCAGCAAAACAATCTAGCAAGGCAGCATACATAATCACAGGAGGCAAATCAAGATAGGGCCCAAGTACAGTATCAGATAATTATCAGCAACCAGAGTAGCACACAAATAACCCAACCCACAACAGTAAAGGTGACAACATAAAGCGAAGCATAACAGGTCAAGCCACCAGCACAAAAAGAAATTTCCCAAAGACAACAACAACAAAAGTTTCGGTGTTTACCAGAAAAGGAACGAAGGCAACAAGAGTAGGGGTTTTTTTTCTTTTTACCAGTAACAAGATTCAACATGCAGTAGAGGGGTAAAGCACAAGGCAAAGGTCGATGTCTCAGTGAACTCCCGGCCACCACCTCTCCCTTCCCTTCGAATCCCTTTTTCTTAGCTTTATCTCGTTCTTATCGCTTAACTTTCTAAATTTTACAATTTCTCAACGCATGAGATAGCGACAAGAGGGAGAGAGAGAGAGCGCATGCATGAGATTTATAGAGGGGTTAGGGACAACAGCCAACGATCCTCTCAACAGGAATCAGATTGGCAGCTAGAGAGGAAAATCAGAGTGTAAGTGAGAGGGGTTCAGCGAAGAAGGGCAGGATTGCGTCAGAGCGGGACAGGGACAGGTGAGAGGGCTCGGGTCGACAACGACGGAGAGAGAGTTTGGTGAGAGACGATCGAGGCGAAAACGGGAGAGAGGAAAAATCCTCGCCAGAGAGAGCAAAAGGAGAGAAATAGAGCAGCGGAGAGAACGAGGGAGAGGACGGGGTACTGAATGCGAGGGGACAGGGAAAAAGAGGAAAGGAGTGAGAGAGGAGGAGTATGCGGTTGGGGGGGAGAGAGAGAAAGGGATAGAGTACACCAGCATTAAATACCACATTTAATGAGGGAGAGAGAATGAGGTGTTAGTAGGGATCAAATGTGGCAGTCAAGAGTGTTATGGGTGAGATAGGTCATTGGGTGTAATGGGTCAATATGGGTTGAGTTATATATTTTAATTTTGATCGTGATCTGTCGGTCGGTTAAGTTATAATTTAAATTTCGAGATCTTTATTCTAATATTTATTTTATCGAACTATTTGTTTAAATTTCAAATTTTATTTTCTTTGTTGTTAACTTGGGCTTTTGTTTATTCACGGTTGTATAACTATATTTATATTTCTTTAATTATTATTTTAAGTTATTTACTAATTTATGTTAATTTACTTTATTTGTTATATTAATTATCATTATTTCTTAAGTAAATTTTACGGTTTGACACTTGCACTGTCAAATCGACTTCTTCATTTTGTTCTTCTATTATCTCTCATATATCTTGCACACCCATCAAAGCTTGATCTGGATGCTTTAATTCTCATAATTTATCTTCGTCAACTTTGACAACATGAATTTGTCTTCGTCAACTTCGGTAATGCGAACTATCTCCAAAACCAACTTGACTCTGATATCAATTTATAATTTTTACTTCAACATTAGGTGCTCGAACGTCACAACTCTTAAATACACATGATATGAGAACAAAGAGATATTTCAAAGAACTCACAAATTATTTCTAATTAAATTTCAACTGAATTATAAATATTGCACACACACTCTTGTTTATTTTTTTTTCAAATTTGATATTATTTTTTTGCTTTATATATGACATACTACCCCTATTTATATCAGTCTTCGTCTTTAATGCACTTTATACAAATCTAACATAAAATCTTAAAATATTTTTAATACTATTACATGTCTTAACATTTTAGACAAAATATCTCAATTATTCCTTTTGTCAATTGCATGTCTTAATACTTTAGACGGACAATATTACACTTTAATCTCTCCACTTTCTTTTCATATTTTGTCGATATATTACAAATTCTATTGATTCTTTTCAAATCTTCTTCTTTCCAAAATTCTATTGAATCATCAACTTAGCATTCAGTTCATTTAAGCAAGGTAGTCAAATTTTTTTTACCCCTAAACAATTACAGAAGTTGCACTTCAAGTTTTCTCTATTTCATTACTAACAAAATTCAAAAATAATAATTTGAACTTGTTCCTTTTATTTGTGATTAAACAAGGAAAGATAGTTGCATAGATGATCCCCCTGATTAATTATTATTACAATTTCAATCAGCTAAAAAATAACCTAATAAAGTATTATAAAATGCATGTTCACGCAAACGTAACACGTCCAAACTTTAAATATAAAACGGTGATCTTATTCTACACACGCACACATGTCAGTGAAGTGTGCAGTTGGTCTCAGGCTTGATCGAAGACAACCCCCCCCCCCCCCCCCCCCCCCCAACGGCTACCAGTACTATTTTAGCTTCAATTTTTTACTTGCTTTAACCGTGGCTGACTACTTCTTGTCTTTGATTTGCCTCCTATTTTTCTACAATTTTACAATGATTGTTATCTCTGACTAAATATTCCTTTCAATTGAAAGTGAGGTTAGAGACCAGTGGGCCCCTCCAAGAAAAGCAAAGCCGTAGGTGGTGCTGGTCACAATATGACACATCATGAGACATTTCATAGGACAACATATTATGGAATTTGATTATTTATTGCATTTACCAAACAAGTGGTGGTGTGGCGATCCGGGCGGACGTGACCTGAATTTAAAAAAATAGTAATCTTACATAATTTGTCTCTTCTCTTCCTTCTTTGGAAATTTTTTTTGTCCTCTCTGAATTATCTGATTATTTTTATTCATAATTTTTTTTAATACTGTGCATAATGAAATAATTATGCAAAAATATTAAAATATAAAGTTATTTAGACAAAAACTTTCTTCATCAACTTGATTATCTATTACTTTGAGCTTTATTTTTTTATTATTTTAATATATAAAATATTATTATTTTAATAAAAAAATTATTAGTTAAGTATAAATATTAAATTATTATTTTTTTATTTAGTACATAATTAGTTAATGAGTTTAAACCCCATAAGTCATTATAATCCAATAATTAATTCCCTAATCAAAATCTTGAATTCATACCTGTGGTGATCCATCAATTCAAGACTTACTGGTCACAAACTCACAATTCACAAAGGGTTTATTTGGCACTTGATGGAATAACAAAAAGTTAGAATAAAATAGCTATTATGACGAATTAATTTGCCAAACGAATTTTAGACTAAGTAAAATAGTGCGGAAGAGTGCTAATTCATTATACCAAGTTATAGGTGATATATCTGATTAGCTCGTCGGAATAGCGATTATTGTTTGATTATATTGTATTATATTAATATATTATGATTATAATTATGATTATGATTTATTATTATATTAATATTATGATGATATTTATTTATTTATTATTATTATTATTATTATTATATATTATAATAATAATAATTATTATTATTATATTAACATCACTATTAGTATTATTAGTATATGATTAATTTTACTATTATTTATTATTATTATTATATTATAATAATTATGATTTTAGTATTATATTATTATGATTATGATTATTTATTATTATTACATTATATTATTATGATTATGTTTATAATTTTATTATTATTATATTATTATAATATTATGATTATGGTTATATTATTATTATATTATTATGATTATGACTATGATTATTATTTATTATTATTATTATTATTATATTATATTATATTATTATGATTATAGCTATTATTATATGATAATTATATTATTATGATTATAATTATTTATTATTATTATTATTATATTATGATTATGATTATAATTTTTCTTATTATATTATTATGATTACGACTATGATTATTATTATCATGATTATGATTATTATTTAATTATTGTATTGTATTATTATGATTATGATTATATTATTAGAATTATGATTATTTATTATTATATTATTTAATTATGATTTTTATTATTATATTATTATATTATGATTATGTTTATATTTTTATTATATTATTATAATTATAACTATGAATATTATTATGTATTATGATTATGGATTATGATCATTATTTTATTATTATTATTATTATCATCATCATCATCATCATCATCATTGTTGGTATCATAATTATTCATATTTTAACTATTCTGATTAACAACTATCAAACGATATTTTCGCTCTTCCAAATAGTCAAAAATATCACTCATCTACCACTCTTCCAAAAATACACTATTATATCACTCTTCCAAATATATTCCTTAATTTGCCAAACAAACCCAAAACCTTTAAATGGTTTGCATGGTATACAGAATTATTGTAAACTAAATTAGGTTCCTTTTGGGCCCATCTAAATACCTATGGGTCATATGCTATATAAAATGATTATATGATTGAAGTGGTAAAGTACAGGAGTGGATAATAGATGAGCTTTTTAAAGGACATCATTGTTGTAGACTAGTTCCATTTATATATAGCTTACCAGCTGCAAGGACAGGTACAACCTACCTAGAGAGAGATGTTTCATTTTGCTTTCGCTGAATTTTATTTAGAAGCACAGTTATGCATAATTTAAATTATGAAATGAATTATTTTTTTTTCACAGCTTGAGTGTCGTTGCAATAACAGTTTTGGTTATCATACAATTTGAAATGTGTACTCACTACCAAATTGATTGAAAAAAAAAAGACGCATAAAATGTTGCAAGAGTATGATGGTAAAATTCTAAAAAAATATGCATCTTTTGTGATTAGTACAAATAGAGATGTTGTAAATCAGATTTCAAGATTCTCTTTCAATTTATATAATTTTTAGATCTCTTACAGCATTGTGTACGTAAAAGCGTTGAAGGTTTGATGCATCTTGTAATATTACACAGAGAAATATTACCTTCATTTTTCATATGTATTGTTAATTTGTTAGTTTTGAATATTAAAATGATAGAATCTTATATGTGATTTCGAATACTGATTGTAAATATGAACAGTGAACGCACACAATAAGAGAATGCATCATCATGCATATTGGATGCATTAATTATAACTAGTATGGAATCCGTTCATTGTGCGGACCCATTTAATTTTAAAAATATTTACATCGAGCACTAATTTTATTATAAGCAAAATATTTATATCTAAATCAATTATAAATAATCATAAAATTTTAAATAAAATTAATTCATTACTTAATAAAACGGATATAACAAATAAAATATTTTTGTTGAGTATGATTGACAATGCATAATTTTTTTATAATAAAATTTAATAATAGTTGATGTTTAATTTAATTGATATATAAGTTCTTTTTTAGACCTTTTATTAATGTATGATATAAAAATAGAAAATGAAATTGAGTGGAAAAAAATGACATTGACCAAAGTCTAAACCATTAATTTTTGAAAATATTAATCTACACCATTTGATTAGAGATATTTTGATCATTAAAAAATACTAAAAAACTAAATATTAATGAATAAATTTAGTATATATGTTTTTTATAATATAGTATAGATAATTAAAAAAATTTATTACGGTACAACTATTGGACCTATAATTTTGTCCATTATAGATAAGCCCAATTGGGGGAGCTTTTGAAAAGACGCTTTGGATCTTTTCAGCCCAACAAGAACAAAGCAAGCCTAATTAACTATATATTATATAACTAGCAATATATTTACTTATAACGGACTTTTTTATTTAAATATAAAAATATTATAAGATAATTTTTTTTACATTGATCTAATATTAAATTATAAATTCACCAAATTATAGAGAAAATCTATAATAAAAATCAGATTTAATTTTGAATGGGATTTTCTGCACAATATGAGTTAATGATTCATGATATTTATGGTAAGAAAAGTGAATTACTCCAGCATATATTATTACCATTAATTTCTTACTAAATATGTATAAGGTTGTTAATCATAGCACATACCTTAAATCTTAAAGCAAATTTTTATATCATAACATAAATAGAAATATATTGAGTATTCTAATTTATAAATTATGTGCATAAATGAAAATAATAGTATAGATGGGGAAAAAATGAAGAGAAAGAGGGGATCAATGGACATGATTATGTACGTTCGATCAAGCAAAAATAGATATTATCCGTCTAATTGAGGGATAAAATAGATATAATAAAAAAAATAACATGATAAAAATGAACTCTTCAATTTTTAACAGCTTTATATAGATAATAGTATAGATTTTACCTACCTCAAAAATCAATAAAAGCCCAAGAGCGGAAGATATAACCCATAAAAGAAATTATGAAAGGAGGTGGTGTGATCTATTTGGATTTCACGTCTTCCTTATTTAGGTCATGGAGAATTTATATTTTTGTTATGAGTTTTAAAAAATGTTTTGCACTCTAAAACTATACTATGTTACTTATGTATGTAATATGTATAGTTCGAGCAGCGGTCCATTTTATATGATTATGATGCGAACTATTTCATGAACTTAGAAACCATGCACGGAAATCATCAAACCTGCATGTTTTCACAAAAATCAAAATTATCTTGCAATAGCCATCTAAAAAATCAAAATGCAGCTATAGTGCTATATTGCATCTATGAGCTTTACATAATTTGTTCGCAACTCATAATATAGCTATGTTTACGAGCAAATAAATTGAATGTACTAAATTCTGTCATCATAATCACCCCCTCCTATTTTAATTTTTAAGTCCAGAAAGGTGACCAGCTAATATGGCACAGAGAGCAACAAGTCACGGCTGGATTCATGGAACAAAATGCCCCTCTCGCATGTGTGGTGAAAATTTTCTGGATCATTAGCTGTCTTGCGATATGGGATCTGTGGTGAGCACCACCTCTCCAGTCTTCTAACAATTTAAGATATATGGGTATTTAATAATGGTGACAGGATCTATCCAGTTTTGTTACAAACAGAGAGTATTTGTACTTTTTGCTTATTAATTCTGATTGAATCATATTCATACATTAGCTGGATTGTGGTCCCAGCCACTACGAAACTTTTTTTCTTCACCTTCTTTAAATTTTGTCTCAGTCATGAGTCTTTAGGTGCAAACCGATCGGATATTGATTATTTGATTGTATTCTTATTCGAATATGGATAACAACGGATACAGATATTTAAATATGAATTTGGATATGAATATTTTTTTGCCATATACTAATACTGATATGAATTTAAAAATCATAACCAAATACGGATACATACGGATAATTATTCTGATTCGGATATTTTTAAAACTTAATATCTAAAGAAAAGATACATTATATATTTTCAATTGTGTTTTTACTATAAATTATAAATTTAATTAAATATATACATAATTTGTCTTATATTTTATTTTATTTATAATTTTTGATATATTTTAACTAATATTTTATTTATTTTTATACTTTTGTTGACTAATTTATAATAATAATAATTGATTAAATCACTAATAATATAATGATGATTAATAATTACTTTTATTGTAATATAACTTTTATAATTAGTGATGTGTCATGAAAATTATTATTTTTAATTATGTTGGTGATATTTTAATTTAGTATTTGAAGTATATCTGTATTCATATTCGTATTCATATATTATATGATCCGTATCTTCATCTGTTCAATATCTAATTTGTATTCATATCTACAACTATCTGTATTCATATCTATAACTATCTATATTCGTATTCATTTTTTTATCGGAAAGATGAGAGTCAAGTTCTCAAATTTCATAAGGTTTCAAACTCACGACCTCCCACACAAAAGATGTTGTCTTTTGCCATTAAACCAAAGACTGATTCATATTCATATTTGAAAAAATACAATGTATATGGACATAGTTTTGACCACTCTACGTCTGTATCTAATCTGTTTGCACTCCATACTGTTCGTGGCTTAATTAACTTATTTATGCCCCCAAAATTATTTTTTTCAGGTCAATGCCAGCTTTTCAGAAATGCTAAGAGGGGCGAACTATTCATATTAGTATATGTATCCTGCAGGTTAACTGTCAGATTAGTAGCAATTGCAATTATTATAACTAATTATTAGTTTCTAACTAATAAATCCAACAAAAAAAAAAACATTATTGCATTCGTCCTTTTTGTATCTCCTTTTCAGATTTTTATAATATCTCCACCTCCATGAACAGCATGCACCACCGCTTCTTTCTATACTAGAACTATTTTTTTCATAAGGTAGATGGGAAGCGCCAATGTGGCATGCCACTTCAATTTTAGGAATGGCTATATTTTTCACCCGATCAAATCTAACAAGGCTGTAATCAATTAATGATTTTTTTTTATGTTGCTTATCAACGTGTACCTTGCTGTACACACTTAAATATACCCAACAAATTACCAATTTCTAACATTTGTCAGTTCATGCGCGACCTCCATCTTACGTAGCTTAAGCATTGAAAATAGAAGGCGATAAATCCATGCACTAATTAAAAAGGAATAATGTAAGCTAATATAGTTTCTGACTTGAAAGGCACATAGACACACAAGATAACATTAACACGTAGGCGCCAGCACCGTGCTCATCAAAGGCATGCAAAAATTGCAAGCAAATACTAAAATTAGCAACTCGAAATGAAATAAAATTATTTAATATATCCTAGAAACATCCATTTTAATTCAGCTGGTACCGGTCGGTACACCCATGACGACTGAGGCCCCCGCTTATCGCCATACTGTGTGCTAAACCGGGTCCTGAAGTCCGAATCCATGGGTGCCTTACGGTTATTACAGATAATATACGCTCTTGACTTGTGGAGTTGTGGTTGTGGAGCAATTTATATTGTCTGTATATTTCGTAAATGACAACTCAAAGTTTCATATATTTATTTAACAAACGGAAACCAATAATTCAAATTGCCGTGTTTGCAGTGGTAGCATCAAAGTAGGTGCCAACCGGTGCTTTTTATATTTTTTTTTAGTTCCTGAAATATAAAATTCATACAGTAAAAAATAAATTTGTTTTGACTCAAATATTTTATTTTCTTGACCTTAACACCCTCTACTAATCACTTTTTATTCCACCCACGTGTTTGTAATATATATATAGTATCGCAAGTTATGAAGTATACTTCGCGCCATATTTTTTATTCATGAATATAAAACATCGATTCAACCCATTTAAAGTATTTTCTATATTAAAATATATTTTAAAATTATTTTTTTATTTTTTTGGAGGCAGAAAATACATTGAGTTTTTTATTTTAATAATAATAATTTTCTAACTCTAAAAAAATAAAAAATTCTAAAAAAAATATAAATTTTGGTCTCTAAGTATATTTTAATATGAAAAACACTTTAAACTGTTGGATCAATATTTTGAATTAGGATAAAATGAGAAATATATTGTGAAGTACATAAGACAATTTTGTATTTCGTGACTTATCATAACATAATTATATATATATCGCAGTCAATGTAACATACAACTATTTTTTAGGAGTATATGTATAATGGGCTACATATTTTTATATATATAGAGAGTAAAAATAGCATTAGCTGAAGTTTATGGAGGTATTCCGTGAGTTTAACTCAAAAAATATATCAAATCATCTCTAAATTTTGATTTATCATACTAATTAAATTTTTCATATGAAAACCTTATGGATGCAAAAAAATTTAGGGTGTTTCGAGTTTTCTAAGTCATCATTTTTAATTTTTGAAAATCAGCTCTAAAAAAAATAATAAAATATTTAAATATGATACATATTATATATAAATCATTAAAAACAAATATATAATTTTGAAATTTTTTATTTGATCAATATTTTCAAAAGAATATACCATAAAAATGAACAAAAGATGTACTATGAGATTAGAATTTATAGTATAATTATCTTTTATAAAATTTAGATTAATTGCATATTCGCATGGCGATATTAAGATATCCAGAACTAGGGGAGGATTCAGACTTTGATCCAGGGGAGGAAAAAATTAATTTTTTTTCTGGGGGGAGCAAAATAAACATATTTTTTTAATTATTCTTTTGAAAATATACATAATTATAAGAATATTCGTCGAAAAAAAAATTTACCAATGGGGGGAGGGGGCCTGGATAGTGTTGGATCCGCCCCTGTCCAGAACTATTTAAAAATGGTTCGGTGCCACCTATCTTGTCTGAAATTTCAATTCAACTTGCATAAAAAAGTGTAAATCAGATGACGAAAATATTTTAAAAAACGCATGCATGAATCTCGAAAAGATAAAATGAACGTGTGTTGTCTGATCTCGACGAGCAGTAGTCTGCTCTGCAGAAGATGTGATGCATAGCCGAATGGGGATTAAAGGTATAACAACTAAATTCATCTTTTTCTTTCGAAGATGAGTACCGATTAATGGGTATTATTATTATTATTTCATTCTTCTTACTTTTTTAAATTCAGCCAATAATATTTTAAAATTTTATTTTCATATTTTTCTTTATTAATATAAATACCTTCGAATAGTTTCTTGTGAATAAATAAACAAAAATTCCATAAGAGGAGGTATTAAGTGTTGCCCAAAAAAATTCAAGAAGAAAATTTATTGTTTTGGTATTGCAATCGGCTGTGTAACTTCTCGGACGATTGGATATGTTTTCTTGGGACTTTAGGTTCCCTTTGAAGAAAGATTTCGGATATCTCCTTGAAAACTTAACTTGCCCGAATGGGAACCTCGAATTTGGTCCCAAGTTGCACATTTATGATAGTGATTAGTGCGTCAATGTCACAAATATTTTTTAAGTTTCATTTTTTTAAATATTAAAAATTCATAAGCAACTAATTTCATTCAAAAAGATAATTATATTCTTAAAATAAAGAAGAAATTTTTTTTGGTTCAAAATTAAACAACACAATAATATCAAATTAACTTTAAATTAAGCTATCTACTAATGTAATCTAAATAATTTTATCTCCAATATATGTTGAAGAAGCATAATATTTCTTTTTAAGCAACAAGTCGTGTTGAATATCATTCTGCTTGATTTTACTGGATAGTATGAGTTATTAAGTACGCTGCAAGCTCCAAATTTTGAATCAAAATTGAAGTTTATTTATGTTGAAGTAAAAAATTTCTTGTTGAGTATCTCAAGTACAATGATTCAAATGAACAAACTCTTTTTACAACAAAAAGAGCTATAAAAAAAGATGATACAAATAAAAAAATCAAACAAAATGATGAAATCTAGAAAGTTCTTTTTTACTCGCAATGGTTTACTTTCAATTTGGATAAAAATAACTTGGTAATAACGTTGATTATTTTCCCTCACAAAAAAGAGTTAAAAAATAAGGCTTTGAAAAGAAAATCTATACACGTGTTTTTGTTCTAACATATTTAATCTAACGATTTAATTAAAATGTCTTTTGATATTCCATCACATTTTTTTAATACTAGTATCATTGTAAATTTTATTTTTTTGTGTAATATTGAGACCATGCATCAAATTTAATTCATTTTTAGAGTATGTATATATAGAGTAAATCCAAAAATCCATAAGACAAAATAAGATGGGTCGCTTACCGATGAAATTGCAGTATAGAAAAGTAATTACAGTTGTCAGTATAAAATTTGGGGGAAAAAATTCCAAAAAGAAAATGTTATTACAAAGCAGAGGTTATTGTCCTGATTTAGTACAGCTATATATGTATTCGTACTTTGAAAGAAAATTATGTATATCAATAAACGAGCAAAATAAATGAACTATGAACTTGATGTAAAATATTTGGCATAACAAGGTTTTTCATTTGTGAATTAAGGCAAATATATATATATATATATATATATAGAGAGAGAGAGAGAGAGAGAAGATATCGTGAGATTAACTCAAAAATTATATCAAATCATCTCGAAATTTTAATTTATCATTTTCATTAAATTCTTTATATGAAAATCTCATGGGATGCAAAAATTTGGAGTGTTTTGAGCTTTTTAAGTCATCATTTTTAATTTTTTTAAAATGATGTTGAAATATTAAATATTTATTTTTTTAGAGTTGATTTTCAAAAATTAAAAAATATGACTTAAAAAACACAAAACACTTCAAATTTTTGCATCCAATAGATTTTCATATAAAGAATTTAATGAGAATGATAAATTAAAATTTTGAGATGATTTGATATACTTTTTGAGTTAACCTCACGGTATCTTTACTATATATATATATATATATATAGCAAATCTACGGTATTCTTAAGTTCACAAAAGGTCTCCGTAAGCTTAGCTAAAAAAATATATCAAATGATCTCTAAATTTTGATTTTTCACTCTCATTAAATTCTTCATATTGAAATCTCGTGGTGTACAAAAATTTGAGATGTTTCGAGTTTTCTAAGTCACTCTTTACAATTTTTGAAAATAATATACAAATATTGAATATTTTTATTATTATTTTTAGAGATGATTTTTAAAAATTGAAAAGAATGACTTAGAAAACTCGAAATATTTTAAATTTTGATACCCCACGAGATTTCAATGTGAAAAATTTAATAAAAGTGAAAAATTAAAATTTGAAAATTATTTCATATATTTTTTAAGCTAAGCTCACATTAACCTTTTATGAAACTTAAAACCACTATAAATTTGTTCTCTCTCTATATATATATATATATAATGCGCCGCTTGTTTTCGGGCAAGATTCATTGTAACAAGTGACTTCGACGCCAGGTGGGGCCAATTGCTCGTATTGGAATATTGTGGTTTACCACCAATTGTTTTAAATAGCTGTATTCCAGTAATACAGGCTACTTTTTGAGCAAAATCCCCGAAATGTATCCATCTTAATTTGCAAAAAGCAAAAGTGTTTGATTACGACCATTACTTCTTTCTTAATAGAAAAATTGCACTCGCCTAAGGATATTTTTGGGATGATAATAATAGTAAATAGTTGATGAGATATTTGTTCCAACATGGTTGAATTGTTCATCGCTGTGCCAGTGGGATGCGTTAATTCGGCAAATCCACAAGCATTGAACAAGCAAGAATTCGAATGTGGTGGAAGTTTTTTGACAACTGCCGTCAATCATAAAAATAATTTATTTTTTTGAATCCGAACAAGTAAAATACAATGTATAGATCACACGTATAGCAGATATATACATCAAAATTGATAATATTTTATAAAATTTCTACAAATGACATGAAAGGAGCCACGATTCGTATTTAATGTTAACTGATATAATATCAAATGATTTTTAATTTAGATGAAAAGTAACATATAACCAATGACATGATGTAATGTTATGCATGACATGGATGATTTTTGTACTATGCATCATTTTTTCATTTTTAATATCTAAATGGTCAATTCGGAACATTTAAAATAATTTTCATATGAAAATCTAGTTGAAGATCAAATTTTATATTTTTTATTATTTATTTAGATAGTTAGTAAATCACTTCTCCAACTAAATTTCTATATGTAAATCATTTTAAGTGATTTGGATATTCAACTATTTAGACTTTGAGAATAAAAAAAATCCATAGCACGGAACAATGCTATATATGCATAACACATTCTATTCCTATTTATAAGCTTTACATTTTTTTTTAATTTTTTTTATTGTGGTTATTAAAATATTTAGTTGTAGAGGGATCCCATCCATTCATATTCCTATTCACGATTTGACAACATATAGTTAGATTGGAATGTTTTTATAGTTGTACTTCGAATAATGCCAGGTCTTATAAATGTTTCTTTCCAACTTTTATAAAAAATCTAAACTATCAAAAAAGGGGGAAAAAACTTCTACTGATGCGTTTTCAATTCTTTAAGTTCTGAATATGAGTCGAAAATTGCTTGAATTTTATGGTACTTGTACCAAAAAAATAAATTTAATAACTTTTATTAATTATGTACATTTTCTATAGTGAAAGACGAACAATATATTCTGGTTTGTAATTTTTAACTATTGATGTAAAACCAAATTAATTAAACTTCAAACAAGATTTCATTGTAGTTATAGACCCAAGAATCATTAATGACAGCATCGTATTTTATTACAAACCGAGTTAGTTTGTTAATAGTTATAACTTATGTTACATTTCTTTTCCACAAGAAATAATTAGTTCGTGTCAAGGCGGGGAAAATACTTTATAATTCGAAATTTAACATCAGAAAAAATATCATTAAATTTTGTAGACAATAATAGCCTGGAATTGTTATTAATTTGATGCTCAGTTAGCTTATTGCTAAAAAAATAATTAAGTATATAAAACAAAGAAAATCAATCTTTTGTACAAGCTATGATTAAGAAGTCGACAACAAAAATTATCTCTTCAACAAAAGTAATAAATTGAAATCAAACACCACAATTATTCTTCTTCCGATTCTTCGTGGGACTCACTAAAATGAAATCGCAATTGTTTTTAGTTTTTGGGATATTATTCCACCACCTCTCCCCTACCATGAGGCTGAAAACCCAACCAATCAAATATAATTTATTTATTCGATCAGAAATGAAATGCAAGGCAATTTTTTTTAGTAGGTAGGCTTTGTCTACTTTAATCCTTTATTAAGAATAAAAAAAAAGTTACAAGAAAAGAGAATAGATAGATATGTAATGCAAGACGAATTTTGAAGTTAATATTTTCTCCGGATATGCATGTAGCCATGTAGTAGTAATCGTGTCTTACACTTTTGTTAGAGGACATGAGATGCATATGACTTATCAGATCAAAACTTCTCTGATCTGTGGCTTCTACATAAACACGTGTTTAATATTTAAACCATGAAATTGAAGTAGTCAAAATTGTGCACGTCCCGCCTAGCTAACTTGTTAATGGATATGTACGTCTGACCTCGTAAAGGCAGAGACTAATTAACGGCGTTAGTTTAAAATGTCAAAATTTAACAATTGAAATATTAGACAAACTACAACCCCCCCCCCCCCCCCCCCCCAACCCAAATGAATAATTTATTATGTGAACTTTAATTGGCTGCTCCAACTACTAACTATGACGTCGGCTGTTGACAGAGTTGGTTTCTAGGTTTTGGACTCGTTACCATCTCCTTCCACGTCGTTACTTTGTATTACATCAAATATCAGATATATTCAAACCAAGGAAAATGTAAATCAATTCCTGTTATATATATAATATTTGGTAGTTGGCTGAGTAAAATCGATCTCGAATTCTCGATTACCACATATAACCCCTTTTATTGCTTAACGACGAGGTTTCGATGACACAGATGACTTTTGATTAATCTCGTCAAAGCATCACAATATATTGATTGTTGTAATGTTAAAGAAAGTTCAATATTCTATTGTTGAAGATGACGAAATATAAACAAATATGGAAATAGCCAAATCCAACGGAGAACACTTTTGTTTTTTTCTGAAATACGAATTCAAATTTAAATAAAAGTCCATTTCTCAAAACAAAAGAAAACTACTTGTAATAAAAAAAAATCTTTTCTCAGAGAGAATCAACGAATACTTCAGAATGGAATAGATTTCGGCGTCTGACTCTGAGCAGTGTAATAAATTGGATTTGATCAAGCTTGATACCTAGACGGCTTAAGAGATGAGATTTTGAATCAGGTATAATTTGACTAATTATTGTTCCCATGTGGTGCTTGATTTGATTCGATCCACGAGGGAAACAAATCCAATAGCCTCTAACTTGTCAAGACTCGTGCGCGTAAAAGCAAAAAAACTAAAAACTAAGGTCACCCCATTTTTTGCCATTTTTTAAAATGTAAAAATAAAAAATAAAAACTTTCACATCATCTGAGATGATTGCGTTAATTTTTCTATGATATTATATGGTCCGATTTTTTTTCGAATCAGGAGTGACCTGAGAAAAAAAATATTTAACCAGATATTTTTTTCACTGATGTGTTATACCATGTTTAAAAAAATGGATGATATTACTCTAAAAACCTATAATATAATGATGTTAACGATTATGCGAAATATTTTTTATTTTTCTAATTTAAAAAAAAATATTATCATTTTTTTCAATAAAAAGTTCATTTTTCTTTCGGTCACCGAGAGGACGCAACAAATACTAAAACCGGAGAGATTAACCATATGGCTGATTTGCATCTTCGGCGAAGGATTAACCAAGTCTGTGGGCGCGGAGCCGCAAATAACACATTAGCGCATGATCTTTGTTTATCCAGATATCTCATAGGTTCACAGTAGACCACGTGCACTCAACAGAAAGATCGGCATCGCTGACGGGATCCGATCTCCGTTTTATTATGCACGTGATGATGTGAACGACTGAAAGCACTGTTCTCTACTTGGACCATGACTCATTTTGATCTCATTTGATATTCATCCTATTTTTTATGTGTAACGGGTCATTCATTGTTCTTATCTACACCTGATACACGGATTGATATGTTACTTAACGCCAGCGAATGTAATGAATAACGATTGAAGCGGGAAGGTTCGGCCGTGGCGTTAATACATCACCCTGAGTCCCTGACCATATTCCATATAGGCGTGTTGTAAATGTAAGCCTTCGTTTACAAAAGGGCAATACGGTCAATGCTTGTGCGGCGCCAGCCGTCATTCCACCGTGAAGAATAAAGCGGCGAAAAGGCCCAATGCGCCAGCTTTGTCGGCCCCGCTCTGGCGCTCTGAATATTCCAAGAGAGGTCTAACTCTGTTAAGAGATCTCTACCTCTGGATCCTGAATCCAACGGTTGGCGGTTGCTGACGCAGGACTTTGTTGCTTTGTGTTGGTCTGTTCGTTTCACCTTGTCCGGAACCGAAAAAACACTGAAGTTTTCAGAAAGCACCTTTAAATGTTATTTATTTTGAATATATAAGAATTTGATATTTTTAATTCAACAAAGGGCTGCTTAGGTTAAATGTTATATTGCAGCCGCAATCCTTTACGAATAAAAGTTATTACTATGTGATAATCGAAATAATCGATAAAAGTTTTTTTTAAAACACCCCTTTTTATGTATTATGAAGTTTTTGAGTTGATTAAACTATAAATTAAATATTTTGGAACGTACTATTATAAAATATAATTTAACATGGATGAGCCTAATAAAATCCTAGTGTTGTAAAACATATTTTATTTTTCACATGTTCAAAATGAGGTGTTGTCTTGCAGTAATTATAAGTTGTTAACTTATTATGTCTATCAACCCATATATTGTTGCACAATTGTGAACAAGTCCGAAATAATATTTTACATTATCTAAAGAAATATATATTATTAAAAAAATTAATGATATATGTAAAATTGTGTCTCAATATATTGTGAAATCAATAAAAAAAACCTTATTTTACTTTATTAAAGCCAAGATGTCATATATCCATTAAATTATAATAAGTTCGGACATTTGTGAAAAATCCAGAAAAGATTAGAATCATGGGAACCCACTACGGCGATTACGTCCAACCGTGACACAGCGCTTTACAATCCCCACACGCCCCAATTGACTTTTCTCTATATAGATAGCTCCTCTCATTTCCCCAAACTCTCCATTTTAGTTTTCACCTCTTCTTTCCAAACACAAAATAAAAAATGGCGATCGATTTTACCTCTTGCTCCTCTTCCTCGTCTTCCGCTCCTTCAGATTACGACCTTCTATGCTCTCTCCTCCGCCTATCAAGAGACGTTTCTCTCTACCCGCAGCCCGAGGCCCTGCCACGAGGCAGCCAGGCGTCCCTTACCCGCCGATGCAAGCTTCTGTCCGCCTTATTCGAGGAGCTACTCAATGGGGTTGATAGAAATCTCCCACGCGGCGCCTCCCTCTGCTTCCGCGAGATTCAGTTGGTGCTTCAACGGTTTAAAGCGCTCCTGGCTGATTGCTCAGCTCGCAGCCGAATGAGATTGCTCCTCCAATCGGACACTGTTGCTTCAGAGTTTCACGAGCTGAATCTCGAGCTCGCCACGCTGCTAGATATTCTTCCCATGTCCGAACTAGAAATCAGTGATGATGTTCGAGACCTTGTTGATCTTGCAAGGCGCCAGTGCCGGAGATCAAGAGCAGCTGTTAATCCGAACGAAGAAGACTTAAAATCCGACGTGCTTAAGCTGATCCAGCAGATTGAACGCGAGATTGTACCAGAGAGGTCGAGTCTCGAGTCAATTTTTCAGAGATTGGGCCTGGATGATTCTATCAGTTGCCGCAATGAGATGGAGTGCTTGGAGAGGGAAATTGGGGACCGTGTGGCACAGAAATGGACAGCGGCAATGATTGCTCTAGTTGGATTGGTGCGGTATGCGAAGTGTGTGCTGTTTGGTGCGTCGACCCCGAGAGGGGATCTCTCAGCTGGGAAATTCAGCTTCTCAGAAAAATCTGAGCTGGCTGTGCCACAAGATTTCAGGTGCCCCATTTCTCTTGAATTGATGAAAGATCCTGTTGTTGTTTCCAGTGGTCAGACTTATGATCGGGAGTCAATTAGCCGCTGGTTTGGCTCAGGCCATGCCACCTGTCCTAAAACAGGTCAGGTTTTGGCTAACCTTGAACTAATTCCCAATAAATCTCTCAAGAATTTAATTGCTCGTTGGTGCCGTGAAAACAATGTACCATTCGAAGGATCTGAACCAGTTAAAACGGAGCCGAGTTCAGTGAGTGCAAACAAAGCTGCGCTGGAGGCTGCACGGATGACATCCACATTCTTAGTTGAGAAACTGGCAGGTTCCCCTTCTGTAGAGGCAACAAACCGAGTCGTGCATGAAATTCGTCACCTTGCAAAGTTGGGATCTGATAACAGGTTGTTCCTTGCTGAGGCTGGTGCGATCCCATTGTTGGTCCCACTCTTTTACTCAGCTGATTCAAATCTCCAGCTGAATGCAGTTACTGCTCTGTTGAACCTCTCAATTTTGGAGGCCAATAAAAGGAGAATAATGCATGCTGAGGGTGCCAGCAACGCGTTGATTCATGTCTTGACAGAGGGTGCTACATGGTGGGTGAAGGAGAATGCTGCTGCCACTGTTCTGAGTCTATCATCAGTTAATTCCTACAGGAGACGATTAGGTAGAAAACAGCAGTTGCTGGAACAGTTGGTGGAATTGTCATGTAAAGGACCTGCTAGCACAAAAAAAGATGCACTGGCTGCGGTATTATGTCTTGCCGGTGAGAGAGAGAATATTGCAAGATTGGTCGAGGCAGGAGTGGCCAAGATGGCAGTTGATATGTTGGATTCTGAGGAAGTCGGTGAGACCGCTGCAGCAATCATTGCTGCAGTTTCAAAACGTGGTGGTGCAGAAGCAATATCAGCTGTTCCGAGTGCAATAACAAAGCTAGTTTCTCTGATGCGGAGTGGCACTGAGAGGGCCCGTGAAAGTGCAGCCGCAGCATTGGTTTTGTTATGTAGGAGGATGGGAGGTCCCACAGTGCAGAAGGTGGCCGGTGTTCCCGGGGTAGAATGGGTGATTTGGGAATTGATGGGAGCAGGCACTGACCGGGCCCGCAGGAAGGCCGCGTCACTTGGTAGAATTTGCCGGAAATGGGCTCTTGCCTCAGCCCTGGCTGCTGGCGAGGCAGGACCCACTCCGGCTTTGTCAGATGTAAGCATGTCGGGGTCGACTGTGGTTGCTTAAATTGGGTTTGGTCTCTAGATAAATTGATTTTTTGATGAGTTTATCTAATTGTACAAAAATTGGGTTTAGGATTGGATTCTTGATGGGCAACTAAATTCTTAGCGACATGTAATTGTGAATACGAGATTTCTGTCATTATTATTTTTTTAAATTATAGGTTTTTATTTATATTGTTAACAATTTTTATTGGAATGGAAAGAAAATTTACTTCTTCATCTGTTAGATTATTTAACAAATAACACACAAAGTGCTGCTTGTTTGTATTCTATTTAATTAATATAATAAAATCTCCTTTTATATTTCTTTTCTTTTATTCCTAGAAGGCAAGGAATATTTCAAGTTGTCTATTGTTTTCCTCTATCAGCTCCGCAATTGCCCCCACCTGCTAGGGGACCAGGTTGTTTGGTATTATACTGGACCGTGAAATAAGCCATCTTTGGGACCTAGCACCATCTCTTGTAGTTTGTTCGGCACACAAATCAAGTTTGGAGAGATTTATGTGATGTATCAACTCAAAAAAAAAAAAAATTTATTATGTGATGTATATAAGCTACCTAACGAATAAACAATGGGTCTTCTCATGAGCTGGTATTAATTAAGAAGGCGCACATTTGATAGAGACGAAAGCAACCAGCTCATAATAGACCTATTAAGCTACCTCACTTTTTCTTGGGAGGGAAGGGATTATAGATGGTCACTTATTACGGGAAGGAAAGAACGCTTTTCTTTGTCCTGTTCAGTCTAATTTTATGCTGCTTTGCTTGAAATCCACCGGACAACTCAAACACTTCCCCTTTTCTGAAAAGAAAGCGCATACATGAAGTTTGGTTCCTTGTATTCTTATGATAAATTGGCTTGGTTCGTTTTCTGTATGATAAAATTTGATAAGTTTTGTTAGCACTTGTAGGATTCTTTCTAAAGTAAGATCCGAGACCCAACATTTTGGAATCAGTAAGAATCTGCATTTAGATATTCACATCTGACAGAATTTCTCAAAGCAGCTGAAAAATAAAAGGAAAAGAATACCTTGAAACAGTACCAAATAAGAAGTGAGAAGGCTGCCAGACCTTTTACACACTTTGTGAATTGTGAATGCTTATTGAAATTAGGACCTTAATCAAATGGGCCTCTGGGCCAGTAACTATTTTCATACTCGTCTAGTTACTGTCTGTAAGTACCATCTTATTAGGACAATCAGATGGACATGATGCCAGTAATTTGAGGCTAATAAAGTACATGTTTTTATTTTATCTCAGCAAAAAAAGGAAATCAACTTTACAAACTTATAATAGAAGGACAAATACGGCCGTTTTGTCAGGTAAAGTGCAAGTTATAAGGGAGTGACAAAATTAGTTCCTCCTGCACTATGAAAGGAAAAAATTATAAGAATCAAAAGATACTAACTTTTGCACCAACTAGTCAAGTAGGGAGGGCAAAATTTTCGGATGGGACATAATTTCATAATTATTTCAATTTATAAGTATTTTTTTTTCTGAAAAATAACATACAAGTAGAAGACCATTTTTGAAAATAATTTGAGTGGGCCCAGGGGTCGGCAATGCCCACCCCTAACTCCGGTGGTTCCGCCCCCAGCACCAACTAGTGTTTGTTATTTGATAGAGACAATTTAAAGAAAGATTAATGTTACAGATGACTTGATCAACAACCAAAACAATTTTAAACGGATTTGTAATGATTAGTAGTAATATTTCTTCAATATTGTATACTGCCAGTCCAACTTGGTGGTCAAACAATTAATATCTTGTCAGAGCCATGTCTGTTCTTATAATAGAAATCAAATTTGGCGTTGATTTGTTTTTGAATGAGAATAAGATTCCAGCTTACAATATTGCTTCCTTCTATGGAATGTAATAAGCTCGGTACTCAAAACAATTGATTTCTAATTTACATATAATTTTCTGGTAGATACATTGTCAACTCTCCTGTTAATAGACCTCTTCTCTTCCCTGTTTGTTGAAGTTGAGAACATGTCCAACCTTTTGACTTCTAGTAACTTAAAATAGGAAATGAAATCTATGCAGTTTACTTTCTATATATATAATTATGAGATATTTTCCATAATGGTTTTCATCGGTTGTTGAGCCAGATGTTGACACGAAATTGCAATCAATAATAGCTGTGCCCATTAGGGTGTACGGCTGGTTCGGTTCAAACCAAAATAATTATATACATCCGAATTTTTTTCGGTTTATCAAATTATTAATCGAATTAAAATTTTAAAAATATCAACCAAATAAACTGTTAATCGAAAACTGAATAAATCAAATTTTTTTCGGTTAAACCGAAATTATATTATTTAAAAAGAAATAAAAATATCAAAAGTTATAAAATTGATAGAAGAAATAAATGGTTTTAAAAAAAAACTAAATAAAATTTATAGAAAATAAATATATTTGAATTATCTTTGATATAATCATTATTTACATCAAGTAAAATAAAATTATTTGATAAATTTTGGACTATTCGGTTTATTTGGTTTATCCAATTTAGAAAAAATCTAAACCGAATAAAAAAATAAAAACTGAATAAGATAAAATTTTCAACTGAATCGAAAATTTTAACCCGAAAAATCAAACTAAATAATCTAAAATTTAACGATTCTGTTCAAAACCAATTAAACCGATCCATTTGCACACCCCTACCTACCACTTTGAGTCATATTTCGCTATATGAAGGTTAACAACTAAGAAACTAACATAAGCAAGCAAGGATAACTATTTTGCTTGGTTAAGCAAAACGAAGACCAAAGTCAAATTCACTCTTCTTCAGGACTTACAAAAAAACGGAATAATTACCGTATAGCAATGCATGATATTACTAGGGGAGACGGGCCCAATATCTGAAATTTGTATGTCGGTTAAAATTAATCATGTATTTTTATTTGATGAGATGTATTATTCTTTTTAATTTATCAATTTTAATATTTTAGTGACGTAAATTCACATCTCGGTCTTCTTTATGCTAATCTTGATTTTATCCCTCAATATTAGATAAGAAATGGATCGACATGAAAAAATTTACACTAAATTATGTGGAAAAAAAAAGAACCATAAGTCTAACGAGAATGGTGATAGGACAGGCTTCTCTACAGAAAGTGATTTAAACTGTTGCAAAATGACATACGAAAAGAAATAATTAACAATAATCCTTATGCGTGTGTGTATCATTATGAGTGCGTGTGCGTGTTTTTGGAACATCTAAGAGACTAAGACTCATAAGTAATTAATTTCATTTAAAAGAGGTGCCTATATTAATAAAAAAAATTAAAGAAAAAGACGGTCTCTGTAAAAATAACAGAGGGGGAAAAGAAGATCATGGTAAAAATAGATTCTCTGTCATATACAGATACAGATACCATGGTTACGCCTACGGGCCTCTTCTCAAAAAAAAAAAAAAAAAAAAAACGTTGGAACGTAAGAAATTTCGTTTATGCTTTCACGTTTCGCTGTTTAAACGTAAAAAAAAAATCAGATACTATGTGGTTCACAAAAAAAAAAAAAAAAAAAAAAAAAAAAAAAAAACCTGCACCAAAACAAACAAAGAGCGACCTAAAGCCTACAGAAATCATGGGCCGAAAGAGGGCCACCAGTGGTAGGTTTGCTTTAGGCCTATTGAATTATATTTTTATAACTCAAAATTAACCCCCAACTTTTTCTTTTTAAGGTTCAAATATCTGGGTCAGACTGGGTTTATATATTTGTTTGGACCTGGATGTTCCGTGCTGTTGTGAACAACAAACAGATCGAGATCCCATTTATCTATATTTATACCGTATGCGGTGTTACAAAGAGTGTATAGACTCAAAGAATCCAGTTTTTTTTTTAATTGACGAAGAGAATCAAATATATATAATGATGAATAATTTAGATTTTAGTCAAAGTCACTTCTCTTTATTTCATTTATTATTTTTTATCATGTATTAATAAATCTAAAAGAGAAGTTATACATTAAATAAATTAAATATCAAACATTATTAATTTTTATCTAAAAAAATATTCATTATATAATTTACTCGGAAAAAAATTATTATATTTTATAAATTATCTTTATTAAATAATAAATTGATCTTGTTTAAAAATATAAGAATGTTTATAATTTATCATGTTTAAAAATATAATAATTATTGTGTTCTTGAGACTTTATGATACAAATTACGTACAAAGATATACAAATACATTAAAATAGTTTTTTTGTTATTGTGTAAAGACGAATACAAATTATTAAAATAATACTTCATCTTTTAGTGTATTTGAGTTTTGTATCATTTATTGTCTCATTCCAACAGATAAAATCAAGTATGACAAAAAACATGTTGTTTCATACTTTTATTTATGGTTTAGGATAGTCTCTTGAGATAAAAGGTAGTTTATTACTTTTTACTGCAACATAGGAGGAAGAGGACCTAGGACTTGTAGACAACACTCTTCTTTCACAGTATATTTAAAAAGCACACTATCTATGTATCATTATAGACGCTTTCGAGCCTTTATGATATGAAATGCGAAAATAAATAAATATAAATATATTAAAATAATATTTTTTATATTAGTATATTCGAGTTTTATAATATTTGTTGTCTCATTTAAAAAATAAAATAATTTAAATTCATAAAAGTTAATTTTGAATGATATTTTTTATTGATTTTGTTATAATTGTTGTGTTTTTTGTGTCTTTATGACAGTAATTGTGCTCAAATATTAACATAAATGCATTAATATAGTACTTATTCTTTTAATCTATTTGAATTTTTATCATTTATTTTTTAATTTTAACAAATAAAAATCATCAAAGTACACATATTATTTTTATTGTTGTGTTCAATTTGTTTAATATTATTATTGCGTGCTCAAACCCTTATGACAATGCAACAAAATAATACTTCTTATGTTAGTATATTTATGTTTTATTTTAGTTTTTGCATCATTTGAATACACAAAAATAATAAAATGCACAATGTTATTTTGGAATTTTATCTTCTATTGGTTTGTAGTATAATCATTGTGAGCTCAAGAATTTATAACATGAGTTATGCACAAAGATGCATTAAAATAATATTTATTCTAGTTCAATGATTTTTGTATAATTTATTGTGACATTTCTAAAAAAAATCACCAAAGTACAGAATATTATTTTGAATGATGTTTTTTATTGATTTATATTATAATTGTATTGTTCTCAACACTTTATGATATGAATTGCACATAAAGATTAATATAAAATATTAAAATAATATTTTTTTCTATTAGTCTATTTGTGTTGTGTTTCATTTGTTGCCCCATTCAAAAAATAAAATCATTAAAAATACACAATAGTTATTTTGAATGATATCTTCTAAAGGACTATATGATAATCAATTGGAGTTCAAGACTTTTATAACACAAGTTGCGCACAAGGATGAAAACAAATGTATGAAAATAATATTTATGTTAGTTTATTAGAGTTTTATATCATTTTAGCCATATTTCAACAAATAAAATCACTAAAATATATAAAATTATTTTTAATGATATCTTCTTTTACTTTATACAATGATTGTTACATTTTAGAGCCTTTATGACATGAATTACACACAATGATGAGTACAAATACATTAAATAATTCTCCTTCTGATAGTATATTCAAGTTTTACATCACTTCTTACTTAATTTGTACAAATAAAATCACCAAAATATATAAAATTATTTTAAATGATATTTTCTATTGATTTATATTATAATTGTTGTGTTCTCGAGTCTTTATGATATAAATTACACACTAAGATGAATATAAATGCATTAAACCAATACTACTTTTGTTAGTCTATTAGAGTTTTTGCATAATTTATTTCTTCATTTCAACAAAAAATTACCAAAATATAAAAATATTTAGTATGATGTTCTATATTAGTTTATATAATAATCATTGCATTGTTGAGATTTTATGACACCAATTACGTAGAAGGTTTAATACAAATATAATATAATAATACTTCTTGTATTAGTCTATATTTTTGTTTTCTTTCATTTATTGGCACATTTCAAGAAATAAAATAATAAAATACATAACATTTAGATATTATCTTCTCTTAGTTTATATTACAGTCACTGCCAATTCAGCTTTTTATGACATGAATTTGCGTAGAAATTTGAATATAAATACATTAGAATCATTTTTTTATTAGAGTTTTGCATCATTTATTTTTACAATTGAACAAATAAAATCATCAAATTACATAAAATTATTTTAAACATTATCTTCAATTAGTTTATATTATAAGCACTATCAGCTCAAGTTATGACATAAATTTGTGTAGAAATTTGAATACAAATGCGTTAAAATCATATTTCTTTTGTTATCAGAGTTTTGCATCATTTGTTTCTTCAATTGAACAAACAAAATCATTAAAGTACATAAAAATATTTTGAATATTATTTTTTATTATTTTATATTACAATTACTATCAACTCAAGATTTTATGACAGAAATATTTGCAGAAATATGAATACAAATATATTTAAATAATATTTCTTATGTTAGCCTATTAGAGTTTTACATCATTTGTTTCCTCATTTAGTAAATAAAATTATCATAATACACAAAATTGATTTGAACAATTTTCTTATTTGTTTCTATTATAATCATTGTGTTCTCATACCTTTATGATAAGTAGCGTATAAAAATGAATATAAATGTATTAAAATAATATTTTTTTCATTAGTCTATTTGAGTTTTATATTATTTACCGCCTAATTTGAACAAATAAAGTCACTCAACACAAAATTATTTCACATATTTTTTATTGGTTTATATTATAAACACTAGGCGCTCGAGCTTTTATAATAAAAATTATCTAGAAAGACTAACACAAATGCAATAAGATAATACTTTTTCTATTAGTCTATTTTTATTTTCTATCATTTGGTAACTCATTATAAACAAATAAAAAAACCAAAATACACATTTATAGAAACTCAACCAGTTGTAAATTTGTAATTCTTGAATGACAGTGTCACAAAGTACATCTGTTCAATTCATTTTTTCTTTAATTTGGATCTGACTACTACAAATTAACCATTACTACATTACAGCAACTTCTTAACTTGATCTTTCAATATGAAATAGAAGGAATAACAAGTGTATCATTGACTTGTATTTATTATCTGGCAAAGAGCCTGGAGAAGAAATTGGTAGACTTGGATTTCTCTAAGCATGCCACATGAACATATTTTCCCAAATTGTCGACTTGGCGTGGCTCACCTCGAGTATCTTTTTTGCAAACCTTGCATGTCTTGTCGACCCAACCTTCCTCTACATATTCCCCTTCAACTATATTGATTAAGATCGTAGATTAGATAGTGACTCGACAAGTTTTACACAAACAAGAGAAGGAAAAATGAAGAAAATATGCCGCAGAATATACTCTTAATGTGAGTTTGTATGTAGACTAAATTCTGAAAGTTCCCAATGTTGCTGGAAAATTTCAGTATAAATATATAGTTTCTGGTACACCACTGGTACATGATGAGTTTGTTTGGAACCTTCTATCCAGCAGACGTATCTTACTTCAGTTCTTTGGTTCCAGCAGTGTAACCAATGCGCTTGAATTTTTAACCTTGTGTTCTGTGGATATATCAGGAAATTCTAAGAAAAAATGTAGAGGAACTTACCGTCAACATATGACTTAAAGAAATCCTTGTAAGTGCCTCCTATTTTCCTCCTAAGTGCTCCATACTGCAAAAGGAATAATTGGAAAAAAAACAATTGAGAATTCTGTACTACTTAACTTGAAACAAAGTACAATAAGGTGAACAAACGAATGTTCAAAGAAGTAATTGTATAGTTTATGAATATCAATATTACCTGATCTCTTGTCATCATGCCTCCGGCTTTTGTAGCCTCCCTTGCCTCATATAGAAGTTCAGCATCCTCCTCTGATCTCACCTGAGCAAAATCCAATGCATCGGTCAGGTTTGTGAAGAGTGATTGTTTGGGCTCGCCTTTCGTCGAGCCATTTGCCCCCTCTTTGCTTGCATATACTTTCACTGAATTCAATGAATTAAAATTCGGTTTAAATAATGCATTATTGCTTCCAAATCGTGGGGGAAGGTAATTCCGTGAAGATGACACTGGAAGAACTCTCATCTCCATTCTTACAGCTTCCTTTTCCTTTCTTCTTGAGAAAATGGTTCAGAAAAAGGGGGTAATTAGGCCTCCCTTTTATATATCCGTTGTTAAAATTGAAAACAAATGGTGTTCATAAAATTGTAAAGGTATGAATCGGTGCCACGTGGTCAAGGGGGGTTTGTGGTGCGTGGAACTTGACGTGGCTTATGAGGAGCCGACTAAACATTGAGGAAATAATGATTCAACAACAGAAAAAAAATTAGAAGTGTAATACCTTTTTCTGGGTTCTCTGTCTGGCTCAGAAATCAAGTAGAGAAGAGGCATGAAAGCGATCGTTTATTGGCAGTTTGCAAGGCAGGATCCAATAACAAGTTTTTGGGCTTTTAAAGGCCCAACTAATAACAATGGCTTGCGGCTTGTAAAAGAAAAAAGTCAACCCATCTAATCCATTTAACACAGATTTTTTTATTTTAGTAAATAAAATAAATAAATATAGCAAACTGGCCATCTCTCTCCTCGGTTTTGCATAAATAGCCAGACCCGAGTTTGAAACTCGGGTCCGGGTTTTTTTTTTTTTACGTTTGTGTATTATATTAAAAATAAAACACAACAGTCAGTAGATTGATCTAAAATATTACAACAAAAATTAAAATAAACACACGCAAGACATTTGAAAATTACAGTGTGCCGGATCAAGTTTTAAACTCGGTCCAGTACACCTAGAACCGAGTTTTAAACTCGGTCCCGGCATCATGCTATTATATAGCACACCCAGTACATTTCTTCTTCATCTTCCTTCAACTAACCATTTCTTTAAAATCGCCATTGTTACTGTTGCAATTGTTACCGCAGCTGAGGAAGTGTCAGCCGATAAATTCCATTATGAGGAGTTAACCCCAGAGCAAGTGGCCGCATTGCATCAAGAAAGATGGACACGACATCTAGACGGGGGTCTCAATCGGTGGGGAATAATGACAAGCAACGGTTCAGAATCACTGAACAATGTATTCAGGATCGCCAGACAACTTCCGATATGTGCTATCATCGAGAACACGTGGCACAAATGTGTTAAGTGGTTCTATCAGCGTCGACAAATTGCAGCAGCTTGGGAAAAACCCAAGGTCTGGTATTCTCCCAAAAGGTCACCAAAATGATAAAACATCGCGGTGATAAGGGGAGACTTACGATGTCATACCACTGGATTGGGGTATCAACAACTACGATGTTTACAACAGAAATGGCCTTATCGAGACGATAATATTCTATGCTTATATTCTATGCGATCACTTGCTTGCTGTTAATATTCTATGCGATTACTTGCTTGTTGTTTGTTCATTCAGAAGGTTGGATTACACTCAGTACGTTAGTCCATATTATACCATACAGTACTATATTAACACATGGTCTGGTCATTGGCGTAGTTATGGCAATAAACGAGATTGGCCAATTTACAATGGCCCGGTCATCAGGCCAGATCCAGCAAAAATCAACAAAGTAAGGAGAAGGAAGATACGCATTCCAATGATTATGGATGAAATGGAGGGTCGTATTAACAGACTGTCAACTCGAGGTCGAGCTCATTCCAACAGAGCATGATTTAGATTACCAGTATGTTTATGTTTTTTGTTGTTATATTTACCAGAACAATTGAATTTTAATTATTGTTGTAATAATTCAATTTGTTTGACACTATTTTAGAACAATATAATAATCGTGCTTATATTTGGCTTTATAAAATTTTATTTTAATTTTTGTTGTAATATTTTAGATCAATCTACTGTCTGTTGTGTTTTATTTTTAATATAACACACAAACGTAAAAAAAAAAAATTTACTCGGACCCGAGTTTTTTTTTCGTTTCTGTGTAAAAAAAAAAATCCGGACCCGAGTTTCAAACTCGGGTCTGACTATTTATGCAAAACCGAGGAGAGAGATGGCCAGTTTGCTATATTTATTTGTTTTATTTACTAAAATAAAAAAAAATCTGCATTTAACCGATCTCGATTCACTTATTACCGAATTGAAAATTTATCAGGTTGAATACGGATATTATTTTTTACTAATCTGTTACATTGAATTGGGTTATTTGCTTTTAAAAACTGGTCAAACTCGGTCCCGATTTGTAATTGTACCAATATATTTTTTAAATATTGTATACATATAATTTATTAACAATCAATAGACATTCTACATAAATTTGAATATTATTATATAATTTTTGATATATTTTTATTTTTTAATATTATATATCACTTCTTCAATATTAATTACTACTTATATTTATATTCTATAAAATATAGATAAATATTTAATATTTTAATTCATTATTCATATTTAATGTGAAATTATCATTATTTTTTTACATTTTTATTTTTATGCTTGAGTTGTGATATAGTTAATAAAATATTTTGTTATTTAATATTAACAAAATAATCAGATTATGGTGTTATGTGTAGCCCAAATTACCTTATACTATGGATAATTTTTTCTTTTCAAAATCAAAATGAATGATCTAAATTGGTCAAAATGATTTCATATGAAATTTTAGTTGGAGATCAAATTTTATTTTCGTTATAAAAAAAGAGTCTAAAGTGGTGGATAATAAAAAATCTAAGAAATAGTTAATGCAATTTGGTAACCGATTAGTAAGGATAAATGCACCTACAAAAATAAAGATCAAGAGAGAGACAAATCAAGATTTTAAATACAACTTAAAAACTAAACAAGATGAAAAATGTAAGAACCATTTCAACAAGTAACAAGAGTACAAGTAGAAGAGACCAAAATACTAATTCTAAATAAACAATTAATGTAAAAAAAAACTTCCAACTTTGAAAAATCTAGCAAATGTTAAACTAATGAAAAGCGTCTTACAAAAGTGCTAAAAATAAAGAAATAAGATCTTAACAGAGTTCGATATAAATATCTATGGCTATGAAATCTCATTTCGATAATAGAGTGCTGATATATTGATAAAATATGTCTTAAAAATGAAGCCTTAGCTTCTTTATACAACTTGTATTAGAAAACTAAAAGACAACAAGAAACTATAATGCTAGAGCACTCAAGGCTCAAATATAACAATAAAAGGAATAATTGAGTAATTCAAAACTCGAGGCTCAAAGATAAGCCGTTATGAACGGTTCAAGGTGCAAAAACCCTATTTTACTGTTTTTATCAAATATTTCTAATCAAACATTTGCAAAATTAAAGCATAAATAATTCTAGACTATTCTATGCTTTCCAATCTTCATAATCTTTAGCTTAGACCTGCAATCTTGACTCAAAACAAGATTTGTAAAATTTAAGTATAATATTTTTGCAGATAGACAAACTTAAGAACATTATTTAGTACAATATTTTTTAGAATTTTTTTACTATTTTCTAGATAGTTAGAATTTTTTTATACTATTATTTACTACAATATTATTTGAACGATAAAAAAGTAATTTTCTAACTATCTAAAAATAGTAAAAAATTTTAAAAAAATATATAAAATTTGGTCAAAATCATTTTGAGAGGTTCGGGTCATTCATTTTGATTTTGAAAATAAAAAATGATCCATAACATAATATGGGCAATTCATGCTTTGCATACCTACATAGCACACTCTTAACAAAAAAATGTATAATAAATTATTTAATTGAAATACTAACCCATTAAACTCATATAACCCCTAAAAATCAACATGTAAAAAAAATGAGTCAGATTGGGTTATTGATGGATTCACTAAATAAATTTTTTAACTCGACATATCTGGATTGGATTTTAAATTTTGATAAAAAAATCATTGACCCATTTGTTGTACACTTCTATTCAATAGGAAGAGAAGAACACAATTATTTCACATTTTATCATATGGAACAATAAATTTAGTCCAACCTACACTCTGTATAAGGACAACAATAATTTAGTGTTTGAGAACATTAATTAATATGTATTTATTTGTTACACGCCTGAGTCTTGGACCTATTAGACTAATAAAAAAATAATAGTAAAAAAACAAGAAGAAAAATTGAAGGCTAACTAGATGTCTTTTGTTTTAAGCTTCAATTTTACGTACTATCATATCTTTTTTTATTATATTAAAAAAAAGCACTGAAGAGTCCAATAACATTATCAGATTTTCTTAATGATTATAATATTTTTATATTAATCAACGGTTCATATTAACATGCAAAGATTTAATGAACAAATACGATTGATGATTGATGATTTTCTCCTCTCCAGTTTGGTTCATTTTTTCGCTCTTTCGCTCTTTGGCTGCCTCTTCATTTTGATCTTCCAGACACCTCTCCATCCCATTTTTTGCTACCTCTCACAATATATATATATGGTCCATGCGGAAGAATCAGAGGTAGAATGTAAGGAGAACACAAACTTATTCAGTCCAAACATACAAGTATATATGGATGAGAAGTTATAAAGTACTGATGTATTTTTATTGCATTTTATCACATCTACAAATTTTGTAGAGCCAATTGAAGCCTTTGTTATAAGAAGACGAGGATTCATGTGATGAGCGAACTTGAACTTCATCTGTATGGTTATTGTTTGTTCAAAGCTTTAGCATGTTTCCAAAGCTGGTACTTTAATGTCCCTTAATTCATTGCTAACTTTTTTGCTTATTTATTTATTTACAATTTATATTTATATTTTTGTTTTTATTTTACACCTATTGTATGTATAATCATCGCTAGTAGAAAAACAAGATTGTGGTATGAAAATATTTTATGTTTTTGCTATGTCATTATTAGAGGTGGCAATCAGATGGCTCGGGTAAAGTTCGGGTTCAGACGGGTCGGATCGGATCGGATAAGTTTGATCAAAAAATTATCGGGTCGAGTTCGGGTTAACCTGATTCAGGTCGTGTCAGATTTTGAGTTGAACATTGTCGGATTTTTTCATATTTCAGGTCATTTCGGGTCGGGTTTTGGATTCTTAGTAGCTCATGTCATCTTCGGTTTTGAGTCATTCGGTCCGAGTCAGGTTTCAGGTCATCTGATATCTAATAGTCTTGAGTTTCGGGCTATTTCGGGTCGGGCCGAGTCAGGTTGGGTTCTTTTTTGTGATATTTTATTTTTGGGTGGGTCAAATTTCGGGCCGGGTTGGATTTCAGATCGTCAGACTTAAATTTATTTTTTCAGACATTCATTTTAGACAATGTTAGGTCTAGATTATCAATTATATTATAATCAATTTGACTTTTTAAATGATGTGGATATGATTAATTAATTTGAGTCTAGTTAGATTAGTTCCAGGTCGATATACTTCATTCATTTTATTAACAATCTGAAGACATGCTACTTATGATAATTCTGATTAATAGACATTATTTTTATGATAATTTTAATTTACGACGTATAAAGTTTGATTAATAGATATTATTATTATTATTATTATTATCCAAAATATAATTTTTTATTTCGATATAAATTCTGAATATATATATATATATATGGGTAATTTCTTAATTTTTAAAATTATACGTGTAACAGTTTGTACGTGCTATATTGATAAAAAAATTATTAATTTGTGTTAAATTAAACTGACAGTTCATCGTTATTTATGAAACTCGTGCTTAACTTGGTCCTCTCTAAACCCATGCTTAAGCCGATCTCCCTCAAAATAAACTGGCAGTTAAGTACAAGTTGAATTTATAAAGAGAAGTTTATTATTTATATGCTATATATATATATAGCACGAGTCGGGTCGGGTTTGGTTTCAAGTTGTCTAATATTGGATCATTTCGGGTTTCGGGTCATTTGATCTCATACCATCTCAGATTTTGGGTCGTTCGAGATCGGAACGGGTTGGATTTTAGATTGTCAGATCTGAAGTCATCTCGGGTTTTCGGGTCGTTTGGGTTCAGATCGGGTCAAGTTTCGGGTTTATCTGATCTCAGATCTTCTCAGATTTCGTGTCGTTCAGGTCTGAATTAGGTCAGGCTCAGATTAGTTTGACTTTCTAAAAAAATTAGGTCGGATCAGATTCAGATCCGGACAGGTTGGATGATTTTCTTGGGTCGGATCAGATTTTGCCATCTCTACGACTCATTATCATGATGTATATAATTATACAAGTTAAATTATTGCTTCTGTAGATGTCATGGTATTTGTGAGAGAAGTGAAAGATATATCCATATACAATCTGATGACCAGTTTAGTATAATAATATTCAAAGTAAAGACTGATAAATTTTAAGTCGCGGCGGCATTAATTTCTATCATTTTTTCTTGACTGATGTTTGGGTCTAAATTTATTCTATTTAGTTTATCAGTGGAGCTTTTAATATCATTTCGTGGTTTATGACTAGTAATGTTTAGCTTGAGGTTGAGTGGAGCTATACAAAATGTAGTCTCTATTAACTGTCATTATGTGATTAAGGGTGTCAACTTGAACTGTGAAAGGACAGTTCTATATTTTTCTTGTTTGTTATTTGGTTGCTAGTGTGTTAATGATTAATCTATAAAACAATAGTGTCTTCTGAGATTACAAAGTGAATGAATTTTTCTAGAGAGAAAAAAACAGATATTATGTTTATTTATTTCATAAACGAGGCAATAATTACGAAGAACTCAAGATCTCAAGATATATACTACAATAAAAGGTGAAATTTTTTTTTTGGTGTGAGGCTTCCATTAAGAAATGTCAATTCTCATTGTCAGGAATGAGATGAAAATGCTGGGACTATTTGGGTATATCCCATTATTGTTCTTCTTCTATCCAAATTTGTTATCTGATATGAAGGAATCACAGATGATAATTCTGAATGCTTTGCATTGTTCTTGAGCAGACCAGACACATGCTTTTTCTTTATTCCATTTGGTTCATAAAAATTGACTCCGTTCATTTTTCTAATCCAATTTTGATAATAAGAGCATCTGCATCCCATTATCAAATTGACAGTCAAATATCATTTGATAATTGTTATTTGAATTTCATGGATGTAGAGACTAGACAAAATTAGACAATTATCTAAATTTAACAATCCATTTGACAAACCACGTCAACGCATGTGCAAAAAAATAATTATGAAAATGTTATTTTCATAATTTCATTTAATCCAGGGATGTTAGTCTTAAAATGAATTGTCAATTTGATGATATGACATAAAAATTTAATTTTGATAATCGACTGATTCAGTTTCTATATTTATTATTCCATTAATATTTTGTGAATAATAATTTATGATATGATAACAGCCATTGAATAAAACTTCATTAATTTCTTAAGAAATATATGTTGGTCGTCATTAAAAACTTTATTATAAAAATATATGAGTCCACATGTAACAACGGATAACTTCAATTGTAAACAATAATAGATCAGAAGGTTTCTTTACAAGTCAGCCATCCGTTCAGATAAACTTCTTGGTATACATGCACGAGTGAGATTTAATATTACTATTGTGTAATTAATAAAGTATAATCCATGGTACGTTGTGTTGTTTGGGAGTACAACATCCATGAAATTGCTCCTTGATTGAGGTCTAACAAGTTGTTTGGTTAATTACGGAAGTAATTTCTTCATTTAATATACAGATTGGAGAAGTGAATTAAAAGCAGATTCAGAGCACGAGCCATAGAAAATAACTTAGTCAAAGGAATTCATGTGAAACATTTACACGATCTGGAAATAATACTCCGGCTTGTCTGTTTCATATTTTGTCTCTTTTCTTAGCAACATAATGCTTCCCTCTTTGTCGCTCTTTATTACATAGCAACATTTATACGTGCTAATTAGACTCCACTAGTTATACATGATAATACTCCGGCTAATTTGTTATTTATTTTTATTTTATTTTATTTTTTGATGAAGAGATGAGGCTTACAACCTAGAGAAATTAATATTTTAGACTTTTTAATACTTCTTAAGTTTATATATATTTGTGTTTTCATTGGTACCTAAGATGTGGTAATTTTTTTAATGTAGTAACTAGAAAATAATGAATAAACAAAAATTAACATTATTTGTAGTGTTAATTTTTTGTTTCATCAAACATTAAATTTTCTGCGTATACATTTTTGGGTATACACCAGATTCATTTTCAATAAACATTAAATTTTCTTCTTATACATTTTTGGATATGCAAACTTTTTCACGCATTACTCTTATAAGAACTTAGTATGATTAAAAGAAACTAATTACTCAGATTCTGTTAAATTAATGTGGTCATAAATAAATTTGAAATTTATATGAATGACCCTCATCTGCAAGAACATCAATAATGTTAATCCACATTGATTCAACGTCAGTAAAAGGAAATAAGTCTGGGAATTAACTTTGATGCAAGACTGATTACTATAATTTAACTTAGGAAAATATTTGGGAGATATAATAGTTGATACGATACAGTTTTATTATTCAAGTTAAATGAGTTATTTATTCACAACAATGATTTAATTATTTAACTTATTTTGGACAAATATTTTGTTATTCACGAAATAACACAATTCTGAATATAACTCAATTAAATTGAATAAAAAATACTGTACAAAATAAATTGAATAATTTAGTCATTGTTGTGAATAATAACTCATTTAATGTGAATAAAGCAATATCGACTGAAATATCAACTATGATATTTGTGTATCTCTGCTTCCTTAACTTAATTAATTTGGCCTTTGTTTACAACTAATTAATGCCCGAAGTCAGAAAAGGAGGCTTGAGCTAATCAAGTAGGTGAAGAGGCATTTCAACAGCACCCGACATAATAGTATAAACAATTTTCACCTAATGCATGATTTATATCTGCATTTGTATAATATCAATATTCGTTTTGTTCTTTTTTTTTAATTTACATTTCTTAATTGAAACGTAATTGCACCTTAATCACCTTAAACCTAATCATCCAATTATCCAACGTAGTCCCTCAAGTTCTCATCCTATTAAAAATAAGGGAAGGGATCACTTTAATTTGATTATTTTGACAATCTTGACAATGGATCTTTAAATAAATACAAAAATAAATATTAAAAGTAAAAAAATCTTATAGATATGTTCTTCTACTTATAGATTGAAGATGATTTAAATTTCATACAATTTCATTATCGTTTGATAGTCCATAAAAAAACTGATAAATTAAAATCATTATAAAATACATAATATTTTGATAGTTTTTGATGGACTAGCAACCAATAATAAAATTATATAAAATCTTAATCACCATTAATTTATAAGTAGAAGAACATATTTTTAAAAAAAATATATTTTTATTTTTTTCATATTTATTTGAAGATACCTTGTCAAGATAACCCATTGTCACATATCCCTTCCCTAAAAATAAACCAACAACCTAATAACTTAATTGTTGTTTTCGTTTACGCCCTTGAAAAAATTTTAATTCGTTGGTGACCATTTTATATATTTGCCCAAATCCTTGTCTCTTTGGGCCTGTTTGGTGGAGGTGACCAGCTTAAATTTTAAATGTTCTTTAACTAGAAAATTAACGTCCATATTAATACACTCACTATGTCATATATAGCTGATACCTCAACATATAGAAACCAATTTCCTTTTCCACTAAAAAGAGAGATTGAGAAAGAGAGAAATGGGGAAGTACAAGTTCAGGCTCTCTGACATGGTTCCAAATGCATGGTTTTACAAGCTGAGAGACATGAGTCACAACAGAAGAAGAAACCAGAATTATTCAATAAGAGAAGGCTTAGCAAGGAAATCCTTCACATCACCAGCATCGCCACAGAGATCATCCTTTGTACTGAATAGGGCTTCATACTACTACCCGACTGCCGTGGTTGAGGCGACAAGGAGCCTAAATTATCCTGTTAATCTCACAAGGAGAGTAGATACTGGTATTCCCTTGGAGACACCAAGGAAATCCAAAGGAGGAGCCACAGAAAGCACATGAAGGTATTGATTAACAGCAAGAGCCCAAAGCTGGTTTCTCCATGTGCCTCGGTCCGGTGCGATTACACCAATGATAGAGATGAGAATGACAAATATGCAACTGAAGATTATGAAACTTGCATATCTGATAACAAAAGAGAGACGGGGCTTGCAGATTTCATTGTCGACACAGAGAGGGAAAGCTCAATTTCTAAGAAATTGGATAATACTGAAACCTCAAGCAAAGTGATAAAGCTTGCGCTGTCTCCAATTCGAACAAGATCAGATAAGAAATTCAAGGATAATCACTCTATTTATGCTGAGAATAAGAGTCCTCATTTGAAGAAAAAGAAGGCATCTCAGTCAGTACGCCCAATTCACAGGCAGGTGGTGAGTCCGAGACTTGCAACAAAAAATGCATCTAAAGAAACAAATTTTAACAGAGACCTGGAAAAGAGCCTTGCTGTGATGAAATATTCTTCTGATCCACAAAGAGATTTTACGGAGTCGATAATAGAGATGATAATTGCAAACAATATGAGATCGTCGATTGACCTGGAAGATCTCCTTGCATGTTATCTCTCTCTTAATTCTGCTGATTATCACAGTGTTATTGTAAAGGTGTTCAAAGAAGTCTGGTTGGATCTTAATAGATTGAGGATCATAGAATGATATTAAATAATCTACTGTAAGAGCTTTTGTTAGCTAGATTCTGTGGAAAATAACAGATACATTTCAGTTCAGCAGAAAATTTTTAATTAGTTCTGACGTTCTGTTATATGAATTGCATTTCAATTTTAATCTGACTTTTTCTGCTTCTTAAATTTTGTTCATTTTAAACAGCGTGTGCATTGAAAGTTCATACACATATGGTAAGCGCTTGTGTTCTCTGCATTTTTTTAGTGCACATCTGTTGTTTATTCATGTCTTGGCACAGTCGCACAGATCAAGTCTATCAGCCATCTAATGATAATGATGATGATGTCGTTGATATAGTGTAGCAATGAAATTAGGCTGTGCTAGCCTTGAAGTGAAATGGAAAGAGAAGTGAAAATGAAGAACGGGTTACGTCACATAACTCTCAAATTAGAGGTGAAAAAAATACACATAATTTGTTTTCGTTAGCTCACCAATATCCTCTCTCTACCTTCATAAAACAACTCGGGAGCAAAAACCTCTCTGCTCTCGATTTTCTTAGCTCACCAATATCTACTCTCAATTTATAGATCAATTGATCATTTATCATAATATCATTAAAATTAGAAAAAAATTATGATGAGAAGCAATATCTTTTTCAAATTGACTAAAATTTAATATGCATTATGTTTTAATCATTCGAAATATATCTATAATCTTGAATATTTTATTTGAACAATGTTTTTTTTAAAAAGATATATCATAATCATTGAATGTACTATAAAAGTTGGATGTACATTGATATTATTCATTTTAATCGTTAGAAAATGTGTTAAGAACCAAAAATTAGTACACAAAATAGTTTGGAACTTCCGATGGAAGATGCAACACATGAAAATAATTCATTCTTATTAAAAAAAATCACGTGTGTACATGCATTATTGAATTTGGTCATAATTTTGGCAAATTAGATTGGTAAACTCAGCAAAGAAATATTTAGTCTAGTTAAATATGCAGATTACTGCTTTCAAATCTTCATTAACATATATAATAACTTATGAAATTCACGCAAATGTTATTTTAATCTACCGTGCCGTAAGGGTCCTAAGTGATGTAATTTTCATCATTTAAATAATGCATGACATGCGCAAAATGGAGCTAATTTTACTGTTCATCTATTGTATATATGATAGTGATGGGTCATGGCATCATGTACTAATGTAGAGGATCCTTTATACGACTGAGATCAAATAATATTATCTTTTTGACTATTACTGGAAAATTCAATAAGCCTGCGACAGTTTTGGCACATCAATAGTTGATAAAATTTCTGTCGTGTGTACATAATTTATTAGCACGTGAACAAAAAACCATCAACAGCTCGACATATGAACATTATTTATTGAATATTAAGTGCTTGCTGGGGCCATTTAAGGAATGAACGACTTGGAACAACAATTAATTCGATGTCGGGTTTTAAAAAAAAAACATGTTTTCCTTGTTATTGTAAGGGAGCAAATACGAAATGCAAAATTTCATCAATTTCTTTCTTTAGAACCTGAGGAAAAGAAAAATGAGCCTTTAATTTTTGAGTCGGCCTATTTGAAAAAAGAATGGAGACCGGATTTCATTATTTTTTGAGAGAAACATATTTCATTACTTTTTTCTGAGATAAATGGATTTCATTTCTTTTTGAGAGAAACGGATTTCATTATTTTAGCGAGTAAATTTTATAAGAGATGATCTGCAAATTTTATTTTGAAAAAAGTCATTACAAAGTCTTTTTTTTAACCCATAATTCTTTTACAAATATTTTTTCAAAAATAAGAGAAGTAAAATGTCAGATTTTTTTTATTCTATTTAGTTTCTTTTCAAACTGCATTTAGGAACGTCCAAATAATCATTTTGTGATTCCAGCGCAAAGGCCTCATGTGATATGTGTTAAATTTCCGAGCATAGACTCCATAATGCAGATGGGTCTTGACACGATAGCATTTGCGTCCCACCGATAATTATAAATTACAAAGCCTTCACTTCAAGTCTTCAAGAATCTCAAGGTCTCAACACACGCTTAGAAATTCACTAGTCCGAAGTCTGAACTGGAGTCCATTTCAGCGTCGCAGTCCGGGTAAGGCCACCGAAAAACCATACATAACACAATGTATCAAAAGACAAAACATGGCCTGATCTATATATTTAGGCCCATTTCAAGCCCAAATATTTTGTGATGTAACTAATGATCGTTATAGCCATCTAGATTACAATACAATTGTTACTGGACTATCCCGTGTCTGCGATCCCATACCAGTAAGTAAGTAGTTTTACTGTTTACGTTATATTTCATAAAGCATTTTGAATTGTTCATGCTTCTAATCTTTTAAATGTAGTTAAATATTAATATACATCATTTAAGTTGCACTTTCATTTATGTTAAAAAATATATTACATATGATTTTTTAAATAGACTACAAGGTGTTTCACAAGTAAGATGCATAAAAGACATTTGCATCATATAGATCCATGGAACGAAGTTTATAGTCATTTTTCAACTTATGTTCTAAATAAATGAGTCACCTCATCAGAACTGTATGAAATCTACATCTGAGGCACAATTCTCTTTGCTTCTTTGGACACATTTGAAAACCATACAATCACAACAAAGAAAAAAAAAGATAAATCAACAATCGTTTGAAAATATATACACATCCTTCCAAGCAATCAGTCTCAAAAGCACAAGCCACTCTATACATTCAATCATCACTGCAAGACTTCCCAAGCAAAATCACAAGCACTCAATTTTCAATACAATGCCCATTTTAAAGTCAAAAGAAAAAAATAAGACAAAATCCAAATCACACTTCTGCATCCCTTCTCTTTTTCTATGTCAACATATGCATATATCTACACTTAATCAATCAAATCAAATTTTGGAAAAACAACAAACTCCTATACCAAAACCCAATCCCTGAATCATCTATATAAAATTTTATAGCACTTTCCTGTCTTCTTTTGTTTTTTAATTTGTTTATTACTATGCTTTCTATGTTTCTGAGATGGACACTAAAAAACTTGGAACCAATCAAAAACCAAAGAAACTTAATGAAATATACTACACCAGCTAAAATTAAAATCTGATGTTTTATGGGGATTGCATTTTGTTCCAGAAGACTCCCTCTGAAACTTGAACCACCTGTTTTGTCATTTGTATCTTCAATCATGTAAAAGAACTCGAGAGAATAGAACGGGTTTGGATCTTCACTAAGCTCATACAGCACCTCTGCTACTGCACTCTTATACTCTCCACTGGACCAATCCTGTGCAAAGTAAATATATAACTGAACAAGTTGAGCAAAAACTCACAACATATTCAAACAAGAAACAGTAGAAGCAAACAGCTGATTTTTCAACAATAATATGAAGCACCTAAAGCAAAAGAAAAATGAAAAGTACATTGACCTTAACTGGTATTAACCCCTACAAACAGCACCCAGAATTAATACCAATGCGATGGTAATGGTCTCGTCTCCCTTTGGAATGGCGCAGGTTCAATTTCCAAGAATGTCATATGAACAGTAATATATACTGAGGTTTATGGGAGCCCTATTTTTTTAAAAAAAAATACCAACGCAAATATGCCAAAATATATTGGTGGCTCTTAAGCACACTAAATTACATCGCAATAATGTAGATGATATGAGCTGCTGCATATTTATACAGTGGTAGGCCAGTAGAAAATCAAAATCCAATACTAATTGTTATTGTAACTACCTGAAGTTCTTCCTTATATGTAACTCCTGCTTGAATCAATGAAATGGGCATATACCTCCATTCTTTCAGAAAAAAAAAAAAAAAAAAAAGAAAGAAAATTACCTGGAGTTGTTTTCCAACAGAAACTAGTGCAGACCCAGCAGGCGTCTTCAAAAAGTTTGAACCATCACGGGAGCAAATCCGAAACTCCTGGTCTTGCGGAGATGCATGAAGACAAATGGCATATGGCGTAGGCTGCTCAGCATCTCCCAGCTCGTTCCATGTCAGGTATGACTGGTTCACGTGGAATTTCGTTAAACAAAGCACTGAGGGAGGTTTAGTTAAAATCAATGCAGAGCCCCTCCCTTTCTTCGCATTACTACAGAGAACTTCAGTAACTAACTCCGATATCTTCTCCATTTCACTTGCAATGCTCTCCATTTTCTCTCTGTAAAAATGTATTTAATGAACATGCATATATAATTAACATGAACGGTTTCGTATGTGATTGTAAAAATTGAAAAGTGAAAAGAGAAGCAACCTAAAGAAATCATACGACTCGTGATCTGGAAAGACTGAAAGAAGAATGCGATCCATCTCAGGGCTTGCCGGATGGTACCAATAGAACTCCTCTTCAACCACATCCCTTCTACGAAACCACTTCGCAAGATTCTCTCTCTTCATCTCCTCGGGAACATCAAAGACATTCTTCGCCACCTCAATCGTGGATTTCACCTCTAGCATAGACATCGACCTAGAGCCAACACGAAATGCGCCTGACTCTCTAACAGCCGCCACAACCCTTCCTGCGGCCACAATGTCTCCTTCTCTGAGCGAGCTGAAGCTGATCTTATCAGAAATCGGCGAACGTGCGCGAGGAGAGGAGAAGTGGGATCGGGGGAGAGTCAGATCGGGTACCTTAAGAGAGGTCTCCAAGAAATCGGCGAGGACTCGATCGTCAATAGCGGTGGAGCGGTTTCCCTTCCCCGTACGGATCGGCGTCGGCGGCGGCGCTCTGAAGCGCGATCGGCGGTGTCGCGGAGTTGTCGCTGTCATCTAATCGCAACGGCCTTCGATCCGATCCGCCCCGATCCAAATGGGATGGAGAGTGAAGTGGAAGGAGGCCGTTGGAAAATTTTGGTTTTTTGCGTATATGCGTAAGCAAGGGGAGGAATGCTGGGTTGGAGGGATTTCTGCCGTTGGATTTGGATCAGAAAGGTGTTTGGACGGTTGGGATGTAGGGTCTAGATTAAGAATTGGGAAAGTGGAGGGAAAGTCGGCGACACGGTGGAAGAAGATACGCTCTGCTTCGTTGAATACTTGAATCTGAATTCTGAACTCCGGATTATGTTGGTTTGTTAGATTTTGTGTGGCATTTTCGATGTATGCAAACAAGCAAATTGGGCTAAATTGGGCTAAATTGGGCTGTTATTAGGTGGGAACAAAGCCCATTTTATATCTTAATATTAATAAGAGTGGGCCGGGTTGCTTTGATATAATGGGCTCCCATGTAGCTGTGTGTCAGGAAAAATCAAACTTCAAAAAATTCATCTTAAATTATCTCAAGTACTAGAAGTTTTCTTTTTATTTTGATAACTGGGGAACATTTTACGAAAACTGTAGTAAGAACATTGTCTACAACGGTCCCTTCAAAATAGAAACAGTAGAAGAAATAATGCTAATGCCAGTTCATGCTCTTAATTATTTCTTATCATGGAGAGTACGTTTACAGCCAGTGGAAGCTGACAAATGGGATCAGCTATGCCTCGCCATTTTCTGGAATGTTTGGAAGGAGAGGAACAGGAGAATCATCAACACACAAAGCTTAATAATAGGGGGCTACAAGTAGTAATACAAAGGGAATTACAATTGTGAGAAAAGTTTCTATAGCATAAACTCAATACAGTTCTGTACATTCCAACCATCCTTGTAACATGTAACTCTCTGACCTGCTGCATAAAAAAAAAAAAATTCTTATCATGTTCGACAGTGTTGAACTAGAAAATCCAAATAGGTTGAGAATATATGGGAGTAGACATCATTTAGAGAGTTGTAATTAAAGAGCAAAATGTACATGTGGAAATCCAACTGAAAAATACTGGCGGGTCCTGCTTCATTGTGAACCAATTAATTGGCAATTAGTATTCTTTAATTGTAGTTAAAACAACACTATGCACTCATTAGGTGAAATCGAGGTAAGAATTCTTTGCCATTTTGCAAACAAAAATAAGATGGGGAGGAAAAGTGACACGTTTTTTATAATAATATATGATAACATCAAACTTCTTTACAGAAATCTGCTTAAAAGAATACTAACTTCTATGATATTTTCCTATACAGCCAAAATAAATATAATTAAATCGAGGTACTGGAATAGGGGCCCACGAAATTCAATTTTTTTTATTAATAACAAAAAGAAAATACGAATTCACAGATGTAACAGCTAGTGCTCAAAATTTACAAAACTTTAGTAAAAAAAAATCAGCACGAAATGGATATTATTTGTCAAATCCACAAGCACAGTTGCATAATTATTTGTGAAGTCTTATCTGTTTTGGTATTCATACAATATACGGTATGAATGATTATTAGATAAGGTAAAAATGGTGCAAATACATATAGGTAGTTTAAATCTTTTATGAAGACGCAAACATTGAATCTAATCAAATTTTTGCAGATATCAAATCCTCGCATTTCTTCTGAACTAATCTATATATAATTTATATACTTATTATCTATTATGAGTGTCAACTAGTATATCATTATTATCATATCGTGTACGTATATCTAACTTTGTTATAGATGCATATTTGTTTTTATATTCATCAATCATTTATAATGTCTTTATATTTAAAATTGTATTGATCAATTATCAGTTTTTTGTTTCATTTTTAATGCAATTTTCGAATTTTGGCATCTATTTTGTACATGTATAAGCTTAATAAACTATAGAAACAGATACGATTTAAAAACTTTTACTTCCCAGCAGTTCAATTTATACCCCTAAAAGCATATTAATTGTCAATTATCGAATAAAATCGGATGATAATCTTCAAATCTCCCAAACCAAATACAATACAGACCACTCAACGACCAGACAGCATTACAATAAAACAATGCAAATTGCAATCCCCACCAAAGTACCTCATCATTGATGAGAACTTGGGCTACTAGATATTACCATGACTCAGTTTTCTTCGCCATGGCAACTCTAAAGGGACATTAATTACCTGTAACGACTCCAAACCAAGCAATTCTAAACCTAGCCTGGCATTGCCATCTCTACAGTATAAATACGAGATGGGCTTTAGCGGGTGCTCTTTAACAAAGCAACCTCAGCATAGCCTTGATCTCTCCTCTCACTCTCACTGTAAATATTTACTAAAAATATACTAGAACATGTAATTGGACTTAAAACTCTCCAATTTGTGAAACAATTTAAAATTGGCCCCCTTGGAAGGTCTGTCCGAACTGCCACCCGGCTGGTGCGACATTGTAGCTTGTGACAGTGCGGCCATCACTGGTGGTAACTTGGAAAGAGAGGCCCTGTCCGTCTAGGTACGAGTTGCTCTGCCAGTTCTGACCCCAGTTCCTAGACATTGCTTGCCAGGAAGTGCTCGATCCCTTGATCGACACAGCTGATACATCACCGGCACCAGCAACATTGGTGATCAGAACCAGATTGAAGTAAGAGTGCCCGTTGATGGTGAACCTGATTCCTCCTTTCTTCACACAAGGAACTCTGCATTGATTGGAATTTTTGATAGATTAGTCGAATTTTAATAAAATATTCAAGCGATGTTGTTGTTAGTTAACACCAAAAAAGGATAAATTTTTTCCGTTGGCTCCTTTATGGGCTTGTTGGCCCACCAAACTACATATAGTATACAAGTACGGTGTTTATAACCCGTGACTGGTCCACTTCTACATGTTTGACACTGACATACACCGCATCTCAAGTGGGCCTCAGAATCATTTTATTTTTCTGATCAAGAAAATCAAATTTAATTTTGAATTCCTCTCCAGATATTGACAAAATTGGATCCCTTTTATGGAACTCCAGTAAATTTGTGCTGAAATACGGATACTATAATTTCTTCTCTTCATTACTATTTTACTATAATCTTTATTTAATTATTTCATTCTTTTCTATTTTTGATGATTAAGAAGTAATAATGTCTATTAAATAGTTTCCATGTATCCAATTAACGAAATACGGACATACCTTCTGTAGGCCACTGGCACAATGCCAGCCCGGTACTGAGCAATCTGCAAGAAAGCCGGCTCGGCCATGTCAAAATGCGGGCGGGGAGGGTTGCACCAGCCTCCATTGTCACTTGGCAAAGCGTAGTTAGGTGGGCAGAAGTTGGTACCAGTCACAGTGATTGAGCCAGGAAGGCACCATTGCTGGTCATTGTCGCACTTGATCTCGTAGCATGAGCCGCAACTGGCACCATCGTTAAAGAGCGCCGTGCTGAGTGCTGCAGTGTTTGTGCCGTATCCTTGACTGTACATGTTCCCGTAGCCGCAAGCACCACCTACATATACTCCAAAAATTTGTTCAATTTTCTCAAATGGTCATTACTACAGCACTAACAAACGTTCAGTAAAGTTACAGTATGTGTTTTGGTAATGATGTTGTATATACCCATAGTGCCAGATGCATCACTGCCACCATAGAATGTGGCGTGAGCGCTTTGCCAGCCGCCGTAGTCTCCGAAGGCCTGTTTGGCCAGAATGCAAAGCGAAGAGAGGAGTAGGAAGGAGCTGGATAGTGAGAACTTCACGATGGCCATTTGGGAGGATTATTTTAAAGGTTTGATTGGCCTTTACTTTTGGTTAGACAGTTGGATTGGTTGCTTGGTGGTGAAGAGGAAAGGAGGAAGTGGAGGAGTATTTATAGAAAGGTTTGGAGGGGGAGGGGGTGGTTAAATAAATAATTAATGCTAGGGAAAGGAGCAAGTTGGCGGTTCTCACGTCCAGACCAGCCATGGCCATATGCTGCAAACAGGGGGGAGAGAGATAGAGAGAGATAGAGAGAGAGGGCAGTTAATACTTCAAATCAGAGCTGCACATGGAAATGTTCGGTTGGGAGTACCGATCCCCATGCCCCATTTGTTGGGTCCCACTTGTATCTCTAGTCGTCTCCATTTTATCATTACTGGATATACTGATATAACACTGTTAGCAGTGACAGATGAAATTATATATTCTTAAACCATTTCCAATTACAAGAGGTAACTCATTCTTGCAAGCAAACATATACTTGAAAGAAATGCATAACCCTGAAAATTACCTTCACCCCATAAGCATTGAATAAAAAATAATTTGGCAGAAAGTTAAATATGAAACATTGAAATTACTTGCTGGAATGTTTACGAATGGATCAGAACATTTTAATGATCCCAAACTTGTAAGCTTGGACCATTTAAAATGAAATTACTTCACTGATCCATCCAAGTCTGTTTTGCTTTTTCCCACTAAAACTTCTACTGTACCGTATTAAATACATCATAATGTCAAATGTTATCAAATTATAAAATCAAACTGTATTACATTAATTAGTACATAACACATATAATTGAATGGTCCTGCAACTCCTGCAATGTGCTGATGCAGTCATTTAAAAGATCAATTTAAATTAGAAACCAATCAATCTCCAAACGGCTGAGTGAACAAGCATTCATGATTAATTAATGATATGTCATGCTGCTGAGTGCTGAGAGCACGCATGCAGTTTCTCTCTGGCTCTCTGAGGAAAAGGAGGGAGCTCTCTTTCTGTCTGATTCTTTGTCTCTTCTCTCTCTAGGCCATAGGGGCACATGTGCTTCTTCACTTCTTCTGGCCTTTATCAACTGTCTCGCCTTGTGTCACGCAAGTTTAATATTTCTCTGCTTCTATCTCTTTGGAACAGATCCTGTCACAGGTCACATTGGTGTAGCAAACATATTGCAGTATTAATTTGTTTGTTTCTTCTCCTTTTTTGCCACTGAACCAGCAGTAATTTGTGACAACAGAGTAAAAAAGAAGTAACATGATTGCAACAAAAGATCTGGAATGAATGTGTTGTTTCAAATATATGCATGTATAGGGGTTGCTCTAATGTAGATTATGTACCGCAGTTGCTTGATACATTGATAGTTATCTCTGCGGAGAAGTTTAAAAATTGACAAAATCAATATTCAACGCAACTGTTATTCCACTCAATTAATTATTTCCATGCAAGGATTGTTTTTTCAACGTTATGGCTTTAGATATTGTTAGTTGAACATAGATTAGGATTCAGGGGTCAACTTTTTATTTATTTTCACTTTTATTTTGTTTTATCCCTTTAAAGTCACCAGTCACAAGCCTTCCATACGCCTCTCTGCTCACGTGCAGAGATCTGTTATTCTTAGGGTTGTGAATTATTGATCAACCCAACGGGTTAATCTAATCTGATTTGAATCTGATCCGATTTGACATGATTCAAAGATAAATAGGTTAGGTATGAATTTAATTTTTTTGATCCGAATCGGGTCGGGTTCGGGTCAACCCAACCTGACCCGATTAATTTTATTTTTTAAAGTAATTTTGTGATTTAGTACTAATTAAAACTTAAATATACACTAATTATATACTAATTAAAATTAATTATAAATTAACTAATATTTTAGTGCTTAAAATTGTATAAAAATAATTAATATTTTATAATTAATAAATAATTAATTATTTTATAATTAATAAATAATTAATTATTTTATACCGGTCGGGTCGGGTATGGATCAAGATTTTTTGACCCGAATTTAATCAGGTCGGGTTCAAATCGGATTAAAAAAATAATAAAATAATATGACCCGATCTAAACCCGACCCGACCCATTGACACCCCTAATTATTCTTCAGAACCTATTTGTCCCAAAGAAGTATAATTATGATTATAGAACACGATCATAACATCTGATGGGAATTGAATATGTGTAATAAAGATTATTTGGGATCATAATGATGTGTCCAATACAATATAACACGTCTAATTAAGAAATTACGTTGTCCAATGTCCACAATCAATATTAAGAAAATAATATGATCATCGATCATGATGATTTTTTCTCCCTACGGCAAGATAAATGATTAAATATTGTAAAATAAACCACAAAAGTCCCCATTCTAGAGAAGGAAAAATATAAAATACTAGAAATTATCATTGGGCAGTAAACTTTCTAAAATCTTATATATATATATATATTCATCATGATGTCAAATTCAATGTTTTTTTATTGAAGGTGAGGCTCAAAGTCCTCCCTTTTATCAAATTCAATGAAATTATTTCTCGCATCTACTAATTTCCTCTAATTTGGATATGCCCATCAAAATGGTGACCACAATAGTGATATTTCTAAATGATATGTACTGTTGATTCTTTTGAAAATTGCTCCAGTGCGCTAATGTTTTCTTTAATCGTTTATGTTGGGCAATGGGCAATGGGCAATGGGAAATGGGCAATGGCCGGATTTTTTTAGTAAATAAAAAAAAATCAATGGAACCGGTAAAAAATAACTTGATTTTTGTCCAACTAACCTGGACCGAGTTTAAAATTCGGTCCCATTTTTTTACGTTTGTGTATATTTAAAAATTATAGAAAGCTGGGACCGAGTTTAAAACTCGATCTAGCTTCCTTGAATCGAGTTTTAAACTCGATCCCAATTTCTTGCTAATATATAGCAACATTCAGCCCTTTCTTCTTCATCTTTTTCAACCAATCATTTCTTCAAAAACACCATTGTTACTGTTGCAAAAGGCGTCCAACTGAAATTTTCTTTTTCACAAATCCAGAGCCGATCCATATTCACCACTCTCGTCTCACCAATGTTATAAGTTTTTTTTCTATTTGGACTATTTTTTTTTACTATAAAATTAAAATACACTAACAGTAGGGTTTATTATTCATATTGTAGAGATGAAAATATTGCTAATCAATGTGTATCACGGAGGTCAAATCCTGAACACTTCAACTGACGTGGCTTATGACATTTGTGCCACGTGCATATTTTCGCAAACCACCTAGAATTGATTAACAATTTTATGTCGGTCAACAGTTTAGTACAAAATCAGAGTAGAAAGTGTAAATTATTGATTTTCATGTTCAACGAATATAGAATTTGAGGTAACAAATAGCAGCAAATCAAAGTTAGTGATGAAATATAAAGATTCTAACTGTCCATGGAGGATGTATGTCACACCCAAAATAATGGGTATTTATGAGATTAGAACAAATCCGCTCGAGCACTCTTATTTTGGCAGTACTACTATGGCAGACCATAGTCAGTTGACTTCTAGAATGATAGCAGATATTGTCAAGAATCAGTTGAGAGAGAATTTAGAAATGACGGTTAAAGAAGCAAGATGATTGGTAAAACAAAAATTCCCCATGGTACAACCGAGTTATAATAAATTATGGAGAGAAAGGGAACTGGCAATTGCAAACTTCTTTGATAGTTGGGAGAGATCATACGAGATGCTTCCATCTCTACTAGCAGTCATACAAAATTTCACATATGACAAAAAATATATTATAGAGACATCGCCTCAACAAAGTTCGGTGTTGAAAGACTAGATTTTGGATGGCAGGAATCAAAATAGTGTTTTCAAGATCGCCAGACAACTTCCGGTATGTGTTATTATCGAGAACACGTGGCACAAATATGTTGAGTGGTTTTATAAACGTCGAAAAGTTGCAGCGACTTTGGAAATCCCAAGGTCTGATATTCTTCCACAAGGTCACCGAACTGATAAAATATTATAGTGATAAGGGGAGAAAGGGACAAAGAATGAAATGATATGGACAAAGTGGTGAAATAAAATATGAGGTTGAATTAGCAATAATAGGAATTAGTAATTGTTGGTGTTAGAAATCACAATTAACCGACATCCTATACGATCATTTACTTATTGTTTGTTCATTCAAAAGGTTGGATTACACTCAGTACGTTAGTCCATATTATACCATCCAGTATTACATTAACACATGGTCTGGTCATTGGCGTAGTTATGGCAATAGACGAGATTGAGCAATGTACAATGGTCCGATCATTAGACGAGATCCAGCAAAAATCAACAAAGGAAAGAGAAAGAAAATACGCATTCCAATAGTTATGAATGAAATTGAGGGTTGTATCAACATGATGCCAACTCGAGGTCGAGCTCGTTCCAGCAGAGCATGATTTAGATTATCAGTCTGTTTATGTTGTTTGTCATTATATTTGCCAGAACAATTAGATTTTAATTGTTGTTGTAATATTTCAATTTGTTTGACATTATTTTAGAATAATATATTAATTGTTCATACTTATATTTGACTTTGTAAACCTTTATTTTAATTGTTATTGTAATATTTTTAGATCAATTTACTAACTGTTGTGTTTTATTTTTAATATAATACACAAATGTTGAAAAAAAATCTAGGACTGAGTTTCAAACTCGGTCCTAGCGCCTGTACAAAGTATGAAACTCGGTCTAGGTACGGCTAGTTGGACAAAAATCGATTATTTTTTACCGGTTCCATTGATTTATTTTTTTTATTTACTAAAAAATCCGGCCAATGGCTATGTTATGTTCTTGCGGTTTCATAAAAATCAATGACGACGGAATGTAAGCATTTTTTTAAATCCATAATCAATAGTGAATATTTTTTTTTTACTAAAAGTTAGAAAGTGTGTCCTTTAAAAAGTAAAAAATTATACTTGTCTCAATTAATTAATGAATTATCTTTCACGAGATATAGCGTACAGGAGCATGGCTTTTTTTTGTCACGATCAACGAATAGACAAACTAGACTGACAACAACCAATTTATTTAATGCCCATATTATGTGCAGAATTTTATGATATTTATGAATTTTACAAGTAATATGATTAATTTTTTGGATAACAAATTTGTTAATATACTTAAGAGGAATTCATCCGCTGCCATTTTTTTCTATGGCACAATTGTGTTAAGGGGACCCACAGAAAAACAATACCATTATTATAAGTTAAAATCTGGGTTGTACAAATAAAATCGAGTTTTTTTAAAATTACGGCAGCGCAGGTGCCATAATTTTTTTATGGTAGCACATAAGAACGAGGATAAAGGTAGTGAAACTTTGAAAAAGCATAATTAAGTAATGACATAAATTCTTGCAAATTTCACATCTCCATAGAAGTAAAATAATTGGTTAACCATTATTCGTGATACATAATTCTACAACGATTCAAATTTAGGGTAATGCACATTAATTAAATGGGATGGTTACTTCTCCAAATTCCGGTTAATATTCCAAATAATTTCTTTATATCAAAATATTTTGATGACAAATTTTTTTCATTTTTTAATTTTTAATATTTTTTTCAAAACTTCTTTAAAATAATTTATTTCATATATAATTATTTATTATTTATTATTATTTAAAACTATTTTAAAATATCTAAAAAAGTTAAAAATTCTAAAAATATATTATCTCAAAATATTTTGATATAAAATTTTTATGAAGTGATATAAATAAAAAATTGAAGATAATAAATTATATTTTTTTAGTTAAATTTATTAAAGAGTTTGTTGAGGTTGAGCTCATAATAGCTTTGCTTTAAAGCTTGATGAGCTTGATAATCTATAATGAAGCTAATAATGGCTTTGCTTTATTTAAATTGAAGTAAAAGAGTATTGATGTCAATCGTATATATAACTCTATGAATAGTTTACAGCGTGACAATCTCTCTGGTTATTTAGAATCGTCAAAGTACTTTCTATTGTATTGCAAGTTTTCTCCCATTTTTTTTTTTTATAAAAAGATGAATGTTGATATCTTCAAATTTCATTCATCTGAAGTTACAATGATCGTGATGATTAGTATTACATAATGTTAAATTAAAATATTAAAAATTAGCTATTATTTGTATTTCTAAATCAATCTCTATATTCAATTAAAATATCTTTCACAAGGGAAATATGTGAATTTCTTTGTTCTTTGAATATTTTTGTACATCTCTTTTAGGGGTGTCAATTATTGATCCGATCCGAAGGGTTAATATAATACGATCTGAATTCAACCCGACCCGACATGACCCGAAGATAATGGATCGGGTGTGGATTTAATTTTTTTGACCCGAATCGGATCGGGTCGGGTTTGGGTCAACCCAATCCGACCTAATTAATTATATTTTTTGAAGTAATTTATGATTTAGTATTAATTAAAATTTAAATATATACTAATTAAGATTATTTATAAATTAATTAATATTTAATTGCATAAAATTATGTATAAATAATTAATAAATAATTAAATATTTTACACATATCGGGTCGACCCGTGACCCGATCGGATCAGGTATGGGTCAAAAATATTTGACCCAAATTTAAACGGATCGGATTTGAATCGGATCAAAAAAAATAAAATTATATGACCCGATCCGAACTCGACATGACCCATTGATACCCCTATTCTCTCTTCATAATAAGAAGCATGTTATAACTTGAAGCCTCCTCCAATGCATTGATTAGCACAATCCATGATGATTGTGAAATTTCCTCTTTTGTATTCCAAACATTGTTGTCATTTAAAATTCTTTTGACCCCCACTTTTTTCCTGACAGTAAATTGAACTGACATGCCGTCGTTTTATTTTTACAATTCAGCAAATCTTGTAGAAATGTGTAACGTATTATATATATGTACCTCAACGCATATTTAGGTTTTTAGCAAGTCTTCTGTGATATATCATATTTATTATCAGTGCCGATTATCTTGGCGAAATTTCGGTGGTCGTTATTAATTGTCATTACAAGATTTCTGAGAAGTCCGTGATGAATGATTGACTTCCATTAGGAAATGTGGTGATCTTCACATATATAATGGATTAAGCTAATTAATATATATTCTCAGTGTAGAACTAACTAAATGACCAAAATTTTGATATCGAGTGCTTGATTAGATACAGACCCACATGAATCATGCCTAATTAGATTTCGACAAAAAAAAAACATGCATGTTGCACAACGACATCTAACTGTTTTTTTCGGCTGGATGGCTCATCTCGTGATATAACAAACTAAAGTCTCGAAAACCAACCATTGAAGCAATTTTAGTTACAAGATGAGTACTAATTACTAACTTAGAGATTCTAATCAAATAGAACTCTAAGACCTCATCGATACAATGCATCCATATATTTTTTTTTCTTTTTTTGCAAAAATATATTCTAAAAACTCTGTCTAACTACACTATAAGTTTGTCCAAATTTTGGCAATTATCTTCTTAAGCTACTAATAATATTCTTTAGTGTGTATAAATTGATTATAATACCCGTAATAATTGAATTTCTTTAAAAACTGAACTACCATATATTTGTAATGCTGATTCTAAATTATTTTTTTTTTACAATTGTTGGATATTATTTTTATAGAATAATTATAGGATTGTATTGTTACAAAATAAGTTTACTTAATGAAATAAATTAAACCAAGCAAATGAATATGAAAAACATACAAACAGGAATTAAATATGAGTGGAGATCCATTACAATGAGTTATTTTGACAACCTTGACAATGAACTTCTAAATAAATATAAAAAAATCTTAAAAATAAAAAAAAATTTATAGATGTATTTTTTACTTTTATATTGATGGTCATTCAAATTTCATGCAATTTCATTATCGTTTGATAGTCCATCAAAGACCATTAAATTAAAACCGTTGCAAATTACATAAAAATTTGATGGCCTTTGATGGACTATCAAACGATAATGAAATTGTATGAAAATTTGAATGAACATCAATCTAAAGGTAGAAGAACACATCTATAATTTTTTTTATTTTTAATATTTCTTTTATATTTATATAGAGAACCATTGTCAAGGTCGTCAAAATAACCCATTGTCAACTGATCCCTTCTCATTAAATATTTAATGTTTTCTTATATGTATGTCAAGTTTTTATTTTATTCTCAGTCAGGTAAGCTTTAATTTTTGAATAATCACAGTATAATAATTTTGCATATTTCTTATCCAAAGTTAACGATTATGGATGTGACTAACATGGGTTAATTATTTTGGATTGAAAAAGTTTAAAGAGCCATCAGAACTGTAAAAGTAAAGTGAAGTTTTATAAAAAAAAATAATGAAATTTATCTAAGAATAATTAATGTTAAATAGAATATTGATGGTATAAAGTTCATTCTCAAAATGGATTGAATAGAATATTGATGGTATCATAACATAATAATATATTGATTTTATCCGTATTTTCTACTGGGAAGATTTTATCCTTTATACTTTCTGTTCAGATCAAAATTACTAATAAAAGATTATACATGTGGCGTTGTACCTGAGATTATTTTTGTAATGACAGGAGAAGATTAGATCCAGGAACATAATATTTAAATATGTAATTGAAAATTTAAGATACCCAAGTCACCAAATATTCCGAACACTAGGAGCAGCGCTACTTTTGTTTGTTAAGAAAGAATATGCATATGTTTTGCAACACAAAGGTATCACACTGCACAAGCGCACATGCATATGATCATATTTGACTCTCTTTCTTTTTATCTCATTGATGATATGTTCATACTTGCCTTATGTTTTCTCTCCATGTTTTTTACCCAACGTAAATGAAATTGGCGATTAGACAGAAACGTCGGAGGAATTAACATGTGTCATGTAATATATGTTATCATAATGGAATTAGCATATTGATGATATGTACATACTTGTTTTGTGGCTTGTGTTTTCTTTTCTCCCCATGTTCTTTTAGAAGAAAATATTGGCGATAAGACGGCAACGTCGGAGGAATTTAACATGTGTCATATAATCTTAATGAGGGTTAAGATTTTAATCTTTTCAAGTATGTCATATCATCATTTATTTTATTAAATCTTTTCATCTACTTGAATCTAAGGATTTGTATAAAATAATTTATCTCTCCTCATTTAAAGTAATATGTGTAATATACTTAAAATGAAACTTAACTCTTAAAATGATCTAATTTTTATATGATCCTTTAGAGATTATTATGTGTTTAATAATATTATTTATTATTATTATTTTTTTTATTATAATTATCATTATTATTTAGCATTTAAAAATATTATATCCAAATTTTCTTCGATGTGAAATTTTATTAAATATATTTTTAAATTTTTATATTGCTAATTATTTATTTGAGGACTATATTGTCGGGCGAAACTCGATTTACAGACTAGCGTATTAATTCAGAACAAATTCTCTGGACAGACTGACCTTTGCCCTGAAGAACTTAAAAACATAAAATGTTGGAGAATAGAAAATGTACAAAATATTTTTCTCTGTTAATTAGCCTACATTAGAAATTCAGAATGCATGTGCCACTTGCAATAATTAACCAGAACAATTTGGCGATCTATCTGTACCTGCTATAATATAGTCGGAAGGCTCATTTTTTTCTGATTTGAACCATCCGACCTAAAATATATCGGATTGATACTGGTGTTTTCCACACAAAAAGTTGGATAATTTAGCATACATCTAACTTTTACATTCCAAATATCTGAAAGTTATTATTTAATTAAATTAAAACAATTATTAAGATAGGACGTATTAAGTTTGAATCCATTTTGAAATTTAATTGATCATTCATCATAATGTTATTAGGACTTCAAAAAAGATTTGTAAGCTCAAATCAATTTTCATACGTCTTATATAAATAACTGAGAACAAATATTATTAACTTGTTTAGTTCAAATGATATTTTCCAAATATATGCACCACAAAGTTATAAAAATGTTTCGCTCTTTTCAAATAGGAGATCCAAAATAAAAACTACATAATCATACTTTCCTGTAGTGAAAATGAAATATTAATTAGACGACACTCTTGGAAGGATCGCATCTTCATATATAATATATCCTCGTAAAATATTTTTTGCAAGTTTTTAAAAGTTTAGCTATATGATGAGGAGACTGTTGAAAATCAAAGACAAAAAACCTCATCATTCACTTTTATAGATCACTATTTTTTGATGAAATGAAGTAAAAGAATATTTAGAGAAAGGGATGATATCTCCTTTTTACTGTAACTGTAAGTTAACAATTATGTTTCTCATTCTTTTTCTCTAAAATTGTGGAATATATATGTTCAAAATAAGAGTATAAGCAGATCGATCGAGTTCAGAAAAGGAAAAAATAAATAAAAATCGAGTCCTAGGGATGCTCAAACAATTGGAGGTTATGATAAGAGCAAACCTTACATATTTTATATATCAAAGAGAGAACTATCCAAACAAACACCTCTGATCCGAGCGAAGCAAATATTATTTCAGCGCCGACAGGACAATACTTGGTTCCACATGTACGTTGCTAGTTGCATCTTGCATGGTATTTAAAATTAAATTTGGATATCTTATACAATTAACTTATAGACCCCATACAATGCTACGGTGCACATGGCTTGCGGAGTCAGCGGCCAATATTCTCTGATCTCTTTTTGGACTTATGCTAATTTCCACTGTAAACACTTTTTATCATCGAAAGTACAAGAATAGGTATGAAAACCGAGGGCTGAGTCTTTTTTCGCACATCTAAAGCAAAAGTATAAGAAAAATACTCGGTTTCAGAACAGAGTTACAATAATACAGATCTAATGAAATATGTATATTACTTAACCGACTTGATTTCTGGACGATATCGACGCGTCACATGGTTACAAAAACACCCAAACTGCGCATAATAGATGGCCAAATAGTGAATATATGTTGTATCATATGATAATGAATGCTAACAATAATACTGTTAACTGTATTGCAAAATGGCCTATTGCACATAAAGAAGATAACGTGTGACATACAAGTATACAACCTTGCATATATGTAATAATGTGATATCGGGTATATGCGACCTAATTAAAAATAAAGGTACATTTGGATCATCAGATATTTCATTAAAAATCATTAAAATTATATGACATTCCATCAAAGTCACATCCATATTGCATAAAATTTGAAAAACAATCAGCCCATAAGCTTAAACAAATATTTTAAAAAAATTGCCATTTTTAAGATTTTCTACATTTATATGAAGTTTGTTGTCAAAATTGTCAAAATAAATGATTGTTAAGGAATTCTCATCCTAATTTTATTAAGTTATGTCTAATACATAATTGATATTGAGAAGTAAATGTGCAACTAATAACATGTATGGAAATTTTGTATTCTTTAAAAAAATGTCTGGAAATTTTATAAAATGGAGCACATACATAATCACTAATGAGTACGCAACATTTATTTTATGTTAGACAATGAGAGCATGTATGATGCCTACCCTGGAGATTCGTACACCCATAATATACACGGATTTTAATTAATTAGATGAGATACCGACAAAAGAATAGTGTGTTAATTGAGATGCCCATGTGGGAAGCACACCGAAATGGATTTTGTAATATGTTAATGATGGAGCGTTCTTTGCCCCTGATATCTTCAAATTTTGATTGAGTTGATCAAGAAATCAAGAATGGAACAACATTCCTACCACAATTAAGAGCTTTAACGCCTCTCTCTCTCAATATTTGATGCTAGCAAGAGCTCATAGTACTACAATTATTGCATTTGACTGACAATTGGAACATTTTCATTTTGCACCGGATTTTGGCTACAACTAACACCGTCGCAGGACCAGATTAGTTACATTTTCTGTGGCCTTATTAGTGGTTCCAAAACATGAACGCATTTACCAAACTGTTCTCTTCTATTGCAAATTAGAAGGCTTGTTATCCATTTAATCATGAGAGGTGATATACAAAAAAAAATATTTATAATGCAAACAATAAGAAAATTGTATACGTGCATAGAGAAAGTACCAAACTTTTCATTTTCAATCCGACAAGGGTTCTTGAAAATTCACCTTTTAATTAAGAGTGAATCGAAAAGCAAAAATATAAATAACCTCTCTCAATAACCAACGCTATATTGGTGCATTTCCAATATCAAAATAATCATCAACCGCTTCAAAAAGATAATAAAAAAGTCAATTAAGTAGAAAATCAATATTGTTATGAGAATAATAATAATTACTTTTTAGAAAGATCATTAAGTATGAATATTTTTATACATTAAATTTTTTATTAGTCAATCTTGACGGATGCTTTTTACAATCTATTGAGAGTCGATGCTCGTTATGATCTATACAGCATGTTCCGACACATCAGGGAACAATTATAGGATTGTTGTCACGCATAAAGATGATTCGGTATTTACTCAAAATTAATAGAAGTATAATGAATGAAATTTAGATGACGTATTTCAAAAAAAATGTTGGAATTTATCATAAAATAAAAAGAAATAACTTATATAAATTTGGAAGCACATTTACATTTTACAAAAGAAATACCAAACTCTTATCTTATTAATTGAAAACACAGTAATATTAGACTCATTAAAAAAATATTAGGACAAAGACGGATTAACGAAGGGAGAGAAAGAGACGAGAGAAAATAATTAACGAAATGACAAAGTCCTAAAGGGAAAAGAGGTTGGACCGTTGGACCGAATCATTTCGGTTCCATTAAGTCTTTAACATTCGGATTTGGCAGGTGAGAATATAGTAAAATTTTACTCTAATATCCATCCAAACGGCTCATGAAGTGATAATAATAATTTTAATCTTTATCGCAAGAAATACTAGAGATTCCTACCAAATTTCAAGGTGTCGAACAAAGGCCCAAATCTACATCTTTGTTGAATTTGATAAAGCGTATTTTAAATTTGATTTAGATAATTTGTTTTTAATCCGACCGCTCAAAGATAAAAAAAGACATAATGACGTTGTTACATATAACTATGTAATCAGATGTAATCAGAGGTGGTAATCAGATGGATCGGATTCGACGGATTGGTTCTTTGACTTTCTATAAAAAATCAGATTAGAGTTTGATTGGGTTAGGTCAAATTTGAATAGGATTAGATTAATTTAATTTTTTTTTAAATTATATCGAATCAGATTTAAGTGTAAATGAATCATATCAAATCAGATTTTATCACGTTGATGTATAATAAAGCAAAATGTAAAATTTTATCTCCAAAAAACAACGTGAAAACTCAACGGGAAGAAAGAAATAAGATTGCGCCATTGCGGTACCAAGCAATTTGTCAATTTGCATAGTGCTTGTTTGTCAAAAACAAGGTGAACGGTTAACCATTAGGTAATCTGTTACATCAACCTTGAATATTATGATTAAATTTACATGCTTTTTTTAGTTTCTTCCGTCTTTTTCTGACTTTAACTTGATTTTTTTTTAACAGAGAACATGCAGGAGTGATGTGACGATTGATTGTGTTTGGAAATTTTCTACTTCATGTACATCCTACTTTAATTGATCCGCCCATAAGCAAGTGATAGATGGAGCGAACTATTTTTTTTTCTAAAAAAAAATACTGCGCTAATGCTTATTATTTATTTATTTTATCATCATCATTATAATATTATTTACTACAACTACAATTTCCAAACTCCAATGGATTTCGATCTGATCCGCTGCGGCGCAGCCGTCCATATTAAAATTAGTTTATTATCTAAACTTCATAGTCGATGATTTTTTTTCAGACATCTATAGGTCAATAGTCCAAGCATCTTACATTAATCCATATACGAATTAATTGCTAAGCAATGTTTATATGTCTTTGAGACTTTTAAGTACAACGTGAAGTGATGTCAATGGGAATTTATTTTTTCGTTGACTTATCTGATATACCTTTTCTGTCAAGTTTATTGGATAATAATGGTTGTAAGGATACAAATATATTCGTTGGTTTATAAGATAATTATAAAAAAATAGTAAATATCATACAACAAATTATTTATTATACTAAAAATTCATAATAGAATAATATAAATAATAAATATTAATAGTTTATCATGTCAGATGAACCTAACGAGTCGAGTCAGTGCAAGCTCAAATTTAGCTTATTAACTAATGAGTTTAATGAACTGCCTTGTTAACGATTTGGTCCATTAATGAGCGAGCTAACAGCGAGTCAATCTCAAATGAGTCTCGAGTCATGACTATTTTTTTGCCAGCCCTAAAGGTTAATTATATGCACCTTAAAAATTTTGAAAGACCAAAGTAAATGAGCTAAATGATTATTAATGAAAATTAAATTGTAATTTTATTTCTTATGTACCATGTTTGATTGAAGTATAAAGTTACGGGGACATAATTTTTTATCATCATAAATTATTCTTATTTGGTTAAGCAAGAAGAAATAACATTTGTATATTATATTAAAATATATAAATAATGATAATGTTATCAAAAATAAAATTACTTTTAATGAAAACAATTATATGAATAACATCATCCTCAATAATAATAATGATATTTGTTATTAGTATTATTATTATTATTATTATTATTATTATTATTATTATTATTATTATTATTATCATTACAGTACTATTATCCTTTTATTATTATATCATCATATAGTTAATTATTTCTAATCATATTAAGAATATAAATTAATTTAAATGTTTAACCAAATAATTATATTTTACAAAAAATAATTTACTACTTTATTGTAATTAACTAATTATACTTAATTATGTATACTTAAAAATAGTAGCAGTAGCAATATGGTTACAATAATTATAATAATAAATATAATTATAATAAAATAGCAATTAATAATAATCATCATATATTTGTAATATAAGCAATCATATTAAAAACATATTGATAAAATTATAATATTATTAATAACCAGAATCATGGTGAAAATTAATGATACTAATAAAATAATGATCTAAATTAATTAAATAATCATAAAAATAGATACATTATTATAATTAATAAATTTTCAAGAAATAATCAAAATAATGATAATTATGTTTTATAATTAAAATTATTAATAATGCAATGATAGTAATTAAGTAATGATTATATTGATGATGATGACCAAATATTTATAATTAAAATAATATAATTTAAAGCATTGTATAAAAAATATAATATTATTTATAAACACAAATTATAATGAAAAATAATAAGAATGATAAGATTATTATGAAAATAATAACAATAGTAGTAGTAGTAGTGGTAGTAGTAATAGTAGTAGTAGTAGTAATAATAATAATAATAATAATAATAATAATAATAATAATAATAATAATAATAATAATAATAATAATAATAATAATAAAATAACAATAATATGAATTGTCAGTCCCATGGCTCCATAATCTGAAGGAATAACTTATATCATCTTGGGAGACTCCCTAAGTTATGTAGTTATATTTTTTTTCTTTATTTTTACTTATGACTTCTTAAGTTGTGCATGTTTAGCTCCATAAGTGATAAATAAGTGTAATTATGCCTCAACTAAACATGATCTTTATATTTAGCTCGCTGCATTATTATAATTAAAAAATTATCAAGAAATAATCAAAATAAAGATAGTAATGACAATTAATAATAATAATAATGTTTTATAATTAAAATTATTAGTAATGCAATTATAATAATTAAGTAATGATAATATTGATGTTAATGATCAAATATTTATAATTAAATTAATATTATTAAAACATTATAACAAAAAACAATATTATTTATAACCACGGATTATAATGAAATAATAAGAATGATGAGATTACTATGAAAATAATAATAGTAGTAGTTGTTGTTGTAGTAGTAGTAGTAGTACTAATAATAATAATAAGGACAACAATAACGATAATATTAATTGTCAGTCTCATGGCTCCATAACTTGAACGAATAACTAATATCATCTTGGATGGTTCCTTAAGTTATGTAGTTATATTTTTTTTCTTTATTTTTACTTATGACTCCTTAAGTTATGCATATTTGGCTCCATAAGTGATAGATAAGTGTACTTATGCCTCAATCAAACATGGCCGTCATGTTTAGCTTTGTTTATGTCTATTGATGAAAAATTAAAATTTAATTTTACTATGTTAAACTTTATTAAAAGTTTTATTTTTGTTTAAGAGGGTCCAACTAGTATTATTTGATACCTAATTGCTCCACCTAAAAATTTATTTAAATGCCTACATATAAATTGAGATTAAATTGGTGATAAGTAAATCAAGTAATTACAGGGAAAAAAGATCAGCCAATTTGGATATGTGCTGAAATTGTCTTATTAAAGAAATATTTTTTGAAAGAAACAATTGAATTTTTATTAACATTATGTGATGATGATTAACAAACTTGAAAACAAGGAGGGGCAGGACTTGTCCAGTTCGTAATATATTTTGAGATTAATTAATTTTGAAATTAGAGGGGAGCCGGGGCCCACTTAGACGCCAACAAAACTCCGCCACTGACCTGTTGTGATGTGACCATAGTATTTACTTTAGTTGGTCAGTATGTTTCTATTCGTATTTCAACTCGAAAAACTACCGACTCAAATTTTAGTTTTCATGCTTGAATTTCGAATTTAAGAGCTCAATTAAAGTTTTACATCAAAATCTATAAAATACAAAATTTTTTCCATGTTTAAAATTATTATACTAATTTTAATGATTTTTAAAAGATGCTCATTTGTGACATATAAATAATATTATTTTTCTATTATTTTAAGATCATGTTTTATAAATATTCTAAGGAAGATAAAAAATTGTATTTTACAAGATTTTGGTATAAATTTTTTATAGAGCTATTAAATTGAAATTTTGTGCATGAAAATTTAAAATCTGATTCATATAGCATTTTCAATTGAAATACAAATGAAAGTACGCTAGACAAACTATTTTTTGCTTTAATTACTATATTAGTATTACAATTGTTACTAGTACTTATTTTTCATTGTCTTGTTAATTTTTAAGTAAAAAATGAATTATTTGATTTTTAAAAATGTAGAAAAAGTTAGATCTTCAAAATATGATGATATTGATTAAGAACAAAATCATAAATGGTAACCTTATCATTAAAAACCATTAAAAATTAAAATATAATATGTATCATTGTTATGCTAATTTTTAATGTCGGTAATTCTGCCTATAATATATTTAATGTTGTCTGTTTTGACAAAGAAACAAATTGAAAAGATGGATTTTTTTTTAATATAATTTTCTATACATGTTTTATCAAATGGTCTTACAATACCATATTTTATCTTTGTAAAACACAATCTAATGAGTTGCATTCTGCTACTGTTAAACTTGTAAAAGCATAGAAGATCAGGATAGGCACATTGCCTAATACCAAAGCCCCACACAATCTGGAGACTGGATCCTTGACCGAAATATAGTTTTGCTGTTGCTATCAGTGCAAAAGAACTCCCCATGTGAAGGTGGGCCCAAGCCCATTGCTATTTTTCGAACAGTTACTCATGGCGTGGCCCAACAGCAATGCACTATTGCTATTGGTTTGTCGTACTCAGAGGATCACCGCCTCTCTGTAGGCCTCTCTTACCAGAATTCAATTGCTTGACCGTTGGAACCTCATTGTTCCTTTTCCTTTTCTCATTAATTCCTGTCCCTTTTCCGCCATGTTCATGCGCACCGCTCTGTCTCTAAACACACCCATCATTTTCTGGTAGCATTTGTATCTTCATAACATTTCCTTCTTGTTTGTTTATCTTTAGTTGCTTGCATGTTGTTTCGGCCTTCTAAATTATGATTCAGCCAATTCACTATTTTGCATGTTTAGTAAACAAACCAGGAATTGTAATATTAAATCTTTCACAATTGGTTGTGATACTTTTAAAATTAAATCCGTTAGAATTGCAAAATTAGGAAAACAAGTCATAATCACGTGAATTAAAAATATATATATACTTAATTTAAGTATCGAACTTTATTTAATAATTGAGGAAATATTAAAATTATATGCTAGACGCAATTTTCTTCATTTATGAAATAAGAGTAATCAAGTGCGTTAAAAGTACATCAAATTATAAAAAATGTATTAGAAAATGGGACGAGAAAAATTAGAGAAATAAAATAAATGATATTATAGTTTAGGAATTAAGTAGATGCATCTACTAGGTTGCTGACCGGAATAACATTTGGAAGGGACAACCATCTATGCTATGCATGTGCAAACCCTGGCCTACTCATTTGCTAACACTAGATGGACATGACATGCTATTCGGTTGACAAAATTCGGCACTTTGGATGTTTTAGGTTCATGCTGCGAATCGCAAATGCAACGGGACCCATGCTATGTTTGAGTTCGTCATTACAGTCAGTTATATATATATCATGTTCTTCACAGAAAATCCATATAGTCTCCCTTCGACACATACATGGTAGGTATGAAACAAACTGAAATATGCATTCTTTCTATGTTAAATCGTAACACATTAATTTTTGAAGAATGAAAGGCTTAATAACAATTTTATGGGATAGATTACGTGCTTTACAGTAAAATATCTTTAATTTCTATTTTGAATCCGCATCTTGAAAGCCAATGCACGAATAGTCAATTTAAATCGTTGATTACAATCTATATATTAAAATCTTTAAAGAATACCAAATTTTATTATTCTTGGAGTTTTCTTATTCTTCTTTTTGAATTTTAAAAAATGGTTTCATTTTAATTTGTAAATAATATGACTTTGTTATTATTTTTTATCTTCGAAAATTCTGAAAAATAGTAAGAAAACTAAATTTGATATTCCATAAAATTATTATATGAAATTATAATGAGCAATTTGGATTGAGTATTTGTGCTTCCATTTTTGAAATAGGTAGGGATCTTGACAATGGACTTTAAATAAATACCAAAAAATCTTAAAAGTAGAAAAAATTTGTAGATATGTACTTTTAGTTATAAATTGATAGTTTTTAAATTTTATGCAATTTTATTATCGTCAGATAGTCCATCAATGACCCTTAATTTAGAAGTTTGGAAGTTTGGAATCGTTGTAAATTGTATGAAATTTTAATGATCTTTGATGGGCTATCAAACATTAAAAAAATTATGTAAAATTTGAAACACTATAATTTATAAGTAAAATAATATACCTATAATTTTTTTAAGATTTTTTGTATTTATTAAAAGTCTGTTGTCAAGATTGTCAAAATAACTCATTGTCACCGTAATCTATCCCATAATCTTATAGTATTATCATGGTAAAATCGAGGTTAATTTACTTTTCAAAACACCGTAATCTATCCCATAATCTATAGTATTATCATGGTATTAGTAAAAAATTTAAGTATTATAATTGACTAAAGTTTAATTTGTTGCACATGGACTACTGATGATGACATAGTTTTTGTAGGCAGTACTGATTATCAATGTTGATATCGGAATTCATTTAATCCATAGCACTTTTAGTTATTTTCTTTTGTAATAATCAGTCTACTACCTATGAAAAATACAGTAGACCACTGACAGATTCTGATGAACTTTAAACGAACTTTGGAAGTATTTGATTTGAATAATAGAACCAATCACTTAAAAATAAAGTAATAAATATGATAATAAAAATACAGTTAAAAATATAAGTTGAATTATACATAACTCGGAATAAAAAATAGGATCCTATGAGCTCCTCTTGAAATTATTCCGGAGTTATTTAATGTAACTAATAGAGCATACAAACTGAATAATAGATTAATCAGCATAAATATTAACACAAGGCAAATATATATTAATGTAACTAAAACATAATATATGTTATTTATATCAGTGCTTCCTTAGTCCTTACTCATATTAAGTGATACTATTACTCATTTTGATTGTTTCATTTTGGATACTTTGTTATTGATATTAAATGTTTCGTTGGAACTCCGTCAGAAGTTCATCGGTGCTCTACAGAAGTATTTCTTCCTCTGGCTTCAGCACAACTCCATTGTGAGTTAATTCAAAAAGCATGTCAGAAGTTTGCCAAAAGATAGATAATCGGTAAAAGTGGATGGTCAAAAAAGTTGTTGAACAATCAAATTGTTGACCTGATTAAATGGATTATGAAATCAACAATAGTGTCCGGTTTACCTGATTAAATAAATTATGGCATCCACAATAGTATCAATTTACCTGATTAAATGAATTATGACATCAACAACAGTATCGCAATAACGGCTTTCTTTTTCATAATGAAGATCTGACAATTATATTCAAAAACTTTTAGGCGGGTTTGAGTGAAAATGTACATCTATGGAATTATATACTGAAGACAATAAATTTATTTGTTCTTTGTAGTTTTATAGTGTATTTTCCTGAGGTATTATTCATAGTGTATTTGTTGATTGTGATTATATATTTCCGGATCCATATAATTTTCGATTTTTTTAACACTAAAAGCATTGTTTTCAATCTTTTTTTTTTTTTGAAAACTATCACTCGCAAAATTATTGGTACGTTTGCCAAATTAAGAAATAGCACTACAATAATACGAATAGGAAAAATAAAATAATAGTGTATACTAATTCAAATAGTGGATAGAAATATGCTATTATTACCATTTGGAAGAGCATAAATAAACATAAATATGGACAACCATAATTGATAAATAAAAAAACATGCCCTTTTTTTTATGGCACCCAGCATAAAATACAATTACATCTCATTCCAATTAAATACCCAACCAAAAACAAAACACAAATATGAACAACAACAGTAGAAATTACAGACGACAACATTAGATATATACTTTTCTAAGGGTTTGTTTGGCAATGCATGGAATAGCAAAAAAATAAGAATAGAATTGTTATTCCGACGATTTAATTTGTCAAACGAATTTTAGACTAAATAGAAGAGTGTTAATCCGGTATACCAAGTTATAGGTGGTATACCGGATTGGCTCTCGTCGAAATATATGATTTATTATTATTATTATATTATTATTATATTATAATTATAGTTTATTATTATATTATTATATTATGATTATAATTTACTATTATTATATTATTATTTAATAATATTATTATAATTATTATATATTATTATATTATAATTATTATTATTATTATTATATTATCATCACTATTAGTATTATTATTATATTATATTATTATAATGATTTTTATTATTATACATTATCATCACTGTTAGTATTATAATATTAATTATTTTATTATTATTTATTATTGTTATATTATAATAAATATTATTTTAGTATTATATTATTATATTATGAATATAAATATGATTATTTTATTATTATATTATTATAATTATAATTATTTATTATTATTATTATATTATTATGATTATGATTATAAATTTTTTATTATATTATATTATGATTATGGTTATATTATTATTATTATATTATTATGATTATAATTATTTATTATTATTATTATTATTGTTATTATGATTATGATTATAATTTATATTATTATATTATTATATTATGATTATGATTATATTATTATATTATTATATTTATGACTATGATTATTATTATCATGATTATGATTATAATTATTATTTGATTATGTTGAATTATTATTTGATTATGATTATATTATTAAAATTATCATTATTTATTATAATTATATTTTTTTTTTATTATTATATTATTATATTATGATTATATTTATATTTTATTATATTATTATGATTATAACTATGAATATTATGATTTATTATGTTTATGATATTGGATTATTATTATAATAATTATTATTATATTATTATTATCACTGTTATTATTACTATTATTATTATTGTACTATTATTTTTATTATCATCATTATTGTTAGTATCATAATTATTCATATTTTCACTATTTTGATTAATAAACTGTCAAATGATATTTTCGCTCTTCTGAATAGTCAAAAATATCACTCTTCTACCACTCTTCCAAAAAAATATTATGCTATCACTCTTCCAAAACTATTCCTTAATTTACCAAATGAACCCTAAAAAAGATTCTCTTTAGTCCTAACATATATTATTTTTCATATCTCTTGGAAACTTGCATCTACGCCATTTCTCTATATAAATTATTATGAAATAAAAAAATACAGTGGCTTCAATCGAAGAGAACATTCACCGAATTATCCACACCGCAATATAAAATAACAATCCGTAATGTAAGAGAATTTCTACGCACCTTCGGGAGTGTCATCGGACACGTATTCATTTTACAGGCCTGCTTCTTAATTTTCAACCACATAAAAAATTACACAAAAATCTTTGACATATAGGAAAGATTTTGCAAACTAGCCCCTGACGTTGACTACTGGCTCACTGTTTCGACCGCAGTGTCCCTTCTTCCGTATAATTAATGAGTCCAACTGCAAAGTGAACTTTTGGGATGAGGCAGTTGCAGTAATTTAAGTTTATTTTCAACTGCTCCCCTATAAATTTTTAAATAAATATAAAAAATTTAAAAAAAAAAAAAATTATGGATGTGTTTTTCTTTTTATAGATTGATTGTGATTTAAATTTTATGTAATTTTATTATTATTTGATACTACATCAAAGATCATCAAAATTTTATATAATTTACCGTGGTTATAATTTGACGGTATTTGATGAACTATCCAACGACAATGAACTTGTATGAAATTTAAATCACCATCAATTTATAAGTATAAGAACATATCCATAAGATTTTTTTCTACTTTTAAGATTTTTTATATTTATTTAAAAATTCATTGTCAAGATTGTCAAAATAACCATTGTCAAGTGATCTTTTCCCATTATATATACTTATATTTGTATGGAGGGATCTTTGAAAATAGTTATTTTGATGATTCTCACAAAAAAATTTTAAAAATAAAAAATTTATTGATATATTGTTTCACTTATAGATTGATGGTGTTTTAAATTTCATGTAATTTCATTATCATTTGATAATCTAATAAATATTGTTCAATTGAAATCTATGTGATACATCCTAAGTTAAGGGCCCAGGACATGGAGAAGATGGATATGTATGAGAGTGTTTGACGGTGAAAGTGCGTGTAAAATGTGTTTGAGAGCTACTATAATCTATAGGCTCTGTGCGTATGTGAAAGAATGACTTCCTCCCTTGTCATCAATAAGGGATTATATAGGGGGCACCATGGAGATCATGGCAGATCGGTGGATACAATCTAAGTATGGCAAGTCGTCAATGTGGCAGATAAGTACACGTAGTGATAAGTCGGTATACTTGACCGCGTGCAGTTATCGTGTACAACTATGTGTTGTATGAGATCATAACTGGTTTATAACTGCTATACGTGATCATGGACGGTTACAGAAACAATTATACTCGAAATGAGTATCAGAGTGTTCTCGAGCTCAGAAATGTCTAGCTCAAGGTGGACTTATTCGAGATAAATATTGGATGAAGGAGACATTATAGGGCCTAATAAACTATCGCCTTAGAGCTAAGTATTCAGACATATAATAATTGAGCTTTTGGGGACACAACTCTATAATTAATATCCGAAATCAAAATGTGTCATAATAATATTTTCAGATTCTAATCTGCATGAATAGACACGAACAAGTAAGAATAAGAATAGGTATGTTGAGAACATAGTCCTATTACGTTGTAAATTGTATAAAATTTTGATAGTCTTTGATAAAGTATCAAACGATGATGAAATTGTATGAAATTTGAAACACTATTAATTTATAGTAAAAGACCGTATTTATAATTTTTATTTTTAATATTTCTATATTTATTTAAAAATTCATTATCAAAATTGTCAAAATAACTCATTATCAAGGGATCCCTGCCTATACTTGTATATTTACCGTCCGTTAGTCCGCTTTTGTTAAGCTTAAATTATCAATTCATATAATCAAGTTTCTAAATAGAAATACTTGACCAATTCAAATAAATTATAAAAAACATATTTTATGAGTTCATAAACTTAAATTTTCTTTAAAGAGTATTTTTATTTCTGGAGCGAAATCTGGATAGCAGCCCTTATTAAAATAAAAGTGACAACTCAGACTTGTAAGTAATACTATTTTTCATTTATTTATTGTTTCGCTAATTTATTATATATGTTCAAACTAGCTCTATTTTAAAATTACATTATTTTGGGTACCACATACCATACATTTCAAATTAATTTGCATTCATCTTATACTATTCTAATTTTAATGAATCGTACTATTGTCTTTGACTATTCAAACACAATTTCTTTTTATTTATAGAAAAAACAGATTTTTTTTATCGTATTCTTTTAGAAGTATTTTCTTTTAATGCGCTAGAAGAAAGACACGCCTGAGAGTATACCATAAAAGAATTTTCAAAAAAAAAAAAGAAGAATTGATTCAAACGTACTTTACAGGCAAAGAACAACAATTTAAGGCATGATATTAGTTATCAGTCTTCAAATATTGGCACAATTTTTCATATTCTCTAACTTGCTCTTTCGTCTCATAACAACAACAACTGAGACTTGGCCAAGTACATTTACATCTCTGGGGTTCAAGAGGAATCGATCCCACCACTAAGAAACATCAAGTGATAATATATCTAGGCCCAATAAAGATATTTGCTGAACCCATATAGAGATTTGACAATGTTTTTCTCATTTAGACATTTCTCTCCTAAACATTTTCTAGGACAGATCATTATTGGGCCTGATATCAGGCTTTTATAATATTCTAAAATAGAACCTTAAGCAAGAGATAAATCATATGGGACGAACTTTCCAAACACCGTAGACTTCACTGTAGCCATCACATCTCATATCAATTTTGTGCAGGGTATAATTTGATTATATTACTTTTCCTTTGTTAGTAATTTGCATCCATTAGACCTTTACTTTTTTGTCAGAATTTTTATATAAAACAATAAAATATGTCGTTGCTCATCTGGCCACGTAACTTCTGTTGAAATATTGTCAGAAATCTTGGCTGCTTCAGCTAAAAGACATTTTATTCTCAATACATTGACACTTGACAGCAATGTTGTTCATAGAGAGGATACAAAATATTAGTTTACAGATCTAGAATCTCATTTTTTTTAATTGTAACTGTATAATCCACAAATGGACTCATTGTTATAAAATTCCATTGTCGAGCCAGTGTAGGCCCATTAATAAAAAATATGATCACGGGCTACCTTTACCCTGCACCGATTTAATGGGATTAAGGGGTTTGAGTACGCGTGCAGGTAACTCATAATCTCATATCATTCAAATTTTTTTTTAAGAAAGTAACTGTAAATGCGTTTAATTTATACTGGTGGATGCAGTCAGTGGTTCTATCTATCTTCATTTCCTACCCAAGACGGCAATGTATATTAGAACATTCGTATCCCACTGTCAAATTTCATTTAATAATTATCATTTGAATTTCAGAGATGTAGAGATTAAATAAAATTAAATAATTATCTAAATTTGACAATTTAATTGACAAACCACGTCAGTAAAGAAGCAAAAAATTAATTACAACAAATGAAACAATAGTTATTCTGAATCATTGATCTTCTGGTAGAGATCAAACAGTTTAGATCACATTGCAGTTAATCAACTTTGTGAATTGTGATTGTCTGCTTTGAGAGTTTGGTAAATGAGGCGGTTGGTATATAAAGTTTTTGTGTTAATTTGTTAATCTTTGTATATATGATCATGAACATCTCAACGGTAGTAAATGCGTGCTATATATATATATATATATGAGTGAGGCTATGGTGCTTCGTGAAGCATAAAGTCTCTCGTGTTTCACATTCGTATCTCGAATTTGAAAGTTCAAACGGTCGATCCAAGCCGTTAAACATGATCTTCATATTGAATTATCTTTGGAGATCAAAATTTATATATATTTTTATTTTTTTGCTATTTTTTAGATGGGTACAAAATCACTAGTTTTGGATGGTGCAGAAATCATTAGATCAGTAAATTTTGCACCCATTTAAAAATAGCAAACAAATTCAAAAATTATAAAATTTGATCTCCAAGGATATTTCAATATGAAGATCATGTTCAACGGTTTGGATCGGCCATTTGAACAGGGAGATTTTGTGCTTCGCGAAGCACCATATATATATATATATATATATATATATAGTGGAGATAGCGTGAGCTTAAGCTCACGGAGGCCTTCCGTGAGCTTAACTCAAAAAACATATTAAATCATCTCGAAATTTTAATTTATCATTAAATTCTTTATATGAAAATCTCATAGGATGCTAAAATTTGGAGCGTTTTGAGCTTTTTAAGTCGCCGTTTTTAATTTTTGAAAATGATGTTCAAGTATTGAATATATTATTATTATTTTTAGAGCTGATTTTCAAAAATTAAAAACGGTGACTTAAAAAGCTCAAAACGCTCCAAATTTTTGCATCCCATGAGATTTTCATATAAAGAATTTAATGAGAATGATAAATTAAAATTTTAAGATAATTTAATATGTTTTTTGAGTTAAGCTCACGGAAGGCCTCCGTGAGCTTAAGCTCACGCTATCTCCACTATATATATATATATATATATATATATATATATAGCTATGGTATTACCGTAGCACGGATGACTCGTGTGCTATAGACCGTTTCTTCATCTTCAAATGTTAGATAGTCGATCCGACCGGTCAAAATATTCTTCATGTGAAAATCTAGTTGGGGACCAAAATTTATATTTTTTTAATTTTTTTTTACTATTTTTTAAGATAGCTAGAAAATCACTTAATTTAATTATTATGAGCCATTCAAAAGGAGTCATTTTCTAGTTATCTTAAAAAAATAGTAAAAAAATCTTAAAAAATATAAAATTTGGCCTCCAACTAGATTTTCATATGAAAAATATTTTGATCGGTCGGATCGACAATTTAAACTTTGAAGACGGAGAAATAATCCGTAGCACACGAGCCATCCGTGTTACGCGTAACACCGTAGCCAAACTCTCTCTCTCTCTCTCTATATATATATAGAGAGAGAGAGAGAGAGAATTAGGTTATGGTGCTTTGCAAAGCACAAGAGCGTTATGTGCTTTACGCTCTATTATGAATTTTAAGTCAGAAATGATTGATCCAAACCGCTCAATTTAATCTCCATATGAAAATCTATTAGTAAACTAAATTTATATTTTTTTGAATTTTTTTGCTAATTTTTGGGATAGGGGGAAAACCATCATTTTTGGATGAACCAAAATTCTCATATCAAGTCATTTTCTCCTCATCAGAAAAATAGGAAAAATATTCTAAAAAATATAAAATTTGATTTACTAATAGATTTTGATATGAACATTAGATTAAATGGTTCAAATCAATTATTTCTGACTTAAAATTAAAAATATAGCGCAAATCACACAACGCCTTTTTACTTTATAAAGCACCATAGTCGGACTCTATCTCTCTCTCTCTCTCTCTCTCTCTCTCTATATATATATATATATATATATATATATATATGTGTGTGTGTGTGTGTGTGTGTGTGTGTGTTTTTTGCAAAGCAAAATCTATATTTCTTTGGGGTGAGATTTAATATCCCGAGATCTCAAATGGTCAATCTAAATTGCTCAATAATTTCTTCATGTCAAAATCTTATGAGATATTAAATTTCATGATTTTTTAGCTTTGTAGCTATTTTTAAAGTTATTTTTAACATTAGGCCTGAAATATGCTATTTTCTTATTACAAGGTTGATTTTAAAAATAATTTTAAAAATACCTAAAAAACTCAAAAAATCATGAAATTTAATATCCCATAAGATTTTGACATGACAAAATTATTGAGAAATTTAGATTGACCATTTGAGACCTCGAGATATTAAATCTCACCCCAAAATAATATGAATTTTTTACTTTGGCTATGGTGTTATGCGTAGCACGGATCGATTCCATGCAATGGATCGGTTCTTCGTTCTTGAAGTCGAAATGGTCGATCTGAACCGTTCAAAATATTTGTCATATGAATATTTAGTTGGCGATCAAATTTTATATTTTTTAGATTTTTTTACTATTTTTTAAATAGTTAGAAAATCACTTGATTTAATTATTATGAGCCATCCAAAAAGATTGATTTTCTACCTATTTAAAAAAATAATACAAAATTTTTAAAAAATAAAAAATTTAATCTCCAACTAGATATTCATATGAAAAATATTTTGAGCGGTTCGGATCGACTATTTAAACTTCGAGAATGAAGAACCGATCCATAACATGGAGTCAATCAGTACTATACATAGCACCATAGCCAAATCTCTCTCTCTCTATATATATATATGCACTGATATAGTTAGTTCTGTTAATTATCAGTTGTTATAATACTTGTTCGATATGGTTAGAAGAATAGAATGGAACGTAAATGTGTAGAATTAATTTGCCAAACAACTTGAGAACAGGGTCGGATTAATTGCCAAATTATAATATCATATAACCGAATTTTTTTTCAGTTGGTAACAATAAGTTGGTCTCTCTCTCTCTCTGATACGTTTGGCAGTGGTTGCCAAGTCATTATAAGTTTGCGTCTTCCATTAGTGCTTTATTATTTCAAAATTTACCAATTTAAACACTAAATTGTGCTACTACCACAATAAATTTTGTAATATTTGATTGTCCATTAAACAATGCATCAAATAAATTGGCATTAATACTTGAAATTGGACTTTGTCCTAGTCACAAAATAATATATGTTGTATTCAGAGGTCAAATGTTTGAAACTGTACTATATTTGAATGGTTTGTTCTCATTTTATCTCAAAAAATATATATTTGGATAGTTGTTAACACACATTCAATTTACTTGATAATATTTGAATTGTATAATTTATTGAATTATAAATATAAAAAGAAGATATATTGTAGACATTAAAATTATTTACATCAAAATTTATTGGATCATATTTACTCATTTTGGTTTATACGGTCGGCCACAAAAATGAACGATGAATGATCCCGAATCCTATTAGTTCTCTATTTTGCTCCATTCACTGACTCGAGCAGCAGTGCAGCAAAGACACTGTTGTCACCACGTGAATCAAAATTTATTTTTGTTGTGATGACATTTCAGTGACAATTCTGTGTGCAGCTGAGCTGCTGCCTAAGACTTAGCTATATATATAAGCCAAGATGTTTCGACAATTTAATTTCTACTCACGGTGTCACGGAGAAATGGAACCTTGGAAGTCTGTTTCACCGATAATCCAATAAAATTTTCTTTCTTGGAACTTGAAGATCTTTCTGCAATTTTAATTTCAATCATTTTCTACACTCAAAGATGCTGCTAATGCAGTAATGCTAATTCATGTCATTGTTTTCAATTTCACATGCTCACAGTAACTGAATATATATATAGGGATTGGCTACGGTGATTCCGTAAACATTTCGGCTCTTCCATAAGCATTTCGAGCCGAAATGCTTACGGCTTGAATTTTAAAATCCCGTGCTTGAAATTTTAATTTAAATATCTTAAAATATTCTCCATATTATAATCTTATATAGATTATCAATTTTCATCAAATTTGAAATTAGTTTACTATACTTAATAATTTTTAAAAAATGGCTATAAAAATAATTAAAAATACATATTTTTATAGGCCAAATGTTACTATCTTTTAAAAATTATTAAGTATAGTAAACTAACTCCAAACGTGATGAAAATTAATAATCTATAATATTATGATATAAAATTTTTTTAGCTATTTAAATTAAAATTTCGGACGTGAGATTTTAAAATTTGAACCATAAGCACTTGACCGAAGTGCTTATAAAATCACCGTATCCAAACTCTCTCTCTCTCTCTCTATATATATATATATATATATATACACCCGCAGTTAAAAAAATCCATACACCAAGGGAGTGTTTGGCACTCAATGGAATATCAAAAACTTGGAATAGAATAGTTATTCCGACGAATTAATTTGCCAAACGAATTTTAGACTAAGTAGAAGAGTGCGGAATAGTGCTAATCCGGTATACCAACTTATAGGTGGAATACCGGATTAGCTCTCATCGGATAGCGATTATTGTTTGATTATATTATACTATATTGTTATATTATAATTATGATTAATATTTAGTATTATTATATTATTATATTATATTTATTATTATAATTTATTATTATATTAATATTATGATTATTATTCTTTATTATTATTATCATTATATTATTATTATTAAATTATTATTATCATTATTGTTATAATAATATCATTACCATTAGTATTATTATATTATTTTTTATTATTATAAATATAATTTTAATATTATATTATTATATTATGAATATAAATTTAATTATTTAATTATTATATTATTATCATCAAGATTATTTATTATTATATTATTATATTATGATGATTATGATTATGATTATTATTACTTACTATTATTTTATTATGTTGTATTATATAATTATATATTGATTATAGTGATGATTAATTTATTATTATATTATTATAATTATAATTATTTATAATTTTTTTAAGATTATGATTATATTTTTATTATTATATTATATTGATTATGATTATGGTTATATTATTATGATTATGACTATAATTGTTATTATCATGATTATGATTGTGATTATTATATTATGATTATATTATTAAAATTATGATTACTTATTATTATTATATTATTATAATTATGATTGTAATTATAATTTTTATTATTATATTACTATATTATGATTATGTTTATATTTTTAATATATTATGATTATAATATTATTATTTATTATGATTATTTTTTATTACTTTATTATTATTTTATTATGTTGTATTATATTATTATATGTTTATTATAGTTATGATTAATTTATTATTATATTATTATAATTATAATTATTTATAATTATTTTTATGATTATGATTATATTATTATTATTATTATATTATTATGATTATGATTATGGTTATATTATTATGATTATGACTATAATTATTATTATCATGATTATGATTATGATTATTATATTATAATTATATTATGATTATATTATTAAAATTATCATTATTTATTATTATTATATTATTATAATTATAATTATTTATAATTATTTTTATGATTATGATTATATTTTTATTATTATATTATTTTCATTAGGATTATGGTTATATTATTCTGATTATGACTATAATTATTATTATCATGATTATGATTATTATATTATGATTATATTATTAAAATTATGATTACTTATTATTATATTATTATTATAATTATGATTGTAATTATAATTTTTTATTATTATATTACTATATTATGATTATGTTTATATTTTTATTATTTTACTATTATAATATTATTATTTATTATGATTATTTTTTATTACTTTATTATTATTATCTTACTATTATGATTATTATTTTACTATTATTATTATTATCATCATCATTATTAGTATCATAATTATTTATATTTTAACTATTCTGAGTAATAACTGCCAAACAATATTTTCGCTCTTCCGAATAGTCAAAAATATCACTATTCTACCACTCTTCTAAAAAAAATATTATTCTATCACTCTTCCAAAATTATCACTCTTCCAAAGCTATTCCTTATTTTTTCAAACAGACCCCAAACGACTACTACACATCGCCCATATATAATTCTTTATTTTAATGCCACAAGTCCACAACAACCCCTGCGCCCCACCTTCTTCGTCCTTATTTAAACCTGATTACCCATGTAACCTCTCACCATCTCAAAACACTCAAACACACTTCTGAGCCACTGCTCAGTGCTCACTCACACACAAACAATGAAGCCCACCACTCTCCTTGCACTGGCTCTCGTCCTTGCCCTCGCCACCACCCCCATCCTTACGAACGCAGCAGTGACATGCTCTGATGTGTACACTGATCTGATGCCGTGCCTGGGATATGTGCAAGGCGGCGGGTCCTTGTCAAGCTCATGCTGCAGCGGCGTTCGTAACCTGATGTCTGCTGCTAGCACAAAGGCCGATCGCCAGACCGCATGCAGGTGCATCAAGAGTGTTGCGGCCAGCGCCGGTGGGTCCTACTCCAGCCGTGCCATGGGAATCCCCCGCCAGTGCGGCATCTCTATGCCGTATAAGTTGAGCCCCAACACTGATTGCACAAAGTAATTATTCTTTTTTATGTTAACTAATTGATTAAATTGAAATATATATAGAGAGAGAAAGAGTTGGTCTATGGTGCTATGTATAGCGCAGATCTCTCATGTGCTATGTATTGATTCTTCTTTTTCAAAATCTAAATAGTCGATCTGAGTCGCTCAAAATGATTTTCATACGAATATCTAGTTATAGACCAAATTTTATAATTTTTAAAAATTTTTATCTATTTTTTAGATAATTTGAAAATCACTACTTTTAAATGGCTCATATTAATTAAATCAAGTGATTTTCTAACCATCTAGAAAAAAATTTAAAAAAAATATAAAATTTAGTCTCCAATTAGATATTCATATGAAAATCATTTTGAACGGTTCGGATCGCCCATTTAGACCTTGAAAATAAAAAATCGGCCCATAGCACGGAGCTATCTGTGCTATGTATAGCATCATAGTTCAACTCTCTCTCTATATATATATATTGCCAAATGATGGTACTACTAAGAAAAACTGAAACAGTTGTTACATTATCTAATTACAGACAGTTCTGCTTTCAAATTTCTCTGTTTCTTATGATTCAATTTTTTTCTTTGGCTATGCAGGATAAACTGATTAACTGGAGTTTAATGATCTTGTTTCAGAGCATGAGCTTGAAGATGTTTTAGAAGCTAAAAGTTGAATAAGTTATATATATCGTAATTGTACCGGTGGCAACATACCGGTTAAGGAATTAAAGCAGAAATTTTTGTACTCTCATTTGTTATGATAATGTGCAATATAACTCTTGGATAATGAAATCTTGAAATCTGTTTGATTATCTGAATTTTCTTTTTGTGAATATCTTTTAATTATTTTTTTAATCCAATTTTCACATCTTTTAATTGTCACCCATCAGAATTGACAACATACAGTTCATCATGTAAACATGCAGTGAGGAGAGAGATCAGGATTCCAATCTGCTGTCATAACAACTATGACAGAACTTATAGAATTATGGCACAATAGGACCTAAAAGAAGTATGGATTCCAACGGAGGGGCCATGGTCCCCACCCTTGCACTCTGATGTTTTCATTAGGGATTAGTAAATCCATTTTTCCCCCTCTTGATTGGTTGAGCTAAAATAGTTAAGTTCAAATCTACTTTTTAATGCAATTAATTGAAATCTTGCCTTGTATAGGAAGTTTCCGTCTTTTTCTAGCAGAAGTCAAATCAAGCGTTTTGCCAAAGTTTTAAGAAGTAAATGGATTAGTAGTTCAACTAGTAGCTAATTAGAATGGTTTTTTAATAAATTATGGTTCAATTTCTCATAAATATAAAATGAAAATTTTGAGTTAGACTCATCTTTCTTTTAAAAAAATTAATGTAAAAAAAATTAAGTTGTAAAATAGTTGCCAAAATATACCATCAAACTGAAATATCAATAAAGGAGAAAAAAAAAGTTTCATTTACAAAAAAAAATACTTTTTCATAAAATTGTCCCCTCCAATAAAGAGCTTTTGGCTCCGTGCCTCCGTCGGTGGAAACATCAAACATGGGATTGACTCTCTTTGTTCGGAAAAAAAAGGGGGTTCGAGAATTCTCGATAAGTAATAAAGGAGGTGATATTCACATAAAAGTTGTTCCGCGAATCAAGCGATTTTTTTATATTATATCTCTTCTAATTAATTTATAATAATCACATTAATAAGTTTTCAATGAAATTTGTGATAATAACTTTTAAACATGTGTGTTAGAATGAGTATGAAAATATCATATTTTAAAAAATATTTGGAAGTGCCTAATAAAATTATGGAAAGGGATCCCTTGACAATCGTGTATCTTGACATTGAATCTTCATATAAATACGAAAAATTTAAAAATAGAAAAAAATTATGAATATATTCTTCTACTTATAGATTGATGATGATTCAAATTTTATATAATTTCACTATCATTTGATAATCCGTCAAAGATCATGAAAACATTATATAATTTACAACGGTTCCAATTTAACAGTCTTTGACGAACTATCAAATGATAGTGAAATTGTGAGAAATTTGAATCACCATCAATTTATAAGTAGAAAACATATTTATAAGATATTTTTTATATTTATTTAAGGATTCCTTATCAAGATTGTCAATATAACCATTGTCGTCTGATCCCTTCTCAAAAGTTATTGGTATAAATAACTCTCCCAAAATTTTCAAGCATGCCGCATCATCATTTTTTTCATCATTAATTTTTTTGTAAATCTTTTCACCTAAATTTAAGGGTTCATATAAAATAATTTCTCTCTTCATTTAAAGTAATGTGTATAATATACTTAAAGTGAAATTTAACTATTAAAATGATTTAACTTTTTTATATGATCCTTTATAGTTTATTATGTATTTAATTATATTATTTATTTATTATAATAATAATAATTATTATTTAACATTAAAAATGTTATATCTAAATTTTTAAAATATAAATTTTATTAAATATATTTAAAATTTTATATTAGTTATTTATTTTTGAACTATATTATCGGACGAAACCGAATTATAGCTTAAGTAATAAATAATAAATGAAAAAGGTAAAGAATATATGTCGGTACTTTGTGACAAGGAAAGCAGATATGGAATTTGAAGATGGGATGAAGCTGCTCTAATTAATACTCGTCTGTCACATTACGTACATACAACTGCAGGGTGTGTTTATTGTTTTCTTTAATACAAATTACAAACCCAAGTAGGAAGGATTCCTTGCTGTGTAAATTGGTGTCCGTAGCGAAGTACAAGTGTGCCACGTGAAGACAGAATTTTTACATTACATGAAGTAATATTATTTTCAATTTAAGTGTATTACGCTGTTTAAGAGTTTCTCAAAGTTCTTAAATTCTTTTTTTTTTTTAAACACAGGATTCCAATCGGCATTTCTGAAAGTTGCAATAGCAGTATATATTATATTATCTGTGGAGCGACAAAATAATATTATCTCGAAAACTTAATTGTTGGAATAAACTTGTCTCACTATTCGAAATCTTTTCTAACCTATACAGAACAAATGAAGAAATAAGAGTTATGGCTACGTAGATGGTGATAAAGATTAGAATTGTAAAAGTTATGGTTACGTAGATGGTCATCTATTCGAATACAATGGAATAAATAATTTCATTGTGGAATGAGGCAACGAGCAAAATTCCACCTATAATATAGAGGGCCAATTAATTACTTCTGCACCTAGCCAAATTCTATTTGTTTTGAGGGAAATAATATTAACAATTCCACCTCCAAAAAAAAAAAAAAAGGCTTGGTTGGCCAAAGTTTTGTACCTTTTTTTCAGTGATATATATTTTCATGTTTCTGTTTCGATGAGTTTGCCTCCGGACTCGGAATTATTAGTTTTTTTTAAGCAACACTGTTTGTCTCAATATATCTTTTTTTCATAATATCATATGCCTATCAAGGTTTTAAGCCTCAATATTGTCATAATCAGGGACCTAGCTTACAAGGGGCCAATCTAGGTTATGGACCCATGCCAATTTAAAAAATTCTGAGATAAAAATATTTCACCGAACATTGTAATTTATATTTACTTTTATCCAAGTGGTAGATGCAGAAAAGCAAATTTCTACTTGCTGGTAGTGACAGTACAACAAATAAATAAATAGTTTATAAAAACAGCTAAAGCCCAAACAAAATCATGTGATATGTGGGCTCTATTGTCTCACCGACTAACAATCATTCGGTATGCTTTTATATTTTATCTTTCACGGACTCTTCAAAAACGATTATCTTTTTATATTGGCGGTGTTTGTTTTTAGTACTAATACATTCCAATTAAAAAAAAAAACCTAAAACATCAGATATTTCTTTTTTTTTTTTTTTTACAAACAAAGGATGAACCTCGCTATTCTTTGTAATCCAACAGGTGTTTGATTTCTAAAATACGAAGAATATGATTTTAATCACTGAACTAAACATGAATTTTGTGTCTTTAAGAAAAATACATATCAAACTTTTCAAATAGGTGAGCAAACTATGAAATAAGATTTGTTCATCAAAGAGCGAGATTTGAGAAACGTTCCAAAATAGCATCCGATTGTTTTAATTTAGATAAACTAACGGTCAAATGTTCCTTCATATTTCATAGTTGACAACTTGACATAAAATGTAATATGTTATGTAGATGTTCTTTGATTTATGGGGAAAGTAATTAATGCCCGTTTTTCTAATCAGAACTACTACAAAATATCTGGCTCGAATTTCGGCCCAGAAATACATCTGATTTAATGGCTTTGATGCATGCTTTCTTCTCTAGGCTGTACGTCTCAAAATTGAGGCCATTTTAATTTGGGCCGAAACAGAGATGATGAGATAATTTTTTCAAACGGATCAATTGTTGGACTAAATAATCAAGAGGAGTAAATAAAACAATAGTTAGCCTTCTAAGTTCCATTTGGAATCCATCTCACGAGTTTCCTAAGCATGTATAAACACTTGTAGCAAATTCAACATAAGGGAGATCATGTTTTAAATTTAAGAAAATATAATTTGTCCTATGTTCAGTTCATGCCTACTCTTGCTGTTTTACTTGATGTTCATTTTAAGCCCACTTTTGCTGATCACTAGCAAAGGCTTCCGTCTCCTTTTGCAAGAATTCAATATGATTGAACCCAAATAAACATCCACTTCATTTTTTTTTCTTCTCTCAAGAGCAACTAGTGATACCTTAAATCCTAGAAAAGATTAAAAAAATATTAATTTCAATTTATTCTGGAATCTGAATGATAGGTTCTTTGTTTTTAAATAAATTTAACCATGAACTTTGTCAGGTGCCAATTACCACTTAGGTCAAATGTAACTTGACGATATCTTTTTAATTTCCCATATGTTAGAATATTTAATGCCACGTGGGCTAAGCGTTTTAAAATAAACCTAGTTAAGATCAAAGATGGATGATAAGTACTTGTTGATTACGCAGACGCCATTACTGTACTGATAATCAAAACTGTCGAATTACAAGACATTTTTGGTCCTTAAAAGTGCTTTTAACATTTCTTTTATAGTGATATATTTCTGACAGAAAGAGACAGAGCGAGAGAGACTGGTATTCTTCTTCATCCAAAGCGCCACAAATTCCACTATTTCTTTATTACCATTAATTCTTTTATCCAACCTTTACCTATTTCCACCACAAACCAAACATACTGTACAATTCTCAATGCGTCGGCTTGATGTATCGTTGCCACCGGAGCCGGCATATGCTCCCAGTCAGAGCAGGGAGCATGTCACCACAAATGCAAACTTTGACACAAATACAGTTATAATACTCGCAGCTCTATTAGGCGCATTAATATGTGCCATGGTCATCAATTCAATAGTTCGGTGCACATTTCGGTGTTGTCGCCGTTGCTTGACTCTGGTGGGACCACCAAAGGAGCAAACTGGTCTGATGAAAAAGGAACTGAGAAAGATACCTGTAGAAGTGTACAGAAAAGCTGGAAATGAAGATATGATGATAACCCAGTGCCTGATATGTCTTTCTGAGTTTACTGTTGGAGAGGTGCATAGGGTGTTGCCAGTTTGCCGGCATAGGTTTCATATAAGGTGCATTGACAAGTGGCTTGGATCACACTCCACCTGCCCTACATGTCGAAGGTCGGTGCATCTTGATCAGGCGACATGAGAATTTGGCTGGGGCAATGGCAAAAGAATATCTGGTAGATGCTAAATTGGGAATTTTTGTCTAGTTGGCCCGGTAAATTAGTAATACAAGACTACCAGTCTCCAAATTTCTCATCTGGTGCTCGGATTTGAGGAGTATTAGCTGCTATATCCTCGTTATTTTCGTTTATAAACTGTTTCATAATTGGAGTTTGCCACAGAGATCTTCTTTCGCCAACAGGTGTATTCTCTCCCTCTCAATGAGCGATTCATCGATTCCTGGCAATTGAAATCTTGCCTAAAATTTGTATACTTTTTCCATTGCAAGCTGATGTTTGTTAACTTTATCCCATGTCGGCACACACTAATTAAGAACATGTAAATTCATGAAGTTGTTTCGATTTAACTATGTCCATTGTTTTGCTATGTCCAAGAAAATTTTATCTCATACAACTTCATGCCTATGCAGTAATCAGCAATTAATTATGTAACTGTTGAGTACAAAGAACTAATATATTATCTTGTAAGCAAATCATAGAATGCCCCATGTATTAATTGTTTCAATATTCTGTTATTGAACATTTTTTTGAATGAAGTGTCAAGTATATTGTGTTGTTATCAAACTAGGGATCTTCACACTTAGGATTGCCAATCTAAGGTTGATGGCACACTTCTTTTTGGGGCAAATTTCTAAATTCTAATGCAATGTTGATAACATTGTACATATTACTGCATCTTGAATTGTGCTATGTAAATTGGCATCCACATTTTACATTAAAATCTTAATTTTGGAATTCGAGCCACTGATTCAATCCCCTCAAGATGATCTAAATATTAAAATTTTGCTGGGTTTTTAAATATTTTTATAGTTTCTATTTGATTTTAGATGGATTTGGTAACATCGTTGATACCAACTTCAGTATTTTTGTTAAATGAATTATTATTTATGTTACGGTTTTATGAAGCAACTTATTTAGTATAGCGTTTTTATTATTCAATTTAAATTCCACTAATCTGAATAATAACTCACTTAAATTGAATAATAAAATATTATATAAATAAATTAATAATAAAATTACTAATGAAAATAATAACTTATTTAATATAAATAATAAAGTCACTAAGTCAGATGATATCAACTATGATCTTTATATATCACCTCTCATTTTAGATCAACCGTTTTTTCAATAAAATATTAAAAAACTAAAAAAAAGATATAAATTTATAGGCTCAAATAAAATTTTGAATTCCGAATACTCCTTTTACTATTTCTTATTTCTTTAATTAACATGATTCTATGTACCCATTTGGGACATAAAAAAGGTCCACTTAATAACTTGCATGCTAACGATGTATACGGGTCAACCCTGATTCCTGATCAGTACTGAAAAAGGTCAAAAGCATCTCTTGCTGTTCAATGCTTATCCAATTAACCACCCCGCCCAAATCTCTGTTGGAGTCGATTAATCTCTGCTGGGTCTGAAACACCAGTGGAGCATTTCATTTGTGGTTGTGTGACTGTGTGGTGGAGATGAAAAACACCACATCTCATACAATTAATTTAAAGAATTAGTAGCAATAGGGGAGTTGGGTTGGGGGACACCGCGAACTACATATCCGCTGTAGAAAATGATAGCAGCGGTGTACAGGTCACCATACAAATTATGTGGTTGTCTGATTATTGATCAATATCAGAAAAGAAATGTTATATATTAAAAACAAACAAAAAATAAGTATTAACGGAGTTATTTTAATTTCCGACACTTTTTCAATCACTCATTTAATATTTAGGATTTAGTTGTTGTTGTTGTTGTTGTTGTTGTTTTCAATAACTCATTTCAACTAGTACTATTCTTCTGTCATATTTTTTCCAACTAAAGCAATTTTAGTATTCATCACCTTTATCAAATAAGCTATAAATTATTAATATTTTGTGCAACCTTGTATGTAACCAAGAAATTTAACAGTTGGACCAAAAGAAACCATCTTTGTAGTTGTAGATGTGTACATTGATTGCAACAATCTGTTGCAATTTCCAATCAATTTCATGTAGGAACAGGTCTTTTATTCACAAGCTCACTACTTCTGAGTCTTTCCAATCAATATTATTCAGGATTATGGTCTTTCCAAATGGTACAAAATTCTACACGCTTTCAAGAACATTTTTCTCTTTTCTTTACATGCTTATTGACTAAACGATCTTATTCTTCAGACTTAATTACTACAGCATACAACATGAGGAATTTCAAGGAAGCGCCAGTTAAAGCTGTTGAAATTTGTACTATGATGAACCTCTCGTACTTAATTTACAGCTTAGAATATGTCGTGTTCAGTAATTGCAAGGAAAATCAGAATGACCAAGTCTAGTATAATTCACACAGAATTTGTAAACCGATTATGGTCTGGAACTTTTAAATAAAGCAGATCCATGATTTGTGAATTGACACTGTAATTTCTTTTGAAAAGAACGATGTATCTGTGTCATCCGATTTGTTTTCACATAGGATAACAAGCTGTCGAGTGTCTCAATGTAAAATTGATAGAATGTAATTTCTGACGGTTATCAATTTTGCTTCTCAGTTTATGCTGAACTTACTTTTTCCGTTCCAAGTTAATAACTTAATATCTGACATTAAAGCTTCTTTTTTTGTATATTCAGAGAAAGAAAGAGAACACATGACATACTTAAAAGGGTTTTCTCTACACATGACATATTTGGCTTTTCTTTTCTTTTTTTAAGTAAAGATAAGAATCTAGTCCTTACCTTAACAAATTTTGTTAATAAAATGATCATTACAAAAGTTCTCCATGAGATTTGGGGATTCTTTTTTTTTAAATAAAACATAAAAAAAGTAAAAAAAAATTAACCTTAATTTTAATCTCCAATCTAAATTTCTCCTGCTATTTCTTTAGTAGGACGGGTATAGACTTTGAGCATTCAGAGAAGATTCTAGCACAGCATTCTCTTCAGAATATGAAATATGTGATCATAATTTTTTTTTGGGATGAGATATTAGACAAGGGTTAGTGAAGAACCCACTGAGTGGATAATGTAGAAGAATTATAGAAATTGGCGCCAAATTGGTTCAGCATCGATTTTAAACATTCTTTGAGATGTCAGACCATAGTTTTCTGAATATTAAGTGATGATTAAATAAATGATCCAGTCTCCTGTACTTGTTTACAAAGGATGCACATATAAAATAATTGTCAATATCTTCTTATCGGGTTATTTTTATATATAAAAAATAAATAAAAAAGAAAAATTAGAAAAAAAATATTTTAGAAAAATTGAAAAAAAGGGTCACAGATCCAGTTTGCAGTCCAAAAAAGGCTGGGCTGTAGAATCAATCCATGGCATAACTCTCAGCATCAACTTCTGATACTTATAACTTTCTCATCTTGTCGGAATTTAATATTTTTATATATTTTGAAAAGCTAACAAAGTGCTCTACATTATACTAAAATTTTATGAGTATTGAAGTGGTCAATTAAGAGAAAAGCAACCCGAAATACAGAAAGATCATTGAAATTTTAATATGTTACTTTACACCTTTCTGAGTTTGGGGCGCTTTTCTTTCAATTAGCTACTCCAAAATTCATAAAAATTAGTATGTTATAGAACAGTCTGTTATGTTTCTGAAAAGTATAAGAACGTGAAATTTCAATAAACAACAAAAAAAATTATGAGCGTCAGAAATTAATATTGAGACCAGTCTGCGGCCTAATCTTTTCTGGGTCGTTTCTGCGGCCCTTCTTTTTGTAATTTTTTAAATAGTTTCTTCTTTAATTTTAATTTTTTTTTTTTATTTTTTTATGTATAAAAATAATCATTTCTTATCAAATTATCAGTGATTAGATATTGTTTTTTTATCATACGCCATGAAAATGTAATTATTCTCGGAGGTGCTGGTATATTTCAAATATTTTTTAGAAGAGAAGTTGGAATGACATGTTTTGATAAGGGTTTTTAAAGAATCAGATTTAAAGGGCTTAATTTTTAAGAGATGGACTTGGTCCTTGAGAAGTCCGGCCCCTATCAAATCCATCGAACTTCAAGGACCATGTAAGGGCCGGATAAGGTCAAAGATAAGGACTTGATATATATATATATATATATATATATATATATTTATATTTTTTAATATTAAATTATATTTATATATAATATTAAATTATGTTTTTTAATTTTGACATTTTATTTTTTAGATTTTTAAGTATAATTAATATAAAATATTAAAGCAAGAGTTTGGGATGGATCGGATAAAGGTCGGAAATAATTAGATTTGATAAGAAAATGGTTATAATGATCTGTTTTTTAAAGATTAAACTTAGTGTTTATCATTAAAATTGGTCAAATCAGACTTATGAGAGTCAAATAAGAGTCGAATTTTTTGAAAATCTGATCGGTAAAATTCAAAAATCAAACCCTTATAAACTATCTCTAACTGAAAACTCAAGTCTAAATTGTTTTTTCCCTAAAAAAATATTAATAAGCCAAGATAGCAGATACCACTAGTTGTACCAGCGTAGGAAATTCAGACAAACGCGGAGCTAGAATTTTCTTTCTTTCTCACTTCTCCAACAAATCCGGTATAGGAGAAAACCAGTTATAGACAATCTTGGGTGTTTTTTCGTTATTTGATATTAATGTGTTGATGTAACAGGGCTGATCATGATTTCATGTTGCATGCGGGTCGAAATTCCACTAGATATAGTTACGGCTTGCATTTTGACTTTGAAAACTTGTTCTGAATGTTGATAAACACATAATAAGGGACTTTGATGTGGAATTCGGTGCCTATTTGGTTAGGCACAGCTTTCATGGAGAAGAAGAATTGCAACCCTTTGGATATACGCCAATTTTTTGTCGCTTTTTTTTTTTTCTTTCTTTGTTTTTTATTGGTCCTAACCGTTGACAGTTCTGTCTTTGTGACATAGGTGTTACGTGAAAATCATGTTTGATATCTCCAAACAACCCTATATACATTAGAATTTCTTTAGGCCTTGATCTTTTAGTGAATTTCTAATTATAAATTAGATTATTTTGATCTATGCTTTCGATTTATCAAAGAGACATAATCTTGTTGATCATCAGATTCTTTTAAACTATCTAGCGATCTTCCTCTAATCCGATGAAGCGATTGAGATGACAAGCACAGATAATTTGATCACTTCATAATGAGTATAATTTGACAGTCCATTATATAATATATATTTATTACATATAAACTCATACATATTGTAATTAATAATAATTAATTTTAAAATCTCACACTTAGGCTATATGTATCTAATATATATATATATATATATATATGTATGTATGTATGTATATATATATATATATGTATGTATGTATATATATATATATGTATGTATGTATATATATATATATATATATATATATATATATATATATAAACTCAAAAAACATATCAAATCATTTCGAAATTTTAATTTATCATTCTCATTAAATTTTTTATATGAAAATCTCATGGGATGCAAAAATTTGGAGCGTTTTGAGCTTTTTAAGTCACCGTTTTTAATTTTTTTAAAACAACTCTAAAAAAAATAATAATAATAATATATTCAATACTTGAACATCATTTAAAAAAATTAAAAACGATGACTTAAAAAGCTCAAAACGCTCCAAATTTTTGCATCCCATGAGATTTTCATATAAAGAATTTAATGAGAATGATAAATTAAAATTTCGAGATGATTTAATATGTTTTTTGAGTTAAGCTCACGGAAGGTTTCCGTGAGCTTAAGCTCACGTATTCCACTCTATATATATATATATATATATATATATATATATATATATATATATATTAAATTGAGTACTCTTAACTGTGTTGCTTTAACCTTTTGTGTCATCATCCAATTTCATTCATCAATCATATTTATAAGGACTTATATAGTATTCATCTCATAAAGCGAAACTAAACTAACACAAATCACGATATAAATATAATTGAATGACATGAATTATGAAGGGGATGTGCAGTTTGAAAATTACATACAATATGATCCACATGTCTATTTTTAATTTGATCACCTTAATTAATCTAAATTTGAGGTCAATCATAAACTCAAATTGTATATAAAACTGAATAACTACATGATACATACGAAATCACATAATATCATATAAGAACAACTGCATGATATCTGAAAAAGTATATCATATAAAACATAAAAACATAAAATATAAGTATAAATTCTCACTCAACCTAATAATCATCTGTAATATACATATCCATATGAGCGACATGCTCATGAAACTGTTTGGGTATCAATTCCTTAGTCAGTTGATCTACTAATATGGAAGCTATACCAATATGCTTAATACTTATAAATTCATTCTTAACTCTCTCATTCACAGTAAGGAACTTCATGTCAATATGTTTGAATTTCGACGAGCTCCTGTTGTTGTTAAAATACAGCATTGCTGAACTATTATCATAATATAACTTAAGTGGTAACTTAATAGTATCCACAATATGCAGCCCTGTGACAAAGTTCCTTAGTCATATTATATGGTTTGATGCTTCAAACACGCAATGAATTCGATTGCCATGATGGAGGAGATAATCATGATTTGCTTTGCACTCCTCCAAGAAATAGTTCTTCCAGACAACATAAAAATATAATCGGATGTTGACTTTAAGCTATCTACACAACCCGCAAAGTCAAAATCAATATACCCAATGACCTCAAGCTTATCTGATCGTCGATATATCAACATGTAATTTTTCATTCTTTGTAAGTACCTTAATACCATTTTCGCTATTTTCTAGTGATTCATATTAGCATTATTGAGATAGCGACCAAGCATTCCTGTGATATACATAATATCCGAACGCGTATGAGCATACATAAGACTTCCTATTAAGGAAGCATATGGAATCGATGATATTTCTGATTTTTCAAGTTCTATTTTTTGGTACTGATCAAGACTGAACTTGTCTCCTTTAGTAACAGGGGTATTTTCTGATTTATATTTTTTCATACCATATCACATGAGAATTTCATCGATATATGTTTGTTGTGAAAGTCCTAAAATACTCTTATTTTGATCTTTATGTATTTTAAGGTGCTTCACCAAGATCTTTCATGTCAAAATATTTGAAAAAATTTTTTTAGTTTCACGCATCATATTTTTATCATTACTGACAAATAATATGTCATCGACATATAAAATAAGAAATATAAATTTACTCCCACTGAACTTATGATATATACATTCATCCATCAAGTTAAGCTCAAATCTAAATGAGATAATTACTTGATGAAATTTGAAATATCATTATCGAGACGCTTGTTTGAGTCCATAAATATATTTCTTTAATTTGCAAACTATCTTTTTTGAGTCATCACACTCATAATTCGATGGTTGCGATATATAAATATATTCATCAATGTCACCATTGAGAAATGCGGTCTTAACATCCATATGATATAACTCAAGGTCAAAGTGTACACTAAAGCCATGATAATTCTAAAAGAATATTTCATTGATACAGACGAGAAATTTTTCGTAAAGTCAATATATTATATCTATGTAAATCTCTTAGCAACTAGTCATACTTTATATCTTTTCACATTACATTTTGAATCATTTTTTATTTTAAATATTCATTTACAACCAATAGGCTTCACACTTTCAGGTAAAGGGACGATATCCTAGACTTTATTGTCATACTTTGACTTTATTTCTTCATCCATGATTTTGGTCCATTTGTGAGAATTCACACTTTCTAAAGCCTGACGGAGAGTGAGAGGATCATCCTCCATCATACCAATATTGAATTCATTTTCTTGAAGGAACATAATATAGTCGTTAGATATGTTTCTTCATCTTTGATATACCGTCTTAAAGACACTGCTTCTTGAGATTCTTGAGGTGGTATAGATTCTTCTTCAACATTAACATTATCTTGTTCCGGATTCTCTTCTATTTTTGGAGGTTCATTGACTATAGGTTCATTCACCACAGGATTCTGAACTAATGAGTCTCTAGATATCCTTATTATAATTGGTACCGATGTGGGTGCCTCTTGTATATGAGAATCTTATGATTCTTCAAAGACAATTTGATTTGTATTTTCCCTCTGAATCATAACATCCTCAAAGACTTAACTGTATTTGTCTCAGAAATTATTCTATTAGTGTGATTATTAAATTTAATACTCACGGGACCTTTCTGCATATCCGATAAAATAGCAGCTAATAGTCCTTTTATCCAACTTCTTCTCTTGTAGCCTATAAGACCGAGCTTCAGCTGGACAACCCTAAATTCTAAAATGTTGGAGACTAAGTTTTCGTCCAGTCCACAATTCATATGGAGTTTTGTTTGTTGTCTTAGTCAGTACCCGATTTAAAATGTATGTTGTTGTCTTAAGTGCTTCTCCCCAGAGGTTCAATGGAAGCGAGGTATGAGAAATTATGATTTGTACAATCTCCATTAATGTTCGATTGTACCTTTCAGCCACACCGTTCATTGTCGGTGAATCCGGCATTTTATATTGTGGTACAATCTCATTATCCTCTAAAAATTTAGCAAATAGCCATGGATGTTGCTCTTCTGAGTCATCAGAGCGACCGTAATACTCACCACCACGATCTAATCTGACGCCTTTAATCCTTTTGTTGAGTTGCAACAAGAATTCAGACTTGAATGATTTAAATATGTCCAAAACTTGAGCCTTTTTCTTTAATTAAATATATATAATCATATCTTGAATAATCACCAATGAAACCGATAAAATATACATGACGACTCCTAGTTGCCATATTAATGGTTCCATATATGTCCATATGTATCAGTTCAAGAACATTTGTCATATGATTGGTTGTATATTTGTGCATGCTTGTTTGTTTGCCCTTAGCACATTCAATACACAGACCAAGGTCCAACATGTTCAAGGGTCGCAGGATTTTACTTTGAATAAGACGTGTAATTCTTTGTTGAGAAATATGACCTAAACATTTGTGCCAAAGTGCAGCTGAATTCTAATGTATTAATTTTTTATCTAACATTTTGAGTTTCATTATTCAATATCTCATTATAGAAAGTAATAATATCTAAAGCATAAAGATTATCCATAATTGATAGAAAATAGAAGCAACCATATTGGAGTGTCGATACAAACTAAACTTTTCATTTCTAAATGAACAAAAAAATACTAATTTATCCAACGCGGAAATAAAAATTAACTTCCGTCTAAAAGATGGCACAACAAAAGTATTAACCAAATTCAAATATAAATTAATTTTTATAAGTAATCTAAAATGCCATATGACTTCAACTTCTGCCTTATTGTCATCACCTACATAGATGTATCTTTCATCATCTCTTGACTTATAGTAACTTCGGCAATCCTGCATAGACATAAATATGTGAGTGGTTGTATCCAAATCTATTCATCATGTATCTATTGAAATTGAAACTGAATTAATTTTTTCACAAATAAGAGAAAATTATATTTATTTGCACGTCATGCGTGATAATTGGTATATTTTTTTCTTCATGTGTCATTCAGATCCATAAAATAAATACCCTTTATTTTCTTTTCCGGCTCTGTCTTGATAACCGATTTCTTATCCTTAGTGTGTTTCTTCTGTGAACTTGTAGTTGCAGCATCTGAATTGACTTTATATTTTTGTTTTCCTTTTCCCTTAGATGTGGAAGCAATGTTTGCACTCTCATTCTTGTCCATCTTCAAACGCTCTTCCTTCCTGAACACAGTATGAGATAAGCTCATTAACTGTCCATAATTCCTTCTGATAGTTGTAACTCACTTTGAACTGTCCAAAAGAAGTGGGATGAGAGTTGAGATAAATAGACTAACATATCTTCCGATATGTCTAGTTTATGTGTCTTCAATTTTAAAACGGTATTCATCATTTCAAGAATGTGCTCCCTGACATTATTTTTGTCATTATACTTCATTGTGTAGAGTTTGTTTAACAAAATGCCTATTTCAGCATTCTCATTCCTAATAAATATCTGCTCAAGTTCCTTAAGATAGTCCAAGGCAAGAGTGAAATCAGAAATATATCCCCTAAAACTTTCAAGAATGATCTCTTGTATGACCTTAAGACACAAATGATTTGACCTCATCCACCGTGCATACGCATTTTGTACATTTTCAGAACTATCTTCAACAGACACATGTGATTTAGCCTGTTGTAACGCTATGTCCAAGTCAAGACACCCAAGAATAATCTCCAAGGTATCTTTCTATTCTTTATAATTAGAACCCGTTAATATCGGAATGTTATTGATGATGACAGTAAGATCAGTAATTTTACTGAAAAATACATGTAATATAACTAATCAAATATCAGAATTATAATATTAAATCAAAATAAGACATATTCCATCAACTAAGTATCCTCGAATAATAAGTGTTCTTTGAAAATAATTATTATTCTAAGATAATTAGGTGTAATAATAATATATAATGGTCCATTTGATGTCATAATCAACCTTCTTTTGGGCCAATCAACTAATTACACCTAAAACTTATTGATCATTACCTATTCATTACTATGATATGTTTACATATAATAAGTGATTATTGTCTTTCCTTTGGGATAGTCAAGAATCAAATATTATATGTATATCCTCCGTATATAAGTTTGAAAAATAATTAACGTCAATATGAGAGCTTACATTGATAAGATAATATTTTTGTTAATTATTTTCAAAAAAATATTTTTTTAATCCGAAGCCTTCATAATGATTTAAACATTATCTAAATAAATATCTCAAATATGTTGGCTTAACCTAAATATCAATTCATGAGTTCATGCAATCAATATCTAATAATTAACAACCAACATAAGTCAATTCATAAGTGAGATTGTATGACCCAAGGTATGATGATCTACTTTGTAAGAATTTTCTTCACAATAGTCATCATCCTGTTATTTATGTAATTATCTCATTCTTATAAAATTACTATCCTAATAATAAATAAAAATTACACAAAATTCTAAGAATGATATATACTTAAGTGACATGTAAGTCACTAAAATAAAAATAATTAATTAGCACCTTAGGCCGCTTACACACATCAATCATTCATGCATTATAATTTTTACACAAGATAACAAAGTCATACTATCTCATAATCCATCTGCAAAAAAGAGTTACATGCAATACTAAATGGGCTTCCTAACTGCGGCGGTCCCAATCGACAACAACTTAACATAAACGACAATAACTAATTTTGACATTATTCAAAAATAATTATAGCGAAATACAGATAAAAAATTTGCACTTTCTTAACAGAATCATGAAATTTGACAGTTAATCATATATATTTCGAAACTACTTTGTTGGCCAATTAGTTTCTGAAATATTTCAATTTTTTCTGGATTATGATAAACTTATTTTTCGAAATCGATTTGCCAATCTTGATTTTAATTTCAACAAACAAATCTTTAAAATTTTAAATTATTCATAAACTATTTGATTAAAAGCACATATCCAATTAAAAATTATGAATTTCTGTGAAATTTTCAATCAGACATCAGATCTTAACAGTTCATCTAGAGTAGCTCTGATACTAATTGTTAGAATTTCTTTAGGCCTTGATTCTCTATTGAACCCCTAATTATAAATTAGATTACCTTGATCCATATTGTTGATCTTCCAGAGAGACATAACCCTGTTGATCACCATACTCCCTTAAGCTTTCTAGCGATCTTCCTCTAATTTGATGGAGCGACGAGAGGACCGGCGTAGACAGTTTTCTTCTCTTCTGGAACATTGTCTTAGAGAGAGATGGATTTCTGTTGGAAAACAAAAAGGTGTCAGAATATGGAGAATGAAAATTAATTTCGAAAACTAATAGTCTCCCTACATATAATGAACGCCCATAACTGAAAGCAGTTATTTCTTAGCGGGTCCATATCAGATCCAAATCTCTTTTAACGGGTTCTCTTCTTAATCAGAAAACTGTCTGTAATTGTGTTCTCCATGGACCAATAGCATAATTGTATTATTATCAAACTTTATATAATTTAGACCATCACTAAATCATAAAATTATTAATATGCATTATACACATTAAATGACTTACTTCTCATGACACATATTAAATCCGATACATAATTTGATCACTTCATAATGAGTATAATTTGACAGTCCATTAAATAATATATATTTATTACATATAAGCCCATACATGTTGTAATTAATAATAATTAATTCTAACATATCATATATAATTATATTTATTTTGTATAGTATTATATTAGTCCAAATTATTTAAACATCATTTATAGAGGAATCATCACTTTATTAGTGAACAACCCTAAGCCTAATGGTTCCTGGTGTGAAAAATCATTCCAATTTTCTTTTGTCTCTTCTTAAATTAGATATATTTCTAATTCACTTTTGGAACTCTTCACTTGTTCACTGGCATAGCGGACTTATAATTAAACTTGATTTGTGTAATCCTATGTATACTAATATACTTTTGATAAAGGAGAAAAGGTCCAACCGTTTACGTAGGATGTTAAATTATTTCAAAATTTTGAGCGGCTTGATTTTTCTCTTCTTGATAAAATAATTTGTCGATGAGCGCAATACTTAGAATAGTTTAAAATGTGAAATGATATAACTTTCATCGGATTTTTTTTATTTTAGTAAATAAAATAAATAAATATAGCAAATTGACCACATCTCTCCTCACTTTTGCGTTTCGTTAGAAGGAGAGTTGGAAAAACCCGTCGATTCGTCAATTTGATCGTCATTTCAAAGGTATTTTTTGATTTTAAATTTAAATCCGAATTTATCAAAATTAGTAATTTTGAGAGATTTAATTAGTATAATTATAATGATAATTGAAATATAGTTAATATAGTTTGATTTAGTTGATTTATGTTAATTTTGAAATATGTTGTTGTAATTAGTTTAATTGTGTATTAACACTAATGAGGTTAATTATTTTAAATTTGTTAGATTAAATTTGGTCAAATACTGTTAATTATATGTACATTGGTTAATTATGTGAAATTGTTCAATTATACCAAATTATACCGAGTTATTCCAAATTATACAAAAATTATACCAAAATTAAAATTTTTTTAAATAATTGTAGTGAAAAATGGAGTATCTGCAACTGCTTGTCGTGCCCGAAAATAAACATAGGTCGCAGAGGGACAGAACCGATGTAAGTATTCTTTATCATATAATATGAAAACAAAATACTTTATAATTTTAGCATGTCGTATGTAACAAAATAATTTTTACAGTCGCATAGCACTCTCCGTTTGAACGCACATCGTCCGAAGATACCATACAATGCGCAGATGGATTCATATCTACATCGATTGGGTCTGTACCAGATGGCGATTATGGGTGATTGTTAGTTAGATAAATCACTCCTGACAGCGCTTGTTGAGAGGTGGCGACCAGAGACGTCGACATTTCATCTACCGATCGAAATGCGATTGGTGGCGCTAGAGGACTTGTGTTGTCTATGGGGATTACCTATCAGAGGTATTTTAAATTTTTAATATATTATTTTATATTTTTTTGGAAGTCTACTAATCTGATTTTGCAAAATACAGGAAAACCAATAACAGGGGTGACTAACGATGATTGGAGCGGGACGGTGGAGATACTCCTTGGGTTGGATGCTGATCCATACAGTTATGAAGAATACAGCCACTGCCATTGATTGGCTTACGAAGCGCGGGCATGCAGCGTTTGGCAAGCATGAATTACGCCAGATAAAATATTTGACGAGTGATTTAGGTCATCCATATATTTTCACTTCGATGCTTGCTTCTGCAGGTTAATATTTAAAAATTTTAATTTTAACTTGTGTGTATTTTTAATTTAACAGATTTTTGATAATTTAATTCATGTTAATATGTGTAATTTACTCGTATAGGTCTTCCGACGGATCCTGAGGACATCGATATCTCTGCCGATGATCGTCCGATCAGCGACACACCTGTCCTGGGGCCGGAGCCGATGACTGATGAGTTCGACTTTTTTCAAGGTGATTTCATGTCGTACTCTCAGCTCATGGGTCAGATGAGTCTCGATCCGGGTGTTGGGACCTCCGATATCCAATATGATGCTCTGCGCACGTCATCGTACGACACTCTTGGTCCATCCACCCGAGTGCCCGAGACGCAGGCACCGTCGGACGCAAGACACGAGCGTCCTCGCCGTGAATTTCGGCTGAGAGACACGTATAGTCCGTCTCTCATTCGGAGGATGTTTCGTAGGCATTGATGTATTTTTTTAGATTGTTGTTTGTATCGACTTTTTTAGACTGTTCTTATATATATTTTTACATCGATTGTTCTTTATATCGACTTTATATCAATTTTTTACATTACCATAATAATTTTTAAATCATTAACAATAGAAAAATAATAATAATTTTTATAAAACATAATAATTATTTATCCAATATAATTTTATATCACATAATAATCATTTACATAACATAATTAATTTCATATAACATAATAACTAACTAACTTAATAATATTGAAAACGTAAAAAAAAAAAAATTACCCGGACCCGAGTTTGAAACTCGGTCCGGATTTTTTTTTTCTTTCGTTTCGTGTAACCGATTTCAAACTCGTAGATACAAAAGTGAGGAGAGTGGTGACGAATATATTTTATTTTAAAATAAAAAAATCTGAACTCACAGTAATATTTTTTCCTCACAGTAAGTATTTGTTGGTAATACACTAAAGTTACAATTCAAACTATGTAAAAAAAGTTCAGTTAATTTGATAAACAAAAAGATGACAAAACTTAATCCAATCTGATGAGAAATGACTCTAAAATAAATTGGTTGAATGTGGGTCAAATTTTTTTGACCCATCATGATTGGATCCGTTTAATTATGTTTTATTTTATTTTATAATTTAACATTAAATGATTAATTATATTATTTGAATCGGAACGGATGGAGTCTGATAAAAAATAATAAAATAATAATGAGTTAATACAAACCGATCAATGCCTAGTCCTTTAGAATGTATGCCAAATGTAACACTTGTACATTCTGATTATCGGAATACTATAATATATTGATAAAGTTTCAGTGTTGATGATTCTATACGATATTTTTTTAACAACAGTAACTGAGTATTAAATTTTAAATTTTAGAGGTGAAAATCGGATGGATTGGGTTGAGATTGGCTTCGAGTTCACATAAAGTTCTATCTTTTGAATGAAATCGGGTTGAGCCGAATCGGATTAGGTTCGGATTGGATTAGATTAATTTATATATTATTTTTTAGATTTTAAATTAATTTTAATTGAATTATAAATCATTTGATATCTCAACCGGATTGAATTAAGTCAAATTGAATTCAGATTGGATCGGAACAATTAGAATATTTAAAAAAATTAAATTAGATCAAATTCGATTCCGAACGGATGGTTTTTCAGATTTTGCCAGACAATCAAGATATACTACTGATTATGGGTTAATCATTCATAGGATGGTCCCTTGAATAAGTTCAACAAATAAAACTGGGCCCCAGAAACGTGAGTCAATTTATTTCTTGAACAAACGAGGTGGGCCCCGAGCAGCTGAGGCCGTGACATCAGGACCGTCAAACTGTCTCTCGTTGGACTATTGGATGGTGATTCGGTGGTCAAAACCTTCCCGTTGATCTCTGGTTTGACTACACCTAAACTGGTGGTGGGAAAACTAATGCTTCCGTCTTTGACCGGCTTGTCACATCAATTTTTCTATTCAAAGCTCAATATTAAATTTTGTTTATGCTTGGTATATTCGGATATTCCTTCTTATACCTTGGAATTTTAGTCGTGTGCATTTATTTGATGGACCTTGTTGTATTGTATATTTATATGTATTGCATAATTTATTAAGAGTTATTACATGATTTAGTAAATGATTTTATGTAGTGGCGGATTTATAGTACTTCAGAGTCAGGCAAGTGTTTGATTTTGGATTCTGGTATTCTTAAGAAGTTTAATAGTATTTGTTAACTATGTTTGATTCTAGACTCAAATTAGGTCTGACGTTAGAACTAGAATAAACTTTAGATGAAAAAATCCGGCTAGAATCGCATCGCGGATCTATCTGCTGGAGTTAACGAGCCCGCTAGAGTTAACAGATCCGCTAGTCTATTAACGGGTGCGCCAAACAAAAAAAAATCATATCGATTGAGTCGTGACCCTGATTCACGCAAACAGTGAACCCTAACTTGGTAATTTACGAATCGCAATTTTGCTCATGCCTATGCTACTCGCTAGTCGCCTACTCGCCTGCCTGGTCTCACTGATCTCCGCCCGTCTCACTAGTCTCCACCACTCTCTCAGTCTCTCTAATCTCCGCTCGGACCGCCCAGTGACCCAGTGTCTAACCATGGATGAAATACTGGATCCGCCACTGATTCTATATGTACATTTATCATCATGACAAACTGTAATATTAATATATCACGTTTTGTATTTTTTTTTAAATAAGAAACTTTAATGAAAGTTCATATTTGGAAAGAGAATTTTGTGGGTCAACAAACATACCATGTAAACTGAAAGTTCTAGGATGGTGATATTTTTAGGTCAAAATAGTGTAAAAATATAAAGAATCTAAGGTAGAAATGTATAAACCGATTTGGGGCTTAATGTTCAAGTATAATGGCAGCGGAATATAATTTAATTCGATTCAATTCTCACAAGAATATAGCAATTAAAGAAATATGAGAAAAGAAAAGAAAAGATCAAAAAAAAAACACAAGATGTAACAGAGTTCGGCTTTAAAAATGCCCACGCCTCCGGGACTCTCAACCTCAACAATTGAGGTTGAGTCAAAACACTAAAAATAGTTTTACACTTGTAGAACTTGGTCCCTTACACAAAAATGGGATGTCAAACCTATTGGTAATAAGAGTGACAACACACTCAAAATAAAAAATGAGTGACAACACACTCAAGAAAATGTGAGCACTACAACTCAAAAAGGTTTACAAGAAGAGTAAATCACTAAAGATCAAGTTGAGAGAATGAAGAGAAGTTAGATTGAGCTTAAACAAGGATTTGGCTAATTGAGTATTTTTATCTCTTGGTTTATCTCTCTCACTTTGTATTTTGCTAATAAGGTCTCTATAAGAATGATTTAGCTAGATTGATCGAATCTACTTCTTAATTTTTCAGTGAGAGATGTGATCTTTTTAAAATAGATCTTCTGAAACAGCTGAAGAAACTATTTTTCGGCCTGAACCGTTATAATGGTTTGGGAATTGTTATAACGGTTTAGAAAGAATAGTCATTGGATCAATTGAGCTGAAACGTTATAACGATTCACTGAATCGTTATACGTTTCATAAACCGTTGCAACGATTACTGAATCGTTACATAACGATACACTCTGTTTTCTTTGAGAATTTTATGCCTTAGAATATTTTTGAGTATTGAGATGAACCATTATAACGATTACTGAATCATTATAATGATTACTGAATCGTTATAACGATTCACTAGGCAAAACACTTTTATTTGTTGTTTAACCTCAATTTATCTTGACTAATTCAACCCAGTTTGAGTCTAACTAAACCTAAGTCTAATGCAGTCTTAATTAAGCTGGTGTATTCCATCATTAGTCTTGGTTCTTGTGCACTGATCCATTTACATTGCAATCCTTTGCACAAAACTCAAACAAGACAAATTGTAAAATTCAAGATTATTTTGCAAATCAACAAATCAAAGAAAATGTTTAGTGTAACATAAACAAATAATTTTTGATAAGCACTTAATTAATAAAACTACTTAATATAAACTAAAGTTGTCATATTTATCGCTCATCTATACTTATTAGTAAAAATATTTAAAATTCTTCATGTGCTATAAATATAGGAAAGATAACCACAAGTTGTTGAATGTTGATTAGTAAATAAGAAGGGTTCTAATTTATTTTCATATAATTTCTTCTGAGAAGAAGCGGAAAACAACAGATATGTTGTCTGTTTTTATAAAAAAATAATCATGTAAATACTAGAATTGCTATATAAAATTAAACATAAAGAAAATCCACTAATCTATCTTATATTATAAAGAACGTATATACTGAATTTGTTCATTAATGTTTAGTTTTCAATCTTTTTTAATGATCAAAACACATTTAATCAAACGGTATGGATCGATATTTTCAAAAACTAACTGTTCAGATTTTGATCAATGTCATTTTTTTCAATTTTATTTTTTATTTTTTACTATGCATTAATAGGAGGTCCAAAACAAATATCATTCAAATAAATTAATGATCAACTTTTTATTTTTTTTAAAAAGAAACTATCTACTATACTGCTTTGTTTAAAAAATAATTATTTTTTATAAATCATATTTTAGTCAAATATATTTTTTTCTCTTCATTTTATTTGCTATTTTTTTACCATGCATTTATAAGAAGTATAAAAAGAGAGTTTATATATCAATCAAATTAATCATATCAATCAAATTAATCATCAAATATTATTAAATTTTGTTATGAAAAAACTATGTATTGTACAATCATTCTCGGAAAAAAAAATTACATTTATACATCATTTTTTATTAACAAATAAATCAATTTTGTTTAAAAATTTAATAATCTTTGTAAATGATTTATACATAAATTTTGTCATAAATAAAATATATTATTTATTTATAATAAAATTAATATTCGATATAAATACTTTTAAAATAAAGAGAGTAAGTACAATGAGTGGTTTCGCGCTAGTTCAAAGAAAAATATAAAGATAACATTAAAACCAACTCATGATATTTAACAAAGAAAACATAAAAAAATAAAGAAAAATATCTTTAAATTTAATTATCTGAAAGTCTGTATAACTAAATAAAGTAATTCAAAGGATATTTATGCAAAAGACAATTAATTATTCTTTACTCTTTAGCTTCCTACAATAAAAATCCAGCGGATGGCTTTGAAAATCCATCCAGCTTGGTGCAAGGAATTCGGTGGCGTTGTTGTTAATTATTAGCAATAGTAGAGGCAATTGCTCCGAACGGAGAGAGAAAAATATAAAAAGGCCGCCTCGTCGTTCCTTTCGCAATATCTCCGGCCTTGACAAGTGCCTTCTCTAAGTTCTCTTTCCTCCCCATCTCTCTCTTTCTAAATCAAGCCTCTTTATCTGGAGTGGCTCTGTTGCGCTTATTTCTCCTTTTTCCCCGAGATAGGACCTGAGGTGGCGAATTGTCGACTTCTTTAAAGGTTAGTTATTTTTCTCTTTTTGCCACCCCCAGTTTTTTGTAATTTGGGAGAAATTTATTATTTTGTTGATAGGATCCCATTGTTGACAGGTAATTTGAGATTTTGAATCAGATTATGCATCAAATTTCTTACCAAAACAATGGAATGCCAAATGTTGTCATTTTCTATTACTATTAGCAAATATTTTCTAGTAGCTTTTTCCGATACCATAAGAAGCTCTACTTGGATATTGGGTGGCAATAGCAGAAGATCAGATTTGTCATATTTTCTGACGTGACCTAATGAAATTCAGCTTTGTTGAATTGGATTTGGGATTTTGACAAAACTTAGACCATGGGTTCTCTCTCTTCATCTCTAGAATTTTGCTCCTGGTTCGTGAGAAATTATTTGCTCGTTCTGTCCATCCCCCTTTTTCTTTTCTGAACTTTTGTCCTGCCAGTTTCATGATTTAGACAGAGGCTCGGGTTGGGTAATCGGATGGATGATTGTTTAATATTATAAAAATTGTTGTTTGGTCAAGGTTTTTATCATCTCTTTTTATTACTTCATTCAAACAATTATGAAAAGGCTTACTATTTCCCAATTCATTCATAATAAAGTGTTTGAATCTTCCACATTTGATTCCTTTTTTTCTCAATACCAGGTCTAAATTTGCTGCTTGAATTCGTTTCAAAGAATGGGGTGCTTTTCAGTATTAAGACCAAAGAAACGAAGAAGCGTTCACGCATTAAATGAGAGGCCCTCAAACAGTAGTGAGACTCCAGTGAGGCTGCCTGAGCCAGAACCTGCTGGACCATCTTTGCAATCTGCCCCTCCAAGTTTCAGAAATTGTGCCAGAAACTACTCACAATCATCCTTTAGCAGCAGAGCCCGTACCTTGTCAGCTCCTTCCAGCCTTGTTTTAGCTGATCAGTATACAATCTCACCAGCCAGTTTCTATGATCAGGAAGATTCAAAATCAAAAATTGCGATGAAAGATGAGCATCGTTACTCAAATGCTTTACCTCTCCCGCTTCCATCCCCGGAAGACTCTGGATCCCCGCCAGCTTTGAAAAACTGGGGAAGTTTCAAGACTACTAGCAATGTCAGTGGTCCCCTTGTCAGTCTTCCCTTAGATTTCTCTGGCCCTCTCCCATTGCCTCCATTGAGTGGAAATGGGCTCAGGAACTTTTCTTATGAAGAGGTCTCGACAGCATGTCAGCATTTCTCAACTGACCGTTGTATGTCAGAAGGAATCAATATGACTATGTATAAGGCCACTTTTGGGGATGAATTGGTTGCTACAAAGAAAATTGAGGCTACTGTGACAAGAGTGTTGGTTTCATCCCAGGTAAATTTTTTGCACAAGAATAATTTTGTTAGAAATCCTTTTGTATCCGCATCTGCAGCCTTCCTAAAATTTCAAGAAGATACCAAACCACTATTCATTGATATTTGAGATCTTTGATCTTATGCTTTCCGATTGGGTTTCATTTCTAGCCTACCCCAATTTATTTGGGATTAAAGGCTTTGTTGTTGTTGTACCAAACCACTATTGTTTCCCTCCATTTCTGAAACGAAACAGTGGGGAAGGAGGGTCCGCAGAGCCCCAACTCTTCAATTTTTCCCCATTTACTTTTATGGATATTGTTAACCCTTTGGTTTGGTAAACATGACTGTTGAACATTTTGCACCTGTCCATATTAAACCTTCAGTAGAAACTAGAATGTATTCTGATAATACAAAAAGTGTAACATAAAATAATGTAACTAAGAAGAAGAAGAATTTATAACTTTTTGCAGACTCTAAAGGAGTTTATAAATGAGGTTAACACGCTTGCTTCCTTGCAAAACCCAAACCTGTGCAAACTCATTGGGTTCCATGCTCAAGAGGGAACAAATGAACGCATGCTGGTATATGAGAGGCTCTACCATGGTAGTCTAGACCGTTTGCTTCATGGCAGATCTGATGGTGGTCCTGCCATGGACTGGTCAACCCGCATTAAAGTGGCTCTTTCTGCTGCTCGTGGCCTTGTCTTTTTGCATGATGAAGGTCCCTTCCAGGTAAATATTGTTGTCTTTTATTTTTTATTTTTATTTTACCTTCTTTAGGTTGTTTTTAGTGTTGTATTGATGCAGATTTCTGCTCTGTACTTTGCACAGGCTATGTACAATGAGTTCTCCACTGCTATTATTCAAATTGACAAGGACTTCAGTGCAAAGTTATCGGGCTATGGATGTGTGACCCATAATGTAGACACTGATCTCTCGAATACATCCACAGTAAGTGGTTCTCTAACTGAATCCCCCCCCCCCAAAAAAAAAAAAAAAAAATCCATGGCGCACCACCACCTTTTTTGTGCATCTACAGAAATGTGACAACTGAATGATTGATGATTGGTTGGACTCCATTTTATTGTTAATGTATCTGTTATGTGGTCAGGTTTCATTTCATGACACATGGCAAACTTTTTCTGGTTTTTAATCTTTTAATTGGTTGGCAAGATGTAGAATTTTACTACTACTATGATGAGAATGGTTTAAGAGAAGGATCATTAGTAGATTTCATGTTGATAGCCATAAGTTAAAGGCCATGTTTCCTGGTATTTGATATTGCATTGCATTGCATCCAGTTGTCCTTTTATTTCTTCTTTCTGCAATCTTAAAAAAATAATTAGTTGAGAGCAGTATTTTTATTTCTATCATTACATTTGTGAACTCTGATGCAAACATGTTTTGTTCTAATAATTTTTCTCAGGCTACAGCAAGTCTATCTGTTGAGACATTGGAGAAAGGATTGCTAACGCCAAAAAGCAACGTCTGGAGTTATGGAATAGTACTTCTTGAGTTAATTACCGGGCGCAGAAATCTTGATCCGCGGTACCCAAAAGAAGAGCGTAATCTCATTAAATGGAGCAAACCATATTTAACCGATGACTGCCGCCTCTCCCTCATAATGGATCCCAAAATCAAAGGTCGCTTCCCTCCAAGAGCAGCTCGAACTGTTGCTGACATAATTCTCAAATGTCTCCAAAAGGACCCGTCTGAGAGACCAACCATGCGGTCTATTGTTATGTCTCTGTTGCAGGTGCAAGATATGAAATACTCATCCAAGTATCCTTTGCAGGAGCCAGGAAAAGTTATGATAAAGTCCTCCAGTTTTAATGGTATTGCTGTACCAGCCCCATTGCCACCACCTAGAGCGTGTGCTTCTGTGGTTATAACAGAGGATGGTAGGGTTAGTGCTAGTGCTATGAGAAAGCCGACATTGCCTCCTATTATGCGAGGATTTTGATTGTCCATAGTTTTTTTCCTTTTCCATTTTGAATTTTTGGGGGGTTCATTTATTTGTTATTTTGTGGTCGTTATTTTTGTTCGATGTGATATGAGTGGTATTTTACCCATCTTATGAAGATGGGTAACATTTATTTTTCCTGTTTCCTTGGGTGGAAAGTTTAGAATAGGGATTATAAGCTTGTAGATATAACAGCAGGGTGTAGATAAATGGTTTACTAGAAAAGGAAAAAAAAATCGAATATTATATTCGTAATTTCTCGAGTACTATGTTTATGGTTATCACACATACTCAGTATCAGGATATAAGAGAGAGAGAGAGAGTTTGAGTAATCTTATTTCTACATTCTTTGTCGAGTACTTTCAAGCAGCAGTTTATATAGCCACCTATTCTATTACAACTAATTCTGTTGTGGTCAACGGTCAAACCTATTGTAACTAACTAAATTTTACTAATCTTGTTACAATAATTGCTACACCTAACACTCCTCTCAAGCTGAGCGAGATGTGAAATAAAGGGTCAGTTTAGTGCATATAAATTTCAAATAAGCAGCGGTGATTAACTTAGTGAACAAGTTGATCCTTAGAGTAAATAAAGCGAACATCCAATTGCTTGTTTGCGACATTTTTCAATGATAATCGATTTGAATGTGTTTCGTTCATGCATAAAATACCGAATTGGGTTGGAGATAAAAAATATTTCTCTAAAGTTGTCATACCAAAGAATTGGGTTAGAGATAAGTGGAACATGTAGCTCGGAGGTAGCTAAAGCCAAACTAACTCTATACAAGCGTCGGTCATGTTTTGATATTTAACTTCTGCATTGAGTTAAAAATCGTTGTTTGCTTCTTAGATCCCCCAGATAACAAATTAGAATAAAAAAACACACAAAAACCCAAAGTAGAGCGATGTCGATCATCACGACATCCAACCTAATCAACATCAGAGTAGGCATAAAGTTCAAAGGAAGAATGATTATGATGTGAAGGTCAAGATATAAAGTGCCTTTAAGATAGCACAAGATTCTTTTGACTCTATTTCAATGCTCATCGGTCAGTTTTTAGTAATAATAAGTTTTAGTAAATTAATATTATTAAAAATAAGAGTGAAAAACGTAAAATTTCAAATATACGAATGGCAGCGCGCCGCGCGCGGTGGCGCGTTTTAAAAAATAATGACGGTGGCGCGTTTATTGCGCGTTCATTATTTTTACCAAACGCGCCAACGCGGCGTGGCGCGTTTCTTTATTTTTTTACGAAACGCGCCACTACCGGTGGCGCGTTTGCTTCTTATATATACAAAATGCGCAGTCACTTGCGCGGGGTTTGGACGAAACGCGCGACGGTGACGCGTTTCCTAAAAATAATGAAACGCGCCACCGGCGATGCGCGCGTTTCGTCCGTCCTTTGCGTCGCGCGTGGCGCGCCGCCATTCATATATTTAAAATTTTACGTTTCTCACTCTTATTTTTAATAATATTAATTTAATAAAACTTATTATTACTAAAATCTGCTCATCGGTAGAGGAATGTATGAATTGAGATGTTTTATTGACGACATATGAGATATCGGGTCATGTTATGGTCATATATTGAATGGCACCAACGATGTGACGATAGAGGTGAGGATCAGTCATGACAGTACCATAGAACTTTGAAAGAGGGTCACCCTTAGCAAGCAGAGTTTTGCAAGGTTTGACATCATCCATTTTAGAGTGAACAAGAAGATCATGAAGATATTGAGGTTGAAAAAGGTGAATATCATTGAATTGAGAGGTAACTTGAATTCCCAAAAAGAAAAATCGGATCTTGTGATGATTATATTATCTATATAGACCAAGACAATAGTAATAAAGAAAGAATCATCACATATAAAGAGGAGGAATAAGATTGAGAAGATTTGAAGCCAAGATTCGAAAGAGAAGTGGCTAACTTATAAAAATCATGCACGGGCTTATTTGAGACCATAAAGAGATTTTTTGAGAATATACACATGATTTGAAAAAGAGAAATCCGCAAACTCGGATGGTTGAGACATAAAAATGTGTTCTTTAAAATCATTTAAAATCATTATGGAGAAAAACATTATTGACATTCTAATTGGCGAATAGGCCAATTGCTTGAGGTAGTAAGAAAAAGGACAAAAACGAAAAATACAAAATGTTAAATACAAATACCAGATTTTTAAATTAAAATTATACAGTAAGAATATAATTATGGTGAAAATCTAAATAAAATGATTTTTGAGTGGTATAAAAAAAGAGGACAATTTGGGGGTGGTATTTTATTAATTTTGAAGTTTTGAATTGGCACGAAATTAATTTCCCCTAAAAAAATATATGCAGTGACTAGTAATTGATGAATACGGATTTAAAATGAATAGTATTAATAAGAATATAAGATTAATAAAACAAAGATGAGATAAAAATTTAAAACAACAGACTTGATAATAAAATAGATAATATGTAATTTTCTGATAATGTGATACAGGACTGTAGAAGAAACTTGTAAGATATGCGTAATAAGCTCACTACTATTTTTTTAAAAACAAAAACTATAAATTATTTGTAGTTTTATCATTTTATGGGGATATGAATGCAGATTGAACAGACAGGTGTAGAAAAGATACATAAGTATATGTCTCCTATTATAAAACCGTAGAACTTTATTATATGAACAAAAATCTTCATTCCTGATTGATATAAGGTGAACAATTAGGCGAATGGATTTAAAACGCATAGCGCTGAAATTATATCTATATTTATTTTTTTATTTGATGGAGATATATATGATTATGAATATTAAACATATGTTAAAATTTAAAATCAAATTCATTTTAAGTGAATATGGTTACGAAACAGATATTCAACGGATACAAATTTTATGATAAATGTGAAATAAAAATTAATATACAGATTAAGCTCACGGTATCTTTACTCATATATATATATATATATATATATATATATATATATATATATAATAACTATGTATATGTAATAAAAATAAGTACTTATATTAACAATAAATATTTATATGTATATGTTTTGTATATAATATTAGTTAATACTAATATTAATATTATATACAAATAAAAATTTTGACAACTAATATTATTTTATAAATAAAAATTTATAATATATATTTTATTTCGGATACAAATTATGGAGTCTAAAATCAAATTCGTATTCGTATCCGTATCACTTTTTACAAATATAAATTGAATATGAATATAAATAATTAATATTCAAATATAAATAATATATTTATGAATAATATTTTTCAGATACGAAAACTAATATCTGCTCCTTTTACATCCTATGAATAATTGTCAAAGTTTAGAAAGAATGTTCAGGAAACGGATTAAAATACGAGCTTTAAGCTGGGCAATTTATGACGGGCCAATTTAGGCCAGACAGGCTAGTTTTGCAATATAAACCACGGGCGTTATAAATTTCAGTTCTGGGAAAATGTCACAATTCATCTTGGATTCGGTATTACCTACTCTCCGCGTTTTCCACTTCGGTCTGACGCTCTAGCGAGCTTCTCCAATCTCACTCTTCCTTCTCAAATCCGAAATGAGTAATTCAGTTTAAGTTAGGCATTGAAATTTGAAAGTACTGAATCACTTTGTTTCAAGTTTTGTTAAAACATAAAACGAGGTTAGAAGCAAAATATTTCTCTTGGTTCCTCTTCCAATGATCAGATCTAATTCCTACAATTGATTCCATCCGAGCTTCTATTTGTTGGGTAATGGATAAAGTTCTCGTTTTGATGCTGCTGTTACTACTGTCCATCTGTCAAGTATCTACTGCTTCAAGGGTTCTCACGGGAGGGGAAGATGAAGTACCTGGGAAGGTATTTGATCTTATTTCTTAAGTCGTACATTTCTGGTAAAAAGTAGTTGAATTCTGGGATTTAAACTATCCATTAAGATTTTAATTTCAAATTGGGCTTTCCAAAATTACAGTTTCTGATTCTAGTTTTGACATATTATGTTTTTTCCGAGATAATAGCATGTAATATGCCTATGGGGTTGGAGAATTTATTTTGATTAAGTGATATTAAAACTGTAAGAGACCACAAAGGAATCAATTCGAACAAAATGCTTGCTTAAATATAGTCAAATTCCATTACTGTGGTCATGAACTAATTACTAATATATTACCTGCAAAATGAAAAATCTGATGATAGCTCATGTAATGTAGAAGGAAAATATCATACAGTGGCAGTGCACAATTGTTGGAAAATAGAACATACATACTTTTGCTCAATTTTCAAAGTCCCTTCTTTCAGGTAAATTTGCCTTCGGAAAGTTCCCCTTCAAAGGATAAAGTAGATAATCTGTCTTTAGCTTCTAGTACTAATAATTCCAGTAACCAATCTGAACTATCACCCCTGGATTCAATCAGACTGAAGAAGAATGAAACACATGGACCAGCACCTCTAGTACAAACTGACAAAACCCCAAACCCTAAACAAGAAAATCTTACGGCACTGGCACCCCTCATCAGCCAGGACACTAAGAAATCAACAAATTCCAGCAAAAAAGGAGGCGGAGCTGTAACTGCTATGACTGGTAACAAAACAGATACAGGCATAGAAAAGGATGATAATGTCGGTAATGTCAAGGGGCTCTGTGATGTGGCATCTGAAAAATGTTCTGATGATGATAATTGGATTGCATGTCTCCAGCATCCTGCTAATGGTAATGACCTTCTTTTGCACCATTCTTTTCTTTTTTATCTTCCTTAAGCAAATTTAGTTCACAGTAAAAAAACTTGGAATTTTCTTATGAGCTCGTAACTAGTATATCTAATTTTGTAGCAAACTGTACATACCTAACCAAACTTCACTGCCAGATGGAGAGCAACATGTATTTTTGTGACTCCACCTGATACCAATATGTTTTTTAAAAATACTACAGTGATAATTCCATCTTTCACAAACTTGTTAGGCTGTAAATTATGCCTGCTTTTACCCAATTGCAGTTTCTTCAACTTTGTATTACTAACTTACAAAAAGTCCAAGCTAAGAACCAATGAGAAATGGCACTGCATAATGCAAAAGCAAGGGTCAGATGCTAGCGTCACTTCCATAAAAGCACAATATGAATTCCACTCAAGAACCAAGACATCTTTCTTTCTTTGTCCCAATACTTGTCTTGTTGTGTTTGGTGATTACTGATAACTACTAGTTGAAGTTGTTTAACTACAAACTGCATATAATCAATTAAAGTATATGCCTAGTACGGGTGATTTAGATGAAGTCCAACTTTATTCTGTTGTGAAGATTTTTTTTTTTTATGATGATGTGTGAAAGTTGGCTTTTGTTTCTGGTACTTCAACAAGAAAGAATATGAGAACATTGTATATTCAAGACTTAGTATGTTTAAAGTAATGATGGGTGAGTTTACCCATGAAGGAAGAAACATAGGTTGTTTTCGCTGCCCTTTCTTAATCTAACCTCTTTTGGAGTGTTCATAATCAAGACCGTTCATGATCTTGAATTCCTTCTTGTTGGTCAGACATGTAGCAACTTCCTATATGGCCAGCCTTTTTCTTCCTTTCTATAATATAACATTCCACTTTTAGCAAGTTGCTACATGTGCGCTTACAGATTAAGCAACTTCTTATGTTAGCTTCAATAGAAATTTTGAATGAAATTTGAATTCCATTCTTATCATATGCTTTAACAAATCAAACTAAGTACATGGTACCCATTCCCCATGTTTTTTTATCACTTTATATTAAGCACAGTACATATGTGTATAATTGATAAGATGACTCTATAGAAAACTAAATATAATGTGTATAGAAAATTATGCTGGAGGTACTGAATACAAATGCATGAATCATGCAGGGAAGACATTGCTGCATCTTTGGAGAAAAAAACAATAAATAATGGATTTACATTTTGTGCATTTCAAGATGACGCTTCTGCACAATACAGTAACACTGATAAATGACTCTAGTGCAATAAGGGAATGAACTTCTGTGAAAATATGTTGCTCTTGTTTCATTTCATGCTTTGTGTACTTTTGTTTATGTCATATTAGATTATTATCATCAATTAGCCTTTGTGATGAAATATTTATTTTTCTCTTTAATTTGAATACCAGATTCGAAAGAAATATTCCTTGTGGTTGAGAACAAAGGTGAAAAGGCTATTTCTTTTGATGTGAAATCAACATCATACCTTGTGCTTGAATTTGAGAAGCTAAACCTCGCCAAACACGAAAATGGCAAGGTTTGATTTTTTATCTCATGTCCTGCTTCAATTGGTATCTGCACTTCTCTTTTGATCAAGAAGTTAGTTTTGGTAATTAGATATTGTGTGTTTTGGAGCTTCTGTTTGAAGGATGCAAAGTATATTGCATGAGCAAAGCTACTATGAGCTTAAGCTCACCAAGTTTTTTGATTTATATAGGTAAGTAAATTCTTTATATCAAAATCTCTTGGGATATTTTGAATTTTTCATTTTTAGAATTTTTAAGTATTTGTTTTGAGTTTTTTTTATTATTTTGAAGTCATTTTAAAAAAATCCGAAATAAATACTTAAATATTCTAGAAATGAATGTTTTTTTTTGCGTCCCATGAGATTTTTGATATAAAAAATTTATTGAGCAACATAAATTTAAATTTAAAAATGTCAAATTATATTTTTTTGAATCGAGCTCACCAAAGTGAGCTTAAGCTCATACTAGCTTTTGCTCATGTTGCATAATGTCTTAGCTTTTAGTAGTTTTTGTGTACAGGTACAATTGAAGGTTGGTAAGGAAAACTTAACAGCTACATTAATGAAAATGTTGTACATTTGTTTCAGAAAAGAAAAAAAATTACTTTTTATATACGTTAGGAGGAGGATCAGCAGATCTGTTTCCACTTCCATAAAAAAAAATTATGGGGCACTCGGTGCCATAGTTTTTGATCAACCTGATTTGGCAATTTGGTTTATACGGCCCAGAATTTAGATACGGGGGTGGTATTTTTTTTTTTTTGTTCCATATTCCATGACACAAAAAAGTATGGCACCATGCTACCATAGACAAAAGTATGGCAATGGATGTGAATTTGAGGACCAACATTAGCTCTGGATTTGTCATTTTAGTGCTCTCTTGTATGTGTTTATGCTGGCATAACAGCAATACAATCATCCTCTCTTACACATACATGAAACAGGAACTAAATTGTGCACTATGAGGCTAACTAGGTTAGGATTTTGCATGATGTTCATCTCCCATTGCAGAGTTCCCTTTTTCTCCTAGGCATGACAGTAAAATAGCATTGTTTTTTTTTGTCTCGAAAGAAATCTAAAAGTTCAAAACCATTCTGAGTTCAAGTTGTTTGTTTTCATTTTCTGATATTTGATGTTAATCAGGTGAAGATCCTAGTAAGTGACTCCAGCCAAGCAGCTGATATAACTGTAAATGCTGGTAAAGGTGATTGTATCTTGCACATAAAACCGGATACTACAAATTTTGACTGGCAGAAACCCTTTCAGCAGTTTGCCAGCTATGCAACTCAGTTTACACCTATTTACGGTGCGTATCTGTTACTTTTCACCAGTGTAATTTCTCTCATTATATGGGCTTGCTTTAAGTTTGTAAGGGGGAGGAGGCAATCTGACAGTGGTCCCACCTACCAGCAACTAGAGATGGGTGGAGTCCATGATTATCAGTCCGACTTGGCAAATGCTGAGGTGGTGAATACAGCTGATGGGTGGGAGAATGGATGGGATGATAATTGGGATGACGAAGAGGCAGTTATGGGTAGACCAGTTACCACAAATGGTGTTTCAGCAAATGGGCTTTCTTCTAGTAGGTCTAATGACAACGTTAATAGTAAAGATGGATGGGATGTTGATTGGGATGATTAACAATTTTGATGGTGTATACATGTAAGATAACTGTGAGGTGTCATATATTGGATGGTTCTGCTCTTCACACTGTATTGGGGAGGGATCCTTGTCTGTCTGGGCCAATGATGCCCATTGCCCAGAGACCAGAGTGCGCACATTGCATCTTTATCATCGGCTGTTTTGTTTGTGAGTGGCCTTGGAGGATATGCAATTTGGGCTCTCTAATTTGTATCAAATGGACCCAGTAATGCAACGGTTTCTTCAGTTCTGATGTGAAACTGGACAGGATCCTGGCCTGAGTAATGAGAGCATTGTACCTAGGGTGTTCTGGCATGCTCATCTTTTCTTTTTGTCCATTTTTTTCTATGGTTTGATGTGTCAAGCGTCCAATTTATACTGTTAAATGCACAATACCGCTATTTGGCGAAGATATTACATATATAAATTAATTAATTTGTAAGAACCTTTACTTTTGCAGCTGGCGCGTGCTAATTTTGTTTGTTGTATCCTCAAATATTCTATTTCATTTGTTATCGAGTAAAAAGTAATCTTGCTATATTACTGGAATTTATTTTGTGCTGAAATAATATCTGTTTTTGGTAACAATCAGATGATATGGCCGGCTCTACTCAGCTTTGGCAAAGAAACAGATGTTACGATGTAAAGATTTCAGTTATAGTTAAATCACCAACTTAATCATGCTATGAGAGGAAGACATGAGACATCGCATAAAATTATTTCCTACATTGATTAAAGGTGGTGTAAGAATCAAGCAAAGCAAACATGCTCTCTGAGGTATTTGCTTCACAAGCCATTAGTGATGATGCAAGCCCGCCTAGGCAAATAGGCATTGAGCACATAAAGCTAGACAATAGACATCCTTTTGCTCGAAAACCTAATCATTGGATGTGGTTACTGGTTAGTGGGATTATAATGTGTTCTTTGAAAATTAGAATAGTAGAGATTAGCTGTGGCCAGATTGACATAGTCAATTGTACGCCGAACCTCTTTCTTTTGATCAAACAGATGAAATTAAGAATTGCAGAGTGTAACAATAAGAAGAAGCTGCATCTGTGGAATTAACTTACAAAAAAAAAGAGATTAGGTAAACTGTTGCTAGTAATGGTTACATAAAAGAAATTAATTATACATGAGAAGTATATTGTAAGGTTTCTACATTTAGATGATTTTTTTTTAAAAAGGACCCATTTTAGATTTCAAATCTCTTCTGAGTGAAAATTGTCCTTGACAAAATTGATGAAAAAGGGGTTGTGCAGCAAACCCGTGAGCTTCACCTCTCTCTCTGTTGAAGGCTCAAGAATCCATAGACATTAAGGCTAACAGTTAAGAGAGGTCACAACTCACAAGAGGTGCCCTCTATGGATGGGTGCATGTGGTTTGCAAAATTTCTCAAAGGGAAAATCATGGTGTCTCTCGAGGAAATAGTTTCTTTTTTTTTTTTTTGAGGAAAAGAAATAGTTAAACATGTCACCACGAGCTGCTTTTGCCTTTTCCTTTATTTTATTTTTCTTGTCTTCCCTTTTACTTTAAGTGGTACAGATACCTTTCTTCTTCTTTTTTTAACTCCATTTTCCTTCGGCCGTTGGTTCTGTTGTTGTTAATTTTGTTGACAGAATGTCTCGGCAATAAGGATTTTTTTTTGTGTGTGTGTGTGTGTGAAAAAGGTGGCCGGAGCCACGGATTCTATTGGTAAAAGAAAACAGTCTTAAAAAAGAAAATTAATTGAAGAAAATAAATTAATACTGCCCCTTTCCAATATTACCTAAGAGAAAAAAAAACTTCGATATGGGCAGATTTTGTACAATATCAACAACTTTTTATTTGAATCTTAATTTTGTACAATCTCGACAGACAAAAGTCAAATATATATATATATATATAGTTTTAGAATTTATATACATAATTTATATTTACAAAAATCAGTGACATGAGAGCATCTCCATCCCACTTCCTTAATTTGATGCAATTATTTGCAGTTACAATTTCAACGATTGAATGGACTTGCTAATTTAGCAATGTTTCTAAATTACCAAGTCTTCTGAGAATTGTTACATGAGCATTTGCAAGTGATATCAGAGCATCTCCATCTCTCAAATTGCATATGATTATTTTATTTCACTAATTAAAAATTCTTATGCCAGTGAATTAGCTGTTACATAGAAGAACATATTCTAAAAATAATTTGTAGGAAATAGCTAAATTGATGGTATAATAATTAGCAATTGCAGGAATGGATATGCGCTATCTCTAATATGACAAAAAAAATTTGATGAAAATTTTTTTAGGACTAAATTTGTTAAGAACTTCTAGGAAGCCTTGGTAACCATAACTAATATATATGCCTCATGTAAATGATGACGGATCCCGTCAATTTATAAAGGAAATACAATTTTTCATTTCTACAAAAAACATCTTAAAAATGTGAAAATATGTACTTAAAAAAGCAACTAAGAAACTAAACCTTAACAAACTACTTATACCAACTTATTATTATATAAATAAGAAATCTTCAACCCTCAACCTCTGATCAAAGACAAAGACAACCAACAAGAAGTTTGAAAACACATCCACAAGGATAAGGTTTGTTGAGACTCCGTTCGTTTCTTGTCACAATATACACATAAAAAAGGTGTACGAGCTGATTGTTAGACTGAGGGGAACTTGTATAATATTATAAGCTTTAGAAAATTAGGTACAAGTATAAGACCGCTAAAATTGTTGGATGAACATTAATTTTTTTTTTTTTTATTTATTCCCTTCGTTAAATATGTGATTTTTATCGTTTACATCTTATAATTGCCAACGACGCATGCGGCATCTACTGTCTATGCAAAATTGGTACTATTTCATTAGACTTTTGCAACAATAGGAACAAGAGCTTAAACAATGCTGGTACTCAGCTACTGAACTGAACTACACTAAGAGGACAGTGGCCATGTTAGTCATAATTAAGGAGCTAATCATTCAATTCCTAACCACTATTAATTTCAAAATAGCAGGTGGAAAATGATAACTGTTTGAGCTTTGGCCCAACATGGTGAGTTTTTTTAACAAACATCTGGGTCTTACATAGAATTATAAAAACCTTGTTGAGGCCCACAAAAAAAATAGATGTATAAAATTATACGTCAGAAAGAAAATTAGTTTTTTTTTTTAATTTTTTTAATCATGCTACATCATTCGTATTTTTCATTACTGATTTTACTTTTCTTTTTTTTTATCTTAATCAGATGATATAATACTATCTATTTATTCATTTAAAAAATGATATCATGTCTCTAACATATAATTTAAATGCTAAAACAATATAACTCTTTGTATTCTTTTTAATGGATTATTATATAACTAATTATAATATTTATCATTAGAGTTTGACTATAGTGCTATAAATAGCATGAATCACCACCGTGATATGGATTAGTTTTTCATTTTTAAAGTTTAAATGGTTGATCCAACCATACAAATGATTTTCGTATGAATAACTAGATGTAGACTAAATTATATATATTTTTTATTTTTTTACTATTTTTTATATAGTTAGAAAATCACTTGATTTAGTTATTATGAGCTATTCAAAAGAAGTGATTTTCTAACTATCTTAAAAAATAGTAAAAAAAAATAAAAAAATATAAAATTTGATTTACGTCCAAATATTCATATGAAAATCATTTTGTACGCTTGTAGTTAGTACTCACAGAGGATTTTGTGAGGCATACCAAGCTATAAAGCTCCCCCGAATAAACCAAGGAGGGAGAAATCACTGAAAGAAATATAGGTCAAGGGGAAGTCGTTGTGTTACACGTTAGACCAGGGATTGGAAAGACTGTAACGCCTAAGGGAGGCTATCACGGGTATAAGAATTAAGCTTGGAGGATCAATCTAGTACCATTTACACTTTATAATGAAGAATGCATTCATAGCACGGGAATAATTTATATTATACATAATATCATAGCCAAAATCTTTATCATTAGACACATATTTAGCATTTAAAAAATACATATTTATGTTTAAAAATTTTCTAACAGAATTTATTTTACATAAAAAACTTTACTTTAAATATCTGATTATTCGAGAACAATAAACAGTCCTAAAAAAAATAGAAAATGGATGGGAAAGCGAGATGAGCTGTCAAGCAGTAGTGAGTTGCAGTAAATGATTTTGCCGCCAAAAGCAATTTAATAAGGGCACTCTAGTACTGCACGCAGTTGGAGTCGCCACTGTTCTACTTGCTCTTTTGTCACTTGTTGGACACCTAATTTATTTGAGAGGGATCGGTTGATAATGAGTTATTTTGATAATTTTGATAATTTTTTAAATAAATATAAAAAATTTAAAAATCGAAAAAAGTTTATAAATATGTTCTTCTACTTATGGATTGATGATCATTCAAATTTCATTTAATTTCATTATCGTTTAGTAGTCCATCAAAAACTGTTAAATTGGAACCGTTGTAAATTACATAAAAAATTGATGATTTTTGATGGACTATCAAACTATAATGAAATTACATGAAATTTGAATGACCATCAATCCATAGATAGAAAAACACATCTATAAACTTTTTTCCATTTTTAAATTTTTTTATATTTATTTAGAAATCCATTGTTAAGGTTGTCAAAATAACCCATTGTCAACCGATCCCCTCTCATTTATTTTTTATAAGAAGTCAGAAGTGTTATTTTTTTGCTTTTTTAAACTCTATATATTATACAAATTAAATTTGTAGAGTTCTAATATATATATAGAGAGAAAGAGTTATGCTACGGTTAGTCGTGAAGTACAAAACGTTTTTGTACTTCACGTCGTATCTCTCATTTTTAAATTTAAAATACCGATCCGACCGTTAGAAGTATTCTCCATATTCAAATATATTTGGAGACCAAATTTTATATTTTTAAAAAAAATTCTATTTTTTTTAGGGGATGAAAATCATTGAGTTTATGATTTTTAATAAGAACGATTTTCGAATCCTCAAAAAAAAAATTCTAAAAAATATATAATTTGGTCTCCAAATATATTTAAATATGGAGAACACTTTTAACGGTCATATAGATATTTTTTTGAATTTAAAAATGGGAGATACGATGTGAAGTACAAAAAATTTGTACAAAAATATTTTTAGAAAGTAAGCATTTTTGACGTACAAATTTTATTATTTTTTTATTATTTTAGGGATATCTTTCACAAATCATTAGGTATAGTAAATTAATTCTAAACATGATAAAAATTAGTATTCTATAAAATTATGATTATAAATATTTTATTGATCTATTTAAATTAGAATTTAGAATATGAAAAATTAAAATTTAGATTGGTAGAGTTTCAGCCGAATTACCTCACTAACTGATCAAAAGTTAAAGAACTGGATTATAGCACAGTGACTCTGAAATTTACTAAAAGCTTTTGAGGTGTCAAGTCTTTTTTTTTCAGTTGAGTGTCAGGCACTTATGAGTTAGTTTTCATAGCCACAATTCCCCAAATTTCTTGAAAGATCAGCAAAGTATTCTTACAGTTCATCTCTTCTGCTTTAATTAATAAATGAGAAACAATTAAAGGCCACACAATAGAACAAGGATCTTCTATATTTTGTCATTTTCAAATTCTTGTATTGAGACGAATTAAAAGTTCCCTTTCTAACGGCCTACTTAAGTTCAGTTACAAAATTAATACAAGTTTATTTATAAAAGTCTAGTTAATTTATCAATGTCAGCGGAATCACCGCTTTATGTCAACTTTTTTTTTGGTCTCATGAAATTCTATTGATATACCAAGATAACATGTGATTCTGCTTAAATTTTTAAAAAATTCAGAAGCTTTGTGTTTCGAATTTCTTCATTGGGGAATGGTCGAATGGAGACTAAACTTCAGAATACTATTTTGTCATTCCTGATTCCTGACAGTAAGAGTGTGGTCAATGTCAAAAATATATATTTTTTTTTTTTTGCTAGTAGATTTCTGATGTCGTATATATGGATTTAACCAAGGAACTTGAAAATAAATTAAGAGCATGCATAGCAACCCTTGTCGCTCCTCAGATCCGTAGAAATAAAAAAAAAAAACACACACACACAAAAAGTACATAATCACAGATGAGTCAACAAAGATCTGAGATGAACAATGACTTGAATTAATTGCATGCATTGTGCTACTCATGTCCGACAATAATCACTTTTGTATACTTGATTTCTACGAGACAACACCGTAAACACTTTTGACTTTTTGATTTTTCAGAAATATGATACTGGTGGTGATAATAAACTTGGGGATGTTTTTGTACCGTCCGAAATTTGTATGATCTTATTTGAGTAGGAACTGAATTTAATTAGCCACCGAACTTAATTCGAATACAAGTTTGGAATTTTCATTTTTTATTTTTTAAAGTGGATAAAATGTTTTGAGAGAAAAATCTGATTTTAGTCATGCATTATTGTATTTGTTTTAAATTAGTCCTTGAACTTTTCTTTGATTCAAATTGGTCCCTAAACTCTTTGTGGTTCAAATTAGTCCATAAACTCTTAAATTCAGTTCTAATTTATCTCTAACCTCTTAAGTTTAGTTAAAATTTGCCTTCTTTTTTTATTTTTTTAAATTTATTATTGATTTTTTAAAATTTATTCTATCTTTTTTGTTGGATTTTAATTTATTTAAATGTTTAACTTTCTAATTAAAATAATTTGACAGGACTGGAACCAACATATATTGTTGTATGTGACTTTAGATCAATTTCAATGTGTGTGTATTTTTTTTGTTGGTACTGTATGAAAGCGTGTATTGTTGTATGCGGAGGCATAAAATGCATAAGAGATGGAACTGAAGACGGAGGTGAAAAAAGGACGTCTCAATCACAATCAACTATGAATTAAACGAAGAATTAAATAAAAGAGCTAATTTGAATGAAATTTAATGTTCCAATGACCGCTATGAGCCGAATTTAATAGTTCGGACCAATTTGAATTAAAAAAAAAATCAGAGACCAACTTGAACAAAAAAAGTTCGGGAACTAAAAACAGACTTTTCTCAAAAAAAAAAAAAATTGGTCAAATTATTAATTTTTTTTCTTTTACCTTGTAGTTGCTCCATTTTAATATTGTGGAATAAACAATTCCATTGGATACCAGGAGAATGAAATCGTAAAACTAATAGAATACTTTTAAAGTGGTAGACTTGCTGACAGTTTTGTTATGTTAGGTAAACTAATCGGATAGTTTATTTACAATGGAAATGATCAGATGTTTCCAAGTATTTCCTTCGTGTGTGATGCATTTAAGATGTACACTGTGTTCTCATCCCTATTATCAATTTATCATTGTCTCATTGGAAATAAATTGATAATAGGTATAGTTTTGATGGAAGACGCGTAGTTAGGGGTGTGTAAACGGATTTGTTTAATTGATTTTGAATCGAACCATTAAATTTTAGACTATTTGGTTTGATTTTTCGGTTTAAAATTTTGGTTCAATTGAAAAAATTTTAACTAATTTGTTTTTTCTTTTTCTAAATCGGATAAACCAAATAGTCCAAAATTTATCAAATAATTTTATTTTACTTGATATAAATAAGAATTATATCAAAGATAATCCGAATATATTTATTTTCTATAAATTTTATGTAGTTATTTTTTATCTTTGAAACTATTTATTTTTTCTGTTAATTTTTATAACTTTTAATATTTTATTTCTCTTTAAATAATATTATTTCGATTTAACCGAATAAATTAAAGAAAATTCAGTTTATTCGATTTTCGATTTATTCAGTTGATATTTTTAAAAATTTAATTTAATTCATAATTTAATAAATTAAAAATATTATATATATATAATTATTTCGATTTAAATCAAACTGACCGTTTACATCAAACCGACCGTTTGCACGCCCCTAATCGCAGTCACTTTGCATGACACATCTGCCCGGTTCTTCTCTGATGAAAAATGCGTAAGGCATTAAGGCTCCATGTGCGGAATCTCAGTAGACAGTAGGTAGCTTCCGCATAAAGGTACTTGAAAAAGATATTGGGAATTCTCTCCAGTTCTTCTAAATGGAGTAATCCATTCCCTTTGATGGCATTCTTTTCATATCGATCAAATCTTTCGATTATGATTTAAAAAAGCGAAATGCTAGGATATTTCGAGCTACAGAACACAGGCCGGAGGTGTTAGCAAATCAGATGATCGTGGAGGCAGGATTATGGATCAAGTATTGATGGGATGAAATAAGAAACGATCAGTTGGGAGTATTCGGGTAAAAAAAAAAATTATTTTTTATTACATCAAGAATAGCAATATTTATTTTTGAGTGGTGAAGAGATGGCCGGACACTGATTGACATCAACTTTGATTCTACTTTGAGTATTGATATTATGATAGCATGAATGCAAGAATGGAGTATGGAGCGTTTATTGGTGGCTAATTATTAGTACATAAAAATAAATAAAATTTCAAACGTTTTAAGTATGTCACATCATCATTTATCTTCACCATTGATTTAATTTTTTTTTCATCTATTTGAATCTAATAATTAATATATATAACTTTTTCACTCTCCTCATTTTAAAATAATATGTGTGAAATGAAACTTTTAAAATAATCTATTTTTTGTATGATCCTTTTTAAATTATCATGTGTTTAAAATAATCTATTTTTGTACGATCCTTTTAATTATATTATTTATTGGTATAATATATCTTTAGTATTAAAAAATTATATTTCTAATTATTGATTTGAGGATATATTCCGAGGTAGAAGTAGGGTCTGGCCCTGGCACCCCCTTTGCACAGTCGAAAAAATATTTTTTCCTTTTTGTAGATTGAAATTAATCCAAGCTCGGCCCACCTATGTTAAAAAATTTCTCTGTTTTTCATCAGATTCAGACACAAAATCAATCGTTCAGAAAATAAATAAAGTACACCTCTAGCACGCGCTACCATGCAGCAAACCCAAGCGATGATTAGAAAATAGATAAATCAATGCTTAACAGTTTGTTTGGAGGATGTTTATGATCCGTCAAAAATTTATTTCATAATTTTCTTTTTGAATTTAATATATCTAAATTTTAATTGAGGTCGATTTCAAACCAAAGCATAAAGAATTGGTGTTAGATATACAAAGTTCAAACTTCAAAGTATGAAGAAAATAATTAATTCAACTATTTCAGATTAGGAATTAATGGCACATTTTCTATTTGAAAAAATTAAATCATTATGATTGTGTTCATTATAAAATGCTAATTTAATTTAATTTATGTATATTATTTTTTATATGTTATTTTGACTTCAAGACATAGAGTTATTTTATATGAATTCATCAATTAAGTTTTTTTACTTTTGTATATATTTCATCTTAAATCTAATATTTATTTTTATAAAACTAAAATATTAAGACAATCATTAAAAAAAATTATCATTTGATCTTGTAAATTGAAATTAAAATCGATGTATTTAAAATCTAGATAAGGTATTTTCTATGGATCATTTTTGTTCCATCACTGACTATATTATCAAAGATTCGAAACGAAACTCGAATTATAGCTCTAATATAAATAAGTTTGACCGGAGGGGTGACTATACGGATGTGTGCAGGGCTTGAGTAGGAATTCTAACTTCTTAAAAAGAAAAATCTTTGTATGATAAAATCGGATATATTGTACATAATCGTTTCGGTGAGCTCATCATGTTATATGACATTGGGGTCCAATGTCAAATATATCCGAAACTAAAGATCAATTATTTCTTAAAATATTTCAAAGGTCAATTAATTCTGCATTTTTCATTACTAGCTACATAGCTAGTTATTTATTTATTTATTTGATAAGAAATTTATTTGTTTTAATCTAAACATCAGTAAATATAAAATTGATTGGTTGAATAATGAAATTCTCATAATCATGTAAAAAATAAAATTTTGCATTTGTCTATGCCTCAATTTGATATGTGAAATTTAAAATTTATATCTTAACGTATATCTAAATAAATTTGTTATGTTTACATCTAGTGCTATCTTGCTACTTGTTTCAATATTAATTTAGTTTTTTATATATAAAAAAGTAACTTAGAAGTAAAGCATTGCAAGTGGGATTACAAAAACAAAAAGTGACGGTAAACCTAAAAAAAAAAGCCTCCCTTGTTTGTCCATCCATAACTTGTGTCTCACAAACATAATCTTGTTACAATAGAAATGGAGATAATCCAGAAACGGCTGTCCTTAGTGCCTTGTGCCTCACATTATCAATCAACATAGTTTTTTCTCTTCTTTTTTTCCTTCCTTTTTTCCCTTTAATTTTGTTTTAATTTTGTTTTAACAACAAATTTTGTGAATTTCTTTATTAAGTTTACAAAATAATAAAGTTACATATTACATATATATAGAGAGATGCATTACGGTGTTTTACAAAATAAAAAACGTTATTACTTTGGGGTGAGATTTCATATTGCAAAGTTTCAAATTGTCAATCTAAATCTCAAATTATTTTTAAAATCAGTCTTATTTAACACAAAAAATAGTCTATTTCAGGATTATTATTAAAAATAATTAGAAAGCTCAAAAAATTATGAAATTTAATATCACATAAGATTTTAGCATGAAGAAATTATTGAGCAACTTAGATTGAAAATTTAAAATCTCAGAATATGAAAATCTCACCCCCAAAGCAATAATGATTTTTACTTTGCAAAACATCATGAACCATATATATATATATATGAGTAAAGATACCGTGAGCTTAACTCAAAAAATACATCAAATCATTTTCAAATTTTAATTTATCATTCTCATTAAATTATTTATATGAAAAATCTTGTGGGATGCATAAATTTGGAGTGTTTTGAGCTTTTAAGTCACCGTTTTTAATTTTTTAAAATGATGTTGAAGTATTGAATATATTATTATTATTTTTAGAGTTGATTTTAAAAAATTAAAAACCATGACTTAAAAAACTTAAAACACTCTAAATTTTTGCATCCCATAAGATTTTTATATAAATAATTTAATGAGTATGATATATTAAAATTTAGAGATGATTTGATATATTTTTTGAGTTAAGCTAATGGAAGGACTCCGTGAGCTTAAGCTCACGGTATCTTTACTCTCTCTATATATAGAGAGAGAGAGTAAAGATACCGTGAGCACTTTACAAAGGTAGATTAAATTTTTTATATGAAAATCTTATGTGATGTATTTTTAATCATGGTTATTAATTTTTGAAAATCATCTCTAAAAATAATAATAAAATATTCAATGTTTGAACATCATTTTTAAAAATTAAAAATGATGACTTAAAAAGCTCAAAACACTCTAAATTTTTACATCCCACAAAATTTCATATATAAAGAATTTAATGCGTATGATAAATTAAAATTTGAAAATGATTTGATATACTTTTTGAGTTAAACTCACGGTATCTTTATTCTATATATAAAATAAAGTTCTGTTAATTATAATTGAGACTATTTTCGAATAACGAACTTATCACTACGACAACAACACATAAAGAAACAAACACGAGTAGGAGAAAATCCGACTTCCATCTACTTCAAATGGATTATTCAAAGGCAATAAATACCGCATTAATTTCTACCTATTCGCACGTAATTAATAGACCCAACCTTCCAATGCAGGAGGTGCCTTGCCGTATTAATTGCCTCAACGTTGCATTCGTTCATACCTTCTCCGGTTCATAGACGCCGGAGAGGAAATAAGACTCAAGATCTTTCCACGTATGCAGCTTGAAAAATCGGACGGTTCAAAAGAAAGATGCAGCCTTGGAGAACCTTATTCACCCGCCACGTGTGTACTTCGAAGAGAACGATTCCAAGCAACACGCATTAATAACGTTCTGTTTTAATTTTTTCATAGGGCTCCTTATCTTTTTCTTTTTGTAAAGAAAACCCCCTTCTGATTTGTGTATTCAAAGGCAATATATTTATTTTAGTTCTAGGATTTATTTCAGTTCTGTATAACTTGTTCCTTTCAACACAAGCAACGATAATTATGTTTAATTTTACTTGATGAAAAATAACTAACAGCACGAGATCACTTTTGCTCACATTGTTTTTTCTATGATAAAATAAATAAAGTTTCATGATGTCCAACATGATGTCCAACATCGTTGGATGTAGAATTTTGATCAGGGGGCAATTATCGGATTGTAATAGCTTATCGGGTTCAAATTCATTAACTAATCAGGTACTAAATAAAAAATTAATAATTTAATATATATTCTTACATAATAAAAAATTTATTAAATTAATAATATTTTATATATTAAAAATAACAACAAAATAAAGCTCAACAATCAAGTTGATGAATAAAATTTCCGTCTACGAAACTTTATATTTTGATATATTTGTATAATTATTTCATTATGCACGATATTAAATATTTTTTTCTCAATAAAATTAATCAGATAATCCAGGGGCAAAAAAAATTTCTAGAGGGGAGGGGATTACCAAAAAAAAAAAAATTTTCAAAATCCAAGGGGGGGGGCAGCTGCCCCCCTTGGTATGAACTGGATCCGAACCTGTCCAACATAGATGGTCAGTGACATCGCGCTGTCATTAAAATTGTGCATTTAAATCAACCGAATCATGGGAGGAGATATTGCCACCTTAAGGATATATTCGGAGAGGACATTGAATTTATTTTTTCCACTCACACGATGGCGAGTAGGTGGGCTCTGATTGGAACCTAAAAAAAATTAGATATCGGATCTGACTTCTAATATGAAGATGACCTACAATAAAAAAAATGTAACTTATTTGAGAAAACATAATAGGACAATTTTGACAAGTATTTGGTTAACAAAAAATAGAAGATGGATAGAAAATATGTTAGGTTGGTCATTTTGTTAGCTTTCATTGGGGTTGTAAATGAACTGAATCAAGCTAAATTAGGACAAGTTAGAGATCTACTAATTAACTTAATGAGCCAAAACTATTGGCTTGAGATTAATTCGTTAAGTTAACGATCAAGTCGAATTATAACTTGTTAACAATGCGTTTAATAATTAATAATATTTTATACAAAAACTTTATATCAAAATTTTAAAAAATAACAAAAGTCAATGAAAAAAATAAAATTTATTATATATTTCATACAATAATTTATAAAATTTCATATATATTGAATTGTAACTTGTATAATATATTAAAAATTCATAATAAGATAATATAAATAATAAATATTAATAGTTTAATAAAGTCGAGTCAGACCTAACTTGAACTTAACTCATTAACTTAATAAGTCCTATAAAAAATTAAATTTGAGTCAATTATGAGCGATTCACAAGATATGAATAACTTAAACTTAACTCATTAACTTAATAAATCTTATAAAAAAACCTAAGACCTCACCATCGTACCAGTTAAATAATTAAACATAGTACTAAGGAATAATTTACATTTTCTAAAGGGTATAAGCGCAAACAGCTACCTACTTTTTGTCACCCAGCTCATCAGTCATCACTCATCTGTCTCGCCAAATCATTTCCCCGCTTATGCCTCTCCCTCTCTCTCATGGCACCGCAAAGGCAAAGCAAAACGATCCGCTTAACTACGATGCTCTTCTTCTCTCTGCTCATACCATTACACCTTTCTCAGTTGCTCTTCACCTCATTCATGAAATCTCTCTTCCTCTTGTAACCTCCAAATGCTAAAACCCTTTACTTCACCATGAGTCTGCCCTCGCTCCTCTTCCTCTCTCTGTTTCACTTTCTCCTCCCATTTCTCGCCGAATCCGGACCCAACCCATTAAATGACGACGTGCTAGGCCTCATCGTCTTCAAAGCTGACGTGTTAGATCCGTTATCTCACCTCTCCTCATGGAATGAAGACTCCGAGCAACCCTGCAATTGGGTTGGAGTCACCTGCGACCCCAAATCGAATCGCGTCACTCGTCTCGCGCTAAGGAACCTCTCTCTGTCGGGTAAGCTCAGCCGAGGCCTCCTCTTGCTTCAATACCTCAAAAGCCTCGATCTTTCCCGAAACAACTTTACAGGTCCAGTTCAGCCCGACCTGTTAAGACTCAAATATCTCGAAACTCTGGACCTTAGTGAAAACAGCCTATCAGGTTCATTACCGAGTTCGTTTTTTGAGCAATGCAGGTCAGTTCGTTCCCTGTCTCTTGCTAGTAATTGGTTATCAGGTCCCATACCGGGCAATGTCGGTAACTGTTTGAGTTTGACAAGTTTGAATCTTTCTTACAACAAGTTATCTGATGCTTTGCCGAGCAGCATTTGGAATTTAATTGGTTTAAGATCACTGGATTCGTCTAATAATGATCTGTTTGGGGTCATCCCACCTGGCATGAATACAAGCAGTAATTTGAGAGTGATCAATTTGAGAAATAATCGATTTACTGGCGAGTTTCCTGGTGAAATTGGGAATTTAGCATTGCTTAAGTCACTTGATTTCAGTAATAATTTGTTAAATGGGACCCTTCCTGATTCAATTGGTCGGCTTGCCAGCTGTCAGTATTTCAGTTTGAGTTCAAATTTGTTCGATGGGAATGTTCCAATTTGGATTGGAGGAATGAGAAGTCTGGAGAGTCTTGATTTGTCATGGAACAAGTTCTCTGGTGAGATACCAAATTCCATGAACCATTTACAATTTTTGAGAGAAGTTAGACTATCTGGAAACAGGTTTACAGGAGATGTGCCTGCATGGGTTTTTTCTTCTGGAGTTGAGCTGGTTTACATTTCGGATAACATGCTAAATGGAACAATTCAACTAACTCCGAAGTCAAGCTCTGCCATGCGATTCCTGGATTTATCTGGCAATGCTTTGTCAGGTTGGGTCCCTCCAGATATTTCATATCTGAAAAATCTGCAGCTGCTGAATCTTTCACACAACTTGATTTCTGGTGACATCCCTGCAACTATTGGTGATTTGAAGTTACTTGAGGCACTTGATTTGAGTTCGAATAATCTTAATCACACAATCCCGTCAGACATCTGTGAATTGGCTTCCCTGAGAGTGCTGAACCTAGAAAGGAACTCTTTCTATGGTGAAATTTCTACCCAAATTGGAGAATGCATTTCTCTCACATCTCTGTAAGTTAACTTACCCCTCTTTCCTGTGTTTGACCTCATTTTGTTTTAATTTTGATAAAAAATAAATGAAATTATTGATGAAACATTGTAGGGACCTTTCAGAGAATAGCCTCACTGGACGAATCCCTCTGTCCATTTCAAATCTTACAAACCTTCAGAGACTGGATGTTTCCCAAAACAAACTAACCGGGGAGCTTCCTAAGCAGCTCTCTAGTCTCCCGCAACTAACATACTTCAATGTATCACATAACCAACTAACTGGTGGAATACCTTCAGGGACTTTCTTTGACTCATTACCCCCTTCTTCTCTCTCTGACAATGCAGGCCTGTGCGGCTCAGTCCTCAACATATCCTGCCCAGCCATCATGCCAAAACCGATTGTCCTCAACCCGAACTCTTCATCATCAAACAACCCATTAACCCAACCAAATTTGAATCCTACAACAACTCTTCGCCACAAAAAAATACTTAGCATCTCAACATTAGTAGCTATAGGTGGGGCTGCCATTATAGCAGTTGGGATTTTGACCATCACAGTTCTTAACTTTCGGGTCCGGTCTAATGAGTCCCGACAGGCAACTGCCTTTGATATGTCGGATGGGTACTTGACCCAGTCACCACGGTCAGATGCAAATTCTGGTAAATTGATGAAGATTGGAGGTGGGAATTTGGAGTTCAGTGCTGCAGGACATGCACTTTTAAACAAAGATTGTGAATTGGGTCGGGGTGGTTTTGGTACTGTCTACAAAACTGTTCTTAGAGATGGCCAGCCTGTGGCCATTAAGAAGTTGACTGTGTCAAGCCTGGTGAAATCAAAAGATGATTTTGAGAGAGAGGTTCATTCATTTGGCAAAGTCAAACACCATAATTTGGTCGGATTGAAGGGTTATTACTGGACCTCATCTCTACAGCTTTTAATTTATGAGTACATTCCTGGTGGTAATTTACACAAGCACCTTCATGAGTCATCGGCATCTGATTCTCTATCTTGGTTAGAGAGGTTTGATATTATATTAGGTGTTTCAAAAGGCGTTGCACATTTGCACCTGCATGGTATAGTGCACTACAACATCAAGTCGACCAATGTCTTGTTAGATGGCTCAGGGGAGCCAAAAGTAGCAGATTATGGGTTAGCGAAACTGCTACCCATGTTGGATAGGTATGTACTTTGTAGTAAAATCCAAAGTGCATTAGGCTACATGGCTCCTGAATTTGCTTGTAAAACTGTCAAGATTACAGAGAAGTGTGATGTTTTTGGGTTTGGTGTCCTTGTTTTGGAGATTTTAACAGGACGCCGCCCTGTTGAGTATTTGGAGGATGATGTGGTGGTTTTATGTGATGTAGTTCGGGTTTGCTTGGAGGAGGGGAGGGTGGAGGAGCTCATTGACCCAAGGTTAGGTGGTGATTTCCCATTGGAGGAGGCTCTGCCTATTGTTAAGTTGGGGCTTGTGTGCACATCACAGGTGCCATCTAACAGGCCAGATATGTGTGAGGTGGTGAAGATTTTGGAGGTGATTAGGAGCCCTCAAGGAAGCCCAGAGGAGGAATTGTTGGTTTGAGACTTGAGAGTTATGTTCAACATTTTTTTCCCTTTCTTTTATTTCTTCTTTTTGGGCGATTATACATGGCTGGGTAGAGTGTGTAATGCTTGTGTGGTTTGGGTCTAACTAGATGATTTTGACAGTTTCCATTTGAAGCAAGTCTATAATATTAAGCAAAATGGTTTCAATTTTGTTCATCTAATGCTATACATCTCACCCTAGTCAGATTAACTTGCTACACGTTGATTGACTCGTACTTACTGTTCTTGGAATTTACTATCACATGAGTTCCAAAACTTGATGTATAACTAATAATTTCTGGATGTCGGCGGATGTCTGCTTCTATAAAAAAATACTAATAATTTCATTGTATTTACTTTGAGCCAGTCAAAGTGTTCAGCCGTAAGAATGGGAAGTCATAATTGCTCTATGTTCTTTTCGTCAAAATGACAGTTGTTATTAGTGAATTGACACACTATAATATGTAAGTATGTATGAATAAATATGTGCACAGAAGTGTCATGTGTGTTTGTATCTATACCTGATATGTTTATGTGTCATATATGATGTGTTCTTAAACATATGTATTCACTCTAAATAATTTTGACATAATTAAATATGAATGTCTAACACGTTGAACACAAACACACACATATAATATATATAAAGGTACATCCAATCATTATTGATTTTCCTAATTATTTTTAAATTTTGTTATATTTTCTTAATTATTCTGAGTTTTTAATATTTTTATTTTTTTAATTTATATATGATACATGAATACCGATACATAATAAACATGTCTTACACGATGTGTTACACGTGTCACATGTTCAAAATTTTAAAATTTTAGCACGTTAAAATACACATGTCTAAACACATAAACACGTGTTAATACGATATATCCCGTATTATACACATTACGTGCTGACACCTGACACACATTATACTCACATTTATTAATTCACTAGTTGTTATAGAATCAACCAAAATTAATTCACACAATACTCACATTTATTAATTCACATCCGTTAATCTAAACCACAGCCATCGTACTTATCTCCGACCTTTGTATAAATCTAAAGATTCAAATAAATTTGAACAATTACTCCACTCTAAAATATTCTAGTGGGCCGAGCTAGGGCTGTAAATGGAACAAATTCAGAATGGATAGTGTTGAAATTATATTTGTATCCATTTTTTATTGATAGATACAATTACGAATATTAAATAGATACGGATTTTGTAATGGATATGAAATAAAAATTAATGTATATTATTAATAGTTATGTATATATAATAAAAATAAGTACTTATATGAACAATAAGTATTTGTAATATATATATTTATTAGTATTTATAATAATAATATTGTATATAAATAAAAATATTGATAAATAATATCATTTTATAAATAAAAATTTATAATATATGCTCTATGTCGGATACAGTTAATGGAGTCTGAAATCAAATTCGTATCTGTATATGTATTATTTCTTACGGATGATTAATATTTTTAGAATACAGATGATATATTTTTAGATAATTTTTGAATATGAAACCGAACGGAGTGGATAATATCCGCTCCGTTTACACCCGTATCCGGAGCCGAACCTGCCTCTCTCTATCAAAAAGAAAATACTTTGTAGTTTCACTGCATTCAATTGACCCAGTCCAAGTGTTCGCTGACGCGGTAAAAAAAGAGAAGTCATAATTACTCGTTTTATGACACAACCGAGAACAAACCTATCCCTTTGTTCCACAACCTAGATGTCACGACCTCTTTGATTCTCACGCCGAGACTACTCGTTCTCATCTCGCCATGGAAGAACTGGACTATCTCTCTCTTGAATGATGTTTTTTTTTCTCTAAGTGTTTTTATTCTGTCATATTGTGTCTACTGCATAGATACAGAGTATTAATCCATATATAGAGATATTACATACTTACATAGATACGAATACACATTTTCAGCTAATAAACCTGCTTAAGCAACATAGAGCTTAAATCCAACATATTTGAAAATGAATCAAACTATCTCGATTATATTAAACTAGTTCGATTAGAATCAGACTCTAATCGTGACTAACTCGTTCATAGAAGTCTCTTATTGAATAATAAAATTGTTTTATCAATTTTGAGCTATTCATGAATTAAATTGAAATCGAACACAATTTTCAAGTTATGTTTCTATTTCAAATTGGCTCGATTCAAATAAAACTTAAATCATGCTCAATTCGCTCGATTTATGTGCAGCTAATTTGCTAATAAACTAAATATTATTTTGTAAAATTTAATTTTAGATGCTCAAACCGATACAATGGACTTTAATGTTAGTTCTGTACTCAAAATGGTTGAGGAGGAAAGACAACATGAGAAAAAGAGAAAAATTATTTACAGTCCTATCCATAACTTTGATAAAGCGATTTTTATTTTGGGGGTAAACTGCACGTTTATATTATTTATGGGAAAAGGTTTTGGAGGTCATTGAATGTACATTGTTTATATCAGATCTGTTCATACTTGTATGGAAATAATATAGCTTATTAACATTTGACATACTTTATTTGTCTTACCGGCAATTTGGCATTATATTCGTGGAATTGGCTATATTTTTATTTTTTAGGCGCTCAATTGAATTTTGATTGTCATCTCAAATACCAAAAAAAAAGGGACCAAAATGACGTCTTGATCAAATTCCCCTGATTTAATCTATATATTTAAATAAAATTAATTTTTATTTTTTCTGGTAATGGTATGGGTAAATTGTTGGCCAAATAGATATGTCTATACCACATTTCATGCGAGTTTCATTTAATATCTCCACAAAGATCAATTTTATAAATTACAGTTTGTTTAATGAATGCTTAGAGTTGCGTCAAATATTTTATCATTTTTCATATGCATGTTATGAGTACATTGTAAATGACAATCCAATTGTCCAATTTCAATATAAGGTTCACCTTTTACAAATACCAAAAATTGTCACATAATTCGTTATCAATAATTTCAGTTACCACGTAATATGTTGATTTCATTTCGATTGTCGATGCTTGTGCTATCTAGTCAAGTATATATTTTGTATTATCGTGTTATTCATTCATTTAATTTTATTATTATTAAAGAGCATTTTAAGTCTATTAACAGCACGTACTTGTGCCAGACAAGACAACTTTATTCCCTTTGTCAATTTCTCTAATTAGACTGTAGAAATTTGTATTAATCTTTTTTTATTACTTTCTTTATTCTCTTCAGTCATATACCTATAAGTTCTGTACAGAAGCAATTATATTTACATACAATCAGTTTAACAAATTACCTCTGTATCTCTGTACCGATTAACAAAGTCCAACGATAACTTTTTTTTTCTTTTTTTTTTCGCAGAAACTGCATGCACACATATCCCTAAAGAAATAGCACCTGTCGTTGTTCATTTTACAATTTTTTAATGGAACAAAACATTTTGCAAGTCATAATAACTTAGGCTATATATATACTGCTATAATAAGTCCGAATTCATTTTTATAAACTAGAAAAAAAAAATGAAAAATACATGCTTGTTACTGCCAATCTTGTTATCAAAATTTAAACTTTGTATTAATTAGCTAGCAGCATCAAAATTATCAGTAAGTCTTATTTCTTCATTTTAATTTTTTTCATATATATATGTATTACTTTTGAACGGAATCATTCTATTTTTTTTTTTCATTTAGATCATATCACTCGAAATCTGACGTTGTTAACCTTTTACTCTGAACAAATAAGTCTCCTTTTTGATCGGAAATCTCCACAAACTTCAACTGACGTGCACATTTAGTAATTTGTCACTCAAAATCTTCTATATATGAGTTCTTATATTTGATTGACATCAGGGCATCATAAGTTTTATAGCGGTTGCGTGCTTGCGTAAAATCTTCTTTGTTTTTTGTCGTGTTTTATTCCTTGTAATAGGACTCTGGGCCTTTGAGAATTTTAGACAGGATGGAATTACTGGATAAATCATATCGAAAAAAAAACTGGATTAATTATTGGAGCTATAATAATTAGAATTAGAGTTGAATAAGGTAATAATTGTAGTCCGAATAAACAATACTAGGCAAAAAGTATGAAACACTTTTAATAAATTTTGGGATATTGACAAGTGAACTTGCATCACCTGAGTACTATACGCATAAAATAATTATCCGAACTGTCAATCCATGAATCTAAAGGACACCATTGTGACTAGGGCTTCAAACGTGCGAAACGATAACGAAACAGAGTTGTTCCGTTTCACGTTTCGTTTATCCAACGTAAAAAAAAATTGCGTTTCACGTTTCGTTCGAGCGAAACATAGCGAAACGTGAGATTTTCGCGAAAATTACATTGGAATGTAAAAAATTTTGTTTGCGTTCCACGTTTCGCTGTTCTAATGTAACAAAAAATCGTTGCGTTTCACGTTTCGTCCGAGCGAAACGTGACGTCGAAACGTTGACACCCCTAATTGTGACTACTTTATTCGTGGTTCAAATTTTGACGGTCGCGCATTATAAATTCAGACAGTTACTGTATGATTATATTACCATAGAGGAGTTGGACCTTCCACAAGTGGCCTTATTTTATAGATCCTTTATGCTTGAACATCAAATTATTTTCTCTTTTTTGACAAAAAAAATCAGCGGTTTGAAATCTTACGCTGAACACTCAACAGTCATTATTTAATTTTAATTTTTAAATTAGGGAATAGCTCGTGCTTATTAAATTTAATTATTTCTTGTAGGAAGTGTTATGTGTAATTGATTGAGGACAACAAACAGTGCAAATGCAAATCAGGTAAATAAATGTTGAGGCGAGTGTCATTGACAGGTGGGTCCAGATTATAGATTCATATCTTCAACAACCACCTCGCATTGAATGCAAGATTGCAAGGTCTCCCGAAATTAAATGCCAACATGCCATGTTGCAATGGGTGGGTAGTCTCTGTGAAGATATTTTCGTGCTGAGATTTTTGCACAGAAATCTGTATAATTTATTTTAATTTGAACAGCTGTACGAAAATCTAAATATAAATTTTGATATGTGAGATTATTTATTATTGTTAGATCAAAATTATTAATGATTGATTGGATGGTTAATCGAAAAAAAAAACTGCAAAGATCCGCGGAGAGAACTCCTGAGGGCCGTTAAATATTTAAATGGTCATGGTGGCATCAGAGGACATTGTGCATTGTCACCATCATACATAACTTCGTCAGTGCAATTTGTAGCGTTTTACTTTCTTCGAGGAACAAATTTCAAAATCACAAATTAATAATTCATAATTTCATAATGATGTAGCTTCTCTTTAGTCATTAGACAGAGTCAGTCTCACACAAAAGGCTAGAGTTTTAAAAAAATCCGGACGGGTCAGGTCCGATTCGCTGAATCTGTTGCCTCGATTCGCTCTGATCTGATCCGTAATCAAATCCGTCAGATTTGTGACCCGTTAAATCCGATGGATCTAGTACGGGCGCGGACAAATTTTTTTAAAAAAATCTGTGCTTGACCCGATCCATTTTGGACCCGTCCCGACCCGACCTGCCCAACTCGTGATAACTCGCCCCCGACCCGACCCGGAAAACCCGTGCAAACCCGACCCAATACCCGGTAACCTGGGAAATACAAAAAAATACGGGAAAATACGAGAAAATACGGGAAAATAATTTTTTTGTCAAAATATATTATAGTTATATATTTTAATATTCTTAATAATTATTTTTGAATTTTTCAAATTTTTTTAGAATTTATTTGAATTTTATTGGATTATTTTTTAATTTTGAAAATAAAAATCGCCGACCGACCTGTCCCGTTCCCGACCCGACGGGTCTAAGACAGGTTACGGCCAAACCCCCCAAAATATACCCGTCCCGTAAAAACCCGTTGACCCGCTATAATCCGACTCGTCCCGTGAAAACCCGTTGACCCGCTATAACCCGACCCGTCCCGTCCCAATCCGACCTGACCCGTCTCGACCCGACCCAACCCAACCCGTCCCGATTTTATAACACTAGAAGAGGCATATACAGACAACAGTAGCATGTCACGTGAAAGGATGCCACTGTATGCCAAAGAAGGCTTCATTAAAAATCAGAGCTCTAAATCGGTACTTAATGCGTAAGAACTGCATCATCAAAAAATCCAAATAGAAAAATAAAGAAACACTAGCATTCGCAGGTGCACAAAAAAAAAACCCAAATTCTTTAGCACTTTCTAACTGAAGGCAAGTTTCGGTGTGATAATAAAATTCTTCATCTACCCCCCTTATAAAACATCTTAAAGAATAAAAATTCTAAAATATGTATATTTAGTTAGAGTCCGACTACAGTGCTTTATAAAGCATAAGAACATTATGTGCTTTGCGCTTTTATTCTTAATTTTAAGTTAGAAATGATCGATTCGAACTGTTCAATTTAATCATCATATCAAAATCTATTAGGAAACCAAATTTTATATTTTTTAGAATTTTGTTGTTATTTTTTTTTTGATGAAGAGAAATTGGCTTGATCTGAGAATTCTAGTTCATCAAAAAATGACGGTTTTCTCCCTATCCAAAAAATAGCAAATGAATTCCAAAAAATATAAAATTTGGTTTACTAATAGATTTTGATATGGAGATTAGATTGAGCGGTTTGGATCGATCATTTATGACTTAAAATTAATAAGAGAGCGCAAAGTACACAACGCTCTTGTACTTTGCAAAGCACCGTAACTAATTCATTTAGTTTATCTCATAGTGTTAAATTTCAATTTTATTACGATTATTTAGCCAAAAAAACGTTGTATATTAGATATAAATAATTGTGAATGCGATTTGACGCAGCTCTAGAAGAAAAAAACGTTATAGATTTAGTAACCACCTTAAGTGTTTTCTATTTTACAATGCATGCTTAATATGTTTTTAATTACTGCGTATGGGGAAATACCATACTAAGTCTTTAATTCAAAAAAAAAATCTACTAATTGAACTCCATGCAAAAATAAAATAGCTTCTCCAATTGTGTGCGTATGGGAAATACCATACTAAGTCTTTCTTTGAGAAAAAAAAGAATAAAAATTTCATTTTTTATCAAAAAATGTAGGTCACGCTTTCAAATTTCATTAAATAAAGTGAACAATACAAAGGGCACCTAGGTGTCCTAGGTCAAAATAAAAAAAGAAAATGAAAAAGAAAAGAAAGAAAAAAACGAAAAAGAAAAGAAAACAAAAACAAAAACAAAAAAACAGACATAATAGAAGAGACACTAAAAATAAGGTTGTAAACGAGCCGAGCTAAGCTGAGTCGGGTCAAACTCATGTTTGGCTCATTAGCTTAACGAACTGAGCCGAACTGGCTCACTAATTACTTCCGAGACAAAAGTTTTGACTTGAGATTAGCTTATTAAGTTGACGAGCTAACTGAACTGGCTCATTAATACTCGTTACGACTAATTTAATAGTTAATAATATTTTTTATGATATTTTAGATTAAAATTTATAAAAAAAATAAAAAAAACTAATGACAAAATATTTTACACAATTTGATATAATAATTTAAGTACATATCATACTATAAACTATTTACTATACTACACCTTTATAATAAAAATATATAAATATTAAATATTAATAGTTTAACGAGCAAAACGAGCCGAGCCAATCTAAACTCAAGTCCAGTTCATTAACTTAATGAGTTTAACGAGCCGGCTCGTTAATGGCTCGATCCATTAACGAGCGAGCCAGTAATGAATCGATCTGAGCGAATCACAAACCACCATTTTTTTTACCAGCCGTAACTAAAACATGAAAGAGCCTGCTCTGTTGTCAATTGTAACTTGCTTAAAAATTGAAATCTGTTTCCATTTCTTTCTAAATCTTCCCAAATTACTAATGTTTCTAGCTTCCTCTGTGCTTTTCAAGGTAGAAATTAACAATCCTAATTACTGGTCAATCGAGAAAATGCATCAAGCTCGTATCATCCAAATTATTATTAGAAAGCTGATCAAATTCAATCTGGTCTTCGCTCGGAGAGAACTCTCTAAATTGCGCAAAACTGGATCTCTTCTACAAATTAAGCAAAATTTAAAGACTCCTTGGGTTTTCTCTATGAGAGAGAGAGAGAGGGGATCTCTAATCTATAAACTATAAAGGCTTGTGGGGTCGCTTTAGGGTTGAAATCAATGCGTTTGTTAGATTGGAGTAAAAATCCTACGGGTAATTATCAAAAAAAAAAAAAGATTGGAGTAAAAATGAGAATTCGCTCTTGTTCTTCGTCTTATAAACTATTTACTATACTACACTACATCTTTATAATAAAAATACATGACACTAATGAAAAAAATTGCTCTAAACTTCACATGTACTTTCTCATACTAAATTTGACACTAACAATATAATCTCTAAGCTTCACATGTACTCTCATACTAAACATCATTTAAAATACCCTCCAAACTATCCTCCAATGTTAACATGCTCATACCAAAATATCCTCCAAAGTTCAAAATATCAGAAAATTTAGAAGTAAATAAATACTAATAAATTTGTTAATGATTACAAAAATAACCCTCAAAACATTCCTAATGCCAAAATACGCTAGAGTTGTCAATGTCATGAACAAAATTACAAATCTAGACGCTATACTCACCAGCAGCACTCCTAAACTGCATTTTCGGATGCTTGCTACTGAACCTGCTCAAGAAAAACCCTGTCAGTCCAAACTATACTCAACACACTAGAGTCACTTATCATTGTTAAAAAATGCGTAAGGCATAGGATGCAGGGTCCAGCTCCACAAATTGCAGGTATTATAACCCTACTAATTGAACTCCTGAATTGTGAAATAAAGCCACAAAATTGAACCCACCAAACAATAGAAAGTAACAAAAAAAAAACGGGTAGCGTCAATTAGAAGTATGTAAGATGACTACCAAGACATGATATATAAGATCTGTATCAGTTAAAGGAATACCACTACATTAATATGCTAATTATTGCATCTAACCAAACCTTGTCAGTCTCTCCCATTTTAATCTTTTTTCTAGCAACAAGCCAACAATAATTATCCAATTATCCAAAGGCTTACCAGAACAGACATGGCATGACATGGTGCTTTCAATCATGCATTTGAGCAGTTTCATTTAATAAAAAGGGCTTTTGTTTTTTAAGCATTAACTTTCCTAGAATTTATAAGCATTAGTTCATTGTGATTGGCCCAACATTTGGTAAGAACATTCAAGTATGACCTCTTCTTCTCTGAACTGTAAAAATAATGTTTACCTCAAACAAATTAGGATTTTGACATAAATTAATGAAAATAGTCCAAGTCAAAATTACTCTCGTCCGAGCCAAACCATTCATTTCTCAAGGTTTGATGTTTAACATATTTATATGTGGGGTTAAGCGATCTCATCGCAGGTTCATAAAATCGGGTGTCAATGACAGAAAAGCGGTATCTCAGCATCGATAAAAAGTAATGTGATAAAGTTGCGACACAACTCTGGATCAAATTTGAAATTGGATGATTGAAAAAGATCATCAACTTTACCGGACATGAACATCTCTCTTTCTTCTTTAGTGATATCCTTACAACCACTTTCAAGATGTCGGTGTAGATGCGTAGTTTCAATTTTAGGACCATAAACAAAAATATTACGACAATGCTTATATTTTACTTTTGTGGGTTCAACTTCATTAAAATGCTTTCAAACTTCAGATATCTTTCTTGATCGGCTTTGTATTCCTTGAACCAATTCGCTTTTGGACTCATCTACGAAAATATCAACCGCACGATTATCTTGAGTTTGTGATTGTGACATATCTATACAAATCACATAATCAAATTATCAAAATAGAGAATTCAATATGAGTAGTGCAAAAACTAAATTATTTTGCATACACACAACAATAAATTGGTAAGTAGCAAATAAAAGCCAGCATTGCGAAAAACAAGTAAGAAAAACAAACCCAAAATTTCTGAAAGAGAGTACAATACGAAGACAGTTTAAACAAAGGCACAGAAGAACCTCCAATTTGAATAATTTCAATAGTAGCAATATCACTAATTCATTGGCTAATGATGTCAACTAATCTCTAACTCTAAATAACACAAAACACCTACCCAGATTCCCATTACAGAATCAAGTCAGAATAAAAAAAAATGTTAAGCATATTGTCTTACCAAACAATCGCAAAAAAATCAATTTTGTACCAGTACCTATTACTAGATGAAATTGGTTATAAAAAAAATCAACGTTATTGAGTTTGTTCGGTTAAATTAAAAGCTACAATGAATTCTTATAATGGTAAGTATTTTTCGAATCTCTCGCTTTGGTCTGTTAAACATAATTGAACAATTCCAATCGTTGCTTCTATTTACTCTGTAAATGCAAAGGGATTCAAAAAAAAACTGGAGAGAATTTAGATTTTATATATGTTTGTGTTGTATCGTACAACACAACTGTTCATGGATAAGATTTTCTTAACATAACCCAGAAAGCTTCTCAGAAATGAAAAAAAGAACGAAAAAATAATCATTGGGTTGGGTAAATAGGGATGATACCCGTTATTTGGTAAAATGACAAGAGTTAAACTATATTATCCTAGATTAATTCGCATGATTTGGATCGGAGGTAGAGGAGGGAATACGATTTGTTCCGTATAAGCACGGGAAAAAGAAAAAAGGAAAAAAAGAAAAGAAAAGAAAAGGGAGGTACCTGCGGAGGAGTGAATTGGATCGAGGAAGGGAGATGGAGAGAGAGAGAGAGAGAGATCGACCTTGGATTCTTGGCGGAGACGAGAGAGCGACATCGTCTGTGTGAGAGATTGGAAGAGGCGATCGCTGAGTCGGGAGGCCCACCAGAGGCGATCGTCGAGATTCAAATGGAATTATCAAAGGCCAGTTCGAACAGGCTCGATGAACATATCCATTGAACATCATTTGACTTGCTCAACGGATTTATTAGAATTCAACTCGGCTTGACTCACTTTCGCTATTATATCTGAATATGGGCCGAGCTTTAAATTGGGCCCACCTTTTAACTCGTTCAATAATGATCCATTCACTGTCCAGCTCATATATTCATGGACAGATCCCGTTCATTAGCAAGCCTAATTTCAAGTGATGCAATTAGTTGATTGTAATTTAAGTAATGATTAACGCTTCCATTTTTTAGAATTTCAAATTTTCAAGTCGGTACTAAACAAAACCAATATATATAAAAAAAAACAACGGGTATCAATGTTACATATACTAATATACATATACATAAATTTGAGTTGTGTCATATTTTAATTAGTTATTATGTTTTCAAACTTAATTAATTGTTTTTACATGTAAAATTTATATAATCACATGAATAAAATTTAGAAATTATACCTATATATTATTTTGTAATTTATTTTAATCCAAGTATTATAAAAAAAGGTTTATAAAGATGAAAACATCCAATCTACACGAACCACAAATTTAAGATGCAAACCAAACAATTATGCTCTTGTTTATACATATAATTTTTCAGTTGTCTTCAACATCCCATCTACATGAAAGAATTAATTAATAAAAATTTAGTTGTGCCAAATCAATTGAATGATCATGCATAACGAATTTAAAATACAACATGAATTGCATGAATATTGTTTGTTCCATTGACAAAAAATGATGTCTTTCTGATGTTCCGGTCCTGAAAACATGTGATGCTAAATTAATATCTGATTCTAATAAGATCCAAAGAAGATTTTTAGATATAAAATTATAGATCCGAAAAGTCAGTATGTTATATAAATTTTTAACAACAAATAATATATGGATGGGATCCAATGATAACTATTTATTTTGATAATATTGGCAATCAATTTTATATAAATTCATAATAACTTTTAAAATGATTTTTTTTCTTATAACCTATTGATTCTGTTTCATATTTTAAGCAATTTGGATGTCATTTGTTATTCCATCAAAGATGATCAAAATTATATGATAATTTTAATGATTTACGAATGGCCTTTAGGGTTGGCAAAAAACTCATGGCTCGTGGTTCGCTCGTGACTCGCTCGGGATCAACTCGTTATTGGATCGCTCGTTAATGGACTGAGTCGTTAATATGCTAGCTCGTTAAGCTCGTTAAGTTAATGAACCGACCTTGAGCTTAGACCGATTCGGATCGTTAGGCTCATTTAGCTCGTTAAACTATCAACATTTATTATTTTTATATTTTTATTATGAATTTTTAGTAGCAAAGATTCATCTAAGAGTTCGAAATTAAAAAGATAAAAAATAATTCCAACTGACAAATTTGAATATAACATTATGTTTTACTTTATCATGAAACTATACAACATTGTTGTAACAGATTCTTCTAAACAAGAGCAAAAATTACTAGAATAGAATGACTCTAAAACCAAAACTATTTCAATCATCCTAAGAATTCCTGAATTCAATTTAGATTGAGACTCCGTCAAATTAAAGTTTCTCTGCTCATTATGCGGTCCTCTTAATGGAATGAAGCAATGGGCTGCACTTTGTTCCTTGACAAAAGGCCCAAAAGCCTAATTAGCGAAAATGGAGCGCGATGGTCCACCCCGGAGCGCGAGATGGTATAGTCCCACAACGACAGGGCAGTTATCTTGTCTGATCGGCGCCAGCTATAAAAGGAGCGGAAGGGTTTCTCATATTCTCATCTTTGCGCTTGGGGCAATGACGCAGCTAGTGAGGTCGTACCGAAGCGCGTCAATTGCTGGTTGAAAACTATTTCCAAACCCCCTCTTTGGCCTCGGCTTGCCTGAGTGCCTCTGAGAATTTCTGGAAGGGTTCCCCTCCGGGGCTTAACCCTACAAATACAGAAATATTAAGCTTTTTCAAATTCTTTTGGTTTTTATTCTTTTTATTTTTCCACTGATTTTACTAATAATTTTCAGTCCAAATTTTCGGACTTCGGTGGGAGCTGCGAATAATGTTACGTGTTAAAATTTAGTTGAAAATCGAAATTGTCTTTTTTCGGGAAATTTATATTCGTCCTTGAGGAAGGGGATCAGTGAGTTACTGAAGCCAACATATATTTTTTTTTTGATAAGTTAATTGTGAGATTATTCGTACATGTTCAAATTTGTTCTGCCAGCGATGTTATAACATCAAGCGTATACTTATGTTGCACCCACTTACTTGGCTTATTCTATATAGCATTTTTTTTAAAATAATATGTTTCTAATCGTGAATCCTAACATTTTTTTTTCTAATGTTGATGTATAGGAGTTACGTTTTCAAATTTTAAAATGTAAATATTATTGCAATACCAACCTTTTCCCTTTTTTCATTTGGTAAGTAATTAAAGACTCGCATTAAATATAACATCAATCTTTTTAATATATATTATTTCATTTCTTAATTAAAGAGACAATAAATGTGACATCAATTCTTTTAGTGAGAATTAAACTTGCGTTCCTTCATAAAGAGATGATGCCAATTATTGATCGTGTTAGATTTGCAACTTGTTGGTCCACTGAATTTTGATGGTATATATCACAATAAATTTTTTGTATAGCATTTTTGGAATTGGAATACGAATTTGGACGATTAGTACATTTTGTGTTTTTGAATTGAAGTCTACACGGCCTGTATTCAATTAATCACCTCTGTAGTTTTATGGTTCTACCATAAGCTTATTTGGCATAATATAAAATCAACGGCGGAGCGAAGTCAATAATATTGGGTGTCGATTGACTTCAGTGGATTTTAGGAGAAGTTTAAATATCTTTAAAATTATAATGTTCTTATAATGATATTTACTATGTTGTCATATGTTTAAACCCACTCAAAATTGTTATAGTCTTTTACTATTGACTTCACTAATATTTTGAATCTTAATTCAAATTTAGCCCTATGTTTTAAAAAATAAATCAAAGAGCTTAATTTTAAATTTAATTACACTAATTAACTGTTTTGTATCACTAATATCCATTTCTGGCTTTGCCACTATATAAAGTCATAAACTAAAATATGACGAAGTATGTTAATATTGTTTATTCTTTGCTATCTTTTATAAACTATACAAGACAATCTCAATCATATCAGTAATTTAGACGTACAGCTTGACGACTCTAGTAATAGAAAATTGGTAGTCATGATGGTTCTAATGGATCTTCACTAAAAACGATAATTGGATCTATTCTCATTAAACTTTTGCGATTCGTTTCCACCATGAACTGAGAATTTTAAGGAAACTAATAGTTTCATTTTCATATAAAAAACAAAATAATAAAAAAAGTTTAGAATTTGAATGATTTGTTCATAAATCATAATAGAAAGATTTCGGGTAGCAAGGTTTATTTGGACCATTCAAAAAGTTGGCTCCAAATCTGCTCTTATTCTTAGGTCTTATTATTTATTTTAAATAAATAGAAAAAAATTCTAAAAATAAAAAAACTTTATAGATATATCTTTTACTTATAGATTGATATTTTACTTATAGATTGACAACCTATCAAATTTTATACAATTTCATTAATGTTTGATAGTCCATCAAAGAATGTTAATTTGAAACTGTTGCAAACATTAGTGAAAAATCGTTAAATTTGATAATTTTTGATGAAGTATCAAAAATTAATGAAATTATATGAAATTTGACGGACTATCAATCTACAAACAAAAGGACATATCTATATTTTTTTTTTTCTATTTTTAGATTTTTTTTTAAAAAAAATAAATAATAAAATTCTATTATTGTAGAGAAATAACACCAGATTTGAAGCCCAAAAAGTTAGATCAAACTGGCGCGCAACCCATACAATGCATAGGAACTTCTAATTTTGATAGCCGTGTAGGGAAAAATACAATGTCCTGATGCGGAACATCATACAATTCAGAATAATTCTTATTTAAATGAAAACAACGTTTTCCCATTCTATTTCTCATTGATAACACTAAAAATAAAAAAATGTGGACACTTGTAGAAAACTTAAAAAAAAATATTTTGTTATATATTGCAACGGAACGCAGATTGTGAGATACCATCTGCTATGGAATCTCCTCCTGCTATTGGTCTAATGTAAAGCTCGTTATTTTTTTTTTTATTGAAAAAATTAGAGTTAAGTTCTTAAATTTTATAATTATTCATAAAAATTCTCATCCGGATTTCAAATCCATGACTTCTCATGTAGATAATATTGCCTTTTATTACTAGACCAAAAATTGATTCTCCATTAATGCTATTTTATCAGAACACTTCTAGAGAAGCAGGGTGCGAGATACAGCAGTCTCAGCAGGAATGGGAATTTTGCAGTTGACGATGTCTGGACAATTTCTCGGTGGAGAGAGAGTTAAGAGGAGGAGGTGGCATTGTGACGTGAGGGAAGCAGGTCAGCACTGCTCACAAATATTATTTTTTTTTCTAGAAAATACATCTCGCTCTCCTTGGTGGTTGTAGTTTGTTCACATAGTATCATATTCATTTCTTTTAAGAATAACTTTGAAATAGTGGTAATTTTGAAAGAGTGATAGAATAATATTTTTTTTGGAAGAGTGGTAGAAGAGATCCATTGGTATTCTTGACTATTCGGAAGAGCGAAAATATCGTTTGAAAATATAGCGTTATAGTTAAAATATGAATAATTATGATACTAATAATGATGATAATAATAATAATAGTAAAATAATAATCATAATAGTAAGATAATAATAATAATAATAAAGTAATAAAAAAATAAAATAAAAATAATAATATTATAATAGTAATATAATAAAAATATAAACATAAACATAATATAGTAATATAAATTAGTTGACCCTAGAAAATTGTGAATATCAAGGCGCATTGTTTTCTTCAAACGATGCTAGGTGAGCACACTGGGACACTAATAAGAAATAGGTTTTATTCGTTTTTTCAATACACTTGATAATATTCAGACCTGTGAAATAGACTAAAACTAATATAACTAATCGGACACGCTTTTTTTTTCTAATATTGAAAGTTTGTACGTTAAAATATTTCTTTTGAGAGTTTTTTTTTTGTATTGTATTTTTAAATTGGAAAAAATATATCCAATCCCAACTTTGGTCCTCTGTTTTCCCAACGTTATCCCTTGGAAACCATTAGCGCGTGAAATATCCTTATCAAGGAAACGGAAAATAGGAGCAGCAAAATTGTGGCATTGTATTATTCGGACCCCATTTTATATAGTCCCTAAATTTACAAATTACAATGAACTAAGAAATAATACAGTTTACGTTAGAAAAACTGCAGGTTCAATGTACTTCCATGTATATGGTCCAATCAAACCAATAAACATGAAGCGCTTTGATTAAATGTATACTTGATTAGTTGACAAATGTGTTTAAAAATTAAAATTAAAAAGAAAATGAAATATTTAATTTCTTCAATACGAAAAGCATCAACATGTGTCTCAATTCAGAGAGCAAGTTTCTTGGGGCATTTTTGAATATTTTTAGCCAGCAAGCATGAAACTGCAAACTGGCAATGGAGCAGGTCAAATTTTTAAGCAAAGATACATTGAATTTCTCTGCCTATGATGTGTGTTGAATGCAGAACCAAAGCTGGAAGTTGAATTCCACTTTTGTAAAACAGTGGGCTAGCTGTCGGCTTATATTCATTATTTTAGGGAACCATTAGACCTTGAGGCCTTTATTTTTTTAGTAAATATAATGCACACCGATACCTAATGAGATCAACGACTGAGATGCTTTATGTGGTTTGATTAAGTCTTTGGACACAAGTTTATGTTATGCTGTCGACAACAATTGATGCTTCTCTGTCCTGTACTCTTGGTGTAAGCATGATGACGCATTCAAATTACAAATTGCTTATTAAATAATATAATTACATGTAACCATCTTCTTAGAAAAATAAATTTTCCTACATATTAACGTGTTCCTTTAAATTTTGGGTTATTCCAGTCATTATGGTTTCTTTGATTTTGAACCTGTTTCATCGAAAACAGAATGGAGAGTTTCGATTCTACTGTGGTATTTCTTCATGGCAAAAGAAAACATACTTTAAGTACCAGTATTTTGCGAATTATGACTCCTGATGATTCTGAAAAGGATGCCAGTAAAGATGAAAAGCGTCGATTAGTCAAAAGAGTTGCCCATTGGGTACACGAATACGCACTTTTTCTAAAAGCAGTAATCATACCTACTCCAGTATGCAATTTGGCATTTATAGCTTAGAATACATATCTTGTTTAAATTTCTTGAACTTTTCCTAATTTCAAAAACTAAAGAAGGTTAATTACTTCCGAATCATTAGAGAAGTTCTGTTAATTTCTCAAGAGTTATAATTACCTTGCCCATAAAACAGATACAAATATACAAAGCCAAAATAAGAAAGCGAGAGCAAGCAAAAAGAGCACTAACAATAACTTCCAAGATTTCCCCCCAAAAAAATTCCAAAAATAATGCTACCAATTCATTCCTACACAGTAATCCCTTTCAGCTCTTTCAAACGCACATGAAAAACTCTATTTAACTGTTCTTCAGAGTTCAGACGACACACAATCTCATCTTTGTGAACATTTAATTGTTCCAAACATTTGAATTGACGTGCATGTTTGTCAGAAGCCGGTCAAAAGGATCAATTGAAAATGGATCATCAAATCGGAGTAGTGCATCATCGAAATCAACAGTGGTTTCTGCACTACCAGAAGAAGATTGAATGCTTGGAGATAGCATATGATCATCCATAAGAGGCACGGGCCACATCGGATCTGTAAATGCCATGGTTTTTTGCATTGGTGTACTATTGCTTGGGACCTCCTCTCCGTGCATGATCTCTGACTCAGTTAAGTTGATTGGAGAAGAATTGGAGAAGGGCAAGCTTTGTGACTTTTCTGCTGAGAGATTTGAACTGAAGTCGATGAAAAAAGATGAATTCTCAGTCACTTGATTGTTGTAGAATTCTGTGCAGGTGTGATTTCCTATGTATGTTATCTCGTATTTTGACGGGTCATCCTCGCATTGCTGGACTTGCTTTGTTGCATGGCACTTCATATCATACTTGTTAGTGCATCTATAGTAGCACCTGGAAATTTGGAATCAGAATCAGGAAATCAGTGGTCTTGTTCTAGGTTGTGACTTTGTTACAACAAATTGTAAGGATTTCTTCAAGTGCAGGAATAAAAAATAAAATTTTGATAAAATCAGTCTTTTATAAATTTCTAATTCCTGTTATGTGCTATGAAGAGAATATTGAAAAATTGGAAGTTACCTTGGATACTTCAAACCTTGAATGTCCTTCTGTCCGTATTTCCTCCAAATATAAGTATCTTCTGGATTCTTGCGTACAACTTTTGTGTATGATTTAGCATCTACATTTCTACAAAGAATAGAGAAATAGAAGGCATATCAGCACCCAAAAGGATAAGGAGAGAAATAGATTTACTGAGAAACTAAAAATAAATCAAATAGAACATACATATTAAATAATGTACTGGGAAAATAAACAACAAAATCAGATACCTTCTCTTATCTCCACTCTGTTTTGCAGCATGAACCTTGCTTCTCTTATCATTAACAAGAGGAGTATTTTCTAAGCTATTAATAGCTTTAGACAGAGAACTCACTATCTCTTGAACAAGGAGTGCATTATCTCCTTGCATCAATGTGTCGAGCTGCAGAGCTGAATTGTGGCCTTTCTTCAACACATTTATCAAGTCTTCCACACTATCCATTTTCCTTAATTATTCCTCTCTGATTTCTTCCTTTAGACTTGAGATTGCAACGGGGCACCTTATAGTAGCCTTAAGGGGGTAAACTATATTATTTTCTTATCTTGTTTGACTCATGCATGTGTTGTATTTTAGCAATAAGGAACATGCCTCGCATATAAATAAAAAATATGCATTATGATATCTAAAATCTGCTACTTAATGCACAAGTTGAAAAAACATATTATTATATCGATTATTATTAATAGTTGTTGTTCCTACATGCATGATTTTGCAAAATAGTATGTACCTTTATGCTATTTCTTTTTGTCCACTTTTCTTGCAGTTGTTACCTTTTCCTTTAGGATTACTTTCTTCTTTCAATTTTTTTTGGCACTGAAAATCTTTTGTAATTTCAACGTTAAGTTCTTCTTTGACCAAAGCTTCTTTGATATGGATCTAATACCAATAGAATTATTTATATTCTCAAAGAGTTAACGGAATAAAATTTTTGGGTATGTTGGGACGGTGGAAGAATTAGTGCAAGGATAGCGATTTTTGGATTAGTGATTTTGAACAGTGTGAGTTTAGTGGTTTTTCAGAAAATATGAGCATAGGGGAATTTTTTTACTGTTCAGGTTAGTAATATATTATTTGGAAGGTAACTTGAGAATACTGACAGAGAAAATAAATAAAATAATAAATTATTTCTCTTTTTTTAATACTAATAATAATTATTTTGATTATTTTTATAATTACTATTAATATTTTTATTTATTACTATTTTTAATTTTTTATTTAATATTATTGATTATTATTCTATTTAATATTAAAAAATATTATTTCATATTATTATTTATTACCAATCATTATTTTATATAATACTATGATTATTATTTTATATATTTTATTTTTTAATACTAATAAGTATTTAATATTATCTTATGCTATTTCTACTCCTTATTAAGCACGCAAATGTCTTGATTATGTAACGATTCAGATTTTTTTATTGAATTGCTAGAGCTAATATCAGTCATCGGATTGAGTTATTCGTCAAATAATGTTACGATCTCTATGTACATTTGTGTTGAAGTTATAATTTTCTCTCAATTTTGATTGTTATACAAAATGCTATATAATTTAGGATTACAATTACTCTACTTTTTTCCTTTTTTTCTTAGATTGCCATCAATTATGAATTTTAATTTTTCTTAAATTCTGAATGTCATCTCAATTCTAAATTTATTTTACATTAATTATGAATTCATGATTGAAATTTGTATAATTACTAAATTATATTCATTTTTATTTCCTTTCTTTTCACATGAAGATATGAATTTTTATATTTTTAAAAGACATCACCGTAACAATAACGGATAAAATACTAGTTATTAATTATTATTGTATTTAGTAATAATGACTATTGTCTTTTTTATTATTTATTATTAATGTTTATCTAATAGTACTTTTTACTATTATCATTTATCATTATTAATTATTGTTGTTTTATTTATTACTATTTAATATTACTTTATTTCATACTAACTATTATTTTGATTATTATTATTTCATATTATTGGTTATTTAATATTACTTATATTATTATTTAATATTATTTTATTTAAAATAATTATTATTTTGATTATTAGAATTATTATTTCATATTGTTGCTTATTTAATATTACTTTTTATTATTGTTAATTACTATTTTTATTGAATACGAATGAATGTTATTATTCTATTATTAATTTTATTTAATATTAATAATTATTATTTTGATGATTATTTATCATTATTTTTCATATTAATGCTTATTTAATATTACTTTATGCTATTATTAATTATTTTAATATTTAATACTAATGTTTTTTATTATTTATTATTAATTTTATTAAATACTAATAATTATTACTTTTATTATTATTTATTGGTATATTTTAAAATATTTCTTATTTTAAATTATTTTTACTAATATTAATTATTAATATTTTATATTTTCTGAGAAGGAATGAATAAAAGAATACAAAGCTTCATTTTATTATTATTATTATCACTAACATCAACATTTTACTAATCCGCTAAATCAATATTTTGATGGTTTAGCAGAACAACACTATTTTGCAACTATTTTAATTTTCTAAATTATGTTTGAATGATGATACTTTTGAGGTTAGTGTCGCTATTCTAAGAATAGCACTAATCCCTACCCATCCAAACACACCATAGCAACAAGGTCCATATTTCAGAAATATTGGAGTATAATGTTATGTATAGTATACATCGCTTGCTATTAGAAATCAATTTCTTCAGTTTTAAATTCTAAATAATTAATTTGAACCATTCAATATGATCTCCATTATATAATCTATGCATACGAACCATGCTTGATAAATATCACCCTCTTATATTCACTGAATGAATTTGATGTTTTTAATTGTTCAATTAAAATGATCCAATTGTCTGCTGTTGCTACTAAGTTGAAAAGAAATTAAAACAGGCGTTAATTCCATTACAAATTAAGGACTGATCCCCTAATTGACATCGTACTGCATTTTCTTGCAAATAGCAGAGCGAAAAGCAGCCTGAAATCTTTTTCTCCAGCAGGTAAGATTCGGAGTAGCGACATCAAAATGATTTAAGAATATTTTTTTAGATTGAGTATGAATTAAGATTTTTTGGTCCTTTATAGATTGGTTCAGATATGAGTTAATCTGACTTGATCCATTTAATTATATTATTTAGATTTTTTTATGATTTAACATCAATTGAGGCTTATAAATACACTAATTAAGATAAATTATAAATTAATTAATATTTAATTTCTTAATTAATATAAAATAATTAATAAATATTATATTATTTTGGTCGGGTTTAAACCAGATTAATCCATTAGCCTTTTGGATTGGGTTGGATCAAAGAAATTTTGGCCCGATATTAAACAGATGGAATATAATCAAGTTAATAATAATAATAAAATAATGATGATCCTATATAAATCTGAGAAAATTTTACAAATTGTTCTTCCTTCTGAAATTTTGAAACAGTTTGCCCCTCCTAATTTATTCAACAAAATGTCCACATTTTCCCCTTCCCCTTGATGCTGTCTTACTTTCACTAATTAAAGTTAAGTATGAAAGGAAATCTAATTATATGATGTTTTACTCAAACAATTTGACATAATATTAAAATGACTAATGCACCTTATCTAATTTGTAATTAAGAAAAAACATAATTTTAGATTTACATAAGAAACTACAATAGTTCATCATTTGTACTTTTCATTATAGATCGAACAATTTTTTTTGCTCATTTCTCACAAAAGTAAAAGAAAAAACAGAAAGTAAAAAATGATTTGACTAGTATCGACGTAAGATAATTTCACTAGTATCTTCCTTCGTTCATATTAAATCCAAAACTTCATTGCCTCCGTGAGTGAGGGAAAGATTGTAGGTGCAACTTATATCATTGACTTTTCAAATTATCTTTAATTTTATACTTAATAATAATGATAATTTATATTTATATTTATTACCTTTCAACTAATTTAAATCCATAAATATTTCATTCAAATTATCACTGTTGACACCACTCATATTTTAAACTAATAAAAAACAATAAAAATAATTTAATTATATTAAATGATACCACTGAGATATATTTCTCATTCCTGAGTCCGCCACTGGTTTCCATAATGTTATTCTCTAAATAGCGATTAAGTTATGATTAATTTATTATTATAATTATAATTATTTATAATTATTTTTATGATTATGATTATATTTTTATTATTATATTATTATGATTATGATTATGATTATGATTATATTATTATAATTATGACTATAATTATTATTATCATGATTATGATTATCATTATTATATTATGATTATATTATGATTATATTATTAAAATTATGATTACTTATTATTATTATATTATTATAATTATGATTGTAATTATAATTTTTTATTATTATATGACTATATTATGATTATTTTTATATTTTTATTATATTACTATTATAATATTATTATTTATTATGATTATTTTTTATTACTTTATTATTATTTTATTATGTTGTATTATATTATTATATGTTGATTATATTTATGATTAATTTATTATTATATTATTATAATTATAATTATTTATAATTATTTTTATGATTATGATTATATTTTTATTATTATATTATTATGATTATGATTATGGTTGTATAAGATACAAGTCAGCAATTAAACATAAGGTCATCTTCTATGCATATTATGTTTTATCCTTTGTGCTACTACATAGTGTCTCTTTGTATTATAAATTCAATAATTTGTATTGACCAACGGAGAATGCCATCTTTTTTGTTTTTGTTTTTATATGCTTAAATAAAGGAAAGAAAATTAGTTATCTCAATAAAAAAATTGAAAAAGGAAATGAGGAAGTCTTATTATCTTAGTACCCGGTACCATATATTCCAATTTAACCATAATCTCATATACATGCACAGAAATATCTATAACCGCGTATGAAATTGTTAAAAAAAAAAATTAAATGAAATGATAATCTAATCTCACATCTGATCTTAGTTCAACATACAGCTAACCTAAGTAGCAGACTACACATATGTATTGAAGATGCCCATAAAGAATTTATGCCATTAACGGGAGATGATGGGCAATAATCAGTTTTTTTTTTTTTGTCAAACAAAGCAGGAAGAGAATTAGAGAAGAAATTAAATAAAACCAGGATGAGAAGGGCGAAGAAATTAAATTAAATTCAATAACCATTTTTTTTGACAAATTCATATTTGTGCCAAAATAAAACCAGAAGAGTCAAAGGACTGAAAAAAATAAGAAATTAAATACGGAAGTTAATTCTGGATGAGAAGGGTGAAAGGGAGGGAAGGGGGAAAATGGACCTACAGAGGCATTTTGTTGAATAAATTAGGAGCGGCAATTATTTCAAGATTTCAGAAGGAAAAAAAATTCTTGCGACGTCAGAGCAAAAAACCCTTGTCCTCTTTATACGGGGGAACAAGAATCTGGACATTTAATTGAAGGAAGCCGATGACAAAGAGAAAAAAACAACCAAACAAAGAAAACATAAAGATATTATGAACAAATAAATAAATAATGCAAGTTGGTGACGCAAACGTAAGAAGGATCTGACGTTATTTTATGACGTATCTACTAACAGCTACTGTGACCATCCTTCTTCTTCTTTGATGATGCATTGTTTGACCTGATGGCTCCATTGGCTGATTGAATATAGAATATAGCGAACGATCCGATACGCTTTCTGATGGATTCTGATCTTATGCTTTATCGTATAGCGCAATACTTAGTCCGTTAGATTATTTCAAAATTCGTGCTATCACAGATTATGAAAGATCCAACAGTTTACATATGCACTGAACAGTGGTGTGCAGAAGACAATAACTGTTCCTTTCTGATTGGATATAAATATAGTAATATATATGCATGTACAAAAATATTTTGATGGTGGATTCATGACAAAGTGAGGTACACGTCTGGATGGGGTTTGTACTAATTAAGCCCTGCATCCGGCCATAGTGTGGCAGCCAGCTCACCAGGAAATGCTATTAGAACTCTTGTTTAAGAGAAGGGGAATCTAACCATCCTACACATTTTTCTATTAAGTACTTCAGATCCTTTAAATAAGAGAAATTTCTCACCACTTCATTGAGTTGTTAATAATTTATTTTTGTAAATTTCTAAAATTGTTTCCAATTTCTAATTTCATTTTGCAATTAAATTTGAATATCAATGTATGTGAAGATAGACTATATATGATTACATAAAAATAAAAACATATTAGCTCTTTAAAATAATCGATCAAACATATATATACAAATTGTTGACTGGCCGGGCTAACCATGGGCGGCCCGTGTGGGGTCAGCAGGACCCTAAGCTTCTTTTGCCCCCCTCTTGACTTGTGAAGACTTTTCTTCTCATTGAACACTTGAGCTTGAAACAGTAGCGTACTAGTTCCTCTTGTTTCTTTTTTCTTTTTCCTACTCTCGAATATTTGAACCTTTGTCGTACAATTGAAATATCAAAATAGAGCAGTTATCTTACGGCTATGTTAATGTTCGGTAATAGCCGTAAGATAACTGCTCTATTTTGATATTTTAATTGTTTTCGATATTGGTATTATTTTTCAAATTGAAAAATGCTTTACTATACATCCGGATTATTCATATTCGTTTACGTAGGTTTTCTAGAATTAAATAACACACAACACATATTATTGATTTCTCACAGTTCATATATATTTATTATTGCATATTTTCTTACTGAAAAAAACACAAAATCTTACTTATTCTTATTTGATCAGAAAACAAAATAATAATTAACATCTTTTTTTTCTTAGATAAAAATGAGGACGAATTAAGGCTTCAAAATTTATAAAATTTTCTCTTATAACACGTCGCGGATCCTGAGGTATTAATTACTCGCTGTTCTGTAATCAGTACATGGTAAAAGCTCGTATTGTTTCTCGATACCAAAGTTCATGGGTTAGAACAAATGAACATTTGCATGTTGCTTTCGGTATTTCCTTTTTCTTCTCTTATCAATATCAATATTCATGGAGTAGACATACGAATAGATAGTTTGGTTAGGTAGTACCGGTGGTACCGGTACAGTACCTTGGAAGTTTGTAAATATTAATCTTTTTTACATTTTGTATTTATTTCTTGTAATATTGGTCACCTATCAGTGGCCTTATGGGGCTTGATCCTCATCTTCTAGAGAGAGAGTGACTACGGTGATTCCATAAGCATTTCGAACCGAAATGCTTACGACTCAAATTTTAAAATCCCGTACTCGTAAATTTCATTTTAAATATCTGAAAAGATTCTTCATATCATAATCTTGTAGATTATCAATTTTTATCAAATTTGGAGTTAGTTTACTATACTTAATAATTTTTTTAAAATGGCTCTAGAAATAATTAAAAATACCAATTTTTGTAGGCCAAATTTTGCTATCTTTTAAAAATCATTAAGCATAGTAAACTAACTCCAAATGTGATGAAAATTGATAATTTACAAGATTATGATATGAAAATTTTTTGAGCTATTTAAATTAAAATTTCGGGCGTGAGATTTTGAAATTCGAGCCATAAACACTTGACCGAAGTGCTTATGGAATCACCGTAGCTAAACTATATATATATATATATATATATAGAGAGAGAGAGAGAGAGAGAGTGTGTGTAAAGATACCGTGAGTTTAAGCTCACGGAGGCTTCCGTGAGCTTAATTCAAAAAATATATTAAATCGTTTCTAAATTTTAATTTATCATGCTCAATAAATAAGCATATTAAATCATCTTTAAATTTTATTTTAACATGCTCATTAAATTCTTTATATGAAAATCTTGTGGGATGCAAAAATTTGAAGTGTTTTGAGTTTTCTAAGTTATATTTTTTAATTTTTGAAAATGAGCTCTAAAAAAAATAAAATATTCAATGTTTGAACATCATTTTTAAAAATTAAAAATGATGACTTAAAAAGCTCAAAACACTCTAAAATTTTGCATCCCACAAGATTTTCATATAAAGAATTTAATGAGCATGATAAATTAAAATTTAGAGATGATTTGATTTACTTTTTGAGTTAAATTCACGGAAGACCTCTGTGAGCTTAAGCTCACGGTATATTTCTCTCTCACTCTATATTTTTTATATATATATATATATATATATATATTCATGGAATTAGAACAAATGAAAAATTGCATTATTTTTCGCATGTTGCTTCCGTGTTTCCGTTTTCTTTTTTCTTATCAATGACAATACTTCTAATTTGACATACATAGAGTTACAGCGGAAATAATATATTTCATGATCAATTCTCTTAGGCTGTGTTTGTCATTCCTCTTATCTTCCAGAATTTAGTGGAAGATCACTCTTTTGGAATAAATCTTCTTTCACTCTATTTCAATTTTTGAGAAGAAGAAGTACAACAATGTGAGAGACAATATTTTTATAATAGTTGAAAGACTAATTATTGGTATTTCTTTGGAAGATTTTTATCTTCCAACAATTTGATGGAAGAAGCTATTCCAATTTTTTTTTGAAGATCTTCCACTTAATTCTAATGATGTTTGGAATTTTTTTCTGGAATAAATCTTCTTCCACCTAATTTCGGAAGTAAAAGGCAGTACCAAAAGGACCCTTAATTCTTAAATCTCTCTCTCTCTCTCTCTTCTTATTTTTGAAAGGTTAAATGTGAAATTAAACATCATGGATTACATCAGCCATCATCCATGTAGGTGTCAATTGATATGGTACAGATCAAATGAAGGTATTTTACTATCATATCTATTCAAAATTATTCTTATCCATATTTTATCATTATCCGTTGAAATAAATAAATAATAAAATTATAACAGATGCTAATAAATGATATTAATATATTAATTAGTTTTATAGTCATTTATAAGAAATATCTAAACTCATTTCTTTCATACAAATACATCTCTATTTTGCTAGTATGAAATCAAAATATAATTATGCAATAAATTTTAACTTGAGCCATTTCAAAATAAACAAATTAAAAAAAATCATCTCTTGACAAACTTTTTTAACTAGAAAATAAAATATATTAAAATCTCAAATAACATCTCTTCTAAAATAAATTCTTATATTATCTCGTCCTATCATTTTAAGAAGTACTCTACTAAATATTATTTAAGCATTATAAATTATTTAAAAAATATAGGAGAAATATTAATAAGATAATAATTATAATTTATAATCATTAACTCACATAATCCCGAGCACATAGAAAAAATATTATAGGAGATAATTAATTATATTAAAAATAATATAAATTATTTTTTAATAATTATCCTATAGGACAAATATGTACAAAATGATTTTTACCCATTCTCTTATCCATTTATTTAATGAAAAAATCTTATTTATGCTCATATCAAATCAGTTAATGAAAAAAAATATCTTTTTATATATCCATCTTATCAAATATGACATGGATAAAATAAATAGGTAAAAGTTTATCATTGACACCGCTATACATCCATGAGACCTGAATAGACCCACTTACATTATATGTTCTACTGATCAAAAGTTATTTCGGTCCGATAAGCTATTTCTATATTAATTAAGAATGTTTCATCCACCTCTACATCCGTAACAACCCTATGAAGTAATGCTATAGCCGGTGCATGTTCTTAATTTCTTAAATCTCAATATGCCAATTTAGATATTTTCCTTTAACAGTGACATACATATAAAAAATACAGCGAGAACAATATTATATTGCTCGTTAGCACCAACAACTTTGGGCATGGCAAAAAACAATTACAAGTTTCTTCTATTATATAATCACAAATTAAGCAACTTGGTAATAGCCCAAATATGGCAAGCAACTTGTATTTATTTTAACAAGAAGGCAAGAGTACCTTTTGTTGGCCCTTCACCTCCACATTGGGGTACCTCGACAAACTATCAATTGGGTTTTTCATTTACCAATGAAGGATTTTCCCTCCTCCAGTTAATGTTTCCTCCTATTTTTTTACACAAAGATACTACATTTATTCCAAGTTGGAAATTAATGGCATCTCAAGTGAGAATTGAAGACCTGCAAAGAGGGTGCCATCTCACAGCCTTGGTTAAACAAGAAGGGTCCGTTTGGCAAATCAAGAAATAGCTTTGGAAGAGTGGTAATTTTAGAAGAGTGATAGAATAGTATTTTTTTTGGAAGAGTGGTAGAAAAGTGATATTCTTGACTATTCGGAAGAGCAAAAATAGAATAGTTAAAATATGAATAATTATGATACTAATAATGATGATGATAATAATAATAATAATAGTAAAATAATAATCATAATAGTAAGATAATAATAATAGTAAAGTAATAAAAAATAATCATAATAAATAATAATATTATAATAGTAATATAATAAAAATATAAACATAATCATAATATAGTAATATAATAATAAAAAATTATAATTACAATCATAATTATAATAATATAATAATAATAAGTAATCATAATTTTAATAATATAATCATAATATAATAATCATAATCATAATCATGATAATAATAATTATAGTCATAATCATAATAATATAACAATAATCATAATCATAATAATATAATAATAAAAATATAATCATAATCATAAAAATAATTATAAATAATTATAATTATAATAATATAATAATAAATTAATCATAAATATAATCAAAATATAATAATATAATACAACATAATAAAATAATAATAAAGTAATAAAAAATAATCATAATAAATAATAATATAATAAAAATATAAACATAATCATAATATAGTAATATAATAATAATAAATTATAATTAAATAATATAATCATAATCATAATCATAATCATAAAAAATAATTAAAAATAATTATAATTATAAATTAATCATGACTATAATCAACATATAATAATATAATACAACATAATAAAATAATAATAAGTAATAATAATCATAATCATAATCATCATAATATAATAATATAATAATTAATAATCTTGATCATAATAATAAAATAATAAAATAATATATTATATTCATAATATAATAATATAATATTAAAATTATATTTATATTAATAATAAATAATATAATAATACTAATGGTAATAATAATATAATAACAATAATGATAATAATAATAATAATAATAATATAATGATAAAATAATAATAAATAATAATCATAATATTGATATAATAATAAATTATAATCATAAATATAATATAATAATATAATAATACTAAATCTTAATCATAATCATAATATAATAATATAATACATCATAATCAAATAATAATCGCTATTCCGACGAGAGCTAATCCGGTATTCCACCTATAAGTTGGTATACTGGATTAGCACTATTCCGCGCTCTTCTACTTAGTCTAAAATTAATTTAGCAAATTCATTCGTCGGAATAACTATTCTATTCTAACTTTTTGCTATTCCATTGAGTGTCAAACACTCCCGAAGAGATTAGCAGTTCTGTAGTTGGTTTACTCTCAGGAGATGAAAGAAATTCCTTCGCCTCTTCCCTGGATAAATTGGTTGGGTTCAACAAGAGTTGTACCAAACCAAAAGCAGCAGTTATTCCAGTCTCAGTATGGACAGGATCAGGTGTTGATGGCCGTTGCTCCCTTAAGAGGGATAGACAGGACACAGCTTCAAAAGAGCACCAAAGAAAGTACGGATAGTATATATATTATGTCAGCCTTATTGTCTTTTTGAAAATGAGTGAATTTATAACCTTTTGTGATTTATTTTTTAAATAAATTGAAGTACCGCATCTCAAATCACTTATAATCAAAAGGTTTGAGGAAGTACAATGGGTCAAACTCCCCATATCGATAAGGATCCACGACTGAAGGTTTGAAATATGTCAATTCCGTGTTTATTCTTTCCAGTAAATTGAGAAGATTATAGCCGAAAACACGAAATGCAGTTTTCCTTTCTTTGTAGTATTCTTCGTCTTGGCCGTAGTATTCTATATGGTTGTTAATGTGCCAACGAAGATTTTTACAACAAGTTTCTAAACAAAGGTTGTAAAGGTGCTGGAACTCTTGATTTAATTGAGAGTCATTTGATGTAAATTTAGTTATTAATATTTAAACTCAAGTGGTACAACAATTTTTTATATATGTTAAGAAATTCTTTTAATAGATTTCTTTGGAGGTATATATTGAAAAAAATGTAGTAATGATCAAATGTACTATTTTTAAATCTACTAATGATAAGAAAATATCATCTAATACTATTTTTTAATATATATATATATATATATTTTTATATTTTGAATGATTGTTTCGAATATACGAGAAAGTTAAATGTATTTCAAACTTAAATGTACATTACGAATACTCATATATAGACGGGACTGTTTGTTTGGCCCAAAATAATTTAAAATATATGTCCAAATTACTATCTATGCTTTCTTTTTGAGAGAAATGGTAAAATAATACTTATGATTTAATTATTGCAAATATATATTTTATCCTAAAATTGTAACTCTTCCTATGATATACATTCTTTTCTATTTGTGCCATATTAAAGCTTCAATAGAGCTCTTTAATAGATTGGAAAACATATTAGACAAAATTCTGAAGGACATCAACTTTTTTTTAGATAATGATGGAGATCATCCCATTCAATTTTAAATTGTTCATAAAACTTCTCAATCCGATTTACAGTCCACCCCCCCCAAATAAAATGTCTTTATCACTAGATTCCTCGGAAAATTTATTGAAAACGTAATTAAACACAATAATATTTTTAAGCGTAGAGATGATAGGGATTCAAACAGCTGTGAAAGGAGGCGAAACTAGTTTCCATTTTATCCCGACTCCCGATTTAAAAAGTTCAATTTTTTTTTTGGATTTTAGATTGTATATGCACACCAGTACAATATACAAAGTCTGCAACATTAGAAATATCAATGTTTCATCCATAATTCTAAGCATGTATTATTAGGCACGGATATCTGCATGTCGCAGTGGCTTGATGTAACCTAATAAAATTTCCATTAGTCCACGCATAATTAATAGAAAATAAAACAAAGAAACAAGAGAAATAAACCTTGAATTGGTTGGTGTTCCGAAGCTTCAATGGTTTATGCAATATTAAATGTTTTCATACCGTGTGGGTGGTTCTGGTTCCCAACGGCCTTTCAGTTGCTCAAAAGTTTATTTTCTTTTTATTCTACAAAATGAAATACGCAAGCAGAAATAATTTATTAATAAATGAAAATTGAGGAGGAACACTTTCCAAAAAATCAATAAGTTAAGTCCGATTGAACAATTTTTATGAAAGAATATTTTATAAGAAAAAGTTCACTATAAGAAAATTGTATAAAAACATAGAAATGAAGGATGAGAATACAAGCCCACACACACAACGTCCTGTTATACGATGTAAAATATGTTGATTAAAGCTTAGCATACCAGGTATATTAAGTTGACCTTAAAATATTTATATATTCACTTGACCCATCCTCACTGGATTCGAGATCCAATCTAACCCAAGTGGCGCAATACTTGCCAGCATATATTGGATAAGTCAGCAACTTGAACACCGCCTCTCCAATCAATACCATCCCTTGAATTTTGAACGTGCAATCTTAAATTAAACTCCTTACATTGTTGATAGGGTCCAATAATTTGAATATGACTTTCCTTTAGGTTTGGTATAGCCGACGCCTCAGATATCCCCGGAGATAGAAAGTAAAAGCTTAAAACATCACTGCATGCTTCAAATGAAGTCTACAAATAAAAGTCCTAAACTTACAGAAGAGGACACTTATTTAATTATAGACTCTTTGGTACAGGAGGACATTTATTAATTATAAAATTTTTAAATTACAGATTATATATTTAGTTTTGTACTCAGATGTAATTTTTTTTTTCTTTAAAACAAGTATATTTTAATGTTACAGCTTTTTTTGGGTACTCAGATTTAATGAATTTTCCTTAAAAGAATATTTTTGTATTTTTTTCATCCCAACAAAAATCTCCAAAAATGGGTCCCCCACTGTGTTCTCTTCCAACTTCTCATTTTCAACAATATTTCTATTTTCAAATCTGCTCCCAATTGTTTTATGTTCCAACTTTTTATTTTCAGTAATATTTTTATTTTGATAAGTTATATATTCCATTATTAGATATGAACACCCCAATAACTAATTATGAATATTTCATTGATTAGATATAAATATTGCTTATTTCAAGCATAAAAACCCACATCAGTATTTTCATAATTTTCGAATAAAGCGCTAGACATGTACGTATAATTCAACAATCATTAAGATACGTACTAAATGTAAATTTTTCACGAAATGTTTTTTCTTATTTCACATTTCACTAAGAAATCCAACAAACAAAACAAAAAAAGTGTAGAAAATATTGAAATTAAGTTTCTTTTGATGAATTATCTCTATGGTAAATAGAACTAATAATTTAATAAGTTTGATTGATTGATACTGGTTGCTTTTCTATTATGATGAATGGATGAAACAATTGCTAATTTGATAGCCGCTTCATAGCTATAAAAAATGAACAAAATATCTCGTTTTAATTAATTGTCTGATTATCAACCATGTTAGAAAAAAAATACAAAATTTATATTAACCGAATTCAGTATAAGTTCAATGCACATAAGTGCCCTAACTATATTTCGAATTGTTATTCAATAAACAAATATTGAATGTGAATACTTCAACAAACTGATATAAACGTTGCAAAATAATTAATTGTTTTGATCCCATTTTTGTTTGGAACAATTCATCACCTGAGGGACAACAATTGAACGGAACCATTTTTGTTCGCCCGCTTCTTAATTTTTCACCTGTGGGATATCATCACCCTAGGGTGTTAATAGGTCTAGTCATCCTTATTTTATTATTTGATTTGATCCAAACAATTAAAAATGGAGCCAATTTTTTTTTATCTGACCGATCCTAACGGGTCAGGGTCGATCCATATCTGACTTGTAACAGATTAATTTTTTTATCTATATCTAATTTATTTCTCGCATTATTTTGGATCGGATCAAATTGACCAATCATATTGGGTCAAATTGTTCACTCGTCTTCTAAACCGTGGGATTTAAACCTCTTCTAATGATTCTCTCTCCAGCATTTACAAAACTAACTTTTACTTAATCCGATGCAACCACGGATATTGATCATTACCTCAAAATATAATCTTAGCCATTATGCATGCATATCCTTATCTATTTTAAATTGATAAAAATTTTAAATCACTTGGAATGAATCAATTATTAATAAAAATATGAAACAAATAAATTGTATAGATCTTATGAGTTCTTACTATTTTCAATAGAAATATTACATTATTCCAATATATTTTAATTTTTTCATCTAATATATTTATTCTCTTTTAATTCTTATTCTCATACACAAGAAAACATGAATTGCATAAAATTACGTTATTTGTAAATAGCATATATTAAAATTGATTTTATTATTTTTATTATAATTTTAAAATAAAATAGTGCACATATTAAAAATTTGAACAATATATCTCTGACTAAAAAAATACTAAATAGCACCTTATGAATAATCTCGAAGGAATTATTTTGTAGTCAAATTAAAAGATTCTTAACTTAACAAAAATAATGATGGTTAAATTCATTTTAACTTACATTATTAGTTAATTATTGGAATAAATTATTTTAATAAGGATGTATTTTATAATTCTATAATAAATAATTTTTGTAATGTCATATTTAATAATTCATTGTCTTTAAGAATAAGGAGTTTTGAGTTTTCTATAAGGAATCATATAATTTAATTTTCTTGCTAGAGACTACCAAGTGGCATGTTTTTTCAAAATTTAAGTTGGAGCAAAATGGGGAATAAATTATGATATTTTTTGTGATTCTCTTTTCTCTGTTCTCTTGCGCCATCATTTCCGTTTACAAATTCAGAAGTGGACATTAAATAGTAATGAAAATGTTTTACAGCATAGGAATGTTTTGACATTCTGTATATATCACAAAAAAATATCATAATTCCTATGGTTTCTCACAACTCTCTTAGTGAGTCCCACAATATTTGTTTGTCATATTTTATGGCTATTACATCGGAAAAAGAGAAAAGTTTAGTGTTTTAAATGATGGAGATAGAATCAATAAATTATATTTAAATCCAACGTTTTAGAAGATGAGTGAACAATCAAATTGTTCACGCATGGGTGCACCCACCTTGCTCCTACCATGTGTTTGACAGATTACATGTAACTATCAACATATCTGGATACATCGTATCTTGACATAGAAGGGGAGCCTCTCTTATCGTAGTCACGTTCCTGTTTTTCGAAAAATTAAGATAAGTTGCTAATTAGATAAGAATTCTCTAATCATCGTGAATAATGCCCGCCATTTCATCGGTTTATAAAATACATCAATTGTGGTCATGATGGGCCACATTTGAGGAATCAAAGGTAAAGATAACCTAAATTATACCACCACTTGTATCCAACAATATTATAATATTTCCACTGATTCTACAAACTTAGCTAATTTTTTCGGTAATAATTGCATCCTTTATCCACTCTAAGGCCCTTAATTATTTACATTTCGAATATGTTGATATCTTTACAGTTACTTATAATTCACAATAAAGGTGTCAGTAATTATAATTAAAAATAAAAGTTTTCTAAGTTGGATTTTTAGGATTAAAAAAGTACTAACGTGAAAATTTTTATTTTTATTTTACAAAAAAAAGAAAATGTACACAATATTTTGCATATTTTATATACTTGTTAGTATATATAAACATTTTTCAAAAGCAGATAAGAGATACAAAAGCTGACTTGCAAGAATGATTTTTTCTTATTGTTCCCTTTAATTATGTTCAGATATATGAAATTGCAGGTGCTACTATAGATGCACCTATTACCGTGACAAGAACTGTAAAGCAACAAAACAGGTCCAACGTCAAAATTACTCAGACCCACCTCTGTACAGAGCGACCTACTTCTACCAGCACACATGCAATTTTCAAGTTCCCATTTCAACCATACCAGCAATCAGTTATCAGCAAATGCTCGAATTTTCTGCAGGTTCGAGCCTCAGCATCCAAAGAGAAAGCAAGAAGGTTCTGAACCAATTGGAGGAGTTCAGTTTGACATCAGTAGATAAATTGGTCCCGTCAAGGGTGAATACACGGGCTGGTTCCGATGTTGTTATTGATCATGACATTGGTTTCGGATCTATTTGGTTTGATTCGACCTATTCTAGTTTGAGTTTTTGTGCGTCTTCAAAATACTTTTTTTTTTCCTTCTAGAAAATAGATAGACATCAGCAAATTACAGGAGCCCCAGACGCCTGAATTCCATTGTTTTTTATTTTATTTTAGATCAAAGGACGGATGGACTCGTCCTTCATTGTTTCTTGAAAGAAAATTTCAAATTTACATCTCATACAAAAGAAAATTATCTAACTAACTGCGTACCTACCTACCTCTTTTGTAAATTTTCAAGACTAATTGATTAACTACTTGATATATATACATAACAAATGGAAATCTTTTTTGTTGAATGAAATCATTTTACTACATTTAAGGCCCATCTTTAGTAGAGTTGCGTGAATTGCGTGAAGGCTTCTAAAATTTGTACTATTTGTGTTTTTTCCAATTTTTTTTTTATCATACTCTATTTTATTGTTACTATCCATGCACATGCAGCCAACATCCAGCACCTCATGGGCGATCAGGTATCATTTAATTTTGTTTTAGCAACATACAAAATTTAGTATATTAACTACAGACCACGTGATTTTTCGGTTTCAGGAAAGCTTCGCACAGTAAATATTTACAATATTAAATGGGGAAGATGATAGGAGAGTAGAGTTTTGTAATATTTCCAATTCATAACTTTTTATAATTTTTGATAATTTTTGATAATTTTTGATAATTTTTTAATATTATTTAATTTTTAAATAATTAAAAATATAAAATTAATTCAATGAAAATTATTATTTAAAAAATATCATAAATTTATTTTTTAATTTTTATAATTTTCTAAATTTGTAAAAAAAAAAAAAATCGGACCGGTCCGTGCTCGACCCATGGGGGCCCGACCCTCGGGGGTCAACAGTGGGATGGATTGGATTTTTCCGAATTTGGTCCGCGTAGACCCATCCCGTATGGACCGTGCCAACCCGTAGCCCAGTCGGGTTTGGTCCGGACCAGACTGGACCGTCCCGTTTGCATAACACTATATAGGAGAGTTAATGTCTTATTTGTAAATTCTAAATAAACAAATTAATTGTTTATTGAAGTGTCTCTGAAGGGAGTGTTCTGAATAGTTTACTAATTAAGCAATATTAAAAAAAATCATGACAATTTTTTATATGATATAATAGGTTTATAATTACAAATTGATGCTCTATCAAAAACTAACATTCAATTGATTATGTAGTAAAGTTTTAACTCTAGGATACATAGTAGGCCAAATCCATAAATGATAAAAGCAGAAATATATGAGATGCATCGATTGTGAAAATACCTTTGCACAATTGTTTGCCAAAACATCAAAAACAATTGAATCGATCCAATCCGTCTGATTGAAATCGGACGAGTGAGATATCACACCATATCCATAAAAGACGGGTCTGGCCGACTGGGTATATTGGATAGAAAAATTTACATTCCGGCCCAAAACATTTGTATAATTTAAAATGCACAGATCCGTGAATGGTGGTGGCAACTTATGCTAATCCTTGAATATATATGGGTTGTATTTACCTATTATAATTTGCTCTCCGCCAACTTAAAATATTAGAGCTAGCTGGAAAATAATTATCAAATCTAAAGTAACCTGATGTCAGTATCTCCTCCTCCTCAGATCTCCTTTCAGAGGCTAACTTCTGAAGGGAGTCAGAGAGAAGAAATTAACACAATATTGCAAAGCGAGAGAAAAAACCTTGTACATATTATATACAATGGAAAATGTGAATCGTTCTCAACGCACTCAATCGGAACTGGGATTGGGAGAGGTGATGAACGATTTGCAAAGAGGGCTCGATTCGGCGAGCTACCTCGACGTGTTAATCCAAGATGGAGCAGGATCGAACGCTCAAGTTCTCATCCAAGAGATAAGGGGTTGCTTTTCTAGAGCTATGACTACCTTGAAATCTTCAGGTCAAGCTGATGAGTATCTCAATCAGCTTCAATTACCTTATGCTACTTCTCAGAATTACACTGCCAGTGCCATCCAATCCAGTCCTAGAAGAAGAAATAGGCCCAGGTACGCAATTAATGCTCTTTAGTTTTTAATTACTATATGTTGCAGTTCTAAAAACTTTCTGCCTTTATTAGAAGTCTCTTAATTAATTCATATTTGATCGTTCTTTTTGGGATCTTCCGCAATAAAGGCTGAGTAAATTTTGTAACATTTTCATTATTGTTTAATTTTTGAAGATTAAATGAGGTGATCAATTTCAGGGTTTTGGGTACGAGTACCTCACAGGAAAAGGTACTTTCAGAAAATCCAGATGATTGTTATTCTTGGAGGATTTATGGGCAGAGAGAAATTCAAAATTCAAAATATCCAAGGTACGTACATACAAATCTTTCTTGTCTCTTTCATTCAATATTTAACAAGTCATGAAAAATGTTACTGTTGCACAAACTATGTAAAATATAGGATGAATTGTAAAAAGGGTCTGTTCAAATCAATTCTCGTTACAATTTGTAGAAACATAGAAAAAGTAAAGAAGTAGGACTCAGAGCCAAGGAGATAAATTGGGGATAACGAAGGTTTAAAGTTATCCCATATTTAGATGAGGATAAAGTCATGCCATATTCAGAGGAGGATAACTTATATCTTCTAATTATCTTCGTTTCAACGAAGCCTAAAAGTTGAAGTTTGCAATTTCTTTCTTTTGTTCAAACCCAGCGAAAACCTTTAAGTGATGTGAGATTCAATATCATTTTTGAAAACTTTAGAATAAGGAAGTTAGGGACTTATTTTTGTTCAAAATAGCCATTAATTAACTTGAGATAGCAAAACAATAATCCGGTTAGCAGCTAGTTTAAAACACTGATTCACCCATTGAAACACCGAATATATAAGGTTTGGAAATGCTCACCAAATTAGATTACTACTATAATGCTATTGATCCATCCAAATACAGGTAAGGTTTGGAATTACCTATGTTATTTTACTTTCTTTTGCCATATTGTTCTACGATTTCATGCCCTCATTCAGCAAATATAAGCAGATAATTCAAGATCATATTCATACTCCTTAAGTGTTTTATATATTAAAGTTGGTTAATAGGGGTTCCCAGATTTAACATTTATTACAGTTCCTAATTAATTTCTGTTTCAATGATTATTGCTTATATTAATTACAAAATTATTGCTCATGTTCATATATAGGTAATGTTTCCTGCTTTTATATGTCCACACCACCAAACTATAGGGAATCAAGCACTTAATTTTCATTAAAGGAACCTAATTTCCTTCAATAAAGTGTAATTTTTCCCTTGCAGGCTCTGCTATGAGTGCGCTTACAAAGAAGAATTAAATTGCTGTGCAACAAAAACAGTGTGGCGCTTGGAAGAACATCCATCCATGTATGAAATAGTTTACTGTGGACAACACACATGCATGCAAAAAACAAACGAACAGGATTTCCAAAATTCTCAACTTAATTTCAGTTCAAATTTCAAAAGCTCTTATGCTTCCACATCAGATGCATGAAGGCAACGGCGATTAATTAAAAGAGAAGAAAAATATTTGCAGGAAACAATGCATTATTTTTATTAAGTTTTTATGGCCATGTTTGGTTTTGTCAGTTAGGGATGCCTAGAATTAATTTTATGGTTTAATTTCTTTATTTTCTCAAGTAATTTTGCTATTCAATTTTTTTCTTAATTTGTCTTGTAGAGCCTTCTATATAAACACTTGATTGATATTTGAAATTGCCAGTTGACAATCGCTGCAGACCAGAAAATCACACATGCACCTTGATTTTTTAAATTATTTTAAACGTACATGCATTTAAATAGAATGTATATATGCATGTTTACACATGCAAGTCCGAAAATGTTTCATCAAATCTACTGCCTTTGTTAACTTGGATTTTAAAGTTTACGTAATAATTACTTACCAGAATAAAGAATAATTCAGTAACAAGATTGCCTCTCAACGCGATATATAGCAATATTATCCCGATAACATAATTGGTACATGCATGTTACTTATTTCTTATATTATGTCTACATAATTGTTAAAATTTTGTTTATATAAATATACGCAAAAACGATCAATAAAAAATGATTTGTAGTTTGAAAAAGAAAACAGTTATATAGATAATTGCGAGTAACACTTAACTAATGGATCGACAATTGGATGAATAGGATATGGATGCATGACCTTAGTGGCTCTAGATGTTCTCCTAACATCAATGATTCCTATTTAATCATTTCGAGGTAGTTCTTGAGGAAATTCTAATGACATAACAGTGTGTAACAGTGTGGAAAGATGAACAACATATGAATTAATTAAAACTTCAACTATTCAACCTATATATGGTATCAAATAAAAAGTTTATTTTTCTTTTCAATAATGTCATGGGCTCTCATGATAAATTTTCGAGAGATTTTCTTCTGTTTTAAGTTTATCAAGTACCACTTTTGTCTAACCAAATCTTAAGCTTATCTATCCCAGTCGACCCTCCATGTCCTCGATGAGTCTCTCTTATCCGTAAATTAGTGGATATGAAAAAAAATCTAATTTGACTTAGAGAAATTTATCCAATTTGTTTGGATCCGAATCTGATCCGATTTGCATGATTGCGATCTCTATCCATAGTCAATACTTATAATGGCAAGAGGTCTAATGGATTTGTAGAGGATTAAAGCTCACTTACGACCAGATGATGAAATCAGAGAAAATTGCTCCAAATAGTACTATGGATAAACTATGGCCATCATGTTAGTATCGCTTGTTATGGTGTGGCACATTCTTCAAATTAATAGTCTTCTTCACTTCTCCTATATTTTTCAGTTTTCGCTAGTTATTAATTCATTTGCAGTAATATTACATGTCTTACTTTCATTTTAAGGCACTTATTATTTAACCTCACTAGCTTCAATGATAATGACAAATAAATAATACAGAAGGGATCCCTGACAATGAGTTATCTTAACAATTTTAACAATAGATTTTCAAATAAATATAAAAAAAAAATTAACAATAGAAAAAAAAACTTATAAATATGTTTCTCTATATAGATTGATGGTGATTTAAATTTCATATAATTTCATTATCGTTTGATAGTCCATCAAAGTTCATTAAAATATTATGTAATTTGCAACAATTTCAATTTAACGGCATTTGATGGACTATTAAATGATAATAAAATTATATGAAATTTAAATCATCATTAATCTATAAATAGAGGAACATAATGATAAAAAAATTATATTTATATGAAAACTCAATGTCAAAATTGGCAAAATAACCATTGTCAAGTGATCCCTTCCCTAAATAATATCAAGAAAATAGCGACTTATAAGACACTTTTAGTAATGTTTATTGTTCCAGTTGATCTAGGTAAGAATATCGGGCGAGCAGATAAACCCATCACACGAACAGTCACAAGTACAATCCACAAAACATTTCGTAAGTGCAGGTCCTAATAACTAAATTAAAATTTACTTCTCTTAATAAGATAAAATATATTTTATAATTAAATAACCCACGTGATTGCTGCGGACATTTTGTGCCAGCGAGTGAAATTGGCTGACGCTAGCAACCATGACATCACAGGGTCACATCATTTCTCAGGATTGTTTCAATAAATAATGTCTAATCTACATGTTTCAAATTTAATATACATTGTCTAAATTATCACAAAAATATATCTAATGTAGTTTTTAAATTATCAGAAAATTTAATATACATGTTAGTTTTGCTAGATTTAGTTAGTATAATTGTAGTGATAATTGAAATATAGTTAATGTAGTTTGATTTGGTTGATTTGTAGTGTTAATTTTGAATTATATAGTTATAATTAGCTTAATTATAGATTAGTTCTAATTAGAATAATTATCGTTAATTTATTAGTTTAAATTAGGTGAAATAATGTTAATTATAGTGTAAATAGTTTAATTATATAAATTATTGAATTGTACCAAGTTGCACAAAATTATATCAAATTGTATCAAATTATACCAAATTAAACCAAATTGTACCAAATTACATCAATTTGCACCAAATTGTATCAAATTACATTAAATTATACCAAATTATACTAAATTTATAATTAGTTTAATTGTACCAAATTGTAACTTAATTTAAATTTTAGCAATTTATTTAATAATTATAGTTAAAAATGGAGTATCCGCAACTGCTTGTCGTACCACAAAATAAACATAGGTCAGAGAGGTCCAGAACTGATGTAAATATTTTTAATCGTATAACGTGAAAAAATACTTTATAATTAATTTTAGTATATCGTATGTAATAAATTATTTTGTGCAGCTGCATAGCACTCTCCATTTGAATGCACATCGTCCGAAAATACCATACAACACGCATATGGATTCATATCTGCATCGACTCAGTCTCTACCAGATAGAGATCATGGGTAATTATCAGTTAGATAAATCACTCCTGGCAACGCTTGTCGAGAGGTGGCGATCAGAGATGTCGACATTTTATTTACTAGTCGGCGAGATGACGGTGACACTGAAGGATGTGCAGCCTATCAGGGGTATTTTAATTTTTTTATAAGTTATTTATATTTTATTTGTGAAGTTTATTAATATGATTTTGAAATATAAAAAATACAGGAAAACCAATAATATTGGTGACTGACAATGAATGGAGCGGGATGCTGGAGATGTTCCTTGGATTGGATGGCGATCCTTGTGTCCGTTTAAGACAAAGAACAAGTGAAAAGAGAGTGAGTACGTTCAGTTCTCGATATTTAGTATCTGACTCTCATGTTTGCGAAAGTATTTTCAAGAATTGCCTACCTACTCCGATGACGAGACCGTCCGACAGTATAATTTTTACTATAAGTTTTACTCTGCTATGAATTTATTATAAGTTTGATCTTTTTTTGTGGGTACATACGAGCATTTTGCTTGAATTTGTTCGAGTCCGTAATATTCCTGAACAACAGTGCAGAACAAACAACCTAAAAGTATATATCAGTTGTATGATTTAATGAATGATGAAAGTTAAATAAACGAGCATGTCAAACTCTCCTTTTGAAGTTGTTCTTGAAACTTGTTTTGTTTGTGTAATTAATTAATACTGTAACTTGAATTTCATCTCGATAATATAGTTATCAATTAAATATTTAATAATATAATTTTTTAAATATATTTAATAAAAAAAATTTAAAAGAAAATTTAGACATAATATTTTTAAATGCTAAGTAATAATGATAATTATAATAATTATTATAATAATAAATAATATAATTAAATACTTAATAATATATAAATGATTATATAAAAAATTAAATCATTTTAAGAGTTAAGTTTAACTTTAAATACATTACACACATTTAAAAATAAACAAGGAGAGAGAAACTATTTTATATAAATCTTTAGATTTATGAATATAAAAAGATTTAAATAAAATTAATGATGGACAAAATTAATAATATGAGATGCTTAAAAATTTTAGTAGATTATCTCTTTATATATTAAGAATTTTTTAAACTTTCTCCGTAACTAATGAACTGGTGCTGTGAAAGATCCAAGTCAAACCACACATTTTATTCATAAATTCAGGAATCCTAGTGCCAATTAATTATAATTGATGGATTCAGAATAATTTTCTGCTACAAGTCCTGAATGACTTTCGAGTCCCGAGAGGCAGATTTTATTATAAATAATTATTAATAAAATAATAATATTAATAATAAGAGTGAGAACTTAATATTTCCAAATCTACGAATCAAAACGCGCCACTGCCAGTGGCGTCTTTCACAAACGCGCCACGGCAATGGCGTCTTTCACCAAACGCGCCACGGCGGTGGCGCGTTTCCTCAGACCACGCCAGTGCCAGTGGCGCCTATCTTTGCTATAAATACCCGCCCCGTCGGTTCATTTATCACAACCACAAAAACAACCAACATCCAATTACAACAAACATCCATTTTTCTTCAAAATGCTACCAGATTTAAATTATAATCCCGATGAAGAAAATTATACTGCAGAACAACCGAGCGGCAGTAAATTTTTGACGGGAATATTTCCAAACCAGAATGAAACCAATTCCTATCCAACCCACGATCAAATCAATTCATATCAAACCTACGATCAAACCAATTCCTATCCAACCCTCGATCAAACCAATTCCTATCCAACCCACGATCAAATCAATTCATATCAAACCTACGATCAAACCAATTCCTATCCAACCCTCGATCAAACCAATTCCTATCAAACCCACGATCAAATCAATTCCTATCAAACCTACGATCAAACCAATTCCTATCCAACCTCGATCAAACCAATTCCTATCAAACCTACGATCAAACCAATTCTTATCAAACCTACGATCAAACCAATTCCTATCCTACCTACGATCAAACCAATTTATATCTGTATCCAGCTATTTACAGTAACAATATAATTTATCAACAACCAAACCCGGCGGTGCCACTATATAATTTTTTTGGCGGTAGTAGTAGTACTACGTCCGTCGTAATTTAGTGATAATAATGATGCCGTAAGTAGTGTTGATCCAACGATAATGGAATTAAGTGATGATCGGGATGAGCAAGATGATGGCGGTCCGTATTATTCAAATGAAGAAGAAACAGAGAGGATTACACCGACCACTCGGATTTTTCGATCGATGAATCGAAGATGAGGAAATTCGAGATGCGATACCACATTGTTAGTTACCGACGAACCGAGAGACACCATCCCGTAGAAGCGTTAAATAATTTTGAGATGTTTGACCGTTTAGGCGCGAATGAATATCTTTTAGGACTCGATGATGAGTTAGTGAAAATAGAATATTTGCTTCTAAATCGGCTTTAAAGTGGGTAATTTGTGATTGGAGTGTTAGGAAAAACGTTCAATGTTGGGTACAAGAAAGTTGTAAAACACGACTTATTATGAAATGCAAAGAAGGTAGTTGTCCTTGGAGATTATACGCTAGACACGAAGAGGGCTCGACCACATGGAGGATCATCACAAATAAAAACCCCCACAACCGTAGAAGACCACCAGGAGACCGCAAACACTTACAACTCACATCTAATTTGATTGCAGGATGTGTTCGACAACATTTAAAGAAGGATCTCTCTCTAACGGTTCAACAAATCGGTATGATTATAGAAACAAAATATCCCGGTGTGGCACCGACATACGGTAAACTTTGGCGTGGCCGAGAAAGAGCAATTGAACAATTATTTGGCACTTGGGAAGGATCATATACATTGCTTCCACGAGATATTGGAGGCGATTGCTCGGACTACTCCAGGTACAAAATTTAAATTATTGACGTGTGATACTTCGGATAATAATGTAAAAATGTTTAAATCCATAGTTTGGGCTTATGGACCGTGCATTGCAGCATTTAAACATTTAAGACCCGTTATAACTATTGACGCCGGATTCTTATCGAGTAGTTATAAGGGTAGATTATTGATGGCGTGTGGATACGATGCGAGAGAATAAAATCATTCCTCTAGCATTTGGAATCGTGGATGCGAGAAAATGTGGACAATTGGGGTTGGTTCATGCGATGGGTCCGTAATGAAGTGATCCAATGTAATATGAAAATATGTGTTATATCAACCGTCATAGGGGAATAAAGGGAGTTTTTGAGCGACCGCATTTGGGATGGTACGTACAACATGGAGAGGCGGTACACGGTATTGCATACAACACGTCGCAGAGAATTTATATAAGGAAGCCGGAAAAATCTGGAAAGAAAGAAGATAATCTCAGAGATGATTTCCGAAGAAGACTAGCGAACAAAAAGAAACCGCGTCGCTTCGTAGAAAGATGGCGAATTTTGAGGAAATCAAATAGAAAAGCTTATGATTAATATACACAATTAAATTAAATTATAATATACATAATTAAATTATAATTAATATACACAATTAAATTAAATTATAATTAATCTACATAATTAAATTAAATTATAATTAATCTACACAATTAAATTAAATTATAATTAATCTACATAATTAAATTAAATTATAATTAATCTACATAATTTCACATTTAAATTATAATTAATCTACATAATTAAATTAAATTATAATTAATCTACACAATTAAATTAAATTAAATTATAATTAATCTTCATAATTTCACATTTAAATTATAATTAATCTACATAATTAATCTTCACAATTAAATTAAATTATAATTAATCTACACAATTATATTAAATTATAATATACACAATTATATTATAATTAATCTACATAATTAAATTAAATTATAATTAATTACATAATTAATCTACACAATCAAATTAAATTATAATTAATGTACACAATTAAATTAAATTATAATTAATCTACACAATGAAATTAAATTATAATTAATCTACACAATTAAATTAAATTATAATTAATCTACACAATTAAATAATATTTATAAAAAATTACCTTTAATTGCAAAATCCACAGAAATGCTAGCGTGCGTTTTTTTCCTCCGCTTCTCTTCCTTTCTCTTCTCTTCTCTTCTCTTCCCCTCTCTCTTCCTCTCTCTTCCTCTCTCTTCCTCTCTTTCTCTCTTTCTCTCTCTCTTCCTCTCTTTCTCTCTTTCTCTCTCTCTTCCTCTCTTTCTCTCTTTCTCTCTCTGTCAAACTCTTTCTCTCTCCTGTCAACAACGCGCAACACACTGCGCGTAGATATATATATCTACGGGTGAAACGCGCCACCGCGATGGCGCGTTTCACAATTGCGCCACGGCAAAGTGGCGCGTTACGATTCGTATTTTTGCACTTTTACCGTTATCGGTCTTATTATTAATATTATTATTTTAATAATTATTATTTATAATAAAAACTGCCCGAGAGGTCCTGAAGTGACTCTCGTCTATTATTTATTCATTTATTTATTTATCATCTCAGTTGAAAAATTTAATAAATATAATGCAAGTTCCTTCTTACTAGACCTGGTGCATATGAATCGCGAGTATTCAGGAGGCATTGTGCACGTTCTTTCTTACAATTAATTGGTGGAACCTAAGATTTTGACTTAATTTGCCACCACCACATAAGGCGCATTAATTAATTGGTGGCCGCTAAGAAGGTACATTCAACTTTCATAGCGCATTCTCATGTTTATGGTAGTTTTTTTTTCAAAAATATTGATTAAATGAAAAGAAATCAAAATCACAAATGTATTTCTAATGAGTTAAATAAACTATGTACCAAATCTGAAACAAATTAAAAACTAATTGGACATTTATCATAATGTCATTGTTCGGAGAAATCTGAACTCTCTGTTTTTCTTTTTCTGATACTATGTACTTGCACAACATATTTCAGAACCGAAGAGGTTCAAAAATCTTTGAATCCAAAATTTAATTTAAAATCTCTTACACCTATTAATTTTGTATCGAAATTCATAAAGAGGTGAGAGAGAAGTTTTAAACAAAAAAATACTAATTTCAATGTAAAATCCATTTCGAAATTCATAAAGAGGTGAGAGAAGTTTTAAACAAAAAAAATACTAATTTCAATGTAAAATCAATAGATGCAGGAAATTTTGAATCAAATTTTTTGGAAGCATATTCTGGAACGTGGGCGACTTTAGCAGAGAAGTCTAATATTTGTTGACTGGGATTTTGAGTTGGCGTTAGAGATGGAGATGGAACTGGCTGGCACAGGTGATTATAGAAGCAGATAACATTGTAAATGGTTGAATCAGAGTAATTCTGTTGATGCACTTGTTTTGTTTTGTTGCCTTGCATTTGTAATACTTGTTGTATGTAGGGGTGTGCAAATGGATCGATTTAATTGGTTTTAAACTGAACCGTTAAATTTTGGACTATTTGGTTCGGTTTTTCGGTTCAAAAATTTCAGTTCAGTTAAAATTTTTAGTTAATTCGGTTTTTATTTTTTGGTTCGGATTGGATTTTTTTAAATCGGATAAACCGAATAGTCTAAAATTTATTAAATAATTTTATTTTACTTGATATAAATAAGGATTATTTCAAAGATAGTCCAAATATATTTATTTTTTATAAGTCTATCAATTTTTATAACTTTTGATATTTTTATTTCTCTTTAAATAATATAATTTTGATTTAACCGAATAAACCAAATAAAATTTCGGTTTATTCGGTTGATATTTTTAAAAGTTCGGTTCGATTCATATTTTGACAAACTGAAAAAACTTTGGATGTATATAATTATTTCGGCTTGAGCTGAACCGACTGTTTGCACACCCCTAGCTGTATGTGCATCTATAGTAACACCTGAAAGTGAAGTCATGGGTTACATTCAGCTATGGTAACAAGTTTGTGATTCGGAAAAAAATCAAAAATTTAATGTTCGGGTATAATACGGATATGATTCAAAAATAGTTTGTTTCATATAATATAACTAAAATATATATTATAATAATAAAATATTAAAAATATATTAAAAATATAAAATTCTTTAAAAAATGATATATAATGTATTTTTAACCGAATAATTTGTGAATAAAACGTTTTTTGATCAAAAAATTACACTGTATATTAAACTGATAAATTATTCATGAAACATCCGACTATAGGTAAAAAATGAATAATTCATGAATTATTTATGAATAATTGGTGAATCATGTGAAATATGCATTCAGCTTAAAATTTAATAAAAATCAAACGGAGATACCTTTTTTTTTCCGGAAATTATTAGTTCAAAGTAAAAGTGACTTTTCCCAGCAATTGGGCAACTTGAGTATTGAAATGCAAATATCTGACATTATCTACCTAACAATTGCGGGTTTAATTCTTGTCTTATTCACTACATGACAAAAAGCCTGCCCACTGTCCATATAATTAATTATCAGTAATTGGGGTACAATGTACTAGGTTTGGCATCTATTAATTTGAGTTCATTTTCAGATGTAGGTTACAACTTACAAGAATTATTTTATCGGCTATCTATACATAAGCTGTTTTAAGATCCAGGTTTGTCATATATTAGGACCAGCAATTTGTCTTTTTTGCCCCCTGCTTTTAAGTACCTTTCTGGTTGTACCTTCCAGGGATCAGGATATATACTGTTTAGTCCACTTTCAATTTATATAACCAGATCTAGATCATGCCAGCATGTCAGCTCTACCCGTGAACTATTTTTTTTTTTTTTGACATAAATCGATCATTTTTTGTAAAATTTTCAATCCCAACGTTTCAAGTAAAAAAATGGCAGTCATCATCCAAATTGCAAATTAAAACGCACTTAATCTAGCCACAACAAAAAAAAAAAAATCCAAAAAAGACGGATTTTTTAAGAAATAAAAATTTAAATTAAACCTTTAGAAAAAAATAGATGAAATTTTAGATTTAACAAAGTCGAAATCTTAAATTTCAGTCCATAAATATTTTAGGTACAGAAAACTCACAAAAAGTAAATTCAGTAGCTTATTTAGTCAAATTTTTGACAAAATCCATGCCCTTTCAATCGACTGTTATTTCAAATTTCGCTCTCTTTAAGGGATGGAATTTAAAATTTGGGTCCTGCCATTTCTTTTATTAAAAATTAATGACTTTTCTCTCAAATTGAAAGTTCAGTCCGTGAATCGGACATACAAACGTGATCAAATAATATTTAAATTATTTTTCCTCATGTGTTCAGAAGGAGAAAAAAAGTATTAAGCCATATATTTAGAATCTTGAATAACACTATTAACCCTTGGTTGATAAACAAATGCGTATGGCCTATGTTACTGGATTCTTCGTGTATCTAGCCTAACAAGTATGGGAAGAGATCATTGTCATTAACAATCTTCACAATGAATTTTCAAATAAATAAATAAATAAATATTATAAAATAAAAAAACTTTATAGATATATCATTGTACTTATAGATTGATGGTGATTTAAATTTTATATAATTTTATTATCATTTGATACTCTATCAAACATCATTAAATTAGAACTATTACAAAATACATAATATTTTAATAAATTAGTAGACATTAATAAAATTATATAAAATTTAAATCACTATCGATTTATAATTTATAATTTTATTTTTTTAATATTTATTTAAACTCATTATTAAAATTATCAAAATAATTGTCAAGGATCCTTCCACACCGATGTGCAAATTCGAAGCGGATAGAATATGACCATACCGATGTGTATCAAATGCCACAAGCTGCATTAGATTATTTCAATTAATTTGACTGACTGAGTCGAGTCCAGTTTTCGATAAAGCTAGTGCGGCCGAGCCGAGATCATAATTCGATCAAACACGTTTGGACTTACAAATTGCCACATGCATTCAACATAGTTAATCTCGTTGAGATACATGTAGGGATAATACCTCCTACACAAGCTGTACCACGAAGGCCGAGGAGTCGAACTGGGGTTGATGCTAGTAAACAATTTTGATTATATATATTATGGATCATCTGGTCTTTATTTTTTATCCGATACTACACATTTTTTTTATAAATGCTATAATTTGACTTAATATACATATAAGATAATATTATTATTAATTTATTATAAATTATCGCAATCATATTTTGAATTTTTTAAAATTATCATATTGTCATACACACATCGTATGAGATATAATATCCACATTTGCACACATATATAATATATATAATGGAGAAATTTTTATATGACCAAATTCTGCAAGTGGGCCAGCCTGGTTCGATGGACCAAAGGAGCGTGAGATTCAGGCATCTGGCCGAACATTTAAGGTGACAAAACTTAATTTGATCCGATCCGTTAGATTTGAATTTTATTTGATTATTTTTTTTAAAGAGACAAATTGATCCGATCAGACTCAATTTAACCCAAAATCAAATGAAACACAATCCAGTCGAAATAAATCTAAAATCTGAAAAAAAATTTAACATATTTGCCCTAACTCGACTGAACCCGACTCGATCCGACCAGTTGCCATCTCTTCCCAATAATAGTAAATATTTACTATTGTTTTCGCGGACAAAAAAACAAACAAACTGGTGTAGGATCTTTTGATGTCCGATATATATTGAAAATATTTATGTACTAAACAGACCATATTTGTTATTTTGCAGTTTTATCATGTAAATTTGCCGTATTATGACAGTGTGATTACATATATATATCTTAAGATTACAAATGAAATAAATGAATCTGCGTTACTTTTCAAAGATATTGATACATCTATAAATATATTAGTAAACGATATTATTCTAAAAATAATAATATTAATATGAACAGGACAAAAAAGAGGGTATGTCAGATCCTCTCTTTAAAATTTTGATGATATCTATGAATGTGATAACCCCGCCATTAATGAAAATCGCAATGTTATTTGCCCCTCATTCAAACTTCAATTTCCATTTTACTTGTTTTTATTACATATATGATATGATTTGCATTTGTAATAAATATGAATAAATATAAATGCATTTGAATTTGTAAAAGCAATTTGAAAATGATATTAAAAAACACAGATTGTTCTTACGAAACAAACAGTGCGTGTTAGGACTTTGACATGGATGAGAAGAAATTTATGTAGAATATTTATAGCGGACAGATTTTGGATGAATTTATAGTTAATTTGTAGACAAGTATCGGTGTTGTATGACTTCAGAATCAATTAATAGTGAAAATTTTCAGAATCAATTAATAGTGAAAATTTTATGTTTGGTGATGGTAACAAACAAGAATGCTTAATTAAGATAAATATAAAATTAATCTAGCCAAACACCAACTTTGTTAAGCAAGTCACTTTTTTTATAAACTTTTAGCTTTTACGATGTGCGAGAATTGATATATCCTTCAGAAGCGAGAGATATACCCTGATCCTGGCATTACCCTTTTGATATTAACATTGTTCATAAAAATAATTACATCTAATAGGGTTGTGTTTCCAGAGCCCATTTATCAGCCGGTCTAGGCATAACCCACAAAATCCATAAAAGACACTAAAGATGTTTCCTCCGCTCAGGATATACCTCGACTAAACAAGGCTCGAGATAAGTATATGCAAGCTCGAGGTCACTAAAGCTCGAGATCATTGAATAACTGCCTATCGCTATAAATAACAACTATAACTAGTCACAACCTCGATAACCTCCCACTACTATGAATAACGGTTATCACTGATGGCACTCTGAAATAATAGAACTAAATAAGATAAATTCACCGACTTATCATTACATTCAAAATCTACTTTTAGTAATTTCCATTAATATCATGTGGGAACCAATTATAATTTTCACACATTCCTTCCCCTATATAAGGTATTACCTAGGAAAAGAGAGGGGATCTAGTTTTTACACATATATAAGAGCTTATAGGTCAGAATAACTCTCGTACCCCTCTACACACTCACATTTACACATTATCCAATTTTATTTTGACACAACTTGCCCTTCTAAGACAGAACGTGTCAACACCTTACAAATATTTAATTTAATTTTCCAAATATGAAAAATGAGATATTTTCATTATATTCGGTGTTGTCTGCATTGCACACCCATAGTTATATATAATTTGTGAAAATTATAGAATTTGTGAAGAGCCACAAATAACGGTAGTGTTATAAAATCGGGACGGGTCGGGTCGGAATGGGACGGGTTATGGTGGGTCGGCGGGTTTTGGCGGGACGGGTCAACGGGTTACGGCGGGGAGGATTATCATGGGTCCATTTTGGGGGGTTTCGCCGCGACTGTCGGGTTGGACGGGTCGCCGGGTCCAAATTTTTTTTTCTTCTAAAATTCTGAAAAATCCAAATAAATTCTCAAAAATTTCAAAAATAATTATTAAAAATATAAAAATATATAAATTCTTATATTCTTGAACAAAAAATTTATTTTTTTTGTCTTTTTTTCAAAGTTAAAAAATAATAAAAAATTCAAATAAATTATAAAAAATTATAAAAAATCAAAAATAATTATTTAAAAATTAAATAAAATCTTAAATGATTTGATTTAAAATAAATTGAATAATTTTAAATGATATAAAAAATTATTTTATTTTTTTGTCATTTTTTTTCAAAGTTCAAAAATAATAAAAAAATTCAAATAAATTCTACAAAAACAAAAATAATTATAAATAAAGTTACCCTCCTTTATTCCGGGCTTGAAACCGACTATGTAATACCTAGCCATAGTTCTAACTTTTTTTTGGTTAGTAAAGTTTATTGAAAAAAATCAAATAAGGATTGTAAATGCTAGAAAAATATTAAAAATGGAAAAAAAATAAAGAATATAAGTGTTTAAAAATATCATCTAAAAATTCGAGTTCATATACCATAGCTCATTTTCTGACATACCATCTGAGTCTCCATCCGCTTCTGTCATAAATTCACTTGATCATTGTTCTACGGGTACATGTTGATTACGTTATTCTGCATCAAACTAATATTTCAAGCATACGAGTCGTTCGAATGTCTTTGCACCCAATCTACTGCGTTTATCTATTAGTATGTTGTTTGCTGAACTAAAACAAGATTCGGAAGGGACGGTTGACACGGACACGGCAAATATATCACGTGTCATCATAATGAGAGTTGGATATGCAGTTTCATTCCTCTTCTAATAACTGAGGACGTTAATATCGTCGGGTTCCATACTTTCTAAATGATAGCTAACTAATTCATTCATATTTGTTTGCATTTGTGAGTCGACATTTTCTTCCAAGTCTCGCAATAATGCAGACCGACTATTACTCCTGACATATTTAAAAATATATATATTATTCTCATAATATTTTAATAATATAACGAGTTCGAATATTATAAATATATTAGATTTTAGTATCTAATATTACAAGGATTCGAAGAAGATGATTGATTCGTTTGGTTTGCATGAAGTTTGGTGTTGTATAGGTTGAATATTTTTTTCAATGCAGATGTCACATGTTGTTCCTCCCCGATATGTGATAAATTTAGATTCTTTTTATACCGTTCAAGTAATCTTATAGTATATTTCTTCTTGAATGAAGGATGGAGATAAATAACAAGAATTGTAACGAGAGAAACTTGATCCCAATATTTTAGGAATTTCTCTCTCATGACTTCTATAATCGGTGACAGAGGCGAGTCACCGTGCACATCCTCCGTGATTCGACGAAGATCTATATTCTCAAAATTATGGTACACCTTGAAAAAAATAAAATAAATTAGTAATGAAATAACTTTAAATTTATAACGAAATAAATACAAGACGAAAAAAATAAACCTTGGATATCAAATAGAGATGTTGAAGCAATTGATGCGGATGGTATGTAGGAGTATGATAGTTGGACGGTTGCGTTGAAGAAAACTTCTAAAAATGTGTGAAGTTGTTCGAGTTGGTCCCATTCTTTCATGGAGCATAATAAGGGTAATCTCTCGGGTGAATTAAGTAGGATCTCATTTATAACATGTTTGTATGGAAGGACACAATATAGCATTATATATGTTGAATTCCAACATGTATCTTTGTCTCACGGTACTCTTAACTTGCTCAAATTTAATCGTCCACACAAGACATGAAAATCTTATTTTCTTATATTATTAGAATAAATGTGATAAATACCATCTTTAAATTTGCAACTTAAAATATTGACGAAAGTTATTTTCAAACCCGCCTTAACAGTTAAACTAAGAATATGACATGCACATTTTTGATGAAACATTCTACCATCCATAATTGGGTTTAGAGCACGTGTAAAATAATCAATAGATTTAATATTGTTGCTTGCTAATCAAAAGAAATTAAAAATATTTTGTTCTCTAAATATCTTTTCAAATTATACTCATGTAATACATTTATAATGGCTTAATAAATAATTTATGCGGTGTGTGGATAATTTATGGTACGAAAACTTAATATTTTTTTTGTAAAATCCAATCATGATCAATATAATGGGCGGTAACACAACTATAACTAAGATCATATTTACCGGCGGTCCATATATCAGATGTAATTGATATTTTATTTGTTATAACCGCAAATATGATCAATAATTCACTTTTTCGTTCAACATATTAATTTTTTTTAACTCAGATACCATTTTATTTTTTATTATGTGTTTATCGACATATTTTTTAAATTGACTTAAATTATTTTTTATTACATAATTGTACGAAGTTTTGCAATTACTTATCTTATATCGTGCATTGATTAGAACATCGTCGGGACCTAAAGTTTGTTCATAATAGCGCCGCCAAGGTGCATCATAAGTTGGGGGAGCACTCTTCCTTCTCTTGTCAGCTCCGGATTTGACCGGGGGATTCCGGGACGCTTGAGTCGGGTGTTGGTGTGGAACATCCCGCACTCGTTGGATGTAACGGTGGAAGTCCACCAATAGTTGTTGTATCGGTATTATATTGGGAACTTGAGGGATATTGAGAACTTGGCGGATATTGATTATAACTTGATGGAAATGAGGTCAAAACTTGTCCGGTACTAAAGGAAGTGATTTGCGGGTTGTAATTAGGATCAACATGCGGTTGTGATGGAATTTGTTGATAATAAGGATGCAGAGAGTTAGGATTTTATTGATAGTATGGGTTCGGAGGGTTAGAACGTGGTATTTCTTTACCAAAAATTTCAACGCTCAATCGATGTGTCATTTCTTCAGCATGAGAGGGATTGAGAGATGTCATTTCATATTGCTAAAAAAATATTAAAAATATATAATGAACGTTATAAATATAAAAAAATTAATTATTATAAATTAAAAATACAACTAATGAAATAAATAATGTAACAAAAAATAAAGAATATAACAAAAAAATTAATTAAAAGAAACTAATGATAAAAAAATTAAAGGATGTAAATATTTATTTAAAAAATTAATTATTAAAGAATATTCTATAAAAAAGAACTAATTATTATAAATTAAAAATACAATTAATGACAAAAAAAATAAAGAATCTAATAAAAACTAATTAAAAGAAACGAATGGCAAAAAAAGAATGTGAATATATATTTAAAAAACTAATTACTAAAAAATATACACTAATTATAAAATATAATATATACTAATAACTAACTTTTTTTTGTCGGAATCGAAAGATTGTCGAAAACCCGAAACTTTAAAACGAATTAACGACATATAATATAACGAATGCTAAATTGACAACAATAACTAAATAACACTAATATAAATATTTTTGATTTTTTTTTCTGGATAATGTAACAAAATTGCTATAATAATATAATTAGAGAATTAATAATATCTAATAATTAACGAATTAACGAGAGAGAGTTTGGTTTGGAGAATTGAGAAGAGAGATAGAGTGAAGTTGTTTGTGTGAGGATATGAGATGAAATGGGGTGATATTTATAGGAAAAAAATTTGAATTATGATTTTTAAAATTTTTTTTTTTCTTTTTTTTTAATATTTTTTGAATTTTTTTGAAGTTTTTTTGAATTTCAGCGGGTTCAACGGGTAAAGTGGGTCGGGTCGGGTCGGACGGGTTGGATTCTCAGGTTTCTCGGGTTTGGTCGGGGCGGGTCGGGCATGGGTTATCACGGGTTTGACGGGTCGGGTCGGGTCGGGACGGGTCTAAAACGGATTGAGTCTAAATTTTTTTTGCCCGCGCCCGTGCTAGACCCGTCGGTTCTAACGGGTCACGGGTCTGACGAGTTTAAGCACGGTTCGGATCAGGACGGGTCACGGCCATGACCCGGACGGGTTATTTTAACACTCTAAATAACGGTCCGTGTTTGTTCTGTTTATCGTGCATTATTCCTCCTGGGTGGTGGTTTATTATTGGAAGGGTATATATAATAAATAAGGCCCATGCCACATTGTTTCTTCCAGCTAAGGCCCATGTCACTCAACAATATAAAAATTTCGCCCCACCAACCACGTGGAGAAATTTTTCACTTTACTGATTGAGTTTGCACCCAGGTGTCAACGGAGAATCTATCATATTCACATTTATTCATAAAAATTTTCTATAAAACTTATATGCAAAATCGTACCTAATTAAATAAGAGGATCCGCTGATAATGAGTTATTTTGATAATCTTTTAAATAAATAGAAAAAATTCTTAAAAATAGGAAAAAAAAATATAGATATGTTCATCTACTTATATATTGAAAGTATTTCAAATTTCATATAATTTTATTATCTTTTGATAATTCATCAAAGATCATAAAAATATATATAATTTGTAGTGGTTCAAATTTGACTGTATATGATCATCACTATTAGTATTATTATATTATTATTATATTATCACTGTTAAAAATATTATTATATTATTAATTTTATTATTATTTATTATTATATTATAATAATTATGATTTTAGTATTATATTATTATCATTATATTATTATTATTTAATTATATTGTATTATACTATTATATTATGGTTATACCTATGATTATATTATAATTATATTATTATAATTATAATTATTTATTATTATTATTATATTATAACAATTATTATTATATTATTATATTATGATTATGGTTATATTATTATATTATTATGATTACGACTATAATTATTATTATCATGATTATGATTATGATTATGATTTTAATATTATTTAATTATATTGTATTATATTATATTATTATTAAATTTATAATTATTTATTATATTATTATTATTATGATTATAATTATAATTTTATATTATTATATTATGATTATGTTTATACTTTTATTATACTAGCTATATACTCGCGCGTTATAAATAGACTCTTTTATTTAAATATTAAAATATTATAAGATAAAAAAAATTTATATTTATCTAATATTAAATTATAAATTCACCATATTATAGAGAAAACCTATAATAAAGACTATATTCAATCTTGGATGAGATTTTTGCACAATATGAGTTAATGATTCATGATTTTTTATGGCAAGAAAAGTAAATTATTCTAACATATACTATCACCATTAATTTCTCATCAAATATGCACAATGTTGCTAAATAAAAAAAATAATATTATGAAAATAATAGTATATATGAGAAAGAAACGGAGAGAAAGAGGGGGTCAATGAACGTGATCACATGCGTTCGATCAACCAAAAATAAATATTATCCGTCTAATTAAGGGATAAAATGGGTATAATAAAAAAAAACATGATAAAATATGGACCCTCCAATTATTAGATGCTTTATATAATAGTATAGATTATTATGATTACAAGTATGAATAATATTTTTATTTATTATGATTATAATTATGGATTAATGATTAAGGTCGGAAGGAAGATCGCTCCGCCTCAAGTGATTAGGGTGGGGAGAAAGACCTTGGCTCTCGTCAGGACTTGTCGGAGGTGTGGAGGAGGGAGGCAGTCTCGTCAATTGTAGCTAGGTTTCTTTCTTCTCTGATCGGAGAAAACGAAAGATGAGAGAAGAAATTTTGTATTTTCATTTTTCAAACGGTCATCCAAGTTGGAGTTTCTCTATCTCAAAATAATTTTCTAATTGTATGATTCAGATTTAGCGTGTACTATCAAATGATGCACATCCTGGTAAAACATATATGTGCATACAAACAAGGCCAGCTGGTGGATGCACCCTTTCTTCTAACTATATAAACGAATATAAAACCACAGATAAAATATTCAATATCTTAGAGCACGTTCTTATGATCTTATCCATTGGAGTCGAGTATTGATTGCTTTTATATATTCAGGCACGTTCTTATTACCGATGGCGATGAAAGCATAAAAATATATAGAAGTGATATTTTTCCACTGTTATTGCGTCTTTTTCTTTTCTATATATTGGCCACATTAATATTCTTTAAAATGCATGCAACTTTTGCAGATTTTTTTTTTATTTTAGTAAATAAAATAAATAAATATAGCAAACTGGTCATCTCTCTCCTCGGTTTTGCAGAAATAGCCAGACCCGAGTTTGAAACTCGGGTCCGTTTTTTTTTTTTTTTACACAGAAACGAAAAAAAATTATCCGAACCCGAGTTTGAAACTCAGGTCCGGGTAAATTTTTTTTTTTTTACGTTTGTGTGTTATATTAAAAATAAAACACAACAGTCAGTAGATTGATCTAAAATATTACAACAAAAATTAAAATAAACACACGTAGTACATTTAAAAATTATAGGTATCTGGATCGAGTTTTAAACTCAAGTACACCTGGAACCAAGTTTTAAACTCGGTCCCAGCATCATGCTATTATATAGCACACCCAGTACATTTCTTCTTCATCTTCCTTCAGCTAATAATTTCTTCAAAATCGCCATTGTTACTATTGCAAGAGCTTCAAACTGAAATTTATTTTTCGACAGATCCAGGTTCGATCCTTATTCACCACTCTCGTGTCATCAACGTTGTATATTTTTTTCTATTTGGACTATTAATTTTGCTGTAAAATTAAAATACACTAACAATAGAGTTTATCGTTCATACTGTAGAGACGAAAATGTTGCTGATCAATGTGTATCACGGAGGTCAAATTTTGAAAATTTCTCATGGAACGGATTACGATATTCAAGCCGCGTGCATATTTTCTGCCGACGAGACAATCAATTTTCGTGACTTGAAGAGGCAGATTCATGCTGGTTTGGAGTTGCCCCCTGGCCAATTCAATATCAGCATTAGTGCACGGATCAACACTGCCCCAGCAGGTTCGAGTGGCTTTTTTATAACTTATTTGGGGTTATTTCTGATGAAATTTGGGGAATGATTAAAACAACAGCTTTGTACCGCCGCAGCTGAGGAAGTGTCAGCCGAGGAATTCCATTATGAGGAGTTAACCCCAGAGCAAGTGGTCGCATTGCATCAAGAAAGATGGGCACAACATCTAGACGGGGGTCTCAATCGGTGGGGAATAATGACAAGCAACGGTTCAGAATCACTGAATAATGTATTCAGGATCGCCAGACAACTTCCGATATGTGCTATCGTCGAGAACACGTGGCACAAATGTCTTGAGTGGTTTTATCAGCGTCGACAAATTGCAGCAGCTTGGGAAACCCAATGTCTCGTATTCTCCCAAAAGGTCACCGCAATGATAAAACATCGCGGTGATAAGGGGAGAACTTATGATGTCATACCACTGGATTGGGGTATCAACAACTACGATGTTTACAACAGAAATGGCCTTATCGAGACGGTAATATTCTATGCTTATATAATTTTTTATTTAATTTTAAAATTTAAGCAATAATTTATTATTTCTATTTGAAATAATAGGGACAAAGGGGTGAAATAAAATATGAGGTTGAATTAGCCATGACGGAAATTGGTAATTGTTGGTGTCAGAAACCGCAATTGACCGGCATCCCATGCGATCACTTGCTTGTTGTTTGTTCATTCAAAATGCTGGATTACATTCAGTACGTTAGTCCATATTATACCATACAGTACTACATTAACACATGGTCTGGTCATTGGCGTAGTTATGGCAATAAATGAGATTGGCCAATTTACAATGGTCCGGTCATCAGGCCAGATCCAGCAAAAATCAACAAAGGAACGAGAAGGAAGATACGCATTCCAATGGTTATGGATGAAATGGAGGGTCGTATTAACAGGCTGCCAACTCGAGGTCAAGCTCATTCCAACAGAGCATGATTTAGATTACCAGTGTGTTTATATTGAATTTTAATTATTATTGTAATATTTTAATTTATTTGACACTATTCTAGAACAATGTATTAATCGTGCTTATATTTGGATTTATAAAATTTTATTTTAATTTTTATTGTAATATTTTAGATCAATCTACTGACTGTTGTGTTTTATTTTTAATATAACACACAAATGTAAAAAAAAAAATCCGGACCTGAGTTTCAAACTCGGGTCTAGTTATTTCTGCAAAACCGAGGAGAGAAATAGCCAGTTTGCTATATTTATTTATTTTATTTACTAAAATAAAAAAAAATCTGCAACTTTTGCACAAAATTTCCAATTTGACTCTTATTTCGATGAAAACATAAAAGCTAAATGATATCTTTCCAGGTTACTGCGTCTGTCTTTTCTATATTTTTAGTTGCTTGTAGGGCGCAAACGAATCGAATTTGATTGAACAAGCTAGTATTTTAGTTTGATTTAAAATTATTTTGAACTAAATCAAACTCAAACTAATTGAATTTAAACTCAAATCGAATCCTAAACGAACTCAATTATTTTAATTTTGCATTTATTTTCATATTATCATAAATTATTAGAGCAAAAATAATTAATATTTTATTAAATTATAATAAAATTTGAAAAAAAAATAATAAATATTGATTAATTTAATAATAAATTAATAATATCTTATTAATTTTATAATGAAATAATTATCTTATATATATTTTTGAGTAAAATAGTTAAATATATATATATAAATAACTACATCTTGAACTATTATGGATCGAACTTGAACTAGTTCATTAAAAAATTATTGAATCAAACTCGAATCGAACTGACAAAAAAAATCTAATTGAAGGAACTAAATTCAAACTAAAATTGAATCGAACACTGAACATATTATGAATTTTCTTGCAGCCCTAGTTGCATGCAACTCTTTTCTATTTTTTTAGGGTAGAAAATGTACTGAGTTAATGATTTTTAATATTTAAAGATTTTTTTTAAAAAAATATAAAATTTGATCTTCAAATATATTATAACATCGAGATTACTTTGAATAGTTCAATCAATATTTTGAATTTTGAAATGAGTGATATAACGTGAAGTACAAAAATATTTTGTGTTTCGCAATTCATCGTGGCATATATATATATATATGTGTGTGTGTGTGAGAGAGAGAAAAAAAAGAGAGGCTATGGTGCATCGTGAAGTATAAAATCTTCCGTACTTTGCGAATGTATCTTTTCAGCTATTTTTTAGATAGGCACAAAGGTTGCTAATCAAACGATTTTTACATCATTCAATGCTAGTGATTTTTTATCCATCTAAAAAATAGTAAATAGTTCAAAAAATATATAAAATTTGATCTCCAAAGATATTTCAATACAAACATTATATTCAATTATTTAAATCGGCCATTTAGACTTTTAAATTTGAGATACAGACATAAAATACAGAAAAATGTGTGCTTCACGAAACACCATAGCCTCTCTTTCTCTCTATATATATATATGAGCACATCACTTACAACTTGTATAATTGAACGAAGGTATAATTTACTATCTATCAAGACTACAAGCGTAATCAAGCTATAAACTATAATTGATTTGCAAGGTAATAAGTGTACAGAAATCCGTTTAATGATATTCAATTGACCGGCATGAACCTCTGTTAGTTTTCTTATTCTAAAACTTCCTGGCAGAGTTCTTTTTGGGTATGTATATCATCTTTAATTAAATTAAAAGTTTGTTTTAATACATGAACTAAGAATAATAACAACACTGAAAATCAAAGGAAGAACATATTGAACTACAGTTAGAAAATTGGATTCTACTTGATTCTTCCGAAAGAGTCTAAAGTGGCAAAGCATTGATCAGACAATAAATAAATGTGTGATTGCCGCCATTGTCCTCGAAAGCTTCTAAATAGGAGGCAACAGCTCCAAAAGGGACTGGATATGATCTTGTTCCAACCATTCTAGATCCATCGTTGCAGCATCAACCACAGGAAACTCATCTCCTCGAAGCAATATGGTTTGTATTGATGATATATCCTCATCATTTGAAACTGCAGAATCATTGGCTGCATTTGGTAGATTTTCTGATATTCCACTATTATATCCTTTGACAACATGGATTAAGCATGAAAGTAGAATAGCCTCTTCATTTTTTCTTCTACAAACCATTGCGTTCGTGGAAAAATTAGATTCTGGTACCGATTTACCAGAAAAATCGAATACATTCTGTTTGATTTTAGATTTAGACTTGGAGGTGTCAATGTTGCATGTGTGTTCATCAAAGTAGGTCACTTCAAACAAAGGTGGGTATTCATCATTGCATTGTTGTACTTGCTTAGTTGCCATGCAGCTTCGGTCGAGGTGATAAGTGCATCTGTAATAGCTCCTGGAATATCTTTGATTGAGGATGTTCTTTTGCCCATATTTTCTCCACATGTAACCATCATGATCAGGCATTGAGGTCAATTCCGTCCTTTTCGTGTTATATTTCCTGCAATTGGTGTTAAATTTTGTTAAAAAAAAGAAGATTATTTTGTTTACATTAATTCTTCTCAAAAGCACAAAAATTGCTCAATGAATTACAAAATTTATTATTCCATTACCTTCTTTGACAGTCCTTTAACTTGTCATCTCTCTTTCTCTTGTTAGATTTGGCACCTTCTGACTCTTGCAATGTTACCACTTTGGATCCAAGCAAGTTCTGATCGGATTTAGTCAAAAATTCTCGCGACAATGTCAAGGTGCGCGATATCTCTTCGAAGAAATGCCCAAACTGTGAATCGATGCCATCTTTTCCAAGTTGTGCTTGAAGCATTGCTGTAAGCTCGCAGCCCTTTTCGAGCTCCTTTAACGCCAGATTGTAGTTCAAAGCTGGAGGAGGTGGAGTACCTAGAGATGCCATTTTCTTTACGGATTCAGCTGGAATCGTTGGTGGAGAGTGGAGACGATGTATCATGAAGGATTTTATAGGGGGAGGTGGTATCCCTAAATTGCTGATAAGCCCAAAAATTTTGGTTCAAGAAGCATCTTAGCAGCTCAAGGAATGCATTATTATAATGTTAACTACGCGCCTCTCTCTCGTCATATAGGGCCCATCGAGCCTTTAAAAAAAAAAAAATACCCAATGAGTTACGCCATGGGTACCATAACAAATTCATACATTTAATTTTGCCCTTTTCTTTTTTTGGTTAAAAGGGGCGAAGATAGTTAATACTTGAATATTCACCTTCCATTGTTGCTAAATAACAAAATAATTTGGTCTTAAATATATATTGCATGGAAAAGTAAATACTTAAATTTATCTATAATTTTTAAAAAGAATGTTGAACCTTTTATTTTACAATATTTCATCGAAATTGCGGTCATACAATCAGGGACTGTAATTATTTTCAAGGTAGGGGGTCAATTTTTTTTTATAAGTATAGTACTGTAATTATTTTGAAAGTTAAGTATATTTTTATAATTTTTTATAATGAAAGTATAATTTTAGAGGTGTATTTTTTAAAATACTTTCTAGGGTAGGACGTTTTTTATTTTTTTATAAGAACCAAGTGGGTCAATGGCCTTATTATTATTTCTAGGGTAGGACGTATTTTTATTTCTAGGGTAGGACGTATTATTATTATCATTTTAAAAAAAATCTAGTGGGTCAATGGCCTTCCCCTGCCCAAACGTGGCTTCGCCACTGCATACAACCTTATATATAGTTTAAATGATAATTAGTTATTTTTAACAAAAATAAAAATAAACTACATTGTAGTCTTACAGAAAGAATTAATAAGTCAAACGCTGCATAACAATTGTATTAGAGCAAAAAGAATGTTAAAGAAGCTAGCCAAGAAGAACAATACATTTTCAAATAAAATAGTAGAGGTGTACAACCGGTGAGTTGATTTTTTTTTCAAAATTGAACCTAATCTAGTTATATCGGATTTTTAGGGTTTTTTTTGACACAATTTTTTATTGTAACGATTTTTAGGATTATTGGTTAAACATGTTGTAATTTCAATTAAATTGTCTACTTAATATTAAATATGATACTAATAATATTAAACCGAAGATGAAACAATGGTAAACATAAATAAAATAATATGAAATTATTAAATCAGCATTAAAATATATATAATGGATTAAAATCTAAATATTCCTTACATCTCACGGAATACAAATGGAACTGATACATTGAAAATACAATGACAAATAAGAAAATACCATCCATAGAATAAAAAATCATAACAAAATTTCGTAGCAACAATTGAAATTTTAAATTAGAACTTTAATTCTTAAATTGCATATGCAAGTTTTCAAAATTATATGTAAGAAAATGAAGATGATTCTAGTGTACTTCCAACAATTATTGTACATTCAATTTTGTTATGTGTTTTTAATATTAACCATTAGTTTCATAAGGAAACTATAGTCTTTTTTTAGGGAAAAATGAGAGTTAAAGCTTTCAAATTTCATTTCGTGTCAATGAATGTTTGAATCTAGGATTCCTTAAAAATCATTCTAATTATTTATCATTTGAACTATTAAATTACCACAAAAACACTATAGTCATTTGCACAATACAATCTAAGCACATTTTTCTCATAATAAAGAATTTCTAGCCAGAGCTGCTGTTTCTATAGCAGAGAGTTAGACAAACAAACACACTCGAACTTGGCGCCTATATTAATAATTGTCTTCACAATGCTAATATACAATCCATATACAGGGCAGGGATATCTTGAAAATGAATTATTTTAACAATCTTGAGAATAGACTTTTTAATAAATATCAAAAAAATTAAAAATATATAAATATATATATTTTACTTATAAATTGATGATGTTTTAAATTTTATATAATTTAAGTATCATTTGATTTTCCATTAAAAATCATCAGAATTTTATATAAATTATAATGGTTCTAATTTAACGGTTTTCGATTGACTATCAAACGATAATGAAATTATATGAAATTTAAAACACTATCAATCTATAAATAAAAGAATGTATCTTTAATTTTTTTAGAAGTAACAAAACATATCTATAACTTTTTTCTATTTATTTAAAAATATAATTTTCAAAAATAACACATAGTCAAGATCCTCCCCTATATATAACCGGTTGTACCATCAAATTGGGGAGCAAGATGAGCACACCCATGAGTGTTCATTTAGATTGTTCACTCATATTTCTAACCGTTGGATCATAAGTTCATTTAATGACTCTTTCTCTCACTTGTACCAATTTTCCTTGATTCTCATAAGTCATAACAAATAATGGAATGATGAAAGAGGTAACTTATATTATTTTTTTCTCTCTTTCTTTCTCTCGCCAAGGCTCGTGTGCTACAATAGAATGTATTTCTCAATTCATGGAATTAAATTTTTTTTTTCATATCTTATATACAATATATTTCACTAAAAAAGAAATTTATTGAAACAATAAGATAATAAAAAAGAAATATATAGTTAATGTAAATTATGATTTTCTGCTTTTCATTAATGTGATTTTCTACTTTAATAAAAATGACGGAATTCATTAGAGGAACTGATAATATTCTTTCTCTGTTGTTTGTCAACACGCATAAAAAATGAAGTACTGAAAAAAAAAAAACGATACAATCATAACTCAGAAAGTACAAGTATGATTTGTTATTTTTATTTGGGTGTCAAGTGAAATGCTTTTTTTTTTCAAATCTGAATTATTATTATTGTAAAATTGTAAACTTTATTATTAGTCTTGTGATTTTTATTTTATTTTTAGTTATTAATGAAAAATCGATAAATATTTTTCATTGACATTATACATAGGAAAATTATACAATATATATAATTTACTCATACAAAAATTGAGATAAAAATTTATGTAGAATTCATGACAAGATTGTAAAACAATACTTAGAGATAATTTTTATCATGAATTGTTATAATATTTAGAATTAGCCAATTATTAATAAAATGAAAAATTATATTGGTTTTATGATTTTGAAGGGAGGCAAGATATTACAAAAAAATATATATGTTTTTTACAAGGATAAAACAAGGCTACAGAAGTTACTCCTATAAAAAAATTTGTTAATTAAAAGTGTATTAAATCATCAGTATTTTTGTAGACTTTAAATAATATTTTATTTGACAATAATTTTTTTTGTACGTTATACATATGGTGCTACTAGTAACTTTTTTTGAAACAGATATATTCGATGTCATAAAATATATGCATCAAAATTTTATTAAAATCGTAAATCAATATAAATTAATAGTTCTTTGTTCGTATTAATATTAACGCGGGAATGAGATTCTTTGTTTGTTTTTGACTCTTTCTAAGACAAATTGGAGTTTCTAACTTTGAAGTCAAGGTTTATGCACGATGTAATATGTTTTGAAGATGGATCGTTAGGGGTCAGACAAACATTGTGGCTAAATTATTGAGCTATTGGACCATATCTGCATGGTTTGGAGCCGGTCTGGGCTGATCTGATCCATCCAAATTGGTCATTGTTTTCAATTATTTAAAATCAAAAAAATCCCAAACAATTTCAAAAATTATAAAAGGTTAAATTTCACAAAAAAAAAACTGAACACTTCAAAATAATTAACATAATTTTTTGAGTAATAATTTTAATGTAATTTAATTTTTTAATTATTTAAAAATAAAAATCCCAAAAGATCTCAAAAAAATTCAAAAATAGAAAAAATAATCGGGTTGTCTTTTGAACGGGCTGAGTTTAAGACATATTTTTTTTAAAAAAAAAATCATTCCAAACTCGTTCTAAATCCTTGTAAAAAAGAGTCGGATCCGTTATGGTCTTGCTTCGATTTGGATCGCTCTGAATTTTTTTCACGGATTGTCGGACCAGATTTAGACTCGTTGGGGTTTTTTAAAACTCTATGTAATAGAAACATACAAATACACTAAGAAAAGACTAGCATATAAAAAATGCAAGGGCTAGCTCAGCAATCCCTCGGTATCATGCATGTTTCAACATTTGGCAAACTAGAAGAGCATCGATTAGTCATAAAATAAGTGTTGCTCTTGAACTACGTGATGGGGAATAACGCGACTAATTTGACCGAGCAAGCGAGCAGCAATATCCTCCACCACCACTTGGTTGCTTTCACCTAATGCAATGTGACAAAATTTGTGAATGTGAATAATTTCATTGAATGTTTAATGAATAATTCATCAGTTTAATATACATTAATATACAGTATATATTTTTAGTTAAAAAAATATTTTATTTGTGAATTATTCGGTAAAAAAATACATTATTTATAAATGAAATTTGATACTTTTATTATATTTTTAATATTTTATCATTATAATATATATTTTATTAATATTATATAAAACAAATTATTCCCGAATTATACTTGTATTTTATCCGAATGTCAAATTTTTAATCTCGCCGAACGTTTTCCGAATCACGATCTTCCCGAACATTTTCCGAATCACGATCTTGTAGCCGCTAATTCTACTAGGACTGAAATTGACGCGTTATTCGATTATTACCACACGGCCCTTATTCCAGCATTGTGGCCGCTAATTCTACTACTAGTGTTCCTTGAATTCAAATCGCCTAGGGGCTAGGGGTACTTCACCACGAAAGGGGCAGAATCTCCCCCGTGAAAATAATATTTTAATATTATCTGCTACATTAAAAATCTACAGTATTTAACTTCAAAACTGCCCATTTCTTTTGTTCTACAACTTGTCCACTGTAGAAGTTATTTTCCGGTGTTCCTTACACAGTGTTTTTGCATTTATTTATCGTGCTATTGTTTTGGTCGGCCCTATCATAAAATTTGCCACTTTTTTGACATGATAGGATCGTAGCAATTGTTTTTTTTTTTAAATGTACTATTTATTTCGGCATATATTATTTTTATATTTTTACTGGATTTAAAATTATCCTATTTCGTAAAAAATGACATCTATTAATTTATCATTTATACTAAATCTGGCTTTCAGTTATTAAAATTATTAATTAATATTCAATTTCATTTGTTAGAATTTTGTGACAAGATTTTCAGAATACTCAAGTCCTTTTTAATATATTTTGTTTACTTTTCTTTCGTATAACAGTCAAAATATGAGAAGAGTTATGTGGAGCCTTTCAGATGAAATATCCGACTTTATTTTCTCAAATGATATTTTAGTTGAACTCGAACGGATACTTGTTGACTTAGATTTGCTCAACAGAAAAGAAAGGTCAACGTCAACGAGTTTCCATTTCGACTTCATCTGGCAACTGCTATGCAATTGTCATCAGGTCATGTGCGCTCAATTTCGTTGAATCTACTCTTTCGCCAGTACAAATGACAACCAAGTTAGATCTAATCTAATATACATTGATGTCTAAGGAATGTAAAAAAAAAATCATTACATGGATGATAATATTGATGGTCACGTTTCAAAAAAAAAATGTAATCATCTCTACTAAATTATACATTATAGATAATTATGATTGATGATTAGAGGTGGCAATCGGGCGCATCGGATCGGGTTTGGATAAGTTGGGTTGGGTTAGTTTGACCAAAAAAATATTTGGTCATGGATCGGGTTCGGGTCAACCTGATCCGGGTCAGGTTGGGTTTTTTCGGGTTTCGGGTCATTTCGAGTCGGGTTTCGGGTTCTTAATAGCTCGGTCATCTCGGGTTTTGAATCATTCGAGTCCGGGTCGGATCGGATTTTAGATCATCCGATATCGGGTAATCTCAGGTTTCGGGTTATTTCGGGTCAGGCCGGGCCGAGTCGGGTTTTAGATCATCTGATATCGGGTAATCTCAGGTTTCGGGTTATTTCGGTCGGCCTGCCGGTTTTTTTTGTGATGTTTTATTTTGGATCAGGTCGAATTTCGGTCAGATTGGATTTTGGGTCATCAAACTTAATTTTTTTTTTCATAAATTTATTTTAGACAATGATTAGATCTAGATTATCAATTATGTTATAATCAATTTGACTTTTCAAATAATATGAATATGATTAATTAATTTAGGTCTAGTTAGATCAGTTCATTGATATATGCTTCATTCATTTTATTAACAACCTGAAGATATGTTATTTATGATAATTCTGATTAATAAATATTTATTTTTTATGATAATTTTAATTTACGATATATATGCATGTAGATAATTTTTGAATTAAAATTAATAAAAGTATACATACAACTATTTATACGTGCTATATTAATAAAAATATTTATTAATTTATGTTAAAATAAACAAACATACTATACTCATGATTAACTCGTACTTAACTCAACCTCCCTTAAAATAAACTTACAATAAAATACACAAGTTGAATTATAAAGAAAAGTTTAATATTTATATAGTATAATTTTAAAGTAATTAGATACATATGTCATATATGCAGCACGAATGAGATCGGGTCGGGTCGGGTTTTGATTATCTAATTTTGGGTCATCTTGAGTTTCGGATTGTTCGGGTTTAGATCGGGTTGGGTTTTGGATCATCTCGGGTTTCGGGTCGTTCGGATCCGGATTGGGTCGGTTTTTAGATTATCTGATTTTGGGTCATTCGGGTTCAGATCGGGTCGGGTTTCTGGATTGTTTGATCTTGGGTCTTCTCGGGTTTCGAGTCGTTCGGGTCCAAGTCGAATTTTGTTCGGGTCATTTTAACTTTTTGAAAAAATCAGATCGGATCGGATTCGAGTCTTACGGATTTTTCGGGAGGGGTTAAATTTTGCCGCCTCTAATTTGACGATGCAGCTGGCAGTGATTCCTCACATTACAAAGAGTCAGAAGGCCCACGTGCAATATTTATAGGCCCAATAACAAATACTTGTTTAACGGATAGTTTCTATGTCCATCGGATCTCTCTCGATTTGATGGATTGTATCAGCCATTCGATACAAAAAATACGAATCTCAAAACAGTAAAAAATTTAAAGTACAAATTTTAAAATCATTCAATAATAAATAGGGCCATCGAACTAATGTATTGATCCGATGCGCATTGATTCTGCTCTGTTCCCTTATTTACTGATCAGTTATCAGTAATTTGCTGACTTAAGCATGGCTGATGGTGGCGAGTGACGCAAATTTATTAATATATATGACGAAATCATCCAAATTATTCTTTCTTTGACCAAAAGCCATCTGCTTGTTCCCATACAGCTTTTTATTAGCTTACCTTTGTGCGGATACAGAAAATTTTAAATTCTGGAATTACTCAAGTTTTACTACAGTTCCAGTAAAGTATACAATATTTATATCGATTTGTATATTTCGCTGGATCTGAAAAAATCACTTAATTTGGTATAACAGATTACAAGACACTGCTTTTCTTCAGAGTTCGGATTCAAATTCAATACTCCTCTCACTCTTTGCACTGCTCTCGTGTTTCCGCCCTTTAATTGTCAAACAAATGGAGAAAGAAGGGGAAAAAGATGAAATGTCCTTCCTCTTCAGTTAGTATACTTAAAAACAGAGGCAAATGTAAAGAGGGTCTGTGGAACAGTTATCCCTTTGAATTTTAAAAAGATAGTATTTTTATATAATATTTTCGGTAATCTATTCTCTTCTGAAAATTTTCTTCACCCTAAATTATTTAATTAATTTTGCTATTTTTTTTAATATTATATATAATGAAATAATTATGCAAACATTGTCAAAATATAAAGTTTAGGAATTTTTTTCATCAACTTAATTATTTATTATTTTAAATTTTATTTTGTTATTATTTTTAATATGTAAAAGAATATTATTTTGATAGTTTTTCATTGGGTAAGAATAATATTAAATTAATATTTTATTTAGTACCCGATTAGTTAATGAGTTTGAACTCGATAAACTATTATAATTTGATAATTGTCCCTTCATTCCCCTGCTTAGAAATTTCTTTATTATGAGAAATTTGTTTTATTCTTCCATTCTGCTCTTCCTCACACTGCGTTATATCCTTTGCTTTGAGTTTGCTAGCTATCAACCCACTTCATTTCTACTTCTCATGAAAATATCTCAAAAAAGAAGAGCCTCTTTCTCGGTGAGAGGAGCAAAAAAAAAATGCTATTGAAGAATTAAAATTAATATATACAAGCTATATAATTCATTTGATTGATTTCTGGAAATCATTTTAATTATTAGCCTTCAGATTCCTTTTTGTACGGATAGTGCGGAATAATTGATATAAAAAAGTGGTACCTTAATGATCATTTATATAAGTTACTACGTTTATGTTTAATGCATATAGAAACAAGAAGATATTAATGCAGAAGTTATATTCAGACTACCATTTTCACATCTATACCCACGCTCATATGTTAATGGATATACTCCACTCCAACATACTAAAATTATAAGCATGTCCTTACATAAAATGTTTTGTTAATATGTACTTCTTCAATTTATTTATTTTTAGATAAGTATTTGAACAGTTCTTTGATCTAATGATTGGCAGTCGAATTTGTCTGGGGATAACTTAAATTTTTCTGGCAGTCGAAATCTGAATGAGATTTTTTATTATTTGAAAATTGGATAACTTAAATTTTCATCTTCACTCAAAAATATAATCATTTAATCATAGATAGATGCAATTATCTGGCTTTTCTTTTTGGAAAATATTATGGTAAATTGATACCAAAGTGGCATACGTTAACTAAGTTAGTATTCAAAATGGCAACTTTATTGTTCAATTTATTTTATATAGTATTATTATTATTTAAATGAGTTAGTATTCAAGTTAACAATATTTTTAATAAGGAATAAAAATATAGTATAAAAAATGTATAAAAAATTATTAACTTGAATACTAATTCATTTAGCGTGAATAGTAAACTCAAAATAATAGATACAAGTTAATGAAAAAAAAAGATTTCATATTTTGAAACATCTTAACAAAATAATTTTTTTTTCAAATAATTCAAGTTGGTCATAAATTAGTTTCAGGAAGACAGATTAACAAAAATTTAGCCTCAAACACTATTTTTCAAAATCCAGCCCCTAACTAAGTGTGCATCTAAGTGTGCATCCGTCCTTGCATATATTAGCCTGTTAGTCATTTTTCCCCTTTATTTATAGAAATAATATCTTAATGAGTAAGGTCAGCTTTTAATTCCTTATTTTGACAGCTAAGAGAGAGATAAATATTTAAAAATAGATAACCTTTTTCTATATACTGTTCTTTATTGTTCTTCCAGAATATAACTAACAACGTTAAGAGATCAGATAAGTCTGCTTACAAACTGCAAAAAAAAAGTGTATGAATAGAAATAATAATTAAAAGATAACTCTCTCCATCTTTCATCATTGCATGTATGCATTAAACAGCAGTACAGAGCAGCAAAACAAGATGGTCCTCAATAATTAAACATATACTCAGCTATCTCAACTAATCCCTGGAATTAAACAAATAGGTCTAGAAGCAAAGCATTATTTCTCCATAATCTCTGCATCTGGACCCCACGTGGGCCCATGAGTCAAAAGCATACCGTGTAGCACTAGCACCCATGTATGTAATTATAATTTAGTACCAGAAAGTTGCATTGAAATTAATTTCCTTTTCCACAACCTGCTCAAGCAGAGTACGTATATACAAGTACAAATCATATGTATTTGCATAATTACATGCAAATGCCTTGCCGTAAGAGAAAAGAGCAACCATTTTCCTTCCTAGATTCCATAATTTGATGACATCTCAAGTGCCTAATTGCGAGTGGTGGTCTGACAACCCTGCTTCAGCAAGAATTGCAAGCAGGGGAGATTTTGAGTTTTTTAAAATGTGCAACTATTTATTCCGTCCATTGAAATTTCTGTATTCATAACATGAAGTTAATAAAAATTGAGCAAACTATGATACTAATTATTTTCTTGTTTTCCAGCTTATCTTCATTTTTCTATCATATTTTCTTGTTCTATGATATCTTCTGTATTCATCATTCACTTCTTATGATACATTATTTTTTGTGTGGATATGTTTCCAATTATTTAAATAGGTATGCATCAAATTAGGATCAATTGGATGACATGATTATGATGGATCCATTCTGGCAAGAATCATCAGAGATGGATCGTTTTAAACTAAGAATGCTCCTTAATTTGTTTAATTCGGGGCACCGGTTTGGTGTCACCTTCACTGCAATTTTAGACATCCAATTATTCTTATTGGCGAGCTTAATTTTCGTATGCAAAAGTTCAAACAATTTAATCCAATAAAAATAATTTATTGTTATCTTTATTGTTATTATTGATTTATTTCTGAACATGATTTTACATTTTGTTGAAGTCAGTTTTTACATTATTCTTTTACATCGCTACTGGAAAGTCATAATCCTGGATCGCTATCATATTTCCCATAAAGCCCATGCTTACCAGGTTCTGGATTCTTATTTTACAATTGGGCTGTGATAATGAAAAATGTATTGTGATCATAGTCGTGTTCAAGTTTTTTTACGCAATCCGTACGAAATATTATGCATATATAAAACAAGAGAAGTGATCTAATTACCATTTTTTTGGTGCTCATGATGTTTATTTATTTATTTATGTATAAATTTAAAAATATGAACCGTTAGATGTATTCTATATCATCTCAATTGTATGTATATGAAAAATCATAAAATTTTAACTTCATTCGAATAGCCATCAAGTAATGTGTCTAAATTGTAAAATTTGATCCGTTGATTTTATTAACGCTTGATGCCTATATAAATAATATCGAAATGATATAATTTTTTGTATACATATATAAGATGATATTTAAAAAATATTCCTTCAATTAATTTTGTTATTTAAGAATTTAAATAATAGTTATTTGATATTTAATTTTAATGACACCGATGTGGCACCAAAATGATGGTAATTGAATCCCTTCTCATAAAACAAATGACACCGCTTGTGTGACTTAACGTTCTATCAAACAGACTTTCAGAGAACCACTTTTCCATTCATTAAAGGGGAATGATCCTTGACAACGGGTAATTTTGATAATTTTGACAATGAGCTTATAAATAAATATCAAAAAATTTAAAAATAAAAAATTTATAGATATTTTCTTTTATTTTTAGATTGATACTATTTTAAATTACATGTAATTTCATTATTGTTTAATAGTCTATTAATATCATAAAAATTTTATACAATTTGCAACGGTTTAATTTAACGGTTTTTATTGAACTATCAAAAGATAATAAAATTTAAAACACAACCAATAAACATATCTATAAGTTTTTTTAATATTTATTTAAAAGTTTTTTATCAAAATAAGGCATCCTCAAATCGTAGTATCCAACGCAAATATAAAGGCCCAGCAATGTTGACAAACAGATCCAAAGTAATTAACCAACACTTATCCCTTTATCAGATTTCTTCGATAACTTAACAGATGAAAGGCCCACGGTTCCAAATGAAAAATAAATAAAACAGATTGAAAGCTATTGTAATTGGAAGCCCATAAACTCAGAGTTTGTATCGTATGATTCACTCGTTGATTTAGGTGACGTCATAAGAAATGAAATGTGTGTCCAGCCCACTGCACTTGTTAACAGCCCACTGCACTTGTTAATACAATAAATAAGTTTAATAAAAATCAGATCTTCTTTTCTCAAATAAATTCATCAAATATAAGCCGCTCTAAAATCTTGAAACATAATTTATTTTCTAACAAAAAGATGATCAACGGTTCAAATGCTAGTCATTATTGACTATTCTTTTTCATAAAATTTATTATTGATAATTATAAAAAACATCTTGAGTTAAAAAAATATGAGAAGATCATTAGTTATCCGTGTGGAAACATTAATTATTGGACATTTCTTTTGTACACTCAACACTGATGATATAAATTTCAAATATATCATCAAATTAAAACATTTATATCGTGGATGTATTTCTATTTAAGGGTGTCATCGGGTCATCATTATTTTATTTTTTTTTACCCGATCCGATTACATTTAGGTTAAAAATTTTTGACTCATACCTAACCAACCGGGTTAATCCAATCCGATCCGGGTTGATCCAATCCGATCCATGTAAATTAATTAATTAATAATTAATAATTTTTATTCTATTTTAAATAATTAAATATTAATTAATTTATAATTAATCTCAATTAGTATATAATTAATATATATTTAATATTTATTTAGTACTAAATCATAAAATTACTTTAAACACAACTAATCGAGTTGGATCGGGTTGACCCAAACCCGACCCGATTCAGAAAATAAAAATTAAATTTATACCCGACTCATTTATCTTAAGGTCATATGTTGGGTCGGGTCGGATTAATCTATCGGATCGGATCAATAATTGTCACCCTAAATTCATAACTACTTGAATTAGAGTTGCAAATGGATAGTAAAATATTTGGTTTTATTCGTGATTTTGTAATATCTAAAAAAAGTAAAGTAAGTATTAATTTTATTCACTTTTGGATTGTTTTATAAATAAATTATTTATTGGGATTAATATGCAAAAAATATAAAAAATGAAAAGATAAACGTAAGTAAGTAGTGTCACTCGTTTCTGTGATAAGATAGCAATGGAAAAAAAAATGCATATATATATAAAAGGGAAAACGTGGCCGGTTTAATTAACCTCTACGTGGCTCATGAACTCTTCTACGTGGTTGTTGGTTACTTTAAGCCCTCTTCATTTCTCTTCGAATATCATACCAAATTAATAAAAACGTACTAAAGGGGGGGAAAGAATAGAAACCGGAAAAGAAAAAAAAAGAAACAGAGAGAGACGATAAAGGTCTGGATGAGGAGCTGATGCAGATAGCTTGATCATCATGAGTCAAAGAAATTAGCTGTCCAGAGGGAGAGTATAATTGGATGCAAATTAATGACTTAGAGATGACACGAGTGTAATATTAAGCTTTAAATCGGTTTTGAATATATTAAGGACGTCGTGACAGGTACGAGTATCGTTATCAAGGATCGAGTCGTGAATCGAAATTGTATTCATATCAGGTAATCGGACTTCTCAATAACTTGTATTTGAATATTATCTGTTAATTAAATTATTGACTTGACTTAAATTAAGTTGATATGGATTGATTGACCTTTGACTTGATATATGGGCCGATGATCCCGAATTATCTGAATGGATATGTGATATGAAATATGAATTAAATTGTTTGAATTGATTACATGTTGATAATTAAAAGTTGATCAAATTATGCATAATTGAACGTGTCATAAGTTAACTTTTTCGTATTCCAAAGAAAGAATCTACATAACTTTGACTGGTTGTGAGTGGAAGATGGTTCTGCGGAGTCCTTCTTACTAGTGAATTTATGAGATATCCCACTTATCACGGTGGGCACAATGTGCGATCATCATATGTTAATACATAATTACTTAAAATACATGCTTTAATAAATAATAATGAATTATTATTGTGGTTAGAAATGCTTTTGAATGGTACTTTATTATTGTTATAAAGAAATTACGTCGTTAAATAACCGATTACTGAGCTTTGTAAGCTGACTTCATTTTGTCTCTTTGTTATTTTTCTTATTTGTTGGTGACGCAGGTTGTGGGCCATCGGATTGATGCATAAGATGCCATCTCCGTAGCGTCTCGGTCCGGGGCGTTATAGATCTGATCCGAAAATAATAAAAATTATATGATCCGTATCCGAAGATATTTGTATTCATATCCATATCCGAAAAACTTTAATAGATAAGGATACGATTTGGCTATCACGTATTTGTATCAGTCAATTTAGCTATTATCCGAAGACATCCGATCCAATATTATCGAAATACATATAAAAAAACCCATTATATATTTTTTTGCATACATTATAAATGTAACTAATTTTATATATAATTTTTGCTAATATATCATACTTTTTTTATAATTCATTGATATAATTCAACTACTAGTATAATGATAATTAATATTTAACTTTTTAATTAATATTTAGTTCTTATAATTAATAATTTTATCAAAAAATAGTATGTAATTATTTCACAATGATACATATAATATATTTACTTAATAATCAAAATATATTCGTATTCATATATATATTCGTTGAATATTCAATCAGTATTCGTATCTGATACTATATGTATCTGAAATCGTATTGAAATATTATAACTGATACAAATATGGATACGATAAGATCATTATCCATCCGTATACGATCTGTTTGCAACTCAAATTTAAATACGATGTATATAAAATTTGGGGGCAAATTTATCTTTTAATGATGATACTTTAATGGATTTATATTAAATGAGCAATTAAATTTCAAATTGAATCAAATTGTATAATGTCACATCTAAATAATTTTTTGATCAAAAGTCACATCTAAATAAATTTTTGATCAAAAGTCACATCTAAATAATTAGGATTAGACCTACATTTTTCTTAATTAATAATATACATACGAGTTGATGTACACTAAATTATCCTTCATGATTAGTCACTTACTAATTAAAGGGGTAAATTTTCTATTTATCCATCCAAACTGCTGTAGTTTATTCATATCTCCATTTTTGTTTCAATCAATAAATCTAAATAATAGATTGATATTAATTAAAATAACTAAGATACCCTTATCCTACAGTTAGCTTATAAGTGTTCTGATCATTATTTTTTTTTCAAACTCAAGAAAAAAAAATTACTTGTTAATTGGTAGACTGGTGGTGAGGGCGTCAGAAATTTAAAAATTTTAAAGTTTGCGGCATTAATTGGTTGTCTGATGGTGAGGATGTCATTAGTTTCTACTCTTTTTTTTTCTTTCTTTTTTCTAATGTTTGGTCGGTAAATGTTGTGCTCATTATCAAACAGGGGAGATAACATCAACATTTAATACAAGAAATTAATATATTTAGAATGTCAAGCTTAAACGCTGATATCGATTTTGGATATATCTAGAGATCCATCGAGTCTTAATCCATTTATCCTTGTAACCTTGTTGTTTGTTGGTTGGGCTGGTTCATTGCTCCGTTTGTTCTCTGTTTTTTTACCACGCGCTCTTTCTGTCTGAAATCAGTATATGACAAAGACCAATTTGATAAGGATGTAATTTTATTATTTATATTTTAACAATTTATACGATTATATATATTCGTCAAATTCAGAGATTATGGATGTATATATTTTTATACGAAAATGGATAAAATAATAAACTTTCTAATTTGTTGGATAGACAAACGAGAGCAAAAAAAAAAATCTTGATAACACACTTCAATATTTAATTTTCTCAGATATTATCACCAATGATATCCTAATTATAAACTGAAACAAATACTATTTAGCTAGGAGGTCGAACTGTGTAATTTTGAGTAATAATCGGCGAAGTTTGATTGCTATTTGCTGCCAAATCGGAAAAGATGATTGATATTCACATATGTGGGAACTGGTAAGAAATAAGAATATGCTGTTCGTTTCGTAGATGAGTAGGATTCTGTTTGTAAATTCAATAATGAAGAATATCTAAAAATATATATACATACAAATTTTAAAGAGATAAAATAAATTTGAATCGTCCGATCCGACGAGTAGGAAGCTGCTCAGATCTCGTTCAGGGTACTGAGAAGTGCCCTAATTGAACAGCCTACAGAGTGCTAAATGATTGGACTTTTGACTTGATATATATTTCGCAAGGAGGTAAATATTGCAACAGCCAACAGGGAACTTTCGGGAACAAACAACAGATCGACGCCACGTGGTACTTCCGGGCTGATTGCTGGTTGCTCACGGTGCTCACTTTGCTCTAAGCCTCACCAAATGGGATCGACGCCGCTTGAGTTCTCCCCGTCTAAATTGACGGTTCTCTTTTGCTCGGCCACTCCCCCACTCCCACTGACAATCGGGGCCGTTCGGCCATCATCCATTTCCATTTGGCCAAACATTTTGGATAAAGAGTGCAGCACAATCACCTACACCGACCCTTCCTCTGCCAAAACCATTCTGTCACGCGCCCAATCCCACACCTACCTACCACAAAGATACATCAACCCCTTCGTACTCCCACCTCACCATCTCATCATAATCCAGCCTTCACGTGTTGTCCCACCTAACAGGAAGTGCAGCACTGGATTTATATCACGCCCCCTGCTCCGGTTCCAGTCGATCATTCGTGTCGCATTCAACGCCGTGAAATCTAACGTCTCCCCCTCCATAGTCCAGACCAACTCCACCAGATCCCCTCCATCCCTTTTATATGTCGACACCTCCACCCATCCCAACCAACTCTTTCTGGTTCCCTCCACTCCTCCCAAAATGGATCTGCTACTACTCGAGAAAGCTCTACTTGGCCTCTTCGCCGCCATAACCCTCGCCATCGTCATCGCAAAGCTACATGGCAAGCGCCTCCGTCTCCCACCCGGCCCCATGCCCGTACCAATCTTCGGCAACTGGCTCCAGGTAGGTGATGACCTCAACCACCGCAATCTGGCTGCACTCGCACGCAAATTCGGCGATGTCTTGCTCCTTAGAATGGGCCAGCGCAACCTTGTTGTTGTATCTTCGCCGCCTCTTGCCCGTGAAGTCCTACACACACAAGGCGTCGAGTTTGGGTCCCGCACCCGCAACGTCGTCTTTGATATATTCACTGGCAAGGGGCAAGACATGGTGTTCACTGTGTATGGTGATCACTGGAGGAAGATGCGAAGGATCATGACGGTGCCATTTTTCACCAACAAGGTGGTGCAGCAGTACCATCCGGGGTGGGAGGCCGAGGCGCAGAGCGTTGTTGACGACGTGCGTGCTGATCCCAAGGCAGCAACGGAAGGGATTGTGCTGAGGAAGAGGTTGCAGCTGATGATGTACAACAACATGTATAGGATCATGTTTGATCGGCGGTTCGAGAGCATGGATGATCCCCTCTTTTTACAGCTGAGAGCACTCAATAATGAGAGGAGCCGACTGGCACAGAGCTTCGAGTATAACTACGGAGACTTCATCCCGATATTAAGACCCTTTTTGAGGGGGTACTTAAAGATCTGCAAGGAGGTGAAGGAGAGGAGGCTTCAACTGTTCAAGGATTATTTCCTTGAGGAGCGGAAGTAAGTGTTTTTAGTTGATCTATTTCTTTCTTTTGTGATCTTTTATTCCTTTTAAGATTATTTATATATTTCTTTTGACCTTTGTTTTTCGTTTGTTAATTTTTAATTTTTGAGTTGCTGGATAAATTCTTAAGTTTAAAGCTGAAGGGTTTGGCCGTTTAGGTAATTAGGTTGAAGGGGCCTGGGAAGGAGCTAACCAAAGAAAATAGCGTCTGAAGCTGACATGTACTATAAAGCAAGTAGAATAAAACAAGTCACTGATATAAGTCAGATTAAAATTCTCTTTTAGATAGTTCGTTACATAATTCCAATTTGGTAGGTAATTAGATTAATACATAGTATATATTCAATTAAAAAGAAGCAAACAACGGCATATATTTAATTCTTTCAATCAGAGCATAACCTACATACACCAACAATAAACAAAGACTTATAATTCCAACCAATTTATTTATTCTGATAACATTCCTGGGTTTATTTAATTGCAGGAAGCTGTCGAGCACGAAACCCTCAAATAATACGGAATTGAAATGCGCAATTGATCACATCTTGGATGCACAAAAGAAAGGAGAAATCAACGAAGACAATGTCCTTTATATCGTGGAGAACATCAACGTGGCTGGTACAAACTTACACTTTTATGTATTAAATTATTTGGTCTTTCAGCAAAGTTAATTTGAATATTATTCCAAAGAACATGACGTTGTGAACGTTTGCAATTTTCTTGGGCTATCTGTTATCTGACCCAGCAAAGAAATGGAAAATTCCGTCACAACTTGCAATATTTCCCACAATATAATTAATCTTAAATAAATTATGAACCAAACATGTGGTAGGATGTATCCTTAGATCAACCGTTCATCACTGTGGCCAATCTGCCGATGTACACACCCCACCACAATAAACCCAATTTAATGCCCCCTTGGTTTCGACCTAGGATTCGTACGTTAATGCACATGTACATATTTTAATATGTGCAATATTAATTTGGTACATGTGTCATTTTCTTGAATTTATGGATAAATATGAAAGAATTGAAAGAGTTTAACTAATTGTATATTAGACATTTAATTTAGGTATATTAGATATATTAAAAAGTGTATGGCTAAATATGAAAGAATTTAAAAGGTTGATTGGTAAGTATGATATATTAAAGAGTTATGAATAAATGTGAAATAGAAGGATAGTTGAAGGATATTAATCTTGTATGTTTGGTCAACATTTTAATATATTTGGCTGTGTGCAATTTATCTAGCTTGGACAAATAGCGCAAATATTTGGCAAAAACTTGTGCCAAATTTTTGTCCTGAGTGTAAAGGAAGATATTGTGTGGTCCCAGGAAGGTCGACCAAATAATAGTCTTACAGATACTGCCAAACAAATTTCTCTGATTCGTTCTCTATTTCTTGCAAAATTGTATTTGTTATTGCGAAACCTTATTTTTCGCTTGAAAGTGCATGTTGGTGCACACTTTCTAAATACCTACCACGGTTTTGAGATTATAGAATTCACATCTGAGACAATAACAGTAGTAATTAATATGCAACTTGGAGAATAAGAAATCAGGAGACTCCAAAATGATTATATCAAACAGTTTGTTTGTTCAATCCTCACAATTATTGCTTGACCACTTTGAGACTATTGGTAGACTAATTTCTTCTGCGTAACAGGATTCGTTAGTTCAAACATTACCATTCAATATCAAATGCTTTACCAACCAAACAAAACTGACAACCTCCTCTCACCTACTTCTCTTTTCAGCCATTGAGACGACTCTATGGTCAATCGAGTGGGCAATAGCCGAGCTGGTGAACCATCCTGAGATCCAGAAGAAATTGCGCAATGAGCTTGATACTGTTTTGGGATCTGGCAACCCAATAACCGAGCCCGACACCCACAAGCTTCCCTACCTCCAGGCCGTCATCAAAGAAACGCTCCGTCTCCGCATGGCCATTCCGTTATTGGTTCCACACATGAATTTGAATGATGCCAAATTAGGCGGTTATGACATTTCTGCTGAAAGCAAAATTCTAGTCAATGCTTGGTGGCTGGCAAACAACCCCGAGCAGTGGAAGAAACCCGAGGAGTTCAGGCCGGAGAGGTTTTTGGAGGAAGAGTCACACGTGGAGGCGAACGGGAACGACTTTAGGTACTTGCCATTTGGTGTGGGTCGCCGCAGCTGTCCTGGGATTATTCTGGCACTGCCAATTTTGGGAATTACTGTTGGCCGTCTCGTGCAGAATTTTGAACTGTTGCCGCCAGCCGGCAAGGACAAGCTGGATACCACAGAAAAAGGAGGACAGTTTAGCCTTCACATCTTGAATCACTCCACCATTGTAGCCAAGCCTAGAGCATTCTGATTAAATAATTCAATTTTTTGGTGTTTGGTTAAGATAATTGAGGTGGTAATTGTACTTTGTTTTAGCTCTTTGGTATACCATTGCTCTTTTAAGCTTTTATTCGTAAGGTACGCACGATGTGTTGCTATTAGCGAACAAGGAGAAAAATGAGGGTTCTTGTGTAATTAAATTGATAAGCAAGTGAAAGAACTCCTTTCTCAATCTAAGTATTGCTTTAAAAATAGAGTTCTGGTGGTGCTTGCCTAATTTGTCAACCTCTTTCTTGATGATGGATAATTGTCGAAGCAGTGCGAAATCTAATTACATATCTTTCTAATTAAAGATCCAATTCAATTCAAACTATCCGAACTGTGTTCACTATATATTGCCTCAAAAGGCATCCTAGCAGTAAATACTTTTTATTTTCAAGTTATTCTTTTTTCAATTTAATCATATTAATAGCATCACAAGCATGCAACCAAGTCTGAGAGAGGATTGGTGAAAGTTGTGCCAATTAGTTGGGCGAATTCATGGCCCCTCTGCTTGCTGGGCCTATTGGCCGAATCAGTTTTCGAAAAGGAAGAAAGAACATATCACCCTAAAACAGACACAGAAAAGGACAGGACAAAAATATTAATCTGCCTCTCTTTTTTCAACCTGTTATAATGCAAAATTTCATGTGCTACAAGCACATTGTCTAAAATGTATCTATATTTTATAAATGCAGTTTAGAAATGATTGACAACACTATTAATCAACATTTTTTAAATTATTTTGTAACTGTAATTTATCAAACTAATTGTCCTAAATTATTGTAAGTGTTTAGCATTTATTTGTTTTGGGATAAGGCACGCCATAACTTTATTCAATTTGTGAATATCTAACGAGGTGTTATAAAAAAGCATGAGGAGAAAATCATGTTTACTCAACATCTAGTGATTTAATATTTTAAGCAAATTATTCTGTATGAACTTAATGGTAAATTGTTTGTTTTTTTATTAAATTTTCTCTCTTTAAGTTTTTTTCCTTTAATTAAACAGTGTCCATGGCGATAAATTCTGGCTTAGGATGAATTTGATCAACCCAATATAGTCCATGATATTGAGGTTCGTTTTTTATTTTATTACAAGAAGTGCAGAATTAATATGATTCGGGTTAGAGGAGGTGCTTTGATGTATGGTTCTGGCCGAGTATCAGTTTGGGATCCAGAACCAGTATTAGTATGGAATAACTTTTTCTTGAGAATGAAATTCATTGAGAAGCAATAGATTATTTGTGAATCAATAAAGGTTTAAGTCTTAACTCTTAGTTAATGCAGAATTAAAGAAACTGGTTTAAAGCGACGCAGAAGTAATCTCAATTAGTTTGATAGGAGATGTTTGACATTTGAGAATAATATAAAGACCTGGTTATAATTTCTTTTTTCTAAAATTGTTTTTCATGAAATATGAAAAGTAATCTTTATTTTTTATGTATCGATCACCTGTAGAATTCGAAGTTGGTATTTTTGGCACTCTCCGAAAAATAAGTCCAATTTGTAAAACTAACTTTCTAATTTCTGATATTTTGATTGAGCACTTGAATCTGGATTAGGACTTACACGAGTATAGGCATGGATATATACAAAAGATTTAAAAAACTTCACATACAAATGCGCTATAAATAATAAATTATTTTAAAAATATATAAATAAATGATATAATAAATAAAGTTGTGAAGAAAATGTTATATATTAATGATATATAAATAACTGAAATGTTATAATAACACAAAATACATGATTTAAATTTCACTCGAGGACGAATCAGAGGAGTATCGGACATATCAACAAGTATCAATGGCGTATTCTTGACCGAATCCACTAAAATACCTTGAAAGAATATAATGGACGTATCGTGGGCATAACAAAGGCGTATGGGAGGCTTATCGAGCGTATCGGGCGTATAAAAGTTGTCAGGATACTCCGATATGCCGGCTGAAGTATCGAGTGCATATAACACCCACACTCGTATCGGATATGTATCTGATAAGTGATACGTTGGTGTTTTGCCGAATCAGGGCAACACAGATTAAGACTAATAGATTTATTTTTACAATACAGAGAAACTATAGCTGACAAAAAAAATGTGGCTCGTGGCTCGTTCATGACTCGTTCGGGATTAGCTCGCTATTGGCTCGCTCGTTAATGGATCGAGCCGTTAACAAGTCAGCTTGTTAAGCTCGTTAAGTTAATGAGCCGAGTTTGAGCTTAGGCCGACTCGACTTGTTAGGCTCGTTTAGCTCGTTAAATTATTAATATTTAATATTTATATATTTTTATTATGGACGTTTAGTAATAAATAGTTTATAATATGATATATACTTAAATTACTATATTAAATTGTGTGAAATATTTTATCATTAGTTATTTTAATAATTTTTATATAAATTTTAATATAAAATATCATAAAAAATATCATTAACTATTAAATTAGCCTTAGTGAGCTTTAACGAGCCGATCTCAAACCAAAACTTTTAGCTCAGAAATAATTAACGAACCAGCTCGGCTCGACTCGTTAAGCTAATGAGCCGAGCACGAACTGGATCAAGCTCGGTCCTAAGAGAAACCATAGGAGCGAACCCTATAGATAACACCTGATTAAGATGTATATTTTGATTAAATTGATTATTTTTTTGGGGGGTGGGGGGGGTTCTGTCTCTATTTTAATTTAAATTCTAGTTTTCATGGTTTCATAATTCACTAGCGCATGTATCCGTTCTTCCGCGCGGACTGAAATCAGCTAATTATGTAAATAAAATAATTAAAAAAATAAATGGACATATACCACACTCCTATATTATTTTGTTAATGCCTTGCTGACTCTCGGTTCGAAAGCGTCCTACAATTTTAGATAACTTATAAGACAAAAGTACGTAGGAAAAATTATAACTAAATTCAGTTTCAAAGTATACAAGAAAGGGGGGGGGGGGGGTCACTTGACAACGGCTATTTTGACAATTTTGAAAATGAGTTTTAAATAAATTCAAAAACAAATCTTAAAATTAGAAATTTAAATGTGTTATTCAACTTATGAATTGATAGTATTTCAAATTTTATGCAACTTCATTATCATATGATAATTCATCAAACATCGTTAAATTAGAATTGTTATAAGTTGCATAAAATTTTAATGATCTCTGATGGATTATCGAACAATAATGGAAATTACATGAAATTTAAAATACTATCAACTAAATAAGTGAAAAAATCTATAAACTTTTTCTTATTTTAAAGATATTTTTTGAATTTATTTGAAAATTCATTGTCAAGATTGCCAAAATAGCCATTGTCAAGTGATCCATCCCCATAAGAAAAACCATAACTAAATTAATTCCACACATTTTTAATATCTTAAGAAAGAGTAAACCCACTTTGCATGAAACTGAACTGTGCCTGTAGTTCTGCACACCTTAAGAAAGTTAACAAAGAGAAAAAATCGGCTCCATACTTTTCTATTTAATGTTGAGTTAAAATTTCTAAATTTTAGACTTTTTGATGTTGAGTTAAAATCTCACTTTAAGATAAGGGAAGGAAGAATACATGTTCCAATGGTTCAACCACTCTGACATTTACATCTTTCTTTGTTTCTTTTACTTATCTGAAACCTGAAAATCCTGTACCGCTCAAGTACAAATGAAAATTTTCAAATAAAGAGTTACCTTCTCATTCTCTTCGCTTCAGCAGGATTTATGTTTTCAAGGGTTTCAAACTCTCCCTCTAAATCATCATCCTCAGACTGCTCAGAGCTGCTTGTAATTGATTTTACTGGAATTTCTGTACTTTTCAGTATATGCTGAGTTGGACTTCCATTAGGCCCGTCGTCAGGTTTGTTTTGCACTGAACCGCTGCTATTTCCTGTTAACTCCAAAAGATACAAAATTTCAGGCCTAAAGATGAAGTGCACTTAGATGGTAGGTAAAGACTGAAAAGGTGTCTGTAGATATAGCTTGCAGGTTTATAGTGTGGTTCAACCATCTATTGAGTTCTCTAATTATCACAAATAACTTTCCTCAAAAAAGTAAAAAAGTGTGCTAACCAAATACAGGAGTAGGTAACATCCAGATCAATAACCACCCAATTGGTAAAGACTGAAATGCCAGCAAATGCATACTGGAATTGTAGTGTAAAGAGACCAAAAAACACCAAAATCCAGTCCTGGCACACTCAAGTGATCTGACTAGTAATCGGGCCTGCTAAAAGGGTTCGTTTGACAAATCAAGGAATAGCTTTAGAAGAGTGGTAATTTTGGAAGAGTGATAGAATAATGTCTTTTTGGAAGAGTGATATTCTTGACTATTCGGAAGAGTGAAAATATCGTATGACAGTTGTTAATCAGAATAGTTGAAATATGCATAATTATGATACTAACAATATTGATGATAATAAAAATAATAGTAAAATAATCATAATCATAATAAATAATAATATTCATAGTTATAATCATAATAAAAATAAAAATATAATCATAATACAATATAATATAATATAACATAATTGAATAACAATCATAATAATAATCATAATCAAAATAATATAATAATAAAAAATTATTATCATAATGATAATAATAATAAATAATTATAATCATTATAATATAATAATAACATAATCATCAGTATAATCATAATATAATAATATAATCATCACTATAATTAAAATATAATAATATAATAATAAGTAATCATAATTACTATGATCATAGTGATGATTATATTATACTGATTATAATTATTTATTACTATTATAATAATTATGAGAATAGCATGGAACCTATAGCAGAGGATTGAGATCCAAACTGAGAAGAATCTGATGTCTGAGATTTTGCATCAGCTAAATGTGCTTCTTGGGGTTGGGACGTACCATTTGTACCCTGTTCAGGGTAAAAGGAAAAAAAAAAGGAAAACTGTGTCATCAAATATGAGTGCACTATCATGTCATGGGAACTTAGTACCAATAATTCAGAGCTTTTAATATGTTATGGCCTAAAAACTAAACGAAACTATATAAAGAGGGAAAACAAAGGAATCTAGATCAGCAAGAACTAACATGTTTTGATCTCAAATTATCCAGACCACTGACCATGTAACCTATGTCATGTTCGTAGAACTAAGAATTTATTGTCTTGGTAAGAGTTCTTAGACCCCAGATTCGGAGAGTTAATAAAACAAAAGATGATTTCTCCGAATAGTTCTTTTTTTTTACTACATCAATCGTGGTAATGTTTTTCACTAAAATTAGCAAAAATAGAAAATAAAATTCAACAAAAAAAAGAATAAAATGCCCACCCAAGACATGGCAACAGCCTTGCAATAGATCTCAAGCTGTTGCTTCAGATGCTCAGCATATTTCTCCGGATCAACCCGGCCAAGCTGCCGGTCCCCAAGTGGTTTAACTTCCACCACGTCACCCCTTTCCTCATTTACTGGCCTCCACCATGCTTTTTTATTATTCATTTTTTTGGAAAAGTTTGTACCTGAAGTAGCATAGAAGGGGCACTATGCCCCTCTTCTGTTAGATGGCTCCTCACCTTCCTCCCATTAACAGACAATGCTGATGGGCTTACCCCAATTTGTTACATCACAAAATCTTGAAAGAGTCTAAAGGCACATTTAGTATCCCAACTGCAGACTTCATGGCTTGAGGATCAAGAAAAGGCATTTTGTGCTGAAACCATGTGCATGTCACATGCACCCAAAAACCACCCACATCAGTTCTCTTGAGCGCACCTCCTATTATGTTATTATAAACTATTATGCAATCACATAATTCATACCTAAGATTATAATTGAATGATCACTAAAACTGTAAAACATAAAATTAACTACATATGGACTTCAATCACTCAAACTTCCTTTTCTAACAAGAAAATTATTTTCCCTCAAGTACCTTTGATGGGGCATAGGCAGCAATTTATCTTCATCAGAGGGCCCTCTCAAGCTCTACAAACCCAAGATGTAAGGTCATTCACATCTCTTGCACCATAGCATTCCTGATGCACAACCACTTGGCATCTCAAATTTACAGCAAAAATAGTTTAAAAAGTATGAAATTATTGTCATCATACAGTATGCTCTAAGTGCCTTCAATATAACATGTTCTGCAACATATCTTGAGAAATCTGCATTACTCACACTAAAATATGACCAAAATTTATCTTACTATCTGAGAATGACAGCTAGGACATATTTTAGCATTATACAAAAGTCAGCATGACCTCAATTAAATTGGGATCTGCTCAGAAGCCTATCTAGCAACACACACGGCTGCTGTGGTTTTGGATTTTGGGGTAAATGTTAAAAGGAAGGACGCTTAGATAAAAATCCAAAGATCAGATTAGAAAATAGGTATATAAACCTTAAATTTCATATCGTAGGCTCCAGTGTATCGTTGTTTCAAATGTATCTTTTTATGGCCTTCCTTATTCCCCTGATACCAACCAAAGAAAACACTCAAAATTGGTTCTTAACAACAAAGAGAAAACACAGCAAAAGAACTTATTGTCTTCTTCAAATTTAGATAGGAGGAACTAATCCTGAAACCACAACAAAATGTAAACATCACTTACCCAATTCAATAACTAACATTAGGAACTACCTATGGGGTTGCGATATATGACCATGACCCAATCTATTAATAAACAACAGACAACCAAGTCAGGGTACATAGATCATTTTCGGGCTGAATCTTTGCCAGAAAGTTTCAAGGAAAGTAAAAATGTATATATGCAAATGTTTTGCTCAGAATATGACCAATAGCAACTTCTACGGAAAAAATAATACCAATCTATATGATATTGTTTTTAATTGTCCTAACATATTGCTAACTGTTTCTCATGTCATTATGGTTGTTATCAAATAAAATACAAAAACAATAATCAAATGTGAGACCTAATTACAGAAAAATATCACAAAATTGATATGTTAAATGAAAACTGAATAAATCTCAGTAAAATAATTCAAACCTGTGTACACTCAAAAAATTAATATTAAAAACATGTTCTCAAAGTTTGTAAAAACAGATTTGCAAACGTAAAAAGAGAGAGAACTTTAAACAACTTACGTTGAAGGGCGGGGGTAGGAAAAGAGGCAGCAAATATGCGCAGAGAAAAAGGAAGCGAAGCAGGTGTAAAGGCGGGAGAGTCTGGACCGGTCATGGGAGAGGAGAAGGAAGAAGGAGTTACAGTTGGGAGTGTTTCCGGGAGAGAAGAATGAAGAGGGAGAGTGGAACGGTGTGATGCAGAGCGGTGAGGAAGTGTGGAATCATACCGTGTATTGAGAGAGGCGAGGGAAATCCTGCAGCGAGAGAGTCAGAGCGACGGCACCTATGCGAGGAGAGGGCGATCGAAAGGGGGAATTGAATAATGGCAGAACGTGGTGGTTTCTCGTGCATATTGTGGAGGGAGAGTTGAGAACGAAGAGAGGAGTCGCGACTCGCGAAATTAGGTTCAGCGACAGAGGTCTGCGCCGAAGCGAATCAGCGAAAAAGAATAGTTCAGACTGCATCAGCGAATAACGCTTCCAATTGCGAAATTGTAAGATATGATTCATTTTGACTTATATATATTTGCAACTCATTGGTAAAAATCTTCGAAATGTCCAAACAAGCCGTCATTATTATTTTTAAAATAAAATGATTCATTTTGTACGACCACTAAGTTATTTAAAAAAAATAAATAAAAGGGCTCGCACATTGAGCGGATTTCTTATTAGTTTAAAAAAATGAAAAAAAAAGAGAGAGTATAGAATGCTGATTTTCAGTAGCGTCCTTTAAATTTTATAGACACATGTAGCTTAAATTTTAAAATCTCATTATATTACCTTTCAATTAAATTCTTACAAAGCTGGAATAAAATTATGCATTATCAGATTTAGCGTGCGCAATAGATTTAAAATACTATGATCAATGGGTATGCTTAGCACAAACCTAAGCTAAACTTAAAATCTCTTATTAGTTATTACAGCAGTCCACTGAATTTTCAATTACCAAATCAAAGAAAAGATGTCCCTGGATTTTGTACCGTTAATCAGTAGGGGTGTAAATGAGTCAGGTTGGCAGATTTATCTCATAAATTCTCAATCTGAATTATTATAGTCAGGTTGCACTAATTTTAATTTGTAATCAACAATTAACAATGAAAATCATTTAATTTGAGTTTCAACTTAGATAGTTGGCTTTTATGGATTCAGTGAATATATGTAAAACGTAAGTCAAAATAAAAGATACAATAAAATAATTAAAATATACTCATTGAAAATAAAAAGATGAAATTTAATTAAAATTTTTAAAACTTAATAAAAGATTATATTATTTATTTATTTTCATAATAATATTAGTATTAGAATTAGTGAAAAAATAAATTATTTAAAAAATATAACATACAACGATCGGATCAGATTTTTCATAAAATTAATAATCAAACTATAATTTCCGAATTACTTAAAATTTAATTCATACCCTATCCGTTAAATTGTCGCAAGACTCGTCGGTTTACGAGTTACGGCACTTTAATACGGTAGGGACCCGGAATCAGACAGTGGAATCCTCGTCTCCTCTCTTTCTCAGATCTTCTGACTAAACGGACTTCTCTTCTGAAGAGAAGACTCATTGGATCTCGTCGCGCTACTTAACCTCTCGATCGAAGAAGCTTCTGAGATTAGGTAATCTTAATTGGAGAGATGTTCAAGTTCTTGAAAGAGGTGGTGTCCGGATCCGGATCGGGTTTGAAGGAACTGCCATACAATATCGGAGAGCCGTACGCTTCCGCCTGGGGCTCCTGGGTTCACTATCGTGGCACTTCGAAGGTTACCTTTTTGCCTATCCATCTCAGGTTGTTTAAGATTAGCATAATTTTTCGAATTTTGGACAGGGATCTAGTTATCGTCGTCATGCTTGTTAATATGTTTTGCATTAGATAAAATGCCACTTAGTGAGAATTGAGATTGAAAATTTAGTTATTTTAAGGGTTCAATTTAGTTCATTTAGGTTCATTACACTCGTTATGGATAGAGACGGAGTGAAATAGCTCAACTATATGCTGAGGTATTGCATATGGCATCTAAGTTTAATTGGATGGGAATTTGACATGACTTTTATCCACACAACTATGATATCATCTGCACGTCTCTTATGAATCCATAAACCATTTTTTTTAATGAAGTACATAATTTAAATGGATTTTTTTATTTTTAAATATTTTTAACCAGGATGACGGGTCACCAGTCTCAATATTCTCTCTTTCAGGGAGTAGTTCACAAGACAGGCATTTAGCTGCTGGTCGCAATGGTGTGAAGAGATTACGCACAGTAAGTCTTTGGCTTCATTTTAGCTCACTATCCAGCTATGATATTTTTGTTAAGCTAAGGGATGCTTCTGACATGTTTCAGGTTAGACATCCAAATATATTGTCATTCCTTCACAGTACAGAGGTTGAGGGGTTTGATGGGCCTTCTCAAAAACATACAATTTACATCGTGACTGAGCCAGTAATGCCTCTTTCTGAAAAGCTCAAGGAACTTAACTTAGGTGGTACTCAGAGGTAATTCAGCTTGCTGTTATACTGTTTGTGTTCCTTTTGGCAATGGTAAGAATGTAGAATTGGTTATGTGAATGCATATTTTATGCAAGTAGCCAACTTTGTGTGATGCAGGGATGAATACTATGCATGGGGTCTTCATCAAATAGCTAAAGCCGTTAGCTTTTTGAATAATGATTGCAAGCTAGTAAGGATCTTTACAATAAGCATATTTAAATTTATACTCCGTTATTTCTCTGTAGTTATTGTCGTAACTAATTTTGGCCATTCCAGGTTCATGCAAATGTCTGTGTGTCAAGTGTCGTAGTTACCCAAACTTTGGATTGGAAGTTGCACGCATTTGATGTTTTGTCAGAATTTGATGCAAATAATGAGGCTGCAAATAGCCCCATGCTGGTAACTATCAATGTCTATGCTGTCAAAACCTCACCAGATTTGCTAAAAGTGCAAACTTTTTTCTTGTGCTAGAGTTCCTAATAGAAAAATGATGTACCTATTGTAGCAATATGACTGGTTAGTTGGATCACAATACAAGCCATTGGAATTGTCAAAGTCAGAGTGGGCTACAATAAGGAAATCGCCTCCATGGACTATTGATGCCTGGGGCTTAGGTCAGTTTCATTATGAGTTCTACCATCTCTTATAAGAAGTTTTACTTGATTTTATAAGCAATTCAGAATTGAGTTGTGAAATCATAGCTATTTTAACTGCTGAAGTCTTCAGATTTTTTTCCCTATTATCCATTTGTATGGTGCTTTTCTTTTCCAAAATTAATGAATATGTGGGTTCATCAGGTTGTCTAATTTATGAACTCTTTTCCGGGGTAAAGTTAACTAAGACTGAGGAACTGCGAAACACGGCATCAATACCCAAGGTATATGATTATGTTAATGTCTGATGTTATTAACTTTGAATTATTTTTTGGTTGGTTGAAAATACATTTTTTCTCTTCTTTTTCTCATATGTGTGCAATTTAATTGCTGTAAATTAATGACAAATGTATGTCTTCTTTCTTTGAGTAGTCTCTTCTGCCAGATTATCAGAGGCTCTTGAGCTCTGCTCCTTCTCGCAGGTTGAACCCCTCAAAACTTATTGACAACAGTGGTATGTTCACTATGGTTATACTTTTCTAATTTTCCTTGTGAAGGTGATTATCTATACATCTGGTTTGTAGTGTGGTTCTCAAGTTATTTAGTGTTGTTGATGCTTAAACTGGAGATATGTTTACAAATCAGTGTTCGTGAAGGAAAGCTACAGTAGTTTTAAGATTACTTCATTGATATATTAGTATATTAGTTACCAGAAGGTCTTTTTAGCTTCTCAACTTCATTGATAAATCAATGCAAAACATTTATATGGCTAATTGAACTTAAAAACAATTCAACGGCTTGATTGAACCAAACAAAGTTTGGTTATGGTGCTAACAAGATGCAGTAGTTAGGAGCCAAAAAATAGATGTAATTGTGTAAAGCATACAGAGTTTGGTTATGGTGCTATGGATCAATTTCTTCAATTTTAAAGTCCAAATTGTCGATCTGAACCAATCAACATAATTTCATATGCAAATTTACTTATAGACCAGATTTTAGATTTTTTAGATTCTTTTACTATGTTTTTAGATAATTAGAAAACCCACTTCTTTGGATGGTTTAGAAGGATTTAATTAAGTGATTTTCTACCTAAATAAATAGTTGAAAAATATTCTAAAAAATATAAAATTTGGTCTATAAGTATATTTACCTACAGAATCATGTTGAGTGGTTCGGACCGACTATCTGGATTTTGAAAATGAAAAAAATTGGTCCATAGCACTTAGCGATCCGTTAGCACTGAGCGATCCATGTTATGCATAACACCATAATCCAACTCAAGCACAAAAACACTAATTGTTGGTTTCCTTCATAAAAAATTGTAATATTTGGAATCATTTTTTTTTTGTAATATGCAGAATTCTTCCAGAATAAATTGGTAGAAACTATTCAATTCATGGAGATCTTGAATCTGAAAGATAGTGTTGAGAAAGATTCATTCTTCAGGAAGCTCCCAAATATTGCTGAACAGCTTCCTCGTGAAATTGTCTTGAAAAAGGTTAGCAAAGAAATAAATAATCATAATGTCAATTTTAACATACATAAGTTGCTCTGGATTAACATTAAATATTTTATTAATACAGTTGCTTCCAGTGCTAGCTTCCTCCTTGGAGTTTGGCTCAGCTGCTGCCCTGCCTTGACTGTTCTGTTAAAGATGGGTGCATGGCTGTCACCTGATCAATTCAATGTGAAGGTTTGTTATACTCCCTTTTTGTTATTGCATTCAATTGTAAATCATGAAACATTTATTTTCATCTCAAGATAGATCTAACTAATTGCATATTCCAGGTGTTACCAACTATAATTAAGCTTTTTGCTTCTAATGATCGTGCTATCAGAGTTGGCCTTCTTCAACATATAGACCAGTTTGGTGATTCACTGTCATCACAAATTGTTGATGAACAAGTATGCATTTCTGTGTGAAGTTACTAATCCTTTCTGATGTCCTCTCAAAATATTTGATATATTAACGAACATAGTGTAATCATGTAGGTCTTTCCTAATGTAGCGACAGGGTTCGCCGATACTTCTGCCTTCCTTCGCGAACTAACACTTAAATCAATGCTCATTTTAGCACCTAAAGTAAAACATATACTTCTTTTTTGGAAAGCATTTATACAAGGGAAGGGATCACTTGACAATCTTGACAATGGATTTTCAAATAAATACAAAAAAATATTAAAAAATAGAAAAAAAAAACTTATGGATATGTTCTTCTACTTATAGATTGATGGTGGTTCAAATTTCATATAATTTCATTATCGTTTGATAGTCCATCAAAGACCGTCAAATTATAACCATTGCAAATTGTATAAAATTTTGATGGTTCTTGATGAAATATCAAACAATAATGAAATTGTATGAAATTTGAATCACCATCAATCTATAAGTAGAAGAACATGTCCATAAGATTTTTTTATATTTTTAAGTTTTTTTTAGTATTTATTTGAAAATTCATTGTCAAGATTGTCAAAATAACCCATTGTCAATTGATCCCTACCCTTTATACAATTCATTTTATGTGACTGTCTTTATGGTTACTGATGTGTTATGTGGGAAAATTGTTTACAGCTATCCCAGCGCACACTCTCAGGATCACTTTTGAAGTACCTCTCTAAGCTACAGGTTCCATTTCAAAGGCAGTTGTTTGAATTGCAGAGTTGCATAACTTACGTAATCCCATCTTATGTTCATTGGTCTTTTATGATTGATGTTTGCTCAGGTTGATGAAGAACCTGCAATAAGGACCAATACTACAATTCTTCTAGGAAATATAGCCAGCTACATGAATGAAGGAGTATGTCTCGTTGCACCTATTATCTTTTTGTTATTTCCTTGGCGGCTTTTAATTTTAGATTACAGGCATAGCCACATAAATCCCAATGCATTTCAATTTGCAAAAGCTAAGATTTTATGCTATAGTGCCAATGATGTATAATCCTGCAGACAAGGAAGAGAGTCCTAATAAATGCATTCACAGTGCGGGCTCTAAGAGACACATTTCCACCTGCCAGATCTGCTGGTATGGTACCCTTTCTTTAGTTAGGTTCGCTTATTATTTCTTTATTTCTGTCAGAAACGAGATTAACAGCTTTTTTTTGTCAGGGATATTGGCTTTAACTGTGACAAGTTCATATTATGACATGACAGAGATTGCAACTCGTATTCTTCCTAATGTCGCTGTTCTTACAATTGATCCTGATAGGCACTTCCTTTTATTATGCTTGAAAATTTGTGATAATTAATTTGCTAACTAATGCCGCTGACATTTTTCTCAAATTTCTGAACATTATACACTATATATATCTTCATGAACATTAAAACAAAGTAAATATTCACTATTTTTTTTGCCAGCGATGAGTATAACTGTGTTGATATCACTATTTTTTTCCAGCGATGTGAGAACAAAAGCATTTGAAGCTCTAGACCAATTTTTGAGCATTGCAAGGCAGAACCATGAAAAGGTTTGCATATACAATTGTTTTACATCATGTTTGTTTATTTGAACTATGACTTAAAAATCTTGAAAACTACTTGCCTGTAATCTTGTTAAGTGTATCTTGGAGTTATGCTTTTGTGTGTGGAAGCTCCTGTTTATCAGTTTAAGGATGTATTCTTCTGCTATTATAGCTGACAACTGGAGTAGATAACAGAGTTGGTGATAGTACTGGAGTACAGTCTAATGCAAACTCTAGTTTGCTTGGGTGAGTCGTTTCTTTATTGCCTGTGCAATCAATAGCCATGTACTTGATCAAACCTGATGGTGCCTAGTACTAAGAGAAAGCTAATTAAATGAAATTATGATGTATGTGCAGCTGGGCAATGAGTTCTCTGACTCATAAAGGAAAAGCATCTGACCATGCTCCGATAGCATCTGTTAATGCTAATAGCAGCACAGTTTCTTCAGCCACATCTAATTCCAGCTTAGGTTTCCTATCCATTTTTGCTGTGTAATCATTACAAGGATCACAATATCATGGTAGTTGTGAATAATTCATGACATGAACATTGCAGTGGCAGATGCACCCAGTGCAGCGCCTGTGAGAACAGCATCTATGTCAAGCTTTGAGCAGGTGGCCCCGCCTTCCCCTACCAGGTCGGCTGATGGGTGGGGAGATGCTGAGGACAGTAGTGTACCTGACCTTGGAGATGAAGATGGTGGATGGGATGATGTGGACCCATTTGAAGAACCCAAACCTTCTTCCCTGACCAACATTCAAGCCGCTCAGAAAAGGCCTGTTTCACAACCAAAGCAGCCAGGTACTCTCATCCTTCATGCAGCATTGATACAACTTACCCATCAATTCTCTCTTCTTCTTTTTTACTGCAAAGTCCATTTCTCATTATTTGAAATGAACAAATTAAATTTATGGTTTTGACAAATTTATTGTATTTCCATGTCCTGTGCTTCTGCTCCACCAGCTACAAAGAATGCGATAGAAACTGAAGATAATCAATGGGGCTCTGTTGCTGCCCCAGTGCCTAAATCTGCTACAAAGAATCTGAACTCAAAGCCCGTATCTTCATCATCAGCCAAAAATGAGGATGATTTGTGGGGCTCTATAGCAGCACCAGCCCCTAAATCTGCTGCAAAAGCTTTAAGGCCAACAGTTGTAAATGATGACAGTGACCCGTGGGCAGCCATTGCGGCCCCGCCACCCGCCACAAGAGCTAAACCATTGTCTTCTCTAGGTAGAGGGAGAGGGACAAAACCATTCCAACCAAAATTAGGCGCTCAAAGAATAGATAGAACATCCTCTGGTTCAAGTGGCTTCTGATAATAAGAACATTGTTTGTGTGGTAGAAGAATTTGCCAAAGGATGCTTGTGAATTGCTTCTGCTAAATGTTGGGAAAATTTTCAGCTCATATGAGACTTAAGGTCATACTGTTATTTTTTGTGTGTAAAAATTCCTTTTTGAGGTTATATTTGAATACTTCTCCAATATTTATTCTAGGTTGTTTCTTCCATTAGTTCTTGATGTATAATTAATTCATGTACATTGCTATGATATTGTTGATAATCTAGAAGCAATTTACTGTGTGCAGATGCTGCTGATTATCTGACCTTTTACATCATTTTTGTCTTTCATTATTGTTTCAGTGTTTCGAAAGAGTGGCTTTCATTTCTGTTGCAGGTAATTATTTTATGAAAGGATATTACTGTTGCAGGTACTGCTTCTGTTGAGAAGTAAAGTCCATTCGGCAGAAGATACATACACGAGAGGAAGTAAAGTCCATTCGGCAGAAGATCTTGAGATTGATTAGAACTATCATTTGATATTTTTGTTGAGAACAGCTTCCATTTGATATTCAAACAGCGGTGAATACGAAATGGTTGCTGACAACACGGGCCAAGAGGCTCTATCTATCCCCGACGATTCCACTGCAGCCGAATCATCAGGATTCACCCCAATACACAACCCCCAAACTAGCTTATGCCTCGGGGGCGAAGCACGCTACATCCTCCTCTACCTCTTTGTCTCTCCTCAACCCACTACTCAGGATACCTCGAGCTAAGAGTCCTTTGTCTCATGGGAGCCAGGCACGCCTCTTCCCCATCCCTGCATCAACTTATCCCACCATCAAGGAGACCCAATCCCCAACATCTTCAAACAACCACCATAGCCAACACATCCAACCTACAAGCCGTGCCGACCCTCACTCAGCAGCCCTACAACATCCCCTACCACACGCCATTTTATTCTAATAATTACCTCCTTCTATTTCAACCGATAACTCCATATTCATATCTACAACAATCCATCTTCTCTCTTCCCACTGACCTAACCTAGTAACCCTGCCACAAAACCAATTCAGGGGCATTAACCCTAGCGACTCGCCTCAGAGAGCCCAATCAAAGCCCCACTCGATACACTCAACCAAGCGGAGGGACCTCTAGACCCCCCAGCTTTATGCCTTCACCTACCCCACCCATACTGACCTACCTAACATAGGCACGTTTGGAACCCCCCAATCTAAATTTATCGATTCCGAGGCATTCTTAGTAAACTTAAGGGAGCGATTAAGACTCTTTGGCTATCCTGCTGCCGTGTTGTGTTGTCTCTTCCCCACCTGCCTGGAAGGACCTACATGAGATTAGTACGTTTCCCTCACCAAAGGCTCAGTCAGAAAATTCTCATCCCTATTCCAAAAATTTCTCTCCCAATTTGAGACAATAAAAAAGCCCAAAATCATATATGACAGTCTACTATCCATCAAGCAAACACCCCACGAGCCCATACGAATATACATCAATAGATTTATAAAAGCTGCATATCGAATGTCTGATTTTGATGATAAAATAGCGCTCCTTGCATTAAGGAAGAGTTTGTTCAAGGTCACTTGCGATTCGAAGCATGACTTTTTCAGCTTAAGAGAGTTTGTCAACTTCATGAGTGCATACATCCAAGCAGAGGAGAATGCTTACAGCTCGGACAAGGATAAAAGATAAAATAATCGACGGTTCCCTCGCCGATCAAACAACCCACGTAGCCAGCTAAGTAGTAGAGGTCGGCCATCGCCACGCAAATACCAAACCATCACAGGGGAGGTCCGTTAACCGATATACAATACCTACCACTCCCTCAGCAAACCTCAGGAACAAATATTAAGAGAAATACACTCTGAACCCAACCTCAAAACCCCGAAGAGCTTAGAAGTATTCTATGAGTTCCACAACAATAAAGGACACGACACCAGCTATTGCATAGCTTTAAAAGATGAGTTGGAGAGATTAGCGAGGGACAGGAACATACATGCCTTCTTGTAAAAGTTTGTCACTAACTATGCATGCAAAAGCGAGTCAGGGCGTAGCCGACCTTTTAACAATAGAAGGGGCAAGAAAACTAGAAAAATAGATTAGCAATCCGTAAGAGGGAAGGAGTGAGAACCTCCCACCTCACAGAATGAACTACATCCGGGACTCCACCCCAACCATCCAAGTGATCTTAGGTGGAGGTGACACTGACAGAAAGCGGTGTAGCTACTTGAATAATGTCCACAGAGGGCAAGTATTCAAAATTAAATAGCAATTTTCTAGGGTTTGATGCGTCTTTCGAGGGAAGACTTTGGATCCGTGCATTCCCCCATGATGATGTTTTGGTATTAGAAAGCGGTATAGGTACTTGAATAATGTCCACAGAGGGCAAGTATTCAAAATTAATTAGCATTTTTCTAGGGTTTGATGCGCCCTTCGGGGGAAGATTTTGGATCCGTGCATTTCCCCCATGATATGGATGTTTTGGTATTATCACTGAAAATGGGTGCAGATTTTAGTAATAATAAGTTTTATTAAATTAATATTATTAAAAATAAGAGTGAGAAATGTAAAATTTCAAATATATGAATGGCGGTAGCGCCACTCGGCGATGGCGCGGACGAAAACGCGCTATCACGGTGGCGCGTTTTATTATTTTTAGGAAACGCGCCACTGTTTCGTCCAAACCCCGCGCAAGTGACTGCGCATTTTGTATATACAAGTGACTGGTAGTGGCGCGTTTCGTAAAAATAAGAAAACGCGTCACTGTCAGTGGCGCGTTTGGTAAAAATAATGAAACGCGCCACTGGCAGTGGCGCGCTGCCATTCGTATATTTGAAATTTTACGTTTCTCATTCTAATTTTTTAATAATATTAATTTACTAAAACTTATTATTACTAAAAACTAAAATGGGTGGGACCAAAATCATCCCTAGGCAGAGGGTAAAGAGGATCCTCGACAGCTCGACGGATGTTCTGTATAAGTCAACATTCTATCAAATGGGCTTGTCCTCAAAAATCTATCCAAAATAAGAACTCCGCTGGTCAAAGGGACACAATGTACTCTCTAGGGACTATGCTGATAGAAGTATAATTCAGGGTCCACCCTGCTCGGTGACACATCGGTTGACTTTCCTCGTGGTTGATGCCCTATCGACATACAATGTCATTCTCAGCAAGGGCGCCTTGAACAAGTTGGGTACAAAGATAGGAGCCGAATAAGGATGTTAGGAACTCACCTGTAATTGCTACTCAGTGACAGTCTAGGGAGCATCTCACATTATTGAAGTAGAAGAAATAACCCCGAGAAAGAAAGAGTGAACTTCTCAATGAGCCGATGGAACAAACAGAACAGATAACCCTGGCCGAAGGGCGCGTCGTAAATATTGGAACCTAACTACTCGATAAAGAAAAGGATTGTCTAAGATATGTCAGGATTGTCCCGTAAGGTGGCCGAACGCCACCATTCAGTAGATTCGGCCGGTGCAGCAAAGAAAGCATCGTCTGGGCCCCGAAAAGGCAAGCAGTAGTTAAGGAGGAAGTGTCCAAATTGCTCAAAATCAACTTTATTAGGGGGTGAAAATGCCCCAAGTGGATAGCCAACACGATGCTAGACAAAAAAATCAAATGGGAGTTGTATTATCCGGATACTTCTCTTAACACCCACCGAACATGTATCTGATACTAACCCACCGAACATGTATATGATACGTCTCCGATACGGATGCATGTCGGATACATCCGATACGGATGTATGTCGGATACAATATAGATGCATATCAGATGCGTCACGTGACGTATCCGATTATTTTAATCAGTTTAACTGTCTTAACATGAGATCCACACATCTGTGCCATAAATCATAAATAGATCCACGACTGTGTCATACTTGATCCGAAGAGACTTCATCATTTGTGACGATTCCAACTTTTAAATATATATGTAATCAATTTAAATTATTTCAAATTCATTAATATCTACCCCAGTAAACAAAAAACTAAAGACTAATGCATTACATTTTCTTGATTCATATAATATTTTATTTTACTTTTATTTTCAAGGATATTAAATTATTATATATATTGTCGCATCCGTATTCTGAATTTTTTAAATCATCATATCATCGCACCCGCACTGTATCGGATACGATATCCGCACTCGTACAACCAGGGGCGGACCCAATGTAATCCAGGGGGGGCACGTGCCCCCCCTAGATTTTGAAAAATAGTGCTTTTCGGTAATTGGCCCCCCCCCCGGAAATTTTTTTTGCCCCCCCCCCGAATTGTCTGATTATTTTTATTGAGAAAAAATATTTAATACCGTGTATAATGAAATAATTATGCAAAGATATCATAATATAAAGTTACTTAGTCGAAAACTTTGTTCATCAACTTGATTATCTATTACTTTGAGCTTTATTTTATTATTATTTTAATATATAAAATATTATTATTTAATAAAAAAATTATTAGTTAAGTATATATATTAAATTATTAATTTTTTTATTTAGTAGCCGATTAGTTAATGGGTTTGAACCCGATAAGCCATTACAATCCGATAATTGCCCCCTCTAATCAAAATCTTAGATCCGCCACTGCGTACAACATAGAATGAGAGTTAGCGTATGTGCGTTGACTATACCGACCTAAACGAAGCCTACCCCAAGGACCCATTCTCCTACCCAACATTGACTACCTTATAGACGCCACAACAGGCTTTCGAGTCCTTAGTTTCATGGATGCGTTCTCAGGTGACAATCAAATAAAAATGCTCCCAGATGATAAATATAAAATCACATTTGTGACCAATCAAGAGCTGTATTGTTATAAGGTGATGTCTTTCGGACTAAAGAATGTAGGAACGACATACCAAGATTAATAAAGTTTTTCGGGACTAGTTGGGCAGAAATATGGAGACATATATAGACGACATGATAGTAAAAAGTACAACCTCTGTCAACCATTTTAAGGATTGGAGGCTTTCACCGTCATGATGGCGATTGGGATGAAGCTTAACCCCACAAAAAGTTTTTTCTTTCTTGTTCTTGCTACCACTAGTTCTCAAGCTGGAAGAATGGTGAAGAAAGGAGCGAATGCCTGCCTCTGATCCAGATGTTCTCCACTATCTTCTTTGACCTGCTATTTATTCGTTTTTTATTTCATAAGAAAATAATTTTTACCCAAAAAAAAGCAAAAGAAAATCGATTCAGAAAAAGTTTTTATATTCACGAATGCTAATCACAATGCTTCCTTCCTTTGTTTGTTTATTCGTTTTGATTTTTTTTCTGCCAGCGTTAGCTTGATTTAGCTTTTAAGTGAAGTAATTTGTTTCCATCTTTTAATTTGGTTGGTATATTTACAATTTCAATAACTTTTTTCTGGTTAAAAATTATTTTCTACTCATAGGCACTCAAAAGTCAAAACCAATAAACTACTCTATAGTTCCTTTCTAAAATCATGTTTCATCATTCTCCGAGCGCAAAGAATATGTTGGGTCTGGCCGTCTGGGGCAGCGGAGCTGTACAAAAGCACGCATGGATATATTTCATTGTGTATAAAAAAAATTAATAAATCATTTAGGGGTGCATATATGGTATGTAAATTGTTGATTTTATTTGGCAAAGGGATGGTCTTTTTTTTGTTTTATCAGAAAAAAGCTGATAAAACTGAAGCCAAGTAGCCAACAAGAATAATGATATACAATTGACCACTATCATTTGCCAAAAAAGCTGCAACAGGCCAACAACGTTGAGATCCGCTGCTCATTTAAAAAAACGAGTAGAATCCTGCTCGTCGGGATCGAACAATACGAGTTTATTTGATCTCTTCGAGGTTCATGTAAGCGTTTTTCCAGCTCATTTTTTTAAGAGCAGCTGATTCTCACCCAACAATGTCGACCTATTCTCGCAGCATAACAAACAATCAATTTTGTACATCGTTCACCAATATTTTGCACATCGATCCTCATCCAGATTATTTTTATAAGAAAGATATAAGTCTAAGATCTGAAATTTTATAAATATTTATAACGGATTTTTCATTCAGATTTTTAATATATAACATCTCACACGAAGCATATTATTTTTTATCATTAAATCAAAGCTTGATTTTATATCCACATTTACCTTGGGATTTGAAAGGTGTTCACGTGAAGTTGAGGTTAACGACGAAATTTATATACTAATTGTTGTTTGGAGAAGAAAGCGTATTCCTTTCGTGGATACGTCAAATTCAAATAAACTAGTTTATTATAAAAACTGATATGTCAACTCAAACGAAACAGGCAAATGCTTAAGAGAACATAGTTGAACACTTGAACAAATTCCAGTTGTTGTGTTTCTTTTAATACCTTTACAGCTCTTAATTGATTATAAACTAGTTCCAGTACCAAAATATTTTCCTCCTTTTATTTGTTTTCATTTGAAGACAATGACATTAATAATTTCTTATTATTAATATAAATTTATTATATGAAGACATCAATAACATACTTGAATTTTGATGGAAATATCAAACTTCAAAATTTTACAAACGTCTGATTTTCTCTGTTCCAATCTTAATATGAACAATTCATGAGACTAACATCCTATCATCTAGTAGCGAAAATTCTATTATTCGCCATTGCTTCTTTAATTCCAAAATTCAGTCATGACATAAAAGATACTTATAGCGATCTCCAAAACCAGAACAAGGGAAATGTTGCTTTATATAATAGGAGCATTTCATAGAAGTTAATCGTTATCAATCACCAGATTAATGGTCAAAACAAAGCATGTAACAGAGAAGCCAAACTTGCGAGCCACAATAAATGAGTCAAGCAAGCATTAGATTCTGTTTTTTATTTCTATAGGAAAGAAACCAATTTAGGGTTTCAAGAGCGATTGCGTGTGCTTAATTATGTACATTAACATTACACGCTTCACTCGCTTTCCTGTGACAAACCAGAATTCCAGATTGACCAAGCTTAAGCGAGATTTTTTCAGAAAGCGCAACGCAAAAGGCAACCAAGCACGCAGATTGAAGAGATGGTAATAGAAAGTGTCGAGCGAATGCTTGAATCAAGAGCACATGAAAAATGTAATTTTGTTTTGTGGCGGATTGAAAGAGGGCGGCTGGTCGGAGTCTCTGTTGTTGGTTATTTATACTTCCTCAGCTTTAGGGTTTTGTTATGTTTCTTTTTTCCTCAAAGGGGAAGGTGGACATGGCGTACGGATAAATGCTGCTCCATCAATAGAAGTCAACAATTGCAAATTGGGTTCTGCCTTCAAGGTGTTTGATTGTTTGCCTGGGAAGCATCTCTTCCTACTTGAGATCTTTTTCAAGTGCCTGATTGGGGGATGATTTAATCTAAACTTCAGGCAAGTAAAATCAGTGGTCAGACAACAGAACTGAAAAAAAAATGCTGCAAGCTGTTCAAATAATTGGAATGTTATAGTTCACATAGTTGGAACAAATTATCAAACAAATCAAATCTCTATGATTTTTCTTCGAAAAAATAATGCAATGCTAAAAAAAATTACAATTGAATAAAAACATTACAGCACTGTACATCCCCCCAATATAACGCTTCCATGTCCCTCTCCACCCCCAATGGAAAAAAAAAAAGAGAAGAGAAGTAAAATTGAACCACAAAAGAATCAGAACATAAATAAATTTCAGCTGTCATCATCCATCACGCTAAATTGCCTGCTGGGAACCATCAAAATCCGAGCAGAATCATAACCCATTGCTTTGTGTAGTGGATTGTATGTCACGTTCTTGGCAGGAAGTGGACACACTTGGACTCCAGAGCACTCACCACACCGGATCTTCACAAACTTCTGTGTTGGCATGCCAATAGGCAGTTGCAAAAGCAATGAACATTTACTGCATGTTACAAATGGTGTACCACCCAATATTGGTCGGCAGTGGTGCATTGCCGGCCTTCTCTGCCCTCTGCTACTACCAGATTCTGAAGACTCTGGAGTTGGAATTTGAATACTTAATTTTCTCACAAGAGACCGTGCATTGCGGTTCTGGTGCATCACTTCCTCTTTTATGCTGGCTTCAGTTTGTTTTAGCAGAACCAGTAAGAGCTTCTCTCTGGTTAGACCTAATTTTGCCAGTTCCTTCACAAGATCATTTAAGTCATCTTGTTCACTTGGCATCGTCTTTCTCTCCACCCTGTTGAACCGTGTTGCGTCATAAGAGTTGTCACTGCTCAAGCCACGTGATCTATTTGTCCTTTTTGATCTAAAGCGAGTGTCACCGGCACCCATTCTACTCCCCCCTTCATCAGAAGAAAAGCTTCTGGAAGAAGTGCTTCCTTCAAAAGAAGCATTTGAATTTCTACCACTTGGATATGCTCTCTCTTCGATATCTTCTTCAGAAACTAAGCTACCCTGCAGTGAGCTGTTATCATCTATTAAATCACTCTTACTGCTTTGGTTCAGTCTCGGTTGGTTCAAATGGTAATTGGTTTCATATGGTACTGGTTTTGGCCCCGCTGCTTCTTGTTTAATCTTTGAATTATGTCCAAAAGGGGTATTTCTGTTTCTATAACCAGCAGCTTCATCATAGGAGGAATTCAGACCTCTACCTCTCTCATATAGAAATTTACTGTTAAATGTTGTTTCTGGTTCTCTCTCTTCAATTTCTTCTTCTGAGATAATTCTATGCTGAGCTTTGCCAGATTGTTTGTCCATCTCGTACTCATTGAGGGGATAAATGGTTTCAATTAATTTTGGCTTGAACTTCTCTTCTTCAAAATTTGAATTATATCCTGTTCCATCTAAGCTTTCAACTGTAGAAGTTGTAGAGACATCTCTTCTATGAGTTCGTCTAGATACAGCATGTGCATTACGTGAGATGGTACTACCCCCTTCATCAGAAGAGATGCTTCTAGAAGAGGAACTTGCATTGTAGGAACCAGGAGGCCTTCTAATAGAAGGTATGATGGTTTTTTCAAGCTTGCTGCTGTTTTCTCTCTCTATGAAATTCTCTTCTGAGCCAAAGCTACTTGTTGAGCTATTTCGGTTATGCGCTGCATTTGGGTACTTTTGATTTACAAATGGATAAGGAGTAATCGAAGGTCGCTGCATGTCATCATCTGAAGACAGCGGGTTTCGTTGTGAAGTATTGCTTTGTCGCTCCAATGTTGCTCTTTCTAGAGATGCATTTTGTTCAGCAATAATTAGATCAGCCACTGCATGTCAGGAAAATAAGTCCCAATAAAAAATCTTACTTTCAGATAAAAAAATAGATTTGAGTGAATGTCTCATAACATAATCTGCTTAGTACCTTGATATGTTGTCTGACATCCTCCACATGTTAGCTGTTGGCTGCCTGTTTTTCTGATAAGAAGTCGCCGGCATCCTGGAGTCATGCATTTTGGAAACCGACCGGACATGGTTTTCTTCTACAATTGAATTTCTTCTCTTTTTGGGATTTCACTAAAGCCCTACCCAAACTACTTGAAAAAGACACAAGAAAAAACAGTACTGCTGCCTCTGAGCGACCAGGATGCTACAACGTTGAAAATCAAGTTACACACCCCTGAGGTATGCGCATTCCCTTTGAAAGACGGACCGGAAAAGTACTCTCCCAAAAATAGAGAAGTATGATTCTGCAATTGAGTGTTTTATACAAACAAATTATAAGAACTAAAAAGGAGATGACCACAAGTGATTGAGTAGGCAATGCCACAACAAAAGATTACATTTCCTTTGTGCCTTGACTAGCGCTATTATTATATTTCTTGTTCATCATTTTCTATTCTAAAGTTAAGCAGTTTGGAAATGCTGATTCAATGACCAGAAAGCTAAATAAAATTCTGTCAGAAACTATTTAAAATTTTGGGCGTCAACAAATATAAATTTTAGGATAAACGGAACAGTATAATGTTTATGGATAAAGATCTATAAAAAATGAATATAATTAAGATGAGTAGATAAAAAGCGAACTGGTTCATCAAAACATTGAAAAAAGATCCCAGAATTTACAAGCTGAATGGTTTAGGGGGTGAGGTGATTTCTATTGAACAAGAAAAACACACAACTACCACGAATCAGCAAGAAAGAACTTGAGCTAATAGAGTAAAAAGATAAGCAGAATACCTTTAAAGAGTAGAAGCCTCGGATGAGAGGGTTTAATTCTCTCTCTTCTCTGATTTCATTCGTAAGAGGATGAGAAATTCTGAGATTAAGCTTAAGGTGGAAGATTGACCTCTATTTATCCAGCTTCCATCAATGTTTTAATGAACCGATTGACGAGGCAATCAACTATTCAACTATAATATATTTAAGAGGAGAACTAATGAAGATGAGATGTCTTTTTCTTTTTTAAAAGAGGAAAAGTTCAAAGCATCTCATGTTTGGTGTGAACTTGTTGACGCTTGACTCTGTCTCTCTAATACAACTCGGACGTATTTGTTAACATTTATGTTTCATTTGAGTTGGTTGAGTCGGTTGAGTGGGTTTTTGTTAATACCAGCATTTACTGACATGTTTTTTATTCAATTTTCTTTGGATCTTGGAACAATTTTCACTTGACTCTAGTTTGAGATGATCAAGTGCATAATTTTTTGGTGTTTCATTTTTTTCTTCCTTTTCTTTAAATATATAAATATATTTTCGGACACAAGCCAAAAAAGAGGAAAAATGCACACCCATTCCATAATATCTTACAGACAATGAAAGACAGAGATCTAGGCAGTCAAACTGGAAATAATTAAGTCATACTCCTTATCATTTTACCCTAATATTTTTCGCTCTTTTTGTCTTATTTTTTTCCCGCTTCCTTTCGCTTTGAAATTTGAACTAAAAAAAAAAGGGAGTTTGTTCCTACATGTTCAGGAATATAATTAGATATTTTATTGAAAGGTCGAGTCTAACAGACATATGAGAGAGCCGGATAAGGATCAAGTTTGTTAAAAAAATTTAGAGTGCTAAGTTTAAAATGATTCGATTTTTAAGGGATGAGCTTGATCCTTGAGAAACCTGACTTTTATCAAGCTCTGTGGATTTAAGGGTCGGATAAGAACTGGATAATAATCGACGGGTAAGGACTTTATAAAAATATTAAATTATATTTTTTCCATTTTGTTTTCTTGTACTTTTTTTATTTTTTTAAGTATAATTAATATACAATATAAAATATTAAAGAAATAGTTAAGAAGATTCTGTAAAGATTAGAAATGATCGGGTTTGATAACATCTCATTTTTTAAAAAATTAAGTCTGATCTTTAAAAAGTTTAGAACTTACCATTAGAAATAATCGGACTAACTTATAAGAGCTGCATAAAAATTAAACTTTTGAAGGATCGGACGGACCCGATAAGAGCTCTCATTTACTATGTCTATTCAAAACTTTAGGCACACACACGTTCACTCTTTTATTGTTACAAAAATAAATAAACAATGTCACAGATCCCATCAATTAATACCTGGCTTACAGTTGACGAAGGGACCGTCATTTTATTTTTTCATATTATATTATGGTTAAAAATTAAAAAAAAGGTGGACTTGACAATGCAGATAGTTTCTAGATTGATTGAATAATTCCAATATGAAAAATTTACCAATTTTTTTATTAATAACTAAAATAAAAGATGAAATCACGGGTGTAACAATCCCAGCACTTTTTTGATGAATCTAAAAAAAATGTTCAAGAGAGGCTTTTGCGAAAGTCATCCCAGGTGGCCAGGCCCACCCTCAATTTTCTCTTATTTTAAATATAAAAAGAAACCATGTGAGAAGAATATACTGCACTAACAACTTTGAAAAGTTGCGGCCTTACCAATTCATCAATTCCATAGAGGTGAGATTATCCAGGATTTTTTTTATATACAAAAACTAATAACTTGGACATAGAATAAATTACACTATCTTGATATTAGTTATAAAAAAACAAATTTATTATATTATTTTTATAATAAATTTACATGGAAAATAAGAGGTCGACCGAGACTGACATAGGAGGAAACAATAAAAAGAGATTTGAAAGAATAAAATATATCCAAAAAGCTTATTTTGGATAGGAGTGCTTAGAAGATGACGATTCATGTATCTGAACTATAATTTAGGAGTTAGAGTTTAATATTAGATTTATAAACTTCATATTCTTAGATTTTTAGGATTTTAGAATTTAGAACTTAGAAATATGTTTTAGAAATAGAATTCTAAGATTTAGAATTTAAAATTAGATTTTAAAATAGAATTTTAAGATTTAGAAATAGGTTTTATAATAGAGATTTATTATATTATTATTATTATTGCTATTACTATTAGTGTATTATCATTATCATCTTTATTTATTTATTTATTTATTATTATTATTATTATTATTATTATTATTATTATTATTATTATTATTATTATTTTCTTTTTCTTTCATCATATTCATTATTATCACTGATATTTGAGATCTTTGATCTTATGCTTTTTGATTGAGTTTCATTCTAGTATATCCTAATTTATTTGGGATTAAAAACTTTGTTGTTGTTGTATTATATTATTTTTATATTTTCCGTAATTTAAACTTTCCCCACTCCATAGATAGATAAGGTCTCTTACTATCCATATTAGACTTGTGGTTCAGTTTTAAATGTATTTTAACATTTTTTTACAAACTGTTTTTTAATATAGTTACTAATTTAGAATGGATGAATTCTTGCACATGTAAAATAATAATTTTTATTTTAATTGTAAATTTTTGTGTTGTTCAAATCATCAATATGTCCTAAATTGATAGAAAACGAGAATTGAACAAACACGTTATAAGTGCATTTTTTTTTAAAGTTTACATGTTATATTTCAATGAGTCTTTTCATATTAACTAAATTCATGTAGTATTTCTGATTGTAATAATATTGAGATTCGCATGTATAAATTTATAATGCGATACATGTCTATTGCACATGCATAAATTTATCTATTTAAATAAATAAATACGATACGTATAATATATAAAAATTATTTTAGAATGAATTAATAGCATGTTTGATTGACTCTATTCATGTATTTAATGTGTTTAGTCTCATATGTGATCATGATGGACCGAAATTCACGAAAAGCACGCAGTCATGTCTCTCATGTCATCGTAAATTATCTTTGTTAAATAAAAAATATACAACAAATATTTTCTATTAAATTGTCATCGAATACATTTACAGTGATCTGCATAAGTTTGTTCACAATTTTAATGAATTTAGCTCTCATTATTATCATAATCACAAAATCTTGCATGTATGATCTAACTTATTTTTAGATATTCGTACATTTATCTCATGAGCTGAATCAAATCAATATGATAAACAGTTTAAATGAAGATTATACTTAGATAAATGTCGTTTTTGAATGAGCTTGCTTCCATTTTTAATTAACTTACGTTCACAAAAATGCAACCATGTATACATTTGAAAAGTATTCATTTTTTATTTTGTATATTGATGCTATTCTATTTTTTAAGTTTTTTTTTTCGAATTTATTAGAAAAAGCATTGTTACGATTGTCAAGTTTATCATTTTTTTTTTTTCGAATTTATTAGAAAAAATATTGTTAAGATTGTCAAGTTTATCATTTTTTCAGAGGTGGCAATCGGGCGGGTCGGGTCAGTTTGACTTTCGGAAAAATCAGGTCGGGCCGGGTCGGGTCAGGGTCGGGTCGGGTTGGGTCAATTTACATGTTGTGTTTTTTTAGATCGTTGATAGATTTCGATTGGATTGAAGGCCATTTGATCTCGGGTCGGGTCGGGTCAGGTCGGGTCGGGTCAGTTTGACTTTCTTAAAAAATCGGATCGGATCGGATTCTGCCACCTCTACATTTTTTCATAAAAAAAATTCATCAACTATATTATTTGCAAAAATTAACATGAATAATTTCATAGACAATATAAAATAATAACAAGGATAGTGTAATTTACTCTATATCTAAGTTATTAGTTTTTGTAAAAAGAAAGAAAATCATGGATAATCTCTCCTCTATGGAATTGACGAATCGGTAAGGTCGTAACTTTCCAAGGTTCTTAGTGCAATATGTTATTCTCATATGATTTTTTTTTCTATGGACGAATTTCGGAAAAGCGTCTTCGGAACGTCATTGGGAAACACATCTTTGTTAGATTTGTCAAAAAAGAGACGAAATTATTAACCCATGATTTTCGCCTTTTATTGTAGTTATTAATAAAAAAAATGGAAAATTTCAGCGTTCGCCATTTTACATCATGGTAGTTTCCGGTGTACATTTCGACGTACATCTCAATTTAGTAATTTACATCTTGAATTATAGTCATCAATTTACAAAGGCTTTGTAAATAGGTTTACGCTAAAAATAATATTAAATGAAGAATAAATTACACAAGGTAAACACTCACGGTGGAGAGAGCGAATTAATAGGCGTTAATTAGGAAGAAAATAAAGGCCAGGCAAATTTGATTTGAATTCCAAAGACAACACTCTCTGAGTGGGAGGTCGTGGGTTCGAAACCCAGATGGGGGTCCTTATGGACAATTATGAAATTTGAGAGCTTGACTCTCATCTTTCCGATCAAAAAAAAAATTTTGATTTGAATTCGGATATGTTACATCTGGGCTGCAAATGAATGAAATTCGATCGAATTCAATAGTGTTTGATTTTGATTTAAAATTATTTCAAACTAAATTAAATTTGAACAGAAACAAACTCAAACTAAATCGAACTCTAGCAAAATCAAACTTGAACTGAAATCAAACTATAAATAAACTCAATTATTTTAATTTTTATATTTAATATCATCAAAAATAATTAGAGCTATAATGATTAATATTTTATTCATTTTATATTAAAATTAAAAAAATTAGCTAATATTTATTAATTTAATAATAAATTAACAATATTTTATTTATAATAAAATAAATTATTATTATATTATTAATATTTTACTAATGTATAATAAAATAATTATATTATTACTTATATTATTGAGTAAATAGTTAAAAATATATGTCAATAACTACATATCGAACTATTAAGAATCAGATTCGAACTAGTTCATTAAATAGTTATCAAATCGAATTTGAATCAAACTAACAAAAAAGTATAATCGAACGAACCAAACTTGAACTAAAATTAAATCAAACATCGAACGAATAATGAATTATGAATTTTTCTTACAGGCCTAGTTACGTCCTTGATCTAGTCATAATTTGTCGTGTAAACGTGTGCATAAATTTTAGTAGCATAAAATTTAGATATTTAACTCAATGTGTATGATAATGACGTGCATGCATATTATTGCTTTCTATATTATTCTCGTGTTATATGGGTATATACATGCAAATATAGTTCAAAATATTTATTAATATATGTATTGATGTGCTCACGTGAATCACTGTCCATATACACATTACTAAAATTCATACAAATTGAGAATTTGAGATACAATGAATTCTAGCGTCTAAAATTAATTTGGAATATTCAATACATGTAATATATCATATATATTTTAACTCATAATATGCATGATTCCCTTCCATTATTTAACATTGTATCTATCTTATTTATACAAATCAGTATGTGTCAGACCACTTTTGTGTCAATTTTGAATTTAATAATCGTGACAAGGAAAATCATATATGAAATAGGGGAAAACTACATATTTTATAAGAATATAAAATTAAAATGTTGTATAAATAATTCATCTTGCAGGATCCAAATTTATATTGAAATTGTCCTAAAAATCCTTTCCAGCAGAATCTTCCCTCCGCACTAAATTTACTCCTTATTTATTTCCATAATATAAAGTTATAAACTAAACCCGCTAAAATGTCTGTGCCCATCTTTTTGCGATTTACATACTTCGTATGTAATTAACTACATATTTTGCAGTCAACAATTAGTTCACGTTCTAAGTATATTTAGTTATTTCCTAAGGTGTGACTATTTGTTTTGGTGGGGGAGATCACTTGACAATTGTTTATTTTGATGATCTAGACAATCTTAGAAGAGCTAAAGTTTTTTTAAAATTGATTTGTATATATACATGAGTTTTTTTGAATAAAAATCTTTATACATGAGCTATATTATGTAAACATTATGTTTATGTAGTACAATGGATTTCTTATATTTCTCACCATGAACTAGGTGATTTGGAATTTCAATGCATGACCTGAAATTAATGATTCCTGTGCATTAACAATAAAATATTTAAATTGTGAAATTTAAATGTTACATATGATAACTATAAGTTTCATCTCAGTAGAAATATATTTTTATCTATTATTTAAAACTTATATAAAATTACCAAATGGTGTGATATTACTCTTCGTGGTAGGATATCAAAAATATGATATTTCTAATCAGTTCCTTTTTCTATATGTTTTTAGTATTACTATTGTTGTTGTACAACTATCATCATCACAATCATCATCAGCATATTTACTTAAATAGTTACCAAATATCGCAACTCTGGCGTCAGTGTCGTGGACTCGGTCTAGTCCAAACAAATAATTTTGAACCACATTGAAAGTAAGTTATATATTTTTTGTAAAAGAACAATCACAATCATCACCATCAGCTTCAATAGTTGCTAAACATCGCAACTCTGGCCTCAGTGTCGTGGACTTGGTCCAGTCCAAACAAATTATTTTGAACCACATCGAAACCAAGTTGTATATACTTTTTGTTAAGAAAATAGTGACATATTGCATCCGCTTTCATTTTGAAAATTTTATATTTAAAAAATGTTTCTAAAATTGCACGTACGGTCTACCGAATGTATATATATTATTTGATAATCCATCGATCCTCTTTCTTTCTCACATATTTGGTAAGAGGGTAGAGAGGTTTCCATTAAAAATACATATAACTGGATGCTGAATAGCTGATGTAATTGTATCTGAATATAGATATTTGTTAAACGGAATATATATAACTATTACTTGTACTTTGTTCACTGAAAAATGTTACAATTTTTTTATCTCACATGTAGTGTAAAAATTAAATGACTGACATAATTATTAATGATAATTATATATTTATTAAATAAAATGCATAATTAATAATTACAAAAGTTAGTTTATTTGTTAAAAAACTAAATATAACTTATATTTATTAGAAGATTGTTAGACTTTTATAGTTAATAATTATGTGTTCTATTTAATAAATATATATATTATTTAACAAATATATAACTGTCACTAATAATTATATCTGCCGATTAACTTTTATTCTGTACTTGTGATGAAAACGTTATAACTAAGTTTGGAGGAGAAATTATAGTTAATAATGTTATGTTTAATAAATATTTATTATTTATTATTTTAAATAAAGATATACTAGTCCTTAATAATTATGTTAGTTACACGTTGAAATGGAATAGCTGTAATAACTTTTTTTAGGTGCACGCAAACATTTTCGTTTTTTAATTGCATGAAGTCAAGTCAAGTAGATTTTTTATTTTTAGTTTCATGTTTGTTTCAAATGGACACACGATTTCCAATCATCCAATGAACGCCCTTCTACATTTCTTTGATGACTCCATGACGAATAAAAAATGCCAAGATAAATAAATTTTCTAATACGAGCAATTGTAAATACAAAAAGTGTCAACGAAATGCCAGATGACAATTTAAAAAATTTGCCTGCTGTTTGTCACGATTTCCTGCTATACACGGAATTGGAAGTGAATGGCATTAATGGCTATCGAGAATTGCTCAGAACCTTTTATTTAATAATAATGGTTAAATTAGAAAGTTATAAAAAATAACGAATTGATTTTAAATATAAAAATGAAATGTTTTTATGAACATTTAGGGCTTAACTCTCATCTATTTTTTTTATTAAAAAAAATGAGTCGAATTAGGTTACCATCGAAACACTTAGCACAATATAAAATGCTTTTCTTTTCGAAACATTTCAATATTACATTTGTCATAGGCGATTGTCTTGTGCAAAATAGATACCTGTTGAACATCTTGAAAATTCAAATGATTCTTGACTTAATAGACATTTTTTATTCCATCTGAAAATTTCAGGATTACTCAGATGTTATAACAGCAACAATACACACTCCTGTAAAATCGGCAACCATTTTAGCTGTGATTTGCTGAGTTACAACAAAACTATATTATAATAGAAATAATAACACAAAATATTCAAGTTTTATTTTAGCTGTGATCTCCTGAACAGGTTTTGGCAGGAAGAGGAGCCATTCCTTTCCAAATTGTAATATATGTTAATTACATATAAATTTTCTATTAGTTTAATTTTACCACAGGACACTAGAAAATTTTGCCCGACGTAAATAACTCAGCATTCTGTAACAATAAATTAAAAGAATCAGCCGATTGCAAGCGAATTAGTAGCACAAATCAAATGCCATAGTCTCTTTCGTTGTAAAGATCATAATTTTAATTGGAATAACCTCACAATGGTATAATTTATTATATTGAATTATGCAAACTAGGATAACCTCATGTTGGTATAATTAGGAACTTTATTATATACACTCGTAAAATATATTGATCACAAAAAATATTTCAGTATGTTTCATGCTAATTTTCTTTTCTACATATTCGGTCAGTTTCAGATCTTAGATTAAAATAAAACAATTTAGAAATGTTTTTGTAAATACATAACGATTTCAATTCTGGATAAATTTCAAACAAGGACAATTATCTTGTGATTTTCTTTTCTTTTAATTAAAACAAGTAAAACAGTAAATTATATATATATATATATATATATATATATATATATATATATATATATCATGGAGTAAGCTCTGAATACTGTCCTAGGAGTTAAGCTCACTCCTAGGAGCACAAAATCCTTCCATGAGTTTAACTCAAAAAATATATCAAATGATCTCTAAATTTTGATTTTTCAATATCATTAAATTCTTCATATTGAAATCTTATGGGGTACAAAAATTTGAAATATTTTGAGTTTTCTAAGTCGCTCTTTTCAATTTTCGAAAATCAGCTCCAAAAATAATAATAAAATATTCAATATTTGTACATTATTTTAAAAAATTGAAAAGAGCGACTTAGGAAACTCAAAACATTTCAAATTTTTATACCCATAAGATTTCAATATGAAGAATTTAATGAGATTAAAAAATCAAAATTTAGAAATCATTTGATATATTTTTTGAGCTAAGCTCACGGAGGTCTTTTGTGAGCTTAAGCTCACCGTAGATTTATTATATATATATATAACCAATGTAGTCAAACTCAACTTTTTTCTTCGACACTGATATTCCATTCTCGGAGTGAGCTCCGAATACTAGTCTAGGAGTAAATCTAGCGTGCTCTTAGGAACACGGAACCCTTTCATAATCTTCCAATATGGCGCGTCGCTAAGAGGGTGACGCCCCAACGAAAATTGATTGGGTTTCATTTCCATAAAGATTGGCTGTTTTAGTGCAGGGCTCGCCACACCCACCGCAATCCTCCTCCTTTATTCTGGCTTGGGACAGACTGTGTAGAAACTAGTCTACACAGGCGGAGTTAACCCTTTCATAATCTTAGTTCAAAAAAATATATTAAATAATTTTCAAATTTTATTTTATCATTCTCATTACATTCTTTATATTGAAATTTTATAAGGTATAAAATTTTGGAGTGTTTTAAGTTTTCTAAGTCACTCTTTTTAATTTTTTAAAATAAACTCTAAAAATAATAATAAAATATTCAATATTTGTATATTATTTTCAAAAATTAAAAAGAATGATTTAGATAATCCAAAACATTCCAAATTTTTGAACCCCGTAAAATTTCAATATGAAAAATTTAATAAAAGTGATAAATCAAAATTTAAAGATCATTTGATATACTTTTTTGAATTAGGATCATGGAGCGGCTCCGTACTTCTAGGAGCACAATAGTTTTACTTGGCCTAGTTAATACACCCAGATTCATTGTACTTTTTTCGGAAAAAAATTCTTGTACAAAGTATCACACGAGTTAAAATTTATATTTTTATTAAAAAAACTCAAAATTTTTAAAGTTATTAGGATGATATCATAATTATTAAGGATGCAAGAAAAATTCATAATTCATAATTTATTCGGTGTTCGATCCGATTTTAGGTTTAGTTCGGTTCGTTTGATTAGATTTTTTTGTTAGTTCGATTTGAATTCGGTTCGACAACTTTTTAACAAACTAGTTTGAATTTGTTATGTAATTAGTATATTTTAATTATTTAATAAATAATAATTTTATTATCAAATTAATAAGATATTAATTTATTATTAAACTAATAAATATTATTTTTTATATAAAAATTAATAAAAAAATTAATTATTTTAGCTCTAATTAAATATCTATTAATTATTTTTATATTATTTTAAATAATTAAATATTAATTAATTTATAATTAATTTTAATTAGTATATAATTATTATATATTTAAGATTTAGTTAGTACTAAATCATAAAATTTCTTCAAAAAACACAATTAATTTGGTCGGGTCGGGTTGACCCAAATCCGACCTGATCCGATTCAGATAAAATAAAATTAGACTTATACCCGATTCATTTATCTTCGGATCTTGTCGTTTCATCATCGGATCAGAATTACACCCATACTTACATCAATAATTGACACCCTACTTACATGAAATTTCTAAAAACTATAAGTAACAAATTAAATTCAAAGATTATCAGAGATTAAATAACTTTCCTCATTTACTTTGTTAATGATGCTGGGCAGCTGGAGTAGCGATCACTTTTTTTTTCCTTTCTAAGATAATGAGGACTGGAGAGAAATAAAAAAAAAACAAGGGTTTGAAGAACAATAGAGATATTGGTGCCAAGTGATTCGCAACTAGAAACTGACGACCTAAGTAACCGATCAATAAGTATAACTACTTTTTTTTTCAAGTGCCGATGTGATTTTGATTTAGGGGTTAATAATTGGATTTAATATTTTATCAGATTTAAATATATTAAATTAGATATTAAATAAAAATATTAAAATAATATTTTTTATATTAAAAAAATAATAATGAAAATCAAAATAATAAATAATCATAGCAATAAAAAAAATTTTCTCTACTTAACTTCATATTTTAAAATATTTATATAATTCTTTTATTATCCATAATATTAAAAAAAAATTCAATAAAAAATAATCAGACAATTCAGGAGGGTCAGGAATTTAATCTAAGGGATTAGATTAATAAAAATTTAATCTAAAAACACTATTTTTTTTTATCTTTCAGTAATATTATAAGCTCTAGTCCTCAATGAAGAACTTGTTACCTTGAGAAAATTGAAGAATAATACAAAAAGAAATTTTGAGAAAACTTGAGTCAGATCTTGGAGGTCCGGTATCCCCAAGAGGAGCTAGAGAGTCTAGTAAATTTTATTCAAATCCAAAAACTTAGGAATTAGGAATGAAATTGATAGAAATTGAAAATTCTCAAGAAAAAGATTAATTATCAAAGCCATGAAAAATTAAAACTTCCTCATAATCATAATTATCAATACTCAAATTTTATGAAAGAATTAGATTTTTCAACAAATTCTGAGATTTTTTATATATTATTTAATATTTTTAAAGTTATAGAAGTCAGAGAAATTCAAAAATCATCATTAAATATATTTTTTCTATTTTTATCAATTAATTTTGGCATTAAAAATAATTGTTTGATGCTTAAAGCAGAGACAAAATGATAAATAAAAATTACCATTAAATATACATCCTTTTAGAGATTTTGGCTAAATTTTGACAATTTTTGAACAAAGAGATTTTTCAAAAGAAATTAAAAATAGCAAATTCGGGTGAAATTATTAATTAAGTTAATCAGCATTTAATGTATGAGCCGAAACACCAGGTGTCTATACATCAGCTGAGGTGCCTTATGCCACATAATAACTTCATTTTTCTTCTTCCTGACTTGATTTTTTTCTCTGGCGCATGAAACCGAAAATAGGGGAGGATAAGATACTTCGAAATAGATCAAACCCTCACATGTTTAGACATCTCTCATCGAGGAGAAATCAAAGAGACCAATAATTTTCATAACCGCGCCTCATATGACACTCGCACATGGAAACAAATGGTGAATTTGGGCCGTTATGAAATAAAATGGCAGCTCAGGAAGCATCATGTAGGTCCCACGACTCTAGTGGATCGGTTTCTGATGTGAGATAAATACCGGGTGCATCACTTCGACCCAATATTAAACCCGATTAAAGCAATAGAAGAAAAGGCTTCAGAAAACGAGAGAGAAAATAGAAGAAAAATCAAAACCCAAATCATGTGCTGAGTTTCTCGGTAGCTTCCTTGCAGATAGAACGTCATCTGAGTTCACCAAGGGTGGCAAATGGCTTGTCTGAAAATTCAAGGTGTATAATACCGCCTTAATTTTGACTATAATACCGCCTTCATCGTTTCCTTTTTTGTTTCATAATTCTCAAAATATTTAATTTTGATCCCAAGGAATTATGTATGTTACTTTTTATCCTGGTTATTCTGTTCAGTTAAAATTGAAAACCCCACCTTGATATCATATACACAGATACCACTTTTGGTTGAACATTGATGATGAGACTGAAATGATATAAGAATTTTTAAAACTCAAGATTAAAAATTTCAGCTTCACAGGACAAATGAAAAATTTATGATACTGCATTGAACACTTTGTAACTGAGTAGTTCCCTAACTTTTCAATTTACAAGAAACAGGGACATACGAATTTAGCTGATTACATGAAAGGGAACTTCCCATTCAACCTAGAGTCAACTATGTTTGGTCAGGTGCTACAAGAGGGAGACTCCATAAAGAGAAAAGCCTTAATAATTACACAAATAATGAGGCAGTTAATAACTTCTTTGAAGAAAATCCATGACAATGGTATCATCCATAGACATGTAAAACCGTCCAACTTGGTTGTAACTTGTGACAGCAAAGGGGCAGATAAAGCTGATAGATTTTGGTGCAGCAACTGATGAGAATTGGTAAGAATTATGTGCCGAATCGAGGATTGTTAGATTCGGGTTATTGCCCACCCAAATTGTATGTTATGCCATAGGAGACACCAAGCCCACCTCCTGAGCCTATTGCGGCTATTCTCTCTCCTTTTATTTGGCAGGTGCTTTGTTTATGTCCCTCAATTCCTACTACTGAATTCCTAACAAAAAAAATTGTGCTAAAGTGAACATCAGTTTGGTGTTCTATTTTTTTTTCCAGATTTTCACCTTGTTATACATTCAGCAGAGCTTTGTAGGGTATAGCTGTAAATTCAACAACTATTGTGTGTTCGTTGTTATTGGTTTAGTACATTCTAATAGAAAATGTATATTTTTATTAACTGTGTACAATTCTCAGTTCATAACAAGAATTGACCGATTCAAAGAAAATCATATCAGCATATCTTTTTATTGCTTCTGCAGTTTAATAGCCCCGACCTCTTTGACATGTACAGCTGGGATAGTGCTAATGCAAATGGCAGTCCCCACCCTTTTGCGCCAGCTTCTCTGAAAGCCTTCAACTCAGAGCTGAAGTTTGCAGGTTACAATTTGAATAAGTGGCGAGAGGGCACACGCCTAAGACCTGATATGAGAATTCTAGATATTGACAAAGGAAGGGATGGGATTTGGCAACAAGACTAATTTCACAAGGAGGGTTTCTAAGATGAGCCTGGCTATCAGCCTCTTCTGCTCTACGACATCCTTATTTTCTTCAGAGTGGTGATCATGCAGTGACTGTTTTATCAAAACTAACAATGAGTAAATAGTTGGATAATATATGTCAGGCCTTTTTCCATTTCTCGTGTTAAAGAAAAATGGGAAATTGAGGAAAATATGTAATGATTTTTTGTTGTTTGTTGTAAAAAATTATAATGATATGGTCCCAAATCCCAACTGCCTGTTTTATTATCCAAGTTACCAAGGAGCACTCGTCAACAACAAAATATTTTGAGAAAGAGCAGCAACTTCATATCAGAACATATGATTTGTTCTTATTTCCCATTTTTTGAGTCATTGAATTCTCCTCATGTACAACTGCAAAGCCATGTCCTGACTGCTGACGGGCTGGTGCAAAGGCCCAGGTATAGACTGGTAGAAGGAATAACTTTTGTGTTGGTCCTGTTGGATGCTATTGCTATGACGTGAATGGATAAAAATGTGTATTATATGCTAGCACGTGACATAGTGTGTTAACACGTGTTTATTTGTTTAGATGTGTTTGTTTTAATGTGTTTATGCACATGTTTATATATGGATGCTCATGTCTCAAACATGTTTGTCAATTCACTAGCTATGAGTTTTCTTTACGTATATTTTGCAAGGGTATCCAATCGGGTACAGTTGGTGGTACAGTCCTTGACTGTAACAGTTAGGGATTGTCACTGCATAGTGCTGCTGAGAACTGATGTTGGAATTGATGGAACATCAGGTAATGTTTTTGTTAACTGCACGGGATGTATCTGGATTTTTTTTTTGTTTTGTGCCCAAAGCGCATTTCTTGCTGATGCAATTTTTGTGCTGCATATGGATATAGACTTGTTAATGGAAACAAAAGAGGTGCAAATTTTACGTATCTGTTAAATGCAGTTTTTTGTTTTGTTTTTGTGCAGAAATACTTACGTACTATACATTAATGCCCAAACAAGTTAATGTTGAATTATTGATTATATTTGATGGTCAGAGATCCCAATTTTTTGATGCACGTACCTTCCATTGAGAAGTTTCCGGTACCAGTTCCGAAGGTATTATTCCAACTATAAGACATCACACGCCTCCAAAATACCCATTCCAAATGATACATTTTAACATACAATCTTTCAAGCAGTTGAATACGTTGGCAGCAAACTAAACTGCATACGGACACATTGAGACTTATCTTTTTTCACTAACATAACATAATTAAGAAGGTCTTTGTGAATTGTGAGCACACGAGAGTATATCATTTATTATCCCGCCAAGCAGGAAAAATAATGTTGGTCTCTCCAACCACATAAGCTGTAGCCAGTTCCTAATTTATACAAAGAAAACTTTAATAAAGATTTATAACAGGACATGAAGACTAACAGCCTTACCAGTTATAATTAGATACTTATTCAAGACCAAATGTTGGTCGTACAAAGAGATGAGAACGATTAAATTAAAGCATGACTTACATCTAAGTCGTCGATATCAACTGCCAAGAAGATAAAATAAGGGCACTTCTTTGATGACTTCATATAAAATCCACTGGCAGCTACAGATGATCCACACCAGGAAGCACTAAACTGAGTACAACCTATAAAGAAAAATGTCCTTTTTTTTTTTTACTTTTTATTATCAAGTAGAACTTTACAATTGCATCTGAAACGAATTTAAAAGTATTTGAGGATAATGATCGTTTTAAGATGGTTTCGGTGCTAAAACTTGTGTTAAAAATAACTTGTTCTTGGTTTTACAAGTTATGTTCCAGTAAATATCAAGGGGAAAAAATAAGAGAAATTAATATTTTGTTGGTTTTGATTGATTCAGATATTATACTCTGCGAACTTTCTTCGTGCTGTATCACACATAAGTTGCTGCCACTGTAATTGAGCTTCCCATCTTCATCACAATCGTAGTATCTCTGCATCAGTGAAAAACTGAAAATCAATTTCTTTAATAGAAAAGGTATATGATTTTTGATGCTTCATGAATGTTTAGACTTGTAAGAGTATATAAAAGTTTTGCAAAAAAAGTATAAATGTTGTCTTATGTTAAATCCAACAAAATTCAAGCACTTATTGTCCTGCAGCAATTTCCCATTCTGCTGTTGTAAGCAAGGATGAGGAGGCGACGGTATCCTAAAAAGAAACACACCAAAAAAAAAAAAAAATGTCAGAAAACTTTATTATCAAGATAGTTTCAGGTTTGGCTTTTTTAATACGAGTTTCTAGGGTATGTATCTCAGTTTTCCTTTAATCTCCTGGTTAGCTTCAGCAAAGTTATGTGCTTGCTAGATCGCATCAGGGTGCCCAATTTCCCTCAAGAAAAGTATTTTATTTTACCTCCAAATTTCGTTTGTTAGGCACACTAGTTATGTGCAAGGTAGGAAAATTGTTTGTTAATTTTATATAAGAAAGAGGAAGAAAAAGTCAATAAACAAACCAGACACAGAGAATACGAAAAAAAGCTTCTTACAACAGTGGTAACGAACCATAGTCTACCCTTACCCTGGATGTCACTAAGTTCATCAGTTTACCAGTTAAACTTAGTTTCAAGACCCAAATAACTCCCTGCTAGGCTTGACTAAGTAAATTGGTTTTGTGATTTATAATAATGTCTAGCAAACTAAAATGAGATGTTACTAAAAACTCCCCTGTGTACTTAAGACTAATTGTTCTTAAGACATATGGCAAAGTTTCTCATAATCTGCTCTGAATGCTGATAAATTTTACTGGTTTACGTGTTTAATATTTAAGACCAAATAATACCAGTTAACTAATTTCTGTGAATTGAAATAGTCTAATTATAGGTATAACACCCACCCTTAATCAATTGAGGAAACATTTTATTTCGCCGATTTTTATATGGGAAGGGTTCCTATATCATAAACTCATATATTTCTCAAAGCAATGTATAAAAATATAAATATGATTTGTATTCTTCAATACAATTTATTTAATTCTGTATTCTTTACAATATCGGCTGAAAATCATTCAGTGGAAACTTCATAGTCCTCCTAAATTTGGCACAAATAATCATGTTAAAGTGTTCAAAATATGAATTTTGGTACTGATAAGTTCCAAATTCTAACAATGCATTGTAAAAAAAAGTGAGAAAAGGAGAATGTAACCACTACATAGCCTAACCTAAATTGGTAGGTGAAGTCATACATGATATCGGACCAATGCGTGGATCATGGAAACAGATATTGTCCCCAGAACGGGTAGAGAGAAAGGGAGGAGAAAGAACAGCTAACAGTTCAGAAAAGAACCACAAAACAACCTTTAGAGTCTTTTCTGTATGCAAGTGCTGTCAGTTGGTCACCTCACAGACTCTGGTTCAGAGTACAATCACACATAGCACCTCATGTGCACTGTAGATTAAATCTGTAGAACATGATTCATATTTTAAATCTGTCAGTTCAGCTTCTCCAACTGGTTTTTATCAAAATGAAAAAGTCTAATTAATATCCTTGTACTCCCATCACGTTTGAAACAGTTAGAGTAACCCGAATTAGTTTGTAACAAATTCTTTTGGCAACACTATTGCCAGTCAATGCCTGACCGAACTCATCAGTACAGAAACCAAACTCGTGAATGAATTATAAAATCCATGGTGTCAGGCAGCTTACGAATGGAATCATTTTTGCACGTTATTTTCCTGAAAAAAATTTCAACAGGAAAATCCAGACCATAGAGATGCCAATCAGAGGTGCAAAGAAGTGGTGGGGTTAGAGGAAACAAGCCCAAACAATGTGCCACCTGCTCCTCCTGCCAATCTGAAATTGACACTGGCACACTGCCTTTGTTTGGGCATCAGTCTTCTGAAATGGGCTCCACCTGTTCCTTAATTTTATTTTATTTTTTTAACTCACCAGATCTTGACCTGAGTACTGAGTGCATGACCCCTTTGCATAGATCTGCAATTGAATGCTATAGATTTTTTCCCGTACGGGATTCACCAAGTTATGCTTCAGAGCATAATAACAACACTCACGAATTATTCGCGAATAATTCGTTTTTTACTCATAGCTAGATGTTTCATTAATAATTCATCAGTTTATTATACAATGCGTTTTTTTATCAAAAAAATATTTTATTCACGAATTATTCGACAAAAAATACATTATATATTATTTTATATTTTTTAATATATTTTTAATATTTTATCAATATAATATATATTTTATTTATATTATGTTAAACAAACTATTTCCAAATTATATCTGTATTATATCTAAACGTTGAATTTTTGTCCTCACTGAATATTTCTTGAATCACGAACTTATTACTATAAACGTTGAATTTTTGTCCTCGCTGAATATTTCTTGAATCACGAACTTATTACTATAGCTTCAGAGTGACCCATTTAGGTGGCATCCATCCAGATAAGTGTTATACTTGGGGTTCACGCCTCTTGATTTCATTTATTTGCTACTGGCATGGTTATCTTATCTGTGACAGCATAGTGGATTAGTGAGATACTGAGATAGTGAGATGCCATCAACACGGTCTGAACTCTGGGGTGATGTCTGGGGAAGCGAACGGATTCATTTATGACCGAGTTTTGTCTCATTTCCGTTTAGCACAGAAATTTAAGAGTTTTTATTCGGATATTGATGATGGAATGGAATTTTGAGCGACCAAACGTTTCAAAAGTTAGTGCTTAATGCTTTTGTTTTAAGAACGTATTGAAAAAAAAATGAACACTGGAGGTAATATAAGACTTCATTTCGTTATAAGATGTTTCATCTGTTTTAAACGATATGCTGAATCAGAATCATTGATTTTCTTTTGCTTCACCAGCCAAACACTTTTTGTCTCGTTTATGTAGTCAACGTGACATTGTGACCCTAAAAATACTAAGGGTCCGTTCGTTGTCTTCACTATTTCCGTGGGAAAAAAATAATTCAGTTCAACTGAAAAAAATTTCCACTCAAACAATGAAAATCAGTTCAAATCCTTTGTCCATTCTCAATCCCATTTCATAGCCGAACATGCCTTAAAAATCTAAAACAGAAATGTTTCAAAAGCCAACCTAAATTTCAAATGATCTAAACTGTATAAATAAATTTGATACTTTCCTTCTGCAAATCACCTATTTTTTTTAAAAAAACGTAGATAACAAAATTGCACTTACCAATATCTTAAACAATATGCACCTCCATCTTTTTTATTGTTTAAGAAATGTACATTTTGTTATGTATCGTGTGTAGAGGTGGAGACAAAGGGGACGGGGTGCTCGGCCCTCCTCCCTCCAATCGTACAGAAATTACATGTTAGGATTAAATTTTATCATATATTTTTATTTTGTAAGATATATTGGTCCTTCTATTATTCAATTATAATATTCTAATAACGTAATTTATATCTCGTCCCTTTTTATAAAATTTTTGGCTCCGCCCCTGATCGAGTGTATAGAATTATGCTACGATAAGTCAAAAAATATTTTCTAATTTGTGTTTATACCTCTCATTTTGAAGTCAAAGGACTTATCCAAACTATTTAACATGATATATTGATATTCATATTAAATACGTTTGGAGATTAAGTCTTATATTTTTATAAAAAATCTATTTTTTTAGGATGAAAAAATCATTATTATTAGATGGTTCAGAAATCAATAATGAACATGTTTGCCTGGAATATTTGAAACCAATTCGACAAAAATAGTATAATTTGAATCCAACACAAACCCATTTCATCTTATTTTTCATCTTAATTCTCGAAAAAAAAAAGAAGCGAACCATCTGGACACAAAAGTCCGTCAACTCCAAAAGGCAATTTTATAGGGGGAGATGACGAGAAAAAAAAAAGCCAACCATCTAGTACTAGCTGGTATTATATTTAAATGCAAGTTCCATCCAATACAACTTTGTTTGCCATTCAAGAGAAACCGACAACATAATGTAAAATAATATTGAAGAGTGAAAGATTTTGTTTAGAATATCCCAAATTAATCTAGAATATGCGATTTTAATTGAAAATATTACAATAAACAAAAGTTTTAGTCCCAAGTAAATTTGAGTAGGTTAGAAATAAAACACAACCAGAGTCTTGAATGAAAATATTAGTCTAAGAATATTCTAAATTAATCCATCGTCGCTCGTTTATCCAAGTATTTGATTTTCTTTTTTATTATTTTATTGAGTGTATATTTCATGGCATATTAAGTGACCAAAATTTCATAATCTAAAAATAACTAGTTCTTAATTCATTATCAGATAATACTTTAAAAAATATGAAATGATTGTTTAATTATATATGTTCAATAATATATTTAAAATTTATTTATTAATTTTTTAAATTTTATTACAATTATCTTCAAAATTGACAATTTATTGTGATCCCAGAATGCTCTTATGAATCGTATGAAGGCAATGCTCCACTATTTTCATTTTACTATTTAAGCGAAGTTGCAAATGGTTATACTTAACAGCATTTAAATTCGACGCTGTCACTATATTTATACTTTTTTTTCTCAGTTGCAAGTAAAATAACTTTTTGATAAATTGATAAAAAAACTAAAAACTCGGGCACATTCCATAAAACTCTTAAAAAGAAAAGAAAAAGAAAAAGAAAAGAAAGGAAAAGGTAGCCGAGTGGATTGAATTATGTTCCTGGAATCAAAACCCGTCATTCTATATTGAACTCGAAACTCTTAAATTACAATTCAGGTTTCAGAAGCGCCCAGAGAGGAAAACATTGGTCAAAACTAAAAATAAAAGATAAACAGCGAAAGAGACGGTTAGTTGCAATTTCATGTCTTTCGCTCTTCACATGCTGTCAGTATCCACCTAATCCTTCCTTCAATTTTTGTTTTTCCCAATTTTTAGTTAGCACGTGGAGTTGCAAGGCCGTAGAAATCTTGCAACGTGTCCACACACCAACCCACCATAAAAATTCCTTTTCTAACTCAAGAGTCTAGACAGTGCTCGCATTTCTTTTGGAGAATGAAAGTGCTCACATTAATTTGCAATAATTACATATCTTTCTGAGACTTCACTAGCCTTTGTTTATATCTCAAGATAAGCCAAAAATATATATTTTAATTCATTCCAAGGAAACAATCTCAAACCAAAAATATCTTACATCTCACAACTTACACTCGCACGCGAAGCCTCCTCCGAGGCGCGATTTTTCTTTTTCACTTCCGTACACGCATGAACTTATAGATTTTTCTTCTCATAAAAAAAAAAATCAAAACCTCTCTGCAGCCTTGACTAACAATAATTAATTAAGTACTAACTAGGTACTGATCTCTAAAAAAAGCCCAAAAATATTATCCAAAATTGGTAACACCACTCATCAAAAATCCCTCAGGACAAAATTGTAGTTCCACCACCAGCTAATTAAACAGTGGCAATCCCCGGCGGTAGACTGAAAAACTCAGCATCAAACTCCCCAAAATCCTCTTTAAACACTCGCGGCGGCGGCGGCGGCGGCAAGTACACCTCCGAGAAGTCGACTTGCGTCAATTCGAGCCCGAACCCAAACTCAAAACCCCCCATCAAATCAAACTCAATACCATCAGATCTCAACACTGATGTTGGAGATGGTATTCCCTTCCTCTCATCGGATTCTGTTATGGAAGGTGTCGACAGTTGTTCTGTAACCTTTTCTTTTTCTTCTTTTGCAGGAAAATTGGTGATGGCTTTGCGGCCATTGATTCGAATTGCAGCCAAGTCATACACGGCTGCTGCTTCCTCAGCCGTGTCGAAGGTGCCAAGCCAGAGTCGCTTCCCTTGTGTGGGGTCTCGTATCTCAGCAGCAAACCGGCCCCACGGCCGTCTCCTCACCCCTCGGTACCTCTTACTTCCATTTTCTCGTGCCATGTCTGCACTTAGAACCTTGCTTATGCTCTTGGTACGCCTCCTCTCGCTTTTTTTGGATGATTGAACTGGTGATTCTTGGTGAAGATTGATGCATATCTCTTTCACATGCCGCTGGACCCGTGCGGTCCCCTCGTCGCTCGACGAATCAGTTGCGTCAGCATCTGACACGAAGATTCGTACTCTTTTTCTGTTGTGAGCCGATTTTCCAGCACAGGAGCGGTTGGAGGCGAGAGAACTACTCATGGTTCCTTCAGAGACAAACCAATTTCCAAAGGAAGAGTCGGAGGCGTCGGTCTACAGCTCCGACTGTGCACCAGTCACAGTCAGAGACGGAACAGAGCTGGAGAATTGGACTACCATGGAAAAGCGTAACAGAGAAAACAGAGAAAAAAAAAAAGGAGAGGTACTTGTGGAGATAGGGTTTTAGATAAGGGTTTAAAGTATCTCAGCTCAGCGAGGAAAGGAGGAGAGGTGTCAAGAGACCAATATTATCCATTTAAATTTAAAAATCTCAATTTGGAGGAAGACGGTGGTAAAAAAAAAAGGGGGGGGGGACCAGAGAGAAAGTAGAAGAGGGGAAGAAGAATCAGGAAGCAAAAAACGAAAGAATCATGAAGAGGCTAGGGGTTATTTAAAGGTAAGGTAAGAACTGTGCGCTCTAGGCGCTAGCAATGGTGTCCCTTGTTTTTACCACTTTACCCCCTCCAGCTGGCTTTCCACTGACCTCTGTTCTAAACACAGACATTTTCCAGGTTGCTCTTTAGTCATTATAGGTACCCAACCAAACTTACCAAATAATTGCCTATCTTATGATTCTCATGTGGATCCGATAGTAGTCAAATCATGTCTACTTTCAGTCTTTCACGCATCAAATGTAAGAAAGAAGGATTTAAATATTAAAAAAGCTATCTGATAACGTTTAAAATGCAATTACTTTTCAAAATGAATAGAATTTTTTTTCATGATATTGATGCGATTCGTATATATTGGATTACTTGATTATTGTAATAAAAGTAATTATTATGATATTGTTTTATTGAATTCTCTTGGACATATCTCTCTCCTTATTAATCTATTTTTTATTAAGTATGTATATGTTCTGATTTTGCAACAGTTTAGTTTTTTTGTTGAATTTTTAAAGCTAATATCACTCATCGATTGAGTTATTCATCAAATAATATTACTATCTCTATGATCATTTGTGTTGAAATTAAATTTTTCTTAATTTTGTTTGTTACACGAAATGCTACATAATTTAGGAGTACAATTGCTCTATTTTGTTTCTTTTTTTCTTAGATTGCAATCAATTATGAATTTTAACTTTTCTTAAACGTTAAATGTTAATTTTCCTCTCAATTTATATTTATTTTGTATTAATTATGTATTTATAATTGAAATTTATATTAATTACTAAATTATCTTTATTTTTATTTCCTTATTTTTCACATGAAGATATGAATCTTTATATTTCTGATATATATCACCATAGCAACACACATACAAGATACTAGTAACAAAGAAAAAGTGAAAAAAAAAACTCAAATGCATCGCGATCCACTTGATTTAGAAGAGAATTACGGTCAACATTTTTTTATATTTGAAATCAAAAAATATTATCATTACTGCTTTCTTTAATATAAAATACACGTAATTAATATTTGAATATTGACAACTCATATTCAAATTTCAATACTTGTTGATCTGACGTTGTAGTTTTCCTTTTTCATAACGATTGATTTTTAAATGATTAAAAGTTTAATTAAATATCTCAATAAAATATTATATTTTATAATTAAACTCATATTTAACATTTATCTAATAAAAATAAACCATTATTATATAAACTAATGCCGTAACTCAGGTTTTGCTCCGATAATATAGCACTCAAATAAATAATTAATAATATAAATTTTTTAAATATATTTAATAAAATTTCATATCAAAAAAATTTAGACATTATATTTTTTAATACTAAGTAATAATGATAATTATAATAATAAATAATATAAAGAAGTTAGAGAGATTATTTATATGAATCTTTAGTTTCAAAAAAATAAAAATATATAAATGAAATTAATAGTGAAAAAAATAATGAATGACATACTTAAAAATTTTCAAAATTTTCAAAACTTAAAGAATAAAAAATCTGATTTTCTTATTCAACCCACCGTCTATTTTTTCATTTTTTTTTTAACAATGTCCACTTCATCTCTCGATTTTATGGGAAGTGGATTACAGGTCAGTGTTAGAAGATGCGCTCATATGACTTAGATAGAGGTAGTAGAATCCGATCTGATCTAAAAATTTGTTTAATCCATCTGAGTTTAAATTCACCGATTTGATTTTTTTTTTAGAAGTTAAATTGATCTAACCTGACTTGAAACCGATCTAATTTGACCCGAGTCTGATCTCATCCGATCCGACCCGAAAGCAAATGATCTACAATTAAATTGACATCTATCAAAAATTTAAAAAAATACAATATACAAACTATCTGATTCGACTTGATTTCTTTGAAAAATTAAACTTGTGACTCATCCGTACCCGCCCAATTACTATATGAGTGCTTCAAATATACTACAGTGAAGTGATCGTACCATCAGTCCTGATATGTGGATTTATTAAAATCATGTATAAATATTACAAAAACGTTTGAATCGTGGATCAAGTGAAACGGACAGACGATAATGATGAAATGCTTTTACAGTGGGCACTGGTTAAGAAAGGAAATGTACAGTGGTGTGAGCTGTACTTTCTTATATGTAGAGTTTAATTTTAGTGTAATATATAAATATCTGAGATTTGTCTCATAAAAAATGGGGAAAAGCAGGTGCTGTATATAGTATACTCGGGTCATGCGAAATCTCTGGCGCAGCGCATGGGCGATTATGTCTCTAATTGAAGAGAAATTTAGACAAATACGACAATTAAATGAATGAGAAATTGTCTTTATGCAACTCTAAAATTTTAAAATTTTAAAATTATCAAAATTATTATAAGATAAAGATAAAAGATAAAAATTATGAAAGACTAAAATTTTATTTCTATATTATCTCTTTTAGAGATATATGACAATCAACAACATACAAGCCTCTATTTATAAACTAGAGAAACATCATGTAATAAAGAAGAAAGTTAATACAAAATTAAATCTAGAATTAAGAAAAAGCTAAAGATAATGAAAATTTTCTATCATTATGAGAGGAGGTGGAGGAGATGAAATATCTATCATTAATTTTATAACACTCCCGTTAGATGTTTCGTTTTATATTATACACTATTAATATTGTACTATTGGATAAATATTAAATTTTGATATTTCAGGATCAACTTGATTTAACTGATACTTCTGGATCAATTATGTTACCGCATTAAAAATCTTACTAAGAAAAAATCCAATGGGATAAAACTTAGTGAAGAGAAAAAGAGTGCAACGTGTATAATACTCCCCCTCATTTTAATGTACATCTTTTAAGTGACGAATGTCAATTTTATGTGAAAACTGCTCAAAAATATTTCTTGGCAATGATTTTATGAATAAGTCCGCCAAATTATCACTTGATCTGATTTGATAAACATTTATCAAATCATTCTTCTGTAAATCATGTGTTAAGAAGAATTTCGGCGAGATGTGCTTGGTTTTATCACCTTTGATATATCCTTCTTTGATTTGAGCAATACATGTAGTATTATCTTCGTATATCATGATGTGTATTTTGCTAAGCTAATAAATACCCTAATTTTACTCAATTTCAGCCGCAAGCGTACGACCTAGTCAAGTAGTAATTGGGGGTATCGAACCACAAGGACAAGGGTGAATTATCGTTTCTAACAAGTTTCACTAATCTAGATAATCGATCGAGAGTTTTTGTTTCAAAATAAAAGTGCATTAATCTAACAACGACGACTGGAAAGTTTATCAAATTGAGGATCCTAGGGGTTTTCGGGTTCACTCTCACTCGTTTAGTCAATTCACTATATTTGATCTTTTAGTTTGTTCTTGTGTTTGTCGGGGATTCAATCTCAGATTTAGTACCAAATTTACACTTTCGTGACTTGATACCGTACCTAAATAATTTGAATTTCACGATTAAGTACTTCACCTTACAAGTCTAAACCCATTAAGATTGGTGAATCACTTTGGCATAACCTAGATTTTGTACTTCTCCTTTCGGTACTTCACACAATTTCTAGGGTTTCCTCGGTTTTCCCTTAGGTAATAAGTTTCACGATTAAGTACTTGGCCTACGACCTAAATCACTATTTTGGGTCAGAAGATTCAGTTTCACCTTTCGGTTTCCGCTTTCACTTCTATGATAATATGCAGTTGATTAAAACTAGGCATTCAATTTAGACAAAACAGCAATCACAAACAACAAGAACTAAAAGATCATCAAACGAGTAAATTAAACCAATCGAGTTTACACCTAGACCCCTAAAAGGATGTCTAGCCACAAATCATGTCAAAGATTATATCAAGATTCATATTTAAACAACAGTACAACATGAGAAAAGAGTAAAGAAAAGAATAAACCAAGAAGATCTACGATTTCTCGCCCAATTCTTGAGTTCTTCTTCAAATTCTCCTTCTAATGGTGTTTTTCCTCCTCTTTTCTGCTTTAGAACTCTCTCCAGACCGTTGAGAGATGTCTGGGACGAAGGGGTGTCAAAATCTATTAATTCCAATGAGAAAATCACTTTAAAACGCCAATTCGCGCTGTCAAAAATTGCGGTCCGACATTTTAAAATTGTGGTCCGCAATTTTTGTATTTTTTTTCCAGAACGAACTAGAAAGCATTTGCGGTCCGCAATTGATAATTGTGGTCCGCAATTTTTGTATGGGAATGCTTTTAATTTGATTTCTTCGTGTAAATCCGACCCATCTCGTTCCAAACATTATTTTTCATGTTAACATCTTTGTTTACACTCAATAACCTGCAAAATAATAAGAAATGCAGCAGTATCTCGAACTCGACATAAAAACTAAATAAATTCTTAACAATTAACATAAAATGCATAGTTTTTGAGATAAAACCCTAATTGAATATAATATATAAATGAGGTTTATCATATCACCGTCGGGTTTTCTCTGACTGATTCGAGATCACATTCCTCTTGGATGTGTTGGATCATGGATCTTAACCATACACATTCTCGTCCAGCATCATAAAGAGCAATTAATTTGGAATAATTTGATGATGTTGTTGTCAATGTTTGCTTTGTCGATCGTCATGAAATTACGCAAAGTCTGCGCCATATATAAACACATATCCGGATTGTGACCGAGCTTTATGTGGATCTATCAAATATCCTGCATCTACATATCCAACTAATTTGGACTTTGTATCTTTTCGATAAAATAGTCCCATATCACGCGTCCCACAAAGGTAACGTAATACATGTTTGATTTTATTCTAATGTCGGCGTGTTGGATCAGAACTATATCTTGCTAATACATTTACAGAAAAAACAATATCAGGTCTCGTATTATTAGCAAAATACATCAAAGCCCCAATTGCACTTAAGTATGATACTTTAGGACCAAGAGGTTTTTCATTATTTTCTCGGAGCCGGTAAGATCTTTCTTTACATCAAGTGATCGAACAACCATTGGTGTACTTAAAGGATGATGTTTGTCCATATTAAAACGTTTCAACATCTTCTGGATGTAGTTTGATTGATGGACAAAGATACCATTATGGAAATGCTCGATCTGCAGGTTGAGACACAATTTTGTTACACCAAGGTCTTTCATTTCAAATTCATTTCTTTAATAATTTTACAGTCTTTTTGATCTCTTCAGGAGACCCAATGATATTGAGGTCATCAACATATACTTCAATAATTATAAAACTCGAGATTGATCGTTTAATAAAAATATATGGACTAATTATATTAGATTTATATCCTTCTTTTATGAGATATTCATTGAGTCGATTATACCACATTCGACCCGATTGTTTTAGTCCATATAATGATCGTTTTAACTTTATAGAATATATTTCTCGAGATTTTGATTTAAATGCTTCTGGTATTTTTAATCATTCGGGACTTTCATATAGATATCATTATCGAGTGATCCATACAAATAGCTGTGACAACATCCATGAGACGCATTTGAAGGTTCACAGTGATTGTGAGACTGATTAAAAATCGAAGAGTTATTACATCCACTACAGGTGAATACGTTTCTTCATAATCAACTCTTGATATTTGTGTAAAACCTTGTGCCACCAGCCTTGCTTTATATCTCACAATCTCATTTTCTCATTTCTTTTTATTACAAATACCCACTTGTAACCTACAGGGTTAATATTTTTAGGGGTTAGTATTACATGTCCAAAAATATTTCGTTTTTCAAGCGAATCTAATTCAGCATGCAGGGCATCTTTCTATTTTGGCTAATCATTTCTGTGCATACACTCTTCTGGAGTTTTTGGCACATAATCTTCCTCATTTATCATTTCAATTGCTATAGCATATGCAAAAATTTCATCAACATGTGTTTCATTTTGGTTCCATATTATATCATTATGTACATAATTTATTGAGATCTCATAATCATTCGGTGCCTGAGTTTCTTCTGAAACTTTATCAACGACCTCTTCTGGGGTTCTACTTCCAATCTCTTCTGGGATTTTACTGACAATCTCTACTGGGATTTTATCGGTAACTTCAGTTGGAGTTACACCAACTGCATTATTCTGCTCTTTCTTGTTTCGTAGATTTTTGTCTTTGGAACCGATTGGTCTTCCATGTTTTTTTGTATAGTAACTTCTGCTGGGTTTATATCAATTCGAGCAGGTGCATTTAAAGTTAGTATATGTGATTTAGTCACTCTTTTTGTATCTGTAAATACATCTGGTAACTCATTTGCTATTCTTTACAAATGTATAATCTTTTAAACTTCCAGTTCACATTGACTACTCTGGGGATTAAGATAAGATATTGATGATGCATTCCAAGTTACTTGTTTTTCCAGTTTTTCTTTTTCTCCCCCTAAGATTGAGAATATTGTCTCATCAAATTGACAATCAACAAAACGAGCTGTAAAAATATCTCCAGTTAATGGTTCTAAATATTTAATTATTGATGGAGAGTGAAAAACCAATATAAATTTCTCAATCTTCTTTGTGGTCCCATTTTTGTGCGTTGTGGAGGAGAAATTGGAACATACACAACACAACTAAAAATTTTAAGATGGGACAAATTTGGTTCTCTTCCAGAGACCAATTGTAATGGAAAAAATTTATGAGATACAGTTGGTGTTAATCTAATAAGTGCAGCAACATATAATATGGTATGTCCCCATGCAGAAGATGGTAGATTATATTTCATAAGTAATGGTCTAGCAATCAGTTGTAATCTTTTAATTAATGATTCAGCTAAACCATTTTGTGTATGTACATGAGCAACTGAATGTACTCTTAACCATTTTGTGTATGTACATGATTCAGCTAAACCATATGTTCTACCTTAATCTCAATTGACATACAATAATCATTAAAAGACTGAGATGTAAACTCTCCTGCATTATCAAGCCGGATACTCTTAATTTGGTAATCCCGATAATTTGCTCTCAATTGGATTATTTGTGCTAATAGCCTAGTAAATGCAACATTTCTTGTAGTTAATAGGCAAACATATGACCATCGAGTTGATGCATCAATTAAAACTATAAAATATCTAAATGGTCCACATGGAGGAGAAATAGACCCACAAATATCTCCATAAATTCTCTCTAAAAATAAAGGAGATTTATTTTCAATTTTATTTTTAGATGGCCTAATTATCAATTTTCTAAGAGAACATACTTCACATGATAAATCTTTTGATAATATGATCTTCAAATCCTTTAGAGGATGCCCATTTGCACTTTCAATTATTCTTCTCATCATAATGTTACCTGGATGACCTAACTTGTCATACCACAGAGTATATTTTCGTGTCATGTAACTTCTGGTTACTGACCATATTTGATTCTATTGAACTTATGTTCGTACAATATAGACCAGATGATAAAGCTTCTATCTTTTCCAATATGATCTTCTGACCATACTTAATCGTTGTAATTTGAAGATATTCAATGTTATTTTCAGTCATGGTTTCGATATGATAACCATTACGCCGAATATCTTTAAAACTTAGTAATTTTTTTCTGGATTTACTAGAGTATAATGCGTCATTTATAATTAATTTTATTCCTTCAAGTAACAAAATATAAGGTCTTTCAGAGCCTTCAATTAAGTTACTAATATCAGAAATTGTATTAACATGTGTCTCTGCAGGAGACAATTGAGAAAAATATTTCTTGCTTTTTAATATAGTGATTGTTGTTCCACTCTCTACTAGACATTCGTCTCCAATACTTGTCATTGCTCTGCTGGAGCCTTCAATCATATTATTTTTCCTTTGAACAAAAGAAATATACATGATCAAATTTAAATAAATTAATTTTATTCATGAGAAACATAAACTTACAACATAAAACTGAACTAAAATAAACAAAAAAAAACTTAGTTCATAATATCTATTTCTTTATCAACATTCTCAAAGAAATCAAAAATATCTAGGTGTGTATCCATGAGTATACCACTTGACTCATTTTCAATAAAATTTGTTTCTACTTCTTTTCTCTTTTTCTTGATGAATGCTTGGTAAAATTTAACTAAATATTTTGGATTACGACATATGCGTGACCAATGGTTTGTCATACCACATCTATTACAACTACTTTCAGACTTTTTAGAAGATGGTGAATTCTTTTCTTTTTCATATCTCCCCACATTGTTATCATTTGATTTGGAATTATGACCTTCACGTCGTGAAACATTATTGCGACCACATCCACGACCTCTTCTGAGGCCGCGACCATATCATCGACCACGATTTCCTTTAAATGATGTTGCATTCGCTTCAGGGAATGTTGTCGCATTTGCTTCAGGAAATATACTAGAGGCAGTGGGTCGTGATTGATGATTTATCATGATAAGCTCATTATTTTGTTCCGCAATGAGAAGACATGATATCAATTCTGAATAATTTTTAAAACCACGCTTCTGATATTACTGCTGTAGGAGCAAATTCAAAGCATGAAATGTGGAAAATATTTTTTTTAACATGTCTTCATCAGTAATCTTTTCTCTCGCATAATTTTAATTCAGAAGTTATGCGAAACATTGTGGAATTATATTCACCCACATATTTAAAATCTTGCAACCTTAAATGAACCCATTTATAATGAGATTTTGGGAGGAGCACTTATTTTTTATGGTCATATCTTTCTTTTAAATTTTTCCATAATTCTAACGGATCTTTCACCGTTAAATATTCAATTTTTAAATCCTCATGGAGATGATGACGGAGGAATATCATTGCTTTGGCTTTCTCCTGTAGGGAGACCTTATTTTCATCTTTTATTGTATCTCCAAGATTATTTGTGGTAAGATGAATCTCAGAATCGAGAGTCCATGGGAGATAGTTCTTACCTGATATATCAAGGGCAACGAATTCAAGTTTAATAAGATTTGTCATAAGGACTACAAAATAAAAATACTACTAATATTAATAAATTTAAGAGAAAATATTATAGACTTCAGGTCATTAAGAGAAAATATTATAGACATTATATTTATTTATTTATCTAATTGATAACTTCTAGTTATCATTTTAGTTGAATAAAATAATAACTTCCGGTTATTAAGTATATCGATAACTTCAGGTTATCAATTGTAAAATATTTTGATAAAACTTTCAATTATCATATACAATGACTTCTGGCCATTAAAAGTATCAATAACTTCTGGTTATTGAATAAATAATAAAAAATATTTCTGGTATTTATTTATTTTATCATTCTCTTCGGGGAATGAAAATATTAGTCTCATCCAATATAAGAATAATTTCATCAAGAAAATAGATATTATAATTAATGGTAAAATGATAAAATATAATCTAAAGTGTACTTCTTTTTAGAGACAATCTTACGATAATCTGATTATGTCGATCTCGTGCTTCTACTATAAAACAAACTTCCGTCACAACTCGACTAGAGCGAAGTTGTACTGATAACGTGTTATAAAATAAAGATAGAAGATAAAAGTTGTGAGCGGCTAAAATCTTATTTCTATATTATCTCTTCTAGGGATATATGACAATCTACAACATACAAGTCTCTATTTATAAACTAGAGAAACATCATGTAATAAAGGAGAAAGTTAATACAAAATTAAATCTAGAATTAAGGAGAAGATAAAAAGAATGAAAATTTTCTATCATTATGAAAGAAAGTGAAGGAGGTAAAACATCTATCATTAATTTTATAATAAAAATATCATTTTAAAATTCATTATTATTCTAATGCAACTTCAAAATCATTTGAATTATCAAAATGCTATCAATGTTTAATAATTTCAATTATACTCATCTCCTCTCCCTACCCTCCATTCTCTCTGTCTCTTTCTCAAATACAGATACAGCCAAATAAATCCTTCTGATGCTTTTATCTTAACATGCTAACTCTTTCCAGTTTTTAGAGCAAGCTAGTTATGCTTTTGGCGAGAAAAAGAATACATTATATTGATTTCCATTAATCTATCTTGGTTTAGGACTTATCTACCATTGAAATCAAGGGTTTTGGTTTTAGAAATGTCTAACATGGTAATAAAGAGTGAAATCAATTTTAGGAACTTCTATCAGTATTGTGTTTTTTTGGTTCAATGTCAGGCTAATACCTACGCCTCATTGGAATGAACTTGAGTTTGGTCCTCCTTTAGGAGCTGATAGTCATATTTTTGGTATTTCGGACCATACAAGGGCATTTTAAAATTGAAAAAATCTTATTATCCTCAAGCTTTCATCCTCTAAAAAAAATTTCACACGTTTTTCCGTACAACGTGACCCATGTTATCATTTTTCTATTTAAATATTCAGTTCAATTATCTAAATATCTAATTTATTTATCTAAATATCTAATTCATTTATCTAAATACGTGAGACATATATATAAATACTCAAGTCATTTTCTATTTTTTGAGATTTTTCTTCTATCTCATTTGTCATATGTATTTCCCGTGCAACTCATGTGATGTTTATTTTTTTCTATCTAAATACTTAATTCACCTATCTAAATATTTGATTCATATATCTAAATACCTAGTTCACTTATCTAAATACCTAGTTCATGTATCTAAATATCTGATTCACTTATGATATTTGTTATTTTCTTCTCTCTAATCTGACACACGTGTTTTTCTGTATAACCCATGTGATGTTTGTCAGTTTCTCCCATGTGACTTTATTTTCTGAGACTCTTTTTTCTCTCTTTTGCTGTTTTTTTATAAATAACTGAGTCACATATCTAAATATCTAAGTCACATATTTAAATATCTAAGTTATATATCTAAATATTTAATCCTCATATTTAATGTCCGAGTTTCTCATATCTAAATAACTAAGTCACATATCTAAATATCTGAATCACATATCTGAATACTTATTTTATTTATATAAATAACTGACTTATTTATCTGACTTAGTTATGTAGATGGACGTACATTTTTATGAAAAATGAAAAGTTTGTTAAAGATGATGTATTTTTTTTGTCAAGAATGAAATGTTAGATAAGGGATTTTCTTGAGAGATTTGCTCTGAGATACTGTTAGTCGATCCCTTTAAAATTTTAGCTTGTAATTCTGCAATTTAAATTCCAAATTTGTTAAGAATGATTAATTATGATGTCTTGATAATCCTGATATCTTGATAATCCATATTTAACCTAAAAGTGTCACCTGTGCACTCCGTGGACTAAAAGTAAGATAGACAACAATACTGATTCGATACCACTATGAGTTCTGTACAATTTCGGTAACTTATATTGCATTCATTTCTTACAGTTATATTTCGATCCCGCTACTGTTAAAATGCTAAGCAACTTGAAGGTAAAGCAAGTTACTGAATACTTGTTCTTAACCTTTTTCTTATCCTCTTATTTTAGTGTATATATTTGCAATTTTATTTGCAGATTTTGGTTATGGTAAAGCAGTTCTCCACTTCTCCTGAAGATTATAATGAGACGAAGGTTTTCAGTAATCCAGGCAAGTTTTTATCTGATGTTAGATATTTTCTAGGAAAATCTAAATTTTGATTTTTGTACATTTTAATAGTTTGATTGATTCAGATTCTAGTAGAACATCGTTTGATTGATTCAGCTTTTTGGAGCTTCAACATCATGCACAACCCTGCAAACAAGAAACATCATGGCTGTATCTGCATTTGAGAATTGTCACGCGTATAATTTCTTTTTAAATTTCTTTATTAGTTGTATTTTCATCTGAGAAACATGTATAACTCTTATTTCAGTTATGGTCATGAGAGAAGGGAGAGGGGATGGAGAGGGGAGAGAGTGAATGGGTATAATTTGAATTATATATTTTTTCCTTTCAAATGGCGATTTATTGTGAGATCGGCAGAATCTACCTTATCGTTTTTTTCACATTTTTTGTGTATATCCTTCTAGGATCAAATTTATGACATATTTAATGCCAGTGACTTCAGGATTGTTCCGTGAAATTTATAAGTGCAAAAATCTATGGATCCGTTTGGCAAATCAAGGAATAGATTTGGAAGAGTGGTAATTTTGGAAGAGTGGTATTCTTGACTATTCGGAAGAGCGAAAATATCGTTTGGCAGTTGTTACTTAGAATAGTTAAAATATGAATAATTATGATACTAATAATGATGATGATAATAATAATAATAATAATAATAGTAAAATAATAATCATAATAGTAAGATAATAATAATAATAAAGTAATAAAAAATAATCATAATAAATAATAATATTATAATAGTAATATAATAAAAATATAAACATAATCATAATATAGTAATATAATAATAAAAAATTATAATTACAATCATAATTATAAGAATATAAAAAATAAGTAATCATAACTTTAATAATATAATCATAATATAATAATCATAATCATAATCATGATAATAATAATTATAGTCATAATCATAATAATATAACCATAATCATATCATAATAATATAATAATAAAAAATATAATCATAATCATAAAAATATTATAAATAATTATAATTATAATAATATAATAATAAATTAATCATAAATATAATCAACATATAATAATATAATACAACATAATAAAATAATAATAAAGTAATAAAAAATAATCATAATAAATAATAATATTATAATAGTAATATAATAAAAATATAAACATAATCATAATATAGTAATATAATAATAAAAAATTATAATTACAATCATAATTATAATAATATAATAATAATAATAAATAATCATAATTTTAATAATATAATCATAATAAAATAATCATAATCATAATCATGATAATAATAATTATAGTCATAATCATAATAATATAACCATAATCATAATCATAATAATATAATAATAAAAATATAATCATAGTCATAAAAATAATTATATTTAGTAATAATTATAATAATATAATAATAAATTAATCATAACTATAATCAACATATAATAATATAATAATAATAAATAATATAATAATACTAATGGTAACGATAATATAATAACAATAATGATAATAATAATTTAATAATAATAATATAATGATAATAATAATAATAAATAATAATCATAATATTAATATAATAATAAATTATTATCATAAATATAATATAATAATACTAAATCTTAATCATAATCATAATATAATAATATAATATAATATAATCAAACAATAATCGCTATTCCGACGAGAGCTAATTCGGTATTCCACCTATAAGTTGGTATACGGATTAGCACTATTCCGCACTCTTCTACTTAGTCTAAAATTCGTTTGACAAATTAATTCATCGAAATAGCTATTCTATTCCAACTTTTTGCTATTCCATTGAGTGCCAAACACTCCATGTGAAAACCAAAGAGACCTCTGCTTAGAGCATAATAAATTAATATTTTTGAGGGATGATAATTGTAAATCAATCAAACGCATAGGATTAGTTGTAGTTTCTCTAGTTCATTGTTGGAGTTACATTAGGATTCAAAATTTAATTTTAAGGTAAATCTAGTCTTACCTTCTAATGTGCAGGATATGATATTCCAACCCCAAAGAATATAAATTATTTCGTCCAAGTCGGATTGGAAAGAAGTGGTAAGAATCTGTCGTTCGTTTCTCAAACGAGCAACACTCTACTCGTAAATCTGACATTAAAAATATCATAAAAAGTACGTGCACTAATTTTGAAGAAATTAAATTAATTTGTGCCGTCTGATCTCGATGAATAGGGACCTGCTCATTTCTTTTATGAGCAACATATCTCGTTCTGAAAAGAAGAATGTGAGTGTGGAGAAGAAACACAATGAAAAATTATGATGATAATTGATCGAAGTGCTGAATTTGACAGAATTTTAAAGTCATGGAAGAGTTGTAAATAAGGAATACGTTTATGGACGGATGTGGCAATGCTAAGCAATTAATCGGATTTTTGTGGATAATTTGACATCCATATTTTAATATATAAAATATTAATAATTCCAACAAAAGTTGATTATTCACACGTACTTGATAATATTTTTGTTTATTAATTTTATTTTATAAATTATAGATACAAATTAAATTATGAATTTATGGCCTTTTCAATCATTTTGAAAAAACATAATTTCATGAATATCCGATTGAGTAAAAGTTCAAATCTAGTTAAGATTAATGAAATCTTTTTCATATAAAATCTTTAATTATTAAAATTAGAGTTCAGATAAAACTTATACGATTTAAATGTATAACAATATGTATCCTAAAAAAATCAGCCGACTATGATACGTGACAATTTACCCACTAATTATGATTAAACAGTTAATTAATGAGTTTACCCACCAATTATGATTAATCGGACAATTAATCGGTCTTAACGGTCATTTTTTACAGTCTGTTTTGGACTGCTATTAACTGTTGTAGAAAAAAAAATTGATATGATTCTATCTATTATATTTTTTGTCTGGAAAAACCGATGCCTTGTAGTTTAAAAAAAAAAAGTAGTAATAAGGATTCATTAGTAGTATTAACTAGAACCTAATCAGTAGTATTTTTATGGTATAATTTTTTAATATTAGATTTTAGGAGATATTATGACTCTATCTTATAGTACTGGATATGGTATCAACTATTTAAATTCTGTTTCTTAAAACTGATGTTATGTACCACTTTTTCGAGAAAAATAATAATATCAAAGAGACCTCACAGCTGTTCTGTCAAGTAAATAATTTGTTGACTCGGTCTATTTTCACTATATAAAGAAAAAGAAGAGGAGGATTCGTTAAGGACGAATTAATGTAATGATATTGATAATCGTTCAGAAATAGCTTAGATTTTTTTAAAATCAGACAATCTGTATTTTATACATTACGTACATATGAAAACGTTGAAAGTTTTATCCAATATCTACCATTCAACAAATAATATATAAATTTTACAATGAACATATTAAACATCAATTGATGGAACACTGGATGATATATTATATTACATGAATATTGATACCTTATTAATTTACAAGGAAAACAAGTTGTATGTATTATTTTATTTTATAAATTATTTTCTCATCATTTAAGAACATGGTGTGTCAAAATTGTAAATATAAACCATCGGCGAGAAATTTCCGTCCTAAAGAATTTTTTCCCCAGAAACTACCCTCTTTTTTTATTATACAAGTACGTAATTAGAGATTAACATTTTGAAATGTAAATGCAATGCATTAAATATTTTGGAAAGTGTAGGAAGAGGTATATTTCAAAAACAAATTTCCATATATACTTGTGAGTTAAATATATTTTTTTAATAAAATTAATAAAAGCTAACATATAATAAAATAGGATTGAGGAATGCCAATGTATTTATAAAGTACAACATTTATCATGCTTCATGCTTATATCTCATGTTTTAAAATGTACACTGACAATCTGATCGATCCGTTAAATATAATTTCTATATTATCTCCTTGATAACTATTTTTTTATATTTCTTGATTTTTTATATTTATTTATTTAAAGATGTTCAAATTTCATTGATTTGATGTTTTTGAAACTATCTAATAGTAATGATTTTCCATTCCTTCAAATAAATAGCAAAAAATCAAAAATGTAAAAATTGATCATCGAGAGACTTAAATATAGAGATCATATTATTTTTTGTAATGTACTTAATCTATATTTAATTACTCTTTTTTCTTAGTTTTATCACCTTAGTTTATTCATGACTGTAATGTTTTCTTTATTAATTATATTGTAAGCTTGTTCCACCACATGTTCTTCACCTCTAATTTATTCGCCTTCATTTTCTAACTCAAAGAGAAAACAATTAAGTTTGAAAAATAATTATTTTACATTTTTTTAAATAGAAAAGAAATTACTTGCAACGACGTCACACATAATAGTTTGAATTGGCTTGGATTGTCTGTTTACATTTCAAAATATTAATGGTGAAACACCGAAGATAATGTGCCACATAAAACATATTAGCACGCTTTTCTATAGAGATGCATATATAGGCTCTAAATATAAGAGAAGGGATCGGTTGACAGTGGGTTATTTTTATAATTTTGAAATGAATGTTTAAATAAATATAAAATTTAAAAAAATAGAAAAATATTTATAGTTATGTTTTTCTATTTATAGATTGGTGGTCATTCAAATTTTATTAATGTTATTATCGTTTGATAATCCATCAAAGATCATTAAATTTTTATATAATTTACAACGGTTCTAATTTAATAATATTTAATGAATTATCAAACGATAATAAAATTTAATGAAAAAAATATATTTATAAACTTCTATTTTTGTTTTTAAGATTCTTTTTTATATTAAGAAGCTCATTGTGAAAGTTATCAAAATAATCCATTGTCAACCGATCCCCTCCCATATATTTATATAGTTGAGACTTTTTTAAAACTTGAAAATGAAAAAGAAATCTACAGACGTTATATATTTTGTAGAATAAAGCGGTAACAAGCAGGGATAATTCATTCATTTCAAGCACGACCATGTTGAAATATAGATGCACATTTATGATGTATTTTAATATTGAATACTACCGCATGAACAATGTGTCTTACATAAGGGGACAACTTCTTGAGTCCTCAAGAGTCAAAGAGTCGGAAAGCTTTAATTGAAGCCACCACCACCTCTTGTGGAATTATCCTCCCTCCCATGGCAGATTGAAATTCTGCAAGGTGGGCCAGGGCGACAGCGATAGGATTTACAGGACAAAAGACTCTTGAGTATCATGTGCACCACTTCTGGACCTCTGGTGCGGCAAATTTATTTTATTTTTAGAAAAAATATTTTTTTTATCAAAATTTCACATAAGCATTCATCTTTTTCGAGTGATTACAAGAATCCGAAATAAAATTTGGGATCTTTCAATTTTTTTAACAGAACAATATATATATAGAGAGAGTTTGGCTACGGTCTTCTACGCATAAGGACGGATCCATATATACGGACCGTTTTTCCATCTTCAAAGTTCAAATAGCTGATCTAACCGGTCAAAATATTTTTCATATGAAAATCTAGTTGGGATCAAATTTTATATTTTTTTAGGATTTTTTTTACTATTTTTTAAGATAGCTAGAAAATCATTTGATTTAATTATTATGAGCCATTCAAAAGGAGCCATTTTCTAGCTATCTTAAAAAATAGTAAAAAAATGCTAAAAAAATATAAAATTTGATCTCCAACTAGATTTTAATATGAAAAATATTTTGACCGGTCGGATTGACCATTTAAATTTTGAAGACGGAGAAACGGTCCGTAAGACATAAGCCATCCCTGCTACGCGTAGCACCGTTGAAACTCATATATAAATTTTGAAGAGCTTAAGCGGAGAAAGCTTAACTCAAAAAATATATTAAATTATCTTAAAATTTTAATTTATCATTCTCATTAAATTCCATATGAAAATCTCTGGGATGCAAAAATTTGGAGCGTTTTGACCTTTTTAAGTCACCGTTTTTAATTTTTGAAACTCATATATATATAATAATATATATTCAATACTTGATATATATATATATTTAATGAGAATGATAAATTAAAATTTCGAGATGATTTAATATGTTTTTTGAGTTAAGCTCACGGAAGGCCTAGAAGTTCACGCTATCTCCACTCTATATATATATATATATATATATAAACTATTATGAAAACTTTTGTATTTCAGCCGATATGAAAATGGATTAAAAACTATATTTTAAAATCTCAAAAATTTTAATTTATGATTTCCATTAAATTCTTCATATGAAAACCTTGTAGGATGCAAAAATTTGGAGTGTTTTGAGTTTTATAAGCCATTCTTTTGAATTTTTGAAAAAACCGCTCTAAAAATAATAATAAATATTCAATGTTTATGTTTATGTTATTTTTTTTTAAATTCAAAATAGTGACTTAAAAAATTCAAAACACTCTAAATTTTTATATCCCACAAGGTTTTTATATGAAGAATTTAATGGAAATCATAAAATATATTTTTTTAGATTTTAAAATATAATTTTTGATCCGTTTACATATCGATTGAAATGCAAACGATTTCATAATAATCTCTCTCTCTCTATATATATATATATATATATGTCTGGCTCGAGATTTATCTTCGGATCCTAGATGAATTCTGTAGTTGAAAGAGGAGTTATGGTCACTTTTGATAATTCAACAGTGAGTCTCTACTCGACATAGTAAAATTAAAGGCATGTTATCAAGTCCTCTTATAGCATCCACACCATCTCGTTCATCAAAAAAGTAAATGAATGCATAACCTGTAAAAAGCAAATTATATTGTTAGTCACAACAGATAAAGAAAACATATACATATTACCAAGAAAACGAGAAGTGGAAATTAAATGACCAGAAAGGTCAACAAATAAATAGAATGTTGTGACAAATGTTGGGCAACTGATGATGCTGTGAACCTTGTCATCAAACAAGTATTCTGAACATAGGATGGCAGAATTCACTTAAAACCCGAAATAAATGGAATCTTTCATTTTTTATTATATTTATTTTATTATAGATCAAATATAAAAGTCCGAGATTCTCGGTGCCTTTTTGTCAGTCGAAAAAAAAAATACTTACATGAAATTTTGTTAAAATTTTTTTTTTCTAAAAATAAAAAAATGCTGGTTTGGTGGTGCCCCAGCCGCATTTCATTGATTGTATCAAAGCAAAAAAAAAAAAAAAAAAAAAAAGAAGAAGAGAGGTGTCATTTTCTAGAGCTTATAATGAAAAGAGGTTTTGAAGGGATAAATTTTTTTGAATAACTTTTAATAAGTATTAATTATTTTGGGTATATGATCTATGCATTTTGTAGTTCGGAGTTTTTTTCTAAAATATTTGCTAAAAACACTTTGATTGATTACACAGTTAGTAAAAAAATGGGTGAAAAGTTAGATACGAAAAAGATATCGCTAGCACAAACTCGACACAATTTTGTGTTTTGGATTCAAAATGGAACCGAAGAAGAATAAAGTCACAATCCCTTTCGTAGGATTGTGTCAATATTTGTTATATAGAAAATTAACAGTAATGAAATGATCCTTTGATGTCATCAGTTTAACTTTAAAGAGGTTATTAACTTATTATCAGCACCGTTTTTATCTGGTTTGTGTCAAAAAGCGCAGGAGTGAGAATACAGTGTGCACGCAGATTTTAGTAATAATGAGTTTTATTAAATTAATATTATTAAAAATAAGAGTGAGAAACGTAAAATTTCAAATATACGAATGGCGCGACAAGGCATTTTGTATATATTAAGCTTAAAAAAATAATGAAACATTGTTTCAAACACGCGGTGAACGCGCTCGACACGATATTTTGAAATTTTACAATTTATTTTTAATAATATTAATTTACTAAAACTTATTATTACTAAAAACTGCGCGTTGATAGGAGACAATATAGCGACAAGGCAAATTTCTTAACATTGTCTGTCGACACGACAATTGTCCGTCCCAGAAAATTCTTCAGCTCAATTCCATTTTTTTATTCTTGGTTTTCTCAAATAGACATATATTAAAGGTGCCGTGCTAATCTTTGATTGTACCTCTCTGATTTTGAAATTAATAAAGCATTTCCTTCAAAAGCAAACAGACTTTGTCATGTGTCCCTTTGCCAGATTCTCAAATTTATCAGTCGTCATTTCAAACATGACAGCCTAGATCTACTGATATCATCACACCCACGACCCACCCATACTCCTCAAACACAGTGTCAAAACCCGATCAGTCGTCAAACAAACCGAGAGAGGAGGGCAAGGAAGAGAATAAATCTGTACCCGTCGACAAATAACCCAACACAGTTGGACTCAAATCTGCTTGCTCCTTTCCTTGCCTAGTCTTTTTTCCCCTTTTTTTATATAACTGATCTTTCGCTGCTTGTAAATCAAAAGAAAATTCAGGTAAACTGACGGTACTTTTTGTTAACCAGCTTGCCATATGCTCGCACGTGCCTAGAAGGAATATACTGGTGTAAACGCCGAATAATTTCTTTTCTTTTCTTTGACTTTTTTATATTATATTCTGTGGGGCACAACTTTTTCTTCAGAGTGAAAAGGAAACTAAAAAGGTTCTAATTGCTGCGTCAATGTGAAGCTACGTTTTTTCTCATGCTCTCCCATGTTATTGCGCTGCTATCGATCATTTCTTGCGTTGGAGCATGGTAGCAGGGCCTTTAAAGGTTACGGCATGAAGAATCCTTTTATATATGGGTGGGGATCACATCATAATGGGTTATTTTTCAATTTTTGATTTCATAAGAGACGGTTAAATATAATAAAAAATAAAATATTTTTTTATAAATGTGTTTTTTTACTTTATAGATTTATTCTTTTACTTATAAATTAATAGTGTTTTAAATTTTATATAATTTCATTATTGTTTTGTAGTCCATCAAGGATCATAAAAATTTTATATAATTTGTAACTATTGCAATTTAACGTTTTTTGATAGACTATCAAACATAATAAAATTACATGAAATTTGAAATACTATCAATCTACAAGTAAAAACGATAATAAAATTTTATATATAGAGAGTGGGGCTATGGTGCTTCGTGAAGCACAAAATCTTCTGTGCTTCACGTCCATATCTCAAATTTAAAAATCCAAACGGACAATCCAAACCGTTGAACATGATCTTCATATTGAATTATCTTTGGAGATCAAATTTTATATATTTTTTAAAATATTTATTATTTTTTAGATGGGTACAAAATTTGTTGATCTAACGATTTTTGTAGGGTGACAATCGGGCGGGTCGGGTCGGGTTCGGGTTCGGGCCGGGCGGGTCGGGTCAGTTTGACCTTCTAGAAGAAATCGGGTCGGGTCCGGGTCGGGTCAATTTATATGTTGTGTTTTTTCAGATGGTTGATAGATTTCGATTGGATTAAAGGTCATTTGATCTCGGGTCGGGGCGGATTCGGATCCAAGCGGGTCGGGGGTTTCTCGGGTCGGGTCGGATTCTGCCACCTCTAGATTTTTGTACCATCCAATACTAGTGATTTTTCATCAATCTAAAAAATAGTAAAAATTTTCAAAAAAAATATAAAATTTTATCCCTAAAGATATTTTAATATGAAGATCATGTTTCAATAGTTCGGATCGGTCGTTTAAACTTTTAAATTGGAGATATGGATGCGAAGCACGAGAGATTTTGTGTTTCGCAAAGCATCATAGTCTCTCTCTATATATATATAGAGAGAGATATGGAGATATGGACGCAAAGTACGAGAGATTTTGTGCTTTGCGAAACATCATAGTCTCTCTCTATATATATATAGAGAGAGAGTAAAGATACCGTGAGTTTAAACTCATTGAGGTTTTCTATGAGCTTAACTCAAAAAGTATAACAAATCATCTCCAAAATTTGATTTTTCACTCTCATTAAATTTTTCATATTGAAATCTTATGGGGTACAAAATTTTAGGATATTTCGAGTTTTCTAAGTCGCTCTTTTTAATTTTTGAAAATAATGTACAAATATTGAATATTTTATTATTATTTTTGGAGCCGATTTTCAAAAATTAAAAAGAGTGAGTTAGAAAACTCAAAACATTCCAAATTTTTGTACCCCATAAGATTTAATATGAAGAATTTAATGAGAATGAAAATTTTTAATTTGGAGATGATTTGATATACTTTTTGAATTAAACTCATGGAAGGTGTATGTGAGCTTAAGCTCACGGTATATCCACACACTCTCTCTTTCTCTCTCTATATATATATATATAGAATTAGGCTATGGTGCTTTGTAAAGCACAAAAGCGTTGTGTGCTTTGCGCTCTATTTTTAATTTTAAGTCAGAAATGATCGATCCAAATTGCTCAATCTAATATGCATATCAAAATATATTAGTAAATTAAATTTTATATTTTTTAGAATTTATTTGCTATTTTTTTGGATAGAGGGAAACCATCATTTTTGGATGAACCAAAATTCTCAGATCAAGTCATTTTCTCCTCATTAGAAAAAATAGCAAAACAATTCTAAAAAATATAAAATTGGGTTTACTAATAGATTTTTATATGAAGATTAGATTAAACGCTTCGGATCAATTATTTCTGACTTGAAATTAAAAATATAGCGCAAAGCATACAACGTCTCTGTGTTTTATAAAGTACCATAGTCGGACTATATATATATATATATATATAGTTAGGCTATAGTGCTACGCGTAGCACGGATGGCCCGTGTGCTAGGGACTGTTTCTCCGTCTTCAAAGTTCAAATGGTCTATCCGACCAGTCAAAATATTTTTCATATAAAAATCTAGTTGAAAACTAAATTTTATATTTTTTACTATTTTTTAAGATAGTTAAAAAATCATTCATTTTAAGTGAGTCATAATAATTAACTCAAGTGATTTTTTAACTATTTTAAAAATAGTAAAAAAATATTGAAAAATATAAAATTTTGTCTACAATGAGATTTATATATGAAAATCATTTTGACCGATCACACCATCTATGTAAACAAATAGTCCGTAGAATACACACCAATGGACCGGTAGGTGAGTAAAACGTTAATCTCATGATCCGGTCCGTCTATTAAAATCACATATCCGTCATGTTCGGTTCAATCTCCGGGCCTGAAAATCCCGACCCATCCTGCCTGCGGGCCAAGTTTTTCCGGCCCGGTTTTTACCCGTCTGCTGCGTGCGCTTTTTAAAATCGTATTTATTTTTTTAGCATCTTAGATTATGAATTTGAGAAAACTTAAAATATAAAAGTTGTAGATTTTATTATTATGAATCTATAAAATTTTACTTCATCTTAATAAGATTTTTTAGTACAAAGTTATGATTAAAAAAATATCTAGAGGTCTAAAAATTTTCAGCAGCTAACCTTCATAATATGAATTTTTGAGATTGATATGTTCTGTTGTTGAAAGAGATCAAAATATAAAAATGATAGATATAGTTGTCATAGTTTTAGAGAAATTAATTTTGTATTGATTGGATTTTCGAGTTATAAGATATGACTAAAAAAGTATCAAGGTATCTATTGAATTACATTGTTCACATTTATAAATTTAAAAAATATTAGAGTTTTTATTCATATAATAATATCATAACTAAATTCTTAATATAATTTAGATGATATTAGTGTTATGTTAAGATTCTATATAATTTTTAAAAATGATATATGATATAATTATAAATATAAATAAATTATATATATATATATAGTAAAAAGATACCGTGAGCTTAAGCTCACGGAGGCTTTATGTGAGCTTAACTCAAAAAATATATCAAATCATCTTTAAATTTTAATTTATCATGCTCATTAAATTTTTTATATGAAAATCATGTGGGATGCAAAAATTTAGAGCGTTTTAAGCTTTTTAAGTTTACGTTTTTATTTTTTAAAAATAATATTCAAACATTAAATATTTTATTATTATTTTTAGAGCTGATTTCAAAAATTAAAAACCATAATTTAAAAAGCTCAAAACACTCTAAATTTTTGCATCCCACACGATTTTCATATAAAGAATTTAATGGGCATGATAAATTAAAATTTAGAGATGATTTGATATTTTTTTGATTTAAACTCACGGAAAGCCTCCGTGAGCTTAACCTCACTAGCGTATCTTTATATATATATATATATATATATATATATATATATATATATATATATATATATATATATATTTTGTAATGCATAACACCGTAGCCTATCTCTATATATATATAGACACACACCCCCCCACACAATCAAATAGTCTTATTTGATTGAGTCATAATAAAGTAGACCAATTAGGGGGCACTGTTCATGACTTAAGAGTACAGTAATGAACGTCTTTGGGTTGCTTTAGAGCCGTGAATCTTAATTTAATATAATCTTTCATTACAGATAGAAGAAGACTTTGATATGTGATCGAAAATAATATACAAACAGAATAAACGACAGTAGATCAATTGCAAGGATGTAGATAGGGAGCAAATGAGTACATACTGAGAAATGCCAAAAGCCTCTCTGAGGTGGAGTTCGCCATGATTTATACGGAGTTTGGCCTGATGCAGTAGAAATATAGATTTTAAGAAAGTTAAGAGGGCAATATTTTTTCTCTAAAGTGGATAGTTTTAACATATATATTAGATGGATTAAATATTGAAAGGCAAAATCAAATCTGGTTAAAAGATAATAAATTTAATTTACTTAGCGAATCCATTTCTGTAATCTCAACAACTACGCTAAACATATCTTTTTCGTCGGACATCAAGCATCATCTTCACTTATCTTCAAGCTCGGACAATCTCGCCATGAATTATTTTCAAGACTTGTATTTTGTCCGTGCATTGCTACGGTGATGTCTTTTAAAAATAATAAAAATTTATATTTTATGAGAAAAAAAAAAATAAAAATGAAAATAATTTAGTAATTAATATAAAATTCAATTATGAATGTATAATTAATACAAAATAAATGAGAGAAAAGTTGACATTCAGAATTTAAGAAAAGTTAATATTTATAATTGATAGTATTCTAAAAAAATAAATTAAAGTAATTATACTCCTAAATTATGTAGCATTTCGTATAATAAATAAAATTAAGAGGAAATTATAACTTTAATATAAATGATTATAAAGATAATAATATTATTTGACGAAATAGTTAATGCGATGATGCTCGAAAAATTAAATAAAAAATCTTAATTATTACGGGACATGACGTTTACGTACTTAATAAAGATTAGAGATAGAGATATATGGATCAAGTGCACTGATTTTGTAATGACACTTGGCTATTTCCGGTACTGATTTTGTTGACTCTTAGTTCCGTGCAATCTATGCACTCTAAAGCAGAACTCGCGTCTGAACTTGCCTTTGTTTGTACATGTTAAATGAACTTTGAGTCTTGAAAATGCTGGATACATATATAATTTTCCCAATTAAATAAGCAAGGTGATCAAACAATAGCAGCACCATCCAATCAACTAAATTGAAGAAATCAATTAACGAATTCTATCATAATGGCAATCCTTATCTATTCTGGGGGGGGAATAAGAAAAAAATGAACAATGAAAGGAAAAACACAGCACACCTAGGCGAGCAATTGATCGCCCGTCTACACACCAACAATATGGGAAACAAACCTAATTTGTTTTTACCAAGCTAACACCTAAGCAACTGCTAGTTGTCATTTTCATAAAATGCCTTGTGTACCACTGCTCTCCGTGATCCTTCTCTCCTCTGATGAAGGACGGTTCTCAGAGTCAGAGTTCCGTATCTCCTCAATCATCCTAATTACCTCCTCCATTTTCGGACGTTGATCTGGCATTATTGCCACACATTGCATTGCAATTTGGAGCATTCGCACCATCTCATCCTCTATATTTGGATGCCGCAAGAGATCGACATCAAACACCTCAGCTGTCCACTCTTCTCTCACCACAGAGTGGACCCACTTGGGCAAATCTATTGCCTCTTCTCGTCCTGGTGATTTCAGTGGTGCCTTTCCTGTCAAAATCTCAAGTAGAAAAACACCAAAGCTATATACATCTGATTTCTGTGTTTGCTTCTTTATCTCGATGGCCTCTGGGGCCCGGTACCCAATAAGGCGAATGGGTCCCATGGGAACATTCATGAGCTGGGCTAGACCAAATTCAGATGCCAGGGCATCGAGCTCAGATGAGAGGAGAATATTTGAGGATTTTATGTTGCCATGGATGAATTTGCCCCCACCCTCAGAGTGAATGTGAGCAATACCACGCGCTGTCCCCAGGGTGATCTTAATCCTTGCTTCCCAGTCTAAGGGTTCTCTTCCAGCTGCTCTACCCCCTGCATGGAAGTAAATTATACATGATATGAATGTCAAAGACAAAGAGATGCAACTATATGCAGGATATATTTTTATTTCAAGGTTTCTTAAGTGTTATTCAGTAGTTAATGAAAAATGTATTATATTGGATCTATACAACCATGGGTAAAGGAGGTACCAGGCTAGTATATGACCCATACCAGTTGGGTACAAGCATGTTTCAATAACATAGAATCTACTACTGAACTAAGCTGATCTGTAACTTTTACCATGTTCCAATACCGACTTGAAATCTTGAAGGCTTGAACATGTTCTTTCATTTTCATTGATAAATGATAATATAATGATCATAAATAGAAGAGTTACCATGCAATGTGGCAGCGACACTGCTATTGGCCACATAATCATAAACTAGAAGTTTCTCATCTTTAGAATAATAATATGCACGAAGTGGTACCACGTTCTGGTGCTGCCCAACCCGACCTATTATCTCCATTTGTTGCTCAAAATCTCTCTTACTTACAACCACCTCTTTCAACCTCTTGACAACTACAGTGGTGCCATCCTCCAATACTGCTTTATAAGTGGTGCCATAGCTTCCCTTCCCAAGCACCTCTGCTGAGGCTCGCAAAAGATCCTCTAGGTCAAAATTGTATGAACATCCCTCAAAGAATACTAATTTGTTTCTCTCGGCCTCTTGTATTCCACTACTATATTCCTCTTTTGGCTTCTCAGCTCGGCCAGCACGGCCTCCTCCTGCAGTAGACTTTCCTTTTGAGTCAGCACTAGTAGTACCATCTTCGTTGCGGCCCCTACGCCTTAGCAAGCATACCACTAGGATGATTATTAAAATCAGTAGAATTGTCCCTCCAACTGCCGCAATAACAATTATGGTAGCAAGACTTAGTTTCTCCCAGAAGCTTTTCTTTGGTTTTGCAGGTGGAGTTTGAGGTGATTCTGGTGACGGAGAAGGGGCTGTACCAGAACAAGAGGTCAGAGGGAGGCCACATAAAAATGGATTCCCAAGGAATGAGTCAACTGGAAAGGTGCTAAGAGCCTCAGGTATGGGCCCACTTAAGTTATTGTTACTCAAATTCAAATGCTTTAATTTTGGCAATTCTAGTTCTGGTATTAGTCCCGAGAGGGAATTATTCTGCAGGTACAGAGCGGTAAGTTGGGTCAGATTTTTAACCGTCTCAGGTATTTCCCCTGTAAATGTGTTATATGATAAATCAAGAAATCTCAGACTTGCAGTGAGAGATGTTGGTATAATTCCCGATAAATTGTTATGCTGTAGGAACAGAGAATGCAAAGAAGGGATGGATGACACATCAGGTGGCAGGTCGACAGTCAACCGGTTTGACCTGAGGCTAAGTACCTCTAATGCATCAAGCTTGCCAAGTATATTTGCTGGTATTGTACCAAATAAACCAACCCCTGGCAAACGAAGGGTTGCAACTCTTGTACCATCTGGTGTGCAAGTGATTCCCACCCACTCTGTACAGACAGAAGTCGAAGCAGTCCAATTTACTTTTGGTCCATGTGGTATAGATGCTGAGAATTCAAGTAGGGCTTGTTTGTCAGAACTTAGGTCAGCTAGTGTTTGTTGAAGAAATGGAGAGATTAAAAGGATTGATAGGGTTATTTTAAGAAGAAGAGGTTGGTCCATTGGTAGCTGTAGCATTATAATTTGGCTTGTAGGAAGAAAGCCTCTGTTGCATTTGAATACGAAAATAAGTGGTCAGAAATTCAGAGAATCAGATTGATTATCTAGAGGAAATAATTGCATTTTGTAAAATAATTGTGAAATGCAGGAAACAAGAAGAATAAAGTGTTGGTCATCTTTAGCCAAAGAAAAAGGTAAGAAGAACTTGACAAAAAACTGAACAAAACAAGTTGGTTGGCTGTACTACGTTGTCAAAAACTCAAAATTATAAAAAAATCCAAGCGTAGAGAGGCTATATAAAAAAGAACCCTTAAGTTAAGCATTGCCCATGAAACATTAGGCACCTATCTCCTACTATCCTGAATCTAAAATGTTGATTTCATTCAACTCAAGCATAGGTGCAGGTTACTTGCTAGGTTACCTAAACAAATTACTAGAATTATTAAATACTTGGTTATGTAGTATAACGAGAAAGAATCACATGGGTCTATTTGTCACTTTCTTACCGCAAAATAGTTAATGTTCAATGGCCTATTATTTATGCAGTAACTTACGAGAAATAACATTAATATATTACTATCATTCTTGATGCAGTTGGGTATTGCTATTTGCAACAGGAAAAGAAAAAAGGTACCTTGCAACTAGAAATGCAACATCTTCATGGAAAATGCAAGGTTAAAAGAAACCCAGGTCATCATGTAAACTAATCATAGACAATTATAACGATAAAAGAACAAAAGCAACCAACAAGAACTTTTCAGAAAGAAAAAAAATATATATATATATAAAATATTCCATCTGATAAAGAACTTGACGGAGGCTATAAATCTGATTACTAATATTATATGTCAGAACCCAAAATCTAAAGAAGAATATTACGCAATACCTTTCCATCCTTCAGCTCTCAGAAGAAGTAAGAATAGTTAGTGACTCAAAATATGGTTTCCCAATTTTGCACTTATTAGAGTTATCTAATTTAGCTTCGCCAAGCAGTCAATGAGAGAGAAATGGAAAAGAAAAAAGAAACAAAGAAAAGAGGAAAGAGGTTGAAGCTTTAAGCCAGTGTGGGGACTTCTTTAATTAATGGTGGTAACGTGTGCCAGACTGGCACATAAATACATACATACTACTGAACATCCAGTACATGAATAGAAGACAGTGAAGACACTCATATACAACCATATGTAACAATATAGTGGGATAAAAAGTTTAGATCTATAACTTAATGCTTTCTACTTGGAAATATTTTAGAACAAAAACGACTATCATAACAAAAAGAAAAAAAAAAATCGAATGTTATCAAAATAAATGTAGCCAGTCAATTAGAATCGGAAATCTCACAATTAATGTAACTAAATAAAAAAAAATCGAACTTATCAAAATGCTTAAAGTTTTGGGATGACAATAAACTGAACAAATTTTTGGGCAGCCAAATTCATTAAATTTCTAAGCCTAAGCTTTCAATTAGGAAAAGGCAATTCACAAATCTACTTGACAAATTTGCAATTCCAGTGAAGGTGATAGTTGTACGACAATAAATACCACTATTGATAATTCAAACTGCACAAAAACTAAGCCAGAATTCGTAATACCTGAATTCAGGAGACTACTTTCAGCAGCTCACAAAAACCATGAGAGCACTTCTAAATTCCTGCACACTTTCGCCATTACCAATTCGAGCAAAAAAAAAATCTCTTCTCCTTTATGTTTAAAAAAATCGTCACAAGAACCACCGCATTCAACGAGGAGAAATCCAACGGTTTTCTTCAAATTATTCTCCTTCGACCCCATTCACTGGTCGGATCGAGATAAATTTTACCCGAATAAGCACCAAACTGTAGATCGAGCGCTGATAGCTAGCAAATTGAAGTTTATACGAGGAATCGACAGCAAGAAGTATTAGCTTTGTGCTTGGAAAAGAGAAGAAAATGAAGTCCAGCTCACTCGGACAAGAATTTATTGGAGCAGTTCGTTTGCTGAGTTGCAATTACGAAATTACCCTTGATTCTGGTTTTTAAACGGGGTGTCACGTGAGGGGCGTCCTATTTTTTCTGCGCAGATCTGGACAATCTTAACAATTGGTTTTAATCTAAATGGATGTGATAAATTTTAAATATAAATTTTGATGTAAAAAAAAAATTTAGTGTTAAATTTGGACCGTTAATCAGCTATCAGACAGTTGACAATAAAAAAACCACACAGCTCCGCAAATAAAAACTCTGCCGAGGATGTGAGTTCAGCACATGAGAGGGGCATAAGTAGCGGCGTAAATGGATCAGATACGGTCAGATAGTAGTTAAAATCATATTCGTATTCATTTTAATTTTGAATACGAATACAAATATTACTAGATACAAATACGAATAGGGATAATATATATATATATATATATAAAGATAAACATAAATTTTGCTTATAATTTATAAAATATGTTGAAATGTACAATAAAATAATTTTTTTAATATTATTATTTATTTAGATATATATTTCTAATTTTAAAAATATTGAAATTTATAATATATATTCAATTATAGTGGTCAATAATATTTATTTTGTATAATATATATTTAATAATATATGGTCAATTATAAATCATTTTCGGACCATTTTTCATCCTAATATTCAGATGTGAATTATCATATTTAATTTTTCAGATACGAACTAAATACCGTTGAATAATATCCGTATAAGTTTGTACCCCTAGGCATAGGAGAAATTTTAATAAATGGAGGGATCACTTAGTTTAATTATTTTGACAATAAATTTTTAAATAAAAAATTACAGATATATTTTTTTTACTTATAGATTGATATTAATTTAAAATTTTATGTAATTTTATTATCATTTGATAGTCCATAAAAGACTATTAAATTAGAATTATTGTAAATTATTTAAAAATTTGATGATATTTGATAGACTATCAAATGATAGTGAAATTATATAAAATTTAAATCGCTATTAATATTTAAGTAAAAGAATATAATAATTAAGATTAATTATAAATTAATCAATATTTAATTGCTTAAAATTATATAAAAATAATTAAGAAATATTTAATTATTTTACATGGGTTGGGTCAGGTCGGGTATGGGTCAAGATTTTTTTGACCCGAATTCAAATAGGTCGGGTTCGGATCGGATCAAAAAAAATAATAAAATAATATGACCTGACCCTATCCGACCCATTGACACCCTAGGTAGATCCCTTGACAATGGGTTATTTTGACAAACTTGATAATAAATTTTCAAATAAATACAAAAATATAAAAACAATATATATATATAGAGAGAGTAAAATACTGTGAGCTTAAGTTAGTACTAAACCATAAAATTACTTCAAAATTATAATTAATCGGGTCGGGTTGATCCGAACCCGACCTGATTCGGATAAAAAAAAATTCATACCACTCATTTTATTTTCGGGTCATGTCGAAACAGGTCGGATTCAGATCAGATCGGATTAATCCATTGGGTTGGATCAATAATTCACACCCTAGATCTACCCTTTAGTAAATGAAGTAATTAAATTTGGAAAATTGACAATTCATATGCAGTTATTCACAGATTGTGGTGTCTATATATAAATTTAAGTTATGTATGATTTATTTTTTTAACTTATTAGAATTTTATAACGCGGTATTGTACTTTTATATTTATTTTGATTTTTTTACTAACACATTTCATTTTAGTTTTTCAGCGGATTCATCAAAGAATATAAATCATCTTTTATATACGAATTGTGATGCATCAAAAGAAGTTAATAATCATCTTTTATATACGAATCAAATCATGTTTAATGACGTCTCAAAATGACAAAATTCATATACTTGTGTTGCCAAATTTGTTTCGTAATGGACCAATAGCTCCAGTGAACCCGGTCCAGGCAAAGAAATCTGAAAATAGTGGGACTAGTACGACTGACATCAGGATGGTTGTTCTTTTGCAACGGGTGAGGATCAGTGGAGACTGGGACCAAGATTCGTGTCCTCTATTTTTATGAATTATTCCATGCACCCGGTCCACATAGACCATTGCCGGACTTGGTGATTCGCTTGGATGCATCTGATATTGATATTAGAGGCGGGTTCAAATGTAATAATTTTAAAATTTTTAATTGTTTAAAATTTTAAATTAAAAATATCAAAATAAAACTGTTAAATTTGATCTAGATCACTTTATTTATGTATAAATTAAAAATTATGATATTTGAATAATATTTTATGTGATATCAAGAGGTTTTAAAATATGCACTCGTATGATTAATTTCTGGATGTTGATTTTATAACTTATTGATTACATAAAATGAAAGTGAAAATAATAAATATTTTTTATGTGTAAGAAGAAAATATAATATAGATCAAATCTATATTTCAATTTAAAATTTAAGTTATTAAAAATTTTAAAAGTTAAGGCATGATTGATACATAAAAAAATTAAGGTATTTAAAGTCTCCTCTTGATATTATGTATTTGAGAGGTGAAACGTTGACCTCTATTAAAAGTAAAATAATTAACAGTCACATCATGTTAGAATGTATAAATATATACGGACACAAACTCGTCTCTCAAAATTATTTGTTCTGCATAATTCACATCACTTTCCAATAACGTCGTGGAATTGCCCATATTTTCAATAATAGTAATAATAAGTTCAAACCGAAGTCACTATCAAGTATTGCCCACTGATTTAACGTAGAAAAAATAGTTAAAGTCAGACCTTATTTATTGAAGAAAACAACATTATGTAAATCTATTAATCAAACACAAATTCAAATACTCTACTACAAATCGGATAACCATGGATGGATAATAGTAACCTCATAGTTAACTACATTATCATAACAAATTTATCAAATAAAAATTATACATTACTGCAGAATTTAATCATTAATTAACATTATATTGTTATGAAAGAAAAATATAAAAATTCTAAAAAAAGCAAATATGAATAAATTATAAATTATTTATTTCTTCTTATGATGACATGATACGGTAGTTTGATGTCACCAAAAAGCCTAATCCAAGTAAGAGGTACATCCATGGTCCCTGAAAAGCAAGAGGTTCAGTTGCCGGTGTAATCTGAGATAGTGCATTACAACTTGCTGAGCTAATCAGCTGATCATTTCAGAGTGTTAGACTGTTTAGTGTGTTGCTTTTTGAGAACTGCTGAGTTTCTTTACAATTAAAAATCCTTCTGTCGCTGTCGCCGACAAATACTTGTCACTAATAGACATATCTAGGTGTCAATTATTATCTGATCCGATAGATTAATCAGATTTGATCTAAACCCGTTTTGATCGGGTATGATCCGAAAATAAATAGATTGGGTATGAATCTAATTTTTTTATTCAAATCGGATTGGATCGGGTTCGGGTCAACCCGACCCGATCTGACTAATAGTGTTTTTGGAAGTAATTTTATGATTTAATACTAATTAAATTTTAAATATATATTAATTATACACTAATTAAGATTAATTATAAAATTTAAATATATATTAATTATTTTATACAGGTCGGATCGGGTCGACCGTAACCCGGTTGGGTCAGATATGGGTCAAAAATTTTTAACCTGAATGTAATCGGGTCGATTTTGAATCAGATCAAAAAAATAAAAAAAAATAATGATTATCTGAACTGAATCCGACCCGACCCGACCCATTGACACACCTAGACATAGCTTATAAGAGCTCAAACTCGGTCCAGCCAGTCTTTTAAAAAAATCTGGTTTTCACGTGACCCTCACAAGTTCGGCTTGGTCATTTATAATGGTAAGGACTGAGCTTCTTAAGGACTAGACTCAATTTTTAAAAAGTAAACACTTCTAACTCATCCATTTCCATATCATTTCTTTAATATTTTGAGTTATATATTAATTACACTTAAAATCTGAAAAAAATAGAAAAATAAAAATAAAATAGAAAATAGAAAATTATAATATAATATTTTTATACAAATATAAATTAACATTAAAAAATATATAATTAGCAAAAAAAAATGTATCAGATCGTTAGCCATCGACCCTTAGAGGCCGGAGGGCTTAGTAAGGGTTGGGCTCACTCCTTAAAAAGCAAGCCCCTTGAGCTCGATCTTCCAAAAACTCTTATCAAACTCAGTCCTTACTTGGTCCTCTCGTAGGCTCATTAGACCCAGCCTTTGAGGACGGTGCCTAGACTTCCTCATAACATTCAAAATGGAACTTCTAAGTCCTTAGGCATCGTCCTTAAGGACCGGCTAGGCTTCTCAAAAGCCGGGCCTAGCGGGCATACAAGAGGGTCGGGTAAGGGTCGGGATTGATAAGGACTTTTAGAGAGTTGGGTTTAAAGGGCTTAATTTTAAGGGGTGAGAGTCCGACCCTTGAGAAACCCGGCGCTTATAAAGCTCTTCAGACTTTAAAGGTCGGGTAAGGGTCGGATAAGGGTCAACAAGTAAGGGCTTGATATTTATATTTTTTTAATGTTAATTTATATTTATATAATAATATTAAATTATGTTCTTCTGTTTGGCATTTTATTTTATTAGATTTTTTAAGTGTAATCAATATACAATACAAAATATTAAAGAAATGACTTGAAAAGAGCCAGATAATGACCTAGTTTGATGAGGGTCAATTAGAAGGGTCTGCTTTTTAAAGATTGAATTTAGTTCTTAAGAAATTTGGTTCTTACCATTAAAAAGAACCAAACTGAATTTGTGATGACTGGATAAAAATCAGATTTTTTGAAGAACCGGCCAGACCGGGTTCAAAGACCGATCCTTTCCGTATAAATCCTAAATAACTAAAGTTGTGTGGCGTATATACGGGCATCAGCTGATTTACACCTCATGACATTTTGGCAATTTGAGATTTGTAACAGAGAAACCGTAACGATTCTTGGCGACATGGCGTCATCACTCGTCACTCATCACTCATCACTCATCACTCATCGTCAGTTTTCGGTGGTGCCTTCTTTTGCAGGAGAGGATCTCTTACAAATTACAATTTTGTAGTCCATGCCTCCATGGAAGCCGAAATCTAAATTTTGGTAAAAAAAAAAAATTGTTATCTTAATTCTGACGTCGGCTTATAAACGCCGAATATAATTAAATTTGAAATAATATAAGAATTTGTAGTTAATGATTAAATTTATTATAAACTCAAAATATAACTAAATCATTTTCAAATATTGATTTATGAATCTCAATAAATTATTCATATCAAAATATTATGGGATATAAAAAAAATTATGTTTGAAAATTTTGAAGTATTTATTTTTTATTTTTTAAAATGATACAATAATAATAATATAATAATATATATTTCCTAAATTATTTTAAAATTTTAAAATTAATACTTAAAAATTTTAAAACACAGAAAATTTTTATATCCCTCATATTTTGATATGAAAATTTTATTAAGACTCATAAAATAAGATTTGAAAAAGATTTAGCTATATTTTTAATTCGTAGCAAATTTGATCGTTAACTACGTGTAACACTGTAGCCTAACTCATAATATAAATATATAAACTTGAGGATTTAATTAGGTTGGAATCTTACGGTTAAACTCTTCCTTTATTTTAATCGTGGAACAAACAGTTTCATGAAAGAATGTGAAACTTAAAAATAAGGTATTTTCAATTAATTGAATAGGCGTAATTCTCTATGTTTCTTCCGACCAATAGCCTTGTAGTAGTATGCTGAAGGTCAACTTTCTAGCTAAGCATCACATATCTATATTTTCAACCAAACATATTTCATTGTGTTTGTTGCAACTAGAACCAAGTTAATTATATAGAGTTAGTATCGAATATGCGTATATATGTCATGCATGGTATACAAACACGGGCGGAATAATCGCTTTAAAAAAACACTAAAATATTTCTAAATATTTCAGCAAATCCTGATTGTAGTGATCAATTATTGAATCTTCATTTCCGTGCATGTAATTTAATCAAATAGATCATATTGGTATTACACTCAGTAAATCTGTAAAAGAAAAGTCATCTAATGTGCAAATTCGTCAAGGAGAAAAATAAAATAAAAGGGAAATGCTTCGTTTTTGTGTGCTAGGTAGATATTGAGTTTAAATCATTGAGAGCAAGGTAAAATGGATCGTTTTATCATTTGGACATAATCCAAAGCAGGAGTAGTAGCTAATGGTTTGATATTTGATACATCACGTAAAAAGGAAATGAAATATAGAGAAATGATGGGTGTGGAGGGCAAGACGGTGCTTCACGAAACGTGGAGCAAGCCCCAACTTGAGAAATGTTTCGGCCTTTTAGCCCAAAAAGAAATAAAATTATACATTTGATTTATTTTATTTTTTTGTATTAATAGGGGTAGAGCAATTACAGCCGGACTCTTTAAGCATTTCATAAGGATAACTTACTATTTTATAAATTCTAGAGGGTCAACTGCTTACCTATGCTAAGATGTACCTCCACCCCTGCATACAAATTTTCAATGACGTTAAAAATTAAATAAGTTAGTATAATCTATTATTTAGTTACATGACTGCAATAATGAATAATGAAAGTCTATGCTATATATCTTTTAATTGTTCATAAAAAAAATCATTCGAATTTTAAACTTATAACTTCTCATACGAAAAGCATTGTCTTTGCCATCAACAACATTTTTAATTTAAATTAAACCATTATATATAGGACAAGTGGTTGCAATAGGACAGGTGGTTGTACAATTTAAAAATCTCTAATGAATAAAATAAAATGATATTAACATATAAATATAACTCAAAATAAATGTAACCAAATTAAAAACTATAAATGAGTAAAAAAAATATTATCAACTCTATCAATAATTAAAGTAAAATGGCATATGTTAAACACAATATTAACATAAAGACTACCCAACAAACAATAAAATTAAATATATTGGTGTTTTAATTTTTAAGATCATAGGCTGTCTCAGAACCATTATATTTGTTCAGATAATAAAATAATTTTTCAATCTTTAAATTTACGTATTAGTCCTATTGCAACCACTTAAATTTTTCGAGACGACATCCAATTAATTAGACACATTTTAATATCTTGGGACTTTCCTTATTTTATTTTTACTAATTTTAATTAAAATTTTAAGTTAATTACTCTTACCGGAATCATATTATTTATGTGTTCTTATATGAGGTATATGACCTTCGCATTATACTGATTCATAATAGTGACGTGTAAAAGGAGCCATTTAATTTGGCGTGCGCACTGCATGTAGATATTTTGTTAGTTCATGCAGTTTTTTCGGTTTAGAGTTGATTATGAATTATTTAAATTTTTATAATTAAAATTCCAACGATCATTAACTTGATTTCGACATATTAATTTGATTCTCACATAATATATTTTATTTCTTATGTTCTCTCATAAAATATATTTTATTTTTTTACATATTAATCTGTTTTCAAAAATTTTCAAAATTTTAATTTTTCAAGTAATTCAATAATATTGACCCATTTATTTCTTTTCTGCAGATTTCCAACGTTACCTAATGAGTTTGGTTACACGAATTTAAAAAAAAAAAAGTTAGGCTACCGAAATGAGATGTATTATTTATTTTTATTTCGCACATGTCGTTGTGAAACAAATTGACAGGTTGTGTTTTGGTCCTTTTACTTGTTGCATTGCATATGTCGAAACATAGGTCAAAGAATTTGATAGATTTTCTATTCGTTCAGTACACAGTCGGCATGTGAACGCTGATCACAGACAGCAATTGAACCTCAAACTTAATTACTGACACATATAATCAACTAATATTCTTGTTATTATCGACTAGTTAAATAAAACAGTGATTTTTCACACATTAAATAAATATCGCATTAAGTTACCAAGCAGCAGTGCATTAAATAATAAACTATTCGTCCTTGCTATTTATGACATAATTACAACTTTAAATATTTGACGGTTTGACCATTACAGTAATTATGCGGTACTGTTCATCATTGCCGGTTGAGTGATGAATTATCAAGAATACCATTATGGATTCAAGTGACATATATTAATGGGAATTAATTTGCTCAAATTAGTGTTGTTAGTTGTTCGGATATGAACCACAAACATAATACAAATAATACAGATGATAATGGATCTAATATCTCAATGGATTGACGCTTTTATAAGTTCCCTAAATGATATATAAAATAATAATAATAATAATAATAATAATAATAATAATAATAATAATAATAATAATAATAATAATAAATGTTCAGAGTTAATTGGAGTCCTACTTTTTTAAAAAAAAAATGTAATAGGATGTGTATAAAAAGCAGATCCAACAAAGATTGTACTTTTTTTTTTCCTTTTTAGGGATTTAGGGAAGATTCTACTTATTCTCGCCAGGCAGCAGGATGAAATAGATATGATTATAAATTAAAGTTATTCGCTATAAAAGAGAAAATCATCACAAAGAGACATTCAAAAGACCATCGGAAGCCAACAACGAAAGAACTAAGGTCCATATATTCACATAGACCTAGTTCAGTTGGGGAGAATTCGTCAACCTTTTAAACATAGTTGCGGATGTTTCAGCGAGATATATATATATATATATATATATATATATATATATATATATAGTTATGCTAATGTGCTTTATAAAGTATAAAATACTTCGTATTTCACGTTTATATTTTATGTTTTAAAACTCAAATGAACAATCCAAACCGTTAATTATGATCTTCATATCAAAATCTCCTTGATGATCAATTTTTTTTTGCTATTTGTTTAAAGGGATATAAAATCATTGATATTGAATAGTTTAGATGACGTTAGATCAATGAATTTTGTATCCCTTTAAAAAAATAGTAAAAAAATTTCAAAAAATATAAAATTTTACAACAAGGAGATTTTGATATGAAGATCATATTTAAAAGTTTAGATCGTTCATTTAAATTTTAAAACATGAGATATAAGAATGAAGTACGAAGTATTTTATACTTTATAAACCACATTAGCACACACCTCTCTCTCTCTATATATATATGAGGTCTAAAATGCAATGTGTTGTATGATAGGCCTCAATTATATATTATATTCAATTAGAGTTTTATCTCAAAAACTGTGCATTTTATGTTAATTGTTAAGAATTTATTCAGTTTTTATGTCGAGTTCGATATTATTTTGCGGGTTATTGAGTGTAAACAAAGATGTTAACATGAGAAATAATGCTTGGAATGAGATGGGTCGGATTTACACGAAGAAATCAAGTTAAAAACATTCCCATACAAAAATTGCGGACCGCAAATGCTCTCTGGTTCGTTCTGGAAAAAAATACAAAAATTACAGACCGCAATTTTAAAATGTCGGACCGCCATTTTTGGGCTGGCAGCGCGAATTGATAGTTTTAAAGCGGTTTTCTCATTAGAATTAATAGATTTTGACACCTTTTCGTCCCAAACGATCTCTCAACTGACTGGAGAGGGGATCCCAAGCAAGAAAGAAGAGGAAGAACACCATTGGAGGGAGAATTTGAAGAAGAACTCAAGAACCGGGTGAGAAATCATAGATCTTCTTGGTTTATTCTTTTCTTTACTCTTTTCTCATGTTGTACTGTTGTTTAAACATGAATCTCTGTGTAATCTTTGACATGATTTGTGGCTAGACATCCTTCTAGGGGTCTAGGTGTAAACTCGATAACTCGAATGATTATCCTTGTCCTTGTGGTTCGACACCCCAACTACTACTTGACTAGGCCGTACGCTTGATGAGTAAAATTAGGTATTTATTAGCTTAGTTCACACATTGTCGTGTGTTCAAAATCTCAAATTTCAAGTTCAAAATGACCGATCCAATCTGTTCAATTTATTCTCCATATCAAGTTCTTGTAGAAAACTAATTTTTTTATTTTTTTGAAACTTTTTTGCTATTTTTTAGGCCAAGAGAAAGTTGTTTGATTTAAGGATTTTGGATCGTCCAATAGTGACAATTTTCTTCCTACACAAAAAGTAGCAAAAAAAATTTAAAAAAATAAAAATTCAGTTTCCTACAAAAGTTTGATATGGAGAATAAATTGAACGGATTGGATCGGTCATTTTAACTTAAATTTGAGATTTTAACGTGGTGTACGAACTCATTTGTGCAACGTATTGTATTTTAGACTTTATATATATATATATATATAGAGAGAGAGAGAGAGAGAGAATAAGAAAATAAATCTAGCGTGCTCCTAAGAACACGAAGCCCCTCCATACTCCTAGCTCAAAAAGCATACTAAATGATCTCCAAATTTTGATTTTTTACTCTTTTTAAATTTTTCATATTGAAATCTTGTCTGATACAAAAATTTGGTGTGTTTCGAGTTTTCTAAGTCACTCTTTTTAATTTTTAAAAATCAACTCTAAAAATAATAATATTTCTATATTATTTTTGAAAAATAAAAAGAGTGATTTAGAAAACTCAAAATATCTAAGTTTTTGTACCCCATAAGATTTAATATGAAAAATTTAATGAGGGTGAAAATCAAAATTTAGAGATCATTTATTATACTTTTTGATCTAAGATTATGGAGAGGCTACGTGCTCTAGGAGCACGCTAGTTTTACTCTCTCTCTCTCTCTCTATATATATATATATATATATGTGTGTGTGTGTTATGATGTTTTGTAAAGCAAACAATATAAATTACTTAATAATATATATTATGGAATAAATTGCTTAATAAATTTCATGATTTTTTCATGTCAAAATATTATGGAATATTAAATTTCATGATTTTTTGAGCTTTTTAGTTATTTTTTAAATTATTTTCAAAATCATTCTTGTTTAACATAAAAAATAGCTTATTTCAGGGTTATTTTTTAAAATAATTAAAAAATATTTAGAAAGCTAAAAAAATATGAAATTTTATATCCCATAAAATTTTGACATGAAAAAATTATTTAGTAACTTAGATTGACCATTTGAGATCTTGGAATATAAAATCTCACCCCAAAGTAATATAATTTTTTTTGCTTTGCAAAGCACCATAACATCTCTCTCTCTCTCTCTTTTATATATATATATATATATATATATATATATATATATATATATATACTACATATATGTATAACACGGCTCAACTGGAGATATAATATAAAATCTCACTATGTATAACATATATATATGGGCGGTTCTATCTATGCTATAACAGATCGTTCCTATGCTATAAATCGGTTCTTTATCAAATTGTAAATGGTTGATCTAATCGTACAAAATATTTTTATATGAACATCTAGATATAAACCAATTTTTATATTTTATAAAAAAATTTATTAATTTCTAAGATAGTTAGAAAATCATTTGATTTAGTTATTATGAGCCATTCAAAAGAAGTAAATTTCTTACTATCTTAAAAAATAATAAAAAATTCTAAAAATATATAAAATTTAGTCTATGTCTAGATATTCATATGAAAATCATTTCTGACGGTTGGATCGAGCATTTATACTTTGATAATAGATAATCGATCCATAACACGGGAGCGATTTGTGCTATGCGTAGCAACCATAGACAAATTATATATATATATAGAGTTGGGTTATGGTGCATGCATAAATCTCTCCCGTATATATATATATATATATATAGAGAGAGAGAGAGAGAGAGAGAGAGAGAAAGAATTGTGCTATAGTGCTATGCATAGAATGGATCGCCTTCGTACATGGATCAGTTCTTCATTTTTAAATTTTAAATGATTGATCCAACCGTACAAAATGATTTTTATATAAATATCTAGATGTAGAAAAAATTTTATATTTTTTATATTATTTTTTAAGATGGTTAGAAAATCACTTGATTTATTTATTATGAGCCATTCAAAAAGAAACAATTGACTATCTTAAAAATAGTAAAAAAATTCTAAAAAATATAAAATTTGGTCTATGTCTAGATATTTATACGAAAATCATTTTATATAGTTAAATCAATCATTTAAACTTTAAAAATGAAGAATCAATTCATATCACAGAGACGACCCGTACTATGCATAACACCATAGTCTAACTCTCTCTCTCTCTCTCTCTATATATATATATATATATATATATATATATATATATATATATATATATATATATATATATATATATATAGGAAGTCTAAAATGCAACGTGTTACACGGATATGTTTGTACACCACGTTAAAATTTCATATTAAAAATAATTAATCCTATCCGTTCAATTTATTCTTCATATTATATTCTTGTAGAAAATCAAATTTTATATTTTAAAAAAAAATTTAGGTAGAAAGAAAATCATTACTATTGGATGATTCAAAAATCCTTAAATCAAGCAACTTTTCTCTTAGCAAAAAAAAAAAGAAAAGAAAATTTTAAAAATATAAAATTTGATTTTCTACAAGAGTTTGATATGAAGAATAAATTAAATAGTTTGGATCAAACATTTTTAATTTAAAGTTTGAAATTTTAACATAATGTACTGACACATTCGTGCAACGCGTTGTATTTTAGATTTTCTCTATATATATAACTAATATAAAAAATATTCACTAATTTAGATTCCTATTTTTCAATACAATATGTGACATGCATGTCTATTACATATGACGTAGGTACTGTATTAAGAGGGGGATCCATTGATAATGGGTTATTTTGATAATCTTGACAATGAATCTCTAAATAAATAGAAAAAAATCTTTAAAAAAAAGCTTATAGATGTGTTTTTCTACATTTAGATTGATGGTCATTCAAATTTCATACAATTTCATTATAGTTTGATAGTCCATCAAAGACCATCAAATTTTCATACAATTTGCAACGGTTCCAATTTAACGGTTTTTGATGGACTATCAAATGATAATTAAATTATATGAAATTTGAATTACCATCAATCTAAAGATAAAAGAACACATCTATAAACTTTTTCCATTTAAATTTTTTTTTCTATTTATTTAGAGATCCATTGTCAAGGTTGTCAAAATAAACCATTGTCAACCGATTCCTTCTCCATTAAATGTCATTTAGCAGCTAGTGTGTACACTGTGGAACATCACGATTCACGAAGTCAAATATCTTAATCACTCTCAAATGAGGCCTCGACCTATTTAACAGATTATTAGTACCGGGTTCTATATTTTATTTTCTTTTTAATTCAACTATTGAAACGTCGGATCAGACACGGCACGTCGGATTCTTCTATTAAACAAATAAGTCGGACGTCAGCAGCTCATTTTCCACAAAAGGGAAGGGATCACCTGACAATGCTTATTTTGACAATCTTAAGTTCTTAACGATGGATTCTAATCTAGACTCTAGAATCTATACTCTAGAAGTGATGAGTGTCATTAAAGAGGATCATTCGAATCCTGGAAACAAAGGAAAGAATTAAAAAGGCTAAATATCCCCAGTCAAATAAATATGAAAAAAAATGAAAAAAAAATAAAAAAATAATTTATAGATATATTCTTCTACTTATAAATTGATGATGATTCAAATTTTATGTAATTTTATTATTGTTTGATGATTCATCAAAGACCATTTAATTATAATCATTACAAATTGCATAAAATTTTGATAGTCTTTGATAATGAAATTACATGAAATTTGAATCATAATTAATTTATAAGTAGAAGAATATAAGTTTTTATTTTTATTTTTTTATAATTATTTTAAAATTCATTGTCAAGATTGTAAAGATAAATCATTGTCAAGGGATCCCTTCCTTTGTTTAAATAGGGTTAGTCATTAAATTTTTAATTATTCTTTTTAACTCCTTGATGTAAATTGACAATTATTACTCTTGAACCAATGATCAGCAAGAATAAATTACTAAAAAAATAAATAAGAGTGAATTTATTCGGAACTTTACATTATTACGCAATAAATAATAATAATAATAATAATAATAATAATAATAATAATAATCAAATAAGAGAAGTCTCAAATTTCGACAAAATCTCCCTTTCTAGAGATTGATGGAATATCTTTTAAGTTTAATCATAGATGTAGGATAATAAAAAGATGGGCGTGCTAACTACATCTCTAAAAAAATTGTTCAGAAAAATCTTTTATAAAATTTTATAAGTTTTATAAACATATATATTCTATAGAATACATGAACACATTTCAATAGCGGTATAAACATTTTTTGTTATAGAAATGAATATCTGGAGCCGACAAAAATATTATTTTGCACATAATGACGAGTCATCTAATCGTTCTAATCACTAATTAAGCACAAGCAAATTAATCAAATGATATTTTAGAATTAAGCATGTGCTAAAATCCCCCATTTTTTTAACACACAGAACAAGTATGAACACTTCAAGAAGACTATTTTTTTTTTAATAATAATGAGTGTCTTACATCCTATGCATTTAACCCCTCATTTAAAATACATGAAATACTGATATGAATGTTCATACTTGACATTGACAGTGTTCATATCTAATCAATGTGATATTGATACTTAATTACTGAGGTGTTCATAATTGATATTAAATACAAAGACTTATAAAAAATAAAAATATTACTGAAAATGAAATGTGAGAGAGAAAACAGTAGAGAAATATATTTGAAAATAGATATATTGTTGAAAATAAAAAGTCGAAAGAGAAAATAATAGAGAATAAATTTGTGATATTTTTATTTGGGATGAGAAGATTTCTGTAAAAAAGATATTCTTTTTTAAAAAAGGAGAAATTTAATTAGTTGGTATGGGCAATAAATAAATGGAAAATGAGAATTCTCTAAACTAAATGGTTGGAGATAGTTCAAGCACAATGAGTATGTATATCTGTTTAATTATAAGTTCATATAGCAACTTTTCTATTTGATAAATTTATTACTAATTGATCATTACTATAGTAACTAATAAAATGTTACTCCTGCGGCCCTGCCTAACTATTGCCTAGTTATTACCCTATTAGTAATTATTACTAAAACGGTGGAGGTTAAGATCTTTGACTGGTCAAATATGAAAGAATTATACACCCAATTGGCCAATTCTAGACAAATCAACATAATAGTACGAGCACACAAATTACCTAATTAAATTTATTGCTACAAACACTGATAGTACGATGGTCTTAAAAAAATCAAGTTTTATAGAACGATTGCTGACACATGTTATGTCACATAGTTATCATTCAGAATTTTTAAGGAGAGTTAAAATTCATAAGATGACAATATAAGAAAAAAGAAAATAAATTAGAGCAATTGTAATCCTAAATTATATAACATTTTTATAATAATAAAATTATAAAAAAATTATAACCTCAACACAAATGATTATAGAGATAGTAATATTATTTGACGAATAACTAAATCGATGACTGATATTAGTTCTAAAAATTTAATAAAAAAATTGAATCATTATAAAATTAGAACACTTACGTGTTTAATAAGGAGCAAAGATAAAAATATGAACACAAAATGAAAAATTTACATCAATTAAATGTAGGTGTAGTAGCCCGTTGCACCCGTTGCATGTTTAGTAATCAACAGAGGCGGATAAAATACACAACACCCTAGCCGACTCTTCAAGAAAAAAAAAACTCTAGCCGTCTTTTTATCAAGAAATCTCTGCCCGGGAGAGATGACTGATTTCAATTTTTTTTCTCTATTTTTATTTTATTGATGGTCTTTTAGATTTCATTGTTTCGTTTGATTTTTTATTTCTTTATCAGTCATTTCATTGCTCTTTTATTATAAAAGAGTTTGCTTATCTGAAGTGTTGTGCTTTGAGATACTCAAGAATAAGAGTTTTGTTTCAACTTTAATAAATTCAAGATTTGAAGTCTCGCGACGTGCTTAACAACTCATATTATCCACTGAAAATCAAACACAATGGTATTCACCATGGCCGGTTGCTTGAAAAGAAATTTTGAGTTTCTTCAAAATTTATCTCTCTATATGTATTGAAGAAAAAAATTTAGACTATTTCAGTAGATGACTTAGTTTAGAGATAATTTGATATTTTATGTTGTTTGGTTTTAGATCAAACAGTTTTTCTTTATTTTATAAATTATAATCACTTTTTTTGAATGAATTTAATTAGTTGTTTACTGGCTTTGATGTTAAAAAAAATAATCAAGAATGGCGTGTTATGATGTTAATTAAGGTCAACAAACTTGCTAGCCTAGTTATTGCACCGGCTTGAATGCTTGATGAGTAGGTGAATTTAAAAACTGCGATCTACGTTTGGTACTAAATTTAAATATTGCAAAGAAGTGGACAGATGTGGACAGATTAACCAATAATACATAATTGCATATTTTAGTGTAGCATTTTTTTAGTTATATTGTTGTTTATGGAACAGACCTTTCAGATAATACAAAACAAATATAGAAAGAGTTGATAGATGATAACGGGGGTGAGGGTCATAACAACATTCAATTCTTCGTTGGCGCGGTTCACATCATTTTGCATTTATTTTCATACTTTGTTATATTTCTCTTATTTTCTTCAACTGCTAATGTGGATACAAAATTTTTGATATTGGGGTCAAAATTTTTATTATAATACTATTTTTAAAATAATAATAATGATATTAACAATAGTTACCGTGGTTATTATAATCATTTTCTTTTTTTTGGCTATTAGCAATTATGTTATAGCAATAATAGTAATTATGTGTTATTGTAAAGTATAAAATATTTTTATATTTCGCATCATATTTCTCATTTTTTAATTCAAAATATCAATTCAAATGTTCAAAATTATCTCCATATTAAAAAAAATTCAAAAATATAAAATTTGGTATCCAAATATATTTTAGTATGGAGAACACTTTGACGGTTAGATCAATGTTTTCAATTTGAAAATGAGAGATATGATGTGAAGTATAAAAGATATTTTATATTTTATGACTCATCATAGTATAACTCTTATTATTATTATTATTATTATTATTATTATTATTATTATTATTATTATTATTATTATTATTATTATTATTATTATTTTATCTGTTAGTTCAGTCTAACTCATATTAGACTTGTTAATTTTTACGAAATTAGAGACCAATAAATTTGTTGATAAGTTGATTTGAGAGAAAGTATGTGATTTCATAGGTGATAAAGTAAAGTAAAGAACAAATAGTATAATAAAATCATACATAAATACATCGAGGGTTGTGATATTTAAGGAAGGTAAAAAAAATAGAAAAGAAGCGCTGGAAAAGAATAGAGAGGAGACCAAAGTTCAGAAAGAGAATGTTGCAATGAAAATTCTATTTAGCTAAAAAAAATATAAAATTAATATAAATACTCAATTGTATATAAAATTATTATTATTTTATATATACTCTTTGCAAATTTAATAGGGTCAACAATAAAAAATTTACCATAAAAATATGAGGGATTAATTTTCATATAATTATAATATTTTTATATTAATGCATTTTCAACAAATTTACTAGCCTAGTTATTTCTCCGGCTTTAATAAATTATTAAGACATTTTTTATATTAATGAGGTCAATTGACCCCATTCAATGCATGTGAGTCCGCCACTGCAATTGAAATATACAGTTTGTGGCAATAAAAAAGAGGGGACATGGAGCCTCACCTTTCTATCGAAAACTTTATAAGCATGATTGAAATTCAAATCTATTAAAGCTTTTTAGGATTTACCTGTGGATCTGTTATCAGTGAAAGTTTAAAGATAAAAAAAAATTGTATTTATTATTCTGTCGGATTTTAAATCAAATATAAATTATCCCCAAGAATTCATTATTTTACAAGGCTCATGCTACCAAATAAATGTTGATAGTCGATAAGGTATGGACTATGCCTCATATAACGTGCCACATGTGCTTTCCCTCGGGATGCATCCGCGGCCCATTTCTCCAATGGTTGGTCCTTTACATTTCAATTGAGAAATTACATTGACGACACCTTGCCAAACAATATGCATACATGTCAAACATATACCAGCGTCATTCAAAAGAGCTTCTATTATCAAATGGATATGATAAAAATATTATTGGAGACAACTGGAAATAGCAATAGTGTTTGTAACTTTTGTATTATGGCGTTAGAGGTGCATAAGAATATTTGCGAGTCACAGGATTTGATTTCCACGGCAAGGAAAATATTGAGAGAACATAGGGACTGGTTCGCATAAACACATGATTTCTGGATCCAATTTGTACATGGATCTTCTTTTCTGTTCATTTTATCATTTTCCTTATCTTCACTTTTGTGAATTAGATCAATGTAATGCTGCTAATGAAATTTGTGGTGTTTGACCCTCATTTTTGTCCTAAAAAGAATTTAATTAAAAATATTACATAAATATTTAATATCTGAATGTACCATAATAATTAATTCTTTTATAACTTTTCCTTTGAATATCCAACTCCTTTTGACCTAATTAATCAAAAAATAAATACTCAAGTTAATTGAAAATATAATGATTAACTTGAAGCACCAGTTCAATGCATTGCATTATAGTATGTATAAATTAGTACTTCCGTGTAATTTAGATATAGAAGAGGAAATAGTAAAATATACTTCAATAACCATATCGCCTTCTCAACTGAACATAATATGATTGTTAACAAAAATACTAACTCATTTAACGTGAATACTAAAGTTGGTATTGATTTTGGTATGACGATAACATTTTCCAATCATAATTATCACTATCAACCAAATCACCCTCAGGTCTCAGCAGCAGGTAAAAAAATATTTTATCACCACAGATTCAATTGCAGAATTTTGATGCAAAAGTCAAGTATACCGACCAACTCACTCTTTTATTGAACAGGATATTAGGGAGACTATTTTTGGTAATTCTGACAATTGATATTGAAGTTCGATCACGTTCCTTCTAACATTAATCTAATTTCCATATAATTCAGGGAACCATTAATTCTAGACCACCTAATGATTTAAGCTGTTCGATCAACAAGCACCCAATTTCATCACTCTTTTATTCGCGCGACATATATTATCTAAATTTGCCTGCACAGATTTTTTTGTCAACTTTATATGGGATGTCACCTTTACAAACTTTTTTCTCACAAACCGGGGAGGTAAAAAGATGCTGAAAGTCCCATCTTTAACCACTAAAATAATAGCTAAATTCATAAAAAAAAAAATCAAATCTTCGTTTTCTAGCATACTCATATCATTGCCTATTGGTGTAGGTGTCAAGTAAAAAAGCTTTGCGCCTGTTTTACAAAACTACAAGTTTATCAAAACTTAGGCATCCAGAGGTTAAATATACCAGAAGTACTGTTTCCACTAAAAAACAGAAACACACTTCTTTCCTGCAAACATAAACAGCAGTTGCACAACACGATTAGACTGTATATTCCCATTTAAAGTGTCCATACATCTTTAACAGGGCCCACAGCCCCACTATCTCCTCTGCGTATGGAAGTTTACAAAAAGAAACTAAAAAGAAGGAAAAAAATGAAGCAGTTGAGAATAAGGCTTGCCTTCACAACCCAAGATACTACCATGAGAAGAAAAGAGAAGAAATTAAATCATTCATAAACACTATTTTACAGATAAAGAATCATCCTATTATAGCGGTCCAAATGGTTCGGGAAGGGGCTCAAACCTGTGGTCAAATACTGAGCTTTGATCAGATTTGTCATCAGCTCCATGCAGCCAGTTCGTACTTTTCACGTCTTCTCTGAGCAACATAGCATCGTACCTTGAACTACCATACAAATCTAACTCGCCTAAAGTTTCCTTCAACAGCATTATGTTTCTGTCAGGAGAATCATTGGCAGTGCTTTTTGAATTGTCAGAGTTTGCACCATTGCAACTGCCATTTTCAGAGTGCATGTCTGACACACGAGAGTTGGTCGTAGGGTCTGACATGCGGGCTGGGCGCCCCTTGTTTGAGTTTGAGCGGATACTGTGTGGGAAAAGAGATGCCCCTCTGATGCCTCCTAGGTTTTGTCGAATGTCCTAGAAGAAAAAAATATGGATAAATAGAAGTTACTGGACACAAGCATATATTAAAACCAGCCCATACCTATTGCCTATTGGTCCCGCTACTAGTAAAATACCTAAAATAGCTGTATGTATTACTTCAAAAAAAAAAAAACCTAATATACCTGCATCTCGATATTTAAATGATTTATAGGGGTATCATACCATATGTCTAATGGCCATGTCAAGTGACTTCTTTGAGATATTCCGGCCAAATCCTCCACTATCAGAACTAGATCCTGCTGGCTTCTGTACTGGAGCTGGTTTGGCCTGGTGCCCATTGCCAACCGTAGAAGAAACCTTTGAAGGAACATCACTAAACTTGCTTCGGCTAACTACAGGCATAGATACCTTCTTCGGTGCAGGAGCAGTGGCAGCAGGTTCATGTTGTGAAGGACCAGAGCTCCGCGATGTTATTGCCATGCCAGGTCGGACCCGTCCAGCTGATGTGGGCCTGTCAGGAAGCTTTGTCCTCAAGTTCGGAGGTGTCTCATTGGGGAAATCTGGTATATCAAGAGGCTGAACAGCGATACGTGGCCGCTGGCTTGGTGAACTGGGTCGGGAGCTTGGAGCCGAACTCAGGCCACCAGAAGAGGGGACCCTTCTGAAAGAGCTAACAGAGCTTGAACTGGAAGTGCGACCCACAGAAGGGGACCGACCAATAGATGAGGAGGAAACAGTACGGGTTGGGGTTGAGGAGCGAGAAACAGAACGGGTTGATGGAGGTGTTATACCAGTTGATGAGACAGAAGTGCTGGTTCGAGGATGGGTTGGGGTAGATGACCTGGAAATTGGAGTGGGTTTTGAGACAGGAGCAGAAGCTCGGGATTTAACTGGGGTTGAGGAACGGCTGGGAACAGTACGCGTGGTGGTTATTGGGGCAGATGGTTTAGGACCTGTCAGGGATGGGACTCGCTTTGTAGGGGTGGAAGGTCGTGAGTTGAACGAGGCAGTGCTGGTGTTAAGAGCTGTGGTGCTTCTGATGTTGCTGCTGCTTCGTTGGACTGACGAACGAGTCACCGAGCTGCTTCTGACAGGTCGTGTCGTGGTGATGCTGTTATTTCCATTTTCTGAAGGTTGTATTGTACTGGAGAGCTGTCAGGGAAAGGTCATAGTAATCATTTTGGCAAGGGACGTAAAGAATTAAAATGTTCAAGAGTGTCAGCAGATCCTGCATTAGCTTAAACTTAAGTAAACAACTACATTCTAAGTTTCAGTAATTGCAAACATTAAAAAAATTTCTATCAGATGGATAGTGATTATGAGATAACAACCATTAAACTGAAATAATGTTATTCTATAATTGCTAAGTTCAATGAAGGGTGGTTCTTGCCATGTTCTAGAAAGAAAAAAAAAATACATACCATAACGGCATAACACAAGGGGGAATGAAATGAAAAAAAAAATAGAAAATGAGAAAAAGAATAGCCAAAAGGATGTTCTTTTGCCTTAGAGAAATAGGGGAGTTCAAACTTAGTAGTAGTAATTGCACCAGCTATATTAAGGTGTTCTTATTCGTTTTTGTTTGTGTTTTTTGGCATGTTTGGAACTTTTTTTTACACCATTCAAACTCTTAAGCTTTAATTAAAACACATTAATGTATGTTTTTTTCCAAATGAAAGCAGTATGATTGTCAGTTCTTACAAAAGGAGTTACCAGAAGCTTCTATCAGCATAGAGAACTAAACCTTCTAAGCATGCATCAATACAAAGACTGGTATACTGATCCCAGAACAAAAAACAGCCAAGGCTGCATTTTGTTTGCAGCCATGCTACCAGGAGTGTGGTTTTAGTGCCCTCTACTGTTCGAGAGTTGAGACTTTGATATATATTGTTCCCTAACAGACTTATATTCCATAATTATGTTGAATTGTAGTTCAGCAGAACTAGAAAAACTTCTTGGAGGTAACCAATGTTATTTAAATAGGTTTAAAATAACTACAATCTACAAAACAATATTATCCCACTTTCACATGTTATGCACAGAAAATTCAACATTGGAATTCTCCATATGTTCTTATTTTAAAATCAAGCAGCCTCTAGTTAGAATGTTGAAAGAACAAACTGATTTTGTGACAATAAATTGCATCCCGTACTTGAGCTATAGCAGTTTCTTCAATAACTTGCATGCTCTGACTGTTTATTGGAAATAAAATATCTAATCTTGTGGGAATGTAAAGAAAATAGGAATTCCATTGTTTTTATGCTGTGGAATAAAGCAGATGAATATTCATTTGTTATGGCACGTACCCTCGAGGCTCTGCTAGTAGAAGATGATCTAGCTGGAGCTCGTTTAGGTAGAGTCGACACTGCTACTGGCTTCTTTTCAATAGGCTCCAGTTTCAACTCACGAGGTGTTCCAGGAGGCGTTAGAAGCCTGTAGCAAGCAAAAAATAATAATAAAATGAATAGAACATTTTGGAATTTTTAAAGAACAATTTATGAAAACAAAGCAACTTAATTTGGCATCCATTTTTTAAAAGGAAAATTTAACACAATTATAACTTTTTATTACATTAGCCAATGAATAGAAAATGTCCAGGTCAAGAAATTAACATTACTCCAGAATACAGGACAAATATATTATAATGAAATCAGGAAAAACATGATGCTTCTTAGCTCAAAGATGGAGATAGTTTTTAAGGAGTTGAACCTCAGAGCACCTACGCTGTTAAATGCTTATTGTAAAATTTACTGAATTTAAGGTAGACAAAAATCTCTAACGGGCCTATTGTTGATAGTAACTATAAACTACCAGATCAGATCTTGGACTAATTTTAAAAGCAAAAGATTAATATCCGACTAAATCTAATGCAAATTCATAGGATTTCTATCCCAGATAAGTTAAAAAGTATTATTACCAGTCGTAATCGTGCTTCCCAATTTCAATATTTAACAAATCATCCATCTCTCCGCTCTAAACCTCTAGAACCAATGCGACCAGAATGCACGATTCAATCGACACTGTTCAGATCAAAGCGAAGAAGGCACTGCCGATTGGATTTAACGAGCTTCAGTTTCCACTTTCCAGATCTAATCGCAACTCCATCAATCCATGATAAAATAAAGATAAATTCAGGAAAACCAGTATAGGTATCGAATCAATCGGACCGATCGGGTCCAGTAGATCTCCAGTCTCATTCGTTGTGTAGCTTTTTTCTTTAGAATGCACAGGACTGGAGAGAAAAGTGGGGAAAGCTGAAACTGACAACTCATATGGAAGTGGTCCAAGGATGCCGAAATGTGATTGGTTTATACACCTAGTGTCTGGCACCGGAGTAGGGTTCGATAATGCCATTCCCCAGGTCTACAATACCAGGTTCAGATAATACGATACAGTTCGGAATTCGGCGGAGAAAGTACCTGCATTTACGGGGCCACTTATTGCATCTCACTTCCATCTCTGTAGCTTATTGCATGAAGTAAAGACAGTAGCGATCGAGTTTAATGTAATTTTTTTTCATCCGTTAGATATAAATCTTACGGTTTTAGAAGTCCACTGCTTCAGAAACCGAAAGCGGTACATTTACATTTATATTACAGATCGAAAATTAAATACATTTCTCACTCGGATGTTGGCCCACGGTCCAACTATTGATATAACAAGTACTTCATTAAATCGAGTCTTAGGGCCTTGGGCGCCTGGACGGTTAGCCCAGCAACTAAACCTACCTTTCTTTGGTTTACAAAAAGAAGATTCCGTGCTAGTCAATGCCCCACTGTCATCAGTCAGCAATCGGGTTGGTCGGGCTGGTTTGGATTAGATTAGTTTCAATTTTTTTTTAAATAAAATGGATCAGATTGGTTAGATTAATTTATATTTTTAACTTCTTTTAAATTTTAAATTGAGTTCGATTCAATTATATGATATTTGATTTTGGATAGGAACATTATTGAATTTAGGTCGAATCAAATTATTTTAATTTTTTTAAAAAACCAAATCGTATTAGATTCAGATCTAAATAAATCGGATGAATTTTTCAAGTCAGGGTTGAGTTCTGCAACCTCTAATTCAACACTCAACCCTAGGGTTCGTTTGGCAAATAAAGGAATAGATTTGGAAGAGTGGAAAAATAGTATATTTTTGGAAGAGTGATAGATGAGTGATATTCTTGACTATTCGAAAGAACGAAAATATTGTATGGCAGTTGTTAATCAGAATAGTTAAAATATAGATAATTATGATACTAACAATGATGATGATAATAATAATAATAGTAAAATAATAATAATAAGAGTAATAATATTAATGATAATATAATAATAATAAAAAAAGAATGATCATAATCCATAAACATAATAAATAATAATATTCATAATTATAATCATAATAATATAGTAGAAATATAAATATAATCATAATAATATAATAATAAATAATCATAATTCTAATAATATAATCATAATATAATAATACAATGCAACATAATTGAATAATAATAAAATAATAATCATAATTATGATAATAATAATCATAATCATAATCATTATAATATAATGATATAATAAGAAAATAATTATAATATAATCATCAATATAATTATAATAATAATAAATAATTATAATCATAATAATATAATTATAATATAATTATAATATAATTATAATATAATATAATATAATAATAATATAATAATTATTATAATCATAATCATAATAATATAATATAATAATAAATAATCATAATCATAATAATATTATAATATTATAATTAAAATAATAAATAATCAGAATCAGAATAATATAATAATAATATAATAATATAATACTAAAATCATAATTATTATAATATAATAATAATAAATAATAATAAAATTAAGTATATAATAATAATACTAACAATGATGTTAATATAATAATAATAATTATTATTATAATAATATAATATAATAATAATAAATACATAATCATCATAAATATTAATATAATAATAAATCATAATCATAATAATAATATAATAATAAATCATGATCATAATATAATAATATAATACAACATAATCAAACAATAATCGTTATTCCGATGAGAGCTAATCCGATATATCACATATTACTTGGTATATCGAATTAGCATTCTTCCGCACTCTTATACTTAATCTAAAATTCGTTTGACAAATTAATTTATCGAAATAACTATTTTATTCTAATTTTTTGCTATTTCATCAAATCAAATGCCAAACAAACCCCATGTTCGTTGATAAAAGGGATCCTGTACGGTGTGGAACCCGCATATTTATATGAGTGGGGGGGGTCATGGAGGAACAAATCATGGACAGTGTAAACACTACAGCAAACTGAGAAGAGTTTATTAATGAATTTTTCGATTTAGTCCTCGATAAATTTAAGAAAGGATTTAAAGTTACTCGGTCTGTACCTAGAGAACTACATTGAACAAGTATGAACATAATATACGCATCGTAAAAGGCCTCTTAACGAAACCTATAACTATCGTCTAACTCAAAAGTTCATTATATCTAAAATAGAAAAAGGAAATTAAGTTGCTCGGATCAAACAATGTGTGATATGATTCGTGGATTTTCCAAAAATATCTACTATATTCGCAGATGGTTTTAAAAGCTAAGTTGCAAAAATTATTGTAATTATTTGCAGGCTGATCTAAAGCCGTTGATTTCTTATGAAATCCAATGGCCCTAACAGAATGTGAGGCTGGTCTGTGCTGGTTTTGGCTCAGCCTTAACAAGTAGAAATTGGAATTAAGAGCTATATATACATACAGAAATTATTTCAGACAACTAATTATAATGTCACGCTCCAATGTATATGCACCTCAATAGGGGTGTGACAGCAATTTTTATCAGCGGTTGGTACAAAGTCAAAATAATGTATGATCATGACAGCAATTAAAACTAACCATTCAGTACACGGTGTTCCTCAAATAGAGAAGTAGTTTCTCTCTCTCCTAAATTCTGAACACAAACCATCTCATGTGCTTCTAAGAATAGGCTGAATTCATATCTATAAGAGATAGATACAATTTAACTTTTCGCTGCATCATATCATTGCTTGTTCATAATTTAAGAAAAAATTGAAAAAAAAGAAGATATACCATGACCAAGCTTCCTTTTCTTGCTCTTATGGATCTCTGCTGCATATTTGCCAGTGTTGCGCTGGTAAATGCTGCCACTGAATTTACTGTCGAGGGCCGTGTCTACTGCGACACTTGCCGGGCTGGATTTGAGACCAATGTACAGAATACATGTCAGGTATAAACTATTTACCCTAGTAAAAATGTTTATTTGTTAATTTGTTTTAAATTTTCAAGATTATTAAAAGATTTACGAACCTATATTTTTGTCGCTAATTTTTCAGGTGCCAAGGTCAAACTCGAGTGCAAGCACTTTATAAATGGTAAGATTGAGCACTGCATTCACAATTTCACAGACAGCGCTGGTAAATACACCATTACAATTGCAAACTCCCACGAAGATGAAATTTGTGAGGTTGTGCTGGTGGATAGCTCACGTCCTGATTGCAAAGAGATCACCCCGGGCCGTGACCGTGCCCGTGCCGTGCTGTCCTGTGATACTGGCATCAGCTCCAATGTCCGCTACCCGAATGCCCTCGGCTTTCTCAAGGACAAACCTCTTGACGTCTGCGGGGTTGTAATGAAGCAGTACCAGCTTGAAGATGAGTACTAGACTTGCACACATATGCAGGCATTTGCCTGGGGACGGAGATGCGTGCTGTAAAATTTCACCTAACACTTTTCTCTGGTGCATGGATTAATTTGGGTTGTCAGGGAATGAACTAATTCGATTGTATTATTCCATATCTATTTTTGTACTGATGCATTGGTGATATTTTGCAGCACAGTTATTGTTCTTATCACGTATAAAATTTTGATTTATTGAGTCAAGAGCTGTTTTAATTTTTGTACTGTAATTTTTTTCTGGTAGATTTTACATTAGATCCTAGTATAGATTTAATTACATTGAATTGTTTCTTATTGAGGTAATTAGACCACACATTTTAGACTATTAGAGAGGGAATCAGGGAACTGGATCCCCATTCTCCTGTGATACTGGTGATTAACATTGGAGTGAAGCTATTTATAAAATCAACAAATTAGATTTAATATTTAAGCTGATAGAGTTAATTAATCAGCGAAGTAAACCTTTTTGATTAGCCATTGTTCTGATTCCACTATTTTTTTCCTTTTCTGTTTAATGTTTTTTTTTTGAGCGATCGAGGTCTCCATTATCTGGTAGCGCGAAACAATTTGCTAATATTCAGGTGTTTTTAACAGATGTTTCAGTTGTTCCTGAGATCCAAATAAGTTTCTATTCCTCCGTATTCTCAAAAGTAACACAAATTTTGAGTTAGTTTGTGATGCAATCTCCATCATCTATAAATTTGAGACTCCAAGCGGACACAAATTCTTCTCCGTTGAAGGGAACAATATATTCTTAGTTTTTATTTATTTTGGGTCACTTTGTACACATAAGATGAGACATTTGGGGAGAAAAATGCTCATATCCTAAATGAGATTATCAGAATTCCTCGATGAGTGCGGTCCTGAAGCCCAATCCATTACTGATTTGGGCTGAGCCCTTTTTTTTACCGAGCTCGAAATTAGACGGGTCTTAGATAGTTTCAAAGAGTTTTAAATTCAAAAATTAGCTTAAAGCCTCTCTTATCCGTTGATTTTACATTGAATTCATAAAAAGGTAAGAAAAAAATTTAAACAAATAAAAAATACGAATCTCAATACAAAATCATCGGATGAGAGAAGCTCGAACCAATTTTTAAGTTCAAAACCCTTTGAATCTAAACTCAAATTGGCCCACTAGAAAATTTATTGAACGAACCACATTCCAAATTTCCCTGTAATTAATCCGCTGCAGATGGGAGGCTCTGATTTTTCTCAGATTTTATACGCTTATTTTTTCTCAGCTGCATGAATTTTCTGCTGCTTCAAATTAACAGAAGTTGGCCCTAAAACTAAAGGGAGAGATCACTTGACAATGGGTTATTTTGTTAATCTTCAAAGGAGGCTTATATATTTTAAAAAAAAATTAAAAAATTATAGATATATTTTTTACTTATAGATTGATCGTGTTTCAAATTTCATATAATTTTATTATAGTTTAATATTCCATCAAAGACCATCAATTTTTTTTATATAATTTATAATTATTCTAATTAATGACTTTTTATAGACTAACAAACGATAATAAAATTGAATGAAATTTTAGACACTATTAATTCATAAGTAGAATAATATATCTGTGAATTTTTTCCTATTTATAAATTTTTAATATTTATTTAGAAGTACATTATCAAAATTATTAAAATAACACATCTTCAAGGCATCCTTGTCCAAAACCAAAACTAAAAGTGCCACGATAATATGTTTTGAAGATTCTTGCCCAAGGAAAGAAAAACAAAGAGTGACCAATTAAAACACTTACTTGACCAAGTAAATTTACTTCTTCCACGAAGATATATAATGAAGGGGAGAGAAGAAGAAAGGAGGGGAGAGGAAATAAACACTTTTATACAAACTCATCAAAAAATTTACCCTCCAAGTTGAGGTGTAATATTTTATTTTTCCTTCTCATTCATTTATTTTTACTTTCATTTCCTTTTTTTCCTCTTTTTTCTCTTTTACAGAGCACCATGTAAATGAGAATAAAGAAAAAATAGTAATTTTGGCATTGATATGAAAATAGTATAGATGTGATTGTATTTAGAATAGTAAAAGTTGCTTTGATCGTATAATAATTAGTAACACTCAAAATAAGACTGAATAAATAAGAAATAATATTAATTAATACTGAAAAATAAACAAGTTACTCTAAAAGTGTTGTTCTTTTATAAATAGTGAGAAGTTAGAAGATGGTAAAACGGTGGTGATGATTTGCAGCTAGGAGAGGAGGGCATCTGGCCGTTAGGAGATATTGACAATGATGACTATGACACGAGAGAGAGGGAGAGAGAGGGAAACTGGTGGTACCTTAGTTTACTTGTAAAAAATATTAGGGCCGTTCTACTCAAAAGTTGAAAGTTCAATACTCGCCCATAACTTTGCAGGTCTAGAGTTTTTACATACCTAATTCTTTTGCTGATGTTTTAAGTAGGGAACGGGGAAAATTGTGCCATAAGGAATGATATGGAGGTCCCTCCCCAAGTCTTGAGGATGAAGTCATAGATGTATTTATCTTACAAATAAATAAAATTTTCAGCATCAAAAAAAGGAGAGATACTAACAATTAGAGGAGAAGAGATCAACTCATGGATTATTGAGTCTCTAAATCATCAATATACCGTGAAGAGTGTGAAAAATGAGTTGATTTGGATGAAACTAAATGGTGAGAGATCTCTTGACAATGAATTATTTTGACAATCATGAGAATTAATTTTTAAATAAATATGAAAAAAATAAAAAAGAGAAACAAATTATAGATGTGTTATTTACTCATAGTTTGATTATTTTCCAATTGTATATAATTTAATTATTATTTGATAGTTCATCAAAAATCTTCAAAATTTTATATTATATTTATGATAATTTAATTTAATGGTCTTTGATGTATTATTAAATAATAATAAAATTATATAAAATTTAAAACACTATCAATCTATGAGTAAAAAAATATATATACAAAAAAATTATTTTTCATATTTTTATATTTATTTAAAAATTCATTATCATGATCAAAATGGTCATTATCAAGGTCCTCCCAAAACTAAATATATCAATAAAGATGTGATGAAGAAGAAGCAAAATGATGGTTGTTTCTCTTTCTCTTTCTTAGAGGATGATAACGGTTAGGTTTGGTAATTAATCAAGTAACGACTTTTTTTAGTTGAAAATAGACATTGATTCACAAGAGAACGGTGTTATTTCGTGTCTAAGTTGGACAAATAGAATTAGCACTGTCTGGATGCTCTGAATAGTCAAATTGAACTTGAATCACGAATGAGTTAGAATAGCAACACTATCTTTGAGAGTTGAGAATAATACTATTCTCACTATGTTTGGTGGCTCAGGAACAACAGAATCAGGGGCGGATGCAGAATTTTGGTCGGGGTAATTATCGGAATATAATAGTTTATCGGGTTCAAATTCATTAACTAATCGGATACTAAATAAAAAATTAATAATTTAATATATATTCTTACCTAATAAAAACTATTAAAATAATAATATTTTATATATTAAAATAACAACAAAATAAATATCAAAGTAACAGATAATCAAGTTGATAAAGAAAGTTTTCCTGTACAAAACTTTATATTTTTAACATCTTTACATAATTATTTCATTATACACGATATTAAATATTTTTTCTCAATAAAAATAATCAGACAATCTAGGAGGGAGGGGGGACAAAAAAAATTTTCAGGAGAGAGCAAATTATCAAAAATATTATCTAAAAACATATTTTTTTCAAAATCCAGGGGGCAACTGAAATTTATGAAGTTTTTTATTGTTCATCCGACTCAATGTACATCCGCCCCTAAGCAGAATAAGTACTACTTTTGAAATAAAAAGTAATGGTGCATCCAAACATAAATAAATTGTTCTGAAATATTAAAAATAAATGTTACTCTACTATTCCGAGGAGGAGGAGGAATGAAATAATTAATGTTCTTCTCAAATCTTGATTAATATTTTAAATATACAATTTAAATAATATTTTATCATTCAAAATAACATTATTTTTTTACTATCCTCACGCTAACTTAGAAATCTTTATTTTTTTCACTATTTTCATTTATTATTCTTAATTTCTCTATTTTTATAGATTATTATTTACACAATCCAAACGTCTGAGGATTGCTAACAGTTCTTCTGCGCTACACGTACCAAAAACTTGGGTCCCACTCCTCAGCTCTTGTGACCGCCTAGCCTGCACAATTGTCTTACTCGTGCTGCCTGTTTCCTCTAGTTCTTCACCTCCTTTCCTAATTGTTCTTAATGCATTGTCAGATTGTCACACAAAAGCATAGCTTGCGACTTTGTGTACAAATTTAACTAATCTTTATCACGAAACATAGGAAGGAAGTAACGTGCAACGATTTCCAAATACAGCGAAATTTTAAATACGCCATCTTTTGCACGGTATATCATTTTCTTCATGATTCCCCCCTCCATATAAACTCTTTTTTTTTTTTTTTGAAAACCCTCCATATAAATATGCGAGCTTGTATTTTTTTTTTCATTTTTCTTGAGGAACTTTGTCTTCGTATAGTAACAAATGCATATATTTTAAACTTAAAAATGTCGAATGCACATGTAAATAGTTGTGTTAAATTTAGAACTTCATAATATCGATATGACGAAGATTACAATGTCAACAATTTTGTGTGTGATTAAATGCCATCAACTCACTTTTACTTTGTATTTAAAAATTTGACACTCAAATTTGAAATCCAAATCGTTTATATTGTTTACTTTTACGGTAGATATATGCTCATAAATTTTCATAATTTTTGAAACTCATTTAATATTAAATGAAATGATAACAAAATGAAGAAATCCACTTAACTATGATAGATTAATTTATAAGCGTTCATTTTATTATCGTTTGATTCAGTATGAATAAACTCTAAAATTTATGAACGTGCATCTACTGTAAAAATTAAAAAGATTAACGGTTTTGTTTTTAAATTTGGGTGTTAAATTTTTAAATATAAATTAAAAAATAAGTTAATAATATTTAATCGTGTATAAAATTAATGACATTACAACCTCCTCCAGCAACATTACTCTGACAACTAAATTTCAGCGGCGTATGAAATCTCCGATCAGTTCGGAATCTCAATATAAGACGGCAATATTTCATTATGTACAGAGTAGCTTTTGTGAATTTTAGCGTATACTGTATACGTAGCAATCACAAGGATCTAGTCAGGATTCGAAACATTTATTTGTTGACTTGTAGTCAACTTAATTATTTCAAGGCCATTAGTCTTCTTGGGCTTGTCATTATCAACAATTAATGTATCGCCAACGTGTGTGAATGAGAGGCCATTTATTTATTGATACAATTTCAATTCATTGAATATTAGTCAATAATTTCTCTTTCAGTTCTTTTTCAGTCATGCTCCATGATTTCTCATTCCTGGGATAATTCTAATTCGATCAAAGGAAAATATCTTTACCTTTAGATAATATGGAGAATGTATACATTTAAAAATAGTTACATCGAGAAAATTTGTGGAATATCTTAAGGAAAAAGTCCTACAAACATGAATATATTGAGAACAAGATATCCGAAATAAATTTTAATTTGTAAAAAAAAAAGGTCTGGTTTTAACCTCTAACTAATCGATTCAATTTGAAGAAAATTTTTGAATTCTTTCTAAATTTGTCTCTCTTTGTTTAATTTGTTTTATTCTATAATGAGACATCAGAAACAAAGGTGACATCAAAAATTAAATCACATCATTCGCTTATAAAAAAAGAGAGAAGATTTTATTCCATAATCATAGAGAAGGTCCAAGTTTTAATTAATTAATAGAGAGATTTAATAATATTGAAGTGTTATAGTATGTGGGGTCTATTGAAAAGAAAAGAAAAGTGTGTTACTAGGCTTGAAAGAAAGTGCCACGGTACTTGCAACCAAATTAATTGAACTTCTACAGTTAATATTATTCTCATTTTCATTTAACAGATAATTTATTAATCCGAGAAGAGAAGTACGATCGATACATCTAAGACAAGAAAATTTGGACTATAGTAATCTACAGGCAAAAGGATTGAAGTAAATCAATAAGAAAAATATATGAGACATACATATCACTGATATTGTCATCGATATCAACTTTATTATTTGTTTTAAATGTGTTAGTTTTCACCTTAACCACTTTCTATAATGTAACTTATTTTGTTTAGCATTTTTGTTATCTGATTTAATTAAATATCACTAATTTAATTAAATTATAAGTCTTTTTTATGGTAATAAGGATTCATTTAATTTGAATATCAAAATACTATTAAAAAAATGCAAAATGAAATTTATTAACATAAATAATAATTAACCTTATAACCTAGCATAAATAATAAAGATGATATCAACAACGGTATCAACAATATCTCTGTATAACAGCTCCCAATTAATAGCTTAGCACCCGCTTCACGTAAAAATCTAATTCACTATGGACTTGCGAGTTGCGAAGAAAGCTCACCATATAATATTTATTTGACGATACCACCAAAATTTGATGTGAAACAATGAAACAATACTTTGACGAGGAGCAAACGAGAGACCCGCCAAGAAAAAACCAACGAAACTCTCTCTTTCATTGCAGCAATGCGATTAAGATATATAAAAAATTCCACCTCAATTTTGACCTTCAGACTAGAGAAATCGTAACAGCCAACTATGTGTTATCCATCCAATTATTTGTCACCTTATTTATTAATTATAATTAATTAATTAACAATTAGTTAAATTTCTTATTTGCTAAATGTAATTAATTAACTTTCTGCTCAAGTAAAACAACATAATTGTGAGCTATTGGATTCTAATAATTATTTTATATACGTTTATGCAGATATAAATACTGACCGATTAAAATTTGATAAATTAATAAACATATATTAAATAAATTTTAATAAATAAGAGATAGCTAAGAAATTTTTTAGATTCTGTAAAGATCCCGGATACAATTATAAATAATTATAAATACGACTTCAGTGCATGAAATTAAAAAAAATAGTTAAAGCTGGGATTCATGAGAGTGGTTATATATAGGCTGGGTCGAAAATTATCAACAAGAGTTATTATTAAACAATAATTTGTGACAGATAGATGCGTAAAAACAAAATGAGAAGAAAAAGAAAAGTACATATTTTCTTTGTTGGTATTAAATTATGTTCTTCGTTCGAAAATAATATCTTGATCCTAAAAAATAAAGAAAAACATTTAAAATATTCTCTAATAAAAGTGGGTGCTTACGGTAGATGCTTTGCAAATGAAATGGAGTTTTTGGAACAGTAAAAAAAATTCAAAAATGAATGATGGATTAATTTATAATCATGTATAGAAAGAACTGCATCACTCATAATATCATCAACTTACTTGAGAACCGGCCTCTAATCTAGTGCTCTTCATATGATAAATTACATATTTGAGATTTGAATGGAGGATCTTTCGCTTTTTTACGCACATTAAAAGCTGAGTAATTTAAACTCTCATCTTTGTTTCAAAAATATCATGAACTCACTATATGCGCCGCTTATTTTTGTATAAATCGTATAATACATGCACATTTTTAGTATTAAATAAATAGTGCACTCTCTATTGCTAATTAAATTTGTAGTTTTTCATTCCGGTATGTAATTAATGTCGATAAATGCGATGCATCTTTTTACTGAATAATCAAGAAGCATTTTGACAATTATCAACAATACCTTAATCTTCTGGAACTATTATCGAACTATCATTTTGACAATTATCACTGCTCCTTTTTCCATTGCACAATAAAATTGTATCCTATTGTATAATATAAGGTTAATATGACATCCTAAAATTTTATCATTTTTGGACTACTGTACGATATTGAATAACATAAGGGCTATTTTGTAAAAAATATAATATGTTGATCTGTTTTGCTCGAGCCATGACCGATCATGAGAGCCTTTCATTCTATATTTTATTTCCTTCATATAAATCACTAACGAAATTAAAAAAAAAAAGAAATAGAAAGAGAAATCAGAAAGGAAATCATAAGGAGAAACACGTCACCTACTCTTCTATTGGGGAGTCGGTTTATATGAGAGTAGATAGCGTCCCTCTCTCTGGATAAGAATCAAAGCAAATGAAATGAATAAAAATAAAAAATAAAATAAAAACAAATAAAAACAAAGAGAGATGAAACAGGAAAAAGGAAAGCAAAGAAGCGAAAAAAAAACAGAAGAAAGAATTCGTGACCTGCTGAGTAGTACGTAAACTTCATACTTATCAGATCTTGATAGAGGGAAGAAGTCTTTCATGGAAGCAACCGACCAATCATGCATAAACCATCGGTCCTTCAAGGAGTGTCAGATAGAATGCATTCGAATGGCTCGAAGAATCCAAATATTAGCAAATATCTTCTCACGTGAAGCATCTTGTATCATGGTAAATTGATATTAAAATTGATGTTAAAATTTGACCAGGGGTGTTAACAACACTAAATGGAGAATTGAGCTAACCTTATATGGTTAAATGAATTATTAATTAAAATAACAATGAATAAGTGCACCCCACAAGTATTTTGAAAAGAAAATCATTAATTATATAGTATACGTGAATAAACAGAGAGCTATGTTCTAATTAATACCATTAATTATAATAAGATCACCTAATTATTGTGTCCAGGAATGGATGGTTGAATATTATTTTCATCCTTGATATGAGGTGGATTGACCTTTTTTTTTATCAAAGCCAGCGGTAAAGATTCATCTACATAATATTGTTTAATATGACGATATGATCGGAGTGACATCAGGATGAATCATAAATATGAATTATTTCGTAAAAAAAATAACCGGACTTCTCTATAACTTTTATTTTATTTTATCAGTTTGTTTAGATTGATTGATCTGTGACTTAAAATATGAATCGAAGATCTAAATTGCTTAGATTTAAAAAAAAACTACATTAATAATTATCTTTTATGCATATTGAAAATGAATTATTATATTTTAAAACTTGCATCATATGCATAACACAAAATATGGATACGAATGTGTCATTTTGTCTAGTATCTGTTTAAACTGTTTTCGTAATTGAATTTTTTGTGTGATTTGGACATATGGACGCTACGGAATAAACTCCTGTGTTGGGTACCTTGTGGGTCTGAATTTTATATGGAAAAGTAATATATACGTGGTAAAGGGTCGCAACCTGACTTCGGAAAATAGTTCACTATGCGCATACTGAATTTGTCCTCTTATTGTAACCCAGTATCGGTTGGGCAAGAGGGTTATATTACTTATTTTGGGTCTATGCATTGTTGGGCTTGCCTCTAGGCCGATTGATTTGATATGTCCGAATATATTTTGCTTGATATGTCTGAATGATTTTGTTATGCATCTGAATTATTCTGATCTGAATTGAAACCAGATTATTAAGTGGTATAAGTCTGTGACACATTAGATGTGGGTTGAAAAGCCCGAACATATCGAATGTGTGTACCAGACTGTTTAATTTATGTCAGTTTACTAACATATTTGATGTGAGCTATTTGATTTTCGGTTGTCTCTGTTAATTGATATTCATTTGAATCATGTTATAGAATATGTATATTCATATACATGTATTATAAAGCTATATGCTCTGTTAATTGCAATACTGAATATCAGGTATTTTGAAATAGAAAATCTTACATAATATTTTTTATATCTTATACATGTAAAAGTTATATGTAAAAGTTGTATGATATTTTTAGTCTAATTGTAAAAACACTAAAAAGTTCTATTTCACTCTGTATTTTATATTTTTAAAAATTTCATATAGAATATTTTTTTAATTGAAATGATAAATTATATTATTCTATATATAAATTTGTTATAGAGAACCCGCGTCGTAAAATAATCGGTTACTGAGGTTTATAAGCTGACTCTGTTTTGTTTCTGTCTATTTTTCTTTTCTGTTGGCGACGTAGGTTGGCTGACTGTCGGATGGATGTAGAAGATACTAGTTATGTAGCACCCTGATCAGGGGTGTTACAGTTAATTATTATTTTGAACATTGATACTATCATTATCATTTGGATCACTTTAATTAATATATTTACTTGACTACAGTAAGCTTCACACTTGACTATTGAGGTTTTAGAAAATCGACCAATACAAAGTATGGGGTATATAGAAGTAATGATCCCAATGTGGAATAAAATCGCTTGTAAGAAAACGAGGAGGATCCTCCTCGTCGGGATCAGATGACACAAATTTATTTGATCCCTTCGAGATTCGTGCATGCGCTTTTTAAAATATTTTTCATTGTCGGATTTACAAACATGATGTTGTTTGTTTGAGAAACGAACAATAGATTTTTACCCTTGAACGTAAGAAAAATATTTTACGAAATAATATTTATTTCTCAAAAAGAGAAGACAGAAGACGAGAGAGCAAAATAGCGTGCTAACACTTGAACCATGCACTTTTCACATGCAATCGATAATTAGAGGTGGACGAATTGGATCGGATTAAGTCGGATCAGTTTGAATTTTTTTTTATTTATAGATGATTTGATCTCAAATTAAATTAGTTTGACTTTGTTAAAAATTGAATTGAATTAAATTGAATTCGGATTCGGATTGATCACACAGATTTCTTGCTAGGATCAGGTTTACAACCGTGGACCAAAAAAAATTAGCGCTGTCAAAATGCGTAAACGATATTATCTGCACTGATACAATGGAAAATCTGTTAAATTTTGTTCTAAAACTTTGAGCCGTGCAGCAACTGATCATATATATGCCGTTCAGACATCCTTCCTTACTAATTAGTAATTACTACCATCATGAGATAGAGTGAAGAGGATTAATTAGTCTTAATTTTGCAAGGACAAAAGTTTTAGTTAAGTTTAAATTCCGCCTTACATAGTTAAAATATAATCATTTATGGATTAAATTGACTCCTTAAAATCCAAGTATCCCTTGCAATTATTATTTTTATTAATTTCCTTAAAACTATTTTTTCTCAGCTCAATTTAAATATAAATTATATTTACTAATGCATTTATCATAAATTGGCGGTAGTTTATTTTTGTTCTTTTTAAAAAAAGGTGAACAAAAAAAACACCGCCTTTCTAATAGTGTAATTGTCGAAAGCTCTACATGAATGTTGATTTTCAGAAAATTATAAGTTTCTTTCAACCGAAAATGTTTGGAATGCATCACTACTCCAGCATCCACTCAATAACGCGACATATGAATCTATATATTATTAATACGACATATGAGTCTATATATTATATGACGAAAGGTATATGTTGAAATGAAGCAAACATTTATCATAGTAAATTAGCCAATTAAATATTTAAGGGATGAGAAAAATAGATCATGTCATTAGACACGTGATTTCATATACAATACTTATCTTTTTCAATAATTTTATTATTACGATTGACTTACTATATATTAAATGAATGTAATATATGTTAAACTATATAATTCTATATAATTTTTAGAATGTTTTAGAATAACACTAACGATCATTAGGCCATACCTTTCATCATCTATGATATTTTAATTTTTCTAATATTTCTCGAATTATAATAATTTTGACGTTTTGAATTAATACAAATGAAAAGTTGGATATCATATTGATTTAATGCGATGAGATACAATTTATTTTTAGTATGAAAGTAAATCATGTTTACTTATGCTATCTTACGTATTAAAATACTAAAGAATATAGAGTATTATTCAAATAAAAAGAACTTGTGCTTGAATTTTTAGTATGAAAGTAAATCATGTTTACTTATGCTATCTTACGTATTAAAATACTAAAGAATATAGAGTGTTATTCAAATAAAAATAACTTGTGCTTGAATTTTGCATAAAGACAAACAGATATGTTTGAATATTTTTTTTAAATTCTGATTATTAAATTGAACAGATGTCGATATTTGAAATCATTTAGGAAAATATAAGAGGTAATTTGTCCAATTTAAGAATGTAAGGACTATTTGAAACTGAATTACAAATGCAGGGGCTTTTATACTTTGTGTGTGTTGGGGGACGAATTTTTTATATTTAAATAAAAATAAAATCAAAATTAAATATTAAAATAAATGGGATGAATAATTGAGAATCTACATTACATGGATTTAACATCTGCATGGAGTTAAATCACTCCTTAGATCTAGTAGTCACGTGAAGTGCTCCACTCCACAGATTTTTTTATGTACGTGGAGCGAAATAAAAAAGAGAACTATTTCGGTGGAGAAACATCGAGTTGCTGGATAGTTCCGGTGGAACCCATTTATACACATGTCAACCCTTTGTAACTTGTTTATATGGTTGTTTCATGCTTTTGATTGGAGAGTCAGTGTTTTAGTTCTAGAACTTTTTCTTAAATCATCGAGTTAACTAACTTAATTACATCACTGATTACGTGCTCAATTTATTTTCATAGATGACCATATTATTGGTGCAAACCCGAATCATGTCCTTCATACTATATCTTTCATACCTGATAATTGACCGCGTCAAATCAAGTATAAAGGACGTAATTCTAACTCATGCCTTTCAGCTGAGCTGACATAATTTTATGTTGTGCACATAGTTTTTTTTTCATAAACTTTTTAAATTATATTTAAACGTCTCAATTAGAATTTTCTATCAAAAATTATAAACGTTTAAAAATTAATTTTTTAGCTCATCGATACTGATTTAGAAGTTCTTCAGTCTACTACTCATTATAATAATAATGCAAGTATTTGAATAATAATAATTATGTATATATAAATAATGAAACAATCTCAAAAAGTTTAAAATTTTAAAATTTATGCTCATGAATTAAAAATTTAATCTTTATACAGATATAATATCAAAAATAGATATAAATTCTAAAATTTTAATTATTAAAAATTATATATAATTTAAGTTATTTTTATATGTAATAAGCAGTGAGTTAAAGGAATATATTTTTTGAACTATTTAGACTAATTTTATTATTCTTATTATAATGAGTAGTGACTGAAAAATTTCTAAATCTGTGATGATGAGGTGAAAATCTGATTTTAAACGTTTATAAATATTGATAGAAAATTCTGATTGGAACGTTTAAATGTAATATGAAAAGCCCATGAAAAAAAAATCTATGTGCGCAATATAGAATTGTGTTAGCTTAGTTGAAGGATAAAAAATATAATTTGAAAAGCATCAGCTAAACTTACACGACCATTTGTGAAAAATAAGTTGAACATTTAACAAGTGATGTAATTAATTTGATGGACTTATTATTTAACAAAAAAATTCTCAAATTTAAAACCATTAAAGAACTGAATGCTCCTCTTGTCCTTGGCTTTTTGGGAAACCAATAAAATAAAGAACTGAACAGTACTTTCGCATAGTATTTAATAATACTTGAGAGATAGAGGGCTGTATGCCCATCAATTATTAATTGCACGCTTAACTCCACGTGAATGCTAAAAGTGTAGATTTCAAATGATCAATCTCATTTATCTCAATATTTAATTTTAATTTTAATTTTACTTAATATAAAAATTTTGGATAGCGTTATATACGTTGGTAACTTAAATTTAGATGCAAACCTGAAGTCCTAACGGAGTAAGATTTTGGATTAGGGTTGTCAATAATACTTTTTTTAGTTCTTTATCTGATTTGTATCATATTCGATAAGACAAGATATGAGTAAGATTTTATTTTCTTTGAGTTATCCGATATGGGTAAGAAACAAATTTTATTAATTTATTAGATAAGAATAGAGTAAGAGCTATTTCTTATCCGTTATCTATACCATTGATGAGCTATTATAATATTTTTTATTACTAATTATATTATAATTTTTCATTATGATAACTATTTGACTGTTTACCATATCCATATAATATCTGATAAAATAAATATGAATATGAATAAAAAAATTATTAATTTATCAAATAAAAATATAAATAAGAGATTTTTATTATCCTATCCTATACACAGCTCTATTTGGAATTTCTCGTCGAACGCCTCGTACTTATCACATATCCACTGAATTTAGGAACTTTGGGTCCGTTTGGCAAATCAAGGAATAGTTTTGGAAGAGTGGTAATTTTGGAAGAGTGATAGAATAGCGTTTTTTTTGGAAGAGTGGTAGAAGAGTGATATCCTTGACTATTCGGAAGAGCGAAAATATCGTTTGGTAGTTGTTACTCAGAATAGTTAAAATATTAATAATTATGATACTAATAATGATGATGATAATAATAATAGTAAAATAATAATCATAATAGTAAGATAATAATAATAATAAAGTAATAAAAATAATCATAATAAATAATAATATTATAATAGTAATATAATAAAAATATAAATATAATCAAAATATAGTAATAATAATAATAAATTATAATTATAATCATAATTATAATAATATAATAATAATAAGTAATCATAATAATAATATAATCATAATCATAATCATGATAATAATAATTATAGTCATAATCATAATAATATAACCCTAGTCATAATCATAATAATATAATAATAAAAATATAATCATAATATTAAAAATAATTATAAATAATGAGAAGGGATCTAATTACCATTTTTTTGGTGCTCATGATGCCTATTTATTTATTTATGTATAAATTTAAAAATGTGAACCGTTAGATGTATTCTATATCATCTCAATTGTATGTATATGAAAAATCATAAAATTTTAACTTCATTTGAATAGCCATCAAGTAACGTGTCTAAATTATAAAATTTGGTCCGTTGATTTTATTAACGCTTGATGCCTATATAAATAATATTGAAATGATATATTTTTTTGTATATATATATAAGATGATATTTATAAAATATTTCTTCAATTATTTTTGTTATTTAAGAATTTAAATAATAGTTATTTGATATTTAATTTTAATGGCACCGATGTGGCACCAAAATGATGGTAATTGGATCCCTTCTCATAAATAATTATAATTATAATAATATAATAATAAATTAATCATAACTATAATCAACATATAATAATATAATAAAACATAATAAAATAATAATAAAGTAATAAAAAATAATCATAATAAATAATAATATTATAATAGTAATATAATAAAAATATAAACATAATCATAATATAGTAATATAATAATAAAAAATTATAATTACAATCATAATTATATAATATAATAATAATAAGTAATCATCATTTTAATAATATAATCATAATATAATAATCATAATCATAATCATGATAATAATAATTAAAGTCATAATCATAATAATATAACCATAATCATAATCATAATAATATAATAATAAAAATATAATCATAATCATAAAAATAATTAAAAATAATTATAATTATAATAATCTAATAATAAATTAATCATAACTATAATCAACATATAATAATATAATACAACATAATAAAATAATAATAAGTAATCATAATCATAATCATAATCATAATCATCATAATATAATAATAAATTATCTTGATCATAATAATATAATAATAAAATAATTATATTTATATTCATAATATAATAATATAATATTAAAATTATATTTATAATAATAAAAAATAATTAATAATACTAATGATAACGATAATATAATAACAATAATGATAATAATAATTTAATAATAATAATATAATGATAATAACAAATAATAATCATAATATTAATATAATAATAAATTATAATCATAAATATAATATAATAATACTAAATCTTAATCATAATCATAATATAATAATATAATATAATATAATCAAACAATAATCTCTATTCCGAATGAGAGCTAATTCAGGTATTCCACCTATAAGTTGGTATACCGGATTAGCACTATTCTGCACTTTTCTACTTAGTCTAAAATTCGTTTGACAAATTATATCGTCAGAATAGTAATTTTATTCTTACTTTTTGTTATTCCATGATGTACCAAACAAATCCTTTATAATTTACAACTAACACAACTCTCTCTATCTCAAAAAAGTCTCCATCATTAAATGACCGTCTCCAGCTCCTCTCTATCATTTTTTTTGAAGAATCATCTCTATCATTCTCTCGTTTACTCGGTTGACGCGCCAAAAATTCTTTATTGCAAGGTTACGAATCATCCGATCCTTAATGCTGACTCCATGTGTGAAGCTCGTGTTGGCTTCTCGACTAGTTCACCCCTCATTACTCTCTGAAGGGAAGCTAACTAATCTGATTTGGAGCTGGTACTCTTCTGCAACGGCTATATTATATATACAAAATACATTGCTTATGCTTGAAAGACCCTTCTGCATCAAATAGTCGTACTTCACTCAATCCAGTTTCTTATGACTTGTTGGGTGTGTGTTTTTGTTTCATTATTGTCTACTTTATAATTTTTTTAAGGAACTGAACTTATAATTATATGTAATTAATAAAGCTTCGCTTTATTTGGAGCTAATTTTCTTTTCCTTTTTCATATTTGTGTTCTTGTTGAATTGGGCAGGATGCTTGTGGTCGTTGTTGTGGGATGAAAAGGAATATCCATAAACCTTCTCTTTTTGAACAAACACAAATTGTAAATAACTGCGTATAATTATTATGTCGAAAGCTGAAATCTTTCTTTCAGTAGTCACTTTGGTGTTATTTCCATCCAACGTTTTTGTTTATGGAGCTCCTTCCAGCGACCCAACTGAAGGTAATATATATTTTTTGGATAAAATGAAGGTAATATATATTGTTTTATTTTTTCTTTAACACGCCTTTTTGCTTCTTGTTCTTTAATATATCATTAATTACTAATTGTTTATATTCTCTCTGTGTAATACTGATCACTAATTGTGATCCTTCTAAATAAAAATTGAAAATTTGAGGGTATAACCCTCATCTTTTTCTCAAAAAAAAAAAATACTAATTGTTTATATAATATTCCGCCCTGCTGGTTTTTAAAACGGAACACATTTTTAATACCACCCTCCACCACCCGAACAATAAAGAAATATATATAACTTACAAATTAATTATAATGGAAGATTTTATTTTCTATTGATATTATAAATATGTATTACCAAAATTATAAATGTTAGCACAAAACAATAAGTACATAAATTAATCAAAGAAGAAGAAGTGAGAAAAATATTTAAATAAGCTCAACTGGTATAGCACCTTATCAACTCATAGAGGTATCAGATCCATACTTTTTTGCTGACAGCAAATTGCCTATTTGATATTCAATGTTTCCGTGTACAGTAAATGCATTACGCACTCTCAGGATGGGTTTGTATGATCCGATGAATAATCTAAGAAATTGGAGTAAAGGAGATCCTTGCACATCAAACTGGACTGGCATTTATTGTGATTCGGTACCAAATGACAAGTATCTTCACATAACGATAATGTATGTACAGTTGTCTACTTGTCTTTATATAAAATATGGGGACTATGGGTTATTTTGTCATCTTGAAAATGAACTTCTAAAAAAAAAAAAAAATAAAATGATAGATGTGTTCTTCTATTTATATATTGATATTATTTCAATTTTTTTATAATTTCATTATCGTTTTAATAGTCCATCAAAAACCATCAAGATTTTATGCAATTTGAAATGATTTTAATTTTATGTGTGTCAATGGATAAAATTGGGTCATTATTATTTTTCTTAATCCAACCCGTTTAAAATCAGATCAACATTTTTTTAACCCGACCCAATTCAAATGGGTCATGGTCAATCCCACCCAATTAAAATAAATAATTAAGTATTTATTAATTATTTTTATATATTTTAATTTAATATTAATTAATATATAATTAATCTCAATTATTGTATAAATAAGGTTTGAATGGGTCGGGTCGGGTCGACTTGTATCCGACCCAGTCCGTGACGAGTCAAAAAATTTTGACACATACCCAATCCATTTTTCTTGAGACATTTCGAGTCTGAGTCGGGTCGGCTCAAGTTTTGACACCCCTAAATTTAACAGTCTTTGATAAACTACTAAATCATTCATAATAAAATTATATGAAATTTGAAACATTATCAATTTACTTATAACATATCATAAATTTTTTTTTTTTGTTTTCAAGAATTTTTTTAAATTATAAAAAAAAATCATTATTAAGATCGTCAAAATAACCATTGTCAATTTGTCATCCTACTTATATAAAAACCATAAACTTTTTCTTTTTATGTTATTGATTTTTCATATTATATTCTTCCTTTCTGTAGACAGTTGTTTAAGATGAATCTTTCTGGAACGTTATCACCTCAGCTTAGCAGTCTGTCGCACTTGAAAATACTGTATGCTTAAAATACGAGAAATTTCTATCTATACTAGTATATTTTATGCTCTTTTTACTAATATAGCTGTCGTTGAATGTGTGAAGGGATTTTATGTGGAACAACATAAGTGGGACCATTCCTAAGGAGATAGGCAGTATGACATCCCTAAAGCTTATGTCAGTACTTTTCCTCGAGTACCAAAAAAAAGATTTTTTTTTCTCATTTTCATATGTTAATACTGGGTGAGAATCAACTCCTCCTAAAAAAAACAAGCTGGAAACTGCTCGTAAATCCGATGAAGAACATCTTGAAAAACACGTACACGAATCTTGAAGAGATCAAATAAATTCGTGCCGTTCGATCCCGACGAGCAGGATCCTGCTCGTTTTTTTTACGAACAGCGGATCTCTAAGAAACTTATCCTTAGGCTTATTTCCTTCTTTTTGACTGTAGCCTTTTGAATGGAAACCAATTATCTGATTCTCTGCCAGATGAAATCGGGAATCTACAAAATTTAACTCGGTTACAAATTGATCAGAATCAACTCTCTGGTCCAATACCAAAATCTTTTATGAATTTAACCAGCATGAAACATCTGTAAGTATTTTTCATTTTTTTTTTATTTCTGTTTTAAAATATTTTGCCACTCTTACAGATTTTTGAATGCTGATACTTTATTCCAGGCACATGAACAATAACTCTTTAAGCGGTCAAATCCCAGTAGAACTTTCGCAATTACAAAATCTTCTACACTTGTAAGAACAGTTGATCAATTTCCACTGTTTACATCTACATATTAGACACTCAAATCAGATAAAGGAAACATTACGTACTTGAATTAATTTTTGACAGCCTTGTGGATAATAATAATTTGTCTGGACATCTTCCCCAAGAGTTTTCTGCAATGAAGAGTATAAAACTTCTGTATGCATTTTTCCCATTTGTATATAAGAAAAATGAAATATTTTCCTTGTATACTGAATTTTAGTGGAAAGACATGCCTATAATAATAAAAAGAATAACAAATTATTTTTCTGTGCAGTCAATTTGATAATAATAATTTCAGTGGTACATCCATCCCCGCTTCATATGCAAATATCTCCAAGTTACTGAAATTGTGAGTTCAGTTTTACATATCAAGTTTACACGTTGCCTATTTTAATTTTATTTTAATTCGCAAAATGTAATGTTATTAAGGATTTTTAAGCTTCGATAAGAAAAAAATTGCAATCAGGGACCAAACAGGGCAAGATAACAGAAACAATCCTGAAGAGCAAAGGCAGGAGAAAAACAAGATATTATTCATAATGCAATTTATATCTTTCTTCCTATATTTTTTATTTTTATTGATTTTATATTTCAGGAGCGCTCGTAATTGTAGCCTCCAAGGAAGAATGCCGGATATGACTCAGATACCTCAGCTGATATACATGTATGATTTAAGCTCAACATGTGTGCAATACTTGCATACATATGTATTTAGCTATGTTGAATTTAATCTTACTTCTTCATATTTGAAATTTTACTTGGATTATCATTTCAGAGATCTTAGCTGGAACCAGCTGACAGGGCCCCTGCCAACAAACAAATTCTCGACCAATATTACAACCATGTAGATACATTTTTTTATTTTTTGCTGTAATTATAATTTCCTATTTCATAAATTATAACATCTTTATCGACTAAAATTTACTAATTTTCGTTCTAGTGATCTTTCATATAATAAGCTCAATGGCAGCATTCCTGATTTTTCTGGTCTTCCTAATCTACAGCTCCTGTAAGATCAAACTTTTCTAATGCGCTATTGTTTATTTAATTAATTGAAGAATTAATCTTTCGCTCCCCTGAAAGAAATATTAATATGGATTTTACTACTCCCAGGGCATTAGAGAATAACTTGTTTGAAGGTTCTCTACCTTCACACATATGGGATAATATGGCATATTCTGCGAACAAGAGTCTTGTCTTGTATGATTCTAAGGACAAATTTCTTTATTTTTTACTTTTAACTACCCACTTAAAGTACTTATAATATCCATGTGCTAAAAATTTAGGGATTTTCAAAATAATTTGCTGACAGATATCCCAGCAGATTTTGATCCTCCGGCAAATGTCTCTGTTTTGTATGTACTTCTCGTATCGTTTTTTCAAGTCTTTTCATTCTCTTTTCAATAGTTTGTCCAAGAATTTCACCAATTAAAAATGTAAATTTCTATTTTTACATTTTACAGATTGTCTGGAAATCCTATATGTTCAAACTCTACATTATCAAATAAAGTGGGAGGATCATGCCAATTTCAATTGAAAACCAAGGCCTCTGGATCTGAACAAAACTATTCAGTAAATCACGAGCCATGCCCTTCAGAACGAAATTATATATATGAATACAATCCATCATCCTCACTCAATCATTACTGTGCGGTCCCTCTTGGGGTTGGGATGCGATTAAAGAGCCCTGCAATCTCTGATTTCCGCCCTTACTTGGCATATTTCAAGAAAAATCTGTCAGGCTTGCTGAACATTCATGCAGACCAGTTGTACATTGTACGGTTCACATGGGAAATAGGTCCTAGGTTGAATATGCAGCTGAAAATTTTTCCAAGTAATGCCAGCTTGTTTAATGTGAGTGAGATTATTCGCCTGAGGCGCATGCTTGCTGGATGGGAAATTACATTGTCAGATATATTCGGGCCTTACGAGTTATTGTACTTCACACTTGGTCCTTATGCTAATGGTATGTAATTTTAACCAATGACAATGATCCCAACCTGAATTGCATGGAATTCCTTAGTGTAATATCCATCTAAGTGTTGATGGTTGCCAATTGGGTGCAACCTATCCCATAGCAGTATGAAACCAGGTCTTCTCTTCAGTATCAGTACGAGACTGTGTTTGCAACCAGTACAAACCATTAAATGCTGTTACTTGCAATCAAATTATTTCCAATTTTCCTTTTATTGTTTTTTTTACAATTCATGTGCAGATTTTTCTGTTCCTTAGTATTGAATTATTTTATAGTATTGATCTGTTAATTAATTGTGTATAGATCTACCAAATACAAGTACAGAATTGAGCACAGGCGCAATTATTGGTATCACAATTGGTGCAGCAGCAGTTGCAGCTTCTCTTTCTGTACTTGCCACCATTTTCATCTTAAGGCGTCGCTGGAGATATGCCTCTATGTCAAAACGTAGCTCGCGTAAGCTGCTTTACACTCCTCATTAATGTTTTTTAAGCTAATAACAACCTAAATTTTTAACTCTTTCTTTCATAGTGGCAAAATTTTCAATAAAAATTGACGGCGTGAAGTGCTTCGTGTTTGAGGAAATGGCCAAGGCTACTAATAATTTCTGTGACTCAAGTATAATCGGTCAAGGTGGCTATGGGAAGGTTTATAAAGGAATTTTGGATGATGGTATAGTAGTGGCCATAAAACGGGCTCATGAAGAGACACTACAGGGATCAAAAGAGTTCTGCACCGAAATTGAGCTGCTTTCGAGATTGCATCACCTTAACCTCATCTCATTGGTTGGATATTGTGATGAAATGGATGAACAGGTTTTTAACTAACCCAGTAAATCATGTTCAAAATCTTTGTTATCTTATTTATTGTTTCTGACTTTGTTACTATATATTTGTTGAATTTTTTTGACAGATGCTGGTTTATGAATTCATGCCAAATGGTTCTTTGCGTGATCACCTATCTGGTAATTAGTCTTATACTTTTTAGTTTTTACCTCATTGCATATGCAAATTTGTTTCTCTTTATATATTTAGAAAGCATTTTCTCATATGACAGATAAGTGTAAGGTACCTTTGAGTTTTGCTACACGACTAAACATTGCACGGGGGTCATCCAGGGGAATATTATATCTGCACACTGATGCAAACCCTCCTATATTTCACCGAGATATAAAAGCAAGTAATATTTTGTTGGATTCAAATTTTGTGCCTAAGGTGGCTGATTTTGGTATCTCGAAGCTTGCAGCTGTATCAGACATTGAAGGAACCATACATGGCCATGTCTCAACTGTTGTTAGGGGAACCCCAGTAAGTGAAAAATTTCTTCCAACTTTCAAGTGTTTCTGCTTGAAATTATTTTGGAAATTTTAAGATAATTTTTTTTAGTTAAGAACTCTTTCTTTTTTTCAGGGATACCTTGATCCAGAGTATATACTGACAAATCAGCTCACGGACAAGAGTGATGTATACAGCATTGGAGTAGTCTTTCTTGAGATGTTAACTGGGATGAGAGCAATAGTTCATGGCAAAAACATTGTTAGAGAAGTAAGTTTTCATAAATTCTGCAAAATAAAGAAATGACTGATATGCTGTTGCATAATAAAATGAAGATGGATATTATATTATGCAGAAGAAACTTGTAAAACTAAACAAATGATATTACAATTTGGAATTATAGGTGACTTTGAGGTGCCAAATGGGCAATACACTGGAAATAATTGACAGCCGCATTGGCTCGTATCCAGTAGAGTGCATTAAAAAATTCATATCTCTTGCACTTAGATGCTGTCGAGATGAGTCGGAGTTGCGTCCTTCCATGTCAGAGGTTGTCAGGGAGTTGGATGTCATTTGGCGAATGATGCCTGATGCATACTTGCGGATCACAGCTGACTCATCCAATGTGGACCCTGTAAAGATGATATCTTCTACAGTTTCTACTTCCTCAGCCTCGTCTGCAACGGGCAACACCTTTCTCTCATCTTATGATTTGAGTACTGAAAACACATAGTTTGGGTTGCGTAATATCACTGTTCGTTGAATCCACATTCAATTTCTCCTTCCTTATTTTCTGTTTTGTTTTCTAGGAGATAATTTGCTTGTGTGTTTGATGATGGTGCATGTAAAATGAATCTACAGTACTACAGTCTATCTACTAATTTGGTCCGTTCTAGTGACAGATGGTGTCTGCTTATAAGTGAAATGGAAATTCGTCCAAAAATACAGAAATGTATCATCAAAGAAAAGAGTTTTGACATTTGAATCCACAGATTGTGATGTACAAAATTTTCGAACATATGGCCTGTTTTAAAAGATCGTCATAAATATGTTATTCGAGTTACTATTCAGAATTTGATGTGATGGTACTGCCAGCACATTGAGAAAGCCCAGAAAGCAAAGCAGGGACATTATATTTCGTCACTAGAAAATCTGAATATCTGAAACATTCAATGATGACAGCCCGTAAGCAATTCATTCCCTTTCAGTTTCAAGCTAAATCATTTCCAGTATGAGGAACATATAGCTTGTGTAGAAGATGGACAGTTTGCAAATCAGATTAGCCAATGAATAAACCTGAGTGTAACTATCACTTTGAAGAAAATTACATTTCAACACCCCATGCCCCCTAAAAGGTGTCCAACAATGAAATGCACCCTGGTAGATCCTCCAGTAGACATGCAATGACATCCATCGATTCTGTTCTGAATGGCCTGGAAGCTGGAAACTAGCTACAGGAAAGTGTCGCATTTGCATCCGGAAAGGGTCAATTGCATCTGCACTTTTTTATTAGCATCAGCAATAAAAATTTCTGACCTCGAAATTTTGATTTGCACATATTGCATTAGCAATGCTGATGCAACAATATATTTATATCTAGTTTGCGGATGCAAGTAAGTGTAGTTATTTTTTCCTGAAAATGAATGGGTGGAGGCGCACCAAATTACTGATGCACATCAGTACTACATCAATATTCTCAAATGCAAATAAATATGATAATTTTTATGCTGAATTACATCAGCTCAACAGATGCAAATAAATATAATTAATTTTATTTCTCAACAATCAGAGTAAATATTTATAAATGAGCATTTTTTTTATTTACGTCAGCGTCTCCCCCAAATCGAACCAGTCGTCAGCGTCTCCCCCATCTCGCTACCTCTTTATCTGTTACCTCCTGTCTACCTCTCTCCCCCGATCTTCCTCGATCGTTGGACTCATTGGAGACCTCCCGGTTCGCCCAAGCGGATGGAGCGTACCTGGCTCATCTTTTCTCTGGCTGCATTCAGTTGAAAAACAGGTTTAACTGCTTGCGCCATTTTTGCTGCTTTCTATTCTCATCCAAGCGTAGTAAGTTTTCCGGTTGTGATTTATATTGGAGGATTAGCGGTTGTTATATTCTGCTTGCGCCATTTTTGTTTGTTGTAACTTGCAAGTGTATGGTGTGCCATTGCCGCCTCCTGGCGCGGCAGATCAGAAACAAACTAAAACTCCAGGACCTGATCAGAATGTCTAATTTACTCAATTTCTTTCCGGATGGCAATCGTTCTTCATCTTCAATTTAGGTCTATGTTTATACTTTCAAGTTATTTTGGTGATTGCTGATTGTTGGCTTCATAAAATTGTTTGTTTGATTTGCGTAGAGTGTGTTGATTTGTGAAAGGAAAGACTTGTAAATTGCGTATATTCAATAATTACAAATTTCAGTGTGCATTTAGAATTTGATTATGAAATGTTAATATGCTTTCCTTTCTTTTGTTATGTTCCCTTTTAAGGTTGAATTACTACGGGTAGTGTCGGCTTGTCATTTATATCCCATTCCCATGTGTTTTTTGTTTCACCATAATTTGCTGAGCTGGAGCTATGCACTTTAGTACAAAGAAAAAAATGAGTATCATATTTGTTAAATTATAAACATGTATTGAGTTTCATATTTTTTTGAACCACGAAGATATTTTTTTCAATAAAATAGAGCTGAAGAAAGGGAGCGATAGTTGGTAACAATTGGTTATCTTTTATAACTTTGATCTCGTCCAAACATTTTAGGTTTCTTTTTGCAGAAATATCAGTGATTGGGGGGAAGAGAGAGAGACAAGCGTTTTGTAATAACTTAAGTAGATGAAGAAAGAAACATACTTTGGTATCAATTGGTTTTTCGACAATTAATATATATATTCGTATCATTGTTGTTTTCTAGGGCAATGCTTGCCTGCAACTCTGATCTCGCTCGATCTCTCCCCACCCTGTGTTGACCTCTCTCGCTTAAGCCCTTGGCTCATCCGTAAAGTTCTCAACTGTAAGATTAATATTAGTTATTCTTTTTTGTTCTGATCTCTGACTATTAAAAAAGAAATATGCAATTGTTTGATTACTGTATAAACTTGGGTAGCTGAAATTTTTGTTCTCTTATAATCCATCAGTTAAGTTAATTTGTAATATATATATATGAGGTTGAATTGCTGATTTTTTGAATATATAACGCAGTTTGAAAATGTCAAGGGATCGTAGTTGGATGTATCGGAGATATCTTGCTGACAAAAATGTTAATCCCGAATTTTTGATTGGAGTAGATCGTTTTGTTGAAGAAGCTTTTAAGCATTCTCCATGTGTAATGAGACGAGATAATAGAGACCTGATCCGATGCCCTTGTCGAGTTTGTGATAATACCAAATTCCTGACAGGTGATGAAGTTAGAAGTCATTTGTTCCGTAAAGGGTTTACTCTTTTCTACGAATGTTGGCGATATCATGGTGAGAATACCGAGGACTCAAATAGGGTGTTAGTGGATGAAGAAGAGGGGGAGATGAACATGATGAATGAGATGGTGTTAGATCTTTCTTTGGACCAATTTTCAATTGGGAGTCACCCGAGGAAATTCCTAATGCCACCGCCAAAGTTTTTTACGAAATGCTTGAAGCGAATGAGATAGGCCTTTATGGGAGTTGAAAGCTAACAGGAGCAATGTGAAGAGTAAAGAATCGTTGTTGTCGATTATGTCTCAATTGTTGAATTTAAAATCAGACTACCAAATGCCTAGAGATTGCTTCAATCGGATGCTATCTATTTTGAAGAGTGCACTCCCTGAGGAGAACATATTACCTCTAAGTTTCCATGCGTCTAAGAAGCTACTAAGTGGTCTCGGTTTGAAGTACCAAAAGATTGATGCATGTCCGAATGATTACATGTTATATTATAAGGATAATTTGCTGAAAGATAAATGTGATATTTGTGGTGAGTCTCGATACAAGACCGACATGAGAAAGAAAAAGGGCAAACCCATAGCACGAAAAATTCTTCGTTATCTTCCTATAACCCCAAGGCTACAGAGATTGTATATGTCTCCTGCTACTGCAGAGCAAATGAGGTGGCACAAGCATGGTGTTCGTGAGAAGTCAGGAGTCATGGTACATCCCGCTGACGGAGAAGCATGGAAGTCCTTTGACAGAACTTACCATGAATTTGCAAATGAGTTGCGAAATGTTCGACTTGGGTTAGCAACAGATGGTTTCATTCCACTAACCTAGTATAAACCTGAACCAACCTAATATAAAATCTGACCTAATCTAGTATAAACCTGAGCCGATCTGTGTTAACGGGTCAGTTTTTGTAGGAGAATTACACCCAACTCATGACTGCAAAATATGGTGCAAACAAAGAGACATGGCCGTCCCTAGACCAGGAAGTATGGTTTCAAGCATCGGGTGGGAAAAGGCATGGCCATTTTTATGGCATGCCGGCTCTGATGGATTCCACCAAGTTCTGCCGGGGTGGACGATGCACACAATTCCCAGTCATGGGTAATATCGTTTCAAATGGCTCCAATTCGGTAATTTCTTATACACTACATTCCTTACATTATAATTTCTAAAATGTGTTGTTAACTGTTAAATGTAAAAGAAAGAGAGAGGATATGGTTGTATGATTGAATTCATTCATCTGTTCAATTGTAAAAAGAATGTAAACCCCATACAATCGAGTCGAAAAAAAAAAACCATAAGAATGCAAACCCCAACTTTTCTTTACTTGGTTCATGAACAACTTCTTATTTCCTATATTATTGTTTGTATTTTTTTATAGGTCTCAACACAAATCACAGCTTCTTCAGGTGTTATGGGTGCTAATTACTATGATGATGATGATGATGACGATGATGAGGATTACGTTCCGGACATGAGAGGAAATATGTATGATGACTCAGATTATGACGAGATATCATTTGATTTTGATGTTGATGAAACAAGTGAGGATGATGTGATCAGCATGTATTCTCCATGATGTATGGTTAGTAGATTAATTAGGTGTTTTTTGAGTTTATTTTGGAGAAATTTAGTTATGGGGTGTAATATTTTGGGATATCTTGGGGTGTCGAGATGAATTTCTGAATGTTGAATGTTGGCTTGAATATTTGTGAAATATTGGTATGGATTGGTATGAATGACATTAGGTCTGGGTTTAAATTGTGGTACTGCTGTTGGTATTTTGGGAAATCTGGGTTTAGGGCTTTTCTGAAAATGGAAGAGCACGTGATAGTTCATCTGTCTTTGGAAGCTAAATAGTATTATTTACATCCGCTAAAAGATACAAAAAAATTATTGATATCAAAACAATAACAGTCACAAAAAGCAAATTATCATCACTAAGAAAGATGCTAAAAGAAAATTATCATCACTAACACAGATGCAATAAAACAATTATCATCGCTTTGACAGGTGCCAATAAAAATAAATCATCACTCGAAACAGATGTAATACAAATATGCCATCATATTAGCAGATGCAACTAAAAGAAGATGCCATCATATTAACAGATGTAATAAAAAAAGATATCATCTAATTACAGATGTAAATAAAAGAAAATATCAATATTAATTGATGTTAATATTAATAATTATATCAGCAATTAGTTACCAAAAAATAAAAATATGATAACAAAAAACACATTAGATTTAGGAAAGCGAGATGCTAGTGCACACGATTCATCGATATGTGCCTGCAAAAAAACTAATATTTGCTTCGGGGAACAAATGCAAATGACAGTGAATCTTACATCGGTCTTTCCTGATGTAATCCAATGCTGATGCAAATAAAAAATCGGATGCAATAGATTATCACCATCAAGCGTATTTACATCTGCCGTTTGCATCAGCGTTCGGATGTTAAAGACCTTTAGCATAAGCTTACGGATGTAAATAGGATTTATTGCATCTGATGTCTCAGATGGTAGTGCGACGCTTTCTTGTAGTGAGTTTTGCGTTGGTTTAATCGTATTAGACCACAAATATTAGAGAGGACATCAGAGAATTGGATGGTTCCAAATGGTATTGGTGATTAATTAACATTGGATTGAAGCTGATAATTTTGATCAGCGTCGTACTTTCGTAACTACAAGTCTACAATACATGCGTCATACTTTCGTAACTACAAGTCTACAATACAACTTGCTTGGTAAATAAAATTAATGGTGAACCAATAATCGCCAAATGTCAGACCTAACCTTTCTTTTTTAATTTTTATTCTGAAATTATGTTATTATCAGAAAAACGTCAGACCTAACTTAACATCCATATTCAACTGCTTCCTACAAATTAATTATCCCTTTTCTCCGTACAACTGTCATCCAATCATACTATTTTTTTTTCTTTTATGGATTTGAAATTATGTCAGCGACCGAAAATCAACTCTAGGGGAATGATAACAACTACCATCAATTTCCCAAATTAAATACGATACATACGTAGGGTTAAAATATTTAATTATAACTCATCTTATAAGGACAAGAAAAGCGTAGGAAAAATAGATTTTTGTTGTGACTTTGGGTGAAAGTTTAACCAATGGTTAGTCGTTACAACCAAAACACTGGAAAAAAAAAATTGTGTTTGAAACCCAACATTTGCTGGATTGATGAAAAAAATAAAGAACCTTAGCTCTTTCTTTATAAAAACAGAGAAAAAGTTGTAATACATGTTAAATAGATAGCTAAATAGGGTTGCATTGTCGAAGAATGCCTTACAAAATACGGTATGTATGAGATGATAGGATAACCAAATTTGCTTGGTATCCTCAAGTTAGTTCATAATTGCTCTAAGCAGGGTTTTGAAAATAGGGTTCGAAAAAACAAAAAAAAACTCAGGCTTGAGCTAATCTAATTTGTTAAATGAATTGAATTTGAATTAGAATTGACTTAAATAAGTTTGAATAATAATAATTAATAGGTAACTCCTCTCTCATTCTCTCTTATCATTTTGATGGTTTAGCGGCACATTTTACTCATTCGTGACTCGATTTATATATCTGACACAAATTAATGTGGCAAAGATGTCAATGAAAATATAGTTTGTTGATATATTAATTTTGTATCAACTCTTGTATAAATCTTGTAGATGTACTAATTTTATAGTTTATAAATGTACTAAATATAAATGTTAAATCAAGTCAACACACATGTATTGGCTTATGAACCGATTTGAGAGCTAACTCGAAATGTAATGAGCTGAGTTTAAACTGAATCTTTCAATTTGTAATATTTCACGAGTTCAAATTGTATTTTCATAAACTAAACTTGAGCTAAATTCAACTCAGTCTAAGTCGATTCGTTTGCCTATTCAAAACATCGATATATATTCGGAACTTTTGAAAAGGAAAATTCAACTTTTTTTTTCTTTTTTTTTAGGAAAAGATAGGGTTCTTGTCCCACCATTTAAATAAAGTCAGTGGTTATTTTGGCGTTCGAATTTTAGATTTTAAAATATAAATAAAAAATAAGATTATAACATTTTGTGATAGTGTTAGACATTTCGTCATATGTATACGCTTTCAGACCAAGTCTGGATGTACACATTTGAACTTCCGTTGGTCAGGATCTCCTGTGGCAGTTTTGTGAGATACGCAATATGATGGTTTATTTGGAGGCCATCCCAGAGCTTTGTGCCTGTGTGAAGTGGTCAAAAAAGTTTAATATTATTGTAATCAATGAGGTGCTCATCTGTATTCACCTCTAAATTTATATTAGCAATACATATGAATAAATACTAACATATAATAAGTTTATATAAATATGTATTAAGTCAATTATAATAACACAAATGTTAAAGGAAATAAATATTTTTTACGTGATTGAATATCAATAAAATATGCATAAATGTTTATCTGTAATAATTTATTTTAATATATATTAAGTCAATCTAAAATTAAAATATTAAAAATAATTCTTATGATATCACAATATCAACTAACATGCATAAAATTTAACAATATACCAAGATCATATAATATACATTATGTTAATCATAATAATGAAATTGTTTGAAGAAATAAATATTGTTTATGTAAATCATGCGACCAATCACATGATCCGTTTTACCTTTTTTTCTCTACCGTCTTCTCAATCTTTGATTAGCCAATTTATTGTGACAAATATTTCCTTCATTTTAATAAATAAAGCTTTCAACTAATGAAGGTATTTTGATTTCTACAAATATATACAAGATTTTAGAAATATATCTGAATACATATATATGTATATTCTAATATATAATTTATTATAATTGATGATTATTTTTTTTGAAGGAAAGATAATAGATGATTATTTAAAATTAACATATGAGTTTTGGCTTCACAGATATCTTTCATTCATAGTATAATATATAGATTCACTGGATGACACTGGAGTGTGGACTCCAAACATTTTCATAAAATTGATATAATATTACTGTCATTTTTCTTTTCGTGCACTTCAATTTAAGCCTTCTGGTGTGTTAATGTAATGTCTTATCCTTTAATCCCACCCATTTTCTCCGTGGTAGAATTGTCCCTATTTCTTATCAATCATTTCCACTTGTACAAGTACTGCATAAAAAACAAGTGGCCCTATTTCTTGTCAATTATTAATTTTCACTTGTGATCGTCACGTCTGCTCTGCTCCTCATTATTATTATTTTCTTTTTTACCCTGATATAACATATGAATTATTTCCAATCCAGTTTGGGATCTCAATAAGACTAGAATATTTTTGTTTTGTACGGGGCAGCTTTTATGGGTTTTAGCATATACATACATGCATGGTCATTGTAAGGATCAGTTCCGTAGTCAGCTTTACTTATTGAAATGCCATTTTTTCTTCTATGGCTTATCAACAATGTTTTGTAAGAGAGTTGAGAGGTCATTTAATATTTCTGTTGCAGGTTTCATGGAATATTGGCCAATAATTTTCTTTTACATTAATTTTTTTCTGTCATGTTCTATAATTTCTCATTCTTGGGATACAATTCTAATTCGCATAATCTATGTCTCTATTTCTTATTAAACATGTAAGTATTCTCATGATTGATTGAAATTTATTGATTAATTTTTAAAGAGAACATAAATAGTTAAATATATCATAGATTTTTTGCGACATGATAGATTATAATGAAAAAAGTATTCATTAAAAGTAATACAATTTAATTTATGATATATATTTTCTACAAGATATTATTTTACTGAAGAATTTACCAAATTTGAATTATATATATTTATTTATTGAAATTTAATTATATATTTTTAGGAAACCTATGATTACTGCATAAAAAACAATTGGTTATATATATTTGCTTCTTACTTTGTTTGTTATCATATTTTGTGTCAATATTTTTCATAATATATAATGAAAAAATATCCTCTTTACAAGGTATTAGAAAAAATATTATATAATTAATTTTTTTGGCTAAATCCATTTACTTCATACTATGTTCATTAATTGCATAATATCCTTTTCTATATGAACTTTACATTGTCATGTGAATAAAAAAAATAAAAGAACATTATATTTTTGTAATTAATTAAATACAACTATTATACTTTAATCGATGTATAAGTGAAATTAAATTATAATCCATTTGAAAAATGAGCCATAACAAAGCATGGACATGATTTTGAGTTCATATAAAGTATATTTATTTGCGCATATAAGTTCATTCTCTTTTTTTGTTATCAATCAACTAGATGTTATTTTATTTCATTTTATTTGAATGTAAAAGATGAGCAGAAAAAGTTTCAAATGATATGTAATAATTTATAAAAACATCACAATTGTTATGTCTGCTCAATTTATAATAACAAGAAAGAAATCAAATTGAAAGTGATGATTAAATTACTATTATTTATTCTATTCATCTATAGTGCCAAAAGTTTTTTAAAACTAATATTATTTTAGATTTTGATATAGAGAGATTATAATATAGAAATCATCCTAGCTAAGTATGAACGATATACTAAGTAAAAGTCAAATATCTTTACCTTTAGTCTTTAGATAATGTGAAGAATTTGTGGAATATCACTTTATTGCTATTTAATACTCATAGAATTATCTCAAGCAAAAAGTTCAACAAACATGAATATATTAAGAAAAAGATGCCCGCAGCTTATTTTGATTCAATTGGGCTGCACAAATTGTATTATTTGCTAAATTAGCCTCTCAACTTATCAATTACATTTGGTTTAATTTATTCAATTCTATAATCCGAGATCAGAGACAAATGTGGCGTCACAAATTAAATTAAATCTTCCGCGTTATGAAAGCAAAAAAAAAAAATTGGAAGAAGAAGGAGAAAGAGAGGCAGTTAATTAGCACCCAGATCAGTTTAATTTGAATTCCAATTGTCAATTAGTTGAGAGATTTTAATGGTACTGAAATTCTATTTGTAATTTGTGGGGCAATTGAATATAAAAGAAAAGTTTAGTTGCCTTGGCAGCTTGTCTTGAAGAAAAAAGTGACACAAAACTTGAAACCAAAATTAAAATTAATCTTTTTATACAATCTAGAAGATGATCGTTTTCATTTAACTGATTTTTTATTACTTAACGATAAGTACGATAGATCATACGCAAAGAAAAATTGGACTATATCAAGCTATAGATAAAAGGATATATAGTAGCTTAATTGGCCAGGAGATATTAATAAATAACTTTAGCCACCGCTCCAGGTAATAAGTCGTTTCCATTTTTGACTTGAAAGGAAGCTCACAACATATTGTTTGACAATATGAGCATATGAACTAAGAAGTAAGAAGTATCTATCTTCACTCCAAAGTTTGATGCGAATAAATATGTGAACACTACTTTGACAAGGAAAAGAATGGGAGAACAACTTTGGAACCGTCAACGAAACCATCAATGCGATTTAAGATGTACTAAATTAAACCAATAAAAAAATGCTTAAATTGCGGAATCAGTTTTAATTTAGAGTCAAAATAATATTTTTCATATGAGAGATAGTAAGTTTGAAAGTCGTATGAATAACTCTTTATGAATATTTAAAAATTAAGTAACTTGAACTTCCATCTTTACTCAATTTTTTTTTGTGAAATTGCACTTAAATTTAGAGGAACAAATAAAACAGCCATCTAATTACTTGAGTAGAGAAATAAAGCAGCCATATGCCCATATTGTTTGATCATCTACTTGTTGTTCATCTCCTTATTGCTATTGAATACGGTTATCTATAATTTAGATAAAAATACACTGTCACGCTATATATTAAAACGTGGTTATTTTGATATATATTGGAGTATTGAGAAAAATGAGAAGTGAGGAGTTGGAGGTGAGTATCAGAGGAGGCGAGCAGAGATAAATTAATATTGCATATTATTATTATCAGATAGAGAGCGTATGCAATAAGACAGGATAGCACAGCGAGGTGGATCAGAATCAGATACAGAGGATCAGTGGATGGCGTCAAGCTGAAGCTGCTTTGGCGTTCCACCAGATGCAAACAAAAACTGGCTCTATCAAAATGTGTAAATTAATTATACTATTTGCACATATACATTGTTATGTTTGAAAAATTCGACGAGTTGAACAATAAATACTACATGATGCTAAGCAGCTTAGCGAGCTCAAACAGAGAGGTGGAGTCTAGTTACCAGCATAGTAACAACTTTACGATTCGGGAAATATTCGGCGAGGTCAAAAATTCGACGTTCGGGTATAATACGGGTATAATTCGGGAATAGTTTGTTTCACATAATATAAATAAAATATATATTATATTGACAAAATATTAAAAATATATTAAAAACTATAAAATTCTATATAAAATAATATATAATGTGTTTTTTTACCGAATAATTAGCGAATAAAACGTTTTTTTGACAAAAAAACGCATCGTATATCAAACTGACGAATTATTCGTAAAACATCCGGCTATGGGTGAAAAACGAATTATTCGCGAATAATTCGCGAATGGTGTTACTATGGTTACCAGGATTTTTTTTAATAATAATATAATTAATTATGTTTTTAATAATAATTTATTAAATTATAATTTTAGTACTAAAAATAACAACGCGTCACTGAGATTATCGCTTTATACAAAAGACGTCACTTTCAATGACGTATTTCCTATTTTTTTATTACTTTAAAAAAATTAACAACGTCAGTGAGATCAGTGGGGTGACACCTCCCACTGGCGAACAAATGTTTGTGCAAAGAAAAAAAAAATAGTGTTTTATTCTCGTTATATATAATTATTTTTAGTACTTTAAAAAAACGTTATTTTCAGTGGTGTCTTTGTAAAAAGTATTAGTGAAACTGATGTCTTTGCAAAATACCAATGTCACTGATGCACTATCATTTTAAGTATAAAATTATGTCTTAGTAAAATTTATTATTAAAATAATTAATTATATTATCATTTAAAAAAAATCACGCGCTTAGTGAGGATGAGGGAGCCACGACATCCCGCCTTCTAACCCTTAAAGCCTTGAAGAAGTGAAGAGTATTGATTAATCTTAAATTTACAAGACAAGCTTTCTTCTTTAAATGAATTTAAATTAAACCTTGGTTAAGAAATAAGAAAGTATCATCTACGGAATCAGCTAAGTAGATTCTTCGGAATACCTTCTTTAAATAAATTTAAATTAAACCTTGCAACTTGTTTTTATCAAATTCCTTACAACTTGTTTTTATCAAACTCCTTGGACTCCAAATGTAAATTAGATTCACCAGTGCATTTATCGTAAACCGGCATTTTTTAGAAAAAATATCCAACCAAAACCACCATTAATATATAAGATACATGTGAATAGTAATTGTATGGTTGTTCATATCCATTTTCCATCTTCAAATGCAAATACATATCGAGTAACAAAAGAGTAAGTGTGTTTAGTTGGCACTAGGTTAGTGCTAATTTGAAATACCGCGTGCTATTTAAATATAAATTTGCTATTAACAATTGAGGTTAGCTACTATTCTGCTAACACAATGAAAACTTAATTTAACAAGTGTTCTCGCTTATTAACCCAATGAAAATTCCACTAACCCATCTAAATAATATTTTATTAACCCAAAATAATAACTATTATCTCAAATCTCATATATCTCAAAATATCACTGACGTTACAATATTCTCAATCACTAATTCAAAAAAACACTATTTTTACACTAACACTTTCATCATCTCAACATAATAAATTGTAAGCAAACGCCGATACCTAGATATTATATAATCATAGATGAATATGAATAAAAATATAAAATATTTCAATAGGTGTTGTACTATTTGAGTACGGATAAATAGTTAAATTAAACTTGAAAGCTGACAGCTCAGAGCTGTTGATATATTTTTTTTATTTTTTATAACACGGAGTGTCCAAGATCTTTGTCCCTCCGTAGGGGCGGAAAGCCATTCTCCAAAGCGGGAACGGTCATTTTCAGAAAAATAAAGGTCTCTTTTGGACATTTCGTCAAACACCTCGTGCTCATCCCAACTCCACTGAATTTGGGAACTTTTTAATTTGCAACTAACACGATTACACGAGCCATCTCTCTCCGCAAGAACAGTCTCTTTCTACGAATTGAGATGTGAAAAAAATATCTACCTTTATCTCTCTGACTTCTTCCAATTCGTTCTTTTGTTCTTTCCTTCTCTCGGTTGACGCGCCAAAGTTTCATTTATTACTTAGGTTACAGATTGTTCCTCAATCCTGACTATATTGAGCTCGTTCTGGCTTTTTGTACGTCACTCTCCCGCTATTTATTACTCTCTGAAGGAAGCTAGATCTGGTTTTCGAGCTTCGAGCTGGTTCTGTTCTACAATGGCCTAGCATCTGGAGGTATATACAATATATTTCTATTAATTTCCAACTTGCTTATGCTTGAAAGAGTCTTCTACGCTCAAATAATTTACTTATTTTCTTTTGTTTCTTATTAATTACTGGGCATGTTTTTTTGTTTCGTTATTTCTGAATTCATAATTATAAAGCGAAGAGCTAATTTTCGTTTTTTTCCTTTATTTTTGTTCGTGTGTGAATTGGGCAGGATGCTTGTAGTTGTTCTGGGATAATAAGCTATCCATAACACTTCTCGTTTGAACACTGGTGATAATCGCATAATAAGATATGTCAAAAGCTGAATTCTTTCTTTCGATGATCACTTTGGTCTTTATATTTTCATCCAACTTTTTTGTTGATGGAGCGCCCACTACTGACCCAACTGAAGGTAATATATTTGTTGTAATATTTAAATACTTTTTGTTTGCTCTTTAATATAATTAATCATTACTAATTGAGTAATTGTAATTTCCCGGCTTTTGTTGGTTTGCGAACTCTTTTGAATTGTTTTATTCGTTTTCTTTTTTGGTTTTGTGTTCACATGGACCAAACAGGAATGGTACCTTTCAACTTTCAATTAAGCATTAATTTATGTATTGAAAAAATGACAAGTGACCTTGTTGAGCTACCCCCTCCTTCCACCACCCAAAAAATAGAGAAATATTTATATTTTCAATAATAAATATTATGTAACTAAGAAAACAAATAACAAAATGTTTTATATTTCAATAATAAATAAGATAAATTGATTTTATTATCCATGCTGTTATTATTATTATTGGTATATGATTATCACCCATGTTAAAGAAATATTAATTCCCATTCTAATAACAAATAAATGACTAGAAGAAGAGAAAAAAAAATGAGAAAGACATTTTAATAAGCTCAACTGGTATAACACCAGCTCAACACGTATAAGTACCATTAACGATATCTGTACTCTTATGCTGATAGCTAACTGTTTATTACTTTATTTGATTTTGTATTATTTTCGTATACAGTAAATGCATTAAAAACTATCTGGAGGGGCTTGTATGATCCCATGAATAAGCTAGGAAATTGGAATAGAGGAGATCCTTGCACGTCAAACTGGACTGGTATTTATTGTAATTGGGTAACAAATGATAACTACCTTCACATAACCGAAATGTATGTTCTGTACTTTTTATTTGTTAAAAAACCGTAATGCATTTATTGTTATATGTTTTAATTTTATTTTATTCTTCTTTTCCTTTTTGTAGACAGTTGTTTAAGATGAATCTTTCTGGAACTTTGTCACCTCAGCTCAGCAGTCTGCCACACTTAAAGATACTGTATGATGTAAATGCAAGAAAGATTTATTTATAACAGTATATTATTTTTATGACTTCTTTACTAATTTAGCTGTCATTCACTGTATGAAGGGATTTTATGTGGAACAACATAACTGGGACCATTCCGAAGGAGATAGGCAACATCACATCTTTAAAGCTTATGTGAGTACTTTTCCAAAGATCTTATTTATTTTTCTTTATTCTGATGTCTGTGCTAACAATCTTATGTTCTTCTAACTTTTTGTAGGCTTTTGAATGGAAACGAATTGTCTGGTTCTTTGCCAGATGAAATCGGGAACCTTCAAAATTTAAATCGATTACAAATAGACCAGAACCAAATCTCTGGTCCAATACCGAAATCTTTTATGAATTTAACCAGCATGAAACATCTGTAAGTATTTTCCATGTTTTCATTTCTATTTTTAGATATATGTGTCACTCTAAGATTTTTCTAATACTGATACTTCTTCCAGTCACATGAATAATAACTCATTAAGCGGACAAATCCCAGCAGAACTTTCCAAACTTCCAAGACTTCTACACTTGTAAGTGAACAGCAGAACAATTTCTCTATTTTCTTCTACATGTTAGACACTCAAACCAGATAAAAGAAATTTGATATATTTTATTTAACATTTAACAGGCTTGTGGACAATAACAATTTGTCTGGACATCTTCCGCAAGAGTTCTCTGAGATGCAGAATATAAAAATTCTGTATGCACTTTTCCTTTTTGTTATTAGAAAAACTGCAATAATTCCCTTGTATTGTCTTCTATGTGCAGTCTGTTTGATAAATTATTTTTCCATGCAGTCAGTTTGATAATAATAATTTCAATGGCACGTCCATCCCTGCTTCATACGCAAATATCTCCACGTTATTGAAATTGTGAGTTCAGGTTTACAATATCAAACTAGCATGTTACCAATTTATAGTTTCTTTTACTTTGCCAAAGTTTTCATGTTTTTGTGGATTTTAAGCTTCAACAAGATTATGCTATCAAGGACCAAACAGGCCAAGATAACAAAAACAATCCTGAAAAGAAAAGGCAGAAGAAAAATGAAAAATTATTCATCATGCAATTCATATCTTTCTGCCTGTATTTTTACTTTTATTGATTTTATATGTTCAGGAGTGTTCGGAATTGTAGCCTGCAAGGAAGTGTACCCAATATGACTCAAGTACCTCAGCTGGGATTCATGTACATTTTGAGCTCAACATGTTTGCTGTACTATGCATGTATTTTGTTATGTCAAAATTAATAATGCTTCTTCAAACTTGAATTTTTTTACTTGGACTGTCATTTCAGAGATTTTAGCTGGAACCAGCTGACGGGGCCTCTTCCAACAAACAAGTTCTCTACCAATATTACAACCATGTAAGAACATTTATTTTTTTCCCTTCTATTCCATTTTTGTGTATTCATTAATTCTATTGTCATATGTTAACTAACTATTCTTCATTGTTTTAGTGATGTGTCACATAATAAGCTCAATGGCACCATTCCTGATTTTTCAGGCCTCCCTAATCTACAGCTTCTGTAAGATCAGTCTTTTTCTAATGAGCTACTGTTTATTTACTTAATTGAAGAACTAATCATTTTTCCTTTGAGAGATATATTAATACAGATTTTACTGCTCCCAGGTCATTAGAGAATAACTTGTTTGAAGGTTCAGTTCCTTCGAACATATGGAATAATATGACATATTCTGCAAACAAGAGTCTTGTCTTGTATGATCCTATCGATAAGTTTCTTAATTTTTGTACTTTTTAATCACCTATGTATAATATCCTCTCTCCAATGTTTTAGGGATTTTCAAAATAATTCACTGACGGATATCCCTGCAGATTTTGTTCCCCCAACAAACGTCTCTGTTTTGTATGTACTCTTCATATCTTTTTTCCTTGAGTCATTCCTTTTCTTTTCAATAGTTGCTTATGATTTTTACTAGGGTAAAATAAATTTAAATTTACGTTTTACAGACTGTCTGGAAATCCTTTATGTTCGAACACTACATTATCAGTTCCAGTTGGATCATGCAAATTTCAATCAGTAACCATGGCTTCCGGATCTGCACAAAACTCTTCAGCAAATTGCCAACTATGCCCATCTGACCGAAATTATGAATATAACCCTTCATCCCCACTCACTTGTTTTTGTTCAGTCCCACTTGGGGTTGGGATGCGGTTAAAGAGTCCTGGAATCTCTGATTTTAACCATTACTTGCCAGCTTTTGAGAAAGATTTAACGGGCTTGCTCAACCTGTATGTGTACCAGTTGTACATTGAACATTACATATGGGAAAGAGGTCCTAGGTTAAATATGCAGCTGAAAATTTTCCCAAGTAATACGAGTTTGTTTAGTGTGAGTGAGATTGTTCGGCTGAGAGGCAAGCTTGCTGGATGGGAGATAACATTGTTAGATATTTTTGGGCCGTATGAGCTCTTGAACTTCACGCTTGGGTCTTATGCTAATGGTATGTTATGAACACTAACACTGATACAAAGCCTGAATGGCTTGTTACGGAATTCCTAATTGTAATATCTGTTTATTGGTTGTTGGTCGTTAATTTCTGTGCAAGCAATGCAGATGTGATCTTCAGTTCAGCAGCACTGCAGCAGATTTACACAAACCGTTGCATTCTGTTACTTGCAATCAAACTCGTTCCAATTTTCCTTTTTTGTGTTTTTTTTACTCTTTGCATGCACGTTTATCTTCCTTAGTAATGAATTTTTCTCTCTTTAAAGTTATACTGTTGATCTGTTATTAATTGTCTATAGATCTGCCAAGTAGCTCGGGTTCAGAACTCAGCACAGGTGCAATTGCTGGTATTGCAAGTGGTGCAGTTGCAGTTGCAACTGCTCTTTCTGTACTTGCCACCATATTCATCCTAAGGCGTCGCTGGAGATATGACTCTATGTCAAAACGTGTCTCGTGTAAGCCACTTTACGCTCCTCATTGATGTTACATTGAACTGATAACAACCTAAGCTGTTAGCTCTTCTTTGTAGTGGCAAAATTTTCAATAAAAATTGATGGCGTGAAGTGCTTCATGTTTGAGGAAATGGCCAAGGCTACTAACAAGTTCAATGACTCAAGTATTGTCGGTCATGGTGGCTATGGGAAGGTTTATAAAGGAATTTTGTATGATGGTACAGTAGTTGCCATAAAGCGGGCTCATGAAGAATCACTGCAGGGCTCAAAAGAGTTCTGCACTGAAATCGAGTTTCTTTCAAGATTGCATCACCGCAACCTCGTCTCATTGGTCGGCTATTGTGATGAAATGGATGAACAGGTTTTTTGCTAACCCAGATGATCATGGTCAAAGCTTTGAAAAAAAAAACAAGTTGATATTCTTTTCTTTTCTTTTTTTTTTTGCCAGATGCTGGTTTATGAATTCATGCCAAATGGTACTTTGCGTGATCATCTTTCTGGTAATTAATCTTGTTCTCTTTAGTTTTAACCTAAATGCATATGCAAATTTAATTTTTTTTATGTCTATATTTAAAAAGCATTTTCTCATATAACAGATAAGTGTAAGGTACCATTGAGTTTTGTTACGCGGCTTCATATTGCACTGGGGTCATCCAAGGGAATACTATATCTGCATACTGAAGCAGACCCGCCTATATTTCACCGAGATATAAAAGCAACTAATATTTTGTTGGATTCTAAGTTTGTACCCAAGGTGGCTGATTTCGGTCTCTCGAGGCTTGCACCTGTACCAGACATTGAAGGAACCTTACCTGGCCATGTCTCAACTGTTGTCAAGGGAACCCCTGTAAGTGAAAACTTATCCCTATTTCCTTCTCCAAGTATACCATTTTAATGTTATTACTCTAGCCATTTGAACCAAGCTCATTCTTCTCAATCAGCAACTATTTTTTTCCTTTTTCAGGGATACCTTGATCCAGAGTATTTCCTGACACATAAGCTGACAGATAAGAGTGATGTATACAGCCTTGGAGTCGTCTTTCTCGAGCTGATAACTGGGTTGAGACCAATAGCTCACGGCAAAAACATTGTTAGAGAAGTAAGATGCTAGTTCCATATATTCTACAAAATTGAGGAATGACTAATATTTGTCACATAATTTAAAGATGGATTTCATATTTGCCGGAGGAAACTTTTAAATTTATACCAAGTGATGTTACAATTTTGGGATTATAGGTGACTTTGAAGTGCCAGTCGGGCAACACACTGGAAATAGTTGACAGCCGCATGGACTCGTATTCAATAGAGTGCATCCAAAAATTCATCTCTCTTGCACTTAGATGCTGCCGGGATGAGACAGATTTGCGTCCTTCCATGTCAGAGGTTGTCAGGGAGTTGGAGGCCATTTGGCATATGATGCCTGATGCATACTTGTTGACCACAACTGACTCGTCCGATGGGAACCCTGCAAAGATGATGTGTTCTACTTCCTCAGTCTCGTCTGTGATGGGCAACACATTTCTCTCGTCTAATGAGTTTAGTGAAAACACAGAGAGTGGGTTGCGTGATATCACTGCCCGTTGAATCCGTAAATTTCAGATCCATCTTCCTTTCTTTGGTTTTGTTTTCTAGGAGGATAGTTTGCTTGTGTGTTTAATGACAATGCATGTAAAGTGCACATTCTATCAATAGGTCTGCTCTAGTGACAGATGCTGTATGGTTTATAAGTGAAACAGAAATTTTGTACAATAGATAGAAAAATGTATCATCAAAGAAAGAGTTTTGAACCACAGGTTAGAGTTGACAGCCGCATTAACTCGTATTCAATAGAGTGTATCCATAAATTATCTCTTGCACTTAGATGCTGCCAGGATGAGAAACAAGGGCGTACATTACATAAATTTGCCAATTGCCAGCATATTGAGAAGTCTAAGGAGAGAAACAAGGGCGCATTTATTTTCATAATTAGAAAATCTGAGGATTTGAAAATATCCGAAATTGCGTAGACAAGAATCTGCTGTCAGGAGCTGGACAAATTGAACGATATGAAAATACACCTTATGGGCCGCAAGCCCGCAGCCCAAATCATTATTTCAGTCCGAAATTTCGCCAATGTTCAGATTCTCTTAATTCTACCCAAAGTAGGCAAGTAATATGGTGGAAACTTCAAATCAACTTGCCATCTTTAGACTTTAGAGGGGCACCTACCAGATAGCAAGATCAGTCGGTGCATGCGATCAAAATTAGAGATGGCAACGGACCAGATAGATGGATAAAACGTCAATCTCGTGGTCCGATTCGTCCATCAAAATCACATATCCGTCCTGTCTAGCCCATATCTCCGATCCTTAAAATCTCGACACGTCCTGCTTGCGGGGCAAATTTTTTTGACCCGGCCCGGCCCGGCCCGTCCAGACTCGTTCTAGACGGGTAAACATATTTTATCAGTCGATTGATAATTCATATTCATAACAATACAGTTTTTTAAAATCGACTGATAAACATATTTTTTAAGCATTTTAAATTATGAATTTGAAAAAACTTAAAATATGAAAGTTGTAGATTTTATTGTTATGAATCTATAGAATTTTATTTCATATTAATATGATTTTTCAGTACAAAGTTATGATTAAAAAAATATTCAGAGATCTAAAATTTTTTAGCAACAAATCTTTATAATATGAATTTTTGAGATTTATATGTTCTGTTTTTAAAAGAAATCAAAATATAAAAATGATAGATATAGTTATCATAATTTTAAAGAAATTATTTTTGTATTAATTGAATTTTTGAGTTAAAAGATATGACTAAAAAAGTATCGAGGGGTCTATTGAATTACATTATTCATATTTATAAATTTTAAAAATATTAATGTTTCTAGTCATATAATAATATCATAACTAAATATTTAATTTAATTTAAATGATATTAGTGTTATATTAATATTCTACATAATTTTTAAAATATATTGATATAATATATATATATATATATAAATATATATAAATATAAATAAATTATATATATACACAACTACTCCGGGGGCGGGCGGGCGGGCTTAACTCCAAACCCGTACCCGACCCGATCCGTAGAAAGGCCCGAGCCGGACGGGTTGACGTCAAGCCGGAACGGATCCAAACGGGTCCACCAACCGCGGGCTAAATTGTCATCCCTAATCAAAATCTAACAATTCAAACATACGTGTCAGTTTACAGAAAACTACTACTGATTTTGATTACATCAGTCATTTTTTAGTAATGTCCCTCTGGGAATATGAATTTCAAAACGTACCCTTTTTCCAGTTGGAGAAACTGAGAATCGCATAAGCCGTGGAACAGCCTGTTGCTTTCTCCTTTTGTTAGCATACTCTGTTAGTGAAACAAGGAATTTACAGTAACAAATTCTTCAAAAATTACTGCATAGAATAAACAAATTGTGCAAAATATTAACCAAAACTGAAATTCTCGCTAGCTTATTATTCAACGAAAACAAACATCGTTCTCAGTTCTTTTAGATAGCACTTGAACAACAAAGAAAGAAAGAGGGGAAAAAATAAATTGAATGTCTTGAGTTATGTAACATTACAGCACCGCATTCGGTCATAGTCGCGCCTGTCAGAACTCAAAGGTACAAATAATTAGAAGGAAGTCCGTCGGAAAAATATATTATTATTTAGCGACCTGTTTTAGCCCTTTTCATTCCTCCATTGTCACCAAATGGAGAAACACTTCCGCTGGGCGGGTGGGGGCTCTCTTCTCTTAGAGAAGAATTTAACATAGCCAATTCTCTCAGCTGTTGTCTCTTGTAGAAATCCAGTGACTCATCCTGGAAAATAATTATTGAACATTTAAGTGTACAGAAATTATGTACTACCAACTAGGAATTGTATTAATTTCATTGTAATATATAAGTCCCAGGTTGCATATGCAATTGTTGGTATAAATTAGTACTCAGAGTACACGGCTTAAAAGTGGAATTCTAGGAGATCAGAAAAGCAGAGATCAGAATCCCTGAGCGCTTTGTCCTTGGTGGTACCAATTGGTACAGCCCACACAACACTACAGAATCCTTAGAAGCAACATTTGGAAACATATTCAAACTGTAGCCCACAAGGTGTACTCTCATATCGGAGAAACTACTTGCACCTATATATGCAGTTATAAAAAAGAAAGTAGGGAAATAATATGATATTGTTTCAAAAAGAAAATGTATTGTAGATAACATAAAAAGAAAAAGAAAATATACCACAGGCTTGAGTAACTCCTCAATTATTTCTTGCGCATGTCTCAATCTTGCATCTATTACATTTGCTGGTAGCTCAGCTTCGATCAATATATGTAAAGGATCATCTAAGTGTTCATAACCCGGTCTTCCTTTTAGTTTCTCCTCCTAGTTCAAAAAATAAAAAAATAAACAACTTATTAATTTAATCTTTATTGGAATGATCCTCCATATTGCATTATCATATATAAAAAGCGAATAACATTTCACATACCTTATCAGGGTCCTTAATTGAGCCTTTTCCTCTAATGTAAACACGACAACCGGTCGAAGCCTCCACCCTTTTTAATGAATTTCCCCTTGGACCGAGAAGCCGTCCGACAAAATTGAACTAAACCCAAATCAAAAAACATATTAAAAACAAAACAAAAAAAACATTTCAGTTTCAGAATGAAGGAAACTGTTTTTTTTTACATGACTATCAAGCAGTTAATCACACAACTAAGTAATTTTCTCGAACATCTATGAGATTGATATTCAGGAGAAAAAAAAAGTTAAGTAGACTTGTGGGTAAGAAGCTTAAATGCACGTTTTCTAAAATAACAATAAAAAACATACATTTGGGTAAGTGTCTACTGGTATTTCCAGACGCAAAATTTTCTTGACGATGTAAGAGTTAGGGCTTGGTGGTGCTCCTTGCCAGTCCATACCCATTCCTTGAGGAAAACCTAATCTCTGTTAAAGCAATCAAGATACTTGATCAAATATTCACATCTAATTACAAGAAGTTGAAAAAAATCAATCTATAAATAACTAGATGAAATAGAAAACCATAGAAAAAGGATTAAAGTTTATATTAACAATAGCTTCAATACCTCAGGATGGGGCCCACCCCACACACCATATCCAGTTCCACCTAGACTAGAGAGCCGATTGAAAGGAGAAGATACCGGACTTGGACTTCCGTGATGGATCCGATCAAAATCGCCAATTCCATTATTGGGCATCGTGTTTGATACTCTCATTATTTCTGATACAATACAATTAGAATTAATCAATTAATAGGTGGCAATTTTGTTACTTTCCTGGATAACAGAATTACAGAATCAATATACTGCTATTACATCTCTGATAAGACATGAACTCTTAATTAGCACTAATATAAATTATCTGGTTTGATGAATATCCAATTAGGCAAGATAATAACACTACAATGTAGTACCAAAGCAACAATCATATTTGATGGACGATGGTTCTATTATTCTTTATAGCATCATTTTTCTGGTAGAAACCATTTTAATAAGTGCCAATACCATCGTGTCCCTCATATGATGTAAGCTAATTATACCATTATATCTTATTAAAAAAATTCACGTTACAGTTTCAGCTGATACCAATCTGTTTTCAGTAATGAAATTATGAAAAGCAAAAGATTAATTAAATATGTTCAATTATCTCTGGTCAAATAACAGTATGATTAGCATAAGCAATTAAGAACTCCAATTATCCCTGATAATGAAATTCAATTGGCATATATCCAAATAATTTACCATGCTTCCTTCAGTGCTAATCTGGCAGATAATTTTCCGTTGCAAAGAGGATGATTATTAGTAACAAAATTTGTGAATTAAAAAAGAAAGGAGCTTCGGAAGCATCATGAATCAAGGTTTGTTCATCAATAAATAAATAAAAATAAATGATGAACAGAACACCAAAAATATAATCTTTTAAAAAAAGCTGTAATAAATCGACAAGAAAATACAGTAAGATACTAGGACAGCACCAAGAACTAATCACCGTACATCTCAATTACGCGATTAATGGTAATAAATATTCTATTAACAAAAAAGTACCTTGACTCAACAACCGGCTACAAATCGGAAGTACTTGCATAAATGGACCCAGCTTTTGATGCTCCGCTAATAGCTCTGCCAAGTATTGACTAAACAAATAAAAAGAAAAACACACAAATGTTAAACCCCAACATTTAAAAATCAAATCAATACAAAGATTTCATGTTTGCAACAAAAAAAGCAAAACTTTCTTCATCTCTGTGACTACCTTCCGATATCAGGGGTGCCTCTAATCTGCGGCGATAGGGTTCTCGCCGGAGAGAAGTTGGGGGTGGATAAGCCTGACATGGTTTGCTATAGTGAAAGAGGGGGAGATATGGGGAAGGAGAGACGCCAAATTGGGTTTGGACTGAGGCAGTAGCAAAAGCTGCTGGCTTAGATGCTATTTCTTTCTCAATGTAGGAACAACTTTGATTTGCAGAGACTGTACAAATTTGCTCAAACAAAAATGAGAACGAAAAGAAAAGGACCAAGAGATAGTAGTAAATGTGACAATAAAAATGTGTGGTTTGTTTTAGCTTTTAGGTTTTTGCTGTGGAGGCTGTTAGGGATTTTGAGGAGGCGAGGTGTTGGTCTTTCGTGGACTTTTCACACTGTCACTGTGTTGTGTGAGAGAGAGGGGCTTAAAGAGTTGCTGCTCATTATGCATAGATGCATTTGCCCTAGTATTCCAAACCCTACCAATCCAATAATCGTAGTAGTACCGTGTTTTGTTCAAATTTTGAGTAGCATATCGGAGGAAATTTTTTCTTCGCAAGGAAAATTTTAAATTCTAGCTGTATGTATATCATTTTGACAAGGATGCTTTTATATTAGCTAAGTTTAACAATCTTAATAACATTTCCTAATAAATTATGCTTGTCGGTAAGATTTTAGCATCATTATTGATCACGTATGTTATTTTCTGTATTTTGAGGGTCATTTGATACTTTTCAATAATGGTTAAATATGCAATCATCAGATGAGCAAATTTTATGTACAATTTCATTATATTTTATATGGCTGATATTTAAAATCATACGTATCACATTTAAATGCTGGATAAATGATGAATTTATTTTTAAAAAAGTTATAGTTGTACCTCAATGAATAAGCGTCAAATTTGTGCTTGCCGCTGTCGCCCATCTGATGAAAAGTAGATTTTAATAGATTAAATTACACGAATGGTCTTTAAAATATTATTATCTTATTAAATTGTTCCGAAAAATTTTAAGAGAAAAGTATTAATTTTTGTCTTTAAAATTTTAAAGATGACATTTTAGTCCTAAAGTTCCATTAACTATTTTAGTCATTAAATTTTTCTATCTACAATAAATTAGTCTCATCATTATCAATGCTCAAAAAATGAATATTCATGGTCACATTTATACTATATAATTTATCTACTAATACTTACAGAAAAAATATTTATAAATATCATATTAATTTATAATCATATGAACAATAATGTAGTATTTTATTATTATATTCATATTAGTTTCAATGCTAAACATGATGTTATGACACATGAGAATATCATTTTTTAATGAATGTTAAATATAGAAACAATTTAGTATAAATTTAAAATTTTGAGGACTGAAATAATATCTTTGAAATTTTAAGGACCAATTTGTTAATAAAGTGATATTTTAAGGATTAAAAAAAAAAGACTGATGTATATTTATAAACCAATGTATTTCCCTAATGCGCCTCTTCAATGCACCTCCCACTAATACATCTGTTTATAACAAATTGACTTTAAATTCGAGTTATCTCATAACGGACGTATTATATATTAAATCGAACAAATTTTATTGTCAATACATTATATTCTATATTTTTTGTTTTGTTTTGTGCGAGTGCATAAGCTCGCATTGGCGGTTGTAATTCGCAAGTTATTAAGAAGAGATAGCTTGTCTTTACGAATGGTATTTGTGCATATAATTTTTTTTGATGAAAAATAAGGGTCCAGCCCCTATTTATATTTATTATACCATAAAATTGTTGGTACATGAGATAAAAATATAGATAAAAAGAAAAAATGCAAACAAACAACTCAAAAGATTGAGTTGGAAAAGGTTAAAAAAGAAGTGAAAAGAAAGAAAAATGCATAGTGTCTCGTAGTCATATCTATGATTATTTGTGTAGTATAATTAGCAAGATTGTTCAATCGCAAGATCATTTGTGTAGTATAATTAGAAAGATTATTTGTGTAGTATAATTAGCAAGATTATTTGTGTAGTAAATTGAAGTCCCTATGGATTATGATTTATTGACGGTGAATTTCATACGAATTTACGATGCCCGGGGGACCTAGCTAAATCCATAAACAAATTTGAATGTCTTTCTCTGCGCATATACATAAATATAATAATTCGTTAGATTTGATGCAGTGTTATTATCACTCGTCATATAATTAATATTGCAATATCTTCTACGTTTGTGACATTTTCAAGCGGAGGGATCATTTGACAAGTTTGATAATTAGATTCCAAATTAATTAAAAAATAAAATATAAAAAAGATTATAATATATTGTTTAACATATAGTTAGTAATGTTTTAATTTTTTATAAACTTTAAACATTGTTTGCTCAACCATCAAAGACTCAAAGTCTATCAAAATTTATACAATTTGTAATGAATATAATTTAGTGGGCATTTGATGAACCAAATGAGACATAAAATTGCATGGAATTAGAAACAAAACCAATCTATAAATTCAAAAATATGCATTTTATTTTTTATATATTTTTATTATTTTAAAGATTTTTGAATTTATTTGAAATCTCATTTTCAAGATTATCAAAATAAACATCGTCAAAGTGATCCATCCCCTATTATAATAATAATATTTATTACCTATATGAAAGTTATCGTTTTCTCAAGAAATAAGAAAACATTTACATTATTTTGACAGATATATTTACATTTCGAAGTTATAATTAGGTGTCATCAACGAATTTCAGAATTGTCTAACATTAATTTGATGTATATCATCTCCATAGTTTCAGCTGATTAACGAGAAAGTTTCAGTTTTTGGAGCCTTAAGACGGCTATATATATAATTTCTAAAAGCATATTTCAATAGTATTATTTAATATGAACCTATTTTCGCCTAGTAGCAGCGAAGACAATGATTTTCGTATGAAATATTACAGATTTAAAATCCGAATAAATATCCTTTACAAATACATGAAGTTGAATGCTTCAGACGATAATTTTGTCTAAAAAATAGCATTATTCAAATATGTTCATTTGAATAGCTAAAAAAAGATCTTTTTTTTATGAGGATCGTCCGTTAAAGATTACAATGGCGGGCGAACTGACGCCAAACTAATTTTTAATTTTTAAAAGTAATTATTTGAATAAACTAAACATGTGTTTTAATCTTTGATCACTACGCGCATATGAGAAATTATGATATATGGGCTTCCCTTTACAATGTATTAACTATAAATTTAGTGATCAATTGTTGCCTTGTTGGAAACTTGAGCACCTTTCTGGATGATTATTGAGATGAAGTTCAAATCTTTATCCTCCAATATTGAAGGAAATATTATACATTAAATAAAAAAATTTTGGCCGCCTTACTAAAAGGGCATGATCATGCATCTAATATTTGCTTTTATTTTTTTACATGATTTGAGTACAATCTTTAATTTTATTTTCTTTTTACATGGTCTAAACAACTGAATGCTCATATGTATTAATCAAAATAAATTCCTGAGCGTCAGAAAAAAATCCTTTTAAATACATGCAATTTTCTAATTTGTTATTTTATATAAAAATAAGTCAAACTCATGATGGCATACGAATTCATTTAACTGGAAAGGATTGGATATATACCTTTTTAAAATGTTTTATTCAGCAGCACATTATTTATTTACAAAATCACAGTAATTTGTCAAATATACAAATTTTTGTTCGAGTATATGCACTAAGAAAAGAAACAAATGATCATTTTAGATTGAATTTCGTGATCAGAAGAAAACCTCAGTGGGAATTGAATTCGAGGATATTGTGAGATGTTGATTGAACTTTGCTTGTTTATGTAAAAATCACATTTTAGGACTTGAGAGTGTAGACGATAATAAATCTGAAAATAAAAAAAATAAATGAACCCGGTCGTAGTGAGGAGTTGTTATCTTCATCGAAAGACTTAACTCTCAATAAATTTCATAGTGGATGAAATTTTGGATTAGAGAGGTGGGGGAAGAGAAAGGCAAGATGGACTTCTCTGTCCCGTCAATTCTTATTCATACAAATAATTTGCTCTCTTACAATTAGTGCTTAGTGTTGTAATTCAGATTTTATTCTCACAATATAATCTTTAAATAAATAAATAATAATATAAATTTTTTAAATATATTTAATAAAATTTTACATTAAAAAAATTAGACACAATAATTTAAATGCTAAGTAATAATGATAATTATAATAATAAATAATATAAAAAAACATAATAATCTATAAATAAGGGTGTCAATGGGTCGGGTCGGGTCGAGTTCGGATCAGCTTATCATTATTTTATTATTTTTCTTGATTTGACCTGACTTGGTCCGTTTATATTTGGGTCAAAAAATCTTGACCCATACCCGAATTCCGACTCGATCCATGTAAAATAATTAAGTATTTATTAATTATTTTTATATAATTTTAAGTAATTAAATATTAATTATTTTATAATTAATATATAATCAGTATATATAAGCTTTAATTAATATTAAGTCACAAAAATAATTCAAAATATATAATTAAACGGGTCCGTTCGAGTCAATCCATACCTGGCCCATTTATTTTCGGGTCATTTTGGATTGGGTTGAATTGATCCATTGGGTCGGATCAAATTTTGACACCCCTATCTATAAATGATCATATAAAAAAGTTCGATCATTTTAAGAATTAAGATTCACGTTAAGTATATTACACACATTATTTTAAATGATGAGAGAAATTATTTTATATGATACTTAGATTAAAAAAATAAAAAGATTTAAACAAAATCAATGGTGAAAAAATGATGATGTGATATATTTAAAAAGTTTAAAAACTTAATCGTTTTTATGTATTAAATTTTTTTAATGCGATCTCAAAAAGAAAAGTCACGACAACTGAAATCGCACTTTCCCTCCTCAACTCTTCCAATCATGAACGCAAAAATAATTCTCTTTCCATTTCTCATTTGAACCCTCAAAAAGTCATTTTGATGAAGGGGTTAAAAAAACCCAAACCAAATATTTTGTATATGAGACTAACATTATTTAACAGATTTTTGTTAAATTTTGCATCTGGTTCATGCAAAGTTCAAATATATTTTTTCAAAATTCAGGTAATGCTGATTAATTTACAAATTCAAATGCATTCATCATACAGGTTCGAATAAACTAATTGAATTATTTATGATATCATCTCAGAGTCTTTGTCAAGGAATGATGGAGCGATGATCCTTGTTTCCACTGTTATGTTTCGAGGTGATAATTGGACGGGTCAAGTCAAGGTAGGGTTCAGATGTGTTTGATCGGGTTATTTTGATTTTTTTAAAAGAAATCGAGTCGGATTCAATCGGGTCAATTATATGTTGATTTTTTTCAGATCTTTAATTGATATCGATTGGATTACATATCATTTAATCTCGAATCAGATTAAGTTCAGATTAAATTAAATTTATTTAACTTTTCTAAAAAAATAAACTGAATCAGATTTTACTACCTCTAATCATGTTTAATGATAACTTTTTCCTCTCTTTCATTTCTTAAGGCTCTGTTTGGAGCTCTTCCACTCGCACCACTATGTGAGTGAGAAAAAAATATGTGAGAAAATTTTGTTCAGAGCTCTTCCACTCTGCCACTCGCACAATAGCGACGAAAGAGCTCCGAGCATAGCCTAATTGTAGTTAAACACACATATTTTTTTTTAAAAATGTAAAGAAAATATTATTGTTGATAACATTATTGATATTAATTTTATTATTTAAGTTCAATAAATTATAGATATTAATAATTTTATCACTCAAATAGTTTTGTATGATATTTTTATTGTTAGATTTAAATATTACTATATCTCAATAATAAGTTACTTAAGTAGAATAACATGGTATTATATAAAACAAATTACATAATAATGTTTAGTCTGAATAATAAAATATGAAGATATTAACAATATAATTGTAATATCAACTCTTTATATATATATATGATTTTTTTTAAAAAAAAATAAACGGTCCAGACTAAAAATTACGAAATGAGTCAACTTACAATGTGATTCGGAACGAAGTAGCAATATTTGTGTTGTGGCCTTGGGCTTGACAAATACAGACTTGGAGGGATCTAAGAAAAACAATAGGAACTCCTTGACGGAATTTTAATTTCTGATTTCTTTCCATATGTAGAGATGCAAATTTAAAAAAAAAACTAAGTTTCGCTTAAAATATGCTGCTATATTATTGATTATCGAGTGCTTGTTCACCGTGCTACAAAACAAACCGCATAGTACGTCGGTCTCCTGATTTTATGGAACTTAAATATTTCAAAAGAAAAGGTTTTATATACAGGTCTTGATGCAAACTCATCTCGTCCAATCTGCGCTGCAAGGTTGCTACATGATGTGACTATCGATGGTCAGTTGGTCACGGACAATAGATTGAAAAAGAAAAAGAAAAAGAAAAATTGAATGAAAGAGGAAAAAGATGGAAGAAAAAAAGGCCAAAGGTCCTGTAACTGGAGATAGAGAAACTCGAGTTGCATTGTTTTCCACTTTCAACAAAAAAAGGCAAGAGGGTCGAGGAAGTCCACATCTTGTGTATTTTTAGGCAGTCTTTGGTGGGTCTTTCTGACGCCCTTTTATCCCGCAGCATGAATCGTCCTATAATATAGGAAGGGATCACTTCAAAATGATTATTTTGATTATATTGATAATCAATTTTTAAAAAAATATATATATTTTTTAAAAAAATAAAAAAATCTTATAGATATATTTTTTTACTATATTGATGGTGATTCAAATTTTATGTAATTTCATTATTATTTTCTAATTCATCAAATACTATCAAAATATTATGCACTTTACAACGGTTTTAATTTAACAGTCTTTGATGAACTATCAAACGATAATGAAATTGAATGGAATTTGAATCACCACTATCTACAAATAGATAAACATACCTATAAGATTTTTTTATTTTTAATTTTTTTTATATTTATTTAAAGATTCGTTGTCAATATCATCAAAATAACCATTTTCAAGTGGTCCTTCCCATATATTATATTGGTTCAACCAAAGATGGGCATTTCTAATTTATTTGCAACATTCATGCTCTATTTTTCATATCAGAACATTTAGAACTTATAAATTATAGGTCCATTTCCTCTCTTTTTTTAATCAAAACTGGAACCTGACAGCACCGCTTAGTACTTACGTTGATGTGGCCTATGGTTGGACAAACACCGCTTGGTTTCTCACTTAAAACCGTCTTTTTTTAATATTAAATGGGACAGAGACAATGAGGAAATGGTGGTCCAGATGCAGTAACGTTTAATTTCTTGTATTTAAAAAAATTAGTAGCAAGTGCTACGGACTTTTTTGCCACTTTAAGTAATTGTCGACGAGTTGTAAGAATATTTTTAAGAAAAAAAATCATCAGTTTTGTCTTTCTAATTATTTTACCAGTTATAACAATACATAGGGATCACCTACAAATAAAAAATAAAAAAGATGCGTCAAAATCAGCTCTTTCATTCTAATTTCACAAATACCTACATAAGCAAATTGCAGAGGCAGACTTGGAATTGGGTGGAATAAAATTTAAGAGTCAGACATAAATTTATAATTATTTTCAAAATTAAGCATATTTTTATAATTTCTTACGTTAAAACTTAAGAGAGTAATTCTAGATGTAGATTTTACACAATACTTTGTGAATTGAAATAACTTTTGTAACTATATTAAAACTGAGGTACATATTTTATACTTTTTTGTCCGAAGTATAATTTTGAAATAATAATATAAAAATATTTTTCAGGGGTTATGGACCGCTCTACAAATAGTGTCTCCTTCTCTGCACATAAGTATTTATATATTAAACCATTAGATATTAAATAGTTCAATATTTTAAGTTGTAGAGTCAGATTATTTTAATTGTATTGTTTTCGATGTTTCGACTCAAATTAACGTTCTTCTTAGACAGGTAAATTTTTTCGGTCAGGATGTTTATACTAGGGATTTAGTTTTAAATTGAATATATTATGTAGTGTTCTTGTGACTGCAAATCAAACTATCTAGTATTATTAAAAAACTGTTTTTGGCATTTATATTTACATTACTCAGTATTCAAAGATAATGACTCTTTTTGAAAGATCGAACAAAATAAAAAAAAAATGAATTCATAGGTGTTATTAATATATTAAGATCCTAACAATTCAATCTAATGCAATTTTAGTGGTGTTTTGGTGTATGGTAATAAAAATACCTTAAGGACTATTATTTTCAGACTGTTAAAATTGAAGATAATTTTGGTGTATGCTAATTGTTTTGTAGCCACTTTGTGTACGTAACATATATCCATGTTTGTTATGCTGGGATTCAAATTTGAATTTTATGTCTGGATATTATTAATAAAATATTTTCTTCAAACTACACCAAATGTTTTACACAACCTATCCAAATAATATATAATATATCTATAAATATTACCTTTTGATATGAATAATGGTTTAATTCTAAAATGTAAGAAAATTTCTGAATATTACCAATTGAGGTATATTGCATTTCGGGAATACATAAATCGTGATTTCTACATATAATACCAATTATATCGTCGTTGTGGCTGTATTATACTGCCAGAATAAGTAATCTAATTTGTCATGTTAATGTTAAGATATTGAGTTAATATCCGACTTCTTATCCAAATGATAATGCATAAGAAAATTTTGCTACTTCAAACAACTATTCTTATTGCTCCAGAAAAATTTAACAGAAGAAAAGATCCGTAATTTTTTTAAATTAAAGTTGGGTTTCTGTAGAAAAATAATTATATAATTTGAAAACGACCCCGAATATAATGAGTGCTCATCCTCTACGGCACCGTAGAATTTATAGTTAGCAGCTTTTAAAGGAAATAATACTATAGATAGTGTAAATAATATTATGAATAGTATTTAGATTTATAGGTGGTGCTTATTATTGAAATCCGAAAAAATTATAAATTTTACAGTACCATAGAGGATGACCAACTCAAATATAACTACTATGCTTCTAGATCTCTTGTTTTCCCTTTTTACTTATACTGTTACTTTTTTTTTCCAATGAAGCATTTACTTTTTACTCACATCAACACCAACACACCTACTCTCTAATAAATCCCATTTGACTAACATATTTTTACTCTCAGTTCGTGTCATTCCTCTTATCTAAATAGACGGACCACCACTCGAATAATTTTAATTTCCAAACACAATTTTTTTTCCTGATTCCTGAATAAGACAGCTAGCGATATAACGTCCAGAGTTATTGTTGACAGGTAGTAAGTTGTGGTCATATTTTATGTATGGCACAAGTACTTGAATAGCGCAATAATGTCTTTCGTATCATTTTTCTTAGAGTTTGTTCAATTTCATATAAAAATTATATTTGGTTATTAAATTTTAAATTATTTATTTTGAATCATTCTTTTATTTTTCGATTAAAATTCTACTAATGCCAACATGACATCGTACATGAGCTATGCACTATCGTCAATAGGGCTGGCAAAAAACTCATAGCTCGTGGCTCGTTCGGGATCAACTCGCTATTGATTCGCTCGTTAGTGAACCGAGCCGTTAACGAACCAGCTAGTTAAGTTAATGAGCCGAGCTTGAGCTTTGATTAGCTCGGCTCGTTAGGCTCGTTTGACTCGGTAAACTATTAATATTTATTATTTTTATTATTTTTATTATGAATTTTTAGTATAGTAAGTAATTTATAGTATGTCATGTATTTAAACTATTATATCAAATTTATATGAAATATATTATTATTAGTTATTTTATTAATTTTTATATAAATTTTAATATAAAATATTATTAATTATTAAATAAGTCTTAATGAGCCTTAACGAGACAGTTTGGTTAGCTCGTTAACTTAACGAGTCAATCTCAAGCCAAAGCTTTTGGCTCGGAAGTAGTTAACGAGTCACCTCGGCTCGGCTTGGCCTAGCTCGACTATGCTCATTTACAGCCCTAATCGTCAATAAAGATAACAACACTAAATGACTAAATGAGGTAAGAAAAAAGAAAAAAAGAAAAGAAATATTTAGAAGTATAACTTTATGTATCTGATTAGAAAAATATTTTTTTTACAGTCTCACTGTAAAATATGGAGTCTGCATAGGATGATGTCAATATTGTTAGATGTTGGATGAAAATATGATAAAAAGATTAAAATTGGATCTATATTAAAATTTAGTGTCTAAAAATAGATAATTTAAAATTTAATGATTAAATATAAAATTCATATAAAATTGAGTGGCATCTCGGCAAATTTACCATGTATTTTTCATGTTGAATTCACGCAATTACACGAGTGCACTTCCCAATTAATTAATTCTCGAAGTAATATTTGATGTTAATTATAATTGATTTGTTCTACTTAAAGTTAAAAAAAGTATTATAAAAAAAATACTAGCGTCATGACTCATGAGGCATCAGCACTAAAATGGTTACTCTCTCATACAGATGCTATTTCAAACTTTAGTTAACACATGATTTCAATTTGTGTAAGATATCTAACTTTTTTATGGTATATATGCATTAAAAACATCGTTTTATTAGAAAACTATTAGCATTGTATATGCGTTCTGAAGTACTTAACATGTATTAATGTTTGAGAAAAGTAAGATAATTTTTCTCACTGAATCATTTGTCAAAATTTAACTCGGTTGATCCGGTGCCGTGCACATGCTGCCCCTTAAAAATGTGCATGTTTGGTGTACAAATACAGGTGAGAGGGAGCACAGCATAGGATTCTCCTTCTCTGGAGAGAGAAAATAGGCATTGCACGTTGAGAATGGCAGAGACAGGGAGAGGTTGAGGTTGAGAGGGTCTCGGGCCAAACCAAACACAAAAAAGCTCCTCTGTGTTCCCTTCGTACCTTTGAACATCATCTCACCTCATCATTTTACAACTTGGAATATTTCTTTTTGCCTTTTCCACCTCAAAATAGGGTGAAATGATATCTGGCACAGCCTAAGTCAGAAATTTACCATCAGAATTCAGAAAGTCCAATACTCCAAAATCTTGTAAAATAAAAATAAAAATTTAGCAAGGCATATTTAGTTATTTACAATAAAGCAGACCATTCATTAATGGAAGGGTTGTAACAATAATTTTTTTTTTCTCAAATGATTAAAAAAGCATCACATGTAATTCACAATTCCTTTGTTCCTCTGTTTATTAACATAATTTTTCTACGGTTTAAAATGTTAATTCATATATCAGATATACTAAGAAAAGCCTTTCACTAGTAGTTTTTTTCTTGATCCGATGTCGCTTCATGGACTGGATATTGTTTAGCAGAATGTTCATCTTTTGCAGATTCCACATAATATAACTTATAAATGTTACAGATATAATTCATCTTTTGCAGATTCTACTTAATATAACTTATAAATATTATTAGATATAGTCTGAGCACTAATACAATCAAAGAAAGAATCTAAGTCAAATAATAACTGGTCTATTTTAGATGTTTATATCAGTTGATTTCAGGGATTTATGCCAATAGAATTTAGAAAATTATAGCATTAAATTTCAGAGTTTTATACATGTTTAATTTTTAGGGTTTTATATCAATTCAGTTTTCAGGGGTCAATTTACCCTTATGAATTTTTTTATAAATAACTTTATAATTATGTATATTTTCAGAAAATAATTAGTATTGAAAAAAATTAATTTTAATCCCCCTAAAAATTCAATTTTTCACCCTTCTAAGTCTGACTCCATAGTCCATCCTGTTTATTATGGTAATTTTGACAACTTCAGCCGGGACCAAAGAGCTCTAACAAGTAATAACAGTGTACTACGGCACTATGGACTGTAACAATGAGGATCCTTGGAATTTTATTTTTCATAATTTATGAAATTTGGAAGATAATCACTTAATGAGGGTCGCCGAACTCAAAGTGACTTTTTTATAACATTTTGCGGTACTGAAAGCGCTATAAACAAGTTTATATTGGTGGATATCTAGTTATTAACTTATGCATTTAATATTAAAGAATTTTACTCCAATAATCTCACTTAATATAATCATTTTAAATCAAATTTAGAAAATAAACGGTTGTGGTTTGATCTTTTAATTTTTAGTGGGATAATTGCAGCACACCCTTTTTTTATTTGCTATCGGATCGGCAATTGAATAGCTACTACCATGAATGATGAATTACTTATTCGAACTGCATGTGTCTTTTATTTTTTTCTTCCAAGGTTTTTTTTTTTTGCTTTTACATACTTGCGGTTATTTCGTAGATAGAGTAATCAGACAATATCAAACAACAAATCATTCTAAATCAATAGTCATTATTGGAGTTTGTGAATTTGCTTAGTAGCCGAGTATTTAGATTGCTTTCTCACTCTTTTTTTTTATTTAAAAATTTTAAAGTTCATACTTATCTTCTTATCTAAAAAAAAAATCAATAGTCTTCGCTGAAATATTTAAAGTGTATATAATTGATTGAGAAATAATGTGCATTAAGCACTAATTTGTTTAGTAGATTGTAACAATAAAAACAACAACAATAATATATAATAAGGAATTAAGGGTAGTATATATTCAACTTTGTGGTACATTTTTTTTTGAAAAATATCGTTCAAATAAAAAAATCGAAAATAATTGATGTGTTCCTAATGTGGATAGAATGTATATCAAATTTGAAATAATTTAGAGATTAATTGATCATTCATTATAATTCCATTGAAATTCCACCATTAAAATTTTAAAATTATATGATGTGAGTAAAAATCTCTTTCGAATTAACTAAAATTTGATACACATTCTATCTAAATCATTAAGAACAAATCCATGATTTTGAATTTTTATTTAAACAATATTTTTCAAAAATTAAATCATAAGTATTTGATGTACTATAAAATTGAAATTACTCATATAATAAATAACAAACATTAAAAAGTATACTTCTGCAAATCAAAATTCACTGAAGGATGGTTGAAAAGAAATTACTAATTAGGATCTAGGAACAACAGAAAAAACACACGATTCCACACGACTAACTAGACTAGTTTACCTTGTTGTCATCACCCTACATGGTAAACAAGCATATCAATCGTATTAATTGTTTTAGTATTTATAGAGATTTGGTGCCTGTTTAAATAATGAATTAGGCACTAGTCCAGGAGCCTTTGTCACATTGAAAGTCTTCTGCTGGATCTTCTATAGTGCCTATCCAATGACAAATGATGCGGTTTTACTTGCGTGCAATGCAAATCTATATCGATGATGTTACATTCAACAGTCAACACTATATTCTGCAACTACAAAGTTATACAACGCAACAAAGTGAAAAAAGAAACTTTTAAAGAAAAGATACAAAAAAACGTATATATGAGATAATTTGTTAAAGTTTTCCTTTACATTTGGTTGTTTTCTTTTATACAAAAGTTCATATTCTACCACACGACAGTGCCCTAATGGCAGGTTTATATTTTATTGGGGGTTTTGGCTGGAGTCATTTCCTTGATTTTCAATATTTATGTGCTGGAAGCGACCCGATATACAAATTATTGCAAGAAAGTAGAGTAGAAATTCCCAAACTTTTGCCTCATTCATGATACATGTAGCGCCCACATCAGCAAACCCAACGCTACGGAAGTTATTTTGCTCTAGAGCATGTGCATATCTCTGTAATCCAAATTTAATAGGTACCTTTGGGGTTTCTTGATTCATGTACCAAATTTATTACCCAACTATAAATTATCGATTTCTTTAATATAAATCATGTTGTCTCTCTTTGGTCAAAGATACAACAAAGAAGGATTCTTTCTTTCTATGTTCTTAGCATTCTTAATTGAGGAAATTATATATTAATATCAAACTATAAAAGAAGAGAGATACTAATCATTTTTTTATTTTTAGAAAATATTTATTATTTATTAGATTCTCACACATATCATATTTTCTCGAGTAGAATAAACCAAAATAAAAACTCAATCTCTTATTCAACCCCCTCAAGGGACCGAGTTTTTATCTTGGTCCCTTTCAATTTTTATTATTTTCAAGGAATCGAGATAAAAACTCAGTCTCTTCCTTTTTTTGGAGAGTACAAGTTATATTATAGCTCATAAGATAATAGATATCCCGTACAATTATTAAGTGGAATTAGTTTATGAAAGTGCACTCTTCTATGCTGTTTCAAAATTATTTTTCTTTTTTCTTTAAGACAGAGAAGTAGAGAACTACGGGGTTCTTATCATAAATCAAATACATCATTCTCAAATATATGATTTTATACTTTACAAAGTTCCAACACTACTTACTAAAGGGAAGGGATCGATTTTTTTATTTCGGTTCTTTGAAAAAAAAATGAAAATTAAAAAGGACCGAGATAAAAAATTCAACCCTTTCTACTCCATCGAAAAAAATGATATGTGCGAGAATCCAATAACAATATTTGTTTTCTAAAAATGAAATAAATTTAAATGATAATGGCTCCTCTGCAACAGAATTAATTATTTATTTATTTCTGAAGCACAAACACTTTATTATTGTCTAACACTATAAATTGATGACATTTTTTAAGATTTTTAAGTTCCAAATATTTATAATATATCACTTCATACATACAAAAAATTATGATTTTTTCAATCAAATAATTAATATTTTTTTCTCTGATCTATTCGTTATCCTATATAAATGCGATCGGCAATGAGAAGTAATCCCATCCCATACCTTTCATTCCAATTGTAAGTCTTTTTTATCCGTGTACAAATATATTTTTCTTTTTGCTTTGAAAATTGTAGAGGATTTTCTCTTCAAAAGTATATAATTTATCTTTTCCGACTTCCGAGTGAGAAAAAAATATTATATGCCACTTGTGGGAACCTTTTTAGTTTTTAGTTTTTAGTTTTTACCAATACAGCAATAATGTTGATCACTTTAAAAGACTAAAGTGGTAATTTTTTTAAATCCCATCAAATCTCATGTTACCTTTCCTCCATCTACCTCCATCCGCGTGAAGCACAGTATTAAGATGAACCAGTGTGCCTACCAAAAGATGGAAACCCCACAAAATCTAACACGTTAGATGCGCGTTTGTTCGTAGCTAATTGGAGCAACCCGTTTATTTATCATTTTTATTACATCATCTTTATGAAAAAGGTTCATCGATTCGTCTATTCCAGTATAATTACTAATTAGACACATATTAATTTGGCTATAAGTAAGTTTCTAACAGCCACCATGCATGTATGACTCCGCATTTTGATCGTATATATATTACCTTTTTAAAGAATACTCGATAAGTATAATCTCGGACGTTAGCATAAACAGTCGAATATTAGCTTAAAACTTGCAAAAGGAAAATCAATTTTTTTGGCATAGAAATATATTTAGAATTTAATGAATATTTTCAATCAAAGGAAAATTAGAGCTGGCAATTTTTTAGTTCAATAGTGTAGCTCAAAATTCAATAAGATTACAGGCTATACATGTAAAGATTATTTCTTTAGGTTAAAATTTGCATGAAAAGATTATCAGTACTGCCGTTTTTTTATGTTACAAATGTCATAAACTCATTGGTAATTTATATTTCAAAGTTTGATATGATACTCAAATCTTAAATCCAAACCACTAATTTTGTTAGTTTTCGTGATAAATGTATGCATATAAAATTATATAATTTTTATAATTTATTTTATATTAAATCAAATTGTCATAAAATAAATGAATCCATTTAACTATAATTGTATCAATACCTTCATTTTGTGATCATTTAATTCAATATAAAATAAATTATAAAAATGTTAAAATGATGACATATCATATACACGCGTCTTCTATGATGCCAATAATTTTAATTCCAAATTTGATATGAAATCTTATTACAACCCCTCCTAGTGAATACATCCGATCATTCGTCATAGATTCTGATATGTTACCGCATTGATATGTCCCGTTTTTCGGTTTTCACATCGATACGTTGTCAGTAGAATCTATCATTTAATGATATCCGGACTACATAGTAATCAATGTAACTAGTTATTTGTTATTATCTTATTAATTTTGTGTGAGATCATATGCCTTTAACTCACAATTAATTTATATTTTAAAATTTAAAATTTAACATTTAGATTTGAAATTCAAACCTTGATCTTTTTAATTTTCATAATAGATATATATTCGTAAATTTTGAATCTCATTTTATATCAATTCAAATGATAACAAAATAAATGTATAAAAATCATATTAATTAGGCTCATTCAATTTTTGTATCATTTGATTTAATACAAATTAAAAAAAAAAGAGTTGATGATATTTAATGGCATATAGAATTAGTGATATTGGAACCTCCTCTTATGGTTTAACTAGAGTCCTAAGGGTGTCAATGGGTCGGATCATCATTATTTTATTATTATTTTGACTCGACCCGAATCAGATCTGATTACATTCGATAAACATGTCTTGACTCATATCCGAGCCGACCAGGTTACGGGTTGACCCGACCCGACTCGTATAAAATAATTAAATATTTATTAATTTTTATATTATTTGAGCTAATTATATATTAATTAATTTATATTTAATCTTAATTAATATATAATTAATATATATAAGGTTTAATTAGTACTAAATCATAAAATTACTTAAAAAACACAATTAGTCGGGTCGGGTTGAGCCGAACCCGACCCGACCTGACCCAACCCAATTCGAGTCAAAAATTAGATCCATACCGGACCAGCATGTCAGGTCGGATCGAATTCGAATTGGATCATATTAACTCATCGGACCGTGTCAGATCAATAATTAATATTTCTAGACTAGACTCATTCATTTTTCTGTATTATGTATATGTTCTGTGAAGGCGAGACTCGTTTATTTAAATTTATTGATCCCTTATAACTATTTGTTTTCATAATTTTAATAATTAGATTCTTATTAATTCATAAAAAAGATTAAAAATGAAAAATTACAAACTTATTTTTTAAATATATGAATTGATTGTGTTTTATTTGATGTAATTTATGTGTCATTTAATATTCTATCAAAAACTATCAAAATTATATAATAATTTTAATGATTTAAATTTTACGAACTTTGATGGAATGTCAAATGACACGTATGAAATTTAAAAACAATCAATCCATAAATTTAAAAATATATTTATAAAAAAATTTATTTAAAGATTTTAAAAATTTATATGAAATTGATTGTCAATATTATAAAAAAAATAATCATTAGATGATAAATATTAAATTTTTTTATAGGTTTATATGAAATTGATCGTTAAAATAATCCAGGACTTTGAATGGATAAACATCGAGGCAGACCGACAAAGTGACATCTCGCCAAAGAGGAAAATTAAAATAAATATCTAAATGTCCGAAGTATTTTTGGATGGGTGCAGCTTTTCTTGAATAATATAAGTTCATAACTTTTTCCTCTTACACCTCAAAAAAGAAAGAAAATCAACTTATTTCATTTGTTATAATTTTCCTTTTATTTCAAGTTGAATCACATTCATGCCACACTGCCGACAAAGGAAGCAGTTTTTTGGCATTCGGTGGTGAGACCGAGAATATGCCATACCATTCTAAGTTCCTCTATGGCTTCATCAGTGCTTCCAAACATATAGCTACTCAGTATTGCTGCTCCAAAGGCACAACATACTTTACTGCATAACAAATTGCAACAGTAAAATATTATCCTAGTAAACGAGGGCCACGTGGATACGGTGCTCCGGGTGGACCTGCGCACGAGCGGCGATCCGCTCCTGTTTTCTTTTCAGTGGATGCACGTGGTTCGTTCTTTATAATGTATGGACCGTACGGATGAATTAGCGGGTAGGTGTGCAATAACAGGTTAACCTACCCTTCTGGAAATATAGGAAACTTCAGAAAAATGGCCCAGCCCAATTTCCTTTTGAGCCTTGAGTTATTCAATTGCAATTCGATCTGTGTACTGTACATATATGATGTACCTAGCCTATACACTATACATCCATTGATTTTGATGCGAAATTTCCCAAATTACAGCTTTACCCTTCTTGATTTCACGGGCTGAATTAAAGCCACCTTCAAATTATCTGAGCCCTTTACTGTGTACTTTCAACATTGCACCTCCATTTGCTGGCCCATTAAGATCCAAAGTCGAATAATACCGAATACGATCTTAACCTCGTCGATTTTGTCATTTTCATCCCAAAGCCACCACAATCCCCAATCTCCATCTCTCTCGAACGAGCTCGATCGGTACCTGTTTGCTCTTGGAGAGCGAAATTAATGGTGAGACTTCACTGGCTAGAGGCGGTGCTCCCGCTTGCTATCATCGCTGGTATGATCAACGTCATGGGAAACGCGCAGTACTACATCCATCGCGCCGCGCATGGACGGGTTAGATCTCTTTATCTGATCTCTTCTTCCATCGCAAATAATGGCTAGGAAGAATTTACGTTAATCGATTTTGCATTGTACAGGTCTTCTTTTTCAAATTTTAGAAAGAACCATGAAAATTCATACTTTTACATATGATATCACTACCCCCCTCTTCCTTCAAAATACGTACTATTCAATTTAACTGAAACACTGGCATTGTTGTACCACGGGCCGCAGCACTATGCTTTCGATGTTCTGAATCTCAACTAGAAGAAGCTCCATAGGATTTTCGCGGCGGAGCAATTATTAATGATCTTATGCAGTGGACTTCTGAAACATGCGCTTTGCAATATTTTTGGATTGTAGTAAATTAGAGAGTACATCTAAATTGTGAAGTTAACAATCCCTTAATCATGTCTAGTATAATAATGTATCATAAGTATGCTGTTTTGGACATAAGCTTTACATGTTGAAATTTTGGAATGTATACTAGTATTCAGCTTAAAGTTAGAGTGCGTATGTGATTTAATGATTGTTCTTAGCTCTCTCAATTTGATTTAATGATTGTTCTTAGCTCTCTCAATTTGATTTAATGATTAGTAATGTGGATTTTTTTTGAGAAATTATTCTTGCAAATAAGGTGTGCAGATAAGGGGTGCAATTATCACTCTTATTTTGTTTTTTTCTCTTGGTGGTAAAAATGACAGCCAAAGCATGTTGGAAATGATATGTGGGACGTTGCTATGGAGCGGAGGGACAAAAAGCTTGCAGACCAGTCTGGCGATTAACTTTTCTTTATGGTAATTTAATTTCTGTTTATTTTATTTGCTCAATGCATGCAACTGTTATCGTTGTAGTGCACTTTGTAAATTACAATAGGTTGATAACCTATATAGTGGAATATTGTTGAGCCATAGCTATGGATGTAAGGAAGTTTGCTGAGACACTTCTATATGGTGTTTCAAAATGGTATAGTGCATTCAATATAGTCTCAATTTTTATGCGAGATGAAAATGTGCACCTCATATCAGTGCAAACTTTGCTTTTAATGGATTAAGTCATAAAGTTTCATCATTTTCCTTTGCTAAGGCCATGCTCCACAAAAGAGGGAAGGGAAGGAATGGATGGGACAGGGAAGGTGAGATGTTGCACCCCAGTTTGAGGCTACAAATTTGGCCAAGTTTCTGTAGAGTGTTTCCATATCTCCCCTTTTTTCCCTTCCAAATTTTAATGTTCTGGTGCAAGTAATAAGTCTGCGGAAGTCTGGTCATTGCTTCTCTCAGCTTTCCTCTGCCATCTTCTGGATCTAAGCCAGGAACTCTTATTCCATGTTCAACAAAATTCAACCTAAAACCTAGGGCAGTTCAAGCTAAGAAGGGACATTTTTCTTGTCTCAGCTGCTTATTTATCACAACAACACTTTTGTAATTAGTTTGTCATGACCTATTATTTTCTTACCCACACAATAACACATGAGTTTTTTACTCCTTACCCCTTCCATACCTCCCTTCCCCTTACCTTCTCATTCCTGGTTCTGGAGCACACCTTTAAGGATGCTGCAGGTATGCTCTTTTAGTATAAAGGGTTTCCTCCAAGTACTTTATTGGGAGGTCTTATGTGTGATTCAGCCTGATAGTTGTATGGTTTTTTGTGATATTGATAATCATAATTTTTAGTACAGCACATCCTTCATCTTAGTATTTGCCTTAAATTTGATTCTAACATGTGGCGAATGAGTCATTCAGAGCTTAGAATATCATTCCACTTTCATTATTTCACAGGCAGTTTCAATAGTATAGTACTAATTATTTGACATTTTGCCCCCTGAAACTTCAGATTGTAACTTCGATCCTCAAAAGTTTCAAATTCTATCTTATTGGAGTTACCATTAACTTCTGCTTTCGCATGATCGTGACATTGGCAAGCAGGCCTGATATTATGGTTGGTAGTGTAGATTGAAATATTGTTTTTAGTGGATGGATGTTGGTGTAGCTGCTGGCACCAACTTCCATGTTGATGGTTCATATAAAACTGCTGCATCTTCATAACTAATAAATCTGACATAGTCCTGCTAGATCACCCATGACACAATGTTTGATGATGTGTCAACTATTAAGAAAAAATATTATCCATTTTACCATACAATTCATGATGTTTTCGTTCACTTCCATAACAAATGTTAAATGTTGGACCAAATGCAAATTGGAAACTTTTCATGACCACAATGAAAACTTTGAAGCTTCAGGGACCAAATGGATAGTAATGGAGAGGAGCATTTGTGTATTTCACAATTTTTATGACCAGAAGGATCTTACGTCATCTTTATGTGCTATCAGTAGTACAGAGTAGTGTATGATTCCAAATTTAGGGATCAAGCTGATTATGCTATCTGTTATCTGCTGGTATGGCAGTATTATGAAGAAGTTAATGTATGACGACTTTTTAATTTGGAGTAATTTATTATGTTTTGATGCAGGTAGAGAGGTGCTTCATCAATGGATGGAAATAAATGCTCTTTTGGATACTTTAGAGACTTTGAAGCTGTCTTTTATTATGTTTTCTTTTTTGTACTTTTGCAAATGTTATGAAATCAGAAGTAATTCTTCGGATGATTGGTTTCTTTTTTTCTTCTTCTTATGACTTGTTTGAAGCTCTCTCAAAGATTGTTGTCTTCTTGCTCATTGAGCTACTTAAAATTGAATGCAACATGAAACTGAGGGTTGATTTGTTGTAATTGTGCTACCAAGAAGTTCATTTCCATGCCTCGATGCATTGTCGTGTTTCAAGATCTTCAAACTATATTCTATATAGCATAGTGATATTGTTGAAGACTCTGTGGGAACTTTTCTTTCCACATCAGGTAACAAAATGTTCTACTCTTTTCTTTTGGTGTTACGAGCTGCTATTCTGACAACAATTTTTGGCAAACAAAGTAGTCAGAAAATAAATCTGCTTCTTACTCTTTTTTGTTCCAAGCTTATTGTGCTACAAACCAGCTTATGCCTGACTAATGGTGCACGTCTTCTCCTATACCAAAGGTAACATTATAATGGTGTAAAACAACAATCAGCGCAAATTCGTTATTGCACGTGGGAGCCTCTCTGTAGCAAGACAAGTTGAGCGAATTGTCCAAAACATCTCTATGAATGGCATTCACAAGCTAATCCATACATAATATACCAAAAAAAAAAAAAAAAAAAATCCGTTTCTGTGCAATGACGAGGACACAAAATTGACAAGGAACAAAAATTACAACAATTAAATACAAAATGAACACAGTAACTAACTCTCCTGATTTCTTTTTTTTTTCCTCTTTCTTTTAGAAAGAGTTCTGTTTGATCTTTATATGCAATGAGGCAAACTGTATAATCACGCTGAACAAAAATCAAGGATCTACAAAATACACACACATCAAGCTGGTAGAATAGAAGATTGATGGTTCTTCTTTCTCCACAACTGGGGATCTACGCATCACACCGATCTGAAGAATTTGCAGAAACTTCACTGTTGAATTCTGAGTTTTCACCCTCTGCAAGTGTAATTGATTGGGAAGAAGAAAGTTCTTGGAAATGGGAAGGTAATTCAAGGGCAATCTCATCATTATCTTCTTCAAAATCCCCTTGCAAAGAGACCACATCATCTGAATTGAATTGATGAAACTCCACAATTTCCCGTAGGAACCGATTCTCCCGTGCGTAAACAGAGTTTTCATGTGCTAGTCTTGCCTTCTCAGCTAGTAACGTCTCCAATTGTAGCCGTATCTGATTTATCAACAACATAAAACATAAAACAACTAAATGACTAGAAATTCTAATATATGTTTAGAGGGTTTGTTCTATATAATCCCAGGAAACGATATAGCACGAAACACTAGTACTGACATCCGCAATTAAATATATTTTCTTTCCAAATTTTCCTAACTGGCATCTATTAAATGATTAATGACCAGAGAGGCATTTCCGATAAAACTGGGAGGACCAAACATATTTACATCAGTTCCTACTCTTTTGTAGGGGTTTACATAAAATTTCCAGGTTCTAAACAGACCGTCTTTGAAAATTTCTAGAAGTAAAGATGTGTTATGTATTGATCATACCAGATCTTCATCTGCACTTGTTTTCCCCTTCTCACGGCCCTCGCGCAGTACCTTGTTCTCTTCTTCCAACTGAGAGCACCGCAATTTTGCAAATGCAAGGTCAGCTTTTACCGTCTTCAGCTCTCTCAATAGAAGCTTTGCTTTGGCAGCCATTGCATTGGCCATCTAAACAAGTTAATCAGACCCAAATCAAAATTTCACATTTGCACAGTTTTATACCTTTATTAAATTTGGACCTAGATATGCACTTCTCCTTCTTCAGAAGAAGCAAGCTTTTTATATTTCTTTTATTTTACATGAAGTTCTTCAAAATTATCAAATGAAAACAATAAAAATGTGATGAGATTATTTTTTTTAATCTTTGAATAGAACAATATTGCTCAAGTTAAGAAACTAGATCACTAACTTTGATTCTGAAAAAAGAACAAATGCTGCTTGATGAAATACAATAAAGAGGGGATTCAGATTTCTTCTCTTTCATTTCTCTTGGAGGAAAATAGTAGCAAACTTTTTGTCTTTCCATAAGTTGAGAGGAATGGTTTCCAATACTAAAGAAAGCTGACATTTTTTTTTGAGAGAGAAAAAGTTTAGAGTCTAGCTTTCATTTTGTCTTGAAGGCTTGAATCTATGATCTCTTGGAGGCTATCTTACTCAGTTATCATTTGACATACTAGGTCATTTGCAAAAATCTGACTTGTTAGAAATATGTTGAAGTAACAATAAAACATAGGTCCACATCACAATCAAAACCAACACAAAGGAGGGCACCTTACGTCTCGAGAGGCTTTGAGCTGATTCTCTTGCTCTATTGGGCTCATAGGTTCCACTGAATCTACAATTTGTGAATTTGAAATCCCTCGTTTTCTTCTAATTTGGAGCTTCTTTGTTTCTTGGATTATATCAGCTGTTCTATTCTCTACCATTGTTAGTCCCTCCTATGATGAAATATTATGAATATAAAATTTGTTAAAGTCCAATGAGAAAAAGAAAAAAATTTCTTATATGCCCATAAAATTTATATATTTGCTTCCTGTCATCTCTGCGCTTGTAATTTAAAACTATTGACTAAAAAACTGAGCTATAGCAGGCAGATGTGCATTTACCTCTAGAGCATTCTTTATTTTTCCACCTATGTCTTTCAGTGCTTCAGAGCCTTTCTGAAAAGCTGGGTTATCTTGCCTTTTCAATCTTTCATATGACCAGCGTGAATGAGATGGCTGAAAATGTTAAAATACAAGGAAAGAAATCACCAAAGTAAACTTCTACAAATTATCTGTCAAATTCTTTTTGCAGTATATCAGAAAAAAAAAACAGGTCCAGTTCATCTTAGAAGTTCTGATATTACAAGTTTACTCAAGGAAGCTGAACATCTAATGGTCTTTATTTTAGAAGGAAATGAGAATAACATGTATTCATACTCCAGCATAATTAAGGGTGGGCACAAAATATAAGATTTTTAAAGCTAATGTATTCCCACCTGATTGGAGTCATTGATCGGCTGAGACAGTTCATCATCCTTTTGTGGGTTGCCATTCTCATCAAGCATTGATTTAGCTTTTCTAGCCAAAACTCCCCAAAAACCATTATTTGGCTCATTTTCGTTCAAAGGTTTTTATCGAAGTGTACTCGTGTGTATTGGCAGGTTGTACCTATTAGTAAGATATAACACAACCCATCCATAATCTCATATCTTAATTTATTATTTTGATATCAAACACAAAATGACCAAACTCCTTTTCAGCTTTCCATATTCTTAACATGTAACTGGTACAAAATGTTACCAAATCCTATTCCATCTGCAACAACAAATCTAAATACATGTTGTCCCGCCCATTTGGCCTGATATCCAGTGCCGTGTCAGAATTGACATAACATCTCGCTTAGCATTTCCTCAGGGAAAAAAAATGGACGAGAATAATAAAAGATTTCTCTACATAACATGATAAGAGTAATAATACCTGGTTTTGATCGATCCCGCGATCAGAAGAGTCGGTGAACGCGGGGTCACCGTAAGCCGAGGAGAGGGAAGAATCACGGTGCAAGGCGGAGGCGCGGATGGCCTGAGCGGCGAGCGATGACGCGGACGAATCGTCTACTTCCGTACGATCTCTGTACGATCGATAATCGTCGACGAAGGTGGCCGATCGCGTCATCACTTGTTTCCTCCGGTACGCCATGAATTCAATTTAATTGAATTGAACCGATTTTTTTTGTTGATTAGTTCTCCGCTCGGTCTGTTGAAACACTTCCCCGCAAAATTTTGGATGTTACAAAATTTCTCTATTTTTCCTTTGTTCTTTTTCCCTACTTTTTTTTTGGGTAACTAACGGTTGCTGTTTTTTCCTTGTTCCCCTGTTGCATCCCCGCCCCGCGCTCTTTGCAGCGAATTATTTTGGATACGCTCGGAACATGGAGAAAAGATACTGAAATGTAATAGCTTTCTGAGGAATAAGGTGCTATGCTCTGAGTGCAGGTAATCTGATGCTTCTTTCTTCGGCTGGCGTTTGCGTGGTGGCGCACTTCGGCCAGATCAGAGCGGGCCACCACTTCTCCAAGATTGCGAAACCATTACAGTACAATCATTCGATAAAAAATAACAACCGTATGATCTACATAGCTTAATCGAAGTCGTCCGATTTCATTAGGACGGCTTTCTCTTACACTGCTCCACAGAAGAAAGAAGGTAAGGGAAAATAATAGCTGAGAGAGAGGAGTCATACACTCTGATTAGGGAGGTAAAATTCTTAATATACAAATAAAATTAATATGCCGTATCATCACTCTTTTTTATAATTTATTTTGTTTAAATCTTTTCATCTAATTGAATCTAATTACTCATATATATTTTTCTCTTTCCTCATTTAAAATAAATGGACATGATATACTTGAGGTAAATTTAATTCTTAACATGATTTAATTTTTTAATATTATTCTTTAAAAATTATTATATTTAATTATATTATTATATACATCTTTAGTATTTAAAAAAGATACATGCAAAATCTTCTTAATGTGAAAATTATTATATATTTAAATATATATATATATATATATATATATATATATTTTTTATTTATTTATCTGAAAACTATTTTGTCAGAGCGAAATCTTAAATTATAGCTCTAGTTTTAATGGAGATTGTATAAAAAATGTTCTTCTTCTTCTACCCTTCAAATTATTTAGTTGTGGAGTAAGTATTTCTTTTAGGGATGTAAATAGAGCGGATATTTATTGTTGTTTTCACTTTGTATCTAGAAATTATTCGTATTCGAATATGAATTATCTTTATTACTATTCAATTCATATCTATAAAAAATAATATAAATATAAATTTAATTTTAGACTGTACTTTCCGTATAAGAAATAAAAGTATCAGTTATCAAAATTTATCTGTATACAATATTATTTATTATAAATATTAATAAATATATGTATTTAAAATATTTATTGTTAACATAAGTATGTATTTCTTATCTATATATAATTATTAGTATTAGATATTAATTATTCACTTCATATCCATCACAAAATGTGTATCTGTTGATTTTAATTACAGAAACCGACTTTTATTGGGTACACTCTCTCTTTGTGGTATTCCACCCCTTGTCTGTTTCTGGTCTAAAGATGAGATTCTTAGTAATAGTTGGTTACATTCACCAATTTTTGAGATAATAATATTTTCTTCTTATCCACCATATTTATTTAAGGTGGATTTGATTTTTAAATTTTGACATCTGATTAATATCTATATTCACAACCTTAAATAAGAATCAGACACAAATATAATTTCAACCCTATTTCTTTTCATAAACATGTTCAACTACTTAGCCTTCGCCCTTCTAGGAGACCAAAGAATACTATAACATTTTTTTTTTTGCATATAATGGCGGCATATACAACTCCCATCTTAATGGCGGATATTTCATAAGCTTGTGCATATTAAGTAGGTAGGTTTCATATTCTCAAATAATTATATATGATTGACCCAACTTATTAATTAAGCCTAGACAACTATATAATTTTTAATTATATTTTTCTTAATCCCCAAAAAACTTAATTACTCCCTTACACATATACTATTGAAAAATAAGCTCGGGCATACACTACTAGAAAAAAAGACTTTTATAAACGCCCATTTAACACCGATTAAATAGAAAACTAATTCTAAAAGGGTTGAATGACACGGTGATAATTTTAGTGAAATATTTTAAAACTAATTTTTATAAAATAACAAGTTCTAATGATAAGAGTATTGTTTGTAAGATGGGAGTTAGAGTCGTTTTCCATAAAAATCATCAAAAACTAGCTCTAAAAATTCTTTGAATTTTATAAAATCTATAGTTAGCACCAATTTTATAAAAAACGATTCTAAATATTAATTTTATAATAGTTAGCACCGATTTTGTAAAAAATTAGCTCTAAACATTAAATTTTATAATAGTTAAAACCAGTTTTTTATAAAACCGGCTCTAAACATTACCTCTAAAATTTTAGAATTATTTTTTAGCTAATAACTAGCTCTAAAGAAATCAACTAATGGAATTCCAGCTTTTTGCTCCCACGGATTGCTATAATTTTCAATCTAACCGTTCGTTCATCACGATCCGATGATCTAAAAACTAAAATTTAAAAATCTAAATCTCACGAATTATCACTCTCCATCCTCCCTATTTCATATATAAAAGAGATGTGAGGGACAATGAAAGAGAAAATAAGAGAAATGATAAAAGAATGAAAAACTTAAATCCGAAATCTGACCATCTCAACTTCAAACCACCATAACTTTTGATAGAAACCCGATTGAGACGTTCTATGCGGCTACAAAAATCTTACGACGAGATCTACATGGTTAGTGGCTTTTGGACGTTATGACCATTTTTGGGTCTAAAAACCGCGTTTGAAGATCTGTTTTTTTTTTTTCATTTTTTTTTTTTTTTTTCGTAAAATTGTATAGATAGAAAATTGTGTATATAGATAGGAAATTTATCATATTTTTCTTAGTATATAAATTGTATGTAATTATTTTATTATTAAAATATATTTTATTAGTTAATGGTTATGACCTGATGATTGAAACTATTTAATCAAAATTTAGAGAAAATTGTTCAAAAAAATAAAATAACAAATCAAAATTATTGATTTCTGTTGTAAATGCACAATAAAAATAATACAGCATTCTAAATCATAAATAATAAAAAAATGCATAGCATTCTAATTCATAAATAATAATAAAAGATTTTAGAGCCGATTTTTTAAAATAATCGGTTCCAAATCAAGCTTTAGAGCCGATTATTTCAAAAATTTGGTTCTAAATCATAAATAATAAAAAAAAGTTTTAGAGCCATTTTTTTGAAATAACCGGCTTCAATTGAAAAATGTTAATTAGAGCCGGTTTTTAAAATAAAAGCTTCTATTTAGAGTATGTTAAATAGAGTTGTTTTTTTTTTTAAATAAAAACTTCGAAATATTGGTTTAGAATCATTTTTCTTGAGTCTTTAGAGTCGGTTTTGTATAATAACCGACTCTAAATAAATCAATTTAGAATCGGTTATTAAACAAAAACTGATTCTAAATGCAACTCCCAACACCCCTTTTTAAAGCCAATTTCTATAACATTTAGAACAGTATAGCTTTAGAATTGGTTGTATAACCGGTTCTAAAAGAAATTTTTTTGGTAGTGATAGACTAGGATTTACTTCTATCCACATCCACCATTGTCTCTTCCGATGCATTAGAATTTCATCTATTAAAATATGTTTTACACTTATATTTTCTAATACTTTTGACAACATTATCACTATTTTCAATATATATATATATATATTCATATTAACCTTTTCTTTATAATGCAGGTATTCATTATAAAAGTACAAATTAAATCTTCATATTGTATAAATCATACAAGGATACTTTGGACTTTTCGTACTACATAAATGTGTATTAGATAGTAAAAATTAACAGTTAGGGCTCATTTGTCATATGTTGCATAGTTTAGAAAGGTACTTAGCAAAATTAAAAGTTCAAAAACCAACTTATCACAAGATGAAACACTATCATCCAAATTTTAATTTCTCATACTTGAAATTTCAACTTAGGTAGCTCAATAATTTTTTTATATAATCTTATAGAATATAAATTTTTATTGTGTTTAGAATATAAAATTTTATCGTGTTTGGAGTTAGTTTACTATGGTTAATGATTTTTGAAAGATAACCCTAAAAAATAGAAAATAATAAAATTTGTATGACAAAAAAACTTACTTTCTAAAAATCATTAAGTATAGCAAACTAACTCCAAATACAATAAAAATTAGTATTCTATAAGATTATGATATTAAAATTTTATTGAACTACTTAAATTCAAATTTTGAGTATGAAAAATTAAAATTCGGCCGAAATGCTATCAAAAACACAATAGACAAACTCTTTCTCTCTCTATATCTATATATGATAGCAACAAAAATAACATACAGTAATTCAAGAAAACCAGAAAAATGTATTGTTTAAGAATTATATGCATGATAGCATTGACAAATCAAACAAATAATTTATGAAAAAATATTATATGAAAGTTGTTCGATTTTTCGTTCATTAAATCAAATTGAAAAAGAGTTATTATGAGAGATATCCGATTAAAAACTTAGAATTGAATTAGAAGAATAAAATTATAGCATGTAATTATAAAGGTACGATATAATTCTCGTAACTAGGACTTTAAAATGAAAATAGAATCTTTTTGTGGGTTAGATCACGTAGGTGCATACGTAGCAGAAATGATTTTTTTTCGTTATATTTGCTTTAATTATAATCACCCTAAATATATCTATTACAAATTTTTGTGATTTCTATTTAGTATTTAGAATTTTAGATATTTTAATAATTATAGTGGTGAATTAGATATTATGCGCAGAATCTGTGCTCAAATACTTTGTTTCATATTTAAACATATAATGAATGATTATATATATTTGATATTCTGTATAGAATCTGTTAACAAATACTTTCTTTCATATTTTAACATTCAGTGATTATATTCGATTATTATGTATAGAATCTTTAAAGTTATATTTTTATTCGATTTTTTATTAGTAAATCAGTATAGTCGGTCTTATCAATTCTTCTCCAGATACTGCTGTTAATATAATATAATATATAAGAGTCTGCGTACGCTCGATGGATCGTATTTGCACTTGAGGGTTCTATGATCAAACACTAAACATTATTAGTTCTATCAGCCGCCACAGTACAGAGCTGATGGAAGCATTGCATCTATAATTTCTCTCCTTCAAACCTTCCTCCTTCCTGTCCTTGTACACTTTCCACATTTAATAATTTTGGATTCCGTATCTCTTCCACACTTCCACTTGTTTGACAAGTGTGTCTGGTTTACTTTACCCTCAAAAGAGAGGAAAGTATCAATTAATCACAGTTCCTGGCGGATCTGACACCATATAGAGACGATGAATACTTTCTAATTAAGCTGATTCATGCCCGATTTACCTAGCTCACCTCTGCCTCCACACCTACAAGAGATCGTCCGGTCGGTTAGTCGCTTACCCCCATGCCGAAACTGTGATTCAATCATTCAACCTACACCACAAGGACAGATCGTTGGTGACATGCTAATGGGGAAATCCAAGCATAAATATCCCTCATTACATGGAACCATTGCCAAGAACCTCACCTGACCTTAAAAATCTAACCGTTTTGGGCATTTGACAACACTAGTCCGCAAAAACAGTGCCTTAATTTTGCCACTCTCTACCACCGAATCGTCCCTCTCAAGCGATCTGTCGATTAGTGCTGTTTTTCAGATCGACTAAATTTGCAAGAGCTGGGCTACGTCTGTGTTGCTCTCGTTAGGTAATTTCTGGTGGTAAAAGAACTAATTTCAAGTATTTACTGTATTTCCAACAACTAACAGGTTTGATTTGATCATCAGCGTACTGGTTAAATGAAAACAAAAGCAGCTGACAAGTACTTAAAAAGAAGATTTGTTTCTTTGTGTTTTTCTTTCTGCTTTAAATGAGTATTGTTGCTTTTCCACAGTCCTTTCCATAATAAACCCAGATTTGATTTTAGTTAAACTAATTGGCGTTTTCTGGGACTATTCTCATTTATCTTAAAAACTATTTTTTTTCTAGAAATCATTCAGCCCCCCCCCCCCCCCCCCCATCTTTTTATGGCAGGATTGCCAAAAGGAGTCAGTTGCTTTCATCTTACTTCTCACATATATATGCTATTTCTTGCTATTTGTTTTCGTATATTCCTTGTATCTTTCTTGCCGAACAGGCGGACGGATTGGCTGAAATGTCTCTAAGTATCAGCATACTTCTATCATGAGGCAAGCACTCCTTGATTTTTATCTAATTTAATTTCTAAATGTGATATTAGAATTAATAAAAATGACACACGGGCTTATACATAACTGTACAAGTATAACATTGCTAACAAGTTCTCTAGTGTTAATTTGTAATATTATGTTTGCGCCATATATACATATTTATGGAGATGTAGAGTACAACAAAAGAGGGCGCGCAGCTAGCTAGAGGGAGCTTCCTTCAGCCCACTCATGGATGTGTGTTGGAATTGAATTAGCTGCCGACTCATTGACTCAAACACTCGGTAATAGAATGATTATTTGAAGAGGAAACTGTTAGCTGGCTGTGTATATATGCCGAGTGGATGAGTGAATGATGCGGGAGCCGATTCTCTCCTTCCCGTTCTATGCTTGGACTGAAGGGAGCTCCCTCTCTTCTTTTTTCATCCTTGATTAATTTCTTGCCTTCTTTAAGTTTTAGGGTTCTATTTCCTCAGCTTTTGTAGTTTCTTAGTTACTATGAAAAATGTCTTGTTCATTTTTTCTACTTGTAGGAAAAACAAAATTTACATAAATTTGTATCAGAAACACACCAAAAATAGCAGAACAGAAATGAGAACTCGAAAACACATATTGACACTTCAATAAAAAAAAAAGTAATTATCTTTCGTCTGCAGTTCCTCTTCTGGCTACATGCAACTTTGCGATGGCTGCATGCCTCTATTATAAAATGATCATAAGTTTCCACCATTATACACAAGTTCCAGGTCAATAGGTTTTATCTTTGTATTATTAAATATGATTGGTGTTCAAAGATAGTGATAATAGTTTCTTTAAACGCATGGCCGAAAATCTTACTTTCAGTACTTAATTTCTGCTTTTCTTATCTGTTCTTCCTGTTACTTCTAATGTTTATAGATCTTTGTCTAGGCAGAAAATAATCATAATCTGTTTTTTTTTTCTGTGTTAAATATTGATTGAAAAATTATTGTGTTTTTCAGTTGCCACATTTCTTATATGGCTCTTCAATTTCAGATAAGAATTTTGTTTCAACATTATATGTGGAGGCAATTTTTACGCTTTGGATTTGACGAAAATTTGTTCCAGCTTAAGTTTTTTTTCTGTATACGCGCGTTATCATATGTAAAATTTTGTTTTTGGAATCTGACATCTAATTAATTCAATTGTTCAACGTATTAATTTGACAGTAGTCATAAATCTGTATATGCAAAAGGTACATTTTGTCTTTTTTTACTCCTGGACTTTTGTCTATATAAATGCATCAGTAGCATTGATCGCGTATATTTGGTCCGAGACTAATTAAAAACAAAACTGTTGTAAGTATTCTTTTCCTTTTTGTTTTCTTGGCCTCTTATTTTAGATCCTCAGATTTCGTTTAGAGTAAATTGTCATATGGCCTAAATTGATTTCCTCAACCGTTTTACTATTGGTCAAATATATATATGCTACGAGAGATTCATATAAGTGAAGTCCCTACAATCTCACATTTGTAAAATTTGTTTCTGAATTATTTACCAAAGGGATTGTACGCAATTACTAAATCAAATTATACTTCGAGAGTCCAATACTCATGGTATAGTATGCCACGTACTAATTAAGTTCTTGGTTAATTCGTGCAAGTTGTTATATATATTTTTCAATATTATATGCATACAAAAATTCATGGAACTTTAACTTCATTTGGATAGTCTTTAATAAGGAAGTTATATTGATCACGACATGTGTTCCATAGATTTTGCTATAGCTTATTATTCATAAGCGAAGTAAATTGAAAATTTTGTGTTTATATGCATATTGCTTGATATATCTAATGTACACAATCACTTTTTTTTTTGCTATTACAGAATTTAACAAATAGTTATTTAAATTTATTTTTTGGTACTAAAGTGATATATATTAAACACCTTCTCTTTATAAGTCTTTATTTTTGAAATATAAATTATAAGTTAAAAGCAGTTTCAGTTGGATTGACATCTAAAAATTTATAATTAAGTAGCACAATTGATAAATTAAATATAGTTAATTTGGTGACTTCGTGTAAGTGAAATAATTAAGCACTATCGTTTAGACTTAGGACTGTAAATGGATCAGATTCGAATCGGATTTTGTATGATCCAAATATGGATTCATTAAAAATTTATAAGATCCAAATAAGGATTCAAATTCATTTAAAATTTGAGGACCCAAATACGGATTTATATTCATTTATATAACGGATATCGGATCAAAATCGGATCATAATCAAAATTTATATTTAAATATTTATATCATAATTTTAATATTTAACATGAATAAAATATGTACAATATGTTTCATAAAATTATATAATTAATACTAAACTATTAATTGAATTAACTTGCATGATATGTATTTTTTTAAATAATGTGATATAATAATTATTAAGACTAATTTATCTATTATAATTATAATAATTATTTTTTTACAGAAAAAACTATTAAAAATTATAAGATAATTATCTTATCAAATTTATAATGGATTCAGATTTGGATTGTATAAGATTCAAATGTGAATCCAAAGAGTAAAAAGATTCTCTTTTAAGATATATACATGGATCCAATAAAATATAAAATATATTTTTTTAGATCCATATGCGGATCCATTCATGCGGACTCAAATCAGATTTTGGATATTTATTGACACCCCTGTTTAGACTACTGTAATTACCATTTTTCTTTCCAAAACAACGTTTTGGATCTATTTATCGCCTTCCACTGCTGTATATATATCTTCTTTATTGAATCCTTTACCACCTGCATGCCAGCTGGGTTTATATATAAAGCAAGGATAACTCCGAGGTTTGCACTTTTTAAACATATATATTAGATTAATTTAGTTTAATTAGTTTCTCATCATGGATGTGGTACTTAATTTGTTAATTAGTACATGAGATCGTAGAGCGGAAGTTTTGGTCCTTTATGTGCATCATTGATTTTGTTATGTACTTATCCGCATTATGGGGGTTAAATATTTATTAGTTATAGTTCATCTCTCTCCATCTCTTGCTTTTATCCAGTATAAAAACAGAAATAAAAATTGTAGGTCTATGTATAGCCTTTTCGGTACTTTGATCTGAGAAGCTTCAGTAAGGACACATGATTACGCTCATCCGGTGTTTAATTATCAATAGTAAAAGTACAAGCCTTTAGACTACGGGCATGCAGCAAAAGAGAAGGAAAAGAAAATATATACTAGCCATTAGTATTAAACGGCAATTGATTTTCGATCGCACCGAGAAAGTGGCTCAGGTTTTATCCGACACATGGTTACTTTTTTATTTGAAAAATTAATAATGAATCTCCTTGTACATTCATTCGAAAAGTGAATATTCTGAACGGTTTTTAAAATGGAAAAACGATGAATCTTATGCCGGACGAATAATATAAAACATTTTCTTGACGATACGCAGTTAACACATATATAACACCAATCATATTATAAACTATCTTTCATAACTTAAACAATGAAAATTGTCTTGCTCCTAATCACGTCGACTATAACTATTAATGCGTTAAATGAAGTGGCCTTCCGCTATTGAGAAAATCGCCGCGTTATTTAATTTTTTGTATAGCAAACATAACGTTTGCCAAATTACCCTGCTTTAGCACTGCTATTGCAGCCGCTACGGCCGCTATTTTTTTTTTGAGATGAGCAGGTCAACAGTTTTACTTTAACTTTTTATTAAATCAAGAAAAGAGAAATTTAAAAGTAGAGAAAAGAAAAGAAAAGAAGACAGCTACGACCGCTGCTTGAATCACATGTACTACTTTAATAATGGGGAGTAATCGTTTGAGAATAAATGGTAATTTAATTTTGACAATTATTTATCAAAACAATTCATAGATATATTATTAGGTATATAAATATAATCACAATTTGATTTCATGCAATTAGAATATCAATTGATTTTGAATAAAATGTAGTTCATTTCAAAATACTTAATTTTAAAGTCTATATAAATGTCACTTTACATAAATATGATAGAATATATATATATATATATATATATATAGAGAGAGAGAGAGAGAGATAACGACTAGCATACTTCCATTTGTATTTCAATTTGATATATTATTAGGTATATAAATATAATCACAATTTGATTTCATGCAATTAGAATATCAATTGATTTTGAATAAAATGTAGTTCATTTCAAAATATTATTAGGTATATAAATATAATCACAATTTGATTTCATAGATATATTATTAGGTATATAAATATAATCACAATTTGATTTCATGCAATTAGAATATCAATTGATTTTGAATAAACTGTAGTTCATTTCAAAATACTTAATTTTAAAGTCTATATAAATGTCACTTTACATAAATATGATAGAATATATATATATATATATATATATATATATAGAGAGAGAGAGAGAGAGAGAGAGAGAGAGAGGGAGGGAGAGAATAACTAGCATACTTCCATTTGTATTTCAATTTGAAATGCAAATGACTTGAATTTTAATTTTTCATGTTTGAAATTTTAATTTAAGTAATCTTTATATCAAAAAAAATTAGAATATAAAATTTTATTATGTTTGATATTATTTTCACTATGTTTAATGATGTTTAGAAATTGATCCTTTTTGACATGCAAAAATTTAGTATTTTCTATTATTTCAGCGCTATCTTTTAAAAATTATTAATCATAATAAAATAATTTTAAACATGATAAAAAAATAGTATTCTACAAGATCATGATATAAATTTTTTATTAATAATGAACTATTTAAATTAAAATTTGAGTATGAAAAAGTAAACTTTGATCATTGAAATACAAATGAAAACATTCTAGATAAACTCTCTCTATATGAACCTCATCATTTTTATTCTTTATAGACGTTATATATGTGTGCATCATATAATTCATGTCTATAATATTGGATTATAAATTTAAGTTTATTTTTCGATATTGCAGAAGATCACCAGAATAAATAATTAATTGTGAATCAAGTGATCACTTCACACAAGATTATCTGACATGTTGGATGGATGGTCTTCTAGGTGTTTTAAAGGGTCCCTAGATACACACATGCTACAATCAAAGCTACGGCAACATACATAAACTGCGCAATTAAATTAAATCAAACGGTTCATAGTTAATATAATGGAATATTTTAAAGATTATATGGCCCTTCAATTTTGAATCTGAGCTACCAGTTGATGTACATTGTTTCTCAATTTAGATATTTGTTTTCATCACACATTTCCCTATATATGCTTTTCTTTAGACATTAAACTTGAAAATAGTAAACCTTCTATTATTTTATGTTAGAATTTCCCGCTTATCAATAGATTACTCCTTTTTCACTGCAAACAATGTAGTGCAAGTACCAAAAATGTTGTTGTTTATTAGTTATTACTCCTTTTTCTTTCGGAAATGATTCCATATATATAGCATAATATAATAATTTCCTTCTCTAAGAGGATCTTGACTTACAATACTTTGAGAAATCACATGCTTTGCTTAAAGTCCTTCGACCTTACCAAATATAGGCAATATGCTTGTAAGGTCATGCGTCTGTCCATGGAGACAAACCCTAAAAATTCTATTTTTGGGAACTCTTTCACAATCCTATATGTGTATCATTGTGGTCCATGTATTCTTTCTGGTAATAAATCCCTGAACAGTAGACTTTTTAGAATTGTTTATCGTATATCTCTGTTAAATTACTGGCACCTGTGAAAACATTAATTAGCGGTTTAATTCCTTTTTCCGTGCAGGCAGATAATACTTTTTTAATGGCTGAGAAAGCTTCAACTATATAAAGAGGTAGTTACATGAAATAAATTGGTTATATCTTTTCCGAACATTGAATTTCTCTCAAATTGTTCTCGTCGTACTATATGTTTAACACTTTAATTTCAAAGTTCAAACAGAAACTAGAGAGAAATTATTACCCATTAATGCTTCCTAACTATCTTGTACAGAGCTATATATCTTTTCGTATTTGATCTGACGTACTAATTAATAAATATGAGGGTTTGGCTATAGCATATATTGTTTGCCTCATTAATTAGTTAGCAACTAATTAAAATGGGATTAACTACAGAGAAGCATGAGTGTGTGGCTATTATTTTATATATGGATCCTAGCTGTGCACTGTACAAAAAGAAACTAGTCAAGTAGACAACATTTGGTGGGCTGTCACTTTCTTGTGTTCATATCTAAAGTTGAGACAAAATAAAGACACATCGGCTGCAACATCCAATCAATTTCATAAAGCACTTTTTCCCTATGACCCTTTTTCTCAAGTTGTAGAACACAGTGTGTACTTGTTACTTTTTGCATAGTTTGTTACGATTTTTGTGCGAATTTGGATGTATCCGAACATCGTCATACAATACACTCATAGCAAACAAAAAAAAAAAGGAAATCAATATATTAATTCTATGTTCATTCACGAAGAAACAGAAGTTCAGTCTTTTCAACCTCATTATTTTGTCAGTACGTGTAAAATTGATTTCTTCTTATAGTTCTCATGTCATTAGTTCTGTACGAAATAGGACTAGGCCCAACAGCTGGTTTAATATTTGCTAGAAATGATTAACAAAAATAAATGCAATATCTCATGAATAGATTTTTATTTTTATATAAATATACTGATGGTAAAATGCATATAAAATATCTGGCATAAATATTGCCATGATCGAAAATATAAATATGTAAGAATATATTGATATCAATTTATTCCAGAACAACCTCCCCATTACTCACTGAAAGTCATAGGGCCGGTTTTCCATTAATTAAAGACCGGATCGGTAGATACAATAACACTGGCACCATAAATTCCAGATGGAATATTTGTACCAGATATAAAATCATCTCCAAATATCATAGCACCAGCAGCTAATATTGCTCCAGCACCTAGACCGGTGCCAAAACCAGGACCTCTATTCGACCCGTTTGGTCCTATTCGGTGACACGTTTATGTAACTTCCAGGTACCTGAGCTGGTGCCTGGTACGACGGAGCTGTCGTATTAGCATGAAATGTTGGCGGTTGAAGTGGAAGCTGGTATCCGGCCTGGGATTGACTTGGATAAGTGTAAGGATGAGCTGGTAGCTTTGGGATCCTGTGTGGACCTGAAGTTTGCGATCTTCCGTACGTGTAACTGTGATGGGTATGTGTAGACTGGGCCATCTTCTATAGCTAGTGTGATGCCTCCTTGTTCTGAGTATGTAATGCCTTCTACTGGACCTGTAATTTATGTCAAAAGTTGGTCAAAATTGTTGTAGGGATTAGCTTTGCAGTTGATTAAATTAATGCAGGGTTGATTTTTGCTTAGTAGGCATGACAATTTTAACTTGAGAATGGAGTTTATAAATTTATATCCATTCTGTCTGTAAATAAGTTAATGCACTTTTCTTATCTTTTTTTCTTATGTTTCTCTGCTTTAATTAATGAAACTAGCAATTCATCTGTAGAAAATTTGCAGTCATCATTTTAAATATAACATTTGAATTATTGTCACACCCCAGAACAAATAAAATGGAATTAGGGGTGCTTAATCCCGCCACGTACGCACGACGGGACGTGCGTACAGAATGCTAAATGAATAAAATAACGCAATCACAGAATAAACAAAATAATAATAAATATAAATACATGACCATACAGACTAGAATGAACAAAGAGAATACAACGTCTGCATAGGCGGGGCTAGCTCCATCGGAATGGGCAGCAAACCTCTCAAATAAAAACCCAAAAGAAAGAAATAAGACACAAAAACTCGATGGATCCTATCCAACTACCCGTCTCACATGCAAATGCGGCGAAACATCCCTGTCATCGCGCAGGACTGTCCCTAGCACTCGCTCTAAGAAAATCCCGAACCTGAAATACCTGGATCCCACAACCACCGTGGAAATGTGAGTAATTTTATAAATTACTCAGTACGGATTTAGATCCAGGCTTAAGATTTGATCTTCTTTCCTAGACTGAACCCAAAAATCGATACTGATGTTTGAAATGCAATTAATATTGATGGGTAAATATAATAATATTATCATACACATTCGACCGACATGTTATGACATGAGATGGTAAAGAAATCCGAAATAGAAATTTTGTGGAAATAATACTATAATATAAAATATAAGGTACGAGAGTCAAATACCCATAATAAATACCCAGATTATAAATTTACCAGACTCATCCCGAGCGGGCACTACTAGGGCCCAACTTACTAACTCGGGTCTTGCCTAAGCGGGCACTACCAGAGCCCAACTTATTAACTTAGGACTTTATGTTTGTACCGCGATAACGCCGCACAAACGACAATTCGGGCTCCCGGGGCGATAACACCCTAGGAGAGTGAACAACTATAAAACACGTACTCTGATCTGCTAAATCTGGTAATTTATCTTACAAAATAGAATGTAAATGGATATAGTATGTCTTCAGTTGTCATATCGTAAAAAAGAGATAACTATCCGTGAATTAACAAATCAGAAATAAATGAGAGCCTACACTATACCAACCAAGGGTCAGAGGACCGCATCCCGTAAAAGTATCGAAACAAAATATAAACAAATTGAAGCCTACATTGTACCCACTAAGGTCAGCGGACCGCATCCCGACTTTCTCTGTACCAACTAGGGGTCAAAAGAGAAAGCCCTTCGGACAATACTAAAATCCTAAATAAGCCGGATAAATATAATAATATAGTATCACGAAATAGATTCCAGTCTCGGATATGGCCGCCCACACTAAACACTGAAGGACATGGTATCCTAATCGCTCAAATTGGGATTAGAAATGTAATCATATCAAGAATAATGTAAATATAATATTGATCAAAGAAATCACTCTGACATAGCCGAACCTGCCAAATGACGGGATCGGTGGATAACCCGGCAGACAAAGATGCACGGTACATATACAGACCATTGGGTCCCACGGGCCTATGGGTCACCGTACGTAACCACAACGGTCTGGTTATGCAAGACAACTCAGACTAAGAATTATTCGGTCCGCCTCTCAGCACTCCCATGCATTTAATGCATGATTAACTACCTGACTTAATTAATAATTAGTGATAGTAATAATATTTTCCTAATAATTATAATCTACAACTTGAATTATTTAATTCTATCTAATCCTAACTCGGGACTATTTCCCGAATCCTACTCTTACCCTATCTACGTGTAATATGACATGCTATGACATGCGAATGCGGGTATGTCTTGAATATGCTGGTCAATTTATCGGATGCATATGACAGGTCAGATTTAAGTCTCTAATTATTTTGGTCAGAAAATACCGCAATTCAGATTTATTTTAAAAATATTTTATTTTCGGTTTGGATTCCTAATTATGAAGAAAGGAAATCAAATCCCAGGAAATCGTACCTAAGAGTGCTGGTGAGGATCGCGGAGTCGCTCTACTCCGAAGGTAGAACACCGACCTCGGGGTCGGTGTCTGTGTACGTCTGGTCGGGAGTGACCTCGTACTCCACGAGTGGATACGAGTCGACTATATCACCTATTTTTATTTAAATTAAAGGTTTATTAGTTTTAATGTGATTTATTTCATAACTAATCATTTAAATTAGATTGATAGTTTAATTAAGTGGTTGTTCGGGTTTCTCATCCTTTCTTAAAAATTTCGATAGCATTCTTGCTGCATATATGCGGTGTCAGAAATTTTTAGTTGTTCGCATATTGATCTGTTAAATTGTGTTTATCGTTCTTGATCGCTTTTATACGTTCATTCTTTATTTTAGTTTTGACTTTATGGATTTAATTACTAAATTAATTAATTTAAAATAGAAAAATTGATTAATATATAATATATAATATATATAATATTATATTCTAATATTCTCTTATTTATTATTTAAAAATAGAGAAATTGATTAATATATATTCTAATATATAATAATTATATAATAATTATTATTTTTATTATGTTTATAAATTATATATTTTACTTTATTATATATAAGTATTATTATTAGATTTTATAAGTTATAGAAAAATAGTTTTGAAAATAAAATAAAATAAAAATGAAAGAAAAGAGGTAACTGAAAATAAAATAAATGAAAAATAAAATAAAAAATAAGATTAAAGAAAAAGTTATTATGCTATAAATGTGTTGGTGTTTGAATGTTCGGGATCATACGCTGACTATCAAATCGCTGGTGCCAATGCACTAATATCCCGAATCGAGGGAAGTCAGAGAATTTAATCATTTCCCGTATATTTAAGTTTACATTATTATCCATGGATACCGCCTGACCTTTCGGGGCGGCTTCCAATTATTTAGTCACATTTTTAATTTAATCACTTTTATTATCTTGATATTTTTAATTATGGACCCTAACCAATTAATTTCTTAGCTAACCCTAACTTTTGGTAAAGTTGATTTATTGGCCTAATTAATTTTGGGCGTATTCTTGAATCCACATATGTTAAGTTTTAAGTCTATTCAAATCTCCTTAATCAATTATTTCAGGCCCAACCTAACTTCCATTTGGCCACATCTCACTAGGCCCATTTACAAAACATAATCGCAAGGCAACAAAACTGAGTAAGCAATACACAGGGCCAACTCACAACCTAGGAACAAGGCAAAGCAACCCAGGTACAAACAACAGACAATCCACTAGTAAAATCAGAAACATCATCAGAACTCAAGCAACAAGCCACATGGTCTAAGTAAGCAACAAAGGGCAGTACAAAGCACTAACGGTACCAGAAATCACAACCACACACAAAGCACTAACAATACAAGGTAAATTAACATGACCAACAAAAATCAGACAAGTAACTGGCAAGATGCCGCTTAAACAAAGATGCGAACAACACACCAAGGTGGCTCGGAGAGTCGTACATCAAAGAACCTGGATACATCCAACAACATAGTACAAGGGCACAAGCAACAACATAACAACAAGCATAGACAACATGCACCACATAACAAAAGGACAACCACCTAACCCAGCAATTTACCAGAACAGAAAGGCAGGTTGAAAGGCTAACCAACTAGCATAACAAGGAATGTCAACCACAGATCGCAATAGGCCACTATTTACCCTAATAATTTATACCAGTAACTCAGAGCATCCCAACAAAAAGGGCCAGTCACAACCAAAACCACCCCAAAATAGAAAGTGATAGAACCTCAGAAACCCAGCATGCAAGGGAACCTAGTACCAGAAACTAATACCAACCAAGAGGGGCACAATTGCAAGGCTCGAAGGTCAATCAAACAAACAAGCAAGCATCACAAAGTAGATAAGGCAGCTCGGGTGCAAGCCTAGCTCTGGACCACGCCCAAAAAATATGGCGGATCACAAAGCCAGGTGGCACCTCCCATGAAATCAACAACAATAGGGGTTTCTAGCATTTACCAGTAACTAAAACGAGCTAGAGGACAGAAGTGCAAAAAGGGTCAATAGAGGTGTGTAGAGCTCCCTCTCGAATAGCCCGGCCACCACCACTCTTCCCCCTTTGAATTTTCCTTCCCTTCACTATATGTTCTTATCAATTAAAAAGATTTTCTTTTTGGATTTCAAATCCTCAGCACATGAGAGCAGCAAAAAATCAGGGGGAAGAAAGGTGCACGCACAGGCGGTATATATATAGAGGGGATTAGGTCAGGGCATCAAGTGGCCAAGTGGGCTAGCAACGGTCATTATGAATGACAGGTTTCATGGCTAACGAGACAGCTAGCGCAGGCTCAGCAAGGAGCGAAGAGGACGGAAAGTCTAGGGTTGCAGTAAGCCCCTCGTCCGAGGGAGAGAAACCAGATCAGAATCGGTAAGGCAAAGAACACAAGAGAGAAAAGGGGCGAAAACAAGAGGGAGAGAGAGATCGGCGTCATAATGGGGAAGAGACAGAAGGGATGGGGAAGAGAGAGAATTCGGTGGGGTGCATTAAATGAGAGAGAGAGAGGGAGGAGGGATAAGGAGAGAGAGAGGTAGTGTGTTTTAAACGAGAGAGGGACTTGGTAATACGGGATTTTCTGTGGCCGAGGATTGTGGTCATTGGTGTGGCAAATCGGGTTTCTCCTCATTTTTAGTTATTAAATTTAGGGAATTGGATATTTTATTATTGTAAATCATTTATTTCTCTGCTAAATCAAAACAGAGTTAAATCCCGAACTCGTTTAGAAACATTCCGATTATATTTATTTAATGATTTAACACAATTTGATTTAATTTTCTTTAGGTGATTATTTATTTGATCATCCGATGAGATCATAAGTAAGATTTATCTTTATTTATTTATGAATAATTACAAATTAAAATCTGAACCTGAATTCAACGTAGGGCTGGATTCTTCATTTGAAATACGAACAGATACATCTACAAACCCTTTAGGTTTCCAGAGTTTCTTTTTCTTAATTGAAAGCTTGCCCTTTCTTCAAAATCAGATCTTGTTTGATCTATATCACGCGTATATTTATCCAGAAACTCTTGCAGCTTAACAGTTGCAACAACGTGGAGCCACTCACGTAAAAATATAGGCTCTCTTCTGTAAACCTCTATTGTCAGAATCATTTGTTCCAATTTAGTATCAGTTAGATCGACCGAAATTGAAAATTTTGTTTTCCAAGTAGCGATCTGGCTTCCCGAGTCCGAACGCATCAATCTTCGTGCAATATTTGTTGTCAGGCTCTATCCCGATAACTGCAAACCACTGGGATTTGAGGAAAGATGATTTTAGACTCAGACTGCGAGCAGATAAGATGCAAATTTCTATGCTGATTTTTTTCATACATGGTTTTCCTTTTTCTTTTTCCTTTTTTTTCTTTTCAGAGATCAAACTCTGTTGGTGTTTTGCCACTTTCCTTCTGCGTAGTATGACTTTTAAGTTTCAGGAGTGAGCACAGAACAAAGGTATACGAGATGGAGTGCTTTACTTGGAGAAAAGAGATTCGATCTGTACCATCATGGGATAGTTAAAGCTATCTTAAAGGAATATGAAAGTGTTGAATGTTTCATAAAGATAGGTACATAGCATCTTGGGTAATTGATTAGTGTGGTTAACTTTAGATAGCTCTCTGTGAAGATTTCTTCTACAAACAGGGGAAGCATTTTTTTTATTTTTATTTTTATTTTTTGGAACAGAAGCGGAACTTGACAGCAACTTATATTAGAAAAAACTTATGATCTTAATATACATATATACATAAATTTCTAGATTCACAAATTAAAAATAAAATTCGGGATATTTTACAGGAGAGGGTTCATTTAGGTTAACTTCTAATCGAACAATATTCAAACCTAAATTAAAAAGACGAAAGCATAATTCAACCGGAGAGGGCAATTGCCAATTGTGCAGGTCTCAAGTAATTTACTTGGAATTTTAAGGCCCAAGAACAAGCCCAATATCGTTTCTAAGAAAGCCCAAACTTACACCATGAAGCTCTACTAGAAAGATCCAGTACCACTGAAGATGATCTACAGATGACCACTTAATAGGTATGAGGCCCAGTAAAAACACTAGCAGACCGTATTTACCAGATCCAACCCGACCCGATTATACTTGTGATCCGCTGCCCGAAACCACAAAACACTAATTCCATGGTTCTACTTGCAGTTCCGGCTCTCCGAAGTAAAATAGAACAAAAAGAAAGAATTCAATTTCAGAGCTATTATACCGTCTCAGCCTCTCGGTGTCACCTCCATAGATCTTCCTTTCGGTTTAAGCTCAGCTGCCCAGTTTAGTTTGTACACTCGATTCACGGACTGCTCATTTCTGGACAGTTCCCCCTTCTTTCTCTCAGAGACATTTCATCAAATACTTCTCTTGCAAGAGCTCTTGACAAAATTTTCACTCTCTGGACATGATTATTCGTGTAGTGATTGTCGAATAGGTTTTTCCCTTGAATTTGACATGCTCTTGCAGAGATTGTTCTACCTAAATACCGGTGCCAGGGTGATCTCTCGCATAACCTATGCAAACCTCGTTTTTATGAAGGTAATTGGTTCTGGCTCTTGAATCATTATGTTTTAGTTTTTTTCTGTTGAAGTAATGCACAAAATGGGAAATTCAAATTTGTTCTTGACGATACATTTGTATTATGTGTATCATTTCTAATATTTCAAACCATAAATTGCAGAGTCCCAAAATATACTCTTCATTCTGCAAAATTTGCTGTATGCCACCAACTGCTGGGCTTAAATTCATAAGAATTTCTTCTCTATTTTGCTCTAGCCTGACCAAATCTGATAACCAGGAGGTTAGCAAGGAGTTAAATATTTCCAATGTTACAGATTATGAAATGGGTGCTGCTTCAATTGAAAAGCTTTGCAAAATCGGAAACCTTTCAACTGCTGTTCATTTGCTGAGAGAATCGACTGACAAGCAAGCCCACATTTCAGTCAGTATATACAACAGTCTTATGATTTCAGCAATTGAAGCAAGTGATTTCAATCTTTTCTCAGAAGTGTTCAAATATCTATTGCTTTCTAGATCAACCCCAAATGTAAATTCATATAGAAGTGTTGCCAAGGCTTTTGAAGTGGTGGCGGATTCAGAAAAAATATTAAATTTGATCAGGGACTTGTGTGAAGTTACAAAGGATAGAGAACCTACTGTGATGAATCAAATTATTTTTGCCATGTCTGAGTCAGGACAGATGGACAAAGCAATGCTTGTATTTAAAGAATTGAAGAAGATGAATTCAAATTTTGATTTGGTCACATTCAACACAGTATTGGGTATTTTGGGAAAGGCAGGTTTGGTGGATCAGATGCTATCAGAACTGGAAGCGATGACGGGTCTCGGTTTTTCTCCCGATACTATTACCTACAACACAATAATTAATTCTCTTAGGAGATTAGGGAAATTTAAGATGTGCATGGATGTGGCTCAGGAAATGTCCGACAAAGGGATTGAAATGGATTTGATAACATATACTGCTCTAATTGACAGTTTAGGTAGAGCTGGGCTGATAAAAGATGCAATCAATCTGTTTGAAAAAATGAAACAGTTTCAGAGACCTTCAATTTATGTTTATCGTGCTTTGATTAGCAATTTGAGGAAGGCCGGAAATTTTCAGTTAGCTCTGAAGTTGTCTGATGAGATGGAGTTGAATTTCTCACAGCTCCTTGGACCAAGGGACTTTAAGGGGAATTTGGCAGGTAGAAGAGGCAAATGTAAGAAATAAACGATCATAATTGCAACGTTGTTTTGCGAGCACAAAAAATGTTAAAAGTTGCATGAGCAAGGTTTCATGCGTTTGCATTGGAGAGGTTTACATGAGGCATTACATTAGTTTTTTCTTCTTCTTTTATTTTTTTTGTTAAAACTGCTCTTTTCTTTTGATTAATTAATTGAACACGGGATACTAATTAATTTGGATAAATCCAATTAAAAGAAGTAAAGGCTTGTGTGCGAGCATTTGTTAAGTTTTATGCATGTGATTAGCTCGTAGTTTTTTTCACGAAGTATATTCCATAAAAGATAAGAAAATGATGAATAATCGTTGCTAGGTTTGTAAAAATTTTCCTTGTGCCTTATTTTACAGGATAACCTCATATTTATATAAGTTGCGTAATGCTTCAATAGTTCTGAAACATCTTTCAACTAATTCGCTCTTATCATTGGAAACTATGAAGATATCAAAATCGATAAGACTTTATTATTCATTCAATATTATTTATATTAGCAACTTATTTATATTGTACTTCTATTATTCAATAGAATAATCATTAATAATAATTTAAATAATAACTAATTTAATAAGAATAATTACAATATTGTACAGAATGAATTGTATAATAAAATTATTAACATAACTCATTTAACTTGATAATAAAATTCACATCGATTTTAATGTTGGTTGTAATTAACTTGAGAGTATAAACAAAAAAATAATTGGCTTTATTATTTAATAATTATAATACACAACAACAGTAGAGTTCCTATAATATAACCAGCTGATGTAAGAATTAAAACTCAGAAAGAAAACAAGATCTTAGCTCATGAACATATGAATTAATGGTTGCACATGGCACATTCTCAACACAAAACGAGCTAGCACCATGTGGTAACAAACCACCTAATCTTCACCACATGCTCATACTGTTCAAGGCATCTGCGTAAAATATCCACACTATTATGGCCGTATCCTTTTTGCATATCGTCCTATCCAAAAAGTAGCACCAGCGGTTGGTATAATGAATTAGTGTTTGGTGGTGAAGTAAATATATGAAATAGCATGGGTAAAAGGCGTTGAGAGATGGGAGAATAACCCTTATTCTACCCACCAAACGGGATTGAGTGAAAATATCTAAAAACACAAGACTCAAATAGATGAATAACCTTCTAGTATAATCTCGACTAAAAAGACATTGATCTAGGTAGCTCAGAACAGGATGCTTAGGAAGAGAACAATCCATCCAGCCATGGAGAATACTGCAAATATATGTACCCAAAATAAAATGGCTGCTGATTCTTTCCCGCATCCCCTTAAGTTCGCAACAGCACCTGTAATTAAGGACAATAAGACAATTTATTCTTACAAGTGGAGTTTGTTTCTTCAGAAACTATATCTAGAATTATTGGTTGACAAGACTGGAACAAAATCCTAAATCCAAGCCTGTCCCTCCCAATAGCAATTTTATGGAAAGTTGAACAGATTGCATCATTTTCTAGTAGACTGGTATTTTTCCAGTTTTATCAGAAATATCATAGTCATTGTGCTAAATTTTGTATGAACTTACCAGAAAGTACAGAAGTAGGCATGGAATGCTGAAGCAACAACACAAATTTAAACATTTTGTCGCCCTCTGGTATAAATCCAAACTTATCAGCTAGAGTGACAATGCCTAATCCTGCCAGAGGAACGAAGGTTAAGCGAGCAAAAATTATTGCAGCGGTGGTACGGAACCCCAATCTCTTGCTTCCAACTCCTGGACCTGACAACACAAAAAATATAAACCAAAATTAGGCTTTGACGTTCAAGATAGGAGCATTGAGAAAATAAAGTAGAAATTGCAATATAAGCAGTTGGTTATAGCTTCATGGGTGCCAGCTTAAAATCTCAGACATCATTCCTAAAACATGAAATAACAAACTTTCGTTTGAGCAATACCCCAAAGTATCCCTCAATTTGGATCATTCATGACAACAAAATGCAAGGTCATTCGGGGGCTTCAATAAAGTTAACAAAGGAAATTCCAAATGTCTAATTGGTATACAAGATTAAAAAAAAAAATCATTCCATGGAGAACGCAGGAAGATGTAAAAGGAGCACATAATGAAGCACATACCATTGACAAGATTGCCACCCAAAGCAAGTAAGATGCAAGGAATCATAGCTTCCCTAAAATTTACCAAAGAAACCATAATAAATAAAGGCAACACCCAATTATAAGAAAACACTAGTCCTATGTTCACCATGTAGTACACAAATATAGGGACAAGCTTGCAAAGAAAAGAAACAGAGTACCAAAACAAAAAATTAGGGTGAGAAATAAAGTACCCAAGAATCAGGCAGCTATCAGTGAAAAAGAACATTGGGGCATCATCAGTGAGAATAAGTTTCTTAAGGAAAGGAACCACACCAATGCCAATAGCCAGCACCTGTATTCACATGTTATATTCAAGCATAAGCATCAAGTTGTAAACTAAACAAATACAAGAATTTAGGCATTCTGATACTTACAGAGGCGATAATAGGTGGCTGAAAAATCTGTTTTAGCTTTAGTTTCTCTGCTACTTTGCGAAGGACGCTCATTATCTGTGCATCAAAAACAGTTTATGAGGATCAAATATACAAATAGGAAACTGTACAGCAAGTGGTTTCCATAAATGTATGTTAAAAATGAAATTTATGCATCTTGTATGAAATTTTCCTACTTTGCGAAATCCCTCTAGATTAATTGTCAGGTTGCAGATGGATTTAACATTTATCTATACTTATATTTCTATTGTTTGATGTATAAGGGATAACAAATCTAAAATTAGATGATATCTTACCCTTTTTGTAGATAAATTTGCTGTCAGTGTTTCATCTGACAAATTTAACAAAGGCTCACTCTCAGGTGCTGAATTGCTATCAATTGAAGGCTTGTTTGAAACAACAGTGTTCTCTTCAACAGCTCTATTGTTATTCCCTAGAGGAGATCTAGAGGTAGGTAGTTGTTTCTCATCTTCATTGTCGTCAAAGGACCCACCCAAAGGTGGGGCCAGCATTTTAAATACATAGGTGTAAAGAATAATTGCACCAACCTACATCAAGTACATTGATTTTCAGAACAAAATTGATTTGTCTTATATCATATACTCTCTTTTCCATGAATCTTTTTTGAAGAATGCCACAAAATAAGGAAGAGACTAATACCCATTGACCAAACGAGATGTATGCATTTCCATCTTGACTACATTTTTCAGAGTCACCAAATGGATTTGATACATCACGACACAGAGCTGCAATAAGTACAAGTGGTATGTTTCCAATATTTCCTACAATTAAAAAATGTTTTGGCGGTTAAACCTTAAAAGAAGCTGAATACATTTAGTTTAAACCCAGAGAAAACATACATTTTTCTCAAATGAAGTCCTGAAATGATAAGCACAGCTTGGTAGAAAAGTTCGAGTGCAAGAAAGTTAAGAGATAAGGTTATTCCTTATAATACCAATTTGAGTAAAGGAGGATAATTTCCAAAATTAACTAAAACCAAGAATTCCTCAAAATTAGCTATTCATTCAGCACAGGCCAGACAAGTGTCAAACCAGAAAATTTTCTTACCAGAATTAAGGCCCACCTATTCTCATTTTTTTTCTTTAATTGGAACAAAAATTATCCAGAAATTCACAATTTTCAATTAAAGGTGAGAGAAAAATACAACTTACCAATGCCAATATGAATGATAGTGAATTTGAAATAAGGGTATGGTGGCCGAATAATTAACGCAACTATTAAACCAATCAAGGAGCCTGATATCGTACCAACTACAACATTAACTGGAATGTACCACCTGCAAGTATGGCAACCATCGTTACAACATTATAAATTCGTTCAGGCTCTTAATGTGAGCATAATTCAAATTCAAAATGTCGGAAACATGCTCACCACTGTAGCAGCTTTTGGAAAGTAATTGCTCTCCCCAGTTGAGAAAATATAAGGCACGGCAGTAGGAGAGAGAATACTAGCTGCATGAGGCATAAAAAAAGAAAAGTAAGATGTTTATAGAAATAGAAAGAAAATTTGAAAATAACTATAAATGAATAGAAAAGAGAATACCCCATTCAGAAGCTTTCGGCCATTTGCGGTCAGGATATTAACATACTTGGATGCCATTAGATAACCCAAAAAACACATTGTAAAAACCTTCGCGATTGGCAGGATTGCATATTTCAGAGTGGCTATGATTGATTCACCACCACCACCCTGTGCCTCAATCATCTTCTCCAATAGAGATCTCTCCATTGCTATAATTTGTCCAGCTTCCTGCTCCATGACATTCTAATATTAGAAAGGAAACAAACAACTGAAAAAAGAATTCTATATTTGCCGTGAAGCATGACAGTAATAAAGACAGCCCAACAATTCTAAAAGAAACTATCTAGCATTCAAAGATGGACCTAATTAAAGGCTAAAAAATATTACAAAATTGCAAAGGTTGCAAACATAGTAATAGAGGCGCATGAGAGGACATATTTCTCATACTAAATTTAACCTGCATATCATTCTTTAAGTAATTAAATTCTCCTGATTTTTTCAGTTTATGCAATCGAGGAATTATATCGCACCAAGACTAGAAAGCAGCCAGATGATGTGCCATATTGCCCTGTTAGGGAAGGGAATAACTGAGGATAAATTATCGCACCTCACACAGGATTTAGCTTTATCCTCAAGTTATCCCAAGTTATCTTGCTTCCAAACGAGGCCTCTTGAAATAACTCTGGTGAACTAATTTTACAACTAAGCAAAGAGACGAGGACAATATCTAACTATTCACAAAAGAAGTCATTTTTTTAACCATATGGGGTTAGGTGGACCTGATAATCTGTTAAAGATCTGATAGAAAGAGACTTTTCAATCCCCCTTAGAAAAGCACTCTGAGATGAAACTGTATTAAGAACTTCAACCATATATATTTGTGATTTTTTAAACACCGTGCTTTAGTCTAAATTATCACTATCAATTGGCACTTTCATAAATAAAATATTCTTTATAACACTTTGTAATGAAATACTGAGCTAGTCTCCTATTCTGCAATAGTCATCAATTGATGATGTACAATCCGGGATCATTAACTACTTTCATAAGACAATTATGAAAAAATTGAAGGCACATTAGCAAGACAGAACATCATTTCTATGAATTAGGTGTCAACCGGTACCACAATTGATCTTCTGTACGAAAAGAAACTGGAGTTGCTCTAGCAAGCAAGGGAAATTGCCATACACACGCACAACAGTGAGAAGTCGCTGTCACGTCGTCTAACTCTAGCCGCCACTTCAGTACCTCCACAGGCCTTCAAATCGGATCCGTGCACGACTTTGCAGTTTGTTTCGCAAATCTCGCCACACAGAGTTGGAGCTCTGAGAAAATAAGCGTTGTTGAGTCGTTTCTGTGAAAAAACAGTACCAGGTATCGCTGAAGAGAGGAAGGAGCAGTTGAGGAATGAATATAGAAAATGATTTTCGCCCTTTTTTGAAGGAAAAATTGGAATCACATGCATCCGGTTCCGCTAACCCAGAATTCTGTATTTTTGTTTGGATCGCATCTGTTCTCGGAACAGTGAGCTATTTTTTGGGTTTTAAGTCAAAACTAAAAAAAAAAAAAAAAGGGATGTAACAATCAAAGATGCCAGCATCCAATAATGAATCTATGCTACAATAAACGGAATAAAGGCAAGAAAAGATGGAATAATACAAAAACTTTAAAACATCTGGAATTTTCTTTTCACGGTTAATGGCGCGTTTGCAATAAGGAGAAATATCATTTTACATCTCATCGGAAATTTAACAAGGGACAACTGTAAATCGTAAGGTTAAAGAAAAATATACCCTTGTCGCCAAAATTAAGAGAAACAAAAGAAAAGAAAAAAAATACCCGTCGCGCCAAATTGAAGCAGCTCTTTAAAAAGAAACTGATAATGTAAACTTTAGAAAGCATCAAATCGAACTCACCAAAAAGGAAGAACCCGCAGATCACAGGAGAAATATGTCCGCCAGATAACTCGACTCTCGACAATGAGATCTCAAATCCAGGGGCTAATTCCAATTATTGACGCTCCTCTATGAATCTGAGAAAATCTCGCAGCAGCAGAAGAGATGCGACAAATATAAACAGGTTTGATTCGACCCGATTCCGATTCAAATTCCGATTGGTTCGCTGCAATCCCGACTTGAAAACGAGACATATAAGCGATAAATAGATGGAAACTGAGGAATATGAAGGAACACGGGAGTGCTTTATATGCCCAGGATTATTGAACAAATTACAAGCATGCCACTGGTGGTCTGTGGTCTCTGCAATGTGGCCTGATTTGCGGGTCCCTGATAGCCGATAGGGGTCTTTCCGTGAATCCTGTTATCTTTTACATTTTATTATATATACATAGATCTGTATTAAGGTAGTAAAACGAGATAATTTACCAGCGTAAATGACCCGGTTCACAAGGAATCGATTAGAAAGTGACACGCGGGAACTAGGGGAGGTCTCTTTCCCGTGACATGTTAACCTGTATAGAAGGATGTCGTCCTGTTGTGGTTGGGACTTGGGAGAAGGCTTCAGAATTTAGAAAGTAAAACGAAGCACCCGTACAAGGGAGTGTTCACACTCAATGGAATAGCAAAATATTGAAATAGAATAACTAATTTAATGAATTAATTTACAAACGAATTTTAGATCAAGTAGAAGAGTGCTGGAATAGTCTTAATCCGATACCAATTTATAGGTGGAATACCGGATTAGGCTTTTTCATTTCGGAATAACGATTATTGTTTGATTATATTATATTATATTATTATATTATTATATTATGATTATGATTATGATTTAGTATTATTATATTATATTATATTATATTTATGATTATAATTTATTATTATATTAATATTATGATTATTATTTATTATCATTATATTATTATTATTAAATTATTATTATCATCATTGTTATTATATTATCATTACCATTAGTATTATTATATTATTTATTATTATAATAAATATAATTTTATTTATTATTATATTATATTATGATGATTATGATTATTATTATTACTTATTATTATTTTATTATGTTGTATTATATTATTATATGTTGATTATAGTGATGATTAATTTATTATTATATTATTATAATTATAATTATTTATAATTATTTTTATGATTATGATTATATTTTTATTATTATATTATTATGATTATGATTATGGTTATATTATTATGATTATGACTATAATTATTATTATCATGATTATGATTATGATTATGATTATTATATTATGATTACTTATTATTATTATATTATTATAATTATGATTGTGATTATAATTTATTATTATTATTATATTACTATATTATGATTATCTTTATATTTTTATTATATTACTATTATAATATTATTATTTATTATGATTATTTTTTTACTTTATTATTATTTTATTATGTTGTATTATATTATTATATGTTGATTATATTTATGATTAATTTATTATTATATTATTATAATTATTTATAATTATTTTTATGATTATGATTATATTTTTATTATTATATTATTATGATTATGATTATGGTTATATTATTATGATTATGACTATAATTATTATTATCATGATTATGATTATATTATTAAAATTCTGATTATTTATTATTATTATATTATTATAATTATGATTTTAATTATAATTTTTTATTATTATATTACTATATTATGATTATGTTTATATTTTTATTATATTACTATTATAATATTATTTTTTATTATGATTATTTTTTACTACTTTATTATTGTTATTATCTTACTATTATGATTATTATTTTACTATTATTATTATCATCATCATCATTATTAGTATCATAATTATTCATATTTTAACTATTCTGAGTAACAACTACCAAATGATATTTTTACTCTTTCGAATAGTCAAAAATATCACTCTTTTATCACTATTAAAAAAAATACTATTCTATCACTCTTCCAATTGATTAGCCAAATGCAAAACATCGTCATGAGATGTTAACTAAAGAGATTTATGGTAACATTGATTATTGACCAAATCCTTCCATTCACCAAAAGTGGATATTCATATTTTTCCATAAATATAATTTTTTTATTGAGTTATTTTAATGAAGAAACCATCGATAAATAGTAAACACAAATTTATGCCTGAATATTAAAAAATATATCGCGTGTCAAATATGATATTTGTGACAAAGAATATGTGCATGCTTAATTTTTTTGATTTGTTAGTATAAAGATGAGTCAATTATTTGTATCGGAATATATTTTTATTGGAGTTTCAAACATGTGAATTATCACTACTCTTTGTGCCCTTTTTCTGGCTTATGTGATTCACCCTTTTCCATTTTCTGATTCACATTTGACATCCCAATTACTAGTTTTTGATGCTCGCTCCGCTCCTTCTTCGTTCTGTTTTTTTTTTGGTCACTCATTGTATACTTCGCTAAGAGGGTTCACAATCTAATCTATTAATTATCTTTGGCGACCTCTCCGAATAGATAGCGAGCCAATGCTTAAAGAAGAGGGGTCTGGGCTAGGTTCAAAGGGATTTAAACTTAAAAATTGATTTAAAATCTTTTTTATCCGTTGATTTTTGTATCGAGATTCATAAAGAGGTGAAAAAACTTTTTTGAACAAATAAAAATACGAATCTCGATGCAAAATCAACGGATGAAAGAGACTTTAAATTAATTTTTGAGTTCAAAACTCTTTAAACCTACCCCAAACCCTAAAGAAGAGTAAGAACGTACAGTCATCTTATTAAAGACAACTTCTCCGAAGAATGTACAGTCATCTTACGAGTTTGGAGCCTAACCTAATACCGAGCATTAATCTTTTATTTGCCAGACAAAAGACGTTACATTTGCTACTTAAATATCTTATCTTATTATCTTATTTTATCTTACTATATTAAAAGGAGCTAAGGAATGAGAAATCTGATGATTTTAAGAAACTTTTTGCTGATCAAAATACTCTCTACTAACTTTGCGGATGAAATTAAAACTACAAAAGAAGTAATATACGGGATTGATTTTTCACTATTTCCTTCTATCCATTCTTTTTGAATTTTTAAATAGACATATTTAGAGTCTAGTGAAATTGCACATAACAATATATTTCATATTTAAAAGTACATAAATATCAAAAAATCTATTTCTATTAAATACAACACCTATCAGCACAACTTAATTTTTTGTAAGACTTCTAAAAATGATATAAAATAAAACCAGTTCTATATATACACACCTTTATACTTTTAAAATATTGATTGTTGTTAAAAAATATTAAAAAATATAAGTATCCATACATAAGAGCAGATATATTTGCAGCTAATCAAGCAAAAATATATTTTAAAAAAATTATTAATCACCAAAAATAAAAATTAATATAAAGAATAAGGGTTTCCCTTCACCTCACATATATATAAAAAAATGAGTAAAGCTCCCGTGAGCTTATGTCAAATCATCTCTAGTTTTTCGATTTATGTTGCTTAATGTGTTTTCATATCAAAATCTTATGGTATATAAAAATTTTATATGTTTTGAGTTTTTAAATAGTTATTTATGTTTCTTAAGATAACTCTAAAATATTTAAAGTAATTAATGTTTGCATATGAAAATATTTTACTTTTAAACAATCAGAAATAAATGTTCAAAACACTCAGAAAATAAAAAAAAATTATATCGAATAAGATTTTAATATAAAAAATATTGAATAACATAAATTTAAATTTAAATATGATTTGATTTGATAAAATGTTAGTTAAGATCGCAAGGGGCCTCCACAAACTAGCACACGGAAAATTTACGTTGTAAAAAGATATAATAAATCACAATTTGAGCTCTATACATGAGAGTAAATGCTATTAGGATGCAAAAGGGGGCGGGCATTATTCATTACAAGTTTTTTATCCATATCCACAAATTTACACATATCTGATATCTAAATTACTGTTATTGAATAAAATACAATTTTGAATTTATAAAGCTAATATGGATGCCTATAATTATTAGTGCGTGTTCTTCAGAAATATAAATATTAAAATAGCAATATATATAGTATAGTTATTATAAAAAAAACTTGTGTTATTCATCATTATAACTAATATAGCATGTTCAATTTTTTAATCATATTTGTATTAATTTATAGGTACTAATATATGTATTTTATAAATATCTAAACAAGTTTATATACTATTAAAATTATATTCCGTGATATTTTATTTTATATTCTGATTCGAATTTACTCGTATTGTAAAATAAAAAAAATGGAATATGAATATGATTCAAGCATTGCTCAGATCCGTATTCGAACTGTTTTGCTCCTCTCTGTTGACTGTAGTAGGTAGTAGGTACCGAGGAACCAAACTTCTATGACATTTCACCTCTCTGAAAAATTTCCCTACTTCGTTTGACATATTTTCAGTCAAATAAAAGTACGACCAATAATCGTGGTGCGTGGACCTTAGCCGCCTAGGGAAATACATGTTTGAACAAAATAATTCATAATACGAAGGATAAATATCCTTTCAATTTTCAAGAAAATTCTTGAAAAGGATATATATAAAAAAAAGTGTACCTGACCAACAACTGTCAAATCAAATCAAATCCTACTTGCTCCAAGTAAAATAATGAATGGTACATATGACTTATCAAAGCAGAATTTGTGAAACTTGCATGCTATTTACAGTTGACATTTTGAACAGGGCTACAGCCTACAAAAGCTATGGAATGCGATGTAAGATGTGGCCCATGGGAGTATGGGACTCATTAACTGTTGACGACAAGATGTTAAGATGTAAGTAATTGATTGGGTCCATCGGGTTTGGACAAAATAGTATAAAATTTATAATATTTGGATTACGATAAATTAGCAATTCAAACTTGTCGAGTTGCGATAATTTTATGTCGTAATTAAATATTCCCGTTGTCTCGCGTCGAAAATAGTTATTTAAAATTTACTCTTTATGTCATCGGAATTCATGATTTTCAAAATTTAATTAAAATTATATATACAATTGAGTACATGTTATAATTAAGAAATTAGTAAATTACGTATGGAAAAGTAAAGGTAATCACATCGTTCGAAAATAAAATTTTCTTAATTTTATTATCTTAAGAAAAATAATATAACAATCTAGCAAGTTTCTTCTAGTGGTTAATTTGGAAACAAGAATATCAAAATTAGATGGAATTAGGGGTGAAAACAGAGCGAATTCGGAACAGATAATGCTAAAATTCTATTTGTATTCATTTCTTATTAAAATTGAAAACTATATCTATCTTAAATGGATATTAATATGAACATATATTCAATGGATACAGATTCAGATATGAATTTAGTGCGATAAGAAATAAAAACTAATATATATCACTAATAAATATAAATATATTTTAAAACTAAGTATTTAAGATAATAAAAAATATTTTAGATAACAATAATTGTTTGAAATACATATATTTGTTAATATTTATAATAAATAACATTATTTGATAAATAAATATTTTGACAACTTATACTAATTTATAACTAAAAGTTTTATAAATATTCTTCTATTTTGGATATGAATAATTCGGATATCCGTATTATTTTACATTTAGAAAAATTATCTGTATATTTATCGGTATTATTTTTTTTTATGAATATGGATGAACTAATTATAAATATTTCTCCAAATACGGTGCCGAAAAGAACATATAATATCTGTTCCGTTTACACCCGTATTTGGAATACAATCAGTTAAGCATGAATACTCTTAAAGAAATTTCAAAACTCGAAAAATTAAATTAAGACATTCACTATTAAGTCTATGCTGTTTACTCAAGAGTGATGAGTGAAATTTACAAAAAAAAAAAAAAAAAAAAATAAAAAAAACAGCACCCCCTGTAACTAAATTTTGTGCTTTATAAATCAATAACGTAGCTTGATAAAAAAGTATTAGAGAGTTCTAGATTATTGTATAATAGAGATTAGATCTAATGGAATTTATTCTCAGAATACAAATGATTGACATGTATTTTATATTTTTGGAAGGGAGGGGGGAGGGGGAGGCGGGCACTACCCACTAAGTTCTGTCATTGCCATAAAACAAAATCAGGCCGTTAAAAAATGGTAATAATTGTGTCATAGTGTTTTTATAATAGCGGATCCAGATCTCTAATGTAACACATTCGAGAGAGTGTTATAAGACTTCATGAATCAGAATCTTTTTCATAAAAAAAATATAATTCTCCTTGATTTTTCTCTCTCATTTACTCCCTTAGTTTGTATATTTAAAATTAAAGGACTTATTTATTTTAAGAAATAAAATTAAAAGATTAGCTAGCCTCAAATGTATAAATGCTTCATTTTTTTGAAAGGACTGGCCATGAAACTTCAAATCTGGAAACGCGCTGTAGACTAATGCTTAACATAAGCTATATTTTCATTGTAAAAAAAAATTGATTCGATCGAACAAGAGAGAGGTCTCGTCATTTACACATCATTCTCTGAGTCTCAAGATCTCGATGGTATTGATACAATTTTATTTTGGAAAGACGACACCTTGGTATTGATAGAAATGATCATGTATACATTTTTTTGCTCGGGAATTTTTGATAAAAACTCGACAGTAAATTCTACACTATTGGTTTGGCAAATCAAAAAATAATTTTGGAAGAATGATATAACAGTGTATTTTTGGAAGAGTGAAAGAATAGTAGTATTCTTGACTATTCGAAAGAGCGAAAATATCATTTGGCAATTGCTAATCAGAATAGTTAAAATATGAATAATTATGATACTAACAATGATGATGATAATAAAAATAATAGTATAATAATAATAATAATAACAATAATAATAATAATAAAATAAAAATTATAATCATAATAAACACTAATATTCATAGTTATAATCATAATAATATAACAAAATATAAACATAATCATAATATAATAATATAATAATAATAAATTATAATTATAATTATAATAATAATAATTTTAATAATATAATCACAAAATAATCATAATATAATATAACATAATAAAATAATAATTATAATAATCATAGTCGTAATCATAATAATATAATAATATAATCATTATCATAATATGATAATATTATAATAAAAAATTATAATTATAATCATAATAATAAATAATTATAATCACAATAATATAATAATTATACAATCATAACTATATATAATAATATAATACTAAAATTATATTTATTATAATATAATAATAATAATAAATAATATTATCATATTAACAGTGATGATAATACATAATAATAACAATCATTAAAATAATATAATAATAATTATGATAATATAATAATAATCATAATCATAATTTAATAATATAATAATAAAAATAATAATTATAATATTAATATAATACAAAATTATAATTATAATCATAATAATAATAATTTTAATAATATAATCACAAAATAATCATAATATAATATAACATAATAAAATAATAATCATAATAATCATAGTCGTAATCATAATAATATAATAATATAATCATTATCATAATATGATAATATTATAATAAAAAATTATAATTATAATCATAATAATAAATAATATAATCACAATAATATAATAATAATACAATCATAACTATATATAATAATATAATATTAAAATTATATTTATTATAATATAATTTTAATAAATAATATTATCATATTAACATTGATGATAATATATAATAATAACAATCATTAAAATAATATAATAATAGTTTTTATTATCCAAATCCGTAAGAATAGAATCACACACACTTGTGATCCATATAATCTTTTAGATATATAAAATTTGAAGTCTTAGAACTTCATCTTTTCGACAAAAAGAAAACACATATTGGAAAAACTTCAAATATTTGATTTTATTTCTAAATTTTCATATTTCATACCGCATAGCAGCCGATATTGATCCCAACTACAATAGTCTGACAAAACTGGAAACAAAAATTTATTGCGCATCGTACCGAAGTAAATTACATCCTAATTTGGAGACGCATATCATCAACCATCACCATCCAAAAAAATATCGAAATCTTGGGGAAGCAAGAAGGAAACTTCAGTGGAGAATAAATATACGCAACAAGCGCATAAAATGCAGCCAGGACCTAGTTATTATATATGTGGTCACCTAGGCTGGTTACTTTCATGCCTAAAGCGAGGTCTTTTTCAGAATGACAGAATGTAAAACTTGTTTGACATTAGTGCAATACCTACATCATTACTGATGTTAGAAATCAGAACGAATTCATATGGTTCAGATTTTGTGCATCAAATTTCCCAAATTATCCTAGCTTGTGTGGTAACACTTGAATATTAATTCTGTAACATCAGTCTAATTTCTCCAGTCAGTGCAATGAGATATATTAAGTCCGTCCGATTAATTGTTCTGCTAAAATATCCTCAAAAGAATAACTGTGTACGAACGAATATATTCATCGATCCTTATTCCTTGCCAAGAAGAAAATGCCAGTTACGGACTTGGCAGTCACACTATGATATATGATCTGAATATATGCCATACAAAAAAATTAATGGCATCAAATATATATCCATCTCTTGCTCCAAAAGCATACAAGTGTATAAAATTGACCACCACGTACAATGCAGTACAAGTCACGACTTAATTTCCTGATTTATAACCTGTCACATCTTCTATACTTTTGAGAACATTCCCTTCTATAAGCAAGCATCAGTAACCAACCAGCTAAACAAGCAAATATCCAAAGCGAATTTTGTGACGAAAAAGATGTCGAATGGTCAATGTGACTACTTTATTTGGATTTAATTAATTTTGCGATGAGTTGCCGTCGGTGATTCCAATGCAAGCAAGATCATGACATAAAAATAATAATTTTAAAATGAGCTTCGATCAATTGCACATGCTCTGGCTTTTAATTAATAAAAAGGTGCCGATCGGTACCCGAAATTGTGATTCACATTCTTCCTGTAGATGTCGTTGATATTGTGATATAAATTTGAAAGTTATGTCATATTTTACATATGGTCTGATTTTAATGTATATCGATCGCCCATACTTGTTTATATGGAAAGATCAAAAAATCGTTTTAAACGCAATTGTTAGTGTGAATGTCTTTTTATTATTACAAAGTGATAATCTTTACTTTTCGTCAATATATTCTTTCATGAATTTATTCAAGTCTCTCATATTTGTGTTTCAAGTTTGAACCAGAGATATACATTAAAATTGGATGGATACGAAATGTTGAATGCACGTAAATGTCCTTCGTTCTTACAATATTTTGCAGAATTGTATTGTTGAATTAGAGATGAGAAAAAAAATGATAGAAGAACAGCTGCAATATTATGTTTTTCTTTCTTACATTCAGTTTTATGGTGCATCCAATACTTATAATATATTTAAAAAAATATTACTCATTTTTTTCTCGAAAAAAATGAAAAAAATGTTGCTTAAATGAAAAATTTTCATAAAAATATAATAATTTTTTTTTAAAAATTAAGGAGGCACTTGACAGGGCTCGCTTCTTAGTAGATTTGCCCATGATTGGCAGTTATGATTTTGACAATAATTTTTCAACATAATTGACAAATGACAATACATTGATTGTATTTCAACGTTTCCATTTAAATTAAAAATATCATTTGATAATTCATAGAAAATCTTTAAAATTACATCAAATTTATAACGATCTATATTAATAATCTTTAATAGAATACCGGATACAAACAACCATAATACCATATCTGGTGTAGCTCATTTCATTTTGATCCATAAATAAAGTCTCTCCATTAATCAACGAGCGTTCTAATTTCATGGGTCTTACTGCCTGATCCGTCAGGAGTAATGGGCCTAAAGCCTATAGGTGGTTTGGTTACTTTGGTACCTGATCCGTTAGCTGTCTTTCCATTAATGGGCCTTCTTCACTACGGTTTGTGTCTGTGTGTTTGTTTCTTTAGGGCTATAGGTGGTTCGTTTCTTCATGGATGGATACCTGCTGGACCAGTGGGCCGGGTTGGAGTGCTATTAAGGGTAGAGGAAGAAATGTACGAGGGTCAAGTCAGCCCGTTAATTATTATTCAATGCAATTGGGAATTATTTTTATTAAAATCAAACTTCAAATTTTTTAAGACACTGTTTCTTAAGACAAGTGCCATGTTCTGATTTTTCATTACAACATGACACCGGTTTGTGAAGACACTCAGAATTTTGATGAGGAGATGAATAATCGAATTATAATAATTTATTATATTGAAATTCATTAGTTAATAGAATACTAAATAAAAAAAAATCAACAATTCAATACATTCTTATCTAATAAAAAATTATTAAAATAATATCTTTGACATATTAAAAATAATAAAAAATAAAACTCATAATAGATAATCAAGTCGATAAAAAAAATTCTTTATGAGACTTCATATTTTGAAATTATTGCATAATTTTTTTTATTATCTATGGTATTAAATAATTTCTTTTAATAAAAATAATTAAATAATTTAGAGATAAAAATTAAATTTAAAGAGATCAGATTATAAAAAATTTAACTCTAAAATATTATTTTTTAAAATTCGAGAAGATCAGCTTACCCGCTGCCACCATCTACACTGACCCGCTTTTTTCTATTTTCTTATGAATTGTTAGGAAAAAAGAGGTTAAACTAGTGATTTGTCGGCGGGTACCACGGGTACGGGCCGGGTACATCCGCGGCGGGCGGCGGGTAGGGCGGACACGATTACGGCGGGTAGATGGATATGGCGGGCACGGGTAGACAGGTTTTTTTTTTCAAAACCGTATCCTACCCGTCTCATACCCGTGCCGTCGCGGTACACGGGTACAATGGGTACGGATACGGGTGCACGGGGTACTCGAGCACATGGGGCGGGTCCAAGGGCAGGGCAGGTCGCGAGGCGGGTCCAAGGGCAGGGCGGGTCGGGTCGACGTGTCAAACGTTATAACGGTTCAGTAAATCGTTGCAACGGTTCAATAAATCGCTGCAACGATTTATGAAACGTTATAACAATTTACTGAACCGTTATAACGATTTATGAAATGTTATAACGTTTCAGCAAACCATTATAACGATTCAGAAACTGTTATAACGGTTCAGGTACGCGGGTACGGGTACGGGCGGCGGATAAATGGGTACGGGTACAACATGTTTTTTCCAAAAAAAAATTGACCGGCCCTTCTCAAACCCGTACTCATGTACCCGTTTACCAGCCTATACTCGAGCACGGATACGGATACCGCGGGTACTGGGACGCGGGTACACGGGTACGGGTTGTACCCGGCGGGTTTTAGCAAACCCCTAGGTTAAACTATGTTTCTTTTTAGTAAGGACATAGTGAGTGTCTTATCCATACTCCACGTGATTCTGTCCTTGCTTGATGCTCCACTGTACTACTAAATATCTCTACATTTTCACCATTTTTAGAAAGAAAAAAGTTATGACTCCAAGTAATCCCTCTTTTGCTTGGGCACAAATTAATCTAAGAAAAACTCAATATGATAAAGGTGAATGTTCTTAATTGGAAAATATAACACACCTGATCCAATTAAAGAAGAAGATTGAAGGCATGCCATTCAAATCAGTATAACACACCTGTTCTAAATTAAGTATGCATAAATAATTAAAAATGAAACGGGCCATATGATATGAGCTGATGAGCACAAGACAACCGACCCGGCATGGAATTATTCTCTGAATCTCTCCACCGCTTGAGTAGACTTTTTCTTCCATGTTGATGTATGATATACTTGGACCTACCTCATCCCTCAGATCAGCAGTTTGGTTTTCACTTTTCTTTTTTAAGAGGTGTTATGGATGTATGCCCATCAGACAAATAATTTTCATCTCTATCTTCTTATGTCCTTCTGAGGCGCCATCTTACCTAGCATCTTGTATCGCAATTAATGCAGCACATGTATTAATTATCTATTGTTGGTTTTCTATCAGAGAGCAGTTTTTAATTTTGCTTCGGACAAATAATAATTACAAAGTTTAAATTTTGCAAACCAATAATTTTATAATTAAATGTCATATTCAACAAGCAGTAAAAACACAACTATATATATTTTTTATATAAATTGCTTAAAATAATGTAAAATGGTATGTGTGTGTTTATATATATATATAGTGAGGTTATGGTGTTTCGCAAAGTACATAACATTTTTGTTTCGCATCCGTATCTCAAATTTAAAAATCCAAATGGTCGATCCAAACCGTTAAACATGATCTCCAAATTAAAATATCTTTGGATATCAAATTTTTTTTATTTTTTTTATTTTTTTACTATTTTTTAGATGAACGAAAAATCACTAGTATTGAATGGGACAAAAAAATGTTAGATCAACAAACTTTGTACCCATCTAAAAAAATTGTAAAAATTAAAAAAAATATAAATTATGATCTCCAAAGATATTTCAATATGAAGATCATGTTCAATATATTTGGATCGGTCGTTTGGATTTTTAAATACCTATGGTGCTTCGCAAAACACAAAAAATTCCGTGTTTCACATCCATATCTCAAATTTAAAATTTCCAAATGGTTGATCTAAATCATTGAACATGATCTTCATATTGAAATATCTTTCGAGACCAAATTTTATATTTTTTTTGAAATTTTTTGCTATGTTTTAGGTGGATAAAAATCATCAGTATCAAATAATGTAGAAATCAATAGATCAATAAACTTTATACTCATTTATAAAGTAGCAAAAATTAAAAAAATACATAAAATTTTATCTCCAATAATATTTCAATATGAAGATCATATTTAACTATTTAGATCACTCATTTGGACTTTCAAATTTGAGATGTGGATGCGAAGCATGAGAAATTTATATTTCGTGAAATACTATAGCCTCACTCTTATATATATATATATATAGATTGATTACGGTGATTCCATAAGCATTTCTAACCAAAACGTTTATGGCTCAAATTTCAAAATCATGTGCCCCCAATTTCAATTTAAATAGCTTAACATGATGAAAATTGATAATCTATAAGATTATGATATGAAAATTTTTTAAGCTATTTAAATTAAAATTTTAGACATGAGATTTTAAAAAATTAAACAGTAAGTGTTTGATCAAATTATATAGAGGTAGACTATAAGCTTTAATTTAAATAACAGTCATAATCAAATTTAAAGCAAAAAAATAGCAAATAAATTCCAAAAAATATAAAATTTGGTTTACTAATAGATTTTGATATGGAGATTAGATTAAATGGTTTGGATCGAATCATTTCTGACTTAAAATTAATAATAGAGCGTAAAGTACACAAATACTCTTGTGCTTTATAAAGAACCATAGAATAATATATATATATATATATATATATTTATATATATATATATAATATAGTCTGACTATGGTGCTTTGTAAAGCACAGAGGCATTGTGTACTTTGCGCTCTATTTTTAATTTTAAATCAGAAATAATTGATCTGAATCGTTCAATCTAATCTTCATATTAAAATTTATTAGTAAACTAAAATTTATATTTTTTTAGAATTTTTTTTGTTATTTTTTCTGGCGAGGAGAAAATGACTTGATCTGAGAATTCTGGTTCATCCAAAAATGATGGTTTTCCTCTATTAAAAAAATTGCAAATGAATTCCAAAAAAATATATATAATTTGGTTTACTAATATATTTTGATATGAAGATTAGATTGAGCAGTTTGGATCGATCATTTCTGACTTAAAATTAATAATAGAGCGCAAAGCACACAACGCTATTGTGCTTTGCAAAGCAGTGGTAGATGAAGGCTAGTGAGGAAGCCCAGGCACAAACTCAGGGGAAAGAATCAAGCCGAGGCACAATACCTCATGATATACTAAATAGATCAAATTTAAAGGAAAACATTAATAATTTAGAAGTGTTTTTATAAATCAAGTCTAGGCATTTGACTGGGCTTGCCCCTGAAGAGCTCCGCCCATGTTGCAAAGCATCATAACCTAATTCAATATATATATATATATATATATATATATATATATATATAGTCCGACTATGGTACTTTGCAAAACACAGAGACGTTGTGTGCTATGCGTTCTATTTTAAATTTCAAGTTAAAAATAATCGATCCAAACCGTTCAATCTAATCTTCATATAAAAATCTATTAGTAAACTAAATTTTATATTTTTAGATTTTTTTTGCTATTTTTTCTGATGAGGACAAAAATAACTTGATCTGAGAATTCTGGTTCATCCAAAAATGATGATTTCCCCCTATCCAAAAAAATAGCAAATAAATTCCAAAAAATATAAAATTTAGTTTACTAATAGATTTTGATATGGAGATTAGATTGAGTGGTTTGGATCGATCATTTTTGACTTAAAATTAAAAATAGAGCGCAAAACACACAACTCTTTTGTACTTTGCAAAGCACCATAACCTAATTCTATATATATATATATATGAACCATGCTACAAATATGCATAGAAGCACAGAAAAATTCATTCCTGTAATGACATCATATGTATACCTGAGTTATATATAACAAAATTTCATTTTTTATAAATTAATGAGAGAATACGTGACACAAGAGCCGTCTGAATAAAATAAATGAAAAGAAAAATAAAATTTATCATTGATGATTTGGCATGACCACCAGATGCTTTGATACTTTACCATATATTTAATTAGACGAGTATTATTGTTTTTGGAATTCCATAATTCGTCCAAAAAAAGAAATATCTGTTTGAAAAAAATTAACTTTTTACATTCAACAAATATTGAAACATAAAAAATTGTCAAGCGATAAAAATAATGTATAATGAAAAATAACAGAGTAAGTTGTGGAATAGTTTCTCTAGAAGAACATAGAAGTTGGTGTATTATAAGTAAGAACACGCATGTAAAAAACATGAGTTGCCTAGTATAAATGAAAAAGAGAAGCATATGATCAGATGGTTGAGGCTGTGATTGATGTTACATGACTTGAAATCTCTTTGAATATATTTATGCTAAAGATTACATGTTTCTCATTATTCTTATGCTTATTATTATAAAATAAAAGATAATCGATTTGGAAATATTATGCGACTAAATCCGATCGAAGCAATTCGACACTCAAGTTAATTGTACTGAAATTGATCCGAAATTTCAAAAATGATGAGCCTTCATCATGATCCGACGTGTATGATTAATTATTTAACTCTGAAGATGACACCGTATTTGAAATTAATCGGAATTAATCCAACCACAATCATGCTGCATGAAAGATACAGTAACCACGCCACAGAAGGACGACGAAGACTTGTATTTGTCTAAGATTCATACCCCCTCCTAGTTCACGTTATAAACAAAGGCACTTACCTTTCAAACAGGGGAATGACGGAGAGAGAGAGAGGGGGAGGGAGAGAGAGAAGTGTGTGAACATGGCAAGCCTGTTGTTTTCTTCGTTAGTTCTAGGATTTGGCACCTTAGTTATGTATGTCCTGATGGTTGCATGGTATTTGACTCCACTAAAAATACAGCAAATATTCAAGAGACAAGGCATCGACGGTCCTCCACCGCCTTCTCTTCTCTCCGGCAATTTGTCAGAGATGAAGAGAATGAAAATGGTTCATGAATCAAGTTTCAGAGACGGTTTTCATGACTACAGCAAGGATATCTTCCCTTATTTCGATCAGTGGAGAAAGGCTTATGGTATGTACTTAATCCATCTTTTAAATGCTTATGTGTGTTTATGACTATATATCAATTCATCATGTATTACAGTATCAGTATAATTAGTTGAGTGCGTGCATGTTGTGGACAACTGTAACAAATATTTAAAGAGACGTAAATGAAGTGATAAAATTATTGTTAGAGTGCTAGACTAGTTAACGCTTTAATTAACAGTAAGATATGTAAAAGTTGGGGGGTATACAAACCTTAGAGAGAATTTGATTCACGAGAGAGGCTGAAGGTTAATTTGCTAGGACGTGCACACTAGTGACTAATTGATAAGATGATATATAGATGGATGACGTGGCAATTAATTATGCGATTCATAAAACAGATTAATTGATGCTTCGATTTTAATTTGATCCAGTAATTAATGAAGCGACACTGATGTGATTGCAATAGAAGATGGATACATTAGGTTTAAGTTTAAACTAATCTCTCAGAGACTTTTTTTTTCAAAGGAAATGTTAAAGTCTTCGTACTCTTTTGTCAGTTCTCACGCTCTTTAATATGTGACGTCAGAATCGAAAGGAAATGCTACCTATTGATCTTAGTTGTTTTTTTTTTCTGATGAAAGTTTGATCTTAATTTGATGAAGCAGAGCTAATGAAGGCTATATAATTTTAGAAGAGTATATTTATACTTAAGTATACGAACATCTTCAAGATAATGTACGACTGGCCTCTCATTTATATTTTTTTGACGCGCAAAATAGAAAAAATCCAACTTTATATTATAATTAAAATCATGGTTTTTTCTCTCTCTCTCTTGACTAATTAATTAATAAATTAATTGATTAATTAATCATAATATCAGATGATATCCAAAAAAGATGGAGCGCGTACTGGCGAAAGGGTAGAAACTAATAGAAAGGCGTAGTTGGTTTTGGAAAAGATAATGTAAAAAATATATAAAGACTAAGAATTTCGTTGGTGTCAACATCACAATGTTAATAAAATGAAATCAAAATGAGGCAAGCATAATATATCTAATTATTTAATTGTTTGTTTTCCTAATACAACTAGGTTAACTTTCTTAATGAAAACGATTGGGGTTTGACTTAAGATGTCAATACATAGCTAATTGTCATTTCTGCCCTAATAATCATTCAAGTGTCTGTAGAACGGAGTATTTTTTTAAAGATTTTTGTGGATTCGTCAGATGATTAGGTTTAATCGTACACTTAATTATTTTCCTTTGTTATATATGAGTTGAAATTACTAATGGACGAAAAAGGAGGATCAATTTTGTTGAAACCCTCTTTTTGTAATTCTCGGTTTGGATTTTAAAGATTGTACTTTCAGGGAAAGCACAACTCTTGTGACTCATATTTAATGAAAATTTGAGACTAGATCTTCATCTTAAAAAAAAAAATTGTTTAAACCCTCTTAGCTTATTGAAGCTTGATCAAAATCTTTGGGCTTTGTATTGTATGTCTGAAGATTTTGAGTGAATGGTAAATAGAATATCAATACTACGGCATATTTTTGGTTATTTCGGCCAGAATGTAAATGATTAATCCAGTACCTATCATCAACAGTGTACTATTCAAACAGTGAACTGATAGTACAAGGGAAAAAATGAAGAATTAAGTACATCTTTAATTTGTGAAAGGGTGAAAGGTAAGTACTTCATTCAGGCACACGCATAATCATATAATATAATATCACGATGAAACAAAAGAATCTACAAGTACAAGAAAAATATTTAAATAGAATATAAGAAGAAAATAATGAAGCAACTAGATATATAATTAATGCAGCTGTAATTAAGTACACTCAAGTGCAGAACTTGATTATGCGGGGTTTAGACTTTTAGTCATATTATTTATAATTAGCCAATAGAATATATAGACATTTAGCTAGTTTTGTCAAAATTCAACAATATTTAATCTCTATTGTAGGGTACTTCATTTTGAATTTTAACATTCGTGAAGAAAATAGTAGCGTTTTTGAAATTATGGAAAGTCGACTATGACAGCACACTTAACTTCTTTATCATATAACTAGCTTTGTCGAGGTCATATTCTAAAGTAGCGGATGAAGGCCATATACATAAAACTATAGCAAGTTTTGTCAAAAGTTATCCAAATTTTAAACTTTCTCGTACTTTGTTCTTAATTTGAAACTAACCTAAACGTAGTTAAGTTTCGTTTTTAAGAGAAGGGATCAGTTGACAATGGGTTATTTTGATAATTTTGATAATGGATCTCTAAAAAAATATAAAAAAATAAAAAAAATAAATAAAAATTTATAGATGTATTTTTCTACTTTTAGATTGATGGTCATACAAATTTCATGCAATTTCATCATCGTTTGATAATCCATCAAAAATCATTAAATTAAAATCGTTGTAAATTATATGAAAATTTGATGATCTTTGATAGACTTCAAACGATAATGAAATTATATGAAATTTGAATGACCATCAATGTAAAGGTAGAAAAACACATCTATAAATTTTTTTTTTATATTTTTAAGATTTTATTTTTATTTTTTTAGAAATTCATTGTCAAAATTGTTAAAATAACCCATTGTCAACTGATCCCTTCTCCGTTTTTAATACATAAATCAGAAAGCATATATAGGGACAACCTTTTGAAAATGTAACTGAGCTAGCTTCTCCTTCTGGATTAGATAGATAGTTACCATGGTCCGAAAAGTGCTTTATTGTTAAAAATAGTTGGATTTGATGGGACTGTAGTTTTTTAATTTTATTGAAGGGGGACATAAAATGTAAGATAATGTTGGTTAGTTGGTCTTAGATCACCTCATGCATGTTATGCTATAAAGATCATCACTATTGGAGAGGACACCATACAGGACCTTGATAGGAAATTTGCTTTGGGTACCACTAGTGTTGGCCACATGGCCGGGTTGGGGCGGTCCGATCCAAATTCGGACAGTCCAACGGACTAGATGAGCCATGGGTTGGATGAGTTCCTAAGTTAGATGAGTCGGATTAGAACAAATATTTTTTGGGAGGTGTGACCGTGATCCGTGCTAGAACCATAGGTCAGATGGGTCAATGGGGCAGATCAGATTTATATGGAGGGTCGAGTCAGGTTTAAGAGGACTGCCTTTTTTTATTTTGTAAAAATTCAAAATAAATCAAATAATTTCAAATAATTTTTTTAAAAAATTAATAATAAATTTTAAAGTGAGAAATTTTACCTCATTTTCAAATATTTTGATTTTTTTTCGATAACTAGATAAAGGGGCTTTTATTTGAATTTTAACAAGTTTGAGAATTTGAACTAGATTTTAGTGATGGGTTAGGCGGGTTTTGGGGTCGGGTTGGTCCTAGGATGGGTCGTTAAGGCCGGATTTTTTAGAAAATTTTAGCTGTAACTCGTGGTTGGCCCATGGGTTGGCGGGTCCTCAGATTTGTCGGGTTTTGATCTTGGATTGGGATGAGTCAGGTCACGATTCTGGCTTTCTCGGGTGGGGACTAATCTAATCGGGTTTTGATCTTGGATCATGGTTGTATTATTATTGACCAAAAATTCAGAAGAACTAGACTTGTCATATTATTTTGCAAAAATCTTAGACTTTAGTGGACCTAGACTTTGGGTATCATAAAGAACAATAAAACGAAGACACTGAGTTGTAACATTTTAAAAGAAGTTTAGATAATGAAGTGTGAGAAATTATAAAAAAAGACTAAAAGAATAATCATTTATCAGTATTCACTGAGAAAAGAATATCTCATAGTTCTTAAAGAATAATTGTTATGTTCTCACTTTGTTATCTGCTATGCAACGAAGACACTGAGTTGTAACATTTTTAAAGAAATATAGATAGTGAAATGTGATAAATTATAAAAAGGACTAAAAATGTAATCATTTATCCGTATTCACTGAGAAAATAATATCTCATATTTCTTAAAGAATAATTGTTATGTTCTCACTTAGTTCTTAAAATAAAAACTTTAGAACCGGTTATAAGTAACCGATTTTAATCTACTCAATTGGAGCCGGTTTTCATATAACCGGTTATAATAAAAAAATTTGTACCCGGTTGTTTTACAAAACCGGTTCTAATAATTTCAATAATATTTACGAACCTGCCACTCTAATCTTTTAGCATCTGTTTTTTAAAAAACCGATTCTAAATAGGCGGTTCTAAATCTAATTTTTCTGATAGTGTCTGCTATGCTAAGTACACTTTAGTGCTTTATTTTCAATCCACAACATTTGTCTTAAATAACATTTATGAATAAACATTACCTAATTATAATACAAAATAAGTTATATATGTAACTCCAAAAAAAAGAGAAAAAAATATCCTTGTAATATTGATTATCATATAAAATATTCCCGATTGCTCTAAAAGTTATATGAATCCAATTAAATATCAAATTTTGTTTCATATCTTACATAAAATTATGTAAGAATTATTTCTATATTTTTATGAAAGAACTTTGTTAGGACAACATATGAAACAATATTAAAGCTTGATTATTCATCCAACTTGGAAAACAGGGTACTTGTAGCAATTTCTCTAATCTGTGGGATGTTTATATGACAGCTAACTGATTCGAGAGGAGTGCTTGATCCCTATAATCCTATTCCTAGCTAGTAGCACTAACCAGCCTATAAGGCTATAACTGCAAGCATGAGTTTTCTTTAATTTCAGTTTGGAAAAAAAAATATCGATTAGCTTTTATCTTTTTTGAAACTCCTATTTTTGTCCGAAGAGATAATATATATCCTAATTCGGAAGAGAATCAGCTGATCTTTGATCAAGCGAGTAGAACTCTGCTCTTCAAATCGGATAATAATAATAATAAAAAAAGTAGTTGTGCGAATTAAAAAAAAACAACTCATACCGTTAGATTCTCAAAAATAACATTTTACTCGTTGGATGGAAGAGCAACGGATTTCGTTACTCCTAATTCCTAAGCAAACGTGATCCACGAATATATTTAAATAACATATCGGTCCCCATATTTCACACAGGACGAATTTAAGAGGGGCTGAGGGGTCCGCCCTTTAATTCACTGGAAGTTATACAGAAGTATTAAAATTTATTATGTATTTTTATTTCTGTACCGATCCTTCTAACTTATCAATTTTATTTTTCTAGTGGCGTAAATTCACATCTCAGCTCTCTCTATATTAAAATTCTACTCCGTCTTTGATTTTATATTTCATATGGCACACTTTATTGCATAGTTAAGCAACATATCTTGTAATTAAACTACTGTAATGTTTGACCACCTATTGCTTTGGAAAATTTTTAACTGGTTCAGTATGTTGGATATTCCTACTTGTTAGCTTTAATTCACTTTTGCAGTTTAAAAGTTCGTAAAGATCTTTGCACAAGAAGGTTTTCTCGCTTGTATTTGGACGGAAACGGAAACAGAGATAATATCACAGAATTTATCTCAAAAAGAGAGAATGTCACACAAACGATAAATATACTTATATAAGCATAGAGGTGGCAATCGGTCGGGTCGGGTCGGGTTCGGGTTCGGATCAGACGGGTCGGGTCACTTTGACTTTTTAGAAGAAATCGGGTCGGGTCAGGGTCGGATCAATTTATATGTTGTGTTTTTTCATATCGTTGATAGATTTCGATTGTATTAAAGGCCATTTGATCTCGGATCGGGTCGGGTCGGGTCGGATTCGGATCGGATCAGATCAATTTGACTTTCTTAAAAAAATGGATCGGGTCAGATTCGGATCGGGTTTGGATCCGACGAACGGGTTTCTCAGATCGGGTCGGGTTCTGCCACCTCTATATAAGCATGTAATTTTTTTTGCCAAAAGATTACGCAATCAATCTCCCAAGGCATCTCCTAAATGGGTTCGGCTAGAGGTGACAAAATCACAAAAACTGATCCGACCTTATAAATTTGTTCAATTTGTCCAGATTTAAATAAGATCTGATTCGTTTTTAAAAAATTAAATTGACATGATCCGATTCAAAACCGATCCGAGATGCAATTCAATCAAAATTAATTTAAAATCTGAAAGAAATCAATATATAAATTGTCTCGACTCGACATGATTTCCTTATATAAACTAATCATACCCGACAGACCCGAATTCAACCCGATTGCTACCTCTAAGTTTGGCCTTATGATATATTCTTTTTCAAACTGATCGCGTTTGGATAATCAAATTGAGTTTCTTTTTTATATATATAAGAAAGTTGACACTCTTTTATCTTCGATGTATACGTCTAATGGAAATCATTTGTTTTGAATATTTAATAATAAAATTATATACTATAAAACATCATATTCTTAGATAAAGTTAAAGGGGGATGAAAGTTGCGCATTAGACACTGGTCAAATTGACTTTACAAATATTAATATGCAAGTCCAATTAATTAACACAATGGGTCCACTAAATCCTCAAAAATGAAAGGTGGTCCCTTTGAGGTCCTTTGACAGCAGCCTTTAATTTAAGATTTGTTTGAAACTTGAAACATCAACATGGAAATAATTAGAGAGGCCGGAAACGATTGCTCTGTTTCTGCAATTAAAATAAACGCATATCATGATACAGTACCAGCAATTATTGGATTCTCCATCTCTCAACCTCATTACAGGACTTCCTTTTGTAAGTTTATAAAACAAATCAATGGGGTACCTCTCGTCTGGTGATTTTAGTATTCTTTAAAAAGTTTAATAGTATATGCTAACTGTGTCTGATTCTGGATTCAATTAGGTCTGACATTGGACATAGAATAAACTTTGGATAAAAAAGATTCAGCCTAAAATCTTAATCGCGTCGGGATCTATCTGCTGGAGTTAACGGGTCCGCGTCAAACTAAAACTAAAAAAAATAAGATCGATTGAGTCAGGAACCCGATTCACACGAACGATGAAGTCTAACCCGGCGATTTGGGAATCGCGAATTTGCTCGCGCCTCTGCCGCTCGCCAGTCGCCTACTCGATTGCCTAGTTTCACTGATCTCTGCACTCCGCCTGTCTCGCTGGTCTCCGCCTCTCTCTCAGTCTCTGTGATCTCCATTCGAGCCGCTCAGTAATTCAGTGTCTGATTCTGAATGAAATTCTGGATCCGCCACAGTACTATGACTATCATGGTGACTTGATCAATTCAGAGTTTCACACAAGTCCAAGTCATACAAATAGTGACCTAGCACTCTACCAGTACCATGACATATCCCAATAATGAATTCGTCGGTACTAGATGCGACCAGAATAACATAATACTACTCAATTGCTATGTAACCCTGTTCTTCCAACAACAAAGACTTCCACCAGAGAATTTGATATATCTAGTCAACAGAGATAGAGAAATGTGGGGCAAATAATTAATTTAGATCATACGAGAAGTTAAGATTGAAAATTGTATTGTACATTTTTATTTTGTAGAACTCTTTTGCTTGGTTAATAAAAGTTTAAAGTAGGCTTCCACCTACAATTTTTTTTTCAGAATAACAAAGCACCACTCAAGTATCTAAGCTAAGTAATTGGTGAATTTTGTTTGTCAGGAGCAACTTTTCTGTGCTGGATGCAGAGGAGGCCAGCACTGTATGTGACTGATCCAAGCCTGATAAGAGAGATAAGTCTCTGCGTTTCTTTGGATATTGGAAAGCCCACTTATCTCCAAAAGGGCCAGGAGCCTCTGTTTGGGCAAGGGATTATAAAATCCAATGGGCTTCTCTGGGCTCGCCAGAGGAAACTCATCTCCCCTGAGTTTTACATGGACAGAGTCAAGGTATTTCACATTTACATCTACTTAGCTCAATTCTAGCTATATATATCTATATATATATATATATTACTTCTGTTTGTTTACTTTCTTGTCATTTTCTTCTTTTCTGAGAAAGAAGATACTCATAATTTGTGTGTGATATATCCAGCGTTTGTATTATTCACTGAAATACTGAATAGATCAGTTTACCAGAAAGTCAATTTAAACATATTAAAAAGAAACAAAAAAAAACAGGTCCAAATATATATGATATTGTTTGTGAGATGGTGAATAATTGTGATAATTTTTTTTTTCTAGGATATGGTGGAAATTATGGTGCAAGCAGCTCAGCCAGTTCTAAACGCATGGGAAGGAATAATTGGAGGGGGAGAAGGGAGAAGAGGAGTAATAAGAGTTGATGAATATTTTCGCAGTTATGCAGCTGATATCATAACTATGAAGTGTTTTGGAAGTGACTATAAAAGAGGCAAAGAGATTTACCGTAAGCTCAAGGATCTCTCTCTTAAAATGATAAAATCCGGTCTCATCTTTGAACTTCCTTACCTTAGGTAAGAAATCTTTTCAATTAGTTGCATATTTGGGAAACAAAATTTTCAGACATTAATTATGTAACAAACTATAGCATGTAAGAATTTATGTGCTAACAAAGCATCCACGACTTCTTTAGGTTCTTTCCAACAAAGCAAAAGAGAGAGCTAAGGGCCCTTGTGCAAGACATCAATTCTCAAATTCTTCAACTTGTGAAAAAAAGAAGAGATGAGACGAACAATGCCTCTGCACATAGAGATTTCCTTCAATCCATAATTGAAAGCAAGATGGAGTTTTCTGATGAAATTATAGTCGACAATTGCAAGAACATATACTTTGCAGGATTTGACACTGCCGCTGTTACTGCCACCTGGTGCATGATGCTACTTGCGATTCATCCAGATTGGCAGAGCAGGGTCCGTGCTGAAGTGATGAATGTCAGTGATGGCCAGCACCTAGATTTTGATATGCTTGCTAAGATGAAAACGGTACATAAATTAACTCCGTGATGAATTTTTAACTTCGTAATAAAACGTGGATTAATTTGGGTCATTTATTAGAGATAAACAAAAAGGAAGTGATGAAATGGGAACTGCAGGAACGATTGTTCAAATAATTGGATGTAACCATATTCTAAAAATCTTTCATACACAGTACTTTATGTGAATGTAATTAAAATTCTATATAATAATTTATTCTGAAATTGTGTATATATTTGCACTGACTAATTTGGCATCTAATATGGTTAACTTCTTACCTTGAAGGTTGATGCTCCTTAATAATAAAATAGAAAGACTAATACACAGAAGTGAAGTTGTACTGATCAAACAACTGTGTTTCTTTAATATAATGAATAAATTTAGTGAGACATGTGTGCAAATACCAGGAATTCAATTCTTTTCCTTTTTTTCCTTGGATGTGCATAGTTGACAATGGTCATACAAGAGACTCTGAGGCTGTTTCCACCTGCATCCCTAGTGGCAAGAGAAACCTTCAGAGACATTAAAATTGGCACACTATACATCCCCAAGAATGTCAACATGTGGATCCCTGTCTCCACAATGCACCACGACAAGTCGATATGGGGACCAGACGCAGACAAGTTCAATCCGGACAGGTTTGCTAACGGGATTTCTGGTGCATGCAAGAAACCATATCTGTTCATGCCATTTGGTCTTGGAGCCCGAACATGTCTCGGCCAGAACCTTGCCCTGGTGGAACTGAAGGTTATTCTAGCGCTGATTGTGTCTAAATTTAAATTTGTACTAGCACCAGAGTATCAGCATTCACCTACTTTCCGGCTAGTCGTTGAGCCCGAGTTTGGGATGCCCCTAATTGTGAAAAAGGTTGCTTGAAGTTATTCATATAGTGAATCAATATATGGTTTTCGACCTATTTGTAAAATGTATCTCAGAGGACCTAAAATTGTAACACAAAAATCTATGAAGATAATGAGAATGTAGTTGTGCTTATGTGAAATAATTAGAGCATGTTTAAAACAGAGGTTACTAATTTATATGTGTTCGTTATTGCTCAGCAATCTGTGTGATATACAACGCTGCAAATAAATGTTTTAGATTTTTGCAGTACTTCCCAGTCTTCTATATTGAAAAGAACACGGGAAACAAGGACCTATAAGTATATGATGTGAGTTAATTAGTGAAAATACAAATACATAATTGGAAAAACAAAAGATAAAAATTAGATTGTACAATACAAACTTTTGCAAACTTATACATTATATAAGATAGGTAAATCTGGTTTTCTATAGGTACAAATTAACAACAATTTTTTTTTTTAAAGAGTAGGAATGAACCCACCTGTTTCCAAGAAGCCATTACAAATATCTGTTGATTTACTTTGTAGGTTCCTGATAACTTTAAATTCTAATCAAGATCTACTCATATGAAATAAATAAAATAATAACACAGCGGATTTTTTTTTTATCTTTCACGTCTTCCGCCACCTGACACTTAATCAGAATAAAAAAAAATCGATGTAAAAACTTGTTGCTCAAGATTAAAGACTATAATTTTAGATTGAAACTCATTTATAGTCTTCCCTACTTTATTTGAGATAAAAGACTTTATTATTGTTGTTTCATAAGACTTCATGAACGTTTGCAATTATTCCATCACAATTTCACATTTTTTTCCATAAATTACTTTCTTATCTCATTGAATAAGCTGTGATATATACAGCCTTATTTTAAATATATGTATTAAATGATTTGAAATTAGATATACTGGATTATATTATCAAATAATTTCGAAAAAAATTGAAGATAAAATTAGATAAGACTTGCCCAGTATGAAAATTATCTCTGACTGCTCGCGTTAGTTAAAGGGGAGTTTATCAGATATATCATTTATTTTTACATCCGAAGCTTACGCCACTTTATAGATGGCGTATTCTATATGAAAATCAGCGTACCGTCTAGGCTCTGATCTGAAAAGGGGGCGAAAATCATATGTAAATAATCAGTAAATTAGTTGCGTGCAGTGTAGGGCTGAACAAAAAAGTTGAGTGGCTCGGGTTAATTTGATTCGAGCTAATTTGGTTCGATAGTTAAATGAGTCGAGTTTGGGTTGAGATTAGTTTAATTTGTGGATTGATTAGGCTCGAAATAATAATAGTTTATATATTTTTTCTGCTAAATTATAATCCGATAATCTATCTGTCATCATCTCACCATCTCAGCGGCTTAATAACTTCTCGTACTCGCTCGTGACTTAACTCATATATATGACTCAATAGTTTTTTTTTTGGTCCATCCATTCAAATTAGTGGAGCAAAAAAATTATTTAAAATATAGTTTATTCATATATCAATTTTGTACTAATTTATATATTATTTTTTAGATATATCGAATTTACAATTTATAAATATACTAAATATAAATGTTAAACTAGGTCAACGTACATGTATTGGCTCATGAGCCAGTTCATGAACTAGCTCGAATAGTAACAAGTCGAGTTTGAGCTAGATTTTTCAGCTCGAAACATTTCACGAGCTCAACTCGATTCAATTTTCATAAGCCGAAATTGAACTAAGCCCAGATCGCTCAAACTCAACACATTTGCGGCCCTAATACTGTGTTTTTTAAAATGTAACTGTGGATTCAGTGAAGCAATAACTATTCAAATACTAGGATGGGGGCAGCGGGGGCTTGTAATTAGCTGGTTGGGGGCCGGACTAATATTAGTCCGATTACCGATCTAACCGTCTGATTAACGGGTTCAATATTTGATAAATAACAGCCCCGACCTTTAAACCCGTTATAATTTTCATGCCTTCAATCGGACGGCTTCGGTTTTGATCCAATCTAATTTATCCGACAGCCACTGAACCCCTGCTATTCTAAAAATTTATCAACTGGGAATTCATTTTAAGTTTCAAGTCCGACTCTCGACCAAAAAACAAAATACCCGTCTCCAAACCCTTCCTCTCTCCTATCGCTCCTCCACACTCCACCTCGAGCTCGAACGAGGGTTTCTGACTCTCTAGGGGCTTCGACCTTGCTGGATTCGGTCGCGCTCGATATTCTCTCCGGTTTCTGTTTCGACGGCTGGGGCTTCCTCTGGGAAGGAATAAATTTAAATGGAGGGGAGGCGTATCACGGCGAGTCCAAGGCCGTGTAACGGACGGCGAGTCGTCGCGAGGAAGAGGCAGCGGTCGGAAGGGGTTGTAAATAGTGTCCAGAAGCTCATGCGACGGGAGATCAGCTCGAGGAGAGATAGATCGTTTAGTATGAGCAATGCCCAAGAGAGATTTCGCAATATTCAACTCCAGGTTGAGTTCTATTTGTTTATTTTTAACTTTTGAGAAGCAAGCTTCTTGGGTTTCGTTCATAACTATGTTTGATCACGTAATTTGTGGGGGACGAGGAAAGCACATGAACCAAAGTACTGCGCTTCCTAGAATTTGAAAATAATTTGACCTTGATCTCAGTAGTTTTTGGGGTCACGTGGATTGTGTTAAAATCTAGTATTGATTGTCTTTGGTTGAAGAAGATCACAATTGCACTTTGTTTGGACAAAGTACAGTTTATGAAACTAGAATAGTCTTGTTAGGGTTTGTAAAATTCATAATTGTACCTGATTTAGATGTAACTGCCGACACCACATGTTGTTGTTGAGAGCCTTCATAAGGATTTAGGAATATATATTATGAATCTGGGTCTGGAAAACGGGCAACCTAATTGGCTATATCTTTCAAAATAAATAAATACATAAATAATGAAAAAGAATGATAATATAACATGATAACTTGTTTATGAGGCCTGTAGTTATGATAGCTCAGATTAGGGGGGTTCAAATGATTGGCTTCTTAGTGATATTGAATTTTGATTAATCATAGTTAAGTTGCATGCTTGCATGCTTTAAATGCATTTTATGTTATTAGCTTTGCTACATCTTAGTGTTGTATTGTCCTGCTGGAGTTATCTGTATGGTAAAAGAATGTACACAGATAGCACTGGGCAGAGAAAAAAAAACACTGTCATGTCTTTTTCATAGGTAATTTATTTATTTTCTAGAACACGTGTTTCAGTTTGACACAGGCAAAAGATTGTTGACTCACTTTTACTAGTGATTAACTTACTAGTAATAGTAATGATAAACCACATATTTACTTAATTTAATTATGCAGGAGGAATTTGATACCTATGACCCTAAGGAAAATAGTCTTCTATTACCTTACTTGCGAAAGAGGTCAAAAATAATTGAGATTGTTGCGGCACGTGACATTGTCTTTGCCTTAGCCCAATCTGGCATCTGCGCTGCTTTTAGTCGAGGTTTGAGCATCTCTCGCAATCTATTTTTTCGGAACTAGTAGTTTTATGGATATGCAAACTTGGTAAAACGAGACAATACATTCTTTTCAGTAAGTGTTTCTTGTGCCATATTGTGTACTAGCATTTATAAATAAAAAAACCTGAAGAGAGAACATTTTATTGATATGAACACCCATATATCTTGTCATGGTTGGAAAACATGTCGCTAATTGTTAGCCCAATTGGATCAACATACCTTAGTTGCCTTTCCGAATTTGGCTGAATTATTCTTTTAAACTTGTCTGACAGTGACAAATGAGCGAATATGTTTTCTAAATGGAAGTCCAGATGAAGTAATTCGTAGCCTGTTCTACAACAAAAACAACGAGTCTCTTATTACTGTATCTGTTTATGGGTCTGAGAATTTCAGCTCTTTAAGATGCCGCACCACCCGCATCGAGTATGTGAGATACCCAAACTAAATTTTATAAGCCCTCAAATTTCTTGATTGCATTCTTACTCTTGCTAGTTATGTTTGCAATTGCTATTGAAGGTATATTAGAAGGGGAAAGCCAGATGCGGGTTTTCCTCTTTTTGAAACTGAGTCACTGAAGTGGCCTGGATTTGTCGAGTTTGATGATGTTAACGGGAAGGTTCTTACTTACTCTGCTCAGGATAGGTATGTGATCTTTATTGCTTGAAATTTTTATCCTCTTGCTTAATCTTATGCTTGTTTTTAAATCATTTGTGGTTGCAGCACTTACAAGATATTTGACTTGAAGAACTACACCTTGCTGTATTCCATTTCAGACAAAAATGTTCAAGAAATAAAAATAAGGTACACGTCCATTTCTCTTTAATCTCTGAGCTCAATTTTTATATCCTGTTTTTACATATCGATCACACTGTTTTTGGCATTTCATTTGTTTGTAGCCCGGGTATCATGCTGCTAATTTATACGAGGACGAGCAGTTATGTGCCGCTTAAAATACTGTCGATAGAGAATGGTACTCCTCTGAAGTCCTTCAACCATCTCCTCCATCGAAATAAAAAAGTGGATTTTATTGAACAATTCAATGAGAAGCTTCTTGTCAAGCAAGATGGCGAGAATCTCCAAATTCTGGATGTATTGCCTGTTTCTCTTTCTTTTTTCTTTTCTGAATACACTTTCCACAGAATACCGTCCATAACCATAAGTGAGAGTAGTCATGTATTTTTTTTTATTCATTCGGTGCATGCAGCAGATAAATTATTAGGATGTGTAGGATATTTACATTTTCTGTATGATATTGGTACCTCTCTGCAGATGATAACAGTTATAGAAAGCATTAGATCCTAGCATTTAATATTTTAATATGTACATTCCTAAAATCAATCAATACTATTTAAATCACAACTTTCTACCAGGTTTTCTGAAATCTAACTTGGAAAGGATATGTTTCTTTTTGCATTCTATGACATTTACATTACTAAGCCAAACACTTTTATTGACTGACTCCCTGTTATTCTATCTATTTGCCTGATGTGCAGGTGAGAAACTTCCAATTGACCGAAGTGAGTCGCACTGAGTTTATGACACCGTCAGCATTCATTTTTCTGTATGAGCTGCAACTGTTCCTTACTTTCCGCAACCGCTCAGTGGCAGTGTGGAATTTCAGAGGTGAGCTTGTGACCTCATTTGAAGACCACCTCTTGTGGCACCCTGATTGCAATACAAACAACATCTACATCACAAGTGACCAGGATCTCATCATTTCTTACTGCAAAGCCGAGTCTGACGATTCCTCTTCTGATGGTGCCAGCCGTGGCAATGGTAATACGTTTTACTTTTTGTGGTACTTACCTAATTGTACTTCTGGTGCCAGATTAATTTGTCAGTTTAGTCAAAGGGTTTTAATATGAAGGTTTTAATGGAGCTCAGTTTCTCTTAAATATTACTTTTAGTTGTTTGTACTGATGAGATCATATCCAAATTTTCCACCACCAGAAAGAAAAACCAATATATACAAGGGTGGTGATACCCTCACAGAAGTAAACAACCCTCAATAAATTATTTCACAGTTTTTTACGCCACAAATTATATCTAGGAAATTTTTAATCTGTAGAACTAATAAAGTTATTTCATTGATTTACCAGCTGGATCGATTAACATCAGTAACATATTGACTGGGAAATGCCTTGCCAAAATAAGAGGTGGCTGTGGTTCAGCCAAGGACAACAACCGAAGAAGAGGATCCTCTAATCGATTCAACAATACTGTTGCCGAGGCGTTAGAAGATATCACTGCATTGTACTATGATGAAGATCGTGATGAGATCTATACTGGCAACCGTCAAGGCCTCATCCATATCTGGTCAAACTGAAAAATGATGGGCCTGAATTCTGTGTAACATAAGGCCTCATCCATATTTGTTGTAGCTTCCATTCATCTCTGAATGTTCATCTGCCCATATTTATTTGTAGTTAATGTTATTTAAGAGTAGTAATATAAAGTTAAGAATTGTATCAAGGGCACTGTTTAAATTTTATATTTCAGCATTTCACCCCTTTTAATAGGATAACTCTGTATTCTATACCATTGATTCCACCAACATTATTTTAATGACAACATGGCAAAAGTCTTTTTAACTAATAAAAGCCACAACAACAAAAAAGGACCAAAATCCCAATGATGAACTAAATTTCTCAGTTGTCAACAACTTCAATAAGAGTTGGCTCATAGTCACTGGGGGCCTCAAATCCATGCAGGTTCATGATAGTTGCTGCAACATTAGCCAGTCCAGGAGTCTGCAAATCAGTTCTGAACTTGACACCTGGCAAGAGACCTGGTCCTCCAATTGCAACATGCACCTACAATTTCCTCATACCGTTAGAAATGATATCTAACTGATAAATATAAAAATTGGAAGATGATATATATTGTTAGAGCATAACCAAATAGCCGTCTTACTGGTTGAAGTGTGTGGGAGGTAAGAATCTGGATCTTTCCGTTCTTATCTTTAAGGGGTTGACCGGATTTGTCCCTTTTAACCATATCTTCTGCATTTCCATGATCAGCTGTCACCACATATATCCCTCCCACTTGTTCTATCGCATCCAGTATTATCTACAAAAATTAAACAAGATGTGTTAGCAGACATGAGAGAGAGAATAGGCATACCGAGAGGAAGGAAGGAACGGATTCAATGTTTTTTTACCTTAACGGCTTCATCAACAACCTTGCAAGCAACCACAGTAGCTTCCATGTCACCGGTGTGTCCCACCATGTCACTATTTGGCAAATTAACACGCACCTAAAAGGAAGCACACAATTAATTTATAGGCTACAGAACATAACATGGATGGACTGTGAATGATGCAATTCTTCTACCTGATCAAATTTGCAACTGAGGATTGCATCCCTGGCCTTCTCAGCAATTTGAACAGCCTTCATCTTAGGCTGCACATTGAATGTAATACCAAAATCACTTGGGATCTCAACATATTCTTCCTTTGATGCATCAAAGTATCCAGATCGGTTTCCATTCCAGAAAAATGTCACATGGCCAAATTTGACAGTCTCACTACATAAAAATCAATCTGATTCAGGTCAGTACTATGAAAACAACTACAAAGGGCATATCTGTGAACAGACCAGTTATGCACTGAATGGATGGATGGACCTACCTCCACATTTAAGTCACGGGACAACCTTTTACATAAAAAATCAGTTCAACTTTAACAAAGTCCTATTAGCTGCTGCTCCGAAGCAGCCAATATAAACCCTAATTAGAATTCCACCCTTCTGACCAACAAATCAAATTAAAACATACCTGCAAGCAAAGGTACGAATTCCATTGTGCACCAAATATTCACCAGAAGTTCTCTCGATCTCTGGTGGAGAAACCAAGTAGTGGCTTGGGAGCTTGAGCTCTCCATCATATTGCAACATACCAGCATAATGGATCTTTGGGAATCGCACCCGGTCAAACTTATCAAAGTCCTCATACTCCAAGGCCTTAGCTATCATTACCATACGGTCAGCTCTAAAGTTAAGTGTAACTACTGCATCACCATCCAAAATGGGTCCCACTGGGTTGCCATTCTCATCGACTATGACAAAGGGAGGGAGGTACTGGTCATCGACTCTCGGAATTTCACGCAGTTTTTTTACAGCTTCAACTGGGTTTTGGAACTTGTGTGGAGCTTCACCAAGGACTTGGGCGTCCCATCCACGCTTGACTACTTCCCAGTCATTCTAAGAAAACGCAATACAAGAAGATAATTACTAAAAAAATAGATAGTTTACCTCATATAGTAGTCTTAAAAGAAGAAAGGCTTCAGAAAAAAGAAAAATAGACAATGCTTGCATTGATGCCCTCATAATACTAATATATAACCAAACTACGAGGGAAGAAGAGCACATCTAAAATCACACATGTAAACTAAAGAGATCCAGAACAAAGGCTTATACAAGGTATTCAATAATCAATTATAGTGAACACAGTCAAAAGTATTTTCAGAATGATAACCTACTTTTACAGTACCTTACAAAACTAAGGTATTTTACTCTTTTAGTGGGAATTACCTCGTAACGGTCCATGGTGACATACATACGACCACCACCAGATGCAACACGTGCATCAATGCCCTTAGCACGTAGGTCGGCAAGGTCATTCTCAAGTGTTTCTACAAAGCCGATGCTAGAGCCATCCAAGACATCACGACCATCAGTTAGGATGTGAACACGTATCCTCTTTGCACCATGCTCACTAGCACCTTTCAGAAGCAGCTAGAAGTACACAGAAGAAAAGAAGAATTGAGAAATTACATTGGCATTTCAGAATTTTAAAGAATGTCTGCAACATAATTAATCATTAATTTATTACCTGAAGTTGGTCAAGCCTTGAATGGACACCTCCATCACTCAACAAGCCAATAAGGTGAAGAGTTCCTTGATCAAAACATTCCTTGATATAGTTGAATCCTTCCCCTTCATAGATTTTGCCAGATGCAAGTGCCAGATCCACCAGCTTAGCACTATAAAAAAACATATATTATTTTAATTCAATATGAAAAGATGAAGTTATTTCACTTTCAAAATTAGATATATTGTCATTATAGTATAATATACTTCATCAAAACACAGACAGAAAATTAAATTAGAAGTACAACACCAAACCCTCCCCTGAAAGCATAAATACCACCTTCTTTCTGACTTGACAAATATGAAAATTATGGAGGCGAAAACAATAATTTGCAAAGCTTCTCTATCTTAGCAGTTTAAAATAAGAACTCTCATTATGCAAGGCCACAAATTGATATTTTTCAAGACTTGCAGGGTACAGATGAAATTGCCCAGTAAAGAATATGCAAATAAAATCGGATTATTCTTCTGACAGGTCACTGAACTTTGATGTTTATCCGTATTTAGTGACTGAACTTTCATTTATCCGCTTCTAATCACTAAACTTTGATGTTTATCCAAATTCGATCACTCCCATTGGTTTTTTCATTCAAAAATAATTGAAATGCAATTTTATTTGTTGCCAAAAATAATTGAAATGAAAACAGATAAATGAAATAAAATTGTATTTGTTTTACCATTAGTTTTTCAATTATTTTAAATGAAAAAACTAATGAGTGCGACCAAATTTAGATAAACATCAAATTTTGTGACTAAAAATGGATAAATGAAAGATTAGTGACCAAATATGATTAAATGTCAAAGTTCAGTGCCAGAAAATAAACCCAAATAAAATCAATCAATTGTATAAGAATTATACCCTTGAGCATATATACGACCAGCTCCAAGAGCATTGTGACCGACTTCACTGTTTCCCATGTCATCGTCAGTGGGAAGGCCCACAGCAGTCCCGTGAGCCTTTACCAGCATCCATCTCTCAGGAGCGCCCTTATGAAGACAAAAATAACAAAAGGTAAACGCGTTAAAACTAGCAGGTAGACAAAAACATATATTAAGCTACAAGCAAACAGTAAGAAGTTAAAGGAGTAGGTATTTTTGTTAAAAAATTGTCAAAATATTTTCTCTGTGAAAGTGTCTTTGCCTCATGCCATTTCAGATCAAGATGACAAAAATAACAAGACAGGTCTGTACAGCACATTACTCTCAAAGAATAAAAAAAAATATTAAAGTGATATGTTCGAGGAATTTCATATAAAACATAACTGTGCATAAACAACTTACCAACTCAAGAGACAGACAATTACTTAAAAGGAAATCTATACAGTTAATGTCAAGTCAAAGAATAACAGATATATGAAGTTTGGTTTAAACTAATTCCTTTCTCAAACAACAACCTTCTTAAGAGAATCCATGGTGGGGGTCTCAGCGACGTGGATGCAATTGTACTGATCGGGCTTCGCCTCTCCCCATCCATCCAAAACCACGACCGCCACTGGCTTTCCTTTGGGAAGCTTAGGGTGATCCGCCAATTTCCATGAGAAATCAGAGCTCCCCATTTTCAAATGAAAATAAAGCTACAATAAATATTAATAGAAACAATTGCATGAGTACATCGAAGGCACTGAGAGAGAAAAATAAATGAGAATATAATTTAGATCTAAAGAAATTTATAAAAATGGAGAAATCAGGGTGTTACCTGAAAGTTGATTGAATAGAAGAGGGTTTAAGATAGAGAGCCTCGGAGAGGTCGGGATGCTTCGAGAAGAAGAAGCAATTTTTTGACGAATAATAAAACCAAGGGCTCGTTAAGTCGCTATATATAAGGGGTGTGCAAACCGATCGCAGGTAATTAATTTCGAACTAAATGTTAAATTTGATTTGATTTTTTTAGTTTAAAATTTTTGATTCAGGTTGAAAATATTAGTCAGAATTTTATTTTATTTTATTTTATTTATATTTTTTAAAATCAGATAAACTGAATAGTCTAAAATTTATCAAATAAATTTATTTTAAATGATATAATAAAGAGTATATCAAAAATAATTTAAATATATTTATTTTTATAGTTATTTAATTATTTATTTTATTTTTTAACTATTTATTTCTTCCATCATTTTTATAACTATAGTTTTTGATTTATTCAATTATTATTTTTATAAATTTGTCTTGATTTATAATTTAACAAACTAAATAAAATTTCGGATACATATATTTACTTCAATTTGAACAAAACTAATTGATTGTACACCTCTAGATATATAGATGAAATTAGAGTTTTAAATCTGTACCTACCGCTTCTCAATCAGTATGGAACGATAAAATCTGAGATTATACAACGATATGATTTTGAGTTCGTGTATTTGTTTTTTTTTTTAAATCAGCAACGCACAATAAGTAACATTATAGGATCTAAAACGGTACGATATGACACAATACGATATAAAAATATAATATGATACGATATGATAAAATAATAAATATATAAAATAATCTAAAATATGGAATGATGATCTGACAATTTCATTTAAAATTAATTGATGATATTTCAAAATCAATAAAGACACATGTAGAGCGACCATAGCTGCGAACACGATTTCTCTGGAGAGCTTTTTTTTGTCTAGAGTTATTCAAAGACTATGTTTATTTTAATCATAAATATTATGAAAAAGTTTAAATATAAATTTTAATATATAAATATTTATTATTATTAAATTAAAATTGTTAATTAGTGATAGGAGGTTTTACAACAAAAAAAATCGTAGAAGGAAATTCTCTAATTATGGATTCCCATAGCTGCCCCTGTACACCTGCACAGCAGCCTGCACTACACGTAACACATCATTTCAAAATTCATGGGTATTATTGTGCCTTTCAAATATTGCACCAAAAAGTTCAGGAACGGCGAAGTTTTAAAGTCCTTAGAATTAATTTTAGTTTCAAGAATTATTGATAAAATTCATTTTCATTTTTATATTTTATTTTAATTTCAATGTTAATCTAACAGTTGAAACAATTTTTAAAATCAAAATTGATCTCAAAGACTTGGAAACTCCTCCGGTTCCAAAAGTTCATGGGCGAACTTTTATATTACGATTAGCATGTTTAATATAATATAAATATGATATAATAATATATAACATGATTAAATATAATACGATTAAACACAGTATAATTAATATGATGATGTCATATTTGTGTCATATCTCTATTATTTTTAGACTCATGATATAGAAAATAAAAAAAGTACGATACAATATAAAACACAACATAGTTCAACACAAATTCAAAACACCACGCACAATATTTCGCCTGCATACTTCGGTGCCGATCACCTCCATTTATCTATATATATAATTGGAGATATCTACGTCTGTGATAATGCTCCAATTTTATGGCAAGCTTAACGGAAGTATTGAAGAGATAAAAACAAGTTTGGAACACAATATTTGACGTTTACTTTGTTAGAAACTTAAAATTATTTTATATATTACTTTCATTAAGTCTTTAATATTTTCAGGTTTTATATATATTACATAAAATATTTTTAATTCGCCAAATGTAAAGCACTGGCCATCTTTTATATGATTTTAGTGGTCACATCGTTCGTACAATAGATCACGGTTAGAAAAATCAGATTTTATGATATTAAAGCAAATTATATCTTTTTGGAGAACTATTACTCTATTAGTGTTTGAAAATTAAAATATTATTTTATAAAGAATTTATAAATGTGGCGTCACAAGTATATGTATAATTTTAGTCAATCTACTAATCGTTGCTTTGAAGGTTATAGAAATATAAGTTATGCATTGAGAAAATGCACACACAAAAAATAATTATTTACTTATGATAAAGCTTTTCTATTTTATTTCAAATGTTTTCTGAGCTATAATTGCAATAAATTTTGATTTATCCATCAAAGAGGGATACATCATAAGAAACGAAAAAGGGATCATAGTATCTCGAATAAGATCGTCACGAGCTCACTTCGGATGTGGAGCGATCAGGGGTGGATTCAGTGAGTTAAGAGAATTTACGTTAGTTGTTATTGAATTTATATTTCTACGTGTCACTCAATAATTTTGAGTAGCGCTGGACCGCTGATTTTTTATTTAAAAATTAGTTCGCCGATTTTTAATTTAGAAACTCGATTTTAAATTACACATTCAGATTAGCAATCAAGTAATTTTTAGCGAGGGAGAGAAATTTTTAGTTTTTACTGAAATTTTATCTTCCCATGCCGAGCTACTTCTTTCCCTTATCTACTTCTCTTCTCCATTGTTCTCGTCGATCTCCTCCTTTCTCGATGTACTTGAAATATTTTAAGGTATTATTTTCGAATCAATTCATAAATATTTATAATTTGAGGGTTTATTTGCAAAGTTAAAAAAACAAATGAACAATGACCACGTTGGTCTCTCCTCTGATGGCACGTGGTCCATGCATAGCGGCGGTGGTTAATCCAAATATTGCTCCATTCTCTCGCTGCTTGCGATAGAAAGGAAGAAAGCCAAAAAGAAAAAAAAATAGTTTAATCTACAACTTGAATATCTGTCGTACGTTGGGTTTGATTCAAGGGTATCAACTCGATATGGAGCTCAATTAATTTGGGTAAGGTAATCAAATATAATAAATTGAGGTTGATTCTTATGAGATTCGGATTAGTAATGGAATCATGAGAATTGTAGATGAATTTGCTCGTTATATGTAACATATATTGATTCGGCTAAGCAATAATCTACATATTAATATGTGGTTTAGGAACTGAAACGGAATATATATATACATCAATTACTCTCATATGATCATGACCAGATGAAATACATTAAAAGTTATAATTATAATAATAATATAAAATAAAAATAAAAAGGAACATGAATCTGGATATAAATAAAGAAATATGATTACGGTGTGAGGAATTGAATTATATTAATAATTAATATTAATGCAATTCTAATAGGTATCTTAATCGAATTTAGAGGTCACGTATCGAGTCAAGAATCATAATTGAGTTGAGTCGTAAATCAATATCATTTCAAATAAGATAATCAGACTTCGCTATAATTTGTATTTAATTATTACCTTAGTTAATCGGACTATTGACTTGATCAGAATTGTGTGGATTGTCTGGATTGACCTTTGACTTGTGATATGGGTCGATGACCTGAATTGTGTGAATTGACTGGATTTTGATCACTAGACTGAATTGAATATTGAATGAGTGTTGATAATAGAATTGAATTATATATTTGACTTGACTTGAATTTAGTTGAAATTGATTGATTGACGTTTGATTTGATATATGGGTCGGTGACCCGAATTATCTGAATGGATATGTGTTATGAAGTATGGATTAAACTGTCTGAATTGATTGTATGTTGATAATTAGAACTAGACAAATTATGCATAATTATACATGTCGTAAGCTAATCTTTCGTACTCCGAAAGGGAGGGTCCACACAACTTGAATGGTTGTGAGTGGAAGATGGCTCTGCGGAGTCTCACTTACAAGCGAATTTATGGGATATCTCCCATTTATCACAGTGATCATGGTGTGTGATATTCATGTGTTTATATATAATTGCTTAAAATACATACTTTGATAAATAAGAATGAATTATTATTATTTGAAATGCTTTGAATGAAACTGTATTATTTAAAATACTGTTATAGATAAGTTGCGTCGTTAAATAACCGGTTCCTGAGCTTTGTAAGCTGACTCCATTTTGTTTCTTTGTTATTTTTCTTATTTGTTGGCGACGTAGGTCGCGTGCCGTCGGATGGATGCAGAAGATGCCGACTCCGTATGTCACACCCCAAATAAATAAATTGGGATTAAAGGTGACAACCCCGCCACGTACGCACGACAAGACGTGCGTATGAAAGGCTAAAATATGATAAATAAATCACACAAAATAAACAAAACAATAATGAATAATACTATATGACAAAATAGTCCCAAATGATCAAGTAAGTACAATGCCTACATCGGCAGGGGTTGATCCCATCGGAATAGGCAGCAAATCTCTCAAATAAAACCCCAAAAGAAATAATCAAAATCCGACATCCCGATGAAACCCTAACCGACTACCCTACTCACAAGCAGATGCGGCGAAACACCTCTGACATCGTACGGGATTGCACCTAGTACTCTTTCCATGATGAATCTCGAACCTGAAAAAAAACTAGATCCCACAACCACCGTGGAAACATGAGTAATTTAAAAATTACTCAGTACGGATTTAGATCCAGCCTTAAGACTCGATCTTCTTTCCTATACTGGACCCAAATTCTGATACTAGTGTTTTAAAAGGCATTTCAACTAACATATAAAGTATAATAAATAGTTGATGCATGTTTTCATGAAATATCTAAATGCTATGACATGAAATGGTAATAAATCCCAAAATAGAAAATATGAGGAATAATAATAATATATAATATAAGATACAACAATCAATCACCCGAAATAAATATCCAGTTTGTAAGTTACCAGATATATCCCAAGCGGGCACCACTAACGTCCCACCTTACGAATTTGGGTCTTACCTAAGCGGGAGCCACCATTGACCCAGCTTACGAACTTAGCACTTTATGTTTGTACGGCGACAACACCGCACAAACGACAATTCTGAATCTCGAGGCGATAACACCCTAGGAGAGTGAGCGTGCGAAGGCACGTACTCTGGTATGCTAAATCTGGCAACCCACCTCACAAAAATAAAAGCAAATGGATATAGTATGACTTCAGTTTCCATATCGTCAAAAGGAGTTGACTACCCGTAAATCTCAAAACGGAATATAATAACTAATTGGAGACTACACTGAACCAACTAGTGGCCAGAGGACCGCATCCCGAATTTCTATATACCAATCAGGGGCCAAATGAGAAAGCCCTTCGGACATACCGAGATCTCAAATAAGCCGGCTAAATAAAATAATATAATAAATCGGGATAGGCTCCAGACTCGAACATATGATCGCCCACACTAAATACCAAAAGCCATGTTCATCCTAGTCGCTAAATTAAATTTGGAATCAATTTATACACAGAATAATAATAATATAATATTGATAAAAAATATAACACTCGGGCGCTGCCGAACCCGTCAAGTGACGAGATTGGTGAATGATCGACAGGCAAAGGTGCGTAGTGTATACTCAGACCATGGGGCCCCACGGCCAACCGGTTTACCGAACGTAACCCGTTGATCTGATTATACAAGGCAACCTCAGACTGAGATTGCCCAGCCCGCCTCTCTATACTCTCCCATGCATTAGATGCATGAATATCTACCTAACTTAATTTTTAATTAGTGATAATAATAATATTTTCCAAATAGTCATAATCTACAATATTTTATTTTAATCCTAATCCAAGTCTATCTCTGATTTTGAAGGATAGCGCGTCATCGTGCACCGTGCCATCCAATGGCTGAGATCATTGTACCCGATGAACACTATCATCTCAGTTGAAGTGTGTTGCAAACCCCTACCCGAACTGATTTTTTTAATTAATTATTTAAATAATCATATTTTTAATAATAAAAATGATTAAATTGAAATTTTAAAAATACGAATGACAGCGCGCCATTGTCTGTGGCGCTGTGTAAATGTGTCACTCAAACTGCACGTTTAAGTAAAGACGTCATTTTCAATGATATCTTTCATTTTTTTAATATTCTCCCTTCAACCTCAATCCATCTATGCAAACATAAATGGCGCAAGTGGGAGACGCACCACTCTCACTGGCGCGGTATTATTTTTTTAATAACTGAAAATAAAAAAAAAACATCACTGTCAGTGGCGTGTTTTCAAAACGCCACTGGTAGTGGTGCGCTGCAATTCGTATTTTTAAAATTTTAATTTAATCACTCTTATTACTAAAAATATGATTATTTAAATAATTAATTTGAAAAATATCTGCTACCCTAATCTATATATCTCTCCTTCATTATCTTTATTTTTATTTTATTTATGATTTATTTTATTATTATTATTTTATTTGATTTTTGTTTTCTTCATCTTTTTATCGTTTTTTGTTATTATGAAAAGAATTTATTTATTTGGGGTGTTATGCTTTGAAATGCTGAGAAAGAAGAATTTTACTTCAATTTCAATAAATTTAAGATTTGAAGTCTTGCTACGTGCTTATCAGTAAAAATCAAACACAATGGTATATCATAATTGGTTGCTTAAAAATAAATTTTAGACTTCTTCAAATTTTGTCTTTCTATATATATTGGAGACAAAATTATTTTAATAGATATTTTAATTTAGAATTAATTTAATATTTAATATTATTTAATTTTAAATATTTTTTTATTTTATGGATGTAATTATTTTTTAAATGAAATTAATTATCTACTTTGATGTTAAAAAAAAATTACCCGGCTGAACGTTGATTAAGCATCCGGTGACCCAACTACTTTTTTTTTAAAAAACCAGGCGACCGGCCATGGATGCATGATGGAAGATTTGAGAAGCTGGATAAAATATCATGAGAATAACGAGTCATTTTCAAGGGGTGGACACGTGGAAATGGTTCCTTTTTTAAGCTGTTGAACCGTACCGGACACGACACAAGTTTCTCAGACAGGGAAAAAAGTGAAAAGAAACAACTATTCTTTCTTAATTTCACATGCAAAAATAATTTGGATTTGATGAGTATCACATGCGATTTGCGAATGAAATTTGGATTCGATGAGTACGCACTTTTTAATATATAAAAGTTAATTTTATGATTTGCAAAATTAAAGCTCTGTTCGGTGCTGGAGTCGAAGTAGAATTGAGAATAGTGTTGTCATAAAATATTATTTTATTTTTGTTCGGTTAATGAAAGAGATTTTACTTCTCAAAAGAGAGCTAATTTTAAGGGAATAAATGCAAAACTGAGATATTTAATTGTAAAATTATGATGTAATTTCGTAATTCCACAATTCTATAATCCAATTAATTCCAACATTCATTCGTCATCTAATTCATCATAATTCTCCAACGATTTCTCTATTTCCTTCTACCGAATATACCCTATGAAAATTAATATTCCGAACTTCTATCTTTCGAGAATATTCCAAATTATTTATTTAATCAGTGTCATGTCATATTTTATATTTTTGGTTGTTTATTGTATGGTTTTCATGTCTCTGTTGACATCAATGATGATTTTCTTGACAATAACTTTCTGAATGTGTTTTTTTCTCTAGATAATTGAATATTTTGTATCTCGCACTCTAGATTTAACGAATACTTAAGAGATTTAATTCATATATGTGTATGCGATGTTTAAAAGATGTTTTTTTATTAATATAAATGGGTCCAACATTCTCTCGCCCAATTATATTTTTTTATTCAATGGTATTATTGTTTATTATATCATAATTAGGTCACTACCGCATAAAGAGTTTTGCCAATTATTTTTAAAGGGAGTTAATAACAGTTTTACGATAATTAATAATGAGGGTCATGAAAGGTAATAAGTGACAATTAACAAATGGAGGACACCTAAAATGCTTTTTCGCTGAGGTTTTCTAACAATTTTGTTTAACAAATCGTTCGCAAATGTAGGCGCCTTGAACGCTTTTTCGCTAAGCTTTTCTGACGGTTTTCATTTAAAAATCATTAGCAAAGGTATATACTAACGATTTTTAATTTAAAACGGTTAGGAAATAGAGGATTTGCTAATGGTTCTTTATTAAAAATCATAAATCATTATCAAATAAAGATTCAGGTAAATGGATTGAATATTATTCTTTTTATTTGGATCTATATCCGAGATTTAACTTATACGAATAAAGATTCAGGTGTTTGACATATAAAGAACAATTAGATATATTTTTAACAGTTGTGGATAAGTTTTCAATTTGGAGCCACGGGTTTGGATAATATTTGTCTTAGATTTTTTTTTTGTTTTTGAAATTCAGATGTCCATTTCAAAGACTAATTATAAGTTTTTCAATTTGATTTTTAATGTAGATTATAAATAAATCTAATTAATATTTAGATCTATTTTGGGCTCACGTCTCATATCTTTGTATAATTTGTAGTACATTTTTCTAATAAAATAATGATAATTAAGAATTAAATTTATAATTAATATTTAACTTTTTTCTAACTAGTGTCTCTCTCATTAAAATATTATGAAACTGTCCAATTCAAAAAAAAGTGTGTTATTTTTGTTTAATAACTGAAAAAAGTATATTTATATGTGTATCCGTATTTGGTTTGATGAATTAAAGGTATAGAGAAGATAAAACAAACAACAATTTAAGTGTTAGACCTTTTTACAATTTTCAACTTTCTTTTTTAATGGCTCAATAATTACAAGAATAATTCACACAATGCAAAATAATAATAAGAAAGTAAAAAAAGATAGAGAGAGAGTGCTCAACGATGTAACGGGAATTCAGCACAAGCCTATATCTTTAGAATATACAACATAAATTTCAAGGTGCTGTGCTGATCCGCTAAAATAATAAGTGTAGCAATACAAAAACTTAGGTTATTTTACAATAAGTAATTAAGAGATTAGGCCAAAAACAAAAAAAGAACTGTGAGCACTCAATGCTCGATTATAAGAACACTATATTGAATCACTTGATCTAAAAAAAAAATTATTCTTGACAAGATGAACTTGAGTTCTCTTTTAAATAATCTTGCAAGGACAAATTTTTTCTCTCTATTGAAAGTAAGGCTGCTCAGTTTGTGAGTATATTTTCATTTTGCTAAGAATTTTCGAAGATTGAAAAGTAGGAAACAACCCTTTAAATAGAGCTGAGAAATAAAAGGCTAGGGCATTTTCTACATGAGCCGTTAGCCCGTTACCAACGGCTCCTGAGCTGTTATAACGGCTTGAGTAAAAATAGTTATTATTTTTTAAAAAATGTACTTAACTGATTGAAGAAAGCTTCTTAATAATGAGACGTTATAACGATTCACAACGAGTCTTTGGGCCTTACACAACAGAGTCATCTGATAACTTTGATAAATTTTATTTCATATTTCAACTTTAAAGTCAAACCTTCTTCAGAATCATTATAACGTCTCCTGAGTTGTTGCAATGACACCAAAGCCGTTATAATGCTTCTAAGGAATTATATAATGATTGACTTTGTTAACTTTCTAAGTTTCTATAATTTTTTTCTTTTTTATATTTATCCTGAGCCTTTACAATAATTTCTGAGCCGTTATTACAGCTTAGATAGTAAAATTATTTTTTCTTGTTTTATTGGTAAAAATCAAGTTTAACTTTTCAAGCTGTACATTTTGTAGTACTAAGTTATCATAGATTTCTTCCCGCCTATTCTTTACATCCATCTTGACATCAGGAGTGGACCTACATGGTTCTAGGGGGGCAGCTGCCCCTCCTGAATTTTGAAAAATAATGTTTTCGATAATATTTTCTGTAATTTGCCTCTCCTGGAAATTTTTTTTGCCCCCTGGATTATCTGATTATTTTTATTGAGAAAAAATATTTAATATCATGCATAATGAAATAATTATGCAAAGATATCAAAATATAAAGTTCTGTAGACGAAAACTTTCTTCATCAACTTGATTATCTATTACTTTGAGCTTTATTTTGTTGTTATTTTAATATATAAAATATTATTATTTTAGTAAATTATTTATTAGGTAAGCATATATATATATATTAAATTATTAATTTTTTATTTAATACCTGATTAGTTAATGAGTTTGAACCCGATAAGCTATTACAATCCGATAATTGCCCCCTTGATCAAAATCCTGCATCCGCCCCTGCTTGACATACATAAGTCTTCAAATGATTCTATAAATATCTCACAAAATAAATTATAAAATTCAACTTGTGTTACAAACTGACAAATTAAAGAAATTGTTCAGCACAATATAGTTAATATCTGATTTGTATTTATACCGGTTAAAATTCAATCATATTCATAACCAAAAAATTAGAAAATGAAATGAATACAATTTTACTACTATCTATTACACCCCTACATCAGGCCACATTTTCGTTCTGTGGTAGCACAAATTCCTAGAATTTGAATATTTGTAGTTTACATACATTTGGTAAGATATATTTATTTGATATTTAAAAAAATATTTTTCGAAATAATAAATAACTTAATGGATGTATTTTCTATTACTTAAATATGAGCGAATTGAATCGATTAAGAATTTAATGAGAATTTCTAAAAGACATCTTCTGTTGAAGACCAATTATTAGTAAGACTAATTAAACGTCTTCAAAGACTATTGGATGAAGACTAAACGACTTCAGACTAGCCAATTTTGTACTGTGGTATCTAACAAATAAAAAAAATACACCTACAAATATAAGATTTTTAGTCTGAATAGTACTTTTGATATCAAGTGAACGTGTATAAAAATTAAATGTACACTAAACGGTGATATACTGTTCGCTAGCTCTATTGGATTCTCTTAAACATAATATTTAACGATATCTATTCGATTTTTTTCCAGCTGTCACCTCTTTTCCATGTAGTATGTGTTGAGATAATATTTACGAAAAGTTGATCAGATACTAAAATTAAAATTAAATTTATTCACAGCTTCATTTTTATGCATGGTTTATCTTAAAAATGCAAAACCACACACAAACAAGAGTTACAAAAGACCCTTAAGAGTGATAAAAAAGGTTCCGGTCCAATCATAGCCCACAAATAAAACATTAGGGCCGAGATAATTTGAAACGACCATTACTTTAAAAAAAAGCTTCTAGAAGGACCAGTTTCTTAGCAGAGAAGGCCCGGGCCCAAAAATCTGATCCAGCACAATCACAACTGCCATGCCCAGACACTTGTCAAGTTCTGATTGGACAACTAGCCGGAACACGTCATTGCCGAGCGATACACCGGTTTTGCTCTCCTTTTTGAGAATCTCGGCTACTGCCTGTCCCTGCTGATTGTATACTGCACAGTTGCGGTGATGGTACGAGCCATCAACACGGTATATTGGACCTTTGGCCGAGTTGGTTGGTATCATATACATTAGGGTTTTTGTTGGACGTAGAGCTACATGCTTCTTGATGGAGAACTGAGGTTTTGTGCAGTCATCGCCGTTATATATCAACCATTGATCGCTCAGGCTAAGTTTCTGGATTTTAAAGAGAGAACAAATGCGTCAGTTGCAATATAAATCGTTTTTCACTATTAATTGAAGGAGTAGTTTAGATGATTTATATTATATGACCTTTATGCACCAATAATTGTAACAGTACTTGTGGAAAAAGTATGAGATGGGAACGTTCTAGATCTTTATTAAATGGGTTATTGACTAAGTGGAAGTAGCACCTCATATCGTTGATGTCATGATCACACTTCCTAGCATCTAACTAGGACCTAAAACTTGATAATTAACCAATACAATCAGCCAAACTGTTCATTGGAGCACTATATATGCTCGCTGAAGCTAACTCAAAGGGTGATAAAATAGGCCTTAATTTAAGTTCCACTAAATAAAGTTTTTAAAAGAAAATGTTCATTTCCCTTCATGAAAAATGGAAACCTTTTATACATGAATATGCAGGTGCCCATATATGCATCCAATTAGCTAAATACCAATTACTAATTAAAGCTTTATCAATTCATACCTTTCGGCGTATGGTGAGGACGGAATTTCCACATGAATCCATCAGCACAATCTCTCCTCGATACTCCGATGAATAATTATCAACCCGAAAAACTAGCTTTCCCATGGCATCAAAGACTGTGAATCCATTGCAGTTGAACAGAAGCGACTTCCTCCACACGGTTAAAACTTCTGGTTCGTGCCGCAGCTGCCCAGCAGCAATTGCAACTTCCAATCTTGGCTGGTCAGTTTCTGGTGCAACAAAATTTGGATGAATCTTTGTCATTGTATAAGATTAGAAAAGCTGAAAAATGGAGGCTATTTGATCGTCCAGATATTTTTGTTTTTGTTGGTTCTGAGTTGAAGAGGATGGCATGACTTGTTCTTATATATAAGCATATTTCATGGACTAAAATACCCCCATGGACTCTGTTGCTGAAGTGGCTTATGGTGGAATAAGAATTTGATTAGGGGTTTCAATTAATAGTAGGTTGATTTGTTCTGTTGTTTCTTTTCCCTAAAAAGAAAAGGAGTTGAAAGGGACTGAATTGAAAAATTAATGAAAGATGTACAAGTGATCAAGTAATTGGGCGGCTTGGTGGAAGTGGCATCAAAAGTCTTGGTCGGCTGGCGACTATTGGAAGCTTTATTTAAGAAATGATGATAATTTTAAAAAGTTTAGATGCCTTGATAGTCTTCAGAAAGCAATTTTAAAATTATATCGGGTTGGAGATTCGTACTACTAAAACCAGTATTGAAATGAGCGATTAGATGAGGGATTACACCATACAGAGCTTCTTTTTCTCTCTCTCTCCTTTGAAGAAATACAGAATGTATAAAGCTGACCTTTCCGAACCACGTATATACATACGTACTTAATTAAAGTTATACAAAAAAATGACATTACTGATCTCTTTTAATTTCAAACTCACTAGCTAGATAATTATAAAGAAATGTAGTCCAACTTACAACTCCATTCCCGACTAGTAATGTGATAGCATATATTTATCTCATCCTGTAAATTTTAACCTCAGTTATATTAATGGGTTACTATCATATATATTATATATATACCATATACAATTTGACTTTTCCTTATTTCATATTTACTCATTAACTCCTTAATATACCTCACATATACTTTGACTCTTTAAAACCTTTCATCTTATCTACCAACTTTTAAATATATCTTCTATAGGAATACCTCCTATTTTTCTTTATATATTCATCCATCAATACTTCAATATACATCTTATATATTCTTCATATCGTTAAATTCTTCAGTATATCATATACTTCAAACAAATAGTTTCTATGTGGTATAAAAATAAATTGACATTATTATCCTTCTTTCCCAAACATAACTAATATTTTTTTCTAAAGCTTTTTACCTTATCTTGGAGAATAATTTCAATCATCAACAAATTGCTCATTAACAGCAACAAAAAGTTGATAAAAATATTTAAAAAATTTAGATGATAATAAACCTTCAGCAAATGAGCAGTAAGTGAGATTTTTTTTTGAAAATATAAATAAAATAGCTTTAGAATATACCTCTACTAGATTTGATTTGCAGTAAGAAGAAGAATAATTTCAATTCATAATAAAAATGCAGCAAAAACTATAGATTTGATGTACTTTATATAGTTACTAGATTTGATCTATAAATTTAATTTTAGAGTAAATACGAAAAGCAATTGAAGAGTTGAAATATATACAGAATATGTTGGATAGTTTGGAATAAATGAGAAACAATCTAAAAAAATATATTTGCTATAAAAATACATATTGATGCATGAGTTGATCTTGATAACAATGAAACAACATGAACATAAAAATATATTAAATATATTAAAAATAATGACTAAATATTGGATAATAAAAGAGTTGAAGTATATTGGATAATAAAAGAGTTGGAGAATTAGCCTTATATTTAACCTGGAATTCAATATATACACGACTCAAAAACAACCGGCATGGGTAAGTCATTAATAACACGAAAAGAAAATTCAACTTCCCAAATCGCACTTGTTACTATATATATTAAATTAAGAAGGAAAGTGACTTAACTCGTTACAATTTTTTTGTTGACCCGTCACTCGTCAGCGAATAGCAATTAATATTAATGTACTATTGTTGTACGTAAATAATTAGCCAAATTATGTAGAGAAAAATGAACCAGGTGACGACGGTTGCATGATAATCTTGAAAATGATTGAAATTCAACAAGTTGTTCATTTTCAGCAAATTAAAAAAAAAATTGAAAGTAAATTTCAACATTTTATTAAAAATGAGTTTGACTGATGTATTTCGATCAACCGAAGCATTTGTGGAATAAATTTCAAAATTCCGTATATGATATGTTCATCCATAAATGTAAAGGAAAGGTCAGCTTTTAGATACAAACGATCAATGCGTAATAAATTTGTCCACGTAATTAAAATTTTTGATGTGTTGTGTTAATGAACACGGCGAATTATGTGAACAAATTTGTTGTTTTAACTTAATTAACCCTAATCGAAGTTTTAATTCGTGAATTATGTACGAATTTGTGGCGTCTACGTACGAGAGGAATGGACTAAATGACAACTATTTCGATTCAATTACATAAAAAAAAACTATTTCGATTCAATTATATACAAACAGCTGAGTTTTGATGATGGCTTCATGCTCTTTTCTACTTAAATTATTATTATTATTTTGGGTTTAGTTAGCCTATTATTTGATTGCTTTTAACTATCCAGACTGCATTCTGATTGAAATTGAGCTCGTTGCCTTTCGTACATAGCACGAATCTACACAAAATCAAGATATCTGAAAGGTCTATTTGTACATGGCGGTCCCAGTTTTTAGTAATAATATGTTTTATTAAATTAATATTATTAAAAATAAGAGTGAGAAACGTAAAATTTCAAATATACGAATGGCAACGCCATGCAATAGCGATGGTGCACTGTTTGAATTTACTGAAACGCGCCCATTGCCAGATGCGCGTTTCGTTTTTTTTTTTTTTTTTTTTAAACGCGCCACTAGCAGTGGCGCCGCTAGTGGCGCGTTTCCGTTTTTTTTTTTTTTTTTTTTTTATTTTACGAAAACGCGTCACATCGCCGGTGGCGCGTTTCCTTTTTTTTTTTTTTTTTTTTTTTTTAGAAACGCGCCACTGGCCAAGTGGCGCGCTTTCGTTCTTATATATGCAAAACGCGCGCAGGCGCAAGTGAGATGGAGGCGCTGCGCGGCGTTTCATTATTTTTTTGAAACGCGCCACTGACAGTGGCGCGCTACCATTCGTATATTTGAAATTTTACGGTTTTCACTCTTATTTTTAACAATATTAATTTAATAATACTTATTAATGATAAAAACTGTGGCGGTCCCAGCACACGGGCTTCAGAACTTACCAACCGAATTTTGTAGCTTTTTTAAAAGGAGTTTGACTTTTGAGGACACTGCTTTTACAGTTTTATCCCCCCTATACTTTTTTTTTGTTATGAGTAATTACGAAGGTATTTATGCTGATTTAAACATATACATGAAGTTTTTTTTTTTGTAAATTTCGAATTGGTTGAAAATATAACAAAGAAAAAAAAACAAAGTCGTTTTTTTTTCCGAGTAAAATATATAGGATGTATTAATCGTCTGTTGCAAACATTTTGATCTCTTTTTTTTTGAACTGAATGTAATAATTTGTCTTCATTAATAATTCATGAAATATAAAATTATAATAGAAAACCGCAACCTATTTATTAATTGTACAGAAAAAGCCATAATTATATGATCGCCACTAAAATATATCACCGAAAATACTAATTTCATGAGGATGTCCACCAATTTCTCAAACTCCTATGTTCCATATATTAATAAATTAAGTCACATCCTCGGATAAATAACGAAAATGTTCCAGTTCAAATTATTCACCATTGCCAAAAATTTTAACTTCTGAAATTCAGATATATCTGTCACTACATTATCATAAAAAAACAACTGTAAGTTGAATAACGGAAGAAAAATATGTTCCTTGACCGAACAATAACAATTGCTGAATTTATGACCGTAACGACCTGATTTTAATTGAGTTGGGCTAAATTCAATCTCGGCTCATATCAAATCAAACTAGCTCATGAGAATTAGGGTGGATTCAAATGAGCTTACAGGGGCAGTTGACCCCTGATTTTTTTGTACAAATAGTCTTGTAAATATATATATTTTTAGAAAAAAATTAAAAAAAAATATGTTTGTTTTGTCTCTTTGAAAAAAAATTAATTTTTATTCCTCTAACACAAAGTCTGAATTCGGTCCTGCATGAGACACTTATGAGCTAGAAAACAAAGCTTGAATTCAGGTCATCACAACTCGAATTAGCTCGTGAGTGGACTCAGGAGCTAAGATGTACCCTAACGAATGTGATAGTTAGGCTATGAGAGAAAAAAAGGAAGATTGGGAGCTATTATTAACTTTTTAAAACAAAAAAATGAATAGAGACATCAATGTCAGAATAAATTAGATTTAGTGAGTTTAGAAGTTTTAGTTTATTATTTAAATTATTTTATAATAAAAATATATTAACAACCTACAATATAATATTTATGAGCTAATGAGTCGATCCCGAACGAGTTGGATATAACTCAAATTTAATTCATGAAAATACGAGCCAATCCGTCGGGTCGGGTCATATTTTTTTTATTATTTTTCTTGATCCAATCCGAACCCGACCCGATTAAATTTATGTCAAAAAATCTTAATTCATATACCCGACGGGTCACGAGTCGACCCGACCCAACTAATGTAAAATAAATAATTATTTATTAATTATTTTTATATAATTTTAAATAATAAAATATTAATTAATTTATAATTAATCTTAATTAGTGTATATTTAAGTTTTAATTATTATTAAATCATAAAATTACTTTAAAAATTATAATTAATCGGGTCGGGTCAGGTTGACCCAAACTCGATCCGATCCGATTCAGCTAAAAAAAATATACTCATATCTAACTCATTTATTTTCTAATCAGTGGAGTTAACCATTAGGTCGGATAATAAATTGAGAACCCTACCTCCAATATAAATAATAATAATGTTAAGTCATACTGTTGGCGTTTACGTCTGTCCCTTGAATTTGTTTTTTCAGCTGAGCTTATGGAAGAAGATGAGACAAAGCTTGGACTTGACGTGGCCGTGGAATAATTAATGCGACCGTGCGTCATTCACTTCTCTTTCCACTCTCGAATATTCCATCTATCAAGTGTTTAAGATTTTTTTTTGGAGAACAGTAGAATTCTAGACCATCAAACAAGTTTTGCTACCCATCAAACAAGTTTTAATATTTTTAATAATGAAATATAATGAATTTATAATTAATAACCAATCACATTTTAAATTGATTCAAAATTTAAACATATATAACATATATAAAATCTTAACACATTTACAATTAAATTTATTTGAATAATATTTTCAAACATTTAAAGCATAGTAATTCATTAATATCATGAAAATTAAGTGTATATAAATTTTGTATATATACTAAAATTATCCTATATCACAAAAAGTGTTTTAAAACCTTGTGACAGATATGAAAATGTTCGCGCACTGAAGATGATGATACATGTGTATCGTCCATCCGATTTTTTTTTTAAATAATATTAATAATATTCAAATTAAATATTTAGGAAAAAAAGAATTTTAAAATTTACTTGAAACGCAGTTAACAACTACGTTCCCACAAAAAAAAAATTCCGACAATTTTTTTTTGGGATAAATCCTGAGAGCGAACTGTTACTTGAGTTCCCAGAATTTTTTTTTGTCGGAAGAGAAAATTTATATGAAATATTGACTTTATTCTCGAAAAGCAGATGCCGGGTGCGAACCCAGACACCTTCAATTATTGATAAGCGTTTCATAGAAATTTTCTCTTCCGACAAAAAAAATTTGGGAACTCAAGTGCCGTTTCGCTCCCAAGAATTTTTTTTGTTTTTTTATTCTGGGAACGCAACCGGTGCTTGCGCGCCCAAAAAAATATTCTTGTCGGATTTTTTTTGTGGGAGCGCAATTGCTAACTACGTTTGAAACAGATTTCAAAATTCAACTTTTTTTTCCTAAATATTTAATTTTTAATATTATTAATATTATTTAAAAAAATTTCGGATCGTCCATATTTGTAATGGAAGATGATATACATATACGTCATCGTTACTGACTTATTTGTTTTTAGATTAATCTGTTTTATTCTATTATATATTAAACTTATTATTTTAGCACTTTGATTCAAATTAAATGAATTATTGTTACAATGAATGACATTTAAGCTAAATAATAAAGTAATATACAATATAATTTCATAATAATATCATTAGACACTCGTCAAAAAAAAATGAGGGCTTGGACTTTTAGTCCCAACCTTGTTTGATCTAAAACATATCAATTAAAAAAATTTACTGGTGGCTTACAGAAAAGGATTCAATTTTCGGTTGAATCCTGTAAGAACAATAGCGGATGAAATTAAGAGGGATTCAGTTACACTAATTTGTATTAATTTTTGGTGACACAAAATTACATCAATATTTTTAAAGTTTAAACAGTTGATCTAAATCATTCAACATGACATATGTATTAAAATATACTTGTGGATTAAATTTTATATTTTTTAAATATTTTTACTATTTATTAAGATATATACAAAATTCCGCGGTCTGAAAAGACCGATTTTATGCCCATCTTAATAAATCGTAAAAAAATTAAAAATATATAAAAGTTGATCTACATGTTTCTTTTAATATATCCATCATGTTGTTGAACAGTTTGGATTGACTGTTTGAACTTTAAAACTTTAAAAATATTTGGTGTAATTTTAATATCATAAAAAATTTGTGTAATTGATCCCTACTCTAAAATTAAATATGTAATATATAAATTATATATTTTTGGGAGAAAAGGAAACTAATAATAAAATAAAATAGTTATCACCCAGAGACGAAGACAGAGGGACTGGAGAGCACTCGCCCCTCCCCCTTCCTCAATCGCACATAAATTATATGCCGGCATTAAATTTCATCATGTATTTTTATTTTGTGAGATGCATTGTCTCCTCTCCCTCCTAATTTATCAATTGTAATATTTTTGTAACACATTTTGTATCTCGGCCTCTCTTAATAAAAGTCCCGACTCCGCCCCTGTTATCACCATTGACTTCTTGAAAGTACAAATATTAGTGATGATGATTATTAGATTATAACAAGACCCATGTACTAATCCCCAAAGTTAATGAGTTCGGTCGTGATTTTTTCTACTCATCAAAACATGGCAACATGTCTCAAACAACCTTGTCATACATTGTCTCCTTTGGACTCAACTATTTAATCATGCATGCTACTTAAAAAGAGATAATCCATATTAATTATGAAATCAATCTATTTTAGGAATTCTCGGCTTCCCTTTCTTGGATAATTGGATTGATATGAGTAGATTTTGTTTCCCATTGCTGCTGCACGAAACGAAACTAAAATAACCTTTGGCATGCTGGAGCTGGAGTTGGGAAATTTCAAATTTGGAATAGAAAATCTGTTTTAAAAAAACTTCGTTTTATCTGAATTTGACTCAATAATCAGACAACTGGAAACCCACCGACCCAATTTTTTATTTTGATCGGGTCATCTATCAGACCCCCTCAGTCTCATCTTCAACACCAGTACAACTTTTGTTGATGCAAGTTTAATATCTAATGTGTCTTTTTAGTATGTACAATAAAATTTAGGCATTTTATTAGTAAATGTTAGCGAGTAGGTTTTGACCAAGTTTGGTTTAGTTACTCCTGTCCAATAATTAATTTATAATATCACTGTATCTACATTGCATTATATCCAAATTGGGAATTACGAATGCGTACATAGTACAAAACTATATATAGTGAACAAATCATTTCATACATATATGTTAATTATGAGAATGCTGATCCAATCTGCACCCAATAGGAGACCCTACATAAGACCGGCTCATGGCATAAGCCTAGATATTTCCAGATTGGATCTGGTTGTTGTGCAACCAGTCCTACCAATAATTGCCATCTAAGGCTTCTAAGCATATATATTAGTGCTAATTGCTTGCTATGTCCCTTTCTGGTCCAAAGCATTTTCATTCTTTTATGTATAGCTGCTTGCTTACGCTGCATTTCTCCATTATTGGTTACAAGCACAAAGTCTTGGGAAAACTAAAATTTGGTATCAAGGAGTTGAAAATCGCATGCAGTGCGCGCATGTGCATGTATCAGTCCTCTGAGTATGGATATATACGGTATCTAGCTAATTTATTATTAATTAATGTCTTCAGTTATACTAAATAGTAAATATTAACAAAATATATATTAATATATATCACAAGAACAATATAGTATACTATATAAAAAAATATCTTTAGAACCGCCCATTAATCACTCATTAACTAGTAAACCGATTCTAAAATAGTTGAATGACAGTGTTGTAATTTAGGTAAAATATTTTAGAACCGGTTATTATAAAATAAGGGGTTGTAATGAAATAACAGTCACAGTTTAATTTAGTTTAGCACCGATTTTTTAAAGAAATGGTTCTAATCAAATAAGTTTAAAATTGATTATTTTAAAACCAGCTATAATCAAATAGATTTAAAATCGTTATTTGAAAATCGGCTCTAACCAAATAAATTTAAAATCGGTTATTTAAAAATGGATCCAATTAAATAAATTTAAAACCAGTTATTTGAAAATTCAATTCTAATTAAATAAATTTAAAACAGGATATTTGAAAATGACTTTTAATCAAATAACTTTAAAGCTGATTTTCAAATAACCATCACTAATCAAATAAGTTTAAAACCGATTATTTAAAAACCCGCTCTAATCAAATAGATTTAAAATTGATTTTTTTTGAAAATCAACACTAATCAAGTAAGTTTAGAATCATTTTTTAATAAAACATATTTAATCGTCAATTTTACTTTAATACCACATTTTAAATAATTGGCTCTACATCTAGCCTAGCACTATATATTATATTTTATTAAGAACTTAGGTTTTACCCGAGCTATAATTTCTTTCATCTTCGCTGGCGCCGCAGCTCTTCCTTCTTCTTCTCTTCTTATCATTAACTAAAATCTTTTCTCACGATCAACTTATTGCAAGCATTCTTTCCTCTTCATCATCTATTTTCTCATTAAGGTATTTATTCTTCACATTATCTAAATTTTTTATTTTTCTTGGCTAGCTCTATGTAGTTAAAATTAATGGTAACTAATTTACATCATTATTACATAAATTGATTACATATATATAATTAAAATTATATATATGTAATTGATAGTATTATCATATAGGATCAAATTAATGAAACTTATATTAATTTAGGTCAGCACTCATTCAGAATTAATCCAATAGGAATTAATCTCAAATAGTTCCCAATTTGAAACTATTTTTTTAATATTTTGTCTCATTTAGTATAGTGAGCATACACTAGCTGTAATTTGATATTTAAGAAGAATTCAGTTAGTATTTTCTCTATTGTTCCACCGGTTCTATAACATTTAACAATGCATAATTTTAGAATCGGTTGTATAATCGATACTAATTCCTTCATATAACTGGTTCTAAAAGTATTTTTTTTTTCTGATAGTGATAGGTTACATGTTCAAATTTCAGTTAGCATTTAACGATTATTTGTGAATATATAGAGTTGGATGATTTTTTACCATCTATATTTAAAGAATTATATTGTGTATTTTATGTTATCCGTATTGTCCAAGTACATCGTGTATTATGCTGGCATCACATACAATACAACTGAACTGCTATTTTTTACATTGATTATGAAAGTTAGTTGTGGAATTAGGTACAATGGTGGTTCAACCAGGAAGAGGCCCAACTCCAATTTGGGCCTATATGAGAAGTTGGTGGTGGACTAGGAATCTTGGGAAACCTTTCAAGTACAGATGAAAGGACAGATGACAGTACAAAGGTGCCACTTCAGCTACAATTAATTTGGAATAGTGGGGATACTATGATTGCTTTTATTTCGAGATCAGGCTTTTTAAATTATTACCCAGGGAAAAAGAAAGGACGTGGGATAGATAGAATAGGTTATTTTCAGTTTGAACATCTGTCGTGAATCATTATAGGTTAGGTTGGGTTTAGTCAAATTATAAATCATCTTGCTTTGGATCATTTCATAACTAAATCATATCGGGTTGGGTTAATTTGCGTCTTCAATTATCCAGTTTCAGGTAATTTTGAATTAGCAATCATCTCAAATATATTGGGTTAGGTAGTGTTTTGTTTTTTGGGTATTGTAGGTATGATTAGAATTTATGAGCGTGCCATGCTTTTCCTATGTTGGCAATAATTTGAGTCTGATATGACACAACAGTGGCATTATCACAGGAAGTATTTGTTTCCAGCAAAAATATACAGGAATTAGTACTTGATATGAGTCAGAATATTGTCAGGCATTCCAAACAGGATAAAGCATAAACCCAACTTTAGTTTCATTGTCAATTTCAGCTTGCATCAGTTGAATCCGAGACAGAATTGGATGGAATTCGGATATAGTTATGGAAAAGTGATGCTAAAAGTGAAAAGTACTGACTTGTCAAATGAAACCTAATCTTATGAGCATGCATCAAGTTTGATTCAACTGGTAAAAAAATGTCAAAAGAGAACACAGCTTATACCACTTGTGTTTAAAGCATGTTCATTGGTGCCTTAGTTTGGCTCAGTGGATGATGGATGGCAATTTTTCATTGGATATAAATCAACTCAATTTGGCATTTTGCAACAATAAATCATCGCAATCCCGTGGAAAATTACAAAAGAATGAAGACCAAAGTTACTAATTAAAGGTAATAAAATTATTTGAAGGGAGGGTAGAAATTAAATACAAGGCTCGATTGACAAACGGTTCGGCTTCTTGTATTTCTTCTTGATAAAAACAATGGTAGTCACATAAATTCAAACCATATATACATTTTATTCCTATTCAGAAAAAGATAAAGTTGTTGTAGAAAAAATGATATTCAAGATATAAAACGAAACTGATAGAGACTGTACGTACCTGAGGCGTCATTTATAGTCAGCATCCAATAGAGAAGAAAGAAAATTAATGTCCATATGGTCCCTGTCCCTGCTGAAGCAAATTGAAACAAAAAGAGAGGAAGAAACATTGAACTCGTGAAGTCCCTGTACTGGTACCGTACCAGTGGTCCAGAAACTTTTTACCAGAATAGCCGCAACTTCAAGCACTAAAAAAGCAGCTGCCCTACTAGCACACATGGTCTTCCCACAATGTCAGGACCTCATTTTAAATAATGGTTTACTACACCTGAACGCTGACGCTCGAAACATATACTAGATAAATTAATTTATGTAGAGTTTAATTCGGCGTTATGGCCTTCAAAAGAAAAAGTATGTTACGGTTTCGGTTTGGTTTGCTTATCTACCCAACTGCGATAACTGTAGTTTGTAGCTAGTACAACCAGGCTCAGAATCAGAGGGGATATTTCGCTTTGGTCCAAAGTATTAGTAAAGAGGGTCACTTTTATTGTTTTTTTGTTGATTATCTTGACAATTAAATTTGAAATGGATTTGTAGTATTTCATGAACTTATAGAATGATAGTAGTTCAAATTTTATATAACTTTGTTTGATAATTCATTAAAAATCATCAAAATTTTATGTTATTTACAATGGTTGAAATATTATAGATTTTTTATGGGCTATCTAACAACACTCAAATTGCATGAAATTTGTAATATAATCAATACATAAATTCAACTATATATTTCTACTGTCAAGATTTGCATCATCGTTGAAAACCATGAAAAATTAAATTGCCAACTTTCCAATTGTCTGAAAAATGTTGCATCACCTTTTTTTTTGAGTAAAGATGGGAGTAACTCATCCAATCTTTTATATGTTCACAAAGGATCATTCATTCCGGTTTCAAATCTATGACATTTCACCATTGACTAACTACTAGATATCAACTTTTTTTTTAATTTAACTTAATAAAATTTATATAGTAATCTATTTGCCTACTACCACAAAAAAATCCTCAATTGTAGGTGCATTCCTTATATAAATAGGGTGTGTATCAAAATATCAAAATTCGAGGTCAAAATTTGATTAGTCATTTGAAACCAAGCCACTAATTAAAATTTCATTGTTTAAATTTGAAATCTTAATGTAAGTTGGTTGAGAACACATATATGATATTAAAATATATTTACTGTAAGTTGGTTGCATCATAAAAGTTAAATATATATTAGAAATATCGTAGGATCCCCTGATAATGGGTTATTTTGACAATGTTAAAATAAAAAAAATCTTAATTTTTTTTATAAATGTGTTCTTTTATTTATAGATTTATAGTGGTTTAAATTTCATATAATTTTTAATAATTTATCAAAAACCATCAAAATTTTATATAATTTGTAATAATTTTAATTTAACTGTGTTTGATAAACTAATAAATAATAATTAAATTGCATGAAACTAACATTTAATCCGTGCAATGCACAAGGAAGTAATATATATCATGATGTGGAACCAGGGGCGGACCTACATGCCCCCCTGGATTTAAAAAAAAAAAATACTATTTTTCGGTAATTTATCCCCTCCTAAAAAAAAATTTCCCCCTGGATTGTCTGATTATTTTTATTGAGAAAAAAATATTTAATATTTTGCATAATGAAATAATTATGCAATGATATCAAAATATAAAGTTCTGTAGACAAAAACTTTCTTCATCAACTTAATTATCTATTACTTTGAGATTTATTTTGTTGTTATTTTAATATATAAAATGTTATTATTTTAATAAATTTTTTATTAGATAAGTATATATATAAATTATTAAATTTTTGTTTAGTACCCGATTAGTTAATGAGTTTAAACCTGAAAAACGATTATAATCCGATAATTACCCTCTAACCAAAATCCTACATCCGCCCCAACTTGAAACACCATGCAATTCAGAATAAAATGTTTTTCCATTCTCTTTCTCATTGATAATACTAACAATCCAAAAAATATGGTAACTTATATAAAACTAAAAATATTTCGTTAAATATGCAACAGAACAGGTTGTGGAATTGAAAGTTGTACTGTACATACCAAGAAAGCTCACGTAAATGCAAGAAATAATTAAAGAAAAAGAGAACACCATTATCAAAGAGATGATTTAAATAATAGTCATTCTAAAAAGACCCTAATAATTGGATGAGCAATTATTGAAATTTAATTAGTTTTAAAGAAGTAAAGTAAATATAAACAATGTGAATTCCTTACAATATTACAATCATATATTCCTGTTATGTGCAATATGACAAAGATAAAATCTCTAAGCAACTGGGAAATGAATGACTGCAAAAGAGAAAAAAAAATAACAGTAAAATATATATTAATACCAATTTCTTTAAGCCCCGAAAATTCAAAAAAATATCTAGATTAGAAATTTTCGTTTTCCCCTCTTCGACCTAAACATTGAACTAAAATAAAGGAAAAAAAAATGAGGCCTAAACCACTTACTTTTGTATTCATTTACTAAATCATTTTCTTTTCTTGAATCTTGAAGGTCGAATGAGATAGAACGGAGGCGTGTCCCTTTTAAAACAGCTCTGATACCATATAAAATTAGACACAGAGACGAGAATTGAGAAATGAATTTGTATTTCATCAACTAACCGTTACACTGTACAAGCTTGTATTTATAGAACTGTAGAGAATTTGTTACATCCTTCAATTAATTAACTAACTAACTATTTATGTCGTCACTGAATTCATCCAGTGTTACTTGTATTTCTTCGCTTATAGTTTTCGTTTTGAACAAAAGAAGTAACTAATTACTTGGTATCACTTTCTTATCGGGGTGTTTTCTCCAAATAACACATGCCAAACAGAATTTTTTTAATAAAGATCCATATAAACTCTAACCTTCTGGATTGAAATTCTACGACCAAGCGTCAATCGTAGAGAGTCGAGTGTCGAGAGCCGATGCATGGTGGTTGTCTGGCTGCTCATCTTTGGCGAACGGTTGAAGCAGTGGCATAGTTAGAGGTATAGGTGGGGGAGGTTCAAAGTCATTTGAATCAAAAATTGGATTCAAAGTTTTTGAGAACCGTTGATTTTGTATCGAGATTCGTACTTTAAATAAAATCTAAGTTCAAAATTCGTACTTTCAATAATTATTACGAATCTCGATGCAAAATCAACAATTCTCAAAAGCTTTGAACCTCCCCCACCTCCCGTATCGGATCAGTAATTATTATTATTTTTTAATCCGATATGACTCAATCAGTTTAAAATTGAATTAATATTTTTTTGATCCAATTTGATCACGGATTGATCCAATCCAATATAAATAAATACATATTATTTTTTTTATATATTTTTAAATTATTTAATATTATTTAATATATAATTAATATCAATTAGTGTATATATAAGTTTTGATCACTATTAAATTATAAAATAAATTAAAAAATATATAATTAATTTTTTGAACATATCAGATTGATTCGTATTCGATTCAATCCATGAAGGATTAAAAGTTTTTGTCTCATATTTGTTCGATTTATTCTCGGATCGGATTAATCTATCAGGTCAGGCAAGTTTTAACACCCCAAGCAGAGTCCAATTGACATCTTAAAAAATAAGAAGAGTGACAATTAGGAGTGTATAACAAATCTGTCAGTCTAGTTAACTCGTTAAACCCACCAAACTCAATTCATTTTTGTCGGGTTGAGAAGTTTCTAGGTTGGATACGGGTTGTGATTTTTATTAACCCGATTTATTGGGTTGATTTATTTTTAGAAATCTGTCTAATCCGGACTCGACCGTATAATTATATATACTTTTCTAAATATTATATATATAATTTATTGGTAATCTATAAAATAAATCATTTAAGAGTTAAAAATTCATACTGTATTTTAATTATTATCATGTAGTTTTTGTTATATTTTTATTTTTTAGATGTTATATATCAATTTTTTTATAATATTAATTATTTTTTTATAAAACATGATAAATATTTAATTTTTATTATTATTCATGACTAATTTGAAATTACTATTATTTTTTATCGTCGAGTTGTGATATCATTAATAAAATATATATTATTTAATATTAATATAAAATAATATAATATATTATTTAATTAAAATATCAATCCATTTAATTCGTATAAATCATAAAAATCTGTATGTAAAAAATATATAGGTTGGGTTACAAATGAGTTAGTTAGAAACTTTTTTTAACCCGATATAACTAGATTGGATTTAAATTTTTATAAAAAATCATTAACCTGCTTGTACACCCCGAGTAACAATCGATAGAGCGACTTCAAGCTTAACTAGTATCTTGCCCATGCGTTGCTACGGTGATGTCTTTTAAAAATATAAAAATTCATATCTTCATGGAAAAAGAAAAGAAAATAAAAATGAAGATAATTTAGTAATTAAAGTAAATTTCAATTATGAATACATAATTAATATAAAATAAATATAGAATTGAGAGAAAAATTGACATTTATAATTTAAGGAAAGTTAAAATTCATAATTGATGGAAATCTAAAAATATAAAGTAGAGTAATTGTATTCCTAAATTATTCATCATTTCGTATAACAATTAAAATTGAGAAAAAAAATATAACTTCAATATAAATAATCATAAAGATATTAACATTATTTGATGAATAATTTAATTCGATGATTGATATTAATTTTTAAAATTTAATAAAAATTTAGACTGTTGTAATATTAAAATACTTACGTAATTAATTAAGAGCAAACATAGACATAGAGATGAAAGTAAAATTGAGAGCAACCAAAAGGTTCCGATGAGAGGCGTTTATTGCTATTAGAGCATTCACATTGGTTTCGACTGTCAAAAGTAAATTTTTATGCCATGTCATCAATTGACAATTTATTTTAAGAGTGGCATTCCTAAATAAAACGAAATTGTCAAAATGACACTTTCGTAATTAATTTTTTGCTTCTTCGCTGACGTAGCTTGTCAAATGAATTGTCAAATTTAGACAATTATTTAATTTTGTCTAGTCTATGTATCTCTGAAATTCAAATGATAATTGTTAAATGAAATTTGACAATTAATTTGACAATGGAATGTGAATGCTCTTATTCGGCCTGTTTGGAGTTATACGGAGAGACGTTTTCGAGATTAAACTGAAGCCATTCGAAATTTCAAATCTTTTTATCGGAAGGTGTACGTAAATAAGATACGTGGATCTTTATAATTGTAGGTTTTGTCGGCAGATTTGAACTACCATCACATCAATAGGTAAAAAAATATATACCAATAATTTTTATTTTTATTTTTTTCATATTTATTTAAAAATCTATTGTTATCAAAATAATCATCTGTCAAGAAATCCCTCTCCTTTAAATAATAGAGAATATATATGTCTGATAATTGCAATTTTTTAGCTTGGACAACAATGAAAAAAGATGATAAAATGTACCAAAGGGCTGATGTATTTTTTTTTCTTGAAATTCATGACCATGCAATAGATTAATGTGTCAAACATGCAGGTAGCCAATTATTTTAAATCATACCTATGTATTCTACTCTGATCGATAAATTCTATATGGAACTAAGACATGTTGTTTGCCTAACTTTTCATCCTTCATCTGGTCTTTTTGTTCCTTTTGTTTTAGTATTTCGGCCTTTTTATCTTCAAAAACTCGTTGGAGCATTATTCTTTATTTAACTTTATTTGACGCTTTTTCAGTTTCGGCTAGATATTAAATTAGGTTCATGGCCCCTATCAAATTAATTATATATATAAAAAACAAAACAATCCAAATCTGATCCAAGATTTGATAGAAACTAGGTATTTATCTGAATTTAATCTATACATAATTTACTGTATTTGGACCCACTTTGACTCCTTTTTTCTGGTTATGCATTTGTACATATACATGGATCATAATTCATTTGCAGATGCCCTGTTCATGTCTATAATTTCAGGATTAGGATTAGGATTAAGAGTAGCGCTAACAACTATTTATTGCGAGTTCAATTAAACTTTAAACTTGAAAAATTAAAAGCCAAACAAAACAAAATAATCAACGTATAAAACTATAAATCAAAACTTTAATTAGCTTGACCTCGTATTATATAATCCATTTAAGCTCATATACGTACATGTTACAACATAGTCATTAATCATCTTCAGTATGAACAAATCAGAAAGATAAAAAAAAAATTAAACTGCTTGATTCGCACCCGGTCGAGTAAAATTCCTAGAAAAATCAAGAAGAAATTAAGAACCTTAACCACACATTCTTGGAGTAGAACTTTTGTGGCAAATCCTATCCATGATTACCAGAAGTGCCATAATTATCTGACACTCAACTCCTGGATGTAAAATTAAGCTAAACACATCATTTGAAAGCATGACTGGTGTCTCGGCACTCGCCTTTTTTCGTGAAATCTTCGCAACTTCTTTACCTTTACTATCTGTTACTCTGGAACACCTCTTTTCAAAGCAACCATCTATCATAAAAGTAGGTCTTAATTTGTTACTGTTAGTGTTGCTGCAGCCTATGAATACTTCTGATGAATCAGTGTTCTGGAGAATAGAACATCGCCTCACAGAGAAAATTGGAAGCTTTGATGCATCAGTTGTGCAATCTTCAGTGTTGTACACATTCCATTGATCATGCATGCTTAGAATCTGCACGTGATATACAAGAATTTCATTTGGTCCAACTTTACGCCTTATGTCTATTAATATATCTGATTTTCATGAAGTAGATATGTTCAGCTGGTGTCTATGCCAGTTTGTTGTAATGATACGCTCATATATGGTGGTATCAACAAGAAGACAATGAAGGAATCCTGGTTACCTGAACAACTACACCAAATTGGCTTGAACCATAGAAAAACAGTTCCTTCCTTAATCAGGTATAACTATATGTTGGCCAAAATTGGCTACTTTTCTATAGCTTACCAATTATATATTACGAGGTAAACATTCCTTTGGTGTTAATGTTGCTATTATTAATTTTAAAATTCATACAGGACGGTTCATAGTTGATTTATTTTACAATAACACAAAATAAAGCTAATTCCTTCAAAGCACATCTATAGATACAAACCTGAGGTCTAAGAGCTAGAAGGGCCTTTCCTGCCCCATCCAAGAGAAGAATCTCTCTTGTTAAAAACTTATGCCGCCTTGAATAATTGTCGACGCGGAATGCCAATTTTCCTTTGCTGTCAAATATCGAGAAGCCGTCAGTTCCCTGAAATGACATGCTGGATTTCTTCCACACCGTCCATATGGTTGGTCGGTTACTTGTCGAAGGTGATTCTGCGGTGTCGGTATTCTTAGCTTCAGTAGGATGGATTCTGCTCATCTTTTTTGGCCTTTGAGTTAATAAAATGTTAAAGTGTAGAGAAAGATATATAAAGAGATGAATGGAGAATGCGTCAAGTACTCAAGTTAGTTTACCCCCCTCTTTATAGTAGCTAGGCAAGGCTTGTCAAGCTCTCAAAGAAAGAAAAAGTTGGCATCTGAAGTCTAGATTCCCTCCATTCACAACAATTGGAGACGTCAAGTTAATTATAACCCTGGGATAAATTTCATCGTAATTTATTCATTAATTATTAATAACATTATTAATATATTGTTATTATTATTATTATTATTAATGAATTGGACCAATCCATGATAAATTGGTAATGAGAAAATTGTAAGAATAATGTTATTTCGATCACCCATAAAATATTATCATATTTCATCTAGTAACAGGTTAACCTTTTATCCGGCAAGAAACATTAAATCATCTACATTTAGAGAAAAACGAAACTATATGACTTTTAATGGGAAAATCGAAAAACTTTATATTCCGCAAAAATATGGACGAAATGTCTTCTACGTGATAGCTCCAGCCCAAATTATAATTATATCATTTTAGTGAATGATAACATCCACATTAAACCAGTTAAAGACCACATCGTTATTAATTTTTTTCCTTTTTTTGTTGTTTTTTATATTCTGTTTAAGTCTTGAGTTGTCTGAAAATAAATTTGAATTAAATTATTAAATTGAACAATAATACTACTTCATTAAATTACAGGAGAACAGTCATGAAAATATATTAAAAGATATTCAGTATATTAGCTAGTTTTATAACTTTTATTTTTACGTTCCATTCTTATTGAAGTTTTGTGCATTAATAATAAATTCTCCTCCTTTTGTGCTCTAGAAAAAAATGAGTTCTTTAATTACACCCTTATTATTTTATTCATTTCATTAATGACAAATAATTTTTTTTTTTATTCATAACATTATCACAGAGAAAAGGTTGTTTATATAATAGTAGAACATTTTTCGGAGAATCAATGGAAAATGAACTCAAGAATTTTCCCCTTCTTGGAAAGAGGCCCACAGAGAAGAATTTTCAATGATATATTATGATGTATTGGAGATTTATTGTGCCAAGAATGTTCTAGACTCTTTAATATTTATTTGTTGATTGAATATTTATTTTTTTTCTTCTTAAAAAATATAGCAGTATATAGCACTTCTTTTTTTTAAAAAGGAAAAGAAAATATATGCTAAAATTGAATACATCATATATTTGTTCGGTTCAACTCGTGATGTAATATATATATATAGAGATGTATTATGGTATTTGTAAAGTAAGAAATCATAATTATTTTAGCATCAAATTTTATATCATGATAGTTTAAATAGTCAATTTAAGTTGCTCAATATTTTTTTATGTAAAAATCTTATGGATGTTATAATATTAATGATCATTCTCTTCACCTTCTCCTTAACTCTAGATTTAATTTTGTATTAATTTTCTCTTTTATTACATGATGTTTCTCTAGCCTATAAATAGAGGCTTGTATGTTGTTGATGGGAATATAAAAAATCTTTAGATGAGATAATATAGAAATAAGATTTTAGCCTCTCACAATTTTTGTCTTCTATCTTTATTTTATAACACGTTATCGGCATGACTTCGCTCTAATCGAGTTGTGACGGAAGTTTGTTTTATAGTAGAAGCACGAGATCGACATAAACAGATTATCGTAAGATTGTCTCTAAAAAGAGGTACACTTTATATTATATTTTATCATTTTACCATTAATTATAATATTTATTTTCTTTATGAAATTATTCTTATATTGGATGAGACTAATATTTTCATTCCCCGAAGAGAATGATAAAATAAGTAAATACCAGAAATTGTTCTTATATTGGATGAGACTAATATTTTCATTCCCCGAAGAGAATGATAAAATAAGTATATACCAGAAATATTTTTTTTATTTATTAAATAACCAGAAGTTATTGATATTTTTAATGGCCAGAAGTCATTGTATTTGATAATTAAAAGTTTTATCAAAATGAGTTACAATTGATAACCCGAAGTTATCGATATACTTAATAACCGTGAAGTTATTATTTTATTCAACTAAAATGATAACCAGAAGTTATCAAATTAGATAAATAAACAAATAAATGTAATGTCTCTAATCTTTTCTCTTAATGACCTGAAGTTATTAATATTCTTTTTCTTTAGTAATTTTCATAAATGGATGTTCGATTAAATTTATTAATATTAGTAGTACTTTTATTTTTCTTTATGGTAAATCTTAATAAACTTGAATTCGTTGCCCTTGATATATCGGGCAAGAACTATCTCCCATGGACTCTCGATGCTGAGATTCATCTTACCGCAAATAATCTTGGAGATACAATAAAAGATGAAAATAAGGCCTCCCCGCAGGAGAAAGCCAAAGCAATGATATTCCTCCGTCATCATCTCCATGAGGATTTAAAAACTGAATATTTAACGGTGAAAGATCCGTTAGAATTATGGAAAAATTTAAAAGAAAGATATGACCATCAAAAACAAGTGCTCCTCCCAAAAGCTCGTTATGAATGGATTCATTTAAGGTTGCAAGATTTTAAATCTGTGGGTGAATATAATTCCGCAATGTTTCGCATAACTTCTGAGTTAAAATTATGCGGAGAAAAAATTACTGATGAAGACATGTTAGAAAAAATATTTTCCATATTTCATGCTTCGAATTTGCTCCTGCAGCAGCAATATCGGGAGCGTGTTTTTAAAAAATATTCAGAATTGATATCATGTCTTTTTGTTGCGGAACAAAATAATGAGGTTCTCATGAAAAATCATCAATCACGGCCCACTTGCTCTAGTCCATTTCCTGAAGCAAATGCGACATCATTCCTTGAAGCGAATGCAACATCATTTAAAGGAAATCGTGGTCGAGTACGTGGTCGCGGCCCCAGAAGAGGTCGTGGACATGGTCGCAATAATGTTTGGCGACGTGAAGGTCATAATTTCAAATAAAATGACAACAATGTGGGAAAATATGAAAAGAAAAAGAATTAAACATCTTGGTTTATTTTAGTTCAGTTTTATGTTGTAAGTTTATGTTTCTCATGAATACAATTAGTTTCTTTAAATTTGATCTTGTATATTTTTTTTGTTCAAAGAAAAAGAATATGATTGAAGGCTCCAGCAGAGCAATGACAAGTATTAGAGATGAATGTCTAGTAGACAGTGGAAAAACAAACACAATATTAAAAAGCAAAAAATATTTTTCTCAATTGTCTCCTGTAGAGACACATGTTAATATAATTTCTGGTATTAGTAACTTAATTGAAGGCTCTGAAAGAGCTTGTATTTTGTTACCAAAAGGAACAAAATTAATTATAAATGACGCATTATACTCTAGTAAATCCAGAAGAAATTTTCTAAGTTTTAAAGATATTCGGTGTAATGGTTATCATATCGAAACCATGACTGAAAATAACATTGAATATCTTCAAATTACAACGATTAAATATGGTCGGAAGATCATATTGGAAAAGATGAAAGCTTTATCATCTGGACTATATTGTATGAACATAAGTTCAATAGAATCAAATATGGTCAGTAACTAGAAGTTGCATGACACAAAAATGTTTACTCTGTGGCATGACAGGTTAGGTCATCCAGGTAACATTATGATGAGGAGAATAATTAAAAGTGCAAATAGGCATCCTCTAAAGGACCTGAAGATCCTATTATCAAAAGATTTATCATGTGCAGCATGCTCTCTTGGAAAATTGATAATTAGGTCATTTAAAAATAAAATTGAAAATGAATCTCCTTTATTTTTAGAGAGAATTCAAGGAGATATTTGTGGGCCTATTTCTCCTCCATGTGGACCATTTAGATATTTTATGGTTTTAATTGATGCATCAACTCGATGGTCACATGTTTGCCTATTAGCTACAAGAAATATTACATGCTTCTGCACTTATTAGATTAAGACCAACTGCATCTCATAAATTTTCTCCATTACAATTGGTCTCTGGAAGAGAACCAAACTTGTCCCATCTTAAAATTTTTGGTTGTGCTGTGTATGTTCTAATTTCTCCTCCACAACGCACAAAAATGGGACCACAAAGAAGATTAGGAATTTATATTGGTTTTCACTCTCCATCAATTATTAAATATTTAGAACCATTAACTGGAGATGTTTTTACAGCTCGTTTTGCTGATTGTCAATTTGATGAGACAATATTCCCAATCTTAGGGGGAGAAAAAGAAAAGCTGGAAAAACAAGTAACTTGTAATGCATCATCAATATCTTATCTTGATCCCGGAGTGGTCAATGTGAACTGGAAGTTCAAAATATTATACATTTGCAAAAAATAGCAAATAAGTTACCAGATGCATTTACAAATACAAAAAGAGTGACTAAATCACATATACCAGCTTTAAATGCACCTGCTCGAATTGAAATAACCCCAGTAGAGGTTACTATACAAATAAAACGTGGAAGACCAATCGGTTCCAAAGACAAAAATCCATGAAAAATGAAAGAGCAGAATAATGCAGTTGGTGTAACTCCAGCAAAAGTTACCGATAAAATCCCAGAAGAGATTGTCAGTAAAATCCCAGAAGAGATTGAAAGTAGAACCCCAGAAGAGGTCGTTGATAAAGTTCCAGAAGAAACTCAGGCACCGAATGATTATGAGATCTCAATAAATTATGTACATAATGGTATAATATGGAACCGAAATGAAACACGTGTTGATGAAATTTTTGCATATGCTATAGCAATTGAAGTGATAAATGAGAAAGATTATGTGCCAAAAACTCCAGAAGAGTGTATGCACAAAAATGATTGGCCAAAATGGAAAGATGCCCTGAAGGCTGAATTAGATTCGCTTGAAAAGCGAAATGTTTTTGGATCTATAATTATAACCCCTAAAAATGTTAACCCTGTAGGTTACAAGTGGGTTTTTGCAATAAAAAGAAATGAGATTGTGAGATATAAAGCAAGGCTGGTGACACAAGGTTTTACACAAATACCAGGAGTTGATTATGAAGAAACGTATTCACCTATAGTGGATGCAATAACTCTTCGATTTTTAATCAGTCTCACAATCACTGAGAACCTTCAAATGCGTCTCATGGATGTTGTCATAGCCTATTTGTATGGATCACTCGATCATGATATCTATATGAAAGTTCCTGAAGGATTAAAAATGCCTGAAGCATTTAAATCAAAATCTCGAGAAATGTATTCTATAAAGATAAAACGATCATTGTATGGACTAAAACAATCGGGTCGAATGTGGTATAATCGACTCAGTGAATATCTCATAAAAGAAGGATATAAATCTAATATAATTAGTCCATGTGTTTTTATTAAGCGATCAATCTCGAGTTTTATAATTATTGCGATATGTTGATGACACGAATATCATTGGGTCTCCTGAAGAGATCGAAAAGACTGCAAAATTATTAAAGAATGAATTTGAAATGAAAGATCTTAGTGTAACAAAGTTGTGCCTCGGCCTACAGATCGAGCATTTGCATAATGGTATATTTGTCCATCAATCAAACTACATCCAGAAGATGTTGAAACGTTTTAATATGGACAAAGCTCATCCTCTAAGTACACCAATGGTTGTCCGATCACTTGATGTGAAAAAAGATCCTTATCGGCCCAGAAAATAATGAAAAAGCTCTCGGTCTGAAGTACCATACTTAAGTGCAATTGGGGCTTTGATGTATCTTGCTAATAATACGAGACCTGATATTGCTTTTTCTGTAAATGTATTAGCGAGATATAGTTCTGATCCAACACGCCGACATTGGAACGGAATCAAACATGTATTACGTTACCTTTGTGGGACGCGTGATATGGGACTATTTTATCGAAAAAATACAAAGTCCAAACTAGTTGGATATGCGGATGCGGGATATATTTATCAGATCCGCATAAAGTTCGGTCACAATCCGGATATGTGTTTACATATGGCGGCACTGCAATTTCATGACGATCGACAAAGCAAACATTGACAGCAACATCATCAAATCATGCTGAATTAATTGCTCTTTATGATACTTGGATGGGAATGTGTATGGTTAAGATCCATGATCCAACACATCCAAGAGAAATGTGGTCTCGAGACGATCAGAGAAAACCCGACGGTGATATACGAAGATAATACCGCATGCATTGCTCAAATCAAAGAAGGATATATCAAAGGTGATGAGAACCAAACACATCTCGCCGAAGTTCTTCTCAACACATGACTTACGAGAAGAATGGTTTGATAAATATTTGTCAAATCGAGATCAAGCGATAATTTGGCGGACTTATTCACAAAATCATTGCCAAGAAATATTTTTGAGCAAATTTCACATAAAATTGGCATTCGTCACTTAAAAGATGTACGTTAAAATGAGGGGGAGTATTATACACGTTGCACTCTTTTTCCCTTTATTTTATAACAATGGAATATTAAATTTTATGATTTTTTGAGCTTTCTAGTTATTTTTAAATTATTTTTAAAAATAATCTTGTTTAAAAAAATGGTCAATTTCAGAACTATTTTTAAAAATAATTAAAAATAGTTATAAAATTTAATATCCCATAATATTTTGACAGAAAAAATTATGAGTAATTTAGATTGATCATTTGAACCGTGGAAATATAAAATTTGATGTCAAAATATTATAATCCATCTCTATATATGAGGTTCATTTTTTTTATAAAAAAAAAGGAACTTGTGTGACATAATTGATATCGGCACCGAACAACGCTTTGCTCCTAAGTATTATCTGTATGCCTTCACGCTCGCTCCGAAATAATAATAATGATGATGATATATGACGATGCTGCTGCTTATGAAGATAACAATAATAATAATGCGTAATTAATGAAATTTTAATTCTACAAACTCATAAGATAAAAAAATCAAATGAAATCAAATATTATTAATTAGCAATTATTATTTACAACAAAATCAAAAGGTTATAATAAATAATGATTACACTCATAAAAATTTCTTATTGTGAGTTTGTGACTCATCGTATTCTTTATAATTATTGCTAATGATAAAAATAAAAATAATAATAACTGTTGGATCAGTATATATAAATCAATAATTATTATATAATGAAATTAATAATAATAAATATGATGACGTGATGTATTATGCTTGAGAGGCTTGAAAATTCAACTCTACTTTTAACATCCGTCTTCAAGTTGAAAATGGAGAGAATATATAAGAACTCAATTGTAAATTAAATCGTACATTGCAAGAGGATTGAGATGGTTTTCTGAATGGACGGTAATTACGTGGGATGAGAATCGCATATCAACTAAGTCGGGCTCTGTAAGGATGGATAAAATTAATTAAATAATTATAGAAAATCGTATTTCCTGAGAGAATTAGATACTTCCTATCCATTCTCTGGCCGAAAGTAAAAGAAGTGCATGAAGGATCTTCCTTGCCTCCCAAATTATATAATCACTAAAATACAGACTAATAATAAGTATAGATAATAGAAATCTTCAATCAGAACTTAAATTAAGAGCTAATGTAAAAATGTATTGGATGAGAGGTAGTATATGTGCATCATAGATTTCAAGTTTTCTAACTCAGTATGAGAATTAAGTGTGTGTGTGTGTGTGTGTGTGTGTAAGAAGTTGGAAACCAGACATCATTTTTCTTAATTAATTAGAGTTCTAATTGATCAACTTTGCAATTAAATTGGCTTAAGAAAATTCACTTAATAAATGGAAATACATACTTAATAGAAGAAAAATCATATCAATACAGCCAAAATTAATTAAAAATGAAGAACTATTTTCTCTAAATTAATGCATGCTTAATTATGCTGATATGCATGTCTTAATTATGTAAAAACTGCATGTACTTGGGGAAGTTAATTAAGTAGATGTATCAATTTCAAAGAATAATTGCACTCTTTTCCTTTTCTGACATAGTGCTAATTAATTTAGTAATGAACTAATTAGATGAGGCATACAGTGCCAATTTTAGGTGACGGAGCATGCAGCAAATGCATGTGAGCTGACATATGTAAACTTTGGACGTGCATACAGTACTACTCCAAATAAAAATACGCGTGACTAAAGTAATGTTTAATTAACAGTTGGTACCTCTCATTGGTATCACTAAAGAAGATTAAATAGTAGTTAGAACAAGGATAAATAATAATAAAAAGTTTGGTCATATTTACGCCCCTTCTCTGTTCCTACGTAGCAGTATATGCTTTCCACATCACCTCATTCCTTCAGGTTTGATGCCATGTGCGTCCCATCGTGTATTACACAGTTATCAAAATACATAAATCATTTTTATTCTAGCTAATAACTTTCTAGTACATGATTAAAAAAGCCAATTGGATTATAATAAATAGGATTAATTAGATGAGCAAGACACTATGTCTTTACAAAAGAAGTAGATTAAATAATTAACGGGCTATGATAAGAGTTTTCGGTATAATTATAGTATATCGATGTCTTAATTATTTTTGAAGAGTGGTTGTGTGTGTTTGCTTAAGTTATGATCCCTCTCTCAGCAGGTTTGAGTCTTCTATTTATAGGTCTCTTCCGAGATCAGTAACAAATCTATCAGGACCGAAATCCGACCAGACAATTAGCTTCTGTATTTACAGTTCTGATAGACATCCGAGACAGATCTGAGCCGCGATGAGCCCCAATCGTCTTGAACCATATCAAGCTAGAATATCGGTTAATATATACTTCATTCACGCATGCATGACTTAATTTACTTTTACAATTCCATCAAAGTTTTTTTTTTAATAATGGAATTTGCTCAATTTCTTTTTCCCGAATAAAAAATTAGGTCAATTTCATGTCTGAACTGCATGATATGAATGCAAATAGGACTATTTTTTTCAAAGAGGAGCGAGCTAACTAAATTCTTTTAAAAACTTTGTTTTGCTTTCTTAATTTAATATTCCGCGACAGTAATTAATCTTAATTCAAGAAATTTGACTAAAATGTTGCATAATTGAAGCACGAGCAGACCTTTTTTTTTATTAAATAATTATTACTGAACGTTGAATGTTAGATAAAACAACGGGTTGTGGACAAATCCATTATGAAGTGACAAATGAAGCGTATAATTAACCTCCCATTAGACAGTGACCCAACACAACCATTAATATAAAATCATGAAATTAGATCAGCCATGTTTTTTGCAAGTCAAAATCATTGGGCTCTGAGACAAAAAAAAAAGTGTCTATATATATTGTATTACTTCCTCGATTTATTGAACTGCACAAAACCTTGTTTTGATGATAATCAATTAATGCTTAATGCTGTATGAGTCACATAATAAGAAGGTGCGCAGTGTAGTGTAATCGACTAATCGTGTCGGCTGCGAGCAACAACTCGGAGGCAAGTTGGCAACTGGATTTGAAGAATCTGAACCGATCCAAAACTCTCTGAAACCCGGATCCGAATGAATTAGTACCACATGTTGTTAGAAGATAGAACCGCATACAAACAGAGCCCCTCTCCCACCTGAACTGGAAGCTCAAATACAAACTTTATTAAACCATGTATGTATAAAATGTTTGTATGTTTTTTCTTTTTATTTTTAAATTAAAATGACAATGAATTTGAAATTTTCATTTTGAGTACATCAAATATATAAATTCGAGACGGGTTGACATCCTGATCCGCTATGCTCCTCAATTTAGTCGTTTGAGGTCGACCTAGCTATGGTGTTTTAGATTTCAGAAAATCAATGCAATTTTTGCAGTGTAATGCTGGAACCAACAATTTGTATCGAATTTCTCACCAAAAGAACGTTTGAACTGGTCAAGTGATTAAGCGTTTGGGTTATTTTTAAGAAGACGGTTCGAATTTTTGTAGGAGCATTGTTTTTATTTCAAAAAATCGAAGTGGAGACTTATCTACTTAACTCCAAAAAAATTCTCACAAAAATGCCGAAGACGTGGGTTATTTTCCAAATCTGAAGCTCTCATTTTTTTTATACTTACATCACTAATTTGATTTGGAGATTAGTGATTTGTCTTTTACTCGCAGCGATCTTCAAATTAGCCGCTAATTTTTACCATATGCTATGGATTTGCGGTCAAATGGCTTGTTATTAGTTCGGAAAATAAAAATAGAAAAAAGACAAAAAGAAAAGAGATTTCCAGAAATAAATTTGGTGAGTTTTTTTTTTTCATAGAGCAAGCTCGTAGTAGATGAAATGATAAGGACAGAGCGTGAAAACTAAAAAGAGGCTCTAAAGAAAAAAATAATAAACACAAAATTAGGTAATTAAGTACAACAATATAAGGACACTCCATAAGACAATTTTAAGAGTTAATCTGTCATCTAAGTTGGTTTTTAGTCTGGGCACCTGACTTTGACTGATGTGTACTGCAACTTGTAAGGTAGCAACAAAATAAGGAGAATCTCCCGCTCGATATCTTAGGTCACTTTGGTATATTGTAATGACATAATTAGATTTTCATAATCCAGCAAAGTCTTCTTTTCATGTGAATGATTGTTATGCATGCATGTACCTAAAAAATAAATAAAAAATAACTCTTTAATTTGGTAATTTGATTAGCAACTATTACTCAATTAATTATTTCATAATTAGTTGTAAACTTTAAAAGAGGAATGTTCCATATTGTTGGTAACGATTTAAAAAATATTTCTACTTTTAAAAAGTATGTAGTTGAAACTTCTAAAATGCTGATTCTTGGTAACTTATTATTTTATAGTAAATGAGAAAGAAAAACATTTTTAATCTCCAAATTCTATCCTTCAAATTCATTCCCTAAATGTTTTTTCTTCCAATTTTTCATTTTAAGCAACATTTAAATATGCCCCCAACTGTTTTTTCTTTTAACTTTTCATTTTCAAATATATTTTTATTTTTGATAAGTTTTTATATTTTATGATTAGATATGAGCTTTTAAGTGAATATAGATACTCATATGTATAAGTATGAACAATATGAATGCTTCAATCGGCTTATGTTTCAGTATGTACTTCAGGTCATGCTACTATCATGATCAAGTATGAACACACATTTAATCAAGTATGAATATCCCCATTGATTAGATATGAACATTTTTTTATTTCAAGTACAAACACTCATGCTAATATTTCATATTTTTCGAATGAGGTGCTAGATGTGTAGATGTAGCACGCTCATCATCATTAAAAAAAATTTTTAGTCCGCTGAAAATGTTCATATCTATTATCGTTATCATATATAGATGTTCATACTGTAAATAAAATATATGTGCGTTTTACAAAAATAACGGATTTTTAAAGAAATTTTTATAAGGGATAGTTAGCACGTCCAATGAAAAATTATAGATTTAACAACATCAGACAAGTAGTTTGCATTCTTTAGAAGGTTGTTGGTTCCAAAGCGCACTTTCTTGAGTTACAATGAATGATTGTTCTTTTGCGCAAATAATTATTTCTGATGTAAACCATGCAATTAACTGACGCATTTTTTAGATGCATGCATGATTTACAGATTTTTTTTTAGTAAATAAAAAAATTAATTAATGGAACTGATAAAAAATAATTTGATTTTTGCCCAACTAGTCTGGACCGAGTTTGAAACTCAGTCCCAGATTTTTTTTTACGTTTGTGTGTATTTGAAAATTACAGGAAGATGGGACTGAGTTTAAAATTCGGTCCCAACTTCCTGCTAATATATAGCAACACTCAGTCACCATATTCTTTCAGTCAATTATTTCTTCAAAAACGTCATTGTTACTGTTACAAGAGCTTTCAACTGAAATTTTCTTTTTCGACAGATCCAGAACCGATCCATATTCACCACTCTCGTCTCACCAACATTGTAAGTTTTTTTTCTATTTGGACTATTATTTTTTTCTGTAAAATTAAAATACACTAACAGTAGGGTAAATTGTTCATATTGTAGAGACGAAAATGTTGCTAATCAATGTGTATCACGGAGGACAAATCCTAAATATTTCAACTGTCGTGAGTTACGATATTTGTGCCGCGTGCAAATTTTCTGCCGATGAGACAATAAATCTTCGTGACTTGAAGAGGCAGATTCATGCTGGTTTGGAGCTGCTCCCTAGCCAATTCAGCATCAGCATTAGTGCATGGATCAACACTGCACCTGCAAATTCGAGTGATTTTTTATAGCTTATTTGGGGTTATTTCTGATGAAATTGGGAGAATGATTAAAACAACAGCTCCGTACCAATTATCCCAGTATAAAACACTGGAGCTAGTAGTTGAATCTGAATCAATATCCGGATCTGACAACTATGATCCGACCAGTATTCCTGGAAGTAGTAATCTAGTCATGACTGAGGAAAGAACCCACTCCCGAGCTCGGGAGCAACGATCATCTTGTGCTCCGGTACAAAATATGGATTTGGATGAGGATGACGAAGAGGAAGAGTGGCATCTGGATATCGAAGAGGATAACATTCAGGATGAAACATATATGGATGAAATTGAGGATGCGATGGATGTCGAAAAAATAGTTAAAGAGTGACAAATGTTTGTTCCTTTTATTAATCAATGTATGAAACACCAGTGTACAAAATTTGCTGATAATACGCATATGTTGTATGCAGACAAGCCTTATTTTCGCAAACCACCTAGAATTGATGAACAATTTGGTGTCGGTCAGTAGTTTAGTACAAAATTAGAGTTGAAAGTGAAAATCGCTGATTTTCATGTTCAACGGAATATAGAATTGGAAGTAACAAATAGCAGCAAATCAAAGTTAGTGATGAAATATAAAGATTCTAACTGTCCATAGAGGATGTATGTCACACTCAATATAACGGGTATTTAGGAGATCAGAACAAATACGCTCGAACACTCTTGTTTTGGCAGTGTTACTAGGGCGGACCATAGCCAGTTGACTTCTAGAATGATAGCAGACATTCTTAAGAATCAGTTGAGAGATAACATAGAAATGACAGTTAAAGAAATAAGGGGATTGGTAAAATAAAAGTTCTCCACGGTACAACCGAGTTATAATAAATTATGGAGAAGAATGGAACTGACAATTGCAAACCTCTTTGGTAGTTGGGAGAGATCATACGAGATGCTTCCATCTCTGCTAACAGCCATACAAAGTTTCATATATGACACAAAATACATTATAGAGACATCGCCCTCAATAAAGTTCGGTGTTGAAATTTTTTTATCGTGTTGCATGGGCGTTTGGTCCATGTATTGCAGCATGGCCTTACTTATGGTCAGTCTTAACTATCGATGCTGGATTTTTATCAGGTCAGTATGCTAGTAAACTATTTATGACATCTAGTTATGATGCGGAGCAACAACTACTACCACTTATATTTGTTGTCGTAGCAGGTGAGGAAAGTGTGGCAAATTGGGGTTGGTTTATGCAGTGGGTTCGTAAAGAGGTTGTCGGTCCTGGTAAAATTACCGTTATCTCATATCAACATCTAGGTATAAGGGCAGTATTTGAGAGACCGGATTTTGGATGGCGGGAATCAGCAGGTGAGGTTGTTTACCGTTATTGCACTCAATACATTACACAAAATGTGTATAAGGACTGCCATATGAAAAGAATAAAGGTTTTTTTCAAACAAGCTGCAAGACATAAGAAGCCATGGAGGTGCGAGAAATATATGAAAAAAATTAATAATATTAGACCGGCATCTTATAAATTCATCATACAAATAGGAATCATGCAAGAAAATCTCCCAACAGAACAAGTGTCCAACAAAAGTCCCTTAGTAGGGACAAATACAAAATGAGGGATATAAAAATGCATTTGGGTATAAGGGTTAGAGAAGGACACGAAATAACAGAAACCGCAATAACCAATCTGACGCAGCTGAGGAAGTGTCAACCGAGGAATTTCATTACGAGGAGTTAACCCCAGAGCAAGTGGCTGCATTGCATCAAGAAAGATTGGCACAACATCTAGACGACGGTCTTAATCGGTGGGAAATAATGATAAGCAACGGTTCAGAATCACTGAACAGCGTTTTTAGGATCGCCAGACAACTTCTGGTATGTGCTGTCGTCGAGAACACATGGCAAAAAGGTGTTGAATGGTTCTATAAACATCAAGAAGTTGTAGCGGCTTGGAAAGCCAAGGCTTGATATTCTCCTACAAGGTCACCGAACTGATAAAATATCGCGGTGATAAGGGGATAACTTATGATGTCGTACCACTGGATTAGGGTATCAACAACTATGATATTTACAACAGAAATAGAGTTATCGAGACGGTAATATTCTATACTTATATTATTTTTTATTTAACTTTAAAATTTAAACATTAATTTATAATTTTTATTTAAAATAATAGAGACAAAGGAATAAAATGAAATATGAGGTTAAATTAATGATGACGGTATCTTAATTCACATCAATCATCATCTAAAAAACATATATTAAACAACAAATTAAGTTTGATCGGTCTCCCTACTAAATTGGATCAGAATCTACATCTCTTCTTACAATTAATTCCAACCAACGTTCAAAGATTGAACTGGGCTAGAATTTACATTCATCCTCACATTAGCATTGTTTAGATACTGTCGCACTGGCTGGTTATTCATAGGGCTCTCTGTTCCTTGTCTCATGGTTGTAGCTGGTGGTGGTTCGGGTCCGTCTGGTACATACTGTTGTATCACTAGCACTGACACCACCATAGAGAAGTCAGATGAAACCAGTATGTCTCCTACAGGTCCGAGCTCGGGGCAGTCAGTCCATTCCTTCAATCCAACAGTTAGTTCAGTACTTGCATTTTTATAGCTCCTCCCAACAATGAAAAGCTCATGACGACCATCCATCTTGCGTATTGTACTGACTGCTTCTTCACTATTGCTTACAAATTTTTCAATGTAGTTAACACAATCTCGTCCAATAGTCCTGATGTCAAAAGATAAAACCATCTAATATTAGGCAGTATAATTAAAATCGATTGATGCTTAACCTTCTATATTCTATTAGAAAAATTAATTGTCAAAATTATATGTTTGATGTCTTAATACCTAACACGAAACTCATGAAGACATTCTTCATCAAGCATGCGCTGGTAACCTTCTGAAGAATTTGCATTAGCCATAGGATAATTATTCACGGCTGAGGATGATGAGGCTACAGATTGTTGTTCATCCAGTGGTAAAAATCTAACAATGGTGAGAGAAATTGATGGATTATCAATCATGCGCATGGAAAAGGCGAGAGCCTCGCGGTCATCTGGACCACCGAAGAATAGAAGCATTACATGGCGTGAGGTAGCCAACCGCACAGTAGATGATGAAAGACCGCGATCGACAAAAATTGCAACTGAGCATGGTGCATTATCGAGTATGGTTTCATTTAGATCCTTGATTGATGAGTTCACGGCTTCCATTCCTCCATCAACAGTTTGTTGCTTGTGGAAAGGAATTACTATTAGAGACACATGTTTGTCTTCTGCTAGAACACATACATCCTCGTGCATGGTTGAGTATGGCGATACAGTTGTCAGAGGTTGTACTGATACACCACCAGCATGCTGTTCATATGACTCAAAAGCAGAGAAGATAGGAGGAAAAGATGATGTGTTGCTCTTGTGAGGGGTACGAGAAGACAGCGGAGTAGAATTAGCCGTGCTGTGTAGAATAAGCATATTGGAAGCGCGACCAGTTAGCTCAACTAAGTGAAGTGCATACACAAATATAGGAGAGCGCTTAGTTGGATTAGCGATGCCTAAGAGGGAGATAATGGAAGGAACATGTCGTGGTGTGTGGATGCATGCCAACATACGGAGCTCGCTATCGGGGTTGGAAAGTTGAAGATTGCGTCGCTTGTATCCAACCATGCGACGAGACCCGCGATGCATCCCAATGACAACAGGTGTCACTAAAGCGGTCATTATCACTGAGATGAGTACCATAGTTGCGAAGGACTGGTCGTCTAGGACCTGTTTAACGACAACATTTTTTTGTGTTATCAAAGTGTGTTTTATATTATATGTTAATATATAAATATATAGAAAATAAGATATTCTTATTTGTTATTTTCTTATTTACTGATGAGGCTTCCTAATTTATTAATTTGTCTATAACTAAGGGCAACAAAAATGCCAAAAGGTCCATAACTACAACACAGGCCTCCTATGATCGATGAACCAACATATGGATCTGGCACATATCAAAGGGCATATACTAAACAGGTGCAACCACTGTTATGTAGATTTTCCTCTGAAGGACGCAAAAATGCATATCAAAATTATGTACCAAGCCAGCTGCATGAATGTGAGTCAGATTATGTGCCCAAACTAAGTAGAAGATAAAATTGATTTACCTGCTTATCACGACCAATGTTGAGTACAATCATCTCTACAAGCCCTCGAGTGTTCATGAGGAAACCAAGTGCAAGTCCTTCATTAAATGGGGTATTATAAAGGGCAGCTATCAATATGGTGCCAACAATTTTCCCAATACTCGCAAGAACAAATACAAGTACCAGCAGCCCAACGGTGAGCACATCCTTCATTTTTGTAATATCTGTCCTGAGCCCACTAATTGCGAAGAAAAGTGGCAATAGCAATATAGTAACAAAATCCTCTAATTTTTCTACTAATACAATACTAACTGCTCCATTTGGTATAACTAAGCCATAGACAAACGCACCAAAAACTGAGTGAATGCCAATAGCATCAGTCACCACTCCGGCAAACATCACACCAGCTAGGATTAAACAGACGTGTCCATCACTGATGCTTTCACCCTCACGAGTGCGTCGCATGAGCCACCACATAACAGGGCGTACCACAAAAAAGCACACTAAGACGAAAGCTAGTCCTGAAAGCAGAACCTACAATGAGAAAAAGATATTTATAAGAAAATTGCACAATAGTTTTCCATATATAATATGATACCTGATGTCCCATGAAAAAAAAGAAAATATCAAAACAACTTACTAAGAATTCCATTTTAAGCGCCATTACAAAACCATGTGGTGTTAATAATTGTAAACAATCAGATCAGTTATTAAGGTAATAAAAAAACTTTAATTCAGAAAACATAACTTACATAAAGGGAGGAGAATGCATTTCCTTTCACCTCAGTAATTGCAATGGCAAGTGCCAGTAAGACCCAAGCACACATGTCATTAATTATAGCCGCTGACATGGCAATGCGACCCACATCTGAATTAAGCAACTTTGTTTCTGCGAGAATACGTGCCAGCACTGGAAAAGCTGTAACAGAGAGTGCCACACCAAGGAAAAGTAGGAAGGCAGCTTGGTGTATGTTCTTTGAGATTTGATGTCTGAACACAAATGAGGTAGCCGTGCCAATGAAAAATGGTAACGCCATCCCGGCAGCTGCAATCACTAATGCTTTTTTCCCCGAGCGGCGAATCACAGCAACATCCATTTCAACTCCAACCAGGAAAAGGAAATAGAGGAGTCCAAGGTGGGCCACAGTCTCGAGCGTCAGGAAACTTCGTTGTGGGAACAACATATCACCAATAACCTTGATGCGGCCCATGATGGATGGCCCCAGGATCACGCCAGCCTAAAGAGACTTATCAAAATTAGAAATTAGTACATAAGTTGAAGGTATTTGTTTCAATTGCGTGCTAAATTCTTATATTGTGTAACGTCTCTATATATTGAAACAATACTATCAAAGACTTTTTTTTAACAATGTGTGGTATAATATTAAATTAGATGGAACAACAACTAGATAAAAGTATTTCAGCAAATTGATCTCAAAAAACGAAAATTCCAATCTTATTTATTCATTAATTAGAGAAAAGACAAAATCTCTTTGACAATAAATAACAAAAAGGACTTCAAGTGAGATGAATCCGCAAGCACATACAAGCAAATTGGACATAAAGAGATAATAATTTACCATGATCTCGGCAATAACACGAGGTTGGCGGAAAGGCTTAAGGAGGACGACAAGGATACGCGTCATTACAACAATAATCGTCATTTGTAGGATGAATAGAGGGAGAGAGTAATCCAACGGGTTGATGCCTTTCCAAATACCATTTGTCGAGACCAGCATTGGTGAGTAGCATACCACCCCTGTATTATTGTTAAAGGTTACATGAGCAACAGTCATCATGTTCCCAGACTGCGAATCATTCTTTCTTAGATGCATCATTGTAGCAATTTCCATCTTTTTTTTTAAACTTCAAGATTAATTACATGGAGAGAGGTACAGATGGCTCTCTCCTTGTTGCAGAAAGTTTTTTTTTGTTTTTCCCCTTTCTCTTGGTGATCGTCACCGAGGTTTTCACCATTCTATCTGTTGAGAAATAGAAGATCTATGATACAAATCATCATTGATCTATAAATGGAAGAAAAACCAGCCAATATCTCCACAGCATAATCAATATCTATTAAAGGAAAACACAAATCTTTGTATACAGGGGTGGACCTAGAGGGAGTCAGGGGGCTAGCTGCCCTATTTGAATTTTGAAAGATAATATTTTTAGAAAATACTTTTGATAATTTATTTCCACTGAAATTTTTTTTTGCCCTTCTAGATTTTTTTATTATTTTGATTGAAAAAAATATTTAATATCATACATAATAAAATAATTATGCAAAGATTTCAAAATATGAAGTTCTGTAGCAGAAAACTTTTGTCATCAACTTAATTATTTATTATTTTGAGTTTTATTTTGTTGTTGTTTTTAATATATAAAAGAATGCTATTTTGATAATTTTTGGTTAGGTAATAATATATATTAAATTATTAATTTTTTATTTAGTATCTGATTAGTTAATGAATTCAAACCCGATAATCTATTACGATCCAATAATTGCCCCCCTCCCCCTCCCCTCCCCTCCCCTCCCGATAATCTATTACGATCCAATAATTGCCCCCCTCCCCCTCCCCTCCCCTCCCGACCAAAATCGTGCATCTGCCACTGTTTGTAATCATTCAAATATTAGTATCTGTAATATATCTAGGATTTGTATAACTGCTAGATGTAAAAATAGAAGGTTACCAGTGGTAACCTAGGAAAAGACTATATATAGGTCTGTAATTACCCTGCAATCTAAGAATCAATAATACAAAAAGTCGTTTTCCGCATGTTTTTAAGATGGTATCAGAGCCAGGATACTAGGCCTTAGTAATATTTTTCTTCTCAACAAAATTGTTGATTGACCAGATCAATATCCACCATGGCAGACTTCTCGACAGGGAACCAGCCCCATGAAGGAGCAGCATGAGGGAGTCACTCAATGGTCATAACCACACATCAAAACTAAAAGTGTACTATTCTTGGGTTGTGTAAGAATTTACAATATCAAGGGACCGTTCTTGGTTCAGTTGAGATAACAATTATTGAGATTCAACAATGATTTATCATTTTTTCTACAACTCATAAGACTTTTCCCATGTTTTAAATTTCATTTATTATTAAGAAAATTTTTGATATTAGCAAGTTCTGCAAAAATGCAAATTAATACATTTTTATGGTAGTCTATTTGAAGTTGGAATAATCTGAGTTTTCAGGGTGTAACAAGCAAACAATTTCCAAGAGTAAATCTTTTCACTTTTTTTGGAAGACTATTATGTATTTCACCTAAGAATTCGGTACTTAAATCAAAATTGTTGGAATGGGCCAAAATTACTTTGACGCACATAATTCAATGAATCAATAAAACTCAAGGTCTAAATATATAAAGAAAATATTTTCTGAATTTGACCAGCTCTCTCTTTTTTTCAAAGGAAGCAGTAGTAATAGTATAATTGAATTTCAAATCTTGTAATTCAAATGGCGCGAGCTTAAATATAAATAGAAACTCAAATGGTTTACACAGATCAGAAAAAGGAATTGGCCACATTCAGATTCTGAGTACCTACTCTGCAAAGTGAAAACAAAACATTCTGGAAACAACCGGAAAATCATTTCCAGCATTATTCTTTCTCAACAGCAATTGCAAGGAGCTGCGACCTCAACAAACTGCAGGTGTTGTTAGAATAGTCTTTTCTTTTGTGTGTACATTATTTACTCACCTTGTATTTCCTGAATTTTTGTTGTCGAATTACTCGGTGAAAGATTAATTATTGTATACGCTTGATCTTCTTCCATAAGTTACAGCCAAAAAGAAGTTCACAGTTTATATTATCAATGTTCACCTTTGGAGGATAATTCCTCATCTTTCTTTTATTGATACAAAAAGTTTATATTATTGTATACGTTTTGTGTTTAGAATTGCAAATCTGAAGATACACATGACACATCCACGTGGATAAACCGTTTTGTTCCATAAGATTGCGAGAAGATTCGAACCCATAAAATAACATACCATCCGAACCCGGTCCAAACTTCCAAAGATCCGGCCCATAATCAACCACACTATTCATATCCGATGGCTATGTTTGTTCTCCGTGTACGACAAACTACGTTGTCTTCTCCCCCACTATTTTGAACTTGACCTCGAGTCTCCGTGTTAGTCTGCTTGGATCCTCTACTGTCCTGGATGCACCAGGCTCGCTGTGAGGGCTCTACAAATAAAATCAGACTATTATATTCTGATAAAACCAGAATCCCCAAATTATACATTAAGTCGAAAAAAGTAACAAAATGATATAAAAAGAAAAGGAAAAACATATAGTTGGGTTCATTTAATAATTGGACTTTAACTTTTCAAGTCATCTATTTTAGAAGTACAGCGATTTTCATGTACCTTGTTATTGATTGCTGTTTTGGGTCCGCTTATACTTGTTTACAAATTACACTTCTTTTTTTGCTTTTCGTTTTCAATTTTGGCTTTTGTCAAGAAAGTTACCTTGTTTGACTTCTTATTCTAATAGTGACTTCATAGAATTATTATTTTGAATAAATGCAAAACTGACATGAAACATTGGACTTTCTTCTCTTAAAAAAAGAAACTTGTGTATCACCTGAGGCAATGTTATGCTATAATTCTGTTTTAATTTTTGGCCTTTCGTTAAAATTTTCTCTTTGGCTTTTCCCTTTTCCTATGATATTTTACTATATTTTATTGTCTTTCTTCTTCTCCTTCAATTGGAAGACAGGTTCTTTATCAGCACCCTTGGATTTAATTTGGTTTAACATCTGATCTAATATTCTGCAGAGAGCAATCTCCGATTTTCTGATTTTGGGGTTCATGGATCAGAATTTTTGTCAGACAGAGCAAATTCTGTTGCTGCTTTCAGTTGTCTCTGGCATACTTATGTGCAAAACTGTAAGCATATTTTTTAGTATCAAAAACCAATTCGAGCCAAATTGAATGGATAACCTTTCTATTTTTGGTTCTTTTATCTTTTTTGTGAAGCTATCACTACCTTCAATAAGGATACTTCTTTTTGTTCATTTTTTAAGTATCGCTTTTTCTTCATCTCTGAAGGTATATGAGATCACTGGCAAATTTAGCTCATTATTTTACAAGGGGTACGATGGTCTAAGAAACAGAGACAAAGTTGAGTGGAACAACCGGTATGTAGGACATATATATCAATTTTTCCTCCAACATTTTAGTTATTACAGACGGTAATTTTTCACAAATGACTTTGTGTTTTTAAAATGAAGGGGATTTTCGACATTTCATTCATTGATGGTTGCAATAGTTTCCTTCCATCTGGTATTCCTTTCGGATATTTTCAAAGAAGACCCTCATAATCCAATAATATTATTAGAGAGAAAATCTCAGCTTTCTGTCAGCATACAAGGGGTATATTTATTTCCAACTTTTTTTACCTTTTGGGTGCCTTTTATTTTATCTATATTTTTCTGTTATTATTATCATAATCACCTGATACATATATACCAGGTCTTTTTCAGTAACAAAACCAGCTTGTTAGCAGGGTCTATAGGTTTCTTCTTTGGCCAGTATGACATACAATCACCGATTTCTATTTTAGCAATACATATATGTATGGATTAACAAAAAGCATCCAACGAAGCAGCTGGAGAATAGCCAATTCCTAGCTGGTACAGCATACAGTATATATTTATTTGTAAATTAACTATCATTGATTTGCATGTCCAGGTTTCACTTGGTTATTTCATCACAGATTTTGCAATGATAATCCAGTTTTTTCCATCATTAGGTGGCATGGAATATGTAAGAACTTTAAATATTTGTACTTCATACAGAGAATTTCAATTAAGAACCATCTTTCTCATCTCATTTTTCTTAATTTTATAGGTGCTACATCATTTGCTCGCAATTTTTTCACTTAGTCTAACTTTAACAAGTGGGAAAGGACATGTGTATGTACATACGTTACTTCTTACAGAGGCAACTACACCGTTTGTTAACCTCAGATGGTAAGCACTAATGTCAGCTCTAGTTAATCCGAATTAATTTAGTTCAGAAAGGCAACAGTTTATGTTTAATCAGAAGACAATTCCTCTCCATGGGCTTATACCAAATGTTGAGAAAGCAAAGTAAGAGCGTTCAAAAGTCAAAACCATGAAAATGTGTACAAGCAATTTCCTAGTAACTTTTAAAGAATTATAGGATTCAGAAGGTTTTCACTTGTCTTCAAGTACAGTGTTTTGCCAGTCCAGAATTATTACCAACTACAGATTAATACAAGTCTGAAGCCATGTAGCTTCTATTATTTATCAACACATACCTGTGACCACTCAGATCAGCTGACAACTGATATCCTGTTCCAAAGGAACAGTGCAGAAAGAAAATGGATGCTCCATACCAGGATTTGCACCAGAACCTGCAAATCAGCACCAGCTGAAGTCATTCTTCCTTTAATAAAAAATAATGAAATAAGACATCTTAGATAAATAAATTTCAAATAAATATTTGAGCGAAGGTACTGAAAGCAGAAAACCAATGGTGGAAATTACCAAAATAACCTTGAAAACTTTAGCACCAGATCAGCTGTGAAGATCTGGCATCACAAAAGGGTAAAAAGGGGATAGTAATTCAACTTTCAAACTCTTTTTTTTATATGCAACTGCAATAATCTAATTATTTTAGCACTGAATACATCATTGTACCTCATTAGATCAATTTAAGTGCTTAATGCAACTTTTGTTATAATATCAACCCCACATTATCATTTAAAGGATAGTCATCAGAACCCAACTTTCGGGAGAACAGTCAAATTCATTTCTCAAATACTGACAACTGACGAGAGAAAACATTTTTTTTCCCTTCTAGCATATTGTGTCCCAATTAATAATTTTGATATTACATTTTCACAAGAACTTGGCTTTAATGATCATTTTCCTTTCATCTTCTCTTTCTTTTCAGGTACTTGGATCTTGCTGGGAAGAAAAGCTCAACCCTCTACTTATACAATGGTTTGGCTATGTTTTCTTCATGGCTGGTAAGGGATCACCAATTATATTTGACAAACTTCGTAAAAACCAAAATTGCAAACAAATTTTTCTAGAAAACCCTAAGAATTTTAGTGTTTCTTCATCACAAATTCACAATTTATATTAAGCACCCCCAATGAAGCTCTTAATTTTTTTTTCAGGTTGCAAGGATTCTTCTATTTGTATATTTCTTTGCACATTTATATCATCATCTTGATGAGGTATGCAACTTCTGTCTGTTATATTGAACTATATAAAAATATAAGGTGGCATCAATTTCATTGATTTGTTTTGAAATCGTTATGTATTCAATATATACATAATATTCCCACAAATAAACTTACAAAAATTCAGAAGGATTTGTAATATGACCAGTAAAAACATTCCATTCTCACAAATTTATTGTATTAATCGTATGACAGGTGAAGAACATTTTTCCTTTTGGGCTCTATTCTATGATAACGGTACCTTCAGTGCTGGCATTGATGAATCTCTTCTGGTTTTTAAAGATTTTGAAGGGAATGATTAAGACCATGACAAAAAAGAAAGAATGCTGATGACTTCAAAAGAAATTTGAAGATTTATTATTAATTTATTTTTTGTTGTGGAGCTCTGTAAGCTCAAAGCCCTTTTCCGAATTATATTTGAAGCAAGCAAATTTGCAGCAAATAAATACAATCAGAAAAAAAAAAAAAGACTAATGACAACTACTGCTACGTCATGATAATTAAATTGAAGTCATTTGGAAACGAGAGAATTTGAAGGTTAGAAGAACGACTTCCAGTTTATTTATAGAGTCCCCTTTGTCTTTGTGTAATCGTTTGGATAATTTTACTGTTAGATATTAAACTCCCTAGCAAATTACTAAGCAGAAAACCTACCGGTGACATACTTCCTTGCTTTTCGCTTCTGATATGATTTAAAAATGCAAATGGCCATACCTACTTAAGTTAGTCTCATGACTTAATAGTATCAAAATTTCTTCTTAAAGACAAACTAGTGTAAAGATTAATTATGATTAATGACAATATGACGAGTTAAATTTTCTACATATATATGTGCAATATCATTAAACTTGCAATGAAATCAATTAAATAGTTTTTTGGACTTCTCTGGCTTTAAAATTATTTATAAATGAATAATTTTTACAACATGATTAAATTTCAAATAGACTGCTAAATGGTTTTATGGATCTCTCCGGCTTCAAAATTTTCTAAAATTGAATCCCCGTAAATTACTATTACACAAAGATTATAGAGTAATGCCACCACTAGACACACAACAGCTGCAACAACAACAACTAAGTCTTTAATCCCAATTTATCTCAAATAAATTGGGGTAGATCAGAAATGAAACTCAATCCAAAATCATAAAGATCAAAAAAAATCTCAAATATAAAAAATTAATAATAGTAATAGTGATAATAATACTGATACCAATGTTGATGAGAATAAAATGAAGTTATGACAAATACCCCTAAACTTTTAGTCCCCGGTTGTTCATTCTTTTAACACTGTTAAGTTTGCTAATAAATCACAGAATTATTCTTATATTTTGACATTCATTTTTGTTATTTCATTACTTACAATGCTATTTTATTAATTTCAAAATACAAAACGTTTCATTTTGAATCTTTTATCTTTTTTTCTTATCTTATTTTGAAGATTTAAAAAGAAATGAAATTAACAAAAAATGTTTTTTTTGAAATAAATGAGTTAAAATGATATAACTTTAAAAAAAATTGAGAAAAAAAATAAAATATTATAAAAATTAAAATAAATGAGTTATAAATAAAGTTACCCTCCTCTTTTATTTCGGATTTGGAACGGGTTATGTAATACATAGGCGGAGTTCTAACTTTTTTTTTGTTAGTAAAGTTTATTGAAAAAAATCAAATAAGAATTGTAAATGCTAGAAAAATATAAGTATTTAAAAATACCATCTAAAAATTCGAGTTCATATACCATAGCTCATTTTCTGACATATCATCTGAGTCTTCATCCGCTTTTGTCATAAATTCACCGTACGATTGTTCTACGAGTGCATGTTGATTACGTTGTTCTACATCAAACCAATCTTTCAAACATACGAGTTGTTTGAATGTCTTTGCACCCAATCTGCTGTGTTTATCTGTTAGTATCTTATTTGCTGAACTAAAATAGGATTCGGAAGGGACGGTTGATACGGGCACGGGTCGGGTACAGGTTATCACGGGTTGGGCGGGTCGGGACGGGTCTAAAACGGGTCGAGTCTAGCACGGATTTTTTTTTAATTTTTTTGCCCGCGCCGGTGCTAGACCCGCCGATTCTAACGAGTCACGAATCTGACGGGTTTGAACACGGATCAAATCAAGATGGATCGCGGCCACGGATCAGGTCTGACCCGAACGGGTTATTTTAACACTCTACTCGTACCCCCCACGTTCGTTGCTATGTTATTAGAATATGACTAACTTGTTCTCAAGAAATGAAATATTTTCCCACAAAGTGTTTACAAAAATTGACGAGGGAAAGAAAAAGACCGTAGGATACAAAATGATTATGACCTCGTAACTACATATAATTCACTCTATAAATACTTTGATAAATTTGCACATACCTTACATGAATTAATGCATACACATATATTGTACTGATTTAAATGATATGTCTGTTGTGTTGATAAATACTTGTTTAATTTTCAATACATATTTTTCTCTTTTGAAATTTGAATTAAATATTTGATAACAATCATTCGGTAAGTCAAAATGTATTTAATAGTTATGGACAGTTGTCTTTACATTTGATTATTAATTAATGTATATTGGGGTATTACATTACATTTCAATATTGCGTCGATTTACATTTATTTATTTATTATTTGTCCCGTTCTCAACCAAAAATTAGCCCACCATTTTTCGATATAAATAAAATATTTTTCCGTTCAATAATGAATTGACAAATGTATATGTCGTGCGTGATGTGTTCAACATGGGACATGTCGTGTCAATATATATTTATGTATTACAGCATGTGTGTTTTAATATGTCAAAAATTTAAAAATTCAAACACGTGTGTTTAAAATTTGTGACACATCTAATACGTCGTGCAAGATGTGTTCATGTTTACTCATGTTTGTCACATGTCAATACTTATGTAATGGATATAAATTCAAAAATTACATTAAAAAATTATAAAAAAAAACTCACAACAATCAAAAAATATGATAAAATTAAAAAAAATAGAAAAATAATGAAGTGCTAGTTATGTCTTTATATGTACTATAAGTGTTATACATGTGTGTGTTCGTGTTCGATGTGCGTATTTGATCGTGTTAAAATTGTTCAAATGGTAAACATGTATGTTTGTGAACATGACGCATCTGATATATGAACACGTCAAGTACTAACATATATATATATATATAGTAAACAAGAAACACTCTAAATTTATACATTATTTTCAAAAATCAGCTCTAAAAATTATAATAATATATTTAATATTTATACATTATTTTTAAAAATTAAAAATGATAACTTAAAAACCAAGAAACACCCTAAATTTTTGCATCTTATAAGATTTTCATATGAAAATTTAATGAGCATGATAAATTAAAATTTTGAGATAATTTGATATATATTTTAGATTAAACTCATAGAAGGTCTTTGTGAACTTATGAGCACGCTAAATTTATTCTATATATATATATATAGAGAGAGAGAGAGAGAGAGACTATGATACTTCGTGAAGTACAAAAGCTCTCGTGTTTTACGTTCTTATCTTGAATTTAAAAGTCCAAACGGCCGATCCAAACCGTTACATGATCTTCATATTGAAATTTCTTTGAAGATCAATTTTTTTTATTTTTTTATTTTTAGATGGGTACAAAGTTTGCTGATTTAATGATTTATGTACCATCCAATATAATAATTTTTTACTCATTTAAAAAATAGCAAAATTTTTAAAATTATATATAAAATTTGATCTCTAAAAATATTTTAATATGAAGATCATGTTCAATGATTTGGATCGACCGTTTGGACTATCAAATTCGAGATAAAAACATGAAGCACGAAAATTTTTGTGTTTCACGAAACACCATAATCTCACTATATATATAGTAAAGATACCGTAAGTTTAAGCTTACGGAGGTTTTCCGTGAGATTAACTCAAAAAGTATATCAAATCATTTCCAAATTTTAATTTATCATACTCATTGAATTCTTTATATGAAAATCTTGTGGGATGCAAAAATTTGAAGCGTTGTGAGCTTTTTAAATTACCATTTTTTATTTTTAAAAATGATGTTGAAAGATTGAATATATTATTATCATTTTTAGAGCTCATTTTCAAAAATCAAAAACCATAACTTAAAAAACTCAAAACACTCCATATTTTTGCATCCCACGAGATTTTCATATAAAGAATTTAATGAGCATGATAAATTAAAATTTGGAGATGATTTGATATATTTTTTGAGTTAATCTTACGGAAGACTTCCGTAAGGTTAAGCTCACGGTATCTTTACTATATATATAAATATATAGAATTAGGCTATGGTGTTGTGCAAAGTACAAAAGTGTAGTGTGCTTTGTGCTATATTTTTAATTTTAAGTCAAAAATGATCGATCCAAACCGCTCAATCTAATCTCCATATCAAAATCTATTAGTAAACCAAATTTTATATTTTTTTTGGAATTCATTTGCTATTTTTTTGATAGGGGGAAAACCATCATTTTTGGATGAACCAGAATTCTTATATCAAGTTATTTTCTCCTCATCAGAAAAAATAGCAAAAAATTCTAAAAAATATATAATTTGGTTTACTAATAGATTTTTATATGAATATTAGATTGAATGGTTCGGATCGATTATTTCTGACTTGAAATTAAAAATAGAACGCAAAGCACACAACGTCTCTGTACTTTGCAAAGCACACAACGTCTCTGTGCTTTGCAAAGCACCATAGTCGGACTCTATATATATATATATATATATATATATATATACATATATTTATATATAGCTACTCACATGTCAAACTCTTCGGTCAACTCCCAACGATTCTGCGGAACTATCTGATTTTTGATGGTTGGTACTTGGTATTAGGGTTGTCAAATATGGAAAATATTTACGCAAATACTCATTTGTGTTAACCAATGCATTTAGTTAGCGAAAATAATTTCATTTGTGTTAAACATTTCATTTAAAAAATATAAGAGAGAATTTTTGCGTTTGTGTTGCGTTAAACTAAAACATTCAAAACGTAAAAAAAACGTTCATTTTTTTTTGGCATCCAACTACAGTGAAAATAGGAAAAAAATACAAATTATATAGGCAAATTGATCAAACAAACAAGCAAATTCTAGCAGTCTCAAAATAAAAATATGCACTTTACAATAATTTCTTTACAGAGATGTCAATCTTACAAAAATAATCTCAAGTGCTCAACCTAGATCTCAAACTATCTTCTCAGAAGTCTATCTCAACCATTGGCTAAATAAAAAAATTAAAACACATTGATCATCAGTTCATCACTGAAGAATCATGATTTGAGATCTAAGGAGCCAAAGAGATCATTTCTCCAGGCTTCATCCTGAATCACACTTACTAACCTATTAATAAATAACAATTAGTTGGCAGAACAATTCAAAAGGCAACTAACAACAAAAGAAAAACTCAAAAGATAATACTATGACAAGTAAAAGCAACATATCATGCTCCATTACCACATATGGAATCATCTGCTTCTGTTTGACCACACCACAATGGATCACCAACTTGTCCACCTAGATCTGTAAATAAACACAATATTTAATCATAATATTTAATCTTAGTACAATAATAGCTATAATAATAGTATAAATAAACATACCGGTGATCGAAGCACGCAACCAGTCTTGAGCATATATGAGAGTTTCTATGCTCTCATCATTCAAAGAGTTCCTAGTTGGTGAAAGTGTTATGTCACTTGTACTGAATGCCGACTCTGAAGCCACTGTCGATATCGAGACTGCTAGGATGTCCCCGATTAGACGGGCCAAGGTAGGAAATCTAAGGGCTATCAGTTTCCACCAAGATAGAATGTCAAATTCTTCATCCAAACTAGCATCATCTAGTGGCTCATTTAGATATTCCTCAAACTCTAATTTTACCGTGTTCGAACTCTTCTTGCCACGCAATAAGTCCTTCAATCCAGCCCTTGTGTCACTTACATTGCTAGATTGCCTACAAACCAAACAAGTTACTAAGCAAAGTAAATAATTTTAATTACAACTAAGTAAATTATAAATTGTAACTAAGCAAAGCACATTATTAAGCAAAGCAAGTATCTATCATTTTGTGATGAACTGGTCGAGGTCTTTTGTACTAATTTGGAGTGTTCCTCCAAATATTCATTGAACAATTCATTCAGATAAGCCTTGAGGTGTACAATAAACCTCTGATAGTCCTCGATGTATTGATTGATAGTAATACTCAACTACTATCATCTTGCATCTTGGGTCTAGTACACAAGCAATGCCCAATAATGCATTGCCACTACTTCAATATTTGTCCCGGTAAGGCAAGCAATGACAAGCAAATAATTTTATCAAGTGTCAGTAAGACAAGCAAGTAATTCTATCAAGTGCGAGTAAAGTAAGCAAACGATTCTATCAAGTACCACCAAGACAAGTAAGTAATTCTATCAAGTGATAGCAAGGCAAGCAAGCAATTATATCAAATGTCAGTAAGACAAACAAGCAATTCTAAGTAATTTTATCAAGTGATAGTAAACAAACAAGCAATTCTATCAAGTGTCAGTAAACAAGCAAGCGATTTATTTCTTACAAAACCAATGAATTTATTTCTAAGCAAGCAAGCAAGAAAAATATATTCATCTGAAGACAAATCAAACTCATACTCTATACCATTTACACATTCTCTGTCTGACTCATCCATTAAATAAACTAGAGACATCAAAAAATTAGCATGCAAATTAAAAATTAAAATTAAAAAAGCATAAAACAACGAAAGAAATAAAAAATAAAAGAAATAAGATAAAAATAATACCTTAAAATGCTTGCTTACAATGACACTTTCACTTTTTTTCTTTTTCTCTGTGACTTTCTTTGTTTATTTCTCTCTTTCTTTTTTTCCCGTTTGCCATTTTTTTCTTCTTCACCAGAGACATATAGTCAAACCCAAGGAGGAGGCGAAGAGGCCCTGGTCAACGATCTAGTCACTAGATTCATAGGCACCTAACTAGCTACTGACAACCGAAATGATAATCCTTCTCGACCTTTGTCAGGCACTAGATCGCTAGAATACAAGGCAACAAGTCATTGAAAATAGAACTAGATCGCCAAAATCCGACTAGGTTTAGAGAAAAAAGGCAAACAAAATCATGAGGGTCTCATATTTTAAACGACAATGTTTGAATCATCATGTAATATAGAGATAGTCATAATCTTAGAGAGAGTGAAGAAGACGAAGAGAAAAAGAGGGAGAAAGGGCAACAAAGCGGCTAGGGTTAGCAGGATTTTAACTCAGAGGTCAAAATTTTTCTCTGCAATTTTATTATTTCAAACTCATAGAATTTTGAACGTAAAAACATAATTAAATGAAATGAAAATGATAATTTATTTACACATTTAATTAATGAAATTAGCGATTTTTACGTTTAACGTTGCGTTAATTAATACAATTGAAAATCTTTGCGTTTGCGTTTCGTTTGAAATAAAACGTTAAAACGTAAAAAAAAAACGTAAAAAAAAAACTTACGTTGACACCCCTACTTGATACTAGCGCTTTTCTTCTGTTTTTTTAAGTTCAACACAATTTGCTCAAGGGCCTACAAGTACGGAAAGAAAATCCGAAAAGAAGGTATGAAAAGGTCAAAAGCACAAGTATAAAGGTACTTGTTAACAAATAAGCGCACCGCTCCTACGCCGCAATAATTTTTCGATTGCTTCAAACAGGAGAGATCTATCATCCATACTTCCATATAGTCGGCCAGTACATAAAAACAGAAAACTAAATCCTGAAAACGAAAAATACAGACGAAAATCCGAAGAGTAAGCCAGTAGTAGGTAGGGCAGCAAACTTAAGGGTTTGTTTGACACACCGTGGAATAGCAAAAAGTAGGAATAGAATTATTATTCCGACAAAATAATTTGTCAAACAAATTTTAGACTAAATACAAAGTGTGGAATAGTGCTAATCCGGTATACCAACTTATAGGTGGAATACCGGATTAGCTCTCGTCGGAATAGCGATTATTGTTTGATTATATTAAATTATATTATTATATTATGATTAAGATTTAGTATTATTTTATTATTATATTATATTTGTGATTATAATTTATTATTATATTAATATGATGATTATTATTTTTTATTATTATTATCATTATATTATTATTATTAAATTATTAATATCATTATTGTTATTATATTATTGTTACCATTAGTATTATTATATTATTTATTATTATTATAAATATAATTTTAATATTATATTATTATATTATGAATATAAATATAATTATTTTATTATTAATTATTATGATCAAGATTATTTATTATTATATTATTATATTATGATTATTATTACTTATTATTATTTTATTATGTTGTATTATATTATTATATGTTGATTATAGTTATGATTAATTTATTATTATATTATTATAATTATAATTATTTATAATTATTTTTATGATTATGATTATATTTTTATTATTATATTATTATGATTATGATTATGGTTATATTATTATGATTATGACTATAATTATTATTATCATGATTATGATTATGATTATTATATTATGATTATATTATTAAAATTATTATTACTTATTATTATATTATTATAATTATGATTATAATTATAATTTTTTATTATTATATTACTATATTATGATTATATTTATATTTTAATTATATTACTATTATAATATTATTATTTATTATGATTATTTTTTATTATACTTTATTATTATTATTATTATTATCTTACTATTATGATTATTATTTTACTATTATTATTATTATCATCATCATTATTAGTATCATAATTATTCATATTTTAACTATTCTGAGTAACAACTGCCAAACGATATTTTCGCTCTACCGAATAGTCAAGAATACCACTCTTCTACCACTGTTCCAAAAAAAATATTATTCTATCACTCTTCTAAAATTACCACTCTTCCAAAGCTATTCCTTGATTTGCCAAACGGACCCTTAGATGAATATTCGACCGTATTCGATTTGTATTAAAATATATATGATTATTTATATTTACATATCTGAATAAAAAATCAGTTAAAATAATTTTTAATTTTAATTATTTATATCCGAATATTAAATATATAATATATTATTTCATATATATATCATACAAAATAATATTATTATTTATTATATTTGGATAATATTATGAATTTTAATATTTTAAAATTAGTAACATACTTTTTTAACTAAATAAAAAATCTGTTAAAAGAATTTTTAATTTTAATTATTTATATCCGAATATTAAATATATAATATATTATTTCATATATATATCATACAAAATAATATTATTATTTATTATAATTGGATAAATATTATGAATTTTAATATTTTAAAATTAGTAACATACTTTTTTATCTAAATAATAGTATTAGAAAACTTATTTTATTCTACATTTCAATATATATATATATATAGAGAGAGAGAGAGAGTGTGTGTGTGTGTGTGTGAGGCTATGTTGCTTTATGAATCACAAAGTCTCCCGTGCTTCATGTCTGTATTTTGAATTTGAAAGTTAAAACGACCAATCTAACAGTTGAACATCATCTTCATATTGTAATATCCTTGGAAATCAAATTTTATATTTCTTTGAAAATTGTTGCTACTTTTTAAAATGGGTACAAAGTTTGCTAATCTAATGACTTTTTGCACCATACAAACTAGTGATTTTGTACCCATCAAAAAAATAGCAAAAATTTTTTTTAAAAAATATAAATTTTGATTTTTAAAGATAGTTCAACATGAAAATCATGTTCGATGGTTTGGATCGGCCGTTTGAACTTTAAATTCAAGATATGGACGCAAAACACGGTGATATTTTGTATTTCACAAGTATCATAGCCTCACTTTATATATATATATATATATATATATATATATATATATATATATATATATATAGAGAGAGAGGTTATGAGAGAGAGGTTATGGTGCTTCACGAAGCACAAAAATCTCTCGTGTTTCGCGTCCTTATCTCGAATTTGAAAGTTCAAACGGCCGATCCAAACCGTTGAACATCATCTTCATATTGAAATATCCTTGGAGATCAAATTTTATATTTTTTGATTTTTTGCTATTTTTTAAATGGGTACAAAGTTTGCTGATCTAACGATTTCTGCACCATCCAAAACTAGCGATTTTGTACCCATTTAAAAAATAGCAAAAAATTTCAAAAAATATAAAATTTGATCTCCAAAGTTATTTCAACATGAATATGATGTTCAATGGTTTGGATCGGCCATTTGAACTTTCAAATTCGAGATACGGATGCGAAGCACGGGAGGTTTTGTGTTTCGCGAAGCACCAAAGCCTCACTCTATATATATATATATATATATATATATATATATATATATATATATAGGAGATCTTACGGTGCTTCGCGAAGCAAAAAGGCATTTTGCTTCGGCCTAAAAAATCTCACAAAATCAAAGTTGAAATTGTAAATCTAATTCACCCAATATAAACTACATATTCAAATATTATTGAATACCAAATTTGATTATATTTGGAGCTTTCTAACTATTTTTTTCGGATTTTTAAAAATATGTTCTAAAAATAATAATAAAATAATGATAGATGCATCTACAAAATTGTCATCTTTCAAAAATCCAAAAAATAGTTATAAAGTTCTAAAATAGTAAAATTTAGTATTCAATAAGTTTTCAATATCTAGATTATTATGGATTAATTAGATTGATATTTTAGACTTTCGGTATATGAGATTTGAAACTAAAATAAAACTTATTTTTGTTTCACGAAGCACCGTAAAGTCTCCCTATATATATATATATATATATATATATATATATATAGTGGAGATACCGTGAGCTTAAGCTCATGGAGGCCTTCCGTGAGCTTAACTCAAAAAACATATTAAATCATCTCGAAATTTTAATTTATCATTCTCATTAAATTCTTTATATAAAAATCTTGTGGGATGTAAAAATTTGGAGTGTTTTGAGATTTTTAAGTCACCGTTTTTAATTTTTTTAAAATGATGTTCAAGTATTGAATATATTATTATTATTTTTAGAGCTGATTTTCAAAAATTAAAAACCACAACTTAAAAAGCTCAAAACGCTCCAAATTTTTGCATCCCATGAGATTTTCATATAAAGAATTTAATGAGAATGATAAATTAAAATTTCGAAATGATTTGATATGTTTTTTGAGTTAAGCTCACGGAAGGCCTCCGTAAGCTTAAGCTCACGGTATCTCCACTATATATATATATATATATATATGTGTGTGTGTGTTTGTGTGTATGGTGCTTTGCAAAGCACAAAGACGTTGTGTGTTTTGCACTCTATTTTTAATTTTAAATTAGAAATAATCAATCCAAACCATTCAATCTAATCTTCATATCAAAATCTATTAGTAAACCAAATTTTATACTTTTTAATTTTTTTGCTATTTTTTCTGATGAGGAGAAAATGACTTGATTTGAGAATTCCAGTTCATCTAAAAATGACGGTTTTCCCTCTATCCAAAAAATAGCAAATGAATACATTATCATATATAAAATTATCTGTATTCATATTCATATTAAAAAATATCTATATTTGTATTTATATTCAGTATTAATATAATTTTAACTCTACTTAATTATATTTAATTCGTTTACATCTCTACCAGGCTCACGGCCCGACCCTTCCTTCAATCCCAAATCTGAAATTCGGATCCGCTATCATATTTTCTATGATAGAAAACTATCGTACTTTTTTATTTCATTGGAGCCTACACAAAAACACACCCCTATAATTAAAATTTTGGACAGTTAAAATTGAATTCAATGATGTGAAAACTATGACAACAGTGTGCAGTTTTTTTATGACAGCGGATAGAAATCTCCAAAACCTTTACGTAGCAGGCGGATTCAAGGTAGACGTCAACCGACGTCCGGGCACCCTTCGATTCATTAAAAAATAAAGATTGTATAGTAAAAAATAATTTTTTTGACCCAAACATTCTATTTATTTGATCCGAACACTTCATATCGATCGTTTCTGATTCCGCTCCTGTCTACACTTGTACAAAGAGTATGGAATAATCTTTTTTTCGAAGTAGAATGAATAAAGTTGGAAATCAAGCAGTATCCCTTGAAGCTTTGATGGAGACAGCAGCGCCTGCATACGTGATATGTGGTAAAATTACTTTTTCTTTCAGAAATATGCTACAACCAGAAATATTACATTGTGACAACCGGCCAAACAGTCATCAAACAACAAAAACGATTTTACGAATTTTATAAATTATTTTTAAATTATGTGTAATTTTACGTACAAGTTGCGAACTTTTTACAAGATTTCAAATTTTTATATATAATTTATTCATTATAAGAAATGCCCGTCTAAATCATAAATTTTAAATATCACGACATGGTTCTATCCAAACTTTATATATAATTTATTCATTATAAGAAATGTCCGTCCAATTCAATCCATCCAGAAAGGTACATATATATTCAAGAAAAGGAAAGCAATAAATGTACCACCGTGTTCAAAAAGGGGGAAAGAATGCGGAACGTGAAAGTAAGAACCGTGTCGCCAGATGCAATGTCGCAATTTATGCTAGGAAAGCATTGCCTCGTGGAAATGAGGTAAGCGAAGATGCGCCCTTCCCCCGATCTATAATTGTTTCAAATTTTATGAAAATTTATTATTATTTAATAATTCATTAAGTATCATTAAATAAAATAGTTATAAATTAGATAAAATTTTAATAATCTTTAAGGAAATATAAAATGATAATAAAATTACATAAAATTTAAAACACTATCATTTTATAAATAGAAGAATATATCTATCAATTTTTTTAATTTTTTATATATTTTTGAAAATTCATTATTTAAATTATAAAAGTAACTTATTATCAAAATTATCAAAATAATCCATTATCAGAAAATTTCACATCTCTAAAATATTTTATTTTTAAAATATATCCAAATTCAAATAATAAAGAGTCTCTGTAAATATAAAACCTACTTGTTTTACTATTTTACTATTTGCTGGTTCGTCTCCCTTTCCCTCACTAAATTATCCACCGTATTTTTTTTACCGTCCTACATAGGATAAGCGTCCTCATCAGAGATCCCTCAAAGTAATAAAACCCACTTTCCCCGATGTAGCCTCAACAAAAAAAATAGTTTTTTGTTTATTGAAAATCCATAAATATATTTCATTAATTAAATCATTATATATTACATAGTAAAACAGAAAATAAATTAAATAAAATCAATTTCAAACACTAATAATTTAAACAAACTTAATTATTTATAATAACCTAGTAATTATAGAGCTAAAGATAATTTTTGGGAGCCACTGGGTCAATTTGTCAGAGACGCGTGGATGGACTAGTAGTTTTATACGCCTCCGTCAGTCAAGTCCCTGTGATTTGACGGTATTCGAGTCAGGTTTTGGCAGACGCCACGATGAACAACACCAACCTAAGTACCTAACACATGATTTCTGTTGTGGACCATGTGGTTTGTTTGATTTGCTTTTTTTTTTAACATTGTTTAAATAAAGATCTAAATTTTATTAATATTGTCATGGATGCATAATTTTTTTATATACAGAGAATTTGTTTTTTTATATATATTTTAGTTTATGCACTAAATTAATAATGCATAAATAATGGATTAGATGATTATAATAAATGGATATTTTTTATATTCCTCCCAATAATAATAAAATAGTAACTTAATGAGCTCTAAATAAATTATCCGGTTTGAATTGCTTGGGATATTCCTGTCAAGAATAATAAGCTCAAAAATAAAAGAAAAAAGAAATAATATAAAAAATATGTGCTACGCCGTGAACATTTATGCTTAATGTACCTAAGAGTTTTTTTTATTATTTTCTTTGTCAATACATAATTTTTCTTTTCTTTATTTTTTTTATTGCTGTTTAATATAACAAAAAGAGACGAAGCAGCATGAGAAAAGGGGGATAGAGTATCAAGTTTTTGATGGGACAGAAAAATAGAAAAAAATAGGACAACAAATTTTAAATATATTATTTATATGAATTAGGTTATGGTGCTACATGTAGTTAATGATTAAATTTGAATTAACAAATATGACTAAATCATCTCCTAATTTTAATTTATGGATCTCAATAAATTTTTTCTATCAAAATATAATGGGATATAAAAAAATCATATTTAAAAATTTCTAAGTATTAGTTTTATATTTTTAAAAATGACTTAAAAAATATATATTATTTTATTATTATTATTGAGTCATCTTAAAAATTCAAACATAGAAAATTTATTTATCCTATAAGATTTTGATATTAAAAATTTATTGAGACCCATAAAATAAGATTTAAAAACGATTTAGCTATATTTTTGAGTCAATAGAAAATTTAATCATTAACTATGTGTAGCATCATAGTCTAACTCATATATAATAAGGTAAAGTTCGAATCTAAAAGCATATGAAATTAATCTAGAAGAAGCATATGAAATTAATTTCTAGAATTCTATTTGTCCTTATATATTTATGTATTTTAGATAAATAGATAAATGACTTTTGTACAGACTTTAGATGTGAGTTCTCGTGAGTGATTCTAGAAATGTGCGATTTAAAAATCTGATGCTATATTCACCGTGTACTATAATTGTTTATCTTGTGTAAATTCGATTTTTTTAAAAAAATAAAAATAATAATTGCATTACTATTTATTATTTTCAAGCTTAAAAATAAACATTTAATTATTGAGATAATATAATAATTACGAAGTTTCATCTTTGGACAAGTTCTCTATTTGTTGCAGCTAAAATAGTTTTACACTCTTCCTAGCATTTTTTTAGTTAGATTACTGTACTACGCATAGCATGAATGACTTGTGTACTAGAGATCGTTTTTTCATCTTTAAAGTTCAAATGGTCGATCCGACCGATCAAAATATTTTTCATATGAAAATCTAGTTGGGATCAAATTTTATATATTTTTTAAATCTTTAAATATTTTTTAAGATAGTTAGAAAATTACTTGATTTAATTGTAATGAGCCATCCAAAAAGAGTGATTTTCTAGTTATCTTAATAAATAGTAAATATTTTAAAAATATAAAAATATTTTCATATGAAAAAAAAATATTTTGATCGGTCAGAACGATCATTTGAACTTTAAAAACGGAGAAATAACCCGTAACATATGGGTCATTCGTGCTATACATAGCACCGTAGCCTAATTTTTTTTTTTTTTTTTTTTTTTTTACAATAAAGATGGATAAACCCTATTATATATAATCTTCTAATTGAGTTTTGAACTTCTGGACCTCCACACAAAAAACTTAACTAACTTGATATCATATAGTGATTAAGTGTAAGTGGTGTTCGTTTTGAATTATCTGTTGTACTAAATAATTTCTTTGAGTTGTCGATTTACAAAATAATAAACTTGAATTTTATAATTTCTATGTTTGATTTATTTTGTAGGAATTCTTACAAGCAAAATCAAGAATCAGGACAAGAAGAATCAAGCACTTGGACAAAAAAATAAGTCAAGACATAGAATAATATATTTAGAAAGTTTTTGTTTTTATAATTATTTAATTTAAATTAAATTAATTGAGTCAAAACAAGTCGGAAAAAACCAAAATCAAGAAACCGTTATCTAGTCATATTCATCAGACTTTAGAATATGATGTGCTTGAAATTTTGAACAGCTAAAAGTATAAAAGTTATAGATATATTTCTTATCTTTCCAAAACATTTTTAATTATTCAATTCCGATATCATATAAAAATGTTATGAGCAAAATAGTCAGCAATGCGCAACAAACCATTGTGTAACGATTTCAAACCGTTCTATAATTTTTAGCTGAACTTCTTCTTTGTAGTTGCTGGTTGTAAACTGTTATGTAACGGTTTGTGAAGAAAACGATAAAAATAACTACTAGTAACGGCTATATTCCTGCAAACCATTATAACGGTTGCTTAAACCGTTGTAACGGCTATTTTCAATCAGATTTTAGACTATGATGATCTCTGAATTTAGAAATAATCAAAACATAAAAGTTGTAGATCTTTTTCTTTTCTTTCCAAAACATATTTGATCATCCAAATATAATATTATATGAATAAGATATGATTAAAACAGTCAACAGTGCACAATAAATCATTGTGTAACGATTTGTGCTCAGAACCACTTTTTTAGGGTTGCTTTTTTTTTTTCTATATAAATGTTGTCTTTTTCTTCCCTCAACAATAATAGTTCATTCTAGCAAAATATATTCTCATATTTAAAAGAGCAAAATCATTATAGAGAGAGCAACCAACTTTAAGCTAATTGGCAAAATTCAAAGACTCAATTAAATTGATTTAATCTCTTTCCCTCTATTATCAAATCTAGAGCTTTAGTCTCTCTCTCCCTTTCTCTAATATTTGATCTAACCATGAGATAACACTTTCGAGGCATTGTGCACTCGCATCTTTGGAGCCTTTGAGCTTGTTCCGGCCTTTCACCTTTCATTTGCTTTGTGTGAGAAGGAAAAGGTTCAACTTTGTAAATTGTTGCTTCATTTAGTACATCAGCTCGACCTTGTTATTGTGTTGGGGGTTGTGAGTCCCGGAGAGTAGGATCGTCGGTATTCGAACTCCATTAAAACCCTTGTATTTGTGTTTCTCTCACTCTTCTCTATTTACATTCTATTACAATATTTTTATTTGAGAATTATGATTGAATTGTCTGAATTGTCTTAATTAGTTTAAACATTTTCCATCATTATTGTGTAATTAAGTCATTATACCCCAATTATTATTTTTCAACATTATCTACTGCAATGATAAACAATATATAATTGTTACTAGTATCTTGCCCGTGTGTTGGTACGGTGATGTCTTTTAAAAAATATAAAAAATTCATATCTTTATGTGAAAAGAAAGAAAATAAAAATGAAGATAATTTAGTAATTAATATAAATTTCAATTATGAATACATAATTAATGTAAAATAAATGCAGAATTGAGAGAAAAGTTGACATTCAAAATTTAAGAAAAGTTAAAATTCATAATTGATGACAATCTAAGAAAAAAGAAACAAACTAGAGCAATTATACTTCTAAATTATGCAACATTTCGTATAACAATCAAAATTGAGAGAAAATTATAACTTTAACACAAATGGACATAAAGATAGTAATATTTTTTAACGAATAACTCAATCCGATGACTGATATTAGTTTTAGAGATTCAATAAAATAATCTGAACCGCTACAGAATTAGAACACTTACATGCTTAATAAGGAGTAGAGATAATAACTCAACAATAGAGGTTGAATAACTCAACAATAGAGGTTGAGATGTGTTATTTTGCCTTTGCAATAAAAACAAATCTCATTTGATAAAGTTAGAAAATTTTAATGCAAGTCAACCAAACAAATTTGTAAAATTTGTGTTATAATTCTACTTCCTATTTTCAAAAGTGTAGAGATTAAAGTGAACAAAAGTTTTTCTATTATGATGGTAAAATTTTGAGGAGTCGAATTTATTTCTTTTTAGATTTTTATTAAAATGACAAAGAAAGTATCATATAATTTTTTTTACTGAAAATATATTCGTGACTTCTTACTGAAAATATATTCGTGATAGCATTGTAATTTTCAAAAACACATGTTATATGAACAAATATAATACAACTAAAATGATAATTTAACATTTTTTATGATTGATTAAAAACCCTCCGAATTGCACATAATAATTCACTCACATTTAAGTATGTTACTCATATAGTCGTGTGTTATATTATAATATATAATACTAAAAAGATATTTAACTAGTATTTGTTTCTAGATTTGATACATAACTGTCACAATTGCACCAAAATGATTGTAGGAACTTGTCCCTGCTCAGATAAATGATTCGATCAAATTTATGCGGTTCAAATGATGCCAAAAAACGATTTCATAAAATTTTGTTTCTATTTTTATTTATATATTTATATGAACCATGACCACCTATTACCCTAAGACTATCATATTAAGTTGACCGTCAATATAATCTCGTCAAAGTCATGAAACCAATGACATTATTCCGACTTATTAGACGTTGGAGAAGCACAACATTCTTCCTTATATAACGGCGTTACAGTCATTCCGACTTATTAGACGTTGGCCAAATTTCTGACCTTTCAAAATTTCCATTTCAACAAAGGAAATACTAGGCTCTGTTATACTCGCACAGGTAACGTTCTACGAAAATCTACTTACAGCAACGCGGCTCTGTTCAATTGTACCGTATATATTCGTAAAACTTCTAGTAGTTTTCGGATCTGTTCCTTTTGAAAAGACACGCTTCACCCCCTCCACCTCCAACCACGCTTCGAATTTCCCGTTAAATCTCAAATTGGAAATCAGGTCACCGCCCCCACAACTCTCTCCATCTCTCTCCAAGGAGGAAAAAGGAAAATAAAATAAAAAAAAATGATCGGACGCGCGCTTTTCTCCCCTCACCGGCGGTTATGGTATCCCCCGGCAGTCCGGATCTGGTCCAACCATTTGGCCTCCCTCCCATCCCCGTCTCCCGATCTGGAACCCGACCCCACAACCAGTAATACAAGGTCAGCGAATGAGGAGGGGCACGAACAGGCGGTGACCATGTCGGAGGCGAAGAGGCTTGATGCGACTTGTCAACGTAGAGGCTTTGAAGAAGAAGCTTGGTGAAAGTGGCGGAGAGGTTATTCCGTATAATGAGTTGCTCCACACGTGCGAGTCCATGGGAGTAGCACGCACATCCGACGAGGCAGTTGCGTTCGCACGTGCACTTGATGAGACGGGTGTTGTGCTGCTCTTTCGAGATAAAGTGTACCTCCACCCAGCCAAGGTGATTTTTTTTTCTTGGCTATCTCAGTGCTTCTTCTCTTTTGGGAACTTTCCCGGTTAACCCCTGTGAAATATCAATATGTTAAATTATATTTTTACCTGTTACTCCTATTAGTATCTATTCATTCGCTCTCCATATTATGTATTTCTTTTTTTCTTTTTTGGCAGCTGTATTAATTGAGATTCTGGTTTGTCGTCTTTTTGATCGTTGCTAAATTTGGAATATGCATGAAGTTGAGATATAATAGGTTTAATCTGTTGAGTTATCCAAAAAGCTTATTAGAAAAATAAATTTACATTATAGTAACCTGCTTTTCTTTTTATTGCCATTATTTGATCTTCCAAATATTCCGTTTACTTTTTTTATTTAAATTCTCTCATCTGGTCCATGAATTCATCACAACAGTTTTTTTTTTTTTTATTTAAGATATGAGCATGACCTGGATGCATGATTCTTACCTCAATCAGTTTAAATTTTAATTTTTCATAATCAAAATTTTAATTTAGTAGCACAATAAAATATTTATATAATAATTTTGTAGAATATTAATTTTTATAGTGTTTAAAGTTAATTTATTATACTTAACGATATAATTAAATATTAGAAAGTAAATTTTTTGATATACAATTTTTATTAATTTTCTATTATTTCAAGATTATATTTCAAAAATCATTAAAAATAGTAAACTATTTTAAATATAATAAAAATTAAAAATTAGTATTCTATAATATTATGATATAAATTTTTTATTGAACTAATTAAATTAAAATTTAGAGCGTGAAAAATTAAAATTTAAATCGATAATATTTTTATTGAAGTGCTATCACAAACACAATAGACAAATTCTATATATATCATATCGTAACAATTATGTTTCCATCAGTTAATATATATCTTCATTGGTGCTTAAATTTGTAATTTAACTAAATTTCGGCGTTGCCCACATGCTTAGGTTGTTGATTCAGTGAGAAAAGCAGTACCATTCGCACTGGCACCAGAAAATGACCCAAGAAAGGAGGAGCTGAGACAACTCATGAAAAAGAAAGAAGAGATTGACAAACTCGCACACAAACAAGTGCGTAAAATTCTATGGACTGGTCTGGCCGGTTTAATTGCTCAGGTTGGACTCTTCTTCCGCCTCACCTTCTGGGAATTCTCTTGGGATGTCATGGAGCCAATTGCATTTTTCACCACCACAACTGGTTTAGTGATTGGATATGCATACTTTCTGATTACATCAAGGGATCCAACATACCAAGATTTCATGGAAAGGCTGTTCACTACAAGGCAAAAAAAATTGATACTGAAGCATGGATTTAACATGGAGAGGTATTTGGAGTTACAGAAGTGTTGCAAGGATCCATGGGAGAAGATTTGCCGTGAAAGTCATTTTCCAGGAAACGACGGCTCACAGTCGACTTACCATGATCTTTCCCTTCACAAGTGAGAGTAGGAAAGGTAGTACAGTGGACCCTTGTATGTCTGAGTTTTATCAGATGATGGGTTAACGTTACACCTTTATTACACACGATGATTAATTATTTTTCCTCTTTTGTATTTTGCATTTTTTTGCACTTATTGACCAATGACCATACTTTTGACACGTCTGTAAAACTGCATCTAATTTGGCTTTAGGAGGGGACGGGGAAGAAACGGCATGAATTGCATGACTACCAAATATTAATTGGGAGGTCTAATTTATTTGAATCTGATGAATATAATTTTTTGTTATTTCAAATTATTATTGTCATTGGCAACTTTTAGAGCATCTTCAATGCTGAAATTATTTCTAAACTTTTAATTAAGTCACGTCAGAAAAATTACTAATTATAATTATTTTTTTCTAATGCTAAAATCATGTGATGATAATTTTGTGTCAAATGGACAATTATCATTCACGCTAAATAACAATTGCAAGTAAAAATTTGCACTCCTATGCATGTACTCCCCCTCTAATGCTAAATTATGTGAGTTATTAATCTGATGTGGTAATTAGAATTGAGTTTTTAAATTAGAAATTGTGATTAAAGTTTTAAATTAAAAATTATTTCTCAATATTAAAATAAAAAATAAACTATAATACAAAAACTAAAAACTCAATAAAAACTCTCATTGAATATGCTCTTATATTACTTTCTTTTTGAAATACTGTTGTTTCTAGTTGATCCTTGTTTGGGGACGAGTTATCATCATTGCTCAATTTTTTTCTTGTAAATTCGTCAGTTCAACCACGCATTCTCCTCCTAAATTATCTAGAATCTAGTGAACCGGTAGTATATGACACCGACGCGGTAGATTTTCATGACACTGCGTAGAAACCTGCCGAGTAAAAAAAAAAACAATTCTTTTTAAGTTGGTTGTTAATAAAGATTTTGTTAATCTGAGTTGCTGGAACACCAACCATTAAAATACTACGATCTGGAGGCGACGCTAAGATACAAAAAGTTTATTGAAATCCCAATGTCGTTTTTGCAGTGCCAATAGTTTCCAAATTTTGGAAAATTTGTAAGTACATTTTGGTGGAAAAAGATATTGAACGTGTCCAGCCGTCAAAAGGAGAGTCGGTGGCGTCTCACATAAAGAGAATTGAATCCACGGGAAGAACTGGTAGGAATGTGGGATAAGAAAGGTCAATCAAATTATGACTGGAAGGAACTAGTCAATTGACAGAGGCGGAGCAGAACTGCCTTTCAAGATCATACATGCATCCATACTCTCATACTCCAATAAATAAGTTTCTCTTTTGTATTTTCTTTTTGACTTTTTATGTTAAAACTCAGGCGCGTCCGCTCAGATCTCCGTCTTCAAAAGATATATATAATAAATAAATAAACAAAAGTCTTATTTAGACGAGTTCCGACAAGATTAGGTTGACAGAGACGACATTTGATGACTGGTAGCCATGCCATTAAATTAGGAGATGTCACCATTCAACTGTTGCAATATGTCCAAACCAGTTCCTCTTGGTTGTGGCTCTATCTTTCCTATAAAAAAAAGTTCCTCTTGGTTGGGTTTGGATAAAAGTGACAAAATCTAATTAGATATGAGAAATTCATCTGATTCGTATCTAATTCTAGAAAAATAAATTTGATCGGATTCAACTAAAAGAAGTTAAATTAATTCAAATCAGATCTAATCCGACCCGTCTTGAGATTAATTTGACTACAATCCAATCAAAATTAAATTAAAATTATATAAAAGTCAACATATGTTAGTCTGACTTGACATACCTGATTGCCACCTCTAATCTTTAGCTAAAATGATTAAACGGAGTCAGAGACTAGTTCTTTTCTGGATAGTGCCCAAACATGATTCAAGTTTTTAACGACCGCAATTTCCAGAACAGAACGATTACGACCGTTTTATATATCTCTTGCTCGGCTGACTGTGTCAAGCTTGACTGGCAACTAGTGGATTGAAAAAACCCGTCCGGTCCAATTCATCTCGGACCGATCCGTGTCCGCAGATCGGATCAGACCGTGTCCAAACCTGTGCCGACCCGTGGCCCGGCCACAATCCGGTCCAACGTTGGTCCGGTTCTTCCTTCATCCAAAACCGGCCCGTACGGACCCGTGGACTGGACCGTGGACCGGACCAGACCGTGACCCAGACCAACTTTTTATAATTTTTGGTAATTTTTTTTTATTTTTTAGTATCATTTAATTTTTAAACAATTAAAAATATAAAATTAACTCAATGAAAATTATTATTTAAAAAATATTATAAATTTATTTTCTAAATTTCATAATTTTCTGAATTTGTAAAAAAAAAAATCGGACCGGACCGTACCCGACCCGTGGGAGTCCGGCCCCCGGGGGCCAACGGTGGGACAAGTTAGATTTTTTCGAATTTGACCCATCTAGACTCATCCCGTATGGACCGTGCCTACCCATGGCCCGGCTGGGTTTGGATAACACTACTGGTAACTTGAGACCAGTCATATACCTATAGAGATTTTTTTAATTAGAATTAGGGTTCATCAGAAGTTTCCAAATTTCAAAGTTGTACGTTACATTTGAATTCTTATTTCTCAACTGTAAACCCTAAAAAGCCCATTATACTATATATTATTGGACCTTAGTAAACGGTAGTGCATTTTTTGTTTATTGGGCTTCAATCAATAAGTGACAGCATGTATTAAATTTCTTACGCGAAAAAATGACAAACATCGAACATATCTGGTAATTAAATGGAAATCGACGATCCGACCATGTGTAGTGTGTTATTAGAGATCAGAACCAATTTTCATAAATTTTCTTTTTTTTTTCCTTTTTGATAAAGTGAAATGCATTTGCCTTTTCTTTTGTGGAAACAAGAAGTCTGAACATATGTAATCATTTAGCAAATGTCTAATGCCTAAGTTCCAACTCACAACCAGAACCATCCTCAGACTATTTACCAGCATGGAGCATTGGAGCCCCTCAACTCTATGCAGATATGAGAAAAAGGCCATGATCTCTTCCCCATTTTTATCTGCATGAAATCAAAAGCACTGCAACTTCTGTCCCAGTGCTGCCTTTCACATGTTCTATTGATTTATATTGCACTCAGCCATAAACGGCTCGTCACGAGAGAAGTACTTCCTCCAGTACTTTTTGTATCGTGGAATGCCAAGATGTAGCCAGGGTTTCATGTTTCCATCAAAATGAAGTGCCAGAGCCTTTCTTATACGACCATGGGTAATTCTGTAATCATGACCTAAGCCAGATTGGATCCAATCAGTTTGCAGTGGTTGGATCAGATCTTGAAATGCTAGCATACTTGTTCGTAGAGTTCCTATTCTCCATGATTCTTCCTTTATACCTTCCAACTGTCAAAAATAAGACGAGCAATCATTTCAGTGCTTCTTCCTTTAGTTTTTTTTTTTTTTTTTTTTTTTCAATCAACATAGAGATCCAAATGATAAAAATAAATATCTGAGACAACAAACCCTTTGAAGCAGCTCATGGTAGACTGAATCAATATTATACTCTCTCCATTTCTTCAAATCAACAATATTCAAACCAGACATCCAAGCACATGAATTGGAATCATACTTGAATCCACCTATATACTCCTTGATTTGCCCCAATGTGACTCCACAAACTTGGACTGCTCCGATCACTTTCCCTCCCAAGTCAAAATTCCACAGCAATGATAAATCTTTCTGTACAATTATATCATCATCTAATACTACCACCTTTGAAATATTCTTAAGCAAGTTAGGAAGGGCAAAATGGGAATGACCAAAAACTGACAGATACTCAGTTCCCTCAGCTTGAGTTTTTTTAGTATCCCGGAACGAAATGCGGAACTCCTCAGATGGGGATAATTTTTGGGCACTGAAGTTACGGTCTGAGTATCCAAATTGGAAATCTTCAATGTTAAGTATACGGAATGATGCACCTTTGTATGATTTTCGAGAGAACCAGCTCTTAAAAGCATAGATATTTTGCTGGTCAGTAACAAGATGAAAAACTATATCTTCTGGATCCTGAAAGCTAGCAAGAGAAGAGGTAAGTAAAACAAAGTACATGTTACACTAAGAGTAAAGCAGGTGTATGATATAATTTTCTACTGAACCTGACTAGTAAACCCTGATTCAGAGATTAAATCTCAAATTAATCCTCAGTTAATTCTGGCTAAGCAGAACAAAAGTAGTTGGAAAAAGCATTCAGATGAAGCAATATCAGCACAAACAGATAATGGCAGTACTGAACTCAACCGGTACATTCACTTCACAAAAAAGGAGACCCAACCAATTCATCATTAAATTCTGAGATCTACAATGCTTGGCATGACAACATGACGGTTTCATACCTTGGAGTTCATCACAGTAGAATTAACAGTGACTGATGTGGAGATGATGTTTCTAGAAAACATAATATAGTGCTTCAAATTAGGGTCTTCAAGCTTGTCAGCATGCAGTAATGGCAGATCTTGAGATAAGGAATTGAAATATTCTATTGTTAGTCTCATAGCTAGACAGTGATGGCTTTTCGGCAAAGTTTGGACATCAAGTTGGTACAAAAAAACACCCTGTTTCATGTGAAAGCGTGCCTCATCTTCTGTCATGTCAAGCAATTGCCTTAATTTGTTGTCAACATTGTGGCAGTCAACCTCACATGACTTTGCCTTTACAATTGTCTCATCCATCTTCTCTATCAGTTCTCCAACACTGCAAGGGTAGATATCAGGGAAGATTAAAAAAAAAGGTCTTTTGAATATCCATATGGATTTGGTGACAATTGAATATAAAATGTGCTATTTATTTATTTTTTGTTTACCTACGAATTATTCTCATACAGGTAGAAGTGTTAATTTCATGGGCTGATGGGGGGATAATTACAAGGCCTAACTCATCCTTCAGCCAAATTGTTACTGACAGAGTCAATTTCCACTATTAGTGTATGAGTCACAGTCAGTGACAATTAATGGTTACATCGTCTTGGAATCATTTCAATTCCATGTTCCAACTGTTAGTTATGATTTTTGACAGTACAAAGTTAAGACATATTCTGCCAGAATAATATTTCAAACATAATCAGATAGACATGTTGCAACAAGGCAGTAAATCAAAGAAATACCAAATGAAAGAAAAGCAGTCTTACAATTTGGGAAGGTCGGGGTCAGTTATGACCTTACTGAGCATCTGTTCATGATCTTGTATCCTCTGTTTCATTTCAAGAGTGAGATTGCTCATTTCCGTTTGCTTTGCGATTGTTGGATAGTATGCTCTAGCAACAAACAACTGATCTTTGACTCTCTTTACAGTATAATCCTTCATTCTTTCTTTGTTCTCTTCAGACCATATGCAATAGCTCCCGAACTCAACCTGACAAGACTTCACATTCTCGCCACTTGATAGTAGATTTTGTTGATACATACCATTTTCATTTATTTCAGTGCCCTGAAGCAGAAATAAGCAAATAAATAGCTTGACTAAGGAAGTTATCATCACTTATTGGTTAGGAGAGTAACTCACAGTTTTGTTCAGGTATAACAATTCTTCTGAAGTGATAGTACGAGTTTTGGAAGAAGGCCCTATAATTTTGCAAAAGAAAAAAAGAAGGTTCAAAGGGTTATAATTGGATAATTAGAGAGAATTTTTTTTTTATAAAAGAAGTTAAAAACACAGTAATATGTACTGATATTACTCTGATGAGCAGTATAATTATCATCTTCAGATGAACCATCATTTATCTTGCTTGTTACCCTGAACTGGGTTGTCAGGTTTTCTTTCAGCTCCTGATGAAAGTGACATTCATTCAAACCATGAATTAAACAATTCATCTAATTAAACAAAAAAATAAGCTGACAATGATAGCTATTTTCGTTTGGGATGTCCTGTTTCCTGTCTATGTAAGAAATAAAATAGCATTAATTAAAAGGAAGCAAGACCTGGACAACAGTTGTAGAAAAATTGTCAACAAAGTTGTCAATTCTTGAATGCTCAGTCTGAAAAAAAAAAAAGAGAAACAAAATTGGACTCAACAGTTGAGTTTAACCTCAATTACAAAACAAAGTGGCAGCAATACATTATGTTATTTTTTTCAACCAAAGAAGGACGATAAGCTGAAAAGAAGGTACAAAAGAACAAAAATAGAAAGGAAACGACCTCAGCTAGGGTAGCATTTGTCTCCCAACTACCCATGGAGCTCACATATAATCCAAGATTGTTTTCCTATCAGTCAATCATAGAATAAATAGGTCCAAAATTACAAATACAAATATCAATCAGCACCTCATGTTTTCCGGATATTTCCAAAAGACTTATTTTCATACAAACCTTCTGAGAAATAATCTGAATATTGTAGAAGTATTGAACCCTAAGGGAAAATTAAACATCTATTTTGACCAATGCAACAGAATAACTTTCCAGTAAATGATTACAAAAGAAACTCACCGGTTTGGATAGCTGATTTTGTTTAAAATTTCCTGCACACCACGAAAACAACAATCTCAATCAGCACGACCGTTCAATGTTTCTCCCCACAACTTGAAAATGCAAACAATAAAAAAAGAAGTGATGCCTCTAAGAACGACTTAATTAATGGTAAAAAGGGATTGCGATTTGCACGACCGTAAGGAAAGATGTTATGGAGGCCGAGGAGCACAAAGAGGGGAACTAGAAGGGAGAAGAAGACGAGAGCAACTAAGGCGGCGGAGAAAAGCCACCTCCATCTCCATTTCGCCGGAGACAACAAGGCGGAGGCGTGAGTCTTCATGGGCCACCAACTCCAGCTTTAGTCACACATTTGCTTACACCTAGATGGAGAGTCGGAGTATGATGATGGCTGATGCTTGCGCTCTCTGTTAGTTGTTTTTTCTTTTACATAATTTCTATTTGTTTGCCTTCGAAAGCCCGCAGACGAGATTCTTGCAGCCTGCTCTCGCGATCAGGTTGACACTACAGCGACCTTCGCAGCAGAGGGGGGCGGTGATGTTGGATGCCGTAGCGTCAGTTTCTACAAAGGCCTTGGAGTGAAATAAATTAGGGTTTATTCCATTATAATAATAATGATAGATGTTTCACTTCCTCCATCTCCTTCCATAATAATAGAAGTTTTTCATTCTTTTCACATTCTCCTTAATTCTAAATTTAATTTTGTATTAATTTTCTCTTTTATTACATGATGTTTCTCTAGCCTATAAATAGAGGCTTGTATGTTGTTGATGGAAATATAAAAATCTCTAGATGAGATAATATAGAAATAAGATTTTAGCCTGTCACAACTTTTGTCTTCTATTTTTATTTTATAACACGTTATCAGTACGACTTCGCTCTAATCGAGTTGTGACGAAAGTTTATTTTATAGTAGAAGCACAAAATCGATATAATCATATTATCGTAAGATTGTCTCTAAAAAGAGGTACACTTTATATTATATTTTATCATTTTATCATTAATTATAATATTTATTTTCTTGATGAAATTATTCTTATATTGGATGAGAATAATATTTTCATTCCCCGAAGAGAATGATAAAATAAGTAAATACCAGAATTTTTTTTATTTTTCAATAACCAGAAGTTATTGATACTTTTAATGGTCAGAAGTCATTGTATTTGATAATTAAAAATTTTATCAAAATGAGTTACAATTGATAACCCGAAGTTATCGATATACTTAATAACCGGAAGTTATTATTTTATTCAACTAAAATGATAACCATAAGTTATCAAATTAGATAAATAAACAAATAAATGTAATGTCTCTAATCTTTTCTCTTAATGACCTAAAGTTATTAATATTCTTTTTCTTTAGTAATTTTCATAAATGGATGTTCAATTAAATTTATTAATATTAGTAGTATTTTTATTTTTCCTTATGGAAAATCTTACTAAACTTGAATTCGTTGCCATTGATATATCGGGCAAGAACTATCTCCCATGAACTCTCGATGCTGAGATTCATCTTACCGCAAATAATCTTGGAGATACAATAAAAGATAAAAATAAGGCCTCCCCGCAGGAGAAAGCCAAAGCAATGATATTCCTTCGACATCATCTCCATGAGGATTTAAAAACTGAATATTTAACGGTGAAAGATCCGTTAGAATTGTGGAAACATTTAAAAGAAAGATATGATCATAAAAAATAAGTGCTCCTCCCAAAAGCTCGTTATGAATGGATTCATTTAAGGTTGTAAGATTTTAAATCTGTGGGTGAATATAATTCCGTAATGTTTCGCATAACTTTTGAGTTAAAATTATGTGGAGAAAAGATTACTGATAAAGACGTGTTAGAAAAAATATTTTCCACATTTCATGCTTCGAATTTGCTCCTGCAGTAGCAATATCGGGAGCGTGATTTTAAAAAATATTCAGAATTGATATCATGTCTTTTTGTTGCGGAACAAAATAATGAGTTTCTTATGAAAAATCATCAATCACGGCCCACTGGCTCTAGTCCATTTCCTGAAGCAAATGCGACATCATTCCCTGAAGCGAATGCAACATCATTTAAAGGAAATTATGGTCGAGGACGTGGTCGCGGCCCCAGAAGAGGTCGTGGACGTGGTCGCAATAATGTTTGGCGACGTGAAGGTCATAATTTCAAATCAAATGATAACAATGTGGGGAGATATGAAAAGGAAAAGAATTCAACATCTTGATTTATTTTAGTTCAGTTTTATATTGTAAGTTTATGTTTTTCATGAATAAAATTAGTTTCTTTAAATTTGATCTTGTATATTTTTTTTTTGTTCAAAGGAAAAAGAATATGATTGAAGGCTCCAGCAGAGCAATGATAAGTATTAGAGATGAATGTCTAGTAGACAGTGGAACAACAAACACAATATTAAAAAGTAAGAAATATTTTTCTCAATTGTCTCCTGTAGAGACAAATGTTAATACAATTTCTGATATTAGTAACTTAATTGAAGGCTCTGGAAGAGCTTGTATTTTGTTACCAGAAGGAACAAAATTAATTATAAATGACACATTATACTTTAGTAAATCCAGAAGAAATTTACTAAGTTTTAAAGATATTCGGTGTAATGGTTATCATATCGAAACCATGACTGAAAATAACATTGAATATCTTCAAATTACAACGATTAAATATGGTCGAAAGATCATATTGAAAAAGATGAAAGCTTTATCATCTTGACTATATTGTATGAACATAAGTTCAATAGAATCAAATATGGTCAGTAACCAGAAGTTACATGACACGAAAATATTTACTCTGTGGCATGACAGGTTAGGTCAAGGTAATATTATGATGAGGAGAATAATTGAAAGTGCAAATGGGCATCCTCTAAAGGACCTGAAGATCCTATTATCAAAAAAATTTATCATGTGCAGCATGTTCTCTTAGAAAATTGATAATTAGGTCATTTAAAAATAAAATTGAAAATGAATCTCCTTTATTTTTAGAGAGAATTCAAGGAGATATTTGTGGGCCTATTTCTCCTCCATGTTGACCATTTAGATATTTTATGATTTTAATTGATGCATCAACTCGATGGTCACATGTTTGCCTATTAGCTACAAGAAATATTATATTTGCTAGGCTATTAGCATAAATAATCCAATTGAGAGCAAATTTTCCGGATTACCAAATTAAGAGTATCTGGCTTGATAATGCAGGAGAATTTACATCCTAATTTTTTAATGATTATTGTATGTCAATTGGGATTAAGGTAGAACATCCAGTTGCTCATGTACATACATAAAATGGTTTAGCTGAATCATTAATTAAAAGATTACAACTGATTGCTAGACCGTTACTTATGAAATGTAATCTACCATCTTCTGCATGGGGACATACCATATTACATGCTGCTGCACTTATTAGATTAAGAAAAAATGCATCTCATAAATTTTCTCTATTATAATTGGTCTTTGGAAGAGAACCAAACTTGTCCCATCTTAAAATTTTTGATTGTGCTGTGTATGTTCCAATTTCTCCTCCACAACGCACAAAAATGGGACCACAGAGAAGATTAGGAATTTATATTGGTTTTCACTCTCCATCAATTATTAAATAATTAGAACCATTAACTGGAGATGTTTTTACAGCTCGTTTTGCTGATTGTCAATTTGATGAGATAATATTCCCAATCTTAGGGGGAGAAAAAGAAAAGCTGGAAAAACAAGTAACTTGAAATGCATCATGAATATCTTATCTTGATTCCCGGAGTGGTCAATGTGAACTGGAAGTTCAAAATATTATACATTTGCAAAGAATAGCAAATGAGTTACCAGATGCATTTACAGATACAAAAAGAGTGACTAAATCACATATACCAGGTTTAAATGCACCTACTCGAATTGAAATAACCCCAGCAGAGGTTACTATACAAAGAAAACGTGAAAGATCAATCGGTTCCAAAGACAAAAATCCACGAAAAATGAAATAGCAGAATAATGCAGTTGGTGTAACTCCAGCAAAAGTTACCGATAAAATCCCAGAAGAGATTGTCAGTAAAATCCTAGAAGAGATTGGAAGTAGAACCCCAGAAGAGGTCGTTGATAAAGTTCCAGAAGAAACTCAGGCACCGAATGATTATGAGATCTCAATAAATTATGTATAGAATGGTATAATATGGAACCGAAATGAAACACGTGTTGATGGAATTTTTACATATGCTATAGCAATTGAAGTGATAAATGAGAAAAATTATGTGCCAAAAAACTCCAGAAGAGTGTATGCACAAAAATGATTGGCCAAAATGGAAAGATGCCCTGAAGGCTGAATTAGATTCGCTTGAAAAGCGAAATGTTTTTGGACCTATAATTATAACCCCTAAAAATGTTAACCCTGTAGGTTACAAGTGAGTTTTTGCAATAAAAAGAAATGAGAAAAATGAGATTGTGAGATATAAAGCAAGGCTGGTGGCACAAGGTTTTACACAAATACCGAGAAGTTGATTATGAAGAAACATATTCACCTTGTAGTGGATGCAATAACTCTTTGATTTTTAATCAGTCTCACAATCACTGAGAACCTTCAAATGCGTCTCATGGATGTTGTCACAGCCTATTTGTATGGATCACTCGATAATGATATCTATATGAAAGTCCTTGAAGGATTAAAAATGCCTGAAGCATTTACATCAAAATCTCGAGAAATGTATTCTATAAAGTTAAAATGATCATTGTATGAACTAAAACAATCGGGTCGAATGTGGTATAATCGACTCAGTGAATATCTCATAAAAGAAGGATATAAATCTAATATAATTAGTCCATGTGTTTTTATTAAACGATCAATCTCAGAGTTTTATAATTATTGCGGTATATGTTGATGACTTTGAATATCATTGGGTCTCTGAAGAGATCGAAAAGACTCGCAAAATTATTAAAGAATGAATTTGAAATGAAAGATCTTGGTGTAACAAAGTTGTGTCTCGGCATGCAGATCGAACATTTGCATAATGGTATATTTGTCCATCAATCAAACTACATTCAGAAGATGTTGAAACGTTTTAATATGGACAAAGCTCATCCTCTAAGTACACCAATGGTTGTCTGATCACTTGATGTGAAAAAAGATCCTTATCGGCCTCGAGAAAATAATGAAAAAGCTCTTGGTCCTGAAGTACCATACTTAAGTGCAATTGGGGCTTTGATGTATCTTGCTAATAATACGAGACCTGATATTGCTTTTTCTATAAATGTATTAGTGAGATATAGTTCTGATCCAACACACCGACATTGGAACAGAATCAAACATGTATTACGTTACCTTTGTGGGACGCGTGATATGGGACTATTTTATCGAAAAAATACAAAGTCCAAAATAGTTGGATATGCAGATGCAGGATATTTATTAGATCCGCATAAAGCTCGGTCACAATCCGGATATGTGTTTACATATGGCGGCACTGCAATTTCATGGCGATCGACAAAGCAAACATTGACAAAGAACATCATCAAATCATGCTTTGAATTAATTACTCTTTATGATCTTTGGACGGGAATGTGTATGGTTAAGATCCATGATCCAACACATCCAAGAGGAATGCGGTCTCGAGACGATCGAGAGAAAACCGACGGTGATATACGAAGATAATATCGTATGCATTGCTCAAATCAAAGAAGGATATATCAAAGGTGACGAACCAAAACACATCTCGCCAAGTTCTTCTCAACATATGATTTACGAGAAGAATGGTTTGATAAATATTTGTCAAATCAGATCAAGCGATAATTTGGCGGACTTATTCACAAAATCATTGCCAAGAAATATTTTTGAGCAGCTTTCACATAAGATTAGTATTCGTCACTTAAAAGATGTACATTAAAATGAGGGGGAGTATTATACACGTTGCACTCTTTTTCCCTTCACTAAGTTTTGTCCCATTGAGTTTTCTTAGTAAGGTTTTTAATGAGGCAACATAACTGATCCAGAAGTATCAGTTAAATCAAGTTGGTCCTGGAGTACCAAAATTTAATATTTGTCCAAATAGTACAATATTAATAGTGTATAATATAAGGCGAAACATCTAAGTGGGAGTGTTATAATATTAATGATAGATGTTTCACCTCCTCCACCTCCTCCCATAATAATAGAAGTTTTTCATTCTCTTCACCTTCTCCTTAATTCTAGATTTAATTTTGTATTAATTTTCTCTTTTATTACATGATGTTTCTCTAGCCTATAAATAGAGGCTTGTATGTTGTTGATGGGAATATAAAAATCTCTAGATGAGATAATATAGAAATAAGATTTTAGCCTCTCACAATTTTTGTCTTCTATCTTTATTTTATAACATATTCATATTTGATTACTCAATTTTTATTTATCTGTTTTTAGTCATTATATTTTAATATTTATTTATATTTGATCATTCCCATTAGTTTTTTTATTTAAAAATAATTAAAATAAAATTATATTTGTTGCCAAAACTAATTGAAATAAAAAATAGATAAATAAAATAAAATTATATTTATTTTTTCATTAGTTTTTTAATTATTTTTGAATGAAAAAACTAATGGAAGTGATCAAATATGGATAAACATCAAAATTCAGTGATAAATATGAATAAACATTAAAGTTTCACAATATTAACCTAATAAATTACCCGCCAACTTTTGGGAGCCTAAATCTTCTTGTGGGGGCTTTTTTTTGAAAGCAAGTTGTCCGGAGGAAAATAGAAAAAAAAAGACACTTCCCTCAAAAATTAGAATACAAATTTGAATGGCATTTGGCATTAATTAATAAAATTGCTTGATCCTATATAGTTTTTAAAACATAAACTTTTTATATGTAGGACAATAATTTATGCGAATTTAAATTTAAGAACTTACAAATATGGGGAAAATATTTTAATAAAAAATAAATACCATACAACAAGAGCAACATATTTTTTAAAATTTTTGTTAAATGATAGAGTCTAATTATAAATTTTATACGTTTAATAATATAAAGTTTTAAATATCAGACCTTGTTATATATACAAACATAATGCGGCAAGTATATTGACATGTAAATGATTCATATGGCCGCAATAATAAATTAAAGGACAATGTTTAGGTTTGCCTTTAATGCATATGCAGTTATGCACAACTTGTGCCATTGGAGTAAAAAGACAAGAATAAATCATAGATTAAAGAAATACCACCGTGATTGATGGATATAATGCGGGCCCGTGGGAGAAATCCCTTCAATATGATTTACGAAAGAGTTGACTGTAGTACCATTTAGTTAGTGACACATACCGACTAGCAATGGAGTGTATTATCGTTGCATAATTTTTATAGGCGAAATGTCGGTGCGACTTGCGAGTGATCAGACCAGTCTGACCAGAGAACGTTCGATTACATCAAAATCTTCACAAACACCTATTAAATCTTTCATGTGCAATTGTGCATCATACAGCATGCGTGTTATTATTTATGCAGCAAAGACTTGAGTACGCTACATGGACACAAGTATTTTTTTCTAATTTAAATCAATCCATATATTTTTCCAATAATATCCAACAGTTATCATGAAAATTTAATTCTAGGAGCGGATCTGCGTCAGGACAAGACCGGATAGCTATAAGAGTATCTTTGATTCTTTTGTATCTGCGTCTAGATTTGAGTTTAGATGCATGTGGAACCTGGCCATGTGGAACCTCATGTGTATTATGTACAACAATAATGTAAGAAACAACTGATCATTTATTCTTATCATGTCACTACACACGTAGAATATGGAACAATACTGCCCAACAATCATCACATGCCAAGTTCAATAGTGGACTTCTTGCGCATCCTGAACAACACACAATGAAATAACCAACAATTAGTACAACAACATACATCGCACAATCTGTTGGAACATTTGGAAGAAGAGGAATCGATGCATATTCGAAGATAAAACAAGGCCTGTAACTCAGATGATCATGGTGGTCCTACAGGACGTGGAGCTTTGGGGGAAGCTCAAGTGTCCAATATCTGAAGTGCCACACTAGCAACGGACCAAAGAACGATTACATCTCTTTCGTTTCTTTTCTTTGTTCTTTTTTTTTTCTTTCCATATATACATTTCAGTCCATTTCCTTTCTTTTTTCTTTCATTTCTAAACTAGCTTAGGAATTAAAATTTTTGTTTTCTGATTGCTTTCTGAATGTACATAACTCTGTAAATAGCCCTTTTTGTTTAATGGAATTCTGGTAGGGCAATCGCCCTTTGCCTAAAAAAAAGATGGCACCATTTTGACACCAATGACTATCGGTAATATCTCCTCTAAATTTCACAAGTAGAGTAATTGTGGAGGATGAGCATTGAAAAGCTCGAATCATAATCCTCACAACTGGACAGTCACTACAGAAAAGTATCGTATTTGCATCCGGAAAGGGTCAATTGCATCTACATTTTTTTATTAGCATCAGTAAAAAAAATTTCGACCTTAAAATTTTGATTTGAACATATTACATTAAGAAAGCTAATGCAAGTATAAATTTTATCTATTTTGCGGATGTAAGTAAGTGAAGTTATTTTTTTTATAATGAATGGGTGAAGACGCACTAGAATGCTGATGCACATTAGTACTCGCAGATGCAAATGCTGATGCACATCAGCTTAGCGGATGTAAATATGGATGCACATCAGTTTAGCAGATGTAAATAAATATACTAATTTTATTTTTGAATAACCAGAGTAAATATTTAAAGTATATAATAATACTCGATATCAAAGTATATAATTTATATTTTTCTCCGGACTCGCAAACATACCCAAACCTAACCCTAAATCATCCTCCCCGCCGCTCTCTCTCAACTCTTCTCCTCACTCCTCACTCCTCAACCTCCGGCGATGTGGCACAGTGCTCAACCTCTAGATCCACACAACGCTTAACTCGTACGACGCACAGTGCACGGTGCTCAGTTCCCTCGACTCTGCGTCGCTTAACTCGCATGGCGGTGCTCTGTCTCCTCTCCAGTGTGCACGACACAGTAATCAGGTTAGATACAGTAAGCGTGAGTCGTTATTGGTTAGATTCACTACTGCTTGTATCTGATTTTTTTTTTATTTTATTGATTTTACTGCTGCTGATGCGGTTGGGCTCACGACACAAGCGCCTCCACTCCCTCACCCTCGCCCTCACCCGCCACTCCCAGCTGCTCCTCCACATCGACCACCTAATCACGCACACCATGGCGATCTAGCTAAAGAGAAGACAAAAGATCCTCCTCCTCGATCAGGCCAAGCAGCTCACCTTCAACCTCACTGTCAAGCACTCCATAATTAATTGTTGGCCTTTCAAGTGTGGGAGAAAAAATTAACAGTTGTGCTGATTGAGATTATTGTTTTCATGTTGTGTAGGAAATTTTAAACAAATTTAGTTATCCAAATTGGTGAGTTTCTTTTATAATCAAGCATAACGAAGGACAAACCTGCAAAGATTGAACACTCCATTGCCTTCACAGATGAAGGAGAAGTGTTGACTTGGGGAGCAGGTGGAGCTGGAATGCTGGGTCATGGCCACAAATCTTTCTTTTTTGGTCTCTTTTCTAGCTCAAGGTTTGACTAGCTTTATTCTCTGTTTGTTTGATCACTGTCTAGAACTATTGTATCTTTATGTGTTGTACTAACTATCAGCTGGCACAGATCTAACATTGGTACACTTGGTAACAAAAGGGTGATCTTCTGTGGTAATTGGACCAACTAAGTAGTTTGGTCAATGTGAAGTGAGGATTACTCAGGTTGGGTATTGATTGATAGGTACATCTAGCTTTCAGAGGCAGCGCCAGTTAGTTTGTATGATAAATAAAGTATTTACATTATTTATATCCAAGTGGCTTTAGAAAAAGGTCTGCTAATTAACTCATCACATCGCTTCTCACTCATTATATTTTTTTTGTTCAATTCTCAGTACTACTACATTTTCTCATGTGACAAGCTACAAACTGAAGAGAATCAACACAAACTTTTAGATCAATTCTTGTTTGTTGTGTTGCTGGTCCTTTTATTTTATTTTGGCAGATAGGTTAAGCTAAAAATGAATGTAAACTGTGTATTTGCAATCTGAAGACACTAGGCATGCTTATTAATTTATTTATTATGTTATTTTCTTTTTGAAAGAAGAAGTGTGTGACATGTTGATATACAGTAATTGGACAATGGTTAGCATGTGATATTTTGCTAGTTGAATTTGTCAGTGTGTGAAAATTCTTAATTGTAAATTATTTTCTGATCTGGATTATATTTGTCTGAATATACATGTTGAATGTTGGTGAATGTTGGTGTGAATATTTTAAGAAATTTTCTTATTAATATCAGATCTATTAGGTTTAAATCGTGGTATGAATATTAGGATTTTGAAAAATCTTGATATAAATGGTGGGTTTAGCGTTTGTTATAGAAATGGAAGAGTGATAATTATCATCACTAAGACAGATGTAATTAGATGCAAATAAAAGAATAATGAAAGACATCATCTGTTATTAGATGCAAATAAAAAAATATCATTATATTAACAGATGCTAATATCAATAATTACATCAGTATTATGCCTGCAAAAAATTAATATTTGCTTCAGGGAACAAATGGAAATGATGGTGAATCTTGCATCTGTCTTTCCTGATGTAATAAAATGCTGATGCAAATAAAAAATCGGATGCAATTGATTATCACCATCAAGCGTATTTACATATGCGCTTTGCATCAACTTTCGGATGCTAAAGATTTTTAGCATAAGCCTACTGATGTAAATAGTGTTTATTGCATCTGATTTGTCAGATGTTAGTGTGATGCTCTCCTGTAGTGAGTTAATTAAGTATAGAAATTGTATTGGATTCATAAAAGAACACTCACTACTTGAAGAAAATAATTCATTAAAAGAAAATTTTAATTTTTGGTAAGAGCAACAACACATATTGCACAAATGACTTCACAACTACTCAAAATTGATCTTTGTATTCTTGCTATACTATGAGTTCTTTTCACAATTATTCACACTATAAAAAACTTTTTCACTACATATATACTCTAGGTGTTGTTAACATAAGGTGCAGGGTGAGGTAGTCCGACCACTTTTCCACAAAGGAGTGCGTTCAACGGTATGTTGTACTCATCACCAAGTGAGATTACAACGAGAAAACACTGATGTACAGTTGAAGTGCGTATCCTTTGTTGTATTGTACACGTATAATAACTATTTCAAGTCGTGATGGTTGTCGGATATAAATCTTAGGCAAGGTAGTTAGAATGGTGTCCTTAAATTTACGAACTAGGTGGTTTGAGTAGTTACGTACTTTATGTGTACTAACATGAAAGTCGCCCGTTGTGCAGGACCCTCTTCAAAGGAACCGTTGTTAAAAACCATATTTAGCAACAGATTTTTGTGAAAACCGTTGTTAAAGTCTTTCACAACGGTTCTTAATAGAAACCGTTGTTAAATACTTTCGCAACGATTTAACCAAAAAACTATTGCTAAGTAGGATAGAGAAAAAAATAGATGTTACGGTTTATAGTTTTAACAACGGCTTTTGATAGAAAATCGTTATAAAATATGTTCTTCAATATTTCAGAATTGTCACTCAACTCTTTTAGCAACAATTAGTATTTAAAACTGTTATTGAATGAGTATTGTAAAAAGTCCATTATGTTGTAATGATTTGGAAACTGGCCATGTGGAACCTCATGTGTATTATGTACAACAATAATGTAAGAAACAACTGACCATTTATTCTTATCATGTTACTATGCACGTAGAATATGGAACAATACTGCCCAACAGTCATCACATGCCAAGCTCAATAGTGAACTTCTCGCGCATCATGAACAACGCACAATGAAATAACCAACAACTAGTACAATAATATGCAGCAATTTGTTGGAACATTTGAAAGAAGAGGAACTGTGCATATTCCAAGATAAAGCAAGGTCTGTAACTCATAAACAGTAATATCGATAATATCTCCTCTAAATTCATAAGCAGTGCATATTTTCACAAGCAGAGTAATTGTGGAGGATGAGCATTGAGAAGCTTGGATCATAATCCTCACAATTGGATAGTTAATTAAGTATAGAAGTTGTAGAGGATTCATAAAAGAGCACTCACTACTTGCAGAAAATAATTTATTAAAGAGTGGGGATCCATTGATAATGGGTTATTTTGACAATCTTGACAATGAAACTCTAAATAAATACAAAAAAATATTTAAAAATAAAAAAAGTTTATAAATGTGTTCTTCTACCTTTAGATTAATTGTCATTTAAATTTCATGCAATTTTATTATCGTTTAATAGTCTATCAAAGACCGTTAATTTGAAATCATTGTAAATTATATGAAAATTTGATGGTCTTTGATGGACTATCAAACGATAATTAAATTTGTATGAAATTTGAATGATCATCAATCTAAAGGTAGAAGAACATGTCTATAATTTTTTTTTCATTTTTAAGATTTTATTTATTTATTTAGAGGTTCATTATCAAGATTGTCAAACTAACCCATTGTCAACTGATCCCTTCTCTTTATTAAAAGACAATTTTAATTTCTGGTAAGAGCAACAACACATTGCACAAACGGCTTCACTACTACTCAAAATTGATCTTTATATTTATTCTTGCTATAATATGAGTTCTTTTCACAAGTATTCACACTAAAAAAAAACTTTTTCACTACATATATACTCTAAGTGTTGTTAACATAAGGTGCAGGAAGAGGTAGTCCGACCATTTTTCCACAAAGGAGTGCGTTCAACGGTATGTTGTACTCGTCATCAAGTGAGATTGCAGCAGAGAAAACACTAATGTACAGCTGAAGTGCGTATCATTTGTTGTATTGTACACGTATAATAACTATTTCAAGTCGTGATGGTTGTCAGATATAAATCTTAGGCAAGGTAGTTAGAATGGTGTCCTTTAAATTTACAAACTAGGTGGTTTAAGCAATTACATATTTTATGTGTAATATTAGCGTGGAGGGCCCTAAACAGGATAATTTCGCACACAAAGAGGACAATCAAGCGCTTAAGTAGGATCGTGATTGTTAGAGTAAGAATTTGACGAGACGAGGGCTGGCGCACGGCCTCCCCGATGAATTTAGGATTTCAGATGGAGAGAGCAATTGACAGGAGAAGTTGTTAGAAGTTAAAAAATATTATATTCTTTCTCTTCTCTTTTTTATACATTACAAATAAATATATAAATAAATATACTAGCCCAACAGGCCACAAAACAATTCGGGCTATATTCTAATAATATCCATCTTGGACCGAATTGTGCAAAAAATAAACTAAGCATAAAAGCTAATCTAAATAAAATGCTAAAAAACATAAAGATACAACTAGCAAAAGCTAGCAACAAAAGTTAGCACAAAGCTAAGATCAAGCATCACAAAACCCCATCAAAATCCACCTTAGTCGAAATTATGCTCCAAGCAAACATTGTTAGACTAAGCACAACAAACACAATATCGAAAGATGAGTAGAACGTTATGCAATCCGAACGAGACTCAACGCCTTCATACCTCAAATGATTGTCACAAATTCGATCTCGATGATTGGCTAACGATGAATAAAGAGTTAAAATCTAAATTATACAACCTCCCGAGTGATAATGATATAGTCTCAAGATGTAATATCTGCATCCATACAACTCATTAGGTAGCAAAAGTTTCAAATCACATTAAGCACACACATCCCCAAATCCGAGACAATAATGGTACAAATCCAAATCTTCAAATTTCTTGGAGCATCAACATCCTAAAAACCGGGACAATAAAATATACCATCAACTACACTAATAAAAACTATGTCAAATCGAAACATCCGATCATACCTATTGTCACTCCTTCAAAACTAAAATGAAAGTCACAACCAACATTCAAGTACCAAAATCATAAAAGAACAAAAACACCTTGCGTTGACAGCCCTACACACCGGTCACAAAAGCTGAAGTAGAAAGGGCAATTAAGGGATTAGTAAAAGGGAAGACAAGTGGGCCTGATGGTTACTCGATAGAATTCTACCACCGATATTAGCTGTGAAACCCCCAATTTTTAAAATAATATAATATAGAAAATTTTAAAATAACAAAAAAATACATACAAAAAAAATTATTATTAAACATGAGATGATAAGATTTAAAGTATAAGAACAAAATTTAAAGATCAAAATATGAATGAATTATTTCTAAACTAAATTGCAACGCAAGAATGTCTCGATCAATTTAAATTATGATTGATAAAACTTGAACCAAATAAATGAAATAAAAATAGAAATCCAAAATATTCAACTTGAATGTTAAAATAAAATTAATTAATTGATGCAACGTTCAATTAGTGAGATCAAAGGTTAATGTTAATTTAAAGAATATATAATTATTGGATATGATAAAAATTTAATAATCAAATTAATATGAAATTAAATAAATTGATCAGTTAAGAATTATTGAGTATTAAGTTGTCGTGTAATTATTCGCATAGTCTTTGCCACAGAAAATCAGATCCAAAATTTTCTTTTTTCATTCCCAAGTAGTTGATTTTAGAGGTGGGAGGTTCAAAACATTTTGAATTAAAAAATTGATTCAAAATTTTTTATAACCGTTAATTTTGTATTGAGATTTGTAATGAATATTGAAAGTATGAATTTTAAACTTAGATTTTATTAAAAATATAAATTTCGATACAAAATCAACAGTTTTAAAAATCTTTAAACTATTTAATTCAAATTATTTTGAACCTCTCCCACTTCCGTTGATTTTTTTCTGTCTGATTTCTCTGTTCGCTACCGACCCCTTTTGTTTTATTTCTTATCATGTTGAAACCCTTCTCCCTCTCATTTTCTCTCCCATCTCATTGTTCTCTCCGTCCCCACTCGTCTCCTCTATCCTCCTCTCTCTCATTGGCATCAGCAGGGAAGGTCTACCTTACACACCTCTCATTTTGCTCACTACTAGACCCCCCTCCATTTCCCTCTGCTTAGCGCCAAATCCACATCCCTACTCACCATCTTGCCTCTCGCAAGGGTCAGAGCCAGCATCAAAGACCACTGCCTCGATATTGAAATATAAACTTAATTTTAGTATTAAAGTTAAATAAATTAGGAAATGGGAGACTCTTTGGCTTCAGCACATTGGCAGAATTTTAAGGCTGATTAATGACAGTATTTGAAGGGGCAAATGGACGTGGAATTTAGTGTATGACCTATGGATGGAAAGATCTTGAAGTCTAGTTTCTAATGGTTCAAATTTCAAATCGTTTGGAGTTCTCTACAGAGAGTTATGACGATTTTAGTGAACAGGGGTCAGCTGAAAGAATGCTGTTTAGAATTATGTTTTTATTATATGTTTTTATTACGAATTTTAAGAGTCATGTCTAAGGCTATAAATAAACTTGTATTCTGTTGTAAGCAAGCAAGAAAGATATAAGAGTGTCTAATTTGAAGAAAGCTTATTTTATCCACCATTATCTTTTAACATCCCTTGCTCAGCGACTCCACTTGACACTGTTGTTGCCGATCATGCCACCCTTCACTCTTCACTGGCTTCCATGATGGAAGTCTCCATTCAACCCCAACCTTATCAAAATATAAAGTTTCATAGATAAAAAATTTTTCATCAACTTGATTAGCTATTACTTTGAGCTTTATTTTGTTGTTATTTTTAATATATAAAATATTATTATTTTAATATTTTTTTATTAGATAAAAATATATATTAAATTATTAATTTTTTATTTGATACCCGATTAATTAATGAATTTGAACTCGATAAGTTATTACAATCCAATAATTATCCCCCTTATCAAAATCCAATATCCAATATTGAACTTCATTTCTTAAAACAAACATGCCAAAAAAAATTACCGCGTTCCGTAATGTGCAAACAAAGATAAATACAAGTTAAAAAAACAAACAGAGCTAATTTAGTAAAAATAAAATAAAATAGTATAACATTGGAAAACATGGTTACAAGGCGGTGAATATATTAATGTCGTTCAACTTTTTATAGTAGGGATAGTGCCAAGGAAGATGCATTTTTTTTACTTTTGACCAAGATAGTTTTTTACAAGGCGGTGAATATATTAATGTCGTGCAAATAAACTTTTAATTAGGACAAACACTATAAAACTATGCAAATTAGTCAAATTGATCCCAATTGGTTAATTTGATATATAATACTTAAATTTTAAGCCTGAATTGATCACGATATCCTTGTATGTTATAATTTAGAGAAAATTTCTCTCCCCCGCAAAAATTTCCCCGCTAACTGCCCCTCTAACGCTAAATCTCCGAACTATTCTGATAATTAAATGATATGAGGTTAATTTAATTAAGACACGTGATTAATTTTTCACACGAACCAGACGAACGACGAAATGGAAAAGAAACACTCCCATGAGGCCACGACCCACACGCACACTAACCAAACTCTAGCCATGGCGATTTACCAAGTCTTCGTCACCTCGATGGACGCATTCATTGTCTCCAGCTTCTATCTCCAACCGTATCCGGCGGAACCCTAAAGTATCACCTCTCTCTTCGATGTCACCTCCCATTCCAATCTCTCCGCCTCATATCTGGCACGAAAGAAGATTTCGATCAAACTCTAGTCTCCGCTGATAGCCTCCATCTCTTTCCTTCGCTTTCGCTCCTACATCGTCGGTTTGATGGCAAGGGTGGATTCGGGTCTCCGAACTGTTTGCTACTTCAACGCTGATGTATGCACCTCTGATGTTATCTATGCCATCCACTCAAATTCTTCTCTCACGTCTTATATCCTCTCTCTCCTACTCTAGTCGAATGATTTATGTGAACTAAGAGGAATATAGCTCGGGTGGCTGAGTGAACTGAACTGTTGCTTGACTTATGTATTGTTGGTTGTCCTTGAATTGATTTTTGTCTTGCTGTCTTCTTGTGGTTCTAGCTTGTGCTGGCTGCCCCTTGTACCAGTTCGATACCAGCCTATTTGTTGGTCTTTCTTTCTTTCTTAAACTACAAATCAACAAAAATACATTAATGTAATTAACGGATGCACCTTATACTTTGGGTGCAACAAAAGAAGCAGCTTGATTCAATTTAAGTCTTCATAAGGTACCAAAATATTATTAAGATATTTCAACATGCTGGCATGTTTGGCTGATATAATAGTTATAAGCCTATAACTATGACACTTTCTACAAAACTAAATTAATGTAGCGTTAATTATTTCAAACTGATGTTAGACTTATATGCTGAAAGGTTGAGACGGATAAAAATTGTAAGTTAATATTTAGCAAGTGTCATAAATAAAGTCATACGTGGCTAATAATTAATGTAATGCTTAAAAGTGACCGTGTATGATTCAGAAAATAAATTAAACGATCAACACAGTTAATAAAATAAAAATATTAAATTAAATTAAATTAAGTTAATCGAGTTTCATTAATTTCTTTCACATCTATTTTATTTTCATATAACATAACATATAATTTATAAAAGTAATACTAGTATATAAAATAAAATATGATTAAACGATATGATACAAATAATTAAGATTTATAAAATAATAATAAAATTAAAATAAAAATTTATATTATAAGATATATATTAATCAATTTCTCCATCTTAAATAATAAGAATAATAATAATAAATATTACAATATATATTAATTAATTTTTCTATTTTCAAATAATTAATTATAATTATTATAATTAAAACAATTAAGTGATAATGATTAAGTTAACTTAATAAATTTAAATAAAATGAAATTAATAACATTAATCAAAATAAATATAATTTAATTATAAACTTTCAATAATAACTCCCGTCTCTCCGAGTCCGGTATACCTTGACCAAATCAGACCCAACATGAATAGAATACTCGCCAATTTAATTTATTTTGACATCATAGGTTCTCGAAAATATTTTAACGAGTCGATGATCAAGTACATTCGGGATAAGACGGCTGACGAGATCGTGGGCCCCACCAGAGACCGAGCAGTCGGACACTATCAGCCTTGCCGAAATATTCAGGTGCAGATTGCACTGAGATTTATGATTTCTTTAGATAGGACTTTATTTGTATTTCATAATATTATAATTATTTGCATACATTTCATATACATTTCATTTGTATGTTGTTAATAAAATTGCTTAGGAAATAAAAATAGATTTAATATGATAGATTATCTTGATTAGAAAATTGATAGAATCAATAAAATATTAATAAAGTTTAAATAATATATTTAATTATATTATAGAATTAAATATGATTAATTAATCTTTAAATACATAATTACATTATAATAAGAGCACATACTAAATATTTATTAAGATAATTAGTTTTAAAATGGTATAATATAAATTAAAGTGATATAAGTTATATTTAACGGGATTAACATCTTATTTAGTACACTTGATTAATTTAAATTAGCGTTGACAATTTAGAAATAAATCTAGGAATAATAAATGTTATAAAAATTCAAATTTAGGTTACAAATTATTAAACATAATAGTTAAAAATCTAATATGATTTAAAAGTGATAGTAAACTAAGTGCATAATTAAAAAGTACTTACTTAAATAATGGTATGGGCTGAGTGACGTCGGGCTGGATTGGTCTAGGCCAGTGTATCTTCGAGTAGATGGTAGGAATTACATTTCACCCAAGCTTATGTCGGTGGCTGCTTCCTATCATCGCCTTTAAGAAACTCCGCCTGTTTGATCGGTCATCGAGGTCATCACTTGATGATTTCGGGGTCTAGTGTCCTACATTTCTCCTATCACCCTCCATTTTTTTTGTATATACATATATTTCTTTTGTGAGCGGTAGATTGTGCTTGACTGCATTGTGAGGCGTGCCATTCTTTTGAGACCAAGGAGCTATGTCAGCTAACCCTCTAACATCATTGTCAATACTCGGTACTGGGCGGCGAAGTCGAGCCGTGGATAGTCTCACTAGGTGTCATTGTCAAACTAGGTGTTCCGGATTTAATATATTGCACATGGATAGTCTCCCTTTTTTAGATTATTAGGCATATGGCAAGTCGAGCCGTTATTTTATTTTTATTTATTATATTGGTATTTGGTAGAGGACCGAACAAGATCAAACAAAAACCATTTTATAAAATACGGTGTACGTGACTTCGTCCTGTCGTTGTTAAAAATAAATCAACATGATGTACGTGACTTCGTCCTGTCATAGTTGACTTTTCTTTTATAATTTCCGATCCCGTTGAGTCATATATATGTGTGTTATGGGCTTATCTCTCATATTTATATTATTATTATTATATTTTAGATATTTTTTTTATTTGATATAAAATTATCATGGCACTCATGTAGTGCATTCTATAAACTTCCTTGCATTCACTTTACTATCCACACTATGAATAATTAATCAACTTAAAAATTTAACTAAAAATAAATATATATATATATATATAGTCCGACTATGGTGCTTTGCAAAGCACAGAGGCGTTGTGTGCTTTGCGCTCTATTTTTAATTTTAAGTAAGAAATAATCGACTTGAACCGTTCAATCTAATTTTCATATCAAAATCTATTAGTAAACCAAATTTTTTATTTTTTTATTTTTTTGTTATTTTTTCTGATAAGGAGAAAATGACTTGATTTGAGAATTCTGGTTCATCCAAAAATGACGGTTTTCCCCTATCCAAAAAAAATAGGAAATGAATTCCAAAAATATAAAATTTGGTTTACTAATAAATTTTGATATGGAGATTAGATTGAACGGTTTGGATCGATCATTTTTGACTTAAAATTAATAATAGAGCGCAAAGCACACAACGTTCTTGTGCTTTGCAAAGCACCATAGCATATATATATATATATATATATATATATATATATATATATATATATACCTCTATCATAAATAAAATTAAACGGGTTAAAGTCTAAGTCTAGAGATATTTGATATCTTGGTGCCTAGACCAAAATTTGGGATATTGTGCTTAGACCAATTTTTTAAAGTAATGTACAAATATTGAATATTTTATTATTATTTTTGGAGCTGATTTTCAAAAATTGAAAAGAGCGACTTAGAAAACTCGAAATATCCCAATTTTTTGTAACCCATAAGATTTCAATATGAAAAATTTAATGAGATTGAAAAATTAAAATTTAGAGATCATTAATTATATTTTTTGAGCTAAGCTCACGGAGCTCTTCTGTGAGCTTAAGCTCACCGTAGATTTACTCTCTCTCTCTCTCTCTATATATATATATATATATATATATTACCTCTATCATAAATAAAATTAAACGGGTTAAAGTCTAAGTCTAGAAATATTCGATATCTTGGTGCCTAGACCAAAATCCGCACTGAGTGACTTGTCACTCAAGTTCTACGGTGATTTTGGGTTTTAGGTTTGGAGTTAGATGACAGAATGTGATGATCGACTTTAGAAAATGTTCATGATTTCGCTGTCGTTTGTTTTATTTTATTTTATTTTCTTAGAGTTATTAGGTAGTCTGTATTTGATTATTGATTGTCCTTCCAGCACCATTCCGTTTTATATTATTTATTATTTTTACTTCCGCAAAACTCTGATTTTCTTTATTATTATTATTTATCATGGCATGTATAAATGAACTGTTATTATTTTATTGAGATAAATGAATGGTTTGTGTATTTTCGAGCCTTACGTGTATGCGTGTCTTCGCGTACATGTAGCGGTCACCTCCAAGCACTATTTTTTTTTTATTTGGGGTGACATTAGCCGCTGCTCAAAGTCAACATCATAGTAATTCTCATTGGTTTACAAAATAATTATGTCAACTTAACACCACTCAATGTGGCGGCAATTATGCTGGTACCAAAGAAAGATGGTGTGTCAACAATCGGTGATTACGCTGGCAATTATGCTAAGAAAACCAAAATCGGAGATGCCTGTCTTTGCTTCTTTCACTTAATTTTTAGGTTTGGACTTGTGAACTTGGAAGGTAAGGATTTTGTAATGTGGACAATAAGTATGTGATTTCTGTAATATTTTCTGTGGACTTGTCAAAATAAATGTTGGTTTAATTTACACAATCAATGATCAATTAATACAGCGAGATGCATACCAGCATTGCATCAAGAAAAGAGAAAAGCTCAATCAGAGATCGATTGGTTCTACAGTTCCACAATAAGGGATTGTCAGGGCTTTGAGCTTTTGGTGTGAAATGCGTGCAACGTGGAAGTTTCCTTCATTTTCATTTTTATTATCCCTTTAGATAGAGGCGAAGCTACATAGTAGTTTTTGGAATCATTATTTTCTGCGGATATTTTCTGTACGGAGGTCTTCATAGGTAAATCACAACGACTCAAACAAATTATAACGGACGTTGATAAGTCTAAACACAAATTTTGATGCGTAGATTATTTATTACTATTAAATCAGAACCGTTGATAAATAATTGGACCGCACAAATCAAAAGAACCACACCTACAGAGCTTTTTCAGCTCAGCGAGTGATATGGTTCTGTATCTTTGGGGTCTCCGGACCTCATTGTTATCTAAAAAAATTCAGATTCACTAGTAACCGTAATAATATTTTTATCAAGGACCCCCGTGAAAAAAAACAAGGACCTAAAATGGCCACCTCGTGACTCCAACTCGTGCTACCGACTCATCAGTTTTTATTATTAATAATTATTATTAAATTAATATTATTAAAAATAAAAGTGAGAACCGTAAAATTTTAAATATACGAATGACGACGCATCTTTGTCGGTGGCGCGGACGAACGCGCCATCGCGCGTGGCGCGTTTCATTATCTTTATGAAACGCGCCACCGTCGATGGCGCGGTTTCGTCCAAACCCCGCGCGCGCCTCCATCTCACTTGCGCGTTTTGTATATATAAGAAGTAAACGCGCCACTGCCAATGGCGTATTTCGTAAAAATAAGAAAACGCGCCACTAACAGTGGCGCGTTTCAAACACGCAGTGAACGCGCCACTGACAGTGGCGCACGCTGTCATTCGTATATTTGAAATTTTATGTTTCACACTCTTATTTTTAATAATATTAATTTAATAAAACTTATTATTACTAAAAACTGCCGACTCATAGTTGCGTTCCTCGATTCCTCATGGCTCAAGAATTCGAAGTAATCCCATTGTAACCTAGAAACTAGTGGCGAGAAGAGAATCTAAGAGAGGATTAATCCAATATTTGAAATCAAATCACCTCTCATTCTCATTTTTTCCATCCCTCTTGCTCTCGCTTTTGAAAATTACACCACCTCATGCCCTCATCTACCTGTTCTTTTCTCTCAAACAAAGAAAGGAACAAAAGACAGGCACAATTAAGACATCAATGGCATCTATAAAAATGAGCACAACATTGGTTCTATAAAGATCAGAACTCTTTGATTTCTCCTTAAGGGTTCAATAGGGATTGAAACGTTGGTCTGCATAGTAGATCGGAACGGATTTGCTCTGAGAAATATCTGCTGCGAGGTCAGGCGAGATGTGGAAAAGAAAACTACAGCTCTTGAGGCACTTTAGCAGTTTAAAATCTCTGCTGACCGTGAGTAATTTCACCCTTTGTCTTCAATGTTTATTAGTTGATTTTGATCGGAAGTAGTGTGTGATGTTTCTTATCGTGCATTTCAATGGAATCTCAGTTAATGCACAATTAACCCACTTATCAAGAGGAGGCATCATAATAAGCTTAGTCTGTCAATAGCCCAAAGTAAAAATAAATAGCTGAATTAGTCACTAATTTATCTGAATATATCGAGGTCCACTTAATAGGATTTTTGCAAAAATAGTTGTATTAAGGCGATATTTATTGAATTAACTAGTTTACTTGATTCATTCTACATTAATGCTAAAAATGATGATGATGTAATTACATATTATCAGCTCATAATTTATAAATAATTAATAGATTATACTATTCTCCAATGACTGTATTAACTCTTTTTTTTTAAGGATATATGAAGTATAGGAATCATTGGTCTTAATGTTCACACGCCACACACAATCGTAAAGCATTGTAATTTATAACTACTATTTTGAAAGTTATTAAGAAAATTTTTAAGTTTAGTATATTAAATTTTATAATGATAAATTATCATTGAAAAATTTAAGGGCCCACTGAGTCAAAATTCTGACTATACCACTGCTTTTGATCTATCTCCGCAACAGCAGGTTCTGAATGCAAAGTTGCAAACAATGAAACAAAAGAAAGAGCCACTCAATGCCTAAAGCAAAAAGAAGCGCATGATTTTTGACTTTGAAATGCAAACATTTTCTTCCATTCTTGAATTAAACTAATTTCTTCCCAGATGTTACTCTATTCCACTGAAATAAAAAAGAACATAAAAAATATCAATCTATAATGTTAATCAAGAAAATGAAAAATACATTCTTTTAAGTACATTTTACTATATTTTAATTTAGCAATCGGCACAAAGTAGGAATAGAACTTTCAATCACATTCACAATTTTTTTTTATTTTTTTAAATTTCAAAAATCAAAATTCATTGAATTAAGACAAAATGGCAAAAAAAAGAATGAATATCTCCTATTTTTTATAATACACTCCCAAGCTGCTACAACTATTAACCACAAAATAAACATAAACTCCAAACTTGAACTGAACCCTGCTACTTAGGTTCAATGTATGCTTGGTATGGATATCCACCACTTGTGTCAAATGCACTGCTGGTATCTCTTATTATTGGATCTTGGTCACTGTACGGATGCTTTGGTAAACTTGTAGTATTTCCAAAATCATCCGAATAACCAACACTTGTTCCTCTTGTACTGTCATCATTTTGCAATATTATCTCTATATCCCTCACAACTTCATTCATGGATGGACGTTCTGAAGCTGAATCCTGCAGGCACTCCAATGCCAATTGCACAAATTTCTTAAGGCCCACGTTTTTCGCTTGGTTTCTAATTTTAGGGTCCATTATGTCTCTTAAACCGTAGTACTCTTGGTCGTACTGGTCAATGACTGTCCTGACCTCTCGCACTATGTAAGTGCCCTTTTCAATTGGCAGTCTAGCAGTTATCAGTTCTAGCATGACAACACCGAAGCTGTATACATCACTCTTTTCTGAAAGTTGTTGAGTCATATAGTACTCTGGATCCAAGTAGCCCTGGAGGAACAAAGCAAAATTTAGTGAATATGTTTTCTTTTCGTCTTTTAGAGAAGAAGGTGGTATCAACTGCTAGGTCCAAATGCATTTATTAATTTCATTTTGTCACCAAAGATCAAATATGATATTGAAAAACAAAGCTGTACTTTATGTTCAACTGTAATTATTATTTCTTATACTCACCAGTGTTCCCTTGACTTGGGTAGAAACATGCCCTTTCTGCGTGTCAGAGACCAACTTTGAGAGACCAAAATCAGCAACCTTCGCATTAATATTTTCATCTAATAAAATATTTGTTGACTTGATATCTCTGTGTATTATCGGGGGATCAGCAAGTTCATGAAGATAGGCTAATCCCTTTGCTGAACCTAATGCAATTTGTAACCTCTTTCTCCAATCCAAATAGGCACCACCTTTCCCTGCAATTTACAGCAACTGCAATTTAGAATGATGGGAAAGGTATAATCAACTATTATGCTGCCTGTAAATTCATAGATGATTTGAGTACTTGAAACAAAGAAACAGTTATATGATTCTCTAGCCAGATTATATATGCAAGCATTTTTATAGAAGTTCAATGATTTTTTCTTTTTATAAAGCAAATCAACTTAATTTCTTAATGATCTAAATCACTTTTGTTTGTGGACCCCTTGTAAAGAAAGTCCTAAATAAAAACTTGATTTTCCATAAAGACAATCCATAAGTGAAATTGAAAAGTGAGATGTTGTAATGAGGTGATACGTTAATTAGGGACATACCTACTAAATTGTCTCTTAATGTTCCATTAGAGATATAGTCGTACACTAGCATTTGCTCCCCTTGTTCATAACAAAAACCAATTAAGCCCACTAAGTTCTTATGATGAACCCTGGAGAGCAACTCAATCTCATTTTTAAATTCCTGTGCACCTTGCATGGATCCTTGTTCCGCTCGTTTTATAGCAACAACTACCCCATTTGTAAGGTATCCTTTATAGACCTTTCATAAATAACCAGAGTTGATATCACATAATTCATTGAAATAATGTTATAATGGTGAATGTGCTATTATATGTTTTATGCACCTTTCCATAACCACCTTGCCCAATCTCGTTACTTGCTGAGAAATTATTAGTGCACTTTTTAAGCTCTTCAAAAGAGAAGAATTTTGCGCCCTTCAATTGAGGTGCAGTTCCATCATCTTTGCCACCAGATCCCCATGAAGCTGAAGCAAAAGAAAAAAAAATACAACTCGTTAAGCTAGGTGATTAATCATTTTTTAAAATGAAGAAGCATAAATCAGAAATTGTACCAAAAGGGTTGGCAAGAACAGCTGCTTCATTGGCCTTTTTTCTCTGTTTTAATGCATAAACTGCTACCAGAGCAAGTGCAATCAAAATAATGCAACCTCCAACCACAACTCCTGCAATTAAAGCTGTGCTGATCGAATTACTGCTACTTCCAGAACCTGCAAGAGTATTTTTGTTGAGAACAACATTTTAACATCAAAAGAAACACAATTCTTTTTTCAATGACTGAAATTATGAAATTACCTGGGAGCTGGTATGGGTATTGGAGGAAGTAATATGGCCCGAACATATCAGGTGCATTGAATGTTTGATTGTTCAGATCAAAGCCCAGTTTTATAACTTGATCTGTAGTGAAGTATGTCCCAGAAAGAGGAAAGAGTGCCACATTCGCCTCAATATACTTGTTACCTGTTATTGCTACATCTGAGATATATACGGAGTTCGGTGCAAGTGAAAGCTGGTTCCACAAACTCGACTCAAGTTCTTGAAAGAGGGTGCTGTCTGAAATATCATTGAACCTTGGTGCCCTGAATACCATCAGGCCAGAGAAAGGGTAGGCACATGTGCAGTTTCTTGGACTTAATTTCTGAGGGTCAGGACATGAGAGTGACCCACATTTTGCAAGGCTTGTGGTGTAAGGAGCTAGGTCCTTCTGTTTGATTTGGCAGTACAAGTTGTTAGAGTACTTGACTGATTGGCAGAGAGGGTTGTTTGCAAGACTGAAGATGCACAAAAAAGGATTAATAGAACTGACATATATATACACTATTTAGATTTGCAGGTTGAGGATTAATCACAAATATTTAAAAACTCGGTGATGATTGCAAATAATGACAGATGTCATTCTACCCGCAAATGTGACATACAGATTGATCTTATTTGAACAAAAATAAATACATAAAAAGCATTTTGATAAACACTTAGATACCAGGGAAACTTAGAAAAAGAACGAGGAACTTACGAAATTGATCCATTGTAACTTGAAGTAATGTTCGCATCCGTAATACTATTGTTGCGGACACTGACTTCCTGAAGATATTGCCCAAGGTTGCTATCCATGTCAAGTGTACCATTAAACTGATTTACATCTAATAACCTGTTGAATGGAAAAAAAAAGTATTATTGTACTGCTTCAATGCAGTATTTGTCTTTCATTTTATTTTTAATATTATAATACAATGGCAATAAAATACATATGCTGATGATTGGCACCACTACAAAATAAGAGAAAATCCATTGATACCCTATTAATCAAAGTATCATCATGACAAAAGAAAGTTATAATTTTTTTCAGTCTTTTAAGAAATTATAAGAATTAGGAGTTCACATTGAAGTCCATTATTTTATTCAAAAATACACTTAGGAAAAAAGTTTTGTGATTTAGTTTGTACCAATTCATTGAAAAGAGGTCATGTAACTTACACTGTTTGTATTTGGGGGAAAGTAAACAAGTCTCGTGGAATTTGTCCAGTGAGTCCTCCATTCTCTATCGCCCTGTAAATTTGAACAAAAAGAAAATAAGCTAACTGAAAACTAAAGTCCATTTTTCTAGCAGAGCTTGAACTGCACCCATTTATTTTCTTTTTCTTTCTTTCTTTTATATTATGTAAATATAACACTGCTGGTATTGCTTTATCAATGAAAAGTCGAGGGCTTGAAATCATCTTTTTCTCAAAAATCTGTAGAGGAACAAGCAAAATCTAGACAAATAGTCAAAATAGTCATATGAACTCTTCTATGATGAGTGTGATGCTAGTAAGCGAGATTTGTATTTTAGGTGTTACTAAATTATATTGCATAAGCTTACAGCGAAGTGAGATTAGTTAGTGTGGTGAGCCAGGTCGGAGCAACCCAGGAGGCAAAACTATTATTGCTTAAATCCCTGAGGAAAAATGTGAAAATTAATATGTATTACAGTGAAAAAAGAAATTTATACAATTCACATAAACGAACTAGAAGGAGGTCATTTAAAGACTTACAATGAGTTGAGCATGTTCAATGGACCAAGGTCTGGTACTTTTCCAGTCAGTTGATTATTTGCCAAATTCCTGCAAAGAAATTAAAGAGACTATAATAAAAGCAACAATATCTAATATATAATATATTTTCTTATTTGAGATATAATTGACAACTTACAATACAAAAAGGTCCGTTAAGTTGGTAATATTAGATGGAATGTTGCCACTCAACTTATTGTTGTCCAATTGGCTGTTTTGAAGGTGGCAGAAAGTCGCACAACAAAAGTTATACATACATCAAAATAATAAGAATGACAACAATAATAAGCTCTTTTAAATTAGACCGTTGGGTCATCCGTATCAAGGAGACTTACAGGATCTGTAAACTCGTAACGAGCCCGATTGTGTCAGGAATAGTTCCAGTAAAATTATTACTGTCAAATAACCTGCAAAAAAAAAAAATTAAAATCAGTAGAACTCAACATGTGAAAGGAATGATATGTTACAAGATAATATACAAAAGTTTACATGTGTATAAGTTTCATCTTAGAGCTGAAAAGGGATGCATTTATTGTGCCAGATAACTGATTCTTGTTGAAATGGCTGTTCAAATGAAGAAATGTTGTTAGTTTGTAACTGATAAGACATATAAAATTGATTAAACTTAATTAAGTCTAATGAGCCCAGACAACCCTGATTAGGTAACATCTCCAGGAATGGGATTAAAAAAACAAAAAATACAAGAAATTTCAGCGACAAAATTGTAAATTATAAATTATTGACTCACAAATGTTTTGTGTTTACAAGATCGTCTAGACCAGGAGATGCGCCACTGGAAATAGGAAGGGGTCCTGTCAGCTGATTATCAGCTAAATCGAGCCAATACAGATTTGAGATTAAACCAATTGAAGAAGGTATACTTCCGGTGAACTTATTTGAATTAAGGGCCCTGCAATGTTATGAATTATGAAAATCGAGTTACAAAAACCAATATGTATGACATAAATCATGTATCTGCAGTTTGATATTTTTTCTAATTAAGCAGATTAAAAATACTATATGCAAAACTAAAAGTTGTTGAACAAAAATAGGAAGTTGAGTTTGCCAAAATACAAGCTAAATCAGTCATCAGTAATTCTTACAAGAAGGTTAAATTTTTCAAGTTCCCTATTTCAGGTGGTATAGTGCCACTGAAGCTGCAACTTTGCAATATCCTACACAAATAGGATTATAAATGCATCAGAAAATAACCTTTATTTCCCATATTAATTCAAAAACAGCAGCATGATATATTGTTGATATGAAAGTGTAATTACAGGGTTGTAAGCTTTTGTAGTTTTCCAATGCTTGCTGGCAGCGAGCCACCTAGGTTGGCGTTTGAAGAAAGGTCCCTGGAAACCAAAATCGAGTGATGTTGACTAATATACCCCTTGATAATATTTAGCCATCTTTTAAACCAGAATTTTAAGTTTTCACTACAAATCTGTATAATTTTATTTGGAAATAATTTCCAGACAAAACTTAACACATGGTGAACTCACAAATATGTCAATTCACTTAGTAGGCCTACATCATCATTCAGCTGGCCTTTGATAGATAAACCAGGCAATGTCCTGCAATATTTACAAAGAAAACAAAATCCAATTTTAGAAGGTAACATGCCAAAGTACAAAAAGTCTAGAGACTGGATCAAAGAAAAGGTATACCATACAAAAAGATAACATTATACAACCAGAAAGGCGGTGACTTTCTATATACCTTTCAACATCAAAAGAAGTCTATAAACTGGATCAGAGAAGGTAAGCCATACAAAAAGTTAATATTAAACAAAACTGGAGCTTGGTGATGTTATAAAATCATCGGGAAAACACAGTTATGTTTCTTTTTATTATTTTTTTGCTTGTGGGGGGTTGAGTTAGTGCACTGTACTTACAGAGACGTTACTCTTCCACTTATACATTTGATCCCATCCCAGGAGTCGCACGGATCGGTTGATTGCTTCCAACTTGATGGTAGATTTTGCCATTGACTCGTCAATGATGTCAATGCCGAAGCTACAATGAAGTTCAGAAAAGTCTAATTTTAAGCTGCCTTGGATAATTTCAGTTCATACCATTTTCCTTGGTCTGCTCATAGGTCATATATGTGAACAAATTCTATTCAAGAACTGGCACAAGCTGGTACCACAATACCAGCCAGGATGGTCCCTGTTAGATGCTACCAGAAAACCATTAAACCTTACCATCTTGAGAATTAATTACACCAAACACAACTTGGAGACTAGTTACAAACAGAAACAACAGGAGGCGGCGATTGGTACCCCTGCCTACCATGTCAGCACCCAGCGATTTCTCGAAACCGTGCTCAGGCTACCAAAAGATTATATCAACACCATATATCTTTCTCACAATCGAGAATCCAATAACTGAAATGGAGAGAGAACTCCAAGCCTGGCTATGTGGGAATTAAATTGTATTAGTAGATGATGAGCTTTGTGGCGTGTGAAAGCATATGAAGCCTGATATTCGTTTGACTTCTCATATATAGGCCAATTTGTTGGATGTAATTGTAAGCATGAGAGAAGATAAGAGGTGAGAAGATGTGCCGATATAGGCTTGGAACCAGGCTGTTTGAATATATCAATATTAAAAAAAAGTTTAATTATTCGACGATATACATTGTTGATTTGCATGTTTTTTAATGTCTTTTTAATGGTTGTAGTTGTAGAGAGGAGAGTGGTTGTCTCCAGCGACCCCTCCCAATTATTATTTTTTTCGAGGGTTTGAATTAGTCATAAATTCGGCCCCGTCAAACTGCCGCCATGTATTCCAGGAAAATATTTTCTTCTGATGCTGTTTGCACGGAACTACGCATCTGAAGCGATACATTATATTGACAAAAAAAAATTAATGATTCATACCATTCATTATAAACACGGTCCTATCAGATAGTGATAATTTCATGTCTTCACAGAAAAATGCATATTCGAATCTGGCCAGCAATTCAAGTAAATATAGAGTTACATATTTGTATAACGCACATGAGTTTTAGTTTGGCATTTATTTAATATTTATGATTTTATGTTAGATTTTCAGTAGAAAAAGTATAGAAAATTGGCTAACAAATAAAAGAAAAAAGATATAGTTGTCATGAATATTATAGTATTCATAATAAAAAATATCTTTCCTTTTTTTGCGATGAGAAGAAAATATATCTTTATTAATATTCCAAGTAGTCAATCAACGCATGCAACTTTATTGAAAACAGACAAAAATAAAATACAAGTTGATAATTTTCACTGGATACTTTGTAATGTTGATAGACAATATTTAATGTATAATCCCTGTTCCGAGCTTACAAGTGCAATGTTCGGTGCTTGATAGCTGCTTGGGTTGACTAAAACATCCACCCCTATCCAGCTGTCGGTAATTTAATGGATGGTCTCAATTCCCAACAAAATCTATCGTCCAGATCTAATCACTTGCATCGTTGGATCTAAAACGAATACTTCACATCAATCCTAAACCATCTTAGAATTTCCACGCATTGAAGAGGATCGAAAGCTAGACTGCAAGTGTTACAGAACTCGCTTTCTACATCGGATGGTGATACTATGCCCCAAGTTTTGCCCCCCAGACATATACGATGACATAGCTCCGTACGTAGTGTACACTATTTAGTATAATTATGCATATCATTGATATCAACTAGTAAAATATACCATATGAAGCATGGAGTGATAAAGATATGATTAAGGAGCGCCCGTAATTCAAATGAATATAAGAATGGCAAAATTTTGAATGATAAAGATTTGAAAAATTAAAATTTTAATAAGGTGGTAAACAATTGCATGGAACAAAGCATAAACTTAAAAAGTGTAAACAATTTATGGTACAAGTACCATAGAAAATATCTCCGTATTTTAAGACTGTTGTATAATTTTTAACTCATTTGTTAATGTTATTGTATTATTTTCAATTATACTTAATATTTTGTCAAAATAATCATTTGTTGAGACGTGTTAGTAGTGTATTTTATGTGTTGGATTTAAAAAAAAAAACATAAATATTTTTTATAGTTGCCATTATTGTCAAGTTAATACATTGTTAAGATATATGCGTCTTTTTTAAGAAGATTATTTTAAAGAAAATAACAACTATATATCTACTTTCTTAATACATGAATTCAATAGTTTTGAATTAACATTAACTCAGATAATTAAAATATGATTAAAAATAATTATAGTTGAATACATGACACTTAATGTTGTTGTAAATAATTTCATTTCTTATTTGACTAATTTGTAAAATAATTATAATTGACTTAACAGTTTTCTTATTATACAATGACTTTAATATTAACTGATTTTTTAATATTCTTAGTTACATCAAAGATTTTATTTTTTACTTACCAATAACTACGTAATTACTTGGTATTAAAGAATTTGTGCATATGATTAAGTTAATATGAGTAAAGTGGTAAACAAATGCATGGAACAAGTACCATCAAAAGATTTTCTCACAAAAATCAAAAACATGGTAGGTACTTTTTATTTAACTTACTGATTACTGATAATATATATATCTTACAGTAATTACTGATAAAAATATGATCTAGGACAGCGTTACAATAACTAAAATCGGTCAGTACATATATTTATTGCCAACACTTTAATAGATACGGGGACAAAACACGGGGCATCTTATATTTATTTTTCTACGTATATGGCATGTGCTTCTCAGTTTCTCATGCACCAATCAGCGAACAACCTTGCGAACCATCAAGGAAGGTTACTCTTCAATTAGCCTGGCTCGTTGACCTAAAAGACCACGCACTTCACAGCTAGTTATGTAAACATTAAAAAAATATTTGGCACTTAATGAAATAGCAAAAAGTTGGAATAGAATAGCTATTTCGACGAATTAATTTGACAAACGAATTTTAAACTAAGTAGAAGAGTGCGGAATAGTGCTAATCCGGTATGCCAAGTTATATGTGGTATACCGGATTAGCTCTCGTCGGAATAGTGATTATTGTTTGATTATTTTATATTATATTATTATGTCATGATTATAATTATAATAATGATTTATTATTATATTATTAGTATGATTATAATTTATTATTATATTAATATTATGATGATTATTTATTTATTATTATATAATATTATTATAATAATTATTGTTATTATTATATTAATATCATTGTTAGTATTGTTATTACATGATTAATTTTATTATTATAATAATAATGATTTTAGTATTATATTATTATAGTATGATTATAATTTTATTATTATATTATTATATTATAATTATGATTATATTATTATGATTATGACTATGATTATTATTATATTATTATGATTACAATTATTTATTATTATATTATATTATATTATATTTTGATATTATTATAATTATATTATTATAATTATAATTATTTATTATTATTATATTATGATTATGATTATAATTTTTAATTATATTATTATGATTATAATTATAATTATAATTTATTATTATTATATTATTATATTATCATTATTATTATTATATATTATTATTATTATTTATTTTAATTATAATTATAATTTATTATTATTATATTATTATATTAAGATTATGGATTATGATTATGATTATTATATTATCATTATCATTATTATTATTATTATTATTATTATTATTATTATTTTACTATTATTATTATCATCATTATTATTGTTAGTATCATAAATATCCATATTTTAACTATTCTGATTAACAACTGCCAAACGATATTTTCTCTCTTCCGAATAGTCAAGAATACCACTCTTCTACCACTCTTCCAAAAATACACTATTCTATCACTCTTCCAAAATTACCACTCTTCCAAAACTATTCCTTGATTTGTCAAACGAACCCTAAAACATTATAAGATAAGAAAATTCACATTTATCTAATATTAAATTATAAATTCACCAAATTATAGAGAAAACCTATAATAAAGACTATATTTAATCTTGGATGAGATTTTTGCACAATATGAGTTAATGATTCATGATTTTTATGACAATTAAAGTAAATTATTTTAACATTTATTATCACAATTAATTTCTTATCAAATATGCAAAAGATTGCTAAATAAAAAATAATAATATTATGAAAATAATAGTATATATGGGAAATAAATAGAGAGAAAGATGGGATCAATGGACGAGATCACATACATTCGATCAACTAAAAATAAATATTATCCGTCTAATTGAGGGATAAAATGGGTATACTAAAAAAATACCATGACAAAAAATGACTTTCTAATTCTTAGATGATTTATATAATAGTATAGATGTGGATTTTAGATTATTGGTGGGTACCGAACTAACGAACAAGCTGAAGCTTGGGGTAGTCTTTAATTAGTGAATTTGTGACAAAAAAAAATTGTACAAATTCCGATTATTTGGTGTTGAACTTCTCGACATAAAAAAAAAATTCCACCTGTTTGACAAAATTTTATTTTCCGAAACCTAAATTTCTCGTAGTTAGTCTTTATATGTTCCCACAAAGAAACTTTTTATATTTTTTTTTGCTTAATTAACATTAATTCTTTTAAAAAAAATAACATCATTGAATTTGCTATGATTATTTGGCTCGCCACTTGTGTCTATCACACGGACTCAACTTGTTTAATTAGGTTTGGCTGAATGGACTGTGAAGATGATCTAAAACGACGGAATACACAAATAATTATATGCATAAAATTCAGATTTTTTTAAATTAATAATTTGAATAATTATTTTTAATAAGAGTGATTAAATAAAAATTTTAAAAATATGAATGGCAACGCGTCACTGTCAGTGATGCTTTGTAAGCGCGTCAATGGCAGTGATATCTTTAATTAATTTTTTTAATTTTTAGTTATTAAAAAAAGTACCGCCCTAGTGGGAGTAGACGCGTTTTCCCGTTGGTGCCACTGTTGCATTGGATTTTAAGGATGTGATTTTAAAGATGGATGAATATTAAAAAAATGAAAAACTCACTTTCAGTGGCGTCTTTGCTTAAATGTGTTAGTTTAATTAGCGTGTTTGTACAACGCCACTGACAATGGTGCGCTGTCATTCGTATTTTTAAAATTTTAATTTAATCACTCTTATTATTAAAAATATGATTATTCAAATAATTAATTTAAAAAAAATCTGCAATAATTTTATTGTAAGATGCCTATTTCTTACGTATGGAGTGTCTTAACTTGACATCTGTCAGTAACAAGGATTTATTGCATCGATATAGAAGGTGAATTTCCAATTACTTAATAGTGTATTAATTAGTGTCAATTTTTCTATGAGAGATTGTAAGTTGAAAACATGATTAATTAGACAATTTCTACTAGATATTTAAAATAGAGGAGGAATTACTTGACAATTTTGATTTCAGAAAATACTAAAGTTGGAAATTAAATTTAAACTTACGGGCACATTATTTAAAGTCTAGACAACTTAACAATTAAATTTTAGTATTGCATATCATTTTTAATATTATTTGTTTGTTTCGAAGTGTCGAAACTTTAAAATCTTTCAATTTACAGTAAAGTACATCGAATCTCATCATTTTTTTTTCTAAAGAGATGTTATATATATGCGGTTTGTATAAATATATCATGGTTATATTTTAAATATATACTTCATTCTTTTTCTGGAAAAAATATATACTTCATTATTAAAAAAATGTTATAATATATTCATTATTATTATTACAACAATAAACCATCTGGTTGGGTACGATCTACTTATTAATGACTCAGCCGACCTGTCGATTAAAAAGGTCTAAATCCATACCGTATCTAATTTATTCTCAGACCAGTGGCAACCGTCGAGTCGTACAAAAAGAATCGATACTAAAAAAACAATTTTTTCCCTGATTATGCCTATTAACTTAAATAAGTAAGATATTTATAATAATATATGAGTAATTCTTCTATGGATCAAACTTTTAGCAGTTATTAAATTTAAATAAATCACATCCGTTAATATCAAATTGAACACTACATCTTTAATACGAAATTTTGAAAATTTTAATCATAGCAGAATTAGTTTATTTTCCTTTTTTTTATTTGTTAACATATATAGTCCTGGGTGCCTGAGCTCTGAAATGTCAAGATGTCTAGTCGAGTGCCCCTGGGCATGGAATCGACGAAGTTGCATTTGCATACCGACCAATGACACATTATTCAATACCTAATATACTTTTTGACAATATATTTTTCTCTACATAGATGGACTGGGTCGGGTTGAAGTCCAAACATTGATTGATTCATCCAGATGCAAAGTTTTTCTGAGCCGCAACCGCAAAAATGAGATATGACGAGCTCATTCTACATCAGCAAGAGAAGAAACATAAGAAGTTACAATCAGATGGAACATAAGAGGTTAAAAATGACATGTAACGTTTATAGAGTTAAACCTATTACTACTAATTATCTAAACTTCATATGTTCATACTTTTTTAAAAATATTTTTTTCCCTCAAATAAAACATTTTCTTTATAAATATTCCACCTTACCCTTTAAAAAATGAATTAAATAAATTAGTAATTTCATTTGAATGATTGATTCGTGATGACATTATCAATATATGTTAAAATTCATGCCACAAGTGTTTTACTGGTAGTTTAGAAAGAATGCGCATTTTTTTATCTTACGAATCAAAACTAAGATATTGGGTAATTGATGAATATTATATATAAGATAAAAAAATTGAAAGTCGGATTTTTAATTCAATTTTTTTTTCCAAGAATCATTAGGTGGCAAAAATATTATTAATTACTTTATAAAAGAAAATTATGTTTTTCATTGTTTTGGAATTAATTGGTGATGTTTTAAAATAAAGAAAATTATCAAGTTAATAATATTAGCATGACTCGATCATTAATTAAAATCACTAATTTGTTTGACTTCTTTTTTTTTATAAAAAAAATAAGGTACTATATTAAACAAGATTAAGAATATACTTTATGTCAGAAAAAATAAAGATATTTCAGGAAAAAGAAAAAAATATAAACATGTGATGTTTTTTTCATCTTGTTTAATAGAGTTAATTACCCTATATTTAAAATTTTATGAATAACAAAAACATTATTATAATATATTTTAAAATTAATCTAAATGGAGCAAATAATAACCATACAAACGTTGTATATGAATTTGTTTTCGCTATGAAAGTATAAATGTTTTATTGAGTCTGCTAAATAGCTAATGCATTGGAAGTGGTACACAGCAAGTTTTTCAAGCTATACCATCGGATAAAATTCTGCAACGTGTCACCATCCGAATCATGCAGGGATCATCCAATATTTTCCGTACATTGTACATAGGATTTTTTTCTATTTTCTCCTGTTACATTTATTTTCGTTTCTTTTCCTTTTTTTTTTTTTCTTTTCTCTTGTAATGACACAGGGCTTCGCGCTTATCTTTTCAAAGCTCATCTTTTCATCAAAAAGGAAATTCAAATAGTAATTCAAAATGTTATCAGGCAGTTTTTATGATTCAAAAATTAAAACGTAATCAAATTTTATGTTTTAAATTTATGTGAAACATGAGCATGAACACTAAATACAAATTAAAATATACTTTCTAATTTAATTTCATGCGAAATGTGATATGTATTTGTTTCATTTCGTAAAATGCTTTTAACTCATAAAGTACGTCTTAATAAACCATCAGTCAATTTTGAAAATTACTTAGAGATCATTAATTAGGATTTTGTAAAGAAATGAAAAATGAGAAGTATTTCTTAAATGCTATGTCTTTTTTATTAATTTTAACCATTTTTTTCATTCCATACTCGTACAAATTTAAACCAATTATTTCTTAATTTTTGATCGGCCAAATATCACCGTCCCCCCAAAACTTCTTCCGCGGTGAAGAATATATTGGTAATTATTTTACTATCTACTAATGAATTTTATCAGTACAAAATGGCCAAAATGTTCTTCAAATTTTTATTTTTGTATTTAAATAATTTCATTAGTTATAATACTTTAGAACTTTTAATATAAATTGCAGATTCATAATGTCTTACTCCATAATGTTTGTTATTTTCCAATATATAATAAATAGTTTTCATCAATTTTAATAATTTATAAACTTTATTTTTTCTGATACATAATATCGCAAATCAACTTGTCAGATTCAAATATTTTGAAAGTTTCATATGGTATTAATCCTCTCGCATTTAAGTATATGCAACATCTTTTGTGAGAAACCCTCCGGATTTTAATTTTCCTTTCTCAAACAGAATTATTTTTTTTAAAAGAAAGATAAAATATCAAGTGTTTATAAATGCAACATCTTTTGAAGTTGTGTATAATGTTATGCATATCTTTAATTTGCACTCAATTAGAGAGCCGGAAGAAAACATTAGATCAGGAAAATTGCATAAAGATAAGCTTCAAGAATCATGACCGATTACGCAACAATTTGAAAGCTGAAAAGTTAATCCATTTTTTTTTCTAGTCCTCATCAATGTGAATGCACATTAATTAGCAAGCATGCGATGAAAAAGTCCAGTGAACGTGATTTGATAAGGTCAATGTATCTGCTATCCATGTTGATAGGAATTAGGAAATAGTCTTCTAACATGTTATTTTATCTGCTCTCCTATGACAATTTTGATTTTCTCCTCTCACATGACTCCTTCCTTCCAGACTTCCAGTTACCATGTTCCCGAGAAATTGCATGCTCTATGTGAACTTTACTGCTCTTGTAGTGTGCTCTTCTAGTCTTTCGAAATTATTTTTATCATGTCCAGGCTCTCCAGCAGAAGGAAAAAAGAGGGAGGTCTGAAATCCATCTCTTCTCCATCCACAAGAAAGGTCCACTAAAAGTTAACTTGAAATGGCAACTTGTTGGCTGCCTAATATAGTAATATTATTATAATTTCCACAAACTATCCGACCTGAATTTCATTTCTCAATCCACTATGCCAAATGGCACCTCTTCTCCACCTGTAATAGGGCGGCTGGAACAGGGGCAGAGGGGCCTGGCCTGGTCGACACCCTAACAGACTAACAGTACACAAATTATTAAATCATTTTTTTTAAAAGGGTGAGGTCAATGGACACAGCTAACTTGACAATAGTTTTTAAATAAATTAAAAAATTCTTAAAAATAGCCAAAAAAAAATGCAGATGTATTTTGGAATTTATAGATAAATTATGTTTCAAAATTAATATAATTTAAATATCATCTGATTGTCCATGATCATTGCTGACTCGTATTAGAGCCGGTGATTGGAAGGTGAATGCATCTTTTTATTGCTGTAGGACTATTACATGTTTCAGTTGAATGAATAGTGAAGAGCACATTGTCGTTTATTATACCTTTAGTTCCCATTTAAGGGGCGTTTGATTAACCGAAAAGTCAGAGAAGCAACAACAGTCCCAGTATTCTTTGATTCCCATTGTGTTTAATGTACAAATTTTTTTGGAAAGATTATCGGACAAATGTCCCCTACTTTTCTTTCTTTCTTTCTGTTTTCTGCTATTTTTTGGACGGAAAACGAGAGAAACCAAAAGGAAAATGACAATAGTAACTTAGTAAGACAGATCTGTAAACTATATCACGGTCAATATGCACAGTCTACTTTGATCCATACAACAATGAAAAATTATTTCAAGAAAGAGTCAATATTTATTCGTAAAAGCATTAAAAGACTTGAGTAATTCAAATGCATATGGGTTCCAACTCAAAAAAGTATGTATATGTATATGTATATGTAAAAGGGGATCTAATTCTCAGATAACAGAACACTGATATTTAAATCTCTTGTGATGTTGGCCTATGAGGATATGACCAGTTTCTTTTCTTCAAAAATCAAATTTGTTATCTTCAGAAATCATTTGTTATGTATACTTCGAAAGTAATCATGCCTACCAGCAGCACGAGCTTACTGCTGAACTTGTGAAAGCAAATTTAAGCTATATACCCATCCAACACAACACAAAACAACACATAAAAGAAAGAAAACTCATTGATAAAATTAACTGAAACAGTCAAACAGACCTTACAGGTTGAGTCAATGTCAGTTAACCATAAAAATCTAAAAGTGATCAGGTCTTGTTATATTCTGCACAAAGAATCCTAAATTATACGCAATTGCTACACTACAATCACTGCCATAACCCCACTTCATATTTCAACCACCAAAACTAGATCTAATACCTTTTTACTTCATGAAGAGCCACCAAAACGAGAATCCCTGAAGACAGATGACACACCTCCAGATGCAGCCGGAGATGGTGAAGAGGCCACAAAATTACTTCCCGGCAGCGGCAATAGAGGAGGCAAACTTGAGGCATGACCAAGTTGTCCTGTAGGGTATGTGAAGCGGGTTGGGCTTGTTAGTGGATTACCCAGCAGCGAGCTTGATGCTTGTGGACCCCTAGGAGCATGACTCTGGCACAAAAGGAAAAAATAAATGAGAGGTTGAAAAAATTGACAGCTTTCCCAATTCATAACTTTGTACAACCTTGTACTGGTGGTGCTGAACATGGTTTTAGATTAACCTCAAAAACTATAAAATTCAATTTCCTTCTATTCTGTCCAGTTCCTCCATAATTCCAACAACTCATTTAATGAGAAATAATTAAAAAAAAAAATTTATGCAAATTGAATCAAAGTCCCAATTTCTCAAATATGTACTTCTAAAATGAAGAAAACAATAAAACCTGAACGCAAGCATTTTCCGCAAATCAGTATAAACAGTGAAGATATTGTTGCAGAATAAATAAATTTCTTAACAACATAACTGACAACATACTTGAATGACTAATATGGCGTAAATTTCAGATCAACTCACAAAGGGAGATTTAGAAAGAGAGCCGCCAGAAGGAGATGGACTCTGCATCTGACAAAATGGGCGGGCAGGCGCACTCTGGGTTGAACCAGGGTCAGATTCCCCACACAAATCAGCACCAAAATTCACCTCAATGCTTATCCTGGGCAGACCTGGTCTACTGGCAGTGGGTACGTCTGGCCCACTTTCTAATGGAACAGGCCCGGGTCCACGTGTTAAAGGGGATGGACTGATTCTTGTCTTCATCTCTTCTTCTGCGTTCAGTATCTGAGAAAACCAAAGTTACTTGGCAATTATGATCTTAGTCAGTGCAAAAGCTAACAAAAGAAACGCATGAATTGTACCTGTTTAAGCATTTGGACAAGATTATGCTTCTTCTGGTTCAGTTCCTCCAGTTTCTTCTCCAGTTCTTTTCTTCTTTCTTCCCTGTCCGTTGATCCTGACTCTGGAGCATTAGTAGTAACCTGAAATTCAGGCACAGTTCTTCTATCAATAAAGAACACACCCAACTGATAGTATGAAAATCTAGTAAAAGAACACTGAAAGTTTCAATTGGTTGAAAGAAGAGGATCCAAGATCAATATAATTGGGCTTTCTTTAAGATTATGTTGCATTGGCTCAGCACTTATTCAACACTGGCTAATCCAATAATCGGTACCAAACCCTAGAGTGCAAGAGACCAAGTGCGACCAAAAGGAGACTGTTCTTGTCAGATTCAGAGTGGGCGCCAGATCAAATAGAAGAGCTGCCGACCGTTAGCGCCATATTCAAATGGGAAGGAGATGGGTTAAGCATAGAAGGTATGAAAAGGAGTAACGGGCCGAAGGTGTTTGGTCCAGCCAGGCCCACTAAGGTGTTATTGAAGGCTGTACGTATTCGCTATAAGGAGTAAGGCGTTCATAGGGCCACAGAAGATCCCAGGAGACAGTAGTCAGAATCCGTTGAAGAAACGGTTGGAAAAAGGCTGAAGTTTAATTACCTAAAGTATTTTTTACTAGTTGATTACTGTGGTAATTTTAGTTTTATGTTAAATAGGCATTGTGGCCTGCAGGTTGATTTATGTAATAGGAGTTAGAACTTTTCTTCAAAAAACTTTGATTATCTTTTAAACCTCATCATCTTATTCTCTCAACTCAGTTTCTTATCTCTCAATTTATATCTCTATTTTACTATTCTGTCATTGATTGCCATTTCTCGTGATTGATCTACTCAAGGTCATTACAAGTGATATCAGAGCCAAAAGATCGTATCTGGAAATGTATAAATTTTTTGTTATCCGTTCTTCCGTGGTACCGATACTGTTATCATGGTTACTAAAGCGGATTTTGATCGCTCCATGGCTGAGATCCGCTCTCAGATGTTAGAGATGACTGAGAATCAACGAAACACAGATCTTAGATTACAGCAGGAGGCTGAGCGCACTAATCTGCGTTTCGCGGCAGCGGAGGAGCATAATCGGTTACGAGAATCTCAACTTCCAGATCCCCAGGCCTTACAATCGATGCTTCAACAAGTTTTGGGATCACAGGATCGTTTATTGAACATCCTTCGCGATGAGATGAATACGCAGTTGTAGTCTCACCTGACTAATCTGCGTACTGAGTTACAATCTGGCAAACAAGCTTCTCCATCGGTACCGAACGAAAATACTCTTTCATAGTTTCGCCAACCTCCTATTCCGGATCCGGTACATACATCCAGTGAGGGCAAGGATTTCCTTAGGAGAGAAACTCGATTCCAGTTACCCAGAGCTGATTGTCCCAGTTTCACTGGAATGAATCCCACTGAATGGTTGCGTAAATGTAACTCATTTTTTGAACTACATCAGGTACCACTAGCCTATCGAACACAATTAGCTACTATGCAATTTCATGAGATGGCTAGCGAGTGGTATGATGGTTATCTGATCGATCATGAGCCACCTGATTGGAAGGAATTGGTTAGGTTGGTTAATTCCCGATTTAAACGAATAAGTTCCAAAAATACCCTTGAGGAACTTAAGGGCCTAAATCAAGGGGGTAGTGTAGAAGAGTATTGGGGACAGTTTGAAAGGCTTCGTGCTAAGATTCTCTTAGAAGGAAGGCAGTTCTCAGGTAGGGATTTCATTGATGTATTTGTGAGTGGGTTGAAGGGAGAAGTCAAACCGTTTGTTATGGCATTCAAACCTGAGACTTTAGATGCAGCATTAGAGTATGCTCTTTATATGGAAAGTGCAACTGAAAGTCAGTATAGAAGATTGAAACCTACACTCAAATTGAACAATTCTTACCTTAATACCTTTGCCAAAAATTATGTTGATAAAGGGCCAGTTGTACCAGTCAAACCAGCAGCTTCAGCTCCCTTGCCTAAACCCTCTCTCATTGATCAAAGAAGGGCATTAGGGCAGTGTTTTAAGTGTGGAGAACGATATTTTTCTGGTCACCAGTGTAAGGTGAAGTTGCAGATGTTGATGGGACAATCGAGCAGGGAAGGATCATTAACACATTCTGAGGCTGAACACACCAAAGAAGAGCTAAGCTTAGAAGATACTGAGGAGGCAATTGTTTCTATGCATGCCACTTTAAGTAAACCGGTATACAACACTATGAAATTCAAAGGGGTGATTGGCAATGTGCCAGTAAGTGCCTTGTTGGATAGCGGTAGCACCCACTCGTTTGTAAATCCTTTGGTTTTACATGAAAACACTCATCAAATAACTTCTACAAATCCTATGATTGTGATGGTGGCCAATGGAGAGAGAATGGTAACAGATTCTAAGTGTGAAGCTCTTCAGTTTTCAATTCAAGGCCATGATTTCCAACATGATCTGAGGGTTCTACCTGTGAAAGGATATGATGTCAAACTGGGGTTGGATTGGCTTTCCACATTAGGGCCAATGATGATTGATTGGAATAACAAATGGGTGGAGTTTAAGCAGAAGGGTAATACAGTCAAATTGCAAGTATTGAAGGAGGATTCAGTACTTCAAGTTTGTGAAGAAGTAGAGTTACAATCTGAATGGAGACCTCAATCCGAATCTGTTAGTAGCTCAAGTGTGGGTATGTGAGGCCCAAACAGTAAGCAAAAATATTATACCCCTTGAATTGATGGATGTACTGTCTAAATATGCTTCTGTTTTTGAAACACCCAACCAATTACCACCTTGTAGGGATATAGATCATACCATCCCTCTGCTTCCAAACTCAAAACCAGTGAATCTTAGGCCCTACAGGTACTCTCATTATCAAAAATTAGAATTGGATGCTATTATTGAAGAGCTACTAAGAACTTCAGTCATCAGGCTTTCAAGCAGCCCATTTGCATCCCAGCACTCCTTGTGAAGAAAAAGGATGAGACTTGGAGATTATGTGTAGATTATAGATAATTGAATGCCATGACTGTTAAAAACAAGTATCCAATCCCTATAATCGATGATTTATTGGATGAACTCCATGGTGCCCAATGTTTCTCCAAAATCGATTTAAGAGCCGGGTACCACCAAATCAGGATGGATGCTCAAGATATTCATAAAACGACTTTCAGAACCCACGAAGGCCACTATGAATATGTGGTTATGCCATTTGGGCTAAACCAATGCCCCAGCAACATTTCAAGCCTTGATGAATAAGATATTCAAACCCTATTTGAGAAAATTTGTTCTTGTATTTTTTGATGGCATCTTAATCTACAGCCCAGATTTGTCATCTCATAAAACCCACCTCACTCTGGTATTTGAGAAGTTGCTTGATAATCAATTGAGTGCTAAACATAATAAATGTGAATTTGGGGTGAAACAAATAAAATATCTAGGCCACATGATTTCTGGTGATGGAGTTGCAACTGATGCTAGTAAGGTTAAGGCAATGCTAGAATGGCCAACACCTAAAACAGTTAGAGAGCTCAGAGGTTTTCTAGGTTTGACTGGATATTATAGGAAGTTTATCAAGGAGTATTGGGGTATCAATAAACCTTTAACTGAATTACTCAAGAAGAATTCATTTCATTGGTCAGAAGAGGCTAGTCAGGCTTTCCAAGCTCTTAAACAATCTATGTGCAGGGCCCCAGTCTTAGCAATGCCTGATTTCACTAAACCATTCATAATTGAAACTGATGCTTCAGATAAGGGGTTGGGAGCAGTCTTAATGCAAGGTAGAAGACCAATAGCATTTCTCAGCAAAGCTTTGGGAGTCAAAAACCAGTCATTGTCAACTTATGAAAAGGAATTGATGGCCTTATTAACAACTGTGCAAAAGTGGCGACATTATCTGCAGGGACAACCATTTATAATTAAAACTGACCATATTAGCCTCAAACATTTGTTAGAGCAAATGTTAACTCACACTCTCCAACACAAGGGGCTGTGTAAATTACTGGGGTTACAATATGAAATCCAGTATAAGAAAGAGGTTGAAAATAGGGCAGCAGATGCCTTATCTCGGTTGCCAGGTTATGGTAATGAAGTTCAGTCTTGTGCGGTAACTGAAATTATCCCTAGCTGGTTGGATGAACTCAAGGAAAGCTATAAGGATGATGATTGGGCTAACCAAATTATCAAGGAAGGGGCAAAACTGTCTAGTGACACAAAGGATTATGTGGTACATTTGGGAATTATAAGAATGAAGGGAAAGATTTATGTGGGAGTGAGTAATGGATGGAGGGAGAAAATTATAAGAGCATTGCATGATAGCAGTATTGGTGGTCACTCAGGGGTGTTAGGAACCTACCACAGGTTGAAAAGGATATTTTATTAGCCAAACCTTAGAGAGCAGGTGTTATAATTGGTACAACAATGCAATGTTTGTCAATTGAACAAACATGAGAATATAGCTATGCCAGGATTGTTACAACCTATCCCAGTTCCAGATGGACCATGGTCAGTCATCAGTATGGATTTTATTTGTGGCCTTCCTAGAAGTAGTGGAAAAGATGTGATTTTGGTGGTAATTGATAAGTTCACAAAGTACAGTCATTTAATTACTCTCTCTCACCCTTTTAAGACCATTGAAGTAGCACAACAGTTTCTTGATAATATATATAAACTACATGGTCTACCCTCTCAAATCATAACAGATCGGGACCCTTTGTTTACTAGTAACTTCTGGAAGGAACTAATGAAAAGGGTTGGAGTGGAGCTGAATTTTACCACTGCCTATCACCCCCAAAGCGATGGTCAAACAGAGAGGTTAAATCAGTGTGTGGAAACCTATTTAAGGTGTATGGTGTTTCAAAAGCCAAAAGATTGGGCTAAGTGGATTCCAATGGCTGAATGGTGGTATAATACGAATTATCACACAGCCCTAAAGGTTACACCATTTGAAACTCTTTATGGGTATTGTCCACCACAGCTGAGTATGGGATCAGCACCAAAAAGCTTGAACCAAGCAGTTAATGACATACTGACAGAGAGACAGAAAACTGTTAAGTTGCTAAAGGATCAGTTACAGAGAGCCCAGAGCCGCATGAAGAAATTTGCTGATAAGAAGAGGACTGAGAGGAATTATCATGTTGGTGATTGGGTATATTTGAAGCTTCAACCATACCGCTAGATTTCGGTACAAGGTAAAACTGGAACTCACAAGCTGAAACCCAAATACTATGGTCCCTTCGAGATATTGGAAAAGATAGACATGGTTGCTTATAAACTGAACTTACCCCCAGGATCAATGATTCACCCAGTGTTTCATGTCTCCCAAATCAAAAGGTGTAGAGGTGATGTGAAAAACATTCTGCACAACTGCCCATTTTCAGTCCTACTGGTAAGATACATATTGAACCATTGGCCATTTTGGATAGACGACTGGTGAAAAAGAAGATGTAGTGGTTGTGGAGGTTTTGGTGAAGTGGAGTAATTTGGAGGAAGAAGCTACTTGGGAGAGTTATGAAAATATACGCAACCAGTTTCCTAAATTCAAGCTTGAGGGCAAGCTTGATTTCAAAGGGGAAAAATGTCAGATTCAGAGTGGGCGCCAGATCAAATAGAAGAGCTGCCGACCGTTAGCGCCATATTCAAATGGGAAGGAGATGAGTTAAGCATAGAAGAAGGTATGAAAAGGAGTAACGGGCCGAAGGTGTTTGGTCCAGCCAGACCCACTAAGGTGTTATTGAAGGCTGTACGTATTCGCTATAAGGAGTAAGGCGTTCATAGGGCCACAGAAGATCCCAGGAGACAGTAGTCAGAATTCGTTGAAGAAACGGTTGGAAAAAGGCTGAAGTTTAATTACCTAAAGTAATTTTTACTAATTGATTACTGTGGTAATTTTAGTTTTATGTTAAATAGGCATTGTGGCCTGCAGGTTGATTTATGTAATAGGAGTTAGAACTTTTCTTCAAAAAACTTTGATTATCTTTTAAACCTCATCATCTTAATCTCTCAACTCAGTTTCTTATCTCTCAATTTCTATCTCTATTTTACTATTCTGTCATTGCTTGCCATTTCTCGTGATTGATCTACTCAAGGTCATTACAGTTCTGTAAAAGGGAAAAGTACCGGGTACCTGTTCTTGTTTAATGGGGAGATCTAGGTCAGAGGGTTTATCATCTGAGGTATCAAGAAATGTAGAATCCGAATTGCGGAGCTCTCCTTCTTCCTCCTCCTCCTCCTGTTTTTCCTCCTTCAGCACTGGTACTGCCTTCTCTTCGTTCTCCTTGTCATCCTTTTTCTCTTGTACATCCTCTTTCTCTTCCTGGTCCTCGTAAGAAGGCGACTGAGAGGCGGAGGGAAAGAGGCGGGAGAGGGCGAGAGAGCGGCGGCGGAGAAGGGATTTGAACTGGGAGGCGGAAAGGGTGCGGGGCGGAGGAGGCCAACGGCGCGGCGTGTTGGGTACGCGGTGGAGGTTCCCTCGGTACAGCGCGATCGCCACCATCTTCTTCCTTTCCCCTTCCTCCTCTTTTTCTTTATTACTTATTTTTTCCTCCCGAACAGATTTTTCTTCTATATTGTTATTTTTTCCTTCCATAGTTACATGAATATGACTGCTATCTTGCTTTGCATGAAAAAGGAGAAACTTTTTTATTTTGAGTTGATTGACCCAGTTTGAAGAAAAAAGGCCCAGTTAACATACAGAAGTCCACTTCGCTAATTTAATTCGATCTAATTTCTTAATTTTTATTGGATTTCTGATCGCAGCTGAATTTCATGGAACAAAGTTGATTTGATTGGCCCGGATTTAACTGAAAGTAATATAGGAATACACGTTGTTTTTCTAAGCTGATAGTTTTGCTAACCAAGTAACCAGCGATTGCGATTCCCATTTAAGCCTGGTCAGTGTTCACTCACGAGCGAGCCGAAATAGCAGAGAATTATAATGCCAGAGGCGCAGCAGGTGGCACAAGCAGACCGGAGCCACCGCCGCGTTTCCCCTTCTCTTTCCACCACCTCCCCCATCCCGATCGAACACTTCCTCTCTTTAATCAAAAACTCTCCTAGCCCTCTCACCTCTCTCTCCCACCTCGAGTCGCTCTCCTCCCTCTACCCGTGTTACTCCCCTTCCGCACCCCTCCTTCTCCCCCTCCTCCGCAAGCTCTCCACCATCTCTCCACTCCACCTCCCCCGTCTTCTCCGCCTCCTCGCCACCTTTCCCCGCCGCCCCCGGTTCTCTGAACACATCGCACTCATCCCTCTGAAGGCCTTCTCCCGCTCTCTCAAACCTGACCTTGCGTTATCCACCTTTAAGAACCTTAAATCTATCTTCGGTTTTGACCCCGGCGTTCTATCCCATAATATGCTTCTGGATGCGTTTGTTCGTGCCGGCAGGTGTGACCAGGCTGAGTCCTTCTTCGCGTTCTTTTGTAGTAACGCCACCGTACAGCCCAATATACAGAGTTACAATATTGTCATTCGTGGGTTGATCTCAAGGGGTCAGATTAATCGCGCTTGTGAGATTCTTCACAAAGCACCAAGCTCTGGGCTTGAACCTAATTGTGTCACATACAGCACTGTAATTAGCGGGTGTGTGAAATTGGGAGATCTTGAGAAAGGCCTAGAATTGTTTGATGAAATGCTTAGCAGTGGTGTTTCACCTGATGTGGTATGCTACAATCTGCTCATTAATGGGCTTTTCAAGGAAGGTGAGTTGGATAAAGCAATGGAGGTTTGGGAGATGTTGGTGAAGGATAGAATGGTGAGCCCGAATGTGGCCACGTACAATGTGATGCTTGATGGATTATGTAAGCTTGGTAAGTTCAAGCTGGCCACTGAAATGTGGGGTCGGATGGTCATAAATGGACACCGTCCTGACTTGTTCACCTATTCAATCTTGTTGAATTGGTTGTGTAACTCTGGTAATATAGATGGTGCATCACGAGTGTATTCTGAGATGGTTAAGATTGGATTTCCTCTTGATAATGTCTTGTGCAATTTGTTAATCAAAGGGTTTTGTAAGGCTGGCTGGGTAAGTGAGTCTTTGAAATTATGGGAATCAATCCAGAGTTCAGTAACAAAGAATGTAGTTAGTTACAACACAATGATCGGAGGTCTTTTTTACAATGGAAAAGTGGATAAGGCAATGTCAATTTGGGAAGAATTGAAGGAGGATAATACATGCTTCCCTGATTCAGTGACTTATGGTGTTGTAATCCATGGGCTTTGTGAGAATGGCTTGACTAGCAAGGCATTGGGTATCATGAAGGATGCACAAATAGATGGATGGGCGAAGTTGGATGCATTTGCATACTGTTCCATGATAAAGGGTTTATGCAGAGATGGGAGGCTTAAGGAGGCGATATCCCTTTTTGAACAAATGGAGAAAAATGGATGCAAACCAAATTCTCACACTTACAATGCCCTAATAAGTGGTTACTGTCAAAGCCGTTTAATCTCTAAGGCACTTTGTTTGTTTGATCAAATGATAATGGACAACTGTTTACCTACGATTGTGACATACAACACACTTATAGATGGTTTGTGCAAGGCAGAGAGGTATCAACAGGCATCTATATTAACAAAAGAGATGATTCAGAAAGGCTTCGGACCTGACAAGGAGACTTACAGCTCTTTGATGGATGGTCTATCTAGAGATGGCAAATTTGATGCAGCCTTTGCGGTCTTGAATTATGCTGTAGACAAGGGATTGAAGATCGATATGAGGATGTATAATATAATAATACATGGGCTCTGTTTGGCAGGTCAAATACAGGATGCGATGCACATTTTCTCAGTCATGGAAGAAAATCGATGTTATCCAAACTTGGTGACCTATAACACTCTAATGGATGGCTTTTATAAGGCAGGTATCGTAGAAGGGGCAACAGACATGTGGGCAAAGATGTTGGATGCAGGTCTCCAACCCGATATTATCTCATACAACATCCGAATAAAGGGTCTTTGTTGTTTAAATAGAGTAGCTGAAGCTAGTGAGCTTTTGGATGAGGCCCTGACTAAAGGAATCACTCCGACATTTATTACATGGAGTATATTGGTTAGAGCTGCAATCATTTTTGGGCCGATACCACCATAAGTTCTCAGTTTGGTGCGTTCTGCTTTTTTTTCTTGCACATTGTATGTTCCAAAACATTAATCTAAATGATATCTGTGTTACATTTTCGGTTTGGTTACTATGCAACAGAGGCACATCAAGCTGTCAAGAGGTCATGACATAAATATACCCTTTCTTTGTTGCCTTGGGGGTACTTGGGCCTCCTTGTAGTAAATATTTTAGGTAATAATAAGAATAGTATGAAGTACTATCACCAGAAGCAGCTAATGAAAGTAGGTACCATCAGGAAAAAAAAATGACAAAGCATGGAGAACTAAAATCTCTCTTTTCCCCTTTCACTTTTTCTTTTTCCTTTTATTTTTGCAGGTCATGCACCGAGGGAAGGGACGCCAAATGCACTACTAACTGCATCCTGGGGGAAGGCAAAACTTACCATTTATGGGCTGGACCCCTATCTCACCAACCAAGATATCAAAAGAGAGCAGGAAAATAAAGAATATAAAGAGAGCAATCCCAAATGAAAAAAAAAAAAAGACTTAATTTGATCCATCTACAACCTTTCCTTTCTTCTCTTTGAGGACTTTGAAAAGCTGAAGCACCGCATTTTTGTAAGTTTCGGCTTTTGAGAGCAACTCTGCATTTCAAAAGAATGCTAAAACAAACCTTTAAGGAAGAACAGCTAGCTTGTACAACTTTCTAGCCGTCACTCTATGCTGATTGAGAAAAAAATCTGTTCTGAAAGTAGAGAACTTATATCAACACAAAGTCTGGCAAAGGATAAATCTCTATGACTAGCTGTCGAATGATCAGTGAATTAAGGTCAGCAGGCAGAAAACTCACCAATTTACTTCAGTATTAGCTGACCAATATTTCAACAGAAACTGCAACTGTTCCTACCTTGGCAATTTATCTAAAATAGTCCATAGGTAAAAAAACCTGGGAGTTTGAGCTAACAGTTGCAATTTATCTAGCTTGTTTGGCAATTTCAAATAGAGCCTCCCAAAAAGTTTATTTGGTCCTTCGAAGGTGTCAATGGACTCCATTAATAGGTTTGTTAGAGTCATCTTTGAAAGGCAAAAAATTTTAGGGGGTGGAACCTATATATATATAAACTTCATGAAGCTAACAGATGCTTTTCTGAAATCTCAACTACACATATGTGTTTATTTTTCAAAATTCTAAGAACAGGTGCTGGATGGTGCATCCCCTCATCCCAAAGGACAAGAAAGGTTTTTCATTTGTAATATAAAAGGAATACTCCTTTTAAGATTGGTAAAGGTATATTATTAAGCTTTCAGGTAATTAGACTGCCAAGTGAGAAATACTTAAAAACAGTATAATTTAATAAATATAATAATATGAAAATGTAGAACACTGGAACAGGAAACAAAGCATCAGCTAGGTAACTCTGTGTTGCCTTGTTTTTGGCGTTGAAAGTTACATTGCCAAACTCTATTTCTTGATGCAAAAGCAAAAACGTGAGTTTATCAAACACCAGGTTGGAGTATCCTGTTGTCTATTGGCTCATGCACATTCATCTGTACCAAATTCTGTTTATCAGCTACCCACATGCTCCAAAAGTGCTCGTTTTCTAAAATATGTTCATGCACATTGATTATTGGCTAGTGTCTTGACATTTTTATCTGTGAACCGTTGATTGCAGATCTTGCCAATCTGATTGGATGCAACAAGTAAATTTGGTTCATCCTAATGACCATGACAATTTTCGCAGCAACACCCCCACAAGATTTCCAGGATTGTAGCTATCGTTTTGTAGATAAGACTTTGTTAATATATATTAGTCAGGGAAAAAGACATATCCTTAGGCCAGCAAGATGGTTATAATTATAAAAAAAATCACGCTGTGTTTTTTATTCTTGTTATACTATTTTGTAGACTCTGATTATCTACAGATTTCAGAGGCATCTGATGATAACACACGGATGATTGGATTAACCGAATGCGGAATTTTTCTATTGAATCTCTAATTAACTCTCTGTCGACTTACATTGCTAGGTTCTAGAGTGTTCTGCCAGCATTCAGACTGCGAACTTAAAATTAAGTCTTCAGTTTGATCGTCTGATGCTGTCCAAAATATATAGGCATCTGAGACGACCGGTGCAGACTTCAGTTTCCATATCGCAGTTTAAGCAACGGTTCATCAATTCATGAACTCGACAATTGCAGTTTTTAGTGCCTCTTTCCAGACACAAAATTTCCTACGTCCACACGTCACGATGCAGCTGTAGAGAACAGAGAAATACTTTGGAAAACAGGAAAATGTATTACTGTACTACCTCCACGCGAATGCTGCTCAATTCATTTTATCACAAGATCTAAACAAAGCTAAAAGCAAAACCAACTATGAAAAAAATTTGACGTAAAGTCAAAGCTGAATCATGGTTCAATTAACAAGTGCTAGAAGTAAAGGGGCCTCTGTAGACTTAGATATTTCAAAATTGATGGATAAAAGAAGCATCTAGCAGGACACACAAAGTAAAATAGAGCTTCTACATCAGTACCGCCTTGCCTTGGAATCAGTCTTTGAAAGAACCATTCCAGAAATCTTGTCAACTTCGTACAGTAGTACTGCTGAAAACAGAAAACTGCACCAAGAGGATGAAAAAGAAGATGGTTTAGGCATGCATTCATATTTATGCAAATTACAAAGAGGAGAGACGGAAGTTTCATTTATGTATCAAGCAATACATTGGATTTTGCAAAACTTCATATATCGGAATTTCAATAATACAGAAGAAAAAAAATTAAAATATAATTATACACATTGCCGTGAGGATTAAGACTGCCACTAAATTAAACAAAAGTAAAACAAGTCAACAGTGTAATTTCATAAAACAGAGATCAAAGTGCCTGAGGGAACTCTAACAATCTAGTTACCAATGGTGACTGAATCAATACTGAACTCCATTTATTCTCAGTTTTAATCAAGGTCATGAAAGTGCAAATTCACATTCTAAAGCTTATAATTGGTGTAGGAGTAGGATGGGTTTGGAATCACAAGCTTCCCTATTATCCATTCAGTTGGACAAAACTTGTGATAGACGACTTATAATTCTTAACTTCTCCAATTGTGCTACATAGACACGATGTAATGATATTTATATGTTTTTGGTATTAGCTTCATTAGGTCAACTGTGGCAATACATTTATGATATGTTATCAATTAATATTTTCATTAGATAACTTGGTAGAACTCTACCATTTCATAATATCTTGCAACAAGTGTTTCAAGTATTAGGATCAAGCAATTTTAAATAGCGTCATGCAATCCCAGTCAATTCTGTCTCAAAATGGTTCTAGGTAGAATCCTGAATTTGATAACCTTGATTTTAATCTTAAAACCAGCACAACATATACAAAGGAAAAAGAATATTATGACTGAAACTGGCATACCATGTTGTGATGCAGACACGGTGAACTGTGCTAGCAACAATTAGAGAAACAATTTCTGCCAATATAACTGCAAAGCAGAAAAATAAGAAAAAAATGAAGAGTTGAAATAGAATAATTAGTGTAACGCGCAAGCATAAAGAGTAGCATATTTAGTGATAAATATTAAGTACCAGCACCCCATCCTGTCTTCACGCCAGATAATTCTTGGTAGTTCCCAATGAACTGTAAAATTCTTTTATGTTAGCAACGACTAAAGTTAAAGGGTAACAGATAACATAAGCACAAAGTAATTCACAGAAATCATGCTCTAATTTTAACATAACAATGGTACAGATTGATTTGCTTACAAGGCATTGATCTTAATTTCCCTTTTAAACCTTGGAAAAATCTATGCTACCTTCCACCTTGACTATTTTTTACCTTCTACCTTACAAGACATTGATCTTAATTTCCCTTTTAAACCACTATATCTATTTCAAGCTCAACTGCTCTAGTTCTAAACTTTTCTACGGAATGAGAAAAAATGGCCTTGCATTTCTAGGCAACAATGACTATATTAATAAGGATGATAGAAAATAACTTTACCAAATTGCAACTTATTAAGGTTCACAATGAAAATTTTCATATGGATTCTTTGTTATTGTGAGTTCTTTAATATAACAAAATAAAATGTACAGTTTAGAGCAACCGGCAGCTACATGGAGGAGTAACAATTTGAAATTAACAGGAATTATATGCTTATGAGTAGAGAATTAGCATTAAACCGATTGCGGCAGTAGATTGAATGCATAGTAATTGTGAACTAACAGTTAACATCAGGAGGAAAAGAAGTGAGCAGATTAACCCTCCGACAATAGTCATCAGCTCGGATGAGGCGAAAGTTCCTTTATACACTTGGAGAAGCGAGAGGATAACAGAAAATAGCAGCGAGGAATAGATCATGGAACTGCCAGGAGCCGCCATGCTATCAGTCCTGTGTAAATTGCAATGGAGAAAGACAAATCAACCAATTTTACTTTGATATGACAAATCCATCAAATTCAGACCAAAATCTCGCACTTAATAACGACGTCCAGAGATCAGGCCTTCAATTATCGATGAAATATTGCCACAAAAAGAGAGAACAAAATTCATTCAAAAGGTGAAGAAAGAGAACAACGAAGATTTTGTAGTTAACGGACTGAAATTCTCCAAAAAAGAGCCAATTACTAGAAGCTAACTGAAGGGTCATAATTATAAATCAGAGATCTGAGAAGAATCTCACTATTCTCTTTTGCGACCTTGTTTGGATCAAGAAACCCACTCCCAGTTCTCTCGGCTCAGCTACGGTCAAGACGAAAGAGACGGAAGCGCTCTCGAAGGAAAATTTATTGATTTTTTGCGACCCTTCTGAACTTTTGCGATTACGAAGATCCGTTTCAGTTGTTTTACAGAATCAGTAAAAAGTTCGGTCTTTATTGTAATATTTTTTACAATCATCAACGTTGTTGGAAATTTCATGATTTTTTTACATTTTTAATAAATTTTCTATTCATTTTCATTTCAGATATGGATCATTTTATTTCTGATAATATTCGGAGTGATGATAAGTCAACCATTCATAATTTAATATTAATTGAATAAATCATTATCATTGTAATAAGCAACTACGCAACATATAGACAAACATATAAGCGTGGATCCGTATATCGGTGTCATAATTTTTGAATCATTCAGATTTTAAATAGAGGGGGGCTAATCCCACATTTCGTGAGATAAAAAAAAATATGACGCCAGCTGTCCAGCTCACATAGAAAAAGTACGGGAGCGGATGTATATTCAGATGAGCGTTTGGTTAAAGGGAAGGATCACTTGACACTTAGACAATAAATTTTCATATAAATAAAAAAATAAAAATAGAAAAAAATTATAAATATATTTTTCTACTTATAAATTAAGGTTGATTTAAAATTCATACAATTTTATTATTTAATAGTCCATCAAAGACTGTTAAATTGATATTGTTATAAGTTGTATGACATTTTGATGGTTTTTGATAGACTACCAACGTTAATAAAATTATATAAATTTAAATCATTGTCAATTTATAAATAAAAATATCTATAATTTTTTTCTATTTTTAAGAATTTTTATTTGAAAACTCATTTGTCAATGGATCCCTTTGAAAAAGATCTTAAAAATAGAAAAAAAAATATCATTTTAAATATAAATATTATTTACTTATAAATTGATAGTATTTAAATTTTTTTATAATTTTAATATCATTTGATAGTTCATCGAATTCATTAAATATAAAATTCAAATCGGTACTGATACAGACCGCCAAATGTAAAATCCATACTAAATCAATAAATTCTCAGAACTTATGAAAATTTACGAAATGTGTGTTTATACTGTATATATGTGTCCCTAAAGTTGCTCAGAAAGTGATTTTCTTTAATTGGACCTTAATACCCTTGATCTGTACAGCTATGAAGTTACAGAGCAAATTGGCTTTTTAAAAGAAACTGTTATAGGAAGACATTATGATCGATATACCATAAAACATAAAATTACACATACAAAATTCCAATTTTTTTTCTGCCACATCCCTCGTCAAGTTATTATAATTATTACTTTAATTTTTGGCAACAGTAAAACATCAGTAATTTCAAAGTGTAAAAAGTAACAATGGGAAAGAAGTTAACATACCTCTCATGTGGATCGCGCAAGACATTTTGCAGTTCCCTATGAGAAGGTATTTCTTCCCTTCTAATTCATGTTTTTACTAAAAATATATAAATAAAAATAAAAATCCCTGCTACATTCTATACTTTTGAACCTAAATCTTATGCAGCCTAATCAATGTTTGCATTCACATAGGAACACTTTAAATTCATATATTATGAACATAGATCAATAGGCATGTACATCATATCATAAGTGAAATTAATACAGAAACATACTATTTTAAAAAAAAATCACATCAGAAAAATTAAATTTGTCAAACAGAAAATAGTTCTAGATCAAAATTGCACGCAACAAAATGCTTTCACTCATCAAATCTTTGTAGCAAATATAAGTAATATGCATTCAATGAACTGCAAAATTATTACAAATGGTAAAAAAATGACAAGCGTTCACTTAATCACTACACTATAGTTCACAACATATATTTTCCCCATCTGATTTTCTTCTTGCCTTGTACAATGCCAGAACTAGTCATCAATGTGTATAATATCAAAGCAATCAAAGCAAATAAGATAAAAGCGTATCCGGTGAAAAAGTGGTACTGAGGAGGAATTGAACGTTTGGGCCAACTGTGGGCCTGATTTGAAGCGAATCATTTCTTATAATGAACAGTTTAGATGAAAGGAAATAATTTATTTTCTTTTCGGTAATAGATAGTACTGGAGTGTCAATTATTGACCCGACCCGATGGGTTAACCCGACCCGATCTGAACCCGAACCCGAACCCGACCTGAACCCGAACCCGACCTGACCATACATGAACCGAAGATAAATGGGTCGGGTATGGATTTATTTTTTTTACCCGAATCAGATCGGGTCAGGTACGGGTCAACCCGATCCGACCCGATTAATTATATTTTTGAAGTAATTTTGTGATTTAGTACTAATTAAAACTTAAATATACACTAATTATACACTAATTAAGATTAATTATAAATTAATTAATATTTTATTACTTAAAATTATATAAAAATAATTAATAAATATTTAATTATTTTACACGAGTCGGGTCGGGTCGACCCGTGACCCATTGGGTCGGGTATGGGTTAAGATTTTTTGACCCGAATTTAATCGGGTCGGGTCAAGAAAAATAATAAAATAATGTGACCCGACCCGAACCCGACCCGATCCGATCCATTGACATCCCTATCTTCAAATAAATTTTTCTAAGATTCTTTTATAAGAAATAAGGATTGTCAAAATAACCCATTGTCTAGACAATGGATCCCTCCCCGTAGTAAAAAAAAACAGCGTCATGCGACTTCTATAATTTTAATATATAAAGAGAGTTAAGTTTTCAAACTTTTCAAACATGTCAAATCATCAATTATCTCCACCATTAATTATGTTTAAATTTTTCATATTCTTGAATCTAATGATTCATATAAAATAATTTCTCTCTCCTCATTTGAAATAATGTGTGTAATGTACGTAAAGTGAAATTTAACTCTTAAAATATCTAATATTTTTTATATGATAATTTATAGATTATTATATATTTAATTATATTATTTATTATTATAGCAATTATTATTATAATTATCATTATTACTTAGCATTTAAATATTATGTCTAAATTTTCTTTAATGTAAAACTTTATTAAATATATTTAAAATTTTATATTATTAATTATTTATTTGAGGACTATATTATGACTAAACTCAAGTTTACAGCTCTAATAAATTTAATTTTCGAAAAAACTATTATTCTACGGTGCTTAATAACATTAGCTTATGTCATTCGTTCATTTTTTTTTCTTTTCAAAGCTATGCTCTTGGTAAAGGCAACATTTTACTTCACGGAAATGGTGTATATATCAATTTGATGCTTCCTATGCTAAATATGGGTCATAAACTCCCAATAAAATCTTTACTCCATGTTAGGTTTCTGTTCTCCTTAGCTATGCGCCCATGCCATATCAGAATATTTAAGACATTTGTTTTATTTAAAAAAAATTGAAGGAGTGGAGTATTTCTAAAGCATAGTAATAAATTTGGGATTTCAGAATTATTCGACGAGGACATGAATTTATGTTTTGGGTATAATTTGAAAATAGTTCGTTTCATATAATATAAATAAAATATATATTAAAATTTTTAAAATTTTAAAATATATTAAAAACTATAAAATTTTATTTAAAATAATATATAATATATCTTTTTCTCAAATAATTTGTGAATAAACGTTTTTTTGACCAAAAATGTATTATATATAAATTGCTTATTTTGTATTCAAAAATTGTCGAACTTTTAATCTTTTAATAGACATGATAAATAGAAAATAGTCAGATCTTACCCATCATAAGCAACCAATAATTCTGAGTTTGCTAAGCAATTCATGTGACTTATACATGATAGGTCGGAGACGTTATTTTGAAAGAAAGTGTTCACTGATAAAAACACGTGAATCAATGATCTGGGCCATCTGGCTACAATATAGAATTATTGACAGAGGTAAAAAGAAATGATAATGTTATAATATTTGAATAATATTTAGTAAAGTAGTTCTTAAAATGATTGAATGAGACAATATTAGATTTTATTTTACACAAGATATTATTTTTGTTTTTAATATATTTTATTTTCTACTTAAAAAGTTTGACAAGAGATGCTTATTTTTTTAATTTATTTATTTTGAAATGACTCAAGTTAGAATTGATTGCATAGTTATATTTTTATTTCATACTAGTAAAATAGATATGTGTTTGTATAAACGGAATGAGTTTATATATTTATAAATGATAATAAACTAAGCAATACATTAGTATTATTCGTTAGCACCCGTTACCGTTTCGTTAACCGTTTATTTTAACGGGTAAGGGTAGGGTATGGATAAGTCTAATTTTAATGGGTAAGGGTAGGGTATGGGTAAGTCTAATTTAAAATGGGTATGATAATGAAAATATCTCCATCCGATCCGTACCGTACCCATTGACACCCCTAGAAATAAGGTTCGGCCCTAGCCAGGATCGATTCAATCTCCATCCCAGGCCGACAATGCTCTCGAGTTTCTGATTAGATCGGTTCGATCATTTTTGGAGGATATTCCAAGAATCAAGGTGAATCTTACAAGATACAAGATCAAAGTGAATCTTCCAAGAAGAGGATATTTGTTGGAGGAGAGAGAAGAACAAGGAAGAAATTTTTTAATTTTTTTTATTTCTTCTATGATTTTCATGGCTTGTATCTGTTGATCTCTCTCCTCCATGAGAGAGAGTAGATATATTTTAGGGTTTAGACATAAAACTTGAAACTTGATGTTTTAATCATACTTGCTTTGTTATTTTGTGCTATTTTTGGGTTTTTCTTGATGTTAAGGGTCGGTTTTTCTCCAAAAAAGACTATTGATTATTTTGGATAGAAATTAGGTTTTTCAAGGAAGAGAAAGAGGATATTTGTTAGAGCAGAGAGAAGAACAAGGAAGAATTTTTTTAATCTTTTTTTATTTCTTCTATGATTTTCATGGCTTGTATCTGTTGATATCTCTCCTCCATGAGAGAGTAGATATGTTTTAGGGTTTAGACATGAAATTTGAAACTTGATGTTTTAATCATACTTGCTTTGTTTGTAAATTATTTTTGTGAATGAATTGATTGTGCATGAACTAAAATGATCGATGTTTATATTAGTAATCCACTTAGGATTAGAAGCCTAAGTAGTATAGATTTGTAGTGCAAACGATATTGAATTGTATATATATTTTAGAGAATTATTTAGATTTCTAACCAAAATCTGATGGTTTTTTGACCATAAAAGCGATATCTAACTCTAGATGATGAACCTAAGCGTAAAGTCTAGATTAGTTGAGATTTTTTCGAACATTTAGAGTATTAACTGAATGGACCTAATCGTGAACAATTGGTCTTTGAATTGTTTAGAATTACCAGAACTTCATGGAATTTTAATTAGAAATAACGATAGACTTAACCGTGAAGTTTGCTCTAATTAAGGTACGGTACTAACCCCTAATTAGGATCTTTGCACTAAATTTGATGATAACCCCTCATAAATTAACAATAAAACATAGAATTAGTATGATTGATGGTCAAGTGGATAGGTATGCCAAAACCCTAAACTTCCTTAATCTCTAAGAAATTCTAAAATTAGTTCAGATTATTTATTTAATTTAGGAATTGCTTAGTTTAGTAACATTTTTAGAAATTATCTTTATTGGTAATTTAATCAGTTCTTTGAGGTTCAACATCTAAATATTACACAATAAATCGTACACTTGTGACTTTCTCTTATGTGAATTAGGTTATTAAAATTATCAGTTTGAAAATATCACAACAACATAGACTTCTCAAAATTATATTACTAACAGGATACGCATGAATGTTGCCTTAAAGTACCAATGTTTGTCAATGTGGACTGAAACATCTAATGGGAAAGTCAAAATCCCTTAGCTTAGTCAGTTTATTGCCCATGAAGTGGAACAAGATTAATAATAAGGACTTATCATTTTGGAATTTGGGTTTTGAATCATTAATGCTTTAGCTGTTTAGCATGATTGGAGCATGGTGTTCACTACAACATAGGTGCTTGATTTGTCCTTGTAAAAATTTAACTATGCCATCCTTAAAAGTAAGATCTTTCAAGGAGAGAGCTTAAATTTACCCACCATAGTTGGAGAGAGAGCAGGCACCCCGAGAACAATGTGCGGAGGGAGACCTGGAAAATTGCAATTGGTCTTATTTCTTTTAAGAAGACAGATAAGGATCTTCTTAACATTGAGAAAAAAATATTTAAAAGGAGGTTAATTACCAGTCGATGAAAAACGACTTTAAAGAAAAAACTGCATCAGAAATAAAAACAAAATCCGATTAAGACAAAAGGGAATTGATGAGAAAAGATCTAATTGGGACAAACCAAATTCACTTACCTTGTATGCTGATAGATCCGGTCCATTTACTGATGCTGGTGATAAAGGTCTGTACAAGGAAAAATAAAATCTTCATTCTTGATATATAGTACATTTAGTGAACTGGATCAACTATGATAAAAAATGGTGAGATAAATGGAAATTAAGATAGAAGCATGCCTGATGGTGATGCATCTGGTAATACCAATCAATGAATTCCTCCCTCGAGACAGCCTACATGTTGAAGATTATATATATAGTACTTAAGTGCAGGATGCCGCAATAATGTCTGAATCATGATAAATCATAGAAAATCACTATATAGTCTCTTATATTTTGTCCAGAATAAATCATAATTTGAAATCAAGTTCACTGGTCTTCAAACCTGTGCGGTATTTTTTATCCTTTCAGTTTTCTTCAACTACTTATATAGAGAGTTTTTGCAGCAAAATTGTCATGTTGTTCAATCTTTATGTTTTGACAGAAGAATCAAAAATTCCATTATGGATGCAATATAAAAAAGACCCCACTTGCTCCTAAACTATTGCAATTACTGGTTCAGACAGGGATAGAACTTTCAATTTAGTATTTTTTTTTCTTTGAACATAAGTCCCCACTGAATTAACTAGGGACAGAACTACCATGAAAACTCTGAAAAACTGAAGGTCTTAAATCATCCTCAAAATGTTAATGATTACGCTGGATATAAAAGTCAGCGTCCATTTTAACAAAATTTCATGAATCCTGGTTCAAAAAGGATCGCGCCACAAACAGAGAACATAATATGACAAGAGCACAGGGATTCACCCCAGGAGAAGAGATCGTATATTCGCCATTGTACTTCAATTCACTCCGCCTCCTTAATATCCAAAGTGGCCTTCACAGGTCAGCAATAGTTTATTTTAGTTTCTAAGAAGAATCGTATTAAAAAGAACAAACCGGAAATTCCAAATGATAAATCAGGTAGATCAATTCTAGCGAGAGAGAGGAGGAAAGGGGGGCAAGGCTTTGGAGGTGGGAGCGGGAGAGGGGCGGAGCGGGTGGAGCTACCAACATGCAAGGTCCGATTCAATGGGCGATCAGAGCGGAGGAGAAAAGAAGGTAGAAGTGTAATACTGGAAAGAACAAACGATTCGTCGATTCAGATGATCGGATCCGAATCTTCTATCTTCGTTAGCCCACCGGAGAGAAAACCCGCTGCATGTACCGCTGATCCGTAACCAACTTTCACACTCCTAATAATTAGAGTGTGATTTAGAGGAAGTTGGTTGAAATTATTTAATGAAAATAAGATTTTTTTTGAGTAAATTAGAGTAACTAGAATAATTAGGATACAAGAAAGACAAGTCACTGAACAAATCAGGAAAATAACTAATAAATAATTCTTTATTTTATTTTTTACGTAATAAAATTACAATGAAAAATGAGTTTATATAAAGAATTATCTCATCTAACTTTCAAATATTACTGATTATCTCCACTAATTGTCTATAGTAATATCTCTTATATAAATATTCTAGATTATAACATTCTCTATCTCTTTAAACAATTCTTGTCTTCAAGCATTTAAAAATAAATAAAAATAAAATATTAGACTTTAGAGGTGACCTCCTAGCCCAAGAAAAAAATGAACAAAGAAAATATTAGAGTTCGGAGATGATCTTTTTGCCCAAAAAAATGAACAATCAGTAAATTTGACTTTAGAGGTGGTCATCTTGGTTAAAAAGGATACGACCCAATAATGTTATTCCCCCTCAAAGGAAATGTGTCGTCATATGAATTAATTTTCTTAAATCATCATAAAGGAGTGTAGGCTTGATGAATGACACATAAATTGAAATGGGTCTTTGTATGAAATTCTTTGTAGGGAATTTATTATTGGAACCTTATATTGGATTGAGTGTGGCAAGATATTGAACGAGTCTTAATCATCTTGGTGAGTAGAGTCTTGATCATCTTGATGAGTTGAGTCTTGATAATCTTGCTTGAATGTGATTTTTTTATCAATTGAGTCTTGATTGTTATGATGAGTAGAGTTTTGATCTTCTTGCTCGAATTTATAATCGTCATGTGTCTGGAATTTAAGTTCCTCAATTGATTTGACTTATAAATTCACATTTTTTATGAAATCATATGTTGCTTTTATCTTATCTATCGCATTGACCAAAGACTCAGTTAATCTTTTGAAAATGTTCATTAATAAGAAATACTTGTACTGCATTGACTTCTCTTGATGATAAGCTAAATATTTATCCACTCACTTCATAAATAGCTCGATATTCATCAATTATTATTAGTTGTTTGCACAAATCATTACATAAGTGATAGTGATTTGTGTCTTTACAAATGAATAAATCGCCAAAATTTCATAAAATCGTACCTTTTACACATGTATGTTTTTTTTTGCATTTGAGTTCATAATATTCTTAAAATAATACTCTTTTCTCAAATAACGCAAAGTACCTTCTCCATATATTTTGAGCTAAACCTTTGAATATTCTTGATTTGAGTCGAAGAGAATAAGATAGCAAGTCACTAATAGCACCAGATTTTTTTTTAAACACAAAATCTTTTTGTTCATGCACAACTGTCAACTAAGAATTCGTAATTTGTGCTTATGAAATTCACAGGTCTGGACTAGTGGAAAATCATATCAACAGGCCCAATCAGAAAGAACTAGACTTCTCAATTTTAATAATCGATCTTGCTCCGTTTCCCCTAAAATCTGTAAACGAGCTAACTCATTAATTACTTCAAATTCAAAAGTTTTGGCTTAAAATTGGTTTATTAAATTAACAAGTTAACCGACATGGCTCATTAAGACTCATTATGACTAATTTAATAATTAATACTATTTTTATAATATTTTATATTAAAAATTATTTAAAAATTATTAAAATAACTAATGATAAAATATTTTACATAATTTTATATAATAATTTAAGCACATATCATATTATAAATTATTTACTATACTAAAAATCTATAATAAAAATATATAAATAATTAATATTAATAGTTTAACGAGCCTAGCAAGTCAAGCTGGCTTAAGCTCAAGCTTGGCTCATCAACATAACAAGCTTAACAAACCGGCTTGTTAACAGCTCGATCCAATAACGAGCGAGCCAATAGCTAGTAGATCCCGAACGAGTCACGAGCCACGAGTTTTTTTGCCAGCCCTACCCCCCTTTTCTACTTGTCTGGCTCATGCGTGATTCTCACTCTACCACTAGTTTGAGTCGACAATGTTGTTGCAGCCTATTGGTGCGCAAATCTCGATCATCCACTGACAAGAAGAGATGATGTTGTCGTGGCCTGTTTCCGATGAAGCACCGAGTGGGGCTGCACTTGACCGAGGTTGCGACTTGTCTCGACAAGATTAGACGATGCCTCAAACATCGTGTGATGCTGTAAGAGGACGATATGCTCGACTTGAGTCTGGTCGGTTTGAGCTTCAGATGAGATAGATGGCGGCACAAGGAAGAGGTGTCGTCAAAGGATAGGATGAAGATGATGGCAGGAACCGGTTAGGAAATACAACCCAAATTTGGTAATTTCTTGAAATCAGCAGTGCATAATAGTAAGAGACAGAGGCGCAAATGGTCAATGGCTTTGATGCCAATTGTCACACTTTTAATTTGAATTGGAGTGTGATTTAAAGAAAGTTGATTGAAATTATTTGACAAAAATGAGATTTCTTGAGTAAATGGAGTAAATTGGGATAATTAGGCGTGCAACCTTTTTCGCGTCTTTCACCACTGGGAAAAAAAAACTTGCGATGAATTTCAGAAGAATGACACAAAGATCTCTCTAAATGTGCATTGGAGTATATTTATATGAATTTAGAATGCACATTTTAAGGTTTTTAGAGATTGTGGGATTTTAAGATTCCAATGGGGCGCAAGCCTCCATTGTTAATTACCCCGGGCTTTGAACCCGAGGAACATCTTATTAAGAAAGGAAAAATAAACATAATAGCTATGAAATTTTAAGTGGTTGCTATGAGTAAGGACAGTGAAGATATGAACTTTCAAGATAGTCTACACCTGGTGAACCTCAATTAATGACAGTTCAGACCACGAGTCTCGATTAATGACAACTCAGACCATGAACCTCGATTAATGTCAGCTCAGACCATGTGAACATCAATACGCAAGATGTGAAGTTTCAAGCGCTATGCCAGCTCAGCATCAAGGATTGGTTATCAAAAAGACAGAGAAGATTTTGATTGTATTTAACTGATCTTCTAGATCATGAGCATTAAGTGTTATGCCAGCTCTTGGACCTAAGCATTCAGATATCTCGATGATCCATATAGTGATACTGAATGGTTCTCGAGATACGAGATATTGAGTTAAGGCTCCTTACCAACTCAAATATTAAGATTAAGGTGAATCTTCCAAGATATATGATGTGAACGCAAGCGCTCTGTCCACTCAACATCAAGATCTGATAAATCAGAAAGACATGATTTGGCCCCTTTTTGGTCTTTATTGATCTTCTAAACTATGAATTTGAAGCGTTGCGCCAATTCATAAATCTAGGCGTTCAGAGTCTCGATGATCCATATAGAGACTTGAATGATTTTCGAGATATGAGACTTTGAGTTAAATCTCTGAAGCTTGAAAAAACTTCAACTCAAATATCAAATAAGATCAAGAATTGATTTTTTTGCTTTTTATTTAAGAAGATGAGAAAAACGTGGAAGATAGAGCTTGATTTATTTTTATTTTTTAATTGAATTTTATTTTATTTGATAGGATGATGTACTCTTTTATTTTCCCCTCATTATTTCTCTCTTTTTTACTTGTGTTTTATTTTATTTTATTTATTTGATATTTAAATTTATTTGGCCTTGAATGTTGAGTGCCATTTTTTATTTATTTTTATTTATTTTTATTTCTATTTTAGATTAAGATTGATTTAATTTTAAAATTTAATTTTCTTTTATTTGATAAGAAAAATACAATAAAATATACTTTGAAGAATCTACTTAAGAAAATACTTCAGAAAAATTATGAACCTTTTAAGGAAGATATTTTTGGAACAACTTTTATTTTTATAATCTTTTTATTTAAGACTATTTTAAATGAGTTTTAAAAGGATTATTTATTCAACAGAAAAATAAACTAGAATATATATATATATATATATTTCTATATATTATCTTGAAAAGATTTTTTTAGAATATTATTTTTTATATTTTAAAATAAAAATATTAGTATCATATCACTCCAAAACTCGACACACACAGGTTTTTCAAGCCGGCACCAAAATTTAAAAGAGTTATATGATTTATTTGAAGGAAAAACTTATTTTTCTATACATTTAACAAAATATTTAGTTTTTATTTTAGAAAGATTAACACACATCTCTTTCAAGCCGGTACTAGTATTATAGAACTTTAAAACCCGACACACACAGTTTTTTCAAGCCGGCACCAAAACTTCAAAGAACTTTTATATTATTTTATATTTTTATGATTATAATGACTATAACTCTTAACACAAACTCCTAATATGAAGATTAACAAGAATCAACCAGAGATAGAGGGGATTGAGGATCGAGAATAATCTAGTAAAAGAAACAGAAAAAGAAGGGAAAATAGCAGGAAGTCGGCCACTGCCAGCTGAGCATATGGTCGATTGACATTCCAAAATTTATTTAAAATAGTTGAAAAGCTTCAAATGCTATGGAAATTTATAAAAAGATGCACTATTATACTAAAGATATGTTCATAAAATTTATTTGATTACTTATTTACAGAAAACTGAAGAAAAACATGAATTATTGAACTGAAGAAAAACCAGTTTGAGATTTAAAAATTCATTCTAAAATATCTAAGAAGCTCCAAATGCTATGAAGATTTATGGCAAGATATATTATGATTCTAGGAATATGTTTATAAAGTTTATTTTTGGACTTATTTATAAAAACTTGAGAAAAAAAAACGAAAAGTGATGAACTGTTGTCAGCTGGTACAAACAGTCAGCTGAAGCTTAGAAAATACTTCAAAAATGTAAATACAATTCCAAAAATTCTCAAATATTTACAGAAGATGCTTTCATATGTTAACTATGAATCAATAATCTTAGATATGCATGTTTTATTTAAGAAGATGAGAAAAACGTGGAAGATAGAGCTGCTGCCAGTATCAGTAAAACTGGAACAGCAAATCTATTATGAAAAGTGCATTTCTTTATGCATGACATGCATATATTTATATACAGGAGCATGAATCTAAGTACGAAACATTATTTTATGCATTTACTTTTTTTTTAACTTATTTTGAATTATTTCGTATTTACTTCAGATCAGGAACAGAGGAAGAAACTGGTTCCAGTTCCAGCGCTTGAGTCTAATTGCTATTTTAAAATTACTTTAAAAATAGATATGAAACTCCAAATGCTACATGATTTGACTGGAGGATGCATCATGCTTCTAAAAAGGTATCTATGAATTTTATTTGATGACTTTTATTTGAGAAAGATGAGAAAACAGATATTTTTATGTTATTGTCAGCTGATCTACTAAACAACTAACTGATGCTTTGGAAAAATTGCATAAAATGAAATAAAACTTCATAAAAGAAAAATTATTTGCGAGGAATACTAGAAATATGTTTACTATATGATTTTAAAAGTTATTAGACAATCCCAACGAACCTCATCCCCATTTCTGACTATATCAGATCTTAAGCTCATTTTGCCGACTTTTCGCACAACAAAGGGATTCATTGGCTTTACTTCTGATTTATTACATACACAAGTTTTAACTTACGTGAAATTGAGTTTGCACTGCAAGTCTAAGCCAAAAGAACAAAGAAATGGAGAAAAGATGGCAAGAAGCTCCGAATCCAAAGAAAAGAAACAGAAAATTAAAACAGAAAGTAGGGCTTGAAAAGCATCTATTTTATTGATTTCATTTGCGATTACATGATTACAAGTTTCTTATCATGCATCAAAACATTGAAAGGTAACTACCTAACCTAAACTTGAATCTTGAGCAGTGGAGATGAATTAGCGTGGTGTTATGAAATTCTGGTTTTTATTTGAAGTTTCTCGAACTATGCTTCTTAAGTCAGAACAGAAAAAAATAGTTTTGGTTGTTAATCTCTTTCTCAGGGTTTTTCTTGCTAGTATTTCAGATGTGAGGGAGGAGAGGGCTCTCTAATCTGAGGCACAGGGCTTCTTTTTTATAGGAGTAGGCTGGGGTATGCTGAGCCGAGGTGTAATTTTGCATAAACAGCTTCAGCGATGCTCTATTCTTCCTCATATAGCCGTGTGACACGTGTTCAGGTCGAGAGGCAACTCACATGAATGAAACATGACCTGCTAGTGTGTTGGTTTAATCTTAGGCGTTGAATTCATCTTATGGCCATGGTTGAGACAGCAAGGCATCTCTAGCTATGGAATTGATCTCCAAATATTCTTTGTGCAGGATTGGCACACAAGATTACTCTTGTGATGCTGCCAAGTGTGTCCTCATTTAATCTTAGCCATTGCAGAGTGCCATTAGGTATAGAACCTCATTAATCGGGTTTGTGGTTGGGTCAAAGTCGCACACCCGATATTTATTTCATACCAGCAACTGATCCAATAGTATCGTGGGACCCACACAATACTCTCTGACCTATAACGGTCCAAATCGTCAATTTGATCTATAACGGTCCAAATCGTCAATTTCGCTTCTACACTCGATATCTTTCTCCTCGGGTGCGAGTGTCACACGGTGCACCATTTTGAAAATATTTTTTTCCCTGACCTCTCCTTGGTGAGTGCTTTCGAACGATGTAAGGGTTGAACTTAATTCGGAGCATTTCTCACTTTGCCATTTTTGTTCTCTTACCAGGGAGGAAGAAATCAGGGAAGGGGTGAAATCAGGAGGGAGCCAGGGAAGGTTCAAAGCACTTAATACGAATCTCGATGTAAAATCAACGGTTATATGATCTTGGTGCACATACACCATGCTTATGCTAGTAGGGCCGGACCAGTGAACCAAGTTCATATTATTCCCTTTCTCTTTCTTCCTTTGAATAAGCTTGGCATATATGATTTCATGTAGACCACTAACTCATGACATTAATAGATGGGGCTTATAGCAGATTTGGTCCACGCACTCAATGAGCTCCCCTCCCATTAATTCCGAATCTCATCAATATTTTAGGATTTTGAATTTTCTTGAAGGATTTCTTTACAAAAAATTAACCAAATTTTGTACAAAAATCCTATAAATCATGCCAAATTTTATGGTATTTTTTATTCCCCATTTTGCCTCTTGATTAATCATCAATTAATTATTTTTAATGCCTAATTAATCGATTTAATTATATTGATTCTTGAATTTTCCTGACTTTTATAACTCTAAAATATCAAATAAGATAAAGAAATTCTCAGTGTTTTATCAAGAACTCAATTCTTACATAAAATTTGAATTTTGAAATCTGACATTTTGATGAGGTTTTCGATTTGAATTTTTCGGGTTTTAACAATTAATTCTTTTTTTGAGAATTTCTAATTTCTTTCAATTTTATCCCCAATTAATTCTTGATCAGGGCTTTTTGGGTCTCTGTCGGGCTTAATGGGTCTTTTGAGGCTTTTCGAGAATACTAGGCCTCTCGGAGCTGACCCGATTCTTCAGATTTTCTTTTGCACTATTCCTTGACTTTTTAGAGGTAAATATTAGGATACAAGAATGGTAAGCCGCTAGACAAGCTAGAAAAATAACTAACAAATAATTCTTTATTTTATTTTTCAAATAACAAGATTATAATGAAAGATGAATTTATATAGATAATTATCTCATCTAACTTCCAAATATTGCTAATTATCCTCACTAATTATCTATAATAATATCTTCAATACAAATATCACCAACCAATCTAGTATTAAGGCAGTAATCCAAATCGAAGCAAATATATAACATTTTTTTAGAGAAAAGTGGCAAGAAGCCATCGGTTTTCATTGAAACCAAAAGCATAGTTCAGAGACAAAAAAAACATCAAATAATTGATACTTTTAAGTCCCAATAGTGTTCAGACAAACAATCACCTAACTATTACAAAATAAGCCTAGAACCTCAGCAAATTCACTTTCAAAACAAGAAACAAATACGAAATAAGCATATCACACAACTATAGATTACCAAGCAAGTCAACGCAGATAAAAAGAACCTACGAAGCGATTTGTAGCAACTAAAACCACCTACCATCAAAATCAATTATTTCTCATCCAGACATTAGACTGGTGATCACCTGAATCTCCTCTGCCTCGACCAAATCTCCCTCCTCTGTGCACAAAACCCCAACCTGAAAAGGAAGATCGTCTACCCCCTAGGGCAATAGTAAAGTGAGATTAAGCATTTGAGAAGCATGTCGAGCTGTACACCAAAAAGTACATAGATGGATAATACGTAAACCTAATGATCTTATGGAAGATATAACAGAACCTTGAAAGAGAACTTTGTTTCTTTCAAGCCAAATAACCCAACAAATAGCACTACGGATCAATTCAACCAATAATTTATCCTTTAATGGAATACATGAGTCAATCAACCATATATCATCCAATACTAAACCGTCAAAAGTAAAAGAATTGTATTGAGCTATCCAGCACCAAATTATTTTTATAAAATGACAAGAGACAAAAAAATGATCATGGTTTTAAAACAACCACAAAAAACACAAGAAATATCTCATTGTCGTCCTCTCATAAGTAGTTTATCTTTGGTAAGCACTTTTTTCCTAAGCAACCACATGAATATTTTAATTTTCAAATAATATCAAACTCATGATTAATTACACCACCAAAATCTAACCGCTCATATAATGAATGCACCGTGAAAATACTAGAGACATGCCATCTCCAAATATTGATATCAAAAATAGAAAAAGATAAAGTAATATTGGCTAAGTCAGTAGAAAGAGGATTCCACTCTTATAATAAAGCACCTACTAATTATCTTTTACACTCTAATTGTAAGGTACCATTAACAAAAGTATTAGCAACTATAATTGTAGGTTTTAGCACTACAGAATTCAAAAGAGGATAAGTACAACTAAGAGCATAACCCTGATGCCACTTATCAATCCAAAATAAAATTATACTGCCAAAACCTATTTTTTTATTAAAATCTAAATTAACTAAATCTTTGTCCTTACGAATATTTTTCCAAAAAAGAAAATGTTGACTATAGAGATAGAATACTTGGCCTGAATAACAATTTTCCATTGACCTTGAACCTTAGGGTCTTGAAATCTCACCATCCATTTTGCCAATAAGACAGTATTCATTATTTTTAAATCAAGCACCCTTAATCCACCTTGGGATTTACTCTTGCACACAACATTCCAGGAAACTAAGTGATATTTTTTTTCCTTGTAGAATTATCCCCATACCACAAGAATATTTTTCTAATTCTATCAATTTCATACCTAACATGAGTTGATAATCTATATATAGACATCCAATACAAGGGAACACCTAAAATAATAGAATTCAAAAGAGTTACTTTATCCCCCATAGAGAGTAATTTACCTTTCCAATTTTATGACTTTTTTTCCAATTTTTTCAATCAAAAAGTTCCAATGTTCAGCTTTTTAATTTCTTAAAATGTAAAGGAACACCTAAGTAAGTAATTGACAAAGATGAAATTTTACATTCTAAAATATCAACGAGATTTGCACCTTCCTCAAAGAAAATATTCAGAGGAACCATTTTACATTTGTCAAAATTAATTTTTAGACCAGAGAGATCTTCAAATGCAACTAAAATCCATTTTAAAACCTCAATATAATGAGGTTTAGCCTCTAAAAAAAGAAGAGTGTCATCAACAAAATAGAGATTAATCAATCCTGGAAAATTGCCTATATCACCTAAACTTTTTAAATAACCTTTTGTTCTAGCATTATCTAAAAGAATATTGAGAACATCAGCAACTAAATCAAAAAGGAAGGGAGAGAGAAGATCCCTTGTCTCACTCCTTTTTTATATTAGAAATAAGCACTCAATTCTCCATTAAAATTAATGCAAGTCTTACTACCATTTAATACATTAGTAATCCATTGTATCCATTTTGAACCAAAGCCCCTACCTACAAGAGTTTCAAGTAAGAAGTCCCAATAAACTCTATCAAAAACTTTTTCAAAATCAATTTTAAATAAAACACCTTTAGTTTTTTTTATTTTTCTAACTTGGTGTAACACTTCATGAGCACAAACAACATTATTCATAATATAATGACCTTATATATATATTGTTTGTGAATGATCTATTAAACTATCCATAATAGTAGCTAATCTATCAGCTAATAATTTAGTGATGATTTTAAAACTATAATTAATAAGTCTAATAGTCCTAAAATTAGTTATAAGGTTTTCTTCAGTTTTTTTAGGAATCAAACAGATAGAAGCTAAATTGAGTTTTGAAACATCTAATTGATTAAAATAAAAAGCATTAACAAGCTTAAAAATGTCTCTAAAAACTAAGTCCCAAAAAGATTGATAGAATTGGAAAGAAAAACCATCTCGACCTGGTGCTTTGTTAGGATCACATGAAAAAATGACATGCTTAATTTCCTCTTCATTAAAAGGAGATTCTAAAAAGTTAATTTGTTCTACTATAATATGAGTGTATGAATCCCAAAAGTTTGATTGTAGAGAAATAGTTTTAGTTGTAGTAATATCAAGTAAATTACGATAGAAATCAGTTGTATGTTTTCTAAGAATATTTTGGTCAAAAACCATAGAGCCCTCAATTTCTAAGGAAAAAAATATAATTCTTCCTTTTATTATTAGAAGCCGCGGTGTGAAAAAACTTAGTATTTGAATTACCCTCCAAAAAGCACTTTAATCTAGAGCGTTATTGTCAATACTGCTCTTCTTCTAAGTATAATTTATCTAATCCAATCCAATCCTAGAGTTTTGAAATGCTATTAATTCATACTCAGTCAAAACTCTTTCCTCATGTAATAAGTGTAACATATCAAGTTCAGATTGAAAAGCAATCATATTCTTACTTTTTAAAGCTCTTAAATTAATTGACTAACCTCTAAGTTTTTTTCTTATAAAATAAAGTTTTAATCTCCATTGCTCACCAAAATCAACAAGAATGATATATGAGTTCCACCAAATAGTAAATATTCTTATAAACCCTCCTGTTGTAACCATGTTTTATCAAATTTAATATGAAAGTGAGAATTAAAAAATATTAATTGCAGTACCACTAAAGATTTATGATTAGATTGAATAAGAGGCAAAACCTTTACTAAACAAGTATTAAAATGATTACACCATTCTACTGAACCAAAAAATCTATCAAACAATGCAAATGAACTAGAATTAATTGATCTTGATAGAATTTGTACGCCCTAGGATGATGGTATTGAAAGTTCAAGAAGGTGCAAGAATGTAAAGAACCTAAGGTAGAAATATATAAATCAATTTGGGGCTTAATGTTCAAGTGTAATGGCAGCGGAATACGATTTAAAACAATTCAATTCTCACAAGAATATAACAATCAAAGAAACGTGAGAAAAAAAGTAAAGATAAAGCAAGAACACAAGATGTAACGGAGTTCGGCTTCAACAATGTCTACGTCTCCGGGACCCTCAACCTCTAACAATTGAGGTTGAGCCGATATATTTAAAAAGAGTTTTTTCACTTGTAGAACTTGATCCCTTACAAAAATGGGCTGCCAAGCCTATCAGTAACAAGAATGAAAACACACTCAAAAGGGTGAGTGACAACACACTCAAAAATGATGAGTGACAACACACTCAAGAAAAGGTGAGCACTACAGCTCAAAAGAATGTTTTTAAGAAGATCACGAAGGATCAAGTTGGGAGAATAGAGAGAAGCAAGATTGAGCTTGGACAAAGATTTTGCTAATTGAGTGTATCAATCTCTTGAATTATCTCTCTCACTTTGTATATGGCTAGTAAGCTCTCTGAAGTAATGATTTAGCTAGATTAGTTAACTCAACTCATCAGATCATTTTTCTGTAAGAGAGGTGATCCTTTTAAAATAGATTTCCTGAAGAAAACTCTTTTTCGGCATGAACCGTTATAACGGTTTATGAATCGTTATAACGGTTTAGAAAGAATAGTCGTTGGATCAACTGAGCTGAAACGTTATAACGATTTATCAAATCGTTATACGTTTCCCAAATCGTTGTAACGATTACTGAATCGTTACATAACGATACACTCTGGTTTCTTTTAGAATATTTCTGTCTTAAAATATTTTTGAGTATAAAGATGAACCGTTATAACATTTACTGAATCGTTATAACGATTCCCTTGACAGATGCAATTTTCTTGTTGTTTAAGCTCAATTTATCTTGATCAATTCAACCCAGTTTGAATCTAACCAAACATAAGCCTAATGCAGTCTTGATTAAGCTATTATATCCCAGCACTAGTCTTAGTTCTTGTGTATTAGTCCATTTGCATGTTAATCCCTGCACAAAACTCAAACAAGGCAAATTGTAAAATTCAAGATTGTTTTGCAAATCGACAAATCAAAGAAGATGTTAAGTGTAACAGATCTAGACCAAGTAAATCTTCTACTGGACAAAGAAAATTCATATAATTCTAAATGGGAAATTAAATTATTAAATTTCAAACTAGTATAGAATTCAAAAGTTTTTCCACATTTTTCTATTCTTTTCCTAATCATATTAAAGTCACCACAAATCAATCAAGAGATAAAATTTAAGTTATAAAGTGATAGAAATTGAACGTCCCTAAGGATGTTGGTATTGAAAAGTCAAGATAGTGCAAGAATGTAAAGAACCTAAGGTAGAAATGTATAAACCAATTTGGGGCTTAATGTTCAAGTGTAATAGCGGCGGAATACGATTTAAATCAATTCAATTCTCACATGAATATAGCAATCAAAGAAATATGAGAAAAAAAAGTAAAGATAAAGCAAAAACACAAGATGTAACGGAGTTCGGCTTTAACAATGCCTACGTCTCCGGGACCCTCAACCTCTAATAATTGAGGTTGAGCCGATATATTTAAAAATAGTTTTTACACTTGTAGAACTTAGTCCCTTACAAAAATGGGCTGCCAAGCCTATCGGTTACAAGAGTGACAACACACTCAAAAAGGTGAGTGACAACACACTCAAGAAAGGTGAGTGACAACACACTCAAAATGTGAATGACAACACACTCAAGAAAAGGTGAGCACTACAGCTCAAAAGAATGTTTTCAAGAAGATCACGAAGGATCAAGTTGGGAGAATAGAAAGAAGTAAGATTGAGCTTGAACAAAGATTTGGCTAATTGAGTGTATCAATCTTTTGAATTATCTCTCTCACTTTGTATATGGCTAGTAAGCTCTCTGTAGTAATAATTTTGCTAGATAGATCAAATTTCAACTCCTCAGTTAATTTTCAGTGAAAGAGGTGATCATTTTAAAATATATTTTCTGAGGAAACTATTTTTCGGCCTGAACCGTTATAACGATTTACGAATCATTATAACGGTTTAGAAAGAATAGCCGTTGGATCAACTGAGCTGAAACGTTATAATGATTTATCAAATCGTTATATGTTTCATGAATCGTTGTAACGATTACAGAATCGTTATACGTTTCCCAAATCGTTATAATGATTAATGAATCATTACATAACGATACACTCTGGTTTCTTTGAGAATGTTTCTGCCTTAGAATATTTTTTAGTATTAAGATGAACCGTTATAACGATTCACTGGGCAGAAGCACTTTTCTTGTTGTTTAAGCTCAATTTATCTTGACCAATTCAACCCAGTTTGAGTCTAACTAAACCTAAGCCTAATGTAGTCTTGATTAAGCTCTTATATCCCAGTACTAGCATTGATTCTTGTGCACTAGTTCGTTTGCATGTTAATCCCTGCACAAAACTCAAACAAGGTAAATTATAAAATTCAAGATTGTTTTGCAAATCGACAAATCAAAGAAGATGTTAAGTGTAACATAAAGATATTCTAATTCCTTTAAAATAGCTCTCTTAGCATGAATTGTAGGACCATAAACAACAGTAAAGTACCATTCAAAAGAATCATTCTTATTTTTAAAATATACAGTAACAGAAAATTTAAGTATAAAAGTATCTAGAACACTATAAAAGGATTCATTTATACCAACAAGAATACCACCTTTATTACCTTGAGAAGGTTTAAAAATCCAATTAGAGATAGAGGTACTAAGAAAATTAAGAGTTTTAGAAGGTAGAGATTCAAGTTTAATTTCTTAAATGGCTAATATATCAATATGATGATCCAATATATAATCTTTCAAAAGCCTTTTGTCTTTGAGATTTGCCTAATCCTCTACGGTTTCAATAAAAAATATGCATAAGAAAATACAAAAGAAACAAAAAGCACTAGAAAGAAGAACAGAATAAACCTAAACTGAAAGCTCTAAAATCTCATCACTAATATCTACTAAAGTCCTATGTTGATCATCTGCTACAATAACATTTTTTTCCTGTATATCCTTAACTATTTTCATAAATCTTAATTTCAATAAAGTTCTAAATTTATTAACAACATTAATTTTAATATCATCTTGAGTACCTAAAGAAAATTCTATATTTTTAAATAACAAAATAACTTCAGCATCACTAAAATTAATAAAAGAAAAATTATCTAATAGAGAAGCAGTACCTAAAACAGGCCTAGAAGATGTTGTACCTTTGATAGAACTAGTGCCAATTGCATATTTTTGTTGTAACCTAGAGTTGTGTTTGGGTTCTTGAACTACCTTACGTTTGTCATTATCCTCTAGATCAGCATATACCACCATCTATTGGGAAGCAACATTGGCTTCCTAAGGATCCCAATTGTCCTCATGAGAAGTAGGATCCTTATTGAGTTGTGTAGTAATGGCCAAAGAGGAAGTGGCATCTGGCCCATTCTTATCATCCAATAAGTCTTTATCAGAAGAAACAACCCCTTTAGAAGGAGACTGAGAGGATGAGGCATGTTTAGACTTGGATGGTAGAACAAGAGGAGGTAGTGATGTAGTAGGGTATCTTGATTGGCTGGATAGGCTGTGTAGTAGTCACTAAGAAAGATATTGTAATAAGAGATTAAGGAGGAGCAAGAATGGTAGGCTGAGGATTGGATGAATGGGTAGTAATAGTAGGAACTAGTACCTCAACAGCTGAGAAAGGAGCAGTAGTAGCAGTAACAGTGATAGAAGTTATCGGTTAGGAAAAGAGAGTATCAGACATGGGAGTAGTAATTTGAGATGTTGGAGGAACTGATATCTTATTTTGCCAGTATTGTTTGGTTCTTTGAAAAGCCAACTCATCTTCTACTTGAAATAGTAGATCGTAAAACCTATGAAAAAATCATCTTCTATAAAAATCATATTTCTACATGGAAGAACTACCTCTTTAGATTTTACCCCTACATGAATTCTCAAAATGGTAAAATCAATATGTTCCCAACAACGTGGATCAACCTCAATGAAGTATCCCCTAATTCCGTAGCTATGTGATTAAACTCCTCTCTCTTTCCATAAATGAGAAGGTAAATCAGTAATATTCACTCATAAAACCGCCGGATCAGTACCCCCATCAAACCTTTTGAAGTCATAAGATTCAACCATAAATTGCACATCACCTAGAATAACCTCTCCCTGTGCTAAAATGCGACTACCCCAATCATCATTAGGGTGCTCAATGAGATACTTTTGTTTGGAAAGTGCCCTGACCACCCAAGACCAACCAGGAAAGGAAATTTTATGACCAACCAGGGAAAGGAAATTTTATTGTAAATAGTTTGAATGAAGATCAGACCTAAATCTAACTCATCATGAAATACCAAGCTATACTTAATAGTCTCTCTAAACTTTTTATTTGATGGAGTAGGGTAAAACTTCACAATAGATAAGGCGTTGACCTTAGCAACAGCCTGAGAAGAAGGTTTAGATGGTGGTGGCTAAAACATCGTAATTGATCTACACTGATGAGATCTATGACTCAAACAGCCACAAGCAAAACAAACAAGAGAGTTTCGGCAATGAGTAACTGCATGACCTTGATCACCACACCTAAAACAAACATATTTTCCTAATGATTTGTGTTGTTGTAAAGAACTGAGTTTTGCCCTAACTCACGCCGAAGGAGGAAGAGAGGATTTAGAAGATAGAGACGGATCGCTAGAGTTCTGTAAGTGCGCCGCTTGAGCAACAATTGAAAAGGTTGCCTGTTGAGAATGATCTCCAATCGGAACCGAAAGGAGAGGAGAGGGGAGAAGCGACGTAGAAGAAACCGGAGCAGGAAATAGAGAGTGAACCACAGGAAGAAACGCTAGTGGAGGATGCCTCGGGAAAGATGAATCAGCTTGTAAATTATGTGGAACTGTTGATGTAACGAGTACCTGAGAGGCCACAGAGATGAACTGTTGCATTGTAGACTGCAGAGTTTGAAGAGATTGTTGTAGAGAAAATTGGATCTGGGCCATTTCTTGAAATTCCGATGACAGGCCGAGATTAAAGAAAAGTGATTCTTGGATAATCTTGGAGCGATTGATGTTGATTGTAAAAAAGATAAATAGCAAATATATAACATAAAAGGCTTTTATTGGGCGCTGGGCCCAAAGATTATTTTAGATTCATCTCTTATTTTCTTTTTAAGAAGTAACAACCGTTACTCAGCTTTCATTTCTTCCCAAAAGCGAAGATTCATCTCTATTTTGAATTTCATCCATTAATTTTAAAACAGAGCAGTCTTCAGTTGTTACTTCATGTCTCAAAACCTGGCATTGACCAGATATGGCGGATAGCAAGATCTCGAGTCACAAAATTGCAAAGTATACTTGTTAGTGACAACTCCGCACCTGTGTGAACTAATTTCTACAGTCTGTCCCAAACTAAAATAAAGGAGGAGGATCGCGATAGATGTGACGAGCCCTGCATTAAAACAACTAATCTTTATCTTTATGGAAATACTTGTTAGTGACATTCCTGCACTCGATTAAATAATTCAGACTTATAACAAACGACTTCATCAACAGACATCTGATATTGCGCGTGATTTATCTACTTACCAAGATCCTTTATGTTGCTGAACTAAAAACAGTCCCCATCCCTCCCAGCAATCAAAGTAAAAGAATAATAAAAGCAAGTACAAAAACACCAGCGGCACAACGAGCATTTTGAGTGGCATGCCTCTCTGAATAAATTTTGTTGCAGGGGCAACCAAAAGTTTACTCAGAATGACCTGTCCCCCAAATATTCTCCACAAGGAAAATTTAAACAATAAATGACATTTTCCATTTCAGATGAGAGAATAAACTCAAATGTTGTCGTCACTAGTTATAACCACAAAAGGAAGCTATGATGTACAAGTCCTCCAACTCGGGAGCTGCAGAAAAGGAAAGATTACAAAAGACACTACTTGGCTCATCTACCATCGATTACACCCAACAAAGGAGAGAATTCTATCCAACTATTTACTGGAAAATACCAAGGCCAATGATATGCTTTGTTGGCTTCTTCAAGAGCTTTGCTTCAGGAGTTTACCTAGCTCACTCATTCTGCACCAGAAAGCAACAAACTACCTTTAAGTCACAGTGTTGCTGATTAATGTGAAGACTGAAGAGTAAGACGATGCAGATGACTACATGAAAGTTAATTATTTATGAGTAATAAAACAATACAAAGGATGAAGAGAAAACCTGAAACCAACAGCTTGGCACTCCCACCGTTGCAAGGAATGCTAAATTCCAATTCAATAAAAAAAAAGTGCTGACTGATAGACATCCTTTTAGAAAAAAAAAGTATTAGCATAAACAATAAAAATACAAAATATTTACTGAAAGGAACCTTCAGGGCACATCTTAAAATCAAGCAACTAAGTGCGAAAGTCATCACCTACATAATGCTTATCTAGCAGATACAGTAGTAGACTGGATAGCGGGTCTCTTCTCAATGCAATCATATTGTAGAACAAAACTTTCCTGCATGGTAAACACCAAACTAATTAAAAAACAATGACGTGGTGACGATATATGGTAGCAGGGAGAAGCAAAATTAGCATTCAGTTAAGTTTCATTGGTTCAAACTCAATATTAGATATTCTTCTTTATTCATTATATGTACCAGAAGCAAAATTGGCATTCAGGTTAAATTTCATTGGTTCAAACTCAGTATTAGATATTCCTCTTTATTCCTTATTTGTTCCCGCAAAAGCTTTCAAACTCCCATCGTCAGTATGGGCTGATGTCAGTGAGTCTACAATTTTGCATTTCCAAGATTTGCAGTAACAGTTGAAGGTATAAATAGACGTGGCAATCAGGTGAGTCAGGTCGGGTTCAGGTCTAGGGCCTCTGGGCAGCTCGGATCCGGTCAGCGTCATGCCAATTTATATGTTGATATTTTTCAGATCTTAGATTGATTTCGATTGGATTGCAAGTCATTTGATTTCGGGTAGGGTCGGGTCAAGTCATTTTTTACTTTTTTTGGGGTCGGGTTGGGTTCGAATCTGGATGGTCAAGCGGGTTTCTTGAGTCGAATCAGGTTTTATCACCTCTAGGTAAAAATGATGGAAATTTCTGACAAACCTTGCGAATAGTATCCCAAATAGTTGGATCAAAACAGAAGTATGAACCCCTTTCAAACAATTGGGTCTTCAGAGATGGCTCCACATTTGGTACTCTCGTCAGCCAGGCTCGCAGATCCCTGTGGTAAAACCACCCTCGATTATACCTGGCAAACAATGCAATGTGATTATTTTTACAAAGAAAATGAATTCCAGTCGAAACACTATACATCTTTTTAAGAAGAAAACACTATGTAACATTCTTTAAAAACAAAGTAATACTTTATTGACACAGGCCTACTAATACAATATCATTTGTTAACACAAGACCTGTCAGGTCTTGTACTGTGTGTATCAGCACAATGTTCTGTACAGGCCAGGAGTGCAAATAAGCGATACTTGGGTGCAAATATGAGAAGAATTGACGGTGCCTACAGTGTGAAGCCCATAAGGTACAGTATTTATGAAGCATGTAGAGGCCAGGAATACCTTACAAGAAGAATTGAATCCAATATAAAAAGAGTAAAATAGATATGACACCCAGATGCTTACAGTTCGTTAGCAGCATATAGCTGAGCTTCATCCTTTGGCATGCTTAAAGAGGAAATAGAATAAACAAATTAATGAAATTATAACAAGAGGAATAGGCCATAGTAATGATATAGTGGCAAACTGATAAGTGAATACAATAGTTACCTATAAAAGATGTAAAACAGTGTCACTGATTGGAACTTCGTGAAGTGTATTGTCTGCATATATAAATCAGAATTCTACAAATAAATATAAAGATCATAAAGATGAGTATTGGACTCCAACGACTTGTAGATTATAATATAACAAAACTATTTTCCATTTTACCTAAACACATTAAATTGGGGAAATAACTGCTTGGCTGAATTGCTAAAATCACAGTTGGGTTTTTTCTAAACACAGCTGCCTTCGAGTACACGTACTAATAATTGAATTCATATTTGTTGAAATTACTGGAAGAACAATAAATGTTACTTGAAGAGACGGCGGTTGTTCCGCACAATAACAGCTCGGGATGTGATACTCAGGCTCCCCCTTGGCAGGTTCAGTAGACCAGGGAGAACCAAAATTCTTGTAAAGACTTTCGTTAGAGTTCAGGTTGAGGCCCAGAGAGGTCAGGTCTATGCCAAGTGCAAGTGTTGCGAGATCTGGTTCATTCCCTCTTATAAGAGGCAAGAGGCCTAGCAAGCAGTATGGATCTTGAGGCGAACTGGAGCCTTGAATTGCTTTCAGACTCTGGTCTCGGTATGATTGGCCCATGGCAGAAGACATCTGTTGTAACCTGAAGGGAGAGTGATTGTTCTGTGGCTGCTGGTACTGCTGTATCAGTTGCTCATAGCTGCCTATAGATGATGCAGTGTTGTTTAGTGGTCTCAGCCCCATATTTTGATTAGACTGAACCTGCAAAAGAGAAGAAAAAAGAAGAAAATGAAATGGGCAATAATAGTATAAACATTCAACATATCAATCTTCCACATACAATCAATGGCAATAGCATTCAACCCTTCTGTCAATCCATTATTCAACCTATCAAAATTTTTAGCAATTGAGTGAGGCTATGGAACAGATGCACCCTTGCAGTACCTCAAAATCTCAAATTTTATGTAAAAAGTTGACCGATCCGAACCGCTTAATATGATCTTCATATCAAACTATACTAGCTAACCAAATTTTATATTTTTTGAATTTTTTTTTTTGCTATTTTTCAGATGAGGAGAAATTGCTTGATTTAAAATATTTTGGATCATCCAATGATGACGATTTTCTCCTCATCTGAAAAAATAACAAAAAAATTTCATAAAATGTATAATTTGGCTAGCTAGTAGAGTTTGATATGAAGATCATATTAAGAGGTTCGGATTGGTCATCTTTTACTTAAAATTTGAGATTTTGAGGTAATGCAAGGGTGTATCCATGCATTGCAATGCACCATAGCCTCTCTTTGCAATTTTAGTCATCAAACTATCTGATATACAGATCATGAATGTTGATAATTTGCAAAAAGAAAATATTACCTGAGAGTGGTAAGTGCCGTGTTGAGAAGAAAAGAGGTCTGAACCATGCAAATGAATTAGGTCTTGATTGTTTGCTGTTGTGAAAGAGATGCCACTATTACTGACTGCATTACCACCCTGTTGATGCTGCTGCCGAGTCGTTGGGTAATTCCCTCCCATGTTGAAATTAGCAGTAGTTCTTGGCATCTATACAATCATTATGAGCCTCAGTTGTCACCATTTTCTTTAAAACACATTACCACTATCATTCCTTTAGTTTAGAATATTTAAGTTAATCTCTTAGTGTGTTCAAAAAATTTAAATGCTTATTGGTTTTAAATTTTCCTTGAAATTGCATAATAAAAAGTTAATTGGCCACATAATTCCTCATAATTAGGTCTGGGAAAGTTTAATTATAAAGAAAGCATATTCTTTTGTACATATATAAAACTGAGCAAAAAATAAAATTTGAGATGTTAAACAAGATGCAGCTCAAATAAAAGCTTGTATTTGATCCATTAAAGGAGTTTTGCACAAAATCAATGAAATAATCAAATCAATGCAAAGAAATAAGCTTTCTGTGCGTATTTTTAATGTTCCATTTAACCCAAAAAAAGTTTATAACTCACAGAATAGTGTTGAGCTTGCATCATTGACACATTGTCATGAAGTTGTTCTTTGTGATGCAAATCCATAGAATAATCAGCACTTGCTCCTACGTATGGAGAAAATATTCAAGTTCAAAAAAAGTGAAACTTAACTGAACAACAAAACAAGAAACTTAATGCAGGTAGAACATACACAGCTCACAAGCAACAAGAACTGCAGGCCTAGGACAGGTGAGGGACTTGCCTCTCTAACAGAGAGGTGCATGTTCTCACAAGAGACATCAAAAAAGTGTCAGGGTTAACAGAGCCCTTTTTATTCTTTTCTTTCAAAAGAAAGCAACATATGTGTATCAAGGACCACCCGTAAAAATATGGGGAGAGATCACTTGACAATTGATATTTTTGACATCTTGACAATGGGACTTCAAATAAATTTGAAAAAAAAAACTCTTAAAAAAAATTGAAGCTATATTCTTGAATTTATAAATTGAGATTGTAATTTAATGGGTTTTGGACCATCAAACAACACGGAAATTGCAGGAAATTAGAAACGCGGTCAATCTATAATATGTTCATCAATGTTTTTCTTTTAGATTTTTTAATAATATTTTAACAAATTAATTTAAATTTCACTGTCAACATTCTCAACATTGTCAAAATAACCATTGTCAAGTGACCCCTTCCCTTTAAATATTGCAATACAATTCCGTATTAATGTTCTGCAAAAGGAGGTGGGGGATGTTCAAAGCCCTTTGAACCAAAAATTTGGTTCAAAGCCTTTGAGAGTCGTTGATTTTGCATCGAGATTCGTACTTTCAATAAAATCTAAATTCAAAATTCATACTTTCAATAGTTATTACGAATCTCGATGCAAAATCAACAGCTCTCAAACGCTTTAAACCTCCCCCACCTCCTCTGCAAAATCATAAAAATATAATTTTACTTTAAAATAAATTAAAACTAGGTACCTTTATATCCAGGTAAAGCAGGAAAATCTTCATTTTGGATGCTAAACTCTTGGTTTTGCTGGACTATTGTACTAACACCAACACCTTGCTTTCTTAAATTACCTAAAATTATTACTGAGTGTAAGATGAAATCTGCAACACAAGATATACCATAGTACTTAGGTTGCAAAATAATAATTTACCAAATTGCCCTTGAGGTCCGCCTGCAGAACTGGGACGACCAGTCAACTGAGGAAAATCATTAATGTCAAAGGGAGATGTATCACTAGAGTTTACATCGTGTAGCATTCCAACTGAGCTTAAAGCACTATTCCCCCCTTGTACTTGGTTTTGTGTTAACGTTCCACCTGATGAGGCATAAGAATTTCCAAGCATACCGATCAACTGTGGACTACCTAATAAATTTAGTAGAAAAACTTAGTGAAGTATGTTGAAACATCTCCGCATATCCACTGATCAATTACAGCAATATCTAATAGTTACAACTTTACCCCACTACATGACAAGAGAAAATTATTGTACACCATCAAGATGCACCATTGCTAATGCCGTCAACTCAACCCAAAATTTAATGAAATTAAATTATAATTCTGCTTACAATGAATGATTTTGGATATATAGAGAGAGAGAAAGTGAGGTTATGGTGCTTCGCGAAGTATAAAATCTCATGTGCTTCACGTCTGTATCTCAAATTTGAAAGTCCAAATGGCTGATCCACACCGTTGAACATGATCTTCATATTGAAATATCTTTGAAGATTAAATTTTACATTTTTTGCTATTTTTTAGAAGGACACAAAGTTTGTTGATCTAACGATCTCTGCACCATCCAATACTAATGATTTTCCACCCATCTAAAAAATCACAAAAAATTAAAAATAATGTAAATTTTGATCTCCAAAGATATTTCAATATGAAGATCATGTTTAATGGTTGGATCGACCATTTGGACTTTGAAATTCGAGATACGGGCGCGAAACACAGGAGGTTTTGCACTTCGCGAAGAAAACGTTTGTATTTCAACCGATATGCAAACGGATCAAAAACTATATTTTAAAATCTCAAAAATTTCAATTTATGGTTTCCATTAAATTATTCATATGAAAACCTTGTGGGATACAAAAAAATTGGAGTGTTTTGAGTTTTTTAAGCCATTCTTTTGAATTTTTGAAAAAACAGCTCTAAAAATAATAATAAATATTCAATGTTTGTGTTGTGTTTTCATAAATTCAAAAGAGTGACTTAAAGAACTCAAAACACTCCAAATTTTTGTATCCCACAAGGTTTTCATATGAAGAATTTAATGGAAACCATAAATAAAAATTTTTGAGATTTTAAATATAATTTTTGATCCGTTTGCATATCGACTGAAATGCAAACATTTTCACAATAGTCTCTCTTTCTATACATATATATATATATATATATAGAGAGAGAGAGAGAGAGAGAGTTAGGCTACGGTGCTACGCGTGGCACGGATGACCCGTGTGCTACGGACCGTTTCTCCGTCTTCAAAGTTCAAATTGTCAATCCGATCGGTCAAAATATTTTTCATATGAAAATCTAGTTTGGGACAAAATTTTATGTTTTTTAGAATTTTTTTACTATTTTTAAGATAGTTAGAAAATCACTTGATTTAATTATTACGAGTCATTCAAAAAGAGTGATTTTCTAGCTATCTTAAAAAATAGTAAAAAAGTTCTAAAAAATATAAAATTTGATTCTCAACTAGATTTTCATATGAAAAATATTTTGATCGGTCAGATCAACCATTTGAACTTTGAATACGGAGAAACGGTCCGTAGCACACGGGTCATCCGTGTTACGCATAGCCCAACTATATATATATATAGAGAGAGAGAGAGAGAGTTTGTCTAGCATACTTACGTTAGCATTTCAACCTGAAATGCTAACGAGTCAAAGTTTAATTTTTCATGCTCGAAAGTTTAATTTAAGTAAACTAATTCCAAACACGATGAAAATTAGTATACCACAAGATTATGATATAAAGATTTTATTGAGCTATTTAAATTAAAATTTTGAGTATAAAAAATTAAAATTTGACTCGTTACCATTTCGGTTGAAATGCTAACGGAAGCATGCTAGACAAACTCTCTCTCTCTATATATATATAGCACATCCACAAAATATATTACCTTGTGGAAGCATACCACTCATGAGTCGGTTTGATCCTTGTACATTAAGGTTGCCATTCCCAGCATTAGCAGTTAGATTCATTCGAGAAGTGATGCCAGGTACAGTTAGACCACCTGATGTTATTGTTCTTCCCATACCAGCACTGCCGGAACCCACCATATTACCAATGGAGTTATTCATACGCGGACCCATGTTGCCCAGTACCGTATTTACTGTCAAGCCACCTGGTACACTACTCCTATTACCTCCAGTTACCATGTTGCTAGACATACCAGGTATCGATCCACCAATTGTGTTTGACCCGCTGCTGAAAGCAGGGTTAGCACCAATATTCAGGCCCCCCCTATTTGTTACACCAGTATGCCCATGCGGTATCTGGAAGACAGAATGTTGATAGGAACTATAATGCCTTAATAAAAGTTCAGTTTATGTGTCCAAAAACAAATTTTACTGAAATTTGGCAACCAAAATATTAGTTCTTTTCAGAAAACTATTAAATATATTAAAGGATATGTACTTTATTAATGTAAATGGTTTATAAAATCATCACATGAAATTACAAAATGAAGAAAGATGTTTTTATGAAAATAGATTGACAGTGTTAACTAGCCATCACTTGACATTCAGCACATCAGAATCCAATGTATTTCTTTTGGTAGGATTCCAAAATAACAGAAAAAGGAAGTGGTAAAGGTTGGTTGTTGACCTGAGACATTGCGACAGGAAGATTGTTTGAAGTGAATCGGCCAGTAGAAATGTTTCCACCCGGTTGTTGAAGACCCGAGGATGCTATACCACTCATCGCGGCATTTCTTGGTGTCATTGATCCAGCCATATTTGGAAGGTTGAAATTTCCATGGATATTATGCAGACCTTGCATATTTCAAAATAAATATAAGACTGGTCAAATAAAGTGCCAACATTTAATATCTAATAAAAAATTATAAGTATTTATTTTTAATTGTGTGCCAATGCTTGTTTGAATCTCTGGATCCGCCATTGTGGACATGCATAATACAGCTTCCTCAAAAAAAATTGAAACAATTTATAAACAATCTTTATATTCGAGTAAAAGCACAGAGTTGTTGGGAACCACCATTCATCAGAACAGATAGACAAAACTATAAATTAACACAGAAGGTACCCAACAAGCTCCTTCATAAACAGTTGCACCACACCAATGCATGGCCTCCTAAGGGGTGTTCCTGTAAATTTTGTAGACAAAGAAAGTTGTCCTTCTTACCAGAGTGATGGAAGCTAGGAACATTTGCAGCCTGTGCTGAAAAAGAAGAAGTGTATGGCCTTCCTGTTGAATCAGGAATATTGGAAGTGGCTCCGTTAAGGTTTGTCTACATAACCAGCTTCATGTTAGCTTTTTATGGTCAGAGAGGATAGACATACCAAATCAGCATCACGCATGTCACAAGCTCAAAGAAGAAATTCTCTCAAAGAATATAAAATTTTAGACTAAATTATGAAACAGATTGATTATATAATTATTTTCTACATTAAAGGAAATTTTAAATGCCCCAAGCTTGACGCTGGATTCATGAACAAAGTTCAACTTGTACTTAAGCTTGTTCAGTTGAAATGAATATTATAATTATATATGTGATGGAAACTAGTTTAAACCTTTACCAACTAGAATTAACATCATGTGTAATAATCCCTCTTTTCTATCTACATTTCACTTTAATAGCCAAAAGAGAAGAGAGATACACATGAAAATGACAAATATTCATACTACTTAATGATAATATTGGCTGAGAAGTAAGAATAGTACATTGAGAAGCCCTGACATATTGTAGACGACAAAGAAATCTTAACCAGTAATTAACAATCGCAAACACAAAATCTCCAACAAGAATGCATGCCTTCTTTATTCTTCTTAATCTGAAAAAAAAAATGAAAATAAGGGTAAATGAACACATTCAGAGTTGTAATATTACTGAAATAGTGAAGTACAGCACAAAATGACTCCAAATTGAATTCCATTTGTTAAACACTTCAATGATAAGAATTACAATTCAACCTTAAACTGCTTTCTGCAATGACGCACACAAATCTAGTTCTTCCACAGTATATATTATTTTCAGTGAATATTCAGATTCCTCATCACCCGCATAACTTGCCACGTAAGCAACCAATTTGCATGGAAAAAAATACAGCGGTACATATGAATATGACCCTAACTCAGTTACACAGAATGGCAAGTTCAGGTCAATAGGAAAGAAAATCAGAAGTATTTACTAATATAAAAAGTACAGAGCTGTGTACTGCTTGGGACTACAGATATAGCTTGACAGGTGGAGAAACTAAGCTCGAACAATGGCGATTATCACTTAGAAGTGCCAGACAACTACGATCTAAAGACTAGCATGGATAAGGGTGTCCAAAATTCTGATTGATGAATAGATCTTTTTGGATCGAACCCTAGCTTGCTACGAACAAAACCTCGGAGTGGATAGATAACGATGGGGAGAGAAGAAGCAGAGAAAGAGACCTGATAGAATCGGTGCTCTAATCCGAGTGAGGTCGCTATCGAATCGAGTGCGGGGAGAGACGCTAGTGGTTTCGTCAGTTCGAGGGCCGATGAGGAGAGGGGAGGAAGGGTACAAACGGAGAAAAGATGGGGAGAAGAAATGTTTATATAATTAGGGCTGTTAATTTTTTTTTCTGTAGGGGCCTTTTTGCCCTCTTTTTTGTTTTTCTAATTTTCCTTTTGGATGACTGCGAGGTAGACGACTCAACCATTTTGTCTCTCTGCTTCCAGCCTTCCACATTCAGGGGTGTCTAAATGTAGTAAATTAAAATATGCCTCGTTTATTTTACACAAAAGTAATAGAATTTATGAAGAAAACCCAAGCAATGTGAAACATTTTTTAATGGATCAGTTTAACTTGTGTCAATGCTGTTGTTAGTTTATTCCTGGGGAGCAAGTAATTTAAAATTCTCACACGCTTCGTGATATAACTGATTCAAAACTTGATATGCTTGCATGCACAAATACAGAATTTTAAAAATATATTATCTCGATTTGAATCACCAAATAAAAAATACACATATTATATGTATCTATTTCTATGTTAGAAACATGCAAACTCTATTTTTTTTTTTGTTTAATTAGAGGTAGGGGCGGGGTCAAATTTTCGTATAGGGAATCGAGATGCAAATTACGTTATTATAGCATTATAATTGATAAATTAGAGGGACAATAATCTCATAAAAATAAAAATATATAATAAAATTTAACCCCTACATATAATTTTCATGCGATTAGGGGGGTCGGGTATCCCCAGCCCTCCCCCCCCCCCCTCCATCTTTATCTTTTTATATTTTAAGCACCTAATGTCAACTAATATATAGTTAAATACTAATTAGTTTATATGTAAGCTTAAATCTTTAATTAATATTAAATTATAAAATTAATTTAAAAATATATAATTAAATGGATGGAGTTGGATCAATGCATACTCAACATGAACCAAGAGGCTGAGACATCAAAAAAAATCTGATCTATACTCTGTCCATTTATTTTCATATTATTTCATATTAGATCAGGTCGGGGCAATATTTGATATTCATGAATTCAATGAAGCAAGATGGACATTATTCAATATTGGTTGTTGCACTAAATAATTTCTTTTAATTTGTTATTGTATAAAATATTAAATTTAAATTTTATAAGTTTCTTTGAATTTTTTTAGGATGCTAAGAAGGCTTAAACAATGATCAAGATAGATGTTGGAAGCAACTGAAAGAAATCTTGAAAGACTTAATATCATAATTTGTAAGATTTGATTCTTTAACTTAAAGTTTTTGTGTTAAAATAGCAAGAAAATAGTTTTTATGCATTAAAATGTTATAACGGTTCACCTCTTCTACTCAAAAATTTTCTAAGATAAAAAGTTACATATTTTTGATAGAGATTATCATTATTTAATGATTGGGAACTGTTGAATGACTTGAGTTGTTACAATGGTTCACCGAAACTTTATAATGATTCTGTAGTAATGCAAACTTATCGAGCTCAAGAAACTTATCATGTCTTATTCAATATTGGTTGTTGCACTAAATAATGATTCTTTATTTGGTTTTTATCTCATATTTTGTTAGATTTGTGTAAATGAGCCAAATTCATAATTATAAGACTTTTTATCATATTTATATTGGTGCTTCGTTTATGGAGTGACCCATGAGGGTTGCCTCCCGACCCTGTGAGGGTCACCCCTCTCTCCCCCCCCCCCCCCGATCGGGAGACTCTCACAGGGTCGGGGCGGCTTTCGTGGGGACCCTAGAGTCATAGACATTATATATTGAACTCCATTAAAATCAGGTGTTCTTACTTCTACCACTTTACTTAGCATTTTTGTGAAATCTTTCAATAAATAATTGATTTGTTATATTCTATTAATTAATCGATTTTATAGTTTATGATTGTTGAGAATTATATTAAGTCATATTCGCTCTCTATTTTTTATATCGTTCTTGACAACCTAATCTTTAAATTTTATATTTGTACTGTAGTTCACTATTTCTTGCATATTTTTTTATTCGTATCTTTAATTCTTATGAATAATATTTACCCCTACCAACGGATTGCCCATTTACGTTAACTATTTCTTAAGTTTTTTTTTTTGTTAACTACCACTTAACTCTCTTTTTTATAACCGGTTCATCAATGAATAATGATCAGACTAACAAGATGGACATTTAAAGTGAACCACACATGTTTAATAGGTCAGATGGAGTTTGTCATTTCTCACGTCTAACTTGAAATATTAAATGTATAACCTTCAAAATTAATTCCAACGGATATTCACTATTCAAATTGTTTTACCCCTGACAACGAACAATTAATTAAGAAAATACCATATTTCGAAATACGCACGAGCAAATATACAAATTTAGAAACTATAACTAATATAGTGTACGAGTATGTTTCATTAAAAATATCGCGGGCTTAGACAGAAAACAAAAAAAAATATTTAAGAAAATACTGATCAATTATTGTACCGAGGTCGTGACCGTCTGTCGTTACAAGTGACGAATAAGTTATCAACTAATTCAGAATTTCTATATATATTTTTTCTTTTGCGTGAATGAGAGTACAAAAACAATATTAGAATACTTCTTTCCTCATTTATATGATCTCGTGTGATAGCTTTACTTGGTAAAAAATGTTGAAAATACCTGTCAACCTGTGAGAACTATAAATAGGGACAATACTTACAAAACCTTGTTCAGAAAAATATTTATGTCGAAAATCATGTAAATTTAGAGAAAGTTCGAAAGACACCTCAGGACTCGCTAAATTGGATCTCTCTCATTTTGTAACTTAGGGACTATATAAGATAAATGATGGATCCGACGGTTTTTCATTTAGTGGTAGTGCCCCACGGCTAGAGCTGTTAATGACATCATTTTGGCCGTTTATCCGATTCGTATTGTACTCGATAGGGCGGATGTGGGTAAGATTTTATTTTTGTTAGGTCATCAGATATGGATATGGATAAAAAAAAATTCGTTAACTTATTGGGTATGGATATGGGTAAGGGTAAGGGATTTTCGTTATCCGTTATCCATTGGGTAAATTATATAAATATATATAGTTAAATATATATAAGATAATTATTTTATATTTTTAACATATATATATATATATATATAGTTAGAGTAAAGATACTGCGAGTTTAAGCTCACGGAGGTCTTCTGTGAGCTTAACTCAAAAAGTATATCAAATCATCTCTAAATTTTAATTTATCATCCTCATTCAATTCTTTATATGAAAATCTTGTGGGATACAAAAATTTAGAGTGTTTTGAGCTTCTTAAGTCACTGTTAATTTTTTAAAATGATGTTCAAGTATTGAATATATTATTATTATTTTTAGAGTTGATTTTCAAAAATTAAAAAAAATGACTTAAAAAATTCAAAACACTCCAAATGTTTGCATTTCATAAGATTTTAATATAAAAAATTTAATGAGCATAATAAATTAAAATTTGGAGATGATTTGATATATTTTTTGAGTTAAGCTCACGGAAGACCTCCGTGAGCTTAAGCTCACGGTATCTTTACTCATATAATTAAATTATATAAATATATATATAGTAATTAGCATATATTTTTTATGACAATTGACATAAAAAATTATATGATTTTTATTATATATAAAATATTAATTATTATTGCACCTTGATTAGTATATTTATTTAATGCTATATTATTTATCTAAAACATATACTTTTTTTATTAAATTATTTTTATTTTTACATGTTATCTACCGTTATCCGTTCGTTACTCGAAATTTTGAATGGGTAAGGATAGAATATGGATAAAAAAAATTTAATGGATATATATAAAATATGAATAAAAATAATAATAAATATAAATATGAAAATACTTACGCAACCTCACGCTGCATTCTCGCCCTTGTACTATTTTTTAAGAGTAAATTTACTTGCTGTTTTACCATTTTTGAGTAAATACTATGTGATGGTCTTAACCTATTAAATTTTCTATTGAGTTGGGTTATGCTCACTGGCGGAATCAAAAACGATCGATAGGGGTGTCCGGTTCAAATAAATAGAATGTTCGGGACAAATTTTTTTTTCCCGGTACGATCTTCATTTTTTAGTGAATCGAGGGGTGTCTGAGCGCCAGCTGGCGCCTATCTTGATTCTGTCCCTGGTTATGCTGTTGTATATAGTATCGATACTTTCGTACTATAGATTATTTTTTATTTTCAAAGTCTAAATAGTCATCAAAATAGGTCAAAATTATTTTTATATAAAAATCTAGTTGTAGGCAAAATTTTATATTTTTAATTTTTTTTATTAATTAGAAAATCACTTCTTTTGAATGACTCATAATAATTAATTAAATGAATTTAAATAGTAAAAGAATTCTAAAAAATATAAAATTTATTTTCATCTAGATTTTCATATAAAAATCATTTTGAACAGTTATAATCAGTCATTTAGACTTTAAAAATGAAGAAACGACCCGTAACACGAAGACAAGAAACGACCCGTAACACGAAGGCAACCGACCTATCCTATGCATAACATCATAGCCCAAAATTTTCCCATTTGCATTTAGTAGTTATACAAATCAATGACAAATGATCAGATTATTAACGTCGACTAAAGTAAAAGACGAAATGCATGACAGTTTTAATGTTATTGTGATATTTGCCTTTTGTAGTTAGGAATATACCCAAAAAAATTGAAATGAAAAAAACTCTCCCTAGAAATTAGATTGTAGATTTGATCCTCGAAATCCATTTTAACCAATATGTTCATTTTTTTAATAATGAATATTGTACCATATTGTCCGTACGATCGTATATAAAAGTCATCTAATGACAATTATATTGTTTCTATATCTATCTTCATAATTTGTCGTTATACAACATTCTAGATTTTTTTATGGATAACGTAATAATTGGTAGTTTTTTTGTAATTCAAATGTTGAAAGATATTTGAAAGACATATATAGTAGAAGTTTGAATTTTAGTCACTGATATCATGCATTGACGCTATTTTGTTTAATTTCTTATGAATGCATTTTGACATTATTTAGAATTAATAAGTTATGTTAGAATAATTGCTAGCATTGCTGATTGAATAAAATATTATTCAATTTACACTCATTTATTATCGTTCAATTAAATTTATGTTGTGCTGTTTATCATTTAGAATTTTCTTGTGTTCGCAACATTGTTAATTTGTTAGCTGTAACACTAAAATAACAACAACAACAACAACAACAAAGATTAACACTCAATTTTTTTCGCTGTGCACCTAGCGTAAGGCCCTGTGGAACATGCACTTAAACTTGAGTTACTAATTGGGGTGTCAACAGGTTCGAATCGGATCATATTATTTTATTATTATTTTTGACCCGATCCGATTAAATTCGAATCAAAATTTTTTGACCCATACCCGACCCGACGGGTTATGGGTTGACCCGACCCAACCCGTATAAAATAATTAAATATTTATTAATTATTTTTATTTAATTTTAAGTAATAAAATATTAATTAATTTATAATTAATCTTAATTAGTGTATATTTAAACTTTAATTAGTACTAAATCACAAAATTACTTCAAAAAATATAATTAATCGGGTCGGGTTGACCTGAACCCGACCTAATCCGATTTGGGTAAAAAAATTAAACACATACCGACCCATTTATTTTCAAGTCGTGTCGGGTTAAGAATTGACACCCGTAGTTACTAATCTCCTTGTGGAAGGTTGCCATCAATAAATAGGATTGAAAAATATTAGTAAGTTTTAACTCAATTTGCAATAATTGTTAGTGAATTAGTCTTCTTAATTAAGATTTCCATTATTATAAGAAAGAGATTGTCATATACCGTTTTTATCTTTTGTTATATTTTTTTCCCAACACTAATATTTGATCTTTCAATGATGGATTGGCTATTCTTACTCCTATAGCACGTATGCTCATTTTAAAAAGCTCGTTTAATTCCCCACTGGGTGTACTTCCTGTTTTTTTTCAAAGAAATCGAGCACCATCAGTCCAACAATACATGAAATGACTCAAAAAATATTCAACATCATTGCTGACCAGAAAAATAAAATAAAAATAAATTAAGATCCAAAATTGGAAGTGCTATATCATTACGCAAACAAAAAAGGCAAGCACCGGGGGGTGTAAATCTTTAGAGACCCAGTCGACAGATTGGATTGTTCTTTATGAGGTTGAAATCAACCTGCAATATGAATTGCAATAGCTCAATATCACCTCTATTCTTACAAATGACTTTTGACTTTTGAGTAGCATATCAAACGAACAAGTAACCATAATTTAGTCAACAAAAGAATGAAAAAAAGGTGTACCTTGGGCCCAAAAAGATCTCTGATGTTACTTATCCCATACAAAATCATTGTAGGCCTGGATCAGGAAGGAGAACCATTTCACAAAATAATATATATAAAGTAATAATATCCTAGAACCATTCCACAAGGTAGCCTACTTTCCAAATTACATTTGATCGAATGAATGCCCATGAAATATTTATTGCTGTACTACTAAGTAGATGATCCTACCATATGTAGAAATGCAAATGTTGAAAACATTACAAACTAAACAAAGTAAAAAAGGTAATGTATAGGAACATCAACCACAAGATATGGAGGTGAGTAGAAATAATACCTTTCAAGAGAGAGGCCCCATGCAATAACATTGACATCTTCAGGAAGGCCCATGGGAAGAAGCATCTCAGGTCTGAACATGCCTGAATTTCCCACTTCTACCCACTTTCCAAGCCCCTCGTGATAACTAGAAACAAATAAAAGATTTTAAGTGAAGAATTAAAGGATCAACAGATAATATCAAGCTTTGCCAATAGTTAAAGAAGAGTCGGAACCTGAATATTTCCATGCTAGGTTCAGTATATGGATTGTAGGCAGGCTTGAAGCGCAGCTTCGACATGCCTAGATTTTAATGATAAAACAAAATTAAATAAATAAATAAGTATATATGATGAAGTATTGCTGAGCTAATGATTTAGGTAGAAAAACATTATTATATTAAGTGCAAATGCTAAGATATATGCTGCCTAGATATGGCTAACATATGATGATGCATATCAAATATGGATTCATGCACAATGAGAAGCATCTGATATACCATCTGGGGTATTGCAATTTATAGCATTAGAATCAGAAAATAACATTGACAGGCCCACAATTTGTCCTGGCTACAGAAGATCACCCAAAGCAATATTCATTGGGACTCCAAAGAATCTGATTTTTTATTTACCTTTCCTCAGTGTGGAATTAAAAACGTGGTTAATTCTAACTGTTGATAAATATAGCAAAGGAACTGATAAATATATATAGCAAGCAAGAGACTCCGGTCTCTTCACCCCCCAACTTTCATTAATTAATGTTCATAAAATTGAATTTTCAAACTTTTTTCATTCTCCTGAAATTTGTAAATATTTTTTGTTAAAAAATGGACCATCTTTATTTCTCATCAGATTACAATATTTCTGTGTTTTTTCAAAACAACATAATTAATTTAACCAGAAAGAATGACCAAAGAAAATAATATACATAATACATCTAAAATGTACTATATCCTAAGATTTAAGAAAATTTCATATCCTCCAGCTAAAAGAAAATATTATATGGAATGTGGTATACCGAGCCTTGAGAAGAAGTCTTCCAACACTCCAATCAAATCACCAAGAGTCAACCCGCGATCACAAATTAGACCTGATTGGAATATAATCAAGTCAACTGCACGAAACATTCTGATATAGCTTTTTTCATGCGAAATGTATAATCAAACAACCCTGTAGTACAAAGAAATACCCTCTATTTGGTGGAACTCAGCAAGATGTGTCCTATCCACTGCTTCATTTCTGAAAACACGATCTATGGAATAGTATCTCTTGGGGGTGAATGTATCCTGCCAGAATACTGCTGGTTACTGATTACAATAAAAATTTAAAAGACTAATGACCAAAGAGAATATCACTGATTAGTAATGGTGTACCTGCTGAGAAAGTGCATACAGCATTCTTGTAGAAACAGCAGTAGTGTGAGTACGTAAGAGATTTTTCTCTGCCTCTTCTCTTTTCCAAACATAGCCATACCTAAAAATAACTATTTCTAGTCAGAGATAAAATGTACAGAAATGACACTTTTAAAAACAAGAAAGTGATGGTTATTAAACCCTTTGGATCCATAGCCACCAGATTCATGCACAAGCCTCACTCTCTTGAGATAATCTTCAGGCAAATCTTTAGCGCTCTCAGGAGCTGTCAAGAGAAAAATGTAAACATTATTTAAAGGTTTAACATGAATAATACACCAAGGAAGACAATTTTATCAAAGTGCATACTTTCCAAGAAGAAGGTGTCATGTGAGTCACGGGCAGGGTGTTGTTGTGGTTGGAATAAAGCATCAAAATTCCAGAAGCTACAAACAACAGATAATAATCAATCGTGAGAAATAAAAACTCATTGCTTAGATATAAAAGAATAACTCAAGATTGTATTGACTTCAAATTGACATTAAATTTTAATGTATTTGGTTAATGCATATTTAGCTAATAATTATAGGGCATCAGAGTTGTTTTTTTCCTATTATTAAATGCTAGGTCTGAACCAATAAAATAATGAAGAACTTTCCAGAACCACCACATGCTGAACAAAGAGCTAAAAATCTATATATCACATACCTGCTTTCCACAAAGTTATTTGTTGGCATTTCCTCAAATCTGCGTTATTCAATAAATGGAGAGTTTGAGACAGAAATCCAGTTTAACATAATAAAATTCATGATTAAGTGCTACATTACCCCATTTGCAAGAAAATATTCTGAATTTCCTCGCGAACCTGAAATAAGAAGATTCAGAGGAAGAAGGCAGTAAATAGAATCATCAAATTATGAAAGAGTTCTGTACAACAGATATGGTACAATCACACAGTACGGTAGATGGGGTAAAATAGAAAATTCAAGGTCTGCCTATGAATTCATACTCATAGTAAAAAATAACCAAGAAATTGTCATTTTCCATTAACATTTAATGCATGAATAATTGTTTTTTCCCATCAATATTACTGAACAGGGGAGTGGAGAGCGCCGAGATTTCCAACTGACTGAGGCTCGGGTTTTGGCAATACCTTTTGAAAATTTTCAACATGGGTTTTCATCCTTTTGTTTTCAAGTTAATTTTGTGCTCAGAAAGACAGTAACAGGATCCAGGCATTGAAAAATAAGGAAAAAGAAAAAGGAACGAGATAAGACTAAGAATACCTCCAGCAAAGAATGCAAATAACCAGCCTGAATTGGTGGTGCCTCAGCATTGAGGTTATATACTTTGAACTCTAGATTTTTCCATTCATCACTTCAATGTGAAAAAAAGAAGTCAAAGAAATCATTAAGAGGATAGTTTTTTTTGGGTTTTTTTTTTTTTTTTTTTTGGGGGGGGGGGGGGGGGGGCTACTTCATTTAATAATACAAAGCATTTATGTTTTGTTTTAATTTTAATGAAGCAGCACAAGTTTTGTTGCAAAACATACTATCGGTATCATAACATTGTGAGATAAAGCTTGACACCTGGTGCATTAAAAAAAATTATGAAATACATTTCTGTCAGTTTTATAACGTCGCTACCTCACGATATGTTCTCTGGTCAAATCAGTTGCAGCCTTTTTCCTCTTCGATACATATTTAGGACCTTTCTTCAGTGAGTAGCCTTTCCATGTTCTGCATTAGGAAAAAAAATAAAAAATCTCAATTACACATGATGAAATGCTTATTGGAAAATAAAATTAATATGATAAATTTGGTGTACAAACATACTGTTTAACAATGAGCTTTCTTCTCTTGAGATCGTTAATAGCTTGATCACCCAGTGCCTATAATAATGTAAAATATTTTCATTTAACTCTTACATTATCAAACACTGATAGAATATTAGATCAAGTCTCGAGTTAGGAAGTACCTCTCCACTGTTGATTCGTGCAAGCAGGTTCTTCACCTCATCCTGCATACTCTCAACCTGGAAAAATAAAGGAAAAAAATATAGATGAAAAAGAGCATGAGAAGAACATAGGAAGAATAGCCAATTTTGAGAGAGATGGAAAAAAATTTCTACCTTTCTCTTGACCAGATCCTTCTCAAAAGCAATCCACTTATTTTTGGCCGCTGCCTTGCTCCCAATATCAAAAATTTCAGAACCCAATTTCTCCTAAACCAATAAAGAGAAGAAAATCAGATGGCAATTTCATGCTTTCACCGAGTCTTGTAATGCAATAGAAAGGAATTACCACCTTTAGATTATTCCTAGATATGCCCTCAGGTGGTATGGCTGAGAAGAATAGTGCCTCAGGCGATCCATTTTTCATGTAGGTTTTACCTTCTTCAGTAAGCACCCAGCTTTCACGTGCAATTTCCTAGACCAAAATAACATAGGACCAAAAGTAAGAATGCATCTTACAATTACATTTCTCTACAGATGTCAGTCTTTTAGAATTTTGGGTCAGGTTATGCGATCAGGCGGAAAGAATATCTGCATTACTTTTAATTTCCATTATAGTTAAAAGGAGTGATCTACAATTACAAAACTCAGTAAAACATGTAAGTTTCCAGAATAGAGAATAATATGCATGTTTCAACATTATTAGACAAATAACCAAAAATATTTCAAGTAACCAATACCAGGTCTAGCCAGGTTTAGGTATGACCACTACAAATGTAGGTCAAGTAAACAGACCGATGCGCAAGTTCTACAATTGTCAATGGGAAATTAATTCAAACGAATCGACAATCAGACTTTGAATTGAGGAAGGTTCGGTTGATATTCACCTTCGCATCGACAATTTCGAATCCCTTAAGGCTCTTGATAACATTCTCGAGCTCAGTGTGGCCGACGCCAATGGAGGCGGCGAACTCCTGCGAGTCCGAGATCTGTTCCTCCGTTTGTAGAAACCCCAACACGGCTTCTTCGGCCATGGCGGAACGGGTAGGGCCGCGTCGAAGGCGAGGCCGGAGAGCACGCGGCGAGCTTTGAGGGGAGAAAAGTGGAATTGAGGTTAAACCCTGGTGAGGTCGGCTAACGCTGAGATGGGATCTCAAGTCCAAGGCTGAAGCAGTGTCTATTGGGCTCTGTGTACTGGAGAGGATGTTTATACAATGAAGATTAGTTGCGATAAATTAATTAAGAAATTACTGTCACATCTTGAAAAATATTCACAGGAAACATACAAATTACATATATCAAAATAGTTGTTAATTTTCATTTAAATAATTATAGAGAAATTCAAAACTAAATCTCATTGAATACTGACGAAGTCATAAGCCCAGAAGCTATTTCGGGAAGTAATTTTGTGATTTAGTATTAATTAAAGTTTAAATATATTAATTATAAACTAATTAAGATTAATTATAAATTAATTACTATTTTATTACTTAAAATTTTATAAAAATAATTAATAAATATTTAATTATTTTACATGAATCGGATCGACTAAAAATAATAAAATAATAATATGACCTGATCCAACCCTACCTCCATACAAGATGTTGTCAGATAGATAAATCTGTCATATTTAGCACATAATTCAGTGGAGAATGAAATTAGGGGGCGAAATCCGCTTTTAAAATAGGGGGTCAAAAAAATTTGGACAGATATAATATTAATAATTATTTGAACGTTAAATACTTTTTAAATTTTTTTATAGTGAAGTATAATTTAGAGGTATATTATTTTAAAATATTTTGAAGATAGAACGTATTTTTTCAATTTCTTTTAAATTAGATATATTTTTTAAAAATTTGAATCATATATCTATTTTTTATAAAAAAAAAATCAGGATTAACTTCCTCTGCCAATGGCCGGCTTTGCCTCTGAATGGAGTGGTCGAACTGTCGAAGCAACACTGAGAAAGCAGAATCACGGTCCATAATGGAAAGAGAGAATTCTTAATACATAAGATATTAAGCTTCTAAACTTTTCAATCATATCGTATTATTAATTTTCTTCATTATTGATTTTATTTAATTTTTTTATCTTATTAAATTCAAAAATTTATATAAAATAGTTTTTCTCTTCTCATTTAAAATAATATGTGTAATGTACTTGCGGTGGAACTTAATTCTTAAAATGATCTATTTTTTTATATGATCATTTATAGGTTATTATGCATTTAATTATATTTTATTATAATTATCATTATTATTTAGTATTTAAAAATTTTATGTCTAAATTTTCTTTGATGTATAATTGTATTAAATATATTTTAAATTTTATATTATTATTTATTTATTTAAAAACTATATTATCATAGCGAAATCTGAGTTATAGCCCTAGTATATTTAATTTCTCCAGCTAGTTGCTCTCTTTTATCTGAACTTCAGCAAATACATTCCTTCATTGTTTCTCCTATGAGAACTATCCTCATCGTTTTTTTTTTTAATTTTATTTTTCTTTCTATAACTATATTATATTTAGAGTTAGAATTATACTACTATTAGTCGCGAAATACAAAAATATTTTATATTTCGTGTTATATCTCTCAAAACCAATCCAACCGTTTAAAGTGTTCTTCATATAATAATATGCTTGGAGATCAAATTTATATTTTTTGAAAAAAAAAATCTATTTTTTAAGGGGTAGAAAATACAATGAGTTTATGATTTTTAATAATAATGATTTTTTAACCTCAAAAAATATAATTTTTTTTTAAAAAATGTAAAATTTAATCTCCAAATATATTTTAATATGGAGAACACTTTGAATGGTTGGATCAGTATTTTGGATTCAAAAATGACTTCATGATTCACCATAAAATAACTCCTTATATTCAATTCGATTTTCTATTATTTTCCCTGCACAATCAGTCTTGTAATCGATTTAATAAAATATAAAGTAATTTTTTTATCTACTTACCTTAAAAAAAAAAGAGCACTCTGTAATACTGAGAAACCAGATGATGCTTAATAGGTGTTCGTTGAAATGCCCGTGAGAAAAAAAAATTCCGTCTCCCTTATTTTTTCTTGTCACAAAATTTGACCAAGTTTCTGATCCTTTGGTGCTGGTGAAAAAATTTGGGCAAACCGAGTATATAGTAACGAAATTTTAAAGCCAAGACACCTTGAAAAGTGTGTTTAAATTTTAAAATATTATGACACGATGTCGTGCCTACAAATGGGTTATCCATTTTCTACTTAGATTATTTGAGATGATTGATACTTAATTCCCGACCTGCTGTCTAGTGACTACAATAACAACCTTTTCTTTTTCTCATCTTTTTTGTGGTTTTGTATCTGATAGTGCTAGATTGTATATAAATCAGATACCACAAAGACAAATTAATCATATTTATCTTCTTAACATAATAGGACGGTTGAGAGGTAAAATTACCATTTCAAAATGCTCTCATCTTCTAAAATTTCTCCAAGATTATCATTTCCTTCCCACTCTAACCTCAATCAGTCTTTAACGGCGATTATCTGGCTTGCTAGCGTCAAAACAACAATACGCCTCTTTCTATCACCTTGTCGACCCCACTGCCCAGTGTCTCTGTTACTCCTTTCCATTCGAAATCTCCATGCGACAAACTGACTCTGAAGGGGATTAATTGACACGGGGCAAACCAATTTACAAAAAATCAGAGCCAATGACTTAAGGACAGATGTCTTTGGTGTGGTAAAAGGGGACATCGTGCCGTTGGTTGTAGAAATGTGTGGGTGTATTTAGCTTGTGGTTCTTTAGGTCATATTTCTCATATGTGCTCTCGAAAGCCACCGAACCCATTGGCCTCTTTGCAGATCTTGAACCATATTTCCTTTTTTAAGAACGATTTTTGGCAGATTTTTTTTTTTTACTTTAGTAAATAAAAAAATAAAAATAGGGAACTAGTAAAATTACCTAGTTTTTGAGCTATACTGATCTGGACCGAGTTTCAAACTCGGTTCAAACTATTGGAACCGAGTTTGAAACTTGGTCCCAGTTTTTTTTTTTTACGTTTGAGTGTATTTGAAAATAGCAGAAAGCTGAGACTGACTTTAAAACTCGGTCCCAGATGTCTGGACCGAGTTTTAAATTCGGTCCCAGCTTTCTACTATTATATAGCACACCCAACACATTTCTCCTTCATCTTCCTTTAGCCAATCATTTCTTCAAAATCGTCATTGTTACTGTTCTACGAAGCTTCCAACTAAAAATTTATTTTTCGACAGAGCCGATCTGTACTCACCACTCTCGTCTCATCAATATTGTAAGTTTTTTTTTCTATTTGGACTATTAATTTTTGCTGTAAAATTAAATACACAAACAGTAGAATTTATTGTTCATACTGTACAGACAAAAATGTTGTTGATAAATGTGTATCACGGAAGTCAAATCCTGAACACTTCAACCGGTGTGGGTTACGACATTCGTGCCGCGTGCACATTTTCTGCCGACGAGACAATCAATCTTCGTGACCTGAAAAGACAGATTCATGCTGGTTTGGAGCTGCTCTCTAGCCAATTCAATATTAGCTGCTCTCTAGACAGATTCATGCTGGTTCGGGTGATTTTTTTTTTTGTAGCTTATTTGGGGTTGTTTCTAATGAAATTTGGGGAATGATTAAAACAACAGCTCCGTACTAATTATCCGGATATAAAACACTGAAGCTAGTAGTTGAATCTGAATCAATATCCAGTTATGATTATTATGATCTGACTAGTATTCCTGAAAGTAGTAACCCAGTCATGGTTGAGGAAAGAACCCACTCCCGAGCTCGGAGCAGCGACTATCTCGTGTTCCGTTATAAAATATGGATGCATGATGCAGATGTGAATGTCGATGAGGAAGAGTGGCACCTAGATGTCGATGAGGATAACATCCAAGATACAATAGATATAAATATGGATGAAACTGAGGATGCAATAGATGTCGAAGAAATAGTTAAGGAGTGATAAATGTCTGTTCATTTCATCAATCAAGGAATGAAGCATCTGTATGCATAATTTATTGATAATATGCAGATGTCGTATGCAGACAACCCTTATTTTCGCAAACCACCTAGAATTGATGAACAATTTGGTGTCGGTCAGTAGTTTAGTATAAAATCAGAGCTGAAAATGAAAATCACTGATTTTTATGTTCAACGGAATATAGAATTAAATGTAACAAATAGCAGTAAATTAAAATTTGGGATGAAATGTAAAGATTCTAACTGTCCATAGAGGATATATGTCATACCCAATATAACAAATATTTGGGAGATCATTGAGAATCACTGAACAATGTATTTAGGATCGCCAGATAACTTTCGATATGTGTTATCATTGAGAATACATGACATAAATGTGTTGAGTGGTTCTATAAATTGCCGAGAAGTTGCAGCAGCTTGGGAATCTCAAGGTTTAGTGTTCTCCCAAAAGATCACTGAACTGATAAAACATCACGGTGATAAGAGGAGAACTTATGATGTTATACCACTGGATTGGGGTATCAACAACTATGATGTTTATAACAGAAATAGACTTATCGAGACGGTAATATTCTATACTTATATAATTTTTATTTCAATTCAAAATTTAAATAATGATTTATAATTTTTATTTGAAATAATAGGGACAAAGTGATGAAATAAAATATGAGATTGAATTAGCAATGACAGAAATTGATAATTATTGGTGTCAGAAACCGTAATTGACCGGCATCCCATGCGACCACTTACTTATCGTTTGTTCATTCAGAAGGCTAGATTACACATAGTATGTTAGTCCGTATTATACGATTCAGTACTACATTAATACATAGTCTGGTCATTGGCGTAGTTATGACAATAAATGAGATTGGCCAATGTACAACAGTTTGATCATTAGACCAGATCCAACAAAAATCAACAAAGAATGGAGAAAAAAGATACGTATTCCAATGGTTATGGATGAAATGAAGAGTCGTATTAACAGACTACCAACTCGAGGTCGAGCTCGTTCCAGCAGAACATAATTTAGATTAGCAGGGTATTTATGTTTTATTGTTATATTTGCCAGAATAATTAGATTTTAATTGTTGTTGTAATATTTTAATTTGTTTGATACTATTTTAGAACAATGTATTAATCTTTCTTATATTTGGGTTTGTAAAACTTTATTTTAATTTTTGTTATAATATTTAGACCAATATACTAACTATTGTATTTTGTTTTTAATATAACACACAAACGTTAAAAAAAAACCTGGGATCGAATTTTAAACTCGGTCACGGCACTTGGAACCGAGTTTGAAACTCAGTCCAGGCCAGTATGGCTCAAAAACCGTGTAATCTTACTAGTTCCTATTTTTATTTTTTATATTTACTAAAATAAAAAAATATGGATTTTTGGTCTGCTGTTATGGCCTCGATTCATCCATCCTCTGGGAATCTATCTCCACTACAGCGTATCTGCCGCATCGATGAGAATTTTGCAAAACTTACCGAGGAGGTCTAGCATAATCTTCTACTCACTGCTGAGGTGAAGATCGCAACTTCAAAAATTATGGATGGGCTTCGTTCGGCTTTTCCTTCTCCTCAACTCTAGGTGGTTCGGTATCTAGGACAGTGTTGATATCAAATTCAAGGATCGAGTCCTGGCAACGGGTAATGATTCAGATGGGATCTATTATTCTTTGTCAGTATCGATTAGCTATCTCAACAGATTTTTCTTGTCTTTATTCCCTTACTAAAGTTGTTAAAGTCTGAATTTAGATTCTTGATCTGGAGTATGACATGCGTGGATATCAAGGCCTTGAGGTGGTTATACATCTATTTTGGAATTTATTGGATCTGGACTTTAGCACACGCATCCGATCTAACCTCCGTTGTGCGTGTGTTTTGTTGAAGTGGTCTCTCTATACCTGATATCGGTATTCCTCTAGTTTGAGATCCGTCGACTAAATGACTAGATATCCAATGTAAGAATTTGCTATGAGGTTGAAGATGTTCTGTCTTAGATCAGTTCCTCCGCCTCGGATATTGTCCGTTCAGAGCCATTGCTTTCTTTTGATCCTAATGCTACTTAAACTACTCTTAGTACTACACGACCTACACCTGGTACCATTGCTGGTACTATAATAGGACCGGCTACTGGTACCGTACAAGTTAATTCAACACTTATTGATATAGGATCGACTCTCTCCAAGGTTACAAGGTCGACTCCGTCTACTAACGGTCTGCCTCCTCATCCTCCGTTGGTGCCTCACCCGTCTATGTCCTGATTCGCTGCTACTCTTCCCCCTTTTACTGGTCTTATTCCTACTTCCCATTTTCTTTCTCTGTCCCTCCTCCTCCTCCGAAAGATGCCACTCCGGTGTAGGGTTCATCTCTACCAAAACCTATAACCTTTTCTACATACTCTCTTGGTCCTAAATCCTTGAGCTTTAAGAGACAACGTAAAAATATGGTTTGGTTTAAAAATAAGAGGGGTACTCATCAAAATAACCATCACAACTTGTTATTAGCAGAGAACAAAGCTATAAAGACTAAAATTAACCTCCTCAAAGCCATTAGTAACACTTACTACTTCTTCCTTGCCCCAACTGATGGCTTTTGTTTTTGCCGGGAAGGCTAAGCCCCCACCAGCTCCAATCAACAAAGGAAAAAGAGTGGATGTGGCTTTTTCTTCTCAACCGTTAGCCTCTTCGATGGACTTAGGTCGTCCTCTTCAGTTATTGTCTTGTAGGATGAGGATCCCAGGCGACGGAGTCTGAGCCTCTGATGATTGTGACACTACACACTTAAGGCGCCAAAGACCAGTATCGGCCCCTCTACTATTGTGCAAGTTTGAAGCTTATTGGCTCAATCAAGAAGGATTCTTAGAGTTAATGGTCAAATGGTGAAGTAGTTTGAAAACTCAAGTTAGAACAATTAAGAATTAAACTCAAATTTTGGAATGCTAATATTAAAAGGGTCATAGAGATAAAAAAAAACATATGTTATCTTCTTTTATCTCCATATTTGAATTAATATCGGAAAATAGGGATTTATCTAGTGATGAGTATGATATTTTCCTTTTTGCTAAAAATAAATTAAATAATATTTATCATGATGAAGCGATTTATTAGCAATAATATACTCGATTGCTATGGCTTCATCAGGGTGATGCAAAACACCAATTTTTTTCACTCTATTGTCTCTTCCCGTAAGCAAAAAAATTTAGTTTCTTCTTTAACTATTGATGGTGTTGAGTCTCGAGATCCCGAAGTGAGTAAGTCTCATGTTTTGCACTATTATAAATGATTATTAGGTACTAAGAGTTTTACATGGGTTTTTTTTATACTATTTGAGTTGAGCATGAGCAAATTTTTTCTTCTGAAAATGACTCTTTTATTGTTCCTTTCACGGAGAAAGAAATTCGCACAACTATTTTTTCTATGAATTCTAATAAAAATTGAGGACCTGATGGGGTTTTTATTTTATTTTATCAAAAATTTTGAGATCTCATTAAACATGATATTGTGCAGTTATCTTTTGCCTTCTATAATCACACAATAGATATTGCTAAGCTTAATAGGACCTTGATATGTTTAATCCCTAAAATTATTGATGCGTCTACTATTAAAGACTTTTGACCTATCAGTCTCTTAAATTATAATTTTTTTTCTTCTGAAGTCCATACCTCTATACTACATCCTATTTTGGATCGTCTAATAGATTTAAATCAGCAGGTTTTTCTTAAGGGACATAATATTATGAATAATGTTATAACGGTTCATGAAATTTTACATTATGTTAAGACTACCAAGGAACATGGCCTTCTACTTAAATTAGATTTCGAGAAAGCATTTGATAATGTTGAGACCATAGTGTGGTTTTACTTAATGATATATCGAACACATACTTTGAATTTCAAAAATGAGTATGTCAGGGGAAGGTTTAAATTTATTTTTACTTGCTGCTGAAGGTTTAAATAAAACATTAGCTACATAAATTAAATTATTTCATTTTGAAGGATTAACTACTTCTATTTTAAATGGCAAAAAGATATTAAATTTATGATTATCATATGATTGAGCGTATTAAATGGGCCCTTCAAGCTTTTGAGGGATTCAGGCTTGAAGATCAATTTAGTAAATCCAAATTGATAACTCTTAATATTGATTTGACATTGGTCTAAAATCTTGCTATTCAACTACATTATAAATTAGATATTCTTCCCTTGAAATATCTTGGTTTATCACTCCACTGGAAGAAACCTTATAGTCTAGATTGGCAAAGACTAGTGGATAAATTTAACAATAAATTGCCAACTTGGAAGGACAAACTTTTGTCCTTAGGAGGTTACTTACCTCTTTTAAATTCAGTGTTTTCTACTATACCTCTCTATTATCTTACATTATTCAAAATTTTATTTTAGGATATTATTAAAATTGATCAAATTTATAAGTGCTTTTTATGGACTGCTTCTGTATTTTTCGTAAGAACTACTACTTAGTTAAGTGTGACATTGTGTGTAAATCAAAGGAATATGGGGGGTGGGGGTTTTGAATTTGACACATATGAATATTATTTTTTTATAAATGGTATTGACATGATAGATATGTTAATACAAGAGGGCTTTGACAAACTCATTGTTGGTTTTAAATATGATCATTCTTCCTCTCCATCTCAATATGATCAACTTTTTGGAAAGCAATTTTTTTAGTTTCTCATTTTTTTTTATTTCTTAGGTCTAAAAAGGTTGTAGACAATAGTAATTCAATTAACTTTTGGTTGGATTCTTTGATATATGCTAAAACTAAGTTTTCTTTGGTCTCTATTTGTGATGTATCGAACATGGGTAATTTTAAATTTAATTTAACTCATGGTGTCAATTTGGCTATGCGTCAAGAGAAGACTCAATTTCTTGATATTCTTAATTCTCTAACTCTTACATTTAACAATGATTCTACTATTTAGTTATGGAAACCCCATGATAATTATAATTAAATCATTGTATAATTTTTTATGTTTTGGTGGTGTTACAATTCGGTTACATAAGTCTATATGGTCTCTCAAGATTCTCCTAAAATACAAGTTATTTTTATGGATGACTTTAAATAATAGGATTTTTAACAAGAGATCATCTATGAAAAAAAGTTGGGAAGGGGCAAATACTTGTATCTTTTGCATTTGTTAAGAATAAGTTGATCACTTATTCTTTCATTGCCATGTTATTTTTGAATTTTGGTTTAAAATCCTGACATCTCATCCTCAAAATGAGGTCTTTTCATATAAATTCTTTATTAGAGTTTTGGGATTGTTGTTTATTATCATATAATTTTTAATACTGGAGTACTTTACTTGTAGCCTGTGTTTGACAGGTTTGGTTGGAGCATAATAAATGACAGATGTTTAATACCTCCTCACCATTAAGGACCGCTAATCTATTTTTTTCCTATTTTGCAACTATATCGATTTTGGACAGATTCTTCAGCCAATCTAGAAGGCATACTGGTGGGTACTTTGGGTTTGGTTGCTCCAGTCCTTCCACATGATGTTGTGCCGCAGCCTGTGTAGGCTCCTTCTCTGACTCACTTATTTGATGATGAGGATTTATTGAATTAATGATGTTAGCAATGTTGTTCTAACATGATCTGATTTGTAGTCATTTTATTACTTGTCTTTTACTTGTAATAATGTTTGGTTGCCTTTCTGATTATCCTCTTTAGGAGGGAGCCGGGGAGTTCCCAAGCCATTGAGATCAATTTTGGTCCAATGGTTGTTTCAACCATCGGATTATCATCGAGATTGGAACAAAGTATAAAAATAAAAATGATTTTCATCAAGATTGGTGATTAGATGTTGATTTGACGGTTGAAATAACTCTTGGAATCAAAATTGGTCCCAAAGACTTGGGAAGTCCCCCGATTCCCTTTAGGAGTGGTTGCTCAAGCTCATGAGTTTGCTTAATTTTACTTCTTTATGGTTTATAGTTTATAAGCTATAGATTTATAATAACATTTATTTTCGTAAAGAAATAGAAACTGCACCTTATTAGGTACTTTTTGTTTTAAAAAAAGGACGGTTTGGAGGTCTCTACACAAACTGAATATAAGGAAAAGAGAAAGCATACATCTCCAATCCAAATTATTGCTCGTCGTTGTTGTTTACATCAATATACGCTAAACATGCTACGGTTGCCTAATCTTATATATCAATGTCCATTCAGTACTATAATTGGGAAATATAATTCATAATTTAGCATTAAGATTCATACCTTTACCATCTATCTGTTCGCTTTCTATTTCTCCACCTAACAATAAATCATTAGTCTATTCATTTCTATCTACGTATAATTTGGTTTTCTCACATGTTTGCACATGCTGAATTAGGGCTCAACGAGCTCGAACTAGTAAGACCAAAAATTAATCGAACTAACAAACCATGCTAACTCAATTTGGATCAAGTTCAAACTTGAACTCAATAATTATCTGATATTTTATTTCTTATTATTATTACCTTAAAAATAAAGCACAAATAACTAATAATCATCGGTTTTAGATTGATTATATTTTACTTACGACTATTTTATTGATTTTATACTTTAAAGATAAACATTTATAGCTAACTGAGCAATATGTTTATTTTTAATGGTTAGATATTATAAACAAATATGAACATTTTTTATTATTTTGATGAATGCTTCTTGGTTAAAAACAAAATATTCTGACCAAAAATATCTTGTACAATTATTGTTGGCTAAACAAGGATTTTTTTCTCTCTCATTCTGTTTATTGAATTTGTTACTAAAAAATATAACTGAATGTAACTATTAAGCATCGTCCTTGATTATCAGATGGTGGGAGTTAATTTAAAAGAAATTCACTAAATACGGTGTGTTTGACAATAGGAGAAAATAAAATATTTATACATCAAGCTACTTCAAATCAGAGTCAAGTTCTAAATAGAGAACGTCTTAACGAACGAATAGAAAACAAATAAAATTATACATCAAACTATTTCATATCAAAGCAAAGCTCTAAATAACAGAAGTCTAACGAACACAGAGAATGCAAACATGATTCAAATTGAATACGCAGCTCCGTGCACCATCCTCTGCCCTTTTATTCAAGGGAAAATTAGCTCATGCCACCTTAAATTTTGAAATTTAGCAAAATGCCACACCAAAGTCTAACCTCCCTCTAATGTCACCCTAAAATATTTTTAATTAGCAAAATACCACACTTATATAATTTTTATATATTTTTAATTAAGTTTAGTAAAAAAAAATGAGCGTCTTTTCTAAATGTATTTTCAGAATTTCAAAAATACTCCTATATCGCATTCTATACTATCTTCTCTGACTTCTTGTTAAAATCGTCCATTTCATTTCTTTCTCTCCAATTTCTCCTCTTTACTCTCTTCTCTTCTCTTCAAGTTCGTCTGTAGTTCGCCTCTCTTCATGTTCGCCTTAACCAGCTTGCCCTTTGATCCTCGTCTCCGTTCAAAATAAGTACTTTAACTGATCTTGATCGCTTGTCTAATGTTGGATGCCCTGACTGCGGCGGTCAACTACTTAGACTTGTTAGGCACACAACAGAAAGTTTCAGGAGAGTACTCCATAAAGGCCATGCCTTTTACCAATGTGAAAAATATAAATCGGTACCAAGTTTTTTGATTGGAGTTTGTTTAGTATTAACTGCAGTTCTTTTAATTTGATTGGAGTTCTTTCAATTTGATTGGTGTTGTTTTAATTTCGATTGGTGTTCTTTCAATTTGACCGGTACCAAAATCAAAATCAGTACTGACTCATGATTAGCACTAATTTGCAAACCGAGAAGTAAATGACTAGTAACAAAATCAGCACCGATAAATAATGCTTGTACTGACTGGTAGTAATGTTGTTGCTGCCTGGTACCAAGATCAGTACCAACGGTGCTGAACCAAGAAGTAAATATAATGAATCAATATTTTTTTTTTGGAATTTGTAAAGTGTAGAGATAAAGTACATTAGTGCTCAAAATAATTTCAATTAGTAAGCACACAAAAAGAATGGTAGAAAATAAATTTAATTGCATACAAGTTGTATACTACTTATATTTAATTTGTCGTTTTTATCAAAATTGCAGAAAATATTCAAGTGTAAATTCTATATGCTGGAGAATGAGTATGAAAAATTTCTTCATGACATATGAGTTATTTTGGATGGTTATTTAACTTAGTGTTGAATTTGGATGGTTATTTTGGTTTCACTTTACTATTAATGTGTTGATTATGTTGTGGTTGAAGCATTAGCTGTGTTAAATGGTTTTTGGGGAATGAAATTCAGTGAGATAAAGAGAGGGTGTCTACTGTATAATTTTTAAAAACATCAAGATGCAATTTTCAAGAAAATAATTGACAATTTGCTTGGTCCAGTATCAAGAAAAAATTCACAATTTCAAAAACATCAACATAAAAAACTAAAAATCATTCTTAAACTTAAACAAATAAGGTAAAATGTCTTAATGGAAAATCATACATATTATAGTTGGTAAAAAATCTCGCTGACAGATGAAATCAGTGGAAATCGCACATATTATACAGTATTGTAACAAAACAGTGTACTGTGTATTGATTGGTATTGAATTTTGAATTTGAAACAACTTTAATAGTAGAGGCGCGATGGGCTCCTGAGTTGCATATTAATGAAATTAATATTAATACAATCAAATGAAGCCTTACCCACTGAGAATCCATGATCTATTCTCTTGTACGGTGGAGAGAGGGGGCGGATAGGAGAGGCGTGATGGGTGAGTTTGAGTGGCAGACTCGGTGATGAAAAGAGTATGAACGAGACTCGGTTAGGCAGGGTTTAAAAGAAATGATTTGGATTGAGGATATTTTTGTCTTTTTTTTCAATTATTATATTTTTATATATAAATTAAAGATATATACAGTATGTGTGACATTTTGCTAATTAAAATTATTTTAAGGTGACATTAGAGGAAGGTTAGACTTTAGAGTGGCATCTTGTTAAATTTTAAGTTTTAAGATGATATAAGACTAATTTTCCCTTTATTCAAAGTCGTTCACACAAGTATTTACATAATGCTATATCAGAAGGGGGTGTAACAAGCAGGGATAAAGCAAATGAAAACATCAAACAGCAACGAGTTATGATTAAAAAAAAAAACATACTAAGATATCTAAATCAGAGTATCTGTTATCAGAGACTGATTAAATTGTACTCTCCCACCATTCACCAATTTGAATACAGGAATCAAACAAAAGAATACTACAAATTCTAAAAGCTTAAATAAATAACTACCATTTCCTTCTTATCCTTGATTTCTTCCTTATATACAGTTTAAAACCCCCCCTTTTCAAAATGGCATGTGGTTAAACTTCAGAGGAGGAGAGTTGAGAGCTGAGAAGTAAAACTCTTGCCCTGGCACCTCTATTGGAGGGGGTCCAACCGCACCTGATCCAAAATTCGCACGAGTGGTTTGCAAATCATCCAGTTTCAGGTTATAGTACCACTCGTTATCCTCTTTTATTCGGGGTTCATAGTTATTGCCCCTCATAACTGGCATATTTCCAAAGCATGGATGCGGGGCTTGGGTCTGATAGGTTGGATAAGATGCAAAACCGCCCATGCTGTCAAAGTCAGGGAAGGTGTGATCTACTGTGTTATCTATCTCTGACTCATGAAAGCTGTCCGTCTCTCCATAGGAGTCACCTGGTTCACCAAATGATCCCTCATCTTTGACTGCCGGTACCTGTTTTTTCTGATTTGGCAACTGGAGCTTCTGAAGTTGTATCTTTTGCCAACTGTTTTTTTTATTGTATAGGCGGCACAGGACCCATTCATCCAACTGCAGTAACAAAAATCCTTGTGTTAGCTAGTTATTATAATCATTAATCAGAAAACTTTTTGTAAGACATCTTTCAGATGCTCCTGTCAGCATTTTATTTATTTCATTTTTAAGTCTGAAATGGTGTTTCAAAATAAATCAGTTCAGAAGCCTAGATGATTAAACTATTGCAGCCATAATTTATTTAAATGAACATGCAGGGTTAATTTTGAAAACAACGACATACTCTTTGGTTTCCTTTCTTGCTTGGCAAATGGGGATCGACTGCCAGCCGGTATTCATGCATGATCCAGTCAGTTTTTATCCCTCTTGGAGCCTTCCCAGCATAGAAAACCAGCGCCTTTTTAATGCCGACTTGTCTAGCACTTCCTTTAGGCACCACAGGCTTGTCAGCCCCAGTGGCTTTCCAATAGCCTTGCCCAGCTGCTCTGTTTGGCCTCGATCCATTTGGATACTTACGGTCACGAGGTGTAAAGAAGTACCACTCTCTCTGCCCAAACAATGCCTTGTCTGTTTATTGGAATTAAATGTAACAGATGTACAGTTAGCTTTTAATAAATGACAAATTTAGAAAATTTGAAGGCTGTTAATGTAAACAGTTAGATGTGTCGGAATCCAATTAAACATTCAATTTTTATAAGATGGAAAACTTAACCTTGGTCCTATATATAAAAGTTACTTTTATTAAGATGGAATGGATACCTAAGAAAAGCCCGGGGCTACAAATGGAGAAAAAAATGCATGTAAAAAACAAAAAAATTTGAAGAAATGTCTTAGTAAAGTTGCCTTCAAACCATTTGTAACACCAGAATCGTAATTTTTCTAACTGACAACTCATTTTTAACTACCGGACAAAGAACAAAAAAGATCAAACTAAAAAGAAGAAAATAAGTTTAAAGAAAATCGCGAACCTGGTAAATCCCAAGGATCGAACTTGTATAAATCGACCTCAGCAATGATCTGCACGGGGAGCGTCTTGCCGTCGACCTTGGGGCACAAATAATGCACCACCAGCTCCTCGTCAGTCGGATGGAACCTGAAACCCGGAGGCAAGTTCAGCTCCGCCTCCGCATCTCTCCTCGCCATCTCTCTCTCAAGTCAAAGTTCAAACTGCACAGTTCCTCCCTCTCTCTCTGTCTCTGTGTCCGGAGGTGCTCCCTGTTCTTCCTATGTGCTCTTCTTCTTCATTCAGCTTTCTATCTTATCGGGTGTGGTCGGGGTTATATACGGGTTTAAAAGGAGGGAGGGGGCCCACTGGTTCGGAGCGGGTGCGGGTTCGCTGGAAGTTTCGTCATGGAAAAGATTTAGACCAATTGAAATGTTGGGCCCCCACAAGGCCTCAGCCGACGCAGAATAGCAATTCTGTGCGTGGGCTGCGGTGCCTGGATAAGTGCACAAGTGCGTTGCATTTGATTTGAAGATTGTCCGGTGGGACCTGCTGTCGGGATAATGGCGGATCTAAATTAATTAATACCTCCTTTTTTTTACTATGCCACTTGAATAAAATCTGAAATCACGAGAATAATTCGGCTCCAAGTTTTTATTCGACATGTGCGCGCGCCGTCGTGAGAAACATTGAACGTGTCAATGGACAATGGTTGTGACTTGTGACTCTGAGGTCCAGCTAATCAAAGCAGGCATGTCGATCGTGGTAGGTTAGCTAGCTTTAAGACTTGAGAGCTGGCGATAGAGTGAGGTAAGTGTGGACGTTAAGGTTTACTTTTATTATCTTTTGTTTTCAAAATTCCAACACTAGTGGAATTAATTATTTGATTTACTAGTGCATCTCAACTTACCTCGAGTGTTTTGGTAGATTTCACGTTTCAATATGCTAAAAGTCTAAAACTAATGGCATTATTCAGATATTTATGTCGCATTTAGGCATTAATTTTCACGTTTGTCATGAAAAGCATTGGTGGATTTATTTTCCAATTATAATTTATTAATGTACTCTATATAGATTTTAGCTTTGTTCTATTGCGAAAGAAAAATATTTTGGAACAAAAATTTAATCACAGTTGCACATCTTTTTGCATAATGCTAACTTGTTAATATTTTTTCTGATAAAAAAAATATGAGAGTCAAACTTTTAAATTTCATAAATGTTCATAAAAAATTATCATCCGATTTCGAACATGAGATCTCTTTATCAAGACATTATCTTTTCATCACTATATCAAAAATTGGTTCTCACTAACTTGTTAATATATGGTGCAATTGAAAAACTAATATTTAGTTTAGTAATAAAAATAATGCTTTGCAAGTGAAAACTAATATTTAGTTTAGTAATAAAAATAATGCTTTTATGTGAGAGATTTTAAATTCAAAATTTAAATGAAAAGTTCTTTATGAACATATAAATTAAATATCTTGGACTTTTATTTTATCTCAAAAGAAGAAAACGCTCAATTGAAATTAGTAATTAACTTTTGCATTATATTTTACCTCAAAAAGTTAAATTTATTGCATTAATTAGATCATCTTATTGTCAAACTGAGAAAGCTAACTCATGCACGTGCAGTTATTAAAAGTCTCTTGATACGGTTTACGAAACAAAGGCAACGTAATCTTCAAAGTTTCTTGTTGAAAGTTCAACAAGTTGCTTTTAAATTAATTAATTATCGTCAAGACGTCGACAGTGCAGCTAGACGCAGCAAAACAACAAACTTCGATATGTTTCATGAAACAACTCAATGGATTTCTTATTCATATATAGACTTACATGCCTTGGAATGATTGCTTTGCAAATTGATTTCGAGACGCAAATGTTAATTCAGAGAGTTAAATTTTCAAGCATATCACATCATCATTGATTTTGTTTAAATCTTTTTATCTTCTTGACATCTAAGGGTTTATATAAAATAGTTTCCCTCTTTTTATTTAAAATAATATATATAATATACTTAAGGTAAAATTTAACTCTCTTTTTTTTGAAAAAAAAAGTGACTATAGAAGTCACCGATTTCATTAAAACCATGGAGGAGAACAAAGTTAGAAGAAACCAAGTACTAAACGACAAGTACTCGATCCTTCAAATGTATTAATACAGAAAAATAGAAATATACCCTAAAACAAACCTAAGTAACACTTGTAATCAAGACAGCTCAAAGATGCCAACAAACTAAATTTTTACCCTATGAGCACAATACTAAACAAATAAGTTTTTCAACACAAAATATAGGATATAACTTTCAATAGCCATAAGCACATGCATTCAAACAAACAAATTTTTAATTGTTGTCCCTGAACCTCATCCATACAGATGAAGAGGCACCTCTTCCACTGCCAAAACCTCCTCTGTACCGGCCTTTACCTGCATTGGAAGATCTTTCACCCCTTGAGACAGTATTAGAGACAATTTAAGCAAATGAGATACATTTCTCGCTTTACACCAAAAGGTAGCAAGATTAATTCAATCAAAACTTTATTAAAAATCTAAAAGAAGAAGGATGAGCATTATTAAAAATAACATTATTTTTGTCCAACCAAATTGTCCAATAAACATCCCCTCTTATTAATTCAATCAAAACTTTATCCTTTAAAGGTATGCAGCTGTCTATAATCCACAAATCATCTAAAGAAGTACCAGCAAAATTGAAATTGTTAAATTTTACAATTCAATCCTAGAGAATTTTAACAGTGGAGCATTGAAATAAAAGATGATCAATATCTTCATATTGACCATAAAATACACAACAGGGAATATCATCCCAGCCTCTTTTCAGCAACTGATCATTTGTTAGAAATTTTCTTCTCCTAACTAACTACATAAAAATTTGAACTTTATAAAAAATTTTGCAGTGCCAAACAATATCAAAATCAGTATTAATAATACCACCAAAATCCAACCACTCATAAAAAGAGTGAACAAAATAGCAACCTTAGGTTTAATAGCAATAGAATATAGTGAAGGATAGTAACAAAATAAAGCACAACCTTAGAACCATCTATCTGACCAAAACAACACTGACACACCTCAACCAATATTTTTGTTAAAACCTAATTCAACTAGGTCTCTATCTCTTTGTAAATCTTTCCAAAAAGGTGAAATCCTATGAGAGGTGGAGGAGTATTTAGCTGAAAGAATTTCTTTTTATTTATCTAAAATATGCACATCCTTAAATCTAACTAACCATTTAACTAACAAAGCAGTGTTTATTATGTCTAAATCTAATAAACCTAATCCTCCTTATTTTTTACTTTTGCATACACAATTTCAAACCACTAAATGATATTTCTTTTAAGAAAATTACCACCATACCAAAGGAAACGTTTCCTTAATTTATCAATAGATTGTCTAACCTTCACTAGGAGTCTATAAATAGACATCCAATACAAGGGAACAACAGAGATTACTGAATTTAATAAAGTAACTCTTCCACCAATTGAAAGAAGTTTTCCTTTCCATCCTTGAAGTTTTTTTTTTCAAATTTTCCAATTAAAAAGTTTCATTGTTCAGTAGTTAAGTTTTTATAATGCGGGGTACCCCTAAATATGTAATGGGTAAATGTGTCAATTTACATCCTAATTAGCCAATTGGAGACCATACTCTTAAGAAATATTTAGAGGAATTATCTCACATTTATCAAAGTTGATTTTTAACCCTGAGAGATTCTTAAAGCTATTAGTATCCATTTAAGGGTTTCGATATATTGTTCTTTAGCTTCTAAGAAGAGGAGTGTATCATCAACAAAATGAATATTGAGAATACCTTGAAAAGAACCTATTTGTCGTAAACCTTTCAAGAAGCCTAATGATTGAGCATTATTTAATAATTTATTGAGAACATCTGCTACTAAATCAAAAAGACATGGGGATAAGAGGATCACCTTGTCTAACTCTCCTTTGACAATGGAAATAAGCCCCTAAAGTACCATTAAAATTTATACAAGTTTTACTACCTTTAAGAATTTCTATAATCCATTGAATCCATTTAGAGCCAAAACCTCTACCTTGAAGAGTTTCTAAAAGGTAATCCCAATTAACCCTATAAAAAGCTTTTTCAAAATTAATTTTAAATAAAATCCCTTTTATTTTTGAAACATCTACTTGATGCAAGACTTCATGGGCACAAACAACATTATCCATAATCAATCTACCTTTTATATAAGTTGTTTGTGATTGATCTATTAAAGAAACCATAACCAAAGCTAATCTATCAGCAATGAGCTTAGTAACTATTCTAAAACTATAATTGATTAAACTTATAGGTCTATAATTAGTAATAAAACTAGCATCTGATTTGTTTTAGTATAAGACATATAACTGCTAAATTTAGTTTAGAAACATCTAATTGATTGTAATAGAAAACATTAACTAGTTTGCAAACATCTCTAGAAACTAAATCCCAAAAGGATTGATAGAATTGAAATGAAAACCCATTAGGTCCAGGTGCTTTATTAGAATTATAAGAGAAAACTATTTTTTTAATTTCCTCTTCAGTAAAAGGTTTTTCTAAAAGATAAGTCTGAGTTGAAGTAAGTTTAACACAAGAATTCCAAAAACTGGGATGTAAGGATAAATTTCTTTCTGAAGTAGTTCCTAATAGAGCGATAAAAATCAATAATATATTTCAATAAAAAATTTTGATCATAAACTGTAACCCCATCATTATCTAAAGGGAAAATATAACCTTTATGTTTATTATTTGAAGCTATTGTATGAAAAAATTTAGTATTTGAATCTCCTTCTAAAAACCAATTTAACCTAGAACGTTATTGCCAATATTGTTCTTCTGCTAAATAAATATTATCTAATTCTACTTGATAATGTTTAAATGCATCTAATTCCTGATTATCTAAGGATCTAACTTCATGAATTAATTATAATTTTTGAATTTCAGATTGATACTTAATCTTTTTTTTTTACTCAGCTTTTAGATTAATGGACCAACCTCGTAATTTTTTCCTAATTGAATGTAATTTCAATCTCCAATATTTCACCAATATTAGAAATAATTACATAAGTATTCCACCAAAGAGTAAAGAGTTCTTTAAATCCCTTTTGTTGCAATCATAATTTTTCAAACCTAATTGGTATGTGAGTACTAATTTGAAAAGCCTGAGTGATTAAAACTAATTGTGTATGATTTGATTGAAGAAGAGATTAAGATTTAACTAAGCTATCAGGAAAGTGTGTATGCCATTCTAAAGAACTAAAGAATATGTCTAGCAAGGCAAAAGAGTTTGAATGGATTGATTTAGAACATGTAAACTTTCTATCACTTAAAGGATACTCATATAGTTGTAGTTTAGAAATAATAGAATTAAATTTAGAACTAATTGAAAAATCAAAAGTTTTTCCAATTTTCTCATTTTTTTCTAATTAAATTAAAATCACCACAAATAAGCCAAACTTTGAATACAAAACTATGTAAAAGTAATAGCTCTTGAAAAAATAGTTTTTTTAGCAGCAATATTAGGACCATATACTACTGTAAAGTACCACACAAATGAATCATTTTTATTTTCTAATTTAATAATAAGAGAGTAATCTAATTCAATAGTATTCAAAACCTTAAACAGAAACTCATTAACACTTATTAAAATCCCTCCATAATTACCATATGAAAGTTTAAAAAATCAAGAGGAGATAGAAGAACTTAAGAAAGTAAGTGTTCTAGAAGGTAATGTTTTAACTTTAGTTTCCTGAATATCAAGAATATCTATTTTATTGTCAGAAATATATTCTTTTAAAAGTCTTTTACGTATAGCTTGTCCTAATCCTCTACAATTCCAACACATAATATTTACCATAAAGAAAAGGTAAAGAAACTATAATGAGATATTAAGTATCTCATCACTAATATCTATTAAAGCATTATCCTTAATACTAGAAGCATGTTTATCATGCATATCCTTAGCAATCTTTTTAAATCTAGATTTTAACAAAGATCTAAATTTAGTAACAACCGCAATTTTGATATCTTCTTGACTACCCAAAGAAAATCAAGTTTTTCAAATAAAGAAATAACTTCAGCATCTTAAAAATTAACGAAAGGAAAATGATCAAGTAGAGGATTAGTACCAGTACCTGTAGAGGAAGGCCAAGCTTCAACATATGTACTCTTACTGGTATCACCCACAGTTGTCTGTTTCTGCTGTAATCGCGAACTATGATGTGGCTCAGATGGAATTTTTCTTTTCCCCTTATCAGTACTACTATTAGAGGGAACCGATTGATGAGAACATGTAAGTGCTTCTCAAGGATCCTAAGCATTCTCCCAAGAAGGAGAGGGAGGAGCTGGTAACATATCAATGGATGTAGGTGGAGGTGGTTGAAGTGGGTAGGTATTGGAGGAATAAGGGAATCATCCAAGAGATCTGTATCTGTAGTACTAGTGGTAAGAGAATGTTGCATAGGCTTTGAGTTGTCGGTCAAGGGTGTTGGTAAGAGTATTTTGCATAGGCTGATTAGGGGAAGGCTGAGAGGGTGAGTTTTTTTTTTCTGAGGAGACGAGATGGAAGTTTGAGATATAGGAGCAAGAGAAGGAGAAGATGTAGTAGCAGTAGTAATAGATTTTTGTTGCCAGTATAAACAAAATCTATTAAAAACCTCTACATCTTCTATTTGAAACCGCAATTCAAAATACCTATGTCTATCAAGATCATCCACAAAACACATATTCCTACATGGAACTACTGACTCCTTAAACTTAATCCCTACCTTCATTCTTACTATTGTCATATCTATGTGTTCCCATGATTGGAGATCAACATCAACTAGAAAATCTCCTAACTCTAAAGCAATATGATTAAACTCTTCCTCTTTTCATAAATCTGGGGGTAACCCCGTAATATTAAGCCAAACAAAAATCGGATCACTACCTCCATCAAAACATTGAAAATCATAAGGCTCAACGACAAACCTTACAGATCCTAAATCTAATTCACCTTTAGAAAGTATAAATTTACGTCAATCCTCTGAAGGTGGTTCAATCAAGAATTTCTTGCGAGGTAAGGCTCTAGCAACCCATTGCCAACCCTAAATTGAGAAGAGTTTTTGCAGATAAGTTTGAATGTAGATCGGACCTAGTTCTAGTTCATCATGAAAGACAAAGCTGTTTTGAATAGTTGCTCTAAAATATTTATTAGCCGGGTTTGGATAGAATTTTAGCATAGGCAAGGAGTTTGCTTGGGCAATAGCCTTAGAAGAGGGATTAGGGGGTGGCGGCTTAAACATAGTGGTTGAGCGACACTGATTGGAGCAGTGTCCTAATCTTCCACAGGTGAAACACACAAGTGCATTATGACAAGAGGTGGCCTGATGACCTTGATCACCTCACCGAAAATAAACCAAACGACCAAGCGATCGAGTATGTTGTAAAGAACAAATCTTAACCCTAGCTTTTTCGGAAGGTGGAAGAGGGGGAATGGCGGAAGACGGATCTGTCGGATGCTTTTGATGAGCATTTTGTGCTATTTGAGAGAAAGTTTGCGTCCGTAACGCATCTCCATTCGACGATAAAAGAGGTAAAGTAGGAGAGTGCGAAACCAACGAAGGAGAGGCACATTGCTAGGATTGAATGGGGAGATCCCATTATGCTTGGGAATCGTGTTCGGTAGTGGGGGGATTGGGTTATGCTGCGGCAAAGATGAATATTGGAAAGTATGAGGTGAGTAAGATATAATGTGTGATGCACTCGCTATAAACTGTTGCATAGAAGTTTGTAGCGATTGCAATACAGAGGAAAGATCTACCGGTGGAGAGAGAGAGAGGCCATTTCTTGAAAATCAGACGATGTGAAATGAAGAAGATAAAGAGTCTTGATTATCTTGGAGGGCTCAAAGCTCTGTGTAGATTATCTTTATGTATATCTGATTGTCTGAGTCACTTTATTCCTTATACTTTGAGTCAGGATAGACTTCGGTAAAACTTAACTCTTAATATGATTCAATTTTTGTATATGATCATTTATATATTATTATGTATTTAATTATATTATTTATTATTATAATAATAATTATAATAATTATTAATATTACTTAGTATTTAAAAATATTATGTCTAAATTTTTTTAATGTGAAATTTTATTAAATATATTCAAATTTTATATCATGAATTATTTATTTGATGACTATCTTATCAGGATGAAATCCGAGTTACAACCCTAGTAATTAAATAATAGCTCTCTTATGGTTTAAAATTATGATTTTGATTCTTAAAAAAATCAATTTAAATGAAATTTAGAGGCATGATCCCATCATCCGATAAAACATTTTCAATTTATATGAAATTATTACTGTCATCATCATCACTTGTCAGTCAAAAAAAATGAAAAATGATGTTAGAATCAATGCCATAATGATATCCACGATGAAGTGATTAAAATATTTTTAATTTATTTACAATGATATGGATTTGATGCTAAATTTCATATATGGATTTGGTGCTAAATTTTATTTAAAAGAATAATGTAAAAATGTTTGCACTTCAAAAATAAAAAGAAACTTGGAACTATGTCCTTCGTGCCCAACATATTATTTTATGTTTGCTCAATAAATTGTCTAACGTTAATTTCTTGTGAGATGTCAACATTTTATATTTTTAGAGTTTTCTTAACTATCTTTTCAATTTTTTTAAGATGAATCTACAATACTTATAATGCAATCATTAATAAATAATGATTGTATATGAAAATAGATCATTTTCAAAAAAAATCCAAAATAAATACTAAAAATCTGAATTAGAAAAAAATATTCTCTCACAATATCTGATATAAGCAACACGAATCAAAAGTTCAGAGATGAAAAAGTAAAATCATGAGGGTTCGCACTTCGGCCGATACGCAATTATTTTCATATTAATCTATTTCATACAAGTATCGATATTATTTGTACACTTTTAAAACTACAACCAAATTCGCATTAAATATTAAAATTGCGTTGCAATAGTGGAAACTGGACCAATTTGTCTGAAATTGAAATTACTTCGAAAAATTCAAGATAAAAAAAATTGAGTGATAAAATTTCGATTCAAAATAAAGATTGGGAGCTGTAGAGCTGGGCTAGTGGTGCTCTTTTAGAGGACGTGTAGGAGTAGGATAACAAATGTTGTTTAAAAAATGACCATAAAACTGTTTTTTTTTTAAAGTCTATTACTTGCGCAAAATTTAATAAGATTTGTAACTTGCAAAGGTGGTGATGGACAATTAAAATTTTTGTTCCCATGAACAAGTTCTCATACATACAAAAAACTCACAAATCCGTGTGCTTACATAAAAAAAATCAATTCTCCCGTATTAAAAAAGAACTAATGAACAATTGGTCGATTGGTCAAGGTAGTTTCGTTTTTCCTTGGCATGGAAGGAACCTACCTAGTTGGGCTGACCGCCACCTCAGCTTCAGTACTATAATTCGTCTTTATACAGGACTAGTTCAAAGAAATTTTCAATGACTTTTTTTCTCTGTTGCCTTATCTGAGGTTTCTCCATGAAACGAGTCATCTTCGTGAGAATAATAAACCCGCTATATTCGCAAAAACAGACTAACAGATACAAGGAAAATGGAGGAGCTCATTAGTCGCCGATCCGGCGGCTGGACCAAATTAAAGGGGCAAACAATATTGAGTTAACAAATGGTTGGTCCTGCTCTCGTGTTAGAAAGCGACACTAGATCTGTCTCATGGATCATTGGTTGCACACGAGACTAATTAAAGACCTCTCATTCCACAGACTGGAATATCCATTTCGTTTTATAAGAGCATCTCCAAAGCACACAATGTTTTCACCGTCTATTTCAAGCCGCGTCAGCTAATGAGAAAATAAATGGAAAAACTGATTTGGAGCGCCAAGTTCTCCCTTCGATAGCATGATATATTCTTCTTATTCTTCTGGATGCGCAACATACCATCAGGAAAAAAAAGACTATATATGTCTCAAAAAAAGTAAAAAGACAATACAGAAATAAACAACCTGATATCTACAACTCAATATAAAATATGAAGTACACATTTAGGGAGTGTTTGGCACTCAATGGAATAGCAAAAAGTTGAAATAGAATAACTATTCCGACGAATTAATTTGCCAAACGAATTTTAGACTAAGTAGAAGAGTGAGAAATAGTGCTAATCCGGTATACCAACTTATAGGTGGAATACCGGATTAGCTCTCGGAATAGCGATTATTGTTTGATTATATTATATTATATTATTATATTATGATTATGATTAAGATTTAGTATTATTATATTATTATATTATATTTATGATTATAATTTAATATTATATTATTATTTATGATTATTATTATTATTATATTATTATTATTATTAAATTATTATTTTCATTAATGTTATTATATTATCATTACCATTAGTATTATTATATTATTTATTATTATTATAAATATAATTTTAATATTATATTATCATATTATGAATATAAATATAATTATTTTATTATTATGATCAAGATTATTTATTATTATATTATTATATTATGATGATTATGATTATGATTATTAATACTTATTATTATTTTATTATGTTGTATTATATTATTATGTTGTATTATATTATTATATGTTGATTATAGTGATGATTAATTTATTATTATATTATTATAATTATTTTTATGATTATGATTATATTTTTATTATTATATTATTATGATTATGATTATGGTTATATTATTATGATTATGACTATAATTATTATTATCATGATTATGATTATGATTATTATATTATGATTATATTATTAAAATTATGATTACTTATTATTATTATATTATTATAATTATGATTGTAATTATAATTTTTTATTATTATATTACTATATTATGATTATGTTTATATTTTTATTATATTACTATTATAATATTATTATTTATTATGTTTATTTTTTATTACTTTATTATTATTTTATTATGTTGTATTATATTATTATATGTTGATTATATTTATGATTAATTTATTATTATATTATTATAATTATAATTATAATTATTTATAATTATTTTTATGATTATGATTATATTTTTATTATTATATTATTATGATTATGATTATGGTTATATTATTATGATTATGACTATAATTATTATTATCATGATTATAATTATGATTATTTTATTATGATTATATTATTAAAATTATAATTACTCATTATTATTATATTATTATAATTATGATTATAATTATAATTTTTTTATTATTATATTACTATATTATGATTATGTTTATAGTTGTATTATATTACTATTATAATATTATTATTTATTATGATTATTTTTTATTACTTTATTATTATTATTATCTTACCATTATGATTATTATTTTACTATTATCATCATCATCATCATTATTAGTATCATAATTATTCATATTTTAACTATTCTGAGTAACAACTGCCAAACGATATTTTTGCTCTTCCGAATAGTCAAGAATACCACTCTTCTACCACTCTTCCAAAATTACCTCTCTTCCAGTTATTCCTTGATTTGCCAAACGGACCCTTAGAGTTTGTTCAGCAGATTATTTTTAATGGGATTTAAATATGCTAGGTATGAGTTCCTTGATTGTGATTTGCTGGGTTCCCATCAAACACTCTCGCTCCTCTGGAAAAAAAAATAGATCCGACTCCATTTACTTTTTCCCATAAAAAATGTGAAGAAGTGGGGAGATTAATGGGAAGAATATCCCATACCACACATCTCAAAAAAGACTGCTGAACACATCTTCACTAAAATTTCCCAACGATTGAAAAATCCCAAGATCCCATCCGGATGGGAAACAACTGAACATGCCCTAAGTTTTTTGGAAAAAAAAAAACAAGTATAACAAGTTGTATAACATATATAAAAAAAACTAATTGAGCTCGCAATCTCAGATTTGCAACTCCATTACGAATTCTTGTATGATTTCGAAAATATATAATCTTTATAGTGGCAAGCCGGCTACGACGAATTTCAGATGGTGATACATTAATATTAACTTGATCATCTGAATAATCGAAGTTTGCAAAATACAAATCTCGTTCATCTTCAACAATTGTATTGTGTATGATCAGAGGCGAAATTAAAATTTTAACTTACAAGACCGAATATTATATTGAATACTAAATACAAATATTGGATGAGATTTAACCGGACAAAATTTCTCAAAATACACTATAATTTTTAAATTTTTATATAAATTTTAATTTCATGAATGGCTCTCTATTGGTCCTCCCCCTAAATTCATCCGTGTCTGACATACTCTCATAATTTCTCCAATTATTTTCATATACCGTACGCGTGTTGGATTACTAACTTTGGGAAATCTTGCCTGGAGCACTCCAAAAGAGCAAAATTAACAATCCTGCACCAAACCAACATTTTTATAGCATGAAACATCATGTACCAATCGTGCTTATTTTAGCAGCCACTGTGCCAATTCCATTTGTTTGCCCAGTGCAAATAGCTGTCTCCGGCTGACTTCAAATTGTCATTTTTGATCGGCGGAAGGGACGATTGGATCGGAGAGGAAGGGAAAGATTAACAGGTCAGAAGAGAGGTGATTGATTAGTCAGAGGAGATCGACTGAGGAGGAGGAGATCGACGATGGTGAAGAGGAGAAGAGTATATCGACCAAGGATTTGAGTTTCCTGCGATCAGCTGCCATAAATTTCGAATGTCAGATGAAATTTGAACGGTCCGATTTAAATTCACCGGGTATATTATTTTAATTGAGCTCACTCATCATGCACACAATCCCTCGCTGCTATTGCTGCCATAGAAAAAACTAAGACAACAAATATATTTTCGATCGACCAAGGAGCGTATAGGGAAATTTTAAGGAAATCTTTTCTAGTGGAGAAGAGTAGGGATCGGCTAGAGGGTCGGGCGTGCACTGGATCTGGATGGCCTATGGGAGGACCGAGTTTGAAAATGACCTTTAGAAAGATAGGTCTGAAGTGTTTAAATTTTGAGGGATGAGATTGACATTTGAGAGATCCGGCTCTTATTAGATTTTTTAGTCCTTAAGGTTGGATAAGGATCGAGTTTGAAAGAAATTTGTTACTTTTTAATTTTTATTTTTTAAATCTAACTAAAATATAACATAAAAATTAAAAAAAATTAAGCAATAAATTCAAGGGTTGGGAAGGAACATATCGAGTTTAGAATTAATCGAGTCTAAATGGGTCAGATCGAGAAGTGTTTATTTTTTTAGGGTTGAGATGACCCTTATCAAACTCGACTCTTATAAGGGGGATGAACCGAGCTGAGATTCAAAGGGCCCAATAAAGATCAAACTTTTCAACAAGCCAACCTGGTCAAGTTCATGAGTGTTGAATTTATATGTTTTGTATGTGAACCAAATGAAATTGGACTGAAAAGGTACATTTGCACATATTCAGATGATCTCATCTCTATTTATGTTCATATATAGTTTATCTTTAGAAGATACAGAAGAAAACAAAAAATAGTGTTTAAGACATTTAAAGAGAGAAAGAGAGACATCATCCAAGAGGGAGATAATCACGGTTCCTCCATGACGGGAATGAGAACGAGCGGTCTCCGTGCGAGAATAAGAAGAGATCATGACATCTAGGTTGTGGAACATAACGTGATAGGCTCGGTCTCGACTGTGGTCTATCTCCAACAAAGCGATTCTCGAGGGCTTACGGTGCAGGAGATAAAGCACAAGGGCTTAGGTATGCCAGATGTGATTGGAGACGCATGATTTATTGTAGAACTCTCAATAAAATTTTCATAAAGTCAATTAAATCATTGATTGGATAAGCATTGTGAAAGTTATGACAGTTGAAAGTAGAAGATGTCATTCTGTCAGAGTTCTGAAACCAGTGACCTTTCTATAGTGCGGACCAATTTTCTCTCATTTGATAATTTAAAATTATATGAAATGTTAATGGATTATATTTTACTTTGATATATATCCAGAAAGTCTAAGAACATAAATTTTAATTTACGAGTAAAAATTTATGAGGGTTGTAAGAAAAGTGATTTTGACAGATTGTCAGAACAGGGTGATTGATTTTCTGATTTTATATAATATTTTTGATCTTCTGATACTTTATAAATTTTATGGTCCTCATGGTTAAAAATATCTATAAGAGATCTTTCCAAAGATGGTTAAACCATATTATTTGGTTAAAAGATAAAGGAGATATGATTTTTTCAAATTAGATTGTCGGCTGATGGGCTGTCTGTTGTTAGTTTTGAAATTTTGACCAGAACTGTGATAATTCCTTATTTCATGAATTTTTGAGATAAATATTAACCAAAAATTATATAATTAGTAAGCCAATATGGTATAATACTTATCTAATTAATAAATTAAGAATTTTTTACTAGTATCTTACCATAATTGAACCAAATATAGATGATTGACAATATGCACAATATTGTCTCATGTAGTTCTATAACGTATTTTGATGATGCTATGATAGAACTTATATCACAATTATATGTGACTATTATTTTTGTATGATATATACTTATTGGGTGAATATGAATTGGTAGACTGGTGAATCTTATTCATATTATGATATTTACTTCAATTAAATTAATTAAGTGTAATATTATTCGGTTTACAATATTTGATTGGGGACATAGTTCTTCTTTTGGTTTTGTGACCGAAATGATATTATATTTAGATTAATTATGATTGTATAGTAAAATTATTAAAAATACTAATTGTGATTGTCTCTATATGAACTGATGGATTAGACTTAATTTGAGTTAATAATTGATCTTATTTGAATATAAACTAATGGATATAAATGATGTCGGACATCATAATATTTCAATATCTTATAGAAGATCGTGATATGACGCATCAACTTCTAAAGAATTAGAAGTTAATAGATTTGTGTATATATACGCACATTCTAGTTTAAAACTCTAATGCATATGTAATTAAGTGTCATTTTAACTATATTGAGATAGTATGAGTTGAATAATTTATTTAAACCAATTCTAAATATTTTTTGTATATATTCTGAGTTTATCAAATCTGAATGGTACAATAAGATATGTGCTACATTATCAAGGTAAAAAAATATATTTTTGCTTGATAATAATATTATGTCTTGATTGAGAAAGAAATAAAATATTTACTCTTTTACTTTTGAAGATGGAGTAAATAGAATATTCTCTTATGTTGGAGATAAATTATAACTTTCTTTATTTGGAGATAGAACAAGTAGCATGTTAAGAGATTGTACTAGTTCTCTCATTTGGAAGATTAAGCACGTGACATAATATGTGATTATGTTATAGAAATCTTGGTAAGATGGTCCTTGTATACAATTGGAAGCTGTTATGGCTTAGAGGGAGTCGATAATAACTCATTATAACAATTTGACTTGAGAAATATTCTGTGAAGATAATGGACTGAACCAAGGACATTCAGATATTAGATTAGAGACATGATAACACAAAGTGAGTTGTTCTTTAATTAAGTATGTTCTTGTTGAGGAACTGATGGATCTTCAATGATTAGATATGAAGAAGTCACTTGATCCGTACTTATACTTGATAATGATCCTCATAGATATATGTACTTGAATTTGATAACAAAATTTAATTTATTATTGTTCGAGTAAATGTTAGCACTTATGGTAGTATATCAATAGACTGAGATTGGCTTGCTCACACGAGCAATCGCCTTTGATACTTTGGAAGTGAGCAGATATGAGACTTAGTTAAACTAGCGACGCTTTGGAAGTGTGCTGAGTTTAATATTTAATGTCGCCTCAGATTGAGCTGAGATGAGACTGTCATTGATGGTCGACATGAATTGTATCCCACAATTCATGAAGTCTATAGAGAGCCGAGGTGGGAGTTATCTATGGCGCTTGGAAAGCGAGCATGTGAGGACACCCGAATTAGTTACATTAGAAGCGGCCTGCACCACGGACGTTTAGTTTGTGACTAGATCTAAACTCGTACAATATTTATTTTATACACATATGTCATATAGAGCAGATTATTCACCGTATAATGTATTTCATACTGCATGTGCTTAGTTGACACAGAAAAATGAGTTGAGTGACATGAGAGTCAGAGATCCTCATCTTCTCATTGTGTGAGTTCTTAATTACGTACCCTTATGGACTTTTGACTATGTCATGAGAAAAGAGATCAATGTTGCTACTTTGGCGTGTTATCTAAGATCATGAATGATTCGGTCCACCGGGACATTATTGAGAAAAGAGTAGATTCTGATTCAAGTGACATGAGGGCAAAAGGGAAGGTTGATTGATTTGCATCGTGATTTGTATTCACGGATCCGTCAATTATATCATGTGGACATATATTGGGAATACATGTGATGTCGAGAGGGAGTAGGCATGTTTCTCGAGGGGTCGAAAATGCATGTAATATCATGAGCCTAGTGTATGGGATACATATATTATTATTATTTTATTTTTAAGGGAATATCTCTAGATTGACTTGAAATAAGTTTGGTGTATGAGCTCCTGAATTGCAGGTATATCGCTGGTCGCACGACCTATTTGTCAGTATGAAGACTCTTGATTCTCATCAATAGTCTCAAGAGGAGATGTTGAATTTATATGATCTGTATGTGGACCAAATAAAATTGGACTGAAAATGTGCATTCATACCTATTCAGATGATCTCATTTTTATTTATGTTCATATACTATGTATCTTTAGAAGATACAGAAGAATATAGAAAATAGTGTTTAAGACATTTAAAGAGAGAAAGAGAGACATCATCCAAGAGGGGGACAACCCGGTTCTTCCATGACGGGTGTGAGAACGAGCGGTCTCTGTGCGAGAATAAGAAGAGATCATGGCATCTAGATTGTGGAACAGAGCGATAGGCTCGGCTCGGTTATGGTTTATCTCCAACAAAATGATTCTCGAAGGCTTACAGTGCAAGAGATAAAGCACAAGGGCTTATGTACGCCAGATATGATTGGAGACACATGAACAGAAAGGGAAACACTTTCGCTGGTAATTTTGAATTTTCTTAATTCTATTATTTCTAACAATGAGTCGAGCCCATATAGGCAATCCCTAGAGTAGAGGGGGTAGGGGTGTAAACAGATATGATATGGATAGATAATAATTTTACTGTATCTGCATCCGTTATATTTTTTTGGATATAAATTTTAAATACGGATAATTCAGATACAGATATAGATCGAATATTTGATGGATATCGAGATATGAATTGGATATCAGACAAACATGGATATGAATATGAATATATTTCAAATATTAAAAAATAACAAAAGTTAAATATTAATTATGAGGTTAAATACTAATTATCATTATGTTAGTACTTCAAATATATCGATAAATTATAAAAAAATTAATACATTAGCACAAATTAAATATAAATTTAATTAGATTTGTAAAATATAATAAAATATATAATAACTTTTTGTTATTTTAATATAAGATCATGAATAAATCAAATAATTTACTATTTATTTACAACCCTAAAAGGAGCTGGAGGGTAGAAAGAAAAAATTTGAAAATATCTCTCTCGATAAAAAAAAAATCTCTTCAACGCCGATTGGTCGGGCATTGTCTAGAGTAGAGGTGGTGAGGCCCGACCCATCCGGATCCGAGGATTTTTTAAAAAGTCAAATCGACCGATCCGACCCGAACCCGACCGACCCGACCCGACCCGAGATCAAATCTTCAACGCCGATTGACCCGTCGACCCGACCCGACCCGACCCGGCGACCCGATTTCTTCCGCAAACCGACCCGACCCGAACCCGAACTCCGACCCGACCCGCCCGATGTCTAGAGGTTATCTAATCCTACGTGTTTTATTTGTTTATATCTGTCTGAATTAAATTAGATAATACATTGTGTTTTGTTTAGCATACTGTCTAGATTAAATTAGATAATATGCTAAATTTAGACAGTGTCTAGACAATATTTTGTTCTTGTAGTTGTTTCATCGAACTTAGCAGAGTCATTTATTATTTAAATATCATTAATGTCAAGGTAGAATTAAGATGGGCGCTAGCCAGTGTAAAATTGTTTTTCTTTACAGTGAAAATAAATCTTTCCGGAAACCTCATGGATCATTTCTGATTTCACTTTAATTGAAGCAGCTCACTGCCATCAATACCACCACCTCCAAGCATTAATGATGACTAGGGTTAATCATTCCATGCTTCGCACGAGTTTGTATATACGCACACAGGGACAAGTGTCGATTCATCTAATAAGAATAAATATGCTAATAGTTTAACCGCCACAATACGGTCATAAAAATAAAAAATAAAATAACAGAAAATATTTCACTTTGAAAGATTCTTGATTTGGTAAAGTGTCAAGATTTTCATTCGGAGATATCACTCTTGTAAACCACATTTCCCCTTATGGTTCTAACACTCATATAAATCAGTATATCAAGGGCAAATGAAATAATTCCATAAAAAAATAGTTATAAAAAAAAATACAAAAAAAAGAGAGTACCAGTTCTATTAAGAGCTTCATTCCTCATCGAACAGCTAGAGAAGCTTCTGCGGGCTGACTGGACAGACTGATTGCATTGTTGTGCGGAAGACGGAAGAGGAGCTTGATCAGCCGATAAATGACAACACGGCAGCGCGAGAGATCAGTCGGTCGGAATCCCTCAGCCTTACTTCCCCCTTCACTCTCTTCGCTAGGGAGAGACAAATACAGAAGGGAATCAAGGATAGAGAACGAAACATTAATGAGCTGTTTCAAAATGTATCTAATAAACCAAGCAATTTTTAATATAACGGATGAAAACCCAACTAATTGAGTAATTCAACACATAAACTACAAATGTAAGAGCACAAATAATCTCACAATCAACTTTTTGTGCAATCTCTATTTGCTGTAATTGTGTAACTAAACATCAGACCCGTTTCAATATATATTATCATCCATTACACAGGTCTACTACACAACCATTAAAATAAATAATCAAAGTATAAAAGAGAGCTACACAGATCTTAAAGAAAAATCAATGGCTGAGATCAAATTATCGACGTGTACAATCTGAAGAGCTGAGTTTTCTCCCCTCCCCCTTATATATGGGGAGGTTATTGATGAAGCACTATCGTTATTGGCGCTTCTTTGTTTTGGTCTGTTACTCTGTTTCGAAAGCAGTCTAGTTAGAGTGTTGGTATGTGGCATCTCTACCAAATGGAAGCTGTACAAACTTTTTTTTTTTTTGGTTTTGTTAGGTAATCTTAAACATTAAGAATATTTATTGTTATTTAATATCAAAATATCAATACAAGCGTCTAAATTTAATTGTTAATTCATAATGGCTCGATTTTCATGCAAATTCGGAGATACCATGCATAGTAACAAATTCAGGATTAAGGAATTATTCGCGAAATTCAAAATTCACGATTTGGATATAATACAAGTGTAATTCAGAAATAGTTCATTTTATATAATATAAATAAAATATATATTAAAATGTTAAAATTTAAAAAATATATTAGAAACTATAAATTTCATTTTAAATAATATACAATGTGTTTTTTGCTGAATTATTCACAAATAAAACGTTTTTTGGACCAAAAACGCATTATATATTAAATTGAGAAATTATTTATGAAACATCCGGTATAAATAAAAAATGAATTATTCATGAATAAAACACAAATCTGATAACTAATTACCACGTAATAAAATTTCACAATGGTCGTTAAGTGCTAGCAAACAATAATAAAGGTTAATTGGATATCTTATTGAAGGCCATTGTGGAGATGGGTCCCCGCTGTTAATAATGGAGAGGATGTATATAACATTGCCTTGTGCCAAACTTTTTCAAGCCTGAAGGGAAATGACGGACCCATTTTATCTCTTTCTGCTTTGAGCAGCTTATAGGTGGCACAACTCGGCCCATGCTGAGCTCGTTGAATACGAAAGTATCCTCTAAGAAGAAAGTCCAAAATAAAAGCCCAATTTAATTGTAATTCTTTTTTTCTTTTTTTTTAGGGGTGACAATCAAGCGAGACAAGTCGAATCAGTTTAATTTTCTGAAAAAAAATTAGATCAGATAGAATCAATTTTTATATTTTTTTTATATTTTAAATTAATTTGACTGAATTATAGATTATATAACCTCGAAATGGATCGAGCCAAATCAAATTCGAATTAGATCAAATTAGTTTGATTTTTTTTTAATTAGATTGGATCGATTTTTGTTCCGAACAAATCGAACGAGTTTCTTGCTTGGGGTGATGTTTGGCCACATCTAAGTTTGAACTTGAGTCCATTCAGTCCAGAGATTTGAAAAAGGGACGGGGTGGGGCGGTCCGGGTGAAATCCCTTTGGTCACGGGTGGGGCGGGACGAGTTTGAGCGATCAAAAATTAGAAAATCCCGACCTGACCCATGTTGGAACCCGCAGATATGACCCTCACAGATCGGGACAGGTGGGCCAAGGGCCGGTCCTGGTAGGTCATGGCGGGTCATTTTTTTTTCAATATTGCAAAAAAAAAAAATAAACCGCCAAAAACTAAAAAAAAAAAAAATCTAAAAATTTCAGAAATAAAAAAAACTGAAAATTTTCAAAAATAAAATAAAAGTTAAAAAAATTTAATCAAAAAATTTATATATATATATATATTTAACTAAATCTGTTTTATTAATTCTAATTGTTTAAAAATAGAATAAAATTCGAAAAGTTCCAAATAATTCTAAAAAATCAGAAAAATATAAAAAAATAGTCAAAACCGAAAAAAAGTCTATGATAATTTTTAAAATAATTAATTTAAACTAATTCGGTTTTACATATTTAATTGTTCAAAAATTGAATAATATTAAAAAATAAAAAAATATTAAAATTTATAAAAATTTTAAGTTATAAAATATATTTTTTATAATTATTTTGAACATTAATATTTATAGAAATTATAAATGTTATTGTAAATAATACTTAAAAATATATATAATTATATTTGTCAATTTATAAAATAATCACATAAGAATTCAATAGTTTTTTAAGTACATGCATTGCAGGAATAATGTATAAATAGAAGAACATGCATGAAGATCTCAAGGAAAAGTTAGGTTAAATTTGTAATGAACAAAGGTAAATAAATTATTCATGAGATTAAACTAGTGAAATGAAGGTGTGTGGCTCTAACCGTTGCAACAGTTAGTATAACCGTTGTAACAGATTAAATAAAATCAATACAAAGTTGACCCAAAAACAACCAGATGCAAAACAATATCTATCTGTTGCAACAGAAGATCTCGAGAAAGATTGTATTGTGTTCTTAACTACAACCGTTGCAACGAATTCTTATATCCGTTGTAACGGAATAAATCATTTATGTACAAAAATTATCCAAAACTTACTAGAGGATTATCCTTTCATAATAGTTGTAACAGATCTCAAATTTGTTACAACGGATGCTATCGAAAGAATTTCAAATTGTACTCAGTACACAACCGTTGTAACGGATCTCACTTCCGTTGCAATGGATAATCTCGTTTAGGGTTAGAATCATCTAATCGCCGAACTCCGTTAAATCTTGTGTCATTTCTTCCTTTACTATCTTTTACTATTTATTTACTATAGTTTGAATTTGATATTAGAGTCTTATAGAAAATAATAAGTTACCCTACTCTTTAATTTCGTGCTTGTGATCGGCTATGTAAAAAGAACATAGGCGGAGTTCTAATTTTTTTATTAGTAATATTCTTAAAAAAATAAGTTAACGAATAATTAAAAAGTTAAAAAATAGATGATAAGATTAAAAAAAAATACCGAATATCTAATAATCATCATTCAAGTACCATAAGTCGCTATCTTCAACGTTGATATCACATGCACCGTCGGAATCATCGTCCGGGCTTAATATTATTGCAACTTTTTTGAGTTAGGATTGTACGGGTTGTTGGCTCAAGTGTGGTATCATGTTGCATGCAATCTTCAACATCTATCCAATCTTTCAAGCATACAAGTTTCTTAAAAAGATTTACACCCAATTTGGTGTGTTCGTCAGTCAAAATCCTATTCGTTGAACTAAAATATGATTCGGAAGGAACCATTGACACATGCACTGCAAAAATATCATGACCCATCATCGCCAATGTTGGATAGACAATTGATTTCCTCTTCTTATAATTGAGAATATCAATTCCATCATCTTTCATGCTTCTCAAATAATAATTTAGTAATTCGTTATTGTTAATTTGTTGATTTACAAAACCTTCATCCACCCGCAACTCACTTAGCAACCCGGACACACTATTACTTCTATTATAATTAAAAAAATATAAATAATACGAGTGAGTAAACTATGTAATAAATAATATAAATAAATTAAATTTTTTTATGCGTACCTAGTGTTTTGACCGGATGGAGTGGGAGATTATCTTGTCGATGATAGATCGGTTCAGAAATATTTGCATTCAGGTATGAAAAATAATCTTTAGCAAAAATCTCCACACTAAATCGATGAAGAAAATAATCATCGGAAGAATATATCATTTCTATAAAAAAAATAAAAAGTTACAAATAAAATAAAACTATAAAAAAATAAAAAATTGAATTAAAACTAAAAATAAAATAATGTACATATAAATAAAAAACGAATTTAATATAATGTAAATAAATTAAATTTATAAATAAAATAAAACTACAAATAAATAAAAAATGAATTTAAGATAATGTAAATGGACTAAAGCAACAAGTAAAATAAAACTACAAATAAATAAAAAATGAAATTAAGATTATGTAAATGAATTAAATCTATAAATAAAATAAAACTATAAAAACAATAAAAACTATAAAAAATAAAAAAATAAATTTAACATAATTTAAATGAATTAAAACTATTAAAAAATTAAAAGTATAAATAAATAAAAAATGAATTTAACATAATATAAATGAATTAAAACTATAAATAAATAAAAAATGAATTTAATATAATGTAAATGAATTAAAATTAAAAATAAAATAAAATTAAAAATAAATAAAATTAAATTTAACATAATGTAAATGAATTAAAATAAATAAATAAAAAATAAATTTAACATAATATAAATGAACTAAAACTACAAATAAAAATAAATAAATTTAACATAATATAAATGAATTAGAACTACAAATAATAAAAGATAAATTTAGCATAATATAAATGAATTAAAACTATAAATAAATAAAAAATGAATTTGACATAATAATTTAAATGAATTAAAATTATAAATAAATAAAAATAAATTTAACATAATATAAAAATAAATAAAAAACTAATCTCCAAACGGTATATGATAAATTTGGCAATACTTTTTGTCTAATAAAAATAAATAATAATACTACAACTATTTTTTTAACTGGAATAATATACTAGAACTATTTTTTTTGTTTTCTAAATGAAGTTATGAAAAATTGAGTATATGAGAAATTGAGAATGAGAGCTTAAAAAGAGAGAGAGATTGAATGTTTGGTGTGATTTTGGATGAAAATGCGGGTGAGTATTTATAGATATTAATTTATATTTTTTTAATTGTTTTGACATTATTTTGATTTTTTGATTAAAATTGTATTAAAGTAAAATTGATTTAAAACAAAGTGGGTTAGATTTGAAACAAAGTGGGTTTAATTTGAAACAAAGTTCATTATTTTATTTGGGTTTTCGGATCCAGCAAGGAATACCTGTCCGGGTAGCACGGGTCGGGTCCCGGTATCACGTGTTGGGTCCGGATTTTGTGGGTATGGAGGCCGGGTCTCACGGGTCACCCGTCTGAGTTTCACGGGTTTACCTGGTCGGATACGGGTAGCGGGTCTCGGCGGGTTTATAGCGGATGAGAACAAGGCGGGTGGGGGCGGGTAACGAATGAAAGCGGAATGAATATGACGGTTTCATTTTCAAAAGTTTTATAACCGATCTTTATTAAAATCGAACCTTTAATGGATCTGAATCTACCACGGATCTATACTGAAAGAGTTCGAGAGAGATGAGAGGCGCGGATTTACACGCCGATCTACCCCCGTTCATGGATTTTTTTCAAACCTCTCATTCAGTCGCATTCAGCGTCTCGTTGACCAGGCAATCCAAGACTAAACGTCACACGTGGGACGTGCATAACCACACAGGCACACAGCCGCAGAATGAATGCTCTTTGGCGTGCTGTATCGTACACATGGGTTTCCATCACATCCCATCACTGATGCTTTAAAGATGGATGATGTTGATGCCTCAGAATAGACACGTTTAGTACTTTGTTTAATTTATCTCTTAGAATAATCATGTTCAACTTTTACTTATGCGTGACTAAGAAATAAAAATGTCTTGTTTTCACTTATATATTAATAAAGAATACATATATGAAAATAAAGAGTTATTATGAATCTTTAATTTTATGGTTTTCTATGATTAAATATTTTTTTACTCTTATGTCGATCATGGTGACAGATAACTCATCAATCAATCATCACCACCACATCATCACCGCCACCAGGCCCACCACTAGGGCTGAGCCAGAGTTTTGAATAAGGATCAAAGCTTGAAATTTTTTTAGAGAGATCAAAATAAAAAAAATTATAAACATATTTTTCTAACTTTAAAAAAAATATAAATATAAAGATATTAAAAAAAATAGTTAGGGGGTCAACTGCCCCTCTCTCCCGGCCAATGCATTGGCTCCGTCATTTGACCATCACTATTTCATATACTAGTATTAATATTAATATTTGAATTTTATCAACGGCGGGAGGCAAGCTCAGACGAGTACATAAACTTATTTTTTAAAAATAACTTTCAGAGTACTAAAATATTCTTTTAAAATGATAAAAATATATTATAAATATTATTTGTGCGTGATCATTATTGAATATTTAAATATTTATTTGGTTGTGCGTTCAAGTGTGTTTGTGCTTGCTTTATACTTTGAATCCACCACTGAATTTTATTATTATTGTTATTAGGGGGCATTTTCACTGTATTTTTGTCGTCACTATATCTGTCTTATAATTTCAATATGACGGTATATATATATACTTACTCTTATCATTTTCCAACTTGATCAATTAAACAAAAAAGATTAGAATGTTATGACTTTATATGGGATGTTAAAAGATCAAAGTAGGCTTTATAATGTTATATCATTTTCCCACTTGCTTATTTATTTCTTAGTTTAATCAAAGATTAAAAGATTAAAGTAGGCTTTTAGACCTAACTACTTACCTCAAAAAAAGAAGAAACTTTACATGGGATGTTCTGCTTACGTTATTTAATGCACCAATAAAATATGATGGAAGAGAGGATATGATATATATCCGTCGAGGACTTGTGCAAATTTCAAGCAATTTTAATTATTAATTAAATCTTAAATGATACTTAAGTTGTATGAAATTTGAATACAATCTATATATAAGTGCAAGAAAATGTATATAAATTATTTTTAATTTCCGCTTGTTTTAAAATTTATTGTCATGGTTGTTAAAATAATTAACCATTATGAAGTGATTATTCTCTACTTAAGAATTTTTGTTATACCTAACGTACATATATATAGAACATATATCTCCTCTTTTGAATTAGATAAACAATAAAAACTAATGAAAAAATAAAACAAAACGTACATGAGGTTTCAAATATATTTTAAGAAAATAAAAAATAAATCTATATATATTATTAAATTTAATCTAATAAAAAAATAATAATTAATTAGTTATCTGATGTCTCATATTTAAAAAAAAAGGATTTATACCTGAGGTTCATAGTTAAGATAAATATATACAACTTTTTATCCTACAACAGGCTGCCTAAAATCAGTAGTTGGGATACATTTTTAACTCCTTAGTATGTATATATATATGATCGAGTGCATGAATAATTGATTATGATGATTTCACAGAAAGTAAAGACAGCGACTTAAGGAACGAGTCCCCTTCACCAAAAGAGAAGAAAAGACGGAGAGAACTATGTATGCACTGGCTTTTTTGTCTTTGCTTTAGTTTCTTTTAAAGATCAATCAGACTAGCCTTTTCCAGTTAACCAATGGTTGATCGACGTCAACGTGGCAAACCATAAAAAGTATGGATAGAGCTTATCTCCACTCTCCAGGATCGGCTTCGTATTATTGCTTCTGTAGAAATTCTGTTGCCTTAGTAATAGACACATAATTCATTTCTTAAAATAGCTACCAATTAAAATCGAGCAGGCCCAGGTTGACACCAAAATTGCAATTGTATATGGAAATAAACTTTAATTGCATGCATATATAGTTCCAGGTGCATGTATACAAAATACGGGCCCCTTTCTTTTGGTATGAAGCTAGTTGTTAATTATTGATATTCTGTGTTACTAGGGCTGTTCGTTGCATTTCGCCTCAAAAAAATAATTATCAGGTAATTGCATATTTACAATTAACATATTTTTTCATAACAAAAGTTATATTCATTAAGCAATTTTGTTAACAATATATAATTAGTCACATGACAATTTAGACAGAATAACACGAAAGGTTAGATTAATTGTTTGAGGAAGTAAATTATACTTCAGGTAAACCATATTCATCTCTTGTAATAAGTGGAGAGAGAAGAATAATACATGAGTCATCCAATTAAAAACAGACGATGAGAGGAGAGAAGAAATCAATGGTAAAATCACATGTATGGTATAAGGAGTTTATTTGATGTATAACTCGTATAAGGAGTTTATTTGAAGTATAACTCCTTTTATATATATATATAGTAAAATTAATATACTCCTAGGAGCACAAATTTCTTCATTCTCTTAACTCAAAAACATATCTAATTATCTCTGAATTTTGATTTATGTGTCTCAATAAATTCTTTATATCAAAATCTTATGGGATATATAATTTTTTCTATTTCTAGATTTTCTTAAGTTCTTGTTTTAGATTTTTATTAAAATGGCTTATTTTTATATACAAATATTAATTATTTTATTATTATTTTAGGTTCATCTTAAAAAATATGAAATAAATACTTATTAAACTCAAAAAATAGTAAATCCCATAAGATTTTAATGTGAAAAAAATTATTGAGAGAGAAAAATCGAAATTTGGAGATGATTAGATATATTTTTGAGTTAAGAGCACGGAAGGGCTCGGTAGTCCTAGGAGTACCCTAGATTTACTATATATATATATATAGTTAGACTATTGTGAAAATATTTGCATTTCGAGCGCAAATGCATACGGCTCAAACTTTATCGTAACACATCCGAAGTTCAAAATTATCATTCTCATTAAATTCTTCATATCAAAATATTTAGGGATACAAAAATTTAGGGTATTTCGAGTTTTCTAAATATTTATTTTGGATTTTTGAAAATCAGCAAGAACAATTCAATATTTTATTATTATTTTAGTGCTGATTTTCAAAAATCCAAAAAAATACTTAAAAAACTCGAAATACCCCAAATTTTTGTATCCCCTAATATTTTGATATGAAAAATTTAATGAGAATGATAACTTTGAATTTCGAACGTGTTACGATAAAATTTGAGCCGTATGCACTTGGGCTCGAAATGCAAACGTTTTCACAATAGTCTAACTCTCTCTATATATATATAAAGAGAGAGAGAGAGAGTAAGTCTAAAATGTAAGGAGTTTATTTGAAGCATAAGTCCTTATTTAAAGTCTAACTCCATTTATTGATTTTCCATGTTGCTGGGTTGTTCATTAGATATTGCCTCACAAAATAATTAGTTATTATTTATTAAGTAATTAGATATTTATAATAAAATCTTTTATAAAGAAAGTTATGTTAATAAATTTATTTAATAATATGTAATTAGTCGCATGATAAATTAAATAGAAGAACACAAAGAATATAATATTTTAATAAGTAAATTATATTTTAATTAGGTGAACCATGCATATTCAACATTTAATGAGGGAAAAAGAATAAAAATACATGAGCCATTGGATTAAGACTGATGAGGAGAGAGAGGAGATAATCAATGGTAGGTATCATTACTAATGATATTACGGGTTTAAAAGTCTCAACTTGTTTTATATTATATTATAAATTGAATATAAATTGGGAAGAGGTTCTAACAATGGGTTATTTTGATAATCTTAACAATATATTTTTAAAATAATAAAATAAATCTTAAAAAAACACTTATAGATTTGCTATTTTAATTATAGATAACCGGTGATTCAAATTTAATATAATTTCATTATCATTTGATAGTCCATCAAAGACCAACAAAATTTTATGTAATTTATAATGGTTCTAATTTATTGGACTTTGATGTACTATCAACCATCAATGAAATTGCATAAAAATTTGCATCACTATCAATTTATAAGTAAAAAAATGTGTCTATATTTTTTTTTCTAATTTTATGATTTTTAGAATTTATTTAAATATTTATTGTCAAGATTGTCAAAATAGCCATTGTCAAGTAATCCATCTCCCTTTATAAATTTGGCAAAAGACAAATTAAAGAGTGCATGTACAAATCTTAACGAAAATGTTTTTTTCCTTATTTATTAATCTTAAAATAAATGATATCGGATACTGTAATTCCGGTTAATCAGGCGTACAATATTATTGGCCAAATATTTTATTAATATTAGCTAGTGCAAAATTTTATATAATACGTACTCTAATTCAAATATCATGCGGCAAGTGTTGATTTTTAATAATAATTAATATTTGTCATACTCAATTACTTTCACATGAAAAATAGTAACAACATGATGAAGATTGATTTTTACAAGCTGAACAAATTGAAAGTACTTCACAATTTAAATGAAATATTGTTAATCTCTGTAAGCTCTTTGTTGGATTTAGGCTCTATACTGTCTAAATAGGCCTATTGGCTGAAAATGTGTATTCGCATCTTTATTGGCTGAAAATGTGTATTCACACCTATTTAACCCTGTGATATCTCTATATTTGAATTGATGCTTTGTATCTATGTGTAACAATATGATAAAATAAAAGCACTTAAAGAGAAAGAGAGAACATCAACCAAGAGGGAGATAGTCCAGATCTTCAATGACGGAATGAGAACGAGTAGTCTCGGCATGAGAATCGAAGAGGTCGCGGCTAGGGGTAGATCCAATGTATACTAGGGGGGAGCTGCACCCCTGGATTTTGAAAAATAGTGTTTTTCAAAAATATTTTCGGTAATTTGCCCCCCTTGGAATTTTTTTTGCCCCCTTGGATTGTCTAATTAATTTTATTGAGAAAAAAATTTTAATATAGTGCATAATGAAATAATTATACAAAGATATCAAAATATAAAGTTCTGTAGATGGAAGCTTTCTTCATCAACTTGATTATCTATTACTTTGAACTTTATTTTGTTGTTAATTTTAATATATAAAATGTTATTATTTTAATAAATTTTTTATTAGGTAAGAATATATATTAAATTATTAATTTTTTATTTAGTACACGATTAGTTAATGAATTTGAACCCGATAAACTATTACAATCCGATAATTGCCCCCTTGACCAAAATCCTGCATCTGCCCCTGGTCGAGCATCTAGGTTGTGGAGCAGTGGGATAGGCTCGGTCTCAGCCGTGGTCTATCTCCAATCAAGCGATTTTCGAATGCATAGAGTGCAAGAGATACATCACAAGGGCTTAGGTACATCAAATGTGATTGGAGACGCAAGATCAAGAAGGGAAACACTTCCGTTGATAATTCTGAATTCCCTTATCTCCGTTATTTCAACAGTGGTATCAGAGCCGTGAGTGTTCTTTTTCGTTTGGAATTGATACCTATGTTTTGATTATGATTTTTGGTTATTTTCATTTAATTTGTGGTCTCAATTTCATGATTTTATTTTTAGAGAATTCATGAAAATTCTGACCGATGTTCAGAACAGACAGATTTCTAGACCGTCTGATGTTGTGATGTGATTTTCAGATCATTATGTTATCCAAATGATTAGACATTCTTCATAACTGTTATAGATCTCTTTATAATATTTCCAAAAAGTGAATGAACACATCGATTGGATAAGTAGAGTGAAAGTTATGGCAGTCACAAGTAGAAGGTGTCAGTCTGTCAAAGTTCTGAAACAAGTGACCTTTCTGTAGTGCGGACTAAGTTTCTCTCATTTGGTAATTCCAAATTATGTAAAATTGTTACGAATTATAGTTAATATTGAGATATATCCATAAAGTCTAAGAACATAAATTTTTAATTTATGAGTAGAAAGTTATGATGGTCGCAAGAAAGGTGATTCTGACTGATTGTCAGAACAGGGTGATTGTTTTTCTAATTTCATATAATATTTCTGATATTTCTGATATTTTATAAATTTTATGGTTCTTATGGTTAGAAAGATTTATAAGAGAGATTTTAAAAGAGATTTGAATCATATTATTTGGTTTAACGATTTAGGAGATATGATTTTTTCTAATCAGATTATCGGCTGATGGATTGACTGCTGTTAGTTATGGAATTTTAACTAAAACTGTGATAATCACCGTATTTCATGAAATTTTGAGATAAAAATGAAAAAAATATAATTACTAACCCAATATACTGTAATGATTACCTGATTAATAACTTAAATATTCTTTATTGGTATCGTGGTATCTTACCATAACCGGACCAAATATAGATGATAATATGTATGATATTGTCCCATATAGTTCTATAGCACAATTTGGTGATGCTATGATAGAACTTACAGTACAATTGTGTGTGACTATTACTTTTATATGATATATATTTATTGGGTGAATATGAATTAGTGGACTAGTGAGTCTTATTCATATTATGATATTTTACTCCAATTAAATTAAATGAGTGTGATATTATTCGGTTTGCGGTATTTTATTGAAGACATAGTTATTCTTTTGATTTTATGGCCGAAATGATATTATATTTGGATTAATTAGGATTATGTAGCAAAATTATTGAAAATGCTAATTGTGCTTGTCTCTATATGAACTGACAATTGGACTTAATTTGAGTTAATCATTGATCTTATTTGTATATGAACTAATGGATATAAGTGATGCCGGGCATCATAATATTTAAGTATCTTATAAAAGATCACGATTTAGTTGTTGACATCATTATTTATTTTTTTAAGAATCCTATTTGGGTTGTTGACCACAATAGAAGAAGTTGATCTCAAATTTCAATTAAATAAAATATTGACAATAAGATTAAGCAAACTCATTCATGTTTTTGATAAGTTTGAAAAACATGATATGGGTTATATTTTGAACATAAGTTAAAATTTATTGTGAGTTATACAATGGATGGCTTAAGTTGATAATTTAGTAACCAAGTGAATTTTATCACTTATTTGCTTTCTAAGTAGTGAGAGCATGTGGATGTAATCTTCAATGTTTAGCAATTTCGTTTTGACGAATATTACTAATTGATTTGATTTAGTGACATTGTCAAGTTTTTTAATTTAATACTGAAGAGATCATGATTAAACTCATGTGCGTTAAGTTATTCTAAGCACGTGAATAGTATTCGATAATATGATTGCTGAAATGCATGTCTTGTTACTTGAGAAGTGACCTATCATTTAGCGAGGGTTCATATTACTGGTATTTGTCAAATTTTTATATGAAGCAAAATTATTATGTTTGGTAGTTCTAATGTCGGTTGCGTTTAGAGGGAGTCAGGGCAACATAGAAATTGAAGAATAAATATATATGTGCAATCATATTGATTGATACATACAACTTATTGTTCCAAGAGGGGACATGTTATCGCTTCATAAATTAAATAATTTAGATACTTCAAATTTGACAAAATCTAGTACTTATGGTTATTTTTTTATTTCAAATTTTAGAATTGAATTTGAGATGATGTCAAAACTAGTATCAAAATTATACTTGTAGTATAGAAGTTTTTTTTTTTTTTTGTGGACATTCTTCATCATTACTTAATCTCTTAAGGTGTGATTATTTTATAGTATATTAGACTATGTTAAGTTAGACATTACATTAATTAGCTTGAGTTGATTTTTAGATCATTCGTTATATATTTATTTGCCAACTACTGAACATAGTGTGCTAGTTATATATTTGATCTAATAAAAATTACACTTTGTGCCTTATATTTCATCATATTATTGTCTATACATGGTATTACATTATGCGGTATTTCTTAAATAATCACGGTTATATAACCTGCTTGATTTCTTCAAGAAATATGTGATGATAATGAATTTAGTTTAATTGGTAAACTATTTTATGCACTTTGCAACACATTAGGTTGTTGAGCGGTGCTATGGACCAAGTTATATAGAGTTAGAATAATTGAGACACATGTTATTGCACTGGGTTGCATATGCATACTTTATTATAGTTGTGCTGACATTATGGTCATTGTTCTATGTAGTATTTTTTTAGATCATAAATTTCTATTATTTTCAACTATGGACTGCTAGTGGTCATAGGTTCAGTAACATATAAATATGCATATTCTCATATTTGTTGTTCTTAAAAAAAATATGATTTTCGAGAATGAAAATTTATTGAGAATAAATAATAGAAATACAATAAAGATGAGTCACATGATATTTAAATAAGTTTCTTACTAAGTTGAGATTTTTGATTTTTTTGATTTATTCCTTTTAATAATTTTAAACTTAGCTCGGGTATTGAGGAAGATAAGAGGATTAATTATACATTAGTTCGTTCTCAATCTTCCTCGGATATGTTCAAATGAAGTTGAGTAGATATGAAATGATACTATAAATTTTAAATATATCATTTTATTGTTGAGTCATTAGAGTGTTCCAATATTAAGAAATTTATCTAAAGAATGTTAGAACCATTTTTAAGTAAATGAAGAATTAATTTGTGCACCAATTTATTATGTTAAATTGACTCTAGCGAGGATTGCACCATATTAGTTGGTTGCACATCGCATCGAGGGTTGATATAGGTTATGGAATATCCGAGTGTAAATATGCGCTATGTTTTATTCTAGCAATAGTTATGCCTATGGATTTGAAATTATTCTAAAGTTATTTCATGTCAATAGAATTTAGAATTTCATTGGATATGAAGTTAACTAGTTCATGAATAGATTGTCAAATCAGCATTTTGCACTTGTGGTGCACTATTGGCTGAAAAGAATAAGTTAGAGATATTCTTGATTAATTTGAGAGGTCTATTATTGGTACCAATTTTGAGTCTAGAAAGAAAGATAAAGATCTGCTTGAGATTATGGTTCACTGTGTGTTATGAATTGTGGTGTATTTTATTGCGCTGACATTCTAAGGACATTTGTAGTGTGAAAGGGAGTGCGATATGACACACTAACTTCTAAAGAGTTAGAAGTTAAGCATATTTGTGTATATATACACACATTCTAGCTTAAAACTCTAATGTAGATATGATTAAGTGTCATTTTAAATATATTGAAATAGTATGAGTTAGATAATTTATTTAAGTCAATCCAAGATATATTTTGTATATATTCAGAGTTTAAAATATCTGAATGGTACAATAAGATATGTGCTACGTTATCAAAGTAAAAATATTTTTTCTTGATAATAATATTATTTCTTTATTGAGAAAGAAATAAAATATTTACTCTCTTACTTTTTAAGATGGAGTAAATGGAATACTCTCTCATGTTGGAGATGAAGTATAACTCTCTCGATTGGAGATAGAGCAAGTAGCATGTTAAGAGATTGTACTAGCTCTCTCATTTGAAAGATTGAGCACGTGACATAATATATGGTTATGTTATAGAAAGCTTGGTAAGATGGTTCTTGTATACAATTGAAAGTTGTTATAGTTTAGAGGGAGTTGGTAATAACTCATTGTAATAGTTTGACTTGAGAATCATTCTCTGGAGATAATGGACTGAACCAAGCATATTCAGATATTAGGTTAGAGACATGATAACACAAAGTGAGTTGATCTTTGATCAAGTATGTTCCTATTGAGGAATTGATGGATCTTGAGTGATTAGATGTGGAAAAATTGCTCGATATGTACTTGTACTTGATAATGATCCTCATAAATATGTGTACTTGAATTTGATAATAAAATTTAGTTTTTTATTGTTCAAGTAAATGTTAGCACTTATGGTAGTATGTCAATAGACTGAGATTGGCTCGCTCATACGAGCAATCGCCTCTGACACTTTGGAAGTGAGCAGAGATGAGACTTAATTAAACTAGAGACGCTTTGAAAGTGTGCTGAGTTTAATATTTAATGTCGCCTCAGATTGAGCTAAGATGAGACTGTCATTAATGGTTGACATGAATTGTACCCCACAATTCATGAAGTCTATAGAGAGCCGATGTGTGTATTATCCATGGCTCTTGGGAAGCGAGCATGTGAGGATATCCGGATTAGTTGCATTGAAAGCGGCCTGCACCACGGGCACTTAGTTTGTGACTAGATCTAGACTCATACGATATTTATTTTATCGACATACATCTACTATAGAGCAGATTATTCACCGTATCATGCATTTCATACTGCATGTGCTTAGTTGACACAGAAAAATAAGTTGAGTGACATGAGAGTTAGAGATCCTCATCTTCTCATTGTGTGAGTTCTTAATTATGTACCCTTATGGACTTTTGACTATGTCATGAGGAAAGTGATCAATGTTGCTATTTTGGTGTGCTATCTAAGATCATGAATGATTCGGTCCACCAGGACATTACTGGGAAAAAACAGTTGATTCTAATTCAAGTGACATGAGAGCAAAATGGAAGGTTGATTGATTTGCATCCTGACTTGTATTCACGGATCCGCCAATTATGTCATATGGACATATATTTGGAATACATGTGATGTCGAGAGGGAGTAGGCATGTTTCTCGAGGGGTCAAAAATGTCTGTAATATCATGAGCTTAGGGTATGAGATACATATATTATTATTGTTTTATTTTGAAGAGAATGTCTCTAGACTGACTTGAAATAAGTTTGGTCTATGAGCTCCTGAATTGCAGGTATATCACTGGTCGCACGACCTATTTATCTATATGAAGACTCTTTATTCTTATCAATAGTTTCCAAGACGGGGATTGTTGGATTTAGGCTCTATGCTGTCTAAATAGGCATATTGGCTGAAAAAGTGTATTCACACCCTTATTGGCTGAAAAGGTGTATTTGCACCCTTATTGGCTGAAAAAGTGTATTCGCACCTATTCAACCCTGTGATATCTCTATTTATGAATTGATACTATGTATCTATGTGTAAGATACAACATGACAAAATAAAAGCACTTAGAGAGAAAGAGAGAACATCATCCAAGGGAGAGATAGTCCAGTTCCTCAATGACGAGATGAGAACGAGTAGTCTCGGCATGAGAATTGAAGATGTCGCGGTATCTAGGTTGTGGAGTAGTGGGATAAGCTCGGTCTCGGTTGTGGTTTATCTCCAATCAAGCGATTTTTGAAGGCTTATAGTGCAAGAGATGCAGCGCAAGAGCTTAGATACGTCAGATGTAATTGAAGACGCAAGATCAAAAAGGAAAATATTTTCGCTGATAATTCTGAATTCTCTTATCTCCGTTATTTCTAACCCTCTTTAATTTGGATGCATGATAAAAAGTCTTATCATTCTTAATGCTTTGTTATTTGAAACATAAATATTAATTGGCTAGCTACACAAAAATTAAACATTGGCAATCCAAATAATTAAAATGAATCACAAAATTAGTCTACCGTTTGCCCAGTTTACGATTTACCTAACACTTCTGTTTCTAAAGTTAACTGCTTAGATTGGAACAAAATTTGAAAAACATACATAATTTTTTAGGCAAATTTAATTAGAATATCAATTTTATCAACGGAATGATGGCCAAATTAAATGACGCAAATAATCAATAGTCAAGGCTCTCTTCTTATAGAGTTCATAGTCATCGAACGGAGGAAGTAACGAATTGAAAGAAAGAGGGATCCGTATATGTTGCCATAAAACATTATATATGACAGAAAAAGTACGATATAGTAGATTTCGATCGTAGAATCGGTTGTAGTTAGATGCAGATGATATTACAATTAAGTGAGTTTCATAATCACATATAAAAATAATATGACAATGATGCCATAAAAATAAGTATGATAGCAAATATATTTTTAAATAAAGAGAACGCTTAGGGCTGTTAATGGAACACTGTTTCATCTTGTTCTTTTGTGGTAAATAAAATGGCTAACGAAGTTGTTTTCCCTTTCGTTTCCAAAAATGAAGTTGTTAACATAATGATTTTCTCTTTCGTGTCAAGAACAAAATAGCATTTTTCACTTCGTTCAGTATAAAATATCATAAAATTTCATATTCGTATGTTTCTTGACAAATGAAATGACAAATAAAACTGTTTTATTTGGTTTATTTAACGAAACGGTTAACAATTTTTTTTAATGAAACTGTTGAAAAAAGATGACTGTTTCGTGGTCATTATCTACGTTAGATAGGCGCCGCCCTATGAACGCTGGCGTAGTTTGCTTGGTTGGCGACGACCACTGCCTATTGATGGTGCATAGTTTTTCTTTATTTATTGAAGCACGTTGCACGCCGTGTGGCCGTGTGGAGGCCTGTGACCAAGTTTAGTTTCAGGAGTTACCAGATTTTTGCGTCACCTGGTATGTCATCTACTAATTAATCTTGTTTTTAATACGACGGCCAATGTATCTTATCATGAAACTATAAAACCTGGTAAAAGGTCACACCAAATTAATTATATATTCCTTGTGAAATTTCGGCCTTGTGCCTTATTTGACTTGGACTATTTATACTTATCTAAAATTAATGTCAACTTTTGTTTGTTAAATTAAAAAGTTAATATTAATTGCGTGGCTACATGCAGAGTTGATATGAGTCCAGAAAAGTTGGGTGGTCATGACAAGTGAATCGATCCTCGTTGAAATGTAAAATTAGTTAATTTCAATTGTGGAGAAAAAATCAATTCCTTAATTTCATTTTCAAAAGCGAAAAATCTTTGGAAAAAGGCAAAAAAAAGTAACGTGAAAGATTAAGCAAGATAAGTTACCCCATTCAACTTCTTACATTTCAACCACAACAGAAGCATATTCTAAGTTGGCAGTAAGCTAGATCATTTATTTCTAATATCAAGGAAAAAAAAATGCTAGACGTGCTAGTGAGGTAAATTATTTTTTTAATATGAAACTTACAAATCAAAATTGTATAAATTATACAAACTGAGATTTCATTGCTAGTCAGACCTAGAATTTTTAATTGGAAAAGAAGAGAATATTTCAGCTAATTGTTAGTCATTATAGTCTACAGTATGTGCTATAATTTAATTTCTCCATCACATCTGCATAACAGGTGGCGAAAAACATTTCAATTGCATCAACATGAGAAAAATGCATGTCAGAATCAGACAAATCTTCTATATAATTCGTGCATGGTTCGAATTTCATTTTATGATATTTCAAGTTAAGTTATAATTTCAACACAAATAATTATACCAAATAAATCATAATGTGTTACGTCTTTAAAAGTTCATTTCTACATAAGTACAAGAGAACACTTTTAACTAAAAACAAATAATAATCAATTAATGATGTCTCAATTATACAATATTTTTTTGTAGCTTATATCATTAATAAATACATCTCGTTTTAGGGAGATCTTTTATTTTCGGCTGATCGCATATTGTTGAGAGAAATCCAAATTCTTTTGAAATATTTCACATGTATTAATCATTATATTTAATCCAGAAGAGAAGACCCCAGCTTCCCGTTAACTTTTGGACAGGAATCAAATTCTTTTCAGATTACAAATGTTTCCAGCCGTGTGTTGACTGTAACCAACCAACCAATAGATGCGGAGTGACTTGCTAATAATCAAGTGCCAAAACTCTGTTCCCTTTTGGAGTTGGGGAATTGTATAATGGATATTACATATTAGTGACATGCCACAAGATGATGTACTGTCTCCTTCGCCACAAGGAATTCAAGGTACCAGCTCATGTGTATCTGATTTGGTGCAAAGACTTGCACACAAATATACCACGTTTCTTGGATCCATACTAATCTCCTTTTTGCTTATAATGACGTGCGCATCAATTTCATTGCACTTGTATCTATTCTAGTAATAACTAATAAGCATGATCACAAGCATAGGTGTATGATAGTTATTTAGATGAGGCTGCCACTGTTCGTCATCTGATTGGCCATCATGGTTCTCTCACTCCATCTTTCTCTTTCAAAGTTGGGGTTTCTTGTTTGAGCTTTTCCACGAGGTAAACCTTGATTGGAAGCAAACAATGCTCTAATCAGGACAAGGTCTTGAAATTCAGTCAAATTCAAAAACAAAAAAATGAGACTAAATTCTGGTTTACTTTTAGGTTCATTTAGATACTTACGTCCATTGATTAAATTATCTGAACAAATAAAATTATTTAAAATTCAATTACCACGATGTATGATTTGGAGGGGAAAAAAGGGAATGCCAGAATTATACATTGCCTTTGTTATGCTCATTTATTCATTAGTTTGAACTAACCCTGCTAGCGAGTTACCACATATGCTGTTATTTATATTTAATTAAAGAGTTATTTTTTCATGCACGATTCACACCTTATAGGAAGTAATTACAAAGAAACTAACAACCAACTAACTAGTTATTTAAACTCATTATTATGGCGTTGATATTAAAAGTATTTGTTTTTAAATATTTGTCCCAAAAAAAAATCTCTAAGTTGACAGCAATGCGTCAATTCAAAAGTTAGCAACATACCTCATGGCTTGCTGAAGCGCATTTTCCTTTCTTCAATGCGATTTATATCAAACACTATAGTTATGTACATATTAATAAAATAACTATTTTATAAAATATAGAAATACATTATTATAACTGCAACATACCAATATAAAAATCAATGACATGCCTCGCTAATATTTGCTCTTCCGCTTCGATGCTATTTATATTGAAAGCTCAAGCTATTTAGATGTGATAGACTCTACTATTTATATTAAGTATAAAAATACATTATTATAACTATAATAAGATTTTTACATATGACATAGAATTTTTTTGAGTTATTTATAGTGACGAAAATTCTTATTTACATTGACATCACTAACTATTGATAGCTAAGCCTGAGTCTTATTTTTTTTTGTAATGATGTTTAGCTCAGATTAGTGACAATCCATCATATATGAAGCCATTAATAGATACTAATAGTGATATTTATATTAATTAAACCACACTACTAGAATTGTTGTTATTACCGTGGAATGAAAAATGCTTGTTTCGTGGAGTCAAGCACGGAAAAGACGTCATTTTCGTGAATTACCCACGGAAAGGCTTCCACGGTACTTTCATCGCTAGAACAAATGTTATTTCCGTAGAATACCACGGAGATAATCCTTTTCCGAGGAATTAAGCACGGAAATGATTCTACGAAAATATGTTCCCGTCTGAGTGCTCCGGTTCTTAATTCCGTAGTAAACATTTGGCAGTTCCGAGGAATTGAGCAACGGAATAACTCATATTATTTCCATGGTTTTTACATCCACGAAAATAACTTTAACAAGTCACGGAATAACTCTACTCATTCATATTATTATTTTTCTATTATTAATTAATTTGTCAAGAAATCTATTATTTATGGGAGTAACACCACTTATTCTGGCAGTAAAACTCATTCCTGCACAAAATAGCATCCCTAATTTTTGTTTTATTTTCCAATTGTCAACTGATGACAAATTAAAACAATCAAGCATTAAAAATAACTTCAGAAAAATAATATAGCATATAAAAACACCAATTGGAAGTACATCAAATCAAAAAATACAGGTATTGAATTGCCAAAATATAAACCCGTATATCAACTGCTATATTGCTATAATTGAAAAGCTATTTTTCTGCTATATTGCTATAATTGGACATTCTATTACCAAAAAATTAAAAACCGTTAACCATACCAAACCTAACTACTGTATTTGTTGATTGTCCGAGTTCGATCCCTTGTACCATCGGTTCATGGCTGCCTCGCCTGTTGCAGCTTGCGTTACAAGTGCTTGTATCCCTCCCATCACATTTGATTGCGACATTGAAGATAATCTCTAGTATAGAACAAAAAAAAATACTTAGGATCTTTTACTTTGAAGCATCAGTACAATTAAACAACCTACATTTATAAAATTGGGTCCTTTGTATCTCTCTATTTTGAAGTATGTACAATACAGTTTTTTCTTCTTGCCCTCAAGCATGACTAATATAAATTTGTAATATTTACCACTAAAAGCATGCTTAAACCCAATATTGAAAATTGATCAAACCTTAGACATAACAACAAAGTTGAATCTATATGTTTTATTCTTACTTGGTGCAGAGGCATTTGCATTCCAATAAGTGCACTGTAAGGAAGGGCCATGTGACCCTAAGTAAATAATATGAAAATATTAATATTACGATGATATTCTTTTATGACTGCATAAGAACTCTGAAATTTTCCATAATTCCTTTTTAGAAAATATATATATTTTTTAGTGAAACATGATAATTATCAACATTCATACCTATCTGTTATATCAATTTCAGCAAAGTCTTAAAACACAAACTAAATCTACAGACTTTGACATGCATGAATCTCACAATACTAGTCCACTCCAATGTTAAAAACTATGAAAACCTTACACAACTCCCGTCAAACACCATCACCCATTCAAAGTTGTTAGAAATTATACTTACCTGAAATAAAGGCATATGTTGTCCTTGAGTTGGCTGAGAAATGAGACAATGAGCCTACAAGCACAACATACAGTGAACAACAAAAATTAGTATTGTGAAACATCAAAACCTGACTTGTTTGCACTCAATTCCCACTATAGAAAGCTGAAAATTCACCTGAGATAAAACTCTGCTGTGACATTTCCTACTCGATATTTAAATTGTTCCTTCATTAATAAAACAACACAATAGCAATTTGGTGAATACATTAATTAATCAATTACCGAGTTAATAAAATCTACTGGTCTCCATTTGTATATAAATTATAAATTAACAATAATTTTTATTTACCAAAAATTGGATCTCCAAAGTATCTCTTGTGGTCTGATCAAATATGTGAAAACTTCTAAATGGTTCTGGCATGAGGTTTTAAATGGTCTTAGGATTCGTTTTATCTGTTTTTCAGTGGTGAACTCTTCTGGGGCCACCGGCCACACCTCTGGCTGCTGATTTGGCGGTCTTGATTGAACTACCTTTCCAAGACCTCTTCCCTTGCGCTTACGCACTTCATTGCCTACCCCAGGTACTTCTGTGTGTGTGGAATCGTGCTCCAATGCAATAGAGCTATGGATGAGGCCCTGTTGGGTGTATTTAACCCTTTTTTTCCTTGGTAGAGAAGACTTTGTACCAGCCATATGAAGAAATTTGTGTCATAAACAACACGAAAAAGTGTTTGATTAAGGTAGAAAATAGTATATATGTGTTGTTTGAATAGAAATTAAAGTATCAAAAGTTATTTTGGGGCAAGCTAGCATATATATTACCAGTACAAAGAAACAACTATTTATATAGTAATGCTAATATTTCTATGCGGCAGAGATTCTTTAGTTTTCACTTGAGTCCACACTAATATTTGTTCTTCTGTTAGAAGAGCAAATATGACACCAACTGTAAAAATAAAATTAGAGTCATTATTTCTGTGAGTAATGTCAATATTCCTGTGAGTAATAATGAAAATGAAGTCAAACTGCTCAAATTCCAGAAAACAAGGTTTTCTAACAGAAGAAAAGGGGCACGGGGCTCAGTCCTTGGCACCGCGAGATGGCACACTAGGCTAGGAAAAGAAAAGAAAGGGAGTACCAGAATGTCAAGGCGATGACAGGGAGCAAGGTACAAGGGGGCTTGGCCAAGATCAGCTCGAGATTGTGTCAACTGTGTCGAGGCGACCACGAGTGGGGAGGCGAATGGTGGTCAGCAAAGTGAGTAAGCCGAGGAAAAAAGGTGCTGGGATGAGCGCTCGACGATCACTAATGGCTGAGTGGCGAGGGTTTCACAGCGGAACCCTAACTTGGAGATGAGAATGGTGGGGAAATGAAGACGGAGAGCTAGCTTGGAGGATATATGTGTACTCTTTTTCAAAAGATGTCTCCTCTTTTCTAATTTTAGGCCCCCGAAATTGCTTATGGACCGTTAGAGTTATGAGTAAAGGATGACATATAATTAATGAAATTTGAAGAAAATATGTGCCTCTGAAAAAAATTTAAAAAATCTAAATTTTGAAGAATTCAAAGGAAGCAGATACAAAAATTGAATATATTATTGCAGGAAAAATAATTGCTCAATTATTCTACGAAGAAAATTGAAAAATAAAATAAAAATCAGAAACTCCGGCATCTTTCGTCTAAACCAGTACATAAATCAGATTGACTATTAAAACATTTTTAATTTTCTTTATGTCAGAAACATAATTGTGCAGTTTAATTATTTGCCGACTTGGATCATTATTTGACAATCTATCATATGATTCAAGTCGCTTGGAATAATTAGACAACACGAAAAACTATAATTCCCCGTTAGAAAAAAAAACAAAAGTATCAAATAATTAAAAGATGCATGTAAGCAATTATCCATGAATCTTTTACAATTAAACATCAAAATTTAATAAAAACATGCAAAACAAATTATCGTATACTAAAAAAAACTGCAGGAAATGCTACATAAAATATAACTAAAACTAGATTTTATTTTAAAAAAAATATGGAATCTATAATGTAAGAAGAATTCTATAAAAAAATATAAATGAAATCATAAGCAAATTGAAAAAGAGATTTTATAGGATTTGATACTCGGAAAAGATGCAATATATATATACTCATATTGAACAACGATTGAGCAAAATGTAAGAAAATAACTACCGAAGAAAAAAATTTGAAAGCCACACATCCCAATGAGAAAAAAATAAGATAGTTAAGATACTGGGAGAATCAAGCGGATGTAATAGAAAAGCAGTAATAAAAATAACAGTGCCAAAATATAAAAATTTTTTTCGGGATGGAAATTGGAGATAGAATGCGAGTCCATATTTTTTGAAGTAAAGTGGGCAGAAATTATACATTACAGTGGTGCGAATAATGTAGCGGGCAACAATTATGGATGTAAATTCACGGGGCTATTATTTTATGGGATGGGTACTCCACACTTTATAAAGTATATATCCCAGATGATATGAATTGAATAGAAGGCCGGAAATAGTAATAATTATCCTTAAATTAAATATGTTAGCACTGACAACTCACCAGCTCACTCAGAGAGGATAGCTAAAGCCACAAGAAAGAATACAAAAGGGATTGAATAAAACTAATAAGAAAATAAATAAAGATGAGAATTAAACACGCTAGGTGTGAACACGAGTCTCAAGTAGCGGCTTACTGGCTTAGTTTGTATTTGGGTGTAAATGGATCGGGTCGGTTAATATTATTTTATTATTTTTCTTAATTCGATTTGATCCGATCTGATTAAATTTGAGTTAAAAAATCTTAATTCATATCACATCCAACCTGATTCGTATAAAATAATTAAATATTTATTAATTATTTTTATATAATTTTAAGTAATTTTATTGATTAATTTATATTTAATCTTAATTAGTATATAATTAATATATATTTAAGCTTTAATTAGTACTAAATCATAAAATTACTTCAAAAAAACATAATTAATCGGGTCGGGTCGGGTCGGATCGACCCGACCACAGATTCGATCAAAAAATTAAACCCATACCCGACCCAATTATTTTCAGATTATGTCGGATCGGATTCGGATCGGATCGGGTTGACCCATCGGTCGGATCAATAATTAACACCCCTAATTTGTATTTTGGTGAGAATAGCGCTTTAACCACTAGCGGCACAAAGCGAACTTTTATAAATATCAAGAAAAACATGAGATTTTCAAATCATGTTTTGCAAACTAAAATCCTACACAATCTGTTAATTACATGGATGATAAACTGTGTAAATTTCCCCAAATTATGGTGATATTACTTTTACTTGTCTTTCCTAATCAAATTTGTTTAAGAAAAAATATTTTTTTCTAGCAGAGCATTTTTTTGCTCTATGCTCCTTGCAAAATCTGACATCAGTACCAATAATTTTCAAAAAAAGCAACTCAATTTTTGTAACAATAATTGCTCGGCAGGTCGGCGCAGAAATAAAGCACATGTAATTCAACGATTCACATGATGGCCAATTATCTTTGTCTCTTTTTTTCTCTCTATTTTTAATATAATAAAGAGTTATAAATTCACCTCCATAGATATTATTTCAGTCCGACATTGACTCAAAATTTTGTTATGTGCAATACTTCATGTCATATAAATATTCACATCTCTTTTGGAAGGACTGGCGACGAAGTTGAGAGTCAAGTGAAGTCTTTTTTTCTTCTCAATATTAGAATTGATATATGGAAGGGCTAATTTGAATCAAATTTGATAGTTTAGGAGTTTATTAAACCAAAAATAATTTAAGAGCATGATTGAACCAAACGAAATAGTTTGAAGGCTAAAAACATTTTTTTTATCAAAATAAATAAATAAGATGATGGAATTTATGTACATCAAGTGACTTGAAGGTTTATCGGTCCCAAATAAATTATATGCTTAGAAATTTCCCAAATAAATTACCTTTGAAGTTAAATAAAATTTAATACACATGAGGAAATTTATGTACATCTAATCTTATTTCTTTCAAAGTTGTAACGATGAAGTTTATCGGTTTCAAATAAGATGATTTAATTTATGTACATCATATTTTTTTTTCTATTTTTGAAACTTCTAAGTATTTATTTTAAAATTTTTAAATGGCTCCAAAATATCAATAAAATAATTGATGTTTATATATGAAAGTAAGCACCTAAAAATCTATTTTTTTTGATATAATAGATTTATTGAATAACATAAATTAAAATCTAAAGATGATTTAATATGTTGTTGAGTTAAACTTATGGAAGTCTCCCGTTATCTTAAGCCCAGTGGCGGAGTTACCTTTGATATATTGGGTGCAAATGATCCCACTCAAATTTATAAATTTACTTTATGTATATATAACAAATTAGATGATTTTTAACCAATTCTTTCAAAAATAATATTATTGACACCACTAAAATTATTTTATTTATTCGCCACTACTTAATCCCAAGCTTTATTATATATATAATCTTGATTTTTTTAATTTAAATAATATATTTTCAATATATACCATATGTACACTAAAATTACTCTTAAAAATATATCCCCACGCTCTACCTATGTACAACTATAAATTTATTGAAAAACCTCTTAAAAATATATGCTCACGCTATACCAATGTACAAATATAAATATGTCGAAAAACCTCTAATTTTCAGTATCTGGTATTCTCATCCATTCTTCCATCTATTGCTAAAAAGGAAAATTACAAAATGTCCCATCAATTCCTCACATTTCCTCCATGAAAAATGGGCGCTCTAAAAAACTATAAAGCGTGGAATTTACGTTCTTTGATGTGGTTATTGCGTTGCACGTCAGAGGAAGCGTTGAATCATATGGAGATTGGTGAAAAAAAATCGAATCCCCTTCATTTGTACAAATCAGTGCACGTACAGTGCGGTTGTAGCGCATCAGAAAATATGTACTCCAACATGTGGGGCTCCACGTGTAATGATATTGGAGAAATAAGAAATAATATTGGAGCACTGTAACTAATAATTAGCGCCTCTATTGCTTATTAGCTGCTCCATCAAGTCGACACGTGTCTATGATATCCGTACGCATAGTTATCAAACCAGGACCAATCCTAGTATACCAGTTGATGTCATGTGACTCAGTTCTCCTGATTTGAGCAAAGAAAAAAAATTAAACAAGCAATTATCCACTGGCTGAACTTGCCAATAATAATTCACCATGAGCTTCATTTTTTTATGTGCGATGCATGCACCATGCATGGCCCTTTGTGGGGCCCACTCTCACCAGACGACAAAATCCTTGGCCCATAAAAGCAGCCCTCAGCCCTCTTCTCTCAAAAATTTCAAAAAACCCTCCTTTGAATTCTGTAGGATCATCTCTCCCCTTCCTCCGGCTAAGAGGAAGAAACCCAAAAAGAAATTAACCAGGAAAAAAAGAGGGTAATAAATCATGTCTTCAGTTGAGTCACTCCCTGCCGGGTTTCGTTTCCACCCAACCGACGAAGAACTCTTAGCATATTATCTCAGAAATCGTGTTGCCGCAGTGCCATGTCCCGTACCGATAATTGCAGAGGTCGACATTTACAAGTTTGATCCATGGGATCTGCCATGTGAGTATCTTCGAACCACAAGTTTTGACTTATAAATACGCTTTAAGTTCTTGAAGATCAAACATCATGTTCAACAAAAAACTAATTGAGATGATTACATATATGTTGGTTTTTATGTTTATAGCAAAAGCTATGTATGGGGAGAAAGAATGGTACTTTTTCACCCCGAGGGACCGCAAGTACCCAAACGGTGCCCGACCGAACCGAGCAACAGCAACTGGATACTGGAAGGCAACCGGCACCGACAAACCAATATTATCAAGCAAAACCAACAAAAGCATTGGGGTAAAAAAAGCACTAGTTTTCTACAAGGGGAAGCCTCCAAAGGGGGTCAAGTCCGAATGGATTATGCACGAGTACCGCCTCACCGATTTGCAAAAGAGCCGCAACAACAATTCTACAAAGCAGAAGCAAACGATGAGGGTGAGATTATGTTCTTTTCTTATTCTTTCCCTATGATTTTCTTTGACATTTTGTCTCTGATATTTTTTGCATCTTAGTCCTGAAATTTTTCATATTTCTAATTGCACCATTTCTTTTATTGTAGTTGGATGACTGGGTTTTATGCCGGATTTATAAGAAAACCAATCAAAATTCGGATTCTGCACAAGAAATCAGGGAGGAAGAAGAACAATCCATTACTGAAGATCCGAACCCGCGCACCTTGCCAGATTTTAACGCACAAAATTTGCCAAATTCTAACCCGTTTGCGCATGTTAACTCGAACCCTGACATGTCATTTACATTGCCAAAATCTTCTTCTCTTGCCAATTTATTAGAAAGCTTTGAGAGCATAGATCATCCCTCTCTCTCACGCCTGTTTGACAACACCGATTTACCTGGGTTGGGGCTTGGTTTTTCTACTAACATGAAATTAAATCAACCATTCATAATTAACAATAATTTTGAGACAGAGGGAGAAAATTTTGTTGGAGAAGTCTATCAAACAGAGTGCCCTGCTTTGGGTACCCAAAACGCACCTAAGAGGCTTAAGATGGAGAAAACAAGAATTGATGATTCAACGGACTGTTCACAGTTTAATTTGTATCAGCCGTTGATGAACCAGAATTTATCATTTAATAATCAATTTGGATTGCACTAAGCACATATTGAGCTTTGTTAGGAGAGAGAAACTCTGTTAGGATGAAGTAGAGAGGGGAAGATAGGTTTGTGTGTTGTATGAATAGGAAGTATTTGAAGATGTAAATAGATGGCATATTCTCCTTGTATTGAAGCATATTTTTAATGCTTTTGAATATTACTATATTAAAGTTAGTTCGTTTAATTTGTGATTATTTTATCGTCCAAAATAATTTGCCGATTGCATCGATCGACACTTTTAGAATTCGGTCACGTTTGTATCTCTGGAGTATTCTTCTACGAAATAACAATTTACTTATTCAAACTTGCCAAATCACAAAAAGTCTATGGTGATTAGTTCCTTGGGTCTCTGTAAAAAAAATTGTTAAGACTTATATTTTGCTCATTTGGAGTGCAAATTAAGTTTGATTATAAGAGTATTAATCTGGTCAACCAAAATAAACAATCGTTCCTTTTTCAATTAATAAAATTTCCATTGCTACTGAAAGAAAAAACAATAAGGCATCGATTAAAAATAACCAAATTAAGTTTGATTATAAGAGTATTAATCTGGTCAACCAAAATAAACAATCGTTCCTTTTTCAAATAATAAAATTTCCATTGCTACTTAAAAAAAAGAGGCATCGATTAAAAATAATCGTATATAAATGAAAGAAGTATTTGAAAAGAAATACAGCATAGATGGACAAAATATCAGTAAACTCATTAAATATTTAAATTTTGGAAAATAAATATAAATATTAGTGTATGATAAAAAAGAATCGTAAAAGCTGGATTAATATGCAATATAGCCATGCTATTATAATTAGACAATTTGAATTAGGCATAGATGATTTGTTTTTAATTAATTACACGAAGGAAGCGGGAGATCCAACAATTTTTATTATATTACTGCATTTAAAATTAGCTATAGATAGTAGTCGATTTTATTTCATTCATATACAGCTCAGATAGTTCTACCGGTTTCTCAAAAAAAAAAAAAATAGAAGCTGTCAGTTTCAATCCTGAGATAGAAAAATGAATCCAGGGACTATAGATGAATATATATATATATATTATTAGGTTATGGTGCTTTGCAAAGCACAAAAACGTTGTGTGCTTTGCGCTCTATTTTTAATTTTAAGTCAGAAATAATCGATCCAAACCGCTCAATCTAATCTCCATACTAAAATCTATTAGTAAATCAAATTTTATATTTTTTTTGAATTTATTTGCTATTTTTTTGGATAGGGGGGAAATCGTCATTTTTGGATGAACCAGAATTCTCAGATCAAGTCATTTTCTCCTCATAAAAAATATCAAAAAAAATTCTAAAAAATATAAATTTGGTTACTAATAGATTTTTATATGAAGATTAGATTGAACGGTTCGGATCGATTATTTCTGACTTGAAATTTAAAATAGAGCGCAAAAGACACAACGCTATGCATTTTTAACACCATAGTCGGACTATATAAATATATATATATATATATATATATATATATATATATATATTGGGATAAGCTGTCCCAATCCAAGACGAATATCTCATAGCAACACTCCTATAAAATGTATTCAGAGGTAAGTTAATCAAGAACTATCTTAATTAATTATTATATATGGGTAACCAGTAACCACTCAATGACAAGCCCTTGGTTTGAAATCAGCGGTTTCTTCATTGGAAACATACATTATTTAAACCTTAACTATGCTATCATCTCGAGTTGCACCCACTAATCGTGGTATTTTAATCTAGTTTATCCAATATTGTTTTTTTTTGTGTTTGGTGAGGCCTAGATTATCCAAATAAATTAAGTCAGGACCATTGTTTGGAACCTACCTAGCTAAATTCCAATAAAAGCATACATAAGTGATGTCATTAGATCCCTTCGCTGTAGTTAGTATATCCTTAATTGTTGATTCCTTGTCAATTTGGATAGTAGGTGCTTAAGGATAAGATTAGGGAATCGACTGCATTAATAGTAGTTTGAAAATGTTAATTTAAGCACCGAGTTTATCAGGAGAGGAAGTTAAGTTTTGACCAGTCAACAATTTCGGCTTAATTAGCTTTGGTAATTAAAATTAAATACCGCACCGATTAAATGCGGTCTTCATTAATTCAGTATAAAATATTAATTCAATATTCATATTTCCGGTGTTTATTTGAGCTCAAGGCTCAAATTTATTGAATTTTCTTCGAAAAAATAAATTCAAACTGCTCAAATTGATCTATAAAAAAATTTAACGAATTTACAGACTAAATTGTAGTTATAAAAAAAATTAATATGAGATCAAACGCTCAAAAAGTAAATGTTTATCATATTTTATGCGTTTATCTTGCATCCTTTTTTTTTACGATTTGAACTATAAATTTTGTTATAGGAACGTATTTATATACTGTGCATCACTTTAAATAATTCAGATTCATTATTTGAAACCAACGAAATAAAATTTTAAATTGAAATCAAGAACCATCGTGATGTTTATGTCAAAATTGATGAATAGATGTCATATAATTTAAGATGTCGATAACCGAGAATCAAACTTTTTCCTGTCACATGATGCAATATTACTAATATTTAACTAGATAAGAACTTGCATCGAAGATTCCTTGCATAGAAGGATAAGACCAGTTATCGAGTGACAAAGAATTTAACTAAGATTTTAGGCCTTTGTTTGGCGAAATTAATTAAGATAAACAAAAGTCGATCTAGTAGTTTAAGTAAAAGCCAATGGCCATGAGTTTAAACTCTATGGGCACCAAAATAAGTGCCATCTTCACCCAACAAAAATAAATTAAGATGAAGTAATTATTTAACTTATATATATACAATACGGGCTTGAATTCGTAGCCGAACTCATACAAGGGAAAACAATCCTAACCGGATCTGAATGGTACTAAATTAAACCATATTTCCAAAATAAGAATTTTAAAAATAAGAGTGATAAATAGCTAATTTTAAATCTACGAATGATAGCATACCACTACCACTAGTGTGGAGCAAACGCGTCACTGACAATGATATTTTTGAAAAAATGCGCCACAGTCAGTGACATCTTTGAGAAAACGCATCATTGACAGTGGCATCTTTTATTCACAGCGCCAATACCAGTGGCTTCTTTGGTGATTATAAATACCGCCTCACTCGTCGCTCTCATCATCTAACAAACACTCATACTTCACTCATCTCATGAAATATTTATTCAAATATCCAAAATTTTCATATTTCTTCAAAATGAGACCTGATTTAGATTTTTATCCTACCGATGAAGAAAATTATACTACGGAGGAACCGAACTCTAGTGACTTTTTGGCCAAAATATTTCTAAATTATGGTCAAACTAATTCCTATTCAAATCAGGTTCAAAATATAATATAAAATTTTAGTCAAGACAGATATTATCCGAACTATACATATGATAGTAGCATTTATCCAAATCCATATCTATCTGTTTATAGTAATAATATGATTTACCACTACGCCAAAATACCTCTTTTACAGTACACCATTTACAGCAGTTTTCAGGTAAAAATCACTGTAAATGGGTTTACAACAATTGTTAAATGAAAAACCGATGTTAAACTTTACAGCGCTCCCAATAACAGCGGTTGTACAATCGCTGCTAACTGGGAGAAATAATCGTTATAAAAGCCCTTTTGTAGTGTAGTGTACCAACAACCGAACCCAACAGTTCAATCATGTCATACCTATAATTTTTTAGCGGTAGTAGTAGTACTTATCAAGAATCAAATTTTAAAGATAACTGTGATAATTTAGGCGCATATCTTAACTTAAACGTTTTTTATGGTAATTTGAGTTTTGATAGGATCGAAGAGCAAAATACTATCGGTGGCAGTAATAATGTTGATTTGACATCATCTATAATATTTGAGTGAAGATGAAACGAGAGAAGATTACACTGAGTATTCTGATATTTCGAATGATTAATCTGAAAATGAGGAAATCCGAAAAAGCGATACCACATTGTTAGTTACCTGAAGAACCGAAAGACAACATCCCGTAAAAGCGTTGAACAATTTTGAGATGTTCTACCGTTTAGGTGCAAATATGGGCCTCGAACACAATGATGAGTTAGTTGAAAATAAAATATTCATTTCTAAATCGGCTTTAAAATGAGTTTTATGATTGGAGTGTTAGGAAAAACATTCAATGTTGGATGCAAAAAAATTATAAAACATGACTTATTGTGAAATACAAATAAGGGAGTTGCCCTTGAAGATTATACGCTAGACTTGAAAATGACTCGACCACATAGAGGATCATCACTAATAAAAAAATCACAAATATAAAAGATCATCATAAGACCGCAAAACACTTATAACTCACATCTAATTTGATTGCAGAATGTGTTCGATAATATTTAAAGAATGATCTCTCTCCAACAGTGCAACAAATTAATATGTTTATAGAAATAACATATCCGGTGTGGTGCCAATGTACAATAAACTTTAACGTGATCGACAAGGAGCAATCAAATAATTATTTGGTACTTGAGAATGGTCATATACATTGCTCTTATAAATATCGGGGATGATTGCTCGGACTACTCTAGGTATCAAATATGAAATATTAACGTGTGATACTTTGAATGATAATATCATAATATTTAAATCCATACCTTTGATTTATGGATCGTGTATTACAACGTTTAAATATTTAAGACCCGTTATAACCATTGATGTTGGGTTCTTATCGGGCCATTATAAAGGTAGATTACTGATAGTTTGCGAACACGATATAAAGAATAAACTTTTTCCTCTAGCATTTGGAATCATGAATGAAGAGAATTTGGGTAATTGAGGTTAGTTCATGCGATGATTCCATAATGAAGTGATCTAATCTATCAAAAAAATATGTATTATATCTGACCTGCATAGGGGAATAAAAGTTATTTTATGTCGATCGCATTTGGAATGGTTTGTACATTGTGGAGATGCGGTACACAGGGATTGTATGTAACATATCGCAGAAAATTTATATAAAGAAGCCAAAAAAGCTGAAAAGAAAGAAGATAATCTCGAAAATGATTTCAGAAGAAGACTAGCAAACAAGAAAAATTGTGTCGTTTCATAGAGAGATGACAAATTAAGGAAATCAAACAAACATACTTATGATTTTTTTTTATACAAAATCTCCTATTTTTACTTTGTGGGGACAAACTTATGATCTTGGACACTGATAAGCCTCATATATATATTATATTCAATTAGGGTTTTATCTCAAAAACTATACATTTTATGTTAATTGTTAAGAATTTATTCAATTTTTATGTCGAGTTTGAGATATTGTTGCATTTCTTATTGTTTTCTAGGTTATAGAATGTAAACAAGGATGTCAACATGAGAAATGATGCTTGGAACGATATGGGCCGAACCTACATGAAGAAATCAAGTGAAAAGCACTTCGGACAAAATTTACGGACCGCAATTATCAAATTATGGACCGCAATTATGGGATTTGCTCTCTGGTTCGCTCTGATAAGGAAGTGCAAAAATTGCGGACCGAAATTCTAAAATGTCGGACCGCAATTTTTGGGCTAGAAACGCGAACTTGCAGTTTTAAAGCGGTTTTCTTATTGGAATTAAGAAATTTTAGCACCCTTTCGTACAGAACATCTCTGAAATGACCGGAGAATAGATCATAAGCAAGAAAGAAGAGGAAGAACACCATTGGAGAGATATTTGAAGGAGAACTCAAGAACCGGGCGAGAAATCGTAGATATTCTTGGTGTATTCTTTTCTTTACTCTTTTCTCATATTCTGTTGTTGTTTAAACATGAATCTTTGTGCAACATTTGATATGATTTGTGGCTAGACACCCTTCTAGGGGTCTAGGTGTAAACTCGATAACTCGGATGGTTTAATTTACTCATGTGTTGATCTTTTAGTTCTTGTTGTTTGTGATTGCCGTTTTGTCTAAATTGAATGTTTAGTTTTAATCAACTGCATGTTACCCTAGAAATGAAAACGGAAACCGAAAGGTGGAACTGAATCTCCTGACCCAAAACAGTGATTTAGATCGTAGGCCAAGTATTTAATCGTGAAACTTATTACCTAAGGGAAAACCGAGGAAACCTTAGAAATTATGTGAGGTACCGAAAGGCGAAGTACAAAATCTAGGTTATGCCAAAGTGATTCACTGATCTTAATGGTATTAGACTTGTAAGGTGAGATACTTAATCATGAAACCCGAATTATTTAGGTACGGTATCAAGCCACGAAAATGTAAATTTGATACTAAATCTGAGATTGAATCCCCGACAAACACTAGAACATATTGAAAGATCAAATAGAGTGAATTGACCAAACGAGTGAGAGTGAAGCCGAAAGCCCTTAGAATCCTCTATTTGATAAACTTTTCAGTCATTGTTGTTAGATTTATGCACTCTTGGTTTAATACAAAACTCTCATTCGATTGTCTAGATTAGTGAAACTTACGAGAACCGGTAATTCACCATTGTCCTTGTGGTTCGACACCCCGACTACTACTTGACTAGGTCGTACGCTTGCGGCTGAAATTGAGTATAAATTAGGATATTTATTAGCTTAGCAAAATACACATCAGACACCGATAGGGCATAATGACTAGTAATTACTATTAATAGTTTACTTACTTTACTAATTTTTTACATAACATGATATCTTTTACTTTTTTTTTCAAAAATTATAGCCCATACGAACATAATTCCGTTAGGAACTGCTCGAGGAGAATATGAGGTTCAGGTGCTTGGTGAGAGTATCGAGAGTGGAGGGTATGGACCGTTTAAGTACACTGTTATAATTCTGAATTAACAATGCACTCAAGATAATCCATAATTACCGAAACCGCACTGCACGTGTGATTATCAGAAACCTCAACTAACTGGGATACCCTACTCTCATGTGATTGTTGTGTGTCAACATAGAAACTTCGATATGTACGGTTTGATAGATGAGTGATAATATATCTCACCTATTTAATACTTGATCCGATCAATTTTAATGTTATGGAGATCAATAAGTTTGACCACCATACCTTGGTGGAACTATAATATGAAATAAAAAAATGATAAAAAATGGACGACGTGCGAAGGTTAGTCATCCTATGATAATGAATGAGATTGAGGGCATGAGACGGGGTCATGGCTGATCTAGGACAACCCAAGAAACATACAATCTTCTCAATGTAGGCCTTCTCGAAGAGATGAAATTAGTCGTGACCATCTTCCAATGGATGCATTACAATCAGACCGTCATATTAATAGGCCTTCAAGTTTCACAACAAAATAAAAGCACCCAAACTTCTTGAGATGCTTTGCAATCAGCAAGATTCTCAACTAGTTATGATCCAAGAGATAATAACAGAAGCACCCAAACTTCTCAAAATGGTTTTGCAATTAGTGAGATTCTCATATGGTTATGATCCAAGAGATGATAACAGAAGTATCAAAACTTCTCGAGATACTCTACAATCAACAAATTTCTCAACTAGTTATGATCCAAGAGATAATAACAGAAACATCAAAATATTAAATTTGAGAGAAAGATAAGCTGTAAATGCTTTAACTAAGAGTGAAAGAGAAAATAATTTGGGAGAAAAAATCTTAAATTTTTTTTGCACACAGAAAAAAGTTATGTATGATATATTGATATAAATAATTATTGCTAAACTAATTTACATTTTAATGTATGATTTATTTATGATAATTATTATTTATAGATGATGTGATAACGTTCTAAATAAAATAATATAATAATAGAGTCATAATAAAAAATAGATAATGAGTCATTATAGCGTACCCGATCATCGGCTCAATGATCGTCGATAGGCCTCATAGACGTGCAATGTCCTAAAAAAATTATTTTTATTACTATAAATACTATTTAATATTTTAATAAAATTAAAAAATATATTTGACTTATTACCTCTAGAGTCACTATCATCTAACCATTTAAATGAAACATGTGAGTTTTTTTATCTCCAAAAAATGATTAAGGCGCTCATTAATCCCGTATTAATTTTTAAGTTATGGGCCATCACTTCTAGAACATATATCTCTTGCAGCCTGACGAGATGGAGAAATCCGGGATGCCGCAACCTATCCCGAATCAACAAGATATACGGTATTGTCGGACGATGAGTGCAGAATCAAATAATATTGTTATCTCTTTATAATTTAAATTTTATAATTAGTTTATCATACACTTGTATTTTTTATAATTATTTTTATAAATATATTGTATATATGTCTGATTATGATGTGTCTTGTTACACTTAATAATTTCTTTAATTTTGTTGTTTTGCAAAACATTATCGAATTTAACAAATTGTCCTTAAGATTTGATTGCAGGATCAATTCAGAGGCTTCTATAAAGAAGAAATGAGCAAGATCAATTCAGAGACTTCTATGAAGATATATGATCATATTCAATGTATAGGTATAATTCAAAATCATAAATTATTCATAATTATGCAATGAAGAGCTCCCTGTCGTAGAAAACCGTTATAACGATTCACCAATCGTTATAACGATTCAATACACATCTCAAAAATATTCTAAGTTCTCTGTGAGCAAAATAAACAAAAATTAACAGAGTGTATCGTTACGTAACGCTTCATCAAGCGTTATAACGACTCAATACACCTACTCAAAAATATTCTAAGTTGTTTATTAGCAGAAATGAACCAAAATTAACATAGTGTATCGTTATGTAACGCTTTGTAAAGCGTTCAATGATTCATGAAACGTATAACGATTCAGTAAATCATTATAACTAAAGATCAATAGACCTGTTAGAAGGTTAGTAAAACAGTCAAAGTATTAAAACTTTTCTGTAAAGCGTTCAACATTTCTTTATATCGTTATAATGATTCATCTTATTCATTTTTGAACCGTTATAACGTTATATACAATTCTGACAAGGGGTATTCTTGGAAACTCAAGATTCTCAATATAGAAATGTTATAACGATTGATGAAATGTTATAACGTTTCTCAGCTCAAGAATATCAGTTCTTTGTTAATGGTTTATAAAAAGTGATGTTCTGGGTGTATACCAATTAATTAAAAATAATCAACATCTCAAGCAACTCGAGCACTCAACTGCAACAAAAAAAAACCCATTTCTTTCCTCACAAGTTACAAGAATAAGTGATCTTGAATTAGCCAAATCAAAAAGAATTCTTGTGTAATCTTCAGTTCAACACTTCTTTGAGATTTATCTCAAATCTTTTCTCACTCAGCAGTTATACTGCAGTTTCTTTGAGCCTTGAGTGCTCCTTTGTTGTTTTCTTTTTATAGTTTTTAGTCTTCTTGCACTTGTATTGTGAAGAAACTAAATCTTCTTGTTTGTAACTGAATTTTGAGTAATAAAATGACATCCCATTAGTGGGGTGAGACCCGAATACGTAGGCATTTTAAGCCGAACTCCGTTAATATTTTCAGTGTTCTTTATAATTTCTATACTTTGACCAAACTAGACCAAATTGTCATTTTTGTAAAAACCATCAACCATTCTTTTTAATCTATCATGTCTGATGTTTCTCGTCAGGGATATAAAAGATATAATTTTCAGCGCGTTGCTCGTCTGCTATTATCTATTATCAAAATATTTTTATTTTAGTTAATTTATTTATCGGTAATAAATATTTTTTTATCGTATTCAGTTATTTAGTTATAAATTCAATTAATCTAGAATTAATCTTAAAAAAATAATCAACTATAATTAAAAATAATCTATAAATAATTAAATATGAATAAATTAATTAATTATAACTAAAATTAATTAATTACAACTATAAATAAAATTAATCTATAATTAATCAACTATTACTAAATTTAATTTACAATTAATTAGCTATAAATATAAATAATATATAATTAATCAACTACAACAAATTTTTTCTACATTTAATTAACAATAATTAAAATTAATTTATAACTATAAATAAAATTAATCTATAATTAATATATAATAATCTAAAATAATATATAATTAGTCTATCATTTATCTATAATTTATCTATAATTAATCTATAATTAGTCTATAATTTATCTATAATTAATCTATAATCAATTATAACTATAAATAATTAAGAAAAAATTACCTTCAAACGCAAAAGCAATCCCAATTCTGCACTTTCTCTCTCCTCCCGTGCTCTCTCTTTCCTCTTCTTGTCTTTCATTATCCTAAATGCGCAGGGGATGTTGTGGCGTGTTTGCTTTATATAAGAGGGAATTGCACGCATTCTCAGTGAGATGGCACTGACAGTGGCATACTTCTCTAAAGATGTCACTGTCAGTGACGTGTTTGCTCCACATAAGTGGCAGTGGCGCATTACCATTTGCAAATTTAAAATTAACTATTTATAACTCTTAATTTTAAATATTCAATTATTTTAATAATTAAGTTTAAAAAAATTCTGCTTAATTAGCTCCAATTCCAGCTCTGATCACATTGAGTTCGGATTCAAATCTCACTTATTATTGGTTCGGATCCTGTTGGTATCTTAGAAGGGTCCAATAGGCAATGTGCGATGTTTCATAGAGGTCGAGTGCAGAGTGTTAATATTAAAATAAAATAAGTTTAAGATATCAACGATTTTAACGATTTAAATTAGTAGGAAAAGATATATCGGACGAAATGAGGGTATTTTCGAATTAAAAAATACATCTCAAAAATACAGTGATATTTTACTGAACTTAATTAAAAATGAATAAAAAATATATAAGTATGGCAAAAGACTAAATAAATTTATTTTAGGGTGGCATTTGAGGGAGTTAAAGTTTTAAAGTGGTATTTTGCTAAACTTAAAGTTTTGAGATGGTATGGTACTAATTTTCCCTAAAATATATCAATTAAAAGTTTAAAACAGAGGCGAAACCTTGGTTCCGGAGTTTCACACCAGTATGGCAATATTCTTACAATACAAGATTAGACATCTCAAAACTTATTTTAGGTCACCCAAAAGCATGATTTTGAGTAATTAATTAAGTGTTTATGGCCTGATATGGCCAAAATTGAAAAGATGATTAGCTTTCCAAAGACTCAAAGAGCATAATTCCTCTATATCCTATCAATGATTTGGTCATCTGCCCCGGGTAAATTAATTAAATTTCAAACAAAGACACGCACGCTCCATTGAATTTAGCTTAAAAATGGACAAAACGTCAGAGCCTTGGGATCAGCTGTTAATTGTTGACATGGCAGTGACTCAGGCACCACATGACTTGGCCATAAAACCGGCCTTAACTGTACTCCATGCTATTGCATAAATAGAATACCAATAACACGTGTGATGGGTTCTATTTCTAATTTCTCTAGCCTTCTGGATTTGACTATGTGGTTGTTTCCAGTTTCAACCATGCATGACAAGTCTTTATGGACTTTCTGCTTGAGATTAAGTGGATAATATTAATATTTATTGTGTTTACTTTTTGGCCTAATTGTGGTTTTCTGTACAACGGAATGGTACGCCGGAGTTGAAAATTTAGAATAGTAAAGTAGGCATTGCATTGAGGAGGTACTTTCAGATCTATAACACCCGTTTTTATAAATAACAGGTGTAAGCCTTTAGCAACTGATTAAAAAAATGATGCTAAGGGTCTAAACTACTTTCTTCTCTGCTTAATTTTTTTTATAAAATCATTGTTGAATATTTTATGAAAATTCACTAACCACTTTCAGCAACTATTATCCAATTAACAGTTGTTAATTGAATATTTCTAAAAAAATATCTGGTATCGCTATTATCATCTATAACCGTTTCTTCGTGGTTCTTTCTTCCAGTGGAAATATCTGAGCTGAGGTAAAAGGTAGTTTTCCGGAAATATCTGAGCCGATGCAATTACGTACGATTCAAACGAATCGTAAAATAAGTGTCAAATGGGATATGTACCGCAGCTGATTGAAATATTTCGTACTCTTATATGTATCATTCCTCTGAAATATTATTAAATTAATAAGAGCATCTCCATCGATTGTCTAAATCACTTGTCAAATTTTAATTGATAATTATCATTTATTTTACAACGATGCAGCGTGTAGTCCAAATTTGCAACTTCCAAATTGTGACAAAAGTCTTGACAAGCCACGTCAGCTTACGCGCGCGGTTCCTTTGGTGGAGAAAAAAATACAAACGCGAAGAGTTGCAAAGCGCACCATCCGTGGTGGTGAATTTAATTACCAAACTGTCCTATAGCGATGCAGCATCCTTTAGACAATTTCAATGATTGTCCATCTATGTGACGTGGCATGAATTATAAATCCATTTGCAATTCCAGCTATACAGATTTTCTAAGAGTGATATTCAAATTATCAAAATGACACTTTGATAATTAATTTTCTGCTCATTTGTTGACGTGGTTTGTCAAATAGACTGTCAAATTTAAATAATTGTCTAATTTTGCTTAGCCTCTGTATCCCTGAAATTCAAATGGTAATTATCAAATGAGATTTGATAATTAATTTGACAATAGAATGTGAATGCTTAGAGCATCCGCATTGGTGTCGACTGTCAAAATTAAATTTTTATGCCATGTCATCAATTGACAATTTATTTTAAAAGTGGCATCCCTGAATAGAACGAAATTGTCAAAATGGCACTTTCGTAATTAATTTTTTACTTCTTCGCTGACGTGGCTTGTCAAATGGATTGTCAAATTTAGACAATTGTCTAATTTTGCCTAGTCTCTGCATCTCTGAAATTCAAATGACAATTGTCAAATGAGATTTGACAATCAATTTGATAATGGGACGTGGATGCTCTAAGAGCATCCGCATCGGTGTCGATTGTCAAAATTAAATTTTTATGCCATGTCATCAAATTGACAATTCATTTTAAGAGTGGCATCCCTGAATAGAATGAAATTGTCAAAATGACACTTTCGTAATTAATTTTCTGCTCATGCGCTGACGTGGCTTGTCAAATTGACTGTCAAATCTCATTTGACAATTGTCATTTAAATTTCAGGGATGCAGAGACTAGGCAAAATTAGACAATTGTCTAAATTTGACAGTCCATTTGACAAGCCACGTCAGCGCATGAGCAGAAAATTAATTATGAAAGTGTCATTTTGACAATTTCATTCTATTCAGGGATGCCACTCTTAAAATGAATTGTCAATTTGATGACGTGGCATAAAAATTTAATTTTGATAATCGACATCAATGTGAATGCTCAAGTAACAAATAATTGAACGCTTGCTGTTCTTTATATTTTGGATTTATCTCAGATAGCCGTGGGGATATATATTGTTCAATTTTATGTACATAGATAATGTGCGTATACATTAGATATAGCTAAAGTTGTTCACGACGATAATAATTTGAGAGAATCAAACTAGATGGATGTAGGATTTTAATTAGCGAGATTAGTAATTTGATTGCAATAAATTATCAGATTTAAATCTATTAATTAATTGAGTACTAAATAATAATAAAATTAATAATTCAACATATTTTATTATCTAATAGAAAATTTATCAAAGTAATATTTTTTACATATTAAAAATAATAAAAATAAACACAAAATAATTGATAATCAAATTAATGAGGACAATTTTTCTTTACAACACTATACATTTTGAAATATTTGTAAGTTTTTTCATTATCCATGATATTAAATAAAATTTTCTCAAGAATAATCAAACAATTTATTGGGATCAAAAATTAAATTCAATGAGAAACAGATTATCACAAACTTGACTGAAAAATATTATTTTTCAAAATCTAGATTCTCGGCCTAGCATGACTCCTGAATCAAACAATACCTACTTTAATTAAGTATATGGCTATATATAGCTGCTAGTTAGCTTGATGACTTTTCTATTTATAAAGAAAAAACTGACAATTACATAGGGTAAATTGTGAATCTGCCATGTATTGGAAAGTAATTTTCCAATCGTAAATGCTCCAGAACCGTCATATCTTTTTAGATCTAGTCGAATGATTCATTCTTACAATTGTTAAAAGGTGGAGATCACTTGACAATGGGTTATTTTTACAATCTTGACAATATATTTTTCAATAAATACTAAAAAATCTTAAAAATAGAAAAAAATCTGATGGATATGTTCTTCTAGTTATAGATTGATGGTGATTTAAATTTCATATAATTTCATTATCATTTGATATTTCATCAACGACTATCAAAATATTATATAATTTGCAACGGTTATAATTTGATAGTCTTTGATGGATTATCAAACGATAATGAAATTATATAAAATTTGAATCATCATCAATCTATAAGTAGAAGAATCTATCCATAATTTTTTTTATTTTTTTATTTTTTGTATTTATTTGAAAATTCATTGTCAAAATTGTCAAAATAATCATTGTCAAGCGAATTCCGTGGAACCTTTTTCTGAATCAAGAAGGAAGAAATATATATATATATATATATATATTTTTTTTAAAATAGAGCTTCTACAAATTTTGATATATATTATTTAGTTATATATTTTTCTTTTCAATCTATACTACGGGTAGATTGGCATCAAATTTTCATTTGAATCTGCAGGATTTTTTTTGTGAATGGGTTGAATCGTCTGATCAAGATCAGATGCTCTGTGATATTCTCATCTGACCTTTTATCTGTTGATGTACACTATTTTTATGTTTTAAACCACCTCTTCTATTACCTTTTTCTTACAGAATATTTTTAATTTAAAACATATATTATTCAGCTCTCTGTATTTGCTGCTTCTCCTAATATTTTAAATGTTTTGAAATTTGAATCGTGTCTTATCAAAATTGGATGGTACTAGGTATTTTGAGCATACTTCAAGATGATGTGTAGAATATGTTTTTACCGCTTCGTTAAAAAAGTATTCTTTGATTAGTAAGTTTTTCTTAATTCTATGTGAATTATTGCCGCTACAAAACAGTTAAAAGGAAAAAAAATGTTCGGCATTCGAAATTTGTATTGTACATCCAATAAAAAATCCCTTAACTATTTTCTTAATGTGGCATTTGATTTAAAATATTTTGAATTAGAATTACATCGTCGAGGAAATCTATTAAAAAAATTTAGCGGACTATATATTTCATGTAATTAAAAATAACACAAAATCAATCTTATTAAATTAGTTATAATAATACTTCGATTGGAAACCAAATGGCCCAGTAATTAAGCTTAGCCACAATTTGACAGTTCCCAGGCCCAGTAATCCCAGCTGGCCCGCTCTGCGGCTCTGCCCATAATTATTTATCTATGTAATAACCATTTTTTCCAAAAAAAAAAAAAACTTATCACCCGGCTCTCACATATAAATTTACATGTATTTTTACTTTTTCTTTTAAATCCGTATTAGATCGTCAAATAGAAGAAATAAAAAAAATTAAAAAGTTATATTCTGCACGTGCTCTGTTAAATATGGGGAAAAAAATAAAATTTTCAAATAGTGGAATTCTAAATTTTAATTCCTTCCAAGTTCCAAAGTCCCATAGTACTGTTTGGGCCACACAACTCTACGGCATCCAAGTAATAACGCTTACGCTACAACTCAATTTGTGTATTTAGGCCCAAGAGTACAAACTCATTTAACTGTTAATCAGTTTTCAGCCCAGTAATATGTTACACACAGGCACAATTCATTGAGTATAAGGCAATATAATAATATAGCCCAATTTTACACTAACTCTGGATCAAGGATAATCACAGCCGTCGGATCTGAAAACAATAGTATAAATATTTTCCAACCCTCACTTAGGGTTTCTCTTGTCGCCCGCCTCGCTTGTTGTGTTCTAGCTCCGTCGCTTGGGAGTCTCCGATTTCTCTGGCGTGAGAATGGTGAAGGGAAGACAAGGTCAGCGCGTCAGGTTAGAGATCTAAAATATTTCTCCGGTGCATTTTTGTGTCCGAATCGGAACGAGATTTTGTGTTTTAATTCGGTTGACATTTTTTTCCCTTTTCAGACTGTATGTCCGCGGCACCATCCTCGGATACAAGAGGTGAGTTCAGTAAAAGAGCCTCTTTGGAATGCTTTGTTTATGCAGCTTGATTTTCTTGGTTAAGAGCGGCAGAGCATATATTGTATTAGCTTATTTGCATAAGAGTTTAGACATTGCAATCCCGCGTTGTCTTATGGTTTAACCGAATTAAATGTACTAGCCAGAAGCAGTATTTACCGGGTGTTTTTGAAGTATTATAATGTTAATCTTTGCTAGATCACCTTTGCTGAAGGAGAAAAAACTTGTATATTGTTGGAAACCATTTAACATATATGTAAAGATGAAAATTCTCAGCTGTTTTTATAGATAAAATATCATAACATTATATTTTGTCAGCAGCTATTAGGTTATGAGCTCAAGTGGGGTTGAGAAACCAGTTTAACCTGTCTGATCATTCTCCCAATTTGTTAATTCCATCTTGCTGGTTTGCATATGCACCAACATAAAAACATTCAATCATTGTTATGTATTTTTTGTTGACAGGTCAAAGTCAAACCAGTATGAGAACACATCACTAGTGCAGATAGAGGGAGTGAACACAAAGGAGGAGGTGGCATGGTACTGTGGCAAGCGAATGGCATATATCTACAAGGCTAAATCTAAGTCCAAGGGCACCTTCTTTCGCTGCATCTGGGGCAAAGTCACCCGACCCCATGGCAATTCTGGTGTTGTCCGAGCCAAATTCAAGAGCAATCTTCCCCCCAAATCCATGGTGAGTCGTGTAAATTTCACTTAAGCTAGTTGTCATCGGAAAAGGATGTCAATTTGCTGACTGGTAATTTTTTTGTTTGGATATGTAGGGCTCTAAGGTCAGAGTCTACATGTTCCCAAGCAACATCTGAGGTGAGGTTCTACCCTCAAGTTGTATTATATTAATGTGTTCTTTTTTAACCTTGATAAGTTGCATTTTTGTTAGTTTTTTGGATCATTTCTTTTACTTCTGCAGAATAATTGAGTTAGAAAGGTTATTGGATCAATCCCAGTAAAATTCCACCACTTATGAACCTTATAATATCATTGAAAGCCATTCTCATTTATAATATCATTGAAAACCAATCTCTAGTATTACGGTTAAATCAGGGCCTGAATGTGTGTATGGGGGGAGCTGTTTGTAGCTCTGACTCACCTACAGGTTCTCTGTAGGATCTCCAACAATTTAAGCCCTATAAAGAAAGCTAAGTGTGGTCACATAGTACAGGGTTTTATTCTGGACGGATAGCAGCTTTGTAGCTTCTATCCTTTCCAGTTTTTTTTCTTATATTACCCTGCCTCCAATGACCTCCACATTAATTGTTCTTTTCTTCCCCTATTTTTTTATTTATTTATCAGTGTTAGCTGATGTATTTTTTTTCCTTTCATTATTAGCAGGCTGCTTGTTTCTGTTGGGACCGCTAGGATATGTTAAAAATGTTAAATTTGAAGATTTACGGTTCTACCTGTTATGTAATTTTAGGTTTCTAGTCCTGCTTTTTGGAAAATTTTGAAAGTTTGGTAAACTTTTGTGCTTCAGTATTTTCATCGATGCTGAATTCAGAAAATGTTCGTCTCATTTTAATATTTTGTCAGTGATTTTACCGAGTGAATACGTGCCTTATATTTATTGCTTGTCCCGTGCTTAAATCTTTATTAGCATTACTATTACTGTTATTATTATTGACATTCTTATTAATTTTAGAGCTGGCAAAATTTCACTCGACTGAAAAAGATTGCTCGATAAACGCCATATCCGGATAAGACTGATCTGTTAAGATAAAAAAAATGATTTTAACCAGTTATTGATCTTATTCGAAAAAAATCTAATAAAAAAACCTTTAATATCGTAATATTACTTATAAAAAAGTTTCCTATACCCTAACTTTTTATACTTCATTTTATTAATCAATTATCTTAATTAATCTAATTACTTTCTAACTGTTATTTAATTTAGATTTTAATTGACCCGTTTGAACCAAACCTCAAATGGTATCTCTCTCATCTTTGAGAGTTATCATTCATACTATATATCGTTGAAAAATTAGCGACGAGAAGAACACAATGAACTAAATTACACATTAAATGAATCAATGATTTTCTCAATTAGAAATTTGATAGGAGTGATTTAGTGCGGGTGAATCTCAATCGATTGATTAAATATTTTCTTTAGATCAAAGAGATAATATGTAAAATTTTAAACAAATGCTCTAATGTTTTAAGTGTTTGGATTACTATTTCACTTCTCATGCACACAAAAAAATGTGTTGAAACTCATATTTTAAAGTTTGATTAATCAATAAGTGAAGCTAGATTAATTTTTAGGAGTAAGAAGATAAAATTTGAGTATTCATTCGAATGAATTTGTTGAGAGATAGGACAAAACACATAAAAGATATTTTATTACACTAAATATATGTGCGTCAGACTTAGTATAATTGATATGAAGACTTAATTGTACTAGATATAAAAGTATTATTATATAAATTATAAAGACTTAATTGTAATATTGAGAATTGAGATTGAACAAACTTCAACACAAAACTAACAGAGAGTATATTGTTTGTACTAATTAAAATTAAGACTAAACTATAAATTATATTTTGAATGATATATTAATATAAATTTTAGTCAGTATATGTACACAATATATTGAAGTGTGTATGTAATATTTATTTAAATTTATTTGTAATAGTGAAAAATTAAGACTAAACTACAAGTTATATTTTGAATAATACATTAAGATGTGTTATGATAGATATTAGGACTTATTTGTAATAAAAATTAAATATATTTTTTATCATAATTATTTTAAAATATTATTTTGTGTCATATATCTATTATATATTGTTGACAATATTATGACTTGATGATATAAAATATAAAGATAATTTTTATTATTTATTGTTACTATTTTTTATAAATATAAATTATAAGGTCTTAATATGTTAAAAAATACTAAATATAAATTTATCAATTGTAAGACCTTTGTTAAGATAATAACAATATCTATATTCAAAAAATATTATGAATTTTTTTTTTTTAAATTTAAATATGACTTATTAATCAGTATTAAGAATTTAATTGTTTAGTTTTAAATATTTGTCTCTAGGAGTGTTTGATAAATATTTTTTGAATTATATATTATTCAAAGTTAAAAGTAAGATTTGTATTAATATATATTATGATATCAGATGAATGATCTTAAAACTTCTAATACTAAAATTTAAGAATTTATTTATGAGATTTTATATCTATATACATTACGTAAAAATATTATTTTAGGTAAAATTTATTAAGACTTCTTTCTTAGTTGTTACATTAGATATAAAGATATAATTTAAATAATGTTCAACAAATATTTGATATTTTTATATATTTTAAAGCTGAAAAAAATTATAGCATTATGCATTAAGACATCATATAATAATTCTTAAGATCTTAAATATTACGTATTAAGATTTTGAATATCGTCCATATAATGATCTAGAGAGTTTCAAAAGAGCCGTTTTTATTTAGTGAGCATTTCGACTCCATCGGGTGGATGTTTCTGCCTTTGTGTAACAACGGACATAATATCCTTATTGTTTTTGGCTTATCGAAAATAGAAATTCAATTGTATAACTTTCTTTGATATTCAAACAAGAGAGTAAATAATTATTGTTGATTTAGGTCTTAAAACATTATAGTTTAGGGATGCAGAATTTTTCATATTCTGATAAACGTTCAAATATAAATTTAAAGTTCAAAATTATGATTTATAATATTGGGTATTAAGACGTCATTTTTTGTGTGTTAGGACTTGGAACATTCGATTTTAGTATATTAAAGTTTAGGTATATAGACTTGTTCATATTCTGATGAATGCTCAAATATAAATTTTAATTTCAAAAATATGATTTGTAATATAAAATATTAAGACGTCATATTTCTCGTGTTAAGGCTTGAGATATTCAGTTTTAAGATAATGAAGTTCAAGTATAAATACATGTCAATATCCTAATTGTCGTTCAAGTATAAATTTTAGTTCAAAATATAATTTATAATATTATATATTAAGACGTCGTATTTCTCTTATTTAGACTTGAGACGTTCAGTTTTAAAACATTAAATTCATATATAAATACTTACCTATATCTTGATTGTCGTCGAAATATAAATTTTAAGATTAAAACATGACTTGATATACTAGATATTAAGACTTATGACTTCCATATTAAGACTTCGATGATCGTCTGCAGACGGATAGTCTGTTGATGTTCGAGAACGTGGTCAACGTGGTCAAATACTTTTTCAGTTGGGGTACAGATCTAGAGTACAGTTAGTTGATCTCTATTACTTAATCAAATCGGAATTAGTCATTATCCGGAAAGAATCTGATGTGAAGCCATCCAACATAATATCCGAGCCAATAATTATTTTTGAGTATTTAACTCAAAAAATATATCAAATCATCTTTAAATTTTAATTTATCAGCAAAATTTAAAAAAATCATCTTAAACCGAAAAGTGGACATAACAGCACGACCAGCCACAGTTGTCAATTCATGGTCCATAGAACTTGATTTTCTAAAAACTTTGTGAGATATAAAAAATGATCTCTAATTCACAACCAGCCATAGTTGTCATTTCGAGTTTTCTAACTCGTTATTTTTATTTTTTGAAAAAGCATGTTTAAAAAAATAATAAATCTTTTAATATTTCTACATTATTTTTAATTATTACAAATAAGTTATTTAAAAAACTTAAAACATCTTAAATTTTTGTATTTAATAAAACTTTTATATGAAAATTTTAATGAGCGCGATAAATTAAATTTAGAGATAATTTAATTTATTTTTTGAATTAAACTAATAGAAAATCTATGTGAATTGAAGCTAACCTTATCTTTACTCTATTTAAAAACTTAACATATGCTATAGTTATGGACCGAGAGTTCATGGTAAACACCTGTTATTCTCAATTTTCATAAAAATTTCCACCGTTATGGCTTCATTAATTATTCGCTATTCAAATATTCAAGCTCATACTATTATTTTAGCATAACTTCTTTTTTTTTTAATTTGTAGCACACAAGGCAAGTGCGAAAACAGATTTTTTGTTGTGAATTTTGACAACATGAGTACATGACTGATATGCATTGTCTCCTTCATTCGATGGAAAGCGTGCAAGGAATTAAAATGCCAAAATAAACGGTATTATTGTGTATAACATTATTGTTATTCAAATTAAATGAGTTAATATTTGAACAAGATTATGGCATATTTTAATACCTCTATATTATCTTAAAATCTCAAATTTTAAATAAAAAAATAACCGATCTGAATAGTTCCAAAAATAGTAAAAAAAATCAAAAGATATAAAATTTGACTAGCTAGTATAATTTGGTATGAAAATTATATTGAGCGGTTCGAATAAATTATTTTTTACTTAAAATTTAAAACTTTAAATTTAAACAATAATATTTTCGTACATTACAATGCACCATAACCTCACTCTTTAAACAATATCTATTAAAGAATAAAATTAAATACAGTACAAGATAATTTAAATAATAAAACCATTAACATGAATACCAACTTTAATTTCTCTATATCAGTATCGATTTTAATATCAATCTGTCTTGCTTGGACCTGAATTGAAAAGGCAAAAAACCTACGCTGTTCTAGAATATGATCAGCTTTATTGGAATGATAAATAATGACTTTATTTCATATCGTACGTTTCTGTTGTAGTCTCTTTTTCTTTTTTGAGAAAAAGTCTTCTGTTATAGTCTTACAAAGTAAAATAGTTCAAGTCAAGTTGCACCTGTTAAAATAATTGAAAAGAATTTTAAGAATAAGAAAAGTTGGTAAACATATGATTACTCATAAATATTAGTTGTGCATATATATTGAATTTCATTTAAGTTTAACGTTTGAATTATTTCAATAATAATAAATGAATATGAGTGCTAGAATTAGTATAATTGTTTCTTTTCTTTGCATATTATTTTAACTAGGTTTATTATTCAGATTTTCCCCCGATAATATAGTTCTCAAATAAATAATTAACAATATAAAATTTTAAATATATTTAATAAAATGTTACATTAAAGAAAATTTAGATATAATATTTTTAAATACTAAATAATAATGATAATAGTAAAAATATTTAATTAAATACATAATAATTTATAAAGGATCATATAAAGTTGGATCATTTTAATAGTTAAATTTCACCTTAAATATATTATAAATATTACTTTAAATAAAGAGATATAAACTATTTTATATGAGATTTTAGATTTAAGTAGATAAAGAAACTTAAATAAAATAAATAATAAAGAAAAGTGATAACGTGACATACTTAAAAGGATTGAAAGTTTAACTCTCGTATGAATTACCGTATTTAAAAGTTCAAATTTTTTTCGTGGTCGGTCAAATGTGTCGAATTAAATCCGTTTGTCAATAGAACCTAACTCTCCCATTCCTTTTTTTTTTTTTTTTTTTGTTTCACTCATAAAACTATGGCTTCTATAGACTTAATTGTAGTATTTACGACTTAGGGTATCAAATGCAAGTATGATACGAAGAATTGAGTCCAGATGATTTCATGTTTTAGTAATTTAACATAATTCTTATATTACCATAATTTGTGAAGCACTTGTCTCTCACAAATATATATATATATATATATATATATATATATATATATATATATATGTATAGGGGTGGAACCAAGTAGATACCACATTTGTAAGACCTTTGGGGCACTTCCTTGGTTCACCGAAAAATAAAAATCGTACAGTAAAAAAAAAATTGAACCAAATATTTTTTTTTTAACCGGACACCTCCTACCGATCGTTTCTGATTCCAATCCTGAATATATATAACATATAGTTATCAAATAAAGTATAACTTATATAATTTAATCCAAAAATATTCTATTTAAAACACTATGAATTTTATATCTAAATTATCCTATAAGATAAATGATATAATCTTAATTACTTTTTACCTCACCTAGCCAAATATGTTATTAAAAAAAAATTCTTATGATCTATCTGTCTCATCGGAATAAGATGGACCGAGCAGTTGATTATATGGATTTCATAGACATCTCTACCAATATTGCAGACCAGTATTAATACTGAGTCTCAAATTAGTTTGGTTCGCTCCGATAAAATAATTCTTATTTAAGTAATTAATAATATAAAAATAAATATATACAATAAAAATTTCACATTAAGAAAAATATAAAAATATATTTTTAAATACTAAATATATACATAATAATATAATTAATCATGAAAATTTCTAAAATTTAATACTAAAAAAATATATTATGTTAAGAGTTAAATTTCATCTCAAGTATATTATATCCATCTATTTTAAATATGAGTTATTGATTCAAATAGATGAAAAGATTTAAACAAAATCAATGGTGGAGAAGAATGATGATGTAACATGTTTAAGAGGTTAGAAAACTTAACACTCTTTATGGAGTACTAGAACTGTAACTCGGATTTCATCTCGACAATATAGTTCTCAAATGAATACTTAATAATATATTTTTTTTACTATATTTAATTTTTTCATTAAAAAAAATTTAGACACAATTTTTTTAAATATTAAGTAATAATGATAATTATAATATTAATTATTATAATAATAAAAAATATAATTAAATACATAATAATATATAAATGATCATATAAAAAATTATATCATTTTAAGAGTTAAGTTTCAACTTAAGTAAATTACACATATTATTTTAAATGAGGAGAGATAAACTACTTTATATAAACCATTGGATTCAAGAAGGTGAAAAGATCTAAACAAAATTAATTGTGGAGAAAATTGATGATGTGGCATACTTAAAAAGCTTGAAAGCTTAACCCTCTTTATATATTAAGAATTAGAGTTATAACTTGGGTTTCGCCCCAATAATATAATTCTTAAATAAATAATTAGAAATATAAAATTTAAATATATTTAATAAAATTTACATAAAAAAATTTAGACATAATATTTTAAATGTTAAATAATAATAATAATTATTATAATAATAAATAATATAATTAAATACATAATGATCTATAAAGGATCATATAAAAAAGTTAAATTATTCTAGAGCTAAATTTTACCTTAAGTATATTACATACATTACTTTAAATAAGGAGAGAGAAACTATTTTATATCAACTTTTGGATTCAAAAGGAAGAAATATTTAAGTAAAATCAATGATGAAAAAAATTGATGATATGACATGCTCGAAAGGTTTGAAAGCTTAACTTTTTTATGTATTAATAATAATTTGAAGCTATTTTTAAGAAGAATGCAGTTGAAATAAGTTAAGTTCGGTGAGATATATGAGAAGATGGAGGTTGAAATTGTGGCAGAGAAGGTATTTGCCCCAAAACATAGTTTACAAATACATATATATTTTTACTATGCTTTCCTAAAAAGATTGTAAATATGTTCATATTTCAACCTATAATATTTTTGTAGGTCATATTCTTAAATAATAACTTATTTCTGAATTCTTACACACACTAACAGCTTAAAGCTAATTAACTGACTTTATTTTTATACTTCATTCTTAAGGCTAATTTCTGATACACACAAAACAACTTATTTCTGAGTTAACTTCTCCTAAAAAAAATCACGTAACTGACTTTTTTTCTGTCACGTATCTGCAATAATGATTTACGTACTTCTTAATTTATTTTAGAAAAAAGGTACTTGCATTTATTATTGTTCTATTTTTATAAATCATATGGGCATATTTTAGAAATATGATGGTTCTGATTGCTTTAATCTTTTATAAGCTGAGAAGATGATTTTTTTGAAAGAAAATAAAAAATTCTAATTATAAAATGAGAAAACATTTTTTTTATTTTTTTTTTTGAAAAAGTGAAAGGGTATGTGGCCTGTTTAGCACTCTATCGGAGAATTTTCAGATCGAATGGAAGAAAAGACGAGGCACAATCGAAAAATGTAAGAAGATTAGAAAAAAAAACAAGATTAAAATAGGAATAATTTGTAAAAAATTTTGGATTGGAGATTAGAAAATTCATGAAAAAAAATGCATAGCACCGTTTATAGAGGTCAGATGAGAAAACATTAAATAGGCCGCATCCACAGAGTGTTTGAGATTCCGATTCAATATTGCATAGTACCATGTAACGCAGTACATGACCGTTTGGCAAATAAAGAAATAGCTTTGAAAGAGTGATAGAATAGTATTATTTTGGAAGAGTGGTAGAAGAATGGTATTCTTGACTATTCGGAAGAGCGAAAATATCGTTTGGCAGTTGTTACTCAGAATAGTTAAAATATGAATAATTATGATACTAATAATGATGATGATAATAATAATAATGATAGTAAAATAATAATCATAATAGTAAGATAATAATAATAATAAAATAATAATAAAATAATCATAATAAATAATAATATTATAATAGTAATATAATAAAAATATAAACATAATCATAATATAGTAATATAATAATAAAAAAATATAATTACAATCATAGTTATAATAATATAATAATAATAAATAATCATAATTTTAATAATATAATCATAATCATAATCATGATAATAATAATTATAGTCATAATCATAATAATATAACCATAATCATAATAATAATAATAATAATATAATAAAAATATAATCATAATCATAAAAATAATGATAAATAATTATAATAATATAATAATAAATTAATCATAATATAATCAACATATAATAATATAATACAACATAATAAAATAATAATAAAGTAATAAAAAATAATTATAATAAATAATAATATTATAATAGTAATATAATAAAAATATAAACATAATCATAATATAGTAATATAATAATAATAAATTATAATTACAATCATAATTATAATAATATAATAATAATAATTAATCATAATTTTAATAATATAATCATAATATAATAATCATAATCATAATCATGATAATAATAATTATAGTCATAATCATAATATTATAACCATAACCATAATCATAATAATATAATAATAAAAATATAATCATAATCATAAAATTAATTAAAAATAATTATAATTATAATAATATAATAATAAATTAATCATCACTATAATCAACATATAATAATATAATACAACATAATAAAATAATAATAGGTATTAATAATCATAATCATAATCATCATAATATAATAATATAATAATAAATAATCTTGATCATAATAATATAATAATAAAATAATTATATTTATATTCATAATATAATAATATAATATTAAAATTATATTTATAATAATAATAAATAATATAATAATACTAATGGTAACGATAATATAATAAAAATAATGATAATAATAATTTAATAATAATATAATAATAATCATAAATAATAATCATAATATTAATATAATCATAAATTATAATCATAAATATAATATAATAATATAATAATACTAAATCTTAATCTTAATCATAATATAATAATATAATATAATATAATCAAACAATAATCACTATTCCGACGAGAGCTAATCCCATTCCACCTATAAGTTGGTATACCGATTAGACTATTCCGCACTCTTCTACTTAGTCTAAAATTCGTTTGACAAATTAATTCATCAGAATAGCTATTTTATTTCAACTTTTTGCTATTCCATTGAGTGCCGCACTCCCTTAGAACTCATTAGGATTCGTATCGACATGAATTATGAGAAAGTCCAACAATCCAAGTATTGCGCGGGAGGATTAGGATTCCTTTCTTGGATGCGTTTTTTTTTTCTTTTTCAATTTTATGAAACTTTTCTAGTTTTAAAATTTAGGATTGTTTTTTTAAATAAAAATCACCCAAGCTGAGATGGACTTGATTAATTTTTTAAACAAATGCATACAAAAATTCATATTGTTAGCAACCTGTTTTTGAAACCCTGATTAACATTTACCGAGAATTGAGGAAACATGCACGAATAACGTCGAAACACCTGTTTGCTTTTGTTTCAATAATTTTAGGCGAAGTGGAGCCAGTATATAGCCCATCAAAAGCAACAATCAAATGCCATAAAAGAAGAATCGTGTCTACTCTGGATCCATTAGAACTCTCCTGAACCACTCATCTTATTTCCTTATATTATTAAACAAAGGTAGTAACCTAATTCAGAAGGGAAGGGGAAAAAATAAGTTTCTATATACTTTCCATTGTGATTTATCACACCCCTTATACAATTTCTCAAAAGAAAGAAAAGCAAAAAAGAAAAGTACTCACGTCTCCGTCATGAAAAAGACTAAAGAGGAGAGAAGGGAAGGTTGAAGAGATCATTATATTCCGGTTCATGTTGGCCCAAACAAAAGCAGGTGGCCCACCACCTGTATGTATTTTTTTTTTCTTTTTTGGGCTTTACACGCTGGTAGGTACCACCAGTATATCAGCTCACTAAAATAGTGCTTTCTAGACTTGGTTTGTTACTTTCAATTACTGGATATTTTACTCCATAATTGTTTTATTTCAGTCATAATTGTATGCACTAAATTAAATAATTCAAAATCTACATCATTAACTTTAATTTGAGATAAAAAATTTGATGTTGATACTTATACAAAGTCATTGTAGTTGGTTACGTTTGAAATTTTGATATAATAATCATGGTATCAACGCATGAAGCTATTCAGAGGTACTTATGATATTGTTTGAGAAAGAAAAAAAAAATGATAAAGAAATGAAACATAACAAAAAGAGGAAGACAAGTTATGGTGCAAATTTAAACTAATATTTATTTTGCTGGAGTCGGCATCACCATGCAAGATATTGATAGTATCATTATCCCATTGATTTTTTTTTTAACGCTCGTAAGAAAGTAAAATAGAAAATAAATATTGCTCAATGCTTTTCTACTTCTCTATTTTATTTTCAATTCCATAAAATTTTTCTATTCTCGCTTTCTTCCGGACCAATTTCGAACAATTATTAGAAGGAAAAAAAAACTAAAATCTGCAGTATACAACATTCGCTGTTTATTGACATTAAACGTTTACAATAATTTGGTACACCATGTCTACCAATATATATTCCTCTCCCCAGTTATATCAGGCCCACCAACTGGATTATAGCGCAGGCAAGGCAAGGAATGCAAACATTGTTCAATTGCTATTTGCTGGACACTACATATTTCTATTTTGCCAACTTTCATAACACATACACTTTAGTAGCCTTCACCACCATGGCATCAACTTCGACCACTCTATGCCACTCGCATGGTGGCGCCACAACTATCCCATTCATATTCACTGAAGAAGAACAAATCCCCTCGCCACCGCCTCCAACCCCATGCAACCATTCTCTCTCCACCGGCGAAACTGATGCCTTTCTCTCTCATCTCCTCACTCGACTCTCTCTTCCCCCACCAACACTGGCCCCTGTTTTAGCCCTCCGTTCCAAACAAAAAAAATTGAGCATTCCACCTGTCATCTCTCTGCATGAACCAAATAAGCAACTCATCCTATCGGCAGCAACGGAACTCGGGTTCTTTCATGTCTCTGACCATGGCATCCCCTCACACCTCCATGAAACATACATTCAAAATTACCGGTCAAACATTGTAGTTTCTGATACAACAGATCTTGGTTGCGCTGAATTGGATAAGGGGGGACACATCCACATGTTTGAACCTGACAATGGTGACGAGTTTGCAAGAGAGCTGGAAAGAGTTGGGTTGAAGGTCCTAGAGTTCCTATTTGAAGAGAGGGGACTTGGGACAGAGACAAGGTGCTCGATGTGTGTTTTTCCTAATAACATGGAGAAGAGTTTGATGGAGAAGGAGAGTGAGGATTGTCTTCGCAGTTGTTTAGTGCAGCTGACATATGAAGGAAGAGGGAAGAAGGTGCCGACTGCAGTGGTGGATGATGCTGGCAAATGGGTCCTGATAGAGGCAGAGGAGGAGTCAGTGCTTGTTACAATTGGAGAGCTTGCTCAGGTGACTTGCTTTTTTTTTCCCAGTTGCTTTTTCTTTGTAATAGAATTATCTGATGATATAATATATGTTCACCATTGATCATCCTGCTTTGACTCCAAACATCATAGGTCTCTATGGTTCAGATTCTGTCGGACCTCTTAATTTGGTGAGCAGTTGTACCTCGTCAATTTAAGACGACCTTCAGATTTCAGAAAACAAAGAGAAAAAAACAGACTAATTAATACAAACATGCTTAAAATTGAAAAATAGACGTTGTCATTACCATTTAATTTATCTGAGCTTTCAAACTATTGGATTAGAACAGTATTAACTAATTTTGGAGGTATAGTATTCTGTGAAATCTGGGATTGGAGTAGAACGGAAGCAATCATTTTGTTGTCTGTAGGCTGTAGCATGAAGTTTTGTACCAACTTATAACAATTTGGAAAACTTTACTAATCAAAGGTGGGGAGCAATGGAAGGTTCAAGAAAGTAAGGAGCTTGCCCCAACCATCTCCATCCTCTTCTCAACAGAGCAAAGAGCCCAGCAATATACTGGTAATTATGCTAATAACGGTGCCAGAGGAAGACAGTACTGTTATTCCACTCATGCCGACTGCTCAAGATGCAAGCATTAGCTCTTAAGAATTGCATCACTGGTAGCACAACATTCATATGGAATCCTGTTATCTTTTCATTACTTTGTTAAAAGTTTGCCTGAGAATGAAATTGCGTTAGCAATTTGCATATCCATACTTGTTACTGGAAGATGTTTTTAAATTCGTTTCTACAAACACCATCAATATATGAAATTTGATGGGAAAACATTTTTTGGCTTTTAAACAAGACCACCATAGTTTTGAAGACTCGAGTGAAGGGACTGTATGCCGGGATCTTCAGTGGTTCACATTTACTTAATTGAAGACTTTATGGAAACGGACAAATAATCCCCCCTGTACGATTAGTCACTATATAGTGTCATCAAAGACAATAGTTATCCTATTATTGTCCTAATTGATTAGTTACTATAGTGTCATCAAGGAATCTTCCGAATTCACTGGTGTGCTGAAATAATTTCTCATCTTCAAGTTGCATCATGAAAGACTTTTTAATCAAGGAAGTATTATTCATAGAGGAAAAAATGCGCATAAAACTGATCTGAAAAGTCCCGTCTTAATTAGGCCTGCTGCTGGACGGGTTTTTGTTCAAATTCAATCTCAACCTATTAATGATAATTGAATTATAAATCCAGACCCAATCCATACCAAAACTATATTTATCCAATCCACATCCAATCCAAAAAAGCACAGCTCCTGTCCAAGAAGAGTCCAGACTTTGTCCAAGAAAAACCCAGCGAAGTCCAGACTCGATCCCAATTCGGTACTCTGTTCCATTGTGGTTGCATTTCTCAACCGATGCTTGCCCAATTAATTAAGTTGGCATTTCACATCTCAATTTCTTCTTCGTCATGATTATATTCTTCATCATACCTCAATGAACGTAAAATTAAATTCATCATTGAAATATAGATATCTATATATTGGTATTTTTTTTGTGCAATTCATGTAAAAAGTATTGAAATATATATTGTTCGATATATTGGTTATATATATATATATATATATATATATATATATATATATTTATTTATGAAAATCTATGAAAATCTTGTGGGATGTAAAAATTTAAGATATTTTTAGAATTTATAAGTCAATGTTTTTAATTTTTGAAAAATCAACTTTAAAAAAATAAAAAAATATTTAATATTTATATATTATTTTTAAAATTAAAAAAATAACTTAGAAAACTCAAAATAACATAAATTTTTACATCCTACAAAATTTTTATATAAATTTAATGAACATGATAAATTATAATTTAAAAATAATTTGATATACCTTTTAAATTTAAATTCACGTTATCTTTACTCTCTCTTTATATATATATTTGACTGGAAAGATAGAAAATTTACATACCAGATAGAAATTTTATTAAATCTTCATAACTAATATAAGAAAATAAACATAATCAGCAGTCAAAATTCTATTTTACAAAAGCGAGACAGCAGCAGATTATATGACATCTAATAAAGCACTCCATTCTCCCCCACATTCCCTAGGCTAATTTTATTCTCAATATCATTTTCATAATACATAATAATAATTACACAGGATTTGACGTATCACAAAATTAACCAACAGAGCCCTCGAGCTTTAGGTTCATCAAAGCATCGACCTCCGATGCAAACTCCAGAGGCAACTGCTCAAAAACATCTCGGCAAAAACCACCAATCATTTTTGCGACAGCCTTTTCATGGCCAATTCCTCTTTGTTGGAAATAGAACAGTTGATCTTCACCTATCTTGGATGTGCTTGCCTCGTGTTCTACACGTGGGTGGGACCATTGACCTATTACAGAAAAGTTAGTATTACAACCTTGCCATGACTTTTGTAAAACATTCCTTAGATTATATTTCCACAAACATCTGCTAATATTAAATATATGCTAGAAGAGAACTAATCTTATGGGGATGTCAAAACCTGATGACATGGAACAGAAAAAGATTGTTGAAATGTGAATTCTGAGAATGTAACTCCATTTGATCAACTCTACTACTGTAATCCAACTTCATAATGAACACCCAAGCAAAATTTACCATACTATGCTATTTTAGTAAAAACCAGTATTATCATGACTAAACTTACCATTCCAACCTAGACATACAGTTCCATTATTTTGTTTAGACATAGAACATGGTATATCCATTATGGATTCAAGCAATGCAAATAGCAAAGTCTAAAGCTACTATAGTCATTTAGAGAATACAGACCTACTACGTCAAAATTATTAATACAGTAGGTAAAACAAAATAATACACCTGTATGGTAGGATAAGTATTGGCAGCAGCCATATCCCCGATAAGCATGGAATCACACTGTGAGAAGTTCCTTGCATTCTGCGCTCCAGAATTTATCTGAACCAAGCCTCTATAACAGTTCCTGGATTTTCCAGCTGAAATACCCTTGGACACAATCCTACTCCTCGTATTTTTTCCCTTATGTATCATCTTAGTACCCGTATCAGCCTGTTGATGATCTTTTGTAAGTGCAACTGAGTAGAATTCTCCATAGCTATCATCACCCGCTAGTTCCACACTCGGGTACTTCCATGTGATAGCAGAACCAGTTTCCACTTGTGTCCAAGATATCCTTGATCTGACACCCGCACACCGACCTCTTTTGGTAACAAAATTGTATATACCACCTCTCCCCTCCTCATCACCAGCATACCAGTTTTGTACTGTGGAGTACTTTATCTCAGCCTCCTCATGGCAGTACAATTCCACCACAGCCGCATGTAGCTGGTTTTTGTCATAAGACGGGGCAGTGCATCCCTCTAAGTAGCTCACTGTGCTTCTTTCATCAGCTACTATTAAAGTTCGTTCAAACTGACCAGTTTCGCTATCATTTATACGGAAGTAAGTTGAAATCTCCATTGGACATACGGTATCTTTTGGCACATAACAGAAAGATCCATCACTGAAGACAGCTGAATTAAGAGCTGCATAGTAATTATCACCTGGTGGGACTACCCGACCAAGATATTTCTTTACTAGTTCTGGGTACTCACGAATTGCTTCAGAAATTGAACAAAAGATTACACCTTTCTCTGCTAGTGCTTTTCGGTGGGTTGTTGCAATCGAGATCGAATCAATTACTGCATCAACTGCAACATTCGTAAGTCTCTTTTGTTCACTGAGTGGGATTCCCAAACGATCAAAGGTTTCTAGAAGCTTTGGATCGACCTCATCTAAGCTCCCAAGCTTTGGTTTCTTCTTCGGTTCAGAATAGTAGCAGATTGATTGGAGGTCGATTGGGGGGTAAACATTATCCGACCAAGTTGGTTCAGCTTTGGAGAGAAATACTCGAAAAGATTTTAATCTGAAATCGAGCATCCAGTCGGGTTCCTCTTTCAGAGCAGAGATCATGCGAACTGTGTCTTCGTTTAGGCCCTTTGGAATGGAGAAAGTTTGGAAATCTGACCTAAAACCCCACTTGTAGTCCCTTTTAAGGAGGCGCTGGATTGGGTCGTCTTCTTCGGTGGTTGCTGGTTTCGGGGAATCCGTCTGGACGGCGCGGATTGTACGATCGAACTGTTTCCGATGAAAGAGGAGGCACGGTTTAAAGAGTTGCTTGGTTCCAGAGTTGGGGCTTGAGAGAGCGGTGAAACCGCACGGATTGAGGAGAGAAGAGGTCGCCATGGTTGGCGCTTGCGCTTGGCCTAGAGTTGGGGGTGAGGGAACGAGTTTGTGCAGTTTTTAGTAATAATAAGTTTTATTAAATTAATATTATTAAAAATAAGAGTGAGAAACGTAAAATTTTAAATATACGAATACTAGTATACGCGCACACGTCGATTATGCGGACGACGCGCCACTATCGTGGCGCGTTTCATTATTTTTATGAAACGCGCGTCGCCGGGCGCGTTTCGTCCAAACCCCGCACAAGTGAGATGCAGAGGCGATGCGCGTTTTGTATATATAAGAAGCAAACGCGCCACTGTCAGCGGCGCGTTTCGTAAAAATAATGAAACACGCCACTGGCAGTGGCGTGTTTCGTAAAAATAAGAAAAACGCGCCATCGCCGTGCGCGCCGCCATTCGTATATTTGAAATTTTACTTTTCTCACTCTTATTTTTAATAATATTAATTTAATAAAACTTATTATTACTAAAAACTGCGAGTTAGTGGGTGAGAGTCAGAGTCAGAGGCGTGTTGTGGGACACGAATTTGAGCAAGTTAAGAATACCGTAAGAGATATATATATATATATATATATATATATATATATATATATATATATATATTGAAATTTAATATATATAATGTTACATCGTATTCCTCCATACAAATATACTATAAGTGAGATTCTACGTAACTCAATCGAGTGATTACCCTTAATATGCTCCACAGTAGAATGAGATCAACTCGAACAACTTCACATGTTTCTAGAAGTTTTATTTCAACGCAACCGTCCAACTATCATGTTCGTACACACCATCTACGCATCAATTACTTCAACATCTATATTTAATATCCAATGTTTGTTTTATTTTTATCTTTATATTTATTTCATTATAAATTTCAAGTTATTTCATTACTAATTTATTTTATTTTTTTCAAGGTGTACCATGATTTCGAGAATATAGATCTACGTCGAATCGCGGAGGATGTGCACGGTGACTCTCCTCTGTCACCGATTATAGAAGCCATGAGAGACAAATTCCTGAAATATTGGGACAAAATCTCTCTCATTACAATTCTTGCCAATTATCTTCATCATTCATTTAAGAAGAAGTATACCATAAGATTAGTTGAACAGTATAAGAAAAATCTAAATTTATCATATACCGGGAAAAAACAACGTGTGACCTCCGCATTGAAATAAATGTTCAACCTATACAACATCCAATTTCATGCGAATCAAACGAATCAACCATCTTCTTCAAATCCAGATACTAAAATCTAACATATTTATAATATTAGAACTCATTATATTATTATAATATTATGAGACTAATATTTTTATTTTTTGAATCATGTCAGGAGCATTAGTCGATCTGCATTATTGTGAGATTTGGATTAAGATGACGACCCATAAATGCAAATAAATATGAATGAGTTAGTTAGCTATTGTTTAGGAAGTATGAAACTCGACGGTATTGACATCCTCGATTATTAGAAGAGGAATGAAACTGCATATCCAACTCTTGCCATGATGGCCCGCTATATATTTGTCGTGCCCGTGTCAACGTCCCTTCTGAATTCTGTTTTAGTTCAGCAAACATGATACTAACAGATAAAAGCAACAGATTTGGTGCAAAGACATTTGAACGATTCGTATGCTTGAAAGATTGGTTTGATGCAGAACAACGTAATCAACATGCACCCGTAGAACAATCATCCGGTGAATTTATGATAGAAGCGAATGAAGACTCATATGGTATGCCAGAAAATGATCTATGATATATGAACTCCAATTTTTTGATGGTATTTCTAAACCCTTATATTCTTTATTTTTTTCTATTTTTAATATTTTTCTAGCATTTACATTGTTTTTTTTTCCAATAAACTTTACTAAAAAAAAGTTAGAACTCCGCTTATGTCTTACATAGTCGATCCCAAGCCCCGAAATAAAAGAGGAGGGTAACTTTATTTATAACTCATTTATTTTAATTTTTTTCTCAATTTTTTTAAAGTTATATCATTTTATTCAATTTTTTTTAAATTTTTTTTAAATTTTTAAATAAGTTATATCATTTAAAATTTTATTTAAATTTATTTTAAGTCATATCATTTAAGATTTTATTTTATTTTTAAATAATTGTTTTCGGATTTTTATAATTTTTTCGAATTTATTTGAATTTTTTATTACTGTTGAATTTTAAAATAAATGATAAAAAAATTAAAATATTTTTTTGGTCAAAGAATATAAGTAGTTATATATTTTTAATAATTATTTTTGAATTTTTTGAATTTTTTGAGAATTTATTTGAATTTTAAATTTTTGAGAATTTATTTTAATTTTATTAGGTTATTTTTTAATTTTAGAAAAAAAATTTTAATCCGTCGACCCGTCCGATCCGTCCTGATGCCCCGTCATTGGACCCGCCCCGCCGATCCGTCCAACCCGACGGGTGTAAGATGGGTCGCGGTCAAACCCCCAAAAATAAACTCGTTCTAACCCGTCCCGTCAAAATCCGTTGACCCATCCCGACCCGTCTTGCCGACCCGCCATAATCCGTCCCTTCCAGACCCGAACTGTCCGTTTTTATAACACTATTTGTACCTTCTCCGACCGGTTATTCCGATGGAACCAGGGAGAGACGCGTGGTGAGATAAGAGTCGATAGATCTTGGCAGTTGGCACAACATGCGATGTTTCCAGGCTTTCCGTTCCTATCCCATTTTATCGATTCGGGTTGTCGTTTGACTCTTGAATTCACAATTTCACCTCCACCGCCAAATTTCTCTGCCATTCAAAAATTGAGATTCAGCAAAGTCGGTTCTGAATTAAAATTTAATTTGAAGACGAAAAAATTATGTCGGCACTAAAAACTGTGATTAATTTAAATACAATTCGTTAAAATTTTTGATCAATAGAAAATATTTTTCAAAATTATTATTGTATTATACGAAATCTCAAACATTCATTACTAATTTAGTATCGAAACATAATCTCCATTTCAATCCTATCTAAGTTCGAGTGTATCTATAAAATGATCAATAAAGTTTAATGTGTTCCAAAGTTCACAAAAATTCTCGGTGAGCTTGATTTAAAAGTATATGGAATAAAGGTTTTCTATTTTAAATTTTTTAAGTATTTGTTTCAAACTTTGAAAATAATCTACGTTCATAGAAAATTATTTATTATTATATTATTATTTTAGAATCATCTTTAAAAAAATCTAAAAGGATAGTTTAAAAAATTAAAATGAAAAGGTTTTGGTGTCCTAAAAGATTTTATTATGAAAATTTTATTGAATAACAAAAACCAAAATTTTAACGATGATAGAGTATATTTTTTATTAAGTTCACTCAATTTTTTTTAATGTGTTTAAAAATACATTAAATTTACTCTAAGATAATTGTCACATGTCAAGTAAAATACAAACCATTGACTGGAATCGAATAGCGACTAGCGGAAAAGAAGCGAGCTGTCAGCCTGTCACTTAACTGTTTTTATTCTACAATTGCTACATTCATAGCGCATTGAAGGACGCAAAAATAAAACAAACTTTTTACAACATCGGAAGATCAACGATATATTTAATTCTTTTTTTAATTCTTGATAGTAATTTATGTAATTTAAGGACCAATTTGATAAAAGAGTGATATTTTAGAGATCATTTATGTATTTTTTTAATTCTTGATAGCATCCCTTGTTCATTATTAATTTTCATTTATTTTCGATCCTCACTCGAGTATATGAACACAAAATAATAGTTAAACCATTGTCCCATTCTTTTCTGCTTTCATCTACATATTAAATATTTTTCGCATATATGCGATATATATATACATCCGTATATTTCATTTCCTTCTCCCATTGAGTCGCTCTCTCTCTCTCTCTCTCCCCGACGGATTGAGAAAACCTAGTCAACTCCAAATTGTCAAATCCAAATCACCGGCTTTGGTGCGCGATCTCTCTCTACCCAAATTGTCAAGTCCAAATCCCCTCCAATTTGAATAGGTGTGCAATCTCTCTCTCCCCTAATTCGCGATTCTCAATTGTGTTTTTGTAGTTTGCACATTTACACCTCATTAATCCTTAAGCCAGTGCCAATAACTTGTTTCTCGTTCTTCCCAATTTAGTTCATATTTTATTGTTATTTTTATGCAAATTGCAAATCGAGGTTGGAGGATGTGCTATTTTTTATTTGAATAGTATGGACAGACCTGAACTTTTTATCAATTATTGGTTTCAAAGGTCTTTTTTCCTAATTAAAATTTTAAATCAGCTCAATAACAATTTCGGTAAGAAATGCATTTTATAATGAAACTAGTAACATGCTTGAATTCTTGAATATACTAGTTGCATATCTACATCCTTACTCCTATGGTTTAATCATTTTTTAATTTATCAGGTAAGAAGAGATGGAGGCATATAGTGAAACCAGTAGCTATGTCATGTCTCGTTATTTTTGTAAGAAATGTCGAAATGCATGTGTGGTGAGACGCTCAAAAAATTCTGAAAATCTAGGCAGGAAATTTTATGCATGTGATTGTGTCGATGGTAATTTCTTCCGAACTTGGTGTGATGAAGTTCAGGCAGTTCAACAACTCGGCACATGTGAAAATGGTATGGAAGACATAAAAAGAATTGTCAAAGCTGGTATTGAAGATATAAGGAAGGATGTCAAAGCCGGTGTTGAAGATATAAAGAAGATTGTGAAAGTCGGTTTCATAATAATGTTTATTCTGAACATTATATTGTATTTGCATAATTATTATTAAGAGAAAAAATTATGTCAAAACTTCAAAATTATTTTTAAGGATATTGGATCTATTTTGAATGTTGTGCTGAAAGACTTAGTTAGTAAATTACTAATTTCTATACAAGCTTCAGAAAATATCAAACAGGTTGCAAATGCACAACAAATGCATAACAAAGCAACATTTCATGCTCAATTGCATACCAGACAAATGCATAACAAAGCTAAAATATTATAATAAAACATCATTTCATGCGCCATTGCATATCAGATTCTTAATCTAAACAGTACAAGCACAATTAAAGCTTAAACAACACAAATGCACTTGCATATCAGTACATCACTCGCGTAAAAATTCAAACTACGGGTTCTTAAGCAAGAAAATTTATAAAATATCCTCTAATATTCAGGTTCCTACTCACTGGATGCATCTCCACTACTGAGTTCATCCAAGTCGGACCTTTTCATCCCTTCAGCCTTATCCCTCAAGAGCTAGAATTAAATGCCGGCACAATATATTAGCTTAAATAGTATAAAAAAGTTAATAAAAATAGAGAAATATTGTGAAACTTTATTATCTTAGGACATGTTCTTATATTATGAGCTTGCTTGATGTGACAATAACTACAAGTTCGTCTCTTTTTTGTGATATTCTCGATAGTGGGTATAAAACGTGCCGGTCTTTTCTTTCTTCCTTTGCATTTTGATAAGAGAGGATCGACATACAATTGCTCATGATCTTTATTTTGCTCCTTATCTTTATTTTGCTCATTTTTCTCCCCTTCAACTATCTCAAATGGAGAAGGCAGTGCTTCCATATCCACCATAGGCATTACCTCCTTCTTTGCTCAATCAATGATGGATTTCACAAATACAAAAGCATTATTAGAAGTCACAGCCATGTCTTCAAGTTCTCTGAGCTCAGGTCTTATAGTGGCCCTCCTAAATGTTCGTAGTGCCTCAGATTCTCCCAATTCCTCAATCCTCTCCTTAACAGATTTCTTTGCACAAGCATTCGCATTCTTACACCACCTCTTCAGAATGTATTTTTTAGGAAGATGCTCACAACCCAAATGTTGCATCACCTTCAATGCATGTTGACACAAGAAACCTTCGAACTCAAACCCTTTACAATTACAAGAGAAATTCTCATTGTCTATATCGACATCAACCATGTATGACTCAGGAATCCAATTCTTAATTAGAGGATGTGTTTTGATACTGACCTCATAAAGTGCATCTTTTTCAATCTGGATGACAATACCAAGTGTGTTCTCTACTAGGATTTCTTTAAAAACAAAGAAGCTATTTCTTGTGTAAACTTCAAGTGCCTCGTGTTCTATATGGTACTTCGACCATAGACGGGTGTCTCATTCATAGTTTTGATGTCCTCATCACTCTCTCTATGCCATATTCCCTCTATCACATTCTCAATTTTCATTACAAATTGATAAATGGAGGTGTGACTATGCAACCATAACTTCAATATGGCATTCATACTCTCACTTCGTTGAGTAGTTGACATCTCTCGCAAAAAAGGTATCACGAAAATAAGCGGTACCCATTCCGCCCGGAGCGAAACATCACCTTCGATGGTTATTGTCTTTGACCTTGTGTGTCTCTAACATTGTTGCCCAACATTGCTCAAATTCTATTACCGTCAAGCTACGATTAATTACTCTCTTTAGATGATCTTCGAAACCAGGTTTTGAGTTATACACCTTCAAAAGTTGTTCTCTGGCCTTTCTCATGACATGCCATTGACAAGATCTATGTATTGTGTTTGGGAACATATTCTTAATCGCAATCCTCATACCGGATCTTGATCCGTGATTATGGCTTTTGGATGCTTCCCGTACATTGCCTTCAACCATATTTCAAACAACCAAGTAAAATTTGCCACCTTTTCAGCTCTAAGAAGAGCCATACCAAAAAAAATTGAATGCCTATGATGGTTGCAACCAATGAATGGAGCTAATGACATGTTATACTTGTTGGTGTTGTAGGTAGTGTCGAATGTGACGACATCCCCAAACTCTAAATATGCCCTTCTAGCCCTCCCATCAACCCAAAATACATGTTGGGCAGTACCATTCTCATCTGCATCTATCGCATAAAAAAATTCAGGATCCTCTTCTTGTCTTTTCCGAAAGTAGGCCAATGTGGTTTCAATATCCACTCCGATAATCTTTCTGTTATGTGTTGCAATCTGATTGTTGACATCCTTTTTCTTAAAATGAAGTTTTCTTTTACCCCCTCGCTTCTTAGCCATGTACTCCATTATTTGAGAGGTACCCACATTTTGAGCACTTAGGTCAAGAATTACTTCTTTGTCTTCAGCTTGCATCTCCTTTTGAGAACGAAGGTTTCGATTTTTGGATGGAGATAGAATAAGATCATGGTTATGTGCTTCTGAAAAGCGCACTTGCCAAATTCCCGTCTTCATGAGCCTTAATCTTATGTATGCCTTACACCCGCTTCTTGTACTTCCATACTCTCTCTCGGTGTTTTCTCGATCTGTTGAGCTTCCCAAAAAATTTTGTTTAGCTATCTGTCTCTTTGAAAATCCTTCCTTATAGCAACAAAATCGAATGGATGATACACCTTTCTTTGATTTTGTGAAACTATTTCTACGAACACTAAATCCAAAATGACCAGCATATGCATTATAGAAATTATAAGCTTCGTCAGTTGTCCCAAATTCCATACCAACGTAAGGTCTAATTTCTCCTACATCACCTTGACCTTCTCCTATTTTCCCTTTACCTTCCCCTTCACTTTTTGCTTCTTCATCTTCAAATACAACATCTAATTGTACCCTTTCATCTATCAAATCATCAGAATATGAAAATTCATTGAATCCAATATAAGGATCATCACCATCCATCTGTTTGTATCAATCAAAAGGACAAATATAATGCCAATAAATATCTTCAATTTTAAAATATTAGGAATCAAATGAATGAACAAAATATTACCCGGAGCTTAATAGGTCCATTGCTATTTGTGATAGGTGAATCATGCGTTGAAGTTGAGTTGATAGAGACAGCTATATTACTCGAAGCATCTTCAAATGACATCTTAGAAACAACAAATGTGCGGTAACGAAAAAGAACTATACAATTGCAAATGTACAGTAACGAAAAGGAACAAATTAAAAATTATTAATTGCAAAGGCACAAATTAAATATTACGAACTAGGAGAGAGAGATTGCACACCAATCCAAAATAGAGGGGGAGAGAATACGCACCAAAGCCGGCGATTTGGCGAAGGAGGAGAGAAACTAGGGTTTTCTCAATCAGTCAGGAGAGAGAGAGACAGCGACTCAACTGGGAGAAGGAAATGAAATAAACAGATGTCTGCTCCGTTATTTTTGAATCATATCGCATCTGATCTGCACGAATCTGAAAAGGCTATTGAACGGTCACAGATCGCAAAGCACATTAGGCCCCGTACTTTGCATATCACCATAGCTTGATTTATATATATATATATATATATATATATATATATATATATATATATATATATATATATATATATAATTTGGTGTATTCAGGAGAATGCAAAACTGAATATGTTACGTATGGCCACCGGACGAAATTCTGGAGAAGAATCCTTTCCGATTAATATTTTTTTAGTATTGCAAGAAGAGCAAACATGCCGAATAGCAGCAAAATGCAAACAAAGTTGTTGGTATATGTCTTAACAATGGGTTCGTTTGGCAAATCAAGGAATAACATTAGAAGAGTGGTAATTTTGGAAGAGTGATAGAATAGTATATTTTTGGAAGAGTGGTAAAAGAGTGATATTTTTTACTATTCGGAAGAGCGAAAATATCATTTGACAGTTATTAATCAGAATAGTTAAAATATAGATAATTATGATACTAACAATGACGATGATAATAATAATAAAAATATAATAATAATAAAATAATGATCATTATTATAATATAATAATTATAATCATAATTATAATATAATAATATAATAATAAAAATATATAATTATAATTATAATCATAATAATATAATAATAAATAATTCTAATTCTAATAATATAATCATAATAAAATAATACAATACAACATAATCAAATAATAATAAAATAAAAATCATTATCATGATAATAATAATCATAGTCGTAATAATAATAATAATAACAATATAATAAGAAAAATTATAATTATAATCATGATATAATAATAATAATAATAAATAATTATAATCATAATCATAATATAATAATATAATAATAATAATAATAATAAAATTATAATCATAATCATAATAATAAATAATATAATAATAAATAATCATATAATATATATAATTATAATATAATCATAATATAATAATAATAATAATAATAATAATAATAATAATAAGTAATAATAATCATAATCATAATGATAATAATATAATAATAATATAACCATAACCATAATATAATAATAATAATAATAATAATTAAATTATAATCATAATCATAAAAATCTTATATAATAATAATAAATAACAATAATTATAGCAATATAATAATAATAAATAATCATAATCATATTTATAATAATAATATAATACTAAAATAATAATTATTATAATATAATAATAATAATAATAATAAATAATAATATTTTATCATATAATAATAATACTAATAGTGATGTTAATATAATAATAATTATTATTATTATAATATAATAATAATAATAATAAATAAATAAATAATCATCATAATATTAATATATATTAAATCATAATCATCATAATAATATAATAATAAATCATAATCATAATATAATAATATTATAATATAATACAATATAATAAAATAATAATCATTATTCCGACGAGAGCTAATCCGATATACCACTGTGCGACCCTTTTTCGCGCGCTCCGCACCGCTGCTGGGTGATGAGATGCGGAAGAAGGACACAGAGATCCCTCTCGAGCGTGCACTTGTTTAGTGTCGGTTGAACTCACCACTCAGACCCATTGGGATGCACATTCAAGGGGTTTTTATTAATTGGGGATCCTTTTAGATTCTGATGGGCGCAAGCCCCCATCGTTAATTACCCTGGGCTACTAACCTTGAGTCACCTCTAGATCTCGAAAGGGGGAAGTAAATACTATAGCTAAATGATAATCAAGTGGTCAAGTGGTCAAGTGCTTCGGTGACGGGATTACTAAAGCACTCTAGACTTACTAACGATCGATCCCCAGTGAGACAGAGAATGGCGAGAGAAGATGAACTTATTCACGAGATCGTTCTATCTTCGGTACGCATGTAAATTGAATCTACAAACAGATCGATTCAACTTACATGGAGTATTGGCAACAAACTTACTACAAATCAGTTCGGGGTTTTTTAGGAAATAGGTGAAAATAAACTTACAAACAGATCAGTTCAAATTCAAAACAGATAACAAATGCAGACACAGATACAGATGAACTTACTACATATCAGTTCATTGAAATAGACGACAGAGGCATATATGAACTTACTACAGATTAGTTCATGAATACAAATAATAGAGATACAGATGAACTTACTACATATCAGTTCATGAGTGCGGGTAAAAGGATACGGGTGAACTTACTACAGATCAGTTCACAGATACAGATACAGTGTAAATTGAATCTACTAACAGATCGATTCAACCTACGTGGAATGTGGACAAATGAACTTATTACATATCAGTTCGCTGATTGATGGCAGGTACATATGAACTTACTAACAGATCAATTCATTCTACGATAGAGAAAGATGAACCTACTACAGATCGGTTCAATCTTTATAGCTCCGAGAGATGATCTTACAAATAGATCAGATCAATCTCTACGAGGAATAGAGGATGAGTCTACTAACAGATCGACTCAATCTTAATTGATCTAGAAGATGAACTTACTAACATATCAGTTCAATCTTAACTAGTCAATGACCAATCACACAAAATACAACTCGAAACACTGAGCCGATTGATCTTGAGGTTGGTGAATCAGAAGATGGGTGATATGGCTCACTTGTTCATCTTGCTGATCTTCTAGATCATGAATTCCAAGCACCGAGCGGATTCATAAACCTAAGAAACACTTATGCACACAAAGTCAAACATGAAGCGCTAAGCCAGTTTAACTATGAGGCATGTGTGTTAGTAAATGAACCTACAAACATATCGGTTTGATTTCACTGTTTAGAAGACAAACCTACTACAGATCGGTTCAATCTTATGGCTTGAGAGATGAACTTACAAACAGATCAGTTCGATCTCATAGACTAGAAGACAAACTTACAAACAGATCAGTTTAGTCTTGCTAGCATGTCAAGTCATGAACAGTTGTTCAAAACACAAGGTCAATAAACAGTGGTCAGAGTCCCTACAGTTGTCTTGCTTGACCTCATAAATCATGAATTCTGAGCACTTGGCTGATTCATGGATCCAGGATTACCTTGTACACAAAATTAGACTCAGAGCTCTTAGTCGATCTAATATTGAGACAGGTTTGTTAGAGAGTGAGCTTTAGACGAGCTAATTCAGAAACTGCCATATTATGATAACTCATCAGTAATCAACAAGGTGTATCACCACCTTATTAATCATTCATCACCTTAGAAATTATATAATGATTCAACAAATCGTTATAACGTTTCTAGAGAATAGCATACTTGTCAGAAAATTGGTCAAACAACCAAAACGTTGCTAACGCTCTGTAAAGCGTTCAACATTTTGATGAATCATTATAACGATTCAAGGAATCGTTACAATAATTCCTTAGAACACATTGACTTGTCAGAGAATAGTCAAATAATTACTAACGTTTTGTGAAGCGTTCAACGCTTTGATGAATCGTATAACGATTCAAGAAATCATTACAATGATTCCTTATGCAAGGGCACCATTGTACCCTTTGTAAGGGATACTCATCATCCCTCATATGTATACTACTAATCCTAGGGGTAGTCAGTGCATTGATGATCGATGAATCATCAATCTCAGCATCATAATGTCATTCCTTCAGACATCATAATGTTCTTCTTTGAAGTCATCACACTCGTTGTGTTGATGTTGTAATCTCAATTATCTTCTTGACAGGTGTTAGGATGTTCTTGTCCTAACTGTTGTTGACTAACTATCTTGAGTGTTGTATTATTTGTGCAAAAATACTCTATTGCTCTACACCCCTTGTGTGAGCTTATTTAATAACCTCTAAAATGCAAAAAGAATTATTGCATTTATTATTGACTTTATTAATAAGATAATACCCTTTATTATTATCTCAATTGCAAAGATGAATTTATTTTTATTTTTAACTCTCTTTATTTTTTTAGAAAATCATATACAAAAATAATAGAAAATAGATCGGCTATTATTTAGAATTTTATTTGAATTTTTAAAATTTTTATAATAGCCAAAATAGCAAGTCAAATCTTGGTCAACAAAAAAAAGCAAACAATATCATTTTGCTTTTAAATTATTTTTGTATAGTAAAATTCTTAAAACTAAAATCTTTTTATATAGAAAAAATACTATGAAAAAAACAAAGAATTTTAAAAACAAATTTGAGTCAATTTGGAGTTTGGAAAACCTCCAAATGATTTATTTACTCTTTATTTTTAATTTTCTATTATTATTTGACTGTTGGGCTTAACTGAGTTGGGCCAAAATTTATTTTCCTTTTAATTCTACGAATTGAGCCCATTTTATTTTCTTCCTTTATTCTCATAATTGGGCCTGTTCTTAATTGGGCCATAGTTTAAATACAGTATTCAATCTGGGTTGTTGGATTGTGTTGAGATTAGTGTAGAGTCTTTATTTAAATGTTCAAATGCACTTGGGCCAATAGATTTAACTGAGATGCGTGTTTGACAGATTTAGGGCCCAGATCTATTTTCTGTTATATTTCCTAAACTCTTGATAGATCTCATCCCTTGATGGATCTTCAAGATTAGTGAACGCTTCAATAATCGTGCAGATAAGATCTCCCAAGCTTATGTCTTCCCGATGCATTAAGATTCGCGCTGAATGACGTTCTCGGTGGCCGAAGCTCCTCTCCTCCGATCAGACTAGTGTCCTTGCATCGTCTCGATGTGTGTAATCTCTCTGTAGTGTCTAATCGGAGATCTGTGCGGTGGTAGAGGCTATGCTAGGGTACCAGCCGAGGTGTACCAATCAAGATTGGTACCAAGTTGAATTTTTAGCCAAATTCGATGGATTTAATCAATGTTATCGACAATTGTAAGCTTATTGGGCATCGTCTTAATGTGTTGGAATGATCTGGGATGAGTGAAGAGCTTCTTCTTCATTTTCAGCAATGCTGAAGCATCTTGTTATTTAACAGTGCATGGTACCGATTGGTACCGGCCTCAATTGGTTCAAGTCATAATCTTTCATTGACTTTTCTCATTTAATTGACAGCCCTCAATCCTAAAGGCACACCTAGGCACAGCTAGGGTCAGTGGCTCACTGAGTTAAGTGATAATCGAGACACGGGATTAGGAGTGTGCAAACGGATCAGTTTAATTGGTTTTAAATCGAACCGTTAAATTTTGGTTCGGTTTTTCGGTTTAAAAATTTCGGTTCGGTTGAAAATTTTATCTAATTCGGTTTTTATTCTTTGGTTCGGTTTTGTTTTTTCTAAATCGGATAAACCGAATAAACCGAATAGTCCAAAGTTTTTCAAATAATTTTATTTTACTTGATATAAATAAAGATTATATCAAAGATAATCCGAATATATTTATTTTCTATAAGTTTTATTTAGTTATTTATTTTATCCTTTTAACTATTTATTTCTTCTATTAATTTTTATAACTTTTGTTTTTTTTTCTCTCTTTACATGATATAATTTCGGTTTAACCGAATAAACTAAAATTTTTTTTGGTTTATTCGGTTGATATTTTTAGAAGTTTAGTTCGGTTCATAATTTGACAAACCGAAAAAAACTTTTGATGCATATAATTATTTCGGTTTGAACCGAACCGACCGTTTGCACACCCCTACACGGGATCATAGTGCCAGTTACTGTACGCGACGTCGAGATGCAATTCAATGGAATTGACTGGTGTTTCAGGGTAATCACTAGTCCAATATGCATCGTCTTGGTGTGTCAATGTGGCATGAGGTGAGTAGGGAGCTCCTTCTTGGCTTATAGTCATGCTGAAGCGTGGTGTTGACTGTCAGTATTTGGTACCGATCGGTACCGGCCATGATTCCTTCTCAATTCAAGGTGTTGATCGGATTAACACACTTGATTGTCATCTCTCAGGCCTAAAGGCTCACCCAGTAAGAACTAGGGCCAATGGCTCACTGAATTAGATGAGAATTTCAAAGATTCGAGTTCCATCAGTCGACGGCATATTGATTTTATCAGAATCAGTATATTTGCACATGAATTACACAACCTCAACTACTCTCGATCAATCACAGTAATTTAATCAAAGTGTTTACAAAGTGACAAGTCCTTATCCCTCAATTATCAACTAACTAGAAGCAAGAAAATTAGTTAAAAAAATAAAAATTTCTCAACGAAATCAGCATAGTGACAAACGAATTGAAGGTTCTTGATGTTTACGACTAATCTAGGCCTAAAGGCTCACCAATTACCTTGTAATTGGGCTAGTGGCTCACTAGATTCAATCAATTAGTGTTAATTGATGTTCTTTAGAGAAGGAACGATAGAGATAGAGAAGAAATAAGCGATTTTACAAGAAATAACGGCAAGAACAAATAAAAAAATCGAATTGACTATCTACAAACACTAATTAATGTTTTAAACCTAGTTCAAAGAAAAGGAAATGCAAAGAAATACTGATTTAACTGATTTACCTTATAATTCTTGATAGAAAAGTAAATTGAGCAATTTCTCACTGATTTCTCTCTCTTTTCCTTTCACAACTATTAGAATATGAGTGTCTGTGTGTGTATGTGCTCTCAATTGCTCAATCTTACGGAAGTTCAATCTCTCTTTTCTCTGTCCCCCTTTACTGGCACTGGTTCTTCGGTTTATATAGGCTTCAATCAATTGATTCACTTGATTTTGATTGGTTGGCTGCCTCTGGGTCGGATTGCCAACTTGTACAGATCTTGACTCTCTATTATAGTTGATTAAACGGTTGTGATTGATCTGTGCTTCTTTTCTAATCATTTTCTGTTATTGTTTTGACTATGTCGCGACTCAATTAACTTCAATTGAGCACATGCTTCAATTGGTGAGTGGCCCCCTCACCGTTGGATCATATTTAAATACCTTTATCTCGCTGCTAGCATCTTTTCACTTCCAATTGCACAACTCTTCATCTAATTCCTGAGTTGCACTTTTAACCGTCTCTTCTCTTGGTCCAATCCACAACCTTTCACTCGATTACTCACTCAGTTCATGTTAACTAGCATCGTCTTGATCTGAATAAGCTCCTTCACCATCCAATTTGATCTCTAGAACACCTATTAGGTTTGCCTTTTCATCACTGCCTCCGGCAACTCCTCACACTTGAACATTTCTCTAACTCAATTGCTTCATAACTACTTATCGATCAACGTCGCCTTAGCACAAGGAAGCTATTCTTGTGCTCAATTTGGTGTTTGAGGCATTTGATTGCAACTCCTAGAAGTTCACCTCTCTGCTTCACTCACGGTGTTTGAGGTAAGCTCACTATTCAGTATCTTCCCTAATTGTTATTCTCTTGTTCTCATCCCTCTGACTAATGCATTGATGCTCGTAGATTATCTTGAGATCATTTGTAATGGTGAGGCGCCATAGGAAGAAGACAGTGATCGCGCGTGAGGAGAAGAAGAAGAGAGAGCGGGGAGAAAACTCAACGGGTTTGGATGGGCTTGGTTCTCGTGCACCAAAGCACCAGAGAGGAGAGGAGCAGCAAGTCAGAGCGCCTGGACCAAGTTCACCTTCCCTTTCATCTCTTATTTAAATCAAATTGCGCTGAATTGGATAAGTAGGCTGGATAGACTTGGTTTATAGTTTTAATTCATGTACCTATTCTCATTAATCTGACTGTTGGGTCCCACCTGTAAGGTTTAAGGGTTTAGATTTGTAGGCTTAGTTAGCAGTTGATTAGTGTTAATGTGCTGAGGTGGCAAGGTTTGATTGGTTGTCTATTTAATAAATAATTCTTTAGCACTAATGATTTGGTTAATAACTGGCTGAGGTGTCTCTGACTAATTATGCCACGTGTGCTGCCTTCGTTGACTTGTACCAACCAGATAAGGCCACATGTATCCTTTGTGTACATTGTGTGATGACATGGCACCAGTCTGTGCCTGCCACGTGACATGGTGGTGGGGCCCACTTATCAGTCATCTTGTGGCATGGTGGGGCCCACAGTGGTGAGGTGGACCGTAGTAAACTGCCACGTGGCATACAAAGATTTGGTGGCTTCTCTGTGTGTTGCCATTTGGCACCTCTTCTCACTGTTGTACACCACTCACATGCTGCAAAGTGGCAGTAGTGCTGATGTGGCCTATGATGTGGCCCAACTAGGTCTTGTCATGTGTCTCTTGATGGTGTGACATAGTTGAATGGTGTCCTGCTACGTGGCATGGGCTGGGTGAAGTGGACCATTGGTTGACTTCCACGTGGCACTGTGGTGGGGCCCACTTGTCAGGTGACTTATGCTAGGGTGGGGCCCATTTGCTGACGTAGACCAATGGGAGAGTGTCACGTGGCACTTAACTGCTGAGCTGGCCCAATCAGGGGCTGTCATGTGGCATTGTAATAGTAACTCGGTTTTTGAATTGGCACTCTTTTTTGTCCCCAATTTGCACCCAGATAGGTTTTTGTCCCCAAATTATACCCAGAGAAGCCCATGATCAAATCTCAGCCCTTGATCTGCTTATTTAATCTGTTTTATCTTCTCTGAATTTATTTTAATAGCTTCACTTATCCAAAAATTATGAAATTTTCATCAAAAATTTCTAAATTCATGATGATCACTCTTGTAATTTTAATTTCACTTTTTCCCCTGCCTCCTTGCATCAAAAATTCATTTACTAAGAAAACCCTATTTTCTCTCTGAATAAATCTCAAATTTCGATCGTAGCTCAGTGTCTCTGCCAAATAAAATTTTCTTGCAAAAACCACCATAATTAAACACCAATTAGACTTATATTGATATTTATTAGGGTTTAACTTGATCAAAAGTTGATTACATGTCAACAATTGATACAAATCTAGTCTTGGTCAGATGTTTGCAACATTGGCATCTAATCAGTCTTGTGAAATTGACTTTCAATCCATGTTCATGAAGATGATTTGGCTTGATCAAGTGTTTGCAACATTGGCACTTTGTTAACTTTGAAAGCAAAATCACATTGAAATTTCTTGTGATTGGCTGTATCAAAATACTGGTTTGGCATTGACACAGTTCTTGTTGTATAGGGATTCTACTGCTTCAGTTCTTAGGGTTTGCTCTGAGGGTTTGATTAGGGATTTGACACTTAGGGTTTAGCCTTGACTTTTTTGATGTCTATCACTGAGGTGTGGGACCCATCTGTCAGTGAATAATAATCAGATGGATGACCCCTCAGAAGATCTCTCTCCTGAACCTTCCTGGGAGTCATCCACCTCGAATGAACGGGAGGTGGCATGGCTTTTATACCTTTGGCCTCTTATCTAAAATTTCTTATGGGATTAATGCTTAATCATTGCTCCGGTTGATTAGATTTAATGGATATGCTAGGTTTAGGCTATTGAACCTGCTTGTGTGGGACTATCTAAGTGAAAATTAATTTTATCAAAATTGATGAAACAAAATTAATCAGATGGTTAAAATAAAATAAAATTTAGGATCAATTTTAGTCTTAAGAGCTAGAGACAGTTCCGATTCCTTATTTCTGATAAGTGATAGTTGGGTCGGTCAAAGATTCTAATAAACATATCAAATCTCATAATAATTATTTGACGATATTATAATTTAAGTGATTGTTAACTAGAATGATCTCAAATTTCATAGACATAAAATAAAATTTATGAACTATACTCTACCTTTTTTTCAAAAAAAATATTTAGCCATCTGATTCAATACTCCAGTTGGTAAGTTTTAAGTACCGGATCAATGAATCGTATGGAGGAATCTAGTATTTAATTCTCATTCAACAAAAGGCAGCTAGGCTGCAATGCTGCATCCTAACTTTTGGGACAGTGGAGTCTGATTCCGACTCGCTGAGATTCGACCAGAATTCATCTTACCCGTCCATGTCAAATCCAGCGATCAGAGGTTCATCACCAAACAGGCTTCTGGTATCATAATAATCACAGCATTTGCATATCCCAGCATCGCAAAATTCTTGCTCCACGTGTCATCATATCTTTGACCCCCATCCCCTCCTCACCTCTTGTACGAAATCGTTTCTCCCTGCTCTCCGTTCTTCCTCGCTTACTTCCAAAAATGTCGGTTCTTCGCCATCTCTTCCAATCTCGATTCAATCTTTCCCCGACCAAACAAACCCGTTTCTTCACCACATCGGGCTTAGCCTCACTGCTTCCCACAGAGAAGGGGAAAGACAAGCCGAGGGTTGTTGTACTGGGCACGGGATGGGCTGGCTGTAGGCTGATGAAAGGGATCGACACTAGTTTGTACGATGTGGTGTGTGTCTCTCCGAGGAACCACATGGTTTTCACGCCTCTCCTTGCCTCGACATGTGTCGGTACACTTGAGTTCAGGTCAGTGGCTGAGCCAGTGTTGAGCATCCAACCGGCCATTTCACGGCTGCCTGGATCATACTTCTTTCTCTCACGGTGCACCAGTGTTAACACCGATGCGCATACGGTATGTGTTTTTTTTCTGGTGTGTACATGCTTTTTCAGGAATTAAAAAGGAGTAATGCCACCAAACCCAAACTATATATTTTTTTTCTTTGTGCGAGTTGTAGTTCTCACTTGTGATTTTGTCAATCGCCCACATTCAATTTCCCATTTAGATTAGTTTGCACTAACGTCAAATTTTCCTGATTTATTTTCATTGAAAAAGTTTTGAGAATATATAAGTTGTGTAGTTGTTTTACAGTTATTTTGAAATATATATATATAGTAAAGATACCGTGAGTTTAATCTCACGGAAAGTCTCCGTGAGTTTAACTCAAAAGCATATCAAATTATCTCTAAATTTTAATTTATTATACTCATTAAATTATTTATATGAGAATCTTGTAGAATAAAAAATTTGAAGTTTTTTGAGTTTTTTAAGTCATGATTTTTAATTTTTGAAAATCAGCTCTAAAAATAATAATAATATATTCAATACTTGAACATTATTTTAAAAAAAATAAAAACAATGACTTAAAAAACTCAAAACACTTTAAATTTTTACATCCCACGAGATTTTCATATAAAGAATTTAATGAGGAGGATAAATTAAAATTTTGAGATGATTTGATGTACTTTTTGAGTTAATCTTACGGCATCTTTACTATATATATATATATAATAAAACTAATATGCTCCTAGGAGCACAGAGCCCCTTCATGATTCTAACTAAAAAAATATATTAAATGATTTTTAAATTTTGATTTATCACTCTCATTAAATTCTTCATATTGAAATCTTATAGGATACAAAAATTTGGGGTGTTTCGAGTTTTCTAAGTCACTATTTTTAATTTTTGAAAATAAACTCTAAAAATAATAATAATATATTCAATATTTGTATATTATTTTTAAAAATTAAAAAGAGCAACTTAGAAAACTCAAAACACCTCAAATTTTTGAACCCTACAAGATTTCAATATGAAGAATTTAATGAGAGTGATAAATCAAAGTTTGGAGATAATTTGATATAATTTTTTAGTTAGGATCACGAAAGTGCTCCGTGCTCCTAGGAGCACGCTAGTCTTACTCTCTCTATATATATAGAGAGATAGATTATTGTGAAAACGTTTGCATTTCAGCCGATATACAAACAAAACAAAAACTATATTTTCAAATTTCAAAAATTTCAATTTATAATTTTCATTAAATTTTTCATATAAAAATCTTATGGAATACACAAATTTAGAGTGTTTTGAGTTTTTTAAGTCATTCTTTTAAATTTTTGAAAAAACAACACAAATATTAAATATTTATTATTATTTTTAGAGTTATTTTTCAAAAATTCAAAAGAGTGGTTTAGAAAACTCAAAACACTCCAAATTTTTATATCCTACACGATTTACATATGAAGAATTTAATGGAAATCATAAATTAAATTTTTTTAGATTTTAAAATATAATTTTTAATCCGTTTACATATTGGTTGAAATGCAAATGTTTTCCCAATAGTCTACCTATATACCTATATATATATATATAATTTAATCAGAGCATAATTTATTTCGTAGATATATGATATGCTTATGCATTTGTTAATTGGCTTTGAGAAGGAACAGATACTGTGAGAATAAAACTGTCAATGGGTTTCGGTCTTTTGGAAGGACGCGCGGGCGGGGAGGGGTGGGGGTCTCTTATGCATATCATTTGGGGAATTAGCAATTTTATAATCACTATGTCAAGACCTGTTTTAATGGAATCAAGATTTAGCAATTATCCAAGGTATTTATACATGACAATATTAACATAGTATTGGAGATGTTGCCTGATTGTTAAATTTTATTAATAATTTTTAATTTGGTAAAAGCATTATCCAGCAATTCTTGGTTTCATATTACTCTTTTATTTCCAGATTGATTGTGAGGCTGCTGTCACGGATGGGAATAGTGATACACCAAGCCCCTGGAAGTTTAAAATTGCATATGACAAGTTGGTCATTGCATGTGGAGCAGAGGCATCTACATTTGGTATACATGGCGTCAAAGAGCATGCAATATTTCTTCGTGAGGTGCACCATGCTCAAAAGATTCGTAGAAAGCTACTTCTCAATCTCATGCTATCTGATATGCCAGGTATGTGCTCCATTATTTTGGTACTGATAAGCATGTTACATCTCTGCAACTTGGTACAGCATTAATTATGGCTTCTTTGGACTTCCGAAAGACCCCTTCTATCTACCTAATTGTTCCTAAGTGAATTGTAATAATTAGCTCAAATGTGGTACAGTCAAATGAAGTTACATGATTTGTTGACTACAGGTACATCAGAAGCAGAGAAAAGAAGGCTATTGCATTGTGTAGTTGTTGGAGGTGGGCCCACAGGGGTTGAGTTCAGTGGTGAACTTGGTGATTTCATTATGAATGATGTCTCCAAGCGTTACACTCATGTTAAAGATTATATTCATGTTACCTTGATTGAGGTTAGGAAAGCATCACTTTTTTTTTCCTAACTGGGAATTTCTTGTGAGCTCAAATTACCTGAAGGGTTTAACATAGTGTATTCTCTTCCCTTCACTAGGCAAATGAAATATTATCAAGTTTTGACGTGCGGCTTAGACAGTATGCTGTAAAGCAGTTGACGAAGGTGCAAATATGAAAAATCTGACTTCAATTAAAGTATTTACCAATTTAAATTGAATTTCTCAAATGGTTTAATATATCGAGAAGGAATTAAATATACCAGTCAGGGGTCCGACTAGTACGTGGCATAGTGAAAGATGTGCATGGGGGGAAAATCATTCTAAATGATGGTGATGAGGTTCCATATGGCCTTCTTGTGTGGTCCACCGGTGTTGGTCCTTCCCCATTTATTCGCTCTTTGGAACTACCGAAATCACCTGGTGGAAGGTACTACACAATTTTTCATGGTGACTCTCAAATGCATCGAGGCCTGAGCTATGTCATCATTTTCGGCATTTGGTTACAGGGTAGGTATTGATGAATGGTTACGAATCCCCTCTGCACACGATGTTTTTGCAGTAGGTGATTGTAGTGGGTTCCTTGAGAGTACTGGAAAACCGGTTCTTCCTGCTTTAGCTCAGGTTAGATTTTTTTTCAAGGAATCTTCGTTATTGAAATTTTCATTAAATGAAAAAAAGTCTTCTGATTTCTGAATTATTTTTTATATTTTCCAGCCAGATGATGATTTATTCAGGCTTTTTTAAAAACACTCATTAATCTCAGTTGGGTTGTTATTTGCAGAACCCTCAAAATTGTCTAGTGTTAGTTCTGGCTTTGAAAACTAGGAGCTATTTTCAATCAGAATAATTTGAGATAAGTCAGTAAAAAGAGAGTGAGTGGGTGAGACCTGATAAAACGCAGCTAACAATTGTATGCATTTGATCCATTTTCTTTTACTTTCCAAATAGGTTGCAGAGAGACAAGGTAAGTATTTGGCTGGCCTGCTGAATCGGATTGGCAAGGCTGGTGGAGGTTATGCAAATACATCAATAGATATAGAGTTAGGTGAACCTTTTGTATATCGGCATCTTGGCAGCATGGCTACTGTTGGTAGATATAAAGCTCTTGTCGACCTTCGCCAAAGCAAGGTATCTTTTTAATTAATTTTAATCTCAACGTAATTCAATTCGTCATCCTCAAAATGTTGTGCACTTTCGAAATTATCACAAATTCACAATAGCCTTCTTTGTTTTGGAAGAAAAAATGGCATCGAACAATTTTATTAGCCTTCACAGTTTTGAGGGGTTATTTGATACGTCAATGCTTTAGTGTGGACTGTGAAGGCACAATAATAGTTTGGATAATTTGCGCTAGTTTCAAAATTTGTTGAACTCTTTTCCGATCTTTTCTCAGGAAGCAAAGGGGGTTTCTCTTGCGGGTTTTGTAAGCTGGTTTGTCTGGCGATCTGCTTATCTAACACGTGTTGTCAGCTGGAGAAATAGATTCTATGTGGCAATCAATTGGCTAACCACTCTGGTATTTGGCCGAGACATCAGTCGTATTTAGATGATAAACTAGAAATGCTGAGCTTCTCGTCCGCGCACACAACAGTTTTTTATAGCACCTTTCTGGAAATTTTCGTCAAATAGATCTTTCATCTCTTCTTTACAATGAGTGATACTGATACTCTCAGGTCTTTTATTTCATTATTTTTTCTGTCATATGGAAAAGTAATGTTGATTAAATGTTCATTTAACTGCATTAGATCACGGAGACGTCATGTAAATTGTGAGATAATTATTGAATAATAGCTGGCTTTACTACGGAGTATTTGAGCCATTTTTTATCCGTTGGGTTGTGCTGAATAGCCCATGTACGGTGAAATTAGCGAATTGCAACGCAGCTGGGATCAAAATAGATTGCTCGCATTAAAGCCGGTTATTAGTTCTCTGACCAAGCTATGATAAGCCGGCTCGTGTAACCAGAGTACCCGACTGATTGAACTCATATAAATTGTGGCGGGTAAAAATGGGCACCGTTCGAATTTTTTATAGTCTTGCATTGACCAAAACTTGTTGACAGGGGAACGCTTTCACAAATATCTAACAGGCTGCAAAGTTAGTAGTTACTGGTTAGTATATTATGCATATCTTACCAGGTTTGGAGCAATTCCCTGGACAAAAAAGAAAGAATAGAAGCTTTCTACTCTAAAACTGTTTCTCGACCTTTGCATCTATGGCTGCATATCCTCTAGAGTGGGTAGCTACTTTAGAGAGTAAAGTTATCAGATTTTAATTATAAGAGAATAACGTGGACATCATCAAAATTCATGTTGAGTGATTTATAGAGTGAGATCCATATCTGATCAGTACTTATTGTAAAGTACTCAGATTCTGCATCTATTAGGTGTGAAAAGGTTTCCATCAAAGTACGAACATTTTCTTCACAAAATTCAATGGATATAGTCACAAAAGAAAGAAAAAGTAATCAAATCTTCCTGGTTCCAGAAAAAATCTCGTCTCTTTCACTGATAATGTCTAGAACCTGCAAATGGTAGTAGAACCATTAGTTATAAAACAACATTAAAATGAGTCATAACACTTCCAAGCCAAAGAGAACGCACACCTTCTCAGCGAAGTCATGAAAATATCCTCCACTTCGCATGGCTTTATCCAACTCCTATAATTTTAAGGGAGAATTAAGAAAATTTGGTCTTAATTCAATGGCTTCAGAATGTCAAACCAACAGTGGAGGACATAAATCACTACAGAAAACAAACAGAAAAAAAAGGAAGAAAAAAGAACCATAGAAAAATACCTTCACGGTGTGCTTTTCAGACAAAACAGAAAAAAGTAATTTGGCACCAATAGTAATGAAGGAAAAGATAACTACAATTTTCTTATAATATGTACTAATGAATTGAGAGTTCACATAAGCTACCATAAAACCATGACACTGCTCAAGGGCTGTCTGACCAAAATCCATTGGCCCATAAATGGTGTCATAGTTTGACTAAAGAAACCCCTTAAAGCTTCCGCTATGATCTGACTGATATATTCTGAACAAACAGCCCATATATGGTGTCATAGTTTGTATATTAGCTGGCATGAACAGTAAACCTATGAATTGGTGTTTGAATATTTCTTTTGGTTTCTACTCTGCTTCGCAAAAAATGAACATTGAACTAATGAATTGGTGTTTACCTATTTCTTTTACTGAATGCATCTACATCAGGCATACAGAAAATATCTGTAAACTACTCACTTAACACCACTGACTTAAGTAGGTCAACGGACCTGTTTTCAACTTAAAATACTGAATTAATTTCATTTATAGTACAAATCTGATTTAACAATGAACTGGACAGAAAGTCGGCACTACAAAATTTCATTTAACCTGATTTCAGCATATATAGTTTTGAATGTCATTATGTTTCCGCACATGATTAAATAACAGATATTTTTATGCATGTCAACTAGTACAAATTGCCACGTAATTTCCTTTTCCTCCTTTTTTGTGCATAAAAAACAACTACATTTCCAAGGAAGATAGTATTTCAGCTTATACTTTTAGCAAAACAAGATATCCTAATATAACTAATTGAGAAGGCAGTTTAGTGCAATTTTAATCATTGGCAGTTCACAAAAAAGTTAGATTAAGCAAAGGCATAATATTTACTTGTTCTGGTTCTTCTGAGCTGTCAATTCTTAGTATCAACTCCTGTAATTCATTGCTCTTAAGGGTATCTCTTATCTCCTTGGACTTCGCTGATCACGATTCAATTAGAGATATGAGAATGCACATAACCAGGGTATAAACTTGTGAATGAAAGATATGTCTAACTGAAAATTGTATGAGCTAACCAGTGATACCATTTAGCATTCTCAATGTAAGCTAAAAGACAGAAAGTTACAATTACTGCACAAATCATAACAAAAACTTTGTATTTGGAAAAGAATCAGAGGTCATACCTAAAGCATACAAGCGCTCTCTACTGACAATCCAGTTCTCTTCTTCCACTTCAAAGGTTTTTGTTAAATGACTTCTAACTTCAACTAAAACATTACAGAACAAAACAGTGAACTTGGTGAGCTAGACAGTAATTCAAAATTCTAAAACATTACAAGACAAGAAGTAACTAACAGTAATTCATAATTCTGAATAAGTTTGAGGCAAATGGATTCAGCAAAGTTTTAATCAAATGTAACATCCAAAACCAATAGTGCATAATGTATACAGTATCTACTTAACTGTAAAATGGATAACCTATTTAGTAAAATCTATACCATTTGACTTGAAGCTTTCATTCTCAACGGGCTGAGTTGGCTGGGTCGATTCATTCTTTTCTGTTAAGAATTACATAATGAAACCCAAATTTCTCATTGTAGACATAAAAGAATGTAGTATAAAATATATTCCATTGGCACAATATGTAATTGCATAGATTACAGTGTCAACAACACATATCAGGAGCTGAAAAGAGCTTAAAATTTCATTCCAGCATGCATGTCTTATCAAGATGAGTTCACTGATACTATATTATTGGAAACAAACTCTCCACAAAAATAATGCTTTCAGATTATAATCTATTGTCTATTAGTCGGGCAATTACACAAATAGCAACTGCATAAGCCTATTATTAATAATAGGATCAATAGTTTGTAAAATTGAAAAGCAAGAAAATGCTTACTAGCTTCTACAACAGGAGGCTGTAATTTCTGGCAAAGTTCTGCAAGAAGAAAATTGGATAAACATCTCCTTTATGTAAATCCATTTGTTTTTCCTTTTAAAATAAGAATTAAATATCCTCAGTAAGGGGGGAAAAAGTAATTACCAACATCAGGCATAAAGGCAAAATGGATAATGTAATACAATAAATTACTGGTATGATCAGATTGATAACCACAGCAGTACAGCACCTATCTGGCTATCCCAGACAGAATGACCAATATAAATACACAAGAATTTGTTATATTGTACCTTTGTGCTTTTTGAAACAATCCACAGAACAACTGAAAGTAAACAGAGAAAAGGCAAATTAATAATACTATTTTCTTCTGGGCAAAGCTAAATTAAAAACTATCTCAGAACTCTTTCAAAAGGATAAAAAATAATAAGATATATACTCCTTTGCGTGCACAAAATCAAAAGGAGAAGACTTTCTTTTGCAGATTGGATTAGAGCTTACTACGGAACAAGGCAAGCGGGGCACTTGTACTTGAACTCCTCCTCCTTGCAAACTTCACACTTCCGACCCATCTTCTCCGTTAAAATCACTGTCAAGCACCACCGTCGAAGACTAAGTTCGATCGATTCAGCACAGCCGTAAAGCTTACAATTGCAAACGACCGAAATTTTAGCTGAAATTGAAAGGTAAATAAGGTTTGGGGGTGGTGCTTCAAAGTTCGAATAACCTAAAAATCTCGTCGAACGCTCCTAACAAACTTTTTTTTGACAAAAATATCCTTTTTAGTGTTTAAAATGTTATCTTACTCTTCTTGACTCGGCGTCAGCCGCCACAGTCAAGAACAAAAGAAATCTCTAGTATTTGTTAGCTTCGTGATTGGGAAAACCTTCGGCGGGATAAAAAATTTGACATTCGGGGATAATACACATATAATTTGGAAATAGTTTTTTTATATAATATAAATAAAATATATATTATAATGATAAAATATTAAAAATATACTAAACACTATAAAATTCTATATAAAAATAATATATAATGTATTATTTTGCCGAATAATTCGCGAATAAAACGTTTTTTGACCAAAAAAACGTAATGTATATTAAACTGACGAATTATTCATGAAACATCTAGCTATGGATGAAAAATAAATTATTCGCAAATAACTCGCGAATCTTGTTACTATGTTTGTTAGTATCAGTGAAATAAAATGCAGTCTATGCGGCCGCGTAGACGTATGCATAGCTGATTCGTATGAATTTGCAATATGTGGCCGCATATAAGCGTTTATAGAAGATCCAGTTCAAATTAGTTAGAATCATAAAAAATGGTAGCATTTTTTCAGAGGCGTGAATAGAACCAAGGGCATTACTATGCCCACAGCCCATAACTTTTTCATTGGGCCATGAAGGTGTTTGTATAGAAGTTGAGATTAAATTCATTATGTATCTATTATAATATATAAATTATTTGACAAAATAAAGTCGCATATGTATTGTCGCATCAAAATCCGTATATACAAACCGCATATCGCATATACATTATGCAAATTCTTTCTGTATTCATATTCAAATCCGTATTTTAAAATCTTAGTTAGTATTTTTCTTTCTTTCCAAAGAAAGAAGAATGAATTCTATTCTATTTGTGTTGCTTAAAGAACTACTTATCCGCCCTCTTGTAATTCAATAAATTATAACTAAATTATATGAAATTTAAAATACTATAAATTTATAAATTAAAAATATTTATCTATAATTTTTTATTGTCAAAATTATTAAAATAACTAAATGTTAAACAAATTTTAAAAGAATTTTTTTTATATTTAAGATAGATTTTTATTTTTATTTTTTCAGTCATAGCGTCACTTCTTCTGAGCAAGCGAACTTAATTTTAACTTTAGTTGTCAGTCGATATATTGTTTTGATATACGGCACAATTCGTTAAGATTAAAATTGACACATCATAAATTTTACACATTAAAGTACATCATGTGACATATTATGCCTACGCGTTACGTATTAATTTGTATAAATTTCAATAATGTTTTAATTACCAACTCACCGATTCAAAATTGAAAAAGGGATGAAGTCCCCGGACTTTGCTCTTGGGGATCGGACGGTGCTCTTTGATTTTGTGCTATCGAATTTTTTTTCGGTGCTTTTTAACCGTTGAATTGGAAGAGCGGGATTCTGCTCTTTGTCGCGAGGAGCAGCAAATTTTTATCTAGGGGTGTCAATGGGTACGGTACAGAATCGGGTGGAAACATTTTCATTATCATACCCATATTAAATTATTAGACTTACTCATATCCTACCTTTACCCATTAAAATTATACTTACCCATACCCTACCCTTACCCGTTAAAATAAATGGTTAACGAAACGGTAATGGTGTTAACGAATAATATTAATGTATTACTTAATTTAATATTATTTATAAAAAAAATATATGAACTCATTCTGTTCATACAAATACGTATCTATTTTACTAGTATAAAATAAAAATATAATTATGTAAATAATTCTAACTTGAGTCATTTCAAAATAAATAAATTAAAAAATAAGCATATGTTGTCAAACTTTTTAAGTAAAAAATAAAATATATTAAAAGCAAAAATAACATCTTGTCTAAAATAAAATCTAATATTGTCCATTTAATCATTTTAAGAAGTACTCTACTAAATATTATTCAAACATTATAACTTATAAAATGGTTAAATTTGAAAAAGATGATAACTATAATTCATAATAATTAACTCATAAAAATCGGGGCAACTAGGAATACTCCGAAGTTGTGCGTTAATGGTCTGGACCGAGTTTGAAACTACTAGCCATTAACGCACAACTTCAGGTTGTTCTTACCAATTCCCTATTTTTTTATTTTATTTACCAAAAAAATTATTACACGAGATAATTATATTGAAAATAATATAAGTTATTTTTTGTAATAATTTACCCTATAGGGCAAACGGTTACGAAATAATTTTTACCCATACCCTTACCCATTTACTTAACAAAATAAATTTTTTACCCTTACCTATATCAAATAAGTTAACGGAATTTTTTTTTTACCCATACCCATCTTATCGAATACGGTACGAATCGGGTAAATGGATAAAAGGGTATCATTGACACCCCTATTTTTATCCACTCCACTTATTTAATTGTACCAATAAATAGAATTTAATTCGTCTTGACTTTATATGTTATTCAATTTTGAGAGTACGATAAAAAGTATTAAATCTGATTAGATTGAACAAGAAAATATATAACATTCTTTTCAAATCCTTCAATTTTCATGTTTTCAAATAAAGCATGACTCTGCCTTGAAAAAGAAAATAAAATAAAAATTGACTCGGTTTTTTCTTATAGATATATTAAAAAGAAAAGATTCCGAGTAGGGCTTTAGTGGATTGGATATTATCTAATTTTATCCGTATTAGGAATAATGAGATATATTATCCAATTTGTATCTTTATTTGAAATTTATCCTTATTAGTATTTATATCTGAAAAATTATAATGAATAAGAATATGATTTGGCTGGTATTCCATCTGTTCATAATTATGTCTGGGCTGGGAGTGTAAGTAGATCGAAAATTATCCAAATCCTTATCAAAAGATGGTCATTATATATTTTTCAATGGAGTTCCTAGTATAGATTACAAATATAATTAATTTTAGATCTACTTCGTCGTTATGTATCATTTTTTTAATTCATTGATGCATTTGAACCAGTAATAATATTTTTTAATACAATAATAACTAGTGATTGTTTTTTAATTATTAATTATTTTTTATAACCAATGACTTTATCTAGAAATACTAAATTATTTTTCAGTAATACATGTAATATTTTTAATTAATATCTGAAATAGAGTAATATTTATTTGATATCTGATCCGTATTTGATATCCATTTAATATCCAACTTTGTATTCTTATACAAGCCTATATGTATTTGAAAATTATAACAAATATGAATATAATTTGTTCATTATTCACTCATATTTGATCTGTTTAAACCCCTAATTCAGAGTCTTTAGAAAAAAGATCCAAAAGGAAGTTCAGAGTGAATGCAAGGGATGAGGGTGATTCTGTATTTCAAAAATTTAGAAGTGTTTTAGGTGTTTTCGATACTGCATCAATCAGTCCCAAGGCTCTTTGGTGAGCTTGACTGAAAAAAATATAGTTTAACATTATCAATTTTTTTATTTATATTGCTAAAAAATATATGGTTTAAGTATTTGTTTTGAATATTCGAGTATGAAACTAAGTCATTTAAAAAAAATCTGAAATAAATACTTAAAATTTCTCAAAATGATTTTTTAATATAAAAAACTTTGAACAAAATAAATTAAAATTTGAAGCTGTTAAGACATTTTTCGAGTCAAAGTATTCAAATGGCTTGATGAGCTCATAGTAGCTGTTCTTTTTAAAACATTAATAAAATTGCGAGTTATAAAATTAGGGTTGGGGTTGTTGGGGATTAATTTGAACACACAAAAATTGGCCAATGTTTGACATGAGATAGGATCAAAGTCTCAAACATTTTTTTAAGATCTTTGAGAATCTTGTGTCAGAAATATACTAGCCGGACTGGGACATTGGACTGCCAGAATTTTAAATCAAATTGCGACACTGCAGATGTAACAGTAGCAATTTTGATAGATAAATATAAATCAAATTGTATTAGATGGATTGAACCTGATATATAATGACACGATCTTAATTACTATCAGTCGTCGTAATAATTAAGAGCAATAATTCAATTGTTTGTAATGATATAGGGTATGTTTGGATCGTGCAAAAAATAGCGTAAAAATAGAGGAATTGAGAATAGTAAGCGAGGATAGTGAAAAAATAGTGATTTTTCGATTAGCGCGATGATAGTAAAAATGTGATGCTCTTCCGACTGATATGAATGTTGTTTGGATTGTTTGTTTGGAATAGTAACAGAGAGTTGAGAAGAACAACTATTTCATTTCTCCCTCATAATAGCAGAATAGTAGCTATTCTCGTTGTTCCGGGACAGCGAATTTGTGTTTGGTTACACCGTTACTATTTTTATTCCGAGAACAACAGTTATTTTCGTTGTTCTCGTGCCATCCAAACATATAGGGTATGTTTGGATCGTGCAAAGAATAGTATAAGAATAGGGGAATTGAGAATAGTAAGTGAGGATAGTGAAAAAAATAGTGATTTTTCGGTTAGCGCGAGGATAGTAAAAAGATGATGCTATTCCGAATAGTAGAAATATTGTTTGGATTATTTATTTAGAATAGTAATGGAGAGTTGAGAAGAACAACAATTATTTCATCTCCCCTCAGAATAACAAAATAGTAGTTATTCTCATTATTCCGGAACAATAAATTTGTGTTTGATTGCACCGGTACTATTCCTATTCTGAAAATAGCAGTTATTCTGCTATTCTCATGCCATCCAAACATACCCTATGTGAGGATGTTTTGAGGCGAGGCCGCGCTAGAATGTTAAGTGTTGAAGTAAAAAAGAGTAAACTATCAAAAGTATATTTAAGAAAAGTCCAGCTTTGCCCACTTCAGCACCTTGCGGTACATTGAAAAGATTACGCCTGTTGAAAAAGCACGTTTTCTAATGTTTAATTTAGTGTGCTAAATATGTTGCTCCATAACTATAATATTTCTACTGTTACAGAATCTCTTGAACTAATATCTAAAGTTTTGAAACTAAAGAATGTCTTATAAGATGACAAATTTGAGACTGAATAAAGATAATCATGTTGTATAGTTGTATGAAAAAAAATACTAGAAGCATAATTTATTAACATAAATCGCACAAACTAAACATATTAAATTCGAAAATGGCCTAATTGTACCTGACTTTTACATCTCCAATCATATCCGAATTTGAAACTCGGTTCCAGCTCCCATATCCAAAGTTATTTATGATTTTTTTCTGTGTAAGTATTCAAACGGTCTCAATGAATAAATAATTAAATTGATATCAAATATATTAATTAATTTGTGTAAGGTGATTTGATATAAAATGCTACACAAAGGGTATCATGATATAGTGTTGCGTTGCACCGTGATGTGCAGTATGTGACTCATTAGATCACTTCTTGATATGTATGTGCACTCAGGATCCACACAGAGAAGAAAGTGGATATGCATTTAAAATATTTTTTTCAAGGAAGCATCGCCTTTCTTAACAGGTTTGTCTCAGCCTCAACCTTTCTTTTCCAAGTCAAAATACTTGATAAAGTTAAACTACTCTAAAATTGGAGATTTTTTTTGATTATTTCGTACTTCTCTTCTACATCTCATGAACAATATCTAACATAAATATTAAAATCTTTTCTTTATGGCTCAAAGTTTCATTAAAATATCACTAAATCACAAAATAAAAATTGAAAAAAAGGCGCATAACAATGATAGAATTGGTAAAAGAGCTGGTTAGCTGCTTTAAACCTTCTTTCTTTCTCCAGAAGTTCAAGGGCTACTAGTAGTGGGACTCAAAAGGGAAGGTCGGTTTTGAGCCGGTAGTAATTATGGGCAGCAGGATGCTGCATAGTGAAAACATTGCACATATCTACCGGGGAAACCCTTTCTAAATAAGAGAGAGCTCATAGGTGAACAACCCAAAAAAATATGATACTCAGAATTAATATGGGTCGTTAACATATTTTTTGTTTTCTTGCCGAAGAAAAATCATTAATAAAGACTGATCTGTATCGTCTTTTGCCGTCTTAAAAGACACGAGCAAGAAAGCGATTGTTGTGGTCAGTGTTATAAAATGCGGTTCTATGCGACGTATATGCGTGTGCGGATAGTCACACGCGATCAACTCAATATGCGGACCGCATATACATTTTGGCCATAGAAAATCTGAAAAATGCGCAGATCCTATATGCTTTGCTACACGAATTTTGTCATAGAAAATCTGAAAAACCACTAAGTGATATAAATTGCAAAAATGGAGTTGATGCTGGGATTCGAACCCAGCTCTGCCCAATTAGAGCAAGTTGAATTTACACTGGGCCGCACATGCCTTTGTGTAAATTTATTGAATATATTAAATATATATAAGTTATGTGTTTATTTTTACAATACAAACCACATATATATCCGCATATGCAGCCGCCGCATATGCGTTATGCAAGACCTCTCCGCACGCATATTCAAATCCGCATTTTATAACCTTGGTTGTGGTAAGCTCTCATTACTTGCATCCTTACTTTATATGGTATATCTCTTATAATTCTCCTCTCTTGTTGCTTTCTTCTTCCGATTGCTTGTGTTTTTTAAACTTTTCAATTATATTTCTTTTTATAATTTTCTTCTATCTTTTATCTTTTTTATATTGAGTTGTATTTATTGTCTAAATGATGAGTATTAAAATGAATTGAGAAATTTTGGTAAAGAACTGTTAATTTTTTCTAAAGAAATTTTCCCTAGAATTGAATTTCTTTAGTAAATATAACAATATTAAGGAAAAAATTAATTGTAACTTAAGCATATTGAGGAAGATAATATCATAATATTCAAATTTTCAAAATGAGATATTGTAATTAATATTTTGTTAATACAATGTTATTTAAATAGCAACATTTTGCCAAAATTTATTTCATTTTCTCTAATATATTAAACACTTAGTTTGGTTAAAAAAAAAATGGTTGTAGTATGATAAGAAACGCAAAAGTGACTCAAAATATGTTTATGATTCACCACCATAAAGAATATTTTAAAAGACGTGAGAAAGGAGAAAGAAGGGACGTGCACAATTATATTGTGTCTCAATTCCTTGCTATTTAAGTTGAAGAGTTATTCAGGCTAAAGGCGTTGATAGATGCGCTGCAATACGTAAAACTCCTGCATATTTTAAAGTCGAAAGTTAGCATGTTGGCTTTTTTTTTTTCTTCGAGTAATATATACTTGATGAAAATGAGTCAGGTAGGCGGGTAAAATATTAATTTTGTGGTCTAATAAACGTACTTTTTTTTTAGTATTTTTGAATTTTAAAAAACTTAATATATCAAAGTTGTAGATTTTATTATTATAAATTTATAAAATTTTATTTATCTTAATATAATCTTTCAGTACAAAGTTAAAATTAAAAAATATCTAGAGGTCTGAAACTTTTCAGCAATTAACCTTCATAAATATGATTTTTTTGATATTTTCTATTTTTGAAAAAACTCAAAATATAAAAATGATAGATATAATTGTCATGATTTTAGAGAATTTAATTTTGTATTGATTGAATTTTTTAGTTAAAAGATATGACTAAAATGATACTAAGATATCTGTTGAATTATATTGTTCATATTTAGACGTTCCAAATATATTAGTGCTTCTATTTATATAACAACATCATAACTAAATGATTAATATAACTTAAGTGATATTAGTGTTATATTAAGATTGTACATAATTTTTAAAATATATTGATATATAATATATATAAATATATATAATATAAGTATAAATAAATTATATATAATTATTCCAGGCTAGGCGGGCAGGTCTAACTCCAAACTCGTACCCATCTCGGTCTGTAGGATGGCTAGTCCAACCCTATATATTCACTGATCGGACCGGACGGATTGACGTCACACCAGAATGGATACGAACGAATACAACGGATCGCGGGCTAAATTATCATTCCTACTCCAAATATGATGATATCTTTGCAAAAATGGAAAAAAACAACTTTTTCATAAAATTTGTAAAGATATCATTGGCTGGCAATTACACCCTGCTGAATTTGTTATTTTCAAAAAAACTACTCCAAAGATATCATTGGCTGGCAATTACACCCTGATGATATCTTTGCAAAAAAACTACTCCAAATATTTATTGAGTAAATTACACAATTGGTTCTTAATGTATTGTCACTTTATCAAATTGGTCCTGAAATTTTCAAAGTATCAATTTGATCATTAAAATATCACTTTTTATTAAATTAATCCTTAAAATCTAAATATATAAATAAACCTCAAGTTTCTAATTGATGTCAAATTAGTCCTAAATTTAAAGTTCACTAAAAAAATAATATTTTTATTTATTATAGGATTATTTTTAGCATTGAAACTAGTCTGATTTTAGTAATAAAAATACTACATTCTCATTCTTATTATTATAAATTAATATAATATTTATAAAGTTTTTTGTATGTATTAAATGATATCCTATATGATATAGATGCGAACATGGATGTGGATTTCTTGAGTATTAATAATGATATATGACTAATTAGTTATAAATAAAAACATAAGGACTAAATGATAAATGAAATTCTAAGGACTAAAATGATATTTTTTAAACTTTAAAGATTGATTTGATAAAAAAATGATACTTTAAAGATTAAATTGATATTTTTTTAAAACTTTAAGAACTGATTTAATAAAATGATAATACTTTAAATACCATTTGTGTAATTTACTCGTGTTTATTATTGAGTTTCCAACAAAATCTTCCTAAGAATATATAATAAAGCAGTAGTTTGATTTCTCTATAAAGAAAACGGTAAGTATTTGTTGTATATAGGGGTGTCAATGGATCGGGTCGAGTTCGGGTCATATTATTTTATTATTTTTCTTGATCCGATCTGAATCCGATCCGATTAAATTTGAGCAAAAAAATCTTGATCCATACCCGACCCGACGGATCACGGGTCAACCCGACCCGATTATTTTTATATAAATTTAAGCAATATATTAATTAATTTATAATTAATCTTAATGAGTGTATATTTAAGTTTTAATTAGTACTAAATCACAAAATTATTTCAAAAAATAAAATTAATCGGGTCGGATTGATCCGAACCCGACCCAATTCGGATAAAAAAAAATAAACCCAACCCGATCTATTTATGTTTGGATCATGTCGGATTGGATCGGGTTCGAATCAGATCGGATTAACCCATCGAGTTGGATCAATAATTGACACCTGTAGTTGTATATCATACCCGCACTGGTAGTAAAAGCACAGGAGCAAACAAAATACCCACAGAATCCCGCTCTTCAAGATTGGACAGTGTTTTTTCATCAAGTGCTATAGATTTACATGCTTGATCTCAAACTCATGCATTAGATGAGAAGAGCAGAGTTTTATCCCCCCATACGGCCATACCACATAGCATTTGTTCAACTGATCAAGCATATCTAGACAGCAGCAACAAGTTCCAGTATCCCTGTGGAAGTCACTTCCATCGTTACAAGGGATGCTATTTGTAAAATATAACAAACTCAAGAAAAGTTACCACATCAAATTTGGGTGGCATGGTAAGAATGTCCAAGATGCTTGGACTATATTCATCTTTCAATACCGCTCAAATTCCAAAGTAAACCAAATTAAATTGGAGAATACCAAAATCCATTATATGTGCGATCCATCTACAGAACTAAAATAATTCAACCAAGTTCCAATATAAGTTACAAGAGAGTACGAGAAACCAGGTTTCAAGTTTTCCAAGAAAGAACTATAAATAGCTTGAAAATTAGGAATACCAATCAACAAACATTTTATCCTATGACCAAACTTGGCCTAGATTCTTCCCAAATTGGGAGTTGGGCAGTCTACTGCCAATTAACTCTCTCAACTCAAACTCACTGGGGAACCTCTGCTCCACCAACTTAGAGAAAACCTAAAGCAATTTAGAAACAAAACCATGTCAAAAGTTGGATATAAAAAAAATATATATATTGCTATGAATTACCATACAGTTAGGCATACAGTCCATACTAGAAGTGGGATCCATCAGGACTCAGGGCTAATATATAATAGCTGTTCAGTACCAAATACCATTGGCTGCCAATTACACCCTGCTGAATTTGTTATTTTCAATGGTTCACAAGTATCAGAATGCAGCAACGAGTACAGGATTTGGTTCCAGAAAAAAGTAGCTGTTCAGTCAAGTGGACAGCATGGGCAATGCTTGAACAAAGTAACCTGGTAAATATAAAAAATAAATTGGAGGAAACTTTGTTATACCAATTCTCCATTGCTGTAAACTTCAAATGCACCGGAGCTCTGTAAGAATGACTGAAGAAAATTACCAAACAACCAGGTGCTGGCAATTGCACCAAAGCGATTTGCACGTAAAGAGAAGTACCATGCTGGTGGGGCCATACCAAGCCTTGGGAAAATTTGGTCCCCAGCTGTTATTATAGCAACAACCCCCATTTGGACAATTGGTACTGCTTTACTTAGAAGGCGTTTTGGGAGGGCTGGAGGGTAGTTTTCTAAAATCACATCGATACCAGGAAAGGAAGCTTCTAGCATTTTCTTCATAGTCATGGCAGTTCCCCTGATGAATTGGAGATATTAAACAAGATCTTTGTTGATTTTCATTTATTTAATCTATTAAACATCTTTATCATTTTAAGCAATATTGCAGTCAAGAAACTTCCCCTCATTAAATTTATCAGCTCTTCTAATATTTTTTAAGAAAAAAAAAAGCAATTTGGTACCGAAAACTGACCGATAGGAGCAAGAGGCACAAAATTTTAGTTCAACTGTCGTGCCATAGCCAACTCCACCAAGATGAAGCTCCTGTTGATTGTCAGTCACAAAAATCAAGGCCAAAGAAAACCAATTAGCTAACAAGGGTTTAGTTATATCATGTTGTTCTTCATTTCTGATTACTCCTCTGAAGCTCCACGAGCATCGATTTTCAAAAAGCATAATCAACTCCTTTTGAGCAACTAAAAAATCTAAAATCCATTAAGACAAAGAGGTACCGTTAGATTTATCCTAATTATACAAGAGAAATCTTACAGGAGTAGTGAAGGTGGCATCGGAGGGGTTTTGAGGAACGGGCAAAGGCGGCGGCTGGTCGTGGTGGTGATGGTGGTGGTGGTGGTGTCGGTGCGGCGGAGGGGGCTTTGGTGGAGGAGCAGAGAAGAGATTGACAAGATCGGAGCAAAAGAGGAATATCGGTAGACCCACTAAGAGCATCTGTACCCGATCCATTTTCTTCTCTGTAGCTTGGTTCCGAAGTTCTGATCGTGCAACCGGGATCGGACTATTTGGAGAAAGTTTTGGAGAAGAGAGGTCCTTTGACTAATTTTGTCCCCCTTGAGTTAGGAGAGTTTTGCTCCGCTACAACTTTTTGAACTCACGTCCTCTTCGCACATACTCCGCATAACTCACATCCTCTTCGCACATACTCCGCATAACTCACATCCTCTTCGCACATACTCCACAGGGCTGTACGGTCCGTTTGTTATGAACCGTCAGATCACCGATAAACGATTTTGATTTAACACTAATAAATTTTATATGCATTAAAATTTATATTTTAATTTTTCCGCAACCGTTTAAATTAAAATAAGCCATTTAAATTTACATGTGAAGATTTTTATTGAGAAAATATCTACACAAGAAGAGTGCCCCTAACTTTTGCCCTAACAAATCATTTATTTATGAAAAATTAATTTTGTGCCACCGTAAAATTTATACATCTTGCAATCCTCCCCATCTCAATACACCTCCAGTCCCTCGTCTTTCAATTATGGTTATAAAGTCTTAAATTCTAAATATGTCACCGCAAAAATTATAAATTAGCAAAATATTATCTTAAAATTTGAAAATCAATTTAATTTGTTATTGCCATTTATATTATATTAATATTAAATTATTAAATAAAAACAAAAATATTATTTATTTTGACCAAAATGCCCTCTTCCTCTTTTTACAACCCTTCTCTTCTGCCAGCCTTGCTGTCCTATCGATTGAAGAATGTCGGAAATCGAAGATTAAAAGGTAACCTTCTTTCTCGCGTTGTTGCAAAGATGGAGAGCCCGCCACAGAGATTGCTCTGGCTTTTCGAATACCACAGAGTTTGGCAAATCAAGCAATAGTTTTGGAAGAGTGGTAATTTTGGAAGAGTGATAGAATAGTATTTTTTTTAGAAGAGTGGTATTTTTGACTATTCGGAAGAGTGAAAATATTGTTTGGCAGTTGTTATTCAGAATAGTTAAAATATGAATAATTATGATATTAATAATGATGATGATAATAATAATAATAGTAAAATAATAATAATAGTAAGATAATAATAATAATAAAGTAATAAAAAATAAACATAATAAATAATAATATTATAATAGTAATATAATAAAAATATAAACATAATCATAATATAGTAATATAATAATAATAAATTATAATTACAATCATAATTATAATAATATAATAATAATAAGTAATCATAATTTTAATAATATAATAATTATAATCATAATCATAATTTTAATAATATAATAATTATAATCATAATCATATAATAATAATTATAGTCATAATCATAATAATATAACCATAATCATAATCATAATAATATAATAATAAAAATATAATCATAATCATAAAAATAATTATAAATAATATAATAATAAATTAATCATCACTATAATCAACATATAATAATATAATACAACATAATAAAATAATAACAAGTAATAATAATCATAATCATAATCATCATAATATAATAATATAATAATAAATAATCTTGATCATAATAATATAATAATTAAATAATTATATTTATATTCATAATATAATAATATAATATTAAAATTATATTTATAATAATAATAAATAATACTAATGGTAACGATAATATAATAACAACAATGATAATAATAATTTAATAATAATAATATAATGATAATAATTAATAATAATAATAATAATCATAATATTAATATAATAATAAATTATAATCATAAATATAATATAATAATATAATAATACTAAATCTTAATCATAATCATAATATAATAATATATTATAATATAATCAAACAATAATCGCTATTCCGACGAGAGCTAATCCGGTATTCCATCTATAAGTTGGTATACCGGATTAGCACTATTCCGCACTTTTCTACTTAGTCTAAAATTCGTTTGGTAAATTAATTCATCGAAATAATTATTCTATTCCAACTTTTTGCTATTCCATTGAGTGCCAAACACTCCTTAAATAGACTCTTCAACTTCCTCGTCCTTTTGATCAATGAAATCAGACTCGACGCTTAACCCCAGACCGCCTTTCCGATCATCAATTGCATTCACCTTTCCTTTGAAGGCTCAGTGTAAAATTCAAATATATTGAATTAGAGTAAGTCGGAAACAAACTACCAGGAAGAATGCAAACCATGGTAGCAACAATGCAAGTACGTAGTACCATAAGATTTTTACTTTAAAAAGAATGCAAAGTGTGATTAATTATATAGGATCTATTATTATAGGCAATTAGTAGGATTAGTTAGTAATATTAGAAAGTTAGTTGAAAAAATACTTATATAAACTCATTGTTTATTGTAATCTTGTTATGAAATAAAGAATTGGTTATTAGTTGTTAACTAGTCAAGTGCCCGCACCATGCAACAGATTCTTTAATTTAATAGTATATATATATATATATATGAGTAAAAATAAAGTGAGCTTAAACTCACGGAGGTTTTCTTATGAATTTTAACTCAAAAATTACATCAAATCATCTCTAAATTTTAATTTATCATAGTCATTAAATTATTTATATGAAAATCTTACGGGATGTAAAAATTTAGAGCGTTTTGAGCTTTTTAAATCACCGTTTTTAATTTTTAAAAATGATGTTCAACATTAAATATTTTATTATTATTTTTAGACCTGATTTTCAAAAATTAAAAACCTTAAAAAGCTCAAAACACTCCAAATGTTTGCATCCCATAAGATTTTCATATAAATAATTTAATGAGCATGATAAATTAAAATTTAGAAATGATTTGACGTATTTTTTGAGTTAAGCTCACGGTATCTTTACTCTATCTCTCTATATATAGATAGATAGTTGGGCTATGGTGTTGTGTATAGCACGGATTAACTCTGTGCTATGGATCGATTCTTCGTTCTCGAAGTCTAAATAGTTGATCCGAACTGCTTAAAATATTTTTCATATGTATATCTAGTTAGGGATCAAATTTTATATTCTTTAGAATTTTTTTACTATATTTTTAGATAGATAGAAAATCAATCATTTTGGATGGCTCATAATAATTAAATCAAGTGATTTTCTACCTATCTAACAAAATAGTAAAAAATTCTAAAAAATATAAAATTTGGTCCCCAACTAGATATTCATATGAAAAATACTTTTAACGGTTTGGATCAATAATTTAGACTTCAAAAATGAAGAATCGGTCCATAGCACAGAATAGATCCGTATTATGCATAGCATCATAACTCAACTCTCTCTCTATATATATTCTCAATTTCTTTATCAAATTTAAAAGTACTACATCAATTATTTATTTGTTTATGGACGTCTATTTGACATTTATATTTAGAAGTATTTTCTTTTAAGTATGTTTATTAAAATCGGACTGAACATATTCTTAAATGTATGCTTTCTTGATATTTATTTTTCTTTATATATATTTCGACATTAAGGAGGACTAAATGCTCGAATCGTTATATTAGTGTTTCAGCTTTTACTTTAGGGTCAGAAATTTTTCACCTTAAAATTTGGACTATGATAATTCCAAAATTTTACAGAAAAAACCTCAAAATTAGATTCGTTCTTTATACAAGTAAATTTTTTACCAGTGCAAGAAAAATAACGGTACCACTGGTACTGATGTTTAAATAAGGTATAGAATGAAGCTTCAAGCCACATAAGGACCTTCTTATTCTTCATTTTCTTGTTTTATTCAAAGAACAGAAGAAATAAAACCATCAATAAATCAAATGGTCCCAACTAGGGTGTCAATTTTTGACCCGACCCGTCCCAAACCCGATCCGACCCGACATGACCCGAATATAAATGGGTCGGGTATGTGTTTGATTTTTTTGACCCGAATCGGGTCGGGTCGGGTCGGGTTCGGGTTTGGGTCAACCCAATCCGACCCGATTAATTATATTTTTTGAAGTAATTTTATGATTTAGTACTAATTAAATCTTAAATATATACTAATTAAGATTAATTATAAATTAATTAATATTTTATTGTTTAAAATTATATAAAAATAATTAATAAATATTTCATTATTTTACATGGGTCGGGTCGACCCGTGACCCGTCAGGTCAGATATGGATCAAGATTTTTTGACCCGAATTTAATCGGGTCGAGACAAAAATAATATGACCCGACCTAAACCCGACCCGACCCATTGACACCCCTAGTCCCAACTTACCCAAATACAACATATGATGATACAACAAGGATCAACTATCCAACATAACTCTAACTAACATATTAATCTAAGTCGTCAATGACCATTCTTATAAAACCTCGTCATGATACATTCGAAATCAGATAATTCAACAAGGATTGTGTAGAAGATGCCGACATGCAACTATCCCTTGGTAATGGGTCGGGTAGGCGGGTAAAACGTCAATTTCGTGGTCCGTCTCATCCATTAAAATCGAATATCCGTCCTGTTCGGCTTATGCCTCCGGCCTGAAATCTTGGCCCGTCCTACCTGCGGGCCAAGTTTTTCTAGCCCGGCTTCGGCCCCTCTAGACCCGTTTTGCAGTATAATTTTTTAAAATCGGCTAAGAAACATTTTTTTAAGCATTTTAGATTATGAATTTGAGAAAACTTAAAATATAAAAGTTATATTTTATTGTTACGAATTTATAAAATTTTATTTCATCTTAATATGTTTTTTCAATACAAAATTATAATTAAAAAAGTATCTAGAGGTCTAAAATTTTTCAGCAGCTAACATTTATAATATGAATTTTTGAGATTGATATGTTCTATTTTTGAAAGAGATCAAAATATAAAAATGATAGATATAGTTGTCATGATTTTAGAAAAATTAATTTTGTATTGATTGAATTTTCAAGTTAAAAGATATGACTAAAAAGGTACCAAGGTGTCTATTAAATTATATTGTTCACATTTACGAATTTTAAAATTATTAGTGCTTCTATTCATATAATAATATCATAACTAAATGCTTAATATAATTTAAATGATATTAGTATTATATTAATATTCTACATAATTTTTAGAATATATTGATATATAATATATAAATATATATAATATAAGTATAAATATAAATAAATTATATATATATATATATATATATAATTATTCTAAGCCGACAGACGGGCCTAACTCTAAATCCGTACTCGTTCCGGCCCGTAGGATGGACTGACCCGGCTCTATCCGTTCACTGACCGGACTGGAGCAGATCCGGAAAGATCCACCGGACCACAGGCTAAATTGCCATCCCTAACTGTCCCTGACATGCTTGTTCTCAAACAGAGCCGTTTGAACAATTTCATTAGTTTTTTACATCATAAAAAACTAAAATTAGAAAACTTAATATGAAATGAAAATATACAATTAGTAAGATTAATATTTTTTTCACACAAACTTTCAAGAAAATGGTTTGTGAATGATTCATCCCAGATCCTCTACCCGTTAGTGTCAAAGACAAGAAATATAAGAAATAATGGCACAAGAAAGAAAATTTGAAGAGTAATATTTTCTCTTATTACAGTTTTACAAAATAGAAAAAAATTCTCCCAACATTAACTATTAGACATGTTTGCTTCACAAGAAATATTATTAGTCCCATAACTTTAAAAGACTCAAATCAGCCATATCAGTCCTCCAATATGTTATATGCATAGGAAGATGACCTAATATCTAACCCAGCATGATTGCTACACGGGTTTGTAAAACCTAATTTCAACAATCTCTGAGTTGTAGACAACTACAAGACCTGCAAATGTGAAAAACCTATTTCCCAAGAAAATATCTGCTCTTGAACAAACCTCAAAATCGATTGTCCATTGTATCAGGTAGGGTATTTCCTGTAGATTTTCCAAACTCCAAATCTCTTATTCTCATACAGCTACAACCCAGTAGTTACATAAAGCTATACATATAGTAGTTACAAGTAGATACCAATATTTCTAAGGGATCAGTATCCACCACAAACAATAAGGAGGTAGGGCCAATGTTGGTACTGACTTGGTCAAAGTGGTTTAAGCCACTTTAAGGGTTCAATAAAGGGTTTAAATAAAGTAATATAAGTATGTTAATGATATTTAATTAACAAATGCATGTCAAGTTTTAAAATGTAGAATTTCTTACAAGAATATGGTATTTGGCAGAGGAGAAGGTAAAAACAATAGATCCATTGATGTATCTCAAAGAGAGACATCGTTCAATTCCTTTTTGAACAATGAGATTTTTCAAACATTCAGCAAAAGGTAACTTGAAAATTGAATCCATCACAAATTGTTTGAATCAAAATGTAAAAAGATAATTTAAGATTGTTAGTGTGTTATTTCTAATTCTAAATGTTATGCTGGAAAAGTATGAATATAAATTAAGAAGGTTGAACTTCTAACTAACAAGAAGAGCCAAGCTACCGGTAACTTCATTGCAGAGAAAAAAAAAACTGTTACAAAGACAGAAAATCAAGTAACATCTTGGTTTGGAACAAGGGAGTGGGGAGGTTCAAATACTTTTGAACCAAAAAGTGAGTTCAAAGTCTTTTAAAACCGTTAATTTTACATTGAGATTCGTACTTTCAATAAATTTTAAGTTCAAAATTCATATCTTCAATAATCATTTTAAATCTCGATGCAAAATCAACGACTCTAAGAAGACTTTAAACTCATTTTTTAGTTCAAAAGACTTTGAACCTCCTTCACTTCCTTGGAACAACCCTTTAGCTCTCTTATCATCTGTAGTCTTGCCGGGCATTGCCACTATTGATTTGCATGTAACAGAACTCCTTGTCCTCGTCATTGCAAAAAACCTAAATGCAAAAACTGAAACTGACACTTTTTCTCCAAACCCTAAATGGCAAAAAACCCCACAACCTTGCTTGGTTTGTAATAAGAGTAAATAAGCAGTATCTATAGAAAATAGAACATTTCAACTGAGACTGATTTTTAATACACGTGAGGTAGTATTTATAGATGATTTCAAATTATATTGACATGAAGGATTTTGTGGCAAAGGTATTTGAAATTGATTTTGTGTCTGTCGGCATCGATCTGATTCATCTTTCTAGGGGCGGAGATAAGAGGGGACTGGAAGATATCCGGTTCCCCAATCACACAAAAATTATATGTCGAGATTAAATTTTATCATGTATTTTTATTTTTCTCCAAGCACATAGAAATAATATGTCGGGATAAAATTTTATCATGTATTTTTATTTTGTGAGATGTATTAGCTTTCTTTACTAATCAATTATAATACTTTAATAAAAAATCTTGACTCCGTCTGTGCGTCTTCCGAGGCTTGGAGGGAAGAGTAGTGTTCGCCTCGGGCAGGGAAAAGATCCGGTAGCGATTTTGTCACAGTCAGTAAATATACTAATTCATCTCCTGAGGAGAAGAGACATAGATAGGTGCTGACAATTGGAGGAGAAGATATGGGCTATTTCACTCACGAGGGGAGTAGATGAAGAGAACCGTCGGAAGTTGAGGCGAAAAGGAAAAATCACATTTGGATAGTTGAGGCTAAAAAAGGAAAAGTGCTTTTGCACTGGGATCAAGAAAGATAGCATTTAGAACATCAAATTTTTTATAAATTTTCTAAATTTTTTATTGTTGTCATATCAAATTTAATTAAAAAAGTTACTAATTAGAGTTAACACTCTTCAATGTAGAAACTATCTCTAGATTTTATTTATATCAAGTCATTTGACGAAAATATAAATAAAAAATAAATAGATTTAGCGAAATTGATCTCCAATGCTAAATTAAATGAGTTGCTAATCTGACGTGGCAATTATAATTGAATTGTTAAATTAGAAATTATTTTTAAAGTTTTTAAATTAGAAACCGCCTCTTCAATGCTAAAATAAAAATAAATAATAACACATAGGAATAGAAACTCCCATCGAAAATGATCTTAGACTAACTGGGATGGAGCCGTTGAAGCGAAGTTATTTCCTCTCTTATGACGAACGGTTTAGATCAAATACGATCATGAATCAACAGTTTATGTTGGTTCTGAACGACAGATAGACGTTTCAGATTTTTTTTTCAATTTGGATAAGAATTTCTGATTTTAAATCAGTGATTATCTTTTTTTTGTATTCTAAATTATCCAATTTACTAAAAAATATTTAAAAAACTCATTTTCATCTAAAACATCCATCTAATTCCCTCAATTCACACTTCAATTCCAATTCATCAAGATCAGTTTTGTAAATTACCGGTCCGTGTTATTAGTTATTAATTTCTGATTTTAAATCAGTGGCTTTTTCCTTGTATCATAAATTATCCAATTTACTCAAAAATCACATTTTCATCTAAAACTAATATTCAATTCTCTCACTTCAATTCCAATCAGGAGTGTGACACAAAGTTTAGTAGGCTTCGGTAGAAACAAACAAAGACCGTCTTGCTTAAAATAGGAGAATCAGATAAAAGACTGAGAAATCAATCATGTCTTGTTTAATTTCATGTGTCAAGACTGGACATTCGATGATTGCCATTTAATTAGGAACCAATGTTATTCAAGTGAAAAAGAAAATAAGTTCGATGGTTTTCAATTTTCCTCTTTCATCACCATTGTAGTTATCATTATCTTTTAATTTGATAACGGTGCATGAAGCAGAGGGTTCTCGAGTTTTGATGTGGAGAATGGATTGTATGGTAAATACTTGAAATCTAATGGTAGAGCGTTTTCTCTTTTATTTGTGTTGAAGATTTTGATGTATGTTCTCATTTGATACACTCTTGAGTATTACCTTGTAAGCGCTCCATCAGTCTCCTTTTATCCAGTTTTTTTTTATTATTAATTAATATTAAATTAATATTATTAAAAATAAGAGTGAGAACCGTAAAATTTCAAATATACGAACGGCAGCGCGCCACTGCCAGTGGCGCGTTTCATCCAAACCCCGCGCAGCGCCTCCATCTCACTTGCGCGTTTTGTATATATAAGAAGTAAACGCGCCCTACGCCGCGTGGCGCGCGTTTCATAAAAATAAGGAAACGCGCGCAATGCGGCATGGCGCGTTTCGTAAAAATAATAAAACGCGCCCATGTATCGGTGGCACATTTCAAACGCGTAATGAACGCGCCCGCTTTGCCGATGACGCGCTGCCATTCGTATATTTGAAATTTTACGTTTCTCACTCTTATTTTTAATAATATTAATTTAATAAAACTTATTATTACTAAAAACTGCCTTTTATCATTTTCTGGGCAGTTACGATTAAGCCGAATGGGATGAAGATGGAGATTGAAAAAAGGAACGATGTAAAAAGAGAGGAAGAGAAAGGATATTTTAGGGATTATAGAAAATACAATATATTTTCTTTTTTAATTAAAATTATATAATAATTGTATAAGATATGGCAAATAACAAATTAAATTGATTTTCAAGTGATATTTAAAGAAGTTTAAATTTTAGAGTGGTATTTTATAAATTTATAAATTTTGAGATGACACAAAACTAATTTTTCCTTTGTTTATTTATATAATTATTTCGGATATCAAATTACTGGCATGTGTGATGTGTTTGATAAGAAAATCTCACCCGTCCAATATTAGTTGTTTATTCTATAATTATTTTATAATTTATTTGTATTGGTATTCTGTAATTAACTTAAGGTGCTCATCATATTTTTTTGTTAAAGTAAATTAAATAAATATTCCCTAAAAATCTTTTGATTATCATTTTAGTTGTTGAAGCTATAACAGTAATATCTTCGTTCTTAACGTATTACTTGTTTATTATTTAATTTTTAAGTTTTAAAATTAATATCTTCGTTTCTGAAAGTCTTCAATTTGTGCTAGAACTTCTTATATTTAGCATTTGTTAAAAACAAAATATGTTTGCATAATTGTAATATCCTCTTTTTAGCATTGAAATTTTGCAAAAATAATAGTCAAATAATACAAATGAGTATATCTAGGGAAAACTTAAGCTCACCAAATCTTTTGATGAGCTTAACTAAAAAATTAATTGAATTGACTTCAAACAACAAATTCAAATCATTAAACCGATCTACTTCATGGGTGATGCATCTACAATATAAATTTATAATTTTTTTTTGAATTTATTTAATATAAATTCAAGCGATCAAAAATTGACAAAGAGTGAATGCATGGAAATAACTTAATAACTTTATTTTTTTGACTGCTTGCTTTTATACTAAATGAATTCAAAATTTTATAAATTTGTTATGTAAATTGAGTACTCATAATGTAGATTGGTTTCAGATGCTTGGATTTGTCGTTTGAAGTCGATTCAATTGATTCTTTAGTTAAAGCTTCAAATATCCTAGTGAGTTTAATATCATATTAGATATAACAAATAATATAAAAAGAAAAATAGTAATTGGTGACATTAAATATAAACAAAATTATCACCCGTATCAAACCTTATTATTTAATATATGCCCGCCAAAAATTTGAAAATCTCATACATTTTCTGATATTAATCCTATTCACTTCTCTCACAATTCAGAAGCGCCCAAGATGTATATATAGAAGTTTTGGAGAGAATGTAACATTGAGGAATAAGCGACACTAATTGTCTGCTTACTCAATTTGTAGGGAAGAACAGAATTTTTATGTAATTGATAACTTAAGAATCTCAATAGTCAAGGTGAAGAGTTATTCGGTTGTATATATAATTTATTTCATATATAAGTTCGATGTTTGAAGGAGGATATTTTCGCGGATTTTGCGAAATGCTGACATAAACCTATTGTACTTTATTTCAGTACTTTATTTTTCCTTTTGTATAAAAACTATACATACGTACATACTTTGTAAATATTTTCTTTTGATCAATGAAATGAAGTAGGCTTTTTGCCTGCCATAAACCAAAAAAAAAAAAAAAAAAGATAATTGGAGGTCCACCTCCACGGGCAAAACCATTTTTCCGGGGCAAGGTGCCTAGTGCCTACACTTGAATGAGCTTAATCGTAAAAGAATACACGAGAAAGAAAAATGATATTTTCGTGTGATATAATTAAATGCGCGCACTGATATATTAAATTTTTAATATTTGCAGGCAAAATGCTCCGATATAGATTCTTGTATGAATTATACCATAATCAATGAAGGCATTTGATGATCTGTTATCTTTGTTATCTTCATACAGTGACTGTTTTAACTTTTTCAGAGCAAAGCAATAATACTCGGAGATACATGTACTGATGTACACAAGAGATGTCCACACTTGCTAAAAAAACAAACTAAAAAAAATTGCCTCACCAAATCTGTTTTTTCTGGTTGAGATAATCGAAGGTCACTAATCAATCTGAGAAAAAGGTTGGTGAATTGGTGGCACAGTTCGTTTGAAAATAAGTTTCACCCAATGCGAGACACCTCTCCAGATTCTCTATGCACATAACAATTATATAATTATTTCCTAGATGGAACAAACTTAAGTTGATATATAGGATTGGTACAATGTTGTACTCAAATTTGGTTGCTCTCGGAGGGAAAAAGATGGTACAGATGTGAATCATATGATGGCCCAGAGATGAAAGAGAACAAATATATTGCATGAAGTTACCATCGATGATTTTCGGGAAAAAAAATGTTGGAGAAAAGCGAAGAAATAAAGGCAAACATGAATGATGAACCTTTTAAAAGGAAGAGACTAATTGAACCAAGGTTCATTGGAAATTAGCAAGCTTTAAAGATGTATATTTGTCTTATCAGAGAATTAATTCTACAATAGTGTGATTATAACAATATGATCTTTGTCGCTATTGCTTACGTGGATAAATAGTATCTACTATTGATCGGGCAGTTGGAAGAGATAATAGGTCTCGTAGTTACCTTTTTACGGTCAAACTTCTATGATCTATGATTTATTTAAAAAAAGGAGGAGCATTTATCTATATGCCGTGCTCAAACGAATGAAGAAGTTGAAAGAATTCTAGTTCTAGAAGCATCGCTCCAAACATTCGCTTTCAAAAGATTGGCTTTTCCGTATTTTATTTTGAACTTTGAAAGTGGAATTGACAATTAGGCATACATCTACAATCGAGTTTGAAAATTGTTTTTCACTTGAAGACGTTGACATATAATGGCGCTTATCTTTATTTTTAGAAAAAAACGGATATAATTTTCAGAAGAACAGAATTAAATTTTTTTCTTGAATATAAATATATATTTTTATTTTTTTTTGAAATATATATAATTATAAGGTATTTGTAAAAGAAAATTTATTAAGAGTAGCTACTCACCGGCTCCTTTCCGGCTCCTTTTAAATCCGCCACTGAATATAATAACAGATATTTTCATGTGAGACAATAACTCTCAAAATTTGTCCTTAATTCCTTAATTAGTACTTTCAATACATAAATATTACTTGAGCATTAATAATAACTGTGGCGTGAATGCGTGATGAGATAATAAATATTACGACACATGTATCATGTATGGCAGGGTTTCACAGAGATTAGGAGATTCACTCCTTTCAAAAGACAATGTCACATAGAATTTTATTGATCAGGTATTTGTGAAAATTTTGATTTCGCTACGTCATAATAATTACTACTCTAGTTCTATCATATTCATTTCTACAATGAGGTCAGAGTCAATGTATGGTTATCGTTGCAAGTTAAGCCCAAGATTTACCACTAAACCTCTGTTATGTATGGTTATCATTATCACAATAATAAACTAAAGAAAGAGAAAATTAATAAAAAAACAACGACAACATACCGTTTCCTGATTTTCTTTGAAAAATTGAGCGTACTTGTACTTACTAAAAGCCGTCATTCATGAATCATGATTTACATATTTTTGTAGCAGTAATTGCCTGAAGGCGTCGGTATGTCGTCTTAATTCTCCTCTAATATATATATTTTTTTTCTTTTCTTTCCCTCTACGTCTTCAATTCTCGGTCTATCCATTTATTCGCCTTGTAGGTTCTTCTCCGACGCTTCCGTATAATTTACTTGTTAAAGGGAAATTTGCTTGGAAAACCTTGCAATAGTAATAAATAACTACCCATGATCCTGATGTCATGATCAGTGATCAGTGATCGCAATTCGCACACATTGTCTTGTGTGGCACTATTGAACGGGAAGTTACAAAGTTACTCTCTTTTCAGTCAGTATAATTCAGGCACGGTTAAGGTTAATCCTCGCATAACTGTGTAGAAAATTTTAAAACGGGTTATCTTGAATGTCTTAATTACCCGCTTCACAGATTGCTAAAGATTTCGAAACTATTTTATCAAATATTCTCTGTAGAAGCCGCTCCCGTTAAACATCTCCGAAGTAGACATCTCCCATTATTCCGTCCTGCCGTTACCCGACAAAGGTCTCAGCTTTTCTCTCCTCTCTCTTCCCAGCGCTTCCGAGAATCCGAGCTCTCTGTCTCTCAAATCAAGCCGCCACACACTAATGTGAAACCCCACCTCCGTCGCAGGTAGCTAGGGTTTCTCTTCAGTGCCAGTGACAGTGCCAGATCTCCTTCTCACGCCCTAATGGGAAACTGTTGTCGCTCTCCGGCCGCAGCCGCCAGGGAAGACGTCCACACAAAAACCAAGCCGAAGCAGAAGCCCCACCAGCCCCACCACAACGGCAACAACCACGCGGGCCCTACCAGCAAGAAGCTAACCGTTCTCTCCTCCCACACGGCCGCTCCGATTGGCATCGACGAGAAGTACATCCTCGACCGAGAGCTCGGACGTGGCGAGTTCGGCATCACCTATCTATGCATCGACCGAGAATCTCGTGAACTCCTTGCGTGCAAGTCGATCTCTAAAAGAAAGCTTCGTACAGCCGTAGATGTAGAGGATGTGAGGAGAGAGGTCGCAATAATGCGCCATTTGCCTAAGAGCCCGAGCATCGTCAGCTTGAAGGAGGCGTGTGAGGATGAAGGAGCAGTGCATCTGGTAATGGAGCTGTGTGAAGGAGGTGAGCTGTTTGACCGGATTGTGGCAAGGGGGCATTACACAGAGAGAGCCGCGGCAGAGGTTACTCGAACAATAGTAGAGGTGGTGCAGCTTTGTCACAATCACGGTGTGATCCATAGAGATCTTAAGCCGGAGAACTTTCTCTTCGCAAATAAGAAGGAAAATTCACCACTTAAGGCAATTGATTTTGGGCTCTCGATTTTTTTCAAGCCTGGTATTTTTTTTAATTCTAAGAACTTATGATTTTTATGTTTGGTGAGAAATTTAGACTACATCTTACTAATAGGTTGCTTCAGTTTAGTTTGACTGTTTGTTGCTAACGTTGTTGTCGAGGGAAATTAGTAAAAGTTTGGCTTTGAGAAATTTAGACTACATTTTACGTTGTTGTTTCAAAATCCTAATTTTTAGGTTTTTGAAAATTGGAATTAGATTTCTCAAGTTGGTATAACCAGTCCAATGTGATTATTAGTTATTAGTGGAATATTAGACCATATTCAGTTAACTGTTTCTGGTGCTGAACTAGGAGCGTAGTATTAATTTTTACTAAATTTAGGTTTAAATGACAATTCAATAAGGTTTTGGAAGTTTTATTCATTTTCAAACTAAATGAATAGCGAACTACTTTGAAAATTTTCTAAACATGAGCAGGACTTACATAGTTAAGTGCTTCTTTCTTCATATTTGTTGCTAATTGAACATAAATCATGTACTTTCATGTCATTTTAGGGTTTACTAGTTAATTTGATGTCAATTGGTGGTGATTTTGATAATGATGGCACCCAATACATAAAGGATTTTTATTCAGCTCCCTTTTTTTTACATAATTTTATACAACGTCCCAACTTTTGGCAGTCAAAAGTGGAAGAAAATGAACTTTTGACTTGGGTTGGCATGTGTTGTATTAAACGCTGAAGTGGAACCATGGATATAGAGAACATACATATTCTTATTCCCCTCCTTAGGGACCTGTTATTGTATGCCATCTTCTTCTTGTTTCCCTTGTTATCATCATTCTAGACATTGGATCAGAAATAGTGAACCACATTGGTTGATTCAGTTGGTTAAGTAATGCTTGGGTTAGTATCAAAATTAGTATCTGATTTCTTCTACCTGAACATTACCCAGACCCTATGAAACCTCATCAGTATCAGAACCGAATGATCAGCCTCAGCTTGAGTTCAAGTGCTATATTCTGTTTTGGTAAAATATTTATTGAAAATAGGTGAAAGATTCTCTGAGATAGTCGGAAGCCCCTACTACATGGCTCCGGAGGTTCTAAAAAGAAACTATGGACCAGAAATCGACATATGGAGTGCTGGTGTTATTCTCTATATACTGTTGTGTGGTGTACCTCCATTCTGGGCAGGTATGTGTAAATCACTGTTGCATAGTCTGTTATGAATTTGAATATAAATTGGATGTTTAATCAATTTAATAACTATTTTGCATTATCTGATGATATTGTAGAGACTGAGCAAGGTGTTGCGCAAGCTATCCTAAGAGGGAACATAGATTTTAAAAGGGAGCCTTGGCCCAATGTGTCAGAGAATGCTAAAGACTTGGTTCGCCGAATGTTAGAACCTGATCCTAAAGTTAGATTAACTGCTAAGCAGGTTCTGGGTATGCATCTTCCTTTCTATTGTTTAACATTAAAATTTTAGTTGTTTAGTTTAGAATCAGAACCTTGTGTGTGGAGCTTACAGACATCTTATGCAGAGCATCCTTGGCTGCAAAATGCAAAGAAAGCTCCAAATGTGCCTCTTGGAGATGTCGTGAAGTCAAGGCTCAAGCAATTTTCACGCATGAATCGATTTAAACGGAGAGCTTTACGTGTCGGTCTCTTTGCTTTTTATTTACAGAAAAAATAATTTGTTTCTTAGAATAATCTCATGCAAATTCTTAGCCAGATATTGTCTATATTTCTGAAAATGTCTAATATTGTTTTTTAGAATAATCTTGTGCATAGCATTTCTCATTATGAATGGGTTATCCTCTAGTTGTATTGTGCTGCAGTACTTCTTTTTCATGAAATTTTTGTTTATTTTTTTTAGGTTATTGCGGATCACTTGTCAGCTGAGGAAGTGGAGGATATAAAGGATATGTTTAAGTTGATGGATACCGACAATGATGGCATTGTAACATATGAAGATCTGAAGAGTGGCCTCAAAAAATTTGGTTCTCACCTTGCAGAGTCTGAGGTCCAAATGCTAATTGAGGCTGTAAGTGATTTGTTATTCTTTGACTTGTTTTAACAAAAAGTCTCTCATGCCCTAAGCCCAAATTTATGCTTGTTTCTTTGAAATTTTCTTTTTTCTCTTTGTAGCATGTACCTTTCTTGTTTTGTCACATTTTTGAAGTCTGTGTGCATATTTGCCTATGATAGCAAAACATTCAAATAGCACCTAATAATTCAATGTCAAAGATTACACTATTTATGTTGTCAGAGCCTGAATGTGACTTGCGGTTAGATGCCAATTTAGCTCCAAAATTGTCAAAATATCTTCACCTATATAAGCAAGCTCACTGATCTGCTAGTTCATTCAAGTTACCAAATTGCCCAGCTTTTGTATGGCTCTAATAAATTATTTCAAGGGAGTAGTAATCAGATTATTATTTTTATACTGAACAGGTGGATACAAATGGTAAGGGGACTCTTGACTATGGGGAGTTTTTGGCAGTGTCACTTCATCTACAGAGGATGGCGAATGATGAGCACCTGCGACGTGCCTTCTCTTACTTTGACAAGGATGGCAATGGTTTCATCGAGCCAGAGGAGCTGAAAGTTGCACTGGCTGAGGACGGAACTGCAGGTGATACCATGGATGTTGTTAATGATATTTTGCAAGAGGTTGACACTGACAAGGTGATCCCCTACCCCCCCCCCCCCCTTTATCTCTCTACACAAAACCAATTGTCATGGCAGTTATTTGTCAGTTCAGGTTCTTAAATATTAGTTTCTGGCCTAGACCATCCTCAAATCTATTTAGTTTTGTGAGCTTCTGCGTTGAACAAATTTCCACAATTTCCCATAGTAGCAATGTGTTTTGCCTAACTGTGCAGCACTCTGATCCACCAGTGCATCTTCATTTGTCCTTTATATATTTATTACGGGGGAGGGATCAAATGAGAATTGTTATTTTAACAATCTTGACAATAGGTTTTCAAATAAATCTGAAAAAAAATATTGAAAAAATTAAAATAGAAAATCATTTTGACTAATTGTTGAGCTTATAGATTAATTATGTTTCAAATTTCAATATTTCATATAATTTAATCGTCATTCCGTAGTCCATCAAGGACCATTAAATTGCAACTTCTGCAAATTGTATAATTTTTTATGGTCCTTGATGCCTATCAAATGATGTTTAAATTACATAAAGTTTGAAACACTATAACATTTGTAAGTTCAATAATCCTTTTCTATTTTTAAGATCTGTTTTCAAATTTATTTGAAATTCCATTGTCAAGATTGTCAAAATAACCATTGTCAAGTGATCCCTTCCCATGTATTGAATCATTAATTTCTGTCAGATATTTTATCTATTGTTGATCATCTATAGGATGGGAAAATTAGCTATGATGAATTTGTAGCAATGATGAAAACGGGAACAGACTGGAGAAAGGCATCACGGCATTACTCTAGAGGCAGATTTAACAGTCTCAGCATGACCCTCATTAAGGATGGGTCCCTAAAGCTGGGTGAGCCTTTGGTGGCCCCACCTAGCTCCATGCCTCAATGAAAAGTTCACTTCTTTTCTTTCACCTCATGATTATTATTTGGGCTGGGGTTCTTTAGATTAGGTTTTGAGGACCCTGCAATCTTGATTCAGCTTACCTTACCATTGTGCTGTAATTAGTTTCATTTTAGCACTATCAAGGGGATAGTTTGTCTGACTTCCCACGTGAGAATGTCAGTTTATTTGGGCTGGGGTGCTTAGGGTTGTACAATGTATGTCGGGTTTTTGTTGTAATTTCTTGCCAATGTACTGTTTTGCTTAAGCGTGTTCAATGCTTAATTTAATTGAGTTGTTGTTGCCTAAGTTTTCTCTATGCACTATGTTAAACAAATAGTTCGTGCTTGCTGAGTAATCAGGCTCGTCTTTGAATAATCTGTCAGGTGATACTCACAATCTGATAACTTTACTTACATTTGCATGATTGGATTTGTACATGGGTGATAAATATTTGTTCAACTAAATTATTGGGGGTGACATACGGATATCTTTTGATGACTTCTTTATTAAATTTATATTTGATTCTTGTTGGATCTGAAAGCAAATTTTGTTTTGAGGACTTGACAGAAAAAAATTATCGAACATACTGATTATATTTGTAGCTCTTCCATTACATGTCATATGTGGTCAAGATTAATAGAATTGATTCGAATCATATAATTTAGTATACTTGGCGTTCTGAAATATTTTATTGTTGTATTATAATACATGTCAACAAACATGTATATATTATTTTAAGGATTTGAAGTAAATAGATGTGAGATTTTCAACTTAATGATTGGAATATGCATGTCTTAAATTTCTTAGTGTATGCGGATATAGATAAATGGCTTTGCAATTTCTTACGAATTTAGATTTGGATCGTCGCTATTTATTTTATGTGAATCCAATCCACTGACAGCCTCGTCTTTTGGTGAACATTTTTAGTTGGTAGCACGAGTTGGAATCATTAAAAGATGCAACCGGGCTTTATGCTACTTAGTTTATATTAAATCAATCATTATGCACCTCATATTTAACTGAAGTATACCCAGTTACGAAAAGACTGCACGCACTACCATAATACATGTAAATGTGTAATGATAAAATGATTAAATGACTAACCATAGCTTATTATAGAGGGACGCCTAAGTACAATTATTCATCTAAATTGTACTTCTTCTCTCTTCCCAATTCACCTTCTGAAGTGTTAGTGCCATTGGCATAAGCTATTATTATTATCTCGAGGGATGAGTGGTAAAGTGTTTATCCTTGACTTTAACATTGTTCATATCTGAATCATATATGCTTATACTTAATATATGCAATGAGCTTATTATTTCTATGTGATGATGTAAAATTTCAAGATAAATATTTTGTCAAATAAGTGAACTATAATTTTCATTATATAGGTAAACTATACTTTTCATATATAAGTAAAATATACTTTTCATTATATATGAAAAAATATATTTTGACAAATAAGTAAAAATGTAATATATAAGTAGAAATATTTGAAAATATTTTGTCAAATAAGTGAACTATAAATAATTTGTCAAATAAGTGAACTATAATTTTCATTATATAAGTAAACTATACTTTTCATTATATAAGTAAAATATACTTTCCATTATGTAAGTAAAATATACTTTTCATTATATAAGAAAAAATATATTTTGACAAATAAGTATAAATGTACTTTTCATTATATAAGTAGAAATATTTGAAAATATTTTATTTTTTATTATAGTAAAATATAAAAATTTGAGTTGTGTTATGATGCTTCATGATGCACAGTGGGGATGGTATTTCGGACTCAAATCTTTAATTTTAAATTGGATATGACCGATATGAACCATTCAATCTAATCTCCATATGAAAAATATATTAGCAAACTAAATTTTATATTTTTTTAAAATTGTTTATGCATTTCTTTGGATGGGGAGAAAATGTCTTGATGTAAGAATTTTGGTTCGTCCAAAAATAACGATTTTCTTCCCATTCACAAAATATAAAATTTGGTTGCTAATATATTTTTTATATGGAGATTAGATTGAACGGTTCAAATTAGTCATATATTTTAAAATTAGAGATTTGAGTCTGAAGCACCGCCCCCACCGTGCATCATGAAGCACCATAACACAATCATAATTTTTTTGTTGTTATATGACTATTTTGCCAGTAAAATCCGAAAACGTCTTTATCACTGCTTCTACAAATAATAATTTATTCAACACTGACTTAGAAACTTTAAATATGAACTAGCAAATTTACCCGCTCTCACGTGCGGATCCTTATGTTTATAATATCTATCATCAACAATCAATATTTTAAAAGTAGAAAAGTGCATAAGTAATATGTATATAGTTGGTTTTTATTTTATGTCATTTTTTAGAAGGCTTATTAGAAGTACAAAGTTGTATTAATAGACCAAGCATTTAACAGAAATAAACTTTGTGATATTCATTATTTTTTTAATATAGTAAGATGCCATATCGCTAGACTTTTAAGTATGTCTGTTTAAAAAATAAAAAAAATGGAGAGGACAAAATAATGGAGAATCAATCATATCTGTTATTTTTATTATAGTTTTTAATTTCAACCACACAAATAAATAGATGTTATTTTGATCAATAAAAAAGTTTCTTAAAATCATTGGACTCTTCATTCATTAGCTAATTTTTAATATAGTAAAATAATATAAATGATGACATTAGCTAATTTTTAATATAGTAAAATAATATAAATGATGACATGTAACTTTGATTGTTTTAATTTTCACTATGTCAAGTTCTAATTCTGGCTCAGTTCTAGTCCTAACTTCTTGTCTTCACTTGGGCCCAGTTCTGGTGCTGACCTCTTGGGTTTACTTAGGTCCAGTTCTAGTGCCAAACTTTTAGTGGACTAAGGCCCAGTTTTATGGATACAATTGTTAAGAACCTAACATCTAAAATTCTAGCACTTCTATTTCCTTTTTCTCAAGAATCAGTTCGATTCAGCATCTTCCTATAATTGTCAGCAGAGCAGGGGCGAGCCCTATTGTCGAGTGGCCCTATAGTAATATAGCAGTAGAACGAGCCCAAGATATGAGCGTAAGGATTTGACACTGGATGACTTTTTATTCTTGCAAGCTTCCAACAAAAAACCACTCGTGCCGTCGTGCGTGCAAACCGGATAAGGCAAAGAATCCAGTTTTTGTATTGCCTTTTCATTTCTCAATTTAATCCAAACCAAACAGACGGATTACAAAGACCTCAGTACGTAGTACTTAATAATTAATAAGAGAAACTTGTATCATGTTCGAAGATTAATGGAGATGTGTGTTATTAAGTATTTCATTTGTTTCTATTAAAAAGAGAACTGATATACACATATCAAAATCGGTATGAATTTTATTATTCATATTAAATGAGTTATTATTTATATCAGTGATTTTATTATACAATACATTTTATATTGTATATTTATGTGATTAATAGCTCATTTAACATAGATAGTAAAGCCTATATCAATTTTAGTATCATTTTTTATATGTGTATCAACTTTATTTTCAAAATATCACATTAGTAGTCGAATTAGCCTAGCCTCAAATTTATCACTCAAAAGTCAAAAATATCGAATTGCCCTTCTAAAAGATAAGAATATTTTAAGAAAATAATAGCAAGGGTAATTCAAGAATGTGTCTTTCAACTTTTTTTATAGTATCTTTAACTCTCAGAATACTTATTTTTGAAAATATTATTTAAATTAAAAAAATAAAATGACATGTATGTTCTTATTTTTTTCTTTAAATAGAGATGAATCAAACTTCTGATTTTTTTTTAGAGATAGATGATCTAACTCTTAAATTTTAATTTGTGTTCATGAAAATTTTGAACTCATGACTTTTTGGTGGTCATCCTAACTAACTATCACTTGAGATACTAGATCATTTGTGAATCAAAATTTTAATAAATTCTTTTTTCTCAAATAATTAAAAGTTTAATAATTTTATGATGAATAATTAGTCCATTACTAAATTTATTCAAAATTAATACACATCTTATCTAAATAATTAGCAAAACATGTACAATTTAATTTATTATAATTTAAATATTTTTGCAAAATAGGAATCGTAAATTGAATTAAGTTATCACAAAAGAATAACAATAATAAATAATATTTCCCATCATAATTATAAATTGTGTCGGCCATCTTTGCTTTCTCTCTTCTTTTTGTTTTCTTAGGCAGGGTTATAAATGAGTCAAGCCAAGTCGAGTTGGATCAAGTCCGTGTTCAACTCATTAGTTTAGCGAGCTGAGCCGACCTAATTCGTTAAATATTTCTAAATCAAACATATTGACTTGTTATCAGCGCGTTAAAGTAATGAGCGAGCCAAACTGACTCGTTAGCTTGTTTAATAATTAATAATATTTAACAGAAAATATATATAAAAATTAACGAATATATATATATATATATATAAATTAACGAATATATATATATATATATATATATATATATAAAAGATACCGTGAGCTTAACTCAAAAAGTATATCAAATCATCTCCAAATTTTAATGTATCATCCTCATTAAATTCTTTATATGAAAATCTTATGAGATGCAAAAATTTAGAGTGTTTTGAGAGCTGAATTTCAAAAATTAAAAACCATGACTTAAAAAGCTCAAAACACTCTAAATTTTTGCATCCCATAAGATTTTCATATAAAGAATTTAATGAGCATGATAAATTAAAATTTGGAGATGATTTGATATAATTTTTGAGTTAAACTCACAGTATCTTTATACTATATATATATATATATCATATAATATTTTCTTACAAATCATAATATAATTTATATAATATACTAAAAATCATAATATAATAATAAAAAAACATAATTTAACGAGCCATACAAACTTAAAAAACCAAATCAGATCAAGCTCAAACTTAATTTGTTAATTTAACGAACGAACTAAATTTGACAATCTCAAACTAATAAAAAGATTTTTTTTGCCACCCTATTCTAATCTACTAGACTATCTGCAAAATGAATTTGAATACTAACTCCTCGAATCATTAAATAAAAATGAGCTAAATTCTAAATATTGGATGAATGAAGAATAATAACTTTTTGAGTTAGCCATTATTTTTATTATTATTCTATATTTGAATGAGAAAATATCTCTTAAAAAATATTGAGTTAGTGGCTATTCTACTAATCCAACAAAAAAATTATTTAGCTACTACTTTAAATCTTGAGTTAATGACCATTCTTGTGAAACCTCGTAACTTTTAAAAAAAATAATAAAATCAATAAATATAATGGTGATGATAATTAATAAATTAAAGGCACGTTGAATTTAATAAGTATAGATTTAAGGGTTTAATTAAAGAATGAAATCCAAAGATCAAATTAAATTTATGAAACTTTAAATAAGTTGATTTCAAAGTTAACAGTGCAAGAATATATGATGAAATTACATTACGATGAATAAAATTAATGAATGTCGGATATAAATCCGAATTTTTAATAAATGAGAGTTGAGCTCAAATTAACAACGATTGACTTAAGAAATTTATAATAATATCCATGACGAGGGTAATGATGATTCACAGTTTAAAAGACATTAAAATTAAATTATTTGATACGATAAAAATGTAAGAATCAAATTGGTCCTGAAAAGTAATTTCATTCAAACGATTAAAAGAGAGAATAAATCGGACGCGCGAATGGTCGCACAAATTCGATAATAGAAAATCTGACCGGTCTCAAAGTCAACATTTCTCTCTCTCCCTTTCTCTTCTTTATTTTCCTCTCTCTCTCTCTCTCTTTTTCTCTCTTCCCGTGACTTGTCCCCCCTCCTTTTTCTTTTTTTTCCTTTCTTTTTCCTCTTCTGGCGACAACTACTCCTTTCTACATATTTTCCCCCCAGCGCCATGGATAGCCTCCTTGGCCGGCTTCCCCTCCTCTCTCCATCTTTTGTCTCTTTCATCGCCCTCGCTCTCATCCCGCTGGCAACATGCCTTGGCCCCACCAGGCTCATGCACCGCCTCCCCTCGTCAGCGTCGCAGGCCCTATCCCTCGCTTCCAGGGCTTTGTCTTGGCCGCCGCTGACCACCCTTGTTGCTGCCCTGAGCCAAGCCGGGCGCAATCCAGACCGACCTCCTTATTTTGGCTACTTCAGGCTAGATCGGTAACGTTTTCCTCTTACTCCTCCGGCCGTGTGGGCCGTGTACCGAGCTGAGCTAGTGCTTTGCCGTTCTTGTGCGATTTTGTCTGTTTGCTACCTTTTGCTTGAGGGATTGAGTATTGTTACCAACTGTTTTTGTTGTTGCTGTTTTGATTCTGGTACATGGGGTTGGGCTGGTTCGGTTAGTACCATTTGGCAATTTAATTTAAGCCCTTGGTACACTGGTACCAATCGGTACCAGAGAAGTGAGGGCTTGGATCGTTGATTTTGTTATGTGTCTTGGGTTGCTTTGCTTGTGCCGCTTGTTGCTTGCTATGTCTGTTTCTTGCCTTTGTTAGTGTTGTGCTTTGGTACAATGTTACTAATTGGTACCATTGATGCATGGCTCGTGCCATTCGGCTGGTTGTGATTGTTGTTGCCTGTTATTATGCCTTGTTCTAAATGCCTTGTGTGCTTTGGTACACTGGTACCATTCGGTACCAGTGAAGCGAAGACTTGGCCCCAGCCTTCTTGTATTTCTTTGGCCAGCTGTACTTATTGTGTGTTGATTTCATTTCTTATGGCTGGTTTGGCTTGTGCCGACCTTGCCCTTTTGCTGCTTGCTCAAATGTGTGATGATTCAATTTTGGTGTTGTTCTATCATGAACTGGGATATTAGGCTAGTTATTGAACCCCTCTTTGCTGTTGATTTTGGTATGGTGCACTTTATCAGGGACCAAATTGTGAAAATCATGAAGTTAAGGGTCAAAATGAACTTTTGTGGTAATAACCCCTTTATTTTTTTTGGGGGTTATATGCGCAAAATAAACCTGAACGGATAATTATAAATACAGAAAATAAATTGATCTTAACTAAGTGGGACGAAAGGTTAATTTAGATAAAGTGTAATTAATTAATTAGCGAGTGCCGTAAACTAAAACGTGTGCGACTAATAATTAATTAATACTTAAAGATAAAAATGGGAGATGATTACATGATCTGCCTCAATAATGAAAATCCGAACAGATACAGTGGTTTCGGAGGCAGCCTATGATCCCAAACACATTAAAATACCAACACATTTAATTAAATAAAAACGTTTAATTTAAATTTAAGTTTAATTGAACTTAATTTCTTTCATTTAATTTTTATTTTTATTTTAATTCTAGTTTTATATAGTATAATTTCTAATTAATGAAAATAATATTAAAATATGAAATGAGATATAATTAGAGAATATGATATAAATAATTAGGGGTTATAAAATAATAAATAAAGTATAATAATAATTTATAATATAAAATATATATTAATCAATTTCTCTATTTTAATAATTGAATAACATTAATTAATATATATAAATACCTATTAATCAATTTCTCTATTTAATAATAGAATAATATTAATAAATATATAAATATATAACTATATATTAATCAATTTCTCTTATTCTAGATAATTAATTATCCTAATTATAATTAAATTAATTAAGTGATAATATTAAGCCAACTTAATTAATCTAAATAAATTAAGTTAGTTACGTTAATCAAAATAAATATAATCTTAAAACACAAACTTAAATAATGATAATTTCAATTGAGGGTCCGGTATACCCTGACCAAACCAGACCCAATGTGATTAGGATACTCGTCAATTTAATCTATTTTGACTTCATAGGTTCTCAAATTTTATCTTGACGAGCCGATCAACGAGTACACTCAGGATGAGATGACTGACGAGATCGTGAGCATCACCGGAGACTAATCAACTTGACGCTACCGACCTGATCGAATTATTCTCAGGTATAGTTTCCTGGGATTTGATTTCCTTTCTTCAGAAATAGGAACCCAAACCGAAAATAAAACCGTTTTTAAAATAAATCTAAATTGCGGTGTTTTCTGACCAAACATCATTAGGGGCTTAATCTGACCTGTCATATGCATCCGGTAAATTGACCAGCATATTCGAGACATACCCGCATTCGCATGCCATATCATATCATGCTGCATGTAGACAGGATAGGAGTAGGACTCGGAAAATAGTCCCGAGATAGGATTAAGTTAGAGTTAAATAAATAAAATTATAGATTATAATTCGTAGATTAATATAATTAATATCATTGATTATTAATTAAGTTAGGCAATTAATCATGCAAAATGCATGGAAGTGCTGAGAGGCGGGCCGGGTGATCTCAGTCTGAGGTTGTCTTGTATAACCAGACCAACGGGTTACAATCCCCTTGGTCTGTATATACACTGCGCACCTTTGATTGTCGGTTATCCACCGACCCCGTCATTTGGCGGGTTCGGCCGTGCCAGAGTGTTTTTCTTTTGATCAATATTATATATTTACTATTCTTAATATGATTAAGATTTTTAATTCAAATTTGAGCGATTAGGATACCATGTCTTTCAGTGTTTAGTGTGGGCGTCCATATCAGAGTCTGGATTCTACCATGTTTTGTTATTTCTCGGGATGCGATCCTCTGGCCCTTAGTTGGTACAGTGTAAGCTCCCATTTGTATCATATGTCATTTTATTATTTCTCGGGATGCGGTCCTCTGGCCCCTGGTTGGTACAGTGTAGGCTCCCGTTTGGGATGCGGTCCTCTGGCCCCAGGTTGGTACAATGTAGGCTCCCATCTGTATTATATTTCATTTTATCATTATTTTCTCGGGATGCGGTCCGCTGGCCCCTAGTTGGTACAGTGTAGGCTCCCATTTGCATTAGTTTCCGATTTGTTATTTCCTGGGTAGTTATCTCCTTTTGACGATATGACAACTGAAAGCATAACTTCTTAATCCATTTTGTTTTATTATATTATTAATATTCTGTGAGGTGGATCATCAAATTCAGAATACCGAGTACTTGCTTTTAGCCGTCACTCTCCTAGCCGTCACTCTCCTAGGGTATTCAGGGCATTGGCGCCCGCTTACTCGAAAATCCTAAGTTTGTAAGTTGGGCCCGAATACGTGCCCGCTTAGGTAAGTCACAAGTCCAGGGCCCGATCACGTGCCCGCTTGTGGATGGACTGATGATCTGTAACTGGGTTATATATATTCGGGTGTTTGAATTTTTTTCGTACTTTATATTTTATATTATATTAGTATTTCCATAGATTTCCTATTTCGGGTTTTATTTGTCATTTCATGTCATTCATATAAGTGTTTTCTCAAACGTGCATAAAGTTTTATTGTACTTTCATATATTTATTTGCATGTAAAATATAGTATCGGTATTTGGGTCCAGTATAGGAAAGAAGATCAAATCTTAAGGCTGGATCTAAATCCGTACTGAGTATTTTTTTTTAAATTACTCATGTTTTCACGATGGTTGTGGGATCCAGGTATTTCAGGTTCGGGATTTTTCTTGGAGCGAGTGCTAGGGACAGTCCTGCGCGATGACAGAGATGCTTCGCTGCATTTGCATGTGAGCCGGGTAGTTGGATAGGATCCATCGGGTTTTGAGTTTTATTTCTTTCTTTTGGGTTTTTATTTGAGAGATTTGCTGCTCATTCCGATGGAGCTAGCCCCTCCTATGCAGGCGTTGTATACTCTTTGTTCATTCTGGACTATATGGTCTTGTATTTATATTTATTATTATTTTATTTATTCTGAGATTTTTCTTATTTTATTCATTTAGCCTTTCGTACGCGCGTCTCGTCGCGCGTGCGTGGCGGAATTAATCTGTTAGTTTATAATAATCTTGAAGTCAATAATACGATAAATTGGTTATATAAAGCTTTGTTCATGAATTGGATATTTAAACGATATTTTGTTTCCTTGAGTATTATTGAATTTATGAATCATTCTGAGTTCATGATTGGAATTGTGAAACTTTATAATATAGAATATACTCTTAAAAGTCACTAACCAAGGTAATTAGCAGAAACACTAATTAACCATTATCAGATTAGTATGTGGATTAAATGATGATTAACTTTTACAGACCATACACAAAGAGTTATCATTTTAATCACATAGATAGATGTTCTAGGAACATCATATTTGATAGACCCCGAATGAAACATTAAATGGAATTGTGTTCGTGTCATTAATGTTTTCGTTCAGTATTAAATTCTAAAGTATGAGGTATTCATCTTTCCAACATAAGATATGTATGTGTGTGATTTCTACCAAACGTTATCCGTAAAAGGTGGCTCTAAAGGTAGCTCTTCGGTATACATAACTTATGCGGATGAAGAGATGGTTTGCCAAAAGTACTATTGTTCCTCGTATTTCTATACGAGTTATAGCATCACTGGGCCCCTTGATAGAGTAAGATTATCTGCTAGCAGTATAATTACAAGAGTAATTATATTTGATAATTTACTCAGGATCAAGAAAAGATTAAGTTTACAAGGATGACACATACCTACCTTGAAACTGATCTGATAGGTATGAGACAAAAAAATTGAACACAAGTAAATAGTTTACTGGATCATGATATTGTACAGTACATCATCATCTGTGTAATTGGATGGTCATAGTGCATTCTGCGAGATGCCTCCTATGATTATAGAAGTTAAAACAGTTTTAAATTTATTTACCAACATAACACGGATCTTATCGGGTCACACCGTATAGGAGTTAATCGGAGAATCTTATTGATTAATTATAAATTATTTATAATTAATAATAAGATGATTATAATTAATTAGATATGATATAATTATATTTGTCATAGAGATGACAAGAAGCAAAAATCAGATTGAATTTATAACGTGTTGGACACGTCGTATAAATTCGCCGAAACAACAACCGAGAAAAATATAATTGTACATGACAATTATATATATTTGATTTGGATTTTAAATGTTAATTATGGATTTGAATTATGAGCCAAAAGCCCATTAATAATTAAAGCCTTAATTAATAATTAAAACCCAAAATCCGAAAAGCCCAAAATCTGAAAAGCCCAAAAAGGCCCAAAATAGCCCAATGACAAACTTATAAATTTGGACCTTATATGACATCATATATGATATCATCCATGACATTATCTTCAAAGGTATTTTGGTAATTTGGCAATCTTAAATTTGGCTATAAATAGAGGGGTGGGATGAGAGAGAAAGACACCCCAAAATCAGTTCTACTTTCTCTCTCTCTCGGTATACGGTTGTTTCAGAATTCATGGGATCGATGTATAGTGTTTTTACGAAAGTTACGGTATTTCTGCACATTTGTGAAACAGAATTACTGCGAGTCGTGAATAATACTATTTCTTCTTTTTCTCGGGTGAATAGTGTTTTTGCGAGAAACCGCGGTTTACGGTATTTCTGGCAAAAGAAATAAGCCGCTCTCTGGTTAGTCCTGGTGGATAACCTACAGAGGCATCAGACGTTTGGTGCTCCGAGACAAGTCGATTTTCATTCCAATTGAAATTTGGAAGCGAGGTATAACATCTTATATTAATCTATTTAATTGTTAAGTAGATTAATATTTTAGAAATCAATCATGGAGTAGATCAATAAAGGTTTAAAGAGGTGTGTATCTCTCGGTAATCATCCGACACATCACTTTAACCCTAAGCTTAAGTTAGAAGTAAAATAATATTTTACCGTCTTTTGTAAAGGATTAAATGTCTGTAACTCTCGGTTATTATCCGACATACTTTAATCCCTAACTTAAGTAGAAGTAAAATTTTTGTTCTACGGTCTTTCCGCAGCTTGAGCATTAACGAGATTTGGGCATTCCAAAACCCAACATAATCACCCCTAATTCGTTCAATTTATTCTGGGGTGTGACAATTCTCACTAACCCACCCCTCTTAAACACAAATTAACAGTAACGCGTATTAATTCTAGGCTCCTAGTAGAGGCGACAGGGGGGCGGGTTGGGCGGGTTCGAGTTGGGTCGGGTCAATTTGACTCAGTAAGATTATCGGGTCACGGGTCTAGTCGGGTCGGGTATCAGGTTTTTTAGTGTCGGGTCGTTTCAGGTTTCGGGTCGTATCAGATCGGGTCGGATCGGTTATCGGGTCATCTAATATCGGGTCATTTCGGATTTCGGGTCGTATTAGGTCGGGTCGGTTATCGGGTCATCTAGTGTCGGGTTATTTTGGGTTTCGGGTCATCTCAGGTCGGGTCGGGTCAGTTATCGGGTCATTTCGGGTTTCAGATCGTATCAAGTCAGGTCGGGTTGGTTATCGGGTCATCTAGTATCGGATTATTTCAGGTTTTGAATCATATCGGACTAGATCGGATCAGATTTCACCATTTATGTGTCTGATCTAGTCAGGTCGAATGAATCAGATCACATTGAATTTCTAAGTGATACATATTTGAGTCATGCAGGTTTCACCTTAATTTCAATTGAATTAAATTCTTTTGTATTTATCTCCTCAATGAGATTCATCGTAATCTATACGATACAAATTTCATTTGAAATATATGTTGAATTATTGATAGAAAAATATTTGATAGATATTATAGTTAATATTATAATTAATACTAACTTTATTATTTAAATTAAATAAGTTAATATTCATAATAATAATTAAATTATTCAACTTATTTGACATTTGCACGGGACCCACAGATGTCACGTCTAAGTCTCGAAGAGCGTGGGCTAGAGTCTGGAGATAATATTTTCTTAATTCATTCAAGGTCTAACCATAATTATGAAAATTTTACTGTCATATCATATAAGGTCGGGTCGAGCCGGGTATCGGGTCATTTAGTGTAAGGTCATTTCGGATTTCGGGTCATATCAGGTCGGGTCGGGTATCGGGTCATCTAGTATCGGGTTATTTTGGGTTTCAGGTCGTATCAGGTCGGGTTGGGTCGGGTATCGGGTCATCTAGTGTTGGGTCATTTCGGGTTTCGGGTCGTATCAGGTCGGGTCAGGTCGAATATCGGGTCGTTCAGTGTCGCATTATTTTGAATTATGGGTCGTATCGGGTCAGGGCGGGTCGGACGGTTTCTCAGGTCGGATCGAGTTTTGCCACCTCTAGCTCCTAGCCACCACCCCACCCCCAACATGGTTGCAACCATAGTAACAAGATTCGCGAATTATTTGCGAATAATTCATTTTTCACCCATAGTCGGATATTTCATGAATAATTTGTCAGTTTAATATACAGTGTATTTTTTTTAGTCAAAAAAATGATTTATTCGCGAATTATTCGGCCAAAAAATACATTATATATTATTTTATATGAAATTTTATAATATTTAATATATTTTTAATATTTTATCATTATAATATATATTTTATTTATATTATATGAAACAAACTATTTCTAAATTATACTCGTATTATATCCGAACGTCAAATTTTTAACCTCAGAATATTTCTAAAATCACAAACTTATGTTGCAACCAGGTTTTCCATGAAAGCGACCGGAGATCAGACGTTTCTCACCTGGTCAGAAAACGAAGCATCTGCATCTCACTCAATTGGCAGTGGTGGCCACTTCGAGATCTCTAGAGTGCTAAATGGCTGCGGTTGCTGCGGTATAGCCGCAACGCATAGCAGCCAAAATGAAAAAGCCAACACCATAAAACGGCTGTCTCCTTTCTGTACCTCCTATTTTTCTTTCCCTACATATTCACTGTAATAGGTTGATTTTATTCTCACTACCGACCAGTTACACAAAAACTACAGGAAATCCTGTTTGAACACGTGTCGACCGCCATGTGAGGCCCTTGGCTGTTCAGTGTTCACAGAATCACAGCTCACGCGGACCAGCACAAACGCCATGATATGGGATGCTAAAGCTTCAAAAGGTTTTGTTGAAAAAAAAAAGCATAAATTAATTCCTTGTTTCTTTTTCTATTCTTTTTTTATTTGGAGATAAACGATGCTTCATTATCTGGATAACCTCCAGATGACCAGGCGGCATCTCCCTCTGCACAAAATATCAACGCATAATTAATTAGTAGAATTGCGGCTGCCTGTCTTCATTAATTAGGCGGAATTTGAACTCAATTTTAGAGATTAAAAAATTATAAACATATTAGACATTCCGTTTCAAATTTTAAAAAGTTAAAATTATAAAATTATCATAATTATATTATAAATAATATAAATATTTAACAGATATATTGATTTTTAAAGCATCAGGATGGGCTGGAGCCCACCTTAGCCCTTAAGAGCTCCGCCTCTACACAAATGAATTTAATTTTATATTGTTAGGTGTCGTTGGAGTTTAGTAACGAACTATAACTTAACTTCACTTAAAAATTAAATGTGTTTATCGAAAAAAAAAGAAAAGAAAATAATAATTGGATTTGAAGGGTCTGGAATCGCCACTTTGATTACAGTATATCATATATTCATATTTTTCATATACAAGTCCACGATTAATATTTATATTACATCCTTTATCCAAATTATTGTTTCAACTTTACTCAGAGACGGTCGGCACCAACTTATATGTTGCAAATTAATTTTTCTATATTTTTCACGGATAACATTTATAATGTGATAAACACAACTATACAATGGTATAAACTATGCAATTATGTCAGATCTACTTACGTGGATTTCGGATAACCTCTCACATGAAGAGCATTAGTTTTACCATAATTAGATCAAGACTGATTCTCATATATTATACATGTTGTTATTACAAATTTCTAAATCAATTAATGGTAGATTGCTATATAACTATTGCAAGAAGGGATTGTTGGCGCGAAAGCAATCCAAAATAAAACAATAATCACCGCAAAGAGGATAATCTCACACACAAGTTGGATCGCGAAACTGACGAAGCATAACAATGGTTCTAATGCTACACTAGTCGAAAATTAGAGAACAAAAGAGAAGAGAGAGTGTTTTGTCGAGAATCATTTATCTCATTTTTAATTTCTGAGTTTACTTATTGAGTCTTTACAAATTTTACAAATAAACCATATAAATTTCAGATATTACAAATGCAATAAATAACAAAAATATGGAATACAAGAGGAATGAGTAAGGACTCAACAGGGATGAACAAAAATATTAAAAATAGAATTAATGGCAGTTTAAGGATAAAATGTCAGTAGAAAGCAGATATTACTGCAAATGACAAAATATGTGGATCATATATGGTACGACGATGTAAAAATATTTCCACTCCTGGATTTTCTGCTCACCCTTTACTCAATATATTTGATAATAGTCTCAATTCTAAAGTCTAATTCGAAGGGACCAAAATTAATTAGATATGCGAAGTTGGTACAATTATGAATACTTCTTGCACATTTGAAAGGCCCGGTTTCTTACATCTAAAAATAAGAAAATACGAACTTGCTTGATAACGCGCGAGTTGAATCGACGACATTTTTTGTGTATTTTGATGCGTTCCCATTTATAAATATTTAATTAATGCAGAATTAGATGAGATGAGATGAGATGTGTTGAAACTACAAGCATTAATTTTAAAATTAATTTCTGCATGGGCAGATTTTTTTCTGTTGACTTAATGTACAATGCTTATCTCAAATATCTGGAAAAAATGCAAGATACGTAGGCGTTTTTATTATTTAATTCCTTGATTTTTCTTTTGCGAATTAATTCCTTGATTCTACTCTGATGCTTCCTATATATGTATGTACCATATTGATCCAAATATTTTATCACATGCTAATTTTCGTCAAAAGAATCGACCGTGCATGATGAATAAATTCTCTATAAAATAGAGGAAGAAAAGTACAATTTGGAAGTTTGGAGCTAAGCTAGATCAATCAATTGCGGTCTTTAAAAGTAAAAATAAGAAGAAAATTTTCATTACCTAGCTAGCTGGTGGCAGCCTATAACTAGTCTTTACGTTAAAAAAAATTTTCGGAATTCAAAAGTGTATGCTAGCTGACACATATGTCTACAAATTAGTTATGTTAATTTCTACCGTATATTTAGCAAATAATTCATATGCACAGTATGCGTGGGCACCCACACAAAATGAACCATACAAACATAATTAACGGGACACTTTTTGAAATAAAAAAATAATAATTGTGACAATATGGTTCTTTAAAACTAATTGTTTTTTTAAATCTCTTCACTAATGCTAAAATATTTATGATGAAGTATATTGTCACAAATTATAAAATATTTTAGTGATCATTTTTTTATAACAATTGAGAAATTTATTTATGTCAAAAAAAATTTGTCACGATTGAATTTTTTTTTCTTGTGAACTATTATTATCACAATTATTATTATAAGTATTACTTTATTAGTAGAGAACACTATATAATAATTGGCTCGTATTAGTAACGACCAGCGACAGAAAAAATTCATCACAAAATTATTTTTGTGATAAAATTTGACGCTTTAAGTGATGAATTTGTTCTTTATAAAGACCTTTAGATTCTTTTATCAAAATTGGTTCTTAAAGATTCAAAAATACTGACTTGATCTTTAAAGTATCTAAAATATTATTTTAATCCTTAAAATTTTACTAACTTATTATTTTAATCCTTAATTTTTTATTTGTAACAAATTAAGTCTTATCGTTACCAGTGCCAAAAAATTAAATATTTGCATTGACATCCATACTTTGCAACATATCTTATAATTTGTAAAAAATATTTATAAATATCACATTAATTAATCAATATTAATGTCATACTTTTATTGTTACATTGATGCTAGTTTCAATGCTACAAATAATGCTATGATAAATGATAATATTATTTTTGAATGAATTCTAAATATAGGATCAATTTGATATAAATTAAAAAATTTAGGGACTAAAATGAAATGTTTCAATCTAAGGACCGATTTGTTAACAAAGTGATATTTTAAAGATCAAATTACTTTTGAAAACTTTGAAGATTAATTTGGTAAATTGATGATAATTAATGATCATTTATGTAATTTACTCTAATTTTTATATATCCTTATAAATTATAGTTTTGAACAACATACTAAATTAATTGATGATAAGTGAATCGCAGCGATTTTTTCTAGCGGTATTTAGCAAATTTCTTTTGGATTTTCTTTCAAAAATTTTGCTTTGTAATAAAAAAAATGGGGGCTTAATTATACCAATTATGCAAGAAAAAAACACAATAATACGTTATAATTAAGTCGGTACGTCGTTATCTTTGAGCTGATAGATTGAACTATTCATTTACCGCACGAAAGTATAAAAAATAAAGACCAAATTGAACATTCTTTTTCTTAATTTCAATTGCCTTCCGGGGGTGAGAAACTGAGACGTGACTTGTCCAGCTATCCGCTCAGGAAATCCGGGCTGTGGCTGGAGGTGCATGCATACAAAACACAAATGCAAGTCTACAACTGGAAAGGAAAAGAAAAAATGATGACAACTGGATATAAAATATGCAGTCGGCAGTGCTCTCTGCATGCAATTACGACATTATGCCATTTTAATTTAGTCACGTTTTTGTTTCCGTCACTTTCATCCCCACATTGCAATAGGAAATATGCTGTCCCCATCACTTTTAAATGCCGACTATTTCCTCTTGGTTGCAACTGGTCCGGCAATAAATTATCCTTTTAAAAAGGCTTTTTTTTTTATTTATAAATATCAAATGATATTCAAATTGCATAAAATTTGAAACTAGGATGCCAACTTTTTATCCGATCCAAAATGATCCGAGGATAAATGAATCAGTATGGATAATTTTTTCAACTCATTTAGTTATATTTTTATTGGATTTATGTTGCGAGTTAATACTAATTAAACCTTATATATATATATATAGAGTGGATAATTTTTTTCATTAAATTCTCAAAAATTTAGAAAATCAGCTTATATATTCAATACTTGAACATCATTTTAAAAAATTAAAAACGGTGACTTAAAAAGCTCAAAACGCTCCAAATTTTTGCATCCCATGAGATTTTTATATAAAGAATTTAATGAGAATGATAAATTAAAATTTCGAGATGATTTAATATGTTTTTTGAGTTAAGCTCACGGAAGGCCTCCGAGTTAATACTAATTAATATATATATATATATATATATATATATATATATATATATATATATAGGGGTGTCAATTATTGATCTCACCCGAACATAAATGAGTCGGATATGAGTTTAATATTTTTGACCCGAATCAGGTCGGGTCGGGTTCGGATCAACTCGATCCGACCCCATTAATTATTTTTTGAAGTAATTTTACGATTTAGTACTAGTTAAAGTTTAAATATACACTAATTATAAATAAATTAATATTTAATTACTTAAAATTATAAAAAAAATACTTAATTATTTTACACAGGTCGGATGGTCGACCCGTGATCTGATCGGGTCAGGTATGGGTCAAAAAATTTTGACCCGAATTTAAACGGGTCAGATCAAAAAATGACTCGATCTGAACCCAACCCGACCCATTGACACCCTTATATACACACTAATTAACATAATTATATATTTATCATCATTAAGTTACTTAAAAATATAAAAAAAATAATTAATAGATACTTAATCACTTTACTCATATTAGATTGACCTATAACCTGATTGGATCAGGTCAAAGAAAATATGGCCCAATATAAACGGGTCAAGTCAAAGAAAATATGACCCAATAAAAATAGGACAAGTCAAGAAATAATAAAATAATATTGACTTGATCTGACCAGTTGACACCCTTACTTGAAACACAAGTAATCCATAAGTTTAAGATTATCCTTACAAGGTTTTCTTTTTAATTTTTTTTTATAAATTTATATGAAATTAGTTGTTGAAATTATCAAATTAGTTAGTTGTCAAGGAATTCACACTCATTCTATTTAAGATTTTTCAATCATATTTTATCAGGACTTTTATTAATATATCATATACAAGCTTTTAAAAAAATAGAACTAAAACTTCATTTAAACCGCTAAGACATATTTTATACGCTATGACATTATTATTATTTTTTTGAAAAATTGTACATAACGAATTTTATACGTTTTAACTTGAATTAAACCGTTAAATTTAGGAGCTGTTAAAATTATTTTCTATAGTTCGGGAAATTTATAAGCAACTATAATTTCACATATTCAACCTCTATAATCATGTGATCTCTCAAATAGTTCTCTCTCCTCTAAACTAAATAATTACACGATAAGTAGCCCATTTTCTTCTCGATCAATTCACTTGCTAAAAACCTTCTTTGTAGTGCCTCACAACGAGTCCTCCCCTTCTGAATTTATTAAATATTTAAATTAAGTTAACAAAAAAATATGTTAAATGCTTAAAATTCATTATGTTTTCGTGTTAACTACTTAAATTCATTTTGTTCTAACTAGGGTTGTCAATTATTTACCCGACCGATATGATCCGAAAATAAATGAGTCGGATATGGATTTAATTTTGTTGACCCGAATCGGGTCGGGTCGGGTTCGGATCAACCCGACACAACCCGATTAATTATATTTTTTGAAGTAATTTTTTATTTAGTACTAATTAAAACTTAAATATACACTAATTAATATTAATTATAAATAAATTAATATTTTATTACTTAAAATTATATAAAAATAATTAATAAATATTTAGTTATTTTACACGGGTTGGGTCGGTCGACCTATGACCCGTCGGGTCGGATATGGATCAAGATTTTTTGATCCGAATTTAATCGGATCGGGTTCGGATTGGGTAAAAAAAAAATAATATGACCCGACCCATTTACACCCCTAGTTCTAACTTTCAACTCTATTTTTTTATTTCTTTCTCAAAAATTGGATATAATCATTTAATAGAATACATTTTTTTAAATTTTTATGTTATTAATTAATTTTAATGGTTAATTTTACTCAATTTTTATAAAAATACAAATAAAATAATAAAAATTTATATATGAAAATGGGCCACTTTTGAAAAATCTAAAATAAATACATTTAAAATTCAAAACTTATCGCGAGATTTTGGTATTAAAATTTATTGAAAATGTTTGCATTTCATCTTAAGATGTACATGGCTCAAAATATATCTTATTAAGTTAAAAATTTTGATTTTATGTTGCTCAATAAATTCTTCATTTAAAAATCTTATGAAATAATTATTTTTTTCACTTTTGGAGTTTTCATATTTTCTGTTTTGAATTTTTTAAATTGACCTCTAAAATAATAATAAAATATTCAATGTGTAGAGTTTAGTAGTAGAGACATCTAAAGATTGGTTAAGGCAGGAATATCAATAACCACAAAGAGATGCAATATAAAAACATATTGCTGACTTAATGTTTAAGTTTAAGACAACGAAAGATAATTAATTTAATTTAATTTTTTATAAGAATATAATAATTAAAGTAAAAAAAAGAGAAGAAAGATCAAGCATGAAGACATAATATGTAACGGAGTTTGATCTAAATGCCGACATTTCTGAGACCCTCAACCACCACACAATTAAATTGGCCCAAAACACTAAATTAAGTATCTTAGAACTCAGTCTCTTACATGACAAATGAATTATTGAACCTAACGGTAACAAAAACGTTGGTCCCTAATATAAGAGGGTGGCTGAGCAACAAGCTAAAAAATATTAATCCTAACATGAGAAGTAGTGTTGTAAAACATATCTTGGCGGACGACTTAGCGGCCGAATAATCAGAATCGGCAAGAAAATTGACACGCATATGCCATTTGGAGGGAGTTTTGCACTGGTGAACGACTAAACAACCGACAAATTAGATTAATCATTCATTTTCTTTCTAATTAATCGTCCTGAATTTTTTTAATTTTTTATTCAGCCTATTAAAAGCAAAGCTAAGTCCAATATAAATACAATAGAATTAAAAGACATTCAAACCATCTTTTAACAAGCTATACCTGTCTCTTTCTCTTCCCACCCATATGTCTCATATGGACATCTGATTCTTTATCTTTCCGCCATAAATCAGTAGTTTGTTTCTTTCTCCTGTTTTTTTAATAATCTGTATTCATTCGGGAGTACTGTATTGACTCTTAAAAGTTGAAGTTATTATTTTATTCCCTTTTTCTATTATTTCATAAAGCTTTTTCCTAACCGTTTTAATTAACTTCTTTAAGAAAGATTTTAGTTTTTGTTTGCATGAGCAACAGTAGAAATAAAGAGATTGCATCCCTTTTATAAATTTCTTCCCAAAAAATAAAAATAATTTTGTGTATGCTCTCTTTTAATGGATGATGTTTTTATTTTAATTAATCTTTTTAGTACTATTTGAGAATACTTCAAGGCTATGTTTGTATTTGATGCAGATATTGTAGGGTCACTTTAGGTTGATCATTTTGCATGGTAGTGCAATTATGATGTAATATAATATGAACTAAGGAGCGGATACTATTATAGGAACTAAGAAATATTAGTTGATTACATCTTATTTTATGGTGCTGGTCTTCACTGCATATACAATCATAATTCTAATTATACATGATTTGCCTTGTCTTATATAGATCTTTTTTAAGTGTCAGTTTCGTTCTAATTTCATGAATCATTTAATGGTTTGAGCAAATTTTAGTTGTTATTATAATTTCATGCAACATTTTTAAATGACTCAAATTCATAATGATATATCGTTAAAATAATTTACAGAAACTTATTAATTAACTTATAAGTTATTATAGAGAAATTAAAGTCAAAAATTTTTTTTGATAAATTTCATGAGTTAAAGCATTTTTTAATATATTATAAATATTTACATATAATGTTAATGAAAACACAAAATTATCCGTAAAATTTTGGTTAATCAGTCACATACCAATTAATCACATGATGATACTCCTTCATCTGACAAGCTTATATCATTATTTACAACACTGACAAGAGATGAGTAGCAACACACTCAAAACTAAAAAGGATCACTCAAGCCTCAAGAAAGAAATAGAGAAGAAGAGATAATCACACAGTATTAAATTAGGAGAATTGAGATAATCACACATTTTAAACTCAATTTACCTTAATCAATTCAACTAAGTTTTAGTCTAATGAAATCTTAATTTAGTTTTTGCATTCAATCTTTAGACTTGGTCTTTTGTGCATTCATTCGTTTTACATTTAAGAATATTTGTACATAAAAAAAGTTTATTTAAAAAAAAATCAAGATAAATACTTAGAAAGTTATAAAAATAAAAAATTGAATTCAATAAGATTTTGGTAATAATTTATAAAGCAACACAATTTTAAATTTCGCACATAATAAGATATATATATATATAATTAGGATATGGTGTTTTGCAAAGTACAAAAGTTTTGTATGTTTTGCGCTCTATTTTTAATTTTAAGTCAGAAATGATCGATTCAAACCGCTCAATCTAATCTCCATATCAAAATCTATTAGTAAACCAAAATTTATATATTTTTTGGAATTTATTTGCTATTTTTTTTGGATAGGGGGGAAACCATCATTTTTGGATGAACCAGGATTCTCAGATCAAGCCATTTTTCTCCTCATCAGAAAAAATAGCAAAAAAATTCTAAAAATATAAAATTTAGTTTACTAATAGATTTTTATATGAATATTAGATTGAAAGGTTCGGATCGATTATTTATGACTTGAAAATAAAAATAAAGCGCAAACCACACAACGCATCTGTGCTTTGCAAAGCACCATAGTCGGACTCATATATATATATATTGATGAGGAGAAAATGACTTGATTTGAGAATTTTGGTTCATCCAAAAATGACGGTTTTCCCCCTATCCAAAAAAAATATAAAATTTGGTTTACTAATAGATTTTGATATGGAGATTAGATTGAGCGGTTTGGATCGATAATATATATATATATATATATATATGAGTTGGGCTATGGTGCTATACATAGCACGGATCACTTTCATGTTATGGATTGATTCTTCGTTATCAAAGTGTAAATGGTCGATCCAACTGTACAAAATAATTTTCATATGAATATCTCGATGTAGATCAAATTTTATATTTTTTTATTTTTTAAAAATAGCTAAAAAATTGTCTCTTTTGAATGGCTCATAATAACTAAATCAAGTGATTTCTCTAACTATCTAAAAATAGTAAAAAATTCAAAAAAATATAAAATTTAGTCTACATCGAGATATTCATATAAAAAACATTTTGCGCAGATTGAGATTCTTAAAACATTCTCTATCATTTTGTGCAGAGTTTTGGATTTATAAAAATAATGTATAAACATATAATATTTTATTATTTTTTGTGCAGATTCGAACAAAATACAAAATAAATACTTCAAAATTTTAGAAAACTTTACATTCCATAAGATTTTTGCATGAACAAATGAGCACCGCAGATTAGAATTTTGGAGACAATAAAGTATTTTTATTGAGTTGTTCATTTTTATAAATTTCTTTTAACAAATTAATAACAACTGAAATTAATAATATGTTGTCTTTTAACAAAATCATGATTTCTATTTGATGCTGCTTGCTCGATATATTCTTCCTATATCATTGGTCGGAGGATAAATGGTAGAAAGATAAACAACACTTGTTATCTTATTGATCCTACTTTCTTATCCTCCTATCAAATATAACCAAATATAGACCCGGTATATTTGATACATTATTTTATTTTATTTTTCTTATAAACTAATTTTATATTTAAAAATATAAACTAAAGAAGAGTATTCACTTTGACAATTATGTTGATAATTTTAACAATAGGTTTTTAAATGAAATATAAAAACATCCATAGAGATAATTTTTGAGCTTATTGATTAATTAAGTTTGAATTTTATGTAATTTAATCATTTCATAGTTCATCAAAAATCATTAAATTAAAATGGTTATAAATTACTTAAAATTTTATTAGTTTGTGATGGGCTATTAAATGACGCTTATTTAAAATGTCACTGTGAAGATTATCAAAATAATTATCGTCATGTGATCCCTCCTCTAAATTAAATAAACTGTTTTTATTAGTTTACATACAGTTACACTTAAACATGCATAATATTGTAAATAAAATATTTTAGTAGCATGACTTTAAAAATGAAAGACCATGTCCAAAGAGAAATTTCCTCCGTGACCCACAGAAATTGAACCGTACCGCCCAAATTCCCCTTTTATATATACAGCCATGGAGACCATTAATCACCTGCATTACTCTGTTTTTAAGTCACGTTTTGGGGACCTCGTACCTTTCCTCTTTCTCCTCTGTCCTTTTCCCTTTTCAATATCATTCATCTCTCAAAAACCTTCATTCAATACTCATGGATTCCTTACAAGACTGGCCGGAGCAGGTTGTGCCCGTACAGTCCTTATTGGAGAGCGGTCTCTCGACCATCCCCCAGCAATACATCAAGCCTCCATCTGATCGACCATCATTCTCAAATGCTAAGCACAACCAACACAACATACCTGTAATTGACCTGAATGGTCTGATGGATGACGTGGCAGGATGTCGTGCCACTATCCAAGCCATCTCAGCTGCTTGTCAGGAATGGGGCTTCTTCCAAGTCGTGAATCATGGAGTGAGTGTCGAGTTGATGGAGCGGGTGCGTGAGACATGGAGAATGTTTTTTCAGCTGCCTACGAACGAAAAGCAGGTGTATTCAAATTCCCCTAAGACATACGAGGGTTACGGGAGCCGACTTGGAGTCGAGAAGGGTGCGATTCTTGATTGGGGAGACTATTACTTTCTGAACCTCATGCCGGAATCTATACGGAGTCATGAGACTCATTGGCCGGTGCAGCCAAGTTCCTTGAGGTACAAATATATTGTATCCTTAAATCCTTAATTACTACGTACGAGTATTGAATTGACTTTAGAACTTAATTAAAAACCGGGTACCAAATGATATCTGACGAACGGTTGTGTCTATAGTGATTTTTAAAAAAATATTATGTACTGAACGGTTCTTATTAATTTACACTTTACCTTGATCAGTTTCGTTGAATCATTGTGTATTTTTTTTCAACGTAAAACAAAAAGGTCATAAGCATCATATTCTTTTTAAATTGATTAATTTATTTATTTATTGAGTTCATATCAAAGAACCATTGCCCTTGAAGAAAATTGGGTTAATGCCTATATATGCGTACATATTATTAGTTAGACTTCTTGAAATAAAACAATGAAGTCATTGATTTGATGAGCTGTCAAATATAAATCATATGTTAATGAATATATATTACGGCAATACTTCAATATTTTATATACTTCATACATTTCCAAGCAAGAATCTCTTTCAGAACTATATATGTTTCTATCTTCATACATGAAATGTAAAAAATTAAAGTATAAAACAATTTCAGGGAGATCACAAATGAGTATGGAAGGAGGTGACTAAACTATGTCAATCACTCATGAAGGTGTTATCTATAAGCCTAGGCTTAGATGTTGATTATTTGCAAAATGCATTTGGAGGAGAAGATGGTGCCGGCGAATGCTTAAGAGTGAACTATTACCCAAAATGCCCCCAGCCTGACCTTGCTCTCGGCCTCTCCGCGCACTCTGATCCCGGTGGATTGACCGTGCTTCTGGCAGATCACCGAGTTGGAGGCCTTCAAGTGAGGAAAGGAGATGCATGGGTCACTGTACAGCCTCAGCCTGGTGCATTTGTTATTAACATCGGTGATCAAATTCAGGTAATTAATTAGTGCTCCCTTCTCTCCGTATTTAATCATTTGGATAATTTTTGTTTCGTTAAAATTTATTAGTAATACTGAGTTGCAGCACTAGTAACACTTATTTGTATTTCACAGATTAATCCTGTTGACGCTACAGTTTAACATTATTGCACAATTATATTCTACAAATGCATTTTGCAACATGGTGAAAATTTGTGGGCACATACTGTTATATATTTGTATATATCATATCCAACAAATTAATCTTATTATTTAATAATCCAATATTTCAGTTGCTAAAAAATAATTTTATCATTAATCGACATGTGGTATACAAAAAAATGACAATGAATTGCCTCTTACTTTTGAAAAAAATACATTTCTTATTACAAATGTTCGTAATATATAATAATTTTCACTGCTTATAACACATAGGTTATATATGTGTGTGTGTAACGCATAGATTAATTATAAATATCGTTGACTTCTCAATTTAATTTCTTTTCTTCCAGCTATGTACATTACGCCATTATTCGTGCCAGACATCATCTTCGTGTTGTGATTACACGTAAAATTTGTTTTCTTATACCATAATTAAATAGTAACAATTTTAAAATTGACAAACACTATCAAGATGTTCGAATTTAATGACACATAAAAGTATCCGTAACAAAAAAAAAAACAGATCATCGAATCCAATTATCCTTTCTTTACTGTTGTTGCATATAATTAATACCCAATCCTGTTAGAATGCTGATATTTTAACATGAATTCCACCTAGAAGATTTAAAAAAAAATGTTAGATACCACCTGTTAGGAGAGTTGTAAACGAGCCGAGTCAAATCAAGCTGGGTCAAACTCGTGCTCGACTCATTAGCTTAACGAGCCGAGCTGACTCGTTAATTACTTCCGAGTCAAAAGTTTTGGCTTGAGTTCGGCTCGTTAAGTTAACGAGCTAACGGACCTGGCTCGTTAAGACTCATTAAGACAAATTTAATAGTTAATAATATTTTTATAATATATTATATTAAAATTTATATAAAAATTATTAAAATAATAAATGATAAAATATTTATATAATTTAATTTAATAATTTAAGAATATTATATTATAAAATATTTATGATACTAAAAATATTTATAATAAAAATAAATAAATAATAAATATTAATAGTTTAACGAGCTAAACGAGCCTAACGAGCTGAGCCGGTCTAAACTCAAGTTCGGCTCATTAATTTAACGAGCTGATTTGTTAATGACTCGGTCCATTAACAAGCGAGCTAATAACAAGCCGATCCCGAACGAGTCACGAGCCATGAGTTTTTTTACCAGCCCTACCACCTGGCGAAACCGTAGCCCACCTCATGCAAATTCGCTTCATATATTTTTATACTTCTGAAAACGTTCATTACTATTTTATCATAATGGATATGCATTTGGACAAATAATAATTTAATTATATATAGCAGTACATGTGTACCGGTATTGTGCTGGCACAGAGCCACAGACCTCTGAAAAGAAATGAAAGATTAATTAAATGAACAATTACTGACTATGTTTCTAAGAGCAAGATCAAGGGTTGCTGATTATATATTTCTAATTAATTGCAACATATATAATCTTCATTATTTGAACTATTATTGGGGTAAATTATTTTTGTTTGAACTTTAAAGTTTTTTTTTTCCTATTTTATGCAAGATGATAATGTATATTGTTATAATTATATTTTTTTTTTCTGAATAGGTCCTCAGCAACTCTCGGTTCAGAAGTGTTGAGCACCGTGTCCTGGCAAACTCTGCCAACGAGCGCCTTTCGCTGGCGTTTTTCTACAATCCAAGGAGCGATCTGCCACTTGAGCCGGTGCCGGAGCTCGTGACGCCAGAGCAGCCCTCTCTTTATCGCCCCATGACTTTCAACGAGTACCGATTGTATGTAAGGAAGAACGGGCCAAGAGGGAAGGCTCAACTGGAATCTCTCAAGGCACAATAAATTATAATGTATCATCATGTTTAGAATCGGAGTGATTTATAAACTATAATTGAACTATATTGGGATCATTTGTGTGATCTTTGTTTAGATCAAAGTTTCAAAATGTAAGCTGCCCTGATTTATATATGAAAGATGTTTCGGTTTAATTAAGTAATTGGCTTGGGAACGAGATATTAAGTTTACGTTCCGGATTTTTTTTTCTTCTTTTGCTAATAATCAAAATTATTTTAAAAATCAAACGTCTAATAATTTAATATTTTTTTATGGATGCAATATAAATTAATCTCATGATCCATGAATAAGCACAATTTAAGAACGACGTGATCAAGTTAAAATACTATGCATAACATGCTGCTGCACGAACTTTTAACAAGTTCAGTAAAATTGTGTTCGCAATTTATATTAAGAAAAGTTACATTCTGATGACTCAAAAAAAAAGTTTTACATTCAAAACTTCCTAACACGGATAAACATCTCTTAAGAAATGTTGAAGACATATAAAAATAGACAACAGTCAACAACAAGATTGGCCACACATTAACTCATAGAGAGAAAAAAAGCAGAAAAATATATTAGTTGAAGTAAACATTATAAAATATTTTAAAAAGAACTAAAATAAATACAAAAAATATAAAGTGTATAGATTAGTCGTAATTGTACAACTAAAAAAAATTTAGACCTTTAACTGAATTTTTTTTCTCGACTGAATAAGCTTGGAAACATGAAAGGTCGCTTCTGATGGAAACTGAAATTTGATTGCACGAATAAAGAGACGTAACATAACACCAACAAAACTGATGCAGTGCTTAGCAACTTACGAAATCCAAATTTTCTCCATTTAAAGCGTGGAAAATTAGAAAGCTTGTATCCCGCCCATGTGACGAGCTGTAACTCTCACATGCTTATAATTAATTTAAAACCAAGATAATATTTTCTGATAGTAATTAAATCCACTCTGAAGAACACACAGGTGCATGAATCCAATCCCGATAATATAAGCTAGGTCAACTTTCAATCCTGTATTATGATAGAGAATGTTTTAAGAATCGCAATCGTATTTAACTGGGTGTATTAGTCGGTGATTTGACAGGTAATTGCATGAGCTGTAGCTTAAAATAAGTCTTAAAATGATTATATATATGATTGAATTCCTTGATTAAAGATTAAAGTAGTACAATACAAACATATTATTAGCATGAGATTCAATAGAAGTGGGCCGGTTTTCCCGTTGACTCTTCTAGAGTTGTTTCGACCAAGGTGCTATTATTATTGATTTAATTTGTGCTTGAAAGGATTCAGATAGATTTGCTGCGGTGTATAATATATGTTTTGAGTTTTGACTGCGACATGGAAGTACGATATCACATGAAGACAGCAACAACAACTCCAATTATGTTATTGGCAAGTTGTACAATTATCCTATGAAATAAAGTTTATTTAAAGTAACACTAACCTAGTTGAATAAGTTTCCTTCATTTAATATTCTGGTACCATCAATCGTCATCACAATGATGCATGTGAGTAGATCATCAGTACACCAAGTTGAATTATCAAGGGAAGTTTAATTTGCTGTCTCGGCCTCTGGTATTCCCCAGTACAAACCAGGTGCCATTCTGCTATACTCTCCGGAGCAAGTTTGTCATAAAAATTATGAAAACAAAAATATAACAGCGAAAAACGACTGTCGAATTTATTTAAACGGTTGTGATTAGATGCAGAGACTCACTATTATAGACACACACATAAAAATATTAGAGCGGATGTATTTCCGTCCTATCAGTATTAAATTTGCTCTAACACAGACCAAGTTGGTTCTGACAAAACATTCTCTAATTTAAGAAGCAGGCCACTCATTTTGGTTGAATTGAGATGAGATTGTAAGTAGTACGAAATCAAGGCCCAGTAGTTGAAAAGATCCATAAGTCTGTTTGAAGAGTAGCTCATCTATTTGAGATCTAATATCAATGCCCAACAGAGCAACGGATTCAGAATTTATTTATTTTTCCTTTCTTTGTGGAAAATATTGCTTTCCGTAATATTAATATCGACTATCAAAATACTAACATTCTGACCGAAAGAAACCGTGTCATTTGTTCCACCATGATGTTTACCTGACAATTGGGAGGGCCTTGTTGAAATTTTGTAGTTGGTTCCCCAATTTGCTGCCTAGTTCTATGTATACTGCTATTAGCCTTGCTGATGTTCCCAAATCCAACATTTATCGGTTAACTGAAAAGATTATAATCAGATTTGTTTTGAAAACAGCCAAGTTTGACTTAAAACGAATGAGGACTCTCATCCTTAGTTTCTTACTAAATTATACGCTACTGGTTCCAATTCGTATCAGCTGGTAGCCTGGTACTGGTACCAGTACATCATCTTGACTTTTGAAGAGCTTATTTTGGGCTCTTGTTTTGTACGATGTACAATGCTTTTTCCATAATAAAAGCAGGTTGCCTTGTAAGCTTCAAGCTTTGAAAAGGAAAATCAAGTTATATTTTGTAAAAATCAACTTTAATCCAAAGATTTAGTAGTAAAACAATTGAAAATACAAACCAAATCGAATCAACGTTTTTACGTTCCCTATTTCTCAGAAAGAAAGAAAAAAATATGTTCGCAGAGACTAACTAGTTCACACACTAAATTACAGACACGTGCTCAGAACACAAACGGGGAAAAGTTTTGGTTGCAACTAGGGTCTACCTCAATACAAAAGTTCTTCTGTTATCTCAATGAAAATTCCCAATGCCAAAACCCCTTTAAATTTAGAACATGCACCCAAAAAAGGGTTTCTTTTTCTTCCTATTTTACTCCCCAGGTGGGGCCACACCTTGCTTGACCTTTTCCCTCTTCAACTTCTTCTTGGAAACAGGCTTCTTCTTTTTTGGAGGAAGTGTCCTTTGTGCGTAAGTATAAAGCGCGTAGTTTCCCACGAGAAAGAGAATGAGAACTGCACTGACTATGAGCAACACCACCATGGCAGGGTTTAGGCCCTTCTTTGCCTCCTCAATTACGACATTACCCTGTAATTGTTGACACATGAAATAATTAGGATTCAAAAGAGTAAAAATAAACATCAAACAATTTAGTAAGAACACAATGCACCGGTAATGAGCAACAATATAATACTACAACAGAACAGAATGATCATAGCAAGTGCAACAGAGTGTCAGTCTGGATATATTATTAAGAAAATGGATGTCATCACTGCCAGTAAAAATATGAAACAGTTTAGCTGCTTATGATTTCAGACAAGCACTCAGATTGCCTAACATTGAGAAATAAAATAACTGCTGTTTCAGAGAGAAAAAAGAAACTATATTTACTACATAAACTAGGCAGGGACAACTTGAAAGAAGAAACATAATAAATTGGGACTACTAGTTGTCTAGAACATCCTTTTCTTTCAACATTACTATAACCCACAACAGCATGCAATTCATTGACAATTATCTATTAGTAATGCATGGAAGGCATTTAAATGTTCCCAGTAATTGTTTTAAAGAAGCAGTGTGCTCAAGTATATGAAACATACTATTATAGATTATCAGAGGTAACACTCTAGCATTCTTTCTAAGTACAATATTAGGATGATTTTATTGCAAGGACAACAACTATGTTGTAACAAATAGTACTGGGATGCAGGTAACACAGGACCAAATGTACAGTTAAAATAAATTTGTAGTCCCTAAATTGAGCAGATTTAGTGATTGATGGAGCAGAATTTTCTCCATAATTTTGCAAGTAAAACCCATTGCTAAGGATATGGTTCTGCTAACATTGCACAGACAAAAGGTATTGACTGACAATGTTCGTTGGATTAACTAACTTCTTAGGTTGAAATATGGTATTCACAAAATTCAGTTTTCTAGAAAATACTATAGCCTCGCATCAATTCTGGATCAGTTAATTTATCCCGAACTTGATTGAGCTCTGAAGCCTTCGATCCTTAAGAGAGTGACCAGATCACTAAAATTCACTGTTTGATCTAAGCAAATTTATGTCGAATTAAAGGATCCATCTTCTTCAATTGTATGTAATACAGAATTACAGATACAACAAAACTCCGATCTTCCTTCAAATTTTACGAATTTACTGAGTCGAAAAACAAACATTATAAACACTAGAAATCAATAAAATGGAGAGACGTACCCCAGCATCGGAATAGGCGAATTGATCCGCCATCGCGAGACCCAACGGAGAAGGTCAGTGTAGAACTCTCTTTTTTGTCTAAAATTTCACAGAAGAAGAGAGATAGGTTATGATGGTAAATATAAAATCGAAGGCGGAGATTGAAAACCTGGAGCGTTAAACAGATCTACCAGCTCAGATCGTCGACCAGTTTTCTGGTTTGAACGAGAGAGAGACGGAGAGGGGGAGATCGCTATCCTCTGTAGAGCTCTCTCTGCGGAGCTGTGCAGTTTTTTTTCTGTTAACCGTCCGATCCCTTATAAACAGTTATAATTTAATAATAATAAACAGTCCTGTACATTAAAATTCGTGTTTATACTTCTCACATCCGTCCAGATTAAAACTATCCGTTCAATCTCCCTGAGGAGATCTTCGCAGGAAAAAACCTCCGCAGACGGGGTGTGGTTCGGATGGGTCAGCGTTTATTTCTCCCGTCGGACTCTTATTGTTCCTTCTATCACGCGCAGTGTCTACGCAAAAAAATAAGATCGTGTTGACGTGGCGAGTTCTGAATGGTTCTTAGATCAGTGATTACGTAGATTTTTCTGTACGCGATGAAGACCAAGCCAATAAAACTTCACCACGTGGCTAGTAAAAAGGTTCGTAACATCTGCTTATATGACTTTTTCCGGATTTTAATTCAGAGTCGGTTCATTTGTAAGGAATAACTATTATATAACCGCGCGTTGCAGCAGAATTTTTTATTTAAACATTAAAATATTATAAGATAAAAAAATTCACATTTATCTAATATTAAATTATAAATTCACCAAATTATAGAAAAACCTATAATAAAGACTATATTTAATCTTGGATGAGATTTTTGCACAATATGAGTTAATGATTCATGATTTTTATGGCGAGAAAAGTAAATTATTCTAACATATATTATCACCATTAATTTCTTACCAAATATGCACAAGGTTGCTAAATAAAAAAATAAAAATTATGAAAATAATAGTATATAAGGGAAAAAAATGGAGAGAAAGAGGGGATCAATGGACGCGATCACATACGTTCGATCAACCAACAATAAATATTATCCGTCTAATTGAGGGATAAAATGGGTATAATAAAAAATTATCATGACAAAAAATGGACCCTCCAATTCTTAGATGCTTTATATCATAGTATAGATTTGTAGGAAAAGAAAATACTATTTTTCCGAGTGTTCATTTTCATACTATTTGAAAGGAAAAACAAAAATAAATTTTCATTTATTTGAAAGAAAAAAATATATTTTTACCGAGTGCTCATTTTATGTGAAAGGAAATGAAGGGTGTGTTTGGATGGCGGAATGATTAGTATAAAAATAGTGTCTTTAGAGTTAGTAATTGAGGATAGTATGAGCTTAGTGATATTTCAAAAAATATGAGAAGAATGCTAACTTTTACTGTTTCGGTTTAGCAAAAAAATATTTGGATAGTAACTTGAGAATAGTGATGGACTGAATAAATAAAATTATAAAAAAAATTATATAATATAATAATTATTTTTTTATTTATTATTATAATGAGCGCTATTATTATTAATTATTTTTTATTTTATTTAATATTGTTTATATTATTGACTACAATTTTATTTAATACAAAAATTATTATTCTGTATCATAATTTTAATAAATAATTATTTTATTTAATACTAATTATCATTTATTTATTTATTTATAATTTATAATTTATTATTTTATAAATTATTATTGATTATTATTTTATTTAATATTAAGAATTATTATTCTGTATTATGATTTTTAATTAATTACTATTTTATTTAAAATTAGTGGTTATTAATTTACTAATTATTATTTTATTTAATATTAGAAATTATTATTTCGTATTATAATTTTTAATTATTATTTATTTTTTTAGTACTAATGGTTATCAATTAATTTATTATTATTTCTTATTAATTTATTTAATATTATCAATTATAACTTTATTTAATACTAAAAATTATTATTTCTTATTATGATTTTTAATTAATCATTATTTTATTTTATACTAATGATTATTAATTATTAATTTATTATTATTATATTTAATATTAAAAATTAATATTTTATATTATGATTTTTAATTAATTATTATTATTTATTATTAGCTATTGTTTATTATTATTTTTAAAAAAATAATAATAGAAAAATGAATGAAACCTTTGTTTATTAATATCCAAAATAATAATAGTAGTACAATTCTACTAAACCATCATTTTGATGGGTTAGTAGAATAGAGCTATTTTTTAGCTATTTCAAATTCCTAAATCTTATTGGATTAAACTTCAAATTAGAATAGTTGTTATTCTAAGGTTAGTACTATTTTTTGACAAACCAAACACAGCCGAAAAGAATTGTAAAGCTAGTTTTAGTGCAAATTTATTATTTCATATTATAAAGTTAACATTGTTTATATATAATAATTGAAAGGTTATTTTCCTGAAAAATAAGTTTACGGAGGAAAAACAGAAACAAATTCTCATATTCATTTGAAAGGAAAAGAAAATTATATTTTCCTTTCCGAGTATTCATTTGATGAAAAAGGGGAAAAGAATTGTAAAGTATTGCCATTAACTCTAGATTTTAATGCAGATTTATTATTTCATATTATTAAGTTAACATTGTTTATATATACAAATCTATTCATATGGAATATTGTCATAATTATTTGTAATCTTTCCTATACTAGAACTATAACTCGGACTTCGCCCCGATAATATAGTGCTCAAATAAATAATTAATAATATTTTTAAATGAAGATTTTTAATGCATCAGAATTAAGTTTTGAGCAAAATTAGTGTCGTAGAATGTTCATATCAATGTGTTATTAAAAAATCTTATAACGAACATAATTAAGAGTATTTATATTAATTTGCACCAACTTATGTGTATTAATGAGACCCAAAATAATGAAAAACTCAAACAACATTTTGAAATAGCAGGTTTGAATGGATCAAAATTAAGTTATGCTCAAAATTAATGTAGTAGAATGTTCATATCTGAGTCATAATAAATATAATTAAGAGTATTTATAAAATACTAATTTCCACCAATTTATGTTTTTTTTATGAGGCAAAAAATGATGAAAAACTCAAATAATTTGTTTAAATAGCATTTTTTATGCATCGAAATTAAGGTTTGGGTAAAATTAGTATAGTAAAATTATTATATTGAAGCGTTAATTGGAAAATATTATGATATACATTGTCAGAAGTATTTATATAAATTTATACGAATTTATGTGCAGTGATAAACAAAAAAATAATGAAAAACTGAAATAATAGTTTGAACCAACAGTTTTGTGCAAAAATACTATAGTAGAATATTCATATAGAAGTGTTGATTAGAACAATTTCATTGTAGATTTAATTAGGAGTATTTATATTAATTTACACGATTTCATATGTACTTATGAGATAAAAAATAATGAAAAACTAAAATAACTTTTCTAAACAACAGTTTTGAATGTATCTGAATTATTTTTTTTCCAAAATTAGTGTTGTTAGACTTAAACAATTTCTTTGATTTTGTTGTTTTACAAAATGTTATTGAATTTAACATGTTTTTCTTTAAGATTTGATTGTAGGATCTTAAGAAGCTTCAAGGAAATAAAGAAGAAATTATCAAGATCAATTCAGAGGCTTCTATGAAGATATAGGATCATATTCAATGTACAGGTATAATTCAAAATCTTATATTCTTCATAATTATGCAAGAAAAAGCTCTATGTCGTGAACAAACGTTATAATGATTCCCCAATCGTTATAACGATTCAATACACATACTAAAAAATATTCTAAATTCTCTGCGAACAGAAATGAGCCAAAATTAACAGAGTGTATCATTATGTAATACTTCATCAAGCGTTATAACGACTCAATACACATACTCAAAAATATTTTAAGTTCTTTGTGAGTAGAAATAAGCCAAAATTAACAGAGTGTATCATTATGTAATGCCTTGTAAAGCGTTCAACGTTTCATGAAATGTATAATGATTCAGTCAATCATTATAACGTTTCTGAAGATCGGTAGACCTGTCAGAAGGTTGGTCAAACAGTCAAAGCGTTGATAACATTTCTATAAAACATTCAACGTTTCTCTATATTGTTATAACGATTCATTCTATTCATTTCTAAAACGTTACAACATTATATATAATTCTGACAAGGAATATTCTTGGAAACTCAAGATTCACAATACAGAAACGTTATAACGTTTTCCAGCGCAAGAATATCAGTTCTCTGTTAAATAGTTTATAAAAAGTGATGTTCTGGGTATGTGAAAATTTATTCAAAACAATCAACATCTCTAGCAACCCAGAGCGCTCAACTGCAACCAAATAACCAATTTTTTTCCTTACAAATTAACCAAATTAGCCAAATCAAAAGGAATTCTTGTGCAATTTTCAGTTCAACACTTCTTTGAGCTTTGATTCAAATCTTTTCTTAGCAGTTGTACTGCGATTTCTTTGAGGCTTGAGTGCTCCTTTGTTGTTCTCTTTTATAATTTTTAGTCTTCTTGCACTTGTATTGTGAAGAAACTAAAGTTTCTTGTTTATAACTGAATTTTTAGTAATAAAGTGGCATCCCGTTAGTGGGGTGAGTCCCGGAGACGTAAGCATTTTAAGCCGAACTCCATTAATATTTTAGCGTTCTTTATAATTTCTGTACTTGACCAAAGTAGTCTAAAATTGTCATTTTTGGTAAATACCATCAAACTTTCTTAAATATATCAAGTGTCAAAAAAAGTTCAAATTGAAGTATTTATAATAATTTTCACAAACTTAGGTGTTGTTATGACGCTAAAAATGATGAAAAACTCAAATAATTTGTTTAAACAACAGTTTTTAATGCATCTGAATTAATTTTTTTTATAAAATTAGTATCGTAGAATATTCATATCGAAGTGTTAATTAGAAAAGCATATAACATACATTAATTTCTAAGAATTTATGTGTATTTATAAGGCCAAAAATATTAAAAACTCAAATAATTTTTTTATACAACTGTTTTAATGCATCGAAATTAAGTTTTGGGAAATATTAGTATCATAGGTTAATTGAAAAATCTTATAATAGACATCATTCATGAACTTGCATTAATTTATGTATAGTTATGAGGTCAAAAATGATGAAAAAAATTAAATAACTTGTTTAAATAACAGTTTTTATATGCATCAGAATTAAGTTTTGTGCAAATTTTATGGCACAGAATGTTCATAACAAAGTATTAATTAAAAATATCATAATAGATATATTAAGAATATTTATATTAATCTGCATGAATTCATGTGTATTTATGAGATCAAAATTATGAATAACTCAAACAATTTTAAAAAACAAATTTTAATGCATCGAAATTAAGTTTTGGGCAAATTTAGTCTCATAGAATGCTCATATCAATGTGTTAATTACAAAAATCTCTTAATGGACATAATTAAGATCATTTATAGTAATTTACATCAATTTATATGTCTTTATGAGACCATAAATAAGAAAAAACTCAAATAACTTTTTTAAACAGAAATTTTTAATGCGTCAAAAAAAGTTTTGATCAAAATTAGTGTCGTAGAATGTTCATATCAGGTGTTAATTAGAAAATATCATAATATATGTAATTAGAAATATTTATACTAATTCACATAAATTTATGTGTTTTTATGAGCCAGAAATGATGAGAAACTCAAACAATTTATTTAAATAATATTTTTTATGCATCGAAATTAAGTTTTGGAAAATTAGTGTCGTAAAATTATCATATTGAAGTGTTAATAGTAAACTCCTACAATAGACTTCACTTAGAGCATTTACTTAAATGTACATGAATTTATTGGTAGTTATGATGTCATAAATGATGACAAACTCAAACAACCCGTTTAAACAGCAATTTTTAATCCATCGGAATTATGTTTGTGTCGTAGAATGTTCGTATCAAATTATTAATTAAAAAATTCATAATAAACATAGTTAGAAGTATTTATAATAATTTTTATGAATTTATTAGTATTTATGAGGCAAAAATGACAAAAAACTCAAATAACTTTATTAAACAATAACTTTTAATGCATCCGAATTATGTTGTTATAAAATTAGTGTCGTAGAATGTCCATATCAAAGTTGTTATTAGAAATTTTTTAATAGGCATAATTAAAAGTATTTGTAATAATTTGCACGAATTTATGTGTTGTTACGAGGACAAAAATGATGAAAAAACAGAAAAAAAAATTAAAAAGCAGTTTTTAATACATCTAAATTATTTTTTGTGCAAATTTAGTATCGTTGAAAGTTCATATTGAAGTATTATAACAGACATAATTAAAATTATTTATAAGAATTTAAACAAATTAGTGCTTAGTTATGAGGCCATAATTAGTGTCGTACAATATCCATACCAAATTGTGAATCAAAGAATCTTATAATAGATATAATTTGGAGTATTTATATTAATTTTAAAATTTTATGTGTATTTATACGGCCAAAAATAATGAAAAACTGAAACAACTTGTTTAAACAACAGTTTAGGCAAAAGTAGTATTGTACAATTATCATATTGAAGTGTTAATTGGAAAATTTTATAATAGACATCATTCAGAGTATTTATATGAATTTCATATATTTATGTGTAGTTATGAGACCAAAAATGATGAAAAACTCAAACAACTTGTTTAAATAACAGTTTTTAATGCATCAGAATTATGTTTGGTATAAAATTTATGTCATATGATATTCATATCATATTAAGTAAAAAATCTCATGATAGACATAATTATGAGTATTTATTTAATTTTTACGAATATATGTATAGTTATGAGTCAAAAATGATGAAAAAAAATCAAACAACATGTTTAAACAATAATTTTTAGTACAACATAATTTAGTTTTGGGAAAAATCAGTGTAGTAGAATTTTCGTATTGAACTGTGAATTAAAAAAATATAAAATAAACATAATTAAGAGTTTATATGATTCTTTAGGAATTTATTTGTAGTTATGAGGCTATAAATGATGAAAAACTCAAACAATTTGTTTAAAAATTGTTCATATCATAGTGTACAAACTTTGTGTCTAAGAATATTGATATCAAAGTATTAATTATAAAATCTCATAATAGACATAATTAGGAATATTAATATTAATTTTCATAAATAAATGTCTATTTATAAGGCCAAAAAGAATGAAAAACTAAAATAACTTGTTAAAATAGCAGTTTTTAATGCATCTGAAATATTTTTTTTTTGCAAAATTAGTGTCGTAGAATTCATATGGAAGTGTTAATTGGAAATTTATAGTAGACATCATTAGGGGTGTGTATATCAATTTGTATGAATTTATGTGTATTTATGAAGCCAAAAATAATGAAAAACTCATTTTTTTAAACAGCAGTTCCAATGCATCAAAATTAAGTTTTGGGTAAAAATTAGTGTCGTAAAATTATCATATTGAAGTGTTAATTGAAAATTCTTATAATGGATATCATTCAGAGTATTTATATCAATTTGGACGAATTTGTGTTGTTATGAGGCCAAAAATAATGAAAACTCTGACACAACTTGTTTAAATATCAGTTTTTAATGCGCCGAATTAAGTTTTTGGCAAAAATTTTGTTGTAGAATGTTAATATCAAAGTGTTTATTAAAAAATCTCATAATAAACATTATTAGGAGTATCTATATTAATTTGCACCACTTTTTTTGTGAGCCCATAAATAATGAAAAACCCTAACAACTTGTTTAAACAAGAATTTTAATGTATCAGAGTTAAGTTTTGGACAAAATTTGTGTCAAAGAATGATCATATTGAAGTGTTAAATGGAAAAAACTATAATAGACATCACAATAGAGTATTTCTATGAATTTGCACAGATATATGTGTAGTTATGAGGCAAAAACGATGAAAAACTCAAACGAAAAGTTTAAATAGCAGTTTCTAATGCATAAAAAATTAAGTTTTGGACAAAATTAGTGTCATATAATGTTCATATCATAGTGTTAATTAAAAAAATTCATAACAGACATATTAGGGATATTTATATTAGTTTGCGTGAATTTATCTGTATTTAGGAGGCCAATAATGATGAAAAACTAAAATAACTTGTTTAAACCAAAATTTTAATGCATGGGAATTAAGTTTTGGAAAAAAAAATTAGTGTCGTGAAATTATCATATTGAAATGTTAATTTAAAATCTTATAATATACATCATTCAGAGTATTTATATGAATTTGTAAGAATTTATGTGTAGTTATGGGGACTAAAATTATGAAAAAACTAAAATGACTTGACTGAACAATATTTTTTTATTCATCAGAATAAAGTTTTGTTCAAAATTAGCGTCGTAGAATGGTACATTGAATGATTAACTGGAGAGAATCTCATAAGAGACATAATTATGAGTTTTTATATGAATTTACATAAATTTATATGTAGTTATGGGGCCAAAAATGATGAAAAACTGAAATAATTTATTTAAACAAAAAAATTTAATGCATTAGAATTAAGTTTTGGGCAAAATTATTGTCATAGAAAGTTAATATGAAAATGTTAATTAAAAAATCTTATAGTAAATATTGTTAGAAATATTTATATGAATTGCATGAGTTTATGTGTATTTATTAAGCCCAAAAATGATGAAAAACTCAAACAAGATGATTAAACAACAGTTTTAATGCATCAAAATTAAGATTTGGACAAAATTAATGTCGTAAAATTATCATATTTAAGTATTAATTAGAAATTTTTTAAAAATAGAAATCATTCGGAATATCTATATGAATTTGAACAAATTTATGTGTAGTTATGGGGTCAAAAATGATGAAACTTAAAAAAACCTTTTAAGCAGTATTTAATGCATCCGAATTAAGTTTTATGTAAAATCAGTGTCATAGAATGTTCATATCAAAGTGTTAATTAATTTTTTTATTAATATACATAATTAACAGTATTTATAAGAATTTGAACGAATTGCCAGTGTAAATTCTTTTTGTACTTCACAATTATATCTTTCATTCTCGAATTCAAAATACCGATCCAACCGTTCAAAATGTTCTTCATATTAAAATATGCTTGAAGAATAAATTATATATTTTTAAAAAATCTATTTTTATGGGTAGAAAATACATCAAATTTATTATTTTCAATAATAATAATAATAATTTTCCAATCCTAAAAAATAGATTTTTTTAAAACAATATAAAATTTAATTTCTAAGTATATTTTAATATGGAGAACACTTTGAATAGTTAAATCTATATTTTAAATTTGAAAATTAGAAATATAACACGAATATAGATTTTATTCTTTGTGGCTCATCATAATCTAACTCACAATTTTATAATTAAGATGGATGTGTATTAAATTTGTATTGAAATTTGAAATTAATTAATCAAATATAGAGGAATGTGAGAAATCGCAATTCAATTTAATCGAAATTGAAAATTATTTTGCCGATTATATGTCCAACAAACCTAGCCGCAGCGCGATTTCCAGAAATTCCTTGTTTATTTTTCTCTCTCCAGTCTCCATTACATTTGTTGATCTCCTCCGACATTTCGTCTAAAATGTAGATCGATTCTCCGTCGAATTGTCATCTTTAGCTTACTCGGTTTTAAAATCCGATCTGATCGGTTCTTCTTAAAATTTAATTCTTATCCGATCTTTCATCAGATTCTTTTCAATGATAAAAACTAAAGTACTCAAAGATCAAATTTAATCCTTAAAAAATAAATCCTTTTACTTTTCAGACTCTTATGATGCATTGTAATGTACATATGCATCAATGTATTAGTTTAAAATTTTAAATTTTACGTAAAATATGATCAATCCAAACCATTCAATATAATTTCATATCAAATTTTACTAGTTAGTTAAATTTTACTAGTTAGTCAAATTTTATATTTTTTTGATATTTTTTTGTATGAGGAGAAAATTATTTAATTTAAAAATTTCGGATTGTCCAATGTGATAATTTTCTCCTCATGTAAAAAAATAGTAAAAAATTTCTAAAAAAATAATTTGGCTAGCTAATAGAGTTTGACATAAAGATTATATTGAATAGTTCAAATAGGTCATATTTTACGTAAAATTTTAAATTTTGAGCTAATGCACGGATACATCCGTGTATTGCAATGTACCATAGTCTCACTCATTAATTAATATACTTATAAAATCTGAAAAAACATAAAAAATAAAATAAAATGTCAAAATAAAAAAAACATAATTTAATATTATTATATAAATATAAATTAACATTAAAAATATAATTAATAAAAAAATATATCAATCCCTCCTCCGATTTTTATCCGGCCTTTATCCTGCTCTTACTCATCTCGTACAAATTAACCTCTTTAAATTCGACACTCTAAAAACCTTATTAAATCCGATGCTTTCATAGACCCACTAAGCCTGAGATGGTTTCTGAGGACGATGTCTGCCATCTGCTCCGAATTGTCGATCTAAAGTTTTGATTAACAATCAACGGCTCAGATCAGATCAATAATGACTGACCGGTATTCGAAATTTTGCATTATTTAACCGACTCCTATTCAGGGGCGGACCCAGGGTTATCCAGGGGAGGCACGTGCCCCCCCTGGATTTTGAAAAATAGTGTTTTTCGGTAATGTTTTCGATAATTTGCCCCCCCCGAATTGTCTGGTTATTTTTATTGAGAAAAAAATATTTAATACCATGCATAATGAAATAATTATGCAAAGATATCAAAATATAAAGTTCCTTAGTCGAAAACTTTCTTCATCAACTTGATTATCTATTACTTTGAGCTTTATTTTATTGTTATTTTAATATATAAAATGTTATTATTTAATAAAAAATTTATTAGTTAAGTATATATATTAAATTATTAATTTTTTTATTTAGACTGATTAGTTAATGGGTTTGAATCCGATAAACCATTACAATCCGATAATTGCCCCTAATCCGCCACTGCTCCTATTTCTGTCTTGCTCCAGGAATAAAGACCGTAAATACATTTAATCTGCCGCCCCGCTGTAATCAAGAGATCGAGACTCGAGAGTCCTTTGTTCTAAACCTGGTCTACAAAAAATCTATCATGCTCGTGGCCCACAATTTACATACACAAGAAGAGAAAGATATTGACCCAACAATTTAATTGACCTTTTCTCCCTCCAACTCCGCAAAATCTTTCTCGAACTCTTCAACCAGCCATGGCAAGAGGTACTTCCCAATCCCAGTCTTCCTCAGCTGGCGCCGGCGGATCTCGCCCTATGACCGTGGGTCCCAGGGGCTCTGCTGCGGCGACAGCTGGCATGCGAAGGCGGAGGACTGGCACCGCCGGTGGATACAGCGGCGGAAGCGGTGCCGGGAGCAACATGCTCCGTTTTTACACCGATGATGCTCCTGGCTTGAAGATGACCCCGACGGTCGTGCTGGTCATGAGTCTCTGCTTTATCGGGTTCGTTACTGCGCTCCATGTATTTGGCAAGCTGTACCGTTACCGATCCGCTGCTTCTGGCGGATCCTGATCTGATCTGGTGAGAATCCGTGTTCGATCCGATCTGATCTAACAGGCGGGGGACGATCTGATCTGGTTTTGTAACTTTTTGGTACTTTTTTCTTTTCTCAAGAGCTTGGTAACCTAGGGTTGGCTGTTTTGTCAGATGACTTCGTGTTATTTGTTCTTAGATGCAACTGTTTGTTGTTGTTTTTGCTATTTAATCACTAAATATTTCTGAATTTTGATAACTCGTATTAGATTGATCCAATTGGCTAAATAATTCTCCATATTGGGTGTTGAATTCGATCTCATGATAGACCTTTGAGCTCAATTTGATTCATGAAAGTTAGGCAGGGAATCTTTTTATTTATTTAGTCAATTTTGTGGTTCATTTTGTACTACCTAGTTTTCAATCATTGCTAGGTTTAGCTTCCCAAAGTTGTCTCTGGGATCAATGCAAGTTATCTGGTTGAGGCTTGTAAATATTGTTGAAATTCTGCATCTAGGAAACGGATTTATTAATTCATATGTTGTAGGAGGGTTCTAGAGTGATGGTTTTATGGCACACAAAAAAAGGAAATATACATTGGCTTTTGGAACTTTTTAGTCCCTACAAGTCTACAACTAATAGTTAGTAGCTTCAAATCTTTTGCAAGAAATTTGTCAATCATGCTGCTTGATGTCTTTTTGCAAGAATCCCTAGCATTCTTGACTGATTTAAGACGATCAATAATTTCAAATTATGCATGCAGCTTGATCTGTTTTGCAAGAAATTTTAGTGTTCTTGACTGATTTTAAGATGATCAACAATAAATCATGCATGCACCTTGATATCCTTATCATTTGCATGCGCCTATATTGAACTAGCAATTTAGGTATAGATTTTTTTTTCAGTGTTTTAACTGCTGGATTTTGCAGTATAGTTTCTCGGTTTGTCTCCATTATGTTATGGTCTGTGAAAATGTGATACTGTACCAGCAATAGATTTCTGGTCAGGTTTGTTCTTACCAGAGTTCAAGATTTATTTGCAATGACTTGTGTTATTGTGTGCAAATTGTGTCGGTTACTTTGAAATTACTCATGAAGCAGCGGCCAGCTGGATTGATAATTCTCAAAGCTATCTGTTACTTTGAAATTACTGTATCCCCCCCCCCCCTCCACCCACTATCATTTCATTTTGTCCCTTTCCCTAGCGGCCTTCTTCTTCATTCTTAATAAAGAGAATGTTGATTCATCATTTTCATTACCTAGAGCCAGGGACTGCACTGTAAAAAGAAAGAAAGGTCAATCTTTATGATTTCAAGTGTATACCCCTCGAACTACCCTGACCGTACACACCACCCCCTCGCGCGAGGCCGAGTTAAGGGGGCCTTTGCTGCCTTGACCTGTACAAATCTCCTTCCCCGGCAACTGTTGTGCGATGTTGGAGTCCTGGATGCCTTGCTGTCCCAACCCCACACCCCAAAATCGAGGATGCATCACTGACCTGATCCTACATCCTCTTGCCCCCTCGCGCGGCAATCTAGTTCTGCCGCCTTGCTGCCTCCCCCACCATTTTTTCATACGTCGCGATCTTAATACACGTCGCATTTTTTCTGACCATTTTTTCTGACCGCTTTGCATTATCAAAGAGCCCTTAATACACGTCGCGATCTTTTCTTTCCGCGTCTGTGGATTCTTGTGAAAACTTTGTATTGCATAAAATTTTAACGAAATAGCAAGTTTGATGAGAAGAAAATAATGAATCTGATGGAATCTGGGGTCGTATAAGACGTGAATTTCAGACTAACAGACTAATAATATTCAGTTCAGTCCATCAAGACACGTTAACGAATAACAACAGCAGGTGGTAATTTAATTTAATAAAATCTGTAAATTCGACTAAATAAAAATTGCTGAATTTGTCTTTTGTTTTAAGAAGTTAAACGTTTATTTTAACTCTTATTGTGTTTTTTGAATTATAATAGCCCTTCTAATTAAATCTGAAATAATCACAATAATAAAATTTCAATTAAATCTAACGTGATAAATTTTTAAACATCTATGTTGCAATGAGTATTAAAAAGTTATAATATTTTAAAAAATTTCAATACAATTTTTAATGTACATAGCGTCTGCCTTTTTTTCACTTTGTATTTGGGTAATACAAAGTAAAGGAAAAGAAAAAAATTGGAAAGGGAGAACGAAATGGATAGAAAAGTTACTACAAGTTCAATGTGTGGACATGTCACCGTCAATTAATTTTGAAAGAAGCTGCTCAGCATGACAACGTAGTCCCAGAAAGAAAGATACATTGTAAGTTTGTAAGTGTAAACAAATCATATAACACTTTATCATCATCGTTAACTAATTTTATTAGAAGTATTTATCAGGTGTTAATTCGGTGCCTATGTTTTCTACAGCAAGGACAATGAAAGGTACCGTGTCTATATATGGAGAGGGAAACCGGTATTAAGTACTAACAAAAAAAAATGAAAAAAAAGCAGAAGATAAAGTAAACAGAAGCCTCTCTCTTATATAATCCGGTTAACTTTACAGCAAATGTGTGCAGGGTCGGATGCAGAATTTTAGTCAGAGAGACAATTATCGGATTGTAATAACTTATCGGGTTCAAATCCATTAACTAATCGGGTACTAAATACAAAATTAATAATTATATATATATATATATATATATCTTACCTAATAAAAAATTTATTAAAATAAGAACATTTTATATATTAAAAATAACAACAGAATAAAGCTCAAAGTAATAGATAATCAAGTTGATGAAGAAAGTTTTCATCTACGAAACTTTATATTTTAATATCTTTACATAATTATTTCATTATGCACGATATTAAATATTTTTTCTCAATAAAATTAATCAGACAATTTAGAGGGGGATGGCAAAAAAAAATTCCGAAGGGGACAAATTACCGAAAAATACTGTTTTTCAAAACAACTGGCCCACTGGATGACTATGCATCCGCCCGTGTGCATATCCGCAACAACATCGGAGCACTCGGGAATAAGAAAAATATGTTTTTATTACTAATTGCTAACTAGTCACGAAGATCAGAATTGTGTAGTCGAGTAAGAAATTGCTTGAAGTGCATGTATTGCTGAATGAGAAATTGCTTGAACATCCAAATTTTATTTTTACTCGTAATTCTAATGGGTAACGAAGGAATAACAATAATTACTCAATAATATATATTTTAATTATTTTACCAAAAATATACAGACAAATGAGTATATAGTATTGTAAAGATATTATGTATATAATAAAATAAAATAAAAAATTATAATTACCAATTTTAATATTTTTAGAAGAGTATAAATTAAAATTTTGTATAAATCAATGTCATAATAAATTATTAATTAAATTATATCGTATAAAATATTACATACTTATCAATTTAATAGCCACAACAACAATAATTATTAATAACAATGATAATTATATTATATAGCTAAATATATAATAAAATTATTATATATTATTTACTCTATAGGGTAATGAATATGAAATACCTCTTATATATATCTTTATCTAATAATTTAACGAATTTTTTTTATTCATATCTATACCGTTAAGTTCTTATCCATACGTTTATTATCATATACGATATACGATATATATAAGATATACGAGTACGTTTTACTACTAACGGTCCTCATAAAAACAGCAATGAAATGTCGTCGAGCGGACTAATAAAGACGAGAAAAAAAAAGTGAAGCGAACAAAAGCAGAAAGTATTAAGTGGGACAATTATTGATCTGATTTGATGGATTAATTATATTTTTTTAAATTAATTTTATGATTTAATACTAATTAAATCTTAAATATACATTAATTATATACTAATTAAAATTAATTATATACTAATTAATACTTATTTACTTAAAATAATATATAAATATTTAATTATTTTACACTGATCGGATCGGGTCCACTTATAACCCCAATCGGATCAGATATGAATCAAAATTTTTGACTCAAATGTAATAAGATCAGATTAAAATCGAATAAAAAAATAAAAAATAATAATAAACCGATCCAAACCTTATCCGATCCGACCAACTCACACCAAATTGTAAACCTTTCTGCTAATCTGCTAATATTTCCGTTGTTCTTTTTTTTTTTTTGTGATGAAAGCCCGTAGGCATATTTCCGTTGTGCGACGCCTTTTCCCAACTCAGCTTCTTTCTCTCTCTCCGCGGTTCATTCTGTCCTTTTTTAATCAATCACCTTCATCTCGCCTCACCTCTCTCTCGCTCTCACGCTTGCTCGTTCGCTCTTGAGGAGGAAAGAATGAAGTCTCTAGAAAGCGTCTCTTCTGTCAAGGAAGTTACGTACAGGTACAATCGTGTCTCCTTTTCTAGCTAGGCAAAGAGTCAAAGACCGACCTTGGTACAGTAGGATTAGATTGCTTGAACGCTTCAGTATGTTTACTTCAGTTCTCCTTTCGGGTTTCGCTTTTAGTGGTCTTAATCAAGAGAAGAAGACCTATAAGTCCTTTTGTCATCAATTTTAATTTAAGCAAGTGATGATGATACCTTGACGGAGTTGAATTGATTTATCAGATGACATGTTTTAAGTGGAAATTAATTGATTGTTAAATTGATTTGATATTTGGAAATTCCTAATCTGTATTTTATTCAGAACTTAATTGAAGTATTTGCTGTGTTCTAACTGTCCCCAAGTTTGTGTCTGATAACAGTGTCCAAACTCCGATCTGGATAGGTTCACAATTTATCAATTGCTTCTTTGTACTGATAAATTAGTTCGTTTGCTTATGTTTCAGTCCTCAATACGTACTGATCTCTCTCCTATGTTCTAAGCCAAAAATATCTCTCTAGCAATGATAATTTTACTGACTTCATAAGAGAAAAATGGAGGAGAAAATAATTATTTTATTCAATTTATAACAAACTCAATAACAGTTTAATTTTGATTATGCTCTCTCATTTATACAGCTGTGGGTATTGTGGGTACAGTCTCAATTTGAGTTCTTCAAACAGAAACACAGAAAACATTGATTCAAAATATGGGAAAGCCATAAGGAAAGGTTTGGTAACCTTTGTTTCTATAGACGAAAGCCGGTTTACTGAAAAAGACGAAATGAGATGCATGCCTTACTTCAATTCAAAACATTCATGGGGTCTTTTCAGAAAAAAAACACAGCTCATTTGCCGCAAATGTGGCAACCAAATTGGTTCATCGTATAATGAAGAGGGCGGTAGAAGTACATACACTGTGGAATCTGATGACCAAAAATCAAGCTCTGCCATCAGCGTTTCACCTCGAAAAAAATATGTTATCAAGATAAATGCATTACAACCCTCATCAGATGGCTGGTGTTTGCATTATGATTTGCATCTCATTTTGTTATTTTGATTTGTGAAGCTAGAATTGGATTTTGGCTTCGAAGTGTTTGTTTGTTCCCAGTGTTATCAGCATTTCTTTGTTGGTATATGTGCTTTGTTGAATTAATTATGTTGTTTATATTGGAAAAGTCTGGTGTACAGTATGTGTTCTTGTGTCATTTTTGTCTCAGGAGAGATATCAGATAAGTTGTTTGTATGTGTCTTCTTTTATCTATTTATTAATTTATTTCTTAATTCGCATGTCCATGGATTGCATTTCATTTCTTGCTGGTTTATGCCTCGGAAAAGTACGGATTGCATTTCAGTTCTTTCTGGTTTATGCCTTGGAAAGTACTTTTAGTACTCGGTGTTTTTAACTTGACGTAAGCACCACTGACACTATTTCTATTGATGTGAATCCTGCAGTTACAACTCTTGAGATTATTTCTTGAACATTATGATCAACTATTTGGCTAGAAAAATATAAGACTGAAAAATTGTCAACATGAGCTATATTCAAATCTACTAATGGTGTTAGAAAAAAATACGACCAAATGTTTATTACTTGAAACATCTAGCCATTCTTTCTGTCAGCTGATCATGGGTTTTGTTTCTGACATTTAATTGTGCTAGTAGCCAGGTAAGAAGCGATTTAATTGCTAGTTGGCTGCTTTCTTGCCGAACAAGACTTTTCTTCGCAGTACATTGTGCATGAAAATTCGGTGTTTAATTGGTTTTTAGCTCAAGTTTAGTTCAATAATTTTTTAATAAACTAGTTCGAGTTTGATTCATAATAGTTTGATATGTAGTTATATATATTTTAACTATTTTGTTAATATAATATATATAATTATATAATTATTTTATTATAAATTTAATAAGATATTATTAATTTATTATTAAATTAATAAATATTATTTTTTTAATTTCAATATGAAAATAAGAATATATTAATTATTTACAATAATATGAAAATAAATGTAAAATTAAAATAATTGAGTTCGAATTTGATTTCAATTCAATTTCGATTTAGTTCGAATTCTATTTAATGCGGGTTCGATTTAATTTGAATTTAATTTAGTTCAAAATAATTTTAAATAAAATTCAAACGCTAACTAGTTCGATCGAATTTAATTCATTTGCAGCCTGCATACAAACCCCTCATGGGCCTGAATTAATGCTGGTAGGCCGGTAATACTGGAATCCTAGTTCTACTGCGTAGTGCATACTACAGCTCATAATATTTCCGCCACTTCTATTCTCTGTGTGGCAACACATTAGACTTCATCCCACATTTCATACATTGCAAATTATTACCCATCAACAAAGCACCTTTTTGTATAAATGTAACTATACTTTCCTCAACTTCTGAAACATAATAAGGTTAATTGGTTGTAGAGAATACGCTACTGCCAAGCTTTCAAAAAGGGAAGAAAAAAAAACTTTAAAATATGGTCCCCCTCCCGCTAATTGGAATGGTTAGTAATGCTAAGCTTTCATACATCAATGACACTCCAAGTAATAAGCATAAATTAGTGAATTTGTGCAACTATAACAAGAAGTTGTCATGTGGAACATTTCCCACAGCTACATAAATGCGAGAAACATTTAAATGATGCAAAGCTCTCATCAATATTAACTGTGAAAACTACACCATCTTCCTTATAAAAGTTGTCATGTGGTCTATGACCTGAGAATTAAAGGAAGCACAAAATTAAAGGCAAGTTCCATAAGCATTGCAATTATTATCCTAAGTTATATTTGTTTATGAAATATCATTCCACAAAGAGCTGGGATCTCAAGTAAAAACAAGTGCGCAAAATAGAAAACTTTCACCCAAAGTGTGTTTGAGGTACCTGTATCAAGAGCAAATGATATCATGTGACATTTTAAACAACATCAAAACAAGATCTACTATCTCCAGAATCAACATTGAATTGAATTGGATGCTGAGACCTATGAAGCATCTTATCAAAAGACCTGGGTGTGTGCCCTGTAGAATGGTACAGTAATGCACTCCCTTTATGGGGGGCAAAATAGGAAAATGCCGGTGATAGGAGGTTAGAGGCAGATAATTTCTCTGTTATTTGAAAAGTAAAATGTATGATATTTGTATTTGTGCAAGAAGATGTTGGATTGAGCTTGATTGTAATTAAGGCAGTGCAGTTTTTGGTGGTTTTTAGCTAAGAAAAGAGGTGGTATTGTATCACTGAAATGAAAAAGAATCAATACTTCGGTATATTTTTGCTACACACAAATATATACTGATCCATGAAAGCATTTTTCTAACCTGTTTTTTGGCCTTATTTCTATGAGTGCATAGTTGCTGTTTGTGAATATATCATATTCAATATCATTTAGCTTCAGCTTCAATCATAAACTAACAAGTCCAAACAGGGCCTAAAGGAAAATGTTTACAAATGCAAGTTGTACCCATGCATCCATCACTAAAGTACTTTACTTTTAAAGTGTTTACTAGCAGCATACCCGCGCGTAGCAGCGGATAATTTATTTTTTGTCATCCATTTTTATTTTGCTTTGAATTAAACATATATAACATAACAAAATTTATGACAATTAATAAAATTCAAGAATGTGTTGAATATAATAACTGATAAATATTGATTAATTGATATTTTTACCCATTTGCACTTGATTAGTGTTCCTATACTTACAAATATATAATTGTTGAAATCTGTGTTAACTCTTTCTAACCCATTAATTATACGATGACATTAAATATTTAATAAGAAACATTAATTGCTGAAATCTGTGTTAACTCTTTCTAACCCATTAATTATACAATGATATAAAATATTTAATAAGTAACATTCAAACTTCGTTGACCTAATTATTACATCATTACAGAAAGAAATAAAATCTATGCCTTGATTAAAAACATCCTGAAAAATCCACATGGATATTTAAATTCTTGTAAATACTTAAATTTAGAAAAAAACTCATTAATTTATCAAAATCCTTTGATTACAAGTTTGCTTCTAATTAATTCAAGGGTTGGCAGGAAAGTTAACTACATTTAATGAAATCACTTGTCTTATTAATAATGCAGTAATGACAATGATATTGGTCTGCAACTTTGAATTTCACTTACTGTAATTCTATGCAAATGCCAATTGTGCTATATTCTACGCAGATGTCTGTCGTGCTGTAAGAGTTACTCTTAGGAATAAAGGAAAAGTTTGCTAATATAAATCCCAGGAAAACTGCTACATTTCTTATATCCTTCAAACCCTTAAAAATATCCAAAAGTATTTTTTTTTTCAGAAAAAGTTTATGTTCGAAAAAATCCTCTTTGCAGACCTAAGCAAGACCAAGTAATGTTAGAAAACAGTTTGAAAAAAAATAAATTTGCGGCTTTTATTTGGGATCATTTCTTGGTAAGAGTGATAAATGTCCTCATCTCATTGTCAAATAGAGCCTAAATTAATTAGCTCGAGGAATTTGTGTACATAGAAAAAGTAAATAAAATCCAAGAATAAAATAAATGATTTCTCAAATATCATCTTTATTACACTTAACATCTTTTTTGTTTTGTCGATTTACAAAACAATCTTGAATTTTATAATTTGTCTTGTTCGAGTTTTGTGTAGGGATTAACATGTAAATGGATTAGTGCATAAGAACCAAGACTAATGGGATACAAGAGCTTGATCAAGACTGCATTAGGCTTAGGTTTAGTTAGACTCAATCCGGGTGGAATTGGTCAAGATAAATTGAGCTTAAACAACAAAGAAAAATATTTCTGCCCAGTGAATCGTTATAATGGTTCAGTAATCGTTATAACGATTCATCTCAATACTAAAAAATATTCTAAGACCGAAAATTCTCAAAGAAACCAGAGCGTATCGTTATGTAACGATTCAGTAATCGTTACAACGATTTATGAAACGTATAACGATTCAGTGAATCGTTATAACGTTTCAGCTCAATTGATCCAACGGCTATTCTTTCTAAATCGTTATAACGATTCCCAAACCATTCTAACAGTTCAAGCCGAAAATAATTTCTTCAGCTGTTTCAGAAGATTTATTTTAAAAGGATCACTTCTTTCACTAATTGTATGTACAAGATCTATATAGCAAAATCATTACTCTAGAGAGCTTACTAGCCATATAAATAGTGAGAGAGATAATTCAAGAGATTGAAACACACAATTAGTCAAATTCTTGTTTAAGCTCAATCTAGCTTCTCTCTATTCTCCTAACTTGATCCTTCGTGATTTTCTCGAGCTGTAGTGCTCAACCCTTGTTGAGATGTAGTGCTCATCTTTTTTAGTGTGTTGTCACTCACTTCTTGTTTTTGAGTGTGTTGTCACTTTTATTACTGATAGGCTTGGTAGCCCATTTTTGTGAAAGAGACCAAGTTCTACAAGTGTCAAACCACGAAAATTAATTTGAACAATAATAATGATAATTAAGATATGGATTTAAAATGACGTAACACTACTTAATAAATAACGTAAATAGACAATTAAAGAATTTTATACATAAACAAATAAATAAATAAAGCTAACCATAAATGACAATAATAAATATTTAAATATCAGTAAATGATGACTTAAGTAAATTAATAAATAAAAACCAAAAATTTTAAATAAACTAAAATAGTTAGACTAATAACTAAACAAATAGAAATAAAATATAAGTTTGAAACAGATATACATCACTCAAACTAGGAATTAAATAAAGCGAAATACTACAGAAACTAAATATGACATAATATTGACTCAAAGGCAATAGACACAAACGGGAATAATATACTAATTAAGTCAAAATAAAATAAATCGTAAAACTTAATTTTACCCAAAGGAAATGACCCATCATACCTATGGCCTCACCACACCAAGTGCCATGTTTGTGTGCCACAGAAAATCCTCAATCTCTCTCTCTCTCATTAAATGGAACATTTAATGCTCTCCTCTGTCTCCCATTTAATGCTCTTCTATGTCTCTCTATCATCTGTCTCTCTCTCTCGTCTGTTTTAATTCTCTCTCTCTGTCTCACGACATGACCGCTCTCTCTCTCCCCGTCCTTTCCATTCGCTCTCTCGTCACTCGCGATATCCCTCACTCTCTCCGCTCTTGACTCTCCCGAGAGAGAGCCTCGCTCTCTTTCGCTCTTGTCCCTCTTCTGCTGCTCCCTCACCCTCTCGCTCTCTCTCTGACAAGTACTCTCACAGACTCTCTTCCGACGACTCTCGTCAACCCTCACCCCTCTTTCTCTGACGAGAGCCGCGCGCGCTCCTGTCCCCTCTACACCTAAACTCTGTACTCCTGCCTTCCCCTTCTATCACCTCTGGTACGGTCCTTTGACTATGGCTCGTTCCTCTCACCCAATTTCTCTGATCGTAAGCTCTGACAGCCCTCCTACTTCCCGTATAAAAGCCCGATCGCTCCTCCTCTCCTATTTTTGCTCATCCTTTACTCATGAGTTGAGTCTGCCATGAATTAAATTGATAAGAACAGGTGCCCAACTGAGTAAGGGATTTGGAGCGAAAAGAAAGAAGGGGAAGGCCGAAAACTTGGTGGAGGATGACCTAGACCCAATGATGTTGCATGTGTTGTGCCGCCTGGTTGTCTCTTACATTCTGGTAAAAACCCTAGCCTAACCCTGTTTTCTTTGCTGTGCCCATGAAATGCATGCATTGTTTGGTTGATTTCTGGATTGTTTGTTTTCCTCAATGGTTTCTGGTTTGCTTACTGGGTTACTAACGATACTGGTACAAACACTGGTACACTGGTACCTATGGTATCAGTGACGCGGTGGATGGCCAAACCCATTGTGGGATATATGCTGGTACACTGCCCCTTTTTAACTGTGCTCGCTGAATTTCTAATTTATTTTGCTGGCCGTTTTGGGCTGGTGTGGGGGTGGATATAGTCCCTGGTACGCTGGTATCTACTGGTACCAGTGATGCAGGTGTGTACCAACCCTTTTGTTTTTGCTGGTAACTACTTGAACTGTTGTGTGCCTTTTTGATTCTCTACTGGTAAGTTGACTAGTTCTGAATTTTCTGGTTAACGACCCAATTTTTGTATGCCTTGGGTATGTTACAGTGTTGCCTCTTATGTTGATTAATCCTCCGGGCTGTGTTGTTTTCTGATATTTGGTACTGAGGTTGATGCCTGCCCCTTTTGTTGTGGCTTTCTGAGTGCTGGTACTGGGATAATTGTTGGTTATCATTTCTTTTCATTGCTTGTTGGGCTGTGATGTTGTGGGGTCTTGGGGGTTCTGGTATGCCCTAAAATTTACTGTCCTTGTTGCTGTTCGGCCTGACTCTTTACTATACCCTGTTCGTTTGCTAGTTTGACCACTTGCTGCCTTTATTTTTGCTGGTATATTGTGCTGACTTGTGGCCTGCCTGTTCTGTTTCTATTATCTGCCCTTATATCTGTGTCTGTTACTTCTGTTGTTGGCTGGCGGTTGCTTGTGATTGTTGCCTTAATCAAATTGTTACCATTAATGGAAATTGGATAGTGGCAGTTGGGTTAATATGAGCTTTAGAATTTAAGGGACAAATCTATAATGTAGAAAAATGGGCCCACAATTTATAATCAATATTAAGTAGAGTATATTGGGCCGATAAATTGACCTAACTTTGGATAAATATTAATTAGGATTGGTAATGAATAATTAAAGCCCAATAATTAAAAGTCCCAACATGAAAAGTGACTAAACTAAAATATGACTAATTAATTAGAAGCCGCCCCGAAAGGTTTGGCGGTATCAATGGACTAGAATGTAAACTTAAACATCGGGAAATGATTATATTCCCTGACTGCCCCCGATTCGGGATATCGGTGCATTGGCACCAACGATTTGGTAGTCAGCGTATGATCCCGTTCATTAAAACACCAACACATAAATAATATAATAACCTTTCTTTATTTTTTATTTATTTATTTTTCGTTTATTTTATTTTATTTACTTCATTTCTTTTCTTTTATTTCTTCTTATTTTACTTTTATTTTTAAAACTATTTTCCCTAACTTATAAAAACCTAATAATAATAATTATATAAATAAAGTAAACTACATAAATTAAAAACATAGTAAAAGACATAATTAGAATGTAATTAATATATATTAAAATATATATTAATCAATTTCTCTATTTTTAAAATAAATAAAAGAATAATAAAATAAAATATTATATATATATTCTATATTAATCAATTTCTCTATTTAATAATAGAATAATATTAATAAATATATAAATATATAAATATATGTTAATCAATCTCTCTATTGTAAAAAGATAAATAAGAGAATAATAGAAGATAATATTAGATATATTATATATTATATATTAATCAATTTCTCTATTTTAAATTAATTGATTTAATAATTAAATCCATAAACTCGAAATTTAAAATAAAGGATGAACGTATAAAGGCGATCAAGAACGGTAAATACAACTTAACGGATCGATATGCGAGAAACAAAAATTTCCGGCACCGCATATATGCAGCAAGAATGCTGTCGAAATTTTCAAGAATGCTCCCGAACATCTGTTTAATTAATTATCAATCTAATTTAATTATTAATTGTGAAGTAAATCAAGTTAAAACTAATAAACATCTAATTTAAATTGAAATATGTGACATAGTCGACTCGGATCCACTCGCGGAGTATGAGGTCACTCCTGACCAGACGTACACGGACACCGACCCTGAGGCCGGTGTTCTACCTCCGGAGTAGAGCGACTCCGTGATCCTCACCAGCACTCCCAGGTACGGTTTTCTGGGATTTAATTTTCTTTCTTCAGAATTAGGAACCCAAACCGAAAATAAAATGTTTTTAAAATAAATCTGATATGCGGTACTTTTGACCAAACTTTGATTAGAGACCAAAATTGACCTGTCATCTGCATCCGGTAAATTGACCAGCATATTCGAGATATACCCGCATTCGCATGTCATATCATATCATAGTTCATGTAGATAGGGTAGGAGTAGGATTCAGGAAATAGTCCCGAGATAGGATTAGATAGAATTAAATAATTCAAGTCGTAGATTATAATTATTAGGAAAATATTATTACTATCACTAATTATTAATTAAGTCAGGTAGTTAATCATGCATTACATGCATGGAAGTGCTAAGAGGCGGACCGGGTAATTCTCAGTCAGAGGTTGCCTTGCATAACCAGACCGTTGTGGTTACGTACGGTGACCCATAGGCCCGTGGGACCCACCGGTCTATATATGCACTGCGCATCTTTGCCTGTCGGGTTATCCACCGACCCTGTCAGTTGGCGGGTTCGGCTGTGTCAGAGTGTTTAATTTTTTTTATCAATATTATATTATTATTATTCTTAATATAATTAAGAATGTTAATCCAAATTTGAGCGATCAGGATACCATGTCTTTCAGTATTTAGTGTGGGCGGCCATATTCAAGATTGAAATCTACTCCGAGATATTATATTATTATATTTATCCGGCTTATTTAGGATCCTGGTATTGTCCGAATGGCTTTCTCCTTTGGCCCTTAGTTGGTACAGAGAAAGTCGGGATGCGGTCCTCTGGCCCTAGTGGGTACAGTGTAGGCTCCCATTTGTATAACTACTCTGTTTTGTTATTTTACGGGATGCGGTCCTCTGGCCCTTGGTTGGTACAGTGTAGGCTCTCAGTTGTTTTTGATTTGTCAATTCACGGGTAGTTATATCCTTTGGCGATATGGCAACTGAAAGCATATATATTAAATCCCCTTGTTCATATTATTATTATTATTATTATTATTATTATGTGAGGTGGATCATCATATTCAGAATACCGAGTACGTGCTTTTAGCCGTCACTCTCCTAGGGTGTTATCGCTCCGGGAGGCCGAATTTTCTCAGGGTATTCAGGGCATTGGCGCCCGCTTACTCGAAAATCCTAAGTTTGTAAGTTGGGCCCGAATACGTGCCCGCTTAGGTAAGTCACAAGTCCAGGGCCCGATCACGTGTCCGCTTGTGGATGGACTGATGATCTGCAACTGGGTTATATTTATACGGGTGTTTTAAATCTCGTACCTTATATATATTTATTATATGTTGTATTAGCATTTTCACAGATTTTTTTTTCATTTCGGGTTTATTTGTCATTTCATGTCATCCATATAGGTGCTTTCTCTAACGTGCACAAAACATTATTATTATTTATACATATTTAATATAATGCTTTTAAAATACAGTATCGGTATTTGGGTCCAGTCTAGGAAAGAAGATCAAATCTTAAGGCTGGATCTAAATCCGTACTGAGTAATTTTTAAATTACTCACGTTTCCACGGTGGTTGTGGGATCCAGGTATTTCAGGTTCGGGATTTTTCTTGGAGCGAGTGCTAGGGACAGTCCTGCGCGATGATAGGGATGCTTCGCCGCATTTGCATGTGAGTCGGGTAGTTGGATAGGATCCATCGGGTTTTTGAGTCTTATTTCTTTCTTTTGGGTTTTTATTTGAGAGATTGCTGCCCATTCCGATGGAGCTAGCCCCGCCTATGTAGGCGTTGTATTCTCTTTGTTCATTCTGGACTGTATGGTCATGTATATTTATATTATTATTGTTTTATTTATTCTGAGATTTATCTTATTTTATTCATTTAGCCTTTCGTACGCACGCCTCGTCGTGCGTACGTGGCGGGATTAATCACCCCTAATCTGATTTAATTATTCTGGGGTGTGACAACAAGTGTAAAACTGATTTTAGTATTTCGGTTCAACTTCAATTGTTGGAGGTTGAGAGTCCCGGAGACGTAGTCATTTTTAAAACCGAACTCCGTTACATATTGTGTTCTTGTTTGATCTTTTTTTTTCTCATATTTCTTTAATTGCTATATTCTTATAAGAATTGAATCGAATTAAATTATATTCCGCTGCCATTACAATTGAACATTAAGCCCCAAATCGGTTTATACATTTCTACCTTAAGTTTTTTACATTCTTGCACTATTTTTGTCCTTTAATACCACCATCATAGGGCTATCAAAGTGGTATCAGAGCAGTAGCTCAGTTTTAATTGCTTTATTTGTGATATTTTTTATCCAAGATGACTTCTTTGATGCATGTAAACAAGTAGAATGATGAAGATAGACTCATTTGCACCTAAGGTATAATTTTCTCAAGAATTTCAATTGCACAATCAAGTAGTACCTTGCACTACATCCACTTGGGATGATAGTGATGGTGATTTTGTTGAGAATGATGAATTTTGTGTTGTAAATGCAAATAATTTGGATGATGAGGCTGTAATTGAATTTTTTTATCTAGTTTAGAGAGTTCTATTCATGATTCATCTTCTCAAAAAAAGATATTTGAGAGATTTGAAAATAAAATTTTAAACTTTGAGTTAAAAGTTCAATTTTCTGAGTCTAAATTGTAAAATCTGAAAAAGAGAGAGAAAGAGAAAATGAAGAGAGGAGAGGTGGCCCAAGCAAGAGGTGAAAAAATGAAGTTTTTAAAGGTTGTATTCTATTTGTCGAGAGAGAAAGGGAGAAGAGGAGAGGGGAAGTGGAGGTGACGGTGAGTTTAGGATTTGAGATGTAGAGAGTCGAGACAAAGTTACGCGAGACAAATGAAATTGAAAGAGCGCTCAGCGCGCTGTTGAAAAAAATGGAGAGAAACAAAGTGAACGGGATGCAATCATGGTCATTGAATTAATCGAAATAAATCTGAACCGTATGATGAGAGATATTTTGGTCAATATAAAAGTTTGAAGGAAATGATAAAAGTAATACATATCCAGCCCTTAACTGCTTTATATAAAGTATTTATATTTTTATGCAATAGTATTCTTTCATATTCTAAGAGAGGCATATGAAAAGTAATACATGTCAGGATTTATGGGAGCCCTATTTAAACAAAAAAAAAATTTAAACAAAAAAAAAAAGATTCTTTCATATATAATAAGGTTTTGTTTGGCTCAGACACCCAGTACCAACTTTTATATGCAGCCTTTAGGATCTGGGTAACATAAACTCTGTTGTAGTAATTTTGGTGCTTCTGAGCTCTAGCTAATGAAGAACTTACATTAGTGTTGCTTAGCCCTAAATTATAAAAGTCCTTTGCCTGTGTCTTGAAAAGTGGACCCGCATGCCAAGTTTCTTTATTGAGCTTCAAAAACTTTGAACCTGAGACCTGGAAAACACAAACAACATCAGAGTCTGGTGGCAGGTAATAATGGCCACAGGTCGACTTTTTCACAGTTTTACCACCATCTGGAATAGCATTTTCTGTCCCGTCCTTCAGAATAGAAGCCTTTTGGAAACTCCCAAATACCAATCTCCACCAGCAATGGAACCAAGGCATCGAGTCACACTTGTATGGTAGGTTATATTAGGAAATTTGATTTTTCTATCTTGAAGTTGCATAATGTAAAACCTAAAGATAGAGGGAAAAAAGAAATAATTGTTGCATAAGAATTAAGACTGACATACAATCAGAGTTAAAGAGTTTCAGTGTGCATTCTGCAATAAAACTTAGCTCTTCAACCTTGGTTGTAATAAAAAATAATTGTCCAGATTGAAACCACATGGACATTAACTGGCTTGGACTGCATGATACTTCTTTTATTTATTTTTTATTTACTTCCATGGGCACTCCTTGCCAACATATATTAACTCCAAAATTAAATTATGGATGTGCATTCATTTAATTGATTAAAAGGTTGTTTAATAGAATACCATTTCTCCGGAAAAAAAAAAGAATTCATACATTACTTGCATGGAGTGATGGAGATATAATGAACAATGATTCAGAGTTGTTATTTCAGAATTGGATTTTAAAAGATCTATGACTTCTGGGGATATGAAATTGTGGCCACTTGTTGCACAAAAAGAATCTGTGATGGTAGAACTTTACCTCATAATAGCAGGAGTAATGCCTGCAGAAGCAATATCACTATTATCAGAACTGTAGCAGTAGTGATGAGCAAGGGTTCTTGTTACCAGAACGAGATTAATGTATAATTGACCTCCTTTGAGTCTAGAACAAGTTTGTAATATTTGCATTGGAGTCTGTTGCTAGACTTAAAGTAGCAAAACGACTGGTACAAGAGAATCATCTTGTGATCCATCTAATTATCTGAATCATAAGAATCCAGGAAAATGATTGCTACATGAAATTTGATAAATTAGAGCACTATACTTATCAGACTAAACATCAAAGTGTTACTTCATAAAAGAATAATTGCAAAGAGAAACATCAGTCCTTGAGGTAAATCTATTATCCCTATATAATTTCATTACATTAAAGCAAGGAAAAAGAATATCAACTTGACACTAAATATGCTACCCTTAAATTTTTCTGTCTCCTCATTAAGGGTACTTGTACTATCTGATCTTTTATATGTTCGTAATTAATATTCAGAATATTCAGCATAGATGATAAGAGACTTTGTATTTCTACTATATATATGCATGCTCATGGTGGTAGATTAAATTATGAAAAATCACTTAATTCATGTTTTCATTTGCTTAGAAGTTACTAATTTTGAAATAATTATCCTAAACAGAAGTCTCTACCAATTGATTATGCAAACGAAATATCAACTGAGGAGAAAATTGACGATGACTCCATTAGTCAAGAAACACTGAGAATGGAATAAAATAGTGAAAAGAAGAGAGTTACTATATAATACAACATTTTTGTGTACTGGATCCGAAAGATATCATCTGTAGGACAGGTACATTACTTTGGTGTGGCCAGATGATTCGATCTGACAGTGCCAATTCCATGGCTTTCTCGGGGAAGGATCAAAGCATGAGGAGGAATGAGAGATGGATTAGCGATGAAGAGATTTGAAGAGGCACAAAAGAATTTTGGGTGGTAGGAGAAGAATCATTGCCAACGCAGAGAGTGGAGAGAAAACATTGCTCGAAGGGACAGAAAAAATAGCTATTGCACGACAAGAATAACGCTCAACCGGTTCTGCCATCGTGCATTGTTAGTCCCACAACATCAATTGCTAGCACGACGAGTAGCGCTCAACCGGTTCTCCCATTGTACATGTGCGCTACCGCCTCGTTAGTCCCACAACGTCGAAATACGGAGAGAGGAGGCGCTTCGAGGCTTATAAAAGTGGATAGGAGGCCGCACAGAAGTCACTCATCTGAACGGGTTGGTACCTCCAGTACATTTAGGAGGAGCTGGCCTAACATCTGTCCAAGTGGCAGTGAAAGTTGTAATTTTTTATTTAGGAGTAGGGGTGTGTGGTCTGGGCTGCAGGGCGCCTGGCCTCGCTGGGGTGTGGGGGTGGGGTTCCGGGCTGTAGGGTGTCTGGCGTCCGGCTTCCCGGAGGTGTGGGGGTCAGGCTGTAGTAAGCTACCGCCTCGTTAGTCCCACAGTAATAAATTTTATATATTAAAATTTATATTTAGATTTTTTATAACTGATTAATTTTTGAAAATTTTTCGCATAAAATTTCACTCCAGATAATTTTCACCCATGAATCGGGATCCAACATTAGTTCGAGATACATATTTATATGGAAAAATTAGTCATTTCAAAACTTTAAATTTAGCAAAATGCCACTTCATAACTTTAACTCCCTCTAATGCCATCCTAAAATAAATTTATTTAATCTTTTGCCACACTTATATATTTTTTGTTCATTTTTAATTAAGTTCAAAAAAATATCATTGTATCTTTGGAATGTATTTTTTTAATTTAAAAAATACCCTCATTTCTGTCTGATATATCTTTTCCTACTAATTTTGTTTGTTAAAATCGTTGATATCTCTGCAAAATGCGTAATTATTTTAGCAAATGTCAAACCAAATATTTTTTTATTTTATTCTACAGTAGAGAAAACAGTCAACAAATAAATCATACTAAAATTTTCTATCCAAATGATCTATAAAGAAAATTACAAAAATACATTTATATATGTTTACGAATAGAATTTTCGCTTTTAAAGTTCTGAATCATGATGTTCATAGTCTGAAATTTGCTTTCTGCATTACGCATTTTGCAGAGATATCAACGATTTTAACAGACGAAATTAGTAAAAGATATATCAGACGAGAAATGAGGGTATTTTTAGAATTAAAAAAATACATCCCAAAAATACAATGATATTGTATTGAACTTAATTAAAAATGAACAAAAATATATAAGTGTGGTAAAAGACTAAATAAACTTATTTTAGGGTGGCATTAGAGGGAGTTAAAGTTTTGAAATGACATTTTGCTAAATTTAAAGTTTTGAGATGGCATGGGACTAATTTTCCCTATTTATATAGGTATGTAATCATTACAATATCTACTACATGTATAAAATTTTAAATCAGAAAAATGTCTATATTAAAAAAATTGCAGGCAAAAACAACACCGATTTTTCTATCTAATATTACATTATCTAGTATCACATGGTCTGTATAACTTAGTTATCGTCATCCTGAAGACTTTGTCTCTTAATCTTTACGGAGTGTCTACTCTTGTTAATATAAATAATTTAATTATTAATAATAACAATAAAAATTTTAAATTTTAATAGTAAAAATGATAGCGTGTCACTATTAGTGGCGTTTGGGAAAGACGCCGTCCGACTGACGTGTTTGTGAGAGTACGCTACTTACACCGGTGCATTTAGGAAGTGCGTCACCCATTGTCATATTTTTTTTTTACACGAATTTGCTTTTGGTTGTTATAAATATTAGGGTTATAACTCGGATTTCTCTCCGACAATATAGTCCTCATAAGTAATAGTATAAAATTTTAAATATATTTAATAAAATTTAGACACAACATTTTTAAAAACATTTTCAAATATCAAGTAATAATGATAATTATAATAGTATTTTCTATAGTAATAAATAATATAATTATTTATATAATAATTTATAAATAATCATATAAAAAGTGAATCATTTTAAGAGTTAAGTTTCAACTTAAATACATTTCACACATTATTTTAAATGAGGAGAGAGAAATTATTTTATATAAACCCTTGGATTCAAGAAGATTAAAAGATTTAAACAAAATATATGGTGGAGAAAATTGATGATGTGACATAAGTTTGAAAGTTTAATTCTTTTTATGCATTAAGAATTATAATCCAACTTCAAACGCTTTTGTCAGTGGGAGTGGGAGTGCGCCTCTCCCACCGATCGACACACTTCTTTTTTTTTGAAAAAAAATTATCTGAAATATAATTAAAAAAAATGCCATTATCAGTTGCGCTGTCATTTTTATCATTAAATTTTATTTTTTCATTATTATTAATAATAATTAGATTATTTATTTTATTATATAAAAATCGATGAAATAACAACATTAATGGATAATGATCCATTTGACAGCAATTACAACAAATGAAAGAATGGTTGGAAACTATTATCTTGCAACCTCTCACTGTAGGTCCTCTAGTGTGTCACTGAACAGAGACAATTACCCCGATATTTAGCCCTCCGAGCCAGACCTGAGTTTTATACTCGGGTCCAGCACCTGGCCCGAGTCTGAAACTCGGGTCCATTTTTTTTTCTGTTTATTTATTTATTATTTTTAATAGGTTTCAATAGTTTATTTAGTTTGTTTATTATATTTAAATATTTATTTTTTTAATATAGCAATGGTTTAATTAATGACCATTATTAAAGGGTTCTTTAGAAATGGTTATTATTAAAAATAATTGCTAAAGGACTCTTTAACAATAGTTATTAATGAATGGAGTTAGATTAATTAATAATCATTGTTAAAGATAATTTTTATTATTTAAAAAATAGTTATAACATTCTTTATGAAGTCAGATTGATATATGGAGTCAACAATGAATAGAGTGATATTGATTAGATAAGAACAAATGTTATTGTATATTATTGACTCATTCAATAACTAATATAAAATATATAATTATGCATCTAATAATAAAAAATATTTACCCAATAATACATATGTACATCATGCTCATATAATAATATGAAAAATTATAGATTTTATATGAAAAAATGCAAAGAAAAAAATAAAAATAAATAAAAGTAAAAACTTTAAATGAGTTTTTGAGGGTCAAATGATATTTTTTGGCCCTGAAGATCTCATAAGTGGTTAACCCTCTAGATCTTGTCGTAACTTTTTATGACCGCATAGCAAGCCTCAATCGGAATTTTCTATCAAAATTTATGGCCGTTTAAAGTTGAGATGGTCGAATTTTGATTTTAATTTCTTCTCTCTTCTTTCTTTGTTCATTCTCTCTATCTCTCTCACCTCTCTTTTTATATATGAAAATAAATGAAATGGGGTTGATAATCCGTGGGATTTCAGTTTTTAAATTTTGATTTTTGGATCGTTGGATTGGGTGTTGTCTAAGATCATTTTTTTATAGTGATAATATGAACTAACGTACTCAGTGTTAATATTTTTAAAATTATATTTTAATTATTATAATATTATATAATTTATTATTATTTCACATAACAAAATGATTAGATAAATATTTAAAAATAAACTAAACCAAAAATAAATATTTTAAACATAATAAAAATAACTAATAAAACTTATTAAAAAACGAAATTGGTCCCTTAATGAATGTAATTACATAATTACACATAAAAAAATAATTAAATAAATATTTTAAAATAATTTAAATTAAAAAATAATTATTTAAATATAATAAATAAATTATACTAACTATTAAGACCTATTAAAAATAATAAATAAATAAGCAAACAAAAGAAAAAAAATCTAGACTCGAGTTTCAAACTCGGACCATGGTGCTGGACACGAGTTAAAAACTCGGGTCTGACTCGAAGATCTAAAAATCGAAGTAATCATATCATATTTCTCTTTTTTATATATTCTTACCTAATAATTTTTTTTAAATAATAATATTTTATATATTAAAAATAACAACAAAATAAAGCTCAAACTAATAGATAATCAAGTTGATAAAAAAAAATTCATCTACGGAACTTTATATTTTGATATCTTTGCATAATTATTTCATTATGCACGATATTAAATATTTTTTTTCTCAATAAAATTAATTAGACAATTCAGAGGGGCCAAAAAAAAATTTTAAAGAGACAAATTACTAAAATCATTATCGAAAAGCACTATTTTTCAAAATCTCTTCTCTCCTGAATTACCATGCATCCACCCCGACTGGAACGCTTGTTATGACTTACGAAATGTTAATTTCCAACTGTCGGAATAACATGTGAAAAAGGAAACTTCTCTGTTCCATCTATAAAAGGCATGCTTTCGAAAAATGTAACAAACAAAAATCTGATGAAAAAGATGTATTACTTTTCCTTAATTTGTCGGGTCTTTTTTTTTCCCAAAAGGTTGGTCCAATGTACATCGACAAAATGCCATCCTTAATATTTTCCGATACCATTCGGAACTGACACGCAACAGATTGTTTCAGAACTGAAAAAGGCAAAAAGAAGATCCCGTTATTAAATGAATAATATACATATCAACCGATCAAAATAAAGGAGATGATTGTATGGGATAAGCTATCAAACTTTGGTAGGAAAGACGCATGAGGACTTCAGTGCATAATTGACGCGTCCAGAGTCTCCAGACTCCAGCCGTCCAGGTCAAATTAAATCACATTGGGGCTCATCATAAATAGAAAAATATAGGATGTCAGTTGCAAATTGTTAACAGCTATTCTGCGACCGTGCGTGCTGTACCAAAGGGGAGCAGGGCAAATTAGGGATCACAATAAAGCATATGGTCCGTTCGGATTGGAGGTTAAACGGGTAGAGTCGGGTCGGGTCAAAAGACGGGTCGAGCGGGTATAATTTAAGGTGAGATCCGTCCGTCCGATCTATAATATAAATAATATATAATATGTATTTATATGTGTTATGTATAATTGTATATAAATAACTTATTAAATATCAAATATTTAATAATTTTTAGACTTAAAAAATAATTTATATTATGATAATATAAATATTTAATAATATTTTAGTTTAAATACAATAATCATTCTCTAAAGATATAATATTAACAAGAAAGTAATCATTAATTAAAAAAATATTAATTAATTATACAATAATTTAATTAAAAATATATAGCAACAAATTATCGTTGATAAAATCGGGTCGGGATGGGTACGGGTGGGTAGGCCCGTCAAGTATTATGGACGGACCGGGTTATCAAATTTAAACCCAGAGATAAAAACCGAATAAGTTGGACTGAGAATTTTAAAAGACGGACCAAACTCCGAATTTAACATAAATTCAGCCCGACTCAACCCATTATCATCCCTAAGGTACACCCACGAGCAGCGAAGCATTAGATTGTTCTCTCACATATCTATCCACTTAATCAATTAGTGAAGGCATTTCAGCTTTATATTGAGATCCGCATATGCATCGATTGTAAAAGAGTTATTAGTGCTGGCAGCTCTTGAAAGTGTTTTGTTTAATGTAGACTAGATCTTAGTGGTAACGTTACACGTAATTGTCTTTCATATATATTTATTTTTAGTTTTAGGAGAATTGATTTTTTTTTCGATTACAAACAACTCGACATTTACATTTTATATATAATTTCTTGATTAAAAAGTTCATAACGAGTCCATAAAAAAATAAATCTGATAACATTTTTATGAACCCTATAAAATTTTAGAAAAATAAAATATATTACATTAATATTTTCTACAACTAATATGGCACTTGCAGAAATTAAAAAAAAATCTAGAATCACGAAAAATTGCTTTATGAGTTTCTAGGACATACATCATGGATTCATGCTTAGTGCAACTTAAGCATAGATTTACCATCAACCAAATGATTTTAAATATTAATTGTTTACATTTCATGGCTTTTGATTATTGATTGAATGATATGTTTAATATGCATGCACAATCTCAAGGGATCAAATATTCATAGTCATTGTTCTAGTTAGTGTCAATTAAAATTAAATCACAATTAACTATATTTGTTAAACTCTTAAATATTAAAAAACTAATTGATAGAATATTTTTATATATCATATAATTATATTTATATGTGCACAAAAAGTCATTGTTCATAGCCATTACAACTTTATTTACATATGCATAAGGTGTTAACGAAATTAACCTATTAAATTATTAAGTTTGGATCAAATTATTGGTAAACAAATCATAATTATTATAATTGAAAGAAAATAATTAGTTACTTTTATTTGTTGTGTAAAACAAATACGAAGTACCACTTCAAACATTAATACTTTGGCTACAGAAAATCTAATTCATTGATAAAATTTGTCCTCTCCCCAGCCTCGGATAACCAACATTAATTGTTTTTTTTTTTGTTTTTTTGGAACTGTTGCTGCGTCGCATACACAGATCTCAACCTAAACTGAATCTTGATAATCTTATTTAATCAACGGATGAATGTGTGTGCACAAAGACTGAATCACTGAATGAACCAAACGGAAAGACCCATAGCATTTTTTTAGCCAATTGCACGCAATATGCGCATGTTCTGCTTGGTGGGACCCATCGGTCATCGGACGGTTATGAGCCAATAAGCTCGGCGCTGTTAGATGGCAGCCAGGATTTATGTTTTGTTTTATGAAAATATGAGGTTCTCAAATTTTATCGTATTACTAAATATTAACGGTGTTGTAGATTTATCAGGCGCGGAACTAAGATTTCAGATTGGGGGCGAAAAATAATATTCATACAAAAATTTAAATATGAATCATCTTAACTAAAACACTAATACTAAATATTCAAAATTATAGCATCAGTCATCATCATTTGATGTAATATAAACAAAAAGGATAAACATACATTACAATTACTCTTTTTTCTTTCTTATGTAAAATCTAAAATCTACATTTCTGTTAATTTGAGTTTAATCCTATGACTATCTAACAAATTATCCATATTAATAATTTCATTAGAAGTGAACTTTTCTGCAATTTTTTTTCAATGTAAACCACCATGTAGTATTGAAGAAAGTCATCTCTCATTTTATTTTGAAGCCCCGTCTTGATGAGTTTCATGACTGAAAAGGCACGCAACAATGTCCGTTGTTGCAGTTGAGACATGAAGAGTTATCACTAATCACAATAATCTATCAATCATTGGATATATGGAGGCTTTACCGGTTTTAACTAGTCCACAAGTCAAATCAGCAAGTGACGATAAGCCTTTCAGATTAGAATGACTGCATATATCAAGTTGAAAATGTGGCAATTGACATTCTAATTGAACTCTTTCTTGATCAGAGAAGTCAGCATGATAGGATTTTTCTATCAAAGTACATACCTTGAGATGCTAAAAGAATCACCTCTCGGGTCTAAGGCAGCACAAAGTGTCAAAAGCTCCGTTGATTGCTCACTAAATCGCGCATTTAACTCTTGCAATTGTTGATCGATTGCAGCAGCAAAAATATCCACTCGATAATGATGCTCCATTGTAGTGTTATCATATTTATTTTGAGATTTTGTGACATCAACATATCTATAAATTCATATTAAAGAACTTAGTATCATGCTTTCAAAGCCAATTTCATATCAGTGAGCTTTAATATTAAAAAAAGATTAGAGAAATTTTAATATTAAGTGACATAACCTTTTACAATACTTTAGTTTTTTCATACTATTTATTAATCCACTACCATATTGAAAAAGTACGGGTTGCATAACTAATTAAATTAAGCTCACAAGTCACAACTCAGAATCTATTTCATTAAGCTCACAAGTCACAACTAATTAAAAAAAGATTAGTGAAATTTTAATGAAATAAACATACCTACGATTTATATCGGGGAGCTCAATTTCATGCTTAACACAAAAATTTGACCTTCTCGAAAAGAGGTTCCCAACCTTCATCTCTCAAATCTTGGATCAATTCTTTTGTAGTCGAAACAAGCCGCAAGACATTTAGAATATCCAAATCTTTTTGTTGCAAAGCTTGACATAACACATTGGTGATTGCCATAATATCTTTCATTAAGTGTAAAATAAATACAAAATCAAATGATAGGAGAAACATGAGGGCGCCATTAGCATCTCCGCGAGGAACAAAAGATTATTCAATTAGTCTTCTTTTTTTCCTAATTTTTGGTTCAACTAGATTGGCATGGTCCTTCAATATGACCCAGTATACTTCCAATTAATGATCTTCATTTGATGAAAAATATAGGCGAGTCATTAAGAATGGATGACAAATATACACTTAATTACATAATCGCCTATGGCTATGAATATAAAGACAGAGACCTTATATTGCTTGGAGACGTTCCCTGAGAGTAAATATAATTTACACAACACTTACGATTATCCTTGACCATTTATGATTTTCCGAGCATATTGGTTCAGTAATTATCAAGATAGTTTGTCTTTTACTCTCTTTTTTTGAGTTTTTGTGGTTTCATGCCACTAGCATAGGCAGGGGCGGACCCAAGTTAATCCGGGGGGGGGGCACGTCCCCCCTGATTTTGAAAAATAGTGTTTTTCGGTAATGTTTTCGGCACGTGCCTCCCTTGGAAATTTTTTTTGCCCCCCCCCGAATTGTCTCGGTTATTTTTATTGAGAAAAAAAATATTTAATACCGTGTACTGATGGAAATTATTAATAATCTAATTTCAAAATCATTGATCATAACTAAAAATTTTAATGAACTGTTGTGTTAATTGAATTTTCATGCTTGTGAATTGTGATTTATGTAGGATATTTGTATCATCACACAAGAAGTTGAGAATCATGCAGAACACAACAAGAAACAAGGAGATGAATCCTATTATCATTTATCAATTACTAGTACTTGTTGTTGCTCAATCGCTGATTCGCTGGCTCGCTGCCTGGGTGGGAGAGTCAAAGTCTCAGAGAGTCGCTGCTTGGGTCGCTCTGCACTGGGTGGAGATCGGCGGGGCTGAGAGTTTGGGTCGGAAGCAACGGAGACGAAGAAGAGGGTCTGAGTCGCAGCGATGAAGAGACGGAGAAAAGGATAATAAGCGATCGATTGAATACAGAATTCGATAATTTTAATTTACAAATCGTATCGTGACTTGGAAGTCTCACCTCAAATTTAATTTAATTGAAGGGAGGCCCAATTAATAAACAAAAACAACTCGGTGAATAAAATCACTTCGAATTTTGAACCATCTAATTAATGACATATTTGTATAGCGATTCATGTATAAAACAAATGATTAGATTTAAATGTTTTTTATTCACCAAGGATGTGAAATTTTCAGTAATTTAAATTTAATGAAACTTATAAGGGGTATCGTATGTGTATGTCAAATTTCACGGTTATAAAGCCATCCTTTTTATTTTGTACTTTTGCTTATAAATACATTCACTTAATTATAATGGAAAAATACCTCTCTACAATTATTATGTTTGGAGTGCAAAAATAATATTTTCCGCACATTTCCATCCACTACAACTCAGCGACCTTAATTTTGTAAGCTTCTGCTTAAATCTTGACAGTAACCTCACACATCGTTATCACTACATTGACGTCACTTTAATTTTATTATTCTTCATATATGAATTGTGAGCAATCGGTTGAGGTTACAGCTTTTGCACCTGAAGCAAGTCCACTTTTTAGTCACAATTTACATACACCGTTGAGGTACTTGCAAACCTGAAAACAACATAATTACCGAAGTCTACAGTTACAACTTGCAACGGAAAATATCAGTTTTTTTTTTCTTTTATTCCTTTGTTTAAGTATTCCTGTAAAATCCAACAGGGGAAAGTTGCTACACCTACGTATAACAACAGGCATATTTCACTATTAAACAATCAGCAATTTCGCATACAAGTTGATAAAATATCTTTTATAGATATCCTGTTAATACTTATATTCTCATATTTCTAAGTTTTCATTCAGTTCTTTTGGAGGGGCGCATGTAAATATCTGAAGCACAGTGAACATGAGTAAATAAAAAAAAATCTTTGGAGGGTTTCGTCTAAAGTTTGAGCTAAATAAAATAGAGAAAATTAATTAAATGTCACCGTAAATTTTGAAAATTAAAAAAAATTATTTCAAACTTCAAAATTAATTTAATATCACCACAAATCAAATAAATTATTTTTTTACCAGTACAATTATATAAAAAAAATTTTTAATATTAAAAATATAATAATATATTTAATATCTAAAATAACCTCATCACTTCTTCCTCCTCTCTGTGATAGATAACTGGGTCGCACCGATCATTACCTCCAAATCCATTGAAGTGTCTAATCAGCATCATATACTTTTTCATGGTTAAGAGAATTAATGCCACAATTTGACATTATGTTCTGCTAAAACCCATATAGAGTTTAATGTAATAAAGTGACTTTTTATCTACTTTTTGCTGCTGTCTTCTAGAGGTTACTACAGATAAAAGCTCACGGTTCTTATTTTGCTCTTATTTTGCAGAAGTAATAAGTGCCAGACAGAAAAACTGATCTCCCAGTTCAAAGCGAACTTTAATTCAAAATCTCCTGTCAATTCTAAGTTCGACTCCAGGACAGTGCAGACAGATTTTTTCTTTTCGTAAATAAAATAAAAAATAGAAAAATGGTAAGAGAACTCTTATTTTGTGCGCAGCTAGTTTAAACCGAGATTGAAACTCATCTCGGGTATCGAGATCGAATTTCAAACTCAATCTTAGGTAAAAAAAATTACATTTGTTTGTTTATTTGTATTAAAAAGCAGCATGAAACATGAACCAAGTTTAAAATTTGGTCTCAGATAATTTATTTATATATTATCATACACTCAACAGGCTTCTCCTTCATATTTCTCCGATCATTTCTTCAAAATCATCATTGTTACTGTTACAAGTGCTTCGAACTGAAAAATATGTCTTATGACATATCCAGTTCAGATTCGTATTTATCACTCTCTTCTCATCAATATTGTATGTTTTTTTTCTATATGGACTATTAATTTTTATTGTAAAATTAAAATACACTAATAGTAGTGTTTAGCGTTTATATTGTAGAGACGACAATATTACTGATCAATGTGCATCAGGGAGATCAAATCCTAAATGCTTCAACCGGCGTGGGTTATGATATTTGTGCCGCATGATATTTTTTGTCGACGAGACAATCAATTTTCATGACTTAAAGAGACATATTCATGTTGGTTTGAAATTACTTTTCTTAGTCATTTCAACATTATCATTAGTGTATGAATCAACACTGCTCCACAGGGTTGGGTGTTTTTTTATAGTGTATTTAGGATAGATTCTGAGAAAAATTAGGGAATGGTTAATACAATAGCTCCATATCAAATACCCGGGTATAAAACACTGAAACTAGTAGTTGAATCTGAATCAATATCAAGTTCTGATCACTATGATCCGTGTCCGACTAGTATTCTTAGAAGTAGTAATCCAGTCCTTATTGAGAAATAATCCACTCCCGAGCTCGGGAGCAGCCATCAATCTCGTGTTCCAGTACATAATGTGGATGAGGATGAGAAAGAAGAAGAGTGATACTTGAATGTCAAGGAGGATAACATCCAAGAAACAACATATATAAATATGGATGAAATTGATGATGAGATATATGTGAAAGAAATAGTTAAAGAGTGATAAATGTATGTCTCTTTCATTAATCGAGGAATGAATCACCCATGTGCATAATTTACTATAATACGCCAATGTCGTATACAGATGACCCTTATTTTCGTAAAATATCTAGAATTGATGAACAATTTGATGTCGGTCAATGGTTCAGTATAAAATCAGAATTGAAATTAAAAATTACTGATTTCATGTTCAACGGAATATAAAATTAAAGATAACAGATAATAGCAAATTAAAATTAGTTATGACATTTAAAGAGTCCAACTATCCATAGAGATTGTATGTCACACCTAAATAACGGGTATTTGGGAGATCAAAATAAATCCGCTTGAATACTCTTATTTTGGTAGTGTTATTAGGGCGGAAGACATGACACAAATGTATTGAGTGGTTTTATAAGCGTTGAGAAATTACAGCAGCTTGGGAAACCCAAAGTCTAATATTTTCCCGAAATGTCATGAAACTGATAAAACATCACGGTGATAATGGGAGAACTTATGATGTCATACCTCTGAATTATGGTATAAATAACTATGATGTTTATAATAAAAATTGACTTATTAAAATAAATAATATTTTATACTTATATAATTTTTATTTAACTTTAAAATTTAAGTAATAATTTTTAATTTTTATTTCAAACAATAGGGACAAATAGGTGAAATAAAATATGAGGTTAAATTAGTTATGACAAAAATTGATAATTATTAGTGCCATAAATCATAATTGACTGACATTACATGTGATTACTTACTTGCATTTGTTCATTCAAAAGACTGAATTACACTCAGTAAGTTAGTCCATATTATAGTATTTATTATTATATTAACACATGATCTGATCATTAACGTAGTTATGACAATAAATATGATTGAACAATATACAACGGTCCGATCATCAGGCTAGATCCATAAAAAATCAACAAATGAAAGAGAAGAAAGATACGTATCACAATGGTTATGGATAAATGGAGGGTCGTATCAATAGACTATCAACTCGAGACCGAGCTCGTTTCCCAAGAACATGATTTATATTACATGATGTAGTGTTTATGTTTTATTATTATAATTATTTGAATAATTTAATTTTAATTGTTGTTGTAATATTTTAAAATTTTTTTGACACTATTTTCACATTATAAAACTCGGATTGTGCTTCATTCTTAATATAAATAAACAAACAAACATAAAAAAAGAAATTATCTGAAATCGAGTTTGAAATTCGATAGAGTGCCCTGAAACCGAATTTCCGAATTTCAAATTCAATCAGGTTAATTCCGCACAAAATAGAGGTCATTTTGTCATTTCTCTATTATTTTTATTTTATTTATCAAACAAAAAAATCTGTAGTGCGGAGACGGTCAGTGACAAATCCTTGGCTTGTAAGTTCAAATTTTACACCTAGGTCCTCTTGAGCGGAAAATTTGATGTAAAAAGGGGTGTCAATGGATTGGATCGTGTCGGGTTCGGGTTGAATTATATTATTTTATTATTATTTTTGACCAATCCGATTAAATTCGGATTAAAATTTTTTAATCCATATCCGACCCAACCCGACCCGTATAAAATAATTAAATATTTATTAATTATTTTGATATAATTTAAAGCAATAAAATATTAATTAATTTATAATTAATCTTAATTAATGTATATTTAAGTTTTAATTAGTACTAAATTATAAAATTATTTCAAAAAATATAATTAATCATATCGGATCGGGTTGACCCGAACCTGACCCGACCTAATACGAGTTAAAAAAATTAAACTCATATTCAATCCATTTATTTTCGAGTCATGTTGAATCGGGTTAACCCGTCGGATCAGATCAATTATTGTCACCCTAGATGTAAGTAAGTTGAGACCTCGTCTATAGTGTCTGAAGCAACTCATTTTTAACCTCACTAAGGAACTTACAAGGGATTAATTAAGAAAAATCAGCATTTTGAAGAGGGCCAACTAAAATTCTTCTCACTTTATTTATTTTTCACAAGATCAGACATGAAAATTTATTTGAAGAATATTTACAAGGAAGCAATTTCTTCCAGCTGTTTCATGAAAAATTTAATATGCTGTTAATTTATTGGCCATTGATAAATTTTCCTCGAATTAATAAATTTTATAACTAACAGATTACTTATGAAATAATTTGATGATATAATTACCTGATTTACTTGGATTTTGTTTTACAGACTCCGTCATCAGTGAGAACATCAACCAATGTCGCAAAGAAATGGTTATGAATTCTAGTTATGGAAATGATGCAAAAAAATAATTCTCGTTATGAACATCAATCATAGTCACAAACTAATTCTCATTAGAGAGGGAGAGAGGTGGAGGAATATGGCGGGAAAAGTATTTTAGGTATTAAGTATATTATTATATTTTTAATAACTAAATTATAATTTCATATAATTAAAAATAAAAAAATAATTTATTTGAGTTTATAATGATATTAAATTAAAATTTAATTTTGAAGTTTAAAATTATATTTTTCTAAGCGGTGAAATTTAACTGATTTTCCAATAAAATATGGAACTGCAGAAGAAGTAAACAATTGGCTCGGCCCACCGAATGGTGGGACCAACTGGACCTGACCAGAAACAGAGATCCACGATGATTGATTGCTGCTCCTTTTTCCTCTCTTCCCCCTTTGGACTCCCTTCCGTTCTCTCTTCCCTTTTCCCTTTCCATTCTCCTCCCTTCTTCCCAGTCAATCACTCCTTGCCACGTGTCCTTAATCCATGGCTGCGGCGGCGCCATCTCCAGTGTCGGAGGTATGCGCGCCAACTGTCGGTACTACGAGAGGGAAGGGGGCAACCGTACAGGCGTGGAAGGTCCTGGTCGGATGGCTGAGTTTCCTTTTACAGGTGGTGTTGCAGATACTGAGAGGGACCCCTTCGTGGGCCCAGCTTCTCTCCTATGTCGGTTTACGTCACCCCCTCCTCCCCTCTTCCTCCGCGTCAGCTGCCACATCGGCATCGGCGACTATACCTTTCGTGCCACTGTCTACGGAAGAGGTTTCATCAGATACGCCACCGCCGTGTCAGAAAGAATCACCAGATAAGCTCATAGTACTATTTTATCTCCTCCTATTGGTTAAGCATTGAATCAGTTCTTATTTTATATTTTTTTATTCTTAATTGGATTGGTAGAAGTCGCGGGATAAGACCGGAGTTTGCTTTGAACTTTAGCTATTGAATATTTGACATATAGTAGAAATTACTAAATTTCGGGCCTGAATTGGCTTGATCAGATTGAGTGTGATGAATGTCCGTAGTGTGGGTTTCTTCAGTTATCTATACAAGTGGATGCTTTCTAATCGGGGAATTGGATACCTATTTTTTGCGTGTGTTTTGAATTATTTAGTTTATGTAGGATCTCAAACGGAACTAATACTAAGTGTGGAAGGCATCTGGAAATGAATATCAATTGGTCAAGTGTAAATGACGCTATCTTGTTCCTTCCCAATTTGTGCAACATAAGCTGGCAGTTTCAAGATTTTGGGGAGTTTCTTATGTCTCTTAGGTGGATTTGGGGACTGGTTAATATGACTGCTGATTATCTGAAAATTGATCTCTGACATTTTGGAAGTATATAATGAAATATTGCAGACAGAATAGTGCCATATGCTAATTAAGAGGTTTATTTTCATTCTGCACCTGCTTTGCATGTGGTCCAAATAAGGTTGGACTTCATTAACTCTTTGACATTTATGTTAAATCCTTTTGTCTCAAAAAATTCAGGTGGTTCTCGACTTGGATGAGACATTGGTATGTGCATATGAGACTTCCAGTCTACCGGCTCTTATACGATCTCAAGCAATGGAATCTGGTATAAGGTGCTTCGAGCTGGAGTGTACATCATCAGACAAGGTTAGCTGACTGGTGCTAGGTCTTACATACCAGTACAAAACTCTGTAGGTTGAAATTGTGGTTTGTATTTCGGACTAACTTGTATGCCCCAACTGAACTTAAATATGAAAAAAAAAATAGCTGTAAGGAAGAAACAAATTACTAGATCTGCAAGTCAAATTTCTGTTAAGTAATATTGTATGGAAATGATAGGATGTTGATGGGAAACAAAAGGTGAGCCATGTAACTGTTTTTGAACGGCCAGGATTGCATGAGTTTTTGCAGCAGACAAGTGAATTTGCAGATCTCATCCTCTTTACTGCTGGCTTAGAAGGTTTATTTCCCTGATTGTTTTGTTTTTTTATCTGATCATTTTATTCAAAAAAGTTTGAAGCTTTTAGTCTATCAAAAAAAATAATATCTAGAACTAATAGTGTAATGCAAACTTCTTTTCAGGTTATGCTAAACCACTTGTCGACAAAATAGATGTTCACACAAATTTTATCGGCCGACTCTATCGGCCTTCAACTATTGCCACGTCAGTTGATTTCTGATATCTTTTTCTTCCATCACAAGAAGTTACTTAATACTGTATGTATTCTAATTTTGTAATAATTAGAAGTTAAAATTTAAATGTTACAGGGAGTACAGGGAACATGTGAAGGATCTTTCTTGTTTGACAAGTGATTTTTCAAGAATTGTTATAGTAGATAACAATCCATTCAGCTTCTTGCTTCAGCCATTGAATGGGATACCTTGTGTGCCTTTTTCTGCTACACAGGGAGGTGATAATCAGGTATATAGTTCTCCTAAAAAGTTGTTTAGCATTTTTTTGGGGTAGATAACATAAAGTTTACAAGCAGTAGAGCGTACAAAAGCAGCATTTTTTTTTTGTGAAAGTGAGGAAAAGCCCACTTGTTCCATTGAAACATAAGTATTTGCATACTTCTTGGTACGTTGGTTCCAATTATAAAAGCTTTAAAGAAGCAGAATCTAAGAACTACGTAACAACATGCCGACATCCCATCACATGCTACAGAAACTAAGCATAAAGGCAGAACTTCAATGTGATGAAGTTGAGTGACTATGCTACTTTAGTCTTGTGGGGGCTTTTGCAATACTTCTATTGCTGCTGTCAATAATTCAAAACTGATTATCAGTTGTCAGTGTAAAATATGATCAGGAAGTTCCCTGCATTCTTTCTCATCAATGTTCGCTTTTCTAATATTCAGTTGCTAGGAGTTATACTTCCACTTCTCAGGCAGCTCTCTCTCCAGGAAGATGTCAGACCTATGCTATATGAAACATTTCACATGCCTGAATGGTTTAGCAAACATGGGATTCCACTTCAGCCTAACCAGATTTTGTAGATTCTTTCTTTTTTAATTGCAATATTCATTCTTCATTTGGTTCTGCTTCAGAAGGCTAATGGGAAGGCTTAGCACCCATCTTAAGTATCATATGATTTGCTTCAAAGAGCCGATGTACATTATTTTCTCAATTCTTAATCTCTTCTACATGGTTATTCGAGCAAACATTTTAGCACAAGGTGGAGTTACTTCTTTAGGCGTACCGCAATTAGATTTACAAGAAGCATGTAAACTTAATTGTCAATTCATTGTATTTGGTTGTATAGTTGTAGCACTTGTATCAAATAGGAAAACAAATGCAGATACAGAGCTTTTAAAATGTTGCAGATGAAATTCTGATTTTGGCTTTCTCTGCGTCTCATTTTTGTTCTGTATCTTTTGTATACTATAGTAATCATTGAGAGGATCTCGTGAGACTTGCATACTCCATTAATCGTAAGTTTACATCGCCCTCCATCTTTTAACTGAATTCAGAAAGAAGTAAATTGTCAATAAAATAAATACAATATCTTGCACTGTTTTGTTTGAATGTATCAACAAGAATACACAACCAATAGTCTGTATCTATTATTTGCTCATCAATTCCAGATGCTTCATCCATCTGGTCGTCTCTCTCATAAACTGAATCTGCTACAAGTCTTAGTTCTTTCTTATCAATCTCGGTTCTTTACCCAATTTTTCAATCAGCTTCTTAATCCCTTGTAAATCACCTTTCATTCCAAGAAGATTAAGCATCTGCAAATGCACCTGATCTGTGAACACAGCTTTCCTCCATCTCACTGTACAAGGCTGATGCCTTGTCAAACTCTCTTACTTACCATAAGCATTCAGCACTATTGCAATCATCTCAGAATCAGGGAAGAAGACTGTTGAGCATTTCATCGAATACCACAATTACATTATTGTGCTGTCGGTTTTGTGAGAATGATTCAATCATCAATACATAAACTGATACTTCTTTCACCTCTCCAGCTTTTACTGCTTGTCTAAACACACCTCCGCTACCCTCCCGGCTTTTGCAAGAATCTTAATTGCCTGTCTTTTGTTATTTTTTCAGGATGCCTTAGATCATGCAACAAGCGCCTTGCTTGGTTGACCAAGACCTGCTCACTCAATACACCACCATCATGGTTTGGTACAAAACAGGATCTATTTCCACCCCCTGATTCTTTCAATTTCTGAAACAATTTGGCAGCATGATCTAGCTTCCCAGCCTTGCCCCAAATGGAGATGATTGTGGAATATGTAATAGCATTTGGCTGGATCCCTCTGGTTTGCATCTCTCGCAGTAGGTTACTGGCTTCTCATGGTCAAGTGATTTATCATAAATGGCAATCATTGTATTATATGTAATCACATTCTGTTCTGTCACCTTCTTTTGCATGAAGCGAAAGAGTTGTATTGCCTCACTAAATAACTCAGCATCTCCATAGACCCAAAGCATGGTGTTATATGTAACTGCACTGGGATGTACCCTTATCTGGGGCATGCTCCAAAAAAGCTGGTCAACCTCCCGTGTAAGCCTGAGTTGTCCATAGGCATGTATCACTATATTAAATGTTGTAAGATCTGGTCGAAGTCTGCTACGTCGCATTTGTGAAAAAAGAGAGAATGCAGCTAAAATCCTTCCCTGCTTGAAAAATGCTGATATCAGAGTTGAATAGGAAACAGAATCAGGCACAACACCAAAGGTTGCCATGTCATGTGTCAGAACACATGCGTGAGAACAAAGATATGGCCTTTGAAGGATCACCTAACTTCATTGCCAGATGCATCAACATAGAATATAGCACCAAATCCAGTTTCACCTGATCCTCCTCCATCATTGGCAAGAAGGAAAGTGCCAAATCGAGATACTCTGCGGAGCAGAGAGAAGAAAGAAGGGTAGAATAGGAAACAGCATCTGGGTAAGCGCCAGAGATCTCATTTCCATCAATAACCACAAGCAAGCTGAAAATTATCGGATCGACAGAGGGTCGGAGAATGATGTTGTAAGGGTGCAGAGAAAGGGGGTAGAGAGAGGAAGAAAATGGGTTATTTTTGTACATCCAGTCGAGGAGAGCAAGAGAACGCGAGGGGGAGGATGAAAAGGGAAAATAGTAGAGGAGAGACACATGAAGAGAATGGGAAGTACGGGACTTCTGTCAGAGCCGACATAGCAGGACATGACGGCAGTGAGCTCGGGGAAGGAGGTGGTGCGGGAGAGGGAGTTGAGGAGCAATGACATGTCGACTGAGTAATCCATGTACCGGGATTTTGAGCGGTGGTTTGGACTGATCCAGATTTGTTTACGAGGTTTGGGGATGTGGTGAGGGGAAGGAGACAAGTAGGGGTTGCGGAGAGAGGAGCGAGGTCTGGCATGGCGACTTGGCGACTGGTGAAAATTGGGAAGGGAAAAAAGGGGTTTTATCTTCGAATCTGGGCTTCTGGACTTCTGATACACGAAGATTTTTTTTTCGCCGTTGTGACTAGTTAAAACATGAGCCCATAGGCCTGGGCCCAAATAATGTAACACGACATCAATCATCCAGAGTTCCAGATCTTACCTATTTGCAATTTCATTACTAACGAGTAACGAGTTTGATAGCCCCCTTCATCATAAATATATACCGAACTATACATCTATATATAATTCTGAATTCAAAGTTCCCAACCCTAATAAACTGCTAATCCCATTATTTCTGCGTGTTCTTTTTTTGAAGGGTAAATCAAAGGCTATATCATTTTTTCATTAAATAAGAAAAACATATTTACAGTCTTAAAATAAAAACAAAAGAAATGAAGAATAAAGAGAGAAAATGAAAAAGAAAAAGAAAAAAATATTAGATTAAAAATATTTATAAAGCATTTCTAACACGCGATGATAGACCGAGGCAGTGGTAGTCGTAGGGGTGTCAATGATACCCTTTTACCCATTTACCCGATTCGTACCGTATTCGATAAGATGAGTATGGGTAAAAAAATTTTCCGTTAACTTATTTGATATAGGTAAGGGTAAAAAATTTATTTCGTTAAGTAAATGGGTAAGGGTATGGGTAAAAATCATTTCGTAACCGTTTGTCCTATAGGGTAAATTATTAAAAAAATAACTTATATTATTTTCAATATAATTATCTCGTGTAATAATTTTTTTGATAAATAAAATAAAAAATAGAGAATTGGTAAGAACAACCTGAAGTTGTGCGTTAATGACTAGTAGTTTCAAACTCGGTCCAGACCATTAACGCACAACTTCAGAGTATTCTTAGTTGCCCCAATTTTTATGAGTCAATTACTAGAAATTATAGTTATCATCTTTTTCAAGTTTAACCATCTTATAAGTTATAATGTTTGAATAATATTTAGTAGAGTACTTCTTAAAATGATTAAATGGACAATATTAAATTTTATTTTAGACAAGATGTTATTTTTGCTTTTAATATATTTTATTTTTTTACTTAAAAAGTTTGACAAGAGATGCTTATTTTTTAATTTATTTATTTTTAAATGACTCAAGTTAGAATTGTTTGCATAATTATATTTTTATTTTATACTAGTAAAATAGATACGTATTTGTATGAACAGAATGAGTTCATATATTTTTTTATAAATAATAATAAATTAAGTAATACATTAATATTATTCGTTAGCATCCATTACTATTTCGTTAACCGTTTATTTCAACGGGTAAGGGTAGGGTATGGGTAAGTCTAATTTTAATGGGTAAGGGTAGAGTATAGGTAATAATAATTTAACATGGATATGATAATGAAAATATCTCCACCCGATTCGTACCGTACCCATTGACACCCCTAGGTAGTCGAAGTCCGTGGCGGCCGATTGTGAAAGTCAAAATCACGACGATGAGTTCAATGGTGGTAGTCGAAGTCGCGGTTGTGGGAGTCGAAGGGACCAGATCTGTCGAAGTCAGTGAGGAGATGGCAGACGAGGTGGGGTCATGACATCGGTCGCGGAGGTGAGTGGAAGGACAAGGTGGGCTAGATCCGTCGGTCGCGGAGGTGGGTTGAAGGACGAGGCGGGGTGAAGGCAAGGCTAGATTCGTCGGTCGCAGTTAGTGTTTGCTTATTTTTTTAAAGGGAAAATTAGTCTCATGCCACCTCAAAACTTTAAATTTAGCAAAATGCCACTTCAAAACTTTAACTTCCTCTAATGCCACCCTAAAATAAGTTTATTTAGTCTTTTGCCACACTTATATATTTTTTGTTCATTTTTAATTAAGTTCAGTAAAATATCACTGTATTTTTGGGATATATTTTTTAATTTCAAAAATACCCTCATTTTTGTCTGATATATCTTTTCCTACTAATTTCGTCTGTTAAAATCGTTGATATCTCTACAAAATACGTAATTGTTTTAGCAAATGTCAAACCAAATATTTTTTTATTTTATTCTACAATAGAGAAAACAGTCAACAAATAAATCATACTAAAATCTTCTATCCAAATGACCCATAAAGAAAATTATAAAAATGCATTTATATATGCTTACGAATAGAATTTTCGCTTTTAAAGTTCTGAATCATGATGTTCATAGTCTGAAATTTATTTTCTGCATTACGCATTTTGCAGAGATATCAACGATTTTAACATACGAAATTAGTAGGAAAAGATATATCAGACATAAATGAGGATATTTTTGGAATTAAAAAAATACATCCAAAAAATACAGTGATATTTTACTGAACTTAATTAAAAATGAATAAAAAATATATAAGTGTGGCAAAAGACTAAATAAATTTATTTTAGGGTGGCATTAGAGAGAATTTGGAAGTGACATTTTATTAAATTTAAAGTTTTGAGGTGGTATGAGACTAATTTTTTTTTTTTAAATGGAGAGGAGAAAGAGAAGGGAGGGGAGGAGGAGGAGAGGGGAAGTCCGCCGGTTCTCCTGCCTAGAGTTTTGAGTTTTGAAGAGTGTACTTACCCTTTTTTTTTGTGGAATCGCCCTCCAGAGGCCCGATGGTTTTCAACACACCACTAGCTATTTCTGCATGTTAGTTCTATTACGCAGTTCTTGTGGTATCATTTTGCTATTTTCCTTTGAGTAATGTTTTTGACATTTCTGCATATTAATCTATGGATTAAGTGCTGCTCGTCTTAGTTTTAAACTCTTTTAATGTTAATATGCTATTTTGTTGTGAGACGTCGTGGTATTAAACTATGTAACACTAGTTTGCTTTCTATTGAGACCTTTTTTTACAGAAGTTGCTGCTAATTATTGCGCTATTTGATGATTAAAATTTAGTCTGTTAAGAGGTCATGTTCGCACATGGGCACGATATACCTCTCTTTAGAGAGGCTACAAAGCAACAGATCTTAATCTAAAAGTGAAAGCTCTTCAAAAAGGATGACATGAATTAAAGGCAAAACAAAAATTGAGTATTTGAAGAATAATTTTTGAATCATAGCTCATGAAAAAGTGATGCCCGCAGCTACTACGACAAAACATTTAAACCCATCTTAAATAAACTGAGATAGATTAGAGATGAAACAATTGAAATAGCGCACAACTAATGTATATAATTTATTTCAACAATCACCGTAGATATTTTCACTGTTTTGGTCAACTCTCTAGATTGTTCCCCAACTAAGGTTCTATTATCTAAGAAAAACTGAATACTGCAAGCAAGTCCAAAATTCTTCTTGAGAACAAGAAAAGAAATAAAAAAAATACAACAAAAGAGGAAAAAAATTGCTAATATTTACAGAAACATAATTTCAACAAGAAAAAAAGATACAAACACATGCACAACATAAACACAAACTTGATAAAATCATGCTAATGTATATAATTTATTTCAACAATCCCAATAGATATTTTCACTGTTTTGGTCCACTCTCTAGATTATTCCCCAACTAAAAGTTTATTATCTAAGAAAAACTGCATACTCTAATACAAGCAAGTCCAAAATTCTTCTTGAGAACCAAAAAAAAAAAAAAACTATACAACCAAAGAGGGAAAATTGCTAATATTTACAAAAACATAATTTCATTTAGAAAAAAAATACAACCACAAACAAAATTACAAACTTGATAAAAGCATGCTTACGCTTACTGAAAAATGGCCTAAGAAAAAGAAACCAAAGAACATGCACCACGTGAGAGGTAGGCATGGGTATGACATGACCTAAAAAGGCATTTCTAATGATAAGAGAAGGAAAGCCATTGATGTTGCAATGCCTCTTCTGCAGTTGATCGTCTCCTTGGATTTATTTGGAGCAGATATGAAAGAAAATCAACAAATTTTGTATCAGCGGATTGTAAATGCTGTGATAAGGATGACTTCTTGGGTACCAGATACTCTAATTGGCCCATTTCCTGGAAAACAAAAAAGAGAAGAAAAAGTGAAAACCTGATATTGAATTCATCATTGCCGTTTTATCATTGAATGATAGACAGCTGCTGATTCCATGTCATACCTAGGCATACCAATGAGTTGGCTAAGCAAATAATCTCAATTTAGTGACAGAACAGGGAGAATCACAGAAATAATCAAACCTCATTGTTATGAAAAAGGTCATAGTCATCTGTGAAGTACTTGCTGGTCTCTTGCCCCAACACAAGCATTTCCATATCTATTTGTCCAATAATACCAATGATGCGCGCCAGCATTATAGCAACAGATTCATTTGGAAACAACACCTGTTATTTAAAAAATGCAAAAAGATCATCCACAGAGGTTAAGCAACTAATATGTAATTGGACCATAAAATTACTCCAGGACTTCAAATCTTAAAAATGTCGAAAATTATTATGAGGTTGAATATTCTTAGACCATCAGAGTAGTGCTCGTCACGTCTTCAAAAGGCAATAAAGAAACTACCTAATAAACAAAAGAATGATTTTCAAGAAAGATTTATAGCCTATAAAATGAATCCATAAAAGCTTACCTCTCCAGTATAAAGCTCAGCCAAGATGCAGCCTAGTGACCAAATATCAATCCTCTGGTCATAAGGGAGTCCCAAAATAACCTCAGGAGCCCGATATGACCGTGATTGCACATAAAAGCAGACATTATCAGTGACAAAACAGCTGCTACCCAAATCTATCACTTTAATCTCACACCTGCTGTAGCTCTTTATGAGTATGTTTTCAGGCTTTAAATCACAGTGCATTATTCTCAGGCTGTGTAGGTAAACAAGCGCTTCTAAGCATTGGCGAGCAACTGCCTACAAGATTGCACATGTAAAATTAACACAATCTGTAAACAAAGGTATTAAAATACTTAACTGTCAGAAAATCGACAACTACGATACCTGTATTCTAGGCATGTTGAAGTAGATCTCGCCACCGGACTCTTGGTTGTATTTTTGGAATTCATACAAGTTGGCCCGCAATAGTTCTGTTACTATGAAAAGATGTTCCTACAAAGAACATAACAAAGTAAACAAAGATATAATTTTACGGTCCAAATAGGTAATGAAGCAACTTTATAGATCCAAGTACCTGGTAATAGAAGTAATCATAGAGACGTAACACATGGTGATCATCATCTGGATCATATTTATTAACAAACTTCAGAAGTTTTATCTCGTCTAGACTCTGGTCAAAGAAATCCTTGTCATTCTTTATTATTTTGAGGCATACATCCATTCCTGTGTGCAGATCATGTGCCTGAATAACCTTGCTAAATGCAGCTGAGCCGAGGTACTCAGTGACATAATATCTTCCTGCTATCACTGAATTGAGTATGATGGGGAAATCCTTGTTTTCTTCAAAACCTGTCCTGTAGTTGATGCCTAACATATGAGCACAAAGGGTAGAGTACTTTCATGAATTTAAATTATTTAAATGCATAATTACGGTACGGGAAAAAGTTATGAGAGGGATATGATGATAACTTTGAAGAAATGCATTACAATTGCAACTGAAGGGGAAACAACCTGAGTAAGAAAGAAGTTCAGATACTGGCAAAGATTTAGTAGCCAAATTTGCATCAAATTTAACATAGATCAAACAGCGTTATAGTTTTTAAATTACAATACCAGAGTGACGTGACAGTCAGAAATTTAGATTTTGAAAAGTGGTGTCTTATTTCTTTTCAAATTTAAAATGACATCTTAAACAGAGAAATTCGACTAGAGGTAGCAATTGGGCGTGTCGGTTCGGGTCAGTTTGACCTTCTGAAAGAAATCAGGTCGATCCAAGCCAGGTCGGGTAAGGGTCAAGTCAGATTGAGTCAATTTATATGTTGACTTTTTTCAGATCTTAGATTTGATTTCGATTGGATTGCAGGTCATTTGATCTCGGGTCGGGTCAAATCAGATTCAGATCGGGTCAGGTCAGTTTGACTTTTTAAAAAAATCAGATTAGGTCAAGCGAGTTTCTCGAGTTCGATCAGGTTTTGTCACCTCTAAATTTGACACTTCCTATTTTACATTCCATATTTCTTTTACCTAATTATTTGACAATATGGAGTCTCTTTGAAATTAAGAAGCACGTGGGTTTACAATCTATGCCAAAAGCAAATGCAAAATATAGTACGATCGAAGGATTAAGAACTCACTTGTTTTTACGATGTATGATCTGCAAATCAAAAATTTCATATTCCTTCTGAAAATTTGACAGAGCAATTTCAACACTAGTATCTTTATTTTCCTCCTCTTCTGCCTTTTTACTGCCCAAATCCTTGACATTACCATCCCTATTTAAGGGCCCAAAATCCCCCATTTCAAATGCAACATCAGTATTTCCATTATCAGAAGTACCCATCTCAGTATGACTTCCTTTCTCTGCATGTTCAATATCCACATCATTTATAGAACAATAATGTTTTAACTTGTGCTCCGGTTCAAAGTCTGAAAAAGTTGATGTAAAAACAAATTGTCAGAAAACAAATTACCAGAAAACTGAGAACATTTATTATTATAAGATGTACAACATTGCGATGTTTTGATTCAAACATAACTAATAACATATTAGAAACATAGAGAAACAAATAAAAGGTCACAACTCACCTGCTAAAGCACTTGAATCTGCCATATAAGACTTGACAATCTCTAATTCCTTCAGGCCAATATCTCCTAATGTATCCCCTTCAAGCACCGCATCTCTCCCATTCCCCTCTCCTACCCCAAATTCATACAAAATCTCTGTTGAATCATCCATTATCTTATATCTTTCATACACGGCCCCATTAGGATTTGTATCATTATCGCCTCCCTTGCAGTAGTCACATAATGGGGACCCACAGCTATATGCAATACCAGAGACAGCACCTTCTTTACCAAATTCCATGCCACAATGGGTTGAAGTAATGAACTTGTCCTTGCTCTCATCGGCATTGTGGGCACCGCTTGTAAGTGGCTCATCATACCACCATGAGCTCTCATTGAAGAATTCAGAGCTGTTGTTGTACTCTCTCGCAGTACCAAACTCCATTTCTGACGAGCTGGTTTCTGATTCAGCCTGTACTTGGGACCACATCCCGTATGGATTCTGCAAACCTGTACCGCGGAATTTCTATTTGTTCAGAGAAAATTTAGAGAAATCGATTAAGAAACAGTAGGAACTGATCTATAATTGCCAGGGAAGTCGTCCAATTAATATACACACCACTCAATTAGCATTGTGAAAGTAATAACTACGTCACAAATATAAAAAAAAGTCAAAACTTGTTAAGTTAAAAACAAGCCCAAGGCCGTTCGTCTCAAATAGGTAACATAAAAAATCTATCGAAGTTGAACACCAAAATCAACTCAAAACCGGTGCCAACTCATTAGTCAAAATCAACTCAAACGAATAGTTCTGACAACGTACTTTTAAATTTCAAATATTTTACTGGCCTAGTAGCAAACGTTGAACGAATTAAAGTCTATGTTGAAAAAATACGATAGATAGAGCATAGAATTCTAGTAGAGCGTACCAGGAGAGGAGTGCATACTAACAAACGCATCGTCGTCGTTGTCAGAGCTTGAGGAAGAGTTAATCGGCGGAGACATACGGAGAGGCGGGAGATTCGCCGGAGGCTCTGTGGCGGCTGCCGCGGCGCCGCCACCTCGAGAGAGCACGTCGTCCAGGAGAGCAGAGGCAGCGCGGGAGTAGCCCCGATCGGCCAGGAAGGCCATCACCTCGTCTAAACCTGGGGTTGACATGGTGACGTCACCAGTTCAGGTCAGAGTACAGAGAGATGAAGGCGCCACGCCATTTGTTTGGATTCCGGGGAGAGAAAGAGAGAGGGTCAGGAGAAGAAAAGACTGGAGGGGAGATATCGAGAAGGGCTCATGGTTTTGGAATTTTTATTAAAGCTGTTTGAACAGTAATTTATTTTTCACGTTCTGAATTTATTTTCATAAAGGTTATAGAATGATGCAATTTGGGCTAACGCCTTTTAAAATATATTTTTTATGTCCGACAGCTCATCATATTTAACCATCATTGAAGGACACAATAGCTCACGCCATTCAGTTTATATTTGAAGAGCACAAGCCCGACTCACGCCCTTCAATTGAGCTAGCATATAGACATTTTTGTTAGGTTTCTGAATTATATTTAAACGTCCCGATCAGAGTTTCCTATCAAAAGTTATAACTGTTTAAAAATCGATTTTCAAGACATCAATGATTCGGCCATGATTTAGAAAATTCCTCAACCCACTACTCATTATATATATAACAAATAAATAAAATTATATTTATATTTTTAATTAAAAAATTAAATATAACTTTAATTATTTATATATATAAATAGTTAAAATTAATTAAAATTATATTTAGAATTATAATTATAATTATATTTATATTTTAATTAAAAATTAAATATAAGTTTAGTTATTTATATATGTAAACATTTAAAATTAATTAAAATTATAATAATGAAATGTAAATGTAATTATAATTAAAAATATAAATTTAATTATATTTAAAAATATAAATTTAATTATAATTATAATTTTCACTATTTATATATATAAATGACTAAAATTATATTTAAATTTTTAATTATAAATATAAATATAATTTTAATTATTTGTTATATATAATGAGTAGTGGGCTCAAGAATTTTTAAATCTTTGCCGATGAGTTAAAAATTTAATCGTTAAACGATTATAATTTTTAATAAAAAAAACTCCAATCGGGACGTTTAAATATAATCCGAAAACCACACGAAAAGATTTATCTGCTATCTCAATTGAAGGGCGTGAGCCGAGCTTGCTTCCTTCAATGCTGGTTAAACGCGATCAACTGTCGGGCATGAAAAGTACACTTTGAAGGGCGTGAGCTCGGTTGCACCATTTTCATGGCCCTCTGTGGAAAAAAATTCAGGGTGCGACTCTTGATGAAAATAAATTACTGTTCAAAACCCTTTAAGAAAAAATTCAGTGGCCACGTCAAATAAAATATTAGAGGGAATAGCGGGGCGACTGCACCTGATTTTGATGGCAGGACTGCGTGAGGGGGAATTTTTTATAAAGAGCCGATCTCATCATAATATTTTTATCAAGGTAACGTCCTTAACTTATTTTTACAGAGGGTCATGAGAATGGCGCAACCCGGGCTCACGCCCTTCAAAATATATTTTTCATGCCCGACAACTGCCCGCGTTTAATCAGCATTGAAGGGCGCAATCCTAGCTCACACCCTTCAGTTCATACTTGAAGGGAACAAGTCTGGCTTACGCCCTTCAATTGAGCTAGTAGATAGACCTTTTCGCGAGGTTTCCAAATTATTTTTAAACGTCTCGGTTGGAGTTTCTATCAAAAATTATAACCGTTTAAAGATCAAATTTCAGCTCATCAGCACAAATTTAAAAAAATTTCAGTCCACTACTCATTATATATATAACAAATAAATAAAACTATATTTATATTTTTAATTAAAAATTTAAATATAACTTTAGTTATTTATATATATAGAGTGGAGATATCGTGAGCTTAAGCTCATGGAGGCCTTCCGTGAGCTTAACTCAAAAAACATATCAAATCATCTTGAAATTTTAATTTATCATTCTCATTAAATTCTTTATATAAAAATCTCATGGGATGCAAAAATTTGGAGCGTTTTGAGCTTTTTAAGTCATCGTTTTTAATTTTTGAAATCTCCATATATATATATATATAGTAACAATTAATTAAAATTATATTTATATTTATGTTTTTGATTAAAAACATAAATATATATATGTAAATAGATAAAATTAATTAAAATTATATTTAAAATTATAATTATAATTATAATATGTCGATAATGAAATATAAATATAAATATAATTAATAACTAATTAGATTATATTTAAAAATATAAATATAATTTGAAATATAATTTTAAATATAATTTTAATTATTTTTATATATAAATAGCTAAAATTATATTTATATTTTTAATTAATAATATAAATATAATTTTATTTATTTATTATATATAATAAGTAGCGAAATTTGAAGAATTTCTAAATTTGTACTGATGAGCTGAAAATATGATCTTTAAAAGGTTATAATTTTTTATAGGAAACTCCGACCGAAACGTTTAAATATAATCTGGAAACCTTGTGAAAAGGTGTATCTGCTAGCTCAATTGAAGGGCGTGAGTCAGGCTGGTGCCCTTCAAGTATGAATTGAAGGGCGTGAGCTGGGCTTACGCCCTTCAATACTGGTTAAACGCGATCAGCTATCGGGCATGAAAAATATATTTTGAAGGACGTGAGCCCGGATTATGTCATTTTCATGGCTCTCTGTAAAAATAAATTCAGAACGTGACCTTCATGAAAATAAATTAGTGTTCAAAACCTTTTAAGAAAAAATTCCACGTGAGGGAAATGAGAGAGTAATTGTCAAACCATCTCTCCATTTCTGACGGTCCGGTGGTATTGTCCGCCATTCACGGTTCACCTCGTTGACTCCTTGTGAACGTTGTAAAAGTTGAAGGAAACTAAAAGTTAAAATTAAAGGGCCATTTGGCTGCCCGTATAATTAGTGGGATTGGGAATAAATAAGGTTTCGATAATGTTAAATAGTAAAATTTTAATGAGTGTGGGTAGAAAATATTATGTTAGAGCAATAATGGGTGTTTAGATAGGTGAAGAATAACAGATTTTCAGGTTAGTTATTAATTTTATTGTTATTTTATATTTGAATGAGAAAATAGTCCTTCAAAAATATCTGGTTAGTGATTATTATAGTAACTCAGTAAAAAAAAGGGTTTAACTACTACTTTAAATTTTATCAAGTCATATCTAAATTTTGATTGATCATACTCATTAAAAAAATTATATGAAAACTCTGTGGGATACAAAAAAATTGAGATGTTTTGAGTTTTCTAAGTTATTATTTTTGATTTTTTAAAATAATATACAAACATTGAATATTTATTATTATTTTTAGAGTTGAATTTTAAAAAATAAAAAATAATGACTTAAAAACTCAAAATGTCTTAAATTTTTGTATCCCATAAGATTTTCATATAAAAAATTTAATGAGTATGATCAATCAAAATTTAAACATAATTTGAATATAATTTTTGAGTTTAGTACGGAACCACTTCCGTGGTCAGTGCACTAGTTCTACTCGGTTATTATTGTTTTTTCAATGATTTGTATTGAGTCGATATGTTAAAAAATGGAAAAATGTATCCAAATCACAACAAAAATATTTGCAGCCAGACGAATTTGGATATAACCTCTCATATACAGGGGCAAATCTATATGGTGGCAGGGGTCAATTGACCCTCCTTGCCAATTTTTTTTTTAAATATCCTTATAATTATATACATATATTTTTTAAAAAATAAAAATATTTATATTAAAGAAAAATTTATATTTTGAGCTCTTAATTTTTTTTTTCTCTCTCCTACATAAAAAATGTGATCCTACCGCTGTTTATATAAGCATGAAATTCCATAAATCCCATCTTTATGGGATTAATCCGAATATGGCATGAAACAGATGTATTATTCATCTGTTCTAGTTGTTTACATAACAAGTGCATCAAGCAATGACACAGATACATAACAAGTGCATCAAGCAATGACTTCACTCAAATTTATAAATTTCATAAATGATTTAAAAAAATATAATATATTTATTATAATATTTATTTTTTATTATATATTTGAACCCACTAAAAATTATGTGAGATCTTCACTATTGACACAACTAATTTTTTAATAAATGAGAAAAAATAAAAGTTATTTACTTTATTATGAGATAAAATTAACATCCATTTATATAATTTTTATTTTTATTGATAATATAAAATTTTATTTATAACTAATTAATAAAAATATTCAGTTTTGTAATTGACCTGATTTCTTAATATTTCACCCAAAAATCACTATAATCAATTTAGTGTTATCACATTAGAAACTATCAAAAGTGATTTAGTTTTTTTTTTTTTGAAAAATTTATTTATAATACGAAATGTGATAATACTTAGATGCACAAAATTTTATATTATGAAATATTATTATATCTGCATAAATAAAGAATTTTTATTTTAATTAATATTAATTTTGACATCGCTAACATAAAATTCCGACTCTGTCACTAACACCAAGATTTCTTTTGCATTTCAGCATTTCATGGTAATGCAAGAAGTTCAAACACTTCCATTATAAATACACCGCTTAAGGTTAAGCAGTATTAAAAGTAGTAATAAATGGTCAATTATGTTACTGAGGTTTACCATATTAACTTATCTCCACTTTGGAGAGAACATAAATAGTTAGATATATTATTTTTTTTTGTAATATAATAGATTATAATGAAAATATTAAAATTTTCATTAATTTCATAATATATCTGCTACATTAAAGTTATAATTGATGATATCTCTTTCCTAAAAAATATTATTTTACTAAAAAATTATCAAATTTGAAATTTAATTACATATTTTTTAAGAAAAGATATAATTACTGCATAAAAATAATTGAACAAGCCTGCAGTAGTATAGCTCATCCCTGAAAGGATGTAGGCGCTGTAATAGAGAGTAGGCATGGTGATTGAAATAGAATGAAATTTTGATATAAAAGATTATAATATAGAAATCACCCGCAAAACAGGGACACTATACCAATTAATTAAGAAGGGTCCAATTATGTGTGAAACGGACAACTCTTGTATTTTGTGCAATGGAGTGGTGGCTGACGGCAGGAAAGGTGTTGATGCGGGTTCAAGAGGGAAAGGTGATGACAGAGCAGATGGGTGACATACTGACATTATCATTAGGAAGACAGCGGAGTAATAATTTCCGATTCTCTCCATATTCGTAAAAATAATTGAACCGTTAAATTGGGTGGTCCTAAAAAAGTTGGACCGTTAAATTCGCATCAAACGATTGTTTTGAGCCACTTTGAACCTTATTATGATCTGGTTTTACAAAGACCGTGAGATCTAAACTGGACGTGGATGCCGTACAATTGGGGAGAAATCAACTTGAAAGTAGCAGGCGCGACATTGCGCGATTAGGGCTGGCAAAATATTCATGATTCATTCGGAATTAACTCGTTAGTGAATCGGTTTATAAAGTTAATGAGTTAAATTTGAGTTTTAGCTGATTCGATTCATTAGACTCATTAGACTCGATAATTTTTTAATATTTATTATTTATATTATTTTATTATAAATTTTTAATATAATAAATAGTTTATAATATGATATGTTGTCATATACTTAAATTATTATATCAATTGTGTGTGAATTATATTATTATTAGTTATTTTATTAATTTTTATATAAATTTTAATATAAAATATCATAAAAAATTATTAACTTTTAAATAAGTCTTAACGAACTAATTTGATTAGCTCATTAACTTAATGAGTCAGTTTTAAGTTAAAAAATTTAGTTAGAAGTATTTAACGAGCCGGTTTGGCTCATTAAGCTAATAAACTGAGTACGAATTTAACCCAATTCGACTCGGCTCGTTGCCAGTCTCATAGACTAGATCTGAGAGTATGCCACGTGGTCATAATCAGATGTCGTTTCTTTTCTCTCTCTTCGAGTGGTTTAGCGGTTGGTGGTCGGAGCGGTATTATCCCGCAAAACGTGCTGCTTTTCCAATCGGGATTATTAGAGATCCAATTTGGATCTTTTATGGCAATACATTTTTTTGTACCATCTATTTTTGAACGTTGCAGCTTTCTTTGGCTAATTGCATTTGGAATAATTATAATTAATAGCGACAATATCAATTAGGCTTATTTTTCAGAGATTATAAATCATACAAACAGTAATTATATTAAAAGTTCTTTATATTTGCTTCCGATTGACAACAGAGCTTCTAACAACATGTGCGGAAAGGTTTGGCGTACCTTCCTGGTGGAGACACCCGGGAAATAGGGTGTGAATGATATTTTATTTATTTATTCGATTTGTATCGTTTCAATAAGATGAGTATGGATAAATATTTTTTTTCAGTTAACATATTTGATATAGATAAGGATAATCTTTTTTGTTAATTAAATGGATAATGATATAGGTAAAAATTATTTCGTGTCCGTTTGCTTTCTATGTCAGTTGTCTCAAGTTTTGTATCTTAATTATTATGAATTATAAATATTATCTTCTTCAAATTTAACCATTTATAAATTATAATATTTAAATAATATTTAATAGAGTACTTATTAAAATGATTGAATGAGATAATATAAAATATTATTTTAGGTAAGATATTATTTTTATTTTTAATATATATTATTTTCTCGTTAAAAAATTTGACAAGAGATGTTTATCTTTTTTAATATATTTATTTTGAAATGACTCAAGTTAGAATTGATTGTATAGTTATATTTTGATTTTATACTAATAACATAAAGGTATATTTCTATGAAAGAAACGAGTTTATATATTTTTTTATATAAATGATGATAAATTAAGTAATATATTGGTATTATTCGTTATCATTTGTTAATGTTTTATTAACCGTTTATTTTAACGGGTAAGGATAAGTATATATAAGTTTAATATTAATGAATAAGGATAATTTTATATGAGTATGATAATGAAAATATTTTCAGATCCGTATCTTGCGAATTGACACCCCAACCGGGAAAGAGACCATTCCAGTCATGACTCATGATTGATTTAGAAATGTGACAAATGTCTTTTTGAAATTGGAAAAATTTATCATTTCATCTCATAATTTTTCCAAAAAAAAAAATAATAAATTTGTCCTTAAATTTTTAACTGTATCAAATTAGTGCTTCAACTTTTAAAAAAAATATTAAATCGATCTTGAACTATTTAAAAAAAATTGAACCTTAAACTTTAAAACACGTTACAAAATCTTTAAACTTAAAAAAATAATAATTTGGTCCTGAATTAAAAAAAACTCTAAACTATTTTTTTTATTAAATTAATATTTTTTTATTTTTTATTTCCTAAATTTAAATAAATAGAAATAAATATATTTTATTAAAAATACAAAAAAATATTGGGTTGATCGGTGTTAGTCTTTTTCAGGTCTAAGATAAGTTCAAGTCGAATCAGGTCAGATTTTAAACTTAGATTGTTACGATTCTGATCTTAACCTAGCCGACCCAAAATTTGAAAGTGACCGGGATTAGATGACTCAAAATCTAATCCGGTCTGACCATGAAACACCTAAATTTGAGATGACCTGAGATTGAATAAACATAAAGCCGACCCAAACCGACTTGAGATTTGAAAAAGGCTGATACTGATCGAACCAAAATCTGACCTATGACACGATAATTTTTTCTTAATAAAATATATTTATTTTCATTTTATTTAAATATAAAATATAAAAATAATATTAGTTTAAAAAGTTCAAAACCGATTTAGCTTTTTTTTTTTAAAAAAAAAATAGGGATAAAATTAGTTCTTATATTGAATGTTTAAGAATTTACTTGATGAAGTGCCAATTTAATTTTTCTAAAGTAGTTGAAGGATCAATTTGATATTTTAAAAAAAAAATGAGGACTACTTTGATATAATTAAATTAAAGACTAACTTAATTTTTTTTGAACTGAGGGACCACATGATAAAATTTCTCTTTTGAAATTCAAAAATTGGGTTGAAGAGAAATGATTCATGTTCCCTCACCTCCTCCATGATCCTCCGTGTCAGAAGCCATCGGACTTTTCGGAGTAATTTACTTTTTAAATTTAATATTTTTAGATTTGGAAAATAACTTTGTAGTGGTATTGGTAGGGGGAGAGAGAGAGAGGGGTCATTATATAATTAATATCTCATCAACGTGAAAGTGGGGATCCCTTGTAATAGATTATTTTATTAATTTTTATAATGAATTTTTAACTAAGTATGATTTTTTTTTTAAAATATAGGGATGATTTTTTACTTATAAATTGGTGGTGTTTCAAATTTTATGTAATTTTGTTATTATTTGAAGGTTCACTAAAGATCATCATAATTTTATGTAATGTGTGACGATTCTAATTTAACAGATTTTGATGGATCATCAAGCAATAATGAAATCTAAAACACTATAAATTTATAAACAAAAAATATATTTATAATTTTTTTCTACTTGTAAGATTTATTAAGAAAATATTGTGAAGATTATCAAAATAGTCAAATATGATGCTTTCTGTGCATGAGGTTATCAATTAGAAATCAAAATAGAGTTATTTATGAATATTTAAAGTTTACTTAATTATTTTTTATAAAAAATAACTTTTAATCTAGTAGTGAAAACATTATTTTCGGTATGTTAGCATGTTCAAAATTCAAATCGAAGACATAATTGAGTAGCTTAGAATTTCATTTTTATCTCAAAAAAAAAACAAGTGCAATGCAGTCGATGGACAAATCTAAAGCGAAATTATTATCCTAAAAAAAAAATGTTTTTTGACCCGAGTCTGAGTTCTCTAAAGGCAAGGACCAGTGCCCTCCCTCTTGAGGAGTAGGGTTGCTCGCTGAGAATCATCCCTTATGCCGAAGACCATAACATCGGCTTATCGTGCGTAATAGAAGAGGTTTTCATCTCTCGGTATATAGACATCAGCGTGACCCCCGTAGTAGCCACTATGAAGAAATTTGTCAGCGTAAGCGTTCGGTATGTCCAATATGTATGTGTGTCCAACTATGTTATCTAACAAAAATAACATGTGCAATGCAGTCGATGGACAATTCTAGCGGCCCGCAGGGTACATACTTGCAGACCGTTAGCAGCTGGTTTAAAATTTTCAAATGAACAAAGTAAAGTTTATTGGAAGGTAATGTGATTCGCCGAACAAAAACCAATCATGTCGATAATCCAAGACCAATAAATATACATATTCTTTGGTACAACCCAGTTAATTAAAATTCTTGGTCGCATGCTTTTGATATGAGCTTCACAATTTTATTAGACGAATGTAGTTGGTAGTTTATAATTAAGATCATCACATCATTGATGATTAATATCATTAATTTGACAGGGAAACAATATTAATGCACACTCCGCATGTTCGACGAATAAAGCACATTACTGTTTGTCTCCTTTTTCTGAAGGAAAATAGTACTTCATTTCACTAAAGGGGACGACTGTACCTACCGTTGGTTACGGTACCGACCAAAGCTGGCTTAATATAACTGGCGTGGATGGGGTCAGATCGTCCTGTTTTGTGTCTGGTTATATCTGGATATTTCATTATCTTGCTCTGTACGTGGATATCTGCACGGATGAAAGATTATGTTTGGATGGTTCAGGAACGAAAATAACTGTTGTTTTTGAAATAAAAAAAATAATAATGAAACTAAATACATTTCAAAATAATAAAAATAGCTATTATTCTACTATTTTACTATTCAGTAAAGGAGATGAAATAACTAATATTTTTCTCAACTCTTCATTACTATTTCAAACGTGGAGTCCAAATAATATTTTTACTATTCAGAATAACATTATATTTTTACTATCATTGCGCTAACTTAGAAATCACTATTTTTTCACTCTCCTTATTAATTATTCTCATATCTTTTATTCTTTGCACGATCAAAACATAGAGCATTAATTTATTTTTAAATTCTTAATTAACGGTCAGGATTTTACCAATTTTAATAATTTTTTTGATAAAATACCAATTTTAATAATGCACACTAGAGAATACAATGGGGTTTATTTTGATATTCTACCATGTTTTATTTTAATGATGTACATCAGTTGAACCATATTACTTGAGGCATGTCTTTGGCCACGAGATTTGGAATTCTGTTTGTACTTGTGATCTCAATTGAATCAAAATATTTAAATTTAGTCGGCAATTGCCTGCATTGAAATTTGAAATCAAATATTTTAAAATGATGATGCCTAGATTACCAAAATTTTGTCCATGAAGAAATCTTTTTCAGTGGATCAACATACTTATCAAACTCATTAAACAGACAACCTACTCACCATCGACTAAAGCAAGATAATTATAATAATATCTGTTTGCCTGGTACGGTACCAAACTTGAATTCTTAGTAGGGGACCTTGGATTATTCTCATCATGCCATGCAAGAGAATCAAACAATGGTGCGAAAATGCAATCTTGTAATCCATTGACATACAGTACAAGCATGGCTTAATAAGCCATTAATGCATATTAACTCAAGAGAGAATAAACTTGCGCTGACAAATATTTTTCAAAAAGACAGCAAACTTAAGAATTTTATCAAAAAAGGGATAACTGTCGTTAATAAACTTAAAAAAAAGGGAAGAAAAGAACAAACAACATTGAATTTAACCTATTTCACTCCTCGTGTGTCCTTCCCCCCTCTATCTCGATGAAATTAAAGGTATAGTTATCAACTAAAAACAAAATTGGATTTCAACTCTATGCCAAGGTCTCTAGGATTATGATATGAACTATTAAATTTCCGAAGCTGAATCAGGTTCTATTGCGGATCGAAGCCCTCTTTGAAGCATCATTTGTGCATAAAACTCTGCATGCTCCTATTCAAATGTTAATCATAGTAATTAGCAACATCTACACACTTTATATGGCCTTTAGATGAATAAAATACCCTTGTGCTAAGAGGCTAACTATTTCCACTTCAAAGGAAAAATATAACATAGTTACCATAAGACCTGCTGTATAATCCTGACAGGAACTCAAACCAATATGAGTACTCATCATTTCCCCATGGATAGATGCTATGAATTTTTGGGGGGTTTTGGGATGTTTTTAGTATTTATTTCAGAAATAACTAAAGAATGGCTTCTGCACACAGAATTATCAGTACAGGAGAGATACCATTTCAGCTAATACAGGTTGAAAATTGACAGTTACCACGGATTCTGGATATGGTGTTTGGTATGAGTCGTATGACATCCTGAAACAACCAAATATTCTAAGCGGCTTACCTTCACAGTTACAATTACAACAGCAACTCCTCTTTCTCGTGATTCATAGAATAAAATCCTTGCTTTATCAGGAGTTATTGATGGTACAACTTGTGGTAAAGCCTTCTCCACTGCAATAAAAATTTCAAAATAAAACACCGATAAGATAATGTTGTCCACCAACTCCTACTTGAAAAACAAAAACAAATTTGTGTAACAAAATTTCAGAAGGTTGTTGATTTCTGTAATGATGATATCATTGTCAGGAATAAATTACATTCTTTATATAATTCCATATTAATACTCTCTCTCTCTATAGCCTATATCATAATCATCACAAGGAATTTGCTCTTTTTCTTTGCCAATGGTTATTACTTATTTGGTTAGCCAAAAATAGAAAAGTGAGAGGAACAACCTTGACATCACACCAAAGATTAAGGGCTCTTTGGTAATTTCTGAAAACAAGTTGAGAGAAATAGGAAGAGTGTTAAGTGGGGCTTACCTAATTCCTCAGTATGGCGTGGATCATCAACTAATAGAACTTTGTAGCTGTCACCACTGCCAGTCCCTTTCCTTTCGGTTGATCTGCCTATGTCTCCTCCTGAATTATTCATTTTTTCTCCAAATTTTCAGATGCAAGCAATAATAATTTACTTGACCCAAATCCTAGCGTGCAACATCTCATGTCCTTTGAACCATTTTCTTAATGGATATATTTTAAGTTTTAACATATTTTTGTTGGGGTATACCAATATATCATCCATATAGCTAGCAAAAAGCTTTTGGTTTTCCATTACTGGGAATGTAGGTCGGCTGATGGTTGTAAATTGAAGTTATTGTTTAACCTTTCACCCATGTATACATATAATCTGGAATATAGGTATCATGCGTGTATAAAAAAGGTACTTAATTATTGAATGGCATTTCGCCCTTCAAAAGGGGAGCCAAATGGGATCCGTTCAAAACACAAATAAAAAAAAAAAAGGAAAAGAAAAAAATGAAGGAAAAGAAAAAAAGAAAACAAAAGGAAGAATAATAAAGTGGCTTTTAAGGTACAGATACCAGACCTGTTATAGTTCTGTTGTCACAGGAAATACAGGGTAAATTGCACAAAGGCTCGAGTTTCTTATTCATCAGAACACACACACATGCACACAAGCCCCTTATTTATTTGTCATAGTAAAAGTGTAGTAAGCACTTAAAGTGCTTTAAAACATCAAATAAAAGTGATTTAAGGTGAAATAAAGTAAAAATATATTCATAGATATTTTAAATTAAGTCATCAATTTTTTTTTCAATACCTTTTACACAAATTATTTCATATATTTACTTCACTACTACCAAGCCTTGCCAAATGGGAAGGGTTTAATAAATTTTGGATCTCAACTCTTTACCAGTTACCACAGACACCTACTGATTTTTCCGCGTACGGTTTCGTCATGATAATTTAATGCTGACAACAAAATTGCACAAAAATAACATAAAGAAAGAAAAATGGGTCTGTACCTTCTTCGACAAGGGGAAAACCACCGACCTCTGAAGGATCTATGGTGGGGCGCTCCAGTACCCCAGCTCCGCTCCCTTTGAGGGGCCTCATGCTTCCTCCGATAGAAACCGATGCTATCATTTCACTCTTTCCAATCCTCTCCTGTCTCTGCTTGAAAGGCACGGAGAACCAGGGGAGAACTGGAGAGGGGCTGAATTTAGCGAAATGGAGAGTGTGCAATGTAGTGCTACTGCTGATAGCCATTAGAGGAAGAGATGGATTGCCTTATTTTCTGCTCACAAATGGATTGTGGAGCTTGTAGTTATTGGTGCGTGCCTTCAGTGCTTTACGTTCAAGATGAATTCTTTTCAAGATTTGTTAAATCGTGTTCGTGAGATTTATAGATCTATAGAGGATTTGTGAAATGAAATACTAGAATTATATCGATTTTTCTTTGCCACAAAAAAGCGTGCTGAAAATTCTGGAAGCATTGGTTGTCTTGACTCTCGAGAGTTCAAAAATTCAAATTGCTGGTGCAATATTGAGCGCGTAATATGGACAACTTTATTTTTGCAATGATTTACAAGTTTGAAAATAAAATAACCGGAAACAACGAGAAGTTTCTAGCCCACGCATAAACATGTAGAGCGAAGTAGGAAGCATGAAGCATCCCCGACAAGCCACATGCAACTTCTTTATCACTTTTTACGTGGCACCTCATTTTTTCTTTTTTGCGGTTCAGAAAAAAATATCAAAAATATCTTCAGAAAAAGTTACAAAGTTCAGTCTAAAGTTTGAAGAGAGTGGGGTTTATTCAGGGGGAAATGGAAAGAAAAGAAAAGGAAAAAGGAAGGAAGAAGACAGGTTCTATATCAGAGGCGGATGCACACTAGCGGGGGGGCAGCGGCCTCTCCTGAATTTTGAAAAACAGTGCTTTTCGATAATATTTTCGATAGTTTGCCCCCCCCCCCGGAAAATTTTTTGCCTCCCTTAGATTGTCTGATTAATTTTATTGAGAAAAAAATATTTAATATCATGTATAATGAAATAATTATGTAAAAATATCAAAATATAAAGTTTTATAGATGAAAATTTTCTTCATCAATTTGATTATCTATTACTTTGAGCTTTATTTTATTGTTATTTTTAATATATAAAATATTATTATTCTAATAAATTTTGTATTAGGTAAGAATATATATTAAATTATTATTTTTTTATTTAGTGCCCGATTAGTTAATAAATTTAAACCCAATATTTGCCCCCCCCGACTAAAATCCTGCATCCGCCCATGTCTATATCGTCCTATAAAGAAATAACAAGGACAATAAAGACGGATCTTAATGGAGATTTTAAAAATTTATGATATTTTATAGTATAATTATGATAAATTTTTAATTTTAACCCCCTTAAATTTCAGATGTAGTATATAAAATATATACAAAAAAAAAATTAGCTCCATAATTTTAAGTTCAAACTCCGTCATTGAAAAACAACGGAAGTTCTAAAAAAATGCCCATGAGATGAAAATGGTCCTGAAATTTTGCATGTTTCCCAACGCCTCGTCTAAAATTTATATTAACACACTTCAAAGTTAAAATAGCAATCTTAATACTTAACAACAACATAAAAGAAAAATTTGATCCATAACTGATGGAAGTACATAAACTCTTTCAAAAAAAGCCTAATAAGTAAAAAGGTCCGGCCTGCTAAAACTCAATTAACTATGAGAAGGCCCATAATTCTCTTGGTGCATCCATTGACAATTAACCAACCTGATAAGAGTCTGTGATCAACTGAACCCTTTGTGAAAACTTTGGAACATTGGAACCTTTTAGTGCGTTGATACCGGCAACCTGAAAAGATATAATAATTAACATTCAGCAGAGTGAACTTAAAATTTCAAACAAAATGTAATAAACTTCCAAGTAAGAAAGAAAATTTCATAAGATAGTTCTTGAATTTTTACAGTACTAGTTTCTCAACAATTTTGAATTGCCTGTAGAACAGTAACTGTACAATAAAATATATTATTGACTGATAAAAGGTTAATGCAAACCTTAACGTCACTATAGATACTTGAAGCAGCAAACTTGATAGAAATGGGGAAGAATGCTGATGAGTCAGCTGGAGGGACAACAAACTCCATGGAACCACTGCCAACAAACATGCAAAAATATTATGTGGATTCTAAATATCAAAAAGGAGAATAAAAATATGCAGATACTAAACGATTCATTCTACTATACTTACCTGCTGTTGGAATGATCAATTAGAAGATTAGACCACTCCAATGAAGAGTTTCTTGCATCGTACCTAAAAGTGGAGCCAGAGGAAGATCCAAACAACAAGAGAATTAAAAATTAGAGAATAACCAGAACAGTGAAAAAAAAAACAAATATTATGTGTATATATTCTCATTGATCAAGATTGCTCTAACTAATAAGAGGATTCTTTTACTATGCAACGGTTTATACAACAACAACAAAGCCTTTAATCCCAAATAAATTGGGGTAGGCTAGAAATGAAACCCAATCTGAAAGGCTAGAAATCAGAAACCTCAAATGTACCATGCAACAGTTTATAACACTAAAAATATTAATTGTGAAGAATTTGCTAAAATAGCTTGCTTTAAACAATTACCTCCACTCTCCATCTATCTGATTTACAGTAGGTGGGTCTCTAAGAGCAGGAAGGGGAACTGAAATGACAACATTTTGCAAGTCGAACAAATCTGAAGCCTCATATTCAATGTTAACACAGGTCTCACTTCCAGATACCGAGTGCCAGCAGTTAACTGAAATCACATCATTTTAGTCACATTCAAATTAGCTAAAACATATTACTTAACATACTAAGACGATAATCGGTACGCGACATATTAAATAACTACATCATTCCATGAAATCTTCAACTACTTGATCTTGGATGCAGTTCTGATCGAAACAAATTCAGACAGCAATGGTAGCTATTGGTCTGTATCAGTTATCATTCCAGCGGTCATTAAGGGCAATGGGATAAAATGTTCAGAAAAGCTAGTGACTAGGGTGGTCCTGGGTGGACCATGGGGGGCCTCAACACTCAGTTCAAAGCTAAAGGGCTTGATAAAGCCTTCACAAAACAAAATGCTATATATTTGCTCAAGTCAGTCTAAAACTGATGCAAATTCAGTTTGTGGGGAAGCACAAGTAGGATAAAAATCCAAATATCAGCCACTGTCAACTATTTTAAAAAAATCCAAATAAAAGGTGTGTGAATGGCAGAGAGGATCCATATATTTTTATGAAAAAATATTTCAATTTTGAAAAGATCACTGTGCAAATGTCTTGTTAAAAATCAGTTCAACTTACAGATAGTCAATAAGATCAATCGAAGAATAAAAAGAAAGGACCTGTAAGTGGAAGAGAGGATTCATCCATTTTCTGGATCCGCCATTTCATGAGGCCGACGTCATTTTGGCCAGTAGGGAAAGGTCGGTTTGGGTCTTTTAGCCCTATAATTTGTTTGCTGTTGAACAAGTCCTTATTTATGTTAGGATGTGTCTTGAAGCTCAGCCCAGGTAGGTCTCTATTCTCAATCTGTTAATAAGTATGACATACATCCTTGAATTAGATATCTGCAAATATATATTTTTTTTCAAGTAGAGACACCATAGTTCCTGCTTCACACATGCCTAGTACCCACAGCTGGTTAAAAATGGTCCCTGGCCATTTACTGGCACTCTAACAACAAGTTTAGTATACAGGCACAAACAGGTACTAGTAACTAAATCTAAATTGTAATAAATCCTGGAATAAAGGTTGGAGCTGCACTATGACAAGTAGCAATCATCTGTAACATATGTACAAAAGAATTTTTCTGAAGGTAGAATTTAATATAATATTAGCCAAATTTATATTAAACCTCTGCAATCCTAATTGCACTTCATAGCAAATACATCCTTTTTTACAGGAACCAAACTTTACAAAACAAAAAGTTGAGCAAACCTGAAGTTGGATGAAACCATCATCTTGGTTAAGGATCTGAAGAGAGAGAGTTCCCTGCAAGTCAAAGTTACGAAGACTTCCATTTCTCTCAACAACAATATTCAGCCTCTCCTCAATGGTCACAGTGATGGGATCAGTTGGTGGAAGAACAGATTTTGACTGGACAGCACTTGGCTGCACATCTTCGATAATAACTTCTCCTTCAGCCTTAAGTGATTCCAAAAATTGATTTGTCTTCTGTGTCTTTTTGCCAAGTTGCATTCCAAGCCCTTTTGGCGGTGCTTTAGCTGATGCAGCAGGACGGTCTGCAGATTTTTTTTTTTAACGAAAAGGTTACTTGTGATTGACTGGTTACAAGTAAAGTGGTGTACACAGATTGTTGCTTCCTGTGTTTGATTAGTCTTATTGAAAATGCAGTAAATTTGATTTATTTTTAACTATTTTAAATTTGTTAAGCTGACATCTAACAAAGTAAAGATGTAAAACGTTCCAAAATCTGACTAAATGAAGATATTAAGAGTGGGGGGGGGGGGGGTCATCTGAGGGCAGTTTGTCTTAGTTAGTCTTTAACTTGTCATCTGAGGGCAGTTTGTCTTATTGAAAATGCAGTTCTACCAGTCCACAATAAGATCAATTCATCTTTCTTTATCTGCTAATTTCTACTATTATTTATAACCAAGTTTTATCTGTTATACGAAATAAGATCTCAAGGAAACAAAGAACAAGAATATCTGTTCTTTATAATAATTGCATACCTTTGGGCTTAGAAGAGAAAGAGTCAATACTATCAGTGCTCAATCCAAATCCGGAACCGCTGCCAAAACCACTTCCACTGCTCGAAATATTAATATCACTGAACCCACTTTCACTTCTTCTAGGACCAGATATTGATGAATAACCACTTGTCTGGAATTTGCCTTTCTCAATCTGAAATTATATTTACAACAACAAAAAATTGTGTAGAGTAAAAAGGTCTATATATAAAAGAGAAAATCCAATAGAAAATCTAGCAATTTGCCTATACGAAGATAAATAAAACAAGTCTTAGATCTCTGGTTTTCATGGATATCAGCAGAAAGCTAGTGGACCTAGATTTCACTAACACTCAAGTACAAGTCCCAAAATTATATCTATTAAGATTCTTTTCATTCCCATCATACAACAATACTGAATGACAAAAATAGATAAAATAAAGCAAGATCACACTCACACAACCAAAATTGAAATATATGTCCAACTAGCAGAAGCAACTGTCAATTATGTAGCCTTATGAAATAAATTTTGAGAAATATGAAAATGTTAACCAACTCAGCTGGGATAGCTCAACTGGGAAAAAAATAAATTACTTCTTTAATTGTTGGAAGGAAACAGGTGGAGATTACCTTGCTTTTCTCAATCTCAGTAGCCTTCCTCTTCATGACATCCTTAGCCTCATTCATCTTGCTTTGTAGAACAAGCTTATGCAATTTCTCTTCATGGCTCTCCATCTCACAGTACTGTCTAACTTGGGCAACGGTGAGGTTTTCTTTGTTGCCCAGAGATAAGCACTCATCAAATGCAAAAATTATCTCAAAAGCCATCTGGCCTATGCCCTCCTCTTCCAATGAGGGAGCATATTCAGGTACCTTTTATCTCATATTAAGGATACCATTGATATTGCTGCAAGTTATATCACAATAAGCATTTGAAAAATTCTCTTGTCAGGAGATCGTGTTTCTAATAAAGAAGTTAATTGACCAGAACAGGAGGTCATGACCAGCAGTGCAAATGGTACCAAGGTGTTTATAGTTCAAGTTAATTGTAGCATATTAGATTTCCAGTATCTTTTCAAAGCTAAAATTGAAAGAAAACAAGATGGACATATTCATTGACAAGGTATTCTCTAAAATTAAATTTAAGTTCATGTCACAAAAGGAGGAATATTAAAATAAGGATACAACTTTGGAGAGGAGTCTGAGTGTGTCGAGATCTTCTAGAATGTTGCTTTGTTTGTTCGTGACAAGTATAAGATATAGGACCTCTATTGGTTGATATACATAGCGCACATTTTCAGTCTCAACATAAGTGTGTTGCTTTCCTGTGCCAACCAATTTTGGGAAAGCTGCAAGGAGCCCTTCAATCCTTATACGGGGCATGTCAACAAATTGCCTTGAAACAAGCACTGCAATTGTATGAAAGTGACGATAAATGCATAAGAGCAAACATCTTATCCATTGCTTGGAAGAAACGATTTTTTTATAATCAATAGTCACACACAATCCTTGTAAACTAATTTAATACATAAACATGACTTGGAAAAGGTTTCTATTAAGAAAGGCAAAACTCCTTTGGTATAACATGTATATGGGCATGTACTGACTATAGCAGATAATGAGGAACTATGCCCTAAAAATGGATTATAACATTCTCAAAGAGGAGTAAAATCACAAATAAAAAATATAACATAAAAGCTTACCTTTGCCTGTTTTTGTTAAAATAGAAGCTGCAAGGACCACCTGTAAGCACAAACATGTAAAAAGTCAACTTTTGTAAAAGTGCGAATATTAGAAGTAGCAACATATGATAGTGCATTAACAAGTTAACAAATTAATAGTGATTCCAAGTTTCCAACACAAAGTTTCTGGTAAGTAATTTTATATACAAATTGATAATAAACAATTCAAGGGGTATAATTTTGTACTGCCCTGGCACACACCAAACTAAATCTAATTTGATACAGACTTTCAGTGTCATTTTGATTTAGTGATCAGTTTAATAACCAAGTTTCGCCACAAAGAAAATAAGAGAAAATTGATGTTAGATTTCTTTTTGCATACCATTTTGAAAAGTATATAATGCCAATCTCCAGCAACAGTTTGGGAATCAACAACCTGATGGACAAATGAACGAAAATAAAAACCAATTAGAAAGATTTCTAGATGTAAAAAGTTACCCTTCCACATAACCAAATGACAAAATGTCCTTCATATGCACTGAAGCACGAATTAGATCCCAACAACATCGGCATTCCCAATATTTCCTTCATTATCTGTCTTCTAATTCGAATTAGCTTTGGATCCAATCGAAGTTCAATAAGTGTGATTCCAGGCTAGCTTACCAGATCTGTCAGAACTTAGTACAAATATATTGTAATTTCACGACACTGACCTCCTATAGTTAAAATCGGAAGATGCCACTGCGTAAGCTAGTTATATTAAAATGGGTTGTACTCTCTATTAAGACCTGGAAGCAAAAGCGATCGATTTTGATCGGGAACTATTGTTTCGTTTGAGCACGAACAGATCTCGGGAAGAGAACCTTACAGAAATTCGGGGGGTGGGGGTGGGAGGAGGTATGAGAAAATTGAGGGGATGAATTGAGGGAGAGAGATCTTACCTCAGATCTGGGTCGAGTTGCGCGAAGGAGCGAGCGATACACCGAGCGCGCAATGAAATAAGGAGAGGCAGGGAAATTGCTGCCTATTCCCGGAGCACCACGTCACACATTGCCAAGATTCTTGATCTCATTTTCATAGTTTACTCTGATTATATTTAGTCACTTACATATAATAGACAAATCTATACTTTAGGATTTAACTTTTTTGTGCCACATCTGCAATTTTTTTATCATTCGAAGATGAGTCATAACTAGTTAAATTTCACTTAATTTGTAACTTTTTAACAATGGCACATTAGCAAAACTTTGAATGAGTCGTAACTTATATATTAGTTTCGGGTTAATTTTCTAGCAGGTCACTAACTTTGATCTTTATCCATATTTAGTCACTGAATTTTTATTTATCCGTTTTTAGTCACTAAATTTTGATGTTTATTCATATTTGATCAGTTCCATTAGTTTTTCACTAAAAAATAATTAAAAAATTAATGAAAAAGCAAATATAATTTTATTTTATTAATCTATTTTTCATTCCAATTAGTTTTGACAATAAATATAATTTTATTTCAATTATTTTTGAGTGAAAAAACTAATAACAATGATCAACTATGAATAAACATTAAAGTTTAGTGATTAAAAATGAATAAATGAAAGTTCAGTGATCAAATATAAATAAACATCAAATTTCGATGACTTGTCACAATATTAACCCTATTAGTTTCAGTTAGCCAAATTTCACTTCATTTCCAAAAAAAAAATGATTGTTTATTGATAGGCGGAGGCCAAGTTAATATTTGTTTCCATAATACTTGAACGTGTAGGTCTAGAATAAGATATTCCATTTTACAAGTAAAGAAAAATAAAAATACTCTAGGACGATCCATATTTTATAGCACTCAATCTTATTTTAGTTTTATAATATTTATATCAGAAAATATGAAAAAAATGAAAATATAATTAAAACTATTATCCATTAACTTTGATTTTTGATATCACGTGATCTGGTATATGGAACTTGAAAATTCATAAAATTTTATGTGTACACACCTCATATATATATTTTGTATCAGCGTATATGTATTTATGGTTATTTTGTGACACTTTTTAAGACAGATTTGTAACGAACCTAATTTTCTAACGTGGAAAATCACAAGCACACGATCTGCTAAATTGGGTGTCGAATCAAAGTTATGAAGATCAACAGTCGATGTCCAAAATCATAAAATTTTATTAATATATATCTACCATAAAAAATAACATAAAAATTAACAAAATAAATAGTTTGAATTCAAAATTGGAGTCAAATTTTAAAATATAACTTAAAAAGTAAATTTATGACATGTTATGATACATAAAACTTGTGAGATTTAAATCCTCATCAAAAGCTTATAGAAATTAGATTATCTTTCCTTATTTTTAGATAGACTAATTCTACTATGAGTAAAAAAAATATATATTGAAGATGAAGAGATTAAATCGAAATCAAATAATAAAAAATATTTTGAATAAACAAGCAATACAACTACATCAAGGATCTTCTTCTCCGGTGATCTCAGCCCAATCGGATAATCAAGAATATGGATTTATTGTCTGGTGATCTCTCTTGGTCCATCATCAGTTTTTCAAGACTTTACAGAATATTCTCTCTTGGCCCATTATCGGATTTTCAAGAAGATGGCCCATCTTCATTCTCTAGTATTTCTGACAAAAGAAATAAGTCGTTCTCTGGTCAGTCATGGTGGATAACCTACAGAGGCATCAGACGTTTGATGCTCTCGAGACAAACCGATTTTCATTCCAATTGAAATTTGGAAGCGAGGTATTACATCTTATATTAATTTATTTAATTGTTAAGCAGATTAATGTTTTACAAATCAATCATGGAGTAGATCAATAAAGGTTTAAAGAGGTGTGTATCTCTCGTTAATCATCCAACATACCACTTTAACCCTAAGCTTAAGTTAGAAGTAAAATAATATTTTATCGTCTTTTATAAATGATTAAATGTCTGTATCTCTCGATAATTATCCGATATACTTTAATCCCTAACTTAAGTAGAAGTAAAATTTTTGTTCTTCGGTCTTTCCGCAGCTTTAGCATTAATGGATTTGGGCATTTCAAAACCCTACAGTTTTACCATATCTTGTGCCATAGGTAGCACTAAATTTAATCGTGCTTTGTGTGACATTGGGGCAAGTGTAAGTCTCATGCCAAAATCTATTTTTGATAGAATTGGGGTTGGTGAATTAGTGCCACACGAATTTCTTTGTAATCGCCAGATAGATCGGTAAAATATCCGTTGGGGTAAGTTGAGGACTTACCATTTTAAGTGGAAAAATTTTACATTCTCATAAATTTTGTTATGATTGAAATGGATGAGAATCCCGATACACCTTTAATTTTTGGTCGGCCATTCTTGAATACAGCCGGCACCCAAATAGATGTTAGAGGAGGGAAACTCATATTTGAGATCGGAAAAGAAAAAGTTGAATTTGATATGTTTAAAGCTTTGAAATACCCTGCAAATGATGGTAACTTTTACATGATGGATATGATTGACGTGATTGTAAAAGAAAAATTTGAAAAACTATCAATCGATAATCCGATTGACTGATTGATCATGTATCCCGCTGACAAGGAATTTGAAAGATTTCTCGAACAAATGGAGTTGAAAATCTTAAAATATGAAGGAAATGGGCAAGAAACGGAAGAAACAACAGAAAACTCACAAAATTGCGGACCGCAATAATCGCATAAATATAGGTAAGGAATTCCAGAGCCAAAATCGCGGTCCCAAATATTGCGATTCGCAATTTTGCCCAGTAATCACATTCTCAACTCCAGAAGGTTCAGATTCGACCCAAAACTCTCCAAGCTCAACTAAGGTCGAGTTAAAACATCTACCATCCACTCTAAGGTATGAATACCTTGGTCCGAATGAATCATACCCGGTCATTATTAATGCGCGCGCTCAATAAAGACCAAACCAATCGATTTCTTTCCAAGCTAAGAGCACACCAAGCAGCCATTGGGTATACAATTGAAGATCTGAAGGGGATTAGTCCGTCTATCTATATGCACCGAATATTGATGGAAGATGATCATAAGCCGATAGCGGAGGCGCAGAGGAGACTAAACCCCAATCTGAAAGAAGTAATTTGGAAGGAGATTCACAAGCTCTTAGACGCCGGGATAATCTATCGATCTCGGATAGCAAATGGGTAAGCCCGGTGCATGTTTTACCAAAGAAAGGAGAGACAACCGTTGTGAAATCGGAGATGGTGAATTGATATCAACAAGAATGGTGACGGGATGGAGAATGTGCATTGATTATAGAAAGTTGAATTCGACAACCAGGAATGATCATTTCCCTCTTCTTTTTATTGAACAAATGCTCTATGAGAAAATGGTTCAAATGAACTCTAATTTTATCGCCTTTAAAGCTCAAGCCACCAAACACATGCACAACATGTCCGATTGGATGAGTGACATGGACCGTCGGGTGCACGACGTGTGGCACCTCACCCAGCACCTAAATGATTGGCACATCAAACGTGGAGACTACCAATAGCCCCAATTCTCTCCATACCAAACAGATCAGCGGTGGTTCACGTAGGCGCCACGAACACCACATGAGGGAGATGAGCCCCGCCTAGCGATTGAGGCACCCGCCTCAACCCCGCACGCCTCCATGTCTTCTTCCATATCGTGCTGTCTCTCAATAGAGTGGTCTAGTTTAGCACCAATATACACGTTATGCATTTATTTCTATTGTATTTTAAATTCATCTTTTATATTACAATCATTTGGTAGCATTTACCATATTACTAAAATTAATAATAAAAATATATATGTAATATTTATCATTTAACATGAATTTTATCATTTTTACCAATTTTAAAGTCTATCACTTTATCATAGGCAAAAAAAACAAATTAAACTGAATTATAACCAGCATGCACTTTCTAGTTATGTATATTATTATTTACATAAACAAAATACTTAAAATTGTCTTTATACATTTCTTTCCTTTCTTCTTGCTATATCATGCATTGAGGACAATACTTGATTTAAGTTTTTTTGGGGGGGGTATTTGGATCTTACTTGTATCTACATGGCATGTAGTTGTTATTGTTGTTAATTGAGATTGTTGTAATTTTTTTTAGAAATTCAAAATTTAGTGGGTAATTTTACAAAAAGTTTTGAAAAACCTTAAGGGAAATTTTGGCAAAGGAGTAATCTTGTTGAAAATTTTGGAAAAGGAGTAATCTTGTTTAATAAAAAAATTTTGCCAAATTTTTTTATTAAACGTCTCCCAAATTTTTTTATTAAACCTTGGAAATCCGATTTGTTTGTTTATTTTAAATGAAAAACTTAATTAAGAAAGAGTGCTTATAACAAATGTCGATCGGTGCTTCTGAAAATAAGAAAAAAATCAAAAGGACCTGAAAATCAAAATATGCAAATCTTTAGAAAGTCCAAATTATCGAGGCACCATGGTTAAGAGTACATATTTTGTGACATTCGCAAACAAAAAAAAAAGATAAATTCTTATTCAAATAAGGTCAAATTAAGCCTCAAATGTGCTAGGGTGATATTATGGAACTCTCTAACCCCCAACACGGCACGAGACAAGACAACCTCATGTGTGTATTTAGGGTTTCTTAATAAAGCTTTGAGCTACAAAAAAAAATCACGCGAGGTTCAGGATTAACACTGTAATTTTTCTTCTTTTATGGATTTTTTGGTTTCATTTCATACTTGAGGGGAATTAAAGACTTTAATATTCATCATTTTTGGAAAGATTCTAAGGTATTACATTGAAAGTAGGAGTCTGAGGTAAAACTCCTCGAGTAAAATACCACGCGTGAAGTCAAAAATAACGAACAATTCCCAAAACTTATCCCAAAACTCAATTAATGGCCGAACAAATTTGAAAAGATTTATCTTAGGGTTAGTCACATCTTTTTCAAACAACCCACGACCTTTTGCATATAGAAATAATAATAATAATAATAAAAAAAAAAAAAAGATAAAATAAAAATAAAAGAATAAAGAAATAATAATAATAATAATAGTAATAAAAAAATAAGATACCCTGAGTTGTTTACCATCTAATGTGGTCTTCGTTTCGAGGACGAAACTTATTTTAAGGGGGGGTGAAATGTTAAACCATGAAATTTAATTAAGTAATAACAATAGTTAAGATCATAATTAACATAATTTAATATAAATTAGCAATTTAAGAAGAAGTATATAAATATACATATATAAATAAATAAGTAGTTAAATATTATAGAAAATAAAAATAAATTTAAATTTAAAATAAATAATAAACCAATTGAATTAGAATATAAGTAAATTTGAATAATACAAAACAAAAAATATATATATAAAATAAATAAAATTTGAATTTAAAACAAATAATTCGATAATTAATTCAATTAAATCATTAATAAATAAATAAAGATAAAGCGTAATTATGATCTTATTACAATGCGTGAATAAACCGATGACCGAAAATCAACCGATATAAAATAAATAATCCCCTATAACAAATTAAAATCAGAAACGTTAACTCATTTAATTTAATATAATCAGAAATTTTCCAAATACTCTCGGGATTTAACCCGGTTTGGATTTAATAAGGAAATAATAATTCCCAATAATAATAATGAATATGAGATTTTATTTGGAAATTGATTTGCAACACAACCTTGCCACACGTTTTGCCATAAAATGTCCGTCACAGATAATCCCAAATATCTTTTCTCTCTCTCATTTAAAACCCACTCACTTTCTCTCTCCCCCTCCCTCTCACTCCTCTCTCTCTCTCTCTCTCTCTCTCCCACGTTTCCACTTTCCCCTTTTTTTTGCTTTCCTTTTCTTTTCTCCCTGCTGGCGACAGATCCGGCCCCTCTCCCTTTTCTCTTTTCCCCTATTTTCTCTTTCCGATGCTTTTCTCTATTCCGCTCAGGGATTAAAACCCTTGCTCTTTCTTCTCCCTGGCGACGATGCCTAGAACCCTTTTTCTTTTACTCGCTAGGGAGCACCGAGCCTTGCCCTCTAGTCTGACGCGCGCATGACCTAAGGCCGGCCACTGACCGGGTTTTCCCTCCTGTGCTGAGCTCGGCCGAGCCCCTTGGTGCCACTCGATCAACCATTTTGCTGCCTCGAGTTTGGCCACCGCGAGCCACACCTCGTCTAACCCCCCTTTGTTTGCTGCCTCTGTTGATTTCTGGTAAACTCTTTCTTTTCTTGGTCGTGTGGGCCTGCCGAGGCTAAGCCTCGTGCTGCTTTGTTCCGCCTCTGTCATGGTTTTTGGTTGCTTGTGTTGATTTCGATGCCCCAATTGTTGACCCCCTGGTACACTAGTAACCTCTGGTACAGTGACGCTGGGGTGCTGACATAGCCTCTCTTGCTCGCTTTGTGTTGCTCTGATATGGTCCCTGTTTATGGGCTGGATTGCTAGTTCTCGATTTACTTGGGTTGCCTATTCGTGATTATTAATTTTTATTTCCTTGGTACACTAGTACCGACTGGTACCAGTGAGGCAAGGGATTTGCCCCATCTGTTTTGCTCGGTTACGAAATGAACCCTGCTGACCCACTGTTGTTACCTTAGTAATATGAACCGTGTGATTGATTAATGCCCTCTAATATTGATGCTTGAGTTTTGGACTTGCTGGTATGAGTTGGATTTGGTATTATCTGGTTTATTTGTTGTGCAAGCTTGGCTTGATTTGGGTCTGGTTCGCTTGTCAGTGATGCTGGTTTCTATTGTGTACTACCCTGTCGAAGGGCTTGTGCCCTTGTCCCTTGTCTATTCTGATGTTCAGTTAGGCCGGTTTAATTATGGCTAAGATAATGATGTTAATAATGAAATGTTGGACCTAAGTAATGGGCTTACACATAGATTGGGAAATTAGGGAGGCAAATCATTAGGGATGGAATGGATGCATTTATTTTATTTATGTAATAATAAATAAATAAAATAAAGTAAAATAAATAATAAAAAAAGCTAAGATAAAATCAAAAGATAAGAAATCACTAGGTCGATAATCGGATTAATAATTTATTGAAAATCTAAATAGGATTAGCATTAGAATAATAAAGGCCAGTGATTAAAAGTTCTAAGATAATAAAATGACCAAAATTAAAAAGGGACTAATTAAATCGGAAGCCGCCCCGAAAGGTTTGGCGGTATCCATGGATTAATACGTAAACTTAAAGAATGGGAAATGATTATATTCCCTGATCGCCTCGATTCGGGATATCGGTGCATTGGCACTAACGATTTGGTAGTCAGCGTATGATCCCGAACATTAAAACACCAACACATTAATAAAACAATAATAAATTTTCTTAAATTAGTTTACTTTCTTTTTATTTTTAATTTTTAATTTCTCTTTTAAGTTTTCCTTTTTAAATTTATTTTAAACTATTTTTTTCTAATTTATGGAAATATAATGATAAATATATATATATATAATAATAAAAGCAAAATTAATAAGAATAATAATTAGGATATAATGAATATATATTAGTATATATATATATATATATTATATATATAATTCAATTTCTCTATTTTTAGATTTAAAAGAATATTAGAAATAAAGAATATATATATATATAAAATAATATATATTAATTAAATCTTTTGTTTTTGAATAAACAAAAGAATATTAGAATTTAGTATCATATATAAGGTATAATATATATTAATCAATTTCTCTACTTTTAAAATAAATAAAAGAATATTAAAATATAATATTATCTATGTATAATATATATTAATTAATTCCTATATTTTTAATATAAATAAAATAATGTTAAAATATAACATAATATATATATATATATAATATATTAATCAATTTCTCTATTTTAATAATTGAATAACATTAATTAATATATATTAATCAATTTCTCTATTTTTAAATAAGAATAATATTAATTATATAATATTATATATTGATCAATTTCTCTATTTCTAAATAATTAATTATCCTAATTATAATTTGATTAATTAAGTGATAACATTAAGCCAACTTAATTAATCTAAATAAATTAAATTAATTACATTAATTAAAATAAATATAATCTTAAAACACGAACATAAATAATAATGCTCCCGTCTCTGAGTCCGGTATACCTTGACCTAACCAGACCCAACGCAAATAGGATACTCGCCAATTTAATTTATTTTGACTTTATAGGTTCTCGAAAATATCTTGACGACCCGACAATCGAGTACACTCGGGATGAGACGGTTGACGAGATCGTGGCCCCCACCGGAGACCGAGCAATCAGACGCTATCAGCCTTGCCAAAATATTCAGGTGCAGATTGCACTGAGATTTACGATTTCTTAGGATATGACTTTAAATTATTGTTTACCCTTGAAAAGTTTCAAGGATGAATAGATGAATAAATGAAATAAACTGATGATTAATGATGAATCATAAGAAAGGGGAAGAAGAGAGGAGCAGTAGAAAGGTGGCCCACTGATCAGGAAAGGTCGCTGCATAACCCCGAACAAATCGATTAATCCCACAAGGAAATGTCAAAGTGAGAGACAAGGATATAAATACTCCACCACCTCCTACTCATTCGAGGTGGTCGACCATCGTGAGATTTCGTAGAGAGAAAATCTCCGATGGGTCACCATCCGATCACATTTTCTCGACAAGTGGGACCCACATGACAAATACTTGCAAGCAGCTTACGACAAAGATGAACCTAGTCTATCCGATAAGTCTAATCAATCCGAGAGTAAGGGTTAAACATTAATCCCACAAGGAAATCCTAAGTGCAAAGCAAGGATATAAATACCCCGTCATCTCCTATTCATTCGAGATGGATGACCCTCGAGATTCAAAAGAGAGATCTCTGAGGGGTCATCCATCTAATCATTTTTCACCGACAAAGGACCCCACACCTCGTTGACTAGAATATCAAGAGAGTCGAAGTGAACCCTAAGAATCTACTCTCGAGCTAACCCTAGAAAGGAGTCAAGCAAGATAATCCCTATGCTACATGAAATGATGTCAATGCCAAGCTAGCATTTTGATGCAACTAGTCATGAGAAATTCCAAATGTGATTTTGCTTTCAAGGTCGACCCGGTGCCAAAGCATGAGCAACCACCTAACTATGCTTTGATTTGTGTCAATTACGATAAGTAGTCGGTTATTTGACCAAGTCACCCTCATGTTAAGGGATTGAAAGTCAATTTCACAAGACTGATCAAAGTGCCAAAGTCGGGAGCAACCACCTGATCAAGTCTAGATTTGTATTAATCATGTCGATAAGTAGTCAAGATTTGATCAAATCAAGCCCTAATGAATATCAATATAAGTCTAATTGGTATTTAGTTAGGGTGGTTTCTGCAAGAGAGAGATAATTGGCGAGAGACACGTAGCTACAATTGAGATCGTGGATTAATTCATAAAGAATAATAGGGTTTTATGAATAAAAGAATTTTTAATTCAGAGAGGCAAGGGCAAAAATGGAATATAAAAATACAGGGATGATCATCATGAATTTAGGGATTTTTGGTGAAATTTTCATGATTTTTGGATAAGTGGAGCTATTAAAATAAATTCAGGGAAGATAAAGGCAGAATAAATGGATTAATCAAAGGCTGGGATTTGATCAAAGCAGTTCTGGGTACAATCTGGGGACAGAGACTCATCTGGGTGCAAACTGGGGACCCCAGACACATACACGCAAATCGAGAAGGGAAAGGATATGACACGTGGCAACTTCTCATCGGGCCACCTCATGCCACGTGTCAAGACCCCATCGTCCACCTCACCCGTGCAGCGGCCCCACCACCACACCGACCCGACATGCTGGGCCCCACCAAAGATGCCACGTGGCAAAGCTATGCTATGACAGTCCACCTCACCCCAAAGACATGCCACACGCACAACCAGGGAAATCCATCTCACCCTCTCTCGTGCCACATGGCACAATCACAGAAGCCACCTCATGTAGTACTCGCGCCACATGGCATGATACTACAGAGCCACCTCAAGATTGTTAATTAAATCATTAATGCTAAAGGGGAGTGCTTAACCTAGTAACCAATCATGACAAGCCAACTCAAAGATGATTAATGATAATCTGTGAATTAATCGCTTAATAATCATCTCTCGTAAGCCTGCATACGCAGACTTACAAGCTGGGGCAGGTTGTAAGCATTATAAGACAGAGGCGCATGAACCAAGCCCATTCAAATAAAGTTGAAATTTAAATAAACAAAGCAGAGAAGAGAGATGAGCACCGCTCTTGTGTAACGCCTCTCGACGGTGGACCCTTTGTCATTGCATGCGCTCACATGCGCCTAGACCATCCCGATCGAGGTCGCTTCCTTCTTCTTCCTTCCCTTCCGTCTTTTTCTTCCGCGCGACACGTAAGGAGGCGCCATGGATGGATGCTTTGAAAGGTGTTCTTATTCCCTGGATATGATTGGAATGGGCAAGACAAGGCGGATTAGAGATGCATAAACAACAAATTTCAATGAATCATAAAGGAAATATGGAGAATCTACGAAGATAGCGTGCAAAATTGAAACTTGTAATCGACTCATACAAATATAAGAGATTAAATTGGCAAGTTGCTTATACAATGTTCTAACCTTTGCGATGCTATACGTAAGCTTGGATTAACTTGAGGGAAGCTCTAACCTAGTGCTACACCAATCCACCACTCGGTCAAGTTGAAGAGATCCGTAATACTCGATCTCAACAAGATAGATCTCAAGAAAAGGTGTGAAATTGATATCTGAGACTAAAAGGGGCATGAATGAGCTTGTAATTAGAGAAATAAGCAAAGAGATGAAGAAGGATGCTTTGGCTGTGGATTAAGGCAAATCAGAAAGGAAAACTCTAGTGGCACCTAATTGGTATATATAGACCCAATTAATTGATCTAGACGAATGTTAATTGATCGTAGAAGGTTCTAAGAATCAAAAGAGTGCAAATGGCGCTTATAAATGGCAAGATGGTGAATACAAGGAAAACAATAACTAACCCGCCACAATCTGCTATACCCGCGCTTGCCAAGTCATCAATCCGTGGACTTAACATCAAGAAGCACAAAGAGAATCAATCCCGCCACCGGTTTGCAAAATGAAAGGTGAGATGAGTGCCACATTAGCAATCCAAAGAATCAACAAACACAAACCCTCTCTCACACCTTGTATTCTCGCCTATATAAACCCTCTACAAAGAATGAAGCAGGGATCGGAAAAATTCTATCAATTAAGAGAGAGAGAGAGAGAGATCAAGAAGGAGAAAAGAGAGAGTGAAGCAAAGTGAACAAAGGCAATCGAATCAATCGATAAGTAGACCTAGTCTCTCAATTCGATCCAATTTGTAATCTTCACAAGTTCTATTCATCATTTTGCAAGTTTGCTAAGGTGTATTGCTATGGAATTGAAAATGTGATTAGGCAGTAATTATAGTCATGTAATAAAATCGCTTCTTGCATTGAATAATCAAATAATTTGCTATTTTCTCATTCAATTTTAGTTCACAAGTATGATTCTTTATGCCTTTTCCGCATTATTCTTTTTCTTCTTTCCAATTCATGTTAATCTTGGAAATTACCAAGATTTCATAGAAAAAGGATTTGATCTTTCTGGTTTAGGCTTCATATGATTACATATACCTATTCTTTCGCTTCTTTCTATATCATTTGAATCGCAACGGATTGGTAGTAGAGTCTCGCAACTCTCCCATTCACCAAATCGGCCGACGATTCGTCAAGATGGAGTCGATAGAAGGATAAGCCATTCCTCTCGACTCCTTTGCCTAAACGATGACTTAAGAGCCCGAGACCGCTTCAAGGTGCAAAGAAGAGGTGTAATTGGGAGCAATTCATCACATAAGATTGAGGTTAGCGTGACCGCATCATCGTCTCGACTATGGCTTAAGTGGAATAGGCCATATACAATACCTCAAAAGGAAATTCGACTTCACGTACACGATCGTGAGACACAAAGATCAAGAATGTAAGTTCAATTGCAAGATTCATCAATCAATTGAGTGGAATTTGCGATTGAAAACTCAATCGGCATCGAACTTGAATCAGACGAAAACGGTACCCTTGTACATGCTAGAACACCATACCGATCTCCAATCAAGAATGATAGAAAGATTCTAGAGAGTAAGGCGACGCCGCTAGGTTCATCTCGATTGAAAGGGCGAGCTCCTGGTCGCTTAAGTAGCTTCCAAAGACGAATCTCAGACAATAGTCAACGGACAAATAAAAAAACGAAGGCGCACGACTTTCAAATACCGCGTGAACACGAGATTTGATGCGCGAAAACACATCTTAAAGATATCCAACGCGCTTATAAATCGCGCTTAAGGGAAAAAGAAGAAGTTGATCTAAACCCTCCATCTCGATTTAGTGAATCTTAAAGTAGATCTAATAACAAATAAACCCGATCAATAAATAAAGATCCGGGCCCTTCATCTAATATGTACCAATCTCAGAACAAATCCAGCGGCCCAAATAAGTTTATAATGAAATAAAGATATATGATAACTGATGCAAATCTGACGCCCGATTAGGCCCAAGAATTAAATAATAATGTTAATAATAGTAATAATATAGAGTAAATAAATGATTTGAAAATGTTCCAACTCCAAATTGACTCAAATTTGTTTCTAAAATTTTCTTATTTTTCATACTATTTTTCTATACAATAATATTCCAGTTTTAGAAATATAATCATGATAAAACAATTTAAAAGCAAAAACATTACATATATCGATATAGTTGACCTAGCTTTGACTTGTCATTTTAAATACTATAAAAATTCCAAAATACAAATAAAAATCATAAATAATAACTAGATATATTTTAGTGATTTTTCAAGTGATTTTCCATGAAATAATAATGATGATAGTAATATACTATAATAAATGATGAGATTAGTTATATTCTTTGATAAATAAAAAAAATAATATAATAATAATAATAGATATTATATTGATATTTTCTGTAAAAAGAATAATAAAATAAATAGCACAAAAATACAAAATATACTACTATGGTAATAAATAGTAAAATACATTTTCTTTTATAATAAAGAATTGATTTATGAATTGTATTTCTTTTGTTATTTCTATACAAATATACAAAAATATACTTTTGATGAATAAAATGTAATAAAAATAATAGTTGTAATAAAAACATAATGAATTTCATCTCTTATGACTATTTTTCAACTAATAAATAATAAAAATCTTATACTTTTCTATAGATAATAAATAGAGATAATAAAAATAGATATAATGAATAGTATAATAAATAGAATAGAATATTAGTAATGATTTCTTTTAGCTATTATAGATATTAAAAATAATAATAATAAAAATAATAATAATAAAAAATAATATAATAGTAAAATAGTATAGCTAACCATCTTTTGATTTTGTAAATAATTCTTACATAATGAATAGTATTACAATATAATAGAATATAATAACAAAATTCTATCACTTTAGCTATTATAAGCATTTTTAAAAATATAAATAAAACATAGCTATCCTACTTTCTATTATTTTTGTAAGTGATTTTCTACAAAATAAATAGAGTTTAGAAATAATAAAAATAAAATTCTACTATTTTAGCCATTATAAAAAAATCCCAAAAATATTAATAGCTACCCCTTTTCTTATTTTTGTAAATAATTTTCTACATAGACAAATAGGGTTTAAGAAATAAAAATAATAATAATAAAAATAATAATAGTAATATAATAATTGTAATAATAATAATAATAATAATAGTAATAATAATAATAATAATAAATGCATCTTTATAATAATGGAAGATATTATAATAGACTTTGTGCATTTTAAGAAATGAATAAATATGCTCACATAAGGAGTGTAGAGCACATATGAATATTTGCACACATGACATGACATTTAAAGTGATTAGTCAAGACAAGAACATCTTGACGTGGGATGATTAAGGCTTCAATAGCAATATGAGAAGATATGTCGAGACAAGAACATCTTGACACTTGATGAAGAACAACAAGATACGTCGAGACAGAACATCTTGACGTGAGATGAATAAGGCTTTGATAGCAAAGATGAAGAAGTATGTCGAGACAGAACATCTTGACACCTCGATGAAGAATAACCGTAGCTACGACACTAACATGAAGATATACGTCGACTCAAGAAGAAGAACATTACGATGTCCTGTAGAGAGGTGACATCTTAATGACTCGCCGCCATGAGCAAGTAACTCATGATTGAATACGCTCACACAAGGGGTGTAGGGCTACATAGTAATTTTGCACAAGTAATGCAACACGTAGGATGATTAGTCGAGACAAGAACATCTCGACGCTCGTTGAAGATTGACCAAAGCTACGACATCGCATGGAGAGATATGTCGACTTTGAAGATGAAGAACATTACGATGTCCTAGCGAAGTGACATCTTAATGACTCTGTCGTGAACAAGTAATTCATGACCATTTGAGCCGGCAAGACCGAACTCGTCCGTCGATGAGTTTGTCTCCCGACTCATTTCCCGAGAATGTGAGATTGAATCGGCCTCGTTGGTAGATTCATCCACAAAACAAAGCTGAATGCGAACCGTTCGTAGTAGGTTCCTTCACTAACACATGCCTCAATGTTGAACCGGCCCGCTTCAGTTTGACATTGTGTGCAATTGTGTTTCCTAGGTTTATGAATCGGCTTAGTGCTACGAATTCATGATCTAGAAGATCGGTGAGAAGAAATACGTGGGCCATATCCACCCTTCTCCCGATTCACCAACCTCAAGATCAACCGCCGCGCTTCGAGTTGTATTTTGTGTGATTGGTTGTTGACTAGTTAAGATTGAACCTGGCCTGTTTGTAGGTTTATCTTCTAGATCAACGGAGGTCGAGCCTGGCCCGTATGTAGACTCACCTCAAGCCCCCTATGAAGAGATTAACTCGGTCTCGTTGGTAAGGTTACATCTCGAGGTGGCATGGACCGAACCGATCTCGTTTGTAGGTTCGTCCCCCATAGATAAAACCGATCTCGTTTGTAGGTTTTGTCCCCCCTAGATTGAACCGATCCGTTTGTAGGTTCATCTTCCGTAGATCCCTTTTTATAAACCTAGACGACCACTTGACTATCTCTTAACTATACTATTTGCTTCTCTCTTTCAAAGATCCAGAGGTGCCTCGAGGTTCGTAGCCTGTGGTAATTAACTGGGGGGCTTGCGCCACCGAATCTACAAGAACTCACAATCACTAAAAACCCCCGAATGTGCATCCAAATAATCTCTAAACGGCAGACCGGCCGACACCCAAAGCGAGATGCACGCTCGGGAGGGATCTCCGTGTCCTTCTTCCGCAACCCATCGCCCGGCGGCGCGCGCGAGCGCGCGAAAAAGGGTCGCACAGATCTGCACGCCCGGCGTGGACCTAGATTCTCCTCTTATCTCTCGAAAGAGAGAGGCAAATAGAATAGAATTAAGAGATACAAGTGGTCTTCTATGTGCTAAAATGACTAATAATTTTCAAGTGTTTTTGTTTTTGGCAGAAATGGCATACTTTGGAAACTTCAACCTCGCTCCCTACACCGTCACTCCCGCAAAGAGCCCGTAGGCAAATTGTTCATGTTCTTCGGGACCATCCCGCAAGAACTCACCATCTATGGCCCAGCCTCCAAAGGGCCACGATCACTCCCGCAACCGTCCGATCTCCATCCCGACGAGGAGGAGGACTCGATCACCCTGACTCCCAAGGGGATCTCAAACAATGTCATGGCCTCTCCTACTACCTCCCCAAAGAGGAGAAGGCGACCGTCTAAGAAGACAACCCCAAAGGCCGCAGCCCAAACTACCCGCAACTCTCAAGCGTCCAGGAAGAGGGCCCTGGATGCATACTCAAAATCCACCGGCTAGCCGCCTATCCCGCCTCTAACAAATTCACGCACTCTCGCATAGTGGCCAAGAACTCGCCACGTGCCGCCTCCGCTGTGCACGGAGGTGCCTAAGCCCACACCTCGCCCAACTCAAAGGCCTCGCCGCCGCCAGATAAGTCTCAAGCCCCCGCAGTAAGCCATCTATAAGGCTCACAGGCCCTCAAACAGAGGAAGAGCGTCAAAACGCTAGGTCGAGACGATACGTCTCCCGCCCCCGATCAATCTCAAGGCATGGCTCACCCGCAAGCCATCGCCTCCACTCCGAACACAAGGAGGTCTATACCAAAGGTAACACCTAGCACCCAAGCAGGTGGGGTCCCGAAGGGTTCCCACCAACAAAACCCCGGGCCTCAAGCCCAACCTGTGAGGGCCGCAAGTCTAACGCTCCGCCCGAGAGCGTGTTCACCGTCTAGGTCGAAGAGTGTATTCACCGATTAGGCTCGAGAATACCACTCAATAACCTAAAAATAACCGCCCCCGACCAAACAAAGAAGAAGAGAAGAACCGCTCGCTATGAAGAGCACTTCTCGCCAACACCATCGCATAAGCTACGATACCGATCCTGACACCGACGCCGAGGTGAATATGACTCAGTGATGACCACCCCGCCTAATCAAGCTCACGTCACCAATACCAACAAAAATAATGGTAGAAAAGGGAGACCTCCCAAGAGAGTCAACCCCGAAGGCAACAAAGGGGAAGGGGAAGACCACAACGAAAACCCCGATCTCTTCGACAATGAAGATGACGTTGAAACACGTCCCGAAGTGCCTATCGATGAAATAGAAATATTAAAAGGCCACATCGAGGCACGGACGAAGAGCCGATTAGGCAACGGAGCTAATCGCTACCATGCTGAAGCAAAATGAAGAATTAATTAAGGCGGTCAAATCCTTGCAAGAATCACAAGACGCCAATTTCAAAGCTGGTAGCTCCCGTCAAGAAGGGGTCCACAGTACCAAAAGCAATCATAAGGGAAAACAACCCGTCGATTCTAAACCCCATCCACATAGAACCATAGAAGTGGAGGTCGAACCAACGGAATATCCCGAAAGAGATTCAAGCCATGATTGCCCAAAGAAATGCAAATAGCCGGAGGTGGATACGCTATCCCTCCCGTTAAAAACCGTGGACATCCATACCCCGCCATATACGACTTAGAAGAATATCCTAAAGGGTATGTGATCCCCCGCTTCAGACCTTCTCCGGGGAAGGCAACAAAGACCAACCCCGAACAACACCGCCCACTTTGTAGCCTCATGCGCAACACGGCGGCAATGATGCACCGTTGTTAAGACAATTCCCTCGTAGTTTGGTGGGAACCGCTTTCCAATGGTATTATTCATTAGAGAACAACAAAGATCGTGACCCGGGACGAGATGGCGACTGTCAGGGCACGATTTGTCATGGTGTCCGACAAAATAAACATAGCCGATCCGGCAAGCACTAAACCCAAGAAAGGGGAGTCAATGACAGATTTTATCAATAGATGGCGAACCTCGCATCAAATGCGACCGCACATTAACCGAAGATGAGGCCGTCAACCTAATCATGAAAAACATCGACGGGTGGATGGGCATGCTTCTTGGTGTGACAAAGGTCAACACATTCAAAGACTTGCTCGACGGTATCCAACATGGAAAGGATGTCACCGCATACCGTGCCGAACTTTATGAATAATAGGCCGCAACGAGGAGCCCGAGCCGAAACCAAAGTGGCATTCACCTCGCTAAAAGACAAGATGGTTGCCAACGCAGTACACCCAAGGCAAGCAGAAGCAGGCACAAATGGCAACAATTATAATAAGGGACCCAGTGCCCAATCCAGGAGGGAGTTCACTGAGTTTCGAATCTCTCAAACAAAAGAAATCTAAACCGTACTCCTTCAGAAAGATAAAGTTGCCAAATCTTCGTAGGGCACCGAAGAACGGTCTAACCCCGCCGCCAAGAACGCCCTAAGATGCCGATAAATCGACGAACCCAACTTTTGCCCATACCACGTAATAATAGGGCACTCAATTGAAGATTGCCGGGTCTTCAAAGATCGGGTCGAGAAGGCGTATAAAAATGGTGAAATTACTTTACCTAAAGGGTTCTTGCAAAGCCCATCGCCCCATGAACAAAGCCAACACGATCTCTCACGAGGAAGAGAAAGTCCCGGCCACTAAGCGAAGATCAAGAGGAACAATGGACTACGCACTTATCGAAGAAATCGATTAAAATGCTTAAAGCCCTCAAGAAAGAACCCGGCATGAAATGGAAAGACGATATCACGCCAAAGGTCCCACCAAAGCCCAGGGTATATTATAAGGTGGACCAGAGCCAAGACCAGTTCTTAAGAAGAGAAAGAAGCATAGAAACAACAAGTCCAAAAGAACAAGATTGAAGAATACGAGCAGGCGGGCCCCGAGGCGATCACCCTTCAACACTTCATCTCCAAAGAAGACGGGAGAAGCTAACCCTAGGTCAAAAGAAAGAAGATGTAGATGAAGAAATAAATAAAGAAGAAAGCGAAGAGATCCGGGGTGCTTCGTGCAATATGGTATATTCTTCTCACGACGAAGATATGCCAACATTAGAGGAGATGTTCTTCCCAAATGACGAAGGAGAAGCAAGCACCTCTCGGGACCAAAATGAAGAATGTAAAGCCGTGCTCCGGTCCGGACTTATATACCCGAGAGACAAGCTCCCAAGGATTCCGATAAAGGAAAGGATAAGGCCTTGAATAAAGGCAAAGAGGTCGAGAACCTAAGCAAGAACCCGTAAAAGACCCGCCGACGGCGAAGAATATAATGTGTTGGCACATCCGCGTAAGATTCCAGCCGCTATTAAGCATATTTGACGCGTTGATGATGTCACAAGACCTAAGGGAGGTACTAATCCAGCCTTGCAAGATCCCGAGAAGTACAAGTCATATTTCATCGAGCAAAATATGCAAGAAGCCCTATTCACCGCCAAGCGGGCGCCCGTATAAATTTCACACGACGACGACCTCTTAATAGGCACCGTCGACCATAACCGCCCGCTATACATCACCGAAACTCGCGTGAGGGCAAAAGGTTGGTCGCATCCTGGTCGACGCAGTGGTCTTCATCAATATCATGCCGCTTAAAACTCGAAGACCATCACCTTAGACGTGAAGAACCTATCCGACGAAAAGGTGATCATTCATGGCTTCAATCAAAACTCCCAAAAGGCCCCGGGAGCTATAACTCGAACCCGCAATGCGGAAGCCTAAGAGCGCCTACTAAATTCTATGTCATCGACGCCGAAACCTCTTATCTAAGCGTTGCATTGGTCGCCCGTGGCTTCAAGAATCGTGTCATACCCTCTACTCGCACCAATGCCCGAAATATATCGAGAATGGTAAGCAAAAGAGAATTGACGGAGATGTCAAGCCATTCGGGGTGCATGAGATTAAATTCAATGACGCCCAATATTTTCTCGCCTAAGTCCGCCGTGGCACCGAGCCGCCAATAACAAAAGCAGTCGAAACCCTTCAACAAAGGCCCTAAATTTGATACCTCATCCGGAGAAGAAGAAGAGGTTAAATTCAATATTAAACCCCGAGGTGCTCGAGCCCAAAGACCCGAAGAAAGTCGGGTGAAGAAGCAACCTTCCGCTTTAAACAAAGTGGTCGCGTATAAAGCCCAAATAAAACCGAGCGAAATCAATGCAAGTGATTCTCAAGAGGAGGTCATTTTCAATTTTAAACCTACCAACACCCTCAAATTCAGATCATGAGGCAACTTCGGAGAAGATTCCGAAGATTCCAACGACTCGGCGACATCACCTCGGAGAAGAATCCGCCATGATCGTCAACCCCGGGAAGAAGAATCCGACGAAGAGATCATCTATCACATCCTCAAGAAGCCATATAAAGGGCCCGAAACAGATAATGAAAGTGAGGAGTCATATATGATCAACACGGACCCGTAGCGGAAGGGATAACCCTGCTAGGCCGAGGCCTATAAAGAAGAACGCTCATGGCGGGAAAATTTTGAAGGTCGCGTCTGGAATGCGATCGATGAAATAAGGCACCAAGTTGAAAATAACAGAGAGAGGTGTCCGAACAATGGGAAGTGATGCAGATATCAAGACGCAACACAATGAAATCATGATAATGATTGAAAACCCGCAAACCGCGATCTATAACTCCGAGCTACTCAAGGAGGTGACGAGCGAACCCCGTTCCGGACCCCGAAAAACAAGCACCCGATAGCGGCAAACGGTAATTGTCATAGTAGATGAATCAAAGGGGAAGAAACGAAAGCTAAGCAACCGACCGTCATGCAAACTCTCAAGGTCAAGAAGAGTAAACCATACTCTTTCCGAGAAATAAAACAAATTTCTGATATTTGAACAGTGCCCTAAAGAACGGATTAACACTTCCCGTCCGTAAAAGACCCGCCGACATAGAAAGAGCCGGCGAAGGCGACTCGCCCTTATCATCGCATACTAGGCCATACAATTGAAGAATGTCTGGGTATTCAAAGACCTAATAGAAGAAGGGCATAGAAATGGGACGATCCAACTCCCGAAGAGCTTTCAACAAGACCCGCCTCCGCATAACTTGAATAACAAGGGCAAAGGGGTGGCTTATACGATCTCGCACACTCCCGTACTTAGTAAACCTAAGATTGCGAGACGTAAGCCTATCAAAGAGATCTACCGCTCCAACTCGCCATGAATATTGAGATAGAAGAAGAGATGGCAGCGCTAGAAATTACTGTGGTCCCCGAAAGGCATTTTAAAGACCTTATACCGAGGGAGGTGAACCACATCCAAACCCTGAAGACCTTTGTTGTGCCGGCAAAGGTAGAGCGCCTCAAAGGGAAAACTATCATCCATAAGGCTATAATTTTCTATCAGAGTGATTCGACCCAATCTCTGAAGAATCCTGATCACGACACTTGGAAGAAGTGGGTGATAGAACAAGAATCAGAGAATGCAACGAGCGATGACGCTGCATCTCATCCCTTTGGAAAGGAGCTATATAAATTGGCAAAAAGGGCGAAATGTTTGAGAGACATATCCAAGGCCGAGGCCAAGCGCTTTGATGAACTTCGGAATGGCGCGAATAAAGTCCCGGGCCCGGATGGTAAAATAAAATACACCCGGGGATTAGGATATAATCGCGATGACGCAAAGATGTTTCGAGGGGTCTCTCAACAAGTACCGTATGGAAGAGAGTCCGTCGCATGACTTCGTTGAAATGCCGATAATGAAACAAGAGGACAATACCCTGGCCCCGAAAAATGCTTTAAAGCAACTTAGAAAAGGAGCCTAATACGGTCGATGAGTTAGCTGAAATTAACTGGGACTAAGAAGACCCACGACCAACTTTCATAAACGCGTCATTGCCAGAAGAGGTGGCTGACAGGTTGAAGACATTCCTTAGAAGTTATATGGACTGCTTCGCTTGGAGTTATAAAGAGATGCCTGGATTAGATCCCAATGTGGCGGTCCATTATTTGAAAATCGATCCAACCTTCAAGCCGATTAAACAAGCGCCGAGGCGGATGAGAATAGAGCTCGAAGAGAAGGTCGTGGAGGAAACAAAGAAACTCATCGACGCAGCTTCATACGGAAGAAGAGACACCGTAATGGGTGGCTAGCATCGTCCCGTTAAAAAGAAAATGGGCGTATCCGCATTTGTGTGGACTTTCGGGACCTAAACAAGGCGTGCCCTAAAGATGATTTCCCGCTCCCAAGAATCGAAATCATAATTGACCATACATCCTCCTATGAAGTCTTCTCCTTCATGGACGGTTATGCGGCTATAATCAAATCAAAATGGCGCCGAAGATGAAAGGCACACGGCATTCCGCACGCCGATTGGCATATATTGTTACAAAGTCATGCCGTTTGGGCTCAAAAATGCAAAGCCACCTACCAACGGCGATGACGAAAATATTCGACGATCTAATCCACAAGATAGTTGAGTGCTATGTGGATGATCTAGTCATCAAAGCCATGTCATATGAAGAACACCTCCAATATCTCGAGGTCGTTTTCAACCGCCTCGAGAGAACATGCGCTCAAATTAAACCCGTTGAAATGCGCATTCATGGTATCATCCGGTAAATTTTGGGGTTTGTAGTACGCCACAGGGGCATCGAGATAGACCCGGCAAGATCAAAGCAATAACCGAACTATCCCCGCCAAAGAATTTAAAACAATTACGATCTTTGCAAGGGCAATTGGCGTATATTAGACGGTTTATAGCCAACTATCGGGTAAAATCCAACCCTTCACCCGCCGACTAAGAAGAATATCCCGTTCAAGTGGGATGGCGAGTGCCAACCGAGCCTTTGAAGAAATCAAGGCCTATCTACTCAACCCTCCAAAGTGTTGGCGCGCGCCATACCCGGAAGGAACTCATCCTATATACGACCGCCCTGATGGATCCTCGGGAGCCCTATTGGCCCAAGAAAACCAGGATGGTAATCAAAATGCGCTATATTACTTAAGTCGCATGATGGTAGGGGCAACATGGGTATTCACCGATCGAGAAGCATTGTTTAGCCCTAATCTTCGCGCGAAGAAATCGAGGCACTACATGCTAGCCCATAAAATCATTTTAATATCCAAGGTGGACCCTCTCAAATATCCGATGACTCGCCAATGTCGACGGGTAGGGTCGGCTGCTGGGCTATCATTCTCACCGAGTTCGACATCACTTATACACCGCAAAAGGCGATCGAGGGCAAAGCGCTAGCGATTTCCCGTCGCACACCCGATTCAAGATGACTCCCCATTAAAATGTGACTTTCCCGACGAGGAAACTCTACATGTTGAAGAAGGAAGTCCTATATGGGAGATGTACTTTGATGGTGCTTCTTCAATCAAGCCGATCGCGGCCCGGAGTCCCAATCGTGCGAGCCGGCGCAGACTAGTCTTCGTAACCCTAAGGCGGGATAATACGACATTCTCTCGCTTTAACCGAACCATGTACAAATAATGAAGCGTAGTATGAGGCACTCATCGCCGACTAGAGCTATCACTCGAGCCGGAAATCAAGGTCAGTACGCATCTTTGGGGATTCACAATGATTATAAATCAAATAATTGGCGAATACAAGGTCTTAAAGCCTTTTAACTAATACAATATCACCGAAAGGCCATGGAATTAATGAAGAAAATCCCGTACGTGTCCATCGAGAAGGTCACGAGGGCCGTGAACGCGAAGGTATGCGCGGCCAAACTCGCTAAAGAGTCAGGTGAACCAACAGAGCCGAAATCCACATCATCGTCCGCAATAGAGGACCATTATCATTGTGTCGACGACGATAATGTGAATAATGAAAATACTGGGGCTAGAAAAGATGGAATGCCAAGAGACAATGATAATCGAAGAAGACGATGATTGGAGACAACCGTTCATCGAATATTTCCGCATGGCACCCTCCCCAAAGATAAAAGAATAGCCGATCAACTAAGAAAACGGTACTACGGTATGCATATGTGGGCAATACGCTATACCGTAGGTCTTATGATCATTGTGGGCGAGATGTGTATCGTGGCCTGGTTCGGCAGTTATGAAAGAAGTTCATTCCGGACTATGCGAGCACATCACCCGGGCCAAAAATGAAGTTGAAGATCAAGCGAATGGGGTATTATCGGCCCACGATGGTGGCGATCGTGAAGAGCACGCGAAGAAATGCCGCATGTGCCGATACATGGCCCTTTTATACATCAAGCGCCAAACCCGTTGCACCCCACGGTAGCATCCTCGCCATTTAATATGCAAGGCACGTATATAGTGGGGCCCATAGACCCTCCGACGTCGAGAGGTCACCGGCTCATCCCGCGCGACGACATTACTTTACAAAATGGGCCGAAGCCATCCCACTCAAAGAAGTTAAAGCGTCCGATGTGGTTAAGTTCTTCAAGACGCACATCCTCTACCGATTCGACACCACAACGGATAATATCCGATAACGGACGCCTTCAAGAGTTCCAAAGTCTATGCCCGCGAGCAATTTAATATTGATTGGAGATTCTCGTCCATTTATAATCCGAGAGCCAATGGCCTGGCCGAAGCCTTTAACAAAACCCTGATCAACATTATGAAAAAGACCGTGGACGGCAACCAACGAGACTGGGATAATCGTCTACAAGAGGCATTATGGGCTTATCGAACCACATACCGAACGCCTACGCAAGCTACCCCGTATTCTCTGGCTTTTGGGGTTGAAGCCGTCCTCCCTCTGAGGTGGAATTACCGTCATCATGCGGCTATGCAAAATGATATGACCATGGACGAATGCCAACAACTTAGACCGGACGAGTTGGATGCCATGGACGAGAAGAGACCGATAGCCCAGCAAGAAACCTTGAAATATATCGTGCAAAAATGGCAAGGGCATATGATAAGATGGCGCGAGTCGTGGCATTTCAACAAGGGGAGCTTGTTCTTGTCCTTAAGAGGCCGATCATCGGCGACATCGGCCCAAAATTCTCTCTCCGAATCGGGGAAGGGCCATACGTAATCGAGAAGGTATACGGGGCGCGCATACCAACTCATAGACCATGAAGGTGAAAGGCCCATGCCACCGATTAATGGGCGATATCCGAAGAAGTACTACACCTAGCCCGAGCGGGGCCAACCGAGTAGTATCTATTGTAAATAAATAAGGAGGGAATAAGTGTTCGCTTACACACACGTGCACGAAACACAAACCCATGTCTAACCTCCACTTTTGCATAAAAATCCCAAAACCCTACTTGTGCATCCGTAAATAGAATGCATCCAAAAATCCAAAACCACACAAACACATTTAGCCCTATAAAAAATAAAAAATATATAGAATAAGAGAATTCAACGCCAAAACCACGCGAGAATGTAAGGCGAGAGCTTTGGTGTTTGGGCTCACAATACAAATACCACCGGGTTTGTCCATTTGATACGTAATAAACACAAAAATGGGCAGGGGTTTGCGCTTTGTCCCTCAAACTATCTCGTTGCCCAATGACGAAAGTTGCTCATATTGGTCGCCCACTACGCAAGCCAAGGGATAGGTCGAGCAAATTGGTGGCTAGTAAATAGTCGCTTCCGAGGGCATATAAATAAATAACTCTCGTATTATTAGTAACATGTATCACTAATAACCAAAAATCTGCCTTCTTCTAATAAAATGAAAGGATATATATGTAAAACAATAAAAACCTACTTTCCTACTCATAAAAAAAAAATGATGATAATAAAAAAAATAATAAAATCTTTTCAATAAGGGGTTGCCACCTTTGTCCCCGACACCACGAGTGTTATACAAAGCCAGGTTGGGTGCATTCATCCGTAAAAGCACCACACGCCCGAAGAAATGGTGTGTCATAATCCCACGACATATCATGGAGGGGTCAGACCAAGGGTTTACGCTTGTACCCGACATTTCATGTTAAACAAAGCGCTCGCTTAAAGAAGTGACTCAGTCATGGAGAGCGGACCTACCCGATGAAAGCCTCGTCTCGCAGGATGCGTGATGGATGTTTGAGGGTAGCTAAAATATAAAAAACCAGGTTGGGTACATTCATCCGCAAAAGTACCACACGCCCAAGGAGGTGATCTGTTTCTAATCCCAAAATAGATCATGGAGGGGTCGATTAAGGGTTTATGCTTTTGCCCGACATTCAAAGTGTCAAATAAAGTAATTCGCTTAAAGAAGTGACTCAGTCATGGAGAGCGGACCTACCCGATGAAAGCCTCGTCTCGCAGGATGCGTGATGGATGTTTGAGGGTAGTACCCCCACAAAACAAATTGAGTGGAGATGAGTGAATGTGAGTTTCCACTTTAGCACGCAACGGTGCACAAATGAGGGGAGAGTGGGTGAGCTTCCACAAATAAAATGTCAATTAAATATATAAGAAGCATCCACAAAATGGTGTTATCAATTGCATCCATAATCCAATTGATACCGGTAAGTTTATCCATCGCAATAAAGGGATAAACGGGTTTATTCTCGTACCCTACTAGAGGTCAATACAGACAGTTCCTATCCGTAAAATACCACTTACTTTTGAGTTTTGTATTACCATAAATAAAGAGAAATGATGTATAGAATCAATGTAATAGATGTTGTAAGATTTTCCTTTTATTTTTAGGCACGCGGCGCTTTGTAATTGGGCGCTTTTACAAATAAGATTGGAGGTGCACAACATGAGATCAATAAAATACTTCCTCGCGCTGCAGAGGAAGCGACGAAAGGATAATAATAAAAGCAAGCATCATCCACAACAAGAGATCAAAATGATAAATGTCAATGCATCCTATATCAAGTATAGCAAAAGAAAAGGAGAAAAGAAGAAATAGAAAGTGCAATCCTATGGGCCCAAAAAGCGGGACTCCAACTCTAATAGCACAATACTAATAGTCTCTAAATGAGTATGGAGGGAGTGCCTATCCTCCTCCGAAGCTGCCTCGAAGTCCAAGAACTGAGCGAAGGCACTATCCCGGACGCTCGTGTGAATCTGCAGCTCCGGGAGACGTCCCGCTAGATGTCGGAGAAGCCCTCCACCGATGATCTCGTGGTCCTCTAGCTCCCGCACGAGCAAGCCGAGCGGCCCACCACTAACTCCCATGGAGCGGAGAGTGGCACAAGAAGAGAGCCGCCGAAGATAGTGGAGTCGAGCGCCTCCAAATGCCCGCGTAGCTCATGAATCTCCAACTCGTGCCGATAAACGAGAGAGCTCGCATCCCGGTAAGCCCCGAGCAGCCTCCTCACACCTCCTAGAAATGAAAGTGCTCTCGAGACGAGGTGCAATGAGTAGAGCCGGCGCGATGGTATCCCGCACGCCCCATACCAACCAAAAGAGAAACCACCGGGCAGAGTCCAAGATCTCGAAATCTAGCGGATAGCCCCCGAAGAAGGTGTCTCGAGTGCATCCGCCGCCGCGCCAAGGCGAGCCGCACATCCCTCGATGAAACATCTGCAAGTAAAATAAATGGGTTAGACGAATTGTTATAACCAAAGAAGAAATAGAGGAAGAAAAGATCTAACCTATCGCCTCGTCGCCCGAGACAAAGGACCGAGTCGAATCGGGGGTCGGGGTACTGCCGCCTCGGAGGACCGCAGTGTACTAGACCCGCTACAAAATAAAATAAGAAGTATAAGTACATGAAAAGTAAAATACGGCAAATGATAAAGGAAATATAAGGTACCGGAAGAAGCATGAGGCTCTGGCGAGACCCTCGCTAACCGGAACCCCGTCTCTCGGGCCGTGGAAAGTCGCTCCACCACCCAACTCTCATCCAACTCGAGTCGTAATCGACCGCAACCCGCTCGCCGAGACTCGCCATCCGTGGCCATGAGAGGCCGCATGTCGGGAGACGAAGAAGTATGAGATGGCCCTCCCTCGATCGCAATGGCTCGTCGCCGCGGCTCGATGCCCAATGGACTCCCCGCTCTAAAGAAGCCTCCTCTCGATCGTACAAGAGTAAGCACCGGCCCCGTAACCACATCGAATGAGTCACCATCTCAAGCATGGTACCAAAGAAAATCGACGGTGAAGCAGACCGTCATAAAAGAAAGGCTCCGAGCGGTGAGGAGACGCCATGTCATCGCCTCGTGGTCCGTAAAATCTACATGTAAGAATGAAAATACTAGTGCATGCCGGCAATTAGGTATTAAATGAAGCACACGAACCTCGCGACGGCAAGGTCTGGTGCAAAACCCCGAAATAGCAATGCTCGCCGGCGTCGACGAATCTGTTACGATGTCGTCTCGGCCGCCTCCACAGAGATGTCCCGCGAGCCGAAAAATAAACCTTAATCGAAATGAAAATGAAGTGCGCCCGAATAAGGATAGGCGAGTCAAGAAAGAAAATCACCCGGAGTGGAGAAGGAAAAGAAGACGGGGAAGGCGGCCGAGAGGCGCCGTCTCGATCTCTCCCCATGGTGGTCGGAGCCGGGCTCAACATGTGGCCGAGAATGAACGTCGACCACTCGTGGACGAGGGACCGAGAACCCGGCTCCGCATGATCATATTCGTAAGCCAACTCGAATCAAAAGATAATTGGTTGAAATGAGACGAGGCTTATCAAAAGGGAAAGTAACCTAAAAGGAATAATGAAGTGTACCCGTAAGAGTAGTCCTAACAGAGCACGAGAAAACCTACTGCCTAAACCCCGGAAATCAATAGGCTCTACAAATGATGTCCGGGAAAAGAGAGCGGCCGTATGAGATATCGCCGCTAGAAAAGACATATCCGTCACGAGGGCAAGTGACACGTGCAACTACAGGAGGAGTGTATGACTCGATAAGAGCGGATGGCATCATGATACCATCGCGATAACGTCTCGAGAAAGTGGGAACTCGAGAAGTGGGAACCATCCGGCAACGAACACCCGTGCCTAGTCGGAAGAGGTGAGTGTAACACCACCCGACACCCTCCAAGTCAGCTGCCAAAAACTCAGGACGGAGAAGAGGCGCTGGGATATCCTGATCTAGCCCAAATTGATGTGCACACCGATGAGGTGAATAGGGCTCAATGAATATGTGATCACCCGATCTAAAAGGAAGAAAACCCTGGCGGATGCTAACAAGGTACTCCAAGTCAGCCAGTCTATCCCGAATGCTGGAAGGGTCAGAAGAAGGAACCCTACTATCAACCACCGACCGCTCCACGGTCCCCGGCTATCCCGCGAGTCATCGCCTATCTCGAGCGAACCTCGATGATCACGACTCCTATAAAATCAGTATCCGGCATCCGTGGGAGTCAAAGAAGTGGGCCGCACTCCGCTAAATCGCCCAACAGAGGTAAATGGTCTCTCAATGAAGCAAATGCCCATACCAGATCATAAGAACCCGACCAATGCATATGAAGCCACCGCTAACCAAATGCCATGGAATCAGCCTCCTACATCTCGAAGGACTACGAGATGATACTAGACCGCGAGACCCCCGTAAATGTTGGCCAATACAGCACCGCTAAGGAAATCCCGCCGCCGCGCGCAATCAAACTCGCCATGACAAATACAAAGGTCGGATGGTGTATGCTTTGGGAGCCGGGTAGTAGAAAGTAACAGATCCACCAGAAATGAATGCGGTCAAATAAGTCTCCCGATCTATATCGTGAGAGCACAATGCATCCCGAGAAGGGGTAGGGCCATCATAGTGAATCTCGAGCCGACCCGTACTAAAAAAGGATCCCGAATAGAGGCTAAGCCCCCTGGACGAGTATGAACGCGATCCGTGAAATAGGCAATCCAATGTCCGAAGGGGACTCCGAGTGACCCCCTCTCAAATGGTGGTATACATCATACACCCTCTCGTAAAGATGACGGAATCGAGATGAATCTCTCAAGTCGCAGAAAGCGAGACTATGAACTCGTCGTAAAACCACCAAAGATCGCAACCCCGTCAACCGCCGTATCTCCAGTGAGGGCCTGAGTCGCCTCCCGTCATCGATGAACAAAGTGTTGGTGGAATAGTTCCACCTCTCGCAAAAGGCCCACAAACCAAGGTGTGTCGATGTGATAGCGAAACATCGACGTAAAGATCGGTCGTATATCCCAAGACGCTCAAGTATAGTCCTCTCCCGCACGAGTATATATCGAGTCCACTCCACTGGTAACCGTGGCACTCTAAAGGAGCCATGAAAGAAGCGAAGACCACCGAGAGGCCTCCCCGTCAATAATCTCCTCGCCCAGTGAGATGTGTCAAAGGAGCCGTAGAGGCAATGCCTAGAGGTTGAAGGGGCATGATGTCATGAGGCTGATCATCCCTGAAGAATAAACCGCCGCCTCGCGGGTAGACAGGAGTCGCTCGGACGGCTGAGATGAGAGGAGTCCAATCGCTAGGATCCTCGTAAAAGGAATGATAATGACTCAAGGGGCGACGCGGAATGGCGTCATGAGATGAAACTACAATACCTGAAGAGGAGAAGACGTCATGAGAAATGAAGTGATGAATAATAAGGAATAATGCACCAAGACAAGCCTTTCGAGCGTTCAAGGCTCGTCTTGGTGGGTGGTTTTTGTTTACCCTTGAAAAGTTTCAAGGATGAATAGATGAATAAATGAAATAAATCGATGATTAATGATGAATCATAAGAAAGGGGAAGAAGAGAGGGAGCAAGAGAAAGGTGGCCCACCGATCGAAAGGTCGCCGCATAACCCCGAACAAATCGATTAATCCCACAAGGAAATGTCGTGCGAGAGACAAGGATATAAATACTCCACCACCTCCTACTCATTCGAGGTGGCCGACCATCGTGAGATTTCGTAGAGAGAAAATCTCCCGACGGGGTCACCATCCGATCACATTTTCTCCGACAAGTGGGACCCACATGACAAGCCACTTGCAAGCAACTTGACAAAGATGAACCTAGTCTATCCGATAAGTCTAATCAATCCGAGTAAGGGTTAAACATTAATCCCACAAGGAAATCCTAAGTGCAAAGCAAGGATATAAATACCCCGTCATCTCCTATTCATTCGAGATGGATGACCCTCAGAGATTCGTAAAAGAGAGATCTCTGAGGGGTCATCCATCTAATCATTTTTCACCGACAGTGGACCCCACACCTCGTTGACTAGAATATCAAGAGAGTCGAAGTGAACCCTAAGAATCTACTCTGAGCTAACCCTAAAAACTCAAGCAAGATAATCCCTATGCTACATGAAATGATGTCAATGCCAAGCTAGCATTTTGATGCAACTAGTCATGAGAAATTCCAAATGTGATTTTGCTTTCAAGGCCGACCGGTGCCAAAGTCGCGAGCAACCACCTAACTATGCTTTGATTTGTGTCAATTATCGATAAGTAGTCGCTTATTTGACCAAGTCACCCTCATGTTAAGGGATTGAAAGTCAATTTCACAAGACTGATCAAAGCCAAAGCCGAGCAACCACCTGATCAAGTCTAGATTTGTATTAATCATTGATAAGTAGTCAGCATTTGATCAAATCAAGCCCTAATGAATATCAATATAAGTCTAATTGGTATTTAGTTAGGGTGGTTTCTGCAAGAGAGAGATAATTGGCAGAGACACAGAGCTACAATTGAGATCAGGGATTAATTCATAAGGAATAATAGGGTTTTATGAATAAAAGAATTTTTAATTCAGAGAGGCAAGGGCAAAAATGGAATATAAAAATACAGGGATGATCATCATGAATTTAGGGATTTTTGGTGAAATTTTCATGATTTTTGGATAAGTGGAGCTATTAAAATAAATTCAGGGAAGATAAAGGCAGAATAAATGGATTAATCAAAGGCTGGGATTTGATCAAAGCAGCTTGGGTACAACTGGGACAGAGACTCATCCGGGTGCAACCGGGGACCCCGTACACATACACGCAGAATCGTAGAAGGGAAAGGATATGACACGTGGCAACTTCTCATCGGGCCACCTCATGCCACGTGTCAAGACCCCATCGTCCACCTCACCACCAGCGGGCCCCCACCACCACACCGACCCGACATGCGGGCCCCACCAAAGATGCCACGTGGCAAAGCTATGACAGTCCACCTCACCCCAAAGACATGCCACACGCACAACCAGGGAAATCCATCTCACCCTCTCTCGTGCCACATGGCACAATCACAGAAGCCACCTCATGTAGCCGCGCCACATGGCATGATACTACAGAGCCACCTCAAGATTGTTAATTAAATCATTAATGCTAAAGGGGAGTGCTTAACCTAGTAACCAATCATGACAAGCCAACTCAAAGATGATTAATGATAATCTGTGAATTAATCGCTAATAATCATCTCTCGTAAGCCTGCATACGCAGACTTACAAGTGGGGCCAGTTGTAAGCATTATAAGACAGAGGCGCATGAACCAAGCCCATTCAAATAAAGTTGAAATTTAAATAAACAAAGCAGAGAAGAGAGATGAGCACCGGCTCTTGTGTAACGCCTCTCGACGGTGGACCCTTTGTCGTTGCGGCTCACATGCGCCTAGACCATCCCGATCGAGGTCGCTTCCTTCTTCTTCCCTTCCCTTCCGTCTTTTCTTCCGCGCGACACGTAAGGAGGCGCCATGGATGGATGCTTTGAAAGGTGTTCTTATTCCCCGGATATGATTGGAATGGGCAAGACAAGGCGGATTAGAGATGCATAAACAACAAATTTCAATGAATCATAAAGGAAATATGGAGAATCTACGAAGATAAATAGTGCAAAATCAAACTTGTAATCGACTCATACAAATATAAGAGATTAAATTGGCGCGTGCTTATACAATGTTCTAACCTTTGCGATGCTATACGTAAGCTTGGATTAACTTGAGGGAAGCTCTAACCTAGTGCTACACCAATCCACCACTGGCCGTTGAAGAGATCCGTAATACTCGATCTCAACAAAGATAGATCTCAAGAAAAGGTGTGAAATTGATATCCGAGACTAAAAGGGGCATGAATGAGCTTGTAATTAGAGAAATAAGCAAAGAGATGAAGAAGGATGCTTTGGCCGTGGATTAAGGCAAATCGTAAAGGAAAACTCTAGTGGCACCTAATCGTATATATATACCCAATTAATTGATCTAGACGAATGTTAATTGGATCGAGAAGGTTCTAGAAGAATTGAAAAGAGTGCAAATGGCGCTATAAATGGCAAGATGGTGAATACAAGGAAAACAATAACTAACCCGCCACAACTGCTATACCCGTCGTTTGCCAAGTCATCAATCCGTGGACTTAACATCAAGAAGCACAAAGAGAATCAATCCCGCCACCGGTTTGCAAAATGAAAGGTGAGATGGAGTGCCACATTAGCAATCCAAAGAATTGAACAAACACAAACCCTCTCTCACACCTTGTATTCTGGCCTATATAAACCCTCTACAAAGAATGAAGCAGGGATCGGAAAAATTCTATCAATTAAGAGAGAGAGAGAGAGAGATCAGCAAGGAGAAAAGAGAGAGTGAAGCAAAGTGAACAAAGGCAATTGAATCAATTGATAGTAGACCTAGTCTCTCAATTCGATCCAATTTGTAATCTTCACAAGTTCTATTCATCATTTTGCAAGTTTGCTAAGCAGGTATTGCTATGGAATTGAAAATGTGATTAGGGCAGAATTATAGCTGTGCAATAAAATCAGTTCTTGCATTGAATAATCAAATAATTTGCTATTTTCTCATCCAATTTTAGTTCACAAAGTGTGATTCTTTATGCCTTTTCGCATTATTCTTTTTCTTCTTTCCAATTCATGTTAATCTTGGAAATTACCAAGATTTCATAGAAAAAGGATTTGATCTTTCGCTTTAGGCTTCATATGATTACATATACCTATTCTTTCGCTTCTTCTATATCATTTGAATCGCAACGGATCGGTAGTAGAGTCTCGCAACTCTCCCATTCACCAAATCGGCCGACGATCCGTCGCATGGAGTCGATAGAAGGATAAGCCATTCCTCTCGACTCCTTTGCCTAAACGATGACTTAAGAGCCCGAGACCGCTTCAAGGTGCAAAGAAGAGGTGTAATCGGGAGCAATTCATCACATAAGATTGAGGTTAGCGTGACCGCACCGTGCTCGACTATGGCTTAAGTGGAATAGCCATATACAATACCTCAAAAGGAAATTCGACTTCACGTACACGATCGAGACACAAAGCGATCAAGAATGTAAGTTCAATTGCAAGATTCATCAATCAATTGAGTGGAATTTGCGATTGAAAACTCAATCGCACCGAACTTGAATCGTACCGAAATGGTACCCTCAGTACATGCTAGAACACCATACCGATCTCCAATCAAGAATGATAGAAAGATTCTAGAGAGTAAGGCGACGCCGCTAGGTTCATCCGATTGAAAGGGCGGAGCTCCTGGTCGCCGAAGTAGCTTCCAAAGACGAATCTCGCACAATAGTCAACGGACAAATAAAAACGAAGGCGCACGACTTTCGCAAATACGCGAACACGAGATTTGATGCGCGAAAACACATCTTAAAGATATCCAACGCGCTTATAAATCGCGCTTAAGGGAAAAAGAAGAAGTTGATCTAAACCCTCCATCTCGTATGAGTGAATCTTAAAGTAGATCTAATAAATAAATAAACCCGATCAATAAATAAAGATCTCGGGCCCTTCATCTAATATGTACCAATCTCAGGAACAAATCCAGCGGCCCAAATAAGTTTATAATGAAATAAAGATATATGATAATCTGGATGCAAATCTGACGGCCCAGATTAGGCCCAGTAATTAAATAATAACAGAATAGTAATAATATAGAGTAAATAAATGATTTGAAAATGTTCCCGAACTCCAAATTGACTCAAATTTGTTTCTAAAATTTTCTTATTTTTCATACTATTTTTCTATACAATAATATTCCAGTTTTAAAAATATAATCATGATAAAACAATTTAAAAGCAAAAGACATTACATATATCGATATAGTTGACCTAGCTTTGACTTGTCATTTTAAATACTATAAAAATTCCAAAAATACAAATAAAAATCATAAATAATAACTAGATATGTTTTAGTGATTTTTCAAGTGATTTTCCATGAAATAATAATGATGATAGTAATATGCTATAATAAAATACTTAGTTATATTCTTTGATAAATATAAATAAAAAAAAAATGAATAATAATAGATATTATATTGATATTATATTGATATTTTCTGTAAAAAGAATAATAAAATAAATAGCACAAAAATACAAAATATACTACTATGGTAATAAATAGTAAAATACATTTTCTTTTATAATAAAGAGTGATAATATGAATTGTATTTCTTTTGTTATTTCTATACAAATATACAAAAAATACTTTTGATGAATAAAATGTAATAAAAATAATAGTTGTAATAAAAACATAATGAATTTCATCTCTTATGACTATTTTTCAACTAATAATGGTAATAATAAAAATCTTATACTTTTCTATAGATAATAAATAGAGATAATAAAAATAGATATAATGAATAGTATAATAAATAAGATAGAATATTAGTAATGATTTCTTTTTAGCTATTATAGATATTAAAAAAATAAAATAAAAAAATATAATAATAAAAAATAATAGTAAAATATAGCTAACCATCTTTTGATTTTGTAAATAATTCTTACATAATGAATAGTATTACAATATAATAGAATATAATAACAAAATTCTATCACTTTAGCTATTATAAGCATTTTAAAAAATATAAATAAAACATAGCTATCCTACTTTCTATTATTTTTGTAAGTGATTTTCTACAAAATAAATAGAGTTTAGAAATAATAAAAATAAAATTCTACTATTTTAGCCATTATAAAAAATCCCAAAAATATTAATAGCTACCCCTTTTCTTATTTTTGTAAATAATTTTCTACATAGACAAATAGGGTTTAAGAAATAAAAATAATAATAATAAAAATAATAATAGTAATATAATAATTGTAATAATAATAATAATAATAATAGTAATAATAATAATAATAATAAATGCATCTTTATAATAATGGAAGATATTATAATAGACTTTGTGCATTTTAAGAAATGAATAAATATGCTCACATAAGGAGTGTAGAGCCACATATGAATATTTGCACACATGACATGACATTTAAAGTGATTAGTCAAGACAAGAACATCTTGACGTGGGATGATTAAGGCTTCAATAGCAATATGAGAAGATATGTCGAGACAAGAACATCTTGACACTTGATGAAGAACAACAAGATACGTCGAGACAGAACATCTTGACGTGAGATGAATAAGGCTTTGATAGCAAGATGAAGAAGTATGTTGAGACAGAACATCTTGACACCCGATGAAGAATAACCGAGCTACGACACTAACATGAAGATATACGTCGACTCAAGAAGAAGAACATTACGATGTCCTGAGAGGTGACATCTTAATGACTCGCCGCCATGAGCAAGTAACTCATGATTGAATACGCTCACACAAGGGGTGTAGGGCTACATAGTAATTTTGCACAAGTAATGCAACACGTAGAATGATTAGTCGAGACAAGAACATCTCGACGCTCGTTGAAGATTGACCAAAGCTACGACATCGCATGGAGAGATATGTCGACTTTGAAGATGAAGAACATTACGATGTCCTAGCGAAGTGACATCTTAATGACTCGGTGTCGTGAACAAGTAATTCATGACCATTTGAGTCGGCAAGACCGAACTCGTCCGTCGATGAGTTTGTCTCCCGACTCATTTCCCGAGACTCGTGAGATTGAATCGGTCTGTTGGTAGATTCATCCACAAAACAAGGAATGCGAACCGTTCTGCGTAGGTAGGTTCCTTCACTAACACATGCCTCAATGTTGAACCGGCCCGCCGCTTCAGGTTTAATATTGTGTGCAATTGTGTTTCCTAGGTTTATGAATCGGCTTAGTGCTTCGAATTCATGATCTAGAAGATCGGTGAGAAGAAACACGTGGGCCATATCCACCCTTCTCCCCGATTCACCAACCTCAAGATCAACCGCCGCCGCTTCGAGTTGTATTTTGTGTGATTGGTTGTTGACTAGTTAAGATTGAACCTGGCTGTTTGTAGGTTTATCTTCTAGATCAACGAGGTCGAGCCTCGGCCCGTATGTAGACTCACCTCAAGCCCCCTATGAAGAGATTAACTCCGTCCGTTGGTAAGGTTACATCTCGAGGTGGCATGGACCGAACCGGGCTCTGTTTGTAGGTTCGTCCCCCATAGATAAAACCGATCCGTTTGTAGGTTTTGTCCCTCCCTAGATTGAACCGATCTGTTTGTAGGTTCATCTTCCGTAGATCCCTTTTTATAAACCTAGACGACCACTTGACTATCTCTTAACTATACTATTTGCTTCTCTCTTTCAAAGATCCAGAGGTGCCTCGAGGTTCGTAGCCCAGGGTAATTAACGGTGGGGGCTTGCGCCACCGAATCTACAAGAACTCACAATCACTAAAAACCCCCGAATGTGCATCCAAATAATCTCTAAACGGCGAATCGGCCGACACCCAAATGATGCACGCTCGGGAGGGATCTCCGTGTCCTTCTTCCGCAACCCATCGCCCGGCGGCGGTGCGGAGCGCGCGAAAAAGGGTCGCACAATTATATTTTCTTTTCTTTTGATATTGAAACTTGTTCATATCATCCGCATTTCATTTTATATGCATTTCATTTTTTATCATTAATTAGATTAATAATTAAAGTTAATTAGTTATAGGATAGATTATCCTAGATAGAGGAAGTAGTATTTAATAATTTAATATAATTAGTTACATGATAGATTATCTAGGATAGATTATCTTAGATAGAGTAATTAGTATTTAATAATTTAATATAATTAGTTATAGGATAGATTATCCTAGATAGAGGAAGTAGTATTTAATAATTTAATATAATTAGTTACATGATAGATTATTTATGATAGATTATCTTAGATAGAGTAATTAATATTTAATAATTTATATTAGTATTAATTAAGTACCTTGAAATTTTACTATGTAAATAAGGTGATTTTTATTAACTGGATTGTTATATTGATCAAAATAAGCTTAATCGAATTATCACTAAATTAAATTAAGATTTGAATTTGCATATTATCTGTTTTCTATAATTTGTATGTTGTTATGAAACTCAAGGAAAATTTTAAGTTAAAAATAGATATCCAAATTTGGGTTTGGGAAGAGTGTCAGTCCTGGCTCGATTTTATAATAAAATACACTTGAATTTATTATTAAGGAGCTATTACGTGGTTACAGTGATTATTTTATTACTTTATATTTAGCAGTGACTATTTTGTCACTTTATATTTGTTCGTGATTGATTTATTTTATTTCACATTATTTTCGGATAGTCTCCTTCAATTTGAATTATATATTGATAAAAATCGAGTCGTTGTTAATTTCATTATAGTAAGGGACTGAGCGGGATAAATTAGAGATGGTTTTGATAGTGAATGACGCTCTCTTCTATAGAGCACTGGTTAAGGTCGGTTCTTTCTGAAAAGAATTTATCCCGCAAAGTCATTCGTGAGATATGGGAGTTTGAACCCGTACCTATTATATTATAATATCTCAGAATTATTCATTTTGGGTTCATTCTTGATTTAAATTATTCATGACATTCAAGTAGTGCATTTTTATAAACTCTTTTGGGTTCTTTTTATACTATGCTCAGAACAAAATTAATTCAATTTAATTATTTAAACTCAAAATTTATGTATTTATATGTTTCTGTAATGTTTATTATAAAAATAAATTTTTAATGGTTTTAAGTCTAAGCCTAGAGATTTATAACATCTCGGTGCTGGACCTAAAACCGCACTGAGTGACTTATCACTCACGTTTCCACGGTGGTTGTGGGGTCCAGGTATTTTTAGGTACGAGATTTTTGCTAGATGAGAGTGCTAGGTGCAGTCCTACGTGGTGACAGAGATGCTTCGCCGCTTCCGCATGTGAGCAGGGTAGTGGATTAGGATCTATCGGGTTTCGAGTTTTATTTATTCTTTTGGGCTTTTCTTTGAGAGATTTTGCTGCCCATTCCGATGGAGCTAGCCCCGCCGATGTCGGCATTGTATTCTCTTTGTTCATTCTGGACTGTATGGTCATGTATATTATATTATTATTGTTTTGTTTATTCTGTGATTTTCTTATTTTATTCATTTAGTCTTTCGTACGCATGTCTCGTTGTGCGTATGTGGCGGGATTTAGCACCCCTAACCCGATTTATTATTTCTGGGGTGTGACACTATGCATTTTATGTTAATTGTTAAGAATTTATTCAGTTTTTATGTCGAGTTCGAGATACTGCTGCATTTCTTGTTGTTTCGCAGGTTATGAAATGTAAACAAGGATGTCAACATGAGAAATGATGTTTGGAATGAGATGGATCGAACCTACACGAAGAAATCAAGTGAAAATCACTTCTGGACAAAAATTGCGGACCGCAATAATGGGATTTGCTCTCTGGTTCGCTCGGTTAAGAAAGTGCAAAAATTACGGACCGACATTTTTAGAGCGGTTTTCTTTTATTGAAATTAAGAGATTTTAACACCCCTTCGGCCCAAACATCTCAAAACTGACTGGAGAACAGATCCCAAGCAAAAAAGAAGGGGAATAACACCATTGGAAAGAGATTTGAAGGATAACTCAAGAATTGGACGAAAAATCGTAGATCTTCTTAGTGTACTCTTTTCTTTACTTTTTTCTCATGTTGTGCTGTTATTTAAACATGAATCCTCGTGTAATCTTTGACATGATTTGTGGCTAGACATCCTTCTAGGGGTCTAGGTGTAAACTCGATAACTCAGATAGTTTAATTATACTTGTATGTTGATCTTTTAGTTCTTGTTGTTTTTTATTGCTATTTTGTTTAAATTGAATGCTTAGTTTTAATTAACTGCATATTACCCTAGAAGTGAAAGCGGAAATCGAAAGGTGGAACTGAATCTTCTGATCTAAAATAGTGATTTAGGTCGTAGGCCAAGTACTTAATCGTGAAACTTATTACCTAAGAAAAAACCGAGGAAACCCTAGAAATTGTTTGAGGTACCGAAAGACGAAGTACAAAATCTAGGTTATGCCAAAGTGATTCACTGATCTTAATGGGCTTAGACTTATAAGGTGAGGTACTTAATCGTGAAATCTAAATTGTTTAGGTATGGTATCAAGCCACGAAAGTGTAAATTTAATACTAAAATCTGAGATTGAATCCCCGACAAACACTAGAACATATTAAAAGATCAAATATAATGAATTGACCAAACGAGTGAGAGTGAAGCCGAAAGCCTCTAGAATCCTCTATTTGATAAACTTTTCAGTCGTTGTTGTTAGATTTATGCACTTTTAGTTTAATACAAAACTCTCGTTCGATTGTCTAGATTAGTGAAACTTGCGATAATCGATAATTCACCCTTGTCCTTGTGGTTCGACACCCCGACTACTACTTGACTAGGCCGTGCGTTTGCGGCTAAAATTGAGTATAAATTAGAGTATTTATTAGCTTAGCGAATACACATCACTTATCTTTGCAGCTTTTGTTTTCTTTTGTTGTTGCTGCTTAAAAACTTAGTTTTTGTGTGTTGCTAGGTTGTTTTTGTGCTCTTTAGATGACTAGCTCTTTCCGCTGATATTTGTGTGATGTAATGGTATTTTAGTTTTCTAAACATTATTAGGCCGATTTAGATACTAGATGTTTGATATCATATCGAGTTATGGATATTGTAGGTTCTCAATTTCAATGAAACTGGTGGATATTTTTCACTTTTTTCAAAAAAATAAAATAAATATTAATACAATTAATTGAAAATTGTCTGGTACTTTGAAAAAAAAACTCGTTAGCAATATTTAAGACAACAATTAACTTTTAATTTAGTGATAAAAATATTATTCTTCATGTAAGAGATCATAAGTTCAAAATCCAAATAAAATAACAACATTTAAAATTGAACAATTTAAACTCTCATTTTATCTAAAAATAATAATAATTAAGACATACAAGAGTGGAGCCAAGATTTTAATATAGAGGCCGAGATGTAGGTTTACATCATTTGAAAATTAAAATTGATAAGTTAGAAAAACCGTTACATCGCATGAAATAAAAATATATGATAAATTTCAATCCCGACGTATAACTTTTGAAAAATTGAGAGGGAGGGCAGGTCCCACCCAACCCCCCTTAAATCCGACTCTGAGGACACAATCTGCAGTCCGTCATGATCCTCTCCACAATCACTTGCGTAGCAGAATTTTAAATAAATGTTGACACAAAATTAACCTGCCTCTTAAAATACTGCATTTTAAACAATTAAAATCCTCAAGAAGAAAATGATAACTTGGCAAAAAAAATATACGCCTCTTGATATATATATATATATATATATATATATATATATATATATATATATATATATATTTTTTTTTTTGGGGGGGATGACATCTTATTCTCACGCCACTAATGCTTGTGTGAAGTCTTCATTATACAAAGTATCACTCAAAATAAGCCCAATTCAAAATAATGCTTGTATTTCATTTCAAAGAACTAAGCCCAAAAGAGAGAAGTCTTCCTTCAGAGTAGATGTACCCAGTTACACCAAAATGTTGACTGATAAAGAGCGCGCATTGGGTATCATTTTGAGGGGTTCATGTTTAAAATCCTTCTATTTTTGCTAGTGATCTCCAATTACCCTTATTAATTTGCAGAAGTCGAAGAGCCCCAATCCATTGAATCACCTTCAGTTATGCTCATTTGATCAGGCAATGGTGGCACAATGCTTGATGAGGGAGAGGGGGATTCATTACTTGATGTTGTGAGAAAACTGAAGGCCATGACAACATCACCCATAAGGGGTCGAACGGAGGCTTCTTCCTGGAGACACATAGCAGCCACCGCAACTGCTTGATTGAGACCTTTTGAGGGGTATTCATCTTCTATCAAGGGATCTATTAAATCTGGATATCGTTTTTGATCTCTAAACATCGGCATTGCCTATACAAAGAAAGAGAAAATAGATTAATAAACAGATCTTTTAATAAAGGTTGGTGCCGCTTAATTTCTTCGGAGATAGTTTGTACTTTTTACCATATTTTTTTGAAAAAAAGGGGCCCCCATTAAGAAAAAAAGAAATTAAAGTATACCATGGATAACTCTGTTGACTATAATAAAGTGATAATTGCCACAAGGAGAATGTGTATGAAAAAACAACCAACCCATACTTACCCATGTAGCAAGATTTTGCTCGTTCATCGGCTTTGCAGTGTCAATAGCTCTTCTCCCTGTAATCAACTCGAGTAGAACAATACCAAAACTGTACACATCTGATTTGACTGTCAAATGCCCCGTCCTTGCATACTCCGGTGCACAATATCCATAAGTATCCATGACTCGCGAAGATAGATGCGTCTTTTCTCCCATTGGTCCAAGCTTTGCTAAACCAAAATCTGATAATTTGGGTTTGAAACTCTCGTCTAAGAGAATATTTGATGATTTTAAATCGCGGTATATAACAGGAGGATTAGCCTTTTCATGCAGGTATTCGAGGCCTTTTGCTGCGCCATAAGCTATTTGCATTCGTGTGAACCAGTCTAGAGGCTTTTGTGCCTCCGTTAGCTCTGCCAGGGGTATAAATTTCACATCTCAAATGAAATTTGCATTTCGTGAGCAGATTTTGTTATATATAATAATTATAAAAATCATATTACTAATAATAAAAGTAATAAAAGTAAAATTTTAAATCTATGAATGGCAGTATGCCACTGCCAATAGCGCGGAGCAAACGTGCCACTATCAGTGGACGTCTTTATATAAACACGCCACTGCCAGTGGCGCGTTTGTCTAAAAATGAATTTTGATCACTATAAATACACGCACACATATCTATCTGCGCGGTTAGTATTTGTAGGAGACAAACGCGCCACTCTCTGTGGTGCGTTTCAGTAAAGACGCTACCGGCGAGGGGCGCGTTTTCAAGAAAACGCCATGCGACAAAGGGCACGTTTCGATAAAGACGCCATCGACATAGTGGCGCGCTGCTATTCGTAGATTTAAAATTTTACTTTTATCACTTTTATTATTAATAATATGATTATTATAATTATTATATTTAAAAAAATCTGTTTCCTGAGTAAGAATTATATAATAACACTTGCAAGTCATTGAATCCATTGATTTGTTGTTACAAAAATCAACATGGACCAACCGTTCCATGCATCTGATCAGCAACTTATCAGTCTTAAATCTTAATTATATTTAATACATAACCTCACGGTTTATTATTGTTCTATATTTTTTTGTCTAAAATTTCTTAGGTCCTTTAAGAAAGGGTAAGTACCGAATAAATGGTCTTCAAGAGAACCTGATGGCATGTACTCGTAGACTAAAAGTCTCTGATCTCCATCTGCACAATATCCGACTAAATTGACCAGATTTGCATGATGAAGAAGGCTCAACATCAAAACCTCAACTAAAAATTCTCGATTTCCTTGCAACCCATTCCTGTCCAGTTGTTTTACTGCTACAACCTATAACAAAATGTTATAGAAAAATAATGCACAGAACCTTCTATTGAACAAGAAGTGAAAAAAAAGAGTAAACAATATGATCAAATAATATATTATTATTATTATTTTATTTATTTATTTTCTTTTTCTTCCATCATTATTATCACTGATATTTGAGATATTTGATCTTATGTTTTTCGATTGGGTTTCATTTCTAGCCTATCCCAATTTATTTGGGATTAAATGCTTTGTTGTTGTTGTGTTGCTTCCAATCGTTTAGACAATTAAATATAAAAAAATGAAAAATGAAAATAATCTCATTAGTAGGTGTGTGATCCCTCAGTGATTTATGCAACTTATAATTCAGACAGAATGTGTTGCATTTTATTTGAGAGACATTAGATAGACCAAAATTCAAATACAAGATAAATCAGGGACTCTACTATTTTCATAGGTCAAGCACAGCCTATAAAAACTAACCCCTAATGGTATCATATTTTGGCTGCTAGCATTGATAAAACCTGGAAATCTTAAATTTATTGACTCACTTCATTGTGAAAAAGAAAAATGGCTTGATTTTTTCTGACCTGACCAGACTTTTCAAAGGTGCCCTTGTAAACTCTACCAAAACCTCCTTCTCCAATAAGGCGATCTGGTCTGAAATTTTTTGTGGCAGCTGCGAGTTCGCGGAATGTGAATGTTTGTGCGGGAATGTTGCCATTGTTGGGCACTGTATTTGGCTCGGGCGAACTATTTCCTATAGGGCTTGCTGCACAAATCCATCAAAACTGTAGTACGTTAGAATAACTTTTGAACATATAATTACAACTAATTATTTCAAATCAAATATTTAATTATAGAGAACAACCTCGCCAAATCATCTAAAAGGTCAACAAGATAGGATAAAACAAAAATTTAGAAGATTTTGTACAAGAGGGTCTGACTTACCCCTAGATGAAGATTGTACAATTATACATGGAAAAAAGACAATACATTGGAAAGGTATAAAATGCATTTTAAAATGCAAGCCATATATGAAAAAAATGGTGAAAAAAAAAGAAAGAGCAGCTCAATGTCACCTGGTCCCGGTATGTATTCAGGGCTCCTCGAGGGCCCTAGGGAAGATGGTGGACCCGGGGCGACTGTCGGTGAAAACTTTTTGTTGATGAGCCGGCAGTGGTGGCAGCCGCATTCTTTTTGGCCTTCTTCTCACTTGAGAAGCAAGGGAAACAACTCATTTTTCTCCTCTTCCCCTCCTATGAGCTCCCCAATAAGTCATCAAGTTTCTCCAATATAAATCCTAATAGTTTTTTCTTCAACGATATAGTTCATAGCTTTTGGTTAGAGCATGGTTGGGAGGATTGAAGCCCCGCTTAATGGAGGAATAATGTTGCGCATGAAAGGGGAGGGGGAAAGAGGCAATTCTCTATCTTTAGGTAAAGAAAGAGATGGGGGAAGGTGAAGGCGAGGAGAGAGGAGAGGAGAGGGAAGGCGAGATGGAAACGTGGATCCAAATTCGCTGGAATCAAGTTTGGATGCGGGCTGCCATTGTGATTTTGGGAATTTTAAAATGGCGAAGGAATGAGAGCAAGATAGGTATGGATTTTTTTAAATAAAATAAAAAAAAAAAAAAATGATTTGATTTCATTGTAAATGTGCACTTGTAGTCATATTTGAGTTTTAAATTCTATCCAGCTAGTTGAGACTTAATTTAAAACTTAGTCTTTTTGTTTTTTATAAAATTTTAATATGAGTGCACATTGCCATTAAAATCATACCATTTTCTTATTTTTTATTTTATTTCCTAAAAAAATATGAACTTGGTATGTGGGCACGGAGTCCACATCTACTACTATAATATCGATGGCAGCATTCTATCATGCACAACAAAAACGATTCGATTTAATTTAAGGATAAATATTAGAGTTCCCGCTCCTTTGTCCCCAAATTTTATCCCCATTGATTACTTTCTATTTTTGACTGGATGTTGAATTCAAATACACCTTTTTTGGTAATATAACTGCACAACAAGCATGAGGGATGCGTCTCTTTGTGTAGAACTTAAATTTCAAATTCTTTTTTGGATCTCTCTTAAAAAGCCGCTTCTCTCTTTATTTACACCGTCAATAATTTTTTTCTCAAATTAATTTAAAACATCTCAACATTATGTGGATATGTTCTTCATCTTCCAATTTAATTTCGTTCTACTCATGTTTTTTTTTTCATTTTCTTTATTTTTCTCCACACCGCTCCATTGTTTGACCATATTGATAGTCGTTGTTTGTTGATTTTAGACAATAAGATTGATAAAAGCATTTGTTGTGTCATAACATCATTTTTTTATTCTATTGCAAATTATTGTAAGTTTTGATTTGTTTTCTTATACCGTACAAATAGATTCTTTGGAGTTTATTTATTATATTTTTTATGATGTGTTGCTCTCTACAAAACTTAATTGACTAGGAATTCAATATCTCTTTTTCGTTTTCAACTAGTGAATTACGGTTTTCGATTTGAAATATTTTATTGAAATTAGATGTCAAAAGACTTTGCCCATCTTTTATTCTAGTTCAAAGTGCAACAAAGTATAAATTATCATATTAATCGGTATAAATAGTTTTGTTTATAAAAAGGCCGTGCGTCAAACTATATACAAGATGTTGTATACCAACACATTTACTATTTTCTATGTGTAAATTATCATAAAAATTAGTATAAATTGGACGTTAGAAGAAACGAGGAACCTATGCATGTGTCGTATCTAATCTATTGTACATGCAAATATAAATAGTGTTTTTAATCCACATATCTGTTCTTACACGTTTTTTTTTACGGGTGTTTGTATATATATTTACGGGGTTAATGATTAATATAAACAGAATATGCGGTTAGAGCAGAATATGCGGTTAATGATTAATATTTATAGTTTTATTACAACACATATAAATAAAGTGCACTGCTATAAGTATAAATATAAATTACCATTACAAAACATGTAAATAACATAAGATGTATATATAAATAGTGTCGGGAAAGAGTTGAAGAGGTGCGTTAGTCAAGAGACTTTTTGTCGCTGACCACTGGGTTTGACGCTCACGGTCAATTTGGGGATTTTTTATGGGGATAAAAGATTGGGGACTATTATTAGCCTCCTTAATTTAAATGATATTTAGATGATAGAGCTGAATTTTTAATTTTAATTTAAATATTATAAATTCTGCCTGTTCTAAACTCAATAAAAGAGTCTTGCCATCACTAATACCGGATGTGAATTCCGTGGACACGGACTAAGGGCTAGCCATACCAAATGTGTCAAAACGAGGGTTAACAAGTTTGATGCCGGTTCGGTTTTAACTTTCTATTTTATAAAATTTTATATTTTGATGATTAAACTTTCAAAAAAGATTAAATTTAAGCCTCGGACTTTTGTTTAAATTGATCTATTTCATTAAAAAAGTTTGATTTCAATATTTTTGTTGGTACAAAATCAATTAGTCCTTTTCAAAAGAACTAATGCAATCACTTCAAGAAAAATTTTAAAAAAATGTGGGTATGATAATATTTATAAACCAATTTAACACAAATGAAAAATATGTACAACCAACTTTCTCCCTTTCTTTTTTAAAACACAATCTTCATTTTTTTATATCAGAAGTTCAAAATCAATTTTATTCCAATAAAGGTTTAATTACTAAATTTCTTAAATATTCAAGTACTAAAATTCAATTTATTCTAGAATTTTAAAAAAGAAGAGTTTGAATTGATTGATTGAATTATTTCATATGGTTTAATTAAGTTTCAGAAAAATCTTTATGTTCAATTAACTTCCTCAATTATTGCATATGATTTACTCAAACCCTTAGACCACAAATTTAGTTTAGCAATTCAATTAATGCCGTTCACTAACAATAAATGTACCATCATCTGACCATCATGTCCACCAAAAATCCCCAGATCGTTGTTTTCCTTTTTTTAGCCAGCTCTCGTTTAAATTTTGTTTTCCTTTTTTTTTTATCACCAGACGCGGCTTTACATATCATAACGTCTCATAATCCGAATAGCGCTTGCTCTCTTCCTTTTAATTTTTTAAAAACACCATTTGCCGCTTAATAAACTTTCTTCTTGAAGTAGTGTTAGCCTGTTTTAAATTTTCATTAACAAACAAAAAAAGTTTTACAATATAAAAATGTACAGCTCAAATTTCAATTTTGTCAAGCATTTACCCCCACATTTCTATATGCTATTAACTAGACAGACAAGTTAAATTCCCCGGTGGAAATCTTTGTCGTTGGAAGATTCTCCAATTTTGTTCCTTCCCTATGTTCCAAGCAGTGGCAGTGAAGGTGTTGTCAATCCATGTTATCTCAGTTGTTGTGCGTTTGTGTATCATTAACCAGAGGTTAATTGATTGTATGGCGTCGCTGATGGTGATGGCCGGTAGTCGTTGGAAGATGCACTCCCATGTTTCCCTAGCATTGGATCTTGGTACGATGCAATGGAGGAATGTGTGTGGTAACGTCTCGGTCCCTTGGCTCGCACAAGAGAAGTGGACTGTGACCAATTTTTTTTTTTTTTTTTTGAGGAAAAAATATGGGTTAAGTCCGTAAATTTCATTGATAAATAGATCACAGAAAAGTGACCAGGTATTTACAAAACATAAAAAGAAGAAACTTTAGCAATAACTAGAACTAGCGAATCATGAAAAGCACTTTGTAACCCTTCTTAAGACATTCACAATTATGCAGCAAACCATTTTGTGTGTTGTCTAGCAGTAACTTTATATGAGGTGTGTTTGGATGATGAAAGGATTAGTGAAAGAATAGTATTGTTTGGGTTAGTAGTTGAGAATAATACGTGGTTAGTAATATTTCGGGAAATGTGAGAACAATGTAATTTTTTATCCTAATTGAATGAACTGATCTGTGTGTAAGTTAATCTGTCACTCTTTTATCTGAATTGATTTGAACTGATATATTTGTAAGTTTATTTTTTCACTATCTTTTAGTATTTGAATTGATCTGTTTGTAAGTTTATTTTTGTTGTTTCTCAAACACGGAACTGATATGTTTGTAAGTTCATCTATTAACATTTCATACGAATTGAATTGATCTGTTTGTAAATTCAATTTGCACTGTACCCTGAAGATAGAACTGATCTGTTAGTAAGTTTGTCTTTGCCATCCTGCCCGCACTGGACTGATCTGATTGTAAGTCCAGCGTGTTTCGTAGTGACCCCGAGCACTAGAACACTTGACCACTCGACCACTTAATTATCATTTAGGTATAGTATTTATTTCTCCTTTCAAGATCCAAATGTGTCTCAAGATTAATAGTCTAGGATAATTAACGGTGGGGGCTATAAGGACTCATAATCACTGAAAAATCCCTAAATGTGCATCCCAATGGGTATGAACGATAGAACTGAATCGATTTTAAATAAATGCACGCTTATGAGGGATGTTTGTGTCCTTCTGGGATGCCCATGCGATCACTGTGGGGCTAATGCCCATGCGATCCTGAATCGATGCATCCCAGTGAGGAGGCGCGCGAAAAAGGATCGCATGGGCATTAGCCACATGACCCTCACTCGTCCGCTGATGAGAAGACTGTGGGTCAGATGGGGGGTAAGCCCAATCAGGCCTAAGCATAGGTACAGGGTCTCTATGAATCACAACTTCTTCCCGATGATCGAACCATGGTAATATGAAAGAATCTAAGAGGAAAAAAAAGAAAAATCACACTCGTAAGTACCACTTCTTTATATTTTAAAACCTTACGTGTTAGTATGCCATGTATGTGTTACAAATTTTTTCTTTACTTACACACGCGCGCGTTAGATCCGTAGGGACAACGAAATCATGCAAGCTAGCGTGTAACGCTTGTCCTATTTTTTCTAGACCTACCACTCACAAACCTATATCAAATATGTAACCGAGCTTGCCCTAACATATCTCTGCCCATGGCATACTGCATCCTAGCAAATTCGAAGGTCACAACTCACAATTGCAATAACAAAAAAATTGTAAAAGCTGAGAATACCATATTGCATTACAATCTTTATGGGTGTGTTTGGATAGTGTAGAATAGCACTATTCTGGGAATAACAGTACTATTTTCGGGTTAGCTGATGTGTGTATTTTACACACATATTCTTTAGGGTAAAACCGTGCCTTTTGGTATAAACTTAAGCTTTATTGGTCCAATTAATTATAATTTAGGGCATATCATTGCATTTGTCGTGTTGTACCTCTTTCTTGACTTATGATTCGAAATATTACGAAATCCCGACTTTTGGAGCACTTTTACGCCTTTACAGTACGTGTTTCTTGAACTTATCTAAATGGGGAAACTCACCATGGTGAAACTTACCAACACGCACCAATTGAGTGGAATAATGAGTGAAATGTGAGATCTACCAAAATGCCAAAGGCACAAATTATTGGAGAGATGTGAGATTCCACATATATGTGCACTGATACACACTTCACCCACTTTAAATGAAACATCGAGTTCCACAGAAAGGCATAGCCGCGTGTGTCGAAAGACGCGGCCCCGGTGTTGTCCATTCCGACCGGGAATAATTAGAATGGACAGGGTTTGACGTCTGTCCCTCACAGGTTCCATTGGGTCACAAGGGAACCCGGCTTTTTACTAAATCCTTTGGTGTTTGGTGTTATATCCAAGAAAAAGCACGCACGCCCAAAGATGAGTTCACTTCGTGTGATCTTGGAGGGTCGAACAAAGGACTACTCGTTGTGCACAGGCGCTTGCGTCAAAACAACGAGAATGGTGAAAGTCTTACCATACACACACTAAACACCGGTTGAGAGTGATATTGAGAGAAAAGTGAGTCTACCAAAGCACGCAAAGTGCCTAGCGGAGTGACTTGTGAGAGTCCACAAAAACACGTACACATCCACTTTTCACTTCCAATCATTGAGAGTTAGGAAGATTCCACATATGGCTAGTTGCGAAGTGCCGAAATGTCGTAACCTAGGTTGAGTTCATCGACACAGCAAAACAACGGATGAACGTGGTTGCGGGATTGTCCTGGGTGTTCCCCAAACAGTCGTCCCTTGGTTTGTACAGTTGGCCAAGTAAAACCGACAACTGAAAAAGTGCTTCGGAAGGCGGGATGTCATGTAGAGGCCACGAGCGAGAGGTCAACGGGTCGTCCACCATTGTCTGCGATCAGTTCAGCAGTGTTTGCAGAGGCAGGCGAGTAGTTCCACATTGGAACATTGATGTATGCGAGTCGCTCACCATTACCAACGGGTCGTCCACATTGGATTTGCACCACCAGACACTCAGGTATTGGCATACATCAATGTAAATGGCTGCATCTTATTTTACGTGGCAGAACAAGACCCAACGAGTCGTTCACCTCTGTCAACGGGTAGTTGAAGGCACTGCCCAGTTTTGGAAGAAAATCTGCTGAAGATCTGTTTTGGAGACGCGTTTTGGGGCTTATAAAAGGAGAGTTTCTGCGGGGATTCGAGGAGGATCTTGTAGGGTTTCAAGGGAAGAGATTGGAGGCGGCTACCAACCTTGGAGAGCACGAATTTCGAGAGAAATTCGACCACGAAGAAACGACACCTCGCTCGTCTTGAGATCTTCGGTTTTATCAACATGATCTCTTATTTTCTTTACTTTTCTTTGTGTTCTTTTGTCATGGTGAGTAGTTTACTTGTTCTTAGGGATTAGGGTAGATTGTTGTGAATGGATTGATGATTATGCTACGTTTTTATTGTTGTATTATGTTCAACTTGTTGCACGTTAATAATATCTTTGTATGAATTGATTGTTGTTTTGTATGGTAAACCGCGGACGAAGGCCAAGTCGGTGTGGTTGTTAATATCAACTGACCAACCTTTATTTTATGCATTGCTTGAGTTGATCTTCGGATCCATAAGTACCCGAGAGGGAAATTGCGTTATACGACGGTATTAACGGAACTTAGGTATAAAACAAGTTGATTTAGGGTTAGTCATAATCCTAGAAATGTTTTAATGAACTAATAACATTATAAAGTCCAACACACGAAAGTTGAGGAGTCAATCGACCATTAGTTTCATTGAACGTTCATAATACACGATAGAAACCTATGTTAATTGGTTTGACGTACATGCGCGGATGTCAACCGGTCGTTCGGGACACCGAACGGGTAGTTGACCATGTCGTGGCTGTTGAACGACGACAAGACCAATGTCTGCGGGTAGTTCGGGACACTAAACGTCCTGCAAACATCGGTATTGTTTACCTAGCATGCCCTCTGCGAGTCGTTCAGGACACTGAACGGGTCGCATACCTATGTCGGCGGGTCGTTCATAGTAATGAACGGGTAGTTGACCATTGATCCAGAGCAACAATTGATCCCGAACTCTCTAGGAATACCTTTTATAGTTAAGTTTAAAACCAAAATTTTATTTGCACTTGTTTACTCTCTATTTTTAATTGTCTTTTAATTACTTAGGATTCCTTAATCAAAATAATTGCTTACAACCCCTATCAAATTAGGGTTTATATAGGGATTGAATCTATCACACCCCAGAATAATTAAATCGGATTAGGGGTGCTTAATCCCGCCACGTACTTACGACGAGACGTGCGTACGAAAGGCTAAATGAATAAAATAAGATAAATCTCACAATAAACAAAATAATAATAATAATACAAAACAATAATAGTCCAGAATATACAGAAAAATACAACGCCAGACACCGGCGGGGCTAACTCTATTGGAATGGGTAGCAAAATCTCTCAAATAAAGCCCAAAGAAAGAAACCAAAAACCCAATGCTCGATAAGTCCTAATCATCTACCCGCCTCACTGTGCTGATGCGGCGAATCACCTCTGATATCACGCAGGACTGCACCTAGCACTCTCATCCATACTCAATCCCGCACCTGAAATACCTGGATCCCACAACCACCGTGGAAACGTGAGTAATTTAAAAATTCCTCGGTACGAATTTAGATCCAGCCTTAAAATTTGATCTTCTTTTCTAGACTGGACCCAAATACCGATACTGTATTTTAAATGCATTAAATATGTATATATATAATAATACTTTATGCCCGTTTGAGAAAAATACCTATATGGATGACATAAAATGATAAATAAACCCGAATTGGAAAATCTGTGGAAATACTAATATAATATAGAATATAAGGTACGAAAATTCAAACACCCGAATATATATATAACCCAGTTGTAGATCATCAGTCCATCCACAAGCGGGCACGTGATCGGGCCCTGGACTTGTGACTTACCTAAGCGGGCACGTATTTGGGCCCAACTTACAAACTTAGGATTTTAGAGTAAGCGGGGGCCCTGAATACCCTGGGAAAATTCGGCCTCCCGGGGCGATAACGCCCTAGGAGAGTGACGACTAAAATCACGTACTCGGTATTCTAAATCTGATGATCCACCTCACATAATAATAATAATAATAATAATAATATGAGCAAAAGGGGATTTAAAAATTATGCTTTCAGTTGCCATATCGCCAAAGGATATAACTACCCGTGAATTGACAAATCGGAAACATATGGGAGCCTACACTGTACCAACCAAGGGTCAGAGGACCGCATCCCGTAAAACAACAAAATAGAGTATATACAAATGGGAGCCTACACTGTACCCACTAGGGCTAGAGGACCGCATCCCGACTTTCTCTGTACCAACTACGGGCCAAGAGAGAAAGCCCTTCGGACAATATCAGGATCCTAAATAAGTCGGATAAATAATATAATATAATATCTCGGAGTAGATTCCAGTCTCGAATATGGCCGCCCACACTAATTACTGAAAGACATGGTGTCATAATCGCTCAAATTTGGATTAAAAATCTTAATTATATTAAGAGTAATAAAATATAATATTGATCAAAAAGAAAACACTCTGACACAGTCGAACTCGCCAAATGATGGGGTCGGTGGATAACCCGACAGGTAAAGATGCACAGTGCATATACAGACTGTTGGGTCCCACGGGCCTATGGGTCACCGTACGTAACCACAACGGTCTGGTTATGCAAGGCAACCTCAGACTGAGAATTACCCGGCCCGCCTCTCAGCACTCCCATACATTTAATGCATGATTAACTACCTGACGTGATTAATAATTAGTGATAATAATAATATGTTCCTAATACTTATAATCTACAACTTGAATTATTTATTTCTATCTAATCTTATCTCGAGACTATTTCCTGAATCCTACTCCTATCCTGTCTACATGTAATATGACATGATATGACATGCGAATGCGGGTATGTCACGAATATGCTGGTCAATTTACCGGATGCATATGACAGATCAAATTGGGTCTCTAATCAATGTTTGGTCAGAAAATACCGCAATTCAGATTTATTAAAAATAATTTTATTTTTTGTTTAGATTCCTAATTCTGAAGAAAGAAAATCAAATCTCAAGAAACCGTACCTGAGAGTGCTGGTGAGGATCGCGAAGTCGCTCTACTCCGGAGGAAGAACACCGACCTCGAGTCGGCGTCCACGTACGTCGGGTCAGGAGTGACCTCGTACTCCGCGAGTGGATCCGAGTCGACTATATCACCTAATTTAATTTTAGAATTAGATGTTTATTAGTTTAACTTGATTTATTTCGAAATTATTAATTAATTTAGCTTGATAATTTACTTAACGTTCGTTCAGTTTTCATCGTCTTTTCCTGAAAACTCGGCAGCATTTCTGCTGTATATATGCGGTGTCGGAAAAATCTAACTGGTGTGTTTTTATTCATAATGCCACGTATGTCCTTTTAATCATCTTTTTATACGTTTATTATATTTTGCTCGGGTTTGTAGATTTTAGTCATTTAATTTCGTTAGGGTTTAGAAATGAATCCCCTTTTTGATTTATTCAAGTTCCGATCATAATTACCATTTGTTTTACTTGTTCATTATCTCTATCGAATTTTTTTAATAAGGACTAAGTTATTAACAAATCGATATCAAAAAAATAAATCAGTATATGCGCATCGAGATAATTATAAAAATCATAATTCATTTTATTAATTTTACTTCGATTACATATACAATTTTCAATACAACAGAATAAGAAATACAAATAAAAATCCTACAAAATGAACTAAAAACTAAAATAAAACAACAGTTAAGATAAAAATAAAAATAAAAAAAATAGAGAAATTGATTAATGTATATTATATATATAATATTTTATTTCAATATTCTTTTATTTATTTTAAAAATAGAGAAATTGATTAATATATATATTCTAATATATATTAATTTTATTCTAATTATTATTCTTAAATTATATAATTTACTTTATTACATATATTAATATTATGTTTTTAATCGTTTGAAAAATAGTTCAATGTAATAAATGAAACAAGAGAGAAAAAAATAAAAGCAATTAAATCAATTGAAGAAAATATTTTATTTTATTATTGTGTTGGTGTTTTAATGTTCGGGATCATACGCTGACTACCAAATCGTTAGAGCCTATGCTCTAATATCCCGTATTTGGGGGCAGTCAGGGAATTTAATCATTTCCCGATCTTTAAGTTTACGTTTTAGTCTATGGATACCGCCAGCCTTTCGGGGCGGCCTCCAATTAGTTAATCACATTTTTCTAAGTTAATTCTCTTTAATTATCTTGAGACTTTCAAATTCATTGGGCCTAATCTAGCATCTTAAATCCTACTCTACATTTTAAGTTATTTAGATTTATTTGTCGTCCCAATGGGTTATATTCTCTTAAGTCTTGATTATTAGAATTTGGGCCAGTTTCTATTTCTTATTCCATATCAATTTATATTTTCCTAAGGTATGCTTTAAGCCCAATCGATATCATATCCATTCAACTACAAATCAAACAGGCCCACACAGATTTTGGACTAATAAGGCAACAGACATAGGCAACAACCAGGGAGTTACCAAGCTACAGATCCAACAAGCAAGACCCAAATAAGAGGGGTGGACCAGGATAACAACTAAGCCACAACAACAATCATGGAAAATAAAAATTGGCATAACAACAACACAATCATGTCAGTAATGCAACTCAAGAGTCAAGGGAAATATCAAGGCCGGCATCAACACAAACAACACAGTCCCAAATCAGTTAAAAGAGTCAATTCTACCATCTCACCACCCAAATCAGTTAACCATCAAAACAGTCCCCAAATCAACAAATTAACAGTTCAAAATTTTCCTATAAGGGCCAACAGATCAGATCAGGGCACAAAGCCAAACCAGTACAAGGTCAGTATTTACCAGTAACCTCAGAGAGGGGTCTGGACAGTACCCCGCTTTCCTGGTACCTACTGGTACCAGTGTACCAGGATCCAAACATCAGTCATAAGAAAAGGGTGCTAACCACCGAATCAAGCAATCTCACAACATAGCAAATAAGGGCACAATCTAACACATGCACAATCATCAAGCAACAACACAACCAACAGAAGGGGAGAAAATCGGCTAAGGTTAATTACCAGTAAGCAACAGATCACCCAACAGTCCATAAGTAAGAAAGGCAAAAATAAGAGACAAGAAATCAATTCAGCCACAAACAATGCATAAGGCAGGGTTTTTTTTTTTTTTTGAGTTTACCGGTAACAGCAAGAAGGGAGCAGGGCTAGGATCAAGAGGGCCTAAGGACTCAGCTACCACCTCTAATTGGATGACCACCACCTCGACCTTCTTCTCTAACCCTCTTCCCCTTTTAATTTCTAACGGTAAAGTGCTACTGTTCTTATCAGTTTTGTTTACCTCTTTCTTTGTGTTTATCTCAGCACATGAGAGCGGGGTACCAGGGAAGAGGGTAGAGGGGCAAGAGGCGGGGCCTTATAGGAGAGAGGGGACAAGCATCGGTCAATGAAATTGACAGGCAACGGGAAAGTGGGCGACGGGACAGATAAGGGTAGTGGGGTCGGAAGGGCAAGTTGGCACAAGGAAGATGAGAGGGGTAGAGAGGGCTAGTGCTCTCATCGGAGAGAGAGAAAGAGAGAGAGAGAGAGAGAGAGAGCTCGACGGAGAGGCAAATGGCAGGAGAAAAGACGGAAGGAAAAGACAGAGAGGCGACTCGACAGAGAGAGCGGGAGAGAAGAGAGTGGAAAATAAATGCTGGTGTTAATGAAGAGAGAGGTGGTGCATTTATTGTAAGGTGATGTGAAGGTGGGATTTTCTGTGGCGGAATTTTATGGTTAAGCGTGTGGCAAAATTGCATTGCAACCGAATTTTTAAACTAAATGTCCAAGTTATTGTTATTATTAATATATATATATATATATATATACATTTATATATAATGGGGTTATTTTATTTACCAATTGTCTTAAGACATTTCATTTAGATTTTGAATTTGACTGATTTACGGTTTATTTCCAATTTAAAGTTTATGTTTTGTTAAATTATTAAGTTTAATTCTTTTAATTTAAACTAGAAATTTGAGTTTGTATCTACTTAATTACACAGGTTATCGGTAGATAGCGAAATAATTTAAATTTATTATAAGATTTATTTATATATTTTTTAATTCACATATATAATTATATCCCCTTAATTGTTGATATGAATAATTTATTAATTTTCATTAATTAAAATTTGATCATTATCTAAGTAGTTATGATTAATACCTAGTTTAAAATTCACGATTTAACAGAATCAGTTTGATCAGATTTGACTCCATCTTTCATATACACTTGGTCTTTGTATCACTCACTCAGGTTGCTCCTTTTCTACTTCATGGTTTACTAAACCAAGTCCCTAATTGCCAAAGAGTGTGTAACTGCCTAGAGGCAGTTACATCTTTAATTTATTTACTGATATGCCATTGATCGACCTTAACATCTCCTCAGGCTCTTCTAGCCCCTTCTAGACCTTTTCAGACTTCAATTCATTCCTTTATAAGCTGCTTGTATACTCCCTTGGCTCAATTTTACAGTAATTGATCAGATTTGCATTTCTTCTCCTTTACAAGCCTATTACCAAGTCTCAATCTTTCACCTTGATTCCTTGCTTGTCTCTCACACTTTACTGCTTCAACATCATCCTCTTAGTGTCAGGCAACTCCTCATACACTTACTCTGTCGATTTGCTAGCTCCAGTACAGTATCTCATCAAATCATCTCTGAACCGAGTGGTGAGTGAGTGCATCTTCTACTTCCAGCATTTCTTCCTTCTCAATTCTTGCTTTAACATCATCGCCTGAGATCTTAGAAGCTTTCTCAACAAACAATTGTAAGCTTCAAAATTTAATTTTTATGTTTCACCTTTTACAGCGAGGTACTTCTCCTTACTATATCTCTCTCTCCATATTGCCTTTATTTCAAAATCTGATCTCACACTCCTCTCTTATGCATAGCATAGCTCAGGCTAGAAGCAATTGTCTTAAAATTGTGTGCTTCACTTGATCTCCATTGATGACGCCATCGACAGTTGAGTCGAGCAGAAGGAAGAAGAGAGGAAGAGAGAAAAGGGAGAAAGCATCCACAAGCGCGCCTGCGCCTGGTGCATCTGACCTAAAGCAGAGGAAAAGAAAAGTGAAGACAGAGAACCCACAGGCGCCAGGTGCATGCACTCTTCTTTCTCTTATTTAAATTTCAGCTTGTGTATCTGTGTAGACTTGGCTCTTGTTGCTTGCTCATGCACCACAGACTCATATACCTGACTAGTGAGCCCAACTTGTAAGGTTCTTGAGCTTAGGTTTACAGGTATCATTAGTAGTTGATTAGTGCACATATTAGGGTTAACTGAGCTGAGGAGGCAGGATCTGATTGGTTATTTGCTTAAGCACCTTCTCCTTAACACTAAGAGTCTGTTAATGCTTGTTGACGTGGACCAATGGACTCACATGTTCGATGTTTTGCGCGCAGGGTGGGGCCCACATGGATGAGGTAGGCGTGGCGCAGCTGTGCTGAGGTGGTCTAATCAGGGGCTGTCACGTGGCAACCCTCCTCTCTCCTATGTTTTCTAGCCTGTATGTTATCTGTCTCTAACTTGCACCTAAGACTGTCTCTATCCCCAAGTTGCACCCAGAGAAACCCTTAATCAAATCTCAGCCCTCGATCAGCCTATTTTAATCTGTTTTATTTTCCTAAATTTATTTTAATAGCTTCACTTGTCCAAAAATTCTGAAATTTTCACCAAAAATCTCTAAATTCATGGTGATCACCCCTATAATTTTTAATTCCAAATTTGCCTATGTCTTCTTGTGTTAAAAATTTTCTTGTCAAGAAAACTCTGTTCTCTTCTGAATTACTCCTAATTTTTAAAATTATAACAAAATATCACTTTTTTTTATAAAAACCCCATAATTAAGCACCAATTAGACTTATATTGATACTTTATTAGGTTTAATTTGATCAAAAGTTGATTATATGTCAACAATTAGTGTAAATACTAGCTTGATCAAATGTTTGCAATATTGGTACCTGATCAGTATTGTGAAATTGACTTTCAATCTATGTTCATGAAAGCAAAATCATATTAAAATTTTCTTATGGTTGGTTGTATCAAAATACTGACTTAGCATTGACACAGTTCTTGTTGTCCTGAGATTGTACTGCTTCAGCTCTTAGGGTTTGTTCTGAGGGTTTCTTTCTTATCTTTTCCTTGATTTTTGTCACTGAGGTGTGGGACCCACCTATCAGAGTTTAAAAGATAGGACCGATAATAATCCACTGGACCCCTAGTTCCATTGTCAGCTAGCCTATGACATCCGGTGGTCATGTCAGCCCTGGAGAAGACAGAGTTAGTTTTACTTATATACTTCAGTCTTTTGCCTTAGATTTTCCTTGTGGGACTAATGAGTTTGTTCCAGAGTTCAGCAGCGACTTTTCCTGATTGGTGGCCCCACTTATCTTTGCTGTCTTGCCCTCTTCTTTTGCTTATTATTGATTATTGATTATTGTTTTTAATTGTTCAGCTGCTCTACCTTTGAAATCTTTTCAAGGGTAAACAAAGAGCCACCCACTAAGACAGGCCCTGAATGCGTGAAGGGTGTGTCTTGGTGTATTCTTTTTACATCAATCTTTCTTTTTCTTTTTACCGCTGATTTTTACTGTTATTTTTCTAGACACAGTCATCTCTCCATATGGCACAATTCCCAGACGTACTCGGAGTCATTACCTCTCTCTCTCTCTACGAGGATCCTAAGGACTCGACGCCCACTGTTAGGACTACACACGGCATTCCCGTGTACCTTCGGGCTGGTGGTCTGATTTTCCATGATGAGCAGCCTCACGATAACACGCCTTTGCTGCCTCGAGATCTTACAGCTGCAACACCTCTCACCCATCTTCTTGGCAAGGAGATGATTGATGGAAAGACTTCTCATTGGGCCAATATTGACTTCAACCTTCCGCTCAGATACCATGGCCATCAGTTGGAGTGGACCCGCTACATACTTACATAGGAGAGGGACATCCTTTGCAGCTCAGGTGTGTACAACTATATTTTCTTATCGATGTTCCGCTACCATATTGACACACCTTGGCTCTGTGCTTTTTGTGAGCGGTGAAGATATTTCACCAACACTCTTTTCATTGATGATTGGGAATTGACTCCTACACTATAGGAGATCCGTCAATTGACTGGCCTGCTGGTGTTTGGCCATTACTACGATGAGTTCTTATTGTCAGAGAGTGACTTAAGAGACCCTTCCCAGTACCCGGCTTCTCTTCAGGATGTTTACATGATTTATGATCAGTTAAAGGGATAGCACCTCTCGGTCCCTTTCTGATTATGAATATCTTACTTCACTGATCGGTTACGTTCTCGTCCTGAGTGTTGTGCTTCCACTTGCGACCCTTTAAGCACTGAGTGCCCTGATCTTTACTGTGATGTGCTCGCTCCTCCGCAGGACACCTTATGCTCACATGTCATGGGTCAGGAGGCTTACCTGACATCCTTTCTTGCTTGGTGGATTTGCTTTTTCTTACTTTCTAGTTCTGGGGCTCGCACCATCTGCCATTCAGTGTTCGTGATGGCGAGTCAGATTGCTCGCGGTGAGAGAGTTTCTTTGGCCGTGCCTGTCTTGGCCAACATTTACAGGAGCTTGCAAGGTTTGACATCTTCTCACTGCAGAGAGTTAGTACCTTGGCACTTCATTAGCGGGTGATTACACATGCACTGGTCTGGCGTGTATCACCCTTCTTTGTCATCAGATTTGAGGGTCAGCTTGCCTTTATTGAGTGATTTGGTCGGCACCAGTGATATAAAATGCGGTTCGTGCGGCCGCATATGCGTGTGCGGTCACTGTCCGCATGGAATTCAGCTATGCACTGGTTATTATGCGGTTTTAACACATATTACATGCCACAGAAGATCCAATGCGTTGGGTAGCTACAAAAGGCAGCAAAAATCCTTTGCTTCTCCTAGGATTCGAACCCAAGACATGGGATACCCCATCTAGCAATGAAGCTGTTTACCCCTGAAAGGTCGAAGGAAGAAATATAAGAGAAAAATCAAGATCAAACCCTAAAGGCAAGCAAGATACAATCCACATGTACTACATGGAATAGTGTCAATGCCAAGCCAAGTATTTTGATACAACCAATCATGAGAAATCTCAATATGATTTTGCTTTTAAAGGCGACACAGGTGCCAAAAGTGTGAGCAACCACCTAACCATGCTTTAATTTGTGTCAATTCTTGATAAGTAGTCGACTCTTTGACCAAATTACCCTCATGTTAAGGGATTGAAAGTCAATTTCACAAGACTGATCAGGTGCCAAAGCTGGGAGCAACCACCTGATCAAGTCTAGATTTGTATTAATTGCTGATAAGTAGTCAGCATTTGATCAAATCAAACCCTAATAAGCATCAATATTGGTGTTAATTGGGGTGGAGTTTCTGTAAGGAGAATTTATTTGGCAGAGACACTGAGCTACAACTGTGAGAAATTGGGATCAATTGAGAAGAAAATAGGGTTTTATTGATCAAGGAATTTTTAGGACAAGCAAGCAGGGGTAAAATGGGGATTTAAAAATACAGAGATGATTATCATGAATTTAGGGAATTTTGTTGAAATTTTCATGAATTTTAGATGAAGGGATCTATTAAAATAAATTGGAGAAAGAAAATAGGGCTAATTGGAAGGCTGAGATTCAATCAAGGGAGCTTTAGGGTGTAACTTGGAGCTGAAGAGTTAACCGGGTGCAATATGGGGATATTAAGCAAAAGGGACACTTGAATGGCGCTGGAGAAATTTTCGAAAGAAAGGAGAATTTGAGTGAGCTTGGTTCACCGTTTCTGTTTCTCATTAAATATGACATGTGGGGTCGGTCCATGAACACCACGCTCACCCGAATTGCACCATTATCCTTTTTCATTCTTTCACTGACAGCGGGCTCCACAGAGCAGAGTCTTCCTCTCTTCTTCTTTGCTGCGCATACTCCCTCTCTGACTCGATTTTTCAACAGAAGACCAATTGAAAATGGGAAATGGCTCAATCGGTGACGAAAAATTGTAAACTTTATATCGTTGGAAAGCCTTTGATGAGGAGAACTCGATGAAGCAATCACCACTCAATTTAATATACTGTGTATCACTCGCATTAGAGAAGAAGGAAATCGGGTAGAAAATGGAATTGGCCGTTTGAGATGGAAATACGGTAAATTGATAATGTGAGAAGCATCGTGTGGGTCCCACGACACGGTTGAGACAGTTGCTGGCACAAATTGACTCCCTTTTTGCATGATTTTCAAAATAGGATTGGTGTACCAAATTAAGCACCAGTGAAACAGACCAATTCGCTTGGTGTTTGAAGAAGTGGGAGCAGGGACAGGCTGAGCCGTGATCACAATGCCACGTTGGCAATCCAAACCTTAGAATTCACTCACAACAAACACAAATTGAGTCAATTTATACCATTGAATTGATAGATGAAGGGATGAGATGAAGCCACCTCAGTGATCCATGGCATTTGAAAAACACAAATTGTGCTACAAGGAAACACAATTAGACCGTTAATCCTCTATATATACCCTGATGAAGGAAGAGAGCAAAGATAGAGACCCCTCGGCTGAAATTCATTAGATAGGACTTCCCCTTTGACTGATAGATCTCGGTGGATATACTTGAGAACTCAGTCACACCCTAGCCCAGATCCAAAGAGATAGAGGAAGAAAGCATAAAGACATAACTGAGAGAAATAATTGAGAGGGAGGCTAGTTGAAGGAAGTAAAGAGGAACAAGAAACCCGATCGATCTCATCTTCTACATTTGAGAATTCAGTTGTGATATCACCAATAGTCTATACCAGGTAACCTTCGATCTAATCTGAATAAATTAGAAGGATTGAGATGTAATTGTGTTCGAATTTTGAGTATAATAAAATATATCATTCAAATTTCAGTTCTTTGCATTTCTTGATTCATTCATTGACTGTTCCTTGAAATCAATTAAATTCAATTCATATTTCTTTCAATTCTTTAATTGCATCCTAATTATAAGATAGAAATCGTGCTTCTTTTTCTTTTTGTCGATTGATCTCAGCCGAAATGGCTTGAGAACTCAACAAAGGGTCTTTGATTAAAATCAAGTTGTAAACTGAAAAGAAACAATGAAATTCATCAGTATTGCATGATTACTAGTTGATTTGGATATCCAGCATCAATTATCTAACATAAGCATATAAAGAAATAAAGTTTGTTTCCTTTTAGAATTCTCTTATCATCTTCTAAATCAAAAAATTTTCTTCAAACAGTCAACTTCTTAATTCCCTTATCTGTCTCTTTATCCATACTTACTCAAGCAAGAAGAAAAATAAAAAAAAGATTAGCAGCAAGGCCAACCTTTACCTATAGTTGATCACAATTAGGGTACAATCCAGAAATCGGTAAGGGCAGTTGTTATCAGATTAGAATATGCAGTCAGTCGGTATAAATTGATGTTTAAGCCCTGTAATATGGTAATCAATATCAAAGATCGCAAGAATCAGTGAAGAATCAGTTCAGATTGATATTCAATAAAGCTAGGAACCTCTCGGTACCAAATCGGTACCAAGCAGTGAAACGGTACAGGCTCAGCCAGCTATCCGCTTCATGGATGCGCTCAACAAAGACATCGCTGTACTCACCTTGCTCTGGCGACGCTAATGTCGTTGTCTGATCTCCGATCAACAACTCCGATCATCGGAAGCCATCGGTGCACGGATCTTGAAGTCTATCCGAATGATACGATAGAGAGATATCCAGGCACGGGATTTAAAGCAGAGACGTTAATCCTAGAACAATCTAACGGTATCCGTGCAATCAAGTCTAAGAGGAAGATCGCAAAATGCATCTGGTCCATTTCTTCTTTTAGCACTAATCTTGAAGAGATCTAATGATTGATGATTAAGAATAGCCCAATATGTTTAATTAAGGAAGCTAAGGGCTGGCCCATCAGTGAAAAGAATAAAAGAACAAAATTAAAACCGTGCCTAATCCGTAGTAAAAAAGAATATCAGCCTGTTTACTTGGGCCCAACAAAAATAAATAAAAATAATAACAGGAGGAGTTCAGCCCAGTTACGCATTGAGCCCATTTGCAAAAAGAAAGGAAAGAAAATTAATTCGGCCCAATTCATTAAGCCCAACTATCAATTAGTAACAGAAAATTAAAAATAAAATAATAAATAAATCATTTGGAGGCTCTCCCAAACTCCAAATTAACTCAAATTTGTTTCTAAAAATTCTTTGTTTTTCATAGTATTTTTCTATATAAAAACATTTCAATTTTAAGAATTTTACAGTACTGAAACAATTTAAAAGCAAAATGACATTGTTGCTTTTCCCTATTTGACCAAGCTTTGACTTGCTATTTTGGCTATTATAAAAATCCTAAAAATCCAAATAAAATAATAAATAATAGCCAACTTATTTTCTATTATTTTTGTAAGTAATTTTCTACAAAAATAAATAGAGTTCAAAATGATAAAAAAACAAAATTCTATTACCTTAGCTATTATAAAATCCCAAAAGTCTAAATAAAATTCCAAATAATAGCTAACCCATTTCCTATATTTTTTGTATGTAATTTTCTACAAAAATAAATAGAGTTTAAAATAAAAATAAATTCACCTTTGTAATAGAGATAATAATGAGAGGCATCATCTTAATAGTAAAAATCAATAAAAATGTAATAATCCTTTTTACATTTTAGAGGTGAATGAATATGCTCACACAAGGGGTGTAGAGCAACACAGTGATTTTATACAAGTAATGCAACATATTAGAATAATTAGTCGGGACAAGAACATCTTGACGCTCGTTGAAGAATAACCAAGGCTGCGACATCAACATGAAGAGATATGTCGATTTCAAGAGATAAGAACATTATGATGTCCGAGAGAAGTGACATCTTAATGACTCGGTGTCATGAACAAGTAATTCATGACCATTTGAGCTAGTAAGACTGAACTCATCCGTCGATAAGTTTGTCTTCTGGTTCATCTCCCGAGATTGTGAGATTGAATCGTTACGTAGTAGATTCATCCACAAAACAGATGAATGTGAACCGTTACGTAGTAGGTTCCTTCACTAACACACGCTTCATGTCAAGGCGGGCTTAGTGCTTCAGGTTTGACGTTGTGTGCAGTTGTGTTCCTAGGTTTATGAATCGGCTTAGTGCTTCGAATTCATGATCTAGAAGATCAGCGAGAAGAAACACGTGGGTCAAATCCACCCTTCTCCTGATTCACCAACCTCAAGATCAACCGGCTTAGTGCTTCGAGTTGTATTTTGTGTGATTGGTTGTTGACTAGTTAAGATTGAACCGTTCTGAAGTAGGTTTATCTTCTAGATCAACGAGGATGAGTCGTTACGTAATAGACTCACCTCAAACCCCTCTGAAGAGATTAGTCTGATCTGTAGTAAGGTTATCTCCCGAGGCGGTAAAAGACTGAACCGATCTGTAGTAGGTTCATCTTTCATGGGATTAACTTCTGAATCATTCTCGAAACAGGTTTATTTTACGAATCAACGAGGTTGAGTCGTTACGTAAGTAGACTCACCTCGAACCCCTTCGAAGAGATTAATCGATCGTAGTAAGGTTATCTCTCAAGGCGGTAAAGACGAACCGATCCGTAGTAGGTTCATCTTTCACGGGATCAACCTTTCGGTGAATCCGACGACCACTTGACCATCATTTAATTATACTATTTGCTTCTCCCTTTTAAAGATCCGGAGGTGCCTCGAGGTTAATAGCCCGGGGGTAATTAACGGTGGGGGCTTGCGCCCACCGGAATCTACAAGAACTCACAATCACTAAAAACCCCCTAAATGTGCATCCAAATCTTTCTAAACGGCGAGAATCGGCCCGGCATTAAACAGATGCACGCTTGGGAGGGATCTCCATGTCCTTCTTCCGCATCCCATCGCCCAGCGGCGGTGCGGAGCGCGCGAAAAAGGGTCGCACAGGATCTGGCACGCCCGGTGGGACCTAGATTCTCCTCTTATCTTTGAAAGAGAGAAGCAAATAGAATAGTTAAAAGATACAAGTGGTCTTCTATGCGCTAAAAATGACTAATGATTTTCAAGTATTTTTGTTTTTGCAGGAAATGGCATACTTCGGAAACTTCAACCTTGCTCCTTACACTGTCACCCCTGCACAGAGCCCAGAGGGCAAACTATTCATGTTCTTCGGGACTATCCCGCAAGAACTCACCTTCTACGGCCCAGCTCCAGTGGCCACGATCACTCCCGCAACCGTCCGGATCTCCATCCCGGACGAGGAAGATGACTCAATTACCCTAACTCCCAAGGGTATTTCAAACAACGTCATGGCCTCTGCTACTACCTCCCCAAAGAGGAGAAGGCGACCGTCTAAGAAGACAGCCCCAACGGCCGCGGCCCAAATTACCCGCAACTCTCGAGCGTCCAAGAAGAGGGCCCTGGATGCATACCAAAACCAACTGGTGGCTAGGCCAGCCATCCCAGTCTCCAACAAGTTCACGGCATTGCGTATAGTGGCTAAGAACTCAGCCACCGGCCAGCTCCGCCAGGCATGGGAGGTGCCTGAGCCCACACCTCGCCCAACTCAAAAGCCTCGGCGCGCCGCCAGAACAAGTCTCAAACCCCTGCAGAAGCCATCTACAAGGCTCACAGGGCCCTCAAACAGAGGAAGAGCGTGAGAAACGCTAGGTCGAGACAATACGTCTCCCGCCCCAATCACTCTCAAGATATGGCTAAGCCGCAAGCCATTATCACAACTCCGCACCCAAGGAGGTTTACCTCAAAGGCAACACCTAGCACCCAGCAGGTGTGGGTCCCAAAGGGTTCCCAACCAACAAAACCCCAGTCTCAAACCCGGCCCAGCAAGGCAGGCAACTCGAACACTCCGTCCGAGAGTGTATTCAGCCGCTTAGGTCAGAAGAGTGTATTCAGCCGATTAGGCTTAAGAATACCACTCAATAGCCTAAAAATAACCGCTCCCGATCAAAAGGGGAAGAAGAGAAGAACCGCTCGCCATGAAGAGCACTTCTCGGTCAACACCATCAGTATAAGCTATGACACTGATCCAGATACTGATACTGAGGTGAATATGGCCCAGGACGACCAGTCCCCGCCTAATCAAGCTCACGTCACCAATACCAACAAAAATAATGGTAGGAAAGAGAGACCTCCTAAGAGGGTCAATCCCGAAGGCAACAACAGGGAAGGGGAAGATCATAACGAAAACCCTGACTTCTTCGATAATGAAGATGACGTTGAAACACGTCCCGAAGTGCCCGTCGATGAAATTGAAATATTGAAAGGCCACATCGAGGCACGGGACGAAGAGCTGATTAGACAACGGGAGTTAATCGCTACCATGCTGAAACAAAATGAAGAATTGATTAAGGCGGTCAAATCCTTGCAAGAATCACAAGACGCCAATTTTAAAGCTGGTAGCTCCCGTCAAGAAGGGGTCCACAGTACCAAAAGCAATCATAAGGGAAAACAACCCGTCAATTCTAAACCCCATCCACATAGAACTATAGAAGTGGAGGCCGAACCAACGGGACTATCCCGAAAGAGATTCAAGCCATGATTGCCCAGCAAATGCAAATAGCTGGAGGTGGATACGCTATCCCTCCCGTTAAAAACTGTGGACATCCATACCCCGCCATATACGATTTAGAAGAATATCCTAAAGGGTATGTGATCCCCGCTTCAGGACCTTCTCCCGGAAGGTAATAAAGACTGAACCCCGAACAACACCCGCCCACTTTGTAGCCTCGTGCGGCAACACGGCGGCAATGATGCACTGTTGTTGAGACAATTCCCTCAAAGCTTGGTGGGAACCGCTTTCCAATGGTATTATTCGCTGGAAAACAACAAAGATCGGGACACGGGACGAGATGACGGACTCGTTCGAGGGCACGATTTGTCATGGTGTCGACAAAATAAACATAGCCGATCCGGCAAGCACTAAACCCAAGAAAGGGGAGTCAATGACGATTTTATCAACAGATGGCGGAACCTCAGCATCAAATGCGACCGCACACTAACTGAAGATGAGGCCGTCAACCTAATCATGAAAAACATTGACGGGTGGATGGGCATGCTACTTGGTGTGACAAAGGTCAACACGTTCAAAGACTTGCTCAGATCAGTATCCAATATGGAAAGGATGTCACCGCACACCGTGCCGAACTTCATGAACAATAGACCGCAACGAGGAGCCCGAGCCGAAACCAAGGTGGCATTCACATCGTTAAAAGATAAAATGGTTGCTAACACGGATACCCAAAGCGGTAACAGCGGCACAAATGGCAATAATTACAATAAGGGACCTAGGCCCAATACAGCAGGGAGTTCACGGAGTTTCGAAACCCTTAAACAAAAGAAGACTAAACCGTACTCCTTCAGGAAAGATAAAGTTGCCCAAATCTTCAGAGGGGAATTAAAGAACGGTCTAACCCTACCGGCCAGTAAACGCCCAGAAGATGCCGATAAATCGAACGAACCCAACTTCTGCCCATACCACAGAGTACTAGGGCACTCAATTGAAGATTGCTGGGTCTTCAAAGATTGGGTCGAAAAGGCGTACAAAAATGGTGAAATTACTTTACCTAAAGGGTTCTTGCAAAGCCCATCGGCCCATGAACAGGCCAATATGATCTCTCACGAAGAAGAGAAGATCCCGGGCCAGTTAAGCGAAAACCAAGAGGAACAATGGACTACGCACTTATCGAAGAAGTCAATTAAAATGCTTAAAGCTCTTAAGAAAGAACCCGGCATGAGATGGAAAGACGACATCACGCCAGTGGTCCCACCAAAACCCAGGGTATACTATAAGGTGGACCAGAGCCAAGATCAGGTTCTCAAGAAAAGAAAGAAGCATAGAAGCAACAAGTCCAGAAAGAACAAAATTGAAGAATGCGAGCAGGGCAGTCCCGAGGCGATTACCCTTCAACACTTCATCTCCAAAGAAGACTGGGAGAAGTTAACCCTAGGTCAAAAGAAAGAAGATGTAGATGAAGAAGTGAATAAAGAAGAAAGCGAAGAAATCTGGGGTGCTTCGTGCAACATGGTATATTCTTCTCACGACGAAGATATGCCAACATTAGAGGAGATGTTCTTCCTAAACGACGAAGGGGAAGCAAGCACCTCTGGGACAAAAAACGAAGAATGCAAAGCTGTGCTCCGGTCCGGGACTTACGTACCCGAGAGACAAGCTCCCAAGGATTCCGATAAGGGAAAAGATAAAGCCCAGAATAAAGGCAAAGAGGCTGAGAGCCTAAACAAGAACCCAGAAAAGACCCGGTCGACGGGTGAAGAATATAATGTGCTGGCACATCTGCGAAAAATCCCAGCGTTATTAAGCATATTTGACGCGTTGATGATGTCACAAGACCTAAGAGAGGTACTAATCCAAGCATTGCAAGATCCCGAGAAGTACAAGTCATACTTCATCGAGCAAAATATGCAGGAAGCCCTATTCACCGCCAAACGGGCCGCCTGCATAAATTTCACAGATGACGACCTCTTAATAGGCACCGTCGACCACAACCGCCCGTTGTACATCACCGGAAACTGTGGAGGGCAAAAGATTGACCGCATCTTGGTCGATGCAGGGTCCTCGATCAATATTATGCCGCTCAAAACTCTGAAGACCATCACCTTAGATGTGAAGAACCTATCTGATGAAAAGGTGATTATTCATGGCTTCAATCAAAACTCCCAAAAGGCCCTGGGAGCTATAACTCTGAACCTGCAATGTGGAAGCCTAAAAGCGCCTACCAAATTCTATGTCATTGACGCTGAAACTTCTTATCGGGCGTTGCTGGGTCGCCCGTGGCTTCACAGCAATCAGGTCATACCCTCTACTCTGCACCAATGCTTGAAATATATTGAGAATGGTAAACAAAAGAGAATTGACGGAGATGTCAAACCATTCGGGGTGCATGAGATTAAATTCAATGACGCCCAATATTTTCTGCCCAAATCCGCCACGGCGCCAAGCCGGCCAATAACAAAAGCAGGTCAGAAACCCTTTAATAAAAGCCCTAAATTTGATACCTCTTCCGGAGAAGAAGAAGAGGTCAAATTTAATATTAAACCCCGAGGTGTTCGAACTCAAAGACCCGGAAGAAAGTCGGGTGAGGAAGCAACCTTCCGTTTCAAACAGGTGGCTACATATAAAGCCCAAACAAAGCCGAGCGAAGTCAATTCAAGTGATTCTGAGGAGGAGGTCATTTTCAACTTTAAACATACCAACACCCCTCAAATTCAAATCACAGAGGCAACTTCAGGAGAAGACTCTGAAGAATTTGACGACTCGGGCGATATCACCTCGGGAGAAGAATCTGGCCATGGTCGTCAGCCCTGGGAAGAAGAATCTGACGAAGAGATCATCTATCACATCCTCAAGAAGCCATACAAAGGGCCCGAAACAGATAATGAAAGTGAGGAGTCATTTATGATCAATATGGGATCCGGTAGCGGAAGGGATAACCCGGTTAGGCCAAGGCCCGTGAATGAAGAACGCTCGTGGCGGGAGAATTTTGAAGCTCGCGTCTGGAATGCGATCAATGAAATGAGGCACCAGATTGAAAATAACAGGAGGGAAGTATCTGAGCAATGGGAAGTGATGCAGGATATCAAAGTGCAATACAATGAAATCATGATAATGATTGAAAACCTGCAAACCGCGATCTATAACTCCGAGCTACTCAAAGAAGTGACGAGCGAACCCCATTCTGGGACCCCCGAAAGACAAGCACCCGATAGCGGCAAACGGGTAATTGTCATAGTAGATGAATCAAAGGGGGAAGAAACGAAAGTCAAATAATCGGCCGTCATGCAAACCCTCAAAGCCAAGAAGAGTAAACCATACTCTTTTCTGAAAAATAAAACGGCTCGGATATTTGAGCAGGCCCTAAAGAGCGGATTGACACTTCCCGCTTGTAAACGACCCGCGGACATAGAGAGGGCCAGCGAAGGTGAATTCTGCCCTTATCATCGCATACTGGGTCACACAATTGAAGAATGCTGGGTATTCAAGGACCTTATAGAAGAAGGGCACAAAGACGGAACAATCCAACTCCCGAAAAGCTTTCAACAAGACCCAGCTCCGCATAGCTCAAATAACAGAGGCAAAGGGGTTGCCTATATGATCTCGCACACTCCCGTGCCTAACAAACCCAAAGTGGCGAGACGAAAGCCAATCAAGGAAATCTATCGCTCCAACTCAGTCATGAATATTGAAATAGAAGAGGAGATGACAGCGCTAGAGATCACTGTGGTTCCCGAAAGGCATTTTAAAGACCTCACGCCAAGGGAAGTGAACCACGTCCAGACTCTAAAGACCTTTGTTGTGCCGGCAAAGGTAGAGCGCATCAAAGGGAGGACTATCATTCACAAGGCTATAATTTTCTATCAGAGTGATTCGACTAAGTCTCTGAAGAACTCTAATCATGACACCTGGAAGAAGTGGGTGATAGAACAGGAGTCAGAGAATGCAACGAGCGGTGATGTTGCATCTCATCCCTTTGGAAAAAGCCTATATAGATTGGCTAAGAAGGCAAAATGTCTGAGAGACATTTCCAAGGCCGAGGCCAAGCGCTTCGAAGAACTCTGGAATGGCGGCCAGAATAAAGTTTTAGGCCTGGATGGTAAAATAAAATACACCCGAGGGTTAGGGTATAACTGCGATGGCGCAGCATGTTTTGAGGGGTCCCTCAACGAGCGCCGTATGGAAGAAAGCTGTTGCATGACTTCTGTTGAAGTGTTAGACAATGAAACAGAAGAGGACAGTACCCCAGTCCTGAAAAATACTTTGAAACAGCTCGAAAAGGAGCCTAATACGGTCGATGAGTTAACCGAGGTCAATTTGGGAACAGAAGAAGACCCGCGACCAACTTTCATAAGCGCATCATTACCAGAAGAGGTGGCTGACAGGTTGAAGACATTCCTTAAAAGCTACATGGACTGTTTCGCTTGGAGTTACAAAGAAATGCCCGGATTAGACCCCGACGTGGCGGTTCATTACTTGAAGATCGATCCCACCTTCAAGCCGATTAAACAAGCGCCGAGGCGAATGAGAATAGAACTCGAAGAAAAGGTCGTGGAGGAAACGAAGAAACTCATCGACGCAGGCTTTATACGGGAAGAAGAGACGCGAGAATGGGTGGCTAGCATCGTCCCGGTTAAAAAGAAAAACGGCCAGATTCGCATCTGCGTAGATTTTCGGGACTTAAACAAGGCGTGCCCCAAAGATGATTTCCCGCTCCCAGTGACCGAAATCATAATTGATCATACATCCTCTTATGAAGTCTTCTCCTTCATGGACGGTTATGCGGGTTATAATCAAATTAAAATGGCGCCAGAAGATGAAAGGCACACAGCATTCCGCACACCGATTGGCATTTATTGTTACAAAGTCATGCCGTTTGGGCTGAAAAATGCGGGTGCCACCTACCAACGGGCGATGACGAAGATATTTGACGATCTAATCCACAAGTAAAATGTAAAGAGTTTATGAGATATTTCCCATGCTACAGAAGAAATGATGAGGGAGTAGCAAAGCAGGCGATCAACATCCCCAACAGTGAAAGAAAAAGAGAAATAAGGGAAGAAGAAAAAGAAAGTGAAAGAAGACGGCCGAGAGATGTTGTCTTTATCTATCCCCATGGTGGCTGAAGCAGGTAGCTCGGTAGGTGGCTGAGTACATGCACCACTATCCCACGAGCGAGAGGCTGAGAGGACAGGCCCCACCATGTTGCGCTCATAAGAAGAATCTGATTAAAGGAAAATCTATCGAAGTCTAGCCTGAACCCGAGGAGGAGAGAGGTGTGTCGGATATGTGCACCAAAGCAGGCCCTTCAATTTGCCAAATTCTTCAGGACCCGCTTTGGTGGGTGGCTCTTTGTTTACCCCTGAAAGGTCGAAGGAAGAAATATAAGAGAAAAGTCAAGATCAAACCCTAAGAGCTGAAGCAGTACAATCCCTGTACTACATGGAATAGTGTCAATGCCAAGCCAGTATTTTCATACAACCAATCATGAGAAATCTCAATATGATTTTGCTTTCAAGGCTGACCTGGTGCCAAAACTGTGAGCAACCACCTAACCATGCTTTAATTTGTGTCAATTGCTGATAAGTAGTCAGCTCTTTGACCAAATTACCCTCATGTTAAGGGATTGAAAGTCAATTTCACAAGACGATCGGTGCCAAAGTTTGGAGCAACCACCTGATCAAGTCTAGATTTGTATTAATTGTCTTGATAAGTAGTCGGCATTTGATCAAATCAAACCCTAATAAGCATCGTATTGGTGTTAATTGGGGTGGAGTTTCGTAAGGAGAATTTATTTGGCGAGAGACAACGAGCTACAACTCATGAGAAATTGGGATCAATTGAGAAGAAAATAGGGTTTTATTGATCAAGGAATTTTTAGGACAAGCAAGCAGGGGTAAAATGGGGATTTAAAAATATAGAGATGATTATCATGAATTTAGGGAATTTTGTTGAAATTTTCATGAATTTTAGATGAAGGGATCTATTAAAATAAATTGGAGAAAGAAAATAGGGCTAATTGGAAGGCTGAGATTCAATCAAGGGAGCTTTAGGGTGTAACTTGGAGCTGAAGAGTTAACCGGGTGCAATATGGGGATATTAAGCAAAAGGGACACTTGAATGGCGCCGGAGAAATTTTCGAAAGAAAGGAGAATTTGAGTGAGCTTGGTTCACCGTTTCATTTCTCATTAAATATGACATGTGGGGTCGGTCCATGAACACCACGCTCACCCGAATTGCACCATTATCCTTTTTCATTCTTTCACGACAATGGGCTCCACGGAGCGAGTCTTCCTCTCTTCTTCTTTCTGCGCATACTCCTCTCTCGACTCGATTTTTCAACGAAGACCAATTGAAAATGGGAAATGGCTCAATCGGTGACGAAAAATTATAAACTTTATATCGTTGGAAAGCCCTTGATGAGGAGAACTCGATGAAGCAATCACCACTCAATTTAATATACTTGTGTATCACTCGCATTAGAGAAGAAGGAAATCGGGTAGAAAATGGAATTGGCGTTTGAGATGGAAATACGGCAAATTGATAATGTGAGAAGCATCGTGTGGGTCCCACGACACGGTTGAGACAGTTGCTGGCACAAATTGACTCCCTTTTTACATGATTTTCATAATAGGATTGGTGTACCAAATTAAGCACCAGTGAAACAGACCAATTCGCTTGGTGTTTGAAGAAGTGGGAGCGAGGACAGTGAGCCGTGATCACATGCCACGTTGGCAATCCAAACCTTAGAATTCACTCACAACAAACACAAATTGAGTCAATTTATACCATTGAATTGATAGATGAAGGGATGAGATGAAGCCACCTCAGTGATCCATGGCATTTGAAAAACACAAATTGTGCTACAAGGAAACACAATTAGACCGTTAATCCTCTATATATACCCGATGAAGGAAGAGAGCAAAGATAGAGACCCCTCGGCTGAAATTCATTAGATAGGACTTCCCCTTTGACTGATAGATCTCGGTGGATATACTTGAGAACTCAGTCACACCCTAGCCCAGATCCAAAGAGAGAGAGAGGAAGAAAGCATAGAGACATAAGTGAGAGAAATAATTGAGAGGGAGGCTAGTTGAAGGAAGTAAAGAGGAACAAGAAACCCGATCGATCTCATCTTCTACATTTGAGAATTCAGTTGTGATATCACCAATAGTCTATACCAGGTAACCTTCTGATCTAATCTGAATAAATTAGAAGGATTGAGATGTAATTGTGTTCGAATTTTGAGTATAATAAAATATATCATTCAAATTTCAGTTCTTTGCATTTCTTGATTCATTCATTGACTGTTCCTTGTAATCAATTAAATTCAATTCATATTTCTTTCAATTCTTTAATTGCATCCTAATTGTAAGATAGAAATCGTGCTTCTTTTTCTTTTTGTCGATTGATCTCAGACGAAATGGCTTGAGAACTCAGCAAAGGGTCTTTGATTAAAATCAAGTTGTAAACTGAAAAGAAACAATGAAATTCATCAGTATTGCATGATTACTAGTTTATTTGGATATCCAGCATCAATTATCTAACATAAGCATATAAAGAAATAAAGTTTGTTTCCTTTTAGAATTCTCTTATCATCTTCTAAATCAAAAAATTTTCTTCAAACAGTCAACTTCTTAATTCCCTTATCTGTCTCTTTATCCATACTTACTCAAGCAAGAAGAAAAATAAAAAAAAAGATTAGCAGCAAGGCCAACCTTTACCTATAGTTGATCACAATTAGGGTACAATCCAGAAATCGGTAAGGGCAGTTGTTATCAGATTAGAATATGCAGTCAGTCGGTATAAATTGATGTTTAAGCCCTGTAATATGGTAATCAATATCAAAGATCGCAAGAATCAGTGAAGAATCAGTTCAGATTGATATTCAATAAAGCTAGGAACCTCTCGGTACCAAATCGGTACCAAGCGTTGAAACGATACGAGCTCGACCACTATCCGCTTCATGGATGCGCTCAACAAAGACATCGCTGTACTCACCTTGCTCTGGCGACGCTAATGTCGTTGTCTGATCTCCGATCAACAACTCCGATCATCGGAATCCATCGGTGCACGGATCTTGAAGTCTATCCGAATGATACGATAGAGAGATATCCAGGCACGGGATTTAAAGCAGAGACGTTAATCCTAGAACAATCTAACGCAGTATCAGGTGCAATCAAGTCCAAGAGGAAGATCGCAAAATGCATCCGGTCCATTTCTTCTTTTAGCACTAATCTTGAAGAGATCTAATGATTGATGATTAAGAATAGCCCAATATGTTTAATTAAGGAAGCTAAGGGTCGCCCATCGTGAAAAGAATAAAAGAACAAAATTAAAACCGTGTCTAATCCGTAGTAAAAAAGAATATCAGCCTGTTTACTTGGGCCCAACAAAAATAAATAAAAAATAATAACAGGAGGAGTTCAGCCCAGTTACGCATTGAGCCCATTTGCAAAAAGAAAGGAAAGAAAATTAATTCGGCCCAATTCATTAAGCCCAACTATCAATTAGTAACAGAAAATTAAAAATAAAATAGTAAATAAATCATTTGGAGGCTCTCCCAAACTCCAAATTAACTCAAATTTATTTCTAAAAATTATTTGTTTTTCATAGTATTTTTCTATATAAAAACATGTCAATTTTAAGAATTTTACAGTACTGAAACAATTTAAAAGCAAAATGACATTGTTGCTTTTCCCTATTTGACCAAGCTTTGACTTGCTATTTTGGCTATTATAAAAATCCTAAAAATCCAAATAAAATCATAAATAATAGCCAACTTATTTTCTATTATTTTTGTAAGTAATTTTCTACAAAAATAAATAGAGTTCAAAATGATAAAAAAACAAAATTCTATTACCTTAGCTATTATAAAATCCCAAAAGTCTAAATAAAATTCCAAATAATAGCTAACCCATTTTCTATATTTTTTGTAAGTAATTTTCTACAAAAATAAATAGAGTTTAAAATAAAAATAAATTCACCTTTGTAATAGAGATAATAATGAGAGGCATCATCTTAATAGTAAAAATCAATAAAAATGTAATAATCCTTTTTACATTTTAGAGGTGAATGAATACGCTCACACAAGGGGTGTAGAGCAACACAGTGATTTTATACAAGTAATGCAACATATTAGAATAATTAGTCGGGACAAGAACATCTTGACGCTCGTTGAAGAATAACCAAGGCTGCGACATCAACATGAAAAGATATGTCGATTCCAAGAGATAAGAACATTACGATGTCCGAGAGAAGTGACATCTTAATGACTCGGTGTCATGAACAAGTAATTCATGACCATTTGAGCTAGTAAGACTGAACTCATCCGTCGATAAGTTTGTCTTCTGGTTCATCTCCCGAGATTGTGAGATTGAATCGTTCTGTAGTAGATTCATCCACAAAACAGTGAATGTGAACCGTTCTGTAGTAGGTTCCTTCACTAACACACGCTTCAATGTCAAGCTGGCTTAGTGCTTCAGGTTTGACGTTGTGTGCAGTTGTGTTCCTAGGTTTATGAATCGGCTTAGTGCTTCGAATTCATGATCTAGAAGATCAGCGAGAAGAAACACGTGGGTCAAATCCACCCTTCTCCTGATTCACCAACCTCAAGATCAACCGGCTTAGTGCTTCGAGTTGTATTTTGTGTGATTGGTTGTTGACTAGTTAAGATTGAACCGTTCTGAAGTAGGTTTATCTTCTAGATCAACTGAGGATGAGTCGTTCTGTAATAGACTCACCTCAAACCCCTCTGAAGAGATTAGTCTGATCTGTAGTAAGGTTATCTCCCGAGGCGGTAAAAGACTGAACCGATCTGTAGTAGGTTCATCTTTCATGGGATTAACTTCTGAATCATTCTGAAACAGGTTTATTTTCTGAATCAACTGAGGTTGAGTCGTTCTGTAAGTAGACTCACCTCGAACCCCTTCGAAGAGATTAATCTGATCTGTAGTAAGGTTATCTCTCAAGGCGGTAAAGACTGAACCGATCTGTAGTAGGTTCATCTTTCACGGGATCAACCTTTCGGTGAATCCAGACGACCACTTGACCATCATTTAATTATACTATTTGCTTCTCCCTTTTAAAGATCCGAGGTGCCTCGAGGTTAATAGCCCAGGGTAATTAACGGTGGGGCTTGCGCCCACCGGAATCTACAAGAACTCACAATCACTAAAAACCCCTAAATGTGCATCAAAATCTTTCTAAACGGCGAATCGACCCAAGATTAAACAGATGCACGCTTGGGAGGGATCTCCGTGTCCTTCTTCCGCATCCCATCGCCAAGCGGCGGTGCGGAGCGCGCGAAAAAGGGTCGCACAGAAGCCACTACACCACTTCTCTGTTTTTATCAAACTTGAAGATTATTTTTATATATTATCATTTTTAATATGTAAAACACACTAAAATCTTATATTTTGACCGCATATATAGCTCCGCATAGAAATCCGCATATGCGTCCGCATGTCGCATATGCGATATGCAGTGCCCCTCCGCACGCATATTCAAATCCGTATTTTAAAATCTTGGTCGGCACAGAGCCTGCTTCTTTAACTCTTGAGGACGCTCGCTTCAAGTTTTACCGCAACCGTGACCATCTGAGACTAGCTCGCACTAGATTGGCCACTCATCACATGGCCGGGACCGCTTATAGATCTTTGATTGATGCAACGCCTTCTTCTAGAGATTCTCCTCCTCTTAGGGATTAGCCGGATGACTTGGATTATTTTATCATTCTTCGCCATGGGTTCTTGCCACTCCGTATTGGCGATTATGCTTTCATAGAGTCGTATTCTCCGCACATATGTGCTCACCAGTTTGGCTTAGACCAAGATGTACCTGTCTTACTTCTCCGTCTTGAGTCTTTGGCAGCCGACCTTGAGGGTCTTGGGTGGTGTTATTCACATCTCTTCCGCTTAGAGACGGGTTCTCGCTTCCAGATGGTACCTGCTTCTCATGTATCCACCTTCTCACATCGTTACATCTGATGGTACTATGATGCTATCCGCTCGTACCAGTCATACACTCCTTCAGTAATGGCACGTAGCACTTGTCCTAGGGATAGAGGCGGTTCATCATCTGGACCTACTTACGATGATTTCATTCTTTTTCCACCTCTTTCTTCAGAGCCGGTGGATTTTCAGGGGTTGGACAGTCACTTTCTTCGCTCGTTTATCAGGACTCGCCTCATTGGTACACCTCAGATTCATTTTTTCCCCTTAAGTTTAGGTTAGAATTTGATGGGTTTTCATTTGATCAGATTCTGCTTATGAGTATGACACACCAGAGCTTGGCTTCTCGGTCCCTTGCTAGCGGGCTAGCGGTGTTCATGCTCAGCCACCTGTCAAGCCACCTGTTTCAGCCACCATGGAGGGAGATCAGGACAACACTTCTCGGTCACCTTCTCCATTTTCTTTTCCTTCTTCCACTTCGGTTGATCTTTTACACAGACTCGTCTTCTCTTGTTTGGGCATATTCTTTAATTGCAGCTCTGATTAGGATTTGTTTTTCATTTTCTCTATCTCATGAGGTGTCTTCTCCTGAGACAGTTCAGACAACATCCTAGTGGACTCACCAGCGCCATCGGATGTTGTTCTTTTTGGGCTTTGCACCGACCTTGCCGTTGCAGGTTCGCGTGCACCTTTTGATGTTTGCTTGTTAGCTCGTGCTTGTATCCCCATCCTGATATACAAATTTCATAGGTTTTGAGGCTGACTGTGATGACATGGCGTCGCCACATCGATCAGAGCCCTTCTTTCAGGGTAGCCCTGCTTCTTCATCCATATGATTGTTAGTTTATAATAATCTTGAAGTCAATAATACGATAAATTTGTTATATAAAGCTTTGTTCATGAATTAGATATTTAAATGATATTTTATTTCCTTGAGTATTATTGAATTTATGAATCATTCCGAGTTCATGACTGGAATTGTGAAACTTCATAATATAGAATATACTCTTAAAAGTCATTAACCAAGATAATTAGTAGGAACACTAATTAACCGCTATCAGATTAGTATGTGAATTAAATGATGGTCAAGTTTTACAGACCATAGACAAAGAGTTGACATTTTAATCACATAGATAGATATTCTAGGAACATCGTATTTGACAGACCCCGAATGAAACATTAAATGGAATTGTGTTCGTGTCATTAATGTTTACGTTCAGTATTAAATTCTAAAGTATGAGGTATTTATCTTTCCTACATAAGATATATATGTGTGTGATTTCTACTAAACATTATCCATAAAAGGTGGCTATAAAGGTAGCTCTTCGGTATACATAATTTATGCGGATGAAGAGATTGTTTGCCAAAAGTACTATTATCCCTCATATTTCTATACGAATTATAGCATCACTGGGCCCCTTGATAGAGTAAGATTATCTGCTAGCAGTATAATTACAAGAGTAATTATATTTGATAATTTACTCGGGATCAAGAAAAAGATTAAGTTTGCAAGGATGACACATACCTATCTTGAAACTGATCTGATAGCTATGAGACAAAAGAATTAAACACAAGTAAATAGTTTTCTGGATCATGATATTGTATAGTACAACATCATCTGTATAATTGGATGATCATAGTACATTCTGCCAGATGCCTCCTATGATTATAGAAGTTAAAACGATTTTAAATCTATTTTCCAACATAACACAGATCCTGTCGGGTCACACCGTATAGGAGTTAATCGGAGAATCTTATTGATTAATTATTAATTATTTATAATTAATAATAAGATGGTTATAATTAATTATATATGATATAATTAAATTATATTTGTCATAGAGATGACAAGAAGCAAAAACCAGATTGAATTTATAACGTGTTGGACACGTCGTATAAATTTACCGAAATAACAACCGAGAAAAATATAATTGTACATGACAATTATATATATATTTGATTTGAATTTTAAATGTTAATTATGGATTTAAATTTTAGGTTAAAAGTCCATTTATAATTAAAGTCTTAATTATTAATTAAAAGCCCAAAAAGGCCCATCACAAACCCATGCCAACCTCAAAAGGATATTTCAGTAATTTGGCCAAAAGCCCAAGGGTATTTTGGTAATTTGACCAAAAGCCTAATGGTATTTTGGTAAATTAGATTAACTTTAAGGGTATTTTTATCTTTTCACTTTGGAACCTCCCTAGTATTCATGAGAGTATTTTGGTAATTTGGCAATCCCACATTTTCTATAAATAGAGGGGTGGGGTGAGAGAGAAAGCTATACCAAATCAGTTCTTCTCTCTCTCGGTATACGGTTATTTCAGAATTCACAGGATCGGTGAATAGTGTTTTCACGAAAGTTGTGGTATTTCTGCACATTTGTGAAACAGAATAACTGTGAGTCGTGGATAGTACTATTTTGTCTTTTTCTTGGTGAATAGTGTTTTTATGAGAAACCGTAGTTTACGATATTTCTGGCAAAAAAAATAAACCGCTCTCTGGTCAGTCCTGGTGGATAACCTATAGAGGCATCAGACGTTTGGTGCTCCGAGACAATCCGATTTTCATTCCAATTGAAATTTAAAAGCGAGGTATAACATCTTATATTAATCTATTTAATTGTTAAGTAGATTAATGTTTTAGAAATCAATCATGGAGTAGATCAATAAAGGTTTAAAGAGGTGTATATCTCTCAGTAATCATCCGACACACCACTTACAAACAGATTAATTCAGTGTTTGACAAATAGCGAAAATGAACTTACAAACAGATCAGTTCAAATCAATTCAGATAAAAGAGTGACAAATGAACTTATACACAGATCAGTTTATTCAATTAGGATAGCAGGTGATGAATTTACACACAGATCAATTCTTTCAATTCAGATAAAAGAGTGACAGATGAACTTACAAACAAGTCAGTTCATATTGTACAGAGTAGTGAGAAATGAACTTATAAACAGATCAATTCATTTTAGACAGGACAATGAGAATAGATTGGTAGAAAATAAATTTACAAACAGATCAGTTCATTTTAAGTGATGGTGAAAGATAAACTTACAAACAGATTAGTTCAATCTTTATGGCCCCGAGAGATGATCTTACAAACAGACTAGATCAATCTCTACAGAGAGATAGAAGATGAGTTTACAAACATATCAACTCAATCTTTATTGATCTAGAAGATGAACTTATAAAAAGATCAGTTTAATCTTGCTAATCATCAACCAATCACACAAAATACAACCTGAAGCACTAAGCCAGTTGATATTGAGGTTGGTAAATCAAAAGATTAGTGGATATAGCCCACATGCACATCTTACTAATTTTCTAGATCATGAATTTTAGGCGCTGAGCGAATTTATAAACCTAGGAATACTTCTGCACACAAAGTCAAACTTGAAGCGTCAAGCCAGTTCAACATTGAGGCAGGTGTGTTAGTGAATGAACTTACAAACAGATCAGTTCAATTTCACTGTTTCAGAAGATGAACTTACAAACAGATCAGTTTAATCTTGTGATTCAGAAGATGAACTTACAAACAAGTCAGTTCAATCTTATAGGCTAGAAGACAAATTTACAAACAGATCTGTTTAGTCTTACTAGCATATTGAGTCATGAATAGCAGTTTAAGACACAGAAATCAGAAGACAGTGGATAGGATCCCTACAATTATTTTACTTGATCTTCTAAATCATGAATTCTGAGCACTTGGCAGACTCATAGATTCAGGGTTATCTTATACACAAAATCAGACTCAAAGCACTTGGCTGGTCTAATATTGAGACAAGTCTGTTAGAGGATGAGTTTCTAGACAATTCAGTTCAACTCATCTAATCTTGTCAGATTATGGGCTTATAAGCAGCTAAGTCCCATATCTGTACACCACCAACCTAGAGAGGTAGCTGGTATTTTGATGATTACTAAATCATCATTCTCAATATCACAATGTCACTCTCTTAGACATGATCATGTTATCTTCACTGACATCAGCACACTCTCTATACTGATGTTGTTGTTGTTGTAACAATTGTTCTCTTAATTGTTGTTAGAATATTTTTGTTCTAACTGTCATTAATTTCTTATTCTCAGTTGCATTACTTGTGAAAAATACTCTGTTGCTCTAGCATCACTGTGTGAGTTTATTAAATCACTTTTTTTAAAATACAAATGAATTATTGCATTTATTATTGACTTTATTAGCAAGATAATACCCTTTATTATTATCTCAATTACTAAGATAATTCTATTTTTATTTTTAACTCTCTTTATTTTTGTAGAAAATTACTGACAAAAATAATAGAAAATAGGTTGCCTATTATTCATAATTTTGTACAGATTTTTAGTGTTTTATAATAGCCTAAATAGCAAGTCAAAACTTGGTCAAACAGAAAAAAGCAAATAATGTTCTATTGTCAATTGCTTGTCTGATCTACTTGTCCAACTGCTAGGATTAGGTCTCGAGCCGAGGCCAGTCTAAGGTTCATTAGTTTGTCAAGCATTTTTTCTAAGTACAATAGGTAGATCTGAGACCCGAAAGGATAGATCGGGTTGTACCCGAAAGGTTGAACCTTCGCTCAGATCGAGAGATCTAAGTGTGCATATAGGAAACTATGTACTCAATCTAAGTGATCTAAGCCAACATATGACGGTTGAGGTTTATGTGAACTTAGAAACTCTGCCCGACCACACGCTACACTAACGGACTAACATGCGACAGTTGAGGTTTGTTGATCAGGCACTGGCCGGTTAGAATTTGCGCAACCAAAGAAGAAAATAATCTCTAAGAATGACCATAACTTGTCTGAGTCCATACAGACCGTATGCATGCGAGTGGAACTGACCTGTATTCCTAAGAACTATTATTTTTATAAAACCAAAACACAAAAAAATAGTTACTGCTTTCTGTTTTATCTGTTTTGTATTTATCATCAAAAACTGAGAACAAACTCCCCTTTTACTTATTTGCATATCTAGAGATCCGAGTAGGGTAAATTCAATAGTTACCTCCTTCCTTGCGGCCGAACCAAGTAGCGTAAAGGTACTATAAATTTTAAAAGCGAGAGCGGAAAGCTGCGCATGGTGCAACACTAGAGTATCTAATATTACATTATATTTTGTGTCGTATATTGTACATATTTTATTCATATTAAATATAACATTCGATAATGATCTGAATCAGTTCCGATATCCATTATATAAATGAGTATGAATTTGTATTTGAATTCTCAAATTTCAAATAAATTAGAATCCGCATTTGAATCTTATAAAATTTTAATGAATTCGTATTTGAATTATATAAGATATGTTCCGAGTCCAGTCCATTGACACTGCTAGTTGTAATTCATAAAGGTTCCGGAGAAGGAAACAACAATGTTGGCTATGCTACTTGATACTGTTTACCCCTGAAAGATCGAAGGAAGAAATATAAGAGAAAAGCTAAGATCAAACCTCATGAGCTGAACCAACACAATCCCTGTGCAACAAGGAATGATGTCAATGCCAAGCCAGTATTTTGATACAACCAATCATGAGAAATCTCAATATGATTTTGCTTTCAAGGTTGACCTGGTGCCAAAGCTGTGAGCAACCACCTAACCATGCTTTAATTTGTGTCAATTGCTTTGATAAGTAGTCACTCTTTGACCAAATTACCCTCATGTTAAGGGATTGAAAGTCAATTTCACAAGACCGATCAGGTGCCAAAGCTGGGAGCAACCACCTGATCAAGTCTAGATTTGTATTAATTGCTGATAAGTAGTCAGTATTTGATCAAATCAAACCCTAATAAGCATCATTATTGGTGTTAATTAGGGGAAGAGTTTCTGCAAGGAGAATTTATTTGCCAGAGACATTGAGCTACAATTGTGAGAAATTGAGATTTATTCAGAAGAATAACAGGGTTTTATTGATCAAATAATTTTTATCCCAAGAGAGCAAGGGTAAAAATGAAATTAAAAATTACAGAGATGATCATCATGAATTTAGAGAATTTGGGTGAAAATTTCATGATTTTTGGATGAAGGGATCTATTAAAATAAATTGGGGAAGGAAAACCAGATTAATCCAAAGGCTGATATTCAATCACGGGGGCTTTATGGGTACAACTTGGGGGTGAGTGCCTGACTGGGTGCAAACTGGAGGTAGTAAGCAGCAACCATCAATGTTTAGCGCTGGAGAAAGTGTTTGAAAAAGAGGAAAATTTGCGTAAACCCGGTTCATCCTTTCTGTGCCTCATTAAATGTGACATGTGGGGCCCAAATCCGTGCGCCAAGTCCACCTGAGCTGCGCCACCCCTCTCTCTCATTTCTTTCACTGCAACTGGGCCCCACAGGGCAGAGCCCTCCTCTTTTCTCCCCCATGCGAGCTCCTCTCTTCTGTCCACTCGATTTTCTTGACAGAAGCAAATCGAAAATGGAATATAACTCAAATGGCGACGAAAATTTACAAACTTTATATCATTGGAAAACTCTAACTAAAGAGAGTTCATTGAAACGATTATTTTTGAAAATGGTGCACTGTGCATCACTCGCATCAAAGGAAAAGAAGATTGGGTTAGAAATGAAATTGGCTGACCAAGAGGGAGATGAGACAAATTGGCAGTTTAGAGAGTAATATGTGGGTCCCACGATGCGGTTGAGACAGTTGCTGGTACAAATTGACTCCCCTTATGCATGTTTTCATGATAGAATGGGTGTACAGAACCGAAAGTGATGGAATTACATTAATTCACTTGGTAATTGAAGAAGTGGGAGCAGGGACAGGCTGAGCCGTGATCACAATGCCACGTTGGCAATCCAAACCTTAGAATTCACTCACAACAAACACAAATTGAGTCAATTTATACCATTGAATTTACAGATGAAGGGATGAGATGAAGCCACATCAGTGATCCATGGCATTTGAAAAACACAAATTGTGCTACAAGGAAACACAATTAGACCGTTAATCCTCTATATATACCCTGATGAAGGAAGAGAGCAAGGATGGACTCCTCAGCTGAAATTCAATATACTTCACCTCCCCTTTTGACTGATAGATCTCGGTGGATATACTTGAGAACTCAGTCACACCCTAGCCTAGATCAAAAGAGAGGAGAAAGAGGCGGCCACACATCCCTTGAAAAAAAAAAGAAGAAAGTGATTGAAAGAAAGAGAGAGAAGCTAAGAGAATTCCATTTTCATTCTCTTGATCAAGATTAGGCCTTTGATCACCTGCTAATTCACCTTCAGAATACTCAAGATCTAGATAATTGTCCATTGTGAGGCGTAATTCTCTTGGAAGAGCAATGTAAGTGATTGTGCAATAAAGAACTTGAGCTGAATTTCTTTGAATTTCATTTCTTTTCTAGTTTTATTTCCCCTCTCTATCTTTCTTATATCTTTTACTGTTCCTGATCATTCTTTGGAGCTGTACAACACTAAAATTATTGTTTAAATTTCGGTTGAAAGGGTTTTTGTAACCCTCCCGAGCTTTATTCAAATGAAGTATGAAGTTATGGTTGCAATCTAAACTGGTTGAAGGGTTTGTGTAACCCTCCCAATATCATTGCAAAATCAGTCACTCGAATTCAAAGATTCTTAATCAAAGATTCATAATCGGTTGAGAATAATTGAAATCATATGCTACCCGTGATCTTCTCTCAACAAAATATCACTGAATTCATTCACAAATCGTATTGAGATCATGACATACGTTAATGCAAAGAAGGTAGACACATACAAAGGTATAATTGAAGCTTGAGTGGTTGAAATTACAATGAAATCAGCGATTGTACTAAACCATACCGATCGCTGCTGAAAGTCCATTGCTATTCGAGTCAATTGCATGAAGACAATTCGTAAATACATCAATTACATCAAACGATGGTGTACACTACAAGAATCGCAAAGATTAACACTCAATTCGATTGAAAAATGGAGCTAATTCATTTCGGTACCAAACTGTAAAGACAGTACCAAATCGGTACAGGTTCCCTTCGTAACACACCGTATGGATCTTCAATCAGAGATCGCTACTAGACTACCCTCTAAGAGACGATGCCAATGGTGGAGGCCGATCACCAATCAGGAGCCTCAGTCGTCGGAATCGTTCTAAGCACGAATCTCCATGAAGTAACTAACAGAGGAACTGAAGAAATGAGCATGCACGATTTTTGATGCATAGACACAAATTTTAATGCGCATAGGTGAATCTTGATGGGATCTGACGACTTCTGTAAATCATCAATTAAGATGAATAGTAGAAAATGTATCTGGACCCTTCATCTTTCAAGAACCAATCTTCAAATAGATCTGAGGGCCCAAATAAATTATAGCCAGATAAGAAGAGAAGCTGGCCCAACACAGGTTCTGGGCCCAGCTCGCATATAAAAATATATATATAATCTTGTCCCAGTACACTAAGCCCAATAATCAAATAATAACAGAATATTAAAAGTATATAGTAAATAAATCATTTGGAGGTCTTCCTAAATTCCAAATTAACTCAAATTTATTTCTAAAATTTCTTTGTTTTTCATAGTATTTTTCTTTATAATAATATTTCAGTTTTAAAAATACTATCATATTAAAACAATTTAAAAGCAAAAGACATTACATACATTTGTGTATTTGACTTGGCTTTGACTTGTCATTTTATATATTATAAAAATTCTAAAAATTAAAATAAAATCCTAAATTATAATTAGATATATTTTACTGATTTTCAAGTAATTCTTCATGAAATAATAATAACAATAATAATATTCAATTAGAAATAATAAGATAAATCCTATTCTTTAGTTATTATAAAAGAAAATAAATAATAATATAATTTGTTAATAATAATTGAATATTATTTCAATCTTTTATGGAAACAAAATAAATAATAATAATAAATAATAAATATACCTTATTTTATTTTAGAATCTAAAATAAAATTATATAATAAAACAAGTTATATTCTTTTTGGTTATTTCTAAAATTCAAATAAAAATATAATAATAATAGAATAAATCTTATTATTATTTTCAGTTAAATCATTCCTGATATATTGTAATAAAGAATATAATAATTTCATTCTTTTAGCTATTATAAAAATTTTAAAATCCAAGTAATAATAATAATGGTAATAAGACAAAATCTTATATTTTTCTACAAATAATAAATAGAAATAATAAAAAAATATATATAATGAAAACTATCATAAATAGAATAGAATAATAATAATGATTACTTTAACTATTATAAATCCTAAAAATAAAAATAAAAATAATATAGCTAATTCATTTTTTTTCTGTTGTTTTGTAAATAATCTCTGCAAAATAAATAGTATTTCAAAATAATAAAAATATAATAATAAAATTCTATTACTTTGGCTATTATAAAAAAAAATCCTAAAAATTCAAACAAGATCATGGCCAATTTATTTCCTATTATTTTTTTTATAAGAGACTTTCTACAAAAATGAATAGAGTTTAAAAATAATAAAAATAAAATTCTATTACTTTAGCTATTATAAAATTCCAAAAATCTAAATTCTAGATAATAGCTGACCCATTTCCTGTTATTCTTGTAGGTAATCTTCTATAGAAATAAATAGAGTTTAAAAATAAAAATAGATATATGTTCACCTTTGTAATAGAGATAATAATGAAAGGTATTATCTTAATAATAAAAAAATCAATAAAAATGTAATAATCTTTTTTACATTTTAGAGGTGAATAGATACGCTCACACAAGGGGTGTAGAGCAACACAGTGATTTTGCACAAGTAATGCAATATTTAGAACGATTAGTCAGGACAAGAACATCTTGACGCTCGTTGAAGAATAACCAAGGCTGCGACATCAACATGAAGAGATATGTCGACTCCAAGAGATAAGAACATTACGATGTCCGAGAGAAGTGACATCTTAATGACTCGGTGTCATGAACAAGTAATTCATGACTAGTTGAGCTAGTAAGACTGAACTCATCCGTCGATAAGTTTGTCTTCTGGTTTACGTCCCGAGATTGTGAGATTGAATCGTTCTGTAGTAGATTCATCCACGAAACAGTGAATGTGAACCGTTCGTAGTAGGTTCCTTCACTAACACACGCCTCAATGTTAAGGCGGCTTAGTGCTTCGGAGTTTGACTTTGTGCGCGGTTGTGTTCCTAGGTTTATGAATCGGCTTAGTGCTTCGAATTCATGATCTAGAAGATCGGTGAGAAGAAACACGTGGGCCAAATCCACCCTTCTCCTGATTCACCAACCTCAAGATCAACCGGCTTAGTGCTTCGAGTTGTATTTTGTGTGATTGGTTGTTGACTAGTTAAGATTGAACCGTTCTGAAGTAGGTTTATCTTCTAGATCAACTGAGGTCGAGTTGTTTTGTAGTAGACTCACCTCAAACCCCTCCGAAGAGATTAATCTGATCTGTAGTAAGGTTATTTCTTGAGGCGGTAAAAAACTGAACCGATCTGTAGTAGGTTCATCTCTCATGGGATTAACTTCTAAATCATTCTGAAACAGGTTTATTTTCTGAATCAACTGAGGTTGAGTCGTTCTGTAAGTAGACTCACCTCGAACCCCTTCGAAGAGATTAATCTGATCTGTAGTAAGGTTATCTCTCAAGGCGGTAAAGACTGAACCGATCTGTAGTAGGTTCGTCTTTCACGGGATCAACCTTTCGGTGAATCCAGACGACCACTTGACCATCATTTAACTATACTATTTGCTTCTCCCTTTTAAAGATCCAGAGGTGCCTCGAGGTTAATAGCCTAGGGTAATTAACGGTGGGGGCTTGCGCCACCGGAATCTACAAGAACTCACAATCACTAAAAACCCCTAAATGTGCATCCAAATCATTCTAAACGGCAGAATCACCAAGTAGGCATTAAACAGATGCACGCTTGGGAGGGATCTCCGTGTCCTTCTTCCGCATCCCATCGCCCAGCGGTGGTGCGGAGCGCGCGAAAAAGGGTCGCACAGATACATCATGTATCATGCAGAACAAGTATCGAATATGCTTCCAATACAGATTCGTATTCAGTATGGTTCGGATGCATATCAGATACACCTGACGTATCAATATATTTTATTTAATTTGACTGGCAGATTGTGTGTTCAATACGAGGTTGATTTATCTGAATATGTAATATGTCTGTTTCCGTTTTGTCCTGGAGCAACATGCATAGGGTATGCAAACGGATCGGTTTAATTGGTTTTAAAACCGAACCGTTAAATTTTTTGCTGTTTGGTTTGATTTTTCAGTTTAAAAATTTTAGTTCGGTTGAAAATTTTAGCTAATTCGGATTTTATTTTTTTGTTCGGTTTTGATTTTTCTAAATTGGATAAATTGAATAAACCGAATAGTCCAAAATTTATCAAATAATTTTATTTTACTTGATATAAATAAGGATTATATCAAAGATAATTCGAATATATTTATTTTCTATAAGTTTTATTTAGTTATTTCTTATTTTTTAAACTATTTATTTTTCTATTAATTTTGATAACTTTTGATATTTTTATTCCTTTTTAAGTAATATAGTTTCAGTTTAACCGAATAAACCAAAAATAATTTTAATTTATTTGGTTGATATTTTTAGATGTTTGGTTCGCTTCGTAATTTGACAAACTAATTTTTTTTATGCATATAATAATTTCAGTTTGAATCGAACTGACCGTTTGCACACCCTAAACACGCGTACCAAACCACAAAAATCAGAAATAATCCAGAAATTACTCTACCAAAAACTCTAAGAACAAATGTCCTGGAAGTTGTAATAGAGCTGTGTCCATTTAAGAAATAATCGGAATAAATTTGTAGAATCATCTGGATATAATTAATTAAGGAGAATAGAAATGTATCAAATACACATGTACACATATAGTGGTTTGCTTATACCCGCCGGGTACAACCCGTATCCGCCTACCCGTGCCCGTTACCCGGGGTACCCGTACCCGTGCGCGGGTATAGGCGGTACACGGGTACGGGTATGAGATGGGCCGGTCAGCATTTTTTCGAAAAAAAATCCGTCGTACCGTACCCGCCTACCCGCCGGTACAACTCGTGTACCCGTACCGCATGCCGTCGATCCGCGTGAATGCTCTCTTAATGAATGAGCTGTTGATGCGTGTTATGGAAGCAACTTGCAAATCGTACAAGCTCTCATTTGCTCTTGAGAAAGAAATATAGGAGAGAGAGGGCAATAAATGCGGACCTATTTTGTTCTACGACTGCAAGTTTCCCATCAGAGACCAATAGCCCTTTCCTGCTTCCCTAATAAGGATCCAAGGTCTAGGGTTTATGACTTCTCCGCCTACTTTCCTCATTGCAAAACCCACCCTCAGACTCCACATTGCAAAACCCGTGTCCGTGCCCGAGTACCCGTGCACCCGCGACGAGCACGGGTAGGGTACGGTTTTGAAAAAAAAAACCGTCTACCCGTACCCGCCGTACCCGTCTACCCTCCGTGTCCGTGCCCGCCCTACCCGCCACCTACCGCGGGTGTACCCGGCCCGTACCCGCGGTACCCGCCGGCAAAAGTCTATACACATATCATGTGAATATGAATCTTTAGATATGACTAACGGTTAGTTGAGCTGGCCTCTCCCTTTCTCTCTGCTACTATAAATAGAGATGTATACTGTTTATCTTTGAAAAATCTTAAAGATAAGCAGCTGAGTAAATGAAAATAAATATCAAATATTGATAATAAAATATAAGAAAAGGGGAAAGAGAAAGGGCCCACTGATTAGAAAGGTCGCTAATGAACCCCGGAACAAGTTCATTTGTCCCACAAGGAAATATCAGGGTGAGAGACAAAGGTATAAATACCTCACCATTCACCATCCATTCGACGTGGGTGACAACCAACAGACTCAAGAGAGAAGGGAGATCTCTTGGGTGTCACTCATGGGATCACATTTTTCTGACAAGTGAGACCCACTTGGCAGTCCCTTGCAAACAGCTCCAACAACATAAACCTAGCCTATTTTACTAAAAACCTAATCTAGCCGGAATAAGGATTAAACCTTAATCCCACAAGGAAATCCTAAGTGCAAAGTAAGGATATAAATACCCCATCATCTGCTGTTCATTCGAGATGGATGATGCTCAAGAGGTTCGGGAGAGAGAAAGATATCTCTTGATGTGTCATCCATGTATTCATTTTTCACTGACAGGTGGGCCCCACACCTCAGTGACAGACATCAAGTCAAAATTAAACTCTAAGCAGCAAACTTCAGAGCAAACCCTAAGAAATTGGAGCAGTGTAATTTCTATACAGCAAAGACTATGTCAATGCCAAGCCAGTATTTTGATACAGCCAATCACAAGAAATCTCAAATGTGATTTTGCTTCCAAGGCTGACCAGGTGCCAAAGCTGTGAGCAACCACCTGACCATGCCATGATTTGTGCCAATTGTTGACAAGTAATTAATTTTTGACCAAGTCACCCTCATGAACATGAATTGGAAGTTAATTTCACAAGACTGATCAGATGCCAAAACTGAGAGCAACCATCTGATCAAGTCTCGATTTGTATTAATTGTTGACAAGTAATCAGCTTTTGATCAAATTAAACCCTAATAAGCATCAATATAAGTCTAATTGGTGTTTAATTAGGGTGGTTTCTGCAAGAAAATTTTATTTGGCAGAGACACTGAGCTATGATTGAAAATTGGGATTTATTCAAAGAGGAAAATAGGGTTTTCTTGACAAATGAATTTTTTTATACAAGGATATAGAGGCAAAAGAGGAATTAAAAATTACAGGGGTTATCATCATGAATTTAGGGATTTTTGATGAAAATTTCATGATTTTTGGATGAGTTGAGCTATTAAAATAAATTCAGAGAAGATAAAACAGATTAAATAAGCAGATCAAGGGCTCAGATTCAATCAAGGGTTCATCTGGGTGCAACTTGGGGACAGAGACTCATCTGGGTGCAAACTGGGGATCTCAAGCATACACACACAGAATTAGAGAAGAGAGAGAGGGTGCCACGTGTCAGCACCTTATTGGGCCACCTCAGCATGTCAGTGCTACGTGTCAGCACCTCATTGGTCCACCTCACCCATGTGGGTCCCACTTGTGCCACGTGTTAGCACCTCATTGGTCCACCTCACCCAGCTCTTGCCACATGGCAGAACACTCTCTCACCCAGTCAGACCTCCCAGAGACACATGGCAGCACCTCATTGGTCCACATCACCACATCTGCCACATGACAACCTCTGAATGGTCCACAACAGCAAGGGAGGTGCCACATGGCAGCACACAAAGAAGCCACCTCAGCATGTCAGTGCCACATGACAGTCTCCTATTAGTCCATCTCAGCCAGGTGGGTCCCACCACTATACTGACCTTGACATGTAGGTCCCACCAACATGCCACGTGGCAGGCTCTGACAGTCCACCTCACTCCCCATATGCCACATGGCAGCATAGCAACAACACACCTCAGCAGATCATATCACACCTACTGCCACATGGCTATATACTATTGGTCCAATTAGGCAACACAGGCCCCATAGGTGACACATGGCATTCATTAACAGATGCCACCTCAGCATGGATTAATACTATGGCAGATGATTAATGAAATAATTAAACAAGTGGCCCTATCAGATTGTGCCAAGTCAGATCAATTAAACCTAAACAGAGAGTTAACCAATCCATAGTTGGACTAATGGGCCAAGACTCAGCTACTTACACAAGGGGCCAATTTGTAAGGTTTATGAGTGTATAGCTCATACAAGCAATCATGCACCAGGCCCATGCGCAAATCCAAACAGAAATTTAAACCAAAGAGAAAAGGAGATGTGTACCTGGCTCATTTGTGTTGCGCCTCTGACAGTGGGCCCTAGTGTGTTGTGGACTCTGTGCGCCAAGCGCAGCTCCCTCTCTTTCTTCTCCTTCTCCCCTCCCTCTCTTCCTTCTTCTTCTCGATGAAGCCGATGGCGCCATTGGTGTCAATCAAGCTCTCCAAAGCTCACAACTTCAATTCCTTTCAGTTAGAGCTAGCCTATACATGAGAGAAGATGTGTGAATGATCAAAATTAAAAAATAACAAGTGAATAGGGTGATTGAGAGAGATGAACACCTCGGGTGATCAATGAGGCACTTCAATCCCTGCTTCAAAATCTAAAATTGATGATGCAAATCTCTTCTACTCACTTAGGCGACACTGTAGATGAAGAAATGAGCAGCAATTATGAGATGAATTGAAGTAATTGAGATGAGGTGATGAAATCGGGCAAAGGGAAAAAATTTAAAACCTTGCACTTTGAACTTGAATTGGCAATGCTTGTAGCTTCTATGCACTCACACGATGATGCTGAGGTGATGAAGATTGGCAATTGAATGAAGAAGTTATGGTTTGAATCAAAGCTTGAACTCGGGAGAGTGAATTAGAGCTTGAGAGATGAACTACAATGGCAGAGAGCAAAAGGGTGCTTTAGATGCATTGAGATGAGTATATATAGTATGTTGATATGATCTAGAAGGTTCTAGCAGTGGATGAGAAGTGAGAGGGGAGTCAAACATGGTCAACAGTCAAAGGATGGAGCTTTGGATTCGTTTGAATGGGGCCCACATCATAACAGAAAGTGAAAACCATGTTCATAGGCCAAGACAACTCAATTGTTGGTGTATGGATGGTGTATGGCCTTAATCCCCTAATACACCCTTTAATTGCCTATATAAGCCTCTAATCCATGAAGGCAAAGAGGACAGAAGGCAAGAAAGAGAGAAGAAACACTTTAGAGATCGAATACAGAGTTCAGAGAGAGAAAGAACAAGTTGGAAGCAAGAGATAAGAAAAGAAGATTGATATAATCGATTGATCTCAGTTTTAACTTGAGAACTCGATCCATTTCATTTTAATTACCCAATTATAGGTGAGTTCTAAGCTCTAGTTTATATCAATTCAAAGTTTACAAGTTCAATCCTTGAGATATTGGAGATCAGAGATGTTACTGTAACTAAATTCTTTGAATAACAGTGTATCAGTATTATCGTTTTGAATTTCATCAATTTTCTTCGGTTCCTTTTTATTTCTTCTCTTTTATTTTGAGATTTAGAAGCTTAGATTGCATAAACCTATCGATTTCTTTGTTGAATTTTGTTTAAAGATCAAGAATTGAGACTGTTATATCGATTGATCTCAGTATATACTTGAGAACTCGATACCAGTCAGTTTCTTTCAATCATTCTCTCATTTAAATGCATGAATTGTATTGATTTTAGTTCATATTATATACATTGATGTCCTAGCAATATTTAAAGTCGATTGATCTCAGCTGGAAGCTTGAGAACTCGATGAATTTGTGATAAGCAGTATGGATATCGCGTTGTACCAGTTAAATCCGGTTCTAGACTTGAGATTAGAGAAAATTGCATGTATAATTGAATGCATTTCAGCTATAATTATTGTTATAGAGTTTATTGAGTGCATAAGTGACATTGAAAGTGAATGAATAATTGGAATTTTGAGTGAATCGCGATCGATATTGAGCGATACTGCACTGTACCAATTCTTATCAAATTATAATACGATTATCATTCAAATTAGATGTATAATATCAACTTGATTCCTATAGGCACGTGAGACGATGCATTATAAACTCTGAATTGTCAAAAACATTGTTAGAATTGGCTATAATACGTGATTACACCTTTGGTACCAAACTGTACCATTACATTTCGAATGGTATTTGGTAATGTGATGTATTGAGTCAATTTAAATTGCAATAATCATACTAATTCATGCTAGCATACATGAACGATGCAAATTGGGCATTCAATTGTACAAAACATTGATTAATATCTTTGAATTTGTAAGAATTGAGATTCGGTACCGAATGATACCAATTTGTTTCACCTGGCACTAGTGGATAGCATGATTCACCGTATAGATCCTCGATCAGACAACGTAGAACAACTCCCCATGATGAGACGATGCTAAGGCAGTTGTCCGATCGAAAAGAGGTGGTCTCAGTCGCCGGCGCCACCAGTAGCACGAATCTTGGAGCTTCCATTGATCGGGGAGTCAGAGGATCACAGCAACACGAATATTAATGCGCGCGTGTGAATCTTGAAGGGATCGGACGTTTACAATAAGTTATAGTTTAAATAAAAGTGATGAATGAATCTGGGGCTCTTATCTCATCTCAGAAACAGATCCAACGGCCCAAATAAGAATAAAGTTGAATAAAGATATGTGTTAATCTCAGTGCAGATCCAAAGGCCCAGATTAAGCCCAATAATCAATTAATAACAGAATATTAAAAATAGAGAGTAAATAAATCATTTGAAAATATTTCTAAACTCCAAATTAACTCAAATTTGTTTCTAAATTTTTTTTGTTTTTCATAGTATTTTTTTGTATAAGAATATTTCAGTTTTAAAAATATTATTACATAAAAACAATTTAAAAGCAAAAGACATTACATGCATTTGTATATTTGACTCAACTTTGACTTGTCATTTTAGCTATTATAAAAATTCTAAAAATTTAAATAAAATCTTAAATTATGATTGGATATATTTTACTGCTTTTCAAGTGATTTTTCATAAAATAATAATAATAATAATGATATCCAATAAGAAATAATAGAATAAATTCTATTCTTTAGTTATTATAAAAAGAGAATAAATAATAATGAAATTTATTAACAATAAATAAATATTATTTTAATCTTTTTCATAAAAAAAAATAATAATAATAAATAATAAATATACCTTACTTTATTTTAAAAATCAAAAATAAAAATATATAATAAAACAAATTACATTTCTTTTGGTTAAAAATCTAAAACTCAAATAAAGAATATACTAATAATATAATAAATATTATTATTTTCAGTTTAAAAATACTAATAACAATATAATAAGAATTAAATCATTCCTAATATTTTTGAGAATAAAATTCAATAAGGAAAATAATTATTGTAATAAAGAATATAATAAATTTGATTCTTTTAGCTATTATAAAAATTCTAAAATTCTAAATGATAAAAATAATAATAATAAAACAAAATCTTATTCAAAAAGGGCTAAAATTTAAATAAAAATCATTAAATTTATTTTCTATTATTTTTACAAATAATAAACAGGATAGGAAAAATAAAGGGTTTAAAACTCAAATAAAATCATAAAATTGATTTTCTATTATTGTTTTACAAATAATAAATAAAATAAAAGTAATAAAAAGCTTAAAATTCAAAATTATAAAATTGAATAAATGAAATAAAAATAAAATCCTACTTTTAAAAGTCTAGAATTCAAATAAAATTCATTTTCTATTAGTTTTCAACAAGTAATAAATCACTTTTCTTTTATTTTTCTATAAGTAACAAATAGAATAAAAGCGATAAGAATAAAAAAATCCTATTCTAAAAATCCTAAAATTCAAATAAAAATATAAAATTCATTCTCTATTATTTTTTCTATAAGTAATAAATAGAATAAAAGCAATAAAAAAAAATCCTATTCTAAAAATCTTAAAATTCAAATAAAAATATAAAAATTCATTTTCTATTATTTTTCTACAAAATAATAAATAGAATAAAAGTAAACAAAAGCCTAAAATTCAAATAAAATCACAAATAAAATAAAAATAATAATAATTCTTTTAGCTACTATAAATCCTAAAATCAAAATAAAAATAGCTAATTCATCTTTTATTTTGTAAATAATTTTTCTACAAAAATAAATAGAATTTAAAAATAATAAAAAATATAATAAAATCCTATTACTTTGGTTATTATAAAAATCCTAAAAGTTCAAATAAAATCATAAATAGTAACCAACTTATTTCCTATTATTTTTTGTAAGTAACTTTCTACAAAAATAAAATTTAAAAATAATAAAAATAAAATTCTATTACTTTAGCTATTATAAAATCCCAAAAATCTAAATAAAAATTCTGAATAATAGCTAACTCATTTTCTATTATTTTTGTAAGTAATCTTCTACAGAAATAAATAGAGTTCAAAAATAAAGATAAAATATGGTCACAAAATATGCTCACAAGGGGTGTAATAAAGTGTAATAAAATATGCTCACAAAATATGCTCACAAAATATGCTCACAAAATATGCTCAGAAATAAATAGAGTTCAATAAAGTGTAATAATTTTTTTTACATTTTAGAGGTGACTAAATATGCTCACAAGGGGTGTAGAGTAATACAGTGATCTTGCACAAGTAATGCAACATTCAAGACAATTAGTCGGGACAAGAACATCTTGACGTTCGTTGAAGAATGACCAAGACTGCGACATCAACATGAAGAAATATGTCGACTTTAAGAGAGAAGAACATTACGATGTCCGAAAGAAGTGACATCTTAATGACTCGGTGTCATGAACAAGTAATTCATGACTAGTTGAGTTAGTAAGACTGAACTCATCCGTTGATAAGTTTGTCTTCTAATTCATCTCCCGAGATTGTGAGATTGAATCGTTCTGTAGTTGATTAATCCACAAAACAGTGAATGTGAACCGTTTTGTAGTTGGTTCTTTCACTGACATACGCCTCAATGTTAAACTGGCTTAGTGCTTCATGTTTGACTTTATGTGCAGTTGTATTCATAAGTTTATGAATCAGCTTAGTGCTTAAAATTCATGATCTAGAAGATCAGTGAGAAGAAATACGTGAGCCAAATCCACCCGTCTCCTGATTCACCAACCTCAAGATCAACCGGCTAAGTGCTTCGAGTTGTATTTTGTGTGATTGATCGTTGACTAGTGAAGTTTAAACCGTTCTGTAGTTGGTTTATCTTCTAAGTCAACTAAGGTCGAGTCGTTCTGTAGTTAACTCACCTTTCATCCCTCCGTGAAGGTCAGTCTCATCTGTTGATAAGTTTACCTCCTGGAGCGGTAAAGATTGAACTGATCTGTAGTAAGTTCATCTTTTCATCATCCCATCTCACTGGACTGACCTATTGGTAAGTCCTGGGTGCTTCAGTGATCTCAATCACCGAAGCACATGACCACTTGACCATCATTTAACTATACTATTTGCTTCTCCCTTTTAAAGATCCAGAGGTGCCTCAAGGTTAACAGCCCAGGGTAATTAATGGTGGGGGCTGGCGCCCACCGGAATCTACAAGAACTCACAATCACTAAAAACCCCCTAAATGTGCATTCAAATTGGTCTAAACGGTAGAATCAACCGGCGTTAAACAAATGCACGCTTGGGAGGGATCTCCGTGTCCTTCTTCCGCATCCCATCGCCAACAACCCGTAAGGTGGTGCAGAGCGCGCGAAAAAGGGTTGCACATATACACTTATATTCTGTACTCGATCGAAAACAATTTGAGAAATTATTTTAATTATTGAATTATCGGTTTGCAAATCTTTTCTTCTTCATGTTAATTGTTTATATATCATTTTATATCTATTCAATATACAATATCTAAATTAAAAATAATAACAAACTTTTTAATCCTAAATAAATTGAGGTAAATTAGAAATAAAACTCAATTCAGTTAACACATACAAAATATGAATAGAAAAATCTTTATGAATATTTAAAAATTAAATAGTTAACTCTCATTTTTACTCAAACAAAAAAAATCCGCTGAAGTAAATAACTTATTCTCCAATTGGGGAGCTATGTGTACACTGAAAATTTTTTTGGTCAGACTATCTCGGCGCTAGGGCTGCGGGATCCAAATCTGCTATTATTTTGGGTTTGTTTGGCACACCATGGAATAGCAAAAAGTAGGAATATAATTGCTATTCCGACGAAATAATTTGCCAAACGAATTTTAGACTAAGTAGAAGAGTGCGGAATAGTGCTAATCCCAGGTATACCAACTTATAGGTGGAATACGGATTAGCTCTAAATCGGAATAGCGATTATTGTTTGATTATATTATATTATATTATTATATTATGATTATTATTAAGATTTAGTATTATTATATTTATGATTATATTAATATTATGATTATTATTTATTATTATTATTATCAATATATTATTATTATTAAATTATTATTATCATTATTGTTATTATATTATCGTTACTATTAGTATTATTATATTATTTATTATTATTATAAATATCATTTTAATATTATATTATTATATTATGAATATAAATATAATTATTTTATTATTATATTATTATGATCAAGATTATTTATTATTATATTATTATGATCAAGATTATTTATTATTATATTATAATGATTATGATTATGATTATTATTACTTATTATTATTTTATTATGTTATATTATATTATTATATGTTGATTATAGTTATGATTAATTTATTATTATAATTATAATTATTTATAATTATGATTATGATTATGATTATATTTTTATTATTATATTATTATGATTATGATTATGGTTATATTATTATAATTATGACTATAATTATTATTATCATGATTATGATTATGATTATTATATTAGGATTATATTATGATTATATTATTAAAATTATGATTACTTATTATTATTATATTATTATAATTATGATTGTAATTATAATTTTTTATTATTATATTACTATATTATGATTATGTTTATATTTTTATTATATTACTATTATAATATTATTATTTATTATGATTATTTTTATTATTTTATTATTATTATTATCTTACTATTATGATTATTATTTTAGTATTATTATTATTATCATCATCATTATTAGTATCATAATTATTCATATTTTAACTATTCTCGAGTAACAACTGCCAAACGATATTTTCGCTCTTCCGAATAGTCAAGAATACCATTCTTCTACCACTCTTCCAAAAAAACATATGCTGAGATTTGTTTGTTATACTTTGTGTCTGTACCAGAGTAGGTGACTCAATCCATAAGTGAGAGAGATATTGTGCTTCTTTCATATTTGGGAATTTAAACATTTGTGTGTAGATTATTTGTGAGACTGTCAGGGAGTTAAAGATAAACATATTCCATGACCTTTTTACATGACGCAACAAACAAAATTCAGAACTTCAGTGCTCAATTTCACTATGTTTTTCTTTTTTGTTTATTTTTTTTTCAGATTGGATTTTTTGGACTATGAAGTAGTCAGATCCTTCTACGTTTTAGCAAGTAGATGGATTCTTTATGCGCTCCGGCATAACACTCAGATTCTATCTGTTCCAATTTCCGAAGAGCATTTGCCGAAAATTCTGGAACCTGTTTTTAATAACAAGAATTTGAGAGATCTTTCACTCAAAATTTATCCAGAAGATGAACTGGGGTGTGTTGGTATTTCTCCCAGGGCTGTAAGCCTTCCCAGGCTGACGAGGTTATGTCTTCTCAATGTGCATCTATCTGATGCATCTATGAATAAGATCTTAAATGGTTGTCCCCAGATCAATGAGTTGAAGTTAGATAATTGCTTGTTTGATATCATACAGCTCAAATCTGATACTCTAAAAGTTTTGAGTATTGAGTGTAATTCCTGGATGGTGCCTGAGAAGCGAATCATTTTACTGAACATTCCCAACCTCATAAACTTATATATATCCCAAGAGGGCACTGCATTGCGAGATCTCTCTGTGGAACACATGCCGCTCATTCAAGACGCAGAAATTGACCTACGGAGTGATTCACTAGATCCACCGAGACTGTTTAGATCTGGTCAAGGAAGCATTTTGGGTGCATTTTCTATGGTTCACAATCTTCACTTAGATGGACCAACGACTCAGGTATATGATTTTCTCCGACTTCAATTATTTTTTGGTGTCGTTACCAAGTTACAAATAACACACATCACTATACATTGTCTTATTTTCTAGCTTTGTTGTCCAGCTTTAAATATCCTTCCAGGTTTATATGGTTTAAATACCCTTCTATGTATATGGTTATGAATTTTCATCCTTCCAAGAGGCCATGGCCTTAGCTTGATTTTGGTCGAAAATACCGGATCCATCATACTCGATGCAACAAGGTGATTCAGATGGTTGCGCATTCATCAGTACCAGTTCTACCAGTACCAATCACTATAAAACTTTTAGCCAAAATACCCTGTATTGAAAACAACTATTCCTTATTTGAACTCTCAATAAGCATTTCTTTTTGGAATGCAGTTTTTGCTCGCAAGGGAGTTGGGAACATGCCCCATGTTTCAACATTTGAAGTACTTGCATCTTGGGGATTTTTGTATGAACTGTAATTATGCATTGCTACTAGGCTTGTTGTGCCATTGCCCTGGTTTAGTGACCCTCAAACTCACATTTTCTAGTTTCTGTAAGGTAATAGACTGATAATATTCGTTTTAAGTTCAACACAGTAGACATTCTAGTGTTTATGAGAGCGCAATACACACTTCTTCTCCCAACAGTATCAAACTGTGGCAGTTTTCTACAAGGATCCACTTCAGAGATAGCAGCATTGGCTGAATTTTTGTTCTAGAGTGATTAGGAGAAAATGTTAGAAATCAATTTGTCTCTGTTATTTTGCTGCTTAAAATTTATAAAAGATCATATAATTGTGTGTGTAGCCCCCAACTATTTTTTCTAAATTCTATAAATTGTATTGTTGTTTGGCAATTCACCAACTAAGAAAAAATATATACAATGTTTGGCTCTTGTCTATCTTCTTGCCAGAAACACACTGGGGGCAGGAATGCTCCCCAGGGTTTTACAGTTCAATGCGACAAATTGAGGAGGATTGAGTTTGAATTCGAGGACGTTGATGAACTTAAGCAGTTGCAGAAGATACTTAAATCAAACGGGATGGAGAATGTGGAGATGGTAATGCGCTAAGTGTTGTGCATTTTAAAATTGTGCATAATGAATTAGCACAGTGAAAATGCTTATTTTGAAAAAAAAAATCTTTTTGCATTCATGTTACCAAACTTTCAGTTCTGGAAAGAATGTTCTCATTGCCGTGGTATGTTTTTTGAAGTGATTCTTCTGTTTTGTTACGTTGATTCCAAAGTATCTAGCTCTGTGATATATTCATTTTGTGATAACTGCTATGTGATAATTTTTGGGTTCCAACAGAAGTTACTTTGAATGGCTTCTATGTTGTTTAGTTGCTTTCAGTTTTTGCTGGATGCCTTTTCAAAAGGGGCTTATATTAGTAGCTCATTTGGTTGGCCTGGACCTGTAAGGATAATGGATCATGTGCCAGTCACTACCATTGAATAATAGCAAAATAGGCCCGACAAAATGATTTTTTTTTAATAAAATTTGTTTGCGTCGAATTTGTTTAAGTCTGTTTGTCGGCTGATTTTAAGATGAACTATTTGAGGTTTGAGGTCTGTAATGTAAATAACTCATGAGCAGGCTGAGATTATCACATGGACATGTTAGAACTGTTGAAAGAAATTATTTTTTGCTCAAAATAAATATTATACAAATTACAAATGATAACTATAGTACCAAAAGCACCGGTACATTTTGAGTCGTTAGCAACTGCTGATAATTTTTTTAAGAGAAATATAAGAATTTAGCTTATAAATTTTATTTTATATTTATGAAGGTTTTAACTTATGACCTTTTAGATATTATTCTAGTTAGTTATGGACCAATCGCTAATATTTGACTTTTGATCTTCTTTTTCTCTATTTCGTGTTTATTATGTCAGTCCTAATGAGACATGGTCGGTCATATACTAATATCGACCTGTTCTTTACAGACAAGTTACCAAATGTAAATATTCATCCAGCTAAATCTATATCTGAAAAAAAAAACATTCTCGGGAGCTATATATTTTGGAAAAGTAAATGGTTCGGGAGTAAAACATTATCATCATTATCTTAATTGTTAACAAAATAATGAATTATGCACATATATGAGATGAATTTCATAATTGTTAATAAAATATGGTTATATTATTAAACAAATAATTTGTATATTTATATCTATACTATATTATATACTATATTATAAAGAGTGTATCAACTGGATGAATCCAGTAATGTTCAGCCGTTTCAGTTTTTTTGTAATGACTATAATACCCTTTTAATAAATTAACGGCATGAATTATCTAAAATTTATAAAATTATGGCTAAGAATTACCCAAATCAAAATTCCTTTCCTCTCCATTTTGTTCAATATTTTTTCCAAACCGCACACCTCCGTCCCATCCGGCGCTCTCCCCCGATAAAAACGAATTGCATCTCCTCTCGCTAAGAAAACCTCCCCTCAACCCTCCCTATTCCTCTATTTTCGGCGCCTCTTCTCAACTCTAACCTTCGCTCCCCATTTTTCGTTCTTTTCTTTTCACTAGTTGCATCCCTCTTCGTCTCTCTAGATCCAAATTGCCATGGCCAAGCTCAAGAGCTCCTCTTTGTGCTCTTTGTGTTTCTTTTTGTGTCCTTTCTTCTCCTCTTTGTGCTACTCCCGCCCCTTTCTTCTCCTCTGTATGCTCCTCCCATTGTCATGCACTGAAATAAAGAACCTAGAAATCATGAGTGATTTGCGTGGCTCCATCCTCTTTGAGAAATTTGGGTTCAGTCACCGCGAAACAGTCAATCACCCTTGTCAGATGCCTCTTTCTCTTTCGCGGATCCTTCTATCTCGGTTTCTTCCTCTTATCTGATGAATCTCTCTTTTAGGCGATCTATGAAGCTCAGAACAACGCTTCGATTGACAACTTCCTGAGCCTGAACCCTAGCTGCATGTTGTTGTCCATATGTAAACATGCAGTTTTTAATATTAATAATTATTAATAAATTAATATTCAAAAATATTGGCAAGTCAGGAAAATCCTCCTCCACCGGACATTATTTTGGCATTTGGGAAGGATTTGCTTAACGACTTGGATGACTGAGTTTAATTTTATGGGTGGACACTATCGAAGAGTTGACGAAATTTCGACGCCAACGAGGGAGTTTCGCTACAACCTATCCTTCTGCGGTTCACTCTTTTGTAGTTATGGTGATGTTTTAAGAAGCTATATATTTCTCTTGGTCATTTAAAAATGATTATTATTTAAATGTGCATAAAGCAACATTGTTTATGGCCGGGATCATGATAATGTACTAATAATTTTATAATTATATTTATTTTTTCCCTCAGTTTGGGTCCATGTCCAAAATTACATTAATATATATTTTTTGAATTTTGTTCAAAGCATTAATGATATTACTCAAAGACGTGAATTAAATATTATGAAGAAATTTTGCTCATTTATCATATATGTGCGCCATTTTATATCATGCCATTGTGACACTTTGATGTTGTCTCATTACTGAAATTAATTAATTAATTTTTTTTAATTGTGAATTTGGCTCTTTAATTTGCGCAAGAATTCTGTTTTTGGACTTTATAGAAGCAATGCACCCATTGTAAAAGGGTTAGATTAATAGATATGTACAAGTTACGTCAGGTAACTTGGATCATTATTTTAAAAGGTGTTAATATAATTGGTGACCTCTAAACTTGACAATGTTTAAATAGTTTCATACCATAAAGTTTTCTGTCATGTCTTTCTCTCTCTCTCTTCTTGTTTTTGTTGTTGTTGTACCATTCCATTTACTTGATTTAATACTTCCATTTGTGTCAGGACATGACCGTTACATGCTCACATTTATTTTAGTATGGTACAATCTTTACTAGTGTGGTGTGAAATTTGACCGGTCAAAAAAATATTTTCACTTATTTTCTCATTAAAAGACTATTGACCAGGATATCGTATATAAAATTCTCACATTATTTTATTAATTAGGACATGATTTATAATATTCATACTATTTAATTATTGCATCATGTAATTTTGCCTTACGAAAGTTCATCATTATTTTATTTTATTTATTTGTTCTATTATTATTATTATTATTATTATTATTATTATTATTATTTTTATATTTCTTCCAGTTATAATCTGGGTCCATTGAATCTTAATTGAATAATGATGAGAAACTTTTATGGCACCTCTACGTTTTTCTTCTTATTATCTATCAGACTATTTGTATATATATATATATAGAGAAAGAGTAAAGATATCGTGAGCTTAAGCTCATGGAGGCCTTCCGTGAACTTAACTCAAAAAGTACAGCAAATCATCTCCAATTTTTAAATTATCATACTCATTAAATCTTTTATATGAAAATCTTGTGGGATGCAAAAATTGGAGTGTTTTGAGTTTTTTAAATCATGTTTTTTAATTTTTGAAAATTAGCTCTAAAAATAATAATAAAATATTTAATGTTTGAACATCATTTTTAAAAATTAAAAATGGTGACTTAAAAAGCTAGAAACACTCCAAATTTTTGCATCCCACAATATTTTCATATAAAAAATTTAATGAGCGTGATAAATTAAAATTTGAAAATGATTTGATGTACTTTTTAAGTTAAGATTACGGAAGGCCTCCGTGAGCTTAATCTCATGGTGTCTTTACACACACACTCTCTCTATATATATATTTTTTATGGTATGGCTCCACATTATTTTATATATATATATTTTTTTTTTGATGGTATGGCTCCACATTATTTTGTGTTGTTCTCAACTGGCATTATTCTGGCCAAACGAGGCCACATGAATTATTCACCTTATTTAATTGAAAGTCAAAATAAGAATATATTGATTTTATTTATTTATTTATTTTTAATGTTCAAAAGTCATCATTATTAATGAGTCATGAAATTAAACTATAGTTATATTCCGTAATAATTAATCATTGGATGTACTAAAATATCATCATCTTTCCATTTTAAAAAAAATACTGGACATAATCGGTAAGTATACATGTAACTATTAAAGCAATCAGATATATGGATTCAAAGAGAATTTTATAGGGGAAATAAAAATTTTATTTGGTTTGCATATGTTCATTTTCAGACCACGGATGTGAAGTCAAGTTTAGAATCAGGAAAAGATTCTTGTAGGGAGTAGGTTTACTATGATTCGATATTTCTACGAACCCATATTTAGATCATGACTCCTGCAAGCTCGCATTCATATTAGAGACATGATCATAGTGTGTTACAAGATAACAATGACAGGTCAAAGTAAATAATGTCTTATATTTCAAAATATTTCAAATTATACAAGACTCATTTTTTTTATTTTACTTTTAACATGAGCGGATTATCTTATAGTAACGATATTACTTGGTGGCCATCATTTTATTATTAAAGTTTTATTTGTATGCGTTTAGAACTCAGTAAAGTTAATTATGACTTTTAAAAATATTATGAAGGTTTTATATGATTAGAGAAACTATATGTGCGATTCTTTTTCGCGTGCTCCTCACCGCCGCTGTGGCGATGGGATGCGGAAGAAAGACACAGAGATCCCTTCCGACCACCGCTCCTCACCGTTCAGACCCATTGGGATGTACATTCAAGGGGTTTTTGTTAATTGGGGGTCATTTTAGATTTCGGTGGGCGCAAACCCCCACCGTTAATTACCCTGGGCTACTAATCTAGAGGCACCTCTGGATCTCAAAAGGGCGGAATAAATACTATAGCTAAATGATAATCAAGTGGTCGAGTGACCAAGTGCTTCGGTGATGGGTCACTAAAGTATTCTGGACTTACTAACTGATCAGTCTAGTGAGGCAGAAATAACAGAGGAAATGAACTTACTAACAGATCAGTTCTATCTTTGGGATACAATGTAAATTGAATCTACAAACAGATCGATTCAACTTACGTAGAGTTTTAGCAGACGAACTTACTATAGATTAGTTCGGGGTTTTTAGAAACAGGTGAAAATGAACTTACAAACAGATCGGTTCAAATTCAAAATAGATAACAGATGTAGATACAGATACGGATGAACTTACTACAGATCAGTTCATAAAAATAGACGACAGAGGTATAGATGAACTTACTACAGATCAGTTCATGAATGCAAATAAATAGATTATCAAAATTAAATCATGAACAGTTGATTGTTTATGACCTTGCTGTAAACTCTGTTGTCCAAAATGAGGGGGGAGAGTTTTTTGTTTATGGTCATGGTAGGACCGGAAAGACTTTCTTGTGGTATACAATTTTAACAAGAGTGCGTCTGGAGGGAGGTATAGCATTGGCGGTTGCTTCCTCTGGTATCGCTTCACTACTTTTGCCAGGAGGCCGCACAGCTCATTCCCGTTTTAAAATACCCCTCGAGTTAGATTTGAATTCAACTTGTGAGATAAAGAGAGGTACTAATCTAGCTCAATTAATTGAGCTCTGTTCACTAATCTTATGGGATGAGGCTCCAATGAACCATAGACATTGTTTCGAAACATTGGATTGGACATTACGTGATTTGATGGCTCCTTTGGACCAAAAATGTGCACATAAACCATTTGGGGGTAAAACCCTTATTTTGAGTGGAGATTTCAGGCAAACACTACCAGTTGTCACCGAAGGCGGAGGTGGTCGAGCACTAGATGCATGTATAATAAGGTCTAAGCTATGGAAACAATTCACAATTCTAAAGTTAACGATCAACATGCGCCTCACAAATAACTTGACCTCCTGTCAGGAAGAATTGAGAAAATTTGCAGATTGGATTTTGGCTGTGGGAGATGGCACTTTGCATTCCATAAAAGCAACAACAGACGAAGAAGAAGCTAGCTGGATTGTTATCCCACCAGATTTATTGGTTCAGAACACGGGTGATCCAATAAAATCTATGTGTAGAGAAATATATCATGATATCATACCAAATTTAGGGTGTCCAGATTATTTCAAGGATCGTGCTATTGTCACCCCTACAAATGAACAAGTAGATCTTATAAACCAACATATACTGAGATTGATACCATTCGGACCTCGTGTGTACCTTAGTTCAGATACAATTTGTAAAGGAACCAGTGAATCTCTAGATGTTGATGCCATGTATCCTCTGGAATTTCTGAATTCTTTGAAATTTAATGGTGTACCCAGAGGCGGATTTACTAAGGGTGAATGGGGGTCAATTGACCCTCATTCATTTTTAAAATTTCAATACTAATGTAGAATATTGTTATGATTTTTCATTAAAATGCTACACATATTTAAAAATTGACCTCCATATATTTTTTTAAATTTATATATAGTTGACCCCCATTCATTTCAAAATAAAAAATATTGTGTGTATAAATTGGAGGACTATTAATATTTATCATTTATTCTTCAAAAATTAAACTATGGTCTTATTTCTCTATCCTAACCTAAAAAAAATTCATGATAATTATTGTTAATACTATTATTTTAATTATTATATATTTTTTAATTATTATTATATTAAAAATATTATTATAATAAAAATTTTGACCCCCATCATTAAAGTTTCTGCATCCGCCCCCTGGGTGTACCCAACCATGAGCTCCACTTAAAAATTGGTTGTCCCATCATGCTTTTGAGAAATCTTGACCCCGCGGTAGGATTGTGCAATGGAACTAGACTCATCGTCACTAGATTAGCAAACCGTGTTATAGAAGCACAGATAATCACTGGAGCAAATATTGGTAACCGAGTGCAGGTACCACGGATTGTATTTAATGTTCGTGATAAACAACTGCCTTTTGTTCTCAAGCGTAAACAATTTCCTATAAGATTGTGTTTTGCTATGACCATCAATAAAAGTCAAGGTCAGACATTGCATCGTGTGGGTGTCTATCTGACTCGCCCTGTATTTAGCCATGGGCAATTGTACGTCGCCCTTTCAAGAGTTACATCAAAATCTGGGCTGCGTGTTCTTATAGATAATGAAGATGTTATGGATAATAATTATACAAAGAACATTGTTTATAAGGAAGTTTTCAAAGACTTGGTTTCTTATAGTTGACACATAAAATGGTATTCTACTGCTTTTCTTAACTCATGTAATTTTATTTTATTCTTCTCACATTTAGATACTATGCGCTGATATTTTCTTAAATTTACAGATGTCTTATCTCAAGATATCACAGCTGGAAAAAGGCATTGTTGCTCGGCCTCTGGTTGCACGAGCTTCTCGAATGTGGTTGGCTCGTAGTCCTGCTGACAAAGATCTTAACAATTATACTAGCCTAGAGATTGTCTTTGTAGACAAGGATGTGAGTATTAATTAATTATATATATGTGTGTTTTTTCCTTGTACAGTTGTATCAACAAAACTCAATGCTATTAGAATTGGTTGCGACTAATATTTTGCAAAAAAAAAAAAAAAAAAATAGGGGGACGCAATACAAGCAAGCAAAAAACAAAGGAATGCTCCTATATTCAGGAGTCAAATCACTGAAGGAAAAATATATTCATTAAGGATGTTTTCTCTTTCTATTCTGAAAGACAAGAAGTACCGTGCGACACCTTATGATAAATTCATAATTTTTTTCTCTTCAACTGAAATTAAGGAGATGTCTCAGGCTGATTTCCAAATTCCACAGCATAAATTTTATTTTTGCAAATATAGTGAGGTGCAATCACGTGCTGACATGAACCTCCAATTAACAGGTGGATATCTTCTAATTACAAGATTCTGTATACATTATTATAGCTGATTTTTCTTATAAAGAAATTAATTAATGTGTGAATATGCACCTTCAGCTACCTTATAATTCAACAATCTTTCTCATACATTATATCTTTTTCGCTATACAAATACAGACTTAATTGGTGCCATTACCTCAATCAGCCCAATGGAGCCAGCTTCTATTTTAAAACCAGGGTGAAGCATGAAGCGTGAAATTGAGATACAAGATGTCAGGTATATTTGTGCTATAGATATTTTTTCGCCTGCTTTTACCATGCATTGTAGATAACTCTTTTAAAAAGGTAGGCGAATAGCCTGCTTGGTTTTCATTAGATTAAAAGGAAATGAGTATAATATTTACAACAAATATATAGGAAAAGCCTATTTCGGTACAGGACAAACTGAAATAGGAAAATAAAAGATAAAAACAAAAAGAAAGAATAAATATAACACATGAAATGAGTATGGTAAAATTAAGCTAAGCTATATGAATATTGGCAGCCAACTAATCTAAGCAACGAAGACTTTATCTATTGCGTTAATAGATAAATTATTTGAATATTGGCAGCCAACTAATCTCACTTCTCAAAAAATATATTTCAGTGGTGAAAAGCTGAGTATTCTGCTCTGGGAAGGATATGGGTCAGCAATAGATGTTAACAAATATGCGGAACTAAGAAAGATACGCACTGTGATTGGAATTTTTGCAGGCATGATTGTAAAAAAGATGCAAGGTACGTATGCTCCAGTTATTGTCTGCATAATTTTGTTGCTTCAATTATTTTTTATAATATATCTATATTTTTTTCTATTTAAATTAATGCCTTTCCAAGCATTTTTTATGATAAATATATGTGATTTTTCAGGAGTAATAAACGCAAGGATAAAGAGAAAGAGGAACCTTCTTCTTCTGAAAATGAAGAACAAAATATAAGTGTGAAAAAGGTTCTTAAATTTGATGCAAAGTGAGTAGTATGTCTATATATTCAAATTCAACTGTTTTCAAATCAATTCTTATATTTATATCTCTCTCTATATATATATATATATATATTTACATTTCTTTATTTCCTCCTTAGTGTTCCCGTAGAACCAAGCTCTTCACCGGGAGAATAATCTCTCTGACCTGCCACACTGCACACTTCCAGCAAATGTAGATACTTCTCATTATTATTGTAGTTTGCTCTCAGCTTTTGTTCTATAATAATAATTTGATCTACATCTTCTATTTTAGTAGCAGGCTCGTGATATTATATTATGGACATCTAAGTTCTTATTTTGTACTCTTAACTAGCTATTTATGGATCAATTTGCGTCTATGTAATTGCCCTGAACTAGATATATGTGACTATGATAGTTATCACTGTATATTAAATAATATTTTCAATGATTGACATTTTGTATTAAATTTCACATTAAAGTTTACTCTTTGTCTCTATTTCGATTTATCCCGCAAACATATTGATCACTTGCTCTTATAAATATATTTTTGTAAAACTCTTTGCAAGTCGTTCCCCATAAATAAAATAACCCCGCCGCGAAGCGCGGTATCGACCCTAGTTTAATAAATTAGCATGTGTCATAGATGAAATATGGTGCGGCTAATAATTAATTAATACTTAGAGTTTAAATATTAGAAAATGATTAAAATCCATGTTTGCCCCTTCTATGAAATTTTGAACGAGATGTAGTGCGGTATGGTAGACAAGATATCGTATGGTCCCGAACACAATAAAACATTAACATATTTATACTTTAAAAAAATGTTCAATTAAAATTCATTGAGTTTATCTGAGTTTCTTTTATTTACTTCTTATTTTCATATAATTATATATATGTATTGTTTTTAATTATCAATGACACAATAGAATAATTAGACGTAAATAAATAAAATAATAATTAAAGAGTACATTAATTTATTTTGAAAATATTATAAATATTATAAATTATATGTTAATTATTTTTTTATTTCTAGATAAGTATAATTTATTAATAAATAAAATTAGTTATTTTGCTTCATTGTGATGATTATGTGTATTGTGAATTTTCTCTTGTCATAATGAAAATGAATTAGAATTTTATTGCTTATAATAAGCAACATACCACCTCTAAGTTCAGTAAACCTAACTTTACCAGACTAGTGTAAATAATAAATTGAGTACTGATCGATCTCGAACCATAGATTCTTAGGAGTTTCTCAACGAGCTCGTCGTTGAGCGGGTCGCACTAGATGAGACAGCTGATGCGGATGCATGACTCACTGGAGATTCTGCGGCATAGCGCGACGATCTCATTTTGTTACCGAGCCACTCTGATGTAGTTTTTGCTACCATATTTTGACTTCTCTAGTCTACACATGTGCATATCATGTTATAGAATTGCCTACATTCATTCCACAAACAAGTACTAGGCATTACATTAGCACACTGTTAATTGAGATAACTTAGATTAAGAACATAAAAACCATAAACACCCTAATAAATAAATATTTATTAAATAGATTTAAAATATAATATAATAAACACAATAGTTATCAAATTAATAGGGTTTTAAAAATGCTAGTAACTAAGGAGATAATTTAAAAGTTCATCGACTAAACTATGGTAAGGGGAGAGTGATGTCGAGTCAGTTGGTCTAGGTCGGCGTATCTTCGAGATGATGGTAGTAATACGTTGCACCTAAGTTTGATGCTGGTGGTTGCTCCATATAATCACCTTTATGAAACCCCATTTATTTGATCGGTCACTGATGTCATCACTTGATGATTTTGGGGTCTAACATTTATATTTTTTTTCCATCTCCCTCTGTTCTGTTGTACTTATATTCATTTTCTGTGAACAATAGTTAGGGTTTGACTGTATTGTAAGGCGTACCATTCTTTTTATGACCATGAAGCTATACCAGCTAATCCTCTAACATCATCGTCAACTCTTGGTACCGGGCGGCGAGCCATGCACCGCCCATGAGGTGTCCTGATTTAATACTTGCACATGGATGGCCTATCTTTTTTCATATTGTTAGACATATGGCAAGTCGCCATTTTATTTATTCATTTATTTAGGAAAAAATCTCAAAATGCCACCATAAAATATCTAATTTGTCAAAATGCCACTCCAAAATCAACTCTTGCTATAATACTACTCTAAACTAAGTTTATTTGTCTAAATGCCACTCACACTATATTCTTATGCATTTTTATACTGAAATTTAAATTGTATTTTTGTATTTCCAAATATACCCTTCCTACCCTCCCTTCACACTGTATTCTTGTCCCAACAGAGTTCCAACCTTCGCTCTTCTCTCTCTCATACACAAGCTCGCAAATTGAAAATATAAGGCAACACAACCCCAAAAAAGAAAAGGAAAATTGAATGCTGCATTGGTTTTGGACTTTTGATACCAGTACTAATGTCTATTCTTTCCAGTTGTGCAATTTCAACATTAATTTCAGCATCAATTTTGAGTCAATTGAGCTCTCTAACCTACAATCATTTCCTTCCTCTTAAGATATTTCTGTAATTGAAAAAAAATCATTCATAACTACACAGTGAAATATTTTAGAAAATATTAAACATACAGACTCAATTTTTCATCTCAAACCTGATTTGCAATTCTGATACAATTTCATTTTTTCTGTATCGATTTCTCCAATTGCAAGCTTATCTAGCTTCTCCTTGATCACAACAACCTATTTAAAGCACTTCTCTAATGAATTAAACATTCCAATATAGTTTTTGAACACCTCAGTTTTGGGTCCGATCGGTGAAATGGTGGCCCCAGTACTGGGAGGTTGGAGATACTGGTTTAAAGCTTTATATATCATCGTATAGGTTTCTAGATGCTTTCTGAAGCGTTAATTGGGATGTTTGAGTTCCATATCGCTTCAACTAACTTTTGACCGAGCCAACTTCACTTCCAATGCGAGCACAACATAGGACATCACTTGGCAAATAGATTGTTATCCTAATCTCTCCTTTGAACAAGCTTTCTAATGGGATAAGGGTTGGGACTATCTCGACTTGATCATGATGTTTCCGTTTTCAAGTTGTTGTCACGACAAAAAGAAGTTGGGAAAAAGAAGGCCTGGTCGAGAGAGAGGGAAAACTTTGAATTAATTTATGTCTAATGGGGGTATTTTAGTGTTTATCAAAAAATAAATTAGTTTTGAACAATTTATTCAAAATTAGTGGCATTTAGACAAATAAACTTAATTTAGAGTGGCATTATAACAAGAGTTGATTTTGGAGTGGTATTTTGACAAATTAGATATTTTATGGAGGCATTTTGACAATTTCCCCTTTATTTATGTTAAATATTAGTAAGGGACCAAACAAGATCAATAAACTGTTTCAACATATAGGCGTAACTATAGATCTCACTTCAAACAAACTTTTCTTTAAAAAATTTTGATCCCTTTGAGTCATATTTATATGTGTGTTTGGGGGGATTTATCTCTCGTACCTATATTATTATAATACTCCAGATATATTTTTATTTCTTTGATAAGAAATTATGACATTCATGTAAGGCGTTCATACAATCCTTCCAACATTCCCATTTATACTAATACTCATGAAATAACCTAATCAATTTAAAAATTTTAAGTTAAAGTGTAATGTGATTCTATGTTAAAGCAAATTAAATGAGTTTTTAAGTCTAAGTCTAGAAATATTCCATATCTCGGTGGCTGGATCAAAAACTGCACTGATTTATCATTCAGGTTCTATATTGGTTATGGGATTTAGGTTCGGAGCAAGACTATTGACAGTGAGAATTGAAGGTAGTCAAGTCCATGATGTCCATGCTCTTAATGGTTATGATAGTCAAGAGATTGTAGTTTGATTTGATGGCACTTTGACCCATGTCTTACCTGTTCTTTTTATTTATTATTCCATATATGCTTCTGTGTTCTTTCCCGATTATGGTTGTATCCAAGATCTTTATGACTATTTATATAGCATGTATTATGGACTTTAATTATTTTTGTTGAGACTAGTACAGTGCCCGCGCCATGCTGCGAGTCTCTTTAAAACTATAAATAATAATAATTAAATTAGATCTTAATATCTACATAAAATTTATAAATTCACCACAATATAAGAAAAATACATAAAACAAAAGGTTGTTGCCTTGATTCATTAAACTACAAAGATCATCTTCAATCCTACCACGTTTACCATTGATATACGGTCGTTAATTTAAGCATGCAGATACCTATACTTCGACAACATAGAAGAATTAAAAGAAAACTTGTGATGGAAAAATAGAACAAAACTTTCTACATGAGAATCTAATAAATTAATCTCAAGCAAAACTTGAGCATCTGTTCAACTTGTTGAAACAACCAAAATTGTCATTGAATCCCTAGAATACTGCTCTCAAGTTTTCTGCTTAAAAACAATTACCAGGTCTTTTTAATGTTTCTTCTCTTGAAAGATTGCGATAGCAAAGCGACTAATCTTGAAGTGGTAGAAATTGCATGTCGGGACTACTACATACATCATTAAAATAAAAAATGTTATAATAGATAACACAATTGATCTTTACTTGTACATGAACTATGTATATGTTATAACATTTTGTGATAATTTGGGACCAATTTATCCGCAACTTACAATAAAAGAAATGTTTGAAATTCCAAGGACATGAAATTAATCCAAAACCAAATTGTAATGCTTTCCAATAGAAAGCAAAGACAAAAAAAAGAGAGAGTTAAAGATGTACTTACCTTTCAGGATCAAGGGTTAGCATATTCTCAAGCTAATTCAGTGCATACCAGTATTAACATCCAAAGATGGGAAAAAAAAATTAAAGATTCATGCATATACTAACAAAAATTATGCAAGATTAATCGCAAATTATGTGTCAGCTTTTTGTTGAAGACAGAAAATATATGGAGAAATATTGTCGAAAAAATAATAAATTTTTGACAAAAAGTAGAATTAAATAAAAAACGTTGAAATGAGAAAATGACATTTTAAATGTTTTCAAGGACACTTTTGTAACATTTAAATGTTTTCAAGGACCAAGCTACACAATCACAGGTTGAACTTACAATACAAAGTTTTCAGCCTCCAACACTATCGGCTCTCCATTTGAATACTTGAAGTTCAAATTTCACTATGTCAAGCATGAGTTGAAACATAATTATTCATTAAATCTCACCAGTTATAAAGAAATCTTTGCAAGATCTGTTTTATAATATTTTTTTAATGTCCAAATTGTAACTAAGATCTTGCTTGACCAAATTGCAATTGTACACTACAGATAGCTGAAATCATAAGAAAAATGGAATCAGAATCTAACAATTCAATAAAATCTGGTTGTCTGCATGGTGCCTACTTAAGAAACATGCAATGTCAATTGCAACTGTTTCTTCAATTTCTTATTTTACTCTCTTTTTCCTGATTTTATCAGTGACAACTATTCAATTGAATTTGATTCTTGCTTGATATTCCTACTGTGCGACCTTGAAATTCATTCAAGGGTGTTATATGTAAGAACTCTTTTGTAACATTTTAAAATTTTTAAGATTCTATTTAATATAGTGGACTGCCTATACAAAAAAAAATGGTTAAGCCATCAGTTCAATATGATGACATTCTAAATAGAAATTAATGAAGGATCCTATTTCAAATTGAAAAAGTGAAGAAAAAAAATAATGATGGTACCTGCTTGAAAAGAAAAGTAAAAGAGAAGTACCTGGTTGGACTGGATTGTATAATTGTTTATGTCTGTATATACCGTTGACACCACTTACTAATCGAACAAGATCCAAAAATTAAAGTATATATTTTCTAGCAATTGAAGTAATTAGTAAGTAATATTTAGCTGATATCACAACAATTGAGGCACAGGTCTTGCTGCACGGTCCCAAGAGGGAGCACATTTAAAAAAAAAAACAATACTTATACAATCATATGTACAATTTCAAGCTTATACTATCTTTCATTCATCATGCATATCAAGAATAATTTTTTATATCCCTTAGAAATCGGGGGATATCTACAAACCACTCGGTTTCCCTATTTTTCATGAAAAATTTCTAATAATTTTAATCCAAATACTCAATTGTTAGTCACTCATCAAGAGAAAAATGATCAGGTTGGCTTTTGAAATGTACAATTAGTGAAACTAAAAGAGAAAAACTTTTATGAAATATTGATACATCCCAAATGGTAATAGCTATGTCCATTTTGCTCTGACATAAAAAATGATAAACAATGAAAATGATACCATAGAAGATCATAGATATATAAGTTAGAAAGCTAAACGAGATAATAGTTGTGTTCATTTTGCTCTGACAAACAAACCCATATGTGTAAGTTAGAAAGCTAAACAGGATATCAATGAAATCTCATTTGCATTCTGCAAATAAAAATTTATTTTCATTTTTGTCAACAATTAGTATGATACTGACATTATTATCTGAAGGATCAGACCCCAGCTTAGGACAACGGATGAGAGCAAAACTGTTGTTTTCTTTTGAAAGCTATTGTCATTTTCTCTCCCAAGAAAGACATTACTTAAAGCGTCCTTGGAGAACAAAGATTGGTGAATTATGGCAATAACCTGGAATCAATGAAAATGATAATAATTAAAATTAAATAAAAATTTTGTTATCTAATCTCGATGGCTAAGCAAACTAAATAATTAATTGAACTATTGTTGATGATACTTTAGGACATAATGAATTTGTGACCAAACACAATATTTTCTCGAAGAGGTCGATTGTGACATAAATATTACTTATCTTGAAAAAGATATATTCCTACGGATAAATGAATAGTAATTTTAATTTTGGTGTCTTTCCATATATCTCGGTGAAATGAAATTTAATAAAAATAAAAGGCACTCATATTTTTTTACAAAATTAGACAAATTACTACCTTTGATAACTAAAGAAAATAATAAGGACAATAGATTTACCTCGACATACCTATGTTCACTTGTTTCTCAATAATAGTGTCCATGTTTTTGCCAAAGACAATCAAGAAAATTAGACACAACAGTGTAGATAATTGCATAACAAGTAAGATCATCGTAATTATAAAATTGTGTTGCACCTTTCAAGAAAACACCACGATATATCTCATTTTTTCTACGCTATTTGACCGAGTTTTACATTTCTAAACATCTGACCGTCACAAGTGCACAAGCATTTGAATGAGAGCTCATATGTAAAGTACATTTGTTTGTACCAAATCAGTTGTTGTATGATAATTCTAAGTTAAAGTCACTAAAAGAAAACTTATTTTTAACAAAAAAAATACAAACCTCGGATCGTGAAGCAACTAACAGTACACACAAATAAAAAAAGTGAGCATCCATATATTATATGAAAATAACTATTCAGATAGTGGAGAAAGCATACTGGTAGCGACTTTTAGCATTTTCCAAGCAGCACCTGCCTTAATTAAAATGGAAATAAGATATACATTAAATCATTTAATCTTGTCCTTGAGTGATACAAAATTTACAACTAAACCGAGAATGACTAAAGTACAAAATATTTGAGCGGTGACTTCATTTAAGGTGCTAGTCAAATATCAAATTTATCACAAAATATGAAAAAGGGAAAGGAAATAGAAAAAAAAAACTTTCACTGAACGAAAATCAACATCAAAATGTAACTCCTCGATGAAGTACTGACATATTTCACTCCTTTGGACCGCCGAAAGGTGCAACAGTGCCTTTTCTCATCCTTGATTCCTTTGATTGTTTCAGCCATATCAACTTCCCCTCGTCCAAAATCTTAGCTACGACTAAATAAATTAAGCACAAACAAGCAAAATCTGAAATCACATCTTAGAACTCAAATCAATGGTGTAGAAAACATCTACTAAGATGAACTAAAGTGAAAGGTGAGCAAGATAAACTTTTGACCTCTCAAAGCCAAGGAGATCAATATCCCACCGAACTGACCCTTTCTGGAATATAATTTGGTATGCATTTAAGCAAACACAAGTCAATCATTTTCAACACATGGAGAAAAACAAAAATGACAACAAAAGATTAAACCTTGGCTTAAATTTGTCATATGCATGACCTAGAGAGCAAGTGACTGAACATAATTCACCAGGAACCAGTAGCCGTACAACCATTTCTATGTATGATATATGAATTAAGGATTGTCATTTCTTTATTTTCAAGCTTTTCTAAAGAGAGACCATATATATCTCCCATGATCTTTTCTCGTACCAATCTCCATGTAGCCACACTTGATTAATAATCAACCAGTTTATGTAATTGAACAATCTTCCAATCTTCAGTGATTTCTTTTGATCATGCTGTAGCTATTAAAGAATCATTATCCAACTGTTCTATCTGGTACATAAATAACATAATGAAATTGAACCTGAATATAGAAAGAAAAATTATTGGAGATAGGAGCGGAGGCCTTGGAGCAGGTGGAGGCATCAGCGGAGGCATTACAGTTCTTGGCCAAGCGAAGCCCTTGTGTTAGGTCCACGTTGAAGCTCTTAAGCAATTCCTCGTTGTTTAAGAGATTGCACAGGCATTCGGTATGATTGACCGTCACGCTTCTCAACGGCTCGCAACAAGTCTCCAGCGGCGTCGTTGTCCAGTTCAAATAGCTGACGCAAGTAGTGAGACTCGACACGCACAGGGGCAAGCCACTGGTGCTCTGGGCACTCGCTGATGTAGTGATCAAGGCGGAGACAGCGACGAGGATAGCTAGGGTTCTCGGATCGAACCAGAGGGGGATGCGAGGAAAAAATTAAGAGGAAATGAAAACCAAAGGGGGATGCGAAGAAAAAACTAAGCTAGGGTTCTCAGATCGACAAGGAGCGCTAGTCGTGACTTTTTTCTTTGGAAATGAAAAAAGAGAGTCGTGCGCTTCGGAGACCGGAACGGGTTACATTAAAAGTTGGGATAAAATGGACGGGCATGAGTTTTTTAGCTTTTCCGATTTTTAATCTAACGGTTTATATTTAATTTTAAAGACAGATAACACTTTCAGATAAGGATTAATGAATGGTTTATAACTTGATGAGACTTACGTGTATGCATGTCTCCATTTATACGTGGTGACTATCATGTCCTGTACTATACCTATTGGTTCAGGGTGTGACAACTAAAGTGATATCAGAGTACAATCATAAATTATTGGACATGCTTGAGAATTAATTATAATGCAAATCATTCAATTATGCCGACAAACTAGGTATGAGCGTGGGTAGGTCTAGGGAATCATCAATACAAAAGCACTTCTCGTCTATTTCTTTCACTATAGTGACACCATCCGTATGCAATAACGTTATAGCTTTTATTAAGTCTCGCTTGTTTTGCCCTTGTGAAATTCCTATTTTCTTATGATTGATCTATTGTTCTCGTACTCTCAGTGACTGATGGATGAGGCACCGCGGGGCAGACGCCCTGGACGTCCTCCCGACCGAGGTCGTGGCAGAAGGCACGGGCGCGATGAGGAGGTTCAGGAGTTAGACAGTGTAGACGAACATCAGCCGTCAGGTGACAGAGACTTACCACCACCACCACAGGGTATGCCACATGGAGCGGCACCTTAGGCTTTTGATGTGGATCGGTTCATGCAGCAGCATATGGCCGGGTTGACTCAGTTGCTCAGCCACCACTAGATCCATTTGTGACAGCCCACCGCGAGTTCCTCCATCAGCAAACTCCTAGGTATGATGGTTAGGGAGGGTATGACAGTCGAGGAGTGGCTTACGACAGTTCATCAGACGTTTCAACTTACACGCATTTTAGAGGAGCACATAACCGAGCTCACAACCACTCTTTTGGACCGTGATACTCGTCATCGGTGGGACTGCTAGCATGCCTTATATTTGGATGGAGGAGCTCGTATACCATGGATTCTGTTCATCGATGCCTTCCGTTTGAGGTTCATGGGAGCGACGATGCGGGCCACCCTTCGTCGCCGCTTTGAGGCTCTCACCCAGGACCGTACTACCGTGCGACAGTACAGAGAGGCATTCATTCGACTATCTCATTATGTTCCGGAGATGATCGCTGATCCCGAGAGCCGACACAAGAGGTTTATTCAGGGACTTGACCCAGACTTAGCGTGCTTCGTCAATATCTATCTGGGTACGGCGATTGAGTTCTTGATAGACAAGGCTGAATATCATGAGGCCCTTAACAAGTCGCGGGCAGCACGGAGTGTAAAGATACATAATTTAAGATTAATTAGAATCATTCCAATTAGATGAGAATTGCAACGAATTGAATATACCTAATAAGATGCATAATTTAAATTTGAACTTTTCAAGACATCAATTCAAAACTTAAAAAGAAGATGAGAGACTAGCTCTTAAATTTTATTTTGTGTCCATAAAGATTTTAATCCTAGTTAGTTATCATTTGAATTACTAGACTATTTAATGTTGACGATCAAAACATATATGCATTTTTATTCTTATAATATTTTTTCTCTTTGGATATGAATCAGTACGAAGATTTTTCATGAAGAAATGATAGTTGTCGACATCATCACTTGTTAACGTTCTTATTGAATATAATGCCAAAAAAAAGACTCAATAATATGCAGTGCAATGTGCAAGAAATTTCTACCATTTAAATTGAATAATCCTCCAAAATGTAAAATCGATTATTCCAAAAATACCATTGTTGCTAGGCATTTGATAGATCTTTTATGCAAATGGGTTTTTTCAAGCTAGTTCAAGCGATGCATGGAATCTTATTATGTTAAAAACTAATCTTATTATGTTAAAAACTCATAAAACAAAGTTGAATGAAAAATAATTTTCTATGACATAATTTGATTATTAAACATAGAAAAATATCTGTACTTGTATTCATTAATATTCTATTTCTATTAATTTGAATCGAATTATTAATCATTTTCTCTAATCTAACTCATATTACAATGTAAAAATTAACTACTTTTACAAACAATATAATAATATTTTTCTCTTAAAAATAAGAGTCGTGAGACAAATTTTGGATTAGTTTTCTAGGAATATGATTTATTTTGGTACTTAAAAATCTTATATTAAAATCTTCCAGGATATAAAAATATCCATTTGTTAACATTATTTTTTAGATATTATTTAGAGATTGTTTTAAAATATTAATAAAATTTTGCATATGAAAGCATGTCATTCAAGAAAAATCAGAAACAAATACTTAAAAACTCTATAAATAAAAATAATTCAGCATTAAGCTGGAGTAATGAATATAAAATTAAATATTTATTACGATTTCATTAGCAAAACACAACATTTAATATTGAAAAATTTATTGATATTAAGTAAAATTAGTTTTCTACTCTTTTATAATATTGGCGGTCCTCATCCTCATTGAGGAAGAGATATTATTACCATTATTATTGTTCTGCTAGCTTTTTTTGACTAAAGTGGGAATAAACCCACCAATTTCATTGAAATGGATCAAACTATAATGTTCTAATTCTCAGTCAGTACCAAATATCTGATACTATTGAGAAGAAATGTATCTTTAACTATCTATTACATCCAAGATAGCCTACACCAAAGGAGTTGAGCTAAACCAAATGAAATAGGAAATAGAACATCTGAACCATAAAACAATACAAAAAGTATCAGCCATAACAGACTACATACCACCAAAACAAAGCAGCTTACAAAAAAACAAAAAGATAATAATGTAAAAATATAACTCTAAGAACAAATTAATGAGCTAAATGAGCAGTATCGGTGATGTTAATCTCTCTCCCAGACAAATGATCTTCCTCTACCATGTGGCCCCTCACCACCAGAGCCACCAGAGAATTTACCTACAAAGGTAGACTTTGCACTTCCTATACAATAATTAATGATAAATCATTATATAATGATGTATGAGCATGCTGAAACCAAAAGGAAACCAAGCTAAGAATTTATATTCCGATATTTCTGATTGATTTTGGAGAACTATTTTGAAAACACAATCAATTTCTCTCTAACCAGATAGTCCAAAGTACCGCATCCCTAATCATTTCTACCACTGTAATATTTTTATTTCTAAAGAAGCACCTTCAAATTGAAAATGAGTATGGTTAGCTATCCATTTCCAAATATATTGAACAAAAGGACACATAACAAATAGATGATCTGTCCTTTCAGAATTTAGACAGAACACACACTGTGAACTGCGTTGCCACTCTCTTAATCAAGTTTTTCTTAGTTAAGATTTTTTTTTTCTAACAAGCAACATAAATATTTGAATCTTAAGAGGAATTTGAGAATGCCAAATAATTGCATAATCTTTACTTATCACTCCTCCATAGTCTAACCATGTGTAAAAAGAGTGGACTGTAAATTTTCCTAAAGAATTCCATCGCCATATAACCTTATCCTCTTTTGTTCCACATAATATAATGTAATATGAGAAAAACGAGAGAGCAAAGTTTGATATTCAATGTATATGTCATCTACTAATTGTATTTTAAACTGATGAATACCTAAAAGTAATACTTGGTCGACAGTAATTTTTGGATCTTTAGCTAGTAAAAATAAATTAGGAAATTCCTAAGATAAAGAAGTATCACCCACCCATATGTCTAACCAAAACATTATTGTTTTGCCATTACCTACTATTTTGTTCAAACAAAATTCAATAACATCTTGATCTACTGTAATATCTTTCCAAAAGGAAGAATACAGTTGTCTATTGTGCGTGTGAAGATATTTAAATAGTAAAATTTCTTCCAGTAGCCTTGCACAGTTGGATCTTTATATCTAATAATTCATTTGGTAAGAAGGAATTTATTCATTGAGTCAAAATCTAATATACCTAAACCTCCATTTTTTTTATAAACTATTTTTCATGAAATTAAAGCATATTTTTTTCTTAACAGTATTTCCTCCATACCAAATCATTTCTAAATTGATCTATTATATTTCTAACCTAATAGGAAGCCTAAATAAGGACATCCAATATAAAGGTGGAGTTGAGATAACTGAGTTTAATAAAGTCACTCGACCCCTAAAGAAAATAATTTCTCTTTTCATCCTTGTAATTTATTTTCTTTTCAATAAGAAAGTTCCAATCATCTGTAGATAATTTTTTTCAATGTAAAGGCATACCTAAGTACATATCCTAAGAGCAACCATTTCAGAGCCTGAATATTTTTGTGAGTTGCCTCTAAAGATAATAATGTATCATCAGCAATGTGAAGGTTAAGTATTTGTCTAAGAGGACCAAAAGAAACAATAACTTTGAGAATTCCACTATTTTGAGTCTTTGTTAATATAAAATGTAATATATCTGCTACTAAATCAAAAAGAAAGGGAGAGATAAGATCTCCTTGTTTGACTCCTCTTTTACAATATAAATATTCTCCTAACTATCCATTAAAGTTAATACAAGTTATATTATTATATAATATATTTTTTATCCAACTGATCCAAAGAGAACTAAAACATTTACCCTCCAAAATTTCAAAGAGAAACTCCCAATTCACTCTATCAAACACCTTCTCAAAATCTATTTTAAATAGTATGCCTTTTATTTATTTTTCTTTTGACCTGCTGTACCACTTCTATTGTAACTACAACATTATCCATTATATTTCTCCTTTTAATATATACCGTTTGTGTAGGAGAGATTAACTGGTCCATTAAAGGGGCTAGCCTATTAGAAAGAAGTTTAGTGATAATTTTAAAGCTACAATTAATCAAACTGATAGGTCTAAATTGAGTAATAAGTTCAACATCTTTTTTTGGAATTAAACAAATAGTAGCCATATTGAGTTTAAAAATATATAGTACATTATGATATAAAACATGAATAACTTTCATAACATCATCTTTAATAATTTCCCAACATGATTGATAGAAAAGAAAAAAAAAGAATCCATCAGGACTAGAGGCTTTTGAGGCATTACAAGAGAAAATTACATCCTTAACTTCTTTCTCTCAAACTGGTCTATCCATTATGGCTAAATATGTACTATCTAACTTACATTGACCATCCAAAAAATTTGAGGAAAGAGATAAATTTCTAGTGGTGGTGGTAGTGCCTAATAGTTCTCTATAAAAACCATTAACATGTTTAATTAATATTTGAGGATCATAAAATAAAACACAATTTATTTCTAAAGTAAAAAAAAATCATCTTAGTATCGACAGTATCATGAAAAAAATTTAGTATTGTGATCTCTCTCTAAGAAACATACCAACTTAGTGTTAGTGTTGTAGTGATCTAATAGCCAATCATTGGATGATTGCATTTAGTTTCATGTAAAAGGATGATATATTTGATATTTCATTTGTTCCTTGAGTATTCATTATTTATATTTTGAGTTGGACTTCAAATGTGAAACATATATATATATATATATAAATATTATAATGAAAAACTCTAAAAGTCCCTAATCCGTTAATTACCTAGGAACAATAATTAACGTAAATGGATTAGTGTGTAAGTTAAGTGTTGATCGTGTTTCACGAGATCACTCGATAAGGAGTTATCGGCTTAATTACACAAATAGCATGTTGGACATGTTATTGGACATGACCCATGTTGAAATACTATAAAGATTGTGTTTGATGTCATTAGTATTTCATTTGGATGCTAATTCTTAGGTTGAGACAAATGATCTTCTTATACGTCTGATTTGCATTTGTGGATATCGTCTAACGTTGTCCGTAACTGGCAGCCATAAGGGCTTTATCTCGGTGTACGTCTTTCGTATGAAGGGGATGCATGAGTCAAGAACACCGATGTCTCTCTCGTTTGTCGACGGGAGTGATGATATCCAACTAGGTGCACATAGTATACGAATGCATTGCAAAGGATGACATGATATTGCCTTGCAACATTCGGGATATCATAGGACATAGAATAAGCATGAGGCAATTGTCGTTGCCTAGGACCGGGATATAAGTACCGCACTCATATCTGAATTATTTAGGGGTTGTGATGCATATTGCTGGGTGCCGCTCACAATCTATGAGATTAAGGGGTTTAATCTCATTGCTAAATAATTTGGGTCCCAAAGGGTCACACCGCAAAAGGATTGTGCCTCTATTCGTTTCTTGATCATTTAATATGTTGGACATATTAAATTGAGTCTTAAACATGAGATATATAGTCATAGAAAATGATTAATTAATTATATTTATCAAATGGTTTGATAAATAGGCTGAAAATATAAAAAACGATGCAAAGACAGCCCGGTTCAGCCCCATTCGACTTCCATTCGGCCCAAATACCCATAGTGCAAGACACCTCAATATTCTGGACACATGAAGCCCAACTAGGTCCCTTCTAATAGCTGCACATGGCCTAAAGTAGTGGGTGGTTATGCCAAAATATGGGTAGAAGGCAAGGCTGAAGTTCAGAGCTATTTTGCCACGTTTTCAGCAGTTTCTTTGCTATTTTGGGCTGTTCTCCACTCTAGAACGTGGGGAGACTATCTAGGGACATGGGAGAGGAGTCTCCTGCCTTGGGGCTCTATAAAAGGAGGCCTAGGCTGCCAGGAAACCCATCAATCTTTCGCATACGCGCGCGGAAGCTCTGCTGAATTTCTGCCGCGTATCTCATGTGTTGAGACCCATCTTCCACCAGATTTTTCACATAGATTAAAGGAGTTTAATCACAGTGGTGTGGAGGAGATCAAGGAGAGTCTCTCTAGTATCCTAGCAAGTACGAAGGAGATCGAATAGTGGGCAACCTTGGTGGATACCTTGGAGGGCGCCTACACTTGGTGTCTTTGCGGGTACTGGTGCGAATCGAGCGAGAAGGAGACTACCCCGAGCCTCCCCGAAGACTCACGCATCAAAAGTACAATAGTTTAGTCTAGATCTATGATTTTGGTTCAGTTTTATCGCATGCAAGATCCTTGTTTGAATTGTGCACCGAAAAATCTAAATTCCGCATGTTCGTGTACTTGCTTGTTCAAACTAAATTCCAGCAGTGGTATCAAAGTATTTGGTCGTTGTATGTGATAAATCGTGGCCAAAAGACTAAACTAAATTGATTGATTTATTCATAAGTTGTATATCTAGATAGTTGTGCATGAGTTTTTTCAGATTTTTACGAATTGACATGCGTTCATGCGCATGATATGTGTTAGATTTATCAAGTTTGTAAAATTGTTGTAAAACTGAAAGTTGGGGCTCAGTTTCAAGTCTATAATTGGGGTCTATTGCGGGTTAGGAATTGACCAAAGGGGCTGTGATTAATTGAGTCTTCGTTTTGGCCCAAATCGTTAAGGATTGTTCTTTGGAGAGCCAAAACTGAAAAACTATAATTTCTGGACAGCAACTTAACCATCATTAGATAATGCTTTTGAGTGATTTCTAGATCATAATAAGAAGTGAAACTGAGCACAACCATGCATAATTATTAGATTATGAATTATGAATAGTTTCAATCGGTTTGGTGCAAGTTATTGCGCTATTCTAACTTTGTTTTGCAGTAGTGGGTTTGTATAGCCATGTTCAATGCCTTGTGTGTTGTAATGATTGCATGTATGAATGTTTGTAAGCGGCCTAAGGTGCCCCATGATATTAATTATTTTGTTGCATGATTAATATTGTATTTATGGCATGCGTGTCAAGTTAGGAATGAGAATTTCTAATGTAATTTTCTGTTTCGATTTGAGAGTAGATTTAAATAGGAAATAGGAAATTAGGGGTACTTAGATCACTAGTTTGTTCATGGAGATGATCGAAGAGGCAGTGATCGGAGGCCAAGGAAGCACAAGGGCTATACAAACTCACGATCATTTGTGTGGTTGTGCATATTATTATTTATGATATTTTATGTGATTGAATTGTGAGTCGTAGGATAGGTATGGGTGTATGCTATCACGACCACCATTCAAAGAGTCATTTAAAATAAAGTCCCTAAAAATTAAGTCGATCTCACTTCCTCCTCTATCCATGGAAACCTTGTATGGGGTATTGGTGGGACCTACTCAGTAGGCACTGCATCCTATCATTGGGGAAGTGGGGCACGTCGGACGTATCGTCTCAAATAGAGAGGTTTTACTTAAGCGAGGTAACTCTGGGTTACATGCCGACGCTAGCCTAGTTTGTACCTCGGGGAGGAGTATTCGTCATGAGTACTGAGTACTCAAGAAGGAACCAAGAGTCACATACGATTGTGATTAGCGAGGAGTATGCTTACCTAAAATAGCTAAGTTTAAGTTTATGCCGACGCTGGCTTGAGCTTAGTAAAGATAGGGATCTTGGACTCACTACAAATTTCGGGACTTAATAATTATAGTGGGAGTTTTATATTTATATAAAATATTACAATGCATGAACTAAATTCAAACCTTTTAAATTGTAGAACATGGCAAAAGAACCCTCTTTCTCTCTTCGATCTCTCCTAGACAAAGAAAAACTTAAAAGTGATGGAATGAATTTCATGAATTGGCATCGTAACCTCAGGATAGTCTTGAGGCATGAGAAAAAGGAACACATCTTAACTCAACCCGTTCCAAAGAAACCCCACGATAAAGCATCTCAGGCTGACAAGGACAAGTACACCAAGTTCGTGGATGATGAACTTGATGTCTCGTGCCTAATGGTGGCCACTATGAGTCCAGAGCTTCAAAAGAGGTTTGAAACTCGTGGTGCGTATGAGGTCATGGACACTCTCAAGAACATGTTTCAAGAGAAGGCCCAGACCGAGATGTACAATGTCACCAAGTCGCTAATGAGATGCACAATGCGCGAGAACGAATCCGTTAGCGCTCATATGCTCAAGATGACTAGTTATATTGAGCAGCTTGAGAAGCTAGGTTGCAAGTGGGATGAGCAACTCATGCGGAACATTATACTCGGCTCATTTCATCACGCTTCTCTCAGTTCATTATGAACTACAACATGATGGGACCGAAGAGAGGCCTGGATGAGTTATTGGGACTTCTTAAGACCGTCGAGGAGGACATGAACAAAATATCTTGTAACGTGCTCGCGGTGAGTCAGGATGGGAAGAAGATTAAAAATATTTCCAAGCGCAAGAAGGGCAAGGGCAAAGGCAAGGCTCAAGTGGTGATCTCGAGCAAGTCCAAGTCCAAGGATGTTTCCGAGGCCGAGTGCTTTTATTGCAAAGACATAGGGCATTGGAAACGTAGCTGCCCTAAATACCTGAAGGATAAGAAGAATGGGAATATCCCTACTTCATCAGGTATACTTGTTATTGAAATTAACCTTGCTACTTCTATTTCTGATTGGGTGTTGGACACCGGATCATGTGCTCATGTTTGTTCAAATGTGCAGGCACTAAAGAATAAGAGGTTGCTAGGCAAGGGTGAGAGATCTTTAACCAGAGTCGGCAATGGAGCGAGTGTTGCTTGCTATTCTGTAGGAGATTTAGATTTGTATTTACCCAGTGGACTTGTATTAGAACTTAGTAGTGTTTATTATGTTCCTTCTATTTCTAGAAATATTAACTCTGTCTCATGTATGGACAATGATGGATTTGTTTTTTCTATTAAAGATCGTTGTTTGTATTTTTATAGAGATAGCTTATTCTATGGTCATTCTCGGGTTGTGAATGGCATATATATTCTAGAAATAGATAATCAATTCCTTAACATCAATAACAAGAGAATTAAGTCTTCTAATGAGGGTGAGACTCTCATATGGCATCATCGCCTAGGTCATATAAACGAGACGCGCATTAAAAAATTACAAGAGGTTGGACTTCTTGGTTGCTTTGACTTAGAGTCGTTAGCAACATGCGAGTCATGTTTATTGGGGAAAATGACTAAGGCACCTTTTACCAAGCAAGGTGAGAGGGCAAATGACTTATTGGACCTAGTACACAGCGATGTGTGCGGTCCTATGAGCATTGGTGCTAGAGATGGATCGAGATACTTTGTCACGTTTACTGATGATTTCAGTAGATATGGCTATGTCTATTTGATGAGACATAAGTCTGAATCCTTTGACAAGTTCAAGGAGTTCAAGGCTGAAGTTGAGAACCAACTCGGAAAGAAGATTAAAGTATTTAGAACAGATCGAGGTGGTGAATACTTGAGTGGTGACTTTAGGGAGTACCTAAAGGAACATGGGATAGTCCCACAGCTCACTCCTCCCGGAACGCCACAATGAAATGGTGTCTCTAAGAGGAGGAACGAACCTTGTTGGACATGGTTCGTTCTATGATGAGCAAAGCCGAGTTACCATGCTCTTTACGGGATTTGCGCTTGAAACTGCTATTTGCATTCACATTGAATCGATTGCCATCAAAGTCCGTTGAAAAGACGCCATATGAGTTATGGTTTGAAAGAGTACCAAATGTGTCTTTTCTTAAGATTTGGGGTTGTGAGGCTTATGTCAAACGACTGATGTCTGACAAGCTTAGCCCTAGATCCGATAAGTGCTTGTTCGTGGGATACTCTAAGGAAACAAAAGGGTACTACTTCTACTTTAAGTCTGAAAATAAGATAATTATTGCCAGACATGCAGTATTCTTGGAGAATGAGTTTCTCGCAAGAGGAAGTAGTGGGAGTAGTGTGCAATTTGAAGAAATTCAAGAAGCACATGAGAGTGTAGTCGGTGATGACTCCACAATCTCTCCTATGGATACTGAGCCTAGTGGGAGTGGGACTCCGGAATTGGGTTTAGAAAATATGGCTCAAGAGGCATCTGAGCCACAAGTACTTTGAAGGTCGAGTAGATCAAGTCACCCTCCTGAAAGATGGTTGGGGCTTCATCAAGGATCAACGGTGGAGACCGAAGATCCCATGACCTATACGGAAGCGATGGCACGACCCGACTCCGCTGAATGGCTTGGAGCCATGCAATCTGAAATACAGTCTATGTACGACAACCAAGTTTGAAATTTGGTTGACCTCCCTGAGGGAGTGCGTCCTATTGAAAACAAGTGGGTTTTCAAAAGAAAGTCGGACATGGATGGTAACTTGACTACTTACAAGGCACGACTAGTTACGAAAGGTTACAAACAAATTTAAGGAATTGATTTTGATGAGACCTTCTTCACCCGTAGCCATGTTTAAGTCAATTCGGATATTGTTAGCCATTGCCACATTTCATGATTATGAGATTTGGCAAATGGATGTCAAAACTGTCTTTCTAAATGGAGATTTAGAAGAGGATGTGTATATGACACAACCAATGGGTTTTGAGGATCCAAGGAATGCTAACAAGGTATGTAAGCTTCGAAGAGTCATTTATGGTTTGAAGCAAGCATCAAGAAGTTGGTACAAACGCTTTGACAGTGAAATCAAAGCGCTTGGCTTTGTCCAGTGTGATGAAGAGCCGTGTGTGTACAAACGATTCAGTGGGAGTAATATTGTGTTTCTCATATTATATGTGGATGACATATTGCTGATCGGAAATGATATTCCTATCTTGGAAGAAGTCAAGTCATCATTGAAGAAGATTTTCTCAATGAAAGACTTGGACGAGGCTGCCTATATTTTAGGTATAAGGATCTATAGGGATAGATCAAGGAGAATTATTGGATTAAGTCAAGAATCATATTTGGACAAGGTGTTAAAGAGATTCAACATGCAAGATTCTAAGAAAGGAAACTTGCCCATGTCCCATAGTATTGATCTCAGCAAGAAGCAGTGTCCTAAGATAACTGCTGAGCTCGAGGGCATGAAGAAGATACCATATGCTTATGCAATTGGATCTATCATGTATGCCATGATATGTACTCGCCCAGATGTGTCATACGCGTTGAGTGTGGCAAGTAGACATCAAGTAAATCTAGGGTTCGCACATTGGACTGCGGTAAAAACTATCCTAAAGTACTTGAAAAAGTCTAAAGATATGTTTCTCGTTTATGGAAGAGAAACTGAGCTCGTTGTAAGGGGTTACACGGATGCTAGTTTCCAAACAGATCATGATGATCTAAGATCGCAGTCAGGGTTTATTTTCACCCTCAATGGTGGTGCTGTGAGTTGGAAGAGTTCCAAATAAGATACGACAGCAGACTCAACCACAGAGACTGAATACATAGCTGCCTCGGAGGCAGCTAAAGAAGGTGTATGGATCAAGAAGTTCGTAGCTGAGCTTGGCATGGTCCCCAGTGCTCTCGGACCATTGGAGCTCTATTGTGACAACAATGGAGCCATTGCCCAAGCGAAAGAACCTCGATCACATCAGAAGTCAAAGCATGTTTTACGGAGATATCACCTAATTCGCGAGATTGTCAAACGTGGTGATGTCAAGGTTTGTAAGATAGATACGGAGGCGAACACAGCCGACCCACTGACTAAGCCCTTATCTCAAGCCAAACACACGATGCACACAACTGGAATGGGCATCAAGTTTATGTGTGATTGGCATTGATAGTTTTCATGAGTCATGTACATGGGGATGTACTTCGGGCTGCCCAAATTAGTTAGAGTTGTATTCTTTTATGCATGGAGATTGCATATTAGATTGGCTCTAGCTCAAGTGGGAGATTGTTAGTGTTGTAGTGATCTAGTAGCCAATCATTGGATGATTGCATTTAGTTTCATGTAAAATGATGATATATTTGATATTTCATTTGTTCCTTGAGTATTCATTATTTATATTTTGAGTTGGACTTCAAATGTGAAACATATATATATATATATATATATAAAGATTATAATGAAAAACTCTAAAAGTCCCTAATCCGTTAATTACCTAGGAACAATAATTAATGTAAATGGATTAGTGTGTAAGTTAAGTGTTGATCGTGTTTCATGATCACTCGATAAGGAGTTATCGGCTTAATTACACAAATAGCATGTTGGACATGTTATTGGACATGACCCATGTTGAAATACTATAAAGATTGTGTTTGATGTCATTAGTATTTCATTTGGATGCTAATTCTTAGGTTGAGACAAATGATCTTCTTATACGTCTGATTTGCATTTGTGGATATCGTTTAACGTTGTCCGTAACTGGCAGCCATAAGGGCTTTATCTCGGTGTACGTCTTTCGTATGAAGGGGATGCATGAGTCAAGAACACCGATGTCTCTCTCGTTTGTCGACGGGAGTGATGATATCCAACTAGGTGCACATAGTATACGAATGCATTGCAAAGGATGACATGATCTTGCCTTGCAACATTCGGGATATCATAGGACATAGAATAAGCATGAGGTAATTATCGTTGCCTAGGACCGGGATATAAGTACCGCACTCATATCTGAATTATTTAGGGGTTGTGATGCATATTGCTGGGTGCCGCTCACAATCTATGAGATTAAGGGGTTTAATCTCATTGCTAAATAATTTGGGTCCCAAAGGGTCACACCGCAAAAGGATTGTGCCTCTATTCGTTTCTTGATCATTTAATATGTTGGACATATTAAATTGAGTCTTAAACATGAGATATATAGTCATAGAAAATGATTAATTAATTATATTTATCAAATGGTTTGATAAATAGGCTGAAAAATATAAAAAACGATGCAAAGACAAAATTTCCTGGTTCACCCCATTCGACTTCCATTCGGCCCAAATACCCATAGTGCAAGACACCTCAATATTCTGGACACATGAAGCCCAACTAGGTCCCTTCTAATAGCTGCACATGGCCTAAAGTAGTGGGTGGTTATGCCAAAATATGGGTAGAAGGCAAGGCTGAAGTTCAGAGCTATTTTGCCACGTTTTCAGCAGTTTCTTTGCTATTTTGGGCTGTTCTCCACTCTAGAACGTGGGGAGACTACCTAGGGACATGGGAGAGGAGTCTCCTGCCTTGGGGCTCTATAAAAGGAGGCCTAGGCTGCCAAAAAATCCATCAATCTTTCACATACGCGCGCGGAAGCTCTGCTAAATTTCTGCCGCGTATCTCATGTGTTAAGACCCATCTTCCACCAGATTTTTCACATAGATTAAAGGAGTTTAATCACAGTGGTGTGGAGGAGATCAAGAAGAGTCTCCCTAGCATCCTAGCAAGTGCGAAGGAGTTCGAATAGTGGGCTGCCTTGGTGGATACCTTGGAGGGCGCCTATATTTGTTGTCTTTGCGGGTACCGGTGCGAATCGAGCGAGAAGGAGACTACCCCGAGCCTCCCCGAAGACTCACGCATCAAAAGTACAATAGTTTAGTCTAGATCTATGATTTTGGTTCAGTTTTATCACATGCAAGATCCTTGTTTGAATTGTGCACCGAAAAATCTAAATTCCGCATGTTCGTGTACTTGCTTGTTCAAACTAAATTCCAGCACTTAGCTCGTTGTTGCCAATATTACTCTTCCTCTATATATAATCTATCTAATTTTAAGTGACAAGTTTGTAATTTAGTGATTTTCTAGAACATCTAACAGCCTAATCTCCTGAGCAGATTCTAACTCTTATATATCTTTTAAGAATATTTTTTATTTTTATAATTTATCCCAGCCTCTTAGTTTTTTCCTTGTGTTTTGTAATTTAAATCTCCAAATATTTCCAAAATCACCTATAATATGATACTCCTTCCACCATTTCACTTGTAATTCTAAAAAATCAGGTTGATTAAGCCATGTTTTTTTCTTCAAATCTCAAAAGTTTTGTAATAGATAGAATAAAAATATTACTACATAGTATGAAAGGATTATGATCAGAGAGAAATCTAAACAATGACTTAACAAAATTATTATTAAAATGTTAATTTTATTTTACTGTACATAAAAATTTATCTAAAAGAACCCCATTGTTTGTGAAGAACTAGACTTAGCCTATGTATAAAATCTATCACTAATGCTTAACTCTAATAATTCTCATCATTAATAAATTTATTAAACCTATTACTGACTGTATATTGGAAAGGTTTACCTGTAGTTTCAGATTTTTTTCCTAATAAAATTAAAATCTCCACTTAATAGCCAAGAGTCATAACCTATGTATGAATAAAATATAATTCCGATAAAAATTCTTTTTTTGTAGTTGTTTGTAGAGGTCCATAAACTATAGTAAAAATTCAAATGAAATCTTCACTTTTATTCTTAAGACATATTGTAATAGTGTAATTTAAAATAAAAAAATCAACCACTTAAACAAGAGTATCATTAATTCTAGTAACAAACCTCCCAAATTACCCTTAAAAGATTTAGAAATCCAACAAGTAATTTTGGAAATGAGCTTACGTAGAATTCTATCTAGAAATTTTGTCTCTTGAAGACCAACAATGTCAACCTGATGTTGTATCAGATAATTTGCTAATAGTAATTTTATTTATTTATTAAAACCTTGATATTTCCAACTGAGAATGTTAACCATTGAAAATAGCTAAAACACCATCATTGGAAGGTACATGAAGTACCTCATAGCTATTATCTAACAAATCTCCACATTCACGTAAAACAAGAGATTTTCTATTTCTTTAACTGTATCAATAATATTCAAAAATCTCTCTTTCATAAGTTTTCTAAATTTAGCTACTACCTATAATCGAATGATTTCAGTTTTGCGTAATGAGAAGCCACTAGATTCAAAAAGTCTTACAACATCTGAATCAGACGAATGATCAAAAAGAAACTACAAATCAACACTATCTAATTCAGTAATAACTAAAGTACCTTGAGAAGATATGGGTTTGCCCTTTCCTTTACTAGTCCCCTTGCCTCCTTTCGATTGTGCCTTGAGATTCGGCTTAGGGACGACCACTGGTACAATTTTCGAGGGCGGATGATCTGGAACTGAAACAACTGGTTGATTATTTTTTAGCGCATCATATCGTGCATCCTAGGCCTCCTCTTCTTTGTCGGGCAAGTGCAAAGAAAGAATTAGTTTGTGGAAGTGATTTTATTTGAGTAGGTGGAACAGGAGCTTGTTTAGAACTTTCCTCACCACTATATCTAGGCTTCTTATGTTGCCAATAAGTTTAATTTTTACCAAGACCTCAAGAATCCATAACTTGAGAAGCTTGCTCTATGATGGAAGTCAGAAAATAAGTTCTTATATCTTTAGTGACCTCATAAAAAAAGTATTTTCTTAGCCTTAGGAATTGATTCTCTATAACCGCTATTTTGTTCCGTAAAACATTGAAATCAATATGTCGAGCACATCTTGGATCAACTTCTAACAGAACACCCCCAAATTATTTTGCTACTTTTCTTATCTCAAATTTTTTCCACATGTATTGTGTAAGACCAGAAACTAACACTTAAACCTTTAATGGATCTCTTCCCCATCATACTTAAAAGGATTGAATAACTCTATAGGAAAGTAAACTCCACCTAACCAGATATAACCATGTAACAAAGCCTTTTTCTTTCAATCCTCCGATGAAGGTTCAACCAAGAATTTCCTATCTGATAAGGCACAAACAACCCAGTTCCATCCTGGAATGGAGAAAGTTTGAGACAAATGCGAATGGATAAAGATAACACCTAAACCAGTATCATCCTTAAGAACTAAGCTACTACGAAGTGTTGCACGTAAGTCACTATTAACAAAATTGGAAGTGAAAATAACTGAAGGAAAGTGATTTGTCTCAGAGAGGTCTTCAAAGTAAGGTATTTTGGCAGTAGGAGATGACATGATAATGGATCTACAATTATTAGAGACATGACCTAGCCTACCACATGCAAAGTACACTAAAGAGTTTCTACAAGAAGAAGCTAAATGCCCAGTATCGCCGCAGCGAAAATAAACAGTGGTGATTCTCTCTCGGGCTGAATGAAGAGAATTCAATTTATATCGCAACCTTGTAGCGTTGGATTGAGGAGCTTCGAGATTAGGTTTAGGGTTGAGCGGCAACATAGGAGACGCAGCAATGGCTGGAGGTGGTCTAGCAACTTGAGCATAAGTTGAAAGTGTAGGCATGGGCGGATTCAGGATTTTGGTCAGAGAGGGCAATTATCGGATTGTAATAGTTTATCGGGTTCAAACCTATTAACTAATCGGATACTAAATAAAAAAAAATTTAATATATATTTTTATCTAATAAAAAAATATTAAAATAATAACATTTTATATATTAAAAATAACAACAAAATAAAACTCAAAATAATAGATAATCAAGTTGATGAAGAAAGCTTTCATCTACGTAACTTTATATTTTGATATGTTTACATAATTATTTCATTATACACGATATTAAATATTTTTTTCTTAATAAAAATAATCGACAACTTAGAGGGACAAAAAAATTTTCAAGGAGGAATAAATTACCGAAAATACTATTTTTTAAAATCCAGAGAGAGCATCTGCCCCCGGACAAGCTTGAATCCGCTCCTAAGTGTAGGATCTGGTGGAAGAGAAACAGAAAGAGAGAGCACAGATGGAATCTCAGATTGCGCCAAGTGCGGAGAAGAAGAACATGGTGGCGGAGCTCCCAATGGCATTAACGAAGTGGGCCAATATCCGACTGGAGACTGTTGAGAGAGTAAAGAGCCCATAGCTTGAGATAGCTGTTGTAAAGATTGAGTAAATGTGGCCTGCGTAGAAACGAGAGTGTGGAGAGAATGAGGCCCAGTAGGAAAGGTCATGAGAACGGGCTTTTTGAAATTCTGGCCGATGGAGAAAAAACTTAAGAAAGCGGGGGGGGGGGGGTTCCGTATGGCTTTGAACCAAATTTCAGTTCAAAGCCTCTTCTAAGTCTTTGAACTGCATCGAGATTCGTAATATCCATTATATAAAATTAAAAGAGAATTTAAAGTACGAATCTTAAGAAAAAATCAATAGCTGATTGGGCCTTCGAACCATTTTTTTGGTCCGAAGTCCACACAACTTCCCCCGTTCCCAAAACTTAAAGGAATCTTGGAGCGTTTCTTGAATTTTTGCACTCTTGATAAGCACCCGATTTAGACAACATTGTTCTGTTAGCATATATTACCGTTTGTAGGCTTGAAAAATATCAGAGCGTGCTTAAGTCTGGGAGTTTCTTATTTTGAGCATGAATAAAGGATTCATTGAATCTTGGACAGCTCGGTTAGCTATAAGGTACGGATACGCCCAATTTACCCTTGACACTTTTCAAAGCTTAAAGATAATATCATAATTGTTTTCTTTTTCCTTCAAGTTGCAAGAACTTCTAGTTACTTTGATATTTTGCAGCCTTTGATCGTGAGTTTTAGCACCTTTATTTTGCAAACCAGGAGCCAAGGTGTTGCTTCAAGCATTTTTACAGCTCCAGACGACAATCTAAAAATTCATACATTGTCGTGGAGTTTATAGAAGATTTTAAAAGCATTGGATTGGATTCTGAAGCATCGGATTGCTCCAATCAAGGTAAGGCCGAGGTAACTTCCTTCTCGATTTTCTCTTCAATTACTGAACTATTGTAGGGATCGTTTGAACCGTTGTTCTCTCCCTGGGGTGAGGAAGAGATAGCCCAAAGTTGTTGAGCTAACTCGCAATTGTTAGGTGGATGCCATTGTTGAGTATCGCATGCTCTCGAGGAAGAAGAATGAACGGATCGAGAGAGAGGGTAGAGAGACCGCGCCCCTGATTGAATTTGATTTTTCCTTTTCTTTTGTGAGAACCTGGTCTTGTGAACCAAAACAGAGAAGAGGAGAGTGACAGTGGTGTGGAGCACCGATTGTGTTGATTTTAAGTGCTTGCACTGTTCTCGGCTCTCCATTTGGTAAATCAATGGATTTTTCCATTCAACCCATGTTCAGCCCCTTTATATTTTTATGTTATCCTTTCGTTTTCAATTGTTTTGTATGGAAATCTTGACAACTTTCTGCACTTCTCTTATTAAGAAACGTTTTTAGATGTATGCTAATATTTAATTAGATCTGATCTGTTTAATTTAAATCCATTTGTTATTGTTGTAGGGGCAGCATATACTGGCACACAATAATGGCTCTTTTCAAAGACGAAGGAAGCAGCTACAGCACAAGTTTGGAAGATTTGCCAGACACTTTACTATATGAAATATTGTCTCGGGTGCCAATAAAAGAAGTTGTTAAAACATCTCTCCTCTCCAAAAGATGGAGTGATATCTGGAGGACCATGCCTTCTCTTGTTTTGAAGGCTGAGGAATTTAATAACAAAGAGGAGTCTGCTCATACTAATTTGGAGAGTTATGTAGATTTTGTCAATTCTTTTCTTCTCCTCCGCGACAACAATGATGTGCAGAAATTCAGGTTTTGTTTTCTTTCTCCTTGATTTTCAGAAAACATATGCTGAGATTTGCTTGTTATACTTTGTGTCTGTACCAGAGTAGGTGACTCTATCCATAAGTGAGAGAGATATTGTGCTTCTTTCATATTTGGGAATTTAAACATTTGTGTGTAGATTATTTGTGAGACTGTCAGGGAGTTAAAGATAAACATATTCCATGACCTTTTTACATGACGCAACAAACAAAATTCAGAACTTCAGTGCTCAATTTCACTATGTTTTTCTTTTTGTTTATTTTTTTTTCAGATTGGATTTTTTGGACTATGAAGTAGTCAGATCCTTCTACGTTTTAGCAAGTAGATGGATTCTTTATGCGCTCCGGCATAACACTCAGATTCTATCTGTTCCAATTTCCGAAGAGCATTTGCCGAAAATTCTGGAACCTGTTTTTAATAACAAGAATTTGAGAGATCTTTCACTCAAAATTTATCCAGAAGATGAACTGGGGTGTGTTGGTATTTCTCCCAGGGCTGTAAGCCTTCCCAGGCTGACGAGGTTATGTCTTCTCAATGTGCATCTATCTGATGCATCTATGAATAAGATCTTAAATGGTTGTCCCCAGATCAATGAGTTGAAGTTAGATAATTGCTTGTTTGATATCATACAGCTCAAATCTGATACTCTAAAAGTTTTGAGTATTGAGTGTAATTCCTGGATGGTGCCTGAGAAGCGAATCATTTTACTGAACATTCCCAACCTCATAAACTTATATATATCCCAAGAGGGCACTGCATTGCGAGATCTCTCTGTGGAACACATGCCGCTCATTCAAGACGCAGAAATTGACCTACGGAGTGATTCACTAGATCCACCGAGACTGTTTAGATCTGGTCAAGGAAGCATTTTGGGTGCATTTTCTATGGTTCACAATCTTCACTTAGATGGACCAACGACTCAGGTATATGATTTTCTCCGACTTCAATTATTTTTTGGTGTCGTTACCAAGTTACAAATAACACACATCACTATACATTGTCTTATTTTCTAGCTTTGTTGTCCAGCTTTAAATATCCTTCCAGGTTTATATGGTTTAAATACCCTTCTATGTATATGGTTATGAATTTTCATCCTTCCAAGAGGCCATGGCCTTAGCTTGATTTTGGTCGAAAATACCGGATCCATCATACTCGATGCAACAAGGTGATTCAGATGGTTGCGCATTCATCGTACCAGTTCTACCGGTACCAATCACTATAAAACTTTTAGCCAAAATACCCTGTATTGAAAACAACTATTCCTTATTTGAACTCTCAATAAGCATTTCTTTTTGGAATGCAGTTTTTGCTCGCAAGGGAGTTGGGAACATGCCCCATGTTTCAACATTTGAAGTACTTGCATCTTGGGGATTTTTGTATGAACTGTAATTATGCATTGCTACTAGGCTTGTTGTGCCATTGCCCTGGTTTAGTGACCCTCAAACTCACATTTTCTAGTTTCTGTAAGGTAATAGACTGATAATATTCGTTTTAAGTTCAACACAGTAGACATTCTAGTGTTTATGAGAGCGCAATACACACTTCTTCTCCCAACAGTATCAAACTGTGGCAGTTTTCTACAAGGATCCACTTCAGAGATAGCAGCATTGGCTGAATTTTTGTTCTAGAGTGATTAGGAGAAAATGTTAGAAATCAATTTGTCTCTGTTATTTTGCTGCTTAAAATTTATAAAAGATCATATAATTGTGTGTGTAGCCCCCAACTATTTTTTCTAAATTCTATAAATTGTATTGTTGTTTGGCAATTCACCAACTAAGAAAAAATATATACAATGTTTGGCTCTTGTCTATCTTCTTGCCAGAAACACACTGGGGGCAGGAATGCTCCCCAGGGTTTTACAGTTCAATGCGACAAATTGAGGAGGATTGAGTTTGAATTCGAGGACGTTGATGAACTTAAGCAGTTGCAGAAGATACTTAAATCAAACGGGATGGAGAATGTGGAGATGGTAATGCGCTAAGTGTTGTGCATTTTAAAATTGTGCATAATGAATTAGCACAGTGAAAATGCTTATTTTGAAAAAAAAATCTTTTTGCATTCATGTTACCAAACTTTCAGTTCTGGAAAGAATGTTCTCATTGCCGTGGTATGTTTTTTGAAGTGATTCTTCTGTTTTGTTACGTTGATTCCAAAGTATCTAGCTCTGTGATATATTCATTTTGTGATAACTGCTATGTGATAATTTTTGGGTTCCAACAGAAGTTACTTTGAATGGCTTCTATGTTGTTTAGTTGCTTTCAGTTTTTGCTGGATGCCTTTTCAAAAGGGGCTTATATTAGTAGCTCATTTGGTTGGCCTGGACCTGTAAGGATAATGGATCATGTGCCAGTCACTACCATTGAATAATAGCAAAATAGGCCCGACAAAATGATTTTTTTTTAATAAAATTTGTTTGCGTCGAATTTGTTTAAGTCTGTTTGTCGGCTGATTTTAAGATGAACTATTTGAGGTTTGAGGTCTGTAATGTAAATAACTCATGAGCAGGCTGAGATTATCACATGGACATGTTAGAACTGTTGAAAGAAATTATTTTTTGCTCAAAATAAATATTATACAAATTACAAATGATAACTATAGTACCAAAAGCACCGGTACATTTTGAGTCGTTAGCAACTGCTGATAATTTTTTTAAGAGAAATATAAGAATTTAGCTTATAAATTTTATTTTATATTTATGAAGGTTTTAACTTATGACCTTTTAGATATTATTCTAGTTAGTTATGGACCAATCGCTAATATTTGACTTTTGATCTTCTTTTTCTCTATTTCGTGTTTATTATGTCAGTCCTAATGAGACATGGTCGGTCATATACTAATATCGACCTGTTCTTTACAGACAAGTTACCAAATGTAAATATTCATCCAGCTAAATCTATATCTGAAAAAAAAAACATTCTCGGGAGCTATATATTTTGGAAAAGTAAATGGTTCGGGAGTAAAACATTATCATCATTATCTTAATTGTTAACAAAATAATGAATTATGCACATATATGAGATGAATTTCATAATTGTTAATAAAATATGGTTATATTATTAAACAAATAATTTGTATATTTATATCTATACTATATTATATACTATATTATAAAGAGTGTATCAACTGGATGAATCCAGTAATGTTCAAATTAGTTTCAGTTTTTTGTAATGACTATAATACCCTTTTAATAAATTAACGGCATGAATTATCTAAAATTTATAAAATTATGGCTAAGAATTACCCAAATCAAAATTCCTTTCCTCTCCATTTTGTTCAATATTTTTTCCAAACCGCACACCTCCGTCCCATCCGGCGCTCTCCCCCGATAAAAACGAATTGCATCTCCTCTCGCTAAGAAAACCTCCCTCAACCCTCCCTATTCCTCTATTTTCGGCGCCTCTTCTCAACTCTAACCTTCGCTCCCCATTTTTCGTTCTTTTCTTTTCACTAGTTGCATCCCTCTTCGTCTCTCTAGATCCAAATTGCCATGGCCAAGCTCAAGAGCTCCTCTTTGTGCTCTTTGTGTTTCTTTTTGTGTCCTTTCTTCTCCTCTTTGTGCTACTCCCGCCCCTTTCTTCTCCTCTGTATGCTCCTCCCATTGTCATGCACTGAAATAAAGAACCTAGAAATCATGAGTGATTTGCGTGGCTCAATCCTCTTTGAGAAATTTGGGTTCAGTCACCGCGAAACAGTCAATCACCCTTGTCAGATGCCTCTTTCTCTTTCGCGGATCCTTCTATCTCGGTTTCTTCCTCTTATCTGATGAATCTCTCTTTTAGGCAATCTATGAAGCTCAGAACAACGCTTCGATTGACAACTTCCTGAGCCTGAACGCTAGCTGCGTGTTGTTGTCCATATGTAAACATGCAGTTTTTAATATTAATAATTATTAATAAATTAATATTCAAAAATATTGGCAAGTCAGGAAAATCCTCCTCCACCGGACATTATTTTGGCATTTGGGAAGGATTTGCTTAACGACTTGGATGATCGAGTTTAATTTTATGGGTGGACACTATCGAAGAGTTGACGGAATTTCGACGCCAACGAGGGAGTTTCGCTACAACCTATCCTTCGCGGTTCACTCTTTTGTAGTTATGGTGATGTTTTAAGAAGCTATATATTTCTCTTGGTCATTTAAAAATGATTATTATTTAAATGTGCATAAAGCAACATTGTTTATGGCCGGGATCATGATAATGTACTAATAATTTTATAATTATATTTATTTTTTCTGATGCCTCAGTTTGGGTCCATGTCCAAAATTACATTAATATATATTTTTTGAATTTTGTTCAAAGCATTAATGATATTACTCAAAGACGTGAATTAAATATTATGAAGAAATTTTGCTCATTTATCATATATGTGCGCCATTTTATATCATGCCATTGTGACACTTTGATGTTGTCTCATTACTGAAATTAATTAATTAATTTTTTTTAATTGTGAATTTGGCTCTTTAATTTGCGCAAGAATTCTGTTTTTGGACTTTATAGAAGCAATGCACCCATTGTAAAAGGGTTAGATTAATAGATATGTACAAGTTACGTCAGGTAACTTGGATCATTATTTTAAAAGGTGTTAATATAATTGGTGACCTCTAAACTTGACAATGTTTAAATAGTTTCATACCATAAAGTTTTCTGTCATGTCTTTCTCTCTCTCTTCTTGTTTTTGTTGTTGTTGTACCATTCCATTTACTTGATTTAATACTTCCATTTGTGTCAGGACATGACCGTTACATGCTCACATTTATTTTAGTATGGTACAATCTTTACTAGTGTGGTGTGAAATTTGACCGGTCAAAAAAATATTTTCACTTATTTTCTCATTAAAAGACTATTGACCAGGATATCGTATATAAAATTCTCACATTATTTTATTAATTAGGACATGATTTATAATATTCATACTATTTCATTATTGCATCATGTAATTTTGCCTTACGAAAGTTCATCATTATTTTATTTTATTTATTTGTTCTATTATTATTATTATTATTATTATTTTTATATTTCTTCCGGTTATAATCTGGGTCCATTGAATCTTAATTGGAATAAAGATGAGAAACTTTTATGGCACCTCTACTTTTATGGCACCTCTACGTTTTTCTTCTTACCGTGAGCTTAAGCTCATGGAGGCCTTCCGTGAACTTAACTCAAAAAGTACAGCAAATTATCTCCAATTTTTAATTTATCATGCTCATTAAATCTTTTATATGAAAATCTTGTGGGATGCAAAAATTGGAGTGTTTTGAGTTTTTTAAATCATGTTTTTTTAATTTTTGAAAATTAGCTCTAAAAATAATAATAAAATATTTAATGTTTGAACATCATTTTTAAAAATTAAAAATGGTGACTTAAAAAGCTAGAAACACTCCAAATTTTTGCATCCCATAATATTTTCATATAAAAAAATTAATGAGCGTGATAAATTAAAATTTGAAGATGATTTGATGTACTTTTTAAGTTAAGATTACGGAAGGCCTCCGTGAGCTTAATCTCATGGTGTCTTTACACACACACACTCTCTCTCTATATATATATATATTTTTTATGGTATGGCTCCACATTATTTTATATATATATATATATATATATTTTTTTTTATGGTATGGCTCCACATTATTTTGTGTTGTTCTCAACTGGCATTATTCTGGCCAAACGAGGCCACATGAATTATTCACCTTATTTAATTGAAAGTCAAAATAAGAATATATTGATTATTATTTATTTATTTATTTTTAAGGTTCAAAAGTCATCATTATTAATGAGTCATGAAATTAAACTATAGTTATATTCCGTAATAATTAATCATTGGATGTACTAAAATATCATCATCTTTCCATTTTAAAAAAAAATACTGGACATAATCGGTAAGTATACATGTAACTATTAAAGCAATCAGATATATGGATTCAAAGAGAATTTTATAGGGGAAATAAAAATTTTATTTGGTTTGCATATGTTCATTTTCAGACCACGGATGTGAAGTCAAGTTTAGAATCAGGAAAAGATTCTTGTAGGTAGTAGGTTTACTATGATTCGATATTTCTACGAACCCATATTTAGATCATGACTCCTGCAAGCTCGCATTCATATTAGAGACATGATCATAGTGTGTTACAAGATAACAATGACAGGTCAAAGTAAATAATGTCTTATATTTCAAAATATTTCAATTATACAAGACTCATTTTTTTTATTTTACTTTTAACATGAGCGGATTATCTTATAGTAACGATATTACTTGGTGGCCATCATTTTATTATTAAAGTTTTATTTGTATGCGTTTAGAACTCAGTAAAGTTAATTATGACTTTTAAAAATATTATGAAGGTTTTATATGATTAGAGAAACTATATGTGCGATTCTTATTCGCGTGCTCCTCACCGCCGCTGTGGCGATGGGATGCGGAAGAAGGACACGGAGATCCCTCCCGACCACCGCTCCTCACCGTTCAGACCCATTGGGATGTACATTCAGGGGGTTTTTGTTAATTGGGGATCATTTTAGATTTCGGTGGGCGCAAACCCCCACCGTTAATTACCCTGGGCTACTAATCTAGAGGCACCTCTGGATCTCAAAAGGGCGGAATAAATACTATAGCTAAATGATAATCAAGTGGTCGAGTGACCAAGTGCTTCGGTGATGGGTCACTAAAGCATTCTGGACTTACTAACTGATCAGTCTAGTGAGGCAGAAATGACAGAGGAAATGAACTTACTAACAGATCAGTTCTATCTTTGGGATACAACGTAAATTGAATCTACAAACAGATCGATTCAACTTACGTAGAGTTTTAGCAGACGAACTTACTATAGATTAGTTCGGGGTTTTTAGAAACAAGTGAAAATAAACTTACAAACAGATCGGTTCAAATTCAAAATAGATAACAGATGTAGATACAGATACGGATGAACTTACTACAGATCAGTTCATAAAAATAGACGACAGAGGTATAGATAAAATTACTACAGATCAGTTCATGAATGCAAATAAATAGATTATCAAAATTAAATCATGAACAGTTGATTGTTTATGACCTTGCTGTAAACTCTGTTGTCCAAAATGAGGGGAGACAGTTTTTTGTTTATGGTCATGGTGGGACCGGAAAGACTTTCTTGTGGTATACAATTTTAACAAGAGTGCGTCTGGAGGGAGGTATAGCATTGGCGGTTGCTTCCTCTGGTATCGCTTCACTACTTTTGCCAGGAGGCCGCACAGCTCATTCTCGTTTTAAAATACCCCTCGAGTTAGATTTGAATTCAACTTGTGAGATAAAGAGAGGTACTAATCTAGCTCAATTAATTGAGCTCTGTTCACTAATCTTATGGGATGAGGCTCCAATGAACCATAGACATTGTTTCGAAACATTGGATAGGACATTACGTGATTTGATGGCTCCTTTGGACCAAAAATGTGCACATAAACCATTTGGGGGTAAAACCCTTATTTTGAGTGGAGATTTCAGGCAAACACTACCAGTTGTCATCGAAGGCGGAGGTGGTCGAGCACTAGATGCATGTATAATAAGGTCTAAGCTATGGAAACAATTCACAATTCTAAAGTAGATCAACATGCGCCTCACAAATAACTTGACCTCCTGTCAGGAAGAATTGAGAAAATTTGCAGATTGGATTTTGGCTGTGGGAGATGGCACTTTGCATTCCATAAAAGCAACAACAGACGAAGAAGAAGCTAGCTGGATTGTTATCCCACCAGATTTATTGGTTCAGAACACGGGTGATCCAATAGAATCTATGTGTAGAGAAATATATCATGATATCATACCAAATTTAGGGTGTCCAGATTATTTCAAGGATCGTGCTATTGTCACCCCTACAAATGAACAAGTAGATCTTATAAACCAACATATACTGAGATTGATACCATTCGGACCTCGTGTGTACCTTAGTTCAGATACAATTTGTAAAGGAACCAGTGAATCTCTAGATGTTGATGCCATGTATCCTCTGGAATTTCTGAATTCTTTGAAATTTAATGGTGTACCCAGAGGCGGATTTACTAAGGGTGAATGGGGGTCAATTGACCCTCATTCATTTTTAAAATTTCAATACTAATGTAGAATATTGTTATGATTTTTCATTAAAATGCTACACATATTTAAAAATTGACCTCCATATATTTTTTTAAATTTATATATAGTTGACCCCCATTCATTTCAAAATAAAAAATATTGTGAGTATAAATTGGAGGACTATTAATATTTATCATTTATTCTTCAAAAATTAAACTATGGTCTTATTTCTCTATCCTAACCTAAAAAAAATTCATGATAATTATTGTTAATACTATTATTTTAATTATTATATATTTTTTAATTATTATTATAATAAAAATTTTGACCCCCATCATTAAAGTTTCTGCATCCGCCCCCTGGGTGTACCCAACCATGAGCTCCACTTAAAAATTGGTTGTCCCATCATGCTTTTGAGAAATCTTGACCCCACGGTAGGATTGTGCAATGGAACTAGACTCATCGTCACTAGATTAGCAAACCGTGTTATAGAAGCACAGATAATCACTGGAGCAAATATTGGTAACCGAGTGCAGGTACCACGGATTGTATTTAATGTTCGTGATAAACAACTGCCTTTTGTTCTCAAGCGTAAACAATTTCCTATAAGATTGTGTTTTGCTATGACCATCAATAAAAGTCAAGGTCAGACATTGCATCGTGTGGTTGTCTATCTGACTCGCCCTGTATTTAGCCATGGGCAATTGTACGTCGCCCTTTCAAGAGTTACATCAAAATCTGGGCTGCGTGTTCTTATAGATAATGAAGATGTTATGGATAATAATTATACAAAGAACATTGTTTATAAGGAAGTTTTCAAAGACTTGGTTTCTTATAGTTGACACATAAAATGGTATTCTACTGCTTTTCTTAACTCATGTAATTTTATTTTATTCTTCTCACATTTAGATACTATGCGCTGATATTTTCTTAAATTTACAGATGTCTTATCTCAAGATATCACAGCTGGAAAAAGGCATTGTTGCTCGGCCTCTGGTTGCACGAGCTTCTCGAATGTGGTTGGCTCGTAGTCCTGCTGACAAAGATCTTAACAATTATACTAGCCTAGAGATTGTCTTTGTAGACAAGGATGTGAGTATTAATTAATTATATATATGTGTGTTTTTTCCTTGTACAGTTGTATCAACAAAACTCAATGCTATTAGAATTGGTTGCGACTAATATTTTGCAAAAAAAAAAAATAGGGGGACGCAATACAAGCAAGCATAAAACAAAGGAATGCTCCTATATTCAGGAGTCAAATCACTGAAGGAAAAATATATTCATTAAGGATGTTTTCTCTTTCTATTCTGAAAGACAAGAAGTACCGTGCGACACCTTATGATAAATTCATAATTTTTTTCTCTTCAACTGAAATTAAGGAGATGTCTCTGGCTGATTTCCAAATTCCACAGCATAAATTTTATTTTTGCAAATATAGTGAGGTGCAATCACGTGCTGACATGAACCTCCAATTAACAGGTGGATATCTTCTAATTACAAGATTCTGTATACATTATTATAGCTGATTTTTCTTATAAAGAAATTAATTAATGTGTGAATATGCACCTTCAGCTACCTTATAATTCAACAATCTTTCTCATACATTATATCTTTTTCGCTATACAAATACAGACTTAATTGGTGCCATTACCTCAATCAGCCCAATGGAGCCAGCTTCTATTTTAAAACCAGGGTGAAGCATGAAGCGTGAAATTGAGATACAAGATGTCAGGTATATTTGTGCTATAGATATTTTTTCGCCTGCTTTTACTATGCATTGTAGATAACTCTTTTAAAAAGGTAGGCGAATAGCCTGCTTGGTTTTCATTAGATTAAAAGGAAATGAGTATAATATTTACAACAAATATATAGGAAAAGCCTATTTCGGTACAGGACAAACTGAAATAGGAAAATAAAAGATAAAAACAAAAAGAAAGAATAAATATAACACATGAAATGAGTATGGTAAAATTAAGCTAAGCTATATGAATATTGGCAGCCAACTAATCTAAGCAACGAAGACTTTATCTATTGCGTTAATAGATAAATTATTTGAATATTGGCAGCCAACTAATCTCACTTCTCAAAAAATATATTTCAGTGGTGAAAAGCTGAGTATTCTGCTCTGGGAAGGATATGGGTCAGCAATAGATGTTAACAAATATGCGGAACTAAGCAAGATACGCACTGTGATTGGAATTTTTGCAGTAATGATTGTAAAAAAGATGCAAGGTACGTATGCTCCAGTTATTGTCTGCATAATTTTGTTGCTTCAAGCTATAGCTATCATGTTGATCCATATAAATTATATTGCTTTCTAGGTTTGGGCATTCGACTATCTATTAGTTCCTCTTCTAAAACACGCTGCTTTATTGATGAAGACATGCCTGAGATTCATGATTTCAGAGAAAGGTTCTGAATTAAAAAAACACATGAAACTTTGATGAAGTCCCATGTGTGGTGCTCTAAAGCATTTACTTCTATTATTTTTTAGGATCGATCATGATGCCATCCCCATAAAAGTTTCGGATCGCTTAGACCATACCCCTCTCAAACAATTGATCAACGAAAACAAAAAAACTATTGCTGAGCTTTCTTTGCTTCCAGAGGAAACAAAAGAGGTCTTTGACTATTTGCTAATTTCTATTGTTGACAATATAATAAGCACCATTAAAAATTCTCCATCCTACGTACTTATTAAAGTTTTTTTGGGTGCAGTCGGATAAATTTTACTGTGAAGCGACAGTTGTGGTTATAGATGACAGCGAGGGGTGGAATTATAAATCATGTTTTAACTGTCGAGGCGTTGTACAGCGGGTTGGAGGTGGCTATGAGTGTCTTAGGTGCTTCAAGATCAACAGGCTATTCATTTATTCGTATATTTTTCATGCCATCTTTGATACTAAAACTCTTCGATTATATCCATAAATATATTAGCATGCTTAATCTTCTATTTTGTCAGGTACCGTATCAATCTTGTTGTACAAGATTCCACAGGAATAACAAACTTTTTGACCCTTGGAACTCAAGCTGATGATTTTTTTCCAACACATTGTTCAAATCTGAGAAGCTATATTGAGAGCGAAAATCCTGGGTTACCGCTTGCTATCAATTCTATGGTTGGTAGGTGCTTGATCTTCCAGGTCAAGATCGATAAGAAGAAAAATGGCATCCCCAGAAACCATTTTGTTATAAACAGAGCATTCGACCCAACGAAACTCTTCGGTGTTGATGATGTTTCATCATCGTCAACAAATCTGCCTCTTGCACAAACTACTCTTGCCTTACCCATGAATGCTACCCCTCCACCAGACATAAATGACATGACACAACTTAGGTAGATCTACATTTTTCAATTATTTTTTATAATATATCTATATTTTTTTCTTTTTAAATTAATGCCTTTCCAAGCATTTTTTATGATAAATACATGTGATTTTTCAGGAGTAATAAACGCAAGGATAAAGAGAAAGAGGAACCTTCTTCTTCTGAAAATGAAGAACAAAATATAAGTGTGAAAAAGGTTCTTAAATTTGATGCAAAGTGAGTAGTATGACTATATATTCAAATTCAACTGTTTTCAAATCAATTCTTATATTTATATATATATATATATATATATATATATATATATATATATATATATTTATATTTACATTTCTTTATTTCCTCCTTAGTGTTCCCGTAGAACCAAGCTCTTCAAATGGGAGAATAATCTCTCGACTGCCACATCGCACACTTCCAAAGAAATGTAGATACTTCTCATTATTATTGTAGTTTGCTCTCAGCTTTTGTTCTATAATAATAATTTGATCTACATCTTCTATTTTAGTAGCAGGCTCGTGATATTATATTATGGACATCTAAGTTCTTATTTTGTACTCTTAACTAGCTATTTATGGATCAATTTGCGTCTATGTAATTGCCCTGAACTAGATATATGTGACTATGATAGTTATCACTGTATATTAAATAATATTTTCAATGATTGACATTTTGTATTAAATTTCACATTAAAGTTTACTCGCTTGTCTCTATTTCAGATTTATCCTGCAAACATATTGATCACTTGCTCTTATAAATATATTTTTGTAAAACTCTTTGCAAGTCGTTCCCCATAAATAAAATAACCCCGCCGCGAAGCGCGGGTATCGACCCTAGTTTAATAAATTAGCATGTGTCATAGATGAAATATGGTGCGGCTAATAATTAATTAATACTTAGAGTTTAAATATTAGAAAATGATTAAAATCCATGTTTGCCCCTTCTATGAAATTTTGAACAGATGTAGTGCAGTATGGTAGACAGTATATCGTATGGTCCCGAACACAATAAAACATTAACATATTTATACTTTAAAAAAATGTTCAATTAAAATTCATTGAGTTTATCTGAGTTTCTTTTATTTACTTCTTATTTTCATATAATTATATATATGTATTGTTTTTAATTATCAATGACACAATAGAATAATTAGACGTAAATAAATAAAATAATAATTAAAGAGTACATTAATTTATTTTGAAAATATTATAAATATTATAAATTATATGTTAATTATTTTTTTATTTCTAGATAAGTATAATTTATTAATAAATAAAATTAGTTATTTTGCTTCATTGTGATGATTATGTGTATTGTGAATTTTCTCTTGTCATAATGAAAATGAATTAGAATTTTATTGCTTATAATAAGCGACATACCACCTCTAAGTTCAGTAAACCTAACTTTACCAGACTAGTGTAAATAATAAATTGAGTACTGATCGATCTCGAACCATAGATTCTTAGGAGTTTCTCAACGAGCTCGTCGTTGAGCGGGTCGCACTAGATGAGACAGCTGATGCGGATGCATGACTCACTGGAGATTCTGCGGCATAGCGCGACGATCTCATTTTGTTACCGAGCCACTCTGATGTAGTTTTTGCTACCATATTTTGACTTCTCTAGTCTACACATGTGCATATCATGTTATAGAATTGCCTACATTCATTCCACAAACAGTACTAGACATTACATTAGCACACTGTTAATTGAGATAACTTAGATTAAGAACATAAAAACCATAAACACCCTAATAAATAAATATTTATTAAATAGATTTAAAATATAATATAATAAACGCAATAGTTATCAAATTAATAGGGTTTTAAAAATGCTAGTAACTAAGGAGATAATTTAAAAGTTCATTGACTAAACTATGGTAAGGGGAGAGTGATGTCGAGTCAGATTGGTCTAGGTCGGCGTATCTTCGAGATGATGGTAGTAATACGTTGCACCTAAGTTTGATGCTGGTGGTTGCTCCATATAATCACCTTTATGAAACCCCATTTATTTGATCGGTCACTGATGTCATCACTTGATGATTTTGGGGTCTAACATTTATATTTTTTTTCCATCTCCCTCTGTTCTGTTGTACTTATATTCATTTTCTGTGAACAATAGTTAGGGTTTGACTGTATTGTAAGGCGTACCATTCTTTTTATGACCATGAAGCTATACCAACTAATCCTCTAACATCATCGTCAACTCTTGGTACCGGGCGGCGAGCCATGCACCGCCCATGAGGTGTCCTAGATTTAATACTTGCACATGGATGGCCTATCTTTTTTCATATTGTTAGACATATGGCAAGTCGCCATTTTATTTATTCATTTATTTAGGAAAAATTCTCAAAATGCCACCATAAAATATCTAATTTGTCAAAATGCCACTCCAAAATCAACTCTTGCTATAATACTACTCTAAACTAAGTTTATTTGTCTAAATGCCACTCACACTATATTCTTATGCATTTTTATACTGAAATTTAAATTGTATTTTTGTATTTCCAAATATACCCTTCCTACCCTCCCTTCACACTGTATTCTTGTCCCAACAGAGTTCCAACCTTCGCTCTTCTCTCTCTCATACACAAGCTCGCAAATTGAAAATATAAGGCAACACAACCCCAAAAAAGAAAAGGGAAATTGAATGCTGCATTGGTTTTGGACTTTTGATACCAAGTACAATGTCTATTATTTCCAGTTGTGCAATTTCAACATTAATTTCAAAGATCAATTTTGAGTCAATTGAGCTCTCTAACCTACAATCATTTCCTTCCTCTTAAGATATTTCGTAATTGAAAAAAAAATCATTCATAACTACACAAAGAAATATTTTAGAAAATATTAAACATACAGACTCAATTTTTCATCTCAAACCTGATTTGCAATTCTGATACAATTTCATTTTTTCTGTATCGATTTCTCCAATTACAAGCTTATCTAGCTTCTCCTTGATCACAACAACCTATTTAAAGCACTTCTCTAATGAATTAAACATTCCAATATAGTTTTTGAACACCTCGCTTTGGGTCCGATTGGTGAAATGGTGGCCCCGATCGGGAGGTTGGAGATACCGGTTTAAAGCTTTATATATCATCGTATAGGTTTCGAGATGCTTTCTCAAGCGTTAATTGGGATGTTTGAGTTCCATATCGCTTCAACTAACTTTTGACCAAGCCAACTTCACTTCCAATGCGAGCACAACATAGGACATCACTTGGCAAATAGATTGTTATCCTAATCTCTCCTTTGAACAAGCTTTCTAATGGGATAAGGGTTGGGACTATCTCGACTTGATCATGATGTTGCCGTTTTCAAGTTGTTGTCACGACAAAAAGAAGTTGGGAAAAAGAAGGCCTGGTCGAGAGAGAGGGAAGACTTTGAATTAATTTATGTCTAATGGGGGTATTTTAGTGTTTATCAAAAAATAAATTAGTTTTGAACAATTTATTCAAAATTATTGGCATTTAGACAAATAAACTTAATTTAGAGTGGCATTATAACAAGAGTTGATTTTGGAGTGGTATTTTGACAAATTAGATATTTTATGGAGGCATTTTGACAATTTCCCCTTTATTTATGTTAAATATTAGTAAGGGACCAAACAAGATCAATAAACTGTTTCAACATATAAGCGTAACTATAGATCTCACTTCAAACAAACTTTTCTTTAAAAAATTTTGATCCCTTTGAGTCATATTTATATGTGTGTTTGGGGGGATTTATCTCTCGTACCTATATTATTATAATACTCCAAATATATTTTTATTTCTTTGATAAGAAATTATGACATTCATGTAAGGCGTTCATACAATCCTTCCAACATTCCCATTTATACTAATACTCATGAAATAACCTAATCAATTTAAAAATTTTAAGTTAAAGTATAATGTGATTCTATGTTAAAGCAAATTAAATGAGTTTTTAAGTCTAAGTCTAGAAATATTCCATATCTCGGTGGCTGGATCAAAAACTGCACTGATTTATCATTCAGGTTCTATATTGGTTATGGGATTTAGGTTCGGAGCGAGACTATTGACTGTGAGAATTGAAGGTAGTCAAGTCCATGATGTCCATGCTCTTAATGGTTAGGATAGTCAAGAGATTGTAGTTTGATTTGATGGCACTTTGACCCATGTCTTACAAATTCTTTTTATTTATTATTCCATATATGCTTCTGTGTTCTTTCCCGATTATGGTTGTATCCAAGATCTTTATGACTATTTATATAGCATGTATTATGGACTTTAATTATTTTTGTTGAGATTAATGAATGGTTTATAACTTGATGAGACTTACGTGTATGCATGTCTCCATTTATACGTGGTGACTATCATGTCCTGTACTATACCTATTGGTTCAGGGTGTGACAACTAAAGTGATATCAGAGTACAATCATAAATTATTGGACATGCTTGAGAATTAATTATAATGCAAATCATTCAATTATGCCGACAAACTAGGTATGAGCGTGGGTAGGTCTAGGGAATCATCAATACAAAAGCACTTCTCGTCTATTTCTTTCACTATAGTGACACCATCTGTATGCAATAACGTTATAGCTTTTATTAAGTCTGCTTGTTTTGCCCTTGTGAAATTCCTATTTTCTTATGATTGATCTATTGTTCTCGTACTCTCAGTGACTGATGGATGAGGCACCGCGGGCCAGACGCCCTGGACGTCCTCCCGACCGAGGTCGTGGCAGAAGGCACGGGGCGCGATGAGGAGGTTCAGGAGTTAGACAGTGTAGACGAACATCAGCCGTCAGGTGACAGAGACTTACCACCACTACCACAGGGTATGCCGCATGGAGCGGCACCTTAGGCTTTTGATGTGGATCGGTTCATGCAGCAGCATATGGCCGGGTTGACTCGGTTGCTCGGCCACCACTAGATCCATTTGTGACAGCCCACCGCGAGTTCCTCCATCGCAAACTCCTAGGTATGATGGTTAGGGAGGGTATGACGGTCGAGGAGTGGCTTACGACGCTTCATCGACGTTTCAACTTACACGCATTTTAGAGGAGCACATAACCGAGCTCACAACCACTCTTTTGGACCGTGATACTCGTCATCGGTGGGACTGCTAGCATGCCTTATATTTGGATGGAGGAGCTCGTATACCATGGATTCGGTTCATCGATGCCTTCCGTTTGAGGTTCATGGGAGCGACGATGCGGGCCACCCTTCGTCGCCGCTTTGAGGCTCTCACCCAGGACCGTACTACCGTGCGACGACGTGCGGAGAGGCATTCATTCGACTATCTCATTATGTTCCGGAGATGATCGCTGATCCCGAGAGCCGACACAAGAGGTTTATTCAGGGACTTGAGCCAGACTTAGCGTGCTTCGTCAACATCTATCTGGGTACGGTGATTGAGTTCTTGATAGACAAGGCTGAATATCATGAGGCCCTTAACAAGTCGCGGGCAGCACGGAGTGTAAAGATACATAATTTAAGATTAATTAGAATATTCCAATTAGATGAGAATTGCAACGAACTGAATATACCTAATAAGATGCATAATTTAAATTTGAACTTTTCAAGACATCAATTCAAAACTTAAAAAGAAGATGAGAGACTAGCTCTTAAATTTTATTTTGTGTCCATAAAGATTTTAATCCTAGTTAGTTATCATTTGAATTACTAGACTATTTAATGTTGACGATCAAAACATATATGCATTTTTATTCTTATAATATTTTTTCTCTTTGGATATGAATCAGTACGAAGATTTTTCATGAAGAAATGATAGTTGTCGACATCATCACTTTTTAACGTTCTTATTGAATATAATGCCAAAAAAAAGACTCAATAATATGCAGTGCAATGTGCAAGAAATTTCTACCATTTAAATTGAATAATCCTCCAAAATGTAAAATCGATTATTCCAAAAATATCATTGTTGCTGGGCATTTGATAGATCTTTTATGCAAATGGGTTTTTTCAAGCTAGTTCAAGCGATGCATGGAATCTTATTATGTTAAAAACTCATAAAACAAAGTTGAATGAAAAATAATTTTCTATGACATAATTTGATTATTAAACATAGAAAAATATCTGTACTTGTATTCATTAATATTCTATTTCTATTAATTTGAATCGAATTATTAATCATTTTCTCTAATCTAACTCATATTACAATGTAAAAATTAACTACTTTTACAAACAATATAATAATATTTTTCTCTTAAAAATAAGAGTCGTGAGACAAATTTTGGATTAGTTTTCTAGGAATATGATTTATTTTGGTACTTAAAAATCTTATATTAAAATCTTCTAGGATATAAAAATATCCATTTGTTAACATTATTTTTTAGATATTATTTAGAGATTGTTTTAAAATATTAATAAAATTTTGCATATGAAAGCATGTCATTCAAGAAAAATCTGAAACAAATACTTAAAAACTCTATAAATAAAAATAATTCAGCATTAAGCTGGAGTAATGAATATAAAATTAAATATTTGTTACGATTTCATTAGCAAAACACAACATTTAATATTGAAAAATTTATTGATATTAAGTAAAATTAGTTTTCTACTCTTTTATAATATTAGCGGTCCTCGTCCTCATTGAGGAAGAGATATTATTACCATTATTATTGTTCTGCTAGCTTTTTTTTTACTAAAGTGGGAATAAACCCACCAATTTCATTGAAATGGATCAAACTATAATGTTCTAATTCTCAGTCAGTACCAAATATCTGATACTATTGAGAAGAAATGTATCTTTAACTATCTATTACATCCAAGATAGCCTACACCAAAGGAGTTGAGCTAAACCAAATGAAATAGGAAATAGAACATCTGAACCATAAAACAATACAAAAAGTATCAGCGATAACAGACTACATACCACCAAAACAAAGCAGCTTACAAAAAAACAAAAAGATAATAATGTAAAAATATAACTCTAAGAACAAATTAATGAGCTAAATGAGCAGTATCGGTGATGTTAATCTCTCTCCCAGACAAATGATCTTCCTCTACCATGTGGCCCCTCACCACCAGAGCCACCAGAGAATTTACCTACAAAGGTAGACTTTGCACTTCCTATACAATAATTAATGATAAATCATTATATAATGATGTATGAGCATGCTGAAACCAAAAGGAAACCAAGCTAAGAATTTATATTCCGATATTTCTGATTGATTTTGGAGAACTATTTTGAAAACACAATCAATTTCTCTCTAACCAGATAGTCCAAAGTACCGCATCCCTAATCATTTCTACCACTGTAATATTTTTATTTCTAAAGAAGCACCTTCAAATTGAAAATGAGTATGGTTAGCTATCCATTTCCAAATATATTGAACAAAAGGACACATAACAAATAGATGATCTGTCCTTTCAGAATTTAGACAGAACACACACTGTGAACTGCGTTGCCACTCTCTTAATCAAGTTTTTCTTAGTTAAGATTTTTTTTTTCTAACAAGCAACATAAATATTTGAATCTTAAGAGGAATTTGAGAATGCCAAATAATTGCATAATCTTTACTTATCACTCCTCCATAGTCTAACCATGTGTAAAAAGAGTGGACTGTAAATTTTCCTAAAGAATTCCATCGCCATATAACCTTATCCTCTTTTGTTCCACGTAATGTAATATGAGAAAAACGAGAGAGCAAAGTTTGATATTCAATGTATATGTCATCTACTAATTGTATTTTAAACTGATGAATACCTAAAAGTAATACTTGGTCGACAGTAATTTTTGGATCTTTAGCTAGTAAAAATAAATTAGGAAATTCATAAGATAAAGAAGTATCACCCACCCATATGTCTAACCAAAACATTATTGTTTTGCCATTACCTACTATTTTGTTCAAACAAAATTCAATAACATCTTGATCTACTGTAATATCTTTCCAAAAGGAAGAATACAGTTGTCTATTGTGCGTGTGAAGATATTTAAATAGTAAAATTTCTTCCAGTAGCCTTGCACAGTTGGATCTTTATATCTAATAATTCATTTGGTAAGAAGGAATTTATTCATTGAGTCAAAATCTAATATACCTAAACCTCCATTTTTTTTTATAAACTATTTTTCATGAAATTAAAGCATATTTTTTTCTTAACAGTATTTCCTTCATACCAAATCATTTCTAAATTGATCTATTATATTTCTAACCTAATAGGAAGCCTAAATAAGGACATCCAATATAAAGGTGGAGTTGAGATAACTGAGTTTAATAAAGTCACTCGACCCCTAAAGAAAATAATTTCTCTTTTCATCCTTGTAATTTATTTTCTTTTCAATAAGAAAGTTCCAATCATCTGTAGATAATTTTTTTCAATGTAAAGGCATACCTAAGTACATATTCTAAGAGCAACCATTTCAGAGCCTGAATATTTTTGTGAGTTGCCTCTAAAGATAATAATGTATCATCAGCAATGTGAAGGTTAAGTATTTGTCTAAGAGGACCAGAAGAAACAATAACTTTGAGAATTCCACTATTTTGAGTCTTTGTTAATATAAAATGTAATATATCTGCTACTAAATCAAAAAGAAAGGGAGAGATAAGATCTCCTTGTTTGACTCCTCTTTTACAATATAAATATTCTCCTAACTATCCATTAAAGTTAATACAAGTTATATTATTATATAATATATTTTTTATCCAACTGATCCAAAGAGAACTAAAAGATTTACCCTCCAAAATTTCAAAGAGAAACTCCCAATTCACTCTATCAAACACCTTCTCAAAATCTATTTTAAATAGTATGCCTTTTATTTATTTTGAGTTAGACTTCAAATGTGAAATATATATATATATTTTGAGTTAGACTTCAAATGTGAAATATATATATATAAAAAGATTATAATGAAAAACTCTAAAAGTCCCTAATCCGTTAATTACCTAGGAATAATAATTAACGCAAATGGATTAGTGTGTAAGTTAAGTATTGATCGTGTTTCACAGATCACTCGATAAGGAGTTATCGGCTTAATTACACAAATAGCATGTTGGACATGTTATTGGACATGACCCATGTTGAAATACTATAAAGATTGTGTTTGATGTCATTAGTATTTCATTTGGATGTTAATTCTTAGGTTGAGACAAATGATCTTCTTATACGTCTGATTTGCATTTGTGGATATCGTCTAACATTGTCCGTAACTGGCAGCCATAAGGGCTTTATCTCGGTGTACGTCTTTCGTATGAAGGGGATGCATGAGTCAAGAACACCGATGTCTCTCTCGTTTGTCGACGTGAGTGATGATATCCAACTAGGTGCACATAGTATACGAATGCATTGCAAAGGATGACATGATCTTGCCTTGCAACATTCGGGATATCATAGGACATAGAATAACCATGAGGCAATTGTCGTTGCCTAGGACCGAGATATAAGTACCGCACTCATATCTGAATTATTTAGGGGTTGTGATGCATATTGCTGGGTGCCGCTCACAATCTATGAGATTAAGGGGTTTAATCTCATTGCTAAATAATTTGGATCCCAAAGGGTCACACCGCAAAAGGATTATGCCTTTATTCGTTCCTTGATCATTTAATATGTTGGACATATTAAATTGAGTCTTAAACATGAGATATATAGTCATAGAAAATGATTAATTAATTATATTTATCAAATGGTTTGATAAATAGGCTGAAAATATGAAAAACGATGCAAAGACAGCCCGGTTTAGCCCCATTCGACTTCCATTCGGCCCAAATACCCATAGTGCAAGACACCTCAATATTCTGGACACATGAAGCCCAACTAGGGCCCTTCTAATAGCTGCACATGGCCTAAAATAGTGGGTGATTATGCCAAAATGTGGGTAGAAGGCAAGGCTGAAGTTGGGAGCTGTTTTGCCACGTTTTCAGCAGTTTTTCAGCAGTTTCTTTGCTATTTTGGGCTGTTCTCCACTCTAGAACGTGGAGAGATTACCTAGGGACATGGGAGAGGAGTCTCCTGCCTTGGGGCTCTATAAAAGGAGGCCTAGGCTGCCAGGAAACCCATCAATCTTTCGCATACGCGCGCGGAAGCTCTGCTGAATTTCTGCCGCGTATCTCATGTGATGAGACCCATCTTCCACCAGATTTTTCACATAGATTAAAGGAGTTTAATCACAGTGGTGTGGAGGAGATCAAGGAGAGTCTCCCTAGCATCCTAGCAAGTGCGAAGGAGATCGAATAGTGGGCTGCCTTGGTGGATACCTTGGAGGGCGCCTACACTTGGTGTCTTTGCGGGTACCATTGCGAATCGAGCGAGAAGGAGACTACCCCGAGCCTCTCCGAAGACTCACGCATCAAAAGTACAATAGTTTAGTCTAGATCTATGATTTTGGTTCAGTTTTATCACATGCAAGATCCTTGTTTGAATTGTGCACCGAAAAATCTAAATTCCGCATGTTCGTGTACTTGCTTGTTCAAACTAAATTCCAGCAGTGGTATCAAAGTATTTGGTCGTTGTATGTGATAAATCGTGGCCAAAAGACTAAACTAAATTGATTGATTTATTCATAAGTTGTATATCTAGATAGTTGTGCATGAGTTTTTTCAGATTTTTACGAATTGACATGTGTTCATGCGCATGATATGTGTTAGATTTGTCAAGTTTATAAAATTGTTGTAAAACTGAAAGTTGGGGCTCAGTTTCAAGTCTATAAATGGGGTCTATTATGGGTTAGGAATTGACCAAAGGGGCTGTGATTAATTGAGTCTTCGTTTTGGCCCAAATCGTTAAGGATTGTTCTTTGGAGAGCCAAAACTGAAAAACTATAATTTCTGGACAGCAACTTAACCATCATTAGATGATGCTTTTGAGTGATTTCTAGATCATAATAAGAAGTGAAACTGAGCACAACCATGCATAATTATTAGATTATGAATTATGAATAGTTTCAATCGGTTTGGTGCAAGTTATTGCGCTATTCTAACTTTGTTTTGCAGTAGTGGGTTTGTATAGCCATGTTCAATGCCTTGTGTGTTGTAATGATTCCATGTATGAATGTTTGTAAGCGGCCTAAGGTGCCCCATGATATTAATTATTTTGTTGCATGATTAATATTGTATTTATGGCCTGCGTGTCAAGTTAGGAATGGAGATTTCTAATGTAATTTTCTGTTTCGATTTGAGAGTAGTTTTAAATAGGAAATAGAAAATTAGGGGTACTTAGATCACTAGTTTGTTCATGGAGATGATCGAAGAGGCAGTGATCGGAGGCCAAGGAAGCACAAGGGTTATACAAACTCATGATCATTTGTGTGGTTGTGCATATTATTGTTTATGATATTTTATGTGATTGAATTGCGAGTCGTAGGATAGGTATGGGTGTATGCTATCACGACCACCATTCAAAGAGTCATATAAAATAAAGTCCCTAAAAATTAAGTCGATCTCCCTTCCTCCTCTATCCATGGAAACCTTGTATGGGGTATTGGTGGGACCTACTCAGTAGGCACTGCATCCTATCCTTGGGGAAGTGGGGCACGTCGGACGTATCGTCTCAAATAGAGAGGTTTTACTTAAGCGAGGTAACTCTGGGTTACATGCCGACGCTAGCCTAGTTTGTACCTCGGGGAGGAGTATTCGTCATCAGTACTGAGTACTCAAGAAGGAACCAAGAGTCACATACGATTGTGATTAGCGAGGAGTATGCTTACCTAAAATAGCTAAGTTCAAATTTATGCCGACGCTGGCTTGAGCTTAGTAAAGATAGGGATCTTGGACTCACTACAAATTTCGGGACTTAATAATTATAGTGGGAGTTTTATATTTATATAAAACATTACAATGCATGAACTAAATTCAAACCTTTTAAATTGTAGAACATGGCAAAAGAACCCTCTTTCTCTCTTCGATCTCTCATAGACAAAGAAAAACTTAAAAGTGATGGAATGAATTTCATGAATTGGCATCGTAACCTCAGGATAGTCTTGAGGCATGAGAAAAAGGAACACATCTTAACTCAACCCGTTCCAAAGAAACCCCACGATAAAGCGTCTCAGGCTGACAAGGACAAGTATACCAAGTTCGTGGATGATGAACTTGATGTCTCGTGCCTAATGGTGGCCACTATGAGTCCAGAGCTTCAAAAGAGGTTTGAAACTCGTGGTGCGTATGAGGTCATGGACACTCTCAAGAACATGTTTCAAGAGAAGGCCCAGACCGAGATGTACAATGTCACCAAGTCGCTAATGAGATGCACAATGCGCGAGAACGAATCCGTTAGCGCTCATATGCTCAAGATGACTAGTTATATTAAGCAGCTTGAGAAACTAGGTTGCAAGTGGGACGAGCAACTCATGCGGAACATTGTACTCGGCTCATTTCATCACGCTTCACTCAGTTCATTATGAACTACAACATGATGGGACTGAAGAGAGGCCTGGATGAGTTATTGGGACTTCTTAAGACCGTCGAGGAGGACATGAACAAAATATCTTGTAACGTCCTCGCGGTGAGTCAGGATGGGAAGAAGATTAAAAAGATTTCCAAGCGCAAGAAGGGCAAGGGCAAAGGCAAGGCTCAAGTGGTGATCTCGAGCAAGTCCAAGTCCAAGGATGTTTCCGAGGTCGAGTGCTTTTATTGCAAAGGCATAGGGCATTGGAAACGTAGCTGCCCTAAATACCTGAAGGATAAGAAGAATGGGAATGTCCCTACTTCATCAGGTATACTTGTTATTGAAATTAACCTTGCTACTTCTATTTTTGATTGGGTGTTGGACACCGGATCATGTGCTCATGTTTGTTCAAATGTGCAGGCACTAAAGAATAAGAGGTTGCTAGGCAAGGGTGAGATGCTGCTCCGAGTCGGCAATGGAGCGAGTGTTCTTCTTTATTCTTTGTGGGAGATTTAGATTTGCATTTACCCAGTGGACTTGTATTAGAACTTAGTAGTATTTATTATGTTCCTTCTATTTCTAGAAACATTATCTCTGTCTCATGTATGGACAATGATGGATTTGTTTTTTCTATTAAAGATCGTTGTTTGTCTTTTTATAGAGATGGCTTATTCTATGGTCATTCCCAGGTTGTGAATGGCATATATATTCTAGAAATAGATAATCAAGTCCTTAACATCAATAACAAGAGAATTAAGTCTTCTAATGAGGGTGAGACTCTCATATGGCATCATCGCCTAGGTCATATAAACGAGACGCGCATTAAGAAATTATAAGAGGTTGGACTTCTTGGTTGCTTTGACATAGAGTCGTTAGCAACATGCGAGTCATGTTTATTGGGGAAAATGACTAAGGCACCTTTTACCAAGTAAGGTGAGAGGGCAAATGACTTATTGGACCTAGTACACAGCGATGTGTGCGGTCCTATGAGCATTGGTGCTAGAGATGGATCGAGATACTTTGTCACGTTTACTGATGATTTCAGTAGATATGGTTATGTCTATTTGATGAGACATAAGTCTGAATCTTTTGACAAGTTCAAGGAGTTCAAGGCTGAAGTTGAGAACCAACTCGGAAAGAAGATTAAAGTATTTAGAACAGATCGAGGTGGTGAATACTTGAGTGGTGACTTTAGGGAGTACCTAAAGGAACATGGGATAGTCCCACAGCTCACTCCTCCCGGAACGCCACAATGAAATGGTGTCTCTAAGAGGAGGAACAGAACCTTGTTGGACATGGTTCGTTCTATGATGAGCAAAGCTGAGTTACCACGCTCTTTCTGGGGATTTGCGCTTGAAACTGCTGCATTCACATTAAATCGATTGCCATCAAAGTCCGTTGAAAAGACGCCATATGAGTTATGGTTTGAAAGAGTACCAAATGTGTCTTTTCTTAAGATTTGGGGTTGTGAGGCTTATGTCAAACAACTGATGTCTGACAAGCTTAGCCCTAGATCCGATAAGTGCTTGTTCGTGGGATACTCTAAGGAAACAAAAGGGTACTACTTCTACTTTAAGTCTGAAAATAAGATAATTATTGCCAGACATGCGGTATTCTTGGAGAATGAGTTTCTCGCAAGAGGAAGTAGTGGGAGTAGTGTGCAACTTGAAGAAATTCAAGAAGCACATGAGAGTGTAGTCGGTGATGACTCCACAATCTCTCCTATGGATACTGAGCCTAGTGGGAGTGGGACTCCGGAATTGGGTTTAGAAAATATGGCTCAAGAGGCATCTGAGCCACAAGTACTTCGAAGGTCGAGTAGATCAAGTCACCCTCCTGAAAGATGGTTGGGGCTTCATCAAGGATCAACGGTGGAGACCGAAGATCCCATGACCTATACGGAAGCGATGGCACGACCCGACTCCGCTGAATGGCTTGGAGCCATGCAATCCGAAATACAGTCTATGTACGACAACCAAGTTTGAAATTTGGTTGACCTCCCTGAGGGAGTGTGTCCTATTGAAAACAAGTGGGTTTTCAAAAGAAAGTCGGACATGGATGGTAACTTGACTACTTACAAGGCACGACTAGTTACGAAAGGTTACAAACAAATTCAAGGAATTGATTTTGATGAGACCTTCTCGCCCGTAGCCATGTTTAAGTCAATTCGGATATTGTTAGCCATTGCCACATTTCATGATTATGAGATTTGGCAAATGGATGTCAAAACCGTCTTTCTAAATGGAGATTTAGAAGAGGATGTGTATATGACACAACCAATGGGTTTTGAGGATCCAAGGAATGCTAACAAGGTATGTAAGCTTCAAGAGCCATTTATGGTTTGAAGCAAGCATCAAGAAGTTGGTACAAACGCTTTGACAGTGAAATCAAAGCGCTTGGCTTTGTCAAGTGTGATGAAGAGCCATGTGTGTACAAACGATTCAGTGGGAGTAATATTGTGTTTCTCATATTATATGTGGATGACATATTGCTGATCGGAAATGATATTCCTACCTTGGAAGAAGTCAAGTCATCATTGAAGAAGATTTTCTCAATGAAAGACTTGGGCGAGGCTGCCTATGTTTTAGGTATAAGGATCTATAGGGATAGATCAAGGAGACTTATTGGATTAAGTCAAGAATCATATTTGGACAAGGTGTTGAAGAGATTCAACATGCAAGATTCTAAGAAAGAAAACTTGCCCATGTCCCATGGCATTGATCTCAGTAAGAAGCAGTGTCCTAAGATAACTGCTGAGCTCGAGGGCATGAAGAAGATACCATATGCTTATGCAATTGGATCTATCATGTATGCCATGATATGTACTCGCCCAGATGTGTCATACGCGTTGAGTGTGGCAAGTAGACATCAAGCAAATCCAGGGTTCGCACATTGGACTGCAGTAAAAACTATCCTAAAGTACTTGAAAAAGTCTAAAGATATTTTTCTCGTCTATGGAGGAGAAACTGAGCTCGTTGTAAGGGGTTACACGGATGCTAGTTTCCAAACAGATCATGATGATCTAAGATCGCGGTCAGGGTTTGTTTTCACCCTCAATGGTGGTGCTGTGAGTTGGAAGAGTTCCAAACAAGATACGACAGCAGACTCAACCACAGAGGCTGAATACATAGCTGCCTCGGAGGCAGCTAAAGAAGGTGTATGGATCAAGAAGTTCGTAGCTGAGCTTGGCATGGTCCCAGTGCTTCCAAACCATTGGAGCTGTATTGTGACAACAATGGAGTCATTGCCCAAGCGAAGGAATCTCGATCACATCAGAAGTCAAAGCATATTTTACGGAGATATCACCTAGTTCATGAGATTGTCGAACGAGGTGATGTCAAGATTTGTAAGATAGATACGGAGGAGAACACAGCCAACCCACTGACTAAGCCCTTATCTCAGGGCAAACACACGATGCACACAACTGGAATGGGCATCAAGTTTATGTGTGATTGGCATTGAGAGTTTTCATGAGTCATGTACATGGGGAGGTACTTCGGGCTGCCCAAATTAGTTAGAGTTGTATTCTTTTATGCATGGAGATTGTATATTAGATTGGCTCTAGCTCAAGTGGGAGATTGTTAGTGTTGTAGTGATCTAGTAGCCAATCATTGGATGATTGCATTTAGTTTCATGTAAAAGGATGATATATTTGATATTTTATTTGTTCCTTGAGTATTCATTATTTATATTTTGAGTTAGACTTCAAATGTGAAACATATATATATATATAAAAAGATTATAATGAAAAACTCTAAAAGTCCTTAATCCGTTAATTACCTAGGAATAATAATTAACACAAATGGATTAGTGTGTAAGTTAAGTGTTGATCGTGTTTCACAGATCACTCGATAAGGAGTTATCGGCTTAATTACACAAATAGCATGTTGGACATGTTATTGGACATTACCCATGTTGAAATACTATAAAGATTGTGTTTGATGTCATTAGTATTTCATTTGGATGCTAATTCTTAGGTTGAGACAAATGATCTTCTTATACGTCTGATTTGCATTTGTGGATATCGTCTAACGTTGTCCGTAACTGGCAGCCATAAGGGTTTTATCTCGGTGTACGTCTTTCGTATGAAGGGGATGCATGAGTCAAGAACACCGATGTCTCTCTCATTTGTCGACGGAAGTGATGATATCCAACTATGTGCACATAGTATACGAATGCATTGCAAAGGATGACATGATCTTGCCTTGCAATATTCGGGATATCATAGGACATAGAATAAGCATGAGGTAATTATCGTTGCCTAGGACCGGGATATAAGTACCGCACTCATATCTAAATTATTTAGGGGTTGTGATGCATATTGCTGGGTGCCGCTCACAATCTATGAGATTAAGGGGTTTAATCTCATTGCTAAATAATTTGGGTCCCAAAGGGTCACACCGCAAAAGGATTGTGCCTCTATTCGTTTCTTGATCATTTAATATGTTGGACATATTAAATTGAGTCTTAAACATGAGATATATAGTCATAGAAAATGATTAATTAATTATATTTATCAAATGGTTTGATAAATAGGCTGAAATATAAAAAATAATGTAAAGACAGCCCGGTTCAGCCCCATTCGACTTCTATTCGGCCCAAATACCCATAGTGCAAGACACCTCAATATTCTGGACACATGAAGCCCAACTAGGTCCCTTCTAATAGCTGCACATGGCCTAAAGTAGTGGGTGGTTATGCCAAAACATGGGTAGAAGGCAAGGCTGAAGTTGGGAGCTATTTTGCCACGTTTTCAGCAGTTTTTCAGCAGTTTCTTTGCTATTTTGGGTTGTTCTCCACTCTAGAACGTGGGGAGACTACCTAGGGACATGGGAGAGGAGTGTCCTGCCTTGGGGCTCTATAAAAGGAGACCTAGGCTGCCAAAAAACCCATCAATCTTTCGCATACGCGCGCGGAAGCTCTGCTGAATTTCTGCCGCGTATCTCATGTGTTGAGACCCATCTTCCATCAGATTTTTCACATAGATTAAAGGAGTTTAATCACAGTGGTGTGGAGAAGATCAAGGAGAGTCTCTCTAGCATCCTAGCAAGTGCGAAGGAGTTCGAATAGTGGGCTGCCTTGGTGGATACCTTGGAGGGCGCCTATATTTGGTGTCTTTGCAGGTACCGGTGCGAATCGAGCGAGAAGGACACTACCCCGAGCCTCCCCGAAGACTCACGCATCAAAAGTACAATAGTTTAGTCTAGATCTATGATTTTAGTTCAGTTTTATCACATGCAAGATCCTTGTTTGAATTGTGCACTGAAAAATCTAAATTCCGCATGTTCGTGTACTTGCTTGTTCAAACTAAATTCCAACACTTAGCTCGTTGTTGCCAATATTACTCTTCCTCTATATATAATCTATCTAATTTTAAGTGACAAGTTTGTAATTTAGTGATTTTCTAGAACATCTAATAGCCTAATCTCTTGAGCAGGTTCTAACTCTTATATATCTTTTAAGAATATTTTTTATTTTTGTAATTTATCCCAGCCTCTTAGTTTTTTCCTTGTGTTTTGTAATTTAAATCTCCAAATATTTCCAAAATCACCTATAATATGATACTCCTTCCACCATTTCACTTGTAATTCTAAAAAATCAGGTTGATTAAGCCATGTTTTTTTCTTCAAATCTCAAAAGTTTTGTAATAGATAGAATAAAAATATTACTACATAGTATGAAAGGATTATGATCAGAGAGAAATCTAAACAATGACTTAACAAAATTATTATTAAAATGTTAATTTTATTTTACTGTACATAAAAATTTATCTAAAAGAACCCCATTGTTTGTGAAGAACTAGACTTAGCCTATGTATAAAATCTATCACTAATGCTTAACTCTAATAATTCTCATCATTAATAAATTTATTAAACCTATTACTGACTGTATATTGGAAAGGTTTACCTGTAGTTTCAGATTTTTTTCCTAATAAAATTAAAATCTCTACTTAATAGCCAAGAGTCATAACCTATGTATGAATAAAATATAATTCCGATAAAAATTCTTTCTTTGTAGTTGTTTGTAGAGGTCCATAAACTATAGTAAAAATTCAAATGAAATCATCACTTTTATTCTTAAGACATATTGTAATAGTGTAATTTAAAATAAAAAAATCAACCACTTAAACAAGAGTATCATTAATTCTAGTAACAGACCTCCCAAATTACCCTTAAAAGATTTAGAAATCCAACAAGTAATTTTGGAAATGAGCTTACATAGAATTCTATCTCGAAATTTTGTCTCTTGAAGACCAACAATGTCAACCTGATGTTGTATCAGATAATTTGCTAATAGTAATTTTATTTATTTATTAAAACCTTGATATTTCCAACTGAGAATGTTAACCATTGAAAATAGCTAAAACACCATCATTGGAAGGTACATGAAGTACCTCATAGCTATTATCTAATAAATCTCCACATTCACGTAAAACAAGAGATTTTCTTTTTCTTTAACTGTATCAATAATATTCAAAAATCTCTCTTTCATAAGTTTTCTAAATTTAGCTACTACCTATAATCGAATGATTTCAGTTTTGCGTAATGAGAAGCCACTAGATTCAAAAAGTCTTACAACATCTGAATCAGACGAATGATCAAAAAGAAACTACAAATCAACACTATCTAATTCAGTAATAACTAAAGTACCTTGAGAAGATATGGGTTTGCCCTTTCCTTTACTAGTCCCCTTGCCTCCTTTCGATTGTGCCTTGAGATTCGGCTTAGGGACGACCACTGGTACAATTTTCGAGGGCGGATGATCTGGAACTGAAACAACTGGTTGATTATTTTTTAGCGCATCATCTCAGGCATCCTAGGCCTCCTCTTCTTTGTCAGTGGCAAGTGCAAAGAAAGAATTAGTTTGTGGAAGTGATTTTATTTGAGTAGGTGGAACAGGAGCTTGTTTAGAACTTCCCTCACCACTATATCTAGGCTTCTTATGTTGCCAATAAGTTTAATTTTTACCAAGACCTCAAGAATCCATAACTTGAGAAGCTTGCTCTATGATGGAAGTCAGAAAATAAGTTCTTATATCTTTAGTGACCTCATAAAAAAAGTATTTTCTTAGCCTTAGGAATTGATTCTCTATAAAGAACCGCTATCTTGTTCCGTAAAACATTGAAATCAATATATCGAGCACATCTTGGATCAACTTCTAACAGAACACCCCCAAATTATTTTGCTACTTTTCTTATCTCAAAATTTTTCCACATGTATTGTGTAAGACCAGAAACTAACACTTAAACCTTTAATGGATCTCTGCCCCATCATACTTAAAAGGATTGAATAACTCTATAGGAAAGTAAACTCCACCTAACCAGATATAACCATGTAACAAAGCCTTTTTCTTTCAATCCTCCGATGAAGGTTCAACCAAGAATTTCCTATCGATAAGGCATAAACAACCCGCCCATCCCGGAATGGAGAAAGTTTGAGACAAATGCGAATGGATAAAGATAACACCTAAACCAAAGATCATCCTTAAGAACTAAGCTACTACGAAGTGTTGCGCGTAAGTTACTATTAACAAAATTGGAAGTGAAAATAACGAAGGAAAGTGATTTGTCTCGAGAGAGGTCTTCAAAGTAAGGTATTTTGGCAGTAGGAGATGACATGATAATGGATCTACAATTATTAGAGACATGACCTAGCCTACCACATGCAAAGTACACTAAAGAGTTTCTACAAGAAGAAGCTAAATGCCCAGTATCACCGCAGCGAAAATAAACAGTGGTGATTCTCTCTCGGGCTGAATGAAGAGAATTCAATTTATATCGCAACCTTGTAGCGTTGGATTGAGAGCTTCGAGATTAGGTTTAGGGTTGAGCGGCAAGATAGGAGACGCGACGAATGGCTGGAGGTGGTCTAGCAACTTGAGCATAAGTTGAAAGTGTAGGCATGGGCGGATTCGGGATTTTGGTCGAGAGGGCAATTATCGGATTGTAATAGTTTATCGGGTTCAAACCTATTAACTAATCGGATACTAAATAAAAAAAAATTTAATATATATTTTTATCTAATAAAAAAATATTAAAATAATAACATTTTATATATTAAAAATAACAACAAAATAAAACTCAAAATAATAGATAATCAAGTTGATGAAGAAAGCTTTCATCTACGTAACTTTATATTTTGATATGTTTACATAATTATTTTATTATACACGATATTAAATATTTTTTTCTTAATAAAAATAATCAGACAACTTAGAGGGGACAAAAAAATTTTCAAGGAGGAATAAATTACCGAAAATACTATTTTTTAAAATTCAGAGAGAGCATCTGCCCCCGGACAAGCTTGAATCCGCTCCTAAGTGTAGGATCTGGTGGAAGAGAAACAGAAAGAGAGAGCACAGATGGAATCTCAGATTGCGCCAAGTGCGGAGAAGAAGAACATGGTGGCGGAGCTCCCAATGGCATTAACGAAGTGGGCCGATATCCGACTGGAGACTGTTGAGAGAGTAAAGAGCCCATAGCTTGAGATAGCTGTTGTAAAGATTGAGTAAATGTGGCCTGCGTAGAAACGAGAGTGTGGAGAGAATGAGGCCCAGTAGGAAAGGTCATGAGAACGGGCTTTTTGAAATTCTGGCCGATGGAGAAAACACTTAAGAAAGCGGGGGGGGGGGGTTCCGTATGGCTTTGAACCAAATTTCAGTTCAAAGCCTCTTCTAAGCCTTTGAACTGCATCGAGATTCGTAATATCCATTATATAAAATTAAAAGAGAATTTAAAGTACGAATCTTAAGAAAAAATCAATAGCTGATTGGGCCTTCGAACCATTTTTTGGTCCGAAGTCCACACAACTTCCCCGTTCCCAAAACTTAAAGGAATCTTGGAGCGTTTCTTGAATTTTTGCACTCTTGATAAGCACCCGATTTAGACAACATTGTTCTGTTAGCATATATTACCGTTTGTAGGCTTGAAAAATATCAGAGCGTGCTTAAGTCTGGGAGTTTCTTATTTTGAGCATGAATAAAGGATTCATTGAATCTTGGACAGCTCGGTTAGCTATAAGGTACGGATACGCCCAATTTACCCTTGACACTTTTCAAAGCTTAAAGATAATATCATAATTGTTTTCTTTTTCCTTCAAGTTGCAAGAACTTCTAGTTACTTTGATATTTTGCAGCCTTTGATCGTGAGTTTTAGCACCTTTATTTTGCAAACCAGGAGCCAAGGTGTTGCTTCAAGCATTTTTACAGCTCCAGACGACAATCTAAAAATTCATACATTGTCGTAGGAGTTTATAGAAGATTTTAAAAGCATTGGATTGGATTCTGAAGCATCGGATTGCTCCAATCAAGGTAAGGCCGAGGTAACTTCCTTCTCGATTTTCTCTTCAATTACTGAACTATTGTAGGGATCGTTTGAACCGTTGTTCTCTCCCTGGGGTGAGGAAGAGATAGCCCAAAGTTGTTGAGCTAACTCGCAATTGTTAGGTGGATGCCATTGTTGAGTATCGCATGCTCTCGAGGAAGAAGAATGAACGGATCGAGAGAGAGGGTAGAGAGACCGCGCCCCTGATTGAATTTGATTTTTCCTTTTCTTTTGTGAGAACCTGGTCTTGTGAACCAAAACAGAGAAGAGGAGAGTGACAGTGGTGTGGAGCACCGATTGTGTTGATTTTAAGTGCTTGCACTGTTCTCGGCTCTCCATTTGGTAAATCAATGGATTTTTCCATTCAACCCATGTTCAGCCCCCTTTATATTTTTATGTTATCCTTTCGTTTTCAATTGTTTTGTATGGAAATCTTGACAACTTTCTGCACTTCTCTTATTAAGAAACGTTTTTAGATGTATGCTAATATTTAATTAGATCTGATCTGTTTAATTTAAATCCATTTGTTATTGTTGTAGGGGCAGCATATACTGGCACACAATAATGGCTCTTTTCAAAGACGAAGGAAGCAGCTACAGCACAAGTTTGGAAGATTTGCCAGACACTTTACTATATGAAATATTGTCTCGGGTGCCAATAAAAGAAGTTGTTAAAACATCTCTCCTCTCCAAAAGATGGAGTGATATCTGGAGGACCATGCCTTCTCTTGTTTTGAAGGCTGAGGAATTTAATAACAAAGAGGAGTCTGCTCATACTAATTTGGAGAGTTATGTAGATTTTGTCAATTCTTTTCTTCTCCTCCGCGACAACAATGATGTGCAGAAATTCAGGTTTTGTTTTCTTTCTCCTTGATTTTCAGAAAACATATGCTGAGATTTGCTTGTTATACTTTGTGTCTGTACCAGAGTAGGTGACTCTATCCATAAGTGAGAGAGATATTGTGCTTCTTTCATATTTGGGAATTTAAACATTTGTGTGTAGATTATTTGTGAGACTGTCAGGGAGTTAAAGATAAACATATTCCATGACCTTTTTACATGACGCAACAAACAAAATTCAGAACTTCAGTGCTCAATTTCACTATGTTTTTCTTTTTTGTTTATTTTTTTTTCAGATTGGATTTTTTGGACTATGAAGTAGTCAGATCCTTCTACGTTTTAGCAAGTAGATGGATTCTTTATGCGCTCCGGCATAACACTCAGATTCTATCTGTTCCAATTTCCGAAGAGCATTTGCCGAAAATTCTGGAACCTGTTTTTAATAACAAGAATTTGAGAGATCTTTCACTCAAAATTTATCCAGAAGATGAACTGGGGTGTGTTGGTATTTCTCCCAGGGCTGTAAGCCTTCCCAGGCTGACGAGGTTATGTCTTCTCAATGTGCATCTATCTGATGCATCTATGAATAAGATCTTAAATGGTTGTCCCCAGATCAATGAGTTGAAGTTAGATAATTGCTTGTTTGATATCATACAGCTCAAATCTGATACTCTAAAAGTTTTGAGTATTGAGTGTAATTCCTGGATGGTGCCTGAGAAGCGAATCATTTTACTGAACATTCCCAACCTCATAAACTTATATATATCCCAAGAGGGCACTGCATTGCGAGATCTCTCTGTGGAACACATGCCGCTCATTCAAGACGCAGAAATTGACCTACGGAGTGATTCACTAGATCCACCGAGACTGTTTAGATCTGGTCAAGGAAGCATTTTGGGTGCATTTTCTATGGTTCACAATCTTCACTTAGATGGACCAACGACTCAGGTATATGATTTTCTCCGACTTCAATTATTTTTTGGTGTCGTTACCAAGTTACAAATAACACACATCACTATACATTGTCTTATTTTCTAGCTTTGTTGTCCAGCTTTAAATATCCTTCCAGGTTTATATGGTTTAAATACCCTTCTATGTATATGGTTATGAATTTTCATCCTTCCAAGAGGCCATGGCCTTAGCTTGATTTTGGTCGAAAATACCGGATCCATCATACTCGATGCAACAAGGTGATTCAGATGGTTGCGCATTCATCAGTACCAGTTCTACCAGTACCAATCACTATAAAACTTTTAGCCAAAATACCCCTGTATTGAAAACAACTATTCCTTATTTGAACTCTCAATAAGCATTTCTTTTTGGAATGCAGTTTTTGCTCGCAAGGGAGTTGGGAACATGCCCCATGTTTCAACATTTGAAGTACTTGCATCTTGGGGATTTTTGTATGAACTGTAATTATGCATTGCTACTAGGCTTGTTGTGCCATTGCCCTGGTTTAGTGACCCTCAAACTCACATTTTCTAGTTTCTGTAAGGTAATAGACTGATAATATTCGTTTTAAGTTCAACACAGTAGACATTCTAGTGTTTATGAGAGCGCAATACACACTTCTTCTCCCAACAGTATCAAACTGTGGCAGTTTTCTACAAGGATCCACTTCAGAGATAGCAGCATTGGCTGAATTTTTGTTCTAGAGTGATTAGGAGAAAATGTTAGAAATCAATTTGTCTCTGTTATTTTGCTGCTTAAAATTTATAAAAGATCATATAATTGTGTGTGTAGCCCCCAACTATTTTTTCTAAATTCTATAAATTGTATTGTTGTTTGGCAATTCACCAACTAAGAAAAAATATATACAATGTTTGGCTCTTGTCTATCTTCTTGCCAGAAACACACTGGGGGCAGGAATGCTCCCCAGGGTTTTACAGTTCAATGCGACAAATTGAGGAGGATTGAGTTTGAATTCGAGGACGTTGATGAACTTAAGCAGTTGCAGAAGATACTTAAATCAAACGGGATGGAGAATGTGGAGATGGTAATGCGCTAAGTGTTGTGCATTTTAAAATTGTGCATAATGAATTAGCACAGTGAAAATGCTTATTTTGAAAAAAAAAATCTTTTTGCATTCATGTTACCAAACTTTCAGTTCTGGAAAGAATGTTCTCATTGCCGTGGTATGTTTTTTGAAGTGATTCTTCTGTTTTGTTACGTTGATTCCAAAGTATCTAGCTCTGTGATATATTCATTTTGTGATAACTGCTATGTGATAATTTTTGGGTTCCAACAGAAGTTACTTTGAATGGCTTCTATGTTGTTTAGTTGCTTTCAGTTTTTGCTGGATGCCTTTTCAAAAGGGGCTTATATTAGTAGCTCATTTGGTTGGCCTGGACCTGTAAGGATAATGGATCATGTGCCAGTCACTACCATTGAATAATAGCAAAATAGGCCCGACAAAATGATTTTTTTTTAATAAAATTTGTTTGCGTCGAATTTGTTTAAGTCTGTTTGTCGGCTGATTTTAAGATGAACTATTTGAGGTTTGAGGTCTGTAATGTAAATAACTCATGAGCAGGCTGAGATTATCACATGGACATGTTAGAACTGTTGAAAGAAATTATTTTTTGCTCAAAATAAATATTATACAAATTAGAAATGATAACTATAGTACCAAAAGCACCGGTACATTTTGAGTCGTTAGCAACTGCTGATAATTTTTTTAAGAGAAATATAAGAATTTAGCCTATAAATTTTATTTTATATTTATGAAGGTTTTAACTTATGACCTTTTAGATATTATTCTAGTTAGTTATGGACCAATCGCTAATATTTGACTTTTGATCTTCTTTTTCTCTATTTCGTGTTTATTATGTCAGTCCTAATGAGACATGGTCGGTCATATACTAATATCGACCTGTTCTTTACAGACAAGTTACCAAATGTAAATATTCATCCAGCTAAATCTATATCTGAAAAAAAAAACATTCTCGGGAGCTATATATTTTGGAAAAGTAAATGGTTCGGGAGTAAAACATTATCATCATTATCTTAATTGTTAACAAAATAATGAATTATGCACATATATGAGATGAATTTCATAATTGTTAATAAAATATGGTTATATTATTAAACAAATAATTTGTATATTTATATCTATACTATATTATATACTATATTATAAAGAGTGTATCAACCGGATGAATCCAAGAATGTTCAAATGTTTCAGCTTTTTTGTAATGACTATAATACCCTTTTAATAAATTAACGGCATGAATTATCTAAAATTTATAAAATTATGGCTAAGAATTACCCAAATCAAAATTCCTTTCCTCTCCATTTTGTTCAATATTTTTTCCAAACCGCACACCTCCGTCCCATCCGGCGCTCTCCCCCGATAAAAACGAATTGCATCTCCTCTCGCTAAGAAAACCTCCCCTCAACCCTCCCTATTCCTCTATTTTCGGCGCCTCTTCTCAACTCTAACCTTCGCTCCCCATTTTTCGTTCTTTTCTTTTCACTAGTTGCATCCCTCTTCGTCTCTCTAGATCCAAATTGCCATGGCCAAGCTCAAGAGCTCCTCTTTGTGCTCTTTGTGTTTCTTTTTGTGTCCTTTCTTCTCCTCTTTGTGCTACTCCCGCCCCTTTCTTCTCCTCTGTATGCTCCTCCCATTGTCATGCACTGAAATAAAGAACCTAGAAATCATGAGTGATTTGCGTGGCTCCATCCTCTTTGAGAAATTTGGGTTCAGTCACCGCGAAACAGTCAATCACCCTTGTCAGATGCCTCTTTCTCTTTCGCGGATCCTTCTATCTCGGTTTCTTCCTCTTATCTGATGAATCTCTCTTTTAGGCGATCTATGAAGCTCAGAACAACGCTTCGATTGACAACTTCCTGAGCTTGAACGCTAGCTGCGTGTTGTTGTCCATATGTAAACATGTAGTTTTTAATATTAATAATTATTAATAAATTAATATTCAAAAATATTGACAAGTCAGGAAAATCCTCCTCCACCGGACATTATTTTGGCATTTGGGAAGGATTTGCTTAACGACTTGGATGACTGAGTTTAATTTTATGGGTGGACACTATCGAAGAGTTGACGGAATTTCGACGCCAACGAGGGAGTTTCGCTACAACCTATCCTTCTGCGGTTCACTCTTTTGTAGTTATGGTGATGTTTTAAGAAGCTATATATTTCTCTTGGTCATTTAAAAATGATTATTATTTAAATGTGCATAAAGCAACATTGTTTATGGCCGGGATCATGATAATGTACTAATAATTTTATAATTATATTTATTTTTTCTGATGCCTCAGTTTGGGTCCATGTCCAAAATTACATTAATATATATTTTTTGAATTTTGTTCAAAGCATTAATGATATTACTCAAAGACGTGAATTAAATATTATGAAGAAATTTTGCTCATTTATCATATATGTGCGCCATTTTATATCATGCCATTGTGACACTTTGATGTTGTCTCATTACTGAAATTAATTAATTAATTTTTTTTTAATTGTGAATTTGGCTCTTTAATTTGCGCAAGAATTCTGTTTTTGGACTTTATAGAAGCAATGCACCCATTGTAAAAGGGTTAGATTAATAGATATGTACAAGTTACGTCAGGTAACTTGGATCATTATTTTAAAAGGTGTTAATATAATTGGTGACCTCTAAACTTGACAATGTTTAAATAGTTTCATACCATAAAGTTTTCTGTCATATCTTTCTCTCTCTCTTCTTGTTTTTGTTGTTGTTGTACCATTCCATTTACTTGATTTAATACTTCCATTTGTGTCAGGACATGACCGTTACATGCTCACATTTATTTTAGTATGGTACAATCTTTACTAGTGTGGTGTGAAATTTGACCGGTCAAAAAAATATTTTCACTTATTTTCTCATTAAAAGACTATTGACCAGGATATCGTATATAAAATTCTCACATTATTTTATTAATTAGGACATGATTTATAATATTCATACTATTTCATTATTGCATCATGTAATTTTGCCTTACGAAAGTTCATCATTATTTTATTTTATTTACCTACGATCAAATCAATTTCTTTCCAACCTACGATCAAACCAATTTCTTTCCAACCTACGATCAAACCAATTCCTATCCAACATACGATCAAACCAATTCTTTTCCAACCTACGATCGAACCAATTCCTATCAAACCTACGATCGAACCAATTCCTATCAAACCTACGATCAAACTAATTCTTATCCAACCTACGATCAAACCAATTTATATCCGTATCCAACTATTTACAGTAACAATATAATATATCAACAACCGAACCGAGCGGTGCCACTATATAATTTTTTTGGCGGTAGTAGTAGTACTACGTCCGTCAGTAATTTAGCGATAATATTGATGATGATAGTGTTGATCCAACGATAATGAAATTAAGTGATGATCACGATGATCGAGATGAGCAAGATGATGGTGGTCCGTATTATTCAAATGAAGAAGAAATAGGAGAGGATTACACTTTGAAAGATTGTCGGATTTTTCGATCGATGAATCGAAGATGAGGAAATTCAGAGATGCAATACCATATTGTTAGTTACCAGACGAACTGAGAGACACTGTCCCGTAGAAGCGTTAAATAATTTTGAGATGTTTGACCGTTTAGGCGCGAATGATTCTCTCTTAAGACTCGATGATGAGTTAGTTGAAAATAAAATTTTTGCTTCTAAATCGACTTTAAATTGGGTAATTTGTGATTGGAGTGTTAGGAAAAACGTTCAATGTTGGGTACAAGAAAGTTCTAAAACACGACTTATTATGAAATGCAAAAGGGAGTTATCCTTGGAGATTATACGCTAGACACAAGAAGAGGGCTCGACCATGGAGGATCATCACAAATAAAAATCCCCACAACTTGTAGAAGACCACCAGGAGACCGCAAACACTTACAACTCACATCTAATTTAATTGCAGGATGTGTTCGACAATATTTAAAGAAGGAACTCTCTCTAACAGTTCAACAAATCAGTATGATTATAGAAACAAAATATTCCGGTGTGGCACCAACGTACGGTAACTTTAGCGTGGTCGAGAAAGAGCAATTGAACAATTATTTGGCACTTGGGAAGGATCATATACATTGCTTTCAATTGGGAAGGATCATATACATTGCTTCAAAGTGGGACCGTAACTCTCGAAGGGAAATAGAACGTCTGCCAAATTTTATATTTAGCTTAATCACAATTTGTGAACAAAAGAAAACTAAAATTCATGTAGAGTCTAATCAATTACCTCCCATCTTTGCAGAATGCTGATATATCATCCTGCCCAAATAACTGACGGATGTATGCCGAAAAATCTCCATCAGTATATCCAGTCACCGGCTCACCAATGGTGGATAAACCCCACAGACATGCGACGTCCTAAAAAAATTATATTACTATACCATCTTTTTAATATTATAATTAAATTAATAATATTTTAGTATTTACCTCTAGAGTCACGGTCATCTCGCCAAAATTTAAGTGAAATGTGTGAGTTTCTGGCCTCCAAAACTCTATTAACGCGCTCAATAAACCCGTATCAATCTTCAAGTTATGGGTCTCCGCTTCTTGCACGTAAATCTCACGCAGCCTGACGAGATGAAGAAATCTCATAACTCGCAACCTACTCTGAATGTGCGAGATGTATGGTATCGTCGGACGGTGAGTGCGGAAACGAATGACATTGTTATCTCTCTGTAATTTTCATTTCATAATTAGCTTTTCATATATATGTATTTTATTATTATTATTAAAAATATAATGTACCTCTGCCTGACTATAATGTGTCTGATATTTGTCTTCAGGGAGATAAATTATGATATTTTCATTTCGTTGCTCGCCTGCCATTATCTAGTACAAAAAATCATTTCATAATTAATTTATAATTATTTTGTACTTCATTTTTAATCTATCTATTATATAATTAAATAATAAATGAATTCTACAATTAAAAGCCTAATTAAATATATATTATTCTATAATTAAAAGTTTTTATTCTACAAATAAATGAATTCTACAATTAAAAGCTTTTTCAACTAAATTATATTTAGATAATTATAATTTATTCTACAATTAAATCCTAATTAAATATTTATTATTCTACAATTAAATTAATAATTAATCTACAATTAAATAATAAATAAATTAATTCTACACAAATAATTAATAAATAATCTAAAATTATAATTACACAATTCTACAATTTATAATTTAATCTATAATTAAATATTTTTTTAATTAAATAGATAATTAAATCTATAATTCATGAATAACTAAATCTATAATTAAATAATTTCACATTTAAACCTACAATTAATCTTCAACTAATATATTTTATAATTAAATCTATAATTAAATTATAACTAAATAATATTTAGATAATTATAATTTATTCTACAATTAAAGCCTAATTAAATATTTATTATTCTACAATTAAATCAATAATTAATCTATAATTAAATAATAAATAAATTAATTCTACAAAAATAATTAATAAATAATCTAAAATTATAATTACACAATTCTACAATTCTATAATTTAATCTATAATTAAATACTTTTTTAATTAAATAGATAATTAAATCTATAATTCATGAATAACTAAATCTATAATTAAATAATTTCACATTTAAACGTACAATTAATCTTCAATTAAATTATAATTAATATATTTTATAATTAAATCCATAATTAAATTATAACTAAACTATATTTAGATAATTATAATTTAATCTCCAATTAAAACCTAATTAAATATTTATTATTCTATAATTAAATTAATAATTAATCTACAATTAAATAATAAATAAATTAATTCTACACAAATAATTAATAAATAATCTAAAATTATAATTATACAATTCTACAATTTAATCTATAATTAAATAGATAATTAATTCTACAATTAAATAATAATTAAATCTATAATTACATAAGAATTGTTCCGATGAGTTCACCCTGATTACCCTTCAGAGAGGACCACGGAACAGAGGTCTAGGCACCTTAAAGAATGATTCATATCGGAAAAATTATAGAACTCAATAAGTTTATAACTTTTATCGAGAGATATATGTGAGGAGAAGATAACACCGAGCCAGCCCATAGAAACTTGAGATCTCCATCTCCCTGAGTTAAGAGGGCTTATAATTCTTCCATACGGGATAACCGATCTCAATACTTCTAAAATGATGGCCACAGTGATAGCCGCAAGCGAGGAAAGTACAATGATGATATCGAATATAGGCCATATTTCACCTCTTATGCCCAATTCGTTCAACCGACTCAAGATCTTCTAAAACTCATCAGCTATAAGTTTGAATTACCGAGACCCATGAATTTATGTATGTTTGAAATCCGTGATGAGAACAATTATTGCTAGTACCATCGTTCTAAGGGCCATTTTACCGAAGATTATATACACCTTTGAGATATCCTCGAGAAGATTGCTCGACAAAGAGATCTCACACAGTATCTCAAGCATGAATTCTATAAAAGGTATTCTTCTCATTGCAATGGCAAAAATAGGAAGTACCATCAAGAGATCTCGAGAAAAGAATATGAGAACTCAGGAAAACTCGAAGAGAGACGTCCATACTGAGATGATAGCGGTAGGGGTAGCCATGACTCCCCGCCAGACAAATAACTAACTCCGACAGTCAATGTGATTGCTGGAGACATTGCATTAGGGGGGAGACGCACTAAAGGAAAGACGAAGCTATAATAAGTCCGCCACTAACCATACAGTCCTGAAAGTCCACAAGAAGAGACCTCGCCTTGGTGAGGCAGTAACCCTTCTCCAAGAAGGATGGGGTTAGAATATCCCAACTCCATGATGATGTCTTAGTCCTAAGTCCTAAGATCAACACACATCGAGTTCACTGCATTCTCATTGACACGGAAAGGTCAGCCGATGTCATGTATCAGGACGCCTTTATCAAGATGGAGTATATCCCATTCCACTTGATAAATGACAACACACCATTGGTAGGGTTCACAAGTGCTGCCCCCTCGGATATACTGAAAATACCTCGAGAAATATCCGAACATAAATTGCATATCATTCCCAATGTTAAGCCAGTTAGACAGAAAAAAATGAATATGGAGCCTAAAAGACAAAACGTTATGAAACTCGAGGTTAAGAAATTACTCAAGGTGAACTTTATTCGAGAAGTCAAGTGTTTGTAGTGGCTTTCGAACAAGATTTTGATGAAAAAATCCAATAGAGATTGGTGCACGTGCATTGACTTCATTGATCTCAACAAGGTGTGCCCCATGGATCCCTTTTCATTACCGAAAATTGATCAATTGGTTGACTCAACATCAGGGCATGTCTTCCTCCTTTTTATGGATGTGTTCTCATGGTACAACTAAATCAAAATATGTAAGGAAAATGAGGATAAGATGGCATTCATCACGAATTTAGACCTCTATTATTACAAGATGATGTCTTTTGGCATTCAAAATATAGACTTTTTAGAGAATGGTAAATAAGGTATTTGAAAAACAGATCGGTCGAAATATGAAGACATGTGGATGATTTCCTCGTCAAGAGCATATTAGAAGAAGGTACCTTATGGATCTCAAAGAGGCTTTGACACAATTAATATGGCTAACATGAAGATAAATCCTAAGAAAAGTTTCTTTAGCCTCGCGGGAGGAAAATTCTTAGGTTTCATGGTATCAGTACGAGGAATCAAAATTCGCCCATCTAGTTCAAAGGCCATACTCAACATGACACCACCAAAAAGTCTGAAGAAACTCCAATCACTTACAGGGAAGTTGACAACGCTTAATCGGTTCATAGCTAAGTCCGGTGAAGTGTGTTTTCCCTTTTTTAAAGCAATGTGTAAGTTGGCACAATTTAAATGGACCACTGAGTGCGCAGAAGCCTCCAAGAAAATCAAGCAGTATTTGGCGAATTCACCTTGCCTAATCCGACCAGCTACTAGTGATTCGTTACTTTTATATTCGGTGATTGTTGTCCATGTTGTCAGCCCTGCCCTAGTTCGAGAAAAAGTCACACAACAGAGAAATGTATACTTTGTCTCCCATGTCCTTAAAAATGTCAAAATCAGATACCCGTCTATCGAGAAGACCGCCTATGCCTTGATCATTGTGACGTGAAAACTGAGGCCCTATTTTCAGGCACATTCCATCCGGGTCCTCATGGGGGTTCCACTCAAAAAAAGCACTCTTCAACTACAATGCATGCAGAAGACTTTTGGGTTGGGCCCTCGAGCTTTTGGAGTTTGACATCTCATTCCATCCAAGGATAGCCATAAAGTCACAAATCCTAGCAGACTTCATTGCCGAGTATTCAGGCCCACCAGATAAGTGGGATGAGAGGTGAGAGCTCTACGTTGATGGCGTGTCTTCCATGACAGGAGCAGGAGTAGGCGCAAACATTAAGGGGTCCTAAGGGAGAAGTGTTGAATTACACACTTCATCTTTTGTTCCTCATCACTAACAAATACAATCAAATATGAGGCTATAATTGCAAGTCTCCAGATATCTAAGGAGGTTGGAGCTCGAGAAGTTAATATGTTCAGTGATTCCTAGCTAGCGGTCAAGTAGGTGCACGATGAGGCAAATGTGCTAGATAGCAAACTAGCACGATACAAGGAGCACCTAGTAACTATAACAATTGACTTCGAGAAAGTACAGATCCAACGTGTACCTCGAAGAAGAAACATCCAAGCAGATGCGCTTTCGATGCTGGCCGCTTCGGGAAACCTTGACGAAAAAGACCCATTATTGTTATGGAGATCCCTCATTCCAGCATAGATTTCCCCCTAACACTCTTTGCTATCACCGGTGGCCCAGTGGAAGAAGAATGATATTGTCGAATCATGAAATTTAATTAAGTAATAATAATAATTAAGATAATAATTAAAATAATTTAACATACATAACAAATAACACAAATCGACAATTAAAGGAAAATATATAGATATGTATATGTATATATATATATATATAGTAAATCTACGGTGAGCTTAACCTCACGGAAGATTTCCGTGAGCTTAGCTCAAAAAATATATCAAATGATCTTCAAATTTTGATTTTTCAATCTCATTAAATTCTTCATATTGAAATCTTATGGGGTACAAAAATTTGGGATGTTTTGAGTTTTCTAAATCGCTCTTTTTAATTTTTGAAAATTAGCTCCAAAAATAATAATAAAATATTCAATGTTTGTATATTATTTTAAAAAAATTGAAAAGAGCGACTTAGAAAACTCGAAACATCCCAAATTTTTGTACCTCATAATATTTGAATATGAAGAATTTAATGAGATTGAAAAATCAAAATTTATATATATATATATATATATACATATAACATAAATAAATCATTTAGTTATATATCTGATGTTAACTTATGATTTATGAAATAAATTAGATCGAGATTAGGAGGGGATCACGAGATTTAAGCATCAAATGACAAAACCTTATAAAAATATAAATTAAATTAATATCAAATTAAATCACTAACACAAAATTATCTTAATCTAATTTAAATTATGAGGAATAACATTTATAACGAAGGGATCAACTAAAAACTCGAAAATTTGAAAGTCAAACTTGTATCTTAAAATGAAACATCCGATTAATAAACTCAAGAATCATGATTTAATTAAAGAATACCAATTTGTTAAATGAAATAAGATTTAATAACCGAAGCAAAATAACAACAGGTCGATAACGTCAAAATAATCATAACCAAATTAAAAATTTTACAAACCAAAATATGAACATCTACGAAATTAAAAGCTTATGACCAATGCAAAAATAGTAAATAACAAGCTTGAAAGGAACATAGAATCATGAGGTAAGTTGCTCAACTCATTTCAAGCAATTTTTAAACCCGTTCCACAAACAACCGCAAAATGTTTGTTATAATAGGTCCATAAAAATCCTACACAAAGTCTGCTGCAGACTGTGGCCTTTCGTGTAGCAAGTGGAGTGACCCAAAGGGGTCAAAGATGAAGTTATACCGCTCACCACACGTAGATATGCACCATCAGGCCACACCCGACCCAGAGACTCTCTCCCTCTCTCTTCGCGCACTCATTTCCCCTCTGTCTCGATGTCTCTCACATTTAATTTTTTCCTCCTCATTAATTCCCTCACTGACGCCCTCTCTCTTCTCTTCCCCCTTTCACTTCATCCCACTCGCGAATTGCGACCCTATCTCTTAACTCGATTATGAAACTCCAAACAATCCCTTATTTTTAAAAATAAAATATCAAAAAAAACCCTGAAAATAAATCAAATTATAATGAACTACCTCGTTATTTAGTTGGACATCAAAAGGCAAGATCAGCACTTCTTGTTGTAGAGATTGCTCTGCCTAAGAAAATATTTTTGGGCTTAACTGGCCACCTAAGTAGGGGTCCGTCTAGGCCCAAAATGTCTAGAGATTCCTCTCAAGTCACCTTTACCCAACCTCTCAAGACCAATCAGAAACATTCTGTGCTCTTCCTCCATCCATAGAACTCCTTAACAATCTCAAATGAATTTATTTGTTAGAACATAACCTAAGAAAATCTCAAATAGTAGAAGTTTCTTCATTTTCTAATTTTAAAAGCGCAAACAACGCCATAAATTTTCAAATTAGTTATTATAGTGTATCAGATGCCTGTCAATGTGATTTAAAAGATATTATAATAATTGTTCTAATATTTAATATCAGAAGTAAAAAAAATAAATCTAGAATCTGAACTAACACAGACCTAATCTTTACCAGTCAAAAATAGGTTAAGAGAAAAAGATAGGTCGAGTATCTAAGCCAAAAAAAACGAACAAATACAATCAACTCACACATCATACAACTTTGCAAGATTGATACATTCAGGAGTTAAAACTACCAGAAGAAAGTGTATTTTCTGTTTCTATGCACCCCAAAATATTAACGTCCTTCAAATCAATTTATTCAATTTATCTCCTTTTTTTCTTCAGTTAAGTCAAACTATCTTCTTAATTCAAGCATGAAGTTATCCGATTGCTTTATTAAATGCATCAAATAAATATTAGAACTAGAGATTTTTAATATTAACCATGGAAAGATTTTGACGAAGAAAAAGAACACGGAAATACAGATTCACTGGGGATGATCTACCTCTCTTCCTCTCTGTCCAGCAGAGCGCCCCTTCTTTGTAGACGACTTGAGAAGACCTTCGTCTGAGTGATAATCGTTGTTCTCCCCACCACCATTATCTATAGTTGACCCCACTGCACAAGACACGAGATTGTCTATAATGGTGCTTTTTCTCATGACATCCTCCTCTCCTTCCTCAATTTCCTTGTATCAGAGTGACACATAGCGACATGGTGTCAAAAAGAGGAGATTGAAGGGGTGAGAAAAAAAACATAATTAGAAACCTAAATCTATATCAAGAATCGAGATCGGAGAGAAGAGATAGGATCACGACATACTTTGATGGTGAGTTGCTTGCGAGGAGCCTTTCCTCTGGTGAACTTGCGAGCAGATTAGGAGGAGAGGTGGAGATGCCAGGGCGAGGAGCAGAGAGAGAGGTGTGCGCAGAGAGTTTCAGAACAAGGGTGCACAGAGAAGAAGGGGGTGACGTTTTGAAGGGGAGCGGCCCGCGAGAGAGGTGCGTGTGAGTAAGCGGCGTATGGAGCGAGGTGCGGTTACGGGGAGGTTTTTGATTGAGAACGGAGAGAGCCAAAATTAGAAATATAACTGGAGAAGATGAAGAAAACGTGAAAGTGATGTCTTATCCATTGATTTGTCTGAGCAAACAATCACAACCATAAGATGTAAGGATATTTTAGACTTTTCACATCTATCTAACACTGAAAAACTAAACGCCTCCGATGCATATCTTACTATCTTAAAAGCATCTAAAAATTGAATAGTTCAGTTGTTTTGTCCAATTTATTTTGAATTTTTTAAGACATAAAATTTCATAAATACCCTTCAACAAGCCGTTCAGATTAAAAATAAAGAAATCAACGAACGAGATGTAATCAGAACGTAACTCTCGCCTTTCTCTTCTTCTCCAGTTCAATCCATATTTTTTTTCTCTGGATTCTCCTTGGTCGCGTCTCTTGAATCGTAATTCCATATCGACAACGCTCTTCTTCAAAACAGCCTCACCATCACTGATCTCTCTCACTCTTGCCTCACACGTCTCTCTCTTCTAAATCGCATCACCCGTTGCCTCTTTCTCCACTCCGCTTTCTGCCACCAGCGCCCTCCAAGACCTCTCTCCTTTCGCTTTGTTTGGGACGAAGCTGCGACGGATCTTTAATTTCTTTCTAGCAGTTCTAAATCTCTAAGATCTCTCAACAAATTTATTGTGGAGATCGCAAAAGAAATTTTTTTTTAGCCCCAGGTACAACTGTTGGAATTAATTATTATTAATTACGGTATATATGGGCTTATATGTAATAAATATATATTATAAAATGGACTGTCAAATTATACCCATAATGAAGTGATCAAATTCTGTATCGGGTTTGTTATATGTCATGAGAAGTGGGCCCTTTAATGTGTAGAATGCGTATTAATGACTTTATGATTTAGTGATGGTCCGAATTATATAAAGTCCGATAATAATACAATTATGCTATTGGTCCCCGGGAGAACACAACCATAGACAATTTTCTCGATTAAGCAAAAACCCGTTAAGAGAGAATCGGATCCGATATGGACCCGTTAAGGTATAATCGCACTCGTTATATGGACGTCCATATATAAGCAGGGATACAGTTGGTTTTGTACATATCTCATTTCCCCACTTTCTGGCACCCCTTCATTTCCAACAGATCCAGATCTCTCTCTCTTAACACTGTTCCAGAAGAGAAGAAACTGTCTGACGCCGGTCCTCTCAATCACTCCATCGGATTAGAGGAAGATCGCTGGAAGGTTAAAGGAGTTTGGTGATCAACGGGGTTGTGTCTCTCTGGAAGACTGACAGCATGGATCAAGGTAACTTAATTTATGTTTAGGGTTCACTAAAGGATCATGGCCATAACAGTTTCGAAATTCTAACAATTGGTATCAGAGCCTACTCTAGTTGAACTGTTAAGATCTAATGACTGATTCAAAAATTTCTCAGAAATTCGTATTTCTATAATAGAATATGTTTTTTTTTTAATCAAATAGTTTATAAATAGTTCGGAAATTTATAAATCTGTTTGTTAAATATGAAATTTTCATAAATTTTTAGGAAGCCCGTTCAGTATTTTCATGCCTAACTTTTTTTTGCAGAAGGATTATGAGATAGTATGACCATGTTGCCTTGTGTGAAACTTGTAATGCATGAATGATTGATGTGTGTAAGCGGCCTAAGGTGCCAATTAATTATTTTTATTTTGGTGGCTTGCATGTCACATAACTTTTTATTTATTATTAGGATAGTAATTTGGTAAGAATGAGAGATTTACATTAAGCATAGGATGATGGCTTGTGAAGAGGATTCTTACGAAGGAGATCATCATGCCTTGGGTCATACTATCTTGCTTATGAATTGATTATGTTGGTTGTTGTTTATTCGGTATTGATTGCATGAACCCATGAATTGATTGCATGAACCCATGAATTGATATTTAGGTTAAGCCAACATATTTGAGAAATTTATTTGGATAATGTTAAATCATTATGAAGGCTTCAGATAAAATACATTTTTTGAAATAATTAACAAAATTATTATCTTACCAAAGTAAGCTCTTATATTGGCGTTAATTATTTTTCAATACTTGTATACGGACAATATACATATAATATTTGATTTTTGGACTATCCCAAAGGAAAGACAACACTACAGGAAAATAGATATTTTGCGGCGATAAAAGTCATCACTATACACAAAAATATCGTCACCTTTGACTTTCAGTGGTGATTTTCAATCGCCACAAGGCCGTCCCCAAAAAATTCCGTCGCTAAAAATATAACGTGATGTGACTTCGGTCGCCATTATTAAGTTTCAATGACGATATTTTATCGTCATTGTAAGGTCACAAAAAGATGGCAATATTTAGTGTCACTGTAAATATAAGCTATAGTGGCGATTTATTTTTTATGACAATAATTATTGCCACTAATTATCAAAATAATTGTGGCTAGAAAAATCATCATTTTTTAATCAAATTGTGGCAATTATTTGTCGTCACCTTGGTTTTCATCAGGGGCGATAATTTGTCACCATCTATCATGTTTTTTCATGACAATACTCATTGTCATCTTATTTCTCAACAATAGAGACAATTTTTTGTTGTCATATTTTTATAGTTTACAGTGACGATTTCTCTTGCCATTAATCTTATCATATTCGATATAATATATATTATATTGGTGGCTAAATTCCACTATTTAATGCTTCTAATATTATTTCTTGACCTTTTATATGCTTCGAACGAACTCACCATGGTTTGAGTTTGATTCGATATAATTTCAAATCGAATCAGTTTGATTTGAAATTAATTTCGAACTAGAATCGAACGAACTTTTTTCGAACTTTTTTCGAATCGAACACGAACGAACTACGAACTTCAAATATTTCTTTGCAAATTTCAATGGGTATACAAATAGTTTGATAAATACATATACAATTTTTTGGCGATATGAATTTATTTTAAGATCCGAATTATATTTATATTTTAGATAATATATGTGATTATTTACGTAACATATAACTTTGATTAATTTTAATATAAATGTATTCATTGTGGTAAAAGAGCTCTACCCATTATCAAGAGATGAGTTTATTTATTTATTTATTTATTATGCATGTTTACTATTTTTGAGGATCCAACGCATAAATTATTTCGTGATATTTAAATAGTTAGTTGTATAAGTTGTTAACTTATATAAAGTAATAAATGAAATTACAAAAATGTAACTTTAATATGTATGTCATTAACCACCCCTTCTAGTTCTATCGCCCTCCATGTATCTCATCGTCTCCCCCAATTAGTCTCACAAACCAATTTGTTGTCTCTCTGCGAGAGAGAGAGATCACAACCTCCGACCTTCTTCTCATTCTCACTTACTCCGCCATAGTCGCTTCACCTCCGACCTTACATCCGGCGCGGAGCCACACGACGAGAGTCGGGAGAGCACTTCGCTCGCTTGTGTCACGATGAGAGTCTGGAAGGACAAGAACACCGATCGCCTTGCCGATCGCTTCCGACCCGTACACCGGTACGCCTTGCCTTGCCGATCGCTTTGACCCATACACCGGTATGCCCGGCGCATCGCTTTGACCCATACACTGGTATGCCTTGCGATCGCTCGATCCATACTTGATTTGTAGCACCTCGTTATATTCGCTCGCCTCTCTTTTTGCCTTATCGCTTTGCCTCGCTTCACAAATGCAGCACTCTCGCCATTCTCTTTTGATTTTCTCTCTCGTAAAGGTCCTTTCCTTCTCTCTTTGACTGATCAATCGCTTGATCTTGCCTCTTCTATTTTTTTGTTTCAAACCTTCTTTGTCGACCATTGAGCTCTTGATTAGTGATAACTCGGTCATATTGTATCACTGATCTAATCATTTGTACGTACAATAAAAGACTCGCTTGATTAACAATTAAACTTCTGTGCACCAGAACCGTAAGATTATGAACATTAATCTTTGGTTTATCGGTGTTTATGCTATGTTCCAGTGGTTATTTTCAAGTCGTTCCTATAGGCTATAAGTGATCTCGCTATACAATTAGTTTAATCGGTGGAACTTTGGTTTGTTACTTTGTTGTCTTTTGTTCTACTTGAATCAAAACAATAATTTCAACGGATCGGAGCTTTCTCTTCTTTTTTTTTTTAACCAGATCTTGACTAATATAACTTTCTATATATTTAGATGAACTAATTGCACATGTATGCAAGTGGAAGGAGATGCAGAGATATCAACCGCGTCGTCAATGTTGCTTGCAAGTCATTCGATACAAGATCAAGGCCTAAAATAATTGCTTATGTATATCTCATCCTTTGAATTTAACCTTGGCTTATTTATTATTTCTTTGATTTGGCAGACAACAAGTATGATTTCAATTTATTTCCTCCACATCAAACTACTAAGCCTCGCTCCGCCTCCCTATCTTACTCGGTATAAATGTTCTTGTTATTTCCTAATCTTTTGTATTCAATTAAGTTTACTTGTCATTTTTAATAATTTTGATAGTTTCCAAAATTTTCTCGTGTTCTATTTTTGTTTTTGGCCTCAGCAGAGGGAACTATAGTAAATCTATGAGAGCATTGTTATTAATTCTAGAATTACGTAATTCGCTTTTTCAGTTGGCATAGATTATGTAACAATTTCATATGATTTGTAAGAATGAGTTAAGAGTTGATTTTGCCAAGTATTTCTAATCATTACAGCTTGTTTGATACAAATTTTGTGATGCTGGGGACAGCTTTCAAGATGTATGTTAAATTATAACATTATCATGACACATTTGGGATTGCAATAATTGAAAAAAATACTATGGGACAAATTTGAAGCAAGATAGACAACCAAAGTTAGTTTGTATATAATAGATCATGTATAATTCTTTTATGTCGCGGATACTGTGTCGCAAATTATTATCTCGTATAAGATATTTTTCTTCTAATTGTTGATTTATCTTCTTTTTGTTAAATATTGTCCCAATTTTGAGAGTCCGCGCGTACATAAAAATTTATAGATATCTTATAGTCTATCCTTCGTTTAATTTCTAAAATTACTAATAGATCTTCGAGAGCATCCAAAAGAAACTTACACAATCCGCACGTAAGAGCGTGTATATTTACTAGTATTTTCTTAAGTGTCATGACAAATCCATTGAGAAAATATGAATTTACATTTATTTTGGATATGAACGACTAGAAGAAAGTTAACACATGCATTATTGATCTCTATTGATTTTAATAAATAAATAAGTTCTATTTTTTTACCACCACGCTACTATCTTTCTTGCTTGGTCACGTACGTATGGAAATGTACAATATGTATTTTCTAAATTAGTATATAATATTGTTGGTCTTTACTATCACGCATCAAAAATTACAAATATATTTTTTATTATTATGTGCAAACTATATGAGGTCTGATATAATTTAAAAATAAATTAACCGATAATATTTATACTATTAAAAGAAAATATGTATTTTTTTATTATTAACAACTCCAATATTTAGTGCCAAACTCTAACATAGCAACTATATATATTATAAAGATCAAGTTGCACATAAAAAAATCATCACGTTCATAAAATATATTGAAACGACTCAATTTTCCTACCAATAACTAATTAAAAAGATACACCACTATAATTATCATATGATTAACGACATAAATTTCTATTTTTAAAAAATTATAGAGGCGACAGAGTTTGTCACCAATTTATCTAGTGAAAGGAGACGAACTAAACTATAGTCATTATAAATATACATTAGAGGCAAGTGTATTATGTTATCACCATTAAATTAACAACGAAGACGACAATTTATGACAAACCACTATATGTTTTAATTAATGGTGACGCTTTATAGTAGGGTCACTAAAAGAAATGAAATATATGACTGGTTTTCGAATTCGCCATTGAAAAATGAGATATGTGACGATTCTATATGACTGTCACTATAAGTTCCAACAAACAGTGACGACTTTAATGTATTGTCATTCAAAAAAATAAATTAGAGGACGACTTTTTAACTCGTCATTGAAAAAAATAGAATACGCAATGACTTTTGCTAAGTCGCCATTGCATAAAAAAAATCAGTGACGACATTTATTTGTAGTCACTATTTGGCGATATTAGGAGGCAACATGGTTCTTGCCATCAATATGTCGCCACCAATTTATGAGTTTCTTGTAGTGCAACAATCACTTATTATATGTAAACAGATTGTAGTAATATATAGGTAATGGTCAATAAGTTTTAGGTGTGATTAGTTGATTGACCCAAAGGAAGATTGACTAATTGACATCAAATGGACCGTTATATATCATTATTACGCCTAATTATCTAAAAATAATAATTGATTCCAAATAACACTTATTATTTGAGGATACTTAGTTGATGGAATATGCCTTATTTTGATTTAATATTATAATTCAGACATTTGATTCGTTATATTACATGTATTTTTCAAAGAAAATTACCGATCTTATCGCCGCATCAATAGCATTCCGATGCTTACGGTTCTAATTACAAGGAATGGAAAGATACCTTAGAGATTATTCTTGGGTGTCTTAATCTAGACATAGCGTTACAGCAGGCTAAACCACCTGTACCTTCTGTAGATAGTCCTGACAATGTTCAGAATGCGCATGCACGGTGGATGAGGTCAAATCGCTTGTGTCTTAAGGTCATGCAAAGGACCATTCCTGAAAGTTTTAGGGGACCTGTTTCTGATTCCACTCTGGCCTTGGACTATCTTAAGGAACTTGAGCAGAGGTTTGTTAGGAATGAGAAGGTCGAAATAGGCATTCTATTAAACAAACTCGCACAATGAAGTACAATGGCGTAAGTAATGTCGTGGAGCACATTCTTGAAATGATGAATACCGCTTCAAAATCAAGGCTCATAAACTGGACATATCGGAAGATATGTTGGTCTATTTGTCTCTCAACTCTCTTCCCACTTCTTTTGACGCTTCAAGGTGAGCTACAACTGTCGAAGGAATCATGGATGAATCAATGAGCTCATCTCGCACCGTGTTCGTGAGGAAGAGCGTTTGAAGACGGACAAGAGCGAGAGTGCAAACATTGCTTCCACATCTAAAGGAAAAGGGAAACAAAACGTAAAATCAATTCGATGCCGCGACTACAAGTTCGCAGAAGAAACCCACTAAGGACAAGAAACCTAAGTATCAAGACAAAGCTTGATAAAGAAAAGAAAGGGTGTTTCTTTTGTGGATCTCAAGGCACATGAAGAAAAATTATACCAATTATCACGCATGGCGTGCAAAGAAAGGTATTTTTTCTCTTGTTTGTGAAGAAGTTAATTCGCTTTCGCTTTCAATAGACACATGGTGGATAGATTCGGTGCAACAACTCACATATCTCGTGTCACGTGCGGGTTGCGAAATTACCGTAGCCAAGAGATGGTGAAAGATACATCTATGTAGCGATGGCAATAAGGCGTAAGTCAAGCCATAGGGCATTTTAGATTACTTATGAAAACTCGGTTTATATTTGGATTTGTATGATACTTTTGTTGTGCGTCTTTTAGACTTAACTTAATTTCTATTTCCGCATTGGACAAATTAGGTTTTTCTTGTTCATTTGGAGATGGAAAATTTAGTTTGTATCGACACTCCAATATGATTGCTTCTGGTTTTCTGTCCGTTATGGATAATCTTTATGCTTTAGATACTATTGCTTCCTATAATGAGACCTTGAATAATGAAACTCAAAATGTTAGACAAAAATTAACACATCAGGATTCAGCTGCACTTTGGCACAAGCGTTTAGGTCATATTTCTCAACAGAGAATTACACGTCTTGTTCAAAGTGAAATCTCGCGGCTTGAACATGTCGACCTCGTCCGTGCATTAAATGTGCTAAGGGCAAAAACAAACAAGCATGCGTAAGTATACAACCAATCGTATGACGGATGTTCTTGAGTGATACATACGGATATATGCGGACCATTCCTACAAAGAACTAGGAATGGTCATGTATATTTTATTAGTTTCATCGACGATTATTCTAAATATGGCTATATATATTTAATTAAAGAAAAGGCTCAAGCTTTGGACACATTTAAATCCTTCAAGTCTCAAGTCGAGTTACAACTCAACAAAAGGATTAAAGGCGTTAGATCGATCGTGGTGGTGAATATTACGGTCGCTCGACGGCTCGGAGAGCAACGTCTAGGGCCTTTTGCTAAATTCTTGGAGGATAATGGGATTGTGCCATAAGATATACAATGCCGGTTCACCGGCAGAATGAACTATGTGGCTAAAAAGACGCAATCGAACATTAATGGAGATGGTGCGAAGCATGATTTCTCATACATCGCCTATCAACCTCTGGGGGAGAAGCACTTAAAACAAAGAAAGATACATTTTGAATCTGAACCGACTATGGCAAAGAAACAAAACTCCATATGAGTTGTGGACCTGACGAAAACCTAGTCTCCAACATTTTAGAATTTGGGGTCATGTCAAATTTGAAGTTTCTCTACTTTATAGGCCACAAGAGAAGAAGTTGGATGAAAGGACTGTTAGCTACTATTTTATCTGATATGCGAAAGGTCCCGTGGTACAAATTTTATGATCCCACTAATAGAACAATTTTTGAGACAAATACGCTTAAGTTCTTTGAGGATGTTATGGTTTAGAGGGGAAATACAAATCAAATTGTCTTTGAAGAATCACAGATTCTCCTATACGAGAGCACCCACATCTACACTCAATTGTAATAAGGATATCCGAAGACTCATTGGTTCCCGAACCCACATCTGTGTGAAATGAACCTATAGTCAATGAACATCCGTAAATCAAGAGAATCCGGAATAAGACAATGTTGATGTTGATGAGGAACCTATACCACCTCAAGAACCTCAAGAAGCTATGCCTTTAAGACGGTCCACCAAAGAGAGAAGAAGCGCAATATCTAATGATTATATTGTATTCCTTCAAGAAAATGAATTCAACGTTGGCATGATGGAGGATGATCCTGTCACTCTCCGTCAGGCTTTAGAAAGTGTGAATTCTCATAAATGGACCAAAGTCATGGATGAAGAAATAAAGTCAATGTATGACAACAACGTCTGGGATATCGTCCCTTTACCTCAAGGTGTGAAACCTATTGGTTGCAAATGGATATTTAAGACCAAAAAAGATTCAGAAGGTAATGTAGAAAGATATAAAGCACGACTAGTTGCTAAGGGATTTACACAGAAAGAATGTATTGACTTTACGGAAACTTTCTCGCCTGTGTCAACGAAAGATTCTTTTAGAATTATCATGGCTTTAGTGGCACACTTTGACCTTGAGTTACATCAGATGGACGTTAAGATCGTATTTCTCAATGGCGACATTGATGAATGCATTTATATGTCGCAACCACCGAATTACGAGTCTGATGACTCAAAACAGATGGTTTGCAAATTAAAGAAGTCTATCTATGGACTCAAACAAGCGTCTCGTCAGTGGTATTTCAAATTTCATCAAGTAATTATCTCATTCGGATTTGAGCCTAACTTGGTGGATGAATGTATATATCACAAGTTCAATGGGAGTAAGTTCGTAATTCTGGTTTTATATGTCGATGACATATTTGCTTGCCGTAACGATAAAAATATGATGCATGAAACTAAGAAATTTCTTTTCAAACATTTTGACATGAAAGATCTTGGTGAAGCATCGTATGTGTTAGGCCTTAAAATACACAGAGATCGAAATAAGGGTATTTTAGGACTTTCACAATGTGCATATATCGATAAAGTTCTCAAGTGATATAGTATGGAAAATTATAAACCAGAAATACCCTTGTTGCTAAAGGAGACAAGTTTAGTCTTGATCGCCCAAAAATAGAACTCGAGAAATCGAAATGCATCGTATTCCATATGCTTCCTTGATAGGAAGTCTTATGTATGCTCAAGTGTGTACGCGTCCGGATATTGCGTATATCACAGAATGCTTGGTCGCTATCTCGCAATCCCGGTATGAATCACTGGAAAGCAAACAAAAGGGTACTAAGGTACTTGCAAAGAACGAAGAATCACATGTTAACATATCGGCGATCGACAAGCTTCGAGGTCATCGGGTATACCGATTCCGACTTTGCATGGGTTGTGTGGATAGCTTAAAGTCAACATCCGGTTATATTTTTATGTTGGTTGGAGGAGCTATTTCTTGAGGAGTGCAAAGCAATCCATGATTGCCTCCTCCACCATGGCAAATGAATTCATTACGTGTTTCGAGGCATCGAACCATGGAATATGGCTAAGAAACTTTGTCACGTGGTCGCGTATTGTGGATACTATTAAGTTACCACTTAAGTTATATTGTGACAATAGTTCAAAAGCTGCAGTATTCTAACAACAACAGAGCTCGTCGAAATCCAAACATATCGACATTAAGTTTCTTTTGCATGAAGGAGAGAGTTCGAGTGGACTTATAAGTATCGAGCATATCGGGTACAGCCTTCCATGCTAGCAGATCCACCGACTAAGGGATTGATACCCAAATAGCTTCATGAGCATGTCGCTCATATGGGTATATATGTTACAGAGATTATTAGGTTGAGTGGGAGTTTGTACTTGTATTTCATTTTTATGTTTTATATGATATACTTTTTCGTATATCATGCGTAGTTCTTATATGATATTCTCGTGATTTCGTATGTATCATGCGCTTATTCATTATTCAGCTTTTATATACACTCGAGCTTATAATCGACCTCAAATTCGATTAATTAAGGTGACCAAATTGAAAATAGGCATGTGGATCACATTGCATGTAATTTTCAAACTACACATCCCCTTCATGATTCATGTCATTCGCTTATGTTTATATCGTGATTTGTGTTAGTTTAGTTTCGCTTTATGAGACGAATACTACATAAGTCCTTATAAATATGATTGATGGACTAATTGGATGATGACATAAAAGGTTATGACAAAGATAGTTAAGAGTACTCAATTCAAGATATATATATATATTATTTTAGATACATATAGCCCAAGTGGGAGATTGTTGGAATTAATTATTATTAATTACAACATATATGGGCTTATATGTAATAAATATATATTATAAAATGGATCATGTCAAATTATACCCATAATGAAGTGATCAAATTCTCAGATCGGTTTGTTATATGTCATGAGAAGTGGGCCCTTTAATGTGTAGAATGCGTATTAATGACTTTATGATTTAGTGATGGTCCGAATTATATAAAGTCTGATAATAATACAATTATGCTATTGGTCCCTGGAGAACACAACCATAGACAGCTTTCTGATTAAGCAGCGAACCCGTTAAGAGAGAATCTGGATCCGATATGGACCCGTTAAGGTATAACTGCACTCTGTTATATGGACGTCCATATATAAGCAGGGATACAGTTGGTTTTGTACATATCTCATTTCCCCACTTTCTGGCACCCCTTCATTTCCAATAGATCCAGATCTCTCTCTCTCGAACACTGTTCCAGAAGAGAAGAAACTGTCTGACGCCGGTCCTCTCAATCACTCCATCGGATTAGAGGAAGATCGCTGGAAGGCTAAAGGAGTCTGGTGATCAACGGGGTTGTGTCTCTCTGGAAGACTGACAGCATAGATCAAGATAACTTAATTTATGTTTAGGGTTCACTAGAGGATCATGGCCATAACAGTTTCGAAATTCTAACAACAACATGTAAAAACCTCCTGCACTTGGCGGCTGTGTCAACGTAGTGACTGACAACAGGCCATGAGGTGGATCCAAGACCAGAGGGGCTAAGAAGAGAGGTCAAAAGGTGAGTGATTATGGTAGAATGCCAATTGACAGGAGTGGTACTCGGACAGTAGGAATCACACATGGCCATGAGGAGAATGGCAGCGTCGAAATCAAGAAGGCGAAGGCGGTGAGAGGGGGAAGAGGAAAGGAGATGTGTGCTTATGTTAATTATTTTACATTTTTCATCCCTGAATCAATTTACAATTTAGCGAGATTTGAGTTAACCTGAAAGTCCTCTTATATGATTAAGTTTCCCTAATTTTTCTATAGCTCCGTGAAGCTTCTCATTGCACATATTTATTATATGTCAATAACAAATTAAGTTCGTCTCGTTTCTTTTATTTTACTTTCTCCAAATTCTCATGATTAAAGTATGTTTCTCTGAATTTTCAGAGAAGCAACAGAAAATAGCAAAATACTACAGGAAGAAGGAGAGTCTTCTCAAAAGCTTCACAGAAAATGGAAAATATTCATGAACTGGGCTACTTAGATGGAACTCCAACAAATGTATCATTTTATTTTGAAAATTTAGAAACTTCTGTATGCTTCGGGAAACTGTTTTTGTTATCTAGTTATCTCAAAATTATTTTCTTCTCAAATTTCCAGGGAGTCGGAGGAATTGGCAAAAAGTGAGAGAATGGTAATTAATATATCAAACTTTGTGAACTTGCTACTTTTTATCAGCAAGGTTCTGACATCAGTTGAAAGTACGTCTATGGCGGTAATTGCTTCAACCTTGGATTCCTTATTAGATCTCTTATCGGGTCTTATTCTCTGGTTCACCTCTTATGCCATGAAGAAACTTAATAAGTATCACTACCCAATTGTAAAGAAGCGAATGCAACCTGTCGTATGTCTCTCTCATTACTCTTTGTATTATGTTTTCATTTAGGTTGAAGATAATAACATTAATATTTTATTTATATTGTGTAGGGAATTATTGTTTTTGCATCAGTTATGGGTACACTTGGCTTTCAAGTTCTGATAGAGTCTGGCCGTCAACTTGTTACAAATGTACATCAATCACTTCATTTTCTTTTCCGAACTCTGTTGTTTATTGCACAAATTAAAGTCATCTAAATTTAATTTTTTTTTTATTTCATTTCTTCATGGTGTAGGAACAAACGACATTTGACAAAAAAAGGGAGATGTGGATGGTAGGCAGTATGGCCTCAGTGACAGTAGTGAAATTTGTACTGATGATATATATATTGTCGTTCTTTTAAGAATGAAATTGTCAGAGCATATGTGCATGATCATTTCTTTGATGTCATTACCAACTCCATTGACCAGTCATCGCCTTTACTCGCGGCACGCTATCACTGGTGGATGTATCCTGTGGGGGCTATCTTGGTAACTTTATGTCATTTCAATCAGTTATCTGTCAACTTCAACCACTGTTTTTAATTAGTTAGCGAATTAATACTAATTCTCATATTGGTTTATTTTAGATTGCTGTATATACAATTATAACACGGGAAAGAACAGTGTTAGAAAATGTGAGGACACTAATTGGCAAAACGGCACTGACTTAGTATCTGGCAAAACTAACATACCTGATATGGAATTATCATGAGGATATTCGGCACATAGACACGGTGCGTGCCTACACTTTTGGGACCCACTACTTTGTGGAAGTCGACATAGTGTTGCCAAGCGATATGCCTCTAAGCCAGGCACGTGATATTGGGGAGTCGTTGCAGGAGAAATTGGAGCAATTGCCAGAAGTGGAGCGAGCATTTGTGCATCTCGATTTTGAGTTCACACATAGATCCAAGCATAAGAATAAAGTGTAATTTGGAATTATAAAAAGAACACATGCTATGTACTTCAGTAGTATGTACCATATATGATGTAAAAGAGTATTGTGTACATTACATGTAGCTGATAACAACAAGTTCTTATTTTGTTTCATTTGGTTGCTCGAAGTGGTGTGGTCAAGACTCCAGAGTTCTGATATGCAAAAGGTAATTTAAAATAATTTGATAGCAATTGGATTTAGATTGGTAATTTAATCCATTAGTCTCGTGCATTTAATTGAAAGCATGAGGGCATAACACTATCACTTATAGGGAATAATGGTAATAATTGAAGCTGTTAAGTGGATGCTTCAATGAGGACTAGAATTTTTAACTGTTAGATATTTTTAATTGGATGGATCACAATTAATGGGAGCTGATTTCTAGAGATGCTAAATAAAGGATAAATTTGTCATTTCACTTGTGCTGTCTCTTAGCGATATGTTTTATTTTCGCGCCTGATACCTCCAATTAGAAAGGTGGATCTTCCTTCCTTCTTTGCTTCCTTTCTTCCTTATCCAATTTTCAATCATCACTCATCACACCTCCGCTGGTAGAATCGGTACAATATAATACTCAAAAAAAAAAGATTTGAACAATCAATCTGTGCATTTTTTGTATCTGTTCTGTTATTCCCCTAATACGTGTTAAGATTTCATATCCAAAATGTGACCTCAAAATGGTCTTTGTTTTTTTTATTTGATGAGTTTAAACCTATTATGGATTAATAATAGTTGTTGAGTTTTATCAAAGAAAAAAACCTAATTCAAAAAAAAATGGCCACATCGTGACCAACTACCATGTCATTCATGCTGCATCTGAACTCAGGTTAGAATTCCCATCGTGGATCACAATTTTGTTCTGGTATTGGATATCACTGACATAATATTATCATATTAGTGTATTGGTCTCAAGAGTCAGGCCCCATAGCCATCGTCGGAGAAATCTAGGGATTCAGAGTCAGGTGTTATCTTGTACCTTTTTTTTTAATCCAAATAGCATTTCATGAAATAACTTTGTATTATCTTAATTTTTTTTTTTTAAACTTTGTTTTCTTTTCTTTTCCCTATATTGGTCTGCAGCAGAAGAGAAGGATTTCTCACTTTCATCATGTGGCAGCAGTAGCAAACAAATTGAAGAGCATAACCGATAATTTTATAACTCTCAGTTGGTATGGCTGTTTGGAATTAAAAGTAAAAAATAATTATGTAAATAAGATAGTATGTGCCATGAAAATGATTACCGTAGCTCCATTCATAATTTCATACCGAATCAACGCATTGGCAGCACTGCGTTAATTTTTCGAAGCATAATTTAAAAATTAAATTATTAACATATATAAGAGTCCATGCGTAAGAGCGGGTACATTCGCTATGTGATAAAGCATGTAAAAGATGCAAGTTTTTAACAATATGGACAATTCTATTGATTATCATATCTACAATGATTTTTTGCATTTTTTTTTGCGGGAAGTTTTTTTTTTCATCTTACATTTAGGACAGAACATTCTTGCTGCTACAATCTTGCGCATTATTTTTTAATTTTGTTGTTGATATGGAAAATCATAATGTATATATCATCTTTTATTACATGCTTATTACTTATATAGTATTATTTTTTTTATCATTGTAATTCTTGTTATGTTTGTTATTTTATAATTTTTAAATTTAATTGTATAATATTAATTTGTCATGTTAATGTAGGACATTTTTGGAGGTAAGTTATAGTTAATAAATTATTATAAATATAATTATCTTTTCTTAATATAAATATAAGGGTCCGCGCATAAGAGCGGGTATCCCGTGTTTTGCCACTTACTTGCACCAATCGGCTCTCCCGTGTTTCTAGGCCCTTCTAGAATATTCTAACTATTTGAACACTCTCAACACACTCCCTATATAATCTCTGAGTAGTTTCTAGCCTCAATTAATTAATCAAAAGCTTAATTCTTCACTTAAGCCTCACTCATGGCCTATACATTCAATTAACACTTCTCTTTGTTAATTCTTTCAATTGCAAGCTCAGTCAACATCGCTTTACTATCTAGAATTGATCCAGCACCCTCTCATGATCAATTGAGTACTTCATCACCGAGTTTGAGCACTTTTGCCCATGGCCGGTTTGTGAATTGGTAAAACACTGAATTATAGGGTTCCAACAGTCATCTTGACACTTACCTTAGTATCGTGTGGATAAAAAAAGAGCTCTTGCTCAATCAATTGAACTTGCAAACATTCAAAGAGGTGATCCCCATTTTCAAGTCGATTGACTATCTCTGTCAATTTCTTTCTCTCCTTTTGTTAATTCTTTCAATTGATTGCTTGGACAGTGTCGTAGTAGTGTCTAGAAGCTCCTGTGAAGAAGGATTGAAACAAAACATCGTGTAGATCTACTTCCCATTGATGGCGCCTTCGCAGTCGGGTGGAAGGAAGAGGAAGAGAGGAAGAAGAGAATGGAACGAGGGAGGGTCGACCTCGGTTGCGCGCGGTGTACATGAGCCAATGTGTCAGGAGAGGCACAGTCAGAGAGAGGAAGCACAAGGACCAGGTACACGCCTCATTCTTTCTTTGATTTAAATCTCTGATTTGATCTGTGCATGAGCTTGGTATATGCTTACTTGCATGGGCTATACACTCATAATACTGACAGGTGGGTCCCTTTTGTAAGTAACTGAGTCTAGGTTCATAGAGTTTATTTGTGAATTGATTAGTATCTTACTTAGGTTTAATTGATCTGACATGACACAATCTGATAGGACCACCTATTTAATCATTATGTTAATTGTCGGTGTTGATGTTGCTGTGTGCTGAGGTGGCATAAGGAAGTGAGTGCCATGTGTCTTGGTCCACTGTGATGTGGCACCAATGGTCAACCGCCACGTGTTAACGGGAATAGTCCAAAGATCTTGAGCCGTGTGTTGCCATGTGGCGTGTGAGTCTTGAGAGTGGACTGTCATGGCTCGCCACGTGGCATGTTGGTGCGGACCCACATGTCGGTCGGTATGGTGGTGGGACCTACCCAACTGAGGTGGACCAATAGTGGATTGCCATGTGACATATAGAGTTAAGGTGGTTTCTCTGTGTGCTGCCATTTGGCACCTCCCCTCACTGTTGTGTACCACTCACATGCTGCCAAGTGGCAGTAGTGTTGATGTGGCCTTGTGATGTGGACCAATCAGGGCTTGCCATGTGTCTCTGGATGGTATGACATGGTTGAAGGGTATCCTGCCACGTGGCATGGGCTGGGTGAGGTGGACCAATGAGGTGCTGCCACGTGGCATGAGTGAGACCCACTTGTCAGATATGTGGGACCCACATGGATGAGGTGGACCAATGAGGTGCTGCCACGTGACACTGACATGCTGAAGTGGCCTAATGAGGTGCTGACACGTGACACCCTCTCTCTCTTCTCTAATTCTGTGTGTGTATGTTTGAGATCCCCAGTTTGCACCCAGTAGTGTTTTTATCCCCAAATTGCACCCAGATAAGTCTCTGATTGAATCTCAACCCTTGATCTGCTTATTTAATCTGTTTTATCTTCTCTAAATTTATTTTAATAGCTCCACTTATTCAAAAATCATGAAATTTTCATCAAAAATCTCTAAATTCATGATGATCACTCTTATAATTTTTAATTCCACTTTTTCTCCTGCCTCCTTGCATCAAAAATTCATTTGCCAAGAAAAATCTTATTTTCCTCTCTGAATTGATCCCAGATTTCAATTATAGCTCAGTGTCTCTGCCAAAAAAAATTCTCTTGCAGAAACCACCCTAATTAAACACCAATTAAACTTATATTGATGCTTATTAGGATTTAATTTGACCAACAGTTGATTACTTGTCAACAATTGATATAAATCCAGACTTGATCAGATGTTTGCAATATTGGCACCTGACAAATCTTGAGAAATTGACTTTCAATTCATATCCATGAAAGTGATTTGATCAATAGTTGATTACTTGTCAACAGTTGACATAAATCTTGGCTTGACCAGGTGTTTGCAACATTGGCACCTGATCAGCCTTGAAAGTAAAATCACATTGAAATTTCTTATGATTGGCTGTATCAAAATACTGATTTAACATTGACACAGTCCTTGCTGTACAGAGATTATACTGCTTCAGTTCTCAGGGTTTGCTTTGAAGATTGATTCTTTAGGGTTTGATCTTGTCTTCCTTGATGTCTGTCACTGAGGTGTGGGGCCCACCTGTCAGTGAATGATAATTAGATGGATGACACCTCAGGAGATCTCTTTCTCTTGAATCTCCTGAGGGTCATCCACCTCGAATGATCAGGAGGTGGCAGGGCTTTTATACTTCTGATCCTTGTCCAGAATTTCTTTGTGGGATTAATGCTTAACCCTTGTTCCGGCTTGATTAGATTTAGTGGATAGGCTAGGTTTAGCCTGTTGAAGCTGCTTGTGAGGGACTGCCAGATGGGTCCCACTTGTCAGAGAAAACATGATCACATAGGTGACACCCAAGAGATCTCCCTTCTCTCTTGAGTCTCTCGACTGTCACCCACGCCGAGTGGACAATAGATGGTGGGGTATTTATACCCTTATCTTTCACCCCAATATTCCCTTGTGGGACAAATGAATTTGTTCCGGAGTTCATCAGCGACTCTTCTGGCCAGTGGACCCTCTCTCTTGCCCTTCTCTTTCCCTTTCTTATGATTTATTACTGATAATTGACATTTATCTTTAATTATTCAGCTGCTTTATCTTTGAGATTTTTCAAGGGTAAACAACTGCATCCCGACTTTCTCTGTACCAACCAGGGGCCAAAAGAGAAAACCCTTTCGGACATACCAGGATCCTAAATAAACCAGATTAATAAAATAATAGAATATCTCGGTGTAGTTTTCAGCCTCGAATATGGCCGCCCACACTAAATTTGGATTTAAAAAATCAAATCAATTAAAAATAATAAACATATAATATTGATCAAAAAAAATATTCTGACACGGTCGAACCCGCCAAATGATGGGGTCGATGGATAATCCTATCCTATCTATATGCAATATGACATGTTATGACATGCGAATGCGGGTAGGCCCCAAAAATGCTGGTCAATTTATCGGATGCAATGACAGTTCAATTCGGTCTCTAAACAGATTTGGTCAAAAAATACCACAGTTCAGATTTATTTTAAAAGCATTTTCATTTTCGGTTTGGATTCCTATTTCTGAAGAAAGAAAAGTAAATTCCAGGAAACCGTACCCGGAGTGATGGTGAGGATCGTGAAATCGCTCTACTCCAGAGGTAGCACGCCCGTCTCGGGATCAGCGTCTGCGCACATGAGGTCGGGATCAGCCTTGAACTTCATGAGTGGATCCGAGTCGACTATATCACCTATGATTAATTTAATTTAGGTGTTTATTAGTTTTACATGATTTAATTCATAATTAATGATTTATTATAGCGATATTTTAATTAACGTCCGTTCGGATTTTATCGTCTCTTTCTTAAAAATTTCGACAACATTTCTACTGTATTTTAGAGGTGTCGGAAGTTTATTTCACGTGATTTATGTTCATTTTACGGCGTTTATCATATTACCCACTTTTATACATATTTTATTGATTTGTTCGGGTTCATTGATTTAGTCACTTAATTACGTTAAGTACTTGCTTGTAAATCCCTTTTTATTCGATTAGAGATTAGTTAAGATATTATACTTTTAGTTGTTTATTATTCTCGTAGTGTTCTTCGTTGAGTTTCGAGTCGTGAGATTTTGATGTCGTAAGTTTTGAGAATTGACTGACAAGTCAAAAATATAAATACACACGAGTATACACGGAAAGAATTTATTCATTCATCTTATTCATATAATTTTGATTTCAATTACAATTCCATTCGGGTAGAGAAAATAAAGAAAATAAAAATTACAAATTGAATAAAGGAAGAAATTGATTATTATATATATATCATATATAATATGTATAATTTGTATTATCATTAATAAATTTTATAAATGGAGAAATTAATTAATATATAATAAAAATAGAGAAATTAATTAATATATATTAATTATTATCTTGATACATTCTTAATTAATATAATTTATTTTATCTTTAAATATTAGTGTTATATTTTTATAAGTTTAAAATTAGGTTTTATATCAAAAATCAAAAATAAAAGAAAAAAAAATCAATTAATCTAATTAATGTTTAATTTGATTTACTGTGTTGGTGTTTTAATGAACGGGATCATACGCTGATTACCATGCCAATTGTGCCTGTGCACAGGCAACCCGTAACGGAGACAGTCAGGGAATATAATCATTTCTCGTATATTCAAGTTTATATTTTAGTCTATGGATACCGTCAAACCTTTCGGAGCGATTTCTAATTAATTAGTCACGTTATTAATTTAATAACATTTTAAATTCTTAGGACTTTTAATTATTGGGCCCCTAATTTATTTTAGCAAATTCCTAATTTAGTGTTAATTTAATTAAGTCACTTGTTTGCCCCAATCAATTTGTGAGCATCTAATTAATTAAGGAGAACCTATTCTTTTTCTCATTTCCTAGTTTTGACTAAGTTCCTAAATAAGTCCTAACAGCCCAACCTAGAGCACATCGACAATTACAGGGCCAATCAGGTAGTAAGCCAGGGATGCAAAAGCCAATGATTCAAGTACCAGCACAAGACAACTAAACCCACGAATATCAGGGGGACAAGAACCAGGAGTAACAGGGCCAACAAAATCCCCATACTATACTAGTACGTCAAAGAAAAAGAGGTTTGATTGACATAATTCCCCCCAAGATTAGATAGAATCCGCCAAGCATAGAGCCGACACATGTCGAATTAAGGAGCATAGCAAGAGTAACATGGCACAAACAAGGCCAGATAGATTTATCAAGCGCACAGCCAGCACAGGCCAGACCAGCAAGAGCAACAGAGGGAATCAAAGCCACGTAGTTATGGCCTCGCTTCACTGGTACCAAATTGGTACCAGTGTACCAAAGCACAAAAAATAGACAAGGTACGAACAACGACATCTCAAGCAACAAAGGCCCATATGGCCAGTTAGAAAAGGAGAGATAGTACCGGATTTTAAGTTCAAGACAACACCAAGCAAAGGGGCCACTAAAGCTCAGTCAGCAAGAGAAGCGAGGGGCAAGGTCAGTGAGGGCGGAGGCGAGATGGCAGCACATGGGGAGGGTGGTCGGTCGTTGTTGTGCGCGGGTGACTGACTCGGCTAGCGCCGTGAGTCGCGAGCGACTCAGTGAGGCGAGCATAGAGCAAGAGCGAGAGAGCAGCAGGTGCGCAGGCGAGCCGACTGGCTCTGATCGAGAGAGAGGAGCGCCCTTCAAGTGATTGAGAGAATTTCTGAAAGAGGAGAAAGCTCTCGGCAGGGAGAGCGAGAGAGAGATCAGAGAATTTATTTTATCAGGGAGATAGGGCAGTAATCACAAGTTAGAGAGGAGTCGTTACGGTCAGTGAGATGAAAGTCAAGGAAATTTAGAAAGAAGACATTGACGGGATGGAGGTAGAGAAAAATAGAACTGGACTGATGGGCTCAGATCTGATTTTATGTGGCAAGACTACACAAACAATCGTATGATAACTAATTGTACATAATTCAAATCGATTGATTTCATTAATTTTCTATTAATTTGTTTATTAAGTCATGTTATGTTTAATAAATTTTATTTGTGTTAAGTTATTTACTCGTTTAGGATTAAGTCATTTTAATTATTCACTTAGTCGTTCAAAAATTGTAAGTTATTAATGTTTATTATTTATTTCTTCATTTTAGCTTTCTTTTCATTTGATTATTAATTAATCCTTTTGAATTATTTGAAATCGGGTTTCCGTCTACTCATTTACGTAAGTCATCAGTAAATGGTAAAGTTATTAAAATTTATTATTATTTGCTTTAATTATAAATTTATTTATTTATATATATTCTCTTAATCGTTGATTTAATTTATTTATAAATTTGTGTTGGATCATTTTATTATCTTAATTATTATTATTACTAAATAAATTTTCACGGTTTAACAATATTAGCATAAAAAGAAAGCAATAAATTCTATTATTAATTAATTTTCTAGCAACATGCATAACTTCACTACAAACTATACAATGTGCTTGTGTGGTACGATGGAGAAGAGGGCTGGCGCCTAAACCCTAGTTGCTTTGATTATGGTTCTGCCATGAGAGGAATAGAAAGAGTAGAGAAATCAGAAAAGAATTTAGAGAGGAGCTTTTGCTACGAGGAGGCGAATGAGTAGCAACAAACGAATTTCGCTATGGTCATCCTGTATAATATTTCCTGTAACAATCGCAATGGTGAAGAAAAATGAACTTCAACACAGTGACAACAAATGTTGTACCGCAGATTTAAAAGTAACTCCATCTGATGACTGGAGTTTTTTGGAAAATTAAAAAACAAATCCTAACCATCAGGATACTTATAGTAGAGATTTAAAATTTAATTTTGTTTTCTTTTTTTTTGCAGATGACCTTCTAGGAAAAAAAATGATTGTTGTTCAGAATGAAAGGAAATATAATAGGTGTTGCCTTAATCATTGCAAATATCTTGATCTCCCTATTTTGTAGTGATTCAAATTTAGAATAAATTATAGGCGCGCGCTTATTCTCTTGGCTGTTAATTCTTGCAATTAATATAGCTTTTAATATTTTTTAACATGTATGTTTTGGGTCTAAGTGATATCTATGGAATATAAAGAATTAATTTATCAAATTTCTGCATAACAATAAAAGATGGAAATATATCAATCTTGAAATGCATGGAATTGGAAAGATATCAATGTTGATTAGAATTTACATTAATCGAGTAATTGATTTTCATATTATTTCTTTTTACATATGAATTATATCGTTTGCAATAAAGTTACAGATGTTATTAGAAAAGCAATTATTGCTACAAAAGCGATGAAGATTTCCAGAATTAGGCTCTCCGGATTTGTAAATGAGTGGGGATCCCTTGATAATGGGTTATTTTGACAACTTTGACAAATTGAGAACAATAAAAAATAGTTGATTTTTTATTTGAGATCCCGTAGCAATGCACATGCAATATACTATATTTTACCAATTGATGAAATTAATGTTGTCAGAAAAGTTGCAATTACTATTGTAATATGATGGAAAAAGAAAATTATTGAAGTAATATTACTATTTGGAATGATCAAAATCTAGGAAATATTTTGTAGGCTCATTAATCTTGCCAATTAGTTCCTGACAGTTAATAAATGATAACATTTAGTTCATTCTTTTAATGTTACTAATATTTCGGATTGGGATAGAATGACATTCTTTTTTGGATCCAGAACGGGCACAGACAGTCTACCATTACCACATTTATCCTATTATCTACTCTTCCGTGGTGTGATGTCAGAGCTGGCCGTGATGATTCGACTGCTTACTGATATTTTAGCAAAGTAATTGCAGGTTGTTATCGAGGTAGTTTTCTTGCTGTTGCTATAATCTCAAACGCCAAAACAGTACGATTTTGTGGTGTGGGAGACTCAAAATGGACGAGACTTGAATACTCTCCACTCGCAGTTGGTATTATATTCCACAATGGTAAGTTGTACGCAATCAATCAATGAAGTGTTCTTTTTGAGATTGATATTGCTGACACTACTACAAAGGTGATAATGCTTGCCGTAATATGCTCTTTTACGTTTTATTCTCCTTTTTATCTTCGTTTGAGATTTTTTGAAATATTTTGAATTCATCAATGACACATTCATTGCCTTTTTACTAATGGACTTCTTTGTAGAATACTGACATTTGTCTCTTTTGTTTTTTCGTCTTTTTTATTTACATACTAGTTTTTTGCAATTTTAGATAATTTAAAATAGACTCCGATACTTTTCTAAAGCTCTCTATTTTTTTAATTCCATTCACTACAGCAAAAAAAAAGAGTCAGTAAAAGTTATTTTTACCATTTAATAACGGTTTTATGGACCGTTATTGAATGGAAAGGTTACTAAAACTATAAAATAACCGTTATAAAATTGTGTGTCTTTTAAATCGGGATGTGATACATTCAGTAACGATTTTTATAAAAAAATCATTACTGAATCTTGAGAATCAGTAATGATTTTTACGAAAAAACCGTTACTAATTATAATAACCGTTACTGATTCTCAAGCAATAACCGTTATAATAGTGATCTTTCAATTAGTTTACGGGCGTAGTGGGGCAGCTCCATAGATCTAAACCACACATCGCAGCAGAACTAAGACTCCAATTAATCTCACTGTCAATTACACGTCGCGTAGTACTACTACTACTACAGGATCATGAACTTCTCAGGAAAGGGATATCGAAGAAAAATTAACTTATTTAATTTATCATTTAAAAATCCATATAGAAATATCTTTTGTTACTTCATTAAACATAGATCGGACAAGAGCTGTTTATTTCGATATAACTTTCATCGAGATTGCTGGGGCCTGCGGGGTATAATGTGAATCCAGTGACGAACAACCAACCCCAATTAAAAAAAGTGCCTGCCAGCTTTAACAGATTATGTTTCAATTTCCTTCTACAGTAACCCTAAAATGCTCTTCACAAATTGAACCACATAACAAACAAAAATAACCAAATTGAAACTGTGAAAAGAGAGTCACCGGAGAGGAAGTAAGTGAAAAGAGAGATGGCTTCTTGCAAGTGAGTCGAGTGTTGATCTTCTGACAAGGGGGCAGCAAGCATGGCTTCAAAGCAGCCCATATGTACGTCTGGTGTGGAGTTCTTAGCAGGAATCTCCACGAGGAGTTTGTTCAGCTCCTCTGTCATTTTAAAATATGTTGCCCTGCACAAATTTAAATATTTGTGTTATTTAAATACCATTGTTAGCTAGGGCAAACGTTTTTAAAAAAAGAATTTATAATGGTTTATATGTCAAAACCGTCATTAAAACAATTTGTAACGGTTTTTATATCAAAACCATTATTAAAGTGTAACATTTAGTAATGGTTTTTTCAAAAAACCGTTATTAAAGGTTCTTCCGCAAAAATGTTCAAAAAAACATGGATTTCAATAACGGTTTTTTATAATAACCGTTAGCAAAAGATTGTCAAATATTACCAAAATGCCATCGATCTTCCATACTAACGGTTTTTTTAATAAACCGTTAGTAATTGAGTGTTAGCAAAGCTCCTTTTTGTTATAGTGATTATTTGATTCCGCAAATTATTTATTGACTATCAATGTAGATCACAAGTAGTATGGTTTAATCATTTTTACATATCGATTAAAATATATATTTTTATTTCGTAATACATATTAGTCTCTCCTAGTTTATCAATATTAATATTTTAATGATGTAAACTTATATCTCGACACTTCTATACTAAAATCTCATTTACCTCCCTGATCAATTGATCATATTACTCCATTGAAAAAATCTGGGCCATAGAATAAAAGTGGTTCCGTGCAAGGATTCTATCAAAAACAGACAATTTATTTTAGCAATTAGGCAGATAGTAAAAGGTCGATTAATAAAAAAACGTCCGATTATCAGAAAATTATGCCATTTTAACGTTTGCATCCGCAATATAATCTTTGCTTTCAAAGGCGGAACTTCTCTTTGAGAAATTATATCATGTTTCAATCCAAAATTTCATATATAATTTATATATTTTATGTTCTAATTATTTTTATATCATAAAATAACCCCTAAATAATTTTATAATATATTTTTTAATTTTTATTTGAGTTGGCCTGTTCTTATTTGGGCCTAAAGCTCCGCCAATGTCCGCTTCCTCAATTCCGAACGATTTTGCTGCCGCCAACGATTAAACGTCCGCTTAATCGGCCGATTAGACCGATTTCACAACACTTCTTAACCCCATTTCATACGCGAATCCCAATCGAGGAAATTACGGTCCGTTCGTTTCGCATTAAAACACGCTCGGAAAATTGCTATTAAAAACAAATTCTGCGTGAACTCCTTCCCTAATATCGCTCAAAACAGTCGCGTTTATTTTCGGCTTTTATTCGAGGAAAAAAAAAGTGAAGAATCGATAACGCGCGCTTGCTCCCTCCGTAACTGATTCTTTTGTCGATTTCTCTTGTCAAGCGGAGAGATCTAGGGAACGAGAAATTTCTTTGCGGGACGAAATCCTGATCAAAGGTTCGTTCTTTGAATTATTTAGTTGTAACCAAGACGTACGCCGGTTCTTGTTTTCATCGATTTAGGTTACAGTGCTTGGAATTTATGTTATATATATATTTTTTAAATTACTCTGATTAAACTAGCGAAACTGCTTCTTTAGTCCTCGGTCCTGGTATGTACTTAGTTTGAGCCCAATTCCATAAGTTTAAGCTGTTGCTTAATTTGCTGAATTCTGAAAAGTGGTTTAGGGACATTACTTGGGTGCTGTGGTTAGATCTTACCTTGACTTGGATTTTGCAACTGTGTTATTTGATTGATCTTCTGAAACTTTCAACGAATTAAAAATTTGAAGCACTGTAAGAAGTGGTTTATATCAAGTCTCAATATGACATAGTGATGTGGATGCTCTTAAAGAACATTAGCCTAGGTGTGGAATTCTATCTCCAATACACCCTTGTCTTGATAGTTTTGTCACGTCTTTTAGTTCTTGGGTTCTACCACTTGCTCATTCAGAAATTCAAACTTGAGTTGAGCATTTTAAGTGAGTTGCTGCTGTAGGTTATTCATGTTGTTATAAATTTCATGCTTCAAGACTTTTTTTGCATTAATTTTTCTGTTTGTTTTGGACAGAATCACATGTATTTGTGTCTGTTTCGTTATATTAGTTTGCTTGAAATAGAAATTATGTTTTACTTTTTTTTGTGCCGTATATTATCCTAGTTGATATCAGGATATTTTCTTTTTAAAAGATAGGATTTTTCTCTTCAGTATTGTACTTTCTTTTCTGTACAAATGAACACAGGAAAAATTATTTACTTTTCCTTCAGATTTTTATTTTCAAATGAAAATAGTTTTCTGATTCTTTTCCATGCAAATGAACAGACTAAGGAAAAGAGTTCGAAGGTGCTTTTTGTCCAATGGTGACATCGGTAGAAAACCCTTCATCAATTGTCTTCTCGTTGTCCTCCTCTGCTAGTGGGTCCAAGAGCTTGATAGAGAAATCAAAAATATTGATAGGTGCTCTTAATTTGCTCGCACGAAACCTTCTTCTCCCTCCAGATGTTCTTCGCGCCGTTTCAGAGATTTACCATGATCAAACTGGAGATGAAAAGGTTGGATTGTGCTGATAATTTTTTTTTGCAACATATATTCATTATGGTTACACCCTTAATTTTGCTCTTCTACTACTTACCCACCCTTCACTAAGGCCTTTCGAATGTAACTAGCTTGTGTTTTGAGGAGATGTACCTTTAATTGAACTCTTATATGATTATATTATTTCAGTTCAATGGAATCAGTGATCCAAAAAAAAGTTACTACCGGTTTTCCAATTTTTATAAATTTGCTTGGGCATGCCTATATTTGCCAGTCTAATAAGGAGTTAAAACTTTTTTTTATAATTCTTGATAAAAATATACATTCTAATTGAAAGCGTATAATAGATTTACCCTTTTCTTTCTAAATCATGCAACTCCGTGAGCATTATTATTTTTTGGTTGGACTCCTAAGTGAATGGCAGTATCCATTCCACTGACATCTCTTATTGTGTCTGAACTTTTCTAGGATGCTGAGATTCTTAATTGTGGCAAGTTGATTGAAGAGTTTGATACGACCATGCAAATTCAACAAGCAAAGAACTTATCTTTCTCAGACCTGAAGTTAATTAAGGATAATCGTTTGAACGCCTCTGTTGAGCGTCGCATTTTTGAGCTCGAAAGTATGATTAATCTTTGCTGTTACAGTTGTGCAATTTCTATTTTGCAATCTTTAAAATGTTACCAATGATACCAGAGCACTGAACTGAGGTTATTTCTCCATTGCTAAGAAGTTCCCAGCTTTTATCTGAAGAAAACCAGTTGATAGCATCCACTGTGGATTTTGTTGAGCTTTGAATTTGCTTTGGTTTGCAGAACTAATTTCTAGCTGCTCTCTTTGAAAAATGACTATGCTCATTCATGTTTGTCAGAAATACACTATTTTTTAAAATAGGAATTGAGATCTTGTACTTCAGTAGTTCATTCTGTGCCAATAAAACTGGGCATTTTAAAATGTACAGAAGTTAAGACCTCCATTCTTATATATTGTATAGCTTTCTCTAAGGATTTTTTTGTTTCTTTTTCTTTTTCTCTCTTTTCTTTTTTGTAAGCCTTCATGGAGAGGTAATTGAGTTGAATGGTTTGCCAAAAGTAACACAGAAAATTTGCTACACCAAATATACAAATCATACTTTTCAATAGTATTGTTTTTTGCATATCAATTCTTCGCCATGGAGTCTGGGGCTTGTTCCTTTGATCCATCTTTTGTGGACATCTCGTGTGCACAATGCTTTTACGTGTTAACTGGATAAATTAATATCTGTGTAAAATTGACTACCTTTTCTGATGCACAGTTGTTTTTTATAATTCTTGTTGCTTGCCAGATTTATTCATTTAATAGTGTTGAAATAATCTTTTAGCAGATCTTCGAGCAAGTACAGGTGAAGAGATGCAATTGACATGCTTGCTTGAGCTACATGGACTGAAGGTACTTCCTAATTAGAAGCACAATATAGCAGAGACGGTTTTGCGAAAGAAATGTAGAAAAACCTTTTTTACACTCTTCTATCTGTGTTTTTGGGTGCAGTTGCTGGAGTTGCAGAAGAAAACTCGGTCTGAACTGAGCGAGGAATATTGCTTAACAGAGAAGTGCTTGTGTCCTGGGAACCAGCTGTATGACTGGAGCATGATGCGCTTGCCATATCCTGCAACCAGTTTTATCCCTGGAGATGTAAATTTTGCAAATGAAGAGGATTGTGAAAGGAAGAGGAGATACAACAAGGTTTCTTTAGATTTGTTAGGGTTTTGTGTGTTCCAAATATATTGATACCTGTTGATTATTTTTGGATATATGCAAATGGAAACATTAAGAATGAAGATGAAGAGAAGTAAAAAAATATCTAAAATGACCTGTAATTTGTGTTTTTTAATACGTCAGTCTATCCATCCTTACAAGCTGACATCTACGTTAAGATTGCTTTATTTTGACTTAATTAAATCTTGACCTTTGAATTTGAACTGCAGAGAATGCTAAAAATGGAGGAAGAAGAGAAGAACCAGGTGACCATGATAAAAAGGATGTTCTTTGAAGAAATTCTTACTGTTGCACGTGAGTTTCTGTCACAAGAGCAAGCTGCAATTAGAAGAAGAAAACATAGGAATGATGGAGTTCAGGTAATTATTGTTTTATGCAGTTTAAATGTAGTTTTCAGATTTTTCCCATCATGTTGCTCTTCCATATTTTTTTGGGCTAAAATTTATAAATGATTTTGTAGTGTTGATTGATAAATAGTTAAATACTGTAATGGGCTGTCAGCATACTTTTTGGTGATGTGGGCTGTTTTGGGGATTTAAAAAGCTGGAAGGTTTGGTAGAAAGTAAGGAGTCTGTTTACTCGAGAAACTGCAGTCAAAAAGGAAAGATTTCAGTTTGTTTTAAGGCATCATTGACTCAATTATATAGTATTGGTTCTTGTTTAGGAGCGAATAGGAGAAAATTCAATAGTCTCTTTGTTGATTCATTCGTGTCCTATAAACAGCATGTGCCTCGACCTAGCATCCATAACAATTATGTAATATTATGCCATATCATTAGCTCTCGGCTCTTTCTGTTAGATATGGCATTCAAGAGCAAAGCATAAAGTGAGCCAATCGGAGAAGAAACGGCTTGCTGCATTGCAAAGGGATGACCAGGAGGCATACATGCGCATGGTGGAAGCAAGCAAGAATGAGCGCCTCAAGATGCTTCTTGACAAGACCAGTTATCTTCTTGTCCAACTTGGTGTTGCCGTTATGCGCCAGAAAGACTCTGGGCAGGTGTCCAAGGAGTCGGTTTTTGTGGGCTCCGCTTTGAAGAGTAAGGAAGATTTGCCAGGTGATCGCAGAATTAATCACAATTTGTTAGAGGTAAATGAAGATTGTGCAAAGATGAGTCACTGGCTTGATGGACAGAGACAATATAATGCAACTGCTCATGCAATTGAGGAGAAGGTAATGTTGAATTGAACTTTTTTTTTGTGACAGAACAACTTGCTAGTATAGCAAAGAAAGAGATTAAAACAGCTACAGAAGCAGGTCGAGGAAAACTGAAGGGAACACAAGATCCCTCAAGTTAGGATGAATATCTTGTATCTGAAATATTAGCAGGTCGAGGAAAAACTGAAGGGAACACAAGATCCCTCAAGTTGTGAACAAGGAGTGCAATAAAATAAAATCAATTGTATGGACAGAAATAAATTAAAAAAAAAGATAAGTAAATAATATGATTTTGATGACCATTAGAGGATCTGCATTGCAATATCTGCACATTACATATGTTTTCCATTAATAGTCCAAAACTTCAAATAGATTAAGGATTTACTGTTATGTTAATAATCTGCATTTAGATTACTTTTCAACTTGTTACCCTCTTCTTCTTTTTTTCTTTTAGGTAACTGAACAACCCAGTATCCTTCAGGGAGGAAAACTGAGGTCATACCAGCTTGAAGGGCTTCAATGGATGGTCTCTCTTTTCAACAACAATCTAAATGGTATCTTGGCTGACGAGATGGGTCTTGGAAAGACTATCCAAGCGATAGCTCTGATCGCTTATTTGATTGAAAACAAAGGTGTGACAGGGCCCCATCTCATAATTGCACCCAAAGCTGTTTTGCCAAACTGGCAACATGAATTCCAGACTTGGTTACCTAGGTTTGTGTCCCTTCCATTTTTTAAATTTTGATTTAAGGTTCTCTTTATATTCCTGATTTTTCTCATTCTCCTGTTACTGCTTTTCAGTCTGTTTATTTTTGTGTTGTGCTTCGTTCTCTCTTCAAGGCCTTGGCCATCAATAAGGATTTCAAGATCACTGATGTAAATTTTGTCACAGGATGTCTTTTGTGAATGCTACAAAACCTGAATGTTGAAATATCACACCCGACCCTTGATAACATGGAAAATATGACCTGCCCTTCTTAGTTTCTGGAGAACCACAAAAATGTTATTATTGATACTTAAATAAGTTAATGATATAACATGAATTACCGCTATTGAATCTGAATCAGAAGAAAGGTATAAATTGAATTTCGAAGTGTGTTGTGCAACTATCAAAGAGGATTTGTCAATGAATTAAAGGAAAATTTGCTCAATGATAAAATCTTACTAGCAAATTTGAGAAACTTCACGTGTCCTATAAGAATGCAAGAAAAATCAGCTTTTAATTTAGAAATACTAGCCTTATGAGTATTGTTTTTTTCTATTTTATAATTAATATATAGCCTCAATTAGGTGATAGGCAATTTATTCCAGCAGTACAATACAAGTTGGTTCTGTCTTTGCAGTATAACCACACTTTTATATGATGGCGGGACTGAACAGAGAAAAACAATAAGAGAGCAATATTTTGGTGGTGAGAAGTTCAACATCTTGCTGACCCACTATGACCTGATGAAAAATGACAAGAAATTTTTAAGCAAGGTTTGCTGGTATTATCTTATCGTTGATGAGGGTCACCGCCTGAAGAATCATGAATGTGCACTTTCACGCATCATAAAGAAAGCGTATGCTATTAGATGATTTTATTCCTTCTTTTGTTCAGGATTTGATTTATTACAGAGAAGAATTTGGAATTGACCCAAACTTTGGTATTTTTTTTGTGTTCTCTACTGTCTTTGTTGAGTTGCAAGAGTGACCCAATTTAAGTTTTGGCGTCCCATTGTTGCTTATACCATTGTATTTGCTTCTGCCATGTCATTGCCATCAGGTTAGCCCAAAAATAGATAGATTAGAGGTCTGGTTTTTATAAAAGAATGTGGTTAGCCCAAAAATTGATAAATTAGGGACCTGATTTTTATAAAAGAATGTGATACCAAAAATGCATGTATTTTTTTTTACCTTCTCAACGCTGTTAGATTGATTACTATATATATGCTGGAATTTTGACTTTGACAATTCATTCATTGGCCCTCTTTTGAATGATTTTGTACTCTTTCTATCTGACAATCAATTTCAATATTCTATCAGCTATTATTTCAAGCGTAGGCTTCTCCTAACTGGTACGCCAATACAAAACAACTTACAAGAACTCTGGTCTCTTCTCAATTTCCTGTTACCCACCATTTTCGACTCTGTACAAAACTTCAATGAGTGGTTTAATGCTCCCTTTGAGTGTGAGCTCACTGTCACTGCTGAAGAAGAGCTTCTTATCATAAACCGGCTTCACCAAGTAAATTCTTTGCTTTTATATTTAGCTACTAGTTTGCTTTGTGGAAAATGTAATTTTCTTTTATCGAGGTGTTGTATTGGATTATTATCTCTGTGCATCTGATCTTTCTTTCTTCAGATACTCCTGTTGTTGACATTTCTTACCTTTTACTTTTAATTGATTAAGCGCTTCATATTTTTCTCAGGTTAATTTTCATTTGGAACATTTTTGACAGGTGCTTCGTCCCTTTCTTCTGAGGAGGAAAAAAGATGAGGTGGAGAAATATCTTCCTCAAAAGACACACATAATACTAAAATCTGATTTGTCAGCTTGGCAAAAGATGTACTATCAACAACTCACCAGTACTGGGCAGATTGGGCTTCAAACTGGTCAGTGGAAATGATCGTCCTTCATTTTTATGATCTTTGGAATCCATTTGGAGAGGTATTAGCCTGAGAATACCATCACTTTGGAATGTCTGCTCAATAGTATCTTCTGTTCATAATCAATTTCTTAGCTTCTTTAGTATATCTTCTACTATCAAGAGGAAGTTGGTGTAGATGAATCCAATTAGAAATGGCTCATGCTCTGCTTTGCACCCTCTTATCTGTATTTTTTTAAGGTGTAGAATGGGTGTCATTGCCGATACCTCAGAAACTTGGAAAATACATGAAGATTTGGCTGAATCCATAAAGTCCTGATTTCTTAATTCTTATTAGTGATTTTAATTTACACCAGGAATAATATTGAATTCACCCCACAACCTCTCAATGCAACTCCGCAAATGCTGCAATCATCCCTATCTCTTCACCAAAGGACTCAACATGTGGGACAAGGAACAAATTGTCAGATCATCAGGAAAATTTGAGTTGCTTGATCGGCTCCTTCCAAAACTTGAGAGAGCTGGCCACCGAGTCCTGCTGTTCTCCCAAATGACCAGATTGATGGACATACTTGAAGTTTACCTCCAACTCTATGGCTATAAATACCTCAGGCTTGATGGCTCAACCAAGACTGAGGAGAGAGGTCAGATGCTGGAGAAATTCAATGCACCGGATTCGCCATATTTCATCTTTTTGCTAAGCACGCGTGCTGGTGGGCTGGGGTTGAATCTGCAGACAGCAGACACAGTGATTATATTTGACAGCGACTGGAATCCCCAGATGGACCAGCAGGCTGAGGACCGGGCCCATCGTATTGGCCAGAAGAAAGAGGTTAGGGTTTTTGTGCTGGTAAGTGTTGGGTCAATTGAGGAAGAGATTTTGGAGCGCGCAAAGCAGAAAATGGGTATTGATGCCAAGGTAATCCAGGCTGGCTTGTTCAATGCCACCTCCACAGGTAATATTATTTTTCACCAGTAACATGTTACTTGTCCCACTTTTGTAGCTTGTTTATGATTACATTCTTTCAAGTATGCACCTGTGTGCTTGTATTCTGTAATCAAATGTATGCATAAGACCTTACAGCTGTGTACCACTAGAGGGCACTAATACATACAGTTAGATTAGTACTGACCAGTATACACCCGTGATTTTTTATAATAAGCATGAATTAATTCCTAATTTTAATAATAAGTATTAAATAATTGAAATTTTAATAACAAGTATGGTAGCATGCCAGTCTGACTGGCGCTTTGTACAAACACCAATCTGACTAGCGTCTTTCCTCTTTTTTTATTTTTCTAGTTATTTTTCAAAAGAAAAAAGAGGTGGCACCATTCCCAAATGCAAACACTATTTGCAAAATGCAAAGAATTGCCTTGGGTGCAATTTTGAAAAAAAAAAGACGTCAGCGGGACTTGTGTCTTTGTACAAGGCGTCAGTTTAACTGGGGTGTTTGCACAAAGCCCAGTGGACCGACACATTGTTATTATATTTTTTGATTAATTAATACTTATTATTAAAATTTTGATTAATTAATACTTATTATTAAAATTAAAAATTAATTAATGCTTATTATAAAAAATCACGGAGTATACACTCGTGTGCTTCTATTTTCTAATATAATGTATGCATGCATAAGGCCTTACAGGTATGTACCGCTAGTGGCACTGTGGCCTTACATGCAGTTATATTTAGGAAAAGCTTCATGCGCTGAATTCGGAATTTTATAAGTGTAGTCGGTGGAAGTTGAATTTTTTTTATTAAAGTTTTTGTTGTTCAAATTACTTCATTTTTTGGATGTCAAGAATTAATAACTAAAACAAAAACACTGAAAAGAAAAGAATCCGGTAGTTTGAACTTTGAAGTGAAAATTACAACCTTGATTATGCCGCTGTGTGCAAATTCAGTACGGCAATACTATAGTATAATATGCATTCATAGTAAATTCTTGCTTTCCTGTGTATGAAGTGGCAGTATTGATTAACGGATTTTTGTTTCATCCATAGCAAAGGAGCGGAGACAGCTGTTGCAAGAGATCATGCAAAAGAGAAAGATCTTTATTGGCACGGGCATACCAAGTGAGCATGAAATAAACCAATTAGCAGCCAGAAATGAGGGAGAACTTAGGCTTTTTGAGCAAATGGATGATGAAAGACATTGCAGAGAAAGGTATTATTAATTTTTGTGTTGCTGCTTGCTTTTGGTAATTGGACCTGATATTGAGTATTGCAAGCAACCACCCTCATCTCTTACTTACTACTAAGGTTCCACCCTGAGACTTCTGCAACTACTAATCCACATATTATACTTCTTTACGGAAAAGTATATTCCTGTAACAGAGTAGCGAGTTCCTTCTTTCCCAAGATAAATTTTGCAATCAAGCTGCTATAATTTTGTTAAGAGCACAAAATTTGCTGTATTATTTGACAATACTATGGGTTCATTTGCAACTGTAGTAGATTATGATAAATAACAGGTGACTTGGTCTTTGCTCTTGAACTACAACTTTGGTTATATTTTCAGAAGGTCGTGGATGGTTGACACTCAGATTGATTTAACTTTTGATCAGTTTTTAGTGACGAAATCACATGCTATGAAATGTAGGAACCAGCTCACTCTGATTTGTTTAATAATTGTAGTTTTCATAGATACCGCTCGAGGCTGATGCAAGAGGATGAAATCCCTGATTGGGTGTTAGATCTAAAAGACCGGGATTCCTCTTCCAAATCAAACGTGGAGACAAACCACTTCATTGGAAAGAGAAAACGCAAGGAGGTCATTTACACTGATCTGTTCAGTGACATCCAGTGGATGGGTGCTATGGAGGTGGGAGAGGATCCTAGCGAAATAAATAGAACGCCCAGGGCTAGGAAACCATTGTCAGTTGCAATGATGACATCTCAGGATTATGGGAGGAAACATAAAGACAACACAAGTACTGCTGGTGATGAGAATTGGCCCGTTCCGAAGATGAGCAAAAAGAAAAGGTCAAAGCCATGTGTATCATAATATGTCAGATAGGATTGCAATAAAAATCTAGATAGCGCTTTAGATGTTTGCTCCAGTTTTTGCTGAAATTCTGTGAAGTCACTAATTTTTTTGTTGACACAGATGAATTGCTGCATTAGCGAGATAATTTTTGATGTCCTGATCTTCTGATCGTTTTATTTTGCTTTATTTTTTCTTGCTTTTTGAGCGGAAAAGTTTGCTTCAAATTGAATGCTTACAAATTTTGTACCTTACAATGAAACACTTATTTCCCATATGAACAGGAATAAATAGACAACAAATTATTGGATTCCCGTTGGTAATTTTGTTCGTAACTCGGAAGGCCTTGGATTGATAGAATTGATGATAGAATTACCATTGGTAATTACCAACAAATTCTATCACATTGGTAATTGACAGAATTGCTATTGGTAGTTGATAGAATTCTTGGATTCCCATTGGTCATTTTGATCATAACTCGGAAGACCTTGGATTTGTTGGTAATTTTGGTAAATAGTAATTGCTACTGTGCTAGCAGCAATTCTATCAATTCATTAGCACGGGAATTATATCAATTCGTTATATGTGACTGGAAATCTGGAATACTACTAGATTATAGACTCATAAGATATGTTTGGATTGTGCAATAAGAATAGGAAAATTGAGAATGATTTTTAAATTAACACGAACATAGTGAAAAAGTTTGCTATTATGAATGATAAGAAATATTATTTGAATTGTATTTTGAGAGCAATAACCATTCTAAATTCATCTGATTTTTCTCTTTTCATAGGAATAGAAAATATTTCTACTCCTTATTAAACACGTAAGTGTCTTGATCCTACAACGTTTCAGATTTTTTGTTGAATTTTTAAAACTAATATTAGTCATCGGATTAAGTTATTCGTCAAATGATATTATTATCTCTATAACCATTTGTGTTGAGTTATAATTTTCTCTCAATTTTGATTGTTACATGAAATGTTATATAATTTAGGAGGACAATTGTTCTACATTATTTTTTTTAAATTGTCATTAATTATGAACTTTAACTTTTTAAATTCTAAATATTAATTTTCCTCAATTTTATATTTATTTTACATTAATTTTGTATTTATGATTAAAATTTATATTAATTACTAAATTATCTTCAAATGAAGATATAAATTTTTATATTTTAAAAAAATATTATCGTAATTACCAGGTATAAAATACTAGTTTATTGTGAAAGAAAGAGGCCCAATAGCTATGGGCATGAAATTCCTCATGAGCTTTGATTTAAACCCCCAGAACAAGGCCACGAGTGTTTATCAATCCATTGTTGAAAGGGGGCCCTCCTGTCCAATACCCTTATCCCAATTCTTTGAACTGTGAATTGCTAACAACGATGCATAAACCAAAAGTTGGGATTGGTAATAAGGTACTCTAGACCATGTATTGAGAATCTTAGAATTGTGTAACTAATAGGCTATTGACCAGAATCCGAGAGTAATTTTTTGTTCATCTTCTAAATAATTTATATATCAGAAGCACTCTTTGGAAGATAGAAGACTTCTGCTTGAGCAACATATAAACAGCAACCCTCTTTCCTCTCGATGCCCTGACAAGAGGAATTGAAGCAGATGGATATAGAATATATATTATTAAGATGTGTTTATTGTATTTCATATAAATAAAAATATCTTATAAACTGGCAATCATTGTTAAAAGATATCCTTATTTATATAAATATAAAATATATATCATTTATTATGTTATCTATATTCATAAATATGTATGGATATCTAAGTTAAATACAATGATGAAGATAGTAAGGTTCCGCATAACTTTTGAAGGTTGAATGAATGATTTCTGCTTTAATTCCTCTAAGATTTTCTCAATTTAAACTTTCTAATATACAGTCTTCTTTCCGTTGAGTGTGAATCATCTGGAGTGTTGATTTTACAAATGAGAGGGGGTATGTTGAAAGGGTTTTGGACCGGACAATTATAAAGAGAGAGGATAATTCCTCTTTTATGCAGCTGTTGTTGAGCGAGGATCCTATCGTTAGCCACTGGCCAAAGCGAAAAGGCGTACTGTTGGTGGAATTTGCTGGAAATTCTACACCAGGGTTGCGGGCGGAATTAAATTGCTTGTTCGGAAAGCGTGCTAACGCGCTTATAATAGCGCTACTGTGCTCAAGCAACTGTAGCCGAAAGAAGAGGAGTATCAGTTTTCTTTTCTTATTTTTCTTTCAGAACTTCTCTATAAAAAAAAAACAATAAAGCGTAAAGCAAGGCAATTACAAACAAAGAAAAGGTATATCAACCACAGAGAAGAATTCCTCATCAGGTGGCAACTAACACACTGATAAACAAATGAAAATTAGATCAACAAAAAATTCTGATTCAGAGAAAGAACCCTCAAATTGAAAAGGAGAGAGGCGATAGTTTTAGATCGGAGATGGCCGCTAACAGGAAATTAGACATTTAAAGAACAATGAAGACGAATCCATTTTCAGATGCGGCACTTGCGTCCATCTGGTTTTGCTTCGCTCGCCGTCTGGTTGGAGGTTGGGCTAAGGTTTAGGATTTATGTAAAAGGAGTGATTTATAAAGATGAAAGGCGAGTACGGGCTATCAGAGAGAGGACGGCTTCCATGCATAGATTTTTGTAAGTAAATTTAAACGGCTCAATTTAACCTGAATTATTATGAAAAAAATTAAATATAAATTTTAATGTATAAAATATTATTAATGTTAAATTAAAATCGTTAATTAGTGATCGAATAGTTCACTAAAATAACTGCACATATATACGGAAGTTAGCTCTCCGAAGAATGTGAGTCACCAGAGAGATGAGGGCGAGAAGATGTGCTCTAGGACTTCTATTTCAACCATTAGATATATCAACTGATGATCGGAGAAAAAATAAAATAAAATAATGGGAGAATAATAGAATGTAGGCGTTCCCGGCCCCAACATTTTCGAAAAGAAAAAGAAAAAGGAAAAGACGAATTTCTCTTTTTCTCTCCGGGATTAATAATTACTTTTTCAAGGGTACAGTACCTCTTCAAAATGATAAAACATAAATCCACGTCATATTAGGACGTTTTGTGGTAGCAAATTTCTTTTTTTTTTTACCTTTGCTACCATCTAGCTTTTAAATTTATAATGATATTTAATTGAATTGAAGGACTCCTATCAATCATGTAAACCAAACTTTATTTCAACCAACCTTCTTTTCGGCTGATGAAGTGAAAATGAAAGGTGAGACGAGGAAACAGAATTACATGCAAATTGCAAAAACGGAAAGTTGTGTGGACAAGGAGTTTACAAGTATTCCGCTTTTATTGTTAAGTAGTTTAGTCATCATCAATAAATAAATGTGTTTTCTCAGCTCAAAACGCATGTTCTTTTAATTTCGGAATGCAAACAAAACAAGCACGGATAAATAACAAAATGATAATCAATGTAGTAAGGAATGGAACACACAAATGAGTCCCAAGAATGATAGGAATAAAAGAGAACAGGAAACAGCACCAAAAAGGCAAAAACACAAATTCACAATTCTGTACACTCAAATCCGAACAATTATTTTTCCCTCCTCTAAAGCAGTTAGCACGCAACTCAAGGACAAATATAAAAATCGTGGTCTACAATAGTTAAATTAGAAACAACCCGGAGAAAATAAAAAGCACCTCTCCAATTAATAACCGCCTAATCAAATTACAAAACGCACTCTCAAATCATATACTATGTATCACACACCATTCGTCTTAGTCAAACCATCCCCCAAAGACCCCAACTCAAGCTTAGCTGGGCCAGATAGCCGCCTCCCTTTACTGGGTGATCTTAAACCGGTTCTCTCAGTTACTGGATATGATAACCTCTTTTTAACTGGTCCTTTCTCAGGAGTATATGGGTTCTCACTGATTGGACTATATGAAAACCGTGACTTTGCCCGACTCGACTCAGTCGATTGGAGGTAGCTCGGAATTACTGGTAGACTAGCTAGACTGGTAAAACTGACGTCATCTCCTATTGTGGACCCTGCAATGCTGTGCCGCCGGGCCCTCTCAGACCGGGTGCTACCTACACTCCTGGCATCCTCTTCTCTGTGTCCCCTAATGGGTTTTGGGCTCGCTGATCGGGCCTTTAGGGGCCCAAGAGGCTTCGAAGTAGGGGTCGAGGGAGACTGACGGCTAGGTGGGCGGCTTGTTGTCTGAGGTCCTGTAGGGGTTGTGGTGCCACCTCGGCTAACACTTGGGTTCTGGTTAGGATTTGGTTTTAGGCTCTGTACAGCAGATTTGAGGGTGGCACGGTCGGTAACTTGTTCGAGTTTCTTATCAGTGTGTGAGGTGGCAACATGGAACTCCCATGGACGAGCAGTCATCCAGCGTTCTACCCAGCTCCAGCCCCACTGTGGATTTGTTGGGTCGGTGAAAGTGGGTTTCACAATCCGGGTTGAAGTATTTCTCCACTGTTCAAAGTTGAATAACATAATTGTTCTGTTATTTAAAAAAATCTTAAAAAAGAACGATAATGCAGTGAAGTTTCAAGGGGATTTCATTTGATAATTGAACTTTAACAGAAGTTCCATGAAAAGCTATAGAATGCGCCTTTTGCAATAAGTTGTAAAAGAATAGTGACCAAAAATATTCTCGTTTTTAAGTTTTAAGCCAGGTACAAGGACCAGGTACAATGAAGATTTTCTTCTTAACAACGAAAGAGATTTTATCATACCAGGTCACCTTTCACATTTATGTATCAAGATTAAACTGAATAACCAAACAGGTTCAATCACATACTGATAAAAGTGTAACACAGAGCGTCTGAAGCAAATTTTAGTTTGGATAACCATACCTGATGTGTGAAGGCATAAGCCAATGAACGCTCCCTCTTGATAGCAGCTTCTTGCCTTGACTGAATGCTGGCATCAATTTGTTCCTTGGTTTGTACACTTTGATTCCAATCTTCAGCTAACTGTTCCAAATGTGTATCATGGGAACCAAAAGAAAAAAACAATAAGTGAATTAAAATATGAGCAGTTCAAGAATCAAGGAAAGAAAAGGGAGGATCTTTAGCACCAGATCAATGATTGAATTCACTTGGATGTATTTTACAAATATGTAATGGTTGACAACTTGACATTGTTTGCCAATATAACTAACTTCTTTTGCTAGGTCTAAAACTTGATGCACATTCAGATCAGTATGCATTTTGTTTCGATGACTTAAAAGAAAAAGAATATGTACTTTTTTTCTCACTTTCAATTTCTTAAAAAAAAGAATAAGGTATTTGTTTTCTCACTTTCAATTTCTCCTCCTTTTGCTTGAGTTGGAGCTGCCTTTGAATAGCTTGGTTTTCTTCAACCATTTTTTGCCTTCTAGCATAAATCTCAAACTGAATGCGCGTCTCAGCTTGTATAGACTGGATGGTTTTCTCAGTCTGGCGTTTGACAATGCTTCCATCTACCAAAGCCTTCAGCCTCACAAGCCCTCTGAGTGCTCTCAAGGCTCTTCTTGCCTTCCAACACAACAAAAGATAGTTGATTAAAAGAATATTAAATGGGCTAATAATAAGAATTAACATCGGTGAAAGGAATATTTATAGTTTTGGTTATACCAAATAAGTTTGAATTAGTTCAGGGCAGTTCCTTTGTGGAAGAATGAGAAAAGATTTGGTTATATCAGATAAAAGACTTAATTATGCATTTCATAAAGGAAAATTTTAAGGTGTGTCGTTGCAAAATTAAAAAACAAAAAAATAATCTGAGCTGTACTTTTCCCAAAAAGAGAAATATTTGAATAACCCTGTCTGAAATGGAAAATTGCACAATATTGATTTCCCAATTTTTCTATGACAAAGGAAAATCAGTGTTGTGAACAAATTTTAATGAACATGGCAATTGCTGCCAATTGGAGCATGTGGATTATATCTTCTTGAGATTGTTCAGTGTACTAGGTGCTTCACATTTACTCATTTTGAAAGGCTGTGCAGGATAACTCAGAATTTCCCAAGGGGCAGCCAACAACCCGATGCTTATTAATAGGAATATACTGAGCCCATATTAACCTCCATTCCTCCAGCATGCAGAAATCACTGTACATGAACAAGAAAGGAAAAAAACAACTGGTTGCCATACCAGAAACCCGCGGAAGGCGGTCTGAATCCTGATGGCGGCAATATCCTCCTTTGATTTTTGCGCAACTTTCGATGTGCCCGCTGATGCTGTGTTTGTGGCAGCAGTGAGGCGAACAACTTCCGCAGCAGCCTGAGCTGCAACAGCTGCAGCCTCAGCTGCCACAGCAGATGCCAGAGCCACAGAATACGCATGCTTGTTCTGGCCACCATCATTTTCAGACAGTTTCAGCTCCTTAATCTCCTCTAATTGGGGAATCAGAGATTGTGATGCAGCAGCTAGCGAGAAAGAGGTAGAAGCAGCTGCATTATTAGTTTCTGCATTGGTTTCTTGAACTGAACTGGAAGCAGCTGGTTCCAAGCTCCTGGACCGGCTGAACCGCCATTTCTTCTTTGTTTTTTCCTGATACATGGAAAATTTGATAATTAATTCAAAATTATAAGCTTTTCCCAGTTTATATAAATCCTACTGAAAGGCTCTACGTTTCTGTCTCCTCTGGCACTGGAAAAGTTCCAAAATAGACATCGACAAGATTAGAGTGTACTACTGAATACTTGCACAAGTGTATTACTGATACAAGATATACTTGGTATGAAGACATTAGCAATTTGTTAAATAACAGAGAGAGGTATTACATAGCAGCTGATGCTAAGACTTCGACTAAAGCAAGAGAGAGGTACCTTGGATTTCTTCTCCTCTGAACGGGGGCTGAACACTTTCTTCACTGCATCAAACCATTTTGTTTTGGTACCCATCACTTGCCTATTATTTCCCCTGATAACCTGCTAGTAGAAACAAGTAAATTTGACCTCTGTTTTAAATCCGCCTTTCCTTTTCTCGTTCTCCCCACCAAAAATTTTAGTAAAACCGGCTAAAGGGAGCAGGCACGGAAGCAGTGAAGATTCATTAAATTCAGAGCCATGTTTTCGTTTATCTTTATTTCATACCCCTAAAATTAAGCAAACGAATAATTGAACATACGTAGCAGCCAGTAAATAATTCCAATCCTGCAAGAGTTCCCATCCTTTTTTTTTTCTAAACGTAGACGAATTTACAAACAATTGCTTACGAACCAAAATAAGGTAGCAAAGTTTACTTAAAAAAAACAAAATAAGGTAGCAACGTGAGCACGGATATACTTCAGAAAGGGGAGCTTTTGCAAAGCTCGCATCTTTCTCGGCGAAAGAGAATTAAATTTACAAAGCAAACTACGAAAAGCCGTATTGGGAAAAGCCACATGAATCCTTACATAACAATCTTATCTTTCATAATATTAATTCCCAGAACCAAACACCCACAAAAAGATCGTTACAACTCATAATTTTACACACAAAAATATTTGGAAAAATGAAAGGCAAAATTAACTGACCTTAGAGTTGTTGTTTCATGTCAAGCTTTTCAGTTTTAGGTTTCTCCATCCCCCAACACCAGCAGAGTCTAAGAAGAAAAATGATAGAAGAACACAAGAGTCGTATGCGAATTGGGAATCGAGGAGACGAAAAGTTTCTTTCAGTTCAAACAAGCTTTAGACCAGAACCAAATAGTTGGCCAAAAAAATCAAAAGAAATGAAATGGATCGAATAAATCGCTTTCTCGGAGCATTATCTAAAATGGATGGCGAATGAGGAGAGGAGTTGAAAAATCCTAGAACCCATACGACTTCGGGAAAATAGCTGAATGGCACGCAGGATTCCACTGCGGTGCTGACTCCCTCTCTCCTTGTGCTTGGGCTGGGTGGAGAATGGAGATAGATAACGCCTCTCTCTCTCTTTTTCTCCGGTCTTCGGTGTGGTGCCCACACACGAGGAGAGGGAAGAGGCTTTTATTTATTTTTTGGTTTTGGTTTTCTTCCTTTTTGTGTGAGTGAGATGCTCAGCTCTCTCTCGCGTGACAGCTGACAGTAGCTGTCAGTGTTTTTTTTTTATTATTTCTTTGCAAGACGCCAATCTGTCCAAGTGGGGTTTTGTGTTTTTCCACAGTGTATATAAATTTTAAGTGCACCTGGTTCTTACATGCGTTCTTGTGGGTGACTCATAGAATTCTCTTGAATCCCCTTTTGAGTTTTGTGTTTAGGTGTATTTGTAGTTGTGTAGTTATGCTTTTTGTATATTTAATAATTATTATTATATTCGTTCATTTATATTTATTTTTTCATGATAATTAATCATTGTATGAGGGTTGTCCAACCAACATGTTTGTCTTGTTATCAAAGTAGCAATTCCAGTGTGTAGCATATATTTTTACTATTTTCACTAATAAAACGTATAGAGAGTCTTTCGAATTTTAGGTTATGATATTTTATAATGTAAAATGATATTAATCTACGCTCGCATGTTTATATATTTTTAGTTTTAGGTTTTGACAAATTATGACAACATAATCCTATTTAATTTAACGGTCTAATAACTTAAGTATTTTGTAAAGTAGACTTTTGCATCCGTAAGCTTTTTTATTACTAAAATATGTTATCCGCCTATCCAGTATCCATTGAGGCATTTGACTAAATTAAACTAAAACATTGCATTCAATTTTAGAAAACAAGTAATCTCGAATAAAGAACTCTAGAATTAAATTTCCATGAGGTCCCTCAATTGTTCCTACATCCTCCATTTATTTTCGTCACTCGACTTTAATTCTTTCTCCATTTTTATCGTTGAATTTTGATGTGTCGTCCCTATTGCATCATCGTGTTCGTATTAATTGAAATTACACACATTACATACAAAATTTTCAAACTATTAATTCTCCAAAAGCATATCATGTCAGAAACTTCACATATGAATTAATTGAAATTACACGCCTCATGTTCGTATTAATTGAAATTACACACATCATACAGAAGAAAACAATCTTTTTTTTCTCTAAAAGGTTTATGGGCTTAATTATTAACAGTTTCAGAATAAATAATTAATGTGTAGGCTGTAGCTAGAGGTGCTAATGGGTCGGGTCGGGTTATTATTATTTTTTTTTATCCGCCTCAATTATATTCGGATCAAATAATTTTGGTCCATACTCGGTCCGATCGGGTTACGGGTCATCCTGACCCGATTCGTGTAAAATAATTAATTATTTTTATATTATTTTAAGTAATTAAATATTAATTAATATATATTTAAGATATAATTAGTTCTAAATCATAAAATTATTTTAAAAAATATAATTAATTGGATATCCATATCCGACCCATTTATCTTCGTCGTCGTTCAAGTCAGATCAAATTAACCTGTCGGATCGATCAATAATTAACACCCCTAGTTGTAGCATAAAAGACTATCTGCTTCGCATATTGCACTTGAATGCATTAACACGAGTCGAAGAATGAATTTATAATGTGTGCAAAATTTGAACCAAAAATTTATAAATAGCGATTTTTTATTCAGATGAAAGTAAAATTTCAATAACTAAAATTGGATAGACCAAAATTAGAGTTTGGTTATGGTGCGAGGTATTGCAAAGGATTATATGATACTTAAAAGCTTCTTCAATATAAAATTCAATATTTTTTTAATTTTTTGTTTCTTAAGTTGAGGTAGAATAATGACAATATTAAATAGTCTATAGTCCACTATTGTTTAGAAATACAGGATATATATTCGGGTGAGCGATCCAGTTATCTATATATAATTACTATCACCACAACGGAAGATCATCTCCAATGTAGTAATTTATTTTAAATTTTTTATTGCTGCTATGTCAGATTTAATTAGAAAAGTTACTAATTACAGTTAACACTCTCTAATGTAGAAATCGTCTCTAGATTTTATTTATGTCAAGTCATTTAGCGAAAATAAATAGGTTTAGCAGAAATGATCTCCAATGCTAAATTAAGCGAGTTGCTAATTTGACGTGGCAATTAAAATTGAGTTGCTAAATTAAAAACTGTGATTAAAATTTTAAAATAGAAACTGCCTCTCCAACAATAAATAAAAAATAAGTGGTGACACACGGAAATAGAAATTTAATAGAAACTTTCATTGAATATGCTCTAAATATCATCTTATCATAGATCTATAAATTCTCATTTATAGCATTTAAAATTTTCATTTCACCTTTAACCTATGAGATAATACAAGAATTCAAAAATTACCTAACTATCAACAAAGATTTTGACATGGAAATCATCTTGACTCTTGAGCAACTTGGATCAGATAGTGACCGAGTTAGAAATTTAGAAGAGTTCAGAGAGAGATTATAATATTCAGTATCGAATTAATATCCATATGTTTAGTTTTTTTTTTTTTTTTGTGTAGGACATCATATTAAAAAAAAAGTTACTTTTTTTTACAATCATTAATATTGTTACCATTATATAATTCGTAGAAAAAAAGAACAATCGTCATAAAAAATGATTTATTGTAAGCGTTAAGTTGGACAATCAGATACTTACGAAAAACATTTGCATATTGAGTACAAAGGTAAACATAATTGCTGATGAATTATAAAAAAATAATTCAGTTCAAAAAATAGATAAAAAAAATAAGGATATTGTATTTTAGACATTATCAGATGTATAATTTGTGAAGCTAAGGCCCGTGATACCATATATTGTAGCGAAACGGCTATTGATTTTTTTTTTTGGGTTTAAACCCCTCATGACTGCTCTTATAGTATATTTATGTGCGTCACGTCCAATTAAAAAAAATGCAATGAAAATTTCTTAAAATGAGTAGTCATCATGATGCGGCCTTTTATTTTTGGGCCGCACCTTAGGCATGCGACCCATTCTTTTTTTATTCCTTTTAAATGTTTTTTTGTAATTTTGTTTTTAATACAAAATAACCTCAGTTTAGCATTGTGAAAATCTAATTGTTTCCTGAGTACTCCATGGGTCGGAGATTTGGAGTCTAGTAAATAAACATTTGAAAATTATAAAATGCAATACGAATCTTGGTCATAAAATATTATTCTCATTGTGTTGTATGGTAGCTGAACTCATCAAAAGTTGAAAGAAACAAATATAACATAATGATGCCACCCGTGAAATTTGCACAAATAAGTCCTGAATCCTGATACAGAAAATTTGGAATGGTGTTGTGCTTTGTACGGTGCACTCCTGGTCCACGGAAGGTCCTACCAAACGCTCAGCCGAACAAAAAGGCAGCAGATGCGGTTGGATCGCTCACAGATTCACAGGAATAATCACCTCTTTTGCGAGCTTTTCCTTTTAGAAAGGTAGCTTTACAATAGAAACCGCAGTAGTAGGCGCTTTAGTTGGTGTTATTTATCTCTAATTAGTAATTAAGATGTATATACTTAACTGTATCTAGCGATGGCGTTTCTTCAATAGTGTAGGTTATGAAATCGAGCGCTCTCAGGTCTCTTTTTTTTTAAGTAGCAGAATAGTAAATGAAGAATTTAAGAATTTTGATCCGCTGTCGGCGCTCTGACCGCTGACTGGAGACCAGCGCAGAGCTCATGTGATCAATCAATAATGGACGAAACGCTTCAGACCTCAGCTTTAACGGACCCCATCTTAGTCTCTTTTTTAAGATTCTCATTGCAAACCCATTTGGCAAGTGTCATTGCTGCAATGATCAGCATGCAATCACTCCCAACTCCAAATTAGTCCGAATTATTGTTCTCTCTTGCTCAGCACCATGCAGTGTAGTATATAGATCATTAGATCTCCTCGAAATTCAATCCAAAATAAATCTCAAATTAATCCAATAATCCACATACTACATTACATGATACTATGCAGCAGAAAATCAAGACCTAAACTAGTCCTCTGAAGAAATTTTTTTTTCTTCTTGCAAGTTATCATTGTTATCATTTTACTACCCCAATCAAATCGCTCCTCTTTACAGTTCTCTTCCAAAATTTTGCAGAAGTACTCGCATCATTTCCACGTCAGTTAATTATGACATTCCCATCATGGACATGCGCTCAAAAGAACTTGAAGATGTCAGTAAAAATCATATACTTCATTACATATAATAGGAAGCAATGAAAAAAAAAATTAGCAGCCTATCAAAGATAATCAGGTGTAGTGTTTGTTGATAATTTGAGACCTAAAGTGGTTGGTTGGAAAGCGATGAATCTCTGAATTTTAAAATTTGAAGCCAAAGTTGTGTTTTAAACTATTATGCTTATAACCTTCTGAATTAGTACTACTGTGATGTTGATGTTTTGACCTACTGATATTGGGTTGTGATACTAAATTTTAAAATCTCGTCGCTTGGATAATAGTACTAGTTGGAGACTGGCAATTTGACCTACTGGTGTTGAACTGTAATACCAGATTTTAGCTTCTTGTTGTTTTGGAATCAGATTGTTATGCTACGAGCTAAAATTTATGAGTTAAATAGCATTGTAGGATGATACCCTGTCAATATCGGTGTTGTAATAAACCATCTTTTTCAAAATGAAAAAAGAAAAAAAAAAACAAACAGTTCTTATTTGTATTGACTTTAATAGTCATTAATGTATTACCCAATAATCAAATATTAATTGAATAATAATTTAGCATTACAAGTCAAATAATTCATAAAACGAATCTAAAGATCAATTTCAAAATACATTTTGAATTGATTAGAACAGTGTAATAGGCGTGGAAACACTTTTTAACTCGGTCAAATATTGTGATAGATAGTTAATAAACATCGAATTATTAACAACTATTGAAACACATTTTGACTTGATAAAATAATATGGGATATAACTAGTGCCGTTTTAACAAGCATGAATCAATACAATGACAATAGGCATGAAGACACTAAATTAAGGGATGTTCTACCATCGAACAATTTTTTTTTTGCGTGGATGGGCAGTTAATCTCAACTCCACCCCTTCGTCAGTATTACATAATTCAAATCCACAACTAAATTAGCCATAATTTAATATACTATCTGATAGCATTATAAATTTGCGAGAGGCGTCAAGAGTTTACAAGTTTTCGAGCATTCAAACTTTTTCAAGCTTTTGTCCCTAGATTATATTCTGACAAACCTAATACATTATGGATGCCTACTAATTGGGTATACAAAATTTGCTTAGAGAGTTGTACATGTATACGATCAAACATAGGTGGACCCAGATTCTTCGTAGAAAAAGTACTAAATGTGATAATAGGATAACTAGGTCCCAAAAAAAACCGATTGTACAAACTAGAATAAAGAGAACACGAACAAATGCATTGAGAAATGAGTCGTTCCTTCTTCCAAAAAATACTAGAGTTCAGTATTCTACCAGTAAGTTCTCTGTGATGTAACAAAACAGGAGACAGCAAGCAATACATCCTAACGGGTTTTTAATATGTAAACAGGCACTATTCCAGCAAGTAAATTCCTCTGATAGATAAGCTACCCAAGGGCCCAGCGATGAAGCTCCTGGAACATGATCAGCTCCAGAATTCTTTGTTAAAATTATGGAAATAAATAGCCAGAGAGCTTGTCAATAAAGATGCTTTGGTGAAACATAAACCAATCAATGATCTTCATGATACTCTGGGTTCTCCTTCAATATAACAAACCCTTCAAGCACTGCTGTCAATGGAATGTATCTGCACATGAAAATCACAAGAATGAGCAAAAGATAATGAATACTATACCAACATAATCACTCTTTCTTTTCGAAAACTTGCAGCAGCTGCTGAGGATATTTCATACTCTCCATTCTTTTTCAACACCCCCCCCCCCCCCCCCCCCCCCAAAAAAAAAAAAAAAAAAGAAAATCCCAAAACAACACACACTCACCCTACCAGCCCCCACAAAGTATAAGGTTAAAGAATAAGATCATCAGATTTGTACTTCTCAGTAGCAAGCTCGGCTCTTTCTCCAGCAGCAAGCAAGACGGGAGTAGAATGGGTTTGGAAACCAGTAATAGTCTTAGGCCGACCAGCTTGACCCACCACATCCACTGCTTGTCCGACCCGAACAGGTACTGACAGTGGCTTCATATCTTCATCTACTGTCATGAGCATCCTTGGCTACATATAAATAGGTAAACAAGCAGTGAAGCTCACAGTTGGACTCACAGGAACAGAGGTAAATGTAATTAATAGAATTAATTGTAGAGTTGCTGCAACCAACCTGCATAGCCAAGACGAGAGCATAAAGCATGTAATGGTACTTGCCCAGAATGATTGATTTCATGTCAAGACAAGCATGCAAAACAGTCACAAGACCTGCAAGAGCCATCCTGTATATAAAGATAATTGTGTTAAATGTGCTTGAATGTATTTGAGTATAAAAAAAAAGAACCTAAAATGTATGGCCAAGCTTAACTTACGGGCATAGAAGAAAACGATCTGAATGGTAAGGAGAGAGGGTCAATAACCCCTTTCCAAGATGAACAAGACCTTGAGCAATCCTTACCTGCATACATGTTTCACCACCATCATTAATATAAATTATCACACAAGCTTGTATGAAGTTTTCATTATAGAACAGGTGAAATACTTACACAAAAGAGATGGCCGGCTTCTTTGTAGTAATAGCTCGATAGGTTACGAAGCATACCAGCTATACGAGCATTATTGGTACCAGAGCCAGTCAATCCCAATGCGATAATAGCAGCCTGTATTTCAAACAAAGCATTTCAATTTAAGCATAATAATATGTGAAGATAATATTATCTCGTCATCAGTAAAGTAACAAAGGTACTACCATTGAGACTTCAGAATCAGCATCATGACTCAATCTGCTTAATGTGTCCATCACAGTCACCTACAACAACAACAAAGCCTTTAATCCCAAATAAATTGGGGTAGGCTAGAAATGAAATCCAATCTGAAATCACAGAGATCGAAGGATCTCAATCACCTAAACAGACAAATTAAAATTAAATATTGTTGATTTTATAATGCTTTGTAAAAAGGGATTTATTTTGAACCAAACACACCAAGTGAAGGTCTTTTTTTCTTTTTAACAAGGATAAACATGCTGTCTGGTAACTTTGACCAAACTAACCATACATAAGCTAGAATACATTCTTGATATGAGCTCTTCTAACTCAGGAATAGGTACTCTGGGTACATTTTAGGGGTTATACCTAAGTTATATAGATATGGAGATTGCCCTGAAGTAATGAAACAAAGAGGTTACCTTTGGATTAGAAATGCAGAGGATACCAAGAGCAAGGGGAACTGCACGCCTAATATTTTGTTCACCATATTGCAATAGGCGTTCAAGCGACCTCACAGCCATTTCCAGACCCAATTCTTCGGCCATGGCAATAAGTGCTATTCCCAGTACAGCTGGCCCTTGGTGGGTCTCACCCTTTTCCAGATGGTGTGAGCAGATACCTAGTAGTTTCTGCACCTGTGAAAGTAATTGATTGAATAACTATTTTTAAACAACAGATTTAAGTTGACTACAGATTTAGATTTAATCATAGGCTACTGATTAGCTCTGATGTGGAGTGAATTGGGCCAATACATTACCCCTACACTCTGGATAACACGATGTGAAGGGGAAGGAAGGTACAAGATAGAAGGGAGAGGTAATGAAATGCAAAGGGAAGTTAAAATATTTTACAACTTACATTCTTGTTTGGTTCATCTTCTTAACCTCTGTTAAACTCCAATTTGGGGATTAACAAAATATAAGGTTTAACATTAACCGTAACCTCCTATTAAGTTTCCAACCAAACAAAAATAATAATGGAAACTTTTTTCTGTTTCGTTTCTCCCTCTACTCCCCATCCAAACAAAGTGCTATAATCACTCAAAAAGTTTTCAATTAGTTTAATTGATAGCTTACATCAAGTGTGGAAGAAAAATTTAGTACCTTGAGCACGTTGCCAGTGCCAGCATAAGCCAAAGACACGAGAGTGACATCACAGTACTTCTTAATTTTTTCATTGAATGTTTTGGAAACTTCAGCAGTCGCCTCAACACTATCCTGGGATTTCAAATACCAAAAGGACAAAAACCATAACATTAACAAAACATAAAATGTTTACACCTAATCCAAAGAATATAAGAGTGTGAACTAGAGTGAATCCAGTTCCATATAATCAAGTTATCAGAATTTTGGTACATAATTATATATATAACTAGATCGATGTTTAAAAAAACAATAATAAAAAATTAAAAATGATGGAGAAAAAGGTCCAGGGCTACCTGTTTTCCAAGATAGAGGAGACCAAGGGCAACAGGTAAAAGGCGGGTCAGTGCATCACCAAGTTCAGCATCACTACGTTCCATCAGTGCAAAGATGATTAACTGAGCAATCTCTTCATTACAGGAGCCAACAAACACTAGCCCAAGAGATATAGCAGCAAACACAAGCACTTCAAGGGATGTTTTCGGGTCCCCCAAAATATTTGACAGGCGAACTTTAAGCTGTATATAAAACATACATTATACATGTAAAGGTGGACAAAAGTCATATCCGTGCAATTATAAATAATAAGAGAGAACTTCAGTACCGACCTCGTCCTTGTGAGTACCAGCATATGCAATGCCAAGGCCTAGGATTGCCCCGATTCTGATGGTGGTATCCTCTCTGTCAAGAAAATCAATAAGCAGTGCCAGTGCCTGAACAACAGCAAAAAACACTAGTTTTAGAATAATCATCAAACTAAAGAAAGACTTTACCTATACATATTCAATGTGCACGTTATGCACGCAGAAACAGTGTGAGTGGGAGGAAGAAACAGAGATTGAGAAGAGAGAGAGAGAGAGAGAGTACAGGATCACAATCGTTCTTGATGCCACAGTTAACTATTCCAACACCCAGGAGAGCTCCAGCCACCACATGGTTATCAGTGCTGTGTAGGTACTTATCTATTTGTGATAGTCCCGAGTCAACATCCCACAAATGAATCATTCCCTAAAATTTAAACAAAGATTACACAAGTTCAAGCAAAAATCAGTAATGGCGTGCTGGAAGTTGTCAATGAAGGTTCCATCTGAAGAAACTAGAATCATACCAAGCTAGCTGCTGCACTGGCTTTGCCATGCTCCTTGTTCTTGAACAGCCAACTTGCAGTGGATCCACCACTTGAGGACTCAGCTGGGGCAGTCATTAATTTATCCTGTACAAAGAGTGATAGTAATTTAAATAAAAGCAATTGATTATTGATTAGTTTAAATAAAGTACTTTAATTTAAAATATTTTTCTTAAATATGACCTGACCAAACCCAGCATTCACAAATGCATTGACAAAGGTGGCAGCCAGATTTTGCCTGGCAGAATCAAGGCTAGAACTTGCACTTGCTCGTCCATCAATCAAGTGTGCCTATGAGTGCAGAAAGAAGTTCATTTAGCTCATTGCACAACAAAATACTAAATGCGTGTACACAATCTTCTAGAAATGTCAACTCAAAGTTACACCTGTTCGGCTTGTCATGTTACAAAAGAAATGTGCCTAATCAACCACTAGACGCATAGTCTTCTATTTTCAACTTTTTGAGAATGAGGCCAATCAAAAACAGATTTAAAATTAGCAAACAGACCGTGATCTATTTTTTTTTCTTAAAAAAAATAAAAAAGAACCTTATAAATATCATCAGGAGACTTGGGTTCCATAACTTCAATGTCCCTTGCAAGAGCTAGGTACCCTTCACTTAACCTGGTATTATTTACTATGTCTTGCAAGGCTTCTCCGTCATTTTCATCAGCAGTTATCTCCTCATCGACCTCTAATGGAAGACCCTAGAGAAGAAAAAAAAAATCTAATAACAAAGGAAACTACACAGTTAAATAAAGGTCGCCAATTTTTTTAAGTTGCCCAAAGAAACTTAAATAATGCCTTACCTGGCGTGCTATGATGTAAGAAAACTGCTTCTTCAGCAAAATGTCATTTGTTGCTGCATACACTTGTTTCACATACTGTGATGAAACACAAAAAGTTTATGTAAGAAACTCATTTGCAGTGGAACAATTACTACTTAATGTACACAGATGGCTTATATAAACACCTGGCTATTGTCAAGATGGAGAGCAATCCTCAGTGCACTGGCAAGGTCGTCAAATTTTATGTAAATGGTATAAGCAATATCCAGAGCCAACACATCATCTGGGCTGGGTAGATAGCTATCATTTTAAAAACAGGTCAGAACTTAAATAATCCAAGAATAATCCTGGTTGGTGAGCATTTGACAAAAGCAATGACCATATAGTACCTGGCAGAGCTAGTAAGATATAGGCATGCCCTTTTGTAGTTGGATTTATCAACATGCTCCACTAGCAAATCCAGATCTTCAACCTAGAAAGAAAAGGGGCGCCAATTTAGTTAAGAAACCATGAAGCAGGCTCTCTCTCTCTCTCTCTCTCTCTCTCTCTCTCACACACACACACACACACACACACAGACACAACAATAACAACAAAACCTTTAATCCCAAATAAATTGGGGTAGGCAAGAAATGAAACCCAATCTGAAAGCATAAGATCGGAGATCTCAAATATCAATGATAGTAATGATGATGATGATGAAAAAAATTAAATAAATTAAAAAAATAAAAATTAAACTAAAAATGAGAACGATGATGAAAATATGATAATAATAATGATTATGATGCAGATAATATGATAATAATAATAGTGATAATAATAATAATAATAATAATAATAATACAATAAATCTATATTATAAAACATATTTCTAAATACTCTAAATTCTAAAATCCTAAAATCTAAGAACCTACAGTCTATAACTCTACTACTAGACTCTTAACTCCTAAATTATGATTCTGGTACATGGATCGTCATCTTTCAAGCACTCATATCCAAAGCAAGCTCTTTTGATGTACTCTATTCCTTCAAATCTCTTTTTATTGCTTCCTCCCATGTCAGTCTCGGTTGACCTCTTTCTCTTGTTGTGTTTTTAGACATAGACAAAAACACAAACAAAAAGACAAAGACAGACAATTATGAAACGAAATGTACCTCCATAAGAAGGTCAACAGCCTCTGGTTCTGCATTATGCTGCGGAAGAATGAAAATACATCATTATGGTTCCTCACAATCAACATTATAGAGAACATAATTTACTTTCTTCGAAATTTTTAATCACAAAATATTATATCACCTTCATGTGGAAGGCAACAATTTGCTGAACTAGTTCCATTAAAGCATCAATAGGCATGTCTTCATACTGCAAAACAAAAAAAATTAAAAAGAAAAACATGATCATTGCCACAGAACTACAATATGTATTATCATGAAGCACCAAAGGAGTATTAAGCGGAATAGAAGAAATTAATTAGGGACCTAGTACTTGTGTGTTCAACAGATTAGTAGCATGTAAAAACAAAGTAAATCTTCAACACATATGGAAGTGACCACCAACAAACACAAGAGATGACTTATAAATATTAAAACTAAAGTGTAAAAACTAACCTGACGCTTTTGAAACTCTTGTGCAATTTCACCAGCTAAGTTCCTGAGATATATGAAAGAAGATAGTAGTTACACTACTGGGATCCAGTGAGAGAGAGGAATTACTTGGTCAAGGAACGCTGAAGATATCCAAATTCTGACTCTGTTCTCACATGTAACCATGCAAGATAGTGAACTTAAAGATAAGGATTGTTCAGATCACTCTCAATACATACCTGACATACTCATGACCCCATGAACCAATGTCTCCATCAGAGCCAAGCAATCTGTACTTCAAACTCTCCTGAAGTAGTGGGTAGTGAGAAACTGAGAATCAGACCAACTTGCATGATCAATGACAAATAACAGTTGTCTCATAGGATTTAATTGATCCAGTTTGATGATAATTCTACCAAAATACTCAGAACCATAAACCAAAACAACTGACGATTAATCAAGAACTAAAAATGTCACTCATTCCAGAATATTCAATAAAATTGGTAATAGTTTTAATTGATGTACCCTTTCTCCTTCAGCAGACATTGTGAGAGCCAGCACAGATAGTATGTCAGCAAGGTATTTCTGAAAATTGAAAACGAAAGGGCATATAAATAATTAGTAATCTGAATACAATGCACAGACAAAGCTGCAGCCATTATGTCTTTGATACCTTTAAGTCTGACTCTGGCATTTGCTCATAAAAGGATTTAAGGGTTCCATAGTGGGGCCTAAGGAACTTAAGAGGCTTTGGAACAGAAGTCATCGAGCTAGTTGCAGAGCGAATCTCTTGCCTAAATTCAATTTAAAAGAGAAAATAAAAGAAAACTCAGCAATTGCATATGATATGAAGCAATGCTTTAAGAGTTCTAAATTCAAATAACAAAGCCACAATTACTGTGGTATAATACAACGATCAAAGCAAGATCAGACCACCAATAGTTTCATATTAATTTAACAATATGAGATTCAACCTAAAAAATGGCCAATTAAATAGAAATAAATAACAACACCTAGATGCCAACACATCAACATTTAATAAACTTCCCCGAACTTCAATACTACAATCAATGTATCAAAGAAACATATATTTGACAAAATCAAAAGCGGATACACAACTAAACCCTATAAGATGAGAGAATATACCGCATGCTCTCAAGAGCTAGCTTCTGAACTCCTGGATCCGTGTCTTGTACTCTTTCAAGATACAATTCCAATTGCTGCTTCAGCGCCAAATCCTCCTCGGACTGCATAAAAGAATCAACCATTATATTACTCAATTTCTTGTCAGACAAGTCGAACTCGAATTTAACTAACAACGTAGAAAAAATGGAGACCCAACGAAGAGCACAAACCAGATCCTCATCCTTCTTTTCGTCCTTCTTCTTTTTAGCGTCCTTGGAAGCGAGGGGCTTCTGAGGGGGTTGCTCGGCGCCGGTGAAACTGCTAGGGTTTTGGTCGCCGGCCATGGCAAAGAGGAGTAGTTCAAAGTGCCGACGAGAGGCTTCCTAGGGTTCAATGAGAAAGTTTAGAAGCAACTATACGGGCTGCTATACTGAGGAAAGAGGAAGAAAGGAGGTTACGCCTGAGTTCGAAAAAGAGAGAGCAAGAGAAAAAACAATGTCCCTGATCGTTTAAAGGAGGCTTCCAGTCTTCGAGGTCGGCCTTGTTATTCAGGTACCTTTGAAGAGACCGGATATAGCCATTGTGTAAAAACGGCAGAAGATGTTTTTCGTTACGTTCCTTGCTTGTTGTGAAAGAAATAAAAGGGTCTACTGAATAAGTAGGCCTTGCGTGGATGGATCAAAATATATTGCCAGACTTTGGGCTGTATGACATTACGATCTACCTTGAGATTTCATGGGTTATAACTTCGTCGGTGTAGAAAGGCTGAATTGATAAAGAGGCCTTTGAGATCGTGTGTGGGCCTGGGCCCGTCAGATAAATTCAGTTCGTGTCCCAATTTTTAATTTTGGATCAGTGGCAAAAATATATATTGGGTGCGTGTGGCATTCCGGCATCCCCTGGACGAACATGATCTGATTCAGAAATTTTGAGACAAAATGGGGAAATAAGAAAAAAATTATGTTTCAGTAAAGATCGAATTGGTAGAATTCATCTCAAGTTGGGGGATTTTTCGGGTTGCGTCATCTTAATCGATCAGAAAAGAAAATGTAAGTACCTTATAATAAAAGTAGAACTCGTGAGCCTTGTGCTTTACAACAAAGCTCCTTGTTACAAGTACAATCTTATTATTCTGTGTAGACATGCTCTCTGAAATCAACACCATGAAGAATTTCACTTTTCTTGCAACTAAAACATTTTTTAATCAACAAGACTATCACAAAACAAAGATCATACATTCACTTAATAAAAAAAAGAAAATACTGATATCCAATGAATGAAAAATAAAAATTCCATGCTTATTTCTTCCACATGCCACTAATTTTTCTTAAGACATTTCCATTTTTCCAGCTGAGGGGCTCATCATCCAGTTCGTCCGAGAAATCCAAGCTTCCAAATTTACGAGAAACCGAATTCAAATTTGTGTTTGAATTTAAACTATTGGCCCTCTCAATCAACTTATCTTTGCTACCGACTGTAAGCAAAGTCATCGCTGTTTCAGCAGCCTTTTTCCACTGATCAGCTTGAATTCTTAGCCTCCTCAACTCTGTCTCCATCTCTGCTTTCATGTTTTGTACTGAATTTAACTTCTCGTTAACAACTGATGCTTTCTCTTTGCTTTCTTTTATTTCTTCAATTGCCATTTCAAGTTTGGACAAAGCCTCTTTCTGAGCCTTTATTGCAATTTTTTTCTCATTTACTGCTTGTTCACATATTTTATCTTTATCCGTTGTTAGTTTTGCCAGTTCCACTTTGAGGAGCTCATTTTCATGCAAAATTTTATCCAATTCCTTCCTCTTCTCCCCCAATTCTTCCTTCAACTTTGTTAGATTCAAATTCCACTGAGCCTCAGTCTCATTTCTCTTGCTCACATCCATAATTTTTCTGACCTCACAATCCTTATCAAACAAACTTGCCTTTAGCAACCTAACCTCCAATCTCGCACTGTTAGTTGCTTCTTCCAGTTTTCTTTCCCTTTCATTTGATTCCATCTTTATTTGTTCAATAAATTCAAAGATACATTGCAATTGCACTGTCCTTAAGATCTCCTCTTCGTGCAATTTAATCTCTAATGTTTCAACCTTTCCTTGAGTCTCTCTGCTTTCTACATTTCCAAATCTACTCAATTTTTCTTCAAGCATTTTGACTTGAACTCGCGACTCCTCTAATTCACCAACAACCACACCAAAGGAATCCATCAACTTTGATCCCTCGACTAGAAGTGAATCAATGGTACCTTTACTAGCGTCCAACTCTGTCCTTGCCACATCTCTCTCCTTCTCTCTTTCTCTAACCAGTCCCTTCAATTTAAAAATCTCACTCATGGCTGTAGCCAAAGCGAACGAGTCAACTGAGTGCTGCTTTTGCATGGCTTCTAACTCATTCTGCCATGCTCGATCCCTTTCTTGCGACAGTTTTCTCAATTCAAAAATGCGGGAATCTTCCAAAGAGGAGGATTCATCGAGTTGTGATTCAGTTTCTTTCAGTTTTTCTGAAAGAAGGATAAGTTGCTTTTTGGCTTCTTCAGCTTCTTGTTGGATTCGTTTTTTGGAGAGCTCAGAGGTGATGAGTTCATCTTTTACTTGCTTTAGCTCTTCTTCTAATTCAGAAAGCTTGCTCGGTCGTTTTTTCTGAGAAGGAATGATTAATAAACAAAGAAAAAAGGGCTAAGATTTATGGAACAAGGGGACGTTATCAAACAAGCAGGGTATTAATTGAGGTATGTACCGTGCATAACAAAAATAACAATTAGAAAATATTTTTTTTTTCACAACCTATTGGATGTTACATTGTTGGTATTGTATTCTTGCAATGCTTAAAGTAATTCTGCTGGGATCCACATTATTAAAGTATATTGGACCTTTTACCCCATAAATTTCCTCATTATTAAACCATATATTAATTTATTTATGTGTGAAGCCTTTAATTAAAAATGATGGATGATTATTTTCTTTAGATGAATTTCCATTACCCCTCTTTCTGAGCTTGCAGGAGAAGGATGATCCATCTTGGTGCTAATTCGATTCGGTGATCTTGTTGAAGGGCTGTTAGAACTTGAGCTTGATTCAGACCGAACCACCCGTTGACGGCTCAGTTTAGACGGAGCTGGACATGTCCTTTTACGAACCTCTGCAGAATTGCTCCTGGATATCAAGAGAAGATATAGACTTTCACTCAATAAATTGAATTAGCAATATTGACTAAGGATAGTAAGAAACGAGTTCTTATACACCCGTAACATTTATCTATTAGCACATACCAAGCCCCTTTTAACTAAGATTTCGTCTTCAAACACCAAATAAATCAATAAATATGCAAAAAAATAAACCAAAGGCTTGCAACTTGCACAGAACTAGCTATCGGCTACATTACTCGTAATCACTTGTACAGGTCTTAATTGGACTGGTACAGGATCCTTCAGGCGCTAACCACTTTATAACCCATACCAATGTGAAGCTTCAATCGTCATAGGCACTCCTTTATGAGGTACAGATCCACTTACAAAGATTGGGATCAAGAGATAGCAAAGAAAAAAATAATGCCAAGTACGATTGAAATAAAAGGAGAGGACTTGATCCTTTTTGAAATTAATGAGACAAAAGAGAGAAAGATGACATTACATATTATTGTTTTCTGTCCTTAGGGAATGCTATCTCACCTCACGAGAAAATACAGAAAGCTCATTTTTTCCAAGAAGTAGGTCCCGTTGCCATTATTAGACAATTATGAAATATAGTCACAGAAAGCATGTCAAATTTCACATGCAAAAGATTTAAAGCTTGTTCTTTTCTTGTTGAAGAGTTGAGAGGGGGAAAAGGTACAGTGATGTGTACTCATGAAAATCAATTGACTGTGTACTTTTCAATTTGGTGCTTCGATCTTTATTATTTTCTCAATCGGTACAAAAGTTCATACTGATAAAGAAAAAACTTTTATCCAGTCGTCATAGAACTTGGGAGATGGTTATGGAATTTTGAAACATAAATAATTAGTACGGTTTGTTATGGAATTTCTGAAATGGGACACACACACACTAGACTTCTCTTCAATATTATAGTTTAAAGTTAAAACAAAACATCGGTAAATTAAATGTTTCTGCAAATTGATTCTGCTACGAGATACTGCAACATGTTTTCTGTATATTGATTTCATAGGACACGATACACACATGTACGAGGAGTGCTCAAATAAAAGGAAACATGTGATGGAAAAAGTGCCACGTCAGCAATTGTTCTAGAAAAGGTCATGGTGCTTGTCTACAATGCGAATAAAATAAGGACAGACGTGATTATAATTTACACAACACTTAATTTAGTAATGCTTTTCTTTTTTATTTAAAAAAAAAGTTGAGGTCAAACCTTCAAATTTAATTAAGAGAAAATAGCACCATCGGTGTTATTATTTACATAAATAAAAGAAAAGGAAAAGAAACATAATGAAAAATAAAAGGAAATTTTAGAGCAAGTAAAATGTGCCTATAAGAATATAAAATGTTACAAGCTAGACCATGCTCGTTGCTCTTAATTACTTGATCTCCGTGACTACACTGTACACGTTTTTAACAATAATATATAATGTTGATTTAAAAACATCTATAAACACAAAAAAGCACTAAAAGAATCAAACCTTGACTTGGGTGCCTGCATTTATGTATCCTTTCTCTATTTCTTCTTCAAAAACATAAAGACCTGAAGGGTTGTGGTCTCAGAGTGCTCTTGTTATGCTTCGGTACAGGCCAAAAGCTCCACCGATAGTCAAATCTCCCTGCCCCCAGTTATGCTTCAGTATCATATAAACGCATACCCATAGTCAAGTTGTAGGTAAGGGAGAATGAAAGAGGAACTGAGGTTCTAAGAATCTTGACATGTGTTGTGAAAAGATGAACTACTAAATAATCCATATATGGTTGTCGGTATTAGTTAATGTAATCTCACCAATACAATATTTTGTAAAGAGTTGTTCTCTCTCTACATTCACTCACAAAAACTCTCTCTTATTCTCTCAGTTTGTTTTAAAATATGAACGTGGGAGATGGAGAATCCACTTTCTTTTTTTCTTTTTAAAAGTGCTTATAACAGTATGGTAAGGTTCTGATATCAGATAATCATACCTTGGCCCCTTATACAAGATAAAGCAGCACTACAACAACCATACTTAGCCTTGGAGAAAGGTAACTCCGAAGCAATATCTCCTCTCCTCTTTTTGTCTTCTCTTTTCCTCTACTCAACTAACCCACAATCATAACGTACCACTAGTAAGTATGATCAAATAATACGGAATCTATAGGAATGTACATAAAAAGGAAATTTTTCGGTTTTTATGTATATTCAAAAACATGAAAAACATTATTACATTTCGTCTTCTCCAGATTATTTATGAGGGCGTTTTTAAATACAAAGACGCGTCGCATAAACATTCTTGTCATAATTAATTACACGGTGCTTACAAGAAGTGCGGGTGCAGACAAGGTTGCATAAAGAGATCATTAGGAGAATCTTTTAAATTTAATTAGATAAGGAAAATCAAGGGGATAAAATTGTACACGAAAAAAGTAATGCACATGCAGTAGTTGTTGAAATATTTTTTTACATTTATATTTATTTTAGAGTTATATATATTTGCATTATATGATGGTAAATTAGCGAGTTTTAGTCAATATATATAGGGCTAAGTCGAGCTATATTTGGAGATTTTTAGTATAGTGTATGTATTAGAAGTGTCCATTAATATTATCAAATAATGTGTAATTACAGAAATATCTATATTCAATTTATGATCGATATTAATTAATTTTATAAAAGCGATAGTTTAGGTTTTAGTAAAATCTATTTTTTTTCTATCTATTTTATTTGTTATTTTTTATCATATATATAATTGAGGTCTTAAAAAATAAGTTGTACATCAAATAAATTAGACATCAACTATTATTAAATTTTATCATAAAAAAAAAGAAAACCACACATTATATAGTTTTACTTAGAAAAAAAATTATTATATTTTATGTATTTTCTTTTATTAAACAATAAATTCATTTTATTTAAAAATTTAAGATTCTTAATTTAGATATAAATTATATCTAAATAAAATATATTATTTTCTATAATAAAATTAATATCAAATATAATTATTTTGTAAAAAAAATGTATATCAAATAAATAAATATCAACTATTATTAAATTTATTATAAAAAACTACACAATATATGACCTTACTCAGAATTTTTTTTATTATATGTTATACATCATTTTATATTAAATAATAAATTAAATTTATTTAATAATTTTGAGAGTATTTATAATTAATTTAAATATTAATTATATTTAATTAAAATATATCATTTAATTATAATAAAATTAGTGTTACATATAAATATTTTAAAATTAAGAGGGTATGTACAACGGACGGTTCTATGCTAGTAGATTAAAAATATCCTATCCAAGGTCTAATATATAAATAAAAATTTATATAAGAAAAATATTAAATTATATATGTAATGAGAAAATGAAGTGTTCTTTGGGAACTCTGCAGCAGTCTCCTTCATTTCTTCTTTCCCTCTTTCTCTAAGGCTCTAACAAAAGAACATAAATAACAAAATGGGAGTGGGATTATCTAATTAATTCGGAAAATCAGTTAAGCAACGCAATTGTTGAACAACATCTTTCGAATTTCGACAATTAGACCTTTCAGTATTTTATTTGAGCAAAGCTACTATGAGCTTAAATCAAGCTCTTTCATGAGATTAAATCAAGCTCTTTCATGAGCTTAATTAAAGAATAAATTTTATTATTTTATTATTTTTAATTCATATTGTTCAATAATAATTTATATCAAAATATTCTTTCATACTAAAATTTTCTCTTTTTTAGAGTTGTTAAATACTTTGGGATTTTGTAAGTTGACTCTAAAATAATAAATGTTTGCATATGAAAATAGTTCATTTTAAAAAATTGAAAACAAATACATAAGTGTCTAAGAATGAAAAAATATTTGTATTTATAATATAATATTTTGATAACAAAAATTACTGCATAAACATAATTTTAAAGATGCATGTTAAAGTATATTTTGAGTTAAAGCTCACCAAAAAAGTTTTTGGTGATTTTAAGATCATGATATTCCATCCCATTTTATTCTCTTTGAATGGGCATCAAGTGTGCACAATCAAAATAAAAATAAACAAATAGAAGCGTACATATATTAGTTTTTGTTTACAGGTGTTATCCAAGTTATGGTGAATGTGAAAATTGGATGTTGATAAAACTGAATCATTAATGATATTTTAAGATAAACTAAGGTAGTATTCATCAAAGACATAAGTATACACAAATTTGAATAAGTTACTATAAAAATCGGTTGGTATGATAATTTTTTAACTACATAATACAAGATGTGACTAAGAAAAGATATGACAAGAATGGTTAAAACTTAGTTAACAAAAACGCTCAAAAATGTAGATATATAATGAGAAATGAACAAATTTTAATTGCTATAAAAAATAATTAATGTAAAATAATAAATCGATAACTTTTCATAAGAAATATAAACTTTATCAAATTAAGAATGTGAAGAACTAAAGTATGAAAGTACTAAAAATAAAAGGGATAAATTTTTTAACGGAGTTCGGTTATGAAAATTTACATCTTCAAAACTCACTTCACAAAGGAAACATCGATTTATTATCAAAGAAATTATTTTACAATGAAATCTTAACTTTTTATAATAGAATAAAAAGACAAAGAGACAATAAAAAATTCAACAAAAAGGAGAGTCCCCGCTCACTGCACCAATGTGATGAACTTCGAGTTCGAGTAATAGCTATCGAGTAGGCCTTTTTTATAGCGCTCTACCGTTTTTTTATGTGCCCTTGGGAAGGAGGTCGTAGGTCAGATAGTCTAGAACATAGCTTCCGTCAGCGAGAACAAATAGTTATCCAATCCTCTAAAGAATGGAACGACCTTTGAAACCCAACTACTTATCCTTCTAATTGGCCAGTACCAAGGCCTAGGTCAGTTGAGCAATTTTCTGACTCAAGCTCAAAAAACAAGGAGCTCAAAAAAATTGAGCCTAATGCTAAAAGATGATTAGAGCAATAAGAGCTCAAAATTACAAACAAGAATCTCTAAAAGATTTGGCTATTGGTTTGATTAAAAAACTTAGAAATTTCTTAAATATGTTTACAAGGGAGGAATGTTAGATGCTCAAAAGTGTTTTGTGATTGCTCATGTTGGTTATAAGATTGTGAGAGTTTTCAATCATTTGTAAGTTCTGAAAAAATCTCTTAAAAGAGCATTTTTCAGTTAGATGGTTAAGTTTCTTACGCATGGAACCATTACAATGTTTATTGAATTGTTATTGAATTTTAATTAGGATTTGACAATAATATTCCTTGTCATAACTTTTTGTGATATATTATAACGGTTTAAAAATAAATAGGATGAATCATTACAACGATATAAGGGAGTGTTAAATATTTTACAAAATGTTTATAACGATTTGACTGAGTTCTGATAAGTCTGACCATCTCCAGAAATGCTATAACGGTTCAAAAAAAGCATTCAACGGTTCAAACCTTGAACGTTTCACCAGTCGTTATATAACGATAGCCTCTGATAAAATTGTGAAGTTTTTCTATATTAGAAAGATTTTGAGTTTGTCAAGTTGAGTTGTTATAACATTTGAGAATCGTTATAGCGATTTACATGGACAGAAAGCTTATCCCTTGCTAATTAATTTAGAAACTTAAGTTTATTAAATCATACTTTACATATTTTGTTCCTAGATCTTCATATAAGACTTCAAGGTTTATTCTATCTTCAAGCTTGATCAATTGTTTTAAATCATCTTAGAATCCTACAAAACATTTCAAGAAAATTTATTAAATTTAAGTATATTTTACAAAATAATAAATAAAAAAATATTTTGTGCAACAGTTAATTTTTCAAATCCCATTAAAAATTCAAACTAAATGATATTATATACACATCCTAGGAAATTTTCAAAAAGGATCAAATCTTGTTTATGAAGAAAGATAACAGAAATTTTCAAAAAGGACCGAATCTTGCTTGCTCCGGACTTCAATATCACCAAAAAAAAAGTAGGTTGAGACGTAGAACAGTAGAACAAGAAATTTATCTCGTCTTTAGTAGAACGTTAAAAAACACATATACACCTTTATTTTTATTTTGTGATTATTTTTTTTACCCGACCTTTATCAACACGGGGCTCCTTTTCGGTGCTGTTAATTAATGTCAGTATTGTGTGACTATTTTTTTTTAGAACAGTATTGTGTGACTATCACAGAACTGTTTATTCTATGAAATCAGTAACAGAAAGTCTGAAACTTCATAACGAGATTGCAGCTTTTTGGCTTATGCCTAACGAAATCGGATTTACTGTCTCGGAGTTCAATGCGCCGATGTATGTATAATTGATTGTTTAACATCATTGTTGAATTGATTGTAATGGGTTTGATGCTTGAAAGGGGTATCAAAACTTGATCAACGTGATTCGAAATGATCCAAAAATAAATTAAATTTTTTTAATTTGTCACAGGTCGGATAGGATATGGTCAATCAGTTTAATTGTGTTCTATTTATTTATTTTGTGATTTAACACTAATTAAATATTATATATATATATACTTGATTAAGATTAATTATATATTGATTAATATTAAATTACTTAAAAATATATAAATGATTAGTATATATTAAATTAATTTATTTGAATCGAATTGAATAAAAAATAATAAAATAATAACGATTGAATCGGAACCCGACTCAACCTGATGCACCGCAGCTTGATGCATTTGACTTTTTTTTCTCATATATATTCCTTTGCTTTTTATTTTTAAGCTAAAGTATCATCAGAAAATGAGTTCACTGTAGCGGAAGTTAAAAGGTACTAATTTAATAATGTATTTCTCACAAGTCACAACAAATTTAAAATGGCAAGAGAAATTTAATATTTGTCATTTTTATCGTTTCTCTCTCTTTGGTTTTACTCAACTCCTTCACAAAGCAACACATCCTGCAACAGCGTCATTTCTCAATAAATAATAATAATAAAACAACAACAGTAATAGTAATTTTGATAAAATAATAACAATAACAATAATAATAATAGTAACGTGTCCGTGCAAATTGCAAAAAAAAAATAATTAATGTTATCGGAATTTCTCTTGGACTGAGAAAAATCTAGGCAATATTTTGAATCATGCTAATTGGTGCAGTGGAATAAGTTTTTTTTTCATAAAGCATGTTTTCGGAATATTAATTGTTGCAAGGAGTTTGCATGATTGCATCCATCGCATGTGAAAACTCCTCCATCGAAGCAACTTCAGAAAGATGTTCAAAGAAGTTTGGATTCATTGCTGTTGGGCTGGCCTCGAGATTCCGATTTGGATTGGTGAAATTTGAGATGTGTAAATTAATAAATATTAATTTCGGCTCGTTTAGAGAGAGATTTGGGCTTGCCAGGTTTATTCTAACATAATATAAAGCTTGAACGATGAAACACTCTTGTTAATTACTCGTTGATTTCAGATCCGGATAATTTGTCTATGGAGTATGGACCACACTGTTTTTTAGTACTGAGTTTGAAGCCGTCCGATTAAAAGTAGCACATCCTTCCCGTTCATTTTGGCTTCTAGATTTCGTCTGAACTCTTCTTCTTCTTTTTTTTTTTTTTTTTTTTTGGAAAAGTGAAATACTCCATCAGCTCCATAGAAACTGAAAAAAGAACAAAGCTTGTGTTGGTGTGTATACCTCGGAACCAAACAACTGGTGCCGGTACAGACCTAAGAGTAACACTAAGTAATCCTATTACATGTAAGCAATACTATAATTTTTTTTTTTTTGTTGAAAAGGCTCGTAGGCATTATCTTAAACCTAAATCAGTTCATTACATTATATAACAGGCAAAGGATAAAAATTAAAAGAGATGTCATGCTTTTCTACTCATGCCCAGTTAGCAAGTTGGTGGGCTTCATTAACAAAGTCCCTTCCTACAAACTTACATGAAATTTCAGAATTACTTTTAAAAAAAACAATCAAGCTTGATCTGTCTATATAATCGCCAGTCCAGGTGCAATGGGGGTTGCTTAGTAGAGAGAGCATCCGACAGCTGTGGGTAGTCGGTGAAAATAACTCCCTGTGTCAGCGCCATTTCTTGAAATGACAAAATCGTCATTGTATTGCCTGAAGTTCAGCATCCAGAGGAGACTAAGCCTGGAAATGCCTTGTTCAGTATCAAATTAGCACACTTCCCTTCTTAATAATAATACCAGCCCCATCACCATCATCAATTTGAGCATACGAGCCATATACAGTACAAGAGACTATATCAGTATCAGAAGGAGATTGAACCACTATATTTATATAACCTCTCTTAGGTAATGTAAAGCCAGACTGAGAATGTTCCCTTGCAAAGATGACAACAGTCGCTGGGTTCAATTGCTTCCCTTCATATATAAAAGAACACATAGCTTTCCATAGGCGCTACACGGTATTTAGAAAAGTTTTGAAAGCCTCTATTCTCAAATTGTTTCTTAGCATGAAGAAAGTCTGAATAAAATCTGGCGGCAGAGACTGTGAATTAATGAATACCCAAGAGGGATTCAAACTGACAATAGAACAATGCATGCATAACAGTATCCTGATCCATACCACAAACATGACAACTGGGAATTGCACAACCCATCCGTGCCCAAGTAGCACCTACTGGTAAACCTTCCTGTGTTATTCTCCATAAGAAAAACTAGGATAATGTCAGTTTGTTTCCACTGTATTTAAAAAAAAATAACAAACCATTATTCCGATTATGAAAAATAACAAACTAGGATAATGTCAATTGACCTCTCTAAATTTTGAAAAATAGTGTTTTTAGATTATGCTTTTGTAAATCTAACCTCCTCTAGAATTAATTTTTAACCACCTCTGAATTTGTCTGATTAAGTTTTATTGAAAAAAAATATTTAGTACCATTAATAATGAAAAAATTATGCAAAAATTCTAAAATATGAAGTCTCTAAACAATTTTTTTTTCATCGGCATTATTATTTATTATTTTGAGTTGCCAATAAACACCCATCTAAATCTCATTTGAGCCAGCCTTTGATGCCTAAAATAACTGCTCAATCTGTCGTTGTATATTCATGGGGTGACTTTAGAGAACTATAATTTGGATTTATCAAAAAATATTAGCTTCCTCCATGCTAGCTTCCCCCTACAAGATCAAGTCATCAGCAAACATTATGTTAGTTAAAATGGGAGCACTTCGAGCCAGCTTGACCGCATTAATGACTCCAAGATGAACTTAAAATTTCAAAAACCTAGACAGTACATCCATTCCCATATCAAACAAATACGGAGACATAGTACATCATTGCCTCAGACCCCTATTCATTTGTATGAACCCATCCCCTCGCCCATTATTAAAAGTATAGTGAAACATGCAGAGGAGATGCATGATGAGACCAATGAATATATACCGAAGGAAAACCATAACATTGAAGTACAAAAATTAAAAAATCCCATCTCATACGATTAAAGACTTTAGATAAGTCCCATTTCAAATAGAAAACATTACGTTTAAACCTAGATGTACCGAGAGAACAAATAATCACTCTCATTGAAATCACGTTATTTGCAATATCCCTATCCGGTATGAACACCAACTGAGCTATAAACGGTTTAAGCATACTCGACAAAATTTTAGAGAAGGCTTTATATATGACATTACAAACAGAAATAGATTTATAGTCTTGTTATCTTTTTTGGATCCGGGACTTTGACAACAGCTAATAACATCACTCCCGTATTAAAAAATACCAAACTTCCTTTGTCACCACTTTTTGCCTACTGTTCCAAATAAGTTTGTATCACTCTTGCATTAAGCCCATCGGGTCCACTCTTTGCCAAGTCCCAAAGAGAAAACTACTTGAGATATTTCCTATAGATTAGACTGTTGTTGTAATGCCAAGGATTAGTCCTGAGATAGCTTGGGTAAAGACTGTAATGCTGGAAAGAGCATTGAGGGATGTATAGATTCATGTACTCATAATGATCAAGATTATTTATTATTATATTATTATATTATGATGATTATGATTATGATTATTATTACTTATTATTATTTTATTATGTTGTATTATATTATTATATGTTGATTATAGTGATGATTAATTTATTATTATATTATTATAATTATAATTATTTATAATTATTTTTATGATTATGATTATATTTTTATTATTATATTATTATGATTATGATGATGGTTATATTATTATGATTATGACTATAATTATTATTATCATGATTATGATTATGATTATTATATTATGATTATATTATTAAAATTATGATTACTTATTATTATTATTATATTATTATAATTATGATTGTAATTATAATTTTTTATTATTATATTACTATATTATGATTATGTTTATATTTTTATTATATTACTATTATAATATTATTATTTATTATGATTATTTTTTATTACTTTATTATTATTCTATTATGTTGTATTATATTATTATATGTTGATTATATTTATGATTAATTTATTATTATATTATTATAATTATAATTATTTATAATTATTTTGATGATTATGATTATATTTTTATTATTATATTATTATGATTATGATTATGGTTATATTATTATGATTATGACTATAATTATTATTATCATGATTATGATTATGATTATATTATTAAAATTATGATTACTTATTATTATTATATTATTATAATTATGATTGTAATTATAATTTTTTATTATTATATTACTATATTATGATTATGTTTATATTTTTATTATATTACTATTATAATATTATTATTTCTTATGATTATTTTTTATTACTTTATTATTATTTTATTATTTTGTATTATATTATTATATGTTGATTATATTTATGATTAATTTATTATTATATTATTATAATTATAATTATTTATAATTATTTTGATGATTATGATTATATTTTTATTATTATATTATTATGATTATGATTATGGTTATATTATTATGATTATGATTATAATTATATACATAGATTTGAGATGCTGAACAAACAATCTTCTAATCTCCTACTCATCAGTGATCCAGTTACAGTCTGAAGCCTAAATTGCTTTAATTGCATTCATCTTCCTTTTAGCAAGTTGTAGTGGCATGAAAGAATTGGTTGTTCTTATCTCCCAAAATGCCCATTTCAGACATGATCGTGATTGGCATTAACGCAGTAATTCTGTTTTTGTTTATCTTGCATCTAGCTCTAAATGTTATGCTGACCACTAGTTTTCCATTTTAAACTCTCCACGTTGCTTTGAGCGTGTTGAATCCAGATGTAACAGTAAAGGGGTATGATCACTATTAAATATCATGAGTTGGGTACCGCACTATCTAAGGAACTATTGCATAAGCCCTATCCAATCTCTCCATAATCAGGTTTTGAGATTTCCTTCTATTAATCCAAGTATAAAGAGGGTCATTATATCTCAAGTCAATGAATCCTCCTCTAGCCATCATAGAGTTGAAATCTCTCATGTATCTATCTACAACTCGGTATCCCCATTTATCTTCTAATTTGGAGATGACATTAAAATCACCTACAACGCACACAGATAAGCAATACTATAAATTTATCTACATATAAAGACATCTATTATGCTAGCTACAACCTAAGTAATCATCTAATCATAACAAATGCAACTAGTTAGTAACACATGTAAAACAAACAAATCATACAAGTCATAATTCATAATAACAAAAACACAGTTCGTCAACGAGCAGAAAAATACTAATTGATCGTGTTTCCACACAAAAGCACTGTCATATCCACTTGACTGTCATTCTCCATCAGAGAAAGCATCACAACCTCTTCCAAAATCTCCTCTTCCTGATCTACCCCTAACAATCCTCCGTCTAAAACTTGAACCTGCAAAGAAAGAGTTGTCACATCCTATGATAACACAAGGGATAATTTCAACATGTCAACTTGATTCCGCATACTAGCTAGCATTGCTGCATTCCTAGATCTACGTTTAGTGAAATATAATTTATTCTTTTCAAGTCAGATAATCCAAAGAACAACCTCTCGTATCAATTATACTGCAAATTAATTTCTAAAGAAATATCATAATCCAAACTCCATAAATCATGTACTATGAAACCAGTAAAAATAAAATTATTGTATTGTGTTATCCACTTCATTTCCATAAAGAAGCTAGTCCAACATCGTTTGTGATGGTTTGATCATATCCAACGGAGGCCTCCTGAAGCATCAGTATGCAGCGGTATTTTAAGTCGTTCTGAAAATACAAGAAGAGGAAGAGGTCGACCGAGACTGACATGGGAGGAAACAATAAAAAGAGATTTGAAGGAATGTAATATACCCAAAGAGCTTGCTTTGGATAGGAGTGTGTGGAAGATAGCGATTCATGTATCTAAACCATGATTTAGGAGTTAGAGTCTAATAGTAGAATTATAGACTTCATATTCTTAGATTTTTTAGGATTTTAGGATTTAGAATTTAGAAATAGATTTCAGAAATAGAGATTTAGATAGGATTTTAGGATTTAGAATTAGATTTTAAAATAGAATTTTAGGATTTAGAAATAAGTTTTATAATAGAGGTTTATTGTACTATTATTATTATTGTTATTATTGCTATTATTGCTACTATTATTAGCATATTATCATTATCATTATCATTATCATCTTTATTTATATTATTATTATTATTATTATTATTATTTTATTTATTTATTTTCTTGTTCTTCCACCATATTCATTATTATCACTGATATTTGAGATCTTTGATCTTATGCTTTCCGATTGGGTTTCATTTCTAGCCTACCCCAATTTATTTGAGATTAAATGCTTTGTTGTTGTTGTTGTTGTTGTGTTATCCACTTCCAAAGACTTGCACTCAAGAGACAAGTGACAAAGAGGTGATCAATATGTTTATCTTCGTCATAGAAAATACATTGAGTATTGCACACTCAATCCCTTTGAACTAAATTATTTTTTGGCAAAATTGTATTTCTCCTTACAAGCCAAATAAAAATTTTAAGGGGCATATTAGCCATCAGTGAATCAGTATTATGTATACCACCAAATTCTAATCATTATATAAGGAATGAACTGAAAGAAGACCATAAGAATGCCACCTCCATAATAAAACATCATTACTAGGCTTATTTAAAGAAAATTGCTAAATCCATATTTCAAAGCACGCCACTCTGAGTGATACAAACCTATTAGTTGCCTGATAAAAGATAAGTGCAATGTACAAGAGTGAAAAACTTGAGAGACAATGATATTAGGATTTTGTGAGATGAAAAATAATGAGGAATATGTACAAACAAGAGAGTGATCATCTTTCCATCTATCTAACTAAAATAATATTGTATTGTCACTATTCATTGTCTAACTCACACTAACATCTAATAAATCCTTAAATAAAAGTATTCCTTTAAGAAGATGAGAAGCTCCTACCGTGTTAAGAAAATAAGGGTATTTGAAAAGTAAAAAGTGTTTCCACAAACATTGGGAGTGAGGGGTCCTAAGCCTAATCAACTATTTGTTAATAAAGATTTGTTCATAATATTAATACCAATTACTCCTAACTCCACTTAAGACTTACTTTTACAAACAACTGATCGAGATACAAGGACTATTTTTTTCTTAATTGAACTACCATCATATGAAAGAAAATGTCTCCTTAGTTGATCAATCCTAGTCTTGACCTGACATGATAATTTATAGAAAGACATCCAGTAAATAGATATGGATGAAATAACTTAGTTAAGAAACACTACTTTATTTTTCTTTCTAACTTTGTAATTTATTTTTAATTTTATAAATCAAAAAGTTTTAATATTTAACAGATAGAATTTTTCATTGTAATAGAATTCCCAAATAGGTAATGAGTAATAATTCTGTAGTACAACTAAAAATAGAAACTAAGTGATTTTTTTCTTTAATGGATAAATTAAAAGGAACCATCTCACATCTAGAAATGTCAATTTTCATAGCATATAAGTTTTCAAAATCAAGCAAAAATCATTTCAATTGTATAATAGACACAGAAGCTTCTAAATATAAGAGTATATCCTCGGCAAAATATAAATTTTATTATTTTTATATCAGATTTATTTATAGTAACACCCTTAATGTAACTCTGATTAGAAGCATTAACTAGAATCTTATGTAAAACATTTGAAACTAAATCAGAGAGAAAATTTGATAAAGAATCATCTTATCTTCTCCTTTGACAACTATTCTCTTAAGTGTCCATTAATATTAATACAAGTCTTATTATTGTATAATATATTATTTATCCAAGTAATTTATTTGTCTCCAAAATTCCTCCTTTATAATATTTCTGTCAAAAAATCAAAATTTTCTCAAAATCAAGTTTAAATAATACACATTTAAGCATTTAGACACTTCTCGGTCTTCTCTATGCAGTCACGTCCATCTTATTATCTTATTAACACCTACCTCTCTCGAGATACTTTCAGCTTCGTGATTCCTTCTCACCTATCATCTTCAAAAATTCCTGCAATTTGTACTTTCTATTTTTTTATTTCGTTTGACATTTTGATACAACTATTTCGGATTTTGCTTTTTTGCTCCGACTCAAAAGCTTGGTTTAATGTAAAATATCAGATAAAAGAAGAGAAGAGAAAAGGAAGAAAGAAAACTGTATTTGAACATTTTATATTTTTCTATATTGAAAAGCTACCTCGGTTACATACATATATAGCTTGGCTATGGTGCTACACGTAGCACGGATGGCTCATGTACGACAGACCGTTGCTCCGTTTTTAAAACTCAAATGGTCGATCCGACCAGTCAAAATGATTTTCATATGAAAATTTTATTGTAGATTAAATTTTATATTTTTTAGAATTTTTTTAAATAGATAGAAAATCACTTCTTTTGAATAGCTCATAATAATTAAATCAAGTAATTTTCTAATTATATTAAGAAATAGTAAAAAATCATAAAAAATATAAAATTTGATCTACAATTTGATTTTCAATGAAAATCATTTTGACCGGTCGGATCGACTGTTTGAGCTTTGAAGACGAAAAAATGATCCGTAGCACATGAATCATCCATGCTATGTGTAACACATAATCTTCATATTGAAATATATTTGGAGATCAATTTTTTTATTTTTTTTCTACTTTTTAGATGTGTACAAAGTTGGTTGATCTAATGATTTCTGCACCATCCAATAGTAGTGATTTTCGGTCTATCTTAAAAATAGCAAATATATATATATATATATAATTTGATATACAAAGATATTTCAATATGAAAATCATGTTCAACGATTTAATCGGCAATTTAAATTTTCAAATTCAAAATATAAACACAAAACATAAGAAAGTTTGTGCTATGTGAAGCACCATAATCCCCTCCCCTATATATATATATATATATAGACGAGTTGTATATCCCATGAAAGGAGGCAGAAACGAAACATGAGGGCGGCAGCGGCAAAATGATAACCAGCTCATGCTTGATGCAAAATGATATACCTACATGTTACGGCTCACATTAATATACCTACAGGTTACGACTCATGTCAGAAAGTTCAAGCTCAAGATGATGCAATTAAATGATTTAACCTTTTTAAAAAAGAAAATTTCAACCATTACCTTTAAGCTCTTGAATTAGCTCCTTTGTGGTTGATACAAAGCGCAAGGCATTTAAAACGTCTAAAAACTTTTGTTACGATTTTTGGCAGAACACATCAAATGTGAGTAGTTTCTTAAGGGCACCACTAACACCTCCTCTAGAATAACAAATATTTAACATCTTTTCTAAGCTACAAAGTGATTTGGAGTGATAACTTTTTTAAGCTACAAAGTGATTTGAAGTGAGAACTTCATCTAGTATATTATGATCCTTATAAAGAACCAATTTTATTTGCTCTCTTTTCGATATTAAATTCTCTTAAATCAATATCACGCATGATTTCATCGGCATGGTTTACTAAAAAATCATCATTACGCTTAGGAGAACATCAATAATGTTTCAAAAATTACATTTTGAAAGATTAATTGTGCATCATGTACCTCTATTGATGTTGCAATAAAAATCAATTATAATTAGTTTATCATGCAATACATGTAATATGCATAAGAACACTCCTGAAGAATGAAGGCTTGCAATCTATTTCATTCCCTCGCATATTACTGCCCCCACACATTACTTTTATGGTATATTTAGTATTTACTATGGTGCATCTTTTTTAAAAAATATTTTTAAATAAAAAATCTAATTTCTAATAACATTGATAGAATGTTTATTAAATTTCAGTCAAACTCATTTTTCTCTTCATTTCATTTGCTATTTTTTACCATGTATTTATAGAAGGTAGGGGTGTTAATGGGTCGGGACGGATCGGGTTCGGGTCAGGTCATATTATTTTATTATTTTTTTTGTCCGACTCGAACCCGACCCGTTTAAATTCGGATCAAAAAATCTTGATCCATATCAACCTCATCGGGTCACGGGTCGACCCGATCCGACCCATGTAAAATAATTATTTTTTATAATTTTAAATAATTAAATATTAATTAATTTATAATTGATTTTAATTAATATATATTTAAGTTTAAATCAGTACTAAATTACAAAATTACTTCAGAAATATAATTAATCAGGTCAGGTCGGGTTGACCCGAACTCAACCAGATTCAGATCAAAAATATTAAATCCATACCTAACTTATTTATTTTCGAATCATGTCGGGTCGGGTCGGATCGAGTTCGATCGGATCGGATCGGGTAAATCCGTCGGGTCGAGTCAATAATTGACACCCCTAATAGAAGGTCTAAAAAAATATTAAATAAATTAAACATTAATTATTATTAAATTTATTATAAAAAACTATACATTATATAATTTTAGTTAGAAAAGAAAAAAAATATTATTATTTATTAAATAATTAATTAATTTTATTTAAAAATTTAAGAGCCTTTATAATTGATTTAGGTATAAATTATATCTAAGTAAATATATTATTTTTATAATAAAATAAAATATTAAATATAATTATTTTATAATAAAATATATATAAATAATTAAATATCAACCATCATTAAGTTTTATTATAAAAAATAAAAATACATACTTTGAAAAAAATATTATATTTTATATATAATTTTTTATTAAATAATAAATTATTTTTATTTAAAAATTTAGAAGTCTTTGTGATTAATTTAGATAGTAATTATATTTAAATAAAAATATATTATTTAATTATAATAAAATTTATATTAAATATAAATATTTTTAAAATGAAAAAGACCCGCAAAACCGACAGATACATTAGATATATTTCATTTATCACATGACGAGAGTATAGATTATTTTTAGGTTATCGTGTCGTCAAAATTATGAATTGTCCACTGTCCCGTCTTATTATTTTACTGGTGCATCTTTGGAATCCCGTACAAATGCAAAAGAAAAAAACAGTTTATTTCTTCCGATCAAGTGGGAAGCCTTAAAATTAACGTCTTCGATACCAGCCACTTAACCAGGCTGCTTCATTTTTCCCCTTTTCAACGCGTACTTCTGAGCACATTTTTTTTTATATTTTTCCTTTTGCTTGCAACGAACAATTTTCAATTTTCACCGAGTTATTATTCCAACAAACGGCAAGTTTGAGAGTCAAGCTTCAATAGCGAGGCTCGTCAGGCATGTCCGATCCGTCCGATCCGTCCGATCCGAAGTCAAATGGATAAAGCCGAGCCGAATCAAAGAACAAGCCGGACATGTATGGGTTTAAGGTGAGATCCGCTCACACGATCCGTAGTATCGATAAAATTTAATAACATAATAATATGTATTATGTATATATTATTATATATTAAATTAATAATTTATTTTATTTATTTATAAATCAACATAATACTATTCCTTAAATTATATAATAATGAGTTTGTCTAGTATGCTTCCGTTAGCATTTTAATTGAAATGCTAACGAGTCAAATTTTAATTTTTTATATTTTTAATTTTAATTTAAGTATCTCAATAAAATCTTTATATCATAATCTTGTAGAATACTAATTTTCATCATGTTTGGAGTTAGTTTACTATACTTAATGATTTTTAAAAGATAACCCTGAAATAATAGAAAAATAATAAAATTATATGTCAAAAAAACTTGCTTTCTAAAAATCATTAAGTATAATAAACTAACTCCAAACACGATAAAAATTAATATACTATAAGATTATCATATAAAGATTTTATTGAACTATTTAAATTAAAATTTTGAGCATGAAAAATTAAAATTTGACTCGTTAGCATTTCAAGTTGAAATGCTAATGGATGTATGTTAGACAAACTCATATAATAACACTAGTTATTAACATTTTATATATCTATATATATACACCGTTATGTTAAAAAATATCGATATATCATATATTAGATATTTAACTATCGTACTACTATTCTATATATTTCATTGGAGATGTACAAACTACAAACCTAATTAAATATAATAATTATTTTCTAAAGGTATAATATAATTAAAAAGAGAGAAATATTTAATCAAAGAAAAATTAATTGATTATATAATAACTCGGGTCGAGGTGAAATCGCATAAAATTTTAGTCACCATCAATCTATAAGTAGAAGATTCTATTTTTAAGGGTTTTTTTTTTCTATTTTTAAGGTTTTTTTCATACTTATTTGAAGATCTATTGTCAAAATTATCAAGATAACCAATTGCCAAGGGGTGGGAAGTAATTTGGCCCATTTCCCCTTTTCAATTTTTCTAAAAGATAAAAAATAAAAATATATTTCATACATAATAAAATGATTGAATTTTTTTTTCGATATTGTAGCAAGGATTGACATAGGAGGAAGCAATAAAAAGAGATTTGAAAGAATGAAATATATCCAAAGAGCTTGCTTTGGATAGGAGTGCGTGGAAGATAGCGATTCATGTACCTGAACCATGATTTAGGAGTTAGAGTCTAATAGTAGAGTTATAGACTTCATATTCTTAGATTTTTTAGGATTTTAGGATTTAGAATTTAGAAATAGATTTCAGAAATAGAGGTTTAGATAGGATTTTTGGATTTAGAATTAGGTTTTAAAATAGAATTTTAGGATTTAAAAATAGATTTTATAATAGAGGTTTATTGTACTATTATTATTATTGTTATTATTGCTACTATTATTAGCATATTATCATTATCATTATCATTATCATCTTTATTTATATATTATTATTATTATTTTATTTATTTATTCTTATGTTTTCCAATTGGGTTTCATTTCTAGTCTACCCCAATTTATTTGAGATTAAAGGCTTTATTGTTGTGTTGTTGTGTATATTGTAGCAAGGATTGGAAAATTTTCCGGACTGGAGTCCTGATCAGGAAAAAATTTCTAACTAACATCTATTTCTCAATCAAAACATCTACCAATCACACAAAATCATGAGATATAGAAAATCTGAAATTTACTGGCTGATCGGGATTTGTTTATAGACCAGGAATGTCCCGATTTTCTTTACGGTCCAGCCGTCCAGGGGGTGGGTAAGACATGGCCCAAGTTTTGTTTACAAACCAGGGGTGAGTTCGATATTTGTGTTGTTACAATTAAAATTATATATTAGTTTTTGTCTGCATACTCAAATTGATCGATATTATTATTGTACGTGTGTTTGATCGATCAAACTAATCTTTATCACACATTATATTTTTGATGACTGGCCGGTATTAAATTATTTAATTTTACAAGTTTGATAAAGTTTCAATATTTAGTGCAGCGCAACATGTAATATATATATATATATATATATATATATATATATATATATATATATATATATATATAGAGTGATTGCTTACGCCCGTATATCATCTTTATATTAAAATATCTTTGGAGATCAAATTTTATATTTTTTTGAATATTTTTGATATTTTTTAGATGAGTACAAAATCTATAGTTTTGGATGGTGCAAAAATCGTTAGATCAGCAAATTTTGTACCCATTTAAAAAATAGTAAACAATTTCAAAAAAATATAAAATTTTATATCCAAGGATATTTCAATATGAAAATGATGTTCAATGGTTTGGATCGGCTGTTTGAACTTTTAAATTTGAGATACGAACGCGAAAGCACAAAAGATTTTGTGCTTCAAAGCACCATAGCATCACTCTATATATATATATATATATATATATATATATATAGGATTGGTCACGGTGATTCCATAAGTATTTCAAGCCGAAATTTACTGCTCGAATTTCATGTGTTTGATCAAGGAGCTAATGTAAATAATAAGTCATTTTTTTGTAAAAAAAAAAGAAAAGATTGAAGAGCTAGTGCACATGTTTATAAAAGAAAACGATAATTTAAGTTGTATGTATTAAAATATCTTGAAGAGTCTTCTAGTACAGTGCACATAACTCAGTGTGTCTTATAACGCATGAAGTTTTTAGCAAATTAAAATCTTCACTGATTTATTCTATTAATTATGAGAAAATTAAATTATCCAATAGGTTATTAGAAGTTTCAGAACGTCGTGCATGTCTTATGAGATTACAAAAATTTTAACATATTTTGAAACCAAAGACTGAATTACTAACATTTGAATCGAGCGTTGTATTAATTTGTTTGAGATACGCTGATTAACTTAATTAATTAGTTTAATTCGCCTTGATTTAATTAACAATACTCAAATAAATCTGAGAACATTTTCTCAAGATCAGGAGCCCACGGAGGGCTGCACGGCTAGAGCCAGAGAGAAAATAAATATGGAAATCAGGTCCGTGAAAATTTTCCGGACCAGACCATGGCATGAAAAATAATTCCAGTCGTTGCATCATAGAAAAAAATCCAATCAATTAATTATATGTGAAATATTTTTATTTTTTTATTTTACAAAAATTGCCCTTTCCCCACATATCCACGCGACGAGATCCGCTGTTTGTAAAAAAAAAAAGCATGATCCTGCTCGTCAGGATCGGACGACACAAATTTATTTGATTTTTTGAGATTTGTGTACGCGTTTTTCAAAATATTCTTCATCATTAGATTTACGTGCAAAACTTTCAGCACAATTTTTTTTTTAACTGATTCTCTTCCCAGATCCACCCTCGTTTTTATATTATTAGCTGAGTAATTCCGGAGCATAATCTGGTGATCAAAAAGAAAAAAAAAAGTTTTACTGGTTCTGTTCGCGTCCCCTAATTCCTTTTCCATGAAGACTTCAACTATATTGGCAATCATATCTGATTTTATCCAGGATTTCAGATCGAATATTATCGGGGTACAAGCAATGTATTTTTACTGCCGAGGTATTAGACGGTATTTGGAGGTTTTATAGGAGTATTTACCAAATCAACCAAATAAATTTTAAAATTTAGAAGTTGCGTTGACTTAGTACCAGTGTGGCAGTGTCCATTAAAATCTGGGAGCACTGGATAGGCATACACCAAGCGCCTGATCCTCCTCCTGTCCCATGGCTCATATATCATCCTACCAGATCTGAGCCGTTCATCTAAGACATTTTTGGATTGCTAAAAGGATCGTGCAAAAAAGATCCAAGTTATGTGCCCAGATCTCAAATGTGCGGTTTAAATTTGATCGAGAATATCCGATGAGCTTCTTTAAAAGTAGAAGAGCATAAGAACCCTATGCATCGAACCGTTCGCACCGCGGTCTAAATCGAACCGATTCCTGGGCTCTTTATTTAGCAATTAGCACAAGTCGCTAAATTCTTGGTCCTCGGACATTACTGGTAATATTGTAATTAACTCCAAAATCTAATCCCCTTTCGGGACAATATACTCTATCAAATGGCACCTGTTTAATAAAAACCTGAGTTTCCACAGCAAAAGTTCCTTTTGTTTTCGGGAGAGGAATTACTCTGGAATTACAATGGCAGTTGCGCAATAGAAAAACAACTAAGGAGAGCGAAGCAACACCATACTCATTTCAGATCTGCGGAGGAGGAATACAAAACCTGTAGAAACTTTCTCTCCATCTTTTCTTCATCTCTAGCCATTTTAATTTGATTAGAGATGAAGATCTTTGACCGGCTACCGCCAATGGATCACCTCCGATCGGAAAAGATGAGCTTCGTGCAACTTATCATGCCCGTGGAATCGGCGCACCGGGCCATTACATACCTTGGCGACCTTGGTTTGCTCCAATTCAAGGATGTGAGTGATTAACAACTCAGATCTATATATTAGATTTGTGTCGCTTGTTTCTATGAATTTATTTGAGATTTCCGGGCAGAGTAATTGATTCCCAGCAGTCTAACATATATATATATATGCATTTTTTTTTGGCGTTGTCATGCTTAATTTCTAATCATTAGCATTGTTGAGATCACTTAATGTAATTTTGGATCATCTCTGATACAAGTAGAAGAGATATTAGATCTTCATTGTCTTGTTATATAAACCAATCAAGAGGAAACCCGATAAATTGCATCCTTTTAAGCTGGCTCGTGCAACGGTATTAAGCTGTGCTTTGTTGTACATTGGGAAGTAGAAGCCAATAATATGGAGTTTCATGGTTGACACTATACTGGGCCTTTTCATATTCTTTTGGCAAGTCTATAAGCAAAATGCTAGAAAAATGGATATTGTGCTAATTTTTCTTTTAATTTGATAGATGAACGAAGATAAGAGTCCATTTCAGCGGACATTTGTAAATCAGGTTTGCACTAAACTCTTCACTTAGCTTTTTCATCATGCATGTAGCAAATTGATAAACTCTTCTTAGCACATTGAGTAATCAAATTATGAACAACCTTAAATATTTCCTTTCTTTCTCTGATTCTGTGAAATTTTCTCTCTTATTCCTTTTGACTCTAAACCAACAACAACAAAGCCTTTAATCCCAAATAAATTGGGGTAGGCTAGAAATGAAACCCAATCCAAAAGCATAGAGATCAAATATCTCAAATATAAAAAAAATCAATGATAGTAATAGTAATAGTGATGGTGATACTGATAATAATGATTTTTATTTTTGACAATGATACTGATAATAATAATTTCGTCTCTACCTAACAAAATCAAAATGTTGTGTAATAGGTTAAGAGGTGTGCAGAGATGTCACGTAAGTTACGATTTTTCAACGAACAGATCAGCAAAGCTTCTCTTACAGTATCAGCTCGTCCTGCGGTGCAACCTGATATTGACCTAGAACAGCTGGAGGTTTTTTTTCCTCTTGATATTTGTACATAATTGATATTAAACTTGGTAGGAGAAGTGGTACTTATATCTCTTACTCAGGTAAAGCTAGGTGAACATGAATCTGAGCTACATGAAATGAACTCAAATAGCGAGAAGCTGCAACAGTCATATAATGAGCTCCTGGAATTCAAGCTGGTTTTATCAAAGGTAATGTCTTGTCAACCCAATAAAAAAGATTTTACAGATATTTTCTATTTTTGTTTTTCTTTTTGGTCATGCTGATTTTCTTTTAATAAATTAATCTCTTTTGGGGGCATATCAAGTGTGATTCTCATATGCTTATTCCAGGCAGGTGGCATTCTTGCTTCTTCCCACAGTCATACCTCTTCACCGACACAGAGTTGGATGAAAACATATACCATAGCGATGCAATTGATGATAACATGTCTCTACTTGAACAGGTTTGTACATCATAAATCTCCCTGTAAGACCCAAAAGTTGAGAAATGTCTTATATGTTTATGCTACAAAATTTTCAGGATTTATGTCAGTTAACCTCATGCTTTGCTTGTGTCTTTTCTTGAATTAGTCAGAAATGAGTTTGAGTTGTAGAATATATGAAAAAGTGTTGTCAGAAATGCCTCTTCTTATTATAGGCATGTTTAGTGATGTTTCTCATTTTACGGGGTATAACTAATCATGCTATTGTATTACTACTTCCTTGTGTTGAATATTTAACTTGGTTTCTCTTGCAGGGGACAAGGATGGAGATATCTAATGGTTCTGGTCTAAGATTCATATGTGGAATTATATCATCATCAAAAGAAATCATGTTTGAGCGAATGCTTTTCAGAGCTACAAGGGGCAATATGTTTTTCAATCGAGCGCCTGCCGGGGAACTTGTGACTGATCCAATCTCTGGAGATCAGGTTTTTGTTTTATTTTGTTTTCTTTCCTTTTATTGCCCTAGTTTCATTCAGACATCCATTTCATACGCCTTTTGCTAAAATTCTGAACAATTAGTTGTCACGAGTTAAATATATTGAGCCAGAGAAAGAGGTTGTGTCATATGCTGGGAGAATATTGTAAGGTATTCTGAAGAGAGAAAAAAATCAGTTCTTTGGCGGTGCTGATGAGGGAGGAAATCAGTCCTTTACCCCACCCTGTGCCAGGTCTGTTTGTTATAGTATTGATTGTAGTCTAATATTTTGGTAATGCTAGGTGGAAAAAACTATATTTGTTGTGTTCTTTTCGGGAGAACAAGCTAAGGGGAAGATACTAAAGATATGTAATGCATTTGGTGCAAGCTGCTATCCCGTGCCTGAAGATAGAGCTAAGCAGTTGCAAATAACTAGAGAGGTACTACAAGTCTACAAACATCAGGCTTTGTTGGCTCTTTCTAATAGAGTAGAATCTAGTATAACAGGCATGTTTGATATTCCCAAGCAGACATGCACCAGCAGGAGCATGTGTTCATAATAAGGCTGAATTAAGCCTTAATGGATCTTCAACCATGTTCTTAAATGTCAAGCAAACAAAGTAAAATAAGGCAAAATAGAAGAGCGAACAACTATTGGCCTTGTACCATGTCCATGCTGTTGCCTGCCCTGCCATAAGTTCGGTTTTGTGATTTTCAGAATTGCAGAATGTATAATAAAAGGCCAATCTCCTTGGTTATTTTCTATATCATCACCTGTGTTGTACAACACAAGCATATTGTCTGAATAATTAAATAGGTCTGACCGGCACAAAAAAAATGAAAAATAAATAAAAATAAAAGCAGACTACCTCACTGCATAAGTTCTTTGACTAGCTGTCTCCCACCTCCTCTCCTTTAATTTCACCAGGAAAGCATACCTCTTATCATTGTAGTTAATTATATTTTATTGAATTATATAATACAATTATATAGTTACATGTTTGTTTAGGTAACATCTCGTCTGTCTGATCTAGAAGCCACTTTGGATGCTGGTCTTCGCCATAGAAATCAAGCTCTAGCTGCTATTGGGTCCCAAATATGGAGATGGTCTCTCATGGTAAGTCATTGTCCTTTATCTATTATTCTGGTCTCTTAGAGGTTTTTATATCTAAAGCTTCTGTTTAATGGATTTTAGGTAAGAAAAGAGAAAGCTGTATATGATTCATTAAATATGCTCAACTTCGATGTAACAAAGAAATGCCTTGTCGGAGAAGGATGGTGTCCTATCTTTTCCATACCCCAGGTTAATGTTCTCTCTGTCTTGTGCATTAGCTTGTTCATGAATAAATGAGCATAATTGTATGAACCCTACAAGTTATTTCAGTTCATATTCCATGCTATGTATGAGCCATATTTAACAGAATTTGTAGTGAGTTCGGTTTTTTTGTCCTTTAGATCTTTCCTTTTATGTGTTCCACCATGTTAATATCCAGACTTGATTATCAGTATTCTTTCATCTCTTCCACTCTGGAGATTATGAAAGCAAAAATAGAAAGGTCCAGTAAGTTGTTATTTGCTTGATGTGATTTGTGGATGGCAAATTGTAATTTCAGATACTAACTTAAAGTTTCTTTGGAGACAGATCAAGGATGCTTTGCAACGTGCAAGTCTTCATTGCAATTCACAAGTCGGCATTATTTTCCATGAGTTGGATGCCATTGAGCCACCACCTACATATTTCAATACTAACAAGTTTACAAATGCCTTTCAGGAAATTGTTGATGCATATGGGTTTGTTCTCTTCTTCTTATTCTATTGGCCTGGCGGTTGATTAATCAACTTTTGATCTTATTGTTATTATTATTTTATTTTGAACTTTTTCCCTCCTTTTTGGCAGTGTTGCAAGGTACCAAGAATCTAATCCAGCTGTATATTCAGTTATCACTTTTCCATTTCTTTTTGCGGTCATGTTTGGTGATTGGGGCCATGGTATATGCCTCTTAGTGGGAGCTTTATTACTCATAGCAAGGGAAAAAAAACTTGGATCTCAGGTATGCTCGTTTAATTTGATTTGTTGATCTATGATTTTTTGCATTTTCTTTGCATCACATTTTACTAAAGTGCAAGAACCAATATCTTAGTTGTCTATGATGTTTTTCCTTTGCCTCCAGAAACTTGGAAGCTTCATGGAGATGGCATTTGGAGGCCGCTATGTAATTCTTCTGATGGCTGTTTTTTCAATATACTGTGGCTTACTATACAATGAGTTCTTTTCTGTTCCTTTTCACATCTTTGGTTCATCTGCATACAAGTGTCGTGACTCGAGTTGCAGGTAGGTTTTATTTTTCTTCAGTATGGTATAACCGTAGGTTCTCATTGTGCTGGATGAAGTTGTATGAATATTCTACTTTTTGTTTTTCAGTGATGTACAAACTACAGGTCTGATAAAGTATCGTGACCCTTACCCATTTGGGGTGGATCCAAGCTGGCGAGGAAGCCGGTCAGAGTTACCATTTCTCAACTCTTTAAAGATGAAGATGTCTATACTATTAGGTATTTCACAGATGAATTTAGGTATCTTGTTGAGCTATTTTGATGCCAAGTTTCATGGGAACTCCCTGGATATAAGGTATCTTTTTCAATATATACAATAAGAACTGCTGTTAAATTTGCCAACTCATTAGCACTGAATTCACCAACTCCAATATTATTGTGCTAGGTACCAATTCATACCTCAGATGATATTTCTGAACAGCCTTTTTGGCTATCTTGCACTACTAATAATCATCAAGTGGTGTAGTGGGTCTCAAGCAGATCTTTATCATGTAATGATTTATATGTTCCTTGACCCGGCTGGAGATCTAGGTGAAAATCAGCTCTTTTGGGGTCAGAAGCAACTTCAGGTTGTTAAAATTATTATGTTACATGTTTTTAAGATATTATAAGACACATTCCATTTGTTACTATTTGCATAGTTTTTAAGCTTAAGCCTGTTTCTTGTAGATCCTTTTGTTGCTTATGGCCGTTGTAGCAGTACCTTGGATGCTCTTCCCTAAGCCTTTTATCTTGAGAAAACTTAATAAGGAGGTAGTTTCTAGTTTTTTTGTTGACGTACTAAATGTTCATCAGGATTTCATTTTGTTTTTCACCTTTGCTGGTAGTTAGTTAGCTCTGTTCACAAATTCTGCAGAGATTTCAAGGACATTCGTATCGGTTTCTCGGAACATCTGAGATGGATGTTGATTCTGAACCTGATAGGACCCGGCATGAGGATTTCAATTTTAGCGAGGTTTTTGTACATCAGATGATACACTCAATTGAGTTTGTGCTTGGTGCAGTATCAAATACAGCTTCTTATCTGCGTCTCTGGGCTTTAAGGTGCTTTTGTCCTTCAGCTAGTTTTTCCCTTGATAATTGTATTTCATTTTTCTTGACTTAGGTAGTTCCTGGTAATTTTCAGTTTGGCTCATTCAGAACTCTCAACAGTATTTTACGAGAAACTTCTACTGCTTGCTTGGAGGTAAGATACTATATCTTCATTTAGATGCTACTGCTTTATTATTTCTCAAAATATAGATATTAGGCACCAAAAATCATCCCTCCACAGGTTTATTGACTTCCTTTTAATATGATCTACTGGAGTAATATTTTTTTTAAAGAATTAATTTGAGCATGCAATCATCACAATGAATTTTTGATGTAACAACTAACAATAATTGTTGGCAGGTATGACAGCCTAATAATTCGAGCAGTTGGGCTCATGGTTTTTATCTTTGCGACAGCATTTATTTTGTTGATGATGGAAACATTGAGTGCATTTCTTCATGCCTTGCGTCTTCACTGGGTTGAATTCATGGGTAAATTCTACCACGGAGATGGCTACAAGTTCAGACCCTTCTCTTTTGCACAACTTGCTGAAGAGGAAGATTAATTAATTGTGAATGTTTTCGGGAAGACAGAAGATTTCTTTCTTGAGGCACCGAACTTGTGAGACAATGGATTTATTTTTGCTGGAATTTAGTGCTCCAAACTTGCTTAAGATCTAACAGTTCATGGTGAAGTGTGCTAGATAGGTTTTAAAAGAGAAGATGGTGGTTTTTTTTTTGTATATTTTTAGTTCAAATTAAGGAGATCCAATACAGATCATAGAGAACTGAGAGATTTTTAGACATCCCGATATTTTTCGGTTGAAAATAGAAATGTAGATTTCTTTTTTTTTCCTTTTCAAATGTCAAGTTCATGTTATCTTATGCAATGAAACTTTGCAAATTTCTTACATTGTCACTGGAGTTTGATTTATGAGCTTTTTTATCTGTATAATGTAAAAAATATTACATATATAATTATTTTGAAGGATGGATGTAGTTTGTATTTCAAAGAATGTGCAAAATTGCAAATGCAGTGGTTGGAAATTTAGAATAGAGGTGAACGTGCTTATATATTAGATGCTAAAATGTTGTTCATTCATGCACTTGCATCGCCCCGGCCCCACAGCCTATCCAAATAGCACCCCCCAAGACCCAAGTCTCATGCTGACCAGGAGAGGCCTAACAAGTAACAAATAATTATAACGGCCTAAAATCCAAATGACTGCAGATACCCTCCGCAAGTTCACTGTTACACACACCAGCGTGTTCACTCCATCAGTAGCTTCTGTCTGTCTACTGGAAACTCTGTTTACCATCTAATGCCCCAAGCTGGCAAGCTCCCAACCCTAACCGGTGAAAAGAAGGAAAAAGGAAAAACACTCCTCTCGTCAACTCTCGCTCGTGACTCGTCTCTCGTCAGCTTCCTTTCTCAATCAGCTTGCGCAAAACCAGCTGAGAAGCCGTTTCCTTGGTTGTTTTGGCGATTTTTCACCAAAGTACCCCCTTTCACCGTAGCTCGTTTTTGTAGAACTGCAAAAAGAAGGTGAGTTCAGTTGGGATTTAAGTTGGTCTGGGTATATGTAGCCATGGCTAATGTTCGAGCTTCACGTTTTAGGGTTTTAACCGATGTTATTATAGAGGGGTCCTGTGAGAGGCAAGTTGAGAGTAAACCTCCTAAAGTTATTGGTGAGGTTGTACTGGAGGGCTCTCACGAGAAAGATGAGTTTTGTTGACAGAAATAAGATTGATGATTATCATAAAGTAATTAGCCCGTAAATTAACTGGCTGTTTTAGTATAGACAGTAATCCAACTGGACATATCCTTGAGGAGGTAGTAATAAAAGGGTCTGTGGAGAAAGAAAATGGTTTGGTTCATAGGTGGAGGTTTACTGAAATAGACCCTGTTATTGTTTCTGACGTAGTTGGGAATGCCTTGATTGATGCAAATTCTGCTGGTGGTAATGATGCCACTGCGAGTAAATCAACTGGAGCAGCAGGGTAACGTGTCGTTGGCGCAGGGATCTCAGTATCATACTGATCCAGGTAGTTCTCTAGGGAATAGTTAGTGAGCTTGACTTTCAAAAACATTGGATCAGCTTCAGACATTATCTTCATCTATTTGATAAGCCGAGCACCCATCTAGTGCTGCAAAAAAAAGTTCGGGCATGACTCGGGCTCAAGCTAATATGACTCGAGCTAATTTGGCTCGAGTTAATCTGTTGTAGTTAAATGATCCGAGTTTGAGTTGGGGTTAGCTTGGCTCGTGGCTCGACTCAGCTCAAACAAAAAATAGTTTATATTTTTTTTTTGTCGAACTCTAATCCGATAATTCATCTCTCATTATCTCTCACCATCTCACCATGTCAACAGCTTAACGACGTCACTTATTCGCTCATGACTAGATTCGTATATCTGACTCAATAATTTTTTGTTAGTCAATCCATTCAAATTAATGCAATGAAGATGTCATTGAAAATATAGTTTGTTGATATACCAATTTTGTACCAACTTTTATATTAGTCTTCTAAATGTATCGACCTTATAGTTTGTAGATGTACTAAATCTAAATGTCGAATCGAGTCAACGCACATGCATTAGCTCGTGAGCTAGTTCGAATAGTAACTAGCTGAGTTTGAGTTAGGTTTTTCAGTTCGAAACATTTCACGAGTTTAACTCGACTCGATTTGAATTTTCATGAGTTGAGTTTGAGCTAAACCCGGCTCGCTCAAACTCGACTCGTTTGTGCAGTCTTTCTTATAATAATTTTTGACCTCTTGAGAACAAATTTGAAAGATAAAAAATTTCGAACATAATTGCTGATGCTGAGAACAAAGCTCATCCAATGGTTTAAAATTGCTGATGCTGAGAACAAACTTGAGAACATATCACGAAGAACTGAATTAATAGTTTAAAATTTGTTGTATGAAGCTGATCCAATGGTTTCTGAGGTCAAAGCTCACAAACTCTTTTGCAAGTTTTAACCTTGTACTGTCTTAAGTAGAATTATAATGTCCAGTAAGATTTCATTTGGAAATCAAACATCCATTCTGTCGGTATATCTATGGAAACGTACGAGCATGATGTGTACCTGTTATTTGCATGCATTCCTTTGGTTGCAGAATCAGATTTTAGACAGCCAATAATGTCACCACCTATTTTACTACAAAATTTAAGCCGTTCCCTGAAAATCAGTTCAGCAGGGAAGACTTGAGTTACTGATATTGTAACGCAAGAAGTATATTGGTTGACAATTCAGCTTACCCATAGCTTGGTTTTCCAGTATACTGCCTGTTTCCTCTTGCTTTCAATGAGATATCAAGAAAAGAAACACTACAAATTGTCACAAACCCCTCCCTGCACTTTAGTTGCTAAGTTTTCTTCAATCAAGCAACCAATGAAGGGCTATATACTCTTCTCCTCATTCACAACAGAAAATGGTACATATTACAGCAGGTTCCTTGCTTGATTGCAGAACAACTAGGTTGCTGAAAGCTATTCCGACTTCATATTTGTGTGTTTGGCGGTGACATGGGAAATGCTCAGATTAGCAGCATCTGCTGATCTAGTCTGTGAGCAACTTACAATTTTGGCATGCTGCACAAATGATGTCCATAAGGGAGGACCAAATTCATTTACTACACTCAGTCTGGTCTTATGTCTAGAAACAACTGGTCCATTGGTTGTATAAACTTATGATGTACATAAGAGGATTGTTACATATTGCATTATTTGGTCTACCTTATTTGTGAATTAACTGTTTCTAGTTTTCATCTTGTGAGTTCCATGCTGTATTGTGCTTATTGCATTTTTTTTAGTTTAATTGTCTTGGCCAATTTTTGATATATACTTTTTTTATTTATTGCTGAACCATTAATGTGGAACATCCATTAGTACCAGTTTATACCAGCTTCTCAAAAATTCACATGTTTAATCAGGAAAGAGGATCATGAGAGAGACTAGAATGGCACAAGCCAACGATGGTGATATGCAAGCTCATATTACAAGAGATTGGCGTCATGCAATGGAGCTAGAACCAACAAAAACAGAAACAAACCCAGAAAATTGGCCCTTTTTTGTCCACCAGTTGAGCTCTCAAAAGAGGGGGAAGTTTGATGTATCTGATCTTGTCTGGGGCAAAGTAAAAAGTCACCCATGGTGGCCTGGACAGATAATTGACCCAACTGATGCTTCTACACTTGCTATTAAATGCAAAAAGAAGGACACATTGTTAGTAGCTTATTTTTGGGATAAGACCTTTGCATGGTGTGATGAGTCCCAGCTGAAGCCCTTCTTTTCAAATTTCTCAGCTTTTTTCTTTTCAAATTTCTCAGCTTTTGAAACACAAGAAGATTTGGATACATTTAGTAGTGCGGTTAAGAGTGCATTAAAGGAGGTTTGTAGAAGAATAGATGCTGGAACATTGTGTTCATGCTTAAAAGAGAGGACATTATTTAAGGTCTATCCAAAAATGGAAAATGCTGGTGTGAGGGAAGGTTTCGAGCACTACACAGTTGACAGAAGTGAGGTTGTAAATTCTTTGAACCCTTGGGGGCTCGTTGGTTTTATCAGGGATTTGGCATTAGACCCACGCAAGGACACACATAATAAGCTGTTGTTAGTTATGCTTAAATATCACATTAAGGCATTTTATCGGTGGATGGCCTTCATGTTAGAGAAACAACCTGAACTGGTCATTGTAACAACTAAGGGTGTGAATTTGCCAGAAAATACTGTTTCACTTTCAGATATATCACTTCCTGAAACTCCACTTATGCAAATTAGTCCTGGCACTCCTCATAACACTCCTGTTGTTAATTCAAGTACTGAAAAGCCCAAAAGAAAAAGAGGCAGACCAAGAAAGACTCCTGCTACCATAATGGCCTCATCTGATTTATCTGGTAAAACTCAGAAGGCTCTAAGTGAGAAAAGACACAAGGTTCATTTGCCACAAACGCCATTCAACAAGGGTTTCAGTGGATCAGATAACATGCAAGACTCATCATATTGGTCTGAAACGAGCCAGCATCTGCAGGCTGATGCCAAGGTGGTTATCCCATCAGCAAAACGGCCTATCATTATCCCAGTAGTAGACCGGAGGTCTGATGAGTGCATCCCCACTGCTTTGCTTCTGATCTTTAGTAACAGATATTGTAAGGCACCTTCAGATATGGAAGTTGTCCGGACATTTAGCCAGCACGGGCCTCTGAAAGGAGAGATAGAAAAGGTGTTAGAAGGGAGCCAAATTCGGGTCAAATTGGTGTTCAAAAAGCGTGCTGATGCTGAGATGGCTTTTGGTAGCTTAAGGAAGCAGAATGTGTTTGGGTCTTCTCTTCTTAGCTACCGACTTGTTGATTTGCCGCCATCTGAGGTTGCTGACAGCAGTGAACAGGAGATGGTTGAAGTCGATGGGGAGGATCATGGTCTCTCAGAGGAAAGGAGGGTTGAAGTCGATGGGGAGGATCATGGTCTCTCAGAGGAAAGGAGGGTTGAAGTCGATGGGGAGGATCATGGTCTCTCAGAGGAAAGGAGGGTTGAAGTCAATGGAGAGGATCATGTTCACTTGGAGGAGAGGACTGAAGTGCCCAGTGAGTTCAACCCAACAACACTGCTTCTGAGCTTCAGTAACAAATCAGGCAAAATAGCATCTGAGATGGAACTTATCAGAATGTTTAGTCATCATGGACCTCTGAAAGAAGGGGGTGTTGAGAAGGAGGTGGAAGGGACCATATACCGATTTAGGATTGCTTTCAAAAAGCATTCCAGTGCACAAATGGCTTTTACTAGCTTAAGGAAGCAAAATGTGTTTGGACCCTCACTTCTTAGTTATCGGCTCGTTAGTTTGCCATTGGAGGCTAAGAAGAGTGGACAGGACAAGGTTAAAGAGTTAAACAAAGAGGAACACAGTGACGTGGATAGACTAGGTCAGTTGAGCTATTCAAAATTTGTAGTCTTTTATTTGCTGAGCAGATTTTCTTATTTTTAACCTTCTTTTCCTTGCCTTGCTGTCTCCTGAAGCTTTGAAGGACCACCTGGTTCAGCTGAGCAGAACTGAAAGACCAGATCAAACAGCTGTTGGTCTAGTGTCCACTGTGCAGAGTGACTCTGTTACTGACATTTCGGTTGATCCATCGAGCATCATGCATGGTGCAAGTTCTGGTGAAATATTGGTTGCTTCTGCAAGCACAGTACAAGGCATGAATGCTGACGAAGTTTCAATTGCTCCAGTGACTACCATCTCGAAAGATGAGATGCTTGGTCTACAAAGCAAAAAGAAAGATGAAGATGCTGTTGTGACATCAATGAACCCATCAAGCACAGTACAAGGTGCAGATATGACTGAGATGTCAATCAATCTGCCAAGCTCTATTCGAGCCGCTGAACATTTGAACGATTCATCACACACTGTGGAGGCCTGCAAAATGTCGCCCTATATGTTGTCGGGTACAATGCAAGCAGAGATCCTTAGTGAGATCCCTATTGACTCATCAAGCATAGAAGGCACGACTGTTGCTGAAATGTCGATTGTTTCCTCGAAAATTCCAGGCAAGGCTGGCGATAAATTGCCGATTGACCCGTTACTTGTCGGAGAAGGCGAGACTATCAGTGAAGTAGCAATTGTTAACTCACAAGCTAAAGATAGTGAGATTGGTGATAGGGTTAAAATGCCAAGTGACTCATCAAGAACTAGAGAAGAGAATGCTCTTTTTGAGATGCAAATTGATCCTTCAGACACAGGACAAAATCAAGAACCAAGACCAAAGAAGTTGGATAATTTGAAGGCTGAAAAGCAAGCCACAGCACTGGAGAACTCTAGATCTGCCAAGCCAAGACCAATCTCCAATGGGCCTGTGCTTCTAGAGTGCACTTCCTTCAGGTCTGCAATTTTCGGTTGTAATACCACACCTCTATTCCAAAAGACCTCCCCTATTTGGCAACCTTTGGAGACTTTGGAGCTTTTCACTCGAGCACCTCAGCAGCCACATTTCAAGAAACTCAGCAGGTGCTAGCTTGTTGGTTTTATTTGTTTCCTTCTATGCATGTATTTATGTGGATGAAAACAGTGGTAGGGGTCTTATCTTGTCATTGCAACTTTTTTGGTTGTCGAATAAACCAGATATTCTGGGAAAAATACTAATAAAGTTCTAATCTGATGTAAACCATGGAAAAATGAATAAGATTCAATTTACTGAAAAAAATTAAATTGTACATCCTGTATGGACCTGTTTCTCTCTACAAAACCTTTTTGCTTGTACCTGATAGATAAGACTGTAGTCCTGCTGCCATTCAAAAAGAAAATATATACCTGATACATTTTCCAAAAAGCTGGACCTTAGAACCATTTTTTTTTCAAACTATGGTGCAACTAACTGTAGCATCACAGGTACTGCCCTGAGATGCGTGATGGTATGGCTATTGGTTTGATGGTCACATATGCCAACCTGATGGATTCAATAAAAAAACTCTCCTTTGATGATGATGTGGCGGCCATTGAACAGAAGTTTGCCTGTCTTGAAACACTAGATGAGAATGGGTTTAATGTAGACCTAATCCGGACACGTTTGAACCGGATCCTCCAGATAAAGTCTGACCATGCCAGGTCCGTGTTGATGCAGGCCGAGCTGGAGAAAGAGCTGGCTAAAAAGGAGAGTGAATCAATGAGCATACAGAGGTTAATTGAGAAAATCAGATCAGATGTGGCAAAACTCGAGGAGGAAATCAGTGCATTGACTGAGCAAAGTCACACACTGGTGGCTGAGAGAGATCGGATCTTGGAACTAACAGTTGGGAATGGTCATGAAATATCCAGGCTCAAGAATGAGCTTTCTATTGTAAGTAGATTGCAGGGGCCAGCTCATGAAGAGTTTGCACGGGCGTTAGCAGAACCATTTTGAGGGGTGCACGGCAGTTGGTTTTAGCCACTCCTTTTTCTTAATTATTAGTTGTGGATAGTATTGCGTAGGCTGTAAGCGTGATGTTATGATTAATTTGTACGGGTAGTTTTAGCTGTGGAGATAGTTAGATAATGCCCTCTAATTTAAATATGTACTTCATCGATAATGCTATCTGACTCTTTCGTTGTTTATTATTGCTTTATGAATTATGACCTATTACTAGAGTTGTAGCTTTTATTTGTGTATGAGCGAAGGGATTAGCTTGGTGACCTCTCTGCGTTTCATAGCAGATTTTACGCTGGTCCCAAAAACAAATCCAAAATTTATAGTTTCTTGCTGTCCGCTCGTGTTAGACTTGAATCTCGTTCAGCTTTAACCCACTCAGGTTGATTATTACAGGCTTGATTAAAGCTTCCTATTTTAAAATATTTGAGCCTGTCATATCAAATTCTGAAGGTCCTTTTGGTTGCTGATTGGATTGGTTACGTTAGAATCCTTCTATTGTGACTAATTTGATGATGTTTTGTAGCCTAAAATCGAGCTTGTGTCCAGCTTGAGTCGATTTCAACTTTTCAATTAAGATTTGAGATTGACCCCGAATAGTTTAACTTTAAAACCAGCAGTTTACTGCGTCGACAATCGCCGCCGGTCTTCCCAAGAATAGAAAACAATTCATAATTCAAAACAAAAAGAAATGTGATAAATATTCCTTCAATTTGTTTTCTTTTGAAGTCTTCATAAAGGCCCATAAAAGACCATTAATTAGAAAGTCTATGTTCGGTGCTTTGTTTGCCAGTTGCCACCGCTCTCAGCATCTCTCCCAGGCCCAGCCCAGGGATTCCTTCCGGCTTTTGGATTTCTAGTTTTCTACATATTTCAACTAGTACGAACTTATCAAGAGAAGGAAGTGGTTAGTCAATAGTAGGTGAAGCAATGAATGACGGACGCGTCGACGATAGCACATCTATAAAAACTAAGTGGATCCTTGACAATGAATTATTCTGACAATTTTAATAATAAAATTTAAAAAATAAAAAATTATAAATATTTTTTTAATTGTAGATTAATAGTGTCTAAATTTTATATAATTTCATTATCATTTGATAATCCATTAAAAATCATTAAATTTAAATTATTATAACATCCGTAAGTCAGAGGGATAGGATTTATTTATTAGGTTGCTTAATTGATTTGTAAAATTAACGAACTTTGTCTATCTCTATCCCTCCTATGGTTAATTTTTTTTAATAAAATATCATAATAAGTTTTTCATCTACTACTTCAAAAATATATATTATAAATAATATAAAATTTTAATGATCTTTAATAGATCATCAAACCATAATAAAATTATATAAAATTTAAAATACTATAAATACTTAGAATATATCTATATTTTTTATATTTATTTAAAAATTATTGTCAAAATTAATAAAAATAACTCGTTAAGATCCCTCCAAAACTAAATGATGCATTGCTGTTAAGGGTTGCACTAAAAGCATCGAAAAAGGACTGAGGAGGACGGCGTCCATTCAATTTGACGCCAGCCATCCTTTCCTTCGCTGCCGGATTCCTCGAACTCCGTTCCTTTGTCTCTTTCAGTGCAACAAATGACTGTCCAGACGGGCCCACAAAAAGCCTATTTTGATATGAACTAGATTGGGCCGGAGTCTCGTCGATTCGCCAGAAGGTAATTGGAATTGAGATTTCCTTCTTGTTCGCTCCTGCTCTCATCTCTCTCCACTTCACTCGATCAAAAGAGAAAAAGAACAAACCTAAACCCTAACAAGAGGAGGCACTCTGTATCCACCATACTGAGCTCTTGATCCAACTACGAACGTGTTTTCTTCACTTATGTATGCACACTGAAACACTCCATGCCAGGTATTTCTAACATCTCACTATTATTTTTGTGGGAATTGGGTACAATCTAGGGTTTCTTGACCATAGGTTGAATTTCTTCTCTCTTTTCGTTTAAATCAGCGTTTGTTTTCTCTTGCTAAATGATGTACAGGTTTCCTAGAGTGTTGTTTACAATTTTTGCTAGATGAGTTCAAATCTTGCTGTAGAGGAGCCTAGGACATCCGATCCAGCTAAGAATCTGGGAGGAGACGAGCTGAGAGAGGAGAGCTCTGCTGTGGAATCGACCGAGGAAGTTGAAATTAGGGGCTCTGTTGAGACTATAATGGAGGAGAAAACGAATGTTGTGGTTACTGAGAGGAAGGTAGAGCTTTTAGGAAGTGAGCTGGGTAGTGAGGATAAATCTACTGGAGGTCTTCGGGGGGATGATCTAATAGAAACTAAAGATGTTGAGAGCAGCGTAGTGGGGGGTGTAGAAGAGGGGAATGATCCTACTGAAATATCACTTCATGATTTGACTGGTGGTTTAGATATAGACGGTATGCCTACTGAAGCGAATATAGAGGAGGTAGCAATGGGAGCTTCTGTGGAAAATGAAACGGACTTGGCTCCCAGTTCCATTGAACTAGCTGGAGAAACTAAAGATAAATTGGTCAACTCTGATGAGCAAATTCAAGTCCCTGAGAGTAGACCTACTGGAATGGTTCTGGACCAACTGAAACTGGAGGGGACTATAGTCAAAGAAGCTAGCTTTGCGGAGGAAGTCCAAGAGGAGAAAACTAATGAAGAAGCTAGAGAGTGTACTTCTGAGATAGAGTTGGGTGAAGAGCTAGAGAAGGAAAGGAGATTGGTTGATGTGGACAAAAGTGGGGACAATTTGGAACCACGGATATCTGTTGAGGAGATGAAGGATGTCATAAACCCCTGGGGAAAGGCGATTGATGCTTGTGATACGGTGAAGGATCTGGAAAAAACTGAGTTTCCAGCTGAAGCAGCAATAGTAGGTCAACCAGAAGAGATGGCTTATGATATATCCAATAAGCCTAATTTGCACGAGGATCTCACTGTTGAAGAAAATGAAGAGGTGAAAGAGGCCACCTCAGATTCCTGTATTGTGCCTATGGATATTGTCCCCCCAATTGATGTTGGGATTGAACATGGATCAGTGGAGATCCTGGAACAGGTGGCCAAGGTAGAACAGCTTAACAATTTAGCATTACATACACATGTACTGATGGATATTGATTGTGCTATAAATTCTGAAACTACGGAAGTGGAATCAGTGAAGGAAGCTGGAGAGGATAATCAAAAGCTAAAGGCTGAAATCTGTGCTGACAAAGAAACTTCCCAATTAGGTAAGTAGCTCTTGTTGTGTGGAATCACCTAAAATAAAATTTTAGGGCTTGGTTTTTTTTATTTTTTATTTTTGGTTTTGTGGGGGGGGGGGGGGGGGGGGTTGATAACATTCTTGTGTCATGTGGCATAGTAACTCGTTTGTGTACCAAAAATGTGCCATTATGCATTGTTACTGCAGCATTGAGAGTTCTGTAATTGCATAACAAATGTAGGTTTCTAATGTTGTCATGGATCATATCCATTATGGTAATACTGTCATGTACCGTCAATTCCCCCACCTAACTCAATTGTTGTGTTTAGTTCTATGAGTCATATTCGGTTTCTTCTTTTTAAGTACCCTCTTTCCTTTTCCCTTCTTTTTTTTTTTTTTTTTTTTTTTTTTTGGGGGGGGGGGGGATTGGGTTGTGTGTTATTTGGGGGGAGGGGGTAGCTTGCTGTTTTCTCCCTGGTACTTATTTGGCTTGTATCTGATCTTCTCTTATTCTCAAAATCATGTTACTGTAGCTTCTACTTCTTGAACCAACTATAATTGAATTTGCAAGTAGCCAAGGAATTATAATCTTGAAGCTGAAACAATGCAAATTATGTGTTCTTCTGTCAAATGTTGCATCGTGTCTTTGGGTCAAGCCAAGGTGCTATGACAATGTGCCTCAAATTTTGTCGTACTTGATTTACTTTATAAGGTATGACAATGTGGATTGTATCTCTTAGGATAAGCTAAATATAGGTGCTTTTCATAATCTAATCCTTGAATCTTGTGATTTAATTCTACTGCTGCATGATATTATGAGGACTCCTTACATAACTCTGGTTTGCATCTATTTTTTGTGAAACCAGAGAAAAGAAAAATTAAGGACCATCCCTCTTTACTATTATGCTATCACTGACTCTGCTTCATTACTGTATCAAATATTTCAGGAAAGAGATGCACAGGCAAAGAGCACAAACCTGATATAGCACAAGGTATCACACATGCAGATGGCAAAGAAGCCGTTGTTTATCATAGAAGAGAGAAACATCTGATTTCCAGCAATGCAACTCCAAGCCCTGAACTGCAGAAGGAAGAAACAAGTCCTGGTGAAATTCATATCAGATACAACGTTCCATCTGCGGAGAATGATGGATTTGCAATTTCTGATCTTGTCTGGGGCAAAGTGAAAAGTCATCCATGGTGGCCAGGTGTAATAATAAATCCATCTGATGGTTCAAATCTCGCTATGAAATATCAAAAAAAAGACACATTTTTAGTGGCCTATTTTGGGGATAAAACTTTTGCATGGTGTGATGAATCCCAGTTGAAACCCTTCTTTCCAAATTTCTCTCATTTTGAAAAGCAGGCAAGTTCAGATGCATATTCTAATGCAGTTAGGAGTGTATTAGTAGAGGTCTACAGAAGGTTTGAGGTTGGTACAATCTGTTCTTGCTTGGATGAAAAGCAGTTTGCTAAAGAAATCTATCCGAAATTAGAAAATGCTGGTGTTAGGCAAGGGTTTGTTAACTGTGCTGTTGATAGATACAAAATGGTTAAATACTTCAATCCAAAGGGGCTGGTTGATTTCATCAAGGATTTGGCACTGGTCCCTACTAAAGTCACAACAGACAAACTGGAGCTTGTTATGGTTACATCTCAACTGAAAGCTTTTTATCGGATGAAGGGTTACTCTCTATATCCAAAGTACCAGACTTTTGGGCCTCTAGAAGACTACATTGAGCCAGTGATTATTTCAACTAAACGTGAGGAATTATCAGAGAACACTGTTATGAAAATACAAACCCCACCTGCTGTGACTCCACCTTCTGTAGCTCCGAGTGTGAACTATGCTCCAGAAGAACTGGGCTTTGTTGCTGAGAAGCCTAAAAAAAAGAGAGGTCGGCCTCCAAAAAAGAAAAAGGAAGAACTGGACATTGAGGTGGAAAAGCCTCTTTCTGAACTGGTCATCAAGAAGGTGCACTCTAACCTCTCAAATGGATCCCAGTCCAATTCTAAACCTGAAAAGACAACTACTGATGAAGAAGACTCGGTTTCTCCTCTCCCTTGGAAAAAAAGGAAGGAAGTGGGATTTGATCTTGTTGAGCATGAGAACCAAGTACAAACGCCACGCTCTAGTGGGTTTGGCATTTCTTTCAAGATAGGGGAGTGCATTAGCAGGGCAGCTAGTCGGCTTACAGGATCAGGTTCCGGTCCCTCACCTCTAATAAGTATGCCCAAGTTTGACAGTGCTGATTTTGATGTATCAAGTGATGACGAAACCCCTATGCCTGCCACAAATGAGGAGAAACGTGTGAGAAAAAGACGATTAAAGAAGTACCACTATTCTGACCCTAAGGATGTGCTTTCACAGCTATGTCTTGCAGCTACAGGCCCCAAAAAAGAGTATGCCTTTTTTAGTACAGTTGTCAGCTACTTCACAGATTTCAGAAATTTCATTGTGGAGCCTCCCCCTTCTACTGAAACGGGTTTCTTACCAGAGAAGGTTAAATTGAGGAGGGGCCAAAAACGCAAGGTAGAGCTACCTCTAATTCCATCCGATGAGGTTGTTACCCTGACTGACCATATGCAGGATTCGTACTGGTCTGATATGATCTTGTGTGGCCAGACTGAAGAACCAAGTTCGGGGCCAAAACAGCGAAGGAGAAGGGTTTCCATAGAGACAAAGCATCTAAAGCTTACTCCCGGGGGTCCTGATGCGAAACGGGCTCTGGCAGTGGCAGCAGCTGCGACAAAGCGACCTATTATTCGAGTGGAGGAGAAGAGGTTGGATGAGTGTAATCCCACTGCACTGCTGCTGACTTTTGGTACCAGGTATGGCACGGTACCATCTGAGATGGATATTGTCCGGATATTTAGCCAGTATGGACCTTTGAAAGAATGGGAGATGGAAAAAATGGATGGGAGTACAAACAGGGTCTGGATTGTATTTAAAAGGCGTGCTGATGCAGAGATGGCTTTTAGTAACCTGAGGAAACAGAATGTGTTTGGGCCTTCACTTCTCAGCTACCGACTTGTTTATGAGATGGATGAGAAGGGTGAACAGGACAAGAAGATCAAAGTGCCAAATGGAGGCCAACACTTCGAGCTGAAAGGTGAGCCCAACCTTAACTTTATTGTGATTCAGTTTAATGAAATGTGTTGGTTAAATGTATATGGGTGGCGTGGAATTTAATTTAATATATCTACCTGGCCACCTCCTGTATTATAGATATGTCTATTAATTTCTGGTACGATGAGGAACAGTAGCTTGACTTTAATATATCAGCTTGTACTGTTCTTATTTTGTATGGTTCTAATATACCAACAATTCAAATATTCAGTAGTTGCCATAATTTTCCATTTAGTTTGTACTTTTCAGACATGAAAGCTCGGGTCTTTGTACAAAAACCATAATTGCCTTAAAAATTGTAGTTCCATTCAGGTTGAGTATCGTCATGTTGTTGACATACTCCTCATCTGCTCTGTGTGCTTGATTAAGACGGTAGCCATTTGTGTAACCAAAGTAGCTGAGCTGGAACAATTATTTTTTACCTGCAGCACCAGAAGAACCTGTAAATCTGCCAAGTGCCACCCAAGGTGGTGATGCAAGAGTTGATTTGTTGATGCCCATAGCAGGTGTTGATGCCCATGAAATGTTGGTTGGCCCACTAAGCAATGTTGAACATAGTAATGTTGTACAAGGTGATAATGTGAATGAGATAGCAGTTGATCTGTCAAGCAATGTCGAAAGTGTAGATGCTAAGGTAGTCTCATCGGTCAATCCTTCAAGCAATTTTGAAATTGTTGATGTTGCTCAAGATGATGATATGGATGAGGTACCAGTTGATCTATCAGGTGATGTTGAAGATGGAGATGCAGATGAAATGTCAATTGAACCACCAAGCACTGTACAAGTTAAGGCTGTCACAGAAATGTTAATTGAGCCATTTGAGCAGATGAGCAGTACGGCTGAAAATCCAGTTGACTCGAGCAACATGCAAATTGGTATTGCAACTGAAATTTCAGTCAACCATTTGAGCAGTGTTCAAATTGAGGCTGTTAATGAAAATTTGGCTGATCCTTCAAGAACAACAGAAGTTGAAGCTTTCAGTGAAGCAGCATTTGAGCCTTCAGTCGTTGGAGATGTTTTGATCACTACGTCAGGCACTGCATTAGATGAGGCTGGCGGGCAACCATCTACGAGTGCTGCAAGCACTCTGCATGTTGCTGCTGTCAATGACGTCTTCACCGACAAATTTGGTACTACAAAAGATGATAGCGTGGTTGCAGAGCCAACTGATCTGCCGAGCACTGATGAAGTTACTGTTGCAAAATCAGTTGCTCCATCATATGAGGTGCAGAGTGTGGCTGTGGCTCCGGTGTCAGTAACTCCGTCAAATACTGTCCAGGGCATTTTGGTCAATGAGTCAAATACTGTGCTTAGTCAAAATTGTGGTGAGACTGACCAACCAAGCATTTCACACAGTGAGGTCATCAGTGATGTTCCAATTGTTGCAGCAAGTGCTGAAGAACGCAAGGTGGTTTTTGAAGCACCAGTTGGCCATACTACTACTGAAGAAGGCAAGGATGTTGGTACCATGCCAGTTGAGACTACTAACACAGAACAAGGCAAAGTGCCAGATGAAAAAGGTGAGGATGTTGGTGCCATACCAGTTGAGACTACTAACACAGAACAAGGCGAAATGGAAGATGAAGAAGGTGAGGTTGTTGGTAAAATACTAGCTGAGCCAGGTAGCGCTGAACAAGGCAAAGTGGATGGTGATGTGTTGGTTGAGCTGTCTAGCAGTGAACAGGGCAGTAGGGATGGTGAAATCCAGGTCAAGCCATCAAGCACTGGAGAATGTGAAGCTGTTTGCGAAATGTCAGTTGAGCCGGCTAGCACTGGGCAAGGCGAGGTGGTTGGTGAAGTTCCAGTTGAAGTGTCCAGCTTCGAACACAGCGAAGTTACTACTGTGTTGCCAGTTGATCCATCTAGCACCGTGCAAGGTGAAGTCGTTGGTGAAGGTCCAGCTGAACCCCCAAGTATAGAACAAGGTGAAGTCACCGTTGAATTGGCAGTTAATCCATCAAGTACTGCAGAAGGTGAGGTGGTTGGTGATATACCAGACAAGCCATCTAGCACTGAACAAGTTGAGGATGGCAAAGTGCAGTTAGAGTCATCTGAATTCATACAAGCTGATGAAAGGCCAGTCGAGATGTTGAGCGTTGAAGAAGGTGAGGTGGTTGGTGAAGTGACCTCTGAGCCAGCTGGCACTGAGCAGGGGAACGTGGTTGCTGAAGTTTCAGTTGAACCATCAAAACTGAACAAGGTGAAGTCACTGCAGTGCCAGTTGATCCATGAAGCATTGTGGCAGGTGGGAAACCAGCTGAAGAGTCAGTAGAGAAACCTGCTTCTGTGGCTGAGCATTTTACTTAGGCATATGTGTTGTATATTTTTCTTTTAGCTGTAAAATCTGTGGTATTGTGGACTGGTCTGTTTACTCAAAAGGTGAGAGTCACTTTGAACTGTTACCTAGCCCTGTAGAATTCGGGAAGTAGAAGCTTTCAAGGTCCAGATTAGAAATGAATTTGCTTAATATGGAATTCCCTATTGTGGTCGTAGAGCTGATAGTTTTTCACTCTGTTAAAAGAGAACCTTTTTTTAATTGTTAGCTCTGTTCTTATTCCGTTTGAGGTTGGATGACATTTGTTAGTTGAGCAGAAAATCTGAAAGCTATAATAATTATTTTTGGATCTTTTTCAACTTTAAACATTTTGCTTTTGATTCTTTAAGGTGTTTGGCAATATCATTTTCTTTCTCTTCTCGGAAGTGAGTGGAATATAATAATTTCGTAAGAATATTTTTTTATTTTAAATTTTTATATAGATATTTGATAACTTTGAGAGAATATTAAAAGAAGAGGCATTAAAGACTTCTTCCAGAAGAAGATATCTTCTATTATTTTGGTGGAAGAAGTTTTATCTTTCTTTCATTTAATTATTTATTTTGTTTGGTATTCTTCTAGAATTGCTCCCTCCTCTCTTCGAGAAAGCCAAACACACCCTTAACAATTTGCGCAGAAAATGCTTTTGGCGGCTTTTCAATCAGATGTGCTTTTCCTCGGTTTAGTTTTGGTTGGTATGATTAATATTTTGAGCCGACTCATACCATGATTTGCATGAAATTCATTTATACTCCATTTTAACCGTCTTGAACTTAAAAAGGTTCATGTATGAAGAACATCAATCAACTACATAAATCAAGCATGGCAACTATTAAAAAAATCACGTTTTCTGCCGGAATGCATATCCAGCATTGCGCCAATAATTTAAAAGGCGTGTGTTTGTGTTGGAACCTGCTATGTGTCAGTGTACATACGCTGCGGCACAATGTCAAATTTCTGCAATCTGATTCTCACGTCAACAGGACTGTTACGCGCATCTTAAGAAACTCAACCACGCTTTTATAGCATCACTTGCTGCACAAAGCTATACATCTTTATCACAAGACAATAATTTACAAAGCACCAGCCTGAGACTAAGCTCGACATGACTTCAGGTGTAAGCATTGAATGACTGACTTAGCACATATTCATCATTATTGCCCCTTGTTAGAACATTCAAGTACACTTACAAGCACAATCATGCCATGGTATATACAGAAAAAAAAAGGTGCTCAGCAGGAAAAGGACTAATTAACAATTATAAACAGGCATATTAATACATAAAAAGGCAAACAGGCGTTGCCAATACTCACATATAATTAGTTTTTGCAAATAAGACTAACTTCTATACTCCTTCAAATGACACCACAGCTACTTTCTTACCTACAGGAGAAAATGTAAGAAAAAGATGCAAAGTGTAAGTCAAGCATCCAAGCAGAAGCAATCCAAAACAACCATTTTACATGAACATTGAAAATTATAGAGTCGAAATAGAATTGACCTGAATACAAAGCGGTTGCACCAACACACGACTGACATTAGTTTGGCATGTCTCCATTATGATACTACAGTAGAAAAATGAAATAAAGTAAGTCCAAACAGAAAAGAGAGCAAAAGAAAGATGTTTTTTTACAGCTAAGTTTAGTCATGCCTTCAGCCTGAAACAGGTGTTCTTATAAAAATCCAATGGGGGCAGGGAAAAAAATATATTAGGAGAACTGTGAAAATTGCAAAAGAAAGCTTCATGTCAAAACTTTAAAAGGTACGACCTAGGGCCCAGATTTTGAAATAGGGACGAAGAATACAAAGAAAAATACTACAGTCTACACTATTGTTCATGAAGAGACATCACAAAAGAAGGTCACATGAACATGACCATAAGCAGGGTCAGGTTCTAATTGAGGAGAACAAAATGCTAAAAGACTCTTAGTTGTTGATATGCAAGATGGGGAATACTCAGAAAAGAAGGATATATGTACCTGATGTTGCATAAAGTAGGTTCCCTGGGTGTAATTCCAAAGAGAAAAGTACTTCAATGACAAATATTTATCTAAATCTGCATTTGGGGCTGATGAATCCAGCAATCCCACTAAGAACAACATTCTTATACAGGAATAGGTATGCATGACAGAATAAAATTTTAAGGTTTTGGTACAAAGACAAATGGAAACCAAAATTAGGAGAAGTGTAACAGATACTTAGTAGTCCACCACAGACCAATACACCAAACATTTATGAACAATGCAAATACATAACCAGACAGAACGACAAAGTGATTATTTGCCCCCATGATATCATGCATTCTTTGTTATAACAAAGAAGTTTAAACAACAAAATACAAAGAGATCAAAGATTTATTTACCTGAGGTTGCATATAGGTCATTCCCTGGGGGTAACAAAATACAAAGAGATCAAAGATTTATTTACCTGAGGTCATTCCCTGATGATCTGACAGAAGATGAAAAAGTTAAGTCAGTTTACAAATTTACAAAAACAATACAAAGAAGTCTACAGGTATAAACAGAGAGAGAGAGAGAGAGATCAAACCCCTTGAGAACCAGAGCTCCCTTGCCCTACATCTTTCTTAGATCCCTCTCCACCTTTACCAGACACCTTACTGTCGCCCTATATTAATATTCCACTACAAATTTAGCACAAGTAGCAATGAAAATGATTCATTGTGATATATATAAACCTTCAGAAACTAATAGAAACAAGCTGGACTTCTACAAAACTCATCAACAGCATTATGGATCTAATTTATTGTGATATAAATAAAACCCAGCCCCTCAGTTTTAGCTAGCATTTTGGCACAGGCACGTAACTTTTAAAGATACTTCTCTGCAGGTCATCCAGAAGATCATGTGACACACAAACAGGAGAACAAATTTCAGTGAAGGTCCTGACTATAAATAGTGCAGTGGATGGTGCAAGTGCCACATAAAATGACAAAACAGAAGAATGTTCACATGAATATTGTACACCACCTTAGAGAAATAGGATTAAGCATTACCACAGGTCAGGTTCATTCTTACTTAACCATGGTAATTATCAATGTAGAAGAAAAGCAATAGATTAAGACAATTAAACTGATCTCGATGTCAACCCCTTGTATACTTGAATTAAAAATTATTGAAGAATTTTGAAGTTGGTTTCTACATCTCTGAAACGCATGAAAATATTGTACCAAAGTACAGAAAAAGTATCAATTACCTCCATCTATTAGAAGTTCCCCCGCCAAAGACATGTAAAGGAAAAAGAAGGAATCAATATTGAACAGATGAATTACAATTTACAAATTAATATAAGGATGAAAAACAGTTCACTGTATACATTAATGTACAATATTACCTCTCTGTACTTCTGCAAGTAGAGCTTAAGAGGCTCAATGTAATCCTCAAAGCCAAGAGTGGCCATGGCCCAGAGAAGATCGTCACCATTAATAGTCTTCCTCTTCTCTCTCTGGCATTTGTCACTAGCCCTGTAATCGAACAAAAATTCCATTCTGCTTGTTAATCAAAACCCACAGAACAACAATATTAGAGGTATACAGATTTCAGGTGGACAGATAGAGGAAATGTCACTCAGTCCTACAAAAAAAGAAAGCCTATGGAACTAAATTGATTTTATAATGATCAGTCTGCCTGTCTTGGAATTTCAAACAACAAACCTTCCAACCTCAACAATTTCACCTACCTCAACATCCATTCAGCCATCCCCAAATGCACACACTAATTCATAATTCATAAACAATTGTACAAGCATACCAAAAAGACGCTCACCAAAACATGCTTACAACACAAGCCTAATACGGACCAACAGACCGACAAACAGAAAACCTAAACAAAGTGTACATGGATAGATGGAGAGATAGAGAGACTTACTCGCTAGTGATAAAACTGATGAACTCGGAGACACACTCTTGAACAGTTTCTTTGGCATCTTTCGCGATCTTACCATTGGCTGGAATTGCCTTCTTCATGATCCTGCTAATATTTGCAATTGGCAAGAACCTGTCTTGCTCTCTGACCCCACTTCCTTTCGGGCTCCCATTATCACCACTGTCTCCACCACCACCTGAATGCTCCTGGACTGAATCTGCCATTTCACCTGCTTTTAACAGGGTCACTAGATTAGATTAGAAATTTGGTCTCTTCTCGCAATGCTTCTTTAAGATAGAAACACATCCATTTCCAAAGGTATCAAAGAAATAAGTAGATGGGTCTCAACTCTCAAGTCTTGGCAACCCATTTCTTCTCACAACCTTCTCATTATCAGTAAACCATATATTTTTCCCTTGCTTGGTGTCACATTACCTGGTACAATTTCTGATTTAACCTCAAATCAACATTGAAAGATCCATCAATTGTAAATTTGTTCCACCAATAGACTGATGAGGAATTTGTTTTTGAAAACAAAAAAAAAATATCCTTAATACCCTTTGCAAAGAAGAAATTCGTTCTTTGTTCCAAGAAATAAACACAGTTGAGTTCTCTGAGGTCAGCAGACAGCTCTAAGAGATTCCAAAACATCAATGAATAAGAATAAAATACGCCTTTTGAACACTATATTAAACTCCTAGTCTACTAGATTGAGGGCAAACCCTGGTTCGACAGACGACACTACCCTGAGTTTTCTTTTTCCAAAATAATACCAAATTATCCGATCCTCGTTGCCCATCCCTCGATTAATGAACCAAAAAAGAGCGCCACTGGAGCAATTTTTAGAATTTCCCATCCAAGAAAAACCCTAGATCGAGATAAAGTAAAAAAGAAAGACGAGGAGTAGAAGGGGGATTGTGTGCGCGAGAGAGATTTATACATACCTGACAAGAGGGGGAGAGTAGGAGAAATAGGAATGGAGGAATGCGGTTGGTTGGATTTCTAAAATTTGGGCGCGAGAGGAGAAGAGCGGTGGAGAGGGGTGAAAGGGAGAAATCGGACGATCGGGAGAGAAGGCGCTGCGGATGCGAATTGGGGGCGAGACCTTGCTTTATCTGCACCGTCCGTCTTGCGCTCAGCCCACCTCCCCTTGGCCCTTGGTTATATGCTCCTCTCGCCGCCCACGTGAGGACTTTTTACTTAAACAGCCTAATAATCAATGTTATCTACACAACCGGCCTTAGAACAAAGTTATTTTCACAAACGGCCTAAATAAGGGCGTGAGTTCAACTCACGCCCTTAAACCTCCATTTTGCCTGCCCGAACACTTCCCAAAGACACAAAGGACGTGAGTTCAACTCACGTCCTTTAGACGTTGATATGCTCTGGTTGTTACCTTTCAAAAACACCGAAAGTGAAAAAAAAATAATATAAATGCGATATGTGGATTTAAAGGGCGTAAGTTCAACTCACGTTTTTTGGGTCATTTTGCTTTTTTTTGTTTGGGCAGCGGACGGGCAGAGAAAATAGCGTTTTAAGGGCGTGAGTTCAACTCACGCCCTTTGTTAAGCCATTTGTGAAAATAAGTTTGCTTTTGTACCGTCTCTGTAGTTAAGATCTGATTTTGGGCGGATTAAGTAAAAAATCCCCACGTGAACCACCCCCCTCCGCTCTCCGTTTCTTTTACACTGGAGATGTCCTTCTCTCTCCTCGTATAGAACTATCTAAACAACTCAAGTTGGAATAACAGCAGATGAATTCTATTTGCGGTGAAGGTTAAAATTATTTTTTATCGGGTCTGAATCTGATATTGGTATCGGATTGTACATTTATGCTCTCTGCTTCTCGTTGAAACTACCAATTAGTGAATGAGACGCGTCAAACATGACTAATACATGAAAAGGGGGATTAAAATACTATGGGCTGCGTTTGCTCACATTTTATCTGCACGAATATCTTACACCATTTTTCAGAAAGGTACAGACAATCTAAAAAAGTGCAATATAATAATTTAAATATGTGTGCGCATTTGTCAGTTTTTTTTTTTTTAATAAACAGCTCCTGATCTCATCTACATGGATGATTTCATGTCAATACTTCTTTAGGATCAAAATAATTTTTTTAAAAATTGTGAATCATTTGTTTTTAAAAAAGTACGAAGAGCGAATTTCCATGTTCCGTCCTTCGTCTGCTCTGACCGAGAAATATTATGAATTTTGAAACTTTGATGGATACATAAAAATTTTAACTAAATTTAAATTGTCAAAATGTCATAAAGGATACTGATTTTGTACAAAACATATATAAAACACAGAAGTCAATTCAATACGTTTCATTCTTTATATTATCATTCAAATTTTCGAGAATCTTGTTTAAATATAATATGGTTATTTAAAAAATATATATTGTACAGTAGCAAGTAATCATTGCATCTCTAAAAGGACTTTTATTTCTATAAACCATTTAAAGGATCTTAATTTGTAACAGTTATTTGGTACAGTAACTCAACGCATAATTTTACATTAAAAACTTGCTAAGAAAGTGATGTATGGGAGCGGTTAGTAAACTTTATATTCTGATTATATTTAAAAAGATCGGTTTAGAGCATCCGCATTTCATTATCAAATTGATTGTCAAATTTTATTTAATAATTGTCATTTAAATTTCAGGGATGCAGAGACTAGACAAAACCAAACAATTGTGTAAATTTGACAATCCATTTGACAAGCCACGTCATCGAAGAAACAGAAAATTAATTATGACAGTGTCATTTTGACAATTTCATTCTATTTAGGATGACACTTTTAAAAGAGATTGTCAAATTTATAACGTGGTATAAAATTTTACTTTTGACAATCGTCATCAATATGGATGCTCTTATAAGTGTATAAATCTATCAATTTCAATATAAACAAACACAAGCAAAATTTTAGCACCAAGTTTATCAAATTTCAATTATTTGGACAATCAAATAATGCAGTTGATAATATATTATAAATTAGTGCTAAACTAAACAATATATAAACTCATAACCTAAGTTACATAGTATAAACCTAACTCTCTAATCTAATATATATACTATATAGCTAAATTTAACTACATATCTTAAATTTTTAATATAGTAAGTTAACTCAAATAATTGTATAACTCGACAAAATTGAATGTTCACGCGTGTATAGGGATATAATATATATATATATATATATATATAGAGAGAGAGAGAGAGAGAGAGACTATGGTGCTTTGCAAAACACAGAGGCGTTGTGTGTTTTGCGCTTTATTTTTAATTTCAAGTCAGAAATAATCGATCCGAATCGTTCAATCTAATCTTCATATCAAAATCTATTAGTAAATCAAATTATATATTTTTTAAATTTTTTTACTATTTTTTCTGGTGAGGAGAAATTGACTTAATTTGAGAATTTTGATTCATCAAAAAATGACGGTTTCCCCCTATTCAAAAAAAATAGCAAATGAATTTCAAAAAATATATAATTTAGTTTACTAATAGATTTTGATATCGAGATTAGATTGAGTGGTTTGGATCGATCATTTCTGACTTAAAATTAATAATAAAGTACAAAACACACAACGCTCTTGTGTTTTGCAAAGCACCATAGCCTAATTCTATATATATAATATATATATGTGAAGCTAAATTTATTTAATATAAGCTTAGTGGTCAATAATTGATATCTGGATTTTTAAGTACGACAACACCAATTATTATTCTTTTTTGCCGGATCCATTTCTCTACAATTGACAATGTTTTTTTTGTCGATCTCAGTTTTTTAATCCTTTAGAACAATCTCATTAGTCTGACAGGTTTAATAATTTTAATCTATTTTATGAACACATCTATAACTTGGAACTAAAAATCAAAAGAAATTTTCAAGTATCAAAACAAACAAACGAACAAATTGAACCCAATATGTTAAATATATGTGTGTCGCATTCATTGAGAGCGCGTACGTCCAACAAACTGCATTTAATCATCTATTTTAATATTTAGTTAGCTATTTTAACATCATTTACTATTCCAATACACGAGATCAAAATGGTTTGTGAACACGCCCAAACATTTTATTTCAAATTGCAGTGCTCAAGTTGGAATAGTAAAAACATTTTACTGACAAATTATGACAATCAACACTCGATGTGATTGGATCGATGAACAAGAAATTAGTAGCAGTTTAAGTTAAGCATGTCCAGTGCATGGTACGGTTGTAAGAAACCTGTTTTTCTTTTATAATACATCAAATTGGCAGCCACCAATTTTTGAAAAAAAGAAGTCGAGTAGTTAGCCTTGGACAAACTTTTTAAAAGAGAATATTATAACAATCAGAGACTCGGTGAAAATCACTGAAAAGTGACTAGACTAGGCTAGATGTCTAGAAGTAGAACATTCCAGGCGAACAATGATGGAACACAGCGAATGAACATGCCCGTTGTGCTTCAATGAAACTGGCGTAAAATAAATAGATAATCATAGTTTGCATGACTGTTAGATATTATAAATCTACTTCAACCAATTATGTGCCTCCAAACAGTCCACCCTTGTTCCTTTTTCACTCTGACCGTCCATACAACCTATTTTATTTTAGTGGCTCTTTTATAGATCTTCAAAATTCTGAGCCAAGTGGCAAATGAGCGGTAGTGGTTGGGTCGGTCATATCATAACACATACCTATGGAGCTTTTGCGATTCTTTTCTTTTATTTTCAACCGGATCAATTATGAAAGCTGTTGATTTAATAATAATAATAATATTTTTATGCATCAAAATTTAAATTTAAATTTAGACTTTTTCACATACGTTCAGATTAAATTGAGTTGTTCAGATTTTTCTGTGGAAATTTTTGCACAGAAAAATTTTCGTAAAGAATACACGTCTCAATCATATCGTCATGATTTATATGCAGATCTAGAAAGAGCCGGCTGAAGGGTAAATATCACTTTTTTTATTTATTTAATTTTGTAGAAATTTATTGTAGTATATGTTAATATTACATTTGTATTTTTATTTTTTTAATGTAGTAGAAGTCTACTATTAATTTTCATTAAATCAAAATAAAAAAAAAGTATAAATTAGAAGGAAGATAAAGAGAGAAAAAAAAAGATGAGAAGAACCCGCGAAGTACAAGCATATACCCTTACAAATGAAAAATAAAAAGGAAAAGAAAAAGTCTCCTTGCACCATTCAAGCTCGCCATGAGAGTTTGAATGCTTGTGAGGAGCCGACGCAGACGAGGTTGCAGCGAAGTAAGCCAAAGTAGGCATGAACCTGACCATAGATAATTTTGACACTAGCCGGCGATGCTCAACCATCGTTACGGAAGGAAAGGAGGTGCAACCCACTCAACCGGAAAGAGAAACATAAAAGAGAAAAGGTATTATCGAGTCTTGGCTGATGACGGTGCTCTCCTGCAGTCCTTTGGTGGGTGTACACTATTAAGAGTGGGCAAGGGATGGTGTACCATAGAGGAGTCGACAAGGGTGAAGGAGAGCATGAAACCCGAGATTGGTGGCGATGAACTCTAAATCCAGTGGCGGCGATAAGAAACTCTAGATCTGATGGTGACGGTGACCCGAGGGTGGTAGTGGAGGTGATCGATGAGAGGGAGAGCATAATAGGTATCGCCTATATATATGTAATCATTCTACCATATGGATTATGGAATAAGAAATTAGTTAATTTCATTCTCAACTCTCTTGATTTCGCCTTGTAAAAACCTTATTGTTATCAGAAGCTTCTCCAATTCAGCTGGTTCTTGTCAATTTTCTTGAAATTCCCTTCGCTAATCACTCTCTCACAAATCTTGAGCGTGACTAGTGTATTAAAATCGGGACGGGTCAACGGGTTACGGCGGGGCGGGTTAGCACGGGTCCAATTCGGGGGTTTGGCGCGACCGTCCTAGACCCGTCGGGTTGGACGGGTCGGCGGGTCGGGACGGGCGGGTCCAACGCCGAGGCGGGTCGGGACAGTGGGACGGGTCGGCGGGTCAAAAATTTTTTTTTTTTTTATTCTGAAAAATCCAAATAAATTCTAACAAATTCCGGAAAATTCAAAAATAAACACTAAAAATATTAAAAAAAATAAAAACTTATATTCTTGACCAATAAATTTTATTTTATTTATTTTGTCTTTTTTTCAAAATTCAAAAATAATCAAATAAATTATAAAATTATAAAAACCGAAAATAATTATTGAAAAATTAAATGATATGACTTAAAATAAATTGAAATAAAATTTTAAATGATATATAAAAATTATTTTATTTTGTTGTCATTTTTTTCAAAGTTCGAAAATAATCAACAAAAATTGAAATAAATTATAAAAAATCGAAAATAATTATTGAAAAATTAAATAAAATCTTAAATGATATGACTTAAAATAATTGAAATAAAATTTTAAATGATATAATAAAATTATTTTATTTTTTTGTCATTTTTTTTCAAAGTTCAAAAATAATCAAATAAAATTAAATAAATTTTAGAAAATCAAAAATAATTATAAATAAAGTTACCCTCCTCCTTTATTCCGGGCTTGGGACCGGCTATGTAATACATAGGCGGAGTTCTAACTTTTTATTCGTTAGTAAAGTTTATTGAAAAAAATCAATTAAGGATTGTAAATGCTAGAAAAAATTTAAAAATAGGGGAAAAATATAAAATATAAGTGTTTAAAAATACCATCTAAATATTCGAGTTCATATACCATAGCTCATTTTCGGGCATACCATCTGAGTCTCCATCTGCTTCAGTCATAAATTCACCGGATGATTGTTCTACGGGTGCATGTTGATTACGTTGTTCTGCATCAAACCAATCTTTCAAGCATACGAGTCGTTCGAATGTCTTTGCACCCAATCTGCTGCGTTTATCTGTTAGTATCCTGTTTGCTAAACTAAAACAGGATTCGGAAGGAGACGGTTGACACGGGCACGACAAATATATCACGTGTCATCATGGCGAGAGTTGGATATGCATTTTCATTCCTCTTCCAATAGCAGAGGATGTCAATACGAGTCGGGTTCCATACTTCCTAAACAATAGCTAACTAATTCATTCATATTAGTTTGCATTTGTGAGTCGTCATCTTCCTCGAAGTCTCGCAATAATGCGGGCCAGACTATTGCTCTAACATATTTAAAAAAAAATATTAGTCTCATAATATTATAATAATATAATGAGTTTGAATATTGTAAATATGTTAGAATTTAGTACCTAATATTATGAGGATTCGAAGAAGATGGATGATTCGTTTGGTTTGAATGAAGTTGGGTGTTGTATAGGTTAAACATTTCTTCCAATGCGGATGTCACACGTTGTTCCTCCCCGATATGTGGTAAATTTAGATTCTTCTTATACCGTTCAAGCAATCTTATAGTATACTTCTTCTTGAATGAAGGATGGAGACAGGTTTGCAAGAATTATAACGAGAGGAACTTCATCCCAATATTTTAGGAATTTCTCTCTCATGGCTTCTATAATTGGTGACGAGGTGAGTCACCGTGCACGTCCTCACGCGATTCGACGAAGATCTATATTCTCAAAATCATGGTACACCTTGAAAAAAATAAAATAAACTAGTAATGAAATAACTTAAAATTTGTAACGAAATAAATACAAGACGAAAAAAAACAAACCTTGGATATCAAATAGAGATGTTGAAGCAATTGATGAGCGGATGGTATGTACGAGCATGATAGTTGGACGGTTGCGTTGAAAAAAACTTCTAAAAATGTGTGAAGTTGTTCGAGTTGATCCCATTCTTCCATGGAGCATAATAAGGGTAATCCCTCGGGTGAATTACGTAGGATCTCACTTATAGCATGTTTGTATGGAAGGACACGGTATATCATTCTATATGTTGAATTCCAACGTGTATCTATGTCCCACGGTACTCTTAACTTGCTCAAATTTAATCGTCCACACAAGGCATGAAAATCTTGTTTTCTTATATTGTTAGAATAAATATGATAAAGACCATCTTTAAATTTACAAATTAAATTATTGACGGAAGTTGTCTTCAAACCCGCCTTAACAGTTAAACTAAGAATATGACATGTACATTTTTGGTGAAACATTCTACCATCCAAAATTGGGTTTAGTGCACGTGTAAAATAATCAATAAATTTAATATTGTTGCTTGCATTATCAAAAGAAATTGAAAATATTTTGTTCTCTAAATCTCTTTTCAAATTATACTTATGCAATACATTTATAATGGCTTGATAAATAATTTGTGCGGTGTGCGGATAATTCATGGTTCGAAAACTTAATACTTTTTTTTGTAAAATCCAATCATGATCAATATAATGGGCGGTAACACAACTATAACTAAGACCATGTTTACCGACGGTCCATATATCAGATGTAATTGATATTTTATTTGTTGCAACTGCAAATATGGCCAATAATTTACTTTTTCGTTCAACATATTATTTTTTTAACTCAGATACCATTTTGTTATGATGAAACCTTTTGTATAATGGTTGACCACAACCTCTAATTACCAATCGAGCAAAATCGGTACAATATGCCATACTTATTGGTTGTTCTTTTTTTGCTATGTATCGAGCAAACTCATTTAACATTTTTTTTTCGTCATATTTGACAAGAGTTCTAGTACCGTCTGAGTTCAAACAACTTTGTACCATACGGGTATCGGGTCTTTCTTGGGGTTCTTCATTTTTTGCTATATGTTTATCGGCATATTTTTTAAATTGACTTAAACCATTTTTTATTACATAATTGTACGAAGTTTTGCAATTACTTACCTTACATCATGCATTGATTAGAACACCGTCGGAACCTAAAGTTTGTTCATAATAGCGCCACCAAGGTGCATCATAAGTTGGGGGAGCTCTCTTCCTTCTCTTGTCAGCTCCGGATTCGATCGGGGATTCCGGGACGCTTGAGTCGGGTGTTGGTGTGGAACATCCCGCACTCGTTGGATGTAACGGTGGAAGTCCACCACTAATTGTTGCATCGGTATTATATTGGGAACTTGACGGATATTGAGAACTTGACGGAAATGAGGTCGAACCTTGTCCGGCACTAAAGGAAGTGATTTGCGGGTTGTAATTAGGATCAACATGTGGTTGTGATGGATAATATTGTTGTGATGGAATTTGTTGATAATAAGGATGCAGAGGGTTAGGATTTTGTTGATAGTATGGGTTCGGAGGGTTAGAACGTGGCATTTCTTCACCAAAAATTTCAACGCTCAATCGATGTGTCATTTCTTCGGCTTGAGAGGGATTGGGAGATGACATTTGATATTGCTAAAAAAATATTAAAAAAAATATAATGAATGCTAAATTGACAAAAAATAATGATAAAAAACAATGTAACAAAAAAAAGAATATAATAGAAAAATAATGATAAATAAATAATGTAACAAAAAATAAAGAATATAACAAAAAAAATTAATTAAAATAAACTAATGATAAAAAAATTAAAGAATGTAAATATTTATTTAAAAAACTTAATCATTAAATAATGTTTTATAAAAAATAACTAATTATTATAAATTAAAAATATAAGTAATTACAAAAAAATAAAGAATGTAATAAAAACGAATTAAAAGAAACGAATGACAAAAAAAGAGTGCAAATATTTATTTAAAAAACTAATTACTAAAAAATATAAACTAATTATAAATTACTAATTATAAAATATAATATATACTAATAAGTAATAACTAACCTTTTTTTTGTCGGAATCGAAAGATTGTCGAAAGCCCGAAACTTTAAGACGAATTAACGATAAATAATATAACGAATTGCTAAATTGACAATAATAACTAAATAACACTAATATAAATATTTTTAATTTTTTTTCTGGATAATGTAACAAAATTACTATAATAATATAATTAGAGAATTGCTAATATCAAAAGATTAACGAATTAACGAGAGAGAGTTTGGTTTGGAGAATTGAGAAGAGAGATAGAGTGAAGTTGTTTGTGTGAGGATATGAGATGAAATGGGGTGGTATTTATAGGAAAAAATTTGAATTATGATTTTTTATTTTTTTCCGATTTTTTTCAATTTTTTTTTGAATTTTTTTGAATTTTTTTGAATTTTTTTGAATAACAGCGGGTTTAACGGGTTGGACGGGTCGGGTTGGACGGGTAAAGTGGGTCGGGTCGGACGGGTTTGATTCCCGGGTTTCCGGTATCTTTCTTCTTCCAATCATGACTTGACCGACTAGAAATAATAGCTCGTCTGATAAATCTTCTCAATCTGTCTCCGCTATGGAACAACAAGATAGTAGCCTTAACAATGTGGTTCAAGACATTGCCACTCGCATCACCAATCAGGAAGCCCGTTTTGAAGACCACATGTCGCAATTTTCTGAATCTCAATTCGAAAGCTCTCACTCTAGATTAGAAGAAGTCTCTTGGACTTTATTATCGTTGTGGGGATAATTTTTTTCCTGATCGTCGCTATAAAACTAAAGATATTCTTGTCCTAGAAGAAGATGAGGTATTATCAAATCCTGATAATTCACAACATGTGAATTTTGATTCTCAACAAACTTACCTTTCGAAGGATAATCAGGTTGTAATTACTATGTGTGCTGCTCATCAACCCACTAATCATCGCACCTTTAATTTTTAAAGTCAAATTAGGCATCTTGACATTCTTGCCATGGTTAATAATGGCAGCACTCACTCCTTCCTAAATTCATATGTTGCTACTACTCTCTCTTTACCTACTGCTTTCTCTAATACTTGGACCATCATCACTATTAGTGGTGATAAGCTTTCGATTAACACAATTTGTGCCCGGTAAGAATTTTTTCTATCACATCATAAATTCACAGGTGATCTTTGACTCTTGTAAGTGTCTAGCATGATCTTCTCCTAGAAATGGACTGGCTACACACCTATAGCCCAATTGAGATGGACTGCAAATTAAGGCACCTTGTTATTACGGGAAACTCTCAAAAAGTTCAATTGCTTGCTTATTCACCTCAGTCTACCATTTACCCGTGTGACCAGATCTACAGTGTTTCCAAAGATTTGCTACAGGGCCACACATTCTACATTGCTCATCTCTCTTACCTTGAGAACTTTTCTCTTCCTACTTAGATAGTCAACCATCAGGTACAGCTCCTTAAGAATTTTTAGGACCTATTTCAAGAACCTATTCATTTACTACCTCAAAGGTCCATTGATCATCAAATTATCTTAAAACCTATTGTAAACCCATTAATTTACGACCCTATCGGTTTTTTATTTTCAAAAAGTTGAAATTGAGAAGATTTTGGATGATCTGTTAAAAAATAAATTCATCCAACCTTTCACTAGTTCATTTGCTTCCTCAATTTTATTAGTCAAAAAGAAAGATGGCATGTGACGTATGTGTATTGACTATTTTAAACTTAATGACAATACCGTTAAGAACAAGTTTTCAATTCCAATCATTGATGATTTATTGGACGAACTAAAATATACCAAAATCTTCTTCAAAATTGATTTACGTTCGGATTACCATCAAATTTGAATGCACCCTCAAGCTATTTCTTTAATAGCGTCTTTCGTACACATGAGCGGCTATATGAATTTACGGTAATACCTTTTGGATAAATTAATGCTCCCGCCACCTTTCAAACCTTGATGAACTCCATTTTTAAACCTTTTCTTCGCAAATTCATTCTTGTGTTTTTTATGACATTTTTATTTATAGTATGGATTTTCTAACCACTTGGATCATTTGACAAAAACACTATAACTTCTCAAAGATAACCACTTGTATGCCAAATTATCCAAGTTTGCTTTTGCTACTAACCAAATTGAATATCTTAGACATGTGATCAATTCAGATGGAGTTTCTACTGACCCCAACAAGATTACTGCCATGGTGAATTGGCCTATTCCTAAAATTGTTAAAGCATTGCGTGGTTTTCTTGGGTTGACTGGTTAGTATCGCACATTTATTAAAAAATATGGTGTTATTAGTAAGCCACTCTCCAATCTCCTCAAGAAGGATTTCTTCCATTGAAATTCGGATGCTCACAAGGCTTTTGATGATTTTAAAGTTGTAATGGTTAATGCGCTTGTTTTGGCACCATCTGTTAGTTTGTAATAATCTTGAACTCAATAATACGATAAATTTGTTATATAATGCTTTGTTCATGAATTGGATATTTAAACGATATTTTATTTCCTTGAGTATTATTGAATTTATGAATCATTCCGAGTTCATGACTGGAATTGTGAAACTTCATAATGTAGAATATACTCTTAAAAGTCACTAACCAAGGTAATTAACAGGAACACTAATTAACCGCTATCAGGTTAGTATGTGGATTAAATGATAGTCAAATTTTACATACCATAGACAAAGAGTTGTCATTTTAATCACATAGATAGATGTTCTAGGAACATCGTATTTGACAGACTCCGAATAAAACATTAAATGGAATTGTGTTCGTGTCATTAATGTTTTTGTTCAGTGTTAAATTCTAAGTATGAGGTATTTATCTTTCCTACATAAGATATGTATGTGTGTGATTTCTGTCAAACGTTATCCGTAAAATGTGGCTATAAAGGTAGCTCTTCGGTATACATAACTTATGCGGAGGAAGAGATGGTTTGTCAAAAGTACTATTGTCCCTCGTATTTCTATATGAGTTATAGCATTACTGGGCCCCTTGATAGAGTAAGATTATCTGCTAGCAGTATAATTACAAGAGTAATTATATTTGATAATTTACTCAGGATCAAGAAAATATTAAATTTGCAAGGATGACACATACCCCACCTTGAAACTGATCTGATAGCTATGAAACAAAAGAATTAAACACAAGTAAATAGTTTACTGGATCATGATATTGTACAGTACATTATCATCTATGTAATTGGATGGTCATAGTACATTATGCCAGATGTCTCCTATGATTATAGAAGTTAAACGGTTTTAACTCTATTTATCAACATAACACGTCATGTCGGTCACACCGTATAGGAGTTAATCGGAAAATATTATTGATTAATTATAAATTATTTATAATTAATAATAAGATGATTATAATTAATTATATATGATATAATTATATTTGTCATAGAGATGACAAGAAGCAAAATCGATTGAATTTATAACGTGTTGGACACGTCGTATAAATTCGCTGAAACAACAATTGGGAAAAATATAATTGTACATGACAATTATATATATTTGATTTGGATTTAAAATGTTAATTATGGATTTGAATTATAGGCCAAAAACTCATTTATAATTAAATCCTTAATTAATAATTAAAAGCCCAAAAAACCCAAAATTGAAAAAGCCCAAAATCCGAAAAGCCCAAAAAGACCCATGAAAAGCCCATGCCGACCTCAAAAGGGTATTTTAATAATTTGGCCAAAAGCCCAAGGGTATTTTAATAATTTGGCCAAAAGCCCAAGGGTATTTCGATAATTTGGCCAAAAGCCCAATGACATTTTGGTAAATTAGATGAACTTTAAGGGTATTTTGGTTTTTTCACTTTGAAACATCCCTACTATTCATGAGGGCATTTTGGTAATTTGGTAATTCCATATTTTCTATAAATAGAAGGGTGGGGTGAGAGAGAAAGCTGCACCAAATCAGTTCTACTTTCTCTCTCTTAGTATACGGTTATTTTAGTATACGTTTATTTCATAATTCACAGGACCGGTGAATAGTGTTTTTACGAAAGTTGCGATATTTCTGCACATTTGTGAAACAGAATAACTACGAGTCATGAATAATACTATTTCATTTTTTTCTCGGTGAATAGTATTTTTGCGAGAAACCGCGGTTTACGATATTTCTGGCAAAAGAAATAAGCCGCTCTCTGGTCAGTCCTGGTGGATAACCTACAGAGGTATCAGACGTTTGGTGCTCCGAGACAAGTCGATTTTCATTCCAATTGAAATTTAGAAACGATGTATAACATCTTATATTAATCTATTTAATTGTTAAGTAGATTAATGTTTTAGAAATCAATCATGGAGTAGATCAATAAAGGTTTAAAGAGGTGTGTATCGCTCGGTAATCATCCGACATACCACTTTAACCCTAAGCTTAAGTTAGAAGCAAAATAATATTTTATCGTCTTTTGTAAAGGATTAAATGTCTGTATCTCTCGGTAATTATCCGACATACTTTAATCCCTAACTTAAGTAGAAGTAATTTTTTTGTTCTACGATCTTTTCGCAGCTTGAGCATTAACGGAATTTGGACATTCCAAAACCCAACACTATCTGATTTCTCTAAGTCTTTTATTATTGAAACTGTTACATCACAATTTGGTATCGGTGCTGTCTTTATGCAAGATCATCGTTCCATTGCTTTTATTAGTCAAAAGTTAAGACTAAAAATTAGGGGCTATCAACTTACGAAAAAGAATTTTTAGCCCTTATTACCGTGAAAATATTATTTAATTGGTAGCCCATTCACTATCCGAACTGATCAAATAAGTTTGAAATATTTACTTGAGTAGAAAATCCATACCACTCTTCAGCATCGAGGTTTAAGTAAATTACTCGGTTTTGATTATACTAATCAATACAAAAAAGAGATAAAAAATACAATAGTTGAAGCATTATCCCGTAGGAAAGGCATTATGATCAATTATTTCATTTAAATGCTACTCGTCACTCTTTCTCTGAGCTTATACCTCAATGGGTAGCTAATATCAAGTCCAGTTATGTAGGTGATCCCTAATTGATGAGTCGTTGTACAAACTTCACACTCTCCTCTTTAACTCATCAACTCATCAACTAACTATGCATCAGTGTGTTCTTCGCCTTAAATGTTGTATCTATGTAGGTTGTGTTGGTATTTTACGGCAAATACTACTGAAGAACTCCACGACTCCTCTATAGGGGGGCATTTAGGCTCAATTATTACCTATCATCGTATTAAACAACTCTTCTACTAGCCCAAATTAAAAGATGATGTTCTTCATTATGTCAAGACTTGTACTATTTGTCAAATGTCCAACCAGAACATGTTTCTTCCCCAGACCTACTACAACCTCCCCCATTCCTTTTGAAGCTTGGTCTAGTATAGGATTAGTTTTTATTACAAGTCTGCCTAAGTCGGAGGACAATGAGGTTATAATAGTTGTTGTTGACCGTTTAACTAAATACGCCCATTTTATTACTTTATCCCACCCCTATTTCGCTATAATTATCGCACATGCCTTTATTGATCACATTTATAAACTTCATGGACTTCCATCTTCTATTATTTTTATCGAGATCCAATTTTTACAAGTAGATTTTGGAAAGAGCTTATGACTCGATTTGGCATCCAACTGAGTATAAGCACTGTCTATCACCCACAAATCGGATGGACAAACGGAGCGAGTCAATCAATGTTTAGAAACATACCTTCACATCATGTTGCTCGAACAACCCAAGTGTTGGACCCGTTGGCTTCCACTAGCACAATGGTGGTATAATTCAAATTTTCACTCTTCTCTTCAATTATCCTCTTTTCAGGCCCTTTATGGTTATCCACCATCCAATTTATCACTGGGACACCCATCTCAGAGCAACATAGAGGTGTCAACTAATGTCAACTAATGAGAAGACAAAGATTTAGGGCTTCTCCATTTGTACTCTCTCTCTTTCACACACAAAGTCACTCTGTATATCTTGCTCTGTTATGTGGGTACTGAATGTTTATATAAAGGGAAGGGGGGAATTTAATTAGCTTGTAGAGGGAACTAGAGAGGGCAAAAAAGAGAAGGAATAATCAACATGAATTCTGAGATCATTGAAAATTAAGTTTGGAACAAGAATAACTCAGACAAGTAATTAACATTATGTAATAAGAATTTTTTTATCAACCGACTAAGCAACGCCTAATCAGCCCCTCACTCAAGGATTGTCATAGAGCTCTCACCCAACTTAAAGCAAATCTTCTACGCGCACAAGATCGCATGAAGAAATATGCATTATCCTATCATACTGAACGATCATTCAGTACCGGTGATTGGATCTACTTGCGCTTGCAACCTTATAGACATATTACTATTGCACACTCAAAGAATCCCAAACTCAGTCCTCGATTTTATGGCCCATTCGAGATTGAACAGCACAATGGCATAGTTGTGTATCACTTTCGCCTCCCTGTTGGTTTCGAGATTCACCTGGTCTTTCAGGTCTCACAACTCAAACAACACCTCAGTCGTGATCAAAATGTCTCTCCACATCTCCCAATCACTTCTCCAGAAGGCCAATTACAGATCTACTCACACCAGATTTAGGAGCGTCGCGCGATCAAACGACACAATGTAGTGGTTCCCCAAATTCTCATTTTTTGGACTAATTTACCATCAGAGGATGCTTCTTGGGAGGATTGTGATGCTATCGCCGAGCGTTTTCCTCAGTTTATTCTTGAGGACAAGAAGAATTTTAAGGAAGGAGGAGTGTTAAGAGGGCGCGCTCCATTTAATTGAAACTTCGGTCAGAAGGGCAATAACGAACGGTCTAGGATTTAAAACAAACATAACACTGACAGAGGACCCCACAGTGCCCAACTGATTTAAATCTTCTGACCGTTCACTTCTTTCAATTCTCTCTTCCATCCGATACCGCAGATGCTGACATGGCGCCTCACTAGTTAATTAAATCTATTTCTTGATTAAATTAGCTAGAATTTTTGTAATAGGTATCACCTATATATATGTAATCATTCTACCATATCGATTATGGAATAAGAAAATAGAAAATAGTTAATTTCATTCTCAATTCTCATATTTCGCCTTGTAAAAACCTTATTGTTATCAGAAGCTTCTCCAATTCAGCTGGTTCTTGTCAATTTTCTTGAAATTCTCTTTGCTAATCACTCTCTCGCAAGTCTTGAGCGTGACAGAAAATCCTAGTTTACGGAGTGTGGCGGTAGGAAACCCTGTTGCTTGTACTTCGAACCCATCACTGCTGGAGAGAAAGAGGTGATCAGAGGAGGGAGGTCGGCGGCTCCTCCATCTAGGGTTTCTCTTTTTAATCGCCTTGCTTTCGCCTGATAATTTTGCTCTTTCGCTGGAGAGAGAGCGTCCCAAAAGTCTTTTCGTTCCAAGATAAACCCATTTGTATTTTTATTAAAAAAATCGTATTTGAACTCTATAAAATATATAAATCGTTTCACTATTGGACTCCATAATTTTGATGCAATTATCTTATTAATATCAATATTTAATATGATCTTGATCCTAATAAAAATTTCCTGGCTTCAGACTTCCAGCATGTTCAGCACCTTAGGAATTAAGTCTTGGACAATAAATTGGAATTTCCAACTCAGGGGAAAAACAATTAAGTCTGGCTGAATTATTTTTTTCTCAAGAGAATGAATTGTTTGGTGTGTTGAGTTGAGAAAACCAACCCATCCAATCCCACTTGAGTCCAAATGCGCACCGAATTACTAGGCAAAAGTTCCCAATGCGATCCATTGATTCCCAAGGTGTAGAACACCCCCTTAAGGTTTTCAACTTTCAAGAGCCACAAAGTCTGATGATCTCGAACACCCCCTTCTTGTTATACTTTTATTTGGGTCAGCTTCAGTAAACATTCTAAGGAATCGCTTATTAGTTACAGTCGTTATTAATTCTCGAGGAACAACATAACTTAGAGATAACTCCACGAATACCATCAATTTAGAGAAGAAAGAGCTGCCGAGACTGGTTCGTTACATTTCCAAAATGCACTTTCTATCATAAAAACCTTAATAAATAGCAAAGTATCTTTCATCAGCCAGCCATATACAAAAGCAACAAAACAACATGTCACCCTATAAATGCTAGTGCTAAAAGCCTAAAAGAGTTTTGACTTAGGCCATGAAGACATTCGTACAAACTTTTTCTTCTTTTTTCTTTATAGATACTAACCAACCAACCAACCCTATACTAGATAATACTAAGTTATATTTACAGGTCAAGATAGAACCTCCTGCTGCTTTTACCAATCAGCTCCATTATCTGACACAAATTCACACTTACAACTTCTCACCAGAGACTGAGGGAGCAAGAAGTGAGGGGACGCTGGATGGCTGGAAACACCCATCAAGAGAGGTGGAAGGAGCCTTGTCCCTCCGTAATTGCATATAACAGTCTCTGTCTCATCTTTTCCTGCATCACCATCAACATCATCTTAAAATCAAAAGTCTTTCATTTCTGGCAATACTTTAAAGTCTAGATGACTATGTCACAGCTGAAAGGTTTCCTAAAGTTTAAAACAATGATGGAATCACCAATAACAAAGATTCATTATGTCACCACATAAATATTTGCACTGGGTTCTATTAACTTAACAATGATTACAACAAAAAAATAATTCCTAATTGAAATCTGGCTGTAATTTTTTCTGTTCACCAAATGACTTGAAACTTACGGCGGTCTATGATTAGTGGATTTCGTTGAAGTATCAAATAGCATTCAAATTGCAGAAGTTTAATAGACAATTAATCTATAAGGTCATCAACATGTCTATGAACTTTTTTCTATTTTTGAAAACTATTTTACTAATCTATAAGGTCATCAACATGTCTATAAACTTTTTTTCTATATAGATGTTATATATAGTAAGCATAAATATAGTTGCCTCATCTTACAAGAGATGGTGGGGGTAACAACTGTGGTTCACTAGCAGAAAAGGTTTGTACAAAAGAATATATTATGTGAAAAATGCTCTGGCATCCCCAGGAAAAAGACCGATCAGGAGAACACTGAAGATAAAAATGGGAAATAAAAAATAACCTTGCTGGAGTAAGGAGGTAACTTGAGATAATTAGCACAGGTCATCACACTTGGCAATACCATGTCAGTATCAGTAACACTATGCTGTTGTACCAAGAAAAAGGAAAAACAAAAATCATTCACTTCTTTTCAAAGAAACTCAAAGGTGGTTTCTTAAATGACCATAAACTAAAACTAACCTTACGAACTACAGTTAACTTGGGGTTGAGGGAAGCTAGGCCTCCAGAAGGGAGACGAGGTGAGCCAGTAACAAATTGTAAGAAAGCTCTACGCTGAGCAGATTCAAGCTCTTGCAAAATTTCTATTAGCTGCATTGTTAGATACAAATGGATAAAAGCATGAATACCAAGATAAAGCATAATTTATGTTTTCAAAGACTGCAAGCAATCTCAACCAAAGAAATCCGCTTTCAAAATAAAATTCTCTATGCTCGTATGGTGGGTGGATACCTAGCCTAGTGGAGAATTAAGAAAGCACTATCGCTTGCTCACAAGCAAAAATATATGAACACTTATTTTCAATTCAGTACCTGGATTTGATGACTTGTACAGTTGTATAAATATCAACCATTCCAACAGTCAAATGTTGAATCTCGTTAATGAAAATAAGAAAACATTATTTGAAATGTGTCAACTTTTATATAAGTAGAAAGAGTTTTATGAGAAACACAAATAATCTTGTTTCTCAAAATAACTACTGTTTTTTTTTTTTTTGAAGTTGGTGCATTTTCTTGTTTACATAATAACCCATTAGATAGCTAACCAGCACACAAGTATTCCAATTTGCATGCAGGTTCATATGCATTCACCTGAATGCATTTAAAGCAAAGAAGTGAAAGCACGTACGTTAATAACAGCAGGACTATTAGCCGTGTAACCATGGTCAAATTTGATATTATCCACTAGCTCAGCAAACTGTCAAACAAATAAAAGTAGCATAATGTAAGTAGCCAAATAGAAGATTAATGGTCAAAACAAAAAAGAAGAACGGTAGCAGAAGGATTATGAATGCTTACACTCCAAGTGACATTCTCGCCACAAAGTACAGTATCTAACTCATCTTCTGTAAAAACCTTGAGAGCGGACAATGAGAAAACCTGAAGACAAATTACAATTAATCCATTCATTGATTATGCTGGTAACCAAAAAACCACCCAGTATGACAATTATTAAATATCTAAACACTAGAAGAAGGAAATCAAAATATCAGGTTTTATTAGATGAACCTGATTAAATCCACATTTGAAAGCTTCTAGTTGTCTGCAGATTCCTGCTGTTGCCGTTGCTTCTACAACCATCTTGATATACTCCTCCAGATTGTCAGTATTCACCTGAAAAATCAATGCAAAATATAGCATGTTGTGAAGAGCGAATAACAGTACAAGTTAAATACAAGAGGTCAAAAGAAATGCCAAGCAATGAAAATAATTACAAATTCAGAATTGTTCTGATCTGAAAGAAGATATTCAGCATATCCAGGAAGAGAAAAGTCCAGGCCCAACTCTTCGATCTTGGTGCCATGATAGTCCAAATTGGATGTAGATGCATGATTTCCTACTGAATCGGATTGTAAACTTTCTCTCTTTTCGACAAGGGCTTGAAACTCCAAGAGAGTTCTCCCCAGCTCAGGGTCAAAAGAAAGGATGTCATATATACTGAGCTCCTGGGAAATATTAAATGAGGTATGATAAATATATGAGGATGTCTTATGTCAAACAAGAGGATGTCATATGTCAAATAGAAGGATGTCAAATCAATGTGGTTGCATGAGGAATATATGCCCAACATCACAATATGTTCAAACAAATTAGTTTATTTTTGGCCACATAAAAGTCAAATGGAGAAGAATGTTCAAATAGAATAATCTCTTGTTCTCATTTTTTTAGATTTAAGCACAAACAAGCAAAAAATGGTCACCAAGTCTGAAGTTGCACTTTCACCAAGGACCTTTGCCAAGAAATGTTAGATCCCAGATGTATACAATCTAAATACCTACTCTGTAGAAATAAGGTGATTCATTTCTTATCCCTTCCAAATCTCCCCAAGTAGTAATGTGGAGCCACAAAAAGAAACAAATACCTGACCAAGAATAGCTCTATAGAAGGCTCTAGAGAGTGGTATATCAACAATTCTCCCATCTTTGATAGCTTTTGCCATAACCTGACCCAGAAGTACAAACTTCATATGTACATCCCGAAAAGTCACACCATGTATATTCTCCAATGCTGCTGACCATGGCCGTGGGAACAGCCCCAAAGGTGCAGAAACAATCCCTTGATTTTTATTGGAACCACATAGATCCCCTCTCCAGAGACCCAAACCAACCTTCTGGAACTCATGACTTATCAAAGTATAAAACTCTATGGTGGGACCCAGACCAGTACCAACTTCCTCCAGATATTCCACCTCCAATAAAGCCTTATTTTGCGCCTTCGAATCCATCATTTCAGAAGACGATTCAAATAAATTATGGCGGTCAACTTTGAACTTCTCACGGGATCTTCCAGATGGAGAGCGCAGACTGCTATCGCTGCTATCATTACTAGTTGTATGAGGCGTTAAATGCCCAAAAGTGGTTAGCCTGAAGTATTTCTTTCTGGCTTCAAGAGAGAACAAGAAAGGACTCATTTCCATTAATTGCTTGAACCATAAGGGCAACCCACTAGGGTTCAAGGCAAGTGGGTCCCGCATTTGCTGCTCCAGTTTCTCTGTTAATTTGTGACTGATGAACTCCTTGTGTGGAACAGTAGAGAAGGATGTTTGCAAACCATCCAATTCATGTTTTCTCCTCTCAGTGAAAGAGTACACATTGTCTTCAGATAAGAGGCTAGGTGCGATGCGATTTAGACCTTCTAGAGTTCTGAGCATGAAAAGGGTGTCAAAGGATGGGCTTGACTTGGACAAATTGCATGGGAAATTAGCTTCCAGAAGACTAGAGAAGAAGGGTACTTTGCCCCACATAATTGTTGAATTGCCGGGTTGAGAATATGAAATTGGGCTTTCAGTTTGTTGGATATGCTCCTTTGGATGGTTTATAGATTTCCTATAGGATACTGTTTGCACCTCATTCCAAAATTTGGGGCCATTGATTACATCAGGTTCTAAGCTAGACTGGTCATCCAAAAGTGATTGATATAGAGTAATGGAAGAACTAAGCTCCTTTCCTTTCAATTTAAAGACTAACTTTGGTTCTGCATGTTCATCAATGGTCATATTTTCCATCTGATCATCACCTGCAAAGAGAGATAGAGACGATTTTAGTCTTTTCGAGCAAATCATGAAAAACTTCATAGATGACCGAGACATTGATGCTTGTCTTTTGGGTGAATATATTTAAATGTTTCTATTTGCTGGACTCACATCTCCTCACCCTTTTAGGGTTAGTGTGAGGTACTGAAGTTTAAATTGAGATTTCTCTATAGTTGAGTAGCAAATCGTTTCACTTATATTAGTTCCTACAACCTTTCACAAAAACAACCAAGCAAAACAAGAGGCATGAAGCAAACACAATGAGCTATAACTAGGAACCTCAGGAAGAGGGGGAGGAAAAAAAAAACTATGATCATGCCCCTCTCACCTGAACTATCTTCAGAGGATGTTGATTGCCGTCTTTCATGGCTTGTCACCTCCTGATTTAAAAAATGAATAATAATGTATTAACAATATATAGTCATCATCCAGAAAAAAAAATGCCTCTATTTAAATCCTCAAAACAAAATTAGTTTTGATCTTTTTTCATTGATTTATCTGATTATACCATCACAGTGAACTTTGTAAAATCTTCATGGATGAAGACATGGAGAACTTTTAATCATTGTAAGTTTCTTACTGGTATATAATGCTAAGTATTATGCAAACCACTTGACATAAAATATTCAAGAGCAGAAAATAGAGTCACCTCTGATGAACAAGAACTGGATGCATCTATTGTACCTGCAGTACTTGCTTCTTCAGACTCTTTCTCTTCTGTACAATCCGGCTTGCATATTTTGGGCCATAAATACTTTTCAATTTCATCCAAACTTGATGTTGATTCCACATATAATACACCTCCATCAAATTCAGACAACTCAGTTTCATCATCTTCCTTCACAAAAGAAACTCTAACACATGGATGAGTTGCATGGTGCCTAATAGGCACCTCAACCCTGAAAGGCCTATGCCTGAAACCGTGGCTCAAAACAACCGGAAAACTGTCAAATGAAGACAAAGCACTCTGCAATTTCTGTAACAAGAAGGTCATGATAGTCTCATCTGATCCCTCATTCACCTTATTGAAACAAAGGCGTGCAAAAGCTTTTAATCGTTTGTGCACAGAGATGCAGTGGTCTTGTGACTTTGAGTTGCATACGATGCCATTGTCTAAGTACTTTCCATTGGTAAGATAGTTAGCCAAACATTTGATAATGCCACTCTCTACAAATTCAAAAGTAGTCATGGTTTCGCCTCCACAGAGCTCTCTCATAACCTCACCCAAAACAGTGGACAAGTATTTTTCATTTGGTGGAGTGTCAATTGTGTCCTTCAACAGCTGACAACAATTTTTCAACTTGTGTGCGATTTCACTCAGACCTACCTCAGAATTAATAGCCTCACGCGTGAAGTACTTGCACTTCAACTGTCTTGCGAATGAGAAAATGGTCGCATTTACACTTTGGCCTCCATTTTCATCCTTGTTTGCACCCCTTAATTGGCATGATCTTGTTTGAGAATGTCGAGACATGTCAAATGTGTAGCAAAGACATTTAGATGTGCTCCCGTCGACTGCTTGGTTGCCTGATTTTTGACATGTTTCTTGCATCAAAAGGGCATCTATGGCATACACTACTCCTTCTTTGATGAAAGAACTCAAGAAAGAATCTGGAAGCTTTTGCATAAGAATTTCAACTGCTCTTAAGGCTGAAAATATTACATGATGATCCTTCTTTGCCAATAAGTTGGCTAAAAAGCTGCAAAATATTGTAAATAAAATAAAAATCCCAATAATAAATAACATTTATGTAAAGATGTTCATTTATCATTCTTACCTTGATATATTAATATCATGGAGGAGGTCAACGAGCATCTCAGGTGTACTAAAATAAAAAATATTACTGACAACTGACACACACCCATAGGAGACATATAGATTTGACCCAGCATTGACTGCCTACGAAAACCAAAAGATAACAGATGTCAAGCCACGATATATTAGATGCCACAGCAATTCTGTGATATCAGAACAAACCTTAATAAAGACCGGTAGAATGTCCTTGGAGAACTGACATAAGAGACTTGGCTGATCACTTAGAATCTTCTCTTTAGCGAGAATAAATTGCATAGCAGCCAAGTCTTTTGCAGCTGAAGGTATCAGCTGGTTAACTAGCTTTAGCACCTCATAAGCCTGAACGATATCCAAACGCAAAATTGATAAATAATTTGTTGAAATATATAAAGTATTGATTAGTATCAATTAGGGATTTTTGATTGATTTCCTTTTATTGTATTCTTTCCTATTTTACTCCATTGTACACCTATATAATAGAGCTTCTCAGTGATTGAATAAGAATATGTTTAGATTTCTACTTGATCAATAGGATGCCTTCAAGAGTATTAGAGTGTAAGTCTCCATGTGAGATATTGAAGGGAGATAATAGTGGGATCCTTTCATTAAAGATGTTTGGTTGTGTGTGTTTTGTGTATGAAAGGAGGAAGAAACAGAATGAAGGACCAGTGCCACTCGTGTCATCAAGTCCCTTGTCTCCGTCTACCTCGACTCCTGAGACACCGTCATTGTCCTCAGACTTCAAATACACAAGTGATATGATTTATCTTCCTTCTCCTCCTTCACCCATGTCATTAAGGGGGACATCTCGCAACAATGCGGGAATTCCTCCTGATCGTTATGGTTTTTCACATGATATCGCTCAGTTTGTCTCATACTCTAACATATTCCCCTACACATGGAGCATTCATTCCATTTTTGGACTTTGTCACTTTACCTAAATGTTGGCAGAATGCTAAGGAGGATCGAAAGTGGAAAGTTACTATGCTAGAAGAACTTGGAGCCTTTGATAAAAATAAAATATGGGAGCTTGTGTCACTACCACCGAGCAAAAAGGCAGTTGGATGCAAAACCCAGAAGGAAAGGTCGAGCGGTACAAGACACGATTGGTAGCCCAAGAGTACGGTCAGACGTATAGCATCGACTATGATGAGACCTTTGCATCGGTGACGAAGATGAGCACAGTAATGACATTGATTTCGATGGTCGTGAATGGTGGGTGGAAGCTACACCAACTTGATGTAAAAAATACATTTCTCCACGAGGATTTAATAGAAGAGGTTTACATGGAGATTCCCCTGGGCTTTGGCACAGCCCAAACAGTGGGTAAGTTATTATTAGAATTGGAGAATGAGAGGGGAAGAGAGAATGATAACAATCTTTGATTATCTTGAAATTGAATTGATTACAATGACTAAACCTCTATTTATAGGCTAATTGTCTAACTAACTAATCCTAAACATCTCCAACACTAATTCATCTCTAATATCTCCTACCTACCTCTTTTACAATACTAATCATCTCCACAATTATACACCTAATGATATCTCCAACCTATATTCCTAACATCCCCTTCAAACTCATCGTGCGGTACGCATGGTGAGTTTGCACATCTCACGAGTTATAACATCTCGGTTTATGAATTTGATCTTCAATTACATTACGGGTCTCCTCGAAGAAAGATAGAAGGAAGAAGAGCTTTTTTGGCTCAAGAAAAACTATTGATTGTTTCATGCTCTTTTGAGTCATTTTGAATCATCAATAGAAGGATCTTTGTCCTTTTTAACAACAATCCGAGACTCATTTGAGTTCTCTTGAAAGAAAAAAAAAAGAAATAGAAGCCCAGTGCATGGTTGGATCATTTGAAATTTAATTGGGAATAAGGGTTAGGTTGTGAATTATAGAGAGGTTTCGGAGAATTATGTATGAAAGTAGATGATCATTATAGGTTCATTGTGAATGTTGTGAGTGTTTTTTGATGAGTGAATGGAGGACAAGGCTGCAGAATGTTCCTGAGACGACTTGGGGAAGAATACCAACATAATGACACGGAAAAGAGGCCGCAATAAAACTCTAGATTCATCACAACTCAGAATTTGATTTGAATCTCCAAAATTCTGGTCAAGGCCACGCTTCCACCATCGATTCTTGTTCTTCTCCATTTGATTTTTGTAATACTAGCCTCCACTCCTAGCCACGAACTCAGATGCTTGCTTCACCTTAGCAGTTAGTTGAGTCAGCCTCGAAGCATATCTTCCTTCGGACGATGAAGAGAAGCCCCGGAATGCGGAGGAGAGGAGAAAAGAACACTCGCGTGATAGATAGGAGAGGTCGGGAGCAATTTTGAAAAACACGATCAAGCAATCATCGAGCTTGATGAAGCGATTGTCGAGCTGAGACTAATCGGATCATCAGACACGACAACTTGAAACTGATCGGAAGCCCACGGCACCGGCTGAGCAGAAATTGCGATCAGGAAGAGGAAGAAAACGCGATCCAGTCTGATCTTGATCTTGATCACGCGGAAGAAAGAAAGAATAAAAAAGTAGAATAGGTGGCAGTGGCGTCTAGCGTTTGTGTTGATATCTTGATCTGATCTTGAGCGTTGATTTCTTGTTTGGCGAGAAGAAGCAGCAAGAGAGAATAGCTAGAGTAATGCTTGATTGTTTAGATCGGAGAAAGAGAGTGGCTGAGAGAAGGCAGGAAAAGGGACGAAGAGGATCAGAGTAGAATAGAGTTTTATTTCTGGAATAGGCTAGAATAAAGGTTTATTTATTTGGAATAGCTGAGAAAAGGAGCATAAATGCTGGAATAGAGTGGAATAAGACCCATAATTTCTGAAATAGGCGTGAGCCTAATTCCAGCGGTATTCCTACTTTGATACCATATTAGAATTGGAGAATGAGAGGGGAAGAGAGAATGATAATAATCTTTAATTATCTTGGAATTGAATTGATTACAATGACTAAGCCTCAATTTATAGACTAATTGTCTAACTAACTAATCATAAACGTTAAACATCTCCCGCACTACACCTCACACTATATCTCCTATACAATTATATTCATCTCAACCTATATCTCTAACAGTTATGTAGGCTCAAGAAGTCGCTCTATGGGTTGAAGCAGTCCCTCTCAGGCCTGATTTGATAGGTTCAGAAAGGTTATGATAAATCTAGGCTACCAGCAAATCAATGCAGACCACGCGGTATTTTCTCGACAACATGGTGGTCACATCACTATGTTGATTGTGTATGTCGACGATATGATCATTACTGGTGATGATGAAGGAGGGATTACACAGTTAAAGAAAAGATTGAGAAGAAATTTGAGGTAAGGATTTGGGACAACTTAGATACTTCCTTGGGATGGAGATAGCTCGTGGAGCAGAAGAGATTGTTCTATCTCAAAGAAAGTATGTGCTAGACTTGCTCACAGAGTCAAGCATGTTAGGTTGCAGGCCTGCAGTTTCTCCAATTGATGTAAAGGCCAAGGTAATTATAGATGCAGGAGAACAGGTTGATCGTGAGAGGTTCCAGAGATTAATAAACAGATTGATCTATTTATGTCACACTCGTCCCGATATCTCATTTGCAGTAAGCGTGGTGAGCCGCTATATGCATGACCCTAGGAAGGGCCATATGGACGTAGTATATCACATCCTGAGATATCTGAAAAGTGCACTGAAAGGGACTGATTTTCTGGAAGAATTGGCACACGAACATTGAGGGCTATTGTGACTCTGACTGGACTAGTTGCCAAGATGACAGGAGGTCCACATCTGACTACTGCATGTTCGTAGGGGACAATTTGGTCTCCTAGCATAACAAGAAGCAATCGGTTGTTATGAGATCAACGGCAAAAGCTGAATACAGAGCTATGACATTAGAAGTTGCTGAGATAATGTGGCTGAAGAGATTATTAGAAGATCTCAAAGTGAATCATGGAGAAAAAATAAAGTTGCAGTGTGATAGCAAATCAGCGATCAGCATTACTAACAATCCTGTACAGCATGACAAAACCAAGCATATGGAGATCGACAGGTTCTTCATAAAGGAAAAGCAGAGAGTAGTTACGGAAATCACATAGTTAGCAAGTAGCCCTCACCAAAGGACTTAGCTCAATAGATTTAATGAGATTATGTGATAAGATGGGCTTGATGGATATCTTTTGACCATCTTGAGGAGGTGTTGAAATATAGAAAATATTGATTAGTATCAATTAGGGATTTTTGATTGATTTCTTTTCTATTATAGTTTTTCCTATTTTATTCCATTGTACGCCTATATAATAGGTTTCCCAATGATTGAATAAGAATATATTCAGATTTCTACTTAATTCAACTGTACAACAAAATATAATAAAGCTACAACCAGACTTAAATTTCATAACAAATATTCAACTGAGTTTGGCATCAAAATATCCTAGAGGACTCCCAGGAGCCTCTATTTCCAATAAACCATGCAACTATATAGGTGCAGAATGCGGATCCGGAACAGTACAAGATAGATTCATTATCAAAGAGTCCCATGTACATATAAGAATATGTAAATATACACACAAAACCTGATTAAAACGGAGATCATCCATATGGAAGTACTGAGCACTCTGAGGAAGATCAAAATCCATAAAAATAGCCTTCACTGTGCATCCTACATTCAACTCAAAAAGGGACTTCACAGCCACTAGCGACCCACTTGCCAGCTTGGTAAGAAGAGAAATCATGTTCTGCACATTACAAAATACAAAAAAGGATATAAACTAAAAGTTAAAAACTGCAATCCTGGAAAAACTAGTATTAATCACCAACACAAGCTTGAAAGAATACTTCCGTAGATACCTTATCAATATTAGCTGGAAAAGAAGTACCAGCAGCACATATCTGAATTTTTAGCCTTACATATATCTATGTAACTTTTTTATATATTTTTATTTATTCATTATCTTTCTTTATGTTGCAGAAATTATGTTGCAAGCACATCGTATAGTTGAGCACCTCTCTGCTACCAGTGAAATGACAAGATCTAATTCTGACAAAAATGGGGTGCAAGCACATCGTATACTAAATGAACATATACATTCATGTGTGATTATATGACGATGTACCATGTAAGTCGTATGGCTAAGCAGAGACCGGCCATCCACACTGATCAAGTGGACTGTTCGTTCAACAGCACCACACTGACAGATTTCATCAAGAAGCTGAGGTGAGGAGCTGAATGAGTCAACTATCCTTATCAAGCAAGTGGCTACTGTCTCCACGAACTAACACCACAAAAATCACAAAATCATAATATGGATAAATATGAGGAAAAGAGATACAAAAAGTAAAAATAAGAAAAAATAAACCTTAGAATCACTGTATTGGAGTAATTTGCAGAGTTGCGGAAGTGATTCAATGATAAGAGAGGAGCAATCAGATGGGACCCGCTTACACATGTTAGCCACAACTGACACTGCAGTTCTCTACATAATTATTTAACAAAGCATGTCAACTAGGTCAAAAATACATGAGAAACAGTGAAATATGAAATAGACAACAAAAATAAGGTTATGTCCTCTTACCTGCATATTGGTAGAGAAGAAATCAAGATAAGCAAACACAGCAGTTATTGAGCCAGCTTGCAGGCAAGCCACTGGTTGTTTTTTTGAAATCTTTTCCAATGCTTGCAGGCACTAAAAAAATATGAATGAACTTGGTAAGAAAAGAATCCTGTCATCTATTTAAAATCCAAAATAGTTCAACACATAAATGCCACAATTATTAATTATTTTAACAACCTGTTCAGCCACATCCATATATTCAATGGAAAGCAACTTCCCATTCAATACTGGCACTGCACCATGTCTCACCACTGACTCAGCTGCCCTAGGCATGGCATCACACAGGTATGTAATTGCACGTATTGCTAGAAGCATCTCATCTAGTTGCACCTCCCATCCAGCGATATTCACAAGCAATGGCACCACTTTCTCAACTGGCACATACCCAACAGAGTCCTCATTGCAAAAAGACAAAGCCTCACACAGCTGCGCCAAAGCCACTGCTACCTCAGCAGGTTCATTCTTCTCTAGTGTTTCTACAATCTTCTTGAAGTTTCCAAGAAATGATTCATCTGGCCGCCCATCATATGCTTGTCGTGGGGAAAGGGGAGGTGATTCATGGCTTCCCTCTGAGTTGTTAGCGGAATCCAATTCATCAGAGCTATAGACTGGGTCCATTGAAGCATCCACCGGAGAGATGGAGGTATTCATTGAAGGGGTGGAAGTATCCATTGGAGGTGAAGAGGTACAAGGAGTCGTTGTTACTCTGGAAAAGCAGCAGTTGAAGAAGGGGAGTTTCTTTAGTATAAACATGAATTTAAGATTATTCCTATTAATTGATGAGGGGAAGGAGGCAAATGGAAGAGAGAGAGTGTTTTGGGAGAGGCTTGAGAATTGATAGAAACAGGTGCATTACAAAAAAAAGGACAATGTCACAAATATCAGGGGTGAAAATTAATATAAAAAAAACTAAGGCCAGACATAAATAGTATGCTATTTTTAATGGTTAATTAAGTAGTACTGCTAAAAATAAACAAGCAAATAAATAGTAATACTATTTACTTTTTGTGGATTTACTGCAAATATGTACTTAATAAATGTAAGTTATAAATAGAATTTTTATCACATCACTAAAAAGAATATCAGGAAGAATGAATTTAGTAAAACACAGTACAGCAGTAGTTTAAATATAGCAGAAACAAAAGGATTGATGCCAATTAGCTAAGAGAAAGGAGTAGTGATATATAAAGGACATTTTATAAAATTAAATTCTGACTGCATTTTCAGCAATTAACTGCGCTCATAAATTAAAAGAAAATATTCTCTCCAAAAGAAAAGACAAATTTGACATGAAGAACTCCTCACTTTCCAAACAAAAGAGCAGAAAGAAAAACCTTTCCAGAAAAAATATACATTCTGTCGAGAGAAGTATGCAACACATTTTCTATAACAATAGTAAAATATTAGTTAGAAACCCAATATATTGCTTTGAACCAAGCTACAAATAGAGACAAGCTATCCCTCAAGAGCAAACAAAGTACACAAATGCAATCTGCTGCAAAAATTGAGAGTAAACAATAGCCGACATATATCATGGATTGTTAACTCGATCCGTAAGCATTCCTTGTGATCAAATTACATTTGATCAGCACAAATCAGTCAGTGGATTAATGGCAGAGCTTCCAGAATCCAAATTAACAAAGCGAAAATTCAAATTTAGTTTACTATCTCACGGATTTTTTTTTGTGTGGAAATTAACAGATACTATCAAAAATTAATAAACTAACTGGTAACAACTGGTAGCGTAGTCCACAGCTGCACCACCACCCAAAAGATAAAAAAAAATGGATTTTTTGCTTACTTTTTTTGAATTAATTTCCCGAAGGAAGCATTTACTTATATAATGTATGAAATCATAAAGGTCGAGTGAGCAAAAAGCTTAGATAGTGAAATATGGGAATTTAGATTAATGACGAAATACTTTTGAGAGAAACAATTTTTTTTTACTAGTAAATCGTGTGCAAAACATAAAATTATTCAAGTAGATATAAGGATATTATATCTTGAGTAACGGAATTAAAAGAATATTTTACTGTGCATAAGTGTTGCTATCAAATATCATTAAATGAAGACAAATTTACAATAATCAGGTAAAATGAACAGGATTACTCATCAAATTTAAGAATAAAATCAGAATTGTTGCACTAATCATCCAAGAAATTCAACTGAAACATCCGACAAGTAAGCAAAGAGGAAAGATGTTAATAAAAGATAGCCAAATAAGCAAATGGATGCTATACGAACGAATTGAGAAGATATTGTAAGACAAAAAGAACATATATCAGTCCATTAAATAGTACGTATCGGCCAGAAATCAGTAAAGAAAAAAATTACTCTAAATAGGGAGGGAAAGGTGCTGACGCGGCAGTACGAAACTCCGACGAGCTGCAGGGTCGCTTGTCCGCCGGGAGGTTGCCGGAGGCATCCGATCGTTTCTTTCCTCTCTCCATTGATTTTCCTTCTTATGTATATATAGGAGAAGAAATGGCATCAGATAACTGTTTGCGTCTTATTTCTTCGTCCCTTTCGTGTTGATTTTGGAAACAAGGAAAGAAAATATGAAAGAAATAAGACGGTTTGCATCGTTCTATTCTATTGGTCTCTTTTCTTTAGGCCCCTGGATTTATTTTCAATTATCAGATTACAGCCACCGCTTGTGAGTTTTAAAATTAAAAATAGTTGTTTATAAAATTCGATACTTTTGTTTTAGAATAGCTTATCTTGGTGTCTAAATATATATCATAAATTTCTAATTCTAGATTCATATCAGGTCCTTATCGTAAGATACTTCATATTTGTGTTTTATACTATTATTTTTTAGGCATGAATATATTTACGTTCTTTATGTCACCATTTTAATGAGATAGGTAGTCCATGAAATTAATTTTTTTAAAATAAACTCTCCTCATTACTTAAGTTGGATACGGTGTTACACATAGCGCGGATGATCTATGTGCTACATATTGATTTTCTGTTTTCAAAGTTTAAATAATCAATCTCATCGATCAAAATAATTTTTATATAAAAATATAGTTGCTGAGCAAATTATATATTTTTAACTATTTTTTTAGATATTTAGAAAATCACATCTTTTGAATGGCTCATAATAATTAAATCAAGTGATTTAACTATATAAAAAATAGCAGCATAATTCTAAAAAATATAAAAGTTAGTCTACATCTAGAAAATTATTTTTGAACAGTCGGATCAACCATTTAAACTTTAAAAAAAAAAGAACAATAGTGCTAATATAAGTCATCCGTGCTACATATAGCAACATAACTTAACTCTCTCTTTATATATAGAGAGAGAAAAAAAAAGTTGACCTATGGTACTATACATAGCACATATTCATTTTTAAAATTAAAATGATCGAATTCAAAATTTCATATGAAAATTTAGTTAAAGATCATTTTTTTTTGTTAACTTTTTTAATTTTCTTTAGATAATTCAAAAATCACTTTTTTTGGATGGTTCATAATAATTAAATCAAGTGATTTTCTAACTATTGATGTTATACATTCATATATATATATATATATATGACCCCTAGTGCATAAAATCAAGATTAAATTCTCAATCTCATGTTTAAATTCATTGCATCACATGATTAATTTATTAGATTTGATTTTATCTTGATCAGTTTTATATTTAAGATAGATTCAAGCGAAAGAACTAAAGAAGTGAGATTAGAACACAAGTACAAACACTTTGAAAGCAACATGGATGCATCACATATCGCGAGACAGTTCACCGCCGCAAAAAAAAATATTTGTACATTGTAAAAATTACGTAATTCCTCTTATTTTTATATTTCTTTAGTTCTTTCTTTCTGTCTTCCACTTCGTGGTAACTATAACACCGGGTGACGGGTCAGTGATCATGTATACAAGCAAGATCTTTCCTGCTTTAGAGTTGCAAAAACAATAACAATTATTTAGAGGGGCGATGATGTAACTTCCTCTTTGATTATAACGTGGTCTTTTACGACGGGAAAGCGGATTGGAAGCCAATTAGTCAATTATTGGCTCTTGAAGCTCTTTTTTCCCCAGACCGACAAGCAAACTAGTCGCGATAATCATCGGACATATATTAATTAATAGATTTATATTTCGTTGTGTGTTTTTTTCCCCTTAAGCTAGCCCCCACCACCATCCGCAAAAAGCATTGCCATACACTTGAATACTGATAATTTAGAGGATAAAAAAACATAAACAGGTGAATGTATAATGGCAAAAATTGTGGAGACGGAAAAAAATATTGAGAGAGGAGAGAAAAAGAAAATCAAAGATATTATATCGATCATAATAATAATAAAACTATTAAAGAAAAAAGTATTATTTTATAAAATCATAATGCTAATCACAAGGCCCATTTTTCAATATCTGATTAGGTAATTTGTTGTGATGAATATTTTCTTTATTACAAGAAATAAATATTCCGCATAAAAATAAATATTTATAAATTTATAAATATATAAAGAATATTGATAAATTATATTTTAATATATTCATCATAATATATTATTATTTAAAATTAACACGTAAGATTTTCAATTTGACAAATATCTTTCGTGATATAACATATAGACTCGTGTATACTAAAGAGGGGATTTAGGGGTGTCAATGGGTCGGGTCGAGTTGGGTTCGGGTCAGGTTATATTATTTTTTTTTTATCCGATTCAAACCTGACTCTTCAAATTCGGATCAAAATTTTTTGACACATACCCGACCCAACCGGGTCACTGGTCGATCCAACCCGTGTAAGATAATTAAATATTTAAAATCATAAAATTATTTCAAAAAAACATAATTAATCAAGTCGGGTCAAGTTATCCCGAACCCGACCCGATTCGGGTCAAAAAAATTAAATCTATATCCAATCCATTTATTTTCGGATCATGTCGGATCAAATCTGGTTAAGATCAAATCGAATTAATCCATCAAGTCGAATCAGATTAATCCGTCGGATCGAATCATGACACCCAGAATCTAAAAGTCTAAACATATATTCGATAATATAAAGTCTGGATCGCAGGCTTTGGCGCTGTAGTTTCTACGGTCGAATGAATAATACTTGATACAGTAGAGGATGCTTATTCAGGACTAGTTTCAACACAAGCGCGTAGAACAATTATTTCATCACAGTATTTCTTTCTTTGATTATTTTTAGCTAATCGTATGATTAGTTGTTTCGATTCCCGCTGATTGCATCATCTTTTGTATTTTATTTAATTATTCTTTTTGGATTAATTAGTAATTATTAAGACTTATATGTACGCCAATTAAGATTAGTTATATATTAATTAAGATTAAATTGTATAGAAAATATAAAAAATAATTGCTAAATGTTTAATCAATTTGTCAGAGTCCGACTGTATTTCGAGTGACCGAGTTGAAGAATTTCGGTCAAAGTCAGTCATCAATTCGTGTCAAGTCGGAGACAAAAGCAAGATGATGTTGATCCAATCCACATACAGCGGCTCCGGCCCATTGAAACACTTCTTATTGCTATCCTCTGATGGATCCTCTATCCAAAATTTCAACCTCGTTATTTGACGTTATTTGATATGATTCGTTCACAACTTATTTCTCCTCGCCTCTTTTGTTCTCTATCTGATCTGCATATCGCGGGAGGTGCTTTGTACAATTGTACATCAAAAACTTTTCTCGGAACACCGTGAAATTTTCTAAAGGACAATATTACCCCTCCGACCAAATTCGGATGATAAAATGTTTTTAGTCAGCGCTGCTTGGGGCCGAGGAGGGTAGGTAGGATCAAGGCTCAAGCTCCGCTGATGGGGTCAGGGTAGGATAGAGTGGAAAACGTATCAACTTATATTTGGATTATAGGAGCGATGCCATTGAGTTATTGATGGTGAGACTCACTCAATAATAAATCATCATAATTTAATATGAGCCGGTTAAATCAATTCGATGATAAAAAATATATGTCATATTTTTTCTGCCATGGAAAGTATGGCAGTGAATATGGATCCGGATAGAGTGTGCGTGCATATGTGTGTCTAGAGTGCACAAAAAAGTTTAGGCTAATGACTCATTTCGGGATCAGCTCGAGCTCGAACTATTTTAGTTCAATATAAATGAGTTGAGTTTGAGTTAGGATTGACTCAATTCGGCTCCAATAGCGATAATTTATGTTTTTTCCATCGAACTACTAAACTCTAACTCGATAATCTCTCTCATTTTCTCTTATCATTTCAGCGGCTTAATGACGTCTCTTACTCGCTCATGATTTAACTTATATATCTGATTCAATATTTTTTTATCAGCCCACCCGTTCAAAATAATACAGTAAAAATGTAATTGAAAATAGAATTTGTTGATATAATAATTTTGTACTAGCTCTTATATCAGTCGTATAGATATATCAATTTTGTAGTTTGTAGAAGTATCAAATCTAAATTTCAAACAAAATCAATATATATTTGGCTCATGAGTCACGCTCAAATAATGATAAGTTAAATTTAAATTAGATATTTTAGCTTGAAATGTTTTATGATCTCGACTTATGATCAAAATTTAAATTAAACCCTCATTTACAGCCTTAGCCTACGGTCAAAAAGAAATTAAATATTTTGATTTTGGATACACTCCATTATCCATTTATCCCCAGAGAGAGTCATGCATGACACCAATTTATATCCACTTCTAGCAAACTCTGCGATCCTTGGTTTTTCTTTCCTTATGAAAAAAAAAGTCAAGATTTACGTCAAAGTTACAACAGTAGCGACTGAGTCTGAGCACTCAAATTTCCTATTATTTTCAGATATGGGCATGTTAGTGGAGAATTTAAATAATGGACATGTTAGTGGAGAACTTAAATAATGTTGGCTATCTGATAAAAAAGGATCAAAGACATATCATGTATTGTTAGGCCAATATGATTCAAAACAAAATATGATCACAATTATGTTGGCACCATTCAAATTGAGTTATCTTTTTTTTACGAAGATTTTTTTTTATTTTATTTTCTTTTTGTGACTCCAAGATTAGTTAGCGTGATGTGTTTGCTAGTTAATAAAAAAAGAATAGAAGTGTTTGCTAGTAAAATTTTGATTTATTATTTTTTTGTAGGTGGTTTCCTCGTCATACGCTAGGAGTAGGGTGTTGGGTCAGATTATATTATTTTATTATTTTATTATCAGATATGAATCCGATCCGATTAAATTCGGGTCAAAAAATTTTGATCTATACCCGACCCGACGGAACACGGGTCAACCCGACCCAACCCGTGTAAAATAAATAAATATTTATTAATTATTTTTTATATAATTTTAAGTAATAAAATATTAATTAATTTATAATTAATCTTAATTCGTGTATAATTAGTGTATATTTAAGCTTTAATTTGTACTAAATTATAAAATTACTTCAAAAAAATATAATTAACCCAAACCCGACTAGATCCGATTCGGGTCAAACAAATTAAATTCATACCCTACTCATTTATTTTCGGATCATATCGGGTCGGGTCGGATCGGATCAATAATTGACACCCTAACTAAGAGTCACCCAACTAGGTCAACATGCTAGCAGATCAGTATGATATGTAGTTCTTGCTGATGTATATATTGTAAATAATTTTCGAAAAGAAATGAAAACTGACAGAGTTAGTCTGTTTTATTCAAAAAATATATATCAGTACGATATGTCTATTTTTGTAAGTGTTAATAAATGTTCATTGTATCTTAATTTTTTGTTGATAGGCCCACTTTTGGAACTATTTACGTTTTACGTTTTAGAAAATGCTATTCTGAAGTCTGAACAATCTTGAGCAACACATCTAATTAGCATTGGGAGTGTTTGGCACTCAATGGAATAGCAAAAAGTTAGAATAGAATAGTTATTCCGACGAATTAATTTGCCAAACGAATTTTAGACTAAGTAGAAGAGTGCGGAATAGTGCTAATCCGGTATACCAACTTATAGGTGGAATACCGGATTAGCTCTCGTTGGAATAGTGATTATTGTTTGATTATATTATATTATGATTATGATTAAGATTTAGTATTATTATATTATATTTATGATTATAATTTATTATTATATTAATATTATGATTATTATATTAATATTATGATTATTATTTATTATTATTATTATTATTATATTATTATTAAATTATTATTATCATTATTGTTATTATATTATCGTTACCATTAGTATTATTATATTATTTATTATTATTATAAATATAATTATTTTATTATTATATTATTATGATCAAGATTATTTATTATTATATTATTATATTATGATGATTATGCTTATTATTATTTTATTATATTATATTATATTATTATATGTTGATTATAGTGATGATTAATTTATTATTATATTATTATAATTATAATTATTTATAATTATTTTTATGATTATGATTATATTTTTATTATTATATTATTATGATTATGATTATGTTTATATAATTATGATTGTAATCATATTTTTTTATTATTATATTACTATATTATGATAATGTTTATATTTTTATTATATTACTATTATAATATTATTATTTATTATGATTATTTTTTATTACTTTATTATTATTATTATTATCTTACTATTATGATTATTATTTTACTATTATTATTATTATCATCATCATTATTAGTATCATAATTATTTATATTTTAACTATTCTGAGTAACAACTGCCAAACGATATTTTCACTATTCCGAATAGTTAAGAATACCACTCTTCTACCACTTTTTCTAAAAAACACTATTCTATCACTCTTTCAAAATTACCACTCTTTCAAAGCTATTCCTTGATTTGCCAAACGGACCCACTGTGACTACTATGCTTTTACTTGTTCAAATTTACTTTTCTTCTTCCGATGCCAAAAAGAGGGGAAGTACGTTAAACAGATTAAAAAATTTATCTAATTTCAAACGGGCTATAATAAGGATTCTTAATTGATTATTGAAAAAAGAAGAAGGTGAAATTGGATCAACTGATGCCCGAGAAAAATATTTCAGAAAAAATTAATCAAACGGGGAAGCTCATCCATTCATTTTTGTGTTTGGATGGTCTCCGATTAGTGCTATTTTAATAATAACATTACTACCTAAAAAGTGGCACCCCAAACATAAATTAGAAATTTGAATTAGCTTCCGGTAGCTCTATTCCGCTTACTAATCTGTTCGGCTGCAGACAGAATTGGGAAGGAATTAAGAAATTGTAGAATTGAGAATTAATTATTTTTTCATCTATTAATATAGAACTAAGAGTACAAAGTATATTATTTAATAGACGGGTTCTATGCTAGTCAATTATAAAATCTCTTAAATTTTTAAATAAAATTAATTATTATTTTATAAAAGAAAACATACAAAATATAATATTTTTTCTTTTATGAGTAAAGTTGTACAATATGTAATTTTTTTACAATAAAATTTAATAATAGTTGATGTACAAATTTTTTTTCTAGACCTCCTAAAAATGCATGGTAAAAAATTACAAATGAAATGAAGAAGAAAAATGGGTTTAACTAAAATCTGAAATGTCACTTTTATAAAATAAATCAATCTCAACTGTAAATTAAATTTGAATATTTCGGTCATTACACATTATCTGATGACATTAGTAAACGAATTCAGTTCATATGCTCTTTATAAATTAAAAAAACCTGCAAATATCTCTTTTATTTTATTTTTATATTTTTTTGCAATTCCATTTAATTTCAATTATGCTCGACATTTTTTCCAACACAAATTCCTATTCCTTGTTGCAGAACGGCCTAAATTTCCACGCGCTGTCGTCGACGGCAGAACCGAAAAAGAAACTGCTGGGCCTGACAAATACATTTCCCTAAATTATACATGACCCTTGGTCCCCAGAATATCTATGGAAGAAGATATTATTAGCATCTAATCCGAATCAGCCCAACCCAACAAAACGGGTGCGTGCAACCCTACGCAATAACAAGGCCCTTATCCCTATTTTTCCATGTCATGCTTTCATTTTGATTTTCGTGTAGTAAATCTCCAGGGAGATACTGAACCCTTTCCAGTTTCCACATCCTCTCTCCTCCCAATTCATCCCTAGTCACAGCAATAGCCGTAGGCCGCAGCCGGAAAAAAACACGAAAAAGAAAAAAAGAAAACAGAAGAAAGCAACTCTCTTCCTTCCCTCTATAGAGCTCCTACCGCCGATCCCTCTCATTCGCTGTTATTTTTTTATTGCGAGAAGGGAGAAGGATGCCGCCGAAGAACCAATCCAAGACGGATTTGGCGAAGAAGCAAAAAGTTGTAGAGGATAAGACGTTCGGATTGAAGAATAAGAACAAATCCAAGAACGTACAGAAATATGTGCAATCTCTCCATCAGGCCGTACAACCCAAACCTGACCCTTCTAAGATCGCAGCGAAGGTTGGTTTCTGTTCTTTGGCGTAACCCTTCTATTGTTTTGGAAATTTAAGCTGGATTTAGCTCGATCAAGTGTTGGCTTTTGTTATAATTATGAATTGCAGAAGTTGGGCAGCTAACGAAAACAGAAGAAACAAAATATATACATGTTGAATTACTTGGAGCCACTATATTGTTAATTTAAACAGCTTTGGTTTCTTCCTCAGTTTGTTAATGGTGTACATGCCAGGGTTTACTAAGAACTTGCCAAGTGTTAGAAAATCAAACTTTAGCATTATTAATTTACTATCGGGGGTGGATGCAGGATTTTAGTCCGGGGTAGTAGTCGGATTTCAATAGCTTACCAGATTCAAACCCATTAGTTAATAGGTACTAAATAAAAAAAAAATCAACAATTTAATGTACATTCTTACCTAATAAATCGAGGAGGGGGTCATAAATTAGGTCTAGAAAAAATTTGGTCCAAAGCACTATTTTTCAAAATCGAGGGGGTTCAGCTTACCCCTGGATACATGTACATCTGCCCCTGATTACTATTATTATGTACTATTTTTCTAATATTATGCACCAATGTGGTAATAATTCTGTAATTTTTGAATGCTATGAGCAGAAAAAGAAAGATGAGGAAAAGGCAAGAGAGAAGGAGCTCAATGATTTGTTCAAGGTTGCTGTCAGCCAACCAAAAGTTCCCGTTGGTATGTAATGTTTTAAACCAAGTTTAAATAACAACAAAGTTTGTTAAATGTTTCTTTAGTAATGCACATCAATAGTGTCCAAATTTCTTTACATTTGCCATCACAATATTTCATGTGATGTGCTATCTCAAATCTTATGTTAAAATTAGCATTGCACAGAGTTCAGTTCATGATGTTTTTTTTTAGGTGTTGATCCAAAATCTATATTGTGTGAGTTTTTCAAGCATGGACAGTGTCTGAAAGGGTTTAAGTGCAAATTTTCTCACGATCTAAATGTCCAGAGAAAGGGTGAAAAGATCGATATCTACACTGACAAGCGTGACCAAGGTAATTGACAAAATACTTGACTTTTGAAATTTTCACTTTTTAGCATTTATTTATTTATTTTATTCTAATGGCTAATATATTGTTTTTGTTCCCAATTTTCAGAGACAATGGAGAATTGGGATCAGGAGACACTTGAGAAGGTTGTTGAAACAAAGAACAAGGAGTACAACCAAAACAAACCCACTGACATTGTATGTTTCCCATCACATGCTATTATTTTTCATAATCATTTCTATTGATGTACTACCCGTGAAAGTTGCAGTTGTTCTGCAATGATGAGTTAATGGAAATGTACGAACACCAGCTAGTTTTCTTGGACATATTTTTGTACCACTCAAATGCTGCTGCTACAATACCATAAATTATACATCCTTTCCACAATAAAAAGATGGCACCAGTGTTAATTTGTCTCTGTTTTTCAGGTATGCAAACACTTCCTTGAGGCAGTGGAGAAGAAACAATATGGTTGGTTTTGGGTTTGTCCCAATGGAGGAAAAGACTGCCATTACAGACATGCACTTCCACCCGGGTATGTGTTAAAGTCTCAGATGAAGGCTTTACTTGAGGAAGAGGCCGAAAAGATATCTGTCGAAGAAGAAATCGAAGACCAGGTATGAGAATTTATCATAAATTCATAATATATGTTAACTAAAATAATATGATGTGGTATTAAATGAGATCCTTTCAGGTAAAAAAAAATCATGTTGTATTATTTTCCTTTTATGCAGCGTGCTAAACTGACAAAGTCCACACCGATGACACCGGCGCTTTTTATGCAATGGAAGAAGAAAAAGCTGGACGAAAGAGATGCTGGCCTTGCAGCCAAGCAGGCGGAGCGTGCTAAGAATGATCGCATGAGGTAATTGTCACATGGCTTCTGTGTCACTTAGAGAAGCAGAAATTTAATTGAGGATATATATTTTTTATATGAGGTAGTCACCTCATACTTGACAGAAGATATCAAAAGTAATAGGGAATGAGCATTTGGTCTTCTGCTCATTAACTATACACAAGCAAAGTATATGGTTGGACTAATTAGCTTGTGTCTAAACTTGTTTTCAGTGGTCGTGAGCTGTTCCTTTCAGATGCAAGCCTTTTCGTTGATGATGCTGAAGCTTATGATAATTATGATAGGCAAGAAGAAAGAGACCAGACCAATGAACAAGAGGTAGTTATATTTTCCTTTTTGTTGTTTGTCAAATGCTTTGTGTTTATCCTGAGTGTGTTAGAATATTTTGAGAGAAGGGTTAAAATTCAATTCTCATGATATGAATTGAATTGTGACCTCACCATCATGTGAACATAAATCAATTGGACTATTAAAATTGCATGTGTATGTTTGCCAATTTATTTAGGAAAAGGATAAAGCACAACCAGGGGATTCTAATTCATCAACATCTTTGAGCAAAGAGGCGGAGGAGCTACTTGCTGCAGAAGATGATGATGACGATGAGCTGGATATGGATGAGTTGAATGCATTAGAAGCGAGTCTGTCTCAAACTTCACTCCAAATTCATGAACCCGGTCCATCCTCTTCTTCATCTTGAATAGATTTAAGAGTAATGAGATGTTCCTTTCTTGCATACTCTAGACGGGGAATAACGTAGCTACATAAAAGATGGAGCAGTATATTGTGGTTTTACTTCTGAAAGTGATAAGCATCTTAGTAGCCACATAAAGATGGAGCAGTATATTTTGGTTGTACTTCTGAAAGTGATAAGCATCTTAGTAGCCATCTTTGTCTTTGGACAACGGAGTTTGCTTTCTTTTCTTTATTGGTTTATTGGCATTGTTTTGTTAATAACAGGACTAGCTTGAATTTCTAGATTACACTCTTTGCTTATTAGTTGTACTGCTGTTGCCCTCCCTCCGTATGAGCTTGTTTCTGCTCCAAATGTATAATTTTGCATTACGACCCTTCTTTTCTATGTCGGTATACCGTTTTAAAAAAAGGGAAGGGATCAGTTATTTTGACAAGGTTGACAATGAACTTTTAAATGAATATAAAAAAAACTTAAAAATAGAATTTTTTTTTATAGAAATTTTTTTTATAGATATTTTTTTTATTTATAGATTGATAGTGTTTTAATTTTATGTATTTTCATTATGTTTGATAGTCCATCAAAGATCATCAAAATTTTATATAATTTATAATGGGTCTAATTTAATGATATTGGTGGACTATCAAATTATGATGAAATTATATAAAATTTAAAATATTATCAATCTGAGGAAAAAATACATTTATAATTTTTTTTATATTTATTTAAAAGGTCATTGTTAGATTGTCAAGACAATGGGATTCCCACCCTTTAAAAAAATGTTCGATTTAGACCGGAGGGGTCAGATCATACTGACTAAAGAGCTATTTGAACTTAAAAAGTGAATTGTTTGGGCATGGGCCCAGTGATTTGTAAAGAGATGGATGGCTCGTAGTTCTTCTGTGCTGCAGTGATTTGGATGCCGCAAGTGGAGGTATGTACTTCAATTTCAGAGAAACACCAGCACTTCAAACTTCTGTATGGATGACAATTTATTTCTATGAATACTGTATGCCGAGCATTACTGACACGTCTTCTGACCATGCCTACACACTAGATGATCAAACAGTCTGTGGAGCAAATTCAGAAGGCAGCAGACTCAGAATTCAGAGAGATCTAAACCACAACCATAAATTAGTTTTTGTTGTTATTTATCATGACAAAAATTAGAAAATTTACAGCACTCGCCTGAAGTTATAAGGCGTGCCGTTAATGGAGAAGACGGATATATCTAAAACTGGCACGACCGCTGATCACACTGCTGTGGTGCTGTAGGTCTTTTCTGGTTATTTTATTTGACCTGATGCTTTGGGTTTCTGTTTTTTAATCACTCTTGACTGCAAAAATCTCTGTTGGCAGTTTCCATTCGATCTGTACTGTTTTCGTGAATTTTCAATTAAAAGGGGGTCTTTCAAGTCTATATCACATAACCGACTTTGACGTATACAGAGTGAAATTTGTACTGGGGTGGTCTGTATTATTAAGTGGACGACAAGCGTTGTTTAAGAGTTATGATGATGGTACCCTTAAAAAAAATAAGAGTTGTGATGATAGATAAATTGAACACGTTCGTTCTATGAAAGATAATTACAAATAGCTGTACATCTGGACAAAGGGGACCAGCATGTTCTTTCTTTCTTCTTCCCCCAATTCACAAGTATAACTAGTCAAACAACACTAGAAAATAAGAGTTACAAGAGGCCAAATTGAAGATGGAAAAGGAAAAACGCATAGCTTACATTTTCTGCAATACAACTCTGTACATATGTACATCAACAATTACTAAGTTGTAAATCTACAACCCCAAACCACAGGAAGTCTTAACCTTCCTCAATCGCTTCAGTCTCCACTAGCTGAGGGGGTTCGTATCCTCATCTCTGCTGATGCAACGATTTTTACCCGGAGAAAATTACTCCTGTAAGGCGTTCACTTGAAGATGCAGAGCTGAGCCCCGGGCCCTCCTCGCCACCTCCACCGTCGACGCTGCCACCTCCACCTCCACCATCGCCGTGGCCACTGCCATCTCCTCCCTCTCCGCCGTCGGAGTCTCTGCTTCCCCGCCGTGACGTGGCGGAGGCAAAGCGTTTAAGGTACACCACAACATCTTTCATGATCCTCTGTTTGATCCGACCTCTTTTCGGAAACGGATTTCCAGCAGGCCTTTCTCTCTCTTGGTAGATATAAAACTCTTCTGAAGCCGCCATTAATCGATCGGTCACAAAGAGACAGAGGAGAAACAAAGCGAAGAAATTAAAGAAGAGAAGGGGCGTGTGTATATAACAACAGATAAAAGGGTATCTCAATGGAATTTGCCAGTTTTTTTATATATAATTATTATTAAAAATAAGAGTAAATAATGATTATTTTTAAATCTTTGAATGGTAGTGCGCGTCATTGTTAGTGGTGTGTTCTATGAAACATATTATTGTCAGTGGCGCGTTCTATTCCTCGATTTGTCTTGACCTCGTATTCTGCCCTCCATCTTGTCCATTACCATTCGACGTCTAACATTCGCACGTCGGTCAATTTTTATCAGTTATTTATTTGATATTATAGTTTCTTCAAGGTATGATGGTCAAATTTGTTGATTTTCATAATAATCAAATTGATCGGACCAAGTATTCAGTAGGTGAGCTGTATTGTATCGCTTATCTATAAAATCGTACACATCAAAGTTTCTGTGTGGCATATAGCAATCACGTGAGAGCAGGGTATCCCAACAGTGACGTCTGCTCCAAACACGTCACTACCACCAGGGCGCTCTGCCTTTCATATATTTAAAATTTTACAATTTACACTCTTATTTTTAATAATATTAATTTAATAATTATTATATATAAAAATTAATAATATTAATTTAATAATAATTATATATAAAAAGCTGGGAACTTGCATATCGTTTTCATAATTTCATCATTTCCTCTGGACGGTGAGAATCCGAGTCGGATCCACGGGGGCGTGAACTGTAGTTTATTGTTGACTGGTCCTGGATCATAGCAAAGTCTAAAATTTCAATCAGAGTTGTATATATTTTGATTATTTTCTGATTTGATGACCATATGCAAAGTTTATATCTGCGACTGCTTTCAGTTCCAGGTGCACACAATTTTACTGTACCAGGTCAGTTAGCACTTTTCTCAGAGAGAAGGGGATAAGAGTCGGTGAAACACTGTTACTGTGGAAGAATTGTGGAAGTGCTGATTGAGGTGGAAACTCAGGTGTATAGAAACAAAATTATAGCCCCCGGTCTTGCAAGAAAACAACCCTGGTTTGCAGAAAAACAGTGGGAAGCAAATACTGCTTTGAATTTTCTGACCAGTCAAATTCAAATGTAAGTCTCAAACATTCAAATAGCACTGTTGGCTTGGCTATAAAAATTTTCTCTGATCTTCTTATTAAGGAGACTACATCGGGCGAGAACATAAACTCATTGGAACGGGACTATGCTTTCAATTGTAATAAATTAGTTAGATCGAATAATGCGAATAAAAGCACCAAAATTCGACAAATTCCTGTGACTGAATTAAGACGCGTTTAGTTTTTACAGCAAAGCACACATACAGAGAAGCAGAGTACAACAGTCAACAGATGAAGGTGAGCACTACAATCTAACAAAATTTTAAAATAAGTTCTACATCAGCTCTCTATTTGTAGGCTATAACTCATTATTTTTGTTTTCATGTTTGACACACAGAGAAAGCAGAGAAACTGAGAGAGAATTTTACACGAGATCGTGCATCAATATCTCACATCAAAAGAAAAGAAAAAAAGGGCAAAAGAAACAGAAAACTCTCAAATGATCAGACCAGTCTCAAAATTCTTCCGCGCAAAACTTGACTGAACAATGGCGAATATTGTCTTTCAAGATTTTCTTACTTTCCTCGGATCACTCGGCGCAAAGGCCCCGATCACCATTCTAACCACCCGCATTTTAAGCTGGCCTCTTTTGAGCGGAGGCCGCCGCATCTCATCCTTACAGTCATTTGTGCGGTCGTGACAACACTTATCCTTTGATCCAAAGCCATTCTGGTAAAATGAAGGTTGTCTCTTTAACATTTTGATAGGAGGATGACTGGATAAGTGAATTGAAGAGGAGATAAGAGAGGCTGCTTGTATAAGCGAGGGATGTTCAGTGACTTGGTTCTGTGGAGGAAATGAAGAGGGGTTGGATTTATACAGGAGAGAGAGAGGGACCAGATTTGCTTTTTAATTGTGAGAATTTAGGATCAATTATTGATCTGACCGATGGTTAATTCGATCTGATCCGATATGATTAAAAAATAAATGAGTTGGATATAGATTTAATTTTTTTAATTCGAATCGAGTTGGATTCGGATCAATCTGATCCGACCCAATTAATTATATTTTTTTAAATAATTTTATGATTTAGTACTAATTAAAACTTAAATATATATTAATTATACACTACTACAACAACAGAAACAAAGTCTTTAATCCCAAATAAATATTAATTATAAATTAATTAATATTTTATTATTTAAAATTATATAAAAATAATTAATAAATATTTAATTATTTTACGCGAATTAGATCAGATATAGATTAAAAAAATTAGATCCAAATTTGTTCAGATCGGATAAAAAAATAATAAAATAATATAACTTGATCATTGATACCTAGACCTTGAAAAGAATTAATTCTTAATCTTTGGGTCGGAGAAAATTGAAAAATGCTTTATTAGTTTATGTGGGGGAGACCGTTGAAGGTCCTTGGTGTCAAGAGCTCGCTCATTTAATGTGTGGACCAAGGAAATTGTAGGACTCAGTTATTTATTAAATTATTTTTTTATCATGTTAAAATTATGTATAAAAAGATTTAAATAAAGCCTTCTTTTATTTTAACTAATATTTTTTGTGTGAATAGAATATAAATATTTTGATATATCATGAAGAATTTTAAATTAGTATAGCATTTTATCATAATAAATGAAAGTAAAAAAAAATTTAGATTAAATTTTACTAGAACCAATTTAATCAAGATAGGAATTTATGGGCAGGGACAAGGGGTGTAATGGGTCGGGTCATATTATTTTATTATTTTTCTTGATCCGATTCAAACCTGATCCGATTAAATTCGAGTCAAAAATTCTTGACTCATACCCGACTGACGGGTCACGGGTCGACTCGATCCGACCCATGTAAAATAATTAAATATTTATTAATTATTTTTATATAATTTTAAGTAATAAAATATTAATTAATTTATAATTAATCTTAATTAGTGAATAATTAGTGTATATTTAAACTCATACCTGACCTATTTATCTTCGGGTCAGATCGGGTCGGTCGGGTCGGATCGGGTCACACCCCTAGCAGGGACAGAGACAAGGGGACTAAGGAGTGTCCACCCCTCCCCAAATTGTACGGAAATTATTTGTAGGGGTTAAATTTTATCATGTATTTTTATTTTGTAAGATGTATTTATTCCCCTAATTTCAAATACTTTAATAACGTAATTTGCATCTCGGCCCCTCCCATGACTTCCCTCTGTTTATGGAATATTATGAATTTACAATTTATTGACAAACTTTCTATTAAGATGTATGTTGACATTATTTTCTTCACATACGCATATTGAAAATGACTTCAAGTCTGAGCATCTTTTTTCCGTTCATAACTCTTACATTATATTTTATAAGTATTTTTGAAAAGTTTCTGCATATTCTAATACTAAAAATTCCCAAAATTAAATTCTAAAGTTCTGCATCTAAGGAATTTTATTTTAGTAATACTGTTATTGCTAAACGTCTTCTAAAATAGTTTTTAAGTCTAATTTTAACGGGGCAAATCATTTAATGCAGAACGGGGTTAAGCCACAGATGGGAGTATGGAACCACACAACACCTCTTTTTTTTTTTTTTTGTGTTTTTTGTTTTTGTTTTAGCTTTCGGCTTCCTTTCTTTTCGAACCTACACACTTGACACACCACTTGAGTATTGATTAGGATTTAGGACACCACGTGAAGGGAATCCTCAGACTCAGAAGAATTGACCATGACTATTACTAGTCGTCGGAATGATCCGGAGAGAAATTATTTTATTTCACATAATTTGATTCCCTTTCCTCTTACAAACAAGTAAAATGAGCGCAATTTTTAGAATTGTCGTTGCTCGGTGTCCCCTTCGGTTCCTTCCAATTATAGTTAGTCTTGTTTCATAGTTATCATCTATTGATATCATGAGTCGTGATTTTCTAGCATTTAGAATTCTAGTTTTTTTTTTTTTTTTTTTTTTTTTTTTTTTTTGTAAAAGATTGATAAAAGTATCATAACAAATAATATTTCTTCCAACTTAGATGATAATCACTCTTTGAGCTCCTCCTAGACGCTCATCGTACATATCCAACTTTTTTGGTTTTTAATGAAATTATTATAGTAGGCGAAGCCTACTTCGTCAAAATAATATTTCTTCCATAGCTTCTCTTTTACTACTTAGGGGCTGAATTGATTGAAAATACAATTTTATTCGAAACTATATATGACGATATATATCAATATCAAAATAAAATAAATAAATTACATACGTATATTCAATCATTAATGGATCATCATACTTCACTAAATAAATTTGAAATATTTCGAATTATTTAATCAACAATCAAGTCATATGATAGAAAATCAATGAGTTTTCAAACTATACAAAATTTTATGCATAATTGATTAAAATTGTAGCGCAAATATTTATTTTTATTTTAATAAACTATCCATCAGTTGTCAAAAAGTTCTTTGTTATTTTTTAGAGGGATATAAGTTTGGATTTAGCCGCTCTTCAATTACAAAAAAAAAATCATTCAAAATTCCCACATAATTAGAGCAATTTATCTTAGATCAAAGCAGTTTGTTTGGATCCGTCTATGTTCGTATTACTAAAATTGGTCCCAACGAGGCAATACGTAATCGAGGTTTGATCTTAACTGTTCAATCCAAAATAAATATTTTTAATTTGTCTAAGACACTCCAATAAATATCTACAATCAGGGAGGAGACCAACTCGATGTAAACCACCTCTTCCTGCAAATCCATTTCATCTTTAGTTGATTATTATTGTTGTTTTAATTTAATAGGAATTTATGCTCGCTAATTAACAGGTTTAAACTGTTCGCCTCACAATTCATTAGATCGAAATAAAATTGAAACTGATATTCCTTATAATGTTTCCATGTTTTATTTTGTATAAGAATCTTTGACTGCTTTATCTTGTAAAAGAAAATCAAAAGTTTCGGTAGCAATATATTTTAGTAGGAGTGACGGAATTAAAATTTTAATATAAGAGAATCAAAATATAAATTTGATCATTAAGATTGATAAATTATAAAAGTACTAATAGGAATAAAAATACATAATAAATATTAATACTGACATTTAATTTTTGTGGGATTGCCCCGTCCCCATCTAGCCCCTTTTGTCTCCGTTCATATTAGTAGAGTCAAGTCAACAATTCAAATTTATTGCTTTAGACCGATCCAATGATCTTTTGGTTAAACTAATAATATCTAAACAACCCAAATATAATTTCTATTCATTTTATTTTATATATATATATATATATATATATATATATATATATACTTTGGTTACGGTGCTACACATAGCACAGATGGTTCGTGTGCTACGGACCGTTTCTCCTTCTTCAAAGTTTAAATGGTCTTCAAAATATTTTTCATATGAAATTCTATTTGAAGACCAAATTATATATTTTTTAAGATTTTTTTACTATTTTTTAAGATAGTTAGAAAATGACTCATTTTGAATGGCTCATAATAATTAAATCAAGTAATTTTTTAGCTATCTTAAAAAATAATAAAAAATTTTAAAAAATATAAAATTTGATTCAACTAAATTTTGATATGAAGAATATTTTGATCGGTCGGATCGACTATTTGAACTTTAAAGACAAAAAATGATCCGTAGAATACGGACCATCCGTACTACACGTAGTATTGTAGCCAAACTCTCTCTCTATCTCTATATATATATATTGTCTTTCTTTAGTTTCTCATATTCATTTCTATTCATTTTTCCCACCTAGATTTTCATGTCAGGTCAACATTCAAATTCATATAGACTAGATTTAGATTAGGTTGTAAAAAGGTTGATTGAAGAATAAGCAGTTAACCAACGATATTATTTCTGACTTTATAGAAATATTGTGGATCATGAGTAGAGGAAAATTTTCTTTTTCTATGCTGATCATTCGGCAATCCACTTGTGGAGTAACGGAGCTGATTATCGCAGTCACGTCTTCATTTCGGTACTGGTCTACTGGATGCGCCATTATGCGTCCAACCGTTCGATTTAGATCAAGTGATTAATAATTATATCTTAGAGAAATAAAAATAATAATTTGAACCATCACCGACTCACGGACTTATCAACACATTATTTTTTTAAGTTTTACCAAAAAATTATTAAAGAAATTATGACAGTGGATCTGGTGGTATGGTCTATTCACCTTGTAAACGCACTTAAGAAAGAAAAGGCCAAATTTCAAAAAGTAAAAGAAGAAATAAAAATTCAAAAAGGGTTGTTTTAATATATCCAGAGAGTATCCGATTAAAAAAGATTTCAGACTGTCGGACGCGGATAGAGAGCTTTTGTTTCTTTTGCGACAGCAACTGGTCCCCCACTGCAACTCCGAGTACCGCGTGCGAATCTTGATTTTCTACTGGTTTGTGTAACGAGTCATTAGTAGATGGTATCAGAGAGAAGGATGTCTGCTACAGGAAATCCCACTAGTCCAAAAACCAGATGTGAATCAGCGGATCCAATCCTTTTCCTTTGGCATGAAACACGTGTTGAAATACACCGTGTTATTTTGTTTGATTTTGGATCAAAGAAGCCGCGTGTACAGGGGTCAGGGCTTAGGGGCCTGCCTAGAAGATTTTCACTACTAACCGGATCAGATCCTTCGAGAGCTCTCCAATTTATGGCACATAAACCCTTTCAACATTTTTATTTCATAAGATTTTCCGATGTTGGAACCATGGAATGGCGTAGCGGCAGACAGTTGCTCCATTTTGAAAAAAAAATCAAAAAAAATTTGTCAATCAAAAGAATTTTTGAAAATATAATTAATTTTTAAATAAATTATGAAATTATGTTCTATTTTGAAAATATTTTGAAAAATATATATCTAAAATTAGAGATATGAAAATGTTTGCATTTCAGCTGATATGCAAACAGATCAAAAACTATATTTTCAAATCTCAAAAATTTTAATTTATAGTTTTCATTAAAATTCTTCATATGAAAACCTTGTGGGATACACAAATTTGGAGTGTTTTGAGTTTTTTAAGTCATTTTTTTGAATTTTTAAAAACAACACAAACATTGAATATTTATTATTATTTTTGGAGCTATTTTTTTTAAAAATTCAAAATAGTGATTTAAAAAACTCAAAATAATCTTAAATTTTTGTATCCCACAAGGTTTTCATATGAAAATTTAATGAAAACTATAAATTGAAATTTTTGAGTTTTTAAAATATAATTTTTGATCCGTTTGCATATCGACTGAAATGCAAACGTTTTCACAATAATCTACCTCCTAAAATTATATTTTCATTATAAAAATATACTTAACTTTTAAAATAGTTATACTATTATATTTATTTCTCATCATTATTATTATCATTATCATTATCATTATTATTATTATTATCATTATTTTTTTATTTGATATCTTTGACTCTATAATTTTAGATTGAATTTTATTTTTAATCAGATTAAAATTTTATTTCTTGTTATATTATGCTTATGCAAAAGTTTTTTTACCACCCTTGTTTCTCCGTCGTTGCTAATACCATGTGCATCAGTTTGCCATCTTTTATTCTGGAGCATCTTTAATGAGACATTAGAAGATCAACAAGATATAAAAGCTTCAACACCATCTTCTCGGTTGAACCACCGTTATTCTTCATTCCCCTGTTTCAAGGTTTTCTTGCTTTGCTCGAATCACTCGGCACAAAAGTACTGATTGCTGTTCTAACCACGTGAATTTTGAGCTGGCCTCTTTTGAGCGGAGGCCGCCACAACCCATCTTGCATTCTTTATGATCATGCTGGCACTCTTCTGCTGATCTGAGGCTGTTCTGGTGGATTAGAGCCTGCCTTGTTGGCATTTTTATTCGTCAAAAATATCTTATTTGTACGTTGTTACGGTGATATTTTTTAAAAATATAAAATTTATATCTTCATGTGAAAAGAAAAAAAATAAAAATAATTTAATAATTAATATAATTTTAATTATGAATACATAATTAATATAAATTAAATATAGAATTAAAAGAAAAGTTGAGATTCAGAATTTAAAAAAGTTAAAATTTATAATTAATGATAATATAAAAAAATAAAGTAGAATAATTGTACTTTTAAATTATATAGTATTTTGTGTAACAATTACAATTTAGAGAAAATTATAATTTCAACAAAAATGACTATAGAGATAGTAATTTTATTTGACGAATAATTCAATTCGATGAATGATATTAGCTCTAGAAATTCAAAAAAAAAATCTGAATCGTTATAAGATCAGAATACTTATATGCTTAATAAAGAGTAAAGATGGAGATAAGTAAATTATTTATGTGTTTAATAAAGAGTAGATAGAGATAAGTAAATTGAAGTGGAGAGAATAAGATAGAATGAATATATAAGACTATAAATTAGTTGTTGTGTGCTTAAGCTAGTTGGTGGAGAGTGAAGAGGTTGGATTGGATTTATTACGGGGAGGAGAATGGGGCCAAGGGAATTTGTTGGTTTAGAAGGAATTAATTCCAAATCTTTTCGTTGTTGACTGTGTACTGCTGTGGTCAATCTTGTATGAAACAGTCAAGTAATCAGCTATTCAATGCATGACCCCAAATTTGTGGTCAACGGCCTTGAAATATTTTAATTATTTTTCCCTCTTTTTAGGATGCGTATAATAATATTAACAATATTATCTTTTGATCGTTTTATTTTTTTTTTACTTAAATGTTATGAAATGATCTATGATAAAAATATAATAAAAGTGCATCGCAATTAGGTGTTAAAATACACTCAACGTATTCCGCGTAGGCTCAAATGAAGGAAAAAAATATATTTTATCTTTAAATAATCTTTTTGGGAAGGTAATCTTTCATAATTTTTACAATCAGTCCGCGTAATTCAACCAAAACATTAAAACAAAATGTTTAGAGGTAGCTAGAAAACAACTCACCCTGTGTTATCTGCTGAAAACGAACTTCTGAAATTGGACCTGTTCTCAAACTTTGACATTCAATTAAACCTTTATTAAGGGGACCGTTTGGTTCGTTGTAAATAAAATACATGATAATTGATTTTTATTATCGTTAGTTTTGTCTTTCCTGTTTGACTTGTAAGTACATTAGTTGAGGCAAATTTATTATTTCGAGAAAAGCTTCTGCAGTCAGTCCTTCATATGGCTTTTTCAGAAATAAATAATGTTTTCAGAACTTCGTATAAATAAACTGTGGAAATTATCTGGATGGTCTTCTGCAATGCCTAAATTATCTTATGCAATACCTTTCTAGAAGTTATCTCCGAAGCAAAATTTCATATAATAAACAGATGCTAAATAATCAAGCTCATTGATCATCATTATTAATACTGAGTGAAAGTTCATCTAGCCTGTACTAATCAATAACAAGTTATTCTACCTCATAAATGGTAACAAATACTATATTTTCTTCCAATATATTACACTAAAAGCTGAACTAGACAGATTGGACCCTGCTTTGAAATGCAAAAGAAACAAATAAATGAAAAACAAACATATGAAATTCAAAAATAAAACAACGCAGCCTACTTTCTAATATATTGAAGCCATCTTATATCACGGTCCGATAAAAAGAAAAAGAAATATCCGCCTGCAAAAAGTAACAGTTTTTTTTACTAGAAATTTTCACTTGTCTTCTACTTCCTGTTCTTGTTTTCCATTTGTTTGCGTGTGCAGTGTTTCCTCGTGCTGTGTACTTGCACTTCGGTCCCCATCCCTGGTAAGTTTTGCATCAGTGCTATCCTCAGGATCAATCAGTTTTGATTCCTCAGGATTAGGTTTAGGTTCCTCTGGACAACGTTTGGCTTCCTCAATATTGCTTCCTTTGGCTTCCTCAGGAGTATTCTGTTTGCCCTATATATATGTATATTAAATAAAACAAAGCGTATGAAGAAATTAATTCGCATCCAGGGTTGCACAGGGCATCAAGTCTAATACATCGAGTTACTAAATTAACCACGAAAAAAATGTTCCAGAAAGCAGAGGTTTTGTGTAGAGATGGCAGAACCCGATCCAACCCGAGAAACCCGCCGACCTAATTTTTTAAAAAAAAAATCAAACCGACCCGACCCGACCCGAACCCGAACCCAAACCCAAACCGACTCGAGATCAAATGACTTGCAATCCAATCGAAATCTATCAAAAATCTAAAACACAACATATAAATTAACCCGACCTAATTTCTTCCAAAATATTAAACTGACCCAATCCGACCGATTGCCACCTCTAGTTTTACGTAATATGACACATCAATTAAATCCTCCAGAAGTAATACTACAAGCATACCTTATTCTTGTCAAGCCAGCTGAAGGGTCTGGACAGCAAACTTATTCTTCTAGGCTGTATATAATCCTGAGGTGATTCTTGACTTGATGGCGTTCTAAAAGACAACAATAGCAATGTACACAATTAGTTTTTTTTTTTAAAAAAAAAAAATTGGGCTCAACATCCTAGCGATTCCACTAGAAATACTTGAACGCCAATAACCAATTAATGCTAATGCAAAACAATTAGGATAACAGCAGCACTACAGTAATATATAATGAAAAATAAAGAAAATTAGCCGCTATATGAAGCAAAAAATAATATGCATCAATCTTCAAAATAAGCATAACATTTCATAGATCTGAGAAGCATAACCTGGTTATGCTGACCTACCCTTTGGTTTATTTAATGTTGCAAGAAAAGATGAGCAGGAAATTACCCACAATTTCATGTAGAACAAAAAAACAACAGATGGGAGAGATACCTGGGAGAAGGAGAAGGCGGCTGCTGAGCTTTGCCCTGACTAGACTGATACTGTATGGTAGCTTCTAGCATTGTTTCTGCCATAACTGCTCGTTTCTCCAACTGCATAAGTGATGCCATGGCCTCCTCGTACTTCTCCTGCACACATCTGGCAGCAGTCCATAATACAGAAAAAAAAATCAAATGTATATATATCATTTTTAGCTTGTCCCTTATTCAGTACTAAAAAAAATATAAATATAAATATAAGAACTAAGAAAGAAAGAAAGAAGAGAAATTAGTTTGCTTCCTTTCTGAAAGCAACATAGAGATATTTTCCCAGATAGAGCCCCACTTTTTCAATAATACAAAGACAGCTCTATATCATCCAATGCGGATGCCATTGTATCAGCTTGAAACTACAATCCTTGGTTTCATGACTATTTATTCATAATATGCCTCTAAATGCAGTATCAATCCAATTTCACAGCACCGCCCTTACGAAGTGATTCTCCATGATAAAGATTCAGTCATCAAACAATGATTGGAGAAACTTAGTTACAATTAAATATTATACGGTTCAATAGCTAATTCATAAGGGCAATCTTGAAATTAGCAACTTCAGTTAACAATAGTGGCACAGTTTTTTGTATCAGGTAATTAGTATTACTTATGCTTCTATTTGTAACAAAGTGAAATTTTCAAAATTTCAATAGAAGTGAAGGTTATTTTTAAATACATTGTAATAATTGCTAGCCAATTAACCTGGATGACATGAAGAACATATTTCTGAGCAGCTGCGTCCTGCTCAGCACATACACGGGCATCTTCAGTGACCTTTTGTTCCTGTTCCACTCGCATCAAAACCTTTTAAACCGCACAAAAGTTCATAGGTTAATTTATTGCTCCTGATGTGAACTTATGACTGAAATTTAGAAGTTACATATGAACTGTCTTTTCCAACCTGAAGCATGGCTCGTTCTTGCTCCTGTTTGTCAGAGAGTGCCTGCCTCAGCTCCTTCACCTCGTGCTCAAGCTGCTCAACCTATTTAGCAGAATGCAAAACTTCAAGTTAACATTATTTATCAACAAAATGATAAAAGCTAGAATAAAATGAACCACCTTTGCACTTAGTTGCCGACGGTTGTCCTGTTTGACCATCTCCATTAAAGCAGTCTCCAACTCCTCCGCTCTAGTGAGAGCAAAATGATATAAAACAAACAACCCTTAGTCAACTTTTTCAACAAAATTTAAAACTAAAGTAATTGGAGAAATATATTTAAGTGCATACCTGAGGACAGCTGACCGTTTCTCCTCTAGAAGTCTGCATAACTCGACTTTCAACCATGTGACCTGTTAATTAGGAATAAATAAACAAACAATTCAAAGTGCGTCAAGCAATAAAATAAACTGTACCAACTGACAGATTATCCATAAATCAATCAAAATCAAAGAGTGCATGTAAGAAGGCACACTTGTTCTTTGAGATCAGGCAATGAATCCACCTCAGCATCAATTGATAAATTACAGAATAAAGCACCCATGTCAGGTGAATCAGACATTGCTGGTCCATCTCCATCATTGGTGGCATTGCTCAGCCGATCTGCCTCCAATACCAAAGGCTCTGGGTCCCGCTTGAAACTGTAGAGTTTAGTAGCAAGGGATTTGGAGTCTCTCCATACGCGCAGACCTTTCTTTCTCTCCTCCATTGCAGACAGAACTGATGGTCTGTGTTTATCCCGTAGTTCTTGAAGCCTCATCTCATTGACTGCTTGATATCCCATGCACGCAGTCAATACGAGTTGGCTACTGTCGAATGTCGAGCCCGCTAAGGATTGGAGTAAGGTTATTGCATCACCAGCATCTCTTGTTGTCACAAGTGCAGGACCTGCACGAGTTGGGGGATGCAAGGCACAGAGTAATTTGTGTATTAGTTTGTAAGAAACATGCCATTTGTTTATGTTATGCATTTATTGGTAGAAATGTTGATGTGTTCAGAATTTGCAAGAGGCTTTATGCTGCAAATTGTGTGATAGAAGTATGATAAACAAGGCAAACAAATGAATAGATGGATCAGATAATATTACCATATAGTTCCATTAAAGCAAGTGCTGTTCTGAAGAGAATCACCCGGTTCCCGTCAAATAAAAGCACATCCCATACACGAAGAACTGAATATATAATTTTCAACATAATATATTTCAGACCAAATGTGCAATAAGATTGACCAAATAGAAGACATCAAGCTTTAGCAATTAGGTGCAGTTCTAATTAGAATTGGAAAATAATAACAAAATATAAAACCTGACCACTTTCCCAAGGAAGCATATTCATGAAAATTGAGAGGAACCAAGGACCAGACACCCATGCAACTTGAACTCCAAGATAATCCAGATGATTTACTACAATTAAAAGTAACAAGAAACACTTATTTTCAAAATTAATGTTTTACAGTTGTTATTCTAACAGTAGTAGGAAATACAAAATAGATGAATAGATAATTAACGGGTCACAAACCTAGCTTAGGGAACCTCTCACGGACCAAATCCTCCAACACAACCTGGTCAACCTGGAAGGAGAATAAATATTGGGAGTCTCAAATTACAGGTACCATCTGGATAATTAAATGAAATCCTCAAAGAAAAAGAACCTGTGATTCAATCATTTCCTCAGTGAAGTAACCATCAAAATAGTCGTCAATGATGCCAGTCAGAGTCCTAGACAAATATCACAAAACACATTATCTAAAAACACAGCTGTTTCTGAAAAATTGTGATCAACCTCATCAAGCAAAATTTTACCAAAATGCATTCTCCTCAGGCATCAGCAGCAACAACAAACCCGCAAAGAAGTTCATCGCCTGGAGTTTAAGCATGTTAAGCCAAATGACTAAATTGTAATGTGCAATTGATGTTGCAATTGATCATATAATACCTGGCAGTAGCCAACTGAAGGGTTATGCCATGCATATGCAGTAAGAAGCCGCCTCAAGGCTTTTCTCCCATTCTCATCCAAAGCTGGATGCCCAGGAAATGTCCTTGGCAAATCCTTTTGCAAAAAAAAATAATAATAAGAGAAAAAAGAAAATTAAACAACATCCAAAGTCTACAACTTTAAAATCTCAAGTCACAGAAGATTCAGAAAGAAACCTTCTCTATCTGGCCTTTCCATTTCTCAACAGAGGCAGCCATAGGTACTTCCCTCTGCTTGCTATTTGTCTCTTCAGCCTGGGAAGCTTCAGAATTTTTATTTTCTTCAGGTTTTGTTTCCTTTGCAAGAAGACCCTCATAATAACCTTCAATTCTACGAGCTCCAATTCCAACAAAAGCATGCCACAGCTACATATTACGAGGAAGATTTATCCCATTATCAAAAACAAGAAAGGATGGAAATGGATATTGTTTTTCCATGCAATTCAGTTAACACCCCAATATTTCCCAAAGCTTATAATAATTGGGAAGAAAAAAAAAGAAATTCAATGATATTACAAACAAGAAGGGACATATTTTTGGTGTGGATATTGTAACTACGAAGAAACAAAAGAACTAAAAAGTAACCAAAATAACATAGTGTTGGATCATTGCACCTCTCCTCGGAGAGCCATTGGCAATCCACCACGTACTAAAACCTCAAGCTCCTCTTTCCAGGAGAACTCTTCTTCACCAATACCATTATCATCTACCGGGTCCAAACACGAATCCACCTTCCCATTATCACCCGAATGCACCTCCTGGTTAGGGGGGTCAACCCTCTCTGCATCATAGAACTCATCATCAGAGTCCTCAAATTGCTTCTCTTCATCAATGCATGCTAAAGATCCCTTTTTTGTCCCCAAGCTGTTATCACTTCTGTTTTCAGCCAAGCTTTTATTCCCCTTTACTCGCTGACTCATCAATTGTTCGATATGGCAAAGAGAGGGTCTAATCTCCGTCCAAATTTGAATTTTGTGTGTTTTTGTATATTTTTCGACAGTTCTTTCAAGGGATCCATTTTCATGCAAACTCTCTAAATTATTGGTGGCCTGAACTTCTTTCTCAGTTTTTGAGTTTTGTGTTTCAGTTGATTGTAGTAGCTCCTCTCCATCTGCTTGTGTTATTACATTTTTTGTGTCCTCTTCAGATGCTTTTTCATCCGGTTTTGGTGCCTCCTTCTCAGCTTGTCTCGCAAGAAAATTGAGCCATCTATCTGATCTCTCCTCCTCTTCTTCCTGAGATAAAAGGGAAAAAAGGGTATCAATCTGAAAGGTCAATAGGAAAGAATGGAGAGCGCCATGGACACAATGCTACACAAATCATTTACACAACTGAATAGTATTGATTCAATGACTTGGTCCAGCGTACAGGACTGGAGAAAGTTTAACATGGAAAAAAGGATGCAGTAATGTTGGCAGCTAAGCAGCATCTAAAGAAGCCCAAAGATGAGGATTTCAATGCAAACAAGTAAAAGTTGGAGTGACTTGCCGTCAAAAACTAAGCAAGATTTTAGCAAGTTTATTGCATACTGACCACTGAAACCTTTTGATTTTACTGATAACTGAACAATTTTAGACATACCTTGTAGATGTTTGCATATTCTCTGTATCTCTGCAAGTGTTGGGGTCGGACTGCAAATCCATAAGCATCCCTGAACGAATTTTATTTAACAATAAGCATCATTGAACAGAGTTTAATTGACAGTAGCAATCACAATAACAACATCATGCTACATTACAGTACACATTGAAAAAAAAAAAAACTTGCCCCGATTAGTTACCTACACTCAACTGCCATAGAGATCCGGATAGATCGATGAAACCATTAGGAAGACCGCAAATCAGATCATCAATCGTCCTCAATGAAGATTCGATGTTAAAACCCAAATCGCCTCTTAAAACCCTAGGTCAGGGGATCCGGATGCCTCTTTTTCAGAATTTTTTGCAATTATTCTTTTCCAAAAGGGGAATACAAGATAAGACGGAACAGTTGAATACACCTCGACTACCATCCACATAATCCAAAAATAGAGGCTAATATCCGTAAGCGGAAAAATCGGACCAAGCCGATATGCAAAAGAGGAGATAAATCCGAAAAGTCAGTATTCTGACTTGCATTCAAACAATACACATAAGAGCGAGCAATAGCGTGATCAACAATAAATAGAAGCATCAGAGATCTCAAAACACGAATCTGATTTGTATTAAGGAAGAGGAACAAGTTAAGTCAGGGATAACAAACCTCTTGTGCTCAAAGGTGATAAGAGGCAAGCTCTTCTCCTTCATTTTAGCGCTGTTACCAGAGTGGAATATCTTCTTTTTCTTCTGTATATTACCACAATTCTTCCGTTATTCTTTCGCTATTCTGCCGCTATTCTTCATTAAAACAAATCCAGATCTCTGGTCGTTGGACTAGAGTTGAGTGAAGTGACAGTATAATAAGTTTCGTTTTATAGTTTTCTCTTGAATGAGCAGATGAGGAACTGGAGAAAATGAATAAACCTTCTCCTGTCCTTGCTCAGATGGAACTGTGAAGGCAACACGGCTATTTTAGCTTTGTCACTGCACGCGATTCACAGCTCCGTCGAGATCAATGAAGGTGAAAGTCTGATCTTACGAGGCCGCTCCCGATTATGGGTCTTGTTATCGTTTCATATGTTCATTTCCTGCGGCTGGCGGCTGCGATATGCTTTTCGTTTCAATCGTCAAAAGACCACGCTATTCGTTTGGTAAACGGTAATTTGGTATCGGATTTAGCACCTGATGACGTGGGAGAGGGTATGTTCGCACTTTTTAAATTAATTTTCGAGTTTGGAGTAGATTTTGCATTAAAATTCGTATTTTTAATAAATTTTATTTTCAAAATTCATATTTTTAATGATTATTATAAATCTCGATATAAAATCAACAGTTTGAGAAGACTGCGAACTCGAAAATTGGTTCGAAGGACTGTAAATGTACCCCCGATCCTGGAGAGGGTGAGGATCAAATTTTGGTTTAATTATTTTTTACGTACCGCTGGATCTTCAATTTAAAGTGTTGGAGCAAAATTTAAGTTGAAATCTTAGTACAGTTGAACGGTTAATTTATCCATGGAACTAGGTTTTTGGTTCGATGCCCATATGACAAGGAATCGATGGAGGTCCCAATGGCTTGGGATCAATTTTGGTTCCAAGTCCATTCTCAACCGTTCGATTCGCATTTAATCACCAATTTTGATGAAAATTACTTCATTTTTTATGTTTTATTCTAATCTAGATATGAATCAGACGATTGAGAATGGACTTGAAACCAAAATTGATCCCAAGCCATTGGACCTCCCTGATTCCATATAACAATGGATTGGATAGACGGAATATTTATCAATTTTGAAGTCTGACGATCTGGTCCATCTTTAATAATTTACGGTCCATTCCACTGGCCCATGTTTTCGGATCTATAATCATTTTATTCGTTTATTCAGGGGTCATTCAATTCCAGCCCGACCGATCCTTTCCAGCTAGTAATATATTCAATAAAAAATTAAAAATTCGATGAAATATTTTATATATCAATCTGTAACTGAAAAAAAAAACACAAATAGAGAGGTACAATAAGAATGGAGTAAGATATGAACCGAGAGGAATGATAAAGATAAAATGTCTTTCTAGCCATTGAAAAATATCATATCCTAATAGTATTAGTTGGTCACATGCTTCAGAAGCTGAAACAAAACTTCCACATTGTGTAGATAGTTTCATTCTAATCATCAGGGACGGAATCAGAATTTCAACTTGGGGGTGCCGAGTGTTATATTGACGTTAGATATAAATATTAGGGATGTCGAATGAACATAATCTCTCAAAATACAGTATAATTTTTAATTTTTTGTATAAATTTTAATTTCATAGAGGGGACAATCCTATGTTGGTTCACTCCTAAATCCGCTCATGGTTGTAGGATTGAACAAAAATTTAAATAATATAATAATAAATTTATTAAAAAGTACATATTTAAAACTTTGGTGTATTAAATTTAAATGCTTATTTTACTAATTATTTGATAGATTAGAGCCTTTTTTAACTATTTTGAATCCCAATAATAATTCTACATGTTTCATATTTTAAATATATTGTAAAGTAGATTTTGAAAAATATTTTGACCGGCATAAGTGTTCTCATTGTCTAAATAAATATGGGTGTGCAATGAGTGGGTCATTGATTTTTCTTATAAAAATTTGAATTCAATCTGATTATACCGAGTTGAAGGAATTATTTAATTAACTCATCCGTAATCCCAACCTAATTCATATAAAAAAAATTACATATAGGTTTTTACAGGAAAAAACGATTATCATTTCAATTGAATAATTTATTATCTATTTTTATTACTTTTATCAATATAAAAAATATATTAATGATATTACAACTCAATGATGAAAAATAAAAAAAATATGTAAAGATAATTCAATATTAAGCATGAATAATATATTAAAAATTTAATATTTGTTATGTCTCATAAAAAATATAACTTACAATTAACAATTAATATCGAAAAAGTGATATGTGCATTCATAAAATAAAATAACAACTACATAATAATAACTAAAATGTAAAGTAAAGTTACAACTCTTAGATAATTATTTGCGACTAGAGTTAATGAGACTCGCAGATTGTCTGTATATGATAGATAATGGTTGAAGAGGACAAGAAATAAATGAATCGTCGAGACTATGAAAGAATTATCAAAATCAATTAATCAAATTACTACTATAGCTAGAAATGATAATAATGATTATTCAGAATGATATTCATTATTAATTAATTGACCTCTCATTTTTATAATTGAGCTGATTATTTTCATATATTTGAAACCTTAAAATAAACTAGGGGGGCCAACTAGTTAATCTCATATATTTATAGATAATAAATTATGTATTTGTACTAAATTGCATAGCCCCCTGGCACCCCTCTCTCCGCCACTGCCAATCATCATCACTTGAGAAGCTAATATTCAGTTTATCACTAAAAGGGTCGAGTAAGAGATCAGAGGATTGCCAAATTTCATAATAATTTTAAGTTCATCTCGAAATTATGTATTTCACAAGTAATTCTACATATTTTTGTCAATATGATTGTGCTATTTAAGCACATTACTTGTAAATATTAGAGATGTGTTGTACTAATAACAACAATAATAAGTCAGATAATTAATATTTTGATAATTTATAAATGATAGCACACAAATTTTAGATTTTTAAAGTTAAAATTTATATTAGATATATTATATTCATCTATTTTCAAATGAAAAGTGAGAAAACTATATATAAGTTATTAGATTTAAGTGGATAATATGGATTAGATGACTTAAATAAAATATAAAAAATACTTACATAGTCAAGAAACTTAAAATTTGATCCCTTCTATATATTATGAATTAAAAAGAGAAATAAAATTACTGTGAGTTTAATCTTCTTAATGTTATTGGTGTAAATATTAGGCTAATAGGTACAAAAAGATGCATGACGATATTAATATATAAACCATCAGTAATTTTTTTATTCTGAATAATACCAACATCATAGTGATAGTTTGTTATGTCAAATACTGATTATTTGATTGTCACATTTTATGAATAATAATATAGCATTCAGTTTGTTTAATACAAGTAGAATGCGTATATAGTGTCAATTATTGTGAGAATGAGATGTTAATAATTTATTTATTATAAATAGAACCATTTTTTTTAGTATAAATACCTACAAGAATACAAGATAAATGTTGGATTTGACTCCCATAATATAAGCTGCTCGTGATATTATTACCATTCAGAGGTAGGATAAATAGCATTTTAAACAACTATAAATAAATTACGACACTTTTGAAAAATAATTATATAACAATTATAAACAATTAGTTTAATCAAAATAAATAACTCATTAAGTAACTATATATAGCTCGAAATTCATTGTATCAGAAAAACTAATTTGATCTTTTTGTTGGAGAATCTAAGTCAAACTTCAGGATGATTGTATCGGGGCAATTATCATCCTCCTTTATTTAAACGCATTGATATTTTTTATTTTTTAGACAAAGATAATGAAAAGTTGCTAATAGCTATCCTTTTGGACAGATCAACGGGAAGGAGTCGATGTTTGCTCAGCATCTACGCCACATAAAAGTTTGTACGGGGTGGATCTATGACTCTTAAGTGGGAGTCGATGTATCCTCTGTGTTGAACGGTTACTTCATTCGATCAAGTGGGCAGAAGTTTTGTGTTGTTAATTGTTACGATCAGTCTCGAGATTTTGTGTCATGTAAGATTTGTGGGTGGATTTTTTATGAGGCAGGTGCTTCACCAGGTGAAATACTCTAGGCGATTTGAGTTCCTTAAGTGGTGGGTTAGTTTCAGATTAGCTATAGAAGCACAAACCTTTCCTGCGTGACATACGGTAGGTTTATGGAATAATTAGATTGGTACTTGACGCAATAGAGCGAAGAAAATAATAACTAATGTGCTTGGAAGTGATAGTCTCGATTGCAAGTTAGCAAGTGGTTACCAATAGGGGATTCGACTCCTTTCCTTGTATGGATCTGATTGCGTAAGGTTCTAAATAACGATTATCACGTCATCATGATATAATCTTAAAAAAATATCGTGTTATAGCGTGCAATCATGTTATAATGTACAATGAAGTAAGACGTAGTAATTTAATGAAATAGTGTTGGATATAAAAAATAGAACAACATATAAAATATAATTGATGGACAAAATATTATTGTGCATCATATTGTATATATATTGTATATTGTATCTATGAGATTAATGATTAGTGTATATTTAAGTTAAAATTTCAAACAAAATTAAAAAATAAATAAGATATAAATAAAAATATTCAAGATAATAAATTTAAAAATATTTAGTAAATAAAATAACATCTATTATATAATAAAAATGTGTTGTTACTGTTTACTAACTTTGGAGTAGGTGTATATTTAACTTTATTTTTCTCCTATGAACAACTTAGTCTATGATTAAGTCAAAGTCAACAATCACTTATAATTTTATTTTAACTAGAAACAGATCAAATAGATAATATATAGAAATTTTCAAAAAATTGATATTTTATTTTACCATTTTTGAGATGAACTTCTTTAGAATTAGATAATTAATTATATATATGAAATTACATTAGATTTGTGGTTCTCTTCTGTTGATGAATATCTTATTTTTCACTTTGAAAAAAATAGAGAGGATACATGAAGAGAGAAGAAAAAGAAAAACAATAAAGAAAGGTGAATGAGGGGTAGAAGGTAAATTAGATGTTGTTTTAAAGTTATAATAGCGAAAATAAATATTTTAAGTTATTGAAATATCTTTTCTTCTTACTTCACATCGTTTTGTGTTTACTACATCTTACTTCAGTATCGTTTGACTAGAGTAGACTGATTTAAGAGTTTAAATCACTTTTACTACATATGTCAAACGCGGAGATAATGCTCATTTGTGTTTTAATTGAAATCTGATGTTGTGTTTGTATATTGTAATATTCAAATTATCAAAAAGATTGTCACTATGTAAGCATCAGATGATTAAATATACACTTAGTTATATTATTAAGGGTAAATGAAAGTTTTTATAATAAATAACTGATTTTATTATTAATTAGATAATATTTATAATTTAATAGCAAAGTATATATTCGAAATGATTAGTGATAAAGAATGCGAATTGCTACTTTTTTTTTTCTTGTTTCATTTTGAGCCAAAGCATATAGTATTGGAGTGTTGTCTTTGAGTCAATCAAAACTAGGACTGTTAATGAAAACCATTTGGCTGTTTATCTAATTTATATGATATCCGATAAGATGAGTATGGGGGTAAAGTTTTATTTTCGTTTAAATTAACAAGTATGGATATGGATAAGAAATTTTTATTAACTTATTGGGTAAGGGTATAAGTAAGAGCTATTTCGTACTCTTTTTATCTATACCGTGAAGTATAAATAACGGTATAGATAATTATATTCTAATATTTTTCATTGCTCAGAAAATTTGAGTTAAAATCAGTTTATTGTCTCTTTTATAGTGCTTAAGTTCTTCATAATATCCTGGTTCAAACGTTTTTATACATATCTAAATCAAATTGATTGACGCGAAGAGCATAGGACATAGTATTCTGAATGAGACCCTGATGAGATAACCTATTCCTCGCTCTTCCTTTTATTTTCTCAAGCAAACTGATTAGTGTTCTTATTTATTTACTTGAATTTTGCCAAAAAATGACGATCCAAGAATCATTCCCGAGCGATAATTAATCCAAAGGGCTCGTAGAAAATATATTCATTTACCAATAATTATGGATGAAATGGAAGGATGACGGGTGAAACGAGGATCAAGACTTGCATAAAATAATAATAACTCAGATAATATTTTAGTATGTAAATAAAATGAAGACTTATATTTTTGCTACGTATATATAATTGTGCATTATATATTTTTATACTGCAGAAATTTTGAATACTCAATAAGTAAGACAATATGTCGGTCACTCCATTACAATCGCACCATCGAGAAGTAATATAAGCGATACTACTTTGATGCTGCCGACATTCAATTAGCGATGTCTCTCCTGTATATCATTTAATGTACATCATAACACTAATGAGTTAAGTAATTATGTGAGTTAATTTATGATATAACCACATCTACAAATAATTCTAACTTTTTTTATCACAAGTGCATCATTAAGTCAACGCGATTTAGGCAATAATTCTATTTTTTTTATCATAGGTGCATCATTAATGCATCATTTGCTGGAAGAATCAGATTGTTATTTAGAGGCTCTTTTAATCGTCGAAATTGAAACGATTTTATTGTATTGTAATACAACTCTTTATATTTTTTAATTAATTATTATGTAGCTAATTATTATATTTTTATCATCAAAGAAGTTGAATTGAATGCATTTTTAATGTTATTAGGAGATTAGCTTAATGCATCTAGTGACTTTATCATCTTCGTTTATTCTAAAAATAAATTACAAAATTAGTTAATATCTTAAGTAAAATATTAACTCTTAATTTCTAAATTTTTTCAGGTCCGCATTTAATAAGTACGGATTTGAATCCACTTTTAACAAATGTGAATTTATTATTTTCGTGATTTTTGATATGCGTATCAATTATTATTGTTGTATTTTTGAATTTTTTATATTATTAATAAAAATATCGAGAACTCGTGAGCCATAATTCGCGAAGCATGACCTTTCTTTACTCGAGAACTTCTGCTTTGATGAGAGCAATTCTCGCTAGAGGTGTGCAATCGGTCGATTCGGTTCAAACCAAAATAAATATACACATCCAAAGTTGTAATCGGTTTATCAAATTAAGAACCGAACCAAACTTTGAAAAATATCAACCAAATAAATCAAAATCCAAATAAACCGAAGTTTTATTCGGTTTATTCAGTTAAGCAAGTTTTCAGTTTAAGCAAGTTCCAACACAGTTTTGAGAATTTTAAAGAATTGATCCATAAAAATTCGAAAAATCAGAAAATGTTATTTCAACACAGTTTTGAAATCCGAACTTCAAAAAATCCAAACAAAACCGAATAAATATCATAAAATTATAAAACTTTCATGGAGATCTATTTTGATGTTTTGTAAACTCTATAAAATTTTCAAGCAATTTGGATCAGCTTTGCCCTGTTTTTCATTTTTAGTTGATTTTCAGATATATTTTCAATCTTTTTGACAGTTTTAGTTCAAACTGAGAAATTGAGTTGCAAACATGAATATTTTGTCACAATCACTAGATACATCCATAAATATTTTGTCACAAAAACTAGATTATTTGAGATTACGTAATCTTCAATACTTCAATTTCCATTTTTTTAGATTAATTTAGTGAGGCAAATAACTGTAAGGGTAAGTTTCTAAGGATGCAAAGTTATTGATAATTGGTAAATAGCTTCTAATGAGATTATTCCATGCCAATATCGATAATTTACTTCAATTGGAACATAGTATCGATAACTTCCATGCAAATATCGAAAACTTCTGAGAGCAGGGAGACAAGCGAGTGAGAGGGAACGAGCGAGAGAGAGAGCGAGGAGAGAATTGAATTGGGCGATCTTCAGATTAGACGGGGAGAGGAACCAATTTAGCGGGCAGATTTGATTTTGGGGATTTTATTTTATTTGTTCTAATTTAAGCCATATCCATCCGATCAAATCGAACGGATCAGAAAAAAACTCCGCAAAGGATACGGTTCCCTGCAGCCCCGCCGACTCTCAAAACCCCAGACCCACCCACCCACGCCCCCGGAACACCATGCCGCAATTCACAGAGAGAGAGAGAGAGTGAGTAGATTTGCTTGGGAACCACGCTCCTTGCCTTCTCGGACTCAGTCCCTTTATATCTTCGCGGTACCTGCCTCCGTCTTCCAACCCGCACGACAACAGCTCGATCGGCATCCCTTCAAACCTCGTTGCCCTCCTCCAGTGGCCATCCCTCTCCAATTCCGAACCTACCTTCCTTCTCCGGATACATACTTTACACTTCGTTTCCTATTCCGAGTTCCTACGAGCATCTCGCCCCTTGCCTCTCTCTTTTCGACAGGTCAAAGCACTCGATCAACACTTGAACCCTCTCGCTCTCTCGGACCCCTCCCCCGCTATGGCGCGGTTCGAAGAGAAACTTCGCTGCACAAAGGAACCTTTCGTCGAGGAAGCCGGTTCACGACGCATGTATGTTTCTTACCCCTTCCTTCCGTACTATTTGTCTTTCAACATAAATTTAGGAACGAAAAAATGATTGAATCACAGCCTTTGAATTGAAGATAATTTAACTTCATGTACTGTCTACTGTTTCAGTTGGGACCTTGTAAGTAGGGTTTACTTATGTTGTCATGCTCGTGAAGAAGAAGAAGTACCATGGTGTTTGTCAGTTAGAAACTTTAAATGCTGCCTTTAAAGCCCTATTTCGGCTATAAACATTAGGACTGTATAGAAACAATACTCTTAACATTTTCCTAACTTTTACTGTAGAAAGAGCATTTTGTTTAGCACACTATCAGGTGAGGAGATACAGAAATCGGCTGAGGTGCAAGTCTGGAAAAGCAATATATATGATGTTACTATGAAACCTGTTGAAAATGGCTTGCTTGATCAACGAATGGTATACTTGTGAACTTTTTAAATTAATATTTTTTTTTGCTTTTTGACTTTTTTGTGTTCCCTGGTTTTCTGATTTTTATAATGTTTATTACTCAGGGCGCGGCGAATAAAGCAGGACACTGCACAACTTGCCATGGGGGATTTACTGACTGCCCAGGGCACTTTGGGTATGTAAAACTTGCTCTTCCTGTTTACAATATCGGCTTCTTCAGTAACGACTTGGACCTTCTAAAGTGCATATGCAAGGTACTTAAGGCAACAACTACCTGCTATTTTCCTATTCTGTTTTGTGACATGTGATGATAAATTTATTTTCAATTTATTAACAGAACTGCAGTAGGATCCTTCTCGCTGATAAGGTAAGGAGGGAGTTTCTGAGAAAAATGAGGAGTTCAAGAGCTGATGCGACATACAAAAAGAATCTTGTGAAGATAATAAGAGATAAATGCAAAGTTGCCTGTTGCCCCTGGTGTGGTTTTGTAAATGGTACTGTTCATGTTTTTGGTTTTCTTTTGTTTTATTTGCTCCCTTACCTCCTTTTGGTTTTGGGTAGTCCTTTGATAATCATCATTATCTCCCTTTGGTTAGAGAATTCCGTTAGATCATATCATATCTCCCTTCTTTTTGTTTGTATGTGGCCAGATTTCAAGGCCACAACTAAATTTTAGTTCTTGTTTCCTTCTCCCTCTTTGTGTATTTAGCATTTTATCTAGATGGGAAGTGTTCCGATGCCTCTATTTTCAATATCTTCACATGAAAGGGCCCGACAGCTTGGGCCTCTTCTTCCCTCAGGCATGGAACCAAGGATACCTTGGATGCCCCAGGGGACAGCAAGTACAAGGGCTATACCGCCTGGTCGGGACAAAGACCCGACAAATAATCCCAAGCCTATAAATAAAGGCCCTGGGCCTCGGAAAAGGGGTTCACGATCTCATACATTTTGCATTCCAATTCTATAGGCCTTCGGTATACTATACCTGTACCGGAGACCATATCACCACACTTTATTGGCATTTTGGTGGAAATGAGAATGCTCACAAATAGTTGCCCAGTTGATAATTTACAAATCTTTTGATCCCGTCAAGTTGAAGCTGAAATGACTCGAAATCTTACATGCACACAGAAAAAACAGATTTTCTTATCTAATTCTTCGTCATCAAGGAATTAGATAGCAGATAGATAATGGAAGCATTTACATCCTCCTCTATCTGGATACTCCAAAGCAATCATCCCACCATAACCATTACCTAACTGGATGAATTATGAGTCTGGTGCTGTGATGGTCTGATCACTACTTGTATTTTAAAGCTCTCTAAATTGTGATGTTTTTGTTGTATTTGATGGGCGCATTCTTTTGTTTATGGACATGCAGGCACGGTAAAAAAGAAAGCACCTCTTAGCATTATTCATGATTTTTCGAAGGGGCTTGATATAAATGTTGATGAGGTCCGAAAAGCCTTGTCTCACAAGAGAGACAAGTTCTCTTGCATTCCTCTTCCTGTTATAGACACCCTTAAGGTCCTCTCGCTGTTTAGAAGAATGTCTGATGAGGTAAATACCTTAATGATAATTCAAATGAATGTTTTGATGAAGTATACCGCAGTTAATATTTTGGGCAGAATTCACATTCTTGCAACCTCTAGATGCGACTTATATCCCTGCAAAACCGTCAGTACGTTGCATCAACTTTTAAGAAACCAATAACTTGTTGTGGATGGCCCTTGCAGGATTCTTCCATCCATATGCAGTATGCCAATTTTTTTTATTCAATAGGGTATTTCCTGAATTTGCACTTTTTACTATTGCTGCATGTAAATAGATGGAAAAGCCCAGTAAAGTGAAAGAAATGCAATCAAACATGCCAAATGGTTTTATTTTGCTCATTTTCTTCTTTATTTTTGTTTGTAGGATTGTGAATTGCTTAATCTCTATGGCAGGCCTGAGAACCTAATGGTGACAACACTAGCTGTACCGCCTGTAACAATCCGACCATCTAGTCTTGTTAGTTTCTCAAATTCGAGGTATACTTCTTGTTATTCTATCTCCTGGTTTTCTATAAAGAAACTATATTGGGAACACCTTCATTGGCTTTTTGAGAATTTTCATTTCAAAAGTTATTCATAACTTTTGATTGGTTTGTTTAATGGCAGTAATGAAGATAGTATCACTGGTATTTTGAGAGAGATAATAAATACAAACTCGAAGCTGAGGGAGCATCTTGAAGCTGGTGACCCCCCTTCCAAGTGCATTGTAAGGCCCTGATACTACTAACTTTTCTTTAGGAATCAGGAAGACTTTGCTTCTCATTTTTTTTGTTTAACTTTTTTTTTTTTTTTGAAGGATACACTATGGGCACACCTTCAAATTAAAGTAGTGGAGTACATTAACAGTGAGTCTCCTTCTGTACCTGAATCGACAAATCGTGGGCTCGTTCAGAGGCTCAAAGGAAAGCAAGGACGGTTTCGTGGAAATTTATCTGGGAAGCGCGTCGAGTACACTGGTCGTACTGTCATTTCACCTGATCCAAATTTGAAAATAACCGAGGTTGTTGGCATTCTTATTTGCTGTACTGTTACATTTTAGCTTGAAAATATTGCTATTGTCTGACTATGATGATAGTTTTAACTGTTTTACATCTTGGAGCCCTTTGAGTGTCTTTTTGTGGAATTATTTTGCATCTCAACCTTTTCACATTTGTTGAGGATCCAAATGGTCTTACACAAGCACTCAAGGAGCAGCAAGAGCATTTAAGCAATAATAGGACCCAAACAAAATTAAGTTCAAGTTAAACTAAACAATGAGCAGTGATCCTGGCCAAATATGGAATCTTAGTGAAATTATATCAGATCAAGAATTAAGTTCGAGTTAAATTAAACAATGAGCAATGATCCTGGCCAAATGGAATCTTAGTGAAATTATATCAGATCAAGCAGTGCTGTCCTACTTTTTGACCACTACATACTGGGAAAGCGGAAACAATAACGGTGTCAATTTTATATTCTGTTTTTGGCCTTCTAGTTGGGGGGGGGGGGGGTTAAATCTAATTTTTTTAATCCTTTTTATCTTTTATTTTTGCTCATTGTATTAAAATTAAATAATTGGCTGTTTAATGATCCAGGTCGCTATTCCTGTTCTAATGGCCAAAGTGTTAACTTATCCGGAAAGAGTTTCCAATTATAACATAGAGAAGCTGCGAGAACGTGTGCGCAATGGACCAACAAAGCATCCTGGGGCAAACTTTATTACTCTACCTGATGGCACAAAGCTGTAAGCTACTCAAGTCGTTGTTCATTCATCTTGGAAAAGCAAAAACTCACAAGAGGCTATTTTATACATTCTGTTGTCTTCATTTACTTTTTCACTGACTATTAGTTGATGCAGGCACTTGAAATATGTAGATAAGAAAATTGCTGCCAGTGAATTGAAACCAGGATACATAGTCGAGAGACATTTGGAAGATGGAGATGTTGTGCTTTTTAATCGGCAACCAAGTCTCCACAGGATGTCTATTATGTGTCATAGAGTATGTCAGCTTTCTGACCTTTGTAGTCTTTAGAAGTTCAAGATTCAATTATAGCATTAGCTTCTAATGATTTGATATTAAATTAATGAAGAATTATATTTAAGTAGGAACTACCTCTTGGTTTGGTGACAACTAATGGGTACTCTGTTCTTCAATTTAGGCAAGGATAAGGCCATGGCGAACACTTAGGTTTAACGAGTCAGTGTGCAACCCTTACAATGCTGATTTTGATGGAGATGAGATGAATATGCATGTGCCACAAACTGAAGAAGCCCGGACTGAGGCATTAATGCTCATGGGGGTATGTTTTTCCTTCTACCTACTGAATTCAAGAAACTACTTATGCATCAACAAAATTGATTTTGGATCCATCAAAATCACTGACTCTTTTGTTAATACACATTTTCTGTGTTATCTTATCAGGTACAGAATAATTTGTGTACGCCAAAGAATGGTGATATTTTGGTGGCATCTACTCAAGATTTTTTAACAACATCATTTTTGTTAACAAGAAAGGACACGTTTTATGACAGACAGTCATTCTCTCTTTTGTGCTCTTACCTCGGTGATGCTATGGAGGCTATTGACCTGCCAACACCAGCTCTGATTAAGGTATTACCTTATCTCTTTATACTGCTTAATATTTGAAGTAAGCATTATTGTACATCCAATAATTACTTTTATTGAAGATTAGTTAGTAGCTTTTGTCACCCATGGATTACCTGTTTTCCCATTTAATAATGCAGCCAATCGAGCTTTGGACTGGTAAACAAGTATTTAGTGTGCTTGTGCGGCCGAATGCACAAACAAGGGTGTTTTTGAATCTTACTGTTAAGGAGAAAAACTATGATAAGGATGAGACAATGTGTCCAGCTGATGGTTGGGTGTACTTCCGCAATAGTGAACTTATCAGTGGGCAGCTTGGGAAAGCCACTTTAGGTGAACTATTTCTTCATTCTAGTTCCCTAACTTCGGTTGCAGTTCACTTTTAAAATGGAAATTATAGTATGATTGATTACCTCTTTTCAGGAAATGGAAGAAAGGATGGTCTTTACTCAGTTCTTCTGAGAGATTACAATGCGCATGCAGCTGCCAGTTGTATGAACCGTTTGGCCAAATTTAGGTAATCGTTACCCAGACAAACTATGTAATTTTGAAGATATTGTCTTATGAATTAGAGTATGTTTGTTGATTATATATCTTTTAACAATTGTGCAGTGCAAGATGGATAGGAAATCATGGTTTTTCGATTGGGATCGATGACATCGAGCCAGCAGACTCTTTGAATAAGCAGAAGAATAGTAAAATCAATGAAGGGTACGAGAAATGTGATGAACTTATCACCTCATATTCTAAAGGTGAACTGACTTTGCAACCTGGCTGTAATGCTGCTGAGACACTTGAAGTACAAGTAACTAATGTGCTGAATAAGATTAGAGAAAGTGCTGGAGATGTAAGGGATGCTATCTTGCACTATCTAATTTTGTATTATCTTGATATCTGGTGCGCATGTATATGCTCACTTTTCAAATAGCCTGTGCCAATTTAATTTTCCTGACCAGGTGTGTATGGTGGAGCTGCATTGGAGAAATAGTCCGTTAATCATGTCTCAGTGTGGATCAAAGGGTTCTCCTATTAATATCAGTCAGATGGTTGCCTGTGTGGGCCAACAATCTGTTGGTGGCAAGCGTGCTCCTAATGGCTTCATAGACCGAACACTTCCTCACTTTCCTGTCAATTCAAAAACACCTGCTGTGAGTAGCGAAAAAGAAGTATTTGTATACTTTTGTAGGATCAAGAATAGAATGCAATATAATATTGACTGTATTTGATGCAGGCAAAAGGTTTTGTTGCAAACTCATTTTATACTGGGTTGACTCCAACTGAGTTCTTCTTCCATACAATGGGTGGACGTGAAGGTCTCGTTGATACGGCGGTAATGCACGAACTTCTCATTTTTGTCCATTATTGTTATTTTGCCACTTCAAGTAATTCATATGCCAAGTTTGCACGTGTGTAATAATTATCTGAATTGTTTCTTGTATAGGTTAAAACTGCAGAAACTGGGTATATGTCCCGTAGATTGATGAAAGGGTTGGAGGATCTTGCTGTATACTATGATCAGACTGTTCGAAATGCAAGTGGTGGTATAGTTCAATTTCTCTATGGAGATGACAGCATGGACCCAGCAAAGATGGAAGGAAAGAATGGCAAGCCATTAAATTTGGATCAGTTGTTTATGAAAGTCATGGTAAGTATTTTTTTCCTAAAACAGTCATCATACTATATGGATCTCATAATTTGATACATTATGTATTTGGATTTGGCACTCTTTTGAATCCTTAAAAAAAGTACTATCTCATATGTACGTGCTAATCAGGCCATATTTTTTTTTTTTTTCTATGAAAAATAAATAGCAGCCAAATATGTTTGCTACATCAAAAAAAAAAAAATACCACGTCATGTGGACAATGTTTATCTGGACTATCTGAAAATAATAAAAGATTCTTGAAGTGAAGGCGATTTGGATATTTTTAAGTTTTAGCGTGTTACAGAAGTATAATGGATATTACTTAATTTTACTGAACCATATATATATATAATGAAAGGACATCTATTTTATTTTCAGGCTACCTGTCCTCACCGAGATCAAGTTGTTTTATCTCCTTCAGAAATTCTGAAAATTACGGAAGAGAGGCTATCAAGGCCTGATATTTCTCCTGAAGGCAGTTACTCAGGTGGCTTTGTGAAATTATTACGAGATTTTGTGAATGAGTGTGTTTTTTTGTGGAAAAAAACGAGAAGATCACTTAACCTAGATGAGGATTGTCTAGACAATAAAAACAATAGTCTGGAGGAGAAAGTTGCTGCTAATGCTTCTGGAATATCTGCCAAGCAACTCCAGGTTTGGTTATCCCGAATCTTTAATGCAATCTAAAATTAACTGGACTGTTCTTACTAAGTTGAATCACTTACTGTTTGTGGAAATGTAAAAAGGGAAGATTACTAAGGCTTGGTATCTTTGGTTGTGGGAAGCTATATACTGATTATTTGAATAGGAAAGGGGGTTTTCCATGTTTATCTTCTGGTTGTTAACTGAGATCGTAATATTTCCATTTAGATTCTCATATTAATATTTGCCTGTTTATATGTTCTTTTTAACCTTTTCTTTTATGTTTACAAATCCTTATATCATAAGGCCCAGAACTTAGTCAGTAATTTGTTAGAAATTGGATATGATGAGCTTATTTCGTATAAAGTCTTGTATTCATTTGAAATGAATCTGTTACGTTCTGTACAAAGGAAGGGCCCTCACACGCTTATTATATAGCTACTTGAAGACTTTTTCTGCCTACATACATTGAATGGTACTTAATTTATGCATGAACTGAAGTGGATGTGTTGCATTAAATTGATACATGAACTGAACTGCATGTGTTGCAGAACTGAAATGAATTCACACAAGCAGCTTTAACGCTTGATGGAAGCAATTAAGTTATTCTCACATCTTGCTTCATCCTGCAGGTTTTCTTGGAAACTTGCATATCGCGCTACCACCTTAAAAAGGTGGAGGCAGGGGCTGCAGTTGGGGCAATCGGGGCCCAAAGTATTGGAGAGCCTGGAACACAAATGACATTGAAAACCTTCCACTTTGCTGGAGTTGCTAGCATGAATGTTACCCTTGGTGTACCTCGAATCAAGGAGATCATAAATGCAGCAAAAAATATAAGTACCCCCATCATCACGGCAATGCTTATTTCTGATCGAGACGTGCTTTCAGCCCGCATAGTCAAAAGTTCCATTGAGAAAACTGTCTTGGGTGAGGTTGCTGATCGTATTAAATATAAAATAAAAGCAGGCCAACCATATTTTTCTGTGTATCTTGATATGGATAAGATTAACACTTTGCACATGAGAATCTCTGGTGAGACAGTGCAACATTCAATTTTGAAGCATCCAAAAATCAAGTTGAAAGCTGAGGTGAGGGGTTTTACTACAATCCCTTTATTTGTAAATTATTTTGGTTGATGATACCTTCTGTCCTCATTGGTTACAACTGTTCGTCGATGATACCTTGATGGAAAATACAGTGCAGGGAAACAATGGGAATTCATATTTTAGTACATGAGTTCTGATATTTTTACATGTTGTCTTACGTTTTGTATTCTGCCAGCATGTCAGATTGATAAAAAATAACAAGCTTAAAATATATGCATCAGAGGTGGACAGAAGTAAGCTTCGGTATGAGCTGCATATTATAAAAGCCATGCTTCCCAAGGTTATAGTTAATGTAAGTTATACTTTAATGTTTGGGCTTTTTACACGTTTCTTTTATCATCATCATCATCATCAACCCACATTCATAATTGTTTGGTCTCAAGGGCATCCCTACAGTTGAGCGTGCAGTTATTAATGAGGTGAATGGAGTTTACAACCTCCTAGTTGAAGGGTTAGTTTCTTCACTTGTTCCTCTCTCCTCCCTTGCAATTTATCTATATGTTTTACAATTAGTTCTTTTATGGTTGTTTTTTTCTTGTAGTAAATTGAGACTGCATGGGTCGGGGTCACTTGATATTGTTGTGTTTGTGTTCTTTGGTATCACTGAAATTAATCAAGTGGTTTATAAAACTTTCTGCAGCACAAACCTTTTGGCTGTGATGGGAACTCCAGGGATCAACTGGAGTACAACAAAAAGTAACCATGTGGTGGAGGTGCAGCGCACTCTTGGCATTGAAGCTGCAAGACGGTGTATTATTGATGAGATAATGTACACCATGCGCAGCCATGGTATGAGTATCGATATTCGTCACATGATGCTCCTTGCTGATCTTATGACTTATAAAGTGAGAGTTTCAATTGACCTAATCATTTCATATCTTAAGATAACCCCTTTGGAATTTTAAGGAGAATATAACTTTTAGATTATAACATGCTGCTGTGTATAATTTTGGATGGTAAAAGGCTTCATAATAAATAGAACTTTGGATCAAAGATCTCAAATAAATTGGGGTAGGTTAAACCCAATTCGAAATCATAGAGATCAAAGATCTCAAATATGAAAAATCAATGATAGTAATAATGATACTGTTACTGGTAGTAATGATAGTGATCATGATACTGATAGTAATGATCTCCAATAAAAGGATTCATAATAAATAATATAAAAAAATATCTTGGTTGATTTGTTGATGTTTATGTTTCCGTTACTTTCTGTTGATCCAAAGTTCATAAACATCAGGCTTAATATGACACATTGCAAGTTTTGGCCAAAGAGACAAACTGACCTAACATAATTTTCATTTTCCTACTGTTTTTCATTTTCCTATTTCTTTGTAGGGTGAAATTCTAGGGATCACAAGGTTTGGTATTACAAAGATGAAGGATAGCGTACTGATGTTGGCTTCATTTGAGAAAACAGCAGAGCATCTTTTCAATGCATCGTACAGTGGAAGAGAGGATCAAATCGAGGGAGTTAGTGAATGTATCATTATGGGCATACCTATGCTACTTGGGACTGGTATGCTGAAAATTAGACAAAGGTATGCCTTTGCTCATCTTTTCCTTCTCTTAACTTTCATAATTTCCTTTTTACCTTCCCCTGAATGTCCATGTTAAGATATATTGCATTACCTTCCAACAAGACTACACACAATAACAGGAGTAAAACTAAATAAGCACAAGCTCAAAGCTGATGTAATTTAAGAGTGTCAATTCGTGCCCCAAATTGATAGGCCCATCTGACCCGATATAACCCGTGAAAAGATGGACCTGTTGTGTGTCTGGAATTATTGACCCATCACAGGTAGGGTCAGATTTGGTCAATCAACTTAATTGTAATTTAAGAGTGTCAATTCATGCCCCAAACTGATAGGCCCATCCGACCTGATATAATCCGTGAAAAGATGGACTTGTTATGGGTCTGGAACTATTGACCCATCATAGGTAGGGTCAGATTCAGTCAACACTTAATTATGCTTTTTTGGAATTAGTTTGGAATTTAACTTAATAAAGATCTATGAACACACTAATTAAGATATTTTTTACATAATTAATATTTAAGTAAAAAAAACTAGTAAATGCTTAATCATGTTACTCAGGTCAGGTCAGCTTAAATTAATTTAGGACTCAAGTTGGATCAGGTTGGATTGAAGAAAATAATAAAATAATGCTGACTTGATTGAGTGACACCCTAATGTAATCAACTGTCAAGCTCCCCCTAATTTAATATGCTTTAAATTATGAATCCAAGCTGCTAAACCAATCTATTTCAGGAGTTTCATATTATCAAAATTATGTACAAACCTATACTATATTATAAAGAGCGTATGTATTGGATGCGTCAATTTGTTCTGATATATGTGAAATGTCAGATACACTCCTTGTAAAAATAAAGAGTAATGATCAAAATAGCTTCCTTTATTTTTGAAGTTCTAATTGTGTGCCTAGGTGAAGGGTAAATATCAATCTTCTCGGAAACTATAAATGTGTTTGATATGAACTTATTTTCCATATGACATTTATGTTTCTTTTCCTGCAATTAAAAAAAAAAGCAATGAAAGCCATAAAGAATGAATAAGGCACAATATACAAAGATACTAGCCAATTTGTCTAATATTTGTTATGTTAAGTATTAAATCTTTGCTAGTGGTTATAATAAACCATGTGTTTTTATGTTGGATTTGTAGAGTTTTCTTTTAGAATAAAGTCAAACTGGTAAAAGATGGAAAATGAGCAGATTAAATATAATTCTAAATTTCTCTTTTTTTACCACCTGATTTTATACTCAATTAACTAAAAAAATAACAAATTTGTTATTTAAATGAATCACTCAGTGAAATAGGTTGGTTTGAATCGTTTAGATTCATGAAATGGGTTGTTGGGTTTCTCATTTTCAGGGGGTTAATATAAGATGCATCTGGGATCTGGCTGGTGTTCTATTGTGCACCAACCAGGCCAGACCTATACCCAGATAAAGATGACATGAACTATTTTCTTTTCCCTACCAGTAACATAGTTTTCTGTTACAGGCTGGACAACATACCTGAATTTAAGTACCAGCCGGATCCAATAATATCATGACCCTATGAGGAGGTATGTGCACTTTGTCGGGACAAGAATTTTGGTGGCATAATGTACATAATACCTTCAAATGCATAATTTAAATGGTTATCAACAGATTGTGATATTTATTTGTTGATTATGTTGAGATGCGTTGTTGTATCTGTAACTTTTGTCAATTCTTTTTTTGAGATAATGAGTTTTGTCAACTTTCTTGGTTGAGAGGATATCTGCTTAGATTATGTTGTCTGAGGGCATAAACTTTAGTTCAATTTTGTAGTTTGTAAATTGATCTAGTCTTTAATCAGTAATAAAAGCTGATTTTAAGGGTACCGAGTTCTATCATTATGGGACTTGTTTTGTTGTCTCAACTTATTTTTGACGGGGAGGCTATTGTTCAAAACGGTTATGAATTAGAAACCCTTATCAATCATATCAATCACTGAAAAACAAAAGAAATCCAAAGTCTCAACTAAAACGAAGGAACGATCAAATAAGAAATATGATGTTTCAGTGGTTAAGGCGCAGTACGCGCAAACCGCAACAAACATCTACTCCTGGGAATACAGACAAATGTTTATAAGATTTATAAAATCATTTCGTACATATTAACCAAATAGTGATCTAAATGGTGGTCTCTCACTGCTTGCAACCTCGATTAATTTACATCAAGTAGCCAGCATCTATGTGGCCATCTTCAGATTCATCCTCATCAGGACGATGAAAATCTTCTCTGACATTTGATACAAGCATCATGGTGACAAGCCATAAGAGCATGGCATCGAGGTTTAGAAAAGCGGCACCACCAAACAGACCCGTCTTGGCTGTTGGGCAGGCATACTCCATGTCGTGGTGCACATTCCTCAAATTGTGCAGCAGCTCTGTCACTGTTGCCCATAACATCATGCCTACCCCAGAAAGGGCCACTCCACTGCGTACCGAAATGCCATTTAATGTCAGAAAATAAGGCCATGTCAGTGCATAACATTCCTGATTGTGTGTTACTACAACATTGAGGTCCAATTTGGTACAAGCTTCTACAATATTGGCTCAATATATTCAGAAGCTCCAAAGAGACAAACACTCGACAACAAGAAAATATATAAATGCATACATACATATACATATAATACACACAAAAAACAAAAATAATAAGATAAGAATAAGAAAATGCGGGGCATTTGTGTATTCTGCAATACTTGTGATCATAACTCAATCAATGTTCCCATTGAGAGGGAAATAGAAGACTTACACGCTGAGATGGAAGAAGACATAGAGAAGTCTGTATCCGAAGAGAGCCTTTCTTGGGATATCTTTAGCAGAAAGCACACAGCTTGCCCCAAGTAATGAAGTACCAATTGCTAACAGAATAGATAAGAAACCGAACTGAATTGATGGATCATTTGGGAAGCTACATATGACAACTCCACCTCCTTGAAGTGGTGTACCATATGGAGGCTGCATTTCAAAATTGCAGTTAATTTAAACTTAATGTGTGATTGCAGAACACTGCTATGTTTTCATGGAGAAGGAATGGTGATGAAAACTCAAAAGAGCAACTTTATTTAAAGCAAACAGATATGAATGGATTATAACAAAAGCAATTACGTAATATGATGCTCACTAATGGCCATTTTTATTTCGTGTCATAAAAGTACGAGGTATATTAATCTACCTTGGGTAAGAGGAAATCATCTGACAATCATATGAACTAAGTTACTAACCTTCTTTAGTTCTGCAGCAATGCCAAAAATAAAGGAGATAAAGCCCAAAAGCGTGAGGTTTATGATGAACTTTGCATGCGTGCTTAGAGCCATTCTCTTTGAGTTTTGATTTGAGACTCACAAATTGACAAGCTTCCCTGAAATTGTGATTATTAGATAGATAGCTATGCATATTATCCAAAGAATCATATAGAACGTATTGAGATCATGATTCCTTTTATTCAAAATTCTTTCCATGTAATTAGTACAAGAATTTCTTAATTTTATTTGAAGAAGAAAAATTCAACCCCATAAACATCCATTACTTCAGTGGATCAAGCAATAACACAAAAATATGCAATTGTTATAATAAATTAGATCAAAATTCTGCTTGCTTACCTCTGGTTAGAAGCTTCTTCGCCAATGTATCAGATTCAATTAATGAATCTTTTTGGCAAAGAAGCTCACCAGGAGAGGGTGGAGAATAACTGATTGAACGAGACTTCTAACAAAAGCAGAGAGCCCAATGTTCTTATTCAATTCATTCAAACTACAGGAGTTGGTTCTGCATACCCAAGAATAGTATATGACAGCTTGATATTCAATGGTTAAAAGATGCGCAAACGGTGGTACAGATTGAGATTAATGCTTTTTTAAATAAAGATTTATTGAATTTACCATTTTTATTCAGTTACATACTAGCTTTTAGGTGTCAAATAAGCATATGTTTAAGCTAGTGTAGTATCCTTTCTTTCTTTTGAAGTGGTATAGGCATTACCAAGCGGCAAGCAGGTCTAGTTTTCAATTTTAAATAGTAGAATTGGATCTAAATCATAGCATTATTTTCTGCTTTTTATTTCATTATTATATTGTTCGTTTTCTGTATATGGTTTTATGATTTGATTACTGTATGACTGGATGAAAACTAGTTATAAATTTTATACTGATTAATTTAAAGAAAAGATGACCAACTTTGCAATACTCAATCAAAGGAAGTTTAATTAGGAGAGCACACTTTGCTCTGTAAAATAGAATCTGACCAACTCAACAGCTGGGCCTCTGCCTCGTCCAATGTCGTTGGCAAAATATAGCTTGATTATTGAAAATTAGTTGTCCGACTTGTGTCATATTGAAGTTATCAGTTGAAGAAATTGGAAATTGTTTGTTACAAGCTATATAATTAACTTGGCTAAAAAGAGGTGGGAGGTGTACCACGAAATATTCAAAATAGGTTCAACTGTGCAAAATTGCGCGTTGAAAGTGTCAATCTAGATCATTTTCAAAATTAGAATCAAATAAAAAGAATTATGGCATTCGAACAATCTTTCTGTCTTTTCATTATGTAATTTTGCTAGTTAAATATTAAGACTTTATTTGAACCAAACATGCAAAATCTTTTTGTCGGCTTTATGTTTCTACATGGTGGTGTGTCTATTTTCACGCTGCTACATCATGCCCATAAATATAAGTGTTGGGTCATAGTATTCTAAAATCTAAATTAAAGCCCAGTATCAGCAATAAAGCAGAGAATAACCACTTTTTCATATTTTAATATTTTGGTTTCTATTTATCACAAATGGATGAGATGATTATTTATTGTATATTGCCATAGGTTGCGTAATGTTCTGGTATTGGTAAACTTCAGAGAGATTCTCATGGAGAGGTCCTTTTGCCTTACATGAAGGTGCAATGAAGAATACAAGTATACAACCGTTAACTGAATGATAATGCCGCTGTGAAGACAATTCAGAACTTTTGCCCTTGCTCATTTAAGATTTAAAGGTGACTTAAATGTTATATAAACATGTAACATGTTTAGAATCACAAATATTCGTTTTCCACAGTTAATTCTTGTATAGAACTAAACAGCTGTTTGGAATCACATATAGAGAATATTTAATTTATGTGGTTCAACCCTGACGCCAATTAGGCTGCGTGATGTGGAGCACCCGATTGTATTGAAAACTAAAGAAAAATTATAAGCAGAAACTACTAATAAGAGACATGACAATTGTAACCTTTCTCATGTACAGTTTTGTTGTTCTAGCCTTCCAGGCTGTACTAACAGAAGATAATTTACGAATGAGATGTGCTTGGTTGAAAAGACACGTGAATTTTCCAAAAAATAACTTAAAGAGTTCATATGAAGTATGACAAATAAATCCTATAAATTTTATGGCCAAACTAACGAAAATAGAAAAGCTAAAAAATAGTTGTTGTTCAATAAGCCTAATATTGTATAGATGCGTTATTAAGACGAGAGGAACCAATAAAAGCTGGTTGTAAATTTCCTTGAGTTTGTTTTATCTAAAATCTATTTTCTGACAGGATTATTTTATCTATTTTCTTTCTCTGGGCACAAATCAAACAAATGGAAGGAGAACTTTGAAGAAATCAACGCAAAAAACAAGAGACTACTTTTTTTTTTTTTTATCTTGATCGATAGAATGACAATCTAAATAATTAGCTAGCTTTTCACAGTGAAATATAACATTCTTAATAGATGCATAAGATGTATTGTTTGTAGACCTATAATATTTATCATATGAAGGTAGGCTAGCTATATCATACGAAAAGGAAAATTCATGAGAAAAAAGCTCACTACCCCTTAATATGACCTAATTATTTTTTTGCGCCTGTTATGTACATACAGACCTCTAATACTGTTTTTGCTTTAAGTCCTATAATTTTAATGTGAACTGTAGTTTTCATGCCATTTCTGTAAAGGTGCAATTAAAAAAAGATTGGTACATTTAGAAATTTTCTTTGTGAAAATGGAAGCGTGTATCTGTAGTGTGGCTAAACTCTTTCGACAAGTCTCTTAGTGTCCTTGTCAGTGTTGGAGACCCACAGTAGAATACACCTACATAAACATCTACAAATTAAAATCGTATGTAAACAGTGTACTGGTAATACATGAAATGAATCCCATTGTGTAGCAATACTGACCTATACGAGAATTCTTGTGATCACTGGCAAGATTCGAGAAGACTTTTCTCCAATTTGGTCTTGCAAAGTGTGTTCGAATCTACGAATGTTGGAAACAATTGGCATCAATATAATTTTGAACTTTGAAAAATGTAGTCTACTAAAATGTCAAAATTTATACCCGGCTGCCAGAGACTATATCCAGACCATCTTTGGCATGCTGTAGTGACTGGACCATTGCTATCAGAGCTGAACGCGCATCACCTTCTTCATACACACTTGTGAGGTAATTGTGCATTTCTATCACATGCTATAATTACAAAAATATAAATAAATATTTGATCATTTTATCCACGAAAAGACCTTTTAACTAGTAACAAAAAGCTAACTGTTAGATATATAAAAAAAAATGCAAGCTTAATTAATAAGAGGCCTTACATCATGGTCACTCTCTGCGACATCATTCATGACCCCTTTGAACCATTCAAATGAGCCTTGTTCTCTTGTCACCCAATAGAAATATGCCCTCTCAGGTCCTTTTGCACATCCCATTTCATTATCCTTCATGCAATGAAGATTCTGAAATTCCTATTTACAATTCAATATGAACTCTCTGAATGTTATTGTTCTATCATTTTACATGAAATTATTAGTGCAAGTGCAATAGGACATATACCTTATTTGCTTTTATGTTATTAAGGAGATCTTTTAATATACTGATCATCGGGGTTGCGCCAATTCCAAGTCCAATTAGAAAAAGGATGTCATATTTCTTGTAGTTTTGTGCCGGTGCACCATATGGACCATCAATAAATATCTTGGGAAATCTATTTTACAAAACGATTCATTTTAGTCACACATTAATTTGAAGAAGATAGAACCTAACAACGTAGCTTTTGATTCAGTGTTCTCACACAGATGCAATTGAGGCATTTGAATTCACAAACTATCTATGTGCCAGTACCAAGATTAACTGAAAAAATCCATATGCAGTTCTATTTAAATATAACCAACATAAAGGAGCTTTTGAAGATTTATAAGATCAATCATATTACATTGTTGTTTGTGTGATCTCATTGTCTACAACGATTGTTGTCTCAAGTCGGCTAAGATTTGCCTTCTTCAATTCAACCTGAGCCTGACAAGCCTGTATTTAAAAATAAACCAAGTTTCTATCAGTAATTGTGAATCTCTACAAGGCATATCAACTTTTAGAAAATATAATTTAAACAACTATTGTTATCTAAGATTTGAACTAACCTCTCCAAAAAGATTACGAAGTTCACTGGTCCAGTCCCCCAAAGTGCGTATATGCACACTCAAATAATCATTTCCTGGTGCTGAAGTAATGGAGAATGGGTGCCTATAAGAGAGAAACTAGTAGTCATGCCGGAACATTCAAGTCAGTTCAATTTTTCTAAATGTTGAAATTTTTAGATTTTAGTTAATTACCATTCAAAAGGAGAGACATTTGGACATTTTATAAAAAGATACATTCCGCTCTTGTACTTGAAACCTGAGGGCTTCTTCATTTGTATTGATAGCACATTCCCTGGATATATGGCTGCCTGAGGGCACACAAGTTAAATGTATCTATTCTAAAACTGTCCACTTATCACACTAGTTAGCTGATGATATCACAATATGAAGCTTTTTACCTTCAAGATGCTTACATCAAAATTGCTCTCACGAAGCCTTCTAACAACTCTTTCACATGCATAAAAGAGCACTGGTACCATGAGGTACATCCATGTCTGAACAGAAATAAGTGTAAAAATAACACATTATCATAAATTAGAGTTCGATGTGAGAATTGATATGTACCGTCTTTTTGTACCACTCTTTGGTGAGGAAGATAAAGAAGGAATGAATCACTAGCATGATGTACACAAGCACGAGTAAGTGATGAGCATACCAAAAGGCATTGAATCCGGCTAAGTGGCGATAGGGCACTGATAACTTAACTGCTCTCCTTCTAAAAAAATGGGTTGCTAGAGTAAATGAAAACGTCATTATGATGACCATTAAAACACCAGTCCACCCTGGAGGGCTAATCAACAAAGTGACTACAGTTGGCTGCTTGTAGTCAAAGTCGGGTCCAAGGATGTTTTCAAACTTATCTCTTGGACAAGTTACAAGTCTCGGAAAATCACATGAAATATGCATAATAGTATGAATGAATGTTGCAATTGTGATTGCTAATGCAATAATCTTGTGAAAGTTTATGTTATCATCAAAAGGAATTATACTACTCAAAATTGTAGACCTCAGCCTTGTGAGTGTGTTTCTACAAACTGGTATCAGAATAAGAGCCATGTTCAGTTTTAGAGTCTCAGCCGCACCCTTGGCGAAGCACACACAATAACCCATGATTTGAAAAGCTTTACTCTTTTTGTACTGCTGGAACTTCCAGACAAATAGCACTAAGTTCACTATAATCCATAGGGTGAGTAACCATATGCGCTTCCAATTCTCATGGACGAAATCAGAAGTCTTGCTCATGAAGCAGAAAATTGGGCTCTGGTAACGTCTCGGAATCATAGTTCTAGCAAGGCTGTTTGTTTTCTTTGTCATCTCATCACCAGTTTGTGCACTCACTATCCCTTGAAGTAGTGTCTCAAGCTGCCAAATCTACATAGATAAAAGAGGACAATAAAATCATCTATTTATTCCAACTTTTTTTTGTGAACAATTCAAGCAGTGATTAAAATATCCAGGCTGTTGAGAAATCATACCTCAATATAGCCACAATCATCAGGATCAAGTTCTTCCATGATTAAAGATGCATACGTTTTAGCATTTGCCTTCAGCTTACTAAGTTTGTTCTCTGACGCACTCAATACAATAATCTACCGGAAATAAACCAATGAATAAGATATGTAACATTCTAAAGAACTCATCTTCACACAAATTTGGATGAAACTTTTCAGTTACATATAGGGTAAGACTTCTCAATCAAACCTGTATGATTCTTATCTTTCTAAGAGAGAAGATGAAACAAACAAAAAAAATTGCATAATACCTCTGCCACCTCATCTTCGCTAAGCTTTCCATCACCATTCTTGTCACACCTACAAGTTAGAATAACTAGTTCATACTTTTTGATGAAATGAACATGAACAGAAAACTCTTAGTCTATGCATAATTTTATCAATTTTGATTTGAAACTATATATTTTCAATTTCTTCATGCTAATATAAGTAGAAACAATTACATGTCAAAGAAGATTCTTAGTCGAGAATCAAAGTTTTGATCAGTCATTTCCTCCCAAAATAATTTCAATTCATCCTTAGTGACTCCATTCATTGGATCTATATTTCGACGTCTGGCAAGAGCCACGAACAACTCGCTGGCAAAATCTTTTGAATCAGTCATGCCTTTCGAAAAGCAAAAAAAAAAAGAGCCAAATTAAGATAAAACTGAAACTTGTCTGGAGCTAGAAAGTTACAGAGCTTTCATCCTCACCAATGCATTTGCCAAAGCTCTCCTTTTGTAGAAGTCCATTTACCCCCAACTCGTCGAACCGTTTCTCGATTGCTTTCCACCCATCCTTCCCATTTGAAGCCATGAAGCGCAATCCCTTCAGACCCGCTCGTGCACTCCATTGCTTCCTTTTCATCTTGATCATTTGCCCAGCTGTCTTTAACCCTTCTTTGGATGACATTTTTTTAGTCATTGTCTTTACGAACTTTTGCACAGCCGACATGCTTGCAATTCCGGCAGTTTTGGGAGGAGGAGCATCACCAAGGGGTATCTCCACATAGTCTTTTGATGGTGAAATTTCCATTGGGAGGTGAAATTGGGGTTGCTAATGGGGAAACAGAATCAAAACTATAAGACAGTTATTGTTTAATCTTTTGATTTATCCGTTTCACAATGGATTTTCCTCATTAGTTAATTCGGAGATTTGGTTTGGTTCATTTTGGGAGGAGGTGACACACGGTGAAGAGTAATAGCCGTTAATTCAAGGCTAAAATGAAACGCTGCAATAGAAGCGTCAAAGAGGGAGTTTGACTCCTCGACATTTTTGGATAGTTGAAGTTAATACCTGAGCCATCCATTTCTGAATGTTTGTGATCAAATCAATGCAACATTAGTAAAATACCAAAATGAAATAATTCATCTGAAAGTGGGGCGATCCAAAGATATTTATCGAACAATCAATGAAGTGGGCAAAACCTGCTTAATTAATTGATTAGTCGATGAGGTATTTGCACCAAACAGAACCAACAAGTCCACTTTTTTTTTTTAATTTATTTCTCATGTTTTTTAAGTTTTCTACGTCCTGATAGGTCCGTGCATGATAGTAAAATATGGAAAAAGAAAACATTAATTTAGTCCGGTGTGATTGGTGGCATTCGTATTTTCTTACTAAGAGCATCTCCAACGCTCAAACCATTTCTAAACTCTTATTTAAACCACATCAGTTAATTGAACGGAGAGTTTCTAAAACTCAATTATTTGATCTACTAAAAGTATCTATATATTACATTCCGTTAATTTAAAACCTAAAATAGTGCAAAGTTCACTGTCTGCTGTCTGCTTTTGCATGGAATGAAAGACGAAGCGAACGGAAACGATAACTGAGAGCAATTGAAACAACCGACGCTACAATAATTCACCAAACAATTCAGTGAAATTAATTTTTGTAATAAACTTATAGTTAAATATTGGTTTCCGTATTTTCAGATCATTTTAATTTAAGAAGGACCTTATTAGACTGTTCAAAAGATAGTATAACATGTTGATATTAATTGATTTCGTATGTCTAATCGGACCATTGGCTCACCGATTTTTTTTTTTAATTTAGTTTGGCAGCTTACAAAAATTTCAAAACATTTAATTTTGTAGTCCTTAATTCGTATTGTGAATGCGTGGCAGTGTTAACTCCAGAAGTGTTCATGTCAAAATTGGTAAGGTCACTAGCCTCAGATTCCAAAATCCACATCATATCTTTTTTTTTTTCATAGATGACATGTCTTATCAATAGACAACGTGGCAGCACTGCATTTGAAAACATAAAAGAACATGTGATAATTCATATATACGTCCTTTTGTTAATTAATATGCTGCATAATGATATTTTTTACTTTTTAGTTCCCACCACCTAAACAATTTACACAAATACGTGTATTAATAATTTAATAATGACATCTATCCGCCCGCCCGGAAGTGCATCTCTGTTTTGGAACCTAAAATATTCTTATGCAACCCAAAACATACTTTAATTTCATTCTAACAAAAATTCATGCATAATAAATAATAAATTCGAAATATCTAATTCAGTTTGTCCGAATGATTCTAGGATGCTAAAAGGTATAAAGCTAGAGACTTTTATAATCTTTTTATGAATGTAATTTTTGAAAAATGTACGAGCATAAATATGATTTTTTTTAATATTACGAACAAGCAAGCAGAAATACACTATAATTTCCATTCCAGCAAATTTTATGTATAATATTCATTGTATTCGTTTGTTTAAATTTTTTGATATCAGAAAAAACACGAATTAAAAATATACATACATTTTGATGAAAATAACATGTAAATGATATTAGAATAATATAACATCAAAACATGTGTATTTGTTTGTGTTTTCTTCTTGTTGTCAATATTAGCTACATTTGTGCACCAAAATGTAACAAAATACAGTTTAATCTTTAATGTCTAACATGTTACATGTATTGTTCATGCCCGTAAATTAACTTGTGATAAAATCAACCAGATATATCAAACAATGCGAGCAAAATGTCCTGTTTCAAGAAATTAAACCACGCCGTTTGTCTTGCTAGTTTTATATATATATATATATATAGAGAGAGAGAGAGAGAGAGAATAAAGATACTGTGAGCTTAAACTCACGGAGGTCTTCCGTGAGTTTAACTCAAAAAGTATATCAAATTATCTTTAAATTTTAATTTATCATTCTCATTAAATTATTTATATGAAAATCTTATGGGATGCAAAAATTTGGAGTATTTTGAGCTTTTTAAGTCACCGTTTTTAATTTTTTAAAATGATGTTCAAGTATTAAATATTTTATTATTATTATGAGAATTTATTTTCAAAAATTAAAAACCATGACTTAAAAAGATCAAAACACTCCAAAATTTTTCATCTCATAAGATTTTAATATAAAGAATTTAATGAGTATGATAAATTAAAATTTAAAGATGATTTGATGTACTTTTTGAGTTAAGCTCACGGAGATTTTTCGTGAGCTTAACTCAAAAAATATATCAAATCATCTCAAAATTTTAATTTATCATCCTCATTAAATTCTTTATATGAAAATCTTATGGGATACAAAAATTTGAAGTATTTTGGGGTTTTTAAGTCATCATTTTTAATTTTTTAAAATGATGTTTAAGTATTGAATATATTATTATTATTTTTAGAGCTGATTTTCAAAATTAAAAACCATGACTTATAAAGCTCAAAACACTCCAATTTTTTGCATCCATAAGATTTTCATATAAAGAATTTATTGAGAATGATAAATTAAAATTTTGAGATAATTTAATATATTTTTTTGAGCTAAGCTCACGGAAGACCTCGGTGAGGTTAAGTTCATGGTATCTTTACTCATATATATATATATATATATAGAAAGAGAGAGAGATGTGTGTTATGGTGCTTTGCAAAGAAAAAAAATTCATATTATTTTGGAGTGAAATTTTATATTCTGAGATCTCAAATGGTCAATATAAGTTTCTCAATAATTTCTTCATGTCAAAATCTTGTGGGATATTAAATTTCATGATTTTTTGAGTTTTCTAGCTATTTTATAAATTATTTTTAAAAATAGTTCTGAAATAGGCTATTTTTTTTATGTTAAACAGGGCTGATTTTAAAAATAATTTAAAAAATAGCTAGAAAGCTCAAAAAATTATGAAATTTAATATCCCATGAGATTTTGACATGAAGAAATTATTGAGCAACTTAGATTGACCATTTGAGATCCCGGGATATAAAATCTCACCCCAAAACAATATAGATTTTTTGTTTTGTAAAACACTATAACACATCTCTCTATATATTTTTTTTTCTAATATAGAAATTATAATTTTGACCATGCATGCTATAAATGTTGTATAGATTTACCTCGTTTTCATTAAACATTATATAATTAAGACAAATATGTGCGTTAATACGGTGAAATTCTATTACAATAGGAGCATGGCGGAGGATTGAATTTCCTCAATACCACATTGGTCAATAAAGCTGCTAAACTTAATATTGTTAAAGATGAGAGTTTAAGTTATTCATTTTTTAATTATTCATAAATAATACTTATTTAGATTTTAAGCCTACGATCTATCACATAAAGAACATTATTTTTATTATTAGACTAAAAAAAATTTCTCAAAAATTATTTTTAAATAATACTTCAAAAGGACGATTGTGTTTCTCGAATAAGAGGACTCACATTACGCAATTTTTTTTTTTTTTTTAGTAATTCAAATAAAAAAGAGGGAAATTGTACGATTGCAGTCGGAATGTGCACTAATAGCCAGACCTGCATTTTAAATTTGGTCCTAACTAGTTGGGACCAAATTTGAAATTCGGTCTCATTTTTTTTTTTACAAAAGTTTGATGTTTTGATTATTATTTTTTAACTTTTTTAAATACTTTAAAGGGAAATGGTATGCTGACGGATGAAGTTGGGAGATAAATGAGTGCATTATAGAATTCAAGTATATTATTATATACTTAATAATCAATTAAAAAATTAATGGTTTTTTTATAATTTTTTATTTTATTATATATAGATTATTTAATGATTAATTAGTTCATTTATATTTTTTGTAGCAAAGCAATGGTAGAATTTTACCATTAATAAATTAAGCTAGGGAGTTGACTGATAACAAAATTAATTTATTAGTAGAATTTTTAAATTTAAACAAATAATTGAAGAACATATAAATATAAATATATTTGTCGATCAAATATAAATAAGTATTTGATAGATAATAAAATGATATCACATAAGTACCAACTATTCATTATCAAAACTGACAATATAACCATTGTCAAACCATCCCTCTAGGAGCAGATGGAGGTGGAGTCAGGGGTAGAATTGGCCCCTACCTCTCCCCCGTCGAAAATATTTTTGTACTAATATCCTTATTTTTATATATATTTTTAGAAAAATTAGAAACAAGCTTATTTTGCCTCCTGGACGAAAGTCTGGATCTGCCCCTACATCTCTCCCTAGTTATTAATGCACTCACTTCCACGGCTATATTTTATGTAACTTCTTATATTAAAAAATAAGTATCAAGAAAATGATCGATGGTGTGTTGCCAGATAGGTTGAAATACAATGCACATCGTTAAAGTGTTTGAATTTTTTTTTAAAAAAAAATTAATCAAAATATCCAAAAAAAAATTTAGGACCGAGTTTCAAATTCAATCCCAGCTAGCTGGACCAAATTTGAAACTCAAATTTAATTATTAATACACATTTTGACTGTAATCATATCATTTTCCTCTTTTTTTAATTAGAATTACTAGAATAAAAAGATTTGCACATTACGTATCTATTTTTTTTTGTTAAGAGCCCGTAGGCAATATCTGATTTTAACATGCATGCAAGCCATATTATTATTATCCCTGTGCTCTTCCTACCTACTATGACCTATGATATTACGGATGCGTATTGAATGCGCTATGTCCGATTAGAGTATTGAAGACGGAACGGGGCGGTTCGGTCTGGATGAAACCTCCGGGTCACGGGTGAGTATGGGTCACGGGTGAAGAGTGAGGACGGGTAGGGTGAGACTGATTTGAGCGGTCCAAAACTAAAAAATCCTGACTCGACTCGTGTTGAAATAATTAATTTAAACTAATTTGGTTTTACATATTTAATTGTTAAAAAATAAATAATATTAAAATATAAAAAATATATTAAAATTTATAAAAATTCTAAGTTATAAAATATATATTTTTATAATAAATTTTAACATTAATATTTACAAGGTGCGCCATAGGTTGGGACAAGTGGTCTCTTCCTCTTTTCCACGGATTCAACTTTCATAAGTGAAAGCGGTACACTTGAGTTTGGACTTTCGCCACGAGAGGAGGACGGTGTTGGAACATGTGATGGAGGTTCTTTGATTATTTAATATTTTGTAAATATTTTTATTTGAGATTGAGATTGATGTTGATATTTAAAATCTTATCGTAGGTTTTAATTTATCGTTCTCTTGAGGGCGGAATGGGAGATTATCATGTTGATGATATTTTCAAAAATTAAAAACGACGACTTAAAAAGCTTTAGAAGTATTTGTATTCGAATTTGGATAATAATTTTCATAAAAAATCTTCACCCTAAACTGATGAAGAAAATCTCAACGAGAGGATTTACCATTTCTATAAAAAAGAATAAAAACAACATCAAATTTGATAAACAAAAGAATAAAAAATAAATTTAACATAATACAAATGAATTAAACTATGAATAAAATAAAACTATAAAAAAATAGAAAAATTGAATCTAACATTATAATGTTCTAACAATAAAAGTAAATATAAATGAATTAAATCAGAAATAAAATAAAATAAAGAAAATATATTTAACATAATGTAAATGAATTAAAATATGAATAAAATAAATAAATAAATAAATTAATTAATTAAATTTAACATTCTAATGTTCTAACAATAAAAATAAATGTAATGAATTAAATTACAAATAAAATAAAATAAAAATTAAATTTAACATAATGTAAATTAATTAAATTTAGGAATAAAATAAAACTATAAAAAAATAAAAATAAATTTAACATTCTGATATTTTAACAATAAAAATAAATTTAAATGAATTAAACTACAAATAAAATAAAATATAAATAAATAAAAACGAATTTAATATTCTAATATTCTAACAATAAAAATAAATCTAAATAACTAATAAATATAAACAAAAAAATTTAATCTTATTTCTACATATTAAAACTATAATTAATCCAAAGTAAAAAAAAACTAACCTCCAATGCTTCAAGTATTATCGGATTCAGAATACAGTATTGCGGGAATCGAGATATGGTAAATTTGACAACACTTTCACTTCTTGTCCAAAGTCCAAAGTCCAAAGTCCAAATATATAACAATACTAGAAATATATATTTTTTGTTTTTTAATTAGAATAATATACTAGAACTAATTATTTTAATATTTTCTAAATGGAATAATAAGATCAAAACTTGAAAACTAAATTGAATTATGGAATATTGGGTATATGAGAGCTTAAAGAGAGAGAGAGAGAGAGAGAGATTGAATGTTGGTGTGATTTTGGATGAAAATTGGGGTGATATTTATAGAGTCGAATTTGTAGTTTTTTTTTTCCAGAATTTTTTGATATTTATTTGAATTTATTTGATTAAATTTGAAAAAAAATAAATTTTGATTTGAAACAAGTTTGGGATTTTATTGGGTGATTTGAAACAAGCCATAATTTTAGGGGAACTGGTCCTGGTTTAGCGGGGGTGGTCCGGGTTCGGCTACGGGTTAATAGCTTTGACTCGTCTGGATTAATAGGGGTTAGTCCAGTTTGTTCGGTCCGGGCCCGAGTTAGTGGGGGTAGAGTGTCCGGTCACGAGTGTAACTGTCTGGTCCCGGTTAGTGGGGGTAGACCCATCGTGGTATAGGTCCTGGATATTGGCGGGTTTGCTCGGGTGGGCGAAGATTAAGGCATGTCGGGTGAAAGCGGGTAACAGGTGAGAGCATGACGTATATGACGGTTTCATTTTTAAAATTTTGAGACCTGATCCTTAATAGGACCAGACTTTTAACGGGTCCAGGTCCACCCACGGGTCTAGAACGGGGCGGTCCGCGACGGATGACGGGTCAGATCTACCCGTTATGGTATTTTCAAATCTCTATGTCCAATTATTTTAATGGATTTGATCTGTCGATTTAATCTCGAATATGATTTTTAAATTTATTTGTAATAATTGCATCTCTATTTTGAAATTTTTTAAATTTTCATATCATCGTACTTATATTATATTAAATATGATATTCATATCATGTTTGTGCAATATATAGGGATGACAATAAAATCAGAGACCAATCGTCTATCTCGGACCCTAAGAATGACCGTTTGGTTCGAGGTCAAATGGGCCAGATAGTCAAGTTGGGCCAAAGTATGGGCCGAGCATGTATGAGTTTAAGATGAGCTCACTTTTGTTCGATCCATAGTATCAATAAAATTTAATATGCATTGATATGTGTTATATGTAATATTATTGCATATTGAATCAATAACTTATTTTGTTTATTTAAAAATCTCAACATAATATTATCCCTTAAATTATATAATAGCACTAGTTATTAATATTTATATATACACTTATGCTACGAAAATATCGATATATCATATATGAGACATTTAATTACTTTACTAATATTCTATATTTTCATTGGAGATGTACAAACTACAAACTTAACTAAATACAATAATCATCCTCTAAAGGTATAATATAATTAAGAAAAAAATTTTAATAAAAAAATTAATTGATTATACAACAACTCGAGCCGTGACGAGTTCGGGTGGGTAGATCCGTGAAACATCATGGATGAATCAGACCATCAATTTTAAGCCCAGAAATAAATACCGAATAGGCCAAACCGAGAGTTTTAAAGAATAAGTCAGACTCCGAATTTGATACAAACCTGACCCTACTCGATTCATTGCTTAGCAATATAGCACACAAGTAATATAAACACAACTTTATAGCGCTTTGTTTCAATTAAAGATGAACACATGATAGCGCCCCTTACAATACCTCACATTCCACTCATAATCATATATATGCGACCCCTCAGAGCTCAGATGCTGATACAACACTGATATCAATCTAACGAATTTAAAGTGGATCGAAAATAAAGTGGTTAGGAAACTACTTTCAAGTCGGGCGGAATTGGTGGGCCCGACTCCTCGTAATCCACATGCTATTTTCTGGGCCTCGTGTTAGTGAGAAAATGGAGACACTATTAATCAATTTTCACTTAATATTATGTAATAGAATTTTAATTTATAAAAGTAGTTGACAATTTAAGACTTTTTCAATATTTCTCATTCATATTTATTTCTTGTTATTTAGTTTGTATCAAGGCCTGCACATAATATCAATTGATAGCCTAAAATTTATTTTTCAGTTGAATAATATCAATAAGAAAATGGGAAAAAACAGGTTTTAGTCTAATATGGAAAGTCGATGCACAATTTCTCCTACAGCGAAGCCATGCAGAACCTTCTATATATCGTCATAAGAAAATTTGGATTCTCTATTTTTTCCTGTTTATTAAACTCTTCCTGACAATCAAAATCATCGACTATTAATTGTATGCTCGCTAATCATCGCATTGTACAAACTAGGGAAGAGAATCTCATAATTTATATACAAAATGTATAATTTATCATACAACTGGCATGGAAGGATCTAAATATGGGCAAACTCTGATCCGTGTTAAGTTTTGATTTTCAAAAAAATATACAAAAATGGTAAGTTTCTTTTCTTGTGAATCAGCAAAAAGTTCAAAACTATATAAATGTCTAAATTTAATTTTTAAAAAAAATATCTTTCACATATGTTTATTTTGAAATTTTGAAACTGACCTACCTAATGTGTCTAAATTTGTTAAGGAGATTGAATCCGCCCTTATATCTCTCTGTTATTTTCCTTTCAATTTAATCATGAACAAAATCCAGCTTTCTTGTATAATAAAGAAAAACAAATGCAACATGATCCATATATTTCTGTGGGAGGCTAGTAATTACATCCAGCTTAAGTGTGAAACATCTTATTGCTATTGGAATAAGAATAGACGCGCTTTTAGCTTTATTAGTTCGTCCGTCTGATCTGACCGGAGATTTAGGAGCAAAGAGAGAAACTCTGTTTAAGCAGTAAAGCAGGTGCGTATTGTCGCACGTCAGTAAATCATCTACGTATTTTTTTTTTTCGTATAGCACGACTTTTCATATTATATATTATATAATATCATCATTTTTCTCTATAAATATTTAATTAATTTATTTAAATACTTAGTTCAGTTATCTAAATATTTAGTTTGTCTAACTAAATATTTAAGATATATATACAAATACTCGAGTTTTTTTTTTATTTTTCAAGGATTTTCTTCACTCTCACTTGTTATACATATTTTTCAATGCAATCCATATGATGTTTGTTCTTTTCTATTTAAATACTTGATTCATCTATCTAAATATTCAGTTCATTTTTAATTTACTTATCTAAATATATAATTAATCTATCTAAATATCTAATTCACTTGTGATGTTTATCATTTTTTATCTAAATATTTGATTCATCTATTTAAATACTTAATTTATTTATTTAAATACTTAGTTCACTTATCTAAATACTTAATTCACCTACCTAAATACCTAATTCACCTGTAATGTTTATCATTTTCTATCTAAATACATGGTTCGTCTATCTAAATACCTAGTTCACCTATCTAAATTTCTGATTCACTTATCTAAATACATAGTTCACATATTTAAATACCTGATCTACTTGTGTTATTTATTATTTTCTATCTAAATATCTAATTCACTTATCGAAATATCTAGTTCACCAATCTAAATACCTAACTCACTTATATAAATACCTGACTTGTTTATCCAACTCATTTATGTAGATGGACGTATTTTTATGCCAAAAATAAAAAATAGTTATAGAGAATATACTTTTTTTTTTTTGCGAAAAAATGAAAGATTAGATAAGAGATTTTTTTGGAAAATTTATTTTGGAGTACTGTTAGTCGATCCCAATACAATTTCTTCTTAGATGTTATCATAGGCTAAGCCAATAATTAGTATAGCGTAATTTTATATTTTTATTCTCTAAAGACTAAAGAGGTCCATAATATTACTGCTTAGTGCCCAATATTCAAGTCTAAGCACCTTATACCTCAATAAAAAAAGCAAGCTACCTTTCTCTCTACCCATCGACCATACTTCTTCCTGCTAAAAAGAAAATATATGTGTTTGATTATTTGATGTCTCTAGGATTATAATGCATCTCTCAGGCCAGCACAATTTTTTATTTTTTTGGGTATCTGTACGGTTAAACGTTATTTTCATTACAGATACAATGCTTCTTTTCAGATACTACATTGTTTTAGTTTTAATTAGACTTTTAGCGCACTGGTGTTAAACAAATCCAACCCTACTTATTGTCCTGATTCATGCAATTGCGACTGCCAATTACCATATTTCCAATAAAGTCTTTTCTTTTCAGGTAAACTATCGCTTTAGTCCTGTGCGTTACACACTTATAGTAATAATTGTTTTTTAAAAAAATAAAAATGGGCATAAATCATTCAATTTTAAACGTGCTCTTATCTACTAAATCCCCATTCTAGATATATTATAATATGCACAATATATGATAGGAAGGAATGGAGCAATTCCTAATATTTCAAGAAATAACTCCATTTGAATTTCAGACCAACAATCTACCATGCAAAGACTGATCCTCTATTTTATAGTTTTTGAGAGAATTCATAATCTGGCCAAATCGTTTTCTTAAAGAATGTTACTCCTGAATTTCCATTTCCACCGGACTTTTTTTTGCAGATTTTAGTAATAATAAGTTTTATTAAATTAATATTATTAAAAATAAGAGTGAGAAATGTAAAATTTCAAATATACGAATGGCGGTAAATCACATTGCAAAAGGGCGCGTTTCATTATTTTTAGGAAACACGCCACTTGCCAAAGGCACATTTCGTCCAAACCCCACGAAGTGAGATGGAGCGGTCCAAAACTAAAAAATCCCGACTCGACTCGTGTTGAAATAATTAATTTAAACTAATTTGGTTTTACATATTTAATTGTTAAAAAATAAATAATATTAAAATATCAAAAATATATTAAAATTTATAAAAATTCTAAGTTATAAAATATATATTTTTATAATAAATTTTAACATTAATATTTACAAGGTGCGCCATAGGTTGGGACAAGTGGTCTCTTCCTCTTTTCCACGGATTCAACTTTCATAGGTGAAAGCGGTACACTTGAGTTTGGACTTTCTGCCACAGAGGAGGACGGTGTTGGAACATGTGATGGAGGTTCTTTGATTATTTAATATTTTGTAAATATTTTTTGAGATTGAGATTGATGTTGATATTTAAAATCTTATCGTAGGTACGTTCCTTGAGGGCGGAATGGGAGATTATCATGTTGATGATAGACCGGTTTAGAAGTATTTGTATTCGAATTTGGATAATAATTTTCATAAAAAATCTTCACCCTAAACTGATGAAGAAAATTTCAACGAGAGGATTTACCATTTCTATAAAAAAGAATAAAAAACAGCATCAAATTTGATAAACAAAAGAATAAAAAATAAATTTAACATAATACAAATGAATTAAACTATGAATAAAATAAAACTATAAAAAAATAGAAAAAATTGAATCTAACATTATAATGTTCTAACAATAAAAGTAAATATAAATGAATTAAATCAGAAATAAAATAAAATAAAGAAAATATATTTAACATAATGTAAATGAATTAAAATATGAATAAAATAAATAAATATATAAATTAATTAATTAAATTTAACATTCTAATGTTCTAACAATAAAAATGAATTAAATTACAAATAAAATAAAATAAAAATTAAATTTAACATAATGTAAATTAATTAAATTTAGGAATAAAATAAAACTATAAAAAAATAAAAATAAATTTAACATTCTGATATTTTAACAATAAAAATAAATTTAAATGAATTAAACTACAAATAAAATAAAATATAAATAAATAAAAACGAATTTAATATTCTAATATTCTAACAATAAAAATAAATCTAAATAACTAATAAATATAAACAAAAAAAATTTAATCTTATTTTGACATATTAAAACTATAATTAATCAAAAGTAAAAAAAACTAACCTCCAATGCTTCAAGTATTATCGGATTCAGAATACAGCATTGCGGGAATCGGGATATGATAAATTTGACAACACTTTCACTTCTTGTCCAAAGTCCAAATATATAACAATACTAGAAATATATTTTTTTGTTTTTTAATTAGAATAATATACTAGAACTAATTATTTTAATATTTTTTAAATGGAATAATAAGATCAAAACTTGAAAACTAAATTGAATTATGGAATATTGGGTATATGAGAGCTTAAAGAGAGAGAGAGAGAGAGAGAGAGATTGAATATTGGTGTGATTTTGGATGAAAATTGGGGTGATATTTATAGAGTCGAATTTGTAGTTTTTTTTTTCAGAATTTTTTGATATTTATTTGAATTTATTTGATTAAATTTGAAAAAAATATTTTTGATTTGAAATAGAGTTTGGGATTTTATTGGGTGATTTGAAACAAGCCATAATTTTAGGGGAACCGGTCCTGGTTTAGCGGGGGTGGTCCGGGTTCGGGTACGGGTTAATAGCTTTGACTCGTCTGGATTAATAGGGGTTAGTCCAAGTTTGTTCGGGTCTGGGCCCGAGTTAGTGGGGGTAGAGTGTCCGGGTCACGAGTAGACCTGTCTGGGTCCGGGTTAGTGGGGGTAGACCCATCAGGGTATAGGTCCGGATATTGGCGGGTTTGCTCGGGTGGGCGAAGATTAAGGCAGGTCGAGTGAGAGCGGGTAACAGGTGAGAGCAGGACGTATATGACGGTTTCATTTTCAAAATTTTGAGACCTGATCCTTACTAGGACCAGACTTTTAACGGGTCCAGGTCCACCCACGGGTCTAGAACGGGACGGTCCGCGACGGATGACGGGTCAGATCTACCCGTTATGGTATTTTCAAATCTCTATGTCCAATTATTTTAATGGATTTGATCTGTCGATTTAATCTCGAATATGATTTTTAAATTTATTTGTAATAATTGCATCTCTATTTTGAATTTTTTAAATTTTCATATCATCGTACTTATATTATATTAAATATGATATTCATATCATGTTTGTGCAATATATAGGGATGACAATAAAATCAGAGACCAATCAGGTCTATCTGGACCCGGCAGCTGACCCGTTTGGTTCAGAGGTCAAATGGGCCGGTCAAGTTGGGCCAAAGTATGGGCCGAGCATGTATGAGTTTAAGATGAGCTCTGCCTGTTCGATCCATAGTATCAATAAAATTTAATATGCATTGATATGTGTTATATGTAATATTATTGCATATTGAATCAATAACTTATTTTGTTTATTTAAAAATCTCAACATAATATTATCCCTTAAATTATATAATAGCACTAGTCATTAACATTTATATATACACTTATGCTACGAAAATATCGATATATCATATATGAGACATTTAATTACTTTACTAATATTCTATATTTTCATTGGAGATGTACAAACTACAAACTTAACTAAATACAATAATCATCCTCTAAAGGTATAATATAATTAAGAAAAAAATTAATAAAAAAAAATTAATTGATTATACAACAACTCGAGCCGGGACGAGTTCGGGTGGGTAGATCCGTGAAACATCATGGATGGATCGACCATCAATTTTAAGCCCGAAATAAATAAATACCGAATAGGCCAAACCGAGAGTTTTAAAGAATAAGTCGACTCAATTTGATACAAACCTGACCCTACTCGATTCATTGCTTAGCAATATAGCACACAAGTAATATAAACACAACTTTATAGCGCTTTGTTTCAATTAAAGATGAACACATGATAGCGCCCCTTACAATACCTCACATTCCACTCATAATCATATATATGCGACCCCTCAGATGCTGATACAACACTGATATCAATATAACGAATTTAAAGTGGATCGAAAATAAAGTGGTTAGGAAACTACTTTCAAGTCGGGCGGAATTGGTGGGCCCGACTCCTCGTAATCCACATGCTATTTTCTGGGCCTCGTGTTAGTGAGAAAATGGAGACACTATTAATCAATTTTCACTTAATATTATGTAATAGAATTTTAATTTATAAAAGTAGTTGACAATTTAAGACTTTTTCAATATTTCTCATTCATATTTATTTCTTGTTATTTAGTTTGTATCAAGGCCTGCACATAATATCAATTGATAGCCTAAAATTTATTTTTCAGTTGAATAATATCAATAAGAAAATGGGAAAAAACAGGTTTTAGTCTAATATGGAAAGTCGATGCACAATTTCTCCTACAGCGAAGCCATGCAGAACCTTCTATATATCGTCATAAGAAAATTTGGATTCTCTATTTTTTCCTGTTTATTAAACTCTTCCTGACAATCAAAATCATCGACTATTAATTGTATGGTCGCTAATCATCGCATTGTACAAACTAGGGAAGAGAATCTCATAATTTATATACAAAATGTATAATTTATCATACAACTGGCATGGAAGGATCTAAATATGGGCAAACTCTGATCCGTGTTAAGTTTTGATTTTCAAAAAAATATACAAAAATGGTAAGTTTTTTCTTGTGAATCAGAAAAAGTTCAAAACTATATAAATGTCTAAATTTAATTTTAAAAAAAATATCTTTCACATATGTTTATTTTGAAATTTTGAAACTGACCTACCTAATGTGTCTAAATTTGTTAAGGAGATTGAATCCGCCCCTATATCTCTCTGTTATTTTCCTTTCAATTTAATCATGAACAAAATCCAGCTTTCTTGTATAATAAAGAAAAACAAATGCAACATGATCCATATATTTCTGTCGGAGGCTAGTAATTACATCCAGCTTAAGTGTGAAACATCTTATTGGAATAAGAATAGACGCGCTTTTAGCTTTATTAGTTCGTCCGTCTGATCTGACCGGAGATTTAGGAGCAAAGAGAGAAACTCTGTTTAAGCAGTAAAGCAGGTGCGTATTGTCGCACGTCAGTAAATCATCTACGTATTTTTTTTCGTATAGCACGACCTTTCATATTATATATTATATAATATTATCATTTTTCTCTATAAATATTTAATTTATTTATTTAAATACTTAGTTCAGTTATCTAAATATTTAGTTTGTCTAACTAAATATTTAGACAAACTAAATATTTAAGATATATATACAAATACTCGAGTTTTTTTTTTATTTTTCAAGGATTTTCTTCTCTCTCACTTGTTATACATATTTTTCAGTGCAATCCATATGATGTTTGTCTTTTCTATTTAAATACTTAATTCACCTATCTAAATATTCAGTTCATTTATAATTCACTTATCTAAATATATAATTAATCTATCTAAATATCTAATTCACTTGTGATGTTTATCATTTTTTTTATCTAAATATTTGATTCATCTATTTAAATACTTAATTCATTTATCTAAATACTTAGTTCACTTATCTAAATACTTAATTCACCTACCTAAATACCTAATTCACTTGTAATGTTTATCATTTTCTATCTAAATACATGGCTCGCCTATCTAAATATCTAGTTCACCTATCTAAATTCCTGATTCACTTATCTAAATACATAGTTCACATATTTAAATACCTGATCTACTTGTGTTATTTATTATTTTCTATCTAAATATCTAATTCACTTATCGAAATATCTAGTTCACCAATCTAAATACCTAACTCACTTATATAAATACCTGACTTGTTTATCCAACTCATTTATGTAGATGGACACACTTTTATATCAAAAATAAATAAAGAATAGTTATAGAGAATATACTATGTTTTTTTTTTTTGCGAAAATGAAAGATTAGATAAGAGTTTATTTGGAAAATTTATTTTGGAATACTGTTAGTCGATCCCAATACAATTTCTTCTTAGATGTTATGATAGGCTAAGCCAATAATTAGTATAGCGTAATTTTTTATTTTTATTCTCTAAAGGCTAAAGAGGTCCATAATATTACTGCTTGGTGCCCAATATTCAAGTCTAAGCACCTTATACCTCAATAAAAAAAGCAAGCTACCTTTCTCTCTACCCATCGACCATACTTCTTCCTGCTAAAAAGAAAATATATGTATTTGATTATTTGATGTCTCTAGGATTATAATGTATCTCTCAGGTCAACACAATTTTTATTTTTTTGGGTATCTGTACGGTTAAACGTTATTTTCATTACAGATACAATGCTTCTTTTCAGATACTACATTGTTTTAGTTTTAATTAGACTTTTAGCGCACTGGTGTTAATCAAATCCAACCCTACTTATTGTCCTGATTCATGCAATTGCGACTGCCAATTACCATATTTCCAATAAAGTCTTTTCTTTTCAGGTAAACTATCGCTTTAGTCCTGTGCGTTACACACTTATAGTAATAATTGTTTTTTTTTTAAAATAAAAATGGGCATAAATCATTCAATTTTAAACGTGCTCTTATCTACTAAATCCCCATTCTAGATATATTATAATATGCACAATATATGATAGGAAGGAATGGAGCAATTCCTAATATTTCAAGAAATAACTCCATTTGAATTTCAGACCAACAATCTACCATGCAAAGACTGATCCTCTATTTTATAGTTTTTGAGAGAATTCATAATCTGGCCAAATCGTTTTCTTAAAGAATGTTACTCCTGAATTTCCATTTCCACCGGACTTTTTTTTTTGTTTTTGAAAAAGAGTAACTTGCACCTTGCACCAAGTTAATTCCTGATTTGTTTAAAATAATACCAATTTAGTTCTTAATAAACTTCTTTAAAAAATCAATGTAGTTATTGTACTTTAAATTACAACAAATATGTGCTTGAATGTTTTAAACAAAGAAGTAATTTGGTCCCCAAAATAAAAAAAAATCCTTGAGCTTTAAAAGAAATCAACCTGATCCTGACCCTCTACTAACTATATTTTATAACAAAAATAAAAAAAATGATATAGGTAAGGATGTAAAGGGATCATGTCGGGTTCAGAACAAGCATTTTTAATTTTATTATTTTGTAGAAAGATGAAACAACCCGACTCAGATGAATAAATATTCTAGATTTAAACCTGATTTTAAATTTTCACTAGTCATACATCTAAGTACAAATGAAAGTACGAGGACCTATTGAGATTTTATTTTTAGAAGTTCAATGATCATTTTAGTTTTTATTTCAAAAGTTCAAGACTTCAATGACGTACTTCATGCAGTTTAAAGTTCAAGTTTCAAATTCATTTTTCTAAAGAAATTCAAGAACCAACTAGCTGTTTTTGTTATAAAAAAATTAAGGATAAATTTGTGCAAATGAAATTTAAATCAACTTAAAATTTCTGAACAAATTAGGGATAAAAGAACGAATTTTCCTAATCTTTGTAACCAGGGGCGGATGCATAGTATTCCCCGGGGGGGGGGGCAGCTGCCCCCTTGAATTTTAAAAAATAGCGCTTTTCGGTATTTTGTCCCCTTCGGAATTTTTTTTACGCCCCCTGAATTGTCTGATTAATTTTATTGAGAAGAAATAATTATGCAAATATATCAAAATATAAAGTTGTAACATAATTATGACAGTTGTATATATAGTTGTTAAATGTTTTTAATATTTCTTTGCATTTTATTTTATACAAATGTTCTTTAGAACAGCACTCGTTTTTCATTTTTAATATGTGATCCTTGAGCTCTAAAACCGGTATTGATGAATATATAATTACTTTCAATTGATTTTAAAAATAAAAAATGGAACACGTAATATTTCCAAGGAATATTGATTAATTTACTCTTTTATTAATCTCTGCTTTTATTTGTCTAGCATTGTCATCCATGTAATATAGCTGTAAAGTTGCCAGAAAAAAAAAAGCATGCACAATAATATACTCTTATTCTGAGGCAAGATTGTAAAATGTTGTAACCAATCAATCGCGGCACATAACTAGGTTCCAGTACCCAATTCTTATATGTCTGTACCCAATTTGTTGTCATGATAGTACAACCCATGTGCCTGTAGTGTTAGGTCAATGCTTTATTAGATTAGATATCTTTCAAGGAAAGAGAAGTCTCATCGACATATATACTTGTATACCTGTTGCCACTATAAACAAAAAATAAAAAATAAAAAATAAATAGAGCATAGGAAATGGATTGGAACTCTGCCTGTGTACTAATTTTGATTTATTAATTTTCTAATTCTCAGGTTTTTGTAGCAGGTGTTAATATTTTCGTTCTAAACTCTATAGAATAGGCCTCCATGTTATAAGAAATTTTTATTATCTTTTTTTAGTTTGACTTTGAGTCTTTGACGGCATTATTTTGCCGGTTTCGGAATAATTTGAATGTGAATAAAGCATTTATGTAATAAAAGAGAGACATATATGTAAATAAATTATCCAATAACATATATATATATAGAGAGAGAGTCCGGCTATGGTGCTTTGCAAAGTACAAAACGCTTCAGTGCTTTGCGCTCTATTTTTAATTTCAAGTTAGAAATAATCGATCCGAACCGTTCAATCTAATCTTCATATCAAAATCTATTAGTAAACCAAATTATATATTTTTTTTGCTATTTTTTTTCCCAAAAAAAATGATGGTTTTCCTCCTATCCAAAAAATAGCAAATAATAGATTTTGATAAAAAAATTATATATATATATATATATATATATAGGTTGACTAAAATACAAAAAACATATTAAAATTTGATTTTTCATTTTTTTATATTTTTTGAATTTTTTTTGCTATTTTTTCAGTAAAGAAGAAAATCTTTCAAACAACTTTCTTCTTACCCAAAAAAAATAGTAAAAAAAAATTCAAAAAATATAAAATTTGATTTTGTACTTTGATATGAAGAATAAATTGAAAGGTTTGGATCAGTCATTTTTAACTTAAATTTTGCGATTTTAACGGGTTGCACGGGTGCATCCGTGCAACGCGTTCTATTTTAGTCAACCTATATATATATATATATATATATATATATATATATATATAAGAAAAATCACAGCCAATAAAGACCCCAAATTCTGTCGTTCGGAAATTATATTTTGCTTCAAGCTACGAAAACGTCAACTTCTGACGAACAACCAAATACCAAATGTCAATATTCAAACATAGAAATCGAACAGAACTTTCGAATTTAAAATCGATGAAATAAAAAAAAACGAGAATTTGGGACAAGTGTGGGGTAGGTTGCCTGTACAACGTGCTTCCCATTTTACACACAAAAACACATTGGGTGCATCAAATATTTAACCAAATTCTCGGAGTTGCCAGGAGAAATTGGCCTTTAATATTATTCGTTTCGTCTCTTCCAACCAGCATGAGAAATAAAGCAATTTTTTTTCTTGCAGAAGTGTTAAAATGCCTTTAATTTAAATATTGCATTTGGAGAAAAAAACAGCAGTAGATAATCATTGTAATAATGGAGGACCGCATCAACTAAAGATGAAAGCTACAAAAGATGAAAAGATTAAAGATTACTTTTAGTGATCATAAAATTATTGAATTCAAATATGCCAACTAAGATTTTGACATGCCGATGGCAAAAAGTTAGTCTAAATGTTTGGACTAGAAATATTACCTATAAAATTAAACAATAAAATTAGCGAAGACAATCTGCAAACTCCTAAATTGTTGATGGTAGAATTTAAAACACATCCTTAAAAGTTACAAATGTGAACTTTAGAGTAGCACTTATTCCACTGGTACAATGGATCATGGGTGATGTTTTTCTTTCTTACTTATTTCTCCTTGTTAGAAATGCACCTGAAACTGAGGCTTGATTGCAATAATAGTTCGAGTAATTTGAAATTGAAAGCGAAATTTGTGGAACATAATTGTCCATGTACCAATGCACTAAGTAATTGGTACCTCAATTAATTGTCAATTGCTTTTATTAATTTCATAATATATACATATATATATTATAAAGAGAATCTTAAAACATAATATTTAATTAATTAAAATTGCAACAATAAATTCCATAAACAGAGCAAGTGCAAGCACTCATTAATAGGATTTGCATCATTTGCTGCATACTATTTTTTCCGTCCCATCAGGCCATCATGTTATGATTATACAAAATAAATTAAAAAAAATCCTTCTATAATCTCCAGAGTGTAGGATAAGCAGCGCAACACATGTGCTGCACTGCTGCATACATAAAATCATTGCCAAGTATCTGAGAGAAAATAAAGCATATTCTTAGCTTTAATACTTTTGAAGGAAAGTTGATAAGAATGTATAGATCAAAAGTTGAATTTAGAAAAAAAAAAAGATCAAAAGTTTGACAGGAACAACAAAAGAAATAAAGAATTGACTTTATTGACATATTCAGTAGATTGCACTAAAAAAAAACAATTACTGCCAACAAGCTGGGGATAACATACAAAATATAACGGGTACATTTTTTTTCATTAGATAACAAATAGATAAAGCAATGTACTATTTATCCGTAATTTGAATAGGAGGTACACTAAAATCACTATTAACTTAAACTAAAATCAATATAAACTCTAGATAGTGTCAGACTGTCCGGTCTAAAAATTCAGATTAATATTAATTTATGGGTTGTAGAATTAGAGATGACAATAAATTGGATTAGGTATGACTTAGACAAAATCTTAATCCAACTGATAGTCTCAAAACTTCAATTCTGCTATGCCTATCATAAACCATTGGGGCTAAATATAAACTCAATTCGACCAGTTCAGTGATAGTTTTTCTTTTCCCAAACCGATTCTGTCTTTTCATCGTATTTTTTTTTCCAACTGTAAACACACCGAAATTAAATACTAGCCAACAAAAAACAAATGCTCACAAAGATGTCAATTTTAATCATACATTATAATACGAAAATTTATAACTACACGAACGGACTTCAGTATTTAATATTAACTTATCAAAATTAAGTAACATTCAACTAAATAAGTTTACAACTTTAATAAAGATAATGATAATGATGCAACACAAGCAACGATCATACATTCATACTTAATCAATTTATTAGGTGGAGATGATAAAGTAGACTTCCTGTATTGAGTTTGTAGGGTTGGGACATGTTGCAATCAGGTCAAATCGAATTAAGTTTCAATACCAAAATTCAATTTAGTAATCATACATTCATACTTATAATTTAACTTAATTTTTTTTGAAAATCATTTTGTACCTAATTTGTGAATTGAATCTGGTTCAAAATTAGATTGGAACTGTAGTATTTTTGTTTTATCACTGTTTTTTTTTTCCAAACAAAATCTGACCCTTGATCTAAAGGTGAGGGATCATTTGACAATGCTTATCTTGATAATCTTGACAATAAAATTTTAAATAAATTCAAAAAAATTAAAAACAGGAAAAAATATATAGATATACTTTTTATCGTTTATAGTTGTTTCAAATTTCATCCAATTTAAACAATATTTTTATAAATATTATTCTTTTTTTATGATTTTTTTTATTTTTTTTAAATTTATTTGAAATTTTATTTCAATATTATCAGAATAAGCACTAACTTCCAACCTTTTTTATTAAATATATAAAAGCAACTCAAAAGTTATAGTTTCGAAATCCATATGAAAGATTTTTTTATAAACACTTAATGTTATTTGATTTGATCTTTATTTAAAAAATGGCTTCAAAGTTTAAAATAATTAAATTTAAGTATTTAAGTGAACTTGAACCCAACTGTCCTAACGCAAACAAATTTGAACTCAATAAATCTGGACCCAAATAATTTCTGTTGGAACGATATCATATCCCACATCATTTATAACTAGCGAGTTTATTGTCCATGCTTTGCTATAAATGATTTCTATATTTTAATTTTTCTAGATAAAAATCTAAAAAATATAATCATCTTCCAATATAAAATTGATAACAAATAAAGAAGAAAATACAATTAATCAATTATTTTTATGTAATAATCATAGTTTTCTTAAAAAATATATAATTAAATTTCAAATTTGATAAATTTTCAGCAAATGATATCTTTCAGGAAAAATATAAATTTAACAAAGATTTTAATATTTTTATTATAATCCATTACATTATAAAAATCTCTAATATATTTAACGACTCATTTTTTCTTAAAAAGTTAATTAATAAATTTCAATAAATCCCAATCATTACGGGTATGTTTGGATGGGCCAGGAATAGTAGAATAGCTGCTGTTTTCTGAATAAAAATAGCAGTTGTGTATCCAAACATAAATCCACCGTTCTGAAACATTGAGAATAGCTACTATTCTGGCTTATTCCGTGGTGGGGATGAAATAGTTGTTGTTCTTCTCAACTCTCCATTATTATTTCAAACAAACAATCTAAATAATATTTCTATCATTCGGAATAACATCACATTTTTACTATCCTCACGCTAACCAAAAAATAACTATTTTTTTCACTATCCTTATTTATTATTCTCAATTCCTCAATTCTTTACTACAGAATAAGAAATAGAGATAACTATGACAGCGGACAAACAACATCTAGTTGAAAAGAAAGTAAATGAGTAGATACTTCCTTTAATATAATCCGATCCGTTAAAATCAATGAAACCTTTTGTCTGAGCTGCCACCAATAGCATTCAAATTAGGGGTGTCAATTATCGACCTGATCTGACCCGATATGATTCAAAAATAAATGGGTCGGGTATGGATTTAATTTTTTGACCCGAATCGGATTGGGTCGGGTTCGGGTCAACCCGACCCGATCCGATTAATTATGATTTTTGAAGTAATTTTATGATTTAGTACTAATTAAAACTTAAATCTATAATAGTTATATACTAATTAAGATTAATGATAAATTAATTAATATTTAATTACTTAAAATTATATAAAAATAATTAATAAATATTTAGTTATTTTACACGGGTTGGATCGGATCGACCCGTGACCCGATCGGGTTGAGTATAAATTAAGATTTTTTGACCCGAATTTAATCGGATCGGGTCAAAAATAATAATAAAATAATATGACCCAACCCGAATCCGATCCGACTCAACCCATTAACACCCCTAATTCAAACTGACTCAAATTGATTCGCACCAATGGAATTGATCCGAATCCAAAGTCTGAGCGCCAGCCGCCAGGCCCAGGGCCCTGACCCTGAGTCGCGAGATAATGGGAGAATATCTGAGATCGCGAGAAGATAAAAAGCGACAAAACTGGTGAATGGCGACATATCACCTGCGCGACTGATCTGTAATTTATCAACGATGATTTAACAATGCATCAAAATTCGTGTTTAGATTGGGATTTCACTGGCCATTGGGACACTGGCCATTGTGCCATGTACATCAATTATTTATTCCGTATTTTTTTTCCACGCAGATGTTCATTCTTTTAGGATGAAACTTGAAACTGTGCATGTTGATCTCCGCGATTAAAGACAAACAGACGCACAAACACACATTTTTCTTTCTGTCGGTGGATTAAGTTACTGCCTGCAATTACAGATTTACAGTCAGTAAAATCAAATAATACAAAATTTTAAATCTCTTTCAAGTTTCAATGGTTCACAACTGTAAACGTGCCGAGCCGAGTTAGATCAACTTCGTACTCAGCTAATTAATTTAATAAATCGAGCCGAGTTAGCTCATTAACTACTCAGAGTTAAATTTTTTAACTTAAAATTAATTGATTAAGTTAACAAACTAACCGAATCAGCTCATTAACACTCGTTAAAATTATATTAAAATTTATACACAAATAGTAAAATAACTAATGTTAATATATTTTATATAAATTTGATATAATAATTTAAGTATATATCATATTATAAACTACTTATGATACTAAAAATTTATAATATAAATAACAAATACTAATAGATTACCGAGACAAATGAGTCTAACGAGCTAAAATAGTCAAAACTTAAGTTCAATTTATTAACTTAATAAATCAGTTTGTTAATGACTCAATCTATTAATAAATAAGTTACTAATAAATGGATCCCAAATAAATTATGGAGGAGCCGTGAACCATTAGTTTTCTTCTAGCCCGAAACTGATTCGACTTCCACAGAATCTAAGAGCAACCAAAGAGTAGAGCGACCTTTTCTCCGTCCCACATAACAGTTAACAGATAACAGCGCGTCTTCAAACCACGAAACGGCTATTTAATTTTAATCAGCACTCGCTCTCCCCACCTCTCAAGTCTCACTTCCTCACCCCTCCCCTTCTCCCTCCACGAAGAACCATTGCCAAACTAATAATTCAGCTCAACCAACCAACCAACCACTGAAGTTGAACCACCCCTCCGCCAAAATTTCAATCCCCATTGCTCCAAATCAACCCTCGATCCTGTTCTATGGCGAGCAACTCGCGGGAGTATGTCGGCATTTCGATCCACGATGCACCACTGACAGGCACGGAGAATGACAGGAGGCCCCCCAGGCCGCCGGGACCGCGGAATTTCATGAAGCAGGTGTCACGGATGTCGTTCAAGGAAGGGATGAGGACGGCGGGGAAGACGGTGGCGAAGATGACCAGGATTCAATCAAGCGCTCAGCAGGGGCTCAAGGGGTTGCGCTTCCTCGACAAGACGACCAACGGCAAGGACGGATGGAAGTCGGTTGAGAAACGCTTCGACGACATGGCCGTGCACGGTAGGCTCGCAAAGGAGAGCTTCGGCAAGTGCATTGGTGAGATTCTTAACTTCTTCTTTTTTTCTATTTGTGAACTGTGATTTCTTTTGTGGGTATTCCTTCATCTGAAATTGTTTCGTCCAATATTTACAGATTTGGCTATTTTTTCTTGGGTTGCTGTTATTCATAATGTGTCGTTCTATTTTCTCTCTTTGTGGTCTGGTTGGGTTTTGAATATTTTATTAATTTGTACAAGTTTGTTCGGCGGTAATTACTTTTTTGTTTGTTTATGTTGGAATTAGTGCATCTCATTTGAAAGAACAAACAGTGGAATGAATTCTGTTTTTTTTTTTTTTTTTTTTTTTTTTGTATTCACCATAGATCCCTAAAATTATACCCATCTCTATTAATTTGCGCTCAATTTTGTTGTATCCATGACTATTTAACTGACCACCTTGCCATTCAAACTGAAAAAGTCAATCTTCTTTTTGAACTGAATAACAATTCTCAAAGAATCAGTTTGTCTTTAATTAGTGTGAATTGTAGAAATTACTTCAAAGAGGCAAGTTAGTTAATGTAGGATGGCTATTTTTAAGTTAAATATATATCCTCTTTTCGAGTGGTTTTGTTCACAAGCAAATATACCTGAGGGAAAACTGAACAAATTTACTGTCGCAAAATTACAATTTTGCTTTCACTTCATTTGATTAAAAAGTTAAATATGTATAGAATCTCAATCAACGAAAAATAAGAAAGGAAAGGAGGAAAAAGGAAAAAAAAGAAAAAAAAATCACATTCTAAATTAATTACATATGAGCTATAAAACTAGTTCTAAGGTCGTAATGATGTTCTATGTGCCTTCAAATGTGCTCCCATAATTGTGCCTCCGCAATGATCGTCATGAACAGTTTCTCTGGATCCTTCTAACTTCCTGAAAGATTCTGATTACTTTCTAAATATTCCAGCATGTTGCCGCCATCAGCTGCGGTTGTTTGCCACATCCACAGTTTTTCTTTCATCTTTATTTACTCTTTGTTGGCGAAATTTGATAGTCTTATTACCTCTTGCACACTAATTTTCATGAATATCACGCTGGTGCAAATTAAAATACATAATTTTTCAGAAGTATCCTTGGAAGACTTTTTCCATTTCTTATATAAATGTCACCAAGATTAAATTAAAATTTGATGGGAGTCCAGTACTTTATGAAAGATATTCGTTTTGACTCGTTGCCAGAAAAGAGGAACTGCCACATTGATCAAAAGAACAATAGTGTCACAACATGAAAGCTTATAGATCTCTACCTGGATATTTCATTTTCCCTTATAAATAGAAAATTATACCTTTTAGTATAACATAGTTATATTATTATTATAGCACAATCTGTTAAATAATTTTGCTCATTGTCGGATGGAAATAAGAATAATTAAGCATCATAATTGCCAATGAAACGTTCTAATTGGTAAAGTTTCAATTGCTAAATGTGAACTTGATTTTAGGTATGGCGGAAAAGGAATTTGCTGGAGAACTGTTTATTGCCTTGGCAAGGCGTCGTAATCTAGAACCGGCAAATGGAATCACAAAAGAAGAACTAAAAGAGTTTTGGGAGGAGATGACTGATCAAAATTTTGACTCACGCCTAAGGATTTTCTTTGACATGTAATAATTATATATTTTATTGTAATTATCTTTCCGAAAATAAAATGAAAGAACGATTTTAATTTTTTTATATTCATTTGATTTCTCCGCACAGGTGTGACAAGAATGGAGATGGAAAACTCACTGAAGATGAAGTGAAAGAGGTATGTGCTGTTGATAAATCAAACATGTTTTCAAATTGCTTAATTTAGGTGCGAATGCGTAATATTTGTTGGATCTTTTTGTGCAGGTAATCATATTGAGTGCCTCAGCAAATAAGTTAGCCAAGCTGAAGATTCATGCCGCGACCTATGCATCATTGATTATGGAGGAACTTGACCCAGATGATCATGGTTATATTGAGGTAGCGAGATTCTTTATTTTCAACTATAGTAGATTGGGGATGGCTTCCCCATGCGCCTGCCTTAACAGATAGAGCATTTTAATTTGATATTTGTTTTTTTTTTCCTTTTGCTTTTGGGGTTTCTGATCCATGTTGCATATATTTTTTTTTTTTCAATCAATGAAGATTTGGCAACTGGAGACACTACTCCGAGGCATGGTAACAGCCCAAGGGACTGAAAAGGCTATGAAAAGAACAAACAGCTTGGCACGTACCATGATCCCAAAACGGTACCGGCATCCAATAAACCGGTCCATAACAAAGACAATTGATTTTATCCATGAGCATTGGAAGCGCATCTGGCTCATCTCCCTCTGGATCACTGTCAATGTATCGCTATTCGCATGGAAATTCGAGCAGTACAAAAGAAAAGCTGCATTTGAGGTGATGGGTTATTGTGTATGTGTCGCAAAAGGTGCAGCAGAGACATTAAAATTAAACATGGCACTTATTCTGATACCTGTTTGTAGAAACACGCTGACGACCCTAAGGTCAACTGCTCTTAGTCAGGTCATACCTTTTGATGACAATATAAACTTTCACAAGGTATGCACGAGGCACTGAAGTTAATTATGTAAAAAGGAATTAAACAATGAGAAAAGGAATAAACAAACTTATTAACCCTTGAGTTTTGGCACTGCAGGTCATTGCAGTTACAGTTGCAATAGGAACTGCTCTCCATACATTAGCCCATGTGACATGTGACTTTCCCCGACTGATCACTTGTCCACATGAAAAATTTCTATTCTATCTTGGCTCAAATTTCCACTATAAGCAGCCGACCTATTTATCTCTTGTAGAAAGCTTGGCAGGTGTCACTGGCATCCTAATGATTATCATTATGGCATTTTCTTTCACACTAGCCACTACTTTTTTTAGGAGGAGTGTGGTCAAGTTGCCTTCACCGTTGCATCATTTAGCAGGGTTCAATGCATTTTGGTATGCGCACCACTTGCTCGTGCTTGTGTACATTCTGCTTGTAGTTCATTCATACTTCATCTTCCTGACAAAAACATGGTACAAGAAAACGGTATGTCTTAGTGTTTTAAATACAACAGTCTTGCCTTACAATGGACCTAGATTTGATCCCATTTGCAGTTATTAAAAAGTTTGCATCATTTGTAAAATAATACTTGCAACATGAAGTTTAAATTGATCAAAGGAGTTGCAATGTTGCCCATGCTTATTTTTTCAAAGGTTAGCTGGTGGTATGACCACTAACAATTTTCATTAAAAGAAAGAAAAATATAACACTACCCATTTTTTTAAAAATGAACCCGAGGGATTCATAGTGAATTCATGAAGCTTATCAGCATGAATCTTTCTGTATTGATTGTTAAATGTCTGTACAAAAAAGATGAATTGTTAGGGTTCATATGTAAACACCTCTGGTGTTCAAACTGATACAGAATAAGATTGGGCTATTTTCAAATAAAACCCACAAAATTAAGATTAAGTCAATCGAAAGAGCCACAACATAGCCCATGTGTGCTTTTGTCCTTTTAACTGAACCCAAGGGCTCTGTGATCAATTCAAGGAATCTATCAACACAAATACTTTGTACATTTGTTTTTATGTAATTACAAAATATAGTAAATGTTAGGATTCATCTGCAAACACCTTTGATAACAGACCTAGTTTCAAAAATAAAGCAAAAACAGAAAAATAAATAAACAATTAAAAACAAGCCACTGAGAACATAACTATTCTAATTGAAAAATAATCTAAGAGTTGAGAAATTTTCTTGTTGTTTCCAATTTGTTTAGACATGGATGTATCTCGCTATCCCAGTGCTATTCTATGCATGTGAGAGATTGATCAGGAAATTCCGTGAGAACAACTATCGTGTGAGCATTATCAAGGTAAGCACCCAAGCTGATTTCTGCCAAGTTTCCTACCTTTCATCAGTTCACATGAAATGGAAAATGTGATAATTTAATATCTTGTGCAGGCAGCAATATATCCAGGAAATGTGCTATCAATTCACATGAAGAAGCCACCTAGTTTCAAATACATGAGTGGGATGTATATGTTTGTCAAATGCCCAGATGTCTCTCCCTTCGAATGGTAAATGAAACATTCAGTTTCAGTCTCAGAGTAATTGGTGTTGGAAAAAGCCTTAGTGAGCTCGTAATCATTACCTAATTTATGTAGGCATCCGTTCTCCATTACATCAGCTCCTGGAGATGACTACTTGAGTGTGCATATACGCACCTTGGGTGATTGGACAACTGAACTCAGAAACCTCTTTGGAAAAGTTAGTTTAGTTATTTTTATAATAATTGAAGTTTTCTAATTCATACCTTTTGTGACGTGTTGATAAACCAAATGATATAATTGATACAGGCATGTGAAGCTCAAGTTACTTCAAAGAAGGCCACATTGACTAGACTGGAAACAACAGTCGTGGCTGATGCGGAAATTGAGCAGACTAGGTGATTGTAATACTAAAATTATGGCATTGTTTTCCTTTTGAGGGTCTCTTTTATATCACCTATCCTTGGCTTCCGATGTAGATCCCTCTTTGGTTCCATTGCCATTAAATAAATTATTTTCTTTCGTATAGGTTCCCCAGGCTGCTGATAGATGGACCGTATGGCGCACCTGCACAAAATTACAAGAAATACGATATCCTTTTGCTAATAGGACTTGGGATAGGTGCAACCCCTTTCATCAGCATAATGAAAGATCTACTAAACAATATTAAATCAAGTGAGGTAAGCTAAACAACATAAACCCTAAGGTACCAAAAAAAAACTACTGATGATTATTTGTTGAAAAAACTGAATTACAGGCCATAAAATTAAAATTATTCAAAAGGATTGAAACATTAGAAAAATAAAGAGAGAGCCAAAAAGGAAAAAGAAAAGAGAGGGAGGATAAAGATAGCAATTTTGAGCTTTTGAGTGTGGTTTTAGTTCATCACAAATGAGGATGCAAGTGCATCACAAATGAGGATGCAAGTGCAAACTAAGTGGCGTTAATAGATATATGTTGGGTTTAATATTGGATTAACAATTCTTGTGCAAACCTTATTTCACCTAAAAATTACTCATTAACTTATGTCCTGAAATTACAACAGGGGCCTCAGGGCATGCACAATCTGAACCAAGAAGAGACGAACAATGCAAAGAGCAATGGCCCTCGGAGAGCATATTTTTATTGGGTGACTAGAGAGCAAGGCTCGTTCGAGTGGTTCAAAGGTGTCATGAATGATGTGTCTGAGAGTGATCGTGACGTATGTCTTTGCACACATCTCATTTATTTGTATTGTTCCTAAGTCAAACTGATTTTTATTGATAATTTGTTTAATTTTTGTTTATTGCAGAATGTGATTGAAATGCACAATTACCTGACAAGTGTGTATGAAGAAGGCGATGCACGGTCTGCCCTGATTGCCATGGTGCAGCAACTTCAACATGCCAAGAATGGTGTTGATATAGTCTCTGGCAGTCGGGTGAGCTATTGTTTTCATTAAATTAGTATATGTTTCTTTCCAGGAGAAATAAATACAAATGATAAATATCTTTTTGTTACTTTCTAGATTCGGACTCACTTTGCAAGGCCTAACTGGAGAAAGGTCTTCTCCGATCTTGCTTATGCCCATAAGAACTCACGTATAGGTGAGTGAACCTCTTTTGAATCAATGAATGTGATAAGATCAAATGAAAATTTGACTGATGTCAAATAACTGAAAAATGCAGGAGTATTTTACTGTGGATCTCCAACTTTAACAAAGACTTTGAGAGATCTGTCGAATGAGTTTAGCCACACGACCACTACAAGATTCCAATTCCACAAGGAGAACTTCTAAAAATAGTATAATGAAGCATATACATAAGGAAGCATACTGAGAAATGCTATAATGTACATTATTTTTGTGTCTATAATTACCATTTACTCACATATTTTATAGAATTAAAATTGCATTTGTAGGCATTAGTTGAAGAGGTGCTGAAAGCCCATACAAATATCTTTTGTAAGTGATATTTGTTTTCCTGTAGAGTAATTACATGATAATGGAGCTACTTAATGAGGCGCATTTCAGCGGAGTATATAATTTCATGTAATAATTTATCATACGAGAGCCAATAAATGCCAAGATTTTGTTATCCTTTTGCTTTTACTTGGTTTCTTCATTATGTCTGCTTAAACTTTACTGCAAGTCTTTTTTTACTGGTACAACCAAAGGAATAGGCAGAGAGAGAGAGAGAGTAGACTATAGTAAATACATGTGCTATAGCATCCTTGAGATGAAATAGTTGCAATCAACAATGCTATATTTATATAAGAGCAAATAATTCGAAGTACTATATAAAATCCAAGGAAAGGTCAGCATTTGCAAACATTCAATTGCATACACAACTTGGCCGCCAAAAAGAATAATTAAACATTTCATAAGTAGAAAAAATAATGAAGCCAAACATACGAAGTCACTAAACGGCACTGGGTTTCCTATATTGGGACTGCTGTTCTTTTCTTTTCTGTCTCTCAGCCTCAGCAGTTGTCATTGCACGTCGTCTATTGAACTCTTTCTTCCTTCCAGGATGTTTTATAGCTGCTGATACTTCTTCTTTGACAACAGCAATGACCAAGTTCTCTTCACTTTTTGCAGAATTAGTGCCATTGACATTACCCTTAGGTTTCCTCCCTCTCTTGCTACTAGTCACCAAGGGCTGTTGTGCATATTCAACCTTTACTGGTACCAACGTGAGGTCATTTACACCACTAACAATGTCAGTGTTAACATTGATAGAATCATTTTTTCTAGGTCTACCTCTCTTTTTTCCAGACCTCGAGATGGTTTTCCCCCAGTAGGAATGCTGTAGAGCCAGGTCCTTGAGTGGAATGGAGATGTCCAGTGGAACAAGCACCTCTTCTAGCTCATGCCAGTAGAGATCCTCCATATCACCATCTTCATACTCGACCTGGTACCAGTTAGCCTCTGCATCATATCGGACCACAGTACCCAAATAATAAGCATCTCCAAAAAGCTTTCTAACTTTCCTGCCTTTTAGCCACTCACCAAAACAAGGGTCAAATTCGGGCTCAGACGCCGAATCTGATTCAGATTCAGATTCGGATTTGGATTCCAATTTGGAATGTTGTTTATGGTTTTCTTTGGATATTTGGTCCACATGATTGCCACTCTGAGATGATCTAGGGACCCCTATCACTAAAACAGCAGGTTCTCCAGTGATTTTTGTGACAGCTGGCACCAGATGTTTCTTGCCACTAGCAGGCACCATAGCATCTATGTGTAACTTACTAGGTCTAAATGAAAAGAGTTTCAATCAGTTAACAGAATTGAAAGGAAGCTGCCAATTTAAGTTAATAATAACATTAACATGTAATGTTGTAGGATATTGAGGTTGAAAGTCAGAAAGCCAATATGTACAGGTTGGAGTGATCCAATATACCATGCCAAATTAAAGACTGTTTACAGATTTTTTTCAGTAATATGAAAATGAAAAAGCATATATATGGAACCAAAAATTGAAAAAAAAAATCTATAACTAGGGAGATCACAACCATTCCTAATTTATAAATGTTTAAATTCAAGTGTTGAGAATCTCTATTAGAACTTTGTCAAGTGGTTTCCACCTCCCAAGTTGAGAAAACAATTTGAATTCTAGTGTCCCCACACTTCAGTGGTTCACATCACCATTTAGAGAAAAATGCAAATGCTTCCTTCTAGGACCTAAAATGCTGCCCAAAATCGTTTCTAACTTATGAAATCAACAAATTAATCAAATTGACAAATCAAGATCATCCTATTTTTTCCACATATCTGTAAATCAATTATATATGTATTGGTCAAACCTCAATTGTAAGCATTCTTGCCCAGAATTTGAAGAAATTTACTTCAAAATGGAAAGAACAGAAAAATTCCATTTTACATAATCTCACAGAACGAAATTCAAATTAAGAAAAAGGTAAACTAGAATAGCAGATCATATATCTGAAATAATCCAGAATTCGATTCCTGGCAGTCTTTGATAAAGGGGAAAGAAACAAAGCGATTCATCTTACAGCTCCCGGGCATCAATCCATAAATCTAATTTCTAATGGTTAACGATCTTTTACCTCGAGGGCTTCCACTGGCACCTCCAACTATTCCTGGGACGATCAAAGAAATAGATAGATTAAATCAGGCGGATGTGAGGAGATGCGACTTTACAAGCGCGTGTTCTTCTTCTTCGGTAATATGACATAGAGAGATGATGATAAATAACATAGACCGTCCAATCTAAATCCGACAGTCCACGTTCCGATCGATCTCTGATTTTGTGATGAACCGACGGGAACAGGACAAGCGAACGGCAACGCGAACTGTGATAGTCTAATAATGGCAATTGGCAGGTGCTCTCTACGCAGTTCGCACAGGATTAAGGGATGATGTCATGATGAGAAGATAACCCACTAGAATCGGTGGTTGTTACAGTCTAACGAATAATTCGTTTTTAACCTATAAATATTTCACAAATAATTCAAATAATTCGGTAGTTTTAATATATATTGTGTTTTTTAGTCAAAATATATTTATTTATGAATTATTCGGAAAAAAATATTATATATTATTTTAAATAGAATTTTATACTTTTTAAATATATTTTTAATATTTTATTACTATAATATATATTTTATTTATATTATATGAAACAAACTATTTCTAAATTATACTCATATTATACCTGAACGTCGAATTTTTGATCTCGCCGAATGACATGTTACTACTTATTAAAAAAATAATTTTGAGATTAAGAGAGATGTTACACTGATAACCATAGCAAACGGGCACAGAGATTATGCATCTCTTTAGGAAGGGCTGAAGTAAATAAGCCTTGAGCTCAATTAGGCCTATAAGAAGCGGCCTAGTGAATGTTTTACTTCAGACCAATCACATTCTCTCTTGGGCTTTTGAATAAAATTGATTTAAATTGAGCGATTTGAATTTTGCTTGATTCTAATTCCTCAGAGATTTATATAAAATGCACTAGGATCTGATAGTTTATTGTCCAATGAACAAAGCATGTTATAGGTCGGTTTTATATGCCTAGAACATACATTATTCAACTCTTAATAGTTTCATTATTTATTGAAAAGTATAATATGAGATTTCAAGTGGCAGGGGAAGCTACAAGTTGAGCTAGCGCATATAAACATTTTCAATGAATATAATGCATGTTGTAGGAGAAAAGAGGTTGGCTGCACATGGCTCCAATTTTCTGAACTTTGGGTATTAATTTCCGCCTAATGGTAAATTCCTTTTGGTTGTTTATGTAATTCATCACATGAATCATTCTATCGCCAATTACTTTTTGTACCACTTATGCCTTCTTCTTTTTTTGATCGAAAAGATTAAGGTCGATGCCTTCAAATTTTATTAATCTGTGAAGTTACATTGATCACAAGCGTGTGAACTTTGTATTACAGATTGATATCAAAAAATAGAAATGAAGTAAAGTGAAAGAGATGTCACATAGAGGAACGGAGAAGATGGAGAGAAAGTGCCTTCTTTAAATATTAATTAGTTATTCGGGACTTGATTCCACCACTATATGCTTGGACCTTACTCTCTATAATTTTTCTTTTTTTTTTTCTTTTTCTTTATAATGGAATCTGGATGTGCTCTACTAACCTATTCAAGTGAACACAACGAGAATGCCAAGTTCATTCATTATAGCTATCCTTTAGTCATATGAAAATTAACTATATTTAAATTCTTTCATTACCTAAAAAGAGAAAGATGGACAAATTGCTCCAGTTTTCATAAATATTTTATCTAATATTTTGTATATACTTAATAATATATAAATGTTTCTAAGGCTCATACAGCAATGGATTGCTACAGTATAGCAGTATAGCGAAATACAAATTATAGTTTCATGCGAATATATGCTATGTGCGCCTACAACGTATAATGCCTTTCATTTTCTTTGAAGAAGATTTTCTTCTTTTGTTGCAATTCTAGAGTAAACAACATCATCATTACCAAAATAACCTTTTGACAAAAGGCAGGTGCTACTAAATTCTTTGCTCCACGATTATACATAAACTAAAGAGTGAGTGCCTAATGTCGTTTCTTTAATAGATAGTCAACATTAGCATCCACTAACTAACTTTTTATACTCATGCCGTTCATGTTTTTTTTGTTTCTTTTATTATATTGAAATTTACTAATTAAGATAAAATAACTAATGATAAGTCCACTACAAACTTTGGGGGCTATATATGGAGCGAGGGACGTGTATTGGAGGGTGGTCCCCGTTTCCGGCTAGTAAGGAATTAATTAATCAATTTAACAATTTTAGTCTTTAATTTTTTAGTTCAACAATCTGCATCAGATTTGACCAAAAAAATATTCTTATTTTAATATTTTTTATTTTATTAATGAGTAGAGATTTTTTAATAACGGACTAACTTGTCAATCTTCATAGCTATTTTCAAATGAAGCCATCAACATATTTGAGAAACCGAAAATTTTTGTCAGCCTGCATATCGTTGGTATTATATATTGAACATGCATTGAATTTCATGCGGTTGATTCGAAAGTCGATTGACATTCAATTAAATGTTATTAAATATGGACTATTATATTTTTTTAAGTAATTTGATAAACTGTATAATTTTTATAATTTTTAATTATTTTTCATGTGTATGATGTGTGAGTGTATTTAACTTCACATTGGGAATTTCAAATTTAGGACTTTGTATAGTAGTTAACATTGTCGAATGTCAAGCCGTGTTATCAATAAATTCCCACTCTCTTCAAACAATTGGTTACAATTTTGATTCTGTATTAAAAATGAAAGAGTACGTAAATGTAATTAACAGATCAAAATTAATGAGGACTAAAATATTGACTTCAATTCGTTTGCAACATTTTTCAGATAAATATATAATGGGTGGGGATCCTTGACAATTTACTTTGATAATCTTGACAACCAAATTAATATAAATTCATGCATAAAAAATCTTAAAAAGTAAAAATCTTATAAATATATTTATAAATTGATGGATTAATTGTGATTTAAATTTGATGCACAACTTTTTATTTAAATTTTTCGAGGCAAAATATAAGGTCTTTGTTGCCTATACATTGAGTGTCATTTGATATTTCATCAAAAGTCATAAAATTTAAATCTTTAAAATTATCACATAATTTTGATGATTTTTTATGGAATATCAAATGAATTTCTTTCAATTTGAATCATAATCAAGCTTTTAAAAAAATATTTTTAACTATTTAAACTTCGTTTTAACTTCATCAAAATCTTTAATGTTAAGTAAAAAAAGCTTCATTTAAACCATTAAAACCGTTAAAAGCCGTTAAATAACTCTGTTTAAACCATTTTAATTTAAAATTATTATATTACCGTTAAAAGCCGTGAAACATTTTTTAAAAATTTAATCATAATCAATCCATAAGTGTAAGAATATATTTATATTTTTTATTTATTTTTAAGATTTTTAATGAATTTATATTAAGTTGATTGTTAAGGTTGTCAAAAGTAAATAGTTGCGAGAGGTAACCACGGTCCACCCATATATAAATACATCGCACTTGTGCAATCTTACTTTTTTGTTCTATTTATTTGCATACCAGATTACTAGTGACCTTCATAATTCAACCATAGTATATTTCAGGATATTTCAAAAGGTGAAACAAAAGTATTAGCAAATTTTGTTCTATAAAAGATATACAGATCACCAACTGTTATGTTGAAATCAGGTTTCATTTTTTTTAGGGCCTGACTACAGTATAATTAAAAAAAATTATGAAGGCCCTACAGTATAATTAAATTAATTATAGACTTATTAGATAGCGCGCGTTAGATCGTTAATACATATAACTAGGTTTTTAAATTTTTAGGCTGCAGAACCCAGTCCTAGCTATGAGCTCGCCATTAAACATCTCGCATGATTCCTCCTTCCACTTAGCTAGAGCCTAGACACCTCACTACTATATTGTGCATATTAAGAAAAGTGGAGAGTGCTTGTGCAATTTAATGAAAATTCTCATGATTATGTAGCTATTTGCCCTAAGCAACAGTGCTATACTGTAGTACATAGTATGAAATTCGCTAAAAAGGAAAGAAAAGGAAAGGAATAACCCAACAACTTGCGAATTATTTCCTGCTCTGTCTCTTTAATTTCTTCATGACTGGAGCCTATATGAAGTCTCATTTGCTAAAGTCGACCGCCACATCTAGGGCATAAAGTAAAATTTGACCGCCTAATCTATAATAATTTTGTTAGCATGCAATTACGCAATTAGTTTTCCAAGCAGCCCAGCTGATTGGAAATTATATTCACTAGGCTGTAATTCGGATTTCTTTCCAATAATATAATTCTTAGATAATTAGTTGGAAATATAAAATTGTCAATATATTTAATACAATTTTATATTAAAGAAAATCTAAATATATTTTTAAATAATAATAATATATATAATAAAATTTAACCATAACTTTTGAAAATAATGTAAAAACATTGAATGTTTTATTGAAGAAGCTAGATTCCTAGGTAATGACTCTCTCTCTGTTGTTTTTTTTGAGCAAATTCTCTCTCTCTACTCCCTCGTTTAATACGCAACTAGGGTGTCAATGATACTATTTTATTCATTTATCCGATATGTATCATATTCAATAATATGGGTATGGGTGAAGATTTTTTTCGTTAACTTATTTGATATGAGTAAGGGTAAGATTTTTTTTCGTTAAGTAAATGGATAAATGTATGGGTAAAGATCATTTCGTATTTGTTTACCCTATAGAATAAATTATTAAAAAATAACTTAAAATTATCTCAAATAATTATCTCATGTAATGAATTTTTCTATGTTAGTTGTCCCGAGTTTTGTGTCTTAATTATTATCTTCTTCAAATTTAATTATTTTATAAATTATAATATTTGGTAGAGTACTTATTAAAATGATTAAATAAGATAATATAAGATTCTATTTTATACAAGATATTATTTTTAATATATTTTATTTTCTCATTAAAAAATGTGACAAGAAATGTATGTATTTTTTAATTTATTTATTTGAAATAACTCAAGTTAGAATTGATTGTATAGTTATATTTTGATATTATACTAACAAAATAATGATATATTTGTATGAAAGAAATAAGTTTGTATATTTTTTATATAAATAATGATAAACTAAGTAACATATTAGTGTTATTCGTTAGCATTCGTTATCATTTCATTAACCGTTAATTTTAACGGATAAGGTAAAGTATGAGTAAATCTAATTTTAATGGGTGAGAGTATGAAATGGATAATGGTATTTTCATATAGATATGATAATGAAAATACCTCCATTCTATCCGTACCAGGCCCGTTGACACCACTATGCTCAACAGTAGCCTTCCAAAAAAAAAAAAAAAAAAAACCTGAACTAGCTTTAACCGTTTTTTTGGATAAAACCTGATTTTTATAAAACAGGCAATTAAGTGAATTAGTCCGTTTTTAACCGGTTTAACAGTTTAACTGCTGAAGCGGTCTTCTATAAAAATCAAACCATAAAGTGTTCCGGGTCCGGTTTACTTCGGTTTAATGGACCGGACAACGGGTTTCGTAACAGCATACTTGGATATTATTCTACAAGATCTTTAGAGGGTGTTTGTACATATGTTTCGATTAATTCACGATTTTGGGAAACCTTTCTTGCAGAGAAAAAAAAAGAAACGTAGGATCCACGTACTAGTTATATTTTTGATGAAATGTACCATAGTTGATGAAACTCATTTACAATATTTATTCTTCGTAACAGTGACGGAAATTGAATGAAATAATTGGTTCAGTTGGTTTATCATCACCATCATCAATTCATCATTATATTATTATTATAATATACACACACGCATATAATCACAGCGACAGTCTAATTAATTTATCAATATTTATAAATTATTTATTTAAAACTTGAGAGGATTCTATCTCTACTTCATGAGAAAAAAAAAGTTGAAACAATAATGTGTTCTTCAAAGTTAATATGGTTTGCCAGATGTACTCTTTCTTTAGATTTTGAGTTTACTAGATATGGAAAAAAGATGAAGATGCATTTTTTTTTCTCGGTCTCATCCCATCATTGAGGATGGAGTTTATTATAATAGTGATTCTTATTCTTCTTTGACCAGGCTTCATACATTAGTGAGTCCCTTTCAACGTGTAGGCATCAAGATGTACCTTGCTTAAGTGTTCGGGTGGGATCAACACCTCATTAAATTAATGATCCCAACTACTTCATTTTAATCATGATGAGAGAATTGTTAAACATCTCCTCTATATTTTCCGCAATTAATATTTCAAGTAATTTAAGTTAGATATTAAATCCTACAAATTGTTTTACCAAATAAATCCTATTAAATTGACAACAAGATTTTTACAAAAACAGATACATATCCTACCGATAAAAAACATTTAAAATATTTTGGGAGATTGATGTGTTTTTTGCTAAGCTAATAAATACTTTAATTTATACTCAATTTCAGCTGCAAGCACATGACCTAGTCAAGTAGTAGTCGGGGTGTCGAACCACAAGGACAATGATAAATTACCGGTTATCGTAAGTTTCACTAATCTAGACAATCGAATGAGAGTTTTGTATTAAACTAAGAGTGCATAAATCTAACAACAACGACTGAAAAGTTTATCAAATAGAGGATTCTAGGGGCTTTCGGTTTCACTCTCACTCGTTTGGTCAATTCACTCTATTTGATCTTTTAATATGTTCTAATGTTTGTCGGGGATTCAATCTCAAATTTTAGTACCAAATTTATACTTTCGTGACTTGATATTGTACCTAAATAATTCGGATTTCACGATTAAGTACCTCACCTTACAAGTCTAAGTCCATTAAGATCAGTGAATTATTTTGGCATAACCTAGATTTTGTACTTCGTCTTTCGGTACCTCACACAATTTCTAGGGTTTCCTCGGTTTTCCCTTAGGTAATAAGTTTCACGATTAAGTACTTGGCCTACGATCTAAATCACTGTTTTTGGGTCAAAAGATTCAGTTCCACCTTTCGGTTTCTGCTTTCACTTCTAGGGTAACATGCAGCTTATTAAAACTAAGCATTCAATTTAGACAAGATAACAATCACAAACAACAATAACTAAAAGATCAACATACGAGTATAATTAAATCATCCGAGTTATCGAGTTTACACCTAGACCCCTAGAAGGATGTCTAGCCACAAATCATGTTAAAGACTGCACAAAGATCCATGTTTAAACAACAGCACAACATGAGAAAAGAGTAAAGAAAATAATACACCAAGAAGATCTACGATTTCTCGTCCGGTTCTTGAGTTCTACTTCAAATTTCTCTCCAATGGTGTTCTTCCTCTTCTTTCTTGCTTAGGATCTATTCTCCAGTCAGTTGAGAGATGTTTTGGATGAAGATGTCTCAAAATCCCTTCATTCCCATGAGAAAACCGCTCTGAAACTGCAAATTCGCGCTTCCAGCCCCGATAATTGCGGTCCGCAATTTTTACACTCTCTTAACAGAGCGAACCAGAGAGCAAACCCCATTATTGTGGTCCGTAATTTGATAATTGCGGTCCGCAATTTTTGTCTAGAAGTGCTTTTCACTTGATTTTTTCGTGTAAGTTCGATCCATCTTGTTCCAAGCCTCATTTCTCATGTTGACATCCTTGTTTACATTCCATAACCTGCAGAACAATAAGAAATACAACAGTATCTCGAACTCGACATAAAAACTAAATAAATTCTTAACAATTAACATAAAATGCATAGTTTTTGAGATAAAACCTTAATTGAATATAATATATAATTGAGGCTTATCAAATTCCTCCAAACTTAAACCTTGCTTGTCTCTAAGCAAGATTCAGTCGGAGACCTAGGGTACATTTCTAAACTAAGTCAAGTTCTAAGAAAATCTAACATATATGCAAAAGGTCGTGGGTTATTTGAAAAAGAGGTGACTAACCTTAAGAAAAATCCTTTCAAATTTGTTCGGTCATTAATTGGAGTTTTGGAAATTGTTCGTTATTTCCGGCTTCACGCGTGGTGTTTTACTCGAAGAGTTTTATCTCAGACTCCTACTTTCAATGTAATGCCCTAAAATTTTTCCAAGGATGATGATACTAAAGTCTTTCCTTCCACTCAACTATGGAATGAAACCAAAAAAATCCATAAAAGAAGAAAAAATACAGTGTTAATCCTGAACTCGTGTGGGTTGTTTTTGTGTAGCTCAAAGCTTTATTAAGAAACCCTAATTGCGCACATGAGGCTGCCCCGTGCCGTGTTGGGGGTTAGGGAGTTCCATAATACCATCCTAGCACATTTGAGGCTTAATTTGATCTTATTTAAATCGCGAATGTCACGGCATGTGTACACTTAACCATGGTGCCTCGATAATTTAACCTTCTAAAGATTTGCATATTGATTTTTAGGTTCTTTTGATTGATTTTTTTTCCGAAGCATCGGTCGACACTTACCATAAGCACTCTTTCTTAATTAAGTTTTTCATTTAAAATAAATAAACAAATTGGATTTCCAAGGTTTGATAAAAAATTTTGGGAGGACGTCAATTCTTGAACACTCATCATTCTAGAAACTTCATAGAGATATTCTTTTCTGATTTTTCGGACCCGACAATCCTTTTCATTCACCACATGTTATTTTAAAAAGTTTGTATATTCCCGTATCAATTTCCCAAAATTTCCAATAAGACTACTCCTTTGCCAAAATTTCCCTTAGGGTTTTTTCAAAACTTTTTGCAAAATTACCCACTGAAATTTGAATTTATAAAAAAAAATTACAACAATCTCAATTAACAACAATAACAACTACATGCCAATGTAGATACAAGTAAGTTTCAAATACCCCCTAAACTTAAATCAAGCATTGTCTGCAATGCGTGATATAGCAAGAAAAAAGAAAAGAAAGGTATAAAAAACTTACGACGGAAGAAGACAATGGAGGCGGGCAGGGTTGTTGTGGGTGCCTCAATCGCTAGGCAGTGGCTCATCTCCCTCATGTGGTGCTCGTGGCGCCTGCGTGAACCACCGCTGATTCGCTGCGTATGGAGGGAAGTGGAGCTATTGGTAGTCGCCATGATTGATGTGCCAATCATTGATGTGCTGTGTGAGGAGCCATACGTCGTGCACCCGACGGTCCATGTCACTCATCCAACCATACATGTTGTGCATGTGTTGGGTGGCTTGAGTTGTAAAGACGGTGAAATTGGAGTTCATTTGAACCATTTGCTCATAGAGCATTTGGTTTGTGATTTCACCTTGATGGGAAGTTTGAGGTGTTTGTCGGGTGGATTGTGGTGTTTGCGGTTGAGAGGACATCGAAGGAACAAGATTGGCCGCCTGGTGATACATGACGGGATCGGCCCATGTGTCGAGGTTTCTGGGGTCAAGTTTGATCGGGAGGGGCAGTGAAAGTCTGTTGGAATGTGGGCCGATTTGGAAGTATATGTGACCCTCTTTCCGAAGCACCGTACCGATTACCAATTGGTTCAAATTAACCCTGGTTGGACCAGGTTCGATCACACGGTAAATTGGTTCCCCTTCATTTAACACTTTGCAAAAATATGCAATGCTAGTGATCACCCCCCCTATAGAAATGGTACCCGAAGCTTTTGGGTTCTTTGTGATTTTGACCAAATTGTTCATGACAAAGAATGTTATATGAGGCCTGAGTGATGAATGCTTTCAATTGTATAGCATGCAATACAAGAAAAATAAGTCTTTCATACTCATTTTGGAATATGTTTCCCCCTAACCAAGATAGATTGAGGCAAAACTCATTGGATATATTTCAAAGCGGGGTGTTGGATTGGCTCGCCATCATGATCATTTGTGGTGCCCCACACAATTGCGTCTCAAATTTCGCTTGAGAGACGTCATATTCCCAATCAACCTTCAAATACATGTCATCCTCAAAAGGAACCGAGAGTGCCTTACACACATTCTCCTCATTTAGAATGAAAATTTTACCGTCAAGTTGAAAACGGATGCTCATTTCATCCTTTGTTTCATCCCATTCAAAGGAGGATAGAAATTCAAGAGTGAGGGTTTTGTAGGAAGTTTCTTCCGTGCGCAAGACATCTCATAACCCAATCCCGAGAGAGTAAAAGCTTTACCTCGTCATAGATGTCAAGAGTCCGCATGGTGAGTTCATCAAGGTAGCGGGATGGCACGAACTTCCACTTTTAGAATAGATCAAAATTCTTGCTACATTCAGACGCTCGTGCAGCCCATTTGATGCATCTGTAAGGAAGATTGTTCTCGGACCACTGCTCCTGTGGCATATTGGAGAGGTCGAGTTCATCCATCTCATGGTCGGTGTTAAGCGCATTACTCGAACTTCCTCTTTATTTCTTGGTCTCTTTTGATGCGCCTTTAGGGCATGCAGATGCTCCAGTCCTTTCGCTCCAAATTTCTACAACTCCATGATCTTTTCTGAACAACTCCATCTTGATCTTAATCTTTTTGAAAAACCTTCTCACAACAATCGAGTCCGCATTTGGACATGCCAATGCTTCAACCCATTTGGAGACATAGTCTACTGCCACAAGGATGAATCGGTTTCCACATGAGCTAGGAAATAGTCGCATAAAATCTACTCCCCAAACATCAAACAATTCAATCTCCAAGATACCCTTTTGGGGTATTTCATTACGCCTGGAAATGCTTCCCATTCGTTGACACTTGTCACACGCTTTGACAAAGTTTCTTACTTCCTTGAAGAAGGTTGGCCAAAAAAAACCTGCTTGTAAAATTTTGGCTGCTGTTTTGTCGATTGCCGAATGTCCGCCATAAGGAGAGGAGTGACAATGAAACATAACGTATGACATTTCATCTTATGGGATACATCTTCTGTGGATGTCATCGACACCAAGTTTGAAGAGAAGCGGGTCATCCCAAAAATAGTATCTTACTTCTGATAGAAATTTCCTCCATTGTTAATAGGTCATGTCGGGCGGCAGTATCCCACAAGCAAGATAGTTGACTATGTCTCAAAATCCCTTCATTCCCATGAGAAAACCGCTCTGAAACTGTAAATTCGCACTTTCATCCCCGATAATTACGGTCCGTAATTTTTGCACTCTCTTAACAGGGCGAACTAGAGAGCAAACCTCATTATTGCGGTCCGCAATTTTTGTCCAGAAGTGCTTTTCACTTGATTTCTTCGTGTAGGTTCGATCCATCTCGTTCCAAGCTTCATTTCTTATGTTGACATCCTTCTTTACATTCCATAACCTGCAGAACAATAAGAAATGCAGCAGTATCTCGAACTCGACATAAAAACTAAATAAATTCTTAACAATTAACATAAAATACATAGTTTTTGAGATAAAACCCTAATTGAATATAATATATAATTGAGGCTTATCAGAGATATTTTATATTACCCAAAAAATTGCTATATATTCATTCTTTTTCTTAATTGATCAATCATATGGTTAACATAGAGAGATTGAGAATCGACATCCCGTGACACGTGACAACAATGTAGCGCACCACTTAGAGGTTTGAAAAAATCCGAACTGGTAGATCCGTCCTGTGCAAACCCGCGACCCTCATCCGTCACGGATCGCCCCAAATTAGACCCGTGGGTAGACCCGGATCTAATAATGGTTCGGTCCTATCAAGGGCCGAGTATAAAATTTTTGAAAACAGAACTGTCATATCCGTCACGTTCTCACATATTACCTGCTCTCACCCGTGACCCGCGCTCACCCGCCTCGCTCTCACCCGCTACAAATCTGCTACCCGTACCCGGTCGGGTAAACCCGTGAAACTCGGACAGGTGACCCGTGATATCCGGACCCGATACCCGTTAGACCCAAACGATCAGACCCAATACCCTTGTCTGATAACGTTACAATGGTTTGAAAATACTTGGATGAACTATTATAATGGTTGAGTGTAACGTTGTAACGCTTAATAAAGCATTATAACGTTTAGATCAAATTTGACTGCATTGACTTACTATCTGACAAGGTGTTATCACCATAAAAACGTTATAACGTTTTTGTGTAACGTTATAACTTTTCTATGTAACGTTATAACGGTTGAGTGTTATCACCAATGAAGCATTATAATATTTTGATCAAGTTTGACTGCATTGTATAAAACGTTATAACGGTTTAGAAATCGTTATAACGGTTCACTATTAGACTCGAAAACCCAAATGGAATAATGAACTTTGTTTCAAATCAAACACACTTTGTTTCAAATTTAACCCACTTTGTTTCAAATCAATTATACTTTAATTCAAATTTAATAAAAAAACAAACAAAATAATATCATAAAAAATCCGAAAAAAATAAAAAAAAATCCAAATTAATATCTATAAATACTCACCTCCATTTTTATCCAAAATCGCAAATACATTCAATCTTTCTCTTTCTTTCTAAGCTCTCATTCTCAATTTTTTATATACTTAATTTTTCATAATTTTATTTAGAAAATAAATGATTCTAGATTGATATTCCAATTAAAAAAATAGTTCTAGTATTGATATTTATTTTTGATTAGACAAGAAGTGAAAGTGTAGCCAAATTTGTCATATACCGCTTGGAGGTTAGTTTTTTTTATTTTTACATTATGTTAAATTTATTATTATTTATTTGTAGTCTTAATTATTTTACATTATGTTAAATTTATTTTTTTATTTATTTATAATTTTATTTTATTTATAGTTTTAATATGTTAAATTTATTTTTTGTAGTTTTATTATAACTTTAATTCATTTACATTATATTAAATTTATTTTTTAGTTATATGTACATTATTTTATTTATAGTTTTAATTCATTTACATATTGTTATATTTTTTATTTATAGTTTTATTTTATTTATAGATTTAATTTATTTATATTATGTTTAATTTATTTTTTTATTTATATGCACATTATTTTATTTATAATTTTAATTTATTTATAGTTTATTTATAGTTTTAATTCATTTATATTAGTAACTTTTTTCTTTTTTCTTATAAAAATGGTAAATTCTCCCGTTGATGATTTTCTTCATCGGTTTAGTGTGGAAATTTTTGATGAAGATTATTATCCAGATCCAAATACAAATATTTCTGAACCAGTCTATTGTTGATATGATAACCTCTCACTTCACTCTCAAGGAACTTACCTACCATATCGGATGTTCCATCGTTATTTTCCTTACAAGCGTGTCATAACCGAGATCTTGAATAATTCAACCGAGGGCCCTCGATTGTTACTCTCCGAGAGAGAATGGACCAAACTTGAGTTACTAAAAAACTTCTTACATGCCTTTTTCAACGTAACCGTAAAACTTTCTTGCTCATATACACTGTCCGCACATGAGTTGCTTCAACATCTATATACAATTTTCAAGGTAAATTATCTCTTTGAAATTTAGTTAGTTTTATAATTTATTATTTTTTCTATCTCATATTTTTTTTATTTTTTTTTCTCTACAAGGTTTATCGTGAGATAGAAGATGTAAAAAATTTTGACCTTTCACTTGTTCCAATCATACAAGTAATGAAAGAGTAATTCCTCAAATATTGGGAAGAAATACCAGCGGTGACCATTATCGTAAGTTGTCTCCATCCGTCGTTCAAGAAAAATATACTGTACTGATGCTTCAAAGATATAAGAATAATCTACGTCTACCTTACACTGAGGAGGAAGCTCACGTGTCTAGCCTATTGGAAGATATATTCAATATTTACAATTCCCGATGAAATATCAATCAAGCTTCTTTATCTGATCAAAACACTAGGTACACATAGAAAAATTAATTAATTTATATTATTTATTACATAGTTTACTCACTCGTATTATGCATTTTTTTAATCCTAATAGAAATAATAATGTGTCTGAATTGCTAAGCGAGTTACGGGCGGATGAAGGTTTTGTAAATCAACAAATTAACAATAACTAATTACTAAGTTATTGCTTAAAAAGTATGAAAGGCGATGGAATTGACATTCTCAATTACTGGAAGAGAAATGCAATTGCCTATCCAACATTGGCGATGATGGCTCGTGATATATTTGCAGTGCCCGTGTCAACGGTTTCTTCCGAATCGTGTTTTAGTTCGGCGAATAGGATTTTGACTGACAAACGTACCAAATTGGGTGCAAATCTTTTTGAGAAACATGTGTGCTTGAAAGACTGGATAGATGCCGAAGATCACATGCAACATGATATCACACTTAAGGCAACAACCCGTGCAATCTCAACTCAAGAAAGTGACACTAATATGATTATAAGCCCGGACGATGATTCCAACGGTGCATGTGATATCAATGTTGAAAACAGCGACTTATGTTACTTGAATGATGATTACTAGATATTCAATATATTTTTCTAAACTCTTTTAATCTTATCATCTATTTTTTTAACTTTTTGATTATTCATTAAGTTATTTTTTTTAAGAATATTACTAATAAAAAAAGTTAGAACTTCGCCTATGTTCTTTTTACATAATCGGTCCCAAATCCGAAATTAAGGAGGAGGACAACTTATAATTTTTATAAGTATTCATGTTCAAAATAATTATATAAAATATATTTTATAACTTAGAATTTTAATAAATTTTAATATTTTTATGATTTTTTAATATTATTCAATTTTAAATAATTAAATATGTAAAACCGAATTAGTTTAAATTAATTATTTTAAAAATTATGATATAATTTTTTCGGTTTTGATTATTTTTTTCTATTTTTCTGATTTTTTTAGAATTATTTGAATTTTTTTTAATTTTATTCTATTTTTAAACAATTAGAATTAATAAAACCGATTTAGTTAAAGATTTATAAAAAATATTATGATTAAATTTTTTTAACTTCTATTATTTTTTTTAATTTCTGTTTTATTTGAATTTTTTGGATTTTTTTAGTTTTTGACAGTTTATTTGTTTTCCGTAATTAAAAAAAATAACCCTCCCCACCCGTCATGACCCATCCGTCCCGACTCGTGAGGGTCGTATCCCCGGGGTCCAACATGGGTCGGGTTGAAATTTTTTAATTTTGAACCGCTCAAACCCGTCCCGCCCCACCCGTGACTCGTGCTCTTTCATGACCTTGAGGGGTTTTATCCGGACCGTCCCATTCTCGTTCCGTTTTCACTCGGACCGTCTCGCCTAGTGATTTACCGGCGGCACCGTACGCGGCACGGCCGGCACACCCGCGGCGGCACGGGGTAGACGTTTTTTTTAAAACCGTACCCTCTCATACCCGTGCCGTCGCGGGTACCGCGCGGTACCACGGCAGTGTACGGGGGTACTCGGGCACACGGGTCGACGGGTCAAACGTTATAACGGTTTACTGAACCGTTATAACGATTTATGAAACGTTATAATGATTTACTGAACCGTTATAACGATTTATGAAACGTTATAACGATTTATGAAACGTTATAACGTTTCAACAAACCATTATAACGATTTATGAAACGTTATAACGTTTCAACAAACCGTTATAACAGTTCAGACGGATACGCGGGTAAACGGCTACGGGTACAACGGGTTTTTTCCAAAAAAAAACTGACCGGCCCTTCTCAAACCCGTACCGTGTACCGTTTACCCGCCTATATCCGGGTACGGATACGGATACCGCGGGTACCGGGCACGGGTACACGGATACGGGTTGTACCCGGCGGGTTTTAGCAAACCCCTAGTCTCACCACGTCACCTGTGCCAGCACTCCAGCTATTTATTTGTGTTGAGATTTGTGCCCAAAAACTCGCTGAATGGGCTCTCCTGCTGTCCTGCATGATTGATAAGGTACGCTGTAACTTTGACGCGCGTCAGAGAATGTGCACTCAGAGATCGATGGGGCATGTGTGAAGAAGAAATTCATCTATAGACATGTTGTGGTGGTCAGGTGGGATTGGGTTTTCACGAGGGGCTCGCTTAAACAATGTTGTGTGAGTGGTAATTAGTAATTAGTGCAGAACAACCCCCATCTTATCTACCCACCGTTAATTGATCTCCAGCGTTGTGCATATTTTTGACCAGAAACTCTACACCCCGATATTTTTTAATTTGATCTCACAATGTCTGGCCGGTGCCTTATCTGAGGGTGTGTTTGGATGGATGAAGAATAGTAATTTTTGAATTAGCTACTATTTTTATTGTTATTTTATATTTGAACGAGAAAATAGTTCTTTAAAAATATTGAATTAGTGACTATTTTACTAATCCAACGAAAAAATGATTTAACCACTACCCAACTCTTAAATTAGTAACTATTCTCACTAACACACCCCTCATTCAAACACACTCTGAAAATATAGTTTATTTATTTTATTTTTTCTTGTTGCTTTTCTGAATCGTTGTTTAGATCCCAACAATTTGGACAGTAGCGGACTGTCAAAGTCGAAATTAAAAATTAAAAATAGAATGTTATTATTAACACGATATTTAATATATTAATCTTTTTTATATAACTTAGAACGCTTAGTTCTTATATGTTCAGAAGTATTGAATTTCATATAAAATTGTTAAACACATGTTTTCTGAAATTAGAAATTAACCCTATAGTGTCAATAGAAAACTCAGGATACACGAGATAAACATGTTTCCAATTTACTAACAATAGAAAATATTTCACTGATATCGGAAGAACATTAATTCATCTGAATTTAATTTGGATTAACAAATTATTTTCTAAAAGTACATTGTATTTTTTGTTTTATACAAAATGAGAAGTGAGCATGTGGATTTTTTTAACAAGGACTAGCACAAATGTCAATGATATTGTTGTTCCGATGATTTTCGCAAAAAAAAGAAAATGAGTTCTAAATAAACACTTTAAATATAAACAAAAAAAATAAATTAAACTAAATTAAAAGAATAAAATGTAGATGCTTATTGAGTTAATTTTGGATTTGATTAGACATTAATTACGAAGTTATTAAAACTCTGTCATAAAAATTCTAAAATTATTTAATGAAATGCAAAATCTTATTTAAAACATATTTATCAAAAATATGTAGGTAAGAGTTTAATGTACATAAACATCATCCAAAATGAAATATGATTCTTTCATTTACATATGTGGAAGGTCCATTTTAAGGACCTGAATCTGCTGCCCATATATGTGGGCAGTAATTTTTTATCAACAGATGAGTTTGACCAATCAATATCAATAAATATTTATTCTAAACTCAGTATTTAAACTAATAAGTATTTTTTAATATTCCATATTCTATAGTAATTAATTTAATTCATCATCTCTTGAATAATAATTAGTCTTAACTCTTTTGTCGACAGAAATTTATTGCATATGAACACTAAATTCGGCTCCATTTTAAAGTGGAAAATTCTCAAGTGCGGATAAGCATGATTGTAGAAAAAACAAAAAAAATCTTTGCCGTGATTTATGTTTGTTTCTCAAATATATATATTTTTTTATTTCTGTTTGATCATGTAGCTCTTACGTGCTCTGCTTACGTGGGGATATCAACAACATTAATTAATTATTAGCAACAAAACTCCGGCCACGTGTACAACAAACTTTTAGACATGCAAGATACCAGGAATAAAGAAGTTAATTTATACATTATTAATAAATTATTAACTCCACGAAGATATAATTCAAAGTGAAGCACGATTAACTACAGCATTAACGCCGAAACAGAGAAACACCAGCACCTTCTAGAGAACCCAAGTGAGACACCACTTCTCCTAATCTCTCTCGTTCCATTAGTTAACCTAACCAATCATCACTTATGATAATAGATTTGTGGAGAAAATATCAACCATGTTTGGCCAGAACACTTCGTCGTAGCTTAGTTCCTCCTGCCAATCTCTTGTTGTACCGTTACTGGTATATTGCTGCTGTGACTGTCTAGTATGGCTGTACACATTACAGTTGTAATTGCTATAACCAAAGTTTTCATAACTGGTGCCAGAAATCTCTGATTCCATCTCCATCTCTGTTTCAGTCTCTCCATTTCTAGCGAACCTGCCTTTCACTCTCGGCCTGCTGTCAGCTAATGTCTTCCTACACGCATACTTCAGAAGAAGAAAAAGAAAAATTAATGAGATGTTAGTAAGCTATATATAATTAGGTGTTCAGTAATTGATAAATAATTGAAACATAACATGTACATGATCTTTCATCCCTGTCCCTTGTAAACCATTTTTCTTGACTCAGTAATGGTTTAAAACTCGAAAGGATAAAAGTAGATGCGAACTACAAGCAAATGTTAATAAAGAGTAAACATATATAATTAATTACGATGTGCAATCAGAAGGACATACAGTGATTTTCTTTTGAAAATTTCTCTGGTGGCGCTTGCTTCGATACCGTTCAATCCTTTCTTTCCTTTCCTCTGCACTGTACCGTCCAACTTTACATGGGACAGTACCAGTTTCGTTTGTTTGAGTCTCTTTTTGTGAAGCCTGTAAGCCCTTCATTCCCTATTCGTAAAACACATCGATTCTACTTCACATTGTACAAATATGTTCTACACACACACAAATTAAGAAGAATTTCGGTATAAATGAAAAAATGGGAAAGGCTCAAAGGCGTATATAAAGTTACCTGGAGGTCTCCAGTGCTAAACACGCGTCTGATGGGGCTCGAGTTGAAATCCATATACTCACCTGAATACGAAGAAGAAGGAGAGGAAGAGGATGTGGAAGAGGAATTAAAGATGGGTCTGTTATGCATCAGGAATTGATTCGGGGGGAAAGAAGAGGAGTAAAACTTCAGGTCGAAATTATCTTTCATGGTGCTATTATCAGAATTGGGATGGTAATCAAACGGTGTTGCATGTGAAGAGGTGGAGTAATAATAGCTTAATGAATCAATAAAGGAAACAGAGGAAGAAGAGGGATGAGACATTTGCTTGATATATTACTAGCTTTTTTGCCTTTGTAGTTTGATTTTGGGCTCACGCCTCACGGGAAGAGGAGGGGTCGGGGAATTTATATTCGGTCCATGATCATGCGTCCCAACTTGTCTAGTGAGTGCTCTAGTGCTTGACCAAATTTTGACTGCTCCTGGAGCTCCACGTCACTGAAAAATTATATAAACGCCGGCTACAGAGCTAATTTGATAAGCGAGTTCTAGTTGAGTCAGAGTAATTTGAACTCGAACCAATAGTTATATAAGTTGAGTTGGTTCAAACCAACAAGTCTAATTTAAACCATCAGTTTAGCACATACTCAGTTTGTATCTGGCTCGAGTCAGCTCACGAGCTCATCAAGTTAATTCGTTTTTATATTTTGATTTGTCAAGAATTTTTCAAAATAGAAACTGAAGTCAAAACGACTAGTACAATAAAATAAATAATAAACAAATTACATAGCACATAAATAAATAACATAACAACATATATATTATATAATTAAATAAGTTTAAATAATATAAATGACATTTAGATAGAAATACGCAATATGACACGCCTAAATATACGAGTCAGTTGACGAGTTGTCGAGTGAGCCAATTTTGACTCATACCCAAGTCATACGAGCCAATTTAACTCAAGCCATATTCAGCTCGAGTTATAATGAGTTATGAGTAAGTCACAAATTATTTGATTAGCCCTAATGTATTGTGGACTACCGGTATGATCAAGTTTATAGAATGTGATAATTAATTATATGCCACTCTAAAATTTGAGATTTTAAAAATATCATTCTAAAATTTAAATTTAGATAAATATCACTCCAAATTTAGTTAACTTTTAGTTTTATCATTCTAATTGTACTAATTTTCATAATACCAAAAATACCCCTCAATCAATAAATACTCCATTTCTTTTCCTTCTTCGCTGGACATCAGAGGCATTAGTTCTGAAAAGAATCAATAAAGACCAAATTTAAAAAAAAAAAAAAATAGAGAGAGAGAGAGAGAATTCCCAATTAGAGCAGTCGGGTTGTTGGCTTGGCCTGTCTCCAAGTCGTCATTAGAAAATGCAGGTGCTAGTTGATATATTCTAAACAGTCTAAAGATATAAGAAGACAAACATACGAGATTTTTCCACACTCAGGCAACAGTAAGAAGCAGATTAATAATGTAACTTCTGTAGAGAAGTACAAATAATTCCCAATTAGAGCAATTCATCATCCTTTTTCTGAAATTGAAAAAAAAAAGGAAACAGATATCCTTGTCTACGTTCTCGTCTTCACTTGTAACTCATCAAACATTGCAGTACGAAAAGGAGAGGTTTAATGAAATAAAATAAGGAGGAAGGTTTGGGCACCCAACCACTCAACCAGCTGAGAGGCGATTGAGGCAAGAGCAAATCCTAAGTTAAATCTCTTCTCTCTTCTTTTTTTTCCCAAGATTTGAGATTTCTCACTCTCAGCACCTACCAGTTGAGAGGACATTTATCTAAACTTAAATTTTAAAGTGATATTTTTCAAAATCAGAAACTTCAAAATGGCATAAAACTAATTATCCCTTATAGAATACTTGGTTGGCTTGATTTGCACGAGCTTTTTGTTCAAGATGAGGAATATTTCTTTACTTTTTTTTGTCAAAACTGAGAAAATCAATGTCAGTTACTGAGGAATCCGACTCTAGTAAAAAAAAAAATTATATAAATAAACAATTTGTGTCATTTATTTTCGATTAAAACGAAAGTTTAAACAATTTAACTTTATTTTATTTTTTTATGATTTCTATTAGGATTTCTATTATTTTTAACACTAGTTCAGAAATAAATTCTCAAAATTATTAGTACAAGTCAGTAACAAAATCAGACACAGATTTTGACAACAGTTGTGTCGGTCAACCTTATTAATTACACTTCATATATTTAGTACGAGAATCCAATTCATGCCTCTACACGAGTCCAACCCTGTGTATTAAAACCTTTAATAATCAACCATTACTTAACAACCGGATATCAATTTTTTTAATCATTTTAAATTATTTTATAATTATTAAAATATTATTTCTTGGCTAACTTAAATTGTTAACTAAAATAAATATTGATTTTTATTTTACCTTTCACACGATCAAACTTTGTATTATTAAATTAATTAATCAACTGATTAGTTTTCGTATGACAAAGTTAGTAGCAAGATGTATATATACATCTTGTTGCGTAAAAACTTTTCCTAAAAATTGAAACTTTTAATTTATTTCTCGTATTGTTTAACCTGTGAATATGATTATTCAACTACTACCGTTATTTTCTATTCATCTTGTATTATTGCTGTTAATGTAACCTCAATGGACTTTAATTAATATTTTTATCATTAAGCGATAAATATTTTTAATTTTCTAAAAATATTTACGCTAAGCGTTTTTGTTTGTTTACATCTCTACTCTCATTTTTGCTAACTATATTTTGTTTAAGTAACGTAATCATGATAACATGTTCATTATTAAGTATAATTCCTTCACCTGTTGGAATTTTGTTCAATGATGTTTGATTTTTATGAGTTTGACATTTGGATAATGACTCCTGATCGATCAGTCCTGACCACTTTGGCACTCCTACCCATTGTCAAAACAAATATGAAAATCCGTATTAAAGTTCGGTCTATCTAAGAGATGGTGCTCCTAAAGTACATAAACTTTCCTTATCGTGCGTAGGGAAATGATGCTTTTGTGCAGGGTCGATGTAGCCTAGCATATTATATTGAAAGAGGCTCTCAATATTCTCACTTTCTTTGATTTAACACGACATCAAATTGAATCAAATTATTTTTTGATTACTCAAGAATTAGATCCTTGAATTCACCTTTTTTTGGGAATAAGAAGGGAAGTAATAACTTCCATCGATCACCTGAGCAACCAGCCAAACCAGTTACCAGCGGTTAATATCATTGACATTCAGGAAGTTATTCCCGTTATAAATTACTAAAACTTAATTTTTGTTGTGAAGTTTTTTTTTTCTTTTTTTTTTTTTTTCAAAAAGTGTCTGCACCTCCACCTGTTGCAGAGAATCAAATCGGTATGTACTTATCTATATCTAAATTGATGTTCATTTAATTAGCCTGAAGATTTTTTTTATCATAGATTAAGATAATTCACCTTTAATATACTTGACCAATAACAACATTTTTTAGTAAGGGACGAAGGTCGCAATCAGACTAAAAAATACTATAAATATTTCAAATGATAAAGAAAGCTCGACCCATTTTATCTTAATAATTTAAAACCACAAGATAGGTCGATCGCAACGTTACATTTCACCAATTACAAGGTTTTATATATATAGTAGATGCGAAATGAAGGTAGTAGAGCCAATAAGTCACGAAAAAAAAAGTACCCTAACTGTAAATAATGGAGATACAAAAATTCAGAATTACCAACTGAAACGGTTTTTTTTTTTATTTTGTGTCTTCAATCACATCTGACATGTCTAAGTATTTGCGTTGCATCTTCTGTATCTAAGAATCACTTAGTTGGAGATAGACCATAACCGAGTCCGAACCTATCCTTCTGTTTCACAACCTTAGATGCTACAATCTCTTCGATTATCATACAGAAACCGCTCATTCTCATATCCATCATGGAGGAATCAAGTTGTCTTCATCTTAGATGGTGTCTTTATTTCTCTCTCTCTCTCTCTAAGTGTCTAAAACACTCTCGTTTTTTGTCTAATTCAAATACATAAATATATAATAGAAATAGAAAAACTATATTGAATAGATGCATATGTACCTCTTCAGATACATGTCTGCATATGTGCAGCTCAAATCCAGTGACTAACTTATATTCACCAAAATTCATTACAATAATGCTCATACACCCCCTCAATAACACAGACAATAATGCACTGTCTGTGCAAGTATAAAAGCCAAGAAGGCAGAGGCAAAGAGTTGATGACACAAAAGCGTCTACTTATTTTTGCTAAAAGAAGGTTCTCTTAAAAAACATTCTCAGTACAAGTCCGATCATGGTTCAAAAGTTCATTTGCAAGTTTTCTGATTGCATCATGTATAAGTGCAACTAATTTGCAAGGGGGTGCTGGCGTGTCTAACATCTCTGACAGTTTCTCTATGGATTTTGCAATGTGACCATCAAAGAAATTCATGTATATTTCGTACCCTGACAGTGACTAAAATATAATGCTCTGCAAGAGGTCAATTAATTAAGAAAGCCGAAGATGAGCAAAACTAGTTCACGTTTATGTTTGAGTTGCATTGATCCAAGAAATTAAGCAAGAAGCCTTGACAATGATATGCATATTGAAGATGCATATATAGCTGTCTGACCAATAATTATAGAAAAAATTCTCATACAGAGCAAAATCGTCCCCAACTCATCTACCAATGAGGACTTTCCACATTTAGTATTTACGTATTTAATACAGAAAAAAAAATCAACGAAGTTCAAATAATTTTCTAAATACTTGCATAGAATTTGCATATATGAATTCCCCATTGGTGAGAGAGCCCGGAACGATTTTATTCTAAACATTTGTCAGTAGGCATCGAATACCATAACAGCCAATCTAAATTTTTTGGAAATTTTTTTCTTTCATTTGTCGACATTTATCAATCTGTGCTGAGGAGAGTGAATAATGTCCCAGAGAATTGGATATGTGAACTACGACTAAGAACAAATGTGTGTAATGAAAGAATTAGCGGTGCCCAAATCGTCACGGCCCACGGGCTCAAGGCACACACATGTAAAAGTTTTTGCTAACTTAAGAGTAAAAAGGGCCAGATAAGAAAAAGGCGGATCTAGTCATGCAAAAAAAAAAAAAGGTTTCAAAGTAGGGGTGTAAACGAAGTGGATAATATCTACTCTGTTCAGCTCTGTATCTAAAAGTTATCTAAAAATATATCATCCGTATTTAAATAGTAATTATCTATATTCATATTTGTAAGAAATTTGATGCAAATATGAATTTAATTTCAGATTCTATTATCCATATCCGAAATAGAATATATATTATAAAATATTATTTATAAAATAATATTATTTATCAATATTTTTATTTATAGATAATAATATTATTATTATAAATACTAACAAATATATACATTGTAAATACTTATTGTTAATATAAGTACTTATTTTATTATATATACATAGCTGTTAGTAATATACATTAATTTATATTTCATATCCATCATGAAATTCATATCCATTAAATATCTGTTTCATATCTATATCCGTTTAAGGCGGATTTGGTATTAAATTTTGACATATGTTTAATATCTGTAACCATATTTGTATCCCTATTCGTCAATAAGAAGCAGATAAAATATGATTTCAACGTTATCTGTTCTGAATCCATTCCGTTTATAGCCCTATTCCAAAGTATACATATGACATATGCACAAAATTCTTGAAAGTACAATGATTGACAGTTATTAAATAAAAATGTTTCATTTCTCTGAGAATATCTGTTAGTACGTATATTTGAAGATGGAATTCTAAGGGTTTGTTTGACACTCCATGAAATAGTAAAAAGTAGGAATAACATTGCTATTCCGACGAATTAAGTTACCAATGAATTTTAGACTAAATAGAAGAGTGCGGAAGAGTGATAATCCGGTATACAAAGTTATAGGTGGTATACTAAATTAACTCTCGTCTGAATTACGATTATTATTTTATTATGTTGTATTATATTATTATATTATATTATAATTATGATTATTATTTTTTATTATTATATTATCATCATTGTTAGTATTATTATATTATTATGATTATAATTTTTTATTATTATTATATTATTATGACTATGATTATAATTATTTATTATTATATTATTATGATTACGATTATGATTTATGATTATGATTATGATTTTATTATTATGTGATTATATTATATTATATTATTATGTTATGATTATAATTATATTATGATTATTAATGAACCATAAGGAATAACTAATTAGAATGAAGAGGGAGGGGGAGAGAGTAAAGAACTTGGAATAACCTAGAGTACTTTTATTCCTCTAATATATGTAGTTTAAATTAAACAAAAGTGTCAACTATACTTGGGGAAGGATGACAAAATATTTGATTCATATTATAATCATTTATTTGTATAATTATGTAACTAGAATCAAATATTTTGACAATATTGATCAGTACTATAGGAGAATTTGAGTGGAGAAGAAAGAGGCTGAGAAGCAATATACAGATTTGTGAACGAAGAAGCCATAACTAATACTGCATGCTAATCTTCTTTTTATTGCATAACGCTGATTTAGTTAATCTAGATTTGTTACTTGATTCTTTTTTCAAGTTTTTGTTGTTTGATGTACCTAGACCTGTGTTTGTTATCTGTTTAAATTCTTGTTGTTTTGGTGATTTTGAGAGGTTGATGACAACTTGTTGGATATAAAATATGAACTGATGAAATTTAGTTTTTAAGAGTTAAAATTTAAGAGTACCATTTAATTATACATATTTTTTTTTAAAAAAAAAAAAAGAGCAACAAATATGGTTGTATTATTCTACTGAACAATTAAGGTACTAATTGATCCGTGATTTCGTTGATCTTTTTTGTCATGAAGAAGAGAATAAATATTGATTGACTATAGAAAAAATAAATAGATTTTACACTACAAAAAGTTACAACAAAATAATATTTTATGGATAAAAATCTCATCATTATTACAACACATACATACATACATCCATACCACCACTTAGGTAGGAAACCCAGCGGCTCTCAAATCACTATATTGCTTTTGCAAAGCCGGATTCATGCATGAAAAAATCGATTGTTTTTTAGGTTTGGTCCCAAAAAGAAAGGTCCTTAATGGAATTCTTGTCTTACTCGAAAGATTTTTAAAATGGTTATGCAATGGGTTGCTATGTCTTGAATTAGCCATTTCAAAACTCCGTCTCAATTTCAAAAGTAATTTTCCAATTTCAACTTGAAGACTCCTAACATGATCTAGTCCTGCTTGCAATTCCTTTGCCACCTTATTATTTTCTTGTTGCATGTTACCAATTTCACCTTGAAACTTTGCAGCTTGATAAGGCGTGAATTGCATTTCGTCTGACTCTTGTGAGATTTTAGATATCTCATCCTTAATGTTGTGAAGGGATGTCGATCTCGACTCAAGCTCTCCTTTTAAAACTAGATTCTTCTCCAACCAGACTTGGAGGTCGGTATTTAACTCCCTCAACTTCTTTTCAACGGGTGTAGATTCATCATTTCCTTGAGGCATATCAGCTTGTAATTCTTTTATTTTTTCTGCCTCAAATTTCAATTTGTCGAATGTGGATTGAAAATGTTGGATCTGATGATAGGAGGTACAGAATCTCAACCAAAAATCTAAATTCTCCTCTAAAAGTGTGTCAATATCCTCTCTTAGCTTATCCTCTACTTGAGTGTTAACATGTGGTTGTTCGACTTGACAGAGTTTTATAATTTCATCTGTAATTTGCACATCAGGGATCGCTGATGGGTTACCTTGATCCTGATTTGTAGTCCCACTTACAGTGATGTTTGCTTTCAGGGAACTCACAATCCGTCTCAAAGATCGTATCTCATCATCCTTTATGGCATTAGCAGTTTTTAATTCTTGTACTTGCACCATTGTTTCGTGATGGTACTCCTGACTTTTTCTCTCTATTTTAGAGAGCATTCTCTTGTATCTTTGTAATTCTTTAAAATAACAGCGTATTCCTCCAATACAAATTTATCCTTTCCCTCTATACCATTCATCAATAGCTGGTGTAAAATTTGGGAATCAACAGTATCTGCATTAGTAATCGTGCTATCACTAACTGACTCGCTGTAGCTATATTGTGTTTCATCCTGACAAAACTCATTACTTCCTGTTTTGCCCTTTGGGGTTTTGAATTGCTCTGATAGATCAACAAAACTATTGCATGCCTCGGTAAAGTGAGATTGAATCACCGCCTTTTCTTCTTGTACACATCTCTCCAGTTGTTGGATTCTCTGTAATTCATTTTCTATTTGCTTTAACCTTTCATTCAACTGATTTTTATCTAAGACATGTGTGCTCTTATCTTCCTCCAGGCTGCCCAGTTGCTTTTGTAGCTCATCATTATCAGTTCTTAGCCGCTGTATTTGTGCACCTTGTGAAGAAACAGTGAGTTCTAAACCGATAACCTTCTCCACCAATTCATCGATTCTCTCAGCAAGTTCAACCACTGATGCCTCAGATCCATTTGCAAAATGCTCCTTTACCATTTGGCAAATTACATTTAAATCTAAGGTCACTTCTTTCATAATCACGATCTTAGTTTTGTCTTCTTCCTCTTCTTCGGCTTCAACCTGAGAATTATCATATGTCTCACCTTTAATAACATTTATCTTTCTGTTAGCATCTTGTATTCTTTTTGACTCAACGCTAGCCTCTTTTGATGTTTTCCTTTGCGACTCCTGTAAATTGAGCAAAGTGTCCTCGCAAGATTTTATAGCTCTTGCGGCCATCAAAGCACGGGCCTCATCATCCTCAATTACAACACTAGCACTAAATGCTTCTTGCAAAGATGTCACTTCCTCTTGTAGGTCATTTATTTGTGATTCAATGTCCCGGTATTTTGTAACCCCACTCTCATAAGAGCTTTTAACAAACTCTTTCTCAGTTTGCAAGCCCAATATTTCCTTTTGGAGCTGGTCAATCTCCTCCTTCGCCTTGTCCTTATGTAAGTGTGATGCGATCCTTCTATGTCGTGGCTTTCTTTGTGTTTGATTGACAGGCCTCGCAGGTTGTGGCATTTCTATTGGTGGGTATGTGGGTTTGGTGTTTGGATCGATCATGATGGCTTTTGGATATCCGCTTCGGTCATTTCCTTCATCATCTTGCATGGCTAATTGCACCTGGTCTGGGAAGGCTTGTGCTATTGTATGATTTGCCTTGTGGAGCTCTCGAGATACATGATCATACCTATGTTATGACATCAGTAAAAGAGCTTGGTCATTATAAATTAATGTGCATTTCTTTCTTTATTTATTTATTAAAAAATAGAAATAAATGTGCATTTATTACACTATTTTCATTTGTTTTGAGTTTTTCTTTACCTATCTGCAAGGCCTCGATAAGAGCGATACGTCTCTTCAACATAGTTCAATAGCTCAGGTCGTTTTTGAAAATAAAGCTCGGCTTTCTTGGCAAAGGTGTCTCCTTCCTCTTCTATAACCTTTACCATAGACTTTACCCTATCCTCCATCTCTGCATTGTAAATATTATGTTAGAATACTGTTGCAAAATTTTTAAAAGAAAGATTACTTCATATATCATTGTTTTTTACTCTTTAGCCTACCAAATCCAATTGATAACGAAAAAACAACTTTATTAGATATGCCTTAAAATATATGATACTCAATTTAGTGAGTTCTCCTTGATTTAAACTTCAATTTATCAACATTTTATGCGCAAGACCAAACAACCTATAAAAATTAACCAACTAATAGAGCCATGCCTATTAATTCTAACAAGAACATTTTGAAATATTATACATTGATCCTCGAAACACACCTTCAAGGTCATTATCAAGCCATCTAGATTGTTTCGTACGGACATGGCTAGCCCACCACCAAGAGTATGCATTGCTCGCTGCTCTTTGTAACATTTTTCTCTATAGCTTTTCTACCCTTCTTGAATAAAATATCTCAATAGAACTCCATGGTGGATCAAAAGAGAATAACAAGGAAAAGGAGGATAGGGAAAAAAGCTTTAGAGGTGATGGAGATTTAGAAGGAACAAAACATTCAGTGGTTGAGGAAAAATGGTAAACAAATTGGTAAAAAAATAGAAAACGCGTGACAGAAAGGGAAGAAGAAGGACAGCGAATGCAGGGATTGAGTGATTTGTCCGAGATTTATTATCTAATCAGAGAGTATATAGGTAAAAGATCTTTCAATTTTCTTTTTACTAAAACTAGATTTGTTAATCGGATTTAACAAAACAAGTATGGTGTGATAAGATCGTAAGATATAACACAAATTCATTCTATGTCTATAGTTATAACAACAAAATGCATCTGATTGGCTTCTAGAATAAGCAGAGCAAATGTAAAAAGAATTGAAGAAAAATGTATTTGTGTTGTTAAATAAAGATCGTGAGGTCCACCTTAAACGGTCATGATTTCTTTTAGAATGAAAAATGAGCAACAATAGATTATGACATTATGAACATATTATGTATTTCTATATATGATCAGGATTTTGTTTGTCCCTTATTTTTTTTCTTAATCATGAAAAGTACAAAAAAAATATCGAATTTGAATTTTTATGTTAAATTTAAGTTGAATAAGGTTTGTCACTTTGATTGCAATATATATGTTTTGTTTCTTTGATTCAAAATTATGTCACTTTGATTCAAAATAATGAGTCTATGTTGTTTTGTAAAGCATAAAATGATTGAGTGCTTTGCACTCAATCATCAAATTCAAGTTAGAAATAGTTGATATGAATCGTTCAATTTAATCCATACATCAAAATGTGTTAGAGTAAATCAAAATTTATATTTTTTTTATATTTTTTTAAGAGGAGAAAATCATTATTTTCAGATGAACCAGAATCCTCATCTAAAAGATAGCAAAAAATTCTAAATAATGTAAAATTTGATTTACTAATATATTTTTATATGAAAATTAGATTGAATGGTTAAGATCGGATATTTTTAACTTGAATTTGAATTTGGTGATTTTAGTGTTTTGCACACGAGCTGCGTTTTATAAAGCACTGTAGACATACTCAGTTCAAAATATATTTTTGATTGTTTGAATAATATTTCTATATTTTTTTCAATTCAACCCCCGAAAATTGTGTTGATAAATGTCTTTTATATTGCATTAGCGATAATGAAAAGTATATTTTTATTTCCTCGTCGTTGATTGAACAATAAATCTTATAAAGTTGCACCATGCAAAATATGAGAACTCATTCTCTTCCTCTCACTAGACATCCTAAATAGTCAATAAAAATATTTTTATTTTTTAATTAATACTTTCATAATTTACAAATACCCTACGTGCATTTTGATCCGATTTTTTGTTTTGGAAAGAAGAATTATCCAGACTCTATGTTTTCTTTTTGTATGGAAGGCCAATCATTATTTTGAAAAATATTACTAACTGTATAATATTGGTGGAAACATTAATTTGAAATAAGGCATTTGCATAGACCAATCAAGTAGTAAAGAGAAAAAAAATTGACGGAAGGTAAATATTTTCGGATATAAGGGTGTAAACGGAGTGAATAATATTCATTTTTTGGATTCATATTTAAAAATTATTTGTAAATATATCATATTTATTCAAATATTAATTATTCATATTCATATCTAATTTGTATCCATAAGAAATGATGCAGATATGAATATAAATTTGATTTTTTACTCTATTATCTGTATTCAAAATAAAGAATATATTATAAAAATTTATTTATACAATAGTATTATTTATCAAAAAAATTATTTGTATATTATTATTATTATTATTATTATAAATATTAATAAATATATACATTGCAAATATTACTGTTAATATAAGTACTTATTTTATTATATATGTATAACTATTAGGGACAGTGATTCTATAAGTATTTTGAGCTGAAATATTTACAGCTCAAATTTAAAACTTCCGTGCTCAAAATTTTAATTTAAATATCTCAAAAAAAATTATATCATAATCTTATAGATTAATAATTTTCATCAAGTTTGGAGTTAATTTACTATGATTAATAATTTTTAAAAGATGACTCTAAAAATAATTAAAAATACTCATTTTTATAGGCCAAATGTTATCATCTTTCAAAAAGTATTAAGTATAGTAAACTAACTCCAAATGTGATGAAAAATAATAATCTACAAGATTATGATATGAAAAAAAAATTGAGCTATTTAAATTAAAATTTTGAATGCAAAATTCTAAAATTTGAGTCATAAACACTTAATCGAAGTGTTTATGGAATCACCATAACCAGACTCTAACTATTAGCAATATATATTAATTTTTATTTTATATCTGTCACAAAATTCATATCCGTTGAATATTTTCTTTGTATCCATATTTTTTTATGGAGGGTTTGGTTTTTGAATTTTAACATTTATTTAATATTCATAATTGTATCCGTCAAATTAGAAGCATATATGAATACAATTTCTGCCCTATCCATTCTGAATATGTTCTACTTATGGCCCTAGATATATGATAGATAATCAAATCTAATAACAAAATTTTGAGTCCTTAAAGAATATTATTTTGCAGTCAAGTAGTTTGGACTTCCAGGAAAACATTCATCATATTTTGAGGCTAAGTGGCCTAGCCCATAATCTGCACGGCACTAAGCCCATAACACGAATAAAAATATTTTTTATAGCGCGCTCATCAATACTTTCTCTCTCTGCCTCTTTGAAATCTAAAAATCTAAAAATAGCCCGCCAACGCCACATCATCGATCTGACATTGTGATGTTTCTTTTAATCTCTATCATTGATATATTCTCATTAACGCCTAATATCCACAATCTTCGCTAGCACTCTTCCATTTTTCATTGTTGATTAATACTCCAAATCCCAAATTAGAACTAGGCAATTAGTTGACTTCCCGCTCCTTCAATTGAAAGTCTTTTTCCGATCTTGAAAGGTACAAATAACTCTCTTCCATCCAAATATATTTTACTTTTACAGCTCTGGTTTGTTTAAATTAGAGCTACTCATTTTTAAAATTTCAATTTCAGCTAATCTTCAATTTATACTCCTAAGATATGTCGGGTCCTGGAAAGGATGGCATGGGTTTGGGAAAATGAGGTGCTAAGCGTCATTGGATGGTGCTTAGAGATAACATCAAGGGCATTACTAAGCCAGCTATCAGGTGATTGGCAAGAAATGGTGGTGTTAAGCGCATTAGTGAGTTGATCTATGAGGAGACACATAGTGTGCTCAAGATCTTCCTTGAGAATGTAATTAGAGACACTATGACCTTCAAGGAGCAGACAAGGAGGAAGATTGTGACTGCCATGGATGTGGTATATGCACTCAAGCATCAAGGAAGGACCTTGTATGGCTTTGGTGGTTAGTAGTTATTTGGGGGTTAATTTATGATTTAAATGTCTTATAGGATGGTTGTTAGAACTTAGCATTTTTGTGTCTTTGATTGAGAGGTGATTAGATATAGCAGTTTAGTTTGATTCACGGTTCGACTGGAATTATTTGTGCTTCTATTCTCTTTGTGCTGAAGAGTATGATCGCTAATTTATGAAAGCCTTTGTTTTTTTTAATAAAAGCGAAATGAATTCCGCTGATTTCATTGAAACCATGAAAAGTTTACATCCTAAGTGCTCTTTATGGTACCAAACATTTGGTACCAATCGAAGCTTAAATTTTGTGTACCAAAGCAAACAATATAAGAAATAGCAATCCTAAAGCTATGAGAACCTAGACATCTAGTTTGATTGCTAAAACATTCAGGCAAAATATTAACTCAAGTTTTAAGAAGATAATCACATTCAAATATAACAAAAGTACCTACAAACAACAACACACAAAATATTCAAAATATCATGCATAAAGCAAAGCAGAATATTCACTCAAACTCTACGCCAAAAATTAGTGGAGAAGCTGGCATCAAAACCAAATTGTCGGATCTGACCTCCTCTTCCTCTTCCTGAGTTTGAACCAAAGCCAGAGTGGCTTACCCTAGCAACTATAACAGTAAATCAACTATATTTTATGGTAAAACTAGGAACAGTTTTAGTACGTTACCTTTGTTAGAACACCAAAATACTGGTAAATTTATAATTTTAGGACAAATTACCTTAATATTATGACAAGTACAATCATTAAAACATTAATAAAATCTTTTAAATAAATCTTTTAAAGGAATAGAATAGTCTAAAAACCAAAAATCTTGCAAATTAACCCTTAGAAAAGTAAAATTATTATATCTAGCAATTCATTGCCAAATGACAACAACAAAGGGACATGTGACAAAAATATGATCAGTGAACTCTATACTATAACATAAAACACATTGAATAGAACCTTACCACCCTTTTTTTTGTAAGTTAATTTTGGTCAAAACTCCATCTCTTTTAACTAACCAAAGAAAAACTTTAACCTTTAATAAAATCTTTGTATTCCAGATAGAGATATAACTAAATTAGACATCCCTTTATATTTTAACCATTCATATAAAAAATGAACAAAAAAAAGACCAGATGTAGACCATCTCCATACAATTATATCTAAAGACGAGATTTAAGACAAAATATTGAAATCACTTTGTAGCAAATGCATCCATCCATCTAGGTAAAAGGTAGTCGAACGTTGTGTAAATTGCAATGATAAATTATCATTATTATTACTAAATGCTATAACTACTATGAGAGAATGATTATGGACAATAAGGTATAAAAGAGGATACACATTAGCAAGAGTACTTAATTTAAGTCATCTATCATTCTAAAAATTAATCACATCATTACCAACTTTTTTTTATCTAAACTAGTCTGAACAAAGGCATAAGTGGACATAACTCCCTTTCCAAAAGGAGGAGAAAATAGAAGTGATACTAGTATGAGCATATTTTGCTTGAAGTACTATTTTTTAAAGTCCTATAATATTTGGATCTAAGTATTTTACTAATCATTTTGCTAAAAAAATTATGTTCATGTTTTCTAAATCAATCACAACTAATCCATTTTGTGATTTAGATTTACATATTGTAGGTCATGCAACCAATGTATATTTTTTTCCAACTGAACTTATTTCATATCGAAGAAATCTTTTTCTAAGTTGGTCTATTTGAGTCTAACTTTTTATGGAATGTGAAAGAAAGAAAGTCAATAGAAAGAAATGGATGATATCACATAATTCAATAAGACTATTCTACCTCCATATGAGAGCAATTTACTTTTCCATCCTTGTAGCTTGTTCTCAATTTTCTCTATAAAAAAATTTCAATCTTATGAAGTCAGTTTTTTATTGTGTAGGGAAAACCTAGATAAAAGAGATGAACAATAATCTCAATTTATATCCTAATTGAGTAGCTAAAAATTCACCCTCTGTTGAAGTGAGGTTGAATGGAATAAGCTCACATTTTGAGAAATTAATTCTCATTCCTAACAACTGCTCAAAGCCAACTAAATTTCACCGAAGATTTTTTACATTGAATGGTGTTGCTTCTAAAAATAAAATGGTATCATCTATAAAATGTAAGTTTAAAATTGTAGGACCTTGAGAAACAATATTAACACTAGATAAATAACCATTATCTTGTGCATTTTATAAATTCTATGCATAACATTTACTACCAGATCAAACAAAAATAAGGATAAGAGATCCCCTTGTCTATTTTTTTTTACAATTGAAATATTCTCCTAACTCATCATTGAAGTTAACACAAAGTACTACTGTTGTACAACAAATTCCTAATCCAACTAATCCATATATGGCCAAACTGTCTACCTTCTAATATTTCAAAAAGAAATTCTCAACTGATCTTATCAAATGCTTTCTCAAAATCTATTTTGAAGAGAAAGCTTAGATTTTTTTTGCTTCTTATTGAGTGAAGAGTCTCATGGGCACATATAATATTATCTAAAATATACCTACCTTTGATATATGCAGTTTGTGTATGAGCTATGAGTGTATCAATGAGAGGAGTAAGTATTTTTATAATAATTTTTACACTACAGTTGATTAAGTTAATTAGCCTATATTGGGTGATAACATTAGCATCAGATTTCTTATTTATAAGGCAAGTAGAGGTTAAATTAAATTTTTTTAAGATCTAAAGAATGATCATAAACAACATTGACTAATTTCATAAAATTAAGAGAAATAATATCCCAAAATGATTGGTAAAAGAGAGAAAAAGTCATCAGGACCAGGGCTTTACTAGCATTATAAAGAAAATTCACCTTTTTTAATTTCATCTACAGTAAAATATTTTTCAAAATTTATTGTTGAGAAAGGGTAAGAATGTCTTATTCAGACCAAAACTGAGAATGAAGAGATATATTTTTAGGGGAAGATGCACCTAACAAATCTCTATAAAAACTATTAATATGATATTTAAAATAGATGGATCTTGTACAAAGGTGCCATCAATATATAATGAAAAAATATATAATTTTTGGATTTTCTAGTACTAATTGTTGTATGAAAAAAAAATTCTATCACCTTCTAAAAACCCACTTTAATTTTATTCTTTGCTGCCAATAAGTCCCTTTCTCATCAAAAAGTCTATCAAGAGTAACTTGACTAGTTGTAAACTGGTCATGTTCTTTTTGAGTTAAATCCCTATGCTCTTGCATAATTTCTAGATGTTCAGTTGTAGAGATGCATGTTTTTTTATTTTTCTTTTACTCAGCTTTAAGATTAAGATCATAACCTCTAAATTTTCTTCTAATGTTACGACTATATGGCTAGTGAGTTTATTTTCCAGAACAAAGTGAATCAGTTGACCTTTCTTTAATCAATACTTTCATACTTCACTTATTCGTTAAATGAGAGATTTGAATATACTACGCCCAATCCCTCTTTATTTTCTAGAGAAAAACCCTACAAAGGATGATAAGAAAGATGAGGGGCAATCCGTGCTTGAATAACCTCCTTCAATTGTACCTTAAATTCTAGCAACTCAGCCAGAGTCTTCCTATATGGTACTTTCGAGAGGGATGTCGTTCCCGAGACTAAGTCGATCCGAAAATTCATCTATCTCTCTGGTGGCAACTTAATAATACTATCTAAAAAATGAGTATCCTATGTAGTAGAGCACAAGAATTTATCTAGGAAATCAAATGTATCAGAGGATATGACCTAGCTCATATAAATTTTCTATCAATAAGAGAAAGTTCTATTTAGTTAGAAGAATTAATGAATGTATTAAAATACTAGTGGTAGGACAATATATTTTTCTATTTTTTATTATTTTTCCTAATCATATTTGAAGTCCCCACAGACTAACCAAGTATCATATCCTAAATTATAATTAAATTCTAATTATACAAGGAACTGAGATCTAAGAGAAGTAAGAATTGGTTCATAGACAACAGAAAAAAATCAAACAAAATTATCTTACTTAGAAGTAAGCAAAAATAAACACAAAGAAATCAAGAATCCATATTTGAGAAATACTAAAGAGAAGAATTAATTCCTAGAAGAATGCCTCCTGAGTTGCCACTAGAAGGTTCAACAAACCATTTGTCTATTATAAAGCTAAGAGCATCTAGAGTTCTCTGCTTAAAATTCTCAATTTTTCATTTCTTGAATTTCAACAACATCTACTTTATATTCTAGTAAAAGATCCTTAAGAAGAGTTTTACGTTTGGGCTTATTTAAGCCTCGACAGTTCTAATCAAAAATATGTACCATAAAAAATGATTAAAACTCAATTATCAAAGTGCTCTAAGAGCACTTCCTGACTAATATATATTAAATCCTCAAAGTAACATACTACTAAAGCATTTGTTTTAACTAAAATATTATCCAAAATAGTTTCAAAACATGATTGAATAAGTGAATCGAATTTTTGAATAACCTAAAGCTTTATATCCTCAGTTTTGCCTAAAGAAAAATCAATTTTCTAAAATATAGAAACGACTTCTAAATTAGAGTGCTAAGCAAATGGAAAATGACTAAATAATTCAGTGCAAGAAGTACATGTACCAGTGTTTATGAGACGACTCCGAGTCTACTTAGGCACAACAGGTTAACTTGATTCAGGCACTGGTTTAGCTTTCTTATCTGGTACCAGCACTAACTTGGTACCTATGGGTTCCTGAGGGCTCTTGTCATGTGAGGAAACCTTAGTCTTCTTTTTAGGAGAGGCCTTATCCCATGTATCCCAAGGATCTGTGTTTGATTCAGAGGTCTTAGTTGGTGTCGGCACAGAGAATAAGTTGGATGTAGAGGCAGGGACTGGAGATTTACCTTTGGAAGAATCGAAACAAAGTTTCTCAGAGTGTTTAGGAGGTGATTTTATCAGTGAAGGAGATGTAGGTTTCAGAGAAGGCATCAGATGAGACGGAGAAGAAGAGGAGACAAATGATTTAGGTTTCTAAATTGATGTTATCGGAGGTTGGGACCAGGGATCATAAGAGGTAGCGAAAGTAGTGATTTCTGGCTCACACGATAACTGATAAAGCTAAACAACTCCTTTTGCATTGGGGACAAATATATTTCTACAAGATTAGACTAATTCTAGAGCTGAAACCCCAATATGAAGTCTAAGAAGGGTAAAATAAATATGGTAAACTGATCTAGGATCAACATTCAATAAAATACCTCCTATTTCATCGGTAATCTGACGAAACTCAAAGTCCTGTCAGAGATGATAAGATAGGCCTACAACTTGAATCCAAACAGGCACTAAATCTCTGCCCTTATCAAACATAGAAGGATCAAAATGTGCTAATGAAAAAATAATATCCCCTAAAATTAGATGACTTTTAGCTAGCGCACGACGACATCAATCATTCTTTAGTGATTCAATAAGGTAAGAACTATTATCTATGGACCTAGATATCCACTGCCACACAGGAAGGGGCAATAACTTGTGTAGATGAGATTGAATGAAAATCAGACCTAGATTCATAAAATCTTGAATCACAAGACTGTACCGAAGGGTTTCTAGGAATTTCTTGTTTGTATCATTGGAGTATAGCTTGATCGGAGGAGCACAGTTAGCTTCCTCGATCGATTGTAAGGAAAGAGGAGGCCTAGAAATATCCATAGGTGGGACTGATCGACATTGCCAAGAATGATGTCCTACTTTATCACACGTAAAATAGACTATGGGATCCCTACAAGCGGAAGAGAGGTGACATGAATTGTCATAGTGATAGCATAATTTTATTTCTCCCTCACGCTTGTGCTTTAAGAGAAGAGAGTTTATAATGAAGCTTCGCGGTGGGGGCGAATGAATTAGGTTTTTGAGAGAAAAATATGGTGGGATTAGGCTGTTGCACGGGGAAGTGTATAGCGGGTGTCTAACTAAAAGGTATGTAAGTCACCACATTGACATAAGAACGTGGAGGCGGAATAGAGTTGAGTGGAGGAGTAGGGTGAGAGGATGAATGAGTGACTATTGATGTAACGGATGAGGGGGCAATAGAGGGCCCGGACGTAAGGAGAAAGCATCGACCTGCGATATGCAGGTTTGCAATGTAGAGAACAACGTCTGCAATGAATGCGCCATTAGAGAAAAGAACATAAGAATCTTGAAAATTCGATGATCAGGAAGGAAGAAGAAAGAAAATTTTGAAGCTAATGTTAGGTTTTGCTCTCTTTTTTCTCTATGAAAGCCTTTGTTGATTGTAAGATTTTGAGTCTTGCATTGAAAGTTCAGTGGTTGTATATTTCCTTGTGGTGTTATAAAGCACCAAATTGTTTCTCAATGAAATGTCATTGCTTGATTCAGAAATGTTTGTTTTGATTAATTGGCTAAGACTGAAATGTTTGTTTTGTTCAATAATTCAGACGGGTGTTGGGAAGAAAACTTGCTATGTTATATGCATTGATGAATTTTCTTCGTAGATATAGTAAATGCAACTAATATGGTTAAAAGTGATAATTTGTAATCAAATACATGATCTGAGCTGCTCGTTGCAATGTAGAAATCGAGATCTGAAATGATAATTTTACGATTTTTAAATAGTTTTGGGACTTGAGTCTCATTCATTGGACGACAGTGAACCGGAGAAAGATGGTTGAAGTGCATTCTGGTTTTTTTCTTTTCCATCCGTTTGATTTCAATCTATATAAGCTAACCATTTAGCACAACATTAATTAATTCCCTAAAACAAGAATTATAATGAATTTCTAAAAATTACGAAACATCCGTTTATCAAAAACGTATGATTAGTATTAGAAATTTAATGTCTCAAATCTCATTACAGGAGTAGAATTTAGCCTCCCAACAACATATGCATATCCCATTGCTCTTGGAGAAGTTCATACTGATATCTAAGTGGTCCAGCCCAGCCCAATACATCTCGAGAAATCTTGGGCTTGTATTTCTGCGCAACCGGACGAGTTCCGATGCCTAGCTTGATAAGCCGCCAGCTGGCCCCATCACGCCGACATTGTCCTATCTCCAGTTGTACTCACAATAGTCAATGGACAGGCAAATTGAGCAATCTAAACCGTCGAAATCAATGATCTAACGATTAGAATGCAATACACCAACTCTGAAAATTGTCAGTGGAGGCAATACGGACCGACGTCGAGAGAATAATTTCACAATCGTACCCAAATTCTTCGTTTCTTTTTCTCGGTTTTCTAATTTCTATTTTTCCCTCCCGCTAAATTCTTGCAATTCGCCGATCAATTTCTGTTCCCGTTAAACTTAGTTGTAAACTTGTAACACCACTTAGCCTTATTTTTTATTCTTTCTTTTTCTTGGCTCGGTTCATTAGGAAGATTTTGTTTTGTCCATTGATTTGTCTCGCTGAAACCCTAATTTGTCACGGATCTAACTGGAACTTGCTATTTCTTTGGGGATTGTTTTGGTCCAGAAACTTACGCTTAGCTAGGGTTGCACAACGCATAGCTAGGGTTACTTGTGCTTTCTTTCTTTGTTATTTGATTTGTCTTTTATGTCGTCTGTTATTTGCTTTTGACTGTGGTAGATTCTGAACTTCCGCATTAAGTTCTTTTCAATGATGAATCAAGGTGGGGAGCCTGCTGCTGGGATTAATTCCAATCAACATGAGGTAATTTTTAATCTGTATATATTGTTCAATTGTTGTCCAATACGTGATTAACTAATTTTAAAGGGCCTTCATGATTTTATTAAAGAAGAAAAACTAATTTAAATAACAAATATAAATGAAAAATTGAAGCTTGGATTTTTTATGAAGTACCTCTAGTGAATTTTTTTTTCTGTACTGTAAGAAATAATGTGGATGTTCTCTGAGCACTAAACTTGTAGCAGCCAAAAAAAGAAGTAATTGAGTGAAGTAATTATTAAACATCTCTGATAGCAAGCACACAATTTTGTAGTCTGATGCATGCGCAATTTTATGATATTTTCTTATCTGTCTTCTCAATGCCATGTTTTTCAATAAGTTAAATTAGAAATCTATACTATTTGATATTCTGCAAGCTGATAATTTTGCTATTTTATTTAAAAATATATATATCAGGTCAAGTATGCGGGTCAACCACATGCACCTTCTAACCCGTATCTGACCTCTGCTGGGCCCCAGCTTTGGCCTCCACCACAGCCAGCTCCAACCCCATGGAGTTATAGACCGGAAAACCCTACTACCCAGAATGGGTATCCTTCAAATTACTATTATGATCTGCAAAAGGGTGCTCCTATTCCAAGCCATACCCAAACTGAGCCAAGTTCTACACCGAATCTGCCAGCGCAAGGCTATGGTATGCCATATGCTACCTCTTACCAAAGCTCTACAATTTCACATAACAACTCCACGGATTACACAGCCAGCTTTTATGGAAACTCGAACAGCAGTTCTTCATCACTCCAAGTTGCACCAAATCAAAATACAGGTGCTCCATATCAGCCCCCTTTTCAGAATTCAGTCGGTCATACTTCTTCTTCTACTACTATGAGTAATTCAAACACTTATTACAATGCTTCCGGTGATCATCAGAATACCGCTCCGACATCGTCATACCAGTCTAGCAGCTATTATTACCAACAGGCGAGCCAGCATTATGGATATCCAAGTTCTAATCAGGGTTGTACTACAGTTAATCCTTCATACCAGCATCAATACAGTCAGCCATACTACTACCACAACCAAACGGCTGGTGGTCCGAGTGTAGGTACAGATGGAACTTGTCTGGAGTGGGCCATGCAGATTCTTTCACAGGTGTTGGTGCCACTGGGGGGTACTCTTATCCCAACAACCAGCCTCCACCACCTGGTACTACATCATGGCGGCCAGATGCTGGAACCCCAGCTTTGCCTCCTGTGCAGGTATTGCTAATTAATGTGGTGGCAAATTTTGGTTGTATGATGAATCTAATGTTGGTATTACTATGGAGTATGGATAGACTTGTTAATTTCTAGTGCTTAGGGTATTTTGGTCTCTTTTGTTCCAATTTTTATAATATGCTGGTTTTCACGAATTTTCTTTTTGTTTCTTTGTACCAAGTTGTAGGCTTTTGACAAATGGGAATTGTACTATACTACTATGCCCATTGACACTGGTAGACTGAACTATCAGTCTATTATGCTGATATCATTGGCAACTCCATTTATTCTTCTCCTTGGTTATGCAGTTGTAATTATAACGAGTATTTGATCTTACTGACATAGGGAATTGGAGCTACGGGATATCAAACACAATACCCAGGTCAGTTTCAAGCATACCCGCAAAAGCCTGCTGATCCAGCCCCAGCTCCGGTCCCAGCACCAGCAAGTATCAATGCAAGCCAAGGGAATATATTCTATCCTCAACCACCTAACATGTATGTTTCTTCAACAAATCAGTTTCAGCAAGCTTCTCAGATGCCGCAGCCCCAGCTACAGCTGCCACCTCAACTGCAACCACCTCAACTGCAGCAGCCGCCTCCTTATTCCATGCAGATTCCAGATACACGTCAGGTGTGAGACATTTGTGTCCTATTACTTTTATTGACCATGGAATTTAAAGTCTAAGTTAATTTAAGGTCACACACAGTTGTTGATTTGATGTTGTCTCAATGGATCAGGTCCAAGAGGGTTCACATCTACAACAAAATATGGTACAGATGCTGGATACACGCCAGGTAAGCAAAATGCAGATCCCTACAAACCCTAGAATTGCACCAGGTTCTGCCACAGGAACAGTAAAGATTGATAGAGGAAGTATCTCAACTGGTGGTCCAGCAAAACCAGCTTATGTTAGTGTCTACATGCCTGAAAGTGACACCAAGCAAGCTTCAACTGTGGAAGATGCTAGTAAGGTGAAGCTTCTAATTAAAATTTCTATTTTTTCTTTTTTTTTGTACGATCGTTAAGAGCTCTCTTGAATTTTTGAGCCATAGAACATCTTAACCCAACCTACGTACTTCAGATGCTTAAATTATAATTTTTTGTGAAGATCAGTGCAGAAATGACCACCGACATCATTTATTAGCTGCACAGCTGATGCTTGATTATTTGTTTTAACCTGACATGTCTTCTAATATCTTTATCATTTTTCGGATGCCAAATAGGGTGCCTTCCCTGTTTCTTTAAAAGCATATGTGGAGAGGTCATTTGCTCGATGCAAGACCGATGTTCAGAGAATTGCCAACCAAACTAAATTGAAAGAGGTTCTCTTTACTTGAAAATGTTTTGCTGGCTTTGTTATGCTTGGTGCTTATTTTAATTTTGGAAATACTGCTTGGTTTTTAGAATCTCTCTCTCACACACACTTTTCATATCTATGGTTGTTATTCAGCTTTGTTTTCCAGTAGTCATTCATCCAAATACTTCTGCTTGTTCTCATGTATGCTTTCCAGGTGATTAGCAAAGCAACAACGGATGGCACATTGTTTAACAAGAACTGGGATTTGGAACCACTGTTTTCCTTGCCAAGTGGTGACGCGGCCAATACAAAGTATGTTAGTCTTTTTAATCAAATTTGGCATAAGCTCCTAATCCTTGATTATTTCCCACATTAAAAAATGAGTAACATGGGATCAAATAGCTATGTTTCTTACAATTCGATACTTTACTGAGAATTTGTTGGGCCAGGATGAGTAGAAGCCAGTGTGGATTGGGCATGGCTGATTTGTGTCACGATGTCTCCATTTTTTTATTGTTTTTCATATTTCTATCTATACCATTATATATTTTCAATTTTGTATTTGATTTGTGAACTAAATGTTTGCAAACTGGCAACTGAAAAACACAGTTAACTCTTTTTTACTAATTATATTAAAATAAATACATTAATACTACAATAAAATGCATGTATGTGACTTGTGGTGAACTTGGTCTGGCCAGGTCACAGACCGAGTCATGCAGAATTGGATCAGGTAAATGCTTCCAAGTTGGGCAGGGTTAGATAAGATTCACATCTTGATTTACTGACCAGTATTGATTCTCTATTATTGTTTTTAAACTCTAGTTTCCTTTTGTTGTTTGATAGAAACACATTAGATTCTGCTATATTTTCGTCGCTGACCAAGGAGAAGCGCAAGAGTCGGTGGGAGCCTGTAGAAGAAATTCCTGCAAAGAAAGTTGAACCGGTTTTGGATGCTATTAATAGTGGTCTTAGTAATACTAGATACAATCGTCTAGAGGCTACCTCTAAAATTGTAATGTTCTTTTTTTTTTCTTTTTCATGAAGACTATAATTAAAGATCACTGTTATCTCCGGTATATACCGACTCTGGCTGATATTACAATTGATGTCTGGACTGCTGGTGGTAAAGCTCCCATTGTCTAAAGAAATCTGTTGAGAAATGGTTAGGAAAGCATTGCAGTTAAGAAACAAAAGGAAAATGGCTAAAGTAAAAGAAATGGAAGAAAAATTATGTTACTGAAAATCACAACTAGGTTGTTCTAGTGCTGATCTACTGTTACTGTTAAAATTCAATCTTCAGCCTGAGGTTGGTGTTTCTTGCTAGTTTCTTTTTATATTTATATCAGTGTGTTTATCTTTGTTTATCTTACAGGTTGGGAAAAGCTGGAACCCCATGAAGTTCATAAAGGCACAAAAGCAATCAAATTTGAACAGTTCTGGCCCAGGTCCTGTTAAGAAACAAAAAACAAATGTGTTCGTCAGAAAACCAGTTGAAGATGCAGACTCTTCAAGTGATAGTGATAAGGAAAGGGAACTCACCAAATACTATTCAAGTGCGATTTCACTTGCGAACACTCCAGAGGAGAAGAAGAGGAGAGAACATCGCTCGAAAAGGTTTGACAAGAAAAAAAGTGAGAGTTCTACTCCAAATAATAGATCCAGTATATTCAGGAGAAAAGCTAATGCAATGCTTCTCACAAAGAGCTATGATGATAGCAATGGAACTGATCAGGCAGTGGAAGATATAGACTGGGATTCACTTACTGTTAAGGGGACCTGTCAGGAGACTGAGAAAAGATACCTTCGTCTCACATCAGCACCTGATCCCTCCACAGTAACAACTCCAACCTTTTCTTTTTCTTTTTAACTCTTTAGCTGCGAAGCTGCTACTTTCTGATAACCTAGAACTTTTTTCACATAGCTATTTGCAATTTTCAAATGTAGTAAAATAATAATTATGATTGTCAAAGAATCCTGAAAGTTCTATCCAGTGACTGTGTATTCATAAATATTGATATCCGCATCAATCTAGTCCCATCTTTTTCCCTTTTGTCAATTTCTTTCTTTTTTCTTGTTTTCAATGCCCAAGTATTGAAGTGGAATCTTGAATCTTGTTTCAAGGACTTACTGCCGATATCTTCCATCTCTGTTCTTTTATCTGTTATCTTAACACTGATGGTTTCTCATCTGTTTTTGTCAACTGCTGCTAGGTGAGGCCTGAAGATGTGCTTGAAAAGGCTCTTGAAATGGTTCAGACAAGTACCAAAAATTATCTATATAAATGCGATCAACTAAAATCAATTCGCCAGGATCTAACTGTTCAAAGGATACAGAACGAGCTGACTGTAAAGGTCATCATTATAAATACTTTTTATTGTTTCACACAGATGTGCATGTGTGTGCACACACATAAAATGAATATGTGAAAAATTTTTGTTAGTTTTCTTCTTAACGTACTTCTGTTTATTTGTTATATTTTCTTTTCTGTGTTTTCCAGGTTTATGAAACTCATGCACGCCTTGCTATACAGTTTGGGGACATGGCTGAATATAATCAGGTAGGACATGCTAAAATTTGGAAATGCACCTTTTTGTTTATGTTGTAAATGTTGGTTTATATTTCACTTTCATTTTCATCTTCTTTTCTTGGGGTGACTATTTTGCATGCCATGCTTGGAGACATTGTATTTACATTTTTTCGTTGTATATCTGAAATTTTGTTGTCTATTATGTCATTAATATGATCCGTTTTTGCAAATTGCAGTGTCAGTCACAACTAAAGAGATTGTACGGTGAAGGTATAAAAGGGTGTGACAATGAATTCTCAGCTTACCACTTGCTGCATGTCAGTTTACATTCCAACAATAAGAGAGACCTTCTCTCCTCAATGGCAAGGTCTGTCTCATGATATTCTTTTGGATTGTTATATGCTTCATATGCAGTGTCTGTATGGTGGTGCCTTACCTTTACTTTTTCTTTTTGTCAGATTATCAATTAAATCAAAGCAGGATGAGGCAGTTAGGCATGCACTTGATGTACGATCGGCTGTTTCTTCAAACAATTATCTCTTTTTTTTCAGACTGTACGAAGTTGCTCCCAATCTCAACACTTGTCTTATGGGTAAGATGATTTTGAGTTTCAACTTCTCAAACAGCTAGGGAGCCAGAATTTAATTATCACTGGGGGTGTTCCAACCTCCCACTTCCCACCCTCTAAAAAAATGACTATAACAAAAGAAAATAAAAATAATTCCAAAGGCCACAAACTTCCCTGGTTAATTGTATTGTTTATGTACATCTGATGATAACCTCCCCCCCCCCCCCCCCCCAATTTGAACCCTGTAAATTAGCTTCCATCCACCCTTATTGATTCCCAAGCCTTTTGGGCTATTAGGGAACAAGGAAAGACAGATGTCATCACAAAGTCCAGTTAAACTAAATATCTTCATGGCAAATTCACCTGATCTAACTGGGACTAGTGTAATTTAGTTTGGGCTAGATGCAAGGACTATCTTTCTCAAAGATCTCAAGGTTGTTATATGAGTCAACAATACCAACAAAGGTGCTATGCGATAAATTGCAGTTTTCTAGAAATAACCTGCCATTTAGGAAAGAAATTATATATTTTTTAGTTCTGACTTTCGGTGATCTCTACAGATTTGTACGTGGAGAAGATGAGATTTGAGGCTGTGAAATCAATGTCTAAGGCATACCGGCCCACACTACCAGTGAGGTATGTAGCACAGGTTTTAGGTTTCATGAAAAATTCTGAGAAAAAGGAGAGTCAAGCCACTGATAAAAGTGGGATTGAGGAATGTGAGCAATGGTTGAAGGCTCATGGAGCAGTTCTTAAGTCTGATGGTAATGGAGAGCTCCAGTTAGATGGAAAGGTACTGATAATGACAGTCTTCTTTTTCTGTATCATTTTATTTTTTTCTTTTCCTCTCTATAAGCATTTGGTCAGTTCTTTATGTTGCTTATTCACACACTTCCTCAAGTTGATGTGGAAGGTGAAGAATTTTATTATACATGTTTATATTTCTAGACATGCAAGGTCAGCTAGGATTATTTTTAATGTTACTGGTGCAGGTTGGTTAAAAAGTTCTTCACCCAAATAAAGTAAAACATATAGGAAAAGAGCCTTCTTGTTTATATCTAGGTGGTTGCCTGATTATGTAGCTTTTGAAGTTGTAGCCTATGGGCAGTTTAAATTGGAAAAAAAAACATGTGTTTTCCTTCCTGATTATAATGGAGATCTTCAATTAACTATAATCTCTGCTAGGCTTCTATGACCACACTATACATGCCTGAACCTGAAAATGCTGTTTCACATGGTGACGCTTCACTTGCGGTAGATGATTTTTTGACTCGTGCACCATAAATTTTATTTGTTTATAACAAATGGTCATGCAACTAACACTGCAAGCAAGTTTTAACGAGAAATGATTGGGTACGAACAAAGGCTGCTCTGTGAAATTGATGTTGGAAAGCTGGAAATGGAGCATTAGATGGGGAGCTTTACAAATCTCAATTTAGGTACTGCTGAATCAGTTGTGGATATTGGAAGCTCAGTATTTTGACACAATTAGATGTGTTATATAGGTGGCATACTCAGGAGAAAAAAATGTGCTGCTTAGTGCTTTCAGCCTTGCAAAATGCAAATGTAAATGTCGATTCTTTGGGGGTGGCGGTTTCGGGTGTGCTTGTTTGTTGTGTACTTGAGATATTGGCGCTGAGTTTGCTAAAATAGGAAATCAGATCTAATGCTAGATTTTTCATATTCTGTTGGAACTTTATTTATTCTTTTTGACTTTGATGTTTTGGTCGGTGAAGAAGCATTATTGTTAGGTCCATGGATTCTTTTATTGATAAAGTGTTAACAACATAATTCTGATCCATGTTAAATTATTTGCATAAATCGAGGCAAATGACAGTGCTAGACTTGGAAACTCGGTCCATAATATGTTTCTGAGCATATCCGATTGTCCATTTTCTGTCGGATTTGGTGGAATGTCCAATCTTGCGTCGAAATATTCTCTGCTTATTTGGCAACAAAAATAATTTGGTGCGACCGTTCTATGGCACTAAGGTAACCATATCGGCATGTGGAATCCGTTGAACAGCACTTCTTTTAGTAAAATTCTTCATCTTGCACGTCTATTATATATGTTTATATTTCTCCTGTTAATGGATTCTCACTTCCTCCAGCTGATGTTTAATGGTTTAATTATTTTAAACATCGATCTCTCAAGTATTATGACTATTTCATATAGCTCCCCCCCCCCCCCCCCCCAAGTCTTAATTTATGTCATGAATCTAAAGGTACCTTCATTTTTTAAATAAAATAAACCCGCTCGAATATTCTTTATTATTAAATAAAATTGCAAACGACCCCATGAGGCCCATGGCTAAGACCAAAAGCCGAAGAGCTCACGTTCGATGCCCTGCGTCGAGCGCAAATGCAACAGCCGACCTCTGTTTTGTATTCTAGAGCAAATTGGTCAGATTTTTTTTTTATAGTAAATAAAATATTTAAATATATAAAATTGGTAAGATGGCCCTGATTTTTAGCCTCCATAGTCAGGCTTGAGTTTTAAACTCAGGTTCAGTTTTTTTTTTGCTTATTTATTTATTATTTTAAATATATTTTAATAGTTTATTTAGTTTATTTATTATGTTTAAATATTTATTTTGTAATTTAGCTTTGTTAATTGGTTTTAATATTTTTTTTTTAATTTAGCTTATTTAAAATATTTAAATAATTATTTTGTTATGTGAAATTATATAATTAAATTTATTAGGAGACAAATTGATTAGATAAGAACATATGTTATTGTATATTATTCACTCATTCAATAACTAATATAAAAAAAATATAATTATGCATCCAATAATAAAAAATATTTACTCAATAAAACGTACATACATCATGATCATGTAATGATACGAAAAACTATACATTTTCATTTAAAAAATTCAAAGAAAGAAATGAAAAAATAAAAGTTAAAACTTCAAATACGTTTTTGAGAGTCAAAATGATATTTTTTTGCTCTACAAATGGCGATCTCGTCGTAAATTTTTCGTTGCCGCGTAGCACACCTCAATCGGAATTTCCTATCAAAATTATAACCATTTGAAATTAAAATGGTCGAATTTCAGTTTTTATTTTTTCTCTTTTTTCTTTGTTTTTAATTTCTCTCTATCTCTCTTACCTCTTTTTTTATATAAGAAAACAGATAAAAAGAGGTTAATTCATGAGATTTCAGTCGACTCCACCATCAATTTCATATATTTAATTATTTTATTTAAAAAAATCTGCAAATTGGTGGTGGGGCAACTAATTAAGAGATTGTCCATCATCGGTTATTTCCTTGTTAGATGGCTTACGCCACCAATACTCGCGTGCTCGCTCTCTCTATCTCACAACACGTCAATTCATTGGCTAACAAACCCAACTAACTAAACGACGAATTTCGTTGGGACGCACGACACCGGGAGTCCGTGACGGTGACACTCAGATATACATTTACAGAAAGAAAATGACTAACGTGTCCATGTGACCACTGTTCTCTGTGGAATGGTGAGTTGATTTATTGGCAATATGCAGCTAACTGAGTTGATTTATTGGCAAAATCCAAATTTAAATCACAATTTATGAAAATCGTACGATAATGATAATAATACAATTACAAAATCCATCCTTCATCCCATGTATTCAAAGAGAACACAAAAAAGAAAAAAAGAAAAAAAAAAGCTGAGTAAATTCCCTTAATATTACCTCCTCTTGTTCTTGCCACCGAGCAACAAGCTGAAATAGAACAAGAACCTAAACAAGAAACCCCAAGCAATCGCCACAAGGAGGCAATCCCATTTCCCCATTTGTGTCACTGCCACTTCATTCAAAACACTCCGACCGGTCATGACACATGTTTGATCTGTAATCTTCACACCCAGAGCCCCACTTACTGCACTCAAAACCCTCTCTTTCATCTGATGGGGCAATTCTCCAAGAGGAGAAGTATCAAATATTTGACTGCCTCTTACAAAGCATTCGCCAGTCCGGCCGAACTCATTTTGCAGGACACCTTCATACGGATATTTGACAAGTGAGAGGTAATGGAACCACAACCAGTAGTCTGGGATACGGTCACGGTTGATGAAGAAGCCTGAGAAAAGGAGGAAATACGCCAAAATCGCCACGACTACAGTATATCCAATCATGACATGAGGAACTACACCTGAAAGGAAGGTGACAAAACCCGACCCAGACCAAAAGGAAGCGAGAATGATAAGCACATAGAAGATGAAACCTTCTACTCCTCCAGTGAGACCCACAGAAAAGAAGGTGGTGAGAGCAAATGCTAGGGATAGTAGCACCAGAGGAGGAAAGGAAACAATCATGTTAGAGAGCACATAGGATGAATGGCGGTATGCGTTATAGGCTGTCTCCCTTAAAAAGATGAACCGCTCATTGATGAACACTGGTAGTGCATCAGCACACACATAATACATGGTTGACATGCCAAAGGCAAAGAAACCGAGCCTTTCTTGCACCCCTTTGGGTGAGTCATCAAGCTTCCAAAACATTGTTGCGAGAATACCACCTGTGACCAGCACTGCAAAAAGCCTTATAATGAAGAGCTCTGGCATGCGAGATGTGTTGATGAAAGAGCGCTTGGTTAAGACTCCCATTTCAACCCAGAACGGGTTCGCATAAGTCCGCATGGTGGAGGAGTTACCAGCAGCGGGCCCATCTGTGCCTGAGACAAGCTTGCCCCGGGATATGCTTGCACTTATTGCATCCTTTAGAGTAAGTGACATGGGGCTCTGAGTAGTTAATCGGTTTGCAGAAGCTGGATTGAGGAGGCACCAGGTTCGGTGGAAATCAACTAATGGTTTTGATCCGAGTGGGGATGACTCGAGCTCACGGATTAAATCCAGTGCAAATTCTGCTCGGTTTTCATTCTCTGAAATTGGCCGACCAAACTGTGCAAAGTAGTGAGGTAACATGTCAGGTGTACCGCTATAAACCATTTGGCCACGGGAGAGGAACAACAACCGGTCTAGCAACCCCAATATCCGATACGATGGTTGATGGATCGACATTATCACGACACTTCCACTAAGTGCAATCCGACGGAGCACCTTCACCACCATGAAGGCACTGGTTGAATCAAGACCCGAGGTTGGTTCATCAAGAAACAATAAGATTGGGTCATGGATAATGTCGGTGCCAATAGAAACACGACGGCGCTCACCACCTGACACACCACGGTGACCTTCATCTCCAATGATTGTATTTGCTGCAGCACGGAGACCAAGTTGATCAATTAGAGCTTGCACACGTGCCTTCTTCTTTGAGGCAGAGAGGGTTCGAGGGAGACGAAACTCTGCTGAGAAGGAGAGCGTCTCTTCCACTGTAAGCATTGGAAATAGCAAATCATCTTGCATGACATATGCTGATATGGCCTTTAGGAGCCGGCTCTCAAGGGGTTCACCGTTTAGGGTTCTGGATCCTTTTAAACTTCCTTTAGCAATCCGGTTTGCAAGCGCATCAATAAGGGTTGATTTGCCAGAGCCACTCGCACCAAGGACAGCTAATATCTCACCATCTCTGGCCTCACCTGAAATGGAGTTGAGTAATGTTTTGGTACCACCACAATCTGGATCTGCCGGAGTATGAGCAGCATTATCTTGTAGATGATTGCTCTTGTATCGTTTGGTCTTCACGCTGTAGGTGAGGTTGGAGAAGGATAACACAAAAGGCACTGGATGGGAGACCACACTTTCACTCAGGTCTATGGAGTATGCCTCTGGTGTTAATGTGGCATCGTCTGCCTGCTCATCGGCTGTATCCCGCATGTCGCCCACAAGTTTAAAGAGCTCACCGAGAGAGGGTCCCCGAACACGACCTCGGCCATTGTTAAAATTAGTGGTGGCATCGGGTGAATCTGAGCCCTCCAAAATTGGCAACTTGTCAATCAAGCTTGCCATGTTGAGTGCTTGTTGCTCAACTTTCAAATGAGGAAGTCAGCCTTGGTTTGAATTTATAGAGAAAGGAGAGACGATCGATAGCGTGTAAAGATGTTCTTTTAAGTGCTGATGACCATAGGAATAAGGTTGGAATTAGCAAAATGAGGATCAGGCGCGAGAGTGCATTATTAGTGTGTTGCGGGAATGGCAATGCCGTGTGCCGTGGGAATGAGAGAGCAGTTATTAGGCGGTGGGATGGATGGTTTTCAAGCGATAGGAGATCTGGGTTTTAACTTCGGAGATTTATGAAGGTTTTTAGAATTAAGAAAAGGATTTATTAATGGATCAGACGTCTATGAGAATTGAAGGGAGGTGAGCTACGCCGCCTAACTGTGAGAATTGGGAGTTGGGAATAGGATGAAGGTGTTTGTGGGTTTCCTTGGTGGATTGTCTTACTGCCACGTGGCATAGGGTGAGATGGTTGCCATGTTTAATTAGTTAGGTTTTATAGGTTTGCAGGTTGGCTTCTGATGTCTACTCTGCGTAGGCGTGCAAACGGATCGTTGGATATTTATCAAAATCATATTTATATTTATTTTAATTTTTCAAATATCAAGATATTGTCCGATAAGAATACAGATAAGACATATAAATTATCAAAGATAAATATAAAATTCACTTAAAATCTATAAAATTTATTGAAACGTACGTTTTAATATTATTCTTTATTTAAATATATTTTTTAATTTTAAAAATATTAAAATTTAAAATATATATTCAATTATAGTGATGAATAATATTTATTTTTATATAATATATATTAAATAACATTTTATATATTTAATATTTAAATAAAGATAATTAGGATTGAAAATTATTTTCGTACTATTTTCTATTCAGATATTTGAATAGAGATTACTATATTAAAATTTTCAGATCGAATATTATCCACGTGAGTTTTCACCTCTAACTCCGTCTCTGCGTATGGTTGACATGAATACCTTGGCACTTTTGGACTATGTACTCTTTTGTTGACCAATTTTCAGAGCACAACCAATTGACCAGATATTTCTTGCAAGATACATGAAAAATAATAAAATCATGCATACAAGGAACCGTTTGTGCAAATGGTAATTTCATGGTTATTCTTATGCATGCATAGTTGCATACCTTTTAACAGAAAATTTCATGAATTATACTAAATATTACTTTTTCGTTATTTCATTTCATGCAGAAATTTTAAATTGGAGATTTCTTGCTATATAAAGTAATTTATTTTTTATAATTTGACCGTATCTGCCATAAGTTTTGGTCAAATTAATTCTAGTATATATAATTTTGATTGTGGAATTTAATAAATTAGAAAAGGTCACACGTATATTGGATTAGCGTCAAAATTTACATGGTTTTGGATACATTTGTCTGGTAGGAATAGGATATAGTATCGGAGAATGTGAGAGAAACCAGGAAGCAAATGACTCAACTACATTGAACTAATTACAGTATTAGTCTTGTTTAGATGAGCTACACCGTACCAAACTCAAAAGTCCAAAAATATTAATTGGTTTCTCTGTGGCAAGAACCTCCAAGTCAACTGTATAGTCTTGCCTGTGTGCCTTGTAACAACTAACAAGTCTCTAACAGGACCCCTAGTTGATGTCTACCACGAGCATCGCGTGTATTTCGTTCTAGCCACACAAAGTATCACGCAAGACTTGCATCAGAAATTCTTCCTTCAAAGAGTTACGATTGCTTGCTTAATTAAATTGAGGCCCCTTGCAGAACTCAGTTACCACACCAGCTCAAGTTATAAATTTAAAAGACTAAAAAATATGTTTGTTCAGACTTCAGTAGGCAATTGTGATCCGATTAGAGCGGCGCATTTGGCAACAGTTTTTTTTTTCTTCGCCATTTTCTTAAACCAAAAACATATTTCCATTTTTTCACTATATGTTTCTAATATTTCGGTTCTCGTTTTTTTCTGTTTAATAAGTTTCTGAAAAAGTATTTATATATTTTATTATATTGTGTTTAAAAATAACATATATTGTTTGTTATATTTTTTTTAAAAAAATATCAAATTATAAATTATTTGATAATCATCTGTTATTAATTTATTATCCATTAATCTTAATGAATAAAACTAAATTAAATTAAACGAATTAAAAATTGAATATAAATGATAAAAAATATTCTAAAAGAATATGAAGATGAAAAAATATCCTCATCCTCATCCGATTCATATATACTCGTATTCAAACCGTATTTACTGACATATCGCTAGATCGGATAAGTGATTTTCTCTACGAAATTCAATATGAATTTCTTTGGCCGTTAGGTTGGTGCCAACTTGAGCACAAACAAATTTGAGGTGTTCCTCTTAAAAATATTTCTCATATGCACATACTTAGAGCATCTTAGAATTCATTTTAAGTATCTCTCATAGTTATCAAAATTAATTAATTTTCTCGGATACGTTTAGACAATTGCTAATTTTGTATCCCCGTAATTTAAATGACAATTGTCAAATGAAATTTGAGGGTGCTCTTAAAATCGTAGTTACATTAATTGGATACGTGCGGTAGTAGTACTTTGAGGGTGATACGTCTTAGTCATGAGGACTTCGCGTATGAAAAGGATGAATATGTATGAATGAAAAGGATGAATGTGTATGAAGACGTTTGAGAATGAAAGTGTGTAAAGTGTGTATGAGAATTATTTTAACATATATATTTTGTGTGTGTGACAGAATATTCTTTTTTAGTCATTAACAAAGCTTTATATAGAGAAAAATGATCATGAAGATTATGATAAATCGGTGTGCACGATCTAAATATGATAAATAAATGCACGTAATCATAAGTCAGTATATTTGATCATGTACAGTTATCATATATGATCATGTGTTGTATACAGTAGAGGAGTTTGAGCCAGAATAAAAGGAGGGTCGATCAACAAGCACAATGGAATATAAAACTGCTTGTATGAGCAAAAGAGGGTATGTAATTTTATTGATCATACTAATATGATTTCGGCGTTAAAATAATTCAAAGATGTACAACATTCTATCATTAGCTACAATAATATATTCCAGCGGCGCACATGCATCAAAATTTGTTGTCATAAGTCAGTTAAAACTGAGTTCAACCAGAGATGATTAATATTTTTATTTTGATATAATTCTGGATTTTTTTTTTTTTGAAATTCTGGGCTGATAGAAGGATTTAAGAATTATTTGTTATTTTTGTATTTTTTCCGAGACATTTTGATAAGAAGACAATATTGACTTTCAATTTACAACTTTAAATCATTTTTTGTACACAATGTGGTATATATCTATTTATCCATTATAACAAAAATGATCTTAAACAACACTATTGTAACAACAGTTATAAATCAAATTCATTGTTAAAATATCTCAGTGGCATTATTGAAATATTGATAACTTCTTTAACAACCATTTTTAATAAAGAAACGTTGTTAAAATAAAACTTAAAGAACACCCAAAAAGTTACATACTCATTTAACAATGATTCTTTCAAGAAACTGTTGTTAAATATAATATTTAGCAACGGTTCCTTTAAGGAAACGTTGATAAATGGTGTGTCGATATTTTTATTTTTTACTATATTTGACAACGATTCCTTAAAGGAACCGTTGTTAAATGGGTGTGCTGATTTTTCATATTTTTTTTACTCCATTTAGCAACAGATTTGATTAGATAACTGTTGTTAAATGTCTATTTTACTTTTTAGCTCTGATAGCTCTATCTCCACCAATAACATTCGCTCCTATGGACTGTCAGATTTTTTCATCTCACCGTTCGTTCATCTCAATCCAACGATCTAAAAATCAAAATTTAAAAACCAAAATCCCACGGATTACCAACTCATTGTCATTTGTTTTTATATATAAAAAGAGAGATGAGAGACGGAGAGAGAAAGAAGAAAGAAATAAGAGAGATAGAAGAAATAAAAATCAAAATCCGACCATATTAACTTCAAACAACCATCACTTTTGATAGGAAACTCCGGTTGAGACGCGCTACGTGGCCATAGAAAGTTTACGATGAGATCTATGGTGTTAACCATTTATACCGTTACAATCATTTTTATAGCCAAAAAAATCTCGTCTTCAAACTCAAAAACGCATTTAAAGTTTATTTGAAGTTTTAATTCTAATTTTTTTCTATTTTTTATTTTTTTTTCTTAGAAATTATTCAGTAAATATATTTTTTTCATCGTATGAATATTTCTTTTACATTACTTATTGAATGAATAATATGATGTATATCACAATGCTTATCATTTATCATTTGTTCTTATATCATTTATTATTCTTAGTTGTTTTATCATCTATATAGAAAATTAAATTTGCAACAAAAAAAGTTATGGATCTTTAGCAACAGTTATGTGCCAGAACCGTTATTAAAGATGTATTTAACAATGATTTTTGGCTCAAAATCATTGTTGAATACCCATTTAACAATGATTCTGACACATAACTGCTACTAAAGGTTAATTTTAAAAAATAATTACAAATATATAATTTGGCAATAAGATTTGACAACGATTATTTAGAACCTTTTCTAACACCTCCCTTTAATAACGGTTCAATAACCGTTATTAAATTTAATCAACAACTGTTGTCAAATAGTTTTTTTGTTATAGTGATCTCTAATAACAACTAGACAATATATATATGCACCACTTCTAGCAAATTGTACAGTTATAGCTCAGTAGCTTGATAATTTGAATAAGAAAATAGAGACGAAGCAAAGCTTGAATGGTTTCCTACCTGAGCTCACGGTCACAATCCAACTTATTTTTGTTAAAATCTAGAAATCAAATATTGAATCCATGAAAACAAAATGAGATTGGGTCTATACAAAATGTCATTTCAACCTTCCTCATTTTCTCTTGGATCTTCAAGTCAGGATATGACAATTATTTCACTTGACCAAATTTGTAGGCCATGAGTAGTGACCAAATGAGGAGGGGGTCATATCCAAGACACAACAACGTTTAACCTGGAAAATACAAATCCTATATACAATTTCTGGAATTGAAGAGGTCATGGCCCTAGCTTACCCATGAAAGTTTTGTCACTGGTTGTATGAGATCGTGATCATAGGTGGTTATTAGAATGTTTATATTCGAGGTGAGTACCTGAGCGATTCTTGAGCTCGGGAATGTCCTGCTCGTGGTGAGAACTGAATAGTTCTTGAGTTTAGAAATGTCCAACTCGAAAACTATTCAAGATAAATGTTTTGTGAATGAAATCTTATAAGGTCTAGTGAATAAATGTTTTATGGCTAAATGTTTGAGTTTATGGTAGTTAGACATCCAAAAATATAGACATATCATTACATTCTGAAGTCAAAATGTATAGAGTAACACTTTTAAACTCTAATCTACATGAATAGTTCTGAATAAGTATGACTATGTATGTTAGGAATATAATTTTATCATTAGTCTCTGAGACTCGGAAAGCGTTTAACATAACAGTTTTACAAGCTTATGAATAAAGTCAAAGTCATTATAGCTTTCAAAGGTGGATAACATATCTCAAGCGTCCTCAAGATGATGATGTAATTATATGAATAGAATGTGTCTATTTGTCTTATTCAGCGCATGCGGTGTCAAGACCAAATCATTTTCTGACATCAATTACTTTTTATGTTACTTAGAAATATAATTAATATATATTTCTTCTTCGATTGAATGAGTTAATCCCATAATCCCAAATCGTAACGCGTTTTTAATCCATCCTTAGCCCTATCAATACTAGCCTGTATCCACTAGCCACTAGGATCTTAAAATTACAGTTGTACCAAAAGTTTACGACTTCGAACATTTACCTTTTAACAAAGTGATGGTAACACTCTCTTTTAAACCGTAAAATTAAGCCTACTGCCATTTTAAAGCATAGAGGCACCATGAATTAATATATTTAGCCGCTGACCAATAAAGTGCACTACGAATTAAGATACCAGATTAACAACATATCATCTAATTTACATATGCATACATAAAATAGAATTATTAATTCCATTATCATCAATTGAATAGTTTAAACATTTTAATATATTTAAACACTAATCTTTCAAAGTTGTTCAGATCGTACATGGGTACTATTTTGAATTAACATTATAAATATTCTCACTCGGTTACGATTCAAATATCCATTTTGTTATTACAAATATAGCTAAGAACAGTGCTATTTTCACTATTCCTTGTAAAAGATAAATTTTGAGTTAGCAGTTGAGAATAGTGTGAGACTAGTAACATCTCAAAAAATATGAGAATAAAACTATTTTTTTACTATTTGAGTTAGTGAAATATTGTTTGGATGGTAACTTAAGAATAGTGATAATAAAAAAATAAAACAATGAATTATATCTTTTTAATCACTATTATTGAAATTATTATTGCATATTATTATTTATTATTAATCATTATTTTTTGTTTAATAATAATAATTCTTTATTATTATTATTTGCTTAATATTAATAGTTATTTAATATTACTTTTTACTATTATTAATTATTATTTTATTTAATGGTAATAATTTTTATTTTGTTTATTATATTTATTATTCATTTGTTCAATATTAATATTTCTTTAATAGTATTTTTACTATTATTAATTATGATTTTGTCTAATTTTATTGATTATTATCATGTTTGTTATTATGTGTTATTATTTATATTATTTGTCATTACTATTTTATTTGTTAAATATTAATGCTTACTTTGTACTATTATTTATTATTATTTTTATTATTTTATTATTTTATTTCTTACAAATTTATTTAATATTATTAAAGAAATAAAAAATAATATGAGAATTTTTTTTACTATTTTCGCTATTTTTACAGGATAACTAATCCGCTAAACTATCGAATGGTTCATTTAGCAAAATATTCACTATTCTTGACAACCAAACACACAAATTTTTTGTATGTGAAAAAAGAAAATGTCAGAAAGATAAATGCACCATACTATTCCATAATATACAATTTGTACAATATTTTTATTATTTTGAATTACGTCACCTTTCCACTATTCTTACACCAATCTCAATCACTCGGGTACATGCAAAGTATAATATAATAATAAAGCAATTAAGATTAGTAAACGAGAACAAACAAAAATAGAATAATTGAGATCAGTAGGAAAATTGTGAAAATATAATGTTATTCGAGTTAGCGAAGATGTTTTTTGTTTGTACATTTTCTATAGTAATGATTTTTCTTATCTCTCATGAAAATGGGAATAGTTGTTATTACATAGTTTTATAATTAAAAATTAGTAACTAATCCAGTTGTGCTGAGAGCAGCAAAAGTGTTTGGACCGCTCCGACTTGGAATAGTGTTAAGAACATCTCCATCCTACACTAATTCAATTTTAATTTACCGTCAATTTGCATATTGATTTCAAATTGTCTTCGTACCTACAGTGGCTAATTCATTCATATAACAATTTCTAATTGATGGAGAAAATGATCTAAGCCATTTGCAGGGATGGAGATGCTTGTGGATAAATTGCAATTGTTAATACAATTGTAATTGCATGTCGTCACATCAAATTAAGAAAATCATTCGCAACTGAGAAGGAGATGCTCTTATTATTCCAGAATTTTAGTTATTCTCATGCATTCAATGTGACATCTATTTCTTATCTTTCTTAGTTACCATTCTAAATTTCTCTATTTTTCACTAGGAGTATAAATAAGTCGGGTTTCTCTTATAGATTGTTAAGCTGAGTCATTATTGTTAAGTTACAATATTTCAAAAGATAACTAACAAATTCATGATAAAAACCATTCAACTTTATATTTCAACTTTATATTCAGGTTTTACACACTCGGCACGTTTCATTTTACAAAAAATAAAATTACAAAAATATAAGTAAAACTAAGCATAATAGAAGTTACATAAAAAAAAACCAACATATACAAACTAAAAATAAAAATAAGTTTCAATTAAAATTTATAATTAAACAAAAATATTGCATTATTTCTATAACGATGTTGTTATTACAATTATAGCAAAATACATTATCTAAAAGAATATAACATATAAAAATCGAATCGAATTTTACTCAATATTTTTCACAAATTTATAACTAAGCTTTACTTATTAAGTTGCTCAAAATTTAATCAATACATGTCCGAGAACCATATATTTGTAGATCGTATGGGGTTGAATAGATTGAACTTAATTATACACCGAGTTTTCACCATTCTTTAAGTTTATGATTATGATTATATTTTTATTATTATATTATTATGATTATGATTATGGTTATATTATTATGATTATGACTATAATTATTATTATCATAATTATGATTATGATTATTATATTATGATTATATTATTAAAATTATGATTACTTATTATTATTATATTATTAAAATTATGATTGTAATTATAATTTTTTATTATTATATTACTATATTATGATTATGTTTATATTTTTATTATATTACTATTATAATATTATTATTTATTGTGATTATTTTTTATTACTTTATTATTATTATTATCTTACTATTATGATTATTATTTTACTATTATTATTATTATCATCATCATTATTAGCATCATAATTATTTATATTTTAACTATTCTGAGTAACAACTGCCAAACGATATTTTCGCTCTTCCGAATAGTCAAGAATATCACTCTTCTACCACTCTTCCAAAAAAATACTATTCTATCACTCTTTCTAAATTACCACTTTTCCAAAACTATTCCTTAATTTGCCAAACGGACCCTAAGTGATCCACGATCCAGACGTCACATCTTAATGACCTTTTTTTTAAAAGAAAAAAAAAACAGCAAGCAAAGTTACCCATTCATTTCTTCTTAAATCCGAATACCATCTAAGACTTAAATCGATGCATATCAAAATAAAGTTCGAAGAACTATTTTTTGCACTGTGGGCAATACGTCTATTTTTTATATATCTTTTAACAGGATATTATTTTTTTAGGGTAACCAAAGGCTACCATTTTTCATTAAATAAGAAGATTTATGTATACAGTCTTGAAATAAATAAAAAAGGAAAAATAAAGAGAACAAAAAAGGAAAAAAAGAAAAGAAGAAAAGTAGGACGAAAATTAGACCAAAAATATTTATAAAGAATTCTAATAAGCGATGATGGATCAGTGGTGAAAGTCGAAATGGCGGTGGTAGTTGGCGTAGGTTCGATTGTGGTGGTGAGAGTCAAAGAGGGGCGGAGCTATACAAACTTGTTAAAGCGAAGTTGTTATCGGTGAGGAGATGGGGTCATGAGGAGGTGGTGTCAGATCTATCGGTCGGAGTAGGTGGCGGATCTGTTGGTGGCGAAGGCGGGTGGAAGGATGAGGCGGCCTAGATCCGTTGATTGTGGAGGCGGGTGGAAAGATGAGGTGGGCAAAGGTGGCTAGATCTATCGACCGCGGAGGCTGGTAGAAGGAAGAGACGGGCAAAAACGGGCTAGATCCGTCGATAACGGTTAGAATTTACTTATTTTGTCAAATGAAGAGGAGAGAGAAGATAAGAGAGGGGAGGAGAGAAGGAGAAGATTGGCGGCGTCACCTCCCTATCTAGGATTTTGAATTTGATGGAGGGTTATCCTTCCTTTTATTTTTTGCTCTTTTGATCTCCTTTATTAAGGGACTTTGACTTTCTATTAAAAGGTTATTCAAAATTATCTTATATATTAAGTCCTCATTTTGGCACAATAATTGCTTGTCCTATGTCCCCTTTAAATTAAACACATGTAATTGGCCATAACCTACATTACGTTCAGAATTTTGTGTAATAGTCTAAGTAATAAATTACAAATCTCATCAAAAGCTTATAGTCTTTTGAGCCTTCAGCCACGCCTTGTAGTTTAACAAAGCACGACACTCCATGGATGTCAAGATTGAAGTGCAGTGCTATCACTAGTTCAAATGGCTTAAAAAAATTATTTGAGTTCAACCAACAAGATAAATTTGTGGTTATATTTTACAGATGAAATTGAAATTATTTGAGTGCATAAAAATTGATTGTCTAATAGTTTTGTTTCTTTTACTATCTTCAAAAAACATCCAATGAATGAATTCAGACATGGCTCGTGATGCGCCTAGCCTTTAAAATTTATAATTCTTGACACTAAAGTTCAGTCACAAGCGTACGACCTACGTTCAGTATAGCAAAGGGTGTCGAACAACAAGGATGGAAAAAATTACCGAACTTAGCTTACTTCTAGTTTGTAGAGGTGCAAAAATAAGTAAAAGGGGTTTTGTTGAATTGGTTGATTTTTTATATTTTGAAAATAAAATAGAAAGGAATAAATATTTTTATGAATTTTTTATATTGATTTATTTTTGTTGAATTGGTTTTTTTTTTAGTTGATGCTCAATTTAGAGTTCTAAAATTCACATAAAACTCTCACATGTTAGTTTAGATCACTTAGTTTGTGTGTGTTGGTTTTCGGTAGGCATACTTAAACTCTCGATCTGAGTAGAGTTCGACCTTTCAAATCTACCTAAAGTACTTAGAACGATGTTAATAAACTAAAGAGTCTTAGATGGTCGAACTTGAAGCTTGGTCTAGCTCGGGACCTTCCTTAACAGTTCATCAATAATTAAGTAAGATTTAATAAGACTACTCAACACAATAAATCATAATCATTGAATGAAATAACCTCTACTAAGTAAGCATAAATCTAAGTTTCAACATGACCGCAACCTCAAGAACTAAAGTATTTAGCCGCTCATGACATAACAAAATAAAACAGTAAAGATACAGAAAGCGAGTATAAGAAACATAGTAGGAAGAGCTTCAAAAACAATAAGAATTCAACAAATAGGTAAAACAAACTCTAGATATTGTTCATGTGTCAGTCCCAAGGTAGTCAGAGGAGAAAGGCGCAGTCAAGACGTAAATAGTTAAAATCATTTGAGGCGCAAAGCGCATAAAAAAACGCGTGTTTGAGTAATCTGAGGCGCATAATTATATTTTATATAATTAATATAATGAAATGCTTGATAAAAATAAAATTGATATAGAAATATATTATCATTAACTTTATTTCTTATTTTTAAATAATATATAATATCTTAGAATATAAAAATATAAATAAAATATTTGAATTTTATTTCAAATAAAATAAAAATATACAATTAAAAATTTGCATTGTAAATTAATATTCTAAATATTTAATATCAAAATCATTTCACTGCAATAGAATATAAATATATCGATGATATACAAAATAACAATAAAATATATACACATATATAATATTACTCATCATCTCATTAAATTTTTAAATAAAATAAAGTTAGTTTATTTACATGCTATAATGATAAATTTGATTATTAAATAAAAAGTCTAAATATTTTAAAGTCATATTAAATTAAAATATTATAATAAATTGAACTTGGATGTAAAAAAATTCATCGGCGCGCCTCCTTGCACCTCTCGTTTTTTGCGCCTCACCAAAAATCGCACAAAAGCGCGTGCTTTTATAACTGCACTCGTCTCTCAACTCAAAAAAATGAAGATTATTTTTGCGCCTCGCTTTGCGCTTAAGCGAGCGTTTTTTACGCCTCTTACTGCATTGGTCAGTCCCTTGCTCCAGTCTCCATCTCCTTTCAAATGTTTTGGGCTCCTCAATCTCTTGATTCGTCTCGAGAATAGTGGAAAATATGGAGGCCTTAGCCGAAACCTTCGAGATGCAACAGCTAGGGTTTCAGGGGAAGAAGAACACCTCGAAGGTTGTTGGAGGTGCCTTAAATAGGTGGAGAGTCGATTAAATCGATATGGAATCAATCAGATCAGTTGCTACCTTGTCTGTCCCGATTTTTGTATAAGGCACGATTCGTATAGAGATGCATACGGGTTGTATGCCATGTACTTCGATGGCATGCGGATGTGCAAGGTTTAGTGATGGATCCATGTTGCTCCCAAAGTAAACATAAAATGTAATAAAATTAATGTGAGTTTGAAAGTTTTAGTCTTAATTTTAAGCATTATACCGATTAATATTAATATATATATATATATAGAGAGAGAGAGAGAGAGTAAGACTAGCATACTCCTAAGAGCATGGAGCCCCCTTCCTCATCCTAACTCAAAGGAGGTGGGGGAGGTTCAAAGACCTTTAAACCAAAAATTGGGTTCAAAGCCTTTGAGAGCCATTGATTTTGTATTGAGATTTGTACTTTCAATAAAATCTAAATTCAAAATTCATACTTTCAATAATTATTACGAATCTCGATGCAAAATCAATGGCTCTCAAAGGCTTTGAACTTAATTTTTGGTTCAAAGGGCTTTGAACCTCTCTTGTATCCAACTCAAAAAGTATATCAAATGATTTTCAAACTTTAATTTATCACTCTCATTAAATTCTTCATATTGAAATCTTGTGGGGTTCAAAAATTTGAGGTGTTTTGAGTTTTTTTAAGTCTCTCTTTTTAATTTTTAAAATAATATACAAATATTGAATATTTTATTATTATTTTTAGAGTTGTTTTTCAAAAATTGAAAAGAGTGACATAGAAAACTCAAAACACCCCAAATTTTTATACCCTATAAGATTTTAATATGTAGAATTTAATGAAAGTGATAAATCAAAATTTTAAAATCATTTGATATATTTTTTGAGTTACGATCATGGAGGGACTCCATGCTCCTAGGAGCATATTAGTTTTACTATATATATATATAGAGAGAGAGAGAATAAAGATACTGTGAGATTAACTCAAAAAGTATAACATATATCTCTAAATTTTGATTTTTCACTCTCATTAAATTTTTCATATTGAAATCTTATGGGGTACAAAATTTTAGGATGTTTCGAGTTTTTTAAGTCGCTCTTTTTAATTTTTAAAAATAATGTACATACATTGAATATTTTATTATTATTTTTAGAGCCGATTTTCAAAAATTAAAAAGAGTGACTTAGAAATTTTAAAATATCCTAAATTTTTATATCCCATAAGATTTCAATATGAAGAATTTAATGAGAGTGAAAAATTCAAATTTTAGAGATGATTTGATATATTTTTTGAGTTATGCTCGTGGAAGGTTTCTGTGAGATTAAGCTCACCGTATATCCACTATATATATATAGAGAGAGAGAGAGAGAGTAAAGATACCGTGAGCTTAATCTCACAGAGAACTTCCGTGAACTTAACTCAAAAAGTATATATCAAATCATCTCCAAATTTTAATTTATCATGCTCATTAAAATTTTTATATGAAAATCTTATGGGATGCAAAAATTTGGAGTGTTTTAAGGTTTTTAAGTCATCATTTTTAATTTTTCAAAATGATGTTCAAATATTAAATATTTTATTATTATTTTTAGAGCTGATTTTCAAAAATTAAAAATCATGACTTAAAAATCTCAAAACACTCTAAATTTTTGCATCCCACAAGATTTTTATATAAAAAATTTAATGAGAATGATAAACTAAAATTTAGAGATGATTTGATATACTTTTGAAGTTAAGCTCACGAAAGATCTCCGTGAGGTTAAGTTCATGGTATCTTTACTATATATATATATATATAATAAATGTATGACATCAACATGTGGGTGTTGTCAGCAAGAATTGTACAAATGAATTTGGATACTGAATATACCACAAGGCGTGCGAGACAGTGGTTTTCTTTGTTTTTGAATACTGTAGATTTGATTCTGTTTTTGACTCGTACTATGCCCACTCCCCCCACCCCCACCAAAATTGTAATTAAATGCACAATTAAAGTTGAGTAAGACCTAATTCATGTAAGGTTGAGTTATTATTTTCTAGTTGCACAACTAAGAGATCAATATTGCAAATTCTGTAAAGTTGAAGCATTTGAGGTAAATTGGTATTTCATCATATCAAAACATGTGACTAATTAAGTTTCGATCAATGGTGCTTAATAACTTGAAAATAGTTGAAATTCTAGATAATATTTCTCAGTTTCTTATTATTTTGTATCTTCCAACTGATATGAAATGTTTATGTTTATGATAATTCTGACTTAATTTGTCTTCATGTTTATGTTTGTGTTTAATTAAATGTTTAATTAATCTAAGAGAATCAACTGTTGTGTGACATTCTCTGTATGGAATTAATCAAACCCATCTCTTACAATAAGAACTTGTCTCTCACTGAACATATATGAGCCATTGTTCTATCATCTATTTTTAACACTTCTTCCTATTGTAGAGCCAAATTGGTCAAAGCTATTGTCAAACTTGAAAGCTTGTACCATGCAAGAAGATGAGGTTTAGGTGAAGAAATGTCTCTCACATATTTTTCTTATCAAATGATTATTTTCTCTAGTTAATTTGTTTGGTTTAATATTATACATATAAATATGGGATTATGGCACAGTAAAATGGAATGGAAGAAGAAAATCAGATTGGTAAATATTTATTGTTAAAACAGAAAATCAGACTATTAAGTCTAATTTCTCTCACTTCCCTATTGAGAAGCAATTATATATCAATTCGATTGGAAGGTAACATAATTAGTTATTGTCTTTTTAACCATTGTAAGTGTTTTCATATGACCGGGATTTAGAAATGAAATTTAAATTGTGTTGAAACAAGACGACCCATGTAATTATATCAATTTGTTGTTGTTTTTCATTCTTTAACATTTTGATGGGTTTTAACTTGACTTTTTCTGGGTGTACTTGAAAATTTCAACGTCGTAATAGTAGCCTGCAAATTTGAATTTTCTATAGGTACATCAAAAACTTTCTTGCACTTTTCTTTTCTTCTTTTCTTTTTTCTTTTTGGTTTGCTGGTAACACCAGAAGTTTAGTAATCACAACTTCTTTAAACTGTCATGTGCATGAGAAGGGGATCCATGGTTGAGTGTAGCTCAACATAATGCCATAGAGCATGTATTCCTTGAATTGCATGCAGTAAGTTATTAAAACTAGCTAACTAATTCCACAAGCATGTTGGTACTGAACAATGAATAAATAAATGATCAATAATTTCTATAGCACTACAAAAAATACATGTGCATCTCCCTGCCAATCTTTTCTACTAAGATTTTCTTTTGTTAGTAATTTATTCTGTTGTACTAATCATAAAAAGATTTTAATCTTCAAAGATAAATGTACTGCACAAGTAATACGAAACAACTCTTTAAATACACCTCCAAATTCTAACAGGTATAGCAAAAATGAGTACTATAAATATCAGAATTGGTCCAACTCCAAATTACTAAATCTTCTTCATTAATTAAGTTTATATTGGACAATTGTTGATATAAGGACTGTAATTGTTGTCTTAAGGTGTTATTCAATATCCTATCAAAATGTAAATAGAATCTATTATATCATATTGTTTGAGCCACTGTGAAATTTTTATCCGCAGCTAATTCAAAGAGTATAGTAAATTGGCTTTGAATAGCACATTCTGAGAGTCACCTATCTTTTCCGAAATAAAGTATTTTGTCCATTAACTTTTTTTATTAATTCTTATTGTAAATATAGATAAATCTTTATTAGTTTTCTTCCAAAAAATAGAAACATTAGATAGAGATGTTCTATTATGATATTTATTTTTTAGAATTTTTTTTTCTAAAGTCTTTTTTCATTTGAGTCATTGTAGCTGAACCCAATTTTTAAGTTTCTCATAGTTAGTATTTCTTGGTGGGTCATGTAAAATGCCATTGATTTTTATCATTTTCTTAATTGATGGGGATTTTTTTGCAAATTATCTGTTGACTCTTGTAAAAATCTGTTTTTGTTTTAGGAAAGGCTTCCTATGCCCCTCTGAAGAAAGTAACAATATCATTAGTCGTTTTAGTAGCATTAGGAAGAAATACCAGGGCTAGGCCTCATTTCTAAAAGCAGCGGTCCTTAGGGGCTGATTCGTAGAGGGGACTAAGGTCGAAGCTCAAGGCCGAGAAGATTGATATATTTTGGGATCCAGGAAACTAAAAAAATCCCAATTTTGTAAGAGAATGCATTCAGGTTTGGGAACGCTGCTCAGCGTAGTCGCGGTTTGGGGTATTTTTTTTTCGAATAGAACTCGAAGTGAATCTCCTCTCTCAATTGAAAGCATTGAAAACTTATTTTATTCGATTAATTATTGGCAGAACCAGTGGAATCAAAGATACCATTTCAGTGGGTTTCTTTTGTTCGCTTTCATTTTAATATTAAATTTAATTGATTATCAGGTTCAATTGTTATTTGGCTAGCCCCGACTCCTCTGGCTTCAATATCAATATCACTCACTCCCACTCTCGAGGTTGGCAATGGTACTGGCACTGTTTTAAAATGCGGTCCATGCGGACGCATATGCGGTGGTCGTACCGTACTCAGAATAATATACGGTGTTAATATACAGTTTTGGTCCAATATGCGATCTGTGTGGTCCAATATGCGGTCTGTACAACCCAGTATGCGGTCTGTGCGGCCCAGTATTATATAAAAGCTAAAAAACTCGTCTAATATACGGTAAATATCATAAAAATATAAAAATATATCTTAAAAAATTATAAAAATAATATATATTTTATTGAGATTTGAACTTGCACAAATATGCTATTATATAAACATTGAAATAACTAGATCATCTTATTCTTTTCTAATATTCTATACTCCTATTTATTATATTATAGATATAAAATCCGCTTATGTGGCCGGATACCGCATATGCAATATGCGATGACCATCCGCACGCATATTGAAATCCGTATTTTAAATCATTGGGTACAGGTAATTTAGGTTTTATAGTCTTCCAATGTTTTTTTTATTATTACTTGAATATCAATTGAATTACTTAAATTGAAGATAGTTGTTCATTAAGGTTTACTTAGATGATTTTATCTCCTGTGTAATTTGGGATATGACATTTTGTTAAATTAGTTTGGGGAAAGTATAAATTACTTGAATATACCTTTCATGTGCTTGAAGAAAATAATTTAGCAAATATTCCCCTAAGTTTAGAAATTTGTTCAGAATTGTCTACTTGAATTAGAAAGTAGTGTGTTGTTCCTCCTTTCAATTGGTTATGTCTCATCTGATTTTTGTAATTTTCGAATGTAACTTAGAGCTGGTCTTATTATATCGCATAAACTTAGAACTGGTCTTTCAATTAGTAATTTTTTTTTGTTTTTATACCTCCCAAGGTGGAGCTCTATCTAACTGTTTATTTTATTTGTCAGTGCATGCTTGGGAAAAGAAGATGGTAATAATCTGAAACAGAAGCAACGCAAGCACATGCAACCAGAGATGTATTCTAAAGAAGGCAAATAATAAAATTTTGATAAATATGAAAGCAATTATAGCTACAATGATTTTTTTGCTTTTATAATTGATCTTTGTATTTTCGAGAGCTCCACAAACTGCAGTTATTTTCGTTTTATTTGTAAAGTAATCTTTGTATTTTTAGATGTGATTAAGGACAAATATCCTTAATTATCACTTGGTACTTAATACAATCACTGATTTGTTTTATCATTCATTAAATTTCCGAAAATTGCTCATAGATGTCAAGAACATCCCAAAAAAAAAACATGTTGAAAAAAAATTCAGACGTAAGAACGGGTATATTTATTAGTTTTTTTTTAAGTAGCTGGTGAGTGCCAACTACGGATTAATTAATGAAATATAATGTTACAGGGCCAACGGCTTTGAGGCCATTAGCTTGAGTATGTAATTGAACCTCAATTCTAAATTGGTTATACTTAATAGTCTACCTCTCAAAATATCAACACAAACCATTAATAAAAGCTAGCATCCCTGAACCCCATACCCCACAAAAAAATAACAAAGCAATAAAATAAATAGAAGAAAAAGAAAAGAAAAGAAAAGGACGGGGGAGATCCAAGGAACATTTTCCCCAAGGAACAAATCAGCTAATGATGCCATCACACTGGCACTACTTTGCTAGACGTGCAATGAGGTCGGCATGGTCATCTGACAAAAACGATTTCACCTTAACTCGGACCCCCAAAGTAGCAGGAGAGCATTCCTTCACTCCTACAGCAGTAGGGAATCCTAGAAACAGTACAAGAAAACAAACATGTCATATACCACCCAAGAATGCATGTTAGCTTCATAGACAAAAACTACTAGTAAATACCTAATAACATTTCTAGGGTAATATGAAAGTGACTCCTTTTCATCATTACTTTGATCATTTTCCTATATGTATTTTAGGTTTTCAACCAGTCAGATGTATTTGCTTCACATAAATCTATATGGCAGTGACTAGATGTGAACCGTAAATTGATCAAGATTACAAAAAATAAGGAAATAAATAAATCATTTACAAGTATAAACTCACCATCTTTAATGCGGGCATAGAGTAAGCGCTCTCCCATCCAATGCCTGAGAGGCCTGGACCTGATTCGGGTGCTCCTCCTCAAACCACCCACCTCCTGAAGACCTCCCTCAACAACTACAAATGAACGGTAGATAAGTACATTCTTGTATGAAGTATCATAATCGAATAATTATGAGCTAAGTGCATTTGTTTTCATTATAAGCTGGTTTATTCATAATAATGAACATCTTCTACAAACAGATGTAGCATTGCATCCTTTCACTGAAGTTCCAATACCGATGCAAGAATAAACTTACTTTGGATACTGTTCTGTTGTTTTCTGCTTTTCTTCTTGGGAGGTGCTACTTGCTCATTCCTCTCTCTTGGAGGCTGCACGAGACTGGTCTCTGCTAGTGCCTGCACCAAACAAAAGCAAACGGCAATGCCAAAAAGAGGCCAGAAAATGTAAAATAGATATGGATAAGAGAAAAGTACACTCACCTCAGTATTGCCATCTGAGTTTGGAGTGAGAATAATGGAGTGCCCATCTAATGAAGAGTCTGTTCGTGCATAATACTAATTGTTAATTTTAAATCCACAGCAGAATATATGGCATTTGCACCTCCTTTCTACAAGATTACTACCTTTTATGTTCTAAACTCAAATGAGACTCGCACACAAAAAGAGTGATACTCTACAGAGAATTCATGTAATTTGCTCCTCATGTAACCAATATTTCGTTTATATAACATTGTAAAGTTGAGCTGCCTCCAACTTAGTATAAAATGATTTTATTAACCAAAATGGACGGAAATGAACTGTAGTATCAAGAGATTCACCTGCATGTCCCAGCCCTCTTTTCTTGCTTTGTTTACTTGAAGCTTCTTTTCTGATCACTTCTTCCTGTTCCCACAAAGTTGGAGTAAAAGAACAAATAAGCTTTTTAGCACCTGACTAATACAGAGTCAGAAATATGTATATGCATTGTTTAAATCTTTTTTTTCTTTTTTGAGGTAGTAGGTATCGCTAATCACCTTATAAGTCTTTAATCAAACAAAATATATCTTTTTACATTTTATTTCTTTTGCTTTGGGTTTCATACAGGGTTAGCATTTCACCAGCTGATATAATGATTCAAAAATTGAGTCAGAGTAGCAAGAAATTTTCAACCAAATGAGACTGTAAATAAATAAAGGTGAGATGTGTGGTTCAAGAGCAAAAGTTGAACCACAGATATTTTTTCTTTTAATCTTCTGATGATAGTTGATAACTCATTTTACATGCCTCTAGTTTATTTGCCAACAGCAAATCAGATGATGACATTTCTGCATTGACAGGTGAATTCTCCAATAACATAGCAGGCACTGCCGCTTCTACAATGACACGTGAATCGTCCCATGGTGAACCGATCTCTGGTTCTGGTATGTCATCACCAGCGACATCTTCGTCTGTGGTGTTGCCACCTCTTGTTTCAGATGTCATTAAAGGTACCTGAGATATATAAAATTTTAATTTTTTAAACAAGAAAATACCTATATGGACATGGTGTTGGCACAACAAAATTAGTTTCATCAAAACCTATGGTTGGTACCTCTCTAGTCAGATCAGAGTTGGTATTAGTAACAATTCATCTTCAGGACAAGCTAAGCTAGCATTTCAGAGAGGTGTTAACTAACATCCAGGAAATTCCATCTGGATAACAAAAGGATGATTCTTTTAATGTACAAGAATTAACCTTTCTGAGCAAAATCTGAATGGTTCCTGGACAATCAAAATAAATACCTGACATTGCACTATACATTCCTATATAATCTTGCATTCCATTCTGTTAAGATTATCATCTAACAATTTTATCCTCATACCTTGTCCTGTGAAGAAAGCTCTTCAATTTCTACATTAGGGCTACCAGAAGGTCCCGCATGAGATGGTGAGTCAATTTCCTGAAATATTTATACAATAAATAAGACCATAAATCTAACAAGTATACAGAGTTGAGAAATAAAGAAGCACTAGCCTCATTGTCAAAACTAAACTGGCAGCCTGGTGACGTGCTTAGACTCCTGATGGACCCAAACCTGATAGATGAATTGGTATCACCATCACTACAATATGCAGATGAACTTTTAGCAAAAATTTTCCTTTTTAATTCTTCAAAGGAAACCAATGGGTCCTCTCCTCTGAGTTCTCTCACTCTCTCTACAGATGGAAGTTGCCTCCAAGGGGACTTCACAACATCCAATCTAGAGAATTTTGGCATCTCAGGAGTGACCAAAGGGGGTATCACTGTCGGTTTAAGGTTTAGGCAGTCAAAAATCATTGCCACAGCCTTCTCTTCATCTCCAGGACAGCTCTCTAGAACTGAAAGCAGCCTCTGCAAAGAACCGGATGCATACAAATTCATCTCTGTTACATTGAAAGATACAAAATAATTAGATATGGAAGGAAAATTTTGGCATATCTACCTAGCACCATCAGTTTTTTTTTTTATCAACCTAGAATCATTTGCCAAGAGGGGACTGAACTGATTCCCATCTTAATGGCAGCATGATTTTAGCACAAGTTTAGTATTGTTACAAGAGCAGACCAGTGTACACCCGCACTGAGCCTTCACGGAACTGGAATCCGTGAGCTTTAATATAACAAACAGCTAAAGGACTACTTAAACCTTGTTTGCTTGCATCAGAAATGCTTGACGGAGCTTTGCTTTGTGATCCAGACGAAGTTTTCTCTTCTATAATTTCAGGGGAGTTTGTGCTTTGTGTTGGAGCTCTATTTTGGCAAGCACATGCACCCCGCACTTTTGCAGGTAAAGGACGCATTGGAAGAAGGACAAACTCAGGCCGCTGCCTATTCAGAAATAAAAGAAATAATAGAGAACAGAAAGACATAACTAAGAAAACTTGATGAATATAGCGAGTAGCCCAAAAGTGTTTAGTTCATCTTCAACTCCACAAACTCTTTTGCAATGATTAAAGCACGAAAGGTAAAACAAGTTTCAATTATACCTTGTGACAATACAAGCAAAATACCATTTTTTTTGTTTGTTTTTGTTTTGGTTTGTGTTTATCTGAGGTTTTCTTCCACATGCAAATTTGTAATTCACAAGTTTATATGAAGCTACTTTGTGTAACATTGCACCAATGCAATGAAATTTATGAGGTTTTCATTATTAATGGAGAGTATGGACAAAAGTGGCATACATTTGAACTCTTAGTCCAGGACGACACTTCCTTGGTTGATCATCTTTGATCGTCTTAAATACTCTCTCTCCTATTATTTTTGGTTCACCACCCAGCCTCTTGATCTCTGCCACAGCAGCTGTAGTCAACACAAAAGCACAAGATGGTGGATTTAATTGCTGATGTTTTATTGAATTACTAGCAAATAAATACTAAAACCAGTAGTTTACGGAATTTCCTGAAACTGTGTCAATCATGATCAGTATAAGCACTTGGTAACAAAATACTTGAATTATTCTCACTTAAAGGAAAAAGAGTGATAATTGCACCCCTTATTTACACACCGCTTTTGCACACAGCGTGAACTAAAGACACAACAACAACAACAACAACAACAAAGCCTTTAATCCCAAATAAATTGGGGTATGCTAGAAATGAAACCCAATCGGAAAACATAAGATCAAAGATCTCAAATATCAGTGATAAAAATGAATATGGTGGAAGAAAAAAAATAAATAAATAAATAAAATAATAATAATAATATATAAATAAAGATGATAATGATAATGATAATGATAATATGATAATATGATAATAATAGTAGCAATAATAACAATAATAATAATAGTACAATAAACCTCTATTATAAAATCTATTTCTAAATCCTAAAATCCTATTTTAAAACCTAATTCTAAATTCTAAATCCTAAAATCCTATCTAAACCTCTATTTCTGAAATCTATTTCTAAATTCTAAATCCTAAAATCCTAAAAAATATAGTCTCTAACTCAAGTTATGAAATATATACTTTTGAGAAGTACTAATACTTAGCACTGTGTGCAAATGTGGTGTGCAGACCTTAGTGTGCAAGAATAATTTCTCAAGGGAAAAAAATAAGAAGCAACCATTTTCTGCAGTTGTTGATATTTGTTACCTAAATTATTTCAAAATAAGCTATCAGCACATAGTGCTAAATTTGCAGTATTATCAGCAAAGATCTGGGAATTCTCATATTCACAACCAAAACCAACATCCTATTCAGGGGCAGAGCCAGCATAGATGGTACTAATGAAGGAAAAATTCAGGGTAGGGCATAATTATTACATTTATTTTGTGCCTGATGTAGTAAATTTTTATTACAGGATCCAACCCTGATCCTGTTTTGCATTCTTTGCAAAATTCATAGATAACCAAAATGAATCTGATATTTTTCTTTTTGATTACATCAATTACTTTTACAGATTCAGAAGAGAGGGTCAAAATACAAATGTGAGAAATGCTAGGTGTAGTATCAAAATTTGTGCACGACAATATACAAAATAAACACTACAAAATTTAAAATTACCTTCCAGTTCATAGGTCTTCTTGGTGAAGGCATCTGGATCTGAAATGTGATCTAATATTGTGAAATCAACGGGAACTACCTGCTCAGCCTTCTTGTACCTATCCATTTATAAAATTGTTAGGTAATTTTGCATCTAAACAGGTAACCAGAAGAACATCAGCCCACCATTCTCAGCTATGCAAGTAGACTCAAAAAAGAGACTTTGTGCCTGATGAGGTACCTCTTAGTAACAGCTTGTAAAACAACTATGTTACCTGCACAAATGATACAGCAGATAGCTAGTTTGCTACAACTAATCACTATCTATAATTTATTTTTTGCATATAATCTATTTTATCATTTGCTAATTTTGTCTTTGTTCAGTACAAGAGAGATTGAGAGCTAAGTTTTACACATTTTAACTTCAATAAACTATCATCATCCACAAAATTATAGGCATTTATGTAAACTTTAAACTCACAATATAGTTATTGACAAATAAAAGATTTGTTAAGTAGATTTGTGCTCTCAAAGGCAAGTTTGGGGCAAAGAGAAGGATGTGCAGAACCTAAAAGAAGGAAATAACTCACCTCTGCATTAGAGTAAATGGACTTATGTTATAAGCAAATCCAAGACCAGGCCTCCGACACATACTTCTATTTTCAACCATCTGTTCTGGATGAGAACCATTTTTTTCACTTATATTCATCTCTATCTTTGTCTTGTCTAGAACTTGACTAGGGTTGTGCGAATAATCACTACTGATGCTCGGCCCTGACTCCAACTTATGTCACAAAAAATAATAGCATCTTAATTAGTTTTAAGTTTCAAATTCAAACTACAGTTAAATCCAACCGAATGATGTTCTTTTGTTTCATTATTTCTTGAATTTTGATCAGTGCTTATCATTCAACCTGTTATATGGAAAAAGTGTCTGGATACAGGAGAAGAAAAATTCACAACTGTGGTATATTATATCTAAAATATATGTACAATGTTACCATAGATTTAACTGCTCTGAAGTCCAAGTTATTTTCCCCCTCAGAATTAGATTTTCGAGGTTTGTCCTTTTCTAGCACCATGCTGTCTGGATTTGGGCTCAGCTTATTTACGCAAGTAGCAATGCTAGGACGTTGCACCATCTCCTGGCATAAAAGTTATTATAATGTCTTTATTGCCTTAACAATTGCAAAGATAAAGAAATTTGACTCTTAAATGCATCATCTCAGAAGTCATCATGCACTGAAACAAGTCAGCAAGTTTCATAAAACAGAAGAAAGAGGTCATGCGCTTGTAGATGAGCATTATCAGAAACAACAGCTAATAATTCATTGTCAGGGAAAGTGTCCAGAAACTGTGATTATAAGAGAAGTAGAGCATCATTTTCTCCCCTGAGCAATCAGCAGCTTTTCACCAGATATAAAGAACTCCAGAAAAAAGAAAGGGATAATTTATTATGCCACAGATATTAGAACAACAGTATATGCAATTTGTAGTAAAATGGACAGCACCTCAGACGAAATTACAAATCCATAAGGGAGCAATGGCATCTTCAAAGAGAAAATATGACATAGTAAATGGACAAGTACGATAGAAAGGAGTAGGGAAAGAAGAACCTTTCATTAGATAGAAAACAAAATATAATTTCTATTCCGTGTCAATTAAAAACTGACCACAAATTCAACAGATTCAGAGCTACAGTACTTCTGTTGCCCGTCAAAACAAATATTTTCAGTTTTGCTCATCTCTGCATTCATGATGTCTGGAATCACGCTCAAATTGTTTTCGATAGCATTGCCAATGATAATAGGCCGTGGCTCCATCATCTGACATGCAAAAATAGAAGTGAAATACTTTAATTAGATCAACAAGTAATCAGACAAAATGAACTCACACAACATTTCTATTTCCATCTAAATTTTCTTGGTAACCAATCATTTGACCTAGTAAATTGTTTACTCATATCCAATACATTTCAATTAAAAACACATTAAGCCAAAAATTCAACAAGGAGACATTGGAATGCTAATAAAATTTTCAATTTTTCAATAGGTACATTGCAATTATTATTTAAATGTGGAAGTTGATTTCAAAGCGGAATAAGGGAAAACTGAACTGTAGCTTTAACGGATTCAAGATTGGTGACCCCATCTCTTTCCTGAGAACTATCTTTTTCAGTTTCGTCTTTTTCTACCAAACTTTCATTGGCTATTGAGCTTGACTTGTTTGTGTGTCTGCTAATGCTAGGTTCAGGATGCAGTTCCTATCATAAGTGTCTTAGTTGTCTAATCTACATATAACTTCAAAACAACTGATGAAAAGAGAGGTATCAAAAACAATCACACTTCAAAAATATGATCATTTTCTGGAAGGTTGAAGTTGCTAACAGCAAACCATTTGCTCAATAAAATACGATCACTTTCTGACCAATTGCAGACAATAACATATTTTTCCTTAGTAATCAAAATTTACCGTGAGTTTGGCGTCCCAGTTCTGCCGCTGGTTACCATTTCTGGTGTCAAAGCTATCAATATGCAAGATGTCTGAATGAGGGGGCTCATTTGCATAGCTATTTGTGTAAGGTTGTTGTTCCAACTGCTGCATACAATAAGTTACAGCACTTCAATTAGCTCTTTGACAACATACTTGGCCAAAAGTCAAGACAAACAAAGAAATCGATTAAGAAGTTATTTTTTTCCTTTTTTCCTTCTACTGAATGCTTGGTAATCCAACACAAAACATAGAGCATAACATAATAATTCCACTCTGGGATTAAATGTTAATAGAACTACAAATGTAGATAAATTTTCTCTTTCTTATGTGCTAGGATATATTCAGATCAAACATTAATCACATTGCAGAACAATACCATGGGTTCAGAGGATTCTGATTTCACATCCAATAGTTGCCCCTCAAAACTCTTTCCAGTTTCATTCCTATCTATGGTGCTTGGATTTGGACTTAGCTTGCTGTTATTACTTCTAGTGCTATGTTGTTGCCTCATTTGCTGAAAAGAAAAGATTAGGTCTGTGATTCAATCAATCATGAAATACAGTTCAATGCTTGAACAGAAACAACCAGAACAGTTAATTTATAATCCCTTGTTTCCCTCTTTCTGAATGTGATCACGGTTTGATAACAAAGGCTAAAAGCATCGTGTATAGAACATTTGTGAATTTATCAATTAATGCTCCACAACAGAATTTACTTACAACTTGAATAAAATAAATATCATAACAGGACCAATTGTAAAAGATAGCACAAAGGCCACAAGACAAATCAAGATGACAATTATTTAACTAACTCTAAAAAAAGATGTGGAGCATAGAAAAGATACTACTAGAAATAGTCAGAATATGAAACAAAATGAAACATGGAAAAGAAGAATCATCATTTCTTATTCTGATTGATATCTAGCAAGCTAATCTGATAAATTAAGTTGAAACAGATCCTATAACAAAACAAAAATCAGAATTATGTTTGGAGAAATTAAATGCATCAGGGTTGGGATCCATTGATAACTATTTGTTTTGACAGCTTCACAACTACTCTCAAATAAATTCATAAAAAAATCTTAAAAATAGAAAAAAATTTACAAACATGTTATTAGACTTGTAGATTGATTGTTTTTGAAGTTTCATGCATTGAGTTCATTTGATATTACATCAAAGGTATCAAAACTATATGATAATTTTAATGGTCTAAACTTAATGGTCTTTGATAGAGTATCAAATGACACTCAAATTGTATGAAACTTGAAACACAATACAATCTATAAGTTTAAGAATATTTTTTGTAAATTTTTTTCTATTTTTAAGATTTCTTACGAATTTATTTGAGAGTGGATGTCAAGGTTGTCAAAATAAATAGTTGTCAAAACCCAATATATTATCATGATAACACCCCAAAAAATGTAGTTTGGTTTTCAACAGTCAACGTTTAGTCATTTGTTTCTGTGGGCTAAAAACACATATACAAAAGTAAAAGTTATTTCAAAATAAACAGGCTTCGTATATAAATCTTATATAGTAGTAACCTCAATAAAATGTATTTCCATCAAACATGCAGATTAGTATGTTACATTATGCTACTACTCAATTACTTATGTTCATGATGTAGCAATACTGCTGCTCGTCTAGTCAATCATTGATATGGGTGATGATTGAAATTGAGAAAAAAGAAAAAACTGCACCATAGAAGGGCAGAGACAGTAACAGAGAACGAGGATCAGTTTTAACCCCATTCTTTCTCAAAAATTACATAGTAATATCACGTATTTAGATAAATATGTAAAAATATGGTGAATTGGTGACCCCCCAATACTCACCTACAAATTCTAAGATGACCCCATACCTTTCTAAAAAATAAAAATCAGTAACCTTGTCTATATAATATTGAACCCTATAGTAAAAAAGAATTATGTCTCCACTCCAACACACTAGAGTTACTTCTGTGTGTGAATGAGTTACGAACAGAATATCATATGCATAGATAAGCTTTACCATGGGTTCCGAGAATGCTAATTTGAGGACCTGTTGTTGCCCCTCAAAATGATTTTTTCCAGCTTCATTTCCCTCTTTCTCTATGGTGTTTAGCTTTGGGCCTGGATAGTTTTCAGGGCTGTCATTGCCAGACTTTTGGTCCTTTTTCTGTCATAAAAGTAAAATTAAGTGTTGAATCAGTTCATACAGCCCACTAATTTAGAACAGATAAAGTAAAAACTCAAAAAAAGAAAATCTCCTTTTCTTTTCTTCTGAATTTGCTCTGTAATTTATTGCTGGACAATCTTTACATACAAAAATGTAATGAAGGGAAAAAAGAAAATTAGGTTGGGGCTCACTGAAGTATATAAAGACGAATTAAATATAATTACGCGTTTCAGAAAAACAAGACTACGTCTAAAATCAAATCTGAAATGTGGCAAAATCTATGAACCTAAACAAGATCCAAAAGAGAGAATTGGCTACTTGTGCCAATTCAAGACGATTACTAAGAAGAAGAAGTTCAAGTGAAGAGTACCAGCACTCCGTGCATGTGGCCGAAGAACGCCTTCATCTGGTCCGCCTCCGACAAGCCTACGGGAAGCAAAAAGCCTATCCCGGCGAGTGTGCGAGGGAGGAGAGACAATGCGGTGGAGAGATGCGAGAGTGGGTCGTACTCTTCATCCATTGACCTAGGGTTTTCCGAAACCCCTAAGATTTTGAATTTTCGCACAGAGGGCAGTTTGGGCGGAATGCAAGAAATTAAGGAACGGATTCCAAATTTGGGTAAAATCGACTTGTTACTTGGTTTTCGGGTCCGGATGCGCTCTCTGCATTTCGAGATGTTATCACTTGCCACTCGTACTCGCTCAAATGATATAAATTTCATTTCAAAGTATAAATTTTATTGGGCATGGATTTCTTTTGAGAGATCTTTTTTTGTTTCAGTGGAGTGAGAAAAAATTTACATGAGAGTGAATAAATATTTTTTTCATTCAAATGTTAAAAAAAAGTGTATCGTATGTAAGGGTGTCAATGGGTCAGATCGGGTCATATTATGTTATTATTATTTTTGATCTGATTCGAACCCGACCCGATTAAATTCGGGTCAAAAAATCTTGATCCATACCCGACCCGACGGGTCACGGGTCAACCCGACCCGACCCGTATAAAATAATTAAATATTTATTAATTAATTTTATATAATTTTAAGCAATAAAATATTAATTAATTTATAATTAATCTTAATTAGTGTATATTTAAGATTTAATTAATACTAAATCACAAAATTACTTCAAAAAACATAATTAATCGGGTCGGATCGGGTTGAGTCGAACTCGACCCGATCCGATTTGGATCAAAAAATCAAACTCATACCCGACCCATTTATTTTCGAATCATGTCGGATCAGATTGGATTCAGGTCGAGTCGGATTAACCCATCGGATTGGGTGAAAAATTGACACCCCTAATCGTATGGAATCTATAATCCAATTTCATTCTTCTTTTATTTGACTACCGAACACTTTGAGAAAAATAATAATTTTGAATTATAATATTCATCAAAACCTATAATTTGAGTTACAAACGAATGGGCCTCACGGTGGGGATTGGTAAAATAAAAATTTCATGTAGTGCAACGCATCTTGTGTTTCACACCGACATAAATCCAAAATAATTTAACGAATTACTTGTTGGGCTACACAGTATTACAACAACAATAATAAAAGGTTTTAATCTCAAATAAATTAAGATAGACTAGAAATGAAACTCAATCGGAAAGTATAAAATCAAAAATCTCAAATATCAGTGATAATAATGAATATGATGATGATGATAAATAAATAAAATAATAATAATTAATATTATTATAATAATAAAAATATGATAATGATGATGATAATATGCTAATAATAATAGCAACAATAACAATAATAATAATAGTATAATAAACCTCTATTATAAAACTTATTTCTAAATCTTAAAATTCTATTTTAAAACTTAATTCTAAATTCTAAATCCTAAAATCTTATTTCTAAACCTCTATTTCTAAAACCTATTTCTAAATTCTAAATCCTAAAAATCTAAGAACATGAAGTCTATAACTCTACTATTAGACTCTGAACTCCTAAATCATGGTTCAGGTATATGAATTGTCATATTCCAAGCACTCCTATCCAAAGCAAGCTTTTTGGATATATTTCATTCTTTCAAATCTCTTTTTATTGTTTCCTCTCATGTCAGTCTCGGACGACCTCTTCCTCTTCTTGTATTTTCAGGATGACTTAGAATATCGCTGCATACTGGTGCTTCAGGAGGCCTTCGTTGGATATGACCAAACCATCGTAAACGATGTTGGACTAGCTTCTCTTGAATTGGTGCTACCCTAAGTTTGTCCCTAATATCATCAATTCTGATTCGATCTTTCCTTGTGTGGTCACATCATCATCGCGGGTCTAATCGTCGTCCTGTAGAACTTGCATTTTAGTTTGTTTAGGACCTTCTTGTCACAAAGAACACGAGATGCTTGTCTCCATTTTACCCATCCAACTCTTATTTTATGACTAACATCTTCATCGATCTCTCTTTCACTCTGCAACATCGATTCCAAATACCGAAATGTGTCATTCATGGGTACTACTCGTCCATCCAAACTAACATCTCCGTCATCTGACTTTTTCCCACTAAACTGACACCTCATATATTCAATTTTGGTCCTACTAAGTCTAAAACCTTTGATTCTAAAGTTTGTCCCCACAATTCTAGTTTCTGATTGACTCCAATTCTACTATCGTCAATCAACACCACATCATCAGCAAAAATCATACACCAAGGAATATCTCCTTGTATATCCTTTGTGATCTCGTCCATCACTAAGATGAAAATATATGAAATCCATGCTGACCCTTGATGTAATCTTATCTTAATATAAAATATATCGGACTCACCGTCCCATGCTCTGATACAAGTCACAACATTTGTGTACATATCCTTAATAAAGGTAACGTATTTTATTGGGGCTAGTTTCCTTTTGAGCGCCCACCACATGATATTTCTCGATATCTTATCATACGCTTTTTCTAAATCAATAAATATCATATGTAGATCCTTCTTTTGTTCCCGATGTCTCTCCATAAATTGTTTTATCAAGAAAATTGTCTCCATAGTGGACCTCCCAGACATAAAACCAAACTGATTTTTAAAGACAGTTGTCAGTTTTCTTAAACGGTGCTCGATCACTCTCTTCCAAAGCTTCATGGTATGACTCATGAGCTTAATTTCCTCTGTAATTAGTATAACTTTGAATATCTTCTTTATTCTTAAAGATTGGTACTAATATACTTCTTCTCCACTCATCAGGCATCTTATTGGACCGAAAAATGGTATAAAATAGTTTAGTGAGCCACACTATTATTATATCTTCAAGACATCTCCATACCTCAATTGAGATGTCATCTGATCCTAACGCCTTATCTGTTTTCATCTTTTTTAAAGCTTCTTTCACCTCAAACTCTTGAATTCTCCGAACAAATCGCATATTGGTGTCAATTGAGTCGTCCAACTTGATCACGGTTTTCTCACTCTCGTCGTTGAATAGTTTGTCAAAATATTCTCTCCACCTGTTCTTAATCTCCTCATCATTTACCAAAAATCTATCAGCCTCATCCTTAATACATTTAACTTGGTTAAAATCTCTTGTCTTCCTTTCTCGAAGTTTAGCTATCTTGTAGACATCATTTTCGCCCTCTTTCGTATCTAATTTCTGATACAGCTCCGTGTATGCCTGACCCCTTGTTTCGCTCACAGCTTTCTTTGTACTTCTGTATGTTTTCATCACTCATATTGTGATGTAAACATTTGTAACATTATTTCTTCTCATTGATAGTCTTTTGTACATCATCATTCCACTATCAAGTGTCTTTAGGTTCACGTTTATTTCCTCTAGTTACTCCAAACACCTCTATAGCCACCTTCCGAATGTGAGTCGTCATCTCCTTCCACATATCATCCGCATCCTCACCTTCGTTCAACGATCCTTCTGCAATAACTTTATTCTTAAACACCTAAGAAACGCCCCTTTTGAGATTTCACCACTTCGTTCTCGTTATTTTCATGCCTCTATCTCGCCAAACGCATACCTAAAAATAAAAATCAGCCATCAAAAGTTTGCGTTGTGTGACAACACACTCGTCAAGTATAACCTTACAAAACATGCAGCTTGGTCTCTCCTCCCTTCTAGTCATGACAAAATCTATCTGGCTCGAGTGCTGGCCATTGCTGAAAGTAATTAAATGTGATTTTTTTTTCTAAAGAAGGTGTTCGCTATCATGTGGTTGTAAGCTATAGCGAAATTCAAGATGTCTTCTCCATCTTGATTCTGTTCGCCATATCCAAAACCCTCATCTCTCAAACCCTCCTCTAACTGTGCCAACATGACCATTAAGATCTCCTCCAATGAAGAGTTTTTCACTGCTAGGCACTCCTCTAACCATGTTCTCTAAGTCTTCCCAGAATCGTCTCTTGACATCATCGCTCAAACCTACTTATGGGGCATACACACTGATGACGTTCAAGACCAAATCTCCAAAAATCAATTTGATCATGATGATCATGTCACATTGTCTCCAAACCGTGACAACTTCATTCTTGAGCCTCTTATCAATTAAGATGCTTACATCATTTCTACTTCGTTCTTTTCCTGTGTTCCATAATTTGAATCCCGTATTCTCCACCTCCTTAGCCTTCTGACCCGTCCATTTAGTCTCTGAACACATAAGATATTAATGTGTCTCCTACTCGCAGTATTAACTAACTCTCTTAGCTTACTTGTTAAGGACCCTACATTCCAACTACCTAACCAAATCTTACTTTCTCCGACTAGCTTCCTTACCCCTCACACTCGTCGAGTCAAGTGCGAAGACCCTCGTTCATTTGACACTACATCCGGACGCCGATGCAGCGCGTCACTAAGGTGATGACAATTCGGCCCTCACTCACTTGTCACCATATCCGAGTTCAAATATGGTGCGCCACTAAGGCGGTGACGACCCGACCCTTGTTCTCTTATCGCCATATTCGGGTCCCAATATGGCGCGTCGCTAAGAGGGTGACGCCCCAACAAAAATTGACTGGGTTTCATTTCCATAAAGATCAGTTGTTTTCGTGCAGGGCTCGACACACCCACCACAATCCTCCTCCTTTATCCTGACTTGAGACAGATTGTGCAGAAACTAGTCCACACGGACGAAGTTCTACACAATATTACATAGAAGAAAATTAAAATCTCATCAGAATGGATTTCAGAATATGCTCCACAAAATAAGATGGATGGATAAGAGGGATAAGGCGAGAGGGAAGAGATGGAAGGAATTCAGATTTTCCCTTGTGAATCTAAATCACAATGTTGTATTTTGTTTTTTTACTATTTTTTTAATCCGACGATTCAAATTAGTTTAGACAATTATTTTACTGGTAAAATACTCTAGAGGAGTCAGACCCCCCAAAAAAATAGAGTTTATATATTTAATACTTTAATTTGGAATGATCGAAATATATTTATTTAAATGATCTATAAGGTTATAAGGTAATTTTATTTTATATCTTTCTTCTTTGAAAGTTTATGAAAGTAATAACAAATTAAATTTTACCTTCTCTTTTATTTCCGCTCCTCTCAACATCCCCTGGAGTACACTTTAGGAGATTTCATATTTATTCATTTATGAAAATTTTGAACAAACTCGTTTCAATAAAAAAAATTTAATGGAGTTCGGATAATCTAGTATAAAAAAAACATGGAGAATTCATTTAGCTTTATTTAAGTTCCTAAACTCGATTATACCATGTGACAATGTTATCCGTAAATTTGATCGGACAGTTCAAATTATCTTTTTTAATCCACTCTATATATATTGTATGATATACTAGAAAGAATACGTACAGTTTCCCATTTATTAGCCTCATGTGACTTTTTTCTAGATAGACCCGATCTTTTGTGTCAAAGTATTCATACATTTTGTTTCCAGAAAAAAAGTATTCAAAAATTATTGTTTTCCTTGTCAGTTAATTTTCAGAAAATAATATTTGAAAATTGAATTTATTCATTCAAGGATAATCCACTAAAATAAAACATTATTTGTAACAAATTTTATGAGTCAGTTGTTCCAAATGAAACATTTCTTTAATTTTTCTCATGAAATTTTGTTGAATGAACTATATATTATTTAAAATATATTCATATAAGCTTCTAAATAGTGTGTTATAGCGTTTTTCAAACTCAAAAGTTATGTCATGGATCAAAATTGCTTTATGTAAAATTATAACTATTATAGCAGTAATAGCGGGTCACAATAGTGCATAGCACGTAATAACAAAATAGCTTATTCGACATAATTTATTATATTTGTTCAAAATTAATTTTGTACAATTTTAGAGATTCAAACTTATGTACTTATAATATTATGATCATTTTAATGAATAAAATGATATGGTTTACGGCTATTTAAATTATTTTGAATAGAAAAAAAATATTTAGATATCATAGCGAGGAATTCAAAAAAATATGTTAGCAACCGGGCTCAGATCGAAGGACAGCAATCAATAGTAGCCATATATGTAAGAGGTCAAAAGTGAAGACGGCAGTGCTTTAAAGCCAAGTGAGGCATGACCTGTGCTGATATTTTGAATAATAATTTTGAGTTCATACTGATTAATTGTAAGTTTATAACTCCTGAATTAATTTGTTATTATTTAGTTACTTTATGAAACTCTAGATTATATGAAAATTAATAAAATATAAGTTATAATTTTAAAATTAGAGAAAATATGATATATGATAATTTTCATTATAGCACGCTATATACTTATTTTATGCAACATCGCTGCTATGACTTCATAATTATTATTTGAAATCATAATTCATATTATATTCAAATTATAATTATTTGTATCATGTTGCATTATTTTTGAATTTTCAAAAGAAAGTGGGAAAAGAGTTACCTTTTCACTGGTATGAAAGAAGGCAAATCACCAACATCAGAATGGCGGGGGTATGGGCGGAGAGGAGTGCAATAGAAGTGGACCTCCTCAAGAGTAATCTACAGGATGGAACTGTAATTTTGACCGTCTCACCTTCTTTCTCTATCATTGCTCATTGTACACTATATTGTATCGGATATGCTTAGCGCTGCACAAAAAAAAACCCACGTTCATGGTTTAGCTCAGGCTCAACTGGGGCTCGAGCTAATTTAATTCGGTTTAATCTGAATCGATAGTTAAATGAGCTGAGTTTAAGTTTAGATTAACTCGATTCATAGCTTGATTCGGCTCGAAATAAAAATAATTTATATATTTTTCTATTAAATTCTAATCTGATAATTTATCTCTCATTATCTCTCATCATCTCACCATCTTAGCGGCTTAACAACATCTCGTATTCACTTGTGACTCAGCTCATATATCTGACTCGATAGTTTTTTTCTGGTCCATCCATTCAAATTAGTGAAGCAAAAAAATTATTGAAAATATAGTTTGTTCATATATCAATTTTGTACTAATTTATGTACTATTTTTTTAGATATACCGAATTTACAATTTATAGATATACTAAATATAAACGTCAAACTGGGTCAACGTACATGCATTGGCTCATGAGTCAGTTCGTGATCTAGCTCAAATAGTAACGAGTGAGTTTGAGCTAGACTTTTCAGCTCGAAGCGTTTCACGAGCTCGACTCAACTCAACTCAAATTTTCATAAACCGAGGTTAAGCTAAGTTCAGCTCACTCGAACTCAACTCAATTGCTGCCCTAGATATGCTTCCGTGGAATAGGGAGCTGGCACCACCCATAAATTTCGAAAGTATGTAGAGATTTCAAAATTGTGTGTATTTTTCCAAGGATTTTATGGATGGACTCCCCTTTAAACATAAGAATTAATAGGTCATTCAAACTTAAAACTTTGAATTATATTAGGAGCAATTTTGGATAATTCGTTTAATTTACTGAGGTGTCTTTTTATTTGCCATGATTATTCATTCGACAACCCAGTATTCAAATTTTTGTTTCGTCTCTGAACAAGGGAATTTAACTCTACAATACTAGAATTGTAACTCAAATTTCCATCTGATAATATAGTTCTTAAATAATTAATTAATAATATAAAATTTTTAATATATTTTATAAAATTTCACATAAAAAAATTAGAAATAATATTTTTAAAAGTAATAATGATAATTATAATAAATAATATAATTAGACACATAAAAATCTATAAATGATCATATAAAAAATAAATCATTTTAAGAATTAAATTTCATCTCGAATATTATTTTAAATGAGGAGAGAAAAACTATTTTATATATAATCTATACTATATATCAATAGCATATATACTATAGATCAATAGAATCTATATTATATATCAATAACATCTATACTATATATCAATAGAATCTAACCTTTGGATTGAAAAGGATGAAAATATTTAAACAAAATTAATGGTGAAAAAAATGATGATGTGATATATTTAAAAAGTTTAGAAATTTAATGCTCTTTAATTAAGAATCATTTTATACTAAATGAATTAGAAATATGGCACCACAAAGGCATTGATGAGGCAGAGGTGGAGGCATGTGCAGCAAGCCATGTCAGCGAGTTTTTGGGTGCATCAGCAGTGAACATGGAGTTAGATCAAACTCGAGAGTAATAAACTCTCATAAGCTTGATCGCGTTCTGACTGGTCTTGCTGGTCAGATCAACCGAGTTCGAGTTGTACTCAAAACATGAAAGGCGTTGACATCTCAGACATTGTGCCAAAGGTACCGTCGTAAGGAATTTTATTATTTGAGCATTTTGAACGTATGATAATATCTATTTATTCATTCAAGCATTTTGAACATATGATAGTACATATCACGCATTTGGTTACATCTAGAAGGGTGAGACTGAAACTTTGGATTGGGGTTGTTTTAAATTTCACCACTAAATATAATTACTTAAATAGTATTTGTTTACTTATTTTCAGCGCGTAAGTTCAAGTCGAAATATAGACCTTGTGGTTATTTTCTTCCGAGTAAATCACATAGCAGAAGAAAATTTTCTCAATGAAATCAATTGAAATGATTATAAAACGGGCATGCCCTCACTCGACTATGTTACATTGACAGCACGATATTAATATATCACAGCTATTATCTCAAATTGAAAATTCAAAAAAGCAAGTGCAAATAACCTATTCAAAACGTTCACATCCCACATCCCAGCTTACAGAACAAGTTATCATTATACAACAAAAATGGTCATTTGTTGCTTGATTCTTCATAAATGGTTCCATGTTGCTTCTTCTGCTCTGTGCAATCCAAAACCTGAATATCAAGATATAAAGTCGCACATATAAATACCTTACTCTTCACAAAGAAACATAATTCATATAATCATATTTCTACACCCAAAGAGGTTCACTATAGTTATACCACCACACCATAGAAAATCCTAACAGTGAAATAATTACCTTCACGTGACCAATACAAGGCCAGGCAAGCCAAGAATTTAGCCCAGGCTCTATAGTTGGTACATAATTCTTGGTTTACAAAGTTCAGAAAACACTTGTGAATATAGGTTTCTTTTATTAGGTCTATACTTAAAAATAAAGAACAGACGGCTAAAACTGAAGCGTTGAGCAAATAGCCTGGTAGTAATTCGAGTAATAGCTAATTATGATGGTCACAAAGAGAGGTAATAGATTCAAAAAGCCATGGGTAAAAACAAAAAAGAGTGCCTTGAGCCCAACCTTCACTCAAAGAAAAGAAAAGAAAAACTAAAGGATTAAAAATTGAACTAGAAAATCATTCCTATGATTTGATACTACCAGTATATACACACAAAAAAATGGCATTTCCTACCTCATCAGACCATTTCTAACCTTGCATTCATCAATTTCTGACCTAATTTTCCACATGAGACACATACCCACAAACATTTTCATACATTAATATATTATTTTTTTTTCTTGCGCAGCATTCTTATGAATATAGACAGCTGGCAAGTATCCACAAGCCGAGTCTTTCCCTTCTGAAAAAAACACCTCAAGTTCACCCTCACTGAATAATTCTACATAAGCTGGGGAAAAGGGAACTTACTCTGGCAAAATTAATGAAATAATTGAATGAGAGTGAAGGATACATATGACGCTTTTGTCATATCCATAAAGTCATTTGCAGGTTACTATGAAAATATTTGTATCTTGACATGTTACAAAATTTACTTTTTAGATACCAAACAAATATGTTAAGACCTCAAGTAGTCCCTAATTCACCCAATGACCCCAGAAAAACACACAGAAAAAGAAATATAATATATAAACAAATGAAAACAGAATCCACACCATTGTATAAGTAACATCTAATTTGGTACTCAAAAAAGGTTTAGTATCAAGTAACTGCATCTGACATAAAGAATAAAAATAGAAGTACAAAAAAACTGACGTGCTGCACAAACTGCATGGACATATCTAAAGCTCGAATTCCTCTTCACGAAGTGCCAACTCAGCAGCCTCCTCCTCTTCGTCATCAAGCACAAAGTATTGATTCTTCTCCACAGGCCTGAACATGTAGAACATGTACAGATAGAATGCAAGTGTGACTGCCTCCTCGGCTGCCACACTGACCCACCGATACTTGTATGATGCTATTGTCTTCAGAGCGTATACAATTATGCGTGTGAAATAGAGGTACCCAATCACTACCATGTAGAATTGGCGGAACAGAGTCAGTTTTGCGAGATTTCTGGCCGCCTTACCATCAGTTTTTGAAGTCTCACGAAGGGTTCTGATTGACCACACAATTGGGAAGAGCACAGCACAGCAGCATGCCACATCAACAAGGAGGAATATCTAGTTGTTAACAACAAAAATTTACAAGCACAAAGGAAAATGAGTTCATCAACTATATACCCCATCTAGTGGAAAAGGAAATTAAGACCAATTGTGGTACACTAAGTCCTGCTATATGCGCTAGTCGGTCGGTACCAAGCATCACAAGTTCACAACCAACACCAATGAAATAATCTAAGAGCATAAGTCAGATCTATACAAATCTAGAATTATAAAACTAGCCTCAAAAGAACACTACCTTTTATAACACACATAACTGTATCACCATTAGAGCACATACCAGTCTACACAACTAAGCCAGCCTTTGATAACTAAAATTTTCCTTCTTTTAGGTCAGTTTTTAACCCAATTACCCTCAAAACTCTCCAGTAATACCAGTTTGATAACAAACAACACAAGTAAGGTACCTGTACAAACTTTTCAGTACCTGGTTCCATGTGACCCAGTTCATAATGAAGGGACCTGTCTCTCCCATCACAGCAGAAGCAATATTTGCAACAACTTGGAGTGGGATAACCACCATAAGCACCTTCTTCTCCTTATCCTGTAAGAAGGGCTTAAGAAAAGACCATCCTGTCCCTATGAGCACTATAACGGCAAACAAGAGAACACCCTTGAGGAGCTGGAAAAGGTAGAAGGCTACATCCCACCCATGAGGCAACCCAGTGGCCCTTATGTAGTGCTGGTCTTCAGCAGCTGAGAGGAGATAGAGGGATCGAACTAATAGCAGGCCTGACATGAGGTGGTGGATGCGATGAGCAGTGAGGCGGTTCTGGATCAGAGAGGTGTAAAGCCAGACAGCAAGGAAAACGAAGTATGCAATAGCTGATACTGTGTAGATGGCCGGCACAGCTGATTGGCCCACTGACAGGTAGTTCCTGATGAAATAAAATGTTGAGCTCATTGCACCTAACCATTACCGTAACAGACACCTAATACCATACTGATCTAATCTATTTGGTTCTTAATTGCACACCGAGTCACCGTAGAATAAAATGGTAAAAATATTGAGCCCCAAGACTAAGTCTAGGGCTGACGTGGTTTTTAGTTAAAACTAGCATAGTGTTATGAAAATGAAATACTCAGGCATTAGGCACCCCTAAAACAAGGCAGGTTTATCAGGTAATTGTTTATTTTCTATGTTATAAATTTCTAACTTCAATCCAAAATTAATAGTGATTACAGGTCTACTTGAAAACACCTCCTTCAGTTGTAAAGAAATGATGAAAAGAAGGCAACAAATTTTCTTGCTTGAATTTCTAGCTTAGCTCGTTAAGAAAGTGAAGAACACCTTCGACAATAATGTATATAGAATTAATCTACTCCACACGTGTAACAAATATTTTGTGCTCAAATTCCTATATCTCTAGACGATCAATGGATTCCTAAATAATAATTAAAACTTAAAAAAATGAGATCTTTTGAAGAAAGTAAGAAATGCTCATACTTTGTACCATCTGGGTCTATATTAAACATCTCCGTGTGCACGTTCATCGTGACAGCAGTGCCTGGCACGCAACTCGCGAAGAATAGACTGTACTCATCAGGATGTGTAACTTGAAAGGACTTATTGAGAGATCCAGCCGCCGTGAGCTCAGTGAAAGTAAACAAAAGCTTCACATACGGACTGTAAAGCACGCAGCTAGGGTTCGGGCTTCGGTTGTTGTCAGGCGAAGCACTGTTCTGAGCTTCATAGATCGCCTGAAAGAGAGATTCGTCAGATAAGAGAAAGAAACCAAGCATAGAAGGATCGGCGGAAGGGAAAGAGGCATCTGACAAGGCGATCGAGACTGTTCCGCGGTGATTGAAACCAAATTTCTCGAAGAGAATGGAGCCACGCGAATCGCTCGAGATTTCGAGGTTCTTTATCTCGGCGCATGACAATGGGAGGAGCACAGAGAGGAGGAGAAGGGGGAGAGAGAAGCTCTTGAGCTTGGCCATGGCGATTTGGATCTAGAGATAGGGGGGGAAACGCAGTCGCCAGTCGGGTAGACTTCTGGTTACTGCCAATGTTGTAAAAAACCGCCACCAGTCGTAAATAGGGGTGTTAACACGGATTTGATGATATTCAATTTTATTTGAGAAATAAAAATCATCTGATTTGTATTCATATCTGAAAATATTCATTTTGTAATGGTATCTGAAAATTTTTTTCTAGATAAAAAAATAATTTGGCTAAATTTATAACTAACTATATAATATTTGATACTATCTGAAGATATCTGATCCGACATTATCTAATTTTATCCGAATAAATATCTAAAATATTTCTATTATATATTTTTAAATTATATTTTTAGTATACATTATAAATCTAATTTATTTTATATCCATTTTTTTGTTAATATATTATACTTTTTATAATTTATTAATATATTTGAACTATTAATATAATGATAATTAATATTTAACTTTTATAATTAATATTTATTTTTTTAATTAATGATTTTTTATGTAATTTTTCTCCAATCATACATATAATATTTTATTTAATATTTGAAATATATTCCTATTTATATTTGTATATGTCCGATATCTGATCCGTATTCGGATGTCCATTGAATATCCGATCTATATACATATCCGAACTATCCGTATCTAAATCTGTATCATAAATTGTAATCGATAGTAAATCATTGCTAATTATATCTGAAATTAAATTTTAATAATTAAAATTTTGTATAAGTTAAATTTATCAATTTTAATTTGAATCTAATTTTTATTTTTCGGATATTTATGAAAGAATTCGACTATGGTGCTTTGCAAAGCACAAAAGCGTTGTATGTTTTATAATCTATTTTTAATTTTAAGTCAGAAATAATCGATCAGAATCATTCAATATAATCTTCATATTAAAATCTATTAGTAAAAGAAATTTTATATTTTTTATAATTTTTTTTAGTGAGGAGAAAATGACTTGATCTGAGAATTCTGGTTCATCCAAAAATAACGGTTTCCCCCCTATCCAAAAAAATAGCAAAGGAATTCCAAAAAATATAAAATTTAGTTTACTAATATATTTTGATATGAGATCAATCATTTCTGACTTAAAATTAATAATAGATCACAAAGCACACAACGCTCTTGTGCTTTGCAAAGCACCATAACCTAATTCTTTGTGAAATTATATTTTTTAAAATGGTTAAAAATATCATAGATTCAGTAATTTAATTTATATTTATAATTTTTAAAATAAAATTAATGAAAAATATTATTAAATGTGTAAATAACTATTTTTATTTGATGCGTGGCGATGAGGGAAGTTGGAGAAAAAAATTATATCATTACTAGGTTAGTATACCCACGCCACACACGAGATCATTTTCTTTGTGATGAATAATATTTTTAAAAACTTAACCTAAAAATATCAGAAATTAGATTCAAAACTTAAAAATATTATAATTTCTTCGCTCTAATCGAGTTGTGACGGAAGTTTGTTTTATAGTAAAAGCACAAGATCGACATAATCGATTATCGTAAGATTGTCTCTAAAAAGAGGTACACTTTATATTATATTTTATCATTTTACCATTAATTATAATATTTATTTTCTTGATGAAATTGTTCTTATATTGGATGAGACTAATATTTTTATTCCCCGAAGAGAATGATAAAATAAGTAAATACCGAAATATTTTTTTTATTTATTCAATAACCAGAAGTTATTGATACTTTTAATGGCCAGAAGTCATTATATTTGATAATTAAAAGTTTTTTTTACAATTGATAACCCGAAGTTATCGATATACTTAATAACCTGAAGTTATTCAACTAAAATGATAACCATAAGTTAACAAATAAATAAATAAATAAATAAATATAATATCTCTAATTTTTTTTTCTTAATGACCTGAAGTTATTAATATTCTTTTTCTTTAGTAATTTTCATAAATGGATGTTCGATTAAATTTATTAATATTAGTAGTATTTTTATTTTGTAGTCCTTATGGCAAATCTTAATAAACTTGAATTCGTTGCCCTTGATATATCGGGCAAGAACTATCTCCCATGGACTCTCGATGATGAGATTCATTTTACCACAAATAATCTTGGAGATACAATAAAAGATGAATATAAGGCCTCCCCGCAGGAGAAAGCCAAAGCAATGATATTCCTCCGTCATCATCTCCATGAGGATTTAAAAACTGAATATTTAACGGTGAAAGATCCGTTAGAATTATGGAAAATTTTAAAAGAAAGATATGACCATCAAAAACAAGTGCTCCTCCCAAAAACTCGTAATGAATGGATTCATTTAAGGTTGCAAGATTTTAAATCTGTGGGTGAATATAATTCCGCAATGTTTCGCATAACTTCTGAGTTAAAATTATGCGGAGAAAAGATTACTGGTGAAGACATGTTAGAAAATACATTTTCCACATTTCATGCTTCGAATTTGCTCCTGCAGCAGCAATATTGGGAGCGTGGTTTTAAAAAATATTCATAATTGATATCATGTCTTCTTGTTGCGGAACAAAATAATGAGCTTCTCATAAAAAATCATCAATCACGGTCCACTGGCTCTAGTCCATTTTCTGAAGCAAATGTGACATCATTCCCTGAAGCGAATGCAGCATCATTTAAAGGAAATTATGGTCGAGGACGTGGTCGCGGCCCCAGAAAAGGTCGTGGACGTGATCGCAATAATGTTTGGCGACGTGAAGGTCATAATTTCAAATCAAATGACAACAATATGGGGAGATATGAAAAAAAAAAGAATTCAACATCTTCTAAAAAGTTTGAAAGTAGTTGTTATAGATGTGGTATGACAAACCATTGGTCACGCACATGTCGTACTTCTAAACATTTAGTTGAACTTTATCAAACATCCATCAAGAAAAAGGGAAAAGAAATAGAAACAAATTTTATTGAAAATGAGTCAAGTGGTTTACTCATGGATACACACCTAGATGTTTCTGATTTCTTTGAGAATGTTGATAAAGAAATAAATAATATGAGCTAAGTTTTTTTTGTTTATTTTAATTCAGTTTTATGTTGTAAGTTTATGTTTCTCATGAATAAAATTAGTTTCTTTAATTTTGATCTTGTATATATATATATTTTTTTTGTTCAAAGGAAAAAAAATATGATTGAAGGCTCCAGCAGAGCAATGACAAGTATTAGAGATGAATGTCTAGTAGACAGTGGAACAACAAACACAATATTAAAAAGCAAAAAATATTTTCCTCAATTGTCTCATGTAGAGACACATGTTAATACAATTTCTGGTATTAGTAACTTAATTGAAGGCTCTGGAAGAGCTTGTATTTTGTTACCAAAAGGAACAAAATTAATTATAAATGACGCATTATACTCTAGTAAATCCAGAAGAAATTTACTAAGTTTTAAAGATATTCGGTGTAATGGTTATTATATCGAAACCATGACTGAAAATAACATTGAATATCTTCAAATTACAACGATTAAATATGGTCGGAAGATCATATTGGAAAAGATGAAAGCTTTATCATCTGGACTATATTGTATGAACATAAGTTCAATAGAATCAAATATGGTCAGTAACCAGAAGTTACATGACACAAAAATATTTACTTTGTGGCATGATAGGTTAGGTCATCCAGGTAATATTATGATGAGAAGAATAATTGAAAGTGCAAATGGGCATCCTCTAAAGGACCTGAAGATCCTATTATCAAAAGATTTATCATGTGCAGCATGCTCTCTTGGAAAATTGAGAATTAAGCCATTTAAAAATAAAATTGAAAATGAATCTCCTTTATTTTTAGAGAGAATTCAAGGAGACATTTGTGGGCCTATTTCTCCTCCATGTGGACCATTTAGATATTTTATGGTTTTAATTGATGCATCAACTCGATGGTCACATGTTTGCCTATTAGCTACAAGAAATATTGTATTTGCTAGGCTATTAGCACAAATAATTCAATTAAGAGCAAATTTTCCGGATTACCAAATTAAGAGTATCCGGCTTGATAATGCAGGAGAATTTACATCCCAGTCTTTTAATGATTATTGTATATCAATTGGGATTAAGGTAGAACATCCAGTTACTCATGTACATACACAAAATGATTTAGCTGAATCATTAATTCAAAGATTACAACTGATTGCTAGACCGTTACTTATGAAATATAATCTACCATCTTCTCGCATGGGGACATACCATATTACATCTTTGCTTTGCACTTATTAGATTAAGACCAACTACATCTCATAAATTTTCTCCGTTACAATTGGTCTCTGGAAGAGAACCAAACTTGTCCCATCTTAAAAATTTTGGTTATGCTGTGTATGTTCCAATTTCTCCTCCACAACGCACAAAAATGGGACCACAGAGGAGATTAGGAATTTATATTGGTTTTCACTCTCCATCAATTATTAAATATTTAGAACTATTAACTGGAGATGTTTTTACAGCTCGTTTTGCTGATTGTCAATTTGATGAGACAATATTCCCAATCTTAGGGGGAGAAAAAGAAAAGCTGGAAAAAACAAGTAACTTGGAATGCATCATCAATATCTTATCTTGATTCCCGGAGTGATCAATGTGAACTGGAAGTTCAAAAGATTATACATTTGCAAAGAATAGCAAATGAGTTACCAGATGCATTTACAGATACAAAAAGAGTGACTAAATCACATATACCGACTTTAAATGCACTGCTCGAATTGAAATAACCCCGAGAGGTTACTATACAAAGAAAACGTGGAAGACCAATCGGTTCCAAAGATAAAAATCCACGAAAAATGAAAGAGCGAGAATAATGCGGTTGGTGTAACTCAAAGAAAAGTTATCGATAAAATCCCGAAGAGATTGTCGGTAAAATCCCCGAAGAGATTGGAAGTAGAACCCTGAAAAAGGTCGTTGATAAAGTTCCGATGAAACTCGTGCAGAATGATTATGAGATCTCAATAAATTATGTACGAATAGTATAATATGGAACCGAAATGAAACACGTGTTGATGAAATTTTTGCATATGCTATAGCAATTGAAGTGATAAATGAGGAAGATTATGTGCCAAAAACTCCAGAAGAGTGTATGCACAGAAATGATTGGCCAAAATGAAAAGATGCCATGAAGGCTGAATTAGATTCGCTTGAAAAGCGAAATGTTTTTGGACCTGTAATTCTAACCCCTAAAAATGTTAACTCTGTAGGTTACAAGTGGGTTTTTGTAATAAAAAAATGAGAAAAATGAGATTGTGAGATATAAAGCAAGGCTGGTGGCACAAGGTTTTACACAAATACCAGGAGTTGATTATGAAGAAACATATTCACCTGTAGTGGATGCAATAACTCTTCGATTTTTAATCAGTCTTGCAATCACTGAGAACCTTCAAATGCGTCTCATGGATGTTGTCACAGCCTATTTGTATGGATCACTCGATAATGATATCTATATGAAAGTCCCTGAATGATTAAAAATGCCTGAAGCATTTACATCAAAATCTCGAGAAATGTATTCTATAAAGTTAAAACGATCATTGTATGGACTAAAACAATCAGGTCGAATGTGGTATAATCGACTTAGTGAATATCTCATAAAATAAGGATATAAATCTAATATAATTAGTCCATGTATTTTTATTAAACGATCAATCTCGAGTTTTATAATTATTGCAGTATATGTTGATGACCTGAATATCATTGGGTCTCCTGAAGAGATCGAAAAGACTGCAAAATTATTAAAGAATGAATTTGAAACGAAAGATCTTGGTGTAACAAAGTTGTGTCTCGGCCTGCAGATCGAGCATTTGCATAATGGTATATTTGTCCATCAATCAAACTACATCCAGAAGATGTTGAAACGTTTTAATATGAACAAAGCTCATCCTCTAAGTACACCAATGGTTGTCCGATCACTTGATGTGAAAAAAGAACCTTATCGGCCCCGAGAAAATAATGAAAAAGCTCTTGGTCCTGAAGTACCATACTTAAGTGCAATTGGGGCTTTGATGTATCTTGCTAATAATACGAGACCTGATATTATTTTTTCTGTAAATGTATTAGCGAGATATAGTTCTGATCCAACACGCCGACATTGGAACGAAATCAAACATGTATTACGTTACCTTTGTGGGACGCGTGATATGAGACTATTTTATCGAAAAAATACAAAGTCCAAACTAGTTGGATATGCAGATGCAGGATATTTATCAGATCCGCATAAAGCTCGGTCACAATCCGGATATGTGTTTACATATGGCGGCACTGCAATTTCATGGCGATCGACAAAGCAAACATTGACAGCAACATCATCAATTCATGCTGAATTAATTGCTCTTTATGATGCTGGACGAGAATGTGTATGGTTAAGATCCATGATCCAACACATCCAAGAGGAATGCGGTCTCGAGACAATCGAGAAAAACCCGACGGTGATATACGAAGATAATACTCGCATGCATAAAAATATTATTTTTCAAGAGAACAGCCGCCTCTATTGTAGATCCTGATCTGTCAACGCCAGAGATTCCAAAATGGATCGTTTGGATGTAGCTTTCACGCCAATGGTCCAAAATTGAGAAAATCTGTGCGAGCTGAACATTTTTAACGACTAACGACCATCGGACCATGGTCCAGTTCATGGGCCCGTTATCAGGCCTATCAATTAGACGACTTTCGGGACAAGTTTCAAGTAAAAAGGGCTGTTGGGAGCAGTATGATTTGGGGGTTGGAGCATTCAATGTTGTGAATGCAGCACTGGATGAAATGTAACTCGGTAACTACTATGCTATGCGTGTGGGACAACTTTAGTTAAACGTTGTCTTTGACAAGTCAGCCCTCGCGAGGAATCAAAGAGCATATTCCCTTTCTTGAAATCTGGAAGGCAATAAGCTTGTTCAGCACGTGTCTTGGTTCTAGACTTCTAGTACATATCTTCTACAATCTTATAATAGTTTATCAAATTAAGTTGAGTGGATTCAAACTTGCACGTAAGGGCGAAAAGAAAAAACGCATTTGAATTTATGTAGATTTTTGAAGTATTATTATACTCGATAGAAACATGAATATTAACTATTAATAATATTGTTTTATGACTAATATGAAGATTAAGTTTTGCTTATTTATTCTAATTAAGTATTGAACTTTGACCACATTAATATTTGGTGTCATATATGGAACTTTATTTTTTTTTCCAATTTATGTTAATGTCCCAATACACCAAAATACATAATTAATAATCCAAACTAGTTCTTATATATATTGTAAGGGAAGGGATCACTTGACAATGGTTATTTTGACAATTTAGATAGTGAAATTTCAAATAAATATGAACAAATTCATTAAAAATGTATATATATTTTTAACCTATAGATTAACAATGTTTTCAATTTCATGAACTTTATCTGTCATTTTATAGTTCATTAAATGCAATTAAAATTTTTATGCCATTTGCAACATTAATATTCTTTTTATGGATTAGGAAATAACATTTTCTTTTTTTCAGTAACCATTCGCTACCCAGTGCAACAGAAGATCCGGATCCGAAGCAAGCATGACAACATTATCCAATTTCTCACGCTGACGTTAAACTCGTGTTTGTAAGCAATGCGATGCGGCATCCACACCACACCTTCCCCAGGCAACAAACAATAACGGCGGAGGGCCAGACCCGCTAGAACCTGAAGAAATCTCGAAGAAAATCCCTTGGAGGTAAAGTTACCGCTAGTACCATTCTTTCTCACCGCCAATATCCTAAATCCATCCATCCCTAACTGATACGGTCACCGTTTTCAATTGTTTTTTATTTTCTCATGACCATAATAATTCCCAAATTACCCCAACCTAATGCACCTACCTACCCCAAGTAACATGTATTAATACCCCAATAGTCAAGTGCCTGTTTTCTCTTTCGCGGAATTAGTTTTAAGTAATTGCTTTCACGATGAGGAAATGTTGTAATTAATTTGAAGAAGGAGGGTATCTTATAAGTTGAACGTAGTAGAATAATTATATAAAAATGTTTAAGGCGTCATAAATTATCCAACCTTAGGGTCCGTTTTCTAATTTGATTATAGGATACCGAGTTTTAATTATGATAAACCTTGGTATGGAAAAAATCATACAATTCTAAATTCTAGCAACTTGTAATTTTATGTAAAATCCGTTCGATACAAAATCGTTATTGTAAATATTCAATTGTATAGTAATTTGGAGCCGCAGACTAATACAAAAGATAGTGAGTTTGCCTCTTTACATAATTTCACATGTTTATTGTTTTTAGAAAAAAAATATATGCTGGAATTATTAAGAATTTATTCATTTTCAAATAAAAATTAATAAAAAGTTGCTGATTTTATTAACTTAATAGATATGTATATGTTAACTTTAAGGTTTCAAATAATAATTATCACGTCATATCGGTGGTGTTGTTATAATAGAGGCTATCATATATCATGTTTTCTTTAATTTAAAATTATAATCTATATTTTTATTAATTTTCACATAAATTAATTTTCATATAGTAACTAAGTAATAACAAAATTGATTAAGAAATTATAAATTTATAATTCATTAGTACAAACTTGAAATTACTATCAAAATATCTTTGATACCATAAAAACAAAATAATTGTTCTATTTAGAATAACCTAAATAACCATAAATCATATCATTTTTTTCATTAAAATGAATACAATATTATAACTACATAAATTTATTTTTCTCAAGTTTTATAAAATTAATTTTGAACAAAAAAATAATAAATTATGTCAAATAATGTGCTATTTTGTTGTTGTGCACTATGCGTTGTTGCAGTCGCTATAACCGCCATAGCGGTGATAACTTATATAGCATAATGTTGACTCATAATATAATTTTTGAGGTTGAAAAATACTATAGCGTTATTTATAACTTTAATTAACTCATAATACATTAAATTATGATTTCTTGAAACATTTATTCCTTCAAAAAGTCGATCACTCAAAACATATAAACAGTATAATAAAATTGTATTACGTTCAAATAAATAATAGTTTGAATAAAATAAAATGTCTTTTTATTTTTTTTTAATTTTATCGCATTGAATAAATTTTACCTTACATGATATTATCTAGTCTAACAACACTACCGCCATCAAGGCTTTAACTTCTAATTTTAATTTCCATTTTGTTCCATTTTTTTGTCCTACCCGATTAAAATGTTTATCGAAGTTTATAGACTTAACACCTTTTCTTGTGTCTATTTGAATTTCATTTGTCAATTTAAGAATATTTTTCTTTTAAAAAATAACAAAGTCAAGCAACAGGAAAAAAAGGAGGCATCTCCACACTTCTCACAAAACCGTGTAAAATTCCAGTTCGACTGAGATTTTCGCAAAACCAGTCTACCTGGTCGTGCCTGGGTTTGAGAAATCTCCAACGAAGAGACCTGGTTGAAAGCTGTGATATCAAACGGGGCCTTAATCTTCTACTTCTATCTAATTTAATTCCTCGATGACATCGACATTTGATATGAGAAGAAAATAGAGAAATTTTAAAGAGAGATTGGATTTTGTAGTTCCGCGTGCTTCGGTGAGTTTCATGTTAATAGATTTCTTTTTCTTAAGCTGTCTTATGTTGTTCTCGTTGGATTGAATTTGGGCGCAATGGTTTAGACGTACAGTCCATTCATCAAAACGATCGCAATCGCGACTGGTCAGGATGCTTACCAGAAGCAACCGTGTTGAAATGGTTTATTGGGTTGAAATCGAGCCTTAAGTAATATTTTGGTAGAGTCATTTGATAATTTGCTAGATTAGCAAGAATTTTGTTGGTTTCTGTTATAGTGTGGCTCCTTTTCGCGGTGAAATCCCTGAGTCCTATTATTTTACGAACTTTTGAGTAGTCTTGTTCACGCAATTGGAGTTGATATGGGTTCTTGGGTTGAAATAAAGCCTCAAGTAATATTTTGGTAGATTCATTTGATAATTTACTAGATTAGCAAGAATTTTGTTGTTTCTGTTATAGTGTGACTCCTTTTCGCAGTGAAATCCTCGAGCACTATTAGTTTATGAACTTTTGAGCAAAGTCTTATTCCCGCATTTTTTCCATTTTTTTATTATTTATTTGTTACATCTGACCTATGAATTTAGCCTTCAATTGCATAATCCCTGAACTGTTTGCATCCCTCACACACTGTATTGAAATCTCTAACCAGGGTTGAGCTAATTGTATGTTCCTGAAGGTTAAATAACACATCTTTGTCGCCTAAGATTGTCATAAAAAAATTCTTATAAAATCATTTCAGAAATCAAGATGAATGTGGTGGGGAGAGTTGGTAGTTTAATATCTCAAGGGGTCTATTCTGTTGCAACCCCATTCCATCCTTTTGGTGGGGCAGTAGATGTCATTGTGGTACAGCAAGAGGATGGTACATATCGAAGCACGCCATGGTATGTCAGATTTGGTAAATTCCAGGGTGTACTAAAAGGTGCGGAAAAGGTTGTATCCATCTCAGTAAATGGTGTAGAAGCACCTTTCCACATGTACCTTGACAACTCAGGTCAAGCCTATTTCACACGAGAGGTTGTACTGGGACCAGAGTCCGTCAGTGAGCCCAAACCTGAATTTGTTCGTAATGATTCTATCCAAGAAACCTGGGATGAAGAGTCTTCTAGGTTTCAGGAGGAGGTGGATGAAACCATGAAAGACTCAAAACAAACAGATCATTTTGACCTGACTCATGACGGAAATGAAGAGCACTCTTACAGTCTCCAAACAAATCAATCCAGTTCATCAACTTACCAATATGGGAGCCTAGAAGAGGTTGAGGAAAGGGTGAAAGATTCTAATGGGTCTAACTCCGAAGTGGTTTTGGTTAGTATAGATGGGCATATTTTAACTGCACCATTAAATTCTGCAGAAGAAACAACTGATAATTTAGAGCTCAATCACCCCCAATTCCATCTGGGGCCTGGTGAGAGCTCCAGTGGTGACTTTGGTGGTAACTCTGATGTGTGGGAAAATGGAATTTTTGATTTGGATGTTTCTGGAAACAAAACAGAAGGTGCGAAAGAAAACTGTAAAGTCATGGTTGATGAGTTAACCAATGCGACACAGAATACTGGTTTGAGTTTCGATAAAGTCGAGCAGTTTAAGAGCTGTGTTGATTTAACAGCTCAGATGGAGGGTGCTGATTCAGGAGGAAATTCTCCAATTATGTGTGATGCCGAAGGGAGGTCTAAAGAAGTGAAAGACATCTCTGGTTTGGAACACCATACGGATTCATCCGTGCAGTCTCATGAAAACGTCAATGGTTCTGGTGTTGACTTGATTGTTAATGAACCTGACACTATGACTGTCGAAAGCAGATCACTGGAGAATCCAGAGAATGAGTTCACCGGAAAGAATGAGGTGACTGAAGGGGATCCTGAAAATGAGGTCACTGGAAAGAATGAGGTCACTGTAGAGAATGTGGTGACTGAAGAGACTGAGGTGTCTGAAGGAAATCCAGAGAATGAGGTCACTGGAAAGAATCTGGAGACTGAGCTTACTGGAGAGTATCCAGGTACTGTGGTGACTCAAGAGGAGCATCACACTCCAGTTACCACAGGTAATGATGAAACTGAAAAATTGAAAAGTGGTCTTACAAAAGGCACTGGAAATGAAGAGGAACTTGATCAGACAAGACATACTGGGTCGCCAAAATTTTCTGGTTTAGGTAACCTTTTATCCTTTTGGTATTTTTAATCTAGTTTTTTTTTGTATGTCACAGATGAATGTTCTCAGTTCTTACTTTTATATTGTTTGCAATATTATTCTATATACAGAAGGCTGTGAGATCTCGATTTGTGGGAACATGCTACGCCCTGGCATTGGTCGAACATCAGCAGAAGAAATCTTTGAAGCACACCGCATCTCTAAGGAGGAATTCAGATCATCCGGGCCATCAATTATAAAAAACTCTAACCTGATTGTCAAAATAGATAATAATTACTTCCTGTGGAGCAAGTCTGCACACATAGTCCTAGGGAGAGCAGTGTTCGGACCTAAATTCTCACTCGAATTGAAAGATGCGATCCCTGTAGAAGAAAGAGAGGATACGATTGGAATTTCGCCTTCTTTCTCTAGGCGGTGGCGGCTCTGGCCGATCCCTTTTAGGATGTCACGATCACTTCAGCGTACTGATAGTACATCTTCGGCTGATGAGCTTTTTCTCGACTCAGAGTCTTTTCTTCAGAGCCCTACTGACGACCACCCATCTGAGTTTGGTAGTGGTAATGGAAGTAGTCATGACAATAAAAATGATAGTAGCATCAGCAATGAAAATAGTTCTGGTCCAAGTCCAAGGAAACAATTTGTGAGAACAAATACCCCAACAAACGAGCAGATAGCGTCGCTGAATTTGAAGGAGGGTCAGAATATGGTGTCCTTTAGCTTTTCCACTAGAGTGCTGGGGAAACAAGAGGTCCTTTTCAATTGATTATTCTGTTATTAAAAGATAATTTAAGTGGAGATTTGGGACTTAACTGTTAATTTTTGTTGTGCCAGGTTGATGCACACATATACTTGTGGAAATGGAATGCACGCATAGTCATTTCTGATGTTGATGGAACTATTACCAAGTAAGTGATTTAATTCTATTTTATGGTTGTGACTACATCAGATGCTCTTCAAAATGGTTGCTCTTTGTGCTCTGAGTGCTGAAATGTTGATAATTTAGGTCAGATGTCCTTGGTCAGTTCATGCCTCTGGTTGGGAAAGATTGGACACAATTTGGAGTAGCAAGGCTATTTTCGGCAATAAAAGTAAAGAGAATGGCTTCATTATGTTTGTGTTTGTTGTTCGTACTTTCTAAGAGTATAACAGTACCACCTGTTTCATTAAAATAAACATTTTTTTTTAATGAATGAGATGTTATTCTACCATTGTAGAAATTCTGTTCTGTGAAGCTGGATAGTAACTTCTTATATGTGCTGTAGGAAAACGGGTATCATCTCCTTTTTCTGAGTTTTGCAGAGTAATGTATCTATTTAGCAAGAGCTATAGTTCAGAGTCAAAATTATTAGCGTTTATAGGAAGTAGTGGATGATATTTTAGGAATGTAGTAGAGTTAATTTAAGAAAGTTCTATGCTATATAAATCATAGAACATTATGTAATTGTATGTCTCTAATATGCAATGAATTAAGAAGAGAGTTTCTACTCCTTTTTCCGAGAAATTTTCTTCTCAATCTAAAACAGGTGTGCAGAATGCATTTTTGTACTAATTGATGGAATTGGGAACTGCTCAGGTTTACCAAGAATTTGCTCGTGTTTTTTATTTATAGGATGGGAAAGCCCTACCTAGTGGACCGGTAGTAATTTCTCCTGATGGCTTGTTTCCTTCTCTCTACCGGGAAGGTATTTTGTTAACTATTTAAGTATCGACCCCGGATCAGATCTAGTATTTTATTTTATTCCTGTCAGAAACTTGTGTGTTCTACACAGTTCATCATTTCCTTTTAATTTAACCTTTTTTTCTCTTATATGGACAGTTATACGCAGAGCACCTCATGAGTTCAAAATTGCATGTTTAGAGGTAATGTATCAAATATTTTTTTCAAACATGATTCTTAGAAATAGCTGCAGTTACAGAATTTTGCAAGTTAAAAACGTTATTGCGCTATTCCTATTTTGATGTGTTATCGGTCTATTTCACTTTTTTATAATGTCACAAAGATTTTTTTTTCCTTTTGTTTGGTAAATGATTGGTTTGAACAGGATATTAAGGCACTCTTTCCGGCGGATTACAACCCTTTTTATGCTGGTTTTGGCAACAGAGATACTGACGAGCTCAGCTATAGAAAAATCGGTATACCCAAAGGAAAAATTTTTATCATCAACCCTAAGGTATTTTGGTTCAGTCTCTTTCTTTTAATAATGTAATAATTAGTTAAATTAGAGTAACATTTTGTTTAATATGACAAACAGGGGGAAGTGGCCATAAATAATTGTACTGATGTGAAATCTTACACCTCATTGCACACGCTGGTCAATGACATGTTCCCTCCCACCTCTTTGGTTGAGCAGGTAGGTCTTCTCCTCACATTAAATAGGAATTCACCATCTGGACCGAGAGAACAAAAAGTAAAAAAGTCACTTTATTTCGCAATAGTTTTGGTTTTACACATGATATTTGGGGTATATATCCACCTGTACCAGGTATCAATATGGATCATTTCATTGAATTTTGGTTTTAGTTTTATCTTTGCTGCTACAGATATATCGTCTGTTTTTCTATCATTTTGGGTATTCTTGGGTTTTGAGGATCAAATTTTAAGCCATTAATCAGTCTATCAGCGGTTTCTGTACCAGCTTGGCTAGTATCCAATGTCATCTGTGATTCCAATGTAAGGTCGTTGTGTATTAAACATTTTGCTAAAATTGCAATGCAGGAAGATTTTAATGCATGGAATTATTGGAGGACACCACTGCCAGACATAGACTGAGAATTTTTGGGCATGCCTGCATAATTACTTCAATCCTATTTTAGAAAGATTAGAAGAGTTAATCAGGCAGAACTAATTGGCACAATGATATCAGCTCAGAATTTCCTTGTTTCCATTTTTTTTCTTTTGTTTTTTTCTCTATTAGAGAGTTAATTAGGTCTAGTTAGTTAACACTTTAGTCCAATAAATTCTTTGATAGCTCTGTTATGAGATTACCTGTATATTTCTCATTTATGCAACGAGAGGAAACCGTCATTGAACTCGTTTGTAAAGCAAAATTTTATCTAGTCATGTTACTTAATCTCTCTTGATCCTTTCAATAACCGAGAGCGCGTTCCTGTAATTATTCATGTCACCAAAAATGTAGTTAAAGAATTGTAGATTGCAAATTTTAAATACACAGAAGAACAGGAGAGAGTGACCGTACGGAAAGAGAGCAGCGCAAACTTTTTTATTTTGTTTAGGTTGCTTTTTAGGAACAGTTTGATGCTATTTAGGTTTGTGCTTAAGTTATAGATTGAGATACAAAAGAACTGCCTCGAGCTTGCAATTTGTACCCTCTTTTCTTGGCTTCTATTTCTTATGCCACTACCTTTTGTCTCTGGTCACTTCATGGTTTGGTCTATTTGTTAGGCGCGCAGGCGTCACACAGTAAAAGAAGTGACAATTCATGAAATCATGCATGAACTAATTTTTATTGTCATGCAGCGAACCTTGATATATCTTTGGGACTGATTTTCTGCAGTATATGGTAAGAAGGCTTAACTGATCGCTCCTTTTCTTTTTTTTAAAAGAGTTGATCGCTCCTCACAATGTTCTTATGTTTAGACTGGTAAAAAAACATATTGGTAAGCTGAAGAGCTTAAATAGCATACAATTTAAGAAATGGATAAGCCCTAACTTTTAGAAACAAATCATACTTACTAAGTATCAATGTAAAACTCTTAGATTGCACGTCTTCTATTTGGAGAGATTATTATCCTTACTCTCATAGGTGAGGTTGACTATAATATAATAGTTCATAATGATATTAGTACTAGATTTTGATTTGATAGGTGGTACATAAATTGTTTATTATCTTCCTCTTATCATTCTTTGTTTCATTTATGTGAGCAATCTGATATCATTGTTTTTGAGGTGATAATGTCCGATGATCAAGCTCTAACTTTTAAAAAACAGTTATATGGCATGTTATTGATTGATTACAATAATATTGGCTCTATTATCAATAATTATACACTCTCTTTAGAATCAGATTGTTTGATTTGGAGATGACATAGCTCGGGAAAGTTTACCACTCACTCAGCTTATGAATGACTCAGTTTTAGGGGAATTGCTGATATACACAGTACTTTGTGGTGGCAATTACATGTGCCCCTAAAAATTAAAATTTTTATGTGGCTGATACAAAAATAAAAATATTAACTATAGATAACTTGATATAAAATGGTTGGATTGACTCTATTCAATGTTGCTTTTGTGCAAATGATGAAAGTGTGATTCATCTCTTTCTTGCTTGCCCCTTTGTTCAGTAAGTGTGGTTGTGGATGGGTAATTGCCAACTAGTAGTAAGGTCTTGGACATATTTTGATGAGGTGATATCTTTTACTTATAGTTTGTCTAGTGCTGATAGAGAAGCTTTTTGGCCGTCCTCTGTGTAATCTGTTGGTCTATATGAAAATTGAGAAATGATGTTATTTTTCAAATATCACAATGTCTATCAGTACGTAATCTAGTAATATTTATATGCTCTTTATTAAATTATTGGTCAGGTTCTTTGAAGGAATGTGTGGTCAAGAAGGTGCACTGTTGGTTGCCCGCTTCTATCGATTTCATTCCTCTACAAGTGTTGCCCTCAATGCTATCTCTGACTTAATTCATTCTAGTATAAATTGAGCATTGTCACGACTCTAGTTTTTTTAGTTGTGCATGTATATGTAATGTCAAACAATGAAATTTACTTAAGAAATAATGATAATTAATATAACAAATAAATTAATTTAACATAAATTAGTAAATAACTTAAAATAACAATTAAAGAAATATAAATATAATTATACAACTATAAATAAACAATAGCCCAAGTTAACAACAAAGAAAAAAAAATTTGAATTTAAAACAAATAGTTCGATAAAATAAATATTAGAATAAAGATCTCGAAATTAAATCTATAACTTAACCGACCGACAAATCGCGATCAAAATTAAAATAAATAACTCAACCCATATCGACCCATTACACCCAATGACCTATCTCACCAAGATCACTCTTGACTGCCACATTTGATCCCTACTACCACCTCCCTCTCTCTCCCTCATTAAATGTGGCATTTAATGCTGGTGTACTCTATCCCTTTCTCTCTCTTCCCCGCCGCGCACTCCTCCTCTCTCACTCTTTTCCTCTCTTTCCCTGTCCCCTCGCATTCATTGCCCCGTTCTCTCCCTCGTTCTCTCCGCTGCTCTATTCTCTCTTTTCGCTCTCTCTGGCGAGGGTTTTTCCTCTCTCCCGTTGTCGCCTCGATCGCCTCTCACCAAACCCTCTCTCCGTCGCTGTCGACCCGAGCCCTCTCACCTGTCCCTGTCTCGCTCTGACTCAATTATGCCCTTCTTCGCCGAACCCCTCTCACTTACACTCTGATTTCCTCTCTAGCTGTCAATCTGATTCCTGTTGAGAGGATCGTTGGCTGTTGACCCTAACCCCTCTATAAATCCCGTGCGTGCGCTCTCTCTCTCCCCTCTTGCTGCCTATCTCATGCGTTGAGAATTTGTAAATTTTAGAAAGTTAACTGATAAGAACAGATAGAGCTAAGAAAAAGGGGTTCGAAGGGGAAGGGAGAGGTGGTGACCGGGAGTTCACTGAGGCGTCGACCTTTGCCTTGTGCTTTACCCCTCTACTGCCTGTTGGATCTTTTTTCTGGTAAAAAAACCCTACTCTTGTTGTCTTCGTTCCTTTTCTGGTAAACCTTAGCTTCCTTGTTGCTAGTTCTTGTACTGATTGGATTTCTTTCTTTTGCGTGGTAACCCTTAACCTCTGTGTTCTTACTGTCCCTTTTTGGTTTCGCTACCCTATTTGATCTCTATACTGGTAAACACTGAAACTTTTGTTGTTGTTGACTCTGGGAAATTTCTTTTTGTGCTGGTGGCTTGACCTGTTATGCTTCGCTTTGTGTTGTCACCTGTACTGTTGTGGGTTGGGTTATTTGTGTGTTGTTCTGTTTGCTGATAATTATCTGATACTGTACTTGGGCCCTGTCTGTTAGTTTGTAATAATCTTGAAGTCAATAATATGATAAATTTGTTATATAAAGCTTTGTTCATGAATTGGATATTTAAATGATATTTTGTTTCCTTGAGTATTATTGAATTTATGAATCATTCCGAGTTCATGACCGGAATTGTGAAACTTCATAATATAGAATATACTCTTAAAAGTCACTAACCAAGGTAATTAGCGGGAACACTAATTAACCGTTATCAAGTTAGTATGTGGATTAAATGATGGTCAAGTTTTACAGACCATAGACAAAGAGTTGTCATTTTAATCACATAGATAGATGTTCAAGGAACATCGTATTTGATAGACCCCGAATGAAACATTAAATGGAATTGTGTTCGTGTCATTAATGTTTTCGTTCAGTGTTAAATTCTAAAGTATGAGGTATTCATCTTTCCTACATAAGATATGTATGTGTGTGATTTCTACCAAACATTATCCGTAAAAGGTGGCTATAAAGGTAGCTCTTCGGTATACATAACTTATGCGGAGGAAGAGATGGTTTGCCAAAAGTACTATTATCCCTCGTATTTCTATACGAGTTATAGCATCACTTGGCCCCTTGATAGAGTAAGATTATCTGCTAGCAAGTATAATTACAAGAGTAATTATATTTGATAATTTACTCGGGATCAAGAAAAGATTAAGTTTGCGAGGATGACACATACCTACCTTGAAACGATCGATAAATATGAGACAAAAGAATTAAACACAAGTAAATAGTTTATTGGATCATGATATTGTACAAGACATCATCATCTCGTGTAATTGGATGGTCATAGTGCATTTTGCCGGATGCCTCCTATGATTATAGAAGTTAAAACGGTTTTAACTCTATTTACCAACATAACACGGATCTGTCGTCCGTCACACCGTATAGAAGTTAATCGGAGAATCTTATTGATTAATTATAAATTATTTATAATTAATAATAAGATGGTTATAATTAATTATATATGATATAATTATATTTGTCATAGAGATGACAAGAAGCAAAAATCGATTGAATTTATAACGTGTTGAACACGTCGTATAAATTACGCCAAACAACAACCGAGAAAAATATAATTGTAGATGACAATTATATATATTTGATTTGGATTTTAAATGTTAATTATGGATTTGAATTATGGGCCAAAGCCCATTTATAATCAAAGTCTTAATTAATAATTAAAAGCCCAAAATTGAAAAAGCCCAAAATCCGAAAAGCCCAAAAAGGCCCATGAAAAGCCCATGACGACCTCCAAGGGTATTTTGGTGATTTGTCCTAAAGCCCAAGGGTATTTCGGTAATTTGGCCAAAAAGCCCAATGGCGTTTTGGTAAATTGGATGAACTTTAAGGGTATTTTGGTCTTTTCACATTGGAACCTCCATACTATTCATGAGGGTATTTTGGTAATTTGTCAATCTCACATTTTCTATAAATAGAGGGGTAGGGTGAGAGAGAAAGCTACACAAAAATCAGTTCTACTTTCTCTCTCTCGGTATACGGTTGTTTCAGAATTCACGGGATTGGTGAATAGTGTTTTTACGAAAGTTGCGGTATTTCTGCACATTTGTGAAATAGAATTACTGCGAGTCGTGAATAGTACTATTTCGTCTTTTTCTCGGATGAATAGTGTTTTTGCGAGAAACCGCGGTTTATAGTATTTCGGCAAAAGAAATAAGCCGCTCTCTCAGTCGATCCCGGTGGATAACCTACGGAGGCATCAGATGTTTGGTGCTCCGAGACAAGCCGATTTTCATTCCAATTAAAATTTGGAAGCGAGATATAACATCTTATGTTAATCTATTTAATTGTTAAGTAGACTAATATTTTAGAAATCAATCATGGAGTAGATCAATAAAGGTTTAAAGAGGTGTGTATCTCTCGAAATCATCCGACACATCACTTTAACCCTAAGCTTAAGTTAGAAGTAAAATAATATTTTACCGTCTTTTGTAAAGGATTAAATGTCTCGTATCTCTCGGTAATTATCCGACATACTTTAATCCCTAACTTAAGTAGAAGTAAAATTTTTGTTCTACGGTCTTTCCGCAGCTTGAGCATTAACGTGATTTGGGCATTCCGAATCCCAACACTGTCTTGACTTGCCCCCTGTGATTGTGTATGCTGCCTTGCTAGATTTGTTTTGCTGGCTTTGCTTGTTGATCCTTGGATCTGGTAACTGGTAAACTTAGGCTTTGCTCTTCTGTCGTCGATCGATATAAGTGTTGCTAGTTGATTCTGGCCTTGGTACACTGGTACCAGTGATGTGAGGTCAGGCCAACTTTGGGTGTTGCTGGGTGGCAGTTTCTGGAATGTGGTCTGGGTCTGGGATTTGGCTTGCTAGTACGATTGAACTTGGACATGTTTGTTGTTGCCTATTTTTCTATACTATCTGGGTACCCCTAACTCGATTGCCCCTCTGTTCTGATACTGCCTTGGTTGATGCCTTCCATTCTGTCGTGTCCTTCTATAACTCGATTTATTTTTCTGATTTGCCTTCCTGATTATTGCTTGCCTTGTGTCCTGCTCTGTCGAAAAATCTCAGTTGGCTTGAACCCCAAAGTGATGACTGTTGGATTGTTCTAGAATAATTAGGGGTTGATTTTTGGGCTTAAGGAAATAAATGAAATGGATAGAGAATTAGGCCCAGAACTTAAAAAGGCTAGATTCAAATGAAAAAAAAAATCTGTTGGGCCAATAATTAGACTCATAGTTAACTTAATTAAAATTTAATTAGGATTAGTAGAAGAAATCAAGGCCCAACAAATTAAAAGTTTCTAGATAATTATAAGTGCTTAACTAAAGAATGTGATAATTAATTGGAAGCCGCCCCGAAAGGTTAGGCGGTATCCATGGACTAATACGTAAACTTAAAGACTCGGGAAATGATTATATTCCCTGACTGCCCCCGATTCGGGATATCGGTGCATTGGCACCAACGATTTATTAGTCAGCGTATGATCCCGAACATTAAAACACCAACACATTAATAATATAATAACTTTTTCTTTATTTTGTTTTTGCTTTATTCATTTTTCGTTATTTTATTTTATTTATTTATTTTATTTTATTTTTATTCTTTTTATTTTACTTTTATTTAAAAAAAAAACTATTTTTCTAACTTATAAAAATCTAATAATCACACTTATATATAATAAAGTAAACTACATGATTTAAAAACATAACAAAAATAATAATTAGAATATAATTAATATATATTAATCAATTTTCTCTATTTTTAAAATAAATAAAAGAATAATAAAACAAAATATTATATATATAATCTAGATAAATAAATTTCTCTATTTAATAATAGAATAATATTAATAAATATATAAATAGATAATTATATGTTAATCAATCTCTCTATTGTAAAAAGATAAATAAGAGAATTTTAGAATATATTATTAGATATATTATATATTATATATTAATCAATTTCTCTATTTTAAATTAAATGATTGGATAATTAAATCCGTAAACTCGAGATTTAAAATAAAGAATGAACGTATAAACGCGATCAAGAACGATAAACACAACTTAACGGATCGATATGCGAGAAACTAAAATTTCCGACACCGTCTATATGCAGCAGAAATGCTGCCGAAATTTTTAAGAAAAGACGATAAAATCCGGACAAACATTTAAATAAAGTATCCATCTAATTCAATTATTAATTAGTAAATCAAGTTAAAACTAATAAGCATCTAATTTAAATTAAATAGGTGATATAGTCGACTCGGATCCACTCGCGGAGTACGAGGTCACTCCCGACCAGACGTACACGGACACCGACCCCAAGGCCGGTGTTCTACCTCCGGAGTAGAGCGACTCTGTGATCCTCACCAGCACTCCCAGGTACGGTTTCTTGGGATTTGAATTTTCTTTCTTCAGAATTAGGAACCCAAACCGAAAAATATTAAATCTAAATTGCGGTGTTTTGACCCAACATGATTAGAGACTTAATCTGACCTGTCATATGCATCCGGTAAATTGACCAGTATATTCGAGACATACCCGCATTCGCATGTCATAGCATGTCATATTGCACGTAGATAGGGTAGGAGTAGGATTCGGGAATATAGTCCCGAGATAGGATTAGATAGAATTAAATAATCCAAGTTGTAGATTATAAATATTAGGAAAATATTATTACTATCACTAATTATTAATTAAGTCAGATAGTTAATCATGCATTAAATGCATGGGAGTGCTGAGAGGCGGACCGGATAATTCTCAGTCTGAGTTGCCCTGCATAACCAGACCGTTGTGGTTACGTATAGTGACCCATAGGCCGTGGGACCCACCTAGGTCTCAGTATATGTATCTTGCGCATCTTTGCCTGTCGGGTTATCCACCGATCCCATCATTTGGCGGGTTCGGCTGTGTCAGAGTGTTTTCTTTGATCAATATTATATTTATATTATTCTTGATATGATTACATTTTTAATCCAAATTTGAGCGATTAGGATACAATGTACTTCAGTGTTTAGTGTGGGCGGCCATATCCGAGACTGGAATCTATTTCGTGATACTATATTATTATATTTATCCGGCTTATTTAGGATCCTAATACTGTCCGAAGGGCTTTCTCTTTTGGCCCGTAGTTGGTACAGAGAAAGTCGGGATGCGGTCCTTTGACCTTAGTGGGTACAGTGTAGGCTCCCATTTGTTTATATTTCGTTTTGACACTTTTACGGGATGCGGTCCTCTGACCCTTGGTTGGTACAGTGTAGGCTCCCATTTGTTTCCGATTTGTTAATTCACGGGTAGTTATCTCCTTTTTACGATATGGCAACTGAAGACATACTATATCCGTTTGCTTCTATTTTTGTAAGGTAAATTACCAGATTCAGCAGACCAGAGTACGTGCTTTATAGCCGTTCACTCTCCTAGGGCGTTATCGCCTCGGGAGCCCGAATTGTCGTTCCCTCACATGAGCCATCAAAAGGTAACGATTCTCGTTATTTGTTTATTTTCATTGATGATTTTTTTAGAAAGGTTTGAGTTTATTTTTGAAAGAGAAAAGTGAGGTTTTTAAGGTGTTTAAAGAGTGGAAGACTCTTTTGTAGAACTAAACCAGAAAGAAAATTAAGAGGTTGAGAATCGATAATGGTCTTGAATTTTGTAACCATCAATTTGATAAATTATGCAAGGCTGAAGGAATTGTTAGACATAAAACGATGGTGAATACTCCATAATAAAATAGAGTTGCGGAAAGAATGAATATGACACTACTTGAAAGAGCCCGTTGTATGCTTTTCAATGCGGGTTTGGATAAGGAGTTTTGAGCGGAAATCGTGAGTACGACTTGCTACTTGGTGAATAGATCTTCTTTTATTGAGTGCAAGACACCTGAAGAGATATGGTCAGGTAAGCCGATTGATTACTCAAACTTGAAGGTGTTCGGTTGTCCCGCTTATTTTTATGTGAATGAAGGAAAGTTAGAGCCAAGGGCTAAGAAATATATTTTTGTTGGATATCCCATGAATGTTAAGGGATATAAATTATGGTGTCCTAATTTATTAAAATTTCTCATTTCAAGAGATGTTACTTTTGATGAGTCGGCTATGTTAAAGGTACATAGTGATACATCCGAGCCGATAATTAAGGAGAATGAGAAAATTGAGAACAAGGTGGAGCTTGATTTATTAGTCCAACAAAATGATGAATAAGAGCCTATGTCACATGATGGTACTCATTTGGAGGAAGAACAATAAGTTATGGAGCAACCATATTCATTGGTAAGGGATTGAAAAAGATGAAAAATTAGACAACCTGCAAGGTATGCTGATTTTGCATATTGTTTGGCTATTGTTGAAGAGATGGAGTTTAGTGAGCTGTCATCCTACAAGGAAATGATTTCATCTAAAGATGTGGCGGATTGAGTTGTTGCCATGAATGAGGAGGTTTACTCTTTGGAAAGAAATCAAACTTGAACACTTGTGAAACCATCTAATGATAAAAAAATTAGTGGATACAAGTGAGTGTTCAAGAGGAAAGTAGATGGCTCAAATTCGGAAGCATTCCGATACAAGGCAAGACTTGTGGCTAAGGGTTATAGCCAAGTGTAAAGTATGGACTTAAATGATGTGTTCTCACTCATTGTCAAGCATACCTCCATTCAGATTTTGCTCTCCTTGGTTGCAATGAAGGATTTGAAATTGGAGCAATTAGATGTTAAAACTGCCTTCTTGCATGGTGATTTGAAGGAGCAAATTTGCATGAAGCAACTTGAGGGTTTTGAAATTACGGGAAAGAAGGACATGTGTGTTTGTTGAAGAAGTTCCTTTATGACCTTAAGTTAGGTTGCCCGGATTTGGTCAAATATCATCGCACTCCGTATCGGATACGTTCCGATACAAATTCGTATGCGATTTACGTGTGATACGCACCGGATACTCCAGCTGGCGTATCGAGATATATCAACACGTTTGACTGGTGGATTCGGTCAAGGATACGCATGGGATTCGCGCCCATACTTTCGGATACGACTGAAATTTGCTCTGATATGTTTCACATCTGTTTCAGCGCATTTCGGATCTACTCCAATGCATTTTAGGTAGCACAATAGCGCACACTATGCCATGAAACATCCTACAATATCTCTATGTCATAAAAAATCCCACAATATCTCTCCCCAAAATTATGAGAATTGAAAACAATACGCGGGAGGCGAACCTGGTTCTGTACTGTACCATGCTACTGCTTTACCACTACAACACTTTCATTTTATGTGATGAAATGTTTTTCGTTTTATATATCAACTTTCAACATAACTTTTACTTTTAAATTTTCATTATACTATTTTTATTTTTATATATAAATTTATTTATAATTATTTTACTAGTTTTTAATATATAATATGACTTTTATATTTTAATATTTTTTATATACTCCATCGTATCTTAGATTTTTGAAAAATGTCGTATCGCCGCACTTGCACCATATTAGATACGATACTCGCACCCGCACCCATACAACATAGGCCTTAAGCAATCACCTCGGCAATGGTATAAAAAAAATGACTCCTTTATGGTAAGTCTAAATTTCTCTCGTTCTAATTATGATAGTTATGTTTATCTTAAAAATTAGATGGTGGTGATTATATCTATTTGTTGCTTTATGTGGATGATATATTAATTGCGACCTCCAACATGAGAGAAATTAAGAAGTTGAAAGAGCAACTTGGTATGGCTTTTGAGATGAAAGATTTAGGGGCCGCGAAGAAAATTCTTGGAATGGAGATTACAAGAGACCGGTCCAATCGGAAGCTCTTTCTCTCATTAAAGGAGTTCGCCGGAAAGGTTATTCGTCGGTTTGGCATGGAGAAAATAAAGGTTGTTTCAACTCCTCTTGCGACACATTTCAAGCTTTCGGCCGCTTTGAGTCCAAAATTCGATGGTGAAAGAAGCTGTATGGAGAAGGTTTCATATTTTAGTGCGGTTGGAAGTCTCATGTACTTAATGGTGTGTACCCGACCCGACATTGCTCAAGTTGTTAGTGTGATAAATAAATATCTCTTTTGTGCCGGAAAGGGCATTGGAAAGCGGTGTAATAATTTTTTCGCTATTTGAAAGGTACCATTGATGCATGTTTGGTATTTGAAAATGGAGATGGTGCACTAACGGGTTATGTTGATTCAGCTTTTGGAGGTGATCTTGATAAGATGAGGTCTTTGACGGGGTACGTCTTTACCCTTGGTGAATGTGCAATTAGTTGGAAGTATCAACTTCAACCAATCGTTGCACTCTCAAGTACCGAAGCTGAATACATGACAATTACGGAGGCAATTAAAGAGGTTATTTGGCTCAAGACATTTGTTGGTGAGTTGTGTTCTTTTGTTGCTCATATTGTGGTGTTTTGTGACAATCAAAGTGCGGTTCATTTAACAAAAACCATATGCATCATAAGATGACCAAACATATTGATATCCGTTACCACTTTGTGCGAGATGTTGTCTCGAAAGATAAGGTTTTTGTGAAGAAGATTGATACGGAGAAGAACCCGACAAACATGCTCACGAAGCCTCTTTCAATTACAAAGTTCAAGTTTTACAAAAATTCGGTGGTGGTTTGTTGCTAGCTTTATGCTAGTTTGTTTCTACTTTATTTACTTTTGGTTCTAGTCTTATGTTAGTTTGATGCTAGTTTTTGCTAGTTATATATTTGTGTTAGTTTATGTTTATAATTAGTTTGATTTGGGCGCAATTTGTCTCAAGGTGGAGATTGCTATATTGTGACCCAAATTGCTTTTGGGTTCAATGGATCACGTTTTGTATCTAATATGTAATAGACTCTAAGAGAAAAACAATAAAACATAAATTCATTATCTTCCTCACCGTCTCTCTCACTCTCTGGCTCTTGCTCTTTCCATTCATTTCATCTCAAACCCTAAAAAATATAACAACAATCATGATCTTATTTGAGCACTTGATTGTTCTCTTTGTGGCGCTCATTGTCCTATTTATTTCAGTTCACGCTAACACCTTGTTAGCATCTTTTCTTAAATGTCATGAGAAAATGACATCCCGTCCATACCAAATAAATCTAATAATTAAAAACCAATTGGCAACGATGATATATCGTAATGTTTTAACTCCCAAAGGTTCTTCTCATTTTCATTTTTTTCAGCAAAGCATCCCTTATTTTCAGATATGTAAATTCATTTTTTTTTCTCAAAAAAGTGTTTTAATTTACTTATCATTTTTTTATGTATAGGGTCAATTAGAATAGAAATGTTTGATTACTGGGTATCACTGTAACAATGTCATCCAGCTCCTCCCTACTTCTGTTAAACTCTTTTGAATTTGATTAATGAAAATGCATACCAGGCCTTTCGCCTGCTAGTTTGTTGAGTATTAAATGGGTGCACAGCCTGAAATTTACTTATCATTTTTTCTGGATTCTAGTTTGTTGAGTATTAAATGGGTGCACAGCCTGAAATCTCAGAAGGCTAGAACAGATAAGAGGAGCCGCTGTCTCTTACTGTTTAAGTCAGCGTCAAGTTTCCTTCAGCAGACATTAGAAATATTTAATGTTTTAAAGCACGTCATTCCATGTTTTGTGGGCATGAGCTCTTTCAAATTTCAAACTTTACAACTCCAACATGTTGCTTGTCTTCAGTTAATGATATCATACTAAACTATGCATGAGACAAGGGGATGGATGCAAATTGGAAGCATCACAACCTTACTAGAAATTAACAAAGAAAGCAAGTGCCAGAAAATTGGAAGTTGCAATAGTTATTACCATGTTTATTGCACCAAAGTATTGCTCTCTGATACATTGTCCTGATCATTAATTTCTCCGCCTCATCCTTTCTAAGAAACATCAGATGCTAACTTGTTTAGTTTCCTTATTTTAGATTTAAAACCATTAATAAAGAAACATGTAAGGATCTGTTTATGTGCGCATGAGGGTGTGTGAGAGAAGATTTGTTTTGAATAGAGGGGAAAGCCTCAATGCGAGATGAAGACAAAGGTGGGCCTAGTACTAACCCCAATGTCTCACTTGAATTAAATATGTGAGCTTTCTTTCATCTTGGATGCCTATCTCAGTATCAGCTATATATTTAATATTATCTATAACTTAATATAGTTTCTCCTATTTCTCATTGATGGGTCCCAATCCTTGCTTTAAAGCATGCGATTCTCTCCTTCCCATTCTTCTTCCGAAGGTACCGTAGAATGGTGCTGATACAGTACCTCAAACACCGTCCCCTCACTGCACACGGGTCCCACGCGTTAAAAAAGGTCCCATTTGTCGATGAAGCTGGAGTATGTGTGGGACACAATATTTGAGACATTATATTTAATTATTTATCCTTGAATTATATACGCACCAAACAAGACAAAGGATAGATAAATAGAGTTCGTGAGGACAGAGTTGGAGCATACCAGCCAAAGGCAATGGCAAAAACCACCATATCATCAACTTATGAAGATGTGAAAGAAGAAGAATATATAGATATGGACATCACCTCAGCCACTTTCATCTACTACAAGAGATCATCACCACCACGTAACACAAGAGAATTTGAGTTTCACAACTCAACTCCTCTTGAGAAAGAACCGATTGCCTCACCGGCCGATGAATTATTCTACAAAGGAAAACTTCTCCCTCTTCACCTCCCCCCTCGCATTCAAATGGTAGAAAAGCTCCTTCAAACCCCAAAAATCTCCTCTCATTTAAACCCTAGTCTCTTGTGTAATACAACTAACACAACCCCATTTGAGTCATGTACTGCTTCTCCCGCCACCTCATGTTATGTTAGCGGTGAACTAAGCACTGAAGATTACTTCTATGATTGTTCCATTGGTATGGCCGGTAACGAAGCCGGTACAAAGAAGTCTTGGTCCAAGAAACTTAAATCTATTACGCAACTCAACTTGGGTAACAAGCTTAAAGCTCCAAAAGCTTACCTGAAATCCATTTTTACCAATGGCAATACTAAGTCAGCAGTTTCAGATGATAAGTATACCAGTTCAAAGCACAAAGAGTACTCAAATGGGTATTTAAAGCCATGGAAAAAGAACCCCTTTGGCCAAATTAGAAGAGAAAGGTGCATTGCTTCTAGTACAAATTGCGATGATCCTACAAAACAAATTGTTCTTGGAGATGAAGAAAGAGGCCATAGAAGGTCATTCTCTAGTGCAATCATCAGAAATTCCTTGAACAAATCCTCTTTTTCCTCTGTTTCTTCATCTTGTTCTAGCTCAAATTGTTCTTCCTTTTCATGTGCAAGCTCTAATGGGTCGGGTCCAGCGGGTACTGAACCGGTGCTGAGGCGCAGCAGTAGTGCAAATTCTGAGATGGAAAATCCAATCCAGGTCGCCATAGCATATTGTAAGAAGTCTCAGCAGTTGGCCTCTGTTAGGAAGAGTATGAGTGATGCAGGGTTCTGTTTTGTAACTGGCACGAAGATTGCAGCCGATTGCAGAGAATTAGAAGAGGAAGATCTATGTATGGTGTGAAACTTACATTTGTAAACTTTGTCATTTTAAAATACAAAGTAAATCAATCTTTACGCCTTCTTTTGTTGTCTGAATTAATATGCGAGAACTGCTGTTGTTGTTTGTTATATGGGTTCCAGGAATATGTTTTTATTTTTTAATTTTTTTTTTTGGGGGTGTCGTTCTTGCTGAAAGGCTTCTATACGAGTAATTCAGCATTGCTGGTGCTAATGCATCTTGTTAGGTGTGATTTAGTTGAAAATAGTTGCAAATTTTCAGTTAATTCATATCATGTCTATGTTAAATTGAAATAGAAATTAATGCCTGTACTGTAACTTCTTTCTAGTTCAGTCACAAAAAATATTTAGTTGAGAAAAGACTTGTAATTTGACTCTAAGTTTAGAATAATAATTGATATGAAACATTCAAATATCACACATACTCCTAATAATTGAGAAAATATCTGACATAACCCATGAAAAACATAGTACTATATGTAAATTTTGACAAAACCAAGTCAAATCCAAATATCGCACGGACTCTCTATTGTGAGAAAGAGGGATGATGATACAGTGCTTCTCTACTCACCCTGTCACCCCCCTATTTCCCCTGCAACACTGACAAACGGGTCTCACGCGCATGTGGTTTTTAGGAGGTTTCATTTTTTAATAAAGTGGAGAGAAAAAAGCAAGTACAAGGGCATCATATATATTTTCTGTGAGAAATGCCAAGTGTTCCTCATTTATTGAAAAATAAACAATTAACAATTAACTAGTGAGGATGAATTTTGGTATGTTTTGCTATTACAATGGACGGAGGTGTTTGAATTTCTTTAAAACTTTCAAGAATTTTATTTAAGTTTATATTATGTGACTTTTACATTCAAAATTATTGTTAGATTGTATTAATTGGCTACGTTTTTCTGAAGTAGTAGGCTAGAACGATCCAAAATGATTACATCAATTAAGAAATTAAAGCAGAGTTATTAACAGGGGTGATAAACAAGTAGTAAAGGAACAAAGGAAAAGTGATGTTATATTCTTGCTTGAAATGAAAATAAAGTAGGAGAAACAAAAGCCAAGGACTATGCCAGCAGATTTTTTTATTTTAGTAAATGAAAAAAATAGGGAACTGATAAGGTTGTGTTTTTTAGCCTAACTGATCTGGACTGAGTTTTAAACTTGGTCCCAATTTTTTTTTACGTTTCTATGCATTTGAAAATTACAGAAAGTTGGGACCGAGTTTAAAATTAGATCTAGACATCTGGGATCGAGTTTTAAACTCAATCTCAGCTTCCTTGCTATTATATAACACACCCAACACATTACTCCTTCATCTTCCTTTAGCCAATCATTTCTTCAAAATCACCATTGTTACTGTTGCAAGAGCTTCCAACTGTAAATTTATTTTTCGACAGATCTAGAGCCGATTCATATTCATCACTTTCGTCTCATTAACATTGTAAGTTTTTTTTCTATTTGGACTATTATTTTTTATTATAAAATTAAAATATACTAATAGTAGTGTTTATTATTCATATTGTAGAGACGAAAATATTGCTGATCAATGTGTATCACGGAGGTCAAATCCTGAACACTTCAACTAACATGGGTTACGACATTCGTGACTTGACTGGTTTGGAGCTTCTCCCTAACCAATTCAACATCAGCATTAGTGCATGGATCAACACTGCACTAGCAGGTTCGGGTGATTTTTTTATAGCTTATTTGAGGTTATTTATGATGAATTTTGGGGAATGATTAAAACAATAGCTCCGTACCAATTACCCGAGTATAAAACACTGAAGATAGTAGTTGAATCTGAATCAATATCCAATTATGATAACTATGATCCGACTAGTATTTAAAAGTAGTAACTCCAATCATGACTGAGGAAAGTACCCACTCTTGAGCTTGAGAGTGGTGACCATCCCGTGTTTTGATACAAAATATGGATGTGGATGAGGATGATGAAGAGAAAGAAAATGACACCTGGATGTCGAGGAGGATGACATCCATGATGCAATATATATAAATATGGATAAAATTGAAGATGCGATAGATGTCGAAGAAATAGTAAAAAAATGATAAATATCTGTTACTTTCATCAATCGGGGAATAAAACACCCGTATGCATAATTTGCTGATAATATGCCAATGTCGTATGCATACGACCTTTATTTTAGCAAATCACATAGAATTGATGAATAATTTGGTGTCGGCCAGCAATTCAAGACAAAATCAGAGTTGAAATTGAAATCACTAATTTTCATGTTCAACGGAATATAGAATTAGAGATAACAAATAACAATAAATCAAAGTTAGTGATGAAATATAAAGATTATAACTATCAATAAAGAATGTATGCCACACCCAATATAACAGGTATTTGGGAGATCAAAAGAAATCTGCTCGAGCACTCTTATTTTGGCAATGCTACTAGGACGGACCACAGTCAGATAATTTCTAGAATGATAGTAGATATTGTTAAAAATCGGTTGAGAGAGAACTTAGAAATGACAGTTAAAGAAGTAAGGAGTTTGGTTAAATAAAAGTTTCCCACAGTACAACTCGAGTTATAATAAATTATGAAAAGGAAGGGAAATGATAATTACATACATTTTTGGTAGTTGGGAGGGGTCATACGAGATGCTTTCGTCTCTGCTAGCAGCCATACAAAATTCCACATATGGCATAAAATACATCATAGAGACATCGTCCTCGATAAAGTTTGATGTTGAAAATTTTCATCGTCTTGCATGAGCATTTGGTTTGTGCATTGCAGTATAACCTTACTTACGGCTAGTTTTAACTATCGATGTTGTATTTTTATCGGGTCAGTATATCGGTAAACTATTTATGACATGTGGTTATGATGCGGAGCAACAACTATTACTACTTATATTTATTGTTGTAGCAGGCGAGGAAAGTGTGGTAAACTGGGGTTGGTTCATGCAGTGAATGCATAAAGAGATTGTCGGTCTAATAAAATTACCGTTATCTCAGATCAACATCTAAATATAAGGATAGTATTTGAGAGACCGGATTTTAGATGATAGAAATCAGCAAACGAGGTTGTTCACCATTATTGTACTCAAAATATTACACAAAATTTATATAAAGACTACCATATGAAAAGAATAATGTTCTTTTTCAAATAAACTGTAAGACATAAGAAATCATGGAGGTGCGAGAAATATAAAAAAATTTAATAATATTAGACCGGCATCCTATAAATTCATCAAAAAATCAAGAATCATGTAAGAAAATCTCCTAACATAACAAGTATCCAACAAAAGGACACGAAATTATAGAAATCGTAATAATCAACCCGCCGCAATTGATGAAGTGACAGTCGAGGAATTTCATTACGAGAAGTTAACTGCAGAGCAAGTGACTACATTGTATCGAGAAATATGGGCACAATATCTAGATGAGGGTCTCAATCGGTGGGGAATAATGACAAGTAATGATTCAGAATCACTGAACAACGTGTTCAGGATCATTAGACAACTTCTGGTATGTGCTATCGTCGAGAACACACGACACAAATATGTTAAGTGGTTCTATAAGCGTCGAAGAAGTTGCAGCGGCTTGAGAAGCCGAATGTCTGATGTTCTCCCAAAAGGTCACTGAACCGATAAAACATCGCGGTGATAAGAGGAGAACTTACGATGTCATACACCAATCAACAACTACGATGTTTATAATAAAATGGACTTATCGAGACGATAATATTCTATACTTATATAATTTTTATTTAACTTTAAAATTTAAATAATAATTTATAATTTCTATTTGAAATAATAGGGACAAATAGATGAAATGAAATATGAGGTTGAATTAGCGATGACGGAATTGGTAATTGTTGATGTCATAAATCATAATTGATCGACATCTCATGCGACCACTTGCTTGTTGTTTGTTCATTCAGAATCTGAATTACACTCGGTACATTAGTCCATATTATATCATCCATTACTACATCAACACATGGTTTGGACACTGACGTAGTTATGATAATAAATGAGATTGACCAATGTACAACGGTCCGATCATTAGACCAGATCCAGCAAAAATCAACATCGAGCTCGTTCCAGTAGAGCATGATTTAGATTAGTAGCGTGTTTATATTTTATTATTATATTTATCAGAACAATTAAATTTTAGTTGTTATTATAATATTTTAATTTGTTTGACACTATTTTAGAACAATGTATTAATCGTGCTTATATTTCAAACTATTTTAGAACAATTTTATTTTAATTTTTATTGTAATATTTTATCGTATTTTGTTTTTAATATAACACATAAATATTAAAAAAAACTAGGACCGACGTATCTAAAACTGAGTTTGAAACTAGGGCCAGACCAACAAGACTTAAAAATGGGAGTGCATATACTAGTGGGCAGTCACTTCAGAGACAAAAATAGACAAAAAATATACATTAGAGTATTCAAAATACTGTAGCGGCAATATATATGACTGATTATTCATGGGGTATTATTGTGGGGCGGGTACTCCACGCTGGGAGTACTTCAGAGGATCTCGATTCTAAAATTGGTTCAATCTTATCAGTTTTCTATTTTTTCTTTTCTATTTACTAAAATATTAAAAAAATTCTGCTATGCCAGATAGCAGCGATCCCCAGAACCCGGCGAGGTTGGTAAATTTAGTCAGTGCATTGGCCGATTTAACTGACTATTATTTGACTAATGCCAAAGCAAAATTATGTTCAAGGATCAGTAGCCAACTAAGAGGAGGCAATTATTTCAATAGTAGTTGAGAATTCAAGAAATAACACTCTCAAAGTCAGATGGAAGAAAATATATGCTAATACAGGTATACCAGCATCTTGACTATCTAAAAGATGATATGTTGGATGTTACATGCCAATCTAAATAACCAAATTTAATATCAGAAATTTAAAAAGAAATTAATGCCAATCTAACTCCGGCCTACCTCCTCTGAAAATAACAGCCTAAAGGTGTAAGAGTTTCAGCAGTAAACTGAATCTTTAAGAGTTTTGCAAACCAGAAAAGAAAATGATAACTACCATCAATTAATTAGTTTGTTTCAAATATTATTGAATAGGAAATTATTTTTTTTCTGGGAATGTAGACTTTGCCTACTTAATTTATTATTCTTTAGGAAACATAAAATACGTAGTTAATAAAGAGGTTTATTTTTATCTCATATATATATATATATATCTAGAGTGGAGATAGCGTGAGCTTAAGCTCACGGAGGCCTTCCGTGAGCTTAACTCAAAAAACATATTAAATCATCTCGAAATTTTAATTTATCATTCTCATTAAATTCTTTATATGAAAATCTCATGAGATGCTAAAATTTGGAGCGTTTTGAGCTTTTTAAGTCGCCGTTTTTAATTTTTGAAAATGATGTTCAAGTATTGAATATATTATTATTATTTTTAGAGCTGATTTTTAAAAATTAAAAACGGTGACTTAAAAAGCTCAAAACGCTCCAAATTTTTGCATCCCATGAGATTTTCATATAAAGAATTTAATGAGAATGATTAATTAAAATTTTAAGATAATTTAATATGTTTTTTGAGTTAACCTCACGGAAGGCCTCCGTGAGCTTAAGCTCACGCTATCTCCACTCTATATATATATATATATATAGATAGAGTGGAGATACCGTGAGCTTAAGCTCACGGAGGCCTTCCGTGAGCTTAACTCAAAAAACATATTAAATCATCTCGAAATTTTAATTTATCATTCTCATTAAATTCTTTATATAAAAATCTTATGGGATGCAAAAATTTGGAGTGTTTTGAGTTTTTTAAGTCACCGTTTTTAATTTTTTAAAATGATGTTCAAGTATTGAATATATTATTATTATTTTTAGAGCTGATTTTTAAAAATTAAAAACCACAACTTAAAAAGCTCAAAACTCTCCAAATTTTTGCATCCCATGAGATTTTCATATAAAGAATTTAATGAGAATGATAAATTAAAATTTCGAAATAATTTGATATGTTTTTTGAGTTAAGCTCACGGTATCTCCACTCATATATATATATATATATATATATATAATTAGGCTACGGTGCTACGCGTAGCACGGATGACCCGTGTGCTACGGGCCGTTTCTCCGTATTCAAAGTTCAAATGGTTGATCCGACCGGTCAAAATATTTTTCATATGAAAATCTAGTTGAAAATCAAATTTTATATTTTTTAAGATAGCTAGAGAATCACTCATTTTGAATGGTTCATAATAATTAAATCAAGTGAATTTCTAACTATCTTAAAAAATAGTAATTTTTTTTAAAACATAAAATTTTGTCCCCAATTAGATTTTCATATGAAAAATATTTTGACCGGTCAGATCGACCATTTGAGCTTTGAAGAAAGAGAAATAATCCGTAGCACACAGACCATCCGTGCTACGCGTAGCACCGTAGGCTAACTCTCTCTCTCTCTATATATATTATTTTGTCTCAAAAAATGAAAAGGTTTATTGGCAGGCAGGATTGTATCAAAAGCTATAAAGCAACATAAATTTGAGAATTGAAAAATACTACAAGTGCAATCTAACATTGCACGCTTTTCATGAGCAAAACATGGAGAAAAAAAAATGCGAGATGCATGTAGATAGCATTTCATGTAACTAATATAAAGATTATCATCTTTTGGGACGTACAAGGCAAAAAGATTTAACCAATAGCATGCCTTGTGTTCACAGTGGATTCGTGGATATCTAATAGTCTAATTATATTAATTTCTCTGAAGGTGCATTAGAGGTGTCTTAACCATAATGGTGTACTTTTAACAAGATCACGGAAGTTTTAAATTAAATTAATTAGCTACCGAACAAACCAACTATAGAGAAATTAAAAAAAAAGAAATATTTCGTCCTTTTTTATGGGGCCAAAGACGTTTGCAATAACGAAGGCGCTCATAGAGCAACGTCCTGGTTATAACACGCTAATTAAGTATATATATAATTCAATTAACAATTAGCAATCTTTTAATTTTGTACGCATCATGCATGTATATGTCAAGAATGGTTCAGTAATGAAATATAAAATAAAAATTTATGTTGACAATGAAGCCCACCTTGTCAGCATTTAAGGGGTTAAATTTTATCATATATATTTTTTATTTCGTACGGTATATTAGTCCTACTAATTTATCAATTTTAATTATCTAACAACGTAAACTCATATCTCGACCCTCTTATATTAAAATTCAGACTCCACCAACATCTAAACCAATATCAAACAATTCCAAATCCCACGACCAGGCTAGATGGCCCCACCCGATATCTTGGCTTTAAACTAAAGCGCAATACTCCAATAAAGAAAAGGTTCAAATAAAGACAAATAAACCTTAAACTATGTAAGCATGTCACTAAAAGGATTGACAAGGGGAAACAGAGATACCCCCTACACCAAAATGCTGTTTTGCACTTGAAGGTCCCACAGGGCATGAAACATGGCCAACTTTATACCATTCCTGCACATCTGGCATCCATATATGATATATAGTTAAGTATAACATATCAGATAATATATACATATACTGCGCTCGTTGGTTTTATGTACTGGAAAACATTCCTTGAGTTTATGTCATGTAATATGAGGTGAATCTCTGTTTTACAATTACTCCGGAAATGAAGGATCATGTGTTGATCAGTTATCACGCATTCACAATACACCAATTAGCGTGCAAAGTTAGTGTACGGATAAATAGGGTAATTTTTTGAGAGCTCACTCAGTTTTATATGAAATTCATATTTGATGAGTGAATTTTAAATTATTCATTTTTAGTCACTAAATTTCAATATATATTCAATTTTAATCATTTTGTTATATTTTTCATCAAACATCTAATGATACTGACATCATATCTTCTGTGGATTCTATATAGTTAGACTATAATAAAAGTTTAATATTCAAATCGGATATATAAAATTATATTTCTAGTGATAAGAAATAAATTTCATTCTCTTTTCTTATCTCATTTAGTCATTTATGAGCATTATTTATCTGTATTGACAATATTACATAACCTATGTAGAATGTGACTTATGATATTGTTAGAATTTTAATTAAAAAATAAACAGTGACCAATATTGGATATGAATTGAAATTCATTGATTAAAATGAATAATTTAAAATTCAGTGACTAAATAAAGATTTCATATGAAATTGAGTGATCTCTTAATAAATGAACTCACATTTGCTGTTTCGAGATAACAGGACTCTGTTATCTCGATCGGAACCGTCAGATAAAAAATCAATGATTTAAATTGATTATTTTTTCTTTCTTCACTCTCTCTCTCTTCGGGATGTATCTGATTCATCGATTTTCGATGTAACTATTATTATGATCGGAATAACATAATTCTGTTATCCGGAAAAAAAATAACAGCAAATTCGGACTCCCAGTAAATTTACCCTATCCCAATAAATTAAGTTAAAATTCTATATGAAACCTTGTCAGGCATGAACGGTACATTTGACATGTAGCAAAAAGCGTTCCGAGACAAAATTTGATGTTTGTTATACGGAATGAGATCCCCAAAATTAATATCTCCTAAGTTTCGTGCTATTTTGTAAATATTTACGTAAAATTTCGAATTCAAATCCTCTTCCACTATACGATACACAATATAATTCGTTAGATCACTTTACAATTTATGTCAACACAAAATCAAGACAAGATTTAACGTTCTATATGTCACACTGCATATTCCACACAACAAAGAATAAGAATTCCAAAAATCCTTGTAACACCCCTAGCCCCTGAAAAAAATGTAGAAGAAAATAAAATAAAGAGAATAACAGATGCCTACAGAAAATTGCTCTGTCACTGTTGGGTACGTCACTTGCCACCATCCTTGTCCAGTTGTCTTTTTACATGAACTTTTGTACTTAGAACATTGTAATCTTTCAAATTTAGAGATATTAATTGTAAAGTATTGTTTGCATGCTAGTTTTCTGCATGCATCTACCACACTTTATGCAATATATACAACGCCAGAAGTTAATGCTACCTTCACTATATTCTATGAGCGGCTATAATTTTAAGAGTATTGGGGATATGATCGGAGCCAACTTTGATATAAGTGGGTAATTTTTTTTTTGAGGAGGTTAAAATTTGAAAATTTTCTTTAATATAAGCATATATTTTTCTTTGAAAATACTAAAGATATTTTTTTAGAAAAATTGCCGAGGGTCAACTGCCCCATGCCATTACACTGGCTCCACCTCCCGATTGGGAATTAATTCATAACTATTTATTTTGGTAATCTTCACGATTATTTTAAATAAATTCATAAATTTTTTTTTTTTTTTTTTTTACAGAAAGTGGTTATACCACCAGTTTCATTAAGAAATAAAAGAGTTTGATTGATATCATAGCCCGGTATCTAAGCATTGATGGTAATAAAAGCCTAAAAATTCAACAAACAATTATCATATTACTGGAACTACTAAATCTTATGCTAATCTGCTCAACAAAATATTTCAACCATAAACCTAAACATCAGATATCATATCAAACAACTAAAACTAGTTAAGAAGTAAAACTATCATAACAAGCTGACTTACAATATAAGTATTTAGCTACCACAAAATTACTATTTAAAACTTGTTAATCTTCTAGTTTGTCCAAGTCTGCAAAGGCGCCTAATAGCTAATTGTTCAATTCCAACTGAAACAAACATAATCCAACCATACAAAACAAAACAACATAGCATGCTTACTAAAGATATACTAATTAACTTTTCAATCATCATTATTCATTATTAAATCTCTTCCAAACTAATCCTCTTCCTTTGAAAGCTTTAATCCTAAAGTGATTTCTCTGATCTGCACTGGTAATGTGTTGATATTAGATGGTAAAATGTTGTGTAAAGCATTGATTTATTTCAAGTTTCATTCAATTTGATTGTTATTTAATATTTCAACAAAGACCATCAAAATTATATGTAATTATAACGATTTAAATTTAATAATTTTTAATAAAATATCCAAAGATACTTAAATTTTGAACACTCAAATTGGAGGTACGGAGGGACCAAGTATTTATTTGAGCCGACAAATGTAAGGGTAATTAGATAAAGGCTTTTTAAGAGAGTGAAATTTCGCGGTGCTCTGTTTTGTGTGTCCATAATGTGAAAGAATTGAGAAATCGGACCCAATATTTTCTTCTTTTATTCACTTCCTCTTTTTTCATATTGCACTTTGTAGGCCCGTAGGCGCCATTTCATTTTTTTCTGTTTTTCAGGTTGACAATAATTTTACTCCAGATCTCGGCCCGACCCAATATATATAGCATGCTAACATAAAATTAAAATGGAACATTTTATTTGAACGACGGATCTTTTGTTGTAATTGTGAGTCTAATTTTCTTATATACAAATTCAACCGATATGAAGAAATTGAACATGTTTATCATCAAATCTCTGATTATGCGCTTTCGCAAAGCAGGTAACTGACGAAAAATGCTCAATAAAACTACATGTAACTTTACATGATTGGCATCAAGAAATTATAATAATCTGCTCCTTAAATTGCATATATAGCTTTCATCTCAGACTCGGACAAGTCAGAATTGTAGTACCACGAGCTCGAACCACTGCGCTTAGAAATCTTCTCTTTCTTCCTTAATTTTCTCATCCGTTTCGACTTCACCACATAATAAGTCATTGTACCAAGAACACCGATCATTGTCACACCGCCAATAAGTGTGACTAGTATTGCTGCCCATTGAGATTTCTTTCCCAAAACAATGTATGTGGAAGCAAGAAACGATGCCGTGGTACAGACTGATGCTAACCACATTAACTTATTGATCACCTCGGTTACCCGTCTTTCTGCCTTGGTCTCGCCTCTCACGAGGGTTATTTGCACGACCACCACTGCTAGAGAAGTAAATAGTGCTATTGCATTAAATATGTAAAATACTTTAAATGAGGTGGCCATGTACATTACTGCTAGTCCGTCATTTTGGTTACCCCCGGGAACAGTGAAAATTGCAGCAAATGCAACAGTGGCAAATAGCACAGCAACGACTGTAACAGAGTTGGTCGCATTATGGATGCCTTCACGATGCAGTTTTCGGAGTTCCTTAGCAATTCCATGCACATTCTTGTTGGTTTTCCGTGTTTGCTCCAATTGTGTATGCATGTCATTCTTGATCTCGGTGACAGTTTTTCGCAGCTCATCTCGGGGTTGGTTAAGTTCCTTTGCTCTAAGTGCGCCATATCGGGATAAACATTCCTTTATTTCTGATGATTCTTCAGAAAGAGGTAAGGATTCAGCAATATCATATGCAGTCTTGTGATCACGATTTAGCGCATTCACATGTGTGTCAGGTAGTAGTAGGAGAACATTTACAATCTGCATGATGTTAATTCGATATGATGTCTCATTTTCTGCAAAATTTTACTTTGGAAATGTACATAATTGTTTTAAGCTATTAGAAATAAGTTAATTCTGCTTAACAAACTTTGTGCAGGTCTTTTGTTGGGTCAAAGGGCATATTAGATCGGAATACTTTTTGATTAAGGAGAACAAAACCAACCCATAAGTCACCCAAAATTTATATTTTATTTTTCTTTGTTTTCTTTTTTACTACATTGTGATTTTGTGTGTCATTTTTTTTCTTTTTCAACTAGCCCGTGTTTGTTGATTCCTGCAATACATATCATACATGGGATATAGCATGGATAACAAAACAAGTTAAGAACAATTACCTCAGCTCGCTTCTTCCTCGTTGCGACATGCAATGCTGTGTTGCCATTCTTATCAGGCAACATGACAATTGCAGGATCAACATCCACTAGCACCTTGACAGTGTTGCAATTCGTCCCTTTTACAGCCATGTGTAACGCAGTCTGACCCTTTTTATCAGTTCGCCTTGCTAGTTGTGGGTCTTTTCCGAGCAATATCTGTACCACATCTATGTGGCCTTGTCTAGCTGCAAAATGCAATGCATTTTTCTTGTTGTCCTTTGATATGTCAAACAGGCCTGAATTGTGCTCGAGTAGTAATTTCACTATCTCAGGATGGCCCCGCATCGATGCCGACATGAGTGGGGTTACCTTTGACGGGCCGATTGTTTTGCTCAGCGCAGCATCATATTTCAATAGTTCTTGTACAATGGCTGCATAAAATATAAACATTAATGAGGAAAATTCTCCTTTTCTAATAACTACATTGCTGAATAATTATGGATACATGGAGCTTGCCAAACGGCATAGCATGCATACCTCAATGTAAGTTATCAAATTAAAGGAGATATCAGTGTATAGAAGATATTAATGGAAATAGAATCCATGGTGTGAATCCAAAATAAATATGAACAACATAAAATGAGGAAAATTCTTTCACTATATATATGAATTGATTAGAAAAGCAACTTATGATATATTAGTAGACTAATCTATATACCCTCTGATAAATGATAATCTAAGATGACTTATCTGCAATTTGTCATAATTCTTTTCTAATTAACTACTGTCAAGATTAATTTATAGGTATACTTTTTTTCATTAGTTGAATTCATATCCAAAGGAAAAAAGAAATCTAACCTTGGCAACCTTCTCGAACTGCCACGTGAAACGCATCATACCCGCACTTGTTCTTCACCACTATACCATCTCTATCTAAATATCTCAACAATTCCACCACCACCTCTACAAATCCTTTCTCAGCAGCTACAATCAACGGTGTGTCTCCCACCTCATTCCTCTCACTTGCAACTAACAATTGAATCTCTGCGGCATCATCTTCTCTCTCAGCCTGATCCCTGATCCCCTCTAGAATCATCCTCACAGCCATAGCATCTCCTTGGCGTGCTGCAACATGGAGCTCAGTATCATTGTGGCGTCCCGTTACTTGGCGCACATACTTGCTCATGCTTCCTCTCCTGTCCATGGATTTACTGGAGCTGGACAGTACCAGTGGGGGTGGAGACGGAGCTGGGTCGGCTGGAGTTGGATTGGTTGGGATTGCTTCGATCTCCCCAGACATTTGTGGAATTGAGGTCTCTAATGGCGTGCTGGGTTTTGAGAGGGGAAGGCATAGATGATCAAAGAGGGATTTTATGCGGTGAGGTGGCGAGGGGAAAAGCGAAATTGAAGGAAAGAGGCAGGAAGGAGCGCATGAGAAAGAAAAATATGGCACGGCAGTTTGGATTTAGATATCCTGTGAATGCTTCTGTGAATACAATCGTGCAAAGATGTATAAAAAACATATACACAACCCGTTTCAGTCCTGAAAGCACACAAGAAGGAACTAGAAGAACAGAAAGTAGGGATTGGATATAGACGTGTCACGTATACTTGCATGCTTTGTTAGGAGCAGGAAGGAACGAATGAGGCCGCCGGTCCCACTTCGGGTGGTTCTCTCTAAATGTTGTCTTGGACCAAACCGACTCAATACTCAGGAATCGGGCCTTCACTCTTCCCTCTCCCCAGTACTGTGAGTGATAAATCCATCATTACTCATTAGTCGTTACAATTTACGAGTGAGGCATGAAAGAAGAACTCGTGTTATATATTTAGCCTGAGACGTGGGCACTTGGCAGACACTGCCGCAAGAGAAAAGAAAAGAAAGAGATATCGACCCCGCAAATAAGCGTATGATCTATAGCAATTGAACCAACTCTTTTGTTAGAGGCTTTCGTACCTAGGACAGAGAGGCGAATTCAAATTGTTCCAATTATTATTCAGGCCACGAGCTTCTCTTTAGACTTTAGGTACGACAACTCCGATCATATAATTATGTTATATCAGAGGATCGGACATTAGTTAAAACTTTTGACTCGGTTGGATTAGTTCTTAGTTTCTTTTTTATATAATGATGATGTCGAGCATTCAACGTTAATTATCTATAGAGAATTCTTCATTAGAATTTTTAACACATGATCCCAGGGGCGGAGCCATATAAACCCAGGGGTACAAGTGTTACCCCTTGGAAAATTAAAAACCAATAGAATAAAGAGTAATAGATCTACTAAGTCACACCCTGAAAAATTTTTGTGTTACCCTCTGGAGTCTGGACTCTGGATTGGTCTTTGATTTATTAAAAATGCATGTTGAAAATTTTTTTATACCGATAAATTAATGGGTTTTAACCCGCTAAGATATTCAATCCGATTGAGGCTACACCCTGGAAAAATTCCTGGCTCCGCCCCTGCATGATCCCTCGTGTGATATGTTGTTTTTATTTCTAGATTAAGTTGTTTTTATTTCATTTGATGTTTGTAATAAAGTTTAAAACTTAAGATCTAGTGTGTCTGTAAATAATTTAGCAGCTTGAATGATAGTTAATTAGAATAGACCATTAAAAAATCATGAGTTCAAACTTTCATAAATATAAAATAATTTTTTTGAATTAGACTCTCGTTTTTTTTCAAAAAAAAAAAAATCTAATGTGTCTATTTTGAAATAGCCTTGAGTCGCTGAAATCAATGAAAGATCATCTTTGAGCATCTCTAATGGGGCAATCATTTTTAAATAATTAATAACTGACACATCATCATTAAATAAATTAATTTAAAAACTTGTAATTCTGCTTCAACGCTAAAACTCTAAAATATGTTTTAATTTTAACTCTAAAATATCAAAAATTTAGCATTCTCAATAGATAAAATAGCAATTTCTTTTTTTCAACGTTAAAATTAGTGTTCTCAATATAATTGCTAATTTAACTTGACATTTAGAAATGAGTTTCCATTTTAATAACCCTTCTTAATAATTTATATATTAAAAACTCTTATCCAATCTAGAAACTCAAATAACAACTGACATATAAAATTTAACAACTCATTAGAAACTGTGGAGATGCTCTAGTTTTTACTATTGATTGATTATTCATAATATAATTTTACAAAAACTGTATTATTTTAGTTGCATTTATAGGTTATTTCAAACTAGGTTTAGCCATTTATATTCAACTATAACAGAAGATTGAAAAAACTACTTAAATTTATGAAAAAAAATGTAATTTATAGTAAAGAAAAGAAAATTATTAGAGAAAAATGTATAATTTGTAGTAAAGAAAAGAAAATTATTAGAGAAAAATGTTTAATTTATAGTAAAGAAAAGAAAATTATTAGAAAATTATTTATGAAAATAATATATTTCATACCTATCTCAAAATGTAAAAAAAATTGAAAAAAAAATAATTGCATGATTTTCACATAATGTGCCCTGATTTGTCTAGATAATTTCACGTGACCTGTCATGACATGTCAATATTAGTTAAAAGAGATATGTCACATGGCATGTGAGATACATGACGTGATAAGCAAATATGTCATGACATGTTAATATTAGTTAAAAAGAGATACGTCAGATGACAAACGAGATGCATAATGTGATAAGCAAATATATCGTGACATGCTGTGATGTTTCATGACAGAACTAATCACATCGTGTGTCAATTTTAACACTAGCCCGAGCTTATTAAAAATTGCACCATGTTGCAATAAAAAATGTTAGAGTTATAAATGAACTGAGTTGAGTCAAGCTACGTCAAATTTGAAATCAATTCATTAACTTAACGAAACAAGATAATTTGAGTTTGACTCATTAAATTAACGAACAAGCCGAGTTGGCTCGTTAACAGTTTGTTTAATAATTAATAATATTTTATACTAAAAAAAACTAATTATTGACAATAAAATTTTATACATATTTTATACAAATGATTTTATATATTATGAATTATAACTTATATAGTACATTAAAAATTTATAATAAATAATACATAATAAATATTAATAGTTTAAACACCAAACTCAAAGCTAAGGAGCAAGCCAAATTATGATTCAATTTATGACAACTGTAAAATTGTGTATTCTCTGAGGAGATCTTCGTAGGTTAATCTGGACAGTATAATTTAATATAGAAGGCTCTGTGGAAGAATAAACTTAACTTTTGATGCACACATTTTATTTTATTAAATCAGAAAAGTTCATCAATGATCGAAAGGTTCAAAAGAAAACAACCGCTGCTACGGAGTCACATTGGCATTGCACATTGGGCAACTATCATTTGGAGATAGTTTTTTTCTATGGAAAGTTTTCAAAATTTATTATTTTAATCATAATGATTTTGAAAAATCTAAATATAAATTTTGATGCATGAGAGTATTATTTGAAAAATCTAAATATAAATTTTGATGCATGAGAGTATTATTGTTAAATCAGAATCATTAATCTCTCATTAAACAAATTAGATAAAGATTTATTTTTTTATTATTATTTTTTTTTTGCTCTTGAGAGATCGTCCCATTGCACATCCCTGTACAGAAAGTTTCAGATAAAACCCCTTCTTTTCCAAACACAGTTCCGCCGGAGCGCCGTTTCTCCCGCAAAACCCAACACTGTGAATTTGAGAAGTGACAGAGAAATATAGAAAGAGAAGGAAAAACATAAAGTATGAGAATCGAAGAGATTCAATCCACCACGAAGAAGCAACGAATCGCGACTCACACCCATATCAAAGGCCTCGGCCTCGATGTGATTCCTTTTCTCTTCTGCTGACAACTAGGGTTTATATCCACGACGCGAGGAGGTAAAAGTGCTTAGTTCCTTGTTGGTTTTTTTGTTACAGGTCAATGGGACCGCGATTCCTATGGCAGCAGGGTTCGTGGGACAGGTGGCGGCACGAGAGGCGGCGGGATTGGTTGTGGATATGATAAGGCAGAAGAAAATGGCTGGAAGGGCTCTGCTTCTTGCGGGACCGCCTAGTACTGGAAAGACGGCTCTTGCTCTTGGTATCTCTCAAGAGCTTGGAAGCAAGGTAACGCCCACTTTGTGTAATATTTTTTGGTTTTATTGAGTCGATATTAGTGAATGTGAGTCAGTGTTGGTTGCCAAGTTTGTAATCTTAGGAGCATGTGGAATGCTTGTTAAAATGCTTCACAGAAAAAAGAAATAATGAACTTGAACTTGGGGTTAACGAGTGTTTATTGAGGCAATTGTATGAACCTTAAAAATTTTCAGTTCCTGTGCTGAGTGAATTCATATGTGATTTACTAATGCTTTTTGAGCAGCCTGTATTGATCATTCTTCCAATAACTTCAATGGATGATGGATATGTTATGATATTATTTTTCTCGTTTTACTTATTTAGGTCCCATTCTGCCCAATGGTTGGATCCGAAGTATACTCAACTGAGGTTAAAAAAACTGAGGTTCTCATGGAAAATTTCAGGAGAGCTATTGGTTTACGTATCAAGGAAAATAAAGAAGTGTATGAAGGAGAGGTAGTTGATCTCTTATTGTTTATCTATTTTTGTTTTTCATTTTGCAACTACTCATCTGTCAGGTTAGTGCGATTGCATAGGTGTATGCTGCACATTGACTGATTTTGGATAACTCTAGGGGATGTTTTTTTTTTCAATACCAATTATGGATTAAACTGGAATTAACCAAACTGAAGTACATTATTCTGATCGTTATGATTGAGTTTATACAAAGGGCTCGGGGTTATATTTTACCTATTAAGCACAGAGATAGTTAAAATTAAACAACTTGAACTTGTTTTTTTTTATTTTTAATAATAAGTTTGGTTTAGTCAATGAAAAATCTCAGGTTGGTCTTGCTTATGATCATTAGTTTCCCTGCAGCAGAAATTGGAGGCTCTTACCAGTAAAATAAACAATCTTTGTTTTTTTTTCTGTGCAAATGCTGAAAATTTTCCATCTGTCCTTATTTATGCCTTAGGTTATAATGAAAATGAACAATATTTTTTGTTTCTGTATTAGGTGACTGAGCTTTCTCCAGAAGAAACAGAGAGTACAACAGGTGGGTATGGAAAGAGCATTAGCCATGTGATTATCGGTTTAAAGACTGTTAAAGGGACTAAGCAATTGAAGCTGGATCCTACTATTTATGATGCCTTAATTAAGGAAAAGGTGATTGGTCTTTCTCCCATTAATCATAGTGAAAGTTGCATGAAGAAGCACTATATTGACCATGCACTGCCAATAATCTTTTCCAGTGTTTGCAAAATCTTTATTGTTTTGGAAGAAAAGCTATCTTTGATAGTAAGACTATTGGGTCGAGGTGTAACAAATGTAAGTAGTTTCAGAAGCCACAATGAGCAATAAGGTAGACTTTGTGCAGAAGGTTTTTCCTTAAATATGCAAACCACCTGGCCTTCTTTCTTCCTTTCTGAAGACCAGATTTGTCGAAAAGATTCTAACCTTTGCTTCAACACTCTATATATTCAGTCAATTATAGTTGTAATAGTTTACTATCAGTTTTAAATGATGTGTTAAGAACAGAATATATTGTTTGTCATCCTTCAAACATGAATGTTTTACTGATTAACAATTAGATTTGATTTTGTTAATATATGTTAACTATTATTTGTCATTATCTCATGAATTAAGTTTTCAAAGTATAATGTTGATGTGTGTTAAAGAATGAGGAACTGTAGGAACCCTTTTCTGAATATTCTCTATTATGTAGGCTTTTTCAATCTATCTATAATTTATTTATTCATTTTCTTTGTTAATTTCTCCTTTTTTATCACCTGCTCTCTCTTTCCCTCGATATATGCTGACCGTATGTTTGTGCGTACACATATGTATATGTCTAGGTTGCAGTAGGTGATGTAATTTATATCGAAGCAAACAGTGGGGCAGTAAAAAGAGTTGGCAGATGTGATGCATTTGCAACTGAGTTTGATCTTGAAGCAGAGGAGTATGTACCGATTCCCAAAGGAGAGGTGCATAAGAAAAAGGAGATAGTTCAGGTACACATTTTCTAGAGAAGTAATAGAGAAAAGAAATAACAAGATTTAGTTTCATAACGAGTTAAACATTTGTTATTACTTTTTTCTGAAAAGGATGTAACACTGCATGATCTAGATGTGGCAAATGCAAGGCCACAAGGTGGGCAGGATATTTTATCACTAATGGGTCAGATGATGAAACCGAGAAAAACTGAAATTACGGAGAAACTACGCCAGGAGATTAACAAGGTTTGATTTGTTTAGATTAAATATTTGATTATTCAAGTAATTTGTAAGGTGTCTGCTGTAACTGTAGTATAATTTTTATTAGGTGGTGAATAGGTACATTGATGAAGGAGTCGCTGAGCTTGTACCTGGTGTGCTGTTTATTGATGAGGTTATCCTTGTTTTTTGTTTTTGTTATTTTGGGGACAGTTTATTGTATTCAGAAAAGTTCATGTTTTTGTGCACATTGTATTGAGTTATCTTCTTTACAGGTTCATATGCTGGATATTGAATGTTTCTCCTACCTTAATCGTGCTTTGGAGAGCTCATTGGCCCCAATAGTGATTTTTGCTACCAACCGAGGAATTTGCAATGTTAGGTATTCCAGTTATAGTAGCAGTTGATTAGATAGAGATTTAATTAATTATATCTTCTTGTGAGAATGTTTAATTGTCACTTGTCTTTTTCAGAGGAACTGACATGACAAGCCCACATGGCATACCAGTTGACTTGCTTGACCGATTAGTGATTATACGAACAGAAACATATGGCCCAACTGAAATGATTCAGGTTAATAGCTTTAAATTTATTGTACTATTAGACATTAGGTAAATTCTATATATTTTTATTTTCATTTAGAGTTGTTTTGGAGGTAGATACTTGCAATTAGAGCACAAGTAGAAGAGCTTGAGATCGATGAAGAAAGCCTTGCTTTTCTGGGAGAAATTGGACAGCGTGCTTCATTGCGGTGCTGAAACAATTTATTGATCTTATTGTTTTATTTAAAATTGTATATACTTTTTCACAGGAACCTAATTCTGATCCCCTTATATGATTGTTTACAGACATGCAATTCAATTGCTCTCACCGTCTAGTGTTGTAGCAAAGACCAACGGAAGAGATAAAATCTGCAAGGTATGTACTCTCTATTGATATTTATTGAGCATATATTCTATTGATATTTATTGAGCAACTTTTCTCCATTTTCATTACCATGTCTTTCCACATTATTTTAATTATTTGCAATATATAAGGCGGATATAGAGGAAGTCAGTTCCCTCTATCTGGATGCAAAATCCTCTGCAAGACTACTACAGGAGCAGCAAGAAAGATATATTACTTAAATTTCCCTTTTCCTGTTTTAGGGGAAACATGGTATTTTACTTTTACAACTTATGTGGCATGTATGAGCATGTTGTTTTGTAGTTTTGAGGTACTTTTGACTGGCTGTTTTGGGTTTAAGGTATTCAAGTGGTTAGATTTGAGGATGTATTCCCATTGGAGTTTCAAGAAATGCTAATTTACGTTCTTATTTTAATTATATGTTAGTTTGGCTTCATAACCTCTTATTTAGGTATTTGTAGTGTTGCTGGTTTTTCGAATGCTAGTGCCGTAGAGCGTAATTTATTTATTTTTTGAGGTAGCAAGGGAAATGGGAATGGAAGGTAAAGGATTTCGTGCCCACTTAAACTAAAAGAACGGAAATTAAAAAAAAAAATTGTATATCTTCGGTTCATTATATCGTACGAAGCAACATCACAAAACATTCTTCTTACTTTTCTTGGTTATATTAATTTAAGGTGTGTAAATGGAGAGGGCAATTAATGGCAACAAACCGAGCTAAGTACTTCGATTTCTGCGGTCAAGCAGCTTCAAACGCTAAATGTTCTATCCAGTTGCATTTTGTGGATTATGTGGTCACCTGCGGCCATGAAAGTCGTACAGATGTTCATTTCAATAGGCAACACCAATTATTTAAAACGCAACATCAATTATTTAAAATGTGAATTTTTATAATTTTTATGTGTGCGGATGGTCATCGCATATCGCAATATATATGAATTTTCATGTAGTCTTATAGAATATTAAAAAAGAAGAAAATAATTTAGTTATTTTAATGTTTATGTAATAACACATTTATGCAAATTCGAATCTCAATAAATATATATTATTTTTAAAAAAATTTAAGATAATATTTTTAATTTTTATTATATATTATATATTAGACGAAATTTTTAACTTTTATATAATATATATAGCATAGACCATATACTGAACCGTACAGATTACATATTAGATCAAAACCATACATTAACACCACATATTATTCTGAACATGATCCCATTACCACATATATATGCGGTCACATATGCGTTTGTATTAGGGGTTTGCTAAAACCCGCCGGGTACAACCTATACTCGTGTACCGTGCCGTGCACCATTCGCGGTACCGTACCCGTGCCCGGGTATAGGCGGGTAAACGGCTACGGGTTTGAAAAGGACCGATCGGTTTTTTTTTTTGCAAAAAACTCGTTGTACCTGTACCCGCCGCCCGCCGCCCGTGCCCTACCCACGTACCCGTCTGAACCGTTATAATAATTTCAGAAACCGTTATAACGGTTTGCTGAAACGTTATAACGTTTCATAAATCGTTATAACGGTTTGCTGAAACGTTATAATGTTTCATAAATCGTTATAACAGTTTGCTTGCTGAAACGTTATAACGGTTTAGTAAATGGTTATAATGGTTTAGTAAATCGTTATAACGTTTCATAAATCGTTGCAACGATTTATTGAACCGTTGCAATGATTTACTGAACCGTTATAACGTTTGACCCGCCGACCCGTCTCGTTCCCGACCCGCCGACCGTGTGCCCGAGTACCCCTGTACCTGTACCCGTGACGGACACGGGTAAAGTACGATTTTGAAAATAAAAACCGTCTATCCGTGCCCGCCGTACCCGTGCCCGCCTACCCGCCCCGCCACGGGTGTACCCAGCCCGTACCCGTGGTACCCGCCGGCAAATCACTAGTCCGTATGGACCGCATTTTAAAACACCGCGCAACACAGAACGCACCCCCGGATATTAATCTCTCATTTTTCCTGTCTGACAAATGGCAGTGTGAGCACCCAGTAGTCTCGCCGACAGAACACCTACTTAATTAGCACATATCTTTTCCAAAGGAAAAAAATCCGGTATTTCACTTGGCAGCTACCAAGATTTTGGAAAAAAAAATCTGATACTTCAAAACAACAATAACAAGAGCTAATTGGGAAAAGCTAGAAATGAAATCCAATTAGAGTCATCACAGAGATCCGAAGAGATAGAAATCTGGTATTTCAAAAGTAAAAAAAAAAAGCAATAATAACAGAGCAAAGTACTTCAAAGTTAACTGATAATGCTATGTGATGTACACCAGACCGAAATAGCGTAATTTGTTTCTTTTTTAATTTTACAGAATAATACCGTTCAACAATAAACCATCATAAACTTCAGTTGAAATTCAACAATGCTCTAATAAGGTTAGTACTTAGCACCGTATAATCAGTTGAATATTTGCAATTTCCTAAAATATTTTTTTATCTAATATCTGATTGGGTCATGGAAGCGTAGGATTAATTATGTACCCAGTACCATTCTGAAGCAGGAAGCACATCTTCACAAGAAAATATCACACTAAGCCACAGTCAAAATGAAATTAGTTGGCAGGGAAGAAAGGCTTATAGAGAGAGCTCAAAAGTTGTATTCCAAGACATCAAATCATACTATGAATCCTAAGATAAAGGAAATACTCTTAATGAATGTATCTAAACCTATGTATGATAAGACTGTGCGTGTTCAGGTCGATGTGTGAACTCATAATCCAAATGCACAAAGGCCCGTTCAATCTCTGGCAACAGCTCGAGCTTCTCTTGAAGTGCCTCACCTATGTCATGGGCCTCACGAAGCTGCATCTCTGAGGGGAGCACAATGTCAACCTCAACAAAGTAGTGGGACCCGAAGGTGTATGCACGCACTGTGTCTATATGCCGGATTGCCTTGTGGTGATTCCAACACAGGTATGTCAGCTTCTGGAGAAATTCAGGAGATGCAGATTGGCCCACCAGAGAATTCACATTTTCTAGTACTGTCATTGACCAGGTACGAATCGTGTAAATTGCCAGCTGTTGAAATGGTGACAAAAAGTTTAGAATGTAGTCATACAACAAGATCTTCTGTTTATTCCTTATTAATATAACATAAAAATGTGTTGATAAATATTTCAGTGTTTTAAGGAGGCTTGGGGTAACCTGGTAAAGACTCCTTGAAAGTTAGCATGGAAAGAGAGGAATATAGTGTATATTTGTATGCAGGAGTATACCATTAGACAGCAGAAGTCTCTAAAATCAAACATATTATATTTAAACAAAAAGAAAATACTTGATGAATGCAGAACAAAAAGAAAAAAGAACAAATGCCTTCTATGTACACTCTTCAAATATGGATAACTGCAGAAGAATGACACATGCAAAATAAGTGTACCACCTAGATCTAAACATTTCTGTTTACTATTGCAACAACACATTTAATAAGAAGTAAAAGAAAAGGGGGAATACTTACGATAATGGCCCCAACTGGGTCAATCCAGCCTTTGACATATTTTGCAAGAAGTGCTGCAACTAAGCCAATAACATTTGTAATCACATCAAAGAAGTGGTCTTGTGCATATGCCTTCACAATCTCATTTGTAAAAGAGCGGCAGTACAACATGAGTACAAGTTTTACAAGTGTCACACTCAACATTATACCAACAACCCATTTCTCTTGCTCTCTTGTCAGATTGAACTCATCCTCCTATATGAAGTTCATGAAATTTGAGGCAATTGCAATTAATTTTCTTAAGAGGAACTTTTAGGTAATTAAGTGGCTTACATCAGATATGAGTGAGCGGGCGGATTCTAGGATAATTTGAAGACCAAGAGTTGCCATGACAGAGGCAAAAACCAGGATCCCCTGGAAAAAAATATTGCAAAGCAAATGAGCACATAGACTACTTGTATTTTATATTACAAATTTCATTAAGCTTTAGGCACATTCTACTTTCCAAACAAGCACGTTTTCAATTGTCTTGATAATTACCATAATCTGAATACAAACAAAGACCAAGGGTTGCAATAACACATGAAAAGGAAAAAAAGAGAGAGATTGGAATATAAAATAAATATATTTATAAACAACACTGACCAAGGGTTGCATGCGCTTTTTGCCGATCGGGTAACGGTATGGGTTGGGAGTCTGCATAGAGAAGGCAGTGAACCACAGTATGAAACCTGATAGAAGATCAAGCAAAGAATCCAAAGTGGAGGCAATAATTGCTAGTGAGCCACTCCGTATTGAAGCATACACCTTAGCAGTAAACAATGCCATGTTTGCAATGTTTGATAGCCGAATGGCTAAAGTTTCACTTCGGGCTACCTTGTCGCGCTCTTCCTGTAAGAGAAAAGAGTTTTACTACTTGTCTTGGTTAAAAATATTAAAGTAGAAGGCAGAAAATGCACCTAATGTCACCAAATTTAGTATTTTTATGTATTGGTTTACAAACACACAAAAATTGGTGTACACACCTTATATCTTTAAAGGTTAGCACCATTTAAGATGCAATAAACCAAATTGACATTTACAGATGGAGTTAAGGGGTCCAGCTGGGCAATGGCTTCCTCACATAGAATGAGCACTCTTGTTAAAATTGGTATTAGTAATTAAATCCAGGAGAAATGGCCCCTCAATGAGATAATTCTTCTCTATTTCAGAGTCTTCACCGTTGTGTTTTGAACCCTTTTTACTAATCCCTATCCCCCCTGGAATCCCCATATTTCCTGCGTGCATTTAATGTTGGACTTGCCTATGTCGATAAGTGAAAGGTCAATAGCAAATTATTGTAATACAACAACAACAAAGCCTTTAATCCCAAATATTGTAATGGCCTGAATAATTTATTACACATGAGCAGGACTTTGAATAATAACTTAATAAGTATACTCCCTAATAAATATACCTGGATTTAAAAAACAAACAATTTGTGGTTTCTTTTATTTTGTTCTATTCGCTTTCGACTCTACAAGAAATAAATAAATTGAAAAATGTGCACTTCTACAAGTGATTCCATTTGGATATAAATTGCATCCAATATATTATAGTTGAAGACTGAACTGAAGCCTGCGCATATTTTTTTCCAAAAAGTTTATATAAATATAAAAATAAAATCATAGAGAGGTAAAATGAAAAAAAAACTTATTAAGATGGAATTTTCAAACAGGCAATAAATCACTCTGTGAAATTGTTAAAAAAGAACCTTATGACGCTCTATGTTTCTGGCTCTGTCCTTTTGACATTCATCTCACAAATAAATAGACAAAAGTTTGTACAATGCAGTAGAAATTTAGCATGAGAAATAATTAAAATCTCCTTTGTTTCTCATCAGAAACATATAATTACGAAGTAATTATGTCAATACTGTAATTAATAGAAGCATATAGATGAAACACACCTTGGACATGCCAGGAAGGAAACCACGCTCCGCCAAAGTATCCATTTCATTAAATCCATCAAGCATCTCGACCTGTTGCTGGTAATACTCAGCCACAACATCTTCACTTCCTGCAGATTTAATCATATTGTGAATCAATCAGTATAATAACTTCGTTTGGGAATTAAGAGAAGTTATTATGCTTAGTCAAAACCCTACAGACCTTTGAAGGGGGAAGCAAAGAACATGCATATACAATATGTTGCTTATAAATGAAAAGATTAGCACCTACAATTTGAAAGAACGTATGAATCTCATTATGCTGTACAAAATTTACCATGGTTATTTCCTTGCTAAGCAACATTCCAGTAAAAGTTCAGAAACTCTGCCTCGAGAAAAAGCACCTCACAGCAATGTTCTTATTCGAATTAGAAAATCCGACTCTAAATGAAGAAACTGTACCACTTTAAGAAAAAGCATAGATACCAATCTCATGTGTATGGAAAAAACACGTGACTTTTCATGCTACCAGAGAACATCGACGTCATTCGACCAAACTTGATAAGAAGAAAAGAGAATCAAAGAAATGAATGTTATAAGAGGAGAGGAACAGAGAAAGACCTCGCACTCCAAGGCAATCATGGAGGCCACGCGGCGGGTTCTCCTGCACCTCCGACGGCCGGAGCCCGTCGAAATTGAGCCTCCAGTTGCGCTCCCTCTCGCCGCACTCCGCGAGGAGAAGCTCTTGCCCTTCCCCGTCGTTCGTCGGCTCCGCCATTTCTTCACTCCAATTCCCTCGAAGCTTATCTGATCCGATTTGAGAAACAAAACAGCAAACAGCGAGAAGTGAATGAATGTGGCTGCTTCCCCTGCGTGCTGGGAACTAGGAATGGTTTCAGGCTTTCAGACTCCGTTCTGGATTTTAAGTGGCGAGGAAAATAAATATTAAATGAGATCTTTTTCTTGTTTAGGCTTCTTAAAAAGACAAAATGTAATGTAATTGTTATTGGCCCCACAATACATGGATTTAGATTCCGAACCGGATACCCTACAAGGGTATGAAAGACCCCTCGAGTTTATCCATGTTCTTCATACGGATTCAGAACCATACAATACAACGAGATATCAACGTAGATTTGGGAGCAACCAAGAACCACAAGATTTTAATGTCAATTTTGTTATTAGCAAAAAAAAATATTCTAAAATAAAGTTCGACTTTCTGATTTTTTTTAATTCTTTTGTGAATAGAATATCTCTAATTATTGCAATCACTAAATTGTAGGAAATTATGTTTCCTTTAAATAGAGGACAAACCAGATGTCGTAGGCATTGGTGTGATTTCTACTGTTGTTATTCCAAGTTCATTGTAGAGGACCCACCTTCATGTCAAAGAGCGGAACCCACAAAGGGAAATCCTTCCAACGAATCCATATCGGACCCACATGTCATGGAGAGGCAGAGAGCTAATCACATCCAAAGGCAATACATTTCATTTTCACATTCATTTATGTTAGAAGCTTGCTTTGACTCTGTGGCTGCATTCTTTGACGGAACTACACCAGCCAGGATGCTCCCAAGCAAGCACGAGCCGAAAATATTATGATTCGATTCGATTCGATTTGATATCTCTGTGGCAATACATGTTGCGGGTTTGAATGTAACTTCACGAGTTCACACTTTCACCAAAAATTTCTACCACCTTTTATCATCGCAATATCACTCTTTAAAATTCATTTAGTCCTTCCGCGTGAAATATGTAAATCCGCATTGTAGTGGTTCTTATACTAATTATTTAAATATCAGATAACAATACTAGGTTATTATTGAGTCCCACATGAATCAGTAAGTTTTGTTCATCTTCCATTTCATCTTAGAACTTTTTTTTTAAAAAAAAAGAAAAAGAAAAGAGAACAACAAACGCTTATATTACAAATTGAACAATTGACTGTTATGTTATTTAGTAATTATACACATAAATGATAATGCTTATGGTATAAAAAATTGATTTAAGCAAATTATCTAGCAATTCAAATGATAATTAAATAGAATGATCTCCAAAGAATTAATAGATTCAAATCTTCATAAACATCAGTTGAAATATGAGGAATAAATCATAATGCTTTGTCTAATTATTTTATAAGAAACCATTAAAAGCTATACACTTCGCCACTGCTAGATACTATTTTAAAACTTTGTTCAGTTAGTGGAGTAAAAAATATTTTCTATGGTTCACTAAATATTATATTAAATTTAAAAAATTTCATGCATCATCAATGTATTCATACATCAATTCTTTTACACGCATAATGTATCTTCGATTAAAAACAATAAAATAGCACTTTTTTTTAATCTCAATCATAGACCAAACTGATCGAACTCACATCATAAATTTAATTTTGAATAAGATATTATTTCGATATTTGCACATCGCATTAAATTTATTCTAATTTCATATTTTAGAAAGATTAATCTATTTAATTCATGAAATGCAATGATGCTAATTTATATATTTAAATCAACGATTTCTTAATTTTGGATTAATAATTAATATTATATCATAAAAGAAAGACTTAGAAGTTTGAATTAGAAATTGAAAAACACAATAAAAAACGAAATTATAAGTTTATTGGCTTAACAACAAAAATTACTAAATAATATTAGTTGATATCTCTTATGCACTAACCTATGAAAAGTGTGAAAATGAAGGAGAGAATAAACCGGTAAACCCAAATACTTATAATTTTCTTAGACCTGTCTATCTCAGGAGTGCTAGGCCTTGAGAGATTTCTTTAAAAAATGATGAAGATGAAATAAAAGACAACGTGACTCCAAAGCTACAGGAGGTCAAAAGACTTAGTTGATATTAGTGTTTTTTAGGGTAAAAGAACTAATAGAGTGATCCCACTAGTCATTCAAAAGGTGAAAAAGGTTTTGAATTTATTAATTGTTGTATTCTTATTTCAGTGCTAGTTTTTATGATAAAAGAGTTAACATTAATACTTCATTAATGACAAAAAAAAACTAAAAGATAAGTACTCAAATGGGACTTCATAAAAATTTAAGGCAATGGAGTTCGATAATGTAATTCCAAATAAAAATAAATGAGATTCATTTACATAACACATAGAAAAATCAATTATATATTAAAAAAATTCTACAAAAATAGTAGTCTTTATAAATAAATAGGAATATTGAACACATTTGAAGCATATCAATCCGCCCTTGCAAAGGCAGGATATTATACATTGCCTTTGTGCAACAAACAGATCATTTAATGGGTTATGGGTTACGACTGTTATAAACATCATATGAGACATTGCGTTGCGTGGATGCAACACTTTCTATCCCAAAATATCAGAACATTGGTTCTGGACGGGCATTCCCGTTACAAGCAAGATCCTCCTAGCTAAATTAATAGAAACGGATACTGTACTGAGGCAGAAAATATATTCAGTGATATTAACTTATATATTTTAAAGATTATTGAAAATAATAATAATTAAATATATAAATTTATAAAATAATTTTCTTAAATTTAGTGATGTCAATTGACATCAATATTGATAATGTGACTCTTCAGTGAAACACTACAACTAATTATAAGGGACGGTTTCTACTGCATAAGGTGCGTTAAGCCCTTCTTTTCTTCGGAAGCACGCACTTAGTTTGGACTTGATCTTAGAGGGCTGCTAGTGGGCAGCATGCCAGGACACAAATTTATTGTTTTCCACGTGATCCTATCGTACTATTGCGACTGCAAAAGAGTCCATTTTGGTGCTCTTTAACATTTCGTATCAAAGGAAAAAAGAAAAAAATGCTCACAATTAATGGGAAAAAACCTGTGTTACAACTTACATCCACATATTCATTTGCAACAACTGTTCTATATATACACTGTAAAAATCTTCTGCCGTTACCTTCATCAATTAATCTAGTCACCACTCACCATGTTCTTTTTTTTTTGGTATCAAACATCATCAAGGCGTCAGATTTAGCCACAGATGCACGGAGAAAAACATAATTTTCATTCATCTCTTTTCACTTGATCAACAGGGGCCTGATCGTCTATTTAAGCCCCTAGTAAAGAATGGGTGCCGAAGAGCCTCTCTTGCTTTGAGACGCTCATTAGGGTCATACCGTAAAAGACCCTGTAGTAGATCTATTAGATCTCCAGCTGAGTGATCGACATGCTGCATTACCAGATTCTGCACAAGAAACTCAAATTTTAGAGCCTAAAATAACCCTACCTAAAATCATTTCCAAAAGCATGCATGGCCAGAATAAAACTAGGCAAAGAGGTAAGGTATGAATAGTTTAATGGTTCAAAAAACAGCAGCAGATGGCACTGTTTAGCAGCAAGTGGAAAGGATTATCATGCAAAATATTGACAAGACTCTCTGAAGTGGTGGTTGAAAATTACCACGCATTCACTAGACAAAGGAACCGCATTCACAAAACAAAAATAATTATAATAACAACAATGGTAATCATAGTAATCAATGATAATAACCTGTAGGCGAGGAAGCTTTAAAACAGCACGCACGCTTTCTCTAGAAGTGGCCCCTTCTGGCCAATCTAGTCTTAGCCCCCTCCTGAAATATTTCTCCGCCTTTCGGCTGAGGTTGAAAAACAAATAAGATATGTGGGCTTAAAGTTTAGGAACAAATACCAGTGAAGGATATGTTATGAAATGTAAATGGTTCTCACTCCGCTCTGACGACCATGTGCTTTGGAAGTGGGCCCAGAACCTTCTCCATCATTGCTAGGTGCTCCAAGTTTTCGTGTGTCTGAAACAACGCTTCGCCCTATTTTATACAAATTAAAGAAAAGAAAAATAAACACAATAAGAACACATCAACATCAACACAGAAATATATAACAGAAAATGGTCATAGCTAAATTTACCGAACATAGCTCAACTAGTATACAACCAATACTCCACATATCACAAGGGTAGTTCCAGCCAAGTCCTAAGAAAATGAGAACCAAAGAGGCACAGGAAGTCAATTCTTCATGTTTATACTTTTTTACACAAATGGTAAGGGATGCAGCAAGAACATAGAGAAGATATTTACCAATTATTACTTCAGGCGCACGGTAGTGACGAGTCGAAACTACATAACTGTGATCCTGGTGCTCGAAAGTTGTGCTCCCAAAATCAATTAGTTTTATAGCATTGTATTTTGGGAGGCTCTTGCAAAAACATCCATCCTTCATTGATTTGAGAAAAAAAAAATTTAAGAAAAGGCAAACAAAGAAAAGGTTATAGTCAATAGAAATCTATGATAAGCACATCAGTGCTTAATAAAGAGCTGTACCTTATAATCTGGGACCTTGATAGAGTCTGATGAAACAAGCAAAATATTCTCTGGCTTTAGGTCGGTGTGAATAAGACGCAAATCATGCATGACTGTATCATGTAGCAGCCATGTTTTTAGTGAGAAAATAACTTAATCTGTTATACATTTTCAAGTAGTTCATTTAAGTTACTGAGAAAAAAATAACGTTCTACTTTGTTATGCACTATTATATCATTGTTTTTTTATCTTTGAGATCTATGATCTCTGTGATTTCAGATTAGGTTTCATTTCTAGCCTACCCCAATTTATTTGGGGTTAAAGGCTTTGTTGTTTACATTGTTACGCACTGAGTTTTCCACCTGTCTATATTCTGGCACTTTTTAGTGAAACACAAGTCCAGATAACCATAATTCAAAAAAAAAAATTACACAACTATGATTGGATCTCTGATTGCATGTGAATACAACAGCTTGCTACAGCATCAGCCAGCCTGTCAACCTGCTCTGATCAGGAAAAGCGACCAAACACAGATACATAGAGTTGTTGCACCATGCAATCAGAAATACAAGCGTTGGGACTATATTTTTGGGCCAGGCATATTAAGCATCTTTGTATAGAAGCAGAGGCAGACAGGCCAGATAATCTATTTTCAATTTAGGGTCCAGCTTCACCAATGCAAATATTCCAATAGCAAGACAGAAAAAAAAAAAACTCATGGAAATCAAACTCTAAAAACAGTATTAACTTACATGCTACAGACTCCAAGATTTGTCTGGCGAATTCACGGACTAGATCTATAGGAAAAGATCTGTAACTGTTTTTGCGCAAGAAGTCATACAAGCTTGGGCCGAGCCTCTCAAAAACCTATTTTATGACCAATAATCAAAAGAACATTTAAAGTGAAAAATGGGAAATGAGAAAAATTAAAACAGCACATAATATATTGTTTTCCAATTTATAGTGCATATGTACACTTACAATACAAATATGATTACGATAGTCAAACCAAGTCCGAATTTGCACACAGCTGCACGGGATAGAGCGAATTTGTACAAAAGCCCATCAAAAAGAAAAGATATTTATAAATCATAGGTAAAAGAAGCAATAGACTTCATACCGGGATCCAGTTATATCATGTCTAGAAAGTTTCTGTAACACATCAATTTCAATCATGGCAGCCTCACGATACTTTTGGAGTGATCGCACAATTTTTATAGCCACTGTTTCTTGGTTACCCAGGTCCCAGCATTCCAACACTTGACCAAATGTCCCTGTTATATAAGGAGTTCCAAAAGGATAGAGAATATAGAGGAAGTTAAAATGATATTTCCAGTTCAGGTAATCATGTTTGTCCTAGGTGTTTTAACGTCTCATCTCTACAGTTTGCAAGGGCTAATAAAAGACAAATTACCAATTTTTTTGAGTTACATTAGATTATAAGAGTGATTTACTGAAAAATTGATTTAATTAGTGAAAAAAAAATAAAACAAACACCCAACGGGTGTTATGTAGATTCGTGGAAGATGATAGTTAAGAGTACTGACCTTCACCCATCTTTGAAAGTATCCTATCTGAAATTTAAGAAGCAAACTCATTAGCAATGAGCTCAATTCCACAATGAAAACAGCAAGCAATGTGAATAACCGGCATCCTTTTCACGACAACAGAGATAGAGAGAATTATACATCTAGGTGTGAGATTATCTCCTACTGCAAAAACATAGTGACCATCCTTGTCATCCGGTCGCCATGGTGGTGATATATTCCTGGGTGGCCCACTGTAATAAATTGTATTTATGAATGGGTTTAGATTTTGCATGTAGCTACCACTCACGTACTCTTGTCTGCAGTAGAACATTGGAATTGTCTGCAAGAAACAACATTCACCTAACCATATTAGAACTTAGAAGTACATTTTGGCAAATACAAATGCGACAAACCATGTTAAAATCATAGATCATAACGTCCTTTGTGCAGGGAAGTTCCAGTACTAAGAAGCCAAGTTATGTGTGCTTTAAAGCATATTTCTTGTGTAGTTAATTACCAGAAGATTTCTCTTCTGAGAAGCACCAAGAAATGTTTAGAACATTGTAATTTCCAATGAAAATGTGACAACTCCCACAACGTCAACAAAAAAAAAATTATGCCACTTATCAGAACAGTAATAAAAATGAGATATCTCCATCTCTATGTGATGGAACAAAAAAAGATCAAACAAATCAAAGAGAAGTTTTTCCAATTTATTTTGTATATCAGTAGCCATGGGAAAACAATAAACCCCTCCTCTTTTAAAATGATAACAAGTGAGGGAAAGGTTTAACTATTTGATTATCCATATAGTATAACTTCTTATAATTTATTGCACTTCAGAAGGAAAGAAAGTAAATCACTAAGACTAAGGCTCCTATTCTTCTCTTAAAAGGGTACAGGGGAAGCCAACAAAATAATAACTAATTATCTTTAATGTTTATCTTAGTAAAACGGCTGCACTAAGTGAAACCAAACATTCGACGGTTCTAAGGCTTATGTGTGGACCAACATTATTCCTAGTTTTAGGCCCCATTGGGATGTTACCCACTCGCCCCACTCGCCACTGTGCCAATGGGAAAATAAAAAATTCAGTGACACACAGAATTTTTTATTTTCCCATTGGCACAGTGGCGAGTGGGTTACATCCGAAGAGGCCCTTAATATGTAGATCTAGATCTAACTTCCAAGCAAACGACAGAAATATGTTGAAGCAGTGACTTGAAAAAGGAAAGCGGAATTAAAGATACTTTCAGCACAAATAAGGAGCCAATAACAAACAGTAATTACAATATGTCAAAGTATATCTTAGCAAAAAAATAAAAAATAAAAACGAAGAAAATTAAGCTAAATAAAATTAAACCTTGGGTATTGGAGGAGGCAACGGAGCCGGGACATCCCAGGCTAGCCGGGGACGCTTACGCGGCCGCTTGTCCACCGTCGGATGAGGGTACTCGGCTACCCATTGAGTTTCCATCGCTTATTCTCAGATCTACACTTGAATGCCAAAGCTAGCTAACCAATTACCATTCCCCAGTGTAAAATCAATATAAAATTACAGATCTACTAAATTATCAGAGGGGAATTAATGTTTAGCAGTCTATTTCTTGGACAGTTGAATTGAGAATTGAGAACCGAGGACTGATGAAAGATACGAAGAGAAGCAGGAGAGAGGAGAGGGGAAAGGGAAGAAGGAAATTAGAACTCTTTGCAATCAAATTTCTCGGTGCACCGTGAGCAGCGTCGTACGCTAAATTTTTTTCCTAGACTTACATGCGGGTCCCGAGGAATCCTTTTTGCAATAGTATCTTCTTTCGTCATTATTTTTTAGTTTTTGAGGGGTTAGACAATGGGGAGTGTCCGTGCGGAGAATTTATGAAGATTTTGACACAAAAATTATAATGACCTGACAAAATTATAATCAAAGTTTAAATATAAATTTTGATGTAAAAAGTTGATTATTACCGTTAAATTAAAATTGTTGATAAATAATTTGACCGTACAAATTAAAAGAATCATATTTGTAGAGCTTTTTCAGTTTCGTAGGTGATGTGAGTTCTTAGACAATGATGAGTGTGAGTTTGCACTTTACGGATATTTCTTTGGGCAAAATATTTATCGGTATCAATATCAATTTTATAAATTATATTGCAATAGTAGGATTTTCTTGTTTGCATGAAATTTGAAAAAACTTTTCGTGTATAAAAATCAAGGAGAGATCACTTGAATATTGACATGAATTTTTTTTTTGACAACTCAATCAGTTTCTAAAAATAGATTTAAGATCCGATATTATAGATAGATATATATAATATAAATATTATGTGTATAAAAAATTGTCAAGTGATTTGATGTGTATTTTTCAACTTAATAGTAAAGAACTTGTGTCATTCACGCGGTCTATCTTAATTTTTAACATGGCAAAATTGTATAATTATTTAGTATATTTGTATTGTGCTTTATTTATTCTTTACGGCTTCCGTTGTTTAATTATTTTTATTTTGATGTAGAAAAAATATAATGTCATATGATTTCATATCCGACATATTCGAAGTGTCCAAGAAACTTTAATATTTACCTTTCTAATAGCCGCACAATTACAACTCCAAAAATAAAGAAAACTATTTTGGTCATACATTCTTTATTTTTACAAGGGATATATCTGATATTTTATATTTATCAGACACTGAACAAAAAGAAGTCTCCAATATATACGTTTTTTATAATATAGTATAGAAGTATAGATATAGATATAAATGTCAAAAAGAAGTATGAACTTTCAAAATTAATATTTTTTATGCATCGCGAGCTGATATTTGAGTTCTATTGAAAATCATCCTTTTAGTATATTCAATTAAAAAAATCAGCTCGTTGTGCGGAATCCTCTTATTTTTTTAAAGATTGTATCTAGCACTAATTTTAGTATAAATAAATAATATATTTTATTTAAATATAATTTATGTCTAGATCAATTATAATAAATCTAAATATAATTTATAACGAGCTGAAATATAATTTATGTCTAGATCAATATTAGCTCTGAAATATAATTTATGTCTAGATCAATTATAATAGCTCAATTATAAATATGAACTTTCCTTAAATTCTGAATATCAACTTTTTCTCTCAATTTTGCATTTATTTTATATTAATTCTATACTAATATTTAAATTTTACATTAATTATTAAATAATCTTTATTTATTATTTTAACTTTTATAGTATAACTATAGTCTTAGAGACATAATTTTACAGGATAGGGTATATTATCATATTTTTGTTTAAAACTTAAGCATATTTTTGGAAATTGTTTTGAACATTAAGTATATTGTTGAAAAAAAAAATGGACAGGGATTCAGTTACCCCCTTCAGCCAATGGCCGGCTCCGCCGTTGTCTATCCTCCAAGCTAAATTTGTGTGCATCTTGGTTTTATAGGCGTGTTATTTTATTTTATTTTAAAAAGAGAGATTTTCTTTCAATAACTAATCTTTTTTATTTTATTTTTTAAACAAAAGCCCCCACACATCTTGTGCGCTATAGGCCATAACATGATCTGACTTGCAGGTGTAACTATTGTTGCCATTTTTTGAGGGGACCTATATCAACAAGCAACAGTATATTAATGTATTTCGGCAAATTTTAATCTATTGCCAACTTTATAATTTTAAGGAAGTATAATGAAGATGTAGAATTAGAACGGCAGGTCTACAGTTTTTTTATTTAATAATTATAATAATTATATTATTAATAATAATAGTGATAAAAGTAAAATTTGAAATCTACAAAGTGACGTCTTTGTAAATACTAATGTTGATCCAACGGCAATGGATCGTGATCAAGATGAGTAAGAATAAACGCACCACTGATAGTGACGCTCTATCATTTGTAGATTTCAAATTTTATTTTTATCACTTTTATTATTAATAATATAATTATTATAATTATTATATACAAAAAGAACCGGTAGGTCTAGCGAGTTTTTAAGAGTGAGAAAAGAGGAGGAAAAAAAGTGAACCGTCCTGTCCTCCCCGGCGCCAGTGAAATAGGCAGTGAGGGTATTGGTAACGCCTAACGGTGCTACTGCATTTACTATGACCTGACATTTCATTCAGTCTCTGAATTCTGAAAAGTTTCTGCCATTAATCGTCCCATGGTAATTGCAAAAAAAAAAAAACAGATCATTGCTTTGATATACGCTTCTACCATTAAGAGCATGCAAATTACGAAGTTATACCAAAACACAAGTAAAAACAATAAATGGCATAGCTTTGGGCCTGTTCAATTTGTTTTTTATTGTTGAGATGTACTTTTACAGATGGCAAACTGCAAACATTAAAAAAAAAAAAAAACTTCCATCGAACATCATGGCACGGACCATACTTGTATTTATCTTATCGGATAGGACAAACAAATTTAAATAATCGGATTCTATTTTTCAATCATAAATAACAATTTACGGGAACACAAGCTCCATTTACTTGTAACAAGTTCTTTTCCGTATTTGTGTCTTCAAAATAGCTCGATGTACTAGATAATAAAATAATAATGAGGATGGAGCACCATTACCTGACAATAATTATTTTTTGACAATGTGAGAATGAATTTTCATAAAATATATATATATATATATATATATATATAATTGAATTGTAAATATAGATAAATCATTAAACATGGTCAATAGTCTAACAATTAAATTTTATACAATTTAAGTATTGATGTATGGTACACAAAAATAGTGAATTCACGTAGTCAAGGTTTCAAGTTATGGGATGTAATAATGTAGGATGAGACACCCATAAATCTCCTTTTTTTTAGACAACCAAATAATATAAAGCGTCCTTATAATGTTGGATTTCAAATTTAAGTTATATTTTTGATGATTCTGAAAATTGTCAAAATAATCGATATCCAATTCCAAAATCCAAATGATCTCCCTCGTTTTTACTTGAAATATATTAATAAAAATATTAATCTCTTCCATGACGATTCCGGCGTGAGCTCACTAGCAAGAACACTGACATGTTCGCACGAAGAAGCAAATAAAGTACTCCTTGTTTTGAAAAACAAAATATATCAAATCTTATTTGGATTACACAACGCACTAATATTAGCAAAACAAAAACAACTCTACGATGTGCGCAGATGGTCCATTAAGTAACAAGTAACAACTATTAACCAAAAACATCAACTTCAACAGTAAAATATCTTCCATATACTATAATATATTTGAAAATCTGAACAAATTTGTGTAAGATGTGAATAATGTACAAATCGAGAATGGATATGTTCAGGAATCAGGACACAATCAACGATTAAGATATGTCACATAACCTGCTTCCCCCCGAAGAAGAGCATTTCAAAAAAAATGAACGATTTGAAGTCCACAAAGTTGACCAAGCGTTCTAAGACATCCAAAATAAATCAGAAATGTTTGTAATGGCTTTTTCTGAAAAAGAGCAAATTCATCAATGCCATCTAACCCCTAGTTCCCAACATCTGACCATATTAGAAGAAATAAACAGAAGAAATTTCAAAAGAACTGCAAAATCCCAAAATAGCAATACTATTCAACCTCTAAGCTGCACATCTCAGAAATTATTTTGACCTGAAACATTACTTCACCACAACAATGCACACTCTCCATTAGTGGGACAAACATGATAGCATGCTTTGCTAGTTATAAGACCAAGTACTTATCCCCATAGCCGGCTGAGAATGCCTTTCTTGTCTTTCTTCATTCTGTTCTCTAAGGATGGGAATTCAATTGAATTGTAAGCAATATCAAGTACAATTGGGTTGCATGGAACTGACTGGAATGCTGGAGGGAACTTCTCAATTCTTGGCACGGTTTTTGAGCCAGGTTCACCCAGTGTTGATTCGTACTCATCCAGTGCTTCCATAAGAAATTTCTCCACCTGAAACTCGAAGAAAAGACAATTATTATCATCTAGATACCACACTGATTAATTAATCTTTCAGCCCCATTACTTCACAAAAAGAAGTTAAAAGTAACAAACAGAATAATAATCTGAGAAGTGTAAAGAAGAACCTTTTTGTCACCATTCAGGGAAATACTAGAGACTCCTTTTGAAAGTCTTTCTGGAATCTTCTCTGCTTCCATAATCCCAGATGCATGTTCTATGCAACTGTTCGATCTGCATGTCTCAATCAGTGCCTTCAAACCTTCAATTAAAGCCTGCTTAACAAAATAAATGTTTGTATACCACTATTCAAACTTAGTATATTAAGTGTATTCCAATTTATTTGGGATTAAAGGCTTTGTTGTTGTTGTTGTAGTATATTAAGTGTATTCTCATCTTAGTTGACCCGATAACTACCTAATATAAATTAATTTTTCTTTTGAGTAGGCTCAGCTAACTAGCTCCAATACCAAGCAAATCAAGGTATGAAACTTAACTAAAAGATATGCAATGTTTGTCATCGGACCTTGTCAGGGTTATTTGTCCTATTTAGTTTCTGAAGGGCAGCATCGGCAAGAGAACGAGCATGGCAGAACAGTGCATACGCCTCTATTCTCTTTCCAGCCAAACTGTATGACTTGGCTAAATAGAAGCACCTGCCAGAATTTAAATAACATTTTTATAATGTTCTATCAAAAAAAAAAATTTAGAAAGAAACCTTTCATAAGAGATATATATAGCACAAGGAGAATGACAGTAAAACGAACCTCTCAGCCCTAAAAGCAGATCCTTTTGATATATACTCCTCTGCAAATGCAACTTCTTCAGCTCTTCTATCCCTTGCTGAGCTAACTAAATCAGATAGGTCTGTTGTATTCTGCAAAAAAAAAAATACAAAATGGTTTAAGATCGATTCATGGACAGGAAATGAAACATCAAATTTGAGATAATCTGTTAACATCAATTATGAACACAAATTTTTTGGCTATCTACTTCTCTTTGTTCTGTGAGTAAATGGCCTCATTGGATTCAGGATATTCCCTTAAGAGTTCAAATGAATCTCTTTTTTATTGTATTGTCAGCTGAGTTGATATTGTAAGCTCAAATGAAAAAAATCTGTGCCTAAAAAGGTCAGCTCCTTCAAAAGACGGACATTTTAAAATATACATTTGAACTGCCAAGAATGGCCTTATTCCCAGAACAGAATCACTGCTGTGTTTCACTTGCAACCCCAACACTCAATCAAGGTTTAACAATAGTGCAGGGTTTATGAAGTCAATAATCATGTTGGGCTAAGCCCTTCTGCGAACCCAGCTCCTTGCTGGAATAGCACCATAATCCAAACATTTGCACCACTCTTGAGTAGCACAAAATTACTACCCAGACTATATGGATTAGCACAAAATTACTACTCACACTACATGGATTATTCTCCCTGCACTATTCTAACACACTAGCATGAAGAGCACAATTCTAACAGAATGTCCATAGGGTAATACCAGAATTGAAAATTCAAGATAATAAAACACCACACCTGAATTAAAAGGTCAAACAAACGAACAAGTTCTTCTGGCTTGGTGACCTTCTCACTCCTATCATTTTGTTTCCTGAATTTACTTTTAGCAACTGTAACCAACAACTGGTTTCTCTCTATCGTTCTCTGCCCCAAAACAGCGCTAACAGCCTTGTCAAGCCCAGTTAGTTCATCTTTCACATTCTCAGCATTCCCAGCAGTGGCCTAAATTGTGAAGAGATACATTAGACACAAAAGTAATTGAAGATAGTAATACAAAAAGCTACCAGATTATAATTATGCTTTTGCCTGGCCAGTTTTTATTGGGTAGTGATATTCACTGATATGTTAAATATTATGCAGCCAATAATATATGCAGCTGGTCACATTAAATATAGCATAAAATACAAACACCACCCAGTTTCAAATAACCTGCAGCATTTTCAAATTGGACAAACCCCCTTGCATTTTTTAGACAGTCACAAATGCCCCTTCCCTTCAATTTATTCATTAGAATTGAAAAAATTCAAACATTAACTCTTATTTTTATTTAAAACTCAGTGTAACTTCTTTCTTATTTGAATAACAATTCAACTTATTAGAAGTATTGTATTTAAATAGCATAAATGAGTATTATTTTACTTTTACATTAAGAATAAATTGCATCTTACCACATCAAATCAGCCTAATATCCGATAATCACATTATATTGCTCAGAACCTCAAAACAATTTTTATTTTTCATATGGTTTCAAAGGTAATACCTAGGAGACGATGAAAGGTACGACCTAATGATCATTAGTCTCATATGTCCAATACAATTTTTCATTATTCCAATTAATTGATCGATATTATTTTGCAAAAATGAATAATACAGGAAGAAGAAGCAAGATGAAATCTTTATGAACTTCCAATAAAAGTCTTTATTATTTTGATTTTTTAATGAAAAAGGATTGTGTTTGAATTTTTTTTAATGATAAGGTTAAATAGAAGGGGTATTTGCAACTAGTTCAAAAATGTAAAGAGATGTTTGTTCAATTTTAAATTGCAAGGTGGTATTTGAGACTTCAGTGTAAATGTAAGGGGGTCTTTAAATTTTACCCTTAAATATATGGTAAAAATAGATCTCAATTAATAGCATACAGTGCAATAAGCAATCTTTAAGTTCAAGTCTTTTCATTTACTAGAAAAAATCCCGCCCGTTATGCAGAACTCTTTTACCTTTCAAAATTCTTGTATGTTTTTATTATAAATAAATAATATATTTTACTTAGATATAATTTATGTCTAAATCAATTACAAAGACTCTTAAATTTGTAAATAAAATTAGTTCATTATTTAATAAAATATGATTTACAAAACATAACAGTTTTCCTTTTTTAAATAAAGCTGTATAGTAGAAAGTTTCTTTATTTAAAAAAAACTTAAAAATAGTTGATTATTGATGGATAAATTCTTTTTCTAGATCTCTCATTAATGCATGGTAAAAAAATACAAAATGGAGAGAAAAATGACATTAGCAAAATCTGAACCGTTAGTTTTTGAAAATATTCATCCGCACCCTTCAATTAGGCGTGTTTCAGTCATTAAGAAAAGGCTGAAAAGCTGAACATTACTAGAAAAATCCAGAACATATGCCCTTTATAATATAGTATAGATAGATTCGTTATTTTGCAGCTCAGTAATATTTAGATATTTAATTCAAAAACATATATAGAGCTTGAAATTGTTATAAGAGTTTCATTTGGAGAGCTGCCATTGGATTAACATATTATTTGTTGCATCTGATAAGGATCTTCTGACCATAACTATAATATTGGTATTTACGAGTTGAAAATATATTTGAAGGAACATGATACCGTTAGCTGCCCTCTTCTATCAAAGAAAAAAAAATCTAATTAAAAAAAGGTGTTGTCTTTTAAGAAAAAAAAATAAAACTGTTAAGACAATCAACCAATGAAATTTTGCCAAGTGGTAAAAAAAATATATTCTTAAAATCAATATGAGTATAAACACATACACTTCTTTCTTTAGTCTACAGTATCAAAACAGATACCAGCCATGGATGATAGCGTTACACCACTAGCTTAGAAAATTTAATATACCAGGTCATTTCGAATGCAACTCCTGGAATCATGATATGCAGAGAATATTTTGTCGAATATTGCAAGTCTTTTCTCTGAAGGAAGTGTTTCGGCGGCTGGGCTGTGTAATTCCTTCTCCAGCTCCTGAGCTGATCACAGTTTTGCGAATAAGAATCAACAAACTTGGTAATTCAGGTAAGCACGGAGTGCAAAATGATGGATGAATGAAACTAAATAGGAACCTTTTAGAATTGAGACGCGTGTTTTGGCATTGTTGATAGGAAACCTATGACCAAGCCAGTTAAACTCAGTCACTGTGGCAGCCTGTTGTTGTCGTGCCTCCTCCATTACAGCCTAAAACAATTACATTTTGTATGAGATCATCCTCATTCCTCAGTAACGAAAAAAAGATGGGAACTTGAGACACATAAAAAGGACCAACATAATGAATTCCATGTAGGCCTTATTGGTATGTGTGCAAAACATTTTTTTCAATTGGGAGAATTTTAACATATAAATCTATCTAGAATGCTAAAACAAAATAAATGAATTTCATAAATGGTATGAAATAATTGGCCATAAACCAAGACGGGTTATTGTCATGAACAAGTATGAGGATCTGCAAAGACCAGAAAGGTGTCACACAAACCATGCAGGAACAGTTTCATGAGTTCTCAGGAAAAAAAAAAAGAATCTATCTTGTTGGTATATACAACAGTGAACTAAAATTAGCTTCAGTTTCAAAAATAAATTATTACCTCTAATTTAGTCTGGAAAAGATCCAATGCAGGCGCCTCCATTTTGCCTATATCCAGGAGTTCAGAAGTTTGCAGCTTTGATTCACCAACTTTATGCAAACAATACCTGATACTTGGTTCTAGCTCATCCACCCGCTCACGACATAACACTTGATTTTCTATAGTACCATATTTGCCAAGCTCTTCATACACAGCTCTACAAGAAAATATCAGTCTCTAAGCAAATCAAGTAACTCTCTCCTGGATACAGGAAAAAAAGTAGCAGGCCTTATCTACTAACTTTTCGTAAACAGCAGGAATAAATTACAATGATTTACTCAAAAAGCACGCATTTTATGTGTACCGTGCATTTTTTAAGTTAACTAATGCCGTTTGCCAGTTCTTATCTTGCTCAAACAACAAAGTGCCCTTCATATAAGATGCATAAGCCTGATAAAAATAAAAATAAAAATAAATTAAATTAAATGAAAATAAGCACCATTGAAACATTGTACCGGTCCCAAAAAAAAGAATTTAAGTTGGTGTATACTGAAATGAAGTAATTACAAAACAAAGCATCCTTAACCCAAAGATCTGGCTGTCATGAATAAAAAGCACAAGGAAGAACAGAGTATAGACAAAAAAAAAAAAAGGTCCAGTTGGTATATACTGAATGATAGTTAGTGTTGGATGCTTTAAAGCATGAATGAGGTGCTGGTATGGTGCAACCCACACCAAATACAAAACCAGAAAAATCAGTCCACTATACCAGTATGACTTATGTATGGCACAAACAGCTAATCAGAAAAAAAAAAAAAAAGAAAAAGAAAAGTAGATGATAATACCTCAGCTTCAAGAGATGTCCTGGAATCTCCTCTAACAGAACATAACTGCGAAAAGAGGGTAGCCCACTTGACAGCCTTTCTCAACCTACCTAGAAGGTAAATTCTTTGCTTTCCAGTTGGTCCATCTGGTAACTGTCTCTTCTCCATTGCATGGCTCCATGCTCTCTCAGCCATGTACAAGAGAATATGAAGATACCTGATTATTATATAACCATGTCAAATAGAGAGATTGAGAGAGTGAACTTTTATACCAGAAAGGAGCCCATATACCTGACATCAGTAACGGTTGCCTCTGTAATAGTTTTACGAGTAAATTTACCACGGCCATGCAAGAATTTCAGTGACTTGTATAACCTTCTTAATCTTGCAGTGCAATATTTCCTGTAAGGCAATTCATGCTATTTTCAGAATAGATTGACATGGGAGCACAGCAATTTACTAAAGCGAAAGGTAGAACAAAACAATGTACCTATATCTTGTGTAGTCTCTATGCCTCAACCCATGCTGCATCTGAGCGGACTTTAGCAGTTGCAAAACTGTGAAATTCGATGCATTATTTATAGATGCAACTCAGATTAGTTTCCTAGTTACCTTAAGGACTTAATACTTATGATCAACTGACATCAAGGCCCGGAAATGCTAAAAAAGAACTAACAATAAGAACACTGTCGATTAACTATGCAAAACATACTTCGTAGGACAGTACGCGTAAAAAGTGAGAAATAAACTAATCTCAAATTCTGGTTTCGGCTGAAGAACAAGGGGCGTTGAACTCACCGTTGATTTGAAACTTAGGACCAATCTGCTTCTCCTCGTCGATCTCCATTGCTGTGAGGCCATTAGATTTCGACATGTCCTCAACTAATCAGAAATAGATCGAATCTTTTCTTTCTTCTCTCTAGCGAAGAAATCTAGGGTTCTGTACAGCGCGAAAAAAGAGGATGGAGCTGATCGGTGGGACCAGTACGAAACAAAATCCTCATGGAAGATGCATAGTGTATTAAATTATGGGTTAAGAATTTTGATATTTATTTAGAGCATCGCATTGATGTCGATTGTCAAAATAAAATTTTTATATCATGTCGTCAATTGATAATTTATTTTAAGAGTGGCATCCTTGAATAAAATAAAATTATCAAAATGGCACTTTCGTAATTAATTGTTTGCTTCTTCACTGACGTGGCTTATCAAATAAATTATCAAATTTAGACAATTGTCTAATTTTGCCTAGTCTCTGCATCCCTGAAATTCAAATGACAATTGTCAAATGAGATTTGACAATCAATTTGACAATGGGATTCGGATGCTCTTATATTTAATCATGTTTATTCATATTTAATCACTTAATTTTCATTTAGTTATTTTTAGTCACTGAATTTTGATGTTAATCCATACTTGATCACTCACATTAGTTTTTTTCATTCAAAAATAATTAAAATAAAATTATATTTATTACCAAAACTAATTGAAATGAAAAATAGATAAATGAAATGAAATTATATTTATTTTTTCATTATTTTTTAATTATTTTTGAATAAAAAAATAAATGGGAGTGATCAAAATTCAGTGATTAAAAACGGATAAATAAAAATTTAATGATCAAATATGAATAAATATCGAAATTCCGTGACCTGTCAAAATATTAACCCTTAAATTAAATTTAGGATGGGGGCGAACAGGTCGGTTGAAATTCAGACGGGTTAGGTCAGGACAGATAGATGGGTTAGTTTTGAGAAGAGGCTGCAATCTGTCGTAGGATTATGGATCAGATGGATTGATAGATAGAACGGGTCGGATCCAGTTTTTTGGACCGCCGATTTTTAAAAATAAATAAAAGTGATTTAAATAAATTAAAAGTCATTTTTTAACAATTTTATTTTTCTATTATTTTGGTTTTATTTTTACAACTCAAAAAAATTAACTAGAAACTCAAAAGAAATGTTAAAAAATTGATATAACTTGAAATAAAATGATAAACTAATATGAAATTGAAATAAAATGTTAAAAATTTAAATAAAACAATACATAGTTTTATTTTAAAAAATAAATAAATTGACAAAATCTAAATAAATGTTAATAATGCAAATAAATTGTTAAACATTTTTATTTTGGTCGGGTTTTTTTGGGTTTTATTGGTCGGGTTAGACAAGTTAGATGGGTCGAGTATATTTTAGGATGGGACGGGTTAACCTCGGGTTATTTTGAAAAACTTTGGGCGCAATACGTGATTGAACCATGAGTTGGCCGATCCTCGGGCTAGATTTTGACCTCGAGTCGAACCTCGAGTCGAACCGGATCGGAGTGCGGACACAGATTTCCCAAGTCAGGTTTGACCCGTCCGGTTATTTTAAAACACTAAGATATGTCCTAAATCATAATTGGGCTTTTTCTTGGGCTCCATAATCGGACCGGTTCTGTACAAAACGGGTTGTGTTTGTCCTTTTTACAATTTAACAGAATAAATATACATTCCTCAAAAAAAATAAAAAAAAAAAGAATGAATATACGAGTTGAATCATGTGGTTTCAGGCTTTGAGCGTTTAGATCGATTTGGGTACGTTGATGCTGATATTATATTGTTTTCCCTTTGGATTTTCGGACGCTAGTTGAATGGATAGGGGGTTGTATTTGCATGAATAGAAATATAAATTTGGATTACTTATGAATGCAAATAAATTATGAATTCGTTTTTGTGTTCTAACAACAATTGTGTCATATTTTAGTTGATTTTGGATTGAAATATATAATATGATTGGGCTCAGTTAAATTTGTGTCGTGTTCAAATATCAAATATCAAGTGTGTATTTATAGTAATTTTATATGAATTATATTTTTTGCGTACAGATTTTACAATAAATTGTATTTGTCATACATAATCTATAATATTTTTTTTTTGACGAACAGCGACGATGAAAGAGAACATTTATTTGAGTACCATTACTACCATGCCGTTTCAGGTCGAACTTTATTCGAACGTTTTATTCAAACTTGAATAATTTGATATACGCTATTTAATATTTATCCTTTAATTTTAGGTTCCAAATTCTTTTGTTGGGTACGATTAATTACTAGTTCAGAACTTCAGATCATCTTTATTACAACTAGGTTACTCACCAGCGCTTCGCGGCGGGGTTGTACACTTATTGGGACTGATGTCTTTTGTATTGTGAAATGTTAATCAATCCATATAAAATCGAGTAAAAAAATTAATTAGAAAAAAATTAATGACCGCTGCTCAATTTGCAATTAAAATATCTAAAATGTGATCAAAAAATTTCATCTGAATGTAAATTTGTTCGTTCTCAATCCAGAAGGTGTGATATACAACTATGTTCTCATGAGACCATGAATGGTGCATAAGGTAACTATTTTCTGAGCTATAGTCGACTAAATTATTGACTAAGAAATTGAGATTTGAATGTTTTAGATTAATAAGGCAAAAAAATATGGAAATTTACCTGTTTGCTCTTGGATTTGCAATTAACACGGACCTGGGCTGAATTGTATGTTCATTTTACATTGAATCTTTGGTTGATATGATATATGTTTTCAACAGGTGAGGCCTTGTGCACCCTCAAGTCAAGGTTGTCAGATCCGAATAATGTATTACAGAGCTGGGATCAGAGTCTTGTAAATCCTTGCACCTGGTTCCACATTATATGGAACTCTGAAAATCATATCATATGCCTGTAACTTGTGTTAATCCCAATGAGATTCAATCATATCTTATAATAATACTTGGCATCAATTAAAAAATATTTTAGATCAATTCTGTCAAAATTTTGCAATCAGAGTAAATTTTGCAATATGACTCTATCAAAATCAAAATAAATTAGTCAACAAAAGCCATAAAAATGAATAAAATACAAATCACAAATGTGCTAGCCAATTGGACGATATTTGCTATGTCAAAATAAGTGTCCGTCAAATGATATGAATCATGCACCACAGGTGAATTTGTAAGTGGTGATTGTACTAAAACATATACATTCGTAGCAAATGCGCAGGTCTTGAGCTAGTATTAATTCATAAGTCGCAATTAGATAAGTCATCAGAAGTAACTGTAACTCTTCTATGGTAATATCACAACCTCTCAAAAATTTAAGTTCCAAACAAAAAAAAAAATTGAGATGCAGACCATTAAAATGGAGTTTCAATTTCATCCTTGTTTTTTCCACCAACACGAAGTTTCAGAGACTCCAAGATATACCTTATCTTTTTAAGAAGCACTTCACTCTAGTAAAAAAAACATGTCCCCATTTGACCTCTGATCATTGGTTCCAACCGGAGAAACATAAGAAAGGTTAAAATTATCTACATTGTTGGGCTATACAAACATAACCATGTATTGGTACCAAAATCACATTCATTAACTTTTATGAACTTATCTCAGTATCTATTCTAATATTTTTATGGCTAATTGATAGGCTCACTTAACTTAATTGTGACTCAACTGAGTCAACATGTGCATTGGACCTTAATTGGGACTTAATTGAGAATTATTTGCAAGACACTCAATCTCATAAGACTGACAGCTAATTGAGGATTAGAAGTATTAACTTGGGACAAAACTGAAATTTGAGAGGAAGAGGCCTGTGAGGAGAGGAGAGAGAACCCACCAATAAATCCAGAAGAGCAAAGCAGTAAAATCACAACTTAAACTCAAACCATATCGAACTTATAATGCATCATTACACATGTCAGTTGATTATTAAATTTGAACAATAGCTCTGTCATCGCATAACCAAAAAGAGCAACAAAAATGAAGCGAAACTTGTATTCAATTAATGTTATTATCTCTTCCTCATTACGGACAAAAGAAAGAAAATAATCATCAGTACAAGCACGAAGGATGGCTTGACCACAGGCATGGCGAATTCTGCCCAAGCGACGATGACATCGCTTGCCACGACGGAGCAAGGTGCACCACTGGGTTGTCTGACTGTGGAGAGGCTAAGAGCGACTGTGCAACAACCTAAACCCGAATCGGTTTGTGCTCATTTTGGGCTGCTTCACAGTGCTTATCCACCGCGACTTCATCGAAAGGAAAAAGAGCGAGTGACCGCGGCGACGCGCGATGCTAGGTTTCCTCACATCTCTTTTTCAATCAGATGGGAGAGGGTGATTGAGAGCAAAAGAGAAGTATGACCTTAAACTGTCCATTAATGCTTTCAGCAGAGGCGTGCCGCCATCTAGGATTGGTGAGAGGAGACGTGTCTGCGAGGCTCAAGCGAGGAGAGAGGGGACGTGAGAGAGACTCCTCCGTCAACGGAGGACAGGAAAGCAATGGGAAACATTAATGGGCGGCACAGAAACGTATTTTAAAACTATATAACTTTTAGTACAACGGACTCAAAGAAAACTAACTGAGAACCTCAACAACGAAATTATAGGATGAAGAGCGCAGACAGATCTTTTTTGCAATACTCAAGCATCACGATCGTACAACAAATCACTTAACCCGTTTTGAAGCACATGTGTACCCACTGCATAGATATAGCATAGCCAACCGAACAAACAATCAAAATCAAAAAAGAAAATCACGCAAATCTAAATGTAAATCAACGGTCAACAGAAAAGTGTCGACGTGTACTGCTTGAAAACTCAGCGTTCCCCCCCCCCCTTTTAAGGGGAGGTTATTTAATGTAGGATTTAACACTAAGTGTTATATTCTAAATTTTTATGATCACCAAATTTTCAGCATGTGAAATACATACTAACAAACATGAAAATCGCAATTGTAATTGTAAATATAAAACAAAGTTTTAAAAAAAAATACTGCTTTTGTTCTATGCTTCTCACTTAAGGCCGTGCTTCATTTTCTGCGTAGAGGACGGAAAGGGAGAGAAGGGACGACAAGAGGAAGTTATCTTTCAAATTGAGGGTAACGATCGGGGAGAAATGCATAAAAAAAATTGTTTCGTTTATCTCGTTATCTATCCTCTTCTATCGTCTCCCCTCCTACAGTATCGATTTTGAAGCAAATAATTCATCGCCGGACAAGTAGGTCACCTCATTTTGTCTCTTTTCCTCTCCTCTGCTATTTTGAAGGGGCAATGTAGTTGATATTTTTGTATAAAAGCTCTAAAATAATGTAATTCTTTTGCATTCTCTACGAGAACTTTTACATAATTTTTTTTATATAGGTCTTTAAAGTTTGAACGATATTTTGTTGGCAACCAAATGAATCAATATATTCTTAGAAAGTACCTTAGTTAAATTTTCAATTTATTTTTTATATATAATTCTTTTCTAGAACGAAACAGAAAAAGTAAATCTAGTATTTTATAAATTACAAAAAAAAAATTGATCAGCTTCTAAATTGGTATTCCTACTCTTAATTCCTAAATAAGGGATATTGTCATATACTGTTCATTTACCAGTACCAACGAACAGTGATCTGCATTGCGCCTGGGTTCTTGAACGCAGTCTAAAAAAATCTTGGTGATTTTGGGGACAATTGAAAAAGATACGGAAATGATGCCAACTGTACAGTAGTAAATACGGTATGGTATGCTGATTTAGTTTTTGTTCAAATAATTATCGAAGTTCTGTTGAATGTCTCGTCAATTTATCAATATAAACAAAAATTCAATGTGCAAATTTGGGGCTTGGGACATGCCAACATCACTCTGATAAGTAATTATTCTAATTCCACAAAAGACCAAACATACATATTAATTAATCTCTCATAACAACAACCCCAATGATCACAAAAAAAACATAAATATTATGCGGTGAATCCAGTGATGTTCTTGACAAATGCATCCTTCATCAGCTCAGGTTTCTCCTCATTAGAAATTTCTACGCCGGGCATCGGCTTGGTCGAGTGATTGAATGCGGGCTTCTGCTCTGCGGCTTCGACTAATGCCACATGTTCAGTTACAGAGAAGTTCTCAGGAAGCACAAACACACCCTGAGATGCTCTCCTCTGGTGCCGGCTCGGTCTCTGCGACATCTCCTCCTTTGCTTCTCTCTTCAGTGGATAATGTAGTTACTAGGAATATTTAGAATCAGATCAGAGTGGGTTCTTCAATCTGAGAAATAGGTGTATATGATTGGAAGTGGAACTGAGATACAGAGTGGAAGCTTGGTGTCTCTTGATTTATAGCCGAAATTGGTACATGATTGTGAATCTTTTGTGTCATTTTCTATGTTGCGCTCAGTGCGGCAAGTCAATCTGGAAATATTGGTCTAGTCTTTTGACAGTTGACAACAAAAGGCTGTGTAATCTCTCTAAATATACCGTCCGGTAATGTGCTACTGTTTTCTTATCATTTCTTTGCTTGCACACACCACACAGAAGTCAGCAGGAAGTCAGAAACAAAACGGAGGGGGAGTTTATAAAGGGTAAAAGATGAACAGGAAAACCTGGTACAAATTACACGATCTCTCCAGTACGCTTGGGGTTAAACTTGAAAGGGCACCGCACCACCAATAATTTGGCATAGAGCCATAGAACATGGGATGCCACGTGGGAGATTTATTTTCTTAGTAGTTGTCTAGTTGATGCATACGTGTTTGGTTCGGTGAATAGATATTTAGAAAGGGTTTGTTGTAGACGACAGTCACGGCACATGTTAAATCATGAATGGTGTTAGCTCCGATATAATTAGTAACATGACATGGGGAAGTGCTTCGACATTAATTATATAGCACGATTTTTTTTAAGAAAAAGATGAGACTCTAGTTTACGATTCTTGAAAGCTAAGGGATATTTCAGTGAAAACATTGTTATATCGACAAACAATTAACACGACCAATTAAATATTTATTAAACAAAATAATTATATCATAAATATGTATCTCACATGGTGCAATTTGACAGATGATGAATCATCTACCAGACGGTTTAAAAATAAAAATAATTTTGATATATTGCCTTATAAGTATAAACCGACGACTTATAAATTGCACCAAGTTGTACGCATGGTCTGTGTAAAATAATAAATTTTGTTTGTCAATATTAACTGTCATGCTGTCAATATATAACCTCATATATTCTTATTCTAATGTCTATCGATTATTTATTGTCCATTTCATATCTTGAATAATATTTTTTAATTATAAAAATAAAATACCATTAAAATTTTCTCACCGTTTAGATATACATGTATTAAATTTGAACTAAGTTTAATTTTATCAGCCGTCTAACAAATAATCAAAACTTTTTTTTTTCGGAAAAGATGAGGATCTAACATCCAAATTTCATTAAATGATCATCAAGTAGTAGCGCGTCCATGATTTTTTTCTCAGTGGGGTCCCATAAATTTTTTTAATGATAGTTCATCGCAATAAAATTTAATATACTAATAGCAATTCACAAATAAATAATTTAATTTAACATAAATTTTAAGATAACTCAAATTAAACTTAACAACTTTCAAAATAATAGTTTCAAAAATACAAAACAAAATACATTCATACATTTACATGTTACAACACTTGTCTACGCGTTTTCATCTTTTGATTGTTTTGCATAATCTCTTCATTGGAAATTGTATCAAATATATATTTCTCTATGTAGGTTACAAGACAATCATTCATCAAACTATCACACATTCTATTTCTAAGTTTTATTTTTATAATATTCATTGCGGAGAATGCTCTTTCGACGGTTGTCATTGCCACCGGTAAAAATAATGCTAATTTGAGAAGCAAATACATATAGGAGCATACACCATTTTTTTTTGTCTCCACAAGTTTCTTGGATAAGTCATTGATATTACGTACATCATGAAATCTATCATCTAATCAAACATCATGAATATAGGTATCAAGTTGATAATCAAGTGTAGCGATATTGACATTTTCAAACTCTCTTGGATAAGATGATGCCAACTTGATTAACATATCCTTATTAAAGGATTGAAATGATTTTTTTTATTCAAACAAGCTACACAAAGTAATAGTTTGGAACTTATCTCATTAAACCATTCATTGAACTCGTGAAGTTGCATATCCAAGATTGTATAAAAGATCTCAACACAATACCTACAAATTTCAAAAATATTCTTCGTTAGAAAAGAAAAAAATAGCATACCACAAACATTAAACAATATAAAATGAATAAAAAAATATACCTATGTTCATTGGTGATTTCTTCGGTTCTACGCCTTGGTCTTCAAAAATAATAATTTCATTCATATTAGGTATGACGATACCATGCTTACAGAAGTCTTTTGCAAAATAAAGTCTCAACCTTCATTTCTCATTTTTTGCAATTATAATTTGACCACTTTGACAAGCGCCATAGTATTTTCAATATCTTGATCTTTCTTTTATAAGGCTTGTGAGAGCTCATTCGTATATCTCAAAACGTCTTGCATCAAATGCAAAACAAAAATGAAATCAAAAGTTTCTAACTTTTCTAATAGAACTCTTGCATCTACTCTATGCCTAGTCTTTGCGGTCTCTTTCTCGATTACATCAAGCACTTGAATAACCGAGCGTTAAAGTCGAATCAAATTTATAACAGAACCATAATGAGAACCCCATCGTGTCTCTCCCGCCCTAAGAAGACCTTGTTCTTGATTAAGCCCTCTACTTGTTTCAATCTCACAATCGATTAATGCCTTTGTAATTTCAACCACTTGACTCTCTCTTAACTTATCTAGTAGATTTTAATAACGACACCAAATCACCAGTTGGTTTGACGTTATTATTTTTCTCAAACATAAATCAAGATTGTAGAGAGATTTAAGGAGGAGACAAGTATAGATGGCAAACCAATCAATCAGATGAAGGAAGATGCGAGCTTAAGGTCTGGTCATGATGGCTTGATCCTTCTGGACTTTGGAACCTGGAGGAGATTAGAGATGCGAGTCGCGTCGGAGCTTCGGAGGAGACACGAGTCACCGACTCGTCGGAGGAGACACGAGTACGCGAGTCGAAGGAGTTAAGAAGACACGAGAACGAGGAGAGTCAAATGCGAGTATGCGAGGGGTCAGATTTAGACGCGGGGTGATGGCAAGGTCCCTGTGATTTTCTAAGGGGGTCCTATGATTTTTTTTATTGAGAACCCTGAGCTTTTTTAAATTTTAATAGGGTCCTGAGACCCCAAAGCGACACAATAGCTCCGCCCCTGCCAAATAGTGATATATTATTTATAAGGGAGTTACAAGCAAAAAGATAATCAGGATGTGTTATATGTATTAGTCCGAAAAGATGAGAAATAGTAATATAAATATTAGTAAATGAGAGTTTCAGTCACATCATGTTGTGCTTCATTGTCTACCAAACCATTAATTTCTCTGGGTTAGTATCTCCCTCGTCATTTATATGTTATCCTACTTGCTATCAACAAATACTCTCCTACATCTCTCCCTCCATAATATAAAAAGGATTGTTTCCTCCAGTTCTCTTGAGAACTGTGTGTATTTGAATGACAGGAGAACGTCACGATTGTTAATCGGCCAAGTGATCCCCCACTGTGCTGGTATAGTGTCATATATATATATATATTTATTTATTTATTTATTATGAATGCACATTCATGGAATACGTGTGCAATCGACTCAGATGCACTTCGGTGGCGGTAACATATGTTGGACATTATCCATCCTCTTTTGATGAGATAGTCTATGGTCAACATTCTGTTTTGCAGCATTAACCAGAGAAATATTGTTACATTTAGTGACGCATGGATTGACCATATATTGCGATATGTAGTTTGAATGTATGGAGTTTTGACTATGAATGCATAAATTGATGTCGTTGAGAAAATATGTAAAGAGTTTCTTTTCCATGTAGTGGTGTCTGGACTGGACATCCAAGGATAGGTCTTTTCATATTTAATTTCATTCGTAGGTTTGTCAATTCAAGTTACGCTTGTGGTGTCAGTCTCTCTATCATCTGTATCAGCTAGACATCATTCATATAGCTTCGATCTACGAAGATCCATTAGTTTTGGGCCTAGTTGTATAGGTTTGGATACTTATATTTGAGAATTACATCCAACCAATTATCATTCTAGAACTATATCTTTGTACCATGCCCCGGGTGGAAAATAATCGATGATGTGAATATTTCCTAAAGGTGCTTGTAATTTTTTCAGAACATTTATGGCCTTTGTATTTGTCATGGTTTAATGTGTGTGTTTGTGCTTCAGTAATGTTCTTCCACCATTTTTGATCGTTTGGCACCAACTCCACATGTGTTTTAACATTCAAGCTTGGTTTGCTACTTTTATGTCTTTGATCCTGAGTCCTCTCAATGATTTGTGTCTAATTATCAGGTTCCAATTTGCTAGATTGATCTGTCTTTTATTGACATTCGCCTCCTTGTGATCGTGTCAAAGAAATCTGCGACATATCCTATCAATTCTACATAAGACCCATCATGGTAGCAAGAATATCAACATAAAGTAAATGAGTATTGCTAAGAGAACGACATTGACGAGAATGAATCTGATGTATTTTAATAAGACTTGTGCTTTCCATCCTAGTAATTTCTTTTCAATCCGCTTAATTAATATGATGTAATCTCTTCTTGTCGATTTTTTTATTTTTGAGTGGAAGTCTAAGGTATGACATTAGTAAGTTATCAGACTTGCACCGTAGTAAGGGGCTAGCTGGTTGACTTCCCTATAAGGATATGTTGTGAGTAATAGTTCCAATTTATTCAAATTGACCTTTTAGTCGTGACATGTTTGTGAAGATTGATAATATCAACTTAAGGACTCGAAGTTGCTTGTGTTGTAGTTTGACGAATATAAGGGTGTTGTCCGCATAGAGCACACATGGTTTGCAACTAGTAAATGGGGATTGAAGCAAGTTGATTTTCATTCAGCTGAGCTAACCATCGTGCAAGGAAATCGATTGCTATGTTGAAGAGGTATGGGGACACCGGGTCCCCTTGCCTCACTCTCGTTTGAGCTTAATGCTTCGGACGGCCACTAAATTCATTATGATCTTCGATTTACCATGTAGTATCAAGTATTTTATATAGTCTATTGAGCTCTATGAGAATCCATTTGCTTGGAGGCAATTGAGTAAAAAAGGTCATGCTACTGAGTCAAATGCTTTGTGTAGATTCATTTAAAAATTATTATCTATCATTTTTGCGTCGAGGCAGCTTATATTACCTCTTGCACCTATAAGAAATATTGAGCTATATTTCTCCCTTTTACAAAGCTCATATGTGTCTTTATTAGCAAGTTTCCAATGATCGGTTAAAGGCGTGTGACGAATATCATGGAGAACAATCATTGAATTCCATTTATGATGCTAATGAGTCTAAATTTTGATGGCATTGTTGCATATTCTTTCTTTGGTATGAGTATTATGTGTGAGTCATTTAGTGGAGCCAAAGTTGTTGAGGGGTTCTGAATTACCATGTTGAAGTCTGTGAGTAGGTCCAGTAGCATGTCTCTTTGAAGTGTTGGTAGAATTTCTATCGTGAATCAGTCCGGCTCCAGTGTTTTGTTATGAGGTCATTTGTTTATCACTTGTAGTAGTTCTTTATGTTGGGAAATGATTGTTGGTTAAGAAAAATGATTTTAATTTTTTTTAACTAAATCAATAGATCTAATGCCAAGAATATTTCGAAATAGATTTACTTAAGTGCCTAACTAATAAGAAAGAGAATTAATCTTTTGGTTGATCTCTAAATCAACTTAGAAGGGAGATGACTTAATCTATAACCCTCTTGTTTGTCTTGCTCCTCTAATGGTGATGGTGACAAATTTTTCACTTGTGAAGCATCTAAGATATCCATCAAAGATTAAAGAGATGTTAATCAACATCGCTAAAATTTTACTATTAGTAAAGTTTTAATCCTAGCTTAACCATCTTATAAAAATTTAAAACTTTTGAGGAGGGTTTATTCTCAACACATGAGAGAAGAGGAAGAGAGAAATAGCATTTTTAGTTTTTGTCCGAAATGAGAGAGAGAGAGAGAGAAAAAACTTTTGAAGCAAGAGAACACATCTTTAAATAGCTTGGGTCTTAGGGCCCTAGGCAACTATGGATCATCAAATGATCTATTTTTTGAGTTCAATGTTATTTAAATGATGCTTACTTATTTTTCTATCATTTTCATAAAGTCTAATATTCAATTTATATCACATATAAATATATAGGCTTTAATTTTTCTTTTTTTATGTGTTAATTTAATTCATAATCATATCACACATGATATAAATTATTTTAGGATTATTTTATACTACCTAATAGCATAAAATTGCTCATATATTAATTTCATATGACTTATTAAAATTAATTATAATATTTATAATTAATTTAGTATACGTTGTATATCCGATATGATATATTAATATATTCTCTTTTAATCTTTTATGGTGTGACCCTTTGAAATATCATCATGTTGGCATCTAAATTAAACCCTTTTTCATTGATAAATAGTATAACTAGTCAAGGTACATTGATTATCCAAATGATATGGATGAATATGTCAACCAATTCTTGATCCTTGAAACACAAAAATATATTTTTATGTCAATTCTTTGCTATATGATATCTTAATAATTATAAAGTAGGAATGTGTCATCCTTTGTCAATTATTCTTTCTTAATTTTCTAAAAATTAATTATAATATGATTAACCATTAATCATGTTACATGCACATAATTTATCTCCATCAAGGGACTCAGAGATATCATCATCAATATAATATATAGAGAGCAATGATATCTTGATGTGCATTGTTCTTCATCACAAGTCATATACACTGCAATAACTGTTTGTATAACTCTTGATTAAAATAAGTGTTGGACGGTACTAACAATGCACGTATCTCATGTAGGAATAATAAATATTTTAACCTTAGAATTAAAGACACAATGAAATATTTATGACATATAACACAATACATATAATATTTTATTTTTTGTATGTCTAGTGCTATATGATTCCTTGTATACACTTATCTAATTAGATCGATAATTCATTATCAAGTGACATGTAGAACTTATCCAGCATCTACATCACGCTTTGATTTTATAATGATCAATTAGTGTTCCTTACTAATTATCAAGATCAAAGACATTTATAATAGTCATATTTATTTTATTAGTGAAGCTCTATAATTTAAGTCATCAATCCAAATGATCCATAAAATATGTTAACTCAAGGAAAATATGATATAATTATATATTAATAAACTAAATAAGTCATCAGATTATTGGATCTATAACACATATCACTAGCACTTCGGTTATAATGTGTCTTTCAAGTAGCTGTAGTTGGTCGTGTGCTCTTAATTAAAGAATATAGCGTGGTGTAATTGAAGCCTAGAGTTGCAATGTCTGGAGCAGTGCCCACAAGAGAGCAATAGCGTTCAAATAGTATTTTGATCTTTTTTCTATGATCATTTATCCATCGACTGCCTTGCTGCGGCGATTATATCAAATTTGCCCTCTTTTGAGTAGATGTCATGGTGTGACAATATCTCATATTTTTGTCTCCTTGTTCTATCCATGTCCTTTTGGCTCTTTACTTCCAGATTAACTTTTCATTTGTAATTATCATCGCTAATCACTCTTCGTGTTATACTACCCTAAGTTATAAAATACAATTTTTTTATACTTTGTGTAATATTTCTCATTTTTAAATTTAAAAGATCAATCCAATCATTCAATATAATCTACTTATATATTAAAATATTAGAGATCAAATTTTATATTTTTTGAAAAAAAATCTATTTTTTGAGGGGTAGAAAATATATTGAGCTATTTATGTCTAAGAATAATGATATTTTACCCATCAAAAAATAAAAAAAAAATGTAAAATTTTGTTCAAAACATGTTTTAATATGGACATCACTTTGAATGGTTGGATCAACATTTTGAATTCAAAAATGAGAGATACGATATGAAGTATAAAAACTACTTTGTACTTCACGATTCACTATAGCATACTCTCTCTCTCTCTCTACATACATACATATATATATATATATATAGTCCGACTATGGTGCTTTACAAATCACAGAGGCGTTGTGTGCTTTGCGCTCTATTTTTAATTTTAAGTCATAAATAATCGATCCGAACCGTTCAATCTAATCTTCATATAAAAATCTATTAGTAAACCAAATTTTATATTTTTTTAGAATTTTTTTTGCTATTTTTTCTGATGAAAAGAAAATGACTTGATCTGAGAATTCTGGTTCATCCAAAAATGACGGTTTTTCCCCTATCCAAAAAATAGCAAATAAATTCCAAAAAAAATATATAATTTGGTTTATTAATAGATTTGGGTATGGAGATTAGATTGAGCAGTTTGGATCGATCATTTCTGACTTAAAATTAAAAATAGAGCGCAAAACACACAATGCTTTTGTGCTTTGCAAAGCATCATAGCCTAATTCTATATATATGTGTGTGTGTGTGTGTGTGTGTGTGTTTATAGCGTTGGGTTATGTGCATAACACAAATCACCCTCGTGCTATGGATTAGTTCTTCATTTTTAAAATAAAAATGGTCGATTCGAACTGTTCAAAATGATTTAAATATAAATATCTTGTTATAGAATAGATTTTATATTTTTTAAGAACTTTTAACTATTTTTTTAGATAGTTTGAAAAACATTTGATTTAATTATTATGTGCCATCTAAAATAAGTGATTTTCAAATTATGTAAAAAAATAGTTAAATTTCCTAAAAGACTAGAAAATTTAGTCTATAATAAGATATTTATATAAAAATATTTTGAACGATTTGGATCGATCATTTTGATTTTAAAAATGAAGAACAGATCCATAATACAGTGGTGATCTTTGCTATGCATAGCACCACACAACTATATATATATATATATAGAGAGAGAGAGAGAGAGAGTCCGACTATGGTGCTTTGTAAAGTACAGAGGCGTTGTGTGTTTTGCGCTCTATTTTTAATTTTAAGTCAGAAATAATCGATCTGAACCGTTCAATCTAATCTTCATATAAAAATATATTAGTAAACCAAATTTTATATTTTTTAGAAATTTTTTTGCTATTTTTTCTGATGAGGAGAAAATGACTTGATCTGAGAATTCTGGTTCATCCAAAAATGACGGTTTTCCCCCTATCCAAAAAAATAGCAAATAAATTCCAAAAAATATAAATTTTGGTTTACTAATAGATTTTGATATGGAGATTAGATTGAGCTGTTTGGATCGATCATTTCTAACTTGAAATTAAAAATAGAGCGCAAAGCACACAACGCTTTTGTGCTTTGCAAAGTACCATAGCCTAATTATACACACACACACACACACACATACATATATACATACATACATACATACATACATACACATACATACATACATACATACATACATACATACATACATACATACATACATACATACATACATACATACATACATACATACATACATACATACATACATACATACATACATACATACATACATACATACATACATATTGAGGATATATTGCTTTACAAAGTATAAATTTCCCGGCTCTGCGTTCGTATCTCGAATTTGATAGTCCAAATGGATCCAAACCATCGAACATGATTTTCAAATTGAAATATCTTTAGATTCATTTTTTTTTAAAAAATTTTTTTGCTATTTTTGAGATGAGGGTACAAAGTTCATTGATTTAACGATTTTAGCACCATTCAATAATAATGATTTTTCACCCATCTAAAAGATAGTAATTTTTTTTTAAAAATATAAAATTTGATCTCCAAAGACATCTCAATATGAAGATCATGTTCAATGATTTGGAAAGGTCGTTTGGACTTTCAAATTCAAGATAAAAACGAGATGCACGAGATATTTTATATTTCATGAAGCACTATAGTCTATATCCTAACTTATATATATATATATATAGTTAGGCTACGGTGCTACGCATAGCACGGATGACCCATGTGCTACAGATCGTTTCTTCATCTTCAAAGTTCAAATGGTTGATCCGAGTCCGACCAGTGAAAATATTTTTCATATGAAAATTTAGTTGACTACTAAATTTTATATTTTTTTAATTTTTTTACTATTTTTAAGATAATTAGAAAATCACTTGATTTAATTACTATGAGCCATTCAAAAGGAGTAATTTTCTAATTATCTTACAAATAAGAAAAAAATCCTGAAATATATAAAACTTGGTCCCCAACTAGATTTTATATTAAAAAATTCTCCAACTAGATTTTCATATGAAAAATATTGACTGGTCGGATCTACCATTTGAACTCTTAAGATGTTGAAACGACCCGCAGCACCGTAAGAGTACGGAGCCAATCAGTGATCCTAACTCAAAAAATATATCAAATGATCTTTAAATTTTGATTTTCCAATCTCATTAAATTCTTCATATTAAAATCTTATGGGGTACAAAAATTTGTGATGTTTTAACTTTTCTAAGTCATTAATTTTAACTTTTGAACATAATGTATAGAAATTAAATATTTTATTATTATTTTTAGAAATTGATTTTCAAAAATTAAAAAGAGTAATTTAGAAAACTCTAAAAACTCTAAATTTTTGTACCCCATAAGATTTTCATATGAAGAATTTAATGTAAGTGATAAAATAAAATTTCAAGATCATTTGATATACTTTTTGAGCTATAATCATAGAGTGGGCTCCATGCTCCAACAAGCATGCTAGTTTTACTATATATATATAGAGAGAGAGAGAGAGAGAGAGTTTGACTACGGTTATACGCGTAGCACGGATGACCTATGTGGTACGGACCGTTTTTCGTCTTTAAATTTCAAATAATCAATCCGAATGGTCAAAATATTTTTCATATAAAATCTAGTTGGGAATCAAATTATATATTTTTTAGAATTTTTTTACTATTTTTTAAGATATCTAGAAAATCACTTGATTTAATTATTATGAGCCATTCAAAATGAGTCATTTTCTAGCTATCTTAGTAAATAGTAAAAAAATCCTAAAAAAATATAAAAGTTGATCTACAACTATATTTTCATATGAAAAATATTTTGACCAGGTCGGATCGACCATTTAAACTTTGAAAATGGAAAAACGATCCGTAGCACACGAGTCATCTATGCTACGCATAGCACCGTAGCCAAACTCTCTCTCTCTCTCTATATATATATATATAGAGAGAGAGAGAGAGTTATGCTACCATTAGTTGTAAAGTACAAAATACTTTTATACTTCGCGCAATATCTCTCATTCTCAATTTCAAAACACGATCCAACTATTCAAAATGTTCTCAAATTAAAATATGCTTGGAGACTAAATTTTATATTTTCTTTACAAAAATTCTATTTCTTTTGAGGGGTAGAAAATACATTATGTTTACGATTTGATTTTGTAAATCACAAAAATAGAATTTTTTTAGAAATATATAAAATTTGATCTTTAAGTATATCTAATATAACACTTTAAACGATTGGATCAGTATCTTGAGTTTAAAAATGAGAGATATGACGCAAACAAATCACCGTAGCATAACTATATATATAGTAAAACTATGATGCTCCTAGGAGCATCATGTCCTTTCAAGCTCTTAACTCAACAACATAATTAATCATCTTTAAATTTTAATTTTATCATGCTCAATAATTTCTTTATATCAAAATCTTAAGGGACACATTTTTTATTTTTAGAGTTCTTTTAAGTATTTATTTTATATTTTTTAAGATTGCTCCAAGTAATATAAAATAATGAATGTTTATATATAAAGATAGGTCACTTTACAAAATTCAAAATAAATACTTTTAAATCTCAAAAATATATTTTATTTATATTCATGAGATTTTGATATAAAAAAATTATTGAGTATGATAAAACAAAATTTGAAGATGATTAAGCATGTTTTTTAGTTAAGAGCACGAGATGTTCAAATTTACTTAAAGATATTCAAATTTTGATTTACATATAGTTTTACTTATATATATATAGAGAGAGAGAGAGTTACGTGCCGCAAAATATAAAATATCTTTTGTACTTTTCATCGTATCTCTTATTTTCAAATTCAATCGATCCAACAATTCAAAGTGTTCTCCATATTAAATATACTTGGATACCAAATTTGGTAATTTTTGTTTTTTTTTTCTATTTTTGAGGGTTAGAAAATCATTATTATTGAAAATCATGAACCTAAAATATTTTCTACCCCTAAAAAATAGATTTTTAAAAAATACAAAATTTGATCTTCAAATATATTTTAATATAAAAATTATTTTGAATGGTTGGATTAATGATTTGAATTTCAAAATGAGAGATATAATATAAAATATAAAAATATTTTATAATTCATGACTAACGGTAACATAACTCTCTATATATATAATAAAGATTACACAAAATATTGTACTTAATTTATGTATATATTTTTTTGATAGTAAAGTAAGGTTCAAGTTTTTAAATTAATTTTTATTTAGAAAAGAACCTGAATTTTGAAGAAAGGCTCAAAATAGCTTTGGTGAAAGCCAATAATGAGAGTGGCAAAATTTAATTCAATTCGAGAAACTCGCTCATTCTATTCAGATCTAAACTCATTTCAACTCGATTCAAAATGAAATAGTGTGTGATATAATAAAAAATATTTTAAAATCTAAAAAAATATTATATAAATTGATCTAAATTTAATCCAATTCTAATCTGACTCAATTTCTTTTAAAAAATAAAATTAATCGGACTCAATTTGTCCGATCCCGAACACACCCGACCCCAATTGCCATCTCTAACAATATACTTTAATCATCGTGATTTGTTTGTTGGCCAGTAGTGACATGTCGTACATTTCGTATACGAACCAAACCCTATATCCCGACAATATCTGTAATCCTCTGTCTCTGTCCAATAATTATCAGCGGCATCTCTCAAGGATCTCAAAATTTTAAAAGTGCAAAGACGAAAACTAAAATAAAAATAGAGGAACCATGCGGGCGATGTCCATGACTCCATGTTAGCAGATTCTCCACATGCGACATAGTGGCCGCACATGGCTTCTTCTAGTGAAATCGTATTATATTCAATTATTCATCCTTGAATCATAATGATACAAGTACAGCCTCCCTTCTACTTCTACATCCCGTAAATTTATTTTTCTTCATTTGGTTTCTTTCGCGTTTAGGATTCAGGTGCCCAGTTGGCTTTTATTCAGGAAGGAAGTAGAATTTTGATCGGGAAGAGTAATTATTGAATTGTAATGATTTATTGGGTTTAAATTTATTAACTAATTGAGTACTAAATAAAAATAATAATAATTTAATATATATTATTATCTAATAAAAAAATTATTAAAATAATAAGATTTTATACATTAAAAATAACAACAAAATAAAACACAAAGTAATAAATAATCAAGTTGATGAAAAAAGTTTTCATCTACGAAACTTAATATTTTAATATCTTTGCATAATTATTTCGTTATGCACGATATTAAAATATTTTTCTCAATAAAATTAATCAAATAATCTATGGGGCAAAAAAAATTCCAGAGGGGAGCAAATTACCGAAAATCACTGTTTTTCAAAATTCAGGCGGGCAGCTGCCTCCTCCGGCTCAACGTACATCCGCCCCTGCTTTTTACTTATAAGACTGTAAACCAGCTAATTAATAATATTTTATATTAAATTTTATACAAAAATTAATAAAAATAACTAATGATAATATATTTCACATAAATTTAGTATAATAATTAAGTATATGTCATACTATAAACTACTTATTATATTAAAAATTTATAATAAAATAATATAAATAATAAATATTAATAGTTTACCCTGTCAAACGAGCCTAACGAGCTGAGTCAGTCAAATCTTAAACTCGACTCATTAACTTAATGAACTTAACAAATCAATTCGTTAACGACTTGATCCACTAACGAACAAATTAATAGCGAATCGCGAACTACGAGTTTTATCAGCCCTAATTACTTATGTCGGTCAGAAAACACCGGCTAAAATAAAAGCCGGGGTGTTTGTTAATAGGTACTGCAACTGTCGGAGTTGGATATTTTGACAATCACCTGATCTACTAAATTGTATATTATTATTATTATTATCCTAACTCATTAAGATTACCGAAAACTGAGCGAATAATGAGTGATTATTGATTATTAATAATTTAACTAAAAATATAATAAACAAATAAATTAGATTAGTTTTAAAATTTTGTATATGAACCAATCTCATAACGATAACAATTGTTATTACTAGAGGTGGCAGAACCCGAACAAACCCGATTTTTTAAGAAAGTCAATCCGAACCCGACCCGACCCGAGATCAAATGGCCTTATCCAATAAATCTATCAATGAAAAAACACAACATAATAGTAATCAAATGACCCGACCCGCCCGACCCGAACCCGAACCCGACCCGACCCGCCCGATTGCCACCTCTAGTTATTACTAATGATAATAGTAATAATGATGATTATATATTATCTAGTTAAATATAGACTTAAAAATCATCATATATATTATCTTTGACATCATTTATTCTATAATATGATAATGAATATGAAATAGTTCTTATTTATATCAATATCTGAAAAATTAATGTATTTTTTTTCTTATTCAAACACGTACAAACTTTTTTATATTGTTTTGATAAAAGCCAACAAAACAATTGCCTATTTCCATTGCTTTTTGAAAACATCACATACGTTTATAAAAAGCATGCAGAATTAAAGAAAACAATATTTTTCAATAATGCTTTTAGGTAATTTCTTTCTCTGAATTTGTTTTTGCTTCTTGGATTGTCTCGATTAATTTTATTGAGAAAAAAATATTTAATATTGTGCATAATGAAATAATTATAAGGATATTAAAATATAAAGTTCCGTAGATGAAAACTTTTTTCATCAACTTGATTATCTATTATTTTGTTGTTATTTTTAATATATAAAATGTTATTATTTTAATAAAATTTTTATTAGGTAAGAATATATACTAAATTATTATTATTTTATTTAGTACCCGATTAGTTAATGAATTTGAACCCAATAAACCATTATAATCTAATAATTATCCCTGACCAAAATCCTGCATCCGCCACTGCAACCAACTAAACACGTACAAGCTAAGCTAGCGAAAACGTCTCTTACTTATACCGATTTAGTGAATATAATACAACTAGAGCAAATAGATAAAAATATTTTAATGATAACTCCAAATAAAGGGGGTGATAGTTGTAAAAATAAAAAAATTCCAGTCGTTAAATGTGTTTTTTTTTAATTTAACGGGTTTAATGTGAGATAAAACGGTTAAATCTATTTTTTCTTAAGAACTTAACGCCCGAATCTATCAAAATGGTTAAAACTTTCCGTTTTTTAAAACCTTGAATAAATCTGATAGATCTTGAAGAGAGTAAAATAAAAGAGAGAAGAGAAAAATAAATAAATTCAATCAGTCTGTTTTCGATCCAACGGTTCCGCTCTGGATAATAAGGTTATGTTTTCACGAGAAAGATAACAGTTAATTTGAAATCGGAGATGATCACCGCAGCACAAATGGTTGACGCGAATGCGGGATGATCACCAAAACACAAATGATTGACGCGAATGCGGGTTACCATATATAGATATATATAGTGTGGATATATCGTGAGTTTTTAAGCTCATGGATGTCTTTTGTGAGCTCAACTTAACAAATATATTAAATCATCTCTAAATTTTAATTTTTCACTTTCATTAAATTTTTCATATTAAAATTTTATGTGGTACAAAATTTTAGGATGTTTTGAGTTTTCTAAATTATTTTTTTTTAATTTTTGAAAATAATATACAAACATTAAATATTTTATTATTATTTTTAGAGCTGATTTTCAAAAATTAAAAAGAGTGACTTAGAAAACTTAAAACATCCCAAATTTTTGTAGCCCATAAGATTTCAATATGAAGAATTTTTAATGAGAGTGAAAAGTTTAAATTTGGAGATAATTTGCTATACTTTTTGAGTTAACCTCATGGTATATCCACTCTATATATATACTAGCATATTATAAAATAAAATAAAAATCACATTGATCTAATATTAAATTATAAATTCATCAAATTATAGAGAAAATCTATAATAAAAATCAGATTTAATCTTGAATGGAATTTTCTGCACAATATGAATTAATGATTCATGGTGTTTATGATAAGAAAAATAAATTATTCTAGTATATATTATCACTATTAATTTCTTATCAAATATGTACAAAATTGTTAATCACAATGCATACATTAAGTCTTAAATTATTTTTTTATATCATAACATAAATAAAAAGATATTGAGTATTCTAATTTATAAATTATGTGCATAAATGAAAATAATAGTATAGATGAGAAAGAAATGGAGATAAATAGGGGATATATGGGCGCGATTACATACGTTTGATCAATCAAAAATAAATATTATCCGTTTAATTGAGGGATACAATGAGTATAATAAAAAATGCCATAATAAAAAATAGACCCTCTAATTCTTAGGTGCTTTATAATATATATATAATAATATACCCGTAATTGCAATAGAACATCCTCTTTGTTATTTTGCAAAATGAATCATAAAATCGAAAAGAATTGAAAACAACGCCACATGTGCTGTCATTAACCTTTCTTTTTCTTTGTTGATTACGTACAAAACAACAAAGATAGTTCTCGTAAAATGATAATAGTAATAATAATATTTGTAGGATATTGTATAAATATAATATATATAGATATAAATTATTGTGAAAACGTTTGTATTTTGATTTTTTTTTACTGATATGTAAACATCACAAAAAATATATTCATTATCTCCAAAATTTCAAATTATCATATTCATTGAATTCTTCAAATAAAAATTTTGTGAGATATAAATATTTGTTTAAATTAAAAGTTCAAAAATAATCTACCAAATATATTTGTTTAAATTAATTCAAGTTTCAAATATGTGTTTGAAATTTGAATTAAAAACGAAACTTTTCTATGACAATTAATAGCAGAACGCGTAACGACCGGTCTTACCTTTTCGAGAACAAGATATAGTTGACCGCAAGAAAAGTACTTGTAAAGTTGTAAGTTACTACTAAGTTCCAAATTCCAACCAGTAGTTTAGTACTTTAGTAAATATTACATTATTTTAACGCTAATAATTTTGGATTTAAAAATATTATTTTACAGATAGTTGAAAAAGGAAGAAAAATCAAATCTACATTTCAATTTTTCAATGGAGATTGTCTTAGTTATTTCTAAATAATTATTTTTGAATCCATATTTACATTATTTGTTGTATATGAAGATTTTTTTTAATTAACATATAAACTGACTGCCGTTTCTTTTTTTTTTTAAAACACATAAATTGACTGCATTAAAAATCACAAATATATTTTTAGTATTATATCATAGTATGTAAAATGTAATTTAAATGTTTTATCGAAAAAAGAAAAAAATGGAACTTTCAGATTATTTTTTAATATGACGAGGTGTAGATGTTTCTATTATCGGGTATATATATTTTTTAATACAAAAAGGGATAATTCTAATTATACTTTATAAAGAGTGATAACACTTCTGGTCTCTCAAATATGTCACGTCATAACTATTCTTCACCATTGATTTTGTTTAAATCTTTTCTACTTGAATCCAATAGCTTATATGTATTTCTTCTCTCTCTTCATTTAAAACAGATGAGTATGTATACTTGAGGTGAAATTTAACTCATAACATAATTTTTTTAGTATTAAATTTAAAAATTTCATGATTAATTATATCTTTATGTAAATCTTTAGAATTTAAAAAATATATGTTCAAATTTTTCTTAATGTGAAATTTGTATTGAATATATTTATTTTTTATATTATTAATTATTTAAACAATAACTATCTTGTCGAGACAAAATCCAAGTTACAGCTCTAGTATCTAGAAAGATGATTAATTTTCTAAGTTTTTTAGTTATGCCACAACATTTATGTTTACTATGAATGATTTTGTTTCTCTTCATTTATTTTTTTCATTTAAAGAGATAGTACAATGTCTCTAAAGTATAATTTAAAAAGTAATATAACTTTTTATATTCTTTTTACTAAATTATTATAAAGCTAATTATAATATTTATTGTTAAATATATTTTCATATTTTGAAGAAAAATATATTTATATTCAAAAATTTCCGAACAAAAGTTATTTTACAGATTGTTTTATTTTAGATATATGATTTTTAATATAAAACTGTATTTTTTTTTAGGCAAACCACGATGAACAACCCTAGTGTCTCATAACTTCCCTAAAATTTTCAATGAGACATTCCCCTAAACTTTCATTTGTGACAAACACCCCACAACTACTTAATTCACGACAGTTAGCTCCCCACATGCCAACTACACTCATAATTGTTAATTTTGAATGAAAAAGACCACATTACCCTTTAACTTTACATTTTTCATAATTTAGAAATTAATATTTATATAATTTGAAAAGTAATATTTTGCAAGTGGATTATTTTAATGCTAATACGTTAACTATTTTTTTTTTAATTTCTACTTTATGTTCATATTTGAACCGTATGCTTATTATTTTCATAAAAATATTTTGAATACGAAAATTCAAGAAGAAATAATTTATAAATAATAATATTAAATAAATATTTACTCATTTGTAATTTTAAATGAAAAATATATGATAATTATATTTATAGAAATCTCAATTACTGGAAGAAAATTACAATTGTTTTTTTGTTTAAAGTTAAAATCTATCAAGGTGTGATTTTTCTGTATGAATTAGTAACACATTAATATTTTCTATTAGTTGCATATTAACATTTAGGAGTTCACTCGCATAAATTTTGAAATGCAAACAAGGATATACAGTAGTCAGTAGAGACCATCAGTCCTCATTATAGTAACATGATCTGTGAATTATTCGTGAATAATTTATTTTTTATCCTTAGTCAGATATTTCAAAAATAATTTATCAGTTCAATATATAATGCGTTTTTTGGTCAATAAATATTTTATTCGCCAATAAAATATAAAAAACATATTATATAATATTTTAAAGAGAAGGGATCCTTTGACAATGAGTTATTTTGACAACCTTAACAATGAATCTCTAAAAAAATATAAAAAAATCTGAAAAATGGAAAAAAGTTTATAGATAGATGTGTTCTTCTACCTTTAGATGGATGGTCATTCAAATTTTATGTAATTTTATTATCGTTTGATAGTCCATCAAAAATCATCAATTTTTCATATAATTTACAACAGTTCCAATTTAATGATCTTTGATGGAATATCAAATAATATTAAAATTGAATGACCATCAATCTATAGGTAAAAGAACATATCTATAATTTTTTTTAAATTTTTTTTGTATTTTTTTAGAGATCCATCATCAAGGTTGTCAAAATAACCCATTGTCAACTGATCTCTTCTCTATTTTAAATAATATTTTATATTTATTTTATATATTGTTAAAAATTTAACATATGAATATATATTTTTATTTATATTATATAAATTAACTATTCCTGAATTATATATATTTTATATCTGAATCTCAAATTTTTGGTCTCGTCGATTATTTTTCGAATCACGAACTTGTTATTATGGTCCTCTCCATAGTCACATGATTCACAAATAATTCATTTTTCACCCCTAATCGGATGTATCATAAATAATTTATCAATTTAATACACAGTACATTTTTTTGATAAAAAATATTTTATTCGTGAATTATTCGACAAAAAATATATTACATATTATTTTAAATAAAATTTTATATTTATTAATATATTTTTAATATTTTATCATTAAAATGTATTTTATTTATTATATAAAAGGAATTATTTCTAAATTATATTTATATTATAACTTTTAAACTCGTTGAATATTTCCCAAATGACGAACTTTACCACTCCAACAAACAAGTGCCTTTAATGGGCTGATTGGGCTGCACTTTAAACGGAATGGTACAAGTGCGCTCGTTAAGCTTTCGTCAGGTCTCGAACGTTATTGGTCGATTTCCTTCCCCACGGATCGGTCAAGATCCAACGGTATATATCCACCCGGTCCACAAAACACACTCTCTCTCCATCGATCCGCCCCGTGTCCCTTCCACTGGATCCTCTCTTAAACACACCGACGAGGACAGAGAGAAGGGATATATTATTAAAAAAAAAGAAAAAGAAAAAAAAAAGATAAGGGGAGAAAGATGGACGGAGCCAAGGTGAAGAAAGGCGCCGGAGGGAGGAAAGGAGGCGGGCCCAAGAAGAAGCCGGTTACCCGATCCGTTAAGGCCGGGTTACAGTTCCCTGTCGGTCGTATCGGTCGGTACCTTAAGAAAGGTCGCTATGGCGAGCGCGTCGGAAGCGGTGCTCCGGTGTACCTCGCCGCCGTGCTGGAGTATCTGGCTGCTGAGGTATATAATTTCTCGCCTGGCTCTTGTATCTGGTTTAGTTTATTTGCTTGTTTTTGGGAATTAACTTTAAGAAAGCCTTTGAGGTATGGTAACTCGTGAACAGCCTATTTAAAATGTATTGAGGTTGATAAAGGAGAATAACAGTTCACTTTGACAATACCAAACGAGTAAAGAGGGAGTAAATTTTTCATAGACAAAGATTTTGAAGAATGGCTAGGGTTAGGGTTAGCATTAGAAAGATTAGTAGTATGAGAGATTATAAATACCAGAGATGATATGGGGGGCCAGTGCATTACTTTGCCTCCCTCAAAGGAAATGCGGAGATTCACTTATTTGGTATTATTTTTTTTTCTTATGGATTAATTGAGTGGTATAGAAAATAAATTCTTTCATTACATGCTAATTAAACTGTTATATAAACTTCGGGATATTTTTAACCAATAAACTAAGTAAAATCAAATAATAATAAACAGGTAGCTTTGGGCATCAAATATAGATTGGTAATATCACATATCTGCTCTGACATCAATCAGATACTCTCAGGATTGCCTGGGTTAGGGCCTTAGGGTACATTTAGCTGGATTTGTTTATCTACTGTTGCTATCAAAACATGGGACTGAGCCTTGTTGCGGTGAATGTCAAATTTGCAAACATTTTTAATGCACAATCCTCCTGAAAATCTGATGGTATGTAATTCATTAATACTTAAACAGGTATTGGAGTTGGCAGGGAATGCAGCGCGTGACAACAAGAAGAACCGTATTATACCTCGTCATGTCTTACTTGCCATCAGAAATGATGAAGAGTTAGGCAAGCTTTTACATGGCGTCACAATTGCCCATGGCGGAGTGCTACCAAATATAAACCCTGTGCTTCTGCCGAAGAAAACTGCTACCAAGGAAGCTGCTACTCCCAAATCCCCAAAGGAGTCAAAATCTCCTTCCAAGTCTACTGCAAAATCCCCTAAGAAGGCCTAATAGATTAGGTTTCAGTTGTGGGTCTGTCCTCATCAATGCTTGAATGTGTTACATTTCTGGACTGTTTGTGTAGGTGGTTTTAAGAAAGGGTAAATGCTGAAGTAGGGAAACGAACTTTTGACTTAACATTTTTTTCTCTTTTTGTGTTCTAATTTAAAGTTTATTTTGATATGGTATGTGTTTATTGTTCAGATCCTTGCCGGTGTTAGTGAAGTAATTGTGTTAGTTTTCATTCTGAATAGTTTGATTTTCTGTTGTTGTACTGGTATCATCTGTGTGATCGCTACAGATCGAGAGATTTGTAGGGAATAATTTTTGCATGTCCAAGTTGTTGAATTATTTTGTTGGGAAAAGTTGAGTACGAATCGATCACTTTATTGTTTTTGCTGCAATTCATTTGGCAAATTAAGGAATAAGGAATAGTTTTGTAAGGAATAAGGAATAGTTTTGGCAAATTAAGGAATAAAGAATAGTTTTGGCAAATTAAGGAATAAAGAATAGTTTTGTAAGGAATAAGGAATAGTTTTGCAAGAGTGATAGAATAGTCTCTTTTTAAAATAGTGGTATTTTTTATTATTTAAAGAGTTAAAATATTATTTGATAGTTGTTAATTAGAATAGTTAAAATCTGGATAATTATGATATTAGTAATGATGATGATGATAAAATAATAATATATAATAATAATAGTAATAATAATAATAAATAATATAATCATAAAAAATATAATTATAATCATAATAATATAATAATAAATAATCATAATTTTAATAATATAATAATAATAATAATAATATAATAATAATATAATCAAAATATAATAGTATAATATAACATAATTAAATAATAAAAAATAATAATCATAGTCGTAATTATAATAATATAACCATAATCATAATATAATAATATAAAAAGAAAAATTATAATAATAATAATAATATAATAATAATAAATAATTATAATCATAACTATAATCATAATATACTAATACAATTACAACATAATAAAATAATAAAAATATAATAATAATAATCATAGTCATAATAATAAATATATAATAACATAATCATAATATAATTATATTCATAATCATGATAATATAATAACAATAAATAATCATAACTAACGCTGCCCAAAATATTCATAGCTCATAACTCACTTGTATTCGACTCGATAAAATCTCATAATCAACTCATTTATTAATAACTCGAGCTGTTAACGAGACGAGCTAACCAGCTCGTCAAATTATCTAGACGAGTTCAAGTTATGTCCAACTTTACTCGTCTAACTCATTATCTCGAACATTTATGAAAAAGCAATTGACTTGACAGAAGTCGGAGGAGTTTATTTGAACTACAACTAAAAATTATATTAAATAATAAGTAAATAAAGGTAGTCGATGACTTGATGTTCTTGCAAAAAGCAGATGCCTCTTTAAATTATTTTTATTCATTTTTTGTTATTGGTACCTTTCCATAGAGGCTAGAGCCAATAACTCACTATTCATTTATTGTTGACAACAACTATTATTGGAAAACAACGTGTGAAAGTCTTTGAAAAGTCACCAAATAGAGATCATGAAAGGAAGCGGAGGAGGTCCCAAGCGCTTGGAACCAAGGCAGACTCAACCGTCTGATCTGATAAGTGAGATTAAATTCTTTCCACTTTAATATTTTATTCTCTCTTTAATTATTATCAAATTTCTCTCCGTCTCTTCATTTCTCTCCATCTCTTCTTCATTTCCAGGTTCTCGTCAACGCCCGACGTCTTCCCTCGCGATTTAGCTCTCTCACGACGCTTCGCGACGATCGGAGAGACTGAGCGCTCCGCTATTCTCGACCCCGCTCTCTCGCGAAGCAAAACCCTAGCTTCGCGAATCGAAAACCCTAACCCGTCTTTGACTCAACAACCACCGATTCTTCACGATTTCTTCGCGTATCGAAGCCTTTGTCGGGTACTAACTTTGTCTAATTTAATGTCTATTTGTTTGTTACATAATATTTTTTCTGAGAAAAAAAAATGCAAAATTAGATACTGATCAATTAAATTTGATAAAAGCGTATGTATAATTTTCCTTGACATTATTGAATGGATAGGCTGTGGCAACCTATATCAGCTTCTCATCAGTAACTTGTGAGGTATAATAAAAGACAAATAAGGAATTTATAAAGCATATGTTTTGGAATCCTTATCAGATAGAAAATTTCAAACTAAGAAACTTGGACGGATGCAAAAGTTTATATATAAGGATTAGCTTAAGTCTTAATACATCTGTAAATTAAGGTCACCCAAGCAACCAATCGGTATTGATTATTGAACGCAACAAATGAATAAACATATGACTAGAAGTGGTAACTAAAATCAACCTTTTTTTGCACAACTCTATCCTATATATTGGTATACTTGCACCGAAAGTATTTTTACCTAAGTGTTTAGTTTTCTTTACTTTGCTTTTATTTTCTATATCATTCGGCACTTTTATTGACATAAACCTCTTCTGTTTCTTTCTGTAGCTAAATGAAAATAATGTTGAAATTTAAAAATATTTAGTTAGGATGAATCAGCTGAAGGAACCTCAACTCTCCCTTTTGTTCCCCTCTCTCCCCCTATCAATCCAACTTTACAGGAGTCAAATACTACAATCAGGTGAGTTTCTTCAAATTATTGCATTAGAAAAAACTAAAGATGAAAATGAAAGTAATATTGTTATTGGTTAAATTGTGCAACACGTAAGGTTTTATGATGTGTCAATTAATGTAGGTACCAACTATTGCAGAGGAGATTCAATACCAAAAATTGGGATGAAATTTGCAACAATAAATATGCACTTTGGGTTGGATTTAGTATCCGAAAAAATAATGTTCGGAAAAATACGTCGAAGGTCATTACAATGAGACACTTTACGTGTTCGAGAGAAGGCGCGTCTAGAAAAAGATCTCCTAGCAAAGGTCCACCGAAAACTAAGCGCCTAGATCAAAGAATTGGGTGCAATGCACATATGCAAGTCAACATATGCAACAAAGGTGTATATGAAGTTACTTCTTTTCAGCCAGAGCATAATCATGAGACCACAACTCCGACAAAAATGAAACTGTTGAGATCTCATAGAGAAATAAGGCACAAAAGGTGATGGGAGATTTAGCTGATGCGGTTGGTATTGGAGTAAAAGATATGATCGAGCTTTTAGCCAAACAAGCAGGAGGACGACGTCATCTCACATTTATTCCTGACGACTACAAGAACTATCTAAGGACAAAAAGGGAGAATGCTATGGTGTTGGGAGATGCTGGAGCTTTGATGCAATACCTTCAAAATCGACAAAAAGCATATTCATCGTTCTTTTATGCAATTCAAGTTGATGAAGATGATCAGATTACTAACATCTTTTGGGCTGATGGAAGATCATTGCTAAACTACGAATATTTTGGGGATGTCATTTGCTTCGATAGTACTTACAAAACTAATAGTTATGGCAGACCTTTTTCTCCTTTTGTTGGGGTCAACCATCATAGGCAAACCATAATATTTGGTGCAACACTCTTGTATGATGAGTCGACTGCTTCATTTGAGTGGTTGTTTCGAACTTTTTTGGATGCTACTCGTGGAAAAACTCCCAAGGTAATTCTATCAAATGCTAGTTTTGTGTTTTAAACTATCTTTATCCAAACAGTATTGTGTTTAACCAATTCTTGCTAGCTTTCATATTTAACCAATTCTTGCTAGCTTTCATGTTTAACCTATTATTGCTAGCTTTCACGAGCCTTTGTCTTAAAATATAATCTAATTTGAAAATTTATTTTAGGTTATATTGACTGATCAGGATAGTGCAATGAGTAAAGCGATATCAAATGTTTTGCCGGACACAACTCATCGTTTATGTGTGTGGCATATATATCAAAATGCTGCAAAACATCTAAGCCAAGTTTTTAGCGGCTCTACAACCTTCAAGAAGGATTTTAGTCATTGTGTGTATGATTGTGAAGATGAGGAAGACTTTTTGAAATCATGGGATGATATGCTTAAGAAGTATGATTTGCTTGAGAACAAATGGTTATCCGATTTATTCAAGATTCGACAAAAGTGGGCTCTTGTGTATGGTCGTCAAGTCTTTTGTGCAGATATGAAGTCAACTCAGAGAAGCGAGAGCATAAATGGTGTTCTTAAGAGATATTTGGATCCTAGAAAAAGATTACTCGATTTTTTTAACCACTGGGAGCGACTTTTAGAAGACCGACGCCATGCAGAATTGGTGGCTGATTCGAGATCAAGTCAAGGTGACCATAAAGTTCCATTTTCGGATATTCTCAAACAAGTTGCTCATACTTATACTCCAAACATCTACAAAATATTTGAAGCTGAATATTATCTCTTTCTTAATTGCTCAATACGGGACAATGGTCAAAGTGAGAAGGTGCATGAATATATTGTCACTAATGGACGACGAGAGTGGACGTTCGACATGACCTTCATGAGAATAACATTACTTGTACTTGCCTCAAATTTGAGTTTATGGTGATTCAATGTTGTCATGTCATTAAGGCTCTAGATTTCATGAATATTAAGCAACTTCCAGAAAGGTATTTTTGAGAAGATGGAGAAAGGATGCCAAGAAGGGAAAAATAATATTTATTCAAGAGAACGAGATTGAGTCAGAATCAGAAGTTAACTTGGCACAAATTTATAGTTCAATGATGCATACATTCAATTCTATTTGCTTTATGGCATCACAAAGTGAGAAGGCATGCAAATATCTTCTGCAAGTGGCACAAGAGTTGATGCGTAATGTGGAAGATATTATTTTAGAAGAAAATAAAGGTTACCAAAAAGACAACAACCAGTCACCAAAAATGTAATACCCAGTTTTTGTGTAGAAACAACACCCAAGCAACCAATTGGTATTTTGAAAAAAGATGGAGGAAAAGGACGTCGTCGTTATCAAAGTTCTCTTGAAAAAAATAAGAAACGAAGGAAGATAGGTTAGTAAATACATGAATGAGCACATTTTTTTATTATATATAGTATGCTTAATCATAATTTATCAATTGCATTATTATTAAGATAAATCTGCCAATGCTAATTCATCAAGTGCAAAGCCTATGGATGTTTCATTGGATGAGAGACTTTTTCCTCCAGCCTTTATGTCAACAGTAAGATATTTTATAATTTTTTTTGAAGTATCAATGCATAATTTTGGATTATCAATGTTTCTTTTTTTTTCTTATGCAGGAACCTCAATCCTATGGATCCACAATTGAACTTCTTAGTGCAATGCATGCTATATTAGGTATGACATTCAAATTACATAATTATTTGTACAAATTCGTACAAAATTTATTAGTGCGGCACAACTTTATGCTTTTATCTTTTGTACAGGTCCGAAGCAAGTGGAAGATACATGTTCGAAGCAAAATGAAAGATAATGCTTAGCCTCAACATAATTTTAAATATAGATTTTCGTATAGCGTAGTAGAACATGACTCTTTTGTATAGCATAATAGAACGTGGCTCTTTTGTTTAAAATTATAGAATTTTGTATAGTATATGATTACTGATGTTACTTTCAAGTATAGATTTTTATATAGCATACTGTTACTGAAGTTGCTATCGTACAATTAAAATAGCCATGGTATTGTATGTTAAAATAATTAGAATGAAAACTGATATATGATGAAATTTGAGAAATTTGATGCTTTTTCTTGCCTTGTCTTGATGCCAATTCCTATTTTTATTTTTTTAATATTTTGTTGAAATGATTTTGTTTGTTAGCCTGCCACCAAATATTATAGTTCATGAATATCAAATTCAGATTGAGCAAAAAGGATAAACTTATCTTTTAAAATTCAATATATTCAACATAATAGAGATGAATAAATTTTAATTTATAATTCAGATTTCTTTATTGGATTGTAAACAAACTCTCTCATTCCTTTCATGTGAATGAAACCAATCCATGACACAAGTGACTATGAAACAGAGATGCAAAGTACCTACAACCTAATGGAACAAGTAACTATAAAGAATCCAAAAAATATATCAAGTCGTGTGCAATGAAAATTTTATAAGGTAGAATGCCTACTCAAAATAACAAAAAGAAAAAAATAAAAAAAAAAACACAAAAATAGTTTCCTCCTATCAAGCACCTTGTAAAATTGATAATGGATGGTCAAACTTTACATAATACTTAGCTAATAACAATACAAATGAAATAGATAGTCCCATTTCTACTTATCAGCATGCCTCCTCTTGTGTCTGCTTCCTTGACTTCTTCACACTGCATCAAGGAAAAGAAAATAAATATAAATAAAAACTCATTGCATATAATAACCAAAAGTTCATGCATTCCTTCTAATAACTATTGATCCAATAGCTGGTACGTGAAAAACAAAAAGCTTCAATAGCCACTGATCTAGAAGAGTACTAGAAAATCTGAGATAATATGCAGCACAAGAAGAAAAAAGGCAAAGTCAATAGAGCAGATGCCTACATAAAATGAGAGAAGAATAATAATCAACTAATAAAATAAAGATAAAAGTGAAAGATGATCAAAGAACTAATATGTTGTAATTGCTTACTATAAATCAGATGAGCTCTTTTATTGTAAGTTGCTTTGTGAATTCATGCTTGTTTAGATATTCCTCTATATTAGCTTGAGCCTTCAAATTATTAAAGATCCACAATATATAAATCCATATATTTGAGACAACAGTGGTTCATATTTTTCTTAATGCATTCAATTTTACTTGTCTATGGCATCAAATATCTATTTTTGTGGGAAACAAAATTGTGTGCAAACCTGGCAATTGAATGTATATTGTAGTAGATTTGAGAAAGCTGGTAGAGATCGCCACAACCTATCGATTGACTAATTATGGACAAAAGAACAATTAAAAAATTAATCATAGTTAATATGGTATGTGCTTGCATTAATTCAATAACGTCAAGAAAAATTATACAGAAGCTTTTATCAAATTTAATTCATCAGTATCCAAATCCAATATGGATTTGGTGCAAGACATGCATGCAATTATCAGTATAAATGCAGCAACTTATGAGGATTTTTTTGTTGCCATCTAATTTTGCATTTTTTTCTCAGAAAAAATATTATGTAACAAACAAAAGACATGAAATTAGACAAAGTTAGTACCCGACAAAGGCTTCGGTACGCGAAGAAATCGTGAAGAACCGGTGGTTGTTGAGTCGAAGACGGGTTAGGGTTTTCGATTCGCGAAGCTAGGGTTTTGCTTCGCGAGAGAGCGGGGTTGAGAATAGCGGAGCGCTCGGTCTCTCCGATCGCCGCGAAGCGCCGTGAGAGAGCTGAATCACGAGGGAAGATGTCGGGCATTGACGAGAACCTGGAAATGAAGAAGAGACGGAGAGAAATGAAGAGACGGAGAGAAATTTGATAATAATTAAAGAGAAAATAAAATATTAAAGTAGGAAGAGTTTAATCTCACTCATCAGATCAGACGGTTGAGTCCTGCCTTGGAATCAAATTTAGTTCCAAGCTCTTGGGACCTCCTCCGCTTCCATCATGAAAAAGCATCGCCTAGCTTTCTATCTTCTCTGCATGTCAACTATTACCGAATATTTTGCTTCTCTCTCCTCTCTGCACACCAACTACTCATTTTGGCTCATTTTGCTTATTCTTCCCTCTCTCTCGTGATCCAGAAATCACCGTTTATCTCGCCATCCATCTCTCTGCTCTAAACTATACAAGTTCAACACGAGCCAGCTCGAGCAAGCTCGACGATACGAGACGAGCTCGAGCTAGCTCGACTGATACGAGACGAGCTCGAGCTCGACTCGACTACGAGACGAGCTCGAGCTAGCTCGACTCGTACGAGACGAGCTCGAACCATTCAACTTAGCTCGAGAGTACATGTAGTCTCGAGCTGGCTCGTCTCGCTATATTTCTGAGACGAGTTCGAGTTGATGTCAGCTCGTTCGTAGCTCATCTCATGGTAGTCCTAATTATAATCATAATTATAATAATAATAATAATAATAATAATAATAATAATAATAAATAATCATAATATAATAATATAATATTAAAATCATAATTATTATAATATAATAATAATAAATAGTAATAAAATTAATAATATAATAATAATACTAACCATGATGATAATATAATAATAATATAATAATACTAATAGTGTTGATAATATAATAATATTAATGTAATCATTAGGATAATAATAATATAATCATAATCATAATAATAATACTAAATAATATAATAATAATAAAAAATAATCATCTTAATTCTAATATAATAATAAATCATAATCATAAATTCATAATAATAATAATATAATAATAAATCATTATCATAATATAATAATATAATACCACATAATCAAACAATAATCGCTATTCCGACGAGAGCTAATCCGGTATACTACCTATAACTTGGTATAATGAATTAGTACTCTTCCGCACTCTTCTACTTAGTCTAAAATTCGTTTGACAAATTAATTCATCGGAATAACAATTATATTCTTACGTTTTGCTATTCCGTGGAGTGCCACCATGTTTCGTCTGTGTTCAAGATACTCAAGATTATTTTGTTTGATGAAATTGCTTCCAGTCACTCTCTATTTGCAGGGGAACTTTTTCCATAATTCTCAGTAGTACTTTGTGTGTGAAAATTTTCTATTTTATCTAAAAAATTACGGCAACTTTATGAAATTCCCTTTCTCTTGAAAAATTAAGTCAAAATGTCCCTCAAAAAAATTTGTCAGAATATCCTTGGGGGTCCATATTTATCCTATCCTAAACTTGCTTTCCCTTCCCTCCTATTACTACCTTCTCTGATACTCAATATAAATGAAAATAACAAATTACTCTTCTTTTAGAAAATATTTCATATGTTATGCAAGTTTGGTGACTATATATTAGATTATTTCTAATGCATGATATTAGTTTCATAAAAATATTATAGGCATATTTTTTTTGACATACTAGTTTTAGTGGCATATTTTTTTGACAAATAATATTCTATATAATGATGTATCTGTGCGAAATCATTTTGTTTAATTTTTAGGTTGTTATAGATAAAAAGAATTACATAGTTACTATAATTATAGTAAAATTTGTCAAGCACATCAATTTTTGGGTATTGAATTAATTTTACTAAGCAATAACAGGTAGATGTCTAATTATGCAGTTGCAGGGGCTAAAACTGTATGCTTAAAAAAATAATAAAGTAACATGCCAGTATATCACTAGTACTTTGTTATAAAGTTTCATTACAAATAATCTAATATTTTATTAGGAAACTAGTATGATGGATGAATCGTTGCCCCAAAAGAGAGTAACTTGATGTTATTCTCAAAAATATTAGAGGGAGTAAATTAAAGGAAAGGGAAATTGAAGTAAATCATAGATTAAATTGGACATTATAAAGGCATTTTAATTAAAAAATTAGAAAGGAGACATTTTGACTGAACTTTTCAAGGGGAAGAATATTTCATAAAATTTCCTGACAAATTACACCAGTAGGCAATGCTAAATGTAAGTTTCAGTATCAGTCCAAAAGATCTATCATTGCACAGTTATATATATCTGAATGAGCTTTGTAAATAAACTCCTTAAAAACATGAATTTCCTATTATTTGAAGGTTGAAAGTTATTCCACCACTTTATATAATCATTCGTGGAAACAAAATTCCTTAAAATAGCCACATTCTTTTGGAAGCCAGTATCTGTGTCAAGTAATCATTTCAAACAAAATAAAGAAAACAAATATTGCTTGCTGGTTGACTAGATCAATAGAACACTGACAAGTTTACTGAGCGCAAGATTCACACTCACCTCCTATCTTCATGACCGACTTATCTATGGATAATGCAGTAGAAAAAATAAGGAACCATAAAGAGAATAACAACGGAAATGATAAAAGAAAGATTAGAAAATACTATAAAGTATAAACTCATTAAACCCGATTAAAAGAGATGCTGATATCTGTGCAACCTGTGTCGTCTGGCCTAACCATGGAAAGTGATTCAGCACCAAAGGACCATTTCACTTTCTCAAAATTTGCACGCATGTACAGGAGTTCCCCTTTTACGCTCCTATACTCAAAATCTGGAATCACACCGGATCCACATGTCAAATGTTCAATCACTTCAAGAAACCCCAGATTAGTCACCTCGATCAATTGTGATGCATAACCCATGACTTGACCGCTGACATGTTCTGTCCACTTCAACTCCTACCAGATCGACATGCTGGTATCTTTCTTGACACATGTCAGAAATAACTGAAGTGGTTCCTTGACAATGGCTTTTCTGAAGAAGTTGGTACTTAAGGCCAGCACAAGCACAATGAAAGGCAGCGACTTAGGCTCCATTTGGATCACCAAATGAAGATGCCCCTGCTCAGTTTTCTGCCCGAAGATCGTACCAGTCACCAGTTCAGTGAGTGGCGGTGCTAGTAGTACATGAGAGAAGTGAACTGCTTTTTCATTGCACGTACTGGCAGGAGGAAGGGGTGCTTCTCTTTCTTGCGCGGGGTAATGGCGGGAGACAGGCATGGAGGAAGCAGGCGGCATGCCAAGAATAGATGCCTGTCGGGTTGGTTCCCTTTTTGGTTCAAGATGTTGCGTTTCTTCTCTCTGTAGCCGATGGTTTCCATGATTGGGTTGATCGGTGAAGGTTTCGGAGGTAACTAATCTAATCAGAGGATTTTGTTGTATATCGTGATTGAATGTTTCTTGTGTTGTTGGTATAGAGGCAGTATCACTTTTAGGAGGCCTTTAAGGAGATGGTTTGATCAAGTTTGAGAGTACTTTCTATAATTTTCCAATTTGCATATATTTGGAGCGATAATTTTCATTAGGATAGCCCGCAAAGTCACGCCCATGTGCCGTCCGTCCTTGTACCTTGTTTACGGAGCGCAACAAAAATTGGATTAAAATTTAAATTGACATATATTTAAGAAGTTTACTTTAATAATCCCACATAATAATAGGACCGCAAATGAGTTCAGATTGAACGAGCTGAGCTTAATTTAAGGCCAGCTCATAAAAATACGAGCCGAGTAAATTCAAGCTCATAAAAACTACAAGCTGAAAACTCAGTTCGTTACATTTTGAATTAGCTAATATATATATTATCGACTCGATTTAACATTTAGATTTGATATATCTATAAACTACAAAACTAAATACTTTTAAAGGTAGCTGTTTTGGGCTGACGCATGATTATTGAGGCAAAACAGGCGATTTGAATAACGATCGAAAAAATGAATTGAAAAGTGAGATAAAAAAAGAAAAAAAAGAATGATAATTCCAAAAAATAAACAATAATTCGATCGCGTTGCTGTGGATTATGGATCCATTGATGATATCGTTTCTCTAGTCCATGGAGAAATCGTTGTTGGATATGAAAGAGGCTCTTCACGCCTCAGCAGCCCACAATCCATGTTATAAGGCTGTCGTGCAAAAAGGCCCAAAGTCGAAGGAGAAGCAACAATGGAGGCCAGTTGATCCGTCAGATCGATCGAAGCTTCTCGACAAAGCTAAGTAAAGAGCGTAGGAAATTAAACGTGCTTCGAGATCACAGCCTCAATGCCTTAAATGTGATAATCGAGGGCATCTGACGAGGGAGTATAGAAACACCACTGCGTGCTTTGTTTGTGAGAAGGTAGGACATAAATCCTATTAATGTGTTATGATAATAATTGAAAGAAGAAAATGGAAAGAAAGGATTTGATAATTGTATTAAACTGGAAATAAGGTTTTAAGATAAGAAAATGCTGCTGATTAATAAAACAGCTAGTCTCCTACTTCAAAATAAAGGAAAATTATGCTCTGAATATCTAATCTCATCAATACATCACAATTCTTCTTAAATAGCTAAGTAAACGACAGAATTCAGAAAACTACAAAAGAAACGGTTCTGCAGATGCTCTGTTGTGTCCCAGGTGCTTCTTGCATGTTCTGTGGTATGAGCCTTACTCCAGTTGGGCCTCTGTCTCCCTTGCAAGTCCATTTGTGCGGCCCATTGCTAAATCTGCGCCCATTTCCCATTTAAATGGCGAGTTCTCTCCAACGGCTAGCATCTGCATTTCAGAGTCTGCTGACACTCCCTCCTCCATCACAGCATTCTTGTCTCTAAGAATGAACTCAGGATATTGGTTTGCAACCTCCTGATAATTTTCCCAAGTTGAATCTTCCTCTACCGTGTTAACCCATTTAATTAAAACTTGCACCACTGGTTCATTATTTTCTTGGTAATTTTCCTTGCCAGAATTTTCTCCGGTACCAGCCTAATCCCTCTCTTAGTTCCCATAACTGGTAGGGTTGGCTCTACCGCCTCCCCTCTTCCAACTCTTGGTTTGAGCTGTGACACATGTATCACAGGATGAATTTGAGAGTGTGGGGGTAATTTCAACTTATAAGCAACTGAGCCTATTTTCTCTAATATTTCAAAGGGTCCATAAAACTTGGAGTTAAGTTTGCTGTGACTGGTACCTGCCACTGACAATTGCCTATACGGTTGTAGCTTCAAGAATACCTAATCTCCCACTTGGAATGTTCTTTCTGACCTTTTTTCATCTGCATACTTTTTCATCCTGTCTTGAGCTTTCATCAATTGCTTTTTTAATTCTAGGGTAGTTTGGTGTCTCTCCTGCATCATCTCATTAACTGCCTCTACTTCACTCCTTGGTGGTGCCCCAGTTGGAAGTAATGTTGGGGCATACCCATACAATGCCTGGAAAGGGGTAGTCTTCAATACAATATGATAAGTAGTGTTGTACCAGTGCTCAGCTAATGATAACCATCTGTTCCACCTTTTTGGTTGGTTCAATACCATGCATCTCAAGTAATTTTCAATGCATTGGTTTACTCTCTCGGTTTGACCGTCTGATTGGGGATGGTAAGCTGAGCTGAAATTTAGTTTCACACCTAGCTTTTCCATCAGAGCTCTCCAGAACTTACTAGTGAAGATAGCATCACGGTCACTAACAATACAAAGGGGCAGTCCATGAAGCTTGTATATCTCATTAATGAAGAGGTGAGCAATATCACTAGCTGAGAAGGGGTGAGAGAGAGCAAAAAAATGTGCATACTTTGTGAATCTGTCTACTATTACCGGTATAACGGTCTTGCCTTCTGACTTGGGCAGTTCTACTATAAAATCCATGCTCAAACACTGCCAAGCCCCCTCAGGAATAGCTAATGGTTGCAGCAGGCCAGGGGTTTTAATATTTTCAGATTTGCTCATCTGGCACACTTCACAGGTCTTGACATACTCATATACTGTCTCCTTTAATTTCGGCCAATGAAAAAGCTTCTTAACTTTCTGGTATGTGCCAAGAACCCTTGAGTGACCTCCCATCCCTGAGTCATGCATTTCCCTCAACAATTTCCTTCTCCACTCACCAGCATTCCCCACACATAGTCTGCCTTTACACCTAATAATACCACTGGCTTCACTATACAGCTTTTCTTCCTCTCCCTTCTCATTTATTTTCTTTTTGATGGTTTCAATCCAACTATCTTCAATGTAGCTGCTAGTGATTTCATTCACCCATTGAGGAATTAACTCAGAAATTGCTAGCAATTCACCACTTTGCCCTTCTACCCTTGATAATGCATCAGCCACCTTGTTTTCCACTCCTTTCTTATATTCAATGGCATAATCTAGCCCAAGCAATTTGCACAACCCCTTATGTTGCATAGTATGGTTCACCCTTTGCTTTAATAGGTGTTTAAGACTCATCTGATCAGTCCTTATAATAAATTTTGAGCCAGAGAGGTAATGCCTCCATTTCTTGACTGCTTCAAGCAATGCCAAGAATTCTTTCTCATAAGTTGAAAGTCCCATGGCTCTTACACCTAAGCTCTTACTCAGATATGCTATGGGTCTACGATTCTGCATAATTACAGCTCCTATCCCTTTGTCACTAGCATCGGTTTCAAGTATAAAAGGTTGAGTGAAATCCGGCATAACAAGAACTGGTACTGTGGTCATAGCGATTTTAAGCTGTTCAAAGGCCTTCTCAGCATTTGCATCCCATTTGAATGAATTCTTTTTGAGTTGTTCAGTAAGAGATTTGCTTATAGACCCATAATTCTTCACAAATTTTCTGTAGTAACCCGTTAGCCCAAGAAATCCTCTTAACTCCTTGACTGTTTTGGGTCTGGGCCAATTAACCATGGCTTCCACCTTCTTAGGATCAGTAGCTACACCCTTTTCAGATATGATATGGCCTAGGTATTCGATATGTGTTGTTCCGAAATCACATTTGCTGAATTTTGCATGCAGTCCATTATGTCTCAACAAGTCTAGGACTGCTTTCAGGTGTTGCTTGTGTTCTTCTATGGTTCTACTATAAACTAATATATCATCGAAGAATACCAAAACATATCTTCTTGAGACTGACTTAAATACCTCATTCATGAGTGATTGAAAGGTAGCTGGGGCATTGGTAAGCCCAAATGGCATAATAGTGAACTCAAAATGACCACTATGGGTTCTGAAGGCCGTTTTATGCATGTCTTCTTCTCTCATCCGGATCTGATGATAACCAGCCCTTAAATCAATCTTTGAAAAATATTTTGCCCCCAACAACTCATCAAGTAAATCATCTATAATTGGGATGGGATACTTATTTTTTATTGTATTGGAGTTCAACTGCCTATAATCTATGCATAACCTCCAGCTCCCATCTTTTTTCTTCACAAGCAATACTGGTGAGGCAAAGGGACTGCTTGAGGGCTGTATAAACTGTCTCTGCAACAATTCTTCTATTATCTTTTCTATCTCAAGTTTTTGGAAGTAGGAGTACCGATAGGGTCGGAGGTTTACTGGTTTGGAATTTAGAAGCAATGGAATGGAGTGATCAGAACCCCTTTTTGGTGGAAGGTTTATGGGTTCAGCAAACACATCTGAGTACTCTTTTAATATACCCTTCAGTGCAGGGTGGATGTTATTGGTCACCAACTCCTCACCTTGCAGATTGAAAATATGTGCTAGTAACACCTCACTACCCTTCTTCTTTTCTCTGTCAAGGTTGATATCTCATTTACACCTTTTCACCTTGGCCACCTCATCTTTTACTTGCAACTTCACCATCTTTTCCCCTTGCTTAAACTCAATACTGCCTTTTCCCCAATCAATCTTCATTGGTCCCAGACTAGTAAGCCAATCTAATCCCAATATCAAATCGTAACCCTGAATATCCAATACCCTCATGTCCTTTTCAAAATTATGGCCTTGGATGCTGAATTGTAAGGCCTTACATTGCTGATCAGTTACCATTCTTGTCCCATTAGCAACTGTTACAATCATGGGTATGGTGTGAGTTAGATGATGCTCATTGCCTTTAATCACAATGGGGTTAACAAATGAGTGAGTCTGCCACTGTCCAATAGAGCATAAATGGGCAATTTTCTGATTTCCCCTTTGAACTTCATTACCTTAACCGTTTTACTGTCTTTGGCACTAAACATGGAGACAACAACTTCTTCTACTTCTGCCATACCCTCTGGCGCTTCTATCTCCCCCTCACTATCTTCGCCAGACAATGCTTCTTCCTCCTCTTGCATTTCAATTACATTCAATGCCTGTGGAGCACATTTGTGTCCTGGGTAATATTTATCATTGCATTTGTGACATAACCCAAGAGCTCTCCTTTGCTCAAAAGTGGTGCTTTTCCAATTGGTTGTAGGTGGCCCACCATGGTATGGCACTATTTCAGTGCTGGTGGCCGAAATCCCTTCTTTATCTTTTCATATTTTCTTTTTTTCCATCGGATACTTCAGACTTGGCTGGGGTTTGTTGATCATCCTATACCTTTTCTGTTGGCTCTCTAAGCTTAGCTCAAATTTATATGCATAACTGAAAGCTTCATTTAATCTCCTTGGGTTTAACACATCTACCAAGTGCTTAATTTCCTCCCTTAGTCCACTGATAAACCCTTGGATGAAAAATTCCTCTTTCAAGTTTGAATCATAATACAACAACCTTGCTTTCACCCTGCTAAACCTTTTAATGTAATCTTCCACAGTGCTTATTTGGTGCAATCTCTTAAACTCATCTACAGGGTGCTTAATAGAGGTAAGTTTGAATCTAGCACTCACCTCCTCAACTAATAAGTCCCAAGGTGGGGGATGATTTCCATTTACCACTGTTCTATACCATTCACTCATGTCTTCTGAGAAATGCATAACGGCCATTTTAGACTTGTATGCTTCGGGTACTTGATACATATCAAAATAGTACTCACAATTCATCTGCCACTCTATCGGGTCCCCTCCAGTATATTTAGGAAATTCAATACGGGGTAGCCTCAAGTTGTTTGTAATTCCGTGTTGCTCTTGTCTTCTGTCCCTTTCCCTTATATAGTCTAACCCCCAATTATATTCTTCGGTGTTGACTCTCATAGTATCCTGGCTAAAGGTCCTGTGAATCCTTGCAGCGTTTTTCCTATTATCTATATCAGCACCGTCTCCTAGCTTTTCATCATTGCTTCTTGTCACATTGGGGGGTGGCTGAGTGCTGGCTTGTCCCAGTTCAGAGGCTGGTTCTTTGCCGGATTGCCTTCTCAAGGCTTTCTCTAGAGTGATCTGGATCTGAGCCATCTGCTCCACCAAGCCTTGATTTGCTTGCTTAACCTCCTCTCTTACTAGGTGTGACACCTTCTCTTCAAACCTATGGCTGAGACTCTGCACCTCTATGGTTATCCTCTCGAGGTATGATTGTAACTGGTTAGTTTGGTTCACCAAATTTTCTACCACTGCCTCTTGACTGGAACTCCTGGTGTGCTTAGCCATGGAAACTTGATCTACTCGTTGGTTGTTATTAAGAATGGAATTAAGCTTGTCAGGCCACGAAAATCGGTGCTCTGATACCACTTGTTATGATAATAATTGAAAGAAGAAAATGGAAAGAAAGGATTTGATAATTGTATTAAACTGGAAACAAGGTTTTAAGATAAGAAAATGCTGCTGATTAATAAAACAGCTAGTCTCCTACTTCAAAATAAAGGAAAATTATGCTCTGAATATCTAATCTCATCAATACATCACAATTCTTCTTAAATAGCTAAGTAAACGACAGAATTCAGAAAACTACAAAAGAAACAGTTCTGCAGATGCTCTGTTGTGTCCCAGGTGCTTCTTGCATGTTCTGTGGTATGGACCTTACTCCAGTTGGGCCTCTGTCTCCCTTGTAAGTTCATTTGTGCGACCCATTGCTAAATCTGCGCCCATTTCCCATTTAAATGGCGAGTTCTCTCCAACGGCTAGCAGCTGCATTTCAGAGTCTGCTGACATAATGTCGCTCGCTCTTAGCAATCTGATACCCGATTTTGTGGGAAACCTTCAGATCTAGTTTCGACTTCTATTGATCCGGTTATTCCTCCACCCGATCGAGTATTTCCTCAATATGTGCGAAACTCATCTTATTCCGATATTTCAAACACTTCTTCTCCAACTTTTGACATGGCACACCATCCTCATGTGATGCGATTTGGGTACTCTAAGGCGAGTCGGAGGCTAGAATCTTTTCAGGGAAATCTAACCTTTTCTTCTCTCTCGATCTGAGACAGTCTTCTCCAACGACGCTCTCATCTCCGATGGCGCGCTCTTCTCCGGCGACACTCTCATCTCCGATAACGCGCTCTTCTCCGACGACGTTCTCTTTCCTCTTGAACGAACGGCGGACGCTCTACCCCGGCGATGACCGGAAGGAAAAAATGGTGATTTCTTAGTTGCACTCCATGAGCTGCGTTCAAATTCAAAGTTTGATCTGCAAACAATCAAGGGTCTGCTGATGGTAATCATTGCTATCTTGGTTTGCTTTTTAATCTGGTTTAATAATCAGAGAACATGTTGCCATGTTGGCATCGCTGCCTTTTATTTTAAAGATTACATACTTCACCCATCATGAGTCACATTAGGCTTCTACTTCTATACTTCCCGAGCCAAACAAATATAGAAACCATCGCCAATTTTTCAGACCGGTCTCATTTTAGCAGTAGATGATTTCTATACCAGTTATACTGGTACTGGTTTAGAGGGTTTTGTCTCATTTTTGTTTCTGAATTTGTTGAGTCTGGTTGAGTAGATCCATCAATAAACGGTTGAAAGACAATTTATGTTTGTTAATAATTTTTTTGGATATATGTTCTATAATCAATTCTGATTTTTGAGTATTCTTCTTTAGGGCAGAATTGTAAACATCACATCAGTTGTGGGTCTCATTGGAAATATGGGTCAAGCAATCTATAGTGCAGCCAAAGCTGGTGTAATTGGTTTTTATAAAAACTGTTGCAAAAGAATATGCCAGCCGAAACATAGATGTAAACTAAATTTACTCAGCTCTAATTTCCAATTGCCAATGCGACATTTATGTGAGACCAATCTGTCAAACTGATGAACTCTTTTTTTTTTTGGTAAGCCACAAGATTTCAACCGAGTACTTTTTAATTATGCATCAAATTAGGTTCCAATAAGCACTAGAGTTGTATAAAAACAGAAACATTTCAATTTATTAGCATACATGAATAGTTCATATTCTGAACTGGAATTGCAATCAACTAGAACTTTGGAATTCTTGAGTACATACTACACATATCCCTCGTGTTTATGTTGTTGTTCTTCAATTAAGATTGCATTGCAATATTCATCAAATTAATTAACGTAAGTCATTAACTCATAATTCACGATTAACTTATAATTTATAGGGACTAGCTCACTGTTCATTATAGCTTAATTAATTAGAGGTTCACATTTGAGGTGTCTCCTCCCTAAAATTATATATAGGGATATTGGTATAATTGATGCTTTGAAGTTGGAAGCTTTAGATGTCAATTCTTAAAGTAATTTTTGCATCTCAAATTCATATTTCTTTACTTCATTTTTTTCTGAATTGCAATTGATATATGCCAGTGGATACCATTGTCCTATTGAGAACAACTTGTACAATTAAAAACCATCTGATGAAATTGCATGCCACAACTGGAAGTGGATGTCACCTTTTTGGGAAATTCTTGTTGAATGTGCGGATTGCTCTGTGCAGGTAATTAAGAGATTCTTACAAGTTTTTAATTTTCAGGCTTTTCCTCTACTCCCTGGAAGTACAAATTGTGCTACCTTTATTATTTTGTGCAATTTCCTTATTCATTCTCATTTTTGTTGGACTTGATTGAAATGACAAAATAGGATATACCTCAAGTGGTGTTGAGATTTTCTTTTTCTCAGTACTAAGAAAATAACTATATGATGCTGATAAGCACTGATTGAGTTGCTTTGAACAAGACTTTCAGGAAAACGAAAATTAAATTTCAGTTTTAATTGCACCAGTGTTTATTTCCTTGGTTGTGTGATCAAAGATGTTGAGGTGAAGGGCCTCATTACTCCCAATGAGGTTTGTGTTCTTCTATTACCAAATAGGAGATATTGTGAAATTTTACACGATTTGTTGGACTATCCTAGCGTATCTGACATCGTCAACTTTAAAAACCAAATGATTTTACTGTTCTTGTATATTGCAGGAAGAAGCGTACATGTCCTACATGGATGTATTTCTGATCAATGCTCAACTTCTTCAGCATACATATCAGTTTCAAAGCTTTGGCAGCGCTAGTCTATATACACAAATATGAAAATTATATATTTTTTTTATTTGAGTTAAAAATAGTTTTTAAGAGTTGAATGTCTTTTTTGCATAATCAAAGCTCTAAGAATAAAAACATTATTTAACAATATGCCACGGAAGAAGCTGCCATGAAAAAAAAATGTTAATTGACGCAATTTAGATTTTATTTCAGTCGTTGTTCAACAATGAAGGCCAATTAAATGATAAAGCATTCCAAACATACAAAATGAAAATACGTTTTTGTTCTTTGGAATGAGCGGGCAAAGGTTACGAAGTGAAATAAGGGTCCGAATCTGTTGTTATTTTTGTAGAAGAATATGGTCCGTTATTTATTTCAAGCAAATAGAAAAAAAATAGAAAAAGAATTTAAAAATAGAAAAACGTTTATAGGTATATTTTTTTACTTATGGATTGATAGCTCGTTAAATTTTATGTAATTTTATTAATGTTTGATATTTTATCAAAAATTATCAAATTTAACGGTCTTTCACTAATGTTTGTAACGGTTCTAAATTAATGGTTTTTGATGGACTATTAAATGTTAATGAAATTATATGAAATTTGATAGGCTATTAATATATAAGTAAAAAAATATATTTATAATTTTTTTCTATTTTTAGGATTTTTTCTATTTGTTTGGAATAAGTAAGGGGACCCTATTCTTCTACAAAAATAATAGTAGATTTGGAGCCGTGAAATAAATCTCTTCCAATGATTCTCTGTTATTTTCTCTCTTGAATCTACTTCCAAATTGTAAAAACAAATTATTTTCTAATTTTGTCTAATGCATATTTAACGGAGAGAAGGAAAGATTCAATCGATATAAATATCGGCAGTTTCTATTTGTTTTCAATCGGCATAATGAATTTGTATTCACATTCCTTATTTAATTTCCCACTGATTAAGCATTAAAATTTTAACAATTTATATAAAGTTAAAATGTATTCATTTTTAGATAAGTTTATATGTTATTAAATTATTATATTTGATAAAAATAATAATTATGATGATGATGATACTAATCATAATCATAATAATGAAATCACAAAAGTTTCCAAATAATAATAATAATACTAAACATAATAGTCATAATAAATCATACTAATAATAATAACCATAATCATATTTATGTAAGATATTATGATATTAATCAAATAATAATGATACTAATCATAATAACATAATAATCATACTAATCATAATCATAATCATAATCATATATAATTACTTATTTTCATATTTAATTATTTAGAATCTTGTATTTACATATCTTTTAAATAATTTGTCTTATGCTATTCATAGTTAGCTACATAAGAACCTTTGAATTATCATTTTATAAGATTTATATTAATATTGTAAAGGTAGTTGCTATATTAGTCTTTCGAAAAAAAAAGGTAGTTGCTATATTAACCTGCATTGGTTGATTTTATATGAATATTGTAAAGGTTTTTTTTTTGACAAATTATCTATTTAATAATGAGATATGTAGCTCAGTGGTAATGACATAACACTAAAAATATTTAAATGATATGTAAACACAAAGGTTCTAAATAACTAAATTTATTAAAATCAAGTAATTATATATGATTATGATTAGTATGTTTATTACGATTATATATTTAAGAATGAAATATGTAGCTAAGTGGTAATGACATAAGATTAAAAGTATTTAGATGATATATAAATGTAAGGTTCTAAATAATTAAATTTATAAATTCAAGTAATAATATATGATTATGATTAGTATGATTATTATGTTTATTATGATGATTATTTATTTAAGAATGAAATATGTAGCTAATTGGTAATGACATAAGCCTAAAAGTATTTAAATCTTATGTAAAAGGTTCTAAGTAAATAAATTTATGAAACCGAGTAATTATATATGATTATGATTTTGATTAGTATGATTATTGTTATTATTATAATTATCATGATGATTATTATGATTATCTATTTAAGAATGAAATATATAGGTAAGTGGTAATGACATAAGACTAAAAGTATTTAAAGGATATGTAAATATAAGGTTTTAAATAATTAAATTTATGAAACCAAGTAATAATATATGATTATGATTATTATTGTTATTATTATGATTATTATATTTATCTATTTATGAATGAAATATGTAGCTAAGTGGTAATGACATAAGCCTAAATTATTTAAAGGATATGTAAATATAAAGTTCTAAATAATTTTACGAAACTAAGTAATTATTATGATTATTATGATGATTATTGTGGTTATTATGATTTTGTATAAATACAAGGTTCTTATGTGTTCATTATCACTCAGCTACATATTTGATTCTTAATAGATAATCATAATGATCAGAATAATAATCATACTTATTTATATTATATTATCAAGAGTGTATATACTTGATTTATCTATCAATGTTTAGCTTTTTAGCCTTTCTTAATGACCAAAACGTCCCAAATCGAATGATTTGGATCAATATTTCAAAAACTAACAATTCAGATTTTGATCAATGTTATTTTTCTCTCTATTTTATTTTTTATTTTTTTATCATGCATTAATGAGTGGTAAAAAAAGAAGTTCTTCATCAAATAAATTAATAATCAATTATATTTTTAATGAATGGTGTGAATCAATATTTTAAAAAACTGATGGTCCAAATTTTGATCAATATCATTTTTTTTTCCATTTCATATTTTTTACCATGCATTAATGAGAGGTCTAAAAATAGAATTTATTCATCAAATAAATTAATAATCAACTATTTTTAATTTTTTAAGAAAACATTTTATTTTATAAGGAAAATTATTATTTTTTGTAAATTATGTTTTATTAAATAATAAGTTAATTTTCCTTATAAATTTAAGAGTTTTCGTAATTGATTTAGACATATTATATCTAAGTAAAATTTATTATATATTTACATTAAAATTAGTGCGATATATAAATGTTTTTAAAATTAAGAGGACTTGCACAACAAATAAATTATGTGCTAGTCATAATAATCATAATCATATATAATTACTTAGCTTTATAGATAATTAACCCCATGTAACTTTATTTTTTAAAGTCACTCTCTCATGTCAAAGTAACTATCTTTAGTAGTAGTACTACTACTAATAATTATCGTAATCATATTTGAATGATCCAATCTAATTTAAATATAAGAAAACTCATGAGCTGTTCTTTTCGAGAAAATCAACCAATGTAGGTGAATATAGCAACTGCCTTACAATATTTGTATAAAATCTTATAAAATCATAATTCAAAGATTATTATATAGATAAATATGAATAACATAAGATTACAAATACTTAAAGGATATGTAATACAAGATTCTAAATAATTAAATATGAAATTAAGTAATTATATATGAATATGATTAGTATAATAATTATTGTCATTATTATTTATTTAATATCATAGGATTTTCATAAAATATGATTATGATTATTATTTGGAAACTTTAATAATTTCATTATTATGATTATGATTGTGATTATGATTAGGATCATCATCATCATTATAATTACTATTATTATTTTTATCAAATTTAATAATATATAAACTTATCTGAAAATGATTACATATTAACTTTATAACATTATTTATATGTTAAAGTTTAATGCTTAATCAATGAAAAATTAAATAAGAAATGTGATCATTCTGCCAATTGAAAACAAAGAGGAACTGCCGATATCAATTGAATCTTTCTTTCTCTCCGTTAATTTTGCATTAGACAAAATTAGGAAATAATATTTATTTTGTTTTTGCAATTTTGGAAGTAGATTCAAGAAAGAGAGTAATGGAGAACCAATGGAAAAAATATTTCTCTTTGGAACTTTTGCCCGCTCTTTCGAAAGATTGAAAATATTTTTATTTTGCATGTTTAGAAGGCTTTATTATTTAATTGGGAGGCGGGACTCGAAACCTCGTCCTTGGTGCTCAGGTCAGCCTCTTTTTTCCCGGCAGTTGCGAATCTGAAAAAGAAAGCAGCCGTCCAAGTGAGAACATAACCACTGCACCAATGTTTGTTTTGTGATAGGTTACGTTTTGCGTTCTATATATTACATCTCAAATACTTTTTTCTTTTATTTTTTCTATTTTTTTAATGCAACTTTATTTTTCATATTTATTTTATATATATATTTATTATATATAGTATAACCGTATCCTAGATATTTGAAAAATGCCGTATCGTATCGGATACGATACTCGCACCCGCATCCGCACCTGTGCAACATAACATGAAACAATATCAAATTAATGAATGAAAACAAAACGACAAGGAAAAATAAGTACACAGAAGAAAACATTAATTTATGAGTAACCGGATAAAACTTCCAATTTTGATTGAATCACATCCTCCAATGGACAGAGCTTGTACAACCAGGAACTTCTCTGGTTTCTTGAGATGAAAAGCAATCACCAATGAAATATTTTCACTTATAAAAGGGAAAACTGAAAAAAATATAAATATTATTTGACTTAAAGAAACTAGGGACATATTTTCTCTTCAGCTGCCATTTATCAATGGGCTCATGGGGATATATTTTCTCTTCATATGTTTATTTACTACCGTTGGGAAACAATCAATGGGTTCATGGGGTTTTAGTTTTTAGAAGAGGCACAAATGATAATTATATCTGTGATGGTCAAATGCATACTTGAATGGTGCGCATACAGTACATATACTTAAATGCATTTTAGTACATGGTGCACAATACATAATTATTCCTTTGGCTTAGAATTTGATATGTTTTTGCAGATTTTGACCTTAGATCAGTGGTGTGTATTACTAACCAAATGAACCTGTTTCGATTGACTTTTGAGTATGCATTGTAGCATCGAGTGATTCTGATTTAATTATTAAAATTATTTTGTAAATATCTTAGCAGATGGATTCATTGAGTTCCATCTTCTTTTTTTTTTTTTTTTTTTCTTTTTGTTTAGACTCAAAAAAATTACTACACTAGAATGTGTCTTCTCACGATAATTCATATATAAATATGAAACTTCAAATTTGAACTTCTCATGATAGTTAAGAATAGAAACTTTTTACAATTAACCTAATGATTCAAGTGCTGCTTAATTGGAATGATCTTCAAAAGATAACAGTATCATAATGATTCAAGTGTTTCTTGAAAATTACACTGGTAAAATAACAATATCCTTAGATAGAGAGTTGACTCTTGATTTCACTGGTTAATTCTGACTTCTGATGTCTACAGTTATTATAAATACTGTTGCAATTTGTAAGATAGAGAGTTGACTTAAATCTCACAAGTTATTGCGATTAGTGACTAATATTACTAATGGCTGAATTTCGTCTGAAGTCACTGAACTTTGTAATTTGTCACAAATTGGTCACTCAACTTTCATTTGTTCCTTCGTAATCATTCAACTTTTTATTTATTTCATTTAGATCACTTTGTTAACTCTGTTAAGTCTTTTATGTATCCTTCTGTTTAACTGACTTATTTTGGAGATAATTATCATATCTACTCATTGCTGCTGACTTTTCTTCTCCTAGTTTCAATGTTTCCTTTCTTTTCTTTCGTATTCCTTTGAACTTTCTACGCTGTCTGTTTCATAAAATAATTAAATAAGAATAATCAAGCACTTTCTTCTTTCTCATATTAAAATATATCTAGACTAAAACAAAATATCTCCATTGACGAGCTCTTTCTTCCACAAAATTTTACTCTGAGTTGACGAGTCTGCTATTATCGTTTCTTCTGTAATGAAGCATAGGAAAAACTTGCATGTGTGGCCTATTTATGGTATGTGACTTATTTGTTCTACTTTCATTTACTGCTATAGTGTTGGGAGTATTTTTACTAAAGTGATTTATTTTATATGGCTTGTAGGTCCAGGAGAAGATTTTTTTACATGTGAAATTTATCATGGGGGAGCTATTTATTTGGATCATAAAAAAAACATGTATACAAGAGGTAAAAAAGACTACTTTGATTATCTAGACCCTGATGAAATATCTCTCATTGAGTTGGCCACGATGGTAAATAAATTAGGATATTCTGAAAAGACTCCAATTTGGTGTAGAATAAGGGGACAAAAGCAAATTAATCCAAAATTATTAAGGTCTGATCAAGAGTTGATGGAAATGATTAATAAGTTGGGGAAAAAGAACAAAATAATGGAGTGTTTCCTGGACCATAGTGAATATAAGGGATGCCCTACAATGGCAAGTGTTAATTTAGAAAATAATAATAGTGATGAGGGTACAAATTTTATTAAGAATGTTATCGATCAAGATCATGGTGATGATAGTGAAGAAGATAGTGATTTTTATGATTTTAACAATGATATTGCGGTGGATGATAATGACCTTAACTTTGAGTTGAATGTGACATCTAATATTGAGATAACACAACACAAAGAAATTGAACCTGTTGAACTAGAAGATTATGATTATGCTCCTTCTAATGAGCTATTGAGTGGGGATGAATCAAATGATGAAGTGACAAATAAAAGGAGATACCCCGAGTTTAATGCAACAACTGATATGGCTAATCCATATTTTCAAATTGGTATGGTGTTTGATTCCTTTAAAGCATTCAAGGAAGCAGTGATTGAGTATGCAATTAAGGAAAGAAAGAACATTCGTTTTGAAAGAAATGATACTACAAGAGTGAAAGCAGTGTGCAAAAAGGATTGTACATGGAGCATTTGGGTTTCACGATTAAGGAATGAAACTGAAAAATGTACAAGTCAAAACTTTTAATTCTTCTCATACATGTGTTAACGAACATAATATTAAATTCCTCACTGTAAATTGGCTTGTCAGCAAGTACCTTCCAACATTTAGGGCTGATCCGACATGGTCCTTGCAAGGTCTTATATTTCAAGTTCGTAATGACCTATACTTGGAAATTACAAGACAAAAGGCTTGGAAGGTAAAATCAAAGGCGCTCAAAATTTTAGCTGGCAATGAAGGGGAGCAATATGCCAAATTACAAGATTATGCTAATGAGCTAAAAAAGACCAATCCTGGGAGCACTGTAATCTATGATCTTAGGTTACAAGTTTTTAAGAGAGCATATATTGGTCTTGCCGCATGTAGAAATGGATTTCTAGCTGGTTGTAGGCCAATAATCTGTTTGGATGGTTGCTTTTTGAAGAGTAGATATGGTGGTTTTCTTCTAGCTGCAGTGGCAGTTGATGCCAATGATTGCATATTTCCTATTTCTTATGTCACAGAAGGAGAGAATTCGAAAGTTGGCGTTGGTTCCTTCAAATTCTTGCAACCGATATTGGAATTGTGAATAGTAATGCATGGACATTCATGTCGGATAGACAAAAGGTACATATCATTATGCTTATTTTTTATAATTTTTATTTTATAAACACTAACTTTTTAACACATTGTTATGCTTAATTTTTCTATTGATATAGGACCTGATTCTAATTCTCAATACACTTTTTCTTGGGGCTGAGCATAGATTTTGTGTACGTCATATGTACCAAAACTACTTTAATGCTGGACATAAAGGAAAATCTCTCAAAACTCATCTCTGGATGGCTGCAATGGCAACACATGATGCTGATCACAATAAATGGATGTGTAAACTTAAAGATCTTTCAGAAACAGCACATTCATGGTTACAGAGCAAGACGACCAAAGAATGGTCTAAATCACAGTTTTCTACAAGATGCAAGTCTGATATGTTACTAAACAACCTTTGTGAATGTTTCAATAAATATATACTTGATGCAAGAGACAAACCCATCTTAACCATGTTGGAAATTATAAGAACCAAACTGATGCGAAGGCTTCAAGTGAAGAGAGATGAAATGAAGAAATACAAGGGTCCTATATGTCCTAAAATTCATAAAAAACTTAACAAATGGAAGGATGAATCTGTCAAGTACAATGCTATATGGAATGGCGGTACTCATTATCAAGTGACCGGTCCTAGTGGGCGCTTTGTTGTTAATATAGCAAGCTTGCTTCTTGCTCATGCCGTAGATGGGATCTAACATGTTATTATATTTCAAATGTTGATCTAATTTACTAATATTTCATTTGTATCTATGCTTATTAATTAAATGTTAATTCTATTAGGAATTCCATGCCAACATGCTTGCGCAAGTATGAGAGTTAATAATTTGATACCAGAGAACTTTATAAATGATTGCTATAAAGTAGAAACATTCTTGAAAATCTATAATCATATAATTACTCCAATACCTGGACAAGAGCAATGGCAACAATGTGATTTTCCAGAAGTGACACCTCCACCTGGCCGACCCTCCTAAGCCTGGCAGACCTAAGAAGGTTCGGAAGAAAAATAATGAAGAGCTGGAGAATAATGCTAGAACAAAAATTTCCAAGAAAGGAGGAAAAATAATTTGCTCAATTTGTCACCAAGAAGGTCATAACAAAAGAAAACACGGTCCAAGGACAACTGGTGTTAATGATACCACTGAGCATGCACCAACCCAAATGGCACAAGAATAAATGGAAGCTTCAACAATAAGAGCAGAAAAACTACCAGTAAAATAAAATTTTGAATTTTTTTCACTATTCTTTTGTTATTAAAATTCTAGTCTTTTTGAAGAATTATATGAATGTGATACTAATTGTGCTTTTTACTGATTGATTTGAAGGTGAGAAGGAAGACAACATCTTCAAATTTTCAGGTCTAGAGGATACAATGAAGATACAAACCAACAATTTAGCCACCCTGTTATTTAGCATTTTTCATTTTTTTTTCTTGTTTGAACTCTGAAGAGTCGATATTTTTGTTTGTGGGTAAGTGTGCTTTTTTTGTTTACGAATCAATTAAAATTGATGGCTGATTTTTATTTTATTATTTAGGCTCATTTTTTTGGATTGAAGTATACGTCAATGACCATAGTATTATTATAGTACTTGATTATTTTTATTTAGTCGTCTCTTGTGAAATAAAGAGAGAGAGTAGGAAGTTCAGAGGAATACAAAACTAGAAAAAGAAAAGTGAGTATGATGAGCAGAGATGATAATCATCTCCAAAATAAGTCACTTAAACGGAGATATAAATAAAAAACTTAACAGAGTTAACAAAGTGATTTAAATGAAATAAATAGAAAGTTCAATGATTATGGAGGGACAAACGAAAGTTGAGTGACCAATTTATAACAAATAGCAAAATTCAGTGACCTTGGACAAAATTCACCCATTACTAATTAATATTGTTGCAATTCCGGTACTCTAAGATATTGACAATTACCAAACAATAAGTAATAAGCTCTAGAGTTTGCACCAGACCATGTCAAGGATGAGCATCGAGAGATGAACGATGAAGGAGGCTTCTCTCTAATTCTTTATGCAATTTCGATGAAAAACTGATATTTTAGCAGTAGAGAATTGACTTCTGGTATATTAGCTTTCTGTCTCATTTTTGCAGTACTCCGGTTTCTGTACTAGAGTTGTAAGGAGTGGATAGGAGAACGCGGAGTGGAGAGGAGCAAGCTAGCGGAGAGGAGTGATCGAAGTGGAGGGAGAGAAGCAGAGCGAAGGGTTTTTCTGAGGTCTCACAGGCTTTGGGCACAATAATTCCAAGTGGAGAGGTGAGGCGCGGTGATGAGCACAACTTAGCAGACCCTGATTTTCTCCGTTATAGATGGCGATTACAATTTTTGATTTCTTTCCTTACTCTGTGAGAAAAAAAGGAGAGGATCAGTGAGCAACATTATTTGTTCAGATCAGAGAGGTAACATGAGAGCGCATGATAAATGACAGGACGCTGCTGACCTATTAACCGGTTAATAAGTATAATAACATTTTTGTCCTTTTATAATTTTGGAAGCGCTGGTCCTCATTGAAGCAATGCTCAATTTGTGTATGTTAAAAGAATGAGATTAATGTGCATAATATATGGATGTATTTGTACATTGTCTCAAAATATCAAACTTTAAAAATAAAATATAATCGATTCGAAACATTAATTTTTATCTATGTATAAATTTTTTTAACTCACCAAATTTTATATTTTTGAAAATTTTTTGGATGAAGGAAAGCCGTCATTATTGAACGATCCCAAATCGTTAAATTAAATAATTGTTTCCTCACTGAAAAATAGGAAAAAGATTAAAAAAATAAATAAAATTTGACTGACTAATAGAGTTTGATATGAAAAATATATTTAGTGATTCAGATTAACCATTTTTTACTTAAAATTTTAAATTTTTTCATAATGCACAGGTGAATGATGAATATGTGCATTACGATATAAAAGTTATTAGCATGAATGTTTTTCAACTATTATATTTATTTATTTATAGGATACATTAAAAAATATAATGCATAAACTATTTATTTTTTTAGTCGGAGTGTAATGTTTACGAAATCATAGTATAAACGTGCAAAAAATACAAATATATCATAAAATAGAAGACCTTCTCACTTCAAGCTTCAAACCAAGTTACAGAAAATTATAATGAAGAAATAATAACAAGAAAACACATTAAGCACGGGAGATGTAAATGCATGTGAGAGGGCATGCAGCTCACCACCGATAATAATTATTCAAATAATTTTAATTTTAATAATAAAAGTGATAAAATTAAAATTTTGAGAATACAAATGGCAGTGCATCGTTATTAGTGGCAATGTGTAAATATGTCAGTCCTACTAGCGTGTTTGTACAAAAACGTCACTGATAGTAATGTCTTTCAGTTTTTTTTTAAACTTAGAGTGACTTTTTTAAATTTAGAGTGACCTGACACCAGTGGAAAAACGCCACTCCCATTGGCGCTGATAGATTTTTATTTTTAAGAAAAAATAACGGACTGATAGTGACGGGTGAGAAGAAAACGCAAGAGCCAAGAGACCAATAAAGACTATCGCGACAAACTCTAAGGAGCAGTGGAAGGAGGGAGGGAAGAGTCTTGAGGGAGGGGAAGAGTCTTGAATCAGAGGTGGCAATCGGGTGGGTCGGGTCGGGTTTGGGTTCGGGTTGGATGACTTGGGTCAGTTTGAATTTCTAGACGAAATCGGGTCGGGTCGGGTCAATTTAAATGTTGTATTTTTTCAAATTTTGATAAATTTCGATTGGATTGAAGGTCATTTGATCTCGGATCGGATCGGGTTTGGTCGAATTCTGATCGGATCATATTAGTTTGATTTTTATAAAAAATTAGGTCGGATCAAATTTAAATCCGAGTATGTCGGGCGGGTTTCTCGGTCGAATCAATTCTACCACCTCTAATTGATCCTCTGTACACGGAGAAAGAGGGACGGTCAGATGAGAAAAAGACGGGCAGGGATTAATCACGGTGACCGATTAAAATGATGTGATAATACCGTAAAATTTTACAGTATTTCTATTTTCTAAGGTGAATTCCCCAAATCGGTCTTAAATAAAGTTAATTAGACCTTTTCAATCGACGTGCCACCTCACGACCCCTTTGGCTTTACATCCCTTGTACGGTACACTTAATTTCTCCTCTCTCCGATTAGATATTTGCTCCTCTTTTCTTTCGGTCGATCTTCAGATCGATCGATCTGTAGTTTGACTTGGGTTTGATCTGGGATTTCAGCTCAGGAGCGAGGGATTGTTATTAGATTTGGGTTGTTGTGCATCTTTTGATTTAAAAGTTGATCTGCGATGGCTGCACCACCTGCGCGTGCTAGAGCGGATTATGACTACCTCATAAAACTTCTCCTGATCGGTGATAGCGGTATAGATTGTGAATTATTTTTAGTATAATGGCTACTTATTCGATGTAACTCTCATTTTGAAGGATTTTTGTATAAATTGAGTCGCTTGTGGCGGAATCTATTTGAGTTTTAGGATAATTGGGCTTGCACTGTTATCAAATTGGAGGAATCTCAGTTTTGGATTTACCTATATGATTATGCCAATTTATAAATTAATGCCTTTTGTACATTTTTGTTCTCAATTTGAGATAACACTCTTAGGTTGACTAGAACGCTGTTCTTCATAGGCTCAATCAGTACATCGGTAACCTTATATTAGGTAAAAAATGACCACCCCTTAATGCTTCAACGTGTAGGTTAGGCAACTGTTAGATAGATTTGAAGAACTTTGTGGCATTTTGGACTTTGAGTTTATTTGAGAATATGAACCACATTTAGTGGATTTGAAAGGTTGAATAGGTTGATTTTGGGAATAATTTCTAATTGATTAGCTAGATATATCTTGGACCGAATAATACTTGTGCTTGTTTATGTTTGACTTTAAGGTGTTGGTAAGAGTTGTCTTCTTTTGCGATTCTCTGATGGATCCTTTACCACCAGCTTCATCACCACTATCGGGTGTGCAATTTCTCATCAATTCATTCTAATTTTTATATTTATTTCTCTTTTTTTAGTGCTCTTCTAAAATATTTTTTGTTGTTGTTGTAGAATTGATTTCAAGATTAGAACAATAGAGCTAGATGGCAAGCGCATCAAACTTCAAATTTGGGACACGGCTGGCCAGGAACGTTTCAGAACTATTACTACTGGTACTTCTTCTTTTGCATTAATATTAAATCCTTCTTTTTTTCAATTTCTAGTCTTTAAGCTATGTATGCTACTGGTGTGAAAGACGGACCAAAACAAAGTTTGAACTTGGTTTGAGTTGTGATCCTTTGACCAGGCATGCATGTAACAGCATAATAGTATTCTGCCAGTATATGGTACCGATGTCTGCTTCAGCCTGTTCGCGTCTATTTGTAGCAATATTTGGGTCTTGTACAACTCATATTTGTAGACAACAGCGCAGCCTTTAAACTTGTATGTTCAACTTACATGCTGGCTAACTAAGAGAATTTCTTCCTTTCAGCATATTACAGAGGTGCCATGGGAATTTTGCTCGTCTATGATGTGACTGATGAGTCATCTTTCAACAGTGCTGCCTTTTTCTTGCCAATATATTAATTTTTTTTATTTTACATCTTTTGATTCTGCTTTTTCTAATGGACTAGTTTGTTAACACAAGCTATGTAACTATGTAGACATTCGAAACTGGATTAGGAACATTGAACAACATGCTTCTGACAATGTCAACAAAATTTTGGTTGGCAACAAAGCTGATATGGATGAAAGCAAAAGGGTTAGTTCTGTTTGTTTGGTTTGTTTATTTTCTGGGACAAATTTTAGCGTTCTTGGGTAACCTTTTTTTTTTTTTTTTCAATTCTCACTTTTTTTTTTGAAATGCAGGCTGTTCCAACTGCTAAGGGGCAAGCTCTTGCTGATGAGTATGGCATTAAATTTTTTGAAACTGTAAGCAACTTAAAACCATATTTCAATTTTATCAGGTCTTATTTCTTTGATCTCTGCATGATTCATATGAGCACTGAATCAATTTGAAATACTTAACTACAATGCAATGGTAGAGCCAACCTCAACATATCCTCATAATTCAGTCAATTTCTACCCGGTTTTTCTTTTCCATTATATCGAATTGTTTTTCTTAATGTGTGCAGAGTGCAAAGACAAATTTGAATGTGGAGCAGGTGTTCTTTTCTATAGCTAGAGATATCAAGCAGAGGTTGGCTGATTCTGATGCCAAACCTGAGGTATGACTTTTAATGTTTGCCACACTAAACAGGCTGTATACTACACTGCATTTAGGTTGGATTTGGGCCGTGTCAATCTGGTTTTGGATCCAGCTAAATTAATTTGTTTCACTGTATGGTAATGTTCAATCTCACATTAATCAGGCTAAATTTGCTTGAGATGTTGGGTATTATCCTAGGTCATGGTCTGGTTCAAGGCTTCACCATATAACATTTTTAAATACCTTGGTTGAGCTCATATTTGGATTCAGTTGGCATTCGGTTTTTCATGTCTACTGTCTAGTCAGATGTTCACCCCCACCCCCCACCCTGGTACTGCACAACCATCCATGGAGAGTCTTCTCTTTCTCTTGTTTTTTTTGGATATGTGACCTGTGATTTTTTGGACTTCTGTGTGAACAATGCTGTTGAGGGTATTGTACTATGCATAGCACGAATTGGGCGATGCTATAAATCTATATTTCTGTTTTTAACCTCTAAATATTTGATCTGTGCTGCTCAACATGATCACATCATATGATAAGTATAGACTAAATATTTTATTTTTTAGAATTTATTTACTAATTTTTTAGATAATAAAACTATCGCCCGATTTAGATATTATATACCATCCAAAGAAGTGACATTTTTACATATGTAAAAAAATTGTAAAAATATATAAAATTTGGTCTATGATGATGATCATCATTGTCATTATTATCATCATAATTATCAGTGTCATTATTCTCATCATCATTACTATCAGTATCATGACCACTATTATTATTAGTGATGTTTGATATTTGAGATCTCCGATCTTTGTGATTTTGGATTGGGTTTCATTTCTAGCCTAGCCCAAATTATTTGTGATTAAAGGCTTTGTTGTCGTTGTATAAAATTTGGTCTACAAGTAAATTCACATATGGAGATCTTGAGCAGTTCGGGTTGACTATTAGCATTTTGAAAACGTGGATATATGGCCTCTTACTCTGCCCTTTTTTTTAGCTAAGGACCAATTAGAAGGATTCAGTGTGGATTTTTATTTTTTAAGGTGCATGGTAGAAAAGAATAATTTTCTAGTGTTACTAGAAATTGGTGATTTTTTTCATAATATTCATGTGTTTTCAGGAAAAGACAATTAAGATTAATAAACCAGACCAAGGGTCAGCTGAGGCTACATCTGCGACGAGATCGGCTTGCTGTGGATCTTAAGAAAGAGAAGAGCAGAGCCGTGATTGGATGCGATGGTTAATGTGACACTATTTGATTGGATGTGATGGTTAATGTGACACTATTTGTTCTAATTTACATGCTATAGGGAAATCACATTCCTTGTACTCGGAATCTTATTATGACTATACATTTCTTCTGCTTGTAGTTTTTACACTGAAGTCCGATTGTTTGGAGCATTTACTTTTGGTTATTATGTGATGCAGTAGTTTTTCTCAATTGGTGAATCTTGTTGTATTTGTATTTTCTCTTGCTATCACTATCAGCAGTGACAACACTATTTTGGGTAAGTATTCACTGCGTTTATCTTTCCCTTTTCGTTTTCTTTTGATATTTCAGTGAGGTGAATGCTATTTCGTGCCTTTTGGTCCTTTTGTAGTCTGTACACATGCAATTCTAAATTTGAATTTGAGTGTCATAAGAAAAAAGGGATTAGGAAAGCGATGTGTTAACTGCAGCTCTATGTCAACTCCCCAATTTTGATGTGTACATCCAGGATTTTGTGTGATTTTTGGTGCGGGCATCAAATTTCCTTTGCTTGTGTGGCAACGAGCCGACGACAGCGAGTACCACTGACCCAAAGGGTGAGTTATTTCTATATATAAAAAATATAAATTACGAACGAAAAAATTATTTTAAAAAATTACAAAAAAAAAAGAAGGGTCGCGGCTCAAAATAACTTAGAAAAGATTAGGTCGCAGATTTAATCCGCGTTCTAACCCTAAGTATTAACTTCCGACACTCATAAATTATTTATTATTTATTTAAATTTAATGGTTTTATACTTTTTGGAAAGTGGTTATTAACTCCGACACTCATAATTTTTTTATTATTTATTTAAATTTAATGGTTTTATACTTTTTGGAAAGCTAAATTGGTAGAAGTTTTAGTACGTTATCTTGGACAATTCAATATTTTAGAGAGTTCTCTCTCAATTGACTGCATCAAAATTCATAAAATTTTAGTATGTTATAAAATACTTTGTTAACTTTCTAAAAAAAAAAATAAGAATATTAAATTCTGACAAATGATAAAAAAATTACGTGCGTCGGAAATTGACACCGAGACTTAGATCACGGACTGGGTCTGTAGCCCAGTTTTTTTTGAGCCCTTTTATGCTGTCCTTTTTTTTTTATAATTTTTTAAATAATTTTTTCTTTTATAATTTTATATATAAAAATAACCCCACAGGACCGTAGGATGAAAATCAGCTATTATTCTTGTAAATAACAGGATCATTCTTTTAAATCTAAGAAAATATTTTAAAAATATTTTAAAAAATCTTAAAAATAGATTTTTTTTATGGATATGTTCTTTTATTTGTAGATTGATAGTCTATGAAATTTCATGCAATTTTATTAATGTTTGATAGTTCATCAAAGATCATCAAATTTAATGATTTTTCACTAATGTTTGCAATGATTTTAAATTAACGATCTTTTGATGGACTATAAAACGTTAATGAAATTACATGAAATTTAACGAGTTATCAATATATAAGTAAAAGAACATATTTATAATTTTTTTAAAAAAAAATTGAAATATTTTTTTTAGATTTAAAATTAGGATCGTACTATTATCCAAGAATAATAGCAGATTTGGATCCCGTAGACCTAAATAACGACCGAACTTTTAATATTATTGTACTTATCGGGTGATGTATTTATATTCTGAATCAATAAAATTTAAGAAAAAAATATTAATTATCAGTTTTAGTTTTCTTAATTTTTGAGCATGTATAGACGAACTAAAAAGATCTGAAATGTCAGAAATGAAATGTATGGTTTGTAAAGTAGATAAAAGTCAATGCTTAGACTTCATTATTTCGAATTGATTTGACGGTTTACGTAGTTAGGCTCCATTTATCTCGCAGTTTATAGATTCCACTGTTGTATTGGACGGGTGGGCAAATTATTCAAAACATAGATTAGATGTCAGCATCTAATTTTGCTAAGCTTCTGCTTTAAGAGCTTAGTTTAGTTGAACTAGCTAGTCAAACCATGTGACATTAGAGGATGATATACCAGGCTTAAAATAGTACTACATATACAGGAAGTATTCTTTTGAGAATACTTTCTTCTTCTTCTTTTTTTTTTTTTGAAAAAAAATACAGGAAGTATTATACGGTACCAGCAACAAGCAAACCTTCTCAGCCGCTGTGAAGGTTTCAAAAAGAAAAAAAGGATCCCCAGCCCCAAAACAAAGATGTAATATTTGCAAACATATATGCACAAGGACTTTGGAGTAAAAAGAAATCTCCAAAACTGAAGTCTTGGTTTGAATACAATTAGACCAGGCGATAACTGTGCAGTTTAAAAATTCCGGACTAATCTTTTTGACTCTTTCTAGCAGTTTACAGTTTACTTCTCGCTTATGATGTGACAGTCTTTGGTGATGATCGTCGAATGCCTTCATAATTCAAAGAAGAGATCATTATCACAAAGAAAGAAAAACTGTACCCGTTGCTCATTCAATATTTGTTAGTTAAACTTTGACGAACAGTTTGTAGCATATTATATTGAGCTATCAACCAAAATCAACAACTAGTAAGTACTAAATGACCGGCAACAGAGATTTATTCATAAGAACATGTCTACAGGGTAATATGTTTGACATTTCTAACCGAATTCATCTACTTGCTTTTATTGAGGTAGATGGCGGATAATCATAGATCAGTCTCGCAAGACAACTTTTTCCTTCATTTTTTCTGGTTTTCAGATTTGCTAGGTTAACACTTCATTCTTTCGGAATAATTGTATTATTTGCTTTTTAACGGAACCAGATATATTTTTTTTTCATAGAATAATAATATTCATTATCATCTGTACTAAATGTGTAATTAATTAAGCTCAATACTTGATCATTGAGCTTTTGTGATTTCTTGACTCTTCATTTTTGAAAGCAAGAAACTTAAAAAAATTAAGAAATTTCACAACTATCTATATATCATGGGTCATGCATTATGCAATACAAAAATAATACCATGACAGAAATCATGCGATAGTATTGTAATAATAATTATTATTATACTTTATGAGGGTTAAGCTTTTCATCGTCTCACACATGACACATCATAAAGACTTTTTCATTGTTAATTTTATTTAAAGCTTTTTATGATCTATTTGAACTCAATAGTTCGTATATATTTTTTTTTCTCGCTTCAAATGTGTGTAATATTTTTAAGGTAAAACTTAGCTATTAAAATGATCTAATTTTTTATGATCATTCTAGATTATTATTATGTAAAACTTTAGCGTTTTAATTTTTAGATATATTTAAAATTTATATTTTTAGTTACTTATTTGATGACTATATTATCGGGAGAAACCTAACTTATAACCCTTATTTAATTAAATATAACTTAAAAATAAGAAATATCTTTTTAAAGAAAATATGAAAATGCAAACCTAATGCAGATTATAACATATTTGAACGACCAAATGCTATATAAATCGGAATTGGTAGTGCGCCATGTGGTAATAACTGTCTGTGTTTGAAATATATAAGAGCATCACATTGATGTCGATTGACAAAGTTAAAGTTTTATGCCACGTTATCAAATTGACAATCTATTTTAAGAATGACATCCCTGAATAGAATGAAATTATCAAATTGACACTTTCGTAATTATTTTTTCTACTTCTCTGCTGACATGGCTTGTCAAATTTAGATAATTGTCTAGTCTTGCTTAGTCTCTGCATCTCTGAAATTAAAATGATAATTGTCAAATAAGATTTGATAATCAATTTGACAATGAAATACGGATGCTCTAAAATGAATATTCGGTCCTATGCTTTTCTTTTTTTACTTTGACCCAAATTTGCATTATAATATATAATTAATTAATAAAATTTGAATAACCAACCACGCACGTTTCTTAGTAAAATAATAAAATAAAATCTGAAACTATAAATTGAATCCGAGTCAAACCCAAACACTTTGAAAAAAAAAGTAGGTTCAAAGTCTACAATTTTAGTTTAATCGCCTCCGGGTATGAATCCATTGTGGACTACGCTCGAAGCCAGTGACCATCTACACAGGCAGAGCAACACAAATATCAAAAAGGGAAATTTTAAATAGTCACCAACTAGGATGTCAATTTTTGATCTCATCCAATTCGCAGATAAATGAGTTAGATATGATTTTGATTTTTTTGATCTGAATCAAGTCGGGTCGGGTTCGGATCAATCCGATCCGACATGATTAATTACATTTTTTAAAGTAATTTTGTAATTTAGTACTAATTAAAACTTAAATATACACTAATTATATAGTAATTAAGATAAATTATAAATTAATTAATATTTTATTACTTAAAATTATATAAAAATAATTGATAAATAATTAATTATTTTACAAAGGTCGGTCGGGTTGACCCATGACCCGTCGGGTCATGTATTCAATTTTTTGAAAGCCTCTAAGTGTTATGATCTTGCAACACTTCACCAACCATAGCATTTTTGGTGCAACTGGTTTGGTTTTTCAGGGGAATAACGAAGTGAACATGATTCCGAATATTTCGTAATGGAAGATAGGTCCATTAAAGTTTTGAAGCTAATATTAACAATTAGATTGAGCTATTCTTCAAATAATGTTACAATTTGTTTGCTTGTTTGTGTTGAAATTATAATTTCTCCTCAATTGTTATATGAAATGCTACATAATAAAGGAGTATAATTGCTATAATTTATTTTATTTATTCCTTAATCTCCTCAATTGTTATATGAAATGCTACATAATAAAGGAGTATAATTGCTATAATTTATTTTATTTATTCCTTAATCAGTCTCAATTATGAATATCAACTTTTTAATTTTTGAATGACAATTTTTCTCTCAATTTGTATTTATTGTACATTAATTTTATATTCAAGTTTGTAATTTACATTAATTATTAAATTATCTTCATTTCTTATTTCCTTTGTTTTTTTTATGAAAATCTGAATTTTTAAAAATCATCAACTGTAGCAACGCACGAACAAAATACTAGTTTTAAATAATAGATTTGAAATACATAAACCACATTACAAGTTAAATTCATCATCAAGTACACTAAAGTTTAATTTTTCAGTTTTGTCTAGGATTTTCAAAACCTAGTGATCATATAACCTTTCCATCAACCAGAGGCAGGGGTGTGAAAATGGATCAGTTTAATTAGATTTTAATTGAACCATTAAATTTTAGACTATTTGGTTTATTTTTCTATTTAGAAATTCAATTTGGTTGAAAATTTTAGAAATTTAATTTTAATTTTTTTTGTTTGGTTTATATTTTTCAAAATCGCATAAACCAAATAAAATAGATAGTCCAAAATTTATAAAGTAAATTAATTTTATTTCTTATAAATAACAATCATATGAAGGATAATGAAATATATCTATTTTATATAGATTTTATTGAATTATTTATTTTATTTTTTAAACTATATATTTTTTCTATCGATATTTTGGAACTATTGATATTTTTTTATCACTCTTTAATTAATATAATTTCAGTTTAACTGAATAAATAAAAAAACTTTAGTTTATTTGATATTTTTATAACTTCAATTCGACAAACACAACTAAAACTTTAATTCCGTCGCCTCGCCCCGCCTCGCGCGAGTCGCCTCGCCGCCGCCTCACGCGCGCCGCCTCGCCTCGCCATCGCGCCTCGCCTCGCCCGCCCTGCCGTGCCTCGCCGCATCGCCGCCCGTGCCGTGCGCGCGCGCCCCCGCGCGTCGCGTCGCCCCGCCTCGCCCCGCCTCACCTCGCCGCTGCCCCGCCTCGCCTTGTTTTGACATTTTTTTATCAAGTTTTAATATTTTGTAAATATATGTTATATTTTGTTGTATTATGTATGTATGTTAGATAAATTAGTTAATTAGATGTAGTTAATTAGTAATTAAATGTAGTTATTATTATTTTTGTGAAAATGCATGTGATGAAAATATTATATATGGCTAGCATATATGTGCTAGTCACGAAATAAAAATAAACAATTAAAAAAAATAGTTTTACAAATTTTTACGAAGAAACCGCTGCAAACGAATTTAAAAAAAAAAATTACAGCGGTTTTTATGAAAAAACCGCTGCAAAAATAATTTTACAGCGGTTTTTAAGGTAAAAACCGCTGTAAAAGGTGATGTTTACAGCGGTTTTTAGTTAAAAACCGCTATAAATGGTATTTTGCAGCGGTTGTTATATAAGAACCGCTGTAAACAATTTGCAGCGGTTTTCAACAAAACCGCTGTTAAACTTTGCAGCGCTCCCAATAACAGCGGTTGTACAACCGCTGCTAACTGGGGGAAATAACCGCTGTAAAAGCGTATTTGTGGTGTTGTGATTGTATATACTTATTTCGGTTTTTAATCGAACCAAAATGTTTGCACACCCGTCCTGAAGCCAAAAGCCTACAAATTGAATATTTCCTTTCTGTTACTGGTACATAATGTAAAATTGCATTGATATTTGGTGCGCGGTTTCAATTTTTTTGACTAACCGCGTCGAGCTTTCAATTAGGTACAAGGTAAAATGGAAAGGATATAAATATATTATTTAACTAGTTAAAAACAAAAGTATTTTATTAACAAAACAAAAAGAAACAAGAAAGAAAAGCCAGAAATTTCAAATCATCAAAATAAACACGGGGCACCGGAGAAAAGCTCTCAGCCCATAAACTAACGTTCTATCTCAAAAAGAAAAGGCAAAAAAGTATATAGAACAAAAACTACATAGAGTACATGATAATCAACAATATCCTAGAATAAATAGAAGAAATTATAATTGACAGAAAAAATGGACATGGCAGATCAAAGAAAGCAATCCACCATGGAAACCTTATGTACAACATTCTGTGTGCCGCCAAGACCACTCATTTTCCGCCACTGAGTACCAGGCGGTGCCAGGTGCAAATCCAAGCACAGCGTCGTGTTTTCTTCCTCTGCCTTCTTTACTTCCAGTACTTCTTTCTGCTCAAATCCATATGCAATGGCTCGGTGGCGCCTCATGTGCCCACCTAGGGCTTGACCTATCGTAAACTTGAGCCCGCAAATCGGGCACCCATGGACTCGGGGTTTTGTGGGCTCCACTCGAACCTCGCTGCAATGATCCGCCAACATCCTCGGCTTCTTGTGGCTCGCACGGTGCCCACCGAGTGCTTGGAAGGATGAGAATTGCCGAGTGCAGGTTTTGCACTCAAACTTCCTGTTGGAGAACGATGACTGTATCTGCTGTGATGGCTGTTCCAAAATCTTGAAGCTGTCACAACTACTGTAGCTGATGCTGCTACTGCTATGGTGGTTATTGTTGCTGTTAATAATGGAGCTTACAGTGTTGCGGTTGTACCCATCCTGTGAGATCGACATGAGAGCATGCGCAAGGTTAATGTCGACCTCTATTTCTTTGCCGCTGAGTCTGACTCTCTTCATCCTTCAACAAAAGTCTGTGTAGAAGATGAGAAATGTTACCTGGAAAAGGTTTGCTTGTAGGGTAGTGAATGAGGCTTGAGGTCTATGTATATATGTGGATGCATGCTTCATGACGGGTATGTAATTATATATTTATAGATGCAACTTCGCAAGCAGTCGTGAATGTCGGGTCCAAAAGTCAATTTCAACCAACCGACGCTTAAGCACAGATTAGTAGGTTTCATTGGTTGAATACATGTCCATTACATGTAAATGGTTTGCTCCATTATCAAACCAAATGTACCGCAATTGGCCTAATTATTTGAGATGTTGCCGGCTTGCAACTGTATGGATGGGAAAAATTTGATAATAAATTACTTGGTTTAATTGCTTTTGTAAATAAAATTATGCTGTAATCATGCACTCTCCATTTCATCAATAACCGGAGAAATACTGACAACAAACCACAATTAATTAGTTGAAGCCCTGCCTGGGCTGGAATTTAATTGCACATGTTTTTAGAAAATAAAATAAAAAAAATAGGGAATTAGTATGATTATAATGGTTTTTTGCGAGTATAGTCTGGATCGAGTTTGAAACTCAACCTCAGAAGCCTGAATCAATTTTAAATTCAGTCCCAAATTATTATCGTAGTTTGTATTTTAATTTATTCGAGAGATTGTACTTTATTTTCTTTACTTTAAATCGAACTTATTTCTATTATTTATGGTTTGAAATTGAGTTGCTATAACCATTTAAAAATACTAAATCATAAAACATACATTACAAAATTAGCTAGTATAATATAATTATAAAATAATAGAACGTAATAATTTATTAAATCATCAATAAATAAAAGTACATAATGAAATAACTAAATAAACTATTTCAATCTATTTTAAACAAACAAGCTAACTAAACAACTAAACGATGTCCTTTATCGGGGACAAAATAAATTCAATTTGCACAAAATTTGACAAACAACCTATCTAAACATCGACAAAACATTCTCCTAATGAGAGACTTGTGCCTTGCGCCGGCAGATGCTTGCGTCTCTAACACTCGGGTGGAGAGGGCCGGAGTATCATACCATGATGCGTGAGGAGTCTCATATTTGGTACCGGAGGTATTAGCACTCGGATCGAGGGTCATCTGACTCATCAGCTGAGAGTATGACATGACATTTCTCTAAAATATGTCAAAGTCATCGGCTTGACGCCGAGTCAGGTGGGCCGTCAATCGGAGGGTCATCGACAGAGATGTTAATATCCTCAAGATTCGTCGGAAGACCTGTACAATTAACATATTTATATGAATTAAATTAGCTAAAATTAATTTAATATAAAATAACTACAAGTTAAAATGAATAAAATTTAAATTGACCCGCGGATACAAGCATCGATGTGAAAATATGATGATGTTCTAAATCAACCATTAAGTTCTTAATTTATCTCAATTCATACTTGTCGAACTATGTATGTTCTGATTTCATAAGCCAACCAATTGTGATATTGGCTCCCCGGGATACAATATTGGCTGACTTAATTGCTCATCAGTGTTCATCCGGTATCAGATTATAGTCATAACTCTCTCTTGTAACATCATCCCATATAAACATAATGCTGGGCATAGTCGTACAGTCGTTCATCCGTGATAGGCAACTCGGGCTCGTCATGTACCCACCAATAATTTTGTGCCCATAGTGTCAAGCATAGTCCCGCTCCATTCATCATCAGTCACCCCGGTTATTGATTTTCATATTTTTTTTATATTTTAAAATCAGATTAGTAAATTTTAAAAAAATATAAAATAATAAAATATCCCTAATAAGCAATCCCAATAGGCATCACACATCATCAAACGTCACCGTCATCTCGCTGAATGGTAAATGAATCGTCGACGTCTCTGGTTTTCACCTCTCTATAAGCGCTATCAGTAGTGATTTATCTAGCTGACAATGTCCCATGATCGCCATCTGATAGAGACTGAGTGGTGCAGATATGAATCCATCTGCTCATTGTATGATATTTTCGAACGATGTGCATTCAAACAGAGAGTCATAATCGGCTGCACAAAATAATTTAATAGATAGAATATGCTAAAATAAATTATAAAATATATTATTTTGCACGTTATAGGATTAAAAATACTTTCATCAGTTCTAGCTCTCTATGATCTATGTTCATTTTACGATACGACAAGCAGCTATAGGTACTCCATTTATAACTATAATTATTTATAAAGTTTGCTAAAATTAAACACAATTATTCTCAAAATAATGAAATTTATCCGAATTTTAAATTATATTAAATCCTACAAATCAATCAAATTAAACTATATTAATTATATTATATTTATCACTATAATTATATTAACTAAATCTAATAAAACTATCAATTTTTTTAAATTATGATTAAAAATGAAAGAGAAATTTACCTTCAAAAATTTGACCAAATCGACGGGATTTTTCAATCCTCCTCTGAAAATTATGAAGTTTGACGAAATTGATTTTGAAAATGAAGTTGAATTGAGAAAAAACAGTAAAAAAATAAAAATAAAATCAATTGGAGGAAGAGAAAGGCATGGGGGAAGGGAAAGGAAGAGAGTGCGAGGGGGGAGAGGGAGGGTTTCATTTTCGGTCAGACATCTAGGATTAAAATTCAGACCAGTCTGTGCAAATTTTACGGTACTCATATCAATTTCCTATTTTTTTATTTTATTTATTAAAAAAAATGATTTAATTGGGATTGCTGAGGCTGCGGAGAACCTGCGACTATTTGCTAGAAGCTAGTGAAAGTTACGAGATTTTGAATAGGGCAACTTTTCCTTGTCCTTCTAGATTTAGCACGTTCATTTTTTCCCCCAAACTAAACTGTTAAGTCTAACTTGTTGAATGACGGGGAGTACTAGAAAGATTAAGTCAAGGAGTCATAGCAACTGGATTTCATACTTTTCTGGTTTTGCGTCACAAAATGATGGTTGCTAGATGCGTTTTCTTCTGGTAGCAGCTGAGGTTGAATATATAACAGAGAATCCAGATGTTCAGATTAAGGTTTTAAAATGCAGATTTTAATATGCGTGTAATTGATCACTTTATAGCGTATATGCGATATACGGGTGGATATACGGTTTAGTATGCAAATATGTATTCTAAAAAAATCTTATAATATTTGAATCGATCATTTTTTTTTTGAAGAATTTTAATGTAAAATAAGAAAATATAATAACATATTATTATAATTTTGAATATTTTATATGAAAAATATAATATAATTAATTTTATAGGCTTAATATAATAAATATTTTAAAAAATAATGCGCATTATTGAATATGCGGATACAGATAAAAGTGCAAATGATCAATCCAACCGTAAAAAAATAATTTTCATATGAATATCTGGATGTAGATAAAATTTTATATTTTTAATTTTTTTTACCATTTTTTAAGATAGTTAGAAATTTACTTCGACACATAATAACTAAATCAAGTTATTTTCCAACTAGTTTATAAAATAGTAAAAAATTCTAAAAAATATAAAATTTGGTCTACATCGAGATATTCATATAAAAAATATTTTGGACAGTTGGATCGATCATTTAAACATAAATAACCGATCTATAATACAAAAATGATCTGTGCTATACATAGTACCATAGCTAGGGGTGTCAATGCGTTGTGTCGGGTTAGGTGATATTATTTTATTATTATTTTTGACCTGACTCGAACAGGACCCGATTAAATTCGGATCAAAAAATCTTAACCCATACCCGACCTGACCAATCACGGGTCGACCCGACCCAACCTGTGTAAAATAATTAAATATTTATTAATTATTTTTATATAATTTTAAGCAATTAAGTATTAATTAATTTATAATTAATTTTAATTAGTATATAATTAGTGTATATTTAAACTTTAATTAGTACTAAATCATAAAATTACTTCAAAAAAATAATTAATTGGGTCGGGTCGGGTTGATTCGAACTTGACCCGACCGATTCGGGTCAAAAAATTAAACTCATACCTGACCCATTTATTTTCGAGTCATATCGAGTCGGGTCGGATCGATAATTGACACCACTAACTATAGCGGTATAGCCCAACTCTATATATACACGATCTGTCCCGAAGTTAAGACTGATTTTGCTTCAGCATTTGTTACCGTTCGATCTCTGTTAAGATCCGTGCGGATCTGATCTTTAACCCAGCGAAAATTTCCTTTTGGCGATGCCTCCAGTTTGGTTTAAGAATCCAATTTGACATCTCTCCACCTCTTACCCTTTTTAATCTTCGTCTCTCTCTATTTTCTCCCGTCTGGTCGTCTCCTCTCCGGCTCTCTTATTTTCTTTTCTTAGCGAAGTGAGAGACGAGAGGGTTAAGAAGATGATCTGAGTGATATCTTCTAATTGAACGGTGAAGGATGTCGAATCGGGCCATCGAGCAAGACAGGAGGCGATGCTCCTGATCGGGCCATCCGCACGCATCCCAGTACATATCAAATGGTGCAAAATGGTGAAATAAAAAATGCATTTACTTCGCGACCCATGGTAACCATGATAACCAAAATATATATATATATATATAGAGTAAAATACCGTGAGCATAAATTTACGGAGACTTTCTGTGAGTTTACCTTAAAAAATACATCAAATCATCTCAAAATTTTAATTTATCATTCTCATTAAATTTTTTATATGAAAATCTATTTAGATGCAAAAATTTGGAGTGTTTTGTGTTTTTTAAGTCATGGTTTTTAATTTTTAAAAATCAGCTCTAAAAATAATAATAATATATTTAATATTTGAACATCATTTTTAAAAATAAAAAACGATGACTTAAAAATCTCAAAACACTCCAGATTTTCATATAAAGAATTTAATGAAGATAATAAATTAAAATTTTGAGATGATTTGATATATTTTTGAGTTAAACTCACGGTATATAATTACTCATATATATATAGCTATATACTCGCGCGTTGAAGCAGACACTTTTATTTAAACATTAAAACATTATAAGATAAAAATATTCACATTTATCTAATATTAAATTATAAATTCATCAAATTATAAAGAAAACCTATAATAAAGACTATATTTAATCTTGGATGAGATTTTTGCACAATATGAATTAATGATTCATGATTTTTATGGCAGGAAAAGTAAATTATTCTAACATATATTATCACCATTAATTTCTTACCAAATATGCATAAGGTTGCTAAATAAAAAAAAATAATATTATGGAAATAATAGTATATATGGGAAAGAAATGGAGAGAAAGAGGGGATCAATGGACGTGATTATATACGTTCGGTTAACCAAAAATAAATATTATCCGTCTAATTGAGGGATAAAATGAGTATAATAAAAAAATATCATGATAAAAAATGGACTCTCCAATTCTTAGATGATTTACATAATAGAATATATATATATATATATATATATATATATATAGATACGGTGAGCTTAAGCTCACGGAGGTTTTCCGTGAACTTAACTCAAAAAATATATTAAATCATCTCAAAATTTTAATTTATCATTCTCATTAAATTCTTTATATAAAAATCTTGTGGGATGTAAAAATTTGGAGTGTTTTGAGCTTTTTAAGTCACCGTTTTTAATTTTTTAAAATGATGTTCAAGTATTGAATATATTATTATTATTTTTAGAGCTGATCTTAAAAAATTAAAAATGATGACTTAAAAAGCTCAAAACGCTCCAAATTTTTGCATCCCATGATATTTTCATATAAAGAATTTAATGAGAATGATAAATTAAAATTTCGAAATGATTTGATATGTTTTTTGTGAAAATGTTTGTATTTCAGCCGATATGCAAATAGATCAAAAATTATATTTTAAAATCTCAAAAATTATAATTTATGATTTTTATTAAATTATTCATATGAAAACCTTGTGGGATGCAAAAATTTGAAGTGTTTTGAGTTTTTTAAACACTCTTTTGAATTTTTAAAAAAATAGCTCTAAAAATAATAATAAATATTCAATGTTTGTTATGTTTTTTCAAAAATACAAAAGAGTGACTTAAAAACTCAAAATATTCCAAATTTTTGTATCCCACAATTTTTTTATATGAAGAATTTAATGGAAACCATAAACAAAAATGGATAAAGTTCTTCGATTAAAATATCTTCAAAAATCTGACTAGGGGTTGTATATAGATATTTAAAAATTAAATAAATTAGACTTAAACTTCCATTTTACTCGAAAAAATTCCAAACTACAAACCATCCAAGCTCTACACCAAAATTACCTTTTGATCATTGAGGTTTATTCAAGGTAATTTCCATGAAGTTGCTAAGACGTGCTATATACTCCTCCCTTTAATTATAATTAATCACCAATGAAGCTTAATAATAATATCAATTAAATTGAGAGTTTCACTTGTGCAAATTAAGGACTAGACACGTCGGATAGCGAATGGGAGGATTTGAAGAGTAACTAATTCGTATATCTAGAGATTCGATGAAATCTTCCTAAAGACTTAATTACAAGAGTTAGATTCTAATAAGTCTTCGATAAAAAAAAAAAAAATTCTAATAAGTCAGTTAAGCAAATATTTTGAGTCAGTTGGATAATCATAATAATATTTTTGTGGCTGCAAATTGGACATCGCAAAGCAAGTTGCGTAATCAATAATCCCAAAGTATCACTTACATTGTGTGGACTAAATTGAAGTTTGATTAATGCACTTACAATCTTACATCGTTCCTGGATTGAAATCACGCATCTAGGTAAAAAAAAAAAAATAGTATCTACGAAATTAATAATAATTCTATTGATCATTTGAGAACCATGGGTCTAATGACAAAAATAATATTCATTGTATAGGAGGTAATATGTTTAAAATGCGGATGAGATTCTTTATGATAATTAATATATATATAATTACTTAGTGTTGAACAAAAACCCAACGGGTTTGGACCCAACCTGTCAAATACAGGGCCGTGATCTGATCCGAAATTAAAATTCACGAACCAGCCAATTTATGAACCAATTAAGAATTATAACAGTAAATTGTCAAAATAATCCGATTTAAATCCAGTCCATTGAAAATCCGTCCCGGCCCCTCAAACCTATCTAATCCTTGTACCAAACCTGTCTAACCCAACCCCATGACCTGTAAAAGCCCGTACAAGGCAGGTGCTCTTAAGAAAGGCATGACCGAAGACTATGTACAGGATTGTGAATACGTGGCAATTTTTGACGCTGATTTCCAGCCACAATCTGATTCTCTTGCAAACTGTGCCATTTCTGATTCACAACTAGTGTTCTAAATTTAGACACGCCGTGCCGGAAATAGTACGGAATGGTACGAACACGGCCGGAAACGAAACGAGTTAAGGTAAGGCACGGGAACGGGAACGGTACTGTTCCGTGCCCGTGTCTTAACCGTGTCGTGCCCGGCTTTTAGAAAATTTGGAACGGCATGACACGACACGACATGGTTAAGGCGTTAGACACGGCACATAACGACACGGGTACCAGGCACGACACAGAACTGAACGGGGAGATTTGTATGATGAATTTAAAAATGCAAAATATAAAGTGTCATTAACTTCTGATATTTGGTCGGCTGGTAAACATAATAAGTCATATTGCACTGTTACTGTTCATTGGATCACTGATGATATCAACTTTGGAACATAGTTTTTAAATAAAAGATTACTTGCTTTTCGAGAACTAAAATATCCGCATGATGCAAAATCAATTTTTAGGTTTGTGTTAAGTATCATTGAGGAATATCAATGTCGAGATAAAAAAATTTCTATTAGTGCCTTATCCGTGCCGTCAGACACGACGTGCCTTATCTGTGCCGAAAACAACACGAATAAAGCACGACACGATTAAGGCACGACACGCCAGACACGACGTGCCTTATCCGTGTCGTGCCTCCTTCTAACATTTTTGGGCACGACACGGTACGACACGAAAAAAAATAAAATAATAAAAGACACGACACGGTACGACACGAAAGCACGGCGTGCATGAACACGATACGGTCCGGCACGGCACAAATTTAGAACACTATTCACAACCCCCAAATTGCACTAATGCAGGCAGACGGAGATTTGGTATATCTCTATTTTTTGTTGCTTCTTTTATTTGTGTTTATTAATATAGGTGGTAGAACCTATTTGATCCGAAAAAATACGTCAAATTTATTGAGAATCGAACCCGATCCGATCTGATTTTTAAAAAAAATCAAACTAATTTGATTCAATCCGAGATCAAATAACATTCAATCCAATCAAAAATTTATCAAAGTTAAAAAAAACACAACATGTAAATTGACTCGACCCGACCTGACCCGATCCCAAACTGACCTGATTTATTCCAGAATGTCAAACTGACCCGACCTGTTTGACCCAAATCCGAACCCAACTCGGTCTGACCCGCCCGATAACCACCTCTAATACAACTGCATCGTATGATCAAATACCCAATTACTAGGTGTTCTCCAATTCTAACTCCCTTACATTTTCCTTTGTTGTTGTTTTGCTCTTTTTTTTAGTGAATTTGGATTGCTATTTCAATGTTGAACAAGAATCTGGCTCCACCATGCATTCTTTGTTTGGTTTCATTGGTAATAAGATAAAAAAAAAGTACACAAGTTATCTCTGGGGTTTTAGTATCAGAAACTATACAAATTTAGGGATAACAATTGAGGGGTATAGTGATAGTGATGTTTTCCTTGTTTTCCGGGAGTACATCAGTAATTCATGAAGAATTGTAGGTGATGTATCTCAAGTTCAAAGAAGATTTGTAATGCACATTTGATTATCAAATAACTAATCTGTACTAACTTTATTTTTTAAAATTAAGTAGGGACAGCAGGTGTACGGAGGATAGACATAGCTCATAAGAGCTGAGTTTTTGAACCTAATTCGGCTAGCCCGTCGAAAAATTTGGTATTTATCCGATTCCCTTCCAACTCGGCCCTGTCTTTCCTCTTTGTAAGGGCTGGACCTAACACCGGAGAAATGAGCCATTTTCAACTCGATTCTTATAAAATCTAGCCTTTAACAAACCGGGTCCGGACCTTATAAAATCTGATCCTTCTCAAATCGTTAAGTTCTTTCCAAACCGATCATTTTCAAACCATTGTGTTCTAGTTAGGCTTGTTCAAATGAGCGAGTACGAGCGAGCTGACACTAACTTGTACTCGAGCTACAAATAGTAGAGGTGTAAATAGATCGGATTCGGACGAATAATGGTCTTACCATATCCGCATCCGTTATAATTTTTCGGATATTGATAATTTGGATATGGATACGGATCAGATCTTTAAGGGATATCCGAATATGGATCGGTGTAACTACCTGCTAAACCGACTCAAGACCCGACCGGTGGTTAATGATATATAAAGTTAATTAATTTTGGAGTCGCCACCAGATGTTCATCGGGAAAATACAAAGTTAATTAATTTTGCCCAAAGGATAAGAATTGAATTCGTGCATTGGTTATGAGTATGGAAGGTGTTAGACACCACACTCACCCGATTTTCTCGGTCTCTACTAGTCCGACCTTATAAAATAAAAATAGATAAATAAATAAAAAAAGAAAGAAAAAAAAATAAATCAAAGAGATTGCTACTTAAATTGTAAAGATAGTAAAAGAAAAAAAAGAGAGATAAAGAGTTCAAAATTATTCGAAAATATTGGCAAGTCGGAAAAAGTCTCCTCCACCAGGCATTATTTTAGCATTAGGGAAGGATATGCTTAACGACTTGGATGACTAGATTTTAGTTTATGAGTGAACACTATCGAAGGGTTGACGGAATTTCGACGCCAACAAGGAAGCTTTGCTATAATCTATCCTTCTATGATTCACTCATTTTTTTTTTTTTTTACAAAACTGATATTGATCGAAACTTAGATTTTTTTTTTCACTGAAAGCTTTATAGATGGATGGATATTTTTGATCTCTTTCAAGTTTTCACACTCACTAGCCATGGAGCAAAATGCATGAATGCATGTGTATTTATAGGGATGGTCTCATGATATGCCATGCAAAAAACAACAAAAGTTATTTAATGTTAGTGGGACCAAATTACTTTGCTTGTTAAATTAGAAAAATATGTTGCCATAATTTTGGGATACTTTGCCACGAAAAAACTTCTCTGCCACGAAAATGTTGAGACAAAACTTCATAAGATACTTGCTATGCAATATGGGATTATGCTAACCTTATACTTATATGTGCATGTTTGCAGAAAGATTAATACTAAGCAATAGAGAAGGGATTCAATTACCATCATTTTGGTGCCACATCGGTGCCATTAAAATTAAATATCAAATAACTATTATTTAAATTCTTAAATAATAAAACTAATTGAAAGAATATTTTATAAATATCATCTTATATATGTATACAAAAAAATATATCATTTCGATATTATTTATATAGGCATCAAGCGTTAATAAAATCAACGGACTAAATTTTACAATTTAGACATGTTACTTGATGGCTATTCAAATGAAGTTAAAATTTTATGATTTTTCATATACATACAATTGAGATGATATATAATACATCTAACGGTTCACATTTTAAAATTTATACATAAATAAATAAATAGACACCATAGGCACCAAAAAAATAGTAATTGATCCCTTCTCCTAAGCAATATGCATGCATGTTACGTAAGCTCATCACCTAGGATTGAATTTTGTTATTTTGAGTCCACATTATTATTATTATTATTATTATTATTATTATTTTTCATTGATCGTTTTTTCTTCTTTAATTTGCTGGAAATAAATTCTCCATTAGGAATTATGATATATCCTTTAATTTAGTATGAATAGTCTCAGAATTGTTTCTACGTGTGGCATTGTGAGAGGTAACCTTTGCAAGAAAAGGTGTTTCTTTGACATGATATTTCTTCTGACATGATAAAAAAATCATTATTCAGATACGCATAGGAGAAAAATATATGATGGGCCCTGAAACATATTTGTATTAATTAAAAATATTTAAAATAATTGAGAATTTTAGAACTAGGTATAGCCTGGTCAATGAAATGCCAAATAATTATATATTTTTTATTGACTATGAAATATTATTATTATTTTTTTGGCAAGTAGGTAAATTAAATATATATATTAGAGAATTTTTATCAAATTATCTATTTCGTTCATGATCAAGATTTCTTATAAGCTTACCCTTTCTTTTACTTATATGTATGTTTGCAATAAATTCTGACTCTAACATGACATTTTACTTGTTGTTGTAGGTAATCATGCCTCCTTTGACTTATAGTTTTTTGTTTTTGTTTTTTGAAGCTTCATCTTGCTTCCTGAATTTGGGGTACTGACCGAAGTGAATGGACGAGGAGCAAATCTCATAATATTTCACACGCTATCCTCATGGAGTTCGATGTATTTGAACACAAGATGCAACCTGACAAAATAACATATTTTATATTTTTATAATGTTAAACTAACACGTACTAATTTATAAATCAGTATAGTGTTTATGAGTAAATCTATGGTGAGTTTAAGTTTACGGAAGATCTCCGTGAATTTAGTTTAAGAAATATATTAAATGATATTTAAATTTTGATTTTTCAATCTCATTAAATTCTTCATATTAAAATCTTATAGGGTAAAAAAAAATTTGGATGTTTTGAGTTTTTACGTCACTCTTTTTAATTTTTGAAAATAATGTACAAACATTGAATATTTTATTATTATTTTTGGAGCTGATTTTTAAAAATTGAAAAGAGTAACTTAGAAAACTCCAAACATCCCAAATTTTTGTACCCCACAAGATTTCAATATGAAGAATTTAATGAGAGTGAAAAATCAAAAATTAGAGATCATTTGATATATTTTTTGAGCTAAGCGCTAATCTCACCGTAGATTTACTCTAGTGTATATATATATATATATATATAGAGAGAGAGAGAGAGAGAGAAGAAAGATATCGTGAACTTAAGCTCACGGAGACGTTCCGTGAGCTTAACTCAAAAAATATATCAAATCGTCTCCAAATTTTAATTTATCATTCTCATTAAATTTTTTATATGAAAATCTCGTGAGATGCAAAAATTTGGAGTGTTTTGAGTTTTTTAAATCACTATTTTTAATTTTTTAAAATGATGTTCAAGTATTGAATATATTATTATTATTTTTAGAGCTGATTTTCAAAAATTAAAACTCAAAACACTCTAAATTTTTGCATCTCATAAGATTTTCATATAAAGAATTTAAAGAGGATGATAAATTAAAATTTAAAAATAATTTAATATATTTTTTGAGTTAAGCCGTAGATTTTTGATAAATTTCATGACTCTTAGAATTTTTATTTTAAGAAAACATCATTGAGCATTTTCATAAAATATTAATTTAGTGCATGTTACTTTTTGTTTTATGCCGGGATATATTAATAAATAATGGTAATAAATATTTATGAAATCATGTAGATGTTATGCAAGTTTGGCCTAGAAACATATATCATTTTCTATGGGAGTACACTACGCCATAAACTTGATGTTTATCTTTTAAGGAAAATAAATATTATACTCCCATGCATATACTAAGGCACGAATAATGTGGTCTGATTGTTGTTGAATATCAATACATATATTAAAATATACATTTTATATTTGCATTGAAACTGTAAAGCTACATAATTTTCCCTTTATCTTTCTCTTAATCTCTGTGATACATGGAAAGGTGTAAAACTGAGTCTAAGACTTTTCGATCATATTGTCTAATTTAGTTTTGGTTCACGTCTTGTTGTTCGAAATTTTCTAAAGTATCATTCTAATATGAAATTTTAACAAAATCTTAGGCAGCAATTTAATATCTAAATTAACTAAAGCGTGATGCATCTATTTATTTATTTTATTCGCTCGATTATTTCTTTTGCAAATGTTCACTTCATATGAGCCGCAGTGATCTTGTTTTGACGGATCATATAAATAATCTTTTCATAATTTAAGAGCTTTGTTGTCTATTATATTATTTAAAAATAATACAAATTATTTTTTTTCACGAATCAAAAGAAGCTTGTAACAGATTAGAACTAATTTTATCATCACATTTATTATTTTGTTCGAAAATTGCTCTTTATGAGTTCTAGAAAGAACGTCCTGGTTGTAATGTTTTATCATCTGCAAAAATATGAAAAATATAAAGTTTTGTAGATTAAAACTTTCTTCATCAACTTGATTATTTATTATTTTGAATTTTATTTTATTATTATTTCAATATATAAAATATTATTATTTTAATAAATTTTTTAAGATAAGCTTATATATTAAATTATTAATTTTTATTTAGTACCCGATTAATTAATGAATTTGAATCCGATAAGCCATTACAATCCGATAATTACTCTCCTGACTAAAATGCTACATCCGTCTCTGATCATATCTAGAGAAATTTGTCAAAATATCATTCTAAAATGTTAAATTTATCAAAATGCCATCTCAAAGTTGTCTCTTACTCTAATGCTATTCTAAAACTACTGCAGTTATCATTATGCCATAAATACCGTATAAAAGAAACTCAAAATTTACTTAAATTTTTTTTATTAAGAACCCTAGTTCTGGACGACGGACGAACCCTAGTTATGTTCGAAAGAGACTGATGTCGTCTAAAATCAGTACTAAAAAGCAATATGTTAGAAAATTTTAAAACAATATTTTGATCTTTATAAAAAAATAAGTAAATTTTGAGTTCTTTATACGGTATTTATGACATAATAATAATTATAATTGTTTTAAAGTAGCATTAGAGTAAGAAATAACTTAAGAGTGGTATTTTGATAAATTTAACATTTTAGGGTGGCGTTTTGATAGATTCCCCGCAAATTTTATGGATTATAATCATATACTACCATCGGATGCACTGTATGCACAAATCACTTTTAAATAATTTCCTCCCAAAATTTATTATGATAATAAAGCCGTCACCATTAATTAATTAATACTTTCGACTCTGGGGAAAGATGTTAGATGTGTACTTCCGCTGCTCTCCTGACAATATATAACAGAATTTGTTTTTTTAGAAAAAAATTCTAGCTAGTTTTATTGGACTAAGTTGAGCTTCGAGTAAAACCCTATAGTGCTTCATTAAACATACTATCATCATTTCTAATATCTTTTTTTTTTTGGTAAATCTAAATGCCGTCGGGAATTATTGAATAGTTGTGCAAGCATAAAGAAACTTTTTCACCCTTTAAATTTTTAACATTGATTTTCATTTTAAGGTGTCAAGTCGTGTTATTTTGAATTAATTATTAATATATGCTAGTGTTTAAATTTATTTTTATGAATGCAAGTGATTAGAAAAAAATAATTCAAACTTAATTGAGATCTATATCGAAGCACAACTTTTTTTCATTTTCATATTTCATGCTTTTTGTATTTCACAAATAAAATTATTAATTTCACAACTCGACAAGTAAATATGAGTTACTTAAAATTTGAATTCATTATTTTGATGAATTAAAATATCAACTTATTTTTTTCCTAAATATTTGTCAAAAATTAAAACTGATGATGATGTTAATAAGTCTTCCTTTCAATACTACGTAATATTTCAAAAAGTAATGTACACGTTAATTGAAAATTGAAGCAACTAGAGGATGTTCAAAATTTAGTACAGAGTATTTATATGCTCGATGCTTTTGCAAGATCATCTTTTAGTGATTATATTTTATTTAAATAAATTCTTCGTACATATATTATTTTTAAATATGAAGCTAAATTCTTCAAATTATGAAACATTAAGAATTATGAATATTTTTAACTATAAAAGTTAAAAATTAAAATTTATAATTGAAAATGGACCAGGAACTAAAGTCAGAGAATGAAAGCACAGGGAAAGGGAACGACAATAATCAAGCATATAGGACTCAAAAGGATATATAAATATATACTACGGTAAACTGCGAAATGCAAATTATTTTATATTTTACGTCATATTTCTAATTCTTGAATTCAAAATACTAATTCAACAGTGATATCCATATTGAAATATGCATGAATACCAAATTTTATATATTTTAGAATTTTTTCTATTCTTTTTTAGGGATAGAAAATGCATTGAATTTCTAATAATAATAATTTTTACCCCTCAAAAAATAGAATTTAATCTCCAAATATATTTTAATATGAATAACACTTTGAACGGTTGGATTAATATTTTAAATTTAAAAATGAGAGATATGACGCGCAATACAAAATATATTTTGTATATTTTGTATTTTATGACTCACCGTAACATAACTCTCTTTATAGAGCCTATGGTACTTCATAAAGTATAAAATGTCATGTGTTTTTCATCCGTATCTCTAATATAAAAGTCTAAACAGCTGATCCAACACAGTTAATATGCTTTTCATATTGAAATATATTTGGAGATCAAATTTTATATATTTAAAAAAATATATTATTTTTTTAGATGGGTACAAAGTTTGAAAAGTTTAGATACTAGGATAGTTTGTTTAAAATATTTCTTAGAAAGAGCAATTTCTGAATCTACCATTAAAAAATATTTATTAGGACATTAAATTTCAATTTTGTCCGTAAATTATTTAGAAGTGCTCGTATAAATCTTAATCTCGAGCGTGCAAATAATTTCATTTTATCAGAAGTTTAAATATTTTTATGTAATAATAATATGAAACCTAAATCGTTCAAAGAAACGGTTAATCGACATCTTAGTTAACAATTAATTGGTTAACAATGTCTTCATTTCCAAACAGCATTTATTTTCTGTGCCATTGATTTTAATTTTGTAGCTGAAGCATCTCCCTTTTCAACCCCAACAGTTTTCTCGAAATTTCATTGTTGGTTCATTTTTTTTTTATTTTTTAGAAAAGTATAAAATTTTTAATTATATTTTTATAGGATTATTTTTTCTATGCACTAAAAGAGATCGTGATAAAAATTTGGTTCCTCTAAAAGAACCTAAATAAATATCTTATCTAGATCCTTTATATGTTTTTATTATTACACTATTTGTATTTGTGAAACGTAATTTAATGTGATTATTATGATTATAACTATATTATTATGCTTATGAATATATTATTATTATATTTTTATAATATGATTATGATTATTATATTATCATCACAGTTAATATTATTATATTATGATTATGTCTATGACTATGATTATATTATGATTATGATTTATTATTATTATTATTATTATTATTATATTATCATTATTGTTAATATTATTATATTATTATGATTATGATTATTTTATTATTATTATTATCATAATTATGAATATATTATTATATTATGATTATTATTTTATTATTATAACTATCATCATAATTATTTATATTTTAACTATTCTGATTAATAACCGCCAAATGATATTTTCACGCTTCCGAATAATAAAAAATATCACTTTTCTAAAATAATACTATTCTATCACTCTTTTGAAATTATCAGCTCTTCCAAAATTATTTTCAATTTGACAAACGAACTCTAAGCGAATAAGTCCTGAATTTTAGTTTTAAGCAGTTAGTTTTCTTGCTTCTGTCCAAAAAGCAGTCGGGAAACTGTTCTATTACCCAACAGTTTAAAAATTCACTACTGGATCGCCCTTAAATTCAACGCCACCTTTTAGAAAGAAAAAGACAACCTGAGCCCCGAACTACTAGTATCAATTATTGATTCGATTCGACATGATTTGAAAATAAATGTATTAGATATGAGTTTAATTTTTTTTGACTCGAATCAGATTGGGTCGGGTTGAATTCGGATCAACCCGACCTGACTCGATTAATTATGATTTTTGAAGTAATTTATGATTTAGTACTAATTAAAGCTTAAATCTACACTAATTATATACTAATTAAGATTAATTATAAATTAATTAATATTTAATTGCTTAAAAATATATAAAAATAATTAATAAATATTGAATTATTTTATATGGATCGGATCGGGTCGACCCGACCCGATGACACCCCTAACTACAAACTATACAATATACGATATCACATCAGCCTCTAATATATACATTCGATAACGATTAAATACATGATAAATCAAGCTAGCTAACGACGGTTTTGAATGCTAATCCGGCCTGTTTAACTTACTACATCTATTGGGCCTGCAACGGGACTATCGGCTTATTGCCTTACTGGAAGGATATCAGTAATTCCTCGGTGTCGGTGGTGATCACAGACATGTGGGTCCAGCCATGGAAGTCCGATTATCAAATGGTAGCTGACTCACTACATATTATGCTCGTTTACGTACCTGGTCCTACTCGTTGCCATGTTTTTCCCATCTCTGTTTCTCTTTCTTTTTTCATATAAGGTTGGGCATGTTTGATGTTTTCTATAATTCTGTCATAAACTTTAGCGTATCTGTCCCTTAGATTGTTCATATATGGAAAATAATTATCATTTTCTCTCACAATCTCTTAGCTATCTGTCCCTTGAAAAGGATCGATTTTTGTTTTTTCTACAACTTACAAGGCTGGAATCGCAACTTCTGCAGAGATCCTTTGGTGTGAAAATCTTTGTAGGAAATTTGAACGACTTATCAAGACGTCTATGAAAAAGTTTAAAAATAAATATTAATTCACGAAAGTGTTTATTATTAATAAATCAGAACCGTTAATTATAGATCGAACAGATCACAAAAAAAAAAACCTTACAGTTCCGCACCGTTAATTATAGATCGAACAGATCATAAAAAAAAAAACCTTACAGTTCCGCACAGTTCCGCAATCGAAATGATATTATTTAATGGTGTGATTTGTTGCTTTGTTTAGTCTACAAAAAGAAGAGAAAAAAAACGCGCACTGGAAACTGGTTTCTCATCAAACATTATTGCAACGACCAAAAACCTTCAATGGCATATAGCGGTGTCAAACAATTATAACGGTCACGAAAATACATAATTGCGTTAACTGTTTCGTTTAAATAATAGTTGTAAAATTTTATTTCGTTAACCGTTTAAAAAATAAAACGCAAATGTCATTTATTGCGTTAACCGTTTTGTTAATTAAAACGAAATAAACGACCGGAATGGTCAAAATTTTTTGATCGTTTAACATAATCCAATATTCAGTATTATAAATAAGATTCAGCCCATATGACAAACAACCCACATTACAAACTAGATTTTAATATTCAATGCACTAAAAACATACATATCACCATTATGTCAGTAACTAAAACTTATAATTACTTTTTCATCTCAACCTAGATCCCAAACTCGTTTCTCAGCAGTAATACCAATCTCAGCCATATTACCAATCTGAACTAATGGCTAAATATGAAAATAATAAAATCTCTATCATTATTGAAAGTCTGTAATAAGTATCTCTCTCTCTCTTTCTTTCTTTATTTCTGTTCAATAACAGTACAACAAGAAAATATATAAGCAAGGAATCGATCATCTTGTGCCAGTCTGGTGGCGACGAGACCTCCATCGACCCATTTAGCTCTGTACAGGTGGAAACTAGGCCAGAAAATCGTCGAGTGGCGATCCCGACAGCCTCCTAGACACAAGCAAGGTAATGATGGGGAAATCTGACTCATCTCTTAGAGAGCGAGCGAAATAAAGAGGAGATCGGCTGATCGAGACAGCGCAAGTGTGAGAGCCTGAGAGAGCTGCTGACTCTGAGCGAGACATACCATTTAGGGTTTAGTTTGTCTGCGCGAAAGAGAAAGAGAGAGATTAGAGCGACGGAAAAGACGAGAACGAGAGCGAGAGCGAGAGCGAGAGCGAGAGCGAGAGAGAGAATATTAGGGTTTCTGTCGCGTGCGACAGAAATAAGAGATCATCGGAAAGGACGAGCGTGCGTTTACATATTAATTACTGTTGCAATAGTATATAGCAGATGTATAGAATTTAAACGAAATGATAGTTGAAACGAAAGGAAACATCAGAATTTCGTTAATTGTTTCGTTGTTGGAACATAATAGAATTTAATTGCGTTAACTGTTTCATTATTAAAACGAAACTAAAATATCTGATCGTTCCGTTTCATTTGTACCGAAACAAAATGCCGAAACGGTCAAACGATCGACAGTTGACAATATGCCAATAATATTGGCATATGTAAAAAGTACCTTCCCTCTTCTTGACCACATCTGCGAGAAAGTCTAACGCTTCGTCTCTCTTCTTCCCTCGTTTTGTTTCGCTTCCTCGACGGAGACCGCCGAATTCCAATTTGCTCCTCTTATCTCAGATGGTAAAATTTTCAATATCACTTATTAGCTCTTCGAGCTCTCTCTTTGACGCTTCTAGTTCCTCTTTGTATGCTGGATATATGTTAGTCTTTCTTAATTATATACGCTGAATAAACCCTGATTTATCAAGTCGTCGTTTGTTGAAGCGATTCAAATGTCCATTAAATTCATGCGTTTATTTCTTGCTGTTAGCATTTTTGTAGATGATATTCGTATAGTTTTACTTATGGTCAAAATGGCACTTTACTTTGGATCGGATATTGTATAAACTTTTTCATTTTGATTGAAAGTAAAGTATTCAAAATCTTCAGAAACTAAAGTCAATGAACTTTTATTTGGTGAAAAAATGGGTACTAGTTGATTCCAGTAACTTGTTTGACTCTAGCGTAATGAAGTTCACTGTGTATTGTAGGCCACCCTGCCTTCCGTGAAAAATATACTAGTGCTAGATTCAGAAGGGAACCGTGTGGCAGTAAAGTATTACACTGATGATTGGCCCTCAATCTCTTCAAAATTGGCTTTTGAGAAATCTGTCTTTACGAAGACCATGAAAATCAATGCTCGAAATGAAGGTAGCAGCCATGTCTATGAGTAATTTCTTTTACAAAATAAGCTGGTGTTTAATTTTGCTTTTAAGGGTTAATTGAACATAAATTTGAGTAACTGAGAGTAGTGAAATTACGCCTTGAATTGTAGTGTAAGGGAGGCTTATTTCATATCTATGTGGGATTGTTTCAGCATTCCTAATTTACTATTGGGGAAACCGCTGCAGGTGTAGCTACCACAAAATTGCACCAAGGCCTACCATACAAATATTTTCTGGCAAAAGTGTTGTTGTATAACCAGATATTAGAATCGGTGTATTTTGTGAGTACCAATAATGGTCATTACTCATTACCCATATGGCACTGTCTAATGCACCTTTTGTATGTATGTTGTATGTGTACACACATTGGGCAGCTGATATAGTGATGTTTGATGGGAACATAGTGATCTTCAAATTCATTCAAGATCTTCATTTCTTTGTCACGGGAGGTGATGATGACAATGAACTCATTCTAGCTTCAGTTCTTCAAGGTTTCTTTGATGCTGTGGGCACCATCCTCAGGTTGGGTTTTTCTCCTGAAATAATTTTACATTGGACACAAATAGCCAGAATATCAGTAACTGGGATGACTACAAATTTTATAATATAAAAGTAAGAAACATGTATTTATAATATCTCAGCAATTTATTCCAAAACCTTGTACAATGAAGGTACTCTTTTATAGATCCTTACTGAACACTGATATATACCAGTAGTACGTAATGTGACTGGTAATTTACTTGAATCCTTTTGTCTGGTATCTTATACTTGAGGCTCATTGCATATGATGCTATCAATACTAGAAATCTTGTGGTACCATGGTTCATTACTTTCTTACTTTGTAAGTCGGATTTTTTTCTGATGGATTGATTATTTCTTTTGGATCTGGTGCAGAAACAATGTCGAGAAAAGGACAGTACTTGAAAACCTTGATCTGATCTACTTATGCCTTGATGAAGTCGTTGATGGAGGGTAAACTCTATCATTTTTCTTTTTACATTGCGGAACTACTTTTACAACCATTGTGCTTATGTTACTTTTAGGTTGTTTAGGAAAGTGTAAAGTATTTGAAGGTTGTAGTTGGTGTCACTTAATGGTTATAACAACAACAAAGCCTTTAATCCCAATAAACATATTGACCAGTTTCCCTTAATTATTGACTATTTGCCTTTACAAAATCCCTCTCTTTCCTTCTAAGAATTATTGTTTTTCTCTCAGGATGATTCTAGAAACAGATGCTAGTGTGATAGCTGAGAAGGTCTCCTCTGCTAGTGGTCTTGATACCATGGGCCCCTTCTCTGAGCAGGTACATTATTTTTTTTCCAGTCTATATCCTGGTATTGTTTTATAATTTTAATCTTCCCAATTTTAAATTTATAATCTAACATTTTGCTTGAATTATTTTATAGACTCTATCTCAGGCCTTCGCCGTGGCGAGAGAGCACTTTGCAAGATCTCTTCTCAAGTAATTTTAAAGATTCATGGATGGCTATGTTAATCCAGGTCAAACATTTTTTCTGTGATTGATAACAGACAGTGCAACATTTACCAATATTTTTCTTTCTTTAGGCATGATGCAGAGTGGTTGGAGTTCAGATTAAATTGTTTTTTTTTTCTCTTTTCCTTTAAATTCTGTAAGAAAAGTTGTCTTCTTGTCAGGTTCCATTACTTACTAAATTTTTTTTGTGCACTTGGGCGACTGGTCTGAGGAGCTTAGCGTGATTAATGCTTTAAGAAAGATTTGGCAACGTTCCAGTTGGGAATTTGAAGTCACAACTGTTCCCAAGTAATATTTGTTATACGTGAATTCTATAGACTATAGATGTCATCTGTTTGAATGCAAAATGGTGGGTTGGAATTATTGGTTTCTTATTTGTTTAATTAAATTGTCTGTTGGTATTTGCATTTTTTTTGCATCAAACATCCAACTGGGCCTGAATTGAACGAATGTAGGTAAAATTGTTGTAGATCCATTCTCAATATATCATGAGTTAAAACTATGACTAGTGATGATGTTGCTACAACTGCACATAGTTTTTGCTAAAGTTCTACAGATTCTCCACAATTAGATTTTGGTAATTGAATAGTTTTACCTCTGAAATAGTGAAATACTTTCATGGTGGGAACCTGATGTCAGTGTTCTGCAATTCTTTTGGTAATTCCATGGGCTTCACTTGTTTGTTCCCAAACAAGAGGCGCTCCAGGGTAATAAATTGTTCTAATCGAATATTAGCTACATTGGCAAAGGCAAGAAAATTACCAGTCACTTTCCAGACTTTGTAAATTTTTGTTATGAAACAGTGCAACCTACATGGAAGAAACACTGAATATTGTTCCTTCTATTTTTTTTTCTTTTTGATGAACCCTTACAAATATCAATCACGGCATTTCTTTTGTTCATCTGTTTTCTGTTTAATAATGAATCTTTTGCTAGATTTTGATTAGAACTAAGAATTCAAAATCTTCTATCGTAATACTCTGCCTTATTATATTTTGAGGTACAAGTGATATGATTATTCCAAGAATTCTGGTGGCTTTGAGATTTTTTTTAAGAATTTTGTAAATTTGACATGGTATTGGTTTTTTATTCTTTGTACAGAATATTTTAGTCTGCAGTATCGCTTCCTTGTATGAAATATGCAATATCGCATATTTCAGAGGAAGGACTCTACAATGCATGATTAAAGGGGTTAAAGAGGGACTTTAATAGATGGAAGGAGATATAGTAGTTAACTAGTTCTAGCATCAGGCTGTCTACGGCTATGTAAATTGTTACTTTCAAACCTTGTATAAAACTAAAATATCAAGGTACCCTGTTGGCCTACCTCTTCGAAAAAGAAATTGATAAAAAGTTAAAAGCAATGCGCACCTGTAAATTAAGAAATAAACAATAGTATTCTAACACGATTCAAAGCATTAAAACACAACGTACAAGTCTACTAGTACGGCTAAATAAAAAAAGTTCATACTCATCTTTTTTTTTTTTATGAAGAGAATTAAGGACCAGGTTAAGAAACCACTTCCATAATAACAAAAAGACGTATAAATGTTGATAGTGAGAAAAAATGGAGGTCAACTAGACCCAGTTCTTCCTACCAAATCCACACCTGTTTTAACTAACTTTATATAATAACAGTAGACCCAAAAGTAAGTCCCAAGTTCACAAGGCAGGTTATGGAGGAGAGAATTCAAATCTAGTATCCTATGCAGGAAGCAAACATTTTATAAGAGGGAATTAGATATGCTTCCTTATAGTTTCCCTTGAAGAAACGGCATCAATACTGGCCAAGCCTTTTGGAAACTTCCTACCTGCTACTGAATACATGGGATGGTACTTGAAGTTACAGGCCTACAGCAATGTCCTTATCCACGCGTAGACTCAAGTCAATTACGCTTTTATTGACCTTGACTTCCAGTACAAATTCCGGGATACTTTTGCACGTAATTAAAGTGAAAACTAACCTCGTTTTCATCTTATCAAACTATCAAAGTATATATGAATTAGCATAGTGGATAAATATTAAATAAAAAAGACCCCACTAGTCAGCAAGCTTTTCAGCGTCTTCTTTCCATTACATAGTCGATGATTTCGTTTGGAAAGAATTTTGGCACTTATTATCTTCTTTATATAATTATTGAATATATATATATATATATATAGAGAGAGAGAGAGAGAGAGAGAGAGAGAGAGAGAGAGAGAGAGAGAGAGAGAGAGAGAGAGAGAGAGAGAGAGAGAGAGAGAGAGAGAGAGAGTTATAGGTTATGGTGTTACACGTAATACCGATGGTCTGTGTGCCACGGATTATTTCTCTGCCTTTAAAATTCAAATGATCGATCCGACCTCTTATAATATTTTTCATATAAAAACATAGTTGAGGATCAAATATTATATATTTTTTAGATTTTTTAACTATTTTTTAAGATAGCTAGAAAATTATCTGATTTAATTATTATGAACCATTAAAAATGAGTGATTTTTTAGCCATCTTAAAAAATAATAAAAAAATTAAAAAAATACAAAATTTGATCTGTAACTAGATTTTTATATATAAAATATTTTTATCGGTCGGATCAATCATTTAAATTTTAAAAATGAAAAAACAGTCCGTAACACATGAACCATCCATACTACACGTAGCATCGTAACTTTAACTCTCTCCATACAGGACAAGCATAATTAATATTGTTATTTTCTTGAAGTAGTCAAGAAATTCCTTGTTTCTTGGAGGAGAATCTTGTGTTAACGGGCTATAAAAGACCTCTGGACTGTAAAATTCAAATACAGCTCAAAATTAACAATCCACACTAACTAATAATGGGAGCATCCAACAAACATGCAAGTGGTAACTACAAACAAACAAGAGCAGCAAATCTGCTACTCTCACTTGCACACCCCAAACAAACCAACAAACCCAAAAGAAGGAAGACAAAAATTCCAGGAGTATTTGAATGCAAAACATGTGATCGTCAATTTCCATCATTCCAAGCTCTCGGGGGACACATGACGAGCCACCTCAGATCGAAGGTTCGATTTGATGGGCTCAGCCTGGCAATTGGATCAACAAAGTTTAAGGGGCCCAAGAGGCATGTATGCAACTTATGTGGAAAGGAGTTCAGGTTAGGTCAGGCACTGGGTGGCCACAAGCGTCTCCACCGGCATCCTGCTTTGGTAACTGAGCAGTTGTCGAATGATCCCCGTGAGGCTGGTATTGATTTGAATATGCCTCCTTTGCATATGAACACCTTCATATTTGCATGAAACATCAAGCGTTATATTGGAAGTTTGGAACTAAATAATCTGGCTTTGGTTGTGTACTTGTATGTAAATAAGAAGTATGTAGGTACTTAGGTTTGCGCATACTTGCTGCAGTTTACTAAATTTCTATGAATTTTGATATATAATATATAGTGTTTAATTATTTGTATGCTGTATACGGTAAGAAGTTTAATATGTCGTTAACCTTTGATAAACTCATGGTTGAGAAAAGGCTTCTCTTGTAAAGCGCAAACTATTCTTTTTCGTCGTAAGTGAATTTGGTATGGCAATAATGTCAATAATAAGTATAATTTTTTAATTAAAATGCTGAGACTGAATTTTGAACTTAACGCATGGAGAATGCTTAGTTAAACTTCATGGCCAATCAGGGTAAAAAAAAGATCTAAAATTAATAACAAGCAGAGGTAAAGTAGAACAGTAAGACTAATTAATTATTAAGAATTTAATTACGCTCCCATTTAAAAATTTAGGTTGTTGACAATGCTATGTACTATATATACATATATAAGATGGATACACTTGTTCAATAACATGCAGTAATCCAAATTAATATTCCGATGCACAGAAAAATTAATGACGAGGGTTAGATACTCCTCCAAACATTTGATTTTCCATATTACCATTTCGTAGGAACTTAACGTTGCTTGTATGTTTTAAGAAATATATACTGTTGAAAATAATTAATATTATTATTAAATTAATTTTAATAATTTTACATGTATATGTGATATAATTATATATTAAATTATGGATTTTCAATTGATTAAAATCCGAATTAAAGTGATTGAACTTAATAATTTATCAAATAATATATGTACCACGAGAACTGAATCATTAATTTGTAAAATGCATATTTATAAATTTTTATTTTAATGATGAAAGAAATCTTATAAAATTATAATTAATCTTCGAATAATACAACTAAATACATATATAATTATCATAAGCTAGATATATGAATAGTTACTATATTTTTTTCATAGAAAAATCTAGTCAAATGGGCTCTCCATTTTTGAATATTTTTTTTACTATATGCGCTGTGTAAAACCATTTGTGATGTGAACATTTTAATTGCTGATTTAGAAAAATCAGTTGGCCACTTTCCGTTGGCAATAATGTGGATCGACTCGATATATCAGATTAGGCGCATGGTGTTTGTACCGTTGCAAGCCAAACCAATCCATTTAAGTAGGTAAAATTCGGCTTGCAGTGTTATGATTGTATAAGATAAGAGATACATATATACATACACTCACATATACACATTTGTATACAATCCACTATTTGAGAGTTTTTAAAATAAGATATGAAAAATCATTCAAACTCTAATGCAGTATGTATTTTTTTTATCTCTCCAATCTTAAAAAATATTATTGTAGGAATTAAGAAACCTAGTGATATCTGTATATCTCTGAAAACTCAAAGCAATGAAATTAGTATTTTCAAATTCAAATTAGATGATTCACAAGAGTGAATTTGGAAATTGAGAACTTAATCCAAAATAAATTTGAATAGTAAATTCCATCATATATATAGAGTGAGGCAATGGTGCTTCACGAAGCACAAAACCTCTCGTGCTTCGCGTCCGTATCTCAAATTTGAAAGTTCAAACGGCCGATCCAAACCGTTAAACATCATTTTCATATTGAAATATCCTCAAAGATCAAATTTTGAATTTTTTTGCTATTTTTTCGATGGGTACCAAGTTTGCTATTTTTTCAATGGGTACCAAGTTGTGGTTTTTAATTTTTGAAAATCAGCTCTAAAAATAATAATAATATATTCAATACTTGAACATCATTTTAAAAAATTAAAAACGGTGATTTAAAAAACTCAAAACACTCCAAATTTTTGCATCCCACAAGATTTTTATATAAAGAATTTAATAAGAATGATAAATTAAAATTTCGAGATGATTTAATATGTTTTTTAAGTTAAACTCACGGAAGGTCTCCGTGAGCTTAAGCTCACGGTATCTCCACTATATATATATATATATGAGATGTCGGGCTCAATTAACACGTGCTTAATTAAAAAAGATAAGTTCTAATAGCGCGGAGATTATTTGAGCATCAACGGTCCGGAGAGAAAAAGATTTTCTCAAAATAAAATAACGCCGACCACAGCCGGTTCACATTTATCTAACGGTTTCTAGACTCCCATTGCATGTGTGAAGTGTACCTAGTCGCACTTGCGAGTGCATATATATAGTACATATGATGGTAAATTTCTGGATCATTACAAGTAATATTTAAATAGAAACTGATTATTAAAATCTTCATTATTACGATCATAGTTTCGAGTCTGATAATAAAGTAATGATTCAATACAATTACTTGAGTGCATCTGATTTATTTTTTACCCAAAAAGATTAATATTTTTCATCTATACGTATAGAGAAAAAAAATAATTAAACGGATCCGATCGGAATCAATGATGGATTAAAAAATAACGAACTTATATTGAATTCATTTATTTTCGAATCATTTTAAATAAAATCAGAATTAATTGACTCATTGAGTCGTGTCAAATTCTGTTACCCATATTCATGTGTAATCCAAAATTTTAACACCAATATTCTTTTCAAGCAAAACTTTTTTCATATATAGACGACTCCAGTATATCAAGATTCTGCTTTCTATGTTTGATTCGAAGTAAATTAAGGATGCAATTTCCACACAAGCTAGTAGACCTGGAATATCATTATAAGGAAGACTTCTAACTGCTAGTTGAACATGGACCCATGGTCTTTCTTTTATGTTTGTTATCCGTCAGAAAGATATCTTATAATATTGTAGGGGATAACAGTTATTAATTGCACACGTTTACTCCAATAAGATAACTTAATGACTAAGGCACTTCATAAAGACATCACATCGATCTGGCAATTTTAAAAATCATCCAATTAATCTGTCTTTATCAAGCCTTTTGGCTTGATGTATATCCAATATTTTTATTTCAGTCCTCTTTTAGATCAAGTTTAAGCTTGCGGAAGCAAAAGAAAGGACGAAAGTTTAGAGTCAACAGAATCTAGTGCTTTTGTCGTGATCATTAATTAGATGAGAGACCAGCTAAGCGTTCCACCAATCGACGGACCCGGATCCACTGTCGCGCGGCACGGTGCGTCGCAGCACGTGGTCCGTTCGATCACTTCGAGATTCGAGTTAATACTTTAAGATTCGAGTCAGTACGAATCTCGAAGTGATCGAACGGACCACGTCGCGTCGCATGTCATGACGCGCTGTAGCGCGACAATGATCTGGTTCCCCAATCGACCGACCTATAGGCATTACCATGTACGTTCATTCGGTCCAATTCTAAAAAAAATATAAAATTTAATTTATTAATATTTTTATATAGATATTAAATTAAACAATTAGATCGGTTATATTTAATTTAAAATTAAATTAAATGATTAGATCAGTTATATTTAATTTGAAATTAAATATTTTGATATGAAATATCATTTTACATTGTGTTTCTTAAAACATCATAACACAATTCTATATATAATACATTAAAGGAATCCCATCTTTAAATTATAGTTTGTTGTTATTTAAATTAATTTATATATAATATATCAAATTTCTTAATTTTTAACTATCTATAGAAATATCTAACTAAATTTCGAATCTGTGTTTTATACTGGCAGTCTCGTATTCAGGGACAGATTCATGTACAGTCAGAGGTAGCTGCCCCTAAAAATCTTTTTCTATAAATATCCTTATAATTATATATTTTCTAAACAAATATATTTATTTTATCTTCTCTTTTAAAAAAAAAATCTTTTTCTATAAATATCTTCTCTTTTAAATATGTCCCTGCACGTACTCGTTTGAGCACTCATAACTACATTAATTGTTAAAACTGATAAACATAACAATAATAGTTTGCTCTATGAATATTGCAACTAATATTTAATCCTGAATTAAGTAAATTTGTGGAATTTGAGCTTCCTTTATATTGAAGTTGCTTCGTTAAGGTACCGAAAGGACTCACCTTACAAGTCGGAAACAAAATAAAGAGCTTTTTCTGGACCCCTTCCCCAAGTTGGAGTTGTTTTGTTTTATTTATGGGACAAACTAAATCCAAATTCAGCTCTACAATGCGTTTTTTTTTTTTGAGGAAAGCCCGTAGGGTAGTTTTGCAATGTTGACATGTTCATAAAATAGTTATAAGAATTAATTATTTGGTGACATAGGAGAATTAATTATTTGTATATTTCTAATTATATAAAAACCGATTAGTAAAGTAAGATTAAAAGATGCATGGGGATCCATTTTCAAATTATAGAACTAAGATATTCTTATGAGAATCAAAACTCTTGGTACTCTTAACTAAAAGAAACACTTGGTACGCTAGCCCATCTCCCTCTATATAAAAATATAAAAAACTGACAAAATGATGTACGAGTTTCAACAATAATCAAGTGAAATCAAATTTACAATGTTTTTAAATATGTAATTTAATGAAACAAAAAATGATTTTACAATAGCATGAAAATAAAAAAAAACAATCTATAATGAATATAACATGTTATTTTTATTCTTTGAAAAATTGAATGATTTAATTAAGAAGGGGCTGTCAACGGTAAGACACTGAAAATCAAATTCTTGTGTTACAAAAATTTTCGTTTTTTGAGTTATTTTTTTTGAAAATGACACATATATTCATATGCAAATATTGATAATTTTATTAGTTCTTAGAGCCACCTTAAAATTTTCAAAATAAATACTTAAGAAAAATAAAAAAGTAGAAATTTTTTATCTAACAAGATTTTAATATAATTTTTTATTGTGGAATATAAATTGAAGATTAGAAACAATTTAATATAGTTTTTGAATTAAATTCACTAAATATCATCCATGAATCTAAGTTCACACTAGTTTTATTCGTACTCGTTATAAAATATATTCTTAGTTTATTTTGAAAATTTTATCATAGGTTAGTGTTGCTGAATGAAATCGAATTTTCTGGGTATCGTCGGATAAAAAACCAACAGATTAAATTAATTTATTTTCCCCCTCTCTCACCTTCTCACTCCTCGAGATATATCTGATGCGTTCCGCTCGGATTACAGTATCCTGTTATCCCGAGATTCTGTTCCTCGCTGGTGTTCGGCATAGGTGCACAGTCCTTCAAATGAAAAAAATGATTTGAAAGATTTTAGGATCGTTGATTTTGTATTGAAATTCGTACTTTGATGTAACTAATGAATTTTGATGCAAAATAAAAAAATCTAAAAATTGTTTGAACCAATTTTTTAGTTTGAAAGACTTAGCCTGGTCGCTCATCGCTGAATTAGGACATCACATTTGATGACTCCACTTAATGAGCAGGAATCTGATCAGGAATTCAGATAACTTTTGACCAGTACATCACCATGGCATCGTTAGTTGCATCACTTTAGCTTGTATCGTCGGATTCTGCGATTAACGTGGTTGGATGGTCCCACGAATTTACTTTTCTCACGTGACGACTCCCTACCCCACCCAAATATAATCTGATCTCATTTACCTACGGGTAATTAATAAAAAAAATAAAAATAATGTGATCTCATGTGATGTTGAATTGTCGAGTCATATATAATATTCCTTCTACGGTTCGGTCGGGAATAGATACCCGTATTGTTTTAAAATATAGTCGCATAGTTATATATATAGTCCGTTTATATATTTATGCGGTGTGATATTATATATATAAGTTACATATTTAATAGTTATATGATATTTTTATAACTTTTATCATATTAAACTTATAAATTTAATTATATGATACATTTTATTATGTTTTGTTATTTTATATTAAAAATTTTAAAAATAAATGACCAATTTAAACATTTTAATAACTTTTAAAATATATCCGGATATTGAATCATATATGTATTAGTATGTGAGTAGGAGTATACAACCGGCGAGTTAATGATTATGAAAATTTAAACCCAATCCGGTTATACCGGGTTAAAAAACTTTTTAGCTAACCCATCCGCAACCCAACTTAATCCATATAATTTTTTATATATGGGTTTTTACGGGTTATACGGGTTGATATTTTAATTAAATAATATATTTTATATTTTTATTAATATTAAATAATATATTTTATATTTTTATTAATATTAAATAATATATTTTTATTAATGATAACATGACTCAAAGATGAGAAAAAATAAAAAATTCACATTAATTATGAATAATGAATTAAAAAAATAAATATTTATCATATTTTATAAAACATAAATATAAAAAATAATTAATATTATAAAAAAATGATATAGAACATCTTAAAAAATAAAAATATAATAAAAAATTATATGATAATAATTAAAATATAATGTAAATTTTTAAGTCTTAAATAATTATTTTATTGATCACCAATAAATTATATATATAATATTTAAAAAATGTATATTATATATGATTATACGGTCGGATCCGGGTTAGATGGATTTCTAAAATAAAATCCATAACCCAACCCAATAAATCGGGTTAGTCAAAATCATAACTCATATCCGACCCGATAACTTCTCAACCCGGCAAAAAATAGATCAGATCGGATGGGTTGAATGGATTAGACGGATTAGCGGGTTTAATATACACCCCTACATATAAGTATATAACTTATGCGATATACAGTGATCAAATTTCATATTTTAAAATCTTGAATACTCCTCTTAAAGCTCAGGAACATCTAGATTAACACATACAAAATCCTACAGTTTCTTCGTTGCATATTTGACTGCGCAAAGATAGTTACAGAACACCTTCACGCACATGAACCTTCTTCACAGGTCACATCCCGACCACGTCTTATAACACTCGGTAAACTTTATCCACACGGAGTCGCAGAGCATCAAGTAACGTGTTTAATTGGTCAACCTTTTCCCATTGACCTGCTTCTCACACTTTATTGCTAACTTTTCTTGAAGAACAGTACGTGCATGGGTTGCTCCCCACGCGGCCACGCCCGAAGCAATTTCCATCTCTTTGCATGTACGCGATATGAGATGGTTATCTACCGAGATATTATACACTATAAATTGAGTCCCTAGCTTGCAGTAATATCTCAAGCTAACTTATACAATCTTTATCTGAACAAATTAAGAATGGGAGTACCATCAACCCAAGCAAAGCGAGCAAACATAAAAGTAGCAAACCTCTTGCTATCGCTTGCATTTCCCAACAAGATAGTTATAAGTAAGAAGAAGAGCGACAAAAGGAGGAGAAATAACAATGGGATGTTTGAATGCAAGACATGCAACCGTGAGTTCCCATCGTTCCAGGCTCTAGGAGGACATTGTACCAGTCACCTTCGGCAGAAGGTGAGCTTCAATGGAAGTGATCTAAAACTTGGAGAGAAATACAAGCAACCGAGGCATGTATGCTACTCTTGTGGAAAGGAGTTTCTCACGGGTCAGGCTTTAGGTGGCCATATGCGACTGCATAGAGCTCCACTGGTCATACCAGCATTTGGAGGAAGCCAACGGGAGGATGAATTTGATTTGAAACCGGTTGCCACTCTGACAAATGAAACATTAGGATTCCATATTGATGGCGATTTGGTTAGCGTTCCAAGAGTACGCTTGCTCAACCTGTTTGAGTAAGAATACATATTGGTTATTGACCAAATCAATATTTATAATTACTTTGTTTAGAACTTTAGATCAGCTGAACATATTTACGAAGTTTTTTTTTCTGAGATAGGGGGTGTAATTATGTTAGGTTACTTCTTTTAATTCGGATACTTTAAATGTTCTGAATTTTCATTTTTGTAAATTAACTATATTTGATATATATTGTAACTAATTTCCGCTGCCTGTACTCTTGCTATAGTATGTCTTGTATATATATATTTTTTGAGAAAAAATGTCTCGTGTATTTGAGCAAACTTGTGAGACTGGTGCTTTCGAAAAGTAATGGAAACAGGTGTCCACGTTGGTGCTTTTCTTTTAAAAATATATATATTTGATATATTGCTGTAGATACAATTAAGAATGTAAATTACATTTGGTGATACGGAGATATGATTGATTAAAAACATGAACAAAATTATTATAATACATTTTAAATGAATTCAAGTTGAATTATATATATATATATATATATATATATATATATATATATATATATATATATAGAGAGTTATGCTATGGTTAGTCGCGAAGTACAAAATTTTTTTGTACTTCGCGTCGTATTTCCCATTTTCGAGTTCAAAATACCGATCCGACCGTTCAAAGTGTTCTTCATATTAAAATATATTTGGATACCAAATTTTATATTTTTTAGAAATTTTTTTCTATTTTTTTGAGGATTAGAAAATCATTCTTATTAAAAATCATAAACTCAATGCATTTTCATCCCCTCAATAAAAATAGAAAATTTGGTCTCCAAATATATTTTAGTATGAAGAACACTTTGAACGGTCGGATCGGTATTTTGAAATCAAAAATGAAAGATACGTCGCGAAGTACAAAAACGTTTTGTACTTCGCGACTAACCGTAACATAACTCTATATATATATATATATAGAGAGAGAGAGAGAGAGAGAGAGAAAGATACCGTGAGCTTAAGCTCACGGAGGTATTTCGTGAGCTTAACTCAAAAAGTATATTAAATCATCTCCAAATTTTAAATTATCATTCTCATTAAATTTTTTATATGAAAATATAGTGTGGTGCAAAAATTTGGAGTGTTTTGATGTTTTTAAGTCACCGTTTTTATTTTTTTAAAATGATGTTCAAGTATTGAATATATTATTATTATTTTTAGAGTTGATTTTCAAAAATTAAAAACCATAACTTAAAAAACTCAAAACACTCTAAATTTTTGCATCCCATAAGATTTTCATATAAAGAATTTAATGAGCATGATAAATTAAAATTTGGAGATGATTTGATATGCTTTTTGAGTTAAACTCACGGAAAGCCTCCGTGAGTTTAAGCTCACGGTATTTTTACTCTATATATGAGATGCAAAAAATTGGAGTGTTTTAAACTTTTTAAGTCATGATTTTTAATTTTTGAAAATCAGCTCTAAAAAAATAATAATATATTTAATACTTGAACATCATTTTAAAAAAATAAAAATGATAACTTAAAAAGCTCAAAACACTTCAAATTTTTGCATCCCACAAGATTTTCATATAAACAATTTAACGAAAATGATAAATTAAAATTTAAAGATGATTTGATATCTTTTTTGAGTTAACCTCACGGAAGGCTTCCGCGAGCTTAAATTCACAGTATCTTTACTTTCTTTCTCTCTCTCTCTCTATATATATATATATATATATATATATATATATATATATATAGAGAGAGAGAGAGAGAGTCCGACTATGGTGCTTTGCAAAGCACAGAGGCGTTGTGCTTTGCGTTCTATTTTTAATTTTAAGTCAGAAATAATCGATCCAAACCGTTCAATCTAATCTTCATATAAAAATCTATTAGTTAACTAAATTTTATAATTTTTAGAATTTTTTTGCTATTTTTTCTGATGAGGAGAAAAATGACTTGATCTGAGAATTCTGGTTCATCTAAAAATGATGGTTTTCCTCCTATCCAAAAAAATAACAAATAAATTCCAAAAAAATATAAAATTTATTTTATTAATAGATTTTGATATGAAGATTAGATTGAGCGATTTGGATCGAACATTTTTGACTTAAAATTAAAAATAGAGTGTAAAACACATAACACTTTTGTACTTTGCAAAGTACCATAACCTAATTCTCTCTCTCTCTCTCTCTATATATATATATATAGAATTAGGCTATGGTGCTTTACAAAGTACAAGATCGTTGTGTGCTTTGCGCTCTATTTTTAATTTTAAATCAGAAATGATCGATCCAAACCGCTCAATCTAATCTCCATATCAAATTCTATTAGTAAACTAAATTTTATATTTTTTAGAATTTATTTGCTATTTTTTTTGGATAGGGGGGAACCGTCATTTTTGGATGAACAAGAATTCTCAGATCAAGTCATTTTCTCCTCATCAGAAAAAATAGCAAAAAAAATTCTAAAAATATAAAATTTGGTTTACTAATAGATTTTTATATGAAGATTAGATTGAACGGTTCGGATCGATTATTTCTGACTTGAAATTAAAAATAGAGCGCAAAGCACACAACGCCTCTGTACTTTGCAAAGCACCATAGTCGGACACACTCTCTCTCTATATATATATATAATGCGTCATATACATTAATTTTAGCTCAGATAACTATACAAGTCTATAAAAGACATAATATGATAATTTTTTGAGTTTGGTGATATTATGATTATAAACAAGGTAAAAAGTGCTAAAAATTGCATCAACGTTATAATTAATTTTTGTTTGAAATGCATTATAATTGATTTTTTAAGTATATCCTTGTTGAATTTTATGCACATAATTAAATAGAAATGAATTTAAATTGTACTTCAATGATTTCGCAGATGTTTTGAATTAATTTAAGCTCATTTTTTTTCATAAATCACAATAATCACATAAACAGTTGACATTATACTGGGCCGTTAATAGGCCTATCAGTAGCTTGGGAGAGAACAATTCAGCCTAGGCAGTGTAAATTGATTACACTTGGTAAACTTTGAGGCGTTAAGTAATTAATTCTCCTTTAAAATGCCTCATTTTGGAATGAGATGGAAGTACAATATTTAGCATATAAGAGATGCCAAAGGAACCACATGTGCCAAAAAAGTCTTTGAAACCAGAAATTATAGAAGAAAAATAAGCAGATTACCTACTTGAGAAAAGTACGGTCCTAATACAGGAATGTCTAATGTTCTAGAATTATTTGGCAATTCACTAATTCTAACCTTCTAGAATCCCTGTCAGCTCATTTCACGCAGTTTGCCACATCCTCTAGAATCCGGAATTCCACTAACATGCTTGTTCTGTAGATTCACTACCTAGAAAAAAATGAGTTTTAGTAACGGCAATTTTAATAATGGATTTATGATAAAAAAAATTGTTACTGAAATTGATTTTAATAATGGATTTAGAATAAAAAGTTACTGAAATTGAAAGATGATATTTTTAAAATGTTGATAAATTATTCTACAATAATTCTAGATAAAAAATATTATTAAAGAGAAGCGAGACACATAAAAAAAATTACATAAGATTTAAATAATATTAAGATTTTAAAATGTGAATTTCAATGTATGTGGTTAGCTACTACTTAGTAAATATATGACATATGAATGTATATGCGATTTAGTATACGGATTATATATATAAATATATATTTTAAAAAGTTCTTAAATATTAATATATTTGATGGATTATTTATTTTTAAAGCATTTTAATATAAATAAAAAATATTAATATAATTTTAAATTTTTGCATAAAATATATTATATAATTGATTTTATAGACTTAATATGATAAATTAAAAAAAAATCTGAACTATTAGATATGTGAATATATTCTTATGCATATGATGATGGAGATTCCAGGATACTTGTTCGTAGAATCACAATTGTGCTTTTTATTTGAGGGGGCCGATCGATGTAAATGATAGGATTGACAGAGACCTCACAACTGGAAGAGTCATTACCAGTCAAGAACCCTCTCGTCCCTATCGGTGTCTCTCTTCTTCCCATCTTATGCAATTTTTTCGTTCTAAAAATTTATATCTCGCTCAGTATTTTGTGCAATTTGAGTTCGGTTGCTAGTTTGTCCTGCTAATAACTTGGATAAATTGTTCCATTTTCTAGTTTGGGGGGTGCCAATTAATTGAGGATATGGGTTGCTATTAAACTTGAGAGCTAGTTTTCATAAAACCTAGCACATGCCTTTTCTTTTCAATGTGTTAGAAGAAGGAATAGAGGTGAATGCGATTGAGAATGGAATGGAAATCAATCAATTGAAGAAGTAGTAGACAATTTATCCTCAATTATGGGCAGATGAAGAACACGGTCAAGCGGAATTCAAATTGCGGGTACAGACTGACGAATGGATCCATAATTTGAAGTCAATTATTGGGCAGCGCGGTTCGTTTAAAAACATAATCTCGATGGAGAAAGAACACTAAAGATGATGTGGCACACAAAGATTGAATTATCTTGATTAAATGAGATTTCTTATAAATTATTTAACTGTCAGCATCGCCTATATATAGGCATTCAATCTGTAAACTCAGATTAAGAAAATTAATGAATAAAGTATGACTTTCACCAAACCAAATTCGTTCTTGAGCTTCTGTTACTTAAATTAAAATCAATTCGTGTCAATTCTCTGTGAATTAGTTATAATTACGATTGTTCTAGCTTAATTACATCTCAGAAATACTACAAGTGGTATCAAACGCCTTCAAGATCATATCTGGCATAGCAATTTTGTCTTTTCAGTAATCAAAATGATGTGATCAACGCGCAACAGTAATCCTTCTGACGATATTTCTTCTCAGCCTGATCCTATCGAACGAAAATTGAATACCATTTCTACGGTGGTCCAAGATATGTCAACTCGGTTAGCAAATCAAAATTCTCACCTGACTAGTCAAGAATCTCGTTCCGATACTCATGACACTCAATTCAAAGAAGTCCAAACGGCTCAACAACACACCAATTCAATGCTTGAATGCCTTCTTGGTGAGGTTCAGAAACTACAGCAAGCCAAGGCATCTTCATCTCCTCCATCTCCACCTCCTAGAGTTGAGTGTACCGTTCCAGTGTTAAATTTCACGCTATATCAACCTCCTCATGCACGTTTTACTAAGAATTCTTGACCTCCTCCTTCAAGCCAGTATTTTCAAGACTATACAAGACGTGATGAGGATTGACGCCATCATGACACTACTCAGTGTTGGGTTACTTCTCGTGTTGAATTGACTAAATTTGATGGTACTGCTTTAGTCAATTGGCTCGAGGACTTTGAGTACTATTTCTCAATTTCTCATACCCTGAATTCTACAAAGTACAAATTCTTATTCCTTTTTCTCATTAATGAAGCTAGTAAGTGGCATCAGTACAACAAAATTAATAATTCACACACCTCTTGGACCCAATTTACTGATGATTTACGTGATCAGTTTAGTCCTGGCTCCAAAAATTTGGTTGATGAATTTAAGAAAGTCTAACAATTGGAAAAGATTGATGATTACATTTCCTCTTATGAGCATATTAAGGCTTGAGTATGTGCGAAATAGTATTTTGATGAAGAATTTTATCTTTTGGTTTTTCTAAGTGGTCCTAAAAATGAAATAGCAAATGCTCTAATCTTGTATAATCCTCTAATCTTGCAAATCAAAATTCTCACCTGACTAGTCAAGAATCTCGTTCCGATACTCATGACACTCAATTCAAAGAAGTCCAAACGGCTCAACAACACACCAATTCAATGCTTGAATGCCTTCTTGGTGAGGTTCAGAAACTACAGCAAGCCAAGGCATCTTCATCTCCTCCATCTCCACCTCCTAGAGTTGAGTGTACCGTTCCAGTGTTAAATTTCACGCTATATCAACCTCCTCATGCACGTTTTACTAAGAATTCTTGACCTCCTCCTTCAAGCCAGTATTTTCAAGACTATACAAGGCGTGATGAGGATTGACGCCATCATGACACTACTCAGTGTTGGGTTACTTCTCGTGTTGAATTGACTAAATTTGATGGTACTGCTTTAGTCAATTGGCTCGAGGACTTTGAGTACTATTTCTCAATTTCTCATACCCTGAATTCTACAAAGTACAAATTCTTATTCCTTTTTCTCATTAATGAAGCTAGTAAGTGGCATCAGTACAACAAAATTAATAATTCACACACCTCTTGGACCCAATTTACTGATGATTTACGTGATCAGTTTAGTCCTGGCTCCAAAAATTTGGTTGATGAATTTAAGAAAGTCTAACAATTGGAAAAGATTGATGATTACATTTCCTCTTATGAGCATATTAAGGCTTGAGTATGTGCGAAATAGTATTTTGATGAAGAATTTTATCTTTTGGTTTTTCTAAGTGGTCCTAAAAATGAAATAGCAAATGCTCTAATCTTGTATAATCCTCTTAACCTTAAGCAGGCTTATAAACTTACAAGACAAAAAGAAAAAAAAATCTTTGGACAGTAAATCTAAATTGTTTAAGCTAACATATATATATATATATATATATATATATATATATATATATATATATATATCTGTTAGCGCGGAAGGCCCTAAACAGAACAATGAGCGCTACAAAGAGGACAATCAAGCGCTCAAATAAGATTGCGATTGTTAGGGTAAGAGTTTGGCAAGGTGAGGGCCGGAAGAGACCGCCGCACGACCTCCCCGACATATCTAGATGAGCAAGAAGTAGTAGAAACTGCTGAAAACTCAAAAATGGTTATATTCTCTCTCTTCTCATTTTTATCCATTATAAATAAGTATATAAATAAAAATACAAGCTCAACGGGCCACAAAATAATTCGGACCATATTCTAACAATCTCCACTTGGACCGAATTATGCTAAAAATAAAATAAGCATAAAAGCTAATCTAAATAAAATGTTAAAAACTTGAAGATATAACTAGCAAAAGCTAGCAACAAAAGTTAGTACAAGGCTAAAATAAAGTATCACAAATAACCCCATCAAAATCCACCTTAACCGAAATTGTGCTCCAAACAAACATTGCTAGACCAAGCACAACGAACACAACACCGAAAGATGAGTAGAATCTTATGCAATCCGAATGAGACTCAACGCCTTCATAGTCTTAAATGATTGCAACAAACTCGATCTCGATGATTGGTCAATGATGAATAAAAGGTTAAAATTCAAATTGTACAACCTTTTGAGTGATAATGATATAGTCTTAAGATGCAATACCCGCATCCATACAATCCATTAGGTGATAAAAATTTCAAATCACATGAAGCACATACATACCCAAATTCGGGACAACAATGGTATCAATTCAAATCTCCAAATCCCATGGAGCATCAACATCCCAAAAATCGGGACAATAAATATACCATCAACCACACTAACAAAAACTATGTCAAGTCGGAACATTCGATCATATCTATCGTCATTCCTTCAAAACTGAAATGAAGGTCACAACCAACATCTAAGTACTCAAATAATAAAAAAGTAAATGATGTCAATCTTTCATCATACATAACCCAAGCCAACACAACTCCACCTTCTTAATGATTGTCTCAACTCCATAATGATCGACTAGAATGCACAATCTCATGCCTTAACACCAACCCAACAAATGTTGATATTAAACACATAATCTCAAATTTGATAAATGTTTGGTATCATAAGAGAGCATAAACATGGAACTGACAAGGCACACACATAAATAAGGTTCCAATGGTGCTACGAAAAGATAATTTCACGGTCCATCCAAAAACAAGAAAAAGCTCCAAATCAAAAAAGTCATCCCATACCTCAAGTTCCACAAAAAACCAATATTCGATTCACCAATCGCTAATTCAATAAAACACTATCATCAATCCAAAAACACTGGAATCACACAAATCTCACTAAATGATCAAAATCTGAATCAAAACAGAAATATTGACAATTCAAACCGAAAATGAGAGTCTACTCACACGATGCATGAAGTCTTGAGGTGAGCCAAGTAGTGCATAACAAATTGGGAAGGAAATAACTTAGTGCATAATCTAAGGTAGAATTATCAATGACAAATGAGCTTGTTAAATGACCTTACTCGCATTTCAAACATAAATGCCGACATATTTAAAAGCACCCAAACACAGATCAAGTTCTTCATCAAAATTGGGAGGTGCCTCACTCTCGTCAAACATGGAACATCCGCTATGCACCATAATCACCACCATGGCAATATCGGCCTCAAAGATGATTATTGTACAAAAGAACTTATCTATAAATCAACTTAACCGAGAACATAATCACAATGTCCCGAAACAAACCCTAAGAAATCTCCAAGACAATACATAATTTTTCGAACTCTTGGAGTTAAACAAATCTCATCAAAATTACCCTACTCAAACCTTGAGTCAATACTCAAATCAAAATATTCGTCATCAACAAAATTCATCTCCATCTCCAAACAAACACCAATTAACAAATCTTCAATTTATGAAAATACCTTATGCACCCAAATTGCATGAATAAATAAAATACAACCACACTCAAATATTCAATTCCAATTTAATCTTCAAACATTAAAATTGAATAAATTACCAACTAAATTGGTACATGTGTATGATATATAACCAACAATTAGGCAAATGTAAAATGGGATAAGTGTATGCGTGACTCACCAAACAAAGGAATAAATCAAACCTCTCTGATTCATTATCGTGGCTCACTAAGTAGAGCACAAATTTTGGAGAAAGTGGCGTTGTTGCAGCTCATGAGCCTCACGAACCGGAGATGACACGCTGGTCCACTGACTCGTCTCGCCAGTCTGATCTTCTCAAAGTTCACCAAAATAAAATCGCTAAGCGATGATTGAGCAAATGCACAACGAGAGAATAAACTAGACTGAACGAACAACAACAAGACGATGACGAAACTTGGTTGAAGACATGGAAGCATGAATCAATGCTTTGATACTAATTTGTTAACACAAGAGGCCTTAAACAGAACAATGAGTGCCACAAAGAGGAGAATCAAGCACTCAAGTAGGATCACGATTGTTAGAGTAAGAGTTTGGCAGTTGAGGGACGGGGGAGACCGTCGCACGGCCTCCCCGACGGATCTAGGGTTTTAGATGGAGAGAGCAAGAAGTAGTAGAAATTGCTGGAAACTCAAAAATGATTATATTCTCTCTCTTCTCATTTTTGTCCATTACAAATAAGTATATAAATAAAAATACAAGCCCAACGACCACAAAACAATTCGGACCATATTCTAACAATATCTTTCTCTTACTCTTCTTCCTATGTAAATCCTTTTAGATAAATCCTCCCCGAGTGCCAGAAAAAGGGAAAGTTAGACCCGACTTACTATTACTCTACCATCTCAATCAAGAAGCCTCGAGATGAGAAGTCTCCTTCATTAACTTTTTCTAATTTTACTGTTAGTACTCTTTCAATTTCTACTCTTTTCTTAGTAGAACAAAAAAAGCTTCTTAGATTATGCTTTAAGTGATGCGATAAGTATTTTTAGTGTCATAAATACAAGACTAAGGCCCTTCATATCATGGAAGAAACTGCCTCCTTTGATACTGATGAGTTATGTCATGATGAAGATCTTATTGTGCCAAAAATCCTACTACTCATAAAGACCTTACTGTGTCAAGAAGTCCTACTACTACTAATTATATGTGTGCTGCTCACATGACATCAAAACACTAAACTCTTAAGTTCCAAGGTTATATTGGTAATCTTATAATTCTTACAATGATAGACACTGATAGCATCCATTCTCTTATCAGTCCCATAATTATGAAAATCTTAGACTTACCAACTGTTTTATTTGATCCTCTCATTGTAGTCACAACTAGTGGTATGAAATTGACAACTACCCAACTTTGTGTGCAATTAACCTTTTATTTACAACACCACCATTTCACAACAAACTTGAGAGTGCTTCAAGTTACTGACCATGACCTCATTCTTGGCATAGATTGGTTAAACACTTACAAACCTTAACTTATGATGGTATCAAAGTTTTCTCGGTTTACAGCTCAAGGGTAAAACAATATTTTTTGCATACTAACCTTATGACAGTTGAGCACAAAATCTATGGACACAATATAAATATTTAAAAAGAATATCATCAAGAGAATGATATTATTATTACTCAATTATTATTTGTCACTACACAAAATCGGTGGGCTACCTCAGCAAGTTTCTCCTCAAGTCCAAGTTATTCTTGACCAATCTTGCTTATGTGTTTGCTGAGCCTTCTTCTTTATCTCCATCAAAAACTTGTGACCACCAAATCAACCTAGTTCATGGTAGCAAGTCTGTGCAATTGTGCCCTTATAGATTTTCACATTTTTAAAAAATAGAAATCGAGAAAATATTAGAGGAACTTCTTCAAAATAATTTTATTCAGCCTTCTACTTAGTAAATGATATTATCATCAAAAATAAATTTCTAATCCCCCAAAGAAAGCCTTGAAAGTATTGAGGTAGGGCCTAATACGAAGCCCATTAGTGGCCCAAGTGTGTTCTCATGGTCTAATTGTACTTGTCATTGTTTTGTTGATGATATCTTGGATGAACTTAAGAGTGTTTATTACTTTTTCCAAATGGATCTTAAGGTAGGCTACTATTAAATTAGGATGCATAAAGATGTCATGCTTTTGATGATCTTTAGAACACATGATGGTTTATTTGAATTTAAATTAATACCCTTTGGTTTAACTAATGCCCCAGCTACTTTTCAATCTTTAATGAATTCAATTTTTAAATCATTTCTTAGAAAGTTTATTTTAGTATTTTTTTGATGATATTTAATTTATATTAATGAATTTTCTACTTATTTGGAGCATTTGCAACTGACTTTATAACTTCTTCAGCAGCACAATTTGCATGCCAAGTTATCTAAATGCTCTTTTATTTCTACTTTCATTGAGTATCTAGATCACATCATCACTCATGAAGGCATTTTCACTGACTCAACTAAGATTTCTTCTATGCTCACTTGGCCTACACCTTCTACCATTAAACAATTAAGTGGTTTCTTAGAATTAACTGGTTATTATCGTAAATTTATTTAGAACTATAGTATAAACAATAAACCATTAACTGACTTTCTCAAGTACTCCTTTAAATAGTCCTCAACTACTCAATTGTGTTTTGACCAACTTAAATCTATTATGTCCAAAGCATCTATCCTCTCTCTCTTTCTGATTTTAATCAACTATTTACTATTGAGATAGATGCATGTCAATATGGTATAGGTGCTTATTTCATATAGAATAAAAAAAAACTACCACTTATCTTAGTCAAAAATTAGGTGTGAGAAATCAAGGACTATTCACTTATGAAAAAATTATTGGCTCTTATCATAGCTGTTACAAAGTGAAAATATTATTTAATGGATAATGAATTTATTATTAAGACTGATCAAATCAGTTTGAAATATTTACTTGATCAAAAAAATAATACAGCCTTACAGTAGAAAGGTCTCAATAACTTTTCTTGGCTTAAATTACAAAATTGAATATAAAAAGGGCATTGAAAATAAGGTTGTTGATGCCTTGTCTAGTTACGAAGGGCATTCTGATAATCTTCTCTCTCTCTCACTGTTGAACTAACTATTTTTTTCTGAACTCATTTCATAATAGATTTCTGACATTCAATGTAGCCATAAAAAAGATGCTTGGATTGTTGACCAAATGTAGAAATTTTAATTACAAGACCTGCTACATCTAATCTTACTTTTCACGAAGGGATACTGCATTACAAAGGAAGGATTTGTGTAAGACAGACTGATAAATGATGTCAACTACTTCTCAAATAACTCTATGATTCTTATCAAGGTGGAAACTCAAGCATTGATGTCATCTATCACAGACTTCACCAACTCTTATATTAGTCTAAGATGAAGGAAGATATGATCACTTATGTTCAGTCTTGTGTCAATTATCAAATGAATAAAATTTAACACTCAACGTACTCCTAGCCTCCTCCAACCACTATATATTCCTTAGACACCTTGGTCCAACATTGAAATTGATTTCATCACTGGATTGCCCAAATTAAAAGGATAGAATGTAATTATGGTGGTGGACAACTGTTTCACAAAGTTTGCACAGTTCATCCCTTTATCTCACCCTTACTCAACTTTTGATGTGGCTTTGAGCACATTTACATCATTCATGGCCTTCCCACCTCTCTGATTACAGACCGTGGCTTAATTTTTACAACTAATTTTTGACATGAACTATTAAAATTATTTGGAGTAAAGCTCAACATGAGTTTGGCCTACCACTTTCAAATAGACGGTCAAACTAAACGAGTAAACCAGTGCCTTGAACACTACCTACGTAGCATGCTCCTTGACCATCCAAAGAAGTGGACTACTTAACTGCCTCTTACTCAGTGGTGGTGCAATTCGACATCTCATCATTCTCTAAAAATCATACCCTTTCAAACATTGTTTGGGTATCATCCTCAATTATCTCTTGGTCATTCTCTAAAGTCAAATTGAAGCAGTTAACGTCTTTTTTAAGGATCGTCATACTACTTTTACTCAATTGAGGGCAAATTTACTCAAAGCCCAAGATAGAATGAAGAAGTTTGCTAATCAGTCATGTCTGAAGTGTAAAAGCGATTGGGTTTATCTTAGCCTTCAACTTTCTTGCTAAGTTTCAATCTCCAGAGGCAAGCATAACAAATTATTTCCCGTTTCTATGACCCCTTTGAAATTGAGGACCGAATTGGAGAAGTTGCATATTGTTTACGCTTACCAGCAGGTTCCGTTATCCACTCGGTACTTCATGTCTCACAATTGAAGAAGCACATTAGCCGTGACACTAACATCTCACCTCAGTTACCAATCACTGACACCAATGGTCAATTAAAATTTTATCGTGAGTATATCCTAGCTAGTGTATTAAAAACGGGTTGGGTCGGGACGGGTTTGTACGGGTCGGCGAGTTTTGACGGGACGAGTCAACGAGTTTTCACGGGACGGGTTAGGTCGGGTTCATTTTGGGGGTTGGGCCGTGACCCGTCCTAGACCCGTCGGGACGGGTCGGCGGGTTTTTCCTTTTTTTTTCAAAATTCAAAAATAACCCAAAAAATTCAAAAAAAATTGTTAAAAAATCTGAAAAATTTAAAAATAATTATTAAGAATATTAAAAATATATAACTATAATATATTTTGACAAAAAAAAATAATTTTCCCGCATTTTTTCATAATTTCTCGCATTTTTTGAATTTTCCGGGTTACCGGATATTGGGTCGGGTTTGTACGGGTTTCTCGGATCGGGTCGGGGGCGGGTTATCACGGGGCAGACGGGGCGGGTCGGGTCGGGACGGGTCCAAAATGGATCGGGTCTAGCACGGGTTTTTTCAAAATTTTCTGCCTGCGTCCTGCTAGACCCGCCGATTCTAACGGATCACGGATTTGACCACGGGTCGGGACGGAACGGGTCGCGGGGACGAATTCCGCGGATCGGGTTTTTCCCGTGCGGTTTTTTTTAACACACTAATCCTGGCACGCAGAGCCATAAGCGTAATAACGAAACAATGCCTCAGCTATTAGTCAAATGGTCCAACTTGTCAGAAGATAATGCTTTCTAGGAGGACTACTCATTACTCAAATCGTAATATCCATATGCACTTCTTGAGGACAAAATTGTCTTCGAGGATCGGGGAGTGTCAGGAGGAGGAATAATAGAGGTGAATGCGATTGAGAACGGAATGGAAACGAACCAATTAAAGAAGAAAAGAAGAAGAAGTCAATTCATTCTCAATTGCGGGCAGACAGAGAGCACGGTCAAGCGGAATTCAAATTGCAGGTACAGACTGACGAAGCCAACAATTTGAATTCAACTATAGGGTAGTGCGGTTGGCTTAAAAACATAATCTCTATGGTGGAAGAACACTGAAGATGACGTGGCACGTGAAGATTGAATTAGCTTGATTAAATGAGAATTCTTGTAAATTCTTTAACAGTCAGCATCGCCTATAAGCAATTAATCTGTAAACTCGGATTAAGAAAAATTATGAATAAAATATGAGTATCATCAAACCAAATTGGTTCTTGAGCTTCTGTTACTGAAATTCAAATCAATTTATGTCAACTCTCTGTGATTTGTTCTAATTATGATCGTTCTAGCCTAATTACATCTCAGAAGTACTCCACAATGAGTTTGGATGTTCACTTCTTGTTTTTGTTTCTGTTAGGATTATCTGTTATAGAGTACATGTGCGCTTTCTTTAGGCATTTACTGTAGAGAATTGATAAACTAGAATCCACTTGTGTCTTTGCTTTCTATGCTGGTTGGCAGGGACATGATCTTTTGTTCATTTTGGGTGTGAGCCAGTGAATTTTCTTTTGTAATTAGATTAAAAATCAAAGGATGTACGTAGGTGCAAGAAAATAGAAGAAAGAGAGAAGAAAGCATCTTATTATTCTCATTTCTCAGGTATGTTCTCATTGAAATAGATGTGTAGAAAACTAGAAATAGAGAAAAGAGAGGAAAATTTTAAATTATATTGGTTTTTTCATCTCTGTTCTCTTTAAAATAAATCATGTAATTTGCTTCTCCTTGAAGAAATTTATCACTTTATGAATTTGGTGCAGACCTAATAAGACCCGATCGACAGTTGATGCTCTTGCTCTCTAACTGAGAAAAAGATGGACATGATGCTTGGTATGTTTTAGTTACTAAACTTTTCTAAATACTGTTGGATATAATTTTTTTTTTCTCTTTTCCTTAGTTTCATTTGAGTTTTTTATTCTGTCTAGGTTGGGTTCCATTAACACAATTAATTTGAGCTTCTTGATGGGAAAACTTCTACACCAGACATACACTACCGCAAAAAAACTATTAATAACTTTTTTTTATCATTTAATAATAGTTCATAAACCGTTATTGAATGGGAGTTACTAAAATTTTATAACAACCGTTATTAAATTGTGTGACACAGCCCCCCTATATGCGGACATTTAATAACGGTTCTTAAGAAAGAACTGTTACTAAATCACTCAGCGACAAATGAATTCAGTAACGATTCTTAAGAAAGAACCATTACTGAATCAGCACATTTGCTAACGGTTGGTTACCGTGTAATAAATGTTACTAAATAATGATATTTTTTTGTTATTCTTTCTGTTTCTGTGGCAAACCCAATTTTAATGCTAGCCATATATATATATATAAGTAAAGACACCGTGAGCTTAAACTCATGGAGGCCTTCCGTAAACTTAACTCAAAAAGTATATCAAATGATCTATAAATTTTAATTTATCATACTCATTAAATTCTTTATATGAAAATCTTATGGGATACAAAAATTTGGAGTGTTTTAAGGTTTTTTAAGTCACCGTTTTTATTTTTAAAAATGATGTTCAAATATGAATTATTATTTTTAGAACTAATCTTCAAAACTTAAAAACTATGACTTAAAAAACTCAAAACACTCTAAATTTTAGCATCCCACAAGATTTTCATATAAAAAATTTAATGAGTATGATAAACTAAAATTTGGAGATTATTTGATATATTTTTTGAGTTGAACTCACGGAAAGTCTTTGTGAACTTAAGCTCACGATATCTTTACTCTCTCTCTCTATATATATAAGATTTTTCAATACACAAATAGATTATTCCAACAGAAATTTCATACATTAGCAATGGCTGCTCCTGTTGTTGACAAAGTCCTTCATATTCTGGTAATAATTCCTTCTCTCTTTGAGCTCAGTTGTTAAAAAAAATTATGTGAACTAACTCTTGTAGGATATGGACAATAAATTGAACGGATGATGTAGATGAGACTTGCCAACTTAGCACCGCCGATTTTACATCTGTGGTACGTTTTGGTCTTAATGTATTAATTTCTAGTTTCCTGGCAGCTGGCTGATTTACTAACCAATGATTTGCTTGTTACCTACCCTAATATAAGGAACATAATAATTCAATTTGTTTACGCAAAAACTTTGGCTGGTCAACTGTCCACTAAGGTCCAATCCTTAGTTGAAGCATTTGAGGGGAAGGTACGTCTATTGCATCCCACAAATTTGTAATTCTTATATTTCAAAAAATATTCTGACATAACATTTTTGCAATTTATATGACAGAGGGATGATGCCTTTATGGAAGCATTAAGAGCTGTAGTGGAAGAGAGTAACATTTGAATTGATAGCATCAGAAATCAATAAGAAGATGTCAAATTAAGACCTAGTCAGTAGTGCAGTTACATTTGGAGTACGTAAATACATAATTGGTATTGGAGACTAACATGTGCTATCTGAAAATTGTCATTTGATTATACAGGAGAAGTTACCTGATGCAACGTGCACAATGCTACAGTCTTATCCTTGCAAGCTGCTAGCAACTGGAGCAGTGAGTTGAAAACACTAAGAACGGTCATGTATTTGAGCTGTTTGGCCCTAATTAAGGTTGCTTGATTTGGATTTAGGATTATTGAAATGATATTATGTGATTATATATTTTGCTTGTGTATATGTACGTTTATACGTGTTATGTATATTATGCTATTAATTTGATTTCTTCAATGCAATATTGCAATGTGCTGCATTTGTGTGGTCCAATATGTATATTATATGGGGCTAGCAATAATGAGCTAGTCACAGAAAATTAATAAGATTTAAAAACGGTTATTTAATAAAAGCATTACTGAAGATTAGAAAAATAAATATTCTGGAGAAAAAAATATTTAACAACGATTATTTATTAATAATCATTGTTAAAGGCCCGAATTCAGTAATTGTTCCGTGAAGAATCCGTTGCGAAAGGTTAAAGAGTATTGTTCTATGCATTTTTTTTGTATATAATATAATTATAATAATTATATTATAATTATATTATTAATAATAAAAGTGATAAAAACAAAATTTTAAAATCTACGAATGAAGCGCGTCATTATTGGCAAATGCGTCATTAAACGTGGTGCGGGATCAAACGCGCGCCTTTATTGCCGATGTGGCGTCTTTAAGTAAACACGTCACTGCCAGTGATGTCTTTGTAAACGCGTCACTGCCAGTGATGTTTTTGGTGGTTGATCGGCAGTAGTAATATTGATCCAACGGTAATGGATCGTGATCGGAATGAGCAAGAGTAAACGCGTCACAGTCAGTGACGCGTTTACATTATTTTATACAAAAACGTCACTGTCAATGGCGCGCTGCCATTCGTGGATTTTAAATTTTACTTTTATCAATCTTATTATTAATAATATAATTATTATATAAAAAACAGTGTTCTATGCAAGCAATCCTTCTGTAATGGTGCTTTATGAGTTCTATTAACACACTCTTCAAAAATATATGGAGAACCGTTATTAATGACTGTTAAAAATGTTGTTGAGTTCTTTTTTCAGTAGTGATTTGGACAGCATTTTGTATGAAGTACCACTTAAGACAATTAATTATTCAACAATTCAAGGTTTCAAACAATGGGAACAGTCCCTAACAACTAACAGTAACATGCACAAGCAGTTGAATGTGGGACCCCAGTTAATTTGGTTGCTTGACAGTTGTTTGATTGTTGGCAGTCGCAACATTAATTTGGAGGTCGGGGCAACATCAAAAGATTACTAATTGGGGAAGCTCAATTTTAGATAAGCCTCTTTAATTTGTTTAAATGGAGGATCCTTCGTCAGGCATACATACCTCACCTATTGCGAGAAATTTGCGTAGTGTGTATTACGAGAAAATTCATGGTTTAATTGCTCAGTTTTGTACCGACACGTCTATTGGTTGACATTTCTTTCTTTTTCTTTTAATTTAAAATTTTCTCGTGTACGTAGTCCCAACGCGTTTTTTACTTGTGGCATGCATGCATCGTTGAATTAATACTAATTCTTACGAATATTTATTATCTGAAAAAAAAAAAAAAAAAAAAAAATAAACAACATTTTCCATGCCATACTCATAATTACTTGCGAGCCACTACTGATCAGAAAAAAAAAAAAAAAAAAAAAGAGAACATTTTCCAAGCTCAACCGCCTCCAGCTTAATTACTTAGCGTGTAAGTAACAATTTGCTGTGTGTTCTTGACTCCTATATAAATTCACACGTTGCAGGCTTGCAGCATCTAATCAATATAGATATCTAACATCTTATATAAGGGTAATAAGGCTTCATCCATACATCCTTTTTTGCTAGCACAAGAATTACCTGAAAAAACAGAGACAAAGGGAAAAAAAATAAAGAAAAGAAAACAGAGAAGGCGTACTACAATAATGGTTAAGATGGAGGTAGGCAACATTACAACTGATTTGTCGCTCTCGAGAGATTATTTGTTGAATCAGAGGAAAAAAAGCAAGCCGGCAGAGGGAATTTTCGTCTGCAAAACATGCCACAAGGAGTTTGCATCGTTTCAGGCATTGGGTGGCCATCGGACAAGTCACAACAGGCAAAAAACTAGAGCACAAGGCATAGATGTTAAGACAAAACCAAAGACACATGAGTGCATGATATGCAGCATGGAATTTCCTATGGGACAGGCTCTAGGAGGACACATGCGCAGGCATCGATCCATGATCGAGTCTTCAACAGAAACTGCACAATCGGATCATTTTGAGCTGCTGGATTGTAACCATCATCCAAGAAATAGCTTACAATTGCTTCAGTTGTTTCCAGAGTAAATTAATATATACCTGTAGATATATAATTTTTTTTGTATTTTTCATATATTGGTTTATGTATATCAATATTTTGACCTCGTTTAATTTGAGTTTTTTATGCTATATCTCCATGGATAGAACTCAATAAGATTTAGTCGTTCGTTTGTTGCTGTTTTCAGCTTTGATTATTTATGGGATGTAAACACCATTGTGTATACAAAATTGATAGTTTTTTGAAATCTATAATTAACAAGACCAAGATGAGTGATATGTGTATATAGACGTGGATATGCGGAATATAACAGAGGAACCCGTTTCAAAACATATATATTATTTATTTATTTCTCGATTTTTCTCTTTTATTGTAAGATTTTTTTTTTTGATTGTTCTTTGTTTCTGGTTTGCTTAGTTAATAGAGTTCCTGAAAATTAGTAAATAACTTTTATTTTTTTCTTTCCTTTGTAATTCAACTGCCATTTTTCTTGATTTAATATATGCAAATTCATCAAATCTATCAATAATCATACAATTCTCCACCACCCCGCTCTTCCTTTTGCATCAGGAAGAGGAATTATTGTTCTGAAATATGCTCATCATGCTCATTCAAAAACCATAGATCAGCTTAAATAGCTCCTCAGAACAACTCCTTAATTTTTAAATTAAGGAAAGTTAATTAGATGAATGCATATATATTAAGAGATGACCAAATACCCTAAGAATTACATCAGAGCTAGGAAGAGCATAATCTCTTCTTACAGTCATACTTCTAGATCCTGCTGTTGTCACTGCATTTTGCACATATAATTAAGCTCCTCTCTTCTACACATGATATGGAAATGGCAATGTATAGTCTCCAAGCTAATTCACTTGATTTTGAGAATCATGGTGTTTCAAACTTTCCTTCTGAAAACCCAAAAAAAAAGTTTATTTTTTCATAAGCATGGACAATAGACCTATCCTTGGCTTTTTATTATTATTTATGCATTGAACGTTTTGCTTCCACGGAACACCAAGAGGTAGGAGGCAAGTTTTGCTTCCATGAAACACTGAGAGATAGGAGGCAAGTAGCTGCTGCCATTGCAACCCTCTTTCCTTGGTTTTGAGTTTCTTGGCATGCATCTAGACTGCACTTCTTTAACTTGCTTAGACGACTCCAACTTCATCTTCATTCCCCTGTTTTAAAAACAAATATGATCATCAATCAACAATCAGGATGCCTCACTCTTTTTTTTTCACTTTTCAAATTGAAGGACAATAATACTAAGGTTAGAGCCCGGAAGTAAAGTCTTTATGAGTCAAGATTACAGTACTTAGGCCCAAATTCCTACATTTGGGCCTTCAACCTGTCTTTATTTCTAAATGCATTACTTTTCCCCTTATTAGCTTCTCCATACCAGTATTCTATATTTCTATTCAGCTTCTTTATTATTTTTGTAAAAGTAAAACTAAATTTAATCCAAATAGAATAATATCCTATTCCCTAGATATGTCTCAAACTGTTATTTTTTTCTTTCAGACTCTAGTCTGTCTAACTATCAACAAAAAATTTAACAGAGAATCACTGAGGTAATGTGACAATAAACAATTAATTGACCAAAAGGATGAATCCAGCAAACTTCCACTGAAATATTCCTTCTCCACCACCACCTTTCCACTTCCTGAGAACCTACAGCTACCACCAATCTGACCCTGGGACCCCCTTGTCAGTCTTGCTCCATGCTGTGGCACAATCACCCCACTCTGCCCTTTCACTGCTATTGACCCGCATGATATCAGATGCATCAGCACTGCTGATGTTTTTCCTCTTATCTTGTTAGCCACCCGATACCAATCTTCCAAAATGCAACGATTGTATTTTACCAGTGTTTCAAGAGTTTCAGGACTTGATGTAGGTGGGGGTGAAATATCATCCCTGGTTTGCTTTACAGTTTTATTTTCCACCATTTTATTTGACGGTGGATATGCTATCTCTCTCCTTCTATACCAACTTTCATCAGTTTGTGTTGACGCATCAACGGAGTGAATGTTGCTAAAATCATTGGCAGTTCTGTTTCCAGATTCCATCAATTCTGCTCTGTAGATATTGTATTCCTTTAACCCAAGAGACCCCCAGGTTTTCTTCATGTCCTAACTGATGGAGCAGAGAAATCAGAGTCGTCTCTGCTTGATTTGGAAGTTTTGAGAATCTTCCCTGTGCTAGAAGTGGAAGAGGATATGCCGACTGAATTTTCAGAGCATGAAGCTGGGCCAAGGTTCAACACCTCCGTTCCCTTGAGCACGTATTCATTTTCACGGACTGGATGTATGAAATCTCTTCGGTTAGATCATGCCACACATAGCCATTTTTATAGCTCCTGATCAAAATCAATATACCATAATAAACTTACTGGCAATAAGTTTGCCAAATTTAAATCAACTTGACTGGTCTGGCATGACATAGAAACACACTTAATCAAACATACAATCTGGTTTGATTATAAAAGTTTTAACCATTAATCTAAAATCAAATTTATAGGCCGAAGAACAAAATAACCAGAATCTCCAATTTATTTGAACCATTATCCAAACCTCTCCAACCTGGCATCTAAACAATCAGAGACTCCAAACAGAATCAGACATCCAAAATTTGAAAATTAACCTAAATGACCTGATAGTCTGATACCAACCGGTCCGATTCAACCCGCGTATGTGTCACATCTAACCTCTTCTTACTAATCTAATAAAAACAAAATTGAGAGACAAAAAAGTGTATAGACCAGCCAAGCCTCTGCCCCTAAGCACACTTAAACTGTTTATTACATCTGTATTTAGTGCATACAAAATATTAGATAGTACTCTAATTGTTATTGTGCTAGAAAAATGCGAGATAAATTGGTGGTTGACAAGGTACCTTTAAGATAGAGGCCGTCAGAGGAGGAGAGGGCTACTTTCATGAAATGGGGGTGTTCGAAATGGCCATTTCTCGACAAATAATACACCACAGCCACCTTTTTCTCTGACGACTTGGGCATTGACTCAGACCAAGCCTTTGCTCTCTCTGTACACAGCTCTTTTTCTTTCCATTCTCTCGTCGCCTCTCCTCTTCCCATAGTAGTAGTAACCATCATCGTTGCCTCTCCTCTTCCCATAGTAGTAATAACCATCGCAATTTTACTGTTTCGTTGAAGCTTTGAAGGTAGCGGATAGTGAACAAGAAACCAATCTCTCTGAGTATGGGGTGTAGGGAATCTAGGGATGTACAATGGGTCTGTTCATCCAAATCAAAATAAATATATGTATCTAAAAATTATTTGATTTATTAAATTATAAATTGAATTAAATTTATAAAAATATTAACTAAATAAAATAAAATTACATTCGACTTATTCGATTAAATCAAAATTATATTAATTAAAGATGAATGAAAAATATTAATAAAAGAAATAAATAATTAAAAAAATAAAATAAATAACTAAATAAAATAATAGAAAATAAATATTTTATAGAAGGCTGATAATTGTCCCTACGAATCTATCCTCACGCAAAATCCTCAACAAGACTTTGACCAATTGACTGCTTGACGCTCGCGCTCCGCTCTTCAACCAAATCGGCTCTTAATAATATTTCTAGCGATAGGTTCAACACAGCTGTATGAAATATACTCATCACTTATATAAAACTCCATTGTTAGCTATAACTAGATCAACATTATTATAAAGTTATTTAAATCAATTAGTCTAACATTTATTTGTATGCGTTATTCTTATTATTTATAAAAACTCTGTTATTTACAAATAAGATCGAAATTTTTATAAAGCTATTTATAATTTTTTTTAGAGAAAAGCGGCCAAAAAAAAACCGTTGGTTTTATTGAAACCATAAGCTACAGTCATAAGGCAATAAAACACCAAACAATTGGTGTTTTAAGCTTATACAAGTTTTTAACAAGAATCTACTAACTATTACATAGCAGAGGAACCGACTTACAATGACAAAACAGAAAATAGATAGTTGTTCACCTCTAGAGCCAACATCCATAGAACTAAACTAGTCTCAAAAAGCTAGGCAAAATAGACAATAGTAAATAATACTTAGATCAACACCAATTTAGCTTTGCATAAGAAATCGATATAGTATATCACTCAAAACTGAAAAGAGCTAATAATGTCAGTATTGTGAATTCTGCTCATCCAAACATGTGATTGTTAATCATGAATTTTGCTCATCCAAACATATGATTGTTGATCATGAAAGGTGTATGTTCCTCTGCCAACCCTTCCACCTCTTGAAACGAATCCCCTACTTGTAAAGGAAGAGTGTCTACTTCTGGTGCAATATCAAAGTAAGTTTAAGAATTTAAGAAGTATTCCTAGTTGTATATAAAAAAATAGCTAGGTTGATAATTCCAATACCTAAAGATTTTAAAGAGGAAAGAGAAGCAGATCTAAAAATAATATTATTATTTCTCTCTAACCACATTATCCAACATACTGCACCACGAACTAGTTCTACCAAAAAATTATCTTTTAGAGGGATGCAATTGTCAAACATCCATAGATCCTCTAAAACAAGCCCCTAAAAATGAAAATAATTATGTTGTGCAATTCAATTTCATAATGAATGAGCTATTTTATAAGAAATAAAAAGGTGATCAATATCCTCATACTGATCACAAAACACACAAGAGGTTTCACCTTATCATCCTCTCTTAACTAATTGAACCTTAGTAAGCACTTTTTCCTTCTAATTAACCACATAAAAAATTATTTTCAAAAGAAGTTTTGTATTTCATATAATATCATATTCATGATTAATAGCCCCATCAAAATCCAACCATTCATAAAGGAATGCACTGAAAATTTATCAGAGGAGTGTCATCTCCAAATATTTATGTCAGGGGAAGAAGGGTATAATTGAAGAGATATAAATTCAGCATTAAGATTATTTCATTTTAGTAGAAAGATACCAACTAATTATCTTCTAAAATCTAAACTTAAGAAACCTTGTGAAAATGTTGTAGCCACAGTAATGTGATGATCAGTAACAATATAATAAAGAAAAGGATAAGAACTATATAAAGTACAATTATTACGTCATCTATCTATTCAAAAGAGGACAAAATTTTCTGAACCTATAGTTTTATTGAACCCTAAATCAGATCCTTATATTTGAGTATATCTTTTCAAAAAGGAGTAATATTATGAAGAGAGAGTGAATTCTTAGTATACAAAATATCTTTTTATTTTTTTGAATTGAGCAATTATCAAATCTAACTAGCCGTTTAGCTAATAAGGCAGTATTCATTAATTCTAAATCTATCAAACTTAAACCACCTTGAGATTTGCTTTTACATACAACCTTTAAGAAACTAAATGGTATTTTTTCTAGCAGAATTACCTCCATACCATAGAAATTATTTTCTTATTTTATCAATTTTATTTCTAATATAGATAGAAAGTCGATAAATCGACATCTAGTACAAAAAATAGCTGAGATAACTGAATTCAAAAATATTATTCTTCCTCCTATGAATAATAATTTACCTTTTTGATATTGTAACTTTTTCTCAATTTTTTCAATAAAAAAATTCTAATGTTCATCTCTAAGTTTTTTAAAATGTAGAGGAACGTCTAAGTAGGTAATAAGAATTGTTGACAGTTTATAACCTAAAATATATGTAATTTCTTCTCATTTTACAGAGGAGATATTCAGAGGGTCTCATATTTATCATAATTAATTTTAAAATCAGAAATATCTTCAAAAGTTATTAAGACCCATTTTTAAACCTCAATATAATTAGAATTAGCTTCTAAAAAGAGAGAGTATAGTCAGCAAAGTGAAGATTAACTAGGCTTTGAAAAGCACCTATCTTACCTAAACCTTGCAAATAAACTCTATTTTTATTATTATTATTAAGTAGAGAGTGGGTTCTCTTGCAGGACCCCCTTTTAAAATGAAAATAAGGATCTAATTCTATAAAGCTATTTATATCAATTGGTCTAGTTATTTAAAGTTATTATTATAGTTGTAAAAAAAATTCAAATACTCTATTAAATAACTTTTTTTACAAATACTTGAGTTATTTAAATAAAACAAACAAACTATTTAAGTATAAAAATCCACTGTTATACTCATACAAAATTAACAACAACACTCATAATTCATTGAAGCACCATTTCATTCGCTCAAACCTATTTATACTGAACGATATGATTATTTACATAAAAAATAAATTATTTATATTAAATACATAAATACATTATAATAACAGTAATGCGCCAATATAGTTAGCAGTGTGCCTAATAGTCAGCACGTTAAAGCGAGTAGTTAACGATGCTAGTTATATCAAAAACTTAATCTATTTTTACGATTGACGTAGACTCGTAGCTGATATAGAGTTTTTTTGAGCTATTCATAGTGATCAATAGAGGTGGCAATCGGGCGGGTCGGGTCGGGTTCGGGTTCGGGTCGGGCGGGTCGGGTCGGTTTGACTTTCTGGAAGAAATCGGGTCGGGCGGGTCGGGTCGGGTCGGGTCGGATCGGGTCAATTTACATGTTGTGTTTTTTCAGATCGTTGATAGATTTCGATTGGATTGAAGGCCATTTGATCTCGGGTCGGGTCGGGTCAGGTCGGGTTCGGGTCGGGTCGGGTCAGTTTGACTTTCTTAAAAAATCGGGTCGGGTCGGGTTCGGGTCCGGACGGGTCGGGCGGGTTTGTCGGGTCGGGTCGGGTTCTGCCACCTCTAGTGATCAAAGTTCTTATTTATATTCATATCTCTAACTATCAATGTTCATGTGATTTTTTAATGATATTTCTGACAGTAATCCATGTCATAATTACTTTTCGAATTGACTGTTATGAGAATTCAAAAGTAAGAATTACATGTCATTTTAAGCAAAGTTATTTTGAAAGTGGCATAAACTGAATTTCAAGTTGCACATATTTCAATAACTTAGGCAAAATAATTATATATAATCTATATATGAATAAATAACAAAATTCAAAGAAAGACATAATTTTAGGAAAAAATTTCTACCAAATTGTTGGGACCCCAATCATCCTAATGTACAACACTGAATAAATCATAGTACTCATGATGAAAGAAAAATATAATGATGTTCTCCATGGAGACAAAATGACTCGATCAATGATGCCAAAGAAAAAAACATCAATAGTTTGATATATCGAATCCAAAATTGATCGCTTTGTGTATGAAGAGTGAAAAAGTTTAATTCTAGCTGTAATTTCTAATACCATAGTAAAAAAATACTGTAGTCAGATAGTTTGACAGACCATTAATGAAAGAAATAAAGAAAAGAAACAAAAAGTCAATAAGCTTTAACAAAGGATCAAACATGATTGTAATTTTATTGTTGTAACTAATGTTTCGTTGGAATTAAAAAAAGAACTTGGAAACAAATCTAATTTTTCTGAAGATAAACTCCAATAACGGAAATATTTGTTGTCAGAGTTACATACGGAGAAAGAAATTTCTCATATTAATAATTCAAACTGAGAGAGAGAAGGGGGAGAAATTGTCAGGGTTGTATAAGTACATGTAGAATGAAGAGATTTCTCAAATTGAAAAGTCATCTGAAATTATACAAAAATGAGTCCTATAAATAGTCCCCAAGCTTCATCCCCACCAACGTCTCCTGAACAAAATTTCCTAAATTAGACAAGTTGACTAGTCAAAAAAAAAAGAGTTAGACTATGGTGCTAAGCGTAGTTAATGATCAAATTTGTTACGGACCAAAAAATATAGGTAAATTATCTTCAAATTTTAATTTTTGATCTCAATAAATTTTTTATATAAAAATATGATGGGATATAAAAAATTTCTATTTTTTGAATTTTTTATTAGTTTTAGATTTTTTAAGATGATTCAATAATAATAATAAAATAATATATATTTTCTTGGTCATTTTTAAAAATTCAAAACTAATATTTAAAAAAAATTTAAAAATAAAAAAATTATATTCCATCATATTTCAATATAAAGAATTTATTAAAACTCATAAATCAAAATTTGAATATAATTTAATTATGTTTTTGAGTCCATAACAAATTTCATCATTAATTTCACCATACCCTAACTCAAAAAATAAAAATAAAAAAGGAAAGAGACAAATATCACGCGCGCTATGCACCTAACTGACATTGCATTCGCCTACCACCAAGTGTCTGATTTTAGTGTTTATACTAGTAACCAATGAATGAAGATCAGCTGGTTAATTATACCAACGTGTCTTTAATTATACTAAAATGAAATATAGATGAATTTATCTCTAATTGAAGGTGTTTATATTTTAATGAAAAGTGATTATATTTCAACTTCACGTGTTTATATATACTGATACATATTCCGTGACAAATTTAATATATAATTAATTAAGTTAATGTGTTTTTACTAGTATACATACTGCATAATGAATCTAATATGTAATTAGGGGTGTCAATTATCGACCCGATCCGAACCCGACCTGACTCGACATGACTTGAAAATAAATGGGTCGATTATGGGTTTAATTTTTTTGACCCGAATCGGATCGGGTCGGGTTCGGGTCAACCCGACCCGATTAATTATAATTTTTGAAGTAAATTTATGATTTAGTACTAATTAAAGCTTAAATCTACACTAATTATATACTAATTAAGATTAATTATAAACTAATCAATATTTAATTTCTTAAAATTATATAAAAATAATTAATTAATATTTAATTATTTTACACGGGCCGACTCGCACTCGACCCGTGACCTGATCAGGTATGGGTTAAGATTTTTTACTCGAATTTAATCGGATCGGGTTCAGATCGGATAAAAAATAATAATAAAATAATATGACCCGACCCGAACCCGACCTGACCCATTGACACCCCTATAAGTAATTAAGTTCAAACTATAGATATTTATATTTCAATAAAAGTGTTTATATCTCGTTTTATGTGTTTATACTAATATACATACTCCATGATGAATTTAATTAATATATAAATAAATTGATGTGATGATTGTTTATATTTTGATTAAAGATGATTTATATCTTGATTTCATGTGTTTATACTAATATATGTTGTATGTTGAATCTGATGTGTGATTACAATGAAGTAATTAATAGGTGTTTATATTTCAATTAAAGGTGATTATATTTTATTTTGAGGTGTTTATATATAAAAGTAATTAACTAATTATTAATGAGTCAAAAATCTAATTTTGATAAATGTTTACATAATAGATATTTCATGATGCAATAATTTGATATAACATGTGTTTATATTTTAGTTAAAGATGATTATATATTATTTTTTTTCTGAAATGTAATGGAAAATGATAGGTATTTTGTCAGTTTTTGTAAAAAAAAAATGATTATATATTAATTTCATGTCATTATTGTAGGAAATTTATTAGCGTAACTAGTACATAATTTGGAGTATCTTTGATGCATGCTTAATACCAACGAGTTACAAGAGTCAATTGTTATGTGCAATTTTTCACGGGAGATCAATTTAGATCTCTTCCACCGATATCCACAAAGGCAAGCTTATCACCGACACATTCATATTTGCTAGGGTGATTAGGACACCTCTCCTTAATCCTTGATCTTCTAAAGTAATTATTCTAAACTTTAGAATTTTGTGATTTCTCAACATATGATATATTAAAATAGATGATAAAGGAAAAGAACAATTCTCATAAGAAATATCACCATTTCCAATCTGTAGAAAATCCTTTAAATAAACTTCTCAATATGTGAAAGGTGAATTTGTTTGAAGGATTTGGAAAGTCAAAACTTGGTTTTAAAAAATAAACTGAATTTTTCTTTATAACTAAGAGAAAATGAACATAGTGAAGAGGAAGGATCATGCTTCACTTCCGCATTCTATTCTATGAAAGATCGAGAGCAAATTCAGTTAATATACATTTGGATTAGAGATTCACTAGAATGATTTTTTAGATTTGAGAAATTGGTCCAAATAAAATTTGATTGCAAGTTCCATCATTAATTTTTATATCGTTCTGTCCAATGTTTATAATTATACTTGTGATTTGTGAGAGTAGTAGGTGTTTATTATATATTCTAGGTATTTAGATTTTCTCGTCCGGTGTTTATAATTTATAGCTTGTAGAAAATATCATATGTACATCCGTGAGAGGTATGTGTTCATTTATATGTTTGTGATGTTTATATTTTCATGTCCAGTATTTATAATATGCATAATAATTTAATTATTATTAAGGTTAATTACATTCAAATTATATTATTCAACCCATAAATTTTTTATATATGTCATATAATTTAGAAAGTAGAAGTATATAACTCAACTATTTAACCATAAAATACTCAGAAAAATAAATATTTCAACTAAAATTTTTAGTATTCATGTGCATCTCAAGACAAAAAGTTTTCAGGTTCAACAAAAAATAAAATTGAAAGTTTCTCAACCAGCTACTCTAGTTGTAGCTTTTTTTCAAGTGCTATTTTTCTTCTTAAAACTTTAAAATTAAGATGAAAATATAAATTAATAAACGATAATAAAACAATTTTCAAACTAGATTATTGATGTAGATAAAAGAACAACATAGATCGATAGATAGAACAATAATCTAGCTAAGAAATGGAAACTAAAACCGGATGAATTAGCTAAGAACAACATAGATTGGAATATAGGAGTACAAGAAATAAAACAACTCAGATCGGAATACTAGAGACAGTGTCAGTGGAATGAAGCAAATCGGATCGGAGTACAGGAGAAATCATATCAATTGAAGCTTAAAAGGATTCATCGAGAGATTGCTCGAGAGAGATCAATGATTGATCGAAGAGGAAATTGCTGAGAGATGCTTTGTACAGAAGGAAAGAGGGATGCGTCACTGGAAAGGAAATGGATCATGGACCGTTAACCGTCTAAACTTGGAGGACATTTTTGGGGATAAGAAAAGGGGAATAAAGATTTCCTCAAAAATGAAATAAACATTTTTTTTTAAATTATTGCCTAAAAGTAGAAAGTTGTGGACAAAATTATGAGGACTATAATATTATTTCTATTTTATATTATATTTGATATGATTCTTATTTATGTCAAATAAAATAATTTTGCTTGGTAAATTTTAGACTATTCGATTAATTTAATTTATCTGATTTAGAAAAATATAATCTAGATCAAAGAATAAAAACCTAATTAATTAAAAAAATTAATCCAATCAAAAATTTTGAATCAAAATACTGAACTAAATAAAATTTAACGTTTCGATTCAAAATCAATTAAAGTTGGCACACCGCTATTGGGATGCGTTTTAATTTGGCTTGGGGAGGGAAAGGGCTTAAGAATGGAAGGATGACAGATATATTAATGAGAAGGATCTTGACAATGGATTATCTTGATAATTTTAACAATGAATCTTCAAATAAATATGAAAAAAATATTAAAAATATAAAAGACCTTATAGATATGTTTTTCTACTTATAGATTGATGGTGATTAAAATTTTATATAATTTCATTATTATTTACTAGTACATCAAAGGTCATCAAAATATTATGCACTTTGTAACGGTTCTAATTTAATATTTTTTGGTGGACTACCAAACGATAATAAAATTACATAAAATTGAACTACCATCAATCTATAATTAGAAGAACACATATATAAGATTTTTTTGTATTTATTTGAAGATCTATTATCAAAATTATCAAAATAACCATTGTCAACCTGATCCCTTCCCTATATTAATATAGGCTTCTCAGTTTACTTCACTACAATGGGTTATTTTGACAATCTTGATAATAAATTTTCAATTAAATTCTAAAAACTTATGGATATATTCTTCTACTTATAGATTGACGTTGATTTAAATTTCATGTAATTTCATTATCATTTGATACTTCATCAAGGATTGTCAAAATTTTATATAATTTGACGGTCTTTGATGGACTACAAACAATAATGAAATTATATAAAATTTAAATCACCATCAATATATAAATATAAGAATATATCCATAAATTATTTTCTATTTTTTATTTTTTTCATATTTATTTAAAAATTCATTATCCAAGATAATCATTGTCAAGTGATCCTTCCTTAGTTAAAACGAACGGTCAATAAGAGCAGTTTCAAGAGAATTGATCCAAACTGCAAAGTCAAACCACAAATGTAAAGACAATTTTACTAAAGGGGCACTAAACCCCAGTTGGGTGTCAGAATCTCTGCATTTTACTTCATATTGAAAAATAGTGAAATGCTAATCTTTTGGCTCGACAAAACATTTAAAGAAATATAAGATTTCAATTTGATATGTACAGGACGAGATAATTTTTTTTTCCAATTTAAAACGATAATTTAGTAAAGAAAATTGATAATTGCTCGTTATCTACACCTATTAGGCTATTACTCATAATGCCTGAGTTTATACTTGACGTTAAAAATTATTAACAACTTATATTTCTGGAATAAAAATTAAAAAAAATAAGGGGGCATTATTTGGCAATGGTTATTTTAACAATCTTAATAATAAAATTTTCTATAAATTTGGAAAAAAATATATCAATGGTTCTTTTGCAATTTATAATGACTGTGATTTAATAATTTCTAATGGGTCATCAGATAATATTTAAGGTGATCCCTCCTCTAGAAGTTATATGTTTGCTTCTCCAATATATTTAAAAAAAATATATACAATTCTGTTAATGGGGTCATGAATACTTGTATTAGTACGTTCCTCATTTTCCTGGTATTTGTTTTCATGCTTATCCAAATAAGAAAGCAAATAAATATAACATTACAATACGTGAACAAATGATGTGTTATAAATTTCTTCCAACATACCAATTAATCGAACGTCCTAAAAATTATAAAATTACCCAAAAAAAAGAAATATTATAAAGCTATTTTTAAAGTGAAGGGGTCTAATGCTTATGATGATGCATGTCCGTCGTGTCTATTTTATATACATCATTTTCATTTACATGTAAATAAAAAAATTATGAAATTTAAGCTTCATTTCAATAGCCGTCACATGAGGATGTTAAACCATCATTTGGTTCATTGATTTTAATAATATTTGATGCATATATAAATAATATTAGGATGATCAACATTATATATATAGCTAGTATAGTTAAATGATGGTCAAGTGGTCGTCTGGATTCACTCAAAGGTTGATCTTGTGAAAGACGAACCTACTACGGATCGGTTCAGTCTTTACCGCTTCGAGAGATAACTTTACTACAGATCAGATTAATCTCTTCGGGGGGTTTGAGGTGAGTCTACTACAGAACGACTCAACCTCGGTTGATCTAGAAGATAAACCTACTACAGAACGGTTCAATCTTAACTAGTCAACAACCAATCACACAAAATACAACTCAAAGCACTAAGCCGGTTGATCTTGAGGTTGGTGAATCAGAAGAAGGGTGGATTTGGCCCACGTGTTTCTTCTCACTGATCTTCTAGATCATGAATTCCAAGCACTAAGCCGATTCATAAACCTAGGAACACAACTGCGCACAAAGTCAAACACGAAGCACTAAGCCGACAACATTGAGGCATGTGTTAGTGAAGGAACCTACTACGAACGGTTCACATTCAACATTTTGTGGATGAATCTACTAACGATTCAATCTCACAATCTCGGGAGATGAACCAGAAGACAAACTTATCGACGGATGAGTTCAGTCTTACTAGCTCAAATGGTCATGATTTACTTGTTCATGACACCGAGTCATTAAGATGTCACTTCTCTCGGACATCGTAATGTTCTTATCTCTTGGAGTCGACATATCTCTTCATGTTGATGTCGCAGCCTTGGTTATTCTTCAACGAGCGTCAAGATGTTCTTGTCCCGACTAATTATTCTAATATGTTGCATTACTTGTGCAAAATCACTGTGTTGCTCTACACCCCTTGTGTGAGCGTATTTATTCACCTCTAAATGTAAAAAGATTATTACATTTTTATTGATTTTTATTATTAAGATAATACCTTTCATTATTATCTCTATTATAAAGGTGGGTTTATTCTTTTATTTTTAAACTCTATTTATTTTTGTAGAAGATTACTTACAAAAATAATAGGAAATGGGTTAGCTATTATCTAGAATTTTATTTAGATTTTTGGGATTTTATAATAGCTAAAGTAATAGAATTTTATTTTTATTATTTTTAAACTCTATTCATTTTTGTAGAAAGTCACTTACAAAAAATAATAGGAAATAAGTTGGCTATTATTTATGATTTTATTTGAATTTTTAGGATTTTTATAATAGCCAAAATAGCAAGTCAAAGCTTGGTCAAATAGGAAAAAACAAATAATGTCATTTTGCTTTTAAATTGTTTCAGTACAGTAAAATTCTTAAAATTGAAATATTTTTATACAGAAAAATACTATGGAAAACAAAGAATTTTTAGAAACAAATTTGAGTCAATTTGGAGTTTGAAAAGACCTCCAAATGATTTATTTACTCTTTATTTTTTTAATTTTCTGTTATTAATTGACTATTGGGTTTAATGGATTGGGCCGAGTTTTAATTTTAATTTTTATTCTTACAGATTGGGCCCAGGATTGATTTTGTTCCTCTTCTTTTACTACTGGGCCAGGTTTATTATTTTCCTTTCTTTTGCAAACTGAGCCCAAGTCCACTACTTATTTTCTTTTCTTATCTTTTCGCTGTTGGGCCTTCTCTCTCTCAATCTGGGCTGAGAATAGATTAGCTCACTTCAAGATCCGTGCTTGATTAGATGGAAGGTTCAGATTCTTCCTTGCGTCTTGTACTAGCCGATCTCTTCAGATCTCCTTTGAGATTCACACCCTTATTTCAAGAATCGTGCAACAAAATCGTCTTAACTCTTCTGTCCTCGGCTCCTCTGAGATTCGTGCAAATAGGTTTTCCGATGATCGGAACTGCCGATCGAAGATCAGCTAGCGGTGTTAGCATCGCCGGAGTGAGACGAGTGCGTCTGCGCCTTCGTTGAGTACATCGGTGAAGTGGATGATTGGTCAGGCCTGTACCGTTTCGCTTCTTGGTACCAATTCGGTACCGAGAAGTCTTTGGCTCTTATTTTTGATGTCTAAATAGCTAATCTTATATTGAACCTTGTAATTTCAGTGTCGATCATCACACTAAGAGACTTAATCAAAAAATCTAACAATATTTGATGCTTTCTTTGATTAATAGTGCTAATGCTGATTTGTTCTTTGCTATAATCTGATGTCAAAATCAAATCTCAGTTATTCTGAGTATGAATTTTGTCTATCACCTAATTCATGTCACATTCATCAACTACCTAGCACTAGCACATAAGTCCCTTGTTTTTTTTTGACTAGGATTGATTGAGAGCTCGGAATCTGACCTTTTCTTGAATATGGCATATATCATTCCTGAACTTGATGCCATCTTCTAACTATGACCCCTTGTAAAGACTTACACAAATAATCAAACCAGAAATTGAGTTTGGGAGATTCTAGTTTTCAACCAATCAGTAAGTTTCATTTGTCATCATCGTTCAATACAATGATGTCCCCTCATTTTTTAGGTTTAGCATCATCCCTTTCAACCTTGGCTGCCATAAAACCCTGTGCTTAGGCAACCAAGTCCACTAACTGAGACTAGGAGGCATCTAGTGCCTACTACTAGTCGGTTATGAAGATAGGAGTACTATAAGCACTTCAACTACCCTTGTATTAGTCCAACTCCTTCGATTAAACCTTATGAATGACATTTCAAGAAAGGAAAGACAAAAGAAAGTAAAAGAAAGGAGGAGATAGGCAAGGTAACAAATCAAAGAATGCAAAGAAAAGAAGAATTTCATATCTTTACTTACAAGAAAATTCTTTCAAGTGCTACATCTTAACAAAAAACTTACAGCACCTAGCTTAGGATGTGTAGCAGGGAGTGATGCTTGTGATGCTCTAATTTGACCTAATTGAGAGATTCCAATGAAACTACTATCAATTGGTCAAATTGCTTTCTTGTCTTCTTCAGGGCCTTGATTGATCTTCTATTTTCCTTCTTTGTTGCTAAAATTGAATCACCTGGCAGGGTTCTTTGTTGATCTCACTGAATTTTCGGATCCAGGGAAGACAAATGGATAAAGGCTGTGGAATAGATGTTATGAATTGCCCCCCTCTTGATTCTTGCTATTAGGGTATATATAGGAATTAATTAGAGTCCAATTGTGTTTCTTTCAACACAATTTTGTGTTTCTTGTGAGCACACGGATTGATGACATGGCATGGCATCCTGCCCTTGTCTCTCTAATTGAATGGCTGAGATTGATTCACTTGTGTTTGTTGTGAGCAAATTCCAAGGCCTGGATCGCCAGCTTGGCAAATACTGCAACCGTTTATGCCACTACTTCAATTTCAATTCCCTTTGTTTCAAACACCTATTAACATCCACTGTTAGGATTGATCTTCGGTCTTGTACACCAACCCCATTGAGAAAATTATGTAATGAGTGACGGTTTTGTGCCAGTAACGACTTCAACAGCATCGTGGGACCCACTTGAACCCCTCTGAACCGCCAATTCATTTGTTCATTCTCCAAATTGCCCAATTGAAATCCATACCCGATTTCTTTTCCCTTGAGTGCGAGTGACTTACAGTGCACCATTTTCAAAATAAATTGCTTTAATGGATTCTCCTCGGTTAGAGCTTTCCAACGGTATATTATTTGCAAAATTCCGTCGCCGTTTGAGTTCTTTTCCATTTTTTGGTTTGTTTTCTCGTTGAAAACTCGGGCCAGCAGGGAGGTAATTCGCACCAGAGGAGAAGGAATGAGTTTCTGTCCCTGTGGGACCCGTTCCCAGTGAGAGAGACAAAAGAAGAACAAGAGAGGAAGGTGATATGGTTTGGGTGGACATGGTGTTCATGGACCGAAGCCCCACATGTAATGTTTAATGAGACACAAGGAGTATGGCCGGGTGCATTTAATTTCTACCCCTTTTACAAAATCTCTCCGGCGCCAAAACAGCCCCCTTCTTTGTTTAGCGCCCTCAATTTGCACCCAAACTAGGCTCTTTACTCCAAATTGCACCCTTAAAAGTCTTTGATCGATCTCAACCCTTCAATTAATCGATTTTCTTCTCTCAATTTATTTTAATAGCTCCCTTCATCCAAAAATCATGAAATTTTCATCAAAATTCCCTAAATTCATGATGATCATCCCTGTAATTTTTAATTCCATTTTTACCCCTGACTCTTTGAATTAAAAATTATTTTGTCAAGAAAACCCTATTTCTTCCTTTGAATTAATCCCAAATTTCAATTGTAGCTCAGTGTTTCGGCCAAATATTTCTCCTTGCAGAAACTCTTCCCCAATTAACACCAATAATGATGCTTATTAGGGTTTAATTTGATCAATTGCTGACTACTTATCAGCAATTGATACAAATCTAGACTTGATCAGATGGTTGCTCCCACTTTGCACTGATCGGTCTTGTGAAATTGACTTTCAATCCCTTAACATGAGGGTGATTTGGTCAAAGAGTGACTACTTATCAGCAATTGACACAAATCAAAACATGGTTAGGTGGTTGCTCACAGCTTTGGCATCAGGTTAGCCTTGAAAGCAAAATCACATTGAGATTTCTTATGATTGGTTGTATCAAAATACTTGGCATATAGCATGATATATACAAAATGTTTCTTTAATTTAAGATTTAATCAATTAATACATGGTCAAATATATATTTTTCTAAAGTTGAACATTATATATAGAGTTTATTTTAATTTTGAATCATAAAATTATGTTCAATCCATTATAAAGAGTTTGTGCCTTTCAAATTGATAAGATTCACCACTCAAGCTTCATGACATTTAATTGTGTTGAAATAAAAAAGATTTTTCATCATTTTGTTTGGATAAACTGTTTAATTGTCAAAAGTCATTAAAATTGACTAATTTTATACTAAAATTAACATAGTTTAACCTGAAATACATTTACATAGATAAAAATATTTGAAAGGAAAAAATACATGTAATTTTATATTTAGAAAATCGATTATATACATTCGCAATAGGTCAGTTTGGACAATTATTATTTTATTATTTTTTTGATCTAATCTATTTTTTTTAAATCGGGTCAATATTTCTTTGATCTAACTGACCCAACCCAATCTAAATAAAATAATTGAGCATATATTAATTATTTTTATATTTTTTAAGAAATTTAATATTTATTAGTATATAATTAATCTCAATTAATGTATATAAGATTTAATCAGTATTAAATTATAAAATAAATCTAAAAAACATATTAAACATATCGGATCAACCTGCACCTGATCCAACCCATGAAGAGTCAAAAAATTTTGAACCATCAATTTATTATCGGATCATTTCAAATCAGATTAAATCAGATGAAATTTTGACATCCCTATCCCATGTGTTATTAAAGAATGTTTCTGTTGGGCCCTGCAGGACCAATTAATTTCTATGTTAGTCGAGATTCTCGTAGAAAAAAAGTAAGTAATAATCAGGGGCGGATGTCTAATTTAGATCAAGAGTAATTATCAGATTATAATAGTTTATCAAGTTTAAACTCATTAACTAATTGATACTAAATAAAAAAATTAATAATTTAATATATATACTATTATCTAATAAAAACTATCAAAATAATATTCTTTTATATATTAAAAATAATAATAAAATAAAACTCAAAGTAATAAATAATTAATTTGATGATGAAAGTTTTCCATTACGGAACTTTATATTTCAAAATCTTTACATAATTATTTAATTATGTATGATATTAAATATTTTTTCTCAAATAAAATAATCAAATAATTTAGGAGGAGCAAAACAAATTCTAAGGAGGAGTGAATTATCAAAAATATTATTTAAAAATATTATTTTTTAAAATTTAGAGGAGATAACTGCCCTACCATCCCTTTGAATCCGCCCCTGATAATAATGCGTTGTTTATGCTATGGAAATGAAGAAGGTGGTACATTAAAGGAAGACGATATCAGTATACTTGCTTTTTCCGAAGATACCCTTACTTCATCATATGGTTGAAATCAATTCAATTTTTTTGTTTGTAAAAAGGTGGTGTACTGCATTCACCCTAAAAAACTCAATTTGATGCCCTGCATTCTCTGAAAATTAGAAAGCTGCACAGCTTTTGTCATGACTGTACTTCTCATCAGTTCATCTCATCATTTTTTTTTCTCGAAAGAGAAAAACACCGAGATCAAGGTGTTTTATCTCCTTCAGAACTAGTAACTAGAGTTTTGATTATTATTTTTCTATAAAATCAAGCAACGTAATAATAAGAAAATTGTTTGTCATTTTTTATGTAGTCGTAGTGCTTCATAATTACAGACAACGCAGATGCAAATTTATAAATTAGAAGTGATATATCGGGTTAAATCAGCTGTCAAGGTTAGAAAGATGTTACAGGACCATTTGAACCGTTTGACCTGAATTTAACAAGAATCTAATTGAATACCCTAAAAGTATTGGATTAAAATATACGTTCAAGTTTCAACTCGAACAGATAAATCAAATAGCACATATAACTCTGACGTCATCGCAAAGTGAAAAAAATAAAAAAATACAGAATTAATTCGTTTCATCAGAAACAAGAGTTGCCTCCCCTACTTAAATTTGACCAAATGATGAAAGGGCTTAAGAAAATAGATATTTTTGCCGGCTTGGCGTGGGCAGTGGTATGAAAAAACGCCCCTGGTTAAAGTTCCATGGTGAACCAAAGCATCATATACTGGAATTATTATGGTCCTTGCTGGTGTTTTTTTATTGATTTAATATTTTAATTCTAGATTGAAACTTATTAACAAGAAGTTTATTTGAAAACTGCAACAATGTTTTTAAATCAAACAAAATACGATGAATAATAAAAAAAATGTAAACATGTGTTGGGTAAATAAGTTGTATATCATTTAGGTACGGTCTTCGAAGCCCCTCGGAGTCTCGAATTATGATAATTGAGCTTCAATTTTTTCATTTGTACCCATGTTGTTGGCTAATTTTTAATTTACTATTTTAAACTATTCATCTAGGGAGTGTTTGGCATCCAATGAAATAGCAAAAAGTTAGAATAGAATAGCTATTCTGACGAATTAATTTGCCAAACGAATTTTAGACTAAGTAGAAGAGTGCGGAATAGTGCTAATCCGGTATACCAACTTATAGGTGGAATATTTTGGATTAGCTCTCGTCGGAATGACGATTATTGTTTGATTATATTATATTATATTATTATATTATGATTATGATTAAGATTTAGTATTATTATATTATTATATTATATTTATGATTATAATTTATTATTATATTAATATTATGATTATTATTTATTATTATTATTATCATTATATTATTATTATTAAATTATTATTATCATTATTATTATTATATTATCGTTACCATTAGTATTATTATATTATTTATTATTATTATATTATGATTATGATTATGATTATGATTATGATTATTTATTATTATTTTATTATGTTGTATTATATTATTATATATTGATTATAGTAATGATTAATTTATTATTATATTATTATTATTATTATTTATAATTATTTTTATGATTATGATTATATTTTTATTATTATATTATTATGATTATGATTATGGTTATATTATTATGATTATGACTATAATTATTATTATCATGATTATGATTATGATTATTATATTATAATTATATTATTAAAATTATGATTACTTATTATTATTATATTATTATAATTATGATTTTAATTATAATTTTTTATTATTATATTACTATATTATGATTATGTTTATATTTTTATTATATTACTATTACAATATTATTATTTATTATGATTATTTTTTATTACTTTATTATTATTTTATTATGTTGTATTATATTATTATATGTTGATTATAGTTATGATTAATTTATTATTATATTATTATAATTATAATATTTTTAATTATTTTTATGATTATGATTATGACTATAATTATTATTATCATGATTATGATTATGATTATTATATTATTAAAATTATGATTACTTATTATTATATTATTATAATTATGATTGTAATTATAATTTTTTATTATTATATTACTATATTATGATTATGTTTATATTTTTATTATATTACTATTATAATATTATTATTTATTATTATTATTATTTTTTATTACTTTATTATTATTATCATCATCATTATTAGTATCATAATTATTCATATTTTAACTATTCTGAGTAACAACTGCCAAACGATATTTTCGCTCTTCCGAATAGTCAAGAATACCACTCTTCCAAAAAAAATATTATTCTATCACTTTTCCAAAATTACCACTCTTCCAAAACTATTCCTTGATTTACCAAACGGACCCCTATAGTGTTCAGCGAGGTCCAAGATTACAGATCTTTAAGGACAATCAGTGTGTGAAGTTATAATGATTATGCTTTTGTCTTCTCTTTTCTGTTGAGTAATTCAGTTGAGACTTGAGACATAAACATGGCCCATGGGATCTGTCGGTCAGTCCAACCAAGATTGGGCCGGTTAGGTGCATGCTAAGCTTTCAAGCCCAGCCCATCACTAATAGAATAATCTGGAAGCTTTTTATTTAGGAAGTGAAAAAGGAAAAACATGAATATTAAGATAACAATATGATGGATAATGTTGATTTCATGATTTTTTTTTTTATTTCATGTGATTCTTAAGATACATATCGAAAGTCCAAATGCTTTAATTTTGTAAGTCTTTTTTGTTTAACTTCTCTGTCGATCTCTTGGGTTTTCAAATGGTGTGTCAATTTTTTCCTTGCATAAAATTCTCATGAAGAAAGAAAATATACATCACTAGCACAGTAGCACCATCCTCTGTGCCTCTGTGGTTTTACTATGATTTGATAGTGGCTGCTTTTTTTCTTCGTTTTGAACCAAGCCAAGCCAGCACTGATAAGTATTACCTGGTGCGGCCAGACGCAGTAATTCCACTGATACAGCTTTCATTTAGTTTGATTCGTTGGTCTAAATGGAAGGAAAGAGGTCAGTGTGGTGCTATGGCAGCCACGCTCAACACCCGCATTCAACCACTCCATTCTACACCGAATCCCCGTCGCCGCAGTTGCCGACCCTCCCCTTCCCTCCGCCGCGTGGCCTCCTCCTTGGTTCCCGCTCCAGTACCGTCACCTACGTATTCATTAGAGAAACGCGGCGGTAAGATGGTGGCAGAGCTCGTTGGCGCATTTAATGACATAACAGAGCGCATGGGCTCCTTGTCTAACACCTATTCGTCTCCTCAGCTGCTCTTCAAGTCCCTCAAATTATCAATTCCTTTGCTTCAGTCCGCTGATTTCTCCCCTGATGGAAGGGACCGGCTGACCCGGGCTCTGGCCGCCGCTACCCTCTTGGCTGATCTTCAGGTCTTTTACTTTTTTCATACTATCTTCCTTTTCCTCTAATTCCTTTTCTTAATTTGGTGCTTAGAACCCAGTCCTTGTTGTTGTTCAGATAAAAGATCCTTAATTTTGAACTGTTTCTCAGAAATGTTTTAGTTTTAGTTCTGTAGATTTCAGTACAAAAATTTAACATATGGTCGTATTACATTAGTTACAAATGATTTTATACCACGACCAGTGGAGTATTGTTTCAGTTTTTCAGTTCAAAATTGGTATAGAAGGGTTGCATATTGTATGAGTCTGGCACTTGCACTAACAGATACAGGGTGTATAATAGTTAAGAGTCGTCTATGATCAACTGTACAACATTGAAAATCGAAATAATATAAAAAGTCATGAAGAGAAAGGATTCCTACTTGTAGTTGTATGTGCTGAGTATTTAATCCAGAAATGGAACTTGCAATGTACACAACATCTGAAATATCCTAGTGCCCTCTCCCATCTTCTTTCCCATTCACTATCGGGAGAGAAGTATAATTGTGGGTAAGGTTTTTCATGGCACATTCAAGATGTCGCAATTTGCATATTGAACTTTTGTGGGATGTATGAGATATTTTCAATATTTTCATGGTGCGCTGCTAAATTTGATTGAATGGTGACAGATGGACACAGAGGTAATATCAGCTGGGATACTGAGAGAAGCGTTAGAAGCAGGTTTGTTAAGCATGCATAAAATTAAGACCCATATTGGTCCGGGTACTGCTCACCTTTTACATGAGAATCTGCGCGTGAGGCATGCTCCGATGAAGGTTGATATTCTGGATGAAGATAGCGCTGCGGCTCTCCGGAAATATTGCCTTGCCTTTTATGACATACGTGCCCTTATGAGGCTAGACTTCATGCAAAATCTTGATTACCTGCCGAAGTGCCACCAGATTGTCAAATCCCTCGAGGTCATCAAGATCTATGCACCTCTCGCTCATGCAGTTGGGGCTGGGTCTCTCTCTCTAAAGTTGGAAGACCTCTCCTTCAGGTAAGGTACCTATGTTATTGTTAAAAGTATTATTTTGTATGTATTAAAATAATTCTTTGACATCCTGTCCGAAACCTAACTTGCCCAAGCATTCAAGCAATTAATTCTAAATATGTGGAGAAGGAGATTGAAGTGGCAGATATATGTGTGAAGGTCTTATGAGTGTGCAGTTATTTGTGTTCAAGCGTGTGACTACAACACACAGATCAAGGCTTTTTTTATTGTCAGTTAGTTTGACTTTTCCTTCTTGGTAAATCATTTCAAGGTATTTGTTCCCATTCTCCTATGGCTTTGTCGACACATGGCTGAGGAGTCGTGAAAAGGAGAGTAATAAGCTGCTTGAGTCATACAAGGAAGAGTTGGCATGTGCATTAAATGCAGACCGTGAGTTAGGTGAGATGGTAGATAGCATATCAATAGAATGTCGGTATAAGAGCCGCTTCAGTACCATGAAGAAGCTGCTAAAAGATGGACGGAAACCAGTAGAGGTGAACGACATCCTAGGCCTGAGAGTGATACTGAACACGAGATCTGACATGTGGGCCTCACAGGCATGCTATAGGACCCATGAGGTGATTCGGAGCATATGGAGAGAGGTAGCAGAGAGGACGAAGGATTACATAACAAGGCCAAAGGGGAATGGATACCGCAGTTTGCATATGGTGGTGGATGTTGGGGAAGGGGCTGGGCCTGGGGGACTATCCTGGCCATTGATGGAGATTCAGATCCGGACAGCTGAGATGCACCACATGGCTGTTCGGGGGGCTGCAGCACACTCCATGTACAAAGGGGAGTTCACGGACCCTGAGGAGGCAAAACGGCTGAAAGCAATAATGGTGGCCGCAGCGGAGGTAGCAGCTGTGAGGTTAAGGGAGCTAGATATGGGTTGTGCTGAGAGGAAGGGGGTGTTCTCCCTGATAGACAAAAACATGGATGGCAGGATAAGCATAGAGGAGCTAACAGATGTGATGCATGATCTGGGTGCCGATAGTGAGGATGCTAAAGAGCTCATGCACCTACTTGATGCAAATTGTGATGGCTTTCTTAGCTTTGAAGAGTTTGGAACCTTTCAACAACAGGTCCACATGCATTCCATTTTCTTCTTATACTATCTCTCCCCCCCGGGATTCACATCTCTCTCTCTGGCAGGTGGGGCCCACAAAATAAGAGGGGTGTTGTCTCTCTCAATGACAGAGCCCTGCCATCACCATTATGCTCCCCCCTCCCTCTCTCTCTCTCACGCTCTCTCGTCTCTTTCTGTATTTAATTTTTTTGTCTTCTTTTATTTGAAAAAAAATCAGGTGGAAATAATGAGAAGCATGGAGGATAGAGATGATACGTACAGCAGCATTTTGAAAGAAAAACTTGAGACATTTGACAGTGCAGGCCTCATTCAAGTTACCGCAATGAGCTTGATAATAAGCTTTTAATGCGTTAGGGCCTTAGTCAGTACGTCAAAACTTGCTATCATTGATGACTTTTGTACATTTTCCCTGCACATTAGCTTCTTATTTTGTCCACAGCATTGTATAGTCCTCATTAATCATGTACAAATATAGGAGCTACCCATTTGGTGCAGTTCAAATAGAATTCGAAAGTTAAATGGGTGGCAAAAGAGGAATAAACCAGACGAGTGGGTTCTCTCTCCTATATGTAATGCAGTAACCTTATTATGCTCTAGCCTACAAACTATAAAAGGATATTCTGGTTCTGTCCTTTAGATACAATTCCTTATTATACCCTACAAAGTTGGACATAGTAGCACTGCCATTATTATAACTATACAATATCTTTTTGAATATCATGATGATTTTTTTCTTTGTTTCTTTTAAACATACAATGTAAAATAATGCAATTATGTTTAATGTTATATACACTTGTATGAAGCAAGTTCTCAATCTAGTGGTAAGGCTTCATAGGCAAATTGTGTACATTATTCTTTTAGATTAATATGTTTTTTTAAACATTGCTTACTATAAGGTAAAGGCAAAGCCTTTTTTGTACACTAGAAATTTAAATCGTCTGACATTTGGGTTTAAGTTCCAGGTTCAGTTTAGGTAACCTGCTGGTCCAGCTCAGCCGGTTCAAGTGATCTGAAGATATGGTAATTCTTTAAATTCAAACTCACTGTATTTGCCATTTTATCATCTCTACTGTTTACTTCTTGTTTGAAGTCGTACTGGTAATTGAATTTAAACTCACTTCTTGATATGGCTGCCTTTCTCTTTCTAATGAGATCATTTTACAAACCATTCTCTAACCTGTGCTGCCCAGGTGTAAAGAATTGACACCACTATTTTCATTTTTCCTTTTGCGTATTAAATTCTAGATTTCTTTTCTACACTGAAAATGAATTAGTCGCCTTATTGTAATTCACTTCAACAAAGTTCCTTTTCAGATATGGGTTTCTGTTTTATATTTCGTGTATTTTTAGAAAAAAAAAAAAGTTAACACAGAATAACTTTATTATTTTCTAATTTTGTTAGGACTTGGTATTGCAGTCTGGGTGCTTGATTTGAGCAATACTTTAGAAATTGTTCAAATATTAAAAGATTATTGAATCAAAGTGTTTAACTGACCCATAACCATAAGAGAGTTCTACAAAGCAGAATTGATTGAGGCATAGTCGGAGTAATGAGAATTAACACCAATTGATATTGATGAATATAAGCAATATATAGCCCTCACTATATGGCATAGGAATTCTTAAGGCTGCATCAATTTATAAAAAACGACTTCTTACAATGTACTCCCAGTTCTCACAGAAGAGTATTTCTTTTTGTTCAATGCTTTATCTATATGTTAATAGATGGATACTCTGTTTTATGCTGTTTAACAAGTACGAAGGCAACGTAAGTTTACATGTGTGGATTTTCTGTTATTGCCATTTGTTCCATTTCTTCAAGTTTTACGGGTTTCAGTAGCACTGCAGCAAAATGTATTATTTTGCCCCAAATAATTGGCCGTGCACTCGATATCACTTTGAACTTGTGTTTTCGTGTAGAAATATGGATCGATAAATTTACAATTCTCAATTAAGAAACTCTTGCACGTATCGTGGGAAACCCTACAATATATATAATAATTATTCCTCAAATTATTAAAATTCTAAAAGAAATATTATGCTTCTATTCTTACATGCAGAAAATCTGTAGAATCGAGACATTGAGCCATTCATCCTTAAAAAGCTCGATGATATCCGTCACGTATACATAAGTATCACCATCGTAGCTGAATAGCTCTGAGAATGCGATAGGAAAATAAGTCATACTTGACGGATTTGCATCATGATCACCTTATACGTAAATAATGAACGTCTAGAAAGACATTGTAAGGTGTCATCATCAAGAAGCGGCTCTCTACGAGATTTTAAAATTGGGGCTGGCTCGAATGTTTTTTCTTGTTGGACATAGATTTTTGTGGTGTATTATCCTGCATTTAAACATATTAGTGAACACATAATTTATGAATTTTAAATTTGTAGAGATAAATAAAAGATACCTCACAAAGCTCTATAAGGTGTATATGCCATTTGATAAAGAACCCAACAAGCTCACCGAGCCACTCCGGTCCATTTGGCGGCGGAAACGGAACACAAATGTGGTGAAATCCATCTTTAACCTCATCAGGAGTAACACGAACCTCATCGAGTAAGATCGAAGAGCGTGCATATACTCGGCAAGTCCAAATAATAATCCTCCCGATTGCACCGATATCGTTTATCATCTATCTCAACAAGGATATTACAGGGTGTAGATTCCTGAAATAAAAAATAATTAATTGTTAAGTATATGAATTATACTTCAGTAATCATTCAAAACTTAGATTAATTGAGAATAAATATACAAATAAATTGACCTTGATAGTCCGAAGCGGATGTATAGTATTGGAGCTACCTTGAGTCGGGAGAATAACTTCATCCATGGAAGGTGGCATGGAAGGTGGTATGTATACCGAATCAGCCGGCATTTGCCTCAACATTCTCTAAAATAAATCATTAAATTACGCTGTCATCTCCGCCCTTTGTTGTCCCCATAACTCGTTGAACTCAGCTTTGCTGATGCATTCAGTGTGAGAAGCTTTCCCTTTCGACCACTTCCCGTACACGATTTTCACACATCGCGCCTTTGTTTACTCTTGAAAAATCTCAAAGATTAAACAGCTGAATAATTAAGAATGAAGATCAATTGTCAATAATAAAATATAAGAAGAGGGAAGAAGAGAGCAAGGAAGAGAGGGACCACCAGCCAGAAGAAGTCACTGCCGAATTCCGAAGCAACCTTATTTGTCCCACAAGGAAATTCTGGGCACAAAATAAAGGGTATAAATACCCCCACCATCCTCTATCCACTCGGCATGAGTGACAGCCGAGAGGATCGAGAGAGAAGAAAGATCTCTCGGGTGTCACCATATGATTATATTTTTTTCGACAAGTGGGACCCACCGGCGACCCTTACAAACAAACTCTAACAAAGATAAACCTAGCTTATCCAATGAGTCTAATCAATCCTAACAAGGGTTAAGCATTAATCCCACAAGGAAATCCTAAGTGCGAAACAAGGATATAAATACCACGCCATCTCCTGTTCATTCGAGGTGGATGACCCTCGGAGATTCGGGAGAGAGAAATCTCCTGATGGGTCATCCATTTAAACTATTTTCACCGACAAAGGACCCCACACCTCAGTGACAGACATCAAGGAAGTCAAGATTAAACCTCAAGCAGCAAACTTCAGAGCAAACCCTAAGAAATTGGAGCAGTGTAATTTCTATACAACAAGAACTGTGTCAATGCCAAGCTAGTATTCTGATACAGCCAATCACAAGAGATCTCAAATGTGATTTTGCTTCCAAGGCTGATCAGGTGCCAAAGCTGTGAGCAACCACCTGACCATGCCATGATTTGTGCCAATTGTTGACAAGTAATCAACTTTTGACCAAATTACCCTCATGAACATGAATTGGAAGTTAATTTCACAAGACTGATCAGATGCCAAAGCTGAGAGCAACCATCTGATCAAGTCTTGATTTGCATCAATTGTTGACAAGTAATCAACTGTTGATCTAATTAAACCCTAATAAATATCAATACAAGTCTAATTGGTGTTTAATTAGAGAGAGATATTCGGCAGAGACACTGAGCTACAATAGAAATCTGGGATTAATTCAGAGAAAGAAACAGAGTTTTCTTGACAAAAGAATTTTTAATTCAAAGAGGCAGGGGTAAAAATGGAATTAAAAATTACAGAGATGATCATCATGAATTTAGAGATTTTTGGTGAAAATTTCATGATTTTTGGATAAGTGGAACTATTAAAATAAATTCAGGGAAGATAAAACAGATTAAAAAGAGAGATCAAGGGCTCAGATTCAATCAAGGGTTCATCTGGGTGCAACTTGGGGACAATAGCTATCTGGGTACAAAATGGAGACAGGAAGCATATACACCCTAAATCAGAAGAGAGAGGAGACATGACACGTGGTAACATGTGAGTGAGCTAAGTCAGCAGAATAGTGCCACGTGCCATCTTGCCATTTGTCCACGTCAGCATAGGTGGGTCCCACATGGCAAGATTTCGATCGGATGTGGGCCCCACAGATGCCACATGGCACCCCATCTATAGGGCCACCTCATCACCGTAGTCCATGTGGCGACTTCTGGGTAGTGCAATGTCAGCACAGGAGTTACAATAATTGCACACAAGACAGAGAAAGGAAAGCCACGTGTCATCATTCGATTGGCGCCACAACAACAGAATGCCACATGGCAATTTATTACTAGACCAAAGCAAAGACAAATAATAACATGTGGCAATTGATTATTGGCACAGTTTAACAGTGTGGGTCCCACGAGCGATACTTGGCACCAATTACTGAATGCCACATTAACACAAATTGCCACATCATCACAGAATATTAATCAGGAAAAAGGCGTGATTTGAGTAAATGACCCTATGACAAGAAGACATGTCAGCATGATTAAGGCCTAATTACTGACATGGATGCTAATTAATCCTGACAAGTGGGGCCATACTATAAATAGTACAAGACGGAGGTGTATGATAGTGTTGTAAGCCAAGCTCATCCATACAAAGTCGAGATTCAAATAAAGAGAAGGAAAGGAGAAAGCGCACCTGGCTCTTGCGCCAAACCTCTCTGACGGCGGACCCCACCCTGTTGTAATTCATGTACACCATGATCACCCCGATTGGAGTTGCTTTCTCCTCCTTCTTTCCCTCTTCGTCTTTTTCTTCCGCGCGATGAAGCTGAAGATGCCATGGAGAAACGACTCAAGCACGAGGCTTTTCTCTGAACATGATCAAAATAAACAATGCAACATGGATTAGAGGAAATGTATATAGTGAATTTCAGAAAATAACAAAAGAAATTGGAGAAATTGATTGAGGCAGTTAGCAAAATTAAAACTCTTAATCAACCTGCGCAAGCTTAGAAGATCAAATTGACGATGCTTACACCTTGCCTGGACCTCCACGATGCTAACCAGAAGTTTAGATCAACCCAAGGGAGCCTTCAACCTAGTGTCACACTAGTTCACTAATCGAGGCAGTAAAGGAACTCTTGGAGTTTGATCTCAACAGTGTGAATCTTCAAATAAAGGTGTGAGATTTTTGTCTGAAGCTAGAAATAGTATGGGCGGGCTTGCAATTGGAGAAATGGATAAAGGAACAAAGAGCAACGCTTTGGTTGTGAATTAAGGCAAATCAGAAAAGGGGCTGATGATAGCATCTAATTGGGGTATATAAATCCAATGAATCGAACAAGATTAGTGCTGCTCAGGTTGAGGAAGGTTCTAACAAACCTCAATTGGTAGAATGAGTAGTGTGAGGGACAAAATAGTAAATATTGGTAAGAACTATAACTAACTCGTAGAAGTGGTTATACCAGTCAATTGCCAAGTCGGCAATCCGTGGACACAACACAAAGAAACACAAACACAACCTATCTGAGCCGTTTAAATAGAGAATGAAGGGTGAGATGAGTGGCCAAGTCGGCAATCCGAGAAATTAAACAAACACAAATCTATCTTTGCGCATCTTAGTCTATATAAACCCTTCAATACAGTGCAGCAAAGGGGATACATCCAGAAGAGGGGAACAACCGGTGATTGGTAAAAAAAAGACAAGAAAGGTCAAAGAGTGAAAGAACCGAAATCTAGATCAATTGATAGTAGAGTTGGTTCTTGAACTTAACTCTCTCAATTAGATCAAGAAGAGCCACTTCTAGCATCTGTTAATCACCTCATATGAGTTATCAATTAGGTAAATTAAGTTTTTAAGATGTAATTTTCTAAGAAAGAGTTGTAATCGAGTGATGAAACAATAAAATGTATCTTCTTTTTGAGATTTTCGACATTTGTTCGATTTTCATTGATTTCCTTGTTCCTTTTTATACTTATTCCATGATCAGAGTATTAAAACACAAGTTTTAGACATCTCCAATACTAGAGTAAGATCACAGGATCAAAAGCAACCTTTTTTTTTGAGTCGTTTTGCTTTCTCTCTGATTTTGAGCTAATTACTTTTAAATTCAAGTTCTATTATGCATTGTGATCAAAGAGAGTAATTCACTAAGAAAGATTGGTAGTAGGATCATATACTCCTCCCATTCTGAGTCAAAAGACAGAAGTTGAAGTCGTTAAATTGGTAGAAGGAAAGTTTATCCTCCCAATTTCGTTCTTGATCATTGACTTGTTCATGCTAAGATTCATTCAAGAGCTTATCAATACACCATGTTGTGTGTAACTGAGGCGTATGAATGAGTATAGGCGTCAGGTAAATTGTAGCACAAGTATTCAATCAAGCTATTGCGATGACAGCAAATAATGGAGCATAATCGATGATCTCAGAGGAGTTCTTGGAGTAAATTGAACTCGTAGTTGTGATGAGCATCAGCAAATGGTGAGTAACAGGGTGAAAGGCACGAAATTGGGCGATCAATCAAACCAAAACAGTGACAAAAGCTTTTTGTACCGAGTCAAGAGTTGTACCGGAAAACGGTACCGACTCATCGGGCGAGCAACCGTATGGATTTTAGAGCCAAGACTATTGTTGGATTCAAGACACTAGGGCGATCTTATTCCTATTGTCTGATCTTCCTTCGGAGGCGTCGATCACCGGCGCAAGTCATCAGAGGAAGCAGAAACGTATAATGTGATAACACGACCCTTGGAGCAGCCGACGCAAATCTTGACGCACACGCACAAATCTAAAGGACATCGGGTGGTATCTGAAGGGAGGAGTTTAATGTGAACATCTCGACCTTTCATCTCTACTAACGTCGATCTTAAAGCACATCTAACGGCTAGCCCGTTTCAGAATAAGAGGCCCATTTACAAATAAATTTCAGTCTAAACCCAACAGTGAAGAGAAATTAGAATCTGGGCCCAGTTCGCCAGAAAAGAAGAGAAAAGGAAATGGGCCCAACTCATAAAAAAATAAAAGAAATAGAAGTCAGCCCAATTCATTAAGCCCAATTGTCAATTAATAATAGAAAATTAAAAATAAAAGTAAATAAATCATTTGAAAATGTTCCTAAACTCCAAATTAACTCAAATTTATTTCTAAAAATTCTTTATTTTCCATAGTATTTTTCTGTATAAAAATATTTCAATTTAAAAATATTATTATATAAAAATAATTTAAAAGCAAAAGACACTATATTATATTTTTCTATTTAATTTAGCTTTGACTTATCATTTTAGATATTATAAAATTCCAAAAATTCAAATAAAATCCTAAATTATAATTAGATATATATTACTGATTTTCAAGTGATTTTTCATAAAATAATAATAACAATAGTAATATTCAATAAGAAATAATAAGAATAAATTCTATTCTTTAATTATTATACAAAGAGAATAAATAAGAATGAAATTCATTAACAATAGTTAAATATTATTTTTAATCTTCTTTATAAAAATAAAATAAATAATAACATTAAATAACAAATATACCTTACTCCATCTTAAAATCCAAAATAAAATCATATAATAAAGTAAACTACATTCTTTTGGTTAAAAATCTAAAACTCAAATAAAATATAATAATAACAGAATAAATATTATTATTTTCAGTTTAAAATACTAATAATAAATATAATAAAATTAAATCATTCCTAATATTTTGATGAATAAAATTCAATAAAGAGAATATTGATTGTAATAAAAAATATGATAAATTTCATTCTATTAGCTATTATAAAAATTCTAAAACTCAAAATGATAAAAATAATAATAATAAATAAAAAATCTTATTCAAAAAGAGCTAGAATTCAAATAAAAATAATAAAATTCATTTTCTATTATTTTTTTACAAATAATAAATAGGATAGAAATAATAAAGGGTTTAAAATTCAAATAAAATCACAAAATTCATTTTCTATTATTCTTCTACAAATAATAAATAGAATTTAAAAATAATAAAAATAAAATCCCATTACTTTTCCTATAAAGACATAAAATTCATTCTCTATTATTTTTCTACAAATAATAAATAAAATAAAAGCAATAAAAATAAAATCCGATTTTAAAAGGGTTAGAACTCAAATAAAATTCATTTTTCATTGCTTTTCTACAAATAATAAGTAGAATAAAAGTAAACAAAAATCATAAATAGAACAATAATAATAATAATAATTCTTTTAGTTATCATAAATATTAAAAATTAAAATAAAAATAGTTAACTCATCTTTTATTTTGTAAATAATTTTCTACAAAAATAAAATAGGATTTAAAAATAATAAAAATGAAATTCTATTACTCCGGCTATTATAAAAATCCTAAAATTTTAAGTAAAATCATAAATAGCAAACTTATTTCCTATTATTTTTGTACGTAACTTTCTACAAAAATAAATAGAAGTTAAAAATAATAAAAAATAAAATTCTATTACTTTAGCTATTATAAAATCCCAAAATCTAAATAAAAATTCTGAATAATAGCTAACCCATTTTCTATTATTTTTGTAAGCAATCTTCTATAGAAATAAATAGAGTTCAAAAAAAAAGAGAGAAAAAAGATAAATCCACCTTTGTAATTGAGATAATAATGAAAAAAATTATCTTAAAAATCAATAAAAATGTAATAATCTTTCTACACTTTAGAGGTGATTAAACATGCTCGTAAGAAGTGAAGAGTAACACAGTGATCTTGCACAAGTAATGCAACATTCAGGACAATTAGTCGGGACAAGAATATCTTGACGCTCATTGAAGAATAACCAAGATTGCGACATCAACATGAAGAAACATGTCGACTTTAAGAGAGAAGAACATTACGATGTCCGAAAGAAGTGATATCTTAATGACTCGGTGTCATGAACAAGTAATTCATGACTAGTTGAGTTAGTAAGACTGAACTCGTCCGTTGATAAGTTTGTCTTCTAATTCATCTCCCGAGATTGTGAGATTGAATCGTTCTGTAGTTGATTCATCCACAAAATAGTGAATGTGAACCGTTCTGTAGTTGGTTCCTTCACTGACACATGCCTCAATGTTAAACTGGCTTAGTGCTTCATGTTTGACTTTGTGTGCAGTTGTGTTCCTAGGTTTATGAATCAGCTTAGTGCTTGGAATTCATAATCTAGAAGATCAGTGAGAAGAAACACGTGGGCCAAATCCACCCTTCTCCTGATTCACCAACCACAAGATCAACCGGCTAAGTGCTTCGAGTTGTATTTTGTGTGATTGGTCATTGACTAGTGAAGTTTAAACCGTTCTGTAGTTGGTTTATCTTCTAAGTCAACTAGGGTCGAGTCGTTCTGTAGTTGACTCCCCTTTCATCCCTCCGCGAAGGTCAATCTCATCCGTTGATAAGATTACCTTCTGGAGCGGTAAAGATTGAACTGATCTGTAGTAAGTTCATCTTTTCACCCCTCATCTCACTGGACTGACCTATTGGTGAGTCCAGGATGCTTCAGTGATCCCAATCATCGAAGCACACGACCACTTGACCATCATTTAGCTATAATATTTGCTTCTCCCTTTTAAAGATCTAGAGGTGCCTCGAGGTTAATAGTCCAGGATAATTAACGGTGGGGGCTTGCGCCCACCGGAATCTACAAAAACTCACAATCACTAAAAAAACCCCCTAAATGTGCATTCAAATTGGTCTAAACAGTAGAATTAACCGGCATTAAATAAGTGCACGCTTGGGAGGGATCTCCGTGTCCTTCTTCCGCATCCTATCGCCAACAACACGTTGAGGCGGTGCGGAGCGCGCAAAAAAGGGTCGCACAGCCACCAAATCCTCTCAATCTCCCCGAATGCTCAGTCGTCCCAATGGAACTAGTCAAGACGTCATTATAGCGATCCGGCTGAAATGATCCTTCTTGAATTATCGATTCCTGTCATTATAGCGTATATAGCATTTCATTCAAGTATTTCAATCGAAATGATATCTAACATTTCATAACAAGTAACATGTACATATTTTTAATGATTTTTTAAACATACTGCTCGTTGAAGTACTTCTTTAGTCGCCGGATTCACAATTTCATAAGTTCCCTCGGCTATCGGTTTTGCCCTAGCCATGCACCATCTAAAGCTTCTAATGTTGGCTTTTGAAGTGATGCCTGAGGAGGATGAGGACGATGAAATAATGTTGCTCTCCTTCCATTTTTTTCTCTGTTGTGTTATAACCGCCTGAACCTAGTCTGTGATGATGTAAATTCTTTTCAGCATTTATTCGTGCTTGTGCACTTATCGCTTGTCAATATAAATTGAAAAATGTTATACTAATAGTAAAATATTACATTAAAAAAAATTACCTTAAACTCATCGCTGGTTTTTTGATTCACAAACTTTTCCCACTGCTCCAATGTGATATTGAAGTCATCACACAGAGTCTTCAGTCTATTCGGATGTGCATTGGTGATGTAATCTCTCACCAATCTAGTTTTCCAAGACTTCCAACACGCGCCCATTAACACTAGGGTTTTTCTTTTATACGTATCGTCCTTTATGTTCTACCATCCCTAAATAAACAAATAAATTAGTGCATAAATATAGTATTAACTAGTGTATTATTTAGAAATTAATAATTTTATATACCTTAATGTAATTTCAAAGCTCATTTTTAAGCTCTACATTGACATTTTTCCAACTTTGAATTGTGCATGGTACCCGATCTCTTACCAAGATAGCGAAATAATTCACAAATTTTGATGCGTTATCACCAATCGGTACGCCGTCACTTCTAAACTCAATATGTCTCTCATCAACTCTTTTACTACTGCGAAAACCCGACAAAGATGTTCTTGATCTTTTTCCCGTTCCTTCATCCATTATTGTCAATGTACTATATAAAATTATAAAGAATTCAATTAGTATATTTATAATAAATTTTTAGATATATTATAATATCCAATTAGGGTTTAGAAATTTTGAACTATGGTTGATAAGAGTAAACAAATAACAATTACAAATAAAATTATTTTATACTTTATTTACTGATAACAGTAAAAACTGCAGATATTTACAAATTTGACACAAATTTTATTTTATATTCTTATTCTCCGTAGAGATTAGAACCTAATTGTAAAATTTAAGCTAAAAATATGAAGTTTTGAGTATCCAAATGCCCTAATTACTCTTAACTGTCCATTAATTTATTGATTTTGCATTATATGGGGTGACACCATAAAAATTGTGAAATAAAAGAAAATTATTTGTCACCTTAGCACACAAGAGGTAGCGGAGAAGCACAAGGGGCGGCGGCGGGCGAGGTAGCGGAGGGCGAGAGAGCTAGGGAAGAGGAAGGAGAAATGGAAGAGAAGGTTTAGCTAGGGTTTAATGGAAAAGAGGAGGCGGCTTTGCTGAGCTCTTGCTCTCGGGTTCTCTGGAAAGAATGGGAAGAATGGGGAAGATACGGGAAGGTTTATAATAATTAGAACCGGTTTTTTAAAAATCCGGCTCTAAAACAATAATTAGAACCTGGTTTTTCAAAAAATCGGTGCTAGAAAACTTTTAAAGCCGGTTTTCAAATAACTAGTTCTAATTACAATTTCAATTAAAACCGATTTTGTTCAAACACCGGTGCTAAAACAATAATTTCAAAAACCGAAAACAATAATTAAAACCGAAAACAATAATTTCAAAAACCGGAAACAATAATTAAAATCGGTTGTTACACAACCGGTTCTAATTGAATTTAATTAAAAAAAATTCAGAAAACATAAAAAAAATTAAAAACTTTAGAGCCGATTATTTCAAAAAAAACGGCTCTAATTGACGTTAAATTAAAACCGGTTCTAAATACATAATATAATTATATATAAATTTAAAACACAGATTATATTAAATAAATAGTTATATATATATATATATATATATATATATATATTTAAAATATAGATTATATAAATTCAATTTTAAAGTTTAATTTATATTAAAAAGTTAAATATCTTCAAAGTATCGATTATATTTTAACACTTCATAATAAATAATACAACACAATTAATAAAAAAAAATACTGAATAATACTCTAAATAAATTATACATAAACAACACATTAAGATTCATCACGCGTCATTTTCTCATTTGTCATCTGCATTATTTAAAAAAATAATTCAGTAATATAATCATATAAAATGATAAATGATGAATATACAAGTAAAATATATTAACTCACATTAAGATATCTTTTTTTCGATTTTCCTTTGACCCACACACCTTATTCATGATCTGAACGCAAATAATTTGTGTCATCATTATCAGTAACGGGTATGGATTTGAAACCTGTAGAAAATGATGGTATTTCATCAAAATGAACATATTCATCTTCGTTAATGACATCTCCAACACCTACAATACGTCTTTTGTTCGGAATGACAACATACCATTTTTTATCAGCTGGATCAGTGATATAAAACACTTGTTTTGCTTCTCTATTTGCTAGTATAAAAGGATCATGCTGATAACCTAATAGGTTGAAATCAACAGAGATAAAACCTTCTTTATCTTTTTTTACGCCACATCGATTTCAATCCATTTACACAAAAATAAAGGAATCCTGAATTTCATAACATCTAACTCCCATATTTCCTCAATTTACCCGTAATATGACATTGACATGTCTTCATCACCGGACATAGCAACTACTGTGACTCCACTATTTTGAACGGTACTTTTTCCATCTTGTTTCTTAGTATACCAAGTTGTTTTGGACCTGAAATCAACAACGACAACATTATATATTTTCTTTTCATGCATAACCAGGGGGAAGATTATAAATACACAATAAAACAGGCCATGTTGTCTTACCACTACTCATAAAGCCATAAGGGTTCATCTCGTCTGTACATAACCTTAATCGTAAATTTCTTGGTTTATCGCCAAAATCCTTAAATATTCTGTTAATGTTTCTCCATTCGGGAGAGTCCCTAGGGTGACGGAGCATTCCATCATCTTTTCTGCCATCTACATGTCATCGTAATAAGTGAGCGTCTTTTGAGTTTACAAATAGACGCTGAAATCTTGGAATAACTGGTAAATACCATAACACTTTTGCTGCTGGTCGTTTTCGAACTTCTATTTCATTATCTCTCGGTTTGTACCGTGAAGCGTTATATTTCGGACACTTATCCAAATCATTGTACTCATTTCGATATAATATGCAATCATTCGGACATGCATAAATTCTCTCCACTTCCATACTCAAGGGACATAATAATTTTTTCGCTCTATATATGGAGTCCGGTATTGAATTATTTTTTGGAAGCATTTCTCCTAGAAGTTATAATAAAGAGGTAAAACTTTTATAACTCCATCCGTTTTTAGCTTTCAAGTTATACAATTTAAAAACTGCAGATATTTTCATAACTTTTGTACAACCGGGAAATAATGGCACATTGGAATCATTACCTAAATTTTTAAAAATTTCAGAAATATCGACAAAATCTGCTGCAATATCATTCATAATTTCATCCAATTGTTGACTTTCTACATTGTCTATATTTTCTACATTTCTCACATTTTCATTCTCCAATACATCCCATTCATCATTGTCTAAATTTAAGCTATCACTTTCAGATTCATCTCGTACAATATTTTCAATATTTCTACTATTTTCGGTATTATCAACAGTTTTAATATTTTCTCCATGCGGTACCCATCGGGTGTATCGATCCATAAATCCACGACGAATTAAATGATCTCTCACTTGTTTGATATTTTCAAATCTCCGTAAATTTTGACAATCTTTACAAGGACAAACAAGTGTATGTGCACCCCTATTTCTCATATCTTCTGAGGCACATTCCAAAAATTCATCAATTCCCCTCAAATATTTAATTGTATTCCTTTTGATTTTATACATCCAAGTATTGTGATCCATCTGTAAAAAAATATCAATCTCACAATTAGGGTTTAGATTTAAGGTATAATTCTGGGCCGGTCAACCACCTTAACTCACTTTTTAAATATTTTATCTCATTAGTGAACATATACAAGCTAACTTGATATTTGAAAAAAAATTCGGCAGCATTTCCCCTATGCTCCCCGAGTACGTCAACGTAAATTTTCATATACGTACGTACACGTAGGAACATTAGGGAAAATACTAACCAAATTTTTTTCAAACACCAAATTATAGCTAGTATATGTTCACTATCCTAAATGAGACAAAGTATTAAAAAAGTAGTCCCAAATCGAGAGACTATTCGGGATTAATCCCGAATGAGTATGGACCTAAATTAATAAAAATCCCGATAGTTTGGTCTTATATGACAATACTATCAATTACATATATATAATTTTATTTATATATAATTATGCAAATTAATGGTTTTTAAGATTAACAAGGATGTACTTAAATAAGAAAATAAGAAAATATACTTAAATTTAAATTATGTACAGAAGAATTACTTTTAAGAGATCTAAAAATATTAGTCGTTACTGTAACTATGATGAATAATGTGGTTGCTGTTGCGGTTGATTAGAAGGAACAGAGATCATCTTCTAATGGTGAATAGTGAAAATGAAGATGAAGGAGCGGCGCTGCGAGAGGATGTGATAAATAACCCTAAATTAGAGCCGGTTTTTTAAATAACTGATTTTGGAAATTAATTTAGAACCGGTTTTAAAGAAACCGGGTGTAATTTGTTTTTGAATTTAGAACCGGTTTTAACAAAACCGATTTTAAAATAAAAATTTTAGAACCGGTTTTGTTAAAACCGTTTATAATTCAATCAAATAGAACCGGTTATTATAAAACCGGTTTTAATAAAAAAAGTTGTAATCGGTTGTTATACAAAACCGGTTCTAATAATTTCAATAAAATTACAAATATGTCACTCTCAATTTTTAGCACCTGTTTTTTAAAAAACCGATTTTAAATAGGCGGTTCTAAATCAAATTTTTCTGGTAGTGATACTTGCACTCGCTACCGCCAAGTTGTGTAGGGTACTAATAATAATTATAAATATAACAATAACAGGTAATACACATAATTATGCATGCATGTACAATGACTTAATTAATTAGTAATTTTATAACGATTTTTAGCTAAAAACCGTTGTAAATGGTGTCCTGCAAAAGAGGTTTTTTGCCGTAGTGAGGTCTTCATTTGTGCATTGACAACTGCCAATTATTTTTTGGTCTAAAATAGTAAGTTTTGGCAATAGAAGAAGATCAATTGGTGTCTACAAAAGAATACATCGGCTGAGTTTTTTTTTTTTTTTGAAGAATATCAGTTGAGTTTGCAATTGTTAAATTACTTTTAGTCCGCTTAGAAATTTCGGTGTCAATTACTTTCCAGTCTCCGCATATGCGGTGGATACAACTCGTCTTTCTCTGCCTGTTGAATAAAAAAGTAAATTTAACTTATTTGGTGTTATTAATAAGTTCGGTAACTGAGTGTGGGAACAGAACACTTAAGCTTGTCGTTAGACATTCTGGATTGGTGATCTAGTTGTCACGTGATTGTGTTTGTGTGAGGAACCAACGTAATGTCTGCCTAGATTCTTGGCATTTTTTGTGGTTATTACGCCCTTATGATTAATTTCTTAACTGAGAAACATGAGTTACAGAGATGTTTGCTAGTGAGGTATCGGGCCATTTGTTTAAAAGCTAAAAGATAAACTACCCTGAGCAAAATTGCCTACGTAGTTACCTAATGAAGTATTTTTATATTTCAGTGACATAGCTATCAATTGTATGATTAATTAGCATATCACTGATGTGCCTAACTACGGTAAAGAAAAGTAAATAAGATGTTGCACATGCAAGTGCTGGCCAGATACTCCAGTTTGCATTTAAGTCTCTCCTGATACTATCCCACTGTGAACTAGATAATACAGAAATATTAATATGAGATTCTTGTAATTTGAGGGTATGGTTCAATGGATTCTTTGTGATTAGAACTGAGAACGCTTTAACCATTACAAATTTTACTAAAAATTACTCGTTATTTCACAATTATAATCTGACAAGCTCTCCTGCATGCACAAATCAAACCGCATCCACAGCTCAAAGGACATCTTGAGCTTTACTTCCTCTCAAGAGCAACAAACATATTAGTCAGCTCTGCCTTGTTTCTACAGTAGTAGTCCTCTAACAAATCACGGTACCTCCTGAACAATTCTTCCATTATCTCTCCTCCGAAATGGCTTTTTATCATCGATTCGAGGACAGCCCGGTTAGTCCTAGCTGTCAGCTCGGCATAACGCCGTGCTTTGTGATGAGGAAACAGGTTGCCACCATTTGATTTCCCATTGGGCGTATTATGGGAGTCGTATTTTTTCTCTTCCTCAAAGTATTGATCTTCTAGCAGTGCATCATAGCTTGCTTCAAACAGAACCATTTTTTTAATAGTGAAGGAGCCTTCATTTGTGATCTCTTGTTCAACCTCATCCATTGAGGGTGCATAGTAAGGTGCATTGAAGGAATCCACCTTTTCTTTCTCAATCAAGCCCTACATAATTAATGATAAGTTTGGATGGTTCTAAAGGTTTATAGGTAGCTTACAAATTTAAGGGGAAAAAAAGGAATTCAATTGTAAGGATAATATATAGAGAATAAGACCTAAGTGGAGAACTTTCCAAAAAAAAAAATTTACTTGACACCGCTACCCAAAAAAATAATAATTAGAAAGACTTCTCATACGTATGAGACTCATTAAATTGACTAATCTAAGGGGGCCGTCCGGATAATACAGTACTACTGGTGGGGCAATCCGAGGGGAAAGGCAAGGGCACCGTATATTTATCCCAATTCCAGACAGTGAACGTTGACAGCTACGGCATTAGCTACTGTTACTGCTAGAAGAAGAAGAAGAAGAAGCTGGTACCATAGACTCTAATTCCATGAGAGCCAAGGCTAGTAGCTCCCACATATAGCTGTCCTCCTCGGCAGAGGGATCCGATCCTCTCCTTGCCATAAATGTTAGCACCATCACTCCTCCCTTCACAATCTCTACACCTCTACATTTTAGAAATAAGGAGAACCCTGCTTGAAATTGATGCTTGTAGGCGTCAAAAACACTCGGATTACTGGTCTTGGATATAGATATCCTTCCTTTGTTCACTACGTTTCCCTTCTGAAGCACTTGAGGGACCTTTAGAAAAAGTTAAAGAGAAGAACGGATGATTAAAATAAAAAACTAATAAAAACACCTCTAATTATTTTTTTTCTTTTAGCTAGGTAATATGTACATTCTTGATCTATCCTCAAAAATCATTTGGCCAAAAATAAAATCCGAACAGATTGTAAATAATATAATTCATACTCATAAGTGCGTCTTTTTTTTCAAACAGATTGTGAAAACATGCATAGCGACAATATATATACCATGAGCCACGAACATTAATGACACACTCCTACTTTTAGTTCATGAAGTTTCAAGCGATAGCCAACATGTACACTACATTGATCTACTAAATTAAAGTATGCAAAATTTTCTACCTCGGAAAGCCAATGAAGACTAGAAGAAGAAGCCACATAGTGCAAGCTCCTAGACAGGAAAAGGCGGCCGTAAAATGAACCAGGTGCACCCAAAATAAAGCAAAGCTTTCCATCAATATCCCCGCCTTGTGACAAATAACATTCCCCTAATGACCTGGTAATGCATTAAATCATTTCAAATTAATTTTGAGCACCCTGGTAACAATATTACAACAAACAACTAACTAATGGAACCGCAGCCACATAAGATCCATAGGTTAAATATTAAACCGTGAATTAAAATATGAATTCATTGGTAATTAAAGTTTGATAATCTTACCAATCGTTAAAAATATTTTTTTCATTTTTAGTTGGATAAATAAAATATAATTTATATCCTATACAGATGTCCTATATAATTTTTCATTTATTATTCAAGTTTCATCATTAGTTAGTGAGATGAAATTCATATTTAATAATATTTGATTGAATATGATATAATAAAAAATCATTAGAATTTAATATGCAATTAACTTACACAAGAATAATAAAATACGTTCAGTTTTTTACTTTTATTTTTTACATTATTTGAAAATAATATTTTAGTAATGCAAAACAAACAGTTTTAATGAATCTTAACTTTTCTACAATGATAGAACTGAAATTTATATTGTAACTGTTATTGGATGGGAAAAATATCAAAATGCAAAGAAGAAGCAATAATTAAACAAAATTATACTTAATATTATAATTAAATTTATATAATCATAAGAATAATTAATAAGGATTCTGATTATTTTATCAGAAAAAATCAGCAAACAAGTATTGTTGGAAGAAAATTTATTGCTCTAATTATTCTCACTAATATACATGACAGTTATTAATTAATATTAGATCTATCTTAAGGAACCCGCATGTGGGCAGCAAATTTCTACCAACAAATGAGTTGAATCAATCATTATTCAATATATATGATGAACTAGATCAATCATTATTCGATAAATATTTACTCTAAATTCAGTATCTAAACTAATAAGTATTTTTTATATTTCGCGTTCTACGATTAATGTTTCGTCCAACTCATTATCTGCTAAATAATAATGATTGATCCAACTCATTTATCAGCAGAAATTTGTTGACCACATATAAGCAGCAGATTCGGTTCCCTATCTTAAACGTCGGCTGAAAATTTCCCTAATTAATTAAGCGGATTATATTTGTAATTAATGAGCTTCCACTACAGAATTTGAATTTAGTAATGATTTTTAAAGTCATTTAACAATGATTATTCAACCGTTATTGAAGAGGGATGTTAGAAAAAGTATAAACAACTGTTGTTAAAGCGCGTTGTTAAAATCATTCTTGGAAGACATTTAACAATGGTTTTTAGCTAATAACCGTTGTTAAAGGATCATTTAGTAATAATTTTTAACTAATAATCATTGTTAAAGGGTTCTTTAGCAACGATTTTAGTTAAAAACCATTGTTAAATAAATTTTTAGCAATAATTTTTAACCAATATTCTTTGCTAAAAAACCCTTTAACAACGGTTATTAGTTAAAACCATTGTTAAAGATAATTTAAAAAAAATAACTATAACGTTCTTTAAATATGAAGTCATATTGATATATGGAGACAACAATGAATAGATAAAATTGATTAGATAAGAACAAATATTATAATATATTATTCATTCATTCAATAATTAATATAACTATTCATCCAATAAAAAATATTTACTCAATAATACATACATTTTGCTCATGTAATAATATGAAAACTATACAATTTCTAAGAAAAAATCCAAAGAAAGAAATGAAAAAAATAAAATTTAAAACTTCAAATACGTTTTTGAGCTTGAAGATGAGATCTTTTGGCCCTGAAAATGATGTTAATCCTATAGATCTCATCGTAAGCTTTCTATAGCCGTATAACATGACTCAATCGAATTTTCTATCAAAAGTTATGGTTATTTGATGTAAAGATGGTCGGATTTCAATTTTTATTTCTATTATCTCTCTTCTTTCTCTCTCTCAGCTCTCTTTTATATCAAAATATAAGAAGAAAGATGTTCAATCAGTGGGATTTTATTTTTTTAATTTTGATTGTTGGATCGTTGGATCGGTATGAACGAATGGTGAGATTGAAACATCTAGCAATCTGTGAGAGCAAAAAAGATGAATTGTTATTGGTTGATTCCTTTGTGTTAGAAAAAAATTCAAGTTTCACCTTTTAACAACGGTTCTTAACTAAGAACCGTTGTTAAAGGAGTCTTTAACAATGATTTTTAATTAAAAACTATTGTTAAATAACCATTTAGTAATGGTTCTTAGTTATGAACCGTTGTTAAAGGTTCATTCCTATTTTTTACCTTCTAACATTCATTTTAACAATATTTTTTTATTAATAACCGTTGCTAAAGATGTTCTTAATTAATATTTCAATAATACCACTAACTCCTTTTAACAATGAATTTCATTTATAATCGTTGATTAATTAAGTATTGTCTAAGTCCCTTTTTGTTTCAGTGTTCATTCCTGACCTGAATATAGAGTTGAAGTCATTCCATGGCAGGTCATTTAGAAAGACTTGGAACTCCGGTGGTGGATGGCCTAGATCGGAGCACATAGCAAGAACCGCTTGGATGGCGTCAGATGCCATCAGTAATGCATTGGGCCCAGTGGAGCAGCCCAAGTCAGCTATAACCATCTTCTCTGACAGATGAGCCCGGTAATAGTCTCTGACTAAGTCCTTTCTCGTTGACTTGGTCAAAGACGCAATAACCTTCTGCTTATAGAAAGATTGCCTGTTAATAACATGAACTCTCAGGAGTCCGGATGCTGTTTGCATGCTTTCATCATCTTATAGACTTGTAGTTAATTAAACCTTGTTATTTCCGGAAGTAATGATATAAGAAAATGCACTTACAGGATCCATGCAGTGATTGAATATTTGTGTATATAATACATAGATTCAAGACCTCCAGATATATAATTTGTAATATATAGTAAGTTATATATCTGACAAAACATGTACTTAATTCCCCTTAAAGAGAGAGAACCGTACTTGCATGGTTGAGTTCTTGGCATAGCTCGTCTCACCTACACCACTGTTCATGCGTAGAACTCTTCCGAGCTGGACTTGCTCTCCACTGCCCATGTTTTCTTCGTCTTTAATCTAAGATAGATGGAGAACTGAAGGTAGCGGCCGGGAGGACGCTGTACCTCCTTAATCCTGCATTTATAATTAACCAAAGATACAAAGATATGTGTGTTTACGAATTATGAGAGAGAGAGAGAGAGAGAACAACAGCTAGGCTCGAGAGAGTTTTTTTTTCCTTTTCCTTTTTTTCTCGATCGGTGGCAAGGTTCAAAAAGACTTTTGACTCATGCCACAACCAAAAAAATGATATTTAGAAACCTCTATTTAGCACTGATAAAATAAAAAAGTGATTTTCAAAGAGAGTTGAATAGAAGTGTGGTAATTTAAGTCAATTATTTTAGAGCCGATTTCTACAAAATAATAGATCCTAATGATAATAATATCATTAGTAGATGAGAGTTAGAGTCGGTTTTCATGATAACTAATTTTGAAACTTTATTTTAGCATCGAATTTTTATAAACCGATTCTAATCAAATTATTTTAGTATCGGTTTTTGTAAAACAGGATCTAAATATTTTAATAACAAAATATAAAATACTATAGAGCCGATTTTATTAGAAATCAGTTCTAATTCAAAAAACTGAATTAAAATCAGTTTTTACTAAAACAAATTATAATTCATTTTAATTAAAATTGGTTTCTAATTCATATTAATTAAAATTATTTTTTATTAAAATTAGTTTCTAATTTATATTAATTAAAATAAGTTTTATTAAAATCGATTCTAATTTATATTAATTAAAGCTAGTTTATACAAAAATCGGTTCTAATTCAATTTTATGAATTAGAGCCGATTTTTAATAAAAATCGATTTTAATTTAATTTTATGAATTAGAACTGATTTTAATATTCTAAAAAATGATGCTAATTCAATGGTTTTAATAAAAACTAATTAAAATAATTAATAAATCATGTTTATATTATAACTGATTTTAATTCATAAAACTTAATTAAAATTGGGTTTACTAAAAACCGATTCTAAATAATGAGTTAGAGTCTATTTTTAATTTATATAGTTCTAAACTTTTATTTTTATTAAAAACTTTAAAGTAAAAAAACTGGCTCTAAAACTTTTAAAAGTGGCTCTAAGAAAATTCTCTGACATAATTACATTAACCAATAGAATTTTAACATTTTGCTCTCACAGATTGGTATATTTTTCAATCTGACTGTTCATTCATCCCTATCTGATGATCTAAAAATTTAAATCTCACGGACTATCACTCTCCATCCTTCTATTTCATATATAAAAGATATCTTGAGAGACAGATAAAGTGAAATAAAAAGAAAGATGAAAGAATGGAAAAATCAAAACCGAAATCCGACCGTCTTAACTTTAAACGGTCATAACTTTTGATATAAAACTCCGATTGAGACGTTCTACACGGCCATGAAAAGTGTACGATGAGATCTATAAGTTTAATAACTATCACTTTTATTGCCATTTTTGGGTCAAAAAATCTCATCTTCAAACTCAAAAATGGATTTGAAGTTCATTTGAAGTTTATTTGAAGTTTTAGTTCAGTTTTTTTTTTCTTTAGAAATTATATAGAAAGAAAATTTCTCATGTTTTTTTAGTACATAAAAAATTTGTAATTATTTTATTCATAAAATATATTTTATTAGTTAATGATGATGATTGAAATTATTTAAAAAAATCTAGAGAATTCAATTAAAAAAAATAAAATTATTAGAAATATTGATTTCTATTGTAAATGAATTTTTGATTTAGCATCAATTTTTAAAGAAAATAGTTTCTAAAAGGTTAGTTATTTGAATTAGAGTCAGTTTTCTTCAAAACTTATTTCTAAATCTTTGAATTCAATTAAAACCGGATTTTACGAAAATAAGTTTTTAATTGGAGATTTAATTTAAAGCCGGTTTTTAATAAAAAAATTTCTAAATTCTAATCTTTAGAGCTGGTTTTTTGACTCATAATCGGCTCTAAATGTTAGAGTTTAGAAATGATTATTCAAATAACCAACTTTAAATGCCCTATGTAGCATCTCTTTTTAGCGCCGTTTTTGAAATATTTAGCACAGCATAGTTTTACAATCGATTCTATAACCGGTGCTAAATTCTTTATATAACGGGTTTTAAAATGTTTTTTTTTTGTGGTAGTGTGCTCTTTGAAATCTGATCAATGTCAATTAAGTCGAGAACTCTTTCTGACGAGTCTTAATTTGCTTATATAATGTTGTCCTATAATAGCTACGCCGAGGGCAAGGCCAGATGGATGCTATTCACATGCGTGGGGTGTATTTCTGCTCTGCACTTTGATGCCGAGAATCATATGTATCATGTATGTTATTTCTCTTACACCAATTTCTTATAAGCTTTCAGAAGAAAGCGTCCAAGGTCCGCATCAAGTCAATAGATCTCGGACCAAGATTTACCAGTTGAAGCTAGCCTGGAAATAAGTAATTAAGTAAAAGTTCGTATGTCACGCGCGCAGTGTAAGGACTTTTATATAGACTAGAAAAAAAACACGTTCGTTGAAATCTTTTACTTTTAAAATTATTTATTTATTTTTAATATAAATAAATAATATATTTTATTTAGATATAATTTATATATAAATCAATTACAAAGACTTTTAATATATAAATAAAAAAATATTTAATAAAATACTATTTTCAAAAGATAATATTTTATTTTTTAAAAAATTAAAATAGTTGATTATTAATTTATCTGATGTATAAATTTTTTTAGACCTTTCATTAATGTATGATAAAAAATAAAAAAATAAAATTATAAGAAAATGATATTGATCAAAATTTAAATCATTAATTTTGTTAGTATATTGATCTACACCGTTTAATTAGAATTTTGATTATTAAGAAAAAACTGAAATTATACACTCCTTATATTCTTTAATTATAATATAGTATATATATATATATATATATATATATAAGTATAGGTATCTTTTTAATAATATTATATGGCTACTCGTTATTAATTATGAGTGGAGCAGATTTAATGTCAGCTAAAGCTTTCTTGGTGCAGGTGATTCCACAACATTAAACCGATCGCGTCCACGTGGAAGTTTCATGGATAATATTTTTTTTTTTTCAAAAATAATCATCCCCGCTAGTTTCTGCAAAATTTTCTTTAATTTCTCTACGGAAGCGTATTTCTTTACTAGAGCCGTAGTACGTAGCATGTTATTGGTTCTCAGAATAATACGTTAATATATCAAAATTTTGTAATTCTATATGGGTCCGTTTGGCAAATCAAGGAATAGCTTTCGAAGAGTGGTAATTTTGGAAGAGTGATAGAATAATATTTTTTTTTTTGGAAGAGTGTTAGAAGAGTGGTATCTTGACTATTCGGAAGAGCGAAAATATCGTTTGACAGTTGTTACTCAGAATAGTTAAAATATGAATAATTATGATACTAATAATGATGATAATAATAATAATAATAATAATAGTAAAATAATAATCATAATAGTAAGATATTAATAATAATAAAGTAATAAAAATAATCATAATAAATAATAATATTATAATAGTAATATAATAATAAAAAATTATAATTACAATCATAATTATAATAATATAATAATAATAAGTAATCATAATATAATAATCATAATCATAATCATGATAATAATAATTATAGTCATAATCATAATAATATAACCATAATCATAATCATAATAATATAATAATAAAAATATAATCATAATCATAAAAATAATTATAAATAATTATAATTATAATAATATAATAATAAATGAATCATAAATATAATCAACATATAATAATATAATACAACATAATAAAATAATAATAAAGTAATAAAAATAATCATAATAAATAATAAATTTATAATAGTAATATAATAAAAATATAAACATAATCATAATAAAATAATATAATGATAAAAAATTATAATTACAATCATAATTATAATAATATAATAATAATAATAAGTAATCATAATTTTAGTAATATGATCATAATATATTAATCATAATCATAATCATGATAATAATAATTATAGTCATAATCATAATAATATAACCATAATCATAATCATAATAATATAATAATAAAAATATAATCATAATCATAAAAATAATTATAAATAATTATAATTATAATAATATAATAATAAATTAATCATCACTATAATCAACATATAATAATATAATACATAATAAATAATCTTGATCATAATAATATAATAATCAAATAATTATATTTATATTCATAATATAATAATATAATATTAAAATTATATTTAAAATAATAATAAATAATATAATAATACTAATGGTAACGATAATATAATAACAATAATGATAATAATAATTTAATAATAATAATATAATGATAATAATAATAATAAATAATAATCATAATATTAATATAATAATAAATTATAATTATAAATATAATATAATAATATAATAATACTAAATCTTAATCATAATCATAATATAATAATATAATACATCATAATCAAATAATAATCGCTATTCCGATGAGAGCTAATCCGGTATTCCACCTATAAGTTGGTATACCGGATTAGCATTATTCCGCACTCTTCTACTTAGTCTAAAATTCGTTTGGCAAATTAATTCATCGGAATAACTATTCTATTCTAACTTTTTGTTATTCCATTGATTGCCAAACACTCCCAGTATGAATGGATCTAGTAAATTTTGTATCCTCGGAATCTGTAAATTCAATTTATACGAATGATCCGTATATATATCGTACAGATAATTTATTAGATATGTGTACGAATCTTTAAAAAGTCCAATTAATTTACTTTTGGATTACATTTGTATCTTGAATTATCTAAATTGAAAACCACTGTAAATCCGGTAAAATGATTATTTTGAAGTTTCTAATAGCAATAGCAAAATATATAATATTATTATAATATATTTTATAATTATAATTATCTATACTACATTATAAAGAGCGTATGTACTAAATTTGTCCATTGATATTCAGTTTTTCAGTCTTTTCTTAATGATCAAAATATCCCTAATGGAATGGTGCTAATCAATAGTTGTAAAAACTAACGCTTTAGATTTAAGTCAATGTCATTTTTCTCTCTATTTTGTTTTCTTTTTTTTAACAATGCAATAATAGGAGGTAAAAAAAATAGTTATCCATAAAATAAATAAATAATAAACTATTTTAAATTTTTAAAAATTATCTACTATATAACTTTATTTAAAAATAAAAATTATTATGTTTTTTAAATCATATTTAAATAACTAAAAAACTGCTTATTGTGCAGAACTCTTTTAATTTGTGCTAAATCAATTATAAAGATTCTTAAATTTATAAAAAAACTAATTTTTATTTACTAAAATATGATTTATAAAATATAATATTTTTAAAATAAAATTAGATAGTAGATAGTTTCTTTTTTTAACTTAAAAATAGTTTATTATTAATTTATTTGATGGATGAATTCTTTTTTTAGAACTCTCATCAATGCATGCTAAAAATAGAAAATAAAATGGAGAGAAAAAATAACATTGACCAAAATATAAATTGTTGGTTTTAAAAATATTGATCTACACCATTCGATTAGAGGTGTTTTGGTTATTGAGAACATACGCTCTTTATTATATAGTATAGATGAATTAATTTTAAGTCTTTGTAATTAATGTAGATATAAATTATAACTAAGTAAAATATATCATTTATTTATAATAAAATTAGTACTGGATACAAATACTTTTAAGAGTGTCCGCACAACGGGTGAGTTCTGTACTAGTCATTATAATAGTTCAAATAGTCTTAATGATAATGGTTAAGATTGATTTTAAAAATGTATCATGCAAGTAAAATAAATTAAAATTGTGATATTAAAGAAAATAATAATGAAATTATATGAAATTTGAATCACCGTCAATCTATAAGTATAATAATATTTCCATTAGATTTTTTTTAACATTTTTTTTCATATTGTTACACTTAACATCTTCTTTGATTTGTCGATTTGCAAAACAATCTTGAATTTTACAATTTGTCTTGTTTGAGTTTTGTGCAGGGATTAACATACAAATGAACTAGTGCACAAGAACCAAGACTAGTACTAGAATATAAGAGCTTAATCAATACTGCATTAGGCTTAGGTTTAGTTAGACTCAAACTGGGTTGAATTGGTCAAGATATCCGTTAACTTCACCAAAATCTTTATGTTAAGTAAAAAAAACTTTGTTTAAATTATTTTTAAAAACAACCCTGAAATAGGCTATTTTCTTATGTTAAATAGAGCTGTTTTTAAAAATAATTTAAAAAATAGTTAGAAAGCTCAAAAAATCATGAATTTTAATATCCTATAAGATTTTGATATGAAGAAATTATTGAGCAACTTAAATTGACCATTTGAGATCTCGGCATATGAAATCTTAATCTGAGCCCATCCATGCTCTTAACTCAAAAACATATCTAATCATATCCAAATTTTTATTTTTCTCTCACAATAAATTTTTTACATAAAAATCTTATAGAATAATAAAATTTATTATTTTTGAGTTATATAAGTATCTATTTCATTTTTTTAAGATGAACCTCAAATAATAATAAAACAATCAAATTTTGCATATGAAAATAAGTCCTTTTAAAAAAAATCTAAAATAAGCTCTTAAGAAATTCTAAAATTAGAAAAATTTATATCTCAAAAGATTTTGATATAAAGAATTTATTGAGATATATAAATTAAAATTCGGAGATATTTAAATATGTTTTTGAGTTAGAAGCACAAAGAGGCTCTGTGCTCTTAGGAGTATATATATACATATATATATAGAGAGAGAGAGAGACAAAGAGTAAAGCTAGCATGCTCCTAGGAGAATAGAGTCCCTCCGTGATTCTAACTTAAAAGTGCATCAAATGATCCCTAAATTTTTATTAATTACTCTCATTAATTTTTCATATGAAATTCTTATGGGATACAAAAAAATTTCACTCTTTTTTATTTTTAAAAATCAGCTCTAAAAATAATAATAATAATATTTAATATTCTTTTAAAAATTAAAAATAGTGACCTAGAAGACTCGAAATATTCCCATTTTTTCTACCCATAAGATTTCAATATGAAAAATTGAATAAGAGTGTTGAATCAAAATTTAGAGATGATTTGATATATACTTTTTGAGATAGGATCACGGAGGGGCTCCATGCTCCTAAAAATGTGTTAGTTTTACTCTCTTTCTCTCTCTCTAAATATATATAGAGAGATAGAGAGAATTGAGCTATAATACTATACATATATAGTGCGGATCACTTCCGTACTATAGATCGTATCTTCATTCTTAAAGTCTAAATGGCTGATTCAAATCGCTCAAAATAATTAATATATGAAAATGTAGTTGAGAACTAAATTTTATATTTTTTAGAAAGTTAAAAAATCATTATTTTAAATAAGAATACGTTGAATGGTTGGATCGGTATTTTGAATTTGGGAATGAGAGATATGGTACAAAGTATAAAAATATTTTGTATTTTGCGACTAACTGTATCATAACTTATATATAGTCTATGGTGTCACGCGTAACATGGATGACCCGTGTACTATTTATTTTTTAATTCAAATGGTTGATCTGACCGCTCAAAATGAATTCATATTAAAATTTAGTTGTAAATCAAAATTTATATATTTTAAAAAATATATAGATAGAAAATGACTCTTTTAAATGGCTCATGATAATTAAATTATATATTTTTCTAATTATCTAAAAATAATAAATTAATTATAAAAATATAAAATTTAATCTACAACTAGTTGTAGATTTTTATATGAGAATCTAATTGTAGGTCAAATTTCAAAAAAATTGTGGTACTAAAAATTATCTTGATATCCGGACTCATATAGTAAATTTTCAAAAAAAAAATCAGAATTAGAAAATTGGGTCAGCTCTCTATCCGAATAATCTTTGGAAAAATTGAAATGGGCAAAAAAAAATGGTCCAATTTAAAAATTCGGACACACCTTTGGTCAAAAAAAATCACTTTAGCCATCGAAAAAAAATGTAAAATCACGCTGCGAAAATTTTCTTATTTTTAGAAAAAAAAAAAAAAAGCTGTCACGTTGATGTTGTATGTCCGTTTTGTCAAATGTTTCAGCTAAGTACATGCCAAAAATCAGGTAATTGGCGTCCCATAACGGGTCACATAACGGGGAGTAAAAATCAGGTAATTGTGGCACGATATCACATGGCGGTCCATTAATTGACAGGTGGTCCCCACGAGTTAGCAGCGCGTAATTGGTGTCCCATAGTACACCCCTCGGGCCTCGGCCCTCGCTATTCACGCCCCTGTAGGCTGTAGTACTTCACGTGTATCTGGATGGAACCTCAGACATATGTTAGTGAGATATAAATGTATTTGTCCGAATTAAACATCTAATAATTCAGATTGAAAGACTGATCAGTGATCACTGTACAGTGTGCAAAAAAAAAGTATAAGAGTTCACTAAAAGGTAAAAGGTAAAATGGAGGGATACTTTGACAATGTATTATTTTTATAATCTTGACAATAAATTTTTAAATAAATATCAAAAAAATCATAAAAATAGAACAATATTAGTAAATCCATTTTTAGTTATATATATTGATAGTATTTTATTTTTTATGTAATTTTATTATCATTTGATAATCCATCAAAAATCATTAAATTGAAACCATAGCAAATTATAAAAAAAAATTAATGATTTTTCATGGACTATCAAATAATAATGAAATTACATGAAATTTGAAATGCTATCAATCTATAAGTAAATAACATGTATATAAATTTTTTTTATTTTTAAGAGTTTTTATACTTATTTAAAAGTTCATTTTCAAGATGTCAAAATAACTCACTGTATTCAAGGTAGTATTGCAAATAGATAGTAAAATATTTGATTTTATTTGTGATTTGATCTAAAAAATAATAAAAAATATTTGATCCATATCTGTATCGTATCCAAAAATATTTAATGGATAAGGATACAATTTAGCTATTATGTATCTGTATCCATCCGTTTAGCTATTATCCGTCAATATTCGACATTATCTAAAGATATCAGATCTGATTTTATCCAAATACATATCTGAAAAAATCACATTATATATTTTTTATATGCATTATAAATGAAACTAATTTTATATATAATTTATTTTAATATATATTTTTTTATAATTCATTGATACATTTAAAGTACTAATATAATGATAATTAGTATTTAACTTCTATAATTAATATTTAATTTTTATAATTAATAATTCTATCAAAAAATAGTATGTAATTATTTTGCAACAATATATATAATATATTTATATCCATATTTGTATATGTATTCGTCCGATATCCAATCTGTATTCAATATCCATTGAATATCCAATCTGTATTTGAATCTGTATCCAAAATATTTTAACGAATATAGATATGATAATACCATTATACGGATGTATAATGATCCGCTTGCAATCCTAACTCAAGGGATCCGTCCCAAAAGGCAAAAGATTTATATGAATAGAGGACAACAATAAATCTAAGCATCTGGGATCTAGACATCTAGTTATATTTTTATGAATGATTAATCTGAATATTGTACTAAATATGTTTAACTTTAACATGTGTCAACCTCCTTCAAAATTTGTTGTGATTAAATTAAAAAAAAAAATAATATCCTGATTCCTGACCTCTCTCTATGGTTTCAGGTTCAATCCAACAAGCTAGAAAAAGATGTAAATGATTCGAAAGTATTAGAAAAATAAAACATAACTATTTTATCATATTAAATAAGCAGCCCAGAACAAAACTTTAAGCAAGAATGCAAGATGGAAGTAGAAATGAAGTATTATGGATACTCAATTTTTTTTTTGGATCAAATAATAGAGATCTAGTCTTCAAATTTCATTAATATGCAACTGTTACGTTGATCACTAAAAGTGATCTTTGAGATTACAGATTATAGAGAAAACAAAATAAAATTAAAAATAACTAAAAAAAATAACTTCCTATTCTCTCATTCTTAACTTTTTATTTACTTCAATCATTCCTTGTACTCTATATAATTATTATTGTAAATAATTCTCAAAAATATATAAAATTATATTTATCAATTTATAAAATAATTACATTAGTATTTATAATTTTTTAGATTTTGTGAAATGCATGAAATATGTTTAAGCGAAAAAAAATATATGCATGAAGATCTCAAGATATAGTTTAGTTAGATTAGAATTTTAATACGTAAAGGTAATCAAAATAGTTTTGATATTAAACTGGTCAAATAGAGGTTTTATACCCTAACCGTTGCAATAGACTCTCCTAACCGTTATAACGGATTAATTCATTAATGTACAAAATTTATCAAAACTGCTCCAAAATCTTTTCATACTCTAACTATTGTAATGGATCTGATACCCGTTATAACAGATGTCTTCGAGACAAATTTAGCCTCTAACTATTATAATGGTTCTCAATATCCATTATAACGGAATAAATTATTTATGTACAAAACTTGGCCAAAAATTTTCAGAATGGACTTCTCACATATCCATTGTAACAGATCTTACATTCATTACAATGATTAATCCCGCTAGGGTTACTATAGCCTAACTGTTGCAATCGGTTAGCTAATCGTTGTAATGGATACTGCCAATTTTTTGTATCTCTATATATACACTTTCTTTCTTCTCAGACCGTGATGAATTTTAATAACCAAACCCTAACCGTCAAGTTATCTGAGTGCAAACCTCCATTATCTATTGTCTAAATCTCAAGGCTATTTTGAATACCTCCTTTAGAGTATTAGTGAAGTTAATTCTTAATTATTCTTGTTAGTGAGATCCTTTCATTATCACGCCCCATTTATTTCATTTAGTCGACGGCTATCTGATTAGTCAGTGTAAAGGACTGTGGTTCATAATTGTAAGACATTTATTGTAGTGACTCAGTGCAATAGACTATTGATGATTGCGGGTCCTGAAGATGTAGACTTGTTATAGCCGAATTTCATTACATTTTGTGTTCTTTCTCTTATCTCTTTACTTTACTTTACTTTATTTTTTATTTCTCTATGGTGTGTGGATTTAGTACTAGACCCCTTAGAAAAAATATGGTGATAACAGAGTGGGTTGTATTAAATTCATCAAATGACATCATTGAGATTTGTAAAAAAATCCCTAATATTTGGCTTAACTACAAATAGCTTTATTTACTAGAACAAAATGTATGATAAATTACCACAATATTCTTAATATTTAAAAATTATAGAACACCAAATAATTAACTGCTAAGTCCAAAATAGATAAAAAAATAATAATAATGCAGTTAATATTATCCTTAATTTTGTTAGTAAATCAAAAAAAATATTTGACAATATGACTAGTGCTTGTGATATGTGGGATTTACTAATCAGTGTATATGAAGAGAATAAGTAGGTTAATACTAGATAGAGAAATTATGTTCAGAATTAAATGATGAACAAGAACTTAGTCAAATTCTCATGGCGAAATGTCGAGAAAGATAACTGTCAAATAGATGTAGATGGGAGCATAGCTAGCATATCAACTTCTCAATGTTGTAACTGTGAGGTTTTAGTGAGGTTTTTTGGTATCATCTTTTAAAAAATGCATGGATTATTGATAGTGAATGCTCGCATCACATGACCGGTGATATATCAAATTTCAAAATGTTAGATTCATATGATGGTGGGATGGTCACTTTTGATAGTGATTAAAGAAAAATTTAGAATAATAGACTTAGATATTGTTGACAATCAAAACATTATCATTTCAAATATATATTTTATTGATTATCACAAGTATAACCTACTAAGTGCAAGTAGACTATGTGATATGAGTTATTATGTCAAATTTGATGCAAAAATTTATTATTTAATAAGGTATCTAGATGATGACTTAGTATACACGGACGAACGAAAGAAAAAAGTATATTATCTAAGTTTTGATCATTTTAAACATTATGAGCTATATCTCAATGCTACAACGTCTAATTCATGATTGTGGCAAATAAGGCTAGCCTACATATCCACCGATTCAATTACAAAATTAGTTCAATTAGAGTTAGTTCTTGGACTACCAAGTCATAAATTATAAATTAATGATTTATGTGATGCATGTGCACAAGGAAAATAATCAAAAGGAATCCGACATGCTCAAGTCCGTCCCTAGATGTAATGTATCCAAGAAATCCGACCTGCTCAAGTCAAAACTCACACTTTGAGATCTTGGCATAAAGTTTGTGCTCTCACAATCGCTATAGAGTCAGTCTCAAATGGTGTGTGTGCTCGTCCCGACTATGTGAATAGACGAGTATGTCATCAGTAAAGACCACTAGGAACTGATCCAAGTAATCTGAGAACACCCTATGCATGACACTCATAAAATATATTGGGGCGTTCGTCAAATCAAAGGACATGACTAGAAGCTCATAGTGTCACACCCTAAAATAATTAAAATGAATTAGGGGTGATTAATCTCACCATGTACGCATGACAAGACATGCGTACAGAAGGCTTAATAAATAAAGTACAATAAATATAGAATAAATAAAATAATAATAATAATAATAATAATAATAAATATATGACAGATACATTCTAGAATAACAGTAAAATACAACTTCCGACATCGACGGGGCTGACTCCATCAAAATAGACAGCAAAATCTCTCAAATAAACACCCAAAAGAAGAAATAAAAACCCGATAACCTGAAGAGTCCTAATCAAAACTATCCAGCTCATATGTTGATGCAGCTGAAGCACCTCTGTCATCACGTAGGATTACTCCTAACACTCTTTCTAAGAAAATCTCGTACCTGAAAACTTAGATCCCACAATCACCGTGAAAATGTGAGTAATTTTAAATTACTCAATACAGATTTAGATCCAACCTTAAGATTTTATATTTTTCCTGGACTGGACCCAAATACCAACATTGGTGTTTTAAATACAGTTTATAATTAATTATTTATTTATATAAATATATATATTTGTGCAACTTTTAAATATACTCGTACAACCTTCTTAAACTTTGTTAATATACGATGACATGGAATGACAAGGAAACCCAAAATAAAAAATTTGTGAAAATAATAATATAAATACATATAATACGAGAAAGAAACACCGTAATAAAACCCGATTTGCAAACTATTAGACCCATCCGCAAGCGGGCGTCACCAGTGTCCTAACATACAAACTTGAAACTTACCTAAGCAGGCGCCACCAGCAACCCAACTTATGAATTTAGGATTTTTATTTATGCGAGCATCAATACTCAACATAAACGAGAAAATTCGGCCTCACAATACTTTGGTAATCTGAATCTGATAGTCTACCTAACAATATAAAAACAAATGGATTAATCATACGGCCTCAGTTGCCATATCGATGTAAGGAGATAATTATCCGTAAAATAAGAAAATGATATAATAACAAAATGAGAGACTTTATATACCAATCAGGGACCAAAGTAGAGCTCTTGACTTTCTCTGTATCAACCAGAGATCAAAGGAGAAAACTCTTCGGATATATTGAGATCTCTAATAAGCCGGCTAAATAATGATATAATAAAGTGGAATAGAATTCATAACTCAATATGGCCCACACACACTAAATACTAAAGGTCATATCCTAATCACTCAATTAAATTTGGGAAAAAATACATAAATAATAATAATAATAATAATAATAATAATAATAATAATAATAATAATAATAATAATATTGATCAAATAGAAAACTCTCATGGCACTGCGATCTTATCAAGTGATGAGATTCGTGAATGACCGACTGGCGGAGGTACTCAGATATACATAGACCAAGGGGTCCCATGGGTGAATCTGATACCATACGTAATATGTTGGTCTGATTATACAAGACAACCTCGGATTGAGATCACTCGGCCTTCTCTACACTCCCATATAAATTATGCATGCTTAACTACTTATTTTATTTAATTATTTAATAATTATAATAGTAATATTTTAATCCTAATAATTATAATCTATAATTTATTTATATCTTATATAAAATGACATGAGATGACATACGAATGCGAGTATGCCCTAAAAAAACTGATCAAAATATCATATGCTTATGAACGTTCAAATTCATATCTCTAAATTATTATTTGGACTAAAAATACCATAATTTAATTTATTTTGAAAAACATATTTGTTTTGGTTTGAGTTCCTAATTTTCAAGAAAAATATTAGATCCCAGAAATTTCTACCTAAGAGCACTGGTGAGGATCATGGAACTGCTATACTCCGGAGGCAGGTCGCCCGTGTCGCGTCGGCGCTTACATAAGTGGGGTCGGGATCGGCCTTGAACTCCGCGAATGGATTCAAGTCAGATATATCACCTATTATTAATTTAATTAAATTTTTATTAGTTTAACATGAATTATTTCATAATTTGTATTTGATTTTACAAGCAGTCTCGATTAACATTCGTTCGGGTTTAGCGTTTTTTTTCATAAAAAATTTTATTGCGTCTCTCCTATATTTATAAGGTGTCGAAATTTTTTTTACCTTATTTTATTTATTTTTGTTGAGTTTATCATTTTATCACTTTTATAATGTGTTGTTTGATTTCTATAAATTCTTCTATATTTTGATCCGTTAATTATTTATTATTTTTCACTGTATTTTTGAGTCGGGAAATCAAAAGTTTTATCGTTCGATTAAACGATCAATTCAATACATTAATAACAACACGAGATTCATTCAAACACATATTGCAAGAATGGAACAATGAAATAGTTTTATTTATTCCAATCCTAATTACAATTACATTTACAATAACAATTAAAGAAGTAAATCGCCATTACAATGAAGTACTTAAATTATAATTATCCTAAATAGAGATTTGTTTATATTATTTAATTATTAAAATATAGAAATTAATTAATATATATTTTATAATATTAATTATTGCTATTTTTATTATTAAAAATAGAGAAATTAATTAATATATATTTATATATATTAATTACATTCTAATTATTATTTTTAATAAATATTAATTATTTCTATTTATTTTCTAATTACATTTTATTTTATTTATTACTATTATTTTATTAATTAAAAACTATGTTATATGAAAATAGAAATAAAATAAAATAGAAATGAAAAATGAAAGAAACTCAATTAAACTCAAATTTGAATTAAACATTTTTATTTTATTAAACTGTATTGGTATTTAATATATGGGATCATAGACTACCCCGATACCATTGTATTTGTTCAGTATTTTATTTTGAGGCAGATAATATAATCATTTTCCGTTATTTAAGTTTACATATTAGTCCATGAATACCGCCAAACCTTCGGAACAGCTTTCAATTAATTAGTCATATTTTTAAATTAATCATTTTTATTATCTTGAAACTTTTAATTATTGGGCCTTACTTTGTTTTACTAATCCTAATTAGTTTAAAGTTAATTAAAGTAGATTTGCTAGCCCGATAAGTTTTTTTTTTAAATTTTGATTTAAATTATGGGCTAATTTTCATGATTTCTCACTTAGCCGAAATACCAACTTGGTCCATATTAATTTATTTAGTTCATTAAACCCACCAAACAACCAGCCTACTATAATTTCAATATCAATTCGACACAGCCAGAGATAAGTAACAAAAGAGTTAGAAAATAGAAATTAGCAAAATCAGCACAAGCAAAAGGCAGTATAGACACACATTTCAGGGGGTTCTAAACCAGCACAAAGGGACCTAACAACCAAAAACCAGTATACCAGCAACAAGAACAGCACAATATAACCTAATAAATCAGGAACTAAACCAGCAACACATAAAGCATCTCAAAAGGACAACACTAGCATGAGACTAGCAAATTCATAACAGAATAACATGCAACACGAGACAGTACCAGCTTCAGGAAAGAACCCATGAAAACAATCATAACCCACAATTGAACCAGAAATCAGCATAAACCAGTACCAGAGTTGTACCAGCAACTGGTACCATAAACCAAAACCAACCAGCAAGAGTCACTTCCAACAGAGCAGCACATTCTAAGGTCAGTATAGGTAAGAGATCAGAGGGCATAAGAACCAACCAGATACTAGCAAAACACAATACTAGCACAGACAAGTAAGACCAGGGAGACTAGAGGGTAACTGGTATTAGCAACACCAGCAACAGATAAGAGGGACAGACCATAGCACTTGTACCAGCAAAACCAAACTATGCAACAGCATACCAGTAAGTCAAACTAACCCAGAGAATAAATAAAACCAGCAAAATAACCAGAGTACAACCAACAAGGGCAACAACCAGGCAGCAAAATAAAAATCTCCCCACCCAATTAACCAGCCACTGGAGTTCATCCCATATAACAAACCAACAAGGCAGTAGAGGGGGGCGGCCTCACTTCACTAGCACCAATTGGTACCAGTGTACCAAGGCACATCACAGATCAAGTAAACCAGTAAAAGAGAAACCAGACCTAAAAACCTAGAGTTTACTAGTAACAACAAGCAAATAAGACAACATAGGGAAACAAGCACGAAAGTGTAAAGCTAGGCATAATAGCAAACCCAAGTCAACAAGCCAAAACCATAATATGCACAATCATCAACAAGCAACACACAATCATAAGAGTTAATCTGATTTAGGGTTTACCAGTTAGAGAGAGAAACCAAGTCAGCAAGCAAGGAAGGCACAAAGGGGTAGAGCCATGCCCTAGAAAGCATGGCCACCACCCTCCTCCTCTCCTTATATCCTTTTGCAAACCAAGTGGGTAGTTTTTGTTCTTATCAGTTTATAGATCTATTCTCAACGCATGAGAGCCAAAGAGAGAGGGGAGGAGGCTGTTGCTCGGCTTTTATAAAGGGTGAGCAAGGTGAGAGCTTAGGACAAGGTCAAGGGGTCGGTAAAAAGTGACAGGGGAGATGAGGGTGATGATGTGAGGAGGTGAGGTAGCGAAGTTGTCCTCATAGAGAGCAGGTGAGGTAAAGTGATCGGGGTAGTCTCTCTCGTAAGAGAGATATAGAGAGGGAGAGAGCCTCGCGGGCAAGGTCAAAAGAAAAGAAGAGAAGGGGTCTCATTGCAAGAGAGACAGGGAGAGCAGAGAGACAGAAAGGAATTAAATGGGACGAGACAAAGAGAGAGAGGAGGACAAAACTTATCGTCGGGATAGAGAGAGAGAGATTTAATGAAGAGTGAGAGAGAGATTTAATGAAGAGTGAAAGGGACAGATTTGAGAGGGAGAGAGAGAGTGAAAGAGATCAGATTGGTTGAAATTATGAAATCCTTGGTATGGCATCTAAAATAATATGATGTTAATTTATGATATCTTAATTTTAGAAGTTTGATTATAAATTTTATTTTTAATTATTATTGGTTTTAATCATTGAATTTTTGGTTTAATTAGCCTAGATTAATTTTTGTATTATTCAAAGATATTTTAAAATCATATTTGATTGTTATCCATTTAATAAACTTATTTGATTATTGATTGAATTTTCATCTACTTAATTGTTTAAGTCTTTATTAATTAGTAAATTTATTATTATCTATAATTTGCTCTATTTATTTATATATTTCTTTAATTGTTAATTTATGTTGTTTGTCAATTTGTGTCAAATTATTTTAGTTATTATCTTAATTATTATTATTGCTTAATTAAATTTCATGGTTTAACACATAGTGACCATATCGCGTATGAAATGCGATTTTTAGGACGTTGCTGGCCCTAATGGTCAACTGAAGGTATCCAGATCGTAGATCGATCTTAAAATACACCTGTGAACTCTGTAGCTGATCGAATAGGTCACTGATGTGAGATAACGGATACCTCGAATAAGTCATTGAGGCACAGTGACCTTGTTCAGTTCCATATAGTCTATACACAGACGTAGGGTGTCGTCCTTCTTGCGTACAAAGAGAACAAGAACACCCCAAGGGGACATGCTCGTGCATATGAATCTCTTTTCCATAAGCTCCTCTAATTGGTTCTTCAGCTCCCACAACTCAGCAGGGGCCATGCGGTAAAGTGCGCGTGCAACTGACATTATGTCAGACTGAAGCTTGATGTAGAACTCTGTGTCTCATGGTGGAGGTAGGCCGAGTAGTTCGTCCGGAAACACGTCAGGGTACTCACTCACTACAGGGACAGTCGATATATCCACCTTCTTAGTTTTCGTCGCTACTACAGATGCAAAATAATACTCGCATCCCGTCGATATGAGATGTTTTGCCCAGAGGCGGATATAATAGGCACTCTTGTACCTGACATCTTCCCTCGAAAGTAAAAGGGCTCCGATGTGTCGTCACTGAATCTCATACTACGTCACTCACAGTCAACTACTGCGCGATGGGTAGTCAACCAGTCGATTCCGAGTAGAACATCAAAATCTCACATATCAAGGATGGTAAGGTCTATCACTAGGTCCTTACCCGCAATCCTAATCATACATCTCCTACAAACCCAATCGACGATAATAGTCCTCCCGAGTGGAGTCTGTACCTCGATGGCTCGCGTCCTAACCTTGGTGGGCCAACCTCGTGATGTGACGTATACGGAAGAGACAAAGAAATGGCTAGCCCCTATATCTATAAGTACAAAAGCATGATTGTCAGAAATATATACTATACATATAATGAGCTCGACATCAACGAGGTCCTCGTAGTAGGGTTGCTCCACATCTACCTCTAGCGCGGCCTCATCAGCTATCATCGCGTGTACTTGACCTACAGGGCAAGCCCCCTATCCTCATCCTTTGCCTTAGGGCGGGACAGGTGCTCCACATCCTCCTACCAATCGAGAAGCTATCGGTATGGCTCCCGAGGTCAGTGGAGAAACTCAGGTGGGGCACTCGGGTACCCAATGTCTTGGCTACTAGCATAGATGGCAGACTCCTATTTGAAGTCTCGCCGAGGCCTTCTGAGGTTTCGGTTAATACGACTAAAGTCTCAGCTGGTATGACTGAGGTCTCGGCGGGTACGGTTCGGGCTTACGAGCTGGTACGGGAGTATGAGGTCTAGGTGGTGTGAATGAGGTAGAAGCCTCGTCCATGTGGGGCCGGACATTACCAATTGCAACCCGTATTCCAATAAGGCTCTCCTGATACTCGAACTTATCCATTAGGTACTCTATAGATATATTAGGGTAAATATCGAGTACACTAGTAAGAGTTGGGTGAAGTCCTCGAATGAATTAGGCTCGACGTCCCGCTAGATCGGTGACTAGCTTGGGTGCGTAACGAGAGAGTCTAATAAATAACACTCCATACTGTCAAGCTATCCGAGAACCCTGTGTCAGTGTCTTGAACCTATATCGAAGAATACACTCCCCATGAAGCGAGGCCTTAATATGTTGGAGAATACACTCCCACGACATGGCTCGAACTCCATCCTCGTGTTCAGGCTCTTGGGAGGACCACCAGTGGCGGGCATCACAATCCAATAAGGTAGCCACTAACTCGGCCATATAGGCTTCGGGAGTGTGAGACAGGCGAAAAATATCCTGGACTGCTGTAAGCCACTCATTGACATCATCGTAGCTACCACAACCATCATACCGGGGTGCATGATGGCGCTAAAACTCCCACAAAGCAGACACAAATGGTTCCTAAGTCGTCGGTCCTAACGTGCATGCATGAGCGGTAAATTGAGCCAACCCAACGAAGAAGGCCTGCATAAGCTGGGTCGGGTTAATCCCGGGTGCAAAGACAATAGGTTGCGATGGAGTCGTGATCTGTGGCGGATCTACAGATGATGGGCTAATGGGGTCGACTCTGTGTGGCTGAACTCCAAAGGGTAAGATGGGCAGAGACGGAGGGGATAGGGTCTTGCGCTCGCCGGCTGAGCATATGCGGTGGGTGGTACTGGTCGTATCCTTGACATTGACCACATGGCTCTTACTTGTCCAGTGACGAGAAGGTTGTGGGTCAGATGGGGGTAATCCTAATCGGACCTATGTATGGGTACAAGTGGGTCATGTCCCTTGTAAAGTAGCGGGTCATAACTGTAAGGTCGGTGAGTTTGTGAAAAGCAAAGAAAAAATACAACCTCGGTAAGTAAATCCTTCTCTCATTTTTATTTCATTTTATTCTGAGTACTAGTTATAATTTAGTCTACTAATTTAAATTTGCTCTCGAGTAGTGTGATCCATAAATGGCAGCAAAGTCACGCGTACATCAACGTGCAACATCTGCCCATTTTTTTCTAGACCTATCTCTCACAGACCTATGTCAAATATATATTATTATTATTTTATTTATCTATTCATATTCTCGGGATCTCCTAAATGTTACCCTAGCACGGTTTATATAAGACCGAAATATATTAGCTAGGCTCGATACCACCAAAGGATGTCACATCCTAAAATAATTAAAATGAAGAGAAGGGATCGGTTGACAATGGGTTATTTTGACAACCTTGACAATGGTCCTCTAAATAAATACAAAAAACTTAAAAATGGTAAAAAGTTTATAGATATGTTTTTTTACTTTTAGATTGATGGTCATTCAAATTTCATGCAATTTCATTATCATTTGATAGTCCATCAAAGACCATCATTTTTTGTGCAATTTGCAACGATTCTAATTTAACGGTCTTTGATGGAGTATCAAACGATAATAAAATTCCATTTAATTTGAATGATCATCAATCTAAAGGTAGAAAACACATCTATAAATATTTTTTTCATTTTTAAGATTTTTTTATATTTATTTAGAGGTTCATTGTCAAGGTTATCAAAATAACCCATTGTCAATGGATCCCCTCTCTAAAATGAATTAGGGGTGACTAATTCAGTCATGTACGCACGATAAGACATGCATACGAAAGTATCAATAAATAAAATATAATAATCACAAAATAAATAAAATAATAATAATCATACAAAATAATAACATTCCAGAATAATCAGTATAGTATAACGCTTGACATCGGTAGGGGCTGACTCCATCGGAATAAACAAAAACAAATAAATATCTAAATGAAAGAAAAAAATCTAATAACCCTGAGGAGTCCTAAACAAAATTGCTTGACTACGCATCTTGATGCGCGAAATAAAGTACGTCAATCATCACGCGGATCGCTTCTAGCACTCTCTTTATGAAAATCCCGTACTTAAAAATTTAGATCTCACAACCATCGTGGAAACATGAGTAATTTCAAATTACTCAATACAGATTTAGATCCAGCCTTAAGATCTATTTTTTTCCTATACTGGACCCAAATACCCACACTGATGTTTTAAATGTAACTTTATAATTATTTATATATATATATATATATATATATATAATACGAGAAGGAAGCACCCATAATAAAACTCTGTTTGTAAGCAACCAGATCCATACTTAAGCAGACGCCGCCAGTGTCCCAACTTACAAACTTAGGATTTTTATTTATGCGAGTGCCAATACTCAACATAAACGAGTAAAATTCGGCCTCCCGGGGCGATATCACCCTAGGAGAGTAAACGGCTGAAAGCGCGTATTCTGGTAAACTGAATCTGTTAGTCTACCTCACATTAATAAAACAAATGGAGCAATGTACGGCCTTAGTTGCCATATAGAAGTAAGGAGATAATTATCTATAAAAGAGAAAGGGATATATAATCAAAATGATAGACTATCTGTACCAATCAAGGGTCAAATGATAGCTCCTGACATTTTCTGTATCAACCAGGGGGTCAAAAGATAAAATATTTCGGACATATTGAGATCTCTAATAGGTCAACTAAATAATAATATAATAAAGTAGAATAGAATCCATAATTTAATATGGCCCGCACACACTAAATACTGAAGGCCGGGTCCTAATCACTTGATTCAATTTGGAATAAATAATATATAATAAATAATAATATTGGTCAATATAAAATAAAATAACTCTTGTGGCACTACCGAACTCATCAAGTGATGAGACCTAACGAAGGACCGACAGGTTGAGGTACTCAGATATATACAGAGCAAGGGATCCCACGGGAGAAATTGGCATCGTACGTAACCCGTTGGTCTGATTATACAAGATGACATCAGACTGAGACCACTCAGCCCGCCTTTCAGCACTCTCATATAATATTATGTATGTTTAACTACCTATTATACTTAATTAATATATATATATACATATATATATATAAGAGTAATACTTTAATATTAGTAAATATAACTTATTAATTAATTATATCCTAAACTAATCCTAACTCGGGACTAATTTTCGAGTCCTAATCTTATCTCTATCTATATGTAAAATGACATGCGACACGGATAGGCCCAATAACATTGGTCAAATATCATATGCAAATGACAGCTCAAATATGGGTCTTTAATATTGTAATTGGACTGAAAATACTACAATTCAATTTATTTTGAAGACGTGTTAGTTTTGATTTGGGTTCCTAATTCTGAAAAAAGAAAATCAAGTCTTAGGAATTTGTACCTAAGAGTGCTGGTGAGGATCGCATAGCTACTCTACTCCGGAGGTAGTACGTTCATCTCGGGTCTGCGTCCGTGTCAACGGGGTCAGGAACGATCTCGTACTTCATGAGTGGATTCGAGTCAGCTATATCACCTATTATCGAGTTAATTCAATTTTTGTAAGTTTAAAGTGGATTATTTTGTAAGTAGTATTTAAATTTTACAATTGGAAACTCATATAGCGTTTGTTCGAATTTTATATTTTCTTTAAAATTTTGGCAACATCTCTGTTATAATTATAAGGTACCGAAATTGTTTATTTGTTATACTTTTATCATTGTTATTCTATTTATAACTTAATTACTTTTAAATAGAGTTTCTTAATTTTATTTAGAGTCAACATTTAATTATTTCAAGTTTTTCAATGTGTGTTATGTTGAGTTTTCGAGTCGAGGGTTTGACGTTGAACATTCAGTGACGATAAAGAAATCAGATAAATAACAACACACAATCACATAGCACACAATTACAAACAACAAATTAGGAAACTATTTTATTCATTTAATTTGGTTTCATTTATAATTACAGCGGAATAAAGAATTTAAAATTAACTAAATAGAGAAATTGATATATATATATATATATATATATATATATATATATATATATAGAGTGGAGATAGCGTGAGCTTAAGCTCACGGAGAGGCTTTCGTGAGCTTAACTCAAAAAAACATATTAAATGATCTTAAAATTTTAATTTATCATTCTCATTAAATTCTTTATATGAAAATCTCATGGGATGCAAAAATTTGGAGCGTTTTGAGCTTTTTAAGTCGTCGTTTTTAATTTTTGAAAATCGACTCTAAAAATAATAATAATATATTCAATACTTGAACATCATTTTCAAAAATTAAAAACGGCGACTTAAAAAGCTCAAAACGCTCCAAATTTTTGCATCCCATGAGATTTTCATATAAAGAATTTAATGAGAATGATAAATTAAAATTTTAAGATCATTTAATATGTTTTTTGAAAAGGTTTTTATTTAAAATTGAATATTAATTGTATTTATTTACATAGAGAAATTAATTAAGATATATATATATTATTTTATAATTTATTTGTAACTTTAGTTTTATTTATTAAAAATAGAGAAATTAATAAATATATATTTTATAATTTTAATTAATGTTATTCGAATATTAAAAATAGAGAAATTGATTAATATATATTTTGTAATATTCATTATTATTTTAAATTATTATCTTTAATGAATCTTAATTATTTCTATTATATTTCTAATTATGTTTTATTATATCTATTAATATTATTTTTATAAATTAGGGAACTATATTATATAAAAATATAAATAAAATAGAAATAGAAATTAAAAAAAGGTTTACGTATTAGTCCATGACGCCACCAAACCTTTCAGGGCGGCGTCAATTAATTAATCATATTTTAAATTATTCCTTTTAAATTTTCTTGGAATTTTTAATATTGAGCCTTATTTTATTTTCACTAATCCTAATTATATTTAAGTTGATTAAGATTCATGTGTTGGCCCAATATGGTTTCATTGTAAATCTTGCTTCTATTTAAATATGGGCCCATTTTTCTTTTTCTATCTACTAATCCATTCCAAACATTCCTAAGTTATGTCTTAGCCCATATAAGATTTTATCAGCCCATATTTCCAAGTTAATTTATCTCCAACAGATTTCAATTGTCACAACTTAGATTGTAAGGTGACCCGACCCAACAAATCATCACAGAGTCTTAATCATCACAATTAGAGACCAAGAGGACAACTTAGCACACTTAACATTCATAATAGCCCATTAATTAGTCAATTTCAAACTAACAAACAGATATACCAGCAACAGAAATAGGGTGTTGTGGCCATGTCAACTGCAGTATTAGTCTGGCAGGACCAAAAGTTATTTACCAGTATCTCAAAATGGGTCAGATAGCAACCAATAAGATAAGATGGCCATATCAGGAATCAACAGTTCAGAAATCAATCCCAGAAAATAAATCAAACCAGCAAAGAAAAATCAAACAGCCTAGACTAGAAAGGTAAACCAGAGGCATTAATTAGTAAAACCAACAATAAGGCATTACCAGATCAACACAAACCAGCCCAACATAACATCATGCTCAACCTAATTTGGTACCAACAAAACCAACAACCCATATATAAGACAAATATCAGTCAATAACAAGGGGTTTAACTGGTATTCACCCAACTAGTAAGAAATCAAGCCAACCAGCACAATTAAGGAAAATCAGCCCAAGTATCATACTAGTAAATTTAGAGACCAGAACAGTCAAATAGATACCAACAACCATTTCAATCAACCACAAAGAGTAATAACGGTTCTAGGGCTCTTTACCCATTTAAAGGGAATAGGTAGGCAGCAGGGTTGGGGTTAGGGGAGTGAATCGGGCCAAGGGCAAGTTACCAATTTCAGCCATATAACAATACCAAATTAACAATTAGGAGTCAGCCATAAAACCCAAATCAATAAGCAAAAATTATCACAGTCACACGGAGAATCGAGAAGCTAGTAAAGATTTTGACGGGCCAACATGCAAACCAGATCAGCAAGTCTCAAAATAAGCAAAAGGATTTATTTATAGGGTTTACCAGTAGAGCAAGGCAGACAAATTAGCGGCCAGGACTTGGCACACCTCCCACATCTCTTCTCTTCTAAATCAATTTGCTTAAGAATTTTTCAGTAAAAGATCTTATAAATTTTGAGTCTAATCATAACACATGAGGAAAAATAGTAAGCCGGAAGAGGAGAAGGGGTAGGGATGACAATGGGCCATATCCACAGGCTATACATCAAACTTATATCTGGCCTGCCTGTCAGAATTCTATACCCAACCTGCCTGGGCCTAATAAAATAGGCATAAAATCTCAGGCCTGACCTGTCTGTGGGTATTTTCTTCAAGCACATGCCCGCCCCATCCTAGTATGCCTATGCCCGTTGGCCTACCTAACCTGTCATACCCACCCATGCTTGTCCCTATCCACCCCATTAAGCACCACAAAAGTACATATCATAAATATCATTTATTTACAAAAATTAACCTGCGACAAAAATATATTCAGACAAACATAATTCAGATCAGAAAATAGTTTACAATTAAGAATTTTCACACTATGATAAATCCAACTAGCAAAATATCACATGCTTCTTCATTCAAAAAGAAAATAACATAATAAATAAATTAATAAGCATGCCTAGTGTGTTTAAAGTTCAGATTGCAAATACACGGTTTACATTCATTTTTAACTTAATAAGTGACTAAACTAAGGAAATTAGAAGAGTTTCAAGCGTTAATTACCTCAATATCAATTAGTAATCCCTGAACATTTAGATGGAGTTCTTCTTCATCTATATTATCACAATTATTTTAAATGGAGTTTTCTCTCCCAAATCTGAAAATAAAAGACAACTAAAAGTTAAATGATTTCAATTGTTTTATTGCCACATTTCAACAATACTTTTGGCGAGCACGATTTTCTTCTCTACTTACAAATAATTTATAAAATTTACAACCACTAAACAAAACAAAGTTGCCACCCGATTCTTCCCTCAAATAAAAATAATTTAACATTTTTTCTTTATTATGCTTGATCATTTACCTCAAAGACAGATGATTGATTTCAAAATAGAGGCGATGCATAGGGGAACATTGCAGTCATTTTATAAAGTTTAATTTACTATTAATTAAATTCAGATGCTTTGGATCTCTAGTTCTTTCATATACAAACATTTCTGAAATAGACTTACTGACAAGAAAATGGCAAGGCACGACAATAATTAAAACAAAATCAGAAATCGAAAGAGACTAACCAACGAGTCATAGTAGAGGTATATCCTTGCCTCCTTGGAGGGGTATCAGCCTGCCGGGAAGAGAGGTGAGTCGTTTGTAGGTTTGCCGTTGGAGGGTAAGAAAGAGGGGTGCACCGCTTCCGCTGGAGGGAGAGATTTGAGTGTCTTTGTCTTGCTTGCTCCGCCAAAGAGTGAGAAGAGGATTTCTTTGCACCACTGAGAGGAGTAAACGAGGGGGAGAAGAGTGTTGATTGCTCTCAATGTTTGAAAGTCTAATTTATTAAACTAAATCTTAGAATTTGAATGGTGCAGATTAATCTCACATACATCTAACGGTCCTAGATGCTGCCTACAGGTGTCAATGCAATTCATGTACCTGACCTGACATGCTCTTGAGTCTGACCTTACATGGCCTATTATAGTTTCGGGCCGAATGGGTATAAGCAGGCCAACGGGCTGACATGTCCATCCTTAAGAAGGGGTCGGAGCTGTGCATTTTAAAGGAGAGGAGTGGGGGAACATGAGGTACCATGTCAGCCAACGAAGTTAGGGCTAGTAAGTTAAGGGCAGTTGCTCAAATTGACAGGCAGCGTAGAAAAACAGTCAAGGGTAGTTGCTCAAAATGACAGACAGTCAAGAAGAGGAGTGGCAGGTAAGGCGAGAGGCAGAGCTTCTCGCGCAAGATGGTCGAGAGAGAGAGCAATTTCATCATTGCTGGAAGTCAGAGGCAGAAAGAGAGGAAGAGAGTGTTACAGTTAGAGTTTTAAAAATATCCGGACGGGTCAGATCCGATCCGTTGAACCCGTGGCCGCGACCCGCTCCGACTCGACCCATGCTTAAACTCGTCAGACTCGTGATCTGTTAGAACCGGCGGGTCTAGCACGGGCGCAGGCAAAAAAATTTGAAAAAAAAACCGTTTTGGACCCGTCCCGACCCGACCCGACCCGACCAACTCGTGATAACTCGCCCCCGACCCGACCCAATACCTGGTAACCCGGGAAATTCAAAAAAATTCAAAAAAATATACAGGAAAATTAATTTTTTTGTCAAAATATATTATAGTTATATATTTTTAATATTCTTAATCATTATTTTTGAATTTTTTGGATTTTTTTTAGAATTTATTTGAATTTTATTGGGTTATTTTTGAATTTAAAAAAAAAAAAAACGCCGACATGTCCCGTTCCCAACCCGACCCGACGGGTCGCGGTCAACCCCCCAAAATGAACCCGTCTTAACCCGTCCCGTGAAAACGCATTGACCCGTCCCGTCAAAACCCGCCGATCCGTCATAACCCGTCCCGACCCGACCCGACCCATCCCGATTTTATAACACTAGTGACAGGGAGAAAAATAGGAGAGATAGAGATAGTGTGTCGGTGAGGTGCAAATGAGAGAGAGAGAGATTAATGAGGAAGGAGAGAGGGACAGATGTGAGAGAGATGTGAGGAATTAAATGAAGAGAGAGACAATGTGAGGAAATAAACAGATGTGAGACAAATGAGAGAGATGTGAGGAGATTAATGGGCAATTAATGAGGAGGGAGAGAGAGTGTGGGGTCTGTTAGGATTGGATGTGATTTTTTTTTGAAGAAAAATGATATTGCTAATTGGCTTTATATTGATATCATATCATTAGTAATTATTGTATTATTTTGGTTTAGTTTAAAATTTGATTTTGGTTGTATTTTATTCTATTATTTGAGGTCTTTTAATTCAAATTATTTTGATTTAAACTTTAATTGCATACTGAAATTATTTAATTTTAAATTAGTATGCATAACGATTTTATTTAGTTTATATATATTTATATTATTTTATTATTTTATTTGATTTTTTATTTTAATTTTATTGATTTAGTTGAAATTATATTTTAGTTACTTATTTACTTTATTCATTAATAACTAGTAAATTATTATTATTCATTATTGGCTCTATTTATTAGTCATAACTATAATTTTAATTATTTATTAATTTGTTTATTTATTTAATTAGAGTTAAACCGTCTTTAATTATTTATTTTAGTTATTATTTCTAAATTAAAATTTATGATTTAACAAGAGTATTTGGATCAAAATACTTTTTTAATGAATGAATATCCAAAAATCACAAAATTTAACTCTAAATCCATAGAAGGAATATTTGTTGGGTATTCAATAACCAATAAAGCCTATAGAGTTTACATCTCATCATCACAAATTATTATGGAGTTGGTACATATAAAGTTCAATAAAAAAATATTAACAAAGAGGGCGAGAAAGGCATTGATATTGCAATTATTTAGGTATCGCAAGTGGATGATGATGGAATAGAACAGAGACTAATCGAGATCAATGAGCCACTTGCACACTCCCTTCCAACTGCACAAGAGGATCTACTACAAACTTTGGTGCAAGAAAATGCCATAAATAAGGAGCAAGTATCGGTTGAGGATAAGACACCATCACCATCAGAATTTCAAATACCTGAAGTTTTAAGGGAAGTATCATCTGATCCTTTGTCTAATATTACTAAAAATACTAAGAAAGGAGTTAGGATTAGGTCTGGTTTAAATCAAATGATTACTCACTATGCATTTGTGTCATAAGCGGAGCCCAAAAATTTTAAAGCAGCTAATGTCGATCCACATTGGATTTGTGCTATATAAGAAGAACTTACTCAATTTGAAAGAAACAAAAGTTTGGAAACTTATGACTAATGATATAATGATCATAGAGACAAAATGGTTATTTAAAAATAAGTTGGATGAAAATAGTAATGTTATCTGAAATAAAGCTAGATTAGTAGCATAAGGGTACATACAACAAGAGGGTATATATTTTAAGGAAACATTTGCCTTTATAGCTCGTCTCGAATTCATTTAGATGTTCTTAGCATATACAGCTCACAAAGACTTTATCTTATTTTAAATGGATGTTAAGAATATTTTTCTAAATGGATTTGAAGAGGTTTATGTCCAATAACTCTCTGGTTTTATTGATTCAAATTTATCTGAACGTCTTTAGATTGACCAAAGCATTATATCGGATAAAACAAGCCCTTAGAGTATGTTATAATAGATTGACCAAAGCATTATATCGGATAAAACAAGCCCTTAGAGTATGTTATAATAGATTGACCAAAGCATTATTTTATTTATTTATTTATTTATTTATTTATTTCTCTGTAATGTGTGATTTTAATACTAGATCCTTAGAGAAAACATCGCAAGTGCAAAAAAAATGTTGTCTTGTTTTCTAAAAATTCAATTACATCTTTCTCGTCATACGACAAAGCAAGTTACAGTCTCTAATCTCCTCCATTGAATGTCTTCGTTTGTATTGACCATTAACTTGTAGTCACCATCTTTATAACGCTGTGAGGGGACGTTGTTTTTGAAGATTTCATCATGTATATACACTCTTAAATCCTTTACCAGCTTGCATTCTGCGAACAAGTGGTGTGTTGTCTCTTCATGTTGAACGCACATATAACAAATACTCATCAGTTGTCATCCTCTGCTTCTCAAATTTTCAATTGTTAAGATTTTCTCAACATCAGCCAAATAAAAATTAGTATTCTTAGGGCGCTTGAATCTTCCATAGATTGTAAAGTGATATTTCCACAATTGGAGCATTTGTTATGAATTCATAAAGAGATTTAACTGTAAAACATTTCGTATCTCTTAACCAGAAAACTTTAATCAGCTCATTCATTTTGTAGCAATAAGAGTTGTTATATTGCTTTCTGCGAGTGTTGGGACTGTAATTGGATGCTCCATTCTCCATTTATGTAATTCTGATGTACCGAGCTCATTTTGTGTTGAGCAAATTGGAAAACTTCCGAAAATGAGGATTGCAGAATAAATCCCTCCCAATTGTCCTTTCAGAATCTCACCATTTTACTATTACCAATTTTGTAACATACTGAACAATGAAATACTTCCTTCAATGAACCCACATTTTTTCAGAAAAGAGAGACAGTCGGGTCCTCCCAACTTTTACTCCTATTATGTTTAGATTCTTTCGTATTATACAAAACGATAACGAATAATGGATGGATCTATATTTCGTTATTTCGTATGATATACCGCTCATTCTTTGTATCATGCTCCTGCACAAAAGTATAATTAACTAGAATTAATTTCTTATATATGTATCTTTTAGCTCTTTTAAAATTCTTATGTTTTTTCTCAACTTTTGCATTTATTAAATTTTTCATTGAGCTCTTGTAAATATTTCTCATTTTGCCTCTAAGATTATTAAAAAAAGGATTAACTATGATTAGAAAATAATTCTTTAAAACAATGATGATCGAACCATCCAATTTTAAATATTATGAAGAACACTATCTAGACTTCAAACTTGAGACCTCTATGTAAGAGAGCAGGGGAAGATTTAGGGAGGGGCTGGTAGCGTCCCCTAATCCTACACAAGTTATTTGTCATGATTAAAATTTACTATATATTTTTTTCGTGCAGTGCATTAGTCCATCTTAATTTATCAATTTTAATGCTCTAGTGATATAAATTTGTATCTCCCCTTAATAAGATTATGGTTCCACCCCTGCTAGAGAATGTTTTTTTCATAGATTAGGTACTAATTTTCTAATCAAAAAATACTTAGACCATAATTATATTTGATTTACAAATAATTGACAATAATGCTTTTAATTAAAATAAATAAAGAGCATATGCCTTCCACTTTCTTCTCGTCTCTTTTTTCAACTAAGTCAATTCATCAATATATTGCATGAGAAGTTAACAGAAATTTTCTCCTTTTCTTTTGAATAGTAACCTAAACGTCAAACAGGTGCAAGGAGGAACTGATGTTTGATGTTTGCATTTTCTGCAACCAAAATTCTATGACCAATGATATAACTCTCAAACCGACCTCAAAATTGATTAATTGAAGTCTTCACTTTTCACTAGTTCCAGTGAATCTGATATGATTACCATCATGATTCAAACCATGGTGGCCTGCAAGCTAAAATTTTAAATTGTCGATTTGACTTGTCGTTGATGGATGCTTGCTGTTGCTGCTATGGTGTGCCGTTTGCATGCTAAGATTTTCTGAGCCGTTAGGTCACAGGGTTCGAAAGACATTCTCAATCATTACTGGATAATAATGGATAGACTGCAGTGCTAGCTGCACACCTTTTACTGAATAATATTTCTGATCAGCATTTCTCATCTCTTTTGCTGGCAAAGAGCAACCAACCCCTCTTTTACACATTATTTGTTGAATCATAGTTGATATATGGCCCATTTCGTTAGCTCCAATTCTGATGGTAGCAGAAACTGTTTCCCAGTTCGCATAACACCAAATCTAGTCGGAAAAGGAGGTAGGTTTTTATGGGATAGCCTATTCGGCCCAACTATAGTATTAAATTTAATTAATATAACATTCACCAAATTCAGCCCAAACATTTTTTTAATCTTTCGTCTCCGCCCCTGATAGATGATAGATGTGACGAGGAAATCATATTTAACGGATCCTTGTTATATCCATTGATGATCTTGAGATTTGAGATGGAAAAGTCAATATAATTTTTTTTTTTTTGTTGGAGGGAGTATATTGAGATGTCGATGGAAGTGTATAGACTGTGTAGGTGTGAAAAGGAAATGTTCTGGAGAAAGTCGAAGAAACACGAATTTTAATGGCCAGGAGAGTCCGAGAGATGCAGCAGCGGGTAAGACACAAATGAAGTTGAGCAAGACGAGCAGAAACTATAGACCTTTTATGACTGGACTGTTGACATATTAATTAGAAAAATAGGGGCCTCTAACAATAACAGCAGATACGGATTAGGATTACGGACCCTGCCTTTTACGACTTCTAACAAAAGTGCAACAAAACCACGCCACACGATTACAAGCGGAAACCAACCATGCCTCGACTCCCTCAACTCTATCTTCTTGCATACAATTCGCTCCAGTGCCTCGGCTGGTACTCTAATCTAGTTATTCTCCAACTATTAAACTGATTTGCGGTGCCTTTGTCAGTCTCTGGTACGTAATTTCACTCTTCTGATATCCTATTTCCGTATCTTTTCAGGTTGATTGCGCTAATTAAGATTTTCGTTAGCCTTTCTGCTTCCAATTCCATTCATGGAGCCTATGCCACTGCTGGAGATCTTATCTGTACGTGTGTTCTTCACCTCTTTTCTTTTTTCTTTTCTTTTCTTATTTTTTAATTATGTGGTGTGGTTCAGTTTCTAATTATTCATGTTTTCATAGGTTTGTTGCAAACTGTCTCTTTCCTCGAGACAGTACATGCTGCTATCGGTAAACAATTATTAGTTTTTTTTTATTTTCTTTTTGTATCTTGTTACGAAGCCTAAAACAAAGTTCTGTATTTTGATATCAATCCCTAGTTCCTTACAATGACCACAATGTCCTATTATTTATATTGATACTGTCCATCCTTGGAATATTAATTTTATCAGAGAAGTTGATGATGGTAAGGTTCTTATTAAACTTATTGCCAACAATATTGTAATACTTATATTTCCAAGAATGCAAATGCATAATTATAGAACGAATTTTCCTTCTTTTTTTTTAAGGACTGGTTCCTTCTGGTTTCTTGCTTTCATTGATGCAATGGGGAGGAAGGACTCATTTCTTGCTAACCATAGTTCGTCAGATTCCTGAGGTGAGAGTTTAAAAGCTCAATTCACTACAATTAAATCAACAATCATTTTTAGTTCGTTTATTAATTGAAAATCTGATATATATGGCTGATTTATAAAAATATTCAAGTATTTGAGCTATTAAAATGTCCAATTTATCCAAAGTTTTTACATGAATTTTACCTGCGAAATTTACTAGGTTTCTCAGTTGATGCACTATCTTGATTTTTTTTTAAGTTTAAATGATAAGGCTTTGACCTACTAATTCAAAATATGTATCCATCAATACTCAGCACTGTCAGTATTTTTGTACAATGTTTACAAATTACAGGTTCAAAGTGTACCATCAGTTTTCATAACATTTACTGCTTGGAGCTTATCAGAGGTACCATTAAACTGCTAACAACATTTACATAGCAACTGACATGATGTTAATATTTACTTGACAGTGCACAAATAAATAAGCACCTGCCAGTTAAATTGGAGCTTCACTTTATTTTTCTCTTTTTGACAGGTGATAAGATACTCACATTATGCCTTGAGCACTTTAAGGGTTTGCCCTTCATGGCTTACCTACTTGAGGTTCAAAATCTCATGTGAACTGAATTCTTAAATTCTGATCAAACAAAAATCACTTTGTATAAAGATTTTATTTGTCTGATAATGAGACAGACTAACACACTACTTAAATTTCTCAGGTATACAGCTTTCATTTTTCTTTACCCGATTGGAGTTGGTCCTGGGGAAAGTAAGCCCCAAAACTTCATATGGTCATAAAGATATCTGCATCTTTTTTTCAATCATTTGCAGGCTAAATATATGTTTTCTATCCTAAAGTATGCCCTTACTGATACTAAAGTATTTATCTGGTACAGTGTGGCTCATATACCAAGCACTTCCATATGTTAAGGAGAAGAGCCTCTATTCTGACTTCTTCAACAAATTTGCAATCAGCTACTACTCCTTTCTTGTGGTATATGCTCCTCTGAAATATATTTCATTTTAATATTTTCTGTGGTTTTACCTTTCACAAGACTGTGTTGTTTGTAACAGGCAGTTCTGGTATGCTATCCCTTTCTTTGGCTGCAGCTGTATCTTCATTTATTCAAGCAAAGGAGGTCAAAACTCAAGAAGAGAGATGGAAAGAAGAAACTGTAAAAGCAGAAAAGTATTATTTTCGCCAAGAATTTTGGCATGTTGAAATTCACTTCTCTGAACTCAAGTTTATTCTTGACAACATGGTCGCGACCCATCTGACAGCTCCAAAAGATTGAAAGATAAGCGGAAATACTGATGATTAGATTTTTTTTCGCTTTAGCAACTTTTTTGGTAGTCAGAAAAAAATAAGAGGTCATTCTTGTCAACTGTTAGTAAGAAATTATACCAATGAGAATTGCTTATATTGTCTATCCTCAAAAAAGAAATCAAAACTGTCAAATTATTGTGCAGTCATATATTTTTAGCTTATTTTTTTACAGTAGGAACTTTTTATAAAAGTTGTGGAGCTTCCAAACGATTATGATAAAAAGGATGCAGTACTGGGATATTAGACTATTTATGATACCAACTTTGTGCGACTCGTCCCCAAAGATATATAGAACTCCAATTTTATTTGATCTAATTCATATATTTATCAGTCTTATCTTGTCCAGTAATCTTAATGTTTTAAATTCAATGTGCATTAATCTGGTATGCAAACAAACTCCTAGGCTCCTAGCTATGTGTTGGATGATTAATTTATAGGTCGTGTCAGGGGCGGAACCAGAAACGATCGATATGGGGTGTTTGGTTCAAATGAATAGAATATTCGGGTCAAAAAAAATATTTTTTATCATATGATTTTTATTTTTCAGTGAACCGAGGAGTGTCCGGGCACCGGCTGGCGCTTACTTTGATTCCGCCCCTGGGTCGTGTTGTTGTTATGTACTTATGTTGAGATGACATTGTTTGAAGAGGTCGAGTTAAGAATTCATGATACCAGGTGGATTAATGCAGGTTCTCACCAAAATAATAATAAATCAAAACGAATCATATTTTCAATAAAAACATGACAAAATGAAATATTTCGTATATAATTAGCTGGCAGGTAATGAATGATGGGTGGTTCCTACTTAGATCCTGCACAGAGCAGATGATTTTTTTTTTTTACTAAAAGGAAACATTACTTGCATCAAATGAAGAAAGAATTAGTGTTTTTTTTATCTCGAAACATTAACATGAGTGCTTTTTTTATTTAATTTGGGAGATTTTAGGTTCTATTGGAAACTGATTATCTAAGCTCTGGAGTGATTGTTCTATATCCTTTGCTCCTTTTATGTCAACTAGCAAATGTACTCGCTCTCTATTAGAGCGTCCGCATCCCATTGTCAAATTGACTGTCAAATCTCATTTGACAATTGTCATTTAAATTTCAGAGATGCAGAGACTAGACAAAGTTAGACAATTGTTTAAATTTGACAGTCCATTTGACAAATCACGTCAACGCAAGAACAGAAAATTAATTACGAAAGTGTCATTTTGACAATTTAATTCTATTCATGGATGTCATTCTTAAAATAAATTGTCAATTTGATGACATGACATACAAATTTAATTTTGACAATCGATACTGATACGGATGTTTTTATACGCAGATTCATATATCTGTAATATATTTTTAATAACTATCAACATTTATTAATGAAGGAATTAAATTCATAACATGAGGGATGAAACTCATTCTTTATCGGTACATCTTTAAATTTAGGAAAATTCTGCTATGGATCACATTAACTAATAACCGTCATTTGCTATAAATCGGATGGTAAGATGGTATAGTACATTCACACGTTTTCCGTTAAATCTGACAGACGAAAAGAACGAAATCATCATTCACGATTAATCATCTCCTCCGATTATTCTCCATCTCCACGATATCTTCTTCATTCACTCATCTCTATTTTTGTCACTAGCCTTCGAATCAACCAAAAACCCCTTGCAAATTTCCTTTGTTCCGGTGCTGAGAAGCGCTGACCTCTTTACACCCCTTCGACTTCGCTCTCTGTTCCAAGTTTTGTAACCCGCACTCCTCTCCTCACTTCTTCAAATCCCAACATATTTTTTCTTCCCTCTTTTTTGCTCACTCCGCCTCTCTCCGTCTCTACCTCACACTGCCATATCTCTCCTCTCGCCTAGCGTAAGAATCCATACTTTGGAAGAAGCACAGCCACCGCAAATGCCCCAAAAGATCTCCCGTTGATGCTCCCTTTCTCTGATCGCTACAGGTTACTGCTCTTTACAATGGGTGAAATTTTGTTCAAACTCATTCTGAAAATTTCTTGGGCTATGGGTTGTGACAACAGTACTTGGTGTTGCAATGATCGAACTTAGGATGTAGAGTTAATCACAGCTTTAGTTTAGTAATTGTGATTTTTATACATTGATCTTTCGAATTCTAAGAATTAATAAAAACCAGTCTCGTTACTCTTAACTAATAATTGGCATATTGTACCAAAAAGCAGCACCATCCTGTTACTTAGAATGTCAAGGATGTAATAAACCTTTATCATTTGTGCTATACTTATTTTTTAAAATAAAAATCAGATTTTTTTTTTTTTAAATATTCTAAATATATAACATTCTCTAGTTTAATTCCATAGTTCATTCACTGAAAATTAAGTTCAAATGGCCTTCCAAACCTACTTATTAATCAGCCTTAAAAACTGTTAACTGGACAACAAACTTCAATAAAATATTAATTAAGTTTATATTTTCAACACTATGATCTCCTACTAGAGCAAGAAAAAAGTCATATAATAATGCTTATACAGGCTTGAATTAAGTCTACTAACAATCTTCTACGGTATTCTCGCAACTATTATATTCCCTTTAATATTCATCCCCATTGAACTAATGTAAAGTTTTTTTTTTCCTGTTTAATGATCATCTAGAGGAGCACTCCAACTACAGCCGACTGACTAGTTAAGAATGTCTAGTTTTCAAATATATGCTCAAACATGCATCCTCCTATGTTCAAAATAAGAAAAAACAGACAGAAGTTAATAGTAACATGGGCAGCAACAACAAAGTGAATGTTGACCATAAAAAGAACTATGCATCTTAGCTTTATTTCTGTAATTTCTCAATGAAGCTCAATTGCACAATTTAAGAGCAACTATTAGCAATACCAGGATACGAATGATACTTACAGGAAGACATCTACGCATTCAGGCTAATAAACAAATATGATGCAGCAAAGATTGCATAATCAGTTTTTGGCACCATACTAATTTACGGGTTTATCTTCACTATGATAATGTAAATTGACTAATTGACACATAATTGTACAAAAAGAGGTCAACTGATGCACAAGGATTAAATTGGGGCTTTCTCAGTTTCTGGCATAAGTGAAGCTTAATTAAAAATACCAGATTGTTATCAGATCCTTCCAAATGAAATCACATAGCACCAACACCTTTTGATCTTCTTTTAAAAGGGAAAAAAACAACTAAACAAAGGAAAACCCAACAATGAAAAAAGCAAAGGAAATTTTCAATTTTATTACCACACAAGAACAAATGATAATCCCACCAGTTAATTCTGATGTAATCTCACACATGGCAATGGGAATATTGGTCTCAAATATCAAACTTCAAAAAAAGAAAGAACAAAAGAAAATTTCATCAACTGTCAAGTCAAATTTAGGAAAAAATATTAAGAAAATAATGTTGAATTCATATCAACCAGACACCAGTGCCAGTTCTTAGTAGTTAGTAGTATACCGGTACCGTCTTCTTAATAGTATACCAGTATCAACACAACCATACTCTTTAGTAACAAATCTCATAATCAAAAGTCAATTCATTCATAGATGGTATATGCTTTAATGCAAACAACATAATATGCAGGTGTTCATGACCATGGTCAAATAAAACTGACTACCAGAACACACTTAGGTTGCGGCTATGGTTCTTGAACCTTAACACATTATCGTTCTTTGCTCTAATCACTATGGGTAAAGATTTGGAAATGGTAGACATGCCGATCACACCTATTAATTAAATCCCAAAATTTCATTTTAAGGTTTTCTTGCCTGGGCATACAACTGCCAAGTCTAATTTAGAAAAATAAAAATATTAAGAAACAAATGTTGGACTCATACCAACCAGACCTCTGTGCTAGTTCTTAATAGTATAACAGTAATATTTTCAAGATTGAATGTATTCTTGGTGGCTCATCAGTCGAAGCCACTCGATCCTCTACTATCTAAATATGGATATGTTTCTGCTGCCATAACATCTAGACTGTTCATTTTAATTTAAACAGCTCAGATTTGGCTAATAGGGGGTGTTTTTTTTATTTGTGAGTCCCACCACCCATAGAGATAATGGCTGCAAGCTGCCATTGCCAACTATGGCAACAGATGTGAATTCATGTAAATACAATACCAGCAAAAGTCTAAGAAGAAGAAGCACTTGCATAAGTTTCTAATGGAATAAAGATTGAACTTTTCTCTGCATAATATCTGCATTGCAAAGTCAGCCTCTCATGGACTAATGTGCTTCTAATCTTGTGGCATGTTTTTCTAAAGATAAAAATCATGCAAGTTTGTGAGCATTACTTGTTTGTTCCAACTTTCTGCACAATCAATTCAGAACTGGCAGCACCTTGCATTCTTTACTTGAGATTTTTGTATACAAGTGATATGATAAAGGCTATGAATCAATAAAGCAATATAAAACACACATTTAGTCAAAAATACACACAAAAACACTTAGACTCAGAGATAGATTCTAGGTGAGGCAATTTGTGAAAGTATTTCAGAAATTGTAGAAAATCACAAAACTCGAGAATTAAATTTATGGATACTGATCAGGAAAATAATGATGGAACATTCAAAGAAATGTATATAGCAGATGCAACTTAGTGAATTAATAAGCTACCAGTAAACATCAAGGAATTTATGGTATATAAAAATAAGTACCAAAAAGAATTCTAAAACTTATCATCTCTTTCGAATCAAGTGCCTCACTAGATTCTCTCGGTGGTGATGGAGGTTGCCTTTATCGTGTGGAGACCGTGGTCCCATTTGGTATTTGGAAGATGGGTATCGTCGTTGTAAAGAGAGATGGATAGAGTTCATAAAGGGAAGAGAGGATGACGAAAGAGATTTCCAGACCCGAACGAAGATGCACATGCGCTCCGGCACAATCTTGCGTTAGGAAGTGGGAGGAGGTGCGACGCTATTCAGAGGAAGTGCAGCGAATTTGCTGAGGAAATATTAACGGAAGATGAAAGAAGGGCTAACGGAAGGGTTAACGAAAAAGAGAAATACCCAAATTATCCTTTTCGCAATAAAGGGTTGTGATGAGTCCGAATAAAATTTACGTAAAAATTCTGATCCATGGCAGAACAACTCTAACTTTATTTATATCGGAGAGTCCAATAATTTATTGTATTCTCCATTCAAAAGATGTTGAAATTATATTTATTTTACAAAATACAATATTCTTACGCAATGTTGGTTATAAAACAATTTGAAACTTATAAATATTTAACTTGTAGCAAGAGTGGTCAAGAGAAGGAATCATTGCTCTATTTTTCTCTAAAATTCAGGTGAACTGCTATATTTCGCTGATCTTTCCTCTCTCTTCCTTGTTTATGCTCTACCTTGTGCTCTCTTTACTTCAACCATTGTCAAATTAGAAATTTTTTTCTTTATTGTTCTTATTAAGAAAACATTGCAAGTTCTTGAAAACTAGGAATCATCTAAATGTTAATATCATAAGTAATTTATATAGTTACTGATCTTTTTTTCGTTTCATCTTTTACTCTTTATGTATCTTTTTAACTTAGACATAATATTATTTTGGAAAATATAATATCCTTAATATAAATTTAAGAGGTTAAGATAAATAAATATAAGATAGTAAAATATTTTCTCATTTTACACAAAACAGTTAGATAAGACTCTGGGCTCAATCTGTAATGGGCTGGGTCATAGGCCTGTTTCAGGGTCGCATAGCTTTCGTCTTGCAATCGGTGTGCTTACAGAAATCACAGAACCCGACCCTAATAAACTCAGGCTCCAACAAGCCAGCAAACCCCACTAAGGTCCAACACCCTCACTTTAGCTCCTTTCTCTTTCTCCGTCGGCTTGTTGCTCAATCCCTCCGCCCATCGCCGCCGCTATGACGCACCGCAAGCTAGGTCGCAACGCGGCCCACCGCGTCTCCATGCTCAAGTACATCTCTCTCTTTCCCTCTCCCTCTCTCGAATAAGTGTGTTTTGCCTACTTGCCTGTTGGTAACTGATCCCTTCAAATTCTCATTATGTTATTGTTAGGACAATGGTGTCGCAGCTGGTGAAGCACGAACGCATCGAAACCACTGTTGCTAAGGTATGTCCAATCCCCCATTTTTTGTGGCGATTTCTTTGAGCTTGGCATTTGCTCGAGCACATGGCGTTCTTTTTCATTTGGGGAGAATAATCTGGCATTATTGATTTTTTTTATTACCTTTTGTGATCCTCTCAGGCAAAGGAAGTGCGTAGGGTTGCTGATAACATGGTGCAACTTGGAAAAGAGGTGCTTTATTTTGCTGTTCCGATTTGATTTATCAGGCTGATTGAAATTCTCGAGATAGCAGAGGCTTGCTTGAATTACCTTACCAAAATTTATAATGAAAAATAGACAAGATCCCTAAGCATTTTTTATCTTCTATTTGGATATACCATGTGTCAGCTTTCATTCAATCACGGTGTCAGAATTGATCCTTTAGTATGATTATTTTAATTATGTACAGGCCCCTTATCATGTCTTATTCATTGTACTTGACCCTAGCTTATCCAGACAAACTTTGAAATCTAGTTTCCTGTTTTGTTGATTTTCAAACTTCCCTATGGAAATTTTTTTAGGGTACATTGGATGCAGCTAGGCGAGCTGCTGCCTTTGTGCGTGGAGATGATGTTCTTCATAAGTTGTTCAGTGAGCTTGCTTACCGATACAAGTAAATTTCAAGTTTCGAGTTGCATTGTTTTTTCGCTGCATATGAATTACATGTCTAATAAGACTTTTGCAAGAGATGTAAAAATCATAATATATGTGCAACAGAGATAGAGCAGGGGGATATACAAGAATATTGCGAACTAGGATTCGAGTGGGAGATGCAGCTCCAATGGCATACATTGAGTATGTTTCTTTCTGTTTCTTAGTTATGGATAACTTTTAGTAGCAAATGCTTTTGAAACAGTGTCCAACTTGTTTTGATTGCATGTCCATGATTTCAGCCAGCAGAATGTATAGAAAATAGAAAAAATATATATATAATTTGGTCTACAATTAGATTTTCATATAAAAATTATTTTGAACGGTCAGATCGACCATTTAAATTTTGAAAATGCGAGAACCGATCCGTAACATCATAGCCCAACTATATATATAGAGATAGCCCAACTATATATATAGAGAGAGAGAGTATGTGTTGGACTATGGTGTTATGCATAGCACAGTTCACTTCCGTGTTATGGACTAGTTCTTCATTTTCACGGTCTAAATGGTAGATCTGAACCGCTCAAAATGATTTTTATATGAATATCTAGTTGGAGACCAAATTTTATATTTTTTAGAACTTTTTTACTATTTTTCTAGATAGTTAGAAAATCACTTGATTTAATTAATATGAGTCATTCAAAAGTAGTGATTTTTAAATTATCTAAAAAAATAGATAAAAAAACTCTAAAAATATATAAAATTTGATTTATAACTAGATATTCGTATGGAAATTATTTTGAGTGGCTCGGATCGATCATTTAGATCTTAAAAAAAAGAACCGATACATAACACGGAAGCGATCCGTACTATGCATAGTACTATAGCCCAACTCTATATATAGAGAGAGAGTTGGGCTATAGTGTTATGCATAGCACAAATTGCTCCTGAGTTATGGATCGATTTTTTGTTATCGATCCGACCGTACAAAATGATTTTCGTATTAATATCTAGATGTAGACCAAATTTTATATATTTTTAGAATTTTTGTACTATTTTTTAAGATATTTAGAAAATTGCTTCTTTTAAATGTCCCAATTATTAAATTAAGTGATTTTATAACTAACTTAAAAAATAGTAAAAAAATTCTAAATAATATAAAATTTGGTAGATATTCATATGAAAATCATTTTGTACGGTTGGACTTTCAAAATGAAGAATCAATTTGTAGCATTGGGGCGAACCGTGCTATGCATAGCACCATAGCCTAACTCTCTCTCTCTATATATATATATATAGAGAGAGAGAGAGAGTTGGGCTATGGTGATGTGCATAACACGGATCACTTCCGTACTATGGATTAGTTCTTCGTTATCAAAGTGCAAATGATCAATCCAACGCACAAAATGATTTCATATGAATATCTAGACATAGACCAAATTTTATATTTTTTAGAATTTTTTTACTATATATAGAGTTTGTCTATTGTGCTTCTAATAGCACTTCGACTGAAACGCTACCAGTCCAAATTTTAATTTTTCATACTTATTGTGTTTGGAGTTAGTTTACCACGCTTAATGATTTTTAGAAAGTAAGCATTTTTGACATACAAATTTTATTATTTTTCTATTATTTTATGGTTATCTTTCAAAATCATTAACCATAGTAAATTAATTTCAAACACGATAAAAATTAGTATTCTATAAGATTATGATATAAAGATTTTATTGAGCTATTTAAATTAAAATTTTGAGCATGAAAAATTAAAATTTGGACTGATAGCGTTTCAGTCGAAGTGCTATTGGAAGCACAATAGATAAACTCTCTCTCTCTATATATATATATATATATATATGTGTGTGTGTGTGTGTGTGTGTATAGAGTTGGGCTATGGTGTTATGCATAGCATGGATCGCTCACGTGTTATGGATTGGTTCTTCGTTATTAAAGTGCAAATGGTCGTTCCAACCATACGAAATGATTTTCATATGAATACCTAAACATAGACTTAATTTTATATTTTCTTAGAATTTTTTTACTATTTTTTTAAGATAGTTAGAAAATTTCTTCTTTTGAATGGCTCATAATAACTAAATCAAGTGATTTTTTGTTAGAAAATAGTAAAAAATATAAAATTTAGTTTATGTCTAGTTTTTTATATGAAAATTATTTCGTACGGTTGGATCGATCATTTTTACTTTGATAACAAAGAACTGATCCATAGCTCGGGGGACGATCCTTGCTATGTATAGCACCATAGCCCAACTATATATATAGAGATACTATTGTGAAAACGTTTGCATTTCAGTTGATATGCAAACACATCAAAAAATATATTTTAAAATATCAAAAATTTTAATTTATGATTTTTATTAAATTTTTCATATGAAAATCTTGTAGGATACGAGTTTTTTAATCCACTCTTTTGAATTTTTTAAAAGACAACACAAACATTGAATATTTATTATTATTTTTAAGATTGTTTTTTTTAATTCAAAAAAGTAGATTAAAAAACTCAAAATGCTCCAAAATTTTGTATTTCATAAAGTTTTCATACGAAGAATTTAATGAAAATCATAAATTGAATTTTTTGAGATTTTAAACTATAATTTTTTGATGTGTTTGCATATCGGCTAAAATGCAAACGTTTTCACAATAGTCTATCTATATATATATAAGTTTATTATACCCTGACTATCTTAATTAAATATTAGATTTAAAACATTAGATATAAAGATTTGGTTTAAAAAATATTCAACAAATGTTTGAGATTTTTATATCTTTTAAAATTTAAAAATAACTTATAATATTATGTATTAAGACATCATATGATAGTTCTTAAGATTTTGAATATTGTCCGTAGAACGATTAGGGAGCTTCAAAAGATCTGCTATTGTTTAGCGAGTAATTTGACTTCGTCAGGTGGTTATTTCTATTTTATGTAAAAGCAGACATTGGATCTTTATTGTTGTTGACTTAATTCAAATAAGAGAGTAAATAATTATTATCTACTCTTGTTTTAAGATATTATATTTTAGGTATATGAACTTGTCATATTTTGATGATCGCTCAAATATATATTTTAAGTTAAAAATTATGATTTGTGATATTATGTATTAAAATATTTTTTTTGTGTTAAGATTTAGACGTTCAGTTTTAGTACATTAAGGTTTAAGTATATAGACTTATCCATATCCTGATGGCCGTTTAAATATAAATTTCAAGTTCAAAATATGACTTGTAATATTAGATATTAAGACGTATTTGTTGTGTTGAAACTTAGGACATTCAATTTTAAGACAATGAGGTTCAAATATAAATAGATGTTATATTTCTCATGTTAAGACTTAAAATATTCAGTTTTAAGACATTGCTCATATCATGATTGTTGTTCAAATATAAATATTAAGTTTAAAATATGATTTGATATATTAGATATTAAGATTTTGTTTCTTCAGTATTAAGATTTAGGACTTTTGATTTTAAAACTTCAATGACCGTCGCAGGCAGATGGACTGTTGATTTTCGAAAATGTGGTTAATGGTTTTTTCAGTTGAGGTACAAATTTGAGAAAATGTGAAATAGTTGTGTTATCTCATGGTAGTCCTTGATAATATATATTATTTTTTAACTTGTATTACTCCGTAGAGAGGCGAGACCCAGTATCATTGTACTATGCTTGCGGTTATATGATTATTGTGTTTAATACTGCAGATTTGTGGACAGAGAAAATGAGTTGAGAGAGGCTAAACCAGCAAGGCCACAACCGCCACCACGGCCGATGGATCCATGGGCCAGGTCAAAGGCCAGTCAATGTTGGGCTTCCCCTAAAGCCACCAAAACACCTCCGTCAGAATCGGAAGAGCAATGAAAATCGGTGTGTTTCAATAACAAAAGCAGGGCAAGATAATTTTGAGTTTGCTTTACCAAATTGATTCTGTCATTTTTTTTTTTTAGTAGAAGTAGCTTTTCATGTGCAATAATCAGTAAAAAGAGATTTGCAGTTGAGGAGCTTTTGTTTCTCAATTTTTTGGTGAAGATATGACATGCACTCATTTGGGGGCGTTTTGAACCTAAGTTTCAATTTATTTTTACTGATGACTGTGTATAATGTGTTTTAGCTGTTATTTGCCTGTTAGTTACCGATTATTCTAAGAGATGCCCCATCTGTATAATTTAATCTCTTCTGATAGGCAGTGGAAACTGCTAGTATTATCTTAAAATGTAGTTGATGTAGGTAAACTGGTGTAGAATTTCTAGCTGCAAGGAGAATTTCAGATGTAATGTAGGTAAACTAGTGTAGAATTAGTTGATATTTTTATATTTTTTAATTTTTGCCATCCTTTGGGTAGATTTTCTTTAATCTACTGGAAAGCGTTGGCTAAAGGCTAATTCGTTAACAAGTACTTGAAATGACACGAAAAATGAAATATGAGAAAAGAAAACAACTGATGCTAATATATGCATCTGTTGTTTGTCGAGAACTAATAAAATGGAACAAATATATATATATATATATGATACGATACTTGGATCATTTCCATTTCATGCTGTTTGCCCCGGAGCTCTAAAATATAATAAGACTCTGCTGAGAGCTGTAGTAGTCACATAAGAAGTAGATAATAAAACGAATGGAGAGCTGTAATAGTTACAAATAAAGTCGGTATAATCGGAATTTCGAGCAGCTTAGTAGAATCTTAAATTAAATATTGATTTATAGTTTCCAACATCATGTAAATCTCCTCACTTTGAGGATGTGTACAATATCCATTGGAGAAAACATGAATCTCATTCTTAATTTCAATCCAGCTAGACCCAGTAATTCTCTTCATGCCTTTCTCCTTCATCTCTCTCCTAATTTGAGATGCATCACCCCATCTACCAACCGCACAGTACAAGTTCGATAGAAGTACATATGATGAAGAATCCTTTGGATCTAATTCTTTAATCTTCTGAGCAACAAATTGAGCCATTTCTTTATTGAAATAAATCTGATGACCCCCAGTAAGGGATTTCCAGAACCCAATGCCTGGTTCAAAATGAATCTCTTCTTCTAGAACCCGGTTCACATCATCATACCTCCCCGCCCGGGAAAAAAGATCAATTAGGCTAGCATAATGCTCTGATTTCAGAATTCCCGGTTGTTCCTCTTTTACCAATCTGAAAAGCCGATAACCATCTTCTACCAAACCAGCATGGTTACAAGCAAATAGCAAGCCATGAAGTGTGTAGTCATTTGGTTTTATGTCAAGATCCCTCATCTTTTTGTACAATTGCAATGCCTCCTTGGCCTTCCCATTATGGGCATATCCACAAATGATTGAGTTCCATGAAACAGTGTTTTTGTTCTTGAGCTTGTTGAACATTAGCATACTGTCCTCCAAGCTACAGCATTTTGCGTAAAAATTGATAAGCGAATTACCAACATACACATCAACTTCTTTGTTACCCAGATATTTTATGGTTAATGCATGAAAACTTTTACCCATGCCCAGAGCAGTTATATTAGCAGCAGCTGTAAAAACAGAAGGAAAGGTTTTTGTGTCTGGTGGGACCCCTTGTCTGCACATTTTTACAAAAAGCTTTACAGATTCTTCGTTCAGACCACTTTGGCTAAAACCAGCAATCATGGAATTCCACGATATCACATTCCTTTCGGGCATTGTTTCGAACAGATGATGTGCACTGCGAAACTTTTTGTTCTTCAGATAAGCATTAATCAATGTGGTGTGAGTCACGACATTAGGCTCATAAATATCCTGAAATGCACCTTCTACATCTTGTATGGAGCCCAATTTGGCGTAGAGGTTGAGAAGAGAGCTCCCAGCATACAAATTCGAATTGAGACCTGTCTTCATTGCGCATGCATGGAGCTGTTTTCCCGTGTTGATGTCGCACATGGCAGACCCAGAGTGTATTGCAGTGCTAAATGTGAACTCGTTAGGTCTAACACCCGTGGAAAGCAGATGAGAAAACATGTAGATAGCATCATGATGGAAGTTACAGCGAGCAAAGGCGCCAATGATAGACGTGGCCAGGACCAAATCCCAATTGGTTATTTCGTCGAACAGCTTGCGAGCAATCCCGAATGCACCGCAGTTAAGGTAGAGACGGGTAACCCAGTGAAAGTCTCCCAATTTGAGGAGTCGAGCGTGCAATTTCCGAGTCTTCAGTAGCGAATTAAGAGGATTTCCTGAATTAGATGGTGGAATTAGATGGTGGAGAGTGTTCATTTGTGAGGATCTAAGGGATTTGGCAAGTGAAGCTGTCACGTCATGCAGCTGCTGTAGGCATGTTTGCTTCACCGCATTGGACATGTGCATTTGTTTCATAATGATGAACAGTAGTAGTTTTTATGTGAATTATGGAACCAAAATTGTTTACTGATCACCTGAAACCTGCCTCGTACAAAAAAGGTCACGAGTTTGAAATCTAATTATATGTTCGAGATAATTTTATATATACCAATCGAAACTTTCATTATTAGATATTTACACAAATAAGTTTGAAATTTATCTTTCCTTCTAATTTTCCCGTTGGTCATAATAAACAGGTTCTCCTTAGAATAGAGTAGCACCTATTTTAAATATGAATTAACTAAGGGTGGGGAACTGGGGATGACTTGACAATGGGTCGTTTTTACAATCTTAATAATAAATTCTAGAACAAATATTAAAAAATCTTAAAAATAGAAAAACTTTGTATATATGTCATTTTACTTATAGATTGACAGTAATTCAAATTTCATACAATTTTATTATTATTTGATAGTTCATCAAAAACCGTTCAATTATAACTATTGTAAATTATATAAATTTTTAATGGTTCTTGATAGACTATCAAACGATAATAAAATTACTTGAAATTTGAATCACTATCAATTTATAAGTAAATATATATATAAGTAAATTCTTGATAGACTGCTTCCTCTCGGCATCTCACTGTTCTACATAATAGAATAATATGCAGCTGTGAAAGATATTGATGCCTAATCACTATCAATTTATAAGTAAATTCTTGATAGACTGCTTCCTCTCGGCATCTCACTGTTCTACATAATAGAATAAAAGATATTGATGCCTAATCACTATCAATTTATAAGTAAATTCTTGATAGACTGCTTCCTCTCGGCATCTCACTGTTCTACATAATAGAATAATATGCAGCTGTGAAAGATATTGATGCCTAATCGGGTTTCAACTTATAACTTACAATGCACGGCCGTTTTTTTTAAAGCAAATATTAATACGAAATTAAATATTTGAGTAAAAGAAGATACATTTTGATATTTAATCGCACTGGTCGGACCTGAAAATCCCGTACTATCCAACAATCTCCCAAGCAAATATTAATTCGCCTTGTCCGTTTCATTGTTGTTTATATTTTATTGGTAAGTAATATGCCTTTTGTTGTTTGCAAGGCAACAATTGGTTTTGTCAGTACATGTTGTCTTGTTTGCTTTGTTAAGTTACTAATTTTAAGTATTATTATGACTTTGTTGTTTGCACGACATCAATTGGTTTTGCCAGTAGGTGTCATGTTTGTACGCTGCGTTTCTTCTTGTTATTTTAGTTTTCTTTTTTTTTTAATCAGAAAAATTTTATTTCGTCATGTTATTTTATCTTTTACTTTGCGTTTCTTTTTCCAACGTCAAACAAAAAGAAATAGAACTTTTATTTCTGGGCTTTGGTCGGGGACGGGAGTGGCATGACTGGATATTAACTGCGCTTATGCTTTTCTAAAATTCCTTCTCTTTTATAATGTTCCGGTCACTTTATTTTAGTTTTCTTCTTTAATTTATTTTATTCCCATCGGTGAGTCGGGCATTTTTTTTTAAAAAATGAAAGAATATTTTTCGTGACTTTTAGCATGATGATTTATTTATTTTTATCTCGGACCCCTAGCACTTGGTTTAAAAAATAAATATTATATAATTGAAATTATAAAAAAAAAATATCAGTTCGAAATTTTTTTTATCTTGGATCTTTTAAATTATCAATCACACAAAAGCCACACTGACAAAAATTATGGAAAAGAAAGGGACCGAGATAATTTTTTATTCTTTTAGATTTGCTCCACTGGTTCGAAATGTTATCTCAAACATTTCTAGTATGCCGGAGAAAATCATAGTACAATAATCCATGATCAAAGGTAAAAAGGGGATTCTGAAATTTCTGATCAATTTCTGATCAAAGGTAAAAAGGGGATTTCACATGCGTAGAATCCAGGCATGGCCTTTGCGGTTTTCTAAAGCTGAGATAATTCTGAAATTTCTGATCAATTTCTGATCAAAGGTAAAAAGGGGATTTCACATGCGTAGAATCCAGGCATGGCCTTTGCGGTTTTCTAAAGCTGAGATAACCCGCTTGAACTTGTAAACAGATTCTCCAGTTGCAGCCAAGAGGTCTAGGTAAGGGAATGGATTTTGTTCCTATGGGGGGCGGAGAGGATGTTCAACGCATTATGGCAATTCTATACAGCTTCTCTATTTATTTCTTCTACTTCCGTCTTGGGCAACCCTACGAGAAGAAGCACAAAAATGACCGAAAATCTGTAGCTCCCCTGTGTTGGTGTATTTGTGTGCGTGATCGAGTGAGTGTCAATGAGAAACACCTGAGAGAGAGGAGGGCAAAATCTTGCTCTAAAGGGGCAGAAAAGATCGCTACTGCACGATAGCGCTCAACTGGTTCTCCTATCGTGCATCCGAACTACGCCTCGTTAGTCCCACAATATCAATCGCTACTGCTGCGCTCAACCGGTTCTTCCATGCTACCGCCTCATTAGTCCCACAATGTCCAAAGATGGTGAGAAGATTCGCTGGGAGCTTATAAAAGGGACAGGAGGCTTCCCAGAGTTCACACATCTGGACGGGTTGGTACCTCCATTACACTTGTGAGGAGCCGGCCTAACATCTGCCTAAGTGGCAGAGTGAAACTAATAATTTCTTATTTAGGATAGGGTGAGGGGTCCGGGCTGCGGCGCGCTCGGCCTCTCGAGGGCGTGGGTGGTCCGGGCTGCACGGCGCCCGGCCTCTCGGGGGCGTGGGCGTGTGGGGTCCGGGTTGCGGGCGCCCGGCCTCTCGGGGTGGGGAGTGGGGGTCGTGCGGGGTGCCCGGGCGCGGGGGTGCGGGCGCGGGCGCCCGTCTCTCGGTGCGTGGGGGAGGGGCCGTGGGGGGTCCGGGCTGCGGGTCGCCCGGCTCTCTGGGTGGGGAGGGGCCGGGGGGGTCCGGGCAGAGTGTCGCCCGGCTCTCGGGGCGGGGGTGGGGGCTCTCGGGGGCGTCCGGGCCGTGGGGGGTCCGGGCTGCGGGGCGGGGGCGGGGCCGTGGGGGGTCCGGGCTGCGGGGCGCCCGGATCGGGGGGCGTGGGTGTGGGTTCTCGGGGGCGTCGGCTGCTGGTGCTTCCGTGGTTTTTGTACTGCCAAAATCAATCAATTTGCCAAAATCAATCATGTGCCAAAATCAATCATAGAGTGCGTAATGCGCAATCCAGCCATACAAAATCAATCATATGCAGTAGTATTCTGTGTGTACCGTGTTTTCTTGTCAGGTTATCAGTTTCTCAGGGATTTCACCGTATTTGTTGTTGATAGACCAACGACATATTTTGCTGTGAAAACCGCATTACTGAAATTGTTTAATGATATAATAATATAATAATCATTTCCGCATATGCTGAAGAGTTAAAATGGTTTTGAGATCTCTAAAATGTGGCCTTTAAGCCCTTTCTCACTGTTGTCTAATAAAAGATTCTTTTTAAAATCTTTTGAATGTTAACATTGTTTAAGATTTTCGGTTTCTAAGTATTAATTATTATTATAAATATTATTTTTATTTAGTTGCTATATGTAGTATGAGATTGTATGATTTAGTATTTTTTAAATATAAAAATGGTAGAAATAATTATTTGTTTTATAATTTAATAGTTGTGGTAATTTCGTTTTAACGTTAAACCGTTAATAGCAGCCTCATCGTTAAGAATCTTAGCAAATTTATCACCGTGGTAGAGATCATATCAAGTGAAAATAAAGAAAATTCTGAAATTTATCATACTCAAAATTAACAGTTTTTTATTTTCCTAGAATGAATTTATGAATACGAAAATCATTTGGAATATCAAAGTTTTTTTAAATAATTAAGGAAAAAAATAACAAAAGTGAATGAATTAATGTGTTTTGGAGGAAACAAATTGTTGGTGTGTAGTTTAATCTCCCCCTACGTTATTTTTGTAAAATTCCATAATTGTTAGGATCATACTGAGATGTTTGTTTGCTGATGATAATGGTAATGTCTGAATATTGATTTTCTCGGACTAATAGAAATTATTTGTTTTAATTGAACTGATTTTTCATAATCTCTTTTTTGCTCCCCAAAAAACTTTTTCTCCTACGAATATAGAGTTTTAAGTTTGAATCAGTATGGCTTTAACTGAAAGACTTTGTTTTAATTGAAAGTTGAAATTACTTTCTCAACAGGCAACAGAGGATGTGAACTGGGCAGATAAGCAACTCAAATAGTGTCCATCTGATTCGACCACTGGTTAATTTTTTTACCACTACAATCTAATACATAGGATTTGGATTCGAGCTGTTCATTCTTTTCTTCACGCAAATTTCTACAGATGGATAATAACTGTACTCATGCTTTACACATAGTATTAAAACACTATTTTAAAAATATATTATCTCTAACTCCAATTCTAAAATATATAATTATCAAAAATATTTATACAGAAGGTTGGGTGCAAATGTGACGTGCACAACATGATTTATAAAAATAATCTGGTATAGAGTTGTCCGGTATAATAAATCCTAGCACGCCTAACTGAACTTTTAATTTAACAACTTATGATATAAAAGGTAAAAAAAGAACCTATAAAAGTAATATCGTTCCATTTATTTTTCTCTCACATCGGATTGGAAATTACAGAAATAGACCATAGTGTTCTGGTCAGCTTCTTCTTATTCGTTGTAAAAAAAAAACAAAAAAGAGGAGCTGACTTTTGTGGCAGCTGCACGTTGATGATACAATGATTAATAATTTCTCTCTATTTTAAATTATTTCACTATCCATACTAATAAATAGTGGTTGGTGTATTATACTGTTTTGTACTTTAATTAACTGGCATGCAATATTATAATTCTATTGGCAATTGTCACTGTGGTGAAACTTTAATAAAAGAATAAAAACATTTGTTGACACTTTCATTATGTTTTTGATAGGTTATTTATCTTGATCATTTAGACATTGGTTGGTCCTTTTGTGCTAGATTAATTTTCAAAGCTTAATTAATTAACCGTTTAGTACCGTCAACATTCATCGGTAATCACATGATTAAATTTGATGTTGTCTCTAAATAACCAAAAAAATGATGTTTTGTCTAAATAACAAAAAATATATAAACACGATAACTTTATTTACTAAATGTTTGACATCGCCGGAGACAACCATTTGGACAATAGAAATATTTGTTTGTAAGCCGGAAAAATATTACGAAAAGATGCAAAACTTTCGCCTAATAAAGAAAATTCATGGTGCGTCGGAATCTGCTGTGATTCTAAATTTGTTTTTTAGGGTGAAAAAATTCAATTTGGCCCATGCAGGTCTCGAACCTGCGACCTTCGCGTTATTAGCACGACGCTCTAACCAACTGAGCTAATAGGCCTTAATTGTTTCAATATTTCTAAAAAAGAATATAGCTTCATATATTTCTCCATCTGTACTGTCGAACCCAATGAAAGGCACCTATCGCTGGTGCTTCGTCCCATTTTACTTCATTACTATCTGTATTTATTTACTCAAATTTAACTCCTTTGTCAGATCTTCTTCTCCATCCGCCATAATTCACAAAGGACCAAAAAATTAGCAAAAAAAAAAATGGACCGACAAGAAAAAAAAAATCTCCGACCTCCTAGAACAACGGTCCTTACCTTTAGATAATTTTCATCATTATTTTCTTCTCTATATTAGCAATCCATCCAGTAGAAACGGCGGATGATATGCGCATTGTATCACAATTTGGAATGACAATTTAGCCCGCGACCCGGTGAATCTGTCTCGGCCCGATGTCAACCCGTCTGATCCGGTCAATAAACGGGTAGGACCGGGCCGGACTATCCTACGGGTCGGATCGGGTACAGATTTGAAGTTAGACTTGCCCGTCCGGTCCGGAGTAATTGTATATATATAATTTATTTATATATATAGGAGATAGCGTGAGCTTAAGCTCACGGAGGCTTCCGTGAGCTTAACTCAAAAAAACATATTAAATGATCTTAAAATTTTAATTTATCATTCTCATTAAATTCTTTATATGAAAATCTCATGGGATGCAAAAATTTGAAACGTTTTGAGCTTTTTAAGTCGCCGTTTTTAATTTTTGAAAATCAGCTCTAAAAATAATAATAATATATTCAATACTTGAACATCATTTTCAAAAATTAAAAACGGCGACTTAAAAAGCTCAAAACGCTCCAAATTTTTGCATCCCATGAGATTTTCATATAAAGAATTTAATGAGAATGATAAATTAAAATTTTAAGATCATTTAATATGTGTTTTGAGTTAAGCTCACGGAAGCCTCCGTGTATATATATATATTTTTATATATTATATATCAATATATTCTAAAAATTATGTAAATTTTTAATATAATACTAATATTATTTAAATTATATTAAAAATTTAGTTATGACATTATTATATGAATAGAAACACTAATATTTTTGAAATTTATAAATGTGAATAATGTAATTCAATTGACATATTGGTATCTTTTTAGTCATATCTTTTAACTAAAAAAATTAATCAATATAAAATTAATTTCTTTAAAACCATGATAACTATATCTATCATTTTTATATTTTGATCTCTTTCAAAAACAAAACATATAAATCTTAAAAATTCATATTATGAAGGTTTACTGCTGAAAAATTTTAGACCTCTGAATATTTTTTTAATCATAACTTTATACTGAAAAATCATATTAAGATGAAATAAAATTATGTAGATTCATAACAATAAAAACTTTCATATTTTAAGTTTTTTCAAATGATAATCTAAAATACTAAAAAAAATATGTTTGTTAGCCAATTTTAAGAAACTGCACTGCAGAACGGGTCTGAAGGAGTCGGGCCAGCCAGAAAAATTTGGCCCGTAGCCAGGACAGGTTGAGATTTTCAGATCCGGAGATATAAACCGGACAGGACGGATATACGATTTTGATGGACATATCGAATCATGTAATTGACGTTTTACCGGTCTTCCGCCCATTGCCATCTCTAATCACAATTCAGTAAAACCGGCGGATGGGATGCGCATTAAAATGAATACAACTATTCAAAGAATTATTACTCTTTTTTTTTTTTAAACAGAAACAGCCTTAGACATATTATTAAAAGCAGAAACTTCTACTGCATTTTACTTGGAACTGAAAGCCCTATATGAACCCCCAATTCCAGATCCTTCTATATACGTGGTAGGCTTCAACGGTTGATTGGAATGCGCGTTAAACGCATTTTTTTTATTAATGAGTTCTCTTTAGATCTAGGTTTAAGAATGGTGCTATGTTAAACGCATTTAGTTAGTAATAAAATGTCTAAGGGTCTGCTGTCAGTTCAACTTATTAAAAATTAGGAGAACAACACAATAGCAACATTTATCCGATTCGGACAAATATTATTTTTTAAATAAAAAAATAAAGTTTAGTCAAATCAATGCCAGCGCGATTCTTTGCAGATTTCCTATGGTTTGAATATAATTTATTTTTTCATATAGTTATTTTCTTTTTCCTTTGTGTTTGGACCCTCTAATCTAAACTTCATACAACAATATTTAAACAAGAATCTTCTGAAAGTATCATATCTTTTTTTTTCTAATTTATTTTGCAATGATGATACAAGCTGAATGACGTAACATAAAGTTTGGCAAATAGTAGTTAAAAAAATGTTAGTATGCTTATGTGACCCAATAAATGAGCTCGGTAAAGCATTAACGGAAAAAAGTATGGTTTTTATTCTTTTTAGTTTTGAGTACGGAATCCATTAAGGATTTTTGTCCATCTCGGATATCAAGTATCAACACATCGCTAACTATTTCATCCAATGATTCATCGTCTTGATCTTGTCTTGGGATTACAAACTGGTAGCTCCTGTCAGTCTTTCGAAAAAAAAGATCTTGCCTTGGGATTAACAGTCCATTATTTTTTTTCTCTCTTTTCTCAAACAGTGCGTTATTTGCGCAAGTGGGTCTTGGTCGTGATGGTTCTCGGCACAGTTTCGCAATCCGTAAGCACAGATTATATTTCGCATATTATCTGCCTACAGAGTTTCATTTTTATGAACCAACATCAATTTAGTTTTGAACAAGAGAGTTTCATTGTCAAAATTGGCATGATGTGGCGAAAGGGATTACAGAACCACCGGTAAGATTTCTAAATTTTATTTGTAGCCACGTCAACCAACCCTTCTTATAATTCTCCAATGCTTAAAAAAGTTATTTATTTTAATGACATTTTTGTAAATATCAAAATTGAAATATCACGCTTGCGCCAATAACGACAATTAGAAATTTATTTCTCCACTAAATAAGTTGAGGAGTTTGTTATCTGATGTGTCATTTAGAAATGAGTTAAAATTTTAGTAATTTTACTCTATAGTTTCTAAAATTAAAACTCTTCTCTAACTCAAAAATCAAAAAAATAACTGATATATAGGATTTAACAATTCATTAGAAACTTTCATTAGAGATACTAAATCACTAATATAATTAAACTTTAATAAAATATTAGTACATTGATCATACTTTGCTACAGATGATTTTTATATTCTAATCTTTCTAAATTAAAAAAGTATTATTAGTTTTAGAGAACTTTGGATACAAAATATGATAACAAAAAAGTGAGAAAAATATAATTAATCAGTCATTTTATGCATTAATCATATTTTTCTTAAAAAAAGTATAATTAAATTTCAATAAAGGAATAAGTATAATTCAAATTTGATAAACACTTTAGCAAAATGATGCTTTTTAGGAAAAAGATATAAAAACTTATATGATTTTTAATGTACTGGATATGTTATGAATTTGACAAATACTTAATATTTTTATTACACTGTCACTTCACAAAAAAGTTGTTGATATATCTAATGATTTATATTCTCTATAAAAATTAATCAATGAATTTCAGTCAATACTAACCATTGTACAATCATGACACTTACACAATTAATAAGGAGTGGAGATAGATATTTGAAAGAAGAGGCTAAAAGCTTGAAATGTAGAAAAATTGAAATTGACATGGCATCAGAACTTTTTATTCAGATATGCATGCCAAATTTCAATATATTACAAGCTGGCAGAAATTCTTAGTCCAAACTTAGTGCATTTTTCATTATAATGCCATGACCACAAGTATATCCCCCAAAAACTTATACATTATTTTCATGTTTATTCAGTCAATTGCGTCATTTATTAATCATGTCCTGAGATACAGTACTAAGCAAATCAAAGTCAATTGAGACTCTAAACAGTCGAAATTTGTCTCTCAGTTCAAATTTATGATTTTAATTCTAGTGCAAATTCCCAACCATAAGTGAAATTATGCTTAATTTTGAGATTTTATATTGGCTACATACCAATATGAATTGCCTGAGTGTGACCTTGCTCCAGACAAGGTCTAGATAATCTTTTCTGAAGGTCTTCTCCGAACTCAAGCACCGCCAAGATGTTTATTATCCAAATGGCAGTGGCGGTGCACGGATTTGCATTTCTCGAATGCCTTCTGATCCATTGCTACGATGAATTAAGTGATTAAGAAGACGTGCAATGCCATCTCCATTGTGGAAACTCTCAATGAAAATTAAGATCGAGCATCGAATTTGGAACAGTACTTTATATCGTAGAAGTTTGTCTTTTTTTAATTAATAACTTATGTTTTTTAAAAGGTAAAAAGAACCTATGAAAGTCTTACCGTTCCATTTATTTGTCTCTCACATCGGATTGGAAATTACAGAACTAGACCATAGTGTCCCGGTCAGCTTCTCTCTTATTCGTTGTAAACAAAAGGAACTGACCGTTGTGGCAGCTGCCCGTCAATGATATTAGTAATTTCCTCTCTAATTTTAATTATTTCCCTAACCGTACTAATAAATAGTTTTTGGTGTTTGATACCAGACTATATTGTACTTTAATTAATTAGACAGCCATGCTAATTATAATTTTATTGCCAATTGTCACTGTGGTGAAGCTTTCTTAAAAGAATAAAAACATTTATTGGCACTTTCATTATGTTTTTGATAGGTTGTTTGTCTTGATTATTTCAGACATTGGTTGGTCATTTTATACATCTATTGTCAAACTTCGCGACTCATTCTCTATATAAAATTATTCTGTACTTCGTGATTCATTTCCGAATTCGACTTTTATTTTCTATATAAACTAATTTACCTTCGCCAAATGTAAACATCAGCATAAAACTTCCAGGAGGTGGTGGGGTCAACAAGCTTCTAGAGGTCTGGAAGATCAGGTTCCTCACTTGAGACTCAATTTCTCCTCAATCAACCCTCAGTTGTGAAGCTTATCCTCTCAAGAAGGTACCAGTTTATGGTCATTGTACAAGCCGATTTTGTTTCAATTAATCAAAATTAACTAAATAGGAAAATGGAAAGTGAAATTCAAAAAAAAAACTGGCCGGTAATTCATTCCACGACCCATGGTGTTTTTTTTTTCTGTCTTGGTGTGATTGGTTGAGAAGATACTAGAGACGGGGTGTTGAATACCGGCCTCATTAGAGGCCGATGAACAAATCTACGGCCCATCGTATATAAACATTCTATCACATATTTATTTTATATTTTAACTTACTGATTTGATCATCGTTTTTAAATATTATTTTTTTCATACATGCGCATACTGTATATATGAGATACGATTGTATATATAAATTTTAGTGCAGAATTATATATGTGATTTTATATTATATCTTTTATTTAGATTAGAAGTTCAGAAAACTAATAAATAAAATAAAAATGTTGCTTATAACAAGAAGGACAAAACGGTCTAGTGAAATGTTGGTTGGATAGGTTCACTCAGGTTCACTCAAATTTGTTCGATTCTCATTGGGAGCAAAAATGCTTATATTTCTCATTTTACCGAGCGAAGTATGTGCGACAGAATTTTGATCTTCCGTGTCACTGGAAAATGGAGGTAGATTAGATGTAATATGTGCTCTGATTTTCTGTGGCACATATTAAGCGATCTTCATATGTAAAAATCACATGGACACTATTACATGGTATTCTCGCTGTGATCGACCCCAGCATATAAAAATATGGCCGTATTTAAAAACACTGAATTTGATTCACTTCACATTGTCAACTATTAAAAAAAAGAAGGGATCAGTTGACAATGTGTTATTTTGATAACCTTGACAGGTCCTCTAAATAAATATAAAAAAAAATGAGAAAACATTTATAGATGTGTTCTTCTACTTTAGATTGATAGTCATTTAAATTTCATGCAATTTCATTATCGTTGATAGTCCATCAAAGACTATCAAATTTTCATGTAATTTATAACGGTTCCTAATTTAACGGGTTTTAATGGACTATCAAACGATAATGAAATTACCTGAAATTTTAATGGCCATCAATCTAAAGGTAGAAAAACACATTTATAAAAAAAAATTAAGATTTTTTATATATATTTAGAAATTCATTGTCAAAGTTATCAAAATAACTCATTGTCAATGGATCTTCACTCTAAAAATATATATATAACTCCAATATGAGAGAAGAAGCAGTGTCCAATTAAAAAAAGCGGCTCCATTCTTTTGGTCTGGGCTCAGAAGTTGAACGATCGGAATTCTACTGAAAAATAAGGGCCAGGATTTCTAGAGCGATGTGCTTAAATGAAAAGATAAACTGAGAAGTCGGACGGGTCGGGAAATAAAACGCCAGCCGAAGGTTTGAGGCCGTCAAATTGAAGTGCGGCTCTAATTTGGGCCGGAGATCAGGATAGCGGCTCGAATAAAATATTATGTTTTTAAAATAAAATCATTGTATTCGAAGCGGGGTTAAGGAAGGCAAAGGAAATTACGACTCGCCTATTTTTTTTAAAAAAAAAAGATCTCTTTTGATAATTTAATTCAGATGAATCAATAAATAAATTAAAAAATTCGGCTGTACCAGACTAGTTTTTATAGAGAAAATTGAGGAGCAGTCTATGGCCAACATCTTAATTTACAAACTATCTATTTTGAATTATGTCAATAGTAGTAAATTAAAGGTATTCAATATAAAAAATCATCGAAAAGGCGAAATTGCAAAATGTTGTCAAAGAGGAAAGCAATTAGCTTCAAATTTGGAACATACTTGAAACCGTAATTAATCTTCATGCAAAAGCTGGTGCATTAGTTTAGAGTAGCAGAATTCGATTGGCAAAATATGCATTAGTTTAGAGTAGCACAATTAGCTGTAACTTCGTGAAAGGGGAAAAACGAAAGGGAAAGGAGATGGAAATAAACTAGCGCTTCGGAGTAATAAAGGAAACGATAGGGAAACTATTGAAAGATATGTAAATAATGAATTGGTCGCTTAACCGAAGTGAAATTTGAAGAGGCGCAAAAGAATTTTTAGGTGGAAGAAGAAGGATCGTTGCCATCGGAGAGAGAGCTAAGACAAAAACTTAAATATATATTTTTTTATACTTTGTAATTTAGTACCTATTACAAAGACATCAAGTTTTTTAAGAATATACACTTTTTAGTTAATGTGGATCTCTTTTATATCTATATCTATACTATTATATAAAGCATCTAAGAATTGGAGGGTTCATTTTTTGTCATGGTATTTTTTTATTATATTTATTTTATCTCTCAATTAGACGGATAATATTTATTTTTGGTTGATCGAACGTATGTGATCGCGTCCATTTATTTCCCTTATGTACTATTATTTCCATAATATTATTATTTTTATTTAGCAACCTTGTGCATATTTGATAATAAATTAATGGTGATAATATATGTTAGAATAATTTACTTTTCTTGCCATAAAAATCATGAATCATTAATTCATATTGTGTAAAAATCTCATCCAAGATTAAATATAGTCTTTATTATAGGTTTTCTCTATAATTTGGTGAATTTATAATTTAATATTAGATAAATATGATTTTTTTTATCTTATAATATTTTAGTGTTTAAATAAAAGAGTCTGCTGCAACGCGCGGGTATATAGCTAGTATAATAAGACGCCCCAATACAAATTTTAATTTTATTTCTAATACTTATCATTTTTGTATCTAGTAGTACCCAAAAAAACATCTTTTATAATTTTGATGGAATTCACAAATTAAGAAATTCAACATTTATGAACAGAGTTCGTTTTGGATTGTTCCAATTTCTTCATTTTCTTCTAATAGTTACTCCTTTCCCTTTCGCTAGTTTATTTCCATCTCCTTTCCCTTTCGTTTTCCCCTTTCACGAAGTTACAGCTAATTGTGCGACTCTATTATATTAGTATACCATGTTATTATATTATATTATATTATCAAGTTTTATCATTTTATTATATCATATCATATTAACATATTATAGCATATTGTATTAGTATATTATGTTATATTATATTATCATATCATATTATTATGTTATTAGATTATATTATATTACTATCATATATTATATATCGATATCTATTTTGCCTTATGAGGAAAATGTCATATGTTTATATATTTTAAAGCATAACCGTATCATTAACAAATATATGGGCTTATACTCACTTTAATTAATCAATATGCATATCAATGTGAGTAAAATATATATAGAGTATATGTTTAATATATTATAATTTTTATAAAATATTTTTGGGTACATTTTATTATGTTAAATCCCAAAGACAAAAACAAAGTCCAAATGGGAAATGTATAAATATTATTTTGGTTTTGAATTTATTTGTTATATTAAATTTTTCAAAAATAAATATTTTTATATTTAAAATATACTATTGAAAATATAGAGTTTTAAAAATAAATTTGGGTTAATTTAGACTTTGAGAAGTCATCCAAATAATTTATTTTATATAATGTTTATTTATTCCAGATTTCTATTTTGGACTTGATGCTTATTGGGCCAATTTCATATCTTTTTATTTCTTCCAGCCTTGTATCGATGTCCAAATATCCTCTATTTTTCCTTGCTGGGTTTTATATTTCTTACTGGGCCAAAATTATTTAAATCCTGGGTCATTTACAACTATTCCTTTAATCCCTGGAGTTGCGCTTAATGTTTGTTTTGCTACATCTGGTCTGAGGCTGAGCGAACTCCACCTTCTTCCTCTCTTTTGGTTGCTTTAATATTTGCGCCTAGGATTTCTTGCGAGCTTACTGCTTTCTATTCTGAGATTCGTGCATGTATCTTATCTCAAGATTCTGAGCACTAATCGGAGATCGGCCATCAATGTTAGAATCATCTTCATGTGAGTATTTCAGCGATGGACCGATCATGTGCATCGTACGGTGAGGTGTTGGCGTCACCACGTCTCATTTGGTCTTTGGTACCAATTCTAACTGGTTTTGAAGTTCTGATTTTCGATTGCTTCTTCATGATTAATCTTTGTTCCATTGGTCGTTTGCTAAGAAAATAACACTGTCTAGACTCTTAACTCAGTTCAATTCAAGGTCTGGTTTGAAGTGTGCTTTGGTACCGGTCCTGTTGAGTTTAATAGTAGCTATAAGATACTTCCTAGTTTAATCAATTGAGCTTAGTTTTCCGTTAATTAAATTTCGAGAGGCTGTTTATAACATATCTTCATGCATTTGGAGCAACACTGTATCAATCAGGGTATGAGAATTAGCAAACTCAGTGCAAGAACATCATCAAGTTAGTACAAACTATCGTGTTCACTTCTAAGCTCAATTAATTAAGCTAGGAATTGAGTATTTCATCTGGTATCAACTCAGCGACAAGTTTGGCATGGTCTCTGTGCAAAGTTGTTACTTAAGCTTCATGTTTTAATTTAATCCAGGCCTGAGGCTCTCTGGACATGTTCTGAGGATCTGGTTTCAATTTCCTTTACCAGAATCGAATACCATTTGACTGGTCCAGGCCTGAGGCTCTGGACACACCATTCCCAACCTTGATCTGGGCCGGAGGCTCGCCAGACGTGGTGTGAGAAGGCACAAGTGGCATTGTTTGATTTACTTTGACTATTACCTTTGACTAAACTTATTTTTATACTACAAGTTGGCAGAAAGCAAAGAACTATAACGATCAGAAGAGAACAGATAAATCAGTGCGCTCGGTTAACGAGTAGGATCAAAAGTAGGCATGAATATGAATCTTATTTGCCATCCCTTATCATGTCCCAAGTTCCTTTTTATCAAAAAGAAAATAAGTGAAACAGTGAATCAAATAGTGCTATTTTTATCGTTAATTTAATGCTTAAGAAGAAAAGTATTAATTAAATAAAAAGAACAGCACTTAGTTTAATATATATATATTTAGTCTCGACACCTTGGTTCGGGCCATAGGCTCTCCAAACGTAGTGTGAGATGCTTATTCTGATAGTAGTAATATGATTTTAGTTTTAAAATAGTAGCAACATGTATCATGAATGTTCAAAGACAAAATCCCAAGGCTTCATCCTTTTGACTCATCTAGATTATAAATCTAGCTGTTAGGATTCATAAGCTATGCGTGTATATATTAACTTATAGCTGATAATGAGTAATAATGCAAAAGAAACAGATCAACTGAACAAAAGAAAGGAAGAAGACTTAGTTTAATTTTCTTAGTAAAAATCTCCATCATCTTGGTTCAGGCCATAGGCTCTCCGAAGGTGATGTTATTTTATTCTCAAACATAGAATTTCTAATGTATATGCAGTATAGATCATTAGATCTTATAGAACTTAAATATAGACGTGCAAAGAATTATTAAACGATTTCATCCTATTGACATGTTAGATAGTGGATCTATCCATTAGGATTCATGAATCGTGCTTAGATCTAATTATTACGAGAATCGATCAGCAAAATAAATATTAAATCAAGGCAACATCAGAAAAATAAAAAAGAGAAGCAAAGTAACTGGCAACAGAGAGAACATCAACAATTTTCAAAAATTTCACATTTCATTCGCTCAACTGAATTACATGAGTAATCGGAGAAAAATAAAATCTTTCTATCCTAATTATTTAATCAAGTTTCCTTTACTGGTGGACTATTGGAACAGAGATAGAGATTGGAGGATGCTTGGTATTTGTCAGAGGCTCTTTAAGAGAAGCAATGGACTTGTCGATCCTTCTCGAGCTGAATCCTTGGATGCCTTTAAATAGAGTTGGAGGTCAGTTTGGTAGAGGTTTGTGCTGATCCTACGGTGCAGTCTCGCTTATCCTGCTCCACATAGCTCCTTGAAGATTCCTTTTCGTCCAATTAGTGCTTGCCAGCTGTCTTGGTCGTTGCATAAGATGCCAAAATGAATGGAGGGCTATATGGTCTGTTGCATTGCTTGGGGAGGTTTAAGCGTGCTGGCGTGATTCTATCCATTCTCAGATGCTATCAAGCACTATAGAAGGTTCTGTAGAGTGTCCCAATCGTATGCCACATATCCTCAGTCGATCCCTGCCGTCGGAATGTGTATTTAGGTCCGTCGTCTAGAGCTTTATCACTCGGGCCTAAGGATTGATCAAAACCACACATCTGATATTCATTTCGTGCCAGAAATGGCTCCAATAGCATTGTGGGACCCACACAAAGCTTTTACAACTGTCAATTGGATCTTTTGTGCATTGTATAACCCCGTTCACCTCTAGGCCAAATAAGCTTCATACATGCCATATTATTTGTTCGATGCACTAACTCAAGAACTGATTGTCAATCTGTGTTCTCTTTTGTATAAGCGTTCTTGGATACCATGGTTTGAACCAATTCAAGGTATTTTGGTCGCTGCCATTTTCTCATTCGCTATCAGGGAAGAAATCGGGAAGAGAGGAGCCCAGGAGGAAAATGCACTTTGTTTTATTCTCAAATTGATCCTTCCATTCGAATAGTCTTGGTGCGTTCTAAACATCATGAGCCAAGGGCACATAGTCTAACAAATGGGCCCAGTTTTACGATTTTAAATGTGAGCCGGGTTGGATTCGTCATGAATTCATTAAAGCGCCCCCAATCTATACCCAGATAGTCTCTAACTTCAAATTGCACCCATAAGCACATTAAAGCCAATCAATTTATTCATTTCACTCCATTTTCACTTCTGAATTTCTAAAAATAGTTCCCTTTGCCCGAAAATTCTGATATTTTTTCAAAAATCGAATAAATCATGCCAAGTACTCTCATATTTTTTTTATCTTTCCCTTAATTAATACCAAATTAATTCGTTTAGTGTCTAATTAAATCCTTAATATGAATTAATTTCATTTTCGGCAATGATATTATTTTTTCTTGGCATCTATTAACATCTCTTCTCCTGACATATCAGGGGCAAATAATGTTGCATATAATATCGATGCACAACATCCTTATTTTCTTCTGACCAATTATATTGTGGATATTCAAAAATTGCTTTGATTGCTTTGATTGCTTTGTGTTGATCGGAAATTACACAAATCTGTCCAGGTCCGATCACTTCGCGACGCAACCAACTTCAATTCTCTAGATTTTATTTTTCAACCAATACAAATGTCAAAAGTATGAGTTGATTTTCGGCGTCATAACCATATACCATCGATAATCTTCCCTCATAACATCTAGATAAAAAACTAGCATCGATACTTATAATCGGTCGAAGGTACCGAAAAGCTTCGATGCAGGGACCCCAAGCCCATGTCGCACACTTAAAATAACAAACTTCTGGTCGAATGTTGGGCTCCTTCAAGATGTTATATTTCATTTCAGAATTTATTGATTGAATGACATTGAATAATCGAGATAGTATACCATACGAACCCTCCCAACTTTTTCAAAAATTTATGCTATAGCTTCCTCGCGACCTTGCCAAATCTTAGAGCAGGAAGGATTAACATCCAAAAATTTTACTCTTAGTAATGCACAGATTGTTTTAATTATTAATGTCATATGCTCTGCTAACTCTCTTTTTATTGTACCTACTATCATTTTCGTAGTTAATTGTGCATGATCTGAACGAGTAATCTCTTGAACACATGTGTGATCATAGGGATTAGTCTTGATAATCTAGAAAGGACTACCCTTAGGATACACAACATATAATCTCCAAAAATATATGGGTCGTTGTTTGCATATCATCACCAATATAGATTTACTATTTCTTTTTGTTTCCACCTCGATATTTTCTCTTATATGATATTCATTAATTGCCCATTGTAATTGCTCTTTAGAATTAAATATTTAATTTTCTGACAATGAATTATCGAATTATGATTGTGATGGAACATTTATTTCATTGATCTCAGAAATATCACTAAAGTCACATACCGGATGATGTTTTTCTGATCTATTTTTCACAATCAATCGACGCTCTATATGTTCATGAGGATCATAATCTGAGTCATCATCTTCATCAGCTGAGTCCCAATAATCTTCTCCAATTTCTCATTCATCTGTTGAAATAAGTACAAAATTATCATCACCATCATCATCATCATTTCGCTCATCTTCCTCTAACACATCATTATCTTCATTACGAACATTATCACGCTCATCACAATCATTTTACTCCCTTTCATTTTACTCTCTTTCATCATGTATTTGATGTGCTAGATTTATTGTGGAAGGTATAATATTTTCATTTCTATTACTGATTTCGAGTAGGTTATTCAAAGAATTCTCTGCATTATCAATTGATGATATTTTCACATATAACTCAACCATTCTCCAATTCATTTCTATTGTTGTCATTTAAAATATCATTCGCCACTCAACCTCATCTTGAATAGGAATTAAATAAAAATGATAAGCACTAGTACCTCATGTATTATACCGAGCTCTGATACTAAAAAATATTGATTCTCTAATAATCCGAACTGTCTGTATATCGTAGTTCTGATTTCGTCAAAACACATATCTGTATTTTCAAGAAAAGAAAATCTGAAAGGATTATCATAATTAATACCCGTTAGTCCCGTGATGATATTTTCACCCGCATAAACTATAATTGGAATCATTCTACCAAATTATTAAAATATTATTAGTTAATATCTTAAATATGCTTTTAAATTTATTAATATAAAATAAATTAAAATTTTCATTGACCTTTATTATGTTCGGAGAGAGTCGAAAGTATGGATTTGAAAGAGCTACAGATTTATAATGAGTCTAAGTCCACATTTATTAAAAGCGATCTGATCTATATTTCTTAAAAGCGAACCTAAATTTATTAGTACATTATAATATGATTTGAGTTATATACGTTGATTAAAATTAATTCATATTCAATTCTTAATACACAAATTATTCATATTCATATATATATATATATCCATATCCATATTCATATTCAACTCTTAAATACGGATCTGTAAAAAAATAAAATAAAATAATCCAGATCTGCACTTAATAAGTGCCGACCTGAGTCCACTTTTAACTAACGTAGACCTAGGTACGCGTTTAACAAACACGAATTCATTATTTTTGTGATTTCCATCAATCAAATATTATTTTTATGTTTTTATAATTTTCTTAAGTTATTAATAAAAATATCAGCCTATTCTTTCTTTTTCTATAGAAACGAATAGTGTACAGATGAGATGAGGTTGTTCTACAAAGCGTGAGGCGCGCAGCGCTTACGATATTGGAGATTTGACAACGCCAATTCATTTCATATCGAGGTTGTTACTTAACATTTTTATATAATTTCTGATTGCATCAATTAATCAACCGAAACCGATTTGTAACATTCGTTACTAGTGAAATAAAATGTAACACTCAAATCCTAAAAAAAATGTTCGTCTTTTTATTTACAGAAAATTAATCATTAATGTAATTATTATTGTAATTATATATTTTTATAAAGAAAAATAAAACATATAAAATCAAAATATAAACAAGATGTCGAACAAATTTTGTATTATCAAAATTTAACTAAATTTCTATATATTTTTTTGAAATAATCAGTAACTTTCTGAAAAAATTAAAAATTCATATACCATAATTATTTTAAATATTATAATATAAGTATATAACGATATTATGATAATTTCAAACTCTAAAATTAAGTATTATATGACAAATTGTCAGCCGGAGAACAACTTATATAGCTGAGGCTCCCAAAACATTATGGTTTTACTTTTGAATAGGGTTGTAACTCGGGTTTTGCCCCGACAATATAGTTCTCAAATAAATAACTAATAATATAAAATTTTAAATATATTTAATAAAATTTTATATTAAAAAAATTTAGACATAATATTTTTAAATGCTAAGTAATAATGATAATTATAATAATAAATAATATAATTAAATATATACTAATTTATAAATAATCATATAAAAAAATTAGATCATTCTAAAAGTTAAGTTTCACTTTAAGTACATTACACATATTACTTTAAATGAGGAGAGATAAACTATTTTATATAATCCCTTGGATTCAATAAGATGAAAAGATTTTAAACAAAATCAATATGGAGAAAATTGATGATATGACATGCTTAATAATGATAATTATAATAATAATTATTATAATAATAAATAATATAATTAAATATATAATAATCTATAAATGATCATATAAAAAAATTAGATAATTTTAAGAATTAAGTTTTACCTTAAGTACATTATACATATTATTTTAAATGAGAAAAAAAAACTATTTTATATAAACTCTTGGATTCAAGAAGATAAAATATTTAAACAAAATTAATGATGGAGAAAATTGATGATGTGACATATTTGAAAAACTTGAAAACTTAATTCTCTTTATGAATGACTTCTTTTCCTAAAATTTGAATCTTTGTTGGTTTACTCATGCACCCTTCCTCCTACACATCCCCTATGGTAAAGTGCTTAAATTTAAGTGGGCTCTGTAAATCTAAGAGTGAATATTATGTTCGGATAGTCCGTCATATAAATTTAACGTTCGTAGTGATTTTGGAATAATTACTTCACATGTAAAGTACTATAGAGGAGTCGGATCTCTCATTTTGAGAGGTCCAAATCTGCTATTATTATGGATCAATTGTAAGATTATATTATTCATTCTTATCCACCGTTTATTTTTAAATAATGGTTCAGATTTTATGTCTTTAGTCTGGATATAATACAATATCTATCCCTGGTGCTCATGTCTTAATGAAACAGTTAATGAAATAACAGTTCAGATTTTGTGTTAATGAAATAACAGTTCAAATTTCATGTTTTAATGGAAATTTTTACATGTATATATTTTTCATTGAAAGATACTTAAATAAAAGCAAAAATTCATCTTCATTAGCGAAATAATTTATTTTATTAGCAAAGACTATAAAATGAAATTACAAAATTTATAAGGAGTTACCGTTGATATTGACATAAACTGTTAACTGAGCTTTTATTTCGTATACAATTTATTTAATTAATTAAGAAAGAAGTCACGTATTAATTTGAAAAAAAAAACTCAGCAAGATTTTGAAATTAATCTTTTGTAATTTTATCCTTCGAGTTTTTATAAATTAAAACAAATTCTATGAGCTAAGTTATACAAACTAATAATATAATATTATACATAGAATCATAATAAAATTTCAAAGTACTTATTAATCTGAAATGTTACTTAAAACTGATGGATAAAGATAAAGCATCTACAACAGACCCAAATAATAGCTGATTTCTGACCATGCTGTAACGAAGAGATCAGGAATAAAAGGGACATGATAAGTCCCGAGTAGGGGTATAAACAGAGGGATAATATCCACTTCATCTGATTTCGTATTTGAAAATTATTTTTTCAATATCATTTAAATGTATTTATATTCGTATACAATTTATATCCATAAAAAATGATGCGGATATGAATTTAATTTTGGATTCTATTATCTGTATCCAAAATAAAATATATATTATAAAATTTTATTTAAAAATAGTATTAGTTGCCAATTTTTTTATTTATATACAATATTATTATTATAAATATTAACAAATATATATCTTGCATATACTTATTGTTAGTATAAGTATTTATTTTTGAGTTAGGCTATAGTGCTTGTTATGATATTTTTCAAACTAATAAAATTAATCTAATACACACAAGAGGAAGCCGCAAGCGCACGACCTACCGTACAATATTTAGGTGTCGATCCCACATAGACTGATTAAACTAATGATATTAACAATTTCTTTAAGCTAACTGTAAAATCTGAAAATATTTTTAAACTAACTAATTTCTAAAATAAATAAATAAACTGAACTAAGTTTGGATTATTTCAAGGTTAAGAGAGTCTAGAGTTTCAGCATCACCATCCACTTGAGTATTAATCGTATTAATTATGTATTTTAATGCTAATTTATGAGGGTTACTATCTAATTTAATACCAAATTCCTGGTTAGGTTTTGGTACAGTGTTTCAAAAAGGAAAAACTTCACGGTTAAGTCCATCGTTCTTCATAATTAGAACCCGTTAAGTTCTGATAATTTTAAACCTTTCAAAGACTAATTATTCACGATTAAGTCCAACTAATTAATACTCTAAATATTCAAAATATGTCAACTAATCTAGACTTCACGGTTAGGTCCATCATTTAGGGTTAGATACCGCTTTTGGGGTCAAAGAACCATCAGATTTTGATTAGAAACCTAAATAATTCTCTAAGATACATGTACAATTCTAATTTCATTTGTAGGTTAGGAATCTACGCTATCTAGGGTTTTTAATCCCAGACGGATTACTAATACAAACGTACAACAATTCAATCCATGCACAATAATTCAATCACAAAAGTAATTCATAAAATAAATCAATTAAAATAACAATAAATATGATTAAACTTTAAGTTTCAAGTTTATATGCTTAAACCCTAGAACATAATTCACTCTTCCATGAAAAGAGAGAGAATTACAGATAAAATTCATGAAAAATATAAAAAAAATCATAAAGAAAAGAAAGAAGTTACGTCCGATTATGATCTCCCTTGTTCTTTTCTCTCTCTTAAAGAAAAACGAAAATATCTTGCTTTCTCACTCTAGAAAACCACATAATCGTGTCGAGGATGATCCCTGGCAGTTTTCTTAACTCCCTATAAAAAGAAATCCAAAAATAAAATCAGAAAACCGAAGAAACCGCCTAAAAATAGCAAAATCGTGCATTGCTCACAGTTTGACCTAGTCGGTCCGAATAGGGGGTCCATTCGGTCCGAATAGGTCAAAAAATAAAACTGCTTGAATTTAGCTAAGTATTGAGCATTTTCTGATTTTCTTTTGTTTAGTCCAAATGGAATATGCGTTCGGGTCGAATAGACATTAAATTCCTCTGGATTCTTTCCTCTTATTCGGTCCGAATGGGTGATGAATTCGGACCGAATAGGTATGGTTGAGTTCGATTTTTCTGCTTTGCTCTGGTTTCTTCTAATTTGAGCTCTAAACTTTTTTTTTTCGATTTCTTCTAGAATCTGCAAAATAAACAACGCTACAGCAGTAACTTGAACTTGATAAAATATAAACTATAATTAACACTAATTAAACCCTAAAATGCTAAGTTTTGAGATTAAATTATGCATAAAATATATCATTTAAACTTCTTATTAGTGCTACGCGTAGTTAATGATCAAATTTGCTACGAACTAAAAAATATAGTTAAATCATCTTTAAATCTTGATTTATGGATCTCAAAAAATTCTTTTATATCAAAATATGATGGGATATAAAAATTTTCTATTTTTTTTATTTTATAAGTATTAGTTTTGAGTTTTTTAAAATGACCTAGAAAATATATATATTATTTTATTACTATTATTGAATCATCTTAAAAAAAATCCAAAATTAATACTTAAAAATTTGAAAAATAGAAATTTTTTATATCCCATTATATTTTGATATAAAGAAATTATTGAGATTCATAAATCAAGATTTAGAGATGATTTACCTATATTTTCTTAGTCCGTAGCAAATTTGATTCATTAACTACGTGTAGTACCATAACATAATTTTTATTTTTATTATATATATGTATATATATATATATATGCATGATTATTAGTAATATATATTAATTTTGTTTCATATATTCATTGAATATTTGCTTCTTATTCATATTCATTTAAGGTAGATTTGGTTTTAAATTTTGACATATGTTCAATATTCATAGAATCATAACTATATTCATATCCATCAAACAAGAAACATATCTGAATATAATTTTAGCACTATTTATTCTGATTTGTTCTGTTTACAGCTTTATCCCAAGTAATTTCGGGCATATTTTATTAAATTTGAACCATCATATTGAACGTACCTTTTGAGATGCTGAATTATTGACTAACTCATATTCGAGATAGCTGTAAAATTTTTGAATCAAACCATCATATTGAATGTACCTTTTGAGATGTTGAATTATTGACTAACTCATATTCAGATAGGCGTGTGTAAACAGATCAGTTTAATTGATTTTGAATCAAACCGTTAAGTTTAAACTATTTGATTCGATTTTTTGATTTAAAAATTTCAATTCAGTTTTATTTTTTCAATTTAGTTTATATTTTTCCTAAACTGATAAATAGAATATAAATTTATTATACTTAATATAATAAAGATAAAATGCGAATATGTTTATTTTTTTAGTTAGTTATTTTATTTTTAAACTGTTACTATCAATATTTATCATTACTCTGAAACTATTATAACTATTTAATTGAATGGATCAAATAAAATTTTAATAAATTTAATTCTTTATTATTTATAAGTTTAATTCGATACATAATTTAATAAACTGAATAAAACTTTAATGTACGTATTTATTTTGATTTCACACACTATTTCTGAATCCAAAGAAAAAAGCAAAAAAAAAAAAAATCCGCTTCAATTCGCGCTTTTCGCCGCTTTTCTTTTCCGCTCTTTACTTTCAAAATCTGCCACGCCAGCAATTCGCGTCTCAAAGCAATAAATAAAACGTCTCCAACAAACACATTATATCGTCACCGTTTGAATAATCAACGGTTGATGATTCCGCCACCTCATCGATCCGGGTCTTAACCCTCGGACCAATCACGATTCAAACCCCTTTCTCTACAAATATGATTCCCGTCCAGTCTTTCCCCAAGCCATCCCAAATTCCCAATTAATTTATCACTCTCTACCTCTCCCGCCTCCGAACCCTAGAACTTTCTCTTTCGACCCCAACCTCCTTTCGACTCTCCATGGCGCCCAAGGCTGAGAAGAAACCCGCTGAGAAGAAACCCGCTGAAAAGAAGCCAGCGGAGGACAAAGAGAAGAAGGCCGAGAAGGCTCCTGCCGAGAAGAAGCCTAAGGCTGAGAAACGCATCCCAACCAAGGAGGGAGGCGACAAGAAGAAGAAGAGGGCCAAGAAGAGCACTGAGACCTACAAGATCTATATCTTTAAGGTCTTGAAGCAGGTGCATCCCGACATCGGTATCTCCAGCAAGGCCATGTCGATCATGAACTCGTTCATCAACGATATTTTTGAGAAGTTGGCTCAGGAGGCATCGAAGCTTGCTAGGTACAACAAGAAACCCACCATTACTTCTCGCGAGATTCAGACCTCGGTGAGGTTGGTGCTTCCTGGTGAGTTGGCGAAGCACGCTGTTTCCGAGGGCACCAAGGCGGTGACGAAATTTACTAGTGCTTAGGTTTTGGGATGGGTATATGAGATTTAGTTTGGGTCTCTGGGTTGTGTGTTTGGGCTTGGCTGTTGTCTGGGTCTGGGTTTGGGCTTCTATTATCATGTTTTTCTTTTTGAATGTTTCTAAATGTGGATCTAATCTGTAATAGGAGGTAGGGATGTACTTTTGACGGATCTGTAACTGACAGCATTCAAGATTAGTATATATTACTTCAAAAAAGATCAGTAATATATAATTTGTTTGCTTTTAAGGTTCTGAAATGTCTTTAGTTTATCTGGATGCTACTATCAATGAAGCAAATCTCTCTTCCTATTGCTAGTTTGCTACTATCTTGTAGGCAATTTAATCGTCAAAAATAGATCTTGTACGATTAACGTTCTGAAATTTTTGTAGAGCGGGGATCCATTGAAAATGGGTTATTTTGACGATCTTGATAATGGACCTTTAAATAAATATAATTTTTTTTTAAAAATAAAGAAAAATTTATAATGGACCTCATTTATATATTTTTTTTTTTAAAATAAAGAAAAAATATATATTTTTTTTAAAATAAAGAAAAAATATATTTTTTTTTAAAATAAAGAAAAAATATATATATTTTTTAAAATAAAGAAAAAATATTATATTTTTTTAAAATAAAGAAAAAATATATCATTTTTTTTAAAATAAAGAAAAATTTATAATGGACCTCATTTATAGATGTATTTTTTTATTTTGATGGTCATTTAAATTTTATATAATTTAATTTTTATTTGATAGTTCATTAAAAATTGTTAAATTGAAATCATTATAAATTGTATGAAAATAACCCATCAAAGATCGTTTATTTAAAAGTTCATTATCAGGTTGTCAAAATAACCCATAGTCAACCGATCCCTGCTCATTTTTGTAATCTCATTGACTGATGAAATGGTATTTTAATGGTCCTTATATTACTTCTTAAATATGATAGATTGCTAGCTACGCTAATAGTTCCTTGTTTTAAATCGTAAGAATTCTTGAATTTTATATCTTGATAAAATAAAAGAATTGTCAAGTTATAATATTTTATTGATAAAATTGAGTATATATCTCTTGATACATCCCAATTTGTATATTTATCTTTTTAAATTTAAAAATTAAATATTTATTTTTGAAAATGTTAAAATCTTAGCTATTTACTCATAACTAGTATTATTTTCATAAAAATTTAATTAATAATTAATTAAAATTATAATAAAATAAAATTATCTTTTCTAATGATACAAGATATTTTTCATTTATATATAAATTTTTTTTGCTAATTTTATTATTTTAGTGATGTACAAAATTATCACAAAATTATAATTACGAAACTATTTTTATCTTATAAATACCAATTTCATTAAGTAGGCATTAGTTATGAACATATTTGACTTGTATCAGTTTTGGATTATGATAGTTCTAGTTTGTAAAAAATATATATTATTTTATTTGAAGTTGTATTTACACACAGTTGGAGGTTAAGAAAAGAGCGTAAAGATAAATAACAATATAGCTATAGTAGCAATACAATGTGAAATAATTCAATGCACTGTCGTCGATTTTGTTGCGACGCAAGTTGTATAGATACGAAAAAAATATAGAGGAATATTTTTGTTATATTATAATTTTAATTTATTGTTAATTTAATTTTTATAAGGATGATATTAATTATGGATAAAATATTTTAAATTTTAATATTTTCAAAGATAAATATTTAAATTTTAAAATTAGAAGGATAAATATTCAAATTGAGATTTGTTGAGTGATATATAACCAATTTTATCACATCAAATTAGCAATTGCAACTTTACGTGTACTTTCACCAACCTTGCATTTTAAAGTATAGTTTTGGACATATGGTCTATGGTAGTGTATTAAAAACGCGACGGGTTTGCACGAGTCGGCGTCAAATAAATCCGAAAAATTCAAAAATAATCATTAAGAATATTAAAAATATATAACTATAATATATTTTGACAAAAAAAATTTAATTTTCACATATTTTTTAAATTTTTTTGAATTTCCCGTGTTATCGGGTATTGGGTCGGCTTTGCACGAGCTTCTCGGGTCGGGGCGGGGCGGGGTAGGTTATCATGGGTTGGGCGGGGCGGGTCGGGGCGGGGCGGGTTATCACGGGTTGGGCAGGGCGGGTCGGGTCGGGTCTAGCACGGGTTTTTTTCAAATTTTTTTGCCCGCGTCCGTGTTAGACCCGCCGGTTCTAAGGGGTCACGGGTTTGACGGGTTGGATCACGGGTCGGAATGGAACGGGTCGCGATCACGGATTACGCGGGTCGGGTCTGACCCGTCCGGTTATTTTAACACTCTTGTCTATGGACATTAGTCGATTTAATTGTTTGCTTACGCTCATGGCGGCAAATACTCGATATCTATTCATGGCGGCAAATACTCTATTGTTATTGTAGTAAATTGTTTTTTGAGTAATTATTGATCCTGATGATCTTCTTTTAATACGATAATCAAAGCGCTTCGATTTGGATTTCTTTCGTTCTGTAATTACTTCTCTATGGTTCCTTAAAGAAATATTAGTTCATTTATCATAAGTAATAAATTTATACTTAGTTGTCCTGGGACTTGATTATGCTTATATTTCTCATTAGTGTGAATTTTCAGTGTTCCAAGTGGCGCTATGGTTTTAGATTGTCTATTTAGAATGTGTTGTGTACATGGAATGAGACGTACTGACCTACAAAATTACAATGACCTGACCATGAAGGCACTGCCATTTTAGATGTTGTGATTTATTTATTTCTTGTGAGTGGTAACACAGTACTGCTTATCTGGTGGGTTTCTATAACTATCATTCAATGCCGTCAATTTGCTCCTAATATTTATAAATTGAGTTCTGTTTCCTACAGATATTAAGCTCCTGAATCCACAGATCAGCGACTAACATAATGAGTTTGTGCATTCACACCTGATTGACAAGGTTGTCTACATCCTTTTTTCCCTTATTTTAAAGATGAGTCAATTTGTAAGTTAGTGATTTACTGGGTGTTGTTGGAAAAACGTATATGACAAGATTGCTCGGTCATTGCTTCTTGAGTTTTCGTAAATTGTATTTTAAGTTAATACTATCTAGCAGAAAATAAGTTTGTTATGTTAGACTGTACTTGAGAATTTTTTTAATGAAAAATGACACATATGATCGCATAGCAAATATCGCATTAGATTCCGAATCTAAAGGTCGTGGGTTCGAATCCCACTGCGATCAGTTTGTTGAAATCTTTATATCTTTTATCTAAAGAGTAAAGACTACGATAAGGCGATTGGCGTTCACATGATCTGATGTGTTGCTATCAAACAATTTTGGTCCTTGTCAGTTTGCTACTGGCAATTCCCTGTAGGCTTGTATTTTTCATTGTTTCCAGTCTTCACTACCTTCGTCAAAAAGATTACACCATGAAACATCTGGAGATGACTTCTGAAGAAACATCCAAACCATTAGAGAAAGGGAACAGCAAATGTCTTTCACGTTTTTTTCCTCCACGAAACTTAACTACAGTTCTAGACTAAAAGTTTCCTAGCTAATACAAGATTCTTGCATAAATCTGGTCACAGCTGAAAGGTACTTCTCCTAAAAGTACGCGCAAATAGAGCAATGCAAAAATATATTTTGAGCAATGTTAAAGATAATTTTCCAGTAAATATCGGTCAAATTTACAGAACGTTGGTACCAAATTATTATGCAATTAGTATCAGCAACCATTAACCAGACTGGTCATTCAAACGAAATCAGAAGGAAGATCAAGGTTCAAGTAGTAGAACGTAAGGCAACATGAACATTCCAACAAAAGCATTTACCTCCAAGCTGCTTCAATAGACCAACCATTTAAACAAAAGATACTCTTGACGTTTCACAAAACCAGTCAAAAATAAAAAGTCGCTCATGACCGGAGTACAATGTTAAATTGGCAGTACAAAACAACAACAAAACATGAGATGACTTAGGTCCCAATTTTTGTTGACAATGGTTAAAAGGCTACCAAAGCACCAGCACCCATCTTGTATGCAATTATGCATGTATTTAGTTGTGAAACCTTTTATTCCAAGTTCCTCTCAGAGCATTTCCTGAGATCGTCTCACAAGACGCCTCACCCTCTTTTTGAAGTCCTCTCTCCTCTCCCTCCACTCTTTCTGCATAAATGAGTGCCAAATTAGTCTATAATATACATGTCAGTACTAAGAATACTGTCTATGGAAGGGCTCGATTCATTTTGTCAATGTTGTGCAACATCACATGTATATATGCCAAACTTTAGCCACAAAACAAGAAAAAAATATAGTAAAGCTAGGAATATGGTGTACCAATACTGCATTTAGCAATTTTCTTTTACCATAATTTGAAAGGTGGATAATTTCTACTCCAGGATTATCTCAAATACATCATAATAAGAACACAAAACCAGAGGTACTGACATGCGGACCGAGTAATATTTTGTTTACTTGCTCATTGTTTCTTCTATTACAACAACAACAATGGCAACAACAAAGCCTTTAGCCCCAAATAAATTGGGTTAGCTGTTTATTTTCTTAAAGAGTTGATATTAATGGACCACTACCCATTTGCACTCTGCAAGCAACCAGTCATGTATATACACAAGGCATGTTTAGGTTGACAATTTTTTTTTCAAATGTGCATGGAACACCCCCATTTTACTTGAATCACACAGCAAACAATTAACCTTGATATAAAAATAAAATATAGACTGTCAAAAAAGAACACAATAGTACAATGTATCATTTTAACTTACAGCAGCCTCGATATTAGCTGGAGACTCATCATTTGGGCTTGAGAGCATAGATATAATGCTCAGAACAATGCTCTCTACCTGTTTTTTTTTAACAAAACAGTTACCAATATAGTTATCCAAACAAAACAACAAACTTTGATGATGAAATAAGAATAATAATTCCTTCACCCCTCATGCCTTAAATATTGAATTTTTAGTTTCTGTTTGTTTGTGCTGTTCTTTGGTCATATGGAATCCTACAGTGCTAAGAGGATTCACAACATATTAACAAAAACACGTGCAGCAGGAATGTGATTGCCTACGAATCTAACCACTGTCAAATGAAAACAAAAAGTTCCACACACGGGGGATCTTCAGTAACAACTTTCAGCTTTACAATTCAATTGCTAAAGATTCAACCTGACTGCAGGTCTATGAGTTTACAGTACAAAATAGAATAAAAATTAAATAGCAAGAGTACCGTGTGCACAGGTGTCCAGCGCTCACTGGCTAGTTCATAACCATTGGGGTCTTCACCAGGTGGATGAAGAATTGAGATGCAAACACGCCCATCAGGATACACTATATATCAAAGTTTTTTTCTCAATATAACAACAGAACTGTGCTGAACTTAAGTCTTAAACATTGCACGCAAATACTGATAAAACTATCAGGAAAAAAACCTAATAAATAAGGAGCCAAATTAAATTGCCAAAATGATCATATGCATTTAATAATAACTGTTTTCAATACAGAGTAAGTACCAGTGAAGATTAGTCACAACAGTAAAATGTAGCTAAGAACTAACCATTTGGATGCCACATCTCAGAGGTGAATCTGACTGTAGGAGGGCTGTTGGGGTAATTGGCTGGAAATGTCATGATTGCATTGAAGTAGCCCCCATCACTGTGCAATTGATTACAACTTACAAGTTAGAAAACCAGTGGGGCATCTAAAAAAGATATAATACACCAAAATAGTACGCCGCTACAACTTATACTGTCCTCGTGTACATAAATCTTTTTCAGGGAAGCTTTCTATAATGACCTTTTTATTTCTTGCATCTTCTAATTGATGGCATGATAAACATACAAAAATCAAAGACAATAATCGCAATCATATATTGCACTATCGTTCCACTACAATTAAGGTAAAAGTGTAATTTACTTTTCTTGCTTCGGACTTTCAGTCAGTAAGGCAATAACAATTTGCATGTTTTTGTGCTCCCTGGTTTTATATAACTGTTTTTTTTTTCTGAACTTCATGTCTGTCAATTATAAGTTACATTTGTCATAATGATTATTCACTGCTGAACCGCACAAGCTTCCAAAAGGGAACTTTTTGACCAAAATATCCTCATTTCCCCTCTATATACACAAAGCAAATAGCGCGAGTACAAAACAACAGTAACATAAATGGTATATATCAGTGCAAAGGGTTTGCCTAACTCTTAGGATAACCACTTGGACAAACTATTAATTAGACAGAAGCTTTTAAAGTAGTTACATGTCATATAGATATGTTATATCAATCCTATATATTTGAAGCAACATTAAGGTGCACAATTTCGATTTTTTGGCATGCTAACACATAAACAATATAACTTAAAGGTGACCATTTAGCTCTTAAAAAGGTAATTCCAACTTTGTGAGAGGATAATTGACAAAATGTTGTTATCCAACCCAGCATTATACTTGAATTGGGATTGGCAGAAAAAAATCATCTCTCAACCAAAAACACCTGAAATTTACCATATATTTTCTTGACTTCGTTCTAAAAAGCTATAGAACATGAACAAACTAAAAAATACATTAAAAACTAAAATTCAGCACAGTACAAAGGGCCTCTAATTTTAGGGCTACCCGTTCAGGACTGACTATAAATAAGTCAGCATTTTTTTTTACTAGCACGAGAATCTCAATATGTTACTTGTATATATATATATATATATATAGTTGGGTTATGGTGCTATGCATAGCGCAGATCGCTCCCGTGCTATGGATCGGTGCTTCATTATCAAAGTGCAAATGGTCGATCTAAATGTACAAAATATTTTTCATATGAATATCTAGACATAGACCAAATTTTATATTTTTTAGAATTTTTTTACTATTTTTTAAGATAGTTAAAAAATTATATATATATTTTTATATATATTGAGGGAACATCTCAATAGGTGTATATTTGTGTCATTCCCACGAATTAATTTCAATAATTTTAAGCAACAAAAGGTGCAAACTCACAAAATTCGACTTAATAGCAGGGGAAAAAAGTAGAATTAAACAAAGTTGAACGGATATACTCACTAAAGCGTATCGGGAGGTCCGATTATAGTAACCTGCCATTCAAATACGTTGCTATCATCCACCAATCCAGCTGAGAAGCCGTCAACTGGATGCCTTGTTAGATCTGATCATAAAAAAAACATTTATAATTCAACAAGCCGATTTCCCGCACGAATTCTCGAAAAAAGAAAAACCCTAGACTATTATAAACAAAAAATCGAATCAGATCGGGAGGTACCTTTGAGCTGCTTCTGAAGCAGGAGACTTGCTTGAGTCGTCGTCGCTGCGGCCATTAATGGATTGAAAATTGATAGATCGGCCGAAGGCTCTAGAGAGAGGGCGAGGGGCTGGTATTAGACGACGAAGGGAGAGACAGAGAAGCCGACCCGATTGCGTATATATAGGACGAGATTGGAGGTGCGTTTCGAAATTATAGAAAAGGAGGAGCGGTAAAACTCGGGAGGAGTCAAAATTGGAGATCAAACACTGAAATACAGAAATGGTAAAATTACTGCGACTAATGAATAATGATGTTTTCAGTGCGAATCTTAAGACTACACAAATTGTGTAAGTTGAGGAATTGTTTTTGTTCCGACTTCTGACCGATGTTTTATTTATTTTTATTGACAGGGTACCCTGAAAAAACAAGAAACTAGTAAGGTGTCAAACTGTCAACTTTAACTAATTGCCATTTGGTCAACTTGGCCAAATTCCATTCATCTACTGTGTTAGCTCGGTTAAATGGAAATCAGGTGGGTCTATAACAAGGACGGCAGGACGGCGGGTGATGACCTGACGTTACGGATCGGCTAAAGGGTGGGGTCGGACCTTTATGGACCGAGTAGGAGTAGGTTATATGTTCATCGGACTCATTTTGGTTTGATGGGTTGTCCATATAATCAAAGAAGACATGAATATTAAAACAATAAAAAAAATTAAAATATAAATCTTAAAAATATTCAATAATGAATGAGATCATCGAACCATTTTCTGAGTCCGATACCCATTGGTTGCCCCTCCATCCCTTAAAGACCAAGCTGCTCATATTTATGGGCATGATAAAAATTGAGTTTAAAGGGTTTGATTTTTTTAGAAGTAAGATAGATTTTTAGGAAGTCTGATCCTTCAGATCTCAATTTGAAAGATGTTTTATTAAAAATAAAATATAGAATAAAATATTAAAAATAAAATAAAATTTATAATCCCAAGTATAAAAAGTAGCATCTTTTTGTTCTGTTAACTTTTTTTTTTTTAATTTTTAAATACAATTAAAATATATGGTTTTAGAAAGGGTTGAATTTAAAAATGACTTAAAGATTTTAGAAGGGTCAAATTTGAACGGAATTATTGGGAAGAACTTATTTTTTAGGTTTGAACTTGATTCTTATCAAATCTGACTCTTACAAAGAGGATGGTCGGGCTGAATAAGAGTCGGATTTTTCAACGGATGATCAAGCCTATCCGTATAAGCGATCCCTACCTGGCAGGTTTTCTTTTCTTATTTTTATTATATTTAGGTAGCATATGGTGGATATAAAATTGATTTTTCTTATTCAAGTTAAACAATTATTATTTATAACAATAATAATTTAATTATTCAACTTATTTTTATTTAATATTTAACTCAAATATCATAATTTTGAATAAGACTTATTTAAATTAAATAATGGAATAAAATAAGTTGAATAATTAAGTTATTATTATAAATAATATTTCGTTTAACTTCAATATAAGTGTCTGTAATTATCTTTCGATAATTGTTCGTATTAAAGAGGGTTTAAGATAACAATTCAAAAAGATACTAAGATATCATAAAAGCAAAAAAAATATTACCGTATTATACAAATTTATTTTACTATTTTGAAAATTATTTTAAACGAAATAAATTAATATATTAGCCATGCTGCCAATTAAGCCTGGCCAATGGATGGACCATAATGCTGCAGTTCTGCGGATTATTTAAATGCAGGACATTTTAATTTGGGCATGGTTGTCAAAGGTTGAATTTAAAAACATGCATGAACAGGGTTTACTGTTTGAAATTCTTGTCTCTCTCTTCTTATTGGCTTGTTATTATTTTCGGATTTATTTTTGTACTCAAATTGTTTCAGTTCAATTAAGAAAATAGAACCATATCCTTCTTTGTACAAGGTTATTGATCCAGAAACTTAAAGAGACGTCATTTCAATTTCAATTTTTTTGATTAACAATCAATAACGTAAAAGACTGGGGATGATAATAATATTCCAACAATCAAGTACTTTAGCATACCACGCTATATATTGACTTGATTGAAATTTGAGTTCCCTATTTCATATCATCAACCCAAAACGCCTATTAATTATACTATAACCTGTTTGTTTATTTATGCATTTCGTTGTACCGAGATTTTTCAAAAGAGGGGAGGTCCAATGTTTATGATTATTCATAATATATCACCACCAACAAAACTAAATTTCAGAAAACTATTTTCAAAGTCTTAAAATGAAAAAATAATTAATGAACTATTTTATACATATATCATATAACATGTTATATGAGTAGAAAAAATTACATCAATTCAACTTTGTTCCTAGATGCATCAAAGGTGAGAATCACTTAACAATGATTATTTTGATAATATTGATAATAGAGGTGTAAAAAAAATTCATAATTCATAATTCATTCGGTATTCAATTCGGTTTAGCTTGAGTTCGGTTCGTTTGATTAGATTTTTTTATTAATTCGATTTGAGTTTGATTCATAATAATTCAATATGTTGTTATTTGCATTTATTTTAACTATTTAGTCAATAATACATAATATAATTATTTTATTATAAATTTAATAAGATATTATTAATTTATATTAAATTAATAAAATATTAGTTACTTTTAAAATTTTAATATAAAATTAATATAAATATTAATTATTTTAGCTCTAATTATTTATCATAATATGAAAATAAATATAAATATCAAAATAATTGAGTTCACCTAGAGTTCGATTTAGTTCGAATTTAATTATTTCGAATTAATTTTAAATCGAATTAGCATGGAGTCTAATTCAATCAAATTTGATTCGTTTACAATCCTAATTGACATGAAATTTTGAAAAAAAATGAGAAAAATCATAAAAATAGAAAAAATTACAAACATATATTCTTAATCTTATAGATATATATGTTTTAAATTTCATACAATTTAAATATTATTTAATAGTTAAACAAATATTCGTTAATTTGTAATCATCATTGAATAGTTAAACAAATATTTGTTAATTTGTAAGTATCATTGTAAATTGCATAAATTTTGGATGGATGTTGGACTATAAATTGCTCTCTAGAGGGGGCTTTGCGGCCTTGCGTGCCTGAGTTACTGGATCGACACTTGGATCTTGCCACCTATCATTCTTTTTACCTCTAATGCTAGATTCACCCTGAGGAGGCGATGATGACAAGGAATCGGTTAATTTCCCAAGGAATTTATCTCAAGACTTGTTTCAACCATTAGATTAGTATTGAGATTGAAAAAAATATGGAATGAAAAATAAGTTGCATCGAGATTGGTGAAAAAAATTGATTCAATGGTTAAAACAAGGCTTGGGACAAATTTTAGTCCTAAGCCCTTGGACCAAAATTTGTCCCAAGTCTTGTTTCAACCATTGGATTAGTATTGAGATTGGAAAAAGTATGGAATGAAAATGAGTTGCATCGAGGTTGGTGAAAGAATTAAACAAATAAACAATAGAAAAAAGTGATGACGTAACATGTTTGAAAAATTTAACTCTCCAATCCTAATTAACTACCACTTAAACTACTAAGCTATTTATAAATTAATTAATTACTTCTAAACATCATGTTATTACTAGGGATGGGCAAAAAGCTCGCAGCTCGTAGCTAGCTCAGAATATAGCTCAGTGATAACTCACTCGAAAATCAACTCGAGCTGATTTGGCTCGAGCTCCCTGACTCGTATAAAATCTGAGCCGAGTACGAGTTATGCCTGGCTCACTCGTTAACTCGCTCGTATAAATTATAATGAACTTTCGATCGTAATTCAGCGCTTCTGATTTCTTTCACTCTTAGATAAAAACACTTTTGTCCCAAACCCATGCGTTGCAAACTTAAACCTAATTCTTCTTCTCATCTCTCTCTTCTCTCTAGCGGCGGATCATCACCCCCTCTTTTTAACTCTCTTTCCTCTCCGCCTACGACGAAGGTGCGTCACCGCATGACCTATCTAACTAGTAGCTAGTGGCTACGCGACTAGCCGTAAGGCCTCGAAACCACCCTCTCCTCTCTCTGGTCTAGTGGCTACGCGACTTCCCTCTCCTCCCTCAACGAGTTTAGCACCCGATCCACAATTGGTAAGGGAATCTTCTACCAGCGACTGACAAGCGACTCTACCAGCACACTAACAATCGTCTGACAAGGTCGCAAGGGACACTACAAGGTAACATTAGATCTTTTACTTGATCCCTATTTTCTTTTACTGGGTTAGTTCTTTGTTGGTTGTTAGATTGCTAGATGAAGATGAGTTTGTGCGCTGTACTCGATAATTATATATTTTTCATGCATGAATTGTATCAAATTAAAATTCAATTCAATCCGTCGGGGGCTAATGTATTTATTTTCAAAAGTTTGCCAATGAATTTTCACCTAACTTCATAAGACCCTGGCCCATTCAACACAATTCTTAATCTAATCACGGTACAAAGAAATTTGGCTTTTATTTGTTGGGGAAGTGAATTCAAAACCAAAACCGTCAAGAACATCAGATTAGAAGAATAGAGAATGGAGAAAATTCAGAGAAGGAAATTATTTGTCTATTCAGTGCCCAATTAATTGTATAATATGATTTATTTCTAATTTTTTATTGTTGTGATATTGTAGAATGTCTTCACCCATAGAATCAACAGGTGGAACTGAAACTCCAACTAATGAGCCAGTTCTATTAAGTGAAGACATGAGTGTGTATTTAAGTGATGAAGTGAGAGATACAGCTGATGTACCAGCTGTAGATGAGCCAACTGTAGAAGGTCGGAAATAAAAAGGTAAAACATCTAAAGTTTGGCAATATTTTATATAGGTCGAAGTAATGGAGAAAGGGAAGATGGTCAGGAAAGTCAAGTGTCTCTACTGCAAGAGGGAATACGTGGCAATAATTGGAGGCCCCACGTCAACTCTCAAGCGGCACATCCAAACATGTGGAAATATCAAAAGGATAAAAGGTAAAAAGAAAGGTATCATCAATTTTGGATCATGTGGGAGTGATAATGTAGCCGATTTTAGTTCAGGTGGGGGTTATGACCAAATAAAATGTAGAGAAATAATGGCAAAGATGATCATAACTCATAAGTTATCTTTCTCATTTGTAGAGTACCATTGGTTCAATCAATTAATGAAATATAATAATTCTCTTTATCAAAAAGTGAGTAGAACAACAATTATAAGAGATTGCATAAAAGTGGTTGAAGTAGAAAGAGAGGAGATGAAAAAATCTTCAAAAATGTTGAAATTATCTCACTTACAAGTGATTGTTGGACTTCAAACCAAATCATTGGGTATATGTGTTTGACAACCCACTTTGTTGATTCTGATTAGAAAATGCAAAAGCGTAAATATGCCACCCTATAGTGGTGAGGTAATTTTGGATGGAATCTTAGAGTATCTTATTAAATGGGGTATTCAAGACAAAATAGGGACAATTACTCTAGATAATGCATCCAATAATGATAGAGCAATAATAATTTTGAAGAATAATTTTCAAAGGAAGGGAAAATTATATTTTGAGAGGTTACTTTTTCATGTTAGATGTTGTGCTCACATCTTAAATCTGGTAGTGCAAGATGGTCTAGGTACAATTGATTGTTGTCTTTTAAAAATTAGAGAAGGTGTCAAGTATCTTAGAAAGTCTCCGAGACATCTTGTAAAATTTGATGAAATAACAATCACTCTAGGTCTCCACACTCGTCGGTCTTTATGTACCGATGTCAAAACTAGGTGGAACTCAACACACTGCATGCTTGAATTGGCTATTCACTATAAATTAGCCTTTCAAGGTTATGCGTTGAGAGATCCAATCTTTGAATGGTCCCCGACGAATGATGAATGGGATTGAGCTTGATAGTCGGGTTAAAGAGGTGATTGATCGGTTAAAGTCCATTTATGAAAAATATTCCAAAGCATTTGTGGCTGCTAGGACAGCCACGAGCAGCTCAAGTACTGCAGTGTTAGCTGCTGCCCCTAATGTTCATGCTCGACAAGAGGATGATTTTTATGCTCATCTCAAATCTAGGCCGGTTGGACATGCATAAAAATCAGAACTCGAGGTTTATTTGGAAGAACCTAATTATATAGAAGTAGAGAACATAGCCTTGATGTGTTAAAGTGGTGGAGTCAAAATTGTAACAAGTTCCCCATATTAAGCAAGTTAGCTCGTGATATATTTTGCATTCAATCACGACCGTTGCTTCAGAATCGGCCTTTAGTGCCGGAGGTCATATATTGGATGACTATAGAAGCTTTCTCTCAAAAAAATATGGTGGAGCTCCTTATTTGTGGAGGTGATTAGATCAAGGCGGCTTCAAAAATAACCATACAAACAATAGAAGTAAGATTAAATTATTATATTTTTCATTCATTTTTACTCTAAAATGATTACTAACACTTGCATTTTTTTCATCCATAGTAATCTGCTAAGGAAGAAGAGAATTTGGAAATCATAATCCCGATGGGTGATCTAACAATTAGTTGAAATGTAAGGCAATTTAATTTAATTGCTAGTTTGTTTGCTATGCCATATGGTGCTTCTTAATTGTTGGTTTTTTGCTATGCCATACAGTCGTATGGTGCTTTTAAATGTTGGTTTGTTGCTATGCCAGTTTGTTGGTTTGCTGGTTTGTTGGTTTGCTGATTTGCTCGTTTAATGTTGGTTTGTTATATTGCTGGTACTGATTTTCTTGGTGTTGGTTTGCTAGTGCTGGTTTGACTTCCTTTTTTTTTGTATTTTGTCAGGGTAGGTCAGTTGTGTAATTTTTATTGTGGTTTGTTATTTAACTGCCATAGGAAGACCTGAATTTGTGTTGTATTTTGGCGGCAGGATAGCTCATTTAATTAGGAAGGGAAGAACTGAAAAAACCAATTAGAAATGTTGATGGTTTGTTTATGCTAAATTCTGGTTATGCAATTTATTCTTTTTCATATTTTTATCGAAATATCATTTGTAGACTTGTATTTGTGTTGTAATAATATTTGAGATTAAATGTCATTTGTATTTTTATCTATTAAGTGCAAATGATTGTATAATTTATTGTTTTATATAATCTGTGATTGTATGTGAAATTATGTAGTTTGTATGTAAATATTTGTATAATTGTCATTTGTAGACTTGTATGTGAAATTCTCTGTATGTGAGTTGGTTGCGAGCTCACATGGCTCAATGAGCTATTTGATCTTAGTCCAGAGTTGATATGCGAGCTCACTTGGCTCAGTGAATTGATCCAAGTGGACTGAGTCAAATTACAAGCTAATATGTGAGTTGTGAGCTGGCTCGAGTAATAAACGAGCTGATCATTTAGCTCGGATGCGAGGTGCTAATTCGAGTCAACTCGACTCGTATAGTTTGTAGTTCGAGTACGAGTTAGTACTACCTCGCTCGTTTGAACAGGCCTAGTTATTACTAAATCGCATAATTGCACACATATTAACACATGCTTATAACATCAATTTCCAAAAAGCGATATAATTCAGGGCCATCAAACTTGCTTAATGGAAACAACCGAAATCGAAGTATCAAACACTTACCAATTGAATGATTTATAATTTTATAGACATAGTGCTCTAAGTTGAAAACTTTCTCTATCATCTGAAATAGGGATATCAATGGGATCAGATTGGATTATTATTATTTAATTATTTTTGACCTCATTTAATCCATTAAAATTGGGCAAATATTTCTTTAACCCAATTCGACCGAAACAGATCATGGGTCGATCCGAATAGACCGAATAAAATAGTTAAATATTAATTAACCATATTTATATATTATAAGTAATTTAATATTAATTAGTACATAATTAATCTCACTTTGTGTGTATATATAATTTTGATTAGAATTAAATCATGAAATAAATAAAAATACATAATTAAACAGACCAGTTGGGTCGATCCGTTCCGTGACGGGTCAAAGAATCTTGACTCATATCCAACTCTTTATTTTCAAATCATTTCGGTTTAGATCAAGTCAAATTTTATCACATTCTAAAACTTATCATCCTTATATTTGCTGAAGCTAAAGCTACAATTATGACCTACTAGAGGTGGCAGAACCCGATCCGACCCGACCCGACTCGATATGATCCTAAATTCAAAATAATTCGATACTGAACGACTCGATACCTAACCCGACCCGACCTGATACGACCCAAAATCTAAAATGACCCAACACTAGATGACCCGATACCTGACCTGACCCGACCTAATATGACCCGAAACCCAAAATGACCTGATACTAGATGATCCAATACCCAACCCGACCTGATATAACTTAAACCCGAAATGACCCGATACTAGATGACCCGATACCCAATCTGACCCGACCTGATACGACGTGAAATCTTAAATGACACGACATCAAATGATCTGATACGAAAATTTGGCAGTTACTAAGGTTGCTAACATATGCACTTAATGAAGGCATATACTGTTAGTAGATCGAAATATGTATTAGTTTTTTTTTTCTTGAATTGAAATGCTTTGAATGCAACACAGACATGGTAGCACATCGCTACACCAGCCTTTTACTATATGAAAAAAAATTAAAATGACCCGTTGAAACTCGACCCGCCTAAAACTCATCGAACCGTGAAATTTATATTGTATGGATGACGAAGAATTGAGGATTGAGGAGATAAATACAAAAGAGTTTAATTCAATTGAAATTAAGGTGAAACCTGTACGACTTAAACATGCATAACTTAAAAATTCAATATGATATAATTCATCAAACCTGACTAGATCAGACACATAGATGATGAAATATGATATGATCTAATTCGATCTAATCTGATATGATTCAAAATCTGAAATGATCTGACAGTAGATGACCCGATAAAGGACCCGATCTGAATTAATATGACCCGATAACTGACTCAACCCAACCTGATACAACCCGAAATCTAAAATGACTCGACACTAGATGACCCGATGACCCACCTGATCTGACTTGATACGACTAAAAATTAGAAATTACCCGACACTAGATGACCCGTTAATCAACCCAAACCGACCTGATACGACCCGAAACCTAAAATGACCTGACACTAGATGACCCGATACCCGACCCGACCCAATCCGATCAGACCCGTGACTCGATAATCTTACCAAGTCAAATTGACTCGACCTGACCCGATCCGATCAGACCTGCGACCCATTAATCTTATCGAGTCAAATTGACCCGACCCGATCCGATCAGATCCGGACCCGATAATCTTACCTAATCAAATTGACCCGACCCAAACTCGCTCGACCCACCCGTTTATCACCTCTATGGCCCACCTAAAAGAGAAAGGGAAGCCCTTGTTTCTAAAGTGGGGGATGCCCACCAAAACTCACATCACTTACAGAGCTGAAAAAACTTTGTAGGTCATTTTTTTATTTGGACGATCAGATCATCTATCAATGGTTTTGATTTAACAGTAATAAATAACTTCATGTATCAAAATTTGTGTTTAGACTTTATCATAACCATTGTAATTTTTTCAGCCGTTGTGATTTCCATACGGAGATATCTGCATAGAATACGCTCTCATAAATGTGCTCCATCATTTGCTAAAATCCTAAAATAGAGGCCGGGATTAAGCCTGACAAGAGTAGGCCGATAAATGCACTAAATACTAGTATTTACTAAATGGGCGAGTACGGGCGGGCACCGGCATGGGTTGCCCGGGTCACGGGTTGTCCGGGTACGGGTTGTACGGGTGGGACGGGTTAAGACGGGTTGAGTTTGGGATGATGATCCTAACCCGCCATTTGATCCGTCGTCGGGTTGGACGGGACGAGTTGGGACGGGCGGTACGAGCAGATCACGAATTTATTATTATTTTTGAAAATCCGAAAATTCCCAAATAACTCTTTATATTTCTAAAAAATCATAAAAATTACAAATTAATATCATGTTTATTTTTTTCAAGTGTTTGCCAAAAAAATGAAACAATTGTAATAAAAAATTAACGTTTTTTTGTATAACTTGATTATTATTTTTAATTATTTATAAGTAAATTATTTTCTTCGAAGGTAACAAAAGAAATAAATAAATAACTAAAAGAACTTTAGAAAAAAATAAACACATAGAAAAAATAATATTTGTTAAAAATACAAGTTACCTTCCTCATTTATTCCGGACTTGATTATGGCGGGTTACAAGTCACAGGTCACGGTCACGGGTCACGGGTTGAGCGTGCACGAGTCACAGACACTGGCTGGGGTGGGTTAAGGATAGGTTGAGAAGGGTCAGGTTACCACAGGCAAAATTTTGAAGGGCGATCCAAACTCGTATGAAACCCGTTCTTGACACAGATACGAACGGTTGCGAGTTGGATCCACGAATGAGATCGAGCAAGCGACGGAGGCGAACAGACACAAATTGAATTAACCCGTATGGATTTTATCAAAACACTACTCGATACTCAATCCCCTTTTCTCTTCTTTTTTTGAACCGTCCGTTTCAAATCAGCGAGCTTTTTTTTTTTTGTCACAATTACATGTTTGAAAGCAAGGTATGGAATCACCGCTCTATAGATAGTAGATTTGTAGTCCCCACTAACCAAGGACACTTGTCCGAACAATTAAAATGCTAAATGTACACGAGCTATTGGTCCCAGGAATGTCGCTGATGTGTTGGATCGTAAATGAGCTGGAACTTTTCCAGGGCCCAGTTAGTAGAAAAGTACTTTTCATAAAAGTGTTTTGGGCTGATATTTACGAGCCTAGTTTATTTGAAATGATGATTTTAATCTGGAAATACTTGGTCCAATAGAGAATTTGGTAATCTAGGCCCAACTGTGGTTTCAAGTAACATTTTCTGTACAAGTAATTATTTCAAGGTAAAGGTAAAACCAATGTAGCCATTTTCAAACTGAAGCTGTCTAAATAACTGAGTTGAATATTTGATTAAGTAATTAATTATCTCTCCCATAATTGAGATAAAAGCCTGAAAGCGGAGATGGAAAAATATAATAAATAATTGCAACAAGCGCATTCAAAAAAGAAACAAGCTTCAAAATATATTGCAGTTTGCAAAAATCCGTAAATCTACCACTGCTCCTATGGGTCCAACCCAACAACTTCTCTACATACTAGTATTTTTTTATCTTCTCCCACCGCTGAGATTACATTGTTTAATTAACACAAACCAATATTTCCTCGAGTTCTGCTCAAATATTTACCGGAATATTCAATTTTATCCACTCCTGCTGTCCTGCAACTTTTTGAACTTTAAAAACCAACTTTTTCCGACATTTTCCATGCAGTTTCGTTTGACTTGAATATTTGAATTTCAACACCGTGACTACCGTCTAGTCACGCCAAGCAACCTTTCACTTCTGCATAGCCTAATGTTATTAGGCTATGCAGCAATTTCCTGCGCGGCAGAGGACAAGCTTCTCATCACCCGAATTTATATCACTTGTTGTGCATCGTGTAACACAGTTGGTTGTCCCTTAGATTTGCATCAAAATCTGTGCATTTACAATCTAAAAGAAATCCTTTATTATCTAATGATGATCAGACTATGCAAAACTTTTCTACGCGGCAGAGGACAAGCTTCCTCACCACTCACCAACCCATCACTCTTTGTACGCGGTGATAAAGGTAATATATTCACAAGTTTAACATATATTTAAGGGACCACCAATAAAAACAAAGTGAGTTTACAAAGAGAACATGCAGAAATAGCGTTTCAGTAACTAGTACAAATCACACAATTTTAGCAGATTTTAGTAATAATAAGTTTTATTAAATTAATATTATTAAAAATAAGAGTGAGAAATGTAAAATTTCAAATATACGAATGGCAAATAAGCATACGAAACGCGCCATGTCGCGTGGCGCGTTTCGTCCAAACCCCGCGAAATGAGATGGAGAGGCGTTGCGCATTTTGTATATATAAAAAACAAACACGTCACTGCCAATGGCGCGTTTCGTAAAAATAATGAAACGCGCCACTCATATATTTGAAATTTTACGTTTCTCACTCTTATTTTTAATAATATTAATTTAATAAAACTTATTATTACTAAACACTGCAATTTTAGTGTTCTACTTGAAATCACACACATTTATTACCCGCTAACCTAATGCTAATTAGTAATTGCTGAACACCTCCAAAGTAGAGAACCACAACTAAACTAACTGATATCCTAATTAATGCTAAAAAAGCTTCACCATGTCATTTCCGTCAATGGCAAAAGATAACCTTAAGCTCCAGTTTTTAATGAAAATAATTATTAGTAAATTAATATTGTTAAAAATAAGAGTGAAAACCGTAAAATTTCAAATATACGCGCCACCGACAGGTGGCGCGTTTCAAAAAATAATGAAACGCGCCACGCCGCCAGTGGCGTGTTTCGTCCATACCCCTCGCGCGGCGACTTCATCTCGATATATAAGAAGGAAACGCGCACGACGATGGCGCGTTTCGTAAAAAAAAAAATGAGAGCGCCACTGCTCGCGCGTTGCTATTCGTATTTTTGAACTTACCCGTTTCTCACTCTTATTTTTAATAATATTAATTTCCTAATAATTATTTTCGTTAAAAACTGCCTTAAGCTCCTTCGGCGTGGTGCACTGGTGGGTCAGAGATGGGTTGTCATGCGCATAGGTGAAAGCTTGTGGTCATTCACGCTTGAAGAACTCAGAGTACTTTGACGAATGACATGTGTGCGACTTGTTGTACTTGTTTCTGCAACACATTTCGTCCGTGCCGAATGCAGCGCAGCCACTCTTGCAACCGATAACATGGCTACCGGCGGGGCCCTCAATTGGAGTACATCAGGGCAAGTTGCAATTAAGTTGGCACGACAACCGAGAACCGGGCACTGACCATGGCCTTCATGTGGGGTCACCGTCAAGCCTACATTGAATCCGTCGACGAGACTTACTCCATAGGAGCAGAAATCCTTGTAAAGGATAGAAAAGAGAAATATCATTTGCAAGGTTTTGGCATAGTAAAGCATCTGCAATTTTGAGCAAGTGATCATTGACAGTGGCAGACCTATGGATAAGACAAGCCTAAGTATGTGCCATACCTTATCTATACTATTATATAAAGCAGTTAAGAATTGAAGGGTCGATTTTTTGTCATGATAATTTTTTATTATACTCATTTTATCCCTCAATTAGACGGATAATATTTATTTTTGGTTGATCGAACGTTTGTGATTGCGTTCATTGATCTCCTCTTTCTCTCCATTTCATTCCCATATATACTATCGCCTCCACGATGAAGGGAGATCTGAGCAAGAGAGGTGGGAGCGGCGCCACCGAGGCCAGCGCACTGGAGGCGACCGCCGTAGTCTCCAGTGGCGCAATGCAGGGATGAGGTTGTGGACCCCAGTTGACATCCAGTACGAGCCCAGATACGGCCGGACCAAGGACTCATAGGAGCAGGGAACGAGCGGTGGCTGAGGGACCTCAGCTCAAACCCGCCGCCTTCCAGCATTAGCCTGAATTGCGGGCCAAAGGGTAAAGGGACAATTGTTGACTATTGTTAGAGTCATGGGTGCGTACGACGCAGTGGAGAAGGAGAGGAGCGAGAGAAGGGAGAGGATTACGAGGGAAAGAGAGAGAGAAGTCATGAGAGTAGATTGGAAAGGTAATGGAGATTAGTGTGATTTTGGGATAGTTGAGGAGCAATATCGGGGTTGCTTATATGATGGTGGAGGGGGAGAAAAAATAATCTCATGAAGTGTGGTGTTCCTTGGGAACATTTAAGGGATGGAAAATATCAAGCGTGGACTGTTCAGTTGAGGATCTGTTGACATAGTGCTGTTAAATTTGGAGAACATGAGAGTATAAAATTTAGTGAATCGTTAAAGTAAAAAAAAATTAAATTTTGTTAACCGTTTTATTTAACAAACGAAACAAGAAATTATTTTGTTAACTGGATGAAATGAAACACAATATTTTGTGCTATTTACACCATTTCATTCTTTGCACGAAAGAAAAATATTTCATTAACCATTTCGTTTAATAAATAAAAGAGAAAACCATTTCGTTTACCACAAAATGAAATGAAACACAAAGAAACAATGTTCCTTTGACAGCCCTATCTGTTGTGCTGCTCCGTTTTTATTGAAAGTATCTGTACTCAGCACACTCCATTTCATGTCATATTAACTAGCTTTTGCATATAATTCAAAACGTTTTTCGCCGACTATTTAAATTTACCTTGTATTATGATTTTGTTGGATTTAACAATAAAAATATTGGAGAGAGAAATTATTTAAATTTAACAATAAAATATGTTATACCTAAATCATAAATTTTATATGTTGTTGAATTAGTCTCGAATTTTAAATATGTCATAACAAAAACAAATGTCATATAATTTGAATTCATCGCAAAAATATTTTATTATTGAAGTTTGAAAACTGGACCCATTTAGAATAAAAGAAAGTTATAAATGGCGCTCTAAGTTCGATCATATTATTTAATGAGTGGGGATCACTTGACAATGATTTTAACAATTTTGACAACATATTTTCAAAATAAATACTAAAAAAATCTTAAAAATAGAAAAAAATCTTATGGATATATTTTTCTATCTATAGATTGATGGTGACTCAAATTTTATACAATTTCTTTGTCGTTTAATACTCCATTAAGGGCCATCAAAATTTTATATAATTACAACGGTTATAATTTGATGGTCTTTGATAGACTATCAAATGATAATGAAATTACATGAAATTATATGAAATTTGAATCACCATCAATCTATAAATTGAAGAACATATTTATAAAGTTTTTTATTTTATTTTTTTCGTACTTATTTAAAAATTCATTGTTAAGATTGTCAAAATAACCATTGTCAAGTTATCCCTTCCCTTATTTAATATATCACTTCATTTGCATATTTGAATAAATTGAGCCTCCAATATTTTTATCATGATTTTCAATTTTGTATGTTTGCAAATTGCAATTCTGACCATGGCATCCGTATGATAGATGATCTTATCTGATTTTTTTTTTGAGGGTGAAAGCCTATAGTTACTATGTATAATGTCCTGTTCTGGTCAATTAAAAGCGTAGGTCTATGTAAAATTTGTCATAGTTTTAGATTCCTAATGATCCTTATGGTGAGATTGTCGGTCATCATTTTTGCATCTTGAAAAATACGTCGATTTCGTTCCTTTCATATATTCTAACAAACTGCCGCGTGTTGTTGCATTATTAAATTGTTTGCCATCCAATGCTCATGATTTTAGGGAAGGCCTTCAAAATAATTTTTACAATGGAAGAAACCAGAAGATGAATTATTAGAAGAAAAGGCTGAAAACAGGGGTCAAAGAGCAGGATGAAACTGTCTCCATGCACATTGGCAACACGCCCAAAGCGTAAGTACTGTCTCGGATGAAAAAAAAATGAAGGAAAGTACCGTCTCGGATGCAAAAAAAGAGAAGGATAAGCACTGTCGTGTACAAAAATGTTGAAGTTGAACAATTGAGATCAACTAGTGAAAAATATCAGCGGAAACGCCGATTTTTAATTAAATATTAAAAAATGAGGAAAGAAATTTCGGGAGTCGGAATTTTATCCACGGCTTATGACACTTTTTTTATGTAAATGTTATTTATCAAAAAAATAATTATTTTAATAGATTGGAGTTTTGACTACTGATTCAAAAAAGATCGGTGTTTTGACTACTGACCTAAAATACTTGTCGTTTTTTTAATGCTAGCTCTAACAAAAAAAATATATTTTTTTAATTATTATATCAAGAGTGAGAACCGATCTTTGGTCTAGTGGCAAAAGACAACATCCTCTGCTGGATGAAAAGTTTTATGAACGATTATGAAATTTGAGAGTCTTAACTCTCATATTTTCAATCAAAAAAATTATTATACCGGGAGTGAAAAATACATAAAAAATCGATGAATAAAACACTGATTTATCTCTTATGTTTTTGCATATTTAATTTTGAATTTTTATTTACCTGATAAAAAAGAATCGGACGGAAAAGGATGGCTAAGCCCATATTTTATAAATAAAATGGAAATAATCAGAGTAAAATCATATTCACCTCCACGTGGTTCTGGCTTTGAACTGACGCATGTTAAATTTTCTGACGTAATGCCCGGGAAAGAAAGGGTTATGACAAAATTTTGTATTTTACTGAGTTATTAATATACAAAATGAATATGACGATCACGTTTCGCACGACATACTAAACTTGAACATATAATGCGAAACACAAATCCAACCTTTTTCTTGCATTCATTCCCAAAGAAACAGCCAAAAATTAACTTTCTTTGCAATACGAGAATACGAACAAATTAATTAACTACCGTACAAAATAAGAATCAGGTCTAGGTCTAAGAATTTCTCCATTTCTCCGATTACAAATTATTTACAGTGATGTATTGTGCATTGCAATGTATAAAATATGGAGGCACCTTATGTATTATGATAAAATCCCAAATTTCAGTAAAAAAAAATGATTGATTCAAATCGCTAATTATTATTGTCATATCAATTTTTTAACTCCGCCTGTGTGGACTAGTTTTTGCACAGTCTGTCCCAAGCCAGAATAAAGGAGGAGGGTTGCGGTGGGTGTGGCGAGTCCTACACTAAAACAGCCAATCTTTATGGAAATGATTATGGATCAATTTTTTCTAACTCACCAAATTTTATTTTTTATAATTTTTTGGATGAGAAGAAAATTGCTTGATTTAATAATTTTGGGTCGTTCAATAATAGTGATTTTCTTTCCAAAAAATAGCAAATAAATTCAAAAAAATATAAAATTTGGTTAACTAAAAGAAATTGAACTGGAGTAATAATGAGACTTCTTATCAGTCATTTTTCACCTTAAATTTGATATTTTGACACAATGCATGGTAAATCCGTGCATTGCACCATAGTCTAACTCATTTATTTTTTATATTAGTACATTATTATTTTTCATACTACTAATTTAACAATATATAAACTGTGACAATAGTTTTCGAAATGTTTTTTTATTTTCATATGTCAATTCCATTAACATGACAAAAACGTAAAGAAAAATATCTTTTACAATTAAAATAATTTAACTTGCAAAATGCAAACGATCAAAAGCCAAGTGACACATTCAAATAGGCGGAGTTATAACTTTTTTTTTGTTAGTAATGTTCTTTAAAAAAATAATTGAAATATTTAAAAATAAATAAAAAGATTGATATGGTAAGAAATATCAAACTCCTAGAAGTCATTATGCATATACCATAAATCGTTGTCTTGAATGTCAATTGGGTCGTCGGAATCATCTTCCGTGAGAGATATCGGGGATATTGGTACCGCTTTCTTGAGTTTCTATGGCGGATGTTCTTTGTCTCAAATGTGGTATCATGTTGCATGCGACTTTCGAGATCAATCCAATCTTTATTGCACACAAGTTGTTCGAAAAGTTTTGAACCCAATTGTGTACGCTTATCTCGTTAGGATCCCGTTTTGCCGAACTAAAACATGATTCGGAAGGGACGGTTGACACAGAATCGCAAATACATCACGCGCCATCATCGTCAATGTTGGATAGGCAGTTGCATTCCTCTTCAAGCACTCCAGGATATCAATTTGATCATCTTCCATGCTTCCCAAACAATAACTCGAATTCGTTATTGTTTATTTGTTGATCTTCAAAACAATCATCATCTCGCAACTCATTTAGCAATCCGTATGAACTATTACTTCTATACGATTAAAAATGAACACAATATAAGTGAATAAATTATGTAATAGAAAGAATGATGATTAAAATTCATACCTAATGTTGCGATCGGTAGTAGAAGGATTATTAGTATTTCGTCGGGAGTTATAAATGTTGAACATCTCCTCCAATAAGCTATTTACGCGATTATCTTCTTCATTAGTGCGTAGATGTAGATTTTGTTTGTACCTTTGAAGAAGCCTTACGGTGTATTTTTTTTTGAATGATGGATGAAGACAATTTGCGATAATTGTCACGGTGGGTACTTCCTCCCAATAATAGCATGAAAACCCATCTAAACAATTTTAGATGCATAACATGAACATAGAGCCTAGTATTTCCTTATTGGGAAATAAGATATTTTTTGTTTTTTCATTTTTCTCATTATTTCTTAGTAGTGTGATTTATCCTTAAAATAATTAATATTCAAAATTGATGTAAGAAGATAAATACATCTAACAAGACATGTCAATGTGAACACATTAACTATGTAAAATGCATACTAAAAGGAACAAAGAGCTATTATTTATTTAAAAATATAAAAAAAAATAATAAGGAAAATCATATACACCATAAAAGCACCTCAATTAACTAAATAAACTAGTGTTTTATTTCTTTTCATGGTCAATTTCTTAGTTACCTTCTTTTTTTTTAATTTATTTTGGATGTGAATTATAAAGTTACAAGAATGAGATAATAAAATAAAAACTTTTTCCTTTCTCATTTTTTTTAAAAAGGGGAGAAATATGTACAAATATTTTATGCACTATAGTGATACTAAATTATAACTTATTATTATTATTATTATTATTATTGAATTATTACTATTATTATTACTACTACTATATTATTATAATGTTATTGTTGCTTCTGCTAATGCTAAATTGTGAGGCATAAGTAACTAGTTGGATTCGTCATTGCATCCACAACAACGGTCGTCCTTTTAATCCCTATCGTAATAAAAAAAATTAATTATTTACTGAAAGTAAAAAAATAAATCAATGACTGAATAAAAATTTCAACTGTTCTATAATATGAAGTTCATCTCTTATTTTAATACATATATAATTTTGAACATTTGTTGTTTGATTAATAAAATGACATTTCTCATGCAAACAATGCATATACAGATACACTATCCTTTATTATTTAAAAGCCTTATTTTTATTTGTAGTGTTGAAATATTATTATTTTGGTATGTAACTTTTTATTATGTAATATCAAACTATTTGGGTTGCATCATAGTTGTTTGAACCATGAAAAAAAAATTGGAGCCGCAAAAATTTCTGTTTTTTCTTTATTTTAACACATGCCTGTAGGCTAGACTGTAGTACCACAAAATATTGCATGTGTAATGTCAATTGCTACAAATATAAAACTTAAAATAAAACGGGTTTTTTCAAAACTCTACATTCAGGCAAATAGTCGTACGTGTCACGCTGATATCAGTGGGCCATCGCTACATCTTGACCGTTGCTTTCTCATATTGAATATGCATCGCAACGTGAAATATGAAGAGAAGTTGCAGCCTTGAAGGTTTTGGTTCGTCCCAAGTGGTAAATTTCACAGGCTTCGAGGCCGGGCTTAGCCCACTTTTAAAACTCATTTTTGGGACTAAACATAACTTTGCAAACTCAATTTTGGGCCTAACATGTTGGTTGGTGATTAATGATGAAGGGCTAACTTTCAGCCCGTCACTGCAATACTGCATTCAGCATTCTGGTATTCCACCAATCAGAGATAAGGGTAGCAAACAAAGACAAGGATGTGAACAATCCACATCGCTGCTGCTCCAATCCGTATGATCTTTGGTACAAAAAAACAAACGAATGTAAAAAATAATCAGCATAAACACATAGATTCTCTCAATTTAGAAAGTAAAAGTTTCGATTTGTGACAGCATGTGATCACTTCACTGAACAAAAGTATTACAGTGACAGATATTAATATAGCACCCCAGGCTGTAACCAGACTATCAACGAAAACAGGAAGCACCTGAAACCAAAATCACAGAGAAAGTCTGTATTAAAAATTAAACCATTTGCATCTTTTTCATATGTCATGCTAGTTCGCAATTTAACCTTGCCGAGCAAAAGAACAAAGGTACTGTTATCAGCATGTATTATCTCTACACATATTGAAGGAAAGCATTGTATTGATTGCTATAATGAAGAAACGGCATTTAAATTCTATACCAAATCATTACATGATATTGATATTTCTATTGTTCTGGTGTGTGATCATTGGAAAAATAACACTAACCTTCTCATACCATATACATGGGCTTGCATTGTAGAGATCATTCTGAGGCCGATTATTGTAGTTATTTGCCTTTTGACATATGATCTAAACGATGTTTGACAACAAAATAAGAGCATAATTGACTTTATACCCATAGCAACGGCATTGCCAATAAGAAAAGTACATAGTAGCAAATGTTGTTGTTTCACGACTGGCAATATTTTTGCTGCCAATGTAAACAGGAAAAAGAAAAGAAAATTCTAATGTAAATAGAACTACGGGAATAAAGTTAATAAAATTTACACAAATATTCCTTTTTTTTGGGTACAAAATTCACAAACCTTGTTAGTTACACACTTCTCATGCATGATCATTTTTATTACAGATAAACTAAATTGACTTGTGGGTAGACTTGACGAGACCAAAGAAATTGTTTGAAATTGTCTGAAATTTCTAGATAAGGCACAAGAACCCACCCAAGGGAACTGGAAATTGTCTGAAATTTCTAGATAAGGCACAAGAACCCACCCAAGGGAACTGGAAATTGTCTGAAATTTCTAGAGAAGGCACAAGAATCAAATGCAGGAACTACTAGGTCTATACAATATAAACACCAATTGGTCAGCTGAAGGATTGAATATTCTGAGTTGTCATTTTTAGGTGGATGCACCGTTGCCAATAGTAATGATAAGAACAACTACATTGGAGGAAAAGCCAGATGTGACAAGCTTTGTCTTTGATTATTAAAGGTACTTTTTAGAAATGAAATTAGGGGTAGTTTTCAATATTAACTTTTTTAGGCCAATCCTGCAGGTTTTATAAATAGATGCATCCAGAAAAGCAAGAGAGGAAGGCGGAGCTGATTAAGTTCCAGACAAACTCCAATGTATCTAAGATAAACCCCGCTCCAAATCTGCATAGCATTGAACCTTTCCAAATACGCCAAGAATGCATTCCAAGCTTAAGATAGATTTCCACAAGACAAAAGAACACAATTTGCAGCAATTAAATTCAGTTGATTAATTTCCCTAATTAAGCAGTAATATGAGAATATAGTGCATCATGTGGGATTGTCATGGGTTGTGGAAACTTGAGTGTGAACTGTGAACTGATAATTATTACATGGAAAACATTCTGACTTGGTTTCAGGCAAGGCAGAGAGATCATCAAACCAACTTTCTGACATCGGTGCTCTGGTTCCCAGTCTAACCTAAAAGGGAAGGCAAAAGGTAGTGATTCAGTCATCAAATTCTCATGGGAAAATCGACCTGTGATCTGAAAAACCATTGAAAACAAGGTTAATTAAGAATGGTGACAAAGCATACAAGTTTAAAAAGTACTGGTTCACAGTGACCAGTTTGCCTGCCATTTATTCAAATTGGTAATTTGGCATCACGTTTTAGGGTAACTAAGAGAAAATCAAGGTGTTTCTTACGTTAGTATGTATTGAACTTATAAATTATGTGATAAAAGTATAGTACGAAAACTTCAACTAGAAGTGTACTGTAAATTGCTTGGACTGGTGCTATAATTAGGTCTGATATTTGGATTTTGGTGGGTTGCAGAGGGCTTGTTTGGAAAATCGAAGATAAGATTTGGTTGTTAATTAATTTGCTATCTTTAGTTGAATTGAGGCGTTACAAGGGAAAAGAACGATCTGTTGATTGAGATTGTAGCTTGTGTGTGGGTAAATATTGACATTAACAATGGTATGGTGTTTCTTACGTTAGTAACTTAGTATATTTTGAACTTGTTATATATGTGATAAAAATATAGCTGGAAAGCTTCAACTGGGAGTCTACTGTAAATGGCTTTGTAGTGCTTATTTCACCACTCGAAGGACAATTGGAGAGGGAAGCAGATAAATAATTTTTTTTCAATTCTATAATATTTAAAGCAACTGCTCAACACTCCCAATGAGTCTCAATCTTTCATTAGCGAATAATGGAACACGAAGTTATTTTAACCTAGGTGAATGGTAAGAAGATAATACCCAAGTCGCATAATAGGACAAGCATACATATTTAGTCACGCATTTTACCCATAAATGGTCCCATTGAAATAGTAGAGCATACAAATTAATGTCGCATCATTATTGGTAGAAAGATGAAAAAGAGAACTTATTGAACAACACAACAGAAGTATAAAAATGACAGATTTTGTTTGGTTTGCCACCAACAACAGGCACATGTAATTATGTAAAAGATAATATGAAGTGGTACACCTTATCAATGGGTTCTTGTGAGACCATGATTAAAGTTTGGGAAATTAAAAGTGAAAATAATTGACCACTTTGCTCCAATCGACACCCATAACTGACACCGGAATTTTGACAAATTAGAGAGGCAAAAGTTAATTATCCAACGAGTTAGATACGTTGTCCTTACCAGGATAAGGGTGCTGAGGTCAATAATTGACAAACTCTTATGGTGCTTTCTTCCAGAAATATCTCATCCCACGGAGGTGTTGAATTCAAAAGGGCATTTTTAAAAAAGAAAACAAGCAACAACAAAATATAAATTTAGAGAATTTGTCATCAAGTAGCAATTAATTTAGAGAATTTTATTCAACAAGTCTTTCCAAACTATTATGTGAATTATAGCTTGAATTTACTGATGGAATCAAGAGCAACAACAGACACTATAACACTAAGCAACTCTCATCACATGACATATAAAAGAAACAATACACTATAAACCCAGTAACCCACAATAGTATCTTTATACATGACTAAATCCACAGAAAAACTTTCAGCTGAAGCCTGAAAAATCATATCCATTACTGGAATAAAATCACAAAGCAGAAAATATCGATACAAGACTACTCAAACATACATAAAATAACATAATTTTTTTTCCTTAAATCTAATGGAATTCAAGTTAAGAGAAGATCGTTAGTCCCAGGATGAGGAGGCCTCATACGGACACAAACTTCATGCTCCTCAGGCCCTGACCGATGCTTTGGTACAATTATCTCTAGAACAGAACCAGCTTCATCAAAATATGCCTCCAACTTGGCATCATCAGGAATACGGGTTGCTAAAGGTATTTCCCTTATGAACTCACCAGGTGGGCAGTGTTCGGGTGCAGGATCTGTTAACTTGAAGATCCGGTTGTGCCTCTTCACATATGGCATACATGCTGTGCTAATACAAAATATTTTCACTATGCCGTGTGTAAGACTATTTCTCCATGAGACCTTGACCCGTTGTTGGTCTGCGAATGGCAAACTAATCATTATTAGGTACCCTGCATCATCTTCATATATTGTTTTCGCTGCAGTCACTGGCCCACATGCCTGTCTAATGACACCTGTGAATTCACTTACCCAATGGGGCTCATGCTGAATTACTGGTTGCATCTCCACATCTTGCATTTGGGTTGTACCAATCCGATCCATGCATGGATTCAAAGGCAAGAAGCACTCCTCTTGATCCATGCCATTATACGTCAGTATGTCTTTCCTTCTCTTGCAGATGGAAACAGGTGAGAGATCCATCCCATCATCTCCTGACCTATCAGACGGTGATGAGTGATTCAGACCTGACCCATTAAGAAGCTTCTTTGAACTGTCGTTTTTTAAGCTTGGTGGAGCAGGTAGGGACCTTTCAAGCTCAAACTCTGAATTAGGAAGATTCCTCCAAGACCCAAAATCACTAGCTTCAGGCAGAATTGAGAAATTCAATTCGCGGCCTGTCAACTCTGTCCACCTTTTCTTATCCCCGTTAGAAACCAGGGTCAAATTGGGTGACTGTACCACCTCAATACCATGTATGCACTGCGGGTTGGAGAGGCCACGGTAGTGTTTTCTCTGCATCCGATGGGACCGCACAAAACCCTTGTCAACACTAAAAGGGAATTGTGGCTCGCCAGGTCGGGAGTGGCCGTTCATGTAACTCCTCAATTGCATCTTGCCAAGAGCATTCTCTGGCCTTTCCTTAAAGACCCACATATACATGTTCTCCATGTCATGTTGCACTAAGAAAGAGTCTAACTGCAAATCAGACTTGTCTAACCCAGTAACCCCATTTACATCTCGCAGAATTTTGCTCTTGCACTTGTCAGATAGAAGGGGCTTAAAGTAGAAGTTGAAGAAGAACCAAGCACCCCATATGCTGTCTCCTCTCTTAGCAGCCTTGCGGTTACTAGGTTTAGGGAGGGTTATCATGGCATCTGGGTCATCAAGCAGGTGTGATCCAAGACTAACTTCTGGAAGGTCACTCGGGTCAGGGCTTGAGAAGGGGAGATTGATGTCAGGGGGTGGGCTCGAAAGCATGGTTTGATGAGACCTTAGCTGGATTAAGAGCTCACGCTCACATTCTTCATGAGAAGAGTTGGATAAGACCATAGGAAGGGGAACACAAGAGGGTGCTGCACCAGATGGGTGCATGGAGAGGAAGGTGGAGGGGCTGTGATTCTCCATAGACAGCGCGGTGAGAAGATCTTCTCCCATTTTTCTTTCTTTCTTGATCTAGACTTCTGTTTTTGTTCGTATTTCTTCTCTTTCAAATTGAATTAGTTCTGAAAAACTAATCACTTTGTCCTTTTATAAATACCTCCAATTCCTCCTCCAATTGCCCTGATGCTATCTAATTGGAGGATTCCGAATCCCCCTGCATTCAAGGAACGCATCCCACAGGAAAAATTCAATGGCCCATGCCATAAATCCAATCATCAAAATTCCAAACGAAGTGGATAAAAGCCGATAACCCTGAATTAGTATCTTTCCCCGACTAAATTCCCCCAAAATAATTTTAAATCAGGACCTAGAGCTCAAATAAGGACCCAACAGTGTGAACAAACAAGTCCTAACAATGAAAGAATTTAAACCTCCCTGGACAAAAACAATCACAACACATAACAAAAGCCGACTTCAAAAATTACCTAGGAATTAGAAGGCTCAGATAAAGTACAAGCAATGAGATGCGAAAACCAGATCTGACAGAGGTAAACAATTGAATGGAACATGTCAGAAGCTACATGAGGAAAGAGGTCCGGCTCCAAGAAGCCCGGAAATGTGAGTTTCTTGAATTTCCATTCAGAAAATTGAATCAGAAGAGTAGAGGAACTGAATTAGGAGACAGAAAGGGAAGATGAGAGGAGAGAGAGACCGGAGGTAAAGAGGCGTGAGGCGTGAAATGTGATGGAAGAGGGGTGGGTTGTCGATTTATTAGGGGAGGTGGGGGCCAATTGTTGGTTTTACCCATAAAAAATAATCCAAATAGTCAATTTTTCCATCTAAACTTCAGAATTTCTGATTTCCCCATTAAAACATAACAACCTTTCTAATTTCCCCATTTCAACCATTTAAAGGAAAAATCATAATTATGTTACATTAAAATTAATTAAAAAACAAAAGGACCAACATATTCTCTCCAAATTAATGCTCATGTCGTTTCAAACAGAATAAAAGAGTGATTAATTTTTAGTATAGCTCAAAGACGAACAGAAGTAGCAGTAGTACCATGTCTTGATGGTGTTACTCCTAACAGAGCCAAACAATTTGGAGCAACGAATTAATTAAAAGAATCTGATACTATAAGAAAACTTTTATCCATGAAATCAGAAGGATCAATTTTGTGTTAGTTGGGTTATCTGAAGCAAATGTCAACACTTGCAATCAAATTCAGATTGTCGGGAGAATTTGAGTCTGAAAATGGTGAGAGAACTTCAGCGATAAAACGTTACAAATTTGAAATTGAAAAAAAAAATTTTAAAAATCGTTGAGAAAAATTGGTGAATCATTGTGAAACTGTATGCAGAGGTGAGCTAATATATGTATTCATGTACTTGTTTGGATTATTTTCCCTACTCAAATCAATATAATAACAAAACCAATGAGATTGGTATTAAGCATTGGAGATTGACAAGGTGGACATGTTCCTCGACAATAAACTGTCACACTCCAGAAATATTAAATCGGATTAGGGGTGCTTAATCTACGCCACGTACGCACGACGAGCACGTACGTACGAAAGGCTAAGTGAATAAAAATAAAGTAAATCCCGTAATAAACAAAACAATAATAATAATACAAAACAAAACAAATCCATTATACAGATAAATACAACGCCGTACACCGGCGGGCTAACTCCATCGGAATGGGTGGCAAAATCTCTCAAATAAAGCCCAAAGAAAGAAAACAAAACCCGATGCCCGATAAGTCCTAATCATCTACCCGCCTCACCGTGCCGATGCGCGAAGCACCTCTGATATCTCGCAGGACTGCACCTAGCACTCTCAACAAATACTCGATCCCGCTCCTGTAAACCTGGATCCCACAACCACCGTAGAAACGTGAGTAATTTAAAATTACTCAGTACGGATTTAGATCCAGCCTTAAGATTTGATCTTCTTTCTTAGACTAGACCCAAATACCGATACCGAATTTTAAATGCAATGAAATATTTTAATATATATTACTGTATTATTATTTTATACATATTTGAGGACACACCTACATGAATGACATGAAAATGGCAAATAACCCCGAAATAGAAAATCTGTGGAAATAGTAATATAATATAAAATATACGATACGAGGATCAAGCACCCGCAATAACTATCCCAAATTTGCAAATCACCAGATCTATCCCAAGCGGCGCCACCAGCGTCCCAACTTACGAACTTGGGCCTTGCTGTAAGCGGCGCCACCAGGCCGACCCAACTTACGAACTTGGGACTTTATTGTTTATGCGGCGCCAATGCCGCATAAACGACAATTCGGCTCCCGAGGCGATAACGCCTAGGAGAGTGAGCATGCATAAGCACGTACTCGTCTCAAGCAAATCGATAATTCACCTTACAAAAATAAAAACAAACGGATAAATATGTCTTCGCCGTTGCCATATCGCCAAAGGAGATAACTACTCGTGAATTAACAAATCGAAATCAAATGAGCCTACACTGTACCAACCGAGGGTCAGAGGACCGCATCCCGTAAAAGTACCAAAACGAAATATAAACAAATGGGAGCCTACACTCGTACCCACTAAGGCCACGACCGCATCCCGACTTTCTCTGTACCAACCAAGGGCCAAAGGAGAAAGCCCTTCGACAATATTAGGATCCTAAATAAGCCTGATAAATATAATAATATAGTATCACGAAATAGATTCCGAGTCTCGATATGGCCGCCCACACTAAACACTGAAGTACACTGTATCCTAATCGCTCAAATTTGGGATTAACAATTTAATCATATAAAGAATAATAATAAGAAATATAATAAAGATCAAAAGAAAACACTCCGACACAGCCGAACCCGCCAAATGACGGGATCGGTGGATAACCCGACAGGCGAGGATGCGCAGTGCATATACAGACCGGTGGGTCCCACGGGCCTATGGGTCACCGTACGTAACCACAACGGTCTGGTTATGCAAGGCAACTCCGACTGAGAATTACCCGTCCGCCTCTCAGCACTCCCATGCATTTAATGCATGATTAACTACCTGACTTAATTAATAATTAGTGATAGTAATAATATTTTCCTAATAATTATAATCTACAACTTGAATTATTTAATTCTATCTGATCCTATCTCGGGACTATTTCCCGGATCCTACTCCTATCCTGTCTACGTGCGGTATGACATGATATGACATGTAAATGCGGGTATGTCTCAAATATGCTGGTCAATTTACCGGATGCATATGACATGTCAGATTTAGTCTCTACGAATTTTTGGTCAGAAAATACCGCAAATTCAGATTTTATTTTAAAAACAGTTTCATTTTCGGTTTGGGTTCCTATTTCTGAAGAAAGAAAATTAAATCCCAGGAAACCGTACCTGAGAATAATTTGATTAGGTCGATAACGTCAAATTGCTAAGTCTCCGGTGGCGCATCACGATCTTGTCAGATGAGCCGTCTCATTTTGAGTGTATTCGTTTGTCGGCTCGTCAAAATATTTTTCGAAAACCTATAAAGTCAAAAATAGATTAAATTGGCGAGTATCCTATTCACATTGGGTCTGGTTTGGTCAAGGTATACCAGACCCTTAATTGAAATTATCATATTTAAGTTCGTATTTTAAGATTATATTTATACTTGATTTAATATAATTGATTTACATTTTATTTTGGTTGATTAAGCTAACTAATTAATATCACTTAATTAAATTAAATTTATAATTAGGATAATTAATTATTTAAAAATAGAGAAATTAATTAATATATAATATTATATAATTAATATTATTCTTATTAAAAATAGAGAAATTGATTAATATATATATTTATATATTTAGTAACATTATCTCATTATTAAATAGAGAAATTGATTAATATATATTTATATATATTAATTAATGTTATTCAATTATTTAAATAGAGACATTGATTTATATATATGTTATATTATAAATTATTATTATACTCTATTTATTATTTTATAATCCCTAATTATTTATATCATATTCTTTAATTATATCTCATTTTATATTTTAATATTATTTTTATTAATTAGAAATTATATTATATACAACTAGAATTAAAAATAAAAATTCAAATTAAAAGAAAAGAAATTCAATTAAACTTAAATTTAATTAATATTTTTATTTAATTAAATGTGTTGGTGTTTTAATGTTCGGGATCATACACTGACTACCAAATCGTTGGTGCCAATGCACCGATATCCCGAATCGGGGGCAGTCAGGGAATATAATCATTTCCCGTATTATAAGTTTACGTGATTAGTCCATGGATACCGCCAAACCTTTCGGGGCGGCCTCCAATTAATTAAACAATTTTAATTTGTTCCCTTTTGTTTTCTTGAGACTTTTAAATTATGGGGCTTAATTACTTACTTCTATCCTTAATTAAAGATTTCATTTGATTTAAGTCCGATTGTCGGCCCATAATTTATTTTAGCTCCTGTTTAGTAATATTGGGCCCAACCTTCCCTATCATTTCTCAAGCCCAATTCTTTTTTTTTTACTTAGTCCCTTTTTGATCAAAATCCCCTAGCCGAAATGCAAGGCCAAATTCCCAGAATAATTTTCATAAGCAACAGTCACATCGAAGCATCAGAACAGAAGAAAAATTGAGCTATAAAGGTACAAGGCCCATACTCAAATACCAGAATAGAGGGGCAACAAGCAAGGGTCATAAACAAAAAGAGCACATGCCTCAGGCATAATCAGAACAACAACCCAGAACAAGCAAGAGGGTCAAGGCAGAAAGGGGTTATAGGTTTAGCATAATTCACATACTAAATACCAGCACAAGAACAACACAATTATCAGAGTATAGTCAGGGTAGGCATCAGTTCCAATTACCAGCTAACAATTGAAAAACCCCCAAGGCCACAGAATTAGAGAAGCCATTTACCAGTAACCAGGTAGCACTGGCATAGACCAGAAACAAGAGCAAGCAAGCAAAAGGGACATGTACAACAATTCACAGAACAATAATCCACAACCCACATTCAGAGAATTACCCGAATCAACCAGCCAGTATGGGTCAGGCACATTCATACACGGCGGAAAATGACAAACAATAAGAATCCCAAATTCAACCCATACCAAGCACCAACAACAGAACCATAAACCATCAATCGGCAAATTTCCAAGCAAACCAAGTAAGCAACAAATACCAGCACAGGCTCAAGCTCAAACCACGCCAAATAATTAGTGGATCGCAGGGATTAAGGGTGCCACACAGACAACAAATCACAATACAACAAATAACCAGCAAGGAACAGTACCGAGTTCTAGGGTTTTTACCAGAAAGCAAAGAGGCAAACGGCAGCACAACACAGGGCAAGAAAATCAAGGCAGCAAAGGGGTCTGGGTTCGCCTCCTCCTCCACACCACCTCCGACCTCTTCCCTTTCTCACAAATCTCAACAATTGACAAAAATGTTCTTATCAGTATTAGATCTCAATGCATGAGTAACAAAAATAGCCAGCGACGAGAAAGGGGGGCCAGAAGGGGGTTCTATAGAGGAGGTTGCTGTCAGGGTGTCAGAGGCAGAGGAGTAGTAGGTGGTGAGCCAGAGAAGAACGGGGTAAGGCACGGTCACGAGGCGTGCCTGGTCCGGGCTCTGACGGGACAACCCGGGAAAAAGGTAGGGGGGATGGTTGGCCATAGTACGAAGGCTAGTCAAAGCGGGCGACCTCTCTCGTCAGAGAGAGAGTGTGAGAGACTGAGAGTGATGGCTCGACGGAGAAAGCAAAATGGGGAATAAGGAGGATCACGTCGCCAGAGAGAGACAGAGGGGGGAGGTGAAGAGGCGTCAGACCAATTAATTGCGCCTCAGAGGGACCGAGAGATAGGGTATGGGAAAGGAAAGAAGGAAATAAATGAGGGGAGAGAGAGAAAGAACAGGATTGTCTGTGATGGGAGTTTGTGACCAAACGTGTGGCACTATAGAATTTTTCTGATTTTTGAATATTTTAGTATTTAGTAGTTCTAAGATTTTCGGATAATTTGTTAGTTTTATTTTCTGATTAGTTTCGCTAGCTAGTGGCTGTAACTGCTCAATTGATTGCATTTTTAATTTAACTAATTTAGAGTCTTTTAATTAGATATATTTTAATTATTGATAAAATTTTATTGATCAATTTAGATTTAGATTTTATTTACTTATTTATTTTATTTTCTTTATTAATTAGTAATTTCATTACTATCAATCATTAACTCTACTTATTTATACTTTTATTAATATATTTCTTTAATTATGGTTTTATGTCATTCATTACTTTGATTATTTTATTTATTTTATTATTTTTTTTATAGTATGACATTGTCAGCGTCCGTACAATCCAATTAATTTTAATTCAATCCGATTGGTTTCTTGTTTGTTTGTAAATTAAATTTTCTTATTTATATACATATTAGCTGGTTGTTTATTTATTGATATATATATACATACATTTCTCTTTGATTATTAGTTTATGTTATTTATTTATTCGCATTAATCCTTTTAATTATCCTTCTATAAACCTTAAAGTTAACTATATTATTTTTAGTTAATTATTTACGTCTAGTTGGGTTCGGGACAAATTTAGGACGTTTATTTCTTTTATTTTCTGCTTTATCTTGAGAGAAAGGAAATAATACATTATGAAAAGAAGGGTAAGTTTGCCTTTTTAACTTTTAACAAAATATAAATCATAGACGAAGTATTATCTTTCGTACGGAAGTGAAGAAAAGGAGAAATTAGAAAGGTTGTTAAGTTTTAACGGGGAAATAAGAATTTCTGAAGTTTAGATGAGAAAATTGACTATTTTGATTAGGGCTGTCAATGACATTCTTTTAGTCGTTTACCTAATTTTTATCGTATCCGATAAGATGAGTATGAATAAGGTTTTATTTTCGTTAGGTCATCGAGTATGGATAAAAAAAAATTAATTAACTTATCAGGTATGGATATGGGTAAGGAGTTTTCGTTACCCGTTATCCATTGGATAAATTATATAAATATATATAAGTATAATTATTTTATATTTTTAATATATATATAGTTAAATTATATAAATATATATAGTAATTAGTATATATTTTTTATGACAATTGATATGAAAAAATTATATGATTTTTGTTATATCTAAAATGTTAATTATTATTGCACTTTATTAGTATATTTATTAATGCTATTTATTTTTCTAAATCATATAATTTTTTTATTGAATTTTATTTTATTTTTATACGTTATCTATCGTTACCCATTCGTTACCCGAAATTTTTAATAGGTAAGGTATGGATAAAAAATTTTTAATGAGTATGGATAAGATATGAATAATTTTTTTTAATGAATATGAATATAAAAATATCTTCATCCGTATCCTACCTTATCCATTAACGGCCCTAATTTTGATGGGTATACAGACAATTACCCAGTTATTAAGTGCCACTGTGCCAACGAAAGCGTCCTCCCTCAGATGAGACCGCGCAAGCAGTTGTTACTTGTTAGGGATTCTCACTAATTTACTTTTTAATTCGGACAAATATTTTCCGAACTATACCGTTCTGGAAAGACCACAACTCCTGTCTCATTAATTTACTTTCTAACACTTAATTTTCAAGTGCGAAAAAAAAAACAACACACATTTACATAAATATGACATAATATTTTTGAAGTATATATATTTCAAAAATACTTAATTAGTTAATTTACAAAAAGACAATGACAGTCTACAAATTATAGACATTATGTTAAATATTTTTAATATAAGATATATTTTCTTCTTAACTTTTATATTGATTTTGTATACATTATTTTTATCATTATAAAATACATATTTCATAAAAAACTAAAATTAATAAAGAAATTTTATTTTACATTTTCAATTTTAAATTAACAAATTGTCTTTAATTTCATAATGTTTGTCAGTTTTTATATTTGAATAAATATTTTTTTACTGATTTCAATTATTTATGTAACTATATCTTTTCTCATAATAAGATAATAATAATAATAAGACATAAAACCAAATTAGAAATAACATAGCAAATAAATTATATATTGCGAACAGTATATGGTATCAAATTATATGTGGCCGGGTGCCAATTAGATAGAGTTTCTAAGAGCAAGTTTTAATCAAACCGAATATGATAGATTAGTAGAAATAACAATCCGTATTCATTATAACATCTCAATTCCGTAAAAAAACGAATGGGTCGGACATGTTAGTACTCTTTTGCAGCGCTATGTCTTGGGTTTTAATTAATTTTATCAAGTTTAAACTATGATGCATTGATTCAGGCGCATTCTTCTCCTGTGGTCTTGATTGTATAGAAGTATTTTTTTTTTTGTAAATTTTTATTCAGATAAAAGATTTCGTGCTTGTAAAAGTAGACAATTCAAAAGTAAAAATAACTAATGTGTAATTTTGTACTGCTCTTATTTAGCTACCGTAAAAGCTGAAGTTCTTATCGAATATCAACAGTATAAAATGGTTGACCTTCTTATCAACTGTATGATGCTAAGACCTTTTCTTTCATAGTCCTGTTTGCAGATTGCAAAGGTATTTTTTAAGAGTTCGTTTCGGCTGTTACGATGAATTTATGATTATTATCTCTATCTAAGTCATCTAATTTAAATAAAACATTTAAATTTATACTTTATCTTTTGAAAATTTCTCTAATAGTCTAATACAGACACAAAATTTTTGATTCTAATTATTAATTGATATCAATTTTATAGTCTAATGACAATTTTATTGTCATCATTTTTGTTGGAGTTGAGCTCTCTTTTCAACACTGAAGAAAATTAAGCCAGTCATATCCTAAAAAAAAAAATTAAGCCAGTCAAACTCAAAAAGGTGAAAAAAAAGGAAGAAAAAGAAACAAAAGGAAAACGAAGTTTGACAGAGATACGCCTCTTTTGTAGCAACTTTTTTGAAGCCTCTGGTGTGATAAGTTGACGAGGAAAAAAAAATTGCAATCATGACATCAATCATCTTATATTTTAAGATATAATTCTTTTCATCATTCGCAGCAAATACAATTTTGTACAAAAAATAAGAACACAATTGGTTTTTGGTTTTGAATATGGAATTATGCGTTGTACACTTGTACTCAATAGGTGTTAGATAATAAAATTATCGTTCAAGTGTCCGTCAAAATAATTTAGAAGAAAAAATATTATTTTTTCAATGTTGTTGACCCCATACATTTTGTAAAGAAGAAAATTGTTATGTACAATAATTTTATTTTTTTTCTCCAAAAAAATGAGCAACTAGTCTATTATTGTCGCCTCCATTCAAATTTAGATCATGTAACAACTCACAACCTTTAGTCTCTCTCTTTCCTTTTTTTTTAATGTATTAAATTTAGATCCGATGGAATCATGGAAACTTTATTGTTTTTTTCTTTTTCTGAAAAAGACAGTTAGTGTTTTAATTCAAATAAGTTTGTTAACTTTCATGCAGGTCAAGGTTTTTAATTAAAATAAAATTAATAATTCAAGAAATTAATAACATCGAAAGTAATCTAATAAGTTTATTAACAAATAGTTTTGATATTTTAATTTATGATTTATGAATTTAAGAGATTATCATCAAATTATAGAAAAAATATTTTATTTATGGAAGCTAAAATGAATCCATACAAATTTAGGCATGAGTTATTAATATGAATAAATGAACTTCAAAACTAAGGGGGAAAAGAAAAAAATAAACTTATATCAGATCAACTTGAAAGTTTTGAAAACTACTTCAAGAAATGTACATGCAAAAATTTTAGCTCAATATATGAAAATTTATTTTTAAATAATTTCAATAATAGTAAAAAATATATGTAAATATTTTAACTAGAACAAAAGTATTTAATTGAAGATATGTAAATTGATTCAATTAAGAGAAATTTGCTAAACTGTTTATTTTTCAATTGCTACTTCCATTCATTAATATAAATTTTTTCGCCAACAACTGAAAACACATCACACAAAATTCGTACTAATAAACATAGCTGAGGATATATTAGATAAATTTTATAGAAATAAACTTAGAGTAGGTCCTATATTGTTGTTTATCAATATAAACTGTTTTTTTTTATAGATTTGGAATACTTCTTAATTATTGATATCTTTGTACTTCAATATAAATATCAACTTTGAAATTACGATTATTTATGAAAAAAAAATCAATTATGATGAATATATTATTATTTTTATGAATTTTAAATAATTTTAACTTGCATACATTTGAACCCCATTGTTTAAAAGTCTGCCGCCGTCTCTATTCTCAGTGTATCCAAACACACGTAACAACAGTTGTCAACCGAGCATGTATGATTAAGTTAAATGAAAGAGAACATTAGGCACCGTTCATTAATTTTTTTATGCGCATTGATGTTATTAACTTTTTTTATGAGAGAGCAAAAATAATGGCATCCAACTTCATTGGACTGCTATAAAGCCAGTTTCAAAACTTTCGAGGGTTGACGGTCTTTTAGTTTTTAGTAATAATAATGATTATTAAATTAATATTATTAAAAAATAAGAGTGAGAACCGTAAAATTTTAAATATACACGCGTCACATCGTCGAATACGAACGCAACAATATTGTCATTGTCGCGCGTTTGCTTTTTATATATACAAAACACGCAAACGCTTCTCCATCTCACTTACGCGGGTTTGGACAAACGCGCGGCAATGCTAAGCGTTTCATCCGCGCCATCGATAACGATGACAAGCGCGCCATTCGTATATTTGAAATTTTACGGTTCTCACTCTTATTTTTAATAATCATTATTATTAATAAAAACTGACGGTCTTTTGGAGTTGAGTAGGAGAGCCAGTGGAAAATCGTGCTCCACCTCATTAGTCATTACCATGTGCTCTGTTAAGCCGCCGCGTTCTTGTAAAAGATAAACAATGCTGTTAAAAAAGAAGCAACTCCATTATTGCACTTGTTTAGTTTTAGATGGGGACTTGTGGAGCCCATCTCTTCCGTGGTGCTTTAGTCTATGATATTGTTTATTTGCTATGTTGCACGGCTACATGTGCGGCTATCGTATTTAATACTGTGTAGTTACGGTGATACAAATATTTTTGAAAAAATTAAGATGCAGATGTAATAATATAATAAATTTATATTTATAATAAATATAAAAATATATGTGATATAATAAAAAATATATGCGATATAATAAAAAAAATACAAAACAAAGGTATTTAAAAGTAACATATATAATTGAAAGTGGATAATTGTACAAACAACCATAGTAATAAGTTTGTGATTCGGGAAATGTTCACTGATGTAAAAAATTCAACGTTCGAGTATAATATGGATATAATTCAGGAATAGTTTGTTTTATATAATATAAATAAAATATATATTATAATGATAAAATATTAAAAATATATAAAAAACTATAAAATATTAAAATATATTAGAGTTTGCTCTATTCTCATTCATTCAAATGGTGCTCTTTATATAGACAATAGTCTAGAGTAACTCTAGACATACAATTATAAATATATCATTAAAATATCTCTTTCAAAAGAATACTCTCATTTATATAATTTTAGCCCATAAAATAATTTTTGGCCCACTTAATTTATCCAGTAAATCCTCTTATCTATCACATTATTAGCCAAACTAAATATATAATTAAATTATATATTATTTTAGTATAATTCTATAATTATATTAACTTATTAAGATAAAATAATTTTCATGACAAAATTATTTCTTGATTAGTCATAGCATTAATTTTAATTTCATATGATCATTTAAAATAAATACTTATAATGATATTTATAATTAATCATTTAACATATAATATTTATATTTTAAATATAATAAATTAAAATCTAATGTATTATTGATTAAGAACTTATTTAGTAAGACCCTGGAGGATTTATGTCATATTGACCATAGAAATAAATTACGTATTTAATTCTAATAATCACAAGCGGTATCTAGTAGCACATTATGATTTTCAATTAAATCAACATATTTAATTCTAATAATCACGAGCGGTATCCACAGTAACCTGTACTGTTCGGCCCAAATTGCTATAGTATTCAGGCCAAATAGGTCATGGAATTTCAGACGCGCAGTTTTTGTTATTTTTAGACGGTTTTCTTGATTTCTAATGTTATTTTTGGGATTTTGCTATATAATGGGGTTAAGAAACTCTTATAATTATCTTGGATCATTCTTGGACATTGAGAGACAATTTAGAGAGAGAATATTTTGATTTCTTTAATAGAGAAAGAAGGCAAGAGAAATAAAAAAACTGAGCATACATTTATTCTCTTTATGATTTTTTTTTGAATTTCATCAATTTTATTTATGATTTTTTCTCTTTCATGGAAGAGTAGACGTTGTTCTAGTGCAGTAGGCATATAAATTTGAAACTTATTTCATTTAATTGTACATATTTATTCGTTTGTTCTTGATTTTTGTGAATTACTTTTGTGATTGTATTGAATTGGCTTTGATTGTATTTTGATGTTTGTATTAGTAATTTACTTAGGATTAGAAACCCTAATTTGTGTAGATTCATAAACTACAAATAAAATTTAGATTGGTACATATTTTGAGAGAATTGATTATATTTCTAATCCAAATTAACGGTACTCAGACCAAAAAACAGTATTTAAACTTAGGTGAAAAATCTAACCATGAAGTCCATGATAAATGAGATTTATTAAATTTTTAGAGTAATTAATTGAAAGAATTTAACCATGAATAATTAATCTTTGAATTATTTAGAATTATCTGCACTTAATGGGCATTAATTAGAAATAATAAAATATTTAATCGTGAAGTTAATACTAATTAGAGTACGGTATTAACCCATAATCAGGATCTTAACACTAGAATAGATGATAACTCTCACTAAATTAATAATAAATCGATAAATAGTATGATTGATGCGCAGGTGGATGTTGATGCTGAAATCTTAGATTCTTTTTATCTTTGATAAAACCCTAATTTATGCCCAAGTTAATTTTAATTTATATTTTAATTAGTTAGATATAATTTTAGATCTTATTGTCTAGTTTAGCGAATTTATTTATGTTGATGATTTAAATAAGTCTTTGTGAGATTGATACCTAATTGCTATACGGTATATCGTGCGCTTGTGACTGACCAACTATTTTAGTATTAGAATAATTTATTAGTTTGAAAAATACACAACACCTTCTTCTTCCCCAAGCAACCAAATTAGGATGCATGGAGATAAAATTATAAATTAGTGGTATCAATTAATATTATTTTAATTAAATTTAATTATTAATTTAATTATTTTTATATTTTTGCATATATATCGATCAAAATTTGAAAATCCTTGCGGCCATAATATTTGATCTGATAGCTCAAAAATTTTCTTTTTAAAATCTTATAACTATCACCTATGATTTTTATAAATTTTTGAAAACTAATCCTAAATATCAATATTTGTTTGTTAAAACTAATCATAAAAATATTAAAAATGAGAATAATTGGTTTTATTATATACTATTGAACTACTTGTATTGAAATTTTGAATGCAAAATTTCAAAATTTATCGGTTATCACATGGACTAAGAAACAAACAAAAAATATATTAATATAACTCAATTTAAATATGAAAAAGAAATACAAAATTATAATTGTTTTAATAAAAAATATAAATTCAAATATCAACAAATTAAATATATAAAAACAAAAAACTATAAGTAAATAATAATTATATTATTATATTATTAATATGATGTAAAAAATTTAAATATCGGTCTCTAAAAGATCATTCAAAATTTCTTTCTTAATATGTATCTTCGAAACTATGATTCATTAAGTAACAACAAAATTTTGCTTCTTTTTTTTTAAAACAATCTTCATTTTTTTATCAATGAAAAGAAGAAAAAATAAATATTCTAGATAAAAGTATCAAATTCAGTTACTAAATTAGCATAAAAAATTAATATTAATTAAAGTGTTATCACTTTCATTTTATAAGAGAATTTTTTAAATAAAAACAAATTTGATCACTCCTCATTTTTTTCTCTAAATTTATAACATTGATTTCTTGATAAGAAATTGAGGAATCAAATAATTTATGAGACTGAATTGATTTGTTAAATTAGAAAATCATAAAGAAATATTTCATAACAACTAAAAGTACGAAATTATTAAAATAGATGTCAATTTTATTCCATTACAAAGATGATTTTTTTATTCATAAATGATTTAAAATTTCAGTGGGGTCAATAGTAAGAAATTCAGAAAGATTTTAGTGGGTTCAATTAGATGGCAAAATAATAAGTATCATTATAAATATTTTATATTTTGAAAAATTATGTATAAATATTATAAAATTCAGTGGTGTCATTTTATCACTGAAAAAAACATAATCAAGTAATACTAGTTGCTTAAAGAGAATAAGACTAATCAAGCTATCCCACTTAAAGAGGCTCTCCTTGATAAAATTTTAGCCTATAAAATGAGTTTTTGGCCCACTTAGTTTGTCCAATAAATCCTCTTATCCATCACATTATTAGCCCAACTAAATGTATAATTAAATTATATATCATTTTAATATAATTCTATAATTATATTAATATGTTGAGATAAAATAATTTTCATGACAAAATTATTTTTTACTAGCAATTTTAATTTTATATGATCATTTAAATTATTAATTATAATGATATTTATAACTAATCATTTAACATATCATATTTATATCTTGAATATAATAAATTAAAATCCAATGCATTATTGATTAAGAGCTTGCTTAGTAAGACCCTGGAGGATTTATGTTATATTGGTCATAGAAATAAATTAACATATTTAATTCTAATAATCACAAGCGGTATCTAGCAACACATTGTGATTCTCAATTAACATAAATACATACTATATAAATATAATATTTCAATCATACATAAGAAAATATGATTTTTCTTTTGTTTAATTCTTATGTCATATGATATCATTACATAATTTAAGGTAAAAAATGTCATCCTTATAAATTATTAATTTTTAATATAGAGTTGATTATATATAATTTATATGCAAACAATCTAACTCCATCAAGGAGCCCAATAGACATCATCACTCATCAATATTCATATTATAAGAGACATATAGTTTTCTTGATAAATATTTTTTCCTTGCATAATTTATGAATGCCAAAATAGAATCCTTATAGCAGTAAGTTACGGACAACGCTATAAACTATTCATAACAAAATGTAAAAAAAAAAGGTGAATCATTTGAAACTATAAAATCAAACACAAATAAAATAATTAATGACACATAAGGTAATCTATGTAATTATTTCATTTGGACAAGTCCAATATTATGTTCATCTAACATAAACTTGTGCAATTAAGTTGTTAACATATACCCATAATTGGTTCAATTAATCATCACTTAACTTACATACTATTTTTTATGAATAAATAACGTCCTTTTTATTATTAAGATTAGGGATTTTTAGCGTTATTATTATCATTTAAATAAATGATACACAAAGATCTACAATTTAAATCCTCAACTCAAATGATCTGTCAATAATAAAATCAAGGAACAAATGATATAAAATATCATCAGTAACATAAAACTAAATGAATCATCAAAATAATTGTCTTCTAGAACTGATAGGATGATTTGAGTACTATATTTTGGATGTGATTTAGTGTCACAAATTTGCTTTTTAGGGTTTAATAGGTTTAATTTAGTTTCATTAGGGTTTAAATTATTAAGTTCAAGCTACTGTCTAGATTTTATTATTTTTAGGATTAGATGGAAGTTCATAAAAAATGAAGAAGAACGACGTAAATTTGAAACAAAATGAACATCATACGAGAAAATTACAAACAAAATAGTGAAACCAAGTACCAAAATCTGCATAGCAAAAATGAATATGGTAACCAAGGGTACGGTCCCAAGCCATATGTACCAAATAATGCTAACGAAGGTACAAGTAGCCATGCTCAACCTAAATCAAACCTTGAATTAATGATGAAATCATTCATGGCTAATCAAAATCAAAAGTTTGATGAATTGAATGTAAAAATAGACTCGTTGACAACACAAAACAAGCTACTAGAGACTTAAGTGGCCCAACAAGCAGCTCAATTTCTCTCGCCAACCGGGCACACTCCCTCCAAGGCCGGATCCGAACCCAAAAGATGTGAAGGCGATTAGACATATGCTCCGTAGCGGGACTCAATATGAGGATCCACCCATATCGAAGGATGATTATGTGAATCCCCTGAGTGAAGGAAAGCAACAAAAAGATGACGAGTCAATCTCCACAACTGAGGATCAAGCCTCAAAGGAATCTGTGAAGCCATCCGATATCGTCGGTAAGAATAAGTCGACAAAGATAAGTACGGGGGTAGATCTCTACATGTCTTCGCACAGATACACACCTTTCCCCTCGAAACTTTCTAAGAACAATGATAAAATTGAAAAATAATTCTCAAAATTCTTAGAGATCTTGAAACAACTGCATATCAATCTACCCTTTACCGAGGTTACAACCCAGATGTTTATCTATGACAAATTCTTTAAGGATATTCTCTCGAATAGACGTAGGTTAGAAGAAGTTCAAGTAGTTTCATTGAATTCAAATGGTAGCGCTTTGGTCATGAATGAACTACTAAAGAAATAGGATGATCCCGGTAAATTTATGATACCTTGCTCCATTGGAAATGTTCGACTCAAATATGCACTTTGTGACTTAGGAGTAAGTGTAAGTCTTATGTCCAAATCGGTTTATGAAAGGATAAGTATAGGTGAACTTAAGTCAATACAGATATTATTATAATTAGCGGACCAATATGTTAAATTACCAATAGAAATCGTTGAAGATATGCCTATTCAAATTGGTAAATACTTTGTACCGATAGACTTTGTCATTGTTGATATGGAAGAGGATACACAAACTCCTTTGTTATTGGGTAGACCCTTCCTAAATACAGCTAGAGCGATAATTGATGTCCACGAAGGAAGTATTTCTTTCAAAATTAGCGAAGAAAAGATCACTTTTAATGTAAACCGATCATTGAAATACCCCTCTAATGAAAAATCAATTTACAAGGTTGAAATCATTGATATATTGATCGAAGAAGAGCCATAAAAGGATGCTAATGAAAGACCATTGGAAGACCTCCTTGAAAATCTGAATTTAGCAACCGAAACCAGACAACATGAGCCAAATACCACATCTTTGTGGGCCGTAAAAGATATTTACGGGCCACAAGCCACTGTACAAAATCAGAATGAGTCAGCTCCATACTACATTAGTTTGTGGACCATAATAAATCCTTACGGGTCGCAAACAAACCAACCCGAGACTTCAGCCCCAAAAGCCACAGGTCTAACATCCTTACGGGCCGTAATAAATCCTTGTGGGTTGCAAGAACACCTAACCAAGCAGCCATAACTTATTCATCTCTCAGATCTAACCCTTGCGGACCGTAAAGATTTGTCTGTGGACTGTAAACAAACCCTCAGAAAGGTACTTTAAGTAGAGGAGATGCCTCATTTCGCTGAAACCTCCGACCAAAGACCTGATAAAGCCCCCATGGTTGAATTGAAGCCTCTTTCAACCCCTCTCGACTTAAATTCCAACGAGACCAATTCAAACTCGACTTGGGATGGAGCACCTTGGGACAATGCCAAACCCCCACTGATGATCTATTTGGATGACTCCGACTCATTAGATATGGACCCATTATCCGATGAAGATGACTACGAGTTTGGAGTCTCGAAACAGGAGGATAAGGAAAATCTGCGCAATAATCCTTATTTGCATGACATTGAAAGCCTAATGTCCAAGCTCGAGAATCTTAAGAAGGAATTTAAAGTGAAATTTCATGAGATGGTTGATTCACACTAGATCGACGTGGCTCCCGGTCGCTAATAGAGAGTGCAGACAGACATAGTTGAGCTCACGACGTTAAACTGAGCACTTTTTGGGAGATAATCCAATATTTTTACTTCCTTTGTACTCATTTAAAAAAAATAATGAATGAACAAAATGCATCACCTTTCAAAATACGTCGACATCACCACGTTTGAGCCACCCGCTTACACGTCGCAGGCGTATACCAACACCTTCTGACAATTAAGATGTGATAGATGCTCCCGACTAGATCACATACGAAATCTTATAAGTTTTCTAAACTTTTGAATGATTTATTTGTATGAATGAAAAGCATTATGGTCAATGCTTTGTATAAGCTTGGGGGAGAATTTCAAGGGTATGATGGGATGTTGTTTTTGTGTTCATTGTATCTATAATTTACATGTCATGGCATGTAGTTTCATGTTTGGTTTTAGTGTAATTGCATATAGGGTTTTCATTAGATATTATTTAGAGGTAATATAGAACTTTTAGTGGTAATTTAAAAAAAAATTATGGAATGAGAAATTTGATGAATAAAGGCATGCGATTTCGTAAGAGATTCTTAGAGGACACACTTTTTAAAATTATTAACGCTTAAACCAAGCAATAAGGGCAATTTTGAAGGAGATAACTAGGAAAGAGGTTTGTTAGTATTTTCGAAGATTAAATATGAAAAAAATTATAATTTTGATAAATAATCAAACTTTTTCTCGAAAAAAAATTCTTTTATCTCCCTCCAACAAGTTTTACATCATTTTATTCTTTCTTGTAGCTTTAGTTGGTTAAAAAGTTATTCGTTAAGTGTTAGAACTAAAAAAAATCGAGTTGATTGACACTCCGCTGGCTTAATTAAGTTACGAGTGAATGTATACAATATACACCTTGAACATTCTAGGTAAATCAAGCCAATTATGCATTGTTCCAGTACAAGACAAGGATAAGAACACTCGATCAATATATATATATATATATATATATATTGTGTATGCTTCTACTTTGTTGTAAATAGAGTCCAATATACATTATATCCTCTACCTTTATTCATTTTTTTCAAAAAATAAATCGATCATTTGGTAAAATTATAAAGGATTTTATATTTAGGTTTTAAAAGTCGTATGAACCTCATGTCTGATTATTTTTGCGAACAGAGTCTAACGTGCTTGCGATTTTAAATTATTAAAATAGACTTGATAACCTTCTTGATATGATTTATGAAAAGTAAAGATATATGCCTTTGATTGTTGAATTTTTCAATTTTGATTGATTTTTCAGAATTATTGTATTATGCCTAGTTTAAATAAAAGTTGAGTTGAAAGATTTGACCAAAATCTGAGTTTGAGACTTACTTGAAGACAAGCAAGATTCAAGCTTGGGGGAATTTGATAGGATGATTTAAGTACTATATTTTGAATGTGGTTTAGTGTCACAATTTAGCTTTTTAGGGTTTAATTAGGGTTTAAATTATTAAGTTCAATTTATTGCCTATATTTTATTATTTTTAGGATTAGATGGAAGTCTATTAAAAAATGAAGAAGAACAACGTAAATTTAAGGCAAAACAGACATCAGACGAGAAAGTTACAAGCAAAATAGTAAAACCGGGTACCAAAATCAGAACCTGCAGACATGCTAACGGTTTTAGCCTGACCTCTTGATGGTTATTTACAGTTTTTGAAAGATCCGTAGGGATTTTTTGGATGTTCTTAGGCTCGTTTTGCTCCTAATAATAACGAGGGGAATCAGAAAAATAAGGATCGGGGCTGGAGACGATTAGACAATTTTAGAGAGAAAAAATAGATCTTGGCCTAAAGAGAGAAGTGATGAGAAGGAAAGAGGTCGTGCACCATTGAACATCTTCGGTTTATTCTTCTCTTTCTTTTCTTCATGTTTTTCATACTTTTTATTGTATTTATTTTTGTCATGAGAGGCTAAAAACCTTATCTAGGGTTTAGGGTTGTACAATGAAACTTGCTTTCTCATCTTAGTTGATTATTTACTTTTTATTATCTCTTACTTACTTATTTTCTTTATCAATTATTTTTTTAAGTTAATTGCTTTGAAAAAAAAATTTAGGGTTTGTGTTTGAGATTGCAAAATTGATGACTTGAGCTCGAAAATCAAAGAAAACAACTAAGTAAATAATTAAAATCTGAAAAGAATGATTAATTACTTAGTGGATTAAAATTGAATTGTGCCAAAGTATTATACTAAATACCTAATTGATATTTATGATATTTTGGTATGATTTGATCACAATTGCGTCTTAGATCTTAGATTGGTGACGGTTTAATCTAAGTTTAAATCCAAATTAGTCTAAATCGGGTATTGAACCAAGAAATTGATCTTCAATACTATAATTGAATTGTTCAAAATCCGTAAATAACTTTTTTTATCAAATATTAACTAAAGTATTCTTATTACAAGTGGAGTACAAAACTCGAAAAACCCTAGGTCATTCTTTCTTGATCTGAACACTTAGAATTACGCCTTGTTTTTATTTACTTTTCAATCAATTAGTTTTTTAATCAAACTATCAACTAAACAATCAATTTTTTCACATACTTAGGATCAAATTGCTAGATTTAGAGTTAGTAAATCGACTTATTCCTGTAAATTCGACGCCTAAAGTACTACAATTGACGGTTATATTGTCACACCCCAGAAATATTAAATCGGTTTAGGGGTGTTAATCCAGCCACGTACGCACGACGAGACGTGCGTACGAAGGCTAAATGAATAAAATAAATAAATCTCAGAATAAATAAAACAATAATAATAATACAAAACAATAACAGTCCAGAATATACAGTAAAGTACAACGCCAGACACCGGCGCGGCTAACTCCATCGGAATGGTAGCAAAATCTCTCAAATAAAACCCAAAGAAAGAAACAAAACCCCGATACCCGATAAGTCCTAATCATCTACCCGCCTCACTGTGCTGATGCGGGAAGCACCTCTGATATTACGTAGGACTGCACCTAGCACTCTCATCAAAACTCAATCCCGCACCTGTAAACCTGGATCCCACAACCACCGTGGAAACGTGAGTAATTTAAAAAAATTACTCAGTACGGATTTAGATCCAACCTTAAGATTTGATCTTCTTTTCTAGACTGGACCCAAATACCGATACCGTATTTTAAATGCAATATAATAAATCAATGTATATTAATGTAATAATATTTTATGCACGTTGGAGAAAACACCTACATGAATGACATGAAATGACAAATAAACCCTAAATAGAAAATCAGTGAAAATAATAATATAATATAAAATATAAAGTACGAAAAATCAAACACCCGAATATATATAACCCAGTTGCAGATCATCAGTCCATCCACAAGCGGGCACGTGGTCGGGCCCTGGACTTGTGACTTACCTAAGCGGACACGTATTCGGGCCCAACTTACAAACTTAGGATTTTCGAGTAAGCGGGCGCTAATGCCCTGAATACCCTGGGAAAATTCGGCCTCCCCGAGCGATAATGCTCTAGGAGAGCGACGGCTAAAAGCACGTACTCGGTATTCTGAATCTGATGATCCACCTCACAGAATAATAATAATAATAATATGAGCAAAGAAGATTTAAAAGTTATGCTTTCAGTTGCCATATCGCCAAAGGATATAACTACCCGTGAATTGACAAATCAGAAACAAATGAGAGCATACACTGTACCAACCAAGGGTCAGAAGACCGCATTCCATAAAATAACAAAACAGAGTATATACAAATGGGAGCCTACACTGTACCCACTTGGGCCAGAGGACTGCATCCCGACTTTCTCTGTACCAACCAAGGGCCAAAAGAGAAAGCCCTTCGGACAATACCAGGATCATAAATAAGCCGGATAAATAAAATAATATAATATCTCGGTGTAGATTCCAGTCTCGAATATAGTCGCCCACACTAAGTACTAAAAGACATGGTACCCTAATCGCTCAAATTTGGATTAAAAATCTTAATCATATTAAGAATAGTAAAATATAATATTGATAAAAAAGAAAACACTCTGACACAGCCGAACCCGCCAAATGATGGGGTCGGTGGATAATCAGACAGTCAAAGATGCACAGTGCATATATAGACCGGTTGGTCCCACGGGCCTATGGGTCACCGTACGTAACCACAACGGTCTGGTTATGTAAGGCAACCTCAGACTGAGAATTACCCGGTCCGCCTCTCAACACTCCCATGCATTTAATGCATGATAAACTACCTGACTTAATTAATAATTAGTAATAGTAATAATATTTTCCTAATAAATATAATCTACATCTTGAATTATTTAATTCTATCGAGTCCTACTCCTATCCTATCTATATGCAATATGACATGATTTGACATACGAATGCGGGTAGGCCCCAAAAATGCTGGTCAATTTACCGGATGCAATGATAGTTCAATTCGGGTCTCTAAACAGATTTGGTCAAAATAAATACCGCAATTCATATTTAGTTAAAAAAAATTTTATTTTTGGTTCGGGTTCCTAATTCTGAAGAAAGGAAATCAAATCCCAGGAAACCATACCTAGGAATAATTCGATCAGGTCGGTAGCGTCAAATTGCTTAGCCTCCGGTGACGCTCACGATCTCGTCAGTCGTCTCATCCTAAGTGTACTCGTTTGTCGGCTCGTCAAGATAAATTTCGAGAACCTATGAAGTCGAAATAAATTAAATGGGCGAGTATCCGATTCACGTTGGGTCTGGTTTTGGGGTCAGGGTATACCGGACCCTCAATTGAAATTATCATTATTTAAGTTCATATTCTGAGGTTATATTTATTTCGATTAATGTAACTAACTTAATTTATTTAGATTAATTAAGTTAGCTTAATGTCATCACTTAATTAATTTAATTATAATTAACATAATTAATTATTTAGAAATAGATAAATTAATTAATATATAATATTATATAATTAATATTGTTCTTATAAAAAATAGAGAAATTGATTAATATATATTTTATATTATAAATTATTATTATACTTTATTTATTATTTTATAACCCCTAATTATTTATATCATATTATTTAATTATATCTCATTTCATATATTAATATTTTTTTCATTAATTAGAAAATATATTATATAAAAATAGAATTAAAAATAAAAATCAAAATGAAAGAAAAAAAATTCAATTAAACTTAATTTTAATTAATGTTTTTATTTAATTTAAACTGTGTTGGTGTTTTAATGTGTTTGGGATCATAGGCTGCCTCCGAAACCACTGTATATGTTCGGATTTTCATTATTGAGGCAGATCATGTAATCATCTCCCATATTTATCTTTAAGTATTAATTAATTATTAGTTGCGCACGTTTTTAAATTTACGGCACTTACCAATTAATTAATTATACTTTTATCCCGGTTAACCTTTCGGCCCATTTAGTTCATATCAATTCATTTCCCGACCTATATTATGATGTCTATTATCCGTTCAGGTTTATTTTGCGCATATAACCCTAGAAAAGGGGTTATTATCACAAAAGTTCATTTTGACCCTTAACTTCGTAATTTTCATAATTTGGTCCCTAATAAAGTGCACCATACCAAAATCAACAGCAAAGAGGGGTTCCTAATGTAACTTATAAATCATGCAAAGGAGGGCTCAATAAACTAGCATAATATCCCAGTTCATAATAGAACAACACCAAAATCGAATCATCACACATTTGAGCAAGCTGCAAAAGGGCAAGGTCGGCACAAGCCAAGCCATAAAATAAGGTCAAGTAACAAAGCACTCATGACAGAGAAATCAACGGCAGGGAGCTCAGCCCTTACTTCACTGGTACCGATTAGTACCAGTGTACCAAGGGTTTAACTAACTTTCAAAGGGGCTATGGAGCTAGCATCAGTTACAATAATTTATCTCATCAGCATGCACGAAGACCTCCACAAATCAAGCCAGAAATCACTACATAACAACCGATTCAGATAAGATAACAGATGAATGGCTCAACCGGCCAAACAAAAATTATGAGAATTAAGGCTATTACCCTCGCATCATTGGTACCGACTGGTACCAATGTACCAAAGGCCAACTCAACAACACCACCACCAAATTTTCAAGCAAACAGACTGGCACATGCCAACCCAGATAAGAAAATCCAAGCAGCAGCCCAAACCATCAACTGAACCGAAAACTAGCTCAGAAACGTACCAGAAACAGACAGATTGGTGTAACTAGAGATAGCAACAGAACCAAAAATAGTGACCAGAAATCTGACACAACCAACAAATAAAAGCAAAACCAAGATATGCACAACATTCAGATACTAGTAAAAGCAACAAGGGGTCTAGATGGCAACAGTCAAACCAGCAACTCAGAAGAATCAAATCGATTACATACCCAACACATGGTAACAAACCAAACAACATCATAAGGGAGCAAGACTAGCACCAGATAAAGCTCAGGGCTCAGCCACCGACATGGCTCACACGGCGAGACAAAGGAAAAAAGTTACCAGAATGATAGAGGTGGCAGTGGACAATGAAGGCACAATCGGGTCTGCTCGGCCACGCCTTTGTTGTGATGGCAGCCGAGCCTGGGGAGGTGAGGGGAAGCAACAGGGTCAGTAGTCTTGGATCCGGTCAGCAGTGGCCGGTTCTGGTCCGAGGGAGGGCATGACGAGGCGTCGCCTCTAGCGGCGGCCAGGCGGGGCGTGCAAGAGGCCGACAGGGGGGAGTTTCTCCTTGTTTCTGCAGATCAGAAGAACAAGAGAGAAGTGAGAGGAAGGGGAACACTGGTGCCAGCGAGAGAGAAAAGAAAAAGGGCGAAGGGAGATTCGACGGGGAAGGAGAGTGAGGGATTTTCAGGCTTTGTGAAGGGGCCCGATCGGAAGAAATAAAAGGGAAAGGGGAGAGAGAGCGAGAGGAGAGAGAGAGAGAGGGGGAGGGAGAGAGAGAGGGGGGAAAAGAAATAAATGAAAGAAAGGAAAGGAAGTGAGATAAGATTTTTGACTTTGAAGTCAGTCTGGATTTTCTGTGATCGAATTCGTGCGGCTACTCGCGCGTCAAATTTTAATCATTTAAATATATTTATTTTCAGGACCAATTCGATTACTATATTTTTATCATATCAAATAAATTAAATTGATGTCATTTAGATGATTAATCATCATTTGTAAATCTCTTAAGTCAATCGTTGTTAATTTAAGCTTAACTCTCAATATTACGATTCAGGTTTATAACTGACATTTCATTAATTTTATTCATCGTAATTTAACTTCACTAAGATATTATTGCGTGGTTATATTTGAAATCACTTATTTAATATTTCATAAATTTTGATTTGATCTTTGGTTTTGTTATTTGATAATTAATCTCTTGATCCTTTCTAATCTCATTCAAATTGATCAATTATGAGTTTGTATCAGCAATAATTTTTTTCTTGATTTGTTTATGTTCCATGTACATGTATATACACACGTTTATTTTTCATATAATTATTTAGTGTTATATATGAAATTTTATTGCCATTGTTAGATTATTTATCAATTTATTTATTTATTCCCATGATTATTTATATCAGACTATTCATTTAATTAGAATTAGTCATCCATAATTATTTATTTAATTCTTATTATTTATTATAAAGTTTATTTATCTATTTATTTACTCATATATAAATATTCCCTTATTTATTGATTTAAGATAGTGTTAGCTTACGTAAATCGTTTAAAATTATTATCTTAATTATTATTATTGGTTAAATTAAATTTCATGGTTTAACATGTATACTTGCAACCTAGGTTTAGGAAAAGAATTAATATTATAAAACTCTACATCAAGAACATAACTCTTCAACATATGATACGCTCTGCGCACAAATCACACACAAATCCGTATCCAATATAAATACAGTATGAAATTGACGAATCCGTGCAACCCAATTTATGTATAATATTTTCACTGATATAGCTAAATTTTAATAATCCCAATCTCGACTGTGCACCTTTTATGTTTAAAGCAAAGCTCCTGTGTATATTTTTTTTTGAAAAAAAAAATAAAAAAATAATATTAATCACTATCATAGGGGAACTACAGGGACTTGGGATGCTTGATGCCTCTACTGTTCCCAAATTATATAGTAAGTATATTTTTTGATTAATTTTTTAGTTATATATATAAATTGAACCCTCTATTCACATTATATGTAAATTACTAAGTTATTAATTGTATGTCAATTGTTAAGTTATTATTTTAGTAAGCTCTAAGATAATTAAAAAAATATTATAATTTTTTATTTTTATTTATAATATTTTGTTTATAATATTATAATCAAAAAGTATATCAAATCATCTCTAAATTTTAATTTATAATGCTCATTAAATTCTTTATATAAAAATATTGTAGAATGCAAAAATTTGAAGTGTTTTGAGTTTTTTAAGTCATGGTTTTTAATTTTTGAAAATCAGCTCTAAAAATAATAATAATATATTCAATACTTGAACATCATTATAAAAAATTAAAAACGGTGACATAAAAAACTCAAAACACTTCAAATTTTTATATTCCACAAGATTTTCATATAAATAATTTAATAAGGATGATAAATTAAAATTTGAAAATGATTTAATGTATTTTTTGAGTTAAGCTCATACTGCTAATAACGAATATCCAATTTATAATTGTTGCTTTATTATAATTTTTAAATTATTTTTACTGTAATTATATATATATATATATATATATATATATATATATATATATATATATTATGATCTCGGCCTTTCCATTTAAAAATACTGGCTCCATCCTGTCAATCATCCAATCAACTGCTTTAACTGCAAATCTTCCTCGACAGAGCTTGAAATCGACATTGTCGACGCTGCCTTTGCCTTCTCAAGACGCCAAGCAATCGATAAAGTCCCCGATTATCTATCATTCGGCTACCTCTGGTCGGTTCTACTCTACCCCCGGCGCCCATCCCCCAGTCGATAAGAGGAGAAAAGCAAAAAATGGCACGCCGTCCATGGCAACAACTCTTTCAGTCTTTTGCTGGCTCGCCTTTTTTTTTTCTTTGCTAGCTTGATCCTCGTTTCTCTTTTGCTTGGATGCTACGATTTTTTTTGTGTGTGTGGGGGGGGGGGGGGGGGAGAAGCAAGTCAAAGCACTACGGCTATCTCTATTTTTTTTCACAGAATCTCCCGGCTGCCGTGGTTCGGATAAGTAAAGTCACCTCACCATTTGTGGTCCACAAGGGCGCAGCAAATGCCATTCGTTTCAGATATCCGTTTTTCAAAGGAGAAAAACCAAACGCACGCGCCTTTTTTAAGGCCAATAAGCCTATCCTTTCATTCCTGGAAATAATGAAGTTGCACAAATCTAGACGGTGCTTTAATCTAGTAAAACACTGTGGAGCATGTAGATTGACTGATACAAGAACTTCGGCCCATCTATGATCATTCCATCTCAGGTTCTGATAAATTGAGGCCTTTTCTATATAAATTAAATAATTTATTTTTGAATGTTCGTTGAGTGCTGATTTAAACTTACTGGTAGGCACCCATTCAGAAAATTTTGTGTTTTAAAATTGTTGTATGGCGTGAAGTCCGGGTAGGATGCCAAATTAAATATTATATATACAAACTAATAAGCTATGAATAGAATAAAAATTAGTTGAAAAGAAAAATAAAAATAAATCATTATCTTATTCATTTTCACTATAACAATTTTCAACAAACAATTCAAATAATATTTCTACCATTCGGAATTAATGATATTATTTTTTTCACTATCCTCATGCTAATTTAAAAATTACTATTTTTCGCTATCCAAATTTAGTATTATCAAATTCTTTATTCTTACAATATTCTTTGTACTAAATTCTGGACGAATGATTTGTTTATTCTCGATATAGAAAGTGATATCTCATAAAAAGGTCTTAAAGAAAAAGTATAGACTGACTCCATGAGACAAATGGGAAAAAAAGCCTTGAATAGATAAAAATAAATAAAATGGTCACAGAGATACTGTTATCAACAGTACTGGCTATATATTCAAACTAAGGTACCAATATGAATAATAAAATAGGTATCATTGGTGATACTAAAATAGGTATAAGTGGTGATACTAAAATAGGTCTCAGTGATGATACTAATAAATGAGGAAATAATTCTATAGGGAAACAGGATTTTTTTTTTTTGCCAAATTAATTTAGATGGCTATTTGTTAAAATTAAACCTGAATAATAAAATAGGTATCAATAACGATACTAATAAAATAACATTTAACAAGAACAATAAAATAGATATAAATGCATACCTTTCGATGATTGGAAATTAAGTGGCATGGGACGGACAATTAATAATCACAACCATATAGTCTATACTGTTATCTGTAATGCAAATAATTTTTTTAATTAATCATGAACAGTAAAAAAATGTTGGCACTCAAACAATTACATCATGAATCTCTTATTATTAAAAATACGATTATTCAAATAATTAATTAAAAAAATCTGGGTGTTTTAAGGAGTTGAAGTATTTTGATATTATTTTAGGGTCGAAATTACAAAGCTGGCAGTAGCAATGGCAACTTTTTGCTAATATTGTCAAATGAATAGAACAAAGTGTAAATTGTACGGCATGTTGCCTAAAAATGGACACTTGAATTCTAAAATTAGTTGCGACTCATCAATAATTGCATTTCTTATTTCATTGAGATTTTGACGCATCCGACTGCAAACAAATGAACTCCGTCCATTGTCCCATTTTCTTTGGTCATTAAAAAAAGATTACAGTCTCCTAATTGACACCCTTTAGTGCTTGATGAGCTAGCATCATGCATGATATTATATAGATTTAGTTTGCGCATAGTAGCTTTAATATTTGACACATGAGATGGGGGTAAAGTCGTACAAATATTTGAATTATTGCTGGATTACTTGGTCACAAGTCACAACTTGCTGCAGACATTATCAGATGCATTGATTTTTTCCATTTATATGCGCACTTGCATGATTTTGGGTCTTTGAAAAGTTGAAAGAGAAGTTTTCTCAGAACGTAAGGTCACAATTGTTTAATAAGACTCCATAGTGATTGGCACTACTTGCAATTTACTCAAAAGTAAGATGGGTGTTATAATAAGCTAGTCAAAATATAAATACTTCCTAACTTTTCATATGAGACAACGTGAGTAATTGAATATCGTTCAAAAGAATCCATTAAATTGGAATAAATATTGGCGTTTTAACACATGCCACAAGTATCTTATCTCACGAAGATTTTATTTTAGTTTATGTTGTTAGCTTCAGATGATTAAAGCATATGAAAAATAATATATATATATATATATATATATATATATATATATATATATATATATATATTTTTTTACTTTGTAGTATGTTGTTTGCGCATACAGAAATTATACATAATAAAATGTTGTGTAAAAGTGCAAGCAATATATAATTGCATTTATATTTATTATATATAATTGCATTTATATTTATTATATATAATTGTATTTATATTTATTATATATAATTGCATTTATATTTATTATACATAATTGCATTTATATATTTATATTTTTTTTAAATTTTGATATAACCGCATCTGCAACTAACAATGTAGCTCACCTTCCATGACACTCTCGTTTCTGCTACTCTTTCAAATTTGACGAGATGAGAGACGATAAGATCAAGCAACAACGACTCGCCGAGTCCACCTTAATTAGCAGCTTGTCCGACACATCGAACGACTCCTTGCACTCCATTCAATGGCACGAAGCGACTTACCGCTATCCTCCATTAATAATTTCTGATACCGTAACTGGTTAGAAAGTACGCATGAAACACTGATGCAATTGTACCAGCGATGCAATTGGACAGCCAAAACTCTCATGCCTACTTTCTTATTTTTAGTAAAACCCCAAATTGGGGTTGCTATGATCGAGATATTTGAAAAATCTGAATTCTAAGCACGGTTTGGTCAATCTAATAGTCGAAAGAAAGATGGTAAATAACTAAACCTGGTCGCTAATTGCAAACTCGTTTTGGGCTTTCACCACTAAATACAGGCAGTATAGTTTTAGTTCTGGACTTGGTTTGGGCTGGTGGGACCACTTGATGTACTGGAAGTCTTAAACGCATCATGTTTTTTTTTCTTAACCAGTTTCAGCCTTAAATTTGATGTTTGTTAGGAGATGCGCATTTCGGTTGGGCCCAAAATTTTAAGGCTTTGACCTGTAACGTAACATAACTTCACTGCCTGAGCAGTTTAAAGAAGTTGCTTTGACAAATGCACTTCCACAAATGAAATTGCAAAATATTTTAGTTTCACCGAATCGATCATCGAGACCCAATTATTGGAAAATAATCCTAGTTCTCCAATGTGAGCACCTAGAAAGTAGATATCAAGGCGTCGGCGGCTAATTAGTAGTTACCCACCTGTTAAAAAAGAGAACATCTCATTATATTTGTAAACAATTGTCAAGGGCATTCTCTTCTATTTATTTTACATTTTGAAAAAAAAAGTTCAATTTATTCTTGGTTGTCATTCTCTTTTTTATATTCTTGGAAAAAAAGGTAAATTATTGCCCGTTTTATTGATTGAAACTATTAAATTACATTATTGTCATCCACCTAGAAACTATAACATACTAACCAAGATCACCCTCGCAATCTAACGAAAAACCCAAGAGAAGAACTCAGTAACTCAAACCCGGTTTCACAGAGCAGTCAGATCTCGATTTTTCAATCCAGTTTGACTCATCTTAGTTATCTTATTACTTATATGGAAACTGAAATTGAAAGGCGGTTGTCATTTCTATTGACGGTACATATGTTACTTCATGAAATTATAATGGAAATGAAGAACCATTAAAGATATGAATAATTAAATTATACTTAAATCAGACTGAAAACCAAAAAGCTATAACTATTCAAATTAATAACCATATTAGGAAAAAAAAGAAATAAAAGCTATGATTTTTTTTAAATAGAAGACCGATACTGATTTTTTTAATAGTAACCAATTAAAATTTCGAAGTCACAGACATAACAGTATCCGCGTGAGATTTATGGAAGTAACAAGGACGAAAACGCGCTATCCATCCAGCCCTACCTTCCCGTTTCCATCCCCCAGACGGAAGACGAAAATCGGAATTCCATCTCGGCCCCACTTGGCAATACGCATCCCTTTCCCAGCGTAAATTCATTTTTCTCTCTTTTTCCGCATCGCTCCGTCTATCTCTCTCTCCCCTTTCTCCTTCTGCCTTCCTCCTTCGTCCAAAAATGGTGAAAACAACACCATCACCATTGTTAGTCACTGTACTCTCTTGGTGAAGCTGCACGACCCTCCTGCTGCTATAGATCGATCCGCCATTTCATTCAGCACCTCATCATCTCTATTTCTATGTAAGTTTATTTTTAAATAATTATTTATTTAGATTATACATTATAAAATATAATATAATCCGAAAATTAAATTAGATGTATTTTTAATGGTGATAATTAATGTGCATAATGATATATTAGATGGATTGATGGTACATTTTAGCATGTATATTAATTTTTGTTAATTATTTAGATTTAGTTAAATGTTAGATATAATTAAAAATAATTAGATATATTTATTGATAATTTTTCATAGAATGAAATATTAGTTGCTAGTTATTTGTAGAATTAAATATTAAGTGCATGTTAAAAATTATATTCATTTAAAAAAATATGTCCATGTTAAAAATTATGTTCATTTAAAAAAATGTGCATGTTAAAAATTATGTACATTTAAAAAAAATATGTTCATTTAAAAATTTATGTGCATATAAAAAATTACGTTCATTTAAAAAATTATGTACATTTAAAATAAGTATGCGCATGTTAAAAACTATATGCAATTAAAAAAATTATGCGTATGTTAAAAATTATGTGCATTTAAAAAAATGATGTGCATCTCAAAAATTATGTGCATGTTAAAAAATATGTTCATTTAGAAAATTATGTTCATATTAAAAATTATATTCATTTAAAAAAATTATGCACATGTTAAAAATTAGTTCATTTAAAAAAAATATGTGCATGTTAAAAATATGTACATTCGAAAAAATTATGTTCATTTGAAAAAAAATATAATTGTTAAAAATTATGTTCATTTAAAAAAAACTTTGTGCATATAAAAAATTTTATTTTCATTTAAAAAATAAAATGCATACATGCATATATGGTGTATTATGTGAAAATGAAATGTGTACTTGCATATACATGTCTTAATTATGTATATGGTGTATTTTTTTAAAATAAAATAATGTAATATTATGTTATATATAATTTGAATGCCATAATATTTAAATCTCACATTATTTAAATTCATGTACATTTAATTATTTACTTTTAAATGAAAAAAATAATATATATGCTTTTTATATATGTTTTTAAAATTAAATTGAGCATGCACGTATATGTAATTAATATTTATGAATTTATGTTTATTTTTAAAATTTGAACAAGGATTATTAATATTTTTCTAATTATTTATGTTAAAATATTACACAATTGAGATAATGGCGGCGCAACATATTCCACCCCATCATAATCATCAAGCACTGACACCGTTGTTGCAGATGCCGCTCAGTCAACACAAAGTATCAAAAATTTCTGAGCATGTACGTTTGTTTGCTTCATTTAGTAACATCGTATTTGTCGAAGTATTATTTTATATTATGGTATCACTAGCTAAGTATTTTTTGTATAATTCAGGAAAAAAAGTTGTTGACTGCTAAAGGACATCGGTTTCGCATTCCATAAATTTATATTGAATCAACATCAAATATTAATATTATAATTTCTATTTGATATATTAAATTATTAATTCTTCTTATAATTAATATGTAGATATGATATTATAATTAATATGAAGATATAATATTATAATTTTTATTTTTATTTGATATATTAAATTATAAATGATTTGTATGAAATTATCTAAAATTATTATTATTAGAATTAGTATGAGTACTAGTTTTGTTATTATTATTATTATTGTTGTTGTTATTATTATTATTATTATTATTATTATTATTATTATTATTATTATCATTACTATTATCATTATAAAAATATTATTATTAATAGGTGTAAATTTTGATATAATAAATTTTCGCATGAAAATTGTTTAAAAGTGGTAGCAGAAATTTATTGAATGAGTAAATCGTTCAATTTATTAAATAATTTTTGAATAAATTGTCATAATGATTTTTATTATGATGTATGCGGGTGGTAAGATTACTACAGGACCAACATATGTTGATTATGATAATCTGCCTAGATTTTCTTTACCTAAAAATAAAGATACATGTTTTAGTGATGTAAGAACTATGATATACAGATGACTTAAATTACTGGAGAGTCGGCATTTTTTAAGTATAATGGCTCGGTATAATACCGGAGGTACGAGTGCTTACTATTTTTGTTTAGTTCCTGTACGAGACGAGGTTGAGTGGCGAATGATATTTCAAATGACAAGTGCCAAAATGAATTGGAGAATAGTTGAGTTATATGTTGAAGTATTTTCAAATGATAATAGGGGTCTTTTTTTCGAATAGTTTATCTTGAACCAGTAATAGAGTTGATGATATTATTGTCTCCACAAATAGAGATAATCAACTGGTTGATTTGGATTCTCAAAATTTTAACCATGTGTAACAAAATCCTCCTCTTGACCTGATAGTTATTTTTTCTAATCAATTAATTTATAATATTGACTCTAATCCCTCTAGTTCCCCTATAGTACATTCACCGATGATCTTTGATAATACAGAAGTCGAGTATTCTCAAAATGAAGATGTTGATGTGATGGAGGAAGAGGGGAACGACGACGATGAAAATTTTGTATCAATTGTAAGGGAAGGATGGGAACTTGAAGAGAGTTATTGAGACTCCGCCGACGAAGATGATGATTCAGATTATGATCTGAATGAACACATAGAACAACGTATGGTTGTCAAAGGCAGGTCCGAAAAATATTATTCAGTACGTGATTTTAGTGATGTTTCTGAAATTAATGAAATAAATGCTCCATCACGAATTCAGTTAGATAACCCTCTAGCAGAGAATCGGTAAACCCCAAAAGCAAGCGACATCCTGCAGTGTCACGGTCAGCTCCCCAATCGGCATGTGAAAGGTATTAGTCTCGGATCGCCATCTCTCAACAAGTGTTGTGATGTATGCCTTATCGGTATTAGTGTGTATGATTCTGACGACATAAAAAAATCGAGATTCTTCAAGTATGAATTAAACATTATGTAAATTAAATAATTTTAATATAACTCATAATATTACTGACCTTATAATCTATTTTCCCGTCAACTCTTCTGTTTATTTTTTACTCTCTCACTTCTCTGATTACTTTTTGTTCTTGGGATTGCTAATATATTAATCTCTCACTCTTTTGATTACTCTTATAAAGTGATCTCAAGACTCATTGTTGGAGGTTTATTGTTTGGTAGAACTAATGAAATCAATAACATAGGCACCTCTATTTATAATAAGAGGGTGAGAGACAACTCGTGAAAAAAAAAGACAGTCATCAATTACGCGTGTTTTAACACTACATTGTTGTAAGATTTTATGTTAAAACTATTTTATTTTGATTGTTAATTTTTAATATTTGATTAAAAGATGGAAGCAAAGCTGAAATAATCAAACGCGTGAAAAAAACTAAGGGAAAAGGGACATTTCCGCGTGAAAAAAATAAAAGAGAGGCGTGTGGCGATGTGGGACTGAGACAGAGTCACCGTTTCCGTCTGGGGGACGAATTCCCCGTTTCCGTCCTGATACGAAATTCAGATTTATGTTCTTGTTGGATTCATAAATTTTAAAATTTTACTGCTAAGTCTGTGACTTGATATTATCAATTTGTCAGTGTTAAAAAAATCGGGACCAATAGACCACTACCAGAAATATTTCAGTTATTATGACTGATATAGAAAAAAAGTTGAGAAAGTTCTATAATTATTCAAAATTCCATTCAATTTTAAACTAAAATAATAAAAATTTGCAGTTTGACTACTCTGAAAAAAAATAATTAGAAATTTTGTTAAAAAAGGATCGGAGGGAGGCTAATTTGTGATTGTGCGAGGCAGCGACGGCAACATCAACATGCTTATTTTTTTTTGTAAAATATTTTCGTAAAAATAATTGAAGTACGTCGTTCCGAAACGGGAATCCCTTCCATGTATGAATCACATTTTTTTTTTAAAATAGAAAAATAAAAGAAATTCACTTAAAATAGCACGAGTGAACTTTTTTTAACATCCACTAGTATGGTCTGGGAATTTAATTCTGATCATCTATCTGGTCCGGAATTGAATTCCGGATCAGAGTTGTTTTTTTTTATATATAAAAGGCTGGTCCGTAATTGAACTCCGGATCAGGTGTTTTTTTACGGCTGTTAGAATTAAAAAAAATATTTCTTTTTCAATTCAAATTTAATTATTTGAAAAATTTATAGGATCATATTTTTAGAGTATAAAAGTAATATAATTATTAAAAATAATTAAATAATATGGGTTAGGGAGAAAATGACGCGCTATTAAAAATGACATGCATATCAAAGATTTTGCCCTATAAATATCATACTATTAAATTTTTACGGGAAAGTCATGTGTTAGACTAATATCGATATAAATTTAATAACATGATATTTCTATCAAAACATTTTGTATTAAAAAATGATTGACTCGGGTTTCTTTTTTTTTTTTAACATCTTCAAAGTGATTCTTTAATATAAAATTTATTTTTAATATCTAGTTTTTTTTTTTAAATTTAAATATCATAGTTATCTCTTATTGTATGAGTTGTATTTACATTTATTTTTTTAAATTAAAAAACAAGAACTCATTTAACATAAATAATAAATTTTGATTCCATAATAATTCTTACTTGACTCACCATAAAAAAATCTGATTTAAGATTGAATTCCCAATTATCATATTTAATTCGGAAAAGAATTTTGGAACATGTCAGCTCACGTAAAAACTGATTCATCTATGTTATTATATACATAAATTTTTATTTAAAAAAATTGTATGAATCATTTAGCTTTTTGCCAAAAGTTGAACCATTTTTACATTTTCCGAGACACAATCGCTGTTTATCTCTCTTGTAACATTTCACTTGAATAATTTCATTTCATTTCATGGCTATCCTATCCCCTATTCTGCCCCTACTCTCTAACCAACCCACTCTCTTTCTCTCTCTGAACATCTGACACTGTCTCTTTTGTTTCTTTGTTGCTGATTACCATACAAGCAATCGATCGTCAACTTTCCCATCTTTTTATCATCTTTTCTAAGTTTTACTAACTTATTCATTTTTGAATACTAATATCTCCCTTTTTTTTTAATCTTGGTCGAGGTCTCCAAATTCCCATGCAATCTCCAGACAACACAAGCAAGATTTTTAGTCTATTTTCAGCGGACAAGATTTGGAGTTTCGGACAGGCCGATGCAGTATTTTGATTAGGTTTGATAATTATATTATAATAATTTATTGGTTTCAAACTCATGAACTAATTGAGTATTAAATAAAAAATTAATAATTTAATATATATTTTTATTTAATAAAAAATATTAAAATATTAATATTATATATATTAAAAATAACAACAAACTAAAGGTCAAAGTAATAGATAATTAAGTTGATGAAGAAATTTTTCTCTATGGAATTTTATATTTTGATATCTTTGCATAATTACTTCATTATGTACGATGTTAAATATATTTTTCTCAATAAAAATAATCAGACAATTTAGGAAAGCAATATTTTTTTCTAGAGGAGCAAATTGCCAAAAGTATTATTGAAAAATACTATTTTTCAAAATCCAAAGAGGGCCGTTATGCTATTAAGGGAAATATATCCGTCGCATAGTTAAAAGTATGATAATTTACTGTCGTAGTTGAAAGTATAGCAATTTACTGTTATATTTTTTTTTTGCATGGACTCAATAATAATAATTTTCGTATCTAATTATAGTCATTTTAATAAATTTGATTGCCGAGATCTTCTACCATAATTGTTCTCCGTCATAGAAACTATGACAGCACATATAGACAATTATGTTACATGCTGCTGACCACTGGTGACCTTCAAATTTTCATATATCCCGGCCACCAGACGGTTCTCAGTACAAAAGTCGTCGACTAGTTGATTCTATTCATCAATGATTCATAGAAATTAATATTTTTAATCCATGAATTTATTTTACTAAACCAAAATTTGTCTCTGAACTTCATCACTGACTTGCAGCTAATACTTTGATTCGGACAAAAGAGTGGGAAGAGGAATTGACGGGAAGCAAAAAGAATATAACACTGATAATCCTAACTCTCCCCTTTCTTTTCCTTCTCTAGAGACGGTGTAATTGATTTTTGCCAAAAAATGTTTAACTACAACTCTAATGACTAATTAACTGGGAAAGAAAGTTCACGAAATAATTAACCTCAAAAAAAGTTTGTAGGATTAGAACCAAAATGTTCTCAAAATTTTTAATGTGGGGGTTGGGTGGGGGTATATGTACCATTTTCGTTGAATAATTCTTACTACTTTCAAAATTCAAAGCCTCTGTTTTATATGAAGTAGATAAAGCTTGTGTTGGTAAAAATTGGGGTTCGTTTGGTGTCAAACATAATAGAAAAAATTAAGAATAATATTGTTATTCCAATAAATAAATTTATTAAATGCATTTTAAATTAAGGAGAAGAACGAAAAAGAGTGCTAAATCGATATTATAAACTATAAATGAAATATCAATTATTATTTAATTATATTGTATTATGATTATTATATAATAATAATATTATTATTATATTATTATAATAATAATATTATTATTATGATTATAATTATATTTATTATTATTATACTATGATTATTATTTTTTGGAAGCCCAATGATAATTGCGCGGAGAGTTCACTACCGTAGAAAAATTGATTTAGAATCGCCTATTTAGAACCGGTTTTTAAAAAAAAGGTGTTAAAAGGTGATAGTGGCATATTTGTAAATTTTATTAAAATTATTAGAACCGGTTTTGTATAACAACCGGTTACAAGTTTTTTTATTAAAACCGGTTTTATAATAACCGGTTCTAATTCATATTAATTAAAACCGGTTTTAACAAAACCGCGCGATTCTAAAACATTTTTTTGGGGTAGTGGTTCTGTCTGATCAATTGGAAGCAAACATGCTTATCTAAAAAACATGGAGGTTTAGGTATTAGGGATATCGAAACACAAAATATATCTCTAATACTTAATAAGTGGTTATGGGACATTTACAACAAACGCGAGTCTATCTGATCGGTCACAATCATTTCACATGGGAGACATCACACATGGGATCCCTTTGAAATATCTTCTTCCTTGAAGATTTGCTCAAACTTGAGGGAGTTTTTAGAGTCTCCATATGTACATTTAGGGTGTCAATGAGTTGAGTCGGGTCGGGTCGGGTTGGGTTTAGATCGCTTAAATTCGGGCCAAATATTTTTGATCTATATCCGATCCGATCGGATCACGGGTCGATCCGATCCGATCCGACCCGTATAAAATAATTAAATATTTTTATAATTTTAAATAATTAAGTATTAATTAATTTATAATTAAACTTAATTAGTGTATATTTAAGTTTTAATTGGTACTAAATCATAAAATTACTTTAAAAAAAATTAATCGGGTCGGGTTGGGTTGATCTGAAACCGGTCCGATCCGATTCAGGTCAAAAACAACTACCCGATCCGATCCGATTCGGATAAAAAATAACAACTCGATCTGATCCTATTCAGGTCAAAAATATTAAACTTATACTTGACCCATTTATCTTCGGATCATATCGGATGAAATCGAATCCGAATCGAATCGGATTAACTCGTCGTGTCAGATCAATAATTATCCATCTAATGGTTTTATGTCATGGCGATGGTACAGCATAGCCATAGGGGTCTTTTCAGCCAAGTCAACTTATACTTAGTTCATTCGGGGATGGTAGTGTCAACTACCGTCTGGACTATAAATTATAATCATAATAATACAATAATAAAAATATAATCATAATCATAAAAATAATTATAATAATATAATAATAAATTAATCATAACTATAATCAACATATAATAATATAATACAACATAATAAAATAATAATAAAATAATAAAAAAAAATCATAAAAAATAATAATATTATAATAGTAATATAATAAAAATATAAACATAATCATAATATAATAATATAATAATAATAAATTATAATTACAATCATAATTATAATAATATAATAATAATAAGTAATCATAATTTTAATAATATAATATAATAATCATAATCATGATAATAATAATTATAGTCATAATCATAATAATATAATCATAATCATAATAATATAATAATAAAAATATAATCATAATCATAAAAATAATTATAAATAATTATAATTATAATAATATAATAATAAATTAATCATCACTATAATCAACATATAATAATATAATACAACATAATAAAATAATAATAAGTATTAATAATCATTATCATAATCATCATAATATAATAATATAATAATAAATAATCTTGATCATAATAATATAATATTAAAATAATTATATTTATATTCGTAATATAATAATATAATATTAAAATTATATTTATGATAATAATAAATAATATAATAATGCTAATGGTAACGATAATATAATAACAATAATGATAATAATAATTTAAGAATAATAATATAATGATAATAATAATAATAATAATAATAAATAATAATCATAATATTAATATAATAATAAATTATAATCATAAATATAATGTTATAATATAACAATACTAAATCTTAATCATAATCATAATATAATAATATAATATAATATAATCAAACAATAATCGCTATTCGACGAGAGCTAATCCGGTATTCTACCTATAAGTTGGTATACCGGATTAGCGCTATTCCGCACTCTTCTACTTAGTCTAAAATTCGTTTGGCAAATTAATTTGTCGAATAGCTATTCTATTATCAGAATACCGGAGAAAGTTAAAATCTTCTTCTGGCTAACAAATTTGAACAGAATCCTCACATAGGAAAATCTTCTCAAATGTAGTTGGCCCCATACAGCGTCCTGTGTCATATACCAGCTACCCGTACTTGAGACTTCCATACATTTATTCTTGGAATGCCGTATAGCAACTTCACTATGGCTTCCGCGAAGTCCACTTCCTGACACCAGCACACAACTTCTGGAGGAAAGCAAGGTGTAGCCTGCCACCCTTGCAAAATCATGAATGAGACTGCAGGTTCTTTGCCACTATATAGAATGTTTGGAAGGATCGAAACCGTCGTATTTTCCAAAACAAACATTTGTCAATACATGAACCCTAGAATATAATTGGCAGAGATGCCAGCATATGGAGGGACAACGGATAATATAGTTTCAGTCTTACAATTTGCTATATTGTTTCATTTTTCTCCTATAAGCTTCTTTGATCCCTTGTACATATCTAACTTGATGCCCACATGTAAATGAAGCTTTTTGACTTTTAAATAAATTATTAAGTAGACTAAGGTCTACTTCATAAAAAAAATGTATGAACATACATAACAGATTGAAAACCATCTATATGAACAATGATCGCTCTACATGCATCTCTTGTAATCTTACTCACAAATTGCACAAATTGCACATGTGCTTATTAAATTTATTGACACTAGCTAAAATCACATGAAAAATGACAATTAATTAGAAGGATTTATACCTCAGATGGAGGTGTTCATACATTAATAACCTTCCCTATAAAGGAGGGAGAAATACTGAGCTCTTAGCAATTTAGAACTGACAATCATCCGATTTGATGATTGAACGGTTGTGATTTGATGAAGGGGTGGATTTCTTTAGGATTCCTTCTTCTTTAATATTGGACGACTGAGATTTAGGTGGAGTGTTTTTGATACGGCTGTGAACCGTCTTAGAATCACGATCTACTGAGTATGGTTTGGACCACCCTATTAATATTACTCAGTGACTTTCCTTTTCTATGTTGTTGTCTCTCTCTGTCTTCCCCCCTTCTCACAAACCCTACCGTTGCTCCCATCCTTTTCGCTGACCTATTAGCTCTTGCATTTGTGCTATCGTTTAGCACTTGGTTCTTTCTTTTTTACCAAACGATGAGTTTTTACATGTCTTTCGCGTTGCTTTATTTTTAGCTTCTAGGAAGGCACTACCGCATAAAACATTTGCTAACTGTTTTTAAAAGAATTTCTAACGGTTTTGCGACCGTTAATAACAGAGGGGGGTTAGAAAAGTATAAGCAACCGTTAACAAATGGTATGCGACCGAAATATTTTTTCGCTGATTTTTACTAAAAGTTTTTATTTACAAACCATCAGCAAATGTTATAATTTTTCGCTGAGATTTGCTAACGATTTTCATTTAAAAACCGTTAGTAAAGGATTAGCGAAAAAACTTTGCTAATAGTTGCTTATTGCAAACCGTTAGGAAATAAAATTTGCTAAAGATTATTACTCCAAAATCGTTAGAAAAAAATATTTTATTTTTTTTATTCTTTTTTGGTAACGATTTTTTATTAAAAAATCATTAGCAAATAATGCTTTTTTAATGCCATTTTTTTATTTTTTGTGTCCAACCCATTTCATTCTGCTAGCCATATATAATCATATACATCATCAGGACATTAAATTGACTATAAATATATTTCTAACATAAGAAAACATATCATGTCACATGCACAAAAAATAATAAAAATAACATATCACATATGCAATAATTCACATCATCACAACATATATATTACAAATAAAGTTTTAGAACCAAATTTACAACAAGTCAAATATTTTCCATAACAAATTCAACCACCATTTTTTTACCTCATCAATAAGATCTTTGTCGATATGGTGGGGTCCCGGTTCCATGCGCTGTTCAAAAAATACAAAATCATTAATAATTTAAATAATATAAATCATTGGTTGTACGATCTATTTACTAGTATGAAAATCTCTCTATGTGCATCTATTCAATGTAGTCTCTCTATGTGTATCTGATAAGACATTACAGAACAAAAAAAAGAGAAAGCATCTTAGACACTTAGAGAAAGAAAAAAAAATACCATATAAGAGAGATAACTTAGTTTCTCCATGACGGGAGTGATAATGAATGGTTTTGGTGTGAGAATCGAACATGTCGTGACATCTAGATTGTGGAGTAGTGGAATAGGTCGGTCTCAACTTTGGTCTAACTCCAATCAAGCGATTTTTAGAGGTTTACAATGCAGGTGACGCAACGCGAAATCTTAAACAAGCTAGACGTGACTGGAGATGCAAGATCAAAAGAAGAAATATTTCCGCTAGTAATTCTGAAATTTCTTTTTCTCCATTATTTTCAAGAGTGTATCTGTTTGAGCTTCACATTAGTCATGTATTGATATCCTTGAAAAATGTAGAAACCCTTCGCTATATTGGAGCAGACTGTTAATTTAATGTTCCACCTCAAAAAGAAAAATTGTTACGATAATATGGACAAATTGGATACAAGTTGTGCTGAGGTGTTCTCTAAAAATTATGTTTTATTTTTTATACAATATGATCAAGTCGTATATTTTTTTCATTGATCATATTTTTTTCTCCTTTGGCAAGTTTTTAAAAATAACAGGTTTTAGATGTAAACTTCCACCTCACCCTGCATCTACAATTGATGATATAATTTAAAGTGCTACTATTGATGATCCCATTAATATTTCACAAAATAACATATACCTGCTCCAGTGCTAGTACAACCCCGCTACGTAGCTCGGGGTTGAAACCCTAGTTAAATAAAAAAATGGAGAGTATTCATATGTTAAGATAATTTAAAACTAATAAATTAAGTGATAACGATGGACAGTTGCTAGTTAAATAAATAAATGGGGAGTATTCATATATTCGAGATAATTTCAAACTAATAAATTAATCTAAGTAATAATAATGGACGGTCGAAAGCGCATGACCTATCTTGTAATACTAAGATTTCGATCGAACAAAGACTAATTTAAATTACCGACCTACCTTTTAATACTAAGGTTTCAATTCAGGTTTTAACTAAAGTAATTAGAAACTAAAATAACATTTTGGACTAGAATTAAAAATTTATCAAGATAAAAGGAAATTAGGATTTCGACGCCACTATCCACTTGAGCATTAATCATACTTATTCATATATCTATACATAATTTTGTGAGGGTTACCGTCTATTTTAGTACTAATTTTCTGATTATGATTTAGCAGCGTACTCTAATTAGAGCAAATTTCACGATTATGTAGTTTATTATTTCTAATTAAAGTCCATTAAATTATAGTAATTCTAAATAATTTAAAGATTAATTGTTCATGATTAAGTCCTTCCAATTAATTACTTAAAATTTCATAAAAAATCTCATCTAACCTAGATTTCATGTTAAGTATTTGATTTAGGACTAGATACCGCTTTTGGATCCGAGTACTGTTAGAATTGGATTAGAAACCTAAATAATTCTTTCAAAATATATGTTAACCTAAGAGTTATTTGTAATTTATGAATCTAAACAACCTAGAGTTTCTAATCCTAAGCATACTACTAATACAAACATAACAATTCAATTTCAGCATAATTCAAATTCATGTACAAAAATAATTCACAGAAATTAAGAACAAACAAATAAGTATAACTAATTTCAATATATTTTAAATTAAATGTTTAACCCTAGATAAAGTTTAGTCTCTCATGAAGCAGAGAAAATTATAGATAAAAATCATCAAAAATGAGAAAAAAACATAAAGATCAATAGAAGTTGCTCTTAATTCAATTTTTTTATGCCTCCTTTTCTCTCCTTCTCCAAGAAAACTTTTTTCTCTCTAAAAACACTCTCTCAAATATTCAGGATGTCCTAAATTTAATTATGGCCCTTCTATTATAATAAAATCTCATAAAAATAACGAAAATCATCAGGATAAAAGTAGAAAATCGTTGGAGGGTAGGAGAAATTATGGTCCGCAAAAATTTCCTGTTAAGCTTGTTACAAACATTCGCGGCCTACAGAAAATCAACTTTGGTTCGGAATTTTGACTGGTTTGTGTTGCTTCATCTACTTTTGCTTCAATCTTCCTTTTTTCGGCTGCGATTTGTGTCTTTTTTTTTTTCTATTTTCTTCTTGAATTCTCTTTATTTCTGAAACATAGATCAAAATATAATAGTTCCTCGAACATGTGTAATTTTAACCCTAAATAAAACTAAATTAACACTATTTTATTTTTGGTTTGAGACTAAACCTAATCCATAATATAGTATTGTTGTCAATTCATCATCATACCTAAAAAATAGTATTTTAAATATTTGTGTCTGAATATATTGATGTTAAGTGGGTGTTCATGTCAATCCAATGGGGGGTATATATACTTGATCAGAAGGTACTACTCGTCACTGCATGAAATATGAACAAATGCAAAGGACACAACATGACGAGATATGAATGCCAATGGTGTTAATTTGCATACGATCTTAAATCTTAGTGCCTAATTCAAAACAACCGAAAGTCAAATGCAAAAAACAATTGATATTCATACTGACATACAAAGTATTTATTTCCAGCGGAGGACCTTCCATTTGTACAAAATTGGGCTGCTTCCCCACTGCGATCCAAAATTATAAAGCGAGTCCTTATTTTTTAAGCCTAAATTATAAAATCTATGATTATTCTCATGCAATGGCTAGTATTCTAAATTTAGACACGCCGTGGCTGAAAACGGTACGGAACGGTACGAACACGGCTGGAAACGGAACGGGTTAAGGCACGGCACGGGAACGGGAACGGTACTGTTCCGTGTCCGTGTCTTAACCGTGTCGTGCCCGGCTTTTAGAAAATTTGGCACGGCACGACACGGCACGTTAAGGCGATAGACACGGTAAAACGACACGGGTACCAGGCACGGTACGAAACAGAACAGGGGGCAAATGACTCTATTATGTCTCGTATTCAATCTATCCTTCGTAAAAACTCTAACTCGCCTTCAACATCGACCCCGCGTGCAACAGAGATGCAAATGTTTATAAACTCCGGGTCTGACTATGGCAACATAAGACTCGATGATGAAAATTTCAACATTATGTAATTTTGGCATCAAGTGAAGAGCGTATTTCAAATTTTAGCATCTATGACTTGCGATATTTTTGTTGTTTCAGTCTCCACAGTAGCATCCAAATCTTGTTTTAGTGCAGCTAACAGGGTTCTCACTGACAAAAGAACAAGATTATGTGAGAGAGTATTTGAGGCTCTAGTTTTATTGAAGGATTGGTACGATGCGAAAAACGGACTTCAAGATAAGTCGTGGATGTACCAAATTGATCGAGAAGAAACTGATGCATCAAGTTCTAATGTAACTAGTGAAGGGATGCCAGAGGTAGAGATGAACCAGTCCCATGAGGAACAAGATCAATTGGCGAGGTACTCAAATCCATATATGTACAACTATGAAGAATATGGATATATGTACAACACTATGCACGAAGATTTTTTTAAGGACTAAGTTACACATTTCAATTTTAATTTTTAAAATTTTAATTTTAATTTTTTAAAATTATACATTTATACTAACATATTTTCAAGTTAGTAACTCCACCTATGTTTCTAACATAGTCGGTCCCAAGTCCGAAAAAAGGAGAGATAATTTACAAAACATCATATGTTGAGAAATTTCAGATTTTTGTTGACAAATTTTATATTTTTAATGTTCTAATTTTTAAAATAATTTAAATTTTAACGAACATTGATTTTTTATATAATTTTTTTTTAATTTTTTTAATTTTTTAATGTCGGACACGGTAAGACACGTTTAGCACGATTAAGACACATAGATACGACACGGTTGGTCACGATTCCGATTAGACACAACACGAATAAAGCATGACACGATTAAGGCACGACACGCTAGACACGGCGTGCCTTATCCGTGTCGTGCCTCCTTCTATTATTTTTGGGCACGACACGGCACAACACGAAAAAAAATAAAATAATAAAAGACACGGCACGGTACGACACGAAAGCACGGCGTGCCCGAACATGACACGGTCTGACACGACACGAATTTAGAACACTAACAATGGCCCCCCTTAATCTTTCATCAAGCTCTGCTACAGTTTATACTCACAGAAATATTCATACTTAGAAATATTCATTCCTAGTTGTTGGGTGTATTCATACATGATCATATAATACAAACATTTATCAAAATTAAAAATATCAATTAAAAAGAAATGTTTCGGAGAGAAAAAAATGGGGAAAGATTTGAAAACTCCGAGGGATAAAAAATTTCCTCTTAATTTAATGAAGAAATTTCAAGTACTTATTACTATCAATTGCACTTAATTCGTGAACTACTTTGTGTAGTATACTACGATTTAAATTAAAATAGGCAGCAACCTAAAACAATCATGTCACATAAATTAATAATGTGTGATCGAATAACTATGTGGTAGCAGACCCTTTAATTTTTATACCATACAAAATTTTAATTAAATTATATTAAGCGAATTCATTTGCTGCATGTTAACTTGTTAACCATCCATGCATCGAAAAATTTCGAGATTCGTCTCTATACATAAAAAGTTATGTCTTAGTCATAAGACGCGGATCTACATTGTATGTTCGTACGTATATGCATGGGGCGGTCAACTGACCCTATTTATTTTTAAAAGATGATGAATTTGTATCGATTTTTAGTATTTTTCGAAAAAAAAGTTCTTACATATGTATAAACTTTTGACCCTCATATTTTTTTTGGAGAATATTCACATTGACCCTATACTTAGATAATATAATAAGTATTATTAGGTAATTATAGATATGTCATTTATAATCAATGAAAATTAGCCTTCGTTGATAAATTTCATGCATCTGCTCCTGTTTGTTTTTAATATATGATGATCACTATTCTGCAGCCCATATATTCATTATGCATGCACGTACTGGTCTAAGCATTAACCATAATTTTTTTTCCAATCTTAATTTATATTATGGATGGCATATATTTAGTTTTGTGATCTCTTTTTAATTAGATGCCTACATTATATGCTCTCTTATGAAGTCGGGAACAAATTGTTTTTTTTTTTATTTTAAAAAAGAAGCAAAACAAAACAAAAAGATGCTCTTGGGCTGAAACAACTGGGCGCTTGCATGGATAAAGGCAGGCTCTTTGGAGCTGATGCTATGATGTTTGACGCAAATTTGCTTGAAAGTAGAAAAATGTAGGTACATACGACCAATATAGTCTATAGATAGCTAAACAAACAAATCAAATCTATCACAGCATCCGGTTAATTAATTGCTTGAGCAAAGAATTTCTTTCATTCCCGAGGTAACAAAGGTCTAAATTCCTAGTGGCCTATAATTCATTCATAAATGCTACATTAGATGAATTGAGGCCGGCCTTTATATTGTACTACACCTGGTCTACAGGAAAACTATACACAACCGTACATGGACATACTGGTATTACGTAAAGAGAGGGATCAGTTCACAATGAATTATTTTGACAAACTTGATAATAAATGTCTAAATAAATAAAAAATATATTAAAAATGAAAAAATATTTATAAATGTGTTCTTCTACCTATGAATTGATAGTCATTCAAATTGCATGCAATTTCATTATTGTTTGATAGTCCATCAAAAACCGTTAAATTAGAATCGTTGCAAATTACATAAAAATTTGATGGTCTTTGATGGACTATCAAACGATAATAAAATTGTATAAAATTTGAATGACCATCAATCATATGTAGAAGAACACATCTATAAATATTTTTTCATTTTTAAGATTTTTTTTGTATTTATTTAAAGATCCATTGTCAAGGTTGTCAAAATAACCCATTGTCAACCGATCCCTTCTCTTACGTGAATTCATAACCTTTAAACTTTTTTAAATGTGTCACATCATCAATTTTATTTAAATTTTTTTATTTTCTTGAATTAAAATATTTATATCAAATAATATGTATAATTTACTTAAGATGAAACTTAACTCATAAAATGATTCAAATTTTTTTATATGATCATGATAGATTATTATATATTTAATTATATTATTTTGTTATTATAATAATTAATATTATCATTATCATTATTACTCAGTATTTAAAAATATTATGTTAAAATATTATTTAATGTAAAATTTTATTAAATATATTATTAATTATTTATTTGAGGACTAAATTATCGAGGCGAATCCCAAATTATAGCCATAGTATATATAATTTCGGTTAAGCATGAGTGCAAAATAAAGTTATAAACAATTATTTCTAATAAAAAGTTCAAAAATAGATTTGTCAAAATGCCAATATGGTAGATAATTAAATAAACATAAAGTTTTTCAGTAATTAATCAATGCCTTGTGAGGATAAATTCAAATGTGGGTATACATATATATAATATATAAGGAAAGGGTACTTGACAATGGTTATCTTGTCTATTTTGATAATGAATTTTCAAATAAATATGAAAATAAAATAAAAATAGAAATAAATCTTTTAGATATGTTCTACTACTTACAGATTGATGGTACTTACAGATTGATGGTGATTCAAATTTTATATAATTTTATTATCGTTTGATAGTTCATCAATCACCATCAATTTATAAGTTGAAGAATACATCTATAAGGTTTTTTTTATTTTTAAGATTTTTTCATATTTATTTGAAGACTTATTGTCAAAAATTTTAAGATAACCCATTGTAGATTTTGAAAAATAGTGTTTTTCGGTAATATTTTTACGTGCCCCCCCCGAAAATTTTTTTTGCCCCCCCCCCCGAATTGTCTCGATTATTTTTATTGAGAAAAAATATTTAATACCGTGCATAATGAAATAATTATGCAAATATATCAAAATATAAAGTTCCTTAGTCGAAAACTTTCTTCATCAACTTGATTATCTATTACTTTGAGCTTTATTTTATTGTTATTTAAAATGTTATTATTTAATAAAAAATTTATTAATTAAGTATATATATTAAATTATTAATTTTTTTATTTAGTACCCGATTAGTTAATGGATTTGAATCCGATAAGCCATTACAATCCGATAATTGCCCCCCTAATCAAAATCCTAGATCCGCCACTGATTGTAGAGGATCCCTCCCCAATATATAAACCGAGTTTAAGCGACAATTGTTACCAAAAATGAGCCATACAGAAAGACGCAGCACCTGGCCGTCGCCAGCCGCTCATCGCCATGTTTTCAGAGCTTTTCTGCTCCAAAATCCATACGCATGTCAAACCCTAACCCTAGACTCTCTTTGTCTCTCCCTCTCTCTCTCTCTCCCCACGCTCCTTGACTCTTAATATAGATCTTGCTACATGACAAGACTGAACCACAGGTCACATCACAACTCATTACAATATATGCATGCATAAACCCACAACTCACCTCTCATCTTTCTCTTCCGAGCCCAACACATTTGACATTCACATAGCCATGGAAGAAGGGAAGAGCTCTTCTCAATCAACCAATGGCAGCTCAAGATGGAACCCTACCAAAGAACAAATATCCATGCTTGAGAACTTGTATAAACAGGGAATACGAACTCCAACGCATGAGCAGATCCAGCAGATTACTGCTAAGTTACGGGAGTTTGGAAGCATAGAAGGAAAAAATGTTTTCTACTGGTTTCAGAACCACAAGGCAAGGCAAAGGCAGAAGCAAAAGCAACAGACATTTGCCTATTATACTAAGCTCCTCAAGAGATCTCCACAGGTCCTGGCGCCAGTATCTCCGATGCCTCAGCCAAATGCTGTAGTTTCTCCTCCTTTAGCATGCAACAGTGTAGGTGAGTGTATCTTTAGTTTCTGATCATCCGGTCCTTTTAAAGTTTTTTCTTATTGCTTGTGATCTTCTTTTCTTAATGCGTTATAGCGTTAGATGGATTTATAAATAATACATTTTTGTTATATAATTATCCATTGATGGCTTGGTGTATGGCACATTGCTGTCTATAATATACCAACAATTGATAATAGCAATATGCATCATATGAAATGGTAAAGTTTTGTGTTTAGAAATCATAGAATACATTCTACGAAGTATCCATTCTTTTTACCCTATTTTCTTAATTTCAGAAAACAAAATTTCGACACTGTTAATGCCTCTCAAAATATGCTTTATATATATTTAAGAGCCAATCTATATGCAATCTAGCCTGTTTCGTTAAAATCAAGCACATGAGTAACAGAGTAAGCTTGCATGCACAAAATCTTGACACTAATGAAGGCATGGAAAATTAAATCAACTAAATTGTTTTAATTTTTTTCGTGGACCTGTGGTGGACACACGCTTGACTGTTGATATGTCATGTATCACCTCACCTGTTGTTGTCGTTCGCCCATCTTATTTTAATACCAAGCTATTATCAGAAACCACTGTTTCTTGATTTCTACAACTAATTTTATGGTTTTCCATTATAAAATATTATTTTGGATGTATGCGTCGAGGTCGAATCAGTATAGACAGTACACAGGAAAGTAAATCATACGGTACAAACTGGTACTTTTGGAACCTACATATATAACCAACACCATTATACTCTGAACTTATTATTACTTCCACGATACTTCTTTAAAATGGATTCTCTTTGCAGTCATTATTAGGCCCACTATGTACGCAACACCACAAGCTGGATGCCTGAATTTCTATCCACAAGCCCCGGCCCAAGCCCAGGCTCAGGTCCAATACTCTGCAATGCTCAACCCAGAATCAACTATAATGAGCCCAGCTCCAGTTTTTCCAGCGCATACTATACCCTCAATAAAATACGCACCCATAAACAGTGGATTGTGCAACAGCCATGTCTCGGTTTCAGATCCTGTGGTTGGGGCAGAAGGGCGTGAAACTCTGCAGCTATTTCCGTTGCACCCGGAAAACCGGAGGTATGAACTATCAGGAAGTTCCTTGACATCAGTCTCTGTATCTGCTTCACCTAAGTCGCCATCAGATAGAGCAGAGGAAGGAGGAGAGGGGGCTGGTGGTGAGCATCAGTACTTGTTTGATTTCTTAGGGGCTCTTATTGGCTAAAATTTCATTGCAGGGTTCCAACTGAGTTGTGAGAAGTTATAGGTCTCTTTTATTGTTGAGACATGTTTCTGCTATGAACAGATTGCCATGTAGTATTTAGTTAGAGACAGGAATTTGCAGTGGATGGAAACAATCAAGTATGATTATAACATTTTTGTCATAGTAAGACTTTCTTGTTGATTATCTGTCATAACAAGCACTTTTACGTATGAAATGGGTAAAATGACTGTCATCAATTATCATGCCACGGAAAAACAATAAACTGGTCTGTACTTTAGGCATCATGATTCCTAATAGAAAAAGAAAATTGCATATTTGATAACAGACATCAACTTCAACAATTGGCGACAAAATTGGCAGTTGCCTGCAGCAACAATCAAATACATAAGAACTATTGACCAGTAACAAAATACATAGCTTGATTTAGAAAAATGAGACATCACCAGCAATGTCATAATCTTATCTCTCATTAAACGTCAACTCCAAATATCCAAAAATATTTGAATCTCATTTCTTCTTGTCTGATGTTCCAGCAGACCTAAACATTTGAGAAAGATATTCATTGAAGTCTATTAATTAGTATCATCGACTGAACTTAAAATAGAAATTATCGAAAGAGAAATAACCCACCTCATCTTTCTGAGAACATTGGCCATTTCTTCTCTCTTCTTCTTGGCTCTCTTGTGGGTCCCGAGCTTTCTTTTGGCGACCTTCAGTGCACGCTTATCTTTTCCTACTTTGAGCAGCTCTGTAATTCTCTTCTCATAAGGTGCAAATCCAGCCACTTCTCTAACCAAGTTCCTTACAAAATGTACCCTCTTTCTTGTTTTCTGTTTTCATTTAAATTAAAAGTACCAACAAAACTTAGTGTAATTTCTGGGAATTAAAATTGTACCCTTTGGGCGCGAAAGAGATAAAAAGGGAACGGAAGCTATTGTGAAATGGCGGGAGATTATACCAGCTAAATGATTAACCTCTTATAAGGATCCAACATGTCCAATATTTTATCGTTTTTACTGATTAGGCAATTTTAAATGTATGTTGTCCTATAATGTAGCCTAGACCTAGAGTGAGACAAAAAGACATTTTTTTAGGTAAATAAAATAAAAAATAGAGAAATGATAAGAGGACTCTAAATTTGTGTGTAAATAGTTTGAATTGAGTTTAAAACTTAGTTTCAGGAGCCGAGATTGAATTTCGATCTCGGTCCCAATTATTTTTTATGTTTGCTTGTATATTGTATTAAAAAATAGCAAAAAGTATGGACCGAGTTTTAAAACTCAATCCCAAATAATTTATTTATATATTATCATACATCCAGCAATCTTCTTCATCTTCCTCTCACTATTTCTTTAAAATCATCATTGTTACTGTTGCAAAAGTTTCAAACTGAAAATATCTTTCAACAGATCCAGTCCATATCCGTATTTATCACTCTTCTCATAAATATGATATATTTTTATTTCTATTTGAACTAATAATTTTTGATGTAAAATTAAAATACAATAATAGTATAGTTTATCGTTCATATTGTAGAGACGATAATGTTGATCATCAATGTATATCATGGAGATCAAATTCTGAACATTTCAACTCGATATGGATTATGATATTCGTGCCGCGTATACATGTTAGTTTGTAATTTCTCCTTAGTCATTTCAACTTCACAATTAGTGCATGAATCAACACTGCCCCATCAGGTTCGATGATTTTTTTATATAGTTTATTTGGTGTAGTTTCTGAGGAAATTTGGGGAATGTTTGTTTCTTTCATTAATTGAGGAATGAAGCATCCGTGTGCACAATTTGCTGACAATACACCATATTGTATGCAGATGACATTTATTTTCACAAACCACCTAGAATTGATGAACAATTTAGTGTCGGTCAATAATTTAGTACAAAATCAGAGTTAAAATTGAAAATCACTGATTTTTATGTTAAACGGAATATAAAATTGGAGATAACATAATAGCAAATCAAAATTAGTTATAACATGTAAATATTTTATCTGGTCATAGAGATTATATGTCACACCCAACATATTAAGCATTTGAAAGATTAGAATAAATATGCTCGAGCACTCTTATTTTGGCAGTGGTACTAGAGCGAACCACAATCAAATGAATTCAAGAATGATAGTAGATATTGTTAAAAATCGATTGAAAAAAAATTTAGAAATGTCAGTCAAAGAAGTAAGAAGTTTAATTAAACAAAAGTTTCCCTTAATACAACTAAATTATAATAAATTATGAAAATGTAGGGAACTGATAATTATAAATAATTTTGGTAGTTGAGAGAGGTCATACGAGATGTTTCCATCTCTGCTAGCAGCCATATAAAATTTCACATATGACACCAAATATATCATATAAACAACACCTCAATAAAATTTGGTGTTGAAATTTTTGATCATGTTGCATGAGCATTTGATCCGTGCATTGCAGCATGACCTTACTTACGGCTAGTCTTAACTATCGACGTGGAGCAACAACTACTACCACTTATATTTGTTATTGTAGCAGGTGAGAAAAGTACAACAAACTAGGGTTGGTTCATGCAGTGGTTGCGCAAAGAGATTGTCGGTTCTGCTAAAATTATTATTATCTCATATCAACATCTATGTATAAGGCAGTTTTTGAGAGACCAGATTTTAGATGACAGGAATCAACATGTGAGATTGTTCATTATTTTGTATTCAACACATTACACAAAATGTATATAAGAACTGTCATATGAAAAGAGTAAAAACACTTTTCAAACAGACCGTAGGACATAAGAAACAATGAAAGTGAGAGGAATTTCTAAAAAAATTAATAATATTAGACTTGCATCCTATAAGTACATAAAAAAATAAATCATTTAAGAAAACCTCCCAATGAATACTGCATCTGTGCCAACATAACAAGTGTCCAACATAAAGACATGAAATAATATAAACCTAACCAAACCTGTGAACAAAAGATCTGTCAACCGAATTTTTTATTAAGAAAGTTAAACCCCGATCATTTTTTTATTACAAAGAAACATGGTTAACCCGATCAAGTGGTTGGGAATAATGACAAGCAATTGTTCATAATCACTAAATAACGTGTTCATAATCGTCGTCTTCCGATATGCAAATGTGTTAAATGGTTCTATAAGCGTTTTATAGCGAGGTCTTGTGTTCTCTCAAAAAATCTCGAAATTGATAAAATATCATGGTGATAAGGGAATAACTTATGATGTCATGCCATTAGATTGAGATATAAACAACTATGATGTTTACAATAAAAATAGATTTGTTGAAATGCTAAAAATTCTATATTTATATAATTTTTATTTAACTTTAAAATTTAAGCAATGATTTTTAATTTTTATTTTAAATAATAGGGATAAAGAGATGAAATGAAATATGAGGTAGAATTAACTATGATGATAATTGATAATTATTAGTGCTAGAAACCATAATTGACCGACATTTCATGCGATCACTTGATTACCATATTATAGCATTTAGTATTACATTAACACGTAGTCTGGTCATTGGCATAGTTATTGTCACACCCCAGAATAATTAAATCGGATTAGGGGTGCTTAATTCCGCCACGTACGCACGACGAGACGTGCGTACGAAAGGCTAAATGAATAAAATAAGAAAATCACAGAATAAACAAAACAATAATAATATAATATACATGACCATACAGTCCAGAATGAACAGATAAATACAACACCTACATCGGCGGGGCTAGCTCCATCGGAATGGGCAACAAAATCTCTCAAAGAAAAACCCAAAAGAATAAATAAAACTCGAAACCCGATAGATCCTAATCCACTACCCTGCTCACATGCGGAAGCGGCGAAGCATCTCTGTCACCACGCAGGACTGCACCTAGCACTCTCATCCAAAAACTCGATCTCGCCCCCCCGTAAAACCCGGACCCCACAACCACCGTGGAAACGTGAGTGATAAATCACTCGGTGCGGTTTTAGGTCCAAAGACCGAGATGTTATAAATCTCTAGGCTTAGACTTAAAACCATTAAAAATTTATTTTTATAATAAATATTATATAAACATATAAATACATAAAATTTGAGTTTAAATAATTAAATTGATTTAATTTTGTTCTGAGTATAGTATAAAAAGAACCCGAAAGAGATTTATAAACATGCACTACTTGAATGTCATGAATATTTTAAAATCAAGGATAAACCCAAAATGAATCATTCTGAGATATTATAATATAATAGGTACAGGTTCAAACTCCCATATCACACGAAATGACTTTGCGAAATAAATTCTTTTTAAAAGAACCGACCTCAACCAAAGGCTTCCATAGAAGAGAGCCCACTCTATAGAAGAGAGCGTCATTCACTATCAAAATCATCCCTAATCTATCCGCTCGGTCCCTTACTATAATGAAATGAACAACGACTCGATTTTTATCAATATATAATTCAAATTTGAGAGACTATCGAAAATAATATCAAATAAAGTGAATCAATCACGAACAAATATAAAGTGACAAAATAGTCACTGCTAAATATAAAGTGATAAAATAATCACTGTAACCATGGAATAGCTCCTCTATAATAAATTTAAAGTGTATTTTACTTATGAAATCGAGCCGGTACTAACACTCTTCCCAAACCCAAATTTGGATATTCATTTTCAACTTAAAATATTCCTTGAGTTTCATAACAACGTACAAATTATAGAAAACAGAAAATATGCAAATTCAAATCTTAATTCAATTTAGTAATAATTCGATTAAGCTTATTTTGATCAATATAACAATCAAGTTAATAAAAATCACATTATTTACATAATAAAATTCCAAAGTACTTAATTAATACTAATATAAATTATTGGATACTAATTACTCTATCTAAGATAATCCATCCTAGATAATCTATCATATAACTAATTATATTAAATTATTAAATACTACTTACTCTATCTAGGATAATCTATCCTATACTAATTATATTAAATTATTAAATACTAATTACTCTATCTAGGATAATCTATCCTATAACTAATTAACCTTAAATATTTGTCTAATTAATGATCAAAGTGAAATGCATATAAAATGAAATGTGAATGATATGAACAAGTCTCAATATCAAAAGAAAAGAAAATAATATTTTAAAGTCATATCCTAAGAAATCGTAAATCTCAGAGCAATCTGCACCTGAATATTTTGGCAAGGTTGATAGCGTCTGATTGCTCGATCTTCGGTGGGGCCCACGATCTCTTCAACCGTCTCATCCTGAGTGTACTTGATTGTCGGGTCGTCAAGATATTTTCGAGACCCTATAAAGTCAAAATAAATTATATTGGCGAGTATCCTATTCGCATTGGGTCTGGTTAGGTCAGGTATACCCGGACTCGGAGACGGGAGCATTATTATTTATGTTCGTATTTTAAGATTATATTTATTTTAATTAATGTAATTAACTTAATTTATTTAGATTAATTAAGTTGGCTTAATGTTATCGCTTAATTAATTTAATTATAATTAGGATAATTAATTATATAAAATTAGAGAAATTATTAATATATAATATTATATAATTAATATTGTTCTTATTAAAAATAAAGAAATTAATTAATATATATTTTTATATTTATATATTTATTAATATTATTATATTATTAAATAGAGAAATTGATTAATATATATTCATATATTTATTAATATTATCTAACTATTTAAATAAGGAAATTGATCAATATATATTTTAACGTTGTTATTATTATATTTCTTATTATTTAAAAACAGAGAAATTGATTAATATATATTTTATAACTTAATTAACTACTATATCCTAATTATTTATATTATATTCTTTAATTATATTTTATTTTATATACTAATATTATTTTCATTAATTAGAAAATATATTATATAAAACCAAAATAAAAATAAAAATAAAATAACAATTAAATGAAGAAAATTAAATTTAATTGAACACAAATTTAAATTAAATATTTTTATTTATTTAAATGTATTGGTGTTTTAAGATTATATTTAGTTTGATTAATGTAACTAAATTAATTAATTTAAATTAATTAAATGTTACTTAATTTCATTATTTAATTAAATTAACCACATTTACTTAATTAATATTTCTTGTTAATATCACTTCTTAATTTAATTACAATTACATTAGCAGAAAGATAGATGCATACTTATGTTAAGATATGTAACAGATGATTGGCTTCATAAATTCCATGATCGTGAGAGAATCTGGTTAGTTTTATGTCATCTCATTTACCCAAACTTAGGATCACAACATAATCATTTGGTAATATACAAATTGGTGCACCGAAGGAAATGAGATTCAGAACAAATGCTATAATCGAAGGGTTACAAAATAAACCCTTAATCATAATTCTTGTAATACATTCTTATCTAGACTACAACAAAGATATCAATTCTTATACTTACAGCATCACCGGGTTTTGACTCAAGGAAGCAAAAAGGGGCAAGGTAGGGGCAGCGAAAATTGAATGTGTGGTCGAGCTTACGTGCGAGTTGGATTTAGCACATCTGGGTCGAACTCGAGTCTGACAAATGGCGGTAAGGAGCGAGGTGGGGCCATATCTGGCTGAAGGGGTCGAGGCTCCATTAGTGCACGGTAGTGGTTTGCTCGGCCTCATCCTCTTTGGTGCGGTGATCGAGATTTGAGAGGAGAGGAAGGGCTAGCCAGAGGGCTGGCATCGGGTCTAGAGCTGACTTGAGTGGCGTCATTGGGGGGGAGGGGGGCTAACCGGAGGGTGTGGAGGTAGACTCCCTTTGGACGGAGAGTTGTTAGGAGACAACCGGCCATTGCCAACTTAAGGGGTTGAGGTCAAGGTCGGGAAGGAGAAGTGAGTAGCCACCGAAGAGAGAGAGGGGTGTGTCGGCCGAATTAGCTGCAGAGAAGGGGAGGCACATGACGAATACATGGTTGATGAGTGTGAAGCTCGACAGAGAGAAGGAAAAAGGTGAGAGGTGTAAATGAGGGGCTCTCCATCTCTTTCTCTGTTACAAATTAAATGGGATGGGAAGGGAGAAAAGAGAGATGGGATGGTAGGACACGAGTGTGGGTAGGAAAAGAAATAGATTGGATGGGTTGTAACAAGTCAAAAAGAAAAAAAATGAGATGGGGATTGCGGTTGGTTTAGATTATCTGTGATAAATTTAATGTGGACATTTGACTGCTATGATTTAATTAATTTAATTATTTTATTTCAAGAAACTTTGTTATAAATATTGGTCTAATTATGCTTCATATCAGCTTTCGAACAATATTTTATAATTAATTATTTGGTGAATTTTAACTCATCAATAAATTTGGAATAGAATTTAATTGAAATGCTTATTTACATCAATTTGTTATGATTTAAATACATGTTCTACTTAAACTTGAACGTGAGAAAATTTACATGTCTGTTTAAATTATTTATATCTTAATAATTTTCAATTTGATCCTTGAATTTTGGTCTTAATATAAATTTTATCTTCTAAAGTTTTAAAATTTAATTTTATGTATCTCTTCATATCTCATCTTAATAAGTTTTTTTTTATTATTATTATTTTCATAATTTGTGGGGTTTCACAGTTATGACAATAAACGAGATTGACCAATGTATAACGGTCTGATCATCAGGATAGATTCAATAAAAATCAAGAAAGGAAGGAGAAGAAAATATGCATTTCAATGATTATGGATGGAATGGAGGGTCGTATCAGCAAACTATCAACTCGACTCCGAGCTCGATCCAACAGAATATGATTTAGATTACATGATGTAGTGTTTATGTTTTATTATTATAATTCTCATAAATTTTGATTTTAATTGTTGTTGTAATATTTTAATTTGTTTGACACTATTTTAGAACAATCTACTATAGTGCTTATATTTTACATTATAATCTACTATCAAGCTTATATTTTAGACCAATCTACTTTCGGGTTGTGCTTCATTTTAATATAATATACAAGCAAACGTAAAAAAATCCTGATACCGAGTTTAAAATTCAGTCCCGACATTTGACACCAAGTTTTAAACTCGATCCAAATTACTTACACACAAATTTGAGATACTCTTACCATTTCTTTATTTTTTTTATTTTATTTACCAAAAAAAAATCAGCAAAAAAAAACCCCTAATACTAGACGTACAAATTCTATTGAGAATTTAGTCGAGAGTCAAGACTCTTTGATCTTTACAGTATGTTTGCACATGTTTTTTGCGCATTTTGCAGAGATATCAACGATTTTAACAGACAAAATTAGTAGGAAAAGATTTATCTAGACATAAAGAAGGGTATTTTTGGAATTAAAAAATATGTTTATGTGGTGCATCTTAAAAATACATCCGTATATTTTAATGCGAACTTAATTAAAAATGAACAAAAAAAAATATATAAGTGTTTCATGCAAAACTAAATAAATTTATTTTAGGGTGCCATTAGAGGGAGTTAAAGTTTTGAAGTGGTATTTTGCTAAATTTAAAGTTTTGAGATGGCATGGGACTAATTTTCCCTATTTTAAAACCTTGGTTAAGGTAGTTATAATCCCTGAGGTGAAGCCAATTGATTATAGGATTTTATGTAATTGAAAATTTTAAGTTAACATCACTAGATGTAAGGTTTGCAAAATCAGAATCGGAATCGGAACCAACAAATTGACCGTTGAATCGGAATCGGAAGAATCGATCGAATCGGATTGAAAACTCGGATTTTGTCGGAAAATTTTATTTTTCATTAAAAAATAGAAAAAAAATGTAAAAATGCTTATTTTACATTAACATGATACTCGTGAAAATGCTATGAAATTATAAAACATGATTTGTATGTTTCCAGATGGTTAATTTGAGCAAATTTCAAGAAATTTTTCGCTGGTCATTTTTTTCATTTTTTTTTCAAGAAATTTCAAGAAATTTCCAGATGCTTATGTTTCCAGATTGAATGATAACGGGAGAGAACAGGGACGAGTAGAGGAAGGTAAAGAAAAGAATTTTTTTTTCTTGAAATCGAGTCACACAAGGTAATATTTTAATAATTTAAAGAGAGGACTATTTTGTTTGATGTTTTTGAAAGATAAGGTATTTTATAAAGTTGTCATTTTTCTTTCCACTCGTGAACGCACATTCCCTCCACCTGCCTTCTTTCTTTTTCTTCTTGTGATAGCTTTGCTCTCTGCCAGCTGAAACAAAACAGTTTTTGACATAAACAACACCAAATCCATTCAAATACCCCTATTAGAAATCTGAAACCACTCAGCAGGTCAGAATGTCAGTCTGTTCTCCAACTTTTTAATTATGCGAATTTCATACTTTTTTTCTTATATTGCGTTTTCAATTTGTTTCTTTTTCTTATGTAATGTTCTCAATTTGTTTTTCCCCCTTATATAACGTTCTCAAATTGTTTTTTTTCTTATATAACTTTCTCATTTTTCTGTTACAAAGGGATGTTTCTATTTGAATGATAGATGGCCTAATACATAGTGGGTTATGTCTCCTGTTCTAAATCACATGATCCAATTTTTTTTAACAAACTACAATTGGAACAGATAACATAAATTGAACTTGAAGCTAATAATTGACTTAACTCCGTTAACTCTAGATGAAATCAATCAATGTAAAGGACAATGATAGGGCTAGTGTTTTAAAAACGGGTTGGGATGGGACGGATTTTTACGGGTCGACGGGTTTTGAGACGGGTCAATTTTTAAAAGGTTAGACCGCGATCCGTTTTAGATCCGTCGGATTGGACGGGTCGGGTCTAAGGGTGGGGCAAACCGGATCGGTTGAATTATTTTTTTCAAATTCGAAAGTAATCCAAAAAATTCAAATAAATTCTCAAAAATTCTGAAAATAACCATTTATATTCTTGACCAATTTTTATTTTATTTTTTTGGATTTTTTCATTTTTTTTGAATTGTCTCTGGTTTATCGAATATTGGGTCGGGTCTGCATGGGTTTTCCGATCCAGGGGGCGGTCGGGTCAAGTCTAAGGAAGATTTTCCAAAAATTTTCTATTTGTACACGTTCTAGATCCGTCTGTTCTAACGGATACAGATTTTCACGGTTGGACCACGGGACGGGTCGGTCGTGGAGACAGATCCAGCGGGTTGAGTCTAGACCCATCGAGTTATTGAATAACACTAGATAAAACAACAAAAATCTACAGACCTATTAATGTTGACACTAATAATAATAATAATAATAATAAAATAAATATCATGGTGCTTCAGGCTCCAAAGTAGCGACAATATCATTGCATCAAAACTTCAACCACATGGCGTGCCCACTTTTCAATTGTCTAAGCCCTCTCGGACAAAGACTCAAATAGGGTTGTAAACGGGTCGAATTTGAGTGAGTCGGGCTTAATTGAAGTTAAATTTATAAAATTTGAGTTGAGTCGAGACGAACTGGTGAAATGCTTCGAGTTAAAAATTCTAATTTAAGCTTGGGTTATTACTATTTCAACTAGTTCACAAATCAATATATGTACGTTGATTCGGTTTGATATTTAGATTTGATATATGTACAAATTATAATGTTGGTACATCGACAAGACTTGTTACATGAGTTGGTACAAAATTAGTATATCAACAAATTATATTTTCAATGATAATTTTGTTGCACTAAGTTGAACGGATGGACCAATAAAAAACTATAAAGTCAAATATATGAGTAGAGTCATAAGCGGCTAAGAGAAATTATTAAGCCGTGAGATAGGTGAAATGATATTGAGAGATTGATTATTAGATTCGTATTTGACAGAAAAATGAGAATATAAATTATTATTATTCAAGTAGATTCAAGCCACGAGCCAAGCTGAGTCAACTCCAATTCAAACTCAACTCATTTAATTATCAAACTCATTTAGCTCAAATCATATTAGCTCAAATCAGATTAACTCAAATCAAATTAATTTAAACCCGAACCTATTTCGAGCTCCGAATTTTTTTCTGCGGCCTAGACCCAATTCCCAGCTTTGAATTTGTTACCTTTACTTTCATTACCAAATTTACTCACTGCAGTAAAAGGATGCGTGTGCATCAACTACACAACGCACCTGGGTTCCTTGAAATTTAGAGGCATATATTAGTCCATGGGAAATTCCTTTTTTCCCCTCATAAGAATGAAACAAGATTTAAATTAATATAACACATTTTCTGAGGCAATCATTTTCCGATCGAAAAAAATAAAATAAATATTAATCTTTTTTATATTTTTAACCTTAATTACTGTGTATTATTTATTTTGCATTAAAAAATATAATAAAATAAATTAGATGGATCGGATAGAATAAATTAAAAAATAAATTAAAAAATATAATTATACGGATCAAATTAAATGGATCGGATATATCCGTATCCGATCTTATCCCGTGACGGGTCAAATATCCATACACAATACATTTATTCTCGAATAATTTCGAAACAGATCGGATCGAATTTATCCATTAAATTGGGACAAATTTTATCACATCACCTTAGGTTTGCCGATGTAAGATTTATAATCATGGAAAACTTTCTAGATCCAATTATTCTGAGCGGGACAGGGGAAGGTCCAATGCCCATGGAACCAAACTCGGATCCGTAGCAATCTGCACCGTTCAGTTAATTTTCAATCAAACTCTATTAATGAATCCTTTATCAAAGTGAATTAAATCCAATTCATCAATTGGACGGTACATACTGTCCAGTAGGCAAAATGTTCAAATATCATTAGACAGCTTTGAATGAATGAGAATGACCAATGATTATGATTATGAGGAAGTTACCACTCATCTGAAATATCAATAGTGCTAGGTTATATGTATGTTTTGAGAGTGTATAGAGGGAGATAATCATATTGGACAATGCCCCAAGTAGTTCCAAATGATCATGCAACTGTGACCATTGCATGACCACAGGCTGTGCAGTTGTATGGTGATCATCATCATTAGCGATCAAGCTTATAAGATGCTGTCTTCCTAATCTCTTTAGACTAAACATATATATTTATAGTTTAAACGATTGTTTCAGAAGTTGATCATAAGCAGGAGTACTTTTTAGTTTGGCAAATTGACAATAGCAGAAGCACAGAACCGCAAACTCCACAAACGGCTGGTTAATTCATTTACCCTAAAGAACAAAAAAAAATGCTTTTGCATAAAAATAAAAATTAGTTTAAATTGCCTCTTAGAAAAATCAAACAATTCAAAATGTAAAGTCTGCTGGCCAGAACTACTAAACAATTGCTTCTTATAAAATCATGACCCCAAAACCCTTCTTTCTCCTTCTTGTTCTGGAGATCAGAGATAATCTGATATTGTTCTCCTCTGAGTATTGTTTGCACTCCTCTCCATCTCAAGAAATCGCCCGAGTGAAGGTGCTCTTGCAACAGAATCTTCATCAAGGTTGCTTCTGAGACACAGAGAGAATAGATCTTTGATTTTGAGGCTTCTTTTAGTAGTTGTATTTCCCAAATTGATGGATCTATTAGAGAACTCCAACATACTCGCAATGCCGATGAGGCTTCCCAGTGTCCTGCTTTGATTGTTTGGAAAAGAAGAAAATGGCTGCAACATGTAACATCTTATAAATTTTATGTAATCGTAAGTTGTAAGGTTGTAGAGGCATATGTAGAGTGATTGGCTGATGAGGCAATCTATCTTGAGATTAATTTTGCATCTAATACCTACACCAACTTCAGGGATCTCTTTTTGAGTTCACCTTTTTGCTTTTTGGCTGTGGAAACATGGATTCTGATTTATTACAAGTAAGAAACAAAATGAGTAGCCAAGCAAAAAGAATGAAAGCATTCAGAAAAATAAAATAAAATGGACCACAGTCAAGCAAGCGCACATGAAAGTGGTGAATTATTAAATAAGACAATGTAACTCCTGTTTTTAGTACTTTCTGTTTTTCATGTTTTCACACATAAATTGAAAACATATCTATTGAAAAAATATATATATACGTAACTGAACCGCTGAATTTTTGGAATTATTATATATCACCTCTGAACCATAGTGTGAGGAAGAAACCGAAGAGAGCCTGTCAGAGGCGGTGAAGAGAGTAGTGAATGAAATAGAACCAGAAAAATCTCCATTTCTCATCAATCCTGCTCTAAAATTCAGTGTTCTTAGTCCCAATGGCCACCCATTGTTCTCCTGCCATTACATTATCTTTTACTAAATGCATACATACACTTAATGATTTTAATAAATGCAAAAAGAATCTGAGAAAAATTTGAATTATACCTGAAAGGCCATAGGTAGTATCAAACTATGACTATCAGTAGGTGATTAGATTGTTGGAAGTGAAGATCACAAAGAGAAATCCAGTAGAAAGAGAGCAAAATAGCCTGACAAGGCCACGTATATACAGGCTGAGATCTCTTTGGGTTGAGAAAAAAAGGCAAAGGAAAGAATTAATATTTCTCACCATTTCTCCAACTCCAACATGTAAATATATAAGATGCCTTGAGTCAAGAAAACAGGGTAACGACCAACTTTAACTTAAAAAGAAGAAAGGGAATCATGGGAGAGAGTGACCAAACAACCGAATCAGAGAAAAGGGAAAACAAACCACGACAGTAGCCTTGAAACCCGTGTTCCGATTAATGCTTTTTTTTATCTGGATCCAATGTGGTTATCTCAAATTATGACCTCGTTGGTTTCTCATCTCACCGGTTGTCCGGTCCAGAATTTTGTCATCTGAAATTAAGGATGTCAAAGCATAAAGCAGGATAACGAAAATCTGTTACTCGTATTTTTATCTAATAATCTTATTCGTATTTTTATCTATTAAGTTAATAATTTTTTTTATCTATATTAATATTTTATAACTTAATGAAAATAAAATCTTACTCATACCCATCTTATTGGGTATAATATGAATCGGATAAACAGTTAAATAACTTTCAAAATGAAAAAAAATTATAATATAGTTAGAAATTAAAAATATTATAATATAATTATCTATACTTCACTCTATAGATAACAGGTATGAAATACCTCTTATCCGTATCCTTATCCGATGAATTTACAAAAAAAAATTCTTACCCTTATTCATACCCGATAACTTAACAAAAAAAATAAAATTTTGTCCATACACATTTTATCAGATACGATACGATCCGATAACTTATTTTGTTCATTTACAGCCCTATGTAATATGTGGTTGAACCAAGATGCGACTTTAAAATTATTGAAATATATTTAACTTTCAGATGATATAAGTTAATAATCCTATTTCCTCAAATATTCTTCAATAGAAATATTGATTAACATATTTGATTTAATTATTAATGTTAATTGCGAACTTTACAAAAGACGCAGTATTTATTAGTAGAGGTGTCAATGGTACGGTAGGATTCAAAGTATTTTCATTATGATATCCATATGAAATTATTCTTATCCATTAAAATTAAACTTATCTATATCCTATTCTTATCCGTTAAAATAAATGATTAACGAAATGATAACAAATACTAACGAATAATACTAATATATTACTTAGTTTATCATCATTTATATAAAAAATATACAAACTTATTTTTTTTATACAAACATGTCTTTATTTTGTTAGTATTAAATTAAAATATAACTATACAATCAATTCTAACTTGAGTCATTTTAAAATAAATAAATTAAAAAAATACAAACATCTCTTGTCAAACTTTTTAATGAGAAACTAAAATATATTAAAAATAAAAATTATATTTTATCTAAAATAAAATCTTATATGATCTCATTCAATCATTAATAAGTACTCTACTAAATATTATTCAAATACTAAAATTTATAAGATGGTTAAATTTGATGAAAATAATAATTATAATTCATAATAATTAAAACACAAAATTCAAAGCAACTACATAGAAAAATACTATATCTCAACGCTTGAGATGTAGAAACAATCATATCAGGGAGCAACTGACAAGACACCTCACCAAGAATCTGGGGCGGAGGGCCGGAGGCAGACTCTTGACGTATGGGATCAAAATATATTAAAAAATAATATTAATTAAATATTAATATATTCATCATAATTTTTTTTCATAAAATAAATATTCATGATTTAACCGTTTTGATATTTATATTGAAGCATAAATGTTTAAAAAATACAAGTGTCTCGAATTTTTTTTTATTGGGAAGTGGATGCATTTTGAAATCTCTATTTTAGAATTTTTTTCATCTTTCTATATATGTTTGCGGAGAAAAAAAATGTTAGAATTAAATTATAAATATACTAATTTATTAACGAATAATCTTAATAAGAGCAAAATTTAAGTTTAAAATAACATAACATATCAAAGATAACTGAATTATAGTACAGCTATGAATTAGCTCTACTTATCTAAAAATAATAGTTGTTCTTTATAATCTTTTTCATTTATTTATATGAAAATTTATTTTTCTGGAATAATAGCAAAAAAAATATAGCAGTAATTATAAGAGAAATAGTTGTGATGTAATTTTTTATTTCTAATTTAAACGAGAACTTGAAAACTAAAATAATTTTCTAATCTATAACATGTGTTAGTGTCAAAATTTCTAAAGTACTTCTAAATGTTATAAGAGAAAAAAATTCTCCCCGGACTCTCCATCCCCAAATAATCCCCGCGCTATCAGCACTCATTTTTTTTAATTAAGCACGTGCTAATTTAGCCCGACATCTCATATATATAGTTTCTTCAATATTTTTCTCAATTAGATCTGATGTGTAGCACTTTCTTTTTGAATTATCTCTTCCTTACAACTTATGATGTTGAACATAAATTAGAATGTTGTGATATTGAATATATTATTAGGCTGATAAAATTGTATAAAGATATATTTAAACTATATTTACTGCTTTATGAGAAAATATTATTTTGTGAATTTTAATTTTTTTCCGTGTTATTCAATAAATAATTGAAGGAAATCGCATACCCCAAATAATCACATATAAATGATATTTAAATAACAAGAACACATATCTAAATATCTAAATAAGAAATCTAAATACCTAAATATTATACTTAAATACTCAGAACACATATCTAAATGCCCATAACAAATATCTAAATACCCAAAACACATATATAAATACCTAAATAAGAAATCTAAATACTTAGATATTATACTTAAATACTCAGAACACATATCTAAATACCCAGAACACATCTATAAATACCTAAATAAGAAATCTAAATATCTAAATACGTAAGAACATATATCTAAATACTCAAGTAAGAAATCTAAATACCTAGATATTATATCTAAATACCCAAACACATATCTAAATATATAAGTAAGAAATCTAAATACCTAGATAATATATGTAACTGCCCATGACACATATCTAAATACCCAGAACACATATCTAAATACATAAGGGCGAAATCTAAACACCTAAAATATATATCTAAATACCATGGACAAATATCTAAACACTCAGAACACATATCTAAATACCTAAGTACGAAATCTAAACACATAGATATTATATCTAATTACATATAATATATTATTATGCATGCATGACACATATCTTTGATGTTGAACATAAATTAGATTGTTGTGATATTGAGTATATTATTAGGATGATAAATTTTTATAAAGATATATTTATAGTATACTTGTTGCTTTATGAGAAAATATTATTTTATGAAATTTATTTTTTTTCGTGTTATTTTGTAAATAATTGGAAGAAATCGCGTGCGCGCTTAAAAGGAAAGTTCGTTAAGTGCAGTTGAGTGAAATTTTCTGAAAATGAAAAATTATTTGCGGGGGAATTTTTTAGGAGATTATCGCTGGGAATGGAAAGTCAAATTTCGATATCCATAACAATTTTTTTAAATTATAAGCAAAATTAAAATAAATTACATAAATTTTAGAAATCAATGAAGTTAATTTCAAAAAGGAAGTTAATATCCGATATATATATATATATATATATATATATATATATATAGGTTGACTAAAATACAACGCGTTGCACGGATGCACCCGTGCAACGCGTTAAAATCTCAAAATTTAAGTTAAAAATGACTGATCCAAACCGTTCAATTTATTTTTCATATCAAATTCTTGTAGAAAATCAAATTTTATATTTTTTGAATTTTTTTTTGCTATTTTTTGAGTAAGAAGAAAATCATCACTATTGGACGATCCAAAGTCCTTAAATCAAGCAACTTTCTTCCTATCAAAAAAATAGCAAACAAATTTCAAAAAATATAAAATTTGATTTTCTATAATAATTTGATATGAAGAATAAATTGAACGGTTTGGATCGGTCATTTTTAACTTAAATTTTGAGATATTAACGCGTTGCACGGGTGTATCCGTGCAACGCGTTGTATTTTAGTCAATCTCTCTCTCTCTATATATATAGTATGGTGCTTTACAAACTTTGCGCTCTATTTTTAATTTCAAGTCAGAAATAATCGATCTGAACCGTTCAATCTAATCTTCATATCAAAATCTATTAGTAAATCAAATTTTATATTTTTTAGAATTTTTTTGCTATTTTTTCTGGTGAGGAGAAAATTACTTGATCTGAGAATTCTGATTCATCAAAAAATAACGATTTTCCCGTATCCAAAAAAATAGCAAATGAATTCCAAAAAATATAAAATTTGATTTACTAATAAATTTTAATATGGAGATTAGATTGAGCATTTGGATCAATCATTTCTGACTTAAAATTAATAATAAAGTACAAAGCACACAACGCTCTTGTGCTTTGCAAAACACCATAGCTTAATTCTCTCTCTCTCTCTCTATATATATATATATATATATATACGTAAAAGCAAGGCATTTAAAAAGCAAAGCGAAACAATTATCTAAATTGAAAGCTCTGGTAACAACTCCGTCATGTGTCACCAACCTATTGAAAAGCTTGAATCATTCTAAATTCTAGCATTTCAGGAAAGGACTATAGTGCTTCAGCATTGTCCCTCCATTTCTTCACTATCATTATTTGTGGATCTTACGCAGTTTAGCTTTTCAGGAATCCATTTTTCAGTTTTCTGGGGAAATTGATGAGAATTTGATGGAGGACATTTTATATTTTTCCATCTGAAAAAAAAAAGACTAGATCATTGAGAGTTGAGTGAATGGTATGAGGTGAGATCCTTCATTTCTTTTTTTTTTTGGAGAAAAATAATCCTCCATTTCCTTATTAATTAAAGATAAAAAAAATATAAGGCCGTTCATAAATCACAATCACCCCCATAAGACCAAGTCGTAAGTCGTAACCACTCAACTTATGTACCAAATTCAAAAGAATTAACACATTTGAAGGGGGAAAATTGCACCTCCTAATCTTATAGTGCATCCTTCTTGCACTCCTCTGTAGATTACCTCAAAGATTCTTGCCTCCTGCTATGAACACTATAAACAAATACATGTAAAAGATCAACTGCTGTTCAAATATGTATTTTGACTATCAAATATGTCGTATGCAAAATTAATGGAGCAGTTGGGTTTTTTTTTTCTCCGAGTTTGACACTAATTGATAACACAAGTACACAACACCTATATTTTCTGTGTTTTCTATATATATATCCTTATCCAACCCACTCTGATCCATCTTCTCTTCTTCTGGTAAAGCATGCAATTTTCCAATGGGAACTCCATTTTTTGATGACTTGAAGAAGCAAGCTTCTTTCTACCTAAAGGAGAAGATACGTGCTGCTCGCTTGGTTCTTACCGATGCCACTCCGTTGCAATTGTTAGTTTCTATAATTTCCTTAATTTAATTACATCTAACATAACGGAGGAACAATTAAAAACTATTTTCTTTCTGGCATGAAGAATGAATTTTGGGTCCACTACAAAGCTCTGGTTTCATTTTTTTTTGTTTATTTAGCATGAATATTCCTTCATTTTTCAAGTAACACAAGCATTAAACTCAGTTTTGAGAAACAATCCAATATTTAATAGTCACTTTATCTGAAAGAAATGATTACGCATGTCTGACACTACAATCAATATCTATACTAGACAAAAATCGGCCAACTTTTTTACTTTAAAAACACATATATTTCTATTATAAATAAATAATATATTTTCTTAGATATAATTTAGTCTAGGTCAATTACAAAACTCTTAAATTTATAAATAAAAATAATTTATTATTTAATAAAATACGATTTACAATACATAATTTTTTTAAATAAAGTTATGTAGAAGATAATTTTCTTTTAAAAAAAACTTAAAATAGTTGAATATTAATTTATTTAATGGATATTTTTTCTAGACCTCCCACTAATGTATAGTAAAAAAAAAAGTAAAAATGAAGAATAAAATGTACAACAGACTCCTTAAAAGTCAAAAGGATGAAAATTAAGGCTGGAAATATTAATATATATCATTTTGATTAGGGCATTTAGGTCATTAAGAAAATGCTGAAAAACTATATTAGTGAAAACATGCGCTCTAGTATAAATATGTTTACTCAACAAAATTTAATAAATAGCGTATGTTGATTGGTTTTTGTGCTAACTAGAATGGTAGAAGAAGCAACCAGTGGAAGTTCATGGTCACCTGATGCAAAGACAATGGGTTTTATATCTCGATCTGCATTTGACTCTGACTCATATTACAGAATCATCGATATTTTGCACAAGAGGTTAATATCTTATGATTTGATTATAAATCGTATCAATTGTTTGTCAGCCCAATCCGTAAATGGTACCAAGTATATTAATTTTACTTTCTTTATATTTCTGCAATCGAGTTCTCTTTTCTTTTTCTTTTTCTTTTTAAATGAACCCGTAAACCTACAAATTTCAGTGGTACTTTGTGATACAACAACAAGGTTTCATGCGAATTTTATTTCCTTCAAAATTACAAAAATTAGGCTATCAAAGTTTGAGAGGAAGCATTGGAGGGAAGCTTATAATTCTCTGGTAGTCTTGGAGCATCTGCTAACTCATGGGCCAAAGAGCATTGCAGTTGAGTTTCAAGGAGAAAGTGGAATTATACAAGAGATGCTTACACTCCAATACATAGATGAAAAAGGGTAAATTTCTGGTCATACTAGTTTTGTCTGGGAGAAAGATCCGAATGAGTCTGGCAAAATTATTAGTCATTTTGGTCCTGCAGAGGGTATTGGATGGAATTAAACAAATGCAGTTCAAATTTTGGCAGAGTGGTGAAATTAGGTTCTATTTAATTTGTTTTGTCACGGAGAACATTTATTTTAGATAAAAAAGATGGACTTTTCTTTAGACTTTTCAGTAAAGAAAAGTCTATAAGAGAAAAATGAAACAACTTCCAACAATTTCATTTTTTTTATTGATTAATGTTGATTTTGATCTTTATCATCAGTGACGCCATCCATGTAAAATATCAAAATTTGACAGACTTGATTTTATAAGATTAGAGATAAAAAAAATTTATAAAGAAAACTTAATCATATTATTCTGCCTTTGTTCACCAGCAGTGATAGTTTTTTCCTATGACTTCTCTAATTTCAGGTTTAACTGGGGCTTAACTGTGAAAAACAAATCAGAGAGGGTTCTCAAGCTGCTAGAGAGAGGGACCTTTCTCAACGAGGAGAGGGAAAAGGCACGGAGATTAACTCGTGGAATCAAAGGATTTGGGAGTATGAACGGGAACTTGTCATCAAAAATTAATGACAAAATGGAGCATGAACCAAATTTGTTTGGCAGAAGTAACTCACAATATGAGAAGTCCAGTGGAGAAGAAAGACAAGCTCTGAACCAAAGAGATGAGGAGTTGGTTTCTCCTAATTCGTTGGTGAAGAGTAAAGCACAATCAGATTTTGATCAAGCTCCAGACCATCCTTTTTATTTTGAGCAGAAGAATAAGGAGTCACTACTGCACTGGCACCAAGATACAGAGATGATCAACTAGGTTTGTTCAAGCTCTTACACATCTCCTTAGAATTTTAATTTGATTGGCCATATTAAATCTTTCTGAAGTGATGCACCTGTTCTTCTTATAACCACCTTTGAGGAGCTTTTTGCTTTTTTTTTTTAATCTTTTGTAATTTGCGTAGTTTGTTCTTGCTTCTTCTTTTGTGTCTTTGACATTTTCCTAGTTTTTTGTTTGTTTTTTTTTTTTTATCTTTTGTACATTCTTGAAAAATGTATTGTTGAACTCATCAAGCTATCTGTATTATGGATCTTTAAGGTACAGAAATAGGGTACTCAAATTATATTTTTTTTATGGGAAAATATGCAGTAAAAAAACTCTCAAATTACATACTATATATATGTTAGTTTCAATTAAACATATCTTAATCAATAAACACATTACTACGACAATAACTCAAAAAAAAAAACATTACTACAACTAATAGCTTGACACACTTCAAATGGAGCACAGAAAAAGAAGAACAGTGGGTAAGTTCAGTTATTTGCTCTCTATATTCAATTTTAATCACTCGATTTTGTTTTTGTCTTTCCACCTCAGTGAGCAATATCCTTTTGTATAAATTGGAGAAATGATTTCTATTTAAATTTCTAGATCAGAATTTAAGACCAGAGTAAAGGGCAAAATGGAATATAGGATATTTTATCTGCTCCAATGAAATAGAACAACGCTGGTACTTGATCAACAGTAGAGAAATAAGAATAGAAAACTAGTGAGGCAACTTATATAAATGCCTCAAAAGAATGAGCATTGTCAAGTTGGTAACAACCTTATCACTAACAGTTAACGGCTATAAGATCAGTCCAGTCCCTTTTGTCTGACAAAACTAAACGACAGTAAAATGTGGCTGGTGTTTTATCACTAGACTATTACATGTGGATGTGGTCCTGCCATGAATGATTCAGTCAAATTGCCAAGAGCAAGAGAGAAACCACCAATTAGCACAGAACCCTACACTGGTACCGGTACACTGACAATGAATCATGCCTGACCAGTTTAGTACTACAACATTCATGAATTTAGTTATTGTTGTAGATTGTTACTTTCTTGGAACTTCATATTTGGAGGCTTGTATTAAAATTAGTGTATATGGTCCACACTGGAACCTCCTTTATTTTAAAACCAACAACATGCACATGATTTTGGTTTAGTGCGGTATTAAGACGACACCATGAAATTTGTACAAGAGCAAGCAGTCATCAAATTTGGATCAAAATGGGAAAAAATGGGGAGAAATTAAAGGTAAACAGACTGAATTGGAATATGAAGTGTATATTAGCAGCGGATGATTTAACTCGTTGATGATTTTGGTTCTGATGCTGATGCATGAAGATAAGTCTTAATCTCATCTTAGATAAGTTCATCATTTGATCGTTGTATCCTATGGAAGCTTTTGTGAGATTATTAATACTATATTTTGTTTGCTTCTTCTATATTAGGGGTTATTTTTATAATAAAAAATAAAAAATATAAATTATAAAAAAAAATATAAAAAATGAAGAACCGCACCCTTGGTCCACTATCAGATATGGGCCACATACCTGCGGCCCCAAGACTTAGGTCGCATACCTAGTCTGCGGTCGATGTTTGAACCGCAGACCAGATATGTGACCTAAGACTTGAGGCTACAATCAGATATACAGCTCATGTCTGATCGTCGGAACATAAACATAATAAATAAACTTCATAAGTAGATAAATCGATAAAAAAATCTCTAAAATAAATAAGTACCTAAATAAAAAAATCTCTAAAATAAACAACTACCTAAATGAAAACTCTCTAAATAAACAAATACCTAAATAAAAAAAATTCTAAAATAAACAACTACCTACATAAAATGTCCCTAAATAAAGTAATGAAATGAAAAAAAAAATATCTCTAACTAAAGTGACGTGTATTGTTCTGCCGGCTGGCCTTTGTAATTTTGTGCTTGTCTCTTCCCCTAAGCTTAATGAAACTCGATGAACCACCCTCGCCGACATGTGTGGGTTGTGGTGCAACCGGTGGAGTGGCTTGTGTCACCCGGCTCTAATAGGTCGAGTCTGTTGAAAATTCAAAAAAAAAATAATATAAATATAAATAATCATGTATTATGAATTATTAAAAATATATTTAATACTAACCAGATGAGATCTACCTTCTCAATAGGTGTACTACCTTCTTCATCAATAGGTGTACTACCTTCCTCATCAATATAAATATAAATAATCATCCGCCCATGCCCTTCCTCAATAGGTGTACTACCTTCTTCATCAGGTACGTGCTGGCTCTGGCAGGTCTCACCTGCTGAAAAAAATATATAATGTAAATTATAAAATAGTAAAAAATAAATTAAATTTACATGAGATCTAACTTGGTGGAATATACATCCTCGATGTACCACCTTCTTCGACTGGCCCGTACTCAAATAATCATACCAATAATTGTAGTGATCATCCACAGCTGGTGGATCTAGCGATTGTCAGGGCTATCGGGCTCGGGATCGATGCGTCGGGGAAGTCATGCTGAGTCATGAGCTGATCCATGCAGTAAACCTCTCGCGATATTAGTCAAGTCTGTTCGGCAAGTTCACAACATGATTTTTTCCACCTTCCGCCCTTTCATCAATGCAAGTTTTATCCCATAACCCACCATGCTGAGCGACCATTCTATCTATTAAATAATTTAAAATTTTATAAGTGATTTTTTTATTATGTCTCGATTTATGAAAATAAAATAAATCATACCAAAATCCGATTGCGATGATGTCTGGGTGGATATGACATAGAAGCAATGATCGACCTATCAACTAGCCTCGAGATCGGATCATTGAATTTCTTAAGAGTCGTTATCTATGTACCACAGTAGGTACTCATTCAATATACTTTCATCATACAAGCGTTTTTCTTGCACCACATTCCATTGTACCTGATTCAATGAATAATTAGTTATATTGCAAAAAATAATTACTTACATTCTACTAGGCTTCAATCATCATCCTCATGACATTATTCTAGTTTAGGCGATTTACATGTGATTGTTTGCCATACTGATGAGTTCTATATCGAATATGATCAATCCAACTCTCAGATGCCAAGGGCGAAATCTCCTGAAATCTGCCCAACTGTCGCATGACCCAATCCAGGTTAATGAGCCTCAACCATCCAAAAATGATTCATGTATATCCAAGCAAATCAAAGATCCTGGTCTGTTGTAATAACTGAACGCACAATGTATGTCTCCAATTAAGAAACTCGATGTATGGCTCCCAAACAATGTCTTTATCTTCTAACTCTTCAATTATTTTTTAAAAATAACTCAAAGAACCCTTTGGGTTATTAAGGAACCATTTTCGCACTGACCACTTAATCTCGTATGCATTCCAAAGGACCAAATCATCTCCACCAAACACAAGGTCAGACATACCTAGTATGGGTCTCAGTCGACCCATCAAAAAATGAGCCCACGCTCATATCTACAATAATGCCAATGGTCCTGAAATACCTGACGCGTCCGCCATACATGTCGTGCATAAGTTATGATACAAACATGCTAGTATTGCAGATCCCTAACTGTAGCGCTTAGTGCATATTGTGTCCCCTAAAAACTGAACATACATCGCCGATATGCAATCACCAAAACCATCAGGGAGTAGAACGGTCCCAATCAACTACATGATGTGCGTAGTTGTGTACCCTCTTGTTATCTCACCTGGCATAGGCGGAAAAATACTTCTTTCAACCATTTTAACCTAAAAGATTTATTTTTATATTAGTTATGATAAATTATATAAATTATAATATATAAGAAGTAATTATTAAAATAATAATATTCTCATACCTTAAGTGATAATTGGATAATATGCAAGTTTGCATGCCATTTTTTTCATCACTTTCTTATTCTTGAAGGTTGTATTGTCCATCGGAAAGCTGAACACTGCCTCTAACTCCGCACTCCAATCCTTATCACTTATTTCGGTCACTGAATCACCACTAATGGACAAACCCCATAATATTGCCATATCATGTAAAGTAATGATAACCTTTCCTTTAGAAATGTGGAATGTGTGTATCTCTAGTCTCCATCTCTCGACCAAAGTGATGATAAGTGTTAGATCAATATGGATGTTATCCATTTATAACACTTGATATAATCTCATATTAACAAGAATATGGGCCATATAAGGATGATAAGACATACGCCGTGTATCCTTTCATAATCAATGTTTGAACATCCTATAATTTTTTTTTAAAAAAAATAGCAATAATAGTTAAGAATATTTTGCTACAAAGATCAAAATATAAACTATAAAATTGAAAAATAATTATCGAGATGTTAACTGAACGAATACAATGATCAACATCAGAAATACGTAAGAGAGGAGAACTCAATGACTGTGTACTCTCAGGTGAAGTACTCAACAATAGTCCAACACAAACATCTCCACCCCTCCTACTGCTATCAACACTACCCCCTCGTGTTCTGGCCATATTTAATAATTCTAAAATTATTCTCATTAGATAAATATTTTAATAAAATATATTAAGTTAATTATCACATCATTCAAAATAATTATATAAATCAATTTTATTTATCTCTAATTAGTACAATTTGCATCAATTTTATGTTAATTATTCTTAATTTCTATCATTTTATATTTATATCACTACATTTTAATAAAAATAAAAATTTTACATAATTTTCATCTATTCTTAATTATTATCCATAATTTCCATTATTTTACACTTATTATCCCTAATTTTCATCATTTATATCTTTACCAAGATATTTCGACAAAAAAAATTTTTATCAATTCTAAATTAATTATTCTTATTTTGCATTCATACCCCTATATTTCAATAAAATTAACATTCTTGCATAATTATCCTAATTTACATCAATTCTAACTTTATTATCCCAAATTTATATTTGTACCCTTATATTTGGATAAATTGGTAATTTTATATTTCAACCCTTAATTTTATCATCTCTCTCAATTTTCAAAAGTTCTGATAGAACTTGCATGTACCTCTTCTTGCAGGTTCAAGAACGTCGATGAAGGTGTGTTGCGCCGGTTGTCTCGTCCAAACGAGAGGGAGAAGAGAGCGTATTGGAGAGAGAATGACCGGATTTGAGAGAGGGAGGGGAGGAGAGATCGTCGATGGACTTAGTTTTCAGTTTAGAGGGGTGGAAGGGAGAGAGAGGGGGTTTAAAAGTGTTCAGATAGGAAAAGGAAGAAAGAAAGAAGAAAGGAGATGCTGGGTAAAAGGACTTAGGCCGAAGACCAGGCATACGGCCTAAGATTGAGGCCATAGATCTAGTATACGGCCTAAATTTGGTCACGGACCAAAGGTGCGGTTCTTCATTTTTTATAATTTTTGATATAAATTTTTTGAATAACCCCTATATTAGTTCACAGTTGGGTCAATTGACTTGGGTTTGACAATTTGGTAGGTAGTTCTTTAATTGAAGTAATGAGAAATTTCTTTTTTCTAATTTGTGTTTTACCGTTGGCAAGCATTTTCCGAAAAAAAAAGAAAGAGGAAAAGATCTTGTATCATTGATACTTATTGGATGTAGAGTCATTGATGTTATGCTTATTAAAAAAATATTCATTTTTTAACCATGATTTAGTCCTAGGTTAACCTAATAATTCAACTTCCTAGACCCTGTACGGATCCGTCCACTCGTCAATGTGCGAGTGGAAAAAACAAAATTTGTTAAAGCAAATTTGTTTTTTTTCCCCAATCACACATTGATAAATGAAAAGAGCACAACGGGACCTTAAAAACACCAAATTAATCTGGCCACACACTTGTAATGGGAATGTAATTCCTACTCTTTTCCTGGAACAGGAAATTAGGCAAAATGCAGTGAAGCATTTCCAGCATCTGTCTTGCGTGAACATTTAAAACTAGTTAAGAAAAATGTTTCTCTTTTGACATTATCGGGGGCCCACAAGTCATGACAAGGGAGTATATTATATATCAAAGCTTGATTATTTCCATCTCAAGCGCCAGGATCCTACCCAACCTAAAATATCCAGCTGGGAAACTGGGCCCACATTTCGCCTAAAAACTTGTAAATTAGGCTGTATCAGGACGTGGGCCCGTTGCATCGGCCACACAAAGGCTAGAAGCCTAGAACCAGAAACCACTCGGCTGGTACGGACATGCATTGAGAGATCTCTCTTTGCCTCTTTCTTTGGGCAATTGCGAATTGCGATACACGGAGAACTTTATTTGACAATAGGACCCCACTAACCAGTTTCTATTTCGGAGACGAGCCATCCCTGCGGGGTCCATGTGTCAATCATACTTCTCCACATGGAAATAAGTTAGAAAGTTTTTCTAAGCGCCTCAGAGAATCCGGCATGAATTGAATTGAAAGCCTCTGGGCCCTCAAGTCCTCTACAGTCCCAAGATGGAAAGAGAGGAAGTGCTACAACTGATGACGTGGCAAATTGGCGAATTTATTGCACAGAATCCAGCTCATGTGTAGACCCATGTTATATCAGTGTGGTAACGACGACATCAACAGTTACATCAGTGTATAAACTGTATATTCTCCGAGTATATTCTCCATTAGCGACGGACAGCATACATCCTTTTTCTGTACCGTGCTGGCCACTGGAAATCTGGAATCAACAAAAGCGGTTTGCTATTTTTCTTTACAATTTTTCAGAGCTCGAAAGCAAAAGCTCAGCATCAATTCCTGGTTTCCACACGTGAAAGATATAAATTATCAAATTAAGAGACATATACCTATCAAATTTTATGGCAAGTACGAGAAATTTCTCAATCAGCTACACATGAATATATATCTTGTTGGTTTCAAAGGACTCCTGCGGTGGTTAAGTACTGGAGAGGGAAGTTGGTAAAAAGAGGATATTGAGATTGAATAATGCAACGAACGCCTGGAGCATCGATTATGCAAAAAGACTATTCACAAATTGGAACTCTGAAAAACCAGACCCCTCCAATTAACAGGAGAGAGTATAAGGCCTTATATACTCCGGGTGCATGGAAGGCTTTATCACAAAGGACGCGGACAGGTGGCGTCAATCTTCCGGCCAGCTCATTACACTAAACATACGCTTCGGTCCGCTCACTCGCCGTGAGGTTACCGCTGATAGGAGCAAGCAAAGCAGTAAAAAACAAAGTACTGAAAGAATGGCGGCTTTCTGATATCCAAATATTCAAAGGACCCAATTGCATTAGTTTAATGATCGATATATTTATTAGACACTGTGCCACAAACTATAAACAAAATATATCTTCATTAGATAAGCGCAATAAAAATATCTGTTTATTATCTTATTTAGGTTTTTAAGACTTGAAAATCCTCGAATCTTGACTTGAACCAGCAAAGAAAAGAGCCAGTGTACATTTCCTTTTTTTTCCGGCCGTAGATCTTGCCCGAAAAGATCAAGCAAAGGTAAAAGGGGAACAAAAAGTTCCTGCACTGGAACTGGAAGCATGAAAGATCGAAAAAGAATTTTGTTTTTGTGCTTTGGTATATCGTGAGTTCACAACCGATGTATTCCACAGTGACTAAATAATTGAAAAAGTACATTTATTAATTTTAAAATAGTGCCTTACCAAAAAAAACAGCTTTTGTATATACGTAACACAGTTTATTTCCATCTAGATCCAATGTTTACATATTCCCCTCCACCCCTAAAAACTAACATAAAAGTAAAAAAAAAAAAATTACCGCTGCTTTGCAGCACCAATTTTCTCCCATTTTTCTTGTAGAGTTCCCCCATAATAAAAATACAGACCGACAAATTAAAACAAAAAGAAAAGGAAACAGAAAATGAAAAAAAAAATAATAATAGCATCTAAACAAAACTTTACCACATTGAAAGACGGAAAAGAAAACAGCACCTATCTTATGCCAGCAAAGACAGAAAAATTCCTATACACAAAATCATCCATCCACAGCTGCATTTTTTACTGCCAGCAATTGACACAATTCCACCTCTCATCCCCGGTGGAGATGAAAATCTGGCCGCCGGCATCTCAGCGACCTGCGGAGGCAATCCAACAGCCCCAGGCCCAGCACCAACCGCTGGAGCCACTGCAGCTACCACCCCTTGTCCCTGTTCTTTCCCAAAGATCTCCCGAGGAAGCAACACCTTTGATACTGCAAAGACAGACACTGGATTTTGATCGAACACCGTCCGGGTGATGCATGCTTGCACCACACCAGTGTCAATTGCTACCGACCCATTAACCCGGGTAATATTTAATGTGAATCTACCTGCTTCTGTATCTTCAGTAGCCAAAGTTGGCTGGACTGGGTTCACAATCGATTCAAGTGAACCAAGTGGGTAATAGGAGTGGAGTACATGGAACCGTAGCACCGCAGCTTTGTGTTCGGCCGGCAAGGATTGAAGGCGTTCAGTAGCAGGTAGGCCAGCAAACGCCTCGTCAGTCGGAACAAACGCAGTTATTCCAGCCCCATGCTCATCCCCTTCCAACTCAGCGGCCACACCAGAGGCCTCAAGCATGGAAGCTGCCACATTGAACCCACGGGCTTCGATGAGAATTCTAGTAATGTTCATGGCCAACACAGGTGGGTGCATGTAGCCAGAAGCCGTCAAGTCAAAGCCATACGGTAAAAGCAAGGAATCCACAGTGAAAATGCTGATGTTGTACGGCACAGAAGTGAGGAGAGAAAGGATAGTGGTATTAGAAGGAGAAAACGGAGCTGGAGATTTCAGCATAGGCTTTCCATCAATGGAGGTGAGGTTGAGAGAACCAAAATTGGCAGTGGCACGGCCAGTTGTCTGGTACAGAGTGGTGATTATCTTACCAGCAGCCGGTACAGTGCGAAGGTCGGTCGGAGAGAGGTACTGTAAGAGAATGTGGTACCGCAACACATCGGCTATGTCAACTGAGGCAGAGCGAGCGGCAATCTCGGACTGGTACAGATACCGGTCAGGTACGGCGAGGAGGGTGACTGAGGAGCGTCCGGCGAGCTCGCCGGCGACGAAGGTGGAGGTTAGGAGGCGGTTAAAACCGGAGAGATCGGGGAAGGTGGAGAGGAGAGTGGTGATATTGATCGAGGATGCCGCGAAGGGGGGGAGGAGGGAAATAATGAAAAGGACAGGGGTGAAATGGAAAAATTGGAGGAAATATTGTTGCATTTCTGCGGATTCTTCTGGTACTCTCTCACTTGAAGTGTAAGTGTGAGAGTGCGGTGGAAGAAAGGAGGTGGGGAAGAACAGTTTTTTTATATATAATAATTATTATAATTATATTATTAATAATAATAGTGATAATAGTTAAATTTGAAATCTAGTATGTTACTAGTAGTGATGCGGATTAAACGTGTCATTATTAATGGCGTCTTTAAATAAACGTGTTACTAATAGTAGCATCTTTGTAAATGCGTCACTGCTAGTGGCGTTTTTAATTGTTGATAGGCAATAGTAATGTTGATCCAACGGTAATGAATCGTGATCATGATGAGTAAGAGCAAACGCGTCATTGTCGGTGGCGCATTTACATTGTTTTATATAAAAATGTCACTGACAGTGGCGCGTTTGCTTCGTGTCACTGTCAATGACGTAGATTTCAAATTTTACTTTTATCATTCTTATTATTAATAATATAATTATTATAATTATTATATACAAAAAAACTGGGAAGAAGGGTGGTCTGCAACTGTGGGGGAGCTTATGTTTTTTTGTGGAATTATTATTATTATTATTATTATTATTATTATTATTTCGAAAACCAGAAATTTATTATGGTTTGGTGAAATTGAGGTAAGGACAATTGTACTCTGCTGAATGGTAATTTGAATATTACGAACAGACCTTAAGGCAAAATTTAAACGAAGTGCAAAATCATTATTTCTCCCACTCTGTGATGTGCCCTTCCTCAGCCAGAATTTTTTTTATGGGAGATCCTCTGTGGTTGTTAAATATTAAGGAAATAATTAAGCTAATTGCAGGGCAGATGCTAGATAATGGATAAATAGACCCAACTTTTCACACTCTTTAAATAGGATGAATGGAAATAATTATAATATGTGCGCCTCGTGAGAAGAACCTCTACGTGGACTATCCGAATTGATAAAAATATATAATCCCTGCACCTAAAAAGAAATAATTTCATAATTTGTCAATGCAGCTAAAAGTAAAACATGTGGGCTGCTTTGACAAAATATAGATGTGCCAGTACAAAGTTGTAATTTCATCAAGAAGAAGATGCTAACTTTTACATTTAATTCAGGTTCGCTACTGTTATATTTTAATTCAGGTTATGGCATGTTATTTGACGACGAATTTATGAAATTTACCAGTCTAGTTGAACAAAACCAACGATCTATGTAGACAAAAAATGACTTCAGAGAAATGTTCGAATAAAATTATAGCTTCGGTATACATATCATTTTCATTTTTCAATATGATGCGCTCAGTCAGCAGCAATGCTTATAAAAATTATATATACAAAGCAAGATAAAGTTAGACACATCTACGGTATTATAAAAGCGACTCGCAAAAGTTAGAAACATATCTACAGTATTATAAAAGCGACTAAGATTTTTTTGATAAAAAAGAGATAAAGAATTAAGCCTCTATTTTCTTTATATTAAATCAATAAAAAGTTATAATTCAGAGAGGGAAAAAATCAAGAGAAAACTAAAAAGGAAAATACGAAATGTCTCAAGAGATTTAAAACAATTAAAACATCAAAATAAAAATTAACCTAAACTATAAAATGATACTAAACTCTTTACATCTTCAGTGAAGCAATTTTCACTCAGTAAATACTTGGTTGGACTTTATTTTTGGAGACGTCTTTGAATGTGCTGTTATATATAGCGCTTTCTCCAAATGATAAAAAATATAATTGATAAGATTTCTGTCCTTTGTCTCAATGTTTCAAGTGAGAATAAATCTATGAACATCTAGGCTTGGTGTCCCACATTTATTGAAAGGGAAAATTAGTCCCATGCCACTTCAAAAATTTTAAATTTAGCAAAATGCCACTTTAAACTTTAACTATTTCTAATGCCACCCTAAAATAAGTTTATTTAGTTCTTTACCACACTTATATATTTTTTGTTCATTTTTAATTAAGTTCAGTAAAATATCACTGTATTTTTTTAATTTCAAAAATACCCTCATTTATGTCTGATATATCTTTTTCTACTAATTTTGTCTGTTAAAATCGTTGATATCTCTGCAAAATGCGTAATGCGAAAATAAATTTCAGACTATGAGCATCATGATTCAGAACTTTAAAAGCGAAAATTCTATTCGTAAGCATATATAAATGCATTTTTGTAATTTTCTTTATGGGTCATTTGGATAAAATATTTTAGTATGATTTATTTGTAAACTATTTTCTCTATTGTAGAATAAAATAAAAAATTGTTTGGTTTGACATTTGCTAAAACAATTACGTATTTTGCAGAGATATCAACGATTTTAACAGACGAAATTAGTAGGAAAAGATATATCGAGATGAAAATGAGGGTATTTTTGGAATTAAAAAAATACATCCCAAAAATGCAGTGATATTTTACTGAACTTAATTAAAAATGAACAAAAAATATATAAGTGTGGCAAAAGACTAAATAAACTTATTTTAGGGTGGCATTAGAGGGAGTTAAAGTTTTGAAGTGATATTTTGCTAAATTTAAAGTTTTGAGGCGGTATGAGACTAATTTTCCCTTATTGAAAAGATGATTCATTGACTCGGCATTTTGACGACACAAAAAATAGATGTTCATCATACTTCATCATCTCTTGATCAAATTATCGGTTGTGACAATTTCGTTTTGGAGAGTCAACCCAATAAATATGTGAATCCTTGGTGGAATCTTTAATGTCAAATAAATATGTAGAATTTAAGTTGTTTGGAGGATTGTTAGACCTTAGTCGAGGAGAATTTAAATATGTAGAATTTAAGTTGTTTGGAGGATTATTAGACCTTAGTCGAGGAGAATAAGGGAGAGATGAGGGAACAAGCCTCGAGTATTATTGAGGTGGATTGGGTTTGGGGTTAGCAGTAGAATATAATCTTGTGGGATTTGGTGTGACGAGAGAGGGAAAGATAAGTCTAAAGAAGACTCTCATGAGAGATAATTAGAGAGACCAGATCAGTGAAAGAAAAGGACTCAGATCGAGCATTGACAGTAACATCTATTGGATTGAACTCGATGTTAAAACTTTATTGTATGACCATGATCCTCTAGTGAACTCAAACATAAATTATATTACATTGATCCATGTTGTCGGTCTTCCAGAGATACACAACCCCGTTGATCACCAGACTCCTTTAGCCTTCCAGCGATCTTCCTCTAATCCAATGGAGCGATTGAGAGGACCGGCGCCGACCATTTCTTCTCTTCTGGAACTGTGTTAAGAGAGAGAGAGAGAGATGGATCTGTTGGGAAACGAAAGGGTGGCAGAAAGTGGGGAAAAATCAGAAACATTTCAAAACCAATAGTATCCCTGTATATATATAGACGTTCATATAACTGAGTGCAGTTATGTCTTAACGGGTCCATATTAGATACAAATTCTCTCTTAACGGGTTCACTGCTTAATCAGAAAGCTGTCTATAGTTGTGTTCTCTAGGGACCAATAACATAATTATATTATTATCAGACTTTATATAATTCAGACCATCATTAAATCATAAAGTCATTAATACGCATTCTACACATTAAAGGGTCCACTTCTCATGACATATAATAAACCCGATACAGAATTTGATCACTTCATTACGAGTATAATTTGATAGTCTATTACATAATATATATTTATTACATATAAGCTCATACATGTTGTAATTAATAATAATTAATTCCAACAATCTCCCACTGGGCATATATATATATATATATATATATATATATATATATATACTGAATTGAGTACTCTTAACTGTGCTGTCATAACCTTTTATGTCATCATCCAATTTCGTCCATCAATCATATTTATAAGGATTTATACAGTATTCATCTCATAAAGCGAAACTAAACTAACACAAATCACGATATAAATATAACTGAATGACATGAATCATGAAGGGATGTGTAGTTTGAAAATTACATGCAATGTGATCCACATGCCTATTTTTAATTTGGTCACCTTAATTAATCTGAATTTGAGGTCGATTATAAGCTCAGAGTGTATATAAAAACTGAATAACTGAATAACTAAATAATTGCATGATACATACGAAATCACAGAATATCATATAAGAACTACTGCATGATATCTGGAAAAATATATCATATAAAATATAAAAATGAAATATAAGTACAAACTCTCACTCAACCTAATAATCCTCTGTAACATATATATCCATATGAGCGACATGCTCATGAAACTATTTGGGTATCAATCCCTTAGTCAGTGGATCTACTAGCATGGAAGTTGTACCAATATGCTCAATACTTATAAGTCCACTCTGAACTCTCTCTTTCACAGCAAGGAACTTAATGTCGATATGTTTGGATTTCGACGAGCTCCTGTTGTTGTTAGAATACAGCACTGCTGAACTATTGTCATAATATAACTTAAGTGGTAACTTAATAGTATCCATAATGCGCAGCCTAGTAACAAAGTTTCTTAGCCATATTCCATGGTTCAATGCCTCGAAATACGCAATGAATTCGGCTGTCATGGTGGAGGAGGCAATCATGGATTGCTTTGCACTCCTCCAAGAAATAGCTCATTCAGCCAACATAAAAATATAATCCGGATGTTGACTTTAAACTATCCACACAACCCGCAAAGTCGGAATCAGTATACCCAATGACCTCAAGTTTGTCTGATCGCCGATATTTTAACATGTGATTCTTCGTTCTTTTCAAGTACCTTAGTACCATTTTGGCTACTTTCCAGTGATTCATACTAGGATTACTGAGATAGCGACCAAACATTCCTGTGATATACGCAATATCCGGACACGTACACACTTGTGCATACATAAGACTTCCTATCAAGGAAGCATATGGAATCTGATGCATTTCTGATTTCTCGAGTTCTGTTTTTGGGCACTGATCAAGACTAAACTTGTCTCCTTTAGCAACAGGGGTATTTCCTAGTTTACAATTTTCCAAACCATATCGCTTGAGAACTTTATCGATATATGCTTGTTGTGAATGTCCTAAAATACCCTTATTTCGATCTCTGTGTATTTTAAGGTCTAACACATATGATGCTTCACCAAGATCTTTCATGTCAAAATGTTTGAAATGAAATTTCTTAGTTTCATGCATCATATTTTTATCGTTACTGGCAAGCAATATGTCATCGACATATAAAACCAGGAATACAAACTTACTCCCACTGAACTTGTGATATATACATTCATCCACCAAGTTAGGCTCAAATCCGAATGAGATAATTACTTGATGAAATTTGAAATACCACTGACGAGACGCTTGTTTGAGTCCATATATAGACTTTTTTAATTTGCAAATCATCTGTTTTAAGTCATCAGACTCGTAATTCGGTGGTTGCGACATATAAATACATTCATCAATGTCTCCATTGAGAAATACGGTCATAACGTCCATCTGATATAACTCAAGGTCAAAGTGTGCCACTAAAGTCATGATAATTCTAAAAGAATCTTTCGTTGACACATGTGAGAAAGTTTACGTAAAGTCAATATCTTCTTTCTGTGTAAATCCCTTAGCAACTACTCGTGCTTTATATCTTTCACATTACCTTCTGAATCTTTTTTGGTCTTAAATATCCATTTGCAACCAATAGATTTTATACCTTCAGGTAAAGGGACGATATCCCAGACTTTGTTGTCATACATTGACTTTATTTCTTCATTCATGACTTTGGTCCATTTGTGAGAATTCACACTTTCTAAAACCTGACGGAGAGTGACAGGATCATCCTCCATCATGCCAATGTTGAATTCATTTTCTTGAAGGAACACAATATAATCATTAGATATTACGCTTCTTCTTTCTCTGATGGACCGTCTTAAAGACACTGCTTCTTGAGGTTCTTGAGGTGGTATAGGTTCCTCATCAACATTAACATTGTCTTATTTCGGATTCTCTTCTATTTCTGGAGGTTCATTGGCTATAGGTTCATTCACCACAAATGTGGGTTCAGGAACCAATGAGTCTCCAGATATCCTTATTATAATTGGTACCGATGTGGGTGCCTCTCGTATAGGAAAATCCTGTGATTCTTCAAAGACAATTTGATTTGTATTTCCCCTCTGAACCATAACATCCTCAAAGAACTTAACTGTATTTGTCTCAAAAATTGTTCTATTAGTGGGATCATAAAATTTGTACCAACGGGACCTTTCTGCATATCCGATAAAATAATAGATAACAATCATTTCATCCAACTTCTTCTCTTGTGGCCTATAAAGCCGAGTTTCAACAGGACAACCCCAAATTCTAAAATGTTGGAGACTAGATTTTCATCCAGTCCACAACTCATATGGAGTTTTGTTTGCTGCCTTAGTCGGTACCCGATTCAAAATGTATGATGTTGTCTTAAGTGCTTCTCCCCAGAGGTTCAATGGAAGCGAGGTATGAGAAATCATACTTCGCACCATCTCCATTAATGTTCGATTGCGCCTTTCAGTCACACCGTTCATTGTTGGTGAACCCGGCATTGTATACTATGGCACAATTCCATTATCCTCCAAGAATTTAGCAAAAGGCCATGGATGTTGCTCTCCCGAGCCGTCCGAGCGACCGTAATATTCACCACCACGATCTGATCTGACGCCTTTAATACTTTTGTTGAGTTGTAACTCGACTTCAGACTTGAAGGATTTAAATGTGTCCAAAGCTTGAGAATTTTCTTTAATTAAATATATATAGCAATATCTAGAATAATCGTCAATGAAATTGATAATGACCATTCCTAGTTGTTGTAGGGAATGATCCGCATATATCCGTATGTATCAGCTCAAGAACATCCGTCATACGATTGGTTGTATATTTATGCATGCTTATTTATTTACCCTTAGCACATTCAATGCACGGACCAAGGTCCGACATGTTCAAGGGCCGCAGGATTTCATTTTGAACAAGAGTGTAATTCTCTGTTGAGAAATATGACATAAACGCTTGTGCCAAAGTGCAGCTGAATCCTGATGTGTTAATTTTTGTCTAATATTTCGAGTTTCATTATTCAAGGTCTCATTATAGGAAGCAATAATATCTAAAGCATAAAGATTATCCATAATGGATAGAAAACCAGAAGCAACCATATTGGAATGTCGATACAAACCAAACTTTTCATTTCCAAATGAACAAAAAAAACCTAATTTGTCCAACGCGGAAATAGAAATTAAATTTCGTCTAAAAAACGGCACAACAAAAGTATCATACAAATTCAAATATAAACCAGTTTTCATAAGTAATTTAAAATGTCACATGGCTTCAACTTTTGTCTTATTGTCATCGCCTACATAGATGTATCTTTCACCATCTCTTGGCTTACGGTAATTTCGACAACCTTGCATAGACACAAATATGTGAGTGGTTGCACCCGAATCTATCCACCATGTGTCTATTGAAACTGAAATTGAAATAACTTCTTCACAAACAAGAGAAAAATGACCTTTCTTTGCACGCCATGCGTGATAATTAGTATAATTTTTCTTTATGTGCCATTCAGATCCACAAAAGAAACACCCTTTCTTTTTCTTATCCGGCTCTGTCCTGATAATCGGTTTTTGTCCTTAGTGGGTTTCTTCTGCGAATTTGTAGTCGCAACATCTAAATTGATTTTACGTTTTTGTTTCCCTTTTCCTTTAGATGTGGAAGCAATGTTTGCACTCTCGCTCTTGTCCGTCTTCAAACGCTCTTCGTCCTGAACACAGTGCGAGATGAGCTCATTGACTATCCATGATTCCTTCTGACAGTTGTAGCTCACCTTGAACTGCCCAAAAGAAGTGAGAAGAGAGTTAAGAGACAAATAGACTAACATATCTTCCGATATGTCCAGTTTATGAGCCTTCAATTTTGAAGCGGTATTCATCATTTCAAAAATATGCTCCCTGACATTACTTCTGTCATTTTACTTCATTGTGCATATTTTGTTTAACAGAATACCTATTTCAGCCTTCTCATTCCTAACAAATCTCTGCTCAAGTTTTTCTTAAGATAGTCCAAGGCTAGAGTGGAATCAGAAATAGGTCCCCTAAAACTTTCAGGAATGGTCATTTGCATTACTTAAGACACAAACGATTTGACCTCATCACCGTGCATGCGCATTCTGAATATTATTAGGACTATCTGCAGCAGGTACATGTGATTTAGCATGCTATAACGCTATGTCTAGGTCAAGACACTCAAGAATAATCTCTAAGGTATCTTTCCATTTCTTGTAATTAGAACCTGTCAGCATCGGAATGCTATTGATGCCGACAGTAAGATCAGTAATCTTTGCTGAAAAATACATGCAATATAACGAATCAAATGTCTGAATTATAATATTAAATCAAAACAAGGCATATTCCATCAACTAAGTATCCTCAAATAATAAGTGTTATTTGGAATCAATTATTATTCTAAGATAATTAGGCGTAATAATGATACATAACGGTCCATTTAATGTCAATTAGTCAACATTCTTTTGGGTCAATCAACTAATCACACCTAAAACTTATTGATCATTACGTATATATTACTACAATCTGTTTACATATAATAAGTGATTGTTGTCTTTCCTTTGGGACAGTCCAAAAATCAAATATTATATGTATATCCTCCGTATACAAGTCTTGAAAAATAATTAACGCCAATATGAGAGCTTACTTTGGTAAGATAATATTTTTATTAATTATTTCAAAAAATGTATTTTATCTAAAGCCTTCATAATGATTTAACATCATCCGAATAAATTTCTCAAATATGTTGGCTTATCCTAAATATCAATTCATGGGTTCATGCAATCAATACCGAATAAAATAATAACCAACATAATCAATTCATAAGCGAGATAGTATGACCCAAGACATGATGATCTCCTTCGTAAGAATCCTCTTCATAAAGTCATCATCATGTTCTTAATGTAAATCTCTCATTCTTATCAAATTACTATCCTAATAATAAATAAAAATTATACAAATCCTAAGGATGATACATATATTATGTGACATGCAAGCCACCAAAATAAAAATAATTAATTGGCACCTTAGACCGCTTACACACATCAATCATTCATGTATTACAAATTTCACACAAGGCAACAGAGTCATACTATCTCATAATCCTTCTGCAAAAAAGAGTTAGGCATGAAAATACAGAACAACTTCCTAATGCGACGGTCCCAGCCTTATAGCGATCTTGCATCAATGGGTTTCGCTCACTTTTTAGGTTTAAATCTCACTCATGCATTTGATTTTCTAAATTTGTTTAGTTTGACTGCATCCAACCATACCGGAGCCGCACCCAACCTTATAGATGCCCGCACCCAGTCGTACCCAGCTGTACCGGAGACCATATCGTCCGGTCAAACCAATTAAAATAATTTGATACGCCACCTGACATATTCTCATACCGTACCCAACGCGTACCTATACCCAATACACACTCGGTACTTGTTCAGCTTTCAGCTGGATATATGAAGTACCCAGTAACAAAGTTGCTCGACAATTTTCGTCAAATTTTATGACGTTTGTAAAAGAATAAAAAAAAGTTTTGTTTTCAAATAAGATAATCCAAAAAATGTATACGAATAAATATTATATACTAACTGACAAGTTCAAAACATTTTTAAGACCGTAGTTGTGAAATCGACATTAAATAATAAACAAATCAATTTGAATGAAATTCAATTTACCTATAATTAAATTCCGGCGTGTTGTTTGTTTGAGAAAAATCTAGAAACATAAGGCACTGCAGATAAAAAAAGTTGTTCTAATTCTAAGAAAATAATAATAATAATTAGAATATATTACAACTTTTTTTTTGAAGAAACGCAATAGCTTGAAAATAATTAGTCGGTGTTTTATTAAAGAAGCATCAAACCTTTATATTACATGCTAGCATCGAACATTTTCATAGACACATCTTTTTCGTATCTTTCAGTTAACATGAATTCCAAAAAAAAAAAATTCAAGTTCTCCGAATGATTCAAACAACATAAACAACAATATAAAAAAGAAATATATTTCATTGTCTAAAATTCTGAACAATGGATGAAAATGAACCCAAAAAAATGCATGCGATGTAAACGCCATGTGTGGCTCTGTGTTCAACAATCTATATTTACCGGCAGCACTTTTGCTTTAATTTAATAACTACAAATAGAAAATAGCAATTATAAATCTGAATTTGGTTAGGGACGATAACTCCTGCAAATAGAGAACTAATTGATCCAATCGCTAAAACCTAAAACAATGCACGTGAGAGATTATAAACTCGACATTTAAATTAATATATTTTGTAAATATTGAAAATGATATGCTGCATATTCATTTTTTGAGATATTCAATACTCATTTAAAGCCTCTAATTAGACTTTCGAATTTATAGAGGGAATTTTGTTTTCTACAAGATTAAAAATTATTTTTCGCTCCCACATCTGTTTTTTAAAATGAGTACATTTTCTGTTGTGGACATTTTTGAAATCAAATTCGAGGGAAAGACATCAGCCATAATTGAGTTCCAGTCTGTACTTTTCTTCATTTGTATTTCCTAAAAGCCCGTAGTCATGATTCATGAAAAGTTATTATAGAAAATGCCAGTGGGGATCAAAACTGTGGAATTGATATGACCAAATGGGAGAAACACCGTCTACCTGAGGTATATATAGGGGTGATAATCAGGTCAGTCGGATTAGGGTCAAGTTCGAGTTCAGATATATCGGATTAGTTTGATTTTTGAAAAAAAAAAATAGATCGAATCAATTTATATAATATTTTTTTAATTAATTTTGATTAAATTATAGATCATCTTAAATGAGATCGATTCATATCAATTCAGTTTAATTTTTATAAAAAATCCAATCAAATTAGAAAAAATTTCATATCGAATCAGATTCTATACTCGTCTATCCATGTTCAGACATATTAGATTAGTTTGATTTTTAGAAAAAAATAGATCGAATCAATTTATATAATTTTTTTAAATTAATTTTGATTAAATTATAGATCATCTTAAATGAGGTCGATTCAGATCAATTCAGTTTGATTTTTATAAAAAATCAAATCAAATTAGAAAAATTTTCATATCGAATCAGATTCTATACTCGTCTATCCATATTCTATAGCGAAAGTGGTGTAGGAACCAACTGGATGATCAGGACTCATGTAAGGGGTCGGATGATAAACAGATTATAAGATTCATGAAAGTATAAGCTTCGTTATACACAACAACAAAGCCCGTCTAGCTCAGTTGGTAGAGCGCAAGGCTCTTAACCTTGTGGTCGTGGGTTCGAGCCCCACGGTGGGCGATGATTGTTTTTATTTTTATTTTTTATAATTAAAAAAAGCACCTCTCGTGGGTCTTGCCGCTTTTCAAATTGTTAAAAAAAAAAAAAAATCACAGTTATGCTGAGGTGAGTCGCCGCAAAAATATATATGGCAGTAACATTAGGATAGTAGTTCGTTTTAATTTTCTAAATATAAACATAAATATGAATAATTTCTGATATGAGTACAAATAATTTTGAATATAAATATGGATAATATGTATAAATTATTAAAAGTAAACATAAAATTTTCTTATAATTTATATAAATTATTGAAATATACAATAAAATAAGTTTTTCAATATTTTGTACATTGTTTATTAAATAATAAATTAATTTTATTTAAAAATTAAGGGTCTTTGTAATTGATTTGAATATAAATTACATTTAATTAAAATATATTATTTATTTATAATAAAATTTAGTGTCAAATGTAAATATTTTTAAAATTAAGTGAGTTCGTACAATGGATGGTTTGCTGCCAATGATTTAAAAAGAGCTATTGAAATTGTTAAATGCAAATCAGATATAGATCTACTAATAAGTTTACCATTACAGATGCTATAGAAGTTAGTACAGACATGAAGAATAAATTAATAAAAATACTAACTATAAATAAACCGAGTTCAGATAGTTTGCAGACGCACACACGAAAACTTGCAAGTTTATCATCACACTTGTTTGAATAAACCCCCATCAAGAGATGTATTCCCGTGATGAGTGCATTAGAAATAAGTTTACCATTACAGATGCAATAGATATTAATAGCAACTATGAATAATGAAACTAAGAGAATTTGCAGACACTAAAATTTGCAAATTTATCATCACACACAGGTTTAAATAAATTGGAACAAGTGACAAGGCGCAACTTGTAATAAAAAGGAAACAAAGCGGTCTCATTTTCTCACGAAAATATTCCTTGAGCAGCCAGCTGGAACAGATCTTTAACTGGTATATGGGCCAGAGCCCAGAAATGAGTTTAAAACCATATTCAATATTCTTATCAATTAATTGTTTAGATTTCAATGTGCTTCAATTACTAAATCCAACATATGCACTTGAAGAACCCAATTGCCATCCAATCCTCTTCAAGTCTGCATGCTGAACATATGAAGTTGTTTTCAAAACGCAAGGACTCGGGTGCAGTTCTAGCACCAACGTAGGTGCCAGTCCGTGTCCGTGCATTCCTTTAATTCGTTAAAAACAAAATTTGTATAGTAAAAAGTAATGTTTTTTTACTCAATTATTTTATTTTTTAATTCGGACATCCTCTACCGGTCATTTTTAGTTTCGCCTCTACTCGGGTGGTTTCAATTTTCAAACATAATGTTTAATATCAAGCTTCAAGATGATAATTTCACCCTCTTTATATATTGACATTCTTGTACCTTTATCTGCATAAGCTCTTCCCTGTAATCATTAAGAAATATATATATATATATATATATATATATATATGAGTAAAGATACCGTTCAATCCGTGAGCTTAAAAGTTCACGAAGGGCTCTTAGTCTTGCCAGTTTAACTCAAAAAGTACATCAAATCATCTCTAAATTTTAATTTATCATCCTCATTAAATTCTTTATATGAAAATCTTATGAGATACAAAAAATTGGAGTGTTTTGAGCTTCTTAAGTCACCGATTTTAATTTTTTAAAATGATGTTCAAGTATTGAATATATTTTTATTATTTTTAGAGCTGATTTTAAAAAAAATAAAAATCATGACATAAAAAGCTCAAAACACTCCAAATTTTTGCATATCATAAGATTTTCATATAAAAAATTTAATGAGCATGATAAATTAAAATTTGGAGATAATTTGATGTACTTTTTGAGTTAAGCTCACGGAAGGCCTCTGTGAGCTTAAGCTCACGGTATCTTTACTCATATATATATAATCTACCATAACTTTCAATAAGAAATATAAATTTGTAGAAAATATGAAATATGAAGTATAAAATATGTAAGTGCAGAAATTTAGAGAAGACAAGATATGTTAACGGAGTTCGGTTATAAAAAGCTACGTCTTCGGGTCTCGTCCCACTAACGGAACGCCGCTTTATTACTCAAAAATATTTTATAATTAAAAACTTTAGCTTCTTCATAAAAATAATTGCAAGAAAATTAAAAATAACTTAACAAAATAAAATACAATAATGAGAACTCAAGGCTCGAGAAAAGACAGCTAGTAGTTGTAAAGAAATTGAGCTAAAGATCAAAGATAAGAGCTAAACAATGCACAAAAAATTATAAGAAATCTACTAGATTTGGCTAGTTCAACATTTTAATTTTTTATATTTGTAAGGAAAGAATGTAAGGTTCTTTGATAGCTTTGGATTGAGCACTCATATTGTTTAGAATTGTGAAAGTTTGATTAGCTTTGGATTGAGCACTCATATTGTTTAAATAAAGCTCTTAACAGAAAAATAGTTAATATTCCTGCGCGAAAAGCCGTTATAATGGTTCCCCATTATAATATTTTTTTATTTTGAATCTCGAGTTCCCAAGAATATCACTTGTCAAAAAAATTTATAACATTATAATGATTTAAAAAATGAATAGGGTGAACCATTATAATGATTGCAAAAAATATTGAATAGTTTATAAAATTTTAATAATGGTTTGACTAGTTTGACCAACTTCTGATAAGGTCTACTGAATTTCGGAATCGTTATAATGATTCAGTGGAGCGTTTAACGATTCTAAAGCATTAAAGTTTTATGAATCGTTATATAATGGCATAGTCTGTTAAGTTTGTGATGTCTCTACCTTCAAAAAATTTTAAAAAATTTGAGTGTAGAATTATGAAATATTATAACGGTTGAGAAACCATTATAATGATTTTTTACAACAGAAATTATTTTTCTTGTAATATTTATAAAGAAAGATAAGATATTGAATTATATTTGTTTTCATAATTGTGATTCTATATCTTCAATGAAACTTCTACAATAGTTTTGAGCATCTGCATCTTGATTCCTTAAAGTATCAATAAAATTTTACAAAAATATCTTAAAAGAACTTGTTAAATTCAATTATATTTTATAAAATAATAAAACAAAAAAATTGTTAAGTACAACACTTCTTGTTCTGGACTATTATATGTGTGAAACAAATACAAATTTTATGTGTGAAAAAAATGGAATTGATAGATGAAGATGATGGTTTCAAACACGCAAGCTTTATTTTACATAAAATAAAATAAAGATTGTGTTTTGAAAAGGGGAGGATGTCTTGACAATGGGTCCATTAAAATTGTTAAATTATAATTGTTATATATTATATAAATTTTTGACAGTTTTGATGGATTATCAAACTATCTCTAAATTACATAAAATTTGAAACAATATCAATCTATAAGTGAAAAAATATCTATATCTATATATATATATATATATATATAATGTCATTGCCAAAATTATTAAAATAATCCATTGTCAAGGGGATCCCTCTCCTTTGAAAAGAATACAATGCGTAAGTGAGGTAAAAAAATGGGTATGAAACAAGTCGTCTAATATTCATAACTTGGCAAAAAAAAAATAAGGGAAAATAAAATTATTTTTTGATAAAATTAACTTCTAATTTATTTACCAATTTTTAAATTTTACAGCACTTAAATTAGAAATTCAATGAGTGAATCTTTAGAAATATACTTTTTAGATCAAATTTAATCAATGAATGTAAAAAAAATGCGGTGTCCAATATAAATAGTCAGTAAGATCGTGAGTTTAAATTTCATAAAAAAATTAGGTGTTGGACCAATTCCTTTGAGAATTAAGGCACCAAACAAATCCTAAAAAAATTAGATGTCAGACCAACCTTCAATATAAATGTATAAATTATCCAACTTACGTGACAGTTAGTTTTTATCTAAAAATAAAGAATGTTGTTGTCAGTTGCGTTAAACATCTCCCGAAACTAGGAGTGTCAATGGATATTCAAATTTTGAAAATCCAATCCGAGTTTGTACGAATGGATTCATATATGAATCTAAAAAATTTATTGGATCTAAGTATAGATCTTAAAAGAGAATCCACTTTACTTTTTGAATTCGAATTTGGATTTTATATGATCCAAGTCGGTTATAAATTCAATAAAATAATTATCTTATAATATTTAATACTTATTTTTTTATAAAAAAATAATTATAATTAGTCTTAATGATAACTAAATCATATTATTTAAAAAATATATATCATATAAGTTTGTCTAGTTAATATTATATTATATTTTATGATACATATTGTACATATTTTATTCATATTAAATATTAAAATTATTATTATAAATATTTGAATATAAAATTAGATTATGATCCAAATCTGATCTAATATTCATTATATAAATGAATATAGATCCGCATTTGAATCCTCAATTTCAAATAGATTTGAATACTCATTTGAATTTTATAAATTTTTAATAAATCTATATTTGAATCATATAAGATACTATCCGAATCTGATACATTAACACCCTAACCTGAAACCTACTTCCGAGTTCAGATCTCTTGCTGTCGCGCAAGCTGCGGTACACAGAGAAAAGACAGGCGATTATTTGGCGACTTACAATCCTAATAGCATAATATTTAATATAAAGCTTAAATTTCATATCATAATTATGATATACATTTTTCAAATATCGAACCTAGAAAAAAAAGAGATTACATGTCTATAAAAGAAATGGCAAATGACTTGATATTTCCACAGTGAAATTAAAGAATGAGTCTTGATACATCACGTAGAGTACTAAGTTGTATGAAACTTGAACACTAAAACTGTTAACATATCTAGTAACATTTTTATATATTATTTTTTTTTATTTTTGGTTAACTTCGTTTTTTGTTAAATTGACAAAATAAGTGATTGTTGAACTATGTTACTCCGATATTTCTCCTAACTCATCGAATAAGTATCGGATACGTGTCCGAAACGGGTGTGCGTCCGATACGGTGCGGGTGTATATCCGATATGCCACGTGGCGTATTGGTTTATTTTATTCTCTTTGACCAGCAGATTTGGTCTCTGATACGCCCCGATACTTCCCGATACGTCCTGGATACGACTTGATATGTCTCTGATACGTCCGATACGCTCCAATACACTCCGATACGTCTCTGATACGCACCGATACGTCTTGAATACAATCTAATTAGGTTTTTCCTTATTTTATTAACTTTTAAAAAAATTATCGCAAATCTTTTTCTTTTTTTATAATCACTTACAATCCATCTCAAATTCTTCAAAAAAATATTTATCATAATATAATAAATTATTTTTTATATATTATATAAAAATATATTTTATTATTATATATAGCTGCACCCATATCTTATATTTTTTAACTTTTTCATATCGCCGCATCCGCACCGTATTCGATACGATACCCGCACATGTGCAACACGGTCGTTGAAACACCCTCCTTAATGAAAAATATTGATGATGCGCATGTCAAATAAGGTAATAACAATAGTTTCCTCTTAAAAAACTCCTGTTCTTCCATAACACTTCACTTATATGAAGACAATTAAATGTTTGTAGTGATGTGTATACCTTTACATATATAAGACATTAAAAAATAAAATAAGTTACAAAAAGAAAAGCTCTAAATGAGGTAAAAGTAAAATAAATTATAAAAAGAAAAGCTCTAAAGAGGAGGGTATCACACTGAATTATAATTTTAATTTTGACCGAAATAAAAGATAATTATGTACTTTTTTAATGAAAAATATGTACTGTTTATATACACTATACAAGGTTCAACCGTTCAAGTAATATTTTGGACTTTTTAGTGGCACACAGAAAATTGCTCTCTGGCGCTATTTAATAATAAGAATCGTGTTTCACCTACTTTCTATTTTAGATGCCACCAGCTCATGTACATGCATCATATATACTTATACTTAATAAACAAAACATACATTGACAAAGCAAATAAATCGGAGATGATCTAATTTCTCTTTCCATGATGGTTATCACCATCAAAGTGCCCCACTTTGTCAAAAAGGCTTAACACCTGGGTCACTTTAGCTTTCCTTTAGAAGCTAAGGTGCCATCACTAACAATAATTTAGCTTGTTCTGAAACTCTCTATACTACTGAAAAGACCAGATAGCTTCATCTGATGCGCAAAGGTAGACAATCAAGAAACGTAATGTTTGTGGGTCTAATTGACAAAATTAGTAATAAGGATGGAAAAAAACTATAAAGTATGAACAAACAAGTTAATACAAGCAATCCCCACACAAGAAGCTTATTGAAGAGCGCAAGATTATCATGACTGTATGGTAATTCAATTTATACAAGTTAAAGAAAACCAAGCAAATTATTACACAATTAACCCGATTCAAAGAATTGTCAATCCTAATAAAACTCTAAAAAACAGAACAAATCCTTCCAAAAGGATTACTTCCACTACTATACACTTTTACAAAAATGCTCAATGCAGATCACATCCGAAGTCAATAACCTATCCTTCTAATGAAGAAAATAACACAATAAATTTGAACTCCGAGCAATTTTAGGTACTGACTCAATTAATTGTTGTTTATGCAACTCCAACAGGTTGTTGAAATGAGATACTCTTCTGAGACGGTAGAGCAAGCATGGTGGTGTGATCCAGAAAATCCTTCAATTCAACCACAGCCTCTAAAACCCTTCTCAAATCATCTGCACACAAGAATCCAGCCGCACCGACTCGCCTCACCGCATACACATAAATAGTCAAACAACCCTTTCTGAACTTGAATCGTGCCATCTCGCTACCTGTCAATCCTCGGATCAACCTTTTGTTCACATCTCCAAGTGGTATCATGCTAAGGCCAAAGTTGATCCACCGCAGATTTCATCGACTCTGATTCGAAAACAAATAGTACCACTTTAGATTTCTTAGTACCGAGTCCAAGAGTCAATGTGTGCCACGCATTATGTGCGAGAATTGTGAAATTGGTGGGGAGGTACGTAGTGGTAGATGAGAAGGGAAGGCTGGAGCATTGAGAGAGATAAGACGGTTGAATGTCGAGGAGGCGGAACAGCTCCAGAGGGGTGGCCCGCCTAACAGTGAAGGATTTGACAATGAATTGGCCTCCAAACCTGATGCCTTTAACCTCTTTGCTGGGCTTGAAGTGAGGATCTGTGCTTGATTTGGATTTTGTTTTTTGTTTCTGAATTTTATTTTGATTTTTGGAGCTCTGTTCTGACATGGCTTTTGTGCTTTTGCTAGGGGATATGAGTGGAAATAGTGGGAAAGGGTGATGGTTGGAGAGGGTCAAGCTTTTAAGGGGTCTAGAGAGAGAGAGAAAGACAGCTGGGTGGGAGGATGGAGGGAGAAATATGAGGTGGATCGTCAGAGCCCACTAACAAGTGGAATGACATTCTCCCTCTAGAGTAAAAAAAAATTTATGAGATAAAGTATTTTTGATATCATCGTTCCATTAGAAATTAACGGTTTTAATTTAATAATAATAATTTTTTTATTAAAATTTATGTTTAAACTTTCTCATATCTGTTATGATTAAAATAATTTTTTATTATTAATTTTTAAAAATTCTCCAAAAAAAATAATCTCTAGAAAATAATTACCCACTAATAAGTAACAACTTGGTGTGTATCGCAGTGGGTCTTTTTATTACTTGTGAATATCATACTGACAGTGAAGACAGAGGTAGAAAGAATGATTTCATGCATCTAGAGTGTTAAAATAATTCAGACGGGTCAGACCCGACCCGCGTAATCCATAGCTGTGATCGGACCCGCTCCGATCTGTAGCCAAACCCGTCAAACTGTGTCATGTTAGAACCGGCGGGTTTAGCACGGACGCGGACAAAAAAATTGAAAAAACATGTGCTAGACCCGACTCGTTTTGGACCCGTCCCAACCCGATCTGCCCCGCCCAACCCGGGAAACCCGTGCAAACCAAACCCAATACCCGGTAAACCCGGAAATTCAAAAAAAATCAAAAAAATATGGGAAAATGCGAGAAAGTTATTTTTTTGTCAAAAATATAAATAGTTATATATATTTAATATTCTTAATAATTAGTTTTCAATTTTTTGGTTTTTGAGAATTTATTTGAATTTTATTGGGTTATTTTAAAATTTGAAAAAAGAAAAGAAAAACCAGTCAACCCATCCCGTTCCCGACCCAACCCGCCCCACCCTTGGACCGGACCGGACCCGCCCCGACCCGCCAACCTATCCGACCTGATGGGTCTAGGACGGGTCGCGGCCAAACCCCTCAAAATGAACCCGTCCTGTAAAAATCCGTTGACTTGTCCCGCCAAAACCCGCCGACCTGTGCAAACCCGCCCCATCCCGACCCCACCCGCCCCGTTTTTAATACAATGCATGCATCTACTTGTTTATCCGTTCACTTTTCTGTGTTTTTAAGATAGGTTGTGGGAAAAAGAGGGGTCAAGGAACAAATTTATATTTTTGCAGATTTTTTTAATTAATTATTTAAATAATTATATTTTTAATAATATAAATAATTAAATTTAAATTTAAAAAATACGAATAACAGCGCGTCGCTGTGATGTCTTTAATTTTCTTTTTAATTTTCAGTTTTTATAAAAAAAAAATAGAATCACGTCCAGTATAAATGATACGTTCTCCCGCTGGCGCTTCCCCTCTATCAAGAGGACACAATTGATGGAATGGGCATTAAATGAATACAATTATTCAAGCTCTGAGTTTAAAAGTCTGGATGAGTTCTCTCCTGGATGATTTGTATGAGATATATAAAAAAATGAAAGATATCACTGAGAGTGATGTCTTTGCTAAAACGCGTCAATCTGATTGGCGCGTTTGCACAGGGACATTGATAGTAGCACGGTATCATTTATATTTTTCAATTTTCAATTTAATCATTCTTATTGTTAAAAATATGATTATTTAAATAATTAATTAAAAAAAATCTGATATCCTCGCCTACAGGGCTTTCATCAAAAAAAAAAACAAATCTATATTCTCACCTGCAGTATGGTTACTATACACCCCCTACAATAGAAGCAAAAAATTGGGTTATCTACTTATCTTAGAGCCTTAGACTATTCAATGTTCTGTTTTTGGAAATAAATATAATCCAACATGGGTTTTAACGATAGGATAGTAAACAACAAAATACCAAACCTGTCTCGGTTAGGCGTATTTAACTATATCAGACCTGTAACTTTTATAATAAGACAGTAAAGACCCTGATTACTGAACACTGAATTGCAGACTCACCATGTGTTGCATTTAATTGGAAAAAAAGGTAAACTAACTATTCACGAAATGAAATAATCAAACTGCTGTAAGTGGTTTACTGTTCTGGAAACAATAGTTGTCCTGTTGTCCAGATTGGTAATGTGCCGACAACTTCACCAACTTATTTTCTTCCCGTACGGCATTAACTTAATTTAATAGACTTGTTAATTTTGAGAAACATGTCATACATCCACATCCACATGTGAGCCCAACGTAATTATTCTCTGTTTTTTTTTTGAAGGAATTATTCTCTGCAACATACTTTAACTATTATGATTTCTTTATGTTCATGATCCTCTAGTTAATCTATAATCATAAATTAAGTTATCTTGATTTATGTTGTCGATCTTTCAAAGAAACACAATCATGTTAATCATCAGACTTCTTTAAACCTTCCAGCGATCTTCCTCTAATTCGATGGAGCGATTGAGAGGACCGACGCAGACAATTTCTTCTTTTCTGGAATTCTGTTTAGAGAGAGATGATCTCTCTTGGGAAACGAAAGGTTGGCAGAAAATGAAAAAAATGGGAATCATTTCAAAAACTAACAGTATCCCCCTATATAATGAACGCCCATATAACTGAGAGCAGTTATATCTTAGTGGGTTCATAGGACCATATCAGATTCAAAACTCTCTTAACGGGTTCACTGCTTAATCAGAAAACTGTCTATAATTGTGTTCTCCGAGAACCGTCACTAAATTATAAAATTATTAATACGCATTTTACACAATAAATAGTTCACTTCTCATGACACATATTAAACCCGATACAGAATTTGATCACTTTATAACGGATTTAATTTGACAATTTATTATATAATATATATTTATTAAATATAAATCCATACATGTTATAATTAATAATAATTAATTTCAACATTAACACTATATAGCAAATACTAACATCAAGGTAAGGAACTAACTAAATTAGCCTAATTTAAAAACAAGTTCCATGGGGATCCATTCAGCTCTAAATTAAGATACATCAGATTTTCACAGTCGGCTATAATCAGCGCTTTGGTACTAGTAAACTGATGAAAAGAACAAGCCCTAAATCCAGCGGTACTAGTACAAGGTATTAGTGTGTACCAGTACCAGTAAGGTATAGTAAAATGATTGACCGCTTAAATTGACAAAAATAGATAAACCCCAAATGTTTAGATACATAAACACCTTTCTTGTCTACAAAGAATTTTCTATTTCTGAAAAGAATCATTTGCAAAAGAGACGCCGCAACTGCCAGGGGTTGTTTTAAGTAAGAATTCCAGCTGTTAAAACTTCACACTTAATCCACTACTAAGAGGATTCGACGATAAAATTGACTCCATCAACAAATGACAATTGAATCTCTGATCTATAACTAATGTCACCATTCCACATCAAAGACAGATAATCTCTTAATTTAATCCAAAAGAAAGCACCAAATTTTGTGAAAACATGTGCTGATCAGGTTGTACCTCTATGGATTTGGATCGAACGGTATCGATGGATTAGCTCTCTTGACAATTCTCTCTAGCAGCTTGCCTTCACCAAGGAATCAACTAGATTGCGTTAGTGAACATCAAAATAATCTAATAAAATAATGCACTCGAAATATGCTTCTAATTAGAATCCATCTTGAGCGAAGAGAAGGGGTCATCGGAGAAGAGTCTAGATGAGGAAAAAAATAGCGGTCAACGGAAGTAATATCGACACTTAGCAGATGCTCATTCGCTGTCAGAAACCTACGAATCGTCATCGAGTTGGGATAAGAACAGGGAATGCTGGGAATATTTCCCATAAAGACATGGGTAATTGGTAGACCGTAGACGGATTCATATCCTTTAATAGGTTGATGGCAGTATTCTGTAATTATATATATAACAGGTTCATTAAAATAAAAAATAAATTTTATCTCCATTAATTAAATCTGAACCGTTTAAATATTTTTGAACCGTTGTAATTGTTCTTTGGCGAACTCTCTCTTCACATTAATAACAGCAGATTCGGATCCATCGGTAGGCAACGAAGATTTGTAATGTGATGGAGTGGAATGGTCGAGTTGCACACCTACGTTTAAAAAATAAGAAATACTCGGTTTCAATCTCTTCGGCACAATATGTGTGGATATCCGTGTAGCGAGTTCGAACCAAAACATGTGAGAACAACCTGGGGCAACGATTTCGTTTTTTCGAAAAAAAAGGAATTACACGAGAGCTTACATATTTGAAGATACGGGCTGAACACTGGAGTTTGTACTTTGTAGGTAACCGAGAGTTCATTCTTGGCAGAGGCGGAGCTACACGAATGGGATCCGGATCTGCTGCCATAAAATGATTATAGCATCATCATGTTGTACTTTTTTAATGGGTGGAATTTAAAATTAAGGTGGGGTCCAATTTTGTGGGGCCCAATATCATAAGAGAGAGAAAAGTACGGTACTGTGCTGTCATAAAAAAGTAGGGCAGCTGATCCAAATTTAGGGGCAAATTGACCCTCATTTTTTTTTTCTAAAATTTATGTAATTTATTTTAATTTTTCTTATAATTTAAACAAAATTGTTATGAATATCGGAATTTGACTTTCCATTCCAGCGATAATCCCTCAAAAAATCCCCCGCAAATGATTTTCCATTTTCAGATAGTTTCGCTCAACTGCACTTAACTAACTTTCCTTTTAAACGCGCACACGATTTCTTTCAATTATTTACTGAATAACACGAAAAAAATTAAACTTCACAAAATAATATTTTCTCATAAAGTAATAAGTATATTTTAAATATATTTTTATACAAATGTATCAGCCTAATAATATATCCAATATCACAACATTCTAATTTATATTCAACATCAAAGATATGTGTTATGCATGCATAATAATATATTATATGTAATTAGATATAATATCTATGTATTTAGATTTCATACTTAGGTATTTAGATATGTGTTATGAATATTTAGATATGTGTTCTGGGTGTTTAGATATTTATTCGAAGTATTTAGATATATATTCTATGTGTTTAGATTTCTTTCTTATGTATTTAGATATGTGTTCTGGGTATTTAGATATGTGTCCTGGGTAGTTACATATATTATCTAGGTATTTAGATTTCTTATTTATGTATTTAGATATGTGTTTGGGTATTTAGATATAATATCTAGGTATTTAGATTTCTTACTTGAGTATTTAGATATCTCATTATTATGTATTTATGTATTTAGATTTCTTATTTAGATATTTATAGATGTGTTCTGGGTATTTAGATATGTGTTCTGAGTATTTAAGTATAATATTTAAGTATTTAGATTTCTTATTTAGGTATTTATTTATGTGTTCTGGGTATTTAGATATGTGTCCTGGGTAGTTACATATATTATCTAGGTATTTAGATTTCTTATTTATGTATTTAGATATGTGTTTGGGTATTTAGATATAATATCTAGGTATTTAGATTTCTTACTTGAGTATTTAGATATCTGTTATTATGTATTTATGTATTTAGATTTCTTATTTAGATATTTATAGATGTGTTCTGGGTATTTAGATATGTGTTTTGAGTATTTAAGTATAATATCTAAGTATTTAGATTTCTTATTTAGGTATTTATTTATGTGTTCTGGGTATTTAGATATGTATTCAGAGTATTTAAGTATAATATCTAGGTATTTAGATTTCTTATTTAGGTATTTAGATATGTGTTATGGTTATTTAAATATTATTTATATCTGATTATCTGGAGTATGCGATTTCCTTCAATTATTTACTGAATAACACGAAAAAAATTAAACTTCACAAAATAATATTTTCTCATAAAGCATCAAATATACTTTAAATATATTTTTATACAATTTTATCAGCCTAATAATATATATTCAATATCACAACATTCTAATTTATGTTCAACATCAAAGTTATAATAAATGAAACACATTTCAACATCATAAGTTGTAAGGAAAAAAGAATTTAAAAAGAAAATGCTACATGTCAGATCTAATTGAGAAAAAATATTGGAGAAACTATATATATGGGATGTCGAACTCAATTAGCACGTGCTTAATTAAAAGAGATGAGCACTGATAACGCAGAAATTATTTGAGGATGGAGGGTCCGGGGAGAATTTTTTTTCTCTTATAACATTTAGAAGTAATTTAGAAATTTTGACACTAGCAAAGGTTATAGAGTCTTATAAAATTATTTTAGTTTTCGACTTCTCGTTTAAATTAGAAATAAAAAAATTACATCATAACTATTTCTTTTATAATTACTGCTATATTTTTTTTGCTATTATTCCAGAAAAGTAAATTTTCATATAAATAAATGAAAAAGATAATAAAGAACAACTATTATTTTTAGATAAGTAGAGCTAATTCATAACTGTAATATAATTCAGTTATCTTTGATATGTTATGTTATTTTAAACTTAAATTTTGCTCTTATTAAGATTATTCATTAATAAATTAGTATATTTATAATTTAATTCTAACATTTTTTTCTCCGCAAACATATATAGAAAGACGAAAAAAATTCTAAAATGAAGATTTCAAAATACATCCACTTCCCAATCAAAAAAAATTCCGAGACACTTGTATTTTTTAAACATTTATGCTTCAATATAAATATCAAAATGGCTAAATCATGAATATTTATTTTATGAAAAAAAATTATGATGAATATATTAATATTTAATTAATATTATTTTTTAATATATTTTAATCCCATACGTCAAGAATCTGCCTCCGCATTCTTGGTGAGGTGTCTTGTCAGTTGCTACCTGCTATGATTGTTTCTTCATCTCAAGCGATGTAGACTTGGTAAGATAAGGTTGCAAACAAAAGGGTGAAGAAAACAAGCCACCCATGATCCATTATTCTATTCTCTTCATCTATGATGGCCAAACTATTTAATTTAATGCAGCGAACGATTAAAACTCAACCCATCCAAAATCCAGACTCATTTCTCGGCCATCTCACCTCGGCATACATCCAGTGTCACCGCTTGGCTCTCGCTCTGTTTTACATGCACCGAACTCTTCAATTCAGTTTTAGCCCAGACCGTACCACCTTGAACACTCTGCTCCAATCTCTTAGCAATTCAAGCCTTTTCTCAGAATCTCACCATCTCTTTACCACAGCCCTTGAATTCAACAATCCAGTGGATAATTACAGTTTTGATTGCTAATGCCATGTCTTTATTGGGTCGAATGCAGAAATCTCACTACAGGAAAGTGTCGTATTTGCATCTGGAAATAGTCAATTGCATCGGCACTTTTTTATTAGCATCAGCAAAAAAAAATTCCGACCGCGAAATTTTGATTTGAACATATTGCATTAGTAATGCTGATATAACTATATATTTGTATCTATTTTGCAGATGCAAGTAAGTGTAGTTATTATTTTTCTGAAAATGAATTGGAGGGGGCGCACTAAAATGCTGATGCACATCAGTACTACATCAGTTCTCGCGGATGTAAATAAATATAATATTTTTTCATCAGCTTAACAGATGCAAATAAATTCCCTCCAGTTAACGTAGAAAAACCAAAAAATTCCCTCCAGTTATCGCTGAATCGTTGGATATAACTAAGATTAATCTGATCCGTTAATCTGACCATTAGATATAACTCAGACCCCAAAGTCCCAAACCCTATCTGCGTTCTCACTTCTCAGCGGCGCCTCTCACGATCTCTTCTCTCATCCTGCGCGAATCGCGATCTCTCCTCTAGGCTCTGGCGATCCGTGATCTCTCTGAGTCTCTCGCGATCTCTCCTCTCTCTAAGGCGATCGCTCTCACTCCATCAGCGCAGGCAGTCGGCACACTCCACTGCTCCATCGAGGCGCGCGACTCCATCTCCACTGCTCGCACACTCTGGTACCTACGCTTGTGTCTTTTTGTTAGTTAATTGTTCTTCGTGAAATTACACCGCCAAAGAGTGTGTCCGGTTTTATCTAGTCAGCATGGATTTAATTGTAAAAAGTAAAAATAATATTCTCAGTTCCCATTTGATTCTTTTGTTTATTTTAGCTAAAATCTTAATACAGTATTGTAGCTAAAATATTTTCATGGTTTGTGCTGAAGCAATTTGAATTCTCACAGGTCTGATTATAGAAGGAACTCAGCTTCTAGTTCTACTGGGCATACACATGAGACCTGGAAATATACCGGCTCTGGCTTGAGTGGCACTAGAGACGGAGGTTATAGCAATGCTAGCAATGGCAGTGGAAATCAACCGAGAGGACATGTGGGAGGCCATGAAACATACAATCCAAGAGAAAAATATGTTGTTTTTACTGCAAGTTCTGGTTCAAACAGAGGTAGGGGTAGAGATGGCATTTCACCTGGTGTTGGATGGACCAATGAGCACCACAGGGTTTCAATCCTTTTCATTGCCTGTCATGTCACTTTGTTTTGGTATATTTTGTAAGTTGAAAACAAATCTTAACTAGTCTAAGGGTCTTAGTTTTTTTTTTCTCAGTACCGTGTTTTGTCTTAAATGTCGTTTTGTTTTTTGTTTGCGACTGGAAAATAAAATTTTCTCATGTGCATGCAGTATAAACTGATGTATTTTACTATTTTGTTCTTTAATTTGGAAGGAATGATTTACTATTTTGTTCTTTAATTTCCATAACCATAATGTAGACTTCTATCTATACATTTGTTCCTAGATTTTTTTTGTGTGTCCGAGGTTGGCTTGGTCTTTATTGATTTGAGTCCATCCAATTTGGGTACTTCTCATTATCAGTAACCTGCAGCTTGAGCTGCAGCATATTCTATCAGCTATAGATTTAACTGTAATTATTTTATTTTGTGGATTAAGCTTATAGATTATTATAGGTAATCAGCGCCTAATCAGCGCCTTGTTATATTGACATCACTAAAGAAGATGAATTCCTTATCTTGACGTGTGATGGAGTTTGGTAACACTTTTTTTTAAAGCTTCAAAGATTTTCTCATCTTTAAATTCAAATATATTGTATATCAATTTTATTCAGTTCTGATAGAAGTATGTAACTTGTAAGAATGGGAATTTAAGGCTTCAGTTATTAGCCAAACAACTAATTATAATCTTGTCCATTGCAGTAAAAGAAAGAACTAACCTGTAGTTGGAGGCTTCAATTCTCCTCCAACAGCATACTTCCCCAAGACACTAGGCATGCTTATTAATTTATTTATTATATTATTTTGCTAGTTGGATTTGTCAGTGTGTGAAATTTTTTAATTGTAAACTATTTTTCTGATCTGGATTATATTTGTCTGAATATGCATGTTGAATGTTGGTGAATGTTGGTGTGAATATTTTGAGAAAATTTGTTATTAATATCAGATCTATTAGGTTTAAATCATGGTATGAATATTGAGTTTTTGAAAAATCTTGGTATAAATGATGGGTTTAGCGTTTGTTATAGAAATGAAAAACATCATCTGTTATTAGAAAGAATAATGAAAGACATCATCTGTTATTAGATGCAAATAAAAGAAAATATCATTATATTAACAGATGTTAATATCAATAATTACATCAATATTATGCCTGCAAAAAAATAATATTTGCTTCAGGGAACAAATGAAAATGACAGTGAATCTTACATCTGTTTTTCCTGATGTAATACAATGCTGATGCAAATAAAAAATCGGATGCAATTGATTATCACCATCAAGCGTATTTACATCTGCGCTTAGCAACAGCTTTCGGATGCTAAAGATTTTTATCATAAGCCTACTGATGTAAATAGTGTTTATTGCATCTGATCTGTCAGATGTTAGTGCGACGCTCTCCTGTAGTGTCTCGTTATGAATTAACGTGGTTGTTTTCACGAGTTTGATTCATGGGTGTTTTAAGAATGGCCACTCAGAGTCGGCTAGGTTTGATTCCAGATGAATTTACTTATACGATCATGATAGATGGTTGTTTCAAATTTGGTTATAGGAAAGAAGCATTTGAATTTTATGAGGAAATGCTGAGAAAAGGTAATATGCCGACCCTCCATACATATAATGTTCTGTCGAATGGGTGTTGTACAAGTGGTGATTTAGATCTTGCTCATAAGCTGTTAGGTGAAATGCTTGATAGAGGTATCTCACGTGACGCTGTTACATATAGGTAAAATTGGATATATACCTCTTAACATATTTCAATTTGGATATTTAGCTCTCTAAACTTAAAAATTGAATATTTATCCTTCAAAATATCAAAATTTTATATATTTACGTAAAATTACTATTATTCTCATAAAAAACAAATTAACAACTAATTAAATTTATAAAATGACAAAATATTCCTCAATCAGTCAATAATTCGCTGAGAGCTAGCAAATTGAGAAACATTAATTTATCTTTACCATCCGATCAAATAAATAATACAAATTTCAAATTTTAATTTCCTCTAACTCTGAAATCTGAAACTCTCAATAAAAACATTTTTTTTTCATAGTCAAGATCTAGAAGATCCGGTCACATATGTCTTCGGAAGATTACTGAAACTCGATCAGTCTTTCAGAAAGATTAATGATTGTGTCGAAGGTTGCTAATTATCCCTTTTCGAGCTCGTAAAATTCACGAGAAAATAAAGAATAAAACTATTTAAAGAGATTATCGTAGATTTAAGTAAATAATAGAAATAAAAAGAAAAATATTTTTATTCTATTATAATTTTAATTAATTATAATTTAGTTTTTATGAGGATAATAATTATGGGTAAATATCTAAGATTTTAACATTTTGGGCGATAAATATCTAATTTTTAAATTTGAAGGAATAAATATCCAAATTAATATATATTGAGGGGTATATATATACCCAATTCTGCCTTACATATAATACATTGATTGGTGGTTTTTGCCGACGCAAGAAGATGAAAGATGCAATAGGATTGTTAGATAGTACGAATAGAGAAGGAATTAAACCGACGTGGATTACATTTAATCTCCTTATTGATGGATATGGTAAAGGAAGTATGATGTCAAACACATTGGGATACTAATATAGACATATATTGTCTATGCGTTGCAACGGGTTTCAAATACAAACAGAAGATACAACATATTAAAACCTATCACTAAAAAAATGACATTAAAAACATAAACATTCGGATGTTAAATCAATTAAACTAAAGTTTACACGAAAAGTACTGTAACAAACAGGATTCAAAGAGCATTTCAATATAAAGGTCAGTGTCGATAATTGCAATATTGCCAGTTCTTCACCAAGACCACGAATATTCACGTCTTTCTGCGCCAAATGGAATCACTGACCTTGCCCCTCATGTTGTTCTTTTGCAGTAAATTTGTCCTTATTTATTACATTCACACAATTAAAACATTCAAAATTTAATTGAAAGAACTAAAAAAGAGAGAGCAATTTTAGAACTCACGTATGTGGGGTCTTTTATCAATTTAATGTCATTATAGAATATGTATGCAAAGCCTTTTTATTTTATCTCCCAACTTCACTCAGCTTTGAAAAATAACAAAGAATTAGTACAGAAAAACTCAAAATATAAGGAGAAATGTCGACGCAAGAATTCAATAGGAATGTCCATGTTCGCATATGAGAAACAAGAAACATCTCTTACATCTATATCGATAAGAAACATCATAGTTTCAAACATCCTGTAAAATATGGAAGCACTACATACAAACTTCTCTACAAAGTTCAACTTTCTTTATTAACACCACACATTCAAATAGACAATTTAAAATCATCAACAAAATTTCATATATTGAGCTAATTTGCGAACCTGCCCATGTGCCAAAACAACTGGTACAGTTGAAAAATATTTTTCAGTAGATGCTTTTACTTCTTCTAATCCTGCTTAATATTAAAGACTTGTTTTTTTTTAGAGAGGATCCAACTCATGTCTAATAATAGCTATCACTTTATCATTGATTATGAGATAACACCTTTGTTTTCACTGGTATTTGCTCTGATGGTGGTGTTGACATCAAACTGCAATACTGTGTTGTTTAGAAAAGAAACATACACAGAAAGAAGGGATGTTTTTCTTCATAATTATTTTTTACCTAGCATCACGAACCCCAGTCAATGAAAGATAAAGTGTGTGAGGTATAGTTGTGGCTGATAATGTCAGAACGTCCACTAATATCTTTAACAAAGTTATCCTCTCCTTCTGTTTCACATCGAACCTCTGTCCAATAAATGAAACATATAATATAGTGTAAAACTGTTCAAATTGATTATGATCAGAGGTCTAACCTCAGAATAAAATACTAAACAAGTACAAACATGCAAAAACTTTCCAAATTTTGGTTCAAATATAGGAAAAGAAAGAGTCATATTATTCTTTATATATCTTTAATGTTCATTATTAAGGCAATGAATGCTGTATATATATTGCAAGAAATCTCACTCTGATTTTTTATTTTCAAAATTAGAAGATCAACTCTATCAAATTAAATAGTATTAATTTTGAATAATTTTCTTAAATGACATTGTAATAAATAGAATAGTATACATTTCCAAGAATATGTAGCATTAATTGCTACTTCTAAAACTATGTATCAATTTTTGATACTTCCAAAAAAATATGGATATACAACATTAATTGCTCTTACTAAGAAATATCCATTTTCTTTTTTGATTGACAATATCGATTAGTTTCTCAGTGTGTGTCATTTGAGAAAAACAAAGATAATCAGCTGATAAGCAAGGAGAGAATTTTATAGTAGATTGTTGTTGTAGTTGGAGGAGATAGTTACTGAGGTGATACTGTTGAATTCTAGGTTCACCAATTGAAGAGATCCGGTGATATTATTCCCAATTTGCATGTACCGTTCGATGAATTATTCTTTAATTTCCTGAAAGTAAAAAAGAACAATAATTTTATCATACAAATCACCAAGTTGCCGCAATTGAGAGTTAAAATTTGAGAAAACTAACACTTGTCGTAGCTCTCAAAAGCTAAATAGCTCCGGAGGGACTTGTCCATGAAGCTACCCGGATTCTATTGCTCCGCATATATAGTTTATTGAAATATGCTACTTATTTCAACCAATTTCTAATTCTCTAGTTTGTACAAACTTTTTTTGTGTGTGCGTGTGGTGGTGGACTTACTGAGTGCGTATTTTTTGCGAATTAGAAAGCCAAACAGGAATTCAGACCGATCAAATTGGTTGTTACTAAGATCTCTGAGAATAAATAAATAAATCATAATAACTTATTCTGTATGAGAAATTTAAATTGAGTTTATTTAAATGACACTGTAGTAGAAATTTATTGAACTTAGAGGAAATTGAGGCCAGTCAGATTTTGAGGCGGTCCTGTTAGACTATTGTTTGCCAGATTTCTGAAAGCCATGGAATACTATTTAAAGATATTACATGTGAGAGTTCTGGAGAAGGTGGGCGAGCTTCAGGGTCAGGGCCTCCGGGTGGCGGCTACGACAGAGGGTGAAGAGGGCCTCGACGGAGCCCCGATCAACGTCGGAGGAGGACATGAGGGCTAGGATCAGGGCCTCAAAGGGGGCAGTGTCGGGACCTAGCACGGCGGCCATCTGTTGCTGCTACTGCGTCCTGTCTGCCTCTCTCACCATTGGATTTTCGAATTATCGATGGATCATGGTGAATAAGCAATCGCAGTCGCAGTTTGAGTCTAGTAGAGGATGAGTAATATGTGGTATGATGTACGAAGGTTCAATTACTTGGTTTCTCAAAGGACTCGGTGGTTTATCAAAGTATGGGTCGTTCCCATCCAACTGTGACAAAAGAAATAAAATTATATATCACTAATGTATTCTTCTAATTATTATATCAAAGTTATAATATAGTAAGAAAGTAACTTATAATTACCTGCAATGAAAATTTATGATTATTTTCAACTCCATTGGCAATAGTTTCACTCGAACCAGCATATGAGGTTGCATCAAGTTCTATATAGAAAAAAATGAAAATTATATTGAAGTATATCAAGGTCTGTATATATTGAAGTATATTGAGAATTGTCTAAGACTTTCCCTGGAGCATCAAGGTTTGTATATACTTACCCATTAAATTTTCTTTGTTTTCTTTGTGTCGCTGGAGCATCAAGGTCTGTTGACTCATCACATTAATTTCTTGTCGCTGCAATTGCTTGATTTTTTTTTTACATTGTCAGATTCATGCAAAACCCTCAAACTCTAAACTAATTGGTAACAAACTCAAAACTGATTGCTAACAGATTGGTAATTGTTACACTAAAATCTTAACAGATTGATAATTACTAACTGATTACTCTCAACTAATTGTTACCCAATTTTTTTTTACAGAATCTAATTGCTAACAGATTGGTAATGCTCATAGAACAAAAAATCGCTGGCTTTATTGGTTGAATAATCATCGCTGGCTTTACTGGTAAGAGAAAATCGATCTGCATAAAAATTCACTAGTACTGGTAAGACGAAATTCACTACTTTACTGGTTGAACAAAAAATCGATGAGCATAGAAAATCAGTAGTACTAAGAGGAAATTCAGCATATAAAATCCAACTACAGAAAATCCAAAGGGAAAATATAATATATTTACCTAATAAAATCCGAAGGGATTGAGCTGCTAGGGTTCTGTCCCTCTCTTCAAAGCTAGGGTTTGAGTGCGGAGACCTTGATAAAAGGCTTGAGGGCGAGCTTGAGATCGGAGGCGAGCTTGAGATCGGAGGCTTGAGCTTGAGTGCGAGTGAGTGCGAGAATGAATACGAATGAGTGCGAGCTAGGATTTGAGCTTGAGTGCGAGAATGAAATTTTGAATTCTCGGGAAGAGACAGAAAGGAATAGTCGGAGAGAATAAGCGGAGCGTTACTGGAGAGCTCCATTGGGCTCGGGAGAGAATTAAAAGCCGTGACTCAGCGACTTGATCAACTGTTAAATCGGACAGTTTATATTGTGAAGCAAAAAAAAAATCTACTTCATGACTAACCATAGCATCTCTCTCTCTCTCTCTATATATATATATATATATATAATATGTATATTTAAATATTTTTAAAGATTGCGGGGTCTTTTAGATTTCAATGGGCGCAAGCCTCCATTGTTAATTAACCTGAGTTTTGAACCTCAAGTTACCTCTAAATCTAGAAAGGAAAATATAAATATGATAGTCAAGCATTAATTAAGTGGTCAAAAATATAAAAAAAATAGAAGAGAAACTGGTGTTTTGATGACAGATACATGGAGCATGTATGAGGTAACTTACACCTGCAAATGAAAATATAGATGACTTATATACTATCACATTATTATCATATTATCATGTTATATCATAGTCATCATATTATATTACACTATTATATTATATCATGTCATCTTACTATATCATATTTATCACATTATGTCACATCATACCATATTATATTGTATCATTGTATTAAATCATATTATCATATCATATCATATTATTATATTATATTATATTATATTATATTATATTATATTATATTATATTATATTATATTATTACATCATATCATTATATGATATCATGTTATGTTTTATTATATATTATATTATATCATTTTATGTTATATTACTATATTATATCATATCATGTTTATATTTTATTATTATATCACATTATAGTATATTATATCATATTATTATATTATATTTTATTATGTTACATTATATTATATTATATTATTATATTGTAGGGGAAATTAGTTTCATGCCATCACAAAACTTTAAATTTAGCAAAATGTCACTTCAAAACTTCAACTCCCTTTAATGCCACTCTAAAATATATTTATTTAGTTATTTGCCACTAATACTTAATTTTCATATATTTTTATTAAAAAAATAAAATTTAACTGAATTTAAAAGACATATTTCTATAATTCCTAAAATACCTCTCTCCTCTCATCTCCCACACCTTTCTTCCCGTTCCCTTTCCCTGCCACCGTTATCATCTCCTTCTCTCTTCGCTTGCCTGCCTCTCTCCTCTGCTCCCCCTCCTTCCCCTAGGTCTCTCTTCCTCTATCTATTCTCTCTCGGATTTATCTTTGTCAGGCTATTCGAGAGATTATTTAACCTCACAAATTTATCTGGTCTCTAATATTTTCTGAGAAGCGATACTAATTGTAAGTGAGAAACTTTTAGGGTGTAGGTTTATCAGAAAGTGATACTAATTATATTACCAAACATAATATTGGTTAACATTGATAATTAGAAGTAGCATAGGGTACATAAAAGTTTGAGGAACAAACTCATGTAATCCCCTTAAACTGTCAATATATTTGCTAGAAATCAGAATTATTTTTTTTGGTCTCTTCATCACATATACAGCAACAGACCGTAGAGATAGTTTTTGCAATTTCTTTTGTAAAAGATAACAGGATGTGCAATGTTTGCCTGTCATATTTATTGGCCATGCACTACTTCTTTATTTCTTTGTCAGGTATATAAAGTTTTTTATTTTATCTAACAATAAATGTAAAAAAATAACAAATCTAAAAGCAATTCAAACAAAGATAATGATACCAGCATGATATGCCTACCATTAAACTATAGCTTATATGACAATATATAACAGCCACAATTTAATTTGTTTCAGTGTGTCCAACATCATTCATAGAAGTACAATAATTGAAGAAAAAAAAAATCATTACCTGACCAAATGAATTGGAATTTTTAATTTAGTTCCCGATACATTGATTTTTGACCATAGTCCCATTGCATTATTGCTAGATAAAAAAACAAAAAGAAAAACAAATCTAATACCTCCTTAGTTAACATAGGAATTAATAATTATAACATGTCATCATCAACATAAACGCACATAATCAGATATCAAAAAAAGCAATCATTAAACAGAAAAGCATGTGATAAGAAAGAAAATACAAATCAGGTTTTGCTACAGTTACTTGTGGTTCTATATCTGACAAATCAGAAAATGTCGCCTGGAAAAACGATGTCACTAAACTTGCTATTTACTGCTTCACACTTCCTATTATTTCTGCCAATTTGTTGTTAATAAAAATTATTACAAAATAGAAAAACAAAAAATAATTAATATTTTGCTTATATAAAAAAGAACAATATTTCTATAATAGTGGGAAATAGTATATGAGATATTTCACATTTGCACAATAAAGTCTCTAACAATTTTATGATTATTTGTCTATAAATGTTACATTATTCATAACAGAAAATGTACCATAAGTAAATTATAAGTAAATTGCACCAAACATTCACAAACATATCAACTCTTACCAATGAGCTCCTTATCGGGTGCAGATTTTAAATAAGAAAGAAAACCATATATGATATTCTTATAAACTTCGCACATAATATCCAAGGATATGCATAATTAAAAATGTATACTTTCAAACGAAAAATCCACAGCCTAAAAGTTTCTCCCTTACAACTAGTATCGCTTTTCAGGAAATATTAGAGACCGGATAAGTTTATAAGATTAAGCAATCTCTCAAATAACCCGGTAGAGATAAATCCGAGAGAGAAGAGATGAAGGAAGAGAGACACAAGGGAAGGAGGGGGAGTGGGGGAGAGAGGCGAGCAAGTGAAGAGAGAAGGAGATGATAATGGTGGCGGGGGAGGGGAATGAGAAGCAAGAGGTGTGGGAGATGAGAGAGGTGTGGGAGATGAGAGAAGAGAGGGGTATTTTAGAAATTATAGAAATGCATATTTCAAATTCAGTTAAATTTTAATTTTTTAATTAGAATTATATAAAAATTAAGTATTTATGGTAAATAACTAAATAAATATGTTTTAGAGTGGCATTGGAGGGAGTTAAAATTTTGAGATGACATTTTGCTAAATTTGAAGTTTTGAGATGGCATGGAATTAAATTTCTCTATATTATATTATATCATATTATGTTATTATATTCATATCATATTATATTATAGTATAAATATTATATTATATTATACTATACTATGTTTATATTATTTATCTTCATATTATATAATAAAAATGCTTATTTTATTTTATAGAAGAAACGTTGTATGTTTATATGCTTATACTTCATTTCAAAGTATATCATCAAATATATATATATATATATATATATATATATATATATAGAGAGAGAGAGAGAGAGAGAGAGAGAGAGTGGAGATACCGTGAGCTTAAGCTCACGGAGGTCTTCCGTGAGTTTAACTCAAAAAATATATTAAATCATCTCTAAATTTTAATTTATCATTCTCATTAAAACTTTTATATAAAAATCTTGTGGGATACAAAAATTTGGAGTGTTTTGAGCTTTTTAAGTCACCGTTTTTAATTTTTTAAAATGATGTTCAAGTATTGAATATATTATTATTATTTTTAGAGCTGATTTTCAAAAATTAAAAACCATAACTTAAAAAGCTCAAAACACTCCAAATTTTTGCATCCCATTAGATTTTCATATAAATAATTTAATGAGAATGATAAATTAAAATTTCAAACTGATTTGATATGTTTTTTGAGTTAAGATCACGGAAGACCTCCGTGAGCTTAAGCTCACGGTATCTCCACTCTATATATATATTTTTAGAATATAAAATTTTTAGATATAAATTTGAGTTATTTTGGACCTTAGGACGACATCCAAATAATATATTTTCATCAATATTTTATTAATATATCTATTATTTCTATTTTGGGTATTATTGTTATTGGGCCAAGGTCATTTCTCCTCATCTTCTTTCGGCCTTGGGCCAAGACAGGGATGCAAATCCCTCCATTTATTGTGCTTCTTGCGCTGATTATGGCGATCTCTCCTTCGGGCTCTTTTTATTTTATTTTCTTTATCCTGCTTAGTTGTTTTACCTCCTTTAGATCCGTACTTAGATTAAGATAAGTAGAATGAGGAGTCCAGATTATATCTTATTATTAACATCCAGTTTAATTAATGAGTTCCATTAGATTACTTATAGATTCATGTTATTTAATCCCAATTTATTAGTACTTAGTTGGGCTCGGATCAATTCAGAGAACGGGCTAATGGGTCCGGGTTTAATTTTAGAAACCACATGTAGAGAAACTTGTCCATTGAACTTATTGCCTTATCAATTTACCGTTCTTACACAGCCCATATCTAAGTGTATAAGTGTGTTATCACACCATGCTTCTGCCCGTTTTAGAAAACATGGCATTTTCAATTTTACCTTCCATGTGTATCCCATTTCAATCATACCATTGAATCAGTTGATACAAATCAGTATATAATTGGAGGAAACATGAATGCATATTATCATACAATATTCAAGCAAAATATAATAGTTCATTCATATACAGAATTATTATACCAAACACTTATGCAAAAGATAAGTTTCAAATAATATCATCACACAAACGGTCCGTTAAACAGTCCAATATACAGGATTGTTTTATCAAATCATAGCGTAAATGAATTAATAATCTATATGTTATAGCAGTTAGTTACACGAAGAAGCAAATGCAACACCTGTAATGAATACCAAAAATGAGTTCAGATGATGAGATATGTATTTAACATTTTCAAGATATGATTTAGCATTAAACTTAGCTATGAAATCATATGAATTTTATAAACAAGAATGCAGAAAATTTCAGAAGAAGTTCACTGTCTACATGCTAGTTTAGAATACTGTTTTGTCTTTCTTTTTACACCTTAGCCCTCAAAAGATTATATATGCACAGGATCTTTGTATCATGGATTTAGGTCCAGCTTTTGTTAGTATTCTAACAAGTATGCAAACTTTTGCTTCAATGATCATTATCATATCTGAGCATTAACCGATAATTGCGGCTTATCCTATTATTTCAATGGTCTTGGTACCTATGAGAGAAATTTAGTACCATCTACTGATTCATTTGCAAGCACCACCGACTTTTTTTTTTGTACACAAAATGAAGAGTACTGCTTAGAAAAAAAAATTAGTACTTGTTGTTGGTAGTAGTAATCTGTGTAGAGCTTATTATAAATTATACTACTTATTTGTATTAAGTTGTGTACTACTTGTTGTTGCTGGTTGCAGTTAATGTGTATAGTGTATGATAAATTTTAATATTTATTGCATCTTGTTGTCTAACTTATTTTGCAGGAGAATGTATATCCTACAACATAACAAGTATAAACCCTACAAAACAACAAGTATAAATTCTTATACATGTTCATGTTAAGAGTTTATACACAGGTATAAACTCTTAATATATAATGGTATAAAGCCTTAATATAAATAGGTCTAAACCTACTTAAAGTAGTACAAATTATGAATCTAAAACTGAAACAGGTATGAACCCTTAATATAAACATTTAAAATACACTATTATGAATCATTAAAATGAGCTGGCATAAACCTTGAATCAGAACTGATACATAATTCTAATTTAAACTAGTACATATTCCTATTATGAACTATTATTGACCCTTAATATATAGATGTATAATCCCTTAATATACATTGGTATAAATCCTTAAACTAAATTGCTATAAATCTTGAATCTGAACTTGTACAGAACTCTAATCATAATTAACTCTGAACCTGAATAAGTATTGAACCATAAATATAGACAGATATAATGTATTAATATACCCTGATATAAATCCTTAAAATGAGTTGGTATAAACCTAGAATTTGAACCGGTATAAATCTTGAATTATAACTGACACAAAACTCTAATCTAAAATGGTACTTACCTTTAATATACACAGCTATAATCCTTAAAATATTTTAGTATAAACCCTTAAAATGAGTTGGTATAACACTTGAATTTTAACTAATATAAACCCTAAATTTGTACTGATACAGAACTCTAATTTGAATCGGTATAAAACTCTAATCTGAACTGATACATATCTCTAATCTAAACTGATATAATGTCTTAATATATTCTAATATAAACCCTTTATGAGCTGATACATAACTCTAATCTAAAATGACTCTAAATATGAACTGATATTTTTGAACCTGAACATATATAATCATTTAAAACACATATGTATAAACCCTTATAATTAGATGATATACACTCTGATTTTCATCTTATATAGAATCTTAATCTGAGCTGGTACTGACCCTAAATATACACTTATATAATCCTTAATGTGCACAGATATAAACCCTTTTATTATACAAGTATAAACCTTCAGTGTTAACTGATATTAACCATTAATCTGAACAGTTATAAGCATCATTCATCTGAAAATAATTTATGTACGAAAATCACATCTTTTTCACATTTAAAACGTGTTAAATATGTTAAATATGTAAAGACACACGTTTTTCACATTAAAAATGTGTTAAATATGGTATAATTAAGCTTAGTGCGGTTATTAGGACGTCATTTCGAGAATGGATCTTAATTGAACAGATATAAACCCCAGAAGCATATAGATATAAATCGTTATTTCTAAGGGATATAAACTCTTATGTTGGCCGATATAAACCTTTTTTTTTAATTCCCCAGAATTTTGGAGCAGTTAGGGGGGGGGGGGGGGGGGGGGGGGGGATTTTCTCGGGGGGCAGTTAGTCACTCCTTATAATTTAATATATTTTATGGATCTTTAATTTGCAAAAATTAGCAACTAATTAAAGTTCAAGAACTTTAATTTTTATAATATATAAGATAATTGCTAACTCATTTTATGTTGGTCTCATCCTTTATTTGGGTGGTGAATTTTTTTACAATTATTAGTTTGATGATATTGATAATGGACTTTTAAATAAATTAAAAATATAAAATAGTAAAAAGCTTTTAAAAACAAATTCATACACTTATAAATTGATTTTATTTTAATTTGAGTGTCATTTGATATTTAATTAGAATTCATTACATTTGAACGTTGAAAACATTATGCATTTTTTTATGAAATTTGAAAAAAAAAATATCAAATGACATTTGAATTGAATAAATTTTGAAACACAATCATTATATATATTTAAGAATAGGTTTGCAAATGTTTTTTTCTCTCTTTTTAATTTTTTTTGAATTGATTTGAAAATTACTTATCCCCAATTTATTTAAAATTAAAAGCTTTGGTGTCATTATATTTGAAAATCAGTTATCAAGATTTGTCAAAATAATAGTCATCGAGAGATCATTTTCCTTATTTTATATTCAAAAAGAATATATCTTTATTCAAATAATTAAAGAGAAAGGATCCATGGCCACTAGTATTAGTGATATTAAATGTCACTGACTTATTTTTTAATTAAAATTTTAAAATTTAATACTCAATTTTAAATTTAAACTATTGATCTTGTTTATTTTATGATAAATATATGCTCATAAATTTTTATAATTTTTGAAGGTCATTTTATGCTAGATCAAATGATAACAAGAGGAGTGATCATAATTAATTATAATTGATTAAGTTTTATACATGAAAACTAGTAGTATCAGATTGCTTCATAATTAAAACTGATATTTTTACTTCACATATGAAAAAAAAACATTTTGAAATAACAAAAGAGTTGCTACTTTGAAATTAATATTGGAAATGTAAATTAGTATTAAAATTTAATTTCATCAACACATATGAAATAAGTAAAAACTCAAGGAAGAAACATATATTATTTTAAAACGTGGAGGGAGACGGAACAAGCAAGAGTTGAAGAATCCGTGGTTAGACGCGTTGCTGACTGAACTTAGAACAATCCAACAAATAAAAGATGCCCTCTGCTTCAAATCATTCGGCCCAAAATACAGCATCATACTCTCCAACGCCGAGTTTCTTGATAAATCCGTGATTAACAGTTAGGGCCTGTTCACTTGTACGGTGACGCTGTCTCCGAATCTACGAATCACTTTCCCTAGAAATGAATCAACGGTTGCATTAAAAGTTAAAACCCTCGACTCCGATCCAACGGATGGGTTAAAACCGCCAAAGAATCAACGGTTGGAAACGCTTCGCCATCAAGAAGTCGGGGAGAATGCCGTTTGAGGTTCAAAACCTCTTTTCCGTGTGCAAAATTTAGATGCGCCGTTAGTGACCGTTTCGCACCTTCCCCACCTCTTCCGGTAGGCGTTGACGCGTTGTTGACTGAACGTAGACCATTATTAAATTGTATACCAAAACAATGGGAGAAGAGATGGAGGTTTGGAACTTTGAATTACCGAATAGTGATGTAGCATCCATCATTTATATATATCGTCGGAATAACTTGAATGACTATTTCCTGATAACAATCGCCTCTAATCAAAACCATTATTACATTAAAAATAATGGGGATTTAAATTATATATTCTGACAAATCAAAATTAAAGAACAATCGTGCATTAAATCAGACATTTTGTTTGCAAAAGCGGTTACTTGAGTGCAAAAACTTAAATCTGGTCTACCGAATATCTCCCCTCCCCCCAGCACAACTCTGAAGAGTCCGAGTCACCCCTTCAGGAACCCTTATCAAATGTCTTACGTCTAAGTTATAATCCTGTGAGTCGGGTCGGATTTTAGAGTAATTCAGACCGGTATAGGAACAAATATAAATAGGGGAGACGCATGAAATCTTTCCTTCCGTTTCGCGCCGTCATAGTGTCCTTTTCCAAGGTGGCTTGGTTCCTTCCCTATAAAAACAAGGGAACTATAAATAAACTAAATAATAAAACAAGAAAAAAGAAAAATAATACGCTCTCCCGTCTTTATTCTACTCTTTCCTTCAACGGGCGAGGTTATTTGAACGCCTCCTCTATCGGCACAAATAAGAGAGCAAAACGAGAGAAAATAAACCTTTCTTCAATTCTAGGGTTTCAATTCCTTTCTTACCCGGTTCGCGCCATAACTGCGATTGATCTGTCAATTCTTCCCTTAATCGGTCGAATTTGTTTGTTTCTCGAGATCTCGTCTCTTTCGACTGCCGCTGGATTCTTGACTCGTTCTCCTTTCCTACTTGATTCGGTTTTTCTCCATCTAGAGTCGTGCAAGCGGTAGGTTTGTTCCTCTTTTCTCTTTGATTTTTGTTCTAGAACAATTATTTTAATCTTTCTCAAGATAGCCGTTAGACTATTTTCTTTTGACGTGTTGTTCTTCCAATTTGTTCTGGATCTGATTGTAGGGTTTAGGGGGCATGGATTTTTAGTCTTTTTAAAGATTACTAAGTGGTGTTTCTGATGGACTCTCCGAGATTAGAAAGCAGTTGCGTGGAGAACAAGCAACTAACAGTTGCTTCGAGCTCTTCTCTATCTGAGGGTAGCTACGGATTTGCAAAGATGTCTCCAGCCGTTTCTAGCCCTGTAAATTCGACCCCCTCCCACAAGTAAGTTCCAATCTACCTTAATTTGTTTCAGTTATCGTTTCCCACGTTTTAGATCCGGCGGTGAATTGTGCTTACCAGTGATAGGCTCGTAACTAATTTTGTTTAATTAATAATGTCCATGTCTTCTATTTAGGATGTTCCATACTGGTCATGTTTGATAAGGGTTTTACTGAATAACTGATTAAATATGAAATATTTGTCAGCCTTTTCAGTTTTAGTTATAATTTAACCGATGAATGAATTTCAATAGACTTCTTTTTCGTTGGGTTTTCGTTTAATACTCAGGTTACCCATGAAAACAATTTTTAATCGGAAAGCTTCATCCCATGTATGGTTTAGGTTGTAGTACGCAACAAGGAGGAGAGTATTTTTGTAAACATAGTTCGATGACATTTTCTTGCTTCTTCTTTTTTTACCCATATGCATTGTCTTGATGGCCAATCAACTTCTATTGATTAGAAATTCTGATTCTCATTTATGTAGACGGACAAGTGGGCCAATTAGACGAGCTAAGGGTGGATGGACACCTGCTGAGGTTAGTATAACACTCTATTGTATTCATTTTTTTAATGTGTGCATTCTGTTCTGGTAAATGTTCTGTCTTGTGGTACTGCTAATTAATCTTTTATTATTTAACCCAGGATGCAACCTTGAGGCAAGCAGTTGAATTTCACAAGGGAAAATGTTGGAAGAAAATAGGTATATGCTTTTTGAAAAGGTTCAATTTTAGTTTATTTTACACTTAGGTAGTCATTTGGAGAATGGATATTTAGGTCTGATAATTTGTAATAAGTTGAAACCTCAAGTTATATTTGATTTACAGTAATATATGTGTACCTAAAGTTGTTAGTTTGTGCAAACTATGTTCAATTACTTCCACTTGTGCAATTGAAGCTTTAACTTGCGCCTGACTTCCTCTATGTATGTGTTAAATTCTGGTAATTGGTATAACTTGATTTCAAGTACTCAGTGTTGGTCTGTTATATGTTGGTTTCCTTGTTAGTTTATTCAAATCCATTCAGCTACCCTCACTCGTGCAAGTGAAACAAACTATACAGCTGAGCTTGAGTTAACTTTCAAATATTATGATGCAATTCAGACTTAAAGCTGCAAGTACATGCTGGAAGAATACTTGCTAAAAGGCCCTGAAATCAGTTTTTCTAATTGTTTAGTTATGACGCCTTTGGAAGATGAATTCATTCTGTGATTCTGATAATAATTAATTTATTTCCTTGAGAACACATGTTGTGTTGAATTATTGAAAGAGTTCATTCTATGTATCTTCTTTTTCTTTTTCTTTCCTTTTTGGCAGCATCACATTTCACAGACAGAACAGAGGTGCAATGCCTTCATCGCTGGCAAAAGGTTCTCAATCCTGATCTTATAAAAGGACCTTGGAATCACGAGGTTTGTTTCTTATTTAAAATTTGACCTTGATTGTAGTTTGTTATGTCCTTTCGTTGTTTTCTTTTGTTTCCTGAAATTTGTTACCATGCATCTCTGTCTGATCTTTCTTTTTCATGCTTTTCATCAGGAAGATGAAAAAATAATAGAGCTCGTGGATAAGTATGGCCCTACAAAATGGTCAGTTATAGCTAAGCAATTGCCTGGACGAATTGGAAAGCAGTGCCGTGAGAGGTACAAATCTTACTTTATTCTGGTTAAGCCTTTGTATGGGGAAAACTGTTGTTTTATTGTGAAGTGTTAGTAAAATGAGATATTTAATTTCTTCTTTTGTTGGATCATTTAGATGGCACAATCATTTAAATCCTGAGATAAGGAAAGATGCTTGGACTGCAGAAGAAGAGATTCAATTGATTAATGCTCATCAGTTGCATGGCAATAAATGGGCTGAAATTGCTAAGCTTATGCCTGGGAGGTTTTCTCTTTCTCATTATCAGTGTCAAGTTTTTCTTTTGTGAGAAAATATTGTCGTACATGTTAGCTACATAGAAATTACAGAGTCCACAATTTACTGAACAAAGACAATTATAAAACTTGAGTACATGACTCACTGCCATAAGCAAAAGAGTACGCTTAATCACAGCAATTGATTTTTAAGGTCAATTTGTGCAAAGCTAACCTACAAATTCATAACTGCAATTATTTTACAATGCATTAACGTTAAATATTCCAGGACTGACAATGCGATAAAGAACCACTGGAACAGCTCTTTAAAGAAAAGGATAGAGGTATTTCAGAAAACTGGGGAACTCCCTCCCACCCCTCTTGCCAAACCATCTGCTGCTCTTTCTGCAAAAGACGTCCCTATGCCAACTCCATCCTCAAAACCATCTTTGGTTCTCACTACCCAGGACACCCCCAAGCCGATCTCGAACCCTATATCCTCTGTCACGCCTGTCTCCAGTCACCTTCCACCCAAAGCACTGGTCACCTCACCAATTGAGATGTTTGGAGCACTCAACTGTACCACCTCATGTAAATCCCACAGCATGGGTCAGGAGGAAAACCAAAACAACCCCTCAGATGGTACCAAACGAAAGGAAACCAGTACGGATCCAGAGGTTACAACAAAACATGCACAAGTTGAAAACCTTTGTTATGATGACCCTTCTACACTAGGTTCTCTATGCTATGAACCACCTCTCATGGGAACTACACAATTTCATCTCTACTCAGAAGTGGATCCACTGCACAAGGCCTCTCCAGAAGAAACCATAATGACAATTCACTCCATTCTACGTAGTGCAGCTAAGACATTTCCACATACACCCTCAATTCTTCGAAAAAGGAGAAGAGAGAATACACCAACATCAAATACGCCTGTATCTAATATGCCTTGTGGTACTCCAGGAGAAGGTGAAATGGCGGATGGGGATGATAATGGTAGTAAATTTGCGTCTCCTCCATATAGGATACGAGGCACAAAACGGAGGGCAGTGATAAGATCGGTGGAGAAGATGCTTGATTTTTCAACTGATTATGCTAACAATAATGATGTTGATACTGGTCCATGTGCTACTAATGAGGCAATTATTGATGTGAGCTAATAATGTGATGTTCTCAGGTACTTTCTGGAATTATAAATATTTTAGCCTTGGTTAGGCACTGAGAGGTACAAACAAGAATAACAGAGAGTTTCTGTTCCACTGCACTGGCATTTAGCATCTGTCCTTTTGCTAGGGTACTAAATTAAGCCCTCTTCTTTTGTTTGAGCTCATCTTTTTGCAGAAGTGCAACGCAATTTCTTGACAAGTTGTGACTAACATTTTCTATTTTTCTGAATAAGCTGGCAAATCACTTGCTCTCTAGTGTGATTACAACAACAACAACAACAAAGCCTTTAATCCCAAACAAATTGGGGTAGGCTAGAAATGAAACCCAATTTGAAATCACAAAAGATCATAGATCTCAAAGATAAAAAATCAGAGATAATAAATAGTAATAATGATAATGCTAGTAATGATGATGATGATTATGACTAATAAATATAATTAGCATTAGCCATCCCTCAATTTTCTTCAGTCTGCTGCCACCAAGTTAGCTTAGCAAAAAAAAATTAAGCCAACTCAAAAATTCTCAGGATGCAAAAATTGGTTCCAACATACTTTTACTAGTTAAGCTTCACTTTCTATATGGTTTTGACCTGCAAAAAACAAATGACTTGTATATATGAGGTGTGAAATTGAGGAAATAGAAACAAATATACTCACCTAGAGCAAAATTGGATCATGGAAGTGAAAACCAAGTACTCTCAAGAAGGTTGCAAATTCCTTCAAGTGGTTCATGGAAGTGATTATCTTTTCAAATAATTTATTGTCAATATATGTTTTCCCAGGTATGAAGATCAGTGTTGTTATGTAGTTGGGACTTGTTGAAAAGCAGCTGCAAATTAATTTCGCCAATAAGTCGAAAAAGAAAAAGGAAAAATAGTAAAATGAATACTAAAGGAAAGAAGAAAAAACCAAAAAATGGACATTCTATTGTTGTAGACCTTTTTGTCGCTTTCCTATTCTTTTTTTTTTTGGTGGAAAATGCATTTGTTGTTGTGATATTGTCTTTGTACATAAAATGATCAATCTACGATCTCTAGTAAAAGCTAAACTAGAGCCTTGCATAGCAGCATTGTTGCAAATTCTTTCTCATCTTTTGATCTAGTGGTTTACTTTTTTATGTTGATCCTTTTTAGTGCCAAATTTCTACCTTATTAACATGCATTTGCATTATTATTTATTTACTTTGCATTATTATTTTGTTGTGATGCGAGTTTGGTACAAAGTCTGTTGGAATTTCTTTAAGCTAGTTATTTTTTTGCTGTGAAAAATTCAAGACTAACGACTTGTTAGGGTTTGCTAGTTTGCTCGCCTTGTTTTGGATACTTGGGATCATAGGAAAGTAGTAAATATAGCGAAAACAGAAACTGCGATTGGCTAAGGTAACAGTTATTGTAAATCCATTCGGCCAGGAAGCTTGATACTGAATCTATTCATCTGCATCAAGTTCCGGTCAAAGCCTCTTGTGAGGCTGATGAATGGCTGAGATGCTTCCAGATAACCAGGTGGAGTCTATAAATAGAGGTGGTAAAATTTGACTCGATCTGAAAAATTCATCTGATTCATTCAAATTTGAATCTAATTCGATCTGATTTTTTTTAGAAAATCAAATTGATCTAAATCTGATTTGACCTGACATGAGGTGATATGAAATTCAAGACAATCCCACATCAGAGTGTCTGAAAATCGACCTGATTTGAACTAAAAATCTGAAATCCATGGTGATTGAGATTAGATGATTCAAAATCGATTTTAAATATTTAAATACGATTCAACTATATAATTAGAATTTAAATACGATTGACATGTCTTATTAAGATGACATGAAACGCGAAATGCATTATTGGAATTTGGAAGGAAATTTGCGCCAAAAGTTTGACAAGCTATGCCGCACAACTGAATTAAGTATATTATAATTTTCATACGCACAGATAGGTTGAGCAATCTTATTAAGAGACATAGCCGGGTGGAATCGGCAAGACGAACACCGATCCGAACCCTTGTCAGCCCGCGGGGTGAAAGAGAGATCCATCAGCAGCCCGTAAATTTTTGGTGTGAAGCGGTCCACTGACAGGATCCATCGAAAACGTGTCCACGTTGTAGAGACTCGATCCACAGAGTCCATACTGAGACAAGCACAGAAAACTGGACCCATCCCTTTCGGATCTTTCCCGTCGCGATTGTACCGTTGATATGTATATATATGCACAGGTGAGGTTCTCGAGATGCTGCCGCCGATGAAAGCTTCTCTCTCTAGTTAGAACCATGGCGAGGAAGTTCTTCATCGGAGGCAACTGGAAACGCGTACTTTCGAATTTCGATCTCCCTCTCCCTCTCCCATCCTTCTAGGGCCCACGTTTAATCGTATCAGTGTGCTTATTGTAAATTTGATTTTCATTTAACTTTCAGAATGGAACGAACGATGATGTGAAGAAGATTGTTACCACGCTTAATGAAGCAGAGGTGCCATCAGAGAATGTTGTCGGTGCGTTGTAATCGGTCGCTCAAATTAATTCCAAAATAAGCTTCTCTTTTTGCTTAAAAAAAATTCGTAGTCCCTTTTAGCTCAAATTAAATACGGTTGCTTTAAAATCAGCTTGTAATCCTGAATGCTACTGAATTATGTGTACCAAAATCGATCTATTGTACAACATTATATATTAGGACCATATAATTTTCAAACCCTTACAACCAGTAAGGGATGTGTAAAGTATATAACATACTTTATTTTATGCCATAGGATATTTACAATCACAACAATTCACAGAAGATCCAAGATGATTAGAATAGCGCTTAGTGTTTAACAGTGTACAAAACGTATAATAGAATTAGTTAGTTAGAGGCATAGAGCCGTTGTAATCAAGCTGTGTAATTAGGCTATATAAAGCCATGTATGTTGTACATTACAATTAATAAATTCAATACAATCAATTACATTTCTCTTGAATGATTCTTATCTCTTCTCTCTTCTCTTGCCTTCTCTGATCCTGTCTCCTTATATGGTATCAGAGCAAATCTTGACTAATCGCCATTAAAGATCCCATCAAGAAACATTCTTCGATCATCTCAGCTGCTCTTCCTTATGGCTAACCTTCACAACAACCTCAATTACACCATTTCCGACCCCAATTCCTCCATTCCCAACCCTCATTCACCTCACCATTCTACTACTACTGCCAATGGCGCATGTACTGGTACGAATGGCAATAGTACTGGTACACCTCACCAACCTTTCCACCTCTCTGAATCGATGATTTCTATCAATCATTCAATCGCTGTGAAGCTGACAGATATCAATTTCCACACCTGAAAATCTGCAATTTTACCCTTCATCAATAGCTACAGTCTTTCGTGATTCTTGGATGTCTCTCCACCTCCGAGCACCATTACTGACAATCTTGGCCAGGTTGCTCTCAATCCGACTTACATAACATGGCACAAACAAGACTAATTTCTTCTGAGATGGCTCCGATCATCTATGACTGAGTCCATCTTGTCTCAAGTCGCTTCAACCACCAACTATCAAGATTTCTGGCATCTTCTTGAAGAACTCTACATTTCCAACTCTCGTTCTCGTCTCAACGACCTCAAATGACAGCTTCAAGATATCAAGAAGGGCTCTGATAGCATCTCTGCCTATCTCCTTCGCCTTTGACAAATCACAGATGAGCTCTCCTCGATGGGTTACCCAATTTCTGACGACGACTTGCTCTACGCTGCTCTTAATGGACTTGACAGTGAATACGACTCGATTATCTCCGCTGTCTCAGCTACCCAATGTCATGGACCTCTTCCCTTCTCCGCCCTTCGTACTCTCCTTCAAAGTCACGAGTCTCTTCTTCTCTCGAGAGCCTCATCGAACTCATCTACCTTCTACGCTGGGAAGTCGAACAAGGGAGGAGGTAACAATGGGTTTCAATCCAATAATTCTAATCAAGTCGGATCTGCTCAATCTGGGCCAAATTTCATTTCTGGGTCGAATTTTAATTCTGGGTCTATTTCAAACAATTCCAACTCAGTACTTGAACCAAAAATTGTGTACCAAAATTCAAACAATAGGCCAATTTGTCAACTATGCAAAAAGGTTAGTCACGAGTGTAGGTTTTGTTACAAACGATATGACAAGGACCCCGAATGGAAACCTTTTGATAAAAGCAAGTTCAAGGCCTACACCGCACAATCTCATCCTTCAAGCCAAGATGAACATTAGTGGGTTTTGGATTCGGATGCTACAAATCATGTGATGAATGATATCAACAACCTCTCCTCATTCTATGCTTACAAGGGACAAGACAAGCTACAAGTTGGTAATGGACTTCCTCTCCCTATTTTAAACATTGGCTCTACATCTTTCACATTAGATAAATTCTCAATTAATTAAATAACATACTTCATGTTCTAAGTTTTTGTACAAATATTATTAGTATTTCTAAACTTTTACAAGATAATCTCTATCTTCATATTGATTTTAATTTTTCTTTTTGTTCTTTTAAAGACCCCGCGATGACTAGCATTCATCATCTCTCCACCAAACAAGGACTTTACTATCTTGATCCCCTCTTCTACTACCACTAGTTCTCCAAAAGCATACATTGGACCCCGCTCAACAACCAACATATGACACGCTAGGCTTGGCCATCCATCTTCTTCAACAACTATTAGAGTTATAAATTCAAATTCATTACCTTGTATTAGAGAAAAAAAATCTATTTTGTAATGATTGTATAAAGGCAAAAGTCTATGTACTTCCTTTTAGCTATTCTTCTTCTATTACTACATCTCCTCTTAAGTTAATACATAATGATGTTTGAGGTCCTTCCCCCTTGAATTTTTCTCATGGTTATAAGTATTATGTTATATTTTTTGATGACTTTACAAACTTTACATGGATTTATTTCATGAAAAATAAAAGCGAAGTATGTGATATTTTTTCTAAATTTAAATGTAAAATTGAGAATCTTCTAAGTACAAATATTTTACTCTTTGAACGGACGGTGGAACAAAATATAAGCCTATTGCAAATAAATTTTCTCAATTAGTTCATGAGACTACTTTTCCTTTTACTCCGCAACATAATGGTGTTGCGGAGAGGAAACATCGACACAGTCAAATTGTCACTTGCTACCATATTCCATGCATCTATTCCTTTGAGATTTTGGGATGAGATATTTTCGAGTATAGTCTATTTAATTAATAGACTTCTTTCTAAAAATGATATTGTGCCTTATACAAAATTATTTAATAAAATTTTAAAATATCTTGACCGCAAAGTTTTGGGATGCTCATGTTTTTCATACACTAGACCCTATAATAAAAATAAATTGGAACCAAGATCTAAACAATATGTATTTCTTGATTATGGTATTACTCAAAAAGGGTATAGGTGTTTGGATTTATCTACAAATAAAATTTTCATTTCAAGAAATGTTGTATTTGATGAATCAACATTTTCATTTAATTCACAAGAAAATACTACTAACAAATTCTATTTGGAAGAATTTTCTGTTGTTCCTTTAATTTTGGTACAGGGAATTACACATTTTATAAATTGTCAAGAAAATCAACCAAGCAGCAGGTCGGATATCGGCTCTGGATCAAACAGTGGCGCTCTGCAGCATTTCCCTGGCGCTCCGCAACCCAATTCAAATTATGGCGCTTCCATCCTTTCTCTAACCAATATGAACTCGTCTCACCAAATCGCTACACTCCCGACCAATACGGAATCGCCACCTAATCTTTCAACTTCTACGCAACTCACATCTCAGCAACACCAGTCACGTCACATACCTGATAAAGCTTACACTCGACATCGCTTCTCCGCCAATCCGAATCAAAAATCTGGCTCCATCTTGGGCCCGGTCCCACCTTCTTCCATTGAATCACTAACGATGGCTCAAATCTGATTCAACTTAACAAAACATCCCTCATCTCACCAATCTCAACACCAAATCACTTCTTCTATTCCCATTATCCCATCGCATGAATCGCAACATGAACTCCCATCATCTACTCATCCAATCTCATCTTCTAAATCTCCAAACATTACTCAATCTTCCCCACCACAAGATCTCTCTATTCCTCCATCAACTAGAATCGATCAACCAAAATCAAAACATTCTACTCCTTCGTCTAAACCTTCTCTCTCCCAGTCAACAACTTAAACACCTGTTGAGCAATCTTCTCAGCCAACCCACCCCTCTTCTTCTGTTCCAACCAAGCATTTTATGACAACTAGAACTCAAGACAAAACCTATAAGAAGCGCATCATTTCTAATTTTGTAGCTCATCAGATCAATTTAGAATCTGAACCTTCATCTTTCAAGCAAGTCATGTCTTCCTCAAATTGGAGGCAAGCCATGACAGACGAGCTCAATTCTTTGGCCTCTAATTTAATTAATCTTATTTATATTTTATGCAAAATTTATGTCGTACAATGTTCATATTGAAGTTTTAATTGGATAATCGTCTAATAGGTATAATTAGGAGTAATTATATTAATATTTACGAAATTATGTGTAGTAATGAGACAAAAAATGTTAAAAATCTTAAATAATTTGTTTAAACAGCAGTTTTCTAATATATCTTACTTATGTTTTATGAGAAATTAGTGTCGTAGGATATTCATATCGAAGTGTTAATTGGATAATCTTATAATAAGTATAATTAGGAGTAATTATATTAATTTTCATGAAATAATGTGTACTTATGCGGCCAATTTTTTTGAAAAACACAAACAACATGTTTAAACAGCTGTTTGTAATGCATGCTACTTATATCTTGTACAAAATTAGTGTCGTAGAATATTCATATCGAAGTGTTAATTGGCTAATATTTTAATAGACATAATTAGGAGTAATTATATTAATTTTTACAAAATTATATGTAGTTATGAGGCCAAAAATATTGAAAAACTTATCTTTTTTAAATAGCAGTTTCTAATGCATCTTAGTTATATTTTGATAGTGCCATAAAATATTTATTTTGAAGTGTTAATTGAACAATCTTATAATACCCAAAATTATGAGTAATTATATTAATTTACACTAAATTATGTATAGTTATGCGGCCAAAAAAATTCATAAATCCAAACAACTTATTTAAGCAGTAGTTTTTAACGCATCTTACTTATGTTTTGTGCAATATTAGCATTATAGAATATTCATATCGAAGTTCAAATTGAACAATTTTATGATACCCATAATTAGGAGTAATTGTATTAATTTGCACGAAATAATATGTAGTTATGCTGTCAAAAATTATGAAAAACTCAAAAATGTTGTTTATACAGTAGTTTTTAATGCATCATACTTATGTTTTGCGCAAAATTAGCGTCATGGAATTATTCATATCAAAATTTTAATAGAAAAATCTTATAATAGGCATCATCAGGAGTAATTATTTTAATTTTTATGAAATTATGTGTAATTGTGCGGCCAAAAATTTTTATAAACTTGTTTAAACAACAGTTTTTAACGCATGTTACTAATATTTTGTGCAAAATTAGCGTTATGGGATATTCATATCAAAGTTTTAACTGGACAACTTTATAATAGACGTAACTAGAAGTAGTTATATTAATTTTCACGAAATTATATGTAGTTATGAGGGCAAAAATGTTAAAAACACGAATAACTTTTTTAAATAGCGGTTTTCCAGTGCATCTTACTTATATTTTGTGAAAAAATTATATCGTAGAATATTCGTATCAATGTTTTAACTACAAATCTTATAAAAGTCGTAATTGGGAGAAATTATATTAATTTATATGAAATTATGTGCAGTAATGCGGCCAAAAAATTTGGAAAGATCAAACAACTTGTTTAAACAGTAATTTTCAATACATCTTACTTATGTTTTGTGCGAAACTAGTGTTGTAGAATATTCATGTTGAAGTTTTAATTGGAAAATCTAACAATAGGCATATATATGAGTAATTACATTAATTTATAAGAAAATATGTGTTGTGATAAGCCTCATTTATATACTATATTCAATTAGGGTTTTATCTCAAAAACTATGCATTTTATGTTAATTGTTAAGAATTTATTTAGTTTTTATGTCGAGTTCGAGATACTGCTGCATTTCTTGTTATTTTGCAGGTCATTGAGTGTAAACAAAGATGTTAACATGAGAAATAATATTTGGAACGAGATGGGTCGGATTTACACGAAGAAATCAAGTTAAAAGCATTCCCATACCAAAATTGCGGACCGCAATTATCAATTGCGGACCGTAATTATCAATTGCGGACCGCAAATGCTCTCTGGTTCATTCTGAAAAAAATGACAAAAATTGCGGACCGCAATTTTAAAATGTCGGACCGCAATTTTTGGTAAACACAATTTGCGCTTTAAAGCGGGTTTCTCATTGGAATTAATAGATTTTGACACCCCTTCGTCCCAGACATCTCTCAACTGTCTGGAAAGGAGATCCCAAACAAAGAAAGAAGAAGAAGAACACCATGAGAGGGAGAATTTGAAGGAGAACTCAAGAACCGGGCGAGAAATCGTAGATCTTCTTGGTTTATTCTTTTCTTTACTCTTTTCTCATGTTGTACTGTTGTTTAAACATGAATCTTGATACAATCTTTGACATGATTTGTGGCTAGACACCCTTCTAGGGGTCTAGGTGTAAACTCGATAACTCGAATGGTTTAATTTACTCGTTTGTTGATCTTTTAGTTCTTGTTGTTTGTGATTGCTATTTTGTCTAAATTGAATGCTTAGTTTTAATCAACTGCATATTACCCTAGAAGTGAAAGCGAAAACCGAAAGGTGGAACTGAATCTTCTGACCCAAAATAGTGATCTAGGTTGTAGGCCAAGTACTTAACCGTGAAATTTATTACCTAAGGGAAAACCGAGGAAACCTTAGAAATTGTGTGAGGTACCGAAAGACGAAGTACAAAATCTAGGTTATGCCAAAGTGACTCACTGATCTTAATGGGCTTAGACTTGTAAGGTGAAGTACTTAATCGTGAAACCCGAATTGTTTAGGTACGGTACCAAGCCACGAAAGTGTAAATTTGGTACTAAAATCTGAGATTGAATCCCCGACAAACACTAGAACATATTAAAAGATCAAATTGAGTGAATTGACCAAACGAGTGAGAGTGAAGCCGAAAGCCCCTAGGATCCTCAATTTGATAAACTTTCCAGTCGTTGTTGTTAGATTAATGCACTTTTAGTTTAATACAAAGCTCACTTTTGATTGTCTAGATTAGTGAAACTTGTTAGAACCGGTAATTCATCCTTGTCCTTGTGGTTCGACACCCCAACTACTACTTGACTAGGCCGTGCGCTTGCGCTGAAATTAAGTATAAATTAGGGTATTTATTAGCTTAGCAAAATACACATCAAGTTTTTTGGCGCCGTTGCCGGGGACAATGGTGTGAATATTGGTTCAACCTTTAGTAACTGAGACTAGATATTTCTTTTTAATTTTTATTTCTTTTATTTTCTTTTTTTTCTTGTGATCTACTTGTTTGATTGCTCTTTCAGGACTCGATCTGGCCGGGCAATCAGGTCTCTTGGTGTACAGACGTAGAACCAAGGAGACAACTTCTCTTCTTGAGCAACCATTTATTCATCTCGCCATCGCAGAAGCAAACCAAATGGCGGAGAATGATGAAAACCGTCCTTTGAAGGACTTTGCTGCCCCGAAAGCAATTGGAATTCAACTAGGCTACACGGTGCCTAATGTAGCAGCAAATAACTTCGAGCTGAAACCCGCTCTCTTGAACATGCTCTCTCAACACATGTTCAACGGTTTAGCCCATGAAGACCCAAACCAACATTTTGCCATGTTTGAAGAACTATGTAATATGGTTAAAATTAATGGTGTTGAACCAGAGGCCATTAAACTTAGAGCATTTCCTTTTTCTTTAAGAGATAAGGCTAGAAATTGGTTAAGGTCACTAGACACCGGTACAATAAGAACATGGGCCCAAATGTCTGATGCTTTCCTTTCTAAGTATTTTCCTCCATCTAAAACTTCTGCCCTTCGTGCTCAAATTATAAATTTCAGGCAAAGAGGAGGAGAATCTCTCAGCGAGGCATGGGATAGATACCAAGAACTGCTGCGTCTTTGTCCGCACCACAGACTCGAGAAGTGGTTCATACTTCAGATTTTCTATGAAGGACTCGAGCAGGTCCTCTCTAAACTAACCATTGATGCAAAGAATGGAGGTAATTTGATGAACATGAGCGCCCGGGATGCCTACAAATTGATTGATGAGATGGCATTGGGACAGCAACAATGGAGCTCGGTGAGAGGACCCGTTCGAGGTGCACCGGGTGTGATTGAGATGGACGTCTCAACCAAATTGGCAGCATAATTGGAGGCAATGCAAAAGAGCATAGACCGCTTGACAAACCAAAATATTTCAGCAGTACATCAATCACCTTCTTGTGCTATTTGTGGTGGAGGCGATCACTTAGCCATAAACTGCAACTGGGGAAGATCTGCCGAGGGGGATGCGGAGCAAGTGAATGTACTCAACAATAATTACCGGCCGCAAAACAACCCTTACTCTAATTCTTACAACCCAGGATGGAGAAATCACCCAAATTTCTCCTGGAGAAACAACCAAGACGACCAACCCCAAAACCAGAACCAAAGTCCCAATCAGAACCGATCGAATCAGGGATACGGGCAGAGGCAATTTGACCAAGGCGCTCCGCAGAAATCTAATTTGGAACAAATGATGGAAAAATGATGCAAGAACAAGCGGAGTTCAGGCAGGACCAAAAGAGGGTCAACCAACAAGTGGCCGACCAAATTAGGGATCTAAGCATGAAAGTTGACCTACTAGCGACTCATGGAAAACTTTTGGAAACGCAAGTGGCGCAACTGACATCGTCGTCTTCGCGCCAACATGGTCAGCTACCGCCTAAACCGGATTGCAATCCAAATGCAACTGTTAAAGCCATCACTTTGAGGAGTGGAACTGTATATGATGGACCCGATGTGCTTCAAGATGCCGGAGTTCATGTGCACCAGAAACAACCCGACTTCCGGCCAAAAAATCATGATGAGATGGAGCAAGAGGCTGACAAGGGAAACACCAATGCGCCAACGCCGAATCAGGTAAAGGGGGACATACCGAGGTATGTACCCCCACACAGGTTTATCCCTTACCCTCAAAGACTTGTTAACACGAAATTGGATAAGCAATATGCTAGGTTTGTTGAATTGTTAAAGAAATTGAATGTCAACATCTCATTCACCGATGTTGTCACTAAAATGCCGACCTATGCAAAGTTTTTGAAAGATATCTTGTCCAATAGGAGAAAATTAGACGATAAAACGGTAACCTTGACTGAAAAAGTGAGCGCAATAGTGATGAATAAGTTACCCCCTAAGTTGCAAGACCCGGGTAGTTTTACCATACCTTGTTCTATAGGTAGCACCAAATTCGACCGTGCTTTGTGTGACCTTGGGGCAAGTGTAAGTCTAATGCCAAAATCTGTTTTTGATAGGATTGGGGTTGGTGAGTTAGTGCCAACAAAAATTTCTTTACAATTGGCGGACGGATCATTAAAATATCCGATGGGGCAAGTTGAGGAATTACCGCTTTAAGTGGGAAAATTTTACATTCCCATTGATTTTGTCGTAATTGAAATGGATGAGGACCCCAATACACCTTTAATTCTTGGTCGGCCATTCTTGAATACGACCGGCACCCAAATAGATGTTAGAGGGGGAAAACTCACATTTGAGATTGGAAAAGAAAAAGTCAAATTCGATATGTTTAAACCTTTGAAATACCCCGCTAATGATGGTAATTTTTGCAGGGTGGACAAGATTGACGTGATTGTTAAAGAAGAATTTGAAAAACTATCAATCGCCGATTCAATTGATAAATTGGTCACGCATCCTTCCGACGGTGAATTCGAAAGGTTTCTCGAACAAATGGAGTTGGAAATCTCAAAATCTGAAGAAAGGAGACACGAAACAGCACAACCAGCAGAAAATTTTCAAAATTGCGGACCGAAGGAAGAATTTGCGGACCGCAAAAAGTGCACAAACAGAGGCAGAAAATTCCAGAGCCAAAATTGCGGTCCGAAGTCCGAAATTTGCGGTCCGCAATTTTGCCCAGCTATCATATTTTCAACTCCAGAAGGTTCAGACTCGACCCAAAACCCTCCAAACTCACCCAAAGTCGAGTTAAAACCTCTACCATCCACTCTAAGGGTTGAAGTCTTTAATCCACTGACAAAGGAGAAACATAATGAGATTATGAAAGAAAAATCAAGAAAAACAATGATAAAGCACGATGACTCAGTGAGCACTGGTAGGGCAAAAGATAATGGTTTTCAGACATCGCATAAAAGATTACTGACGAAATGTGAAACCGACTGGCTGAGTGCTCTCAAAGTGACGAAGAAATGGATTTGTTGTGGACGAAAAAGACCGAGTGAGGAGGGATTGAGCTACTTTTTCTCCAAACCTCAACCCCCGCCTAGAGATTGAGGCACCCGCCTCAACCCCGCCCGCCTCCATTGTCTTTTTCCATTGTAAGTTCTTTATACCTTTCTTTTCTTTCACGCATTGAGGACAATACTTGATTTAAGTTTGGGGGAGTATTTGGAACTTACTTGTATCTGCATAGCATGTAGTTGTTATTATTGTTGCATTAAGATTGTTGCAAAATTTTTTTTTTTTTAGAAATTTAAATTTTAGTGGGTAATTTCGCAAAAAGTTTTGAAACACCTTAAGAGAAATTTTGGCAAATGAGTAGTCTAATTGGAACTTTCGGAAAATTGATACGGGAATATATAAACTTTTGTAAAATAACATGTGGTGAATGAAAAAGGTTCTTGGGTCCGAAAAATCAGAAAAGAATATGCCCTAGGAAGTTTCTAGAATGATGATTGTTCAAGGATTGACGTTCTCCCAAAATTTTTTATCAAACCTTGAAAATTCAATTTGTTTGTTTATTTTAAATGAAAAACTTAATTAAGAAAGAGTGCTTATGGTAAGTGTCGACCGGTGCTTCTAAAAAAAATCAATCAAAGGACGTGAAAATCAATATGCAAATTTTTAGAAGGTCCAAATTATTGAGGCACCATGGTTAAGAGTACACATGTCGTGACATTCGCAAACAAATAAAAAGAAAAATTCTGATTCAAATAAGATCAAATTAAGCCTCAATTGTGCTAGGGTGGTATTATGGAACTCCCTAACCCCCAACACGGCACGAGGTAGCCTCATGTGCGCAATTAGGGTTTCTTAATAAAGGTTTGAGCTACACAAAAATAACCCGCGCGAGGTTCAGGATTAACACTGTCATTTTTCTTCTTTTATGGATTTTCTTGGTTTCATTTCATAGTTGAGGGGAAGGAAAAACTTAAGTATTTATCATTTTTGGAAAGATTCTAGGGCATTACATTGAAAGTAAGAGTCTGAGGTAAAACTCCTCGAGTAAAACACCACGTGTGAAGTCGGAAATAACGAACAATTCCCAAAGCTTTTGCCAAAAACTCCAATTAATGACCGAACAAATTTGAAAGAATTTATCTTAGGGTTAGTCACCTCTTTTTCAAACAACCCACGACCTTTTGCATATAGGTTAGATTTGCTTAGAACTTTGCTTAATTTAGAGATGTACCCTAAGTCTCCGACTGAATCTTGCTTAGGGACAAGCAAGGTTTAAGTTTGGGGGAATTTGATAAGCCTCATTTATATACTATATTCAATTAGGGTTTTATCTCAAAAACTATGCATTTTATATTAATTGTTAAGAATTTATTTAGTTTTTATGTCGAGTTCGAGATACTGCTGCATTTCTTATTATTTTGCAGGTCATTGAGTGTAAACAAAGATGTTAACATGAGAAATAATGCTTGGAACGAGATGGGTCGGATTTACACGAAGAAATCAAGTTAAAAGCATTCCCATACCAAAATTGCGGACCGCAATTATCAATTGCGGACCGCAAATGCTCTCTGGTTCATTCTGGAAAAAATGAGAAAAATTACGGACCGCAATTTTAAAATGTCGGACCACAATTTTTGGGCTGGCAGCGCGAATTTGCAGTTTTAAAGCGGTTTTCTCATTGGAATTAATAGATTTTGACACCCCTTCGTCCCAGACATCTCTCAACTGTCTGGAAAGGAGATCCCAAGCAAAGAAAGAAGAGGAAGAACACCATGAGAGGGAGAATTTGAAGGAGAACTCAAGAACCGGGCGAGAAATCGTAGATCTTCTTGGTTTATTCTTTTCTTTACTCTTTTCTCATGTTGTACTGTTGTTTAAACATGAATCTTGATACAATCTTTGACATGATTTGTGGCTAGACACCCTTCTAGGGGTCTAGGTGTAAACTCGATAACTCGAATGGTTTAATTTACTCGTTTGTTGATCTTTTAGTTCTTGTTGTTTGTGATTGCTATTTTGTCTAAATTGAATGCTTAGTTTTAATCAACTGCATATTACCCTAGAAGTGAAAGCGGAAACCGAAAGGTGGAACTGAATCTTCTGACCCAAAATAGTGATCTAGGTTGTAGGCCAAGTACTTAACCGTGAAACTTATTACCTAAGGGAAAACCGAGGAAACCTTAGAAATTGTGTGAGATACCGAAAGGCGAAGTACAAAATCTAGGTTATGCCAAAGTGACTCACTGATCTTAATGGGCTTAGACTTGTAAGGTGAAGTACTTAATCGTGAAACCCGAATTGTTTAGATACGGTACCAAGCCACGAAAGTGTAAATTTGGTACTAAAATCTGAGATTGAATCCCCGACAAACACTAGAACATATTAAAAGATCAAATTGAGTGAATTGACCAAACGAGTGAGAGTGAAGCCGAAAACCCCTAGGATCCTCAATTTGATAAACTTTCCAGTCGTTGTTGTTAGATTAATGCACTTTTAGTTTAATACAAAGCTCACTTTTGATTGTCTAGATTAGTGAAACTTGTTAGAACCGGTAATTCATCCTTGTCCTTGTGGTTCGACACCCCAACTACTACTTGACTAGGCCGTGCGCTTGCGGCTGAAATTAAGTATAAATTATGGTATTTATTAGCTTAGAAAAATACACATCAGTTATGCAGCCAAATTTTTTGAAAAACTCAAATAACTTGTTTAAAAAGCTGTTTTTAATGTATCTTCCTTGTGTTTTATGCAAAATTAGTGTCGTAGAATATTCATATTGAAGTTTTAATTAGAAGATTTTATAATAGGCATGCTTAGGTGTAATTATATTAACTTATAAGAAATTATGTGTAATTATGCGGCCAAAAATGTTAAAAACTCAAACAATTTGTTTAAATAGCTATTTTTAAAGCCTCCTACTTATGTTTTGTGCAGAATTAGAGTTGTAGAATGTTCATATTGAAGTGTTAATTAGATGATCTTTTAATAGGCATAATTAGGGTTGATTATATTAATTTTCACTCAGTTATGTGTACTTATGGGACTAAAAAAGTTGAAATACTCAAATAAATTTTTTAAATAGCTGTTACTAATGCATCTTACGTATGTTTTTGAAGAAAATAGTATTATAGAATATTCATATTGATGTGTTAATTAAACAACCTTATAATAGGCATAATTAGGCCGGATTATCTTAATTTTCATGAAATTATGGGTATTTATGAGGCCAAATTTTTTTAAAAAGGCAAACAACCTGTTTAAACAGCAGCTTTCTTACTTTTGTTTTGTGTCAAATTAACGTCATAGAATATTCATATCGAAGTTTTAATTAGATAATCTTATAATAGACATAATTAGGAGTAATTATATTAATTTGCATGAAATATGTAGTTATACGGCAAAAACATGAAAAAACTTTATCGACCAGTTTAAACTGTTGTTTTTAATGCATCTTATTTATGTTTTGTGCAAACTTAGTGTCGTAGAATATTCATGTCGAAGTATTAATTGGATAATCAATCTTCTAATAGACACAATTAGTAGTATTTATATTAATTTTTACGTAATTATAAGTACTTATGGGACAATAAATTTTGAAAATCTTATACAACTTGTTTAAACAACAGTTTCAAATGTATCTTATTTATGTTTTATAAAAAAATACTGTTATAGGATATTCATATTGGAGTGTTATTTGGATAATTATATAATAGGCATAATTAGTAGTAATTATTTTAATTTGCGCAAAATTATATGTAGTTATGCAGCCAAAAAAAAACTCAAACGACTTGTTCAAATAGTTGGTTTTAATGCATCTTACTTATGTTTTATGCAAAATTCGTGTCGTAGAATGTTCATATCGAAGTGTTAATTGGATAATCTTCTAATTAGCATAACTAGGAATAATTGTATTAATTTTCACGAAATTTTATGTATTTATGAGGCAATAAATGTAAAACAATCTTAAACAACTTGTTTAAACAATAATTTCTAATGTATCTTACTTATGTCTTATGAAACATTAGTGTCCTCTGATATTAATATCGAAGTGTTAATTTGACAATCTTATAATAGACATAGTTAGGAGCAATTATATTAATTCGCTCAAAATTATGTGTAGTTTTGATGCAAAAAATATTGAAAATCTTAAACAACTTGTTTAAACAACGGTTTCTAATGCATCTTACTTATATTTGTGTAAAATTAGCGTCATAGAATATTTATTTCAAACTTTTAATTGGAGAATCATACAATAGGCATAATTAGGAGTAATTATATTATTTTTTTTGAAATTATATGTAGTTATGCGGCCAACAAATTTCAAAAACTCAAACAACTTGTTTAAACAACCGTTTTTAATTAATCTTATTTATGTTTTGTGCAAAATTTGTGTCGTACAAAGTTCATATTGAAGTTTTAATTGGATAATCTTCTAATAGGTATAATTAGGAGTAATTATATTAATATTTATGAAATTATGTGTAGTTATGAGATAAAAAATGTTAAAAATCTTAAACAACTTGTTTAAACAGCAGTTTTCTAATATATCTTACTTATGTTTTATGAGAAATTAGCGTCGTAGGATATTCATATCGAAGTGTTAATTGGACAATCTTATAATAAGTATAATTAGGAGTAATTATATTAATTTGTATGAAAATTATGTGTACTTATGTGGCCAAAAATTTTGAAAAACACAAACAACTTGTTTAACAAGATGTTTGTAATGCATCCTACTTATATCTTGTGCAAAATTAGTATCGTAGAATATTCATATCGAAGTGTTAATTGACTAATATTTTAATAGGCATAATTAGGAGTAATTATATTATTTTTTTCAAAATTATATGTAGTTATGAGGCCAAAAATGTAGAAAAACTTTACTTTTTTAAATAGCAGTTTCTAATGCATCTTAGTTATGTTTTGATAGTGCCATAAAATATTTATTTTGAAGTGTTAATTGTACAATCTTATAATAGGCAAAATTAGGAGTAATTATATTAATTTACACCAAATTATGTGTAGTTATGCGGCCAAAAAAATTCATAAAGCCAAACAACTTGTTTAAGCAGCATTTTTTAACGCATATTACTTATGTTATATGCAATATTAGCATTATAAAATATTCATATCGAAGTTCTAATTGGACAATTTTATAATAGCCGTAATTAAGAGTAATTATATTAATATGCACGAAATAATATATAGTTATGCTGTCAAAAATTATGAAAAACTCGAAAAGGTTGTTTATACAGCAGCTTTTAATGCATCTTACTTATGTTTTGCGCAAAATTAGCATCATGAAATTATTCATATCGAAGTTTTAATAGGAAAATCTTATAATAGGCGTCATCAGGGAGTAATTATTTTAATTTTTATGAAATTATGTGTAGTTGTGCGGCCAAATTGTTTTATAAACTTGTTTAAACAGCGGTTTTTAACGCATGTTACTAATGTTTTGTGCAAAATTAGCGTTATGGGATATTCATATCGAAGTTTTAAGTGGACAACTTCATAATAAACGTAACTAGCAGTAGTTATATTAATTTTCAAGAAATTATATGTAGTTATGAGGGCAAAAATGTTAAAAACACAAACAAATTTTTTAAATAGCAGTTTTCCAGTGCATCTTACTTATGTTTTGTGAAAAATTTATATCGTAGAATATTCATATCAAAGTTTTAATTGAAAATCTTATAAAAGTCGTAATTGGGAGAAATTATATTAATTTATATGAAATTATATGCAGTTATGCGGCCAAAAAAAATTGGAAAGATCAAACAACTTGTTTAAACAGCAATTTTCAATACAACTTATTTATGTTTTGTGCGAAACTAGTGTTGTAGAATATTCATGTTGAAGTTTTAATTGGAAAATCTTACAATAGGCATATATATGAGTAATCACATTAATTTATAAGAAAATATGTGTTGTTATGCAACCAATTTTTTTGAAAAACTCAAATAACTTGTTTAAAGAGATGTTTTTAATGCATCTTCCTTGTGTTTTGTGCAAAATTAGTGTCGTAGGATATTCATATTGAAGTGTTAATTAAAAATTTTTTTATAATAGGCATGCTTAGGTTTAATTATATTAACTTATAAGAAATTATGTGTAATTATGCGGCCAAAAATTTTAAAAACTCAAACAACATGTTTAAATAGTTGTTTTTAAAGCATCCTACTTATGTTTTGTGCAGAATTAGAGTTGTAGAATGTTCATATTGAAGTGTTAATTAGATGATCTTTTAATAGGCATAATTAGGGGTGATTATATTAATTTTCAATCAGTTATGTGTAGTTATGGGGCTAAAAATGTTGAAATACTCAAATAAATTTTTGAAATAGCTGTTACTAATGCATCTTACTAATGTTTTTGAAGAAAATAGTATCGTAGAATATTCATATCGAAGTGTCAATTGAACAATCTTATAATAGACATAATTAGGCCTGATTATCTTAATTTTCACGAAATTATGGGTATTTATGGGGCCAAAAGTTTTTAAAAAGGCAAACAACCTGTTTAAACAGTAGTTTTCTTACTTATGTTTTGTGCCAAATTAACGTCATAGAATATTCATATCGAAGTTTTAATTAGATAATCTTATAATAGGCATAATTAGGAGTAATTATATTATTTTGCATGAAATAATATGTAGATATGCGGCAAAAAAATGAAAAAACTCAATCGACTAGTTTAAACTGTTGTTTTTTAATGCATCTTACTCATGTTTTGTGCAACTTAGTGTCGTAGAATATTCATATCGAAGTATTAATTGGATAATCAATCTTCTCCAAGGCACAATTAGTAGTAATTATATTAATTTTCACGTAATTACAAGTACTTATGGGACAATAAATTTTGAAAATCTTATACAACTTGTTTAAACAACAGTTTCAAATGTATCTTATTTATGTTTTATAAAAAAAAATACTATTATAGGATATTCATATTGGAGTGTTATTTGGATAATTATATAATAGGCATAATTAGTAGTAATTATTTTAATTTGTGCAAAATTATGTGTAGTTATGCAGCCAAAAAAAAACTCAAACGACTTGTTCAAATAGTTGGTTTTAATGCATCTTACTTATGTTTTATGCAAAATTCGTGTTGTAGAATGTTCATATCGAAGTGTTAATTGGATAATCTTCTAATAGGCATAACTAGGAGTAATTATATTAATTTTCACGAAATTTTATGTATTTATGAGGCAATAAATGTAAAACAATCTTAAACAACTTGTTTAAACAACAATTTCTAATGTATCTTACTTATGTCTTATGAAACATTAGTGTCCTCTGATATTCATATCGAAGTGTTAATTTGACAATCTTATAATAGACATAGTTAGGAGCAATTATATTAATTCGCTCGAAATTATTTGTAGTTTTGATGCAAAAAATATTGAAAATCTTAAACAACTTGTTTAAACAACGGTTTCTAATGCATCTTACTTATATTTGTGTAAAATTTAGCGTCGTAGAATATTTATTTCAAACTTTTAATTGGACGATCATACAATAGGCATAATTAGGAGTAATTATATTAATTTTTATGAAATTATATGTAGTTATGCGGCCAAAAAATTTCAAAAACTCAAACAACTTGTTTAAACAACCATTTTTATTTAATCTTATTTATGTTTTGTGCAAAATTTGTGTCGTACAATGTTCATATTGAAGTTTTAATTGGATAATCTTCTAATAGGTATAATTAGGAGTAATTATATTAATATTTATGAAATTATGTGTAGTTATGAGACTAAAAATGTTAAAAATCTTAAACAACTTGTTTAAACAGCAGTTTTCTAATATATCTTACTTATGTTTTATGAGAAATTAGCGTCGTAGGATATTCATATCGAAGTGTTAATTGGACAATCTTATAATAAGTATAATTAGGAGTAATTATATTAATTTATTTGAAATTATGTGTACTTATGTGGCCAAAAATTTTGAAAAACACAAACAACTTGTTTAACAAGCTGTTTGTAATGCATCCTACTTATATCTTGTGCAAAATTAGTGTCGTAGAATATTCATATCGAAGTGTTAATTGGCTAATATTTTAATAGGCATAATTAGGAGTAATTATATTAATTTTTTCAAAATTATATGTAGTTGTGAGGCCAAAAATGTAGAAAAACTTTACTTTTTTAAATAGCAGTTTCTAATGCATCTTAGTTATGTTTTGATAGTGCCAAAAAATATTTATTTTGAAGTGTTAATTGTACAATCTTATAATAGGAAAAATTAGGAGTAATTATATTAATTTACACCAAATTATGTGTAGTTATGCGGCCAAAAAAATTCATAAAGCCAAACAACTTGTTTAAGCAGCATTTTTTAACGCATATTACTTATGTTATATGCAATATTAGCATTATAAAATATTCATATCGAAGTTCTAATTGGACAATTTTATAATAGCCGTAATTAGGAGTAATTATATTAATATGCACGAAATAATATATAGTTATGCTGTCAAAAATTATGAAAAACTCGAAAAGGTTGTTTATACAGCAGCTTTTAATGCATCTTACTTATGTTTTGCGCAAAATTAGCATCATGAAATTATTCATATCGAAGTTTTAATAGGAAAATCTTATAATAGGCGTCATCGGGAGTAATTATTTTAATTTTTATGAAATTATGTGTAGTTGTGCGGCCAAATTTTTTTATAAACTTGTTTAAACAGCGGTTTTTAACGCATGTTACTAATGTTTTGTGCAAAATTAGCGTTATGGGATATTCATATCGAAGTTTTAAGTGGAAAACTTCATAATAGACGTAACTAGCAGTAGTTATATTAATTTTCATGAAATTATATGTAGTTATGAGGGCAAAAATGTTAAAAACACAAACAAATTTTTTAAATAGCAGTTTTCCAGTGCATCTTACTTATGTTTTGTGAAAAATTTATATCGTAGAATATTCATATCAAAGTTTTAATTGAAAATCTTATAAAAGTCGTAATTGGGAGAAATTATATTAATTTATATGAAATTATGTGCAGTTATGCGGCCAAAAAAAATTGGAAAGATCAAACAACTTGTTTAAACAGCAATTTTCAATACAACTTACTTATGTTTTGTGCGAAACTAGTGTTGTAGAATATTCATGTTGAAGTTTTAATTGGAAAATCTTACAATAGGCATATATATGAGTAATCACATTAATTTATAAGAAAATATGTGTTGTTATGCAGCCAAATTTTTTGAAAAACTCAAATAACTTGTTTAAAGAGATGTTTTTAATGCATCTTCCTTGTGTTTTGTGCAAAATTAGTGTCGTAGGATATTCATATTGAAGTGTTAATTAGAAAAATTTTTTATAATAGGCATGCTTAGGTGTAATTATATTAACTTATAAGAAATTATGTGTAATTATGCGGCCAAAAATTTTAAAAACTCAAACAACATGTTTAAATAGCTGTTTTTAAAGCATCCTACTTATGTTTTGTGCAGAATTAGAGTTGTAGAATGTTCATATTGAAGTGTTAATTAGATGATCTTTTAATAGGCATAATTAGGGGTGATTATATTAATTTTCAATCAGTTATGTGTAGTTATGGGGCTAAAAATGTTGAAATACTCAAATAAATTTTTGAAATAGCTGTTACTAATGCATCTTACTAATGTTTTTGAAGAAAATAGTATCGTAGAATATTCATATCGAAGTGTTAATTGAACAATCTTATAATAGACATAATTAGGCCTGATTATCTTAATTTTCACGAAATTATGGGTATTTATGGGGCCAAAAGTTTTTAAAAAGGCAAACAACCTGTTTAAACAGTAGTTTTCTTACTTATGTTTTGTGCCAAATTAACGTCATAGAATATTCATATCGAAGTTTTAATTAGATAATCTTATAATAGGCATAATTAGGAGTAATTATATTATTTTGCATGAAATAATATGTAGAAATGCGGCAAAAAAATGAAAAAAACTCAATCGACTAGTTTAAACTGTTGTTTTTTAATGCATCTTACTCATGTTTTGTGCAAACTTAGTGTCGTAGAATATTCATATCGAAGTATTAATTGGATAATCAATCTTCTCCAAGGCACAATTAGTAGTAATTATATTAATTTTCACGTAATTACAAGTACTTATGGGACAATAAATTTTGAAAATCTTATACAACTTGTTTAAACAACAGTTTCAAATGTATCTTATTTATGTTTTATAAAAAAAAATACTATTATAGGATATTCATATTGGAGTGTTATTTGGATAATTATATAATAGGCATAATTAGTAGTAATTATTTTAATTTGTGCAAAATTATGTGTAGTTATGCAGCCAAAAAAAAACTCAAACGACTTGTTCAAATAGTTGGTTTTAATGCATCTTACTTATGTTTTATGCAAAATTCGTGTTGTAGAATGTTCATATCGAAGTGTTAATTGGATAATCTTCTAATAGGCATAACTAGGAGTAATTATATTAATTTTCATAAAATTTTATGTATTTATGAGGCAATAAATGTAAAACAATCTTAAACAACTTGTTTAAACAATAATTTCTAATGTATCTTACTTATGTCTTATGAAACATTAGCGTCCTCTGATATTCATATCGAAGTGTTAATTTGACAATCTTATAATAGACATAGTTAGGAACAATTATATTAATTCGCTCGAAATTATTTGTAGTTTTGATGCAAAAAATATTGAAAATCTTAAACAACTTGTTTAAACAACGGTTTCTAATGCATCTTACTTATATTTGTGTAAAATTTAGCGTCGTAGAATATTTATTTCAAACTTTTAATTGGACGATCATACAATAGGCATAATTAGGAGTAATTATATTAATTTTTATGAAATTATATGTAGTTATGCGGCCAAAAAATTTCAAAAACTCAAACAACTTGTTTAAACAACCATTTTTATTTAATCTTATTTATGTTTTGTGCAAAATTTGTGTCGTACAATGTTCATATTGAAGTTTTAATTGGATAATCTTCTAATAGGTATAATTAGGAGTAATTATATTAATATTTATGAAATTATGTGTAGTTATGAGACTAAAAATGTTAAAAATCTTAAACAATTTGTTTAAACAACAGTTTTCTAATATATCTTACTTATGTTTTATGAGAAATTAGCGTCGTAGGATATTCATATCGAAGTGTTAATTGGACAATCTTATAATAAGTATAATTAGGAGTAATTATATTAATTTGTTTGAAATTATGTGTACTTATGTGGCCAAAAATTTTGAAAAACACAAACAACTTGTTTAACAAGCTGTTTGTAATGCATCCTACTTATATCTTGTGCAAAATTAGTGTCGTAGAATATTCATATCGAAGTGTTAATTGGCTAATATTTTAATAGGCATAATTAGGAGTAATTATATTAATTTTTTCAAAATTATATGTAGTTGTGAGGCCAAAAATGTAGAAAAACTTTACTTTTTTAAATAGCAGTTTCTAATGCATCTTAGTTATGTTTTGATAGTGCCATAAAATATTTATTTTGAAGTGTTAATTGTACAATCTTATAATAGGCAAAATTAGGAGTAATTATATTAATTTACACCAAATTATGTGTAGTTATGCGGCCAAAAAAATTCATAAAGCCAAACAACTTGTTTAAGAAGCATTTTTAACGCATATTACTTATGTTATATGCAATATTAGCATTATAAAATATTCATATCGAAGTTCTAATTGGACAATTTTATAATAGCCGTAATTAGGAGTAATTATATTAATATGCACGAAATAATATATAGTTATGCTGTCAAAAATTATGAAAAACTCGAAAAGGTTGTTTATACAGCAGCTTTTAATGCATCTTACTTATGTTTTGCGCAAAATTAGCATCATGAAATTATTCATATCGAAGTTTTAATAGGAAAATCTTATAATAGGCGTCATCAGGAGTAATTATTTTAATTTTTATGAAATTATGTGTAGTTGTGCGGCCAAATTGTTTTATAAACTTGTTTAAACAGCGGTTTTTAACGCATGTTACTAATGTTTTGTGCAAAATTAGCGTTATGGGATATTCATATCGAAGTTTTAAGTGGACAACTTCATAATAGACGTAACTAGCAGTAGTTATATTAATTTTCACGAAATTATATGTAGTTATGAGGGCAAAAATGTTAAAAACACAAACAAATTTTTTAAATAGCAGTTTTCCAGTGCATCTTACTTATGTTTTGTGAAAAATTTATATCGTAGAATATTCATATCAAAGTTTTAATTGAAAATCTTATAAAAGTCGTAATTGGGAGAAATTATATTAATTTATATGAAATTATGTGCAGTTATGCGGCCAAAAAAATTGGAAAGATCAAACAACTTGTTTAAACAGCAATTTTCAATACAACTTACTTATGTTTTGTGCGAAACTAGTGTTGTAGAATATTCATGTTGAAGTTTTAATTGGAAAATCTTACAATAGGCATATATATGAGTAATCACATTAATTTATAAGAAAATATGTGTTGTTATGCAGCCAATTTTTTGAAAAACTCAAATAACTTGTTTAAAGAGATGTTTTTAATGCATCTTCCTTGTGTTTTGTGCAAAATTAGTGTCGTGGGATATTCATATTGAAGTGTTAATTAGAATTTTTTTTTATAATAGGCATGCTTAGGTGTAATTATATTAACTTATAAGAAATTATGTGTAATTATGCGGCCAAAAATTTTAAAAACTCAAACAACATGTTTAAATAGCTGTTTTTAAAGCATCCTACTTATGTTTTGTGCAGAATTAGAGTTGTAGAATGTTCATATTGAAGTGTTAATTAGATGATCTTTTAATAGGCATAATTAGGGGTGATTATATTAATTTTCAATCAGTTATGTGTAGTTATGGGGCTAAAAATGTTGAAATACTCAAATAAATTTTTGAAATAGCTGTTACTAATGCATCTTACTAATGTTTTTGAAGAAAATAGTATCGTAGAATATTCATATCGAAGTGTCAATTGAACAATCTTATAATAGACATAATTAGGCCTGATTATCTTAATTTTCACGAAATTATGGGTATTTATGGGGCCAAAAGTTTTTAAAAAGGCAAACAACCTGTTTAAACAGTAGTTTTCTTACTTATGTTTTGTGCCAAATTAACGTCATAGAATATTCATATCGAAGTTTTAATTAGATAATCTTATAATAGGCATAATTAGGAGTAATTATATTATTTTGCATGAAATAATATGTAGATATGCGGCAAAAAAATGAAAAAAACTCAATCGACTAGTTTAAAGTGTTGTTTTTTAATGCATCTTACTCATGTTTTGTGCAAACTTAGTGTCGTAGAATATTCATATCGAAGTATTAATTGGATAATCAATCTTCTCCAAGGCACAATTAGTAGTAATTATATTAATTTTCACGTAATTACAAGTACTTATGGGACAATAAATTTTGAAAATCTTATACAACTTGTTTAAACAACAGTTTCAAATGTATCTTATTTATGTTTTATATAAAAAAATACTATTATAGGATATTCATATTGGAGTGTTATTTGGATAATTATATAATAGGCATAATTAGTAGTAATTATTTTAATTTGTGCAAAATTATGTGTAGTTATGCAGCCAAAAAAAAACTCAAACGACTTGTTCAAATAGTTGGTTTTAATGCATCTTACTTATGTTTTATGCAAAATTCGTGTTGTAGAATGTTCATATCGAAGTGTTAATTGGATAATCTTCTAATAGGCATAACTAAGAGTAATTATATTAATTTTCATGAAATTTTGTGTATTTATGAGGCAATAAATGTAAAACAATCTTAAACAACTTGTTTAAACAATAATTTCTAATGTATCTTACTTATGTCTTATGAAACATTAGCGTCCTCTGATATTCATATCGAAGTGTTAATTTGACAATCTTATAATAGACATAGTTAGGAGCAATTATATTAATTCGCTCGAAATTATGTGTAGTTTTGATGCAAAAAATATTGAAAATCTTAAACAACTTGTTTAAACAACGGTTTCTAATGCATCTTACTTATATTTGTGTAAAATTTAGCGTCGTAGAATATTTATTTCAAACTTTTAATTGGACGATCATACAATAGGCATAATTAGGAGTAATTATATTAATTTTTATGAAATTATATGTAGTTATGCGGCCAAAAAATTTCAAAAACTCAAACAACTTGTTTAAACAACCATTTTTATTTAATCTTATTTATGTTTTGTGCAAAATTTGTGTCGTACAATGTTCATATTGAAGTTTTAATTGGATAATCTTCTAATAGGTATAATTAGGAGTAATTATATTAATATTTATGAAATTATGTGTAGTTATGAGACTAAAAATGTTAAAAATCTTAAACAACTTGTTTAAACAGCAGTTTTCTAATATATCTTACTTATGTTTTATGAGAAATTAGCGTCGTAGGATATTCATATCGAAGTGTTAATTGGACAATCTTATAATAAGTATAATTAGGAGTAATTATATTAATTTGTTTGAAATTATGTGTACTTATGTGGCCAAAAATTTTGAAAAACACAAACAACTTGTTTAACAAGCTGTTTGTAATGCATCCTACTTATATCTTGTGCAAAATTAGTGTCGTAGAATATTCATATCGAAGTGTTAATTGGCTAATATTTTAATAGGCATAATTAGGAGTAATTATATTAATTTTTTCAAAATTATATGTAGTTGTGAGGCCAAAAATGTAGAAAAACTTTACTTTTTTAAATAGCAGTTTCTAATGCATCTTAGTTATGTTTTGATAGTGCCATAAAATATTTATTTTGAAGTGTTAATTGTACAATCTTATAATAGGCAAAATTAGGAGTAATTATATTAATTTACACCAAATTATGTGTAGTTATGCGGCCAAAAAAATTCATAAAGCCAAACAACTTGTTTAAGCAGCATTTTTTAACGCATATTACTTATGTTATATGCAATATTAGCATTATAAAATATTCATATCGAAGTTCTAATTGGACAATTTTATAATAGCCGTAATTAGGAGTAATTATATTAATATGCACGAAATAATATATAGTTATGCTGTCAAAAATTATGAAAAACTCGAAAAGGTTGTTTATACAGCAGCTTTTAATGCATCTTACTTATGTTTTGCGCAAAATTAGCATCATGAAATTATTCATATCGAAGTTTTAATAGGAAAATCTTATAATAGGCGTCATCAGGAGTAATTATTTTAATTTTTATGAAATTATGTGTAGTTGTGCGGCCAAATTGTTTTATAAACTTGTTTAAACAGCGGTTTTTAACGCATGTTACTAATGTTTTGTGCAAAATTAGCGTTATGGGATATTCATATCGAAGTTTTAAGTGGACAACTTCATAATAGACGTAACTAGCAGTAGTTATATTAATTTTCACGAAATTATATGTAGTTATGAGGGCAAAAATGTTAAAAACACAAACAAATTTTTTAAATAGCAGTTTTCCAGTGCATCTTACTTATGTTTTGTGAAAAATTTATATCGTAGAATATTCATATCAAAGTTTTAATTGAAAATCTTATAAAAGTCGTAATTGGGAGAAATTATATTAATTTATATGAAATTATGTGCAGTTATGCGGCCAAAAAAAATTGGAAAGATCAAACAACTTGTTTAAACAGCAATTTTCAATACAACTTACTTATGTTTTGTGCAAAACTAGTGTTGTAGAATATTCATGTTGAAGTTTTAATTGGAAAATCTTACAATAGGCATATATATGAGTAATCACATTAATTTATAAGAAAATATGTGTTGTTATGCAGCCAAATTTTTTGAAAAACTCAAATAACTTGTTTAAAGAGATGTTTTTAATGCATCTTCCTTGTGTTTTGTGCAAAATTAGTGTCGTAGGATATTCATATTGAAGTGTTAATTAGAAATTTTTTTTATAATAGGCATGCTTAGGTGTAATTATATTAACTTATAAGAAATTATGTGTAATTATGCGGCCAAAAATTTTAAAAACTCAAACAACATGTTTAAATAGCTGTTTTTAAAGCATCCTACTTATGTTTTGTGCAGAATTAGAGTTGTAGAATGTTCATATTGAAGTGTTAATTAGATGATCTTTTAATAGGCATAATTAGGGGTGATTATATTAATTTTCAATCAGTTATGTGTAGTTATGGGGCTAAAAATGTTGAAATACTCAAATAAATTTTTGAAATAGCTGTTACTAATGCATCTTACTAATGTTTTTGAAGAAAATAGTATCGTAGAATATTCATATCGAAGTGTCAATTGAACAATCTTATAATAGACATAATTAGGCCTGATTATCTTAATTTTCACGAAATTATGGGTATTTATGGGGCCAAAAGTTTTTAAAAAGGCAAACAACCTGTTTAAACAGTAGTTTTCTTACTTATGTTTTGTGCCAAATTAACGTCATAGAATATTCATATCGAAGTTTTAATTAGATAATCTTATAATAGGCATAATTAGGAGTAATTATATTATTTTGCATGAAATAATATGTAGATATGCGGCAAAAAAATGAAAAAAACTCAATCGACTAGTTTAAACTGTTGTTTTTTAATGCATCTTACTCATGTTTTGTGCAAACTTAGTGTCGTAGAATATTCATATCGAAGTATTAATTGGATAATCAATCTTCTCCAAGGCACAATTAGTAGTAATTATATTAATTTTCACGTAATTACAAGTACTTATGGGACAATAAATTTTGAAAATCTTATACAACTTGTTTAAACAACAGTTTCAAATGTATCTTATTTATGTTTTATAAAAAAAAATACTATTATAGGATATTCATATTGGAGTGTTATTTGGATAATTATATAATAGGCATAATTAGTAGTAATTATTTTAATTTGTGCAAAATTATGTGTAGTTATGCAGCCAAAAAAAAACTCAAACGACTTGTTCAAATAGTTGGTTTTAATGCATCTTACTTATGTTTTATGCAAAATTCGTGTTGTAGAATGTTCATATCGAAGTGTTAATTGGATAATCTTCTAATAGGCATAACTAGGAGTAATTATATTAATTTTCATGAAATTTTATGTATTTATGAGGCAATAAATGTAAAACAATCTTAAACAACTTGTTTAAACAATAATTTCTAATGTATCTTACTTATGTCTTATGAAACATTAGCGTCCTCTGATATTCATATCGAAGTGTTAATTTGACAATCTTATAATAGACATAGTTAGGAGCAATTATATTAATTCGCTCGAAATTATGTGTAGTTTTGATGCAAAAAATATTGAAAATCTTAAACAACTTGTTTAAACAACGGTTTCTAATGCATCTTACTTATATTTGTGTAAAATTTAGCGTCGTAGAATATTTATTTCAAACTTTTAATTGGACGATCATACAATAGGCATAATTAGGAGTAATTATATTAATTTTTATGAAATTATATGTAGTTATGCGGCCAAAAAATTTCAAAAACTCAAACAACTTGTTTAAACAACCATTTTTATTTAATCTTATTTATGTTTTGTGCAAAATTTGTGTCGTACAATGTTCATATTGAAGTTTTAATTGGATAATCTTCTAATAGGTATAATTAGGAGTAATTATATTAATATTTATGAAATTATGTGTAGTTATGAGACTAAAAATGTTAAAAATCTTAAACAACTTGTTTAAACAGCAGTTTTCTAATATATCTTACTTATGTTTTATGAGAAATTAGCGTCGTAGGATATTCATATCGAAGTGTTAATTGGACAATCTTATAATAAGTATAATTAGGAGTAATTATATTAATTTGTTTGAAATTATGTGTACTTATGTGGCCAAAAATTTTGAAAAACACAAACAACTTGTTTAACAAGCTGTTTGTAATGCATCCTACTTATATCTTGTGCAAAATTAGTGTCGTAGAATATTCATATCGAAGTGTTAATTGGCTAATATTTTAATAGGCATAATTAGGAGTAATTATATTAATTTTTTCAAAATTATATGTAGTTGTGAGGCCAAAAATGTAGAAAAACTTTACTTTTTTAAATAGCAGTTTCTAATGCATCTTAGTTATGTTTTGATAGTGCCATAAAATATTTATTTTGAAGTGTTAATTGTACAATCTTATAATAGGCAAAATTAGGAGTAATTATATTAATTTACACCAAATTATGTGTAGTTATGCGGCCAAAAAATTCATAAAGCCAAACAACTTGTTTAAGCAGCATTTTTAACGCATATTACTTATGTTATATGCAATATTAGCATTATAAAATATTCATATCGAAGTTCTAATTGGACAATTTTATAATAGCCGTAATTAGGAGTAATTATATTAATATGCACGAAATAATATATAGTTATGCTGTCAAAAATTATGAAAAACTCGAAAAGGTTGTTTATACAGCAGCTTTTAATGCATCTTACTTATGTTTTGCGCAAAATTAGCATCATGAAATTATTCATATCGAAGTTTTAATAGGAAAATCTTATAATAGGCGTCATCAGGAGTAATTATTTTAATTTTTATGAAATTATGTGTAGTTGTGCGGCCAAATTGTTTTATAAACTTGTTTAAACAGCGGTTTTTAACGCATGTTACTAATGTTTTGTGCAAAATTAGCGTTATGGGATATTCATATCGAAGTTTTAAGTGGACAACTTCATAATAGACGTAACTAGCAGTAGTTATATTAATTTTCACGAAATTATATGTAGTTATGAGGGCAAAAATGTTAAAAACACAAACAAATTTTTTAAATAGCAGTTTTCCAGTGCATCTTACTTATGTTTTGTGAAAAATTTATATCGTAGAATATTCATATCAAAGTTTTAATTGAAAATCTTATAAAAGTCGTAATTGGGAGAAATTATATTAATTTATATGAAATTATGTGCAGTTATGCGGCCAAAAAAAATTGGAAAGATCAAACAACTTGTTTAAACAGCAATTTTCAATACAACTTACTTATGTTTTGTGCAAAACTAGTGTTGTAGAATATTCATGTTGAAGTTTTAATTGGAAAATCTTACAATAGGCATATATATGAGTAATCACATTAATTTATAAGAAAATATGTGTTGTTATGCAGCCAATTTTTTTGAAAAACTCAAATAACTTGTTTAAAGAGATGTTTTTAATGCATCTTCCTTGTGTTTTGTGCAAAATTAGTGTCGTAGGATATTCATATTGAAGTGTTAATTAGAATTTTTTTTTATAATAGGCATGCTTAGGTGTAATTATATTAACTTATAAGAAATTATGTGTAATTATGCGGCCAAAAATTTTAAAAACTCAAACAACATGTTTAAATAGCTGTTTTTAAAGCATCCTACTTATGTTTTGTGCAGAATTAGAGTTGTAGAATGTTCATATTGAAGTGTTAATTAGATGATCTTTTAATAGGCATAATTAGGGGTGATTATATTAATTTTCAATCAGTTATGTGTAGTTATGGGGCTAAAAATGTTGAAATACTCAAATAAATTTTTGAAATAGCTGTTACTAATGCATCTTACTAATGTTTTTGAAGAAAATAGTATCGTAGAATATTCATATCGAAGTGTCAATTGAACAATCTTATAATAGACATAATTAGGCCTGATTATCTTAATTTTCACGAAATTATGGGTATTTATGGGGCCAAAAGTTTTTAAAAAGGCAAACAACCTGTTTAAACAGTAGTTTTCTTACTTATGTTTTGTGCCAAATTAACGTCATAGAATATTCATATCGAAGTTTTAATTAGATAATCTTATAATAGGCATAATTAGGAGTAATTATATTATTTTGCATGAAATAATATGTAGATATGCGGCAAAAAAATGAAAAAAACTCAATCGACTAGTTTAAACTGTTGTTTTTTAATGCATCTTACTCATGTTTTGTGCAAACTTAGTGTCGTAGAATATTCATATCGAAGTATTAATTGGATAATCAATCTTCTCCAAGGCACAATTAGTAGTAATTATATTAATTTTCACGTAATTACAAGTACTTATGGGACAATAAATTTTGAAAATCTTATACAACTTGTTTAAACAACAGTTTCAAATGTATCTTATTTATGTTTTATAAAAAAAAATACTATTATAGGATATTCATATTGGAGTGTTATTTGGATAATTATATAATAGGCATAATTAGTAGTAATTATTTTAATTTGTGCAAAATTATGTGTAGTTATGCAGCCAAAAAAAAAACTCAAACGACTTGTTCAAATAGTTGGTTTTAATGCATCTTACTTATGTTTTATGCAAAATTCGTGTTGTAGAATGTTCATATCGAAGTGTTAATTGGATAATCTTCTAATAGGCATAACTAAGAGTAATTATATTAATTTTCATGAAATTTTATGTATTTATGAGGCAATAAATGTAAAACAATCTTAAACAACTTGTTTAAACAATAATTTCTAATGTATCTTACTTATGTCTTATGAAACATTAGCGTCCTCTGATATTCATATCGAAGTGTTAATTTGACAATCTTATAATAGACATAGTTAGGAGCAATTATATTAATTCGCTCGAAATTATGTGTAGTTTTGATGCAAAAAATATTGAAAATCTTAAACAACTTGTTTAAACAACGGTTTCTAATGCATCTTACTTATATTTGTGTAAAATTTAGCGTCGTAGAATATTTATTTCAAACTTTTAATTGGACGATCATACAATAGGCATAATTAGGAGTAATTATATTAATTTTTATGAAATTATATGTAGTTATGCGGCCAAAAAATTTCAAAAACTCAAACAACTTGTTTAAACAACCATTTTTATTTAATCTTATTTATGTTTTGTGCAAAATTTGTGTCGTACAATGTTCATATTGAAGTTTTAATTGGATAATCTTCTAATAGGTATAATTAGGAGTAATTATATTAATATTTATGAAATTATGTGTAGTTATGAGACTAAAAATGTTAAAAATCTTAAACAACTTGTTTAAACAGCAGTTTTCTAATATATCTTACTTATGTTTTATGAGAAATTAGCGTCGTAGGATATTCATATCGAAGTGTTAATTGGACAATCTTATAATAAGTATAATTAGGAGTAATTATATTAATTTGTTTGAAATTATGTGTACTTATGTGGCCAAAAATTTTGAAAAACACAAACAACTTGTTTAACAAGCTGTTTGTAATGCATCCTACTTATATCTTGTGCAAAATTAGTGTCGTAGAATATTCATATCGAAGTGTTAATTGGCTAATATTTTAATAGGCATAATTAGGAGTAATTATATTAATTTTTTCAAAATTATATGTAGTTGTGAGGCCAAAAATGTAGAAAAACTTTACTTTTTTAAATAGCAGTTTCTAATGCATCTTAGTTATGTTTTGATAGTGCCATAAAATATTTATTTTGAAGTGTTAATTGTACAATCTTATAATAGGCAAAATTAGGAGTAATTATATTAATTTACACCAAATTATGTGTAGTTATGCGGCCAAAAAAATTCATAAAGCCAAACAACTTGTTTAAGCAGCATTTTTAACGCATATTACTTATGTTATATGCAATATTAGCATTATAAAATATTCATATCGAAGTTCTAATTGGACAATTTTATAATAGCCGTAATTAGGAGTAATTATATTAATATGCACGAAATAATATATAGTTATGCTGTCAAAAATTATGAAAAACTCGAAAAGGTTGTTTATACAGCAGCTTTTAATGCATCTTACTTATGTTTTGCGCAAAATTAGCATCATGAAATTATTCATATCGAAGTTTTAATAGGAAAATCTTATAATAGGCGTCATCAGGAGTAATTATTTTAATTTTTATGAAATTATGTGTAGTTGTGCGGCCAAATTGTTTTATAAACTTGTTTAAACAGCGGTTTTTAACGCATGTTACTAATGTTTTGTGCAAAATTAGCGTTATGGGATATTCATATCGAAGTTTTAAGTGGACAACTTCATAATAGACGTAACTAGCAGTAGTTATATTAATTTTCACGAAATTATATGTAGTTATGAGGGAAAAAATGTTAAAAACACAAACAAATTTTTTAAATAGCAGTTTTCCAGTGCATCTTACTTATGTTTTGTGAAAAATTTATATCGTAGAATATTCATATCAAAGTTTTAATTGAAAATCTTATAAAAGTCGTAATTGGGAGAAATTATATTAATTTATATGAAATTATGTGCAGTTATGCGGCCAAAAAAAATTGGAAAGATCAAACAACTTGTTTAAACAGCAATTTTCAATACAACTTACTTATGTTTTGTGCGAAACTAGTGTTGTAGAATATTCATGTTGAAGTTTTAATTGGAAAATCTTACAATAGGCATATATATGAGTAATCACATTAATTTATAAGAAAATATGTGTTGTTATGCAGCCAATTTTTTTGAAAAACTCAAATAACTTGTTTAAAGAGATGTTTTTAATGCATCTTCCTTGTGTTTTGTGCAAAATTAGTGTCGTAGGATATTCATATTGAAGTGTTAATTAGAATTTTTTTTTATAATAGGCATGCTTAGGTGTAATTATATTAACTTATAAGAAATTATGTGTAATTATGCGGCCAAAAATTTTAAAAACTCAAACAACATGTTTAAATAGCTGTTTTTAAAGCATCCTACTTATGTTTTGTGCAGAATTAGAGTTGTAGAATGTTCATATTGAAGTGTTAATTAGATGATCTTTTAATAGGCATAATTAGGGGTGATTATATTAATTTTCAATCAGTTATGTGTAGTTATGGGGCTAAAAATGTTGAAATACTCAAATAAATTTTTGAAATAGCTGTTACTAATGCATCTTACTAATGTTTTTGAAGAAAATAGTATCGTAGAATATTCATATCGAAGTGTCAATTGAACAATCTTATAATAGACATAATTAGGCCTGATTATCTTAATTTTCACGAAATTATGGGTATTTATGGGGCCAAAAGTTTTTAAAAAGGCAAACAACCTGTTTAAACAGTAGTTTTCTTACTTATGTTTTGTGCCAAATTAACGTCATAGAATATTCATATCGAAGTTTTAATTAGATAATCTTATAATAGGCATAATTAGGAGTAATTATATTATTTTGCATGAAATAATATGTAGATATGCGGCAAAAAAATGAAAAAAACTCAATCGACTAGTTTAAACTGTTGTTTTTTAATGCATCTTACTCATGTTTTGTGCAAACTTAGTGTCGTAGAATATTCATATCGAAGTATTAATTGGATAATCAATCTTCTCCAAGGCACAATTAGTAGTAATTATATTAATTTTCACGTAATTACAAGTACTTATGGGACAATAAATTTTGAAAATCTTATACAACTTGTTTAAACAACAGTTTCAAATGTATCTTATTTATGTTTTATAAAAAAAAAATACTATTATAGGATATTCATATTGGAGTGTTATTTGGATAATTATATAATAGGCATAATTAGTAGTAATTATTTTAATTTGTGCAAAATTATGTGTAGTTATGCAGCCAAAAAAAAACTCAAACGACTTGTTCAAATAGTTGGTTTTAATGCATCTTACTTATGTTTTATGCAAAATTCGTGTTGTAGAATGTTCATATCGAAGTGTTAATTGGATAATCTTCTAATAGGCATAACTAGGAGTAATTATATTAATTTTCATGAAATTTTATGTATTTATGAGGCAATAAATGTAAAACAATCTTAAACAACTTGTTTAAACAATAATTTCTAATGTATCTTACTTATGTCTTATGAAACATTAGCGTCCTCTGATATTCATATCGAAGTGTTAATTTGACAATCTTATAATAGACATAGTTAGGAGAAATTATATTAATTCGCTCGAAATTATGTGTAGTTTTGATGCAAAAAATATTGAAAATCTTAAACAACTTGTTTAAACAACGGTTTCTAATGCATCTTACTTATATTTGTGTAAAATTTAGCGTCGTAGAATATTTATTTCAAACTTTTAATTGGACGATCATACAATAGGCATAATTAGGAGTAATTATATTAATTTTTATGAAATTATATGTAGTTATGCGGCCAAAAAATTTCAAAAACTCAAACAACTTGTTTAAACAACCATTTTTATTTAATCTTATTTATGTTTTGTGCAAAATTTGTGTCGTACAATGTTCATATTGAAGTTTTAATTGGATAATCTTCTAATAGGTATAATTAGGAGTAATTATATTAATATTTATGAAATTATGTGTAGTTATGAGACTAAAAATGTTAAAAATCTTAAACAACTTGTTTAAACAGCAGTTTTCTAATATATCTTACTTATGTTTTATGAGAAATTAGCGTCGTAGGATATTCATATCGAAGTGTTAATTGGACAATCTTATAATAAGTATAATTAGGAGTAATTATATTAATTTGTTTGAAATTATGTGTACTTATGTGGCCAAAAATTTTGAAAAACACAAACAACTTGTTTAACAAGCTGTTTGTAATGCATCCTACTTATATCTTGTGCAAAATTAGTGTCGTAGAATATTCATATCGAAGTGTTAATTGGCTAATATTTTAATAGGCATAATTAGGAGTAATTATATTAATTTTTTCAAAATTATATGTAGTTGTGAGGCCAAAAATGTAGAAAAACTTTACTTTTTTAAATAGCAGTTTCTAATGCATCTTAGTTATGTTTTGATAGTGCCATAAAATATTTATTTTGAAGTGTTAATTGTACAATCTTATAATAGGCAAAATTAGGAGTAATTATATTAATTTACACCAAATTATGTGTAGTTATGCGGCCAAAAAAATTCATAAAGCCAAACAACTTGTTTAAGCAGCATTTTTAACGCATATTACTTATGTTATATGCAATATTAGCATTATAAAATATTCATATCGAAGTTCTAATTGGACAATTTTATAATAGCCGTAATTAGGAGTAATTATATTAATATGCACGAAATAATATATAGTTATGCTGTCAAAAATTATGAAAAACTCGAAAAGGTTGTTTATACAGCAGCTTTTAATGCATCTTACTTATGTTTTGCGCAAAATTAGCATCATGAAATTATTCATATCGAAGTTTTAATAGGAAAATCTTATAATAGGCGTCATCAGGAGTAATTATTTTAATTTTTATGAAATTATGTGTAGTTGTGCGGCCAAATTGTTTTATAAACTTGTTTAAACAGCGGTTTTTAACGCATGTTACTAATGTTTTGTGCAAAATTAGCGTTATGGGATATTCATATCGAAGTTTTAAGTGGACAACTTCATAATAGACGTAACTAGCAGTAGTTATATTAATTTTCACGAAATTATATGTAGTTATGAGGGCAAAAATGTTAAAAACACAAACAAATTTTTTAAATAGCAGTTTTCCAGTGCATCTTACTTATGTTTTGTGAAAAATTTATATCGTAGAATATTCATATCAAAGTTTTAATTGAAAATCTTATAAAAGTCGTAATTGGGAGAAATTATATTAATTTATATGAAATTATGTGCAGTTATGCGGCCAAAAAAAATTGGAAAGATCAAACAACTTGTTTAAACAGCAATTTTCAATACAACTTACTTATGTTTTGTGCGAAACTAGTGTTGTAGAATATTCATGTTGAAGTTTTAATTGGAAAATCTTACAATAGGCATATATATGAGTAATCACATTAATTTATAAGAAAATATGTGTTGTTATGCAGCCAATTTTTTTGAAAAACTCAAATAACTTGTTTAAAGAGATGTTTTTAATGCATCTTCCTTGTGTTTTGTGCAAAATTAGTGTCGTAGGATATTCATATTGAAGTGTTAATTAGAATTTTTTTTTATAATAGGCATGCTTAGGTGTAATTATATTAACTTATAAGAAATTATGTGTAATTATGCGGCCAAAAATTTTAAAAACTCAAACAACATGTTTAAATAGCTGTTTTTAAAGCATCCTACTTATGTTTTGTGCAGAATTAGAGTTGTAGAATGTTCATATTGAAGTGTTAATTAGATGATCTTTTAATAGGCATAATTAGGGGTGATTATATTAATTTTCAATCAGTTATGTGTAGTTATGGGGCTAAAAATGTTGAAATACTCAAATAAATTTTTGAAATAGCTGTTACTAATGCATCTTACTAATGTTTTTGAAGAAAATAGTATCGTAGAATATTCATATCGAAGTGTCAATTGAACAATCTTATAATAGACATAATTAGGCCTGATTATCTTAATTTTCACGAAATTATGGGTATTTATGGGGCCAAAAGTTTTTAAAAAGGCAAACAACCTGTTTAAACAGTAGTTTTCTTACTTATGTTTTGTGCCAAATTAACGTCATAGAATATTCATATCGAAGTTTTAATTAGATAATCTTATAATAGGCATAATTAGGAGTAATTATATTATTTTGCATGAAATAATATGTAGATATGCGGCAAAAAAATGAAAAAAACTCAATCGACTAGTTTAAACTGTTGTTTTTTAATGCATCTTACTCATGTTTTGTGCAAACTTAGTGTCGTAGAATATTCATATCGAAGTATTAATTGGATAATCAATCTTCTCCAAGGCACAATTAGTAGTAATTATATTAATTTTCACGTAATTACAAGTACTTATGGGACAATAAATTTTGAAAATCTTATACAACTTGTTTAAACAACAGTTTCAAATGTATCTTATTTATGTTTTATAAAAAAAAAATACTATTATAGGATATTCATATTGGAGTGTTATTTGGATAATTATATAATAGGCATAATTAGTAGTAATTATTTTAATTTGTGCAAAATTATGTGTAGTTATGCAGCCAAAAAAAAACTCAAACGACTTGTTCAAATAGTTGGTTTTAATGCATCTTACTTATGTTTTATGCAAAATTCGTGTTGTAGAATGTTCATATCGAAGTGTTAATTGGATAATCTTCTAATAGGCATAACTAAGAGTAATTATATTAATTTTCATGAAATTTTATGTATTTATGAGGCAATAAATGTAAAACAATCTTAAACAACTTGTTTAAACAATAATTTCTAATGTATCTTACTTATGTCTTATGAAACATTAGCGTCCTCTGATATTCATATCGAAGTGTTAATTTGACAATCTTATAATAGACATAGTTAGGAGCAATTATATTAATTCGCTCGAAATTATGTGTAGTTTTGATGCAAAAAATATTGAAAATCTTAAACAACTTGTTTAAACAACGGTTTCTAATGCATCTTACTTATATTTGTGTAAAATTTAGCGTCGTAGAATATTTATTTCAAACTTTTAATTGGACGATCATACAATAGGCATAATTAGGAGTAATTATATTAATTTTTATGAAATTATATGTAGTTATGCGGCCAAAAAATTTCAAAAACTCAAACAACTTGTTTAAACAACCATTTTTATTTAATCTTATTTATGTTTTGTGCAAAATTTGTGTCGTACAATGTTCATATTGAAGTTTTAATTGGATAATCTTCTAATAGGTATAATTAGGAGTAATTATATTAATATTTATGAAATTATGTGTAGTTATGAGACTAAAAATGTTAAAAATCTTAAACAACTTGTTTAAACAGCAGTTTTCTAATATATCTTACTTATGTTTTATGAGAAATTAGCGTCGTAGGATATTCATATCGAAGTGTTAATTGGACAATCTTATAATAAGTATAATTAGGAGTAATTATATTAATTTGTTTGAAATTATGTGTACTTATGTGGCCAAAAATTTTGAAAAACACAAACAACTTGTTTAACAAGCTGTTTGTAATGCATCCTACTTATATCTTGTGCAAAATTAGTGTCGTAGAATATTCATATCGAAGTGTTAATTGGCTAATATTTTAATAGGCATAATTAGGAGTAATTATATTAATTTTTTCAAAATTATATGTAGTTGTGAGGCCAAAAATGTAGAAAAACTTTACTTTTTTAAATAGCAGTTTCTAATGCATCTTAGTTATGTTTTGATAGTGCCATAAAATATTTATTTTGAAGTGTTAATTGTACAATCTTATAATAGGCAAAATTAGGAGTAATTATATTAATTTACACCAAATTATGTGTAGTTATGCGGCCAAAAAATTCATAAAGCCAAACAACTTGTTTAAGCAGCATTTTTTAACGCATATTACTTATGTTATATGCAATATTAGCATTATAAAATATTCATATCGAAGTTCTAATTGGACAATTTTATAATAGCCGTAATTAGGAGTAATTATATTAATATGCACGAAATAATATATAGTTATGCTGTCAAAAATTATGAAAAACTCGAAAAGGTTGTTTATACAGCAGCTTTTAATGCATCTTACTTATGTTTTGCGCAAAATTAGCATCATGAAATTATTCATATCGAAGTTTTAATAGGAAAATCTTATAATAGGCGTCATCAGGAGTAATTATTTTAATTTTTATGAAATTATGTGTAGTTGTGCGGCCAAATTGTTTTATAAACTTGTTTAAACAGCGGTTTTTAACGCATGTTACTAATGTTTTGTGCAAAATTAGCGTTATGGGATATTCATATCGAAGTTTTAAGTGGACAACTTCATAATAGACGTAACTAGCAGTAGTTATATTAATTTTCACGAAATTATATGTAGTTATGAGGGAAAAATGTTAAAAACACAAACAAATTTTTTAAATAGCAGTTTTCCAGTGCATCTTACTTATGTTTTGTGAAAAATTTATATCGTAGAATATTCATATCAAAGTTTTAATTGAAAATCTTATAAAAGTCGTAATTGGGAGAAATTATATTAATTTATATGAAATTATGTGCAGTTATGCGGCCAAAAAAAATTGGAAAGATCAAACAACTTGTTTAAACAGCAATTTTCAATACAACTTACTTATGTTTTGTGCGAAACTAGTGTTGTAGAATATTCATGTTGAAGTTTTAATTGGAAAATCTTACAATAGGCATATATATGAGTAATCACATTAATTTATAAGAAAATATGTGTTGTTATGCAGCCAATTTTTTGAAAAACTCAAATAACTTGTTTAAAGAGATGTTTTTAATGCATCTTCCTTGTGTTTTGTGCAAAATTAGTGTCGTAGGATATTCATATTGAAGTGTTAATTAGAATTTTTTTTTATAATAGGCATGCTTAGGTGTAATTATATTAACTTATAAGAAATTATGTGTAATTATGCGGCCAAAAATTTTAAAAACTCAAACAACATGTTTAAATAGCTGTTTTTAAAGCATCCTACTTATGTTTTGTGCAGAATTAGAGTTGTAGAATGTTCATATTGAAGTGTTAATTAGATGATCTTTTAATAGGCATAATTAGGGGTGATTATATTAATTTTCAATCAGTTATGTGTAGTTATGGGGCTAAAAATGTTGAAATACTCAAATAAATTTTTGAAATAGCTGTTACTAATGCATCTTACTAATGTTTTTGAAGAAAATAGTATCGTAGAATATTCATATCGAAGTGTCAATTGAACAATCTTATAATAGACATAATTAGGCCTGATTATCTTAATTTTCACGAAATTATGGGTATTTATGGGGCCAAAAGTTTTTAAAAAGGCAAACAACCTGTTTAAACAGTAGTTTTCTTACTTATGTTTTGTGCCAAATTAACGTCATAGAATATTCATATCGAAGTTTTAATTAGATAATCTTATAATAGGCATAATTAGGAGTAATTATATTATTTTGCATGAAATAATATGTAGATATGCGGCAAAAAAATGAAAAAAACTCAATCGACTAGTTTAAACTGTTGTTTTTTAATGCATCTTACTCATGTTTTGTGCAAACTTAGTGTCGTAGAATATTCATATCGAAGTATTAATTGGATAATCAATCTTCTCCAAGGCACAATTAGTAGTAATTATATTAATTTTCACGTAATTACAAGTACTTATGGGACAATAAATTTTGAAAATCTTATACAACTTGTTTAAACAACAGTTTCAAATGTATCTTATTTATGTTTTATAAAAAAAAAATACTATTATAGGATATTCATATTGGAGTGTTATTTGGATAATTATATAATAGGCATAATTAGTAGTAATTATTTTAATTTGTGCAAAATTATGTGTAGTTATGCAGCCAAAAAAAAACTCAAACGACTTGTTCAAATAGTTGGTTTTAATGCATCTTACTTATGTTTTATGCAAAATTCGTGTTGTAGAATGTTCATATCGAAGTGTTAATTGGATAATCTTCTAATAGGCATAACTAGGAGTAATTATATTAATTTTCATGAAATTTTATGTATTTATGAGGCAATAAATGTAAAACAATCTTAAACAACTTGTTTAAACAATAATTTCTAATGTATCTTACTTATGTCTTATGAAACATTAGCGTCCTCTGATATTCATATCGAAGTGTTAATTTGACAATCTTATAATAGACATAGTTAGGAGAAATTATATTAATTCGCTCGAAATTATGTGTAGTTTTGATGCAAAAAATATTGAAAATCTTAAACAACTTGTTTAAACAACGGTTTCTAATGCATCTTACTTATATTTGTGTAAAATTTAGCGTCGTAGAATATTTATTTCAAACTTTTAATTGGACGATCATACAATAGGCATAATTAGGAGTAATTATATTAATTTTTATGAAATTATATGTAGTTATGCGGCCAAAAAATTTCAAAAACTCAAACAACTTGTTTAAACAACCATTTTTATTTAATCTTATTTATGTTTTGTGCAAAATTTGTGTCGTACAATGTTCATATTGAAGTTTTAATTGGATAATCTTCTAATAGGTATAATTAGGAGTAATTATATTAATATTTATGAAATTATGTGTAGTTATGAGACTAAAAATGTTAAAAATCTTAAACAACTTGTTTAAACAGCAGTTTTCTAATATATCTTACTTATGTTTTATGAGAAATTAGCGTCGTAGGATATTCATATCGAAGTGTTAATTGGACAATCTTATAATAAGTATAATTAGGAGTAATTATATTAATTTGTTTGAAATTATGTGTACTTATGTGGCCAAAAATTTTGAAAAACACAAACAACTTGTTTAACAAGCTGTTTGTAATGCATCCTACTTATATCTTGTGCAAAATTAGTGTCGTAGAATATTCATATCGAAGTGTTAATTGGCTAATATTTTAATAGGCATAATTAGGAGTAATTATATTAATTTTTTCAAAATTATATGTAGTTGTGAGGCCAAAAATGTAGAAAAACTTTACTTTTTTAAATAGCAGTTTCTAATGCATCTTAGTTATGTTTTGATAGTGCCATAAAATATTTATTTTGAAGTGTTAATTGTACAATCTTATAATAGGCAAAATTAGGAGTAATTATATTAATTTACACCAAATTATGTGTAGTTATGCGGCCAAAAAAATTCATAAAGCCAAACAACTTGTTTAAGCAGCATTTTTTAACGCATATTACTTATGTTATATGCAATATTAGCATTATAAAATATTCATATCGAAGTTCTAATTGGACAATTTTATAATAGCCGTAATTAGGAGTAATTATATTAATATGCACGAAATAATATATAGTTATGCTGTCAAAAATTATGAAAAACTCGAAAAGGTTGTTTATACAGCAGCTTTTAATGCATCTTACTTATGTTTTGCGCAAAATTAGCATCATGAAATTATTCATATCGAAGTTTTAATAGGAAAATCTTATAATAGGCGTCATCAGGAGTAATTATTTTAATTTTTATGAAATTATGTGTAGTTGTGCGGCCAAATTGTTTTATAAACTTGTTTAAACAGCGGTTTTTAACGCATGTTACTAATGTTTTGTGCAAAATTAGCGTTATGGGATATTCATATCGAAGTTTTAAGTGGACAACTTCATAATAGACGTAACTAGCAGTAGTTATATTAATTTTCACGAAATTATATGTAGTTATGAGGGCAAAAATGTTAAAAACACAAACAAATTTTTTAAATAGCAGTTTTCCAGTGCATCTTACTTATGTTTTGTGAAAAATTTATATCGTAGAATATTCATATCAAAGTTTTAATTGAAAATCTTATAAAAGTCGTAATTGGGAGAAATTATATTAATTTATATGAAATTATGTGCAGTTATGCGGCCAAAAAAATTGGAAAGATCAAACAACTTGTTTAAACAGCAATTTTCAATACAACTTACTTATGTTTTGTGCGAAACTAGTGTTGTAGAATATTCATGTTGAAGTTTTAATTGGAAAATCTTACAATAGGCATATATATGAGTAATCACATTAATTTATAAGAAAATATGTGTTGTTATGCAGCCAATTTTTTTGAAAAACTCAAATAACTTGTTTAAAGAGATGTTTTTAATGCATCTTCCTTGTGTTTTGTGCAAAATTAGTGTCGTAGGATATTCATATTGAAGTGTTAATTAGAATTTTTTTTTATAATAGGCATGCTTAGGTGTAATTATATTAACTTATAAGAAATTATGTGTAATTATGCGGCCAAAAATTTTAAAAACTCAAACAACATGTTTAAATAGCTGTTTTTAAAGCATCCTACTTATGTTTTGTGCAGAATTAGAGTTGTAGAATGTTCATATTGAAGTGTTAATTAGATGATCTTTTAATAGGCATAATTAGGGGTGATTATATTAATTTTCAATCAGTTATGTGTAGTTATGGGGCTAAAAATGTTGAAATACTCAAATAAATTTTTGAAATAGCTGTTACTAATGCATCTTACTAATGTTTTTGAAGAAAATAGTATCGTAGAATATTCATATCGAAGTGTCAATTGAACAATCTTATAATAGACATAATTAGGCCTGATTATCTTAATTTTCACGAAATTATGGGTATTTATGGGGCCAAAAGTTTTTAAAAAGGCAAACAACCTGTTTAAACAGTAGTTTTCTTACTTATGTTTTGTGCCAAATTAACGTCATAGAATATTCATATCGAAGTTTTAATTAGATAATCTTATAATAGGCATAATTAGGAGTAATTATATTATTTTGCATGAAATAATATGTAGATATGCGGCAAAAAAATGAAAAAAACTCAATCGACTAGTTTAAACTGTTGTTTTTTAATGCATCTTACTCATGTTTTGTGCAAACTTAGTGTCGTAGAATATTCATATCGAAGTATTAATTGGATAATCAATCTTCTCCAAGGCACAATTAGTAGTAATTATATTAATTTTCACGTAATTACAAGTACTTATGGGACAATAAATTTTGAAAATCTTATACAACTTGTTTAAACAACAGTTTCAAATGTATCTTATTTATGTTTTATAAAAAAAAATACTATTATAGGATATTCATATTGGAGTGTTATTTGGATAATTATATAATAGGCATAATTAGTAGTAATTATTTTAATTTGTGCAAAATTATGTGTAGTTATGCAGCCAAAAAAAACTCAAACGACTTGTTCAAATAGTTGGTTTTAATGCATCTTACTTATGTTTTATGCAAAATTCGTGTTGTAGAATGTTCATATCGAAGTGTTAATTGGATAATCTTCTAATAGGCATAACTAGGAGTAATTATATTAATTTTCATGAAATTTTATGTATTTATGAGGCAATAAATGTAAAACAATCTTAAACAACTTGTTTAAACAATAATTTCTAATGTATCTTACTTATGTCTTATGAAACATTAGCGTCCTCTGATATTCATATCGAAGTGTTAATTTGACAATCTTATAATAGACATAGTTAGGAGAAATTATATTAATTCGCTCGAAATTATGTGTAGTTTTGATGCAAAAAATATTGAAAATCTTAAACAACTTGTTTAAACAACGGTTTCTAATGCATCTTACTTATATTTGTGTAAAATTTAGCGTCGTAGAATATTTATTTCAAACTTTTAATTGGACGATCATACAATAGGCATAATTAGGAGTAATTATATTAATTTTTATGAAATTATATGTAGTTATGCGGCCAAAAAATTTCAAAAACTCAAACAACTTGTTTAAACAACCATTTTTATTTAATCTTATTTATGTTTTGTGCAAAATTTGTGTCGTACAATGTTCATATTGAAGTTTTAATTGGATAATCTTCTAATAGGTATAATTAGGAGTAATTATATTAATATTTATGAAATTATGTGTAGTTATGAGACTAAAAATGTTAAAAATCTTAAACAACTTGTTTAAACAGCAGTTTTCTAATATATCTTACTTATGTTTTATGAGAAATTAGCGTCGTAGGATATTCATATCGAAGTGTTAATTGGACAATCTTATAATAAGTATAATTAGGAGTAATTATATTAATTTGTTTGAAATTATGTGTACTTATGTGGCCAAAAATTTTGAAAAACACAAACAACTTGTTTAACAAGCTGTTTGTAATGCATCCTACTTATATCTTGTGCAAAATTAGTGTCGTAGAATATTCATATCGAAGTGTTAATTGGCTAATATTTTAATAGGCATAATTAGGAGTAATTATATTAATTTTTTCAAAATTATATGTAGTTGTGAGGCCAAAAATGTAGAAAAACTTTACTTTTTTAAATAGCAGTTTCTAATGCATCTTAGTTATGTTTTGATAGTGCCATAAAATATTTATTTTGAAGTGTTAATTGTACAATCTTATAATAGGCAAAATTAGGAGTAATTATATTAATTTACACCAAATTATGTGTAGTTATGCGGCCAAAAAATTCATAAAGCCAAACAACTTGTTTAAGCAGCATTTTTTAACGCATATTACTTATGTTATATGCAATATTAGCATTATAAAATATTCATATCGAAGTTCTAATTGGACAATTTTATAATAGCCGTAATTAGGAGTAATTATATTAATATGCACGAAATAATATATAGTTATGCTGTCAAAAATTATGAAAAACTCGAAAAGGTTGTTTATACAGCAGCTTTTAATGCATCTTACTTATGTTTTGCGCAAAATTAGCATCATGAAATTATTCATATCGAAGTTTTAATAGGAAAATCTTATAATAGGCGTCATCAGGAGTAATTATTTTAATTTTTATGAAATTATGTGTAGTTGTGCGGCCAAATTGTTTTATAAACTTGTTTAAACAGCGGTTTTTAACGCATGTTACTAATGTTTTGTGCAAAATTAGCGTTATGGGATATTCATATCAAAGATTTAAGTGGACAACTTCATAATAGACGTAACTAGCAGTAGTTATATTAATTTTCACGAAATTATATGTAGTTATGAGGGCAAAAATGTTAAAAACACAAACAAATTTTTTAAATAGCAGTTTTCCAGTGCATCTTACTTATGTTTTGTGAAAAATTTATATCGTAGAATATTCATATCAAAGTTTTAATTGAAAATCTTATAAAAGTCGTAATTGGGAGAAATTATATTAATTTATATGAAATTATGTGCAGTTATGCGGCCAAAAAAAATTGGAAAGATCAAACAACTTGTTTAAACAGCAATTTTCAATACAACTTACTTATGTTTTGTGTGAAACTAGTGTTGTAGAATATTCATGTTGAAGTTTTAATTGGAAAATCTTACAATAGGCATATATATGAGTAATCACATTAATTTATAAGAAAATATGTGTTGTTATGCAGCCAATTTTTTTGAAAAACTCAAATAACTTGTTTAAAGAGATGTTTTTAATGCATCTTCCTTGTGTTTTGTGCAAAATTAGTGTCGTAGGATATTCATATTGAAGTGTTAATTAGAATTTTTTTTTATAATAGGCATGCTTAGGTGTAATTATATTAACTTATAAGAAATTATGTGTAATTATGCGGCCAAAAATTTTAAAAACTCAAACAACATGTTTAAATAGCTGTTTTTAAAGCATCCTACTTATGTTTTGTGCAGAATTAGAGTTGTAGAATGTTCATATTGAAGTGTTAATTAGATGATCTTTTAATAGGCATAATTAGGGGTGATTATATTAATTTTCAATCAGTTATGTGTAGTTATGGGGCTAAAAATGTTGAAATACTCAAATAAATTTTTGAAATAGCTTGTTACTAATGCATCTTACTAATGTTTTTGAAGAAAATAGTATCGTAGAATATTCATATCGAAGTGTCAATTGAACAATCTTATAATAGACATAATTAGGCCTGATTATCTTAATTTTCACGAAATTATGGGTATTTATGGGGCCAAAAGTTTTTAAAAAGGCAAACAACCTGTTTAAACAAAAGTTTTCTTACTTATGTTTTGTGCCAAATTAACGTCATAGAATATTCATATCGAAGTTTTAATTAGATAATCTTATAATAGGCATAATTAGGAGTAATTATATTATTTTGCATGAAATAATATGTAGATATGCGGCAAAAAAATGAAAAAAACTCAATCGACTAGTTTAAACTGTTGTTTTTTAATGCATCTTACTCATGTTTTGTGCAAACTTAGTGTCGTAGAATATTCATATCGAAGTATTAATTGGATAATCAATCTTCTCCAAGGCACAATTAGTAGTAATTATATTAATTTTCACGTAATTACAGGTACTTATGAGATAAAAAATTTTAAAAATCTTATACAACTTGTTTAAACAACAGTTTCAAATGTATCTTACTTATGTTTTATAAAAAAAATACTTTTATAGAATTCACAATGGAGTGTTATTTAGATAATTATATAATATGCATAATTAGTAGTAATTATTTTAATTTGCGCAAAATTATGTGTAGTTATGCAGCCAAAAAAAAAAACTCAAACGACTTTTTTTAATAGCTGGTTTAAATGCATCTTACTTATTTTTTATGCAAAATTCATGTCGTAGAATGTTCATATCGAAGTGTTAATTGGATAATCTTCTAATATGCATAACTAGGAGTAATTATATTAATTTTCATGAAATTTTATGTATTTATGAGGCAATAAATGTAAAACAATCTTAAACAACTTGTTTAAACAATAATTTCTAATGTATCTTACTTATGTCTTATGAAACATTAGCGTCCTCGATATTCATATCGAAGTGTTAATTTGACAATCTTATAATAGACATAGTTAGGAGAAATTATATTAATTCGCTCGAAATTATGTGTAGTTTTGATGCAAAAAATATTGAAAATCTTAAACAACTTGTTTAAACAACGGTTTCTAATGCATCTTACTTATATTTGTGTAAAATTTAGCGTCGTAGAATATTTATTTCAAACTTTTAATTGGACGATCATACAATAGGCATAATTAGGAGTAATTATATTAATTTTTATGAAATTATATGTAGTTATGCGGCCAAAAAATTTCAAAAACTCAAACAACTTGTTTAAACAACCATTTTTATTTAATCTTATTTATGTTTTGTGCAAAATTTGTGTCGTACAATGTTCATATTGAAGTTTTAATTGGATAATCTTCTAATAGGTATAATTAGGAGTAATTATATTAATATTTATGAAATTATGTGTAGTTATGAGACTAAAAATGTTAAAAATCTTAAACAACTTGTTTAAACAGCAGTTTTCTAATATATCTTACTTATGTTTTATGAGAAATTAGCGTCGTAGGATATTCATATCGAAGTGTTAATTGGACAATCTTATAATAAGTATAATTAGGAGTAATTATATTAATTTGTTTGAAATTATGTGTACTTATGTGGCCAAAAATTTTGAAAAACACAAACAACTTGTTTAACAAGTGTTTGTAATGCATCCTACTTATATCTTGTGCAAAATTAGTGTCGTAGAATATTCATATCGAAGTGTTAATTGGCTAATATTTTAATAGGCATAATTAGGAGTAATTATATTAATTTTTTCAAAATTATATGTAGTTGTGAGGCCAAAAATGTAGAAAAACTTTACTTTTTTAAATAGCAGTTTCTAATGCATCTTAGTTATGTTTTGATAGTGCCATAAAATATTTATTTTGAAGTGTTAATTGTACAATCTTATAATAGGCAAAATTAGGAGTAATTATATTAATTTACACCAAATTATGTGTAGTTATGCGGCCAAAAAATTCATAAAGCCAAACAACTTGTTTAAGCAAGCATTTTTTAACGCATATTACTTATGTTATATGCAATATTAGCATTATAAAATATTCATATCGAAGTTCTAATTGGACAATTTTATAATAGCCGTAATTAGGAGTAATTATATTAATATGCACGAAATAATATATAGTTATGTTTGTCAAAAATTATGAAAAACTCGAAAAGGTTGTTTATACAAAGCAGCTTTTAATGCATCTTACTTATGTTTTGCGCAAAATTAGCATCATGAAATTATTCATATCGAAGTTTTAATAGGAAAATCTTATAATAGGCGTCATCGGGAGTAATTATTTTAATTTTTATGAAATTATGTGTAGTTGTGCGGCCAAATTGTTTTATAAACTTGTTTAAACAATGCGGTTTTTAACGCATGTTACTAATGTTTTGTGCAAAATTAGCGTTATGGGATATTCATATCGAAGTTTTAAGTGGACAACTTCATAATAGACGTAACTAGCAGTAGTTATATTAATTTTCACGAAATTATATGTAGTTATGAGGGCAAAAATGTTAAAAACACAAACAAATTTTTTAAATAGCAGCTTTTCAATGCATCTTACTTATGTTTTGTGAAAAATTTATATCGTAGAATATTCATATCAAAGTTTTAATTGAAAATCTTATAAAAGTCGTAATTGGGAGAAATTATATTAATTTATATGAAATTATGTGCGTTATGCGGCCAAAAAAAATTGGAAAGATCAAACAACTTGTTTAAACAATAATTTTCAATACAACTTACTTATGTTTTGTGCGAAACTAGTGTTGTAGAATATTCATGTTGAAGTTTTAATTGGAAAATCTTACAATAGGCATATATATGAGTAATCACATTAATTTATAAGAAAATATGTGTTGTTATGCATGCCAATTTTTTGAAAAACTCAAATAACTTGTTTAAAGAGATGTTTTTAATGCATCTTCCTTGTGTTTTGTGCAAAATTAGTGTCGTAGGATATTCATATTGAAGTGTTAATTAGAATTTTTTTTTTTATAATAGGCATGCTTAGGTGTAATTATATTAACTTATAAGAAATTATGTGTAATTATGCGGCCAAAAATTTTAAAAACTCAAACAACATGTTTAAATAGTCGTTTTTAAAGCATCCTACTTATGTTTTGTGCAAATTAGAGTTGTAGAATGTTCATATTGAAGTGTTAATTAGATGATCTTTTAATAGGCATAATTAGGGGTGATTATATTAATTTTCAATCGCTTATGTGTAGTTATGGGGCTAAAAATGTTGAAATACTCAAATAAATTTTTGAAATACTAATGCATCTTACTAATGTTTTTGAAGAAAATAGTATCGTAGAATATTCATATCGAAGTGTTAATTGAACAATCTTATAATAGACATAATTAGGCCTGATTATCTTAATTTTCATGAAATTATGGGTATTTATGGGGCCAAAAGTTTTTAAAAAGGCAAACAACCTGTTTAAACAGTAGTTTTCTTACTTATGTTTTGTGCCAAATTAACGTCATAGAATATTGATATCGAAGTTTTAATTAGATAATCTTATAATAGGCATAATTAGGAGTAATTATATTAATTTTCAATCAGTTATGTGTAGTTATGGGGCTAAAAATGTTGAAATGAAATACTCAAATAATTTTTTTTAAATAGCTGTTACTAATGCATCTTACTTATTGTTTTGAAGAAAATAGTGTCGTAGAATATTAATATCGAAGTGTTAATTGAATAATCTTATAATAGGCATAATTATGACTGATTATCTTAATTTTCACAAAATTATGGGTATTTATGGTGCCAATTTTTTTTAAAAAGGCAAACATGTTTAAACAGCAGTTTTCAATGCATCTTACTTATATTTTGTGCCAAATTAACGTCATAAAATATTCATATCAAAGTTTTCATTAGATAATCTTATAATAGGCATAATTAGAAGTAATTATATTAATTTGCATGAAATTATATATAGTTATGCGGTAAAAAATTGAGAAACTCAATCGACTAGTTTAAACTGTTGTTTCTTAATGCATCTTACTTATGTTTTGTGCAAACTTAGTGTCGTAGAATATTCATATCGAAGTATTAGTTGGATAATCAATCTTCTAATCTGCATAATTAGTAGTAATTAGATTAATTTTCACATAATTATAAGTACTTATGAGACAATAAATTTTAAAAATCTTATACAACTTGTTTAAATAATTTTATAAAAAAATACTGTTATAGGATATTCATATTGGAGTGTTATTTGGATAATTATATAATAGGCATAATTAATAATAATTATTTTAATTTGCATGACATTATATGTACTTATGCGGCCAATTTTTAAAAAAAAAATACAAATAATTTGTTTAAACAGTTGTTTGTAATGCATGCTACTTATATCTTGTGCAAAATTAGTATCGTAGAATATTCATATCAAAGTGTTAATTGGCTAATATTTTAATAGACATAATTAGCAGTAATTATGTTAATTTTTATAAAATTATATGTAGTTATGAGGCCAAAAATATGGAAAAACTTAACTTTTTTAAATAGCAGTTTCTAATGTATTTTAGTTATATTTTGATAGTGCCATAAAATATTTATTTTGAAGTGTTAATTGAACAATCTTATAATAGGAATAATTAAAAGTAATTATATTAATTTACACCAAATTATGTGTAGTTATGCGGCCAAAATTTTTCATAAAGACAAATGACTTGTTTAAGCAACAGTTTTTAACGCATCTTACTTATGTTTTGTGTAATATTAGCATTATAGAATATTCATATCGAAGTTTTATTTAGAAAATTTTATAATAACCTTAATTAGGAGTAATTGTTTAAATTTTCTAAAATAATATGTAGTTATGTGGCCAAAAATTATGAAAAACTCAAAAAGGTTGTTTATACAGAAGTTTTTAATGCATCTTATTTATGTTTTGCTCAAAATTAGAGTCATGGAATTATACATATCAAAGTTTTAATAGAAAAATCTTATATAAGCATAATGAGGAGTAATTATTTTAATTTTTATGAAATTATGTGTAGTTGTGCGGCCAATTTTTTTATAAACTTGTTTAAACAATAGTTTTTAACGCATCTTACTAATGTTTTGTGTAAAATTAGCGTTATAGAATATTCATATCAAAGTTTTAAGTGGACAACTTTATAATAGATGTAATTAAGAATAGTTATATTAATTTTTATGAAATTATGTGTAGTTATGAGGGCAAAAATATTGAAAAACTCAAATAACTTATTTAAATTGTTGTTTTCCAGTGCATCTTCCTTATGTTTTGTGCAAAATTAGTGTCGTAAAATATTTATATCGAAGTTTTAATTAGAAAATCTTATAATAGGCATAATTAGGAGTAATTATATTAATTTTTATGAAATTATATATAGTTATGCGGCCAACAAATTTCAAAAACTCAAATAACTTATTTAAACAACCGTTTTTAATTAATCTTATTTATGTTTTGTGCAAAATTTATGTCGTATAATGTTCATATTGAAGTGTTAATTGGATAATCTTCTAATAGATATAATTAGGATTAATTATATTAATATTTATGAAATTATGTGTAGCTATGAGATAAAAAATGTTAAAAATCTTATACAACTTGTTTAAACAGCAGTTTCTAATATATCTTACTTATGTTTTATGAAAAATTAGTGTCGTAGGATATTCATATCGAAGTGTTAATTGGACAATCTTATAATTGATATAGGAGTAATTATATTAATTTACAGGAAATTATGTATACTTATGCGGCCAAAATTTTTGAAAAAACACAAATAACTTATTTAAACAGCTCTTTGTAATGCATGCTACTTATATTTTGTGCAAAATTAGTGTCGTAGAATATCACATCGAAGTTTTAATTGGCTAATATTTTACCATGTGAATCTTTATTCTCTCTTGCGCAGTATTATATAATGCAAAACATGGACCATTGGATCTCTTTATGATTCATATTGACATAAATTACTAAGTGATCCAACAATCTATGTAATGCGTTGTACAATACTGCACAACATAAAATCAGAATCCTTACCATGCAACCGTGAATTATTATATCAATAATGGGGATTTTATTTGCCCGATGGTGAATTAGTGATCAAACATCCTACATATAGAGTTGCCGACGCACCTCTTGATAGTGGTATTCGGTACAAATACAGTAGGGGCCCGTTCTTTTAGCTCCGTTATGACCCGTTACGCGCGTTTCTTAACTGTCGGAGAGATTCCGTGCACACTAAATCACATTTGATTTGATGGAGTTTTTACCATCAAAATAAATGTTAAATCTAATATTTTCTACTATAATTAAAATATTAAAGCGAAAATTTGTAAGAATATGTCATCAAATAAATATTTACTTCATTAAATCTAAACATGATTCAACAAACATTGATCTTTTTCACTGACAAAACTAATATCTAGTATTGTAGATATTTATTCTGTATACGCGTGTGAATATCTATTTTGACGCCGGAAGGGTCAAACTAGAATCTCAATAGCCATTCGTCAATTCAATCGTCCAGTTTGGACTCCAGGCTTGGTGGCCCCATGTCTGGAATAGTAATGAATATTTAATTTTAATTATTAGAGACCGGGTGAGCGTAACGATGTACTGACTTCAGAATCTCAGCTTCAATGGGCTTGGAGCATTATTAAATGCATGTAAGGTTTTTCTTTTCATTTTAGGGAATTAAATTCCATAATTAAATAATTTTGCAACATCATAATTGGGATTCTAATTTTCAAACCAATAATAATATAGCCTAATTTTATCAAAGTAAATTATAATATATTATTATGAACATTCTGCTGATATTTACATCAGTGACTATATTCGGCATATTATTCATCACTAACGTTCATTTTCTTTTGATTTGTTTAGATATTAAACCAAATTTTTAGATAGATAATTTAGAAAAGTTAGAAATCATCAGCAATTCACAGTGCGTTCAGCATACAACTTTATAAACGATTCACCACATGTCCAAGAAAAGCTACATAAACTATGAGAAATTAAAGCGCCGCTTAGAGTGCATGTCTTCTTATAGTTACTCCTATCTATATTATTATATAAAGCATTTAAGAATTGGAGGGTCCATTTTTTGTCATGGTAATTTTTTATTATACCCATTTTATCTCTCAATTAGACGGCTAATATTTATTTTTGGTTGATCGAACGTATGTGATCCATTGATCCCCTTTTTCTCTCCATTTCTTTCCCTTAAATACTATTATTTCCATAATATTATTATTTTTATTTAGAAATCTTGTGCATATTTGGTAAGAAATTAATGGTGATAATATATGTTAGAATAATTACTTTTCTTGCCATAAAAATCATGAATCATTAATTCATATTGTGCAAAAATCTCATCCAAGATTAAATATAGTATTTATTATAGGTTTTCTCTATAATTTGGTGAATTTATAATTTAATATTAGATAAATGTGATTTTTTTTATTTTATAATGTTTTAGTGTTTAAATAAAAGAGTTTGCTTCAACGCGCATGTATATAGCAGATTTTTTTATTTTAGTAAATAAAATAAATAAATATAGCAAATTGGCCACCTCTCTCCTCACTTTTGCGTTTTTAGCCAGACCCGAGTTTGAAACTCGGGTCCAGTTTTTTTTTTTTTTTTGGAAACGTAAAAAAAAAAAAAACACGGACCCGAGTTTCAAACTCGGTCCAAATTTCTCCCATTTGTATTTCCTGCCATTCCCACTCCCCTCTCTCTCCCATCACTCCCCTCCCTTCTCCTCTCTTCAAAAAATACGAATTTTTTCCCCCAATTTTTTAGGTCTAATTCATTTTTGCTCCAATTTATAAACCGTTTGCGCGAAACTTTTTATCGTTAGAAGGAGAGTCGGAAAAACCCGTCGATTCGTCAATTTGATCGTCATTTCGAAGGTAATTTTTGATTTTAAATTTAAATCCGAATTTATCAAAATTAGTAATTTTGATAGATTTAATTAGTATAATTATAGTGATAATTGAAATATAGTTAATATAGTTTGGTTTAGTTGATTTGTGTTGATTTTTTGTGTTAATTTTGAAATATATTGTTGTAATTAGTTTAATTATGTATTAACACTAATGAGGCTAATTATTTTAAATTTGTTAGATTAAATTTGGTTAAATACTGTTAATTATATGTACATTGGTTAATTATGTGAAATTGTTCAATTATATCAAATTATACCGAGCTATTCCAAATTATACAAAAATTATAGGGGTGACCTGACGATAATTGGGGTGACTGACGATAATTGGAGCGGGACGGTGGAGATGCTCCTTGGGTTGGATGCCGATCCATACAGTTATGACGACATCACCGATAACCGGGGCCGGAGCCGACGACTGATGAGTTTGACTTTTTCCAGGGAGATTTCATATCGTACTCTCAGCTCATGAGTCAGATAAGCCTCGATCCGGGTGCTGGGACCTCCGATACCCAATATGATGCTCCGCGCGCGTCATCGTACGACACTCTGGTCTGTCCACCCGAGTGCCCGAGACGCAGGCACCGCCGGACGCAAGACACAAGCGTCCTCGCCGTGAAATTCGGCCGAGAGACACGTATAGTCCGTCTCTCATTCGGAGGATGTTTCGTAGACGTTGATGTATTTTTTTTAGATTGTTATTTGTATCGACTTTTTTAGACTGTTCTTATATATATTTTTACATCGACTGCTCTTTATATCAACTTTATATCAATTTTTTACATTAACATAATAATTTTTAAATCATTAACAACAGAAAAATAATAATAATTTTTATATAACATAATAATCATTTATCCAATATAATTTCATATCACATAATAATCATTTACATAACATAATTAATTTTATATAACATAATAACTAACTAACTTAATAATATTGAAAACGTAAAAAAAAAATTACCCAGACCCGAGTTTCAAACTCGGCTCCGGTTTTTTTTTCTTTCATTTTTGTGTAAAAAAAAAATCGGATCCGAGTTTGAAACTCGGGTCTGGCTATAAACGCAAAAGTGAGGAGAGAGGTGGCCAATTTGCTATATTTATTTATTTTATTTACTAAAATAAAAAAAATCTGGGTATATAGCTAGTAAAGCTAATACACCAAAAAAATTTCAAGAATTAAAAAATAATACTCGGAGACCTTCTTGCTGTTGATTCCTACAGCTAAAACAATGGAATCATATTCAGTACATATAAATACAAAGGGTCAACGCTTTTGTTTCTATTAATATAGAAACTGGTGGCTATTGTCGCTTATTTCAAAATAAATATTAATAATAAAATAAAAGGTCTAAAGTTAATTAGCTGCAGTGTTGAGGTTCATTTGAAATTAGCAGCCTCTCTGAGCTGACCATTGACATGGTGTGGCTTTTAGTATTTTGTCAGAGCGTCAGATGAGCGTACTGGTGCTTATTTCAGTGTGTTGTTACTTAATTGCCATGGGTGGTTAAATGTTAAATGATAGCGACGAGAGGGTTCAGACTTCAGACCCAGGACTGCTAGAGCGAGAGAGCCAGACTCAGAGGAGAGGAAAGAAAAATGCAAGTGCCACAGTATACAAACTTACAAAGGGGCAAGCTCCAGCGCGAAGAGCCTCCAGGGTCCATGAACGTTGTGTGAAGAGAAACCACGGGGAAACCTATTTGGGACTCAACTGCAGTAACAGGACGGAGAAGCGAGGTGAAGCAGTGGAACAGCGAGGAAGCGAGCGAACCACACTTGACCTCCATGCGCCGCCGAGCATATCAGTCATGGGCTATACTTGACCGCTCCCTCCACTCTTTCTAGGTAGCGACAAGAGAAAAGAGAGAGGGTTGATCGCTACTGCATAGAGACAAGAGAAAAGAGAGATTCTAATATCGCTACTGCACTTGTCAAGTGCAGCGCTCTACCGGTTTCTCCCATTCGCCTCGTTAATCCCACAACGTCAAAACAAAACTTTAAGATTCTAAGATCGCTAGTGGTAACGCTCGACCGGAGCCGATTAACATTCTTAATGCCGTCTCTTTAGTCCCACAGCATCAAATCACATAGAGAGGATACGCTCAGAAGCTTATAAAAGAGGATAGAAAGTTAGACAGAAGACACTTGTGGGTCGGTGCTCTATTGCACTTGCGACAAGCGCTGATCTGCTGCCATCTGCTTAACTGGCAGCGAATGTAATAATTTTTAAGAATGGGGATATGGGTTCGGACATAAATGCGTCCGCCTGCGGGAGGGGGGGGTGGGTTTGGGGTGCGGGCGACAATGCGCCGCCCTCGCGGGGAGGGGAGGGGTGGGTCCGGCGTGCGGGCGGCAAGAACGCGCCGTGGGGAGGGGGGGTCCGGCGGCAATGCGCCGGTCTCGTCTCACGGGAGGGGAGGGGAGGGGTGGGGGTGCGGGCGGCAACGCGCGCCGCCTCGCGGGCAGGGGTGGGTCCGGGGTGCGGGTGTGGGCTGCTCGGGCTCGGCCTCGCGGGGCGGGGTGGGTCCGGGGTGCGGGCAGAACGTGCCGCGCCTCGCGGAGCGGGGAGGGTCCGGGGTGGGGGTGCGGGCGCGGGAGGGGAGGGGTTGGGGGTGCAGGTGCAGGCGCGGGAGGGGTGGGGGTGCGGGCAGCAACGCTCCCGGCCTGGTGGTGAGGGGAGGGTCCGGGGTGCGAGCGCGGGTTTTTGGTCTAATGATTTCCTCGATTTTTGGTTTGCCTTCAAAAATAACTTCTTTTAAGTATTGCTTTTCTAAAAAAATTCAATCGGTCGCAATTAACTGCTAAAACAAAAGAAATAATTAATACAAATTATTTGACTGAGCATCATTTAATTGTCACAAATGCAGTCTTTTGTGACATATTATATGATTTATAGTGTAATCTATAAACTCATATTAACTTTTTTTAATCAAAGATTAATATATTATAGAAAATATCTTACTTCATAATATATAGTGTCCTTATATACTTCAAAATATCTTACGGCTAATATTTATTTTTGGTTGATCGAACGTATGTGATCGCGTCCATTGATCCCCTCTTTCTCTCCATTTATTTCCCTTAAATACTATTATTTCCATAATATTATTTTTTCATTTAGCAACCTTGTGCATATTTGGTAAGAAATTAATGGTGATAATATATGTTAGAATAATTTACTTTTCTTGCCATAAAAATCATAAATTATTAACTCATATTGTGTAAAAATCTTATCCAAAATTAAATATAGTATTTATTATAGGTTTTCTCTATAATTTGGTGAATTTATAATTTAATATTAGATAAATGTGATTTTTTTTTATTTTATAATATTTTAATGTTTAAATAAAAGAGTCTGCTGCAACGCGCGGGTATATAGCTAGTAGGATAAAATACTCACAGCTGATAACATGAGGCGAAGGGGTTGGATAATAATGAGCATATGTTACATGTGCCGAAGATAGCAGGAATCCACAACACACATGTTGACCGATAGAGCTGTAAACGAGTCGAGTCGAGTCGAGTTGGGCTTAACTCAAACTCGGCTCATGATAATTCGAGTCGAGTCGAGTCGAGTTGGGCTTAACTCAAACTCGGCTCATGATAATTCGAGTCGAGTCGAGCCGAGCTCATGAAACGCTTCAAGCTGAAAACCCTAGCTTAAACTCAGCTCATTACTATTCGAGCTAGCTCACGAGCTGCCTCATGAGCCAATGTATGTGTATTGACTCAATTTAACATTTAGATTTAATACATCTACAAACTATAAGGTTGGTACATCTAGAAGATTGGTATGAGAATTAGTATAAAATTGGTATATCAACAAACTATATTTTCAATGACATTTTCGCTGCATTAATTTGAATGGATGGACCAATAAAAAACTATCGAGTCAGATATACGAATCTAATTATGAGCGAGTAAGAGACGTCTTTAAGCCGCTGACATGGTGAGATGTGAGAGATGATGAGAGATGAGTTATCGGATTAGAGTTCGGCATAAAAAATATAAACTATTTTTTATTTGAGTTGAATCGAGCCATGAGCCGAGCCGATCCCAACTCAAACTCGGCTCATTTAACTACCGAGCCAGATTAACTCGAGTCCGAGCCGAACCCGAGCTGAGTTTTTTTGTGCAGCCCGAGCCGAGGGTCAATATGTCAGGCAGCTGCGTAACTATGTTGCAGATGCACTGTCGCTCTCACGCCGGCAGTGCGCACAGTTCAGAAACTCGGATCGTCCTTTGGAACTGATAACAGAGGAACACTAAATATTCTGAAGAGAAGTGGAAGCAACAACGCTATTTGTCCTTTGGCGTGAGCGTTGTAGGCACATTTTTGCAGAAGAATATAAAACAATACCTGACACAATACGGGAGATTCTCGGAGAGTTGAAGCTTTGGTTCAACACATAGCGCAATTTAGAGGACATGGGCGCAGAGGATTTTAATTTTACTTCCAAATTTCAAGTTAGCAAGATACTGATAAGCTGAATAAGTCTTAGTTACACATTTATTCATATGTATTTTTAAATATCTGATCACAATCTGTGATCAATTTGTTAATGAAATTTACGGGCGTGATCCGTATCTTTGCCTCAAAAAAAGAAAAGTTAGAAATCAAGGAAGATACAAAAAAAAATATGTTTATTCAATGAAGTATGAATGATAACCGTGAAAAACATGAGACGTGCTTTGAAATTAAATGACCTAATCGGAAGATATTTGTTTTGACCAATTTAAGTAGGATTTTTTTTTCCGGAAATGAGCCGTCTTTAAAAAAGTTTACATTACCAAAAAGAGGAGACGAAAAAGAAACAAGTGCTATTTCAACTCATTAATGTATTACAAACTTTTAAACAGAAAATTAGATTGAAATTATAGCTCATGTAAATAGGAGCTCAAACAGTTTAAAATGAAAAAAAATATTATAAGAGTTTCTTATTCACAGGATGGAGGAGGAGCAAGCGGTGCAAAGAAATATGATTTGGATTTATTATGGACAACAATATCCATGTTTAATAGATAAGAATAAGGATTTCATTTATCTGATCGGTTTTTCTAAATAAAAATTTAACTGATCTAACAATATTGAATATGAATACAAAAATAATTTGATAGTAAAGCGAAGTTATCACATGTTTTGCAGAAAACAACATACGTACATTATGCATACATTCAGATAGTTAACACTATAATATTTCGTCAAGAGCGGTTGAAAATTGAAATTGTACTTATAATAAAATGTGATATCAGATTTTAAGGCTGAAATTAGAACAATATATGGGACTTTCAAGTACATATCAAAATAGAAAAAAAAACGAATCCGTCTAATTATTTTGTATTAATATATGTTTCAACTTTCAAATTATAGTCCTTATCCGCTATAAAAAAAATTCGTATGAATACGTATGTTATATAATATATGCAAATTCTGCTATAAATAAAAAATAGCATTAATTTATCAATTAATGATAATGATTGTTACTTATCAATCTTCTATCTCTAGTCACATCCAAAAAAATTATATTTATAATCCGATACTCAAAACTAAATAGTCTAAAATAAAAAATTATATTTATAATCCGATACTCAAAATTAAATAGTCTAAAATTATATTGTTCCATAGCAAGAATCTCTCCTATGATATATAATATATATATGTTATCATTTGAATTAGGGAATTGATAGACGCGTTTGACACGTGAGCACACATATATAAATACATAGACAAATATGTTTTCATGTCTACACGTGTCAGCATCGTGTTCACGTGTTATGTTCTTAAATGTGAGTGTTTAACGTTTGAACGATTTTCACACGGTTAAAACACACATCTAGCACCTCAAACACGAACAACATGTCTAACACGTATAGTACATACAAAGACACATCTAATACTTCACAATTTTCTAATTCTTTTTTGTAATCTATCATAATTTTCTGAATTCTATTCATAATTTTTTAATATTATTTCAAATTTATATGTGCTACTGCTACATAAGTATTAACATGAGACAAACACAAATATATTTTGCACGATGTGTTAGATGTGTAACATATTTTAAATGTGCGTGTTCGATTTTTAAGATTATGACACGATAAAGCGTGCACATTTAAACACATGAATATATATTGACATGATAATACCCCGTGTTGAACTTATCACATGCCAGCACACGACAAAATATTTCAAGTTAGGATACGGTGCTACGTGTAGCACAGATGGCCTTGTGTGCTACGGACTGTTTCTCCGTATTTAAAGTTCAAATGGTCGATCCGACCGGTCAAAATATTTTTCATATGAAAATATAGTTGAGAATCAAATTATATATTTTTTAGAATTTTTTTACTATTTTTTAATATAGCTAGAAAATCACTCATTTTGAATGGCTCATAATAATTAAATCAAGTGATTTTCTATCTATCTTAAAAATAATAAAAAAATTCTAAAAAAAATAAAATTTGGTCCCCAACTAGATTTTCATATGAAAAATATTTTGACCGGTCGGATCGACTATTTAAATTTTAAAGACGGACAAACGGTCCATTGTACACGGGTTATCTGTGTTATGCGTAACACCGTAACCAAATTCTCTCTCTCTCTCTCTCTATATATATATATATATATATATATATATATATTATGTTTCTAGTAGCACTTCGGCTGAAATGCTACCGGTCCAAATTTTAATTTTTCATGCTCAAAATTTTAATTTAAGTATTTCAATAAAATCTTTATATCATAATCTTATAAGATACTATTTTTTATCGTGTTTGAAATTAGTTTACTATACTTAATGATTTTTAAAAGATAGCCCTAAAATAATAGAAAAAATAAAATTTGTATGTTAAAAATGCTTACTTTCTAAAAATCATTAAGCATAGTAAACTAGCTCTAAATACGATAAAAAATAGTATTCTACAATGTTATGATATAAAGATTTTATTGAGATACTTAAATTAAAATTTCAAGCATGAAAAATTAAAATTTGGACTGGTAACGTTTCAACCGAAGTGCTATTGGAAGCACAATAGACAAACTATATATATATATATATATATATATTAGGCTATGGTGCTTTGCAAAGCACAAGAGCGTTGTGTGCTTTGCTCTCTATTATTAATTTTTAGTCATAAATGATCGATCCAAACCACTCAATCTAATTTCCATATCAAAATCTATTAGTAAACCAAAATTTATATTTTTTGGAGTTCATTTGCTACTTTTTGGATAAGGGGAAAACCGTAACTTTTGGATGAACCAAAATTCTCAGATCAAGTCATTTTCTCCTCACTAGAAAAAATAGCAAAAAAATTCTAAATTTTAGTTTACTAATATATTTTGATATGAAGATTAGATTAAACGGCTCTGATCGATTATTTCTGAGTTAAAATTAAAAATAGAGCGCAAAGCACACAACGCCTCTGTGCTTTGCAAAACACCATAATCGGATTATATATATATATATATATATATATATATATATATATATATATATATATGAGTAAAGATACCGTTAGGTTAACTCAAAAAATACATCAAATCATCTCAAAATTTTAATTTATCATCTTCATTAAATTCTTTATATGAAAATCTCGTAGGATACAAAAATTTGGAGTGTTTTGAGCTTTTTAAGTCATCATTATAATTTTTAAAAATGATATTTAAATATTAAATATATTATTTTTTTAGAGCTGATTTTCAAAAATAAAAAACCATGACTTAAAAAACTCAAAACACTCTAAATTTTTGTATCACAATAGATTTTTCATATAAAGAATTTAATGAGAATGATAAATTAAAATTTCGAGATGATTTGATATACTTTTTGAGTTAAGCTCACGAAAGGCTTCCGTAAAGTTAAACTCACGGTATCTTTACTCTCTCTCTTATATATATATATAGAGAGAGAGTAAAAGTAGCGTGCTCCTAAGAGTACGGAGCCCCTCCGTGATCCTAACTCAAAAAATATATCAAATGATCTCCAATTTTTTTTATCACTCTCATTAAATTCTTCATATTGAAATATTATGTGGTACAAAAATTTAGGGTATTTTGAGTTTTCTAATTTATTTTTTTCAATTTTTAAAAATAATATACAAACATTAAATATATTATTATTATTTTTAGAGTTAATTTTCAAAAATTGAAAAGAGTGATTTAGAAAACTTTAAACACCCCAAATTTTTGTACCCCATAAGATTTAAATATGAAGAATTTAATGAGAGTGATAAATTAAAATTTGAAGATCATTTAATATATTTTTTGAGCTAGAATCACGGAGAGGCTCCGTGCTCCTAGGAGCGCGCTAGCCTTACTCTCTCTATATATATATTATATAATGCTACTGTTACACTAAACATATTATTTGATTTGTCGATTTGCAAAACAATTTTGAATTTTATAATTTACCTTATTTGAGTTTTGTATATGGATTAATATGCAAATGGATTAGTGCACAAGAACCAAGACTAATGGGATACAAGAGCTTGATCAAGACCGCATTAGGCTTAGATTTAGTTAGACTCAATCTGGGTTGAATTGGTCAAGATAAATTGAGCTTAAACAACAGAGAAAAATGCTTCTTCCAAGTGAATCGTTATAATAGTTCAGTAATCGTTATAACGGTTCATCTCAATACTAAAAAATATTCTAAGGCAGACAAATTCTTATAGAAACCAGAGCGTATCATTATGTAACGATTCAATAATCGTTACAACAATTTATGAAACGTATAACGATTCAGTGAATCGTTATAACTTTTCAGCTTAATTGATCCAATGACAATTCTTTCTAAACCGTTATAATGATTCCCAACTATTATAACGGTTCAGGCCAAAAATAGTTTTTTCAGCTGTTTCAGAAGATCTATTTTAAAAAGATCACATCTCTCACTGATTTTATATAAGATCCATCTAGCTAAATCATTACTTGAGAGAGCTTACTAGCCATATACAAAGTGAGAAAGATAATTCAAGAGATTGAAACACTCAATTAGCTAAATTCTTGTTTAAGCTCAATCTAACTTCTCTCTATTCTCTCAACTTGATCCTTCGTGATTTTCTTGTAAATGTTTTCTCGAGTTGTAGTGCTCATCTTTTTTTAGTGTGTTGTCACTCACCCTTTTTGAGTGTGTTGTCACTCTTATTACCGATAGGCTTGGCAGCCTATTTTTGTGTAAGGGACCAAGTTCTATAAGTTCTACAAGTGTAAAACTATTTTTAGTATTTCGGCTCAATCTCAATTGTTGGAGGTTGAGAGTTCTGCATACGTAGGCATTTTTAAGCCGAACTCTGTTACATCTTATGTTCTTATTTGATCTTTTCTTTTCTTTTCTCATATTTCTTTGATTGCTATATTTTTGTGAGAATTGAATTGAATTAAATTGTATTCCGTTGCCATTACACTTGAACATTAAGCTCAACTCGGTTTATACATTTCTACCTTAGGTTCTTTACATTCTTGCACTATTTTTGACCTTTAATACCACCATCATAGGGCTTTCAGCTACAATAATTGCACTCTCTAAGTGGTCCTCTACAACAAGATTTTAGACTTTTTCGTAGGGGTGTCAATGAGTCTGGTCGGGTTCGGGTCGACTCATATTATTTTTTTATTTTTTTTGATCCAACTGAATCTAATCTGATTATATTCGGGTCAAAAAATCTTGACCCATACCCGACCTGATTAGATTACGGGTCGATCCAACCCGACCTATGTAAAATAATTAAATATTTATTAATTAATTTAAAAAAACATAATTAATCGGGTTAGGTCGGGTTAATCCGAACTTGTCCCGTTCTGATTCGGGTCAAAAAAATGAGACACATACATGATCCTTTTATTTTCAGATCATGTCGGGTCGGGTCAATAATTGACACCCCTACTTCTTCACCTAGGGATGGAAATTTAGCTCGGGGTTCGATGGACCCGCCCGGACCCGTCTCGACCCAATGTCAACCCGTCCGGCCCAATCAATGGACGGGTAGGGCCGAGCCAAGACGAATATGGGTTTAGAGTTAGGCCCGCCTGCCCAGTCCGGAGTAATTATATATATATATATATATATATATATATATATATATAAAAAATCAAATTTCTAAAAATAATAATAATATATTCAATACTTGAACATCATTTAAAAAAATTAAAAACGGTGACTTAAAAAACTCAAAACAATCCAAATTTTTGCATCTCACAAGATTTTCATATAAAGAATTTAATGAGAATGATAAATTAAAATTTGGAGATGATTTGATGTACTTTTTGAGTTAAACTTACAGAAGGCCTCCGTGAGCTTAAACTTACGGTATCTTTATTCTATATATTTATATATATTATATATCAATATATTCTAAAAATTATGTAGAACCTTAATATAAAACTAATATCATTTAAATTATATTAAGCATTTAGTTATGATATTATTATATGAATAAAAGCACTAATATATTTTAAATTTATAAATGTGAATAATATAATTCAATAGACACCTTGGTACATTTTTAGTCATATCTTTTAACTCGAAAATCTAATCAATACAAAATTAATTTCTCTAATACCATGACAACTATATCTATCATTTTAATATTTTGATCTCTTTCAAAAACAGAACATATCAATCTCAAAAATTTATATTATGAAAATTAACTGCTGAAAATTTTTAGACCTCTAGATACCTTTTGATCATAACTTTGTACTGAAAAATTATATTAAGATGAAGTAAAATGATGCTAAAAAAATATTTTTTTCAGCCAATTTTAAAAAAACATGTCTTGCATAACTAATGCCTGAAGCGGCCGGTCGCCGAAAAAATTTGGCCCGCAGGCAGGACGGGTCGAATTTTCAAGCTCAAAGGTATGAGTCAGACAGAATGGATATATAATTTTGATGAACGAATCAGACCACAAAATTGACATTTTACCGGCCTATCCGGTCCATTGTCATCTCTATCTTCGCCTACTATATACATTTATTGTTAGACTGGGTATACCTAATATTTACTCTATTAGACCAAGACTTTTTCGCCCGAAGCAGAGGGGCAATTATGTCCATAAATACTCACAATTTGGTCCTCATGGACGACTCGTTCGTATGGTTCGAGTCCTTTAAAACAGTATCCTCTTCCAGAGCTATATCTAGGGGAAAATAGACTCAGAAATCAAGAAGCAAAGACAATATTCAACAAAAAACAGAGAGAAAGAAGGAAGGAAGTACAGACGAGACATGGGAAAGGGTACATTAGAGGTGTTGCTTGTAGATGCAAAGGGCCTAGCTGATACAGATTTTCTAGGTAAGCAGTTATCGTCTTTTCTAATTCCACCGCTTGCAATTAGCGTTCCTTTTTTTAGAAACATAAACCTAAGGTCTTCCATGTTCATGTTTAAATTTGTGATAGCAGGAAAGATAGATCCTTATGTTACGATACAGTACAGGAGTCAAGAGCGCAAAAGCAGCATCAAGAGAGGTATGCTTATATAGATGACTAGTACTATTGATTTTTTAGTTACAATTGATTAGCAAACGATTGAATTTTGGATCATTGGCAGTTCTGTATTTGTTTACCGAATAATTTGTTTTGTATGCAAGGATCCAGATTCAGTACCAAATCTATCAAAGAAATGATCCAACTCAATTATCTTTTTAGTAGAAAATAACAGTTATTTGGCTGCTTAACAGACTAAAGAAAATATGTTACTAAAAATGCAGAGGGAGGAAGAAATCCGGTATGGAATGAAACATTCAGGTTCACGGTGAACACATCAGACCTTCAGCACAAGCTGGTATTGAAGCTCATGGATCATGACACCTTCTCCCGTGATGACTACCTTGGCGAAGCCACGTGAGTAAATAGTTTTCTGGTTCTAACAATATGGTATTTTAATTTCTATTGTGTACCAGTAGAGTCACAACTATGGCCTCTCTGCTCTTTTCAAGCACCAGCTGTGTATACCTTCATTAAATTCTTCTTGTCATTGCTGTATGTGGTGAAATGGCAATTGTTCCTGGTTTGGACTGATAAAAGAATTTGCTAGAAGTGCAAAAAGAATTTATAAAAATTTAAAGAAGCTAACGTCCTATTACAAAATCCAGGATAAATCTGACGGATCTAATTGCTATTGGCATGGAGAAAGGATTCCTGGAGCAACATCCATCCAAGCACAACGTTGTGCTTGCTGATAAATCGTACTGTGGTGAAATCAGAGTTGGCCTCACTTTCCGGCCTAGCAAGAACTAAGGTATAATGAGAATTCTCGATTTTTTCTCTAAGCTTTAGTTCTTTCATGTTAACAATTTCTTAATATCGTCATACTTTTTTTGTTCAGACTTCACATGGATCAGCTGAAGAGCTGACTGAAGAAAACACAGTCACATCATGGATTAATCTCCCATTAGCAGCCGTTTAGATTGAACAATTTTATTTTCCTTCAAAAAGTAGAAGATGATTTATATGCATCCTAATGGTTGGTGAAGTGATTTGCTAGCTTAAGGGAAGTTACTCAGCATTGTTCCACAAATTCTTAGAAGTTTCTGTTGTTGATTTTCATGTTTATTTTATTTTTATTTCTCTACAGTTCTGGTTTAATAATAGCAAGTTTCATTAGAATTACTTTACAGCGTGACATAATCGATAATATAGCACCAAATAGTAGTCACTTGATAATTAACTAACAATAGAATCCTAGAAGTACCATCTAAATAAAATTACATGATGAAGCTGGATGTTATACGATACATAAGAACTTTGGAATCCTAGAAGTATCATTTAACCAAAATATATTACTCTTGGCCACAAATTGCCAACAAAAAGATATAAATAAAATTTACAGCAATTAGAAGACACAAAATACATCTTCCACATTCTGCCTCATCACTACAAACTGAAAAACACGGGCAAGCCTCACAAAAATCCTTAGCCCATTCCTTGTATATTTTGTACCCTTGAGGTTGCATCCATTTTCAGTTTTCAGCAAACCATCAAACAAAGATCCTTTTTTCTCTTCATGTATTTCTCGAATCCAAATTTCATTCTGAAGATCCAGCATTAACCCCCGGTGCGGTATGAACTGTTATGGCATACATCTTTTCTTTTATACCTCCTCTATGAAAATAATATCTTTACGGGGATGAGCTGTTCTAACAATAACTCTAATTTGATCCCCTACATCACTGCCTTTTGACACCTCACAAGTCACTTGTATTGCAACCTGTCATATCATAGATTAGAATTTCCACAATGGAATATCGATACATGAACTTCTCTTAAAAAAACATAAAGGAAGAAATACCATATATTGCACTACAGAAAACTTTTAACCAATCCATTACACATTTGGTAGGTTGCAACGGCAATAGCTTCAAGGAACCTAAATTCTTGGTTTCTCCAAATACAATAGATTTACTGTTTTCCCTGTAATGTGTGACCATATCATAATATTTTATTAAAAAAACCACACACATATGCAGTTATGCACACCAACCAGAGCCTAAAATAAACTACCTTCCCCACACTCCCAGTAAAGGAAGGACAAAGAAACAGGTAAAAAGTAAAAAATAAGACTATGTAAATACTTGAAATATGGGATGTACCTCTAATAATAGCACAGTGGCAGTCCGATCTTTGACAAAACAAAGAACTATAGCTCGGTATGTTTTATCTTCAGGTTGTCGCCTCAAATATTCCAATATCCAGTACCGTAGACTTGTTGATTGCAGCCGTCTTGCGATCTTCACGTGCATGCCTGCAGTAAATGTTCGCTTTTCAAGCTCCCCAGCTGGGAATGGTGGAAGACATCCTCTAAGAAAAGCCTTTACCTGCACCCAAGAACAATTACAAAGAAATAAAGAAGCTGACGTAAACCTAATTAGAGAAAAAGGAGATGATATTTTATGCCGGTTATCTCAAACAAATATTCTTTTGCAGGGCCATACTATGAACAAATATTGACATCAGAGGTTCTATAGCAACACAAATCAGCTTCTCCAAAATAATGAAAACTCAGGCTATAAACCTCACCTGAAAATGAGCAAGGAGGTCAACATATCTCCGGATTGGTGATGTAAACTGGACATATCCACTAATTCCCAGAGAAGCATGTGGTAATGGTCCCCTACAATCCAATTCAGCTGCCCGCATAACCTTGATATATGCTAAACTCCTGGCAGGACCTGCTGGCAGCCTGTCAAAGGCTGAGGAGTTGGAAATATTTGGTGGGGGCTGACCACGATATGGTAACATGATGCCATTTGATGAGCCAAAGTCTGCAATGACCTCATTACAGAGAATCATCATCTCTGACACAAGACGCTTCGCCGCACTGTCTCCTTCTACATAGAGAGAAATGGTAGGTTCTGGGTTGTCGGGGTCTGACACCTTGATACGTGGCTCTGGCATCGTTGCATCTATTGCACCCTGCATAATTGGATCTCTCTTTATTTTGATAAGGAAAGCAGGAGATCATTTGCATTAACATTGCAATGGCTTCCAGAAAGTTATTTGATTACAAGCTAAAAATAATTAGTGCCTGATTATGGCGCCACCTGTACCGCAGGCTAGCAGCTTCAGAGAGAATCTGTAGCTCTTCCTCCTCTTCAAGTTTTAGATATAACAGCTCTGTTGCACTCTCATATGTTAGCATGTAGGTTGGCCTAATTGTTGAATTCTCTATAGTATATTCGATAATACTGCACAATAGTACAAGTAGGTAAACATATCTAATGCAAGTAGACAGTCAGAACAATAAAAATGAAATCTGATATTACCCTTACCGTCCATCATGGTCCAAAACAACTGAGACACTGACAGCACGGCAGAGATCGCCTTGACGTAAGCTCATCTTCTCCAAGGCCAGTTTTTCTGGGAACATTGAGAAGGTAGCAGTTGGTACATATACAGATGTTCCCCTGTGAAGTGCCTCCCTGTTCAACAATCAGAAAGGGTAAATCAGCATATAGTGACATATTAAGGGGGGAAATGGGGAAAAGAAAAAAGGAATGGAGTCTCAGTAGGAAAAGGGAATACTTGTCAAGTGTGCCAAAAGGCTCCACCCAGCTTACTGGGTCCGCAACATGAATCCAAACCTTTATAGTACCATCTGATAGCCGCGTTGCACTCAATGCATCATCTAGCTGGATTTTGAAAACAATTGAAATGAATTATTTCAATGCTCAATTTCCTACCAAGGAAAGGAGAGGATGGGGGTGGGTACTCCCATGCTTGCACTATTTGATTGTTCACTCAAAATTTTTGATCATTCGATTATTAGAATCATCAAAATCTGTATAGAGAAATGAAGCACACATTTAACGTCAGCAAAAAAATGGAACCTTCTCCTAAAAAGAGATGTGGAATCATTCCTTATATTAGAAAAAAAAAATGTACCTCCACTGAGGTTTTATGTGAACTCAGTTCAATACTGATAAGTATCAGTGACATCTTTTTAATTAATAGTTAAACAACTAAATATATATCTATACGAGTTGTGTTACTGTGTTTCACGAAGCATAGTGGGGGCGGTGTTTCGGACCCAAATCTCTAATTTTAAACTAGATATAACCGATCCGAACCATTCAATTTAATCTCCATATGAAAATGTATTAGCAAACCAAATTTTATATTTTTGGAATTGGTTTGCTATTTTTTCGGATGGTGAGAAAATCATTGTTTTTGGACACCATAATTCTTAGATCAAGTCATTTTTTCCCCATCCAACAAAATAACAAACCAATATAAAAAATTATAAAATTTGGTTTGCTAGTACATTATACTATGGAGATTAGATTGAACAGTTCGTTTGAAATTAGAGATTTGGGTTTGAAGCACCGCCCCTACCGTGTTTTGCGAAACACCATAACACAACTCTATTTATAATACTTTCTCCTAAAACCGTGTATATAATTTAGTATACCTCATTAGAGTCATTTTTTTTTGCTTTGTTCAGTAATAAAGTAATATTTTACAAAACATATTAGTTTTTAACTCAGTATACATATGAAAAGCTTATGATTTTTGTATTAGTTTAAATAAAGACAAATATTCTTATTCTTTCAACAATATGAAAGTAGAACGAAAATCAAATTGTTGTTTACTATAAAAAATATAGTCATATTATGACCAAGATCACGGAAAATCCTACATCCTCATCAGAAAATGCATAAAAGGTGTTATTTACTCTCATGGGCCACTACCCTCAGTAGGCTCATTGAAATCTTAAAACTTTTCCGATATTCAAAGCATCCTAATGGCACGGTTTTTCTTTTGTGATATTTATTGATCCAAATTTCGATGATCCTATTAAATGATGGTTCAGCTTGCACGTGAACAATAAAATAGAGCACCAATGGGAACACCCATCCCACCCCGTCATATATGATACCTCATCGGCTTCATCAACATCAATTGTGTAGACCTTTAAAGATGTGAGATCTGTCCTGATATGCTGAAACTAAAAAAAAAAAATCAAAACAAAAATAAAATGAAGGAAAATTCTACATGGTGATAGCCAGCATACCATAATTTCTAGATTAGATACCTTGTCAGGATCAGTCCGTGCCAATACTTGTTCTGCAGCAAGTAGAGATTTGTAATTATGCTCAGTCCGTATATTAAGCTTTAATACATCAAGATTTACATGAATCGGGAAATATCCAATATCCATGAGAAGCCCCACTGCAGCAAAACTTGTCTGAGCCATTCTCATCATGCTCAGTATCTGTCATTTAATTTTGGTTTTATCAAGTACAGTTGAAATTTAATTAGTTACAGAAAGAGAGTCTTGATGCAAAATTTCCACAAAGCTGTAAGGTACTTGCAGGAGAAGAACATCCAACAATAGTCACACTTGTCACATAAAGATCATTTTTATGAAAATAGCACAAAGTAGTTAAAGATTCCTGAAATCAAACAAACGGAATCAAGTTGTTGGTTCCCAACATTGAGGTTAGAATGAACTAGTTAAAGCTTATCATTCTATTATAAAGAATATTCCGAGGCAATTTATTTACATATAACTGGCCAAAAGTCGGGTATCAAATTTTAGCAGAATTATTTGATCTAAACTGCAAAAAAAGAAAAAGAAGAAGAAGAAGAGTGTGAATATGAAAAATTACATTTTTGGCTATTTTTCTTTGATCTTCGCTCTTACAGTTGTCAGTAGCATATGCCACAAGTGATTCAATCTTCTCTCTAACCTTGGCCTCGACCAGCCACGAGCTTTTGGCTGGCTTGGAGCCATGTGGTAACGCTTTGGCAGAAATCAGATTCTGCACAAAATCTTCAAGCTCTTTTTTTGATATCTCCTCTATTACCTTTCTCTTCATAAGCTCATCCACCTACTATCATTTGTAAAGCAGAGAGTCAATCTTTCTCTAATTCTGGATTTTCATGTCCCCAAGATAAAACTTGTGATGGGCAGCAGATGAAGAAAGGAGGAAAACATAGAAGGCTGTTGACTGTTGGGGAACTGAATGACCTCATATTCAAATAAAATGACATAACAGGGCCAACAACAGGGGGGTAAGCAAATCAGATGGAGGCATCCTTCGAAAACCTTTTTAGAAAGAGAGCGGAAAGACAAAACAAGGTAGTTGTGCTAATTTGATACCAAGGCAGTTCTGCAATAATTTTTATTTCTCTAAATTGCTATAAAAAGTTAAAGCATTGTACAAACCAGTATGTTGTGAATGAAATTGGGACATTTCTTCTCTTAAAAGCTATTTCCCATTTATCATCTATTATCATTTAAAATTTCTCAGGTGTTACTATGATTAGTACCGCATTCTATCATTGCAGGTACAGATAAATTTTGCAAAAGATTTACTGATAAAAATATATATGATTGGACGGTGAGGATATGTACTTGGCATAACCACTGTTACAGATAAAGGTATATGCGTTTTAGTCAATGATTTCGAATCGTACAATGTATCGTGTATCATAGTATTTAGTATCGTATCGTGTATCGTGTATCGTATCAAATCATTTAAGATATGTCAAGTTATTCTAAAATTAAGTAATATAAATAGTTATGAACGAATTTCATTAAAAGAAAGTTCCAATAACAAAATATATTATATTTCTAAGACGTAACGTTAAATCACATGCTATATGACCATTAAACATTAACAAAAGAAACTATTTCATTGTCAATTCTCAAAAACAACAAAAGAAGTATGTCTTCATGATTCTAATTGTTGTTTAAGAACTGCGGCTGATGATTCTAATTTTGGGATGTTTCGGGCAACCTCCAATGCCATGTTGACAGTTGACACCTCTATTCATTCTTTATCCTTCCATTTTCATTTATCTGATTTTATTTACTGTTCAACTTTTATCCAAATTGGATCACTAGTTTAATTGAAAATGACACAAATTATGAACAACTCTTCAAGCAAACTGAAATAACACCACTATGACTTCTTAATAAAAAAATTGTTATGGTATGCATTCTGGAAGATTTTGCACTTGCCAAGATCAATAATATAGTTAATATGATTATTAAGAAAATAAGAGAGGATCAAGTGCATATGTAAAATTAAACTCAACTTATATTTCAAAAGCTGATAATTTGGATCTAATTCAAATAAATTCAAAGTTTAATTGATAACATAGAGTAAATAGAAATTGAATAATAAAATTTAGTGACCTTCTATAAACAGAAATTAAAAATTAAGTATGAATTTGTCATACTCATACAAAGTATAAAATGCAAATAAGAAATAACAATTAAATAACGTTACCTGGTGCGAGATGGAAGAAAAGATTGAAGGAATGTAGGAGGGAGGCGATATCTCTTCGTCTCTCTCTTTCTTGTGTGATGGAGCTAGGTGAGCAAAACAAAAGGTAAAAGTCGGGTGTTTTTAATCGATTTTTATCTCTCCATGAACAGGTCTCGTGCGCTAAGAAGGGTGGGAGTCGAAACGATGAGGAGACGAAGCGCGCGACGATGGTTAACCATTTACGCGGAGCGACGAGGCGATTTTAGCGAATCGCTGTATTGTTCGATACGATACGCGTATCGTACCTCCGTCGCGCAACAATTTCGGCGATTCACTGAAAAATCCGATACAACATCGTGGTTCGCATCGCCGGTCGTCAAACTCATACTGTATCGTACGATTCACGTTCGTATCGTGAATCGTACGATACTGAAATCTCTGGCCCTGCTTTTGCTTGTATTTTTCTTGTTTTTGCTATAATAAGAGATGATCTCAAAAGTATGTGGTCCAACAAATCAGAATTACACCGTGCTCATCATCTTTGACCAACAAAATGAACCTCAAGCCATAGAAATTGGCCCAGAAAGAGAGGGAGAGGGAGAGGGAGAGGGGAAAGAGAAATGTGTAGCTTTATTCATATCTTGGTGAGAGGTAGAAGAGAATGTGACTGTCAGTGGGTACACATGCTATAGTGTTACCCCAAACAGAGAGGTTCACTGAAGCATAATATCCAATTCCATGCATAACCAGGCCACACGTGCAATACTATGATTAGTATCGTAAATTGAAAAAGCACCCGTGTTGAATTTTAAAAAAAAAATCTACTATTCATCAAGCAATATCCTCAACTCACTGCAAGTTCGTACATTATCTTGATATCATACGTTATCTGCAAAAAAGAAAAAAATCCATGTGCAACTTACAGAACAAGTATCATGCCATGTGCAACTCAAAACAAGTAGCATGCCAGTCTTGTCATTTAAATACTATGTCCAAGCTTACTTGTATTAACGCCTCTTTCTCTCTCTATCTCGCGCACATACACAAGAACATGAAATTCTGACGGATATATCTCCACTTTTGCTAGGTCAAACAACCAATTTACAATGATAGGAATATCATTGTAAATGTGCTTGGTTCACAAGTCAAAGAGAGAGTTGGAGGTAAATATATTTTGAGTTCACAAAGCACAGAAAATACATTTTGAGTATGACAACAACAGTGGCGCAACCCAAACAATATAAGTCCCCCAAAAAGCATTAGTGAAACGAAGAAATCATACCTTATCAGTGGGTCTGGGTTCATAAACACAATAATCTCTAGTCTCTATTGCGTCAAAATAAATGCCATTTCTTGATAGAATCACATGCGTACAGTAGCACTCCACAGGACCAGTACTACCATAAATGATCTGGAGCATAGGTGTGTATTGGGATTATATATAAGATTAAGATGTCATAGAACAAGAAAAGCATTACAATATAAAAGTACCTCGGCTATTTCCTCCACAGTTACCCATTGGTTCCTTTCCAAAACCTCCAACCAAGCACACTCCAAGATTGATGGGTCCTTTCAGGAGAAAGAAGCAAGGAAAGAAGTTAGCATATATCATAATGCAACTAGAAGTTAAACTAGGCTCATAATAGTGCATACCAGTATTTCTTCAGCTTTCTTTGCAAAATCAGCGATATCATTGTGTTCAGTTATTTCAATGCCGGGTACAATATATTTGATCTGCTGTGGCTTTATTGAGGATCCAAAACCATTCTGTGTGCAGAAAAGGTAGTAAATATAATGATGATCAATCATGCGCAACAAAAACAATGAGTTTTGTTTAAAATTAAGCAGAAACCTGATCGTAAACAATCCAATTGTTCTTTCCATCAGGTCTATGTGCCACTGCCAAAACTAGTTTCTTCGAATTTTCCTTTTCAAATTCGAGCAATACACCCTTCTGCAAGGTTTTCTCTGCTTCCGTATCCGTCTCATCCTTTATTCTGGCTAACCCCATTCTGTGAAAATTGACCGGTCATTGCTTCATTGGCAATAATTATGGACTAAACTTGATCAAATTTTCAAATACCACTAAATGAACATTCTTGTAAAAATTGATATCAGGTACCTGGAAACAGTATGACAGTACGCATGATGCTTACAATTTCATATATTCACCAAAAAATTTCACAAGTTATTTAAGGGAATAGACACACATACTTGGATGCAGCCCGAGATATCCTACTTTGGTGCTGGAACTCCTCTGTCAATAAGTCCACGAGACTACGATGGAACCGAGTCTGGTCACCAACTAAGAAACTTAAGCTCGGGTTAGCAGAGAAAAACCTTGAACCGGGATGAATCCCAAGGCCGTTACACCTTTTTAAGGAACGGTGATGAAAGAAACCAAAGAAGCACAAGCTCATGGCTCGGGTTGCCATGAGAGCTCTCGCGGAAAGACTATGGCCTGGATGCAAATAGGAATTCTTCTTCCAGGGTTGTATGGAGAAAATAAAAAACCCCAGGTTAGGGTTTAGTGAAGGGGATTAGACAGTGGATGAGGTGAGGTCATGAGGAATTGAGGATTGATGGAGAGAGGAGGGGTGGTAACCAAGTCGGATCTGGGTTGCATTTTCTGCTCGATGAATTTTGATCCGTTATTGAAATCAGCATCTGGACCGTCCACCAGACCCAAGAGCGAGATATTTTTTTCACCCCGAGCTGACGTATATCATTTCTTCCCCAGCGTCCAGTGATCAATGGACGCGTTACGGGTACTAACTGGCAATGATTAATTTGATAATATTAATGATATTCCTTACTCTTATGAAAAGGAGATTCAAAAATTTATCTGAAAATGCTATTCGTCGCCAGAAGAAATACAGATTTGTTCATCAATTATTATCTTTTTAAGGGATCCCTTGACAACGGGGTTATCTTGAAAATGGATTTTGAAATAAATATAAAAAATCTTAAAAATAGAATTTTTTTTATAGATTTGTTCTTCTACTTATAGATTGATGATGATTTAAATTTCATGTAATTTCATTAACATATACTCGAAATAAACTTTTGGTGGACGATCTCACAAAGATAGATCAAAGAACAATAAAGTAGTTTTCTATTTACTGATCCTATCTTTTACGAAATCAATTCCCTTCTTTGAATGTACAAAAATTTGTGGAGCTCAGCATGTCTGGAAGCACGGGAGAATGTTCTTTTGTTGATATTATTACCAGTATTCGATACTGGGTTATTCATAGCATTACTATACCTTCCTTATTCATTGCGAGTTGGTTATTCGTTAGTACGGATTTAGCTTATGACGTTTTTGGAAGTTATATTGATAGTTCATCAAAGAACATCAAAATATTATGCAATTTGCAACGGTTCCAACTTAATATTTTTTTATGGCTTATCAAACGATTATGAAATTACATTAAATTAAAATCAATCTATAAGTAGAAAAACATATCAATAAGTATTTTTTATTTTTAACATATTTTTTAGTATTTATTTAAAGATTAATTGTCAAAATTATTAAGATAGTCATTGTCAAGTGATCCTTTCCTTTATTTACAGGGTGAGGATCGGTTGACAATGTGTTATTTTGACAACCTAGACAATGAGCTTCTAAATAAATGTGGAAAAAATTAAAAATGAAAAAAATTATAAATAGCTTCTTCTATCTGTAGTTTGATAGTCATTCAAATTTTATATAATTGCATTATCGTTTAATAGTTCATTAGAAATCGTTAAATTAGAACCGCTATAAATTATATAAAAAAAATTAATAGTATTGATGGAATATCAAACGATAATGAAATTATATAAAAATTGAATTACCATCAATTATAAATAAAATAACACATCTATAATTTTTTTATTTTTAAAATTTTTTGTATTTATTTAAAAGATCATTATGAAAATTGTCAAAATAACCCATTGTGAACCCATCCTTCCCTTATTTAAACTGTATAGATTTTTTTTATTTTAGTAAATAAAACAAATAAATATAGCAAATTGGTCATCTCTCTCCTCACTTTTGCGTTTATAGCGGACCGAGTTTGAAACTCGGGTCTATTTTTTTTTTTTTTTTTTTTTTTTTTGAACGTAAAAAAAAAAAAAAAAAAAAAACCGGACCCGAGTTTCAAACTCGGGTCCAAATATCCCATTTGCATTTCCGGCGCCTCCCATAAGGATATTTGGACCCGAGTTTGAAACTCGGGTTCCGGTAATTTTTTTTTTTTTTTTTTTTTTTTTTACGTTTCTGTATAATAAAAAAAAAACCGGACCCGAATTTCAAACTCGGGTCTGACTATAAACGCAAAAGTGAGGAGAGAGATGACCAGTTTGCTATATTTATTTGTTTTATTTACTAAAATAAAAAAAATCTGTAAACTGTAGGTTAAGAAAGAACGAAATCAGCGTCTTTCGGATAAGGCCTCTAAAGGCCCAGTTGGCCCAAATTTTTCTTTCCCGACAATTTTTTGTCAGATATGCTTTTTTCCTTTTTCGCCTATTCTCTCGACTTTGGTGCACTTCGTCGACACGAGTGTGCTGCGCCTGCGCCTCTTTCTCCTCTGACGGCGCTCCTTTCCTGAGGACATTTTTCCTTCAGCGATCAGTGGGTCTCTCTGCCTCCTCCCCTCGGAAGATGAATCCGATATTGACTGGCAGCCGTCAAATAAAGACCGGATCTCTTTGTCGCCAAATTGTTTGGGGAGTTGAAAGAGTGAAAAAGTTCGAAGATGTAACCTTCTCAATGGAATTGAAAACGTTTTGGTTGATACGGAAGAAGATTTGAGATAATTAGAAGTCAAATTCGGAAGAATTACTCTAATGGCGGAAGCTAAGCTAAACTAAAATTAAAAACTAAATTGAACAATTTTTTATTACTTTTCTTGAATTGAGTTACTACATCTCATCTCTTTTTATACACGATACAATTACAAAAGAAAGAACTGAAAATGATCAATAATCCTAACTAATTGTAGTTTGAACGCCACGTCGGTTCTATTGATCAGAAACGAGTTCTTCAGTTACGGTCAGCCTGTTTAAATGTCGGGCAGCCTGACCTGTGTAATTTTTCCGTTTCTGATAACCGTTTGAGTCTTGTCCATTTGCCTGTATTTTAAATTGTCTGAATTGTCCTCCCTTCGTTGACTCCTGCTGTATCTCTTCCCTTCGTTTCCCCTGCGCTTCATCTCGATCATCTGACAGAAGAATGCACTTCTTAGTTTGCATCCTCGTCCTGCCATCTTCATTTACGAGTCTCTACAGGGATTTCTTCCGAGCCAGAAGAAATGGCATATTTCCCAATTTTCTTTAAGATAAAAGATGAGGGATGTTTTTCTAAATCTTAATTGGTTGAAAGTTTTAAAATAACCAAAACTATATAAGCTGAAGTGAACAAAGTTTGAACGAGAAGTAGAAGTATGTCAGAGTAGTTAACTCCAAGTTCTGATCCCGAAGGATCAAGAGCTCGGGAACCCCGACCATCTTGAGAAACCCATATCGAAATCGAGGAAACAACAACAGCAACAACAGACGAGCATAAGTCAAAGACAAAGTTCGAGATGGACCAAAACTTAATAGCTCGAGAACATCAGAAAGTTCGAGATGAACTCGAGATGGAAGATGGATATGACACTTCCTGACATCTGCCGCATGTGTCGAATAACGATAAAAACGATGAAAAATCGATAACATTAGAAATTACGAGAAGTGTGGCTAGACATTTAATGTCATATATCTATGTTGTAATAGCTATGAGTAGATATTGGATAGGTAGACCGGTGCAATTAATACATCGAGTGTTATAAACAGAGGAGTAGTGTAAGCTCCCAAAAAAAAAACTTAAAAATACAGTTTATAAAGAGGCCAGCATATTTGTACTTAGATGCCGAGTCAAAAAGAAGGACAAACAACCTGCCCTAAATAGTTGTTGCCAAGGTACTTTCTCGCTTTCGTTCTCCTTCCAGCTCACCCGACCGAACTGGATCAACTGACCAACCAAATCAGGGACGAACTCGAACAGTAAAGATCTTTGAAAAAAGTATATATTTGCCCTCTGAAGTCTGTTTACAACCAGAAAAGTAGTTTTAAAACCAACTTTATGTGACTATGGTTACAACAAAATTTCGATGTCAGTTTGGAAGGGGAGATGCGGTTAATAGACTAAAATTAGAAACTAGTTTGTGCTTGTCACCTATAAAACTATCATGATTAGCACTTTTACCTCAAGCAAAATATTAATTATACAATACAATTACACAGTGAATTAGTATAGAAAACACATAATTGAGTAATTGATTATGGCAGCGCACTCTGCTCTCTCCCTTCTCCTTGCTGTTTCTCTGCTTTCTCTCTTTACCACCAAAACGGTAGCCACCTTCATCAATCCCCTCTCTATTCCATCATGCACTGGTCATCCTGCTATGCTAGTGTGTGCTCATGACATCCAATCTGCTGTTGTTGGTGCTGGCTCTGCTGGAATTGGTGCAGGTTCTCACACAATTTCTCTGCTATTAGACTCGATCAATACTGCAAAATCTAGTTACATTAATGTTCTGCATTTCCTCTCAAGCAATCACATCAAATCTGATTTTAGTAAATCGCTCCACTCAGCCATCAGTAGTGCACTTCAAGAGCTCAACCATGCATCCAAGGTATATATTAGATAAAATATTTTTGTTTCACTGGTTCTTAATTTATTGGTGTAATCAAACACATGTTAGTGATCAATTTTCAATAACTTTCTTATACTATATTCTTGTTGTATAAATGCAGATTTGGGAAAGTGAATTATCTGAAATAAAAACTGACCTTTCCACAAGTTAAAAATATGCAGAGTTATTATAAAGCATTATGGTTCACATCCCCTGTAATTTAATTTGAAATTTATATTTAGTAATACATCTCTTCTTTCTCAGTCACTTTATGCTTTTAACTTGGGAATTCTAAAGGATGTATTTTATTACACGTTTTTTTTCCTATTTCCATAACAAATAAATCCAAAATGATAACACTCATTCATTCATGTTATGATAAAATCAGGTTTTGCATGGCAAAACAATGTTATCATCATCAGAGCTACAAGAGGAGGAGAAGTATTTGAAAATTGCAAACCAAAATTTGACAAAGTCCATAGTTTGTTTGAAGCTTCCCAACAGCAGCATCAACTTGTCACTCCGCTCCTTGATCGATCAGTCGATAAACCTCACGGTGCTATCACTTAAGATATTTGGACAGTTGAGTGGCAAAGTCTCCGTAGGATCCAGCTATCATTAACAGATTTGATTGACTAAATCATAAAGTTGATTATTGCATAACCGGAAATTTACTCTTATGTGAAATTAATTATTGTTCAATGTGAAACCTTGATTGAATAATTTCAATCATACATATTTTAATTCTTTGTTCGCTTCGTTTGTGCTTATATAATATGTATTACAATTTTTGTTAGTATCTCTACTCTTTATTAAGCATGTAAGTATTCTGATTCTGCAACGATTCATATTTTTTATTGAATTCTTAGATCTAATATCAGTCATCCGATTGAGTTATTCATCAAAAAATGTTAATATCTCTATGATCATTTGTGTTGAAGTTATAATTTTCTCTCAACTTTGATTGTTACACGAACGCTGCATAATTTAGGAGTACAATTATTCTACTTTGTTTCTTTTTTCCCTTAGATTGTTATCAATTATGAATTTTAACTTTCTCTAAATTCTGAATGATAAATTTTCTCTCAATTCTGTATTATTTTATATTAATTATGTATTCATGATTAAAATTTATATTAGTTACTAAATTATCTTCATTTTTATTTTTTTATTTTTATATGAAGATATGAATTTTTATATTTTTAAATAACATCACTGTAGTAATGCACGGGTAGAATACTAGTATGATTTTATGTATGCATGTATTTTTTTTCTTTTTAAATATGTTTTGTAATCACTATACATGTGTGTCTGACATCTGAAACACACAAAATAAATACTAAAAATATGAAAAAAAAAATCATTGTAGACCCTCTTTATATTAGAAACTAGATCCAATATCTTTTTTTAAGGTGCCATTGTCCTCTTTTAAATATTTGTTGGGATTTAAACTCATAAGTTTAACTATAATGGCGATATCATTGTCCATCTATATTGAACACCATGTTCAAATATGAAGCTTTTTTAATCAAGCAAAAATACATGGAGAATTTTCCCAATACATACCAAGTTAATACAAAAAAACTCAAATTGGGCAAAATTTCCTATTCAAGTGATCCCTCTTAACTAATTGTAGTAGGTCCAAACCACTTCTATTGGTGGATATAATTGTCATATCAAAGTGTTTTGTTAGTGATACGGATTATACTTTGGGTTAAAATTTTCGTATACGAGTGAGTGCATGCAGAACGGGGGTGTTGGAGAGCATGTAATTTCTGTATGATATTCTATGTACGGTGAAAATGACTTGGCCCTATGGTGGCCGTGAGGTTGGGTAGCTGAGTAGCTCTATTTATAAAGATCTGGAGTAGGTAAAGAAGAGCTGAGCATCTTTTTATTTGATACTAGTTATATATCCGCGTGTTGCAGCAGAATTTTTTATTTAAACATTAAAATATTATAAGATAAAAAAATTCACATTTATCTAATATTAAATTATAAATTCACCAAATTATAGAGAAAACATATAATAAAGACTATATTTAATCTTAGATGAGATTTTTACACAATATGAGTTAATGATTCATGATTTTTATGGCAAGAAAAGTAAATTATTCTAACATATATTATCACCATTAATTTCTTACCAAATATGAACAAAGTTGCTAAATAAAAAAAAAAAATTATGGAAATAATAGTATATAAGGGAAAGAAATGGAGAGAAAAAGGGGATCAATGGACGTGATCACATACGTTCGATCAACCAACAATAAATATTATCCGTCTAATTGAGGGATAAAATGGGTATAATAAAAATTTACCATGACAAAAAATGGACCCTCCAATTCTTAGATAGTTTATATAATAGTATAGATAAGGCACTTCGGGCAGGCTTTCAGTGGAATTGGGCCAGACTGGCTGGTGTATCAAGATCAAACTATTCAAGTTGGGCTACCAGAATGTGAGCCCCTTGGTTCTGGGCCTCCCTAGATAAGGATTGGCCCAAGTTGAACTAGTGAGTCTATCAGTTAGTATTTAGTAACAATGTAAATGCATCATAATTATTTTTAGAAGTCAAGCTATTCAAAGATTAGCGCTATAGTACAGATGTTAGCTGTACCAATTACAGTTTTCAGCTTAGTAGGTTACCAATTGCATAATATCCCATGCAAGTTGGCTATTTCATATCTCCGTATTGATTACGCTGGCCACCAACTGCTTGCTCCAGTTGTTGGAGGAACTCCTTGCAAAATAAACTAAGATTTCGAATTCCAACTGCAGTTTGCGGTGATATAGACATAGTTTGCAGGGAATCAGGGATAGGATGAGTGCTGCAGGGTATCTCATTTCCAACTGCAGCCTGTAGGGATAGGAATAGGATAAGGCCAAGGCTGATGGAACGTAGTTTGCTGTATGGCATTATGCTGTTATTGGCACAGCCATGCACTTGGCTGGAATACCAGAATAGCTCTCAATTGCTTCTTGCATAATAGTGTTAAATGATGATTATAAAATTGTGCCCCCATCTTCTGATTAAAAGCCGCTTGCTATCTCGTTGCTTCCCTCTTTCTCCATTCGCGTCAGATTTCTCCAGCGACAAGTCCTTATTGACTTTCGCTTCTCCAGTCCTGCCTCCGCTCGACCAATAGACACCTGAGATGACAATCGTCGTGAACTGTGAAGAGGTGACGATGAGTGAATTAATCTTTGAAAGAGAAGTTCCATTAGGAGTTGTCTCTCTTGCTCATCCTGCACTGTTAAATATCATAATTCTCAAATTTTCTTACTGGTACATCTAATGCTTGCACCTTCTAGATGAAATCTAGAATTTTAGTTGAAGACGGTAAATTAGATTGACCTGACTCAATGAATTAATCCGATCTGATTTAAATTTGACTTTACTCGATATGTCCTAAGATATATGGATCAGATCGGATTAGGGTTAATCCGAACCGAACCAATTAATTATGTTTTTAAAGTAATATTCTAATTTAGTGCTAATTAAATCTTAAATATATACTAATTAAAATTAATTATAAATTAATTAATATTTAATTATTTAAATTATATAAAAATAATTAAATATTTTACACTGGATCGGGTCGGGTCGATCCATGATCCGGTCGAATTAGATATGGATCAAGATTTTTTGACCTGAATTTAAATGAGTCGGATTCGAATCGGATCAAAATAATAATAAAATAATGTGATTTGATCCGAACCTGACCCATTAACAACCCTACGGTAAGTACTTTTCATTTTTTTCTTCTTCTTTTTTAACTTTATCAAATGAGAGGGGATTTGATGAGAAATCTTACCTCTACGGTTAGATAAAGCATGTATTTTGAAACAATAAAAAAATTAAAGTATGAATTTTAAAATTATTCAATTGTCGACTAGATCATTTAATTATTTTTTTGATTTGATGCCTATCAGACATCGCTGTTATTTTACACGGGTCGGGTCGGATCACATTATTTTATTATTTTTTTGATTCGATCAAAAATCTTGATACATACCTAATCCGACGGGTCACGGGTCGACCGATCGACCTGACCCGTGTAAAATAATTAAATATTTATTAATTATTTTTATATAATTTTTAAGAATTAAAATATTAATTAATTTATAATTAATCTTAATTAGTATATAATTAATATATATTTAAACTTTAATTAGTACTAAATCACAAAATTACTTCAAAAAATATAATTAATCGGGTCGGGTCGGGTTGACTCGAACCCGACCCAACCCGATTCGAATCAAAAAAATTAAACACATACCCGACCCATTTATTTTCGGGTCATGTCAGGTCGGATCGGGTTCGGGTCGGGTCAATAATTTACACCCCTAGCGTAAACACTACGGTGGGGTAGAGCCGTAGAGGTTTGAAAAAACCCAAACAGGTTGACCCGCCCCGTGCAAACCCGCGACCCTCACTCGTCCTGGACCACCCCGGGTAGATCCGGATCCGTTAATGGTCTGGTCCTAGTAAGGGCCAGGTATAAAAATTTTGAAAACGGAATTGTCATACCCGTCCCGTTCTCGCCCGTTACTCACTCTCACCCGACCTGTTCTCATCTGTGACCCGCGCTCATCCGCCCCGCTCTCACCCGCTATCTGTACCCGCTATAACGTCAAGGTGTTAATGTTTATGTGTAACGTTATAACGTTTTTTACTTTATGTGTAACGTTTTTGGCAGTTTATTTATTTATTTTTTAATTTCGCGGACTGACTCAACTGATATATATGCACATGGCCGAGCACAACACAATACGCACGCATGTTTAAATGTGTTGTGACTCGTAATTAGAAATATATGTTGGGAGGTTTGTGCATTGGGATGGCAGAACGCAGACACGTCAAAGTTCCTAGCAAACACGTGTCATGTGCAGCCACATCGTAATAAGAGTAATTGAGTAAGTATGAGTCCGATTATGATTCTTTGCAAATCGAGCGTGGTATTTTTTGCGTTTTATTATTCATTTTAAATTAGAAATAATTTATGTGAATTGTTTACTCTAATTTTTATATTAAAATTTATTAGTAAATTAAATTTATATATTTTTATTTTTTATTATTTTTAAGATTAGAAAAAAATGACTTAATATGAGAATTTTGGTTCATTCAAAAATAATAATATTCTCTATCCAAAAATAATAAATAAATTTTAAAAATTATAAGATTTGACTTGTTAATAGATTTAATACGAAGATTAGATTGAATGGGTTGAATCGATCATTTTTAATTCAAAATTAATAATTGAGCACAAAACATATAACGTCATGCGCTTTGCAAAATACCATACCCTCATTCTATGTATGAGTATACATTAATTTACAAAATCAATTTTATTGGATTTTAATAATTATTAGTGTCGATTTTTGAATCGATATTTATCAAAGGCGATACTAATACTAAGGCATATTAGTGTCAAATTTTTAGGGAACAAAATTGATACTACTTGTGATAATTAGTGTCAAATTTAAAAAAAAAATCAATACTAATAACCACAATTAATGTCAACTTTTCAATTTTGATAATTTTTTTTTCTGATTTTAGAAAAAAAATAGTATTTGATTTTAAAAAAATCGATCTCTCACGAGCTTATGCTGCTACATAGCACACACAAACCAGAGTTTCTTATAAAAAAATATTAGCGTTTGAAAAAAGAAATGCTCGAATTGAAATTGTGCTTCACAAATCTTATTTTCAACTACTACTCAATTTTATGTCTCGTTTATGAATTTCCATTAATTGGAACTTTCAATATTAGTCTTATTTGAAATTCAACGGTAATTCTAATCTCAAAATTTGGAATAAAATATAAGATAAAAACAATTATGATAATACTTTATGATTTTTATTGATTTAAAAACATATATATTATCAGAATGCAAAGATCTTATATTATAAAATTTGAAGGCTGTGAGTATTAATTTAGTATTAACAAAAAATATTGGATTATGACAATACTTCAGAAAATTATTAATTGTTATATGACTGCACAATAATGCTTGAAAATTATACGCATGTATCTGAAAATTAAAAAATAATTTACGCCGTAAGGAAATTGCTTGTGAGAGTTTTCTACTATTCAAACAAAATATTTATTTTTAATATTTTTTATGATAATTTACAAGAATAAAACAACATTTCACAGTAGATTTAAACTTTAAAGATTCAAAGATGGATAAGCTTTGATATATTGTTGGACGCAAATAAGAAAACATAGGAGATAACCTGTAAGAATAATACCACTATATTAAAAAAAGGGCCGTGTGACGTCCATGCTCAGTTGCCTCATGGGATGGAATAATGTTCTTTTGATAAACAAAAGGACAAAGACCACATGCATAAAATAATCTACCGCGGGAATATTCCTCTTGCCATGTTGTATTATTTGATGTCTATATTTTTCTTCAATCTGACAACTCTACAAAAACAGTATGGTAAAAAAATAATCATGATCAATTAAACAATGGCCGACTACATGGGTCCACACAGTTTCCTGTTACACGGCACCTGTAAACAAACCACCTGGCAATGGAATCCCAATATTGGATCCTTTCCTTTGTGATGAAGTATTTGGAAATCGGCCGTTAACCCGTTGAACCGGAAATATGATAAAGCTAGAAACCATTTAGAATTTTTTTCTAATGCATTTGAAAGTTTTATTAGCATATGAGACAACGCCATTCAATCGAATTGGTTATATTTCGGTATCAGGTGAGACATAGCTTTGACCAGATACATAATTGGCATTCTTGAAAAGAATATTAATTAATTATGAATTCAACACTGCATCCAGCCTTTATGTACTTTGTACCTCATCCAACACGTAGTGCAACTAGCAAGGTAATCGAAAGGAACTCCTGAGATTTCTTCAAGGATGAGATTTTGTTCCTCTTCGATTGTATGGATTGCATTAAAGTGGGAAATTCGATGTTTTACTTAACAATCTTAACAATAGTCATGTATATAAATTGGGAAAAAATTAAAATAAAATGAATGTAGAAATATATTTTACACTCAATTAATCGTGTTTAAAATTTCATATAATTTGATATTTCATTATATACCATTAAAAATGGATCCTTAGTTAGACAAGTTTCATATATTTCTAATAATCTTCCCAAAAATATCAATATAGTAGCTTAAGTACTAACTAACTAACTAGAATGACCTTAAAGACATAAATTTGGACATCGATGGACACGAAAAACGAAGTCAGAGGTATACTTTTACTGAAAGAAAATTTTGAAAAATTATTAATCTTATTTTCGAATTTTATTTTTAAGATTAATTTTATAGCATGTTTAAAAATTATTGTCAACAATCAAGTTAATCATTGTCAATAAATCTTCATTATTTTAATAGAGAGTTTTTAGTGCATATGAATTATTCATACATATAAGACGTTCCAAACTAATATTAGTTTTGTATAAATGACATTTATCTATTATTATTGACTGGTTTTATTTTAGGCTTTGAAATGATTGATTCTTTATTTTTTTTGCAGATAGAGATGAGTGACTCATGAGATTCTTGATAATGAAATTTATCTACATACTTCGTTCTCACAGAACTCAAGTCAAACTTCATAGGCTCATCATAATACTAATTTAATTCTTAGACGATTGAGACAGTTTGCAGGAGGTTACCAAGCTTGGAAAATTGGAATCTTTGATGTATACTAAGACGTTCGAACAGGTCTTTGGGGGAGTTGTAGGGAGTTGGGGTCAAATTGAGAGTACCAATTTCGCTGCTCTTCGGGGACGGATGATATTTTTCTTTTATCTATACGGAGACTAATGATCCAATATCTCTAATTAAACAGTGTAAATCAACTTATATTATATTATAAAGAGCGCAACTATTTTATCATTTTATTTTTCTCTTCATATTTTAATGAGAGGTCTAAAAAGTGATTTATCCATTAGATAAATTAATAATCAATTATTTTAAGTTTTTTAGAAATTTTTTATATGGTTTCATTTATAAAAGAAAAATATTACGTTTTGTAAATAATATTTTATTATATTTGAGAATCTTTAGATATAAATTATATCTACATAAAATATATTATTTATTCATAATAAAAATATATTAATATTTTTAAAATGGAAAAAGTTCCGCAGAAGGGGCAAAATTTTTCTAATAAAAATATTACAATAATTACATTTTTCGGTACTTTTCAACCGTTGAATTTGAAGAACATGATCCTTTACAGCTTGGAAAGCAACAGATGATTAAAGATCGTCTACTAGACTACAACGGATCTTATTAGTGAACAAATGTCTATAATTCATTTAAACAGGGCCAATCATTACTTGACACGTCACAAAAAAATTAGTGGTGGTTTGGTGGGAAACAGCCACAAGGCCTACAATACAACCAACCACACGGTCCGTGGCTGATATGTAGAAATTGACGGTACAGATAGCCCCGAGCTAGTAGCGACTAGTACTACGCAGTACGAAGATTTGAGTGCGATTTTAAAGAAGATCCAGGAGGATCGAATCTTCTGTTGCGTAGCAGGCGCACAGCACTAGAAAGTTCTTTCCGGTTTATCTTGCACCGCGTTGATACAATCGAACGAGTCCGTATTCTTAGTTGGATCAGCTCGACGAAATTGCGCACCACTAGACGGATCAGCTCGACGCATTCACGTGGGAACACGTAGGGGTCAGTGAAGGCCAGGTCATAGTCGAAATGGCCAAATGCCGCTTGGGGAATGGTCGATTTTTTATCCCGTATCATCCAGCGATTAGGACAGTGGAGCGAGTAAATTTTCATGACCATACAATGACAATAATTACATAATGCCGGTTGCTATCGACAAATCAATACCTATACTATTATATATACTAGCACTTAAGTATTGAAAGTGTTTATTTATTATCATGATATTTAAATTTTTATTATATCCATTTTATCCTTCAATTGATATTCAATTTGATTAACTTCGGCGGCAGATATTGTTTACAGTTTTTCAATTCTCTCTATTCGAAAATGATATTTTTTAGAAAGGTAAAATTTGATTAAAAATTTAATGTTAATCAACCGAAACAATATGATATTTTATCTTTTCTGATAATTGACAAAGATTTTATGATTATCTTAGTTTTTATAGTAATTATTTCCTAAGTTGACTTCTCTTATTGGGTGATTTTCTATAATAATTATTTTCTTTTAATTATTCCCTTTTTATTTTATCTTTTATAGAAGTTCTCTCTGATGGTTATCTCACAATTTCAGATTTAAAAGCACATGTAAATATTAAAGTTGAATATGACAATCATGTTACGTGTTTTTGACGAAAATAATAGTTTGCTCATTGGTAAGTATTTTTTATTAATGATAGGACGTACATCATTTGTATAACTGAAAAGATGAGAAAGAAAATACATGATAAATTGACTATCATAGTTGTATAAAGACAGAGAAGAGAATCAAATATAAATTTCAATATTTTTCTCTTAGAAATATTAATCATGTTTTTCATTAAGATATTTTAGAAGATAGAGGCGAGCAATTTTTATTTTTTTAATATAAATATATTCAGTTATCAAAATAATTTATTATTTTTTATGTATCTAAATAAAAATGTCCGCTGCAATGCGCGGGTATGCTTCTAAAAATAAAAATAGCATAGTGTCAGTTACTGTCAGAAATTACATGATAACTGTGGCTCTGTAAATTTATGTGAAAAAATAACTCAATTTATTAAATGTTTTTATTTTGGTTGATTGTCGATCTTGTCACCAATGCCCAATGAGTTTTCTCTTTTGTCTTCTGTCATTTTTTGCATAATTTAATAAGCAAGCCAAGCAACAAGCAAGGGCAAAATTGTCTATACACTTGAAATTTTTTGAAATTGATATGTTCATAAAATAAAAAGCAAGTTATTGCATTTGTCTGTTCGATTCATTGAACTTAATCTATCATCAGCTTGTTAGTGGCTATTAAATAATACGAAAAGTACGAGATACCCCCACCTCAAATTACTAGTACAACAACTCTCCTTTCTCCCTGCTCCCTCTCTCTCTAAGGCATCCTCTAGGTTTTCTCTAAGGTACGCTACTTTCATATCGATTTTATCAACAGCTTGGTAATCTAGCGCTGTTTCCCCTTATAAGTTCGTAGATTCCCCTCAATTTGTGTGTGTAAAAGGACAGAACCCTTGCAGATCTTCATTTCTTACCTTGTTTGTTCCTGTTAGGGAAACCGATTCATTTTTCTGACTCTCTCTTTCCCCTAATTGGTTTGGTGTCTAAATCAGGAAGTTTCAGCTTCCATGCCCTTTGTCCAGGGTCAAGATTTTAAAAACTTTTTCTAATTTTGGGAGAAGTTTCAAAATCCATGACCATGGATACTAGCATCTATGACATACCTGTCAGCTCGGAATTTAAATACTTCCCTCCAGTTTCTCCAATGTCTCCTCAAGTTTCTGTCTGTAGCAACGAATTCTATTTCTCAGAAGATCTGAACCGAACGTTCTTACCAGTACAGCCATACCAGAATGGGTTTTCTGACCCCACCACAGTTCCTGTTACGCCCAATGTTACAGCAGGCCCTTTTATGCAAAATCACATAACGGATCTGACGCAGAACCCAAAACGACAGTCAGATTCGTCAGAGGACCTACTGTTGTTCTCTGATATTGATCTTAATTACATTAGCCAAATGCTGTTGGAAGAAGATATCATAGACAAATTTGAGCAATATCCAGAAACCCCTGCTCTTTTAGCAGAAGAAGAACAATTTCGTGAAATCCTTCGATCAAGCTCTGTACCATCACCTGATCAACCTCCCTTGCATTCTCTCAACAGCTCAGAAAACCCAGATGACAGCTTTGTAGATAGTTTAATTAATTATGAATGCAATTGTTATGATAATATCCCCTTCTTGGATAATGCCAATTCAGGGTCTTTTGATTTGGATCAGTTTTTCTCACTAGTAACAAATTTGAACACAGTTTCCATAGACTATTCTTCTCAGTCTTCCGTTACTTCTCCAAATAGTAGCAATAATGCCTTAGATGTGTTGGATATTTTAAATGAATCGTTACAAAACCAACCCGTTTGGCAGTTCAACAAGGGCGTTGAAGAGGCCAGCAAATTCCTACCAGATGGAGATAAGTTGATTATTGACTTGGAGGCTAACAGAATTTGTAATACTCCACCTGTTAAGATCGGATCTGAAAAGGAAACAGAAATCAGAAAAGAAAAAGAAAAACAAAAGAAAAGAGAAGGAGAAAGAGAAAGAGAAAGAGAAAAAGAATGTGCAATCCATAGAGGCAAGAAGCACATGTACACTGAAGATGCACTGGATCCTGAAGGAACTAGAGTTAATAAACAATTGGCTGGAAACCCAGAAGAAGCGGTACTTGCCCGTGACATGTTTGACAAAGTCCTTCTATGTTATGGTGAAACGTGTTCAAAAGGTGTTAAAGAATTGCGTGAAGCTCTACAAAGTGAGACAGGCAAGCACTGCAACCACTCTAAGTCGAATGGCCGCAGAAAAGGCCGCAGAAACAGGCAGTCAGTGAAGGATGTAGTGGATCTTACAACACTGCTCTCATATTGTGCTCAAGCAGTTGCAACCGATGACCGTAGGTGTGCTGCAGATTTATTAAAACAGCTGAGACAGCACTCTTCAGTGAAAGGAGATGCAGATCAGAGGCTAGCACATTATTTTGCAGATGGACTGGAGGCTCGCCTGGCGGGGACTGGTAGTCAGATTTACCAATCTTTTATCATGAAGCCAATTGCCTCAACTGATATCCTAAAAGCGTACCAGCTCTACCTTGCTGCAAGTCCTTTCAAAAAAATCTCTCACTTCTTCTCTAACCAAACGACACTAGATGCTGCAAAAAAGGCCACAGCTGTTCATATTATAGATTATGGGATTTATCATGGGTTTCAGTGGCCATGTCTCATCCAACGGCTGTCTAAACTGCCTGGGGGCCCCCCTAAACTGCGAATTACAGGTATTGACTTGCCACAATCGGGTTTCCGCCCAGCCGAGCGGATAGAGGTAACTGGTGCACGTTTAGCTGATTATGCCCGTTCGTTCAATGTCCCATTTGAATTCAAAGCAATTGCAAAAAGATGGGAGAATGTAAGAGTAGAGGAACTTGAAATAAGGAAAGATGAGTTGCTTGTAGTTAATAGCCTTTATCGATTCAAAACCCTAATGGATGAGAGTATGGTGGTTGAGAGCCCAAGAGATACTGTTTTAAAGACAATAAGAGAAATGAACCCGGATGTCTTTATTCATGGTGTAGTTAATGGGTCATATAACACACCCTTTTTTGTGACCCGGTTTAGGGAAGCACTCTTCCATTTCTCTGCACTTTTTGACATGTTGGAAACAAATGTGCCAAAAGAGGATCTGCATAGACAATTGCTTGAAAAGGAACTTTTTGGTCGCGAGGCTATAAACGTAATTTCATGCGAGGGATTAGAGAGGGTAGAGAGGCCTGAGGCATACAAACAGTGGCAAGTGAGAAACATGAGAGCTGGGTTTAAGCAACTACCACTTAATCCAGAAATAATGAAGAAGGCAAGGGAAAAAATTCAATCTTGTTACCATAAAGATTTTATAATAGATGAAGATAACAAGTGGCTGTTGCAAGGTTGGAAGGGTCGAATCTTGTTTGCACTTTCGACATGGAGACCGAGTCATCGTGTCCACTAGTTGGTGCATTGTGGCCTTGTCAGTACTCAGTACTCTTTAGCAATAGTGAGTTTCTGTTCTAAATTGCCCTCTTAATAGATTTGTTTGCTTATTGTGTCATTAATTGTATTTATCTATGTTATCTGGTTCTGCAGGTGGTGGTGTCAATTTTATAAGCTTCTTCAGGTGGTGTTTGCTTCATACTTTGATTATGAACTATGAAGAAAGAAAAGTTATATTTGAGACCAAGTGTACTTTTATCAATTTTATAAGCAAAAACTTTTTATCGATGATGCTCTATTGTTTCTTTAATGTTTGATTTTGGATTTTCATTTTCTTAGTTCTGCTTGTACATATATTGATAATTTTATTTTGAGGTAGTTGGTTTCCTTTTCTTCTCTGAATCTCCCGTTTCCTTCTCATTTGGAATAATACCTGACATTCTTACTGGTCAAGTTGCATGAATATGTGATTTACTGGTCAAGTTGCATGAATATGTGATAGACGAATATTGCAGTCTCTTACATGGTTCATAAATAAAATTAACTGGCTCTCGAAGTAGGTCGTAGTCTGGTAGAAGAACAAGTTTGAAAAATGAATAGTAAAGAGATGGGAAGATAAATTAGGTATAAGTGTGTTAGTTGTAACTTTGTTTCTTGTTAGATTATATTATATTTGGAAAGATCAATGAAGATGATTACGATAAGTACTAAATATAATGTTTTGTCGCCTGTATTTATAGTTTTGTTCTGACTTTTTCTTCTTCAAATGATTGTATATTCTTCACTAATATTATAGATATTCAATATTTTTTTTATAAATTATAAGAACTCATCAATTGGATAAACGTAGAAAAAATTATTGCGTTCATAAGTAGCAAATATCAGTTTATTTGAATTCTAAAATCAATGATCTTTGTGTGTTTTAGGTCGATTTTCTTTCGATTGGTATTGTATTGCACAATAACATACTAAAATTTACTCTTGACCAACTGAATCAGCTAACAATCAATAATCATTCGTGAAATGAATCTTCTGAGAAAATACCAGTGAATTTTATGAGCCACTAGTCAATATTAAATAATGAGGATGATTTTGTTACTTCTAAACTTCTCTTGAAGAACCCTTTGCTGCTGAGGTAAGGGTAGGAATTGATACCCTTGTGACATCAGAAAAAAAAAAAGTTTGAAAGCAAAAAAAAAAAAAAAAGGAGAGTCCCCTCTCAGCTCCTGCAAGGCTGAGATAAGGTAAGAGTTGGTATCTCACCATCATGGTATCCTCAGATACATGACTTTGTAGGTGTAAGCTGAGGTAAGGACAAGATTGGTCTCAGATACGTGTGTATCTTGGAATACCAGAGCGGATAACATGTATCCTCAGATACGTCGCCTGTCACAGATAAGAATAACAGATGTATTTATCTTGAAGTACCAGAGAGGACTCTTCAATGATAAGAAAACGAAAAGAGGGTACTGGATAAAACATTAAATAATTTGAAAGTGGAGAATTAGTTCATGTGAGTTTAATATACCCGATTCAAAATTTCAAATATATGAAAAAATAAAATCATAAGGTAGCCCAGCAATGGGTCATACCTTTACCAAACAGTAATGATGTAGATATGATCATGATGAATGAAATGAAATATAGCAATAGCCAATAGGGAGCTCAGGCTTCCTAATTGGACATGGTTTCCAATAGTGATTGGCACCTGACTTTGTGCTCCTGGAACAGTTGAACCAGGAGGTGGATTATCAGTGCCAATTGCCAAACAGGAAGTGACAAATGTTAATTAACATCAGATGACAAATATAATATCCATGCTTCAATTAACAAGCTGATGATTAATTAATAAATACAAGTATAATATATGTTCAACTAATGCATAGAAGAACCATATATACTTTAATTAGCTCCCTGATCATTAGCACATCAATAAAAAAAAATTTCCAGTACACTATCTTTTTTATAGGACAAACACTAGATTTGATTTCAACTGTTTGATTAACCAAGGGTAATATGGGAAAGTTAAATATTTAATGTCAGCTTTTCTGGTAATTGAGAGCTACACGTGGATTTGTTAATTTGACCCAATCTATTTCTCAAGGGAAAATTAAATAGTCGTTTGTCCCTAATTATTAGCTTTGTAATTAATTTATAACTGTCTGATTAATAATACAGATTTACAAAATATTTTAGTGTGACGATATATCACCCAATGAATAACCATACCAGAACATCTAACATTTAATATTTATTTCCTCTGTGATCGACTCAACTGGATAACTTGGAATGATACATCAGTGACTGAGACGAGACCAAGAACTGACAAAGCCACCTTACTGGGGAGACAGACTCTGTAATTGTTTGTCATAGTTCATCAACCTCCCTATGACAACCTGGCATTGCATCCACCTCATCTCCTGCTCCATACAAGTTTCACTATAGAACTAATTCGATAGAATTGATGCAATCTTTACTGGTTTTATTACCTCTCTTCAATGGGTAAACTGAAGCATATACAGTGACGGATCTAGGATTTTGATTAGGGGGAGGCAATTATCGGATTGTAATGGATTATCGGGTTCAAACTCATTAACTAATCAGGTACTAAATAAAAAAATAATAATTTAATATATATACTTAACTAATAATTTTTTTATTAAATAATAATATTTTATATATTAAAATAACAATAAAATAAAGCTCAAAGTAATAGATAATCAAGTTGATGAAGAAAGTTTTCGACTAACGAACTTTATATTTTGATATCTTTGCATAATTATTTCATTATGCACGGTATTAAATATTTTTTTCTCAATAAAAATAACCAGACAATTCAGGGGGGGCAAAAAAAATTTCCAGGGGGAAGCATGTGCCGAAAACATTACCGAAAAGCACTATTTTTCAAAATCCAGGGGGAGGCACGTGCCCCCCCCCCCCGATAACCTTGGGTCCGCCCCTGAGCATATATGTTCATCGGCTCTATTATTAGTCCAATATTCACCTGAATAACAAACTGTAAGTCTACTGTAGTTACCTGCACAATATACGAAGGCACATGAAAATTTGTTTGAGAAGTAAGCAAAGGCCTATGAATTTTTTTGTAACACATTAAAAAGAGAACAGATGTTTACAAGGTAAACGCCAGAGAGACAATATGATAATGGACATCATAGAGATATGAAAATTATAACACAGATGAAGCACTTTGCTAAATAATATAATATGCTTAGACAACAGGATTACAGTTTCTTTCACTTTGTAATATGGAGCAGAGAACTGATAAAATGTACTTAATTTCAAAAAAGAAATAGAAGAAAGAAAAAAAGAAGTTGTGAACAGTTAATACAGGGCTTGGCCCAGAAAGTAAATTTACATTTTGTTTGTTAGTTTACTACTAAAATTTAAACAGGGCTGGGCCTAAAAAGCGCACAGTTGTATTTTTAGGCTGTATCACAAGTGGGTCCTTGATCATGCAAAAACTACTACTATATAAAACAAAACAAAAGGAGGCATATTTTGTGAGTAGCAGAAAATTTTGGTTTCTATAAACTTATTCGAGGTTCTCAACTTTACTTTTTCTGCATTTCAATATTTGTGAAACAACGGAAACAACTGCTTAGTTTCTTCGCATCTCCAAAACTCTAGACCCAAAGCACCCTCCAAATTCTATCCATCATGAAGTCTGGTACCAACAACTAATTGTACATTCCTGAACTAATTAGACCTATGCTAATAAACAATTAGCAAAGAAAAATAACATCAAACATTGATTTGTTTCTTAATTCAGCTGCGAAATGAAAATTTCATTTCAATACTTCATGTTTTTGCAAATGCATTCTAGCAAACGAGTCCCAAACATCACGTGTGAACTTCAATGCATGCATAACCAAGCCCATCAGTTGCCCCAGCGTGTCACTGGTATCACCTGGTACCCACCTATTTAGCTCCACCGCCTCAGCAGATCAGCAAAGCACATAACAGAATAATGAGAGATGCTTATAATTTAGGTTTTATAACTCTAATATGCACTATGCACTTCATTTGTATCAAGAAAAAGAAAAAAGATAATGTATTTTTTTTTTCAAAATTTTCCAAGAAAAAAACACTGGCCGCACCAAGAAAGAACTTTTGAAATTTACCATTCAGATCACCTCCTCACACAAATAAGACAGTCATGAAAATTTGACTATCAAATCGCAATAGCCCTATAGGCAATGCTGTGGCCAATCAAATTCCACATAGCTTTAGCAAAGTGAACAAATAGGTTTTGAGGTCTCATTACAAAGTGGCATTTTAACTTTAAGTGCCTTGTGGGAAAAATCTTATAACAACAATGTGCATTGTTTTTTTTTCTTTTCAGACATCAGAAAGTTTGTGATGTGACATAGTGTTACTCTACCAGAATTGTTTTTTATTTTTGCAAACTTTATGATTCTAGAAGTAAGTTTTTGACATGTTTTCATCTTTCAACATACATTTAGTACAATAACTGGTCAAGAGGCTGAAAACAGAATCAACGAAACAAGGAAAGAGAAATCTGAAAAAAGAAAAAAAAATAATGAAAAGGTAACATAAAAATGAGCTAAATTCAGTAAGATACTTGCACAATTTTGAAAATAAATTATTGCTTACAATCAGCGTTTGTATATATCTTTTAATTAATTAAAGTTTATTTTGGAAGCAAAGTCAAGCGGTTTCGATGCACGATGGGCTATATGCACATATACAAAGCTACTTTCTTTCTCTCTGTTTTTTTAGGTACGACTACTATTGTACATGTACAGTCCTTTCATACGTGCGGAGGCATTCATTTTCTTGTAACAACCAGAGAGAAAATAAGTGACGGCAACTATCAATCGACTGTTCCATGAACAATATATCCCCTACCAGCAGGGGCGGATCCACAATGGAACAGGGGCGGCAGCTGCTCCTCTGGATTTTGAAAAACATCAGTAATTTGTCCTCCATCTCTGAAAATTCTCCCCCCCCCTGAATTGTCTGATTAATTTTATTGAGAAAAAAATATTTAATATCATGCATAATAAAATAATTATACAACGATATCAAAATACAAAGTTCCGTAGACGATAACTTTCTTCATTAACTTGATTATCTATTACTTTGAGATTTATTTTGTTGTTATTTTTAATATATAAAATGTTATTATTTTAATAATTTTTTATTAGATAATAATATATATTAAATTATTAATATTCTATTTAGTATCCAATTAGTTAATGAGAACCCAATAAACTATTATAATCCAATAATTGCCCCTGATCCTGCATCCGCCTGCCACGCATGTTTTCAAATGAAGACTGATCAGAATATATAAATGTCAGAAAAGAAACTCCATCGGAAAAAAAGAATGATGGGTCCTTTATACCGAATTTGGTTCAGCACGAGTTACAAGGCTGTAGAATAAGTAACGTAGTAAATAGTCTGCAATCAAACAAGGCTAGATATCGATGCCTCAGTTAAGCAGAACCAAAAATGTAAATTCATTCGCTCCTCTACTGAGTGAATTTTGCTTGTTATTTACTTATTGACATGGGTGGACCCAGAAGCGAAACTACAGGATAAGTTTCGACCGAATTCCGCTAAATAACTTTACTATATATTATGTAAATATTTATATATTTTAAATGTATGTGCTAATTGTTAAATGAAATAGCTCACTTGTTACTTGTTACGTAGGTTTACTCTCTTTTCAGACAACAAAGTCTCACCCACGTGATAATGTTTTAATTTGGACCGATATATAATTGTAAAGGTGGACGCTACGACCTACGTACAACTATGGTGTGCAAACGATCGGTTCGGTTCAAACCGAAATAATTATATGCATCCGAAGTTTTTTTCGGTTTGTCAAATTAGGAACCGAACCAAATTTCTAAAAATATAAACCGAATAAACCGAAAACCGAATTTTTTTTCGGTTCATTCGGTTAAACCGAAATTATATCATTTAAAGAGAGAAAAAAATTAAAAGTTATAAAAATTGATAGAAAAAATAAATAGTTAAAAGGATAAAATAAATAACTAAATAAAACTTATAGAAAATAAATATATTCGGATTATCTTTGATATAATCCTTATTTATATCAAGTAAAATAAAATTATTTGAAAAACTTTGGACTATTCGGTTTATTCGGTTTATCCGATTTAGAAAAAACAAAACCGAACCTAAGAATAAAAACCGAATTAGCTAAAATTTTCAACCGAACCGAAAATTTTAAACCGAAAAACCAAACCAAATAGTCCAAAATTTAACGGTTCAGTTCAAAACCAATTAAACCGATCCATTTGCACACCCCTACGTACAACTCTTTTAAAAACCCACAAAAATCCATAAAGCATGAACAACTAATAGAGAAATATTTTGCTCCTACTCGAAAAGTAGTTATAACTTTTTTACCCCATGTGCATTATAAAATTTAAATGACCGACATAATTGTTAATAATGAGTTATATATTTGTTAAAATGAACATTAATATTTATTAAACACAATACATAATTATTAACTGTAATTTTCATCCAAAACGTAGTTATAACTTTTTCACCCCACGTGCAAAATAAAAATTGAACAATTGACATAATTATTAACGACAATTATATATTTATTAAACAGAACACATAATTATTATCAACAAAAGTTAAATAATCTTTTAATAAATATAGATTATATTTAATCTTTTAACAAATATAAGTTCAATTTAATAGATATGCTAACTTTTGTAGTTAATAATTATATACTTTATTTAATAAATATATATTATATTTAACAAATATGTATTTCGATTAACAATTTTTTATGTCAGTTGTCCAATTTTTATATTGCATGTGGGTATAAAAGTTATAATTATTTTTTAGACGGATAAATTACAATTAATAATTATATGTTGTGTTTAATAAATATTTATTTTTAATTTAACAAATATATAATCGTTGTTAATAATTATATCAGTTAGTCAAATTTTATATTGTATTTGGTGAAAAATTATAAATGTTTTTTTGGTGGACACTTTTGACGCTCCAACTAATGATGCAATGCCATTTGTCTTCTGTAGTTAGATAGCTTATCTATACTATTATATTACACTATTATATAAAGCGGATAAGAATTGGATGATCCATTTTTTGTCATGGTATTTTTTTATTATATCTATTTTATCCCTCAATTAGACGGATAATATCTATTTTTGATTGATCGAGCGTATGTAATCGCATCCATTGATCCTCCTCTTTCTCTCCATTTATTTCTCATCTATACTATTATTTTCATTTATGCACATAATTTACAAATTAGAATACTCAATATCTTTCTATTTATGTTATGATATAAAAATTTGATTTAAGACTTAAAGTATGCGCTATGATTAGTAACATTATACATGTTTGGTAAGAAATTAATGATGATTATATATGCTGGAATAATTTGGTGAATTTATAATTTAATATTAGATCAATATGAATTTTTATTATCTTATAATGTTTTCATATTTAAATAAAAGAATCCGCTACAACTTGCAGTTATTTTGCTATATACTAAGTTGACACATTTTACGAGTTCAGTTACGCATAAAATTTCGAATCTAACTGGGAAATAACAACTGCTTTAACCTAACGTAGCTATTGGAAAGATGACATCAACGTACAGCTGTATCATAAATTAGCGACATTCCTTTCGAAATTTTTGCCATCAGGGGAATAAAATATTATAAATGCATAATATATATATATATATATATATATATATATATTTAAAATAATTCTTACATATTTTATAATAATAAATGCATATTTCTTGAGTATGTTCTTTTCATGGTGCATATATATTCTAGAAACTAGTGGCGGAGCCAAAAAAAAATTCTTATGGAGTCCACTTATTTTATAAAATAAAATATTCATGTACCATTATATATTCATAAATATTTTTTTCATATATATGTAAGTACATAATATATCTTCAATTGAACTCTTTAAATAAAAAATTAAAGCTAAATAATCATCATAGTTTTTAATAATATATTTTAACTATATTAATTATTTATCATTCAATTGAACTCTTTGAGATCTTGTTTTCTCAAACAAGTATAAGATGATATTGTTGGTAATTCCATCAAGAATCTCTTTCACAATACAAGTTACTAAATAATCATTCATTGATTAATCATAAATTTTATTGTAAATCATTCTTGATGTACAGATCATTGCTTATTGAGAAAACTCTAATTTGCAATTGGAGCTAATTTAAATATTTTAATCATGATTTTCTAGTTCCATTTTAATTTATAGTACCACATTATTTACATAATGCAATCGTAAAAGAGAAAAAGACTTGAAAATCTGAGTAAAAAAATGAGAATTGTTCATTCATACTAAAATCAAAACAAGGTATTTGTAATTAAGTTCGAACCTTACCTTACAAAAAACTCACTAAAAAAATATTTAGTATAGAATGAGTTATTACATGATCCTCACAAAAGATGAATGAATGAGAATTTAAACATTTTTCTCTTCTTGTGTGTCTGTCTGGAAAAAGTGTTAAAGAGGAGGAAGAAGAAAACAATAAAGTGATTCCGTACTACATATAACTAAAAGAGTTTAGATTTCTTACTTATTTCTATTTTCTTATTTTCATGGTCGATGCTATTTTTATTATTTTTTAGGGTAAAAGAAGTGGTTCTTAACTTTATTGGCAATAAATGCTAAACATATCTAGAAGAGACCGACTTAACATAATTATAAAATAATGAGGTTCAACAATAGAGTTCAAAGTAAATTTCAATGGGGTTCATTTATAAAATTATGTAGAAATATTACCTATATATAATAGAAAATTTCTATAGAAGTAGTAATAATTCATAAATTAATGAGGGACATTGAACCTCATTCATATCATATAGATCCTCCTCTGGACGGAGGCACATATAATTAGGGTGGCCAGTTGTCCTACCCTAGATTTTGTAAATTACTTGTTAATACTATAAGATGGTAAAGTATATATAGACCTCAAGTGTTATTGAGAAATTTATTGCCCTATGCTATTTATTGTTACTTCTATTTATTTTTCGAAAAATAGCTTAGGCCACAGTAAAAAGTTTGAATTGAGCTATTTAATTAACTGGTCAGATGCTTAGATCCATCACAATTTAGGGTTTCACTTCCTCTGACGTACTCCGCTTAATGGAGTACCGCCCCTTCAAAACTCTATTCTTTGGGTTTGTTTGGTAAATCAAGGAATAGTTTTGGAAAAGTGAAAATTTGAAAGAGTGATAAAATAGTGTCTTTTTGGAAGAGTAGTAGAAGAATGATATTTTTGACTATTTGAAAAAGCAAAAATATCGTTTGACAGTTGTTAATCAGAATAGTTAAAATATGGATAATTATGATAGTAACAAAGATGATGATAATAAAAATAATAGTACAATAATAATAATATCATAAAATAATAATAATAATCATAATCATAGTAAATAATAATATTCATAGTTATAATCATAATAATATAATAAAAATATAAACATAATCATAATATAGTAATATAATAATAAAAATTATAATCATAATCATAATCATAATCATAATAATATAATAATATAATAATAATAATTATAAATAATTATAATCATAATATAATAATATAATACAATATAATAAAATTATAAAATAATAATAATAAGTAATAATAATCATAGTCATAATCTTAATTATATAATAATAATATAACCATAATCATAATATAATATAATAATAATAATAATAATAATAATAAAATTATAATCATAATCATAATCATAATAATATTATAATAATAAATAATCATAATAATAATAATAAAATAATAAAATAATCATATTTATATTCATAATATAATAATATAATTATATTTATTATAATATAATAATAAATCATAATCATAATCATAATATAATAATATAATACAACATAATCAAATAATAATCACTATTCCAACGAGAGCTAATCCGGTATATCATATATAACTTGATATACCGGATTAGCACTATTCTACACTCTTCTACTTAGTCAATAATTCATTTGAGAAATTACTTCATCGGAATAGCAATTCTATTCTTACTTTTTGTTATTTCATGCATCGCCAAACAAACCCATAATCTTTTTTCTCACGAATCTCTAAGTTGATTATTTCATTACAATACATATAAATTCTGCCACTTCATGAAATAGTCTCTGCCTACTCCGGAAGATATGTACTCCACAATTTAGAGGATATATTCCTAGTTCTTATTGGACTGACATTCATCTATTTATTTCTCTCAATTTTGATCTCCTTAAATTATTATAGACATTGCGCATTGCACGCTTCATCTTCAATCAATTATAGATGACAGAAACATAGACAAATTTAATATTGTTCGAGTTAGAAATCCATTCATTAAGAAAATACAAATAAAAAAATTGAAGTTATTGATAAAAGGCTAATATAATAAAATAGCACAATGCTCGGACTTTGTTTTAAAATTCAAATCATTGTAGTATGTATATAAGTTTTTGATGTTATGCCATATATATTTTCTTCTTTGTTTATTTTGTAGACATTAAATTTATTTAGTTCAATAGTTTGTTTTTCTTCATGTTCATTTTTCAATGAAACAATAATATCATGAGATTTAATCCAATAATTAGCAAAATGCCCAATCTTTTCTTGAAATTTATAAACTCGTCTATTTTTGGATACGAGATCATGCTACTGCTAAAATGGGAAGCTAAAAGGCTAAGGGTCCGTTTGGCAAATCAAGGAATAGATTTGGAAGAGTGGTAATTTTGGAAGAGTGATAGAATAATATTTTTTTTGGAAGAGTGGTAGAAGAGTGGTGTTTTTGACTATTCGGAAGAGCGAAAATATCGTTTGACAGTTGTTACTCAGAATAGTTAAAATATGAATAATTATGATACTAATAATGATGATGATAATAATAATAATAATAATAATAATAATAATAATAGTAAAATAATAATCATAATAGTAAGATAATAATAATAAAATAATAAAAAGTAATCATAATAAATAATAATATTATAATAGTAATATAATAAAAATATAAACATAATTAGTAATATAATAATAATAAATTATAATTACAATCATAATTATAATAATAATAATAAATAATAATAAGTAATCATAATATAATAATCATAATCATAATCATAATAATAATTATTATAGTCATAATCATAATAATATAATCATAATCATAATCATAATAATATAATAATAAAAATATAATCATAATCATAAAAATAATTATAAATAATTATAATTATAATAATATAATAATAAATTAATCATAATATAATCAACATATAATAATATAATACAACATAATAAAATAATAATAAAGTAATAAAAAATAATCATAATAAATAATAATATTATAATAGTAATATAATAAAAATATAAACATAATCATAATATAGTAATATAATAATAAAAATTATAATTACAATCATAATTATAATAATATAATAATAATAAGTAATCATAATTTTAATAATATAATCATAATATAATAATCATAATCATATTCATGATAATAATAATTATAGTCATAATGATAATAATATAACCATAATCATAATCATAATAATATAATAATAAAAATATAATCATAATCATAAAAATAATTAAAAATAATTATAATTATAATAATATAATAATAAATTAATCATAACTATAATCAACATATAATAATATAATACAACATAATAAAATAATAATAAGTAATAATAATCATAATCATAATCATCATAATATAATAATATAATAATAAATATTCTTGATCATAATAATATAATAATAAAATAATTATATTTATATTCATAATATAATAATATAATATTAAAATTATATTTATAATAATAATAAATAATATAATAATACTAATGATAACGATAATATAATAACAATAATGATAATAATAATTTAATAATAATAATATAATGATAATAATAATAATAAATAATAATCATAATATGAATATAATAATAAATTATAATCATAAATATAATATAATAATATAATAATACTAAATCTAAATCATAATCATAATATAATAATATAATATAATTAAATCAAACAATAATCGCTATTCTGACGAGAGCTAATCCGGTATTCCACCTATAAGTTGGTATACCGGATTAGCACTATTCTGCACTCTTCTACTTAGTCTAAAATTCGTTTGGCAAATTAATTCGTCGGAATAACTAATATATTCCAACTTTTTGCTATTTCATTGAGTGCCAAATACTCCCTAAGGGTCCGTTTGGCAAATCAAGGAATAGCTTTGGAAGAGTGGTAATTTTGGAAGAGTGATACAAAAGTGTTTTTTTGGAAGAGTGGTATTCTTGAATGTTCGGAAGAGCGAAAATATCGTTTGGCAGTTGTTACTCAGAATAATTAAAATATGAATAATTATGATACTAATAATGATGATGATGATAATAATAATAATAATAATAATAGTAAAATAATAATAATAATAATAAGATAATAATAATAATAAAGTAATAAAAAATAATCATAATAAATAATAATATTATAATAGTAATATAATAAAAATATAAACATAATCATAATATAGTAATATAATAAAAAAATTATAATTACAATCATAATTATAATAATATAATAATAATAAGTAATCATAATTTTAATAATATAATCATAATATAATAATCATAATCATAATCATGATAATAATAATTATAGTCATAATCATAATAATATAACCATAATCATAATCATAATAATATAATAATAAAAATATAATCATAATCATAAAAATAATTATAAATAATTATAATTATAATGATATAATAATAAATTAATCATAACTATAATCAACATATAATAATATAATACAACATAATAAAATAATAATAAAGTAATAAAAAATAATCATAATAAATAATAATATTATAATAATAATATAATAAAAATATATTCATAATCATAATATAGTAATATAATAATAAAAAATTATAATTACAATCATAATTATAAAAATATAATAATAATAAGTAATCATAATTTTAATAATATAATCATAATATAATCATAATATCATAATCATAATCATAATCGTAATAATAATAATTATAGTCATAATCATAATAATATAACCATAATCATAATCATAATAATATAATAATAAAAATATAATCATAATGATAAAAATAATTATAATTTATAATTATAATAATATAAAATAAATTAATCATAACTATAATCAATATATAATAATATAATACAACATAATAAAATAATAATAAGTAATAATAATCATAATATAATAATATAATAATAAATAATCTTGATCATAATAATATAATAATAAAATAATTATATTTATATTCATAATATAATAATATAATATTAAAATTATATTTATAATAATAATAAATAATATAATAATACTAATGGTAACGATAATATAATAACAATAATGATAATAATAATATTATATAATAATAAATAAATAATAATCATAATATTAATATAATAATAAATTATAATCATAAATATAATATAATAATATAATAATACTAAATCTTAATCATAATCATAATATAATATAATATAATATAATCAAGCAATAATCGCTATTCCGACGAGAGCTAATCTGATATTCCACCTATAAGTTGTTATACCGAATTAGCACTATTCCGCACATTTCTACTTAGTCTAAAATTCGTTTGGCAAATTATTTCGTCGGAATAGCAATTATATTCCTACTTTTTGCTATTTCATGTTGTGCCAAACAAACCCTTAAGAGAAATGTTAAAAGTTATAGATAGCAATTACTTTTATTTATGGCATCTTATATTATTTATTTTTTTAGTTAATTTGTATTCAAATTCTCAAGATTTTTCGACTTCAATTTTTTTAAGTTCATTTGCATCCAGTTCTCATGATTTTTATTTCGGTTTATTTACCACCATAAATTGTTTGTTTAGTAAAAAAAATTCTATTTTAAAATTACAAGGTATCATAATACTTGCTAAAATCTTCCCTTAATATTTTTTGTTTGCCTCATTCTGGTGATATATCTGGCTCCGCCTCTGTTAGAAACTTGGCAAGTTTAGTAGTCGAAATTTAATAACTAAGAACTACGATAATTTTTTTAGATCGGACTCAAAATTCAACATGCACAATTTAATAATTTTAAAAATTCAAACTGATTTAAATTTGTTGTGACTCGCAACACGAGGCGAAGCAAAAGAGTCTGAATCCTCTGTAATGTAAAATTTACGCTGGGCAACGAAGAGACTGAAAGAGGACGGTTGGAACACAATATAAAGGGTAGTAATTACAAATTATGGGGCCTGTTTAAAATTGAATTCGCATGATATCGTAAAAATTAGTACTGCAGAAGATACAAATCCGAAGCAAAATTGGATAGTCCAAAACCTGATCCGAAATCAAATATTCATACAGAAAAAGGGTTCCTGATTTCAAACTAGGAAGATCGCTATTCATTAGTTGGAGTTCAAAAGTGGACGATCCAAAACTTGAAAATGATTCCAGACTAGACAATTTTAAAAAAATATATATTATCTTATCCGAGATAACTCGGAACTCTAAAATATTTCGAGGTAAAATTGAATTGAGCCCATTCTGAACTGACCCAATCTGGACAAGCACCTTAATGTATTTTTCAGATCTCTTTTGAAAAATTGAAATCAAGGAGAGGGTGTCATGGTCACAAATTTTGGAGGAACTAACTAAATGTCACAAAATACTTCTAGATTTATGTTTCAAATATAATATATTTAAGTACTGAATTCGAGCATTTGATTTTATTCTTTTCCGTAAAAGATGCTTTCACGTACTTTTAGCTAATTTTATACTAGAAAACAAATCCTCAAATGAATGCACCGAAATTTATATATAAATTCTTGCTGAGCAAGTTAAGTGAATCAAAAGAAATTATTAAAATTCTACATAGATGCACATTTCATAAAAAAAAAAGGAACAAAATCAATGGATGAATTCGTCAATTTTAAAATTTGGAATATTAATATGAAAGATAAATTGTACCTTTTGCTAAAGCAAAAAACTTATGCATTAAAATTCTTCTCTTCAAAATCGCACACAGCTAGCAAATGTGGATTACTAATGATTTACATTTAGAAATTATGGTTAATTAAGAAAACATGAACGATTTAAGTTGGTAAAGATCCTCCAAAAAATTTTCCATTCATTATATTTTTTATAGTATTTTAGTGATATATTGGTATTTAATATTTATACTTGACATTTAGAAATGTGCATTATTTTCTATTAGCTCCTGTTTTAAAACTTACAATTTTGGTACACTTCTGATTTTTTTTTTGTTGTGTGTGTGTGTGTGTGTGTGGTGGTGGTGGGGGTTATGGATCGTTAAACGAAGTTTGGTATATGGTACCGGTTAGCAGTAGTTAAATTTGTTTCGTTTTCTTTATTATGCTATGATAAGTTTCAGATGCTAAAATAATTGTCTGAAAGCCAAATAATTAAGAGAAAATATTTTTCTCTCCAGACTCTTCATCTCTCAAATAATTCCGCGCTATTAGCGTTCATCTCTTTTAATTAAACACATGTTAATTGATCCCGACATTTCATATATATATATATATATAGTTTCTTCAATTAGAACTGGCGTGTAGCACTTTCTTTTTGAATTCTCTCTTCCTTACAACTTATAATGTTGAAATATATTTCATGTATTATAACTTTGATATTGAACATAAATTAGAATGTTATGATATTGAATATATTATTAGACTAATAAAATTATATAAAGATATATTTAAAGTATATTTACTGTTTTATGAGAAAATATTATTTTGTTAAGTTTAATTTTTTTCGTGTTATTCAGTAAATAATTGAAAGAAATCGCATACTCCAGATAATCACATATAAATAATATTTAAATATTCAGAACACATATCTAAATATCCAAATACCTAGATATTATACTTAAAATACTCAGAACACATATTTAAATACCCAGAACACATCTATAAATACCTAAATAAGAAATCTAAATACCTAGATATTATACTTAAATACTCATAACACATATCTAAATACTCAAAACAAATATCTAAATACCCAGAACACATCTATAAATACCTAAATAAGAAATCTAAATACCTAAATACGTAAGAACATATATCTAAATACTCAAGTAAGAAATCTAAATACCTATATATTATATCTAAATACCCAAAACACTATCTAAATACATAAGTAAGAAATCTAAATACCTAGATAATATATATAACTACTCATGACACATATCTAAATACCCAGAACACATATCTAAATACATAAAGGAAGAAATCTAAATACCCAGAACACATATCTAAATACCTAAGTATGAAATCTAAACACATAAATATTATATCTTATTACATATAATGTATTATTATGCATGACACATATCTTTGATGTTGAATATAAATTAGAATGTTGTGATATTGAATATATTATTAGGCTGATAAAATTATATAAAGATATATTTAAAGTATACTTGTTGTTTTATGAGAAAATATTATTTTGTGAAGTTTAATTTTTTTTCGTGTTATTCAGTAAATAATTGAAAGAAATCGCGTGCTCGCTTAAAAGGAAAGTTCGTTAAGTGCAGTTGAGCGAAACTTTTTGAAAATGGAAAGTCATTTACGAAGAATTTTTTGGGAGATTATCGCTAGATACTATTAGTCGCGTCCAATAATTAAACGGCAACTTCAAATAAAGACAGTTGGGTCAGGCATCCTTTTCTTATTTGGAGAAATATGGAGGAAATAACAAAAACAAATAAGAATACGATTATACATACACATGTACATATATTAACTTTTTCACCTACCCTCAATCAAATCTTTTTTTCTCTTTTGCATGTCAATGTCTCTTTAACATTAGAAAATGACCCCTGACATTAAATTGTGTGGTGAAAAAGTTATATATTTTTCTTGCTTTTTAAGGAAAAAAAAGCAGGAACCTAATTAAAAAAGTGAAGTTTCGCTCTGCTTTTCAAAACTAAACATGACGAATTAAATAATTCGGTTTTAGTTACAGTAAATAAATTAACAAACTAAAGGTGCAACCAACTTATATTGACGGGCCAAATTAGCAACCATATATGTACTGTTATTCCCTCATTTATAATATAACATATAATAGTCAGGCCTAACATAAAACGAGTAAGTTGAGAAATAAAATAGCATTCAGTCGAATTATTCGGCCGCAATGGTTTGGTCCTTAAATTGGATCCCAGCTACAAAAAATCATTAAATTTATTATTTGCATGATAAAGTAATGGTCAAACTACTTTGGGTTGACTTTAGCAACACTCTAAGCTATCTAAGGCCAGCTATACCTCTTGATGTAATTCTGTTCATCTTCACCACCAAACATCAATCCCCCTATTAAAAAAATATCCTCTATCAATTAATATATATACACTTCACACGCTAGAATGCCATGCATCAAAGTAGCTACTAGCTAGCACCTAGTCTTGTTCCTCCATTAATTTGCCTCTTTTAAGCCCATGGCTGCCTCATCTCTATTGCCTTCGCTTATCATGTTCTCATGCATTGCATTCCTCCAATTCCCTACCATGATTGAGTCTCAACAAACTGGTATCACAAGGCACTACCAGCTCGACGTATGTACATCAATCTACATATATTTGTGGTTATATCTGATGTCAATTTTTCATATAATATTAATTGTTAGTTCAACTATATTGAACGCTTATGAATGCAAATTTGGCAGATACAAATGAAAAATGTAACCAGACTCTGCCAAACAAAGAGCATCGTGACGGTAAACGGCCAGTTTCCGGGGCCTAAGATTGTAGCAAGAGAAGGTGATAGAGTGGTTGTCAGGGTGGTTAACCATGTTCCGTACAACATCTCCGTGCACTGGTGGGTTAGCTTTGCATGTCGCTTTATTTTATTAAAGTTAATCTTTTGCAAATTGAAGCATTGTTGTTTGTTGCAGATTAGATGGCTGGCTGAGTGAAAATCCTTTAGTATTATATCATTTTTGTGAAGATTTTTTTTTTAAATCAGAAAGCAATTTACCCAATAATATTTTTTTTTTGTCAAACGCAAAATATGTAGAGCAAGACAAACAACTTTGAATAAAAAGTGCAAATAATCATAGAACAATTCACCTCACTGTTTAAATCAAATCTAAGTACTTTAATTTTACATGAAAAAAATACAGGCACGGTGTCAGACAGTTGTTCAGTGCATGGGCCGACGGGCCAGCCTACATAACCCAATGTCCAATCCAATCAGGCCAGAGCTATGTTTACAACTTCACGATTGTGGGCCAGAGAGGTACTCTATGGTGGCATGCTCACATCTCATGGCTCCGTGCCACTGTTCATGGTCCGATCATCATCCTTCCAAAAATTGGCGTGCCTTATCCATTTGCAAAACCATACAGGGAAGTACCAATCATCTTTGGTACGTCTGATATAATGTTAAGCTAATATGTGTACACATTAGTACTCTTTCATATCTCATAATTTGATTAAGTTGTTTCTTTGTTTTAAATATGACAGGGGAATGGTGGAATGCTGATACAGAGGCTGTTATCAGCCAGGCTTTGCAGACAGGTGGAGGCCCGAATGTCTCCGATTCATACACGATCAACGGCCTTCCTGGTCCGTTGTACAACTGCTCAGCAAAAGGTCAGAAAACACAGTAATCAAAGCTATTTTTCCGGTGCTTGATTATAATTGATAAATTTTGAACGAGATGCAACAATATGTTTTGTATTGCTATATTAATCCACAACATCAGCTACTGGAATTATGTTTTTGCAGATGTATTCAAGCTAAAGGTGAAACCTGGTAAGACATATCTCCTACGGATAATCAACGCAGCACTCAATGATGAGCTCTTTTTCTCCATAGCCAATCATTCGCTCACCATTGTGGATGTCGATGCTGTTTATGTGAAACCTGTCAGTACAAAAATACTGCTGATAACACCTGGCCAGACCACAAATGTGCTGTTAACTACTCATGCACAATATCCTGGTGCAAACTTCTTCATGAAGGCGAGACCATATGCTACCGGCCAACCAGGGACTTTTGACAACACAACTGTTGCAGGAATTCTTGAATACGAGAACCCAAATGGTTTTTCGGCATCTAGCTTTAATAAGAACTTACCCTTATTTAAGCCTACATTGCCTGCTATGAATGACACCTCTTTTGCAACCAATTTCGCTAAGAAGTTGCGGAGTCTGGCAAATGCTCAGTATCCAGCAAACATTCCACAAACGGTTGACCGGCAATTCTTCTTTACTGTTGGGCTAGGAGCAAACCCATGTCCAAAGAATAAGACCTGCCAGGTTTGTTATCTTTAAATCTCAAATTAGCTAGCTCATACTATTTCATTTATATTAGTACGTTAGAAAGAAATGATGAACTGATTAAGTTTTCAATGAAGAAATCATGCTATAACAGAGAGAGAAGCACACTTCACAGCCGCTGTGAAGGTTTCTAAAAGAGAGAGAGAGAGAAGTAAACAACTTGAAGTATAAACATTGATGTTCGTCCTGGCATATTTTATATCAATATATAAACAATTACTACTGTCTATGAATCAGGGCCCAAATGGGACGATGTTTTCAGCTTCAGTGAACAATGTATCTTTTGTTCTTCCGAAAAAAGCCCTCCTTCAATCTCACTTTACTGGCAAGTCCAATGGCGTGTACAAATCTGATTTTCCAATTATTCCCCTCATACCATTCAACTATACTGGCACTCCTCCAAACAACACCTTTGTAACCAATGGCACCAAGGTTTTGGTGATTCCCTTCAATACAAGCGTGGAGTTGGTGTTGCAAGGCACAAGCATTCTAGGTGCTGAAAGCCACCCGTTCCATCTCCATGGTTTCAACTTCTTTGTGGTTGGACAAGGTTTCGGCAACTACAACCCGGCTAAAGACCCTGCCAGTTTCAACCTTGTTGACCCGGTTGAGAGGAATACAGTTGGGGTTCCAGCTGGTGGCTGGGTGGCTATCCGTTTCCTTGCCGATAATCCAGGTGATCTTTTTTTATTCTTATTCATAATTAATAATTATTGAAGTGCTAATTCTATGAATTGAGTTTTTTATTTCATTTGACTCAGTTGACTGATAGACTTTAATTTTCATTTTAATTTGTTTGGAATATGTAGGGGTATGGTTCATGCATTGTCACTTGGAGGCGCACACCAGCTGGGGGCTAAAGATGGCATGGCTTGTGTTAGATGGTAGCCTTCCTAACCAGAAGCTGCCTCCTCCACCATCTGATCTTCCCAAATGCTAGAGTTCTGAGGGATGAGAATAAGACTTTTATAGAAGGTCTAGAAGGGAATTTTTCCTGCTTTTCTTTCTTTTCTTTTCTTTGGTTAAGTGCTATGTTTTCTGGTTTTTGCTTTAATGATTTTGGTTTGGTGTGATTGGAAAACTCAAGCTAACAAACAAGATAAAGCCGGTTCTTAATTAGGTTACGATGTTGACTCCGTTCTTTTGTTAATGATTGGTTGATGTATTCTTTTGAGAAGATTTCATTTTTAATAAAATTGTTCGCGTAATTGATTGTACTATCTGTGTGCTACTTGGAATGTCCTTTGACCTATCACATTCAGGTTACTGGGTTAGAATCCGGGCTTTGCAACTGGTTCTTAGATTGTTGGCACCAAATACCAACATAAATATTTGCTTATGTACAGGAGCAAAAATTAGGATTGAAGAATAGAGGGTGTCAAAAGAGAATTGTCGTCGAAGGATTGGGAAATGAGACATTGAAAGTCTTAATTTTTATTACTAAAATTATTTAAAAATTACTCAGTTTTATCAACTTTTAAGAAACTTGGAGGGAGGAGAAGGCAGGCCCCTGCTTATCTACCCCTCCCTACGCCCGTCTCTAACAATGACGACAATTCTCTTTTGACACCCTCTATTCTTCAATCCTAATTTTCGCTCCTGTACATAAGCAAATATTTATGTTGATATTAATATCATACGTCCAGCAAATTGTTTTATTTTGATTTTAAATTTATCAAATTATATAATATTTGGTACTTGGTAAGTAACATAGCTAGCATTCTTTTATTTCTCCAATGACATAACTAACATTAAAAATTAAAGAAAAATAAAGAATATTTCTCCGTAATAAAAAAAGAATGCTAGCTTTCATTTTCGGCGTGAATTATGCGTCTCTATAGGACTATTCTAAGTGCCAACTGTATGCATGGATCCCATTGTGCGAATCGATCAGAGATCCCCTAATCGAGTTACGTGCATGATTCTCCTACACAATTTTTATCTTCCTACCCATTTATAGTTAATATAATTAAATTATAATAAGAACATAAATAGCGTAGTCTTTCACTTATCTGGACAAAAAAAGATTTCGATAGTAAATGATAAACTAATACTCAAATAATGGAATAATGCTTATTGACTTGGGCTTTACTCCAAATCATCTAACAAGTTAATCAACCCTGCCTCAGAAACTGCTGCATCTATGCTCATCCCATTAAACATCATCCTCTTGGCTATTCTTCGTGCTTCTATTGAAATCAATCCCTTGATACAGCAATTAATGGCAACGTTAAGCGGATGGGTTGTTTTATTGTGGATGCAAAAATATAATGATTAATCTCTTCACATGTGTCGTATATAGATAACAGTATTGGCTCTAGAAGTTCTATATCGGGGATATTTTATTTAGCAGACGCATTATTTAATAAAAATATTTTAATTATATTTTTGTGCTTATTGTATTCCCAACACATACCTCTCTCTAATTTATATTTTTTTTAAAAGATAAAATTATATGACACATTTATTTCCGATAAGATTTATACTGATAAAATTTCAGACAAGATATATTTTTTTAAAGATAAATTTTCAGACAAGATAATTAATTTTGAAATATTTCAGATTAGTATATATAGAGAGAGATAGACTATTGTGAAAACATTTGTATTTCAGCCGATATACAAACATATCAAAAAATATATTTTAAAATCTCAAAAAAATTAATTTATAGTTTTCATTAAATTCTTCATATGAAAATCTTGTGGAATACAAAAATTTGGAGCATTTTGAGTTTTTTAAGCTACTCTTTTGAATTTTTAAAAAACAATCCTAAAAAAAATAATAAATATTCAATGTTTGTGTTGTTTTTTTCAAAAATTCAAAAGAGTGACTTAAAAAACTCAAAATGCTCTAAACTTTTGTATCCTATAAAGTTTTCATATGAAAAATTTAATGAAAATCATAAATTAAAATTTTTGAGATTTAAAAAAAAATTTTTTTGACGCGTTTACATATCGACTGAAATGCAAATATTTTCACAATAGTCTATATATATATGAAATAAACTGCTTCGTCATCAAGGTGATCAACTGAATCTCCTAAAAGGCTAAAACACTTCTTGTGCGAGTAGGTTGTGCTCATCTTTCTCTTTGATGTGCACAGATGTCATATCTTTGACAGAAGGTGGTAAACGCAGACGTGTCATATTTGCAAAAAAGAAAGTAAATCTTTTGAAAGGTGAAGCATTGTGTTTAGTTGCATTAATTATGATAAGATGGATAATTAGGTGGAAAACGTTGCTTAAATCTTAATTAATACATTCGCAATCTTGTTCATAAAATCTGTAAAAAGAATAATATATTTTTTTTTTCAAATGATAATGTTGTATTTTTGCTCTGCTTGGATAATTTCGTATGAAGCCGGGGTGTGTAGAGAATGACTTGCCACCTTAGATAGGCCAATGGATCGGCCTGTGTTGCCCCATTATTACTGACCAAAAATCAATGGGTTTGTGTGAAAATTCATGATTTTGACACAACTTTTTTCTAAACTTGGCACTGAGAGCGGGAGATATTCGTCATTTCACTTCCCCCACTAAATTAATCGAGGGCTGTCAAGTATAATTGTTATTAACTGAAATGCAAATTATATCCATTATCTAACAACAATATTGTCTAGACACACAACAAATATCTAAACACACATCAACATCAAACAAAATAACTCGTAACATTTTATGCTTAAATGCCTGCAAATTCTTGATGCTCTCATTCAATGTTTCAAGGTGCGGAGTAAAAAGAATATATCTTATTCCATTATAAGTTTTAAAAATGGCGGCCAAACAATTGTACCTCTCTTAAGAGCATATTGGATGAACTGATGTCGATGATCATTTTTCCTCTCTTCCCTTCTTTGACAAGGGGGCACAACAACAGGCCAATGACCAATGAGAAGTAGTCAGAGAAATCTACGACTTCAAGATTTTTTTTTTGTTTTTGTAAGGGTTAGATAATGGCATGGGGGTCCGCGCCACCTACCATGCCTAGATTTCAGTGCCAGAGTTCGATGGCTATTGTGGATGAGTTGGTTTCGAAGAAGTCAGAGCAACATGAGAGGTGCAAAAGAAAAAAAAAATACGGTGAAGAGAAAAATGACTGCTGGGAGAAACAAGAAACTTGTTTTCCTTCTTTCTCTCTTAGTAGAAATGCTCTCTTCTCTGTGGTTAAGATCAAGAAAAAATGAAAGAGAACAAGGTTGGGGAATTGGGGGTTACGGCATTGAGGAGTTGTGAAAGACTGTAGGGTGAACGGTGAAGGTGAGGTGGAGAGCTGACGGTGAATGGAGAAGGCTATACAGAGAAGGCATGACGGCAAGGAGAAGACGGGGCGGAGTGAGGGAGAAGGCGGGACAGATGGAGGCCGGGGTGAAGATGAGTCTGGCAGCTAGGGCTCCTCCCTCTCCTCTCTCCAAGGTTTTAAAATATATATTTGAATATGTGTGGAAAGGGTTTGCATAACGCATATATCTTATGCGGTCATATATGTGAATTTTGATGCGATGATATATATACAGTTTTATTTGTCAAATTTTGAATAATTTATATATTATAATAGATATATAATCAATTTAAAACTTATTTTTATACAAACACTTGTGGCTAGTGGAAAAGTTATGGGCTAGAGGCGCAATATCCCAAATTTGACTTACGCTTCTGTCAAAATGCTGTCAATTTTTATTGTTATGGTCAATTTTAATTGAATTTTTTATAGACATCTAATATACGGCTGCACAAACCACATTTTATTTCACTGCCTCTCTCAAACTCCTCTCTTGACACTAGTTCTCTACAGCTGCACATGCATTTTTAGGTTGTCCATTCTTCCTGATATGTGCTGCTCATATTCTGCACATTTTATTTCAAATTTAGGTTCGTCTTACAGAATTTCAAATGTTGATTATAACGCTAACTTAATTGATGTATAAATGGTAAGGAAGTTAGCGGGTTTGTATTCGATACTTTTAAGTTCAGATGGAGGTTTAGCATGGCAGGAATCTCTCATTTTAGCAAAAACCTACCTAAACGTGTCAAATTTCTGGGTTCCATGGCTGACATGCGACAATTGTTATACTTCATCTTATATTGCAAAATCACTTTCTATTAAAAATTCAAAAAGTTGTATTAAACAAAAAAAAAAGTTCTTGGCTTTTGTGTATTTCTACAAAAAAAAAAAGAGGTAGCCCTTTAACAGATATAGATTAAATGTTATAAATAGTTTAAAATGCCAACAATAAACTAGCTTTAAAATAAACGATTCGCATGTGACTTCAAACTCGTGTACTCACGGATACAATTCATTAGCCGATAAAGCCAGTAAAAGCAACAGAAAGATATGCAATAAATTTGAAGCGCCCCAAGGCCAGGGTACTTCTTACCTTGTGTCAGGCAAGAAACACAAGAACTAATCATGGTACCGTATGCTAAAAAAAAGAGAGAGAGCGCGCAAAAATGCGATAAAACCACAAATTTTGTCAGACATGAATAATCAATTCAGTGTTCCCATTTTCTCTTCCCCCTAAAAAGGGGGGGGGGGTGATTTTATTAAACCATTGTAAAACATCAGAAGAGCAACGAGCCAACAACCTAAATAAACAGCATTCCATATACAACTCCAATTTATAGAAAATCTTTTTTGAAAAAAAAAACAAGACGAAAGAAAAGGATTAGCTACTACATACAGAAGTCTTATGTCGGGACCACCTCCCCCTCAAGAGTGGGGGCCTCCTCACTCTGTCCCTTCTCACTGCTTCTCTGCTCTTCCTCTTGGAACCCAAGCTTGAACCTATCATAGTTAGTGGGCTCACTAGCCTTAAATGGGCGCTCACCTAATACCCGAACCAAATCATCCTGGTGCATGACCTCCTTCTCGAGCAATAACTCAGCTATCTGTCTTACATGATCCTTGTGCTCAGTAATTAGATCAACTGTCTTCTTGTATGCTTTGGAGACCCACTCGCGCACCTCTGTGTCTATTATGGAGGCTGTTTGGTTGCTATATGGTTTTGACATTTCAAAGCCGTCCTCCCTCTGAGGGAAGGAAAGGAGACCCACCTTCTCACTGAACCCATACACTGCAACTTGGGCATAGGTCATCTTTGTCACCTTCTCCAGGTCATTTTGGGCACCGGTTGAAATTTTACCTAATAGTACCTGAGAAGATAATTGTTAAATATTCAAGTTGTGCTCCCCATTTTGGTCAGTCATATAAAACATTTTTGGCAGGAAAGTAAGCATTTAGATCACACTGCAGGGGATGAACCTCAAGACATCAACAACAGAAAACAGTAAAATATACAATAATTGTATGCTTTATGTAAAAACTGAGGTTTTCTTCTGCTAATGTGCACTGTGTTATCATCACTTTATAACAGTACCAACACACTGCCATAGTACCATGGTGCAAAAAATGTACCAATGTAATACAGTCCTTGCAGGATGGTTACTCATCTAATCACAAATATTATTTAGTACTGTTATTCTTTCTCATAATGTTCAGGATTTGATTAACACTAAACATCAATAACAGTTTATATGTTATGTGAACGATTTAACCAATTACTGATGTGATTGGCATCATGTACCAGCCCCAGTCCAGTACCAGCATATTTAACATCCCAAAATTTGGCATCTCCATAATTACAGTATAACAATCAATCTCTGAAGCTTAATAGAAGAAATAAAAAATCATTCTGCATTTTGTTAATTGTACCACAAAAGCATTTTGAAAAAAATAATTAATCAAGTACCTCCTCAGCAGCACGCCCACCAAGGGTCATGCAAGTAATGTCAAAGAGCTGCTCCTTTGTCATAAGAAGATTTTCACTGGGGACATACTGAGCAAATCCCAAAGCAGCAGTCCCACGTGGTACAATTGTGACCTTCAGTAAAGGTTCTGTATGCTCCAAGAACCAACCAGCAACTGCATGGCCTGATTCATGATAAGCCACTGTCCTACGCTCAAGTTTGCTTATCACCTAAAATCACAGGCGTTAAAGCTAAAAAAGTAGCCACGGTAACTCAAGCATCATAATGAACATGGAAATACCTCTTTGTTGAAAAACTAGGATCTTTATCCTACAAAGTCCTCTAAATATTTAACATTTCTCTCTATATGGAAACCAAACAAGGTATAATACCAGGAAAAATCAGGATTTCACCCCAAAAAATTATAAGAAACATTAAAATTTATAACCTTGTTTTTCTTCTCCAAGCCACCAATAATTCTATCAATAGCACTCTCAAAATGATCCATTGTGACCATAGTACTCTCATTGCGTGCAGCTATCAAAGCAGCCTCATTACACACATTTGCTATGTCAGCCCCAGCAAAACCAGGTGTGAGTGCAGCCAATCTTTGGGAGTAGAAGGATGGATCATTATTATCCAGTTTAATCTTCTTCAAATATATCCTGAATATCTGGTCCCGCCCCTTAATATCTGGTTTGTCAATCGTAATTTGACGGTCAAACCTTCCGGGCCTAAGTAAAGCTTTGTCCAGGATATCAGGACGGTTTGTACCTGCTAACACAACCACACCTGATGTTGTACCAAAACCATCCATTTCAACCAGCAACTGGTTTAAGGTGCTCTCACGCTCATCATTGGCGCCAGAGAAGCCACCACGGCCCCTGGCACGGCCAATAGCATCTATTTCATCTATGAAGATTATGCTAGGTGCAGATTGTCTTGCTTCTTGGAACAGGTTTCTAACCCTGGAAGGGCCCACACCAACAAACATTTCCATGAAGTCAGAACCAGAGATAGATAGGAAAGGGACACCAGATTCTCCAGCTGTGGCTTTTGCAAGGAGAGTCTTTCCAGTACCAGGTGGTCCCACAAGTAAGGCGCCCTTAGGTATTTTAGCGCCCAATTCTTCATACTTCTTTGGATTTTTAGGAAATGCACAAACTCCATTATTTCTTGCTTGGCCTCGTCACAACCAGCCACATCTTTGAAGAACACCTGGATACAAGATATAAGATAATCATTGAATCACCCACTAAGTAACTAGGAATAAGAACAGAGAACAGCTATAGTTCACAAAGTATAGGAAGACAGAGCCTTCAAAATTCATATATTCATCTTTGTTACAGAAACTCTGCTTGAGCTGCTAGATGCTGGCGGAATCGACCTACCTAGAAGTCTTACTTATGAGAGTGTGACCATTATGCAAACTCAACTTATGCATACAAGCATATGAAGTAATTTAAAACAATATGTGCTAACCTTATTTTTGGAGTTCTTATCCAACTTAGTAACTTGAGCCTTTCCGATGTTAAAAATGCCCCCCCTTCCTCTCCCTGCTCCACCACCAATGTTAAATCCGCTTTGCATCCTTCGTCCCATAAAGTATAAAAGACCAACAAAGAAAGCTGTGGGAGCAAATCTGATAACCTCCTGAAGCAAGTTAACCTCAGATGTGTATGTAACAGGTACATAATCATGCGGGTCTATACCCAACGCCTCTTGTGCCTCCTCTAGTTTCTCCTCAAATGATTCTACACTGCCAATGTTAAAATAGAACTTGTAGCGGCCAGGGCCTTGATGGGAATTCATATTATCTACTTGAGTAGGATGCATATTTGGGTCCAATATATCACCATTTGTAGAGGCTGGCGTGCTTCTGACATATACCTTTGCAACTGATTTATTTGCAACCACAACACGGTCAACCAAGCCAGGTTCTAAAAGCTTGTTCTTGAACTCTTGAAAGCTTATCTGAACAAGAAGTTGGCAAACCATGAATCATTTATGCATTTTTTTCAAGTCTATGGAAAGAAAAATTGAAAAAAGGAAGAACATTCTAACCTCCCTCTGCTCTGATGAACCGGAAGAGAAAGATGAGAAGAGTAAACCAAGGAATAAAATGGGGGCAATATAATTTTGTAATTGACGTGCAAAAGTCTCGCCAAAATTTCCTTGATCCTCAGAACCAGCCTCTTCTGGATAAAGCAAAATGATCATGCTTAATTATACAATTGTTAAAAGTTATACCAAATTATAACAATGAATAATATAAAGGGAGTGTGCATACGTTTTGAATCAGACTTGTTGGAATTCTCATCTCCTTTTGGGATCTCCTTCTTATCCTTTGGATAATAGTTCTCATAATCTACAAATAGACAATTCACATCACAGAGAAGATATCAAGTTTTCTGAAGTATACCCAATAATTAGCTTATTAACTAAAATTGATGCATACTCTTCTTAGGGTCAGGTGATTCACTGGAGAACAATCGCCTGAAATCTGGTCTTGAAAGCAAGAATCTCCATTCACTGAGCTTACTCCCTTGCACTAAAGCGCTTTTACCTCCAAGAGAAGTAAGATAGCTTCTAAAAAACCCTAATCCCACATTTTCATAAGAAGAATTTGAAGAAATCGATGGATTTTCAATCAGGCCAACAAGCCTCAATTTGTATCCGCCCACAATCGAACCCTAATCAGATAGAAGATACCAACTTTAGGAGAAAATAGATTAACTTATAAAGAAAATGGACTTATATTTTTCATCTTGCTCAGTTAGCTATCATCGGAGCTGATTATATACACAGTTCAAGGAAAAACATATCCCGATTCAATATTCGAACAATAAAACCTACCTCCTAAAGTACTCGAAGTAACCGAGGGCTGGGAATGGAAAAGAAAAATGAAACCTCATTTTAATTATAGTGAGGAACTAAAAGAAAAATTACAGAAAGCGATCGGGAGCGGGCGGATCGGGAGAGAGCGCGAGCGAGAGAAGAGAAGGCCATTAATCCGAGAGAATAGCTTTTAGCGCATCGATGGGGCGGATACAGCTATGGAATAAAAATGGGAATAAGAACGAGAATAAGAAAGAAAGAAAGATTCAGTTATAAATAACCAAATAGTGTAGGGATAAGCAGGAGGACTGCAGGAGGTTGCGTTATTCTATTTCTTTTTTTCTGATCAATGGTGAAGAGCATCGAGTAGGAGACAAAAATATATCTACCTGGCCATGGTTTTCCCTAATACCGCTCCGGTGTATTTTGCGATATTGTTTACATAAGATCAGATATACATCATTCCAATCATGAGCAAATGGCGTAATCAGATAGCATTCGAAGGTTCTAAACCAATAGGAAACCAGGACTTCTTCATCTGTAAACAAACGTGAAGTCCAGCGAACCAATTCGTGTCGGCTTTTACGGGTGAAATTCAACCTGGGTTGATGACTCGATTCTCAGGTCAAGAGATCGACAAATGATGGTGCTTTGCGCCGTGCAGAAGTGTGCAACGTGGATTTATAATGATCTCAATCGTTTGATCGGCATCTAACGGTTAAATCTTGGTGCTTTGGCACTTTGCTGTGCAGAAGCGTGGGGCTGATAAAGCTTGGAGAAACAATGTGTTTATTTACAAGTATTATAGATGCTTATTGATTGTACTATTTTAAGAGGTTGCTATAAAGTCAGATTAAAGCATCTGATATCGATTGTCAAAAATAAAATTTTATATTACGTTATTAAATTGATAATCTCTTTTAAGATGAAATCATTATAAATAAAATGAAATTATCAAAATGGCATTTTCATAATTAATTTTTTGTTCCTCCGCTGATGTGGTTTATCAAATAGACTATTAAATTTAGATAATTATCTAATTTTATTTAGTCTCTATATCTCTGAAATTAAAATGATAATTATCAAATAAAATTTGACAATATGATGCAAATGCTTGAGAAAACATACAAAAAGAAACTGTATAAAAATAACTGGTCATAAAATCTCTTCGGTTTTCCTTGTCTTATTTCCCAAGAAAATCGGTAGGTGGTAGTACTGCTCTAATATCCATTGCTTTTTTAAATCTTTAGCCTTTTAACCTAATGATTTTCCAACCGTTGCTTTTTGTAAACCGCTTATGTAGTACTGCACATATATGAACCGTTGTATTTCCTCACGATTCAAATCAACATGTATCCCAAAATAATCTAACAATCTACGTGTAGTGTTGCACGGTGCTATACATCTGAGAATCAAAATTCATTGATTTACACTAATTTGACCTTTTCTCATGACCCAAAATCAAGTCAGCAGTGACGACATGACATAAACTTTAGGCTTCTTTATTGGGCTTATCAAGAGGAATTATATGCACAATTTAATGGGCCGATATCGTTATTGGGCTTTTATCTTCAATAAATGATCTTCAAAATTATTTTTACTTTACTGAATTATCTTCAATAAAATGATCGTTATTGGGCTTTTATCTTCACAATTTAATGGGCCGAGATCGTTATTGGGCTTTTAAAAACTTTTACTTGCCCTTGTATATTTAGATTAGATATTAAGATGATAAATCAGTCTTATGTTCACCTAACAAACAAGGAGAATGGCTTTATTAAGAAAATTTATCAAAATTAGATAATTATTTTAGAATGGCTTTATTTTCTCAAAATTAGAACAAGTTCCTCTAATACTAAAATAAAATTCATGCATATATAGTAAAAGAAAGTCAAGTATATTAAGACGTTGCAGCTTTCTATGTAAATTTTTTGGTTGTGCACCTGTCTTCAAGATCACAAGTGCGTTTTATTTTCAAAGGAGAACGTATAAAAGGGATCTAAACATAGAAACAAGAAATAGCATAAAATTAGAAAATTTTGGACTCTATTGATCACGACTAGTGGTGATTTTCGCTCCATTAAATCTTTTTCCAGCAAGACTGTTAGAGCCTTTTATTTTTCAGCTATGCTGGATTAGTTGATCCTATATTATTTTTCAGCTATGCTGGATTTAGTTGATCCTATATGAAAGAAAAAGAAAATGAGAGAGAAACTTTTTTCTATTTCCTCTGTCTTCCTCCATTTTTTTTTTGCTCTTGTATTGTTTAGTCCTGTTATTTCTTCCTCTGACTTGAAGAAAAGGTCTGGTTGAAACTCCTCTTTTAATTGAAAAAAACTATGAAACTCCACAAAAACTGATCTTAAGTCCATTGCGTTTCCTCTCATTAATAGTCATGCATGGAGAGAACGTTTTACCAAAACAAAGATCTCTTCTAAACCTGCCTATAATGGATCCAAAATGGGCTCTTACTCTTGCGTGCTTTGCTCTTCTTCTAATCACATCTGCTAATCTAGGCCTTGTCCCTTCTGTGCATTCTTTCTTCTCTCATCAAAAGACCTCTAATTCACCGTCTCCTTCTCCCATACCGCGGATAGCGTACCTGATATCTGGTTCAAAGGGTGATCTAGACAGACTATGGAGAACACTGCATGCCTTGTACCACCCGAACAATTACTATGTATTGCATTTGGATTTGGAGTCGCCGATACTTGAAAGAACGGAGTTGGTATCACGCGTGGGTAATTCTCCTACGTTTAAGCAAGTAAAAAATGTCTATGTTATAAGAAAGGCGAACCTCATTACGTATCGGGGACCCACGATGGTGGCTAACACATTGCATGCATGTGCAATTCTTCTCAAGAAAAAGAAGAATTGGGATTGGTTCATCAATCTCAGTGCCTCAGACTATCCCTTAATGACTCAAGATGGTTTGTTTGGTGTTGTTCTACTCAATTTGAATATTAACTAAGTCTTCAGTTTCTTTCCTGCAATGCTCACCTTACATTTTTATTTTGCAGATATATTGCATGCTTTCTCTTCCCTGCCAAGAAGTGTCAATTTTGTAGAATACACAAGTCGACTAGGGTGGAAAGCGTAAGTTGAATTCAGGCACACTACTGCTGAATTTATATTAGAAATTTATTTCAAGAAAAAAATTTATTTGCTGTTGCTAAGATCTTCCTTAAAAAATTCTGATAACTACAGCAAGATAAACAGTTTTTTTTATATATAATATTCATAATAATTATATTATTAATAATAAGAGTGATTAAATAAAAATTTTAAAAATATGAATGACAGTGCGCCACTGACAGTGGCGCGGTGTAAACGCGCCACTGGGAACGCCTTTTATAAGTCTGGCGTGTTTTCCTTTTGTTTGACGCCAGTGGGAAAACGCCACTCCCACTGGCGTCTTTCAATTTTTTTTTTAAACACTGAAAAGTAAAAAAAAAAAAAAGGTAAAGACACCACTGCTAGTGGCATCTTTGCAACACTCCACTGCCAGTGACGCGCTGTCATTCGTATTTTTAAAATTTCGATTTCATCACTCTTATTATTAATAATATAATTATTATATATAAAAAAAAAACTGCAGGATAAAAGACCTTATATTATGCAACATTGCAAGCCCTCAAAATCCCCTCCAAAGAAAGGCAACGTTGAAATGCGTCACCGCCACATTAGTCAACTGAAATTAGTACTGTACAATAATTATCAGCTCTCTAAGTGTTAGTTCTTAGATCCAACAAACAATAATATATATATATATATATATATATAGAGAGTGGAGATAGCGTGAGCTTAAGCTCACGGAGGCTTCCGTGAGCTTAACTCAAAAAACATATTAAATGATCTTAAAATTTTAATTTATCATTCTCATTAAATTTTTTATATGAAAATCTCATGGGATGCAAAAATTTGGAGCGTTTTGAGCTTTTTAAGTCGCCGTTTTTAATTTTTGAAAATCAGCTCTAAAAATAATAATAATATATTCAATACTTGAACATCATTTTCAAAAATTAAAAACGGCGACTTAAAAAGCTCAAAACGCTCCAAATTTTTGCATCTCATGAGATTTTCATATAAAGAATTTAATGAGAATGATAAATTAAAATTTTAAGATCATTTAATATGTTTTTTTGAGTTAAGCTCACGAAAGCCTCCGTGAGCTTAAGCTCACGCTATCTCCACTCTATATATATATATATATATTTGTTTCTTTTGTCATTATTCAATACATAAGCCACTCTTCCAGACATAACTTCTATTAAAACTCTCATATTCAAATACAGCAAAACTCAGGGAATTCTTTCTGCAAAACCATATTGCACCAACTGCATTGGCGCTTAGACATTATTCTTGTTCTTTTTTTTTCTTTCCTTGTTCTTAGAGGACAAAGAGGAAAGCCAATAATTGTAGACCCAGGGCTTTATATGAACAGAAAGCAAGATATCTATTGGGCTGGTCCTGAACGCGAACTACCGACAGCATTTAAGCTCTTCACTGGTACTAATTTCAGTATTCGAACCGTAAAATTGGAGACCATTCAGTGATGGAAGATAGATCCGATTCTACCTTCATGTACCAGTCTAATACTACCATTAGTTTTTTGTAAACATCTACTAACAAAATTAGCTAAATTTTGGTTCTCTTTGTGTTACTTGTGCTGGAACAAAACTGTTACCTATTATTTACCAAGAATTTGACTAGACACTCATCCATTCCAAATCAATAGAATCCATATTACATTATTACTTACCAAGAATTTGACTGAAATCTGCTTTTAGCATTTTGTTCTTTTTTTTTCTGGAACACCCATTTTGTTTTTTCAGGATCTGCATGGGTTGCCTTAACACACGAGTTCGTAGAATATTGTGTATGGGGTTGGGACAACCTGCCAAGAACTCTCCTCATGTATTACACTAACTTTCTGTCATCTCCTGAGGGTTACTTCCAGACTGTAATTTGCAATGCACAAAAGTTTTCACATACTGTTGCAAACCATGATCTCCATTTCATCTCATGGGACAACCCACCAAAACAACACCCACACTCACTCACCATGGCAGACAAAGAGAAAATGATATTGAGCAATGCGCCATTTGCACGCAAGTTCAAACACAATGACCCGGTTCTGGATGCAATTGATGCTGAGTTGCTTGGAAGAAGCATGAATGGGACTAATGGTTTTGTGCCAGGTGGCTGGTGTAAGGGAACACCAACTTGCTCCAAAGTGGGAGATTCGTTGCATCTAACTCCTGGATCAGGAGCACAGAGGTTGGCCCAGCTGATGGAAATAATAGTTAGGTCCAAAGCATTTAGTGAAAACCAGTGCAAGTAAAGAATTTTTGGAACAACAATTCAATTATCTTTTTTTTTCTTCTAGGAGTAAAATTATGAAAAGTTTAGGCATAGTACTTTTGAAGTCCAGGTAAGTTTTTATAAACTTTATTTGTTTTTTATTTATATAATTGCATTCAAATATATAGACTCGTCTTCAATCATTTTTTTTTGTCCCTTCAAATTCTTTACTCTATGCTTTTGGATTGGTTTTTATATCTCTCCTATCCCAATTTATTTGGGACTAAAGGCTTTGTTGTTGTTGTTCAATCAGGTCAGATTCAAATTATTGTGTTATATGCTATGAGTCAGGAGTTGCCACATACTATTATTAACAGTTTCATGATTTCTTTCAAGTGAAGTTCAGAAACTATCACTGACCTTGGTGCAATTCACCCATAGGAAGTAAAGAAACAGCTATTTCTGGTACAAAATCAGCAAAGCTTATAAGGTTGTTGCTGCAAAGTACCTATTGGGCTGAATCCTTAAAACATAACTCCTCAGATCTGGCTTCCACTAGCCTATATAATTTTTCAGATAACCAGGCCTGGCTTCATAAGACAGACATCAGCTAGACTCCATTAACCATCTCTTAACCGCTCCATGGGAACATACTGGCACAAAACTATCTTCTATCACTGCAAGATCAGCTTTTGTGTCACATTTTTAGTTTACATCAGTATCAGGATGTCAAAAAAAAGTAAGCTTGCTAATAGATCAGGCGGTATGTATGTCGAAATCTGATAACAAAAGCTTACCAAAAAGTTGCATATTATAATCAAAATTTTGTAATTCTAAGCATAATTTATGTCAGAATTGTGCTGATTAACAAAGTTACTTGACATTGCTACAAAATGCAAAAAATCAAAGTTTTTTTTATTAGTCACAGGTTCAAACAAATTCAAAGACCAAGAGAACAAAACTGAAGTGTGGACACAATCAAAATTGACCTAAATAAAAACAACAAAACTTGCATCAAGCGAAAAGAACTACTTTCAGTAATCAAATAAAATATTGTATGCATGAAAAATTAAGCATTCGCCAAGAAAGCTGATTATTGCCTCAATAAAAAGAGAGCAAATTTGTTCCAGAAGAAAAGTTGCCATCCTCAAACAGCAACTTATTTTAGAGCAAATGACCATCGTCACTTGGTTGTATACTCTAACGGCAATTTTATTCTAGAACAAACACCTAAAAAGGAATCATGAAAATCAATAAAGAACCGACAAATCACATAAAAGAATGCTGACAAAATAGAAAATAGAAAAAATATATTTCACAGGATGACAGTAAGGTGCAATTTTCTTTTATTGGGTCCCACTTCAGCCAAATTCATTGTCATTGCCATTATTCTTTCCCAATATATCAAAAATAAAGGGTAGAATGGAGCTTGTCAATCTAAGAATGCCATTGCTGTTAATGCTTCCTCTCACTATATTTCTTCTTTATGCAAACTCAGACTTGCGTTATTATTTATTAACACAAAACATGTGTTATTTCTGCTATTGCTTCCTTTGACTGTACTTGTTTTTTTATTATAAAAATAGACATATATCATCAACAAATAACTTTCAGGATAAGATAGAAAATTCAGAAAAGAAAATAAAACAAACTTTCTGAGATGGAGAAACACAATCACTAAATAGAAGGATCTGATGAAAACTTGCATTTTTTTTCCAGGGGAAAGTATAGTCTCAAATCAGGATAACTTTCATAAATAAATAGACATATAGAATCAACAAATAACTTTCAGGATAAGATAGAAAATGTCAGAAAAGAAAATAAAACAAACTTTCTGAGATGGAGAAATACAATTACTGAGAGCATCTCTAATGTGAGTTTCTAATGAGTTGCTAAATCCTTCGTGTCGGCTGCTATTTGAATTTGTGAGTTAGATGAGGGTTTCTCATTTAGAAACCATAATGAGAGTTGTTAAAATAAAAACTCATTTCTAAATGCTATGTCATTTAGAAACTCAGTTGATTTAGTAGAGAACATTTTATTAGGGAAAAAATTAATAGATAAAAAAACCTATTGGTTGTTGGGTCAGCATCTGATTAGGCCCTTGGCTTTTTTTACCACCAGTCTTCCCGTGGAATCCGCCACGCAATTTAGCATCACTTCATCCATCGCTATCCCAACCATGGCTACGCCGACATTCCGATCGTCTACCCGTCTTGGGAGAAAGAAATAAGGAACTGATTAGAACAAGAGGGGATCAGAGGAGACTTAAGTTGTCCGGCTAGTAATCTAATCGCCAATGTAAGAATAAAAAGAGAAAATAGAAAGGAGAGCAAGCAATTAAGATGCTGTCCAGTTTAGACTTTTAAGAGTGGGAACTAGCGATAGTGCGATGGATTGATTGTCAAAGAGAGCATGTTGCAATTGTTAAACGAAGAATATAATTACTATAATTGCAAAAAGAGAAATACAATTACTACATAAGAAACGCATTAATTTACTAATGTTTCTGTTTCACAATTTTAAGTTTACAGAGGAAGAAGAAAGAATTGACTTTTGCAATTATCAAAGAGTGTTGTCTTATAATTTATCATAAATATTGGGATGTATTGAAAGACGATATTATGTCTTTATTTTCTGAATTTCACAAGGGTACATTACATATAGAAAAAATAAATAGGACAACTATTTGTCTTATTCCTAGAGTGGAAAATATTAATAAAATTAGGATTTTAAAATTGTACCTGTACAACTCTAGCTAAAACATTAACAATTAGGTTATAATTTGTGTCAGTTTCACTCATTATGATGCTCAAAAGTGTTTTTTGAATGGAAGATATATTTTAGATTGTGTGGTTGTAGTTCGTGAGATTTTACATCATATGAATATTTTTAGAACAGTCTGGGATTTTAATAAAAATAGATTTAAAAAGCATTTTAAAATGTTAAATTCGACATATATATTAGTAGTAGGGATGAAAAGGTAAAAATATAACTCCTTTTGGATATGGAGTAATAAAAGTAATTTAAGTGCTTTAAATTCACTTTAATATATCAAATGAAACTAAGATGGCATAAAATTAAATTATCATTTTTTTTTATCTTTTAGTATTCTACTCACACTGTTTCATTTATTTAATTCACTATTATCAAACATCACTTTAATTAATTCACTCTTCAAACACGAGTTATATTCAGATTGTCACTGCATTAACTTTTATTGCATCTATTGTGATGAAATCGTTTTTAAGTAAAAATGACCTTTTTAATCGACTTTATTAGTTCCTACTTTAATCTTGTTTACAAGTAAAGGTTTGATATAACGCTACTTCAGTTGTCAGAAACAAATCCGGTGACTAAAATATAAAAAGCTAGATCTATAGAAGTCAACATATTTAGCGATGCAATATGTCTTGCTTCTCATCTAAAATAATCATATTTATTAACTTACCAAAAGAAATTATGATGACTATGCTATTTTTATCTTTTATCTTATTTCTTACTATGTTAAAAAGTAACTAACGAATGGAGAGTCCAATAATTCTAATAAATTTTCGTATTGATCAAAATACCCTCTGTTTATTCATACGTTTAAGATTAAAACTACAATAAAAATAACAAATACAATTGATTTCCCACTATTTTCTTCTCTCCATTTTTTTCAAAATTTAAAATAGACATAGATAGAGTCTACCGATATGATATATAGACAAGAGAAGGGATCGATTGACAATGAGTTATTTTGACAACCTTGGCAATGAACCTCTAAATAAGTACAAAAAAATCTTTAAAATGAAAAAATTTTATATATGTGTTCTTTTACGTTTAGATTGATGGTCATTCAAATTTCATGCAATTTCATTATCATTTGATAGTCCATCAAAGATCATCAAATTTTCATATAATTTACAACGGTTCCAAATTAACAGTCTTTGATGGGCTATCAAACGATAATGAAATTATATGAAATTTGAATGACCATCAATCTAAAGTTAGAAGGACACATATATAATTTGTTTTTCTATTTTTAAGATTTTTTTATATTTATTTAGAGGTCCATTGTCAAGGTTGTCAAAATAACCCATTATCAATGGATCCCTTCTCAATAGACAATACCTTTTATATTTCAAAAGTAGACAAATATCATAAAATATATTTCTATTAAATGCAGCGCCTATTAATATATTTAACAATATAAAATTTTAAAATATAATTAACAATATAAAGTTTTAAATATATTTAATAAAATTTCACATTAAAAAATTTAGACATAATATTTTTAAACACTAAGTAATAATGATAATTATAATAATAAATAATATAATAATTTATAAATTATCATATAAAAAATATATTATTTTAAGAGTTAAGTTTTACCTTAAGCATATTACACATATGACATATTATTTTAAATGAGGAGAGGGAAACTATTTTATATAAACTCTTGAATTCAAAAAGATAAAAAGATTTAAACAAACTCAATGATGGAGAAAAGTGATAATGTGACATGCTTGAAAAGCTTAAAAAATTTAATTATTTTTATGTATTAAGAATTTTTTTAATTCTTTTAAGCCTTCTAAAAAATGACATAAAATAAAAACCAACTTTATATACATCACTTATGCATCTTTCTTCTTTTAGAATACTAGCAAAGAATATCATTGATGGTGTCTATCTTAATTCTCAACATGTTAAATATTGTATAATTTATTCACCTAGTGTCTTATTCATTCTTCAGAGCTTTTGTTGTTTGATTAATTTTATTTTGATACAAAAAAACATAAATATTATTTATGTATAATATAACTTCATATCTAACATATTTGTAGATTTTTAGAAGGTTTGATATTTAACTTTCTCATAGGCACATAATTAAAATTTTAAAAATAAATAAAGTTATTTTGTCCATTACACTATTTATTTTTATAAGGGATATATATGACACCACTTATATCAGACACAGATCAAGTTGACGCTTCCAGTACATATAATCTTTATAATGTAGTAAAGATTGGTTGTTGCTAAAAAAACATTATAAAATACAAAGATCTGCATGAGATAATACTGAAATAAAGAGAGGCTTTTAAGATTACTCTCATCATTATCTTAATTTCTTTTCTCATTCTCACCAACTCAGTGAAAATTTTCGTTGTTAATGTTAGATTTCGTGTGTTCAACTATAATTTAACTTACATAATTAGGTGTGTGTGTTTGTGTGAATTCACAAATCACACTATAAGTTGTACAATAAATCAAGTCAAAGAAGGAGACTAATGGAGATCATAGGTAGTGAATTGATAAACGTACATGTCGTGCATGTCATATGCTAACACGTGATATATTCAACACACAAGATGTGTTATATCAACATGTGTTCACATATTTAGATGTGCGTGCTTTAACATCTCAAAATTTTTAAAATCTGAACACGCACATTTAAAATATATGACACGTTTAACATGTTTGTGTTTACCCCTGAAAATTCAGGGATTTAAAAGCAACTTGGGACAAAAGATTCAAAAATTCAAGGAGTAATTTTAAAAGCCCGAAGAGGCTTAATTCAAGTCCAGAAGCACCAAGAAAAAGAAGAATTCAAGAAATGCTCAAAAATCAAAATTCTTAAGAAAAGAATTAAATGCCGAAGCTCTACAAATTCAAATCGAAAACCTCTTCGAAACTCAAAATCTCAAAACTCAAATTTTATGGTAAAATAAAATTCTCCATAAAATTCTGAGAATTTTCATATATTACTTGATATTTTTGGAGTTACAGAAGTCAAAGAAATTCTAAATTATCGATTAATATAATGAAAAATTAATTAATCAAGCGTTAAAAATTAATTGATGCTTGACCAAGGGGCAAAATGGTAAATAAAAATTACCATAAATTTTTTTATATTTCAAAGAATTTTTGAGCAAATTTTTGTGCAATTTGGACAAAGGGATCTTTGAGAAACAATTTAAAAGCAAAAGGAGAAATAAGAAAATCAGCAAATGGAGGGCTCCAATTAAAAATCAAAATGGAGAGGGGCTAAATTCGAAAATTCCCATTCTGCTACAGTGCGTGCTACAGTACCGAGCCTCTCCATGGCGTAAAATTCAAAAATGGTGATGGTGCTCCCGTGCGACGAAAACCCACATATTATATACCGTTGGAAAGAGCACGGAGAGGAGAACACAATGAGATAAAGAACTTGCAAAATGGTTGAGCGGTTTGAGAGAAAACTGAAGGGAAAGTTTCCGATCCAAAAATAAAATTGAGCAATCCGAATCATAATTGATCAAATTGACACTTCAAACACCTTCTCCATGGTCACAAGAGATTATTTGAGGGCTTGGTTGAATTTCATAAGCTTTAAATTGGTGAAACCACGAACTCGCAAATCGGGTCAAAAAACCGAGTTGGTCAAACTCTATACCAGAGCATTCTATTGATTGAATAAACATTGTAGATCAATTCCTGGGATCAATTAGATGCTAATCAAGCTTTGAAACACAAGAAATGGTGAAGAAATGAAGGAGAACGACTATGAGGCTTGAAATCGAGTTTAAAGATAAAAACGGGTCTCGGGTGCATAATTGGGATCCGGCAAGGTCCAAAATGCAGAAAGGGAGTGGCAAGAACGTGTTTGAACCTCTACAACCTTCTAGAAGTCCCTAGAATCATCTGGTGACCAAGTGGTGGTTAGGGAGGGTAAATTTATAAATTTTCAGCAAACATAACAAACTCCACTTGTGCCCCACTTGTTCTCTCAGCTGTTAGAGCACATTTAAAACACTTAGAACTGGTCTAATACACCACAAAACGTTCGTAAGAAGAGTATGAGAAGATGAATGAAGGGAGTTGGTGCATAAATTGGTCAAAGAAAAGTCAAACCGATCTCATACACTCATCTACCACCCCCTAGGCCTATATAAACCCCTCTCCTCCTTCAAATACAAGAGACACAACCCATCCCAAGCTGAATGCTAATCCAAAACGCTGCCAAAACCAATTGAAGCTCAAATTAGATACAAAATAAGATCCAATCATTGAGTTAAGATCAAAATCAAGCCCAAAGATACAAGATTCAATCAAATCCTCTTCTACTCAAGCTACAAATTAGATCTAGGTAGCCATATATCATGTAAATATAGATATCAAGAGTGTATTAGAGCTTGTAATTTTGATTCATGCAATAAAGATGAAATTTTTCATGTGGAAATTGATTTTTCTTCTTTTTCTTGACGTTCTTATGTTGCAATTCGATCTTTTTCGTTTTTTTCTTTTCTTTTAGCTCAAATCTGCATACAAACATCATTGAATGTTAGATTGAAGCTAAATGATGCATTTAAACCATATAAGATCAATGAATCCCTTATAAATGCAAAATCAGCCCTAAAATCGCTGAAAATGCAATAAAAAGAAAAACGGGATGAGATCTACTCCAAATCTTATAAAACTTTCAGATATAGTAGAAATAAGTCATATGAATCTACAGAAACTAATTTTGTATTTTTTTGATTTTTCTATAAAAAGTTATAGCCCTTTTAATTCTGAAAAACAGCAAGTTCTGGTAACATCAATTCATCTTTTGCTTTTTTTCATTTTTTTTGTTTTTTTCATTTTCTTTCTTTTCTTTTGGCTCAAATCTGCATACAAACATCATTGAATGTTAGATTGAAGCTAAATGATGCATTTAAACCGTTTAAGATCAATGAATCCCTTATAAATGCAAAATCAGCCCTAAAATGGCTGAAAATGCAATAAAAAGAAAAATGGGACGAGATCTACTTCAAATCTTATAAAACTTTCAGATCTCGTAGAAATAAGTCATATGAATCTATAGAAACTGATTTTATATTTTTCTGATTTTTCTGTAAAAAGTTATAGCATTTTTAAATCTAAAAAACAGCAAATACTGGTACAGTATTTTCCGCTTTTGCCCCTGGTCTGATTCGAAAATAAAAAATCATATCTCCGCTATTCCAATTTAATTGAAATTTTGCAAGCATCTAGATCTAGTTATAATGCATCTCTTTATAAATTTTCATAATTTTTGGAGCTTCATATGATTTTATATGCATTTATGAATCTTCAGCTAGTAGATTATAATAATCTGGTTCATAATAAAATAAAAATAACTCTATAAACTCTTGTGCCGGCTGAGTTCAGTCGTGAGCCCATGATTTTAAAGAGTTATAAGGCATGTGCCGGCTGCATTCAGTCGTGAGCCCTTGTCTTTATCTAAAATACAAAAATTATTTTTTATAATAAACAAAACTCTTCTAAATCTCGTGTTAGGCTAATACAAAGTCGTGAGCCCTTGATTTTGAAGATTTATAAGGCTTGTGCCGGCTAATACAAAGTCGTGAGCCCTTGCCATCAATAGAAATCAATAACTAAAAGAGTTTAAATTCAAAAGTTAAACTATTTTCTAAAACTAAAAATATATTTTCAGTTTTTTCTAAATTTTATTTGAAACTTCTTTGCTAAATAGCCTTAAAGTGCATTAAAACGATTTCAAATAAGAAAGTTTTCACATAACAATTGTTCATCATAACCTTATTGATAGTATCATAATCTGGTTCGAAAGGTTTCTTAAGCATATTTTTCAAAAATATCAAAAATACCCTCAGCTGTCCAGTTCAGTCCTTTATCAGAAAAGAATTAAAAAACTGTACCGATCCGTGAATTTAACATATATATATTATTTTATATTCATAAAATAAATATCAAGAGGAGCTTGTATAAAAATTTTCATGTAAAAATACGTTTTAAATACCTTTCAAATAAGCAAAACAATCATGATAGCTCCTGATTTTCAGAACCGTCCTCTGTTGGTATTTTGCTCGAAACAGTACTTTAAAGTGCTCAAAATGAAAAGTGTTCAACATAAAAGTTGTTCGTAACATCCCATTTCATATTTTTGTTAAATAAAATCAGTATATTATTAACTCATTTTACTCTAAAAAAATCAAAAAACAGTATTATCTGCTGAAGTCTTCGTAAGTTTTCAGATTTGTCCGTTTCTAATATTCCTCCCGAAATAATATTTTAAAGGATCCAAATTAAAAAATATTCAAACTAAAAGTTGTTCATAACATTGTCATTAATATTTTTATCAAATAAAATCAGTATGTTACTATTATATTTTTCTCAATAAATCTAAAAAGATCACTACTTGATTATATTTTTTTTCTTTTAAAAACTAGAAAAATATTATGATCCATTCTATAAAAAATATTTTAAAATCATAAATATTTTGATAATAAGTATAAATAAAAATATAATAAAATTTCTTTATAAATAGATCTTAAGAAAATAAATAAAAGAAGTTTCAAAGCCTAGGGTAATTAACAATGGGGGCTTGCGCCCATTGGAATCTTAAAGACCCCACAATATCTAAAACCTTTAAATGTGCATTCCAAATTTATACAAATATACCCCAATGCACACTTAGAGGGATCTCCGTGTCCTTCTTCCGCAATTCATCGTCCAGTTCCTTTCCAGGGCGGTGAGAGGCGCGAAAAAGGGTCGCACAGGTTTGGCAAAACATGTTTATCATGTATCAACACTAGTATAGCACATATAAATATGAAAAATTAAAAATATAGAAAGCTAAAAAAATTAGAAAAATATGATAAAATTAAAAAAAGAAAAATCATGTAGTGGAGTAAGTGTTTTTATGCATACTAAACATGCTATATGTGTGTATTCATGTTCGAGTTTGACGTGCCTAAACGTGTGTGTTTAATCATGTCAAAATTATTTAGAAAATAAATACGTACGTTTAAGAGCATAATACGTCTGACATATAAATACATCACATGATGATATGTGTAGACTCGAACACATATTTGTGCATGTGTCAAATAAATTTGTCAGCTCACTAATTATAGATCCTTAAATAAGAAATACAAAAATAGAGCAAAAAAACAAAAAAAAATTGAGGCACACAATGATGCTATTTAGATAAAGAGAAGTGATCAGTTAACAATAAGTTATTTGATAATTTTGATAATGAATTTCTAAAAAAAATAATCTTAAAAATAGAAAAAAAAATTATAGACGTGTTCTTCCACCTTTAGATTGATGGTCATTCAAATTTCATACAATTTCATTATCGTTTGATAGTCCATCAAAGATCATCAAATTTTTATATAATTTACAACGGTTTCAATTTAATGATTTTTAATGGACTATCAAACGATAATGAAATTATATGAAATTTAAATAATCATCAATCTAGAGGTGGAAAATCACATCTATAAACTTTTTTCTATTTTTAAAATTTATTTTATATTTTTTTAAAGATTCATTGTCAAAATTGTCAACATAACCCATTTTCAACCGATATCTTCTCTTAGGGTCCGTTTGGCAAATCAAGGAATAGCTTTGGAATAGTGATAATTTTGGAAGAGTGATAGAATAGTATTTTTTTTGGAAGAGTGGTAGAATAGTGGTATTCTTGACTATTCGGAAGAGCGAAAATATCGTTTGGCAGTTGTTACTCGGAATAGTTAAAATATGAATAATTATGATACTAATAATGATGATGATAATAATAATAATAATAATAATAATAATAGTAAAATAATAATCATAATAGTAAGATAATAATAATAAAGTAATAAAAAATAATCATAATAAATAATAATATTATAATAGTAATATAATAAAAATATAAACATAATCATAATATAGTAATATAATAATAAAAAATTATAATTACAATCATAATTATAATAATATAATAATATAATAAGTAATCATAATTTTAATAATATAATCATAATATAATAATCATAATCATAATCATGAGAATAATAATTATAGTCATAATCATAATAATATAACCATAATCATAATCATAATAATATAATAATAAAAATATAATCATAATCATAAAAATAATTATAAATAATTATAATTATAATAATATAATAATAAATTAATCATAAATATAATTAACATATAATAATATAGTACAACATAATAAAATAATAATAAAGTAATAAAAAATAATCATAATAAATAATAATATTATAATTGTAATAGAATAAAAATATAAACATAATCATAATATAGTAATATAATAATAAAAAATTATAATTACAATCATAATTATAATATAATAATAATAATAATAAGTAATCATAATTTTAATAATATAATCATAATATAATCATAATATAATAATCATAATCATAATCATGATAATAATAATTATAGTCATAATCATAATAATATAACCATAATCATAATCATAATAATATAATAATAAAAATATAATCATAATCATAAAAATAATTATAAATAATTATAATTATAATAATATAATAATAAATTAATCATCACTATAATCAACATATAATAATATAATACAACATAATAAATAATAATAAGTAATAATAATCATAATCATAATCATCATAATATAACAATATAATAATAAATAATCTTGATCATAATAATATAATAATAAAATAATTATATTTATATTCATAATATAATAATATAATATTAAAATTATATTTATAATAATAATAAATAATATAATAACACTAATGGTAATGAAAATATAATAACATAGCTAAATATAGAACGAGGGCTCACTGAAAATTTTACCAACGAAAAACAGCGCAAGAGCGGAGGACAAATCCCTGGACGGGACTCTGTGGAGTAAAACATTTTTTTCTAAAATTTAATTAAAATTTGTTCTTATATTAAAAAGATAAAAGCAAAAAAAATACAACATCGAAAAGAATCCAAAGGACAAATGATGTGGGCTTCTTAAATAAATGCACAGCTCATTTTATCGGATAGTACTTCAGTGAACAGAAAATGTCAAAAGAGACGTGAATTTTGCGTTGCGCGGATTAAGTAATTGATCCAGTTAAAATAAACATTGTTTATGAGATTATGTTTTCAATAAAAATAACCACTACATCCATTTTTTTATTAATAACAAAATATATATATATAATCACGAGTTCGGAATTTAGCAAACTAACAAGGCCTACCCTGGACGAAAATGAGATTTCCGTCCTGACTCCACAATGCACGGAACCCAACAGACGTCCATGGATCTTTCAAACCAACTTCGATTTTTTTTCTTTTATATTGGGTTGTGCTAGCTATGTTTTAAAGAAAAGTAGGAGGCATTAAATTTGAGAGATAGGAGTTGTAAGCTTTAAACTGTTGTCTAATTTATAAACTTACAATGCAATGAATCTCAATTTTTGTGATAGTGTGGTTCTCAACATATTATTAATTTGTTTCTTCTCTAGTATTATTGTTAATGTTATTTGTGATCTAAAATTAATTATATGATGATTATATTTTAGTTTATGTATTATGATGATTATATATGATATATTATTTATTCCTTGAGTTGTTTATTATTTGTATATTGAGTTGGACTCAATTGTGAAATATATGCATCAATTAATAATTACTCTAAAACATTTCTAATTTATTAATTACTTAGGAACAATAATTAACTAAGATTAGTGTGTAAGTTGAGTGATGATTGTGTTTCACAAATCATATAATAAATATTATCGACTCAATTACACAAATGACATGTTGGACATATTATTGCACATGACCTATAATAAAATACTATAAAGATTATATTTGTATCATTAATATTTTATTTGCTTGCTAAAGTTTTAGGTATGAAATAAGTATTCTTCTTATACAAATAATTTACATTTACGGATATTATCCAACGTTGTCCATAATTGACGACCATAAAAAATTTATTTCGATGTACATCTTTTATATGAAGAAGAAGTATGAATCAAAAATACTAATGTCATTCTCGTTTGTTGACGTGAGCGATAGTATCTAAATTGGGTGTCCCTAGATAAAGAATGTAGTGCAAAAGTAACACATTCTTGTCTTGCACTGTTCTGAATATCATGTGACATGAAATGAGCTGAGACGATCGTCGTTGTTCAGGACCAAGATATTTGTACCGTACATTATATATGTATTACTTAGAAATTATAATATACATTATTATGTGCCGCTTGTAATCTATGATGATTAAAAGTATTTTAATCTCATTGCTTAGTATATATATCTCAAGTGGTCACACCGTATAAGAACAAACCCTATAAATAAAATAAATAATTATTACACTTATTTAAATATTTAATAATATTTAAATATAAGAGTTTTAAGAAAGTTAATATATTATTTTTTAATAGCATATTAACATGACATAATTATGTGTGAATTATGCTATTTCGAAAAGCATGAATTTAATCATATATTGATATGACTAAAATTAGACATTCACTCTTTCTTTGACTATTTTGAGAGGATAAAATATAAAAAGTGGATTATAATCCACTATTTTCACTATTTTCAATTTTTCTTAGTTAATTAAATAAAGTTCAGTCTATTTTTTAAAACCGATAAGTTTTAGTTGTCCAAAATTAGCAGAAACTCTTCCAAAATATGAGAAGATATTCTTCCACCTGTTAGGAATGTTATATAATGGTTTCTCTCCTGATAAAAATTTAACAAGTTATTTTCCTAAGTGTAAAAGCTCTATTGAATTTTTGTTGTGCCCATTTTGACTATCTCATATGTTGAGAACATTGTCCATCATATCTAAGAGTTAGAATTTATGGAGGACCATAAGATCAATGAGAGCACTCTCAACTACCATAGTAAGATGTTGATGAGATGTTTGTGGACTGTTCTTGGTGAATACAATTGGAAGAGATCTTATTTGGTCTCTCAGTGTTGTGCGCGTCTCCCAATCATTTTCTACAATTTCAGTGACTCAAGCACGCTTCAAAAGTATATCAATTTTATTTAGAACTTATATTTGATTCAGCTAAATCACATACAATATCCTTTTGGTGTTTTAGATAAATTTTTTTAAATTATACACTAGTTACAACGATAAAATTCGAACAATTATAAATCTTAATTTAGTGCAAAGTAAAATAGTTTAACCAATTAAATATGTTGAACCTAATTATAATTTAAATTATCATATTATTCAAAGCGGCACTATTTTAAAAAGATGAGATAAATTTTCTGAGAGATCACTAAACTATATATCAAATTCATACTTGGTCACTAGAATTTTATTTATCTACTTTTAATCACTAAATTTTGATTTTTATCTAAATTTGACCACTCTATTAGTTTTTCCGTCCAAACTTAACGAAATATTTAACATGACCTCTATATTAAAGTTTAAACACATATTTATATAAATTATAAAAAATGACAATATATGTCATAAATTAATTATTTTTTATTTTAAAAATAAAATAAAATTATCTATGTTTTTAAATATGTATTATTTTTAGAAACATTTATATTATTTAGAATATGTGTTCTCAGCATAATTTTAAATTAATTAACCAAATAAATATATTAGTTGTTTTTATAATAATTAAATCACACAAATCAAAATATCTTTAATCAAAAAATATTAATTTTTAATTATAGTATGATATTAATATCGCTAAATAAAATACGAAATTAATTTTTTTGAAATAAATTAGATGATTGATATAAATTAGCTTATTAAGTTATATGCTCTATTGTATAAAAATATATTGTAAATAATAAAATAATAATAAATTTATTAATATTTTTTAAAAATTTAAGTAACATATATGTTCATATAATATTGTTAAATTTTCATTAAGTTTGAATGAAAAACTATTAAAGTGATCAAATTTAGACAATCATCAAAGTTTAGTGAATAAAAATGGATAAATAAAAGTACAGTGATTAAATATGAACTTGTGGTATAGTTTAGTGACCTCATAAAAAAATATCTTAAAAAAAAAAACTTTAGAGTAGTTGCATATGCTCTTTAAGTTATTGGAGCATATAACCAATAAAACACTTAATTAAATTTCTTATAGAAAATAAAATATTCCCTTTAATAAAACTATTTTAATTTTTACAAATATATAGAAAATTCTGATAGTAGATTTAACTTATAAATAATTATTTAGATTTAACTTATAAATTTTCATTTTAATATTTAATTTATAATAGTTTGGTATTTAAAATCACAAATTTGATACTTGGGATTAGAGGTTTGAAAAAATCCGCGCGGGTAGACCCGTCCCGTGCAAACTTGTGGCCCTCATCCGTCCCGGACTGCCCCGGGGTAGACCCAAACCCGTTAATGATCCGGTCCTAGCAAGAGCCGGGTATAAAATTTTTGAAAACGGACCCATCAAACCCGTCCCACTCTCACCCGTGACCTGCACTCATCCGCCCAAACATGCTACTGGGACTCGGCTGGGTAAACCTGTGAAACTCGGACCCCATACCCGCGCTCACCTAGACTTGACCCGTGCTACCCGGACCCCATACCTGTGCTCATTCGAACCCCATACCCCAGCTCCTACCTATACGTTATTCCCATTTTCCATTTTCTCCTACATATACGTTAATAACTTTTTTCATTATTTTTATATACAATTAAATTGTTTATATCAAAGTATTAAGCGGCTGACATGCATAGTATTATTGTAAGGTTTTTTAATTTGCAAAAATAAAAAGAATTTTTGCATAGTTGGTGTAAAAAATATGAAAAAAATACGTTATTAACATTATTATAACTTAATATTGTAGAATTACTAAGACTCATGTGGTATTAATCAAAAACCTCAAGACCATTTGTTAGAGATAAGTGCTAATTATTAGAATACAAAAAATCGACTAAAATAAAAATACTTAAAGAATGAACTACAACTTGGTAAAAATTTTAATAAGAAGATAAAAAAAGTAAGAATATAAGTAGAATCAATCAAATACTAATTGCTATGAAAAAACAATTAGTGTAAAATAATATACCGTCAACTCTAGAAAATATTACAAACTTCAACTAATTGAGAGATATAAATAATTAGAAAGAATAAAAGTATTAGAACTGAAGGAGATAATATTTTAAAGGAGCTCGATATATGTTACCTATGTCTCTAGAATGCATCTGTATGGTATAATTTACCTTGATTTGTCATAAATAATTAACATTGTCGATCATAATGAAGTAGATTACTAACTCATTATACTTGAACAAGTAACATAAGAGGACATCGAGCATGAAAGTACAATGATTATTGTGAATTATTAAAAATTGCTTGATCCATTCCATTGAAACTATACAACATTGAAAAATAATAGTTTTCACTTTTTTTTATGAAATTTAAAGTTAATTTGATGGTTTAGCAAGGAAAATAATAGTTTTCACAACATTGAACGGCACTGTATTGAGAATTTTTTTTGGCTTTTTTGAAATTGCAAAAAAAAAATTGACTCACCTCACCCGCTATGACCCACTTGGATCGCCCCTTGATCCACCCGTCCCGGCCCGTAAGGGTTGTATCCGTGGGGGTCCAACATGAGTTGGATCGAGATTTTCTAATTTTGGAGCGCTCAAAACCGTCTCGTCCCACATATGACCCGCGCTCACTTGTAACCCAAAAAAGTTTCACCCGGACTTCCCCGCCCCGTTCCGTTTTCAAAACTCTACTTGGGATACTATCGGAACCTACAAGCCTACATGGCCTAACAGGGACTGACTCTCTATGGTCCACACGATGTCAGGTATGAATTTAACCCACGACTCCTTGTTGAAATCGGTTCCGGGTCCCACAACCAGGGAATCCAATGTTCTCAGCTGTTAGCATTGCACCATCGACTCCGTTTGGGCCCCACCAACAGTTAAAACCAAGTGCTACGGCATGATTTTGAACCAATTTGATCACAACCGTCAGATATTTACACATCAATTTTCTAAGCCGCACACGTGTCAATAAACCTTTCACCAATTCCTCTCATGTAGCACGCACTGTCAAAACAGAATCCAATGAGATATCTGTAAACTTCGGATCAACCGAAATTTTGTAGCGAATGATTTTGTTGGAATGACTCCAACCCATTACATATAAATCTCTAAGAGAATAAACACGTAAAAACGAATATTACTCAAAAAAATGCGAGGCGGAGTCTTAAAACAACACGACCCCCTTTCTCCTTCCCGCTCATTTCCACGCGGTTCCCGCTCGCTTTTATTTTGAACGAACTGACCCTGGACCAGGTCTAGTTTTCATTCTAACACCGGATTCCACTGATTAATGGGCCCCGAACTTCAGACAGGCTAAGGTCTCACAGTTCATAGAAATTGGCTTTGTGCACCCACGTTTTTCGATCAATTCCAGCAACTACCAATAGAATCGTGCCATACCTGATACCTCTATCCCTGCCAGGCTTCCACTGCAAGATGCCTCCTCGTGGCTTCGTCAATAAGCCCGCCGACCCGAACCCGTTTATAAGAATAGTACATACGCTCCGCTCTCTGTAAAATCTCCTTCCCTCCCATTTTCCAATTTGAAATTCATTTCTCCCAGTGACCTCACCTCCAAGACCTTCAGCAATCGCCAATGGAGAAGAGAAGAGACGAAAGAGAGAATCAGGGGTGCGAGACGCCAAAGAGGGAGATCAATAGAATCCCTATCCAGTGCCCGGCAGCACCAAGGAAGAAGATTCCGGTTCTCAGCAAGAAGAAAAGGGATCCGCCAAAGAATGGATATTTCCAGCCCCCTTCTGATCTTGAGGCGCTTTTTGTGCGCGCTCCTAGGAGAGAAGCATGTGCTTGACTGGAGGAGAAACAGAGAATGGTGCGTCGTTGTGTGTATATATGTATTTTTTTTTTGTTTCAATTATCAGCTATTGAGATAAGTTAGGTTTAGGACTTAGCACTAGGCATGGAGATGTCGCAATTGTTAGTTTTGATGGCAGAAAGAGGTGTTTCTGAGATCTTGTATTGCTATACATGAGATAAAAATCAATCATTGCCATTATTTATAACTTTTGTGCATTAATTTGTGAGTGCTTGAAGCTGGATACTGATGCTTGTGTTTGTTCATTTCTTCTTTTCCATTCATTTAGTTTGTTAGTTTTGATGGCAGAAAGAGGTGTTTTTGAGATTTTGTATTGATATACATGAGATAAAAAAATTAATCATTGCCATTATTTATAACTTTTGTGCTTGAAGCTGGATACTTATGCTTGTGTTTCCATTCATTTCTTCTTGTTTGATTGGTCTAGAAGTGAAAACTAGCTTGTCAAAACCGAGAACACCTGTGTTACCTAATAATTAAATGATCCAATTAAAGTATGGTGTCTAATAATTAGTGTTTGTGCTACACTGCTACCTATGTTACTAGGAGGCTGCCAAGATAATTTTCTATGAAAAAAAAGTATTAGCTATTATATGTGACAGTGAATATGTCAACCTGATGAAGATAGAAGAGAAGGCTCAACCATCATGACTAGACAGAGATCAGGTCACCCAGCATGAAGTGTTGAATTGAGGTTTCCACTTTTCAGCGTCGCCAGAGAAGTATTATTTAATTTATTTTAGACTAAAAGCTGGGTCAAAGTGAAAATGTGAAACATATATATGATTTATCTCAGTGGCCTTTTTGTTGAAGTGAAATACTGAAGTTATAAAGGGCCACCCTGTACAGTGGTCAGTGGACACCAACCTTCATTCTTTAGACATGAAACCTCTTTTTAGTTGGATGTTAAATTAAGATTACAAAATATATAATACGCTTTCTCTTGGTTAGTAAGTATCAAATCATTTAAAAGATGCCTATATACTATAATAGGTAAATTTTAGCCGAGTCCCCACCATTAAAGACACTACAACAACCCCACAGAAAACTGGTACTAAACGAACTATAAAACAACATTGATGAATTTTGCCAACCAACCCTTGTACTTGTATTATTATTTTTCCATCGTCTTGGTTGTTAGTTGTTTACAAGGTAATGGCTGAGAATGATTTATTGGAAATTACGCTAGATCAGAATACCAATTATTTGTAAAATACGATCAATTTACACAGTGCAATTATGATTTGCATTGTAGATCAAACAATTGCAAGATCATAGAATTTTAAATTACCAGAACGGTAGTGAAATCTAGAGGTGCAAGAAAAATCATAATTCATTCGGTTTTAACTCGAATTCGGTTTGTTTGATTACACTTTTTTCAGTTCGATTCGAGTTATGTTCAATAAATTTTTATTTGAATTAGTTTGAGTTCAATTTATAATAATTCAATATATAGTTATTTACATATATTTTAATTAATGTCAATAATATATGTAATAATACAATTATTTTATTATAAAATTAATAAAATTTATTAAATTAAAAATATTATATTTTTTCAAATTTTAATAAAATTAAAAAAATATTAATTATTTAAGATAATATGAAAATAAATATAAAAATTATAATAATTGTGTCCATCTAAAGTTTGATTTCAGTTTGATTTAACTCAAGTTTAATTTAATTTAAATTAATTTTAAATTAAACACAAATACTAGTTAGTTCAATCAAATTCAATTCATTTACAATCACTAGTGAAATCAGACGCCAGTGTTTGAACTATTTCAGCCTTCGTATTTTTTGTCCACTTTGTGCCGTTAGAATTTTTTTTATTTTATCTGATTAATTACAAGATCTAACCGTGAGTTATTGTCTTATTGATAATATTCTTTGACTGACCGTTTTGTTTAAAATAAAATATTTAATAAGTCGCACATTAATAGCCTCGGAATTGTACAAGCAATGCATCCTATTAAAAAATATAAATTGGAAATGGGAAACAAAAGCGTCGTTAATTTTAGAGTGTATATATGTTTATATCCAATTTATAATGGTAACCAATACAGTACGTACACAGATAATGTTCTGGTACCTGCAAAGGCAATGCATTTGTTCTTAAAAAATAGTTTTACTATCATTTTCATTTATTGAAATATAAAATAGACTACATCAACTTTTTTTTTAATCATGGTTGCACCCACAGTCCGCAAGGAGGAGAATCCTCAACTAACTTGAGGTTGTTTCTCACTTGAATTCCTATATGTAGAAGGAAAGTTATTTTAGGTCCGCTTAAAATGACTCCGAATAATTTCGTTATATTTTTTTTATTTTAATGTTTTTTAGTTAATTTCAGACTTAAAGTTCAATTTCCATTGATATTTTTTTTGAAGTAGCAGGCGAACAACCTATAAAATTTTATTAAATTAAATTGTAAAAAAAATACAAATTTGATTGGAGGAAAGAAAAAAACATTAAAAAACTCAGTCAGAGTTGAAATACAAGCATCATCTTTAAAAGAAAGATAAAGTTTCTTGAATATTAATATTGATATATTCTAAGTAGATTGATTAAGTTTGCTTGGTATTTTCTTGAATGTTTGTAGTGACTTTAGTCCTTTTGAGTCCTTTCTTCAGCAGCCATTTAGCCCGGTCTTTTTTTTTTCTAGAGCCTGACGTTCAGTCTTTCTTAATGTAAAATTCAAGCTTCATAGTTTGTTAAATCCCAAGGGTAGGTTACAGCTAGCTATCTAACTGGTACCTGAAAAGTTATAGTTGAAAACATTAAAAAAAAAACTGACAATATGATAATATGACACATTAAACGATTTAATACATATCTATTGGGTCGGTATGACAAACATACTTTGATGGCACTCTAAAATTCAGCTTGACCAACTTGCATAAGGGTTTTAAAATTGATTAATTTCTATACAAACTCACCATCTCAACTAACACAGCCTTACTGCACTAACCAAACAGCATGGGCACTGAAGCATGGCTCCCCTGTATAAGAACCAGTTTGCCCCCCTTAACTATTTGTCTCATACCATCGATCACTTGCCTCCAAAACAGATACAAACACAGTTATCTCAAAATGGGTGTTGCTCTCTGCATTTCAAAATTCTCACCTCACATTCTGTTTTACATATTTACATTTCTCGTACTTGCATTGCCTGCGGTACAGTCAGCCGGTGTAGCAAGACGCTACAAGTTCAATGTATGTCAATATGTTCATGCATTTTGCAATTTCAAATGTGAAAGCCCTGGTCCCAGCCCAGGCCCCGGGTTATATTATTTATCTGCATCTAGCTATATATAATTTCTCCTTTTTTTAAAAAAAAATCTCTCTTTTCTCTCTGATATTTTATAGGTGAGATTGGAAAATGTTACCAGGCTCTGCAAGACCAGAAGCGTTCCCACTGTCAATGGAAAATTTCCGGGGCCAAAAATCATCGCCAGAGAAGGAGACCGGATTGTAGTACATGTAATCAACCATCTAAAACATAACGTAACATTTCACTGGTGCGTATGAACTAATGATATATCTCAAAAGAAATTAACTATTAGTCTATTATTACTTGTAACATTTTTTTTCTGAGAGAAAGAACATATTGTTATGGCACCTAGGCATGGAGTGCGTCAGCTTCAAAGCCAATGGGCTGACGGGCCAGCATATGTGACTCAATGTCCGATCCGATCAGGCCAGAGTTACGTTTATAATTTCACCATCACAGGGCAAACAGGCACATTGTGGTGGCATGCACATTTATCTTGGCTAAGAGTTCATCTCTATGGACCTCTTATCATTCTTCCAAAGCATGGTGTTGGTTATCCATTTCCACAACCGTACAAAGAAGTGCCGATCATGTTCGGTAAGAACATATTCATCAGCTCATGAGAGATTTTCTGAACTAAAAAATTTATACAATTGGACTATGGATTGCAGGAGAGTGGTTCAATTCCGATCCTGAGGCTGTGATTAAGCAAGCTCTGCAAACCGGGGGAGGTCCAAATATATCAGATGCATACACGATTAATGGATTACCAGGGCCTCTTTACAACTGCTCTGCACAAGGTACATATCAGTTGCCATTCATTTACAAAGTTTTTACTTCTTAAATAGTGAATAGCTATCTTAATTGTAACAAATATTACAATTAATATGTTGTTTTCAAAACTTTTAGACACTTTCAAGCTAAATGTGAAGCCTCGTCGAACCTATCTTCTCCGGCTGATCAATGCTGCACTCAATTCGGAACTCTTTTTCTCAATTGCAAACCACTCCTTTACAGTGGTTGAAACTGATGCAAATTATGTCAAACCGATTTCTACAAATACGCTCCTCATTTCTCCCGGTCAAACCATCAACATTCTCCTATCAACTCATCTAACAACCCCAAATTCCTCATTTCTTATGGCTGCAAGTCCATACACTACCTCACTGGGTACTTTTGACAACACAACCGTTGCCGGAATCCTTACTTATACTACCAAAACCCTAGCCTTGATCAAACCAACTTTACCGCCTTTCAATGATACCACAACAGCTACAAAGTTCAATACAAAGCTACGCAGCCCAGCTAGTCGCAGCTATCCAGCACGGGTTCCAAAAAAAGTCGATCGCCACTTCTTCTTCACTATCGGGCTTGGCACAAGCCCGTGTCCAAAGAATAAAACATGTCAGGGACCTAATGGAACTAAGTTTGCTGCATCAATCAACAATCTATCTTTTGACATGCCTTCCATGGCCTTGTTGCAAGCGCACTACTTTCGGCTTCTGAAAGGAGCATTCACCCTCGACTTTCCAAGTGCCCCGTTAATTCCGTTTAATTACACAGGAACACCACCTAATAATACATTTGTGAGCCATGGGACCAGAGTTGTCAAACTCAAGTTCAACACAAGTGTGGAGCTTGTGATGCAGGATACCAGCATTCAAGGGCTTGAGAGCCACCCGTTGCACCTACACGGATACAATTTTTTTGTAGTTGGCCAAGGTTTTGGCAATTATGACCCGAATAAGGATCCGGCACGGTTTAACTTGATTGATCCGAACGAGAGAAACACCATTAGCGTACCGTCCGGTGGCTGGGTTGCAATTCGTTTTGTAGCAGATAACCCTGGTACGTAATGCATACTGATTTATTCATTGGTTAATTTAAATTAACAAATTTATTCAAGTCAAGATATACATAAATTATATGTATATGCATGATAATATTTTAATGAGCTGGTTATTAGAGATGAATGTCCAATATAGCAAAAACTGAAGACTGGCACCATTATCAGGCCCACCTGAACTATACATTTGATTACGAAAGGCCCAATATTTATACATGGGCTTGTATTATATTCTCTCGTCAAATATCTAGAAGCCCATAAATTTAATACAAGTATGGAACATTTTTTATACGCACCTGCTATACTGTGCAACTGGTAAACGCAGGCGTGTGGTTGATGCACTGTCATCTGGACATCCATCTTAGCTGGGGATTGTCTATGGCATGGGTCGTGGATGACGGTCCATTACCGAATCAAAAGCTGCCACCTCCGCCGTCGGATCTTCCCAAATGTTAAGCGTAAAGGAAAATAATGGCTGCTCTACCTAATTATGACCCCTTGCCGTGCCTATTTTGTAGATTATGGTTTTAATAATAATTTTCTGTTATTTTTTTAATCAGATTGTTTCAATACTTTGTGTGTCATACAAGGGATGCCGTTTTGTTTTCTTCTTTGTATTCATAAGAATATAAGATATTGGGCCTTTTGTAATCAAAGAATTTAATCTTATAATTTTATTTTTTTCCATATGCATAAAAGCAAATTGCTTCGAACCACCAATGTTAAACTTGAGTTACTTTTAAGGGAAACTTCGATAAAGCTCCTTTTATTAAAGTTAACATATCCTAGTAAATTTTTATGTTGGTCAAAGATGCTGCATCTTGATTATTTCACATCATCATTAATTATACTGTTGTCTCACTATTTTACATATTTTAATTATGGGAAGGGATCACTTGATAATGGTTATCTTGATAATCTTGACAATGAATTTTTAAATAAATATAAAAAAACTTAAAAATAAAAAATATTATGGATATGTTATTCCACTTATAGATTGATGGTGATTCAAATTTCATGTAATTTCATTATCGTTTGATAGTCCATCAAAGACCGTCGAATTATAATCGTTGTAAATTGTATAAATTTTTGATGGAGTATGATAATAAAATTGTATGAAATTTGAACCACCGTCAATCTATAAGTAGAAAAATATATTCATAAAGTTTTTTCTATTTTTATTTTTTTTTATATTTATTTGAAAATTCATTACGATTTTGTCAAAATAACCCATTATCAACTGATACCCACCCTATAATTATTCTGTTTAAATTCTATGCGAATCCTGATACCACACTACTATGTTTCTCCGTTTTATATTATTATTTATTTTGGCAAACCCAGAGGCTTTATTTTGGGTAGTTTGGTTGTTATTTTTTTTCAAAGATCTAATTATCAGTTATTTAGTCGAATTTCTTAGATGAAAAGAAAGTCACATGGCAGAGAAAATAATGCTGGCTATATAACTATTTTTCTTGCAAGATATTAAATAGAGCTTTATACTTTGTTAATTCGCATGTATATATAATTTGTGTTAAATAGAGCCAGCCATGTGGAATTTTCAGTTTTCACTTTGAACCAAACAAGCAAAAGCCAAACCGCACATGAATAACAGAGTCATAGATAATCTTTAAGATTTTGAAAATTAAAAATTTACACGATGTAAATGGAATCTTTGTTTGTTAAATAGTTTGCGAATATACTTATCAGCATTTGGTATAAGAGTTATGGAAGAGATTTTTTTCTGCAATTCTCAACTAAATATTCGGTATAAATATCGATAAAATGTGGCTTTATGGGACTCTGTATTGCACGGCAGAGCAGAGAATCCGAACTTAGTTGTCCGTTGTGACTTCGATCATAGTGTGAATGTGTGATGTGTGAAACTCTAATAATTGATTTAAAGCATCCAAAACAATCATGCTTTGAAATGGATGACTTGGAATTGAACGTTTCCTTTGTTACGTGAAAAACAAACATTAGAGAACGAATAGCGAGTGAGGCTAGCGTGTTTTTTTAATTTCAAATTAGATTTGACCAGTCTTTAATTTAATGTTCATATAAAAATATATTAGCAAATCACAATTTATATTTTTGAATTTATTTGCTATTTTTTTAAATGAAAGAAAATAATTTGATCTGAGAATTTTAATTCATCAAAAAACAATAATTTTCTTCTTATCTAAAAAAGTAGTAAATAAATTTAAAATTTAATTTGTTAATATATTTTTATATAAAAATTATATTAAATAGTTTAGATCGATTGTATCTAACTTACAATTAAGCAGTTAAGTCCGAACCACCGCCTCACTATGCTTTTCGAAAGACAATGACCTTCCTCAATGGATATATCATATATTTAAGAAAATATGACAAGAGAGAAAACAATTGTGCTTTAAATTGAAACGGTTGGAGGGAATATAACGTCAATGGTACCTAATTCAGCCTGCACCGTACTTGTATTTATTACTGGATTGTGTTTTGTTTTCAGTTAAGACCATAATTACGGAAATAGAACCCACCAGACAACTATCCGCTTTGACCATTGACCTTATTCGGCGGATTCATTAGTTGCCACGTCAGCAGAGGCACGTGATCATTTTTGGTTGGCTAGTTTGGTGATTATTATTATTTTATTTTTTGAGTGATAATTTGGTGAATTGAATGTATTTTGTCTACTAATGTACCAAAGTAATCATTGTATTTTTTGGGTCCGTTTGCTACAACCAATCCTGATATTTGAATAAAATCATCCAAATTGAAAGGGACGGTTTATATTGACGCACATGCATTAGTCTGAACGTGTATTTTAGTCTGAATCATACAAACAAAATTGAATTGACCGTCTCGTAGGAAAATTAAACATTCCCAGCGCCTGGTTACTAATTTTGATTTGTTTTTAAAAGAAGCAACAATTTGGAGGATTGAATATAATGTGTCTATGTCTATCTGACCCACTTAATAATAGTAGTCCTTACATCTAATTACAGTGGTTTAAACAACTTTGACGATCGAAATATGTTATCATATTTCTTATGTTAGCGGATAAAGATCCTACAATATTGAGCTTGTACTAACACAAACCTACTTTTTGGTGATAAAACCTTTTATAATTATGCGTCATTTGCTCATGTTGAATATGTTAAAATTGTGCGACATGCACCAATTATCAAATTTTGACTTTTTTCAGCTTTAATATACAGAAAAATATTGAAAAAAAATGTATAAGAAAAGTAAAAAAAAAAAAATATAAACAAGCACCTACAGGCTGCAAATGGGGACAAAAATGCCAACTGGGAGTCTCATGAGAGTGGGCCACGGTGTACCGAGATCTCCGTGAAAGGATTCAGAAAACGACAAGAATACAAGTCCTAAGCAGCGGCCACGAGCCATCCACCTGAATTCCGAAAATGCAGCCTACGTGGCCTGGTGCAGAGGTTTGCCGCTGGTGTTTGGTGGTTGGGTTCTGTAGGCGATCTCGGAGCAGGAGCGAAGCAGCGATTGGAGCCGCAGTCCCTTTCTTGTTGATATTGACCACACCACCTTCGCTCTCTCTGTTAGCACCTGCACGGCTGCAGGGTTCCTCCTGCTTGCACCACGCCTAACATTAAATGCTTACACCGATCAGTGGTAACTGGTGCAGGCGTGCAGCGGCCAGTGGGTATGGGAATAATGGAATGAATTGAATGAAATCAACAAAAAAGTGAAAGACATATGGGATTAATTGGGTGAGCTGTAGAATTCTCATTCGTTGGCTTCCGTATTTTCCTAGAAGATAAGCAAATTAAATGCAGAAATTCAAGACCAGTTTTTTTTTCTAAAGAAGGTTAAATTGATAGACAAACCAGGTTCTAGCATAGAAACAAAGAGAGGGAGGAATGCTGGGTTGTAGCCAGGGTGGCCGAGGTAGCAGTACCATGTATCCAAGCCCAGCCTGCTGTGCCAGCACCAGTTCTACAGTTCAATTCAACAGTGATTTCTTCTTGGATTTGGTTATAGTCTCAAATAAACCCACTTCAACCATCTTGAAAACCATTTGATAAAATTTCCATGAAATAAAATGCAGAATGACAGAAATATTAATTTCCATTGTAGTATTAACCACTCCAGATCAATAATCTGATAGAGATCTAGACAAATGTTTAAAACAAACATGAACCCAATAATTAATATTGATCTGATAATATAAACAGACCCGACCCATTAAGGACTATTCTTATCTTCTACTGTGTAATACATCTACGCAGCGCAATACATTGTCTTCGTGATTCGAGCCAGTCCGAATTTTAAAATAATCCAACAAATCACGTATCACGTTGTATGATGGTGCGCAATAGAGAATCATGATCCATGAGGTGGATGGGAGTCTGGACGAAACAGGCGAGGGCAGAGAACGCAGCTGCGATTGGTGTACGGTGTTTTCCATTTTAAGTTATAAAGTTTTTCTGTGGCATGTGCTCTTTGTTATTGCAAGGATAGGCCACATCTACTAGCTCCAAAAGGACTTTTGGAGGACAAGGTCTCTAAATCAGAACCGTACCTGTGTAGACCTAGCAGCTGCTGTCATTAGTGCAATGGTGCCTTTCACAGTCGGGGAATCTCCGTGGTTTACAACTGTTCATGTCATTGAGTCGTGACTCAGACTCATTAGTTGGTCTCTGCTCTCTACTTACTCTAGCACTTGCAGCAGCTGTATTTTGAGGTAAAACGGTAAAGAATTGGATTCACCTTTTATCTATTGTGCCTAGTGTTGCAAATGAATGGAATTCTATTGAATTAGATTCGGTGCTAATTCGATTTCAAATTAATTCGAACTAAATTGAACTGAATCATTTATTTTAATTTTTTATATTTATTTTTATATTATCATAAATTATTAGAGCTAAAATAATTAATATTTTATTAATTTTATATTCAAATTTAAAAATAACTAACATTTATTAATTTAATAATAAATTGGCAATATCTCATTAATTTTATAAAAAATAATTATAGCGTTACATGTATTATTTGACTAAATAGTAAAATATATATAAATAATTATATATCAAACTCGAATTACTCATTAAAAAAATTATTGAACCGAACTCAAATTGAACTGACAAAAAAATCTAATCAAATAAATTAAACACGAGCTAAAACCAAATCGAATATTTAATGAATTACTGATTATAATTTTGTTTGCACCCTAATTGTGCCGTTACTTGTTTGGTAGTAGGATTTGTTTACTTTTTTACTTTTTTATTTATTTTTAGGAAAGCCGTACGCATGGGTTGATGATATAATTTTGTAGTAGGATTCAACGAGATTCTGTTTAATTGCTATTAGTAGGACGGAAAATCAGTACAATTGCAGTAGTTGAGAATTAGTTTTTGATCTAGTGACAAAAAACAATACTATCTGTGTGGGATGTCGTGAGTTCAAAATTTAGACGGAGGAGTTTTTATGAACAATTATGAAAATTGATAACTTGACTCTCATTTTTGCAATAAAAAAATAATTGCAGTAGTTAATTATTGGCATTAGATTGAATAGAGCAATTATGTCTACACCTTTACCTATTCAAATTTGTAAAATTAATTATTTTTCCTTTTGGCATTTGATTTTTTTTTTCGGCCAACCAAATTTTTACAAATTTCTTTGGCTCTGAACTTAAGCAATTTAAATTGTATATTAATGCAGTTTTTAGGGGCTAAAAAAATACAATACTAACGAGCGTAATAAATCTTGGGTTAATTATAAATGACGATTGATTACTATCAAGAATAATAATGGCACCCCTTTTATGCGCACCATATTTTAACAAGCATAATAGAGCTTGGGTTAATCATACATGGCAAATAATTACAATATCATTTCATGAATATATCTGTGTGAAAGAGGATGGATTGTAAGACGGGACTTTAAAAGAAAATCACAATCGATAAATTATATTCAACACAAATAGTATGTTTAAGACAACCATATATTTTATTTTCTAAATTTTAGTCCACTTATGGCGCAAGAAGATACATAACATACCGAGAAGTCGTATGGATCTGATGCACGAATGAAAAACATAGTTTAAGATAATAAACTTTGAGTCCGTTTGGCATAATCATAATATAGTAATATAATAATAAAAAATTATAATTACAATCATAATTATAATAATATAATAATAATAAGTAATCTTAATTTTAATAATATAATCATAATATAATAATCATAATCATAATCATGATAATAATAATTATAGTCATAATCATAATAATATAATCATAACCATAATGATAATATTATAATAATAAAAATATAATCATAATCATAAAAATAATTATAAATAATTATAATTATAGTAATATAATAATAAATTAATCATGACTATAATCAATATATAATAATATAATAAAACATAATAAAATAATAATAAAGTAATAAAAAATAATCATAATAAATAATCATATTATAATAGTAATATAATAAAAATATAAACATAATCATAATATAGTAATATAATAATAAAAAATTATAATTACAATCATAATTATAATAATATAATAATAATAAGTAATCATAATTTTAATAATATAATCATAATATAATAATCATAATCATAATCATGATAATAATAATTATAGTCATAATCATAATAATATAACCATAATCATAATCATAATAATATAATAATAAATATATAATCATAATCATAAAAATAAAAATAATTAAAAATAATTATAATAATATAATAATAAATTAATCATCACTATAATCAACTTATAATAATATAATACAACATAATAAAATAATAAAGTAATAATAATCATAATCATAATCATAATCATCATAATATAATAATAAATAATCTTGATCATAATAATATAATAATAAAATATTTATATTTATATTCATAATATAAAAATATAATATAAAAATTATATTCATAATAATAATAAATAATATAATAATACTAATGGTAACTAATATAATAACAATAATGATAATAATAATAATAATAATCATAATATTAATATAATAATAAATTATAATCATAAATATAATATAATAATACTAAATCTTAATCATAATCATAATATAATAATATAATATAATATAATCAAACAATAATCGCTCTTCGACGAGAGCTAATCCGTATTCTACCTATAAGTTGGTATATCGGATTAGCACTATTCTGCACTCTTCTACTTAGTCTAAAATTCGTTTGGCAAATTAATTCATCGGAATAGTTATTCTATTCTAACTTTTTGCTATTCCATTAAGTGTCAAACACTCCCTTTAGAAATATTATTATTATCCCAAGACTCCCGTCCCCAAAATATATCCCCAATAACTATTTCTTAATTTTAATTAGCGACTTAGCGCCTTCATTTTAGAACCTTTCTATTTTTAGTAGATAAAAGTTCAAATTTAAAGCGCCTCTTAAATCATAAAATAACTTATTTGAAACTGTTTAATAGTCTATCTATCTTATTTATTCAAATTATCCGACTTCTTATGACTTTCTTCTCCCTCATACTCCTCCGATGGATCCAAAATATAAAGTAACATCTATTCAGTCTTTCCAACCAAGATTGGTAAGTTCCCTTATGCACATACCTACATGGGACTCCAATTTTTTTTTTTTTTTTTTGAAAATGAAGTTGACCACAACCACCAAATTAATTTCGTTGAAGTTTATTCAAATTTCCTGCATTTATGAGTTTCCCTTTTTTTGTATAGTTGTTTTTTTTCTAACACATTAACAAAGAAATTTTTATGTATTATGTAATCACATAACTGATCTTACATTCATTATGAAGTATATTTTGATGCTAAAGAATTTTTATTTATTGATTTTGATGAGTTTTTTTTTCATGTACTTTGCTTAAAGAAATGATTGGCCTTTTTTATAAAAAAAATTACGCATCTAATTTTGTCGTGGATTTTAACTCTCTATTTGTTTGGATGATGAAAGTAATTTAGCGAATCGACGTCTAATTTCTATCTTTTTTTTTCTTGTACAGATCAAGGATGTGAAGTATGATAATGTAAAATTTCATCATTTATCTTGCGTGTGGGTAGCACGCAAGTACGATCGACGTATAGTACAAAATACAATTTATTAGCATATGTGTTTGAATATTCATGTCAACTACTATATCAATAGTCACACTATCAAAATTCATACCTCACACTCATACGATAAAATTCTAATAGTGACGATATTTGAAGACTTTGAAAAGAATTACTTATAACTACAAATGCATTAAGAGGTTTTTGTAATAATTCTCTCAATTTGTATAATTAAAGGCTATCAACAATTATAAATAGCTCAGTCGGTTTTTTTGTTATTTCTCAATTTATAAATATTGGTACAGAAAATGTTAGTAAATTATAATATAAATAGATTCTTCCACATCTATGTATAGATTTAAACCATATAGTATATACTAGCATCATAAATTGCCCCTGTGTATTTTATACATGGCCATATTATATAAGAACAAATATTTTTTCATACAAAATAAAATCATTTTCGTAGTAAATATTATTAATAACTAGTTAGCTTAGCATATATAGTTTGGCTGTCCACTATAAATAGTTTAAAATATAAGTCTTGTAACTAAAAACTAGAGTTATTTTCATAGTTAATTAAGTTAGTATAAACAGTCGAAGTAATAACTATAACTAACTCAAATCAGTGCACCATGACCCAAAGAGATGTAAGATACCATTCGTGTCTTTTAGTTTGAGTGGTTTTTCTAAGAACTGGTTAAGTTTGTATAATTAAGGCTACCAACAACTATAAATAGCTCCAATCAAGCTTTATTCTCATTTATATATGTTGTTACAACAGATGTTAATAACTATTCCTACTAATGTAAATAGATTATTGCATCTATGTATAGGGTAAAATCCTACAATATATTATATTTAAAATTATTTTCATATTAGTTAGCGTGGTATAAATAATTTTTCATTCATTATAAATAGTTCAAAATCAAAGTGTTGCATCTAAATATAAAGTTGTTTTCTTAGTTAATTTAGTATTAATAGTTCACCTAAAAATCTTGTATGGATGGACTAACTTTTTATGATCATCGTAATGATTAGATGACGATTATAGTATAATTTGTTTAGCAAAAGAATGCATCATATGCCTAGAGCCGAAAAATGAAATCATTATTTTAAGCTATCAATAATTATCATAATTAATTTTAATTATTGTGGTGCCAATTGATGGTAGATATAATTATTTTGTTCGATGCAATGAAAAACGGTAGGCAAATTTCATATAAATAGTTTGGCGCGCTCATTTTATTTGCGCTAGACCTACCGTCTAATTAATAGTCAAAGTCGCTGAATTCATGCGCTGACTTGTTTTGGGGATTTTTCTTGGGCACAAACCAGTGGAGATTATTATCAGCCTCCTAAATTTAAATCGTGAATCAAGAACCACGGGAATTTCAATTTCACCAAATCCAGTTAATTTGTAAAGATATTTCTAAAATCAGACGAATACTTGACAAATAATTATTGTGACAATTTTAATAATGGGATTTTAAATAAGTTCAAAAAAATATTAAAAATAAACTATTTATAAATAAAATTTTCAACTTATAGATTAATTATGTTTTAAATTTTCAACCATCTTTTTTATAATCCATCAAAAACCAGTAGTTTCAATGCTACAAACTGTATAAAAATATAATAATATTTAGACAACAAATGTCAAAATAAGGTCGAATTTGGCTTCTTTACAAAACTAGCAAAGGGAAAAATCAAGCCAACATAATAATAAACAAAATGAGCACTCAATACTTTAGAAAAACTGTGAGCACTTAAAGGCTCAAAAAATAAGGTTTATTACAATCAATCTATGGATTTGATTTAAATGAACTTGAGTTTCTTGTTCAATGATTTAGCAAGGAAATATCTAAGTGCTCTATTGCTGGGAGAATTGGATTCAATTGAGTGTAGGATACAATCCTTTAAATAGAGTTCAAGATCAAGAAGGTTGGCATTTTCAATCTGAGTTGTTACCAACGGCTTCTAAACTGCTATGACAACTATATTTGGGTGTGTTTGGATGGTGAAAGGATCAGTGTAAGAATAATATTGTTTGGGTTAGTAGTTGAGAATAGTGTGAGATTAGTGATATCTCGAGAAATGTGATAGGAGTGCTAATTTAAATTATTCCGGGTTAGTAAAATGTTGTTTGGATAGAAACGTGAGATCAGTGGAGAGAATAGTTAAAATAATTAATTATTTTTTAGTATTTTATTTAATAATAATATTTATTTAATACTACTCCATACTAATATATAAGAAAAAAATATTTTTTTATTATTTTCACTACTCTTATGGACGCTAATCCGCTAACCCAACGTTTTGTATGCGTTAGCGGATTAGCATTGTTCTGCTGCTATTCTACGACATCCAAACACACCCTTTAATTTTAGCTTTGTTCTTCCAAGAATGTCCTTGTCAGATTCAAGAATTTTGATATGAGGCATTATAATGACTCATAAATGATACTGAGTTATTACCAACATTTTGTTGTTTCTTGAGTTCTTTTTAAGATTTCAGAATTTGACTTCATCAGTCTTTTTCAGAGCCATTGTAACGCTTCGTAAGTTGTTGTAATGAGTCTATACCGTTACAACCCTTTCTGAAGCATTACATAGTGTTCTAATCTGTTAATTTTCTAAGCTTCTGCATTTTATGACCTAACTTATATTTATTTTGAGCCGTTATCAATGGCTCAAGTCCCAGAGCCTATTTCCTTGCTCATTTTACTAGTAAAGCTCAAATTTATTTTTCTAAATGTACATTTTGTAGTCCTAAGTGATTCTAGGCTTCTTCCGACTGCTGTTGAGCATCTATCTTGATCTTTGTATAAGACTTCAAAAGATCCTACAAAATATCTCACAAAAAATTTTAAAATTTAACTTTATTATTTTATTTGATAAATCAGAAAAATTATTTAGTACAACAAAAAAAAATTGGAATCAAGTAGCTATATAGAAGAGAGAGAGGAGGCAGATTCGAAAGGTTGAAAGCATAACATATTTCTTTCTCTTTTTCTCTGTTATTTTATTTTTTCAAAAAATCTTTGCCACTAAAGAGGAATTGAGGAGAGCATTTCAATTGAGTTCTTTTCAATTAATATTAATATATGATTTTATGTGTAGATCTCATATTAATCTAGAGATTTTTATATTTTTCAATAATAAAAAAATATAGACTAAAATATCAAATAAAATCACTAGATTTAATTTTTTTCTTTCATATAGAAAAATTTTGTTTTCGGTTTTATTTTATATGAATCAACGAATTACAAAATCAATGTCAAAAAATTAGTCTCATTAGTGCGCATTTTTTGCAAATTTTTGATGGTACATAAAAAGATGTTCGAATGGTGTTTTTATTTATAAATAAATAAAGTGGTATAAATCAAATTTAATGATTCTATTTTGTTATTTAAATTTTAAGTTTTGTGTTATTACAAAATTAAAACATGAAAGTATGATGAAGCTTCAAAGAAATGAAGATATTTGCATCTTTCCCATGAATAATTCCTTATTTTGTAATTTTATCCACCTTTATTTAGTACTGTGTAATTCCTAGTTTCTCTGTTCTGCAACATAAATAAAAAATAATGTTGGAGGGAGATATTCGAAGCTATTCTATAACCAAAAGAAGCAAAACAGAATAAAAGATGAGAGACTATAAGTATGGCCTGCGTTTGCGACGTTGCATACGACGACCATTCAGCGAGTAACACATGTGAAAAATATTATTGTTGCTTTTTAAAAATATTGACACTCAATTAAATATTATTGTTTGCTATTTCATTCTCGTTCTTATTTTGGTTGATATGATTTACTTATTTTTAAATGATTTTTATATAAATTATTAATATTAATAAAAAAGATGTGTTATTATTTAATATTTTGAAAACTTTAATGTCAATTTTAAATTAAAGAAATGATTTGTTATTTCATAACATTTACTATTTTTCATATTTCAAACGAAATGTTTGTGTCTTTTTTTAATTATTTATGTAATTACAAATTTTAATAATAATAACTTTCTATAAATAAAAATTTCACAAAGAATGATTATTTTAAATATAATCCACAGAAAAATATTATAATTACTTGATAATTTATAATGAAGTATTAACTATTACGTTGCAATTATAAAATTATACAGTTATATTATAAAATACTTTATGAGCCGTTGGAACTTAGAATTCTCTTTCTTGACAAAGCATGCCTTGCCATTGAATCAACAGATGTATTTAATAAGTAAACACGTACGTATAAATACATGTACAGATACATGTCTGTATTTACATGTGTTAGCACATGACATATTCATATATCAAACATGTTGTGCTTTTAAATGTGTGTATTAAATTTTTGGATAATTTTGTCATAATTAAACACATATGTTTAGCATGTCAAATGCGAACACACACGTATACTACGTATAAAAATATGTCTAACACTTCATAATTTTTCTATTCTTTTTAATTTTATCGTATTTTTCTTATTATTCTGAATTTTTTTATATTTTTTTAAATTTATATATATTACACAAGTACCAATACGTATAAATATGAATATATTTTACGTAGCATATTAAATTTATGTCACGTATTTTAAGAAAATATTTAGATTTTTAAAGTTTTAAAATATTAAAACACACATATCTAAACATGAACATATGTTAACACAATAAATCTCATATTAAATGTGTCACGTTCACAAAACACCCTTTTGTCAATTCACTCAATGGAACTTCTTTATTTTTTAAGAAGAATTATTGGTATACGCACTCAAACTTTCTAAATTGCTTATTCCCCCATCAAAATCTTGAAATATCCCATTTCCCCACCTAAAACTAATTGCTTTTTTTATTTCCCCATATATTCATAGCCTCTGAAAATTTTTAATTTAATGGAATCTATAGTTCAATTTTATAGCTGTAATATCTATTTTGCCCTATTATCTAATGGACACATCCATTAAACTTGTAGCCCTTCATCTCTTTATATCTCTCCTTTTCTTTTCTTTTTTTAAATCTTTGCCGAGACTGTAAAGTCATGAACGAATATTGAACTCTCAACTTTTGAGTAAAATAATTTTAATATTTTTTATTAGCCAACTGAGCTACCATCCGTTTCCACTCTCTATCTATCTCTCTCGTTATGCCCAGCACTTATGAATCCTCTATCGGTCCCTCTCTATGTGATTAGTTTAGTTTTAATTAATCTTGGATCTAAGGAAGCACAAACGAGTAAACAACGCTAACTTTAGTTACCAGACCTCTGTTCAATCAACACTACACCTGTATTTGACTTGAAGACTAATTCACTCACTTTGCTCCCAAAAAAGATCCAACAGTTTGATGTTTAATCAAAGAGATTAATTACAAAATATTTGTTAAAACAGATAAAGAAACACAAATAATTAATGGAAATTGAAAATTAGTCAAGCTCACAACACCTGACAAGGATGCAAACACAACTATCGATCGGTCGATAGATATTTTCTGCAACTTCGCGGTTACTTTTTTACTACTCAAAATGTAAACGGAAATAGATATTTACCATCATTATCACAAATTTCATGCGTGGAAAGAAGAAATTCCTATTATAATTGCCAATAAAATTATTCCTGTTGAGATCATGTTAAATGCCGGAATGAAAGAAAATTAAAATTTGAATCACTGTTTCAATACCTCAAGCTCCACTACTATTAAAAGGAAAAAGAGAGTAATTTAATAAGTAGTGAATGGAGTAATAAGACCTTATTGTTATTATAAAGTTTGGTCAAGTGGCATTTTGAATAAAGCTGTTCTTAGGAATTAGGATCAACATTTATTTAACAACGACATTACATAAGCATTGGCAAAAATATACTGCAAATTAATATCCTTATTGAATTAGCACAAGTTGCAGATATCTAAAATGTATACACACTCAAGTCGTACCACACCTCATTTGAGATTTTAAGTGCATCAATGATTTCTAGAACTAATACATTAAAGGAAAAAAAGAACGTTCAATCAGGAATTAAAGTGGAATTAGCTAGTACAACATCAGGCTAATATGTATCGATTAATCTATACTTGCATTGCGTAAATATATGACAAGGAGAGAACAATATGAGGTGTTATGTTAAAGGGTCTCTTTTAATCAATACTGATAAATCCCCTTGAAATTTAGGGGATACTTCATCGAAATGAAGGGTATATTTGTCAATTTAATTTTAAAATAAACATATAAAAATGTTAAATAAGCTAAAAGGAGATGGAAGAAAAACTTCTAAAATTATATGGGGATATTGAATAATATGGTGTTTTTATGAGAAAATTGGCTATTTTAAAAGTTTAGATGTACACATCAGAAATTATCCCTATTTTTTACGGCTGCTCTCACTTCTACTAGAACTAGAAGTAGGTTGAAGCTTCGTCAAACAGAGGCCACAGCAGTTGAAAGGCCACCACTCACAAATCACAATCAGTTCCAATTTTCCAAACCCAAAGGGCCACCTGACGTAGCGCTGTCAGAGCCTCATAAGAAACCCCTTTGTTAAATATTGGAAATTTGGAACATAGTAAAACACAGTGGAATAGTCCTCTACTCCCCCTAGATTTCCTACCACTCTACATGTGGAAATCCAATCACCAATAAATGATAATGCATCTCCAACATTACAAAAAATAATGAAACAAATATTTATGATTCAAAGCAGGAAGATTTGGGACTTTCAACCACGACAAAAATGGGGCCCTTCCTGATGCCCCACTATTATACTGTTCCTTCTATTATATTATTGTTTCAATAATGAAATTGTAGGATTCATCCTTCAATTATGTATCTTACTCATGTTTTATCCTTAACCAGAATTTTCATTATTCAATTGAACACTTGTTAGTTCTATTTGTATAAGTTATTTAAGTTATGTATAAGTTGTCCCAATCAAATGGTTAAGATTGCCTTTTTTTTGTTTTATCGTGCTATCTTATTTAAATTTGAAACTTTGAATGTGCTCGGTTAGGAATTAGGATTTGAGACCACAACCTTAACATGATTAATTTTGTTTCATTTATATGTTCTATATTTTCTTTCTTTTATTGTGCTGTTTATATTCTATTATTGAACTAGAAAAACATTGAAGATGGCATTAATTATATACGTGCAATCTTATTCTTATCAACCATTCAATGCATGGAAGAAAAATTGATCAAAATTAAAAGTTTACTTTAAAATCAAAGGAACCTACTTTCACAAAACTGAGGAGTTGAAGGGCCAATTTCAAAAACTCTTCATTTAGTCTCCTTTTTCTCTATATAAACCAAATACCTTGGTCTTGAACGTTATTTAGATCTTATTCACAAAGACATCAAAGCATCCCCTCCCCCCTCCCCTCTCTCCTCTCCTCTCCTCTCCTTCTATCTCCCACAACCCCTCGCGCGCGCAACAACACATACAGTCAGATGGAGCTCTACATGGATGAGAAGTGGAAGTTATCAAAGAAAGAAAGCCGGAGTTATAATGGGAGAAATTACAGCGCAAGCAACAAAGCATTCCATGGAGATAATGGGTTGTGTTTGAAGAGATCCATGACCTTGAAAGAGAGACAAGGAACTACAAATTCAACGGGCCGATCGTTCTCCGGTCGGTGTGCCCGGCTAGTGAAGGAGCAGCGAGCCCGGTTCTATATCATGCGCCGATGCGTAACCATGCTTGTTTGTTGGAGAGATTCTTAACTACTAGAGCTAGCATGCATGGTAGGAGAGTATTAATAGAGTTCTTTTTATTTCTTTTTTTTCCTTGAGAATGTATAAAAGCATGTAGATGTAGGTTCTCTCTCTATTTACGAAGAGGAAATATTTTGATTTGCTCCGCGCCTCCGCCGCGATTGTTATTCTTTTTTTCTTTTGTTCATCCAATTTGCTTTATTTTACTCTTCGAGTGTTTTGATGCGAATGCGACGAAAATAGCAAGACAATATTGAAAAGTGATGGTTGCAATTTTTTAGACTGAAATAAGGTCAAATCAAACGGTGGTCGGTTGCTTTTTGTTTCGAACTGACAGTTAGTAGCTTTTTTTTATTGTTTATTATGCCAGTTCTCTGATCTCTATATTATGGCGTTAATTGTTGCCTAGATCGCAGAAAATATTCAGTGACGAGCTCAGAAAGCTGGTATTTACTTTTACCGATTGCTCGATTTAGTGTGCGGGCTTTGTTTGAAAGAAGATAATGAGATCTGTTGAACAGTGTAACCACGTTGTCATAGTTATTTATTACGTTAATTAAATTTGAAATTTGGCCTATGGGTTAGCAATAAAAAAATTAATGATTATGTATGAACAAAATTTTGTGTGCAAACTTTATCTCCAACAATAAATTGCGGCGAAATCACGTACGTGTGCATGATTGCTACTGTTCAGAATTGTCCAAGGAGAAACAAATGCCCTTATTTAAGAGATATTGTTCAAATTGAAAGGGGCATTAAAACGTGGAAGGAGTCATTTATAAATGATGAACTTCTATCAGATGGTCTCTTTGCTTGATACGTTGGTCTTTTTCTTCACCAAATGGATTTGGAGGTAATGATCGGTGTGAGCCAGTTATCTATCACAGAGAGAGAAAGAAGGAGAAGGATGATTCTTAGCAGGTTCTGCTAAGCTTATCAAAAAAAAAAGAGGAGAAAGATGGGACGAGAGTGTGGAGGGTATTTTAGATATTAAATATATTATTATATTTTTAATATTAAAATTATACTTTTATATAATCATAGTGGAAACAAATTAATTTTCTTAAGTTTATAGTGGTATCAAAAGAGAAGACATTCAGTGCCACTAATTCTAGTGACATCTATGTCACAAACTTATTTTTTAATTTATATTTTAAAGTTTAATATTTAAATTTTGAATTTAAATTTTGATATTATTTATTTTTTATGATAAATATATGCTCGTAAAGTTTAAAAGTTTTTGAAGATCATTTCATATTAGATCAAATGATAATAAAATGAATGTATAAAAATAAAATATATTAAGAAAGTTTAAAAAATAATAATATTATTTTTTTACTTGCGTGCTGCATAGTACTGCAAACAAACATATATATACATTGATACATACACATATTTGCGCACAACTCACACACATGTGCACACACCCTCACAAGTCAAGCCACAGTTTGCATTTTTCTAAACCATTTTGATCTGAGATTCTAACAATTACGTGAGTAGGGAAATTGGAGGCGTCACAAAGGTATTTTGTTAATAAATTTGAAGGAGGGATATTTTGTTTGATGATTTTAGAAGGGAGAACATTTTATAAAATTGTCTATTTTGTAATTGACTTCCATCTTTTTGCATGGACATGAATGCATTTTGGGGATGGAAGATCCAAAGAGATTAAATTGCATTCATGTGCATGCTAAAAGATGGAGCCAAGCCAATTAATTCAAGTCTGGGCCTTATTGAAGCAAAATTAAAGCAACAACATGTAATATGAAGAATATAATGAAAATCGACTTTGACGAATACAAAATAATGAAGATTATATATAGTGGATATACCGTGAGCTTAACCTCACGGAGGTCTTTCGTGAGCTTAACACAAAAAGTATATATCAAATCATCTCCAAATTTTAATTTATCATTCTCATTAAATTCTTTATATTAAAATCTGATGGGATGCAAAAATTTGGAGTGTTTTGAGTTTTTTAAATCATGATTTTTAATTTTTAAAATTTATCTCTAAAAAAATAATAATATATTCAATACTTGAACATCATTTTAAAAAATTAAAACGGTGATTTAAAAATCTCAAAACACTCCAAAATTTTGCACCACACAAGATTTTAATATAAAGAATTTAATGAGAATGATAAATTAAAATTTGGATATGATATTGTTATAATTATTATTATTTATTATTATTATTTATTATTATTATATTATGATTATGATTATAATTTTTAATTATATTATTATGATTATAATTATAATTATAATTTATTATTATTAATATATTATTATATTAAGATTATGGATTATAATTATTATTATTATATTATCATTATATTATTATTATTATTATTATTTTACTATTATTATTATCATCATTATTATTGTTAGTATCATAATTATCCAATTTTTAACTATTCTGATTAACAACTATCAAACGATATTTTTCTCTCTTCCGAATAGTCAAAAACTACCACTCTTCCAAAAATATATTATTTTATCACTCTTCCAAAATTACCACTCTTCCAAAACTATTTCTTAATTTGTTAAACGAACCCTTTAAGAAAAGCAGCATGAACTATCGAAGAAACGAGAGAACGACAACCAACGGAGTTCATAAAAGCGAATGATGCAACGAAACCAGAGAGATATGAGATATCAGATATGAAAAGGAAACATGGCAACATCATTCCGATTTACCAACACAACAAGTGTGGATCATATGGTGCAAAAAAGTCGAGCACATAATAGATATGCTGATGCGATGGCCTACAACCTACTTCTTTCAATGTCTCATATCTAATCTAATCATCACTGCACTGTTGCAAAACCTTGCCTTTTCTAGTGGTAGGCCACTTCCCCCTTTTTTTTTTCAAATTTTTGTGGTTCTCCTTGAAAAGAAACGGGCATCTTTATGTCATCCGAAATGGAAATTTTGCAAATTGCTACCAAGAATTTTTCGTTGTAGAGAAATTATAACCCAAAGACCCATGCAATGCTAATTTGAAAAGCCCAATGTTGATTCAATGACTCAAATCCTACATAGGCAGAGAAAATTGGATCAACGTTAAGTTGAAATTAATTATTATTAATTAATATGTATGGGCTTGTATGTAATAAATATATATTATATAATAGATTGTCAAATTATACCCGTTGTGAAGTGATTATGTTCTGTATTATTAATCGGATTTAATATATGTCATGAGAAGTAAGCCATTTAATGTGTAGAATACGTATTAATAACTTTATGATTTTGTAATGGTCTAAATTATATAAATCTTGATAATAATATAATTATGTTATTGGTACCTGGAAAATACAACTATAGATAGTTTTCTGATTAAGCAGCGAACCCGTTAAGAGAGGATTTGGATCTGATATGAACCCGCAAAGAAATAACTGCTGGATCAGTTATGGGCATCCATTAGACTGTTGATTTTTGTACATAATTCTCGCATTCTTCATTTTCTGACACCTTTTCGTTTTCCAACATAATCCGATTATTCTCTCAAGACAGAGTTCCAGAAGAGACGAAAAATTGTCTACGCCGGTCATCTCAATCGCTCCATCGAATTAGAGGAAGATCGCTAGAAGGCTTAAAGGAATCTGGTGATCAACGGGGTTGTGTCTCTTTGAAAGATCGACAACGTGGATCAAGATAATATATTTTATGATTAGGGGTTCACTAGATGATCACGACCTAAGATTTTCCAACACATTATAGTTTACAGTTGACGGCTAGCTGGGGTGTGAATGGATCGGGTCGGGTTCGGAAGAGATTGTCAGAATTTTATTATTTTTTATTTTGATCTGGTCCGTTTAAATTCGGATTGAAAAATCTTGATTCATACCAGATCCATGTAAGCTAATTAAGTATTTATTAATTATTATTATAAAAATTTAAGCAATTAAATATTAAATAATTTATAATTAATCTTAATTGGTGTATATTTAAGCTCTAATTAGTTTTAAATCATAAAATTACTTCCAAAAACATAATTAAAAAGGTCCGGACGATTCAAACCCAACCCGACCTGATTCAGGTCAAAAAAATAGACTCATATTCAACCCATTTATTTTCAGATCATGTTGAATTCGAGTTGAATCAAATTAACCTGTCGGGTCGGGTCAATTATTGACATCCCTAATTGATGCATGGAAGAGTTGTTACCCTGTGACCCACTAGACCCAAAACAAGATGAGGAGGAGGTGCAGTTCAGGATTACTTTTGAAATAAAAATTTTGACACGCTGGAACCATAACTTCGATACTATTCTCTATGGTCCGTTTGGCAAATTAAGGAATAGATTTGAAAGAGTGATAATTTTAGAAGAGTGATAGAATAGTGTCTTTCTGAAAGAGTGGTATTCTGGACTATTCAAAAGAGCAAAAATATCATTTGACAGCTGTTAATCAGAATAGTTAAAATATGGATAATTATGAGACTAATAGTGATGTTGATAATAAAAATAATAGTAAAATAATAATCATAATAGTAATAATAATATCATAATAAAATAATAATCATAATCATAATAAATAATAATATTCATAACGTAATTATAGTAATATAATAAAAATATAAACATAATCATAATATAGTAATACAATAATAAAAAATTATAATCATAATCATAATAATAATAATGAATATTAATAATTTCAATAATATAATCATAATATAATAATATAATACAACATAATCAAATAATAATCATAATCATAATCATGATAATAATAATTATAATCATAATCATAATAATATAATAATAATAAATTATAATAATAATATTAATAATTATAATCATAATAATATAATTATAATCATAATAATAATATAATCATAACAATAATCATAATATAATAAAATAATAATAATAATAAATAATAATAATCATAATCATAATCATCATAATATAATCATAATACTAAAACCATATTTATTTTATTATAATAATAATATTAAATAATATAATAATACTAATAGTGATGATAATATATAATAATAATCATCATTATAATAATATAATAATAGTAATAGTGATGATAATATAATAATAATCATAATCATAATTTAATAATAATATTATTAATAATATAACAATAAATAATAATCATAATCATAATATGAATATAATAATAAATTATAATCATAATCATAATATTATGATATAATAATAATAAATCATAATAATAATCATAATATAATAATATAATACAATATAATCAAATAATAATCGTTATTCCGACGAGAGCTAATCCGGTATTCCACCTATAAGTTGGTATACCGGATTAGCACTCTTATACTTAGTCTAAAATTCATTTTGCAAATTAATTTATCGGAATAGCAATTCTATTCCTACTTTTTATTATTCCATGTAGTGTCAAATAAACCCTAGATGTAGGGGCAGAGGAATCAACAATCTCTTTGATACTATATCACGGGCAATATTGTCTGAATGAAAAATTAGAGGGGTCTTGTAAATTTAAAAGTTATATTTTTTTCTCACTAATTTTCTCTTTCGGTCTGGACTAGGGCTGTAAACGAATCAAATTCAAACAAACTAGCTAGAATTTGAAATTAATTCAAACTAAATCGAATTCAAACTAAATCGAACTCGAAATAAATCGAACTCGAGCTAAATCGAACTCGAACTGAAATAGAACTCTAGACGAACTCAATTATTTTAATTTTTACATTTATTTTCATATTATTATAAATAATTAGAGCTAAAATAATTAATATTTTATTAATTTTATATAAAAATTTAAAAAATAACTAATATTTATTAATTTAATAATAAATTAATAATATCTTATTAATTTTATTAATAAAATTACTATATTATTACATATATTATTGATTAAATAATTAAAATATATGCAAATAAATACATATCGAACTCGAACTAGCAACTAGTTCAGTAAAAAAAATATTGAACCGAAGTCGAATCGAACTGAAAAAAGATCTAATTGAAAGAACTGAACTCGAAATAAAATCAAATCAAATAACGAACGAATTACAAATTATGAATTTTTCTTCCGGCCCTAGTCTGAACTATTCATTGTATGTGGTACGATATTACAGAGGATACATCTCCGAGCCGGAGGGAGAGAGATTTGACACTCCCTAATATTCATCAAAGCAGTAGTGGAGGTTGCTGAAAATATGAGAGAGGTCGGATGTGAAAAGTTATTTAAATCAAATACAATTTAGATTTGAAATATAAATGTTTATATGTATTTTTTTATATTTTAAAGCGTCGCATATCTCAAAATTCTAACACTAAGCTCTACCACTGCCTCAAAGTACGTACTAAATAAATCATTTTTTTATTAAAATTTTAATAACATATATAGATTGGTCCCCATTAAAACTATATATTGATTGTTGATTTATTAATTGTGTGTTGATTGTGAAACCATTATTTTAGTAAGCTCAAAGTTGGTAGTATAATAAATTATAATTTGTTTATCTTTCATTTATATTTTTTTTATTTACAATTACATTAATTATTTTAATTTTTTTCTTTTAACCTTTGTTAAATTCACCAATCTCTTCACTTAAAAATATTTTATATTTAAAATTCTTAATTGATATATTTAATTTACTTCTCGTTTTTTAGAATTAAGCTGAAAATTATTGTTAAATTGTCCAAAACATAATTTTATGTTCAAAATAAGATTTTCTTAAAAATCTTTCAAGACATCAATATATTTTGACTATCAATACACTTGTCAATTAATTATATATTTTATATTATTTTTATTTTAAAATTTATTTTTATCTTATTTCCAAATCATAAAAGTAGTGGCATGCAATAATATTTATTGGACTCTATATTTAATACAATTGGCGAAATAAAATAATTATTCCATTGCACCACACCAAATTTCATACAATATAAAAAAATTAAATGAATAATTATAATTATAAAAATAAAACTCAAGAAGTATTGATAATATTACCATTATTGTTAATAATGAATATTCAATTTAATTTTTATTATATTATTTTATTGTAATTATTGATTATGATGTCAGCCCCTCTATTCGAAGGCTAATGGTATTATGATTAATCATCATATTTCTATCTCAGCAATGTTATCAACTTATCATAGTCCATTATGGTTGCTGTATGAAAGTTCTTTCCGAGACCTAAAAGTTGCTCTGTTTGCTGGTATCCTCTCTTTTTGCAAGTAACAGCTGGCCCAATAAATCTCTAAATATTCGGCCCAAGAATATTTCTTCTTCCTTTCCCCCTCTCAACGATCGTCTCTCTTCTACTTGATACACACTCCAGGCTATCCCCAATTTTCTCTTCTGATAACCAGTCAGATTTCTCTCTCACAAGAATCAATCTGAAGACTCATCAGTGGAAGAAAGAAATCATCGGCGAAAATCACGGTGCTTCTCTTCCGATTCAATTTTCAATCCAAGCGTTCTTTTGCTCAAAACTAGAACTAGTTTGTTTGGAGAATCGTTCAGCCATGGCTGGTGCCAGTAGGTTCTTTAAACCATAGTAGGATTAGTATAGGTCGGGCTTGGGCCCCTGTTCATCCTCTCACGCCATCTCTGGATCTAGTTAGCCATTAATTGCTTTCTCACGCCATCTCTGGATCTAGTTAGCCATTAATTGCTTTCTCACGCCATCTCTGCATCTAGTTAGCCATTAATTGCTTGTATGGGGAATTATTGGAGTATCTTGATGTTTCTGAGATTCTTGAATCTTGAAAGGACAAACTTACTTTGCCAGTAAGAGTATAGATGCTGCCCTGAAATCATTTTTCCTGGTAGATATAATTGAAAATATTTATCCTGTGGATTGAAGTTATGTTTTAAACTTATATTTTCTTTTGGAATGTGAGAAGAAAACTGTTGTTCAAAATTGTAGAACTGCTTGAATATTCTATCGATTTTATCTTAGTTGAATGTCTTATTATGAGTTATTTATAATAATTTTCTCATTTAAAGAAAGATATAATATCTGATTGTCCGTATAATAGAAATCATGGCTGAGCCAATAGATTTGACTGGTGATGGTGGTGTGCTAAAGACTGTGATAACAAAACCCAAAGCTGATGCAATGGCACCATCTGACAGCTTCCCTCTGGTTGATGGTACTATTCTATTTCTTTTTACTTTCTAAAAAGGAACAATTGTTTCATTTTTTTTATTGAAAACTTGTGTTGCCGGTAAGTAAAAAAAAATTATATATATTTTCCTTTTGACAGTACACTATGAAGGAACACTTGCTGACACTGGTGAGGTGTTTGATACTACAAATGAAGACAACACAGTTTTCTCCTTTGAAATAGGCACAGGGTCTGTTATTAAGGCATGGGATGTAGCATTAAGAACCATGAAGGTACTTTATTCATATTATGTATGACTTGTGTGGATATGTTTTATTCATCATTGCATCTTTCTTCTGATCAAACTGTTTAATCTATTTGCCATCCACAAACCACAAAGGTTGGAGAGGTTGCTCGCATTATGTGCAAGCCTGAGTATGCTTATGGAAGTGTGGGTTCCCCTCCTGAAATACCCCCAGAGTAATCAATATGCTTTTTTTTAGAAAAAAAATGCCAATTTTTTTTCCCATTTTTTAATTTTGTTGTTCATTTTTCTTTATAGTGCTACATTAGTGTTTGATGTGGAATTGGTGGCATGCCGACCAAGAAAGGGTTCGAGTATTAGCACAGTAACAGATGAGAAGGCTAGGCTTGAGTAAGTCTATCAAAGCATCTATGTTACTGAATACCATGCATATAATTTATGCTGCAAATTTTGAAAATTTACACCAACTTTTAACCTTAAAATGTAATCTATTTTAATTGAAACTTAAATTTATGACTAGATAATCTGTATATCTGTGAACCTCCATACCATAGACCCTGAAACACACTAGATCTATGTGGCTCAGACATCTTATGGCAACCATTTCCTTTTATTTTGGATAATTTTAAATCCCATTGGCTCTCTTTTTCAACCTACATGGCTAAAAGGATAACAAAAATGTTATATATTTTTAAATCTTACACAAAAATGTTAAGAATAATGTATTATATTTCAAGTAACCTAAATATGTTATATATTTGCAAAATTGAAAAGGGAGTTGAAGAAGCAGAGAGAGATGGCAGCTAAGAGCAAAGAAGAAGAGAAGAAAAAGAGAGAGGAAGCCAAAGCAGCAGCAGCTGCTCGCGTTCAAGCAAAATTAGATGCAAAAAAGAATCAGGGGAAAGGAAGGGCGAAATCGAAGTGATTTTTCTAGTATATATTTCTTCTAGAATAACTGAAATATAATTGGACTTCATTTCTTGCCTTGCTTTAGATTCTTGAGGAATTGCCTTTTTTTTTGTTTTCCTTGTGGCTTGTATGGTATCTTTTTTTTATTTTATTTTGCTCTTACCTTTTTTTAGAAGAAGAAAAGTGAGTGAGCTCAATAAATGTTTCGCCAATACAAACCCGAGATGACACATCTAAAAGTTGTCTGCGCATTTTTATCAGCTTCAGAAAGAAATTCATTTGATTAGAAAGACAGGTTTAAATCAACGCGCTAATAAAAAAAAACGACTGATTTATGACTTTACTAATTCGCAGTCCATTGTTTGTCAAATTGTTCGCAAGTGTTCATCTTGTCTGTATTAGATATAAATCATATACAATTTAAAATCTACACAGTTCAACTTAACAGATGTAGAGTGGACTTGGCCCAAGCCCCACAAATGACATGGCATTCACGTATTTCCCAATTGCCAATCTCGTTCGCGTTTATATGTAGACAATGTAAATTTACAAACTATGTACATAACAAAGGTAAGATACCAACTCATTGATAGTTGAGCTGGAGGTGAGAGAGCCCCAGACGTTTGCTCTAACCAAGGAAAAAAACCTTAGAGATGGAGCTTTTTTTTTCTTTTTTTTTTGATATGAGGACTTCTTTTAGTCCGAAATTGTTTTATTTTCAAATATTTTTTTATCAGATTTAAACCTGCGCTTTTCTCTATGGTTCTCTAGAACTATAAAAAAGGCATCACCATCGATGCCAAGTCTCGAGTCGTTTAGAGCTAGAATTTGAAAAGCTATTCAAGCATAGCAGAATAAAATATCAAATATTCGTTGGCATAACCATCTAAGTGAGGCCTTTAAGCTTTCTCAACTTAATAAATTGAAATAGGAAAGATAAGGGGCAGGCACCTCTGAAATTTTGATTAATGTTCAGAAAGAAAAGTGAGTGAGCTCAATAAGATACCACCTCTGAAAGTATTTTTTGTACTTTACATTAGGAGAAACTACACTGCGCAACCCCCCACCAAAAAAAAACTAACATCCTTAATCACATTCGCCAATAAAATGAGCTCCAAGTACAGTTAGTGTTCTCTTTTTAGGCCATATATTTCCCGAACCAGACTCCTTTGTGCCGAGTATTCTTGTTGTATGAAACAAAATGTACAAACATGGAAATCACATTGGTGTAGAAGCTGGTGAGAGATCATATGCTGTGCGAAATCTCAGACCCGATCCTATGTGACCTGACGTGGGACATGCCCAACAACATATATTTGGTCCTAGAACCTGTTCACGAAGATGCTGAAATTCATACACAATTCTAGGAAGCATAAAGTCTAATTAATATATAAATAACACGTAAGCTATGAACCACAATTTTGTAATTCCATCAATGCATATTCAGAATTTCACAACCACTATGAAAATTTGACCACCAGTATGAATCTGGAATGAACTCAAAGAGTGAATCTTCAAAAATGCATCCATTGATTTATTTAACAAGTTAATGCAAACTAAACAAATCCAAATGATAAAATTTATTGTTGTTGTGTTGCTTCCAGCTGAGAATATTACTTTTACATGCATATACCTACTAGTTTTGGTAGATACTTAGTTCAAAAGAAGCTTGATTGCAGTATCTGAAATCCAGTATGAAACCCGCTGTAGAAGTTTCAGAATTCAGTTGGATCTCAACTTTAAATTAACTAGGCCCCCCATTAATATCTCATCATTATCAATATTATCATCATCATTACTATCAGTATCAGTATCGTATCACTATTACTATCTATGATTTCGATATTTGAGATCTCTAATATCTATGATTTCAGATTGAGTTTCATTTCTAGCCTACCCAAATTTATCTGGGATTAAAGGCTTTCTTGTTGTTTGTTCTAGTTAGTTCAGGTAGATGCTTAGTTCCAGAGAAGCTTGATTACAGTATCTGAAATCCAGTCCGAAACCTGCTGCAGAAGTTTCACTTGGATTTCAACTTTAAATCAATTTGGATCCCCTGTTTATATCCACTGAGTTCTGGTTACTGATTTTGGATCTTGCTTGAGTTCTATCCACATTTGATTGGTTACATGCATTACTACACCACGTGAAGCATAATTTATCACATACTGGATACTAAAAAGACAAGTATAGAGGATCCTTCATACTTTGAATTACGCATCAATCTTTTTGTTTGCATGTGTACCCCAAACTTCTTATTGGTAGGGGCAGATAGGATCCCTTTCACACTATGATGGACTGACAAAGAATTTCGGGAGTACAAGCACAATGCAGATAAAAAAAGAAAGTTACCGAAACAAGATTCTCAAATGCACCAAGGTTGTATGGATGCCGGTAAATATTACCGGCTTTCTCTGCCAACCATGTTGCTCTTACGCCTTCATGATACTGTAAATCAAGGATTAAAATTATTGACTCTGTCCATCTAATGAATTCAGTGTAGTAAATTCATTTAATAAAACTCATACCTCGATAGTTGTTTTGTTTTGTAAGATGAGGTATATATGCCATCCTAATAAAACAGCCAATGCCAGTGTTAAAGGGCAGAGGAGAACTGCACAAATTATCTGCAATTGTAAACAATTGTACAAGTCACAAAAAAAGGGAATTATGTGATGAAAGGCTACAAGTATCTGAAGAAGGAAGAATTATGTGCACTCACTATTGATGTTCTAGAATCATTGCTTGGTACATCCTCTTTATTAGATACGTTCTGTGTAGCACTTCCTATTATAAGAACCTGGAAGAATTGTTTTACAAAAATAAATTTATATTAATGCCCCCTCTGATTTCAATGCAAGTAATTAGATTTTGGGTCACTGCAACATCACTACAGTGTTTTCAACATCTAAAAAAACACCAACAATTTAGTGAAATTTCCAAATTCAGCTGAACATTTTCACTGGCATCGTATAGACCATCTTATATTCTTGCAAATAGCACTTTATCGTTGCTCAGTGGAATGTTTTAATAGAAAAGGTGTGTTGATTAAATTGTGATGTTTGGTACTGTAAACTGTTATCAACAACAATTTCCTCCGTTTATGTAAGACTATTGGATAAGGATAAGGATTTCTTCTTTTTTCTTTCCCTTTTTTGGCGGGGGGGGGGGGGGGGGCTTAGGCAATTTATGCCCAGACTCCACTGACCAATGGACAATGCCAGTTGTGTGAACCTGAAGAAGTATCTGGACAAGTTCACAGCTCATTTAGATCATAATATGAGATTTCTAGTATAAAAGGTCCCTCTTCAAATGATTTCAGTGACAAATTATTTAACATTACAATTGCCTTCACAGATATAATTATGAAGTTAGGCCATGCTATATAGATATAGGCACAGAACCGGGGTAGTGAAGGTTTTAAAATGTTGGGTGCAATTTGCAAAACATAAGAAAAGGGAAAATAACAAAACAAGATAAGGCAGAAATACATACCAAAGAATGGAGGCTTGCAATAACAGCATAGAAGACAAAAACCAGGAACACTTTATAATTTTCATGGCCCACACAATTATTTATCCATATACAATGGTGATCCTACATCAAAACAAGACAAAAAATAGCTCACAGTTAAACTACTGAACAAACTTAAATTAGTGTAAACAAGAATAAATAAATATGAAATTGCGTTGCAACCATTCTAAGGACACATCTTTTGCAAACCCGACAGTGGTGTGCACGTGGAGGCTTATAGTGGCAGCACTTTTGGCAATATCTTAGATCGCCACCCTGCATGTGACAAGAAATAATAAAAATAATATTTATCTGATTAAATGAAAAGGGTTGCCCCTGGACTACATCGATAATGGACCTGAATTTTACATGAAAGGTGAGCCAACTCAGTTAATAAAAAATTTAAAATGAAACAATTATATACCACTGCCTAGTATGTTCACCTTAGTTTCAGTAGTCTCAGTGTGAGACTATTTATCTATATCTAACACCATTGGATTACACTAAAAATCATTATAATCATCAATTATCCATTGAATTTAACTACCAGACACACTTCTAAATGCAAAATAGAATACCCTACTACAAAGGCCACATTTTTCTAGCTCATAGCATGCCGATTTATGGAAATTAGAGCTAAACTGGTAATTGTTTATCAAGTAAAGCAGATTCATGACCAAATTATTAAGGGGGGTCACAGCATTCACAGCAGTCAAAGATAGAGACCGGCACATCACACACGGCAACAATTTTGCCCATGCAACCCAAAAATTTGTCATCGTATCCTCACAGTAACAAAGAATCTGCCTTCCTAAAAGACCAGATATAGTGGATTAATGGCCAAATAATTAACTCGGTCATAGAATTACTATTAGTTTTCCGATAAAGATAATAGGTGCAAAAATTCGGAAACGAAGCGAACAATTTTCTCAGACTCACGTCTAAGAGACCACCGTTCAAGCTTCCAAAACCAATCAGCAAAATACAATTAACCCACAGATCTGAAATTCGAGATCCCAAAAGCACTGACCTTCCTCTTGATCTCATGAATTGCGCTATTGGGTCTCTCCAAGTCTGGGACGAATGGCGCTGGCACGAGACCAGGATCCTTTACGACCGCCGTTATGTAGGTAGCAATGCAAATCACGGTGAGTGCCGTGATGACGGCGGCATTGGCGAGTCCGGCCGCCGTGGAGAGGCGGAGCCAACCCTCGATAGCGACAAACACAGTCGTGTAGTATATGTAACATATGCAAAAGAGAACAGTGACGATCGGTAGAGTGATGTAGCCCGGCCGACTCATCTGATACACTGGGGTTTGTAATTAGCTCGGAAAAGATACAACTTGGGGAATTGACATGTGGCGGCGCGAGATGGCGCCGGCGTGGAGAGACGACGCTGCTCTCTCCGGGGGTTGTATACTAGCGCAAGACAAAGGAGAGGAGCTCGCTGTTGCTGGAACGGAGGAACAAAAGAGGGAATATTTGCACTTGACTCCTTGTAACTGTTACCAACTTATTTTTTGCGTTTGTGACCATATTTACATAGTTGAGGGTTACGACTTATTAATCAGTTCACATTTCCATTAATTTTGTTTGTTATCTTTTTTTCTGAAGTGTGATCATGTACCTAATATTCAGTCGTACTTCCCTTTTTACTATTAGTGGTCTAAAACCAAACAAGTTGCTCTTCCAAAAACAGAAGAGATGCAATTGGAAAACACCTTTATTATTTTATTAACAGTGATGGAAAAAAAATCACATTACACATTTCAAAATGGTGACGATCGATTTCAGGTCTCAACTTTCAGACGGAACTAAGAATGCACTATTTTCAGTCGGTTTCAATAATTCCCCACTATTAAGAATGAGACAGTTTCAAAAGGACCATATATAAAAAGCAACTAACAAAAATCTTTTAAATTTTTTATTGCTGTCGTGTTAAATTTAATTAGAAAAATTACTAATTGTTATAATATTAATGATAGATGTTTCACCTCCTCCACCTCCTCTCATTCCTCCACCACCTCCCATAATAATAGAAGTTTTTCATTCTCTTCACCTTCTCCTTAACTCTAGATTTAATTTTATATTAATTTTCTCTTTTATTACATGATGTTTCTCTAGCCTATAAATAGAGGCTTGTATGTTGTTGATGGATATATAAAAAATCTTTAGATGAGATAATATAGAAATAAGATTTTAGCCTCTCACAACTTGTGTCTTCTATTTTTATTTTATAACACGTTATCAGCACGACTTCGCTCTAATCGAGTTGTGACGGAAGTTTGTTTTATAGTAGAAGCACGAGATCGACATAAACAGATTATCGTAAGATTGTCTCTAAAAAGAGGTACACTTTATATTATATTTTATCATTTTACCATTAATTATAATATTTATTTTCTTTATGAAATTATTCTTATATTGGATGAGACTAATATTTTCATTCCCCGAAGAGAATGATAAAATAAGTAAATACCAGAAATTGTTCTTATATTGGATGAGACTAATATTTTCATTCCCCGAAGAGAATGATAAAATAAGTATATACCGAAATATTTTTTTATTTATTAAATAACCGAAGTTATTGATATTTTTAATGGCGAGAAGTCATTGTATTTGATAATTAAAAGTTTTATCAAAATGAGTTACAATTGATAACCCGAAGTTATCGATATACTTAATAACCGAAGTTATTATTTTATTCAACTAAAATGATAACCGAAGTTATCAAATTAGATAAATAAACAAATAAATGTAATGTCTCTAATCTTTTCTCTTAATGACTGAAGTTATTAATATTCTTTTTCTTTAGTAATTTTCATAAATGGATGTTCGATTAAATTTATTAATATTAGTAGTACTTTTATTTTTCTTTATGGTAAATCTTAATAAACTTGAATTCGTTGCCCTTGATATATCGGGCAAGAACTATCTCCCATGGACTCTCGATGCTTTGAGATTCATCTTACCGCAAATAATCTTGGAGATACAATAAAAGATGAAAATAAGGCCTCCCCGCGGAGAAAGCCAAAGCAATGATATTCCTCCGTCATCATCTCCATGAGGATTTAAAAACGAATATTTAACGGTGAAAGATCCGTTAGAATTATGGAAAAATTTAAAAGAAAGATATGACCATCAAAAACAAGTGCTCCTCCCAAAAGCTCGTTATGAATGGATTCATTTAAGGTTGCAAGATTTTAAATCATGGGTGAATATAATTCCACAATGTTTCGCATAACTTCGAGTTAAAATTATGCGGAGAAAAAATTACCGATGAAGACATGTTAGAAAAAACATTTTCCACATTTCATGCTTCGAATTTGCTCCCGCATAGTAGCAATATCGGGAGCGTGGTTTTAAAAAATATTCGAAATTGATATCATGTCTTCTTGTTGCGGAACAAAATAATGAGCTTCTCATGAAAAATCATCAATCATGGCCCACTGGCTCTAGTCCATTTCCTGAAGCAAATGCGACATCATTCCCTGAAGCGAATGCAACATCATTTAAAGGAAATCGTGGTCGAGGACGTGGTCGCGGCCCCAGAAGAGGTCGTGGACGTGGTCGCAATAATGTTTGGCGACGTGAAGGTCATAATTTCAAATAAAATGACAACAATGTGGGGAGATATGAAAAGAAAAAGAATTAAACATCTTGGTTTATTTTAGTTCAGTTTTATGTTGTAAGTTTATGTTTCTCATGAATACAATTAGTTTCTTTAAATTTGATCTTGTATATTTTTTTTTGTTCAAAGGAAAAAGAATATGATTGAAGGCTCCAGCAGAGAAAGCAATGACAAGTATTAGAGATGAATGTCTAGTAGACAAAGGAACAACAAACACAATATTAAAAAGCAAAAAATATTTTTCTCAATTGTCTCTCGTAGAGACACATGTTAATACAATTTCGGTATTAGTAACTTAATTGAAGGCTCTGGAAGAGCTTGTATTTTGTTATCAAAAGGAACAAAATTAATTATAAATGACGCATTATACTCTAGTAAATCCAGAAGAAATTTACTAAGTTTTAAAGATATTCGGTGTAATGGTTATCATATCGAAACCATGACTGAAAATAACATTGAATATCTTCAAATTATAACGATTAAATATGGTCGGAAGATCATATTGGAAAAGATGAAAGCTTTATCATCTGGACTATATTGTATGAACATAAGTTCAATAGAATCAAATATGGTCAGTAACCAGAAGTTACATGACACAAAAATGTTTACTCTGTGGCATGACAGGTTAGGTCATCCAGGTAACATTATGATGAGGAGAATAATTGAAAGTGCAAATAGGCATCCTCTAAAGGACCTGAAGATCCTATTATCAAAAGATTTATCATGTGCAGCATGCTCTCTTGGAAAATTGATAATTAGGTCATTTAAAAATAAAATTGAAAATGAATCTCCTTTATTTTTAGAGAGAATTCAAGGAGATATTTGTGGGCCTATTTCTCCTCCATGTGGACTATTTAGATATTTTATGGTTTTAATTGATGCATCAACTCGATGGTCACATGTTTGCCTATTAGCTACAAGAAATATTACATGCTGCTGCACTTATTAGATTAAGACCAACTGCATCTCATAAATTTTCTCCATTACAATTGGTCTCTGGAAGAGAACCAAACTTGTCCCATCTTAAAATTTTTGGTTGTGCTGTGTATGTTCTAATTTCTCCTCCACAACGCACAAAAATGGGACCACAAAGAAGATTAGGAATTTATATTGGTTTTCACTCTCCATCAATTATTAAATATTTAGAACCATTAACTGGAGATGTTTTTACAGCTCGTTTTGTTGATTGTCAATTTGATGAGACAATATTCCCAATCTTAGGGGGAGAAAAAGAAAAGCTGGAAAAACAAGTAACTTGTAATGCATCATCAATATCTTATCTTGATCCCCGGAGTGGTCAATGTGAACTGGAAGTTCAAAATATTATACATTTGCAAAGAATAGCAAATAAGTTACCGATGCATTTATAAATACAAAAAGAGTGACTAAATCACATATACCGCTTTAAATGCACTGCTCGAATTGAAATAACCCCGATGAGAGGTTACTATACAAATAAAACGTGGAAGACCAATCGGTTCCAAAGACAAAAATCCACGAAAAATGAAAGAGCGAGAATAATGCGATTGGTGTAACTCCAAAGAAAAGTTACCGATAAAACCCCGAAGAGATTGTCGAAAATCCCGTAAGAGATTGAAAGTAGAACCCCGGAAGAGGTCGTTGATAAAGTTCCGGAAGAAACTCGAAACCGAATGATTATGAGATCTCAATAAATTATGTACGTAATGGTATAATATGGAACCGAAATGAAACACGTGTTGATGAAATTTTTGCATATGCTATAGCAATTGAAGTGATAAATGAGAAAGATTATGTGCCAAAAACTCCAAAGAGTGTATGCACAAAAATGATTGGCCAAAATGGAAAGATGCCCTGAAGGCTGAATTAGATTCGCTTGAAAAGCGAAATGTTTTTGGATCTATAATTATAACCCCTAAAAATGTTAACCCTGTAGGTTACAAGTGGGTTTTTGCAATAAAAAGAAATGAGATTGTGAGATATAAAGCAAGGCTGGTGACACAAGGTTTTACACAAATACCAGGAGTTGATTATGAAGAAACGTATTCACCTGTAGTGGATACAATAACTCTTCGATTTTTAATCAGTCTCACAATCACTGAGAACCTTCAAATGCGTCTCATGGATGTTGTCATAGCCTATTTGTATGGATCACTCGATAATGATATCTATATGAAAGTTCCTGAAGGATTAAAAATGCTGAAGCATTTAAATCAAAATCTCAAGAAATGTATTCTATAAAGATAAAACGATCATTGTATGGACTAAAACAATCGGGTCGAATGTGGTATAATCGACTCAGTGAATATCTCATAAAAGAAGGATATAAATCTAATATAATTAGTCCATGTGTTTTTATTAAGCGATCAATCTCGAGTTTTATAATTATTGCAGTATATGTTGATGACCTGAATATCATTGGGTCTCCTGAAGAGATCGAAAAGACGCAAAATTATTAAAGAATGAATTTGAAATGAAAGATCTTGGTGTAACAAAGTTGTGCCTCGGCCTACGGATCGAGCATTTGCATAATGGTATATTTGTCCATCAATCAAACTACATCCGAAGATGTTGAAACGTTTTAATATGGACAAAGCTCATCCTCTAAGTACACCAATGGTTGTCCGATCACTTGATGTGAAAAAAGATCCTTATCGGCCCCGAGAAAATAATGAAAAAGCTCTTGGTCCCAAGTACCATACTTAAGTGCAATTGGGGCTTTGATGTATCTTGCTAATAATACGAGACCCGATATTGCTTTTTCTCGTAAATGTATTAGCGAGATATAGTTCGATCCAACACGCCGACATTGGAACGGAATCAAACATGTATTACGTTACCTTTGTGGGACACGTGATATGGGACTATTTTATCGAAAAAATACAAAGTCCAAACTAGTTAGATATGCGGATGCGGGATATTTATCGATCCGCATAAAGCTCGATCACAATCCGGATATGTGTTTACATATGGCGGCACCGCAATTTCATGGCGATCAACAAAGCAAACATTGACAAAGAACATCATCAAATCATGCTTTGAATTAATTGCTCTTTATGATGCTTTGGACGGGAATGTGTATGGTTAAGATCCATGATCCAACACATCCAAGAGGAATGTGGTCTCGAGACAGTCAGAGAAAACCCGACGGTGATATACGAAGATAATACTGCATGCATTGCTCAAATCAAAGAAGGATATATCAAAGGTGACAAAACCAAACACATCTCGCCGAAGTTCTTCTCAACACATGACTTACAGAAGAATGGTTTGATAAATATTTGTCAAATCAGATCAAGCGATAATTTGGCGGACTTATTCACAAAATCATTGCCAAGAAATATTTTTGAGCAGCTTTCACATAAAATTGGCATTCGTCACTTAAAAGATGTACGTTAAAATGAGGGGAGTATTATACACGTTGCACTCTTTTTCCCTTCACTAAGTTTTGTCCCATTGGGTTTTCTTAGTAAGGTTTTTAACTAATTACAGTTAACACTCTTCAATGTAGAAATTATCTCTAGATTTTATTTATACCAAGTCATTTAGCGAAAATAGAAAAGAAAAAAATAGATTTAGTGAAAATAATCTCCAATACTAAATTAAACGAGTTGCTAATCTAATGTGACAATTAGAATTGAGTTGCTAAATTAAAAATTATGATTAAAATTTTTAAATTAAAAATTATCTCTTCAATGCTAAACTAAAAAATAAACAATGACACATAAGAATAAAAACTCAATAGAAGCTTCATTAGAGTCGCTCTAAAAGTTTAGTTAAAATCAATGATAATTTATTCGTACACCTGAGAAATTAATAAAATATTGCAAATTTGCAATAATTTCAGGTCAGACGTTTTACATTTGTTGCAGGAGATTTGCGATTATTTGTCGTAGAACAAATTTGCAATATTACACATGATAAACTGATAAAAAAAATTAATACATAAATAAATAACATTAAGTTTTTAAAATTTTCAAACGTATCACATCATTATTTTTCTCGACTATTAATTTTATTTAAATTTTAATTATCTACTTATCAGAGCAAAATCCAAAGTTACAACTCTAATGTTATAATTTTACAATAATTTATTCAGACATTTTACAGTTTTGTGCAGAAGATTTGCAGTTCAATGTTGATAGAGAGGACAGTGAAATCGTATATGAGTTTTGCTCCAACAAAGCCTTTCTGTTTTCTACATATTTATTTTTTCATACGACGATAGAAATATTTTTATAATACCAACAATAAAGAGATCCAATACTTCACGGTAAGAATGTCAAATGTAATTAGTATTAGTTTGAGTTGAGATCCTATTGTGTGTTCATCTGATAATATATATCTTTTATTTTCAGCCTCATAGAAAACATTCCAGGTAGTACATTAGTGAACTTTATTAAACCAGACCATAAATTTTTGAAGGAAAAATAGTAATTTGAGTAGTAAAATAAATATGAACTAATTTTTATAATAATTATTATTTACTATTATTATTAATGTTACTAATACTATCTTGATCATGATAATTCTTTTGATACATATTATTATCAATATTTATATATTGAATTAGACTATTGTGCTATAAATATTTAGTGAAAATTTTTGCTCCATCGAATTGACTTTAAAAATCACGCGCCATTATATATCTTTGTTGGAGAAAATTTAACAGAGATGAAAATTCACGCTCCCTGAGTGGACCCAGATCGAATGAAATCCTCCTCATCCAAACGTGATTTGGAATCAGAAATGGAGTTTTTTTTTTCGTGATCAGAACAAATAGAGAAGGCAGTGTGATTTGAAATCAGAGAGATTTGAAGGGGTCCAAATCACGTTTTGAAATCCATCCAAAAATAATAGTATTTGACACGATTTGTAGGATCATTGTAAAGATATCTAACAACCCTTCTCCTCCTCCTTCAACATGATTCCTCCACTATTTCTTCTAGTATGTAAGTGGAGGGTAGGTACTTGATTTTCTTCAGATAATGTGTTTTCTTCTTTTCTTCATCTTGCTGTTTCACACTCAGTTTATAATTTATGTTATTTTATTTGTGTTTTGTACATAAATTAAAAATTCTAAATCAATTAAGAGTGTCAAAACTTAACATGATAATATAAATAAATGAGTTAGATATAAATCAAAATTTATTGATCTGTCATGAGTCGGATCGAATGCAGATTGATCCAACCCTTGGTCATTAGAGTCCAGACTACTAAAACTCATCTGTTTGTTGTTGTATCCATCGTATGTTGAGCTTAACGCTTCGAACGGAACAATATTATAATTAATAAATAAAGAGAAGATACTTCTTTGTCTATTATTCATTTTGGTCACAAAAATTTAATTCTAAATCATCTCTAACCAACTCTGTTGAATTCTCAAGGGAGTTTGTTTTGGTCGAAAGTGACTCTTATATTTGACAAATATATATTTTCCATCGTGCCCTCTTTCTAGAGGTAGCAAATTTAGATTCGACCGACAAATTGGATTTGAATATGACTTGATTTAATTTAAAAAAAAAATAATCTGATTCGATCTAAATAAAAGCCAAATTGATCTGATATCAAATAACATATAATTGAATTAACCAAAGCCAAACTAATCTGATTTTTTCAAAAGATCAAACTACCCAACCGATCCGATCCAACCTCAAATACGAATCGACCCCACCGTTTGATTGCCACCTCTGTGACTCACTCTCACACATTTCAAATCTAAGGCTCTGATCAATATGAAATTACAACAAAAAAATACGAATCAGAATTCACTTTTCAGCTCTGACGCGATCAAAATGAGGGAGCAGCGCGAAGCAAAAATGAGTCGGTGAGAATTGAAGAGGCCGAAATCACACAGCGAATTCCCAACAAAAAGTGAGGTATTTGATAAAAATCGCTCTGATGGCAAATGCTCCCGATTTTGCCCTCGTTGTTCCTTTCAACGCTCAGTCGTCTACTTCCTTCCTCTCTTCGATAAGGTGAGAACTTCCTCTTGATTAGTGCATATTCCTCATCTTATTCTACTTGTTTTTTCTATTTTTTCGATTTAATTTTTGTGTTGGATCACATTATATCTTAAATCTTAAATCGATGTCATTTTGATGACCTCTGAATAATTTAATTTAATAATAAGGTTGTTAAAGACAATTAAAAAGTCAACTCTTCTTTTCAAAGTTTTCATTCTGATCACAAAATTTTAATTCTCCGATAAATTCTATAGAACTCATCTCTATTGAACTCCATTAAAATCTATTGAATTCTTCATGTTTTTCATTTTACATTTATAGGGTGTAAATCGCTCCTCTTTCGAATCTCCTTCTCCCATCTATCGCGAGCTGCAACTCGGGGCCCTCGTTGTCGTGTTGTCTGCTAGAGCAGCATCGACGAGTATGAGGTACGTATATTCTATCTTGTCGCTTGCTCACGGCTTCTTTGATGAGGGTAAATGAAATAAAATAAATAGAGAATCGGTAAGAATATTTATGTTTTGTGCGTCTCACGGTTTCTTTGATGAGCGTAAATGAAATAAAATAAATAGAAAATCGATAAGAATATTCATGTTTTGTGCGTCAATGACTAAGATCGAGTTTGAAACTCAGTCCCAAGTGTCTAGATCAAGTTTTAAATTTGATCTCAAGTATATTTTTTTTTGTGTGTATTTAAAAGTAGTTAAAAAAACATCTGAAATCGAATTTGAAACTTGATTTAGGCATCTGAAATCGAATTTCAAACTCGATCCAAGTTATTAATACAAACTTTAGAGTATTTTTACTAATTCTCAATTTTTTTACCAAAATAAAAAAAAAATTGTTTAGATCCAGTGAAATAAGGTTTGATCTAAGACGGGGTTGACTGATGATGGTTCGCAATCGTATCCTATCTTTCTTTTTTTTCCCTTTTCTCCCTCCCCCTCTAGTCTATTTCTTCTGCTGTAAGGTCAATACCACAACAAAGAGAAAAGATAAAATGGAAGAGAATTATATTAAAAATGAAAAAGACGATGGATTTTTTTCAATAAGTTGTCTCTCTCAGCTGTGATCACCATCATTCTTGCCTTTCTCCTAAAAATAGTGTATTGTATAGAAGCTTCAATAATATAATCAATTAATTCAAAATTGCCACTCTTCGTGTGGTATCTAAGGCTGCACAAAAAAGCTCGGGCTCGTGGCTCAGCTCGGGCTCGGCTCGGGCTCGAGCTAATCTGGCTCGAGCTAAAATGACTCGAGCTAATTTGGCTCGAGCTAATGCTACTCGGTAGTTAAATGAGCCGAGTTTGAGTTGGGGTCGGCTCGGCTCGTGGCTCGACTCAGCTCGAATAAAAAATAGTTTATATATATATATTTTTTGCCGAACACTAATCCGATAACTTCTCTCTCACCATCTCACCATGTCAGCGGCTTAAAGACGTCTCTTACTCGCTCGTAATTAGATTCGTATATTTGACTCGATAGTTTTTTGTTGGTCCATCCATTCAAATTAATGCAGCGAATATGTCATTGAAAACATAATTTGTTGATATATCAATTTTGTACCAATTCTCATACCAATCTTCTAGATGTACCAACCTTATAGTTTGTAGATGTATTAAATATAAATATCAAATTGAGTCAACGCACATGCATTGGCTCGTGAGCCAGCTCACGAGCTAGCTCGAATAGTAACGAGCCGAGTTTGAGCTAGGTTTTTCAGCTCGAAGCGTTTCACGAGCTCGGCTCGACTCGACTCGAATTTTCATGAGCCGAGCTTGAGTTAATCCCAGCTCGACTCGACTCGACTCGTTTGCAGCCCTAGTGGTATCAGAGCGAGAACACTGAGCCGAAAAACTCAAGCCACCTCTGTAGCTCCGCTAACGACTGTAGACCAAAATCTCCTTTTGCGCGCGCGAATCCCAATGTTTCGACATTATGGCCCGGCTTGCCCCTACTCCTCGCTTCGAGACCGCTCAAATTCCAGCATGCTACTATTATTGCATCTCCGTCTGTTGCTTCTATTTTTTTTCTTTTCTCTGTAGAGCGAGGGATGAGTGGAAGAATTAAAAAAAAAGGTGAAATCAAAGTGATGGAGAACACTAATGACAGCTGATATGGGTGATTTCCGACAAGACAGAAATACTAATCACCGAGATGAGAATGTAAGACAAACTTTTACTCTTCCCTATGAGCTGTCTCGAGAACGTATGTGTACGTGAGTATGTGAATATTGTGTTGTTCAATCTCCCTCCATGTGTCGAGGATCGAGTCTTATATAGGCACCATCTCGCGTCATATGACCGTTGGGTCATTTCAGTTGTCGCCTTCGGAACAACAATTATGACGTTTAATGTTGTACATGTGCCTTAATGTCACGTCGTGCGTGACTATTGATAACATTAAATATCATGAAAGGACATTTAAGACTCTCTACTTCGAAATTGGACCTTCAAAGAAGGACTTTCGAGAATAGGCTCTCAAAGTTGAGCCTTTGTATAAGATAAAAATGATTATGGGCTTATAGAAGCTTCCGAGTTCGGTTTATGGACCTATTCAATCCCATTAGATGGTGTCGAGCACTAACTCCTATCAACAATGAGCGGCGAGAGGGGTTAAGATCGTTATTGCATGAGCGCTCGACCGGTTTCTCCAAATCAAATATATGTACTTCCGCTTCATTAGTCCCACAGTGCCGAACATACGGAGAAGAGACGCTTGGGAGGCTTATAAAAGGGGAAGGGTGGGTGTAGGGAAAGCATCTCTGGATGGGTCTGTGTCTCCATTGTATTTGAGAGGCGCCTGGCCTACCCTGTTCTGTCTCAGATGTCATTGTATAGATTAGTTTGACTGTTGTTATTTGTTATCATTTGATTATAAGTTTTTGAAATATAATTTCGAAAGGCTTGTCACTGTTATTTAAAAAAAAACTGTGGCCAAAGATTAAATAAACCACGTCTGAACATTGTACGTAAAGACTAAAAAAAGATAGAAAATTAACTAACCTGATGTAAACGTGGAAGAACAGGAGGGAGGCGAAACAAGTTATCGGCAATGGTGATTTCTCTCTCCCGGCGATTTCTTTTCTCGTGTGATAAATATAGCAGGACTGACGAAGCGATGAAGAAAATTAATTGTTATCGATGATGAAGCGACCAGGAGAGGAAGCGACGACGACGCTGGATGAACGCGCGCAATTTTAATTGCTTATCGCGCACAATTTTAATTGCTTATCGATGAATCGCTGTATCGTTCGATACGATACAATATGTGTATCATATCTTCGTATCATAGCCATTCAGACGATTCGCTGATCGTGCGATACCATTTCACGATTCGCATCGCCCTTTGTTGGAATCATACCGTATCATATAATTCATATCGTGAATCGTACGATACGAATGATATGAATCGTAAGATACTGAAATCATTGACAAAAACCCAACAGTTAAGTTTAACCTAAGAGTCACTTGTAAAAATTATTGTAATTATCATTCATTAATTCCAACAACAAAGCTAATATCAGACTAAAAATGTTCAGTAGTTGAACATGATATCAGAACACCCTATAACTGTAATGGAACCCGACTAATATTTCTACTTATTAAGTACAATACCAAGAGAAACACATCTAAAAACAACATCCTCTAAGAAAAGGATTATGAAATTTAAGGGAAAAAAAAAGCAATACCAAGAAAACACACAAAAAAAATAATAAGAAAAATGATGGGAAAAAGTAAGCAAATACCTCAAATTTTTTTCATGCACCACAATATCTGTACACTTTTATCAAAACTGACAGCATTAAAGAATATGAATTCGCAACTAATGTTGAATAATGTTATCAGAACCAAAAAATTCCCATCTAATTCTGGCTTCTACGCTTTGTTGATATCATTAATCAATTTTAGGTTCAGAATTTAGTGAAGAAAATATTATATTTTCCTAGATTCCAGTACATTTATAAGGTTACAACTCATGCAATTAATGCTAAATGTGTTAGTTATTCTTTTATAAGTTATATTATTAGAATATCATGCAACCCACTATTTGGAATCCACAATGTATTAGAATCTATTGTGTCGGACTGAAATCGAGAGTGTCCCAAAGTCAAGTAAAATTGAAATAGGAAAACATGATAAATTGACCAAAAAAATTACGAAAGTGATTGGTGTCGGTACATCATGACCAAGGTGTCAGTTTTTATTAATAATAATTATTATGAAATTAATATTATTAAAAATAAGAGTGAAAACCGTAAAATTTCAAATATACGAATGACGGTCGTGGACGAAACGCGTCGCTTTGCCCGGTGGCGCGTTTCATAAAAATAATGAAACGGGCCACTGACAGTGGCGCGTTTCGTCCAAACCCCGCGCAAGTGAGATGGAGAGGCGCTGCGCGGTTTGTATATATAAGAAGCAAACGCGCCACTGGCAGTGACGCGTTTCATAAAAATAATGAAACACGCCCGCGCGTGCGCGCGTTTTATAAAAATAATGAAACGTGTCACCGATAAAGGCGCGCGTTGCGTCAATCGCGCACTAACAATGGCGCGCTGTCATTCATATATTTAAAATTTTACGGTTCTCACTCTTATTTTTAATAATAATAATTTAATAATTATTATTATTACTAAAAACTGCCAATGTGCTTGTAGATAGCGGCCATAATGTTGAAAGTGGTGCACGAAACTACGGCCTGCTCCGGGGCCACGCAAGAAACTCTCTTCCCACCCCCACACTCTCTTTCTCTTTCTCCTATAGTATTTGTTGTCTACTTTCTATCACTTGACCTGAAACCATAAGAAAAAGGAAAATCAAATCAACAATGTGCTTCAAACAAAAATCAAGAACAAACAACGAAAGAAGCAAGGAATTCTTTAGAATGCTCTGGATCATTGAACACTTATATCCCTATTCCTCCGTTTTTGTTTTCATTATAAACTGAAAGAAAAATTAAACCTCAGCTGTTTCAACAATTCAGAACGAAAGTAAGAAATCATATGTAGTACCAAAATACGAAATAACGAAGAGCTCCCGATCTTAGCTCTTCATTATTTCAAAAATTTCAAGGGGTTTCATCGCGATTAGTATCAAGAACAAAATAAAATTAAAATGACAAAAAAATAGTTTGCTATTCGGAAGCGAAAATTCGGAGAATTAGTTATCATGGTGCCAATTGTAGCAATGTCTTTCCCTATATGTACTTAAGATGGAGAAAAGGATCCACGAGCGCTTCCACAACATGATCCACTGTTAAGTTAAAATTGCTGATGCAGGTTTCGCAGTTTTTTTATATATAATTATTATTAAATTAATATTATTAAAAATAAGAGTGATAAATATACGAATGACCACGCCACTGACGTTGCGCGAGTAAACACGCCACTACTAGTGGTGCGTTTATAAGAAACGCGTCACCGTCAGTGGCGTGTTTGATGAAAACGCCACTGGTAATGACGTGTTTGGTAGCTATAAATACCCAAGCCACCGTCACTCTTCTCATCTCACTAACACACACTAATCAAACAATATCTCTCACAAACTAATCAAATATCTAATTTTTTCATTTCTTCCAAATGATAGCAGATTTAAAATTTATCTCGCTGATGAAGAAAATTACATTGCGGAAGAACCAAGCGTAGTAGCTTTTTGGCGGAAATATTTCCAACCTACGATCAAACCAATCCCTATCCAAATCAGATTCAAAACACAATATAATTTATTAAGGCGGATATTATCTGTATCCAGTTTTTTACAGTAACAATATAATTTATCAACAACCGAACTAGCAGAGCCACCATATAATTTTTTTGACGGTAGTAGTATTACCTCTGGTTGTAATTTAGCTGATGATCTTAACTTAAACTTTTCTGTGATAATATAAGTCTTGGTAGGACCAAAGAACAAAGTAATATTAATGGCAGCAGTAGTGTTGATCCAACGGTAATGAAATTAAGTGATGATCACGATTATCAGGATAAGAAAGATGATGGTGGTCCGTATTATTGGAGTGAAGTAGAAACATGAGAGGATTATACTGAGCAGTCGGATATTTCAATTGATGAATCTAAAAATGAGGAAATTCAGAGATGCGATACTACATTATTAGTTACCGGACGAACCGAGAGGCAATATCTCATAGAAGCGTTGAATAATTTTAAGATGTTCGACCATTTAGATGCAAATGAATCTCGATTAGGACCGGATTATGAGTTAGCTGAAAATAAAATATTTACTTCTAATTAAACAAATTAAATAATTAAATTATAATTAAACAAATTCTATAATTAATCTATAGTTAAACAAATTAAGTAATTAGTCTATAATTAAATTATAATTAAATAATTTTATAATTAATCTATAATTAAATTATAATTAAAAGCTAATTAATCTATAATAATCTATAATTCTACAATTTAAATGCTATTTTTTAATTAATCTATGTAATTTATAATTCATTCACAAATTAATCTATAATTTTATATTTTATATTTAAATTCTAATTATTTAGATAAATAAAACTTACTTTCGATAGCAAAATTCAATAATCACCCGCACTCAATCTCGTCCTGTACGTTCTGTTTTCTTTCTTTCTTCTTCTCTTCCTTCTCTTTCCTTCTCTTCCTCTCTCTTCTCTTTCTCTTTTTTCTCTTCTCTCTTCAGCAAACGTGCGAGGGGTGTGGAGGGGATCTATGTGTTTTGCTTATATAAGATGCAAACGCACCAATGAAAGTGGCGCATTTACTCCGCGCCATTGGCAGTGGCGTGCTGTCATTCGTATATTTAAAAATAACCGTTACTCACTCGTATTTTTAAAAATAATAATTTAATAATTATTATATATAAAAAAAACTGCATGTTTCGTGAGGATAAGAGTTTGGTATCGGAAAGAAGAGCGACGCAACGGGCGAGGAGATGGCGAAGAACCCAAGGGAAATTTAAGGAAATAATCTGTTTCATGGGAGCAGTTTTGACGGAGAGAAACCCACCGACCCCAACCCACGATGTTGATGGAGATAACAGCGACCAAGCTAAACATAAAGAATGCACTGGAGAAGAGAGGATATGAACCGCAATGCAATCTCGAACATTCATTTTTAGAAGCTTTTAATCTGAACCGCGTATGATTGATAGAGATTATTTTAGTCACTAAGAAAAAGACTGAAATGACAGGATATTACTGGACGTCTCTCGTACATACGTTCTTTATACTATATTATTATACAGATATAAATATAAATATAGATTAACAATTTAATACAATGGTTACTACTATTACCAATTGTTACTACTACACACATAAAGAAAAAAAAAATTTCAAAACTTTGAATTATAAAAAAGAGCGTTGTAAAATTTTCAAGCCACAAAATATAATTTCATCGTGATTTCATAATTTATGTCGAAGCAAGAGCAGAGAAGAGGGGCATAAATATCAACCAATTAACAAAGTAATAGATCAAAACCTCATACAAAGATCATCCTCTCACACAACCCCGAAATACTTGGGATACGCTGAGAGCAAATTATTGCTTTTTAACTGGGGGTTTTGAACATAATCCTAACAGTCGGCATAATTTTCCCATTCCTTTAAAAAAAAAATAGATGCATGTATTATTTGTAGTGGTACATAACATGGGGTTCAATACTTCCAGTTCCACCATTATCGAAAGATATCCTAGGATGTTGCTTGCATCTTAAACAACACGGAATACTCATGTCTTTTAGCGTCCCCATCTATTTGTTGCCATCGTACATGAATAGTCGTTGTTTGGTTTAAGTCAATATGTGATTAGTACCGGAGGTGGTAATGGAATGAGTCAGGTCGGATCAATTTGATTTTTTTTAAAAAAAGATTTGAATCGAATCAATTTATATATTATGTTTTTTTTTTAAATAATTTTAATTTTAATTGTAGATCATTTGATATCAGATTGAATAAATTTGATTTTCCTAAAAATAAATAGATCAAATCGGATTCGATTCTAATAGAATCGAACAAATTTTTCAGATCAAATAAAGTGAGGTTCACCTATAACCTACACGCCTACACTAATATCAGGACATCAATCATGAAATGAATATGGCAAAGATCTATGTCCTTCTTGAGCTATTCACACTACATGATAATCTATGAAGTGATTTCATCCTCCATCCATAGTAGCTGGTAGCTGCTAATCAATCAAGTGATTTGATCTTCCATTAAGCTAAGTGCTCTACACTTCCAAAACTAATATGGCTAGTGGTGCTATTTTTTTAATTTAAGGAAAAAAAGGTGAATTTGTTTAAAACAAGTAGCTTTCCGCCGCACCTTTAAATCTAAATATATATATATATATATTGATTTTTTTTAATTCCCAGAGACCATGTATGATGTATCCATTAAAAATCCAAAAGTTTTGCCTTTGATGCTCGACCTTTTTTTGCATTTTTTGCGGGAAAAGAAAAAGAAATCATAGTGCGCTTAATTAAGTCAGTACCAAACTAATACTTTGCTAAATAATTTACAATGTCCTAATAGATTTAGTGTTACACATTTTTACTGCTTAACTCAGAACTCGAACACAAACTTTAATCCCCTTTTGTATATACACTTTGCAAAGGATTCGGATTCATCAGAACATAAAACAGCGAAGTGAATCCTAGCCGTCGATCTGATCAAGGGCTAAGATTACCTCCCAACCTTACCCCTTGCAAAACCAACCTGAAGCCCGGATCCTGGCTCACAAAATTAGACCCAACTTCTGGCTGGCTACATCACACTTAACGGGTGCGAACCCGACCCGACCATTCTCCAAATCATATTCGACCCAAACATTCTGTTGATGGTGATGCCCGATTACGTAAGCGGATATCGGCACGAGATCCGAATTTCCGAATGTGAAGCACCAAATGCCATCTCCACCCCTCCTTTCCCCGGGAACCTTGTATAACAACCTCTCTCCCGCCACCACCATCTCTGCCCCTTTAAACACCAGAGCCACCGACGGTATGTAACCCGGTACCGACTTCCCTTCTGGTACTCTGAAACAGAGATCCAAAGCACCTTGAAATACATAATCTGGTTCGTCCAATGGCGTCAAAATTCTTTTTGTTTGGCGAAGAAATTCTGCTTTGAGTATGTTGTATGGATCGCCTAATAGAAATGTGAATTGGGTCCCAGAGTCGACCATTGTTTGACCAGCACCGGTGTGATCAGGCAAGAGGACTGATTTTGGTATCGGTAACTGAGTTGATCCCACTCGAATGCCATCTAACTGCACCGAATAAGCAACTCGATCAAAATATGGCAGAGGTAGAGAGATTTGAACAAAGGGAGTATAATTCAGTGGCAGCGTGAATGACAAATTTGTGTTCCCTATTAATAGAACACCTGATGAATCACGGTCAGATATGCAATATGAGAACCGACGTGTCGCAGTTTGTGTCACAAAAGAGAGCCCCCACGGTTCATACCCAGTAAGCCGGTGGTTGCTGTTGGGTCAGCCGCCGAGTCAAAGGTGGATGCCATGCAACCAAATGTGGTGCGGATAGGCGAAGGAGGTGCTGTCATGTCACCTAATCGAAACAAATCGGATGAGAGAGACCCCTCCGATGTTGACGCGTCGGAATAAGAAAGCGCCACGTGGCACTGATGGGACGATTGCTCGCACGTTGCGGGTATGGGCAAGTCCCGGGCCTGCGAAACACAAGTTGGGGACGAACATGGGATGGAAGAGAAAGAGGAGGAGGCATTGGGGTTGAAGGAGAGAGGGGATGACATGGCGCAGCGGAGCCATGAGAGCTCGCTCCCCGTGTCGAGAACCACAGTGGCGTTTTGAGGCGGCGTGCCGACGGAGATAGAGACGGTCAAGCTGACATTGTGATGAAATCTGAGCTTGTTTGGAGCGCTGGGGAGGGAAGAAGGCGGGATGTCTCGGGTTTTCAGTGGAAAAATGAGAGACTTGGAGGGTGAGTAAGAGTGAGAGAGATGATTGGGTCTGATGGAAACAGAAAAGGTTGATTGGAAGAGGAGAATGAAGAGGATGAGAAGGGGAGCAGCCATGATTGTGTTGGTAGTTTGAATTTATTTAGGGGGATAATGGGGATTTATTTATACAAGGGATTTGGAATGTGAGGAATTCTTAACTTCTTATCCTGTGTCGCGTTGTAACTTACAGCGCAACATATTTATACTGTTTTGAATCAACGGCTGAGCTTGTTGGTCTTTGTCTCTCTGATTATTTTTCCTGTCATGCTCTCAGATGTCATGTCGACTGGCTTTCTTTTTTTGGTGCTTCTTCATTTTCAATTCTCACGAAAATTCTAGTTTTATTTACATTAATTTCTTTACAAATTTAAAACTCTTTACATTATTATCAAATTCGCCTTTTAAGTTAGAAATTCCTTATTTTTATAATCAACTTCAGTATATTTCGTTGCCTTCTCTCTTTCAAATTAAAAGATGATCCAGTATGCAATCAATCAAAGGACCTCTTGAGTTCATCAATTAGAAAAAAAATTCCAAATTGAGAATAACTATACCCTATATCAATTTTGATTTAACTTTGTAATTTGAAAAGAGGACATGACAATTTTGAACATTGATTGAAGAAAAATAATTACAATGCTAATCATATTACAAAGTGTCCTCCGATATGTCCATTTTTTTATAAAAATAACACTATTTTAATATTTAACACATGACATTTTTTTTTTGAAAAAAGTGACGGTCTAGTCCTCAAATTTTATTTAATACAAAAATTAACAAAGAATTATTATGCAGGTTCAAATTGAACAAACGCACGCAAACAAAGTAAATTTAGATGAATTTTTTTTCCTCCTCTGTATAACATCATTTGTAGCAACGACACTCAGGGGCGGATCCACCGTATACAAGGGGCAGGGGCGGAGCCAGAAACGATCGATAGGGGGTGCCCGGTTCAAATAAATAGAATATTCGGGTCAAAAGAAATTTTATTTTTTACCATACGACCTTTATTTTTCAGTGAACCGAGGGGGTGCCCCGGCGCGCGCCCTTGATCCGCCATCGACAAGGGGGCGGTGCTCCCCTGAATTTTGAAAAATAGTACTTTTTGGTAATGCTTTCGGTAATTTGTTCCCCCGAAAATTTATTTTGCCCCCCCCCCCGATCGTCTGATTAATTTTATCGAGAAAAAAATATTTAAAATATAAAATTATACAAAGATATCAAAATATAAAATTCCGTAGATGAAAATTTTCTTCATCAACTTGATTATCTATTACTTTGAGATTTATTTTGTTGTTATTTTTAATATATAAAATATTATTATTTTAATAATTTTTTATTAGGTAAAAATATATATTAAATTATTATTTTTTATTTAGTACCCGATTAGTTAATGAATTTAATCAGATAAGTTATTACAATCTGATAATTGTCCCCTAACTAAACACTGACCAAAATCTTGCATCCCCTGACGACACTCGATCAAAAATCTTCCAATTGCAGTATGGACTGAGACAATCTGCCACCACCAATTAAGCTTTTAACTATTCTTTAGCGCATGATAGTCCGATATACTATAAAAGAATAAGAAATTAATTTTGTAAATTTGTAATAGGAGATGTACATAGAATGAAAGAAAGGCGGTAGAAAAGTGATAGAAGAAGAGAACTTCAAGACAGATATAAATGTTAACGGGAGATAGAAAGAAGATGGAAACATATCCACTTTCATATTTATTTTTATGATTATTTTTCATCTGAAAATTATTTAATAATAATAATTTTTACAGTTAATTATAGTCATTTAAACAAATTAAAAGGATCCGGAAGGAGATACAGAGGGAACAAAGAGATCCACCCATTCAGAATTGGGAAGAGATCACTTGACAATGGCTATCTCGATAATCTTGACAATGAATTTTCAAATAAATATGAAAAAAATATTAAACATATTTTTTTTATACATATGGTATTCTATTTATAGATTGATGTTGATTCAAATTTCATATAATTTCATTAATATTTAATAGTTCATCAAAAACTGTTAAACTAGAATCGTTATAAATTATATAATATTTTGATGGACTTTGATAGACTAACAAATGATAATGAAATTGTATAAAATTTAAATCACTATTAATTTATAAAAAAATATATATCTATAATTTTTTTTCATATTTATTTAAATATCCATTATTAAGGTTATTAAAATAATCTATTGTCAAGGAAGCCCTTTCTTTAGAATTTTACCTTTATTGCTCTGTAAGTTGCAACGCGGTGCACCATAAGAATCCAAGTGGAACTGGTAGAGTGTGTCCTGTGACTTTGGTTGGGGTTTGGGACCTTTGGGTTGGGTTTTTGGAGTTTGTTTTTGGGACGTGATTGACTGATGGGTAAGGTGAGCCAGGGAGATGTACCTCTTTTGTTCTTTTGTGCTCAAAGTCTTCTTAATCACATATATAACTGGTACCAACAAAAATAAAAATGAGAGACAAATGCGGTGGCTTCCAATATATATCTCTCTCGTTTATTTAATTCACAAGTGCTCCGCTTCTGATTGTTACGTTAACAGATGTTCTTATCCATATATTTTCATTTGTTGTTTTAAATTATATATTCATATTTGCAATTAGGCTAATTTTGTTATGGATTGAAAAGAATTATCGTTAATTTTTAATTAACAATGATAATTTGTACTCATAAATCTCTATTATCTAGTTATATTAAAAAAAATATCCTCATCATTCAATATTTAAAATTAAACAGCCTAAAATTATTTTGATCTATAATAAAATCTCCAATTAAATAAATCTAGAAGAAAACCTCATATGATTAGATGGACGTGAAGCAATATAAAATGTGACTACTACACTCCACATTTCAGAGTGCATATGATGTACCGACATAATAAAGCGATACAAATTAGAAAATGAATCATCATTTCAATTAAAATAAAATAAGATAGAATAAAAAAATCACTAAACATACAGATACACAATAAATAAAAAAACGTTTTCATGTAAGAGTGTCATTTACTAATGTACTGAAGATCATTAATTTCATACTGTGAAGTAATCATTTGATGAATGGTAAATTTGTAATGTGCAACTTAATTATTCTCAAGTCCTAAAAACAAAATATCCACATAACACAAAATCATTAAAGTATTAAACAAATGTAAAAAATAATTTTCACATTGTTCCAAACGAAATTAAACTATTGGTCTATTGGCACTATGCTGTATAGACACGGTGCGGTACAGAGAGGAAGCCGCCACAAGAGAACGTGTAAGGCAAAGCGAGGGGAACACCACAAATTAAAAATACTTAAATATCACCATCCCCATCACTGTCCTTGCCTCCGTCGTTTTGTAGCTATCATGGTATCATCTCTTTCTCTCCCATTTTCAACCCTCTCGGATCAACGCCACTGTGTTCGTTCCCTGTTTCTCAATTTTGACATTTGGTCAACATCAGTCAACTTTTTACCTCAGTCAACAGACAACAGCCAATTCATTAGCTTTATTTGACACTCGATGGAATAACAAAAAAGTAAAAATAAAATTGTTATTTCTACAAATTAATTTGTCAAATGAATTTTAGACTAAGTAGAAGGGTGTTAATCCGGTATATCAAACTTTAGGTGATATATCAAATTAGTTCTCGTCAAAATAGTGATTATTATTTCATTATATTGTATTATATTATTATATTATGATTATGATTATGATTTATAATTATATTATGATTATGATTTATAATTATATTATTATATTATATTATGATTATAAATATTATTATTATATTATTATATTATTATGATTATGACTATGATCATTATCATATATTATTATTATTATTTTATTATGTTATATTATACTATTATATTATGATTATAGCTATGATTAAATTATAATTATATTATTATAATTATAATTATTTATTATTATTATATTATAACTATGATTATATATTTTTATTATTATATTGTTATATTATGATTATGACTATATTATTATGATTACGATTATGATTATTATTATCGTGATTATGATTATGATTATTATTATTATTTTATTATTTTTTGATTATGTCGTATTATATTATTATACTATGATTATATTATTATTATGTTATTAAAGTTATAATTAGTTATTATTATATTTTATGATCATGATTATAATTATTATTTTTATATTATTATATTATGATATTACAATTATGTTTATACTTTTATTAATTATTATGATTATAACTATGAATATTATTATTTATTATGAATTATTATTATTATTATTTGTTTTACTATTATTATCATCATCATCATTGTTAGTATTATAGTTATTCATATTTTAATTATTCTGATTAACAGCAGTCAAATGATATTTTCGCTCTTCTGAATAATTAAAAATATCACTCTTCCAAAAAATACTATTCTATCACTCTTCCAAAATCATCACCCTTCCAAAATACTAATAGATTTGATTTGTCAAACGAATGCGTAAAGCGTGATCTCATTACATTTTAGAAGAAGGTACGGTGTCCTTTTCATATTAGTATCGATTCTTCGTTTCACACTCTTTTGAACAGTAATTGAGTTACTGACAATTAGAAGTTCTCTCTTAATTCATCAACTTGATCAAATACACGCGTACAAGAAATTCAGAATAATTAAGAAACTTTCCAACTTCTTTGTCGCCGACAGGGTTTGTTTATTAATTGAGGTACAGCTTGGCTCCATTTATACTGGCACAGCTACAGTTACATTTACATTTACACGGTAGAAATTAGAAAATATCTGACAGGAGGTTATAAATGAGAGACGCGCTTGTCCATGAATACCAGAGAGAGCATTTCATTTCACGAGATGGAGGCATTCGTGCGGCGTTGTTCTCCAAACTAACATGTAACATCGTACAGCGTTTTGGACCAATCACAATCCGCCAACTTTACCCAGTTTTTAAGTTTTCGCAGTTTCAAAAACATGGGCTGTCACAAAAACGGTTCCAAAGTGGCGACGAGGAGAAGTAAACAAGTGAAGAGAACACTAACGAAAAACAAAGTAAAAAAGTGTCCTTACAGCTGTCTTGTCTGCATTTTGCTACCCATGCTTTAATCTTGTTGTGGTCTAAATTTAGTCAAATGTTGTATATTAGTATAACTATGTTCGAGATAGTGCAGTAGACAGCAGATTGGAGACAACCAATCGGATGAAATCGTTGTTTATTAAAAAATATGTTTTCTTAATCAGATCTCTTTTAAGTAAGGAGGATTTTGATAATTTTGATAATAAAATTTTAAACAAATATGATTTTTTTTAAAAAAAATAGATAAATCTTAGAGATATATTTTTCTACTTATAGATTTATGATGATTTAAATTTCACATAATTTTATTATCATTTGATATTTCATTAAGGATTATTAAAATTTTATATAATTTGATGATTTTAATGGACTATCAGACAATAGTGAAATTGCATGAAATTCGAATCATCATCATTCTATAAGTAGAAATATTTTTTATATTTATTTAAAAATCTATTATCAAAATTGTCAAAATAATTATTATCAAGTGATCCTAATGGAGGCCAGATTAAGTTTTTGTTTTAGAGGATTTTGAGTATCCAGGGAGGAACTGCTTGTATTTTTTAACTTTCAACGATTATTTTGCTACTGTACTCGGATCTCCGCGTACTGGTTTCGTTATTATTCAAAGTTTCAATAGCTCAATTGGAAAAAATATCATTTTTATATTTGATTTGATCTTTCCAGTTGAATTTGACGAACCCAAAACACCCTTTGCTTTCAACCAACGCCCGTCTTTTCTCTTGAGCCTAAAGAAAATGATTCCATTGAAAAAAAAAATCACACCGTGTAGTATGGAACTGGAACTTAACTAATGAAGATGTAAATAATTAGATCATTTTATTCTATTTGAAGGTATCATTATTTAATCCATCAAATTATACCTCTATTTGTGTTTTTTTTTTAATTATTGCTTGTTATGACAAAAAATGACCTAATTTTGGATTGAAAATTAAGTCTTGAATTTGAAACTTATTTGATGACAACAAAATTTTGAACCATATATATAGAGATATACAATCTCTTTGTAACCAGTAATTTTTAAAATAAAGAAATTACAGCAAAAAAAGACGAAGATTGAGCAATGTAATTATTTACACTTGCATTCGGACTGGAACTCCTATTTACCATGTTCTCAATTCGAATAAATTGTTAAAACAATAAAATTAACATCTAACATCCTAGCAACATAATTTGTGTTGGCTTTACTTTTCTCCTCTTCAGCGCGTTGTGGTCAATTTAAATTATGTAAAAGACTTGCAAAACTCGAATAAAAACTATAAACAATTCAAGAAAAATCGAAGACAAAATTACAAGCGTTGAAAAATGTCGACATTTTTATTTATACGCTAAACATAACGCCTTTCATCCAAACCAAATGACTCCCTGGAAAATCTAAATATGTTCGTCATAATATAATCAGGTCAAAAAAACAACCTTTAACCACGTATCAATAAAAAGCCACAAATTCAAAATTCATGAAATACAATATATAAATATCTAAAATTAATGGCTAAATGTATGTAAATAACTAAAAAAATGGTCTTAGATTTAGCAAATATAAATGAGGGTAGAATGGACAAGTTTATATTTGATCTTCCTCTTGTGGCCTAGTAAATGCGTACTAGATAATCGCGTCAATCAGTGGACTTTCCGCTCCACCTTTGTAAATGCTAATATGTTATGAGTAAATGTTCTGTTGAGATACGAATCTTATTAAGTTTAAATGATACTGGTGATCAAAATTTGGAAATTCGAAAGAATAATTAACGAAGTGGCAAATATGTAGCATGGCAGATTTTACATTATGCATCCCAAATCAATTACAAAACTACTGTCAAGACAATAGTAAAAAGATTTGTGAATAATTCATTTTTTATCCATAGCCGGATGTTTTATGAATAATTTCTCAGTTTAATATATAATATTTTTTTTATCAAAAAATATTTTATTTACGAATTATTTGACAAAAAATATTATATATTATTTTAATTAAAATTTTATAGTTTTAATATATTTTTAAAATTTTAAGAATATAATGTAAAATTTATTTATATTGCATTAAACAAATTATTTCTGAATTATATCCGTATTATATCCGAATCGTGAAATTTTGATCTCACCGAATAATTTTTAAATCCCGAATTTGTTATTATGATGAAGACAACAGCTCTACTGGTCGACTATAGCAGCAAATATTTGGTTTACCACGCCACTTCGAATTTGTCATCCTCTTTTTGTGTATGATCATTGATCAGGATCCGGTCTGCTCAGGAATGAATTTCTCAGCATTTTGTTTTTGGAAAAATAAAAAAAAGAACAATATATGGGCAGTTAGATAAAAATTTTGCTAATTTGATTTATGTAACTTAATTTATAATTCTCTGAATTTATTAGGTTATTAGGTGAGAACGTATGTTGAATTATTATTTTTTTATTTAGTATCCGATTAGTTAATGAATTTAAATTTATAAATTATTATATTTAGAATATGATTATTGACTCTTCACATCAAAATCCTGCAACGGCGATGAGACCCCTGACTATATATACAAAAAAGAAATTGAAAAATAGTATACCGTTTAGAACTTGATTGCTTGTTGAATTGAACCAGATTTCTCCTATGAAACACCCAATTCAGAGCAGATGATAACCCGTTAGTTACTTCAAAGTTCCCTATCCGTGAGACCATGACAGATTTTATTAAAGGAGGCATGCAAGAGGCCGTTCTTCATCTCGCGTGTATAAATGCACATAATAAAGACGGGTTGGTTGATATGAATGTCCGGACAATTGACATTCCATTCCATACGGACCACACCTTCGATAATTTGATAACCATCCAAATGTCACCCGGTTCGTTTTCAACATTTCAAGTTGCTACACTAGTACACTTCCTTTCTGTTCTGAAAATGACTTGATGATTCACTGCTTTCAATCTATTATTCTATTCCCATAATTCAGCTACAAGTCTACAGGGTCAAGCAAACAGTCTTTTAAGTCTAACGTCGTCCAAAAAGGACTTCTGATAGAATCAATTTTCCAATTCCAACGTAGACAGCTGAACGATGATTAGGGTTTCAAACTTTCAATCATTGCAATTGGATGCTTCCAAAATCTGAAATAAATATTTCAAAAAATCGGAAAATAAATTTTTTTGGTCTAAATTAAAATTTTAAGATTATTAAGTATATTCTATAATTAAGCTAATAGAGGCCTTCATGAATTTAAACTCACAAACAAATTTACTCGGAAAAATACAATTCAGTGTTCTTACGAAGTGCTTTAATCAAATATAACAACATATTTTTTCTTTATCGAGGTTTACTGTAATTTTAAATTTCTATTTGTACTATATAAAAGTGAGTATGAAAGAACAAACGAAGAAAAGGAAATTCAGTACCTCTCTCTCAGTTAAATCGACTGACATGAGGGCATGATAAAACCAATGGAAAACAAGGAGGTTATTCTGATGTCTAAGATGGAATAAGAGTTCAAAAACAGAAAATGATCAAAATTTGAATATTGAGATCACAACAACCCGTTACATAAATGTGTACCCAAATTAAAGGCATTGACGGAGACAACATTTTTTTCATGGGTTCACTGTTTTTAAAATAAAATAATATTATATTCAATTTTAAAATATTCATGCATTGTTGCATATCCGAAAAAATCATTCATTAATCGATCATATTTATTCCAATAAATAATTGTTGATATAGTTTACTGCTAAAAAAAACTCTCTACATTGATGTTGTCATGTCGGGTCAATGCAAATTTTTAATTCATAAATAAGGTTGAGCTTTTAAAATTTTCAAGTATGTCACATCATCATTTTTTTCACTATTAATTTTATTTAAATCTTTTCATCGTCTTGAATCTAAGAGTTTATATAAAATAGTTTCTCTCTCCTCATTTAAAATAATATGTGTAATATACTTATGGTGAAACTTAACTCTTAAATGATCCAATTTTTTTATATGATCATTTATAAATTATTATGTGTTTAATTATTTATTTATTATTATTATAATTATCATTATTACTTAGCATTTAAAAATATTGTGTTTAACTTTTTTAATGTGAAATTTTATTAAATATATTTAAAAATTTATATTATTAATTATTTATTTGAAAACTATATTATCAGCGCGAAGTCCGAGTTACAATTCTAGTTTTAATAAAATGTACACTTCAAGATGTATCCTGTAACGCTTTGGCATCAAGTCTATATAAAAAGTGCACTTAAGATTTTATATATAATTATATATTTATATTATATACGTATTTAACTCTAAGTAATTTTAATTTTTTAATATTTAATTTGCTTGAGCTAATCAGAATTCAACATAAAAAATAATAATTTGATCCCAATCATTTGCTGACATCATATTGAATGTTTTATTTGAATTTACTTACAACAATGATACTCGATTTCTATTACATTCTACTTTTGTCACTTTTGTACTTTTTTTAGAATAAAATTGGCATAGGACGAATTTGAAAAGAATAAAAAATGAGAAGTTGAGACTAACCTACAGAAAAGAAACACTATTCTAGTGTTCATTGAAGAGGACCACCGTTTTTTGTTAAAAAAAAATACTTATCTATTAATCTTAGAAGGAAAATTTGGGATTCATCATCTTTTAGTAGAAAAAATAAGTGTTTTTCATTCATTATTAGTTTATTAGGATTTATGTACTTATTGTATACAACTTACAATTATAAGAGAATTGGTACAACAACAATAACAAAGCCTTTAATCTCAAGTAAATTGGGGTATGCTAGAAACGAAATCCAATCCAAAAATATAGAGATCATAGATCTTAAATGAAAAAGATGATAATGATGATGATGATGATGATGATAAAAATAATGACGATGGTAATGAAAATAATGATAATGATGACGATGATGAAAAAACAATAATGATGACTAGTACCAATAATAATACAAATATCTATAATAATACTACAGTCAACAACAACAACAACAACAACAATAATAATAATAATAATAGTGATGATATTTCTAATAACAATGATCACACTAAATCTATATTAAAAATACTTTTAAATCCTACAAATCCTAAATTCTAACTCTAAAATTCTGGAATCTAAAAATGTAAAGTCTAAAAAATCTAAGAACCTAGTATATACTCTACTGCTAGAATCTAACTCCTATATCATGGTTCTGATACGTGGATCGTCGTCTTCCAGGCACTCCTATCTAAAGCAAGCTCTCTAGGTATACTTCATTCCTTCAAAATCTTTTTTTATTATTTTCTCCCATGTTAGTCTCGATTGACCTCTGTCTCTTCTTGTGTTTTTGGAATGATTTATAATATCACTATGTACCGGTGCCTCTTGAGGCCTTCATTGGATATGATCAAATCATCGCAAACGGTGTTGGACCAGATTCTCTTGAATTGGTGTTACGTCAAAAAAATTTCGTATATCATCATTTATGATTCGATCTCTCCTTGTATTGTCACATATCTAACGCAACATCCGCATTTCGACAACACTTATTTTCTGAATGTGTTATCCTTTTATAGCCCAACATTCTGCACCATACATCATCGTATGTCTAATCGTCGTCTTGTAGAACTTAACTTTTAGTTTATTTGAGATCTTTTTGTCACAAAGAATGTCAGATGTTTGTCATCATTTCACCCATCATGCTTTTTATTTTATGACTTATATCTTTCTCAATCCCTCCATCTCTCTGCAACATCGATCTCAAAATATTAAAATATGTCATTCACGAATACTACTTGTCCATACAGTCTAGCGTCTCCACCATCTGAGCTGTCACCGCTAAATTGATACATCATATATTCGATTTTAGTCCTACTAAGTCTAAAACTTTTCGATTCTAAAATGTGTCTCCATAATTCTAATTTGTGATCGATTCCATTCTGCTCTCGTTAATCAGCACCACATCATCAATAAAGAGTATATCCTAAGAGATGTTTCGTTATATATCCTTCATGATCTCATCCATCATTAAAATGAAAATATATGAACTAGTATAAGAACATGTGATAGTGAGTTCAACATATTTTTTTATTAAAATAAAATTACATCAAGATTCGAGTAAAAATTGTATCTAAAGAAAAATTGAGTTCAATGAACCCTTTCTATGTTATTGAATCCGCCTCTGATTAATGGTCGTCAAAATGGTCCCATGTAGGATGTAGCACTCATTTGACCTCATCTCTAAACGATCAACACGTGTATGAGTGACCCCATCAGCATTAAGAAAAGCTGACCAGTGACCACCGACCGCTTCTGCAATTAGTGGCCAACATTAATGGATTGCATCATCTCTACTTTATATAAAACAAATAGGTGTTAAATGAATAATTAATTAATTGATGTCAAATTAATTATGTCTTTTTTTTTCGTCCGATGGACCGATGCTACCTTAATCAATCAGACGGCGTTCCTGGATTTATATGTACTTCTTTTCCATCTGAGATGACGTGTTTGATTTCAAGATAAGAAAGACTAAAGTTATATAATTTATTTTTTATATCTGTCTACAGAAATATTCATATGAAATTTCAATATTTGGAAAAAATATTAATTTATGTTGAAAGTTGCTGAATTAATGTTTTTTTTTGGAGAGAACTTATTTCACAACCTTTTTCCTTCAGCACAAATTCATGAAAAGTCACCTATTATATTAATATAAAAGCTTTAATATATTATTTTCGTAAAGAAAGAACAAGTATAACGCAACACGTGCTAGCATGCGATCTTCACAGATTTTTTTATTTTGATAAAAAAATAGGGAATTAGTAAAAATACCGGAAGTTGTGCACCATTAGCCTGGACCGAGTTTCAAATTCGTTCCCAAGTGTTTTTTTTAACTACTTTTAAATACACACGAACGTAAAAAAAATATCTGGAATCGAGTTTGAAACTCAGTCTAGTCCATTGGCGCACAAACCATGGGTGTTCTTACCATTTTTCTATTTTTTTCATTTATCAAAAGAAGAAAATCGGCAATCTTCATATGTTGTACTTTTTACTAAAATAATATACCGATTTACATCTAAGTATACTATCTACACTCTCATTGATATCAAATATTTAAAATATTGACGAAAAGTTATTTTATGTAATATGACAGGCAATATGATAAATGAAACAATAATTTTTTTCCACAATGTATACTTCCTCAAAGTGATATCAACTTTTTCATATTGATTCAACATCCTTGGAATTGCTAATTTGCTAACATGTAATATTTTAATTAGTAAACAAAATTATTTTCTTTTTCAATTGCAAGAATAGGGATTCTTAATTATGTCACTTTCAAAAGAACCACAAATATTGATGTGATATATTTTTTTAAAGATTTGTTAATTTTAAAAATAGTTAAATTAGTAAGTGGTCCGATATGCAAGCGTCCTGCGTCCAGATCAGAGTTTTGCACGTCAAAATGTTTCTTATGTGAATTCGTTCCTGCTTTATACTATTACTAAAAATTGTGTCTTTAAATTGAAAGTCAAGATGGCCGAGTTGGTCTAAGGCGCCAGTTTCAGGTACTGGTCCGAAAGGGCATGGGTTCGAATCCCATTCTTGACAGCCGCATTTTTCTCGGAGTCTCAATCTTACCAATTTTTATCTTTTTTCCTTGTCAAATTGAAAGATCAAGATAATAATCTGTTTATATAAACGACTAAAAGGAAAAACACTCGAACATTACGATCAAAATGCGTCTGTTTCATTAATTGTATCTATAAAGCATCCAACTCATAATTGATCAATTTTATAGGTTCAATTTCTACTAGATGCATCTTATTAGGAACGTTCAAAAAATCTATCGAGATTGACTTAATTTTTAATAATAATCAATTGAAAATACATAAAGCCTTATTTTCTAATATTTTTCTATTCATTTCTTCTCAAATAAACATAATTTTATTCCTGATGAATGTGCAACAATAATATGTTCTTTAAAAGAACCCAACAACTCCTAATTCATATCATTTGAATAACACCTAGTCATTTTTTTATATTGACCTGTTATTAAGGCCCTCATCAGATAAAATCATAAAATGGATAGTTTCTTTTACACAGTTAAAGATATAAAAATCCGATAGCAGACCAGAACCGATTCTGCTACACCTGTTACGTGACGTGGATGTTTTCAGATATCGGCCCTATCAGTTTTTAGTAATAATAAGAGCATCTCCAACCCAGTTGCTATTAAGTTTCTAATCTTATGTGTCATTCTTTAATTTTAATTTCAGCATTGGAGCGCTAGTTGCTAAATTAGAAATTCGACCGGTTTCTAATTTAGAAACTCTGTTCTAAAGTCCACATCAGATTAGCAATTGAAAGAGTTTCAGCGATGGAGCAAATTATTCGCTATCTAAAATTCTCTCCCTTGCCGAGCTACTCCTTTCCATTTCTCTGTTTCTTCCCGTCAATCTTCATTCTCCTTCACGTGGAATTCCTCTGGCGATCTCCACTCCTTCACATTGCCGCCTACCTTCTTCTGCTCTTCTCCGCTCCTTCACATTGCCGCCTACCTTCTTCTGCTCTTCTCCGCTCCTTTACGCTGCCGCCTGCGTTCTTCTTCACTCATTCTCTCCTTCACAATTCTCTGCTCCTTTAAGCTCCCCTCTTCAACAGTTTCTCCCTCATTTGTCTTCAACAATCAATTCAAATCAAGAACCCTAGGCAGGTGGTGAAGAAACTTCTCTCCGAGAAGCAGGATAAAGGCGTTGATGCCAAAGTCAGAAGAAGTATTGAAAGGTAAATTTAACACTTCTAAGAATAATTCTCATTTATACTTGTCTTCAATCTATAAATTGGACTGGATGCGATGAAGAACAGTGATGTAATTTTGACAATAGGATGTTTTGAAGGAATTAACTGGTTTAATTTGAAATCATGACTTACAAACACCAGAGTTTGCAGTTATAACCCAGCAAGTGCTCAGAAATCTTGCGGCATTCAAATATTGAGGGCAATCTTGTGTTAAGGGATTATTGCAAGTGCTAAGAAATCTTGTTATATGTTTATTTATTTCTTGCACCCAATTGCTAGTGCCAGCTACACATGTAAAGTTATTTTGATGGTAATTTGTATGGGTTATTCTCAACTTGGTGCAGCAGTAGTAAGCACCCACACCGCACTGCTTGCTAAATTTGGTCAATACTTCATCTATTTCTTTATTTTTCTGAAATCTGTACTTGTCGATTTTTTTACTTTCGGAAATCCTATACCCTTTCGGATTTTGTTGGGGAGTACCAACGCAGGAAGTTTGATGCATTATACCGTTGCTACATAAGAAAGTTTGAAATGCATGATTCAGATATTCAGTACCGTTATCGGTTCTAAAGAGTTTTAACTTTTCTATCAAATTGATTTTCAACCATTTTGCAAAAGAACTGAAATTTTTCACATACTTCCTTCTTCGATTTAAGCAAATATAACAAAGTTGCACGGGATTTATCATCAATAAATGTGACAAAATATTTAAAACTCTCTTTCGATTCCACAGATGCATTTCCCCACACATCAGAATGAACAAGATCAAACACATCATTAGCTTTATTAGAATGCTCAGGAAACTATAGCCTATGAAGCTGAGCAAATTGACAAGGTTCAAAGTTATTAAAATCATGAGTTAAAGACAAGCTTAAATGTTTCAAAACTCTGTCAGACGGATGACCTAATCTCTTGTGCCAGAGTTGAGAAGAGGCTGTATTTACTGTAGAGAGTGCCAACTGATCCAGCTCTAATACATATAATCCATTGACCATGCTATCTTCACTAATCGTCCTCCCTGAATTTCTGTCCTGAAAGACTGCTTTCTGAAAGGTAAAAAGAATATTGCAACCTAGTTGATTAGTGCATTTACTGATGGATAGCAAATTTGTCTTTAAATTTGGTACCACAGTGATACCTATATCTTTTGAAAAAATACGAGCTATTCCTGTTCCTTTTGTAGGTATTACCAGACTATTTGCTACAGTAACATGTGAGTAACTTATTCCTGGTTGAAACTTCGTTAACAATTCACTGGAGGTGAACATATTGTCAGTGGCTCTCGAGTTTATAATGATTTTCAAAAAAAGTAGAAAGTGCAAAAACATTACCGGTATGTTGAGCAACATGAGATTCTCCACTTGGACCAGCATTAGCCAATTCACTGTCAGTGATGCACTTCTTCATTAGAAAGTCAATCTGTTTAGTGATATGCTCCAATTTATGTTCAATACCATCATTCTCAAAAGTTGCCGTCATATTTGCCTCATTAGACCGATTACGTGAAGGTTTGAGGTGAGGATGCAACACATAGCACCTCTCTTTGGAGTGCACACTTCGATTACAATGGTCATAGAAAAATCGAGCACCTTTTTTATCTTTCCCTTGGTCCATTTGTTAATGTCACCGATTTTAGAGCTAGAAAAATACGCATAGTTTTCAGAACTTTGAGAAAAAGCAGTTACTTTTTTCCCATTACTCTCTTGTGAGTCTCTTCACTCTGGATGATGGCACACACAGAGTTGAGTGATGGCAATTCTGGTCGCATCAGAATCTCTCTTCTTACTTCTTCATAATCAGTGGTGAGACTAGTCAGAAGGTAAAATATTTGGTCCTGTTGCTCTCGTTTGATGTATTCCATCACTGTTGCAGCGATGGGTCGATACTGACGGAGCTCTTCCCACTTCTGATTGAAGGCTCCAAAGTGCTCCAGAAAGGACTGATCTTGTTCTTGTTTAAGAGATGAGATACTTTGCTGTATTTCAAAAACTCGAGAAGAATTATTAGCATTTCCATACATTTCAAATATAGAATCCCACAATTCTTTAGAATTATTTGTATAGGCAAAAATACCGTAGAGTTTTGGTTCTATGGAATTTAGGATCTGTGACATAACTCGCAGATCATTCACTTCCCATTCAGCGTCTTTCCTCTCTTACTCTGACCTTTTTGTTGACTTTTCTTGCTCTGTCTCTGTTGCTAGTGTTTCACCTACAGTCTTAGTTCTACCAAGGATATGCTCGAGCTTAGACTGCCCTCCAAGTGCCAGTTTGATGGCTCGGGCCCAGTTTAAGTAGTTATCACCATTCAACAGAAAATTGACAAGTGATTTATTAGACTTTTCGTTAATTTCATCAGCAATGGGACCAATTGGTACAAATATAAGGGTGAATGTGAGAAAACAAGAAACTACATAATGGGTTGGGTACAACAAGAAACTCGTTTGTAGGAGAGAAAAACAAAACTTGTATATCGTTAGGAGGAGGGATAAAGCAAGGACGGAACAGATGGAGTATCTAGATCACCTTCGGCATAGCCATCAGCAATCAATACAACCAATCACCTCCTGCTCTGATACCATAAAGAGGAAATAAATGTAACACACAACTCCCAGAAAAGCTCCCTCCTTCCCATATTTTATTAGTGATGAATTTCTTTTGTATATATGTTACAAGCTGCAACAATGATATGCGTCTCTTTTAATACAAGGAGAAGCAAATATAATTAAGCTAAGTGCTCAAGAAAAGGGAACAAATAAAACTGCTAATCTCCTAAAGATAGAAATATAATCACAGTGAAATATCGCTAGACAGTATTCCAAAAAAGCTTCCGCCAGCCTGTATGTCGCGCAACAAGAGTCAAGACCAATAAATAGATCAATTGATGAAAAAATAATCTAATCATTAATTCGGCAACAAAAAAATCTATATGAAACTTCAATAAATAGATAACTGTTACACCTACAATTTTTTTTGACACAAAGGTGAAAAGATTCTCAACCTTTTAATGTTACCTAATTTCTCTTTAAAGTTTTAAATATTTTATTTTGGAGTTAATTTGTTTGAATAACAAAAATATTCGGTTCAATTGATCGCTTAATAGCTAACACCTGAGACACAAAATTTGATTAAGTCGCATGTATTTAGATTTAAAACAAACCTTTATTTCGAGCAAAGGTTTAAGGGTGATAAAGAGATGAATTTTATAAGGTTGGTAGTGCATTAGTGCATATATAGAAAGCATATTTCTGAAAAAAAAAACATTAAACGTTGGTTGTAGTATGATCGGATACTGTCCGTGCCTCAGATCAGGAATTTGCGAGCTAATGTTTTTTTTTCTCTTATACTATTTATATTACATATTTAAGTAATTCATACTTTACAAATGAGTCATTTACATTAACTATATATGTGAATATATTATGATAATATTGTTATAGTGTTATATGTCAATATAATAGTCTCAAAACTTGCTCCTCGTTTTGCTAGTACAATAATCCCGTCATAGCCTAAATTTTGAATAAAAAAAATCAAACTGAAATGATATGAAAAATAATGATTTAATTCATCTAAAAAATCAAATTAAAAAAGTAACTAATCGGTTGGTATACAATCAATCATGAATTCTAATAAATTATTGTTATCCATTTATCCAATGCACTTACGTCAATGATAATGCAAAAAGCAAGTTCAAATGAAATATGAAACCAAAACTACATAACGTTGATTTATTTAAAACCAAAATCAAATCAACATTATTATGAAAATAAATACATTAATCTTGGGTGTCGTGTAGTTTTTGATTTTGAGAAAGTCGTGTAGGTATTGCATAAGAGGAATTTCAAGGATCACAATGGAGGAAAACCGAAGATAAATTTCTAATGGCAGTCTGTTGTTTGACTCGGAGAAATTAAAGAGATAAGAGAGTCGTAACTATGTATCTAGATAAATTTGGAAGAGAGGAGACGGTGAAAGAATTCTGCGAATAAATTTGAATTTTAGTTGTTTGATGACTGAAGAGACGTATTTCAATCTTTAGACCTCCGCGGCTCCGCTTATCAAATATAAATTTTTTTTAAAATGAAGGTGGTCACCAAAATGGTAAAAAAATTATGAAGACAAATTTTGGGGATGAAGAGATGGAGACTCTAATATTTATCCTTTATAATTTTATAAATGTGAAACACTTATTAATTTAACAATATGTCATGTCAATGTTATAAGCATATTAGAGAGGTGAATTGTAAAAGGCGGAACCAAAGAGAAAAATCTACCAATCACGTGTCTCTTGCACGAGCGAATCCTGTGCTGCCTACGTGGCAGAATCCAGACAAAGACCCCTCTAATTTCCTTTTGACTTCGCTTTACTTCCATCAACCTTCTCCTCCATATATTTCAGACTGCTCCTGGTCCATCCTAACACGCACTTCTTATCTTCACTGTAAGTGGGACCATCACATCACAGACGAAAAACTAGCTTTAGCTGCAGTTCTAATGCGTGGGTAGATGACGATTTCAAGATGTCACGGATAATTAAAAGAAAATATTAAGAGCTCGATGCAGTCACTAACAATGGAAACAGTTTTTAAAAACATTTATTTAAGGCAACTACAAAAAAATATGCAAATGGATCTCACAATAAATACGTGCAATAAACCCTAAGGTCTCCTTTCGCAAAAGAGAAACCCCTTGTCTGAACCAATCTTGTCCCTCCATCTCTCTACCTGACGGTCAAGATCTGACGAATCTTCGTGCTTATCACTCCGCCGGTCTGTTCTTTTCTACTGTTCTCTCCTTTTCCTCTCTTTTCACTAGCAGCTACCGTCCCTTTCTTGTCTCTCTTTCTATCGATCTATATCTAACTATCTACCATGGATTTCGCTGAAGTTCACAGGAAATGGCGAAATCGATCGCCGATCGCCGCTTAAATGGCTTAAAACTTTCAAAGATCGTTAATATTTGCTTCGATCTCTCATAAATTTTGTGCCCTTTTTCATATCGGACCTTTAATGGCGAAGTGATGGTCGTTTTACATATGCTAATCACTTGTTCTTAACTTAAAGCTGCATACTTTTGGTGTAAGTTGTCGTTCTTCTATAAACTTTTTTACAGTACTCCACTTGTATTATCCCTTTACTTATCTTTCGTATCTTCCTTTCTAGAGAAATGATCACTGAGAGACCCCTAACAATGATGCGAGAGATGGGTATCGAAGGTTTTAATGGAGATGATCTAGACCAACTTCTCCGTGAACAAAGGCTGAGACAAGAGGTTAGTGATCTCGAGAGAGAGAGAGAACTTAACATGTATAGAAGTGGTTCGGCGCCACCTACCATAGAGGGTTCTTTATCAGCTGTTGGCAACATATTGCCTGAGCTGTTGGCCTCGCACAATGGCAATAACGGGTTCTTGTCAGAAGAGGAACTCCGTGCTGACCCAGAATATCTGTCCTATTACTACTCTCATGTAAACCTGAACCCTCGATTGCCCCCTCCAGTGCTGTCTAAAGAGGACTGGAGGTCTACGCAAAGGTTGAAAACTGGAGGGGGCTCAGGTTTCGGAGGGATTGGTGATAGGAGGAAGCCGAATAGAGAAGGAGATGAGTTTTTAGCTGGGGAATCACTTTTTTCTCAGCAACTAGGTTTTGGCTTGAGACCGGAGAGTGAAGGGGATGTGAGACTGACGAGTGGACCCAGTGAATGGGTTGATAAAGGAGGGGATGGCTTGATTGGGCTGTCGCTAGGCCGTCAAAAGAGCTTTGCTGATGTCCTTCAGGTGATCTTCATTTAGATCAGTTGCATTCTTTTAGGTGTCCTACTCAATGGTTGCATTTAGGAAAGCTTTGAAGTGGTGATCTGATGCATATTTTAATTGTTGATCTGTCTTGTTGCAGTTGATTTAGTGCGATTTGAACACTGAACAAATGGTTTTTTTTTTTTCTGAGTTATGCTTCTAACAATCAGCTTCTTACAGGGTGAATCTAGTGTTTTATACTGAAATATTGCATCATGTATGTTAGTGGCTTTCAGCAGCTAGCTGTTTCTGTTTATGGATTTTATTGGAAGTAACCATCTCTATTTAATTTGAATAGAGATTTTATTGGAAGTGACTATCTCTATTTAATTGTCAATTGATTTTTGAATCTAAATCTAGAAATTATTTTCATGTTTTGTATAAATTAGTTGGAGTACGTTCAGTTATCCTGTATATAATAGAACATTACATATTTTTACATTACTATTTTCTTTTCAGGATAACCTGGGCCGGCGAACTCCCTCCTCTGAGCATCCATCTTGCACACCCAGCCACAATGCGTTTATTGAGGGTCAGGAAACCTTAATGCCATCTGGTGGGGCCCACTTAGAAACCCTAACCGGGCCTAAACTTGACCAATCTTCTCAATCTCAAACTTTTGCCTTGGTCATTGGTTCCTCTCTTTCTAGAAGCAGCACACCAGATCCCCAGCTTGTTGCCCGTGCACCCAGTCCTGGTCTGCCTCCTGTTGGTGTCAGAATTGGCACCACTGAGAAGAAAGTCAACGGTGGTCAGTCCTCCTTTAATTCTTCCTCTAAAATGCTCGAGTCTGATGATATCCTGGCTGCTTTTTCTAGCATGAACATCTCCACCATTGGCACAGCAGACCAAGTCCAGTCAGAAATAAATAACCACCAAGTTCTTAATAATTTGAATCTAAATCTCCATTTGGACCTGTCTTCTAGTCAAGTTGATGCTAAACCCCACTCTTTCTTACAAAAGAATGAATCTGATTACTTGGGTCTGCCATCTGTACATGCAAAGCCATTTAAGTCCAATTCATTCAGAGACCATAATAAGATTACTGCAAGTCTTGCTGATTTGAGAAAGTCATACCATAATTCACCTACTGCGTCTTCTAATGCTAGTCCTGGTGGTTCCCCCAGTCAGTACCAAAACCTTGATGGATTAAGCACGGCTTTTCTGGGGTATGGGCTTGGTGGCTATTCTCTGAACCCGAGTGCACCATCAAATAAGATGAACCTTCTTGGGGCTAGTAACCATGCAAACAATGTCAATGCTAATGTATTTTCACCACCCAGTCCGACCCTTTCTGATATTCAAAATTTTAGCTTGGTTGGTAATGCATCTGCCTTTTCTGATCCCCTTTACATTCAATATCTCAAAGCGGCACAGTACATGGGCCAAGGATCATATACTGATTTAACTGGTAGCCAAAAAGCTTATCTTGAGTCCTTGTTACAATCTCAGAAGCAGTATGGCACGCCATTAATGAGTAAAAATATAGGTTTAGCTGGATATAATTATGGGAGTCCAAGTTATGGTACTGGGATATCTTACCCAGGTAGCCCTTTAGCTAGTCCAATCGCTGCTGGTGGGCCTGGGAGCCCTCTTAGGGTTGGAGAGAGGAGTCTGAGGTATCCTTTTGGGTTGAGGAACTTGTCTGGGAGTGTTTGGCATCCTGACTTAACTGCGGGTGTGAATGGGAATTTCCCATCTTCTCTTTTGGAGGAGTTCAAGAGCAACAAAACAAGGTGTTTTGAGCTTGCTGAGATTGCTGGCCATGTTGTTGAGTTCAGGTAAGGTGTATTCTTTAGTTTAATCCAATGAAAATGATGATATCTTTGTATTTGCTGAAAAATATCAAGCATCTTATTTGACTGTTGCTGCTAATTTATCCCCAGTGCTGATCAGTATGGGAGTCGCTTCATCCAACAGAAGCTGGAGACAGCAACAATTGAAGAGAATGATATGGTTTATGAAGAAATAATGCCTCATGCCCTCTCACTCATGACTGATGTTTTTGGCAACTATGTTGTTCAAAAGGTACTTCCATCTACACTAGCGCTAAAAAAAATTGGTGCTTCAGAAATTATTATTCGGATGTGATCTGATATTCACTTTTTTTTTTCTATGAATTTGTATGCAATGTAGTTTTTTGAGCATGGTAGTGCTGCTCAGAGGAGAGAATTAGCTGACCAATTGTTTGGGCATGTCTTAGCTCTTAGTCTTCAAATGTATGGATGTCGTGTAATCCAGAAGGTATTCTTCAGCTGATTTCACAATGTGTTTCTGAACATCTCATTCATTTTTCTCACTGATGAATTTTGTCTTCAGGCAATAGAGGTGGTGGATCTGGACCAGAAGATAAAAATGGTAGCAGAGCTGGAAGGGAGTGTGATGAGATGTGTTAGAGATCAGAACGGGAACCATGTCATACAGAAGTGCATAGAGTGTGTGCCACAGCAAAACATCGAATTCATTATCTCCACTTTTTATGATCAAGTTGTTTCCTTGTCCATGCACCCCTATGGCTGTCGTGTCATTCAGGTTTCATATGCAAATGATCTTTGTTTGAATTTTTGTTTTGAAAAGATGACAGTATTTACTTCGTTGTTCCTAGTGTTGCTTATATGTCACCATACATACTATTTGAAAATTACTTTTGTTTTATCTCAGAGAGTGTTGGAGCACTGTGATGACCCCAAGACACAGAAAATTGTGATGGATGAGATTTTACAGTCTGTCTGCCTCCTGGCACAGGACCAATATGGGAATTATGTGGTCCAGGTCTGTATATTTATTGACTTCTTTTAATCAAGTATTTGTTGTACATGATTCATTTCTTGACAGGAAGCACATGCTAATTGTAAATGGAGTCTTTTGTGTTAGCATAAAGTTAGAATAAATGGCTTGGAATTGGTTGTACTCACCATAGCAAAGCCCATCAATCCACTAGTTGGTACTTGCTATGTCAGTTTGATCATGTCCTCTATTAATTGTTGAGTCGCTTGGTTAACATTTTTTTGTTGTTGTTTGAGCAGCATGTGCTGGAACACGGGAAACCTGACGAGAGGTCATTGATAATAGAAAAGTTAGTAGGGCAGATAGTGCAAATGAGTCAACAGAAGTTTGCATCTAATGTTGTCGAGAAGTGTCTCACTTTCGGCGGGCCTGCTGAACGCCAGCACCTGATCAACGAGATGCTTGGAACCACTGATGAGAATGAGCCTCTTCAGGTATTATTTTTTTTTCTAATCTTTCTTTTGGTTTGGCCTGTCAAATTGGGTATAGACAACAGTTGGGGAATCTGTTGACAACAGAATTATCAGACAACATTGACAACTAGAAAAGAAACTTGTGATTTTGAAATATGGAAGTTAGAATTTGATATATTCTTTATGCAAATCCTATACTACCTTGTTTGGGACTAAAGGTTTTTGTTGTTGTTTTGTTTATATACATGAATAAATTGAAACTTGCAAGAATCCATTTTTGTGATGGCCTTTCATGGAATATCTCAAATCACATGAATTTATAAACAACAAATCAATATAACTGTTGACAGCTATTTTCTCTCTTTTTTTTAAAAAAATTGTCTTGTTTATGTGATGTTCTTAAAGTTGTTAGGTTATCCATTCACACACCATAAATAATACCTGTATTCTTACCTGATTCCTGCCATTCAGATTTTTTGTTTTGTTTTGATGAAATACACAACGACTTGATAATATTGTGGGATCATTTTTTTTCCAAAAAAAAAATGATTTGGTTCACAGTTGTAATTACCATATCAGATGTCCTAACTTAACAAGAAAAATGTGCCAGCCAATTTCTTACAGAAACTGATGTCTAGTTACTATTTTTCTAATTCCCCTACCTTTGTTTGCAATAATAGAATATGATCAAAGTCTCACTTTGATGAGATGCACAATACTTTGGTCAACTTTTATGAGATTGTTCTTAGTTGTAGTGTTGTAGATTGTTATTGCATATATTTTAACCTACCAACAAAAGATGATGATCCGGTTGCTCTTCGGGCATGGGTATCTAATTGACTAGTTCCGGTTTTTGATTCCTCTGCCTGGATTTGAAAATACCAAGTAGAAAAGAAGTCGCGCTTTCAAGTGTCATTTTTATCTTTTGAGTTGGAGTTTAATCATGAATAAGTATAATGTTTTATTTGGTAATTGTAGTCTTGTCTTATGCTAAGCAAATTTGCTCACAATCCTTGGGAGCGCACTTGATCACAAGTTGCAGAAGGACATTTTAAGGCCAAAGTATGCTCAAGTTTATCCAGAAACCTAATGGTCTTTTCTTTCCAGGCAATGATGAAGGACCAGTTTGCTAATTATGTAGTACAGAAGGTTCTGGAGACGTGCAACGACGAGCAGCGTGAGCTAATCCTGTCAAGAATTAAGGTTCATTTAAATGCACTAAAGAAATATACTTACGGCAAGCATATAGTTGCTCGTGTAGAGAAGCTTGTTGCAGCTGGAGGTATGTCATTCATCTTTTGAAATTCCCACTGTTTTCTTAATGCTAGTTTCTTTTAATTTTGAGAAAATGACACATTATTAAATCGTAGAGAGGAGGCTGGGGCAGCAGGCAGCTCCTTATCCCTCTTAGGAGGCGCAAGGGGATGACCATGTACAGCTAACCTCGAGGCTAGTGCAGGAGAGTACTGAGATCTCTCCTTCCTATGTACTGTTTATTAGGTTGGCCCTCAGAAATAAAGTTTGTAGTTTTTTGTACTAAACAAACTTGTACATTTCTGTAGTCTGAATATAATAGATAATTATGTGAGAGAGTGAGGCTGAGGCTCAGAGAATAATTTTATAACTGATGCCCCTGCAGAAGAGACTTAGGTTTTCTGTACAAGCTTTAGATATGTAAAGAGAGATCATAGTAGAGAGAAAGTTCAAGTTACGGGAATATGGCGAGACTGTACAAATTTGGTCATGCGGAGAGCTTGTCTGTTGTTGTGTTATTGTTTTAGGTTAGGACTAATATGTTGCTTTCATGTTATTTTGAAGTATTAGACTTAATCGTAAACGAGGATTTCAAACTTTTATACCTTTATTGCGTTGTTTGTTTATATTGCTCTTCAGCTTTTCATGAAAAAAACATACTAGTTTTTATCTTGAATAAACGGAAAGCTCGCAAAAAGCGAAGCCCTACTTGATTGCAAGCAATTCCAGTTATAGTTCAATAAAGAAACCTCTACAGTTACACTGGGTATAATAAAAAAAATTGTGAACATCAGAGGTGACTGAGGCAGCCTCCCAACTTGTCTAGTTTGAACCGCCAAAGAAGTGCATGAACCAAAGTCACCTGCATATTTCATTCAAAGATAATTAAACTTATATGTTAAAAGCAAAAGGTTTGGTAGATTGCGTTTGAAAAGACGGGGTGTCGTTGGAGCTTGGAAGTAGAGACAAGTAGACGACCATCATGCTTTTGCTAAAATTTTTCCTTTTTTTTTCTTTTGAAAAGGCGCGGTCTACATCTTTTGAAAGAGAGTAGATTATTTCTACGGTAGTAGTTTATAATCGGGTTTCTTTTTCGGTAAAATGAGAGAAAAATGAAGACAGAAGCTGGCTTAGTATGTATATTTTTGTTAGTCAATGTTGTGGTGCCGACAGATATTCTGATGCCTTATTTTAATTTCGGCGATAAATAGAATAGGTTTATCTGTATGTTATCTAGAAGACTAGAACATTGTTCGTTGGTTTTAATGTCAGCTTGATGTCCCTAGTGATTTATGATTGTTGCCCCGTTCAGCATTCTTTATAAGATCCAAGTGTAATTTAAATCATATTTAAACTTTTTTAGTAGGATTGAAGTAACCAAAACTTGGATCATAGCATTGTTTTTCATCGTGGCTTCTTACTTCTATTTCTACTAGCTCATCAGTAATATCAACTTCAGATGTTCACAGGAGTAAAATGTAAAGATGAAACAAAGTGTATAATTATTTTTTTCTGTTAAAAGATAAACAATTACATCAGTCATTGCTCATTCATAAAAACATGAAGGCCAAAATATTTCTTCAACAACACTCAGTCAGTAGGTTCACCCATTTCACCACAGCAAAATCACGAAAAATAACGACACTCAAAAGCACTCTAAAGCATCGACCAATTATTTTAATCTTCTACCAAAATGAACCTAGATCATTGGCTGTTTTGCTCTTTAGCATTTGGGTAGATCTGATGGTGGTGGGGGCAGCTTCTGGTTAGGGACTTTTCCATCTAACACAAGCCCTGCCATCCTGAGACCCCAGCTGGTATGCACTTCCAGGTGACAATGCATGAACCAGACACCTATATACAAAATTCTACCATAATTAGGTAAAATCATGAAGTTCATGATTCAGAACAGAAGAAAATAAAATTGAAATATTTTTTGAATGTCCAACCTAAGAAAAATTAGATACCTAGATTATCGGCAAGGAAACGGACAGCTACCCAGCCGCCAGGTAGAACCCCAACTGTGTTTCTCTCTACAGGGTCTACTAGGTTGAACTTTGCTGGATCTTTAGCTAGGTTATAGTTTCCAAAACCTTGTCCAACCACAAAGAAATTGAAACCATGGATATGCAAGGGGTGGCTTTCAGTACCCAAAATGCTGGTGTCTTGGATCACCAACTCCACACTCGTGTTGAAGGGAACGACCAAAAGTTTGGTGTCATTGGTTACAAATGTGTTGTTTGGAGGAGTGCCTGTGTAGTTGAACGGCATGAGGGGCATAATTGGGAAGTTTGATGCATACACACCTTTTGATTTTCCCGAAAAGTGGGATTGGAGGAGTGCCTTTGTTGGAAGAACAAATGATACATTATTAACTGAAGCTGCAAACTGTGTTCCATTTGGGCCCTGATTCAACAGAAATACATATGTAGCATGTCAGTATTAACAAAAGCCTACCAGTAATAGTATTTCAATAGAGGCAATTTAGATTGATATTGATCTTTAAATTCAATAGAATTTTTCTATATGACACATTTGTTAGCATTTAAAACTGAAATAGTAAATGCATAAATAATATAATTTATTATCAGAAATCTATCTTAATTAGGTTGTAAGAATGCTGACCTGGCATGTTCCATTCTGCGGACATGGGTTTGTTCCGAGCCCAACAGTAAAGAAAAATTGTCGATCAACAGTTCGGGGTACATTTGCGGGATATTGAGAATTTGCCAAACTTTTAAGCTTTTTGGTGAAGTTTGTCACGAATGAAGTGTCATTCAAAGCAGGCAATGTGGGCTTAAAAAGCGGTAGGTTCTTGTTAAAGCTAGACGGAGACAAACTTTTCGGATTTTGATACTCAAGAATTCCTGCAACAGTCGAGTTGTCAAAAGTTCCTTGACCAGTGACATATGGCCTTGCCTCCATGAAGAAATTTGCATTTGGATATTGTGCATGTGTAGTAAGAAGGACATTCGTGGTTTGACCGGGGCTTATTATCAGTGTTTCGGTAGCAAAAGGTTTCACATACACAGCATCAACATCAACGACTGTAAGAGAATGATTGGATATTGAGAAGAAAAGCTCATCGTTAAGTGCAGCATTGATGATGCGAAGGAGGTATGTCTTTTTAGGTCTCACTTTGAGCTTGAATGTGTCTGCAGTTGCTTTGAACACTCTCAATTAGGATATAAAGAAGCAATTGATCTGTTAGCGGTGATATACCATGTTAAGAACTGATTGTAAAGAATGAGAGATTGATTTCATTGATTGTCAAATCTCTGTTACATCTCATGTTTTATAGCTATACAAGAGTTCTAACTAATCTGTTACAAATTTGTTACAGCAGTTATTCTAACTAACTGATTGCTATATAAAACAATAATAAAATAAATTTTCTGTTGTAGAACTATGTAGCCTCCTATACATTGGTCACTTGATCTGAATCATCACACGACTGTATATCATCGCTAACATGATCAATAAGTCAAATATTAACAGCTAGTGATTTTTTTTACTACAATGTACAATGTAGAATGCTTTAGCAGTAAGGGCCATTAATTACAGTAGATATTCACTATTCAGGTTAGACTGGCCTCCATCACTTTTCAATAGACCTGCCAGTAAGATTGTCTGCAATAAAGAATACAAAAAATCCCCGGGCTCACTAAATTTCACTTTGCTTTTGATTTCTTTGTGTATGTAGGAATATTTTAATATTATTCTTCTATATGAAATGCAGGGGATTTGGAAAATGTGATGGCATTTGATATTTATTAACATACATCAGAACCTTTTGCTGAGCAATTATATAGTGGACCAGGAAGGCCGTTGATGGTATATGCATCAGAAACATTCGGGCCTCCGCCAGTCTGTAGAGCCTGTTTGATGACTGCTTCTGTATCGGCTTTCCACCATTCACCTCCACAATTTAAGCAATATGTTTTGTTAAATCACAAAATATACTAAAAAAATAAATTCAATTAACAATAGTTGAACAGTATGTGAGAAAAAAAATTGAGTGTATTGATGTACCTAATATGATAGGTACTTCCTTGTAAGGTTTTACAAATGGGTAAGGAACAAAGGAACACTGAGTTTTGGAAGGATGATGAAAGGGCCGTACAAGGTTGCACGAAGCCATGAGATATGCGCGTGCCACCAGAGCTCTGGCCAACAATTGTGAAGTTGTAAACATAGGTGTGGCCTTTCTGGATTGGGCATTGTGTAATGTAAGCCGGACCATCAGCCCATGCACTTCGTAGTTGCCGCACACCGTGCCTACATTTTCCAGTTAAGCATAAAAACAACCATGCCAAACATTCCCCATGTATGGTTAACTTGAATAAGCTTTTAAAGCAAGCAACTTTGACTGCTTACTAATGACATCTCGTGAATTGCTTGTTTTACTAGGGATAGTGTACTTCTAAAATTTATGAAAAAAATAACATGATGTACCAATGCAAGGTGATGTTGTAGGGAACATGGTTAATGACTCTGACTATGACCCGATCGCCTTCCCTCGCCACAATCTTGGGTCCTGGAAACTTGCCGTTCACTGTCACAATGCTCTTGGTTTCACAAAGACGCATCACATTTGTCATTTGAATCTGCAATGATGGTTTCATAACTTTAATTTCAGAAGAAAAGTTGTAGAGATGAGAATATTTTGTTCTTAATATTAGGAATATAATAACTCACATCAAACTGATAGCGTAGTTTGCTGAGACTCTGTCATGACCGGAAAGATAAACAATATGATGCATGAAAATGCAATGGCTGTCATGAGAAAAGAGGAAAGCAATAAAGAGACGGCCATTGCTTGTTACAAAGAGAAGTGGAGATCAAGAGAAGAGTGTTTATTGGATGCATGGCACGAGTATACAGATGAATATATATAAGGGTATATATTAATTTTTTAAATGGATTTATATCTGTTTGGTGAAATGAGAAGTGTCAACTTATACTTTAAGCTGGTCTAGACTAAGAATAGCTTAGTGTTGCTAAAGTCAATCCCAACTCATTTTGACTATATTTTAATTAACGGCATGCATTCTTTATCATAATTATAATGTTTGCATGCTACGAAATTGTTTGCAAGAGTTTAAAAAGGTTCTTGGAACTTCAAATTTACCATGTTTTTCCTTGAAAAACAAATTTACTATGTTTCTTAGAGATTAATTGGATTTGATACTATTGGTTTTGTGACAACTTCTTATTGACAAAATGCCCAACTTATAAAGATTAATTAATGCTCTCATCAATCAACTACAAGTCTGTGCCACAGAAGATGACTATTTCATTAACTACCGTTTCTCCTTAATTCTAGCACGAAGTCATCATCTCGCATATTTTAAGTTTGTTAGACATGTTAGAGTGAAACCATTTTTTTTATAATGCAAGGACATGACCAATTGTAACTTAAGAAAGGGATGATCATCTGCTTTAAGGTGACACCTTGTCCTGTGTCAAAAGAGGCAAGGGATGGGCAGATTGAACTGTAGTAGATTTTTTTTGGGGGGGCATATGCAATATATTACATTTATTATTGCTATTTGTTCGTTTTAAACCTCATTGACTTGAGCTTGTAACCGACTTACTGAAATTTTGGGGGGTGCTTCAGAGGGAAACACTCTCTTCTCCATAAAATGTATGTATCACTTTAATATATTTTTGTGCCTTCTCAGGCCAAGTATCCAATCAAGAGAGGGATATCTGAGCCAGTTCCTCTTAAGCGACCTTTTTGGTAGTTGAACAACACCAAAAAGGGTAAACCAGAGTGAAGCCCAAATCTTTCTTTTGAACATATTCATGCAATTCTTTGTGTTTACCTAATCTCTGTTTTTTTTATTCTTGTTAATTTATAAACTAGCTGGGCGTATTAATTTGCACGTGGATAGGCCGAGCCAATTTATATTACTAATATATAGGCAAACCAATTAACCAAACATGATCAAATGAAGCAAATATTTAAGTTTATTTCAAATGTTTTATTTTCCATTTTTCTGTTATAATATACAAGGAACATTATTCCTGTAAACTATAATCATTTTGAGGGAACACATGGGCCCATCATATTTCTTTTGTTTATGGGAACAACTTTAACAGAGAAGAGCCCATATGCTAATATTACTCTCTCGAAGCCCATAGAAGCCTCAATCTGACACGTGTAAAAAAAACACTGGAGCACACTACGCAGCTACGCTAGTTTCCCGTCCGCTGTTTTGTTGAAGCCTTCCTTTGTCGTTCGTTCTTGCCCGAACGACACTATGCTCCGCTCAGTTCTCAGAAGTGCGCTAGTGCGGAGTCGAAGACTACGAAACCCGTTATCTGGACAGCTTCACCACTGCGCCTCTATGGGAGCGGGACCAGTACAGCTACTAAGAGCCATCCGGAGCGAATCGCCACCGAGATGATCCGATATGCACTTGTCGATGCCCGGACCCGTCCATCATGTTATTCTCTCTCCTTTTTGGGCTCTTTTTTTCTGAACTGAGTGTTGCATGTGGTAAATTAGGTTTAATGTTTCCAATTTTGATTTAACTATTCATCTTTGTTCAAAGCTGATTGGCGCGAGGAAGCAATGATGATATTGGAGCAAGGTGTTTCTAATTTGGAGCAGGGAGGGGAGGGTAGCGCTGAAGCTGTTGGAATGCTTAATCTGGCTATTTCTACTTTACTATATGAGATGTTTGGTTTTTTGTTTTTATTTTTGTTTCAAATAGTTTTGCTAAATTTTCACAGAATTCTGTTTTGAGTTTAAAGACTGATGAAAAAAATGAACTTTGGCATTGTGCAGGGGTAAGTTTCATGATTCTATGGAGAAGCTCGATGCAGTACATGAGCATGCTTCTTCTCTAGCTTCTAGAGGTATTCTTTCTTTTCTTCTTTTCTTTTTGTATGTCTATTATGTATATTGCAATATTTCTCATTGTTACTAGGTTCAATCATTTATTTATTTATGGTTAATGTGGTGCATAATAGCTTCAATTGTTTACTGATCTAACCAAGAGAAGCAATTATCACAACTTTTGGGACAGATTTTAAATTTGGTTTTCTGTTCTGCAATGACTATACATGCAAACAAGTAATTACATACCATTGTATGAATGATATTTACTATTAGACATATCTATTTCAGTTGCTTCCTGGGAAGGCTTGATGGGTTTGCAAATGGAGATGGGACAGGTATATGTAATTGTACTTGATACTTCCAATTGACCTGAGTTTAATTGTTTGTATAATATAAAAGTTTACTGAACTGAGCTACTCCATTAGGTTATACTGAGATAAAATTTATTTGTTTTTGATATTTATTCTGATGGGAAATTTATTTTGACTTGAGATGTAGGATATCAGCTCAGCAGAACCAGATTATTCATTGGAGCCATCAACAAATGGAAACCAATACAGTCAGAGTCTTATGAAATTACGTGTTAGTGGTGTAAGAGGACTCAACGCTCTCATAAACGGGGAGATTGAATCAGTTTGGAATTTCTCTTCTACTTTTGACAGAAAATCTTAGAAGATAGGACTTTGTGAGTGATGTGACTTAAAGGTTCTGTATCTCAGCCAAATCCTTCTTTGATGGTTGTCAGGATTGCAATGCTGTAACTGCTGAAGAACATATAGGTATGTTATGTTACGTAACATAATAGATTCATCATTTTTATAGTGGAATCTTTTCTCTTATTTTTCACTAATAACCATAGAAGGTAGGTTGTCTGTACCAGCTAGTACAAATTTACTTTTTTGACAATTTTCCTTCTGGATTTTTTTTTGATAAAAAGTGAAATATTCCACCAGTTTCATTGAAACTGAAATAAGAAAGCTACAAGGTTCATATCGGTTTGATCTGTACAACTCACTGGTACACGCAAAAAATCTGCAAAGTAACTATGCAAAGTGCTAAAAACTTATTATGACAGTACCAAAAAGATGCTCACTGTAGAAAGCTAACCAATTTACAGAAATAGCAGCAGAAAACAGACATAAGAACTAAACATAACATATCAAAAAAGTTTTATCATGGATGAAAAAAAAAACTAAAGTTTTAAGTTTTCAAAGGAGCCTATGTATATACTCTTTTTCTACACATAGGAGGTAAAGCCTGAAACATCTCCATATCCTCTGCCATAGGAAGAACAGCCAGCACCTTCTCCTGCACTTCCTCCATTTCCTATACCTCCTGGATTACCTGTAATTTGAGATCCTCTACATCCTGTGGTAACACTAGGGATAATTTGAAGACATTTGTATTTTTTACACCAAAAAGTTGCTAAACATATAATCCTCAAATCCAAAAATTTTAAATTTGTACCAGAATGTTCAGTAAAGCAGAGTTTATTCTTTCAAGCCGGACAACCCAAAGGAGTTTCTCCCTTGCAATTTCTACTATACATTGATTTTTTTAAAGGAATATAGGCATCTAAATACCATAAATCTTCCAAAGCGTCCCTCTGGAAAGAAAATTATTAAAATAAGCAATCCATTGCCATATTGCATTAACTACTGGACATTTAACAAATAAGTGATTAGTTGTTTCATCATCTCCACAGAGAACACATGAAGTTTCTCATGTCCATTCTCTTTTCAACAAATTGTATTTTGTTAAAATTCCTTCACCTAACTAGCCACATAAAAATCTTAATTTTCAAATGGATATTTGTATCCATATAATAAATCATTATTGACCCCACCATACCCAAGCCATTGAAATTATGAATGAACAGAAAAGTTACCAGATGCCGACCATCTTCAAAGAATTATGTCAGATTTTCAGGGCTTAAGTGTAAAGTTTCCTAAACTAATCTGTAAATTTAACCGTTCCTCAAGGTCAACTATTTGTCTTTAAAAGATGACATATTATTTTGAAAAGCCGAGTATACATTAATATTTTGTTCTTGTGCAATAGAAATAAAAAAAGGGCAAAGGCTTGCAAAATTATTTTCCCTTTTGGATCTAGAAGTTAGGTTCATAAAGCTTGGCCTCCTAAATGGCTTTGCGCAAAGGAAAGCTGTTTTCAGTATAGGGTGGTGCCCTCTTGCATGTGATTGTTTTGCATCGAATTTGTTTGACTATTTGATTTGTTTTAATCTAACTTTTTGAGATGCATGACAGATTTCCCAATAATTGTGTGCAGGAAACGTAATGTTATCTTATGGTGAATATTTGCACTGCAATGGAAATTTCTCTTCAGCAACAGACATGTATGAATTGGCTACCAAAGCATCTAATACAAAAGATATTTCAAGGGAATACTTTTTAGCAGCTGCAAATATGGTTCCTGAGGAGATCTCATTTGCTGGTACTTGTGCTCTTGGCCAACTTTTGTCTCATACTGGGTACACATACCTAAACTTTCTTAGTCTTTTCTGTATGCTCTCAATCTTCATCAATATATGAAATGAAATGAAGCCTTGTCATATACTTTAATGCTTTATCAGCAAAACTGATGAAGCAGAAGAGCTGTTGACGAAGGCACTGACTAAAGCTGCAGCCCATTTTGGTTCTCACCTTTTCTTTCTTATTTGTTTCCAGTTTGCTGACATCTGGAAAGAAAAATGATATGCTAATAAGATTATGGTTCATTCAGGTTCAACTCATCCAAAAGTAGGGGTTGTGCTGACGTGCATAGCTAAGATGTTCAAAGAGAGAGCCAGGTTGGAAGGTTCTAGCTCTATTTTAGTCCAAGAGGTTTGATATTGGATCTTGTATTTTCACATTAAAAGTATGTGCATCACAAAAAAAAAAGATATTAAACATATGTCCATGGTGATAGGGGTTGTACTGGAGGGCTCTGGATCTTTTGAAAGCCCCCAATCTGAATTCTCAAGGTATTGCTGTATGGAATGTGAGAACCTCTGAAAAAAGCTTTATGAAGAATAATCTCTTTGTAGCATCTTTTATTTAGTTGGATTAACTTGCACGGTCCTAGCACTAAATTTCTCTGAATCCTCAAAGCTGGGTGTTATTGACACCCGCATCTGTCGAATCATTTAACCTTTTCTTTGAGGTGTTAGGATGTACATCTCTTTAGGTTCTTGTTGGAACTATCGCACCTTGAACTTTCTTTTGAATTCTGTAATAATTGGTGCTGAATACCTTGATTACAGTAGATGGGATTCCAGTGGTGGGCATTTCATGATACTGCCCTCCAATCTACCAAGTGTGTATTTGCTAATATATATTAGTTCAGAGTCTATTCCGTCACAAATGTTGTTGAAGAGAATTTTTTCATGAAGATAATTGGATGCAAGCACGAATTCATTCTGCAGTCTATCTGAGTCTTTCAATTAAAAAGAATCTGAAGATAAATTGGTAAATGTGAAAAATTTGTTTATCAGATGGCCAACAGGCAAACTGGATTGCATTAGGTTAGTCAAACTGAGCTTGCCATTTGGATCAGATCACTTTTGGTCACAGGTTGGCTCAATGCATGTCTGGTCAAGGTCCTTATTGTAATTGAATCAATTCTGGATTTCTATCAGGTGGTCCAGTTTCGCTTTCAGTTTGTAGACTTGAGGTCAATCCCAGTCATAATATGTCAATAACGTTTGCGTCCGTTGACTTTTGGTAATTGGTGTTTTGGTCAGATCTTGTGAAAATAATGACTTTCCTTCTTTCGTTGAATAAGGTGGAATTCTTCGTCTCCTTGAAACTTCCCCATTACCTCTTGTTTTCTATTTCTTTAATTAGCCGCACGCCTCATTTTCTCTTCTCTCGACTTGTACTTCGGTGTCTAAGCAATTTGGGATTGCCCAAAGTAGAGAATTTGGGAAAGAGAGGAAATCTGAGCAACATGTCATTTTTTTTATAGATAGGCAAATTGGCATCACGTGATTGACTCGGAGCACTTTGTTAACCAGGAGATTAATATAATCAATAGAAATTCACCGTAGGTATATTCGGGTGAATTGCAACTGCTGTTATTCCGATCGAGATAACAGGATTCTGATATTCCAATTGAAGCCGTTGGATCGGAAATTAAGGGCTCAGATTGATAGATTTTTCTCTTTCTCTTAAATTTTCTCTCATTAGGACAAATTTGATTCATCGATTTTCCATCCGACGGTTTAGATCGAGATAACAAAGTCCCATTATCCCGAAAGGAATAACAATAGATTCATCCATCATATACGGGTCACCTTCGACAAATTTACTCTAGACATTCTAGCGAGTAAAGCATGTCAGCATGTGATGCTGATGCAAACCTGTCGGTACTCGGTAGCCTTAATATTCCGTTTCCTCAAAGAAAGAAAAAAAATAATGTCTTGTCCAATGAAACCTATTATCTTCCATCGAAAAGAAATGGAATCTAATATCAACCAGTGTTATACCACTTGTACCTGAACTGGTATTATACCAGAACATTCATTTTATAATATTTTATTCTCCACTTGCGATGCCCGAGTTACTTTGCACAAGGGCCTTTTAGACTTTAAGTGAACGAAATGGATTTATAATTTTATTTTTCCTTGAACCACTATTCCGGTTGGCTTTTCGGTGGTATAATTTAATGCATAAGATCTGATCCTACGGTGACATAGATTGTGACAATTCTGATTTACCCCTTGCAAGTTGTACGTGGGCCAATTGATCTGATCCTAAGAAGACAGCAATGAGCCAATGATCCTAATAATTAGCTACACTTTTTCAAAACAAAACTTAATAATCATAATAAGTATTACTATTAAATTCTCTCTCCAAGCCCGTGTAATAATTCACATGGTCCCGATATGGCAGTATGGAGAGCTGATTAGCGAATCCAGTATCAGATCTTATATCCCTCTTTCTATGTGCTTAGTTGCTCACCATCTCACAACACTAGTGTTAAATATGCTATCAGCTACAACTAAAGTTCTATTCTACATGCTTCCATGTGAAAACTGCGACACCGGGGTGTAACCATTGGGTCCCATATCCACCTCTGATCTTTCGCCCTTGCTGCCGGTGGTAAGGGACCAAGTAGAAACCTTGTCAAAAGATGAAGAAGGATAAGAATGCACGAAGGCGTCAAACCCGACATTGCTCCTTTTCTCATAATCCTGCAATTGCTCTGGGGTTGCAACTTTTGGCACTTCTGATGCATCGCCACATTCTAGATATTTTACCACCTCCCTCATGTTGGGTCGTCCAGCCTGATCCGGGTGCGAGCACTTAAGACCTACCTTTATTGCCACTGCAACCTCATTCCTGCTTTTTATCAAGGAAAATACTGTTAACAAACTTGAGAGTTCGTAATCTTGTTAATTTAGTTACACAAATCGAGGGTTTCTCGGATCAGGAAATCTTCAGTTAACATATCGTTAGAAATTGGGATATCAAGTTATCAACACCAGTACATTTATACTTACCAAATTAAAAAATATATATTTTGTGTTGCTTGATGATTGAGCGCTATAAGATCAGTTTTCAGTATACTAAACCAAACAAACTTGAAATTAAAGAAACAAAACTTTCCTAAATATAAAACCAGAACCTGTTATACTCTCCATTTAATTTGGGGTCCACCACGTCAGCCCATCTGCCAGCTGCCCACCGGTCCCGTACCCAATCTATCAATACTGCCTCTTCCTGTACTGTTTTTGGTTCTATTGGCCGGCGACCACACACCACCTCAAGCACCAATGCTCCAAAGGCAAATACATCTGACCCAGTAGTGGCACGGCCAGTTCGGGTCATCTCTGGTGCTAGATAGCCGATAGTTCCAACTACACGTGTGGTGCTCGGATTGGCCCCATGATCATGTAACTTGGCTAGGCCGAAATCACCAAGCCGGCCATTGAAATCAGCATCTAACAACACATTGCTCGCCTTAACATCGCGGTGCAGAACCACATGCTCCCACTCTTCATGCAAATACAAAAGAGCTGATGCAATCCCTCGTAAGATATGAAACCTCTGAGACCAACTTAGGTGTGGCATTTTCTTCTCAGGTGTGACGGAAACATCGCAAAATAGAAGCTGATCAAGGCTTCCATTAGGCATGTAATCATACACAAGCAGGAGATCGTTACGGCGACGGCACCACCCCTGAAGCTGTACCAAATTACGGTGGCGCAACCTGCCAATACTCGCAATCTCTGCTACAAATTCTCGCAACCCCTGCCGTGATCCATGTGAGATGCGTTTTACTGCTACTTCAGTCTTGGAGCCACGAAGCATCCCCTTGTACACCTTTCCAAATCCACCAACCCCCAACAAGTTACCATCTCGAAAGCCTCTTGTAGCACGTTTCAGATCATCATAAGAGAAGCGGCGGGGACCATACTTGAGTTCCCAAGGCTCTATAACATCAGCATTTTTTATCTTGTAAAAAAAATAACCTCCAATTGCAGCTATAGCTACAATAATTGCAAAAACTACGAATGAAGCCGCTAGTGCAAGTGTCGTGTGTTTGGTTTTTCGTCTGGGAAGTGAAGGCAAAGAGGATAGATCCAGCCATTTTGCATCTCCATTCATTTTAAAACTCCATCCAAAGAGATAATGTGAGCTTGCGAGAAGGCCAGTTGAGGCAGAAAAGCCAACATACATTTTGTCCACAAAAATTGGGGATAAATCAACTGAGTAGGAGAGAGTTGGTTTCTTAGGCCTCGAGGAATTAGGAGAAAGACTCACTTTTATTACCTTTTGAACTCCATCATATTCAACCCAAGCTTGAATTGTATTCCCACTTTTTAGAACTACATCAATTTTTGCGCCGTCGTCTCCGTAGTAAGAGGCATTTGCAGACGCGTTAGATATCATGCTGTTCAAATTAATCCCAACATGGTTGTCATTTATGTCATTGAACTCAAAATCTTGTACCGTGTCGAACTCTACGGCAAATAAGTGGTTGGTTCTATTGCCTAAATCACTAGAATTGAGTAACCCAAGATACTGACTGGGTAGAGCTCCTCTGAACTCCATGGAAGGAGCTATGGTGAAGGCAAGGCCATGGCCTCCTAGCTTTGCAAACTCCGGTACAATGGCAAATGCAAAGGCCGTAGAGAAAGAGAAAGCGGTACCAGTATCAGTGCTACGGAACTGCAGAGGTGCCGAATAAAATGCGCGACCTATTAGTCGGCTTGTATCATTTGTTAGTTTTACGATACCACTTGATATTTCAGAGACGCCGGTTAGGTTCAAGGGGTTTGATTGGGCCCATTAAAACTAAAACCATTGTAGATGAACTCATCTTGCTGGGATCTTGCGAAGAGAAAGGAATTGGAAAGGAGGAAGGCGAGAGTGAGGAGAGGCAAAAGCATTGTGGCGTTGCTCCTCATGTTTTTGGTGTGTAGGTTTTAAGGTTCGGTGAGTTGATTCTTTTCCCCACTCCTTTAGTAGGAATTAGGTAGCAGCGGCCAGCGACTATGACAGATTGGAGAAATTGAAATCGATGCCTATTGGATGATAATGATAAGTGTTATGGGAACCCTATGGGTTGAGAGAATATTTATCTGCTCCGTGAATCTAAGCCGCTGTCGTTATATCCGTGAACAGCTGTCGTATTGATCCAACAGATGAAAATCGTGGGCAGTTACTTCACGTCCGTGCATTAATCCAGATGATACGGACTCTGAATTAAGAGATAGAGATGAACATTAGGTTGAGGAGGAATCGTTGAAAACATACAATTTTCGTTTTGATGACAAATAAGTTTAGAAACCAACAAATTTGCAAATTACAAGTGTGTTGTTATACATACAAATATAACAGGTCCGTAAACCAACTGATCCGGGTTAACCTCGTGCTAGACTCATTAGTTTAACAAGCCGAGCCGAGCTGAGTTAACTTTATGTTAGACTCATTAGTTTAACAAGTCGAACTGAGTTAACCTCGTGCTAGACTCATTAGTTTAACGAGCCAAACCGAGTTGACTCGTTAATTACTTTCGAGCTAAAAACTTTGACTTGAGATTGATTTGTTAAGTTAACGAACTAACTGATCTGATTTGTTAAGACTCGTTAAGACGTATTTAATAATAATAATATTTTTTGTGATATTTTATACTAAAATTTATATAAAAATTAATAAAATAACTAATAATAATGTATTTATTACAAATTTAATATAATAATATAAATATATATCATACTATAAAATATTTACTATACTAAAAATTCATAACAAAAATAATATAAATAACAAATATTCATAGTTTACCAGGCCTAACGAGCCGAGCTGATCAAAATTAAAACTCAGCTCATTAACGACCCAGTCCACTAACGAATAAACCAATAATAAATCGATTCCGAACGAATCATCAATAAACCATAAGTGTTTTTTTTTTGCCGGCCCTACATACAAATTGTAGCTTGCGCGCGAGTTTTTACGTATATGCATCAGACCGCTATAGAAATCAATAATGATAAAATACGTACAAATCTAATAATTTTTTTTTCAGTACATGCATATCAAACTATCTTCTGTAACAAAATTTAGCTCCAAACTTCTATTTTCAACCATTGAAATAAGTTAACCCGGAATGGGCTAGTTTTAACAAAAGTCTTTTACATTAGAATATGTCTTGATTACAGACCTTCTTTATGGATAATTATTTTTATAAGTATATGTGCCAATTTTTATATATTTTTTATTATGAAAATCTAGGAATCTATTAGGTCCATATATTGCAATGATATGTTTTTTATTTATTTTTTATACCATAGAAAAATTACCAACGCAACATTCTATTAAATTCTCAGTAATTAATCTGATTTGTGACACAAATGGTAACAGAAAGACAATATATTTCCGCTATTTATGAGAAGAACAATTGTGATCCCCCGTTTTCCTTTATAGTAATTGCTAATTTAGTGTATTTTTCAGCAGATCATTCTTTTACATCTTTTACGTAGGTTATATTTGGACGGGACTACAAATTTATCATAACAAAAACACTTTTTGATAAGAAATTAAAATTTAGCAACAATAAATTTACAAAAAACGTTATTATCACTTAAATTAAATAATTTATTTACTATTAGCTGAAAAGCATTGAATTTATTATAAAATGACAGAGACGCGAGTTGGCTTGGATCCATTCCCCCTTGATCCAAACTCCCTGTAATTGATGTTGTCAAACTGTGAAAATTAATTTAATAAATAATGATAATAAAGATAATGAATTAAAATAATGTAAACCGATAATTAAAAGAAATACATATATAAACAAATAAATAAATAGCTAATATAAAATAATAATAATAATAATAATAATAAGGATATATATATAATTAAATGATGATTTACGTAAATTAGTAAATGAAATTTTCAATTTGTTTTTAATATCACTAAAAATAATTAGGTTAACGATTAAATAAAAATAAATTTAAGTTTGAAACAAATAATAAATCAAACAAACTAAGATTTTTAAATTAAATGAAATAATGGGTTCAATAAATTCACATGACTACACCAAATTGGCCACAGACAATCCAAAAAAAACTCTCTCTTCATTTATTTCTCCCTCTCTCTCCCTCCGTCTTATCTCCTTCTCCCTGTCCCCGTCTCTCCCTCTCTCTGAACGCGCCTATTCCCCAGACACGACTCTCTCTCTCCCTCGTTTCCTCGTTTCCTCCGCTCCTCACCGCACACTTAGACTTTGCCCAAAACCGCTTCGCTTCTCTCTCTTTTCCATGTGAATATGGCGATAAAGTGCCCCACCTCTTCCTCTCTCTCGGGCGACTCATCACCTAACCGTGACTTTCTCCCCTATTTGTCACCTCGGCATGGCCGACCGTCCCTTATGCCCGCTCCCCCCTTACTGTGGTTTGTTAGACGGTACAGTCTTTCCTCTTTTGAACCGTTACTTGCTTTTTCTCCGCCCCTTTTATAGGCTCGGCCTGCTCCCCGCTTCCCCTTTTGCTTATTCTTTCTCATGTGTTGAGACTTTTAAAAGATCAAACTGATAAGAACAGATTCTAAGTTGAGTAATGGGATTTGTAGTGGAAGGGGAAGACGAGAAGGCCGGCGCCTGGAGAAAATCGGCCCTGATCCCTTCTTGCTGTCCTTTTGATTCTGCTGTCTGCTTGTTCTCCCACTTACTGGTACAAACCCTAGCTTGAAATAAGTCAGGTAGTTAATCATGCATTAAATGCATGGGAGTGCTGAGAGACGGACCGGGTAATTCTCAGTCTGAGTTGCCTTGCATAACCAGATTGTTGTGGTTACGTACGGTGACCCATAGGCCCGTGGGAGCCACCGGTCTGTATATGTACTGCGCATTCTTGCCTGTCGGATTATCCACCGATCCCGTCATTTGGCGGGTTCGGTTGTGTCAAAGTGTTTTATTTTGACCTTTATTATATTTTATTATTCTTAATATGATTTAATTTTTAATCCAAATTTGAGCGATTAGGATACCTTGTACTTCAGTGTTTAGTGTGGGCGGCATATTCGAGACTGGAATCTACTTCGTGATATTATATTATTATATTTATCCGGCTTATTTAGGATCCTGATATTGTCCGAATGACTTTATCCTTTAGCTCATAGTTGGTACAGAGAAAGTCGGGATGCGGTCCGCTAGACCTTAATGGGTACAGTGTAGGCTCTCATTTGCTTATATTTCGTCTTGATATTTTTACGGGATGCGGTCCTCTGGCCCTTGGTTGGTACATTGTAGACTCCCATTTGATTTCGATTTGTTAATTCACGGATAGTTATCTTCTTTTGGCGATATAGACAACTGAAGGCATACTTATCCGCTTGCTTTTATTTTGTAAGGTGAATTACCAGATTTAGTAGACCAGAGTACGTGCCTATGCACGCTCACTCTCCTAGGGCGTTATCGTTTCGAGAGCCCGAATTTCCGTTTATGCGGTATTGGCGCCGCATAAACATAAAGTCCTAAGTTCGTAAGTTGGGTCGCTGGTGGCGCCCGCTTAGGCAAGACCCAAGTTCGTAAGTTGGGACGCTGGTGGCGCCCGTTTGGGATAGATCTGGTGATTTGCAATCGGGATATTTTTTTGGGTGGTTGATTTTTGTACTTTATATTTTATATTATATTATTATTTTCACAGATTTTCTATTTCGGGTTTATTTGTCATTTCATGTCATTCATGTAAGTGTTTTCTCAAACGTGCATAAAATATTATTACATTAATATATATTAATTTATTATATTGCATTTAAATTACGGTATCGGTATTTGGGTCCAGTCTAGGAAAGAAGATGAAATCTTAAGGCTGGATCTAAATCTGTACTGAGTAATTTAAAAATTACTCACGTTTCCACAGTGGTTGTGGGATCCAGGTTTACAGGTGCGGGATTAAGTTTTGATGAGAGTGTTAGGTGCAGTCCTGCGTGATATCAGATGTGTTTCGCCGCATCAGTACAGTGAGGCGGGTAGATGATTAGGACTTATTGGGTATCGAGTTTTTATTTCTTTCTTTGGGTTTTATTTGAGAGATTTTACTACCCATTCCGATGGAGTTAGCCCCGCCGGTGTCTGACGTTGTACTTTTCTGTATATTCTGGACTGTTATTGTTTGTGTTATTATTATTATTTTGTTTATTCTGTGATTTATCTTATTTTATTCATTTAGCCTTTCGTACGTACGTCTCGTCGTGCGTACGTGACGGGATAAATCACCCCTAATCTGATTTATTATTTTTGAGGTGTGACATATGTGATTCTTCTCTAATCCACCACCGAGTTAAATAAATATCTTTGCTGGTGTTAACTAATAAATATCTTCGCCTGGCGTTAACTAATATAGAAGTTGCTGACTACATTATATTATATGGGGTTTACATTCGTCTCTTTATAGTGCATTTTTTATACATGTTTCTCAATTTTCGGGGGTTCAGATTTCCTTGTTACAGTTTGAAAATAAAAAATTTCATTAAAAATTAACTTATTTTTTGGTTGATTTTGCATGGTAAGGTACTAATTACTAAAGATGTGTTGGCTAGACGAGGTTGGACTAGACTTATATATATATATATATTTTTTTTTCTAATTTGGAGACAATTGATCATCTTTTGTACTTTGTTCTATGAGTTTTCACTTCTGAAATAAATTTAATAGATATAACAATAAAGGAACATTCTTGCTCTTAAGTTACCTTTCAGGAGACGTGGCAAACAACTTCATCTCTATCAGTTGCTAATCACTAATCAGTTATATATTCCGGCATTGATTTGTATATATGGCTAACATATTTGGAAGTTGAGAAATCCCATTTTTCAGGGTGCTACTTTTTATTTGGTCAGATCATTTTATTTTTCTGTTTTATCTCAATTTACTTTTTACACAGGTTTTCCAAGTGAGTTAGAATCTCTGTATCACTCAGATGAAGTACAATAGATGTTGAAGACAGCCCGAGAGTGGTGCCAGTTACTCATGCATTGGACTAATCTAGCTTTAGTTATTTTCTCTTTAATTGTTGTGTTTAGGTGTTATTTGACTGTTGTGGTTTACTGTCTTTAGTTACTTTTGATGCTAGATATTATTGGCTATTATGGTGCAGTAGGATTATATCTCTGCTTATGCTTTAGCTTGTAGCTTCCAGATTTAGTTTTTCTATTTTGTTTCTTTAATATGTTCTTACTGATATATTGTATGTAGTTGCTGAAAAGAAATGTAAACTGGCAGATGGTTAATTTGCTTTATTCGAAAAAAAATTGAGGACTTGATACACATATTTTCCAATTAAATATTATCCGATATATTTACAGAGCGGGATTTTATTGACAAATATCAGTTACTAGTTTGACAACGTCGATATTAAAAAAAATTTAATTCTTAAAGTTAGAATTTTTTTAAACATATTCTTAAACTTACATGTTTGATTGTGTTTCAAACTTCAAAATAAATTCACATCACTCGGAGTAATCGACGTGTAAAATATCTATTTTAGTGCGGGCCCCATAAAATTAAGCATCACCGATGTGACAATTTTGTTCGCGATCCAAATCCGACGGTCTATAATTTTAAAAAATATATTATTTTTCTATTTTAAGGATTTTTAAAAGTTATTTCGAGATTATTAAAAAAATTATTGTCAAGAATTTGTTAAATTAATAGTTGTGAAGAAATTCCACCTATATTTATAACAATTTTTTTAATATCAAGTTAACTAGCTTTAGACAATTTATCAGGAAATGTCTAAGAATATGAAATTTGAATTGATAAACAATTTTTTTTTAATCTGATGGAGAAATATCCCAAAATTGTTTCTGATAAAATAACGTATAGTAATATAAATAAAACGACACTAGAGTTCAGATTCTCCCTTTTCATGTGTAAAATTCAGAAATTGATACTTATGAGATTGAATGATGTAAGAAAGTAAAGAATCTCATGGTAAGAGATCTAAAAATCGATTTAGAATTTAATATTTAAGTTTAATGATAGTGAAATATAATTCAATTCAATTCTCACTGAAATATAATAATTAAAGAAAAAAGAGAGACAAAAAAATCAAACAAAAAAATAGATGTAATGAAATTCGACATAAAACTCCTATGTCTCTAAGAACTTTAACCACCATAATAGTTGGGGTTGAGTCAAACACTAAAATAAATATCTTATAAATATAGAACTTAATTTCTTACATAAGAATGGATTGTCAGACCTATTAGTAATAAAGAGTGATAATACACTAAAAAATAATAAAAATATTACAACACACTAAAAAAAATAAAGAGTGACAACACACTTAAAAAATAAATAAGAAAAGTTGAACTCATATGATTAAGTTGAGAGAATAAAAATAAACTAGATTGAGTTTAAAATAAGAATTTAACTTATTAAGAACTATCAACTTATTGAATTTATCTTTCTCACTTTAGAACATGACTATGTGCTTTCAGAAATTGAACTCTTGGAACTGATAGAGAATCAGCTTTCAGTTTGAGCCATTATAATAGTTTAGAAATGATAGGTATTTAAAAATGAATCTTGAAATCTTGATCTAAACCGTTACAACGGCTTGATGAATCGTTATAATGATTGACTGAGTTATTGTAACAATTCTAAACTGTTGCACAACGATATGTTTTGGCTCTTTTGAGAGTGTTTGTAACTTAGTCGAATTCTCATATAGTTACTTCCTAAGCCGTTACAATGATTTACTGGGCAAAAATATGTGTCATTGCTGTTTAAATTTAATTTATTTTAACTAATTCAACTCAGTTTGAGTCTAACTAAATTTGAATCTAATTCAATCTTGATTTAGGTCTTGTATTCCACCATTAATCTTAGTTCTTGTATACTAATTCATTTTGCATTCAATCTCTGCAATACTTAAATAAGATAAATTATAAAATTTGAGTCTTATTTTATAAATTGACAAATTAAAAAAAAATATTTTGTACAATATCATGTATATTCGACCGAAATTACAAAGTAGATGTCATCTCTGCATCTTCTTCTGGTTGATAGCATTTCTTCATTCATCTGAACTTGCATGCTTACTCAAAAAAAAGAAAAAAAGAACTTAACTAATAACAAAAATTATGAATGTATTTTTTAATAACAGTTAAGATATTCTCCAACTGGGAAACGTAATCAATGGGAATTACTTACAATTACATATATCGCTATGTATTGGGTATGCAATCAATGTTGCGAGTATATTTTGGCAAACATGACTTCAACGTGACTTAAACATCACTCGAGCAAAGGATTTGCCAAAATATACAGAACGTTATTTGCATGCCCAATAGTTAACAAATAAGGAGCGGAGATGCATTGGCATCTGCTGTTGTTGCTGTCTTGCTGAGAACATATCAGTCGTTTTGGCACAGAACTTGCCAATAAGGTTTGGACCTATTTTCATCAAAAAGAAAAAAAAAGGTTTGGACCTATGCTGGACGACTTCTGCCGGGAGCTTTCCCTAGCTTTAATCATAGCACGGAGGGCACAGGAGGATACTTATGGATCTTTTGGGTTTTAGTCATGATCACAAAGTTTCAAAATAATACGTACGGGTTTGTTTGGTAAATTAAGGAGGAATAGATTTAGAATAGTGTTAATTTTGGAAAAGTGATAGAATAATAATTTTTGATAGAGTGGTAGAAGATTGGTATTTTTGACTATTCAGAAGAACGAAAATATTATTTGACAGTTATTAATCAGAATAGTTAAAATATGGATAATTATGATGCTAACAATGATTATGATAATAACAAGAATAGTACAATAATAATAATAATAATAATAATAATAATAATAATAATAATAATAATAATAATCATAAAATCATAATCATAATCCATAATCATAATCCATAATCATAATAAATAATAATATTCATAGTTATAATCATAATAATATAATAAAAATATAAACATAATCATAATATAGTAATATAATAATATAATACAACATAAACAAATAATTATCAGAATCATAATCATGATAATAATAATCATAGTCATAAACCATAATAATATAATAATATAACTATAATAATAATATAATAATAAATAATAAAATAATAATATTAATAATAATAATAAATAATAATAATATAATTATAATATAATAATAATAAAATTATAATCATAATCATAATAATGTAATAATAAAATAATCATGTTTATATTCACAATATAATAATATAATACTAAAATCATATTTATTATAATATAACAAAAATAATTAATAATAAAATGAATAATATTATAATACTAACAAAGTGATGATAATGCATAATAATAACAATCATTATAATAACATAATAACATAATATAATAATACTAATAGTGATGATAATATTATAATCATAATATAATAATATAATAATAATAAATTATAATCATAATCAAAATCATAATATAATATAATAATAATAATAAATCATAATCATAATCGTAATATAATAATATAATACAACATAATCAAATAATAATCGCTATTCCGACGAGAGCTAATCCGATATGCCACCTATAACTTGGTATACCGGATTAGCACTCTTCTACTTAGTCTAAAATTCGTTTGACAAATTAATTCATCAGAATAGCAATTTTATTGTTACTTTTTGTATTCTATACATTGCCTAATAAACTACATGCATTACTCTTATTCAAGACTTTCTTCGAATTATGTTACAATGTAACAGATTTAGAGATTTAAAAACGGGACGGGGTGGGATCGTCCGGGTGAAACCCCTCCGGGTCATGGGTGAGCACGGATCGCGGATGGGGCAGGACAGGTTTGAGCGGTCAAAAATTAGAGAATTTTAACCCGATCCGTGTTGGACCTACAAAATTATATGTAGTTATGAGGCCAACAATGTTGAAAAACTTAACTTTTTTAAATAGCAGTTTCTAATGCATCTTAGTTATATTTTGATAGTGCCATAAAATATTTATTTTGAAGTGTTAATTGAGCAATTTTATAATAGGCATAATTAGGAGTAATTATATTAATTTACACCAAATTATGTGTAGTTATGCGGCCAAAATATTTCATAAAGCCAAATAACTTGTTTAAGCAGCAGTTTTTAACGCATCTTACTTATGTTTTGTGTAATATTAGCATTATAGAATATTCATATCGAAGTTTTAATTGGACAATTTTATAATAGCCGTAATTAGGAGTAATTGTATTAGTATGCAGGAAATAATATGTAGTTATGCTGTCAAAAATTATGAAAAACTCGAAAAGGTTGTGTATACAGCAGTTTTTAACGCATCTTACTAATGTTTTGTGCAAAATTAGCGTTATGGAATATTCATATCGAAGTTTTAAGTGGACAACTTTATAATAGACGTAACTAGCAGTAGTTATATTAATTTTCACGAAATTATATATAGTTATGATGGCAAAAATGTTGAAAACACGAACAACTTTTTTAAATAGCAGTTTTCCAAAGATGCATCTTACTTATGTTTTGTGAAAAAATTATATCGTAGAATATTCATATCAGAGTTTTAACTGAAAATCTTATAAAAGTCATAATTGGGAGAAATTACATTAATTTATATGAAATTATGTGCAGTTATGCGGCCAAAAAATTGGGAAAGATCAAACAACCTGTTTAAACAGCAATTTTCAATACATCTTACTTATGTTTTGTGCGAAACTAGTGTTGTAGAATATTCATGTTGAAGTTTTAATTGGAAAATCTTACAATATGCATATATAGGAGTAATTACATTAATTTATAAGAAATTATGTGTTGTTATGCAGCCACAATTTTTGAAAAACTCAAATAACTTGTTTAAACAGCTGTTTTTAAAGCATCTTCCTTATGTTTTGTGTAAAATTAGTGTCGTAGAATATTCATATCGAAGTTTTATTTAGAAGATCTTATAATAGGCATGATTAGGAGTAATTATATTAACTTATAAGAAATTATGTGTAATTATGCGGCCAAAAATTTTAAAAACTCAAACAACTTGTTTAAATAGCTGTTTTTAAAGCCTCCTACTTATGTTTTGTGCAGAATTAGAGTTGTAGAATGTTCATATTGAAGTGTTAATTAGATGATCTTTTAATAGGCATAATTATGGGTGATTATATTAATTTTCACTCAGTTTTGTGTAGTTATGTGGCTAAAAATGTTGAAATACTCAAATAATTTTTTTAAATAGCTGTTACTAATGCATCTTACTTATGTTTTTGAAGAAAATAGTGTCGTAGAATATTCATATTGATGTGTTAATTGAACAATCTTATAATACGCATAATTAGGACTGATTATCTTAATTGCCACGAAATTATGGGTATTTATGGGGCCAAAAGTTTTTAAAAAGGCAAACAACCTGTTTAAACAGCAGTTTTCAATGCATCTTACTTATGTTTTGTGCCAAATTAACGTCATAGAATATTCATATCGAAGTTTTAATTAGATAATCTTATAATAGGCATAATTAGGAGTATTTATATTAATTTTCATGAAATTATATGTAGTTATGCGGCAAAAAATTGAAAAACTCAATCGACTAGTTTAAACTGTTGTTTTTTAATGCATCTTACTTATGTTTTGTGCAAACTTAGTGTGGTAGAATATTCAATCGAAGTATTAATTGGATAATCTTCTAATAAGCACAATTATTAGTAATTATATTAATTTTCACGTAATTACAAGTACTTATAAGACAATAAATTTTGAAAATCTTATACAACTTGTTTAAACAAACAGTTTCAAATGTATCTTATTTATGTTTTATAAAAAAATACTGTTATAGGATATTCATATTGGAGTGTTATTTGGATAATTATATAACAGGCATAATTAGTAGTAATTATTTTAATTTGCGCAAAATTATGTGTAGTTATGCAGCCAAAAAAAACTCAAACGACTTGTTTAAATAGCTGATTTTAATGCATCTTACTTATTTTTATGCAAAATTCGTGTCGTAGAATGGTCATATCGAAGTGTTAATTGGATAATACTCTAATAGGCATAACTAGGAGTAATTATATTAATTTTCATGAAATTTGATGTATTTATGAGGCAATAAATGTAAAACAATCTTAAACAACTTGTTTAAACAACAATTTCTAATGTATCTTACTTATGTCTTATGAAACATTAGTGTCCTCTGATATTCATATCGAATTGTTAATTTGACAATCTTATAATAGACATAGTTAGGAGCAATTATATTAATTCGCTCGAAATTATGTGTAGTTTTGATGCAAAAAATGTTGAAAATCTTAAACAACTTGTTTAAACAACAGTTTCTAATGCATCATACTTATATTTATGTAAAATTAGCGTCATAGAATATTTATTTCTAACTTTTCATTGGACAATCATATAATAGGCATAATTAGGAGTAACTATATTAATTTTGATGAAATTATATGTAGTTATGCGGCCAACAAATTTCAAAAGCTCAAACAACTTGTTTAAACAACCGTTTTTAATTAATCTTATTTATGTTTTGTGCAAAATTTGTGTCGTACAATGTTCATATTGAAGTTTTAATTGGATAATCTTCTAATAGGTATAATTAGGAGTAATTATATTAATATTTACGAAATTATGTGTAGTTATGAGACAAAAAATGTTTAAAATCTTAAACAACTTGTTTGTTTGCAGTTTGTAATATATCTTACTTATGTTTTATGAGAAATTAGTGTCGTAGGATATTCATATCGAAGTGTTAATTAGACAATCTTATAATAAGTATAATTCGAAGTAATTATATTAATTTTCATGAAATTATGTGTTCTTATGCGGCCAAAATGTTTGAAAAACACAAACAACTTGTTTAAACAGCCGTTGGTAATGCATGCTACTTATATCTTGTGCAAAATTAGTGTCGTAGAATATTCATGTCGAAGTGTTAATTGGCTAATATTTTAATAGGCATAATTAGGAGTAATTATATTAATTTTTACAAAATTATATGTAGTTATGAGGCCAACAATGTTGAAAAACTTAACTTTTTTAAATAGCAGTTTTTAATGCATCCTAGTTATGTTTTGATAGTGCCATAAAATATTTATTTTGAAGTGTTAATTGAACAATATTATAATAGGCATAATTAGGAGTAATTATATTAATTTACACCAAATTATGTGTAGTTATGCGGCCAAAATATTTCATAAAGCCAAATAACTTGTTTAAGCAGCAGTTTTTAACGCATCTTACTTATGTTTTGTGCAATATTAGCATTATAGAATATTCATATTGAAGTTCTAATTGGACAATTTTACAATAGCCGTAATTAGGAGTAATTGTATTAATATGCAGGAAATAATATGTAGTTATGCTGTCAAAAATTATGAAAAACTCGAAAAGGTTGTGTATACAGCAGTTTTTAACGCATCTTACTAATGTTTTGTGCAAAATTAGCGTTATGGAATATTCATATCGAAGTTTTAAGTGGACAACTTTATAATAGACGTAACTAGCAGTAGTTATATTAATTTTCACGAAATTATATATAGTTATGATGGCAAAAATGTTGAAAACACGAACAACTTTTTTAAATAGCAGTTTTCCAGTGCATCTTACTTATGTTTTGTGAAAAAATTATATCGTAGAATATTCATATCAGAGTTTTAACTGAAAATCTTATAAAAGTCATAATTGGGAGAAATTAGATTAATTTATATGAAATTATGTGCAGTTATGCGGCCAAAAAATTGGGAAAGATCAAACAACCTGTTTAAACAGCAATTTTCAATACATCTTACTTATGTTTTGTGCGAAACTAGTGTTGTAGAATATTCATGTTGAAGTTTTAATTGGAAAATCTTACAATATGCATATATAGGAGTAATTACATTAATTTATAAGAAATTATGTGTTGTTATGCAGCCACAATTTTTGAAAAACTCAAATAACTTGTTTAAACAGCTGTTTTTAAAGCATCTTCCTTATGTTTTGTGTAAAATTAGTGTCGTAGAATATTCATATCGAAGTTTTATTTAGAAGATCTTATAATAGGCATGATTAGGAGTAATTATATTAACTTATAAGAAATTATGTGTAATTATGCGGCCAAAAATTTTAAAAACTCAAACAACTTGTTTAAATAGCTGTTTTTAAAGCCTCCTACTTATGTTTTGTGCAGAATTAGAGTTGTAGAATGTTCATATTGAAGTGTTAATTAGATGATCTTTTAATAGGCATAATTATGGGTGATTATATTAATTTTCACTCAGTTTTGTGTAGTTATGTGGCTAAAAATGTTGAAATACTCAAATAATTTTTTTAAATAGCTGTTACTAATGCATCTTACTTATGTTTTTGAAGAAAATAGTGTCGTAGAATATTCATATTGATGTGTTAATTGAACAATCTTATAATACGCATAATTAGGACTAATTATCTTAATTGCCACGAAATTATGGGTATTTATGGGGCCAAAAGTTTTTAAAAAGGCAAACAACCTGTTTAAACAGCAGTTTTCAATGCATCTTACTTATGTTTTGTGCCAAATTAACGTCATAGAATATTCATATCGAAGTTTTAATTAGATAATCTTATAATAGGCATAATTAGGAGTATTTATATTAATTTTCATGAAATTATATGTAGTTATGCGGCAAAAAATTGAAAAACTCAATCGACTAGTTTAAACTGTTGTTTTTTAATGCATCTTACTTATGTTTTGTGCAAACTTAGTGTGGTAGAATATTAAATCGAAGTATTAATTGGATAATCTTCTAATAAGCACAATTATTAGTAATTATATTAATTTTCACGTAATTACAAGTACTTATAAGACAATAAATTTTGAAAATCTTATACAACTTGTTTAAACAAACAGTTTCAAATGTATCTTATTTATGTTTTATAAAAAAATACTGTTATAGGATATTCATATTGGAGTGTTATTTGGATAATTATATAACAGGCATAATTAGTAGTAATTATTTTAATTTGCGCAAAATTATGTGTAGTTATGCAGCCAAAAAAAAAACTCAAACGACTTGTTTAAATAGCTGGTTTTAATGCATCTTGCTTATTTTTATGCAAAATTCGTGTCGTAGAATGGTCATATCGAAGTGTTAATTGGATAATACTCTAATAGGCATAACTAGGAGTAATTATATTAATTTTCATGAAATTTGATGTATTTATGAGGCAATAAATATAAAACAATCTTAAACAACTTGTTTAAACAACAATTTCTAATGTATCTTACTTATGTCTTATGAAACATTAGTGTCCTCTGATATTCATATCGAATTGTTAATTTGACAATCTTATAATAGACATAGTTAGGAGCAATTATATTAATTCGCTCGAAATTATGTGTAGTTTTGATGCAAAAAATGTTGAAAATCTTAAACAACTTGTTTAAACAACAGTTTCTAATGCATCATACTTATATTTATGTAAAATTAGCGTCATAGAATATTTATTTCTAACTTTTCATTGGACAATCATATAATAGGCATAATTAGGAGTAAATATATTAATTTTCATGAAATTATATGTAGTTATGCGGCCAACAAATTACAAAAACTCAAACAACTTGTTTAAACAACCGTTTTTAATTAATCTTATTTATGTTTTGTGCAAAATTTGTGTCGTACAATGTTCATATTGAAGTTTTAATTGGATAATCTTCTAATAGGTACAATTAGGAGTAATTATATTAATATTTACGAAATTATGTGTAGTTATGAGACAAAAAATGTTAAAAATCTTAAACAACTTGTTTAAACAGCAGTTTGTAATATAACTTACTTATGTTTTATGAGAAATTAGTGTCGTAGGATATTCATATCGAAGTGTTAATTGGACAATCTTATAATAAGTATAATTAGGAGTAATTATATTAATTTTCATGAAATTATGTGTTCTTATGCGGCCAAATTTTTTGAAAATCACAAATAACTTGTTTAAACAGCCGTTGGTAATGCATGCTACTTATATCTTGTGCAAAATTAGTGTCGTAGAATATTCATATCGAAGTGTTAATTGGATAATATTTTAATGGGCATAATTAGGAGTAATTATATTAATTTTTACAAAATTATATGTAGTTATGAGGCCAACAATGTTGAAAAACTTAACTTTTTTAAATAGCAGTTTCTAATGCATCTTAGTTATGTTTTGATAGTGCCATAAAATATTTATTTTGAAGTGTTAATTTAACAATATTATAATAGGCATAATTAGGAGTAATTATATTAATTTACACCAAATTATGTGTAGTTATACGGCCAAAATATTTCATAAAGCCAAATAACTTGTTTAAGCAGCAGTTTTTAACGCATCTTACTTATGTTTTGTGTAATATTAGCATTATAGAATATTCATATTGAAGTTTTAATTGGACAATTTTATAATAGCCGTAATTAGGAGTAATTGTATTAGTATGCAGGAAATAATATGTAGTTATGCTGTCAAAAATTATGAAAAACTCGAAAAGGTTGTGTATACAGCAGTTTTTAACGCATCTTACTAATGTTTTGTGCAAAATTAGCGTTATGGAATATTCATATCGAAGTTTTAAGTGGACAACTTTATAATAGACGTAACTAGCAGTAGTTATATTAATTTTCACGAAATTATATATAGTTATGATGGCAAAAATGTTGAAAACACGAACAACTTTTTTAAATAGCAGTTTTCCAGTGCATCTTACTTATGTTTTGTGAAAAAATTATATCGTAGAATATTCATATCAGAGTTTTAACTGAAAATCTTATAAAAGTCATAATTGGGAGAAATTACATTAATTTATATGAAATTATGTGCAGTTATGCGGCCAAAAAATTGGGAAAGATCAAACAACCTGTTTAAACAGCAATTTTCAATACATCTTACTTATGTTTTGTGCGAAACTAGTGTTGTAGAATATTCATGTTGAAGTTTTAATTGGAAAATCTTACAATATGCATATATAGGAGTAATTACATTAATTTATAAGAAATTATGTGTTGTTATGCAGCCACAATTTTTGAAAAACTCAAATAACTTGTTTAAACAGCTGTTTTTAAAGCATCTTCCTTATGTTTTGTGTAAAATTAGTGTCGTAGAATATTCATATCGAAGTTTTATTTAGAAGATCTTATAATAGGCATGATTAGGAGTAATTATATTAACTTATAAGAAATTATGTGTAATTATGCGGCCAAAAATTTTAAAAACTCAAACAACTTGTTTAAATAGCTGTTTTTAAAGCCTCCTACTTATGTTTTGTGCAGAATTAGAGTTGTAGAATGTTCATATTGAAGTGTTAATTAGATGATCTTTTAATAGGCATAATTATGGGTGATTATATTAATTTTCACTCAGTTTTGTGTAGTTATGTGGCTAAAAATGTTGAAATACTCAAATAATTTTTTTTAAATAGCTGTTACTAATGCATCTTACTTATGTTTTTGAAGAAAATAGTGTCGTAGAATATTCATATCGATGTGTTAATTGAACAATCTTATAATACGCATAATTAGGACTGATTATCTTAATTGCCACGAAATTATGGGTATTTATGGGGCCAAAAGTTTTTAAAAAGGCAAACAACCTGTTTAAACAGCAGTTTTCAATGCATCTTACTTATGTTTTGTGCCAAATTAACGTCATAGAATATTCATATCGAAGTTTTAATTAGATAATCTTATAATAGGCATAATTAGGAGTATTTATATTAATTTTCATGAAATTATATGTAGTTATGCGGCAAAAAATTGAAAAACTCAATCGACTAGTTTAAACTGTTGTTTTTTAATGCATCTTACTTATGTTTTGTGCAAACTTAGTGTGGTAGAATATTCAATCGAAGTATTAATTGGATAATCTTCTAATAAGCACAATTATTAGTAATTATATTAATTTTCACGTAATTACAAGTACTTATAAGACAATAAATTTTGAAAATCTTATACAACTTGTTTAAACAAACAGTTTCAAATGTATCTTATTTATGTTTTATAAAAAAATACTGTTATAGGATATTCATATTGGAGTGTTATTTGGATAATTATATAACAGGCATAATTAGTAGTAATTATTTTAATTTGCGCAAAATTATGTGTAGTTATGCAGCCAAAAAAACTCAAACGACTTGTTTAAATAGCTGATTTTAATGCATCTTACTTATTTTTATGCAAAATTCATGTCGTAGAATGGTCATATCGAAGTGTTAATTGGATAATACTCTAATAGGCATAACTAGGAGTAATTATATTAATTTTCATGAAATTTGATGTATTTATGAGGCAATAAATGTAAAACAATCTTAAACAACTTGTTTAAACAACAATTTCTAATGTATCTTACTTATGTCTTATGAAACATTAGTGTCCTCTGATATTCATATCGAATTGTTAATTTGACAATCTTATAATAGACATAGTTAGGAGCAATTATATTAATTCGCTCGAAATTATGTGTAGTTTTGATGCAAAAAATGTTGAAAATCTTAAACAACTTGTTTAAACAACAGTTTCTAATGCATCATACTTATATTTATGTAAAATTAGCGTCATAGAATATTTATTTCTAACTTTTCATTGGACAATTAATAGGCATAATTAGGAGTAACTATATTAATTTTGATGAAATTATATGTAGTTATGCGGCCAACAAATTTCAAAAGCTCAAACAACTTGTTTAAACAACCGTTTTTAATTAATCTTATTTATGTTTTGTGCAAAATTTGTGTCGTACAATGTTCATATTGAAGTTTTAATTGGATAATCTTCTAATAGGTATAATTAGGAGTAATTATATTAATATTTACGAAATTATGTGTAGTTATGAGACAAAAAATGTTTAAAATCTTAAACAACTTGTTTGTTTGCAGTTTGTAATATATCTTACTTATGTTTTATGAGAAATTAGTGTCGTAGGATATTCATATCGAAGTGTTAATTAGACAATCTTATAATAAGTATAATTAGGAGTAATTATATTAATTTTCATGAAATTATGTGTTCTTATGCGGCCAAAATGTTTGAAAATCACAAACAACTTGTTTAAACAGCCGTTGGTAATGCATGCTACTTATATCTTGTGCAAAATTAGTGTCGTAGAATATTCATATCGAAGTGTTAATTGGATAATATTTTAATGGGCATAATTAGGAGTAATTATATTAATTTTTACAAAATTATATGTAGTTATGAGGCCAACAATGTTGAAAAACTTAACTTTTTTAAATAGCAGTTTCTAATGCATCTTAGTTATGTTTTGATAGTGCCATAAAATATTTATTTTGAAGTGTTAATTGAACAATATTATAATAGGCATAATTAGGAGTAATTATATTAATTTACACCAAATTATGTGTAGTTATCCGGCCAAAATATTTCATAAAGCCAAATAACTTGTTTAAGCAGCAGTTTTTAACGCATCTTACTTATGTTTTGTGTAATATTTGCATTATAGAATATTCATATTGAAGTTTTAATTGGACAATTTTATAATAGCCGTAATTAGGAGTAATTGTATTAATATGCAGGAAATAATATGTAGTTATGCTGTCAAAAATTATGAAAAACTCGAAAAGGTTGTGTATACAGCAGTTTTTAACGCATCTTACTAATGTTTTGTGCAAAATTAGTGTTATGGAATATTCATATCGAAGTTTTAAGTGGACAACTTTATAATAGACGTAACTAGCAGTAGTTATATTAATTTTCACGAAATTATATATAGTTATAATGGCAAAAATGTTGAAAACACGAACAACTTTTTTAAAAAGCAGTTTTCCAGTGCATCTTACTTATGTTTTGTGAAAAAATTATATCGTAGAATATTCATATCAGAGTTTTAACTGAAAATCTTATAAAAGTCATAATTGGGAGAAATTACATTAATTTATATGAAATTATGTGCAGTTATGCGGCCAAAAAATTGGGAAAGATCAAACAACCTGTTTAAACAGCAATTTTCAATACATCTTACTTATGTTTTGTGCGAAACTAGTGTTGTAGAATATTCATGTTGAAGTTTTAATTGGAAAATCTTACAATATGCATATATAGGAGTAATTACATTAATTTATAAGAAATTATGTGTTGTTATGCAGCCACAATTTTTGAAAAACTCAAATAACTTGTTTAAACAGCTGTTTTTAACGCATCTTCCTTATGTTTTGTGCAAAATTAGTGTCGTAGAATATTCATATCGAACTTTTATTTAGAAGATCTTATAATAGGCATGATTAGGAGTAATTATATTAACTTATAAGAAATTATGTGTAATTATGCGGCCAAAAATTTTAAAAACTCAAACAACTTGTTTAAATAGATGTTTTTAAAGCCTCCTACTTATGTTTTTTGCAGAATTAGAGTTGTAGAATGTTCATATTGAAGTGTTAATTAGATGATCTTTTAATAGGCATAATTATGGGTGATTATATTAATTTTCACTCAGTTTTGTGTAGTTATGTGGCTAAAAATGTTGAAATACTCAAATAATTTTTTTAAATAGCTGTTACTAATGCATCTTACTTATGTTTTTGAAGAAAATAGTGTCGTAGAATATTCATATCGATGTGTTAATTGAACAATCTTATAATAGGCATAATTAGGACTGATTATCTTAATTTTCACGAAATTATGGGTATTTATGGGGCCAAAAGTTTTTAAAAAGGCAAACAACCTGTTTAAACAGCAGTTTTCAATGCATCTTACTTATGTTTTGTGCCAAATTAACGTCATAGAATATTCATATCGATGTTTTAATTAGATAATCTTATAATAGGCATAATTAGGAGTATTTATATTAATTTTCATGAAATTATATGTAGTTATGCGGCAAAAAATTGAAAAACTCAATCGACTAGTTTAAACTGTTATTTTTTAATGCATCTTACTTATGTTTTGTGCAAACTTAGTGTCGTAGAATATTCATATCGAAGTATTAATTGAATAATCTTCTAATAGGCACAATTATTAGTAATTATATTAATTTTCACGTAATTACAAGTACTTATAAGACAATAAATTTTGAAAATCTTATACAACTTGTTTAAACAAACAGTTTCAAATGTATCTTATTTATGTTTTATAAAAAAATACTGTTATAGGATATTCATATTGGAGTGTTATTTGGATAATTATATAATAGGCATAATTAGTAGTAATTATTTTAATTTGCGCAAAATTATGTGTAGTTATGCAGCCAATAAAAAACTCAAACGACTTGTTTAAATAGCTGGTTTTAATGCATCTTGCTTATTTTTATGCAAAATTCGTGTCGTAGAATGTTCATATCGAAGTGTTAATTGGATAATACTCTAATAGGCATAACTAGGAGTAATTATATTAATTTTCACGAAATTTGATGTATTTATGAGGCAATAAATGTAAAACAATCTTAAACAACTTGTTTAAACAACAATTTCTAATGTATCTTACTTATTATGAAACATTAGTGTCCTCTGATATTCATATCGAAGTGTTAATTTGACAATCTTATAATAGACATAGTTAGGAGCAATTATATTAATTCGCTCGAAATTATGTGTAGTTTTGATGCAAAAAATGTTATAAATCTTAAACAACTTGTTTAAACAACAGTTTCTAATGCATCATACTTATATTTATGTAAAATTAGCGTCATAGAATATTTATTTCTAACTTTTCATTGGACAATCATATAATAGACATAATTAGGAGTAACTATATTAATTTTGATGAAATTATATGTAGTTATGCGGCCAACAAATTTCAAAAGCTCAAACAACTTGTTTAAACAACCGTTTTTAATTAATCTTATTTATGTTTTGAGCAAAATTTGTGTCGTACAATGTTCATATTGAAGTTTTAATTGGATAATCTTCTAATAGGTATAATTAGGAGTAATTATATTAATATTTACGAAATTATGTGTAGTTATGAGACAAAAAATGTTAAAAATCTTAAACAACTTGTTTGTTTGCAGTTTGTAATATATCTTACTTATGTTTTATGAGAAATTAGTGTCGTAGGATATTCATATCGAAGTGTTAATTAGACAATCTTATAATAAGTATAATTCGGAGTAATTATATTAATTTTCATGAAATTATGTGTTCTTATGCGGCCAAATGTTTGAAAACACAAACAACTTGTTTAAACAGCCGTTGGTAATGCATGCTACTTATATCTTGTGCAAAATTAGTGTCGTAGAATATTCATGTCGAAGTGTTAATTGGCTAATATTTTAATAGGCATAATTAGGAGTAATTATATTAATTTTTACAAAATTATATGTAGTTATGAGGCCAACAATGTTGAAAAACTTAACTTTTTTAAATAGCAGTTTCTAATGCATCTTAGTTATGTTTTGATAGTGCCATAAAATATTTATTTTGAAGTGTTAATTGAACAATCTTATAATAGGCATAATTAGGAGTAATTATATTAATTTACACCAAATTATGTGTAGTTATGCGGCCAAAATATTTCATAAAGCCAAATAACTTGTTTAAGCAGCAGTTTTTAACGCATCTTACTTATGTTTTGTGCAATATTAGCATTATAGAATATTCATATTGAAGTTCTAATTGGACAATTTTATAATAGCCGTAATTAGGAGTAATTGTATTAATATGCAGGAAATAATATGTAGTTATGCTGTCAAAAATTATGAAAAACTCGAAAAGGTTGTGTATACAGCAGTTTTTAACGCATCTTACTAATGTTTTGTGCAAAATTAGCGTTATGGAATATTCATATCGAAGTTTTAAGTGGACAACTTTATAATAGACGTAACTAGCAGTAGTTATATTAATTTTCACGAAATTATATATAGTTATGATGGCAAAAATGTTGAAAACACGAACAACTTTTTTAAATAGCAGTTTTCCAGTGCATCTTACTTATGTTTTGTGAAAAAATTATATCGTAGAATATTCATATCAGAGTTTTAACTGAAAATCTTATAAAAGTCATAATTGGGAGAAATTACATTAATTTATATGAAATTATGTTCAGTTATGCGGCTAAAAAATTGGGAAAGATCAAACAACCTGTTTAAACAGCAATTTTCAATACATCTTACTTATGTTTTGTGCGAAACTAGTGTTGTAGAATATTCATGTTGAAGTTTTAATTGGAAAATCTTACAATATGCATATATAAGAGTAATTACATTAATTTATAAGAAATTATGTGTTGTTATGCAGCCACAATTTTTGAAAAACTCAAATAACTTGTTTAAACAGCTGTTTGTAACGCATCTTCCTTATGTTTTGTGCAAAATTAGTGTCGTAGAATATTCATATCGAAGTTTTATTTAGAAGAACTTATAATAGACATGATTAGGAGTAATTATATTAACTTATAAGAAATTATGTGTAATTATGCGGCCAAAAATTTTAAAAACTCAAACAACTTGTTTAAATAGCTGTTTTTAAAGCCTCCTACTTATGTTTTGTGCAGAATTAGAGTTGTAGAATGTTCATATTGAAGTGTTAATTAGATGATCTTTTAATAGGCATAATTATGGGTGATTATATTAATTTTCACTCAGTTTTGTGTAGTTATGTGGCTAAAAATGTTGAAATACTCAAATAATTTTTTTTAAATAGCTGTTACTAATGCATCTTACTTATGTTTTTGAAGAAAATAGTGTCGTAGAATATTCATATCGATGTGTTAATTGAACAATCTTATAATAGGCATAATTAGGACTGATTATCTTAATTTTCACGAAATTATGGGTATTTATGGGGCCAAAAGTTTTTAAAAAGGCAAACAACCTGTTTAAACAGCAGTTTTCAATGCATCTTACTTATGTTTTGTGCCAAATTAACGTCATAGAATATTCATATCGAAGTTTTAATTAGATAATCTTATAATAGGCATAATTAGGAGTATTTATATTAATTTTCATGAAATTATATGTAGTTATGCGGCAAAAAATTGAAAAACTCAATCGACTAGTTTAAACTGTTGTTTTTTAATGCATCTTACTTATGTTTTGTGCAAACTTAGTGTGGTAGAATATTCAATCGAAGTATTAATTGGATAATCTTCTAATAAGCACAATTATTAGTAATTATATTAATTTTCACGTAATTACAAGTACTTATAAGACAATAAATTTTGAAAATCTTATACAACTTGTTTAAACAAACAGTTTCAAATGTATCTTATTTATGTTTTATAAAAAAAATACTGTTATAGGATATTCATATTGGAGTGTTATTTGGATAATTATATAATAGGCATAATTAGTAGTAATTATTTTAATTTGCGCAAAATTATGTGTAGTTATGCAGCCAATAAAAAACTCAAACGACTTGCTTAAATAGCTGGTTTTAATGCATCTTGCTTATTTTTATGCAAAATTCGTGTCGTAGAATGTTCATATCGAAGTGTTAATGGGATAATACTCTAATAGGCATAACTAGGAGTAATTATATTAATTTTCACGAAATTTGATGTATTTATGAGGCAATAAATGTAAAACAATCTTAAACAACTTGTTTAAACAACAATTTCTAATGTATCTTACTTATGTCTTATGAAACATTAGTGTCCTCTGATATTCATATCGAAGTGTTAATTTGACAATCTTATAATAGACATAGTTAGGAGCAATTATATTAATTCGCTCGAAATTATGTGTAGTTTTGATGCAAAAAATGTTGAAAATCTTAAACAACTTGTTTAAACAACAGTTTCTAATGCATCATACTTATATTTATGTAAAATTAGCGTCATAGAATATTTATTTCTAACTTTTCATTGGACAATCATATAATAGGCATAATTAGGAGTAACTATATTAATTTTGATGAAATTATATGTAGTTATGCGGCCAACAAATTTCAAAAGCTCAAACAACTTGTTTAAACAACCGTTTTTAATTAATCTTATTTATGTTTTGTGCAAAATTTGTGTCGTACAATGTTCATATTGAAGTTTTAATTGGATAATCTTCTAATAGGTATAATTAGGAGTAATTATATTAATATTTACGAAATTATGTGTAGTTATGAGACAAAAAATGTTAAAAATCTTAAACAACTTGTTTGTTTGCAGTTTGTAATATATCTTACTTATGTTTTATGAGAAATTAGTGTCGTAGGATATTCATATCGAAGTGTTAATTAGACAATCTTATAATAAGTATAATTCGGAGTAATTATATTAATTTTCATGAAATTATGTGTTCTTATGCGGCCAAAATGTTTGAAAACACAAACAACTTGTTTAAACAGCCGTTGGTAATGCATGCTACTTATATCTTGTGCAAAATTAGTGTCGTAGAATATTCATGTCGAAGTGTTAATTGGCTAATATTTTAATAGGCATAATTAGGAGTAATTATATTAATTTTTACAAAATTATATGTAGTTATGAGGCCAACAATGTTGAAAAACTTAACTTTTTTAAATAGCAGTTTCTAATGCATCTTAGTTATGTTTTGATAGTGCCATAAAATATTTATTTTGAAGTGTTAATTGAACAATCTTATAATAGGCATAATTAGGAGTAATTATATTAATTTACACCAAATTATGTGTAGTTATGCGGCCAAAATATTTCATAAAGCCAAATAACTTGTTTAAGCAGCAGTTTTTAACGCATCTTACTTATGTTTTGTGCAATATTAGCATTATAGAATATTCATATTGAAGTTCTAATTGGACAATTTTACAATAGCCGTAATTAGGAGTAATTGTATTAATATGAAGGAAATAATATGTAGTTGTGCTGTCAAAAATTATGAAAAACTCGAAAAGGTTGTGTATACAGCAGTTTTTAACGCATCTTACTAATGTTTTGTGCAAAATTAGCGTTATGGAATATTCATATCGAAGTTTTAAGTGGACAACTTTATAATAGACGTAACTAGCAGTAGTTATATTAATTTTCACGAAATTATATATAGTTATGATGGCAAAAATGTTGAAAACACGAACAACTTTTTTAAATAGCAGTTTTCCAGTGCATCTTACTTATGTTTTGTGAAAAAATTATATCGTAGAATATTCATATCAGAGTTTTAACTGAAAATCTTATAAAAGTCATAATTGGGAGAAATTACATTAATTTATATGAAATTATGTGCAGTTATGCGGCCAAAAAATTGGGAAAGATCAAACAACCTGTTTAAACAGCAATTTTCAATACATCTTACTTATGTTTTGTGCGAAACTAGTGTTGTAGAATATTCATGTTGAAGTTTTAATTGGAAAATCTTACAATATGCATATATAAGAGTAATTACATTAATTTATAAGAAATTATGTGTTGTTATGCAGCCACAATTTTTGAAAAACTCAAATAACTTGTTTAAACAGCTGTTTTTAACGCATCTTCCTTATGTTTTGTGCAAAATTAGTGTCGTAGAATATTCATATCGAAGTTTTATTTAGAAGAACTTATAATAGACATGATTAGGAGTAATTATATTAACTTATAAGAAATTATGTGTAATTATGCGGCCAAAAATTTTAAAAACTCAAACAACTTGTTTAAATAGCTGTTTTTAAAGCCTCATACTTATGTTTTTTGCAGAATTAGAGTTGTAGAATGTTCATATTGAAGTGTTAATTAGATGATCTTTTAATAGGCATAATTATGGGTGATTATATTAATTTTCACTCAGTTTTGTGTAGTTATGTGGCTAAAAATGTTGAAATACTCAATTTTTTTTTAAAATAGCTGTTACTAATGCATCTTAATTATGTTTTTGAAGAAAATAGTGTCGTAGAATATTCATATCGATGTGTTAATTGAACAATCTTATAATAGGCATAATTAGGACTGATTATCTTAATTTTCATGAAATTATGGGTATTTATGGGGCCAAAAGTTTTTAAAAAGGCAAACAACCTGTTTAAACAACAGTTTTCAATGCATCTTACTTATGTTTTGTGCCAAATTAACGTAATAGAATATTCATATCGAAGTTTTAATTAGATAATCTTATAATAGGCATAATTAGGAGTATTTATATTAATTTTCATGAAATTATATGTAGTTATGCGGCAAAAAATTGAAAAACTCAATCGACTAGTTTAAACTGTTGTTTTTTAATGCATCTTACTTATGTTTTGTGCAAACTTAGTGTCGTAGAATATTCATATCGAAGTATTAATTGGATAATCTTCTAATAAGCACAATTATTAGTAATTATATTAATTTTCACGTAATTATAAGTACTTATAAGACAATAAATTTTGAAAATCTTATACAACTTGTTTAAACAAACAGCTTTCAAATGTATCTTATTTATGTTTTATAAAAAAATACTGTTATAGGATATTCATATTGGAGTGTTATTTGGATAATTATATAATAGGCATAATTAGTAGTAATTATTTTAATTTGTGCAAAATTATGTGTAGTTATGCAGCCAATAAAAAACTCAAACGACTTGTTTAAATAGCTGGTTTTAATGCATCTTGCTTATTTTTTATGCAAAATTCGTGTCGTAGAATGTTCATATCGAAGTGTTAATTGGATAATACTCTAATAGGCATAACTAGGAGTAATTATATTGATTTTCACAAAAATTGATGTATTTATGAGGCAATAAATGTAAAACAATCTTAAACAACTTGTTTAAATAACAATTTCTAATGTATCTTACTTATGTCTTATGAAACATTAGTGTCCTCTGATATTCATATCGAAGTGTTAATTTGACAATCTTATAATAGACATAGTTAGTAATAATTATATTAATTCGGATACGACCTTCACGGGTCGGGACGGATGGGCCAAGGGCCGGTCCGGGTGGGTCATGACGGATGGGGTGGGTCAATTTTTTTTTTAATTTCACAAAAAAAAACCCGCCAAAAACAAAAAAAAAATTCAAAAATTCTAGAAATTTGCAGAAAAAATTCAAAAAAATAGAAAATTTTAAAAAAATAATAGAAGTTAAAATAAATTTAATCATAATGTTTTATATAATTTTTTTAACTAAATCGATTTTATTAATTCTAATTAATTAAAAATAGAATAAAATTTAAAAAGTTCCATATAATTCAAAAAAAATCAAAAAAATATAAAAAAATAATCAAAGCTGAAAAAAATTATATTATAATTTTTGAAATAATTAATTTAAACTAATTCAGTTTTATATATTTAATTATTAAAAAAATAAATAATATTAAAAAAAATCATAAAAATATTAAATTTATAACGTTTCAATAAACGTTATAATGTTTCGAGACGTTATAACGTTACACATAAATGTTATTTAACGTTTCAATAAACGTTATAACGTTACACAGAAACGTTATAACGTTTCTGTGGTGATAACACCTTGTCAGACAATAAGTCAATGCAATCAAACTTGATCAAAACATTATAATGCTTCATTAAGCGTTATAACGTTACACTCAACCGTTACAACAGTTCATCCAAGTATTTTTAAACTGTTGTAACGTTATCTGACAAGAGTATGAGGTATGGCCGTCTGGGTCTAACGGGTATCGGGTCCGAGTATCACAGGTCAACCGTCCGGGTTTCATGGGTTTACCCAGCTGGGTACGGGTAGCGGGTGAGCGCGGGTCACGGGTGATAGCGTGGCAGGTGAGAGCGGGTTACGGGTGAGATCGGGACGGGTATGACGGTTCCGTTTTCAAAATTTTTATACCCGACCCTTGCTAGGACCGGACCATTACGGATCCGGGTCTACCCATGGGTCTATCTGGGACGGTCCGGGATGGATGAGGGTCGCGGTTTTACACGGGGCGGATCTACCCGTTCGGTTTTTTTTTTTCAAACCTCTAAACAAATTACATTATTCGATTTATTAACAAAATTTATGAACATTTTTTATTCATTGTACAGAAGCATATTTTTTTCATAAATTATTTGTAATATAAAATAATAATTTGTTTCCTTTTTGAGGGAATAATAACATATTTTCAAGCCCTTCTTATTAACTGAGATAAATGAAAAGACAAATAAGTTGGGTACGAAGAGTACAATTTACAATGCACAGCTCTAAATATGTTTTTTTTTGCTGTCTATTCTGATATTTCATTTTCCCCCCCGAGTTTGCATCTATTTTTTAGCACTTTTGACCTCATTTGGTTAATGCCTGCGGCCGTAGTTTTTTGACTTCTGATTTATATCAAGTGAACACTAGCGGTCTCAAACGCATTCGTTTAGATTTTTTTCTTCTAAGTTTTAAATTTCTAACTAAATAATAAAAGTGAGTATATTATATATATATATATAGAGTAAATTTACCGTGAGCTTAAGCTCACGGAAGACCTCCGTGAGCTTAGCTCAAAAAATATATCAAATGATCTTCAAATTTTGATTTTTCAATCTCATTAAATTCTTCATATTGAAATCTTATGGAGTACAAAAATTTGGGATGTTTCGAGTTTTCTAAGTCGCTCTTTTTTCAATTTTTTAAAATAATTTACAAATATTGAATATTTTATTATTATTTTTGGAGCTGATTTTCAAAAATTGAAAAGAGCGACTTAGAAAATTCAAAACATTCCAAATTTTTGTATCCCATAAGATTTCAATATGAAGAATTTAATGAGATTGAAAAATCAAAATTTGGAGATCATTTGATATATTTTTTGAGCTAAGCTCACGGAGGTCTTCCGTGAGCTTAAGCTCACGGTAGATTTACTCTCTCTCTCTCTCTCTATATATATATATATATAGAGTGGAGATACCGTGAGCTTAAGCTCACGGAGGTCTTCCGTGAACTTAACTCAAAAAACATATTAAATCATCTCGAAATTTTAATTTATCATTCTCATTAAATTCTTTATATAAAAATATCATGGGATGCAAAAATTTGGAGCGTTTTGAGTTTTTTAAGTTACCGTTTTTAATTTTTTAAAATCAGCTCTAAAAATAATAATAATATATTCAATATTTGAACATCATTTTAAAAAATTAAAAACGGTGACTTAAAAAGCTCAAAACACTCCAAATTTTTGCATCCCACAAAATTTTTATATAAAGAATTTAATGAGAATGATAAATTAAAATTTCGAGACGATTTAATATGTTTTTTGAGTTAAGCTCACGGTATCTCCACTATATATATATATATATATATATATGAGTGATTATTAGGGCCAGTTCGATTTCGTGGTTAGAGCTCTGTAAGTCATGACCGAAGTTTTATTTGACTAGTGAGCGTTCGACAGCGAAGGTAGAAACCACGTCAGCACGGAAATTGATGAAGTCACAAGTAAAAAAACATTCAAAACCTGATTTTGCGAGAATCAAGACGGAGTGAATTTTTCTGATCGTAGCTTGCGCCGTTCAGAATTCTGTAAGCCATGATTCAAAATTTCGCTACGCCACCAACAATTTGATGATCGAACGAGACCTTAGTGTTTGTAAACGAACGCATGCTAATTTTATCTGTTTGAATAAAGATGTTTATGAATAATTTATGAATGCATGCATTCAGGATAATATTATTAAAATTTTTAAAGTTATAATTAAACGTTTAAAAAATAGGAATTCTGCTTTATTTGAGACTGAGGTGGTAGATGGAACAGTGAGTGAGACAGCTGCCAACCCCAAGTCTTTGATTGGACGGGAATCAAGGCAGGTTAGGTTAGGCTCGTCTCCAAACTTGAATTGAGTGGAATTTAATAATGCACTCCAGATCAGACGTTTGATGTCAGATCGGACCCTTGCTGTTGAATTTGATTGAACAATGAACATAACCGAATTATTCACAAACAGGGGAAATTGAGGGCATGTTATTTTGGTACGGATGCAATCAGGAAAGAAGAAAACCACGTGAGATGTGGGCCTTTGACGTGGAGAGGAATTTCTGTCAGTAAGCGGTCCTATTTGGTCCTCCCATTTCAATATCTTTTCCTTCTCGAATTTTTGAAACCGGCGCTTGGATTTGGACTCTCGAGTAGTGATTTGAAAACGGTCCGATTCGGTTTAAATTTAGACGGTTTATGATTTTATATGGTTCATATGAGTCGGTCTTATGCGGTTTAAATTCAAAAAAATTGAATCCGTTCCACCGTTAGCCCCCGGAGACCGGACACAGTCGGATACGGTCCGGTCAATTTTTTTTATGAATTAGAAAAAATAATAATTTATCATATTTTTTTAATAATATTTTTAACTAATTCAAATTATTATTTTTAATTATTTAAAAATCTAATTGTACTAAAAAATCAAAAAATTTTCAAAAAAATAAATTTTCAGAAAATTATAAAAAATAATAAAAGTTCAAAAATAAATTTATCAATTTTTAAATAATAATTTTCATCGAATTAATTATATATTTTTTAATAATTTAAAAATTAAATAATACTAATTTTTTTAAAAAAATACCAAAAATTGAAAACGGTCCGGTCCATGGGTCCGCACGGGACGAAGCAGCATAGTCCATTTTTGGGTGAAGGGAGGACCGACTCACCGTTGGACCGGACCGTGATAGGGCACGGGATCGGTCCACGGTCCGACCACGATCCAGTCCATGATCATGATCCGGTCCGAGACGGATTGGACCGTCCGGACCATTTCAAACAACTACTCTGGAGTAGAGGGGCAGTGAGCTGTTATGGATATTATTCAAAAAAAAAAAACTGTTATGGATTTGCATAGTTTGTACTTTGTACTGAGATGTAGAAAAATAAATTATTATTTTCATTTGAAACATTCAATTTAAATTATTGAGGTACATGATTTTAACTCCACTAAATTTAAATAAACTTTAGTATTTCTTATGCGGGGAAATATATTTATGAATGATATTATCTGTCTTCAGTTTCAAATCAATGCCCTTCTTTTGTGTATTTTCTTATTATTTTAGATCTATTATGGAGGTGCGATATATTTTTAGTAGAAGTAATCGTTTTGTTCCTGTGAAAAGGAGAATGCAATACTATTATTTTAATAGATTTCAATTGATTTCGAATCGGAATATGCATATTTCAGATGAAGAACAATTTCTAGAATCAGTTAAATTTAAATGAGCTACATACATCATGCTATGGTAATCAACATATCTTATTTCGAAAATGAGGAGGGATCGCTAGGGAATAGTTATTTTGATTATGAATTAAAAAATGGATAAAAATATTGTTTATCTGTCATAGCTCTACATTTACTAAAAATGAAAATATAAGCTTATCATTATCTTATTTTATATAATCTGAAAATCAAATTCAATGCAATTCAAATATTATTATGGATTGTAAACTTATTATTGTTAAAGTTTCAAAGAAAAAACATATATAAAGATTTCATTATATTTTATAAACATCATAAGTCTGTAGCATAGGGCATGCTTATAATATCGAATTTTAATTAGAGAAGGGATCACTTCACAATGGTTATGTTGATAATCTTGATGATGAATTTTTAAATAAATATGAAAAAATCTTACAAATTGAAAAAAAATTTATTGATATTTTCTTCCGCTTTTAGATTGTGATTCAAATTTCATGTAATTTCATTATCGTTTGATAGTCCATCAAAGACCGTCAAATTATAACTATTGTAAATTATATAAAATTTTGATGGTCCTTGATAGAGTATCAAATGATAATAAAATTGCATAAAATTTTAATCACTATCAATCTATAAGTGGAAGAACATATTCATAAGATTTTTTTAGTATTTATTTATTTAAAAACTCATTGTCAAAATTTTCAAAATAACCATTGTCAAGTGATCCCCACCCTTTTAATTAAGCTATCAAAATTAGATTTCTTCAATAGAAAACATGTTATATATCATATATTCGAATTCACGTCTTCTGATATGCGGCTCGATGCAGCGCATAACCGACACCGTTGAATTTGTATCAATATCCATGCTCACCAATCTCAACACTACTACTGCGCATGGCATCCGCGCTGCACGATGAGCACGCCATATATTCATATTCACACCACGCTACGGAATACCTAATCTTAATCGGACTTTCCGCTCCAACAGCCTTCTCGGATCAGGCATGGGCTTAGGTCAGACATATCCGAATCGGGCACACTACTCACCAGTACCACACCACTGGATAGGTCTCCATTTTCATGCTTACTGGGCTCGACGGGGCCTATTGCGGTGCGCAGTCTCTGGCTCGAACTTCAAACAGGCCGATAATTCGGCCCATTTTAACGGGCTCTTAGGATCTGTTTTAAATATTAGGTGACGGATTATGAAGTATGAATGATCGAAACGCCTGTAGTCCACGTGCGAATTGTATTTTGTTTTCTCCCAAACAATGTCTAGTCTTAGCAAGTTAGCAACTGACACTGACACAGTCGTTGGAAAGAAAAAGAAAATGAAGCATTCTACGAGAAAAGTATGCACCGGAAATTTGGAATCAACCATTTTTCATGCAAACACATTTTGTGAATAATATTTAAGTCAAAATTACTTCTTGCTTCAGTCCATGTGATCATACTGTGATCACAATTAATATACAGAAAAAAACGGCACATTTGGCACGAGTCATGAGAGGCGAACGAGTTCAGTATAATATATTAAATACGCACCAATGAAAAATTTTGGTTTTATTATTTTTAAGTAATTGATCGAGTAGAGAGTAGTTATTTATTTTATTAAGAAAAACGTCATGAAATAGCATTATTCAAACAATTGTCAGTTTTGATTTCTTATTTATGTTACACAAGAAAAAAATGGACACATTAGATAATGAACTTATTAATAAGTAGACAGACTAGTTTAAATATTAATGAAAATATAATATCTTATTTTAAATATAAAAAGAGTTTGAGACAAGAGGACTCACTATCCCCTTTCTTAATCAATTTGGTAGCACGACAATATTGAATAAAGCAAAAAACCTAGGGTACATTAAAAGGTTAGGAAATTTTGAGAGAAATAATTTAGTAAATATTAACTTGGCTAATGATACTTTGATTTTCCTTGCAGCTGATAGTAAAATAATTGCTGCTTTTAAAATATTATTATTAAGGTTTAAAAATTTATCAGATCTTAAAATAAAATTTATAAAAAGTGAAATTGTATCATTAAATATAACTCCTGATGAGGATGTACAATATGCTAATATTTTAGTGTGTAAAGTTTCTTCATTTTTCATTACTTATTTAGAAGTTCCATTACATTGACATAAATTAAAAAATAATGAATGAGACTTTCTAATCAATAAAGTAAAAATTAAACTATAATATTAGAAAAGAAAACAGTTATCATTAGGTGGCAGATTAATTTTAATAAAATTTATTTTATGTCCCATTTCAATATAATGGATGGCTATTTCAATATAATGTATTTTTTTTTGTATGAAGGTAATATAACTAGGAAAAAAAATAATTTAGTAGCATAAAAATAAATTTATAATAGTCCAGAAAAGGAGAATTAGACATCTCTAACTTCAAAAGTATGAATAAAGCACTCTTATGCAAGTTGTAAATGATTATGGAGATATAATGATCCTAATGAAAATGGATTATGAAAAGAATAATAAAAATCCAATACCGTGACATAAAATCTTTAATAAATGCTTCTACATTTTGGAAAGAAGTTAATAAAGAAATACAAATTTTTAATACCAATGTAAATAAATAATTAGGCAATAGAAAAAATATAAATTAAGGATAAATGATTGACAAAAAAATGCTTTACAATCTCAATTTTCATTATTATTTGAAATAGCCTAAGAACAGAATATTAAAGTATCTCAGGTTATATGATATAAGAGGTTTTATTTAAGTTTTAATAGATATTTTAACACTACATTGAGAGACCAACTTCAAAACGTATACACTCAATTAGCCAATATTACTTTAAAGGAAAATGAGGATTCTTTTATATGGAGATGGACAACATCCTGAGTATTTATTACACATTCATGATATACTTAGTTGGAATTTGAAGAAATTAAAAGTAATCAGTTTAGTCTCACATGATTAGCATACAAACCGTCAAAAATATTTTTTTACTTTGGTTAATTAAAAAAATACTCACAAAAGATAATTTAAGAAAAAATGGCTGACAAGGAGAGAATAAATGCATATTTTACAATGAAGTTGAAATAATTGAACATTTATTTTTACATTGCTCTATTCAGTATGTTTATGAAATTGGTTAGCCGGTTATAATAATTTTACATTTAATTGTACTTCAGTAAATAATTTATGACAAATAGAAGCTAGTATAACCTATAAAGACTTAAAACTCTGTGAACTGGTAAGAGGAGCATTTTTATGGGCGGTTTGGAATGAAAGAAATAGATTAATATTTAAAGGTGATCAGAATAAAACTATTAGACAATTAGGAGGTTCAAATATAACATTATTTAGATACTGTTTTTTAACAAAAGATAGTGAATACCAAAATATTTGACACAATATATGACCACCTAATGTCAGCTCTTTACTAGTGCAGATCAGAGATATTACTTTAGGATTAGAGTTTCCCAAGTAAGAGGACTAGTATGGAAGAGAACTAGTAATAAATAAAATTGATCAATTTACTTAGATAAGTAAAAACTGTAGTAAGTATCACTTTTGTTTGTATGGCTGGATTATAATTTTGTTTCAACTGGAATAGACCAACTAGAAATTAGAAGACTTTGCAGACTTGAGCAGGATAGAAAATTAGCAGGATTTAAACACACATCTAGTGGTAGTTAAATTTGAGCATTACCTATATCCATCTAGGTTGTGGATGGTTTTGATCCGAGACTCAACAAAAAGTCAGCACCACATGATCTCTAATCCGACTTATGATCCAACATAATTTTCTGATCAAACTTACTCGACCTGACCTGCCCAATTATCACTGATAAAATTTGAGTCAACCAGCCCGAACTTGAACTCAAGCCATCCTAATTTTTTGAAAGTCAAATTGATCTGAAATCGATGCAAGCCAAATTTTTTTCAAGACCTAGAAAAAAAAGACCACGCTACATGACCCGAAACCTGACTCGACTACTCAATGATCAAATAAACTAACTCGAAAATGATTTGGACCGATTAATTTCGAAGGGGACATTTTGACTAGAAAAATAGTTATATGTCACTCAAAAATTAAGAAATCAGAAAAATATCACTTTAAATTTCTAATTTAGAAAAAATCACTCCAAACTTAATTTAGTTTTAATTTTATCACTCATAATGCATAATTCAAAAATATAAATAAAATAATTTTGTTAATGTTCAAAATACTCTCAGATCCTTTCTCACCGACTGAAACAACAATGCAAGTGATTTCATTCTTCGGAACATGCTAGTCATTATGAGCAGCACTGCAGTTCTAGTCAGTGCTTATGCTGCATTGCTTGAAATTTCGTATAAGTTGCTCTAATTTCAACAAATTGTACCAGGAAGTATTGGACAAAGGTCATGTCAATACTCATGAGATTGAAATAGAAGAGCACGTGGCTATCTTTTGCGGATTGTGAGCCGTGCAAGTATGCAACAAGTGAGAGGGAAGTAGTCTTGGAATCTCGCTGCTCAATTAATTGAACTGTGCATGTTGTGTTCAAAAACATATTGCGGAGCATTTTAAGCATGCGTGATTATTTCCCATTACCTGATCAAGCTACCTCCATTACTTATTCTCCATTTAAGGTATGCTAATCAGTTCTTTCAAAAGCAATTAAAATAGGACATGTTAGTTTGGTATATTGTTTTTTTTTTTTTACTTTTTCGTTCTTTTTTTCTAACAAAATTAATATTGTTTTAGCGTGCTATTGGGTTAATTGGTGGTATGCATGTCCCAATTGTCTTCAAAAGCGACGATAAAGAAGGTCATCGCACGGGTGCTTACCAAAACAAAGAAAGGTTGTGTTTTGCAAAATGCTAAGGCTGCTGTTGCGGAGAAGAAAGGATTTGAGGGTATTTTGGACATTAAAAATTATATATTTTTATTTTCGAATTATTCATTAAGAGTGATAAAATTAAAATTAAATTGAATTTGAGATGATATTTATAATTTTAAATTTTAGAGTGATATTTTTTTAATTTTAAAAAACTATTTTTTTTCCTTTGACTATGGTCTTTAGATGAAATCAAGAAAAACCATCTTTCGGGACTAATGACAGTTGTAATTGTTTTAACTATTATTTTGTTGATAATTATAACGTACCAAACTTCTACCAAAGTCAAAATTGTTTTATAACTGTTAGATGTGAAATTCCATAACTTTTAAAATAATAAAATCTATAAATATATAATTAAACAAATTATGAGGAAAATATATATGATAAATTTTATAATTTAGAAAGAGAAAACCTTAATTAAAACTTTATCTCAAAAATCAAATTAATATTTATTAAAATATAAATAATTTAAATTCTGATTATGTAGACGAAATAAACATTTAATTTCCTCAATCTAATGAAACAAGAAACAATAATAATCACACTAATTATAATTAACTAGTTATATAGGAACACCAAAAATTATGAAACTAAGTGTACGAGTTTAATCAAAGAATATGAAATTATCAAATATAATCAAAGTTAAAAACTAAATTAGATCAAAAATAAATTAGTCGATCAATTAAAATCTGAAAAGGGCAATTAAACACGATTATCTACGCAATTCCAATCACAAAAAAAAAAAAAAAATCAAAATTAAACCTCTTCATCTATTCTCTTCTTTAATTTCCAATAAACCAACTAATCAAAATTCTAATTAATTTACGAGATACATGATCGTTTACACAACGTCGGTCATAGAATATCGGATTTAAATCCATACCATAATCCTCTCTTCATTTAATCCCTCATTTAATACCCATGCCCCGTTCACTTCTCTCTCTCTCTGGCACGACGCTTCATTTATTGCCCGTCTCACTCTCTCTCTTTGGCTCTCTCGATTCCTCGCTTCCCTCTCGATCTCATTTTCGGCGGTACCGAGAGCGTCGGGTCCAGTTTTTATGTTTTGCGCTCCCGGACCCGTTTTCGACGGTACCGGGGGCGTCGAGTCTCGTTTTCATGTTTTGCACTCCCGGACCCGTTTTCATGTTTTGCGCTCCCGGACCTATTTTCGGCGGCACCGATGGCGTCGGGTCCCGTTTTTTTGTTTTCCACTCCTGACTCATTTTCGACGGCGTCGGGTCCCATTTTCATGTTTTGCGCTTTCGGACTCATTTTCGGCAGTATCGACGGCGTCGGGTGCCGTTTTCATGTTTTGCGCTCCCGGACTCGTTTTCCCCTGTCTCTCCCTTCTTCGTTCCTTTTTCCTCCGCTTGCAACACAACCCCTCTCGATTTAGCCGCCTGCGAAACCTCTCTCTTTTGCGCGATTTTCTCCGAATCTGCTCACCTGATCTCACCTACCCTTGACTATGTTCTCTCTCTCTCTCTCTCTCTCTCCCTCGCCGAGTCGCCCTCACTCGACCCTGGCTGTCACCTCTCACTGACCCTTGTAGTTATTTTTCAATTACCTCGAAGACAACCCCGTGACTTGCTTGATCGGTTGCTCCCCGCTATAAAAGCCTCCTGACCCTCCCTTCTCTCGGATTTGTCATTTGCTTGTCATGCGTTGAGACCCATTTTTAAACTGATAAGAACATAATTTTAAGAGGGTTGCCATTTTTAAGAGAGGGGAATGTGGTCAGATCTTTTGTGGAGGGTGGAGCCCAGCCTGCCCGATTCTTGCCCTCTTGTGCTGATTATTTTCCTCTGGTCTATTATACTGGTAACAACCCTAATTCTCATTTTGTTTCCTTGTGAGGTGCTGGTCTGATTTTTGATTTTGGTTGTTTGCTTGTTTGTGTGGCCATCGAGCCTGACTATTGTTGTTGGTTATTTTCTATGCGGCTAAGAATCATATTCCCCTCTGTGTTGGTACTGGTAAACTGAGATTGACCCTTATTCACTTGTTCGCTTACTTAAATTATCTGGTTGTGATGGCTGATACTATGTTGCTTGTTACTATTGTGAGGCTTGGGTTTGTACCAATGTTTGTGCTGGCTAGATGTGCTACCACTTAGGCATCTGGATTGGTTTAGATTGGTCTAATTTGGAGCCTTGGTACACTGGTACCGATTGGTACTAGTGAAGTGGGGTTGGGCGCTGCACTTTGTTGCCTGTTCTCGGTCCTGATATCATATTGACCCCTTTCCTCTTTGTGCTTGCTGTAACTCTGACTGCTTTTGCTGGTCCTTTGTTGCTTTGAAGATCCTATCTCTGTTAGGTACTAGTTTGTCCCAATCTGTGCCAGCTCACTGTTCTTGCTTACTAAGTTGCCCCTTTGCCCTTGTGGTTGTGCTATCCTGTGCCTTGTGTGTTGTTGCCTAATTATCTGTTGCCTTGTGTGCTTTAGTTTATTACCTGTTGCCTCTGTGGGCTGCTGCTTGTTCTTGCCGCCTCTGTCGATTTTAGGCTGTAGGAATATAAATGTGGGCTGTGAATGGGCCAAGGATTAATGTTAAGGAAAATAGATTAGAGATTGGGCCCAAACCAAATAATAAGAACTTATAAGATGATTAGAAATTATATTAGGCCAATTAATGGATTCTAATTGATTAAGATATAATTGGGAAGTTGTACTAAATTAATATGGCCCAATATTTAAAAGTCTCAAGAAAATAAAAAGGGGATTTATGACTAACCACTAACGTAATTAAATGATTAAATCAACAAACCCGAGCAAAATATAATAAATATATCAAAAGATGATTAATATGACAAAGGCTGCATTACGAATAAAAATACGTTAGTTAGATTTTCCGACACCGCATATATGCAGTAGAAATGCTGCTGAATTTTCATGAAAAGAGGACGAAACTCGAGCGAACGTTAATTAAATTATCAATCTAATTTAATTGTTAATTTCGAAATAAATCAAGTTAAAACTAATAAACATTTAATTTAAATTAAAATAGGTGATATAGTCGACTCGGATCCACTCACGGAGTACGAGGTCACTCCTGACTCGACGTATGCGGACGCCGACCCCGAGGTCGGTGTTCTACCTTCGGAGTAGAGCGACTCCGCGATCCTCATCAGCACTCTCAGGTACGGTTTTTTGAGATTTGATTTCCTTTCTTCAGAATTAGGAACCCAAACCAAAAATAAAACTCTTTTAAAATAAATCTGAACTGCGGGGTTTTCTGATGAAAAATAATTAGGGACCAAATTTGAACTGTCATATGCATTCGGTACTTGACCAGCATTTTTGGGGCCTTTCCCGCATTCGCATGTCATATCATGTCATATTGCATGTAGACATGATAGGAGTAGGATTCAGAAAATAGTCCCGAGATAGGATTAAATCGAATTAAATAATTCAAGTTGGAGAATATAATTATTAGGAGAATATTATTACTATCACTAATTATTAATTAAGTCAGATAGTTAATCATGCATTAAATGTATGAGAGTGCTGAGAGGCGGATCGGGTAATTCTCAGTTTGAGTTGCATTGCATAATCAGACCGTTGTGGTTACGTACGGTGACCCATAGGCCCGTGGGACCCACCGGTCTGTATATTTATTGCGCCTCTTTGCCTGTCAGATTATCCACCGACCCCGTCATTTGGCGGGTTCGGCTGTGTTAGAGTGTTTTCTTTTGATCAATATTATATTTTTTATTTTTCTTAATATGATTAAATTTGAAATCCAAATTTGAGCGATTAGGATACCATGTCCTTCAGTGTTTAGTGTGGGCGGCCATATTCGGGACTGGAATCTACTTTGTGATATTATATTATTATTTTTATCCGACTTATTTAGGATCCTGGTATTGTCCGAAGGGCTTTCTCCTTTGGCCCCTGGTTGGTACAGAGAAAGTCGGGATGCGGTCCGCTGGCCATAGTGGGTACAGTGTAGGCTCCCATTTGTTTATATTTCATTTTGATACTTTTACGGGATGCGATCGTCTGACTCTTGGTTGGTACAACGTAGGCTCCATTTATTTTTGATTTGTTAATTCACGGGTAGTTATCTCCTTTTGACGATATGGAAACTGAAGACATACTATATCCGTTTGTTTCTATTTTGTAAGATAAATTACCAGATTCAGCAGACCAGAGTATGTGCTTTGTATAGCCGTTCACTCTCCTAGGACGTTATCGCCTCAGGAGCCCGAATTGTCGTTTGTGCAGCGTTGTCGCTGTACAAACATAAAGTCATAAGTTAGTAAATTAGGCCCAGGTTGTACCCGCTTAGGCAAGGCCCGAGTTAGTAAGTTGGGCCCTGGTTGTGCCCGCTCGGGATGGATCTGGCATATTTACAAATCTGGATATTTATTTCGGGTGTTTGATTTTCGTACCTTATATTTTATATTATATTATTATTCTCACAAATTTTCTATTTTGGGTTCTTTGACATTTCATGTCATGGCATTTAGACAAGCTTCTCAAAATGTACATAAAATATTATTTTATTTTCATATGAATATAATATTATCTTTCGAACACTAGTATCGGCATTTGGATCCAGTCTAGGAAAGAAGATAAAATCTTAAGGCTGGATCTAAATCTGTATTGAGTAATTTTTAAAATTACTCATGTTTCCACGGTGGTTGTGGGATCCAGGTATTTCAGGTTCGAGATTTTCTTTGAGCGAGTGCTAGGGACAGTCCTGCGCGATGACAGAGATGCTTCGCTGCATTTGCATGTGAGCCGGGTAGTTGGTTAGGATTCATCGGGTTTTGAGTTTTTATTTCCTTCTGTTGGGTTTTTATTTGAGAGATTTGCTGCCCATTTCGATGGAGCTAGCCCCGCCGATGTAGGCGTTGTATGCTCTTTGTTCATTCTGGACTGTATGATCATGTGTTTATATTTATTATTATTTTATTTATTCTGTGATTGAGTTATTTTATTTATTTAGCCTTCCGTACGCACTTCTTATCGTGCGTACGTGGCAGGATTAAGCACCCTTAATCTGATTTATTATTTCTAGGGTGTGACATCTTTCGGTGGTATCAGAGCATGAATTTTATAATCTGATTTCATATAAACCATGCTAGGGTAACCTCTAAGAATCCCAAGCTATAAAGAAATTAAACAAAATAATAATATGTACGTGACATAGGTTGTGAGGGGTAGGTCTAGGAAAAGGACGTGGCAAGCGTTACACGCTAGCGTGCGTAGCTTCGCAGTCCCTAGGGATCCCACTACTCGAACGTGAGGAGAATTTAATAAACGCATTTACAAACAGTTTGACATAGTTGAATTAGAAAAACTTAAATTTATATTTACTTCGCCCAGATTTTTGTCATACTGCCTTGACTCGATTTTCTGACAAATACAGTAAACTCAAGAACCCTTACGCCGAAAAACAGTAAAATGACATAAGCTATAAACATATTATATATATATAACAATAATGATGTAAGTAAATACATAATAATAATATTAATAACTACATATCCGGTTAAAGTTATTCCTCGTGTTTAAACCTTGGTAGTTCATCTACCGGTGTTATCATCTCGTGACCTCAATGGAACGAGTCTCTAAAAATCGGTAATTAGTACTTCGCCCTCGCTAAATTTTCTAGATTATTTAATATCAACTTTCTTTATATTAGGACGCAAAAATAACTTCTTCCCAGATATGAATAACCGGTAATACGTAACTAGCAAATAGATTTCGCCATCACGCTTAATTTTGACCAAACGCTCAATGAAATCAAATTTAATTTAACCCTGGTTAGAAATCTCCTAAATAAATTATCATTCACCTGTACGGGATTCCAAAAGATTTATATCTACATGATATTCGATTTTATATTTGAGCCATTCCTTGAGGATCGATCTATGTCAGATCGTTATTTTTAATTTTAGTGATACATATGACTATTATGGGTCCAAATCAGTTTCAATTTGAGGAAAATTCTCCTTAAGAAAATTTCGCTTCCACATGTCCAACAAGACTTCATTTAGAACACCGATCTAATCATGTTAGTATGATCCATTGAGCTATATTTTTTCGTTATATGCTTCATATAAAATTTTGCTCCAATCTGACTTTGAAAATCTTTAGCAAATAAAATAGAACATGATTGATATATCTCATACAATCCAAATATTATAAAATATATAAAAAAATGAATATATATATATATATAAGTAAAATATAATTAAAAATTTCTACAATAATAGATCAAGCCAAAATAATGATTCACGCATTAATTTATGTAATTATCATTCTCTAATTTCAAAACAAAATTTTTATTCCGAGGATATACAATATATCTATAGTTACGTACAAATAAAAGCGCCATGCATTCATAAATTAATCCATATAATTAAAAAGATGTCTTTCAAAATATCATTTGAATCGCTGCATCGGGTCACGAATAGAGAACATAACAACATTATTACTAATTACATAATGATAATATGACACTAATAAACTGCACTTTTATAACAATTATAAATCTAAATGAAGCAAATGAATTGACAAGTTAATGAATACTCACGCAGATTTAGCAGTAAATTATGCAGGAAGACAAAACATAATCAAATGTACATAAACTAATGAAGCGATGACAACAAATGAAATCATGAGCATTTCTGTACTCCGACATGGATTTTTATTTCGAGAACGAAATGTCTTTTTAAGGGGGTGTTAGATGTGAAATCCCATAACTTTTAAAATAATAAAATCTATAAATATATAATTAAACAAATTATGAGGAAAATACATATGATAAATTTTATAATTTAGAAAGAGAAAACCTTAATTAAAATTTTATCTCAAAAATCAAATTAATATTTATTAAAATATAAATAATTTAAATTCTGATTATGTAGACGAAATAAACATTTAATTTTCTCAATCTAATGAAATAAGAAATAATAATAATCACACTAATTATACTTAACTAGTTATATAGGAACACCAAAAATTATGAAACTAAGTGTACGAGTTTAATCAAAGAATATGAAATTATCAAATATAATCAAAGTTAATAACTAAATTAGAACAAAAATAAATTAGTCGATCAATTAAAATATGAAAAGGACAATTAAACATGATTATCTACGCAATTCCAATCACAAAAAAAAAAAAATCAAAATTTAACCTCTTCATCTATTCTCTTCTTTTATTTCCAATAAATCAACTAATCAAAATTCTAATTAATTTACGAGACACATGATCGTTTACACAACGTCGGTCATAGAATATCAGATTGAAACCCATATCATAATCCTCTCTCTTCATTTAATCTCTCATTTAATACCCATGCCCCTTTCACTTCTCTCTCTCTGGCATGACGCTTCATTTATTGCCTGTCTCACTTTCTGTCTTTGGCTCTCTCGTCTCCTCGCTTCCCTCTCGATCTCCGACCTCTCTCTCTCCCCGTCCTCTCTCTCCCTGTCCCCTGTCTCTCCCTTCTCCGTTCCTTTTTCCTCCGCTTGCGACACAACCCCTCTCGATTTAACCGCCTGCGAGACCTCTCTCTTTTGCAAGATTTTTCCCCCGAATCTGCTCACCTGATCTCACCTACCCTTGACTATGTTCTCTGCTCTCTCTCTCTACCTCGCCGAGTCGCCCTCACTCGACCTTGGCTGTCACCTCTCACTGACCCTTGTAGTTATTTTTCAACTTACCTCGAAGACAACCCCGTGACTTGCTTGATCGGCTGCTCCCCGCTATAAAAGCCTCGTGGCCCTCCGTTCTCTCGGATTTGCCATTTGCTTGTCATGCGTTGAGACCCATTTTTAAACTGATAAGAACAAAATTTTAAGAGGGCTGCCATTTTTATGAGAGGGGAAGGTGGTCGGAGCTTTTGAGGAGGGTGTAGCCCAGCCTGCCCGATTCTTGCCCTCTTGTGCAGATTGTTTTCCTCTGGTCTATTATACTAGTAAAAACCCTAATTCTCATTTTGTTTCCTTGTGAGGTGCTGGTCTGATTTTTGATTTTGGTTGTTTGCTTGTTTGTGTGGCTCTGCAATCCTCACCAGCACTCCCAAGTACGGTTTTCTGTGATTTGATTTCCTTTCTTCAGAATTAGGTACCCAAACTGAAAATAAAACCGTTTTAAAATAAATCGGAACTGCGGTGTTTTCTAACCAAAAATGATTAGGGACCAAATTTGAACTGTCATATGCATTGAGTACTTGACTAGCATTTTTGAGGCCTACTCGGATTCACATGTCATATCATATCATATTGCATGTAGACAAGATAAGAGTAGGATTCGGGAAATAGTCCCGAGATAAGATTAGATAGAATTAAATAATTCAAGTTGTAGAATATAATCATTAGGAGAATATTATTACTATCACTAATTATTAATTAAGTCAGGTAGTTAATAATGCATTAAATGCATGAGAGTGCTGAGAGGCGGTCCGAGTAATTCTCAGTCCGAGTTGCCTTGCATAACCAGACCGTTATGGCTACGTATGGTGACCCATAGGCCCGTGGGACCCACCGGTCTGTATATGTATTGCGCCTCTTTGCCTGTCGGATTATCCACCGACCCCGTCATTTGGCGGGTTCGGCTGTGTTAGAGTGTGTTCTTTTGATCAATATTATATTTTTTATTATTCTTAATATGATTAAATTTGAAATCCAAATTTGAGCGATTAGGATACCATGTCCTTCAGTGTTTAGTGTGGACGGTCATATTCAAGACTGAAATCTACTTCGTGATATTATATTATTATATTTATCCGACTTATTTAGGATCCTGGTATTGTCCGAAGGGCTTTCTCTTTTGGCCCCTGGTTGGTGCAGAGAAAGTCGGGATGCGATCCGCTGGCCTTAGTGGGTGCAGTGTAGGCTCCCATTTGTTTATATTTCATTTTGATACTTTTGCGGGATGTGATCCTCTGACCCTTGGTTGGTACAGTGTAGACTCCCATTTGTTTTTGATTTGTTAATTCACTGGTAGTTATCTCCTTTTGACAATATGGCAACTGAAGACATACTATATCTATTTGTTTCTATTTTGTAAGGTAAATTACCAGATTCAGCAGACCAGAGTACGTGCTTTATAGCCGTTCACTCTTATAGGGCGTTATCGCCTCGGGAGCCCGAATTATCGTTTGTGCAGCGTTGTCGCTGTACAAATATAAAGTCCTAAGTTAGTAAGTTGGGCCCTGGTTGTGCCCGCTTAGGCAAGGCCCGAGTTAGTAAGTTGGGCCCTGGTTGTGCCCGCTCGAGATGGATCTGACATATTTATAAATCTGGGTATTTATTTCGGGTGTTTGATTTTCGTACCATATATTTTATATTATATTATTATTCTCATAGATTTTCTATTTTGGGTTCTTTGACATTTCATGTCATGACATTTAGACAAGCTTCTCAAAATGTGCATAAAATATTATTTTATTTTCATATGAATATAATATTATCTTTCGAACACCAGTATCGGCATTTGGATCCAGTCTAGGAAAGAAGATCAAATCTTAAGGTTGGATCTAAATCTGTACTGAGTAATTTTTAAAATTACTCACGTTTCCATGATGGTTGTGGGATCCAGATATTTCAGGTTCGGGATTTTCTTGGAGCGAGTGCTAGGGATAGTCCTGCGCGATGACAGAGATGATTCGCTGCATTTGCATGTGAGCCGGGTAGTTGGTTAGGATTCATCGGGTTTTGAGTTTTATTTTGTTATTTTAGATTTTTATTTAAGAGATTTGCTGCCAATTCCGATGGAGCTAGTCCCGCCGATGCAGGCGTTGTATACTCTTTGTTCATTCTGGACTGTATGATCATGTGTTTACATTTATTATTGTTTTGTTTATTCTGTGACTGAGTTATTTTATTCATTTAGCATTCCGTACGTACTTCTTGTCATGCGTATGTGGCGGGATTAAAACACTTCTAATTCGATTTATTATTTCTGGGTATGACAATTATTTTAGACGCAAGCCAAAGATCACAAGCCCAGTCTTGTCGAAAATTTCAAAGAAAAAAAGAGACAAAATACAAAAGTTCTTTGACTGGGCTTGCTGCATCTGTTTTCTCCTTTATTGAAGCTTCTAATTAATTCGTCCGGTACTTGACTATTTAGTTTTAAAATCTGTCTTTGTTGAAAACTCTGTCAGTAAGAGAATGCTGAAAACCACAAAGCAAAGTTATTAAACATATTCATTAAGATAATTAAGCAAGCATTTTCGTAATAACCTTATGTTTGTATTTCGGGGAAAAGTACAATTATTTTATTATAAATGTTATCTGGATTTAAATAAACAAGTACTTGGTGCATTTTTTACGGAATTAAAAAATTGCCAGTTACGGATTTGCATATGGTATACCATTTTTTTTCTTGAAGTAGGTAAATGTTTATTTTTTTTTGAAAAATAAAGAAAAGTATTCTCCCCATCCTCTAGAAAATAACAAAAATATTTAACCACTGAACGAATAATATGCTTTAGATGGTATACCACTGAATTTTACAAATTTGTTAGCGATGTGGATCCAAATTTCTACGAGCACGCGTTTTTTTCCACATCATCGAATATATCTTTTTTCTTCAACAATACATGTTACATCATCAATCACAGTCAAGCACGTCATACACCCGCATTCAGTCCACTATGGAAGGATGAGAATATGGTACCACTAATTGGACGAATATGCTTTTGACCATCAGGTAACTAAGTAAAGCATTTAGGACGACACTATATTGATATTTTAATAGAAGAACTAGGCAAGTATTGTTTCTTTTTTCTTCCAAAAAAAGATTACCCCCAAATAATGACCAAATGGAATCTTAAAACCTACAAAGAATTGCAATTTGTTTATCCCCTATCCTGAAAATTCAAATTTAAATTTATACAAACAATCCTCAATTAAATGGAGAAAATAGGACCTCTCATAACACACGAAATGAACCCCGTCGGCGCTCTTCATACCAACAAAGGCAGCTAAGACCGACTAGAACTTCGGCAATTGCGGCCTCCACTTTCGCTTTATCTGACAGGTGCAACGTGTGCAATTTTAATGCCCTTGGTCTGATCTCATAACGCCATTTCCGATCCATGCTCGTCTCATTGTGCCACCTCTCGGTGTCTCTTGCCACCGGGCCCAGCCATGCCAGAATGCATCCTGCTGCTTCCTTCCACCCGTCTGCCAGGCTCTGATCCAGTGGCCCTGGATCCTTCCACCAATCTCTGAGTTTTGATCGCACAATCGATCTCAACGCAATGGGAAGCATCTTGTACATCTCCTCCCTCTCAGCTGCCATCTCGTCCTCCCTCCCTTCAGCTTCCATTCGTAACAATCTCTCTGCTGTTAGTATCACATTTGCATAACGTAAAGCAAGCCCGGCAGCTCCTACTGTATCAGGAGGAGCTTCTAGAATTTTCTTCCAATGCATTCCCCTTTTTACATCGGTTGGACCAAAAATTGGACAAGAGCTACTTGTTGGTATATTGATCGGGATATCTCGCCGCTCTATAACCGGACCTGAGGAAAATTTGACCCGAAATCGGGACATTGGACGACCACTGTCTGTGGAATGAAACACGGCTGGTACGCCCGATACATATGGACCGAAAACAATGCATATCCGCATGAAATTGGCGCAAGCTGACTTGGCCATCAGTGTAACTACCTTGTCGAAGCTCTTATTCCATAAGGATTCCTCCTTGAGTCGGCGTACGATCTGGCGTTTCGAGTCGAGATCGAGTCGGGATTCCTCATATATAATTGGCGGTTTCTCTTGCTTCGGAATTGGGCCGCTCAGTCGGCTCCACCGCTTCTCCATTTTTCTCTCAGCTGCTTCCAGTTCTTCAAGTGTCTCCATCTCTGCACTTAATTTTGCTGTAGCACATATCAATTTCTCCATCTTTTTAACTTTTGGGTGCTCCAATTTTCCTAAATCAGTCATACCCAACTTTAAATTTGCATACACACGTGCAAAATCACGAGCTAGAGAAGCAGGCCCATTACACCGGAGCGAGAAGCGGGAGATCGTATCAGCAGCACGCTGCAGCTCCTCAATCAACTCAGCACAAGCTAGCTTCAGTAGAAACGCCTGGTCTTTGGAATTCAAGTACGCGACGCCTTGTGACCGCATGGTGTCAGAGCGCAGCTTGGATATTTGTACATCGGATAGGGATTGATGGAGAGACACCAGTCGGGACATGGTAGCTGCTGCCTCAAAAGAGAGGATACCAAGTTTATCGCTCGGTTGGATATCCCAGTCTGTTGCACCGGGCTTATGTATCGCTGGAGAGGAGGCGAGCCATGATTTGTGGAACATAACCATTGTTTGTGATGGAGTGAGTTCTGATGGCAAAGAAATTAGAGTTGGTGTGTTGGTCATAAAGATCAGAGTGTGTTAAGTGAGATGTAGGCTGAGGTCTAAGAGGAGGTATAAGAGGGCCGCGAGTTGCGCCCGCTTAGATTTTCTTAGTTGTTTCGGCCAAGCGTGTTGCGGTGTTCGTTACAAATGTGGCTTTTCTGCAGTTTTTAGTAATAATAAGGATTATTAAATTAATATTATTAAAAATAAGAGTGAGAATTGTAAAATTTTAAATATACGAATGATAGCTAACAGCTAACAGCTAACAGCTAACATTGACAGTGGCGTGTTTCATTATTTTTATAAAACGCGCCACTGACAGTGACGCGTTTGCTTCTTATATATACAAAACGCGGGGTTTGGACGAAACGCGCCACTTGTAGTGGCGCGTTTCGTCCGCTCTACTAGCAGTGGCGCGCTACCATTCGTATATTTGAAATTTTACGTTCTCACTCTTATTTTTAATAATATTAATTTAATAATAATTATTATTAATAAAAACTGGTTTTTCTGTTGTGGGTTCTGGTCAACTGTTTTTTACTTGCCGCTCAGATTTTTTAACCTGTATTGAATTTGGAGCCTCGGAGCTTTTTCCTTTTTTTTTTTTCTTCATTTCCCATTCTTCAATGTTACAACTTATAAGCAGGCAAGGAGAACAACTGTTCCATTACGGAATGCATATTAGTTAAATACTGTTTTTAAACTTTTTTATTCTTTTTAAAATTTTAATTCATCTTTCAAATTATAAGAAGTAAAGTTTGACAAGCAAATTTCTTGTAGCATGTAATAATTCCGTTATATGTTAAATTATATTAAGTTGAGTTTTAATGAAAAAAAATCATGCTTATGTATTTTCTCGTAGCATATCATAATTCGGTCACTAATTGCAATATATTTTGTTTCTTTCCGACCCATTTTATATCAGTAAAAAATATGTATCAAAGAATCTAGCGCCATTATGTTAATTTATAACCTAATTTATTTATTTCATGAAAACAAAGACCGATTCGTTAAATTTAAAATTTTGCAGAAACAATTACATAAAATAACTTTTTTGCCGATACATCTATTATGTGATCAGCTGGGAATAGAACTGTAAAAAAATTCGTAATTCGTTCGATTTTAGTTCAAAATTAATTTCAAATCAAATTAGTTCAATTCGAATCAGTATCGAATCAAACTCGAACTTGGGAGAATTCATTTGAATATTGTTTGCGAACTACTGTAGTTCGAATCTTGAAAATTCATAACCATCAGATATACAATTAGGGTATTGATATATATTGCAGTGAGTCAGCGATATCTCCAGACCTTATTTTTCTCTCACACCCTTGCTCGCAGCGAGACTCGTCTCTTCTCAAATCGTCTTCTTCTCAAATCCCCAACTTCTTTTCTGATTTGTCTATTTGGTATAAGTATAATATACTGGACGTATATATATTGCTTATTCCTTATGGGTTTGTTTGGCATACCATGTAATAGCAAAAAGTAGGAATAGAATTGCTATTCCGACAAAATAATTTGTCAAACGAATTTTAGACTAAGTAGAAGAGTGCATAATAGTGCTAATCCGGTATACCAACTTATAGGTGGAATACCGGATTAGCTCTCGTCGGAATAGCGATTATTGTTTGATTATATTATGATTATGATTAAGATTTAGTATTATTATATTATTATATTATATTTATGATTATAATTAATTATTATATTAATATTATGATTATTATTTATTATTATTATCATTATATTATTATTATTAAATTATTATTATCATTATTGTTATTATATTATCATTACCATTAGTATTATTATATTATTTATTATTATTATAAATATAATTTTAATATTATATTATTATATTATGAATATAAATATAATTATTTTATTATTATATTATTATGATCAAGATTATTTATTATTATATTATTATATTATGATGATTATGATTATGATTATTATTATTACTTGTTATTATTTTATTATGTTGTATTATATTATTATATGTTGATTATAGTTATCATTAATTAATATTATATTATTATAATTATAATTATTTTTATGATTATGGTTATATTTTTATTATTATATTATTATGATTATGATTATGGTTATATTATTATGATTATGACTATAATTATTATTATCATGATTATGATTATTATATTAGGATTAATTGATTATATTATTAAAATTATGATTACTTATTATTATTATATTATTATAATTATGATTGTAATTATAATATTTTATTATTATATTGATTATGTTTATATTTTTATTATATTACTATTATAATATTATTATTTATTATGATTATTTTTTATTACTTTATTATTATTTTATTATATTGTATTATATTATTATATGTTGATTATAGTTATGATTAATTTATTATTATATTATTATAATTATAATTATTTATAATTGTTTTTATGATTATGTTTATATTTTTATTATTATATTATTATGAGTATGATTATGACTATAATTATGATTATGATTATTATATTATTAAAATTATGATTACTTATTATTATTATATTATTATAATTATGATTATAATTATAATTTTTTATTATTATATTACTATATTATGATTATGTTTATATTTTTACTATATTATTTATTAATTCCTGCCTCTGAACTGAGTACTATTGGTTTTATATGGATACCGAGTTAGTTACTGAATGGCACCTGCTGGAGAACTAGGGTATCCTTCATTTTGAAATGGTACGAGTAAATAGCTGAGCACCGGAGCCTTCCATATTATCACTAGTACACGCTGGGGAGCCTAAAGTGAACAATTTTATTAACTAGGAATCCTACACAAAGAGAAAAAAATTAGACACATGGTGAACTTGAATGCATGTTTAATATTTCATATTAAAATCTACCAAATTTAGATTAATGGTACAAATTAACAGAAATGAATTCAAATTTAAAAAGTATATTGGATGAAGATAATTTCCTTATTATTTAGAAGTTGTACTAGTTATAAGATTGCAAGGGAAACATCTGCACAAAGGTGAATGAGATGTTAAGAGAACTGAATTATCAATTGAATATGTCATCGATTTTCACTGTACATCAAATAAAAGAAATTGTCAATTCAATAGTCATTGTTAGCTACCTAGTTAAAGTAACTAAATCATAATTCACTATCCTTTATATCAACATTTGAGGGATAAATAGATTCAATCTCAACTATATATTAAAGAGCTCTTTATTCTGGGCCCGTTTGGCAAATCAAAGAATAGCTTTGGAATAGTGGTAATTTTGGAAGAGTGATAGAATAAATTTTTTTTTGGAAGAGTGGTAGAAGAGTGGTATTCTTGACTATTCGGAAGAGCGAAAATATTGTTTGGCAGTTGTTACTCAGAATAGTTAAAATATAAATAATTATGATACTAATAATGATGATGATAATAATAATAATAAAGTAATAAAAAATAATCATAATAAATAATATTATTATGATAGTAATATAATAAATATAAACATAATTATAATATAGTAATATAATAATAATAAATTATAATTACAATCATAATTATAATAATATAATAATAATAAGTAATCATAATTTTAATAATATAATCATAATATAATAATCATAATCATAATCATGATAATAATAATTATAGTCATAATCATAATAATAATAATTATAGTCATAATCATAATAATATAACTATAATCATAATCATAATAATATAATAATAAAAACATAATCATAATCATAAAAATAATTATAATTATAATAATATAATAATAAATTAATCATCACTATAATCAACATATAATAATATAACACATAATAAAATAATAATAAGTAATAATAATCATAATCATAATCATCATAATATAATAATATAATAATAAATAATCTTGATCATAATATTATAATAATAAAATAATTATATTTATATTCATAATATAATAATATAATATTAAAATTATATTTATAATAATAATAAATAATATAATAATACTAATGATAATGATAATATAATAACAATAATGATAATAATAATTTAATAATAATAATATAATGATAATAATAATAATAAATAATAATCATAATATTAATATAATAATAAATTATAATCATAAATATAATATAATAATATAATAATACTAAATCTTAATCATAATCATAATATAATAATATAATACATCATAATCAAATAATAATCACTATTCCGACGAGAGCTAATCCGGTATTCCACCTATAAGTTGGTATACCGGATTAGCACTATTCCGCACTCTTCTACTTAGTCTAAAATTCGTTTGGCAAATTAATTCGTCGGAATAGCTATTTTATTCTAACTTTTTGCTATTCCATTGATTGCCAAACACTCCCTGAAGCGTCAGAAAATGAATTGGAAGCAAATGAGGCTATAGATATTAATTTCTTAAGTGAAAATGAAGTCAATAATGACGAGACGTGAGATGAGGTGGATATAACAGTTGAAGAAGGTAACCAATTCTTTCTTTTCGAAGCTACAATTATTAAAAATCATTGTAGCATCTATTTTAGCAAATATATGATAACAACTCCTTCATTGTAGTAGCATCTGATTTAGCAACTTCCTTCATTGTAGCAACTCATTTGTTACCTGGATGTAACAAGTGAATGATCTTTTATACTAATTCTAGTGCAAGTACCTGAATTCTAGTGAAAATGCTGTTGAGTAATGCATCAAAATGTAAGTTAGGGTTGCTTTGGGTAAAAATAAATGGGGCTATTTGAAATGATAAAAAAAATGGGCTGATTGGAATGATAAAAAAACTAAGATTGTTTTGGCTAAAAATAAATGGGGCTATTTTGAATGATAAAAAAATTAGGGTTGTTTTGGGTAAATATAAGTGGGGTTATTTTGAATTAATGTAAAAAAGTAAAAAGGCTGTTTTGTTGTTGAATTAGATGCGGTGCCATTAAAGTTTGAATTAGATGTTTGCTAAAAAAAATCTAGGACTATTTGCTAAACTTTAATACTAGTTGAATAAAATGTAGTTGTCTATCTAGTATTTGAATTAGATGTAGTTTCTGCTTGTTAAACTTTAATACTAAATTTAGCATTTTTAATTTAGTACTAATCTCGTTTCCACTTTATATGATAGTACTGGGGCTGTGGAATGATAATAAACATAAGTTTGTTGTTGAATTTTATAACGTACAGGTTGAGAATCAAATTATTAATGGAGTTGCTTGTTGTAGCTGTAGCTGAAGTTTTATTCTTAATTCGCTAATTGTAGTTAAACAGAATTTGTATTAATTATGTCGTTGATTGTCGTATGAACTTTTGTTCTTAATTTGCTAATCGTTGTATGAACTTTTCTTAATTTGTTTGTATGTCATATGAATTTTCCTTAATTTGATTGTATAATATGAACTGCATTCACATTTTCTTAATTTGGTTGTATTGTATGAATTTTTCTTAATTTGCTGCTATTATTTTGATTTTTATTCAACTATCTTGTAATAATTTGATTGTGCTATTATGTTAGAAATTGAATTGTATATAAATTTATTTTGGGCAGCTAAGTTGGTACTAGTTTTTTAGTATTTACTTCTTCTAGTACTAGACTGATACAATTTCATATATCAATTTTAAATTATTTACGAATCAAATCAAACAAGTTCGAACTTTAACGAATTAAATTTTGAACTATCATTTAAGTTTGAAACTTCTCATCTATTTCGAATCAAACTAGTTTGAAATAAGTCTCGAATCAAACTAGTTCGAAATAAGTCTCGAATCAAACTCGAACAAAAACTAGTTTGTTCGAATTCGATTTGTTTAAACCTCTAACTGAAAAATGTTTTTATATAAACTTAATTAAATTCTTGTGTATATTTTCAGCTTAAAGATAAAAGGTAAGAATTCTCTTTTTGATGATGCGACTAACAAGAAAAAGAAAGAACCACTAGATCAGTCGCGAGAAACAGGAAACAGGGAATCGCATCCTGATATGTTGTTCATATTCGCAATGTTTCCTCGACTCTGCAACTAACATCGATTCGCAATAATGTAGCATTGTAGTGGCTACATCATATCGAGGTTTGAACTTTGAAAGCATGAGACCAGATAATAGGCGCTTACCATGGTGTCGGTTTTTATTTTAATACACATATCAAACTACCCAGTTCCAACCCACATGCAAATTCATTACAAATATTGTGATGGGACATATATTATCATAAATTTTCAACTGTCTAACTGAGATCGAATGGATTATTGTACAATAAGACAAACAGTGACCAAACAAAACGGATCCCAAATTATTCTCAATTCCAACATACCACCAGAAAATGGCACCAATTTGCATGGAGTGCAGGAGTGGTGATATGGCTAGTATAAACTTAAAATTTCACGATTCGAGATCCGAGAGAATGCACATCTGAATGATTGAAAGATCAAAACAAAAAAAAAAAAATTCGATTACGACTCATTTGGGGTCAAACTCAAACAAATTGGAATCTGGGTGAATATTAGATAAGACACGACCCAGATATATTATGCCAGAAGAAACAGTAGACGCGTTTCATGTTTGTCGTTCATCGAATAATACAAACATTTTAGTGTTTTGAATTTTAAAGACCAACTAACAAGTATCGAATGATAGTTATATTTTTTGTATGCATCATCACTATAAAGTTTCATACAAAGTTTCGATAAATGAATTATGTGAAGAGAAGATTTGACAACATTAACAACGAATTTTCAAAAATAATATTAAAACAAAATAAAAATAAAAGATAATTTATAGACATATATGTTATAGGACATTTAAATAGTCCAACAATCAAATTCTGTAATTTTTTTTTGTGATGTATTATGTATCATTAACTTCAAGTCGTTAGAATTTTTAAGTCAACATCTAATCGCCATGCATTTCCGAGGGTACACGCGGTGTGGACTTGACACTCAAGATTATACAATTAATTAAATTAAAGCAGGAATTTGACATTTCATGCTCACCGTGTGAACCTAGCCATGAATCTTGAAAGGAAGTGCATGCAAACTTTGTATTGCCTAGACCAACTTGGCCTCTGTGCGCGTGGGCACAATCGATGTTAGCATCGCCCAGTCAATTAATTAGATGAATTTAATCATGAGACGACCACTTTCGTATCTAATCGGCTTGACGACTGTGGTAGACCCGTGGCCTCCCAACTTGTCAATAAATATGGGATGATGCGTACATTAATTATTAGGAATCTTAACATGCATGAATATGAGTTCAGTTTCATTTTTACGTATTTACTACGATTTATATTTGGGTTTCATTCTGAAAAAAAAAATTAAACTATATTTAATTTAGTTCCATAATTACAGAAAAATAGATTCTACTTCCTATGAATTATTTAATATTTTTAGAAAATATTTCAAAAATATTTTCATTCGTGAAATTCCAATTTTGTTAAATTAACAAAAAAATAATTTCTGATATGGATATTACTGTAACTGCTAACAGTGCATTCCTGAAATTAGTAGTTAACTAATTATTAAGTGTAATGTGACACTTTAGCACTTTCAGGCGGATTGATAGTCTTAACAAAATATTGTTAAATCAGTCTTTTCCTCATCATTAAAATTGTCACACCAAACACTTCTTTTATAAATAACATGAAGAGCTATAATTAAACTAAATAAACGACGGAAGTTCATATTGATAAAAAAATAATCAGAGAATTATACAATTAATAATGGACCACACGCACACATTGAAGCTTTTCATAAACACATTAAATAATTTATTTATAATTTAGTAAGAAATATAGAAGCTGATATTGTACAAATTAAGTAATTAACTTAATAGAACAAAATTAAACCAAAAGGAAAAGCATCTATAATTATAAATAATTGAATACACATAGAACAGAGATGGGGAGGAAACGGCGGTGAAAACGAAGCAAATTCAAAATGAATGTTAAATTTATATTTAACAAGTAAATACACATGTATGTATATTAAATGAATGTAAAAAAAAATTAAAAAAATCCTCTTCAAATGAATTTGAATACTAATCGGAAAACCATTGGATAACAATTTAGCTATGGATATGAACGGATTTTTTTTTTGAGTAAAAATAGAGGTCAAGCCTCTACCTTTTGAAAAATTTATAAATTATAAGCAAATAGGTACGTTTAAAAATTTCAATTTGCCCCGAGAAGTTTGGGACTTGAAAAGCAAAATAAAAGAAGATCACAACATTTAAGAATTTGAAAATAACTATTAAGAGGAGGGTTTTAATGTAATAATTTTTGTGTGTCACAAGATGCTACCAACTCACTTTTTAATTTATATTTTAAAATTTAAAACTTAAATTTTAAATTCAAACCGTTGAACTTATTAATTTTTATGATAGATGTATGCTCCTAAATTTTCATAATTTTTGAAGTTCATTTGATATTAGAACAATGAGAACAAAATGAATGAATCTAGTTAATTATAATTGATTAATTTTTATACATTCATTTTGTTCTCATTTTATGTAGTATCAAATAAACTCTAAAAATCATGAAATTTTAGGATCATACTTTACCATAAAAATTAACAAGATCAACTGTTTGGATTTAAAATTTGAGTTTTAAATTTTAAAATATGAATTAAAAAGTGAGTTGATGATATCTTGTAGCATATAAAACTTATGACATTGGACCTCCTCAACTATTAAACTATAAACTTTTTGGAAGTACTGGAGCTCTGATGAAATTTCTTGCAGTAAATCGGATATTATTTTAAAGACTCATATGAAGATCTTGTTACAACGTTCTTTTCAAATGATGAAGCTTGTAATCATTAGAAGCTGTTCTGATCTTGAGTTTTTAAGTGGTAACAGTAGGCCATGTTGAATGCAAATTAACTGAAACCATTTTCAAGTATAAAATTATACAAACATTTAGAACAATAAAACACAAATCTTAAATAGAGAAAATGACAAAAATATGTACATCTTTGTTGATGTTCATATAAATAATAAGTATATAAATATGAAGATATTTTCAACATAAAAGAAAAAAAACATTATAAATAGAGCTGTACCAGTAGAAGTTTTGACAATTTAATGAGAGACTTGTAGAATTTTTCTTATTTTGAATTCTAATAATCCAGATATATATATTATTTTGATTATCCCAAATCAAATTAATACGTACAAATCCATCATTTTTTAGGATACAGAACATTAGGGGCGGATGGAGCCGATGGCAAAGGGGGAACTGGCCTCCTGTTGTTTAAAAAAAAATCGAAAATGTGCTTGAGTTTTTTTTTTTTAAAATACAAAATATTCTTATGTCCAATAAAATTATGCTAATATGTTCTTATGTTCAATATATATATACCTATAAAACTATATTTCTACTAGAAAAATTATGAAAACAAATATGCTCAACTTTTATGATAATAATAATATTATGTATATCCCAGAATATTTTATTCTTGCCACTCACAGATTATAAACCTAGCTCCGACCTGTGAACATATACAATTCTAGATATTAAAACTTATATAATTACAAACTCAACAGTACAGTATTTGCAAATAATTAATATCCGGATACGGGTACGACTTGAAACAACTAAATATTGCTCTGCTTATTCAAGGGCGGAGCTAGTGTTGTAAAAAAACTCCGGACGGGTCAGACCCGACCCGTCGAACCCGTGGCCGCGACCTGACTCGTCTCGATCTGTGACCCGCCCCGACCCGTGACCTGTTAGAACCGACGAGTCTAGCACGGACGCAGGCAAAAAAAAAAAAAAAAAAAAAATCTGTGCTAGACCCGACCCATTTTGGACCCGTCCCGACCCGACCCGCCCAACCCGTCTTGGGAACCCATGCAAACCCGACCCATACCCGGTAAACCCGGAAAAATAAAAATAAAAAATAAAAAAATACGGAAAAAATAAATTTTTTGGTAAAAAATATAAATAGTTATATATTTTTAATATTCTTAATAATTATTTTTGAATTTTTCAGAATTTTTGAGAATTTATTTGGATTTTTCAGAATTTTTGAGAATTTATTTGGATTTTCAAAAAATTAAAAAATATATTTATATATATTTTTTTAAAATTGTGCCTCAAATAAAAATAATTTTGCCCGGAAATGCTGACTCGCCCGTGTTTACTGTAATGATACGTATTTTTACTGCAAGTATATTCATAGTTTCTGATCATCATATTGCACGGAGTACATTAATTAAGTCAATGCACGAACAAGATACTTCTCTTTGACAATTTGTTATGTATATGCAACGTTACTTTTCACATCAATTTATCTATTCCGTGCAGTTCTTCACGAAGAAAAAGAATGGTTGAGAATTGAGATGCAATCGTACCAGAGGCGAATAATTAATTAAGCTTTAGGAAATGCTCGGTCAAGACAAAAGGAAAAGCGAACAAGAAAGATTATTGAGTCATGGAGATTGGTCACGGGTTCAACTTGAATTTATCTCGTAATCAATACGACAAATTAAACCATATAGAAGCTGCTTTATCTTTTTTTTTTCTTGCCAATGCGCGTTGCTTCCATTTCCTGTGAGTCAATTTTCTCACTGCTTCTTGTTTCTTAACAATTGTTACATCGTTGGCAACGACTGTGCAATAGTTGACATATGTACACGGCACTGACAAAGCTATCTTTTAGTTTGCTTCCACTTTTGGCAAAGCATGTTGAAACTTAATTTTGCGTTGAAAAACATTCAAGATGGTTTTAAAAATAAAGCAGAATTTTCTTTAATACGAAAAAAAATTATATACATAATTTGCAAAAATAATGTAAAATAACTATGTCAATAGCCAATGACAGATGTATAATTTTTAGACAAAATCCAGATCGGTGCGCATCTTTTCTTCCCTAATATCTAATATAATTATATGTTTTTTGTATCATTTCCATAAATTTAAGACTAAATGACTTGCTAATTTCTGACGTGCCAATTACGATTGTAATTTCAGAAATCGGAAACATTTGCTAAATTATTAGTTCTTTGAAATATCTTTGCAAAAGATGTTAGAAATTAAAACAGATCAAGTATAAGATATATATATATATATATATAGTTTGTCTATTGTGCTTCCAGTAACATTTTGGCCGAAACGCTACCAATTCAAATTTTAATTTTTCATGCTCGAAATTTTAATTTAAGTGGTTCAATAAAATCTTTATATCATAATCTTGTAAAAGCACTTTTTATATACAAATTTTATTATTTTAGGGCTATCTTTAAAAAATCATTAAGAATAGTAAATTAATTCCAAACACGATAAAAATTAGTACTCTATAAGATTATAATATAAAGATTTTATTGAGTTATTTAAATTAAAATTTTGAACATAAAAAATTAAAATTTAGACTGATAACGTTTCAGTCGAAATGCTACTAAAAGCACAATAGACAAACTCTATATATATATATATATACATAGAGAGAGAGAAGCGGTTCTGAAGCTTCACCTATCTGAAATTCTGAAGCATCTTTTTCTCTTGCAAGTCCGTCAAGAAATCGTCAGGTAGAAGTAAACCACTACTTGAACCGAGCCAACTCTGCACGTAAATCCAGAGAAAAATTGTCAGGACTGCTTTGTGACTCGGACTTCGTCAAATACAAACCGAAAACACATAAAATATGGAGAAAATGCATAAAACAGTGTGAAAGCACCTGTTTATACACACTCTTTGGTCTGTAAAAATCTTTTTGCGGTCTGCGAAAATTGTCGTTTCAGTTACCAGAACACCAAATAATGAGACATTTACAAATTACAACAAATAGATTTAAATTTTCGGTCTGCAAATTTCAAATTCAACAACTGATATAATATTTTCTCATCCCTACAATTGTGATGTACATTTTTTATAACCAAAAAGTTCTACATTGGCAATTAACAATTACAGGAATAAAACATATTTAAAATTAAGAGTTGAGTTGTGCATAACACGGATCACGCATGTGTTATGTATCGTTTTTTTATTTTTGAAGTCTAAATGACTCATCTGAACCATTCAAAATAATTTTTATAGGAAATGTTATTGTTTATCAAAATTTATAAATTTTAGTAATATTATTATATTTTAGATAGTTAGAAAATAAGTGATTTTTAAAAAATAAGTGATTTTTAACTATTTAAAAAGTAATAATATTTTAAATAATATAAAATATGATCTATAACTAGATTTCATATTAAAATTATTTTGAATGAATGGAATCAAATATTTAGATTTTAAAACGAAGAAATGATCCATAATAGCCCAAAGCCAATAATATATTAAAAAATGAATGAGGCTATTATATATACGACGCATGGTATGGATTGGTCCGTACTACAAATCCATATCTCCATTTTTAAAGTGTTGATAGTCAATCCAAACCGTTCTCTGTTAATTTGTTAATTTTATATGGCTGTCAATTTTGCTCCGAGTTAATTAATGTGTACTTATTTTCTCATCCAATTAATTGGGTTGAGGTACAACAGAAGTCACAGTAGGTGTATTATAATATTCCAATTTATATTACTATTATTCAATTTTGATGAGAAGATTCAAATTAAGCGCATAACAATAATTTATCATACTGTTCTCTAATGAAATAATTGAGAATAAATTTCGTTATTTTCACAAAATATGAGTGTATGAAAATCTCCCAATGAACAAGAGTTAGAATTCAGTTGCCAATTGCCACATAAAAGCTAGCAAATGAAATTCCGCTGGCACTAATGGATGATTGAACCAGAGGCGAGCTTCTCTTTAAGAAATTAGGCCATGGCCCCCTCTTTCAATCCAAAATTTCATATATAACCTATATATTTTATGTTCTAATTGTTATTTGCATCATAGCCCCCTCTAAATAATTTTATAGTGCATTTTTTAATTTTTATTTTAGTTGGCCCCTTCTTATTTGAGCCTCAAGCTCCGCCACTAGATTGAACAATACTATATAGTTGATTTGGATCCTCTTGCCTAATTTTACGTTAACCTAACCCAATCCTACATAACTGTTCCTAATGAGAAGTAAACATGTATGTATGTTTAGATAGTGCAAAGTGTAGTGTAAGAATAGAAAAATTAATAATACTAATCCGGTATATCACCTATAACTTGATATACCGGATTAACACTCTTTCACACTTTTGTACTTAGTCTAAAATTCATTTGATAAATTAATTCGTCAGAATAGTTATTCTATTCTAACTTTTTGCTATTCCATCATGTGCCAAACAAATTCATTTATGAGAATAGTGAAAAATAGTGATTTTTAAGTTAGCACGATGATAATAAAAAGGTAATGCTATTCCGATTAAAAATCTTATTTGAATTATATGTTTAAAATAGTAATGATAGTTAAGAAAAACAATAACTATTTCATCTCTCCCTCAAAATAATAACATAACAACTATTTCTATTATGAGAACAATAACTATTTCTATTACATTTGGATCTACTATTTTTATTCTGAAAATAGTAACTATTCGGTTGTTCCTGACTCATCCAGATTCCGTTGGTATAATTTGGGAGTTCCCAACGGGTATAACTTCAAGGGAAAATATGCACAAGAAGCTCGTGTTTTACTTTCCAATTTCCCTCCTCATTTACTATTTTATGGAAAATTAGGGGTGTCAATGGGTCGGGTCATATTATTTTATTATTATTTTTGATCCGATCCGAATCCGACCCGATTAAATTTCGATAAAAAAATCTTATCTCATACCCCACCTGACCTGACCCGTGTAAAATAATTAAATTTTTATTAATTATATTTATATAAATTACTTCAAAAAAACATAATTAATCTAAATCCATACCCGACCCATTTATCTTTGGATCATATCGGGTCGGGTAAGATTCAGATCATATCGAGTCGGGTAGGATTCGATCAGGTCGGATTAACCCGTCGGGTCAATAATTGACACCCAGGAAAATCATTAGGCAGGACCTGAATATCAGATGGGGTTTCAACAGTAAGCGTCGTAAGCGTGTCTTTTCATTACAAAATAAAAGATACTTTTCTAATATAGGGCGCTAAATCTGGCTCAGAAATTTTTTACATAGCATGATTAATTTTTTTTTTCAGAGAAGGGGTTCCAATGTTAGGAGTTAGAATTGTGGCCTTGGAATATAAAAAAAGGAAGAATCCTTGGGAATGATTATTTTACGAATCGTGACAATGAATTTTTAAAAATAGTCCATTAAATATTGTTAAACTAAAATCTTTGTGAATTATATAAAAAATTAAATTTTTATTAGACTTAAGGATTATCAAATAATAATAAAATTACGTAAGATTTAAAATGCTAAATCTATAAGTAAAAGAACATATTTATAAACTCTTTATTTTTAAATTTTTTATTTATTAAAAAAATCCGTTGTCAACTTGTCAAGCATCTCGAAATAATGCATTGTCAAGGATCCTTCTCCTTAGAAAAATATTTTTTTTTATAAGTATACATCTCTGATAAATATGAAGAAGATCGACAATTTGTACTTAAATTTTGAATGACAAAATTTTAAATTTTAAATAAAAGAAGTGAGTTCGTGGCACATAAAACTTATAATTTTGAAATCCTACTGTTCTTTTTATGTAATAATTGTACAGATTTCAGTCTTCAAATGTACAAGAGTTCATTCTTTCAGAATGGAAAAAAAATAGTTAATGCAATAAAAAAAAATCTTGAACTAAAGCTTGGACTAAGGACTTGGATGATGTCATTTACAGCTTTACTGCTGGGCTGAGGAGCAACGAAAGGTATCTTCCTCGTGTACAGTTTAATTTGGGCTTCTATATAGTTTGGATTGGGATTTGGGAATTTGGGAATTCTTTACTTCTTTCTGTGGGCCCATATTTACTACACCAGATTCTGGTATTGAGAAATTTATTGTGATGGGGAAAACTTATTTTCAGGCTAGCGTTTTAATTTCTTCTACTACCTATGAATACTGGAATACATGTCGACTTCTTTCTGTGGGCCCATATTTACTACACTGAAATATGTTTATTGGACAATTTTGTGATCTTTTATTTTAGCATTTAGATTAGAGATGACAATATAACCAGGTGCGTTATACTTACTCGGACCTACCAAGTCCGATGATCAGCTCATTCGGCTCAAAGAAGGGATGAATAGGATCGGATCGGGATGGATACGGGCATGGGGTTATACCCATCTTTCTGGTCTAAAGTATTAATATATATATTTATATTATGAATATAATAATACATTTTTTTGTTATATTATGAAGTTATTAATTCATTATATATATTTTAAATCTCAACATTATAGTAAAATACTTCATTGAATGTTTCTAATCTTATATTGAAAACAAATTATCAAACCTAGAAGGATCGAGCCTGTTTGAGATTGAATGGTCCAGAATGGTCCATGGGTAGATGGCTAAAATAATTTTAGACCCGATGACATGGTCCAAATAAACCATGCTAAGAATCTTGTCTTCATGTACACGTTAAACCATGCTAAGAATTTACTATGGGTTTTTAACATTTGTCAAACACCACGCCAACCAATTGGTACTAGCTTTCATTGGTGTTAATCAACATCTTATTTTGGGCTCAGTTGTATTGAGTATTGGCATCCTATAATCCTGCAATATTACATAGATGTGATTACAAAGTCAGACTCCGGAGTTTGATCAAATATCTGTGATAAATAAAGAAAAGAAAGAATAGGAAATTAAAGGAAAGAAAAGAAAAAAATGTATAAAAGGGTACTGCTATCAAATTAATGCTTCTAAAGGGAATACATCTTAATTAATTTATTGTCGACGAAACTAATTAATTAATTTGCACTAACAAATAGAATGATATAAGATCAAGGGAAAAAAATACAAACATACGTGTTTTTGCAAACTAAAGTACAACTAATAGATTAAAGAAACTGAAAGTAAGAATATATAATTAATATATTAGTATTCTTCACAACAACAAAAAATACATGATATTTCTAAAGTAATCAACTTTCAAATTGTACTAACCTGTTTAGCATTGCATCAGATCAGGTAAAATAGAAAGAGGATCCAATCCAACGGCTTTAATGTTGGATTGATTAAAGATCTATAAGGCATATTCCAACAACATACAATTAAACAAAGGTAAAAGACAAAATCATTCAGTTGTCTTGTTTTCAGCAATATCATCCCATTCTCTACTTACTCCTAGTATCAATCGGTAATCTATAGACGAAGCTCAAGATCAAGATCTTGATGTTGTGGCTCGATCAGAGGGTTTACACGCCTTCGTTTGGCACTCATAATCGCCGGATCATCTTTGATCATTTGATCTATCTTGAGAAACCTCATATGGTTTTCTGTAATAACAGATGATGGGTTAGGAGAAAGCGTGCAAACCCTAGGAGATATAGATGCTTCCTTAAAACCATGTATAGTTCTGGAGTTGCATCTTTCGAATGTTGAAGCATGAACAGTAGTAGTATGATCTTCATTCGGATCGGGATGTGCTTCTTGTCGAAGCCTTGCACGGTCTCTCCGATGAACATTCATATGTCCACCTAGCGCTTGTGCAGAACGGAATTCACGGTCACAGAAGTTGCAGGAATAAATTCTCGGAGGCCAAATGAAGAGACGCCCGTAGTTATCTGTGAAGGGTTCTTGTTCTGTACTGTCTTTCCATGATCCGTTTAGCAATTTGGATGTGAAGAGTTTATCATATGGTAAGGCGAAATAATCTTTGTTGTGAGCTACTTTTCCGGATAGAACGAGCTTATCTTGATTCATGATATTGGATCAGTATGTGTTGTAACAGAGAGAGAGAGTATATAATTTGGATATCCCCTAATTTTTCTCAGCAAATAGTATACATGGGGAAGTCTCAGCAAAGAATTTGGATATCCCCTAATTTTTCTCTTTGTTATAAAAATGTAGCCTCTAGTATCAGAGGCGGAACTAAGGTAAACACACAGGCACCCCTCGGTTCATTGAAAAATAAAAGTTATATAATAAAAAATAATTTTTTTTGATCCGAACATTCTATTATTTAAACCGGGTACCCCTATCGATCGTTTCTGATTCCGCCCCAGTGTAGGGTGTAGGTCACACTCTGCGACGTCATAAACATTGCATGACAGTTCATATATTACAATATCTAACCAAAAAGAAAATGAAATTAGACTAGGGGTGTCAATTATCGATCCGACCCGACCCGACATGACCCGAACATAAATGGGTCGGGTATGGGTTTAATTTTTTTGACCCGAATCGGATCGGGTTGGGTTCGGATCAACCCGACCCGACCAGATTAATTATGATTTTTGAAGTAATTTCATGGTTTAGTACTAATTAAAGCTTAAATCTACACTTATTATATACTAATTAAGATTAATTATAAATTAATCAAAATTTAATTGCTTAAAATTAATCGGGTATGAGATAAGATTTTTTGACCCAAATTTAATCGGGTCGGGTTCGGATCGGATAAAAAATAATAAAAAAATAATATGACCCGATCCGAACCCGACCGGACCGGATCCGACCCGACCCATTGACACCCCTAAATTAAACTATGAGTCCATGACCACAGTCCATGTCCAATTGTTCACAGCTCGTTAGGGAAGAGTATCCAATGAGGGAGCTTAATTGATCAAATATTTTTTGCTTCTATTTCGGATGGGGGTTCAACGTGAAATAGAAAGCTTAAAAGGATTTTTCGGTGAATTAAAAGAAATTAATCCCTTATCTCATGCTAAAAAAATTCAATTCTCGTATATATATTTCAAATCCAAGTAAAAGCACTTCAATTTCTTCCGAAAGCATCCTTAAAAATTGTATAAAAAGCTGCAGGTCCCTTTAATACGTTTTAACATTAATTTTCCTGACATTTTCTTATTCGCACAATTACAAATTTAAAAAATAAAAGAAAATCTCGTTTTCATTTTTGGACAATTTAAAATTCATATATATCCAGCGAGACACCTTGTTTATTTATTTTATTTTTTTGGAAAAATCCGTTCAACTTGAACTATTGCAACTAGTGTTCTTATTTTGATCTGATCAATCAATCAGTCATAAAATCCAAAAGGTCCCTTGGAAATTAGTTGGAAACTGTATATTCAAAGAGCCAGACAGCTGCAACCTGCAAGTGGGTACCACTGCTAACTACCACTCGCTCTCTCCGGATTCCTTTCTGTTCCTGACATTCTAGCACCATCAATTGATCATATTTCTTTGGTGCCAGCTCTTTTTTCACATTATTTCCTGACGAGATTCATAATAAAGAATATTAATTAATATGTACGTTTGGAGTTTAGTCAAGTTTTAATTATGTATTTGATATAGATTGAAAAGATCATTCTATTGCTGCTATTTTTGTAGTTTCTGCCTTTCTGGTCATGATGCATAATGATTTTCTCCCGGTACCTTCATATATGATTGCTCTTAACTAAGATGTTTCTCTAAACAATCAACAAAATTTAGTAGTCAAAAAGCTATTAATAAAAAATATATTATGTTTGCTTGTCACGTACTTGTCATTTCACAGGAAGTAGGACTATGAATAGATGACCCGTGACTCTGTGTACGTAAGACCTATACACGTGTTTGGTTTACTATATCTATCAGATATAGGGTATTGATAAAATTATGTATCATGCGTGTCATATGTGAGTATTTAATGGGTTTAATACTGAATGTGTCGTGTCAGCACGTATTTATATATTTGAACGTGTTAAAAATTAAAAAATCCAAACACGCATCTAAGATACATATAACACGTCCAACACTTCATGTTAAACGTGTTCATGTTTATACATATTTAACATATATGTCAACACTTATAACACGTATAAATTCAACAAATTTCAAATAAAATTAGAGAAATATATAAGAAAAATCATAGTGGTTCTAGTCACAAAAAATAAAATTGACGCGTCATATTTAGATATATCATATAGGTTAGAATAATTCTAGTTTCTAACTTCAGTATCAAGCTAATTTTTTAAGCACACAAGCATTTCAAAAGTCTGATATGCTGAAGTATTTTATACGTGCTACACGTGCGTGTATATGTGTTAGACGTGCGTGTTCGTGTTCAACGTGTTAGACGTGCGTGTTCGTATTCAACGTGTTAGACGTGCGTGTTTAGACGTGTTAAAATTATTCATATGTTGATCATGTATGTTTAACAACACAACACGTGTGACATGTGAACACGTCACGTGCATACACGTTCAGACACAAACACTTATTCATGTCTATGTTTACACGTGTCTGACACGTTTATCATTACCCTAATCACCTAATCAGATATATGTATATATGAATGTATTATTTCATAAACTTTTTTGAGAAAAAAACATTTCATAAACTTAATAATGATTAAAAATTATACCTCATGCACTATCTATCATAATTAAATTAAAGACAAATTTACATAAATATGATGATGGAAAAAATGAATATGTTAGATACAATGGCGGAGCTTCATAGGGACCGGAGGGTGCTGTCCCCTTCCAAAAAAAAGTTTTAAAAATTAGTATATCTAATAAAAATTTATGATATTTTATAATATAATTATGATATTTTTTTATTTCAGCCCTTTCAAATTTGAAATGTAGTGTTTAAGGTGTATAAAATTTTTTTTAGGTCCCCATAATATTATGTCAGCTCCGCCACTGGTTAGATAAATGGCATGATAGTTCGTTTAGAGAATTTTTTTCTTCTATTAATTTATCTCTGAAGCCTCTGCAATATGGAGTGCAGTGTCACCTGCGTGATCCGTGGCTTTGACCCTTTCTAGAAAGAATCTGGTACCACTGGGACTAGATGTCTGGATGCTTTTGTTTGCAATATAGCACGCATATATAAAACTGAAACACTAATATTTGTCGGACGATTCAGATCGTAATATTAAAACAATCCCTTCTCTTCCACTTGCAACTTTCATTTTTTGTTTTCTCGTTCTCTCATTTGTCCCTTTTGATGCTTTGGATTACATCCATGCTCCTTCCTCATTTTTCCCTATCTCTCTTTGTATATTTTGAGTATTAATTTCTAAGTTCAGACAATCCACCACGGTTACATGCATGAATATACGAATGGCACAGACCCACTGGTAGGATCATTATGGAATAACATACACAATTTGCGCTGGGAATCCAAGTAGTCCAATCTTAATTTGACGACTGACGGTATGAATTAATTAAATGACAATAAATTGCACCCTCTATTTTCGCAATAATGTCATGGGATACAGATCTCGATCAACATCGATCCAATAATGAAAGGGAGCAAAGGGGTCCAACTCCCATCGGACCAAAGTTGATCCGATGGACAGTTTGAGCCGTTCGATTGAGAATTTTAGATGAAAAGCGTTGAATTAATGGACGTCTCTAATCGGATCGGATTAATTAGACCCATTTAAATCCATCTCTTCTCATCTGGATTTCTCTCTTTACTGAGAGAAACCTCGTTCTAATCCCGCCTCTCCAGTTTCCTCCTCGCAACATCCCTCTTCTAAGTTGGTGTGTCCTCGATCGATGGAATCCCCACCTCGTTTGTCAAGCCCACTCACTCTCTCTCTTCGAAAACTCTGTCTCTCTCTACCCATTTCTGTCTAACTTCTACGATTTCGATCATGTGTCTTGCTGTTAGAAATTTCATGACTTGCTACAATTTTTGCATAAAAATAGTTTCAGAGGTTTTGCAATGTGAAATACAGTGCAAGTTCAAGACACTACTTGTATTAGTTTTGGGAATGGGAAAATTTTGAGTTTTAACTTACAAAAGTAAAAAAAATTGATCTCCAGAAATGTGTGCCCGGATCAAACAAATTGAGTAGAGATGAAGTGGCAAAATTTATTCAAAATTTCGGATTTCTAAATCATAGAAATCTTTGTCCAGCAATATTTTTATTATCCGTTCATACTCTCTTGAGCACAAAAAAGTAATTATGAACTTTCATTAATACATATCCTCATCTAATGCATAGTTTAGTTTAAAGATCTACTAAACTACATACAATTTGGTCAAATGCAGCTGCTCAAATTTTGTAATGAAAAGATTTAATGTATTGTGTCACTCTTTTGTAGTACTAAATATGATCAGACTATTGCTAATCTAACAACAACATTTTTATGGCAAAAAATGTTTTTGCGCTGATTTATTCTCATTATATCATAAATGAATTTCGTTCAATGTATTATTTTGCATATGTACAAACAAGTGAGAATTGGTACAACTGTATAAGCTTTCCAAAAGTAATGCGCATAAAATAATACTAAAACCCAACAATATAATTTAACATCTTCAGAGATTACAAAACCATAAACATAATGAACATGAATGCTTTCAAAAACTTCCGAAATTATATATTCAACTCGTCAAACATAATTCAAGTATAGCATCACAGATGAAATTTGGCAATCTGATCTTTTACCATCCTCCCGGCCAGAATTGCTATCAGCTCAACTCTGACCTTCATTTTGGGTTCCACTACTGGCAGATGTGGGGCCATGGCTGCTCTTTGCCTAATCTCCCCTTCAATTGCAAGTTTGCAACACAGGAAAGATTAAGTTCAATTGTGAACCCTGAACATAACACTTTGTTTCAATCAATGAAACATGTGGCACATAATGCCACTTTTTTTTTTAAAAAAAAGAAAAGAAAAGAAAATTGTGATCCATGAGCCAGAAGAAACCAATACACAACTTTGTCAACCTTCTCAAGTACTTAAAAGTGCCATAGAACTTATAAGCACAGGACTTAATTGTGAGCTTTATTTGCAGTGAAAACGTTTCTCAACATCTAAACTATTTTTTTTTTTTTAAAACATGCCCCTCAATAGAAATTCACTTCTCTTAATGATATATTTTGCATATCCCATTTGTAAAAAGGCCTTCCCTTATGCCCCTATTCAGCATAATTAATTCAAAGTTGATCATATCTGAGCAAATGAAATATGAATTGAGTGAATTTATCAGTATAAGTATGCCTATTTCTAGTACAACAAAGAATACATTGGGGGAAGAATAACTACTAAATTTGGCAGCTAAATTGAAAACATCACTATACTGGCATCACAACAATATGTCAGGTTTCTTGTGTTATGAGGTGATCTAAGCGGCTAATTTATAAGAATAAATACACGAATTTGCAGAAAAGACTTGCATTGTTATTATTTTCAAAAAGTCTAGCTTTGTTACAGTGTCCCTGTTAGTCCTACGGTACTAAATTGAAGGAACAGAGTTCTTGAAATTTCGGGGAAATTAGTAAGAATTTATCAAAAATAACAGAAAAGTGCAATCTGTACAAACTTTGTGGAGAAAGTACAGATCAGTTTCTTAAAAAAAATATTTATCAACAAAATTCTAAAAAGAAGGAGGTAAAGATTCCAATCGAGATAAACAAAGAATAAAAAATATACATTACCAGAGATGACGGAACAACGCGGAGAAGTGTCGTGAGGAGAGTGAGCGTGAGAGGGATGACTAGGTTTTGCGGTCCTGTGAGGGAAGAAAGAACGAGACAATATGAGAACTAGAAAGGAGTGTGAGATCGATCAAATCGGCGAAGGTGAAGGCGACTTCGAACTTTAGATTGAACAAACACCTCATTTGAGTTGCCTGCTCCCTAACTGGGAGGAGAAGACGAGGGAGGGGGAGGAGAGGAGGGAAGAGGCAGACGGGAGGGTTTGCAATCAGAAGAAGAGGTGCAAAGAAAGTCTGAACTCTGATGTGAACATTGTTTTAAAATGCTTTATACATATGTATTTATATATTTAATAATGAATATTATTTTTTAAAATATTTATTATATTAAGTATTTATAAAATTAATTATATTATATTTTTTATGTAAAATATTTAAAATTATATTAATATATTATTATATATTTTTATTTTACATTAAATTTTTTTAAAAATAAATGATTAATTCAAATATTGTAAGAATTTTTTAAAATACATATGTTATCCGCATGCTGAAATATATATGCATCTGTATATCGTATATGCGCTATATAGTGATCAACCGTACGTATATTAAAATCCGTATTTTAAAACTTTGGATGTGAATGAGCAATTAAAAGGTAGATTTATTTGCTAACGGGTGTAAATTTATATTTAATTACCTGCTCCGTTAATAAAATGGTTTGATTGGTTAAACTTCCGCTGGAGCGCTGCGCATCTGTGGTTCATAAGTTTTTCATGGGCCGATCAAACTTGTACGCCTGCACCCAATCAAATCTACCTGTCTCGTTTCCGTTGATAAATTCTAGTATATCCAGAGACGGGCTTAGCAAAAACTGTTATGGGCCCTATTCTGTTTCCTCTTCGCACCTTATGCTGCCTGGGCTGATCGCAAGGTGTTATGAGCGTGTACCAAAAGGAATTTTTTTTCAAAGCTATTGTATTTGTACCAAAAGAAATTTAGTTTCAATTCGTATCAGCTTTCAACAAAAAAAAAAAGTAGGGAAGGGATCCCTTGACAAGGACGGGTACCTCATGGGATGGAGTGAGCAGTTCAAACATAAAATTATAATTATGGGTAGCTTTTTAGGGGATGGACATATTTTAAAAGAAAGATAATGTTTCAGATTTAAAGGGTTGTCCATTTCACAGTGAAGTACTTCATTGGATGTGAATTCTTTTGATAATGAGTTATCTTGATAATGAATTTCTAAATAAATATGAAAATATTTTAAAAATAGAAAATAAACTTTATAAATATGTTCTTCTAGTTATAGATTGATAGTGATTTAAATTTCATACAATTTCATTATCATTTACTAGTTCATCAAAGGCCATCAAAATATTATATATTTGCAATGGCTCTAATTTAACGGCTTTGATGGAATATCAAAAGATAATAAAATTACATAAAATTTAAATCACCATTAAACTATAAGTAGAAGAATATACCTATAAGTTTCTTCTATTTTTAAGATTTGTTTTCATATTTATTTGAAAATCTATTGTCAAAATTGTCAACATAGCCATTGTTAATTGATCTCCTCCCAAACAAGTATATATTTCTAATTCAACGTTAACGAAGACCAACAAAGTTCACTTCTGATTAATCTCTCTCCTACAATCAACAATGAAATATGAAATTCAACAAAAAAGCTCACTTCTCTGAGAAAAAAATGCAATATGAAATAAAAATTTGTGGATAGTTTTTGTCATCAGCAACTTTATGACGATGTGGCTTCCTACCTGTAATATTTAATATCACAGAGATATGAGGGATTATATATTATCAAGCCGATTTTATTCAATACAGAATTTTCTGAAGCTATTCGGTATTGACTATTGTTTATATTGACAATACTAATCTTGTGACTGAATGTCGATGAGCGATAGCTACTTGAGGACTTAATTGGCGTTGTTGATTGTACTGTAGCTCTAATGTAAAGCTACAGTGGAGGGCCATCCAACATTAATGATATAATAACTAGTATATTGTTAGTTATTGTTCGTACTTTGCTATGAGTGATTTTATAAATAATAACAGAGCTCAAACATTTATTTCAATTCTAATCCAATTAAAATGGATTATAAATCATGAAGACAAAACAATCAAGTTAAACATTCATATGAGAGGCTTTCTTTTTTGTACCTTCTAAGATTGTTTTTCCAGACAAATCGAGATAAAAGCGAACATGGTGCTCCAGTCTAGTAGAAGATAAGTTAACCTTTCCTTTTTTTTTTTTCATTATTTCGTTTTTAATTTCAACTCCCATGCACAGCTAAATTTGTTTATACTTTCCTCTTTTTGCTTGTTCAGTACTCCATTCAACATTTGGTTGATTAGTAGGTCCTTAATTTAAATTCAAACAAATAGACAACAAAACCAAAGCAGTATGGGTTCCATGCTAAATGACGTGTCAAGGTTGAGCAGAAATGCAGTCTCAGGTGCCTGCTCCGTTAACTTTGACAATGCATCAGATGTCTTTTCCCTTTGAAGAAGTGTCAAGGTTTATCTTAGAAGAAGTGTGTCAAACTGAAATTCTTTCTTTCATTAATTTGATGGAAGATGGACTCTTCCGGAAGAAAGCATGCAAAAACATCTTCATCTTTTCCTCTGTCATATTTTTTTATTATTTTTCTCTTCTGCTACAGTGTCGCTAATATTTTTCAATTGTTCTTTTCTTTTTATTATTATTGCCAAACACATTTGTCTAATTTTGAAATTAGATAGAAGAAAATTTCTTCCGTAACAATCATCTTTCACACTATTTCGGAAGATAATTGTGTCATTAAACAGACCCAAATCAGTTAAAAGTGAAGGAAGAAAACATAGATGATCTCCTACTATTGACTTTCCAAATAATTCAGGGGTGTCAATGGATCGGATCACATTATTTTATTATTATTTTATATCCAATTCAAATCCGGCCTGTTTAATTTTGGGTTAAAATAATTTGATCCACATACGACTCGACTCGTATAAAATAATTAAATATTTATTAATTATTTTTTCATGATTTTAACTAATTGAATAGTAATTAATTATAATTAATCATAATTAGTATATAATTTATATATTTAAGCTTTAATTAATACTAAATTATAAAATTACTTCAAAGAATATAATTAATTGAATCGGATCGAGTTGATTCGGATTCAGATCCAAAAAATTTAACTCGTACCCGATTCATTTATTTTCGAATCATATCAGATCGAATTCAGATTCAAATCAAATCAATAATTGACACTCCTACTTGGAGGTACTTATATAAATTGATCTTGTTATTATCCTGAATCAATAATTGACCTCCGTATCACAGCGAATCTGACGATTCGCTAATCGTACGATACAAAGTCACGGTTCGCATCGCCGGTCATTAGGGACCCGGATCCACTGTCGCGCGGCACGGTGTGGCGCAGCACGCGGTCCGTTCGATCACTTTGAGATTCATGCTAATACTTTAAGATTCGAGTTAGCACGAATCTCGAAATGATCGAACGGACCGTGTTCTACGCCGCACCGTGCCGCGCGACAGGAGATCTGATTCCCGGTCATTAGATCTTTCAATTCTTCAACTATAACATCAGAGGCATGTTTTGGCACAAAGCCATAAAAAATCCTACATAAATAAAAATCATGTTCTATACTTATATTGACATCCATCAAAATGAAAAAAAAAACATGTACTGCTCAAATTAACTAATATCAAGCCTCTTACGATTTCAGAAGTAAAAAAAAATTCAAAACCTAACTAAATCAACGCGCGTAGGCAAGATTACTTAAAAATATGAAAAATCTATTCGTTTTAATCAGCCAATCCTTGTGGGCTTACTGTGAGGCGCGTCAGTGGTAGGAGATAGAGGTGCGACCCAGGATGAGGATAAGTCGCAGTGGACGAATGGGGCCTCACCGTGCGGAGATCGGCAAATCAGGGGTGGTGAGAGGATTTTGTAATGACCTCCATCTTACGGTACTGAGGTCGCTAGTGGAGAAGAAGCGAATGGTACCAATATGTGCGAGAGAAAGATGGTGGCGAGAGTGATCGGTTTGAGTTAGAATTTAGGTTAAAAGGAGGAGAGGACTAAACTTAACCTCTGAATAGATCGAATCTCACTTCAAGGCCGCTTTAGAAAGGAGAAGAATCAGAGCGACGGAGAGAAGGGATATCAGAAAGGCCGAAGAGATAGAGAGATGAATACAAAATAGCGAAATGAGGGAGGGAGATGAAAGCGGAGGTCGGAGGGGCTAGGTCTGTAAGGAATCGGTTGCGGCAAAGACAGTGTGACGTTCCGCGTAACAATCGAAATTGAAACTTAAACACAAATGACAGAGATAAGATTATCGCATTTGAAAAATAGATTAATTTGATAATTGATATTAATTCTGAAAATTTAAGATTAAATTTTAATTATTATAGGATTAGAATACTTATGTATAAATATAGAGATAATAATATTATATTTTTAAAAATAAATTAATTTAATGGTTGATATTAACTCCAAAAATTTAGAATTAAATCATAATAAATACAGAATCAGAACACTTATGTATATAATAAGGACTTATGTATATAATAAGGAGTAGAAATAACAATAATAATATTATTATTGAACGTATAAACAAAAAATCAACTCATGAATACAGTCAGTCAGTCAGTTCAAGTTATGATCTATTCAAATGCATTCAAGAACGATATGCAGAGCATCCTTATATGATCTACACATATAGATTCAAACATTTCTCCCAATATTTCGATGCATGCACATGTCGTTGTGATGTACTTCCTTGGTACATTCATGGCTGAATGCCTGAATGTTCTCCAGGTATCCATTTTGTTGCACCGGTGTCATTTGACTCATTTCTTATTGAGGCTGCAGCTACATATAATCATAGAAACATATATATGTTCATTAGAAAAAAAATATTCAGCAATATGCATGACTTAGTATCTCAATAAATTTTAAGTGCATGAAAAATAAGCCCCAATACCTAAATGAAAATTAAGGGAACAATGTACCATATAATAGGGTGCTATCATATTAGGGATCGAGGAAGAGTATTGTAAGAGGGAGCAGGGTGGGTGCACCCATGAGTGCACATTTAGATTGTTCACTCACCTCTCAAACCGTTGGATTAAACTTCATTTAATGACTCCCTCCACAGTATTAACAAAATTAAGTAATTAACTTTTCTCATTCCCCATGGCGGTGTCACTGAGATGGAGAATTTAAACTTCATTTAATGATTTCTCCACTATATTTTATACTGATGAATTTTTTAAAGCATGTGAAATGAGTCAGTTATTAGCAAAAAAGTGAAATAATTAAATTGTATCAATCTTATGGGGTTTTAATATTTTCAAATATTCAAGCATTATTTAAATATTATGTAAATGAATATATTATTTTTCTTATCTTTCTCATAAAATAATTATTCTTAAACCCAAGAAAAAATCATTTACACAAAAATATGTCATTAAAAATGTAAAAAAACATCTTGTTCCTAAATTATCAAAAGAAACAATGATAGATGAAGATTATGATATTGTTACAAAATATAGAATGACAATTAATATTAAAATAAAAAACTAAACTGTATTGATTTTATGATTTTATTATAATTTTAAATAAATTCGTCCATATATTCAAATTTTTAAAATATATCTCTCACTACAAATTACTAAATGGCACATTATAAATAATTTTGAAGGAATTATTTTGTAGTGAAATAAAAAAATATATTCCATTATTATTTTAACAAAAATAACGACTGTTAAATACATTTTCACTTACATTATTATTTATTATTGGAATGAGTTATGTAACGCTTGCTTTTCCTTTGTAAAAACGTATAATCATTTTTTTTCTCGAATACCCACTTCCTTTCAAAATCACAAAATTACCATAGTTTAATACTTATTTTTATTTTATTAATAGTCAACGCTTAAATTCTAGATATTATGATCTATCATAATTATCCTCCATATGTTGTTTTGATAATTTTATAATATCGTACGATGGATTCATGTGCGAAGTTCTAAAAAAATTAGATTTCCTTGACACAGAAAGAAAGAAAAGGTATATATACATTTAATAGTAAAATAGTTTTTTGAACTTTTAAGGTACAGATTTGTGCATTTTTTTCTAACGGGACCCACAATAGTTATTTTTTTCCTTTTCCATCAGTGTGGTACGGGGAAATAGAAAGATTGATATTATGGAGAGAGAATCATTAAATGAAGTTTAATCCAATAGTTTTAGAGGTGAGTGAACAATCTAAATGTGCACTCATGGGTGCACCCACCCTGCTCCCGTTGTAAGAGGGAGGTTCTGGTAGACAAAAAAAATGTTCATCATTAGCTTTAATCTACATCATTAATCGCTTAAAATATTATTTTTTCAATATTCACACACTAGCTCAAAATATTTAGTGTTGGTTGTTTACACTAGGGGTGTCCATTTTTTATCCGACCCGATGAGTTAACCCGACATGACCCGAAAATGAATGGGTCGGGTATGGATTTAATTTTTTTGATCCGAATCGGATCGGGTCGGGTCGACCCGACCCGACCCGATTAATTATATTTTTTCAAGTAATTTTATGATTTAGTACTAATTATAGTTTAAATATACACTAATTATATACTAATTAAGATTAATTATAAATTAATTAATATTTTATTGCTTAAAATTATATAAAAATAATTAATAAATATTGAATTATTTTACACGAATCGGGTTGGGTCGACCCGTGACCCGTCGGGTCGGGTATGGGTCGAGATTTTTTTATCCGAATTTAATCGGATCAGGTCAAAAAAATAATAAAATAATGTGATCCGACCCGAACCCGACCCATTGACACCCCTAGTTTACACTGATCTCTATAGATATGCATCAATTTTTTTATAGTATCCGCCATTTTCTCACATAATGAAGTCTACCTCAGTTGTTCTTAGTAACCGACACAGATGATTTATTATCGCTCATTTTTTATGTGCGATACTGGTATGTATTGAAACTATAGAATATGCAAAACTAAGGTGGTATTAATCAAGATCCAACAAGATAGTTAAGTCAAGTGTTAGGGATAAATACTATTTACAAGAACAAAGATTCGACTAAGATAAAAGTATATAAAAGAGTGAACTACAACTTAGTCAAAATCTGAACTTAGATGATCATGAACCGAAAGTACAAGTAAAAGAGACCAAATACTAATTGCTATAAAAAAATTAGTATAAAACAATCAATCCATAACTTTAGAAAGTATTATAAACTTTAACTAACTGAGAGATATAGAGAGATAAAAAAATATATAAATGCTAAAACTAAAGAAGACAAGATTTTATTGGTATATAATACAAACGTCCCTGGGGTCTCACTCCAATAAAGGGAGTGTCAATATATTGATATTTATAATGAAATTTAACTTCTATACAAGATAAGTATAAGAAAACTAAAAATTATAAAGAAACAAACAATAATTGAGCAATCAAGACTCATAAAAATGAGTAACAAGCTCCAAAGATAATGAGCACAAAAGGTCAAAAGTGACAACAAGTCTTCAAATTAAAGTTCTGGCTAGATTCAATAACTTGAAGTTTCTTAATTGTGTTTGCAAGGAAAGAGTTGAAGTGCTCTTATGGGTTCTTTGAAATTGCTTAGAGAGTGCTTACGATAGTGAGAGTTTGAATTATAAGACAGTTATGAAATAATTCATTTGTATAGAATATCAAACAATTAGTTAGACAAATTTGCACAGTAAGCTATTATCAATGGCTCTAAACCATTATAACTTTTGACTATTAATTTTAAGTTGTTGAGAATACCCTTATTAAGTTGTTACAACAGTTTGGTATAACATTACAATGCTTTGACTGTAACATTACAATGCTTTGACTGTGTTGACCAACTTTTTTTCGGCTCTGACAAGTCTACCTAACTATAGAGACGTTATAACAGTTTAGTGAACCATTATAACTGCTCAAGCCGTTCAATAATTCCCAACCATTAAACAACGATAACATTTGATATTGTTGAGAAGCTTTATGTCTCAGAAATTTTTGAACTAGAGAAGTGGAACCATTATAGAATTTTACTGCGATAATTTTTTTTTCCTTGCTTATTAACATAGAAACTTTAGATTATTGAATCATACCTTACAAATTATGATCCTAAGTCTTCAAGACTTCTTCAGCTGTCTTCAACAACATTTATCTTGATCATTTGTTCAAACCTCTTTAGAATCCTACAAAATATCCCAAAGAAAATTTATAAAATTTAAGTATATTTTATAAAATAATAAATCGAAAGAAACTATTTAGTATAATAGAAACCAAACACACTTACGTCAGCATCATTTTTTTCTGTGTCACCAATAAGTTTTGTCATATATTTATTACCTTCAACCAATAAAAATTTGGCAATCTTATCAATATGAATGAATGATTAGATTTGAGCACATAGTAATCTATGAGAATGTAAAAGGTGAAATGTTATTGATGGATTATTTACTCTCAGCACAAAAATAAAAAATTTCCCCTTTAACAACGGTTCTTTATAAAAAATCATTGATCAATATCTTTTAACAACAGTTCTTAAATAGAAAATGTTGCTAAAGGCTTCATTTAATAATGATTCTTAGTTAAAAATCACTACTAAAGATAACGATTTTTTTATTAGAACCTTTGCTAAATGCTCATCCCAACTTTTTGATGTTTTCAACCTTCATTTTAATGATGTTTTTTATTTATTAAAAACTATTATAAAAGAAACTTGATATTTTAATAATTTCACTGATTCCTTTTAATAACATAATTTATCAATAACTATTGTTAAATGGGTGTTGGCTAAGCCTCTTTCTATTATAGTGAAACTTATTAGTTGTTGATTAGTTTTAAAAAATTACATCGAAATATCATATATAGGTTAAAATAACATAATTTTAAATTGTATAGTTATAGTTAAAATAACACAATCAGTGTCATATTTTTATAAAATATAACACTAATTGAAATCTCAAAATTAAAACAAAAAATGAAAAAATTACACTTTTATCAAAAAATAATAATAAATTAACTGATCATTAGTGTCATATTTTTATTAAAAATGACACTAAAAATGTGAATTTTTATCATTTTTTGGTAAAATTTTGACACTAATGAGTCAGTAAATTTTTGTATCATTTTCTATAAAAATTCATCATTGAAAATAAAGATATTTTTTAGAAATTCGATATTGATATCTTCAATTTGGATTGATAGCTTTTCAATCGAAATGCTACTAGAAGCACAATAAATAAACTCTCTCTCTCTATATATATATAGAGAGAGAGTTATGCTACGGTTAGTCACAAAGTATAAAACGTTTTTGTACTTCATGTCGTATCTTTCATTTTTAAATTCAAAATACTGATCCGACCATTGAAAGTGTTATCCATATTGAAATATATTTGGAGACCAAATTTTATATTTTTTAAAAATTTATTTCTATTTTTTTGAGGATTAAAAAATTATTCTTATTAAAAATCATAAACTCAATGCATTTTTATCCCCTAAAAAATAGAAAAATTTCTAAAAAATATAAAATTTGGTCTCCAAATATATTTCAATATGGAGAACATTTTTAACGGTTGGATCGATATTTTGAATTCGGAAATGAAAGATACGATGCGAAATACAAAAATATTTTGTACTTCGCGACTAACCGTAACATATCTCTCTCTCTCTATATATATATATATACAAAGAGAGATAGAGAGAGTTAGGCTATGGTGCTATGTATAGCCTAGATCATTTTTGTGCTATAGATCATGTCTTCATTTTTAAACTCTAAATGATCGATCCAAACCATTCAAAATAATTTATATATGAAAAACTAGTTCGGGATCAAATTATATATTTTTAAAAATAATTTGGAAATCACTTGATTTAATTATTATGAGCCTTCGAAAGAGGTGATTCTTAAATTATCTTAAAAAATAGTAAAAAAATATAAAATATAAAATTTGGTCTAAACTAATTTTTCATATATAAATTATTTTGAGTGGTTTGGCATTTAGATTTTGAGAATGAAGAAACGAGACATAGCACCATAACCTAACACACCCCCCTTCTCTCTATATATAGTAAAGCTAGCGTGCTCCTAGGAGAATGGAGTCCCTCTGTGATGCTAGCTCAAAAAATATATGAAATGATTTTTAAATTTTTGATTTATCACTCTCATTAAATTCTTCATATTGAAACCGCATGGGGTATAAAAATTTGAGGCATTTCGAGTTTTCTAAGTCGCACTTTTTAATTTTTGAAAATTAACTCTAAAAATAATAATAAAATATTTAATATTTGTATATTATTTTTAAAAATTAAAAAGAGCAATTTAAAAAACTCAAAACACCATAAATTTTTGTACCCCATAAGATTTCAATATGAAGAATTTAATGAGAGCGATAAATCAAAGTTTAGAGACCATTTGTTATATTTTTTGAGCTAGAATCACGAAAGAGCTCCGTACTCCTAGGAGCACTTTTACTCTCTCTCTCTCTCTCTATATATATATATATGGTACAGTGTTACGTGTAGGACGAATAATCCATATGCTATGAATTATTTTCTATTTTCAAAGTTTAAATGATTGATTCGGCCGGTCAAATATTTTTCATATAAAAATCTAGTTGGGGACAAATTTTTATATTTTTAGAACTTTTACTATTTTTTTAAAAAATCTAGAAAATCACTCATGATTAATGGATCATAATAATTAAATAAAATAACTATCTTAAAAAATAGTAAAAGTTTCTAAAAAAAATTAAAAATTTGATCTACAATCAGATTTTAATATGAAAATTTTGACCAGTCAGATCTACCATTTAAACTTTGAAGACTAAATAACAGTCCGTAGCATACCGATCATCCATACTACGTGTAGCACCGTAACTAAATTATATATATATATATAGAGAGAGAGAGAGTGCGGCTATGGTGATTCACGAAACACAAAATTCCTCATGTTTCGCATATTGTAACACCCCCAGATCGAGGTGCTACAGAACCAGTATCTTCTGCATCCATCCGACGGCCAGTGAATCTACGTCACCAACATAAAAGAAAAATAACAAGAAAACAAAATAGAGTCAGCTTATAAAAACTGAGTAACCAGTTATTTTACGACGCAGCTTCTCTATAACAAGTTTATAGTAAAAATTATATTATAAATCAATTCAATCAAATAAATATTCTAATTTCAACTTTACTAATTAAAATAAAAGATTAGAGTAAAACTAACTTTTTAATGTATTTCTACTATTAAATAAATTCACATATATTTAGACAATCTTTTATATATGTCAATTATAATGAAAATACAATATAAACTTTTCTATTTAAACCGAATTCATAACATTTCATGCAATAATTATCGAATATCATATAGCATTATGCATAATTTCATTATTATAGTAAAATACAAAATATTCATTATTTTATAATTTTCAATATAAATCACTTTATAATGTATGCACATGATTCAAATGAATTTGATTAACAGAAACAATCGAAAATCAAATAGATTATAGTAGATATATTGATGTACTGATACCAATTTACTCAGTCTGGTACACACATCTGATGTGCTCGGGCTTTTCAACCCACATATGTTGTGTCATTGACTTATACCATTAAATAGTCTAGTTTCAATTCAGATGCATAATTATTCAGACATATCAAATCAAAACATATTCGGACATATCAAATCAGTTTTGACCCAGAAGCATGCCCAGGTCCAGAAAAGTAATATAACCCCCTTTCCCAACCTAAGATCGGGCACGTAAGGGGACGAGTTTCAAGATGCGCATAGTGAACTGTTTTTCGAGTCGTTGCGACCCTCAGCCTCCTATATATTACTTAGCATATAATTCAGACCTACAGGGTACCCCACATAGGAGTTTATTCTGTAGCGTCCACATGTCCAAATCACACAAGAAATTCAATTACAAAACAGTTTAAACGGATACCAGACAAAATGACACATGCATAAACATTTATTGCACAATGTGTTAATGCAAATTCAAAAGTACAATATTGATATTTAATATGTATAAAAAATGATTAATAATATAGTTTTTAAAATCTAAATAATTCAGACAATTCAGATTTTTCAATTCATATCACTACTCATAGATCAATCAATTCAAACAAACTAATAAAATAAAATATAAATTATAGAGAAGTCTGATTACCTTATACGAAATGATTTTGATTTTCAACTCGATACGCGATATTTCTTAATTCGACCCAAGATACCTTGATCCCGGTCATGTGATATATGGCTGCATCATTAAGCAATATTTATCATCGGAATTCATAATGTTTGTCTTTGCCCTCGAAAAGCTATATCGAATTGTCTTGTTATTTTTCCTTGGTGATTAAAATCTTTGTTTGCTTCTAATCATCTTGCTAAAAAAAATCTCCCATGCACGATCTACTCTTTCGATTACTCTTTTCCTCTCTTCGGCTGTCACTTTTCCCTGTCTGGTTTCTTTCTTTAATTTTTGAGTTTCCTTTTGTTATCGAAGGGGAGAGAGAGCAGGTGTAAGGTGTCAACCGGCTCCCTTCTGATCAGATGCCTCTGGAGGTGTCTTTTATTTATTTCTTTTTTTTTTTTTTTATTCCTTCTTATCCAACGAGACAAAGAGGTTATTTATGTTGTATGAACCGACTTATGGCAGCCACGTGTCAAGAGTTTAAGTGGATGATGTTTTTAATTTTTTTTATTATTATCCGAGGCAGAAGATTTTTAGAGGAGTTAGAAACCGCCTCTGAGGCCCACGCACCAAAAATAAACAAAATAATATTTTCTTTTACCCTTTTTTTTATATATTTATTTATTTCCTTTTTTTTCAGAACAGTCCCTTAATTATTCAATTTTGTTTAATAGTTCAAAATTTCATATTTAAATTTTAGGATATTACACATATGTATCTCAAATTTAAAAGTCTAACTGACCGATCCAAACCATTGAACATGATATTCATATTGAAATATCTCTGAAAATCAAATTTTATACCTTCTAAATTTTTTTGCTACTTATTAGATGGATATAAAATTACTAGTTTTTGATGGTGTAAAATTATTAGATCAACAAATTTTGTATCCATCTAAAAAATAGCAAAAAATTCAAAAAAATATGAAATTTGATCTCCAAAAATATTTCAACATGAAAATCATATTCAGTGGTTTGAATCGGCCATTTAAACTTTTAAATTTCAGATACGGAAGCAAAGAACTGAAGGTTTCGTGCTTCACGAAGCATCATAGCCTCACTATATATATATATATATATATATATATATAGAGAGAGAGAGAGAGAGAGAGAGTTTGGCTATTATGATTCCATAAGAACTTCGGCCAAGTGTTTATGGCTCAAATTTTAAATTTTCGTTAGCTCAAAAAAAATTTCATATCATAATCTTATAGATTATTAATTTTTATCACTTTTAGAGTTAGTTTACTATGCTTAATGATTTTTGAAAGATAGTAACATTTGACCTATAAAAATAAATATTTTTAATTATTTTTAGAGTCATCTTTCAAAAATTATTAAGTATAGTAAACTAACTCTAAATTTGATGAAAATTGATAATTTATAAGATTATGATGTGAAGAATCTTTTGAAATATTTAAAATAAAATTTTAAGCGTGAAATTTTAAAAATTGAGCTGTAAGAATTTCGATCAATCCCTATATATATATATATATAGAGAGAGAGAGAGTAAAGATACCGTGAGTTTAACTCAAAAAGTACATCAAATCATCTCGAAATTTTAATTTATTATTCTCATTAAATTCTTTATATGAAAATCTTATCGTATGCAAAAATTTGGAGTGTTTTGAGTTTTTTAAGTCACCGTTTTTAATTTTTTTAAAATGATATTCAAGTATTGAATATATTATTATTATTTTTAGAGTTGATTTTTAAAAATTAAAAACCATGACTTAAAAAGCTCAAAACACTCCAAATTTTTGCATCCCATAAGATTTTCATATAAATAATTTAACGAGGATGATAAATTAAAATTTATAGATGATTTGATATGTTTTTTGAGTTAACCTCACGGTATCTTTACTCTATATGTATATATATATATAGGTTGACTAAAATACAACGCGTTGCACGGATGCACCCGTACAACGCGTTAAAATCTCAAAATTTAAGTTAAAAATGACCGATCTCATCAAATTCTTATAGAAAATTAAAATTTATATTTTTTTGAATTTTTTTTGCTAATTTTTTTAGTAAGAAGAAAATCATCTATATTGGACGATTCAAATTCCTTAAATCAAATAACTTTCTTCTTACCAATTTTTTTTTAAAATATAAATTTTGATTTTCTATAAGAATTTAATATGAAGAATAAATTGAATGGTTTGGATCGGTCATTTTTAACTTAAATTTTGAGATTTTAACGCGTTATATTTTAGTCAACTTCATATATATATATTGCGCTACATGTATCAGTCATCACTCACCACACAGTGATCCTATAATTTTAATCTGAGTGCATTAATTAAGTCTAACAGTTGCTAATTTCCCGGAATGCAGTTATCAAAATAACATGAACGTACACTTCATCTCTGTTATGGACAAATTACAAATGGAACGCAGCATATGTTCGAAGCCTTTGGACCGCATCACGTTCAAAGGTAGAGAGCGGATCGGATAATATCCGATTTTATCTTTGATCCGATTTGAGAAATAATAAAAATTATTTGATTCATAACTATATTCAGAGATATTCGTATTTATATCTGTATATAATTTTTTTTATGAATAAAGATACGGTTTAACTATTATCTTTTTGTATCCGACTGTTTAGCTATTATTCATCAATATCCTACACTATTTGAAGATGTATAATCCGATATTATTCGATTTTATTTGAATAAATATCCGAAATATTTCTATTATATATATTTTAAATTAGATTTTTAATGTACATTATAAATCTAATTTATTTTAAATCCAATTTGTGTTATTATATTATATTTTTTATAATTCATTGATATATTTGAACTATTAATATAATAAAAATTTATAATTAATATTTATTTTTTATAATTAATTATTCTATCAAAAAATAGTATGCAATTATTTTTCAATAATACATATAATATTTGAAATATATCTATATTTATAATTATATCCGTCTATATTTGATATATCTAAATATTCATTGAATATTCAATTTGTATCTGTATCCGAATTATCTGAAGAATTATAATAAATACGGATGCGATCGGATCGTTATACGTGTGTCTAATCTATTTACACCGCTAGTCAGGACCAAAGGATACCTCGCCATTTAGGGTCCGTTTGGCATCCAATGGAATAGCAAAAAGTTGGAATAGAATAGCTATTCCGATGAATTAATTTGCCAAACAAATTTTAGACTAAGTAGAAGAGTGCGAATAGTGCTAATCCGTATACCAACTTATAGGTGGAATACCGGATTAGCTCTCGTCGAATAGCGATTATTGTTTGATTATATTATATTATATTATTATATTATGATTATGATTATGATTTAGTATTATTATATTATTATATTATATTTATGATTATAATTTATTATTATATTCATATTATGATTATTATTTATTATTATTATTATCATTATATTATTATTATCATTATTTTTATTACATTATCGTTACCATTAGTATTATTATATTATTTATTATTATTATAAATATAATTTTAATATTATATTATTATATTATGAATATAAATATAATTATTTTATTATTATATTATTATGATCAAGATTATTTATTATGATATTATTATATTATGATGATTATGATTATGATTATTATTATTTTATTATGTTGTATTATATTATTATATGTTTATTATAGTGATGATTAATTTATTATTATATTATTATAATTATAATTATTTATAATTATTTTTATGATTATGATTATATTTTTATTATTATATTATTATGAATATGATTATTATATTATAATTATATTATTAAAATTATGATTACTTATTATTATTATATTATTATAATTATGATTATAATTATAATTTTTTTACTATATTACTATATTATGATTATGTTTATATTTTTATTATATTACTATTATAATATTATTATTTATTATGATTATTTTTTATTACTTTATTATTATTTTATTATGTTGTATTATATTATTATATGTTGATTATAGTTATGATTAATTTATTATTATTATTATTATTATTATTATAATTATTTATAATTATTTTTATGATTATGATTATATTTTTATTATTATATTATTATGATTATGATTATGGTTATATTATTATGATTATGACAATAATTTTTATTATCATGATTATGATTATGATTATTATATTATTAAAATTATGATTATTTATTATTATATTATTATAATTATGATTGTAATTATAATTTTTTATTATTATATTACTATATTATGATTATGTTTATATTTTTATTATATTACTATTATTTTACTATTATTATTATCATCATCATTATTAGTATCATAATTATTCATATTTTAACTATTCTGAGTAAATAACCGCTAAACGATATTTTCGCTTTTCCGAATAGTCAAGAATACCACTCTTCTAAAAAAATACTATTCTATCACTCTTCCAAAATTACCACTCTTCCAAAGCTATTCCTTAATTTGCCAAACGGACCCTTAATGAATTCAAATCTTACCATCTATTACAACTTCAAAGAAAATAAATTTTGTTTTCTCGTGGGAAGTGCAAGATAATTTATTGGATGCTTTCCAGCACATCTTTTCCTGGATTTTTCATTGCAAAGCAGAAATCTAAAATTATTGACGTGTCATTTTTTTAGAGAGGAAAGTATAAAAGTCTAATCGGCAGCCTCAAAAGTACCTCTCGACAGTCGACTTGCTTTTGTTTTTGTTTTTATTTATTTCATTTTGTATCATTCATTTCCATCTTCACACGTACGGAGTCAGACATTCGGTCCGGAATTTATTTTAATTTTTTCAATATAAAAATATTTTTTAATTTTTTTTATGAAAATACATATATTCTTTAATCAAAGTTATAGTTCATTTCTCATTATGTTTATTTCTTCAACGTCAACATGTTAGGTACTTAGAGAACAAAAATATTTCTAAATTTACAAATATTTTTATCATTTAATAATTTCAAAAAATCAACGACTAGTTTATTCAATATAATTTGATGGCACAAAAGAACAAGGTAAGCAATTAATGACTACAAAATATGAAGAGTTTTTCTTTAAAAAAAATAGGTGTCCAGTCCCTAATTTTCCATGATTAATGATGCATGAAAAGGTTAATATATATTATTTTTTAAAAAGAAAATTGTATTTTTTATTCAAAAAAGAAAAAAAAGAAAAAAAGGTATTTGATAGGGGTATCTGAAATATACTTGATTACAAAGATCTCTATTATATTTTTTTACATATTATATCAATACAATTCATCGATCAATTGTTTCTATTGAAAAAAAAGATATCATTTTTTTCTTAGGTTAAGCATGGTGCCTTTACTTTGTTTAATTTTGGATGAATATTATTCTATTATATGTTAAATTTCAGAAAAAATATTGTATTATTTATCATAAACAATGCATTTCAAGGAATTTACATTAAAAAAATTCAGTCCATAATTTTTACCCCAATCATTTTTCTGGCTTCGCCCCCGTTTCTGTGGTGATTATATGCATGACATATGAATTATTGGAAAGTACTTTACATCGAAATTGAACCATGACTTTGACTGGATAAAAGGCCAAGAGTATCCATTTCTATTTTCTAGGCAAATGGAGAAGGAAGCAAAACTCAATTTCTAATTTGATTGCTCTAAGCCGACATTGATGGGACCATATAATGAGTAGTGACCCTATTTGATGGGATCAAAAATAATTTTAACTCGGGTACAGTAATTAATTCTAACGGTTGCTATTACATCCATGTTATTGGCAAATTATAAATACCACATCCAAATTATTACATCCATGTTATTGGCAAATTATAAATACCACATCCATGTTACAATCATAATTATTATAATTATGATTATGATTATTATTACTTATTATTATTTTATTATGTTGTATTATATTATTATATATTGATTATAGTGATGATTAATTTATTATTATATTATTATAATTATAATTATTTATAATTATTTTTATGATTATGATTATATTTTTATTATTATATTATTATGATTATGATTATGGTTATATTATTATGATTATGATTATAATTATTATTATCATGATTATGGTTATGATTATAATTATTATATTATGATTATATTATTAAAATTATGATTACTTACTATTATTATATTATTATAATTATGATTGTAACTATATTTTATTATTATTATATTACTAATTACTATATTATGATTATGTTTATATTTTTATTATATTATTATTATAATATTATTATTATTACGATTATTGTTTATTACTTTATTATTATTATTATTATTATTATTATTATCTTATTATTATGATTATTATTTTATTATTATTATTATTATTATTATTATTATCATCATCACTATTAGTATCATAATTATTCATATTTTAACTATTCGAATGTAACAATTCGTCAAACGATATTTTCGCTCTTCCGAATAGTCAATAATACTACTCTTCTACCACTCTTCCAAAAAAAATATTATTCTATCACTATTCCAAAATTACCACTCTTCCAAAGTTATTTCTTAATTTTCCAAACGGACGTTAATGAATTCAAATCTTACTATCTATTACAACTTCAAAGAAAATAAATTTTGTTTTCTCGTGGGAAGTGCAAGACAATTTGCTGGATGCTTTCCAGCACATCTTTTCCTGGATTTTTCATTACAAAGCAGGAATCTAAAATAATTGACATGTGTCATTTTTTAGAGAGGAAAGTATAAAAGTCTAATCGGCGGCCTCAAAAGTACCTCTCGGCTTGCTTTTGTTTTTGTTTTTATTTATTTCATTTTGTATCATTTTTCCAGTATCTTCGGTCCGGAATTTTTTTTTAATTTTTTCAATATATATATATATATATATATTTATATTTATGAAAATACATATATTCTTTAATCAAAGTTATGGTTCATTTCTCATTATGTTTATTTCTTCAACGTCAACATGTTGGGTACTTAGAGAACAAGAATATTTCTAAATTTACAATTTTTTTTATCATTTAATAAATTCAAAAAATCAATGACTAGTTTATTCGATATAATTTGATGGCACAAAAGAACAAGGTAAGCAATTAATGACTACAAAATATGAAGAGTTTTTCTTTAAAAAAAATAGGTGTCCAGTCCCTAATTTTCTATGATTAATGATGCATGAAAAGGTTAATATATATTATTTTTTAAAAAGAAAAATGTATTTTTTATTCAAAAAAAAAGAAAAAAAGTTATTTGATAGGGGTATCTGAAATATACTTGTTTACAAAGATCTCTATAATATTTTTTTACATATTATATCAATACAATTCATCGATCAATTGTTTCTATTGAAAAAAAGATATCATTTTATTTATTTTTCTTAGGTTAAGCATGGTGCCTTTACTTTGTTTAATTTTGGATAAATATTATTCTGTTATATGTTAAATTTCAGAAAAAATATTGTACTATTTATCATATAAAATGCATTTCAAGGAATTTACATTAAAAAAATTCAGTCCATAATTTTTACCCCAATCATTTTTCTCGCTTCGCCCCCGTTTCTGTCGTGATTATATGCATGACATATGAATTATTGGAAAGTACTTTACATCGAAGTTGAACCATGACTTTGACCGGATAAAAGGCCAAGAGTATCCATTTCTATTTTCTAGGCAAATGGAGAAGGAAGCAAAACTCAATTTCTAATTTGATTGCTCTAAGCCGACATTGATGGGACCATATAATGAGTAGTGACCCTATTTGATGGGATCAAAAATAATTTTAACTCGGGTGCAGTAATTAATTCTAACGGTTGCTATTACATCTATGTTATTGGCAAATTATAAATACCACATCCAAATCTGAAGACTTTCAAAATAATTTTTTTTGTTCTTCAAAATGATGTATTTTATTTTCGATAATTAATGATTAATAATTGAGATTTGTGTACATAACATATGAATTATTGCAGAGTAGTTTGCATAGTAATTGAACGTTCAATTTGATTGTATAAAGAGAAGGATCGGTTTGACAATGAGTTATTTTGACAATCCTGACAATGGGCCTCTAAATAAATACAAAAAATTAAAAATAGAAAAAATTTTATAAATGTGTTTTTCTACTTATGGATTGATGGTCATTTAAATTTCATGTAATTTCATTATCGTTTATAGTCCATCAAAGACCATCGAATTTTCATATAATTTATAACGGTTCCAATTTAACGGTCTTTGATGGACTATCAAACGATAATGAAATTGCATGAAATTAGAATTACTATTAATCAATAGGTAGAAAAACACATCTATAAACTTTTTTTTATTTTTAAAGGTTTTTTAAAATTTATTTAGAGATCCATTATCAAAATAACTCATTGTGAACCGATCCCCTCTCTTGTATAGAACGCCAATGAGAGCCTTCATATCTAGGCAAATGGAGAAGAGAGCGAAACTCAATTCCAAATTTGACAGCTGTAAGATAATTTTGTAAATTTTACGGTCAATACCGTACTTGACACGGCGGAATGATAAAGGCTATATAGCCATTGATACCCAGGATTCAGAGGGATCAAATGTCATTTTTTCAGAATTTCTGAACTACGACAACATCAAATAGTATTATCATATCTTTATTTACAAAAGCAATTTCAAGCCATGGAAAATACAGAGAGGTCCAAAAATGGTCACTTGCCAATGAAACTGCTCTGGTTACTGGTGGTACCAAAGGAATCGGGTATGATATGCTACTCTCCATTCTTTTGGGTTAACAATGGATATGATGTATCAAAACTATAGTCACAACTGGTAAAAATTTAGCACTTACCTCTCTAACTGTATCAGCAGGAATACAGGTTTGGCATGAAAATCATCCTCTTTCGTCTCTCATTTTCGAGATTAATATTCGAGCCAATAAGCCTGTATAATGGAAAAACCACCACAAAGGACCTATTGGGTTGGTGGCTAACCTGATATCGCCTGTCTATCATGAAGTATATGATATTTTTTTCTCTTCTCTTTGAATAACAACAAATCTTTCACTGTGCAGGTACGCAATAGTAGAAGAACTAGCAGCATTAGGAGCATCAGTGCACACTTGCTCTAGAAATGAAGAGGAGCTAAACAAATGTTTGCAAGAGTGGAAAGACAAGAAACTCAAAGTCACTGGTACGGTTTGTGATGTGTCATCTCAAGCTGAAAGGGAAAAGCTAATCAAGACCGTGAAATCAGATTTCATGGGAAGGCTCACAATCCTTGTAAGTTGATAAATGAGGATATATTATGCTGGCTGCTACAATCATTTTGCTCCTTTTATATCAATGCTTAATAAATTTCTTGCATATATATATATAGGTAAATAATGCGGGAACAAGCATCGCAAAAGCTGCAGAGCAAATAACAGAAAAGGAATACTCATTTCTAATGGCAACAAACTTTGAATCTGCATTCCACTTGAGCCAACTGGCACACCCACTTCTCAAGGCCTCAGGTGGCGGCAACATAATTTTTATCTCTTCTTTGGCCAGTTTTCTTGGAATTCAGTACCTCTCTCTATATTGTGCTACTAAAGGTAATGTATCCCCATTCCTAGCTCCTAATTTGAAGTTATTCAATGGAATCTGTAACTAGTGCGCTGGTCGTATATATTAGCACAGAACGGGTCCGATTCCACCTTTTGCTTCATTTAAATTAATTTTTTATGTTGAACTAGTTTACGCATGATGGCCTATTAATTTAACTAGCATAAGGTGCTGCTCCAAAAGAGCAGTGTTCTGGCCACAAATTTCCGATATGATGAAAATTGTAGTGCTTAATTACTTGCGAAATACTGACATTTATTATCCCCTTTTCATTTTATAAAAATAGACAAGAAATCAACAATCCAAAATCACTTATATTCCATCTTCGCCAGATGAGTAAAAGAATAAATAAACAATAATGTGAAGATTAAGCTTGATTTTGAAATTTGAGTTCATCTCAAAGTTTAGGCTCACTTTGTGTCAGGAGCGATGAATCAACTTACAAAGAGCTTAGCCTGTGAATGGGCAAAGGATAACATCAGATGCAATGCCGTCGCACCTGGTGCCATTGACACCCCTCTCATGAAACCAGTAATGCCTTTTCCTTCAGTCTCATCTAGACATTCTAATTTGTTATTTGTGATAGTTTATGAAAATGATATTCAAGTTATTATTTCCTATTATGAACAAATTAATCAATCACATGAAGTAAAGGTACATTGTATAATGTGCAGATTCTTGATGATGAGAAATGTAAGGCAGAGCAACTTGCTCTTATTCCCCAAAATCGTGCAGGGCGACCTGAGGAGGTCGCAACTCTTGTGGCATTTCTTTGCATGCCGGCAGCTTCTTACATCACAGGACAAGTCATCGTTGTTGATGGCGGCCGCTCCAGTAATGGCAGTGTACTTGAGTAGAAACCTATGCATTACAGTTGACTTTCCTTCTGAGTTCGGACAGAACGACATTTCGAGTAGTAGGAAGTCATACTCTTGCTTATGTGTTCTCGTTTAGCAAATTAAGTATGACATAAAGTGTATTAATGGCGACGCCGCGCGTTGCTGCAGTATGTTTTTATATCTTCATGTTTTAATAAAATTGTTGTATGATTTGTATTTTGTTAAGGATTATGACTGGCTCATAGTTGTGCTGTAAAACATGGCATGTAAAATTAATATAAACAGGTGTTTTGTATGCCATGTAATATAAACAACTCACCATGTTACCATGAGGAAGAGAGGACAGTAAATTCAAGAATATAGTGGTGGCAGAAGAGAACAATGGTCCAGAAGTACCATGTTTTTGTTATTATTAAACTTCTATAAAGTTGTTTTTGAAATCTATCCCGATTTTTTGAACTCAAAATATTATTTTGAGGTCTGTCATAAATATTTACTCGCAACTTACAAGAATGGGACGAACTAAATTAAACGAGAATTAAAACACGTTATTGATTTAGGAGAAGGAAAATAGTGTTTTGAAAATTTTCTTTGACTTCGACAAAAGTTACAAGTATTTTATCTTGCTTATTCATTTCTAATTCTATCTATTTATTTATATTATTTGATGTATTAATTGCACCAAGTACCTATATAACTCTAGGTCCTATCTATTATAGACTAGATACACAAGATTGAATGTTAGTCACACTTCAGTTACTTCGTTGTTTTGATCAGTTATCTTTAACATATGCGGTGAATATTAAAAGTATCATTATCATCCATCATGCTAGGGTTGATCTCGAGCTATTTTCTTAATTCGTCTTGTCTGATGTTTCTTTAGATTAGGGGTTGTCAAGATCGTGTTTCATAGATCTTAGCTCTTCAGGATCATAACTTGGAAATACAACTTTCAACATCATCTTTCAAACTCAAGTCTTGCAGATCTTTCATCCCGATCATTTGCTTGCAATTTTCGAATAGAAGTTTCGACAGTTTCTTAGGGAATGGCTGTAGATTGGTCATTACTTTTCACATAAACCACTCAAAGTTCATCATCTTTTATATATTCCTGGATTAAGTGGAATCTCACGACGATGTCCTTACTCCGCTCGTGATGTACGTGGTTCTTAGCTAACTCGATAGCTGCTTGTCATCTCGAACTACTATTAGTTTGAGTTATGGACTCTTCAGCTCTGCAACAGTAACATGAGCCAGATTATATGGCTCATAGCAAGTGATGCTGCGACATATTCGGTCTCACAGGTCGACAATGTGATGATGAGTTGCTTATTCGACAATCATGTGAAGGTTGTGTCTCCTATGAAGAATGCATATCCGGATGTGTTATTGCGATCATCTATGTTACCACACAAGTCACTATCACATAACCTATAAGTTCAAATTTGTTAGTCTTTCAATAGAACAACTCAAAATCCTCAATCATATTGACATATATGAAAATTCCCCTCACCGCTTTCAAGTAGGATATCTTAGGCTCATCCATAAATCGGCTTGCAACTTTCATGATAAATGGTATATCGGACATTATGCAAGTCAGATATCTCAGACTTCTAATCATACTTTGATAAGTGTTTGAGTCCACAACTTCTCCTCCCTCAAGTTTGAGAGGTTGACACTAAGTTTCATCGGTGTCGCTATTGAGTAACAATCATGTATTCCAAACTTCTGAAGAGTTTCTTAGACGTATACTCCTTGAGATACAAAAGTCTTATCCTACTTTATCTCGAGATCGAGAAAATACTTCATCATCTTAAGGTCTGCTATCTCGAACTCAAACTTTATTATCTTTTTGAACTCATCTATGAGCATTTGGCAATTATCTATGAAGTTAAGATCTATTACATATAGTGCGATTATTAGGAATTCATCTTTTATTTCTTTCATATAGATGACATGTCCAAATAGACATTGTTTGAAGTCATTCTCCTTAAAATAGTTATATATTCTCATATTTCATACTCTTGGGGCTTACTTGAGCCCAGTGCATTCTTCAATATAAGCACCTTATGCTCTTTCGAATTTTATGTACCCGAGGGGTTATTTAACATACATCTTTTTTTCGAGTACTTCATTCAAAAATGTTGACTTGACATCCATCTAATGTATAGGTCATTTGAAATGTGCAGTCTATGAGAATAATATTTGAATTACCTTCATTCGTGTTACCGATGTAAATACCTCATCATAGTTGATTCCTGACCTTATATCGATATCTTTTGATCATGAATCTCGCCTTGTGTCTTTCAACCTCACTATGTGGATTCATTTTTTTCTTATAGACTCACTTGGTTCCAATTGACTTTTGTCCTTTGGGCAGTTCAGTCATCTTGTAGACTCAAGTTTTATTTTTCTCGATTAATTTGATTTCTTCATTTATCACATCTTTTTATTTTGAATCTCAAGCTACTTTCTAAAAAAAAAAAATTATCTCAACATCAACTATTAGACATATTAGATGCACTTCTTCCATTGTCTCAGAGAGATCTCATAGATTTTGAAATCTTAGGATTTCGATTCAGCTTCCTTAAGCTTATCGAACTAGAGTCCTTTTCTGAGTTTCTCAAAGTTGGGCTCCATCATCTTGAAATGGGAGTTATATCTCGGCCTCCTCAGCTATCAGTTCTTCTTGCTAATTCTTTCAGTACTAGCGAGTTTATCATTCATCTCAATATCTCTGCTGACTATGAGTTTCTTCTCGATCATGTCATATAGTTTGTATACCTTAGACTTCTTGTCATAGCCAATGGAGATATAATTCTAATTCTTATCATTGAGTTTGGTTCTCTTTGAGATTAGAATTTTCTCGTATGTGATGCTCTCGAATATCTTAAGATGTATAACATTTGACTTTTTGCCATAGTTCTTGGAAGTCTTATTCTCAACTTGTCATGTTGACAACAAATGTTATATCTGAACTTGTGCAAATTAGTTACATCAAACTCTCAATTAAATTAGACTTTGGTACATATGTACATCCAACTCTTCATCATCATATCCCGAAAGTTTTATACCGAGTTTCATAAATGTGGCTATCAAATTACAATTATCCATCCCAATTTTTTTCAGAATCTGACATTTCTGATGACTGACGGTATGAATTAATTAAATGACAATAAATTCCACCCTCTGTTTTCATAATAATGTCACGCGACGCAAACCAACATCAATCCAATAATAAAATGGTTCGATTAGTTAAACTTCTGCTAGAGCGCAGCCGTGGTTCACAAGTTGTTCTATGGGCCGATTAAAGCTGTACGCCTGTACCCCATCAAACTACCCGTCTCGCTTCCATTTCTAAATTCTATTGTGTTTCCGGAGATGTGCTTATCAAAAGCTGTTGTGGGCCCTATTATGTTTCCACTTCGCACCTTAGCTGCCTACCTGCCTGAACTGATCGCAAGCTAGCTGTCATGAGCGTGTACCAAAAGGAAATTTTTTTAAACATATTGTACCAAAAGAAATTTAGATTCAATTCATATTCGTTTTCAACTAAAAAAAATCTGTATGAGGTATCATATTTTTTTTATTTTATGTTAACATAAAACAACAAAGTTCACTTCTGATTTTAATCGCTCTCTTGCAATCAACAATGAAAATACAAAAAATAAAAAAATAAAACTCACTTCTCTGAGGAAAAAAACAATGCAATATGAAATAAAATTTTATGGATAGTTGCTGTCATCAGCAACTTGGTGATGATGTGGCTTCCTACCTGTAATACTTAATATCACTGAGATCTGAGAGACTGTATATTGTCAAGCCCATCCTATTCAACAGAATTTCCCAAAGGTACTCGATATTGACTATTTTCTATATTGACAACAAACTAACCCTTGTGACTGAATGTCCACGAGAGTGAGCTACTTGAGGACTTAACTGGTACTGTTGATTGTACCGTAGCTCTAGTGTAAAGCTATAATCAAGGTTTTAAAATGGGATTTCAACATATGTGCGATTGACCACCGCATAGTGCATATGTACATATGAGTATATATGCGATTCAGTATACGGATATATATTCAAAAAAATTCTTACAATATTTAAATCGATCATTTACTTTTGAAGAATTTTAATGTAAAATAAGAAAATATAATAAGATATTAATATAATTTTGAACATTTTACATGAAAAATATAATATAATTAATTTTATAAACATAATACGATAAATATTTAAAAAAAATAATGTACATTATTAAATATGCGGATGCTTACTTTTATGCATGCGATATTGCACCGTATAAACATAAGCGGACCGCATATACGATCATACGGCCGCATTTTAAAACAATGGCTACAGTAGAGAACCATCCAATATTACAACAATAACAACAAAGCCTTTAATCCCAAATAAATTGAGGTAGGTTAGAAATGAAACCCATCGGAAAACATAAAATCAAAATCTCAAATATCAATGATAATAATGAGGATGATGAAAAAGAAAAAAAATAATAATAGTAATAAAAATAAAATAAAATAAATAAAAATGATAGCCATCCAATATTAATGTATAATAATAATAATAAAATAATTGGACACCATAATTGTTATTTCATCTGACACAGTAATAAAAAATCAGCTCATTAATACAGTCAGTTCAAGCTATGGATCTATTCAAATGCATTCAGACACGACATGTAGAGCAACCTTATATGATCTACCCAAATAGATTCAAATATTGCTCCCAATATTCCGACACATGCACTTATGGATATGTTAGTAGTTGTGACATACTTCCTTGGAACATTTGTGGCTGAATGTTCTCCAGGTACCTGTTTTGTTGCACCGGTGTCATTTTTTGCTGAGTTTGCAACTACATGTAGTCGCAGAAGCATATATATGTGAAACAGAAAAACAGTATACAGCAATATGCATCACCCAGTATCTCATTAAAATTAAGAGAAGGATGTACCATGGAAAAGGTGCTTCTCTATTAGGGATTGAGGAAGAGACTGTTGTAAGAGGGAGGTTCTGGTAGAAAAAACAGAAAGTTCATCATTAGCTTTAATCTACATCATTAATCTCTTAAAATATTATTTTTCCAATATTCCCATCGACACACCTGCTATTGTTGCGGTGGAATGTACTCAAAGCCGCCCTCTTGTTGCACTGGTATCATTTCTAACCAAGGCTACACCTCAAAAGATGTCCCTTCTTGTTGTAGGGATGTACTTTCTTGGTACAGCAGCTGCTGAAAATATCCCAATCTGTACTCTTTTTCAATTTGATTTAATGAAATTATATAGTAGGCTATTCACCTGCTACTTCAATATATAATATATATATCCCATTCCTTATCTGTTGTACTTGTACTGTTTCCTCCTCAGCTGCAAAAACTTTGGTCGTTGTTGTTGCAACTTGCAACTGCTGAATGTACTTGAAATCTCTACTTTTCTGCTCTGGTAACATTTCTCGCTAGGGCTGCACCTCAAAAGATGTTACTTGTTGTTTCTGAGATGTATTTTCTTGATATAGCTGCTGCTGAATGTGCTCAAAATTCCGTCTTGTTGCACTGGTACCATTTCTTGTTGAGGCTGCACCCTAGAGGATGTCACTTGTCGTTGTTGCAAAGACGTGCTTTCTTGGTACAATTGCGTCTGAAAGTACCCAAAATCCCCATTTTGCCCTACTGATTGATATCATTCTTGCTAAGGGTGCACCTGCAATGATTTTGCTTGTTGTTGCAGAGATGTGCTTTCTTGGTACAGTTGCCTACAATGATGTTGCTTGTTGTTTTTGCAGAGATGTGCTTTCTTGGTACAGCTGAGGTTGAAAGTACAAGTTTTCAAATCTTTGCATCGGTATCGTTTCTTTCTGAGGCTGCACCTGGAAAGACATTACCTGTTGTTGTTGCATAGATGTGTTCCCTGGTACAGCTGAGGTTGAACGTACCCGATATACTCATTGTGTTGCACTGGTATCATCTGTTATTGAGGCTGCACAGACTTGGTTTGTTCTTATTGCAGAGATGTGCTTTCTTGGTACAACTGAGGCTGAAAGTACTCCAGCTCCCAATTTTGTTGCACTGGTACCATTTCTTGATGAGGGTTCACCTACATTTAAATTGAAGAGGCATTACATGTCATTAGATGTGGTTGTGAAATTCATGCAACAGAATACGCCTATTAAGATAGCAAAATAGATATTGAGAACTTAAATTCATGTGCAATCCAAACTAAGTTGCTCCCACAGATTACACGAGCAAGTGTTTGACTAATTTTTTTTTCCCATTTTCATCTTTTATCTTTTTCTGGGATGGAGTAGATGCCACATCAACTTCAGTTATACTACTAAGACGAGCATTTTATGTGTTTTCTTTATTAGAAACAAACTGAGCAATTTTCATGACTATGTTAATTAATATTAATGTCACATCAAAAGTCATGAGGAATTAAAAGTTTACCATAATATAGGGTACTGCAGTAGTAGGCATGGTGCGGTTAGCCCTCTAATGATGTGGTTCTGTTGTAGATATAAGAATCAGATTGTTAATTTTCATCTACATCATAGAAGTTTGAGTGGTTATGAAAACCCATTTTTGCACTTCAGAAAAAAGAAAAATTAATCACAATAAAACTTATCTGTAGACAAAATGCTATGTTTTCTGTCAAAATAACTTAGTAATTCCTAGCATACCAATAAGTTCCCGACATAAACATAGAAAACAAAAGCAAAGAGGACCTCCAACTAACTTTGTATACTAATGCAAGTTGTAACTACCAATGAATGGTGAAATATAAATTATTTAAATCTAAACAAACATGAATACAAGTGGTGCCAAAACTCAATACTTATGTACCTTCCTCTCTCTAATTTTCCCAATGAGCTGAATGATGTTCCTTCTTTGTTCATCAATGTTCTGCAAATTATACATAAAACAATTTAATACTTGAATACCTTCTTTTAAACAAATAAACCAATTTTAAATTATTGCTTAATTAAAAAGGTTTCAAATAATAATCAACATTGCAACATTGCTAACTCTTTTCCTTCATGTGGTATGGTAAGATTGATAGAAGCTTATTAAGAATTAACATCTGGCCAAAAAGTGTTTGAGGTGTGGTTATTCTAAACAATTCAATCATATGGATAATGGGCAAGGCAACATTGAGGCAAAAGAGAAACAAAAATAAGATGCCAATATCCCACAATGCTATGATGCTTGCTGGAATATGTAGTACAGCATGACTAAGGAAGATGAGGGAAATATAAAAAATGTCAAGAAAATTTACCTGCCGAACCTGGTCAGTAGCCAACTACTGTGACCTTGGAGTTGCATTCTGTCTACAAAGTTATGAAAATAGCAAAATAAAACCTTTGTTTATTTGATAGAAAATTCTTATAATAATGCAACCAAGAGTAAGTATGTCTTAGATGCAAATTGAGAAAAATCAACTTTGATTTTCATCAACTTAGTAGACAGTGAAGTTTTGCAACTTAAAATCTAAAACTAGTCATTGGTTTTTTATTAAATTAATGCTCTACAGTAAAATGAATTTCTACTTAAATGCAATCCATTTAGGGGCTGTTTGGCAGCACATTTTCTTCCGGAATTAACTAGAATAGCGTCTCTTCTGAAAGAAAAATTGCCAAACGGATATGGAATAAGGTGGAACTTCTCCCAAAATAAGTAAAAAAATTTCTTCCAGCATCTAGGTGGAAGATGATTTCTTCCGGAAGAAAGATAAAAATCTTCCTTGAACTTCTCATCTTTTGATTTATTTATTATTTCTTTCTCTCATCATCTACACATATTAGGATATCAATCTATTGTTTATTATTTCTTTCTTCCATCCCCATGTGCACGCATTTTTCAATCCCAGTTTTGTTATTTCTTCATCTTATATAATGTTACCAAACGGTGACACAAAAATTTGGAATAGACTAGAAGATAATTTCTTCCGAAATTGTTATTTTGCGTCTTCTTCCAGAAGAAAGGTCTGATGCCAAACATAGCCTTAGAGTATTTGGGAGACAAATCTATACATACCTAGATATCACATCTTGTTCAACTTTTGGATTTGCCCCATCTTCTTCAATTTTTAGATTTTCAAGAAGTACCGTAAACCTCTGCATTAAATAAATAGTAGATAATTTTAGAACAGAGAAACAAGAATAAGTCAAGGAGGTACAAAATAATAAATAAAAGAATAAGATGTATTACATAATCAATTAGACAAATTTAAATCCTAAACTACTAATTATCCACTCTAATCCTAATGTGAACAAGAACCCATATGTCCCAGAAGGTGATTGATGTCAGCTGGTCTCTGATTCAGATAGCCCTGAGATCACATGCTCCACCACATATTCAACCTCAATCTTACAAGACTGTAAACAACAAAATTAACTCATCAAAACAGATTTCATCTTTTAAACTGACTCATTAGCTTGAGAATTGACCCTTTACAAACTAACCTAACCAAATAATAAATCATACAGGCCACATCTGATCAATTTAATTGACTGAGAGCATAAGTGGGAAAAGACAGAGAAACATGTTGTGTTCTACACATGTGTTTTGTGACAGGAGGAATGAGGTATAGAGTAAGTTTTAATGGTATCAGAGTGTACCCGATTGTACCCATTAATGAAGGTTAACGAGCATATGTTATCAGACATGGTTTAGGATCAGACAGCCTGGTCAAATAGGGGCAGCACGTGCTTGTTTCAGGATTGCATGGTCATGTCATGAACAAGACCTAATAGTAGACATGTTGTCAGTGGTTGGAGTTGCCTAGAGGCCGTGTGAATCGAGCACCTTGCTTGTGTGGAGCACTAAGTTTGCATAGCACATTTTGGGCCTCGTAGTTGAAGAAAGCTCGGAACCACTAAGCCCAAAGGCAATGACGGTGTCACACATCCAATCAATTCGAGATGTGTTAATAACCAATAAATCTTGAATCAAGAACTAATTTGAAAGAAATTCAGAGAATTGAGCTGGCGGAATTTAGAATTGAAATGGATAGACGGAATTTGATAATTTTCTTATTCAACACATAATCCAATTACATACATCTCTTGCCTTTATATAGGCGAAACTCACTAAAAAGAATTAACAAAAATGATTAAGAATCGAAACATAATCGCTAATAAATCGCCACGTCAGCTTGGATGATTCTTCAGTCGTTGAGATCTCTTCCTGCGAAAGTCGTTGCTGCCCGGAATTTAAATTAAAATCTCAGTTGCTTTAGATGGGCCTGACCGGGCTTTAAATGAACGCTGATCGTCCTTCTTTCTGACCGCGCGCTAAGACTGAAGAGCTCCTCTCTTCTCTCTCTTGATTATCTTTTGAATTTGGATTGGCTTGTAGTTCTTCTCCTAACATTCCCCGGTGCTCAAAAACCTGCTTGTCCTCAAGCAGGGCATCAGGATAGTGTTCGCGAAGGAAGCTATAGTCTTCCCAAGAAGAATCGTCTTCTGATAAATTAGACCATTTGACCAACAACTGAGGTACAGCTTCGTTATTCCGTTTGATAGCGCGGCGATCCAAAATGTACTCTGGAAAAATGTGCAATTGGCCATCGGAACCTGAAATTGGCAATGTGGGAGACACATTCTGACCTCTACTAATGTGTCTCTTCAGCTGAGAGATGTGAATCATCGGATGGATAGAAGAACCTGACGGCAGATGCAGTCGGTACGCGACTTGTCCTATGCAATCTTCTATTTCAAATGGGCCATAGAAACGAGGACCCAATTTTTGATATCTCCCTCTTGATAAAGAAATTTGACGATATGGTTGTAATTTTAAATAAACCCAATCGCCAATTGAAAAAGTCTGTTCAGTACGCTTCTAGTCTGCAAATTTCTTCATTCTCTCCTGAGCCTTGAGTAAGTTATTTTTTAAGAGAAGGGATCCAATAACATCATTTTGGTGCCACATCGGTGCCATTAAAATTAAATATCAAATAACTATTATTTAAATTCTTAAATAACAAAACTAATTGAAGGAATATTTTGTAAATATCATCTTATATATGTATATAAAAAATTATATCATTTCGATATTATTTATATAGACATCAAGCGTTAATAAAATCAACGGACCAAATTTTACAATTTAGATACGTTACTTGATGGCTATGCAAATAAAGTTAAATTTTTTTGATTTTTCATATACATACAATTGAGATGATATAGAATACATCTAACGGTTCACATTTTTAAATTTATACATAAATAAATAAATAGACATCATGGGCACAAAAAAAATGATAATTGGATCCCTTCTCATTTTTTAATTGGGTGAATGTACGGTGTCTATCAGTAAGGAAGGTGTTCACAGCCTCAATTTGGCTTCGAGGGGGATGACCCAAGGGTAACGAGGGTGGTGGATAACCATATAAAGCTTGAAATGGTGAGGTTCTAATTGATCGATGAAATGATGAATTATACCACCATTGTGCCAAAGGAAGCCATTTAGTCCATTTTCTGGGGTGATCCAATAACATGCTACGAAGGAAATGCTCAAGGCATTGATTGACCCTTTTTGTTTGGCCGTCGGTTTGTGGGTGATAAGCCGAGCTCATGTTCAATTGAACACCAAATTGCTTGAGAAGTTCCCTCCAGAAGTTGCTTGTGAATATAGGATCACGATCAGAGATGATAGAGGATGATAACCCATATAGAGTATCTATATGTTGAAAGAAAGAATGTGCTACGTCTGAAGCTGAGTAAGGATGAGTTAGTGGAATGAAATGAGCAAACTTAGTTAGTCGATCAACTACCACCATGATTACATCTTTCCCGTCAGAACGTGGTAGGCCTGTTATGAAGTCTATTCCAATGTTAGACCATGGAGTATCAGGAATTAGTAGTGGTTGTAGCAGTCCAGATGGGTATTGATGTTCTAGCTTATTCATCTGGCAATTAGTGCAAGATTGTACATAGGCGAGGACATCTTCTTTCATCTTGGGCCAATAGAATAATTGTCTGAGCCTGTGATAGTGCCAGAATGACCACCTTGGAAGGAATCATGGAGCTCCTTCAACAGCAATTAGCGCCAATTGCCATATCTTCCTACACAGATTCTGCCTTTATATCTGAGGATTCATTGATGAATGGTGAAATCCAGTTGAGTAGCAATCCAGTCATCATCTTGATAGCTAGCCTTGATATCTTGGACCCACTATGGAATAAGCTCAGAGAAAGAAGTTAGTTCAGCTGTCATGTGAAGGAAATTACCATGTTGCCCTTCACATCTAGATAAGGCATCAGCCGCCTTATTCTCAGTGCTTTTTTTTATACTCAATTCTATAATGCAACCCAAGCAATTTACTTAAGCCCTTGTGTTGTAATGCAGTATTTGCCTTTTGATCAAGTAGGTGCTTCAAGCTTATTTGATCTGTTTTAATTATGAACTCATTGCCTAATAAGTAATGTTTCCACTTAGTTACTGCTGTAATCAAGGCAAGCAATTCCTTTTCATATGTTGACAGCTCTTGGTTCCTAATACCCAGTTTTTGACTAAGAAATGCAATTGGCCTCTTATTTTGCATTAAAACAGCACCAATTCCATATTGAGACGCATCAGTTTCAATGGTGAAAGTTTGAGAAAAATCTGGTAACGCAAGAACTGGTGCTTGAGTCATGGCCAATTTGAGATGTTCAAAAGCTGATTGTGATGTAGGATTCCAATGGAAACAATCTTTTTTGAGTAAATCACTCAAAGGTTTGCTAATGAGACCATAATTCTGTACAAATTTGCGATAATAACCCGTAAGTCCCAAAAATCCCCTTAATTGCTTGACTGTATGTGGAACAGGCCAATCAAGCATAGCCTGAATCTTATTAGGGTTAGTAGCAACACCCTCTTTTGAAATAGTATGACCCAAATACTCAATGGTAGGGGTAGCAAAAGTGCATTTGGACATCTTGACATGTAAATTATTCTGCTGAAGTACTTGTAATGTCAAGGACAGATGGTGTGAGTGAGTATTCAAATCAGAACTATAAATTAAAATATCATCAAAGAAGACCAATATGAATTTTCTGAGATATGGTTTAAATATAGAGTTCATTAATGATTGAAACGTTGCTGGTGCGTTTGTTAAGCCAAAAGGCATAACTTTAAACTCATATAACCCATCATGAGTTCGAAAAGCAGTCAAGGGAATTGAAGCTTCATGCATTCTTATTTGATGATAACCAGCACGAAGGTCAATTTTAGAAAAAATCTGAGCACCCTTGAGTTCATCTAAAAGGTCATCAATTATAGGGATTGGAAATTTATTTTTTATTGTATTATCATTGAGCTTCCTATAATCCACACACATACGCCATGTACCATATTTCTTTTTTACCAATAACACAGGGGAGGCATAACTGCTACTAGAAGGTTGAATGAAGTTGTTTGCTAGCAGCTCTTTTAAGATCTTCTCAATTTCCAGTTTTTGAAAATATGAAAATCGATAAGGTCTTAAGCTGATAGGCTTACTGTTTGCAGATAATTGAATTTGATGGTCACACAGCCTAGAGGGTGGTAGAGTAGTTGGTTCAGAGAAAACAGCTATTTATCAAGAATCTGCTGTATTTGAGAAGGTATCTTTGTATTGATTTCAGGTTCAGCTGAATCTAAAGTGAAAAGTTGAGCAACAAGAACTTCATTACCTTGCTGAACTTCTTTTTGTAAGTTGAGAGAACTGGTACACAGTTTGATCTCAGCTGTAACAATCTTTGTGTCCAAAAAGACAGATTTACCTTTAAGGGCCAAGCTTAAATACCCTTGAGTACCATCATAAGTCAGAGGACTATAAGAATTCAGCCAATCCATACCCAAAATGAGGTCATGGTCAGTTACTTGCAAAATCCTCAAATCAGTTACAAAGGTATAACCTTGAAGTTGAAAATGCAGATTGTGACACAACTGAGTTGTAGATAATTTGGCACCACTGGCCGTTATTACTGTGAGAGGATCAGAAGAAATGACTGGTAAAGATAAGAGCTGAACAATTGAAGGATGAATAAATGAGTGAGAGCTACCACTGTCTACCATTGCAATGATAGCCAGATTACCAATTTGCCCTTGAAATTTCAAGGTCCTATGTAAAGAAGCTAGCTGAGATGCACACATAGAATTTAAGGCTTGCTCATTCACAAGAGAATTATTGAGATTTGGATCTTGATAAGAGTTAGACTCTAGCTCTTCAGTTTCCATAGCATCCTCTTCCTCCAATAAATTAAGACCTCTATTCTTGCATTTGTGACCTACAAAATACTTGTCTCCACATCTAAAACATAGACCTAGAGATCTTTTCTGATCTATGGTTAAAAGTTGAGTAATGCTAGAATCTACAGGTTTGGAATTTTCAACGGTACCTTGTACTATTTTGTCATCTTTGAATTTTAGATTTCGATTAGAGAGTGAAGAGGTTGTATGATTGAAGGGTTTAACATGAGATTTATTCATTCTTGATTGACTATCCAAAGATTTTTCAATCTGTCGAGATAATTTGTAAGCCTGCTTTAGGGTAGTTGGATTATATAAGAGAACAGCATCTGCTATCTCATCTTTAAGGCCGCTTAGAAATCCCAAGAGGTAAAATTGTTCATCAGACAATCGTTGAGTACTGATTCTGGCTTTAATTCGTTCATAAGAGTTAATATAATTATCAACTCTATTTGTTTGATGAACCTTTTTAAACTCATCGACAAGATTAGACAAATCTGTGTCAAATCGATCACGTAATTCCTCAACAAAGTGAGGCCAAGTAGGGTCTGGATTAGATAATTTAAAGTATATGTGCCACTCACGAGCCTCTCCTAATAAATAAGGGATAACAATTGAGACTTTATAGAATTCAGGAGTATGACAAAGAGAAAATAAATAATCACAATCCTCTAACCAATCTTGTAGATTATAACCATCAAATTTGGAGAGTTCAGCACGAGGAAGAACCCACCCGCCAAAATTTTCACCTATACACCACTCCTCATCATTTCTTGGATGATCTTGAAAAGAAGGAGGTGGTCTAGATCGAGCCGAGCGAGCATGAGGATGCTGATATGGAGTAGAGTTGTTAATTGAATTATGCGTTCAACTCTAGGTGGAGGGGATTGAGTACAGGCGGAGGCGAAGAGAGCTGATTGATTTCTATCCATTTTGTCAGATAATTGTTGTATGGCCGCGGGAATACCAGAAAATTGAGCTGCAAATTGAGTGAATTGAGAGCTAAGTTGCTCAACTTGAGTTTCAGTGTTGTTGAGCCTTGTGGAAATATCACCCATTACTGTCTCCATTCCCGTTACTTGATGTTCCAATTGGGATGGAAGAGGAATTTCGTCAGAAGTCAAACTGTTCTTGGTAGAACGAGCCATGATTGAATTCAAGAAAACTAATTACCCAGATGTAATCTTTACGCTCTGATACCACTTGTCACACATCCAATCAATTCGAGATGTGTTAATAACCAATAAATCTTGAATCAAGAACTAATTTGGAAGAAATTCAGAGAATTGAGCTGGGGAATTTAGAATTGAAATGGATAGACGGAATTTGATAATTTTCTTATTCAACACATAATCCAATTACATACATCTCTTGCCTTTATATAGGCCAAACTCACTAAAAAGAATTAACAAAAATGATTAAGAATCGAAACATAATCGCTAATAAATCGCCACGTCAGCTTGGATGATTCTTCAGTCGTTGAGATCTCTTCCTGCGAAAGCCGTTGCTGCCCGGAATTTAAATTAAAATCTCAGTTGCTTTAGATGAGCCTGACCGGGTTTTAAATGAACGCTGACCGTCCTTCTTTCTGACCGCGCGCTAAGACTGAAGAGCCCCTCTCTTCTCTCTCTTGATTATCTTCTGAATTTAGATTGGCTTGTAGTTCTTCTCCTTCTCCTAACAGACGGTGGTTGGAGTCTTCGTTGCATGGACCAGATCCGCCTAGATTCCTTTGGGAATTTCAGCAAACACCTAGCATGCGTGAAGGGGTGGATGATGGTTGTTTCGTGTATGACCTATCATGGTTAACAACTAGCTAGCTCCAATACAGACCTCCTTGCAAGCAATATACCGGGATGGAGGTGGGTTAAGCAAAGAGGCCTCCATTGAAAAGGAATGTAGTGTTTGGTTACTGCCTTAATGGGAAAGGATGCAAGGGAGAGAGTAGAAGAGAACGACAACGGAAATGAAATGAAGTGATGGAGTTATAATTTGAATTGGACAATTCACATCAGATTTCTAAAAGCTAATCATTATATGAATCGTTCGATTCAAAACATATATGTGAAATTTGACGCCTCCATTAGAGTGCATTTTATTGCACATGTTAGCAAAAATAACCCCACTTGCAGCGCTATGAAATTAAATATAGAAGTGATAGTTTACGGAAAAAACTGGAAATGTTTCCAAAAGGTTGGTTTTGACGGAAATATCTGAAAATCTGATGACCATTGGAGCTATTTTTGTTTTCGCTAATATTTTTAAGGAATAATATAATTATCTCCGTGCCTCTGTCCCCAAATAAAATCCCCGCGATTACTTTCCATTTATAGCTTTATCTCTGATGAAACCGTGACTTTAGCCACTTTTCTCAACAATTTTTTTTCCATTTGTAGCATCATCTTTTTATTCCATTTTTTATTCGGAATCCGAGACATCTTTTTATTTCAAACTAGCATAGACCCCGCATAATGGGTGGATCTTTTTTATATTTAAAACAATGATTGTACATAATACATATTTTATTTGCAACCAAACGATACAATTTACTCAAACAAAATCAATCCATCAACTAAAAATTCTCCAAAGCAACAAATTAAATCAACACATTAGACACTTCACGCTTATTTAAATTAAAATTGGGACTCTCCTTTTTCTCATTGTTGCTCATAGAAACGTCCAGTACGCAAAGGAAACTAACCATGTCTCATTGTTGCTCGTAATAAATTATTTCAGAACCGTAATAAAAATTAAGAAACAATAAATTAAAAATTGGAAATTTTAAACATGCACTTTGTAAAGGATTTGAAAAGGAATTCCTTGTAATGAGATTATAATCATACTTGGAGAACAGCACCCCTAGAAATGTTTACCTTCATGGGGGATATTTGGAAAATGGAGCACGGCCATGTGCCAGTTCAAGCGCAGTTATTCCAAAGGACCATATATTAGACTTTCATAATGGTAGACCAGATTCCTCAGACTACAACTTCACAGCAGGGAGAATAAATTATCTACATGTTGTAGCTCAGAACAGATGTACAGCCCCACATTTAAAGTAAAAGAAGATAACATAGCTAAGCTATAAACGACTCACTAAAAACAAGTACACTGAACCATATCCCAAATTAAACACTAATGTAAAATCACAACAGATCCAAGAGAATGCAAATTAAGCATCAGAAGTTCACAATATCATATTGGCTGATCTTGATAATGGCAAACAAGTAACTTCATCTACATGTTTTTTGATAAAGTCACCCCCCCCCCCCAAAAAAAAAAAAAAAAAAAAACATATAACCCCTTCAAACCAATTATATATCAGACACCATTATGGACGTATTCCATTATATTTGTGATTTATGAAAATTTAAGTGAAAACTTCAGCCACTGAAAACTAGTTTCCTAAAAAGGGTAAAACAAATTAAAATATCAGACATCATCACTGATGTACTTACCTTGTTAAATTTCAGAAAAATTGATACCGCTACAAGTTTACTCCATTATTCCTGTTACTAATTGGATTTCAGGGTTCAAGCTAAAACAAGCCATCGAGCTAAATACCAAGGTATTTTGAACCAAATTATCCAAATAATTTTTTATTAAATAACCAACTGGCGGACAGAAAGATGAAATACCTTATTCAAGGCCAGAGCGAGAGGCTTGCTCTCTGGCTTAGAGCATCTCCAATGGAAATTTTTATTCTTATGTGTCATTGTTTATTTTTTTTAGTATTGAAGAGATAGTTTCTAATTTAGAAATTTTAATCATAGTTTTTAATTTAGCAACTCAATTCTAATTGTCATGTCAGATTAGCAACTCGTTTAATTTAGCATTAGAGATTTTTTTTGCTAAATCTATTTATTTTTTTCTATCTTCGCTAAATGACTTGGCATAAATAAAATCTAGAGATGGTTTCTACATTGGAGAGTGTTAACTGTAATTAGTAATTTTTCTAATTAAACCTGACATTGCATCAATAAAAGATTTAAAACCGGTTGCTGCATTGGAGATACCCCTTAGACATTGTATCAAACACCTCTCGTGCAGACCTGAAAACTCGTCTCTCTAAAGGCGACGCCATGTCAGTGGCTCTAATCCTGATGTTCTTCATAAACTCTTTGTCGAGCCCTACTCCTTCCCTTATGACCGCCTCTCCTCTCCTATCCTCCTCCTCCACCTTCTCCTTGTTCTTCCTCTTGTCCTTGGTCGCTCTTCCTGGTCGCTTTCTCCCTTAACTTTTGTATGCTTGATTAAGGAGTTGAGGTACTTACTCCGGCGCTCTAGCTTCTTGGATGCCGCATCCACTCGTTTCTTCTTCTCCTCCATCTCTCTCATCTTAGTTTCTTCTTTTTTGATGAAGTTGAAGTCGGATTTGATTTTTGATTTTTTTTCGAAAACAGTTTGATTTTGTTTTTTCTCCTTTTGGGTTTCAAAATTTGTCTCGTCGGTGAAAGATAAAGTGAAGTAAGGACAAAAATTGAATTATTTTTCTATTGAATTTTTTGAAATATTTTTAGTACATCATTTCATATTTATAGAGATCAAGATAATAAATTCACCAGTTAAGCTAATATATTAAATTCTTTACGGTTGTTATCTTAATTATACTGTAAATAACTCCCTAACGTTTATGCCTCTGATTCTTCTTCTTATTCATTTAAGCAGACACCAAAGGCGTCTAGTTCTTCATTAAACGGTTCTTCTAGACACCCCCTCAAGATGGACGAGTTGGCAAATACCTTAAGATAAGGTGTTAAAATTAGATAAAAAATTGAGGTTGATTAGGAGATGAAGGAGAGAAGAGTGCATGAGAAGGTGAAACACCAAGGAAGGAAGAGATAGGTAGAACAGTAAGAGAAGTGAAAGTATTAGAGGGTAAAGTGAATATCCTTGTGCTGATAGGTAAAGGGTAGATCAAGTTCATCAAAGAGTACATGTCTGGAGACATACACTTTGTTTTGTTGACAAGTGAAGACACAGATGTCCTTTGTGAAGTGATGAATAGCCAAAAAAATGTATTTGTCAATCAAGACTCAAGTTTGTGCTGCGCATATGGTCTGAATGGTGGGTAACATGCACATCCCAGCACATGAAGAAATTTATAATATGGTTTTTGCTGAAATAAGATCTCAAACGGTGAAAGAGGGTGAGTGGTAAAGGGAGCTTGTTGATTGTAAACACGATGCTCTGAAAAATTACATCCCAGTAGATAAGAAGGATTGATGCATGAAACATTATAAGTAAACTCAGCTTTACTATGTGGCAATGTTTCCTTTCAGCTGACTATTTTGTTCAGGTGTATAGGGGCAAGAGATTTTAAAATTGATCTAAAAAAACTGATGCATAAGTGGTTTGAATTATGTACCACCATCACACTAAAAAGACTTAATTGAGGTGTCGAGCAAATTCTCAACTTTATTTTTGAAAATAGCAAAGAGTTTTGGTACATCAAGACTTGCAAGAGCAAGGATAAATCTAAGAAAAATGACTGAAATTATCAACAAATAGTACATAATACTTATTTCCCTGATCTGAAATAACTGGGGATGGTCCCCAGAGATCAGAATATATAAGTTCTAAAGGTTTTATAGAAGTACTAGTTGATGCAACAAAAGAAAGCTTATGTACTTTAGCCTTATTACAATCTGAGCAGACAGAAAATGTAGAGGTGTTTGAGGAAATTTGATTTATTTTTCTGAGACTGTTCACTACAGAATGTGAATAGTGCCCTAATCTGAAATGCCACAAGTCTGAAGAAGGCAATGAGGTATGCAATGCATGATGCTCAGCATGAGATGTAGTGAGATCAAGCTGGTACAACCCATTATGCATGGTACCATGCAACAGGGTCTTGTGAGTCTCCTTATCCTTTATGACACATGAATTAAGTAAGAATTCAATGATGATATCATTAAACTTGAGTAATTAAGACATACTAATCAAATTCTTTGTAATTTGAGGTACATGAAGTAAGTTTCCCAAAATTAGATGTTTGCAATTAGTATTGATAAGGGTTGTACCTTTGTGAGCAATTTTGAGTCCCGATCCATTTCCAATATGAACTGCCTCAGACCCAATATAAGGTTGAGAGTAGGAGAGATTATTGATGTTAGGAGTCACATGTGTTTTAGCTCCTGAGTCAAGAAACCAGTTGGAAGGAGGAGTTGGACTTGGTTCTGCAATCAAGGATTGAGGTTGAGTTTGTTGAGTGTGTTGTTGTGATTGCTGAGGTGATGAGACTCCTATGTAGCGTATATCAAATCTATGATAGCAATTAAGTGTAACATGCCCTCATTTTTCACATATCTGACACTGAGGTTGATTATATGATTGATTCTGAGACTAAAAGTGAGGCTAACAGCCTCTACCTCTGCCACAATAATTGTCTCTCCCTCTATTTGAATTAGAACAACCTGAATTGTGTTGATAACCTCTTTGAGGTTGACCACTTGTTCTAGATATAAAACCATTGGTATACATGACCATTTGATCAAGACCAGGTGAGATCACAGGTTGAGATGCATTTGCATCATGTCCCATGATACTGGTTTGAGATTGAGTTAGGTGTACAATAGAAGCAGAGGAGAGATTCGTGAGATTTATCTGTAGCTTTGCTTCATGAGCTTGCAAGAGACCATAGAGTTCTGACATAGAGGAAAAAGAATACCTCATAGACAGAGTTGTGATAAAATTATCGTATTCAGATCCAAGGCCTTGTAAGGTGTATAGTACTAGATCTTGATCTGATACTCCTGTGCCAATATTTCTAAGGTGATCTACAATTGATTGCATGTGTTGAAGGTACTAGTAGCATGTGATCCCCTCTTTCTTTGAGGTTTGAAGTTAAAGTTTCAGATCAAGAACCTTCGCCATGGATTGAGTCTCATACATTTGGTTGAGGCATCGACAGAGATCAGCTGATGTCTGACAGTTTGACACCTGAGTTAGAATAAGAGGAGAAATGGAGCTGAAAATCCAGACAAGAATCAATTGATCTTGTTGTTGTCATGCTTCTAGAGATGTATTTCTGATCTGAGCTCCATTAGCATCAGTTGTCGTAGGCTCTGGAGGTGATTTTGTACCATCAATGAATCCCACTTAGGCCATATCCTTTTAGGACCTGAAGAATTTGTGACTTCAAGAGGAGATGATTATCTTAATTTAGTATCGTGTGAATGTGATGAGAGAATTGAATAGGTGTATTGGATTGATTTTGAATGGGTAAAGTAGTGATACTTGCCATTAGTGAGTGTGTGCTCAAAACAACTCTGATACCATGAAAGATAAAGTGAAGTAAGGGTATGTATTGAATTTTTTGAAATATTTTAGTACATCATCTCGTATTTATAGATATCAAGATAACATAACAAATTCGCCAGCTAAGCTAACAGACTAAACTCATTACAAATGTTGTCTTAATTATATTGTATTTAACTCCCTAACGGCATATGCCTCTGATTCTTCTTCTTGTCCATTTGAGCAGGCACCGGAGGCATCCAGTTCTTCATCAAATGGTTCTTCTAGAATTGCTTAATATATAGGCACATAGACAATGCTTCTTATTAACTATCAGTTTATGGCTTTTGCGTGCATAGTTGCACGTCAATTTCAAGCACATACCCATCTTATTATTATTATTATTATTATTATTATTATTATTATTATTATTATTATTATTATTATTATTATTATTATTATTATTATTATTATTATTATTATTATTATTATTATTATTATTATCGTGCACACTCATGCTAGTGACTATCATTTATGTCGAAGGTAACTGCGTGTTAAAGTTAGTGTGTGTAAGTGCACGCTACTAGTGATTAGCGTGTAACTATGCACGTCATTGATCATCTTTCTACCCACCCTATTATTGCTCTTTCTAGTAGTGCTTGAACAAACGTGACATAGCTTAATTAATAAATTAGTTTCTTGCTTGGGAGAAAATTCAGACTAATTAAGAAGAACATACATTTAGTTAGCTAGCTAGGGTTTAAATTCAAGATCAATAAAACACGATCAAGGACTGATTACACATCAATAAATCGTGCATGGTTTTTATGGAATGAAGAATTAATTAATTATCTGTTCTTGCCAGAGTAGCAAAAGAATCTGCCCCTTAATTTTTTAAAAACGTCCGAAAAATATATATAATTTTGTAAAAAAATTACAAATTTATATATCTGGCCCCCTCTAATATTTTTTTCTCTGTAGTAAATGTCTAACCCCTCCGGTCCTGGCCCCCTCAATCTAAAATTCTGGCTTCGCCCCTGGCAACATCTGTGCCATATAGAATCGGTAGCTCGTGCGCCTTCTTGATCAGGCCATCAAGACACTTAGAAAAGAACACAATACATTTGTTGTAGGGATGTCAATGATATCATTTTACTCATTTATCTGATTCGTACCGTATTTGATAAGATGGATATGGGTAAAAAAAATTGTTAACTTATTTAATATGGGTAAGGATAAAAATTTTGTTTCTTTAAGTAAATGGGTAAGGGTATGGGTAAAGATCATTTCGTATACGTTTGTCCTATAGGGTAAATTATTAAGAAAATAACTTATATTATTTCTAATATAATTATCTCGTGTAATAATTTATTTTTTTATAAATAAAATAAAAAAATAGTCAATTGATAAGAACACCCCGAAGTTATGCACTAATGGCTAGTAGTTTCAAACTCGGTCCAGGCCATTAGCGCACAACTTCGGATATTCTTATCAATTTCCTTTTTTTTTATTTACCAAAATAAAAAAAAATTGTATGTTAGTTGGCCCGATTTCTATGAGTTAATTACTATGAATTATAATTATTATTTTTTTCAAATTTAACCATCTTATACATTATAATGTTTGAATAATATTTAGTAGAGTATTTGTTAAAATGATTGAATGAGATAATATTAGATTTTATTTTAGACAAGATGTTATTTTTTTTCTTTTAATATATTTTATTTTCTACTTAAAAATTTTGACAAGAGATACTTATTTTTTTAATTTATTTATTTTGAAATGACTCAAGTTAGAATTGATTGCATAGTTATATTTTTATTTAATACTAGTAAAATAGAGATGTAATTCTATTCATAAATTTTTTTTATAAATGATAATAAACTAAATAATACATTAGTATTATTTGTTAGCACCCGTTATCATTTCGTTAACCGTTTATTTTAACGGATAAGAATATGATATGAGTAAATCTAATTTTAATGGCTAAGGATAAAATATAAGTAAAAATAATTTAAAATGAATATAATAATAAAATAACTCCATCCAATCCGTACCGCACACACCCCTAGTTTGTTGTTATTTTCTATTCGAACTATCAGGGTCTTCACTCTCGCCGTTTTCTCATTTGTAGAATAAATTGAATATTTGAGAACTTGGGATTAGACTTTAGAGAGAGTTGTGACTTGTGAGAGTAATTAAGGTGGTGAATCGAGAAGGGTTCGCTTAATGGGACGAGAGAGAGAATAAAAACGATCGTTATCCGAAATTTCTATTAACAACTAAAAAACATTTAATCACAAAAAAATTAGACCCGGCAAATCCGCGGGTCGGATTATTTTCGAGTCCGATAATATTATATACGGTTTAATTTTGGATACAGATTGATATCAGATTCGGTATATTTTGGATTAATCAATTTCAAATTCGGTATATTTATGGGTCGGAACAACTATATCACTCGAATAGTCAGGGTTCAGATTTTATCGGGTTCCGGACCAATTTGAATAGTAGTTGATTCAGATATTAGATTTTTCTTGATTCAGATCATAATAAGTTACGAATAATAAAGTGCGGGTTTCAGATATAAATTAAAAATTTTAAATTATATTTTGATCACATTAACTGATTTATTTAGACGATCATTTTTATTTTGAGTTATGCTAAGACAAATATTTTATAAAAATTATGTACTTTTGTATTTGAAATTATATTATTCAATTCAATTGTATGATTTTAAATTTTATCGGATCAAATAATCATGTTAAATTAATAAAATTTAAAATTTAAAAATATCATGAGTTTATAATAAATTTATGAATTGTGGTTATTTATTAAAATAAAAATCGTGATCTAGTGATTTAAAAAAACACACTAAATATAAAATTTTAACTATAAAAATATCTTTGTACATATATTAAGAATCATATGAACTAAATAAAATAAAATATTATATGCCGGATATTGATCATTCTCAGTTCGGGTTAGTTTAGATTTGAATAATTATAGGTTCAGGGATCACATAGTTTCAGATCGTTTCGGATTCAGATTTTTTTTTCGGTTAATAGGTCACATCGGATCAGATAATTTATATATGGATACTTAATATTTAAGGGTTTATTTAGATTCGAATTTCTTCAGATTCAGTCAATTATGGATTCGATCATTTAATCTCTGATTTTAGCAAATCTGAGTCAGATTTAGATTAATCAATCAACCTTCGACAGCTCTAGAAAAAATCATGTAAAAAAGGAAACCAATTTAAAATTTGCATGGTTTTCGGTGAATATTTTCACTAATTAATTTTTTTCATAATGATTAATAAAAACCGCAAGATTGCGGAAAGAGATGATGGCATTTTGGATCGTATCGCATCTTTGTATAAAAATTTTTAGCTTTCCATCAAAGTCATTCTAGTTACTATAATTACACTAATTATAAATCATCACATAAGAATCTAGAAGTACAAGTTTCACAACAATTATATCATTTTAATACATATCATGCAGGATGCTTTCTGTAGGACTTGTCATGTTCAGGTTGACAACCAATTTTGTAATATTTTTGAAAATTTATATTTCCTTTTTTTATAACTAATTTTTAATGTTTTGGAAATAAATAATACTACGTTTTTTCGAAGTTAATTTCCATAGTTTCCTGAATACCAATGAAATTCCTCTACGAAATTATTAGATGTTATGAAAATAAATCTTACAGCATAAACACTTTTATAAAAATTATAAAAAGCAGTTGCATTCTAGAAAAATTTAACAGCGGTCGTGTAATAATAAAAAAACAAATACAATTTTTTTTTAACTTAGTTTCTAGTTCCTTCAGCAAATATTTCTTTACACGGTAGAGTTCCCATAAGCAATCCTAATATATCTTTACTCTTGTAATTACTTAAGAACCATCAAAATCGCATTGGCATTTATAGCTGTCCAAATGTAATGTCTTTGATTAAATTTCAAATGACAAAAATTTGACACAGTCAATTTAAAAGCTCAAAGAATATCCGTATTTTTTTATTTTATTCAAATTTATTTTAATATTATTATCAAGATTGTCAAATTAAAATATATCATTTGTTTTCACTGTGGTTCTAAAATTCAAAAAATGTCTCAAGACAGTCCGACTATACATATGCTGATCATGCTCAAGAAAATTGTCATACTTAAAATATAGAGCTAATTACCTGGGCTATATTATCTCAACCGTTGATCTCTAATTAATTCAGGGTAAAGTTCCCTCGGAATCAAGCCAACATGCCACAAATGTGCATGGTAAAAAATGATAATACTTAAGAGATACATCTATGCGGATCCAATGGGTCTGATTTATAAATCAAGTCAAAGGTTTAGGCTACTAAAATAGTTTCAACTCAAGATAGCTCGTGCCCCATTTGCCTCGGTGTCTCTCTCCTTTGAGGGAACTGCCAATAGGGGCAGAGTGGATTTGATGTCCATCGAATCAATGTTGGTTCGATGGGTGATTTTAACCGTCGGATATTCACATCTTATATTTTATATAATTATTAAAATAACTGATTAAAATATAAGTACAAATTTCAATACTATTAAATAGTAGATATATCCATGGAACTCATTTTTTATCCGACGGACATTGAAAATACTCCGGCCCCACTGCCAACCTTACTTGGGCCATACCAAGTAAAAATGTCAGAAACATTGAATGCGCCATGAATTACTGGATGGTAGGAGGTGAAAGTTATGAACGGTTAATGAGTTAGGTGGCTCACAACTTTGGTACACTGCAAGTCTGCAACCACACTAAATGAACAAATTTACATTTGGCTCGGTGGGGGAGGTTTTCAACTTGAAAAATGCATCATGGCTTCTTTATTTTACAACCCTTTAGCGCACTGATGAGTCATGACTCGTTACTATGACTTGGCAAGTTATTGCGAATTATATAATATTAAAATGTGCCTGACTTGAGGCGTTTTACCAAACACTAGCTATTATTAAGTAAATCTAGTTTTTTTTTATTTAAGTTATTTCTATATTAGCACTCAATGGACAAAACTAATTTCGTGCTCAATTGCCTAGGAATTGATGTCTTATATTTCAAAAATCCCTTAGCATAACATAGTAAGTACTCCACGGACAAATTTTTTTTTTTTTTTTGCTGTCATAGTTTCATGTATGACTGTATGAGTCATCAGTCGCCACATAGTGACCCTATTTGTCGGGACCAAAAATAATTTTAACTTGAGTATAGTAATTAGGTCTAACAGTTGCAAATGCTGTTATGGCCAAATTATAAATACTACCTCAAATTGGCATAACCATGCCTTTATAAAACAAAAAAAAGGATCACAAGACTACACAAGCCATGGGAAATACAGAGAGGTCCAACAAATGGTTACTTGCCAATGAAACTGCTCTGGTTACTGGTGGTACCAAAGGAATCGGGTACGATATGCTACTCCCCATTCTTTTGAGAGACAACAATGGATATGATCTATAAAAACTATCTTTTTTTCATAACTGGTCTACTTGTTGCTTTTCCATACTACAATGTACTTATATACATCGAGAGTCATAACTGGCAAAAACAAAGCACTGGTACCTCTCAAAATGTATCATCTGGGATACTGGTTTGCATCAAAATAGCCTCTTTCTCCTCTCTTTTGGGATAATTAAATATTTGCAACAATGAGCTAAAACCACCAGAAAATACCTGTTGGGTCAGTAGCTAACTTTATACCACCTGTTATGCTAGTCAGGTTGTCTATCATGAAGTATGTAATCTTTTATTCTTTTCTCTTTAAATAACAACAAATTTGTTATTTTGCAGGTATGCAATAGTACAAGAACTAGCAATATTAGGAGCATCAGTGCACACTTGCTCTAGGAACGGAGAAGAGCTACACAAATGTTTGCACGAGTGGAAAGACAAGAAACTCAAAGTCTCTGGTTCCATCTGTGATGTGTCGTCTCGAGCTGAAAGAGAAAAGTTAATCGAGACCGTGAAATCAGATTTTCAGGGAAGGCTCACAATCCTTGTAAGTTTATCAATCAGGCTACATTATGCTCACTGCTCTAGTAATTTTGCTCCTTTTATATCTGTGCTTAAATTTCTTGCATATATAGGTAAATAATGCTGGAACAGGCTTTGTAAAAGCTGCAGACCAAATAACAGAAAAGGAATACTCGTTTATGATGGCAACAAATCTTGAATCTGCATTCCACTTGACCCAACTGGCATATCCACTTCTCAAGGCCTCAGGTGGCGGCAGCGTAATTTTTAACTCTTCTTTGGCCAGTTTATTTGGAATTGAGAACCTCTCTCTATATTGTGCTACTAAAGGTAGTGTATTCCTGGTCCTAACTCCTAATTTTAAGTTGTTTAATGGAATCTCTAACTGGTTTGGCTCCTAAACTAGTGAGTTGGTTACATTAGCTCAGAACAGATCCGATCACCTTTGTTTCATGTTTCATTTAAATTAATTGTTTGTGTTGAATTAGCTTATGCATGATGGCCTATAAATTTTCGGAACAGAAATTTACAATAGCAACTGGTAATGCTCAAAAGGGGCAGTGTTCTGGCCACAATTTTCAGATATGATGAAAATTGTAGGTTTACTGGCAGAATACTGACTATCATTATCACCATTGTATTTTATAAAATAGATGACCAAATCAATTAAACGATAGAATAAACCAATATCACTAATTAATCTCACATTCACCAGATGAGTAAAAAGATAAATAAACAATAATGTCAAGATAAAAGCTTGATTTAAATTTTTAGTTCATCTCAAAGTATAGGCTCACTTTGTGTCAGGAGCGATGAACCAACTTACAAAGAGCTTAGCCTGTGAATGGGCAAAAGATAACATCAGATGCAATGCTGTTGCACCTGGTGCCATCGACACCCCTCTCATGAAACCAGTAAAGCCTTTTCCTTCAGTCTCATATAGGCATTCTAATTTGTTACTTGTGACAGTGTATGCAAATGATATTCAAGTTGTTATTTCCTATTCTGTCAAATTAATTAATCACGTGAAGTGATATTACATTGTATAATGCAGGTGCTTGATGATGAGAAACGTAAGGCAAAGCAACTTGCTCTTATTCCCCAAAATCGTGTCGGGCGACCTGAGGAGGTTGCAACTCTCGTGGCATTTCTTTGCATGCCAGCAGCTTCTTACATCACAGGACAAGTCATTGCCGTCGACGGCGGCCGCTCCAGTAATGGCAATATAAAGTAAAAGAATTATAGTTGTTTATTGCCAGTATGAACTTATGCATTAGAGTTGTTTTTGCTCCCGAGTTCTGTCAGAATGACCTTCCTCCAATAGTACAATATTGTCATACTCTTGCTATTATATGATCTTGTTTTGGAAATTAAGTAACGAAATAAAGTGTATTTTGTTCGTGTTAGACCTTGTTTTGTGTGGTTTTCTTTTTTTTTTCTTTTTAAAGAAAGTGGTATTCATCGCTACCACCCTGTGTTGTGTCATGTGTGGTTGTTGGAAATGGCCAGTCTTTTCTTTATTTCTATGCTCTCTTTTTTCTATAACATGAGTAGTTGAGATGGTGAGAAAATATTTCATGTTTTTAACTGATAATAATATTTATCCAAATATTTTAGTATTTTAAAAAAATATATTTTATTTAAAAATTTTATTTATATATATCATTTTTTTTCAAAGAAAAATCCGATGAACAGTCCTAGTATGTTTAATATTAGAAGAATTTTTCAAAATATGTTTGAGTTTCAAAAAATTATGATAATAGGCCCTCTACGTCACCCGATTCTTTATATACCCAACTAAATAAGTATCGGATTTGACTGGCTGCTTTGATTTCCAAAACACCATATACAACCCCTACCAGAAATATCGCTTTTCGATCCGATTCTATAATAGCTTTGAGACCTGTTATACAAATGGTTCTAAAGATAGAAATTGCTAAAACTTTTAATAACCGATAATAAAAGTAAGCTCTGAGAGTGAATTTGGGAAGAGAATCGGAGAAACTCTAAGCCGATTATTATTGTGAGAAATTTTTTTTATACCCAACTATTTTCACTAATCTAATTACTTTCTAATGGTTATTCAATTTGAATTTAGAAGAAAAATAAAAAATACGGGTCACGCACTTGACCCATTTGAACCAAAGCTTCAGTGGTATCTCTTTCATTTTTTAGAGTTACCCTTCATTCTATATATCGTGAGAAAGCTAGCGACAAGGAGAACACAATGAACTAAATTACACATAAAATGGATCAACAGTTTGGGAGAAATCAAGGAAAAAAATATCTCGGTTAGAAATTCGATTGGAGCGATTTAGTACGGGTGAGTCTCAATCGATTGATCAAATATTTTCTCTAAGCCAAGGAGATGATACGTGAAGTTTTAAGTAAGTGCTCTAATATTCTAAGTGTTCGGATCACTTTTTCACTTCTCATGCACAAAGATAATGTGTTGAAACTAATATTTTGAAACTCGGTTGATCAAGAAGTGGAGCTAGATCAATTTCTGAAAGTAATAAGATAAAATTTGAGTATTTTTTGAATGAATTGGTTGAGAAATAAGAGAGAACACAAGAAAGATATTTTATTACACTAAATAAATGTGCATCGGACTTAGTATAAAAGATATTAAGACTTAATTGTGCTAGGTATAAAGTTTTATTATATAAAATATAAAAACTTGGATCATAATATTGAGAATTGAGATTAAAAAAAACTTCAACACAAAACTAACAAAGATTATATTATTTGTACTAATGAAAATTAAGACTAAACTACAAATTATATTTTGAATGATATATTAATATAAATTTTAATCAGTAATTATGAAGAGTTATTTATAGTACATATTAAGCGTGTATGTAGTATATATTTAGATTTATTTGTAGTAGTGAAAACTAAGACTAAACTAAAATTATATTTTGAATGATACATTAAGATGTGTTATGATAAATATTATGACTCATTTGTAATAAACATTAAACTTATTTTAGCCATAATTATTTTTAAAATATTAGTTTGTGTTACATACCTATTATATATTATTGATAATATTATGATTTAATGATATAAGATATAAAGATATTTGTTCTTATTTATTGAGATTATTTTTTATAAATATAATTTATAATGTCTTAAGATATTAGGAAAATTATGAAATAAAAAATTATCAATTGTAAAGTCTTAGTTAAGATAACGAGAATATCTATATTCAGAAAATTTTATAAACTTTTATATCTTTTAAAGTGAAATATAACTTATTAATCAGTATTAAAATTTAATTATTAAGTCTTAAGACGAGAATAATTAAGTATAGAGATTTAGCTCTAGGAGTGTTCAGTAAATATTTTTTGAATGATCTTAAGACTTCTAATGTTAAATTTTAAGACTTCATTTATGAGATTTTATATCGAATAAATTACATAAAAATATTATTTTAGGTAAATTTTATTAAGACTTCATTTCTTAGTTATTATATTAGATATAAAGATTTAATTTAAATAATATTCAACAAATATTTGAGATTTTTTATATCCTTAAAGTTAAAAATGACTTATAGCATTATGTATTAAGACATCATATGACAATTTATAAGATTTTAAATATCGTCCATAGAATGGTACAAAGAGTTTCAAAAGAACCGCTATTGTTTAGTGAGCAGTCTGACTTCACCAGATGGTTGATTCTATTTTTGTGTAAAAGCGGACATTAGATCCTTATTGTTGTCGGCTTATTCAAGATAGAAATTCAATTGTATAACTCTATTTAATATTCAAATAAGAGTGTAAACCATTGTTGTTGATTCATGTTTTAAGAATTATAGTTTAAGGATACAAACTTGTTCATATCTTGATGACCGTCCAAATATACATTTTAATTTCAAAATTTAACTTATAATATTGGATATTAAGACGTCATTTTTTGTGTGTTAAGATTTAGAATATTTGATTTTAACATATTAAAATTTAAGTATATAGACTTATCCATATCCTCATTGATGTTCAAATATAAATTTTAAGTTCAAAATATGACTTATAATATTAATATTAAATATTAAGACGTCGTATTTTACATGTTAAGACTTAGGACATTCAGTTTTAAGATAATGAGGTTCAAGTATAAATACTTATCAATATTCTGATTATTGCTCAAATATAAATTTTAATTCAAAATATAATTTATAATATTAGATATTAAGATGTTGTATTTCTCGTATTTAGACTTAAGACATTCAGATTCATATATAAAATACTTGCTCATATCTTGATTGTCATCCAAATATATACTTTAAGTTTAAAATATAACTTGATATATTATATATTAAGACTTTGTTTCTCCAATATCAAGACTTAGGACTTTCGATTTTAAGACTTCGATGATCGTCCGTAAACGAACAGTTTGTTGATGTTCGAGAATATGGTCAACATGATCAACGATTTTTTCAGTTAAAATATAGATCAGAGTACATATCTGAACTACAGTTAGTTGGTCTCTATTATTTTTTTGGAATACAAAAGGGGGAGCCGGGTAGAATGTTTTGAATGAGTTTCGAACAAAGGTCTTTAGACCCGGTTTCTCCTATAAACCGTTTCTATAAAGTGTTTTAGAAATGATTATTATTAAAAAAAAACTAGTTCCTATACTTCTTTTAGCAACGATTTTATGCTAGTAACCGATTTTGAAACACTTTTTAGATCTGATTTTTTAATAGAAACTGTCCCTAAATCCGGTTTGACAAAAAAATGCTACAAAAATAAAATAAAATTATTCAAAATTAACAACAGCTGATACATTAAAAAATTAATTCAAAAATACTATTATAACAACAATAAAATCAGAAAATATATTAATTAAAATAATTCAAAAATTAATTAAAATAATATTTAGTACATCAACAAAAATATGATTGCATCTAAACAATTATAACAACAAAATTTGAAAATAAGATTATGTCAAATACAAATATTAGAAAAATATATTAATTAAACTAATTAAAAAATTAATTAATATTATGTAATAATTAATACTTTGATAAAAAAAAAATAGAATTACACTAATAATTGAATTAAACATGCAATTATGAATTCATTGATTTTACCTTCTTCACGATTAACATATATATTTAAAAAAATTAATTCAAAATGAAATCATAGAAAATAATTGAAGATATACAAATTAAATTAAATAAAAAAATTGACCCACATTAATTAGATGTTTTTTTTATTGTCGTTTGTCTCATTAACCTTCTTCATGACCTGAACACAAATAATTTATTTCATCATTATCATCAACTCACATAGGTTTAGAACCTATAGAAAATGGTGATATTTTCTCAAAATGATCATAGTCATCTTCATCAAGGATACCTCCAACGCTGATAATTTGTCTTTCACTCAGAAGGACTGGCCGACTCCATAATATAAAGCACTTGCTTTGATTCTTTATTTACTAGTATAAAATGATTATATTGATAGCTCAATTGGTTCAAATTAATAGAGATAAATTAAACTATCTTTTTTTTACTCTACGTTGATTTTCAATCTATTTATATAAAAATATGGGGATCCTGAATTTCATGTAGTCTAGTCCTCATATCTCCTCAATCCAGCATAATATGACATTGATGTGTTTCCCTCACTAGACAAAGCTACTACTTTGACTTCATTATTTTGCACGATATTTTTTCCATCCTATTTATTGGTATAGTAGGTAAACCCATTCATATTGTGTCATTGATAGATGTGCGTCATTGCACCTGGAATGTACGCTAGTCATTTAACACTTTCATTTATCTTTGATGTCTGAGAATTTACTTCATTTCTATATCATTTTATAAACTTAAAATTGTGTCCATTTATGGCTTATCTTTCACCTCTAGAAGGATTATATTCTCTTAACTCAGCTAAGTGCTCATTCACTTAAGAAGTCATAACAACGAGGTATTATAGGACCTTAAGATATGTATTTTGGTGCAATTCAAGTCTCATCGTTACTAATTTATATCTGATTGTACTGACACCTTGAAATTTACCCTCGTGTCAAGACTTGGGAAGGCCAATAAACTCAATTCCATCTAGATAATCAATATAAAACTCAATGGCTTCTTCTATAATATAGCCTTCAACTATACTTCTTTCGAGTCGAGGCCGGCTTCAGACTAGTCTTTTAATTGACTCATGGTTCTCTCAAAAGGATACATGTACCACAAGAATATAGGGCTTCACATTCTTATCTCTCTAACCAGATAAACAATTAAATGCACCATGATATCAAAAAATAACACCAAAAAATATTTCTAGCTCGCACAAGATCACCACGACATCTACCTAAATTCGCTCAATGTTAGAAGATCGATGACTTTAGAGTAGATTGAGTTAAGAAAGAAATACACTTATTGATGAAATATCTAATATTTGGGGGGAGAATTCATCAAATTACAACCTAGAGCAGACGTGTCAACAGAACATAATAATTATGTGTCTTCATATCAATCAACTTTAATTTCTTTATCGATACTTTTTTAGAGATATTCGAGAAATAATCGGATGAAACCATAATCGATTTTAGACACTTCAACAAACTATTTTTTTTCCTTCCTTGATAATGTATAACATGTCGAAGATAGATAATTTTATTTTTCATCTTTCTATGGTGCCAAATCTTGCTGAATTCCCATTATAACCATGCATTTTCTTGTGTTCACCCCATCTTTTATTTTTTTTTCTTAAATATTCAATAGCAAATCAACTAAAATTTTGTAAATATTCTTAATAATATACATCTCATCCAGATAATGTCTAACATTCAAATGCATCTAGTATTAAAGATCCTAAAATATAGACTTCTTTTTTTCATATGCCGTTAAGAATATTTTTTGTAATTTGTTTTACCTAACTAGACATCTATGTCCTTCACTACAAATTATTTTTTTTTTTCGGATAATGACATTGGTGATCTATTGAGCTCGGTCTTACCATTGAAAGTCATTTTCTTTTGTCGATAGGGGTGATATCGGTTAAGAAATCTAAGATGTCCTAATTAAATATTTTTTGAATAGTTTTTTAATCATACAGTGTGAGCGTCTTCCTCACAAATTGGATACACTTTTGCTCCTTTTGTCTTAACCTAATAAGTTACTGCACGCGAAAAAAATCATTAATCATGTAGAAAAAAGTGGCACAAAGGATAAAGTATTCTTTCAAATATGTATCAAATACCTTGACATCATTCTTTCATAATTTATCAAGGACCTCCAACAATGGAAACCAAACATACATCTATATAATTACCCCATTGTTTAGGACCAAAATCAGCAACAATAACATTATATATTTCCTTTCATGCACAATCATGGAGGAATGTTATAAATACACAACAAAATGTGTCATCTAATGTTACCATTACTCATGATATCATAAGGATTCATTTTGTCCGTACATAACCTTAATCTTAAAAAATTTGTTCATCCCCGAATCCTTCAATATTATGTCAATATTCCTCCATTCGGGAAAGTCGACGAGGCGATGAAGCATTTCATCATCTTTTCTGCAATCATCATGCCACCATAATAATTGATTGTCTTTTAGTTTGTGAATAGACGCTGAAACATTAGCATTATTGGTCGATACCATAATACTTTTGTTGTTGATCATTTTCAAACTTCTATCTGATCATCTCTCGATTTGTACTATGAAACGTTATACTTCAAATATTTATCCAAATCACTATATTTATTTTGATATAATATGCAATCATTCGGATACGCATGAATTTTTCTACTTTCATACTCAAAGGACACGATAGTTTTTTCATCATATAAGTGGAATCTGACATTGAATTATTTTCTTAAAGTATTTCTACTAAAAGTTTGAGTAAAAGGCATAACTTTTATCAATTCATTCATTTTTAAGTTATATAATTTGAAAATAATAGGTATTTTCATAAATTTCATAAAATCAGGAAATAATGTTAAATTGGAATGATTGCACAAGTTTTCAAAATTTTAGGAATATCAACAAAATCTGTTCTAACATTCATCATTTCATCCACTTGATGTTTATTTACTTTTTCTATATTTTTTTATATTTTCTATATTTTGCTCATCCAATTCATCCCGTTCATCATTGTCTAAAATCTAAATTTTCTATTTTTTTATTTTTTCTATATTTTCTACACGTCGTACTCATCGTGCGTACCACTCCATAAATCCATAATAAATCAAATGATCTCTTACTTTTTGCATATTTTAAAATCTTCATAAGTTTTGACAATCTCACTAAAGACAAATAAGTATTTGTGTACACCTCTTTATATATCTTTCGAAGTACATTCTAAAAATTCATCAACTCTCTCAAGTATTCAATTATATTCCATTTTATTATATACACATGTATCCTACGGTTCATTGCTAGAAAAAAATATTCTCAGGGTTTAGGATTTTTCGAGTTTAGTTAGGGTTCATGGTTTAGGAACTAGAGTTAGGGTTTTAGTTCTTTCAGCAATCCGACAAAAATATATGTGAATTATGAATAAAAAAAATTATGTCTCATAAATAACATAAATTTATAAAATAACAAATAACATAAATTCTTATAAATAATATTAAGTCACATATAACATAAGTCTCGCAATATTTTTCTAAATATAAAAATCATCAAACATGATAATTGGTTATTTCCTCCTACTCCTTAATCTTAACCATCAAAAACTCATAGAGGCTATCATTGCTCCGACAACACAAACAAATAAAATTATAATATGTACCAATAAAGATTTAAATCAGAAAATATTTAATTCACAATACATACCCTCCAAGCCATCTAGTCATGGGGGTTCGTAAGGTATTCAAAGGGCTCTGATCATTGGTTGATTCATTAAAATCATTTCTTGATTCAATAAAATCAACTCAACTTTCTAAAATTATAAATACTGATCTTATGTCTTATCATCTCCTTGAGCTCCTCAATTTCGCTAAGAAGTTAAACTTTTATTGGGGCCATGAGTAATGAGACCAACAAAAAAAATGATATTTTCATGTTGTTAGTATCGGACTGGTAAAAAATTATTTTCTCTTGATTTAGGATTTAGTGTTTATAATTTTTAGGGTTTAAAAAATAAGGTTTGGGTTTAGAGTTTATTAAGGGTTTGGGTTTAGGGTTTTAGGCCAGTTTTGTTTTGTGGATCAAAATAACATAAGATATTGGGCCGACTAACTATTATAACTCATTTTTTTAATATTTTGTCTCGTTAATGAACATACACTAGCCAATTTGATGTTTAAGAAAAATTCAATATTATTTCTCTTAAGCTCCTCGAGTACGTCAATACATATTTTTATATGCATATGTACCCATAGGAATAATTGTGCAAATATTAATTGATTTTTTTTTCAAATATCAAATTACAGTTAGTGTATGTTCACTATCTTAAATGAGACAAGCTATTCAAAAATAGTCTCAAATCGTGGACTATTCAAAATTAATCCTTATTGAATTTTTCCCGAACGAGTACTGACCTATATTAATTTGTGTCTCGATAATTTGATTATATCTAACAATATTATCAATTATATACACACACACACACACATGTAATCAAGTTATGCAAATTAATAACTATTTTTTTGAGCATATAGTGCCAGAAAAAAATAATCATAATTAATGGGAATAAAAAGGACCTTAATTAGAAAACATAAATAGATCAGAAGAGAGGGTGCTGGTGGTAGTGATGGTGCTAGCCAGTGGTGAGAAGAGAAGAGAGGCGCGACTATGGAGATTAAGCAGGGCAGAAGAGAGGTATGTAGCTGTGACAAAATAAAAATGTCGAGGAAAGAAGAAAACCCTAAATTAATAAACCCTTTAGAATCAATTTTCTATTAATAATCGGTTTTGAAGGTTTACTTTACAAATTTGTCTCGCATAAGTCAATAAAGATAATTTCTTTTGAGACATCTTATTGGGAACCATTTCTAAAGGGTGAGCAATGAGTTTATAATTTTCCTTGTTTTTAGAAAAAAATTTTATTAATAACAGTTTCTGAATATGTCATAGAAATTCCGATGATGCGGTCAACAGTTTTTTTTTTTTTATAGTGAGTCGGATGCGGTCAACAGTTTGGAAATGCCAGACCCGGCGCAAGCCAAGCACATGCAAAATTGGTTGGCGATCAGAATCATTAGATGTGCTGCGCGTGGCTCAAATCCTATTTCTCACAACCAAGCGATGAAAGACGAACATATAACTATCTAAGACTTTTATGAAAGTGGGATAAGACGTTCGTGGATGAATTGAAAGCCGTCTAGTTCTCACTAATAAGAGATCATGATAGGCACGACTTTAGCCTCACGTTGTTAGAGTTGGTAAAAAAATCTGTGACTCTTTTAGGATCGATTTGTTATTGACTCGCTTCATTAGTAGATTGAGTCTTTTACGAACAATAGCTAGTTAAGTTAGTGAGCCGAGCTTCATGAGCTTTTGCTAGCTCGGCTCATTAGACTCGATAAACTATTAATATTTATTATTTTTATTATTTTTATTAATTTTTAATATAGTAATTAGTTTATAATATGATATATATGCTTAAATTATTATATTAAATTTTGTGAAATATATTGTTACTACTTATTTTATTAATTTTTATATAAAATTTAATATAAAAATATCATAAAAAATATTATTAACTATTAAATAAATATTAATGAGCTAGTTCGGTTAGTTATTTTAACAAGTCAATCTCAAGTTATAAAAATTAATTTAAAAGAATAAACTGAGTATGAATTTGATCAAACTCGACTCGGTCGTTGCCAACCCTACACGTGGTTGGATAATGGTTGGATAAGTAGGTCCCACGGAATACCTTATAACTCAAAGTGGGGAAATTTTCTGAACTCCAAGCACTTCGATCTTATCTAATTGTTGATTTTCTTAGCTCTTGTCTGATCATTGGTCAGCACTACCTCCAATTTTTTGATTGGCTAGTTCTTCTTTAAATATATTCAGTCATGTACAGTATATTAATTTAAGACTTTAATATGAACAAAAAAACGCTATCAAAATTATTATAAAATAAAAAATTATCATATTTATAATATTTACTAATACATATAGCCGCATCTATATTTTATATTTTTATATTTTTAAATTTTTGATATTACAATACCCGCATTGTCATACGACATAGTATGATATATTTTGAAAATATTTTTGAAAATATAAATTCAAATTTATACTTCTATTATAAAAAATAAATATATACTTAACTTTTAAGATAATTATAATTTTATGTCTATCTTAAATTTTTTTATCCTGTTTCAGAACCGGCTCCGTCCCTAATTCAGCAAATATGAAATTCTCGAAGCCCAATCATCTCAAAGAACTCACGTAGACAATTTCAAAAGTGTTGTTGGTATGCCACTGATTCATATCTATAGTAATATTAGAACACGATACTCCCAAGGGCAGATCTACATTGTCCAAGAGGATCAACTGATCCCTCCTAGAATTTGAAAAATAGTATTTTTAAACTAAAATTTTACGAATCTTGATCTCCCTTAAATTAATTTCTAATCACTTTAAATTGTCTGAATAATTTTTATTAAGAAAAAAATATTTAGTACCATAAACATGAAAAAAAGTATGCAAATATGAAGTTCGTAAAGGAACATTTTTTCTTCAGCATAATTATTTATTATGTTGAGTTTTATTTTTTATTTTTAATTTATAAAAATATATTATTTTGATATTTTTTATTAGGTAAAAATAGATGTTAAATTATTAATTTTTTATTTAGTACCCGATTAGTTAATGGATTTGAACTCGATAAGGTATTACAATTCGATTATTGACCCTCTTAATAAAAATTATGCATTTGTGACCCGCTCTCATAGCACGCACTTAACCATCAAAATTTATAAATCCCTAACAATAATTTAGTTCGGTCGTAAGTGTATGGCCTACGATAAGTATAGTAAAGATGTCGAACCACAGGGATGGTGGAATCTACCTAATTTGACTTACTTTGGCTTCTAGATGTGGAAAAGTAAGAAAATGAGGGGTTTGTTCAGTAAAATTGGTTTTGGGTATTTTAAAAGACAAAAAAGAAAGCAATAAATATTTTTAATTGGTTTTTGTATTAATTGGATATATTGTTCTGGAGTTTAGTTCTATTTTCACTTGGATGTCTCATACGACCTGTACACTCTCATATACGTTTTGTATGAAGTGCAAACTAATTACAATTGCTAATCAATGGTCATACTCTCTCGTTGGCTGTATGAATCCTAAATTAATAGTATCTAGACAACAAATTCAACTCTCGCATATTGATTTGTTTGTTTAGTTGGTGATCAGTTAAGGGTTCCAAAGTTCAGTTGAACCTCAACTTTAACATGTTGATTAGATCCTTTAGTCTGGGTGCTGGTTATCTGTAGACACGTTTGATCCCTCGATCTAAGCGGGGTTCAACCTCTCTGACATAACCCGATCTACTCTCTCGGGTCTCAGATCTACCTATTGTACTTAAAATGACTTTAGTAAAGTATTCGAATCTTAAACGGTTAAATTTGAAGCTTGGACATGGTTCGGGACCTACCATAGCAGTACAATAATAATCTAGAAAATACAAAAATACTACTCAGCACAATCAAAACACAACCATAAAATAAGAAAACCTCTAATAAGCAAACATAATCCAAAATTCACATCCTTAACCCCTAAAACTAAAGTACTTAACAGCTCATGGCAAAATAGAACAAAAAATAAACATACATAAAATGAGTACTGAAGATATAACAACAATAGTATCAAAAACAACAATAAATATAACAACAAAGCATGCTTTGATTTGCTCTTGTGTCGGTCTCTCGCTGGCCGGCGTTTGTCTCCTCTTGAGTATTTGGACTCTTCAATATCTTGATTCACCTCAAAATAGTTAAGAAATGTCAAACCCTAACCATCACAATCTTAGATTTTGGAGCATCCAAGAACATCTCTAAGTTGCTGGGGGTAGCCTTTTATATTGGAGAGTCAACAAAATTGAAAGGAAATCAATCAAATCAATTTCTGCCTTATTTATCCTGATTTTCGAAATAGCTCATTCGACCCATATGAGCATTGTTTACGCTACGCAATAGTTAATATTTTGACCATAACTTCTCCATACGAACTCTAATTTGAGTGATCTCGGATCCATTAGAAAGTTAAGAACAAGCTCTGTAAGATTGGAATATCATTTTAGTCAATCCATGATAGTATCCGATCAAAATTTATTATGATTTACTGTTTATGATCTGTCTTAACTTCATTCACATTTGAATTCTTTTCAATTATGTTCAATTGCTTTATTTTGCTCTAAAATATGAAAAGATGTGTTATGATCTCAATTTCTCACTTACTTAGCATGTATTTTTTTTTGAAATGTAAAATATGAGCAAGACAGAATCAAATCCAACAAAAAAAATATAAAATATAATAAAAATAAATATAAGTTTAAGAATTAAATCTTGATTTAATACAATAAAAAATAAAATAAATATGAATAAGCTACATCAATCTGCCCTGGTACTCCATTATTTAACCGGAACAGACAATAGTTTGTACAGTTAGGTTTGTGACTGGACGAAATTTAAATCCGTCAGGTGTCAAAACTTTACAAAATCGTTGAGCTTGTATTTTTTTGAGAAATTATCATATTTCTTCAACAATATTGGCCAAGGTAAACGTCAAAAGATACATGACCTCAGCGTAAAATTGAAAACTTCCCATTTTGCTTTCATTTCCTTTTCTTAATTAAAGAAATGCCTTATATTATATATATTTTCAAGTTTCACGTATAGCCTTGATACGTTATTTTCCATCTTTGACTCCTGGAAGCACACCGATTTCGTAACAAACTTTCGGCTGATACCATAACAAAATGCAACGTGGCTATTTTCGGGAATGCAGTTACCAAAAGGGTATGAATGTACGTACGTCTTCGTTATGGACAAATTATAAATGGAACGCAGCATATAGCCAAAGCCCTTTGGACCACGTCACGTCCAAAGGAAACCTCGCCACATTATCATGTCAACGGTTTTTAAAGAATCATTAACGATTGTACAACTATTATTAATAACATAATTATCACTGCAACATAATGAACTTTAGACAATACTCATTCAATAATTCAATAACGGTTTTAAATACTAACTATCGCTAAAAAAATTGAGTGGCAATTCTAAAATATTAAAGAATATATTTTATAACGATTTTCTAACAAAAAGACATTTTTAAAATTATAAATCATAACATCTACTTTTTTCTCTCTTATTTAGCAACGGTTTTTGAGATAAACCATTGTAAAATCATTTAACAACGGTTTCTCTGAAGAACCGTTGTGAAAGACTTTAACAACGATTTCCACAAAAATTCATTGCTAAATAGAGTCTTTAACAACGGTTCATTTAAAGAATTATTATTAAATATGTATTCCTAAAACCCTATAGGTTTGCACCGCTTCGTTTTTCTATCTCTTCTCATTCCTGCTTCTATCTCTTCTCTTTCCCGCTTCGTTTTTTCTTTTTCTTCTCTGACTGCGACTCTCTAGGGTTTTTCTCTCACGACACTATTCAAGTTGGTGCTACCTCTTCAATCGCTTTTCTTCAGGTTTGTTGTTGATCTCCTCTTTGATCCCCTTCCATTTCTTTAGATTTGTTGCGATTTCTTACATTTTTTACCAGAACTTTCTCAAAACGACGGACCACTACATTTACGCTCCGCGACAATGAAACATCTCAACACTATACCTAGACCGATCGTATCTGCTGGATAAAGGTGTGTCCTAGGATCGGGCAATATTAGTAACCTACCGGCACACCAGCACCGATCGATCCATAAATCACATTTGATGGTACATTGCGCAGTGATATGGAGCCTCAGAATAGATACTCCCGGCGATGAGACTCATAGATAGGGATTTTATCATAGACATACTGAACGAACTCTCCCCATGGGACATCATTGCGGAGAGCTGAGAGTGGGGTCCCACTTATGGAGTCACTATTGAGAAGTTTGAAGGGGAGCCTAAACGACCAAGGTCAGTTGTCGTCCGAGTGACAGTCCACCTGAAGAACTCAGACTGTGGTCTAGGGCGGTGGCAACAAGGATCGTCGAAAACTTTGGTGAATCGATCTTCGTCGATGACGTATCTTTTGACGGGCAGGATAGAAGGGCGGTATACGCAATGGTGGACTGTCATGATGGGGCATATGATACCAAAATCGGTGATGGTGCACATAGGGTTTTTTCTGGGAGCAGGTTTTCATCACTATCATCGACTGGGCCGCCATTGACCCGCCAGCCCTTCTTGAAAATGACTACCAATTTTTTTGAAATCGACAGGGAAAGTTTGGGACTGAGGATTTAGCTCGCCAATCCATGGTCTGGGGCACGGACAGAATCTGAACATACTATAACCGGGGTGGAGAGAGCTTGGAGGGCACTAAGTCATCTGAATAAGATAAAGACTGGTAAAATTTGGTGTTGTGATATGTAATTACTAACTGTTTTATGGATACTTTGGTGTTGTGATATGGATAACTTTTATATTTTGTGATATGCATGGATACTTTGATATATTTAGATAATTATATATGTTAATTATTAATTTATGATGCATGTGTGATATTGCACATATCTTTCAATCGTTTTGTGATGTGTGTGTGTGATTCATGTGTGACGTATATGTGAATTATTTGTGATGCGAGGTGTGTGATGCATATGTGAATAATTTGTGGTGCATGTGTGATGTATATGTTAATTGTTTGTGATGTATATGTTAATTATTTGTGATGAATGTATAATGTATATGTGAATTATTTGTGATGCAGGTGTGTGATGCATATGTGAATTATTTGTGATGCATGTGTGTGATGCATATGTAAATTATTTGTGATATATATTTAATTATTTGTGATGCATGTGTGTGATGCATATGTAAATTGTTTGTGATATATATGTTAATTATTTGTGATGCATGTGTGATGTATATGTTAATTATTTGTGATATATACATGTGTAATGTATATATTAATTGTCTGTGATTTATATGCATGTATGATGCATATATAAATTTATTTTTTGAAATATATGTGTGTTGCATATATATATGAATTATAATTTGTAAATATATGCTAGCAAAGATAAACAACTATTTTAAAAAAAATACATTTAACAACGATTCTAACAGAAAATCATTGTGAAAAATTATTTAAATTATTTTAAAAAGCACATTTGACAACGGTTCTAACTTAATAACCATTACAAAAATTATCTTTCACAACGGTTAGCATCTTAAAACCATTGTTAAAACTCTATTTAACAACGGTTCCTATGAAGAACCGTTGTCAAAGTCTACTTCCTGTTCAATAATCGATGTCACTACATGCTGACAACCCCTTTACTAACGGTTCAATAATCGTTGTTAAACTTAGTCAACGACCATTGTTAAAGTTTTTTTCTCTCGTAGTGTATAAATATTTACAACCATCACTAAATGGCAGTGAACTTCATCTCAGAATTTATATCAAAGTATATTTTATGTTCATCTTCAATAATAATTTTTATGAAAAAATCATTATTAAATATCATCTTTAGTAATATTTTTATATAAAATATGTTACTTAAGGTGACCTTCATGACAATTTTTACATAAAATTCATTATCAAAACTCTATATTTTCTAATAAATTATTTTATAAAAAATATCCCCAGAGTTTATTAAAAAAAATTAACTATTTTATTTAATCATCATGAATATATAAAGAAGAAAAATATATAAATATAAATATATTTTTACTCGTATAAAAATATGAATATCTATACAATTTCTAAAAAATCCTAAAACTTCAAATGTGTTTTTGAGGCATTAGATGAGGTTTTGCCATAAAAAATTGTACATCTCATCGTGAGCATTCCATGATCATATAGCACATTTTGATCGAAGTTTATTAACAAAAGTTATGACCGTTTGAAATTAAGACGCTTGAATTTCGATCATGTCTTAATATTTTTTTTTCTTTTCCTTCTTGTTTCTCTTACTCTACCTCTCAACAGCTCTCTTAATTTTTTTAGTTATGAGGTTTGCAAATGATTAGCAGGGAGAAGATGAAACAGAAAGAGAGGAGATATATTATTATAAAGTTCGTTCATTCGGGAACATCAGATGGAGTCAGAATGAGCAATGAATATGATAAGAGTTCATAAATCACGGGTGTCACTTTTTTGAATTACTATTTATTGGAATTTTTTTCATAAAGAATTATTAATGAAGGTATATATATAAAGTGTTCTGATATAGAGCTTAATATCTGACATATTAACTTTTAGCAATGATTTTTCATAAAAATTATTAGTGTGGGTTTACCTTCAGTAACGACTTTTACGGAAAGAACATTACTGAAAGTATATGATAATTAAGTCATGGTAAGGTTCTGACCTAGTTCTAACAAAAGATGAGGTCTACTGAATTTTAATAAAGATTTTTTTTTCATAAAAACTTATATTAAAGGTAACCTTCAAGTAGGTGGTTCTGACATAGGTGGGGCTCGATTACCTTCTGTAATATTTTTGATAAAAATTATTACTGAGTGTAAACCTTCACATAGGTTGTTCAGACATATATGTCGTCCGTCATGGATGGATGCAAAATTTGTGGCCTGAAGGTCAGCAATTGATTGCAATAACTTATCATATTCAAATTTATTAACTAATCGGGTACTAAATAAAAAATAAAAATTCAACATACATTCTAATCTAATAAAAAACTATCAAAATAATATCCATTTATACATTAAAAATAACAAAAATATAAAACTCAAAATGATAAATAATCAAGTTGATGAAAAAAATTTCTCTACGGGACTTCATATTTTGAAATATTTACATAATTCATTCGTTATCCATAATATTACATAAAATTTTCTAAATAAAAGTAATCAAACATTACAGAGGATAAATATTAGATCCTGTGGGAAAATTTAGTCCCACGAGGTCAGATTAGTGAAAAATTAATTTAAAAGTTTTTTTTTTAAATCTAGAGGAGGTTACTTTCTCCCCTGCCTCTTCTATGGTAGATCCGCCTCTGAGGCTTGCTGGCATTTTGTAATGATTTTTATTAATAATTTTTTTATAACTTTTTATTATTTTTGATATATCTTTTGTAATTGTTTGTAAATAAAAAATATTACTAAATTTCCATTCATTTCTTTCCTATGCATTAATTTCTATTTAGTAGTTGTTTTGTGAAAACCATTATTAAATGGGTTACTAAAATACAGTTTGTGGCAGTGCCATCTGATTGAATTCAAATCATGCCATCTATTACAACTTCAGAAGGATTTTTTTTTTTTTTGTTTTCTCGTGAGAAATGCAAGATAGTTTGCTGGATACTTTCCAGCAAATCTTTTTCCGGGGTTTTTCATTACAAAGCATAAAGCTAAAATAATTGACATGTGCCTTTTGGGAGAGGAAAATATAAAAGTCTAATTGGCAGCTTCAAAAGCATATTTACACTTGCCATTTTTTTGTTTTTGATTTATTTCATTTTGCATCATTCATTTTCAATGTTTCCAGTGATCTTCACATTAAAAATGTATTAAAGGTTCTTAAGAATTTGCATTTCATACATCTTACAACCAAGTCTAGTACTCTATAAAGTAAAAGAATATTAATCTGTTAATAATGATTAAAATTAGTATTAATATATGCAAAGGGAAGAGATCCCTTAATAATGGGTTATCTTGGCAATCTTGACAATAAGTTTTCAAATAAAGAGAAAAAAATCTTAAAAATAGAAAAAAAAAGTTTACAGATATATTTTTCTACTTATAGATTGATGGTGATACAAATTTTATGCAATTTCATTATGGTTTGATAGTCCATTAAAGGCCATCAATTTTTCATGCAATTTGTAACAGTTCTAATTTAATCGGCTTTGATGGACTAATCAAACTATAATGAAATTGTAGAGACTTTGAAACACTCTTTTTGTCTTATTTTCAATTTATCTGAGACAGATTTTTCTTAGTATATTAAATAAATGTTCAATATATTAAACAAATATTAATATTTTTAAAAATATATAAGACCTCTAGCGATGGTTCTATCATAAAATCATAGTTAAAGGTGCATTTAACAGCAATTTTCAGCCCAAAATCGTTGTTAAACATCCTTTTACAACGGTTTATGTTATAGAACAGTTGCTAAAAGTCTTTCTAAAAACATCCCAAATATCATGTGATTTGGGAACATATTTGATAACGATTATTTAAAAAAAATTCTAACACCTCCCTTTAATAACGGTTCAAAAATTATTGTTAAACTTAGTCAATAATCGTTGTCAAATATCCTTTTTGTTGTAGTGGGGGCAGCAAGGTCGAGAGGGGTGCAGTCGCTCCTTGGGTGTTGGACATACCACTAAGCATTCTAGTGATGAAGATCTCTTGGATTAGAGTTTGAAAGAATTCAGTGTGTTTTTTAGCTATATTTAGGGTTGCAAACAAGTCGAGTTTGAGCAAGTCGGGCTTAGTTCAAATTGGGCTCATGAAAATTTGAGTCGAGTAGAGTCAAGCTCGTGAAACGCTTCAAGCTGAAAAGTCTAGCTCAAGCTCGGCTCATTATTATTCGAGCTTGCTCACGAGCTAATGCATGTACGTTGACTTAGTTTGACATTTATATTTAATATATCTACAAATTGTAAATTCGATATATCTACAAAAATGATAAATGAGTTAATACAAAATTGATATATCAACAAGCTATATTATCAATAAAATCATTGATGTACTAATTTAAATGGATGAACCAACAAAAAAACTATCGAGTTAGATATATGAGCCGAGTCACGAACGAGTATGAGAAGCCGGTAAGCTCTTGAGATGGTGAGATGATGAGAGATAATGAGAGATAATGAGAAATGGATTATCGAATTAGAGTTAAGCTGAAAAAAGTATATAAACTATTATTATTCGAGCTGAGTCGAGTCACGAGTTGAGTCAACCCAAACTCAAACTCAGCTCATTTGACTATCGAGTCAGATTAGCTCAAGTCAAATTAGCTCGAGCCAGATTAACTCGAGCCCGAGCTGAGCCATGAGCTCGAGCTGAGCCATGAGCCCGAGCTTTTTTGCGCAACCCTAACTATATTCTATCGGATTCTTGTGCCAGTACTTTCTTTTACTTTCTTGCTATAGTATATGTTCTATGTACTGTGGTAATATTTTGTAAAAACTTTTCTTTCAAAAAGTAATGAAAGTCGGTGTCCTCTTTAGATATTTTTCTTTTTAAAAAAATAATATAGTACAGGTAATAACTAATGTAACGCCTCGAGTCAAGGTGCTACGAAGTTGACATCTACAGCATCCATCTGACGGCCTGCAACCTGCGTCGCCAACAAAACAAACAAAAATAGAGACAAAAAAAAATAAAACGGGATATCTATAAAGAATAATATTTAACGAGTCTTCATTCAAAGCATTCAAATTATGTATAATTTAACCAGTTCTAATTATCAATATGAAATCAATTCAAACAGTTTAATCCATACTTCATATCACATATCCATTGAAATAATCCATACTTCATATCACAGTTTAATCCATACTTCATTATCAATATGCTCTTTGTTTTCGTTTTCTTCTTTTCATTCTCTCCGCCATCTTTTTTTTTTTTATCACAAACAATGAGAGGGAGGGGATTAGTTGGGCTCACCACCGCCTCTGTGCATTGAACACATGCCAACAGAAGAGAGACCAACGTGTTTCTTCTTCTTTTTTTTTTAGTTTAACCATTTTACATATGAAACCTTAAGATTTAAATTATGAAACAGGCCAATAATTTTTTTAGTTAAAAATTTAAATATATTTTTTATTAGTTATATATAGATAGTTAAAATTAAGTAAAATTATAATTAAAATTATATTTATATTTTAAAATATAATCCGATTAGCTATTAATTATATTTACATTAATATTTTATTATCGATAAGTTATAATTTTAAATATAATCTTAATTAATTTTAACTATTTATATATATAAAAACTAAATTTATTTTTAAATTCTTAACTAAAAATATAAATATAATTTTAATTATTTATTATATATAATGATTAGTGGGCTGAAGAATTTTTATATCTGTGCTGATGAGCTGAAAATTTGATCTTATAACTTTTAATAGAAAACTCATATTGAGATATTTAAATACAATCCGAAAAATTTGTGAAAAGATCTATCTGCTAGGCCAATTAAATGACATGAACCCGGATTGCGCCCTTCAGGTTTGAACTGAGCCCTTCAATCTTGGTTGGACACGATCAGTTGTCGGGCACGAAAAATACACTTTGAAGGATGTGTGCCTAGATTTTAATTAGAGAAAATAATTATCGGATTGTAATAGCTTATGAGATTTGAATCCATTGAGAAATAAAATATAATAATTTAATATATATTATTACCTAGCCAAAAACTATTTAATATTCTAAAAAATAACAACAAAATAGAACTAAAAGTAATAAATAATTACATTGATGAAGGAAGTTTTCATTACAGAACTTCATATTTTAAAAATTTTACATAATTATTTCATCATGCACTCATTATGCATGATATTAAATATTTTTCTAGATCAAAATAATCAAATAATTAAGAGAATGACAACATAATTTCAGACAACAAATTATCAAAAATATTATATAAAAACATTATTTTTCAAAATTTAAACTGACAGCTGCCCTTTTCATGCTCTTCTCAAAAAAAAATAATAATAAATCCAATCAAGGTCGATGGTTCTTGGCACGGCGGTATGAGAAAGGCTATATAGCCATTGATACTCAGGGTTCAGAAGGATCAAATTTCATTTTCAGATGTTCTGAACTTGTGTTATGCAACTCTCAATCGTTTCTCGGTAATTTCTGTCAAGTCTACTTGCCAAAAATTGCAAAGGTCGTCACATCGACCCACCGACGACAATATCAAATAGAAAACAGAAAAGGTTTACAAAAGCAATTTCAAACCATGGAAAATACAGAGAGGTCCAACAAATGGTCACTTGCCAATGAAACTGCTCTGGTTACTGGTGGTACCAAAGGAATCGGGTATGATAACTCCCCATTATTTTGGGTTAACAATGGATACGATTTATCAAAACTAAAAAAAAAAATTCTCGAAATTGGTCTTGGTGGTTACTTGTTGCTTTTCCAGATTAAAATGAGCTTATATCAAGAATCATAACTGGTAAAAGTAGCACTTACCTCTCGAATTGTATCTGCAGGGATACAGGTTTGGCACCAAAAACATCCTCTTTCCTCTCTCATTTTTGAGATTAATTACAGATTTGAGACAATGAGCCTGCGTATAGGCAAACACACCAGAAAGGGCCTATTGGGTTGTATATCGCCTGTCTATCATGAAGTATATTATATTTCTCTCTTCTCTTTGAATAACAACAAATCTTTCACTGTGCAGGTACGCAATAGTAGAAGAACTAGCAGCATTAGGAGCATCAGTGCATACTTGCTCTAGGAATGAAGAGGAGCTAAGCAAATGTTTGCAAGAGTGGAAAGATAAGAAACTGAAAGTCACTGGTACGGTTTGTGATGTGTCATCTCAAGCTGAAAGAGAAAAGCTAATCGGGTCCGTGAAATCAGATTTCAAGGGAAGGCTCACAATCCTTGTAAGCTTATAAATCAGGCTATATTATGCTCACTGCTACAGTCATTTTCCTCCTTTTATATGAATGCTTAAATATCTTGCATATATAGGTAAATAATGCAGGAACAGCCATCTTCAAACCTGCAGACCATATAACAGAAAAGGAATACTCGTTTCTAATGGCAACAAACTTTGAATCTGCATTCCACTTGAGCCAACTGGCACACCCACTTCTCAGGGCCTCAGGTGGCGGCAGCATAACTTTTATCTCTTCTATTGCCAGTTTAAATGGAATTGAGTTTCTCCCTATATATTGTTCTACTAAAGGTGGTGTATTTCTAATCCTAACTCCTAATTTAAAGTTATTCAATGGAATTTGTAACCAATTTGGCCATAAACTAGTGACCTGGTATATATTAGCTCAGAACAGGTCATATTTCACCCTTTTGCTTCATTTAAATTAATTGTTTATGTTGAATTAGTTTATGTAAGTTGGTCTATTAATTTAAATAGCATAAGATGCTGCTAAAAAAAAGCAGTGTTCTGGCAACAAATTTCAGATATGATGAAAATTGTAGTGTTTACTGGTGAAATATTGACATTTATAAAATAGACAATAAATCAATTGAATGATCGAATAGTCCAAAATCACTCATATCTCACCTTCACCAGATGAGTAAAAGAATAAATAAACAATAATGTCAAGATAAATGTTAGATTTAAAATTTGAGTTCATCTCAGAGTATAGGATCACTTTGTGTCAGGAGCGATGAACCAACTTACAAAGAGCTTGGCCTGTGAATGGGCAAAGGATAACATCAGATGCAATGCTGTCGCACCTGGCTGCATCGGCACCCCTCTCTTGAAAGCAGTAATGCCTTTTCCTTTAGTCTCTTCTAGGCATTCTAACTTGTTACCTGGGAAAGAATTTGCAAATAATATTCATGTTATTAATTCCTGTTCTGAACAAATTGATTAATCACATGAAGCAAAATTACATTGTATGATGTGCAGTTTCTTGATGATGAGAAAAATAGGGGAAAGCAACTTGCTCTTATTCCCCAAAGTCGTGCCGGGCAGCCTGAGGAGGTCGCAAATCTAGTGGCATTTCTTTGCATGCCAGCAGCTTCTTACATCACAGGACAAGTCATCGCTGTTGATGGTGGACGCTCCAGTAATGGCAGCATAGTTGAGTAGAAACCTATGCATTAGAGTTGTGTTTGAGTTCGGACGGAATGACATTTCAAGCAGTACAAACTCATACACTTGCTTATGTGTTCTCATTTAGCAAACTAACTATGAAATAAAGTGTATTGTCTTCGTGTCAGAATACTAAAATATGAAATAACTTGTCCTTGTGTTGTGTGGTTGTGAGGATTTGGGACTTGAAAGGGCGAGAATATGCTTTGTAATTTTATTAAATAAAAATGAAAGTTTGATTTACAGAAAAGAATTTATATATCAATGATAGCATCATATGCTCGTATGATGCTACACCATATATTTTCATCCCTTATAATACATCATTCCTTGATATTCTTCTTGTCAAATCAAATATGCATCTGTTTCGTTCTTTCATAAGTTCCACATGACCACCACGCATAGTGCTAGGTCGCTCAAGTGACCTTAGGTAGGCATTTCCTATTAGTCGACCAAAGGTTGACCGGGTGAATCATCTGATTGAACGATGACAGTTGGGGCAAGCGGTGATGTGACCAGATTTCATGTGCAAAGGTGCAGTGAACGGATAGGTGAGGAGCACCATCTATGGTATAGTTTGTCCACACATTACACATCCATTATTATGTGGCCAGTTGCATCTAGTTAAGTTGTCAGTCATTATATTGAGGCTATGTATTAGTTCACTGTATTAGTTCCTAATAAGTTAGTTAGTCATAATTGTAATTGGTTAGTTACAATGTAACAGCACTCCTATATATACACCATTGTACACACCATATATGAATAACAAAACATTTCCACATATCTTTCTAACATGGAAGTCACAGATTCTACCATTGATCTATGGATATGATCTTTCAAAATTTCTTGAATCATCTCCTCCCGAGAAAACTCAACTTACTGTTTCCGGTCACCTTGAGTTCAATCCATCTTACCTATCTTGGCGACGACAAGATCAACTCTTGCTGGGTTGGCTTCGCTCTTCTTTAACCGAACCCCTCCTAGCTCAAGTGGTCTCAAGCACCTCTGCCAGAGAATTTTGGACGGCTCTCGAAGACTATTTCTCATCTACCTCCCGAGCCCGACTCAATGATCTGAAGCGCCAAATTCAAACTGCTCAGAAGGGCGATCTCTCCTGTTCCGAGTATCTCCTTCATCTTCGCCGCGTTGCTGATGAACTTGCCTTCATCGGCTCCCCTCTGCCTGAAGAAGATCTTGTCACTGCAACAATCAACGGTCTTGGGACGGAATACAACTCGATTGTTGCCGCCTTAGCTACGGCCCGGTGTCATGGAGTCTTCTCGTTCTCCGATCTTCGCGGTCTTCTTCTTAGCCACGAAGCTTTGCTCAAGACACAAACAACCTCTCACTCGTCGGCTTTCTACGCAGGACGCGGAGGCAGCTCCCGATATCGTTCCCCTTCCTACTCTCAATCGGTTTCTCATCTTCGGCCCAGAGACTCCCAATCTATTTCTCACTCCTCAACTAGGCCGCATAATGGATCTTTTCCTGGCCCACTTCCATCCCAGCATGGCCCACTTCGTGACTCTTCTTCTCACTCTTTTTCAATTTCGGTTTCTCAGCCCATTTGTCAGATCTGTTCTAAAATTGGTCACAATGCCAAATTATGTTTTAGGCGTTATAATAAAGATAATGACTGGAAACCAAACCCAAGATTCAAAGCTTATAATGTCCATGCTCTTCCTCAAAATCATGACTCTACAAATTGGGTTATTGACTCGGGTGCCAATCATCATGTTACAAGTGATATTAATAATCTTTCTTCCTTCTTTGACTATAATGGTTCCGATAAACTTCAAATAGGCAATGGTATTGGTCTCTCCATCTCTCATATTGGTTCAAGTTCTTTTTCAATTTCCAATCACACTATTACTTTAACTAATGTGCTTCATGTTCCCAATTTTTCTACTAATCTCATTAGTTTATCTAAATTACTTCTTGATAATCCAACAATTTCCATTAATTTTTCTTTTTCTTTTTGTACAATTAAGGACCTCCACACCAAGACAACTCTTCTTCAAATACCTAGCTCAAATGGTCTTTATTTTTTCAAGATGACGCCTTCTACCAATACTTTTCAAGATTTCCCTCCTCAAGCTTTTCTTGGTACTCGTACTACCACCACTATTTGGCATGCACGTCTTGGACATCCCTCCAAAAATACTACATCAAAAGTTATACAATCCTATAGTTTACCTTGTAGCAAAGATAATTTTTCTTCTTGTCACAATTGTATGCAAGCCAAAGCTCATGCTTTGCCTTTTTCTTCTTCTTCTTCGTTTTCTTCTTTTCCATTACAATTAATACACTCTGATGTATGGGGTCCTTCCCCTATTGTATCTTCTCATGGATATAAATATTACATTAGTTTTGTTGATGACTATTCTCATTTTACTTGGATTTATTTTATGAAGCACAAGAGTGAAGTTTGTGATATATTCTCTCTTTTCAAATCTCAAGTAGAAAATCTTCTAAACTCCACCATAAAAACCTTACGAACCGATGGGGGCACTGAATACTTACCTATATCAAAAAAATTTCCATCTATTTTTCATCAAACTACATGTCCTTATACTCCCCAACAAAATGGGGTGGCCGAACGCAAACATCGTCACATCATAGAACTTTCTCTTGCTACTATGTCCTATGCTTCCATACCTCATAAATATTGGGACGAAATTTTTTCAAGTATTGTCTATCTTATTAATCGAATACCATCCCTTGACTTAATTCCTTATAAAACCTTATTTCATCATGAACCCGATTATCATATGCTTCGTATTCTAGGATGCCTCTGTTTTCCACTAACTCGTCCTTACAATAAACACAAACTAGATTTACGCTCTCAACCGTGTGTTTTTATTGGTTATGCCACATCTCAAAAAGGTTATAGGTGTTTACATATTCCATCAAATAAAATTTTTATATCTCGTAATGTTCAATTTGATGAACTAACCTTTCCCTTCAAGGATTTTTCTTCTTTACCACAGGAACACACGGCAGATCTATCTTCTTTTCATTTTCTCCAGCTGGGCTTGCTACAACCTTCTACTTCCGCCGGCCTGCTACGGTCTTCTACTTCGCACTCATCTTTGCCACTTTCCTCTTCAGCCCACAATCCGCCTACAGCTTCCACTTCCCAGGACCATTCTCCACCTTCTGCTGCCACTTCCCATTTACCCGACCCAGCAACCTTGCCTTCACTTGATCCACAATCTCCCACCAATCGACAACATCTTGCCTCTAGCTCTCTCCAGCCTATTTCAATTCCAGTAACATCTCTCCCTTCTCATCATATGGTCACTCGATCCAAAGATAATACCCGTCCAATAAAATCATATTCTGATTTTGTAGCCCATCTTACCACCACTGAAACCGATCCTGTCACATTTCTTCAAGCCAACAAATCATCTCATTGGCGTGAGGCTATGGCATTGGAACTTAATGCATTGGCTACCAACAACACTTGGACTCTTGTGCCTCCTCCAATCGATCAAAAAGTTATTGGGTGTAAATGGGTTTATAAGACCAAACGGAAAGCCGATGGAACGATTGATCGATACAAAGCCCGGTTGGTTGCCAAAGGTTTTAATCAAGAGGCGGGTGTTGACTATGAAGAAACATATAGCCCAGTTGTTCGAGCTACTACAATTCGTGTTATTCTTTCACTTGCTGTTTCGTCTCGTTGGCCAATCAAACAACTCGATGTCTCCAATGCCTTTTTGAATGGTGATTTATCAGAAAAAGTTTATATGGCTCAACCTCCGGGTCTCCAAGACTCTACTCATCCGGACTTTGTTTGCCTCCTCCACAAATCTCTTTACGGCCTCAAACAAGCTCCACGTGCTTGGTTTGCCAAATTGAGTTCTACACTACTTGACCTTGGATTTCATGCATCGTGTTATGACCCTTCCCTCTTTCTTTCTCATCAACAAGGACACATCCTTTTACTCTTGGTTTATGTCGACGATATCATAGTCACCGGCAGTGATCCTCATCAAATTGCTCGTTGCATTACAGACTTACATCATCGCTTCTCCATTCGGGACTTAGGTGACATTCATTACTTCTTAGGCATTGAAGCCAAAGTCAATACTTCGGGATTATATCTCACACAAACCAAGTATATTTCCGACTTGCTTTCTCGTTCCAACATGATGCTTTGTAAACCTTGTTTGTCACCTATGGTTTCCGGCACAGTTCTTTCCTCTACAGATAGTCCACCTTGTTTGAATCCACAATTGTATCGTAGCGTTGTTGGTGCTCTTCAATATGCCACACTTACGAGACCCGACATTGCTTACTCCGTCAACAAAGTTTCTCAATATATGCATCAACCCACTGAAAATCATTGGTGCGCCGTCAAACGGATTCTTCGTTATCTCTCGGGTACCCTCACATTCGGCCTTCAAATCTCCATCAATTCTTCTCCGAATATCTTCGCTTACAGTGATGCCGATTGGGCCGGTAGTCTTGAAGATAGGCGGTCCACTTCGGGGTTTTGTGTTTTTCTTGGTTGCAATCTTGTTTCTTGGTGTGCTAAGAAACAACCAACGGTTTCCCGCTCTAGCACCGAAGCCGAGTACCGTAGCTTAGCCCTTGCTTGCACGGAAGTTATGTGGCTCGAATATCTTCTCCGCGAAATTCAGTTTAACATTCCCCTTCCTCCCACCCTGTGGTGTGACAATATAGGCGCCACTTTTCTTGCTTCTAATCCGATGTTTCATGCTCGCACAAAGCACATCGAGATTGATTATCACTTTGTTCGTGAGCGTGTTGTTTCCAACAAACCATTAGCAAGCGATTCTAGGAAAGTAGCCAGAGGAAGAATTTGATTCTTTCTGGTATTTTTGCGTCCCATATCGTTGGACCAATATTCGATATATATGATACTGGATGAATTAGAGATTGGTAAGTGGATGAAGATGAGTACAGGTACAGCCCTCCTTTCCCTATACGCCAAACTATATCCCCAAACTGCAAGGTCTCTGTACAGACTGTGAAAATTGGCATTAATCCCGCAATTTGCTTTAAGAAGAATGAATTTAGTGCTCTCATATTGGACAAAAGAGACCGCACGTAATGTGTTATAAGGAATGTTTTCCACAATGAGTTATTGTTGACATATAAATGCGATAGTCATTTCAAAAGATTAGCTGTATTTTGTGTTCATAAATTTATAACTTCCAATTCTCCAAAAAATTTAACAGGCATACTGTAGACCTGACCAGTGCATGACAACCCTTCAATGATCGGTTCCCTGAGGACGAGATTATTGGAAGAGATTTACATAACACGAAAGAAAATATGATATTTATATTAAAAAATTAATTTTATTACATTTTGCTTGTCATTTGTCAGCAAAAAATTGACCAACCTGGATAATGATCGCCACCGATTTATGTAATAAAAAGATTTAATTCTATTACATTTTGCTTGTCATTATTTTTTTTTTTTTTGAAGCAGATGCCTTCTTATTCCTTCCATGTTCTTTACTGAATTAAATTTTGATGAAAGAAACATAAACAATCAAGGAACGGAGGACCGATCCCCTCATTTTCGGAAGAGTAAGTTCTCTGACTGAAAAAAAAAATACACAGGGAATGACAGACCGATTTTTTTAATAAGAACAAAAAAAATATTATTTCACAAGTTTTAAAGTGGGTGACTAGTTTTGACGACAATAGCAAGGCTTGCTTTTTTGGTTTCCATTTATGGTCCTACTTTGTTATTTCCATCCATAGATCTATCTTACCATTTTCCGTCTCCCGGCCTACCTTGCCAATTTCGTCCCCCGGCCTACTTTGTCGTTTCCGTCCTCACCGTGTCGCACCAAATTTGGCAAAAACGTGCAAAAAAATGTGGTAGAGTGCAAAAAGCACCTTTTTTGTCACGCTTGCACGCATATGTTTTTCGCATGCGCATTTCTTTCCTTTGAAAGCATGCTTGCACCCATATGTTTTTCCCATGCACATTCCTTTTTTTTCATGTTGTCTCTTCTCTAACTATATATAGACAATGTTTGATATTGAATTGCTAAGAACGATTAATAATCAGAAACATTAATTATCAACACCTTAGTAATCCCTATCAATGAAAGAATAATCAAAAGACTGAGAGAGTAAACAACGATCAATAGCAATCGACAGGGGAATCGATCACCAAGTCAGTGATCCGATAAATATAATAAATTATTATTGATATTATTATTATTATCTAAAATTATGAGCTATATTAAAATTATTTGCTTTACATAATTATTAATATAAATTTATGCTGCCTTATTATAAAAGCTCGGATGTAGTAAAAGCTCGGATGTAGTAAACTACCTCGTCCAGTGTGGCATCATCACACAAACTCGAAAACTGCTCCGCCAACCACGACAAACTCAGACTATATCGAGACTGCTTATATACGCCATGTCCCGCCATAGTGCGCTTCTTACTCAACCATGTCGAACTAGTCAAAGGTCTACCAAAGGCTTGTACAGTCAAGTCCACCCAATCGCTATCGAAAATGTCGGTAATCGAGATGCCGTCAATCGGTAATCCCCACAGAAATAAGTGACATCCTGCAGTGTCACAGTTAGCTCTCCAACCGGCATGTAAAAGGTATGGGTCTCGGGTCGCCATCTCTCGACAAGGGATGTGATGTATGCTTTGTCGGTATTAGTGTGTCTAATTCTGGCGATATGAAAAAGACCGAGATACTTCAGATATCGATCACATTTCACATTATATCGAATGCGAAGCTGTGCGATCCTTTTTCACGTCTCTCACCGCTCCGAAAAAGAAATTGGGCGATGAATTACGATAGAATGACACGGAGATCCCTCTAAATGTGCATTGAGGCATATTTATAGGAATTTAGAATGCACATTTAAATGTTTTAGATATTGTGGGGTATTTAAGATTTTAATTGGCGCAAGCCCCCATTGTTAATTACCCTGAGATTTTGAACCCGAGGAACCTCTGATTAAGAAAGAAAAAAAAAAAAATAGCTAAGCAATTTTAAGTGGTTGCTCTGAGTAAGGTCCGAGAAGATATGGACTTTCAAGGTAGTCTACACCTCGATGAACCTCAATTAATGACAGTTCAAATCATGAGTCTCGATTAATAACAACTCAGACCATGAGCCTCGATTAATGACAGCTCATACATATGAATGTCAGTACACAAAATGTGAAACTTGAAGCGCTATGTCAACTCAACATCAAAGACCGGTTATCAGAAAGACGGAAAAGATTTTAATCGTCTTTAACTGATCTTCTAGATCATGAACATGAAGCGGTTTGCCAACTCATGAACCTAGACATTCAAATATCTCGATGATCCATATAGAGATACTGAATGGTTTTCGAGATACGAGATATTGAGTTAAGACTCCTTACCAACTCAAATATCAAGATCAAGGTGAATCTTCAAGATAGAGAATTTAAACGCAAGTGCTCCCGCTTAACAACAAGATCTGATGAATTAGAAAGACGAGATTTAGCTCATTTTTGGTATTTACTGATCTTCTAGATTATGAATCTAAAGCGTTACGCCAATTCATAAGTCTAGGCATTCAAAGTCTTGATGATCCATATAAAGACTCGAATGATTTTTTGTGATACGAGACATTGAGTTAAGGCTCCTTACTAACTCAAATATCAAGATCAAAAATTAATTTTTGATTTCGGGTTGAATTTAATTTATTTATTTTTGAAATTGAATTTTTATTTTGTTTTGTTAGAGGGATGAAGTCTTTTGCTTTTTATTTTTTTTATTTCGTTTATGTATTTAATTTCTTATATTTTATTTTTCTTGAACTTTAACCTTGAAATTTTGGGTGTTATTTAATTTCGATAAATAGATGGAGTATTTATTTTCTTTTAATTACTCTATCTTATTTCTTTATGTATTTATTTAATTTATATTTATTTCATTTTGATTTGAAGCTTATTTATTTTGATAAATTGAAAGAGTTACACTTTTATCTTATTTCATTTTTTATTATGTTTCATTTATGCATTTATCTTTACTTATTTTTATTTAAAGTTTATTTCATTTAGTTTGATTTATTAAATAATATTTTTTTATATTTATGTAACGAAACTTTTTACTTACTTTTATTTAAGATTTACTTAATTTGGAAAGTTTAATTTAATGAATAGGAGTTATATTTTTGTTTTACTCTTTTATTTTATTTTTATTATTATTATTATTATTATTATTTTTTTTTATATGTAAAAATATATATATGATTTATTTTATTTAAGAAGAATTTATTTGCATACGTGCACATTATTTATTATTTCTCAAAATTAAGATATACACGTGTTTATTTTTTATTTACTCTTTTTTATATATTTTTATTTATTATCGTTATTATAATTTTGTCAAAGAGTATCAACGTTTTATTTTTATCATGCTTGGCACTTATTTATTTTATACATATTTTAAAGAAATTTCTTACTGATTACTTATTTGTTTTATGAATTTTATTTACGTATATATGAAATAGATGTTTTGGTATTTTTTATAAATAGAAATTTTATGGAAATATAGAGTTTTCATATTAATTTTAAAAATGTAAATCTTGTTATTTTTTTATAAATTTTGTTTAGTAGAGAGCGCCTTTAGAATCTAAGTTTCTTGCGCGGTTGAATTGGAATTCAACTTTCATTTAATTTCCGCCTTGGACTTGCTTGCTCTGTTGATCTGCTTTCGCTTTGAGTTTCGAAATGACTTTTAGTGAGCCCAAACCATTTTGGGCTGTCCTTTTTTATGCTTTATTTTTTGTGGGCCGGCTCATTTTCTTTACGTCCTTAGTCTCGCAAATTCTCCCGTTTATCTTGGATCGAGATTTAATTCTTTGTAGTTAGCTTCTTCTTTAAGTCTGATTTTCCCTTCTCTTTTCTATTCCCGATTTGGGCCAAGCTTTTCTCTTACTCTTTTCCTCTTTGCCTTGCGTTTGGGCTGCAGCTTTAACCAAATTCATTTTGTTTGTCTTGTTAAGCCATTTATTATTAATAATAAATTTTTAGCTAACTGACAGATGATCACTATCACCTTTCTAATTGGCACATTTTAAAAATTCATATACAAGACAAATTGACATTAATAGATACAAATCATTTTTATAATTTGAAACCGACTGGTTTAAGATCAATTGTTACTTCATTCACGAGGAAATCATGCACAGTACTTTAAAACATTTATACAAAACCCCAATATTCAACAAGGCTTGTATAATGCCATAATACGACAAAGTTCGCATATACAACATGTACAGTCCAATATATACAAAACTACTCAAATATGGCAATAAATTGTTTTAATGACTTATACATTACAACACTTAAATATATACAAGTTTGACAGCTTGACTACTTTAAAGCAAATAATCAGAAGACAATGGCCCTGAGAGTAACCTGTAAGGAATGTCAAAGTATGTTAATTGAAATACATCAAAGAAAACAGATTCAGGTATTAACCAAATAATACATATTTTTTATTTCTAAAGGTTAACATCAGGTTTTGAGTATGAAATTCTATCAATTTTCATAAGGGTGCTGCATACAATTGTTCAAATCTTATACATAAATTTTGTCCCATTTCATTTACCCTCTTAGTATTTCAGCCCTTAAAATGTTTAGGCAATTCACATGTTTATTTATAAATGCATGAATGCTTCCAAGTTTGATAACAGAAAACATTTATTCGAACTTTCCTTGTATTATTTTTGAATCAAAATGAAACTTACGATCATAATTCTGGGTTATTATTCATTGGTCTGTTCTGTTCATTTGCAAGGCATGGTCTAATTTCAATCATTTCCTTTCTTCAAATTTTCTTTTGCACCATTCCACGACTTTTTTTTAGAGGTAAACAGAAGCCGATGTCCTTTAGCAGTCAACAACTATTTTCCCTGAATTGTAAAAAAAAAAAAATTAGTGATACCATGATGTCAAATAATACTTAAAAAAATACGACGTTAGTAGAAACGAACATGCATGCTCGGAAATTTTTGATACTTTATGTTGATTGAGAGGCATCTGCAATAACGGTGTTAGTATTTGCTCATTGTTACGAGGCCCTGTCGTGCCTCCATTATTTTAAATCTATAATATTTTAACATAAATAATTAGATTAATATTATATATATATATATATATATATGAATAATTTAATTTAAAATAACACAAATAGCATTACATATAATTATATGTACATTATATTTTTTTTAATTTATAAAATTCAAAGAACATATACTTCATGCATGAATATTGATATTTTAATTTAAATAATAATAAAAATAATATAATTTTATTAACATTAATTTTTTAAATTTACAAAATAAAAAATAACATATACTATATGCATTAATATTTTAATTAAATTTTTATAAAAATATTATACATCGCATTCACGTTATATTTTCAATGCATGCATATTATTTTTTTATTTTAATAATAATATAATTACAGTAAGATACATTTCACGTTTACATACTACATGTCTAAATATAATACTTAAATGCATGCATATTAATTTTTTGAACCGAATAAAATTAAATATAATTTAATTGTATTAACATTACTTTCTAAATATACAAAAAAAAATAACATATACTATTACAATAATATTCTACTTTAAATAATTGCATGTACATTAAAAAAATATTAGACTACGACAATAAAAAAAGAACATATACTATATTGCATGAATATTTTAATTTAAATAATTAAATGTAAATTACTAAAAATATTAATTTAAGAAAATAAAAAATAACATATACTATATTGTATGCATATTAACACATAATTTTGCTACATCAACAAATATTAAATTAATAAATTCTAATGTACATACTAAAAATTAAATCAACATTAATTATGCTAAATTATTTTTTATTTTTGGATTAATTATCATACATCATAATATACTTAGTCATTTTCGGATTAATTAACACCATTTTAATCAACATAATTATTTTAATTTTGGGTCATTTAAACACAATTATAATATAAATAATGGTGTTAACTAGCATCATTCTACAAATGATAATCATTACAATAAATAATAACCATTATCTAAATAATTATTTTAAATTCGGATTATAATATATTTTCAAATATATAAATTAAATACTTAATTATTTTAAAAATAAATTACATAAAAGTGAAGAGGAGGAGATGCTCACCAGTTTGGCGGGTCGATCTATGGTCGGCGGTCACCATGTCACCGGATCTTGTGTCAGCAACAGCAGCAGAGGACTTCAGCCGTGGAGTTTTCGCGAGTAGGGTGGGTTCGCCCAACGCACGGAGAGAGAAGAAGTCGAAGGAAAAGAAAAGGAAGAGATTCGCGTCAATGGGCGGGACGGAAATCCGATTTCCGTCCGGGAGACGAAAACACGGGAGCGGGCCTTGGGACGGAAACAGGAAAATTGACCCTCAAACAAAACGATAAAATTGGCCTTACTATTCGTCAAAAACAGTGGCCCATTGTTAAACCCATAAACTAGTATTTTTTTTTGTTCTTTAAAAAAATCAGAATGACAGAACTAATAACATCAACTTCGCATTCACGGATATTATTTTCTTGAATAAAATTAATCTATTCTTTTAAGGGAGGAATCCATAATAATGGCTATTTTAATAATTTTGACAATAAATTTTCAATAAATTCAGAAAAAAAAAGTAGAAAAATTATAAATATATTCTTTTATTTATAGATTCATAGTGTTTTAAAAAATTTATTACCATTTAATAGTTCATAAAAGAGACAAAAGATGTTGATCTAAAATGTTACAAATTGCATAAATTTTTAATGATTTTTGATGGACTAAATGATAATGAAATTATATAAATTTAAAACACTATAATGAAACTATATTTATTTAAAATTTTATTATTAAAATTGTAAAAATAATTCAGTATCAGAAATCCCCCACCTTATTTTAAAACAAAAGCCAACATTTTTTTATATTTTTATGATTCCTTGTTAAAAATTATTCGAACACAAAAATGCAGGTCACCCCCTTCATTCACTACAAATTAAAATTTTAAAATAAATGCTCCAGCTCAATTAGCGTTCGAATATGATCTCCAATCTTCACAATAAAAGTTAAATACATCAATAGTCAGGGGCGGACCCAACAATATCCAGGGGGGCACGTGCCCCCCTGGATTTTGAAAAATAGTGATTTTCGGTAATGTTTTCAGCACGTGCCCCCACTGGAAATTTTTTTGCCCCCCCCCCCCCCTAAATTGTCTGTTATTTTTATTGAGAAAAAAATATTTAATACCGTGCATAATGAAATAATTATGCAAAGATATCAAAATATAAAGTTCCTTAGTCGAAAACTTTCTTCATCAACTTGATTATCTATTACTTTGAACTTTATTTTATTGTTATTTTAATATATAAAATGTTATTATTTAATAAAAAAATTATTATTTAAGTATATATATTAAATTATTAATTTTTTTTATTTAGTATCTCGATTAATTAATGATTTAAACCCGATAAGCCATTACAATCCGATAATTGCCCCCCTAATCAAAATCCTAGATCCGTCACTCTCAATAGTCAATACGTAAACGTAATCGCATAAATAATATAGACGATATGAATACAGTTATACAACAAGCCGGCCAATAGCAGCACGTGACCTCCTCTCCAGAAAAGTAGTATTTTGAATTGTGAAGGGACACATCCTCTTCACATAAACTGGAGAAGAGGAGTGTTTAAGCAGACATCAAGACGTGGCTCTCTTATTGCCCGACACGCGAACCAGAGGTGCGCGAGAGTGGGCCTCTGACCCACCAAACAATTCCAGAAGCTTCGGTGAACTCCCGGTCAGGAATTCTCGAGCCGATCCACCGGTCTCCATCACGCCACGTGTAGGATCTGTACACGTGGGCATCCTGCGTGGCGTTGTTCTGCACCAACAATTGATACGCCTCGTTTTATATCTCTCTTACCCCTGTAATGTTGGTGCATTTTTTTGTTATAACCCTGTAAAATTAATATTATTGTAAAGAGTCCCGGGAACATTATTTACAAAATGAAACCTTAAATATAGTTCTTTTCATATAAACAGTCGAAAGTACAGTACATAAACAACCGAGAAATCAGTATATAATGGCTAGAAGAAAATGATTATAGTCCTCGAGGTAGGGGTGCCGATGTTTTTTTTTTAAAAGAATTTACTGAAGAACCTTCTGACTGATATGTGCTCTTTTTAAAAAAATATATATATATATTAAAAAATGAATACCTAGGGTCAAAGTGGACATTAACAAATGTTTGGTAAAGTTCTATCTTCAACAATTAAACCTTGGAGATTATTTGAAGAAAATATTAACAAAAATAAAAATAAACTAATCATAGTCTGATATTTATAATATAATTATGATAATTAAACATAAATAATATATCAAAAGAAGAAAAAGCGAAGACTATAAAGTGGAACGATATTTTTAAAAAACTTATTATATATTTTTTTTTAATTTGCAATAAGTTAGAACAATTGAATCTAGAATCTTTCCATCTAACAAATAAAGAAATTATATATTCATTGATCACTCAAATTTAATTCTAACGGTAAACTCAAACTATTAAGCACGTTTAACCAAGGATAAGTGTATACGATAATTATTAATTTTATAGTTCAATTTGTAATATATCAAGGTCAGTCCACAAAATTAATTTCAGTCGCCTATCATTTTATGACATTTGTAACTTACACTAAATGAATTTAGATTTATCAATATTTGATGCGTGCATATTGCTTATGAAATGGAACAAAATCAGTTGTTAACTTCTTTTTTCATTCTGGAAATATAGAACTTAAATACCTTCGACGATAAGTGTTATAATGTACCACTAAAAAATTGTAAGGCAATCCCTCCTCATAATAAATTGACAGTTTTGAAATAGATTCCTTCTCAGGGCTTTTACCACAGCAGTGAATATGGAATTCGAAAAATAAATTTGTGAGCTCTAAAATTTCCTAGCATAACAAGAAGGGTAATCTGTAATTAATTTGTTTCTTAGTTTATGAGAATACGTACCAAACTATCGGCGTTTAAAATATGAAATTAAATAAGTTGAATATAAGAAGGAAAATCTTATGTATATTTATATTTTTAAATTTCAGGACAACAATTAAATATTTGGAAAGAACTCATTAATTAATCATCATCTCAAAATATGTTGAAAGAGAACCCTCAGATTATTGACTATTTAAAATTAATGTAGATGATATGTCAAAGAATGTAATAAAAATAATATATATATATTGAGAGAGAGTTAGACTATTGTGAAAACGTTTACATTTCGAGTCCAAGTGCATACGGCTCAAATTTTAACATAACACATCCGAAATTCAAAATTATCATTCTCATTAAATTATTCATATCAAAATATTGAGGGATACAAAAATTTGGGGTATTTTGAGTTTTCTAAGTATTTGTTTTGGATTTTTAAAAATCAGCAACAATAATTCAATATTTTATTATTATTTTAGTGCTGATTTTCAAAAATAAAAAATAAATACTTAAAAAACTCAAAATACCCCAATTTTTGTATCCCCTAATATTTTGATATGAAAATTTTAATGCGAATGATAATTTTTAATTTTGGACGTGTTACGATAAAATTTGAGCCGTATGCACTTGAGCTTGAAATGCAAACGTTTTCACAATAGTCTAACTATATATATATATATATACACTAATATCTTGTCCGTACGTTGCTACAGTGATGTCTTTTAAAAATATAAAAACTCATATCTTCATGTGAAAAGAAATGAAATAAAAAAGAAGATAATTTAATAATTAATGTAAATTTCAATCATGGATATATAATTAATGTAAAATAAATTTTTAATTGAAAGAAAAATTGACATTGAGAATTTAAGAAAAGTTTAAATTCATAATTGATAGCAATCTAAGAAAAAAATAGAGCAATTGTACTCCTAAATTATGCAATATTTCGTGTAATAATCAAAATTGAGAAAAAAAATTATAACTTCAACACAAATGACCATAGAGATAGTAATATTATTTGATGAATAACTCAATCCGATGACTGATATTATCTCTAGAATTTGAATAAAAAATTTAGACCGTTATAGTATCAGAACACTTATTTGCTTAATAAGGAGGTTATGGTAATTCGCGAAGCACAAAACCTTCAGTGTTTCACGTCCGTATCTCAAATTTGAAAGTTCAAATGGCCGATTCAAACGTTGAACATGATCTTCATATTAAAATATCCTTGGAGATCAAATTATTTTTTTTTATTTTTTTTGCTATTTTTTAAATGGGTACAAAGTTTGCTGTCCAAAACTAGTGATTTTGTACTCATCTAAAAAATAGCAAAAAAATTCAAAAAAAAAAATTTTGATCTCCAAAGATAGTTCAATATGAAGATCATGTTCAACAGTTTGAATTAGCCATTTGAAATTTCGAATTCGAGATACGGACGCGAAGCACGGAGGGATTTTGTGCTTCCCAAAGCACCATAGCCTCACTATATATATATATATATATATATATATATATATATATTTGTAGCTCTATTTTATTGAAATAACTTACATTTTTCCAGAACAATCTAGTAATGCTAACTTATTATTTTTATAAATATCAAATTAGCAATGCTAACTTATATTAAATACTGTTGTGAAAAGAAAAAGGATCACCTTTGGTTCGAATTAGACAGATGTAAATTAGAATCATTGTTTTTATCATGTATTCAGACACGATTAGGGGTGTCAATGGGTTGGATCTGGTCGGGTCATTATTATTTTAATATTATTTTGATCCGATCTGATTACATTCGGATCAAAAAATCTTAATCCATATCGGACCCGATCAGGTTATGGGTGACCCGATATGTGTAAAATATTTAATTATTTATTAATTATTTTTATATTATTTTAAGTAGTTAAATATTTATTAATTTATAATTAATCTTAATTATTATATAATTAATATATATTTAAGATATAATTAGTATTAAATAATAAAATTACTTATAAAACATAATTAGTCGGGTCGGGTTATCCGAACCCAATCCGTCCCGATCCGGGTAAAAAAAAAATAGATCTGCACCGACCCATTTATCTTTGGATCATGTCGGATCGGGTTGTGTTCGGATCGGATCGGGTTAATCCGTCGGGTCAGATCAATAATTGACACCCCTAGTTAGACCCGACAAAGGTTGACCCGATCGAAATAGTCTTCCGATAATTGATTAATCTGAATACGACTGGGATCTGCTAAAATCAGAGAATTGAATGATCTGAACTCATAATTGATCGAATCCGAAGAAATTTGAATCTAAATAAACCTGTAAATATTAGGTATCCGTATATAAATTATCTGATCTGATGTGACATGTTAACCGAAAAAATCTGAATCCAAAGCGATCTAAAACTATGTGATACTCGAATCGATAATTATCGAAATCTAAACTAATCCGAACCGAGAAGGATCAATATCCGGCAAAATAATATTTTGTTCTATTTAGTTCATATGATTTTTAACATATGTACAAAGATATTTTATAGTTAAGATTTTATATTTAGTGTGTTTTTCTAAATCACTAAAATTGATCATAAATTTTATTTTAATAAATAGACAAAATTATGAATTTGTTATAAACTCTTTATTATATATATATATATATATATATATGCATTAATCATGATATTTTTAAATTTTAAATTTATTAATTTAACCTCATTATTTGACTCGATAAAATCTAATTGAATTGAGTAATTTAATTTCAAATACAAATGCACATAATTTTTTTTATAAAATATTTGTCTTAGCATAACTCAAAATAAAAAAAATGATCGAAGTCTAAGTAAATCAGCTAATGTGATCCTAATATAATTTAATTTTTTTTATTTATATCTGAAACCCGCACCTTATTATCTGTAACTTACTGTGATCTGAAACAAAGAAAAATCCGACACGTTAATCAACTACTATCCAGATTGGTCCAGAACCCGATAAAATTTGAACCCTGACTATCCAAGTGACATAGTTGTTCTGACCCATAAATATACCGAATCTAAAATTGATTAATCTGGAATATATCAAATATGATATCAATCTATATCTGAAATTAAACCGTATACAATCTTATCCGACTTGAAAACAATATGACCTATCCAATTTACCAGGTCTACCCCTAGGGTTCGTTTGGAAAATTAAGGAATAACTTTGGAAGAGTGATATAATAGAGTGATATAATAGTATCTTTTTGGAAGAGTGGTAGAATAGTAGTATTTTTAACTATTCGAAAGAGTGAAAATATCGTTTGACAGTTATTAGTTAGAATAGTTAAAATATGAATAATTATGGCACTATCAATGATAATGATAATATAAATAATAGTACAATAATAATAATAATAATAATAAAATAATTATAATTATAATTCATAATCATAATAAATATAATATTCATAATTATAATATAATAATATAATAGAAATATAAATAATAAATAATAATAATAATAAATAAATAATATAAAATATAATCATAATATAATAATAATAAAAAAATATAATCATAATCATAATGATATAATAATAAATAATCATAATTTTAATAATATAATAATAATACAACATAATCAAATAATAATCATTATTCCGATGAGATTTAATCCGGTATACCATCTATAAGTTGGTATACTGGATTAACACTATTCTGCAATTTTTTACTAAGTCTAAAATTCATTTAGCAAATTAATTCATCGACATAGTTATTTTATTCTAATTTTTTACTATTCCAGTACCAAACAAACCGCTAGTTCACACAACACACCTCAAGGTTAAGCAGGAAAGTAAAGGGGGTATAAATGCAAATATCCCGTTCTCCTTGCTGCTTCTCCCTCTTCTTCCACTCGGACCACTCCGAAGTCCCAACGCAGTCCTCTCGTTTCTTTCTTCCTTTGGACGGCTATTTGCAACTACTACAAAAGAGGGCTTCAAATTCGTCTCAAAAGTCGACACACTGATAGATAAGTTTCTGGTACTCTTGATAGCAAGTAAAGTGACGAATCGGGATCAAGGAAAGAAGAACTCAAGCTGTTCTGAGCTGAGCTGAACTGATGAACGGCGGAGGTGCCGAAGGAGGCGAAGAAATGGAGGAGGACGGAAAGGAGCGAACTGGAGAGGAGAAAAAGGAGAAGGTTGTGATGATGTGGGGCTACTTGCCAGGAGTTTCGCCTCAGAGATCTCCTTTGCTTCACCCGGCTCCTGTAAGGCTGCCTGACTCTTCTGCTGGAGACACGTGGCGAGATGTTTGCGGAGGAGGTTGTGGCTTCGCCATGGCTCTATCTGGTAGATCTCTCTCTACTTTTGAAGTCATTGTCTGCTCGTACCCTTTCAAAAGTGTGATATGTAATCTGGAGTTCTGGACCGCTTTCTCTGACAGATTATTTTGGGCTGCTCTTGTATGAAAATTAGCTTGTCTCGTTTTAATTGTTAACGAGTGAATTTTGTACGGGAAGATTTTCTGATTTTGAAATTATGTTTTGTTTCTCCATTATTTTTGGGGAACTTGTAGTAATTTCTATAGCATTATATTTGTGTACAAAAAAAGTTTTTTTTTGTGAATCAATTATATTTGTGTAAAAAAACATTTTGTTCATTTCTGTAAAGTTCCTTTCTTTCTTCCAAATTTCACATGATAGAATGTAAATAGTGAAATGATAGTTGTTTTTTAGCATGTCAAATTCACTTGAGATTATTGGGACTGTCTCAACTATAAGGATAATATAAACCAATTTGGACCAAGTAACAAAATTTTCCATAAAAGGGTTTTTGTTGCAGTTAGTTAATTGGTGGAAGTTATATTTAGAATTTTTTTTGTGGGAATGTAATTTACGGCTGCATTTTGTCAAAGAATGGAAACATATAATACTATGATTTGATGTAAAAGCATGATGCTGATCATAATCATATTCCTAGTTTTTCTGCAATGACTTGAAATTTTGCTAAATCAATATTGTTATTGAGAAATGTAGTTCAATCAAACCCATTTCTTTTAGCTTTTAAAACGTAGTTCAATTTACTCATTTTTCAGTAAAAGAACGTTATCATCAATTAAAAAAACGAGTGCCTCATTTATGCATTCCTTTTGTAACAGAAACTGGAAAGATCCTTACATGGGGCTCGATTGATGACATGGGTCAAAGCTACGTTACTTCAGGAAAGCATGAGGTACATGTGTTTTCTTTTTCTATGCATTTCTGTTGAAGATTTGACCTATTCTCTCTTCTTCAGTTTGAGTGTAATAATATTAGCAGTCTTTGCTCATTTTTCACTTAATGCAACATGACTAGAAGTTGCAAAGCCTCAGAAGTTCTGGCATGTCCTTATTTTTTTTCTTTAAACTATGGGGTTTGCGGGTTTGGTATTGGTACCAAACCCTTTAATGTACCAAATGGAGGTGTGATTTAAGGTAGAGTAAGTTAAAACTCCTATGGAGGTGCTTTAAAGCTAAATCATCAAATCTTCCTTCTTGTAACACCTTTTACTCAAACTCCTCCATCTATTTACTTCACTACTACAAAAAACACTGCTTTAACATGATTTAGCAGTACTCCACTATAATTTTACTTCGCTTACCAAATGAGGGTTTAATAGAATGAAAAATACACACCAGAATGGTACAATCGGATTGTAAGATATGTTGAACAGCTACAAGACAAAAAAATCTATGTCTAGAATGGGGCTCTGAAAGTTAAATGACCTGAGGACTCTTTATTTAACTCACTTGTTTTACTGATTTCGTTTTTTCTATTCTTCTGCAGGAAACGCCAGAGGCTTTTCCTCTTCCAAGTGATATCCGGGTAATAGAGGCAGATGCAGGCTGGGCCCACTGTGCTGCGGTGACAGGTTTATTTTCCGACCTTGTCTAGATATATACTCAAATATTGAAGTTTTTTTTTATAATAGTTAAATGGTATATCATTTTACCAGATAGTGGAGAAGTATATACATGGGGGTGGAAAGAGTGTGTTCCAACTGGGAGACTTGTATCAGATCAATCCTCAGCTGGGACATCTGAAAGAGACATTGACCAAGGTTTTCTTCAGATCTCTTTAATTGTTAACAATGCAAAGTTTTAGTTAATAATTATTTATATTTTAATAATTTAGCTTTTTTTCTATAGCAAGCCCTAGGTCTCAGGTGTCAAAAACAAGTGAAAACCGAAGTGCAGCTGAAGAGGGAATAAAACGAAGAAAAGTAGCTTCTTCTTCTTCATCTAAACATGGATCAGAAAGCTCTACATCAAGTGATGAAACCCTATCAGCGCCTCCTTGCTTGGTGACATTTAATACCGGGGTTAGGATTGTAAAAGTAGCTGCTGGTGGCCGCCACACCCTTGCTTTATCAGGTACATTTTGTTGCCCCAATAAATCTATATGCACGTGTACATAAATGTAAGTTTACATAATTCAAAGAAACCCAACAAAAGAAGGCATGCTAAAATGTTGGTACAACACAAAACACAAGCATAAACAAACATGTTAATTCTGATCTATATCTGTTGTATCTTCCCCAAAGCATCAGATTTGGGACAAGTTTGGGGTTGGGGCTATGGAGGCGAAGGGCAGCTAGGCCTTGGTTCTAGAATTCGTACCATCTCATCGCCTCACCCAATCCCTTGTATTGATACGGCATTTTATGGCAAGGACCGACCATCAAATGTGCGAGCTAATAATAGAAGTTCAGAAGGGTCTTTAAGTAAAATTACTGGAACTTGTGTAAAGGCAATTGCATGTGGCGGCCGGCACAGTGCTGTGGTCACAGGTATACTTTTCCTTATTTTCCTTCTGTAGTAATTAATATTACTATCTATCGCTATATGTAATTGTCAAGAAGAAGAATATGATAATTTCCCTTCTATTTCAGACACAGGGGCACTGCTTACCTTCGGATGGGGTCTCTATGGACAAGTAAGTTGTGATATTTGGTTCATGATTTCATAAAGACTGTCATTGTGTTGTTTTCTGTACAAAAACATTTGTACTGAGAACTCTCCTACTGAAACAAATTTTTATTTCTTGCCTTCTTTCTTTTTTCTTGTTTTGTATTTGACTGGGTTTTATGACAAGTGGCATGGCATTTGTTTTTCAGCCCAAAGGAAAATATAAACAGAACTAGTTCTCTCATTCACCAATATGCATGTTCTATTTTTTTCTGTCATATTTGTGGATAATTGCACTAATTCCATTTTGTTCCTATGTTGCAGTGCGGACAAGGAAGTACAGATGACATGTTAAGTCCAACTTGTGTGCAATCTATTCTAGGGGTAAAAATGAGAGACATTGCTGCTGGTCTATGGCATACTGTATGCATGTCTGTAGATGGTGATATCTATTCTTTCGGTGGTAATCAATTTGGCCAGCTTGGCACTGGTTCTGATCAGGCTGAGGTACATTCCTAACATGGCTGATGGACTTTTCATTCTTATGTTATGATCTAGTGTGCAATTCTAAATAAGAATACCTGAAGAGTTGGCACTTTGCACTATATTGATGTTCCTCTTTTGTTGCAGACTGTTCCAAAGCTGGTTGAAGCATCGTGCTTGGAGAATAAGAATGCATGGGCAGTTTCCTGTGGAGCGCGGCATAGTGCAATGATTACTGGTGCTTAATTTTAATTATTCTTGAGATTAGTCATCTTAATTAATCAGCATAGTTCATCACCTGATAAATGTAGGAATTATTGCATGTCCCTATCAGATATCAGGGATACTTCAGCATCAGTCCTTGCAAAAGAAACAAGAAAAATAAAATTACTTGAGCCTATTTAGATAGTGAAAATTATGAAATTTTCTTATTGTTCTCCTCTTCTTTCAAAGTCAAGGCTGGCCTTCCTTTTTATTACTTGTGTGGACATATAAGAAAGAAGATTTGGCAGTTTGGACATCTTTTAAATTATTTCAGGGCTTATGTTTGGGGTGTTTAACAATATATGCCATGTTGCGCATGAATCTTGCTTTGCAAGAGTGTGCTTAATATCTTAGGCACTAGGTTTATTTGTTAAAGAAAATACTACAGAATAGTGGTGACACAAGTTGGACATATTTTCTCCATTAATATTTTATGATCGTACCAGAAAAAAAAAATGTGATGTTGATTGGGTCTACACCTTGAGCATCATACACACAAGTACTCATGTGTATTTTGATTTTTTTTTCCTTTATTGAATCAGTGAAATGTCAAATAGATTAGTGTAGCATGCATTTAAATTGCCTATTCTGGTAGAATTTGTGAGTTCAATTGGAGTTCAATTGGCTAAGAGTTGCACACATTTAGGTTTGCCTATTTGATCAAATTTGTGATATATTGACTAAGCGATGCTTACTGTGTAGGTGACATGTCTGAACTGGCTTTGGTTGTTTTGGCAGTGTATTTGCATTGAGGGATATGACCCTGATATAATTCTTTAATTCAAAATATTACTGTAGCGATTGATATTGTGCCCTGCTGAATTTGTAACACAAATTGGAAGATTTACACATTTTGGATATGTATCAGTTTTTGCCTTTTGGTGACGGCAACTGCATGTAGTAATTAGTAATGAACTTGTTTTTTAGTCTGGGAATTCGAGCTACTGCTGAATTGAGAACTTGCATCAGTGTTTGGTGAAAACAGTGCATTTAATATGATTTATGTTTTGGCCATGTTATTAACCTTTTATCCTGTTCATGTAGAGGATGGTATGGTGTTCTGCTGGGGCTGGAACAAGTATGGCCAGGTATTGCCTTCTCCCTTTTCATCTTTTTGGTTGACGAATATCTTTCAGGGATTCAGTTACAACTTTCTTTTATCTTCTGGCATGCAGCTTGGCTTGGGTGATGCAATTGATCGAAACATTCCCTCTCAAGTCCAAATTGAGTCGTACAAGCCATTAAATGTATCGTGTGGCTGGTGGCATACATTGGTGCTCGCTGAATCTCCTAGTTAATTTTGTGGTTCTAGGAGAACAATGACATCTTTTGGTTTGCGATTTTGTTAGGGTCTCTTAGGTATTGGTCAAGAGCATGCAGAGATATTTATGTATATACATGTTGATGCACACAAGGGCACATGTATGAATTAGCATTCAATTATTTTCCTCCAGTTTTAACAATTTGTGCACGTAAGATTTATTTTACATACATTATGTTGTTCTTGCGCTTTAAAAATCATGGAAAAGGTATGACCAACGAATGATCAACTGTGGTACCTACTCGAAAATTTGCATCCCTTGTTGGGAATAAACTCGCCACGCCAGCATCGGTGCTTGTTGAATATTATATTTATTGTTAGGGTATTTAGATAAAAGTGTGAATACATTAATTATAAGGACTAATGTATAAAAGTAAATTATATATGTACTAAATTTACCGATGGATGATAAAAATATCGATCCTTTGAAATCAACATGGTATTAGAGCTAGAGACGAAACTCACGTTTGTTAGCCGCCACCGCTGAAGTCACCGTTGTTGTTTTCAGCTCTGGTGCGAGTCGCGCTCGGGAACCGAGTCGCGTGTGTCGTGGCGTAGGCTCCGTCCAGCCTAGGGTTTCTCCGCCTCCGTCCGTCGCGAGCTCTACCAAGTGCCTGTATCGCGCATTCCACCTCAGTCGCGCGTGCGACCTCTCTCCTGAAGTGCGTGTGTCGCGCGCGCAGTCTGGAGGTGCTTCCCTCTGTGATTCGCGAGCTACATGGAGAGGAAATCGCGAGTTGTCTGTGAGGGCTGCGATTTGTGAAGTCTCCCCTCTTATCTATCCCATTCGGACCAAAGTTCTTTTATCAGACCGAAGAATAAGGTTTTGATTCTCTATTGGCGAGTGCTTAGTATCTTCGGACCGAAGATCAGACATTCGGACCGAAGCAGTTGAGACATCTTTGTTCAAGAGAGGAACAAAATGACAGAAGCTAAGAGTTCGTTTAAATCATCTCAGGTTATTTTAGTCAGACTAAATGAGACTGAGAATTATTTACTGTGGTCAAGACATATACTTATGTACTTGCAAGGTCAAAGATTAACCGGTTATGTTACCGGTACGGTAAAAACACCAAAAGCAACGACAGAGAAAATAATTGAACTTCAGAAATGGGAGGCAGATGATGGATAGGTTATGTCATGGCTTATCAACTCGATGAAAATGAAACTACAAAATCAATTCATGATGTTAGATACTGCCCTACAAGTGTGGGATCGAGCATCAGAGATGTATTCTCAAGGGAATCATGGACAAGTCTATCACCTTCAGACCAAGTCAGATCGTCTGATACAAGGAGAAATGAGTGTGAGTGAGTTTTCTCAGAATTAAACAATATGTGGGAACAAATGGACTTCTTTGACCCTTTAGCTATGACATGCACGGTAGATGTACTTGCTTTCAAAAACTAGTTGGAGAAAAGAACCTTTTGCTTTCTAGCTGACCTCAACTCCGAGTTTGAGCAAATTCGTCAGTCTCTGGCAGAGGGATCCATTTCATGACACATACGTAGTAGTGGTTCAGGAGGAAAGCAGGAGAAAGACAATGACTCCAGTGCCAGTGCAAGAGGGGTCAGACATGTTGAGCCAACCACTCATAACCTCATCTCAAAGTGATAAAGTTTGTGATTACTGTCATAGAAAGAATCACACTAGAGAGACTTGTTGGGACCTACATGAAGACCAACCAGAGGTCGAGGTCGTGATGGCGGTCATGGCAGAAGCCAAGGTAGAAGTCGTCGACTGGGGCACAGTGGATCAGGATACAAGCATGCACATGTTACTGACACAGCTAGTCGGTCCGGGTTCAAGCTCCGACGACATGCTAACTTAGCTGATGACTCAGCTTGCACGCAGACTTTCATCCACCACCCCGGCGAGTGCCACTGCATCAGTTACTTCCTCATTAGGGGTTGACAGTTATAAACTTTCTTCTCTTATTAGTATTGTAATTAAGCTAGTCGGCACTATTATGAAAGCCCTGAAGCCGAGCTTAGCCTTGATAAGTTCTGGATTGTAGATTCTGGGGCATCTAAGCACATGACTCCTTACCCCGTAATGTTAAAAACCTATAAATCTATGTCTGAAAGAGACAAATTGCAAACAGTCGATGACTCGCTATGTCTAATAGTAGGAGTTGGAGATGTAACATGTACTTATGAACTTCAACTATCATTAGTTTTATATATTTCTAACTTCACCAACAACCTCTTGTCGGTTAGTCTAGTAAATGATCTTAACTATGTGGTTTCTATCTCCTACTCATGTTGTGTTACAGAAGCTGAAGACAGGAGGGGTAATTGATATTGGGAAGAGAGTGAAGGCTTGTACCGACCCAAACAAGGAGAAGAAAACACGAAGCAAAGAGCTTGTTTGGCTGAAACTCCAGAATTAGAATTATTTTTGTTGCATTGCCATTTAGATCATATATCATTTACTGTGCTTGGAAGGTTATATCCCAAGTTGTATTCTAGGTGTAACAAGACTAAATTTGTCAAACCACAAATTATAATTATTTTTTTATATCAATAATAAAGATAATAATTAAAATGATTAACAAGTAACGTAACCAATGATTAAAGTAATATATATATATATATATATATTATTTGTATATAATTATATGAATAAATAGATGAAAAAGACTAATAATAATTAACAGTAAATAATAAATTTACTAGTTTTTAGTAACCGAAGTAAATATAAATCAGTAAAATTTTAAATGTATAATCAAATGAAAATGATTGAATGATATATCATATATAGATAGATAACTGAATAAAATTTATTTTAGTAATTTAAAAATTAGACAAGGTATTCATATAATCCCATCGTAACCAAAATAATTTAATTTTAAATGACTCTAATTAATTTAATGGAATGCAATAAAACTTAAAATTTAAAATAACCTGAAATAATCCAAAATATCGAGAATTTTAAACCGAACGGTTAACGATAAATCATGACTTTGTTAACAAGAATCAAAATCAAAATAACAATAATTAAAATGACTCAAGACCCCTATACACAGAAGACTACATCAAATTTGCCACAGAAAATCCCCCTCTCTCCTTCTCTCTCCTCCATTAATTATCCTTACACGTCCTCTCTCTCCAATTCTCTCACCAACGACCCCCCCACACTCGATCTGGCTTTCTCTCATTTAATGTCGTCTCTCCCTCATTTATTTCGCTAATTGACTCGTCTCTCTCTCTCTCGTTTTCTTCGCTTGCGGGGAATCTCCCCTTCCTCTCCGCGATCTCACCAAACCCCTCTACCCTCCTCCCTCACCTCCTCTCATCTGGTCTTGTCGCCATTCCTCTGAAAGTCTCTCGCTCTCTCCCCCATCATCTCCATTGTTCTTGCCGTACCTGGGCGCGTCCCGTCGCGCATGACGCTGTGCTGACGCTAGGGTTCCCCTTTTCTCTGTTGTCCACCCTTTATAAAACCGAGCATGCGTCTCTCCCTCTCTGTTTTGGGCTCTCATGCGCTGAGAAATAGACAATCTAAACTTATGAGAACAATAGGTCTAATGGGAGGGAGTAGGTGGTGGCCAGAAGGGGAAGAGCACCCATACCCGAGCTACGCTTGTTCTTTCCACAATAACTTATTGCCTGCCCATATTTAATTCACTGGTAACAATTACGCCCTTTTGTGATTTGCGATTCTGACTTGATATGATTTGCATGTTGGCTTAGTGTGGGTCTAAATGGATTTATCGATTTCCTTGTGTATTCGCGTTTTTGATATGTACTGGGTTGGGTTGTTTTGTAGGGTTTTGGAATGCCCAAATCCCACTAATGCTCAAGCTGCGGAAAGACCGTAGAATAAAATTTTTACTTCTACTTAAGTTAGGGATTAAAGTATGTCGGATAATTACCGAGAGATACAGACATTTAATCATTTACAAAAGACGGTAAAATATTATTTTACTTCTAACTTAAGCTTAGGATTAAAGTGGTATGTCGGATGATTACCGAGAGATACACACCTCTTTAAACCTTTATTGATCTACTCCATGATTGATTTCTAAAATATTAATCTACTTAACAATTAAATAGATTAATATAAGATGTTATACCTCGCTTCCAAATTTCAATTGGAATGAAAATCGGCTTGTCTCGGAGCACCAAACATCTGATGTCTCTGTAGGTTATCCACCAGGACTAACTAGAGAGCGGCTTATTTCTTTTGCCAGAAATACCGTAAACCGCGGTTTCTCGCAAAAACACTATTCACCCGAGAAAAAGACGAAATAGTATTATTCACGACTCGCAGTAATTCTGTTTCACAAATGTGCAGAAATACCGCAACTTTCGTAAAAACACTATTCACTATCCCGTGAATTCTAAAACAACCGTATACCGAGAGAGATAAAGTAGAACTGATTTTGGTGTGTCTTTCTCTCTCACCCTACCCCTCTATTTATAGAAAATGTGAGATTGACAAATTACCAAAATACCCTCATGAATAGTAGGGAGGTTCCAATGTGAAAAGACCAAAATACCCTTAAAGTTCATCCAATTTACCGAAATACCCTTGGGATTTTGGCCAAATTACCAAAATACCCTTGGAGGTCGGCATGGGCTTTTCGGATTTTAGGTTTTTTCAATTTTGGGCTTTTTGATTTTGGGCTTTTAATTATTAATTAAGGCTTTAATTATAAATGGGTTTTGGCCCATAATTCAAATCCATAATTAACATTTAAAATCCAAATCAAATATATATAATTGTCATCTACAATTATATTTTTCTCGGTTGTTGTTTATTAATTTATACGACGTGTCCAACACGTTATAAATTCAATCTGATTTTTGCTTCTTGTCATCTCTATGACAAATATAATTATATCATATATAATTAATTATAACCATCTTATTATTATTAATTATAAATAATTTATAATTAATCAATAAGATTCTCCGATTAACTCCTATACGGTGTGACCGACAGATCCGTGTTATGTTGGTAAATAGAGTTAAAACCGTTTTAACTTCTATAATCATAGGAGGCATCCGGCGAATGCACTATGAAAATCCAATTACACGAGATAATGATGTCTTGTACAATATCATGATCCAAGAAAATTATTTACTTGTGTTTAATTCTTTTGTCTCATAGCTATCGATCGCTTCAAGGTAGGTATGTGTCATCCTTGCAAACTTAATCTTTTCTTGATCCTGAGTAAATTATCAAATATAATTACTCTTGTAATTATACTGCTAGCAGATAATCTTACTATATCAAGGGGCACAGTGATGCTATAACTCGTATAGAAATATGAGGGACAATAGTACTTTTGGCAAACCATCTCTTCCTCCGCATAAGTTATGTATACCGAAGAGCTACCTTTATAGCCACCTTTTACGGATAACGTTTGGTAGAAATCACACACATACATATCTTATGTAGGAAAGATGAATACCTCGTACTTTAGAATTTAATACTGAACGAAAACATTAATGACACGAACACAATTCCATTTAATGTTTCATTCGGGGTCTATCAAATACGATGTTCCTAGAACATCTATCTATGTGATTAAAATGACAACTCTTTATCTATGGTCTGTAAAACTTTGACCATCATTTAATCCATATACTAACCTGATAACGGTTAATTAGTGTTCCTGCTAATTACCTTGGTTAGTGACTTTTAAGAGTATATTCTATATTATGAAGTTTCACAATTCCAGACATGAACTCGAATGATTCATAAATTCAATAATACTCAAGGAAACAAAATATCGTTTAAATATCCAATTCATGAAGAAAGATTTATATAACTAATTTATCGTATTATTGACTTCAAGATTATTACAAACTAACATGTTTATCTATCAAAAAGATGATGGTTTCGAGGTGTTGGAACTGATACTATTATGTTCCAACATTTGCGGACTCTAAACTGGGAATTTGGATTTTTAACTGGGATCTTTGAAATTCTGATAATTAATTGGTATTGCTGGTATGCTTTTGTTAGCCTTGTGTGCTTTGGTACACTGGTACCATCGGTACCAGTGAAGCAAGGCCTTAGCCCTAGATTCCTCTGTGCTTGCTGCCATTCGATTCTGATCCTGATAATGAACCTTTGTGCGATCCTTTTTCGCGCCTCTCACCGCCCTGAAAAAGGAACTGGACGATGAATTGCGGAAGAAGGACACGGAGATCCCTCTAAGTGTGCATTGGGGTATATTTATATAAATTTGGAATGCACATTTAAAGGTTTTAGAGATTGTGGGATCTTTAAGATTCCAATGGGCGCAAGCCCCCATTATTAATTACCCTGGGCTTTGAACCCGAGGAACCTCTGATTAAGAAAGAGAAAATAAACAGAATAGTTAAGCAATTTTAAGTGGTCGCTGTGAATAATGGTAGGGAAGATATGAACTTTTCAAGGTAATTTACACCTTGTGAATTGACTTTTTATTTTTTTATTGATAAAATGATTTAGTTTTTATTTACTTATTTATTTGTTATTTGAACTTATCTTATTTAAATTTATTTAATCTTCAATGTTGAGATTTATTTTTATTTTAGATTAAGGTTGGTTTAATTCTAAAATTAAATTTTTTTTATTTGATAAGAATATTTATTTTATTATTATTGGTTATATTTTTTTTATTTATTAATATCTAAATTTATTTAATTTTGAAGATTGAGAGTTATTTTTTATTTATTTTTTATTATGATATTTATTTTAGGTGAATGTTGATTTAGTCTTTCACTTTTTTATTTATATATTTATTTATTTAATTCATTTTTATTTAAATTTTATTTGATTTTGAATAAGAGTTATACTTATTTAATTTTTTATTTTTTTATTCATTATATATTTATTTTTATTTATTTTTGTATTTTCATATTTTTTTATTTGGAATTACTTAATTAGTTATTTTAAAATTTGATTTAATGAATAAAAAATATATTTATTTATTTATTTATTTTAAGAAAACTTTTATCTTATTATTATTTTCTTTATGTTATTTCTTTTTATTATATATTTTCAATGAAAGCATTTCAATATATTTTTTTTATTTTCAACAGCAAAGAAAATACGATCAGTTGGGGATTATTTTTCATTTTTTTTTGAGAAAATATATTAGTAACATACTAATTTTATTTGACAAAAATATCAATGATAATGTTATGAACAACTTTTATTTTGAATATTTTTTAATTTGAATCCTTTAAAATATTATTTCGGGAGGAATATTAGAAATGGACAAATCTGAAAACTTACGAAGACTCCAGCAGATAATACTGTTTATTATTTTTTTTTTGAGTAAAACGAGTTAATAACATACTGATTTTATTTAACAGATATATGAAATGGGATGTTACGAACAACTTTTATGTTGAACACTTTTCATTTTGAGCTTTAAAAAGTACTGTTTTGAGCCAAATACCAGCAGAAGACGGTTCTGAAAATCAGGAGCTGTCAGGATTATTTTGCTTATTTGAGAGGTATTTACAGTGTATTTTTGCATGAAAAATTATGTACAAGCTCCTATTGATATGTATTTTATGAATATAAAATAATATATATATGTCACATTCACGGATCGGTACAGTTTTTTAATTCTTTTCTGATAAAGAACTGAACTGGACAGCTGAGGGTGTTTTGGGTATTTTTGAAAAATATGCTTAAGAAACCTTTCGAACCAGATTATGATACTATCAATAAGGTTATGATGAACAATTGTTGTGTTGAAAACTTTCTTATTTGAAATCGTTTTAATGCACGTTAAAGCTATTTAGCAAAGAAGTTTCAAATAAAATTTAGAAAAAGCTGAAAATATATTTTTAGTTTTAGAAAATAGTTTAACTTTTGAATTTAAACTCTTTTAGTTATTGATTTCTATTGATGGCAAGGGCTCACGACTTTGTATTAGCCGGCACAAGCCTTATAAATCTTCAAAATCAAGGGCTCACGACTTTGTATTAGCCGGCACGAGATTTAGAAGAGTTTTATTAATTATAAAAATAATTTTTTGTATTTTAGATAAAGACAAGGGCTCACGACTGAATGCAGCCGGCACATGCCTTATAACTCTTTAAAACCATGGGCTCACGACTGAACTCAGCCGGCACAAGAGTTTATAGAGTTATTTTTATTTTATTATGAACCAGATTATTATAATCTACTAGCTGAAGATTCGTAAATGCATATAAAATCGTACGAATCTCCAAAAATTATGAAACTTTACAGAGAGATGCATTATAACTAGATATAGATGCTCACAAAATTTCAATTAAATCGGAGTAGCAGAGATATAATTTTTATTTTCGAATCAGATCAGGGGCAAAACAGGAAAATGCTGTACCAGTATTTGCTGTTTTTCAGATTTAAAAATGCTATAACTTTTTACAAAAAAATCAGAAAAATATAAAATCAGTTTCTATAGATTCATATGACTTATTTCTACGGTATCTGAAAGTTTTATAAGATTTGAAGTAGATCTCATCCTATTTTTCTTTTTATTGCATTTTCAGCCATTTTAGAGCTGATTTTGCATTTATAAGGGATTCATTGATCTTAAACGGTTTAAATGCATCATTTAGCTTCAATCTAACATTCAATGATGTTTGTATGCAGATTTGAGCCAAAAGAAAAGAAATAAAATGAAAAAAACAAAAAAAAATAAAAAAAAAACAAAAGATGAATTGATGTTACCAGAACTTGCTGTTTTTCAGAATTAAAAGGGCTATAACTTTTTATAGAAAAATACAAAATTAGTTTCTGTAGATTAATATGACTTATTTCTACTATATCTGAAAGTTTTATAAGATTTGGAGTAGATCTCATCCCGTTTTTCTTTTTATTGCATTTTCAGCGATTTTAGGGCTGATTTTGCATTTATAAGGGAATCATTGATCTTATATGGTTTAAATGCATCATTTAGCCCCCATCTAACATTCAATGATGTTTGTATGCAGATTTGAGCTAAAAGTAAAGAAAGAAAATAAAAAAGATCGAATTACAACATAAGAACATCAAGAAAAAGAAGAAAAATCCATATTGCACATGAAAATTTTCATCTTTATTGCACGAATCAAAATTACAAGTTCTAATACACTCTTGATATCTATATTTACAGGATATATGGCTACCTAGATCTAATTTGTAGCTTGAGTAGAAGAGGATTTGATTGAATCTTGTATCTTTGGGCTTGATTTTGATCTAAACTCAAAGATTGGATCTTATTTTGTATCTAATTTGAGCTTCAATTGGTTTTGGCAGCGTTTTGGATTAGCATTCAGCTTGGGATGGGTTGTGTCTCTTGTGTTTGAAGGAGGAGAGGGGTTTAAATAGGCCTAAGGGGGTAGTAGATGGGTGTATGAGATCGGTTTGACTTTTCTTTGACCAATTTATGCATCAACTCCCTTCATTCATCTTCTCATACTTTTCTGAACGTTTTGTGGTGTATTAGACTAGTTCTAAGTGTTTTAAATGTGCTCTAACAGCTGAGAGGACAAGTGGCGCACAAGTAGAGTTTGTTATGTTTGATGAAAATTTACAAATTTGCCCTCTCTAACCACCACTTGGTCACCAGATGATTTTAGGGACTTCTAGAAGGTTATAGAGGTTCAAACACGTTCTTGCCACTCCCTTCCTGCATTTTAGACCTTACCGGATCACAATTATGCACCCGAGACCCGTTTTTGCCATCAAACCCGATTTCAAGCCACATAGTCGTTCTTCTTCATTTCTTCACCATTTCTTGTGTTTCAAAGCTTGATTAGCATCTAATTGATCCCAGGAATTGATCTATAATGTTTATTCAATCAATAGAATGCTCTGGTATAGAGTTTGACCAACTCGGTTTTTTGACCCGATTTGCGAGTTCGTGGTCTCACCAATTTAAAGCTTATGAAATTCAACCAAGCCCTCAAACAATCTCTTGTGACCATGGAGAAGGTGTTTGAAGTGTCAATTTGATCAATTATGGCTCAGATTGCTCCATTTCATTTTTGGATCCGAAACTTCCCCTTCAGTTTTCTCCCAAACCGCTCAACCATTTTACAAGTTCTTTATCTCATTGTGTTCTCCTCTCCGTGCTCTTTCCAACGGTATATAATATGTGGGTTTTCGTCGCACGGGAGCACCATCACCATTTTCGAATTTTGGGCAGTGGAGAGGCTCGGGGGTACTGTAGCGAGGGACTGTAGCAGTATGGGAATTTTCGAATTTAGCCCCTCTCCATTTTGATTTTTAATTGGAGCCCTCCATTTGCTGATTTTTTTATTTCTCCTTTACTTTTAAATTGTTTCTCAAAGATTCCTTTGTCCAAATTGCACCAAAATTTGCTCAAAAATTCCTTGAAATATAACAAAATTTATGGTAATTTTTATTTACCATTTTGCCCCTTGGTCAAGCATCAATTAATTTTTAACGCTTGATTAATTAATTTTTCATTATATTAATCGATAATTTGGAATTTCTTTGACTTCTGTAACTCCAAAAATATCAAGTAATATATGAAAATTCTCAGAATTTTATGGAGAATTTGATTTTGTCATAAAATTTGAGTTTTCAGATTTTAGGTTTCGAATAGGTTTTCGATTTGAATTTGTAGAGCTTCGGCATTTAATTCTTTTCTTAGGAATTTTGATTTTTGAGCATTTCACTGAATTCTTCTTTTTTCGTGGTGCTTCTGGACTTGAATTAAGTCTCTTCGGGCTTTTAAAATTTTTCCTTGAATTTTTTAATCTTTTGTCCCAAGTTGCCTTTTCAATTCCCCGAATTTTCAGGGGTAAACAACCTTGCACTGACCCTTGTTCATACTCCCTCTCTGTGGTGTTTTCTTGGCCTGGTTTCTTGAAAATATGCTGATATTTGATTCTTTACCCCTTTGCGATGTTTGCCTTGTTCTGGTATGACCCGTTTGGTTGAACTGTTCCTTGGTACACTAGTACCGAATGGTACCAGTGAGGTGAGAATTGTTTGTCTCTTATTGCCTTTTTGCTGGTTCGATTGAGAAAACTGAGTTAAGATATGGGCTTATTGATACTGGTAAATGCTCTAATGCCTGAATTGCTTCCTTGTTGCCTCTATGAACATCCTGTGTTGTCACTTGATTTTTTCCTGACTCTGAACTGTTGAACTGTCTGATCTTGTGCTAGAATCGGGTTGCTTTGTTAGGTTCTAATGCTGAAATATTTGTGTTGTTGTGCTGTCGATACTGAATTTGCTTGACCCATTTTGTAAAGCTCTGGTATGACCTGTTATGTTGGTTCTCTGATTTGCTGGTTTAGCTTGTACCAGTGAGACCCTTGTTCTATTCTTGCCATATCCTGAACCCACATTGGTTGAACTTGGGATGCATATTTTGTGGTTCTGCTGATGTTGCTTCAGTTATGTTGTTGGCCGTACTTTACTGTGCTTGGGATTCCCCTCTGTGGCCTTGCCTTAATGATATGATGATTATTAAGTAGCATAATAAACCCTGTTGATTGTCCCTAATTCTGATAAGTGGGATTTTCATATAAGCCTAAATTATTTTTTTTCGAGCCTTTGGGTTCTGGCCTATATAGTGGATGGAATTAATTAGAAGCCTTTGGGTTCTGGCCTATATAGTGGATGGAATGAAAATTTGGCCCATTTCAATAAAATCAGGATTTAGCATTTACCCATTGGGACGACAAATAAATCTAAATAACTTAAAATATAGAGTAGGATTTAAAATGATAGATTAGGCCCAAATGAATTAAAAAGTCTCAAGATAATTAAAGGGATTAACTTAAAAATGTGATTAACTAAATGGAGGCCGCTCCGAAAGGTTGGCGGTATCCATGGACTAAAACGTAAACTTAAATATTCAGGAAATGATTAAATTCCCTGACTGCCCCCGAATACGGGATATCAGTGCATAGACACAAACGATTTAGTAGTCAGCGTATGATCCCGAATATTAAAACACCAACACATTTATAGCATAATAACTTTTTCTTTAATCTTATTTTTATTTTATTTTTCGTTTATTTTATTTCATTTATCTCTTTTCTTTCATTTCATTTTATTTATTTTATTTCCAAAACCATTTTCTATAACTTATAAAATCTAATAATGATACTTATGTATAATAAAGTAAAATATATAATTTAAAACATAATACAAATAATAATTAGGATATAATTATTATATATTAGAATATATATTAATCAATTTCTCTATTTTTAAATAATAAATAAGAAAATATTAGAATATAATGTTATATGTATTATATATTATATATTAATTAATTTCTCTATTTTAAATTAATTGATTTAGTAATTGAATCTATAAACTCGAAACTAAAATAAAGAATGAACGTATAAAAGCGATCAAGAACGGTAAAAACAATTTGACGGATCAATATACGAACAACTAAAATTTCCGACACCTCATAGATGTAGCAGGAATGCTGCCAAATTTTTCAAAAAAGTCAATGAAACCCGAACAACCACTTAATTAAACTATCAATCTAATTTAAATGATTAGCTGTGAAATAAATCACGTTAAAACTAATAAACATTTAATTTAAATTAAAATAGGTGATATAGTCGACTCAGATCCACTCGCGGAGTACGAGATCACTCCTGACCCGACGTACGTAGGCGCCGACCCCGAGGCCGGTGTTCTATCCCCCGGAGTAGAGCGACTCCGCGATCCTCACACTCTCAGGTACGATTTCCTGGGATTTGATTTTCTTTCTTCAGAAATAGGAATCCAAACCGAAAATAAAACTGTTTTCAAAATAAATCTGAATTGCGGTGTTTTCTGACCAAACATGATTAGAGACTAAATCTGACCTGTCATATGCATCCGGTAAATTGACCAGCATATTCGAGACATACCCGCATTCGCATGTCATATAATGTCATATTGCATGTAGACATGATAAGAGTAGGATTCGGGAAATAGCCCCGAGATAAGATTGGATATAATTAAATAACTCAAGTTGTAGATTATAATTATTAGGAAAATATTATTACTATCACAAATTATTAATTAAGTCAGGTAGTTATCATGCATTAAATGCATGAGAGTGCTAAGAGGCGGATCGGGTAATTCTCAGTCTGAGTTGCCTTGCATAACCAGACCGTTGTGGTTACGTATGGTGACCCATAGGCTCGTGGGACCCACCGGTCTGTATATGTACTGCGCATCTTTGCATGTCGGGTTATCCACCGATCCCGTCATTTGGAGGGTTCGATTATGTCAGAGTATTTTCTTTTGATCTTTATTATATTTTATTATTCTTAATATGATTTAATTTCTAATCCAAATTTGAGCGATTAGGATACCTTGTACTTCAGTGTTTAGTGTGGGCGACCATATTCGAGACTGGAATCTACTTCGTGATATTATATTATTATATTTATCGGGCTTATTTAGGATCCTGATATTGTCCGAAGAGCTTTCTCTTTTGGCCCATAGTTGGTACAGAGAAAGTCGGGATGCGGTCCGCTAGCCTTAGTGGGCAGTGTAGGCTCCCATTTGCTTATATTCGTTTTGATATTTTTACGGGATGCGGTCCTCTGGCCCTTGGTTGGTACAGTGTAGGCTCTCATTTGATTTCAATTTGTTAATTCACGGTATCTCCTTTGGCGATATAGCAACTGAAGACATACTCATCCGCTTGCTCTTATTTTGTAAGGTGAATTACCGGATTTAGCAGACCAGAGTACGTGCTTATGCACGCTCACTCTCCTAGGGCGTTATCGCCTCAGGAGCCCAAATTATCGTTTATGCGGTATTGGCGCCGCATAAACATAAAGTCCTAAATTCGTAAGTTGGGTCGCTGGTGGCGCCCGCTTAGGCAAGGCCCAAGTTCGTAAGTTGAGACGCTGGTGGCGCCTGCTTGGGATAGATCTGGTGATTTGCAAATCGGGATATTTATTTCGGGTGTTTGATTTTCGTACCTTATATTTCATATTATATTATTATTTCCACAGATTTTCTATTTCGGGTTTATTTGTCATTTCATGTCATTCATGTAGGTGTTTTCTCAAACATGTATAAAATAATATTACATTAATATTGTTATACTTAACATCTTCTTTGATTTATCGATTTGCAAAATAATCTTGAATTTTACAATTTACCTTGTTTGAGTTTTGTGTAGGAATTAACATGTAAATGGACTAGTGCACAAGAACTAAGACTAGTGCTGGGATACAAGAGCTTAATCAAGATTGCATTAGGTTTAGGTTTAGTTAGACTCAAACTGGGTTGAATTGGTCAAGATAAATTGAGCTTAAACAACAAGAAAAGTATTTCTGCCGAGTGAATCGTTATAACGATTCGGTAATTGTTATAACGATTCAGTAATCGTTATAACGGTTCATCTCAAAACTCAAAAATATTCTAAGGCAGAAGAATTCTAAAAGAAACCAGAGTGTATCGTTATGTAACGATTCAGTAATCGTTACAACGATTCATGAAACGTATAACGACTTGATAAATTGTTATAACGTTTCAACTTTCAGTTGATCCAACGGCTATTCTTTCTAAACCGTTATAACGATTCGTAAACCATTATAACGGTTCAGGCCGAAAAATAATTTCTTCAGAAAATCTATTTTAAAAGGATCACCTCTCTCACTGAATATAATCTGACTGAGTTGGAAGTTAACCAATCTAGCTAAATCATTACTCCAGAGAGCTTACTAGCCATATACAAAGTGAGAGAGATAATTCAATAGATTGATACACTCAATTAGCCAAATCCTTGTTCAAGCTCAATCTTGCTTCTCTCTATTCTCCCAACTTGATCCTTCGTGATCTTCTTGAAAATATTCTTTTGAGCTGTAGTGCTCACCTTTTTCTTGAGTGTGCTGTCACTCACCTTTCTTTTGAGTGTGTTGTCACTCACCTTTTTGAGTGTGTTGTCACTCACCTTACCGATAGGCTTGGCAGCCCATTTTTATAAGGGACCAAGTTCTACAAGTGTAAAAACCCTTTTTAAATATCGGCTCAACCTCCATTGTTAGAGGTTGAGGGTCCCGGAGACGTAGGCATTGTTAAAGCCGAACTCCGTTACATCTTGTGTTCTTATTTTATCTTTACTTTTCTTTTCTCACATTTCTTTGATTGCTATATTCTTGTGAGAATTGAATTGATTTAAATCGTATTCCGCTGCCATTACACTTGAACATTAAGCCCCAAATTGGTTTATACATTTCTACTTTAGGTTCTTTACATTTTTGCACTATCTTGACCTTTCAATACCATCATCATAGGGCTTCAAAGGTGTATCAAATATATATTAACTTATTTTATTGATTTAAATTTCAATATCGGTATTTGGGTCCAGTCTAGGAAAGAAGATCAAATCTTAAGGCTGGATCTAAATCCGTACTGAGTAATTTAAAAATTACTCACATTTCCACGGTGGTTGTGGGATCCAGGTTTACAGGTGCGGGATTGAGTTTTGATGAGAGTGCTAGATGCAGTCCTGCGTGATATCAGAGGTGCTTCACCGCATCAGCACAGTGATGCGGGTAGATGATTAGGACTTATCGGGTATCGAGTTTTTATTTCTTTCTTTGGGTTTTATTTGAGAGATTTTGCTACCCATTCCGATGGAGTTAGCCCCGTCGGTGTCTCGCGTTGTATTCTACTGTATATTCTGGACTGTTATGGTTTTGTACTATTATTATTGTTTTGTTTATTCTGAGATTTATCTTATTTTATTCATTTAGCCTTTCGTACGCACGTCTCGTCGTGCGTACGTGGCGGGATTAATCACCCCTAATCCGCTCTATTATTTCTGGGATGTGACAAAATTAGTATGTGATGTGTGTGAGTTTGCTAAGCACACAAGAATAATGTATCCCTCTTTTAGTAATAGAAGTTCTTCTTATTTTGATATTGTTCATTCTGATGTTTGGGGACCCTTAAGGGTTGCTTCTTCTTCTAGTTCGAGATGGTTTGTTATTTTTATTGATTATCATAGCCGGATGACTTGGTTGTACTTATTGAAGAGGAAGGATGAAGTTCTTGAGTGCTTCAAGGGTTTTCACAAGATGGTAGAAACATAATTTGAAAAAAGAGTGAAGGTGTTACGCTCAGATAATGACACGAAATACACCAACAGGGCAATGCAGAACTTCTTACATCAAACTACATGTGTTAGTACACCTGAACAGAATGATGTTGCAGAAAGGAAGAATAGATATATTCTTGACGTGACAATGTGTCTTCTCTTTGCCATGAATGTTCTGAAATACCTGTGGGGAGAGGCAAGACAGACTGCTACATACTAAATCAACAGAATACCGTTGAGGGCGGTGGACTTCAGTACACCGATTGAGATGCTCGCAGGTACTACCTCATTTAAGGTACTTCCCAAGAAGTTTGGGTGTGTGTGTTTTCTGCATAACACTAGTCCGAGTACCAGTAAACTTGATGCAAAGTCTTATAAATGTGTGTTTGTTGGGTATTCGAGTGGAAAAAAAGTATAAGTGTTATGACCCCGTAAAGAAGAGGATGCTTGAGAGCTTGGATGTGATATTTAGAGAGACAAAACCCTACTTTGTACTCTTGAATGCACAATCAAATGCATCTCCCGTGACATTTTAGGATACTCTTGAGGTGGTTGTCACTCTTCCCTCGGACTAAGTTGGTCGAGAGGGGGAGCATAGGGTATCGAACAACGGTACGGAATATATTATGAATGTGAGCCCAATACAAATACAAGTTCAAGTATAAGATTGGATTCGAGAGCGGATCAAAACCTACCGCCTCCAACCAAGCAGATTCATAAAGTGTACACTTGAAAACCTCATCATGAGAATGTTGAGCAATTGCCTGTCCAAGATCAATATCAATTACTCGTACCTGTCGATGACTCTCTCATATCACAACCTCCAGGTAACTTAGAGTTACCCTCAGGTATTAATACTCTCTCTGATCTTGATCTTGTATGCAAAGGAGTTCGGTCAGCTGTGTTGGAACAAAAGGAAGGTGCACCAACATCTCATCCTATGTCTCATTTGAGACACTGTCACCTACATACAAAGCATTTGTTACCTCTTTGCATTCTAATTCTACTCTATGTGAGTGGAGAAAAGCAATGCAGGACCCAAAGTAGAAGAAGGCTATGTTCGAGGAAATGAGGGCATTAGTCAAGAATGACATGTGGGATATGGTCCCGAGACCGTTCGGAAAGAACGTTGTGGGATGTAAGTGGGTATACTCAGTAAAACATACCCCCGAAGGAAAGGTGGACATATTCAAGATAAGATTGGTGCCTAAGTGTTACACACAAACATATGGCGTGGATTATGAGGAGACATTTGCTCCCGTTGTGAAAATGAATAATGTCAGAACACTGATCTCATGTGTAATAAACTTCGGGTGGGACTTATGCTAGTTAGATATGAAGAATGCATTTCTTCATGGGGACCTAAAGGAAGAGGTGTATATGAAGATCTCACCCGATTTTACAAATGAACAACTGAAGGGCAAAGTATGTCATCTGAAGCGGTCTTTGTATGGATTGAAACAGTCACCACGTGCATGATTTGGTAGGTTTTCCATGGCAATGAAAAAACTTGACTATCAATAAAGCAATGTCGATCACACTATGTTCATCCAAAGGAAAGGTGAGAAGATTTACATTATGGTTGTGTATGTGGATGATATAGTATTGACAGGTAATGATCCTGTGGAGATGAAGAGGCTCAAGACTAGTCTAGCCAAGGAGTTTGAAATGAAAGATCTAGGTGAATTACACTACTTCCTTGGCATTGAGGTTGCTCGGTCGAAAAAATGAATAGTTCTATCACAACAAAAGTACGTTCTAGTTCTACTAAGTGAAACAGGGATGTTGGGGTGTAAACCCGTCAACACACCCATAGATCCCAACCATATGTTGAGTGGAGAAAGTGGAGAAAGGACAATATCCTATGCCGTGAGCGTGGTCGGCAATATATGTATGATCCTAGAGTATCACACCAGGAGATTGTGTATCAAATCCCGAGATATCTCAAGAGTTGTCCTAGAAAATACGTATTCTTCAGGAAAAAAAGACATATGAGGATCGGAGTCTATACCGATGCTCATTGGGCTGGGTGTCTCGATGATAAGAACTCTACTTCTAACTATTGTGCATTTGTGGGAGGTAATATGATTTCTTAGAGAAGCAAAAAACAAAAATGTGGTGGCAAGGTCTACGGTTGAGGCTGAGTATAGAGCCATGGCCCGTGGTGTGAGTGAATGATTGTGGCTACGAAGATTGCTACCAGAGTTAGGATTGTTCAAAGATAAACCCATCATGTTATACTGCGACAACAAAGCGGCTATAAACATAGCAAACAATCCAATACAACATGATAAAACTAGACATGTGAAAATTGATCGACATTTCATTAAGAATAAACTCGACGAGGGTACTATGTGTATGCCGTTTGTTGGGATCAAAGAACAAATTGCGAATGTCTTCTCAAAAGGGTTGAGTATAACCGACTTCTTCAATATAATGGATAAGATGAGCATGATAAATATCTATGTATCATTTCGAGAGGAGTATTGAATATTATATTTATTGTTAGAATATTTAGATAAAAGTGAGGAGTGTTGAATATTATATTTATTGTTAAAATATTTAGATAAAAGTGTGAATAGATTAGTTATAAAGATTAATGTGTAAAAGTAAATTGTATGTACTAAATCTACCGATGAATGATAAAAATATCGATCCTTTGAAATCAACCGTGCTTGACCAATTTGTCAGACAAAAGGATATTGTTGTCTTCTTTTCTGACGGTAGGGGGGTTGAGAATTCGTTGTTCATTTTTGTGGATTTGTTAGCGCGAAATCGGTTCGTTATTGTTCTCCCTCTCTATGAACTTCTCAAACAATCATCTAGAATATGACATAGTTCGCCTCAAAAACAACTTGAGAGTGAAAAGTTGAGAGTGAAAAGCTTCTCCATATCTCCAAGTACAGCACGAGACACGATAAGGACATCGACCGGGTAACTCAATGCGTATGAAAATGTTGTCCTCTTTTTAGTGAAATCTGACATACTTCACCCGAACCATGTCATCTGCAATTTCATACATTGGTATGAAGTTACAAACCAATTACAGCCATCAAGTCGCAGTTAGGTTTTATAAAAGAACTAAGAAAAAGGGTATGGTAAAATCCGACTGTTGCAGCAAATTAATTTACATCAAATCCCAGAACTAAGCTGTACGCAGATTGATGCAGATAAGCTCTCTTAAATCATGTGCCTGGGCTCTGATGCTCCACAATTATGTACATCTTGCATAATTTATTCTCTACTTCTGAATCCAAATAAGGGCAGTCAATAAGTTCTCTGAGCTTTTGTACATTGACAGTAACGGAATAACCTAGCTTCATCTACCCTGCGTGAAAGCAAGACAAAAAGAAAAAGATAAAGCAAAGATAAAAGATAAATCCAGAAAATCATTGTCCGAGTTTGTCAGTGCGTTGTCCACATTTTGAGATCAATTTTACTAGAACCATTTAGTTATCAATTCAATAAACAGGAATGGTTTTCAGAGACACCAAGTATGGAGAGTATTTGATGCTCATTTACAAGTAACACATTTGCCTGGTTTCTGGCATTTGCCCAGGGTCAGCACACTAGTAAGCTATGAGGAACTTACTGGTCTAAAGAAAGATCATCTAGAAGCGTGACTGGTCTAAAGAAATATCATCTAGAAGCGTGTAACTTTTTGCATGACTCCAACAGCAGGCATAGAAAATGGGGCCTCGGCACTGGTTGAACTCCTTAATATACTGTGCTCACTTGCCATATCATCAACCATCGCAATTTGCTTGTTCATCAAAGGCATGGGTCTCACGCCACCTTGATCCATTAATGCTTTTACCTGTTTGTTATTTGCTCATCAATGTCTTAACTTATTTTTCCCAATTTAAACAGCAGAAGGAAGTTATCATATGAGAGAGAAAGAGTTACTAAACAAAAGAGAATTTACCATTTCCATCCGTCTTTTGTGGGTATCAGTAGGTACCTGCAAGAGTGAATTTTTAAGAGGGTCAGCTAACTCCAATTAAAACTTTTCACATATTAAATAAATATAATTCGACTACAGTATTCAACTAAATTAGGAAAACCACGGATTCTGAAGGAAACTATCAGTTACAGGCAGAAAAATGGAGAAGAAAAACCACAAAGATTTGAGAGGGGGGGGGGGGGGTTACTCACTGAAGTCTTCAGCTTTTTTTCCTCCCGTGAATAACCAGGAACAGATAATTGCCAAGTTTTCTCTGAAAATTAAAACAGAATATTTTGATTAGATTAAGAAGCAAAGAGCATGTGTAATTTGTGCTGAGATCATTCAACCAGCACTCAACAACACAATGGGTGTGGACCAACTTGTCCAGAATTATATTAACAAAGATCTCCAGTACAAACGAAGTACCTAAAGGAAGCAAAAGGTCCTTGGGTTCTAAAGTTGAAGATTTTCTATGTTTCGCAAGATTACAAGCAAAAGATGCAACCTGACAGTGATAAAAAGGTTTAGTAAACACAAGTAGTCAGATCTTGATTAATATAGGAAAGTAATCATAGCATATCAAAATGTCTTGAGAAAAGGTTATCCATTATAGAAAAGATCAGAGAAAGAAAACAATCACCGATTCAAGGAAGCCGTCAGCAACATCCAAGAGAAAGTCTTCAGTATAAGGATCCACCTTAACTAACGGGTCCACCTGCATTCACACATTCCATATCTACTAATTATAAAACTGAGAATACCTTAGACATAAAATATATAAAAATGCTATATTTGGATAGTGGTCTTGAGGACCAATAAATTACCTGAGATATAATCTCAGTTATCTTTCTTTTCGCTGGAACATGATTTGAGGATTCTGGGTCTTGGTTTGCTAATCCAGTGGCAGTGTTGCCAGATGGGGCGGGATTTGTCTCCTGTTGGGAACCTGTAAGACTTGCAGTTCTCTGCAGAGAGGAACCCACCACTCTGGGGGACTGCTGCTGTTGGAGTTGCTGAAACTGCTGTTGCTTCTGCTGGGAGAGATGCTGAAGGAGAAATGCCTGCTGCTGCTGCTGCTGCATCTGCTTCATCAGCAATTGCTGCTGTGATGGCTGCATTTGATGGTGCTGGAGTTGTTGTGACTGGAGTTGCTGGGGCTGCAGTTGATGTTGCTGCTGCTGTTGGGGGAGAGTCATTTGAATAGGATGTCCACTCTGAGATAAATTATTTATCTGCTGGTTCATTCCCCCAAGTGAGGACGCTCGTGCCAAGCTTTGCCCAGTCAACTTCTGTATCAGAGATACAAAAAATTTATAGCTCATATTTGTTTTTCTTTGAATAAAAATCAATGGTACATATACCAATCCATCTCAATACAAGTACCTTACCTAATAAAAAAAACAATATCCGTACTTCCCTTCTTATAATACAAGTATTACTATCTGACTAAACCATATGATTCACTCAATATGTGACAGCGGCTATTCCTTTCTTATATAACATGAATATCATCTTTCAACAAAGGCAGCTTCTCTCACAGGCAAATACATTGTAATTGTAATAAAAAAGGATCCAAGATATCAGATAATATTTAGACAGTTTCATCTAGCATTGGGTTCTTCAATGGCCTTCGCTTAGATTGTGCTCTACAGAAGAGGAGAGGGGGGAAGAGAAAATGAATGGGTGAGATGGGGGGGGGGGGGGGGGGGGGGGGGGGGGGGGGGATAACATTTTACATCCCGATTTGGGGGTAGAAAATGGTGAGGTTTGTATAGAAGATTTTCCCTCCTCTCCCCCCCCCCCCGCTTCAAACTTTATTCTTGCGGAGCAAGTAAAATTTCTTGGGCAAAATAAAATTTTCTTCAGTCACCCTTTCTATCCCCTTCCCTCACCTCTCTCCTCTACCCTCTTCTGGATATTTTTAGAACCTATCTAAAAGTAGATCTTATAAAAATGTTCCATCTAACAAATTGCAGAATACAACCCAAAAGAAACTAATAGGTTTCAGTACTTGATCCCCAAAAGTTTCTATTAGCAATTTAAATGTAGAAAAAATATTAGAGTCGTCATTAGATTTAAAGTGCATGCAATTCCGGCTAAAAGATGTAGCTATACGGATAAGAGTAAGCATCCGTGATGATCGAGAATTATTTGCAGAAGAAATAATCATATGAAATGCAGGAACTGTCTTTGAAGCATTTGTGTTTGCTTCATAAAAAAATCTTTTAAGTTGTCCTAAAATATATTAAAACAGAAATATATAATTCCTTCCATTTCCAGCAAGTCAGAACTCTTTCCTAATCTTCCAGGGGGCGGACTTTTCCCTTTCTACTTCTTTCTTAAAAACAGCCTCTAAGTTTTTTTTTTTACAAATTCTTGTTTTGCAACTCTACTTCTTAATTGTAATTTATATTTGTCTCACACTCTTAATGGTACTTGATGTTCCTCTTGCACTCTTAACTGTAATTAATAACCTAGACCTTAGAGGATGTCTATAACAGCTGACCGCTGTTTTCTCTTAGAATAAGACAAATACATTTAAACAGACAACTTTTAGAAATAAAAACCAGTATATGCACTGCTATTGAGCAATGGAGCACTAGAAGAAGCGACATTAATTTCGTTCACATCCAGTTGACGTTGTCCTTGTCAGCATCCCAGTAGATGTTAATGTAGTTTTTGTCCTTCCCAGTTTTGTGATTTTTGATTCAAATACTCAGTTTAGTACTTTTGTATTTTTAAAATATCAATGAAAAATTGTCTTCATTTATATGATCTAGGTCAACTACTAAAATAGTATTATTAACATGAACTAGAATACCTGAGGAGAATTGAGTACAGTCTGATTTGAGATTTGTTGTTGCGGACGCATTTGAGTAAACCTTTGATTTTGGGTATATGAGAGAGGCCCATTAGCTCTAATTTGATTAATGCCGAGTGTGCCCATCTGACCCATCATACCCATTGTTTGCATGCCAGCTAATGGCTGACCAACACTTGCTGGATTGAATTGTGTGCCTTGGATCATGCCCTTCTGTCTCTGCTGCGATGAAGGACAAAAACCATGAGAATCTTTAATTTTCATCTGATATTTAATAGGACATCTAAAAACAAAAGGAAAGACGAATTGACAACTGGACGAGATAAGATAGCAAAAATCATAACTTATACATGTTTGGATGTTTTTTCAAAAAATTGAAAGGTTAATCAGAGAATTAGAATAATAATACAGGTACAATTCTCCTATGTCAGCACAGGACAAAAGACATTTTGCAGTTAGACATCAAAAGTGCATGATATATCATATATAATGAAGGCATGATGGTTCACAATGCATTTTCAATTTCCCATTCTTAGGTTTCACTAAAGCTTGCTGTAGAAATTGGGTAAAATGAAAATTAGTCTTAGTTCAAAATCTTTTTTATTTTCAAGATATAATTCTTCACTTTTCCAACAGATTAGTAGATTCATTTTTATTTATATACTAAGCATTCAGCCACCATATTATCGGTTCATAAGCGGTGTGCATTCTGAGAATAATGTCTAGCACTAGGAGTATAAATAAGAACTTCAAATTAGTAGGTCAAACAAAATACATGGAACTTCAAATTCCTAGTAAAGGAGCTACCAGAACTATAACCAACTATACAAATTCAATAATAATATTCCAATTGGGGATCAGCTTCAATACTCAAAACTAAAGATCTATATTTCCGAATTACCTGACCCGTGATTTGAGGTTGTAGCCCAAAGTGCGCAGGAGTCTGCCCCTGTAGCATGGGTAACTGCCCAACCTGACCCATCATACCTGCTCGACTCATCAGCTGCTGCTGCTGCTGTGCGCCGCCACCAAAACTCATCTGTCCAGACCCACCGTACATCCTGAGAGCAGCAGCTGACATACTGGTCCCACCAAACTGCTGGTTCTGCTGCAACTGTTGCATCTGGCTTAATCTCTGTACTGAATTCGATCTTTGCAGCTGTTGGCCCATCTGGAATCCTGAATTTGGCGACATTAGATTGGGTTGCTTCTGACCGTAATCTAGGGTTACGGAGCTGTGGGGAGCGTCGACCTGGCCTTGCTGAGACAGATCACTGATAGAAGGTGAACCTATGGCAGGAGATGCCATATTATTTGAGTTGGGATTCGAAATTGGAGTCGCCATTTGGTCGGGGTTGGGCTGGGTCGGTGTTTGCATTGATTTCTGAGGAGATCGCGATGGGGTGTTGTCTGTCATTATAAAGAGAAGATCTCTTCCAATTTTAGTCGAATTAGAGCTAGATTTAGCTAGGGTTTACAATTGAGCGATGCAGAGGAGTTCCATCGGGGTTGCGGATTAGGGCGGACAGGATAGAGACGAAACCGGGAAAAGAGAGAGCGTCCGCGTTAAACTATCTCACTGACATGTGGGTCCCGCTTTTCAGGGAAAGTTTATGTGCCATAAGTCACATGTTATCGGGAACTTCAACGAGTAGGGATGGCAATGGACCGGGTCGGACTGGGTCATGTCAGGTCAAATTTGAAGCTCGGTCCGGTCTATTCAGCTCTTATCTCCGAATCTAAATTTGATGATCCGGTCCGCTTATGATGCTTGACGGCCTACCTGCCCGTATCTGGTCCGGACTGACTTTGTCAATGATATTTTGTTGCTATATTTTTTCATTAAATTATTACATAATTAATTAATAATTTTTTTGATCAACGATTTCTCTATTCTTAATATTATATCTTTACAAAATGATTATTATATTTAAACTAAAATGTTATTAAATATTTGCACTATCATAGTATGTAAATATTTGTACAAATTCAAGTACTCAATTTACAAATTGCGATATTTAATTAAAAGAATTAATTTAAATGAACATTCTATTAGTTAAATTATTAATTTTATCCAATTTGATAATTTACTTATATACAATTATACATAACACATATAAATACATATTACATGTTATTGATATTACAGGTCGGGCGAGCGGGCCTCACCCTAAACTCATACCCGCCCGGCCCGTCCTTTGACCCAGCCCGACCCTACTCGTTTGACATCAGGGCTGGGCGGGTCGGCCATCGGGTCGGACGGGTCCGGATAGGCCGGATGGGCCATGGACTTTATTGCCATCCTTAAACGGACCTAGTCCACATGTCTTTTCTCAATCCCACACCTGACCTGTATGTTATAATATAAAATTCATCTCGCCTGACTTGGTACAAACAAACTCAAAATTTACAGCATGACCCACCCGTGAGCATTTTTCCCAAGCCCACGCCTGCCTTACACGACTTGCTCATATCCGTGGGCCTACCTGGTTTGCCCTACCTACATATACCCGCCCCATTTTTCATGGACTACACATTATTTATAAAGAACATAATCAAGTTATACAATAGATACTACAACAAAATAGAAATAATTTTAGCTACAACCAATATCATAGAATCAAGTTTAGGCTAATTTTAGCACAAAATAAATACTACAACAACATAATCAAGTTCCAACATTATTTATCTAGCACAAAATAGAAATTGTGCTAGCCAATAGTTTCAAGTGCCAACATAATAACATAATAAAACACAAATAAACATAGTTTAGACAGAATTTAGTTTTATTGCACAATGCTCTAATCAAACACAAATGCAAAGAAGAACATAGTTTAACCATCAATATTCAATAATTATTCACCAATTGTTTCTCTTGTATTAACAAGCACAAAAAAATTTTAACAGATCAATAACAATCAACTAATTGATGAAAAAATAATCGAAAAAAATAATCAAGCCATTGTAATGATTTATTGATCGATTATAATTAATCAACTAATTGACGACGTCGTTTTTTACATTACATACTCTCTTATGTGGCTGCGTTCGCATTAGTACGCACTAGAAGTTCTTTTTTATTCAAGGAAAGACCCGTAGGCACTTATGTGTAGGGATGACAATAAAGCTCATTGGCCCGTAATCTCTTGTAATCTCCTTGATTTATAGTAAGTTTGTTGGTTATTTGTCTCTCGGTGGAGTAGACTCGGTCAAACCAATTTATCTCTTGTGTGTTTGTTGAACTTGATCTATCTTGTGGTAACACATTTTACACCATTGTGATTGGTTGGTTGTATGTATTGGTCAGTTCTGTTTCTAATTTCTCGGGATCCAACTTGTTTGCGGGATTGTTCTCTTTAGAGTTATAATTGTTCTGTTTGTGATTGTTGGGGTTGTTCTGATAGTTGGCATCTGTTATACTAGTATTGTAATATGTTGCACCTATTTGTACCAGTCCCGGTGTGGGTTTGTGCCCCCAACACATATTTGGGTCTACTTTTTTACATGTGTGTTCATACTTACTAAAAAAGATACTTTAATTTTCCATGAAGATATGCTAACCTAATGTCTCTTTCTTTATAGTTTTGATATTTTATGAAAATCACTGCTCCTTTTCGTTAACCATCCAGAAGATGGGTTTCTATAGTTGATGTATAAAAATAAGAGGTATTGGAAGGCCACGGGTCTAAAACGTATGCTAACATGTTACTCCAGTGAATGAAGACTGGGCTCATCCAAACACTGAGTATTGTTATCCGGTGCAGGTCTCTCACCATGAAAAATCCAATATGTATAATTTTTCAAAAATCCATTATAAATCAAATGAACCCGACATTCCTTGTGAGTCTGCCATCAGCTGTTCGAACAATTCTTAATTACAAGGACAATATTTTTTCGGCTGATGAACTGCGTCCAAATATACAAATATTTTAAGGTGTCACTATAACAGAAAGGATCAAAGACAACATCTATTTAATAACGGTTATATATCAAATTCGTTGTTAAAATAGTTTGGTGATATCATTGTAATATCGAGAACTTTTTTAACAACGGTTTATAATAAAAAAAATTTTTTATTAAAATAGACTCTCATAACACCAAAAAACAGTATAACCATTTAGCAACGGCTCTTTGAAGGAACTGTTGTTAAACACAGCATTTAACAACGATTTTGTGCCTAGAACCGTTGTTAAATATTGCATTTAGCAATGGTTCCTTCAAGGAACCGTTGCTAAATAGTTCTGCTATTTTTTTGGATCTGACAATTAATCCTAATTTAACGTTCCAAAAATAAAATTTGAAAACTAAAATCCCACGGATTATCAACCTTTTTCATCTATTTTTATATATAAAAAGAGAGAAGAGAGAGAGACGAACGGGGCCAAAAAAAACTCGTCTTCAAGCTCAAAAACCCATTTGAAGTTTTTTTCCGTTTTTTTCTATTTTTTCTTAGAAATTATATAGGTTTTCATATTATTGTATGAGCAAGATGTATATATTTTTTCAGTAAATATTTTTTCATTTGATGAATAATTATAGTTCTTTCATATTAATTATTGAATGAATAATATATAACAATATTTATTCTTATCTAATTAATATGGCTTCATATTCATTGTTTACTATTAATCAATACGACTCAATATCAATCTGACTCGTACCTTTTAAAGAAAGTTAAATTTAAAAACAAAAATTTTAAAAATTACCTTTAGCAACGGCTATTAGTTAAAACTGTTGCTAAAGATACTTTTAAAAAAATATATTTTTAAGATACCCTTTAACAACGGTTTTTAAATAAAAATCGTTATTAAATATCTTTCTGACACTTCCTTTATAATACGTTTTTAACGACGGTTTTCAATATTTTTTCTAACACTTCTTTACTAACGGTTTCATAACCGTTGTTAAACTTGATCAACAACCGTTGTGAAAGACTCTCATAGTGTGTATTCTTTCATTCTATTCAAAGGCTGCCGGTGGGCTGTGTGATGGTCAGTCACCGAAGCAGTGAAATCAAAAAGAATTTCATTGCTCATCTTTCAGTTGGTTTGCCTAGTGAACAGATATGAAATGAATAATACACAAACTTTCTTACTGTTATGCATTGTAAATTTTGTAAATTATAGGTTTGTTTGCTAATTTTACTCTTCTTTGTTGGCTCTTTTGTGAGAACTCATACTGTAAAAATATTTAAATGTCTCATTAAAGATTGTTGGTTGGAACATATTAACCGTGTTTAATCTCATCCTTCAGTCCACATACAAAACCAGCTACAAAAACCTCTTCTGTCAAGGCAACAATACTTTGCATAATTTTTGACTTAACATTTACAAAATTCTTAATATAGTCATCCACTCTGTCCACTTGGTGACACCTTTGAAATTCCTCAAATTGGATGTTGCCTGGTGTTATTCTTGTAGAGAGTTTATTCTTAAACATGTTATTTTTCAGATTTTGAAGAAGCTCAATACGAATGTTGTGGCATTGAGACATATGCACTGAGTTACTTGTGCAACAAACAAGTATGCCCTATTCATTTGTACGGATGCAAATACGCAAGTATTTGAAGATAATCAAGAGATCAATGATTGATACTTAGAGAAATAATTAGAAGAGGGATTGAGTTTATTTCAGCTATCTGTAGTGTAAAATTGGTAACTTTTGTGAAGATGTTATATAACTCAACTGGAGAGATACTTGAGAGGGGGGAATAGGGAGATGTAGAGGAGAAATAATTTGCTACTAATTTATGTCTAAGAAACGGATGAAGAAGAGTAGCCATAGATTAAGAAAATATGGCAAGAACAAGGTCACAAGTCATATATAGAAAGTATCTTGTAGCTTATTTATTTTTTATTCCAAATTTATGTCAAGTATATATATTATATGTGTGTGGCAGAATTTTTTTTAAAAAAATTAGAAACTTTCTAATTTTATTGTAGAAATTGGCGCGCAACAAAAACATTTAGCTGGTGAGAGAAAAAATAGAGTTGCGTTGTGTCTCCATTTTCGTTGATCTCCTTCCATCTGGAGAAAAAACAAATCAGAGTTGCGTTGAGTTTTTATTTTCTCGTGCTCGGGTGAGGCGTCTCCAATTTTCCAGCGAGATTCATCAAATAGTTTTTCCAAATCTGAGTTGTGTTATGCGTTCATACCTCAATTTTTATCCATCTCTTTCCAAATGGGGAGAAGTTAGAACCTAAAATTGCGATTCAGAAATTATTTAGGTTTATGAATGAGGCAACCGACGGTAATGGGTCAAAGATAATTTTTGGTGGGACCGACGATATATCACTATGCATACTTACATATACTTACATAGTTTGCACAAATGATTTTTAGTAATACTATTTACATTTCTATAATGCGTTTTAAATTACTAAAAGTTATAACACTTTTCATAAAAAAATATCCATTTTGGCAGAAATTGGGTTATAGAAAATAATAGTAAAAATATCAAATGAGAATCTACTAAAAAAAATACTATACTAATTAAATTTTATAGTTTTGGCAAAGAAATAATACGTAGTTTGTTGCTATAGATTATGCATAAAAAAATAATATCCTGACATCAAAATTTTTATATGAAAAGGCGTTATATGTGGATGTTTTATTAATTGAAAAAATCTGAAATTTCAAATACAATCATTCTAGAGATTAGATTAACTTATAATAAAATTGAAATCAGATCAGTATTAGTTCAAATTAATACAATTACTTAATATTCATAAACAAATTAGTCGAACTAAGATAAACTAATCTTAACTTATGATCAAATAAAAATATGGGTGTAAACAAGCCGCGCCGAGTCAAGTCATGTCAAACTCAAAATCGACTCATTAACTTAATAAACCAAAAATGTGGGTTTGAAATTGACTCATTAAGTTAACGACTGAGTCAAACTGACTTGTCAACAACTTATTTAATAATATTTATACAAGCACTTTATACCAAAATTTAAAAAATTAACAAAAATCAATGACAATAAAATTTATACATACTAGATTTCATGACTAAGTAACCTAATTATGATCTTAACTCAAAAATCTAAATGGTGATCAATTCAAACCGTTCAAAAGTAATTTTCTAACGATCTAAAAAATAATATTTTTTTAAAGAATATATAATTTGGGTCCTTGGATAGATTTTCATATGAAAAATATTTTGAGCGGTTCGGATCGACCATTTAAACTTTGAGAATAAAGAAATTATCCATAAAATGTGAGCGATATGTGTTATGTATAGCACCATAGCTCAACTCATTATATTTAATCAAAGAATATCATGCATTTGAGTTATAAATTTGAGATCAGACGACTAATCTTAAGTTATAATCAAATGGAGATCAGATTAATATCAACTCGCTTGAACTTCACTCTTTTGCATCTTCGTTGATGATAATTGTATGAAACAAATTAATTTCACAATTTTTTTTTAAGTAAACTAATTATAATTATAAATGGATGGATGTCAACTTATATTAAGTCGATATTGAAATCATGAATGTATGTGTTACTTATAAATTAATTTATGATTCAAATGCATGAATTTTTTAATTAAATATTTATGAATTCGGCTATGGTAATATGCATAGCACAAATTACTCTTATGATATGAATTATTTATTCGTTCTCAAAATCTAAATGATCGATCCGAATCACTCAAAATATATCAAATAGAAATGAGATTTATGTTAGCTCACTAAAGCTTGACTCTTTTGCATCACATTGATAATAACATTATGACACAAATTAGTTTCACACAAATACTTGATAAATATCCTAATTATAATCTTGGTTCAACTTCTATTAAATTGATATTGGCATCATGGATTTATGTTATCTATTCACTAGAAGTGCTTTTGCTTTTGATAAAAAAAAAATCTATACACAGAAGTATCTGCAAGTTAAAATTGGACAAAAAATTTATTAATTATCTAACTTATCATATTTAATTAGTTATATTAATAGAGGAGGGAATCTGGTGACATACGATTAACACATTCAATAGATGGGTTAAATATTTGTTAATTCATACTTTGAAATAAAATACAATTAGTTAACATAAACTATGTTAATTTATATATATAAGGTTTTATATTTGAAATATTTATTTAATTTGTTTATTCTAAAATATGCACTTGTTCATACTCGTTTCGGAAATTGGAAATAAATAATTGTAATTGTACTGAATAATAAAGAAACACTGGGATTGTGATAAAAAAGAAAATAATATGAATTGGAAATAATAAATGCAGATTAAATATGAGTTGCAAATAAGAGAAAATTATATATAAATCCCTCCTGATTTCACTCGCTCGCCCTACTCATGTTCCAATTTTAATTCTTTCCCATTTTAGATGTTTTACAAAGCGAGAGAGTTGCTTCGCGCAGCCATGCCCAGTTTCTCAGAGAGAAAGAGGAGCGGACAGACGAGACTGAGAGATCAAACGGCGTCGATTTTTGCTACGAATTATAGTTCAACTGAATGTAGTTGAACTATAATTAAAACAAAACTTGGAAAAGAGAAGAGAAAATAGGAACGAGAGAAGAATAGCTTGCTAACTGGAGCTAACAAGCATTCATTTCATTATCAATTTTCACATATCGTCTTTACAATCACTCCTTTCTTTATATAGAGAATCAAAATAAGTAAATTGTAGTAGACACAGTTCAGTAAAACTAATTATTCCATAATAGCCAGCTGTAATGTAACAAACTGACAGTATAACAAACTAAGGAATCTCTACTTGCCCACACTTATTCAATCCCCTTCATGCTGGCCCACATGTCATACTCTATTTTTAAAATATGATTCTGCCCCGCGCCTCGTTACGCCTACTGCGCTTCTTTCTCCTTCTTCTCTTTCACTCAACGGTCCACCCCAATTTCCCCAATCTCTCGTCGCATTGCCCTCTCCTCCACAAAATTCGTGCCCACACGAATAAACTCCGGAAATTTCTGCGCAAAGCTGTCATAGTCCTCCCAAGTAGCTTCGTCGGTAGTTTGATTTTGCCACCGAACTAACCACCGAACTTGAGCCACATTATTCCGAGGAACAATGCGACGACCCAATACCACCGAGGAGGCGGTAGAGTGTGAGGGGGGTAGCACCACCAAGAGGTAGAGATGGTGAAGGAATGTGTTCTTGTCCCAATTTCTTCTTCAATTGGGACACGTGGAAAACCGGGTGGATGAGTGATCCCGGCGGTAAGTTCAACTCATAAGCTACAGCCCCAATTCTCCCGGTAATCTCGAAAGGTCCATAGTATTTTGAGCTAAGTTTATGATTGTGCGTACCTTGCACAGTCACTTGGCGATATGGTTGTAGTTTTAAGTAGACCCAGTCACCAACACAGAACACCCTCTCACTTCTATGTTTATCTTCATTCCTCCTCATGCGTTCTTGAGCTTTAGTCAAATTGGCTTTTAACTGTAAAAGTGTGGTATGCCTGTCTCGGAGGAATTCATTCACCCCTTCAACTGAGCTGCGAGGGACACTACCCAGACCCAAAATTGGAGGAGGATAACCATATAATGCCTCAAATGGTGTGGATTGCAAGGCACTGTGCCAAGAGGAATTGTACCACCATTCTGCAAGAGAGAGGTAAGAAGCCCACTGATTGCATTTATCAAATACCATGGCTCTGAGAAACTGCTCCAGACATTGATTAACCTTCTCTGTCTGTCCATCTGTTTGGGGATGGTATGCTGTGCTCATATTCAACTTAATTCCCAGTTTAGAGAGTAATTCCTTCCAAAATCTGCTGGTAAATACAGGGTCTCTATCTGAGACAATAGAATGAGGGAGACCATGTAATTTGTAAACATAGTCCATATAAGCTTGAGCCACAGTTGTTGCAGTGTAAGGATGTGTTAAGCCAATGAAATGAGCAAATTTGGTAAATCTGTCCACAACCACAAAAATCACTTGAAAGCCTTTGGACTTTGGTAAACCAGTTACAAAGTCCATGCCAACACTGGACCAAGCTCCATTGGGGATGGGTAAAGGTTGAATAAGGCCTGGAGAGGCTATGTGTTCACCTTTGTTCAACTGACAGTTGTCACAGTGTTGGACAAAGGAATGAATAGCATCTTTGAGTAAAGGCCAGTAAAAGGACCTCTTTACCCTGTGGTATGTAGCAGTAATTCCTGAGTGACCTCCCTGAGGAGAAGAATGGAGCTCATATAATAATTGATTTCTCAAATGGCCCCCAGAACCTACACAAATTCGGCCCTTGTATCTGAGGATACCAGAAGGCTCTAAAGTGATGTGAGGAACAGGAGGAGCATGAACCAATTTATGTTGTATACCTTCAATCCAAGGGTCCCCATCATAGCTCTGAATGACTTGCTGCATCCATTGTGGGTAAAGTTCACTGACAGTGAGGATAGTTTGGTGAGAGGAGTCCAAATCATCCATTCGACAGTGCATCAGCTACTTTATTTTCACTCCCTTTTTTGTACTCAATCTTGTAGTTTAACCCTAAAAGCTTGCTTAATCCCCTATGCTGCATGGGTGTGTTGATCCGTTGCTCCAGTAGATATTTCAAGCTGATCTGGTCAGTCCTGATGATGAATTCAGTGCCAAGTAGGTAATGCCTCCATTTAGTGATAGCTGTGTAGAGAGCAAGCAACTCCCTTTCATAGGTGGACAGTGATTGGTTCTTGGGACCCAACTTCTTACTCATGAAGGCTATAGGTCTCTGAGATTGCATAAGCACTGCCCCAATTCCACCAATGCTTGCATCAGACTCTACCACAAAAGGTTCATTGAAATTAGGTAATTTGAGGACTGAAGCATTGGACATGGCCTCTTTGAGGTGGTTGAAGGAAGTGGTAGCTTCTGGTGTCCAATGAAAGCTATTCTTCTTCAATAAATCAGTTAAAGGCTTTGCAATCATACCATAGTATCTGACAAATTTTCTATAGTATCCAGTGAGCCCCAAAACCCTCTTAATGCCTTAACCGACTTGGGAATTGGCCATTGAACCATGGCCTGAATTTTAGCAGGGTCAGTAGCTACCCCTTCCTTGGAGATTAAATGGCCCAGATACTCAATCTGATGAACACCAAAAGAGCACTTGGAGAGTTTCACAAAGAGCTGGTTGGAACACAGTAGTTGTAATACTAATTTGAGATGAACCTGATGTGTTGGTAAATCCTTACTATATATCAAGATATCATCAAAGAACACTATTACAAACTTCCTGAGATAGGGTTTGAACACAGTATTCATCAGGGATTGAAATGTGGCAGGAGCATTAGTGAGGCCAAAGGGCATCACTAAGAATTCAAATAGGCCATCTTGAGTTTGAAATGCAGTTTTTTGGATATCTTCTTGTTTCATTCTTATCTGGTGATAACCAGATCTTAAATCAAGTTTGGTGAAGTAATCCATACCTTCTAGCTCATCCAACAAATCATCAATCAAGGGAATGGGAAACCTTGTTTTGACTGTGGCATCATTCAGTTGTCTGTAGTCTACACAAAGTCTCCAGGATGAATCCTTTTTTCTCACCAGCAAAACTGGAGAAGAAAAACTGCTTGTACTGGGTTGAATGAAACCTCTCTGAAGAAGATCATTTACTATCTTTTCCATTTCAATTTTCGATAATGTGAAAATCAGTAGGTCGATGTTGATGGGCTTGGTATCGGGTGTGAGCATGATTACGTGATCAACCACTCTTTGTGGAGGCAAACCGAAGGTTCTTGAAAGACAGAAGGGAAGAGGTCAATGACAGACTGCAAGGCAGAAGGAATGAGAGGGGGTTTGAGAGTTTCTTCTTCCATCTGAAATAACTGTGCAATGTAGACCTGATTACCCTTCTTGGTTTCCTTGTGAGCATTGAGCTTATTAGTCACTAGAATCTCAGGTTGAGAAGGTGTAGTGCACAGTCTGACATCCTTGTCTCCTTGTTTTATGACCAAAATGCCCTTTTGTAAATCTAGTCTGACTTCACCTAGAGTTGCTATCCAATCACAACCCGAAACTATATCATAGCACAGTGCTTGAAAGGATTACGAGATCGACCTCGAAGGAATGGTTAGCAATAGAAAATTTCACCTTGGGACATAAGGCATCGATAGATAATTTCTCTCCACTTGCACTTCTAAAGATCTTAACAGAGTTTAGGAACCTTGAGGAGGTGCAATTGGTTGACAATTGTTGGACTAACAAAGCTATGTGTTGCTCCGAGTATCAATGAGAACACAAACCTTGGTAGGACCCACTTGACCCGATACTTGAGTGTTTGAACCGCATCCACACCAAGAACACCACCGAGTGTTATTAACCCTTCTTCTCAAGTAGCATCAACTAGGTGGTCCGGAGGCTCTTCCGGTTGCTCTTCTTGCAAATGTAAACCTTCAAAACCCGACATCTTCTTCAATAGAGTGAATACCACCTTTAGAGCACTTGTGACCAGGTACAAAGTTTTTCTTGCACTTGAAGCATAATTTCAAAGCCCTCATCTCATCATAGGTTAAATTTTGTTTAGAGTAATCGGGTTGTGAGGTGTTAGCTCGAAGATGGAAGTAGGGGTATTTGTGGGAATTGGAGACTTAAATGTGGATGTAAGGTCTGGAGGTTTGTAGGGTTTATAAGTGGCTTGAGTAGTAGTTTTAGCTGGATTGAATGTAGGTGTTGGAGTTGATTGAAAGAGGGAAAGAGATTTGGTATGAGGAGTGAGTGCTGCCTCAATTTCTAAGGCGAGTGTCAAAAGTTTCATTGAGGGTTTTTGGCTTGAACAAGTGTAATGGATTTTTGAATATCGGGTTTGAGCTTAGAGATGAAACTCCATATCATGAAAAAATCGGATCTAATATTAGTTTGCACTATCAATCTGGCCTTGACTTTCTCAAACTCCCCGATCAATTCAACATCTTTGTTCCATCATGAGATAGTTGCATGAAGCGAATAACCGGATTGAGATGAGTTACGGTTTTAAATCGGTCAAACACGAGCATCAATTAGTTGTAGCCATGTTAAGGTGGGGTTCTCTAACTTTGTAGCAACTATACCAATCGGCGGCTTCATCAACAAAACATCGAGAAGCCATTTGAACCTTGTATCTTTCGGGGGTATTGTAATAGTCAAAATAGAAATTACAATTTTCTAACCAATCAACCTAGGTTTAGATCCATCAAAATCGGCTAGATCCAATTTAGGTAGCATAACCCTATGGTGAAATTCCCGACTGTAGCATCCCGATGGAAACTAGAAGAGTTGTCACCATGAGGACTATCGTTGTTAGAACTATGACTTTGATTGTTACTGGTTTTCATGGAGGTAGTGAGTTGCTCGATGGATAGCATGAGTGCCTTCAATCGTTCATCCTGCATCTTAGTCGAAGCAATCATAGCTTCATCTCTATTTTGCATATCGATCGTGAGCTGATCGAGGCGGTCATGAAGAACTGCCAGTTCATCATCAGATCTAGTTCTGGGAGGCATGATGTGAAAACGAAAAATTGATTTCCCCAGCTGCAATCGCTAGGGCTCTGATACCACAATTGCTACGAATTATAGTTCAACTGAATGTAGTTGAACTATAATTAAAACAAAACTTGGAAAAGAGAAGAGAAAATAGGAACGAGAGAAGAATAGCTTGCTAACTGGAGCTAACAAGCATCCATTTCATTATCAATTTTCACATATCGTCTTTACAATCACTCCTTTCTTTATATAGAGAATCAAAATAAGTAAATTGTAGTAGACACGAGTTCGGTAAAACTAATTATTCCATAATAGCCACCGTGATGTAACAAACCGACGATATAACAAACTAAGGAATCTCTACTTGCCCACACTTATTCAATCCCCTTCATGCGGCCCACAAATTTCCCCAATCTCTCGTCGCAATTTTCCAGACAGTCTAAACTACCCAAGGACTCTCCCCACCGTCGTAGTGGGTACGCCGACGATGCATCTCAATCGCGCCGATGAGGTAGGGGGCCTCTTTGTGTTCTTCTTGTCATCATTGTGAGTTACATGGGGCTAATTTTATTGCTTTTGTTCTGATTTTAGCAAAAAATTTTGTAATCAAACATTATAACTAAGTTATTGTGCCATCAGTTCTGTCTCATCTCAAAAAGTTACGGTCCTTTAGTCTTACAAAAACTAGTTCGCACCTCAAAGTGTATGCCAGAGATTAGAAAATTTTATGTAGAAATATATACTCCGTTATTTAGAATTTGTCTTCACAAGTCACTTGACTTCTCGGCGAATGAATAATGTCTTGAATGTGATATCAGAACTTCATAAATTATTGACATCAATTAGCTTGTCTCAATGCTAATCTGAATAATTTAACAATAAATTATGAAATTTAAATTTACTTATGATTTGTGAATTAATTAGCTATTAATAAATGATTTTCACTATTACTAGTAATATATTTAATATATTATCTAACTATTGGATCTTTTGAATAGTCTGATGGGCAAGAAAAGTATTTGTTTTGATATCTGCTGTGCTATTATTTTTTCAGTTTAGAGAGAGAGAGTCTCTCTATGCTAGTAATTTTCAATTTTTTTTGGCCTTGCTGCTTTAATTATTTCCAACGTTTTTTTACTGAGCAGGGGATTTTACTGAGATGTTTAAACAAGAAATGTTGAAGTCACTGCCAAAGGATCTTTATGTTTTGCCCTTGCAAATAGAAAGATTGTGCGCGGGGAGGCAGATAAGTGATATTTACCTTACTACTGGTAAAAATAATAGAGGAAACAACATGGCCACTGTCATTCAATTTTTATAGTATCTTGGTACAGGTACACATAGGTACCAATTCTATAACTTTAAAAGCTCTTCTTTACATTTTTTTTTCACTCGTCTCACTGAAACCTGAAGAAATCAAATTAGTTCATGTATTTCAGGTTGTTAGTCTGAACTGAGAGCAATACATCAAGGTCTTTGGTCCAATAGCTAAAGAGGTAATTTGTTATGAACAAAGACAACCATTAACTTGCTACAACTATTGTAATGCAATTTGTTTATCTCCTACTTACAACTGGTTCAAATTTTCAGATTTCATAGCAACAGTTCAAATAAGGAACCTGGCTCAGAAAAGGAAAAGAAGAAAACTGGTATGATTGTAGGGATTGTAGCAGGGGGTGCCACTTTTGGGGGGTAAGTAACAATAATTTCAGTTCAATTTTGAAGACGCAAGAAGAAAATTGTTGAAATAGACAAAGGTACCCCTTTGTATTACTGATTAATTAAAAATGAGAAATTTGTGAAGTATTATTTTTGCTATGTTCTGAGGTTTTTTTCTTAAAATGTTTTATAGGGAAAATTGTTAGATGACTGCATAGTAGCAGTCAAGCAGTTATCATTGACATCACGCAAAGGAAATCTCCTGGTGGTTAACTAACTCAAGACTAGTATCCATCCTCCAAGATTAATAGAGAATTTCTTTTCTTTGGAATATTATTTGTTCTACGAGTTCTTATGATAATTTCTTCATATGTGAGGAATACTTAAATATAGAGTATGTAATCGTGGTCAGGTGGAACGTATGGTTATTGGATTCTAGCATATGATATTGTTAAAATTGTTTATTGCAAAATATTATTATTATTAATGATTTTTGCACCGACAACATCCATGCACAGGATCTGAATATTATTTAAATTTGTACATTTAATGATTTAAAATGCCTATTAATTTTAGAAATGTGTTGTATGTGTTGTGTTGTAGGCATGATTTTAGGCATGATTATATGCTAATTAACTAATTATAGGCGTGAGTTTAATCAATGATTATTTGCTTTTAAAATTTTATAGGGTCTGATTATTGATTTTATATTGGTTTGAGTACGGACAGTTTGATCGCTGTAATAAAATTCCATTAAGGGCGATAAAACCATCCTTAAATCATTTCATCAAGTCGAAGTTGGTGTCTCTATTTAGCAAACTTAGAGATGGTTTATGTGTCTCATTAGAATTAGTTATAAACAGTTAAATCGTAGATAAAAAATTTCATATGGACGGACTCATCTTCTCTAGAAGCATATTGTTTCAATAAGAAATTATATAAGGACGGTAAATTTTTATGGATGGTTTAATCGTCTCAAAAATAAAAATTTTGAGACGGTTATTCCACCGTCTTTAAAAAATTTTGAAACAGTAATTCTTACAATACCTCTGAAATGGATATATATACCTCTGAGACGGATATATATATCGTCCATACAATTTTATGTAGACGGACTTAACCGTCCGTATATGCTCCAGAGTTGGATAGATCTTTAAAGCCTCTTTCTGGTCTCATTCCGATAGGTTGTACAAGCTGAAAGCTTTAACCCATGCTGGTCTTTTGTATTAGCAATCAGGAGCGATACAGATAGATCAATATGGGGATTAATGGATTTCCGATAGGTTCTAGTTCTTACGGGAAAACTTTCGAGCATCAATTTCATTAAAAGGAATAGCTTATTTTAATTCGGTAGCTAAGTAAAAGAAACATAGTACTTTGGTAGAACTCGGTTCCTGAGAGAATTTTCAAGTACAACACAGCAAAAAGGCAAAAAAAACGGGATTATAATTTTTTTAGGAAAGACGGAATTTATAATCTACATCTTCGACAGATGAGTTGTATACATTTGTAAGCATAGATGTTCTGATGGAGTGTTGAACTAATATTCGCAATTTTGAGTTCCAGCTTTACCATAACTACAGATGTCCTGATCAATGAGAATATACAGAGGCTAGCTTCTGAAATTATAAAGAAAAAGAGGGAAAACAATCTAGTCAAGAACCATAGGATTTACAAAATCAACTACATCGAGGATCATTCAATTAATTAAAAATAAATCATGCTACAAAAGTACAAAACTATATACAAGGAAGCTATTGAAGGTCAGAAATGAACATATAAATAAAGGAAAAAAAATCAATGGTTGACATCCGGAACCCCAGCAGATGTATGTGCATCCTCAAGAGCCTTCGCGATAGGCCCCGCACCACAAGAGCGGGACACTGACTCAAACAATTTCTCAATATCAGGGGCAACACGAGTGAAAGGTCGGTTCCAGAAATTGTATCGAGGATTCTGCACAAATAACAAAATACATAAATTTTTGGAAACTTCCAAGTTCTCAAAATCTAAAACAGAAGTACTACCTTAATCATCTCAATAAAGGTGATGAGAAGTCCCCACGGATGAGGCCTGTTAACTATCAGACGCTCCAACAGCACCCTTGTTATTTGCTCTTGAATTAATTCCTGATATCATATCAACAATCAAAAAATATTATACAGACTTGATACAACAGGAGCGACCCATCAATTATTCCAGCATTCTATTATGAAAGGTATAAAACACACTATGTGAACATCATTATCATTTAGACGTGTTATTCTCATTTCGCTAGAGCGAGCATATTACAAGGTCTGTATAGAGATGTGACAGTTTGCCAAAATGAATAGTGAAGGTATGGAGCAGCTCAATATCATGATAGTGCTTACACTGCTTGCTTCAGCCCAAAGATAGAGAAGCACAAAGGAGAAGTAGTGTGTGTGATTGTTAGGGTAACGGAGCTGATTACAAATGGAATTGACGAAGTAGTAGCGCCCTTCGGTGTCAAGGTTCCTCACCAAACTCTGATAAATGTCCATTGCTGCCCCCACCAAAAATATATCCATTTGATTCATCTGCTGGGCTGATGTATTCTTACTCTGCAGCTGTTGTATTGCCTGCACCAAATAGTTATTTAAATCAGTGTCAGAACCAGGCTACTTTGTGCAAAATTTTGAGGCTGATGCTGGATCAGTATCCCCCAGGATATTCTTCAAGTAGCATCTCAAACAGTGTATCTAATACTAGAAAATTGGTGATACACTTACAGCAGTATTGTTAAAAAAAAATCTTAAACGGAGAGTAAGGATAACAGGGAGTATTGGTACAATTCATGAACTATGTGACAACGAATAAAGAAACAATAAAATGAAACAAAACTGACTAAAATTAGGTCTCAATTGTTAACAGGGAGCATAAACCAGACTAGTACTTGTACGTGCCAGGACAAGCATCAACTCATAATTTCAACCTGAAGAAAGAAATCTACCTGCATGCCAATGTAAAGAACGAGGGAATTAATCAATGGGACATTGTAGCGGGTCCCTGCCTGGCTCACTTCATTTTGAGGGAGCAGAAGCTTTTGCCTAAGATCAGCTAAGAAGGAACCTTCTGGCCTTGCCTGTAACATTCAAATAATTTACTATTATGACAAAATAAAATGTTTTGATGACTTTGCTAAAAGAACAATAGAGACACAACACAAATGCATAATTGAGGCAGAGAAAAGATAAGCAAATATAGAACAGGGAGAAATATAAGTTGAGTAAGCAAGCATATGGCTCCAATGTTATGACCTCTAGACTTCTGTTGGCATGCAGAGTGATAATTATATGGATAATTGACTCTTACCTTAAGATATTCATCAATATCACTCTTTATCTGTTTTGTTTTTAGAGCACCCTCCACATCAGAAAGAATTCTAGGTGGTTGAAGAATTTCGGGCAGCAAATCAATCTGCATTTTAGCAAATAATGGATCAATAATTACTCAACAATTCTAAATAAGCTAGAATTATGTTACCTTTAATTAAAATTAACCATGGAATTAAGTACCCTAATCACCACTTTTCACAATCGCACAACTCACCCCACAAAAGATGCATGTAATTAATTCAGAATGTGACAAGCATTTTTGGGTAGATTGAAATTGAGAATAGCTTTCTAAGTTTAATCTCAACTTTTGAATGAATTATGTTCACCATTCCGAGCGATGACAGTTCAATACCTCAAAAGCAAGAAATGTAATTAGCCCAAAACAAACCTTTAAGTTAGGGGTAGAAGGATCTGGAAGCCTCATATTACGAGGGAATGCACTGAGAATCAAGTTACGCAATTGGATGCAGGTGGCAGGAATCACATCACATAAACTGAAGTGATAATCACATAGAAATTCAGGGAAGTCGTGCAGAAGAACAAGCATCATTTTCAAAATGCCCTTGTACAAAAGGACAACCTACAAAAAAATGAGATCACATGTAAGTGAAGAGGCCTGCTACGTACAACAGAATACTACCACTAAAATCGTAATGAAATAGAAATAGAAGCATGAAATTTGCCAGAATATTGGCCAGACTGCAATAACAGCCTACTTCATTCAACTACGCACTTAAGACCACATGCTCAGTACAAACGGCCATGGGCATTGCCTCTCTATGGAGAAGCATCGGTCAACCCCCAAAAGAGGCATGTAAATGGAACTGGATGCTAGTTGCCCGACAATAAAGAGTCTTTATTTAAATTAAAAATGCTATGTCTGTATTTCTATGTCCAACCTTGTGTGAGAATATTTCCATGAAAAACATAATAAGTGGTAAAACAACAAACCGGCTCAGGGAGTTGTGATTTTCTCAAGAAAGGTTCTACAAACTTGAATAAACAAACAAGCAAGCGCTGGAAATGTTGCCATCCTTTAGGAGAATTGCTATTCAAAATTTTCGGCATGAAGTTCTTGTGGCAGAGTAATTCAAGCCAAGCAAAACTGAAGGAAAAACAGACGGAAATATTAGCATGATCAATAAAACCCATGTACAGATGAATAAAGAAACTACTTTTTTCGGACATCCTTAAGTAAAAGCAGGTGAGCAGCAAGCTCTACAAAAAAAAACTAATTAACCAGTAACATGGAAAGAGCAAAATAGACACGGACCTAAAACTTGGAACTCGCAGTGGTTGTAATGTAAGTAATGTACTTGCAAAACAAGTCAACACCTGAAATAATAACATTGTGTCATAAAACAACAGGAGCTTATGTTTCTAATCCAAAAAAGACTTGACACAGAAACTACAGCTTCAGTTTCCTTGATCATTTATCTAAATTAAACTAAGCGAATCTCACAGTAATGGCTTTATATACCTGAAAATCCTCTAGATTTCCATAATTACATTCAACCATGCATTAAAAATACAAAAGGTTGTAATATTTGTGTCATATTTCCAGTAAAGTAAGGTATAATTTATTACAACGTTATGGTTCAAGTAATGAGCTTACCTGATAATTAGCACCATCAACATCTGGAGAAACAATATCTAAAAGCCAATTAATAAATAGCCTAAAATATGGTCTGGCATTAAAATCTGCCTTCTTTTCTTCTGCATCCTTTATAATTACTTTAGCTGTCACTGATAGAAGCTGAAAAAAATGCAAAATAGTTATTAGCATGTCCCAGTAAACTAACAAATTTATGTGCTTAGATGATTAACCAACCTTCATGAGTAAAAGAGCTTTATTTGGCACTTGATCAACAGATGCATACTACAGACCACAGAAGAAGCAGGTTAGACTATGAGATTAATCTGAATAGATAGATATAGATGCAAAGTTCAATATATCTCATATATACCCTAAGGATTAACTTCAAACTAGCTTCTGAGTTGTAAAGAGACAATAGAATTCTCAATAGCTTGCACAAATTATATCAATTACATTTTACAAATTCACAGTTCCATGTTAATTGTTCATATTTAGTAGGCATGATCCAAAAGTACACGCTCAAAAGAGGTCCTTAACAAATGTCAATTATCAAACATACCTTAAGAATTACAACAGTGAGCTTTGCATATGAATCAATGGGGAAAAAGGAAATTTGCTCATTAGTGTGGTTTTGCACTGCCCCAAGAGCAGTCGATTCTTTAACAAGGGAATGTGCAACAGACAGTTCCTGAGAAGCCATGTAGAGGGCCCATTACATAAAAAGGCAAATAATTTAATAAAATATTTAAAAAGGAAATTACAGGATAGAAATGAAAACTTACTGTGAGAACGCGGAAGAAGCGGTCGGTGATTTCATCACCCTTGAGAAGGCCATTTTGTTGCAGTTGAGAAATGTAGTGGCTGTTGGTCATATCATTCACAACTGGAAGATCACATAACTGACACCATTCAGAGAATAGAACAGCAACCTAGGACCAGTGGGTACAAATAATTGTTAGTCATAGCACGGTCAAAGCAAAAATACATCATGACATAATATTCTTTTTTTTTCAGTTTCAGAAGCTATGCACGTCTATGTTTTCTCGATGTTGTATGCAAATCCAAACCTTAACTCTCCTTACATCAGAAGATCACAATCATTGTTACTTAAATCCATAACACATCATCTAACGGAAGCAGAAAAATAGGGGGTGAGAGAAGAACTGTCAATTGATATCAATTATAAACCTGATCTTGAAAACCAACTGGGTCCGGCAATAGTGCCATAGCATCACTTGAAGTACCATCCTCCTTTCCAACAGGACGACCAGGTAAAACCTGCTACGACACAAATCCAAAGACAAATATTTACAAAACCTGTTCAAAGTTAAAGTTATAGTAGACTGTCAATAATATTAAATAACCTTCTTGTCTCTCGATTGCCTGGCTTTTTCATCCTTGATAGGAGCATTATTACTGCGCACAATCTCAATCAATTGTTGCAATGATTCAGGTGAGCCTGGTCTACTCGCGATCTGAAAACAAGAAAAGAAAAAACATTTAATTTCCTTGCTACAAGCCAGAGGATCTTTTTTCTTTCTTCCTCCTTTTTTACCAAGATTTTGGGAGGTTCTTACTTTTGACAGCACATCAACAACATTGAATAGCTCAGAGATGAAAACACCAGATTCTTGAGTGACCAGGGTCTGTACTAGTGCAATGGCAAATTCTGTAGCTGCTTCTGTTAAAAGTAAACAATGTATTAAAATCATACCACTCAAAAAAGCGTCTAAGGACAAATAAAAAGAATTAGATTCCAAAAAGAGACATACTATTCCTTCCACCATCAATGAGCTTGGCCAAATGAAGATTGTACTCGCCGAGGTTCAGCAACTCAGAACGAATAAGCCCGATTGTGATCTCTACATTAAATTTCTTCTCCTCATCAGAGTAGATCACCTGCCAAAATAACAATTATCATAATACATACAAAATCTCCAACAGAAGAAGATACATGCAGGAACAATCAGAGTACAGAAACAACTCAATTATTTGACAATGGACACATACCCAGCTAGTTAGCTCTTTAACAGCAAGTTTGCAAACATCACGAATTGCAACAAGTATTGCCAGGTAAGAGGCAACATGAACACCATTTGATGCATTCTCATATAAGCTTCTAAAAACCTGTTATAGAAAACCTGTAAGGATTGCCAATGAAAGAGACAAGTTTTTTTAATCTTTGGACAGTGGAGGAGAAATTATATGCCTTTTGTGCCACAGCCAGAGCAGCTTCATCCCGGCTAACGCATCTAAGTATGATGTCAGGAACCTCAGAAACAACCGCCTATAAGGAATGAAATTAATAAAATTCAATTGATACTCAACTTTAATAACTTTTCAAACTATAAAACCACATAAAGACCAACAAGTACCTGAATTTCTGCATCCCTGCCATCTTTAGCAATCAAAGCTTCCAACTGCAACAACAAAATTATTATTCGAATCACTGCCCGTAATATCTAACAGATCAAAATCACAGTATCCCTACATTTATGGAGATTTGTACCTTTTGCGAGACTTGCTGATACCTCTCCAAAGCATCCCCAGTACTCAATGGCTCAGGTGTAATGGTTCCCAGCCGATCAACAACTGGTGTAGGTGAAGGCGGCACAACAAGCCCCAAATCCTAAAAGATAAGCACAAGTATCAGATAACAGAAGAAAAGAAAAAATAAATATATCATTGCCACTCAAAAGTCTTAAGTAAGACCGTGTCATTTCTTACTTTAATAGCCAGTGTATCAACTGCAGGGAGATCAGGAGATGCCACTCTAGCTGTAAATTGCGATGCAGCATTACTTTCAGCAGCCTCACTTGTCACAATACTGTAGCACAACAAGTCAAGAATTTAGATCTCTCAAACTAATCTTAACAAGGTACTACTTGTAAGCAAGACACAAAAATTAGATCTCTAAACTAATGTACTGCTTTTTTTTTCAATAGTCCAAATTGTCTTGGGTTAGAATGTATATGAACAACCTGTGGATAGATCTGGAGGAATTAGCATAATGTCCAAGCAACCACATTTTTCCTTTGTTCAATATATTGACTGTAACACTAAAAGGACAAACTAAAAAAACAGATGAAATATATATATAATTTATGTATACTTCAATGTTTGCGAAGTGGCACACTCAAGTTCATCAGACGGTATATCCAAAGGCTGAGGTGCAAAGGCGGCAGTCTGTACAGTAGGTTGAGCACCAGAGCTCATCTGGGAAGGACTGGGAGAGTATGACCGTGGAGCCACTGATGAGCTAGCAACAGTAGAACCAGCACCAGAAGTCCCGGTTACTTGACTGACAGGGACTGCACTTGAAGTTTGACCCCCTTGAGTCTGCCATACATTGACAAAGTCCTGTGAATGGAAAAACATATTTCAGAGAACCAGAAGCATCAACTAGGTAAGGAAATATTGGACATTAGTACAAACAGAACTATCGCTGGAGAATACTAGTGGCTTTTTTAATGGTACTTGTGGATGTGTTGTTTAGGGTTCTTTAGTTAACTTGGACAATGCAGGCCCACCTTTCATAAATTTTCACACTAACTTATCCCGAAGTAGATTAGTGGAATCACATTGTTAACATAGAGTGGCTAAGGTCTGCCAGAATTAGCACCATCTTTCTAGCAGGTTGTTGAAATAACATTCAGCCTTAACTGCAAAACATAACACTAGACAAACTATACCTCATAGACACGCAATTGGGCATTGGAGAGTTGACCAGGTTTGGGGCGAAGTGCATCTGGTACACGTGAATATGAGCCTTGTGCAAATGTAAAGGCATCATAATATGCAGAGCCAGCTGCCTCCCTTTGTTTCCTGAGTTGAGCAAGTGATTGCCCTACATCTGAATCTATTATCTCCACTGCCTAGACAAAGCAAGTGAGACAGCACACTCAACTGATATGAAACATAACTCTTCTAAATCCAACCAACAGTTTCATATACCAGAAAAAAAAAGCCAGGTTTAATACCTTGCGAGTCGCCACGCTCTCAATCAATGCACAGCCAAGATCAAGATGATCAGTGATAAGTATTTGAACAATCTGTTCATTGCTATCATTATTGCTGTTTAATGACTGAAGCATTGTCCTTAGATTGCTTGTTAAAGCCCCACGAAGAGGTTCCTGCAAGAATGCATCATCAGTCAAACAACACACATCACACAAAAAACAAAATAAACTATTTGTAGAAAGATCCTTTCCATGCACATTGTGACCTAACTAACTTATTGCTCTGTATATGAAAGATATAGAGATGGAGGGAGATGAATGGAAGGATGGAAGAGGGGGAGACACAAAGAGAGAGAGAGAGAGAGAGCAGCCTCTGTCAAATTTATTTATTTTTGCCTTTTAGAGAGAGAGACTACACGTGATCTATTATCAGGCACCATCCCATCTCATAGCTTTAGTTCCTCTCGGAACATATAATTAAGTTTGCAGTTTATATGACAAAACAAAATAAGAGTTTGTAAGACCTTGCAAGTGACATGGGCTAAGCTCCCTGCAAGTGTACCAACCATCAGATGTGCAGCACGGAAGATTACGCCATCATCAGGCTCCACAGAATAATCCTGAAAGAAGGCAAAATGGTGCAGAAACCAGGTTTAGAATGGATTTAAATGATTTCAACAGAAAAAAAAATGTGCACATCATCTGCCAACTGACTAGAACCTTGAGAATAAGTTCCTTTGTCGTCCGGCTAGCAATTGCAACACTCCTCTGAATAACAGGAGATATGATCTCCTTGACAGATTTATCCATCGCAGCTTCAATAAGCCTGAATACTCCAACCAAATTAGGAAAAGAAAAGAATAAAAGAACAGCATTTATAACTTTAGAAAAGTAACAAGTTAAACCTGCCATAGGGCACTTGAGAACCACCCACAGCACTAAGCTTAGGATTGATTCTGAAGTATGTGTCAGCCCTTGGAATAGCTTGCATGAGCTGCAGAAAAGGCAAACAACATTATTTATTCTCAAGCATCAATGTTCTAAAATAATAATAATAAGACCAATACATAAAGGACGCAGGGGAGGTTCAAAGCCCTTTGAACCAAAAATTGAGTTCAAAGACTTTGAGAGCCGTTGATTTTGCATCGAGATTCGTAATAACTATTGAAAGTACGAATTTTGAATCTAGATTTTATTGAAAGTACGAATCTCGATGCAAAATCAATGGCTCTCAAAGGCTTTGAACCCAATTTTTGGTTCAAAGGGCTTTGAACCTCCCCCACCTCCATACATAAATAGCAGCAAGCATCAATGTTCTAAAATGCGGACTTGAATATGCATGTGAAAGGAACTCCGAATATAGCATATGTGGTGTGCGGCCGCATGTGTTTATGCAGTTTTGTGTGTTAAATTTTGAATCAATTTATACATTAGAGCAGATGTATAATAAATATGATGAGGGTTCCAATACCACAAGATGACAAAAACTTATTTTTTCAATTTATATTTTTAAAAGTTGACACTCAAATATCAAATCTAAGATCTTGTTAATTTTTATGATAGATGCATGCTCCTAAAATCCCATTTTTTTGCAAGTGGTTTTATACTAGATCAAATTTTCATGCGTCCAAAATTTTCATGGTAGATGTATACTCCTAAATATATATCCTTTGTAATGCAAAGGGTTGTGTGGCCCGGTAGAGAGCAATATGCCACTAAGGAAAATTCTAGAGCGTGAGCCACGCTCCCAAATTTTTCAGCAGTTTAATTAAATCCATGTGGATCTTCTGTGCACACCTATATGTAGCCGCAAAGACCACATTTTAAAACACTGGCAAGCATGAACCAAATTTCTGGATCACTGATACCCAGCATGAACAAGAGAATTAAGTCTGGCAAATCAAATATTGGTTTTCCAGTTAATATGCACGGGCTAAAAAATAATTCTGGAAGTTATTTTTAAAAAAAATTATAGTAGGTTTTTCACCAGCAACTTCTAAAGAAAATTCTGGCAGCTTTTTCCCAAACAGGAAAGGGGCAATATTTCAAAAGACAAAGAAAAAAATACCTGATTAAGGGAAAAAGGAGATGGGGATGGGGAAGCAGGAGGAGCAGGAGTCACCACTGGAGGGATACCATGAGGGGAGGGAACCTGTTCAGGCATGACAAGAGGACCAACTTTGTCTTCTTCCACCAATGAACCATGAGCAAGATGAAGAGACCCTGTATACTGTAAAAAACACAAATGACGAAGGAATCTCAAATTCATAATATGCCATGGTTTTTATACTGCTAACAGCTGATGATACCAAATTTAATCTATGCACTATTATTTCTGTTATATTTTATGATTGTTGCTACAGTCTTATATGGTTGACTAGCTGAAAAGGGTAATATTATCACTACCAATGTAATTATAAATCTTCTAATAAATTTGGAATCCAATCTGGAAATGCAGCAAGAACTTTGTTATATGGACCCTTCTATTATCAACTTAATATTAAAAAAAAAAAAGGTTATAATTGCTTGTGGAAGATCAGATCTCACCCTTGAACCAGTATGATGGCCGGGCCCTGCCGCATAATGAATGGGCCCTGCAGCGTGAACAGGCACTGCAGCATGATGAGCAGGTTCTGCATACTAAAGAAGAAAAAAAGAATACAATATGAAAAGCTGAACAAAACATACAATAGGATTAAGATAATATATAAACAATAAATCAGCATAATACAGATTAGTTATAAGGCTGAACTTAGTACTAATGTACTCTTTGCTTCATTGCATTGTTCTTTTAAGCATTCTAAGAATTCATGTATGTTCTCTTCTCCTAACAAAAAGCATCCACTTTAACATGTCGTAAATGCTAGATGAACAGGCTAGACACAAAACAAGCAGAACACCCATTAATTGTCAATTCCTTTACTGTTACAATGAGAAAGGATATAAGACCTTGTGTGTGTGCTTAAAGAGTGCATAACAGTAGTGAAGCACCAAACAACATAAATATATAAATACAAGATGAACTCGCAAGTCATCCGGCACACAAAATTAGCTTTCGTATTAAGTTAGTACAGAAAAGGGAAAAGGATAAAAATTCAGTCCGCATAAGATTAGTTTCTGCCCCCACTGTGCCAAAAAGAATAAGCTAGAGGGAACTGAAAAAGATACAGGAAGAAGGAACTAGGTGAAAGAGCACAACAAAGCGGAGTTCAAAGGATGATTCAGAACAGCAAGATGAACTCGACGATCAGATCATATATCATGCCAAAAGCAAAACTGTCCGAAACATCACATCAAGCCGGCATATATTGCAGAAAATGAGAAAAGAAAGCAGCAAATACTGAAGGAATGTTCATCATGTAGCTTCTACAAGATCTTAGGTCAGGCTAGGGATTAATATACAAATAGCACAGAACTCTTATGAAGAATAAGAGATTTAGGACAAAGTTCATACACAATCTTTGGTATTCAATATGTAGCTTTCACAAAATCTTAGGTCACGCTAGGAATGGTATACAAACAGCAGAGAATCCTTATGAGTAAGAGATTTAGGACCTAAAGCCTATATTATGATTGCTGTTACACTGAGTTACTTTCATTCAAGGGTTTTCAGGACGAACGAAACCAAATAACTAATGCTTGCATATATCTCGTGACAAGATTGTTACAGGTGAAAAAGCATATTTGCAATGACTTGGTTAGCACCTGTTGGCAACCAAAGCCAATTGATTGCACCTGGTATGATGCCACTTTCAGGCCAAATCTAAGTGTATAAACGAGAATAATTGGAAGCAGAGAAAAACCTGATTCACCATGCTTGAAAGGTTAGAACGACCAGGAATACTACTAACTTCAGGTGGCAATTCAGCATGATTTCCAGGAACAGGCATGGAATTTCCAGGAACAGGTATGGAAGCTTCTGTGACAATAGGCGGCTGTGAAGTAGTAATGTCCTTGATAGAGAAATCAGGGTTGCCTTCTGTCTCACGATTCCGAGATTTGAGCAGTGAGGAGGGTTTCACTTCTTTTACATCCACTCCAAGATTCTTAAACAGCACCTGAGCATAATCAAGCACAACATAAGACTTTGAACCTTGCTTTGACAGTCATGTGAGGTTTGATGAGCTCAGCGACACAAATTTGAGAAACGACAAAGGGACAGTACCAATTGGATTCTGATATGCATACATCTGAAATTCTAACAGTACTAGTTAGGTGTCAATTGATCCAAATTAATTTCATCATGGCTCTTTAAGTCTCTATGCACATCGGTAAAGCATGTAGTTACCAAGAATGGTAAATTCTGATTTGAAAGAAACAGAACTAAGGTATTAGGTGAGTTATGTGGACCTCAATATCAAATCTCAAGTTCATTTTGAGATTTTGTTGACCGTATATCTCAGCAAGCAAGCTCATGATACCCATGGTCCATGGGTTAGGAGGCCGATAAGCAATACTTGACTGGCAGGGTTCCAAAATCTGTAAATAACACAAGAATAGAAAAATTCAGTACTAGGGCTGGCAAAAATACTCGCCCATGGCTCATGGCTCGCTCGAGATTGACTCGCTATTGGCTCGCTCGTTAATGGACCGAGCCGTTAATAAGCCGGCTCGTTAAGCTTGTTAAGTTAATGAGCCCTGAGCTTGAGCTTAGGTCGGCTCGGCTCGTTTAGCTCGTTAAACTATTAATATTTATTATTTATATATTTTTATTATGAATTTGTAGTATAGTAAATAGTTTATAGTATGATATGTACTTAAATTATTATATCAAATTGTGTGAAATATTTTGTTATTAGATATTTTAATATATTTTTTATAAATTTTAATATAAAATATTATTAACTATTAAATTAGCCTTAATGAGCCAGCTCGGCTAGCTCGTCAACTTAACAAGCCGATCTTAAGCCAAAGCTTTTGGCTCGGAAGTAATTAGCGAGCTAGCTCGGCTCGGCTCGTTTAGAGCCATATTTAATACATGTTATGTACATGGATTGGAAGTATCATCACAAATAAAAGGCAAACCTTCGAAGTAAAAGGAATCACAGCAATCATCAATCCCCTCTCATATGCCTGTCAAGGAAACAAGTATCATTTTTAATCTCTTTTAGCGGAATACTATGCTACTGAAAAAACAGAAAGAGCGGACAACAGGAAGTACAGATCCAGGCACATTACCTCTATAATTAACGATTTTGGATCAATTTCTTTGGCTCTTAATGCCTGGTTCCTGCCAATAGTGAACTTCCCCAACCAACTCCCCAGATTTTTCAGCAAGGACCTCTCTTCCGAACTTGATTTTATTAGGTCTGATCTTAGCAAAACCTACAAGCAAAGGTTTAAAGAGGAGAAAAAAGAAATAAATATTAGCTATACCAAATTCTGTTGATAGTATCAACAGTAATAATAGGTAATACGCAAAAATATACAAGATCGAACTGAAAGTTACCTTGCAATTCTCATATGTGGCCTTCAATATTTCCTTGTTCAGTGCTTTGGAATTCATCTTGTCAAGAAACTTCAGGTACAAGTCATGAAAATTCGGTTCAATGCTCGCCCTGAATAAAAATACAAAGATGAGTAACAGTGATGCTGGAGATTAGACAAGTGGTTCTAGCCATTTATATCCTTCTCCGCAACTCACCTTTTCATGACCATATATTGAGCAAACCAAGGTAAATACTGTTCTTGCAATACTTCATTGAATTCCTTTGCCTTAGCCTCCATATTTGAAGTTGAAATGTTGTTGACAATGAATAATATCTTATCTTGGACTTCGGTTGAAGGAGTCTACAAGATTTATATGGTGTCAAAAAAGGAATGAAGTACTTGTATGTTTATTCACAAAAAGGTTATATCCAAAGTGGTGTCAAATCAGAGAAAAGAGGTACAAAAGAAAACCTCTATTGGTGTATCTCTTTGTTCAGCTGCAGCTACAAGTGTTTCAATGTTTAAAGCAGCCCCAAATCCTGTGTTATAGGAAGTCTGCCTGAGCACACCTGTCAGAGATGAAGTACATTATCAGCACTAGCCATAGAACTGAGCTACAATATTTCAAACATTCCAAGTTTGTATCTTTGTAATTCAAAAATAAACCTGAAGTTGCCAAATTGCGAGTACGAATCCCACCGGAGGGTGCAGCAGATAACACAGTACTAGAGAGGGATGGTGTAATCAAAGGTATCGCAGCAGGCTACCAAGCCATTAAAAATCAAATGTTTATTATTATTTTAGTATGAAAAAATAAATTGAAGGCATAGGAAGTGAAGCCAACAAGCCATAAAGAAACAGAAAGCGCAAAATTACCATATCCTACATTCAGTAATACAAAGATTGAGTTATAAAAACTGAGTACTGTGTTGGAATTCAAATACTTTTTTAAAATTACAGTCGAGTATGGCTACAGCAGGTTCTTTATTCAAAAAAGATATCTAGCATCTTATATATTATTGATGGAGATGATAAATGTGAATGTGAAAATACCTTCACAACATTGGGAGCAGCATCATTGGAAGCGGAGCCAACAGCTGCCTGACTAATAGTGGACATAGCCGGTTTAGACTGATTTGTAGGTATTGTGGTAGCAGGTTTCATCCTTTCACCAAGAAAACCTTGAGGCGGCAGCCTCTGCTGTGCCATTTGGAATGAAGAAACTTGGCGCCCAAGCTGAGAAGGTGTAGTGCCCACCAACTGCCATGATGCTTCTGATGTCTGTAGTAAAATCGCACAACTTTACAGTATAGTTCTAGTTTTTTTTTTCTTTGATAGTAAGCAGCAAAAAGAAGTATCACATTTTTTTAAGGGGAAAAACAAAGCTCATACCTCTATGCTTTCAACCGATGCTGGTACAGAACCGTGCTGCTCAAAGGAAAGAGAAGCCCCACCACTGTTTGGTTCGTTCTGACTGGATGACACCCTCGCAAGTGTTCGCTCAATCACCAGAACCAACTCAGAGTGTGTACCACGCAAATGCGAAATTTGCAGTATGTGGTTGCAGTATTGTGGCCACTCAACCAATCGATCCATGAATTGCTCCAAGGCTTTGGTGCCAAAAATGAACATCTACAAAACAATTCCACAGAATATAACCCCCCAAAGTAAATAATATTACCCCTTGAGAAAGTGATGTTCACTAGTGCAAATAATTAAAATATTACTAACTTTTGAGTCAACAGATTTACGCAAGGCATCAAGAACGCCACGTAAAGCTATTCCAAGCGTAAGGTGAGTGACAAGCTGGTTTTTTATAAGGGAGCCTGGACAAGGGATTCATAGAGAAAATGAACAAAAGAAGGATTAGTTTCATAGATCGTAATATAAATTGTGTTACATTCCTTTTTATGGACTCATAAATTTTAAAGTTTAATTATAGTAAAACTTGGAAATAAGCAGCCACCTTTCCTATAAGCAACTTAATACTAACTACAAGTTGATGACAAAATAATAAAGCACACACCAAAGAGAACAGCAGCAAGCTTTAGTTGCTTGTCAGGATACTTGGGAAAGAACTTGTACTCTTCAAATAGATTAGCAATCATGCAATTGAATATCATCTGCTCCCTGCAGAAAATGACAATTGTTATCTACAACCCATATAGCACTCAGATATTTAATGAACCACCAAAGACCTGTTATGCCAGCATACAGATTATATAGAGTGGAGATTCGCACCCAAACTTTAGAATAATAACAATAATTAAACCAAAGATCTTAAAGAACAAGTAACACTGATCACCCACAACAAACAAGTCAAAACTCAAAATCATGACAGAGGCAAGAATGACAACAAGCTGTAACAGAAAGAAACAGATGCTTGCCTCTGCTCAGAAGACTCCTTGAAGCGCGAGAGCATCTGGACCATTTGTTCTATGCTGAGCTGGCCAGAAAACATCTGATGGAAGTATGTATTGGCCTCAGTGTCAACATCTTCTGTAGCACCTGGTTGCTCAGCACCAACTTCAGAGGCACCACAGTAAGATGATATAGGCAGGCTACTCATTAACTTGTTTATCACCTCAGCCAGATGCTCTGACATAAGTGAACCCGAATAAGACTGCAAAAGCTGTTTGGCAGCAGAAAAGGCAAAATTGGAAATTAAATAAAGATTTAACAGGGGCTAGAAATCATGAAGAGGGAGTGGAGGGGGGTTCAATATGTAAAGGTCCCAAGTTTTTATATTCCCAAATGGGGATTAATGCCCAACCCCCTCAACTCCACTTTGCTCAAGCACAGCCTATGAAGTAGTTCAAGAGTTGACAATAATATAAGAAGTTAAGAACCTTCAAAAAAGTAGCAAGCATTTCATTGTAGCTAACAGCAGCAGTAGCTTGAGTGCTATTTGCACCATCTGATGCCTCAGCAGAGGCTTCTTTAAGGAACTTAACACATTCCTAAATTAGCAAGGAAAAAGGTGAACAAGGATTTGAAAGACTAAAAAAAATTCAAACTTGACAACTGGAAATACAAAGTGCAATGCTACCTCACAGAAGGCTTCTTTATGTTTCTCAAAATTTTCAGCAAGCCACTTCTCAAGAATGATCTGCTCTTTGAGTGCAGCAACAGAAGCCAACCGAATGCTGAAGGAAAAGGGCACTGAATCAAGTACCATAGGCAGGATCTAATACACAAGAAATGAATGTTAAGTTAAAAATCAGCATGCAGCATGTACAAAAAAGGTTGGTTAGGATTCCTTGACTACTGATCAATTTGACAATATTTACAATGCTTTACAATACTTATTATTAAAAATCTGACAGTTGCAATATGATTAATGCTTTATCCATATCATACTTCATCAAATGCCTACATTACGGTGGTCCCTGTTTAGTCGCCTTAGATGGAGCATTAAATGACAGTCAAATTGCATAAAAATTGATAGCTAAACATGTCTACACCACTTTTCTACTCCTAAATTTTGTTTGACTTCATTTAAAAAACAGGTTTTGTGACTGTGGTCGGGTTTCATTTGTAGGCTACCCCAACTTGTTTGGGACTAAAGGCTTTGTCGTTACTTGTTGTTGATGTTCGTTGTTGTTCATTTAAGAAACATCGTTGATGTTGTCAAGTTAATCCACTGTCAATGAATATAGCAGTTGAACAAACAGAGAAGCAAGTTAAGTTACGGACTGTGAGTACAACTAAAATCAAGTTTTTTAGCCATTGAGCAATTTTTTAATCTCATTTACAAGGACAAAGGACCAGCATTTCAGTATGTTGATTCTTCCTGAATACTGATTGCATTTAGCAACTTCCTTTTTTATTTTGTGATGCCACTTTATCCCCTTCCTACAATAGTTTTGTTGCTTGAAAAGGAGCATTGAACTAAACTGAAACTAAAATATCAAAAAATTGACAGCTGACTTCAAAAGCAAATATCTCAACACTGACGCCATGGAAGAAAAGTCCCAGTAAAGACAGCCAAAACTCAAATTATTCATGATGCATAGTAAACTAGCAATGCTTATCACAGTTTCTAACACTAAATTAATAGCAGCTATCAAATAGCACCATTTTTTGTTGGGTACGGGCCAGATGCTAAATCGGTCCATGTAATGTGCTTTGCCATAAAGTACCTTCAGCTCACTGCATATTGTGCTAATTCTAATCAGATGACTTGTATCTTTGTTAGCCTCAATAAAACCCTTGGTGACCAGCTGTGGATTAGCTCTCCAGAGACAGCCAATTATGCTTATTTTTGTGGAATCCTTCAAGACCATAGGAAAAGTGCAAGATACTACTTCATTCTGGATAAGGTTGTAGGCAGTCTGAGAAAATAAAAGGTAAAAATTTGCTTCAGAATCATAAGAAATAAAGATGGATTCCTAAGGCAAATAATTGAGAGATGAAACTGTACTTTGATCTGGCTAACTCCCAGTAACAGAACCCCTGCACAGTGACCAATTGGGGAGCTAAGAATCCCCCTAACCGCAATTGCATGACCCTGCTCTGCCAGCTGGCACAAAACTTTTATGAGATCAAGGCAGAACCATGCCTGGTTTCCTTGTTTCAGATATGCCACTTCAGAGAAAGCCTTCAAGAAAGAAAACATCATTCATATACAACTATAAACTGGATCTGGAAGACAATTAATCATTATCTCGAGCCAAAAATACAGAGAATAAAGCTCTGCCAAGTGCTAATTTGGCTCATTTTATCATATTCACATTGTAAAACAAAGAATTGATTATGATCATCAACATTTCAGAATTATACTTACTAGCTGATGTGTACAATGGGCAAATGTGAATACATCAGGTGAAGCGCTGACTGCATACTTCAAGAATGATAGCTGGCCTTCTGTATTTTTCCACACTGAGCCACAAACAGCATTAACTGGAAAAGGATCCTGCAAGATACACTATTTTGTTAATTGCCAGTCCACTGACTCAAAAATATCAAATTACGTCAAAGATTAAAAACTGAGAAGTTCCTGGCATGCACGGCTGTATAGGGACATAAGGAAATTGAAAGCTGCCTCATCTGGTACAATAAATCCCTCATGGTCAAGATTTTCCATAACATTCTTCCAATCTGTGCCAGGGGCCTGCAATACAAAGATGGCATATATAAGATGACCAAAATAATACAAATAAATAAATCCATCTTAAATAAATTTAACTCACCACTTGCTTGACTGAACCCACAAATATGCCAACATCCCAAGTGCTCAGGGAAGTCATATCACAAGTCAGGCTACTGCCAACAGCAGAGAGGAAAGTTGCATACGTACCATTACTATCATCAAGACCAGTACGGGTACTGGTCATTACACCAACTAACTTTGCGACCATTAAATCATTGAGAGGCTGAAAAAGAGACAGGACAAATTTGCAATGATCCATGCTAGCCGTACAGCCGTAGCCAAACTCTGTTATCATATCAGGCGACCTTGTCTCCTTCTCTATTTCAGCTAAATAAGCATCCAATTCTTCATCAGAGGTGCTGACATAATGGTTCCAAGTCCTAGAGACATAAAAAAAATTTTAAATTAAAAAGAAAAATGAACCTACCTCAGTTGAAATGTTGTCTACAAAGACCTCATGATTTTTGGGACGGATGAAATTATAAATGATTGAGGGAAAGACAACTTTATCTGCATGACTTATTTCGCCTGCAACACCCCCCCCCCCCACACACACAAAAAAAAAAAAAATCTTTACGTCAACTTTTGTTTGATGAATAATAGGGGAAAGAAGTCAGATATCCCAACTTTAACCTCTTTCACCATGCACAAATCAGATGAAATAAACCCAAAAGAGATGGTTTGTAAGATATAAATCAACAACAAGAAGAAATAACAATGGTGACATCAATATATAGAAGTATTGTGTCTAACCTCAAGGATGCAGTAGGATAGATCTTGTCCTTCAGATTAAGACAGGGTACAATAAAGGGACTCTCATTTAGTTGCAAACAAGAACAAATTTTCTCGAAAGAACCAGTAAGCTTAGAGGACTCTTTATTCTGAAGAATAAACAAAGCAATATCCTGCATATGAGCATTTGATGTAGCCAGAGAAGGATTTACACAGAGCTCATCGATCTGAGCTAAGATGAAATTGTGCCCTGGAATAGCAAAACAGATGTTAAATTGGTAATTTATCTAACTAACAAATACACTAGAATATCCAGAAGCATAATTGCACCATATATTTATAACAAGGGCGCTAACTACCACCCAGCAATTCAAGTAACCTTGGCCCTTCCAATGTACAGGTTTACATGATTCGAGTCAAAATGAAAGGAAATCCTGTCATTGCCCAAATTTGCATGAAATTTCCTGCCCAATCAGAGTCCTTATTCTTTTTGAAAGATTGACAGCTTTGCTTTCACTTTTCAGGGGATATTTCCTCTGAACCTGATTGAACTGTTTAAGACCAACTAGATGAAAGGTTCCAAACTGAGAGAAACTGATTGAAGAGATGTGATAGAGCTAAAGCATGGCTCAACCTAGAATGACATTCTTTGCAAATAATTGAAAGACGATAGGGGTTCAATGGACAAAATTGGTATACTGGATTCTCTTCCAGAAACTAAAATAACTTTTGTTTCTTTACCTCTAAGCCTTAAATCGAGATTACCAGAATCCAACAACGCCAAGCCCACAGCACTCTTTTCAGGTCCGGACAGCTTAAACGCAGTTGACAGATCATGCAGAAACTGTTCATTGGTTGGTACAGTCTTCAAAGCCTGGCAGAAGTTGGTACTGAAACAAGGCTTGTCTAGCAAGTGTCTGAAGATGTTTGAGAAAAGATCTCTTATATGTTGAGCATTTTGAGCATCACCTTCTCCAATCAACTTCACTTGCTCAAAACAAGCCTTCAACACAAGCACGCCACCTTCAGGTTCACAATCTGCTAGCTGGGGAAGAAAAGAAAATTAGAAGTTTGTTAATGGAATGCTGTTGAAATAACAAGCTGATATGCTTCGCACGTATAGTGGAATGGACATGCTGATAGGAAACAAGTAATTATTCTATGACAAAAGAAATTGCTGGTTAATATTTATGAGAAATGTATCTATATATAAGAGAATCTAGCAACTTGATGAAAAACTATGCAACTCTGATAGGATCTGAATCAGTCGAAAATAAGGAGATGACAGATGACCAAATAAAAGAACCTTTTGGTATGCTGACCAGATAAAGAGATTTAAAAATCTTGAATGACGCTCTTACTTCAAAGCACAGTCAAGCAAAAAATATTTCCTAATTAAATCACAAGGAACTTGATGTATTGCCCAGAATTGATCTCGTGTGAACTCTGCTAATGAAGTCAGAACCATGCGACCGGGGATAACATCTTAAACAAGACTTACTCTTTCCTGAAATTCTAGGACCCAATCATACTGGAAAAAGTACACCAAATTAACCCTGATCAAAGGAGCAAAAAGGGAAGGGACTAGACCTAAGGAGCGGATACCAGATCAGCTAAGAGTAGTTAACCCGCATAGTTTGCCCGCTAAAGAGCTAGAAAAAATAAACGAGCTTAGAAGAGTCTTGAACCTCACAAAGCTCGCCGCAGATCGTGTCGAAATTGGATTCGTTGAGAGAACCGACGAGGAGGCTGATTTGAGACGACAAGTTAGTCGAGAGCGCGACCATTGCGGGCGGTGACGATGGCAGAAAAGTGGATCGATCGATTGTAGGGTTTTGAGAAGGACTGGACAGCGAGCGAGCGAGCGCGAGAGAAGAGAGACGGATTTGGGGTAAAGATGGTTCGTCCAAACCCCCGGAGTGTAGGATCGGTATTATCCCCCGATAGAGGTTTGTTAAAACCCGGCGGGTACAATCTGTATCAGTGAACTCGTGCCCGTTATCTGAGGTATTTGTATCCGTATTCGGGTATAGGCGGATAAATGGGTACACGGGTACAGATTTGAGAATCAGAGAATGGACGGTCACTATTTTTTTAGAAAAAATCCATTGTGTTCGTACCTGTTTACCCGTCGCTTGCCGCCCGTGTATCCGTACCTATGTACCCGCTACTCGTGTACGCGGACCCGTATATTATTCAGATTTTTCAAAAACAGCAAACAACAAAAAACCCGAGTACCCCGTACCTGTGCCCGTGCCCGTACCCGTACCCGTGGTACTTGTGTACCCGAGACGGGCATGGGTATGAAACGGGTAGGGTACGGTTTTAAAAAAAAACGTCTGCCCGTGCCCGCCCTACCCGTCTACCCGTCGTGCCCGTGTCCGCCCTACCCGTCGCCCGCCGCAGTTGTGTCCGGCCCATACCCGCGGTACCCGTTAGCAAATGTCTATCCCCGGATAATTTTAATGCGGAGATGTAAACTAACTCCAAACATGATTAAAAAATAGTATTCTATAAGATTATGATATAAAAAATTTATTGAGCTAATTAAATTGAAATTTCAAGCATGAAAAATTAAAATTTGGACTGGTAGCGTTTCGGCCAAAGTGTTACTACAAGCACAATAGACAAACTCTATATATAGAGAGAGAGTGAGAGAGAGGATTAGGAAGGCTAAAATATAACGCGTTGCATGGATTGCACCCGTGTACCGCATCAAAATCTCAGAATTCAAGTTAAAAATGACCGATCCAAGCATTCAATTTATTCTCCATATCATTTTTTTATAGAAAATCAAATTTTATATTTTTTATAATTTTTTTGCTATTTTTTGGGTCAAGAGAAAATTGCTTAATTTAAGGATTTTGAATCGTCCAATAGTGATGATTTTCTTACTATCTAAAAAAATAACAAAAAAAATATAATTTGATTTTCTACAAGAATTTGATATGAAGAATAAATTGAACGATTTGAATCGGTCATTTTTAACTTGAATTTTAAAATTTTAATGCGGTGCATAGATACATCCATGCAACACATTATAGTTTAGCCTTCTTCTCTTTATATATATATAGAGAGAGAGAGAAAGTAAAGACACCATGAGCTTAAACTCATGGAGGCCTTCCGTGAGCTTAAGTAAAAAAGTACATCAAATCATCTCTAAATTTTAATTTATTATGCTCATTAAATTCTTTATATGAAAATCTTGTTGGTTGCAAAAATTTGGAGTGTTTTGAGATTTTTAAGTCCTGATTTTTAATTTTTAAAAATCTACTCTAAAAATAATAATAAAATATTTATTTTTTAAATATTATTTTTAAAAATTAAAAATGATGACTTAAAAAACTCAAAATACTTCAAATTTTTACATCACACAAGATTTTCATATAAAGAATGTAATGAGTATGATAAATTAAAATTTAGAGATAATTTATATATACTTTTTATGTTAAGTTCACGATATCTTTACTTTATCTATCTATCTATCTATCTATCTATCTATATATATATATATATATATATATCGATATCCATTTTACAAATTACAGTGTCAAACCTACTCCCCTCTCACAAAAACTAATGGAAAATATGTTACTTTTGTGGTTGCTGCGGTTTGCCTACATAATGTAGATATATAGCTATTGAAAAAATACTTGAAAAGAAGTATATTAAACACATGTCAGCATATTGTAATAATTCAACTCAACTTCGGTAATGCAAAATGTGTAAGAACGTGAAATAACAGAAAGGAACTTATATGGTACCAATGTAGAAGGTCGGGGTTAATGTGAAGCTTTAAATCGGATCAACAACTAACTAAAAATATTAAGAAATTACATTCGAGACATCTGATTTTCGATAGATATGTATTAAGCATCAAATAATTGAGCATTGTTACCATCAAAATATGGTTGCAGAAAAAAAAAACCAATCACTTAAGATTACAACTTCATAATAACAGCTAATAAGGCTTAAAACAGAAAAATATATTGATCTAAAACAACACAATTGATAAATTTGCAATGTTGGTGTACAAATACAAAATATAATAATAATAATAATAATATAATAATACCAAAAAGGGAAAAAAAACTTAGATAAAAAATGATTCTCGATGCTTTCCAAACAGCTTGTACATTAAAGTTAGCTTCACTTTCTTCACGCTAAACTTATAGAAACTAGGGTTACACAACCGCGCTTCGCGGCGGGTAGTACTCTTTTTTGGAGTTGATATCTATTATATTATAAATTATTAATCAAATAATTTATATCAAAATTTATTATGTTGGGTTTTTAAAACAACATTATCCTCTTTCGTAGAGCTTGAAACTAAAAATAAGAAAGAGTTTGCGGAAATGAAAAAAAAATGCTCAAAGTCAATTGCAGTCGGTCAATTAGCCATAAAATCTACTTAAAAAATCAGTCACAATATGGAGCACCAATGTCAAATTATTATAATCATTCAATCCTTCTTAAGAAATAGTTTATATTTGAGTAAAGAGCACTGCTGGTATTAACATGTTCTAGCATTTCACTCCGATTGTCATCCTTGATTAAAAAAAATGATAATTCAGATCATGTATAAATAAAATGAAATATAACATAATAAAAAATTATGCATATTACTACTTGGTAGACGAGCAGACGGTGCAATAATGTGATGTTATCATATCTAAAAGAATATAGGGATTTATAACAAATCGAGATAGTACAAAACCATTTCAAAGTCCAAAGATATCTTGTGCAACCTTTTCTTCTCAAAGTTAAACATACAAAATACACCTACTTATTTTTCTTCTCAATGTCGACCTTTATGCTATGAGGATGATAATAATGCTTATTTGGCATTTTAAAATCGGAGGCATATATAGATCATATATTTCTGCAAATTGCAATTGAAGGGCTACATCAGATGCTTTATACATTCCACTGTTTTATAAAGGCATGAGATAAAAAAAAATTGCATTGAAAATAAATCAATATGCATTGACAGATGTTCAGGTCCAACAACATATTTTTTGTACTTCTTCAAGAATTGTTTAGCAAAATCCTCTGAAGAAAGCTTCCTAACCCAAATTACTGTTTCATCCTTGTCCATCAGAAAGACGCAAAAACATAGTTAGTAACATCTGAATTAATTGCTAGATTAATAAAAATAACATGATACCAGTTGCAAGTTACAATGGTTCTTCTAAATAGTATGAATCACATAGCAAGATTTCCAAGCAAATGGTTAGTTTTACCATGCATAATTTCCACATACATGAACGGTGCACAAACATACATGTGTTTTAATTAACTTTAACAGAAAGTAGGAATGAGGGACCTTTTTTCATTTTTTTCTATAACACACACAAAATATATGCAAAATTCCCTTCTGGCTGGTGCTGTTAGCCCGACATTGTAAATTCCATACAACATTTTTTTTGAAATTATAAATAATCTTGAAAGTGCTCAATTCTTCTCTTACCCATTGATCCCTCCGCTATATCTCTGAGAGGTACAATTAACAAACAAGAAAAAAGTCGAGAAACCCTTGATGTTATACAGAGAAGCAACCTTGGAGGTACCTCTGAGCATCCACCTTAGCTATTACAACAAAACTCCCCATCTCTCTCAACTCAGTGGTTGTCTGAGCAAATCTCGACATCAGAGCAACACTCTTTTTGTCCCAAGCCGTGTATTCCAAAAGGACTACCAACTTGTTCTCTTCTACCACTCTCTTCGAGTTATTATTGTTCAGATCAGTGATAATCTTCCGAGCTTTATGCAAGAGCTGGGCTCTGAGGTGGAGTCACAACCACTCTCATATAAACTCATATTTATAAACCTTGAAATGAACAACAACACATTACAGAGAAAGAAAGGATCAGAGAGAATATTTGTACCAGTATGAAGCAAAAAAGGAGGCGGAGTAGAAAGGCGAAGTGGGGCGGTGTCGAGGAAAGGTGCACGTTATTAGACTGCCATGATTTCTGCATTATGGATGGCGAAGGGGCGAAGGGCCAAAGGATACAAGGCGTCTGAGGCAACACCTGGTGCTAGCAGTGAAAAGCCTAGCACCGATGAACAGTCAAGCAAGCGGCGATCGCCTCATCGTCGGAACTCCTTGGAGAAGAATTAATAGCTCGAGCAAGAATAGATCGAGTTTATGTTGCTCCCCGACCGTCAAATCAACGGTGGCGTTGGAACCCGAGAAGCTTGCGGGACAGAGGATAGGAGAAGCGCGACATCTAAGTTTGCAAAGGAGAGAGACAACGCGAGAGAGGGAGTGATATTTCTGAAAGGGTTGGTGAGGACGTCGAGGAGGAGAGAGAGAATGCGAGAGAGATTTACAAGAGAGAGAAGAGATGGGAAAAGAAGAAAGATTAATGCGCTGTTAAAAAATATATCTAATAATTCGTATAACCTTTAATATAATGAACACAAATAAAACTAATTCAATAATTCAACACTAAAGTTATAGAAGCAAGAGCATAAATGATCAGGTAATAGATTATTTATGCAATTTTCATCCACTATGATCATGTAATTAATAGTCATATCCATTTCAGTATATATTCTCATTCGTTACGCAGATATATCACATAGTTGGACAAATACATGATAAAAACATACAAAAAAGGTTGACAAATCTTAATGCAAATCAATGGATGAGAGTTAGTGGGCGACGTGGCCTGATTGAGGGCTTGAAATTGTCCCCCTAAGGGCAGATATCATGACGTTTACGGGTTCTTATATATATAGAACCCTGACATGATTGCACTGCAAATTCACCAACAATATGCTTAAATCAGTTAGTATTTTATTAATTAGAAAAACATATTATATTACGAACGTACCAACAAAAATAAAACATCAAGGCCAAATGTACAAGTAGGTAATTTGTTAATTTTATAGATTAAATGAGTTCTCATATTTATTCGGACTTGTTGATTTGATGGTTTTTATTTGTCTTGATGGGTACAAGTTGTTAAATAGTCTCTTTTGTGCCTCATTTAACATGTGTACTAGCAAAAGATTTCTCCAAAGTTACATCAAAGTTGATTTCTCCAGTAAAACGGAAAAGAAATTTGTGCCGAAATAATGCATTTGATATTTAGATCGCATATGACATATCAGTAGAAACTGAAGGTTTCATTCAATATGTTCCACATAACAAACAAACCTAATTGAATTGCTAAGATATAAACTCCCACAGTAATAAATTTTCAATAATCCTTGGGATCACAAACTATGGTAGAAGTAAATGCTCACATATCGTAATTATTTTAAAATTTTCTTAAATAATGAAAGAGAAGCATCCTAAATGTAGGCTTTATCTCTTAATTTCTACACATGATATGTAAACAATGAAATTTTAAGCGGGGAGGAGAAATTTTAAATGGGGGAAGAAGCAAACCTGAGAATAGCAACCACTCCTGCTATCATAATTTTTCTATTTTTGAAGAATCTTCATCCTGTTAAAACCATCAGGACTACTGCACACACCGTCTCATATAAATAAGAAATTAGCGAGTCTGAGTCCTAATTTTCAAAGGTAAATTAAGGTAAGTCAAGCAAAAAGAACTAAAAATATGATTTAAACAAGAAAAGTGTCATAATCAAGGATTATATTGTACCGGACTCTCAAGCGTGAGAGAGAAGTGAGAGATAAAGTGAGTCTGGTATGCTCTGAGGCTGGCAAAACCAACAGCGAGAAGGAATTTAATGTTCCCATCGCTTCTATACTTCATATATTTGGTGATTCCTTATACATTGCTTATATGCTTCAATCAGCTTTACAAGAGAATTTAATGTTCCCATCCTTTTTAGCCCATGAGAGTCAAAGAAATCCTTGCCAGTTGGTTATATTTTTGACCTGTTTCATCTATGAAGTGATCAAAATTATTAAAATATACCTGAGAATTTACAAGGAGCCTGAACAAAAGCTTCACATAGTTTCTGTTGAGATTCTAACGAGGCATGATTCATAAGATTTTCAACCGAAATTTTTAGGTCTTATTTTTCGGTTAGATTCTAGAGAATGACCTAGGCCTGTAGCTAAAGCTTGCTTAGGGACAATCAAGATTTAAGTTTAGAGAATTTTAATAAGTCTCAAATTCATATACTTTTTATTAGAGTTAAATCTCATAAATTTACCAACTTCTAGGGAAATTTAATTATTTTATTTGCATTTATGTTCCGAGATCGACATACTGCTATGTTTTATTTATAATTACAGGAATCATGCACTTTGGACGATAACCATAGCAAAATAGAGCACAAACGGACCAAAACACGATCAAGCAATCAAGATGGGCAGTCACGCGCTAAGGGTGTGATATGCACCCTCTCTAGTGTGACCCACAACCATGGAATTTTCTGGTTTTGGTACTTAGTTGATTTTATGAGCATTTTCCTAGCGACCACCATGGGTGCGACCCACACTACTCTCCAGAGAGTGTTTTTGTCATTTTTTTCCTATTATTTTTGGCCCTATGTATAAATGAAAGTTAATTCCTCTCTCCCAAGAGACCCTAATCATCTGGAGACAAACTGAGACCATTGTTTGAAGCTTTGGAAGAGATCTAGCACCTCTTGTTGTTGATCTGGGAGAATTCTATGTCGAATCCAAGCACTCGAGAGAGAGATTGAGAGAGAGTTCGAATTTACTCTTTTTTTCCATGAATTTATATTGTTTGATCTTGAACATGAGTGATTAATCACCCTTCTAACGATAATGATTTGCAGTACTTGAATCTTTTTAGTTGATTTGCTTAGTATTTTAAATTTTAACAATTATTGTGTGATTTATTTTTTGAATGAATTGATTGCATGTCATGAACTATAATAAGTACTTGTCTGTGACCCTTTTTCACATTTTCCTCACTCAAAAAAAGAATTAAGCGAGAATTATGGAAGATGGACACGGCGATTTTTCTAAGTGTGCATTATAGGATATTTATATGAATATAAATGCACATTTATTTTTTTTAAAGATTATGAAGTCTTTTAGACTCCAATGGACACACACCTCCATTATTAATTACTTCGGACTACGAACCCCGAGTCACATAATTAAGTAGTAACCAAGTGGCCGCAAGAAAGTAAAGACGAGAAGGAGGAATGCATGAACGAATGAACATGAAAAGACTATATAAGATACCTTACACCTGAAGATAAGATATATATATATAGGCCTATTTAAGACAAATTATAGCTATAGACAAGATATATGAGCTTGTATAAGGTAACATACATCTGAATGTCTTTTTGGTCAAGGATGGTAATGGCAATAACACATCTAAACTCATGATGTGTAACATGAAATATTATATCAGTTCAACATCAAGGCTTAGTTTATTAGAAGATGGACCAGACCATGTAATCATCTTAACTATTTTTTTAGATTAGGAATCTGAAACATTGAGTCAATTCATGAACATAGGTGCATCTTCTATTTCAAAGGTGATACGACTTATCCAAATACACAAAATTAAATCTAAAGTGGTATGTCAACTTAATATTGAGATTGATATATTAGAAGGTGGGAAAATTTGTTTCACTTAATCACTTTAATAATCTTCTATATTATAAATCTAGAACACTAAGTCAGTTCAAGAATCTATGTATGTCTTTTATTTTAAAGATGACACAACTTATTTAGATACATAAAGTCAAATATGAAGCACTAAGCTAGTTTGAAATTGAAGGTAATTTATCAAAAGATGGACAAAAAATGTATAATCATCTTGACTGATCTTTCAAGCTATGAATTTGAAGCATTGAACTAATTCATGAACTTAGGTTCCATTTATTTTATACATTATATCATTGTACATGTTTCATTATTTCATGTTATCATATCATATCATATTATATATATATATATATATATATATATATCATGTGTTTATCGTGTTTATATCATATTTTATCATGTTTATATTATATATCATATTATGTTTATGTATATATCACATCATATCATGTTTATATTTGTATTATATCATTTCATATTATATCATATTTTTATTTATGTTGCATCATATCATATTACATAATATCATCATCTCATATTATGTCATGTCGTCATATTATATCATAGCATCATATTTTGTTATATTATGTTTATATTATATTATTTAAGTTTGGGGAATTTTGATAAGTGTCAAGTCCATATACTTTTTATTAGGGTCTCATGAATGGAAGCGGGGAGGTTATAAACTAGACATCACATTACTTTAATTAGATATTATTATTTTTACTCAATTGAACATTCATAAAAACTAAACTTTTTTTCAAAATGATTGAAAAAAAGTCAAGTATTTAATTTCTGTTTATCATTTTTAAAATAAAATAAAAACACAAAGTACAATAAAATATGTAAATAATTTATTTTTATTTTAATAAATAATATTTTAAGATATTAAATTATGAATGCCAAATCATCTGTAAAAATCTGATTAATCAACACAAAATGATTAATCACTTGACGATGTCCGTATATCAAGCACATTATGTTATTTACAAACTTCATCATTTGAAGTTGATTTTTTTTATCAGTGTGTTACACAGTAATTTTGGATTGTGCTAGTTAAGAATAGAGAAATTAAAAATAGCAAATGAGAATAGTGAAAAAATATTAATATTTGGATAAGCTTGAGGATAATGAAAAATATTATTATTTGTAATTGTAAAAATGTTATTTATATTGTATATTCGAAATAGCAGTCATTTCAAATGATGAAAATGTTAGAACAACACATATTTCATTTTCTATCTTAAATAGCAGAATAATAACTATTCTCACTGTTTCATAAGAGTAGATTCATGTGTTGGATGCACCAAATGCATCCACATAGAAGAATATAATCTAGATAGATTGCGGAAGATCCATAATTTTTACTAAATTTATTAATTTGTCATTTAAAACTCGAATAGAGTTTGCAATTATCGGAAGCACGAGGTTGAGAAATTTATACGCATCTGATCATGAACAAAGAGGAGAAGACACATGCTACTTTGTCGGAAGTATTTGTTAATCACGAAATATATTTTTGAGGTTTTAACTCGTTATAGAGAAGAAGAAACAAATGAGTTTGTCTCGAAGGCAAAAATAAATTATTGTTGAATACCTTTATTTTGGGGATAATTTTCATACGCGACTTCAACCCTTTAAATCGTGTCAAATAAACTCTACTCTGTCTCTCTCTGATCACACAAGTGCAAAAAAAATATTTCAAACTTGCAGCTCGCAATGTCATTCCGATCATAAAATTTACTTACATAACAGGTTATGCTACCGAAATAAGGAGAGGAAAAAATATATAAAGGGACACCAATTGCAATTGAAAAAAAAAATAAGGATTAAACTTTATGTAACTTTAAGAAATATGAAAAACATGAATAGAAAGCGTCTTTATGATAATCTTGGTGCATCATTTTTTTTACTTAGGAACAATGAAGTCGTTTGATGAAACCAACATGCGATTTTTTATTTTTGAAAAATTTAAGAGTCTAATATGAAAGAAATTTTAAAAATGATAAAGCCAGATAAGGCTTTGAGATCCGATGACATTCCAATCGAGGTTTGGAGTTAAAACTAATATTGATTTTAGCATCAACATTGAGAGCTATTGAGCAAATAAAAAGTGAAAATGATAATTAAAAAATTATATCCCACGGGATTTTTATGTAAGTAATTTCTCGAACAGCACGAAATTATTATTTTTTTTAATTTCGGACATGATAATATACATAAAGCGTTTGCGCTTCTACCGAACGACAAATGTTTTCACAATGCATGTTTGATTGTTACCGCATCATTCCCTTTTTAACCAAATGTCGTGCACTATAAAATTTATTTTATTTTTAGGGCGTGTTAACTGTATTTTTATAAAAATCCCTCAAAAAAATCTTTCATTTTCTTACCAGCTATATGAACATATATATAGATCATATGAACCTCTTTAAAGCGTTATGAACACCTTTTATTACAAAATGAACATCTGAAGCTGACGAAAAATCATTCTTGAAGATGATGACCGCCCACTATTGAAAAATGTGTTTCCGTCCAAATCATAAATTAGGCACATGTTCTAATTAATAACCGCTATGCTTGAATTAATCACGTGCTATATTAATCTCAATGGTAAATTAGTCACGTGTTAAATTAATTTTAGCACTAAATTGTTCATGTTCTAAATTTGAGAGCACTGTTATACAGGATGTTCAAAGCACCCTCAAGAGAGGTGTTCAGAGCACCTTAAGCATGTGTTCAAAGCTCCTTCAAGATGTGTTCATAGCGACTTTAAGAGGATGTTCAGAGTACCTTCCGTAGGGTGTTCAGAGTGACATCTAGAAGATGTTAAGAGCACTTTCTAAAGAGTATTCATAGCGACTTCAATAGAATATTCAGAGCGCGTTCTAAAAGAGTGTTCTGAGCATCTTTCAAAAAGTGTTCTATTGAATTTTTGAGAGAGTTATTTTGATAAAACAGTATGTTTTTTTACACTGTTGCTTTTTATTTCTTATCGGTACAAGGCTTTTATATATTTCTGTACCTACGGTACATCTAACAGTAAAAAAAGAAAAACGGAAAAAAAGCTTGAGTGGAAATGGTACAATGGTACATCGTTTCTCTAATCTCCTAATGGGCCTGTGATGATTTAATCTGAGGCTCAAATCCTAATTATAATTTTAATTATTTCTCAACACTCTTTCTCAAGTTAGGGTTGTAAATGTCAAACATCCCTAACTTGTCAACATTTTCATAGAACGGTCCCGGATCAAGTCCTTTGGTGAACACATCGGCTAGTTGATCTTCACTCTTGACAAATGATGTCTCTATTTCATTTGATTGATTTTTTTCCCGAATAAAATGATAATCAATTTCGATGTGCTTAGTTCTTTCATGGAAGACGGGATTTAGAGCGATGTGTCTCGCCGCTTGATTGTCGCAATACATCTTCATTGGGGTTTCTACTTTGATCCCAAGATCCTCTAGGAGTTGTTTAATCCACATCAACTCGCTAGTTGTTGACGCTATGGCTCGATATTCCATTTCGGCGCTTGATCGAGCCACAATATTTTATTTCTTGCTTCGTCGTGTGACTAAATTCTCGTCTATAAATGTGAAAAAACCAGTTGTTGATTTTCTATCGAAACTTCCGGCCTAATCTGCATCGAAATAGCCACATATGTTATTAGAATTATTTCTTTTCATCCAAATTCCCTTTTCGGATGTACCTTTGAGATATCTAAGAATTTTATTTATTGCCTCTAAATGCGGTGTTGTTTGGAGCATGCATAAATTTACTAATTTGGCTTACGGAAAAGGAAATATCCGGTTGGGTAACGGTTAAATAAATTAATTTTCCACTAATCTTTGAAATTGGTGTATGTCTTCTAGGGGCTCACCATCTTCGGTGTTTAGTTTATTTTTGCTATCAATAGGGTTAGAGGCGGTTTGCATCCTAACTTATCGGTTTCTTTCAACAAATCCAAAATATATTTACATTGAGAAATAAAAAGTCCTTTAGGTCAATGAGCAATTTTAATTCCTAAAAAATATTTTAATAAACCTAAATCTTTAATGTCAAAATTTTCTTTTAGTCGGGACTTAATTTCTCTAATTTCTCTTTGGTCATTTCCTGTAATTATTAAATCATCAATATAAACTACTATAATAATTATTGAAATGTCATTCCTTTTAATAAATAAAGAGTGATCAGTACTACTAATTGCAAAGTTACAAGAATTTAAATAAGAGTTTAGTTTGCCATGCCATACTCTTGGAGATTGCTTTAGTCCGTTAATTAATTTTTTCAACCTACAAGCCAAGTTAGAATAATTTTCTTTTGCATGACCGGGTGGAAGAGTCATGTAAACTTCTTCTTCAAGCGTTCTTTGAAGAAACACATTTTTAACGTCCATTTGATACAAGGTCCACCCTTGATTTACCACAATAGAAAATAAAATCTGAATTGTATTCATTTTTGCCACGGGTGCATATGTTTCATAATAATCAACACCATGAGTTTGAGTATATCGTTTAGCTACTAACCGTGTCTTATACCGTTCCACGATACCATCATTATTGTATTTGATTTTATAAACTCATTTGCACCCTACGAGCCTTTTTTTCTTTTGGTAGTTGTACTATTTCCCATGTTTTATTTTTTTCTAAGGCATTGAGTTCTTCTTGCATAACCTTACACCATTTCGGGTCTTGCATGGCCTCTTGATAATGTGGTTCAACACCCTTTGAGATTGTGGTTAAGAAGGCTTTATAATTTGTTGAAATATTTTCATATGAAATATAATCTTGGATGGGATATGATACCTTATATGTTATGAAATCTCTGAGTCTCGTCGAGGCTTGAATTTCCCGGGTTGACCTCCTCAAGGGCAACTCTTCCAAAGGTTCTATCTCTTGCCCTTCGGTTGCATCACTTTCTTCCTCTACATCTCCATGTTCGTTATCCATCTCGATTTCATGCTCAATTTGAGTAATTTCTTCCTCATTGTTGTTTGGCTCGGATATTGGAATTAAGTTGAATTCCAAGGATGGTCCTTGATTATCCAATTCATTCTTTCCTTTTCCATAATATAATTCATCTTCTTGAAAAATAACATCTCTTGAAATATATAATTTTTTATTTTTTGGATCATAACATTTGTACCCCTTTTTTGTGATGAATAACCTAGAAGATGGCTTTAATTGCTCTAACATCCAATTTATCTTGCTTGTTATTATTATGAACATAGCATAAGCATTCAAAAACTCTTAGATGATCAATTATAATTTTCCTTTGATAAATAATTTCTAATGGGCTTTTATAATTTAAATTGGCACTAGACAATCTATTAATTAAATATACATAAGTAAGAATGGCGTCCGACCAAAATAATTTTGGTACATTACTTTGAAATAGTAGAACTCTTGTTATTTCTAATATATGTCTATTTTTCTTTCGATACACTATTTTGTTCGGGGGTGTAAACACAAGTCGTTTGATGTAATATTCCTTTTTCACTAAAAAGATTCTTGAAATTTTGATTTACAAATTTCATTATGTTATCGGATCTAAAGATTTTGATTTTTGCATTATATTGATTTTTTACAAAATTAAAGAAATCTAGAAATTGTAAAAAAAAAAACACCACCCTTATTTTTTAGAAGATATATCCAAGTAGTTTTAGAAAAATCATCGATGAAAATAATAAAATATTTAAAGCCATTATATGATTCAATCGGAGCGGGTCCCCATACATCTGAATGAATTAAATCAAAAGGTTTCTCGCTCTTATAATTTGACAAACTAAATGGTAGCCTAGTATGCTTTCCAAGCTTACAAGTCTCACAATTACTATTATCTAATTTTGGAAAATCAAAAATACACTTTAATATTTTATCAGATGGATGTCCGACTCTTCTATGCCATAGTTTGCCTAATTCTTCCTTCTTGGTATTGAAATTAAATTTCTCTTGCCCCAAAATATAAAGTCCATTTTATAAATGTCCATCTCCAATCACTCTCTCGGTTTTTCATTCCTGAAAGATTATATTTTTTATTGAAAAAATAAGATCACAATTTAATTCATGCGTGAGTTTGCTTATAGAGAGTAAATTGGATGCACAATTTTTCACAAGCAAAACATTTGGAATTTTTCTAGATAAAATTGTGATTGAGCCATCTCGTAGGATTTCCATTTGTTCACCATTTGCAACAGTAACGAATTTTTTTGTTTCAAGCGGTTGAAAGTCCATAAGTAAATTTTTATTTCCAGTCAAATGATCTATTGATCCAGAATCTAATATTCATTCTGTATTATTGGAGAGACTTAAAAAAACAACCATACAAGAGGTTTTTTGTTGGGTCTGAGATAACATCACAGCCATTTGTTGAAAAAACTACCTCATCTGATCCGACAAGATAGTGGGATCTACTTTATTTTCGGCGCTGGTGTGGCCTTCGACCCGTTCTGCAGGAAATTTGACTCGTTCCCCTTTTTGAGTCACGTAGCTCCTCCGATTTTTCCCCCTTGCCATATATCTTCACCGCGCCTCAGCCCCTTGGGACGCAACTCTGGATGAAGGTGACAATACTTCTCCTTAGTGTGTCCTTCTCTCTTACAATACTCGCACTTCAATTGTTCTCCCCGATTTTCATACCTAGGGTTAGGGGTTGCCGAGGTCCAGATATATAGGCTTTAACCTCTGGATTCTCCATCGTCGGTTGCCCCATCACAACCCTTCGAGTTTCTTCTCTTTGGATCATCTCTGCCACCTCATCGGTAGAGGGCAACTCGGAAGAGAGCAAAATTTAGGATCTTGCTTGTTCATAGCTAACATCAAGGGCAGCAAGAAATCGAAATATGTCGTCTTGTTCTTCTCGCCTTCGAATTTCACCGAGGTCTATAGTAGTGGGCGGCCTGTACATTCTTAATTTTTCATTTTTCTTTTCGAGATAGCTGAAGAGCTCCATGACTGATTGAGTTTGTTGCTTGGCTTGTTGCATCTCTAGCTGGATTTGATAAATGTGGGCATAATTTTTCTTTTTGCTGAAGAGTCTTGCTGCCTTGTCCCACATCTCCTTTGCAGTATCCTGATACGACATTAATTCTGCTACATGAGGCTTCATTGATGCAATCAATAGACTGCAAGTCTGGTTATCATCCTTCATCCAGGCCTTGACCGCTTTCATCTCTGGTGCTAATGGAGGTATTGACAGTTGGGGCATCGGCTTCTCACCGTTAACATGCTCAAGCCTATCTCTACCTATCAGTCCGAATGTAGCTTGCCTGACCCATAGATGATAGTTTTTTCCATTCAACAACACAGAGGTAAGTTTCTCTATATTCTTTGACATTTTGCTTGGATTGGGAAATTTGGGAATGATGGCTTGATTAGAGTTTCTTGATACTGGTACCAATTACCAGTATACGAATTTGCCCCCTTTTTTCTTTTTCTTTTTTCTGACAGATTTGTAAATTTGTCTGTTGAATTTGCCTCTGGCTCGATGGCCTGTTCTTTGCTTTGCCGAAGTTAAAGTTTACGGAGTCAGTTTCAGCACTGCTCCTCCAGCTCGGCTTACATTGCAGCGCAGCACACAAAATATGGTGTACGATCACGAGCAATAATCCGATTGCACCACATGGGAAGCCAATCGATTACTGGTCGACTTGGAGAACTAGGCTACCGAAAATTGCACTATCAGCGTGGGACCAAATCTGCATTGCAATTTTCTGGAACATTTGGAAAGAAAAAAATTGTAATATTCCCATCGAATCCCGAGAGAAATACTCCTTTACCACAGGCGCTCCCACGAGTAGATTCAACGGAGATTAGTTACCAAGTGGGGTCGGTGCTATTTTTCTCCCTCGCACGCACTATTATATTTACGTCGAGTTTGAACGGAAATGTCGATCGTGGACCCCAACGTGTTATCGACGCAAAAATCCTATCATTTGCCTGGTTTGCATCTCCACGGAAATTATTATGCTAAAAACCACGGAAATATTTTGAAAACATTCCAAATAATTAATAATTATTTACGCGAGTTTTTGAAATGTGGCCATTATTTAAATCGGTGTACATACCATTATTTACGTGTGTAAAATCTTTTTTTTTTTTTTCTTTGCATATATTTATTTTAATAATATCATCCCATTTACGTATAATCACATTTAGTGAACAAGTAAACTTTAGAAATCACCATAAATCACATAGATTATGTAATTATCATATCAAAGTAGGGCGGTGATAAATTGAGAGCTAATTTTGATATTTTGAGAGCACCAATGTATCTTTGTAGCATCCAAATTTGCATTGGGTGCTCTCAAAGTATCGAAGATGCGCTCAAAATAGCGAGGACCTATCAAAGTATCCATACAACTTGAGTACCAAAATTTACGGTATAGCTATAGTTAAACAAAATATACAAGCTGTCACTAAGCGTAATCCCACGCCAATTAACAAAATATAAAAGTTTCCAGGCAGTATTTATGCTAATTAACAAAATACAACACATGTCATTCTTCCCAAACTCATAACTTTGCTCCATTGTCCTGGTTTGATTCGGCGCACCATTGACCCATGTCTGCCTCGGCATTTGAGGCTTGATCTAAAAGTGCCTGTAACCCTATTCCCTAGTATACATAACCAAAAGAGAAAATACAATCAAAGTCAGTATTGCACATGAACAAACCAAATCTGTGACATAAGCAAATGCACCCCCTGAAATTGTTCAGCACAATTGCAACAATAGATAACATAAGCATTCAAGTATAGCTAGCAAAAGAGTTGAAGCACTTATCAGTAAGCATGCTTGAACACAACTTTTCATATTGGTAACCCCCATCCACAAACATCAACGCAGAAATATATTTTTTGGGATGTTAAGTACAGGAAGTGAAAGGATCAACTTTGAAATAGATTCTTACTGCGAAATAGGATGCATCAGGTGCGAGGCACTTGCATTTTCAAAAGTGCACCAAAATTGAAACCATTGTTGTTCTAAGTAGAGAAAGTGAAATGTAAGTCCATAAATATCAAATGACAATAATTGACCGAAAAGCCCTAAATTCCCCAAGCATTAACAATACCCTCACCAAAATTTCTTACGAGAAGAAGAAGGCACATGCATCCACGAAGCACTTTGAAAGGGTTGCGAAACATAAGCTTGATAAGGTTGGGGAATAGAACCATTACCCTACAAGTTGAATTAATCGAGCAATGTGATACATTTAAGCAACAATGTCATTACAATTAATGTTATGATTCATTACACGATAAGGTGGCCTCTGCATTCCTACCATCACAAAGAGATGACTAATCATCGTTTGCATTTCGGCTTTGTTTCGCGGCATGAAATTTCGACCATGTCGAGAAGCGAACCTCGTACCATTCATTACCTTATCTCTCTTGTCAATCTCCTCACTAAAACGTGCATTTTGATCTTCTATCATTTGTTTGAACTCTTCCTTGCGCCCTTCCATCGCTTCCACTTGTGAGCACGAGATGTTGTAGAAGACGCTCTTGATCGTGAGTTCAACGATGCGGGCATGCTATCCTCAAATTTACTCCCGAAGCCCCGATCTACTGCCATGGCTCTTCTTAGCGGCGGCTAGACGAAAGACTTGATTGGTTCTCTTCCCTCATTATTTGGATCTAGCAACATCTCCTTTGCCTTTTCCTATTGAGAAACGATAGATATTAGACACGAAAAGACATCATTCGATAAGGAATTGAGTGGCACATGACTAGAAAACAAGGATCAATACACTAATTACAACTAGACCGAGCTATATGGTTCGATGAAGAAACGATCAACTACATCAACTCTACATATTAATAGTGCAACTAATTCAAATTTCATATTACCGTAATTGACAAACAACCAAATCCACACTTAACAACATCACAACAACAACAACATATCACCCACGAGATCAAGCAAAGCATTTAAACCCAATGTTCAATTTAATTCCTCCCGAGCACGAGATCAAAGTCCCCAAGTTATATTATCATAATCAACAAGCGACGAGTTCAACCAAGAGCAAAGAAGGAGATGGTTAAATCCCCAATTCAACCATTTACAGCTCAATTTCAAGGAATTAAGTAAAAAAAGCCAAGATTAATCATAAGTCTCATTTCCCTCTTTCGTGTGCGGTCTATCTACCATTCAATATCACCTCTAAAGCACGAGAGCCAAGAACCAGAGTTAACCCTCGGTAGGTTCGGATCATCTCCCACAATTGTACATTACAATCAAGTTGCAAGAAAACTTACAAAGACTTCCTTTGTTTTACTGTTTGCAAATTTCAATGAACTAGTTTCATAGCTTTGAACATCTACTATGATTTGCCCTTCCTCTTACGTAGGAGTTCATCCCCATCATTGTTTTCCTCTCGTATTGCGTCCATCACTTCGGCCTTGGAATACAACTCCGCTATTGCTTGAGCCACAACCGGTGATTGGCCATTTTCTCGACCAACATGCAAGTGTACATAAAGTTCCTCAACTGTCGGCTCTCTGCCAAGTAATTTTTGCTTTGAAAATGCAACAAAGAGGATGGCTGGAATCAAATATAAAATTTTTGCATGATTCAAAGGAAATTTACATTCAAATTAAACCAGATCATTACTATGCCATTACCCCTACAGACAACAAACAATAAAAGGAGATGTACTAGTTATCAAAATGGATTATTGGACACATATGATCAAATGAATTATTGAACATATATGAGCACCATCAAAACAAAATTAATTAATCATGAAATGAAGAACTCACACTTGACCCCATATACTAGCTAAAAGATGTAGTTACCAATTTTTGGCCATGTTGATAAGCACTTATTGACCCGGAGAGTAATGACAAGTAGAAAGCCACAGAAGCACATCTATTAGCTTGGTTTCTTTGTGAAAGGGCCACAATATTCGGAGGTTCCATAGATGTCACAAAGTTCATGCCGATATCTGAAGGTCTTACACCATGAGGAACCATTGTCTTCCATCCTCTGTATTCCACCCAAACTTCTTTCGACATCTCTTCCTCGCCTCGCGTAGCTCATTTGCGTACCTCTTTGTAGCAATTGCCTCGAGCACCTCCTTACAATGGTTGACATTTTCGGTAGTCCTATATGTGAAGCGTTCCTTCATAATAAATTAATGATTAGTAATTCGGTAATTAAGAGCCTAGACCTAATTAAGCTACGCTTGTATATAAAATAATGATTGTAGTTTTTTGTACCAAAAACCCATCCTCGAGAGCATTTCTTGTGTTTTGATCAAACAACAAGAAACTAATACAAGGCCCCACGCATCGGTTGCAAGGCCGGTTTAGTGATGAGAGAGGTGATCGAGTTGGGTTGTTCTCTGTGGTAAACTCTTGTTTTCCCAGTGCCAAATCACGGGTCTTTCGCTTGGTAGCCGTGGAGGAATTATCATCCGGTCCTCTCCCTTGCGCTTTAGCACTCAGTTGTGACGCGGACGCGAGAGAGCGGATGCGAGGCGAGACGATTCGGTCGAAACAGTAGGGTTTTCCTGCGGGTGCGGAGGAATTGGGACTGCACCTTCTTTGGGTGTACTTTACCCTTTTGCCTCTCGGAAGGCTGCGATGTTACGGTGTTAGGAGCCATATGGGAGAATGTGTGAAATATACGAGATGACAAATAGTACCGATGATTACTTAATATTGTGAAATATAGTACATGCCTCTATTTCCATTGGTAAATAACACAATTGCATGGTAATTTAGGATATTTGCATCACTAATTTCAAAAGGGAAAAAGGAGAAAACATTCTGTAAGTCATTGGGGGGATTCACTCATTCCTCCTTTGAACATGTCAATTGCAGCCTCAAAGGTGATACCACTATACAATTTTTAAGCATAACGTATGTTCAATTGCATTGTCAAGGTAGGTAATTAATGCACATGATTAAGTAAACCCTAGCTAATATATAGTACCCTAAACTCTAAATACCACATACCCTAATTAAACCCTAATAGGACCACTAAACTCTAGCTAATTGATTTAGCAAACCGTACGTAATAGAACTCTTAAAGCTAAAATAAAGTACAAAACCGAGATAAGAGAAGAGTGGAAGAGTAACCAATTTGAAGAGAAGAAGAGTTCGGCGGTGTATAGAAGCATCCAATTTGGGGGAAACGAGACGGAGACGAGAGAAGGAATTGAGGAGAGAATGACAGACGGAAGGGTAGAGATCGGAAAGAGAGAATGGAGCTGGCGCGCGGTCCATTAAATAAACCATCGAAATTTTGGGGGGAAATGAAAATTTGGGGACCAATTTTTTGGAGCCGGCGCCACTAATTTGGATCGCGCGGCAGAGGGAGTTAATTTGGATCGCGCGGCAGAAGGAGATAGAGGTGAAAATTATGCGGATGAAATGGATGGGGTTAGTTTGATTTTTATGAAATTGGATCCGATCAGGTCAACATCAGATAGGATTTGATTAATTTATATATATTAAAATTTTAAATTTTAAATTTTAAATTGATTTATATTAAGATTTTTTTGTATTTATTTAGAGGTTCATCGCCAAGATTGTCAAAATAATCCATTATGAATGGATCTTCACTCTTATCTAAATTAAGTGGGTTTTGAGTGGCAATTAGCTAAGAGTTACGTGGTATTTTTCTAACATAAAGTTTCAGAATATTCGACAAATAAAAAAAATAGAATAGAAATTATGGCGAATCAAATATTACTGCGATACAATCTACTTTGTTATCTTGTCACTTTTTTTATAAAAGCGGAGACAAAAAAAATCATCTTCTATTTAGTTTTAGAAAATCATACAAAAGTAGTAATCCTAAAAAAAATATTGGTGTATCTCAATTGTATATATATTTTTAGTATAATTTGGTCACTAAAACAAGCTGTCATTTTTACTTGTGCTTTACTTTATTTAGTTATGTTTTGCTTATAGTTAGTGGCACAAGTTGTATTATGATTTTGTTTTTAGGTTATAGAGTTTTGAAACACTTGAATGCACTCGGGGCATCAAACACTTGAATACATCTCTTATGCGATCGATCTGCATATGAAGCAACGTGTAAGATGAAATTTGAGCGATTTGAAGTTTAGGTGCGGCATGCACATATACATTAAACAAATATAGGAGCAAATTTATAAAAGTTAAGCTTTCTAGATTTGACAAATTTCTGAAATACTTAGCTTAAAATATCAAAATTTTGACAATAACACTTATCTTAATAAACTTTTCATATCAAAATCTTGTAGGAAATAAAATTTCGTGAATTTTAGAGCATTATTGCTATTTTTAAAATATTTTTTAAACAACTTTGAAATGAAACTTTTGTAAATTGATAAATTGTTCATATGTTGACAATGGTTATGATGACAATCTTGACAATGAAATTTCAAAATAAATAGATAAAATAAAATGAAGATGAATTATGATGATTATTGATGATGAAGATGAATGATGATGATTGTTGATGACGAAGGTGAATGATGATGATTATTGATGGCGAAGATGAATGGTTATGATTATTGATGATGAAGATGAATGGTTATGATTATTGATGATGATGATTATTGAGGATGAAGATGAATGATGATGATTATTGATGACGAAGGTGAATGATGATGATTATTGATGATGAAGATGAATGGTTATGATTATTGATGATGAAGATTAGTGATGATGATTATTGATGACGAAGGTGAATGATGATGATTATTGATGAACAATTAATTGCGAAACAAATATCAACAAAAATTGCTCACTAATATTAAACGAGTTTAAATTAAATGAACATGAATAATTAATTACACTTATAATAAAATAAGTAACGAAAATATTCTCAAATAATTAAGAATTGATTTAAACAACCAACTCTGGATTTAAAATGAATATCAAATAATTAAATATTGTTCAATTTCTCTATAATTTAAATTCAAACTTATCATCTTCATTTCAAAATAAATACCAATTAATTACATAATAATCAATTTCTCTATTTAATTCAAACTTAAATGAATTATCTTAACTTAAATAATACATGGAGAAATTAAATAGACATTTTTTATATATAATTACTTTGTAATTTAGATAATATAATTTACACTTATCATTATTATTATTATTATTTGTCTTTTTTATAATGTTGTCCATCTCCCAAAAACGCATCACATCCTCTGCTGAGCTCAGCTCTCTGCTGGGTTATATGGACCGTCGGATCACAATTGAACGGTTATGATGTATAATACCAAAAATCCCCTTGCTCATCGAGCCGCTAAAATAAGATCGAGCTGCTAAATCCCTCTTGCTCATTAGAAACCCCGACTCTAAATCCTATTAGCTCTAAATCCTATTACCTCCTAAAACCTCTCTCTCTCGGTGAAGAACTTCGCCTCTCTCGACTCTCATTTTACTCCGCCCTTGAATCATCCCGCACGCAACCAAAACCCCTCTCTCTCGGTGGAGAATTGGCAGATCGATACCCTAGATCCGAAGCCACCAGCTCTATTGGCGGAGAACCCTCGATCGAAACCCTAGCTCTCTCGGTGAAGAAATTGGCCGACTTCGCTTCTCCTGGTAAGATCTAGTCCCGTGCTCTTATTAGATTACATCCAGTAGTACTCATAGTTTGATTTTGTTCAGTGATGCGAATTTGTACTTCCATTTTTGTCATTTGACGATGATGCTCCTGTAATCGACTTACAGAGTTTGATTTGGTACTTCTCTTCATAAACTTGTATAAGACCCGATAGATCTGAACCCAACATCTATTTTAGATTTGGTGCATTTTCATTTTGGTACATTTTCATTTTGGTTTTGGTAAGTTTGTTTCATTGATAGCCTTTTCCTTTTTTTTTGGTAAGGTTTGCATCTCAATTGCATAATAATATATACTTTCGATCTTTGCATCCTTTTTATTTTTGCATGAACATAGGTTGGCATCCGTGTGAATTCATTTTCGGTTCATATACTTGCATCTGTTGGCTATTAGTTAAAAAGGGGGGGGAGAAGTGCGACTTTGTTAACATACTATTTACTAGTTGAAATACTTAATGATTTTTTTTGTTAACGATCATACGATATTTACTGAGGGTGATGGCGGGACGTTTAACTCGTTCGAAGGCGTGCACAAGCAGCTTTCTTTATAGCACGTGGGCGCACCTTCATCTACGCGGAGCGATTGAAGGATTGTGTAACATGGCGGTGCCGCTTTGGTCAAAAGTACGCTACCACGATACATCCGGACACGTACGGGTTTATGAAGCGGTGTAACTCCCAAACTCTCGTTGAAGCACAGCACCCCCTTATGGGTCCCGGATACGACGTCTCGGATGAGGTGACTCCGGCCAACCAAGCCGGCAAGGACAACCGCCGAGTCGGCCTTAATCGGCCGCACAAGCAAAGCGGCATCCGGACGCATGAGGACCGGGAGCAACTCGGCTTCGCAACGAGCGGAAGAAGGACCTTCCCCAAAGAGGCCTTGCGAGCTACAAGATAAGGAAGATAAGGTAGACACATCTCTTCGATAAATTTTTTCTTCTCGATTAGTGATGATAAAGTTAAATTGCATCTTACGGATGGACATGATTACTAATGGTTTGCTCGATTTATTTCTTATTGGAATAAAGCGCTTGGATTTTAACTTGGGCAAATTGTTTAATTTAGGCTCGGATAAGCGAGTGACAATCAAGCCTTGTTTTACTCAAATTAAGATTATCCACAAATTTGTGATACACTGTGAACCTCCACCAACGGTCCAAAGATCATTGAAGCGGCACATGCGAGCCCACCACCAAGCCTTACGGGCGGCAGCAAGCGGCAAGGCGGCATCCGGACGCATGACGACCGGGAGCGGCTCGGTTTCGAAACGAGCGAGAAGAAGGACCTTCCCAGAGAGCCCTTGCGGGATACAAGATAAGGAAGATAAGGTAGACACATCTCTTCGATAAATTTTTCTTCTCGATTAGTGATGATAAAGTTAAATTGCATCTTACGGATGGACATGATTACTAATGATTTGCTCAATTTATTTCTTATTGGAATAAAGCGCTTGGATTTTAAGTTGGGCAAATTGTTTAGTTTAGGCTCGAATAAGCGAGTGACAATCAAGCCTTGTTTTACTCAAATTAAGATTATCCACAAATTTGTGATACACTTTGTGAACCTCCACCACATGAGCCCAAAGATCATTGAAGCCAGCACATGCGAGCCCACCACCAACGCCAACCGCACCTACTTTGACCAGGTGTATTTTGGACCAGAGCGCCTCGAGGAAAGAAAAGACCGGCGAGGAGGAAGTAATCAAGCCGTTGTTTGAAAGCGGGACGTATTTTGGACGCCGCCGCGACACGGAGGAAGTCGAATGTAAGCCGGCCACCACAAGAGGACCCACTGCCAAGCAACCAACCGCCGAGAAACAACCGGCCAAGCCCCACCGCGGGACCCACTTGCGAAGCCACCAACTCTGGGGACCCGCTGCGCGAAGCAACCACCACCAGAAACAACCGGCCAAGCCCCGACCACGAGGACCCACTTGCGAAGCCACCAACAGCGAGGACCCACTGCCAAGCAACCAACCGCCGAGAAACAACCGACCCGAGCCCCCGACCACCGAGGGACCCACTGCCAAGCCATCGGTGCCAAACCGCCCGTCCAACGCGCCATCGGCCAAGCCAAGCCACCCCCAGCTGGTCGTGCCAGCTAAAGCGGCCGAAGCGGCGCCAGCGACACCGCCAAGCCGAAAAAGCGGCGGCACAAGCCCGATCGCACCGGCCGTGATGCAAAGCGAGCAAGGCACCAGCCGCAGGACGCTTGACCAAGCCCCGCCGCCAGGACCCGCTGCGAAGCCACCAACAACCAAGGACCCACCCGCCAAGCCATCGGTGCCAAAAAAACGCCACGTCCAGCGCGCCGTGGCCTGGCAAAGCCAAGCCACCCCCTTGCCAGATAGGCCTGCTCGGCAACAAGCCGCTGCATGGTAGCCAGCGACGCACCCGCCGTACCAGCCAAGCGAAAAAGCGGTAGCACAAGCCCGATCACCGATGGCCGTGATGCCAAAGGCGAGGCACCACCAAACCAAGGCACCAAGACGCATCTGACGAGGAGCCTTGCGGCTTTGCAACGGCCATTATAGAAGGTTAAATCGCCGAAGAGGAAGAGGCCTCGCACGCAACCACAAATGCGATGATGAGGTAAATTGCTTGGGTCCAATGTAATCAATTGTAACTTGTAACTTATTTATCTATTCCGGTGTTTTGACCATTTGTCTGTCGCCTTCCATTTTTTTAATTTTTTACATGCCTTCATCGTATTAAATCCAAAACGATTCTAATCATCATCATATAATTAATGCATTGCCGGGAGTCGGGGACTCCACCGAAGAAAACTGTTGAAACCTTCGGGTGACGAGGACTATAGCCGATCCGTTCAAGAATCTCGGAACTCGGCGACACGGACTCAGCCGATGAGCACTTCCAACATTCAGCTGCGGTTGAGGATGATGGATCGAGGAGGTTTCGCTGCGGCCTTTCAGATCCTCTCCCTCGGTTTGTGTGGTTGAAGCCACAGAAGCGGTGGACGGGACCTAGATGCGAAACCGTACTAGGTATGGAGAAACGGACACGGGTCCGTAACAAAGGGGGACCAAGTTCGACGCGGGCGGGGCTAGCAAAAAAGGCGAACCGGTGCGCGCGAGGCGGGCCGGACCAAATTGACGGTCGTTGGGGACGGCGAGTTCGCCACGTCACCCCGATGCACCAAGGTTAAGACCACAATAAGGCTCACTCGTGGAGAACATCACGGGACCTTACAGTCGTACAACATGTTCTCGGTTCTTGACGGGTTGAAGATCCTTCGAAAGTTCCTTCGAGAGATACACGTGGGGGCAGGAGAAAGTGAGGCGCGCTTGGATGTATATGAGGCAATTGCGGCGAGCGTGTACACCACTGAACTTACAGAGCGGAGGTCTAATTGCAAGGAGAAATACGGGGACGACAAGGAGGAATGGAAAGAACACCCTCCGCTATGGTGTAAGAATGTGCAGCACTGGAATGGACTCTGTGACATATGGGGTAAGGAAAAATGGGTAAAGAACAGTATCACGGTGCGGGAGAACATGACAAAGGGAGGGCCCATAGTTCATCACGTGGGAGGATCACGAAGCATGTATGCGCGCAAGGAGTCGTTGGTATGGATACCATTTTAATTATATTACATAAAATATGCATGTCATTGCAAAACCGAAATATAAGTGTGGAATGCATGCAAATTGTAGAAAGCTAAGCTTGGCGAAGAAGGCGGTGATGTCGGAGTTAAGGAATTGTTTGATGCGACACACACGAGGAATACACCAAATGGAAGGGTGTACGTCGATGAGAAGGCAAAAAAGGCTGCGGTATAAATAATATTCTCTTTTTATTACGAGATAGACTTGTCTTAAATTTAATATGTTTGTTTGTTTATTGCATTTTTCTTCAACATTGCTTTTATAATTAAAAAGAGAAAGAGGGGGAAGGGGGAAACAGGCGACTCATGTTAATAAAAAGAGAAAGAGGTGAATTAATGATGTCTTTGTGCATCATACATTGCACCTGACCCTAATATCTGTTATGGCATTGGTTATACTTTACCATCTAATCTTACAACATGATGCCTTGCAAAAAAAAAAAACCAATTAATTATATGAACTTTTGCTTTTTGAGTATTTGAAGGCTTCATGTGTGTAATTGTTCTAGTGTGTCCTTCGTTACGATGCCAATTCTGATTTGATGTGTAATTGTAGGAGTTGTTTGACGATATCAAAGCGATGTATGGCGGAGAGTTAGCGATGAAGAGCTGCGGGAGATTCTTTGTGGGGGTGAGAAGCGAGGAGGATATTTGGACTCGGGAACCGCTCTAGAGTCGGCAAGAAAAACGCGGAGATCGAGTCGAAACTTCAACCGAACCGTCCCTACAAGAAGCACGACCACCAGAGAGTTTGAAAGGTTTGTACACGCGCGAAGATGTAGATGGCACTGTGGCTTGCCCGGAGAGGCGACACAAAGCCCAATTGGAAGAACTTCGAAGAAATGACGAGTACAATAAGACATGCATCCGGATGATACTACAAGCTACGGGGATGAATCCTCCGGCCTTACATGTAAGGTTTGCTTAACCTCTGTAAAATTTCGTAGTTCTTACTTTCACGACTTCAAGAGTTAAAATTTGTAGTGATAGTTACACATGTGCATTGGATAGGATTTATGTGCATTTTTTGGTGGGATTCTATTTAAACCAAGGTTTTGATCACACAATACAAGGTTAACATCTTCGATTTTTTGGCTTGATAAAGGGGTAAACCTGTGCATTTCAAGAGTTAACCACACTGGAATTTCAATCAAGAAAAATGTTAAACTGTGCTTTGCACAATCTGGGCAAGGTTTAGCTCCCTCTTTTCTTTGACGGCTCAAATTGGTTTAATGGCAATTGAAATTACATAGGTTTAATTTAATTGAGCACTACGTTTATTTGTGTTTGACCTTTGCGAAACAAGGACAAGAAGGGCAACACCTACGAGCAAGATGATCTTTGCTTGGAAGCAAGGACCCCTCGGTGGACATGGACATAAGTTGAATTTCATGTAAAAAGCCAGCTTTGGAGGATTTTTAAGCTTGTAATTAATTGATGAATTTATTTATGTAGTAATTAGTACGAATCTTTGGTGATGTTTCATGTTAGGTTGTTCTAAGTTAATTTAGGAAGTACTAGTTGTTCCAATGTTCTAACTTAAAAAAGCTGGTTTGGGTTCTTTGGGTATAGCGACAAACCAGAGAAGATTACTACGAAACAGCTTTGGTTTATTTGTGAATTTTAAAGCTGCGCGTACAAGTTGGGTGCACGCACCAAAAGGTGTCTGTTAGTTAAGAGGCATGAGCCATTATTTACGTGGGTAACATAACTAGTTTTGTGAATATATCTCTCATCGGTGTGAGTGTTTCAAGAAATAAATAGTAAAATTTATCCCCAATATATATCGACCCGAACGAAGACTACCATTCTCGAAATTTGCATGGTTTCTCCCATTCGCCTCTTCACTAAGCCGCGCATTCTCCTTACCATCTCTCCCACTTCATCTATTCTCCGTCTGTTGCTCAGATCCTCTCTGATTCTCCTCACTTGTCCGATCCTCTCCTAATTCTCATTCTCCGGAGTATCAACTCTCCTCTACATAGCTTCTTATATACTTTTATTGGATCATTGTATAAAAGCGATGATGCGATTTTGAAGGTACGAATGAACTAAAGCTTTACTGCTGAGCAAAGAGAGAAAGTTTAGAAAGGTTTGTTGAACTTATTCCTATTTAATTTCCAAATGTCCAAATGTCCAAATGTAATTGTCCAAATCTAATTGTCCTCATTACTTAACCGGTAATGGCGAGGATCGTCAATGGATGTACAACCGTAAGTTGTCCAATGGGAAAGTGGATCGGCCTTTGTTGAAGGTGTGCGAGAGGATGGTGAAGCTAGCTTGTTCCAATCCCTCACTTTATACGAGAGAGATAATAAGAAGTATGTTTCATGTCCACTGTAAAAAATGTCATAACTTTTACGATCATCCGGAGAAGCTGTTAAGGCTGCATCTGTATCAACAAGGTTTCTGTGATAATTATTATCAATGGACACATCACGGAGAGCCGTGTTCCAATCCTCCAACAGCAGCGAATCGGGAGACCGATCGGATGGATGAGATGCTTGTAAATGCTTTGCGGGTCTGATTTACGTTGGGATGCTCGATACGAAGAAGAGGCACCTAGGGGAAAGGCAAAGGATTTCTTCGACATCTTGATAAAATCTGAGGAGCCTTTATGGGAAATTGATTCAGGTTCAACCAAAATTCAATGTGAAAGATACAACGTCTTATCTGCCGTTACAAAATGTCTAGATTTAAAATCCAAACACAACATGAGTCAGAGTTGCTTTGATGGAATGATGGCTCTTATTAAAGGCATGCTTAGGAAAAGGAAAATTTACGGAAAATTTTTACCAATCAAAGAAAATGGTGAAGGCACTTGGTATGGCATACGAAACAATAGATGTCTGCGAGAAATTTTGCATGTTGTATCACAAGGAACACAAATATAAGACGGAGTGTGATGTTTGCCACGAATCAAGGTATGAACAATCCAACACCGATTGCAAAGCCTAGGGCGAAAAAGGTCCTTCGCTATTTACCAATCACGGAGAGATTGCAACGATTGTATATGACGAAAGAGGCGCAAACCATATGAGGTGGCATGATGAAGGTCCTCGAGAAAATCCAGACATGATGGTGCACCTGGCGATAGTGATGCTTGGGCTGGAATTTGATAAGTTACATGAAGATTTCGCCGAAGAGGTTTGTATAACATTGTTTAGATTCTTATTATTTGTCGTGATGTATATTATAATAGGAATGCATTTCTTTGTAGGTACGTAATGTTAGACTAGGTACATCTACTTGACGGATTTCAGCCATACGGCTCAAATGCGGCGTCTTATTCGTGTTGGCGGTATTTTTGTTCCCTTATAATATTCCTCCTGGTCTTCTAATGAAAGAAGATACAATCTTTCTTGCCACAACTTCTTCTGGACCGACCCATCCGTGAGATATCGACGTACTTTTAGAACCCTTGGTTGATGAGCTGAAAATGTTGTGGGTGGATGGAGTTGAAACATACGATGTGTCAAGGAAGCAACATTTCATCATGAAGGCATCGCTAATGTGGACAGTAAGCGATTTTCCAGCCTACGAGATGCTAAGCGGGTGGGGTACACATGGAAGGATGGCATGTCCTTACTTTGCATGAGTAAAATAAAATCCTTTCGCCTCTTGATGGAATGAAACCAACGTGGTTTGGTTGTCATAGGTGTTTTCTAGATCAAAGTGATGAACTTCGCCAAGATGTGAACAATTTCCTAAAGGGTGAGGTCGATAATGATCCGCGACCTCCAATGTTGACGGGGGAGGAAGTGTTGGAGGAATTAAACAAACTACAACCGATCAAATGGGGAAAAACAACAAAATTAGACCAAATTGAGGGATATGGACAAACCCACCATTGGCAAAAAAAAAGCATATTTTTTAGTTTACCATATTGGTCAAAGAATTTCTTTGCGTCATAATATTGACTTGATGCATTTGGAGAAAAATTTTGCTTTGAAAATTTGATTTACATGCTCCTTGACGTACCTAACAAAACCAAGGATAATGTCAAGTCTAGAGCGGACTTAAAACTTTATTGCAATCGACCCTCATTACACCTAACGAGAGGATAATCATAAGCCCCGAGGCTCGTACGCCTAGCTCTCTCAAAAGCGTCGGGTCATGAGGTGGCTTAAGGACCTTGTTAGGTTTCGGATGGGTATGCATCTAATTGGTCGAGATGTGTCAACTTTGACGAATTGCACACTAAGTGGACTTAAAAGCCATGATTTTCACGTATTCATAGAGCGTCTTCTTCCGGTTGCATTTCGAGATTTCGTTCCCAATTCAATATGGGATCTTTTATGCGGTATTTCAAAGTTTTTAGAGAAATATGTGCAAAGGAGCTTGACCGAAGGTGTGGATCGGCTTGAAAAAGAAATTATAAAAACGATATGCAAGCTCGAAATGGAATTTCCACCGAGTTTCTTCGATTCTATGGAACATTTAGTCATACATGTTGCACGTGAGGCGAGGATAGGAGGGCGGTGGGTCCCAGATGGATGTACGCATGTGAAAGGTATACTTTTCTATTAGGTCTTAATAGGATCATATCATCATCATATCATCAAAATTAAAGTGTGAAGTTATTACTTGCGAAAGAACAAATATACAAAACTAAAGGTGAAGAACAAAGCACGAGTCGAGGCTTCAATTGTCGAGGCAACTCTCATCAGAAATATCTACGTATTGCTCATCTTATTTTGCTTGAAACAACCAAGCAAGGAAACTTAGTAAAAAAGAGAACAAAACCTTCAAGAAAAAATTGTCAATATTTGAGGCGCATGGCCACTCGATAGGTCGGAGAAACAGAAGAACTCTTGATGCTAAAGAATTCTTGCCGCACACTGACTTTGTCCTTTTTAATTGCCACGAGATTCAGTAGTATTTAGAGTGAGTTCTTCATTAGACCATATCTTACTCTTTTGTAAATTAGGGTTACTCAATTAGGACAAACTCTTGCTTTTGTTGTTATCTTTGGTTGGAAATAACTCCATTATATGATTGTTGATGTAATATGCGGGGAGTTCGATACATTTAAGATCGACTACGGACAAGTCACATCTAGTAATCCTTTACAAAAACTTCGTGACGTGTGATTTTCTTTGATTGGTTGCGAAAGAGGGTATTGGTTGATCATGATCGCACGATTGATCTTGACATTCGCAATCTTGCATTGAAGCGGATAAACAAGCAATTTGCTATGGTGGATATGAAATAAATGGTTTCAAATTCCACACTAAGACGTACGGTCAAGATAGATCAACGATAAATAGTGGCGTCGTATTAAAGGACAATCGGGCGATAATGAGGCACAACAAGACTACTACGGGGTTCTCAAGAAGTGGTTGAGTTAAATTATGAAGGAGGTAATAAGGTGCTTCTTTTCAAATGTGATTGGTTTGACATAATAAATGGTGTTAAGAATGACGAAGAACGTGGCATTGTTGAGGTTAAGCATGCTTCTCGGCTTCGCTACTACGATCCATTTGTGTTGGCAGTGCAAACAATACAGGTGTATTATCGCCATATGCGTCGACTAGGGAGATAGAAAAAATTGGTGGGTGGCCATGAAAACACGGAAGAAAGGAAAGTTAGTTCTTGGAGACGGTGAAGAAGTTTTCAAGAGGAACAAACACTTCACCCCAACAATCAATCTGTCAATCAATTAATCTATTGTCAACAACATCTCTTGAGATAGAAGAAATAGAAAGCGACAACAACGATAGACTCTTAATCAATGAGTCAAACTTAGAAGAAGAAGATGATGATGATCCATATGCTCGCGACACATAATATGATCTGAGGTAGTTTCTTAAAAAAAAGACTCCTTGATTATTTCAACTTTACTTGTTAAATGGTATTAATTTGTCTAATTGACATTATGGTTTTGTCAATAAATTGGATCAATTTAACCATCCATTCAATTGTGTTGACCAATTATCAATTGATGAATTTTTTCACCCATAATGTATACTTGCCTTAAGTCACGGTTTGAATAAATAATATTATTTGCATTTTTATTTCGGTGGCACCATAGGGAGGTGGGGTATGTTCTTGGGCTTCAATATGGAGGTCATTGCTTAGCAATGAAAATGACAATCCTTAATTTTAAAATTTAACCATCTGTTTTCTTCAACTCCTTTGAATTTATCTTGTAATTTTAAATGATCCATGGACAATTAATTAATATTGTTAGACTTCTTTTGTCAATCATGTGGTGTGGGATGTCTTGTGAAAAATTTCATATATAATTTGAATTATAATTGGAATGGTAAAACAAATATCAACTATTCAAATGAGAGAAAATATCGAGAAAAAGATAAATAACATTTACGTGCAAAAATCCACGGAAAAGATATAAACATTTCACGAAATGTTGAGATCTGAATATATAATACTTTATACAATTTCCGTCGGATCGAGATAGGTATTTCCGTAAAAGCGCAAAATCGGAGATTTCCTTCCAAGCGTTGATAATATTTGCCTCGAATGATAAAAACTTATTTCCATTAATACTTATTACCGTGAACGTGCGAGGCAAATAATCAACGGAAACCCTATCTTTTGGCATTTCCATCGAACCCAAAATATCCCAGGGAAAATATAGGGACATTCCACAGAAATATCAACAATTCTAGTAGTGATTCTAGAAATTTAAAAGTGAATTTATGTAATTTGGACTAATTTCCAATTATGACCAACTCAAGGACTATTTGTAAAATTGCAATTAAGATTAAAAAAAGTACGTTGGATTCTCTAAGCCGACTATTAACTTTCATTTGGTCTCTCACGGTTAGTGATAAGGATTAAAAAAAAAGAAATAATAAAAGAAAGATGTCACGGTGGGCTTTTTTTGAAGGGCACGTGTACTCTAGCTTCATCTACATATAAGACCCTTCTCTCTCCCGATACGATCAAATAAAAAAAAATTGAGAAATGTAAATGAAAGAGGAGCAAGTAGCTGGCCGCTAAATAGGAAATTTATCCTTGTCATATTTTCTATCTCGCTAATTCAAGTAGAGCAACAGGGAAGAAAAAACTCAGGGACTGCTGAAGACTGGTACTAAACAAAGCATCCTATCATCTGTTAGATTTTGATGGAGGGGAAAGCACCGCTTCAGAGAAGTTGAGATATTAGCAAATATCGTCTCATGTGAAGCATCAATCTCATATCATGGTATTGTGGGTCGATTCAAGGAACGTAACATATTGAATTGAGAATCAGGATCATTTCATATAAGGTAATCATACTTTTTTATAACTTGTATTTGATTATTATCCGTTGTTTGAATTCCTGACTTGATCTGAATGCAGTTGATATGAATTGATAGATCTTTGACTTGTGATATGGGTCGATAATCTGAATTGTGTGGATTAACCATTAACTTGTGATACAGATTGATGACCTGAATTATCTGAATTGATTGGATTTTGGTAAATAAAATTGTGATACATGTTAGTACTGAATTTAATGCATATATGGTAATTTGTTAATTAAGCAGCTGGATATTATTTTTAAAGCATGTAAAAAGATAAATGTGGTCTTTTCATTAACCAAAAGGGTAGTTCGCACAACCTATAAAGGTTGTGAGTGATACTAAGTTCCGCAGAGCCCCGTTTATCAGCAGATGAATGAGATATATCTCTCTCGTACCACCGACTTGTGGTCTTTATGTATATACATAGTTGTTGAGTATATTCTTAATTATTTTAAGAATAATTTATATTAATTCAAATATTTTGGATTGAATTATTTATAATTCTGTTATAGAGAAACCACATCGTTAAATAATCGGTTATTAAATTTTATAAGTTGACTCCCATTTTGTTTCTTCTCTTTATTTTTATTTTTCTTTTTATGTTGGTGACGTAGATTGTTGGCCGTCGAATGAATACAGAAGATACCGACTCTGTAGCCTCTCAATTGGAGCGTTAAATAGAAGAATTTTTGATAATAGAAGTCGCACGTTGGATGAACTAAAAATTGTAATTTTAAGGGGTATTCAAATCTGGGAACGAGAATTATAGTATATTTCCTTTAAGGATTTCGGTTGTAAATTCTATCCATCCTTGTACATGTAACTCTTTTTCTTGGTTAATAAAAGTTTCAGTAAACTATTCCTGCCATATTAAAAAGGAATATATGAACCAAATTGTTCAAATTGATGGACCAGTTTTGAAGTTCAATGTCTTGACGGTTGGGAAATTCAGACTTAAATCCTTGAAGGACAAATGAAATTGAGCGATGGAAGAAATAGAAATCAGTATTGATTTATGCTAATTAAACAATAATATACTAATTGTAGGGGTTGCTTTCAAATAGAAAAAAAAAGCATTTTTAATTTTATAAAGAAAAGAGGGATACGTGTGAATTGTTTAAATTTTTTAATGAAGTTGAATAGAAATAAGTATTTGATATCTATTTAAAATTTTAAATATTGCAAAGGATATTTATTTAATTTTCAAATAAAGTAAATATTTATGGTTCAGGTGTAAATGTAAAAATTTATATATACAAGAATAAATTATAATTTTTTTAGAAAAGGTTCATAGTTTGTTTCATAAATTTATCTTAACGGGCGGCTGAGAAGCACTCACAATGGGGACAGGCTGGATACACCCATAACTCATAAGTGTGTTTTTTAATTATCCACTCACAGTAATAACCGTCTGATATGCAATATTTCTCAAGTCTCTCTTTCTTATTAAATGCTGATACTCTCTCTCATCATCTAACTCATTTCATCTACATTAAATAGAGCTATTCAAAAAGTTTTATCCTATATTTGTTATAATCAAATTATTATAATTCATTAAATTCTTGAATAAGCTTTTATTTTTGCCAAACAAGTACGCAAGTAGTTGGATGTTTTAAGTTTCATAACATATCATTTGTTATATCAAACATTTGTACTCCATAAATAGTTAAAATATTCATAAATATATTATATTAAGATATCCACAAAACAAGATGTTTAGTCATTAATCATATTAAATATTTTAAATCTGGTATGTGATAATATGTATTTGTATAATATTTCATATTGCATTTTCAACTTAATTTGTGTCATATTATTTTAGCAAATTTCATTCTAACCTTAGATTCTAATATTTCATAAACGAACATTCAATTTTTTGGGTACACTAATTTTTATTGATCCAATTAATCATAAAGTGATCAAAATTTCACAATGATTTTTTTTAATTAGTTAATTTTTGATAAAGTAAAATTTAAAATTATTTCACAAATATTGATACAATTTTCAAATCGATGTAAATTTGTTAGATCTCCTATCCAAATAATTGAAAACACATTTACAATATATTAACTTGAATAATATATTTTAAATATTTTTTATCGTAAAACTTAGTTGTACACTGAAATTATTTATAATTATGTTTTAATGATGTTGATAATAGTTATATATATAACATATTTATTTGATATTAAAATTAATTTGCATATTATTAATTGAAGCTTCAACATCTCATTCCATGTAAAGGTTGCTAAAAAAAATGAAAACAAATTAATTTATATAAAATTGGGGTGTTGTACGGTGACTGAGTGAATATTTTATTAATATATTTAATTGAAGAGAGAGGAACATGCATCGAGAAGAGATGCGGAAGATGTTAATTATAATATTTAATAAATACTTGAATCAAAAAGTAAAAGTTGTAAAGTGGACAATCAAATTGTTCACTTATGGGTGTATCTGCTCACAATAGTAGAAACACATAAAATGAAGATTAAAAAACTATAAATAAAAATACATAAAATGATGAAGGGCATTGGAGAAATTGAGACACCAATAATAGAGCTACAAACGAGTCGAGTTCGAGCGAGCCAGGTTTAGTTCAAGTTCGGCTCATGAAAATTCGAGTCGAGTCGAGTCGAGTTCATAAAATGCTTTGAGTTGAAATGTCTAGTTTAAACTCAGCTTGTTACTATTCTAGCTGGCTCATGAGTTAATACATGTACGTTGACTCAGTTTGACATTTATATTTAGTATATCTACAAATTATAAATTTGATATATCTATAAAAATAATACATGAGTTAGTACAAAATTGATATATCAATAAAGTATATTTTTAATATAATTTTTACTGTACTAATTTGAATAAATGGACCTGCAAAAAATTTATTGAGTTAGATATATGAGCTGAGTTATGAGCGAGTATGAGATATTATTAAACCGTTGAGATTGTGAGATGACGAGAGATAATGAGAGATAAATTATTAGATTAAAATTTAATTAAAAAAGTATATAAAATATTATTATTCGAACCGAGTTGAGCTAATCTCAACTCATACTCGATTTATTTAATTATCGAATCAGATTAGCTCGAACCCGAATCGAGTACCAACTTTTTTTGTAGAGCCCTAGGCAATAAATTTTGCCCAGTCCACCTAACTCGATTCAAATTCCGTACTATAGTCTAAATTTAATATTTATCCAACCGAATTAGTTGCCCGGCCTCCAGCAACCTACCCAGCGCCTCTCTCCTTCGTTGCTTCTGTTCTCTCCATCGTTTGTGTCACTTTACAGGAGTAATATGGCGAAGGAGTTCGTACTGAACACTGGAGCGAAGATTCCATCGATCGCACTCGGCACTTATAGCCGCCACGTGGAAGATGTTGGAGATTCTGTCATCAGAGCCGTCAAGGTCGTCATTCTATCATTTACACTCAGATATTTTTTCCCCTTATAATTGGCCATAAACTGATTCGTCCTGCTTAGTAGTGTAGAATATAGAATATACATATCTAATTTTCTCATCCTGCAGGAGTATAACGTACAAAACTAATCCTTTGAGCTTGTTCCCAAATCCCAATAGCCAATTCAAAAAAAGAAAATAGTCAAGAAGAAACTTTTCCACTGAAGGGCAATTGATTGGTGCTGTATTTTTTTTTTTATCAATCCAAGGTTACATTGATTGTCAACTAGTTCTTTTGACACTTCTAAGTCCTCTCCGAAAGCACACAAGGGAGGATGTAAGTTGCAATTAGTAATGTCAAAATAATCTAGCAACTTCCTTTTTAGATAAAAGGGAGCTCATGATATTTTAGTATGTAGTTGATCTATCAATAGATCTTCTTTGTTCTTTCTAATGACAGGCTGGTTATCGGCATATTGATTGTGCACACATGTACAACAATCAGGAGGAGGTACCATTCTCCTTCTAGTATCAGTTCCATTAATCTACCTTGCTTATGAAAAAAAAAAGTATGTACTCGTTTATTGATTTCAAAGTATCAGCTGGACTTATGTTCCTTGAGCAAGTTACCGAGGTTGGAATTTTCTACTTGCAATTAACCATTTACTTATTATATAGATTGGTGTCGCATTAAAGACTCTATTTGAAGATGGTGTGGTCAAGCGTGAAGATTTATTTATCACATCTAAGCTATGGTTTCTTTCTTAAACCACACTAAAATAGGATTATGCACCTATTTTATTAGCCAAATATTTATCGTTATTGCCTAAAGTTGGAAAGAAATTTCAGGTGTACTCATCTTTCACCAGAGGATGCACCTGTTGCACTTGATGCGACCTTAAAGGATCTGCATTTAGATTATGTAGACCTTTATTTGGTAAGTTATTCAGTTGCATATCACTTGTAATGTTGCAATTTGTCATCTTCAAGGCTGTGGTGGCTGGTATGATTATATAGACCTTATGTAGTTGCATATCACTGTTAATGTTTCAGTTATTGGCGTATATTCTTTTCCAAATTCTAACTTTTTTGTTACAATAACTGGTACTGGCACACAGAGTACTGTAATATGGTGGTAACCAGAATTTGTAGAAGCTGGTTTGCCTGTATTCACAAAGGGGAACTACCATGCTGCAGTTACAGTGATGAAAAATTTACAACTTGAATCATAAATCAAGATATACGGACTGATAATTTTGTCTTTACCCTATAATGAAGATACATTGGCCTTTTAGGGTCAAGAACGAAGGCAGCTTCAGCCCAGAAAATTTTCTGCTTCCTGATATACCTGCAACATGGCGAGCTATGGAGAACCTATATGATTCTGGGAAAGCACGTGCAATCGGCGTGTGCAATTTCTCTTGCAAGAAATTGGGAGATCTCCTTGAAGTAGCACGGGTCCCACCTGCTGTCAACCAGGTGGAATGTCATCCGGGCTGGCAACAGAGAAAATTGCATGAGATTTGTCAGTCAAAAGGTGTTCATATCACTGTAAGTTCATCTTTAAAATGAAAACATGTGCCAAAAAGATGAGAAATAACTCACATTTCGACTCCACAAGATGGTAGAATATCCCATACAACTGTTCTCTCCTAGTGTCGTTAAACATTTAAATAATCTTTCTTGTTTTGTTGATTTGGGTATACATATTCCATTTTGTTGGGTTATCAATATATTTTTTATTTATCCAATTTATTATTTTTGTCTGGCATTTACATTTTGTCTTTGTGTTGGCAAAGGCATACAGTCCTTTAGGTAGGCCGACATATATTTCAGGCAACAATGCAGTGATATTTAACCCAATTGTGCAAATGGTTGCTGAGAAACTGGGTAAAACACCAGCACAAGTTGTTCTGCGTTGGGGTCTTCAGATGGGACATACTGTACTTCCCAAGACCAAGAATGAGGCCAGGATGAAGGAGAACCTAGATTTATTTGATTGGTCTATACCTGAAGAACTATTTGCTAAGTTTTCTGGAATTGAACAGGCAATTTCACTTCTTTATTTTTCTGCTTTGGTACATCAACAACAACAACAAAGTATTTAATCCCAAATAAATTGGGATAGGCTAGAAATGAAACCCAATTTGAAAGCATAAGATCAGAGATCTTAAATATCAATGATAATAATGATGATAAAAAAATAATAATAAATAAATAAAATGAGAAATGCCCTTCTGATAGTTTGTCTGAGATCATTTACTCTATGCCTGTGAAAAAGATATTCTGATGCTTCGCAAGCTAATAAGGCCACTTTTCTTATCTTTGGCATTCATTATACGGGATGGTTTTGGGGAATTTGCTGAATATTTCCCTTCTCTGTTATCACCAGAGAGAACAGAAAGAAAACTTATCTATAATATTTCTGAGAGTTCTGAATTTGTCTTTCTCAGGTTAAGCTGGTGCGTGGGGAACCATTTGTCCATCAGCAAAGCATCTACAAGAGTTTAGAGGATCTCTGGGATGGAGAAATATAATACACACCTGATATTATAAAATCCCTTTCATTTTTTATTTTACTCGTTTACATGATTTACTCATGAGGATCTATTTTCTGTTTTGGGGGCAAATATACTGTGAAGCTTGAGATGCTCGCTTGAAAATATTTTGTGGCTATAAGCTTAATACCGTTAACCATGTAATCAGAAAGGTTGATGGGGCCTTCTTCTGATCAAAGGCCAATCTGTACTTGTAGACCACTTATAGGCAGGGGTGTAAACGGATTGGATACGGACAATAATGATCTTATCGTATTCGTATCCGTTATAATTTTTTGAATACAGATTTGAAAATGGATAGACCGGATATTTATCGGATATTCGATGGATATTTGGATATGGATCGGATATTGGACGGATACAAATACAAATATGGATATATTTCGGATATTAAATAAAAATATTATATATATTATTGAAAAACAATTGTATAAAAAATAGAATTATTAATTATAAAAGATAAATATTAATTACAAAAATTAAATATTAATTATTATTATATTAATAATTCAAATATATCAATGAATTAAAATAAATGATACTTTAACACAAATCGGATATAAAATAAATTAGATTTATAATGTAAATTAAAAATTTAGTTAAAAAATATATAAATAAATGTTTCGGATATTTATTCGGATAAAATTATATCGGAATTTTCGGATAGTGTTGGATATTGATGAATAATAGATAAACGGTTGCATATGAATAGGTAATAGTCAAATCATATTCTTATCTGTAAAAAAATTTCAAACACGGATACGAATACGAATATCTTTGAATAAAATACGAATCAGATAATTTTCACTATTTCTCGCATCGGATTATGAATAAAATTAGATATTATCTGATCCATTAACACCCCTACTTATAGCAACAACCTAATAATACATTTCTAAAAACTTCTATCAATGTGGCAGACCAAACTGCTATTTTTTATTTTATTTTATGTTGTAATGATTATGCTTGTATTTCAATTCATTTTATTTTTTTCCTTTTTCTCTATCTAATTTGTATTAATTTTTTTTAATTTAATTTAATAAAATTTATATAATAGATTATTCTAATATATATATATATATATATATATTGTATCAATGTGCAATTTAGGTGCTTCTTACATGCTTTGTGGCAACCGATCTTGTTGAAGTTGAATGGTTTGGCATTCCGCGGTACGGTGCCGAACCGTCAAGCACCTGTAGTGCACCATAAAACACCTACAGACATCCCAAGGTCAATAAATATTAATCTTGTTGTTAACATGTCATTATAGTCATATTGGACTGTCACACAAAAATGCCTTCAAAATAGATCATGATTCCGTGTTATCTTTAGTTTTACTATTGTGACCAGATCTATTTTTATGCTGAGTACCACTCGATTGATGTTATAAATGAACAGAGGAAAAAAGAAAATACGATGAATATACAATAATTTGTTAATTGCTCCAAGTAATAATACTGTATTAAATATATCTTATGATCTAGTCTCTAACTCTCTATCAGATGCTCGCGCGTCACAATTGACCTCATTTTTACCGCCTCACAAATTAAGCATCTCGTTACCTGCAACCAAAAAAAGAAAAAAACACAAAGCATCCTCTCGACGCGCGTTCATCTTCCAATTAATTATCGGTAAAAAAATAACATTTATATCGTTCATCCAAAATAAATTGTTTGATAAAGAAAAAGAGGAGATGGCAAAGAACGAGGATCAAGAACCGGCGCCTCTCTACTTTGATCTGAACACGGGTGCGAAGATCCCAGCCGTTGGATTAGGCACATGGAAGGCACCATCAGGTCTTGTTGGGGACGCTGTCGTTACGGCAATCAAGGTTCTCTTATCTCGACTTTATTCTCCAGTTTTGTAAGTAAAGGGCGGAGGCAGAATTTTTTTTTATGGTGGTCAATATTTTGGATATTTATATTATATAAAATAATTATTATTTAATTTGTATTTTTTAATATATGAGGGTTAATAATGTATTTTTTTTAAATATATGGGGTCAATAATGATGAATTTACTAATTTATATCAGAAATATAATAAAATGATAAATAAATTGGTGATATTAAATAAAATTAACCGTCATTCACTCCACTTCCATCCGTGTCTGTTAGTAATTCTTTTATTTGTAATTTTGTCCCTGAAAGGTTATTGCGCTGATTTTTGAGGCTTGAATAAGTGAATGTGTTGCTCCATTCTTTTTTTTAGGCTGGCTATAGACATATTGATTGTGCAAGGGTGTATGAGAATGAAAAGGAGGTGAGTAAATATTATCTTTTTCTCATTTGACACCTTCTGTTTTATTAATTAACTTTTAATCATTACTAAGGTGATTCCATTATTTTATACCCGCACAAATTATAAGTTTGGCATTTGATTATTTTATTCAAATAAAAAACTTGAAAATATTATTTGAGAAATATATTTTCCATAGGTCAATTGATGTTATAAACTCAATGTTCAATTAATAATAATTACAATTTAGTTGTCACTGATTGCACATGTGACATGTTGAAGCCCTATGGCATCTTAAAAGAAAAGAAAATATGAGAATTTTATTTTTGATATAATGTTAATTACAGGCACAATTGAATCCGAGTGCAGCATATGCTTTTTTATTTTATTCATTTTAAGATATGAGATCTGTTAATGTAGGTTGGATATGCCTTAAAGAAGTTGTTTTCTGAAGGAGTTGTTAAGCGCAATGATATTTGGGTCACTTCCAAACTCTGGTAACTTAAATTATTTCCTTCTGCTTTTATACTTGGAAGATAAAATACTGATTACATGAATATTGCTAGGAAATAAAATGGAAAACAATATTTGACGGTTTCGACAATCATCCATGACTTTTGTAATTTTGAGTTATGCTTTATAGTATGTTTCTATTCTATTATGCAGAGAAAACAACTAGAACAAAATTCACAAATGACCTGAATTCACAACAAACAAATGGTAGTTAATTATTTGTAGGCCTTCAACGATAGTCAATCATTAAACAAGGCCAACAGCATTTCTATTTTTTTTCATTATTAACATTTGTAAGCTTGGTTTGAAAGCTGTTGTCAAAGATTGTTATTAATTAGTCCATTGTTAATGGATATTAATAAAAGATCTATCGTTGATAGATTCAAACCTTCTTTGTCAGTCCACAAGCGACAGCATAAGGATGTTTTATACTCGAGGAAAAAAATGCTGTTTCTAAAGAAGCTTCGTGTATAGTCCTGAAAGTAAATTTTAAGTAAGATTGATAATTTGGTTTTCTTGTTGTAATGTACAGGTGCAGTGACCATGCTCCAGAGGATGTGTCAAAGGCACTAAGCAGGACACTTGATAACTTACAACTGGATTACATTGACCTTTATTTGGTACTTAATTCTATTTTCTTTTCTAATTAATGTCATTGTCACTTGTCAGGACCTTGACATAAATATAGTTTTTATTTGCATGTCCTGAATCTTGGTTTACTTTGTTTTTCTACCATAATTTACTGATAGAACTATTAGATCAAAGGCAACCCGGTCCATTCCCTGGCCAACACCATCGAAAGCAAGAAGCACACAATTATCTTATATATACTATTAAATTATGAGATCTGACCAGTCCACACATCACAGATCCACTGGCCAATACGCACAAAACCAGGTTCTCGTGGATTTGAATCAGAGGTGATGCTCCCTCTGTGTCTTAAGGAAACATGGAATGCAATGGAGGGACTGTATGCATCAGGCCAGGCACGGGCCATAGGAGTGAGCAATTTCTCTACCAAGAAGTTACAGAACCTATTGGATATAGCTAAGGTGCCCCCGGCTGTGAACCAAGTTGAGTGTCATCCTGTATGGCAGCAGCCTTCTCTTCACGACTTCTGTAAATCTACCGGAGTTCATCTTTCAGTATGAACCAACTCTCTGCCTTTACTTGCAACTCATTGACAGGGCATGGACTTTCTGTATAACAATTCTTCAATTACATAATAAATGTATCTTCAGTAATCCAAGAAACATAATAAAAGCATAATATAATTCATTAGGTTCCCTGACTAAAGAAAGGGGCAATAGTATAATTCCCAACTCTGAGCAAACTTAGCAATGATTATAAACAGGCATACTCTCCACTGGGATCACCAGGCTCCTGGGTAAAAGGGGATGTGTTGAAGGAGTCGATTTTGATTGAAATAGCTGAAAGGATGCAAAAATCACCTGCACAGATTGCGCTTAGATGGGGACTACAGAGTGGTCATAGTGTTCTGCCAAAGAGCACTTCCGAAGCACGCATCAAAGAGAACCTCGATTTGTTTAGCTGGTCTATTCCTAAAGACCTCTTTGACAAAATTTCTGAGATCAAGCAGGTATACAGATATTTGACCTCACTTTATCTTTCTAAATACTCTTTGTTAAATAAAACTTTAGAGATGGTTTCTTCAGCCCAAAAAAAGACTGAGGGTTTGAGGGGAAAGAATCATCGAATCAGATTTCAGTGTTTAACATTTATCATATGTAATTTCTGTTGTCAAGCACCGATTCATTTGTTTAGTTCATTTACTCATAGGGTGGGAGTGAGCCCTTTTCGTTACATGAAAGCTCACTAACCTGATCTGAAATATTACAACATAGTAAGTGAAATGTTCTATTTCCACTTTTCCAGGCAAGGCTACTCAGAGGAGACTTCGCAATTCATGAGACGGGACCATACAAAAGCCTTGACGAGCTTTGGGATGGTGAGATCTGATCCCATAAACTGACACGTAATAGATGCTGACTATGATCCTCTTAATTCCTTGATTGGAATAGATAATCCTTTGATGCAACATTTTTTTTTTTTGCCTCTGTTCTAAGGGTGAACTGGTGGTATTCATATTAGCCACATTAGCACTTATTTTATTTTGTTCATGTAAATGTGATTGGATTTGCTTGTATTTGGAGGTCAACTTCGGATTGAAATTGTCTGCTCAAACTAGATATGCTGAGAGACTCCTTAAAAACATCTTTTTTTTATTATTATTTTTCTACATAACCCAGTAGAGTAAATTTGCATGCACGTCAATTTTTAGAGGATTGCTCTATTTGAAAATTGCTGTCGGAAAATATTGAATAACTCAAAGCAATCACAGGAAATAATTTTATTATTTTCAAAAAGTGGATAGCCATCTGCCTTCGTTGATTTCGACAGCATCAGTTCTGTACCAAAAAAAAAATGTACCAACATACAGGTGCTGGATAGGTAAAACTGACAGGTCACCTGACAAACTTGCCCTAGCCACATACTACTTGCATAAAAGTGATGCATTAGAAAACCATTCACATTTCACCCTAGACCCGATCTCCCCACAATCCCCACCCCACCCCAACCAAATGTAATAAATCCAAAGAAGTCCCATGTTATAAAGAGTCATCAAAAGATATAATCTGATAATCATATAACATAAGCATCATCCATGCAAGAAAGCGCATATCAGTCCTTTTCTGGATCTAATACAATAGGATCAAACAAAAAGTACTCGGCATCATGCAAAATTCCAGATTCTTACAATAGCAGTTCCAAGTAAGAGATAAAGAGATATAGCCAAAGCATCAAGCTTTCCTCACTGAAAAGCATGATAACTGGTTACTTGATAAAGGAATATTCTATTAGATTCACCATTTTTAGCTCAGCGATACAAGTGTTACATCAAATAGCTAAATCCCAACAGGAACTCCACAAGGAAACTTTACAAAAATGGCTTCCAATCCCCACAGTCTGTACTCTGTACAATCTAATATGCCGAGTACATACAAAAAAAAAAATCTGACCTAAGTACTAAAAAGTTACTATGCAAAATAGGAACCAAAAGGTTGGAGCCTTCAAAACACACAAACACAGCAAAAGAAGGCCAAAATATCAAAAGCATGCATAGTCAGTCCCATATGAGATAAACGCATCCTTACGCAAAAAAGAAAACTTTAATGAAAACAGCTAGAGCAAACTGCAACAGAAGTGCACTAACAACTAAGGGAGCCAAGTCAATCCCTTCAGCATAGTACTTCAAATTTGAAGAGACAAACCAAGCTGAGACACTGCCAGCTAGTAGTATTATGATCCATCGGAGGAACTCCACTGGTATAATCAATAGTAGCTAAAGGAAAAAGTAGAGTGAAAGCCAACAATTAGCAGGAAGTTTGATTGTCAAATTAAGAGAATAATTTTCATAGATGCTATGAACTCATTTGAGAGTACCTTACTTAGATATACAATTCATTTATGACCATCTGGACCCTAAATCACAGTAGGGCAATCGCCCACTACTTCAAAAAAAAAAAACCTTTGGAGTTGACATCCATGGACAGTTGAGCTCACTTGATGATATTGATGATCACTAAATGAAGCCAAAATGAATTCTAAAAGTATGAAAAATAGTTTACAGGCGCGTTATTGGCATTATAGATTAGTTGTGCATCAAATTTCATGTATTTTAAGTGTTATTTAATATTCCATCAAATATTGTTCAATATAAACAGTGCAAGATAATCTCGAGTCATTGGATTAAAAGTAATACTTTCATCATTTTCCATCAATTTTCCATCTCCATGATATAGATAAAGTAGATCATATTCCAGATGTCATTGTTATTGATTATCAAAATTGTCAGTTAATGCATTGTCAATGGATCCCAACACTTAATTTTTGTACTAAAAGAAGATAACTTCAGGCTAATTTGATAAAAGATCATGGTTAGATGTAAAGATGATCTGATACCCCCTTCAAAGAAAATAACAGAAAGTAAAAAAAAGGTGTACCGAGCTTGGAATGAAGAGGGACAGAGAGTAACCCCACATGCACCAAAAACGAACAAGACTTGGTTGGGACCCAAAATACTGAAGCAAGAAGTAGAACCCAAGAGGCACAAGAATAGCATAGCCATATATGACACATGCAGCCCAATTCACATAACCAACATCAAAATTCCATGCTTTGGTTGGGTCACTCTTTTTTTGCATCACATAAGTTGCTGTGTTACCAAACGCGGCAACCATGAATACCAGTGTAGTTGAAATCCATACCGGGCCGTACCTAAATTTGTTTACAGTCATTTTAATTAACTAGCGGCTACTAAAACAGGAGAAATCATGCATAAAAACAAATGAGTAACTTACAGATCTGGATTAGCATCAATTTTGGTAAAGAAATTGCTTCTGGGGAAAACTGAGCTAATCATTCTATCCACCACAACATCAGTATCAACATTGAAAAAAGGAGAATATGATGAAATGCTAAAGAAACCTTTCCAATCTGTTCCACTCTGCTCATTTCCATCTAAACAATAAAAAAAGTTATCCATACAAAAAATAGACACCAGAACAACATTTTTATAGATATCACCTAATATTAGTGACACCTAATATTAGAGAAAATAAGGAGACTTGAGTCAAGATTAGCTTGTTGTTCTCACTTTGTGGAACAGATAAATAAATTGTGGAATTGAGGTCATAGAAAAATCAAGTAAACCTTCTGCCTGGACAATCCAGATCAATTTTGTTAAACATCATTATATGGATTTTGTAATCAGAAACAAAAAAATTCTTACCAGATGGACTCCCACTCCCAGGAGCTTGGTGACCTCCTCCAGCTGGTGGAAATACATTCAAATTTGATGGCGAGGCTCCACCTAATTTCCGGAATGAATTTTAATCATAACTTTGTTAGTTAATTCAAAATTTTAGAAGGTATAAGTTAGTTTCGTACCTCCACTAAGTGAGGATTTCTTCTCATCAGAAATTACAGCCTATACGGAAGAAAAGGAAGTTAGTAAAATTTAGAAATAGAAAAGTAGATTTGAACTAAGTCAATAAAAACGCTAAACATAAATACTTATTAAAGTGAAAAGTGTAAAAAATGTAAATCCAGCCTATGCAGATATAAATGTTGTTTAATTAGCTCCAAAAAGTTGAAAACGCAAACAAAAGAATGCCTAAAACGGACATAATATAAGGATGGGTGGTCGAACCGGGACGGAGCCAAGCAAATGACTGGAAGGGAGAGTGCCGTAGCCTTCTTCCTCCATGGGAGAGAAACTGGAGGATGATTAACCTCAGCAATAGAGAAACGAAACTCTGTCGTTAGTTATCGCAATCGGGATTCCACCTTAATTTCAGATCTCAGGGGCACCTTCCTGTTTCCGAACCTTAAACAAAGGTACCGGTGAATTGAATAGTAGACTTTTTCTCAACGGAGAAGTCGGACTTGTTTAAACCAGGGGAAATATGAGATGAGAAAAGGGTTGAGTAAAAGCGTTCTTACTCTCGTTTTTCAAGTGATTGGGGTAAATTTAGTTGGAGGTAACTCAACTTTGGTTTTTATCTTAATTATTTAAGTTTGATTTATTTTTTAGTCATTAAATTTTTCTTTATTTATTTCAATTAAGTATCTCAAACGAGACACTACGATAATAATATCTTTTACATTCATCCAACAGTCAGCAATCTATATCATCAATAGAAAAGAAAAAAAAGAGACAGAAATAAAACAAAATCATTTATAAAACTCAGTAATCGATTATTTCACAACGCAACTTCTCTATAACAAATTTGTAAAATAATACAATCCAAAACAATTAGAATGAAATATATCATTATTAACTAACAAACATACAGTTTAAGCAATTATAATTAAAAATATTAATAGACGTATGAAAACCACACATCATGCTCACCGTGATAAAATAGAGGGATATCCTACAAATCCGCTAAAAAACGGAACTCCGCAGAACCATCTTCTCCTCCCAAACCATTATGGGTGTGCGAACTATCTCTTTCGGAGTACGAAAGGATTAATTTACAATATATACAATCATACATAATTTAACCAGTATCATTTATCAATATCCAAATTGCTTGATAAACATACTACAATTATATATATGCACTCAAATTTAGTATCAACATACATCATAATTCAAATAATTCAGATCATCAATCCATATCATAAGTCAAAGGTCAATCCACATAATTCAGATTATCGATCCATATCTCAAGTCATGACTTATCAATCTCATTAATGAATATAATTAAGGAATATTATATTTATCCCCATCCATCCGTCCCCAACTTTCATCCCCATTGACTAATTACCCAAATTGACTACAGTTATACTTTTTTTCGTCAACAAAAATTTGAGACATCTTTTCGTAAACCAATTTCAAATTTTAAAATAATTTATTCATTCACGTTCTTATCACTAATTTCTCCCTCTCTCTCCTATTTTGCCGAATCAAAATATAAATGGTCATTTTCGACCCATGTCCGTATTTTTCATATATATTAGGCAATTTTCCCCAAGAAATATGTTCATTGTTATGCATATCAGAAAAATCATAGTTGGCCTCCATGGTACATGCAGCGATTACTAACGTTTGTTTTTGTTCCTACTCAATTGAAATATGTATTCAACTCTCTTCAATAAGAAGTTATGCATGTGTCGTATATAACTAATTATACAGTCAAATATAAATAGTGCTTGATAACAATTATAGGTACTATAATATATATATATCATATCAGATACAATATAATAATAACTATTTGCATTTATGTTAACCAAAGTGCAACAAAGTGTAAATTATCATATTAATCGGTATAAATAGTTTTGTTTATCAAAAGGTCGTGCGTCAAACTATATACAAGATGTTGTATACCAACACATTTGCTATTTTCTATGTGTAAATTGTCATAAAAATTAGTATAAATTGGACGTTAGAAGAAACGAGGAACATATGCATGTGTCGTATCTAATCTATTGTACATGCAAATATAAATAGTGTTTTTAATCCACATATATGTTCTTACACGTTTTTTTTACAGGTGTTTGTATATATATTTACGAGTTAATGATTAATATAAACAGAATATGCGGTTAAAAATGACACGCTTCAGCGATACCATGTCGCTCTGTAAAAATGATCAGTAGGACTAACATGTTGACAGTTATAGTTTTATTACAACACATATAAATAAAGTGCACTGCTATAAGAATAAATATAAATTACCATTACAAAATATGTAAATAACATAAGATGTATATATAAATAGTGTCGGGAAAGAGTTGAAGAGGCGCGTTAGTCAAGGGACTTTTTATCGCCGAGTCGCTGACCAAGTGACCATTGGATTTGACGCTCACGGTCAATTTGGGGATTTTTTATGGGGATAAAAGATTGGGGACTATTATCAGCCTCCTATAATTAAATAGAAGTTATAGAGAAGTTCATTTATCTAACACCCCAATTGATTCAAATAATTCAGGTTATCGACCATATCACAAGTCACAAATTAAACAAATACAAGATATAAAAAAGACTTGTTATCTTATACAAATACGGTTTTGATTCTCGACTTGTTACACAATGTTTCTTAAATCAACCCGCGTTATTAATATAATATTTCTTAATTAATTATTAATCTTGCAGAATTAGAAAACTCATCAACTTGTTAGATTATCGTATTTCAAATCCGATCCGCAATTATTGTATATGTCCAAAATATAGAAGTGATTATAGGATAAAGGTTCATTTCTTTTCCTTAAGCCATTTCATAATTACTAATTACTAAGCCCAAAATTTTAACTATAAATTATTACTACTAATATTAACATCTACCTAGATTAAAAACGATAAAGATTAAGAAGATCTTTCCTCAAATAATGATCACAACCCATGCTTGCCATTCAATTTCAAGTTAACCCTTGTACTTTTTTTTTCGATTCTCTTTTCATTTCCGAGAGACATGGTTCTTTTTTTTTTCTCTATTTTCACTTTCATTCTTTGTCTCTCTCTTTCTTTCATTTTGGTTAATTATCGGGAGAGATATCTAATCAGATTTGATAATTTTTAATACGGACAAATTTTTTTTTTGCATTCGTATTATTTGAAGCATTATTGTTTAGAAATTGAATTTTACTTAACAAATTCTTGAGTGCATATTATTTTGAAATATGAATAAATTTGTAATTATGAATATTTGAAAATTATAAATGCTTTTATGATGAAAATTGGAAATTAAAATTGTAGAAATATGAAAAATAAACCAGAAAGTAAGCGAGAGAAGAAAAATGAGAGAACTCAATTCCTTAAGGTTATTTTGATAAAAAATGTTAAAAGTATAGTCTGTTACTTTGTTTCAACCTTTTGGACAGGGACGGAATCATAAACTAAAATTACGGACCAAATCATAATTATAAAATAATTTTATTTTTTTATAAAGAGGCCAAAGATCATTATTATTAAAAAAATATATAAAAATTAAAGGATAAATATAAAATTTTAATTTATAGGGGGGCTGACCCTAGAGGAAAAATTAAGGATAAAAAATAAAAAAGAAAGTGTCTCTCGATTGAAGCCTCAAGACGTGGTTTCTTCTTTCATTCGTTCTGAGTAACGCCTCTATTTACCTAACTTCCCACTAGGCCCTTTGTTAATTTCGCCAGCCCCATTAGATGAAACAAAGAATCCGTACAAACACCCAAATACAATTTTCCCCAGCCTGTATCCAGCCCATATTTTTGAAAGGTCCAAACTCATTCCCAAGTCCCGTTCCACAGGACTTCACAGCCCATCCCTTTTCAGCCCTATTGGCGGCGAATACTTATTTCTCGGTGCACGTCTCTTCTTCCCCGCTGCCTCAGGATCGGACTTCAGATAAAGCAGGTGTTGGATGCTCTCTCTGTCTCCCTATTCATCCATTCAGTCTTATATCTAAATAAAACTCTCTTTTCACTTCCTTTCCTCTACCCGATCTGATCATCGAGCTGCCTTCAATGGGGCTCCAAGCGCCATTTTGTCCTTCCGGTTCGCGACCAAGAGCATTTCTTGAGCGACAAACTACAAGCCCCAGTCTCCGATGCGTATCCTTTACATCCTGCACGAGCTCTTTCCGTTACACAGCCTCAGCCATGGCGAACTCCAGCCTTCATTCTCTCTCTCTTAAACTTAGAAGCGGATCGCTGATTCCAAAAGGTGCTGAATCGGCCAATGTTGCTACTGCAGTGCCTCTTACTGGTGACAGGATGCTCGTATGTGTATCTGTCTGTTCAGATTTCCCTATTCTTTCTTAATTTGATGAATAGATACTGTTCTGATCGGATTCCAGTTTGAAGGCATTTCAATTTTGTAGGTAATAGTACCACCACATCCATTGATCAAACACTTGACCTCTGTGCTTAGGAATGAGCAGACACCTCCTGCAATGTTCAGTGAGTAATTATGCCATCTCTTCTTTATTTAGTAGGGCTACATGAGTATTCATACCATCTATCATAATTGGATCTATAACTCAAGTAACTCTCAAGTGACTATTCCAGTTAACCATCCAAACATCAATATGATCCTTTTTGTATCAAGTTAAATGGAAATGAATTATTCCAAAAGACAAATAGTCCTTATTTTTGTTATATTTTTCTAGAGAGTGCAATGGCGGAGCTTGGGAGACTTCTTATTTATGAAGCTTGCAGAGACTGGTTGGTAAGTGGATTATTAATGTGTTTATTGTTGCAATTACTATTGAACTATATGGTGATTTTTAATAATGAAAGGGTGTATATGTAATGTACCATCATTGAAGATTTTTATTATATCTCTCACGGATTCACATCCCCTGCCATAGGTGTGATGACAGGGTCCTGCCATTGTGCCTATGGTATGTGGGGCCCACCAAAATAAAAAATAAAATTCACCCCCTATTAGCTAAATCTGGACCGTTTAAACTTCCTTGAGCTGTTGTGATTGTCCCATGGCAGGGTCCTGCCTTCACACTAATGGCAACAGATTCGGATCCATCTCTCAGCACTTCTGAAAGCCACCTTGAGTAAATTTGGTCCAAATTCATGAAAAACAAATACACACACATATATATAAAGACCAGATTAACCTTGTCTCATTCTACGTAGAGTCATGAGCATTAAGCAGTATCCTTTCTATTAAGGGGAACCCATATGAATATAAATAAATATTAATATGCCTTCACCTTAAACCCAAGTGCATATAAACTTCCTCTACTGTTTGGCAATTCAAATTCAATAAGCTAATGTATGTATTATTTCAGCCTATGATTAGTGGAGATATTCAATCGCCAATGGGTGTTGCAAATGTTGAGTTTGTTGATCCAAGAGAGCCTGTGGCAGTAAGTTCAAATAAAAGATCCAATATCTTTCCTTGTCATAATTAGATTTGACATTGCTTGCTGAAGGCATAATTTCTATTGCTTTGTTAACTGCATTTACAGATTATTCCAATATTAAGAGCGGGGCTTGCCCTTGCCGAGCATGCTGGTACATTTTTACCAGCAACAAAGACATACCACCTAGGTACAAAATTTTGTAATGGAGCCTTCTCTTTTTTTTTTTTTTTTTGTAGTTTCAGTGTATATTACACATCTGTAACCCATCTTTTGTAGTCATCGTAAAATCAAAATTTGAGAATTGTAGGGTGTCTTTCGGATTGGATTTCATTTCTAGCTTACCCCAATTTATTTGGGATTAAAGGCTTTGTTGTTGTTGTTGAGAATTGTGTGTCTGTGAATTTCTATGGAAGTTGTTCTTTGTTCCTTTTCTTGCTTATTTTCTGTACATGTAATACTTTCACCTGTTGCTTATTTAAACTTTTTTTGTCCTTTTCTCATTAATGAAGGCATGTCTAGAGACGAAGAGACGCTTGAGCCATCAATGTATCTGAATAAGTATGATAGTACTTACTATTCAGCTACTAAGTTAATTTAAATCATGAATAATGAATTGCAACTGTTGTTTGCATGGAATTGAAGTGTGTGGTGTGCTTTTTTTGGCACAGAATTCCAGAAAGATTTCCAGAGGGATCTCGTGCATTAGTCATTGACCCTATGCTTGCAACAGGTACTAATGAAAAAAAAAATCAGCTGTTTTCTACTGCTTCTCGTAGCACTTGTAATAATATTTTTGTTTATATTCATTTCTCTTTATGCTATTATATTGGTATTGCTTATCACCTGCTATTAACAATTTATTGTCATTCAGTGGTATGTCTGTCTAACTAAATAATTAACATGTTACCCTCCACTTGTCTCCAATTTCTTATTTCTCCCTTTCACTGAACATATCTTTCTGTGCCAAGTACTTTTTGTTTTTCCCAAGGGTCAGTGAATTCTAATTCAAAAGTACCAAGCATGAGTTTTGTCTTTCCACAAACACTATATCATCATAAATTTGACTTCTGTCCTCACTGAGTGCGCCATATAGACCAGGAATGCTACCGGTACGTGAGGTTCATGTTGCATGATAGTTGGGATGTTTGTAATTGTCAGAAGATAATGGCTTATTCTGGTGTCTGACATGATTCATGCAATTGTACATTTGCTTACAGGTGGCACAATAGTTGCAGCCCTAGACTTGTTACGGGAGAAAGGCCTGACTCCCAAGCAAATCAAAGTGGTGAGTTTCAATTGATTCGTCCTTTTCTCAGTCTAATATTTATTTCATTGTTTTACAAATTAGTATTCTTTTATTTTCATTGCAGATTTCTGCTGTTGCAGCACCTCCAGCTCTTGAGAAGCTTAGTAAGAAGTTCCCAGGGTATGCTTGAAGGAACTTATTTTAGTTCAGTCACATGTTGTTTTCTATCATTGACTTATTCAAACTATTTACAATTTCTAAATCATATTTCAGGCTTCATGTATATACTGCAATGATAGACCCAGTTGTGAATGAGAAAGGGTACGTGTGGTTTATGCTCATTGTTATTCTGAATAATTCCGATGCATTAATGCAATAATGATGGATGCCATTTTCATCCTTTTTGAATCATTATTTTCTCCTGATGTGTATGAATATGTTCTTTCAGGTTCATAGTACCAGGATTGGGAGATGCCGGTGATCGCTGTTTCGGGACTTAACTATATGAATCATTACTTCCTCCTTAGTCATCACACTAATATAATATTTTGTACTCAGGAGGTGTTGATAGTTATACCGTACTTTGACTGTTTGAATGCTGGGTAGAATCGAGATTCTTGCATCTTCCCACACTATCGTAGTGTTCTATATAATACAGTAAAATGAACTCAATATGCAGAACGTTTTGTAATCTCAGTCAGTAGATAATACAACCATTTTATGCTAGTTTTGATGTCCTTTTGAAGTGCGCAGTTGCATTATCTGACAAAAGTGATGTTTATACATGACAAACCACGCCCGCATCCGTGCCCGAGCCTCCTTTTCTTGCTTGTTCCCAGTTTGTGTGGAGTGACACAGTCACAAAACTGATTCCTCATTGAAAAATATACCGTCCCCCACCCAGTTCCCCTCACTGATAAATGGGCCCCCCAAAAAAATCATCTGTGGGATCCGCATGTCAGTGAAAATGAATGAAGTGAGAGGACAAAACAAGAGACGGTATATCAGCGTCCTTTTGCATTATACGAGTATTTCAGATTTTTTTTATTTTAGTAAATAAAACAAATAAATATAGCAAACTGACCATCTCTCTCCTCGGTTTTGCACAAATAGCCAGATCCGAGTTTCAAACTCGGGTCCGGTTTTTTTTTTTACACGAAACGAAAGAAAAAAAAAAAAAAAAGCGGACCCGAGTTTGAAACTCGGTCCGGGTAAATATATATATATATATTTTTTGTTTTCAATATTATTAAGTTAGTTAGTTATTATGTTATATGAAATTAATTATGTTATGTAAATGATTATTATGTGATATGAAATTATATTGGATAAATGATTATTATGTTATATAAAAATTATTATTATTTTTCTGTTGTTAATGATTTAAAAATTATAAAGTATATTTTTTTCCATATTATACGACAAAGAATACTTACATCGGTTCTGGCCCTCTGCGACCTATGTTTATTTTCGGGCACGACAAGCAGTTGCGGATACTCCATTTTTCACTACAATTATTTAAAAATATTATAATTTTGGTGTTAATACATAATTAAATTTGAAATAAATATATAATTAACAATAATTAATCAATGTACATATAATTAACCAAGTAATTAACCAATGTACATATAATTAACAGTATTTAACCAAATTTAATCTAACAAATTTAAAATAATTAGCCTCATTAGTGTTAATACATAATTAAACTAATTACAACAACATATTTCAAAATTAACACAAAAAATCAACACAAATCAACTAAACCAAACTATATTAACTATATTTCAATTATCACTATAATTATACTAATTAAATCTATCAAAATTACTAATTTTGATAAATTCGGATTTAAATTTAAAATCAAAAATTACCTTCGAAATGACGATCAAATTGACGAATCGACGGGTTTTTCCGACTCTCCTTCTAACGATAAAAAGTTTCGCGCAAACGGTTTATAAATTGGAGCAAAAATGAATTAGATCTAAAAAATTGGGGGAAAAAATTCGTATTTTTTCAAGAGAGGAGAAGGGAGGGGAGTGATGGGAGAGAGAGGGGAGTGGGAATGGCAGGAAATAGAAATGGGAGAGTTGGACTCGAGTTTGAAACTCGGGTCCGTGTTTTTTTTTTTACGTTTCCAAAAAAAAAAAAACGGACCCGAGTTTCAACCTCGGGTCTGACTAAAAACGCAAAACCGAGGAGAGAGATGGCCAGTTTGCTATATTTATTTGTTTTATTTACTAAAATAAAAAAAATCTGCGAGTATTTAATCACATGCACGTTGCTGCCTGGTATTATTATACAGAATCCATGGTTGATTCATGTATATTCTAATTAGAAATTTTAACATGACTTTGTTAAATCAAGTAAAATAAATCATAAAAATAGGAAAAAAAGGAGTATGAACATGTTATTTGCTATTTAGATTAATTGTGTATTATTAATTCGAGCGTCATCTGTTATCTCATGATTTATAGTTCGATATAGAATATTGTAAATTTGAAGCTAATTGTTGAACAGTGAAGCTTAAAAAAATAATAAACTTTTGTAAGTGTGATGTGCATTAATTATAAACCATATATAATTATCAATTTACAGAACAAAGATCATTTTTGTCTGTTGTCCAAAAATATTAAATTAATTCATTATTGATGAATCTCTGTTTTTTTCATTATTATGATGTGTTTGGCTCACATTGGGTTAGTGGCTAGCTGGAGTAGGTCGCTACTCAAAACAACATCCAACATTCAAATACAAAATGACTGTTCGGAATAGTGCGAGAACGGTGTTAATTTACTAAATCATAGGAACATTGGTTTAATGGATTAGTGCTCAATGAGAATAGTGAATATAAAAAAATAGTTTCTTTAATATTAATATAAAATAATATAAAATAAATTAAAATAATAAAAATAATTATTTATTTTAGTTATTTCTTTCATTATTCTTAAGTTATCATCTAAAAAATATTTTTCTAACTCGAACGATAAAAAAAATAATCTATTTTAAATATCATTAATCTCACACTATTTAAAATCACTAACCCAACAAATATCATTCTTACCTTCTACCATCCAAACACACGCTAATCATTGAAAGGACAGAGGCAAAAACAGTTCCTACTATCTTCTCCAACATTATTGTTATTCTAATTTAATAATCCATGTGCTTGCAAGTATAAGATCCTTTTCAAGTGAACACACATTACATACAAAATAATATTCTCTATAGAGTTTTCTCAGCGGAGTTGTACGGTTTTTTTACTATGATCCGTCCAATTTATAATCAACGGTTCTAATTTATCAATAATAAATATTCATATATATTAAAATTTGTGTTTAAATTTTTTTACGGCGGTTATAATTAAAATGAGTCATCCTAATCTCTCTATATGAATATCTCCGAAATGAATACGGTGCGCATTACATACATAAGCCACAGCTATGGGACTGTTAATAAACATAGTCTAGATGAGCCACGGTTTTGTAAACTTCTCAGATATTTTTGCACGCGGGCGGAGGGAACTTGGACCGGCCCAATGTTCCTCAAATATATATTAAATATATAATTTTTGATTAAATTTTTAATAATTTATATAGATTGTCCTCTATTAAAATTATATATTAATTTTAAATTATTAATTATATGTTGATTGTTAAATTATTATTTCAGTAAACTCTAAACTAATAAGATGAAGTATAATAATTTTTTAATCTGCCGTTTATATTTTTTTCATAAATACATTAATTATTCTAATCTGTTTTTTTACTCTCTGTCAAATTTATTAATTTCTCTTAAAAATATTTTTATTCAAATATTTGTATTTAATATGTTTTATTTACTCATCATTTCTGAGAATTAAGCTCAATTACTATTACACTGTCAAGATATAATTTTATCTTTGAATAATTTTTTCTTAAAATTCTTTTAAGCCATCAATATTTTTTTGCTATCAATACACTTGCTAATTAATTATATTTATCACGGGATTTCACGAAGGACAAGAGATGGCAGTCATAGAGACCTATCCTCGCGTAGGGGCCAAGGAAAAAACAAAAAGAGTCCGTGAAGAAGACAGGCTTTATTTTTCATTTTTTTATTCGGCACATGAAATGAGATGGCCAGAGGTCACCACTCACGCTGATCAGTGATCACTATCAATTTCGTGCGCCGCGCGCCACCGACGACGCATGAATGATGGAAGCGCGATTTAGTTCGAAATTTTTATATTTATGTAAAATAAAATATTAGAATAAATAAGATGAACAATTAGAGATTTACATTCTACGAATTTAACACTTGTACGAAGTTAAATCACTCCACGAGCTTGTTATCTGCACGGCGTGCATCGAAAATTATCGCTACAAAAAAAAATAGAAGAAGAATAAGTGTTATATATTAGATTGTTGAGTTTGAGGGATGTGCATTGACAAGCCATGTTGTCTACGATCACAATAATTTTACTTAAATATTTATCCACTTTCATTTAGCTTATCGTCATAGTAAACAAACCCATACAGCTAGCATCAATTCACGCATATGTCATCAGTGGCTGGATCAACATTGATTGTCACATGAAGGTTATTCCATTTATCATTTAATTAGTCGAAATGGAAAGACATAAATATAATGTTGAAGGCGCGAAGAGTAAAGAGAAAATCTCAGTCACTCCTCACATTTGAGATTGCCGTGGAAAGGATACGCCACGCAGTTAGCAAGTTCATGGAGTGAAGCACTTCACGGTTCAGATTGCACGCAGACGCTACATGATGTGCTGTCCAGTATTGCAGAGAATATGAAAAACACTTCCCCTGTTCTTTTTATGTGGAGGTATGGATCTCTTTATGCCGAATTTCGAAAGGGGTGCTTAGTAAGAATAAAATTTTCAGTTAACAATTTTAAATCATTAATGTTTTACTTGTGTCATGACTAATTAATATTGGATGAGCATGAATTCATCGTTTGAAACCAATCCAATAATTTTTATAATTAAACTTACCAACCATTTTTTATTTTTTTTTCATTAAACTTACCAATCACTTTTGAATCTTCGATAAGTTTATTTTAAGTACGTGGGAGCTTTCGTTCACTTTTCTATCACTATGATTTATTGTGTAGATGATTTTATTTATGTAGTTTTGAAGATTTATTAGAATCGAGTACTGTTGTAGTTTTGTGCATTTCCGCTCTCAGATCGATTATACTTTGAGCTTATTAAGTTATTTTTTTTTATTGGAAAGATGAGAATTAACCCTCTCAAATTTCATAATTATTCATAAAGATCTCTCATCCAAGTTTTTTAACTCACGTTTACCTCCTTGTCATATCCAGTATCGAGTACAAGTTTCGAACTCACGACCTCCCACTAAACCAATGATTCTCAAGCTTATTAATTTGTTATAGACAAATTCGTACAACATTGGAATCCCTTATAAATTTAAACTTAATACATTTAAAATTTTAAATAAGATAATCCAAGATAATTTAAACACGTTAATAATGTACAACCTGGAGATTCAAAAATTGGAAACAAACGTTAGCTAGTATGTCATTGCCAAGATGGAATGGAGCGCGCAATATGCAATTGATGAGTGAATAGGGAACTGCAAACAAATCGAATTCGATCAAACTAATTAATATTTAAGTTTAATTTGAAATCATTTTGAACTCGAACCAAATCGAACTCAAACTAAAATTAAATGCTAAAGAACTCAATTATTTTAATTTTTGAATTTATTTTCATATTATCATAAATAATTATAGCTAAAATAATTAATATTTTATTAATTTTATAATAAAATTAGAAAAAAAATATATATTAATATTATAATAAAATAATTATATTATTATATATATTATTGACTAAATAGTAAAAAATATATGCAAATAACTACATATCAAACTATTAAGAATCGAACAAACTGAACTCGAGCTAAAATTGAATTGAATACCGAACGAATAATAAAATTTTCTTGCAGCCCTAATCGGAAAGAAAAGGAATTGCCATGCCGTAGAGAGCTCAATGTTATATATATATATATAGGGAAGGGATCACTTGACAATGATTATTTTGATAATCTTAACAACATATCTTCGAATAAATATAAAAAATAGAAAAAAAATCTTATAGATATGTTCATCTACTTATAAATTGATGGTGATTCAAATTTCATACAATTTCATTATCGTTTGATGGTCAATCAAAGACTATTAAATTGGAATTGTTACAAATTATATGACATTTTGATGGTCTAGCAAACGATAATAAAATTACATAAAATTTAAATCACCATCAATCTATAAATAGAAAAATATATCTATAAATTTTTTTTTCTATTTTTAATTTTTTTCATATTTATTTTAAGATCCATTATCAAGATCCTCAAGATAACCCATTGTCAAGGAATCCCTTCCATATGTATAATGTTGATCCTCTACAGAGAGCATCACAATCTGGCAAATTATGTATGAAATTAGGGTCCGTTTGGCAAATTAAGGAATAACTTTGGAAGAGTGGTAATTTTGGAAGAGTGATAGAATAGTATTTTTTTTGGAAGAGTGGTAGAAGAGTGGTATTCTTGACTATTCGGAAGAGCGAAAATATCGTTTGGTAGTTGTTACTCAGAATAGTTAAAATGTGAATAATTATGATACTAATAATGAATGATGATATAATAATAATAATAATAGTAAAATAATAATCATAATAGTAAGATAATAATAATAATAAAGTAATAAAAAATAATCATAATAAATAATAATATTATAATAGTAATATAATAAAAATATAAACATAATCATAATATAGTAATATAATAATAAAAAATTATAATTACAATCATAATTATAATATAATAATAATAAGTAATCATAATTTTAATAATATAATCATAATATAATAATCATAATCATGATGATAATAATAATTATAGTCATGATCATAATAATATAACCATAATCATAATTATAATAATATAATAATAAAAATATAATCATAATCATAAAAATAATTATAAATAATTATAATTATAATAATATAATAATAAATTAGTCATAAATATAATCAACGTATAATAATATAATACAACATAATAAAATAATAATAAAGTAATAATAATAATAATTATATTTATATTCATAATATAATATAATATTAAAATTATATTTATAATAATAATAAATAATATAATAATACTAATGGTAATGATAATATAATAAAAATAATGATAATAATAATTTAATAATAATAATATAATGATGATAATAATAAAAAATAATAATCATAATATTAATATAATAATAAATTATAATCATAAATATAATATAATAATATAATAATACTAAATCTATAATCATAATATAATAATATAATATAATATAATCAAACAATAATCGCTATTCCGACGAGAGCTAATCCGGTATTCCATCTATAAGTTGGTATACCGAATTAGCACTATTCCGCACTTTTCTACTTAGTCTAAAATTCGTTTGGCAAATTAATTCGTCAGAATAGTTATTCTATTTCAACTTTTTGCTATTCCATTGAGTGCCAAACACTCCTTAGTGAATAGAAAATGTGAATTGTCTTCAGAAATTATGGCACGTAGTGATTACGTAACGTGTCACGACTAAAATATTTCTTTCACATAGCATAATATAATATATTAACAAGATAGAGGGAATCGAGGAAGATACGCTACATGTAAGACATATTACGATTAGACACACCATATCATTTGGTGATATTTCTTATATATCCGTGATGTGACGTGACATGCGTATGGCATGCAATGTGCTGCCATATTTAGTTCCGATTAGTTATATTTAGACATATTTAGTCATGATTTTTGTGTATTTTATTTTTAGAATTTAAAATTTATAAAAATATATAATTATAGTAAAATGAAAAAAAATAGATTTTTTTTATAAAAAAATAAAAATTCTACATTTATATTTAGATGTAAAAATTAAAAAATAGTTCTATAGATTTACATGATAATGTGACATGTCGTATTATGTATTATCATGTGGCATGACATGTCAATATTGATGTGTTTCCACTATATGCTAATAAAAATTCTAATTATACTTAATTTCGATTGCAAGCGTATGACCTTGTTAAGTAGTAAATGAGTGTCAAATCCTCAGAGACAATGATCAAGTATCAGTTCTCTCACATTCACTAATCTAGACAAAACAAAATTTGGTTTGGACTATACTAATTTGTTACAAATTAAAAAATACTAAACTAAAGTTTCGATGATTAAATCAAATAAAAGATACTAGGGGTTTCGGTTTTCTTTTCCACTCCTTGATTGATCTACTCATGATTTTTCTTTTTATTATATTGTATAATAAGTGTGAGGGCTTAAATTATAAATTAACGCATGTTACTCTTTCACGCTCCTATACCGTATCTGAACTTTTATATTTCTCAATTAAGTGACTCATCCTACAGGTCTAGACCCTTTAAACATATTTTATCTGGTATAACAATAACACTTCACAATTATGTGCATCGCGCCACTATTTGATCCAATTTATCACATCCCACTTAGGTTGAATACCTACCGCTAGGTTTTACTTTTTTTGGTCGGGAATTATAGCAATCAGTGTCGTCATCTACTATAATTTCTAAAATTTGTACACATGCAATCACAAAAAATATTGCAATAAGCATACAATTAATATCAAAGATAAATCACACAAATGATGAAAATTTCAAATACCGAATAAAAATCAATTAAAAGAGTTTTGAGTACTATATTCCTTCACCCCTAGAAAAGACATCGAGCCACACATGTTCAAGTTTTTATTATAGAAATTTATCACAAAATAAGAGTACATAGCACAAGCAAAGAGAAGAAAAAAGAAGGAAAAAGTACTCTCAGGATCTCGCTCGAATTCTTAGAGATGGCATCAGAATCTCCTTCTAGTTACTTATTGCCCTTGAAGACTTGTTCTCAGACTTCAAAAGTGTTAAAAACTTAGGGAGTGTTTGGCACTCAATGGAATAACAAAAAGTTAGAATAGAATAGCTATTTTGACGAATTAATTTGCCAAAAGAACTTTAGACTAAGTAGAAGAGTACGGAATAGTGCTAATCCGGTATACCGACTTATAGGTGGAATACCGGATTAGCTCTCGTCGGAATAGCGATTATTGTTTGATTATATTATATTATATTATTATATTATGATTAAGATTTAGTATTATTATATTATTATATTATATTTATGACTATAATTTATTATTATATTAATATTATGATTATTATTTATTATTATTATTATCACAATATTAGTATTATTAAATTATTATTATTATTATTGTTATTATATTATCGTTACCATTAGTATTATTATATTATTTATTATTATTATAAATATAATTTTAATATTATATTATTATATTATGAATATAAATATAATTATTTTATTATTATATTATTATGATCAAGATTATTTATTATTATATTATTATATTATGATGATTATGATTATGATTATTATTACTTATTATTATTTTATTATGTTGTATTATATTATTATATGTTGATTATAGTGATGATTAATTTATTATTATATTATTATAATTATAAATATTTTTAATTATTTTTATGATTATGATTATATTTTTATTATTATATTATTATGATTATGATTATGGTTATATTATTATGATTATGACTATAATTATTATTATCATGATTATGATTATGATTATATTATGATTATATTATTATATTATTAAAATTATGATTACTTATTATTATTATATTATTATAATTATGATTGTAATTATAATTTTTTATTATTATATTACTATATTATGATTATGTTTATATTTTTATTATATTACTATTATAATATTATTATTTATTATGATTATTTTTTATTACTTATTATTATTTTATTATGTTGTATTATATTATTTTATGTTGATTATATTTATGATTAATTTATTATTATATTATTATTATTATTATAATTATTTATAATTATTTTTATGATTATGATTATATTTTTATTATTATATTATTATGATTATGATTATGGTTATATTATTATGATTATGACTATAATTATTATTATCATGATTATGATTATGATTATTATATTATGATTATATTATTAAAATTATGATTACTTATTATATTATTATAATTATGATTGTAATTATAATTTTTTATTATTATATTACTATATTATGATTATGTTTATATTTTTATTATATTATTATTATAATATTATTATTTTTTATTACTTTATTATTATTATCTTACTATTATTATTATTATTTTACTATTATTATTATTATCATCATCATTATTAGTAACATAATTATTCATATTTTAACTATTCTGAGTAACAACTGCCAAACGATATTTTCGCTCTTCTAAATAGTCAAAAATATCACTCTTCTACCACTATTCCAAAAAAATATTATTCTATCATTCTTCCAAAGTTATTCCTTGATTTGCCAAACGGACCATTAGGCTCGGTGGGTCTGAAGACGAAATGGTATGGAGGAATCAATTGTATCTAACTCTCAGAATCAAAATAATCGCTCTCCAATCAAATCTGACGACTCTGATGAAAAGGCGCTCGTGGTCTGGGTCGGACTCGAGTGCGTTTGGTTCAAAAAGGCGACTACCTTTTGTGCTAGTCTAGGTAGGACTACTTGAGTCCGGGTAGGACTATGTAGTTTCTACGCCGCCAACCTGATTTTCTTCTCTGCTTGCTTATTTCGCGTCGCCGCCAACTTGTTTTCTTTGTCGCTTGAGTTGCTTCCTTGTCTTGTGCTCCAATCAAATTCATCCAGCATCCAAATTGTTGCAAGTCCTGAAATAATAAACAAGACACAATAATATCTCGAACTCCAAATAAAATGGAAATAAAACAGCATAATACGCTAAATATTGATAGATTTTTGAGATTTAACTCTAATAAAAAATATATAACATTATGATTTATCAATTATAATAGATTATCAGGTTTAAACTCATTAGCTAATTAGATACTAAATAAAAAAAATTAACAATTCAATATATATTTTTACTTAATAATTAAAATCTATGAAGAAAACTTTTATCCATGGAACTTCATATTTTTACTTAAAAATTCAGCACCTCATTCCTAACTCCATGTGCTCCTCTGAACGTCACTCGGAAAAAGACTAAACTAAGCACGTAACACGCAAGATACGAATCAAGTGAAAAATAAACGGATCGTGAGGTGCCATGATATTTCGTGACAAACTAGCCACAATATGTCATTTTTCGCACTCTACATGAAACCTAGCTGGGACGATGCTGCAGTTCACAGGACTCCCGTATATGCCACCCAATTTCTTATAGCTGTAGTGGACCTGTTTAAGATGGTGGTTTAGGAGCATTTACCACTAATCTTATAGCTGTAATGGACCTGTTTCAATAATTTTGTTTTTTGTTTTATTAAAAAATTTAGCCTACTAATTTATTTGGAATTAAAAGCTTTGTTGTTGTTGTTGTAAAAAGATTAGTAGTTTAGTTTTCTTCAAATTTGCTGGCAGCAATGTAATTAATTAAGGAATTCTTCAAATTGGTCCTATGGGGTTTTAATCCAAAAAAATAGGAAAAAATGATGATCATCCTTATTCAAATATGCAAATAGTGGTCCTGCGTGCCGGAATCCACTGCAGGAAAATAAGAAATAATTAAGAATGAGAAATAATTATAGAAAAAAATTAGGACCCCAAATGGTAAATTATTCTATAGAAGTCAATTACATGTACGTCTTAACTTAGTAATGATTTTTTTTTCCTTTTGTTGGTTTCTTAACTTAGTAATGATTTTTTTTACTTTTGTTGGTTTTCGATTTTTATAATCCAATCAGATTAGAAAGAAAATGAAAAATTGATGAGCATGCGGTTTACAAAAGGAGAATGGAGTAATTACAGTCAAACTTGTCCACGCTATAAAAATCATTTTCTTAAATTATCCCGTTTGGGTGACAAACTTAATCAGCTGGTATATATCCACTTAATTAATTTCTTCAATTCCTAAGGGAAGGCATATATATAGCCACCACCTTAATCTGGATTAGCACGTGACACCGTCATTACCTTCATATTTGCTATGGTCATTCTAATTGGTTTTGTTGTAATTCAGCTTCAGTGGGTGCCAAAAGCACTATAATTTTCTCAGCAAACCTGGTGGCTATAAAACCATGGCATAAATAGGAATCGATGGAATATGCTGTTCCAAACATTAATTACTTCTTTCAATGGAATGTTTAAAATATGATTTACAATTAAATTTACATACGAAATGCTTCCATATACGTTGCTGACACGCTTTTATGCAGGCATCCGCTTGCATCTATATCTCAATTAATATTCATCCTGACAATCACTAACGTTTGTAGATTACAAGAATTTTGTGAAATGACCAACTTTAAGTATGTGACGAATGGTCAAATATTATAATTTTCTACTTCCATGAAGTATTGTAATTTGTAAGAGGTAGTAATTTTCATCCTGGGTGAATCACAAATGCATATTAATTCAATAAATATTTTGCAAAAAATAAATTAATTTACAGAGTCCTCATGTATTAACTCTTTATTATCTTTATTATATTACAGAGCAAGCAATGAACTATCAAATAATCAAATTGAACTTTTGCCGAATGGAAATGCGGTTCGACTTCTATAACGCGGCTTTAATACTACTGCAACCCGACCCGCAGTATTTATCGGTTTGGATTGCGCCTAGAACGCAGAATGGATGATGGATTAGAACCCGATTCTGACCCGACTTTCTCACTCCTTTTTTTTTTTCTTTTTTGAGAAAAATACCCGACTCTTCCAGTGCTAAAGTGCAAAGCTCCTACAAATAGCCAACCATTTTATTCGGATTTAAATCGAGCGAATGTAGACAACACCACAGAAGAGCGAGAAAGAGAGAGGGACTCCAGATTCCAGTTCCGGTGTTATTGTTTAATATATAGGCGGCAGGCGGCTGAGAGAAAGGCAGAGCCGCAGAGAGCAACCGCTCACATCTAGCGTTTGTAAGAATTGTCGTAAAATTGCAGAATTCGCGGCGATGGATCCAAGCAGAGCCTTCGTGCGGGATGTCAAACGCCTCATTGTCAAAGTTAGTTTCCTTCTTTCTCTTTGTTTTTCCATTGTCTGTCTTTGTCTTTGTCTTCCTCCTCTTCGTCAACTAACGGGAATGAAAGAGCGGGCACTAGTAGGCGGCGTTCATTTCCAGTATCTTAGCAACGTAGAAAACTAAGTGGCTTGTACGGTCGGCGGCGGAGGCGGCATATAGAACGAGAATCCGTGTCGTCCAACGAACCGTAGAAGAAGGTGACTGAGAGGCTAAGGAAGGTTACTCGCGCAGACAACTGTCTCTTTTCAATAGAAAGGAATGGCCAAGCTAGCCCAGCTGGCTGGTCAATCTCAGTGATTTTATTAGCCGGCAAGCTGGAGACAGACGATTACTGGTAAACTGATAGGAAACAAGGTTCGTTTTGGTACAGTATTGTACTGTTTCCAGTGTGTTACCCTCTGTACGAGTTCACGTTATCCCTGTTGCCTGCTTGATTTTTGTTAAGTTTACTGTTTTCTTCTTATTATTATTCTTCACCTTGTCCACTGAATGTAACTTATCATTTTTCTGTTTTGGTGGCAATTTAATAGGTTGGAACTGCAGTCGTGACGAGACAAGATGGGAGATTGGCAGTTGGTAGATTGGGTTGTTTATTTGAGCAGGTAATATTGCTGTAGTCAGGAAATAGTCTCAGTTTGTTTCTCTTACCTCTGCGTGTGATTTTCAACAACTACGTTCTAATCCAATTTTGAATAAATGCAGCTTCAAGACCTGAACTCTCAGGGATATGAGGTTGTTTTGGTGAGTTCAGGTGCTGTTGGTGTGGGACGCCAACGCTTACGTTATAGGAAGCTTCTCAATAGCAGGTTTTCCCCCTCATCAACTCTTTCATTGTTTTTCTATGTACCCTTTTCTTTTAAGTGTGATGATAGTATGTCAAGTCAATAATCTTTCTTTGTGTTTCCCTTACCTTTTTTCCCTGCAGCTTTTCTGATCTGCAAAAACCACAAGTTGAGCTTGATGGCAAGGCATGTGCAGCAGTTGGCCAGAGTGGCCTAATGGCTCTTTACGATGCCTTGTTTAGCCAAGTTAGTTTTTCTTTCACTAATTACTTGGGTTTTGGATTTCAATAAAATTTATCTTTTTGCGTTCTGTTCATCTTGTACTTAAGTTAGATACAAATTGATTGCAGCTTGACGTGGCATCATCTCAGCTTCTCGTGACTGATAGTGATTTCAAGGATCCTGAATTTCGAAATCAACTTTGCCATACTGTGAATTCACTATTATCACTTAAAGTGATTCCTGTATTCAATGAAAATGATGCTGTCAGTACCAGAAGAGCTCCTTATGAGGTTTATTACATATTTGTTTAATATTCACAGGGTGCAAGTTTGTGTCTGCACATTGCACTTTTACGTCAACTTCAAAGTTGCGATCTGGCATGAGCAACATTTGACTGGCATTACCTAAAAGAGCTCATGTGACAGGAAGCACAGTCAAAATAATTGTTTAATCAGAATTTCTTAATTCTTAATTAGGAGTAATCAAGCTGCTCAAAGCCTTATTGATGCAACCATGCTTCCAACACATCTTCTGTTGTTAAGCATTGTTCACTGTAGATTCAGTTTACTTTTTGAATTTATAATAATACTGTTACTCAATTGTTCTTTAGAGAATAACTATTATTATTTTCCACTCTTAGGATTCTTCTGGTATCTTCTGGGATAATGACAGTTTAGCTGCATTATTAGCTTTGGAATTGAAGGCAGACCTTCTTATATTGCTGAGTGATGTTGAGGGGCTTTACAATGGTCCCCCTAGTGATAGTAAGTCAGAGCTTATTGACACCTACATAAAAGAAAAGCATGATGAGAAGATCACATTTGGAGACAAATCGAGGGTTGGACGTGGAGGCATGCAAGCAAAAGTCAAGGCCGCATCATGTGCTGCTACTCAAATTCCTGTTGTCATAACAAGGTACCTTTTAATAATATACCTTCTTTCTGTTATATTTCGTACATTTGTCTTGACGGTGGCAGCCGGAGGATTACAATGCTGGATACTGGTACAATACCAGTCAAATCCTGTAGTGATTAGTTCTATACCAGGAAGCTACATATGACCAGTAGATATTATAATTTTTGAAGCTCACCATTTTAAATTGTTGTGAAGTATAATTTAGTTTAGTGGTATATAAGAAAATTTGGAGTATAATTGTGAAGTACTTTGTTGAAGTGGTTTTGCAAGAGACAGTATCCTGAAAGTCCTAGAAGGGAAGAAGGTTGGAACTCTCTTCCCAACAAAAAGCATGCTGAAAGAGATCGTGGTGTCTACTAAAGATATCAGCCCCCATGACATGGCGGTTTCAGCGAGAGATTGCTCCCGCCGCCTCCAGGTAAAGCCCAACCAATTATGTACACTATTTTTACTCACAGCATGCATATCTTTTTATCAGTTAAAAAGTGTGGCATATGTGCTACATTTCTTTTGCAATATAATCATGCCATATTTTAATTATATTTCCTTTGTCAATACTTTTGAAGTGCTGGCACACTGACTACCCATTTGAAAGGTCTGACTTTTATGTTTAGTATGTAACTAACGAAATACTTAAATACATAGAGAAAACAGAAATATATTGTAGTTGATCATATGTCCTTCAATATTAAATATTCTCTTACAAACCATATGTATTAAATCTTCTTATTTTTGTTGGATAAGAGTTAAATCTTATTTGTGCTTTGTTTATAAATAGAGTATATCATCAGAAGAGAGAAAGAAGATACTGCTTGATGTAGCTGATGCATTAGAAGCAAATGAAGCTAAAATCAGAGCAGAAAATGAAGCTGATGTGGCAGCTGCGCAGCAAGCTGGCTATGAGAAGGCTTTAGTCTCTAGGTTAACACTTAAGCCTGGAAAGGTAAATATAAACTACTCCCAGTTTATAATTACATGTTTCAACAAAAAAAAGCTAAAAAACTTGACCAAAAGTCTTTGATGTATGCTTCTTGAACGAGATGATCCTGTACTTATTGTAAGATATTTTTTTCCATTGTTGTTGCTGTGGTTGGAGTGACACAAAGTCTTAACCTGATTAGTTAGACTAAAATTTGTTTATAATTGTGTGTTTTGTGACATTTTGTACAGATCTCTAGCCTAGCAAAATCCATTCGGATACTTGCTAACATGGACGATCCAATCGGCCAAATACTCAAAAGAACAGAGGTCAGTTGGTACACTTCTATGTATTGAACAACATTTGTTTTCATATAATACATTGTATAACACAATTCTCATTTCTGGTTTGCTTGCTAAATGACAAAAACTATTACCACTGACCAGAATGACTATGGCTATATAGCTATGTAATTTGTGTTTTTCATCCTAACTTAAGATTTATTTTGCTAATATGTAATAATAAGAAAGAAAGTATGCTTGTCAGTGATTCGCGACGGCACCTATTTCGGTACGAACCCTTTTCTTTAGGAAAATGATGAGTGTGCAAATTCTTTTTATATCTTCCAGGTTGCTGAGGAATTGGTTCTTGAGAAGACATCGAGCCCTTTGGGGGTTCTTCTCATTGTGTTCGAATCCCGTCCAGATGCTCTGGTACAGGTATCATGACCTAAATTATTTCAAAATTTTAAACAATTGTTTTTAGTTAAACATGGGAGTTTAGATGCTTTGTTTTATGCTGATGTCAACTGCATTGTGCTTGCTTAAGTGGAGCTTTATGATTATTCTAATTTTTTGGTTCTCTTGGAACCACAGATCGCATCTTTGGCAATTCGAAGTGGTAATGGGCTACTTCTGAAAGGCGGCAAGGAGGCAATGAGATCCAATGCAATTTTGCACAAGGTATGCAGTTTAATTTTACCAGTTGTCACTGTAAAAGTAAAAGAAAATGCGTAGTGGAAGAGAGATGGTAAAAGCCATCTTTCCTTTACTTTCTCGTCTGCATTAGGTTATTACTGGAGCAATTCCAGCATCTGTTGGGGAAGGGCTCATTGGTCTTGTGACATCAAGAAATGAGATTGCAGATTTGCTTAAGGTGAGCAAGTGTGCTTATATGTTATTATTCCTTGGTGTTCTTTAAATGGAGTAGCAAACTAAAACACCTTAGTTTGTCTAGTTAGGAGTTGCATACTAGAACATGTCTGTAATGTTTATTTTGTAGCTTGATGATGTGATTGATCTTGTCATCCCAAGAGGAAGCAATAAGCTTGTGTCTCAAATCAAGGCATCAACAAAGATTCCTGTTTTAGGACATGCTGGTAAGATTTTGAGCTAAAATGTGTTTTAGGATTACTTTAACTGAGCTATGTCTTCCTTCCATGGATCTGTTAATGTACCTGAACAGACTGAATAGTTTGAAATTTGCTATAGCAATTTGTCGACTGAAGAAAATTAACATACCAGACGCTTTTCTGCAGATGGCATATGTCATGTGTATATTGACAAGTCAGCTGACATGAGCATGGCCAAGAAGATTGTATTGGATGCAAAGATTGACTATCCAGCAGCCTGCAATGCTATGGTGCTCTTTCTTTTTTGTTCCTTTTGACATATGTACTAGTATATTGTCCGTATGTTGCTACAGGTGATGGTTTTTAAAAATAAAAAAGTTAGATTTTCATGAAAAAACAAAGGAGATAAGAAATGAAGATAATTTATCAATTAATATAAATTTCAATGATGAATACAAAATAAATGTAAAATAAATACAGAATTGAGAGGAAAGTTGGCATTAACTTAAGGAAAGTTGATATTTTAAATTGAGAGGAATATAAGGAAACAAGGAAACAAATTAGAGTAATTGTAATCCTTTATTATTTCGTGTAACAATCAGGATTGAGAGAAAATTATAATTTCAACACAAATGAGCATATAGATAGTAACATTATTTGAAGAATAACTCAATTTGATGATTGATATTAGTTCTGAAAATTCAATAAGAAATTTGGATCATTGTAGGATCATGACACTTAAATGCTTAATAAGGAGTAGATATTAGAACATGCATTGGAGTATCTTTTTTGTTTTTACCTTCTTTTAATTGCTTGTTTTTTCAGGAAACTTTGCTTGTGCACAAAAGATTGTTAAAATCAGCAGGCATAAAGGATATCATTTTTGAGCTGGAATCAAAAGGTTTTTGATCTTTATTTCCATCAAATTTATATTATAGAACATATTGACATTTCGACTACTTGTATCAGGAGTGGTGATATTTGGAGGTCCAATTGCTAGCAAAGAATTGAGCCTTCCAAAGGCAGAGTCCTTTCATCATGAGTATAGCTCATTGGCATGCACTGTTGAATTTGTTGATGATGTTCATGCTGCCATTCATCATATCCACCGCTATGGGAGGTATAATTACACTAGTTCTTAGAGATTTGAAAATTATTGTTCATCTTTTGATTGTTCTCTAATCGCATTTAACAATTGCAGTGCACATACAGATTGCATAGTAACTTCAGATGATGAAGCTGCTGATATCTTCCTCAAACAAGTTGATAGGTATTATTAATTGTATTAATTGCTGCTTCTTGATGGTTTGAAATATGGATACTTAATGCTCTCTCTCTCTCTCTCTCTCTCTCTCTCTCTATCTCTACCTCCCTCTTCTTAGTGCTGCTGTCTTCCATAATGCAAGCACAAGATTCTCTGATGGTGCTCGGTTTGGACTAGGTGCAGAGGTACTGATTGAAAACTCTCCTGATGTTGTTTTAACTCTCTATCAAGTAGCTACTTGATTTGTCTTTTTGTGATTAGTTCTGGTGATTTCTGGGTATTCAGGTTGGAATAAGTACAGGTAGGATTCATGCACGGGGACCCGTTGGTGTTGAGGGGCTTCTTACAACAAGATGGTAATCTTATTTTATATTTAGCATCATCCTTTTCATGCAAAATGCCAAATTGGGTTTCTGAGGGGAGGTTAGGAGTATTGATTTACGTTTGATCTTGGTACTTTGTAATTTTGTTGTTTCAGTCAATGAAATGGGCTCTATTAGCCTTTGTTTTTTCAAAAGACCATCATCCTTTTTAATCCATTTCTTTCCCCATTTATTTCTTTTGCATATAAAAAAAATGTTTAATATTCTCAAAGCTTGTAACTGTAAGTTGGTACTAGATAGTAGTCAAGGGTAGTTTAGACGAGCAACACCAGAAAATAATGAACTCTAAAAGCAAATAGAAGTTTACTGATTGGGCAAGGGCAATAGAATGTCTTGTTTATTACTGGCTTCAAGCTTTCAAGAATCATAATTTCTGTTAAAACTTGTGCAGGATTTTGAAAGGAAATGGGCAAGTAGTGAACGGTGATGAAGTTGTTGTGTACACCCACAAGAATCTTCCTTTGTAATGCCACTCAGTATGCTCAAGTCTTATCAAATGTCTTATATTTGCATTATTATAGCAGACTTTCGAAACATCAGTCTATTTTTGTTTAATCATGTTGATTTGTCGCCTTACTCATTGTGGTTTTATATATCTGTCAGGGTGAAGGTTGTAGGACAAGCTTGAGGACGTGAGCAAAATTGCATACGTTCTTTGTATCATGTCAGTGATGTAGAATGTGAGGCTGTTGTTGAACTTATTATCGTGATTGTGACAGTTCTTTCCTACATTAATAAAATAATAATTATGATGATGAAGGCAATAGTAATTACATGCCCTGTTTAGTTGTGATATCTCGAGTTGATAACAAGAACAAATACAACAAGAATGACAGTTTGTCTAGTTTGGTGTATTCCATGTCAAGAAATGAAATCTTTTGGTGGTTGAAGTAGAAGCAGAGGCTCATTATGATAAATTTCATCTCTACCATATCGCTTTAGGTATCTGTACTGAGGCTTTTGGTAATTACAGAGAATGATTGCGTAGTGGTTAATCCAGTCTCTGCCAATTCTACATAAATGAAGTTCAAGGTGTTGCCTTAACGATGTTTTCTTCAATTTGTCTAATAATGTTTGCTGGTGATTCAGTGTTAACCGCGCTGACCTATAGCGGCTCTGGTAGTATCATATAATGTTGTGGCGCCTTTTAACTTGTACATTTCGTTAGCTTCACATGCTGTGAGATCTATTTAAACTTGCATCAGTGACAAATGGGCGCTATAGAAGGGGGCCTTCATTCAAAGGACCCAAAAGAAAATTCCTTTTCAAATTTGCTAACAATGGGAATCCTGGTTTGGTATTTCCATAAATCAAAGATCTGTACTGTTATTCCAAATTCTAAAAGAAAATTCCTTCGCACAAATATTCGATGGTTTGTTTTAACACCATTAGTTACAGAAAAAATGGAGGCTTAGACCTCCATTTTCACTAAAAAAAATCAATGTCTTGTTGATCGTAGTTATGTACCGTGATAGCCCGATGGTCAGAGTTGATTTTAATTTGGATATCTAAATTTTGTGGAATTTGCCTACGGAAGCTAAAAAATAATCGACCTTAAATCAACTCAGTTTTTTTTTTTTTGTTGAGAAAAGTGGAATACATCCAACTCTGTTTTAACTTCCATTTCACTAATATTCTCCTTCTGAATTGTAGAAATTACTATGTATAAAAATACAGTGACAAAAATAAAAAATGCTCTGCTAAGAGAGTCAACTGAGGAAACAAACTAGCTCTCACGAAATTATCATTCCTTTGAAAAATGAGATTAATACTTTTTCTGTAGAAAAAACCACCACTTAGCAAGGTTTTACTAAAAGAAAGCTGGTTGATATAATTCAAATTAGCATCAGATGAATCACTTCCCTTGTTTAATAGGAATGACCAAGCCTTGTTTACAACATCACAGATGGAGACCCATCACTTCGTTGGGCCTTTACAGTATTTAATCATGATTAAATTTAATCAAAAGCAGGTATATCATCCTTAGTAAAAATACACTTGGATAACTACCATCCAAAGATTCATAATAAAAACAATTAAGCAACAGGAGGCCAGAGAACAAGATCCTTTGTTGTATCAAGAGATGCAGTCGGTATCCATTGCCAGAAAGCAGCTGGCTGGTAGTTCGGATATGCAACATATTTACTTGGAGCAGGTCCAGGTGCAGGGTAAGAAATGGTGGCAGGGACTGGTTGACACGGTACAAACTGCGGGGCGATACTAGTGCTCTTCAGCATTAGTTCTATCCTCTCCTTCTCAGCCTTCAACTTTGTTTTCTCATCCCTTAGAATTGATTTCTCCACCTGTTACAGAGCAACAATAGAGTAAAAAATGATCAGTACTTGTGCACAGCTCTAGCAACAACAGCCATAATTTAAACTAGTGTTTTATACCTTGAGGTTCTTAATAATGTCTTGAAGAGATTCATTTGATTTCTTAAAACTTTCAGCCTCAGCGCGTAGCTTGCTCAAGAAACGGGTAGCATCACTGAGAATGGCAAGCTTATCGGCCTTTGGAGGCTTGCCAGGCTCTAAAACTGCAAACAGCTCATTGAACCTGCATTTGATTTGAAACCGAAATAATGTTATTACATGCAAAAGAAAACACCAAATTTAGCAGGACACTGAAAAATCATAGTAATCACTAATAGAGACCTTTCATTAAGTCGATCCCTTCTTAGTTTCTCCCGACATGCCTTGGAACCTGGTGCTGCACATGACTCCGCCCTTGCTCTGTACAAGAAGTCAGGTAATTTAGATTACACATGCATTTTACAGTATAAATACAGGTCTGACACTAGTGTAATATGGTTGCTGTGCTATCTTTTGGCTATATCATTTTCTTTCATTTTGTAGACTTCTCCTGGCTTGTTTCTTTGTGCTTAATTGAGGTCTACAAAAATGCTCAACCCTGGCATACTACAGAGAAATAAGAACTTTAGTCATTTTTTTCATACATATCTAAATGCACATACACTGGAATATTTACCGTTTCTTAGTGCAGCTGTTATCTTGGTTGTTAGTTTGCTTCTGAGAACAGTCAAAACCAAATATCACACTGCAAAAGGGATACTAAAATATGTCAAATTGCAAATAATGGGTTTACCAAAATTCATTGCACAATGGGTTTTATCAGATTTACGCCTTAACCAAATTTTCCTAATGAGAAATTTAAGATGGATATAGCCCTCCGAATAGCACAACTAAAAATTAGGAAAAATAAAAACAACGTATTAATTATGCTCATCAAAGTACAGATCAAAATCAGGTCCAAATGATTATATTGTCTTCTCATTTGCTTCTGTAAGCTAAACCAATCTATTAGAATAAATTTCAGGAGCGTTGCTTCAATGAGGACCGGAGCTGCCAATATTACAGAAAAAAAAAATCCAAGGGATTGAAATTCTAGTCCTCATTGAAGCAACGCTCAAATTTCAGGTGTTAATAACCATAGCCAGGAAAAGAAATCAAGAACCGAAATTTTAATCAGAAAGTCAGTAAATGGAGACGATTTTGTTATGTTTTAAGATCAAATAAATCAAAGAATTTCATACTTTAATAGTTAATCTGAACTCCAAATAAGCAAAACGAAATAATAGCTTTTCCTTGAAACCAAGACCACTCTGAAACTTTTGTACTAAATTGATGCATCAGCAAATCAAAAGTAGCAAAGAAAAGATTAACGAACTCGTGCTCCGAAACGCGAAACGACCGGAACCAAACAAATTTTACAGAGAAGAGCATCAAATCACCTCGAGACAGTCGGATCTTCGGCCAATTGAGTAGCCCAGAGAAACTCGGATCCATGCAAATCTTCTTCGGCGACCCCATAATTCAAAATCCATCTACTCTGTCCACCAGAACCACCCATCTCTCACCAAATAAATATCTCAACACCAGAAAGATCAAATTTTCGCTGTAATACGTACGAATAAACGGACCGAGAAAGAAAGAATCTAAAACAGCGCGTGGGCACAAGCACGGCTAGAATTCGAACCTTTCTAGGGAATCGAAATACCAGCACTGGGGGCTAAAGAGAGAGAGAGAGAGGAGCTTTTGCTTGCCTTTTGTAATAGCTTGAGGCCTTAAGTAGTTGAAGAAACAAACAGCGGTGTATGAATGTTGGATGGGTGCTGGATCAAGAAGGGATGTGGATGGCTTGTGCTTTGTAATTTTCTATCGCTTTCTTCAGATTTTAGTTTATAAAATTCGAACTTGAGGCTTGTGCTCGGATTTTATTTGTATCGTGGAGGGGTCGCAGAAAGGACGCAAGTAGGAAGGGAGCCTGGGAAGGAATGCCTTCTTTCAAAGTTTCAGATTCAATGCGCGCTCATTGTTTTTCCTGCGGATCATTCTGCTTTACATAGGCTGCATAAAAAAAAAAAATTCTGGGCTCGTGACTTAGTTCAGATTCGAGCCAATACAGCTCAACTTAATTTGATTCGAACTAATATAGTTTGATACTTTAATAGTTAAATAAGCTGAGTTTGAATTGGAATTGGCTCGGCTCGTAACTCGATTCGGCTCGAATAATAATAGTTTATATGTTTTTTCTACTAAACTTTTATCCGATAATTCATCTTTCATTATTTTATCATCTCAACGGCTTAACTTTTCATACTCACTCGTGACTCGGCTCATATATCTAACTCGATAGTTTTTTTACTGGTTCATCCATTCAAATTAGTGCAGTAAAGATTTTATTAAAAATATAATTTGTTGATATATTAATTTTGTACTAACTCATGTACTATTTTTATAGATATACTGAATTTATAGTTTATTGATCTATTAAATATAAATATCAAACCGAGTCAATGTATATGCATTGGCTCGTGAATCAGGTTGAATAATAATGAGTTGAGTTTGAATTAGACTTTTCGGCTCAAAATGTTTTACGAGCTCAACTCCACTCGATTTGACTCGACTCAAATTTTCATGAGCCAAACACTGGGTTCGCTCGAACTCGATTCGTGTTACAGCCCTATTTGCATATCCTGCTCCGACGGATTAATTAGTATTTCCAATTGAACTTTCTAGACCAAAATTAAAACTGACCTACTTGAAGAAATATCACTTAAATGCAGGTTGACCATTCAAGAGGTCTTGGCCACTGCAATACTGATATACGCTAAACAGTATTTGCAGATGTATGTTTTATAAATTATAAAAAAAAATCACCTTATGATTCAAGTAGAATATTTTTTCAACAATAATTCACTCAAAAATAAAATAATGTTAACATATTAATAGTTTCTTATTTTTGCCTAATAATAAGAAAATGTACCTTTTTATTTTATTGTGATGCAATATCATATTAAATTGTAAAACAATAGTAAAATTGCTAGGATTGTTTGACTCTTCTCTAGTTTGATTGTCAATAATGTGTTATCACATCGTCCATAAATAGAGGCGGATGCAAAATTTTGGTCAGGGGAGACAATTATCAGATTATAATGACTTTTATCGGGTTCAAACTCATTAACTTATTATATATATGGGTCTGATCCTAGGAGTATGTAGGGGTGGCAGGGGGGCGGCAGCCCCCTGTATGCGGAGAAAATTGTTCCTGAGAAGTCAAATTGTATTGAAATTCTTTTACCGATGGACCAGATTACTCAAATTACCCAGATAGATGTATGGCTCAGTTTATGTCTTAGTTTAGGGTTTTATATGGGGGTTTGTTTATATATAAGTATATAACTCTCCAATGTAATTGTGTGTAACTGAACCTTGAGTAGATAGTAAAACTGTTTTGGCAGCGACAGTGGGTTTTCTTCTCCTTGAGGGTTTCCCACGTAAATTTATGTGTTCTGGCATTAATCTTTCCTCAATTTTCTTCTTTCGTGTTGTGTGATTGCTCTCTGGTACTTCGCCTCTTAACATAACTAATCAGATACTAAATAAAAAATTAATAATTTAATATATATGCTTATCTAATAATTTTTTTATTAAAATAATAATATTTTATACATTAAAATAATAACAAAATAAATATCAAAATAATAGATAATTAAGTTAATGAAGAAGGTTTTCGTCTACAGAACTTTATATTTTGATATCTTTACATAATTATTTCATTGTACATGATATTAAATATTTTTTCTCAATAAAAATAATCAAACAATTCAGGGGAGCAAAAACAATTTTCAGGGAGGAACAAATTACCGAAAAACACTATTTTTCAAAATTCAGAGAGAACATACATGTAGATCCGCCCCTGTCCACAAATATCAATCTTCATGTGAACCGTGTACTAAAAAATTAAAAAATCATACTATATTGACTTTTTGAGTGTGTTGTATCTGTTCTTTTTAATAAGTATGGAGAGTTAATAGTTTTAAAGTTTCGACAGAATAAAAACATTGAAAGATATGTAGAGTAAGAAAAATAAAGTTTGTTTTCACCGTAATTCAGAGCATCATATGTTATATATAGTTAAGGGGAGGATCCTTGACAATGGGTTATTTTGATAGTTTTGATAGTTTTTTAAAAAATATCAATTTTTTTAAAAATATTTTAAATTTTATATCATTTCATTATGGTTCGATATTATTCAGTTTTTAAGAATTTTTAATATTTATTTAAAGTCCATTGTCAAAATTATTAACCCATTGTCAAGGATCCCTCCCTTATAGTTTAATATGTTAATCTATTTAACTTTCCAGTAATACAAAGTAGTATCCTTCAAACATCTAATCATTATAAAGAATTAAAAATTTGGATAATAATCTTACTATTGTTTCACGTTCCCCTCATGCAAATATCTCATTTAGTAGGCTCACAAAAATTATTTATTCAACAATTTTGAACTTCTACATGAATTGAAAAATAATCTCTTCAAAGTATTTTCGGAGGTATGATTACATCCCCACGACATGCACGTTTTACTGTTCTGTAAGATTTTTTTTTTTTGTATTTGCAAAGTTTCTTTTTTTTTCTGTCCGGATAACGTAAAAATAAGGGAAATATGAATGAACAAATCACTTCTTAATATACTTTAACCTGATAATGTAGCTTTAAAAATAGAGACAGAATTAGAATTTAAATATGAACAGCCGGATCAACAAAATTTAAAACATTAAACATTAAATGATTTAAACAAATTATAGTAGATCTCAATCAATAATTTCTATAAAATATAATCAATTTTTAGAGTGGATATACCGTAAGCTTAAGCTCACGGAGGCCTTTCGTGAGCTTAACTCAAAAAATATATCAAATTATCTCCAAATTAAAAAATTTCACTCTCATTAAATTTTCATATTGAAATCTTGTAGGGTACAAAATTTTAGGATATTTTGAGTTTTCTAAGTCGCTCTTTTTAATTTTTGAAAATCAACTCTAAAAATAATAATAAAATATTTAATATTTGTATATTATTTTTAAAAATTGAAAAGAGCGACTTAGAAAACTCGAAATATCTTAAAATTTTGTACGCCACAAGATTTCAATATGAAGAATTTAATGAGAGTGAAAAATTCAAATTTAAAAATAATTTTATATACTTTTTAATTAAGCTCACGAAAAATCCTTAAACTCACGGTATCTTTTACTCCAATTTTTATAACCCCTTTTACACAGTAAATCATGAGAAGGCCGGTCGACCCCTCTCTCTGCCCCTGTTTAAAAAGTATCGTCTTGGACCACACGATTGAACTCTAGAAACGAGCATTAAAAATTTCTGCACGCGCTTTGGAATATGAAAATTTTAAAATATTATATTTGCTATAAAGATGTTGTGCTGGAGCACGGTATCATCTTAATGCATCCCTAGGAGCAGCAAAACGTTATTAGCATGATAGAAGACTGTTCATGAAGCAAATGTATCATTTGAGGCCATCATGTTGTTGAATGCTGACAATTGACTAATTAACTATTTTGAACGATTTCATCGTCTTTTTGTGTGCTCTATCTTTAGATTCTTTACCATGTGGTTTGTCATGTGGTATTTTCCTCATTGGTTTTGTTAGGAAAGAATAATACATGGGTGTGTTTGGATTGTGCAAAGAATAACGTAAGAATAGAGGAATTGAGAATAATAAATGAGGATAGTGAAAAAATAGTGACTTTTCGGTTAGCGCGAGGATAGTAAAAAAATATTGCTATTTCAGATGGTAGAAATATTATTTGGATTGTTTATTGAGAATAGTAATGGAGAATTGAGAAAAACAGCAGTTATTTCATTATCACCACATAATAGCAAAATAACAGCTATTCTCACTGTTTCAAAATAATAAATTTGCATTTAAATACACAACTATTATTTCTATTCCGAAGACAGCAGCTATTCTGCTATTCCTGGCCCTTCCAAACATACCCTATATGATTAGTTAACTATTGGGATTCTGTATATTTAATAATTGATCTATCAAGTTTGTCTTAAATCTTCTACAGCTTCATTTCAATATTAGAGATGATTTCAAATATTTATAGAGTGGATGATACCAAACCACACGTTTATTGATATATAGTTTATATATATATTGAATGGATATGATTATATAAACATGAATATGAATGTTAAGCAACTAATTATTAAGCAAATTGGAAGTTGCATTTTTTTAGATATTAAAATTTAAGAGTCTGTCACTCATTGATTTATAAAAAGAATAGTAATACTTCCAGGATTTCAAGAACTAATACTAAATATCCATCAGATACATAATTTCATCGAAACAAAGGACGCATAATTTCACGATAAAACAACGATGGCGTATAAAAAAAGAAAACAAATAGAAAATGTTACTATGCGGAACTTTTTTATAATAGGATTCAGATAATTGCTCGGAAAAATTTTAGATTGAGAAAAGGTTATAATAAAATCTTCAACATTCGGATTGGTTTACATAAATAAATATGCAGACAATTTTATGGCATTGTTGTTTGAAAATAAATATTGAACATCCGATTATCTTTTAGAGTTTATCAACATCTACTTCTAATTTACAATTTTTACTTTGCATATTTGTAATATGCAGGTGTGGATTCACATATGGGCAAGCTCATATCAGTGCTTGAACTTGAATTTCGAAATTAAACATTATAGTAGGAATATTTTTATTCTAATCCATTAAATAAACTAATATATTAGATGTTGTGTCTGAGCTTGATTAAAAAATTAAACCTCTAAGTGCTTTTTTTTTAACAGAAAAATAAGGGTCACGCCTTTAAATTTCATTGCCACATTAATTTATTTACATGATGCACCTCGGTGCAGATTACATTATGAGAACATTAAAATCTATAAGGAGTTAAACGGTGAGCATAAGAATAAGTATAAGTATAAGTATTTAGAACCAACTTTTCATCTCTATTATAATTTCTCTGAGTAATTGTGTGTCATTTTTAATTTCTTCTGAGAAGATTCTAGTGCGTCGTTGTCTCCAAATGACAAATACAGTTACCATCATTATCATTCTTCAGATTTGTGATATGGCCATGTTGCACATATACTGTAATGCATCTTGGTTGAGGAACTGGTAACATGGGGTTAATTGGTTGTAGCTCCGTCGGACAAGGTCCCTGATATGATGTGTAAAGCTACATGTTGTGAAGAGGTGGTTTGTAGTTTCCTCTTTTGTTCGACACATGTAACAGATGCTAGTCAGTCGCTACCTTCTTCTTCGCAAGTTGTCTGTCGTTAGAATTCTATTATGACTTGCCAGTAGGGAGAATATGGTTATCCTGAGTGGTCCTTTGATATCCCATATATGCCATAGGCTGGAATTATGGAGAGGCCTTGCCGGTAAGTAGCTATTAGCCGATAAAACTGTGAAGACTTGTGTTGAGCTTCTTATCCATAAGATTTCATTTCCGTTCAGCTGAGTTGAGCAGTCAAATATTAGTGTTGGTTGCTTGATAGATTTTCACAATTATGAGGTATTCGTGAGGTTCCAAGGTGGTGATTATGCCCCTGATATGTCTTTCCACCATACATCTGTCAATTTATGCCACATCCATATTCATTTCATCACTAATGCTTTGTTAGTTAGCAATAGGTCTCTTACTCCTAATTCTCTTGCTTCCTTTGGCATCAATATTGTTGCCCAATTAATGAGATGAATCGGTTTACTATTTACTTGATTCTCTTTATGCTCATATCATAAGAATCAGTTCCTAATTCTATCTGGTTCATCAATTACTTTCTTTGGTATCATGAATGCCGACATGAAATAAATGACTTTTGCCGCCATAACTACATTGATTAAGATAAGTCTGCCTCCTATGGAGAGTGAGTGTGCCTTCCACTCTGGGAGTTGGTCTTTGTATCCCTGAATAAATTTTTGATAATGTATCTTTTTCAAGGGTTTGTCCGAGAGTGGTAATCCAAAGTAGTTAATGGGTAGTGTGACAACTTTGCATCCAATTATAAGGGCCAGATGTGCAGTCTCATTTTGAGATGAGCGTGTAATAATGATTTCTAATTTGTGCATGTTGAGTATGAGTGAAGATAGTCGAGCAAAAATTATGAAAATTAGTTTGACTATCAATAATTGGCTCAATGTTGGTTGCAATAGTAGTGGTGTGTCATCTGCATATTGCAGACATGGCTTGCATCCTAGAAAAGATTTGCGCACAAAATTCATGTCTTGTAGCTTTGTCAACCATACAACAAGGAAGTATATTGCCAAATTGAATAGGTAAGGTGATATGGGATCACCCTGTCTAACACCTCTTTTGAGTTTGATGTTCCTTCCTGCTACTGAGTTGATGATGATTTTAGAGACTCTTGATAACACGAGATGTTGTATCCATAAGTAAAATTCATTTAGGAAACCCTTAGATTTCAGTATGTTGAGCAAAAACCGCTACTCCAAGGTATCAAAAGCCTTATATACGTCTAGTTTGAAAAATAACATCTTGTGGTTATAGGAATTAGTTGCCTAAATGGCCAGTTGTGCGTAATGAAAGCCCTGTAATATGTTTCTCTCCTTAATAAGCATGTTTGTGTGGGATGTATGAGTGTGTCCATCAAAGACTGTATGTGATTTTTGGATAACATTGAGTAGGCTAATTGGTCTATAGTTAAATGTGATAATCGCTGACTTTTTTTTGGATACGAGTGCTATGTATGCATCATTTAAGGGTGACATACCTCTTGTTGGATCTCACATTGTTGTGTTTTAAATTTGGAGCAAGTCAGGGATGAGATGTGTTGAGATTCGGAATGCCCAAATCCCATTAATGCTCAAGCTGCGGAAAGACCGTAGAACAAAAATTTTACTTCTACTTAAGTTAGGGATTAAAGTATGTCGGATAATAACCGAGAGTTACGTACATTTAATCCTTTACAAAAAGACGGTAAAATATTATTTTACTTAACTTAAGCTTAGGGTTAAAGTGATGTGTCGGATGATTACCGAGAGATACACACCTCTTTAAACCTTTATTGATCTACTCCATGATTGATTTCTAAAATATTAATCTACTTAACAATTAAATAGATTAATATAAGATGTTATACCTCGCTTCCAAATTTCAATTGAAATGAAAATCGGCTTGTCTCGGAGCACCAAACGTCTGATGCCTCTGTAGGTTATCCACCAGGACTGACTAGAAAGCGGTTTATTTCTTTTGCCAGAAATATCGTAAACCGCGGTTTCTCGCAAAAACACTATTCACCTGAGAAAAGACGAAATAGTACTATTCATGACTCGCATGAGCACTGTTTCACAAATGTGCAGAAATACCGCAACTTTCGTAAAAACACTATTCACCGATCCCGTGAATTCTGAAACAACCGTATACCGAGAGAGAGAAAGTAGAACTGATTTGGTGGAACTTTTTCTCTCACCCTACCCCTCTATTTATAGAAAAAGTGGATTTGACAAATTACCAAAATGCCCTCGTGAATAGTATGGAGGTTTCAAAGTGAAAAGACCAAAATACCCTTAAAGTTCATCCAATTTACCAAAACACCATTGGGCTTTTTGGCCAAATTACCGAAATACCCTTGGGCTTTTGGACAAATTACCAAAATACCCTTGGAGGTAGTCATGGGCTTTTCATGGGCCTTTTTGGGCTTTTCGGTTTTTGGGCTTTTTCAATTTTAGACTTTTCTGATTTTGGACTTTTAATTATTAATTAAGACTTTAATTATAAATGGGCTTTGACCCATAATTCAAATCCATAATTAACATTTAAAATCCAAATCAAATATATATAATTGTCATCTACAATTATATTTTTCTCAGTTGTTGTTTCGGTGAATTTATACGACGTGTCCAACACGTTATAAATTCAATCTGATTTTTGCTTCTTGTCATCTCTATGACAAATATAATTATATCATATATAATTAATTATAACTATCTTATTATTAATTATAAATAATTTATAATTAATCAATAAGATTCTCCGATTAACTCCTATACGGTGTGACCGACGAGGATCCGTGTTATGTTGGTAAATAGAGTTAAAACCGTTTTAACTTCTATAATCATAGGAGGCATCTGGCAGAATGCACTATGACCATCCAATTACACAGATGATGATGTAATGTACAATATCATGATCCAGTAAACTATTTACTTGTATTTAATTCTTTTGTCTCATAGCTATCAGATCAGTTTCAAGGTAGGTATGTGTCATCCTTGCAAACTTAATCTTTTCTTGATCCCGAGTAAATTATCAAATATAATTACTCTTGTAATTATACCGCTAGCGAGATAATCTTACTCTATCAAGGGGCCCAAATGATGATCTATAACTCGTATAGAAATACGAGGACAATAGTACTTTTGGCAAACCATCTCTTCCTCCGCATAATTTATGTATACCGAAGAGACCTTTATAGCCACCTTTTACGGATAACGTTTGGTAGAAATCACATACATACATATCTTATGTAGGAAAGATGAATACCTCATACTTTAGAATTTAATACCGAACGAAAACATTAATGACACAAACACAATTCCATTTAATGTTTCATTCGGTCTATCAAATACGATGTTCCTAGAACATCTATCTATGTGATTAAAATGACAACTCTTTGTCTATGGTCTCGTAAAACTTGACCATCATTAAATCCACATACTAACCGATAACGGTTAATTAGTGTTCTGCTAATTACCTTGGTTAGTGACTTTTAAGAGTATATTCTATATTATGAAGTTTCACAATTCCAGTCATGAACTCAGAATGATTCATAAATTCAATAATACTCAAGGAAACAAAATATCGTTTAAATATCCAATTCATGAACAAAGCTTTATATAACCAATTTATCGTATTATTGACTTCAAGATTATTACAAACTAACAGAGATGATGCTGAAAGGTTTTATAGAATTCATCTGTGAAGTCATCTATGACTATCTTTATTTCTTCTACTGTGATTGGCTGTGTGAGTGTACAAGATGGTTGAAAAAGTGTGTCATAGTTGAAATATGTATTTGTTGGAGTTGAGGTTCCCATGAGAACGCAGAAGTGAGTGAAGAAGATGTATGCTTTACTAGTCTCATCTGAGTATGCCTGACCCTCCTGCTGAAGTAAATGTATCCATTTTTCTTTTTTGTTATTTGATGCCACGATATGGAAATATCTTGTATTCATGTCCCATTGTTTGATCCATTGACATTTGGCCCTTTGTTTCCATGTCTTTTCTTATTGCCATAAGATTTCCTGGAATCTATCTTTAAGTAATGTCCTGAGCAGTGTCTCCATGTGAGTTAATCTTCTTAGCTCTAATGTCTTATCAAGCCATGCTACGGTTGCTGAACACACCATGAGTTGAATCTGAAAGTCACCAATTGTGTTGTCCCTCCATAGTATGATATGTTGTCTGAGCAGCTTGATTTTTTGGGCCAGTTGTTGTGGGTTTCAAGAAGTTTGGTCATTGTTCCATTGCGTAGTGACCAAGTCCTTGAAAGTTTTAATTTTGAGCTAGTAGTTTTCAAAATAAAATATATTTTGTATGACATAGTATGTTGAGCATTGACATAACAATGGACAATGATCCGAGTTAGGGTTTGGTAGGGCAAGCTGCAAGGAATTAGGGAACCTGGTTGTGCATGCTGAGGTAATTAGAAAGCGATCAAGTCTCACAAAGGTTGGATTATCTCTCTCATTACTCCAGGTGAAATTTCTCCCATGTAGGTCCAAATCTATAAGGTCTAGTTGATGTATAGTGTCTTCAAATTATGATGTCACTTGTGATTGTCCTCTTAGATTCAATCTATCATGCGATGATAAAGTTATGTTAAAGTCTCCATACAGCATCCATAGTGTGTCGTGGGATGATTTTGCATGTATAAGTTCATCTAAGAAAGGTGTGCGATTGTTGCCCATTGAAAGCCCATAAACTCATGTGATTCTAATTTCAGTGTTATCTAGATTGAGTGTGAGGTCAACTGTGACCGAGTGAGATAAGGTTGAGGATGCTATGAGCTTGAAGCATTAGCTTTCCATGTTAATAATATCCCTCCAGCTGTGTTTGTGGCATCTACAACGATAAAGTATGTGAATTGGCTCCCTACAATTTGAGTTAGTATTCTTATATCCATTTGTGAGAGTTTAGTCTCTTCAAGACATATTATATCAGGCTTGTGCATTGCAATGACTCTACGAACCACCCCTCTTTTTTTTGTCATTTAGACCCTTTACATTTCAGAATATGAAATTGTATTTTTTGACCATTCAATATATAAATATTATAGCCCATAAGATAAGAGGTAGAATATATGATTCATGATAAGTTATAAAAATTATTGGCATGCATACCTCCTCTTGCCACATCCTAACCGAAAGTGCTCTCTTGGGGATAACCCTAGAATTCTTAATCAAAATGTCACTAAAAGAAAAAGAAAAAAAGAAAATATAAATTTTGAAGGTAAATAACATAAGAGGTGGCGTCGGTGGACCTAAAATCTTAGAGATGGGAGGTGAGACAAAGTCTAGAGCTAGAAGTTGCCCATGGTTCGGATAGGGACTGAACCATGAACCGGTGTGATTGTGGAGTCTGTGAAGACAGCCAGTTGGGCCTCTTATTGGAAGGCAGTTTCTATCATGGCCGTTATCTCATCAGTTACTTGAAGGCCTGATCCATTTAGAGCTGCAAGGTGAGTCTTGGTCATGTGGGATGAAGGTGGGTCCTCAGTACTTGGTACCCTGACGCTTCTTCATATTTTTTGGGGGTTTGTTTGATGGGGGGTGAGAGATGGCCTTGAGGCGAGGGTTGCGACGTGGTGTAGGGGTTAGTAAGTCATAGCTATTGGTGTTATTGTTGGGGTTGGCGGCGGAACCTTCATCTGTTTGAAATTGGGTTGGCTCTGATTGGGCTTGAGTGTAAAGCCAATTTTCCAGAAGTCTGGGAGAAGATTGGTTAAAAAGATTTACATGGCTTAAAATGGGCCCGCAAGTTGTAGATGAGTTGGGAGATGTACTGCGGGCTTCTATTGGGCCTTGTGCAGGCCCCTTAGTTGGAAGCAAAGGGTGAGGCATAAGAGGCTTCAAAAGTGGAGCTGCTTGGTGTCGGAGTTGATGAAGCAGTGGTAAGGCTTGTAGAATAATGGACTCGTACTTTGAGGTGGGTGTGGGGAAAGATAGAGTAGTCGGGTTATGTCTTGTGTCCTGGGTTGCATCGGTAATGACTTGGAATTACCTTGGAGATATTAGATAGGGTGACAGGCAGCTGAGAGTCATTGTAGTGAAGGTATGTCACTGTCAGGAGCGATCTCTGGCTGGGCGGGATCTTTTGTGGTGCGTCTGCTGTCGCGGTTCTTGCCTTGGATTTCCAAATTGTTATTTTTGCAGCAACCATCGGTTTTGATCACCATTATTGTTTAAGGTGTCCCGTGGGTGACTGGGGTGGTGAGGTGGTGTGAGAGAGGATCCGAGTCATTTTGTCCTTCAACGAATGAGGAATTTGTGGCGTTAATTTTTTGGAGGTGGTGGGGGTTCATCATTGCTGGAGTCAGAGCTGCTTAGTTGTTTTATGTTTTGCTCTGCGGAAGTTGTCAGGCTGACGACGGCCAAAAGGACCATCATCATCATGTAGGTTCCCTTCCAGCAAATGCCATTCTAATATTGAGACCCTAACAATTCTTGCACGTAGGGCTCTCTGTATTAGAGGTACATGAGTATTTCCGTCGAGTTGACTGTGATGATAATGACCCTGAGAGCTCAGAACTGGCCTGTTAGGAGAAGGTAGGGTTTGATCGTCTCAATATATTCGTATGGTGCATATATTTGTCTTATGGAAGACCTGTTCTATGCTTGTAATGGTAAACCTATAAGGGAAAGCCAGACTCGGTATTGTGGCGGTGAGAAGACCATCCCATAGGATGGGTCCCATGGGAAGAGACGAACATAGATGTGCTGGGTGAGCTCATATAACCCTCGCTCCTCTCCTGACGTATGAGTTTGGCATATGGCATCCCGACTGGCCGGTCCCCTGCATATGACTAGTAAGGGGGTTATTTCTGCTATTTGGACTTTGTAGTTTTCGGGATGCCATCCATTTATACGTGCTAGTGTGTTGGCCAGCGCTGGCATGACTATGGCTGGGTTTGGTGGACCTCTGACCATGACCACCATCGTTGTTCTTGTTAGGAAGCGGGTGTTGCATGACATCCGTTGTCTTGGTGGTAGATAGATGTTCTGCATGTGGGGTCGAACATCTACGAAAGGTTCCATAGTTTGTTGCTATTGTAGAGGTTTTTGTTGCTTTTGTTGTTGGTTTTGCTCTGGCTGCTGGTGCAGTTTGGTATGTTCTTTCTTTATTTGTTATTGCAACTATTAGTTCTGCTGTTTATGTCTGCTGGTTAGAGTAATGTTAGTATCGTAGGGGTGATCTTGGATGAGAAGTTACTTTTATAATGTCTTCAATAATGACAAAGTTCACATTTAATGGGAAGCTTTGCACTGCCTTGATGTGTGCCCTGGGAAATGACACTTGAAACACAATTTTCTTTTCTCATTTGGTGCAAAGATTTTGTTCTCTATGTCTTGTGATTATTCCTTTTCGCGGTGTCGGCCATTGCGCTGTATCTGCTTATGGCTTGACAAATCTTGGCTTGAATGTAGTATATGTCTGGTGGTTGCGCGTCTTCTCAACAGTTATTGCTTGAGCTGTGTGCTGGTATGGTTCATTGATTGCTGATAGGAGAGGGGGTAGCTACGATGGAGGCGGTTGTGTCGTTGAAATCGCCTGGGAGGTCGCCTTTGAGTTTTCGCTCTTTCCATGATCATCAGATTTGATCCGTACCTCTAAGTGCTTGGACGTTGAGCAATTAAGGTACTTATGAATTTGAGTTATAAGTGTGCCTGATCTTATTTAAAATCTGGATCCGCCACTGATAATATGTGTGTGTGTATAGAGTAAAGATACCGTGAGCTTAAGCTCACGAAGGTCTTCTGTGAGGTTAACTCAAAAAGTATATCAAATCATCCCTAAATTTTAATTTATCATGCTCATTAAATTCTTTATATGAAAATATTGTAGAATGCAAAAATTTGAAATGTTTTGAGCTTTTTAAGTCACTATTTTTAATTTTTAAAAATGAGCTCTAAAAATAATATTTATATATTCAATCTTTCAACATCATTTTTAAAATAACAGAACATTCTTTCTCTGTTCTTTAAAATAACAAAACATCATTTTTAATTTATCATGCTCATTAAATTCTTTATATGAAAATATTATAGAATGCAAAAATTTGAAATGTTTTGAGCTTTTTAAGTCACTATTTTTAATTTTTAAAAATGAGCTCTAAAAATAATATTTATATATTCAATCTTTCAACATCATTTTTAAAATAACAGAACATTCTTTCTCTGTTCTTTAAAATAACAAAACATCATTTTTAATATATAAATATATTCAATAATATTTATATATATATTGAATATATATATATATATATCAATATATATATATATATATATTTATATTATATATTTATATAATATTTATATATATATATAGGTAGACTATTGTCAAAACATTTGTATTTCAGCTGATATGCAAACGGATCAAAAACTATATTTTAAAATCTCAAAAATTTTAATTTCTAATTTCCATTAAATTCTTCATTTGAAAATATTTTGAGATACAAAAATTTGGAAGGTTTTGGATTTTTTAAGCTACTCTTTTGAATTTTTGAAAAACAACTCTAAAAATAATAATAAATATTCAATGTTTATGTTGTTTTTTCAAAAATTCAAAAGAGTAACTTAAAAAACTCAAAACACTCCAAATTTTTATATCCAACAAGGTTTTCATATGAAGAATTTAATGGAAACCATAAATTATAATTTTTGAGATTTAAAAATATAGTTTTTGATCTATTTACATATCAGTTAAAATACAAATATTTTCACAATAGTCTATTTTTTTCTCTCTATATATATATGAGTAAAGATACTATGAGCTTAAGTTCACGGAGGCCTTCCGTGAGTTTAACTCAAAAAACATATCAAATTATCTTCAAATTTTAATTTATCATGCTCATTAAATTTTTTATATGAAAATCTTATGGGATGCAAAATTTAGAGTGTTTTGAGTTTTTTAAGTTATGATTTTTAATTTTTGAAAATCAGCTCTAAAAATAATAATAATATATTCAACATCATTTTAAAAAATTAAAAATAATGACTTAAAAAGCTCAAAACATTTCAAATTTTTACATCCCACAAAATTTTCTTATAAAGAATTTAATGATGATGATAAATTAAAATTTAAAAATGATTTGATATACCTTTTAAGTTAAACTCACATAAAATCTCTGTAAAATTAAGTTTACGGTATCTTTACTCATATATATGAGCGATTATTTTAGCTTAGACCGCTCTGCTCCTACAGGCAATATTTGCCGGTGCATAAAAGGATCTTCCAATATTCCACAACAGGTTATAATTTTATATTAAACCACATGTTCACGCAGTTCCCATAATTTAAAATTAATCACTAGATTAGTGTGTCTATTTTTTATTATGTGCTCCGATGCTGGGTCCCACTACCTTTTCAATGTGCGAAGGGCCAAGGTGCGGGGGGGCACTTTTAAGCAATTTGTTTTACAAATTCAAACGTTGTTGGTGCACACGAGACGTAATCGTAAGCAGCAATAGACCTTTAGGAAAACCAAACAACAAAATAAATAAAGATCTTCATTTTTAAAAGCTCACAAACAGAAGTTTCGGCTACTTTGATCCAACTTGAAAATAAAATATCTTCAATATTTAGCTCGTGGTCCTGTGTCAGAAAGCAGTCTTCCTGCAACATGCTTCAATATTTATTATTATTAGTAATAGTAGTAGTATTTTTTTTGTTATTGTTATTGCCACGGCTCATAGGCTTTTTTTTTTTAAATAAAAAATAATTTAAATTTTCATATCATCTAATATGATTGTTGGGGTTTTTCAATATAATAGCATGCTAAGTTAAAATTCGGATTTTTTTCAAGGAATGATCGGACCGGATTTGAAAAAAAAATCCTTATGAATTATCCCTAGATGCTTATATGTTATATCAATTGAACGAGACAGCTAGCCGGTCTACTCAACTTTTGGATCATGGAAGAGTCGTTTAATTAGGTGAGAAAAGGATTTGATAGCGTGAACCGTGGAGGCTACTCTCGTGTGTGGGGCACGAGACATTTCTTTATTCGACACCGTGCCATCATTTCTGAGAAAATTTTGAAAAAAGAAAAGACTGGATCATGACTTCATGAGAGCCCAAAACGAGAGTACTGTATTACTATATATTCTCAAATCTCAAGCGTTGAAGATTTAGATTACCTCCATTTTGATGACACGGCTAAATGTTAGAAAGGATTTATGTGCTTCAGTTGAAATTTAAACTTCGAGGAAAAGTGCAGTCTAAAGAAATCCTCCTAGCCAGTACCTTTATATACCTAGCAATTTCGTTTTAAAATTACTCGTTACTCGATGCAGTTTGGACTTTTGGAAATGAAAATTTTAATAATTTAAACGCGGTTTTGGATATGAGTGAGTATTTCTTTAGGACAATATGTTTTCAGTTTTCACAATGTTAATAATATTAAAAATGTATTCTCAGATCATACTAAAATAATTTAGAAAATAAAGGAAAGAAGATATTTAATTTTTCTTATAAATTAGTTGTGTATCAGTTTTCAAACAATTCAATTATCAAATATCATTTAATCTTTTATTAATCTCTAATTATTATGTTATCAATATATAAATCTCTACCCTTTAAATATACATGAGCAAAAAAAAGTAGAAAATACTGCACACTGTAACAGCTTAAGATAATATATAAGGAATTTATTGAATGATATAACTTGAAATTTATAGATGAATATATATATATATATAGTTTGTTTATTGTGCTTTCAGTAGCACTTTGGCCGAAATGCTATCAGTCCAAATTTTAATTTTTCATACTCGAAATTTTAATTTATGCAGCTCAATAAAATCTTTATATCATAATCTTGTAGAATATTAATTTTTATCGTGTTTTGAGTTAGTTTACTATACTTAATGATTTTTAGAAAGTAAACATTTTTGACATACAAATTTTATTAATCTTCTATTATTTTAGGGCTATTTTTTAAAAAATTATTAAGTATAGTAAATTAATTCCAAATACGATAAAAATTAGTATTCTATAAGATTATGATATAAAATTTTATTGAACTACTTAAATTAAAATTTCGAACATGAAAAATTAAAATTTAAACTAATAACGCGTTTAAATCAAGTCTAATCTTCTTGAGCAATGATAAACAAAATATATATTAGTTAAGTTCACAAGAACTAGCTTATGATTAGATTTACTCTTTTTTCCCCCAAAAAAAACTCGGTTTCACCGAATAGGCAATTAACTACAGATGAGATTGCAGATCATTTCATGCGGTTGCCTACAAAATTAAAATCGTGATCAAAGAGTAATATCGTTAGCAGTCAGTGGTCAAAGATTTTAATCTTATCGTCATAGTGAACATGGAATATGTCTTCATTATGACATTATGTCATCAGAAAAGGTAATTTTTACTTCGTCTGACAACCACCGTTCCTTTTCAATTATTGCAACGACCCAGCTGCCAGCATCTTCGCTATTCGACAGCGATATCTTACTTTGTATATATCATGTAAATTTTAGGGGGGGCAATTATTGATCAGATTGACGGGTTAATCCGATTCAATCTGATCTGAATTCGATTTGATTCGACATGATATAAATATAAATAGATCAGATATGAATTTAATTTTTTTATCCGATCGAATTGAATTGGGATTGAGATCAACTTTGACCGATTGATCTTGCTTAATTATGTTTTTTAAAGTAATTTTATGATTTAATATTAATTAAAACTTAAATATACATTAATTATATACTAATTAAGATTAATTAGAAATTAATTAATATTTAATTATTTAAAATAATATAAAAATATTTAATACATATTTAATTATTTTTTCATTAGTCGAGTCGTCGTATGGATCAAGATTTTTTGATCCAAATATAATCGGATTGGGTTCGGACCCATTGACACCACTAAATCATGTAATAGTTTGAACATCATTCATGCTGGAATAGTGGAAGTGGAATATTCTGATGGTATATGAAACGGAACGATACTATATTAAATATAATAGCGCTTCATAATTAATTAAAATTAATGTGAACTTAAATTGTTTGCCCATAATTATAACACTTGATGTCATTATATAAATGTTTGAAAATATATATCTCCTGTATCTCTGCGAAGGAAAAATATTTTGCAGCATGGACAAGACCATTTAATTTTGGATGCAACGTGTAAATAAAGTTAGGATTTATAAGAGCTCTCGTGAATTCCAGGATATATTCCTTTTTAAATGTTGCATGCAGATATAATTTAAACATATGTTTTCCGTAAAGAGCCAATGCTTATGTGTTTGGTTTTGGTCTGAAATTAAATTAATATTTTAATTGGGAAAAAACTTCAATATTTTTTTTGTACTCTGAACGATTGAAAATAATTTTAATTTAGAATGTGTAAAACCTTAAAAGTGAGTCAATGATATATGCATTGCACTAATGTTGGCACCAAAGTTCAAGTTACAAGATTCAAACAATCAATTATAACAGTTTAAAACCGAAGGACATTAAGTGGCAAAGATAATGTTTTATGTTCAGGAGATCACAAATTCAAAATCTAAATAGTTTCTTTTATGAATATTTAAAAGTTGAGTAGGTTTTAGATCCTCCACGAAAATGGATTTCTTCTTATTAAGAGAGAATTTTCTACCAACATTTCGATGTGTTGACCGATTTGAGCAGCTTGTATACAATCATTTGAACAATATTTACAGATGGACCATTGTTATATATCCATGGTATTTTATATTCAGTCAAACCAAAAATATATATGCCGAATAATTTGGAGTTCGGGAAGACCGATTCTTCACCAGAAAACAAAAGACTTTTGACTAAAAAAAATAAAGGAAAGGAAAAAGAAAGAAGACTTCAACCAAATCACTGGACATATATACGTAGAGAGGGTTAGAATATGGTACTATGTATAATATGGATTTTTTTTTGTGCTATGAATTTGTTTTTCATTTTCAAAGTTTAAATGATCGATCTAAATTGTTTAAAATGATTTTCGTATGAATATCTAGATATAGACCAAAATTTATAATTTATAATTTTTTTAACTATTTTATGGTTAAAAAATCACTTAATTTAATTATTGTGAGTCATCCAAAAGAATGATTTTCTAACCATCTAAAAAAATGGTTAAAAATTCTAAAAAATATAAAATTCAGTCTATATCTAGATATTCAGAAAATCACTTTGTACGGTTGGATCGACCAATTGCACTTTGATAATAAAGAACCAATTTATTGCCTGAAAGCGATCCATGCTATACATAGCACCATAGCCCAACAAATATAATTTTCATCGTGTTTGGAGTTAGTTTATTATACTTAATGATTTTTGAAAGATAGCCTTGAAATAATAGAAAATAATAAAAAATTATATGTCAAAAAAACTTACTTTCTAAAAATCATTAAGTATAGTAAGCTAACTCTAAATACGATAAAAATTAGTATACTATAAGATTATCATATAAAGATTTTATTGAACTATTTAAATTAAATTTTTTATTATGAAAAATTAAAATTTGACTCGTTAGCATTTCGAGTTGCAATGTTAACGAAAGTATACTAAACAAATTATATATATATATATATATAGAGTAAAGATACCGTGAGCTTAATTTCATGTTCATCTCAAAATTTTAATTTATCATCTTCATTAAATTTTTTATATGAAAATCTCGTGGGATGTAAAAATTTGGAGTGTTTTGAGCTTGTTAAGTCATCGTTTTTAATTTGGAGTGTTTTGTATCCCACAAGGTTTTCATATGATTATTTTAATAAAAATCATAAATTAAATTTTTTAATACTTTAAAATATATCTTTTGATATTTTCACATATCGACTGAAATGTAAATGTTTTCACAATAGTCTATTTCATATATAGAATTAGGCTATGGTGCTTTGCAAAATACAAGTGTTGTGTGTTTTGCGCTCTATTATTAATTTTAAGTCAGAAATAATTGATCCAAACAGCTCAATCTAATCTTCATATCCAAATCTATTAGTAAACCAAATTTTATATTTTTTGGAATTCATTTGCTATTTTTTTGGATGAATCAAAATTCTCAGATCAAGTCATTTTTCTTCACTAGAAAAATAACAAAAAAAATTAAAAAAATATAAATTTTGATTTACTAATAGATTTTTGATATGAAGATTAGATTGAACGGTTCAGATCGATCATTTCTGACTTAAAATTAAGAATAAAACGCAAAGTACACATCAACTCCGCTTTGCAAAGCACCATAGTCGAACTCCTCATATATATATATATATGATGAGTGACTTAGTGTAGTACTTGTACTTGCTATGGTGATCTATTTGGGCCCTTAAATTAAGTTTTCAACGGAGCAGGCCTAACTTGCTCTGTTCCTTTGAAGTTTGAAGTATTGTAAATTAAGTTTTCAACATAGTTACAATTGGTACAGTGGTAATTACGTTAAAGTTATTAAGGTTGGAAAATAATTTGAATTTTTTTGTCGGATTCTAAAAAAAAGGAATTACACTTAGTTGTATGAAGTTTAAATATGTTTATCTACAAGTTCAAGGATATATTTATATTTTTTATCTTTAATTTTATCTCAAATTTATTTGAAAAGTCATTGTCAAAATTGGCAAATTTACCATTGTCCTCATCCATTTATCTAACACCAAACTTTTGTTAACAATAATAATTTTGTTTTGAAAAAAATATCATCTAAACTTTAGCACTTATTTAACAACATGAACATGTCAAGTTTAAACGCTTTAATCCCCGTTTGAAAACATCAAATTAACAAGCCTTGATTCATTAAAATGCAACTACAACTACTTTTTCACCCGTACACAAGTACTTGGCCTTCAAGAGTTCACCAAACATATATATTAACAATTTTACAAGCGCAAAAGCGTCATAAGTCATAACTCATACCCCAGTATTTTTTTTCATGTTCTCTCTGGTTCTCACAGAAGTCGCTTAAATAGAGTTCAATGCAATTAGCTTCCATGGGCCAAACTTATTGTACGTTTCAGTTTAAAAGCTAGCACATGCAAGCTACAATTATTGGTCTGGTCTAACTAGACAGATGTTATTTTTACACCACCTCTTCTTCTACACGTTCATGATCACAAGTCATAAAGAACCAGTCCAGCACAATGCACACGGCAGTGGACAATATGAGATGATGTAATCTTCATGGAATCTTCTCTGCTATAAAAGAGGTAGCATAGAGACTTCCACTATCACATTCTCCGATTACCTCTCTTTGCTATCAGTTCATGCAGATGCTCAAAGCGGTATGACACATTTCATTACGACTTCAGTTGTTCTTCTCTTCTTCTTTTTTCTAGTAAGTAAAAAGTTCAGTATTGATTGAAGATTTTAAAAGGTTTTTGCTGGAAATTATTTGATCAAACATTAAAGTGCAGAATGGGATGAATATGACTGGCCGTAATTATATAAACAGTCGGATGCTATGCTCAGATATGTAAATTTTGAGGCACAAAATCAATTCAAAATATTGCAGTTTATAATCTACAACCCACATTTTAATTTTTTTCGCACTGACACATCCCTACAACTTGCAGACAATGAACAACAACCTCAACCTTCTACTTATTGCCACCGTCCTTTTGCTACCGTTAATCTCATCTGGCCCTCACCAAATAAGAAGTACTTTATCAAGAGGATCTGCCCTTTCGGTAGAGAATGACTTAGATATGCTCCTCTCTCCAAACAGAATCTTCACCTGTGGCTTCTGCTTTGTTGGCTCAAATGCCTACACTTTCTCAATCTGGTTCACAAACTCGGTTGATAGAACCAAAGTATGGACAGCAGACTGGGGCCTTATAGTTAGTAGCAAGGGATCACTCTTTAATTTTCAAGAGGATGGTGATGTAGTTTTAACTGATTTTGATGGTACCATAATGTGGAGCACAAACACAACCTCAAGTCAAGCTGACCAAATGCAACTTCTAGACACAGGCAACCTAGTTTTGACTAATCATACAAAACAAATTGTATGGCAAAGCTTTGATTATCCTGCCGATACCCTTCTCCCGGGCCAACCAATCACAAGGCACATAAAGCTAGTCTCCCTGAAGAACAATGGGTCGGTCTATCCCGGTTATTATAGCCTTTACTTTGATAATGATAATGTTTTACGGATGCTATATAATGGTCCTGAAATCTCCAGCATATATTGGCCCAATCCCGACTACGATGTTTGGGAAAATGGGAGAACAAAGTATAACAACAGAAGATATGGAGTCCTTGATGAATTTGGGCAATTCACTGCAAGTGATAGATTTTCATTTGTAGCATCTGATAATAATTCTGGGATTATATGAAGGCTAACCCTTGATTTTGATGGTAATCTAAGATTGTATAGCTTGAATAATTTGTCAGGTAAATGGATAGTGACTTGGATAGCATTCACCGAGATTTGTGAAATACATGGCCTAAGTGGAAAGAATGGTCTATGCTTTCGTACTCAGTCTAGAGCTATTTGTTCTTGTGCTCCTAATTATGAAGTAAGCGATCCTAGTGATTGGAGCAAAGGTTGCAAACCCAAATTCAACATAAGTTCCCATGAACCTAGTGCAGTGACCTTTGTTCAGCTTCCAAAAAGTGATTATTGGGGTTACATCTTAACTTTTCCTCTAATGTATCATTATACCATTGCAAGAACATTTGTAGACGCGATTGTACATGTCAAGTCATCCAGTACAATAATGATTGTACATTTGTAGACGCGAAGGTCCCAAACAAACTAAAAGACAAGTTCTACATGACGGTTATTAGATCCACGATGTTGTATGGTGCAGAATGTTGGACTACAAAAGGACAACACATCCAGAAGATGAGTGTAGCTCAAATGCGGATGTTGCGTTGAATATATGGCCACACAAGGAAAGATCGAATCAGAAATGTTGATATTAGGACAAACTTGAGGTAACACCAATTCAAGAGAAGCTAGTTCAACATCGTTTGCGATGGTTTGGTCATTTCCAACGAAAGCTTTCTGAAGCATCAGTACGCAACGGTATTTTAAGTCGTCCTGAAAATACAAGAAGAGGAAGAGGTCGACCGAGACTGACATGGGAGGAAGCAATAAAAAGATATTTGAAGGAATGGAATATACCCAAAGAGCTTGTTTTGGATAGGAGTGCGTGGAAGATAGCGATTCATGTACCTAAACCATGATTTAGGAGTTAGAGTCTAATAGTAGAGTTATAGACTTTATATTCTTAGATTTTTTAGGATTTTAGGATTTAGAATTTAGAAATAGATTTCAGAAATAGAGGTTTAGATAGAATTTTAGGATTTAGAATTTAAAATTAGATTTTTAAAATAGAATTTCAGGATTGAGAAATAGATTTTATAATAGAGGTTTATTGTACTATTATTATTATTGTTATTATTGCTACTATTATTAGCATATTATCATTCTCATTATCATTATCATCTTTATTTATATTATTATTATTATTATTTTATTTATTTATTTTCTTTTTCTTCTATCATATTCATTATTATCACTGATATTTGAAATCTTTGATCTTATGTTTTCCGATTGGGTTTCATTTCTAGCTATCCCAATTTATTTGAGATTAAAGGCTTTGTTGTTGTTGTGTTGTTGTTGTAATAAGGAAGTGGGTCCTTAGTTATAAATGTGCTTCTTAATAATATCTTCGATAGCGTGATAGATGTTAGAAATGAGGTGTTTGTTTGTTTGGAATTAACTTAGAAAATGTTTCACTAGAACTGCTATGTTTCAGATGCAATATTTTTGTACAATACGAACAATTTAAATGAAATTCATATATCACGAGTTATGTCCATTTATTAATATTCTTAAAAGGTTAGGTTTTATTTCCTTCCATTATATTCATTACTGAATTTTAAAACTCGATATTTATAACAAGATAACATAGTCTAGGAATGAACTTTCCTAAAAACATCAACTCACCTACATTTATCAAAATAAGGTCGTATGACAAGGGCATATGTAGCCCCCGGAATTTTTTTCAAAAACACTCTTATATTTATTTTATGTATATTTTCAGAAAAAAAAAAAATAAAAAATATGCATATATTGAAGAAAATTTACAGTTTTTGCCCTCCCCTTTGGAAAGAAAATTTAGTTTTTCCCCCTCTGTATCAAAGTCTGGACCCACCCTTGTCGTATGAGATGCTTACATGCTTATCTGTACACCATTTGGTCCATTTGTCATTAGCACAACGAAATTTAAGAAATTTACCAGACATAAAAAAAATGTTGCGCTTACCAATAGTCCAGACATGAGTAGACACCATTGCTGAAGTGATGAAATAAATTAAGATCCCTGAGACTCTGACAATTGTATATCTCACTTTTTTCAAACTTGGAACAAATTCCATAACAGATTGGCAATCCTCAAATAACCTTAGATTTGGTTGTCCTAATTATTATTCCATAGCAAACATCCTCTCCTTCACCTGCATAAGATCATAAAATACCACTTTAGTATATATTGTACAATATGCCTTTTCATGGAGTTCTATCATTGAATTGATGTCGTAAATTGACAGAAATAAAAGAGTGAACTGTGTTAAAAATCTCAATTCAGATCAGCCAGTTTAGACCATGCTTCGTAAAGAAGCAGCCTAGCATAACCAATTTCTTCCAGCATTAAGATATCTATGCTTTTGAATATGCACAACCATGCAAATTGAGCTGCAAGCACCCAAAAGTCTGACAAAGGAGAAAACACTCAGTCAACCTTGATTGAACCATACTATCCAACATGTTAATGAATTTGTGTTTTCATCACAGAAGTCATGCACTTCACAACCAGAGATAAATGATTTCGAAGAAACTACTGCTCTTCTACATGGCCCTAAGAAAAGTTCAAAACACAGACACCACAAGGGCATAAGATAATGCTGCTAGATACTGTATACATGGATATTAAAGCATTGTTAACTGAGAAAACCCATTCAAGCCCTCCTTCACAAAACACAACCGCGCAATGTTTTTCCTTGACGAAGTCTGTGTTGTTAGACCATTGCTGACATAGCAGCCAACACAACATACCATCTGCATGCGACCAAGTTTCTCACAGACATTTCATCGAACACTTTGTCAACAAGTAATATTAGACCAAGTTTCATATAGCTGTCAACCAGGTTATTGCCACATGGACCTGATGGATCGCATCTTCTCCTACCAGATGGATATGATGGACCTGAGGGGCTGAGGGCACTAAAAATCGGCAGAGCAGTCAACCCAAGCTCTGAACCTTAACCGTTCGAGCTCTACATGACTACACCTATCCAGTTGATATCATTGAAGAGAGTTAATGCTTATTTTCCCTTCTAATATTTCTAATAGTCTTTAACATACCATTTCGCACAAAATAATTGGAGGATTATCCAACACCTTTCGAGCGTCACGAAACAAATTAACCGGGCTCGATTGTACACCGATGAATCATAGAAGATGGAACCGTAAGCAGTTTCGTTCAATTGGCAACAAGCGAGAATTAGCGACTCGAATGAGCTCTAGCAGGAGCGCACGCGAGAGGTCGCTCTTGTTTTGCAAAGGATCCGAATTCGGTGTGTTAATTGGGTCGAGGTGAAGCAGGCAGCAGCCAGTCTAGGCCTGAAAAGTATGTAATGAGTCGCTCTTTCCCTAACTTAAAGCCCGTAAATTAGGCTGGAGAGCTTTCTGCGTAATGCTATTATTGGTACGCGTTCTGTAACAAATTGACCGAGTCAAACAGGTAAATTAGCCCGCTCATTGATTCTCTCTACTTATACAGCGTTAGCTTTTGTGGACCAGGAACAGAGCCCTACTCGGCTGCTGATGAATGGTGAATTGGTGATGAGTGATGAGCACTTATTCTCATTTTGCCATATGTATGGCGTGTATGAGTATGACAAGTTGACAACAACCTGACTTACAATCTTACATCGTGAGAAAAGGCGAAGGGACACACCGTGTACAAAATTATTATTATTATTAGTAACTGTTGTACTTTATTTGATGCTCTTGTGGCAGTGTCAGAACTAGTAGTCCCATGGGGTGCTGCAGGCGGAGGAATTGCAGTTACTAAAGTGTCAAAAGAGAATGGCGGAACTTAAGGCCATTCAATTTCAACCCGGCCCAGTTTTACACTGACTCCTTACTGTTGGTCCAAGCCAGACACCGATCTGCAACATGAAGATTAAGATCAGCTTGGTGGATTGGAGAGCACAAAAACAGATTGCCAGTTGCCACTCTACTATCAGAAAGTGGCAAGCTAATCATGCCGACTTTTCAGCACATTCCAAGAAGCTATAACAATGAGGAACACATTCTAGCGGAGGGAAGAAGAGAAGATGAAGTGCGGGGATAATACTACTTTCCCAACTTCAAGCCTCCATGATTGGATGTAGTCATGTAGATAGTAAGAGTACACGTCTGTGAATGAATGGTTCCAGCAGGCACCTAATTAAGGATGCAATTATTGTTGGAAAAATGTTTGGGAGATGCCGCATTTGATACTGTAGTAAATATTATTTTTTTATTCAAATTAAAAAAGTTCTTATTCATAATAATAACATAATTGTGCACTTTATTTTACTAGTATAAAATCTGTGAACCCTCTTAATTTTAAAATATTTACATCTAAAACTATTTTTATTATAATTAAATAATATATTTCACTTAAATATAATTAATATCTAAATCAATCACAAAGACTTAATTTTTTAAATAAATTTAATTTATTATTTAATAAAAGATGATGTTCAAAATATAATAATTTTCTTTTCTGAGTAAGGTCGTACAATATGTTATTTCATCTTTTATAATAGAAATTAATAATAGTAGATATTTAATTATTTGATATAACTTATTTTTATAAAATAATTATATTTAACATTAATTTTATTATAAAAATAATATATTTTACTTAGATATAATTTATATCTAAATTAATTACAAAGAATCTTAATGATTTAAATAAAATTAATTTATTATATTTAATGTATAAAAAATAAAAAAAATTCTTTTTTTATTTTCTGAATAAGATTATATAATATATATTTTTTTATAATAAAACTTAATAGTAGTTGATGTTTAATTTATTTGATATATAATTTTTTTAGACTTCCTATTAATGCACGGTAAAAAATAGAAATAGAATGGATAGAAAAAATGAATTTAATTGAAATCTAAAAAATTTTATATAATCAATCAATCTCAATCATAAACTGAATATGAGTATTTCGGTCATTATACATTATCTAATAACATTATGGGTGCCTCCAGTATATACATTCTTTGATAGCAGGCTGAGGGCATTCTTGCCCCCCCCCCCCCCCCCAAAAAAAAAAAAAAAAACATGCTCTTTTTCTTTAATTAATATTCCGAACAAAAAAAATCCCGATAGGAGCGGTATCAAAGTACATTCAGTTTTATAAAGAAGGCCAGACGATATTTTTTTGGAAAGAAAGTATATATTTATAATTTAACTCAACAGATGTTATTTGGACGTACTATTTATAAAAATTGTACTAGAATGCATGTTTATTCTCTCGCTAATGTTTTTAATCAATTTGCTCCTCAACTATAATAATAATCCATTACAACACAAATATGTTTCAAATCGAGTGTTTTATATGTTTACAAATAATTTATGGAAGAAATTAATATCAAATAAGCAAGTCCCTAGACCATTACGCACAAAATTCTAGTAGAATTCTTTAAAACACATTTTTATTAATTTCATTGATGTTATAATGAACAGATTTTCAATATTATTATAACTTAACAAATTTAGTTTAATTTAGATAAAATATATGACAATTGCACCTCTTATCTGTACATTATAATTACACGCAATGTTAAATACAAACACTTTTAAATGTACAGTCTCTAATTTGACATTTGAAACATATTCTTTTCAAAAATATTTATATTTAACACTATATGCACGTGTGTACGGAACTTGATGTGCAAAAATAATTTCTCTTTAGATAATGCAAGATTCATGTAGAATCCAATAAATAAAGCAAATCATTTTTCACGATTCATACACATATTTGATAAATTTTTAAATATTTTCTATCTAAGCACACATTCGTTCATGCTAATTGAATTATAAATATTCATTTACAAAAAGAGCCCTCATCGGTCATCACTATGCTAATTGAATGTTGGAGTTGTTATAATGTGTATATATAAGGGAGCGACCCGTTGACGATGGAATATTTTAACAATGTTAATAATATACTTTGAAGTAAATTTAAAATAGAAAAAATTACAAATATATTTTTTATTCAATTAATGGCGTTTCAATTTTCATACAATTTCATTATCGTTTGATAGTTCATCAAATATTATTAAAATTTTATATAATTTCAAATTTAATGGTTTTTGATGAACAATCAAAAGATAATAATATTATATGAAATTTGAGATACTATCAATTTATAAATAAAGAGGTATATTTATAAAAAAATATAATTAAATTTTTTTGTATTATTTAAAAATCCATTATCAAAACTATCAAAATATATAACCCTTTGTCAAAGATTTTCCCCCTACATATAATTACCAAAGAAAAAGTCACTTGATGTCTTGAATATTGTCCCAAATGAGAATCAGTCTTTGATTTAGTGGTAAAAATCAATACTCTCTGTATAGGAACGTTATGGATTCAAAATCCCAATGAAAAATTCTAATAAATAATTATAAAATTTTAGAACTTTGACTCTTATCTTTTCAATCAAAAAAATATTATCCCAAATGAATGATCCTATTAAATATTATCAAACGCATATACCATATATTCGGCGTATTGTACTGAACATTTGGAACAAACTGCATGCTGCATGCCTACGATCTCCCTATTATATATTTTTTTTTCAATCATTTCGGCATCTTTTTCTTTATTGCATGCATACTGAAACAATACATCATTTTGGGTGAATATCTTGTGAGTTGTTATGTCAATTTGTTTATGCTACTTTTTGTCCGGTCCTAGCACTGTAGTCGCACAAAAATCGAGTCCACGACATGAAAGAAAGAAAGAAATATTTCTTTAAAAAAAGAAACATTTATTTAAAAAAAGAAATATTTCTTAAAGAACTATTTCCTTAAAAATATTTCCTTAAGAAATGTTTCATCAAAAAAAAACTCAAGTCTACGACAAGAAAGAAAGAAATATTTCCTTTAAAAAAAAGAATGAATTATAATTACTGGATACATCAGGGATGAAAGTAAAAAGAGTACAACGCCAACGACTCTCACGGTATTTATAATTGTCTAGTAGCAGCAGTTGAGTGAGAGTCATTTCCGAGAAGAGCAATTATTCTACGCAAACACAGTACTAGCTGTCATTTCCCAGACAAAAGCACGTTGGACTTTGCACCTCTACCTTTGGATATTTATTACTACGCGCATTAAAAATCGGGTTTATCCCATACGAGATCAAAGCAACTGAGTAAAAAATTAATGATGGATCCAACCAACAGCGTAGAGAAGGTTGAAAGCCAACTAGATTGATCTCTTTTCTTGCATTTCCTATTTTCATCCTTCCAATGACAGCTAAATTTGCTCGTTTCTCGAGTTACTTCCTAAGAGGAGAGTTTTAAACTTAAAAAAAAACGTGTTAGTTAACAAGGAAACAAGACTTATTGATTGGACTTGTTAATTCCACTTAATCAAAAAACCCTTGTTAATGCTTTATTACTGAGTTGAGTACTGGTAATTATATAGCTCCGGACTTCTCTTCAAATTCCATTTGCTCCCACAAAAAAACTGAAACTCACGATTTGACTGTGAAAATTGAACTCATGATCTGACTGTTGGCAGTAACTTCCGTGAGGAAAATAGTAAGTGCAGTAACTTCTGTTCTGTGAGGAAAACAATAGTGCAGTAACTGCTGTGAGGGAAATAGTTGTGCTTTCAATTAGGAGACCTCTATTGCATATGGAACTGACATGTCTCAGAGATGAACAGGGGCTTTAAGAGAAACATTACAAAAGCTACGCGAAAGAACAGTTTTCATTTCACAAAAGCTTTAAGAAAGAATCTGTTTCAAAGTTGTTGTCTTAGAGTGACTTCAAGCGTTCTTGTTGAACTTTTTGAAGTGCTAGTAACAGAGAAACGAAATAGAGAGAGAGGTTCTGCAATTTAACTTTACTTTTTATCTCGACTGACATAATGACGTTTTATTTTCCCTGATCTTTATTTCCTCTCCAAAATCATTATGTCTCGGTTGTCAGTTATGTTGACAGAATGGAGTTTCTTTTTTTTGTGTGTGTGTGATTTATTGATAGTTCAATATATACAATATCCGACAGCATGAACTTCAAAAATATAAGATGAGGTATACTTGTTCTCAATTTAAACTATAAATTTTATGAACTAAATATAGTTACTACCTAAATAAAAGAAGTGAATGTATGATACGATCCAACTTTTTTTCTTCTTTTTATTTAAAATATATAATATTAATTGGGATGTTAAGGATGAATTATCAGCGAGTCATTATCAAATCTATTACCTGATGAATAGGTAAGCCACCGATGTGATCCGTTTTTTTATTTTCATAAACTAAAAATAGATAATGCAAAAATAATGCCAATCCGCCCAACCCACACAGGACTAGGGTGTCAAGTTGTGATCGGACCCTATCCAAAGCCGAATTACCCTATTTTATTCAAAGACAATAAATATCAGTTAAATATGAATTAAGATTTTTTAATCCATCTCTGAACAGATTGGGTAAGATAGACCTGATTTGACCTGTTTAATATGCATAATAACTCATGTAATGCACATAACTAAGCATGCATCGATGATGATATAAAAAAACCGTATTTGTATTTTTAATTTGCAAGAAAATTAGTAGCGCGCTACTAATAATATCAAAGTAAATATTCATAATGTAGCGCGCCACTAAAAGAATATACAACACTCAAAATAAATATTCATAATGCAAAACATGTATGCTATTTCATTTTAGTTTTTTATTATTTTTATTGGAAACATAGTTATAAAACAATTAAAATTGATGTTTTTATCTACATATTAAATAAATAAACATTATGAACTAAGGTTAATTTGTTTTTAGATTAATACTACAAGCTGATCGGTATAATAACAATAGTGGGTAATTTGTCCCTGTCAAATTTAATTATGTTATTTTATGAGTTGTATAATCATAAAATGAGATAGTTAATATTTTATGTATTATGAATATTTAACAAAGCGCTTGTATTTCCGAAAAAAAGTTACTAAAATTCTGCAAATATGCCTATGTTTCTAAAAGAATTTACTTTAGGCTATGGTGCTACACGTAGTTAATAATTAAATTTACTATGGATTAAAAAATATACGTAATTCATCTTTAAATCTTGATTTATGGATCTCAATATATTTTTTATATCAAAATATGATTAGATATAAAATTTTTGTATTTTTTTGAATTTTTTAAGTATTCATTTTGATTTTTTAAGATGATTCAATAATAATAATAATAATCAAATAATATATATTTTCTAGGTCATTTTTAAAATTTAAAACTAATACTTAGAAATTTTCAAAAATAGAAAATTTTTATATCCCAAAATATTTTGATATAAAGAATTTATTGAGACCCATAAATCAAGATTTGAAGATGATTTAATTATATTTTTTAATCCATAGAAAATTTGATCATTAACTACGCGTAGCATCATAGAATAACTCATTATTTTTTGCAAACTAAATATTATAAAACACAAAATGTTTCGAAGAATGCTTGTCTAGATTAAAAATTCAACTGTCAATATATATATATATATCACAATTTAAGGTTCTCCCATCATAACGTTACAAAGTCGATTGCCTTAACATTTTGCATTCGACATCTTAAATATCTAACTTTTAGTCGTATCAGTCGCACATGAAAATTTATTAATATGTTTTGGGGACCAAATACATTTCGTGGCAAATTTATAAAAGTAGATTCGACTTTGACGTGACTTTCGGCATCACAAAGATAAAAACTTCCCAAAACATACATACGTTGTCCATGACAGTAAGTGCATTATTTATTTTTTAATTTTTCTGATTTTGAGTTTCTGATAAATCGACCTTATCAACTACCATTTATCTTTTCACAAAGTTATATTAATTGTCGGCAGGATTAGATGCATAGATGATTGTAGTTATATGAAATAACAGAACTTCGCAAAGATTGTTTTCCGTGGTAGCCTTAATTAAAATCCAACAATACTAGGACCCAGACAGGATTACGATAATAGTGAGAACAAATATGCAAATATAATATGCCATCTGAATTGGTAGACAAAAAGAAAGAAAAATAATTGAATCCATTTGCAGTCCAGCTCACTAAGACACTAATGTACAATATTTAATCACTATCAAGATTAGTTAGTTGTCAGGTTCTAGGATTTATATATTACATGAGGGGTCTTAGCCTTTCAAAAAATTAAAATATTAGATCTGTTGATTAGCCAAGACATCCTTAGCCTGTCTCATCTTTAGGAGACTGTCACAAAGGATAGCTCATTTTCGGCTTCAATGGAAAAAAAGGCTCATTACTTGGCCAAGGGGATATAGCCATCAAATTAAACAATAAGCTAATCTGGTTTTTAAATAGCTACTCGGTTATATTATATGTATAGGGATCATACAAACGTACAGCTCGCTATTCAATTAGCAAAAAGGATACGCTCGAATATTTAAAGGATAGGAAAGCAGAGGAACTTATTTAATTAGCACTTTAGCCCCTAGACAACATTCGTCATATATATAGATAAGACATGCGACGGCTTATCGCCGTTATATCTAATCATCTATATACTTGATCTGTTCAATCTGAAATGACAAAATTAAAGGATACCTCGTTGAAATTAAAGATATCACTATTGATATATATGTTGTCTGTTGATATTCAATGACAGTTTATGAATCTCTGATCATTTTTTTCCCAGCGTCGCAATAAAATTAATTAAGAAAGGCCATGGAGAATGGAGAATGAATAAGATACTAAATACAAAAATACTAGTTAATTACATAATATTTTATCATGTTCAGAATTAAAAGTTCCATGAATGACACAAATTCTTTACTAGTATATATAAATGATAAGAAATAGGCTCGGACAATAAGGGTCTAAGAAAAAATTCGTAATTTGTTCGGCATTTAATTCTATTTTAACTAGAGTTTGTTTTGTTCGGTTATATTTTTTATATCAGTTTAGTTCGAATAATAGCTCGATATATATGTAATTATTTGTATACATTTTAATTTATTTAGACAATAATATATGTAGTAATATACTTATTTAATTATAAAATTAGTAAAATATTATAAATTTAATATTAGTTATTTTTTTAAAAAAATTAATATAAATTAATAAAATATTAATTATTTTAGCTCTAATTATTTATGATAATATGAAATAAATATAAAAATTTTAATAATTAAAGCTCGATTTTAGTTTGAGTTTAATTTAGTTCAAATTCAATTTAATTTAAGTATAATTTAGTTCAATTCATTTTAGTTCAAATTTGCTTTAGTTCGATTTGTTTGCACAACCTAACGACAGTTATCTTTCTTCATAGAAAAAAGGTCAATGAGAAAATTGATTCGTCTCATTATTGAAGTTCATAAATAGTCAATCAAATCAGAATAAGTTCAGAAATATTTTATTACGAATATAGTTGGAAAAAAAAGGTTTATACAGCGCGTTAAGATGGATTGATTTCCGTACAGATTCTTATGAAAAAAAATGATGGAATTACCGTACCAAGTCAATACGTTTTGGTTACAACTTGCAAGCTCGGTCAGGTTAGAATCATGGCTGGCTCCACAGTGTAGACCAAATATAGTTCTCGTTTTGAATTAATGTTGAAGTGAAACGAGAAAAAGGAGTTGACTATATGTGTACGTCCAGTAATTTCATGATAACGTAAAAAGTACCAGTAATTGAAACAGAAAGAAAGACTATGATGCTTATAAGCCATAAGGTATTAAAATTCTTCAAAATGTGACCTACATATGGCCATCGTACAGTTATAGAACAGGGCTTGCAGATATACTGATTCCAGGTATTAACCCGTAATTCGTATATACTACGAGATACCACACCACTAAATAAGCATAGAAAGTTAGAAACCAATGTTTTCATCCAACAAAATCGTGCAACAAATGACCACTCACATCCTTCCCAAAATGTCTACCTTGCGCCCCGAAAGAACCCATCATATATGGGTCATTACAATCTTCAAGCCCGAACCGGTGCACCAGGTTGGCAGGAATTGATTCAGTCAGACACACACGGTTATTCTGCTGGAGTCCAAGTGTCAACGAAACTCCACTAGGGTTTGAACTCCCTGCACTAAAACCAACTCCAGTTCCAAGACTGTTGTAAGTGAAGTTCATCTGCTCTTGTAGGCTGTTTGGTATTTGAGACAACTCGATGGCTTGCATGCTTCTAGATGTAGTGTTAGGATTCAGGCTTTTCGGGTTAGTATGGCTGCTTTTCCCTTGTACCAGATCTGACGGGTTAGACCCACTACATTCAGACATTTGCTGCATTGATGGCCCACTACCAGCACTCTGATTAGAGTTTTTATCGTTGCCTGAGTGCCTGCGCAGTTGGCACATTTCGAGATTGTGTATTTCCTCAACCATGGGCTTCCATAGCCTCACCCTTGCATTTATGAACCAGTTTGAGACCTAATTCCAAAGAAACAAAACTTTAAAAGACAACAATAAATTGGCCATATTATTGAACCCAAAATTGAAATTTAGATCATAACAACACACTAAATCTTTAAAACAAAAAACAATATACAATACACAAACTGAAGGGAATCAGAAAATAAAGGAGACTATGTTTACCTGATTTCGAGTAAGACCAGTTTGCTTGGCCAACATTTGCTTGTCAGTGTCTGTGGGATACCTACAATGTTAGAAAATACATATTAATACTGGTGAGCAAAAAGTTCTAGCAGGAGGATAACAAATGATTCCATTTCATGACTTTAATAAAGTTTAATCATATATAGTGGAGCACCCATTTCTGCTTCAGAAGGCTACTTGTGATGGTACTTTAAAAGTATGATAAGACAGCAACAACGTATTCAGGTCTGTGCACGTCATAACCGTATAATGATGTACAGACCATGACTACACAGTGCAATATTAGTCAGCTAAACCTGGATTAAGATCTTCAATAAATCTGATAGCACATTACTAATGGAGATTAGATGGACAAGGGAAGTACATAAGGTTGGCTTTTATATGGCAGTAAACAGTAGAAGATGCATGTGCAAGCTGCAAAGAATAGGACACTAACTTTCAGGGAGCTTTTGCTGCAATTGCTGCAGTCAGAAGGTGAGTTGATATAACAAAGCTATGTCTTTCACAACCTGACCTGTGAATCACTTTATGATTTTTCCTATAAATTGGGGTGGCATTTGTGACAGTGTCTTTTAGCAGTTTGTTGTGTCATTGGGGAGAAACAAAACAAGCTCACCAAGTTGACATCCTCTTAGACAGAATAAGCAGAGTACAACACACATTAAGTTCTTCATTTTGTGTAGAAAATAAAACTAAAAGAAATCTTCTTGAAAGGGAATTTTGACATTTGAGAGCCCGAAAAATGATGGCCTGGTCAATAATGCTTTCAAGGTTATATGCTAGCCGAAATGTGGGTATAAGAAGCAAACAAATTAATAAATGGTACACTACAGGTATTTAATCATTATTGCCGTAGGGCGTGTCATTACAACATCAGTCATTCTATTTGCCTCAAACTTCATGGATGAGATGATAAAATGACAACTGCAATACACAACAACTACTATACATCGTAATTATGTCTTTTATTTGTCAGTGAGACGTGGAACCTGTATATGCAAGTGGTAGCAATATCCAAATTTCTCTCTTCTATGAAATGCTGTAATTTCTAACAACATGATAAAAATTTCATTTGTTGTACTAATTTAACTAGATGACTCCACTAAAAACAATTAGGGAGCCAAAGGAATGGGTGGGGGGGGGGGGGGTAAACCAGAAACTACTAAAAAACTGATGAGGGACTGTCTAGATTAGATAAAGGATCACTTTGATAATCAGAGATCGTCTAGGAATAACTTAGTTACTGCTTGAATTAATTAATTCAAACTGTCTGACTTCTGCAAAACATATTACATATTTTTAGGAATGCAAAGTATATGACTTACGGATGCAAGAAGTGTTCAAATAACCAAGCACGAAGAACAGATACTGCACGTTCAGGAAGCCCTCTCTGAGGTCGCCATATATGCGGTTGACCAAAACTGCCCAAATTATTTGTTCTTTGACCTCCTCCACTTCCTCCGCTGCTTAAAAGCCCAAAGCTTGGCATCTCCTCTCTATTGACTGTTTCCTTTCCGTTCATCTTATTAGCATTTCTCAGCTGGTTAAGTATCATACTTTTCAAACACTTGAAATGCTTTGACATGGATTTCAGTGCCACGGATGCAAATGGTGCTGCATTGCTAAGGCCCGCTACAGATTCAAATGACGTGATCACAGCTTGTACCTGCTGGTAGTATTGCTTGTACCTTTTGCACACCTACAAGTAAGATTGCAAGTTTCATGTAAAAGAATAGCAACCTAACAAGGCAGAATAGATTAATTAAAATAACATCACACTGATTACTTCGAAATATACATTTTTCAAAGCTAAGGTCCACACATGTGGAATTGTAGGTCATCTTGATGATTATAAATTATATAATTAGAATATAGACTTGCATGCAGTGGGACTTCCTTTTAAATAAAAAATCCTGTAACATTGATTTTGCTGCCAGAACAGTTGTACTTTATTATTCTAAAGATAAGATCCAAAAGTTTGACAGCTAGCAACAAAAAGAAAAAAACCTTGTTATTAAGACCAATCATCTGATATAGCAACTTAAAAGTGTACGTAAGTAATAAATAATAAGGCTTAAGTAAGATGTATTGTCACATATTCACGACTTTCTACCCCTTTATGAGCTAACTATGGCTTTAAATAACAATGGTTTCAGACAGTAAGACAGACAGAAATGCCTCCCCTTATTGAATGCCTTAATAATTCAGAACGTGCAGAAATTCATAGTATCACCTAAGAGATGGAGAAGAATCTATCAATCTAAGAGATTTTTCCATGTTTAGGTGCAACACAAAATAATTAGAACGCAGGTTATAATTATCTCATAGAAAGGTTGAATTTGAAAAAAGTCTCCAAGTGTGCCATAAATAGAAGTTTCCGATGTTCATGTAAAACACATCATTTTTTCATTTCCATAATTTGCATGCAGTGACTCAAAATTTTCAATCGATGCGTTACATGTACACACTACACAATATACCGGAACAGCGCGTGCAACAAGAAGAACCAGAATAGCGAGGAGAATTGACGAGAACGATCTGAAAACATGCATCACGATACAACCCGCTAAAAAAAAAATTAACATACTAATGATAGAAATCCTCGATGATTGCAATAATGATATGACACTGTTAACCCATGCACAGTAATATCAGATTCCCATATTATGATATACCCATCCCAATATAATTTCACTGAGATGAAAGCTCATGCCTATCTTCTTTCATTTCCAAAATCATAACAAATAAAATAATAAAGTGCTAAAAGCTACGGAGCACAAAAAAACAAAAATAACAGAATCAAATATTCAGAGAAGAGATATACCTCCTCCATCAAAGAGAGAAGTCTAGTTTTCTTCCAGTGGAACTCACTGCCCTCACGGTTGCCATCCAAACCACGATCAATAGCAGATAACGAGTCCCTTTCACTTGGATAAAAATCCAACAACCCTTCATCACTGCCGCCTGTATCCATTTCTTGAGCAAGCTCACGGCGATGGACATCACAGATCTCTTCTAGTAGCATCCGTGCCGGTCCAAGAAACCGAGAACGGCCTAATACCGCTGCATAACCAGTGAACGGTCCGTATGGACCTGGGACCCCACTGCTTACCTGGTGCCTTGGGTTGTTAGAGGTGGAAGGAGAGAGAGACAGAGAGAATCCGGTTTGACTTGTACCTATTGGATTGTACTGTACAGGTAGTGCTTCTGGCAGCACACCTGGAGGGGATTGGGAAAGGAAGTGTGGTGAGTAGAGAGAGGCCACGGGAAGAGAGGTTTCTTCATGCTGGTAACGTAGTTTCTCACGCCGGCTGTGTTGCGGAACATGGTAGAAGTGACTTCCTTGGTGGTTCTGTTGCTGGTAAAGGAGTTGATGGTTGTCAGGAACTCGATCAGCACCGGGCAGATAGGGGTGTGTGGTGGATGATGACATGGCGTTCTAGAGTGCAGCCTGTTTTCTTCTTTTACTACTGGTATTGCTTTCGCAGGGACGGACAAGGAAGAAGGAGGTTGTGAATGAATTACTTAAGGAGGGAGAGAGTAGGGATGGATATGTGGAGGAGGTTTTGCTTTTTAATACATCAAATCCGTGTGACTGTGAGTGAAGGCCGTGGCTTTTTGGAGGAGATGTTCAGTTCTTTTCTCATTTCTTTCTGCAAAGGGTTAAGGGGAAGGGGGTTGTGACCAGTGAAAGCGAAAGGAGAAAGGAGGGTAATAATGGGTAGGAGGTGATGGTATAATAATAATTAGGGCTCTAGAGAGAGGGAGGAAGGTACTTTTCGTGTGGGAACGGGGAAGACAGGGGAGAGAGATGGGTACGGTTCGTTTGATTGACCCTTTATCTTATTGATTTATCATTATTTTTTTCATTATTATCACTGTTACGTTTGGAGTTCACTGTTCCAGTGTTCCTTGCAGCTGCGTGTGCTGATATAACATGATAATAGTACTGGTTATGAGTATTCATTCTGCGTTTATATGTGCAGTATTTCTTGTTTAACTTTTTACAATGGAGCATTGACAAGAGCTTGCATTAATCAAATAAATGCGAGATTGAAATATTATGTGTTTCTTCATTAAATCATAATCTTTGAGAAGCTAAAGTAATAATAATAATTTTAGTAAAAAAATGATAATCTAATCTTTAACACTGATAAAAAGAAAATACTTGTATAGAGCTCTGTGGATGGCGTAATCGTCTATTGAACAATTCAAGTTATTATTAAATTTCCTTTCATTCATATGAAAAAAATACCTGCCATATATAGGTTTTTATTAGACGAAAGAAAACAATTTTTGCTTTTAGATGAAAGCAAAATTTTAAGCACTACAAATGGACAAAAAGAATGAATATAAAGAAAACAATTTTAAGCACTACCAATCTAAAATGCTATTAGAAGGAGATTTAAATACAAAATTCTATCATACAATAGTAAATAATAGAAAAAAGAAAAAAAAAATCAATTTATTCTTTCGAAATAAATCATCAGATAGTATATAACTCCCAAGAAATTAAACAACATATATAAGCATATTATAAAGAATTAATATGTAAGGAAGAAACAAGAAATATAAAATTAAATGATAACATATGGAACACATCAGATAAGCTATCAGTAGAAATTAAAATAGAATTAGAACTACCATTCACTTTAGAGGAGATTAAAAAGGCGGTATTTGATTCAAATAATAGTAAAGCCCCAAAACTAGATGGTATTTTATTTCATTTCTATCAAACATTTTGGGAAACAATCCAAACTGGCATATACAAATTAGTTTCTACTTTTTACAATCACACTATAAACATTTTTAAATTAAATTTAGCTACTATAATACTAGTTCCAAAGAATTCTGAATGCACTATAGTAGATCAGTTTAGATCCATAAGTTTAATAAATTATAGTCTTAAAATTATTTTAAAAAAATACTAGTAAATAGATTAGCTAAAATAATGGATAATTTAATAAGTTCATCTCAAACTGCATATATACAAGGAAGAAGTATTTTAGATAACATTGTCCGTGCACAAAAATTTTGTTCCAAGTAAGAAAAACAAAGGCTAAGAGTATTTTATTAAAATTAGATTTTATAAAAGTTTTTGATAAAATAAACTGAGATTATTTTCAAGAAGTCTTACAAATAAGAGGATTTGTACAAAAGTGGATTAAATGAGTGATGGATTTATTAACAAGTGGACAAACCGGTATCACAATAAATGGACAACAAACTTCTTACTTTAAATGTAAAAGAGGATTAAGACAAGGTGATCCCTTATCTCTATTACTTTTTAATTTAGCAACAGAAACTTTAGCTAATATTTTTAATAAGGCTAAGGAAGAAGGATACTTAAAAGGGTTGGGTAATTTTAACAATCAGAATATTATTAATTTGAATTATGCAGATGATACACTTTTATTTTTATAAGCAGATCTTAAAATGCTGGAGGCATTCAAACTCATTTTAATAGGATTTGAGAATCTAACTAGTTTAAAGATTAATTGGTAATGTACTAAAAGATAACTTATCTCCCTTAATATATCATAACAAGAGAGTAATAATATGGCACAACTATTTGGTTGTAAAATAAGTACATTACCAATAAAATACTTAGGAGTCCCTCTATATTAGAAAAATTAAGACATAATCATTAGAAATTTCTAATTAATAAGATAAAAAAAAAATTAGAAGGATGGAAAGGCCAATTATTATCAATAGGAGGAAGGTTAACTTTAATAAAATTAGTGTTAAGTGTTATTCTCATATATTGGATGTCTCTATTTAGACTTCCTGTTCATACAAGAAAATATATAGATAAATTATGTAGAAAGTTTTTGTGGCATGGAGGTCATACAACAAGAAAAAAATATTATTTAGTACCTTGAAAATAAATATGTACCTCATTAGAATAAGGGGGTTTAGGAATTATGAACCTTAAGATAATGAACAATGCTTTATTATGAAAATGGTTGTGGAGATACTATAATAATAAAATTAAAGGATTATGGAATGACATTATAAAAAGTAGGTATCATAATAGAAGAACCTTAGTTAATGCTTCTACATTTTGGAAAGAAGTTAACAAAGAAATAATCATTTTCAATACCAGCATTAATAAAATAGTAGGAAATAGTCAAACTATAAAATTTTGGATAGATAGATGGATAACAAAAGTCTCACTAAAAGACTATTATCCACTATTATATGAAATAAAATTATTAAAGATATTACTGTAGATAGGATTATAGGGTACAATAGGTTTTATCTTAATTTAATAGGCCTCTAAATGTAGCCCTAGCTCAATAGTTAGAGTCATTATATATTCAACTTACAGTTATTACTTTAAATACAGAATTATATAGTATTAGATGGAGATGGAGCAGTAATGGATTATTTAGTGTAAGATCTTGTTATAATTGATTATATTTTGGCAGAATAAAGATCTTTAGATATATTAATACCTAGACAACAACAATACCACTAAGAATCAAAATCTTTCTATGGTTCGTTCAACAAAATAAAATTCTCACTAAAGATAACCTTTTGAAAAAAAAAAGGATAACATGGAGATGAAAATTGTATCTTTTATAATAATCAGGAATCAATAGAACATCGTTTTCTTCATTGTTCAATTGCTTCCAGTCTGTGGTCATGGTTAACTAGACATAATAATTTTAGTTTTAATTACAATTTAATTATAGAACTTTAGCAATTAGATTAGTGTATTCCATATAAAGATATTAATTTATTTGAAATTATTAGAGGGGCATTTCTTTGAACTATCTGGAACGAAAGAAACAAGAGAATTTTTCAAGATAAAGATAATACAAATTTAAAAGCATTGGGTACTTCAATAATCTCTTTAGCTAAGCAATGGTGTAATATAAAGGGAGCAAATTATGCAAATAAATTATAAATAATACTACCTACTAATGTTGATCTATTACCAGTGCAGATACAAGAGCAAAACCTAATTCAAATGCTCCCCGAGGAAGGGGACTTGTTTGGAAGAGGACTTGAATTGATTATTGTATTAAATCCTCATGATTAGGTTATAATGGCAGATAAGGGTCTATTTAGATCAATAGTAATTAATCAAAAACTTTTTAATATCTTGGTTTAGATAAGTAGTAGCACATTTTGCTTTTTGGTACTATTTATAATATTTCAAGAAGCTGGTATTGAGAAAATTATTGTGAAGAGAAAATGTCTAATTGATATGGCGAGGAGATTGACTAATTTCGAGGAAGAAGGGAAAAGGCAATTCATAAGACGCCTATAGAAGATGTGATGAAAATATCTGCCTCTTGTTATTTGCAATTATGTTATTACTTTGTTGCTTTTGTTGCTTTTTGAATCGATACATTTTCTATGATAATTTTGTTAACTCAAGGTAATCGGGTTGTGATTATCGATATAATACTCTCTTAGGACTAAGTAGTTTAAACTAGGGCTATGTTTAGTTAAAGTATATGTTATCTGATATACCTAGGTATCGGGTTATGGTATCAGTACAATTTGTTTCCAAGTGAAATAGGTGATTAATACCATTATTTTCAAAAAAAAAAGAGCAAAGTTAGTATGAACTCCAAAATACTTTAAGACTTTATGATTTTAATTCATCTCTCTCAATAAATTTCTTATATCAGCATATCATAGGATTAGGATTGTAAATGAGTTGAGTCCAATCGAGTTGCGGTTAGCTCAAGTTCGGCTCAAAAAAAAATTTAGTCGAGTCAAGTCGAGTTCGTGAAATATTACGACTTAAAAATCTAACTCAAGCTAGACTCGTCACTATTCGAACTAGCTCGCGAGCTAACTCACAAGGCAATGCATGTTTGTTGACTCTATTTGAAATTTAGACTTAGTACATCTACAAGACTGGTATAGGAGTTGGTATAAAATTGGTATATCAACAAATTATATTTTCAACGACATCTTCACTGCACTAATTGGAACGGATAAACTAGTAAAAACCTATCGAATCAGATATACGAGATAAGTCATGAGCGAGTTAGAGATAGTTAAACCATTGATATGATGAGAGATAATGAGAGTGGGTTATCAAATTAGAGTTTGACAAAAAAAAACATATAAACTATTATTTTTCGAGCTGAGCCATGAGCTTAACTGACACCAACACAAACTAAACTAATTTAACTATCGAGTTAGATTAGTTCAAACCAAATTAGCTCGAGTTCGAGTTGAGTCACGAGTTCAAGCTTTTTTTATACGGTCCTACGTAGGATACACAAAATTTCCAATTTTAGAATTTTATAAATATTTATTTTTTATGATAAAAAATGATACAAAAATAATAAATAATGACTAATTATAAATGAAAAAAATTATTTTAAACAATTCAGAATAAAATATATAAAAGTTTTAACATAAATATTTTATATCCAATTTTTTTTATAATATTCATCAAATTTCAAGATATTCAAGTATGTTTTTTAATGAAATCCATCAAAGAACTCGATGATCTTAACCTCACATACTAGTTTTTCTATTTGAAAATATATAAGACTTTGCACCCATGTTGAATCATATAACTTGCTTATTCGATATTTCAAAGAAATTGCTCGCACAATATCACTGTTCTAATAAAATAGCACATATAGGAATAAAGCTATCGTAAATTTGTGCTCAAAGTACATCAAATTATTTTTTTAACTTAATTTATGTGGCTCAGTAAATACTTTATATCAAATGTTTATGTGACACAAATTTTTTGAATTTTTGGAACTTTTTGAGTACTTATTTTAGATTTTCTTTATGATGATTTTAAAACACTAAAAAAATCAGTATGTTTATATGAAAGCTGGTCATTTTTGAAAGGCCGAAAATAAACACATGAAATTTAAAAAAATTAAAAAGAATGTATCCCATGAAATTTTGCAAGAGAGAATTTATTAAACCATATAAATTAAAATTTAAATACGATTTGATATATATTTGTTGGTGATGCTTACTGAATGTCTCTCTGAGCTAAAGCTTTTAATAGCTTTACACCGCATAGTCTTTTGTCTTTTACTGACTTCTCCTCAAGAAAATAGAAAAATATGATTACTCTTTCGAGTAGTATCACACATTAGGTAATGAGAATTAATCCAAAATCACATAACTTATGAATTAACTCGTTTGATCGTTCTTGTTGGTATCATTAAGTAACCGTATCACGCAGTTGAGTTATTGAAATTAGGGTTGTTCCTCCAACTTCATCCCAAAAAACATAGTTATAAAAAAGAATAATTAAAATATAAAATTAAAAAATAAATAATCAAAAAGTATATTTAGAAGAAACTAAATACATGTTATTTTAAATCAGAATAGATCCCTTTAATAATAAGTAATATAAATACACATAGGATGATTTATAAATGATAACATAAAATTATGGATCATTTTAAGAGATAAGTTTAACCTTTTACATATTACACCTATCTAAAATAAATACAACGAGTTACTGAATTAAGTAGATGACAAAAATTTCGAAGAAATATACTGATAAAGAATATTGATAACGTGGAATAACCAAAAAGTTATTTAATATTTTTTATGTAATATGAATACCTATAAAGTAACTTGCATGTGGAAAAAAAAGGTAGTCATGGACTCACCGTACCTGCTAATCCGCCTCCAAACTAAACTTTCCGGCTCACTTTTCTCTTTTTATAATTAGTTGAAAATTTGGGCTTATTAGGACCGTTTGTGGGACAAGTAGCAGAAGATATGAAGTAATTAAATAAAGATTTAGTTTATCAAGGGGTAAACCTGGCTACTAACTCGGTGACTAGATGACGCACCAAATAAAATAGCGTAGAATCTCAAACACTGAAGCTGTGTCATATTCCCTGGGTCCGGCTGACAGTTCTCTCCATTTATGCACCATCGATGTTCTCTCACGCTTACTAATTCAGCATAATCTTTCAATAAACATAGATATCCAGTAGATATTAACTGGCGGAGATTAACTCTTCGTGCCCCCCACCTTTCGTCACTGTTATACTCCTATACGCAACATTGCGCTGTGCACGGTGCACTAATAATGCAGCCCAATTAATTCCTCAATGTTGTGCCAAGCCGAAGCAGAGCAGCCCCACGTGAGCTCCATCTCACCGTCCATTTTCCGACTCCGTCGAGTGGGCCCCGTCCTTCGCTAGTTTATGAAGTGGGGCCCGGTGGGAAGACACCACATTAAAGCCTCTTATCTAACTTCGGGGCCAAGCCCCACAATAAGAAAATGTTACCCTGGACGAATCTTTTTTTTTTCGATGAGTTTGCATGTTAGTCCTTCTTGGTCTCACACTTTAAATATCTAGAATTATTTTATTTGGAACTTACTTTTCATTGACATGTAGAAACAGTATATTCAAGTTCTCAGTAACAAAAATAAAGGGAAATAAATATACACCTTTTTTTCAGAGAGTCGTCAAAACATTTCCCATCTTCCCCAGTAACAACAGATTCAGAATACAATTTGTCTTGAACAGTTGAACGTCATAACGTGATCAGGTTAATTGAATTTAACACGATTTTGGTGGGCAATCAACTCAATCATGACTTCCATGTGGACCATGTCCACTGAAATATATTAACCACTTTGTTTGCAGTCAGCTTAATCAGTCTTCCGACAAGAATATTGGATAGATCAGGAACAATCAGATGATGTGGAAGAAAATTATCATCTAAGCATTGTATTATTTATATTATCTATGACGAACCTGCCTAATATATCATGTTTGATGGAAAATATCTCAATTGCAGTTCGTGACACATGCACGTCGTGTGCCATGTCTAAATATGTTATTGGCGAAAGGCGAAATTGCAAAATATCTCCAGCCAAAAGCCCCAAACACGAGTATTAAAGTCATTTGATGGTATAGACCGGTAGTTGGACTTCGTTTACTTCCAAACAGTTTCCGGGGTACAGCTCCTTCCCCAGTTCCAGTCGTGAGAAATTCATTGAATCAATATTGTTTGCCGTTCAATCAAAAATTCAAATAACTATGATGTTCTAAAAAATATTCAAATTTGACAGTAGGTGTGTTCGACGCAGGGTCAATACCAGAATAAGCGTTTAAGATACAGAGGATTGTAAACCGTAAATGAGCAGCTGCAATGAAAGAACGTGAGACGGGCAAAGGAGAGAGAAACGGGCAGACTTTGGAATTCACGGAGCCTCTTTGAAATAAAAACGGGCAGCACCTTAAAATCTAAAGTATTTTAGAGGATGTGCTTTAAAACATGACAAGTTATCACAACTAGTCAATGCCAACTTTATTATTCGTTATTCATAGCTAAATTATTGTAGTTAATAATTTTATTATACAATTAACTATTTTGTGTAATATTTGATTATTCAATTTAAATGTGTTATTATCCAAATGAGTGGCATTTAAATTGAAAGGAAAATGTTATTGTGATAATAAAATCAATATTATAATCGATATTATTTTAGTATTCACATTAATACTCAAATTAACAACTTTGTTATCCAAACTTATTTTGTATAATATTATAAAATGAGTTAATATTTGAGTTAATAGTAATAATCAAATTAACAATATTTATTAAAGTTAATAGTAGTAATTGATAAAGGTCTTCGGTATAAATATAATATACCGGAGATTTATCTATCTCTGAAGAGGATGTAAGTGTGTGAGTAATGAAAGTGAGATCCCCCAGTAGTCTGGGTTCTTCTATTTATAGGCTCCCTTTAAGATCGGTAATCTACCCCTGTCGGGATTGAGATCCGACCAGACAGTTAGTATATGTACTTATTGTCTTGTCAGACGTCTGAAGTAGATTTGGGCCAAACTGAGGCCCAAACATATTGGGCAATATCAGTAATCAAGTACAAAACAAGTTGAATAATAAAGTTATCAACTTTAATATTAATTTATTTAACGTGAATAATAAATTTAATATCTATATATTATCTCCCTAATAAAAAATACTATACAAAAGAAGGTGACTCTGAAAATATTTTCCAAAAGAAAACGGGAACAGTCAAATCTTACACAAGTTGAGAGGATTTGAATCCTAAATTGAAGGCCAAATAGCTCATACTATCCGTAATAAATTATTTCTACAATACCGATTTTTTTTTTGTGAAAACACAAAACAGACTGTGAATTTGTTTATAAAATACATAAGAGGGAAGGAAAGAAAAAAAAAACACTTCCCCTTCATAGTTGTAAATCATTTTTTTACCTATTTTTTTTAACTGATTACATCACCCTCCCTCCTGTATCGTTACGAAAGAGAATCCCGTAAGCACAGTACCAGTACGGGCAGGAGTAAATCAACGTCAGCCATGATTACAGCCAGTATCATTAATTGTTCTGGTAAAACGAATGACATAATAAGAAAACAAAAACCACTGGACGTGTCCGGAGATCCCGGGATTAATTAATTGTGCGAAAGAAAGAACGAACGAAGGCAGGCCATCATTTGACCACGTGTCAGTATCCAATAGAAGATCTTTTCGGACTGAACTATGTGATTAGTCTGATTAGGCCCTACTGTTAGCCCTGTTCCGAGAACCACTCTCCTACTGTGCGATTCAATTCCAAGCAAAAGCAACCAAACGGGTTAGGTTTCCTCACTGACCCTGACCTCGTCTGGTACCACACCCGCCGGATTTCAATCTTTTAGGTGCACCTGGTGTGTATGGCTATATGCCAGTAGACGTGCTAATTTGAGGCTATGTTTCAAGGATTGTGACTAAACATTGTAAAACGGTGCAAGTAATGATTACTTTTCAGATAAAAGTTATAATCTGTTGCAAGGAAAGATTTAATTGGTTAGTCACTTGAACGGTGAATTAAATGTCAGTAAGAATATTCTTACGGTAATTTAATGCATTATTCAGATATATTTCCTACAAATAAAATAGACTTCATTTTTGGCATTTTTTTCGACAATTTTGAAATTTCAGATTTAACCAAGACTGTTGATGTCTCACGGTATATTTTTGCACTAATTTCTGAAATTGATCGAGACAGTGAAGTTGAGAAAGATTCTGGAGGAGGAGACGTAATTATATAAACCAGGTGCAGTGAAATGATTCACGTGTGGTAGGAAACAGTGTATGGCTTTAGGTCTGGATATGTTACTGTGGGTCTGTGGGCGAAGAGGAGAGAGACAGCAATGATTTTCTTCTCCTTTTATTTATTTAATTTCAAAAAATTTAAACTGTGGTGCGTGGATTTCTGCTGGTTTGGGTGATTGCTTTGTGTTGGTGACAGAGGAGATCTTTTGCTTGAAAGGAAACGAGATGAAATGAAGCCAAGGTGGGGGGAGAGAGAAAGGGATGGATAGAATCATAGAGCGCCCGAGTTTCCCGTCGATTCACAGATAACGAGGCAATATCTGCTGGCCCCACCTGTGCACTGCACTGTACGGTCACTGTTGCACTTCTCTCTCACCTTTAATGGCAGATGGGTGGTGGCCTGGTGGAGCCGGATTCACTAATTTGGATTCTTGATTGGGTCCGGGGCTTGGGTGCGGTCTGGTTCCGGTCGGCCTGGTTTGTGTCTTTGTTGCATGGTCCGGGAGGTGGCCCCCCGTCCAGATGGGTCAGAGAAAGAGATGGTAGTAAATGGAAAGGGGAAAGAAAGAGGCAGAGGTCATTGATATCTGCACGCCCGTATTGTTTCCCCGGCCCCACTATTACTTCAATCATCGCTTTCGCATTTTTTCCTCCCAAAATAAATTTGTGGTTCTCTTAATCTTATAATCCTCAAACAGCAAAAAGGTGTGGTGAAAATATTGGCCTGGGAAAATTCTTTTTGCTCTTGTTTTGCTTTTTTTTTTCTGCAACAAATAATACTGATTTGGTTCATCTAAATATTTTTATATATTAATTTCTTCATAAGTTGTAAGAATTGATTCAAAGAGTACTGACAGCAAGTCAACGAGTCATAATTGATCTATTCTCGGAAGACAAATAAAAAAAATGAAGTGTATCGATATTGCAAATATCAGTACTGGCACAGACTGCAATCTATTAATCGCTAGTTTTGCTGAGAACAAGTGAAGGTCACTGCGAGTGCGATAAATGAAGAAAACATATACAGAGAGAGAAAGGTAGAGGTTGTAGTGGTAGAAATATTTCAAAACACTTTTTCGTAAAATGTATCTACCAGTGATGGCATTAATGTCACATCATCCATCAATCAGATGGTCAGATTGATGGGATGTCGTCCCACTCTTGTTCCGGATTGAACTTTGAAGAGTAGGGATCCTCTCCGTTTAGAAGAAAACCGGAGAGTACGGTGCTTCGAATGGCAGTGTCGTCGCCTGCGCTCTCAGTGGGGTGGGGAAACTGGACGAGCCTGCTGCCGTCTGATTTACCGGGTTTCGGATAAGTGCAAAAACCAACAGGCAGCACTGCAGCAGTGCAAAGACCATCCATCTGTGAATCCCTTCTGGAACGGGGGGTTGCTGCGTGCAGGACTTCTCTGCAAATTATTCATCAGATGTTGCTTTGAAGATGATTTTCAATATCTAAATCCCCGGAAACCAGTTAAGACATGACCTTCTTTGTGTGTGTCAAGTCAGTGTGTGTGGCTTATAATAATAATAATAATAATAATTATTATTATTATTATTATTATTATTACTATTATTATTTTATTGTTATTATTATTATTATTATTATTTTATTGTTATTATTATTTTATTTTTATTAATTTTTTGAGGGGGGCTGATATTAGTACAATAGTTTTTGTCATTAATCAAGGGGTTAATCGGTCCATCAAAATTCTTGAAATTGTCAATATTTCCAACAAAACTTAGTATATTTTTTCCTATTCGCTATTCCTTTACTTAATTTATATTTAATATATAAATCAAATATGCTTTAGACTGCCGAATTTACATTATTATCCTTCCTTCAAGATGAAAGGATCCATTTGTTCTATTAAAGTACATGGAGAAGTGGAGAAGAACAGAATGAGAGATTGGTCTGTTCTCCGTAGTCGCCCCTTCTCTTTTACTTCTCCTGTTCCTCCTCTTTGATTGGTCGCAGGGGCGGACCAAGTTGTATCCAGGGCGGTAGGTGCCCTCTGAATTTTGAAAAATAGTGTTTTTTAGTAATATTTTCGGTAATTTATTCTTTTGGAAATTTTTTTTGTCCCCCTAAATTATTTGGTTATTTTTATTGAGAAAAAAATATTTAATACCGTGCTTAATGAAATAATTATGCAAAGATATCAAAATATAAAGTTCCTTAGACGAAAACTTTCATCATCAACTTCATTATCTATTACTTTGAGCTTTAATTTATTATTATTTTAATATATAAAATATTATTATTTTAATAAAATTTATATTAGTTAAGTATATATATTAAATTATTAATTTTTTTATTTAGTACCCGATTAGTTAATGAGTTTGAACCCGATAAACCTTTACAATCCGATAATTAACCCCCCTAACCAAAATCCTGGATCCGCCCCTGATTGGTCGGATTTGAAAGATTAATTAATAAGCAAATGTTTTAATATCATAACATCTCTTCTCTAACAAGCATATATTGCTAAATTCAATTTCTAATTACCACATCGTCTAGTTACAATTTTATTATGTATTGTCTCCAACCCTTCAGTTGCTAATTCAATTTCTAGTTGGTGCATTCTAATCGACCGAGAAATAATCTAATTCATTTGTACGGATAGAGAAAATAATCTAATCCATTTGTAGTGATGGAGATGTTTAAAATAAATTGTAATTGCAGATATGTCAAAACTTCATTTTGTTTTTTTTTTCAATTTTTGTTGCTTAAGTCTCTTGAGCTATGTCGACATTTCATCTACTTAGAAATTCCCTCTTTCATTTATGGAAATTTTAGGACAAGACTCTTCTTTTTACTTAGAAATCTACGTTCCAAAACATGATGCTCCGTTTTTACTTATATGTACAATGTTTTTTTCTTTACACTAGGCTGTAATTGGTACTTCGCTCCAATAAAATTACTTTTGAATAAATAATTAGAAATATAAAATTTTAAATATATTCAATAAAAAATATTAAGGTAAATTTGAACATAACTTTATTACATGCTAAAACAGATAAATAATAATTATAATAATTATTATTATCATTATTATTAAATGTGATAATTTATAGAAAATAATACTAAAAGATTACATTATTATAAAAGTTCAATTTTACCTGAAGTATGTTATAACGATCTATTTTAAATGAGAAAAAAGAAAAATTATATATAAATAATAAAATTTAGGTAGATGAAAGATTTAATAAAACTGATAATGTAAAAGAATGATGATGTAGTATGTTTAAAAAGTTTGAAAACTTTTTTTTTATATATATATATTAAGAATCCTTCCGTTCAACAAAGAATGAGAGAATGAACACTCATGTAACTTGCAAGACTTCCCGACTTCAGATCCCATCAAGCATAACAAATTCATGCTTACAGTTTATGGCTACAGGCGGGCCTCAAGTGAAGATATCAAGAGCAAGATTATCCTATACTATAATTAAAAGTTTCTCATTTAAAGATTTTGCCAGTAATTTATATACTGGACCAGAAGTGGAATAAAGGACACAAAATTTCCATCGTTGTTTTTATTAGTGAAAATGAGCAATTCCAATTTGAATGAAGGGTAATAATCACATTTCAAAACTGATAATGGTAAATGAAGAAATGGGGATAGATAAAATCATAATAAGTTTTAACGGAGATACAAGATATTAGAGCAAAGATATAGTGAGTTTAATCTTGTAAAGGTCTTCCGTAAGTTTGACACAAAAATACTCAATTCATTTTCAAGTTTTTCATTTGATCATTCTCATTGAATTATTCATATGAAAATCTCGTGGAATATAAAAATTTGGGTTGTTCCGAATTTTATTAGTCATTTTTTTTTATTTTTTAAACAATCAGCTCTAAAATAATAACAAAATATTCAATATTTGCACATCATTTTCAAAATTTAAAAATAGTGACTTAAAAATCTCAAAACACGCTAAAGTATTATATCCCATAAAGTTTTCATATGAATATAATGAATATGATACATCAAAATTTTAAAATAATTTAATATAGTTTTCAAATTAACTCACGAAAGAACTCCGTAAACTTTAGCATTAAACTCACAATAGTTTTACTCAAAAAATATGATATCTTGATGATGGAAACATTGGCAACCTTAAGATGGAGGGGTACACTAAAAATTAACCCGATTTTAAATCGGACAGTCTTTTTTTTTTTAATTTCTTGTCAGATAAATATCGCTTGTGTAACTTTTAGTTTGATTTAATATTTCTATCATGACGTATTGTCATGCACACTTCTTAATTCCTAGCTCTCGTAAAAAGAGCTGAAACTCATCAAATATATGTGTCCTTTGTCCACATAGCTGATTTGTTGTAACTTGTAACAATATCTTAGTTCTTAATTTCATTCCCTCTTGATTTTTTCCTTCATCTTTTTTGTTTTCGATTTGATAATGTCTTCTCTCAGATATTAATGAGGAGAAAACATGATTATTAAGGGATGATGGCATTCATGTCACGGTATTAATTTGCTAATTTTAGAGATAATTCTATTTGAACTTTACTTTTGATTTAATACTTCTATAAGAATCTTCACTTTTATTTGATTTAAATTTCTAATAAGACGGTTTTGGATTTTTATTGAGATTTTGTTCATGGCACCGATCTCGATTGATTTGCTCATTTTCCACAAATCTCACATCTATCATTGTCATGTTCTCTTCTTCCTCAGGATATTGTAATTTTATGTATTTTATATTCATGAACTGAATTAATTTATTATATTTTTCTTTGTTTTATTTATTCTTTGATGTTCAATTTTTTTAAGCTTCTGCCCCTCTCCTCCCCCCTCCCAAAATAAAAATATATATAATATAAAATATTTTGTTTCTTATAATTGCCTTGTGAATTGGTTATTTCTTGGGAAGTGGCAGCGGGTGTGAATTTTTTTTCCGCATCTTGAAATGTTCACTTTGTAGCTGTTTAATTTTGCTCAATTACTTCCTTTCCGTTATTTATTTTGCATCCTTTCACTTTCAGTTGTCTGATAATAAAGCAAGATCAACGAAAATTGTTTCACAAAAGTTTAACTGCCTTCCTTTTCCACGCCTTCATCATTTGACTTCAATTATAAAACTTGAATATATCACAATGAAATTGCTATATATGTTATACACTTTCTAGATACATATGTAATAAATTATAGTCTTTTTAAATGGTTTCAATTAGCGTCGATTGCTTACAAGAATTAGTACTACTATCTCGATGTTGATGTTTCAATTTGGATTTTTCATTGAAGAAAATTTTAAATGTAGTGAATTTCATTTGTACGTAGAAAAAGAAATATAGATTATAATAATGATTTTTTTGTTAGTTCAATTTAGTTTTCTTATTATTTTTAGCAGGTTAAAAGTGGTGATAATGATGTCTTGCCACATACTGTTTCCTTTGCTAAAGGCGAAAGAAACTATAATGGTCTAGGTTAAATTTATCATTTTTTCAAAATATTATATAAAATTACAGACATACTAGTTTATAATTATTTAATTGATTGTAATAATAATCATCACAAAAGTAATCTATTTCACTAACCGCGTCGAACTTTCAGAAAAATGATATATATTATACTTGATTTATTTCACTCGTCCGAATCAAATCTACGAACGAAAGAGAACAAAAATGCATGTAGCGTACCTGACAAAAGCTGGCAAAAGCTGAATAGACATATAATATCAGTGGCGGACAAGTATGGACACAAAGTTGATAATATATGCATCTTCAATTTCTTCGTTAATTAATTAAATACCAACCCTAAGCAATTTAACATGAATATATAAACATATGAAATTTATTGAAAATATAAGAACGCTCATAATTAATTTTAAAAGTATCAAATTGGAAACTTGAAACTTCTGCCAGTACTTTTTTTTCAAAGAAATACTAAAAAGAAAAACATTTAAGGATCGATTGACAATGGGTTATTTTGACAACCTCAATGAACCTCTAAATAAATATAAAAAATCTTAAAAATAGAAAAAAATTTATAGATGTGTTTTTCTACTTTTAATTGAGGGTTATTCAAATTCATGTAATTTTATTATCATTTGATGGTTTTTGATGGACTATCAAACGATAATGAAATTGCATGAAATTTGAATGATCATAAATCTAAAACTAGAAAGAACACATCTATATTTTTTTTCATTTTTATTTTTTTTTTATTTTTTTAGGTGTTCATTGTTAAGGTTGTCAAAATAACCCATTGTCAACTGATCCCTTCTCTTTACATATTGATTTTATTTGAAATGCAATCTAAGTAACATTTGATTAAAGGATGGGGATTCCTTGACATTGGTTTATCTCGACAATCTTGACAATAGATCTTCAAATAAATATAAAAAAATCTTAAAAATAGAAAAAAAAACTTATAGGTATATTCTTCTACTTATAGATTAATGATAATTTAAATTTTTTGCAATTTCATTATCGTTTAATGCTCCATCAAAGACTATGAATATTTTACATAATTTACAGCAATTCCAATTTAACGATTTTTGATAGAGAATCAAATGATAATGAAATTATATGAAATTTGAATGACCATCAATCTATAGATAGAATAACATGTCTATAATTTTTTTTTTCATTTTTATGATTTTTTTTTTATATTTATTTAAGAGTACATTTTCAAGATTGTTAAAATAACCAATATCAAGTGATCCCCACCATTTGATAAAATCGTTAAATATGAATTGTTGCAATTTAATTTAATTTTCCTATAAGTTCCTTGCTCGATCAATTTAAAGTTAAAATCACTAAATACTTCTTCAGAGAAATTAGTTTTTTTTTTTATAAAATATATACACTTGAGAAGAATTATGCTTAGTAATTCTTTTCAATACTTAAGTTTCTTTTTGAAAACGCAATAAGTGAACCATCCTTTGTCCTGATCCGCCCTTCTTCCATTTAATCTGCACGCTATCATGAAGAAAAATATTATAAAGCAAAATATTCGGCGTAGGAAAACGAAGAACTGAAAAGAGTATCACAGTATCAGTTTAAATAGTGGAGAACATATGGCTTTCATTCTGAAACTACCATCGCACGTTCAAATTTCCGCTGTGATCCATTGTCGCACGTTCATGGCTTTCATCAAAATTGAGGCACGATTTTCAACTTTGTGCCACCGCTGCTTGGAGCAGTTGATAGTGGCATTTGCCTCTCAGGGGATCGAGTTTTGAAGTTAAGGGTAGATTAGAGTGTTGAGTGTGTTGCCTACGGTTTTGTTCAAACAAAGTTTTCAACTTTGTTTGTAAAATGTTAATGTGAAGCATTTGTGTTTTCAAGCATTCCATGATTGTCCAATTTTAGTTACGCGTCATTGAAATTAAAATTTTAAGACACGTCAATTAATAAGCCAGTTTATAGTGCCGTTTGCTCGTATTCTCGCAAGTTACATAGACTTTCAAAATGGCATTAGTGTAAATAAATTGTAGGGGATAGCAGACATTTGCAGGGATGGAGACGTTGAAAAAATATTGCAATTGTTAATGTGATATTTTAAATAGACTTTAAATTAGCAAGTGCATTGCATCCCGGCGACTGCAATTGCAAGTGCCACGTGAGAATCAGAAAGTTTGTGTTGCAAGTGAGATGCAACATGCAATGCACTACAAATTCTGGTTATTTTTACAAAAATAATACGACACCTGAGAGCATCTGCGTCGCTGAAATTTACAGACACGTCAATTAATAAGCTATTTGATAAGAGAAAATTCAAGAAGTCGCATCCTTGCAAGTCACTCACAGTTTCAAAATGCCATCAGTATAAATAAATTGTTGGGATAGAAGCCATTTACATGGATACAAATATTTAAAAACAATTGCAATTGGGAATGTGGCATTTCAAACAGACTTTCTAATTTAACAAGTCAGCTAAATCAGCAAGTGCAATTGCAGTGAGTGTGACATTTCAAACAGGCTTTATAATTTAACAGGTCAGCAAAATCAGCAAGTGCATTGCATCCTGCAATTGCAAACGTGATGTAAGAATTAGAAATACCATATGCAAAGTTGGGGGTAGGATTGTTTTCATAAAAGTTATGGCATAAAAAATATGACACTGAATTTCGATCATCGTATTTTTTTTAAAACGCCGTGATTAGATTAAAAAACTATTATTATTAAGTGAGTTTCACTGTTATAGATACAAAAAAAGTATGGCAACTGTTGCTATAAAAAGAAGTATGATAACAGATATATTTTCATGCAAGTGGAATGCAAATGAGATGGTACCGTGGACAATATGGGCGGATTTATGGGGGCTGCCTCTAATTTTATGGGAGTCACATGTGGGTTTAAATTTATCATGTATTTTTATTTTGTGTAGTGTATTGTTCCTCCCCTAATTTATCAATTTCAACGCTCTAATGACGTATATCCGTATCTCGGCCCCCTATACAAAAATTCTGGCTGCACCCCTAGTGGACAATGAATGGCGGGGCGGTGAAACTCATCTTGAATATTGAATTTCATACTCCAAAAAATGAGAAGAGAGATGAAATGAAAGTAAAATAAATGAGTGAGAAGGGAATGATAAAATCTTATAATCATATATAAAGAATAAAAAAATAATGAGTTTATAAAAAGAGTTATTTTTTTCCTTTCTCTTTCTCTCTCCCTTTTTAAAAAATATTTTTGTGAAATAAATAAATTTATTTGAGCAAATAAATCGATCATTTTTTTTACTTTCTCTTTTCTACCTGTCTGGGGTAAAGTTTTGTCATGGCTCTTTAATATAATACAATTTCCCTCATACAAAATTTTAACTTATTTTACTATATTAAAAAGGAGCTAGGACTGAATTTTTCAACAATGATACAATAATTTTGTTACGAGCGACGATTCAAATCGTTTTCGATTAAAAAAAGAAAAATGTTTACCATCAAACAATTCATTTGGATTCCGCTGTTTTCTTTTCCTCCTTTCCCGTTTAATCGATTCGCTCAGCCCTTCAGCGAGAAAACCCTCCTCGTCTGACCACCTTTCTCTTTTCCTTTTTTAAATCGTAGCACCCTTTCACTCCATTTCTCTCCTTTCGTTAAAAAATCATTGTCCCATTTCTCGCTCGTACTCCCTCTCCATCACTCGTCTCGGGCGGGTAGCCTCTGCGGAGATTTTCCTGTACAGAAATCTACGCAGAGAAATCTAGATAACTGTGAAAAGACTAAATAAAATTTTAATGTACAGAATTATTTAATATTATTAAATCAAGATCGTTGATAGATGATCAAATGGTTCACAAAAAAAAAAACCACACAGCTCCAGAGAGAGCTTTCCATATGATATTGATTCCACTCGCCTCTCCACCTCTCTCATGCTCGACCTACAACACCCATGAGTCCCTCCAATCGCACACTCACTCTCAAACCTTCGCTCCCTTGGTCCTCTGCGAAGATTCCAAGAACTCCGCAGGGAGATCTAAATAATTTGTTTTTATCTGGACGACTGTGATAAAATTTAAACACGAATTTTATTGCACGAGAGATTTATTAGTGTTAATTCATGCCCGTTGATTAGTGATCAGACGGTTGACAACAAAAAAACTGCATAGCTCCTCACACAAAAACTCCACATAGGATGTGAGTTCCCATCCCCTCCCGAATTCACATCACCTGCCAAGCTAAAAAAGCTCCGTATGTGCGGTTCTTTTAATTTGAACGGTTAGATCATCTATTAACAGTTATAATCTAACTCTCTATATCAAAATAATTCGGTTTAGATTTCCATTGTGATTTTGTTTGTCGTTATGATTTTCATATCTCCTTACGAAAATTCTTCCCAGAGAATACGCGTCCCTCCCCTCTCCTTTATCTCTCTCATTTGTCGTGCACCACCCATTGGAAACCCCTCCATGAGTTGTGTAGGGGTGACAGTATGAGATCGGGGATTCAAAGATGCTCTCGAGGAAAGGAATGGAGGTCCTATATGCCCAAAAAGGCGATTATGTCTCCATCTTTGATGCAGATTTCAAGCCCAAACCTGATTTCTTGAATTGGATTGTACTATTTCCCATCCATCGCCCCAAAATTGCTCTTGTTCAAGTTCGTTGGGATTTTGGCAAGTACTTTATTTTTCGTCTTATCACTACATCAGAAAGGATCTTTGTTAACACTCAATTACTAACAATTTATTAAGAAACCCGTTAGTAGGGAAGGTCGGTGACATTTTAGTAATATTTAATAATATTTTGCTAACAGTTATTATAAAAAATTGTTACTGAAATATGTGTTCTTTTCTGGGTTTTTTCGGTAGAACTTTTAATAACGGTTTTATTGAAAAACCGTTATTAAATATTAACGATTAATAACAGTTATCACATAAAAATCGTTACCGATAGTTTCAATAATGGTTTTTATTAAAATCTGCTATAAAATCTTTTTTTTTTAAATCTTCGAGACTGAGACCATACTATTCGTCAATCAGAGCCTCGGGAGATGATTCAAAAATATTAAAAAAACATTCAGTAACGGTTTTAGCACATAACTGTTACTAAATATTTTTTTTGCTTTTTGGCTCTGACAAATTCATCTCCACCAATGACATTTGCTCACATAGATTGTCAGATATTTTCATCTCATTGTTCGTTCATCCCAATCCAACGATCCAAAAATTAAAATTCCACAAATTATCAATCCCTTTTCATCTATTTTCATATATAAAAGGAGAGATGAGAGACAAAGAGAGAAAGAAGAGATCAGATAGAAAAAATAAAAATCGAAATCCGACTATCTCAACTTCAAACGACCATAACTTTTGATAGGAAACGTCGATTGAGGCGTGTTAGGCGGCCACGGAAAGCTCACGATGAGATCTACTAGGTTAACCTCTATGATTGTTACTGCCATTTTTGGGGCGAAAAACCTCATCTTGACCTTCAAAAACGCATTTGAAGTTTTGTTATATTCTTTTGTATTTTTTTCTATTCTTTTTCTTAGAAATTGTATAGATTTTCATTTTATTGCATGAGCAAGATATATGTATTGTTGAGTAAATATTTTTTATTTGATGAATAATTGTATTTATTTCATATTAATTATTGAGTGAATAAGTAATATGTTATATTGTTGTTCTTTAGTTATTCAATCTGTTTTCTTTCAATATTTTAGTTCAAGAACGTTAAAAAAATTACATTTAATTTTATTTTAAAAAAAAATTAGTAACAGTTATTTAATAATAACTGTTACCAAAATAAATTAAAAAAATAAAAATAAAATATTTAATAACGGTTATTTTGTATAGATCGTTAGAAAAGTGTTTAAAAAATAAAAAAATCAGTTTCAGTAATGAATTTTGTTAACAACCGTTACTGATTTCAATAGTTTCACTAATGTTTTTTAATAAAAAATCATTTACTGAATGTTAATAAAATAAAACGCAATTTAACAACGGTTCTTATAAGTTTTAGTAATCCCATTCAATAACGGCTCATAAATTGTTATTAAATGGTAAAATTTTTTATTACTGAATGTTTTTTTGCTGTAGTGTATGATTTTCTTACAATTAAAAGCTTTTACTATCAGTTATAAATGCCAATTGAAATGTTGTCTTGTTCAAATCCCAACACTATATCAAACTGTTTGCTTTGTTTGCATGAAGGTTGAATCGCTTCATTAAATGAAAAGAAATATTCATTGCCACCTTTCATAATTTATGATCACTGTGAATTAATTTCTTTCAATCGAAAACTAGCCGCCAGAGATATATGGAATTAATTAAATGCGTTTAAACTCCATTGAAACCGTTAGTTAAGAGTTCAGTTGCGGAGGTGTAGAGCAGCAGAAGTGAATTGCGGCGTGAAGAGCGTTGGTTGCGATAAGAGCTCCGATAAGGTCAGCCTTGATTGTTTTCCCTCTTCTATTATGCAACTCAATTTAAACTGAAACCCTTGCTAAATTTCAGGTGTTACCTCTTATAAAGGAAATGAATGAAGGTCATGATTGTTTTATGTGACCTCTTACAATAAGATCTTCATAAACTAAATATGTTCTCGATGAAGAATTTTAATTCATATGAACTATTGTAGGTAGCTTGAATTTCATTCAAGAGCAGAACCAAGGAAGAGATGGGAAGTAATTTGAGTTCTTTTACAATTTCCTCCTCGATTTTGTTACTGTTATTGATTGTCAGTAGTTGTCATCATCACTAGCAATGATTTAGAATGCGGATTTCATTATGCGTGCGGATAATCATCGTATACCGCATGTGCGAATTTTCATACGGAGTCTTATATGCGAGTTTATATCTATAATATAATAAATAAGAGTATAAAATATTAGAAAAAAAAAGAAGATGATCTAGTTATTTCAGTGTTTATATAATAACACATTTGTGTAAGTTCGAATCTCAACAAAGTACATATTATTTTTATAAATTTTTAAGGCAATTTTATTAAATTTTTATGATATATATCTATATTAGACGATTTTTTTTTTGTTTTTATATAATATATATCGTACACTAGGCCACACAAATTGCATATTGGACCGTACAGGTCGCATACTGGACCAAAATACATATTATTCTATGCACGATCCGACCACCGCATACACATGTGTTCACATGGACCGCATTTTAAAACACTGATCACTAGAGTTGTTTTTGTTTTACCATTATCTTTTTTATTTGTTGTTTAGTTAGTTCACAATAATTGATTATCTTATTTTGATTATTTAATTATAACAAGATGTGCAATAAATTGACATGTTTGATTTCAGCTTTATAACTTACTGAGTTTCAGGATGCAAGAATTTATTTCATTTTAAATTAAAATTGATAAGACTAATCCTTTTTTTTGTACTGTATAGCCAGTAGGTGTTGACAACACTTTTAGAAAAAGTTCGACAGGAGAATATTTACAACGAGCTCGTGAGCGAGAGCTAGAAAAGGTAGACTTAAATTGATATTTTGGTATAACCATTTAGATAAATGTTTTATATAGGTTTATCTGCCTCTCTAATCAATTTGTCATTATTTATTTATCTATCTATTTGTTTGTTCTGAATTTGATAGGAAGAGGATGAGCGACACATGTCAAAAGGCTAGTCAGCTTGTTTATACCGTCTACTTTGTAATCTTATGAAATGTTTTCAGTTTTCTATGGTGAGAATTATATATAATCCTTGCTCTGATTTCTCTCAAAATTTCGGTTGTTATACAAGGAAAAGCACCTCATGTGCAAATGAAACCATTGAAACAAAGAGATTATTAAATATACCTTAAACCACGTATCGGGAAGACTCAGGATTAATCATATTTCCCCACTTCAATTTCTTATGAACTCTTCAATGACCGTATAGTTGGGTCTTGATTTAAAGACCAATTGTCTGTTGAAGCCGAACAAAATAATGACTTCAAACAAAAATGAAATGAAAAGGACAAATAGAGTAGTATTAGAAGATGAAACACGTGTAATCAGTATCCTGTTACATCGATTAATCCATTTAAAATTTTCATGGTACAAAATTATCTTATAGAGCCATAAGAAGGCAAATACATCCTCGATCTCGATTGATCCATCCTTACTGTGAGAAGGCGCGACAGCGAGGAGGGAGAGAGGCAAGGGGGGCGATGGTGCAGCAATCCTTGTCGGAGATGATGCGAGGAGGGAGATGTTGTAGGCGACATCGACTGAGGAGGAGAGGGAGAGCAGACTGTGGAGCGTTAGGGAAGAGAGCAATTCGAAAAATTCGAAAAAGAGATTAGGGAAGAGGACGGAGAGAAAATAGGACCGAGGAACTTTGTGGGTATTTTATACTATTTTGAGTACAAGAATTTTGTTCTCTCTTGGCAACACTATTGCCCGAGATGTCAAAGGTCGATCGTTTAACCGTTTCGTCGTTTCATTTCGGCGCAAATAAAACGGAATAATTAGATATTTTAATTTCGTCTCAATAATGAAACGGTTAACGTAAATAAATTTTATTCCGTTCCAGCAACGAAGCGGTTAACAAAATTATGTTGTTCTGTTTCGTTTCAACTACCATTTCGTCTAAATTATATATGCCTGCTATATAGATTATTGCAGACGTAACATTCACTCGGTAATTAATATCTACGTCCTTTACGCCGCTCTCTTCTCTCTGTTGCACCTCGCACGTGAGGGAAACCCTAATCCTTTCCCCTCTCTCTCGCTCTCGTCTTTTCCGTCGCTCTAATCTCTCTCTCTCTCTTTCGCGCAGACATAATAAACCCTAAATGGTCTGTCTCGCTCAGAGTCAGCAGCTCTCTCAGGCTCTCACACTCGCGCTGTCTCTATCAGCCGATCTCCTCTCTATTTCGCTCGCTCTCTAAGAGATGAGTCAGATCTCCCCATCATTACCTTGCCTATGTCTAGGAGGCTGTCGGGATCACCACTCGATGAATTTTCTGACATATTTTCCACCTATACATAGCTAAATGGGTCAGAGATTGGTTTAAAGAACAGATCTACACTATAGCTTGGGCCTAGGCTGAGAGACAGGCCATATATCGTCGATGGAGGTCTCGTCGCCACCAGTCTGGCACAAGGTGATCGATTCCTTCCTTATATATTTTGTTGTTGTACTATTATTGAACAGGAAGAAAGAAAGAAAGAAAGAAAGAGAGAGATACAGAGGTACATATTACAGACTTACAGTTGTCTTAGCTCTTGCTCTTACTATTTGTTCGAGTTTTTTTAAATTCACTTGTATCTGATAATTTCGTATTTGCAGAGTATATAGAGGTACAGACTAACAATTATTTTTGCTCTTTGCTCTTTGCTCTTACTCTTGCTCTTGCTGCATGTGTTGTGTAACAATGACTGATTCAGACTTTGTTGTTTCTGAGCCTGATATATCTGATGATGAGTAAGTCCCCTTTTACTTTGCTCTTACTATTTCTGGCTGATTCAATTAGTATGTCAGCGATTGAGAAATTGTTAGTATGTGAGCAAATGTTGTTGAGTACTATATCTGAGAATTGTTATCTTTGTTACATACCGGCTTGTTAGGTTTGTTACATATTGATATATGAGAAATTGTTAGTCACTGACTTGTTAGTTACTGGCTTGTTTCCTTGTTAGTTACTGTCTTGTTGCCTTTATTAGTTACTGGCATGTTGTCTTTGTTAGTTACTGACATATTTGTTGGCTTGTTGCTTTGTTTACACTTGTTAGTATGTCAGTATATTTGATATTATTTGCACTTGTCATGTAGCATGGGACCAGGGTTGAATCTTGAAACCCCAGAGGAGATTGATATGATACAAATTGATGCAAGAACTAAAACTCAAAACCCTAATGTACCTGAACAACCCATAAAAAATAGGAAATATAGTGAACCATACTCTGATGTGTGGAAACATTTCAAAAGGGGAGAGATATGAGATAATGGTAGTTATGACGCTATATGTAATTATTGTGGGAAATATTATAAGCAAGGTAATCAAAGGAGCACTAGTTCTTTGAAACATCAAATTACCAAAGCTTGTAAGAAAATCCCATGGGTTGTGAGACATAATAAACTTGATGCCTTACAAAAGATGTTGCAGGCTGGCAACACAACAGGTGCATGAGTTAAAATTATAATTTATACTTTCAATTTTGTACAGTATTCATGTTAGTACTAATAACTATCTTTTCTTTCAAGTAAGTGTTAATAGGTGGGGCAAGTCCTACTGTTTGGGAGTATGATCTTGCTAAATGCAAGAAAAGCTTTGCAAGGATGATAATTGCATATGAATATCTATTTAATTGTGCAAAGCATCATTTCTTGAAAGTCTTTGTAAGTGATCTTCAACCCTGTTTTAAAATGGTATCAAGGTACACAGTGAGAATGAATTGTCTTAAAATATATGAGGAAAAATTGTTAGTTTGTATGATTTGTTTAATAAGCTAGATTGTAGATTTAGCTTCACAAGTGATTTGTGGACCAATAAGGGTAAAGATAGAGGTTTCATGTCCTTTACATGTCGTTATATTGATGACAGTTGACATTTGAGAAAAAAAACTATCAATTTTACACTTTTGCCATATCCCCACACTGGTAAAAATATATCTCAAGCCATTCATGACAAGTTAGTGTTGTGAAATTTAGACAAAAAGGCATTCTGCCTTGTACTTGATAATTCATCTGCTAATGGTGCTTGTTGCTGGCTTGTTGCCTTGTTGCTTGTTGCTGGTTTGTTGCCTTGTTTCCTTTATAGTTTGTTAGTTGGTAGTTTGTTATTTGGCATTCAGGTTAATGCAGCCTGCTTGTTGCTTATTATTTTGTAGAGTTGCAGTTGTAGCCTAGAGTGTTATTGTGTGAGTTGCTCTTTGACTCTCTAGATCCCAAATAATGACTTTCAATGATGATATATTATTTTCATATTTAGCCATTAGTTGAGATTGGTAATATGGATGAGATTGATATTACTGCTGAGAAACGAGTTTGGGATCTAGGTTGAGATGAAAGAGTAATTGTAAGTTTTAGTTATTGGCATAATGGTGATATATATGTTTGTAGTGCATTGAATATTAAAATCTGGTTTGCAATTATGGGTTGTTTATAATATGGGATGTATCTGATTTATAATACTGAATATTGGGTTCTGTTAAACGACCAAAATTTTTTGACCGTTTTGTTATTTTAAACGGTTAATGAAATAAAATTTTACAACTATTATTTAAACGAAACAGTTAATGCAATTCTATATTTTCGTGACCATTATAATCGTTTGACACCTATACCCTTGAGATATTGGAAATTTTGATCTGAACCAAGGAAAAAAAGAAGCATATGTTCTGTATCTCCTCTCATTTCATGTTATTTTTGTGGAATTAAATCATTTTCAATTTGTCTAACATCAGGATTGAGACATTTAGTTTTGTATTATAAATATCTTATTATCGATATTATTATCTTATTATTAAGAGTTGTTGGGAGCTTGTATTAAGGAATGCTACCTACACAACCTCCAGGAGTTTCATATGGAGGCTTGATTTTTCTGTAAATATGGAGTATGGTGTATGGAGTTTGATTTTTATGAATCAGAAATGGATTTTTGTTTCGAAGTTTTATTTGGGCTGCGATTGTATTTCTGTAGGAATATAAAATATTTATTAGAGAACTGCTCGAGTAATTTGGTTTTGGTGATTTAATATAATAAGATATTCTTATTTTGAGCATATAATATTTTATCAATTAAAAATTAAATTATTATAAACACAAAAGACGGTGCATTTACTAGTTGATTATAGTGGACATTTTTGCTCGTTCTTCGACCTGTTACGGCTCTCCACCTGTGTATTTAGAATTTTCAACTGTCAAATCCATATAGAATTAATTACGGTACCAAAAATTCTGGGCTGCTCAACTCGAAAAAGGTGGAAAAGGCCGAATCAGTAGCTTATATTATATCTTTTAAAAGATAATTTAAGCCCAATAATATTTGGGCTCTTTGTTTCGTCTCCTCCAACCGACTTCTTTTACAAATAGAATCCATCGCCTTTTGTTTTCTTCTCCTCCAAGCAGCACTAAGAACCTAGCGAGCTAAGAAGAGCGACGGGGAAGATAGAGGGGAGAAAACATGGACAGAATTCAGAGAATGTTCTCGGCGGCGGGATCAATGGGGGCGCACCCTCAGGGCGACGCTCCTCTTCTCGACACGGCAGAGCAGGTCTACATCTCCTCCCTTGCTCTCCTTAAGATGCTCAAACACGGTATCTACACCTCTCTCAGATCTGATCACTTCCCTTGTTTTTCCTTTTCTTTTTAGTTATAATATACCCATCTGCGGTTAGCTTGTAGACCCCACAAAGTTTCCTCTTCTGCTAGTGTGCCCCCACGGCCCCACCTCTTCCCTGCTCGGTTTTCTCAATTTGTAACCAATCACGCTGTCATTATGTTATTGGGAAAATAAACGTGAAGTACCGCTGAAAATATGATATATAGGACTCATTTTCTTTTGAGAAAGGAACAAAATATACTAGCCTCTTTGTTCTCAAATGCTACTGTTATGCAAAACATTACTCCCAATAGTGAATTACTTCTTTTCATAGTCAAAACCGGAATCTATTAGTTGAAAGCATTTACTTTAATTTTGACTCTTCTGAAGTTCATTGCAAACTTTGTGGTAATTTTGAGGTAAAATAGTTTGTAATCCAAACTGCAAAAGGACCAGAAGTATTAGTCAGTCTATGACTGTGTCCAATTTTTTACTTAACATCATACAATTCTGTATGTACTAATGATATATTATTTTGGGGATTAAGGGAGAGCGGGTGTGCCAATGGAGGTGATGGGACTGATGCTTGGAGAATTTGTAGATGAATATACAGTGCGAGTGGTGGACGTATTTGCGATGCCGCAGAGTGGTACAGGTGTATCTGTCGAGGCTGTCGATCATGCTTTCCAGACTAACATGCTTGATATGCTCAAGCAGACGGGCAGGTCTCCCTCCCTCTCTCTCTTTTACTTACCCTTATCCTCGATAAGAACAGGTGCATACAAAAGGACAAACAAATGCATTGCTTCATAAAATGGTAGTGCTACCTGGAACCATCTTATAATTTGTTAGTAGATGGGAGTTCTGAGTAATGTATGATAAGAAACATTATAATCTGTTAAGCTTTTCAAACAACATGCATTGCTTCATACTATATTATGCTTGTTTCCTTCAGCGAGTACTTGAGCTTTCAATTACTTTTTTAATAAGAAGTTAATTATGAGATTGACAAGATAATCTTATTGAACTACCCAATACCACCCATGTTGTTTGGTCATAGTAAATATCAGCTTTTAGATGATATAAAGGAACCTATTTGTTTGAGAAAAATGTCTATACTCCAGTTTGTTCTCTCACAATCTCCATTATTATTTACATATGATAAATTTTTTCTCCTCATTGTACAGGCCTGAGATGGTTGTGGGATGGTACCACTCTCATCCTGGTTTTGGATGTTGGCTTTCTGGTGTTGACATTAACACACAGCAGGTTGTACAACTACTATTTTTATTCAAACATTTTTGTACCTTATAAGATGAATTCAATTGCATTGCTATATTTTGTTAATTCCGATTTGCTCTTTTTTATGGTGTAGAGTTTTGAAGCACTGAATCCGAGGGCTGTTGCTGTTGTGATAGACCCAATACAGAGTGTGAAGGGCAAGGTGGTAATCGATGCCTTTAGGCTGATCAATCCTCAGACAATGATGCTTGGCCAAGAGCCTCGCCAGACGACATCTAACGTGGGTCACCTCAACAAGCCTTCTATTCAGGTTTGTGCCCCTTTCAACTTTTGAATTTGGGTCGAAGTAATTTGCTACCTAGCTAACTGGAGTGTGATGTTTTCTCTTGTTGCTGCTATTACAGGCATTGATTCATGGCCTTAACAGGCACTACTACTCTATAGCAATAAATTATAGGAAAAATGAACTTGAGGAAAAGATGCTTCTGAACTTGCACAAGAAGAAGTGGACTGATGGCTTTGTATTACGGCCGTTTGATGTGCATTCGAAAACTAATGAGCAGATAGTTCAGGTGTGTCCATGCATTTAGTAACTTTTGAGGTCTATATTGTTTTTGAAATTATGAGAAGTCCTGCACTATTAGCAAAGAGGCCCCATGTTTTATTAAAAACAAGCCCACTAAAGAGGCTGGATGGAAAAGGGATTAAATCAATGTATATGAGGTCGTCCAACCTAGCTCGATGCTCATCTGAAAAAAGAGAACTGAGGAATTAGGTTGATATTCTTTGTACTTCTACCAAACAGCTGAATGGGAAAATTGACCGAAAAGAAAGAAAAAAAATGATGTTGAACTTCAATGCATTGGCAGATTCATCTTCCCTTTTCATATGTTAATATTAATAAATTAATTTCTCAGAATTGCAAACAAAGATCCTTTGCAATTCTGTGAATAATGAAAGGAAGTGCTGAACTTAGCACTGAATCCACTGATGAACTTATGTTCAGGAAATGCTGAACCTAGCAACAAAGTACAACAAGGCAGTTCAAGAGGAAGATGAGCTACCCCCAGAAAAGCTTGCTATTGCAAATGTTGGGAGACAAGATGCAAAGAAACATCTTGAAGAGCATGTATCTGACCTCATGTCTTCCAACATAATTCAGACCCTTGGAACCATGCTTGACACTGTAGTGTTTTAGGTCTTTAATGTTTCTAGAATTTTCTTCTAAACTTGGAGCTAGGTTGTACGTGTATGTATGATGATTTCCCTTTGTGCACCTAAATGTTTGCATTGTTTCTGGAATTGTGCTGAGATTGTTTTTACTTGGTGCCTTGTCTGCTGCCAATTAGAATTCTAGCTGTTTTCCAAGTAGGGACGAGCTGCAGTTTACTCTGTTTCAGTTGTGCCTCTGTTCTTTTGGTCTGCTTGAAATATCTATAGATGGAAATCTTTTTCAGTCCCTTAAAAATATTACTGTCGCCATCATTGTCACTGTCATGATCATCACATCTGTTTTGGAGTTATAGTATGTTTTATGCTTACATTATGTTAGTGTTGCTACTTCCTCTTACATTGAAAGAGTTGTTCATCGTATATTTGGTCTTGCCTCTTGTATGAATGCAAGCTATATACAAAGAAAAGATTGTTAGTGTTATGTTTTTTTTGGATAAAAGTTTGTGTTATGTGGATTTGCCAAATGTGATGAGTTTGTCTAGAAGTGAAATGGCAACAACAAACATTAGTTTTCCTATCTGATATCTTCTCTATTATGAAATATGAATCCATAATTAAGCTAGTTTGACTAAACTCAAACTCATGAGACTTTACAAGTGATACTCTATTACCAGCGGTGGTCACCTTAGAAGGTCTCTCTTGTGCAATATTAAGTTTACTGTACTAAGTAGTAACTCGTTTATCTGTAAATATAGTAAGTTCTTATGATTTTGGAAGATCCAGGTGCTGAAGGGGAAACTGCAATGGAAATTAAGGAATGAATTACTTTTGCTTTTTGATTGTTTCCGGTCTTTAATGATTGATTCAATTATTCTATTCAGGTTCTTATCATCTCTGGTCTCCCGCTAGTGACTAGTAACAGGTGCAGGGTGGAATGGTGGGGCTTGCTGAGTTGCTGGTACTGCTATGAATTATGATTCATTCCAGGTCTGTTGGTTATACCGAAGGGTCACAACAGACTGGACACGAAGCGCTAACGCTTGGACCGTATTCATATACATTCTTCTTTTAATACATATATAAATACGGATTGTTGCGGATACATATACAAGTATTTTAAAGAAATATGTTAAAACAAACTTTTCTCTAATTTCATACGATGCATTACATTTATTATGAAGTATTTTTTTCGGTACTGACGTCTATAAACAGATATATATTTCATAAATTTTTGTCTCCTCTTTATTAAGCATTCAAAAGTCTTGATCATGCAACAGATCAACCATGTAATTGAGCTATTTTTTTAAATTTGAGTGTTGCAACCGTAAAAAATGTGTTGAGTTATATTTTCCTCATAATTATGATTGTTATACGAAATACTACATAAATTCATATTATAATTCGAAATATCTTCTTTAACTAGACTATTAGATTTAATTGTGCCCACTAATAGTAATTATGTTGTCTATGACATAAAGATCTTATGATATCTAAAATTAAATGAAAATAATATATCAAAATGGTACAAATTAATTACAACATCATAACAAACTGATTGTTCTCACAATTATTTCACTCTGTCAAACTAAATTGGCAACGTTATCATAAATAATTCACTCTGTCAAACTAAATTAATAATGTTATTACAAATAATTCAATATGTCAAACTAAATTAGCAATGTTATTATTATTTTTAAAATCAATTCCGTTGCAACGATAATGATGAAGAGCATTACTCTTTTAGAAATAAGTGGTTAGTTATGTAATATATATCGTGCTCATCGGATATGGTAACAAGGATAATCATTCACATGTATCCATATTACCTTTCAGAATTCAAAACACGTCTATATAGATATTCATTTTAGTTTTGTTAATTTATATCCTTATCTTTATCTGTATTTAATGTGAATCCCCATATCTGTAGAAACCTCGATATGGATCGGCTGATACTAAATCTATTTTCATCCCCATTCCCCCAGTTACCAAGTTGCTCAAAGATGAATAATGCTACCAATTTGATCACCTTTATTGGTCGGTCCTTAATCGACACGAGGAAGTCCAGCACAAAAATTTCATCTTCCTTCCTTTTTTTTATTTTATTTGGCAATTGAGAGGCTGGTATTATTTCTTCTGTTAATATTGCTTCCTCGTCATGCTTTTTATTTTATTTTTTTTCCTAATTATGTGCTGGAATTAAAGTCTTATGTACGATATTCCCATGTTACTTTTGATTCTTGCTGTTTTGTCTTTACTTTTTGTTTGGATATCTTAATTATGATAGTGACCATTGTGTTGAACATCGATTGCTTTGTATGATTTAGGATTGTGTTTTGACCGTTCTGCTAGTTTTAATTATTTTTCATGTCAACTAATCGATTATCAATTTATCATGATAAGGGTACAAGCTAATTTCAATATTTGATTAAAGCCAGAATATAAGAATTACAGTTAACTTATGCCACGTAATTTTCTGATTAGATTTGCTACATAGTTTAATATTCCTATTTGGTTTGGTTTGGTTTCGTCAAACGGACTTTTCATGAAGCTTTTTGTCTATTTTTCTGTTAGCGTTATGGAAACTTCTTGAATTGGTGCCCGATTAATTAAGTGCTAATTGCAACTTGCATCCTACAAAGAAGGATATGGAGAGAGTATCTGGAAGTATCTGGAATAGGAAACCTCCATTCACATTTAAGGTAAAAAAAGCTATATAGAATCATCGTGACCTTATCATAGTACAATTATCCTCATTATCTCGTGGTTTACATAATACCCCAGTATGAACATTAATCTTATCCAGATATCCTGAATATATCATTCTCCTACCTATTGCTAGTGCACGAGTTTTGATATCTGAATCAATACCAGAATGTGACTGCTGATGCTGATATCTACCACCTAAAAATATTAATTATCAATTCGCTTGACAAGAAATGAATGTATTCAGTGAACCTGCTCTAGTGGTTCCAGTATAATCGGAATCGCCAGACTGTATAATTGGATGCATATAATTAAATTGGATAACTTCATATGTTCTTCTTTTCTGAAGATCGGGTTCTCAATCCCAACAGAGCTTTCATGACAGCTGGTGTATATGGGTAGCTACAATGGTTTCTAAATCTATTAACCGTTTTCCTATTTATGTATGGATATATAGATCAGGATTGTAAAGCGACCTCCTTTTTTATTGATCCCTCTACTATGATTGATTAATCTGATATAGACGTGTCACACACCACATGTCATTATGGCCACACAAAAGATTCCAACTAATGTCTCGTCACTTCTCTCTACTTAATGGGGCACAAAATAAATAAATAAATAAATAAGGTCCTTGTGAAAACACGAGGGGTTAATAATTAAAGTAGCGGATTACTGATTGTTAATACTTAATAGTAAACAAATACACCAAAGAGAAAGAGAAGGGATCGGTTGACAATGGGTTATTTTGACAACCTTGACAATGGACTTCTAAAAAAATAGAAAAAAAATCTTAAAAAAAAAATTATAGATGCATTTTTCTATTTATGGATTGGTGTTAATTCAAATTTCATTATAATTAGATAGTTCATCAAAGACCGTTACATTGAAACCGTTGTAAATTGTATGAAAATTTGATGGTCTTTAATGAACTATCAAACGATAATGAAATTACATTAAATTTGTATGACAATCAATCCATAAATAGAAGAACACATTTATAAAAAAAAATTATTATATTTATTTAGAGATCCATTGTCAAAATAACCCATTGTGAACTAATCCCCTCTCAATACTTAAATACAATCTCTTGCAAGTGCTGAAGTGCAGCAGACAGCACAGTCAGCATGGGCCCACTAGGTGCGGTTATGGGCCTTTCATTACCAATCAAAGCCCATTAATCCATTAAAAGGGCCTACAGTTGTCAATTGTGGTCCCATGGACCTACATTGGAAATTCTCTACCCTAATTAATTCGCCTGTCAGTTTCTCATATAGGATACATATATCTGACTCTCAGTGCATATGACATTGCACCTTTTTATCCTCTGAGATTGTGGTAGAATAGGATAGACCACGGTTTACCTATGGCCTTCTACAGAACAAGCATTTCTAGCTAGTCTCATTAAAAAATATGTCAATATGAATGGTCCAGAAACAAGGAACCTGTAAAATCAATGCGAATTGTACTGATAACTAGTGTGATTGGTCTTGCAAATGTTGAAGGTTGAAGCTGATTAGCAAGACCGGTTGAACGAGACTAACTCTTTTTTTAGCCCAAGTTATTATCAGTACACACACGCACCATGTCTCAGCAGATAGCACGGAGAATAGAAAAAAATAGCTTTGAGATAAGGATTATGTCTGGAATAGAATTATAGAAAACAAAAGTAGATTCCCATGTTTCAGGTCCCATGCATTTCTTCCATGGAAAGATGCACATAGATTTAGAGGGAAGAGATAAGAGATAATTCTTGAGGCCTCTTTTTATTTTAGAACAAATCTTATTGATCGCCAAAAAGGAGATATGGATTACAATCCTCAACCTATCTCGTTGATTGCTGAAAAGAAATACCTGGCTGGATTACAACCTGCCCTGGTACTCCACTATATATGTGTTTTATGATATTATATGCAAATAAAACCAATTTATGAACTCTATGGAACTCGGTATAAATAAGAAAACGACATATATATATTGAGAGCATAAAATTGAAGATATTTTTTGATTGTAAAGAGTATTAGAGAGAGAAAGGGATGGAGATAGAGAGAGGTTGTGAATAATAGCACTGCATGCCAAACAAACTTGAAGATATTTTTCGCGACCGTTACGGAGGTCAAAAGTGAGATTGAGAGATATTATGTCTAATGTGGCACAAGCAGCGGCATGCTGATCACTCGCATCTTTCGAGCAAGTTGCATGTCATACTGACCCTATTCCCATGAAAAAAAATATTTAAGAGATTCGTGTTAGAGTTTTTTAGGGCGTGGTGATACTCTAATAAACCTCTAATTATAAATTAAATTATCTTAATTTATATTATCGATCTTCTAGAGAGATATAACTCCGTTGATCATCAGATTCCTTTAATCTTTCTAGCGATCTTCCTCTAATTTGATGGAGTGACTGAGAGGACCGACACAGATAGTTTTCGTCTCTTCTGAAACTATATCTTGAGAGAATAATTGAATTCTATTGGAAAACAAAAAGGTGCCAGAAAATAAAGAATGAGGAATTATCTCGAAAACCAACAGTCTCCCTGTATATAATGGACGCCCATAACTGAGAGTAGTTATTCCTCTAATTAGATTCAAATTCTCTCTTAACGGGTTCGCTGCTTAATCAGAAAACTGTCTATAATTATGTTCTCTAGGGACCAATAACATAATTGTATTATTATTATTATCAAATTTTATATAATTTAAACCATCACTAAATCATAAAGTTATTAATACACATTCTACACATTAAAAGACTCACTTCTCATTACACATATTAAACCCAATTAATAATATAGAATTTGATCACTTTATAACGGCTATAATTTGACATTTCATTATATAATATATATATTTGTTACATATAAATCCATACATGTTGTAATTAATAATAATTAATTCTAACAATTTAGTGTTGGAATGCAAATCTTGAAAATTGAAAATCAAATTCATGTGTCCACATTGACCAACTAAGATGTGTTCTAAACTTCTAGTCCAAAAGAAATGGATCTTTCAGCTTCCACTGTCTGGGTGTGTGATTTCATGCTATCCTGTTCCTTCTTCTATTCTATCTCATCAGATTACCTACGTCATCTTTGAAAATTACAAGTTTGATTTCATCTTACATGGTACAATTCATTGCAGCTCAAACCATGCCTCCGTTCAAAAAAATTTCCAAAATTACAGAAACCGCCGTAATTTTTGTGGTTTTTGTATTTGATGTGTTTTTGGCTCAAACCACTTAATTGCGTTAGCCAAATAGGTAAATATAATAAAAGAAAAGTCATGGATGATTATATTGTATCTCATTTTTTATTTTTTATTTCGATTGATGCTTTGGATATATATTAGGTATGCAGAACGAGCAAGTAAAAAATTCGGTCCTTGTGTAAGTTCCATGTTGCACAGTAACTATGTTCAATTATAAATTCTTGGATTGACCTTCTTTCCAGGAAATTGCTTCCACAAGCAACTCTACTTGCCAAGTAGCAGAACAACACCTGGACCCTCTCTACTGAAAAATTCTACATTTTTACTCTAAAAAAATGTTTCGTTATGCTTATATGGAATTGGATTCTTGCAATAATTGTCCCAGATACACTGAGGAGCCAAGTAATTATCTTCTCATGAGTATACTTGTGTGATTCCATAGAAAGCTTACCGTTGAAGGATTTGATATTCACATATCTAAACTAATTCTTTGACTCATTGTATTCAGTTAAATAATTCTTTAAAAGAAATAATAATATATACCTGATAATTCAAGGAAGAAGTTTCTGGGGCAAGGGATGCTATCTCGAGATTAAAAAGAAGACAAATTGGTAAATACAGAAAGCATATTCCATTGTGAGAAATACATGATATGATAGAGACATAAAAAGGAGGACCATTGGCGTGTTCTATTGTTACTGGAAAGTGGACTGCGACCGAATTTTAACAAAGGAAAACAAAATCAGTGAACAATTAAAAATATAATAAATAAATAATAAAAGAAAAAGAGCTAGTGCTGAGTGGTAAATTTGGCATGCTGGGGCTTGGACGCTTGGTTGTCTTTGCGGAGCCGAATAAATTCAAAGATCATGGGAACGAAATCCAGTTCCATGCAGCAGCTCCCGGCGCAAGATCTACAAGCTGCGAGTGACATCAAAGGCTTTGTGTTCTATCAAGATTCAAAAAACAACCCTTCAACAATCCAACCATTAAGCCGAGCTAACTTGTTAATTATTTTTGAATCAAAAGTTTTGACTTGAGATCGGCTCATTAAATTAATGAGCTAACTGAGTTGACTCATTAAGTTTAATTTAATAATTAATAATATTTTAAAGAGAGTTGAGTTCTTCAGACCGGACTCCCTTTAGACCGTCCTCAGCTTTTACTATAGGAATCTCATGTACTCTATGAACTAAACTCAAAATTGACTCATTAACTTAACGAGCTTAACGAATTGACTCGTTAACGACTCAATCCATTAACGAATCGATTCCGAACAAGTCACACGCTTTTTTACCAGATCTACTAACCATTACGAATTTGTTTTTGATCTGGGCTGCTCTCTACCGTTTTGCGGAAAGGAGAACAACCACCGCACCTTTCAGTTTCAGGGATCCAGTACCCCACAACAGTAGAAGATTTAAATATATCCAATAGATCAATGTTTCCATTTATTTCTTAATTATAGTTAAATTTGTATTAATATAATTTAATTCTCAATAATCATATATATTTGAACCCATAAATTTTATACAATATTTCACCAATGAATTTTATTCTCTTGTGAATTGTTTTGGTGTATCAATTTAGTATTTTTTTTTAAATTTCTTACCGACAAAATGATAACTTAATTTTTAATCTTTATAAAAGTAACAGAACAGATAATCCAATTCCAATAACTTTTAGGATAATTACTTTACAAAAATATTTCTATATCCATATCTTTAGGTGGTGTAACAAAGGTCCACAAAAAAATAAAAAAAAAAAACTAAAATAATTGAGCCCATTCAATTATATAAAATGATTAATATTGTTGAGGCCAAAATTTTCTCGAGAAGACAATTCTATTATTATTTTAAATTCACATTAAAAATTGATTTTGCTTTGAAATTTTGGTCTAAGAGAAAAATATTATTGCGGCACAATAATTTTGGCGTAGTCCAAATGGTTAATAAATTGTAATTTAAACTCTAAAAATATATTACGTAAATTTAAAACATATTTATATATTATAGTGCAATATTTTTTTACAATTTAAAATGATAATAATATATTAATATGAATTATTATTGAACTACATTCGGAAAAAAATTTGATCCGACGCTGCCCCCACACGAGATCATTGTTGACGGAGTCATATCGGACAACATATGAGATATACAAGTGTACAAAAGCATGAATGTACATAAAGGCGTTTTACAAAGCATCGATTGTTTAGTGCCTTTTCTTTTAATTTTCATTTTTAAAATTTGAGCAGTCAAATTAATTACGGTTGTCAAAAGTCATTTTTAGAATTTTATTTTTAAAAAAATAGCTTGTTTTCTAACAAACTAGGATTGTCAAAAGTCAGGGCGTCAAATAAAATTTACTCAATTGTTCAATTCTTTGAGTAGTTGATACTTAATAATGCGGATATACTTATTTTTTAAGCAATAACAAAAAGCAAAGATCATAAAAAAAACTTCCATACCAACTATTATATCGAAACTCGAGAGCATCCCCTTCCACCTGCAAAGAAAATCGCAAATGCCCATGTAACACGTGCAATTTATTATTATTTTAATTGTAAGTATGCGAAATACCGGCTTATTGCTAAATTATTAATTTGTTTGAAAGCGCAAGTGCGCAACATAAATTCTATAATTATTTTCGAATTTGTTCGAGCATTTTCTTCCTCCAATTGAAAAATATTATTCTCCTTTGCAAATTATGGATATTCTTTTTTCTCCCCCATCAAAATAGAAATTATAAGGGTGAAAACATTCTAAAATTAAAATAAAGAAAAATGGTATATCGCAGATGCAGAAAAAAATGGTTTCCGTAATCCCAAGAACAAAGATGCTCTTAGAAAGCACTAATTAATAGGGAAAAAATTTAGAGGTGGCAACCGGGTGGGTCGGGTCGGGTTCGGGTTCGGGTTCGAGTCGGACGGGTCGGGTCAATTTACATGTTGTGTCAATTTACATGTTGTGTTTTTTTTCCAGATCTTTGATATATTTTGATTGGATTGAAGGTCATTTGATTTCGGATCGGGTCGGATCAAAACGGGTCGGATGAGTTTTTCGGATCGTAGGTCGGATCAGTTTAACTTTTTTAAAAAATCAGATCATACCGCGTTTGGATCAAACGGATCGGATGAGTTTCTCAGATCGTTTCTACCACCTCTAAAAAAATCATACCCAATATAATTTTTTAATTTCTTCAATCACAATGACGATGAAGCAAAATTCTGTTAATATTATTATTTGACATTTCTTTCGATTGTTACCTTGGCAAGTTAATTACCATTTTTTCTCTTATTTATTACCCGCTCTTTCGCTCTTCCTGGCGGCTTCCTTTAAAGCAGGTTTACCGGATGAATAATTATTTTATTTTGTAATTAATCATTCTGAACCTTAAAAGTAATAATCATTATGTTAACTTTATTAACAAAAGATGGAATATGGACAAGGGCAAATTTTAATGGGCAAAACCTAAAAATACGTAAGATAAGATTAAAGTAAACCCTAACGAGAATATATATATATATATATATATATAAAATGTCTAACACACATGCATCTGTGTCACATGGCTTCCTTGTTCGTCAATGGAAGTGCGCCTGGACGGCATCAAGCGAGAGTCACAGGAATTGCATTGGCTGGATTCCAAAAAAAAAAAAAAAAAACGCAGATGCCCTATTGTCTTCTTTTATATGCCGAAGTATTAAATACTAATAAACAAAAGGTATACTTTAGTATCAATTTTAGTAATTGTAAATTTTTACTTAATAAAATTATGTTAAAAAAACTGTAAACTAAATTCACAATACATAAAGGTTAAGTTTCTAGACTTTTTGGGAGTGTTTGGCACTCAATGGAATAGCAAAAAGTTAGAATAGAATAGTTATTCTGACGAATTAATTTACCAAACGAATTTTAGACTAAGTAGAAGAGTGCGAAATAGTGCTAATCCGGTATATCAACTTATAGGTGGAATACCGAATTAGCTCTTGTCGGAATAGCGATTATTGTTTGATTATATTATATTATATTATTATATTATGATTATGATTAAGATTTAGTATTATTATATTATTATATTATATTTATGATTATAATTTATTATTATATTAATATTATGATTATTATTTATTATTATTATTATCATTATATTATTATTATTAAATTATTATTATCATTATTGTTATTATATTATCGTTACCATTAGTATTATTATATTATTTATTATTATTATAAATATAATTCTAATACTATATTATTATATTATGAATATAAATATAATTATTTTATTATTATATTATTATGATCAAGATTATTTATTATTATATTATGATGATTATAATGATGATTATTATTACTTTATTATTATTTTATTATGTTGTATTATATTATTATATGTTGATTATTTTTATGATTAATTTATTATTATATTATTATAATTATAATTATTTATAATTATTTTTATGATTATGATTTTATATTTATTATTATATTATTATGATTATGATTATGGTTATATTATTATGATTATGACTATAATTATTATTATCATGATTATGCATATGATTATTATATTATGATTATGTTATTAAAATTATGATTACTTATTATTATTATATTATTATAATTATGATTGTAATTATAATTTTTTATTTTTATATTACTATATTATGATTATGTTTATATTTATATTTTTATTATATTACTATTATAATATTATTATTTATTATAATTATTTTTTATTACTTTATTATTATTATCTTACTATTATGATTATTATTTTACTATTATTATTATTATTATTATTATTATTATCATCATCACCATCATTATTAGTATCATAATTATTCATATTTTAACTATTCTGAGTAACAACTGCCAAACGATATTTTCGCTCTTCCGAATAGTCAAGAATACCACTCTTCAAAAAAAAATACCATTCTATCACTCTTCCAAAATTACCACTCTTTCAAAACTATTCCTTGATTTGCCAAACGGACCCTTTAACTATACCACATCATCCATAATCTCTATCATTGATTATGTTTATGTATCTTCATCTATTTTCGATCTAATGATTTATGTATTATTTTTCCTTCTAAGATAAAATTTTAGCTTTTAGAATGTTCTGATTTATTGTGCTATCATTTTATATCTTGTATTAGTATGTTACTTTTATATTCAAATTTTGCTTAGTATAGAATTTTTATTGAAACTATTTTTAAATTTCATATTTTTAATTATTTTAGTTTATATGTACTTTGGAGCGAAATCTAAGGAACAACCCTAATTTAATTAGGTTTATATGAATAGTAATTGCCACAAAATATATAGTAACAACAGATCATTAAACATTCATAAAAATATATGCTGTAACATAAACAATAATAATATAATTATATTTGATTATAACTAACAATTGACACAAAAAAAAAACACATTTTTGCATGAAATGTGGCAAAACTCAATCAAAAACTGAGCACTGCGTGAACGGAGGTTAACGATCCTGAACCCAAAAATATCTAATCGCAATATCGTACCATTTCGTTGACATTTTTTTTTATCAATGATATGTTCTGTTGGCTCCGTTTGAAGCCGAACACAAAAGTTATTGTTGGGTTTTCTAGGTCCAAATTCAATTTTGGTCCATCTTTTAATTTTTAGATTTTATTTATTCTCTTAACCCTTTTTCCTCTTGAGGTGGGAGTTGCTAAAAAGTTATGGTTATTATAATAATTCGTGGTTGGTGGCTGCTCTTTGTATGTATTGAACAAAAGAGAGTGAGATGAGAGGATAAAAAAGAAAGAGTGATTACTTATTTTAATAATTGAAACACTTTTGTAATCTCTTATAATTTTTTTGATTTATAATAAATTTGTTGGTCGTTTGCCTTCCGATGGAGTAGGCTCGGCCGAACCACTTTATCTCTTATGTCTTATCTTGTGTGCTTGTTGGACTTGACATATCCCGTGATAACACTTTTTACTCCATTGTGGTTGGTTGGTTGTATGCATTTATTAGTTTTGTTTCTAATTTCTCGAGATCCAACTTGTGTGCGGGATTGTCCTCTTTAGAGTTGTTATTGTCCTGTTTGTGGCTGTTAGGTTTATTCTGATAGTTGGCACCTGCTATACCGGTATTGTATTTGCTTTGCACCCATTTGTATCAGTTCCCGGTCGGGTTTGTAGGCCCCCAACAAGTGGTATCAAAGCATGGTTCGGTGGTACGATGGTGTAGTACAGTTGTTTGATGTGATTCCAACTTGAATAAGAATATGACAAACCACATTGTACCATATATGTTTGGGATTGAGAAATTTAATGAGAAATAAAACTTTGCATTGTGGCAAAGCTCGGTTCGTGATGTCCTTGTGCTTCAGGGTTTGAATGATGCCTTGAGTAGTCTCAAACAAACAAAAACGGAGGATGACAAGTGGAAAACATTGTGTAGTAAAGCTCTTGGTGCAATTCAATTTTGTTTGTCTAATGAAATCAAGACTCATTTCATGGCCGAAATATATCCAAATGAGTTATGGATGAAACTGAAAGATATGTATTTGTCCAAGTCATTGGCAAGTCGAACTGCTTTGAAGAAGCGGTTGTACCGGCTTAGAATGGATGAGGGTATAAATTTGAGGGTTCATCTTAGTGTGTTTAATACTTTGGTGCGAGATGTGTTTAATGCGGGTGAAAAAATCAAGGAAGATGATCAAGCTTGTTTGTTCATGGCATCCCTACCAAAATCGTATGATCCGATTACAATGTCTTTGTTAGGCAAGAAGAGTGATCTAACCATGTCGAAGATGACTGCCGTACTTTTGGATTCTGAGTCCTTGAGACAGCGTGAGGAGGATGTGTTAGGATCCTCTAGTGTGCTTGTGATTGCATCAGATTGGCGGCGACGGAAAAGGTCGGGCCACGGTACATGTCATAAGTGCAATAAGCTCGGTCACTTTTGACGGGATTATCCCAAGAGACAACTGGATCGTCCACCTACCCCTAGAGCCGGTCACAAGGCGGTTCCAATTGGTGATGACGGTGATGTCATTGTATGTGTAGGTGAGGAGAATGTGAATGTCATTGTATGTGTCTGGCAGCGATAGCGGTGGCGCCGGTAGTAGCTGGGTGTTAGACTTTGGGAGCACATTCCATGTTTGTCCTCGGAGAGATTGGTTTGATTCCTTCCGAGAGGTGTCCGGTGAGACCGTGAATTTGGCTGATGAATCGACCTTATCGGTTGTCGTAGTCAGTGCGGTTAGGTTCCGAATGTGGGATGGTATGATCTGTACGGTTACCGATGTTCGGTATGTACCTGGTATACGAAGGAGTCTTGTGTCACTCAGTGAGTTGGATTCACATAGATATGAGCTACGAATTCGCGGTGGGTCCGTGGAGGTACTTCGTGGTGACTTGGTTGTCATTCAGGGTACTAGACGCGGTGATCTCTATGAGATGGTCGGTACGGTGGAGTCTGCGTCCACTACCGTATCGGCTAGCACTCCTACTTGGAGAGTTATAGGAGATGATGATATGACTGGTTACGGTGGAGCTGCGACAGTTAAGACATGTCACATGACTGTGAGCGACATTGTACAGTTGCCTGAACATAGGGTAGCTAGAGGCGACAGACTTGGTCGTCTAGAGTTTCGTGGACGCCTTGGGACCGGTGGAGGTAGGCGTGGACATGCGATGGGTGATGTTGCATGATGCATTGGATCTTTGCGGCCATAAGCTATAGACTCAGGTTTAATACGGTGAGTCTCTGGACTAGGAGGCTCGGGGGAGGCAAATGAGATATCGATAAATAACTATTTAAACTATGACAATTGGTATGGAATGAGTTGCTGATTTGAGTCTACGGTGGAGATTGTTGGATTTTTTAGCCCTAAATTCATCCTTGGCCCATCTTTCAACTCTTGGACTCTATTTATTCTCTTGACTCCTTCCCTCTTGAGGTGGGAGCTGCTAAAAAGTTAGGGTTACTACAGTAATTCGTGGCTGATTGTCCTTTCTTGTATGCCTTAAACAAAAGAGAGTGAGAGGAGAGAATAAAAAAAAATGAGTAAGGTAGAGATAGAGTGATTGTTTGTTCTAGTAATTGAAATAATTTTATAATCTCCTTGATTTATAGTAAATTTATTGGTCATTTGCCTTTCGTGGAGTAAGCTCGGCTGAATCACTTTATCTCTTATGTCTTCTCTTGTGTGCTCTCTTGTGTGCTTGTTGGACTTGACCTATCCCGTGGTAATATTTTTTACTTAATTGTGGTTGGTTGGTTGTATGCATTGGTTAGTTATGTTTCTAATTTTTCGGGATCCAGTTTGTGTGCGGAATTATCCTCTTTAGGGATGTTATTGTTCTGTTTGTGGTTGTTGGAGTTGTTCTGATAGTTGACACCTACTATATCAGTATTGTATCTGCTGCACCTATTTATACCAGTGTATGATCAGATTTGTGGGCCCCAACAGTTCATTGTTCGTAGGAATATTCTTTCACATTATATGATATCACGAGGATCAATTTCGTTTCAGGTAAACTTGGGTACGTTACTATGAAAACTTTATTTTTTAGAAAAGTTAACTAAATTATAAAAAAAGAAAAGTAAAACTCATACAACTATATTTTGTCTGGTTTGTTAGAACATCCATATTGGTGATGATTGTCAAAAATAAAATTGCATGTCATGTCATAATATTAATAATTTTTTTTAAAAATGACATCTCTGAATAGAATGAAATTGTCAAAATGACACCGTCATAATTAATTTTTTTACTTCTCTGCTGACGTGGTTTGTCAAATGGACTGTCAAATTTAAACAATTGTCTAATTTTATCTAATCTCTGTATCTCTGAAATTTAAATGATAATTATCAAATAAAATTTAATAATTAATTTGACAATGAAATGCGGATGCTCTTAATAAAATCTTAACTAACTATTATATCAAAAAAGTTAACTAAATTTTGTATCTAAAACTTAAAAGATTCTTGAATCATCACGTTCAATTAATTCGTTAATATTTTTTCTAGGGATAATCTTTTATGAATCGGAAGGAGTATTATTATTAATTTATTAATTAAAGACAATGGTTTTACTTATCAACTTTTTTTTGCTACTCATATCAAAAGAAGTTATGTTAATCATCCGATATTTAATTTTTTTTCTAGGCTTACTTCGAAGATTATGGTTTGTTCTAGTTCGATTTTGATTTGTCGTGTTCAATTAGATGTTTAATTGCCATGAATTCAACGCTTTTAGTCCCTTAGACATACTCGCTCAAACTCAATCGAATATAATTAAATATATATTGATATGGATAAAAATACATTTACAACTTAGTAATTTTAACAACCATAAACAAATTAATTTGAAAATATGACGTCTAGAATGCAATCTATAAATAATGAACAACATATTATAAAAATAGTGAAATTTAAGGCAAATTTCATCATTTATCAACTATGACTTGAAATCTACAATAATTCACATTTGTAATCTACAGTATAAACAACATGTCTGTAATTATTTTCAACTTCATATTATTTTATTATTTCTAACTTCACATTTGTTGGACAAAACTTTATTAGTTATTTGAAGAATTAAAACTGCTAAAATAATTTAAATGCCCATATTGATAAAATATCTAATATTTAATTCTCTTGGAAACTTGTTATAAAACTAAGATATAATAAGATATAGGGCTATAAACGAGTCGAGTTCGAATGATCTGGGTTTAGTTCAAACTCAGCTTATGAAAATATGAGTTAATTCGAGCCAAATTCATGAAACACTTCGAACTGAAAAATATATCTCAAGTTCAGCTCGTCACTTTCGAACTTGTTCATGAGTCAATGTATGTGTGTCAACTTAATTTGAAATTTAAATTTGATACATCTACAAAATATAATGTGGTATATCTATAAAACTAGTACAAAAATTGATACAATGATATATCAATAAATTATATTTTTAATGATATTTTTATTATACTAATTTGAACGTATAAACTGATAAAAAACTATCTAGTAAGATATACGAGACAAATCATAAGCAAGTAAAAGACATCATTAAGTCGTTAAGATGATGAGAGAGATATCAGTGAGGGATTATTAGATTAAAGTTCGATGAAAAAAAAATATAAATTATTATTATTTGAGTCGAGTCAAATCACGAACTGAGTCAATTCAAATTCAAACTCAACTCAACTCATTTAATTATTGAATCAAATTAACTCGCGTTAGATTAGCTCTAAATTTAAAATAAAAATGTTGAATTAAAAAGACAAAATGACGAGCAAAGATATTGAATGAAATTGATTTTACCTCGCCATTTTGGATTTTTTTCTCGGAACTCAAAATTTCTGACCAAAAAAACTGGAAAGCCAATTTTAACTTGAATTCAATTTAACTCGACTAATAAGAAAAGAAAATTTTAATTAAAATTGGATGAAGTCGGTCATGAAGAAGTAATTTTTTGGGTAGAGGTGTAGAATCTGACCCTATCTAAAAAATTCGTTTGGATTTGAATCCGACTTAATTTGATTTTTTTTAAAAAGTTAAATTGATTCGATCCGATCCGAATTTAATCCGATCCGATTCGAGATCAAATGACCTTCAATTCAATTAAAATCTATTAAAGATCTGAAAAATACAATATATAAATTGACATAATCTAACCCGATCAGAGCTCATTTCTTTCAAAAAATCAAATTAATTTGACCCGTCCGATCCGAATGTGAATCTGACCCGTCCGATCCGAATGTGAATCTGACCCGACCCGTCGGCCAGATTGTTTGGGGCCTCTCAAGTCAAATCAAATCGTACAATCACTCAAACGCTGGACCCGCATGCAGTGACAGGCGGTGCACTCTGGTAAAGTTCCAGTCAAACAGAAGACTGTAGATGTATTGCGGCGGCCGTAGTTGCTTTTTATCCAGATCCACACGTGCGACCATAAGCGGTTCAATTTGCCGCTTGACCCCACCGCCTTGATGCCCAGGCCCATGTGGCGCTTATCCGCATCCAAGCGTATCCGAATAAAAGATCTCATTCTCATCTCAAACATACAAAAAGAAAAAAGCATATCAAATACAAGGAAAAAAAATATTTCATAATAGCATATTAGGAGAAAATCTAAAAAGTTGTGGAAAGGAGAAGTTCCATGAATGGAAACTTCCACTAGGGCAATGCAAATTCGCTCGCCAAAAAGGAGACGGGGTAAGCAAGGAATAGTTGATTAAGATAACACCCGGGATTTTTATTTTTGACTGGGAAAAATTAAAAAAAAAAAGGAAAAAGAAAAGAAGTTGAAGATTTATTATCTTTTTTTAATTTACTATTTGGCGTGTGTAGGCTGAGAACCTGAGAATGAGAGGTCTTTAAAAGGGTGAGCCGAGACACGAGGCAAAGCAAGAGCCGTATCACCGCCTCTCAACAAATTAGTAGCTACTACTTTCTTCTCCCCCCTCCTCTTTCTTCCCCTTTCACGAGTTTCGCTCTTTCTGATCTTAACAATCGAGAAAAGAGAGAAGAAGACATTTGATCCCGATAGAGTTTCAGTTTCTAGTGGTGCAATAGTAAGTTAATCGAGCTAATTCAAGATGGAGAGTAAGAAGGGAGGTGCTTCGATCGATGATTTGTTTGGTCGCAAGGAGGCTAACAAGCCCTCTTCTGGTTCTTCTGGCTATTTCAATTCTGTCTTCGCTACCTCCCCTAATTCGGTATTTTTTTCTATTTGCTTCTTTTTTTGTTAGTGCGCTCTCAATTCGGTCGTGAAGTTGAAATTGAGATAGTTTGATAAGCATGTAATCCAATGTGTTTTTGTGTTAATAGGGGATGGGGAGGGACGCAATACAGGGCAAACAGAGAGGCGAGACTCATGCAGGGAATGGCTATACCTACAACTCTGGTACTTCTCTTCCTTCTTCCTTCTTCCTTCTTCCTTCCTGTCTTCCTGTCTTCCTGTCGTCTTTTTCTTATTTTATTTATTTATTTCTGTCTTGAGGGTATGAAAACTCAAAAGCCATTTCAACAAGATCGCAACAGTTAAGCTGGTATTGCTACTTGGTCAAATACATGTCTTATATGAAAGAGTGGTTGTATGTCTTGGGACATTAGTTACTCATTTAATTTGATTTAAGCCTTCAGCCATTGAATTTTCTTATATATGACATGTATTTGACCAAGTTAGGACAAATTGCTGATTTGACACCCACTTTCTGCTTTTAACAGTCAGGACAAATTGCATTATTAGATGCTGCATGGAGCCCCCGTCACTAATAAAAATTGCATCTAGTGCTGATTGAAACTGTTTTATCAACAAGATGCATTAGAAGTATTATTATATGCTTATTATGTAATCTGTAATCAAACTATTAAAAATCTTTTATGCAATTATTAATCGAAATAAATCTAATCTAAAATTTTAATTTGTTGGATCATTGCAGATGTTAAGACTCAAGGCAGCCCTACCAAGAAACAAACTGCGTACATGAAAGATGGGAAATCCTATACTTCGAATGAATCTGCTGAGTCGCCTTACTTTGGTTCATCAGTACATTATGGTGGTCGTGACTTTTATGGCAGCTCTTCACCTAAGCACACTATAGAAACGTCTAAAAGTGTGAGTGACAGAAATGATTATTTGTTTTAATACCACTGTAGAAATCTTTAAATTCTAGGTAGCCAAAGCAGTTATTTGTATGTGTGTGTGTTAGGTGATTATTCTCATTTGGGAAGAAATTGCACGTACAAGATTTTAGTAAGATGGAAATAAAAGAGGATTGCATGAACTAATAATAAGTTGGAGAGGAGCTTTTTTTCATTACTGTTAAACTCATGTGTGTTTAATTTCAGTACAAGGATGACAATCAGGATGGCTCAGTTGCTACTAGAGGTGACTGGTGGCAAGGTATAACATTCTTAGGAATACACTCAAGTTTTTATTTTAATTTAACAATTTTCCATGCACATTCTTATTGTATTCATCAATTCAAGATGATTTGTTGATAAGAGAATTTTTGGTTTACCAGGATCGCTCTATTACTGAGGAAGCCTCTTGTTTATAGCTCCACATATATAGATAATAATAATAAGGTGAGTTTAGAAATCTTTGTTCATCACCCTGTTCCCATACAATTTAAAGCATATCAGAACGTTTCTTTTCAAAACCGTCAAGCCTGGAAATGCAGGGAAGATCAAATGTGTGTTGGATCCAACCAACCATAACTCATTCCTCCTTACTTTCTTGACCCTGTAACCATAAAAAGGCAATGAAGCCAACTAGATGTTAATTGGATTGTACTCTTAGTTGACATAAGAACACAGTAATGATAGTAATTAGTAACGTATACCATCTGCTAGGGCTACATTACTTAATCTATTACTCAATATGATGCAGGTACTTGGGTGGAACTAGCTACGCTAGATCGTCCCTATCAAGTAATGCTAAAAGTAGTCTTCTTGTCGGGCATCTGTTCCTGGTTGTATGCAACATTTTGATGCATCATCCTATATCTGAACAAATGCAAACTCTGTTTTTTTTTTTGTTTGTTTGAGATCTGATCTATAGAAGTGTAGTTGATGCCAGGGTAAACTGTAGAAAATAAAGTTGAGCTCATACAGGTTTCTGTTGATAATATTTTGGGAGACGAGAGAGCTTGGTTTGCGTAGTTTCCTTTTTTTTTTACCTCGTCAGTGGATGTTGAAACAGAGTCTAGTGTCAAAGACCGCCAGTACTTGATGAAAATCAAAATTGAATGGATGGTCCAATGTGTATTATCCTATCGACTAGTCAATAATATGGTGCTGCTTGTTTTTGATAAAAAAAAATCATTTTTCCTGATTTTGCTTGTTTTGCCTCGTTTCAAGATTTCTCTTACAATATTTCTCAATAAATACATTTCATTGGTGATGTCGATTGGCTGCAATAAAGTTAAATACCTACCAAATTTCTGATGATCACAAGGGGAATTACATGCTTGTATCTGGTTACTGGTACATGCTGGTAATCTGTTTGAAGTTTTGGTTTCAGAGAAAAGCAGCTCCTGTAATATACTGTTTCTATAGGCTTCAATCCTTACCCAGTCAGCACAAAAATTAAACAGCCATCACATATCACACATCCTGCTAAGCCGCAGCAATGGACTAGATAGATATACTCTCATTTTCTGGGATGGTTCTTGTAGTTTTCTTTCTTTTTTCATCAATCATTAGTGCCAGATACTAGATTTGAAATGCAAAATATATTTACGCAAAGAATTTTTCAGTTATTCAATTATTATTTATTTAGCGTTTAAGATTATCATAAACTCCAAAGACGCATCAAGAAGCATCTTTAGCAATTTATTCAATATTACTTTCTATATAATTAGTTTACTTTTTTTTCTCTTTTTATTTCCCTTTTATTCAAAGATGCAGCAAGGCAGGGTATATGCTGCAATTACAAAAAACAACCATCTTACAATCAGGAATAATGACAACATAAACTGAAAAATAGACCAGTATCCATTGCATGATTTAGAACTTATCAAACCTCAACATTTAGTGGTTGGCAAGGTTGCACCTTTTGGGAATAATTATGGCGATTTCAGGCTTGATCTCGGCACTCTTCCTGTGTAAGAAAGAAACATGGCGCACGCACAGACGGTTCTAGTTGAATGTTTGCAACTGAGAGCAGCACTGGCTTGACACCTGTGAATTGGCATCCTGCGCAGCGAATGCACAGGGAGTCAGTTGACACTACCTCCGCACTCATCTAGTATGGTAATGAACCAGGTAAACGGGTAAAATGTTAATTTCGTAGTCTAGCTCATTTATCAAAATTACATATCTGTCTTGTCCGGCTCATATCTCCAGACCTAAAAATCTCGGTCTGTCTTGCTTATGAGCCAAATTTTTCTGGTCCGGCCCGCCCCGTTCAGACTCGTTGTTCAGTGCAGTTTTTAAAATTGGCTGAGAAACATATTTTTTTGAGAATTTTAGATTACGAATTTGACAAAACTTAAAATTTGAAAGTTATAGGTTTTATTGTTACGAATCTACAAAATTTTATTTCATCTTGATATGATTTTTCAGTACAAAGTTATGATTAAAAAGGTATTAAGAGGTCTAAAATTTTTCAGCAGCTAATCTTCATAATATGAATTTTTGAGATTTATATGTTCTGTTTTTAAAAGAGATATACATATAAAAATGATAGATATAGTTGTCATGGTTTTAAATAAATTAATTTTGTATTGATTGAATTTTTGAGCTAAAAGATATGAATAAAAAGATACCAAGGTGTCTATTGAATTATATTATTCATATTTATAAAATTCAAAAATATTAGTGCTTCTATTCATATAATATTATAACTAAATATTTAATATAATTTAAATGATATTAGTGTTATATTAAAATTCTATAACTTCAAATTCAAATTTGTACCCGATCCGACCCGTAAGATGGCCCGGCCCGATCCTATCCGTTCATTGACCGGGCCGACAAAATTAACATCGAGCCGGATCAGATTCGGACGGATCCACCAAGCCACGGGCTAAATTACCACCCTACACTCACCTGCCCCATTGACTTTGTCAAATCCAATAGTGCCAACTAACACAAGTACCACAAAAAGGGAATGGAGCTGAGTAAACACCATTTCTGTTTCGGTTTTTGTTCCTACTAGTACAGTGCCTACGTGATAATATTATAAAAATGATAATTATTTTTAAACAAAAATAATAATAATAATATGCGATATATAGTTAAGATTCACAACTAATTCAAATCATTCACAGTTCACAAGCCTAAAATTGATTAATCTAAATAAATTATGGTAATAATGAAATTATGAGAAGCAAGCTTGAAATTGATTAAGATAATGAAGAAATTATGGGACGTCGGTTCACAAGCTTAAAATTGATAATCAGGTTACACATCCTTAGTAGTCAAACTTACATGTGCAATTACGCATGAAAGTTTTAATTTGCAATAACGCGTGAAAGCTTTAATTTGAACTGTATAATCAAAATGGAATGCACCAAATCATTAATCGTGTAATCAAAACTATGGATTTAGTACAACCTAATTATGTAATATTAGAAATTTTGGACTACTAATTTGCAAATTTACTTGAGCATCATACTAATACAAATGACCAGATTTGCTTAGAGTTTCGAGATCGTCCTAGTTAGATTGGTGTAACATAAATACATTTAAATTCAAAATTATCTCCACAATAGTATAACCCAACAAAATGTTCTCATCTTTCTCCCCACTCTCATTTCTTAAAATTTAACATTATGGTATATGACATACATACAATATACTAAACAGACCATCATAAGAGCACTCAACTGAAGTAAGAAACACTGTTCTCATTCATAATTGGGCTGGTAGTCATTGGAGCTAAAGCCGACACCTGCATACATGGGCGATGATGAAGATGCTAGTGCAATAGAAGCAGAAGCAATTGAAGCAGTAGTGATCGTTGGTACGGAAGCAACATAGACATCAATATCTCTGGCTGGAGAAAAAAGGGCAGATGCATTAGTTGTAGGAAGCACAGAAGAATTTATCACCGATCGAAATTTGTACTTCAGGATCTCAGCCTTAACTGCTGTCAGCTCAGCCTCTAAAGCCTGGACTTGTTGCTGCAAGGCAGCAACTGCATCCATGCAACCATAGACTGGATATCGCAGCCTGGTGTTGGCCTCATAGACAAGACTATTTGCTGCATCTGCTCTCTAGCTCTCCGCTATTTCCTAACCGTATGAAATTATTCAAGCAGTAAAATGACATAAGTAATATAACAGATGTGTTAATTATCAGATTATGTTGGTTGATTGTGGCGCTATCTAGCTTTTCATAAATCCAAGTAATATGGAAAGTGTGTTAAGAGACAAAAATTTAATTAACAGTAAATTTTACTTAACAAAGAAAAGAGCAAGTAATTTCATGCACTTCTAGGTAGTGTAACTGAACATATTCTATTTTGATGCAAGATCCATTAGTAACTTGTACCATCCAAATTTGAATATGTTAGATGACAAAAGGACTAAATCCTGCCTCATGCATCGCTCTCAAATAACAACAGAACATATTCAAGGGAACCAATTAATTTGAGGATTAAAATCCTCTGTAATATCTATGAGTTTAATTGCATGTTATCACACTTTATGGGATTTCTAGCAATATTATAATTTTCTAAAACAATATATCTTGTGATATTATATTGTTTTTCTAGTTCTTACCAGTAACAACTTGGAGACATTACTTGCACCAAAGCAGCTGCAGATTTTTGGGGCTCATGAGGAGAAAAATAAGGAGAGAAGGGGCATTCTTAAGCGCACTGTTGCCTTAAAAGCATACACGCATCACATGGTGTTATGATATTCAGAGAACCGGTTGGACCCAGTATATGATGGCGCGACATAGCACAATCTGGCGCATCAGTTTCTCTTGCTCCTCTTTCCTACTTCATCTTCATGCATTTCCCTACTAAAAATAATTAAATTGGACAATCTAGAATGCTTACCTCAGAGAGTTTTTTTTATCTTTAATATGTATCTTTTAAAGTAGATAGTAACAGAAGAATTGCAACATCAGATTCTAGCTCAGAATATAGAGATACTTGTAGTTCTTAGGGACTACAAAAAATCCTAGTACTTGGCCTAGTCCTAAACACACTGTGCAGCAAATGATCAGTGAAAAGGTAACAATCTTAGGGAGTGACCTTTTTTAAGGGAACTGCAAGGGAATAGAAACAATTTGAGGTTAGGGGAAACATTAAAAAAAATGGAGTTGTTTGCAATATGATAATGATAAGTATAGTCCTAAAAAGTAAGAGAGTTATAAGAAAGTTCATCTTACTATTTTCTTATACCTGTAACTCAGGTGTGAATTCATTTAATGTGATGGCAAAGGAGGAGAAATAATATGAGTTGGGTCTGCTGGTGGCTCGTTCTTTTGCCATAGTGAGTATTCTCCTTTTCTTCACAACTTCTCTCAATTCATTGGTTTCAGAATCTCATAAAAATATTCTATTATTCCATTCTCCTCTTAGAACAAGACCAGATGAGCACTGACTGGCACCATACTTTGTATTGTTAAAAAGGACATGTACCAGTGTGAAATCATCTATCGAATAAAACTGAAAAGTGCAAAATATTTTTTGTGTATTGAATAATGGTCCTTTAAGCTTATATAAGCCTTACATGTCTTTTTACAAATAACCCCTGACTTTTAATCTATTTATCTCTAGGTCTCTAGAAACTCCAAAAAATCTGTAAAACATACAATATCTCAACACTCCCTCTCAAGATGGGCAAAAGATATCCACTAGACCCATCTTGTCACATCCTCTCGCTAAATCCAAAGAATCTCTGCACTTAGGGCCATGGCCCCGTATTCTCGCCTCAATTGTGGACCTCGCAACCATCGTTTGCTTCTTGCTATTCTAGGAGACCGATCACCCCTACAAATATGCAATATCCGACGTGAACTTTCTATTATCAGAACAACTAGCCCAGTCTGAATCACAATAACCCTTAATGTTCGGATGTTCATTCTTCCCGAAGATCAACCCATTTTCAGGTGCACTTTTCAAATACCTCATAATCTGGTACACAGCATCCATATAACCCTCTCAGGATCATGCATATAGCGACTCACCACACTCACAGCAAAGGATATGTCAGGACGAGTGTGACTCAAATAGATTAGGCGACTAACCATCCTTTGGTACCTCTCTCTATCAACTGGCTCTCTAGCCTCAGCACTAAGCTTGGACTTCTGGTCAATGGGAGAAATTGCGGGTCTACAACCCAACATATTTGTTTCTGTAAGCAGATCTAACACATACTTCCTCTGAGATAAGACAATTCCCTCTGCACCACGAGCTATCTCAATCCCAAGGAAGTACCTCAATTGTCCCAAGTCCTTCACCTCAAACTCCTTTCCCAATTTCTTCTTTAGCAATGCAATTTCAACCTCATCATCTCCCGAGATAATCATGTCATCCACATATACTGCAAACACTGTAATATGGCCTCCATGTCGTCAAAAGAACATTGTATGGTCTGCATTGGTATGTCAATACCCCATGCCTACCATAACTCTCCTAAATCTGTTAAATCAGGCCCGAGAGGACGGCTTCAGTTCGTAGAGTGACTTCTTGTGCCTGCACACCTTACCATTCGTTTGTTTCGTGCCAAAACCTGGTGATATCTCTATGTACACCTCCTCCAGCAAATCACCATGGAGAAAAACATTCTTCACATCGAGCTGGTGTAACTTCCAACCCCCATTTGCAGCCAAGGAAATCAGTGTCCGTACTGTGCTCATCTTTGCCACGGGTGCAAATGTCTCATCATAGTCAATACCATAAGTCTGATTGTACCCCTTTGCCACCAATCGGGCTTTATAGCGCTCAACCCGACCCTCCGGGTTTTGCTTCACCGTGAAGACCCATTTGCAGCCAATGCGCCTTCTTACTCAGTGGTAGTGACACGAGCTCCCGAGTTTTGTTCTTATCCAGGGCCTTAAGTTCTCTAGCATGACGACTTTTCATTTTGGATCCTCCTTAACAACTTTGCCACACTTAGAGATAGAGACAATGTCCAACGATGATGCGATGAATGCTCGATGCGGGTGATATGTTAGAGTAAGAGACAACCGAGCAATATCATGTGAAAAACCATATCGATCGGGGAGAACTCCCGCATCGTTGCGAGAAGTTCTCCTTATCGATAGGGGAGTGGGAGGAGGAGAAAGAGAAATCATATCACCTGTATACTCGAATGCGAGGTGGATGGTGTAGGTATCTCGGGAGTCGGAGGAGCGGGGACGAGGACTTGCACAAGTGACACCGTAGGCACTACTTCCTCATTCTCGCTTTCTCTTCTCGTATACACCCTTAACTCCCCCGAGCACGAGTTTCATCATTTCCGGTTCGGTCTCCACAATCGCAAGCCACTATAACCGAATCCACAAGCGGACAAGGAATATCCCTACACTCACCATCGTTCTCTCACTACTTCTATCACCCTCCCCTCTCGCCTCATACCTCCCGTATCGAGCGAGTCGCCAAAGAGGCGATGCGGCCGGATCGAGTAGTATGGTTCAAACTCTCTAAATGTGACATCCATGCTAACAAATAATCTTCTCTCTACGGGACTCAAAGACACATACCCTTTCGAGTAGGCCGAATACCCAACGAACACACACTTCACCACCCTCGGATCTAGTTTTCCCACATTTGGTCTGTTATCTTATACAAAGCACACACAGCCAAAAGTTTTGAGAGGCAAAACATCCCCATTCTTGCCTTTCAACATCTCAATCGGCGATTTTTAATCTAATATCCGCGATGGCATCCTATTGATCAAGTAGGTCGTTGTCAGAATTGCTTACCCTCACAAGTATTTTGGTACCTTCATTGACATCATCATGCTCTGAGTAATCTCAAGAAGATGTCTGTTCTTCCGTTCGGCTACCCCATTATGCTCTGGTGTGTATGGACAGGTGGTTTGATGTTGTATCCTACGTGAAATGACAAGTACACCCCAAACGTCTTATTGGTGTACTCGTCCCATTATCGACCTTAATACCTTCACAATCGCACTATATCGTTGGTCCGAATCCCTTTGTGAAAGTCTTTAAAACAAGCAAACACATCACTCTTATTTTTCATCGATAAAGCCAAGTCACACGAGAAAAACAATCAATGAAAGAAACAAAGTATCTAAATCCATTCACAAGTTATTGTGGGACAAGGCCCCCATACATCGAGAATGCACTAAGTCAAAAACAAAAGAACTCCTACTCCCGAACTAGAATATGAACTCCTCGTGTGTTTCCCCAACTCACACGCATCACGAAACAATTTTTCCTTATTAGCCTTTTCAAACAAAAGCGGATACAACCTACCCAAAACGAGAAAAAAAGGGGTGACTGCGCCATGATGATGAGTAGCGATGAAGTCTTCCACACTCCTCCCTGTACCTCCACAATGGATGAAAGAGCGAGTCCATACTCTCCTGTCAGTACCACCACAAACCATTATGCTTATGTGTCGGTCCCAAATCGTCCGTCTGCCTCCTCCGGAAGATCACTTTGGAATATCAAACAAAACCACACATTTTAGTTGTGATATAATGACACTTATGGACAAAAGATTCACAGAAAGGAAGGAGCATGCAAAACATTAGACAAGGTCAAAGTGTTAATACGTTGCACGGTACCCTTGTCACATTACGGCCGAGCCGGTCGACCGTTAGTTTGGATGTTTTTTGGGGATCGCTAGATGAGTATAGGAAGAAAACTCCCTAGCAGCACCTGGAGCTCAGTGGCGCTCAGCTTCGCCATCACCCCTCCATTGGATTCTTACCTTCCTCTGCCATAACTCCAGTTTAAACTCACTCCCTATCTTCTTCTTGACTCAATCTTGATTTATGTCATCAAGATTCGAGCCGACTAGTCGACAAGCTCGATCAATCCCGCTTCTCGGGTATCGTGAGGTATCGGCCCCCACGCCTTCTTCACCAACTAACAACACCGGTCGGATCGATCGACGATGGTCCGATCGAGATTAGAAACGATCTGGTCCTAATCATATCAGAACAGATCTGGTCCTGACTTTTAACCTATTTATCTCTAGGTCCCTAAAAACTCCAAGAAACCCGTAAAACATACAATATCTCAACACCATCCATCAATGAGGACCTCGTTTATGAGGTCTTGGCGCCTGTAGGAGGATTGTCAAAGGCATTGTAGCCCAACAAGCACTGACTTGAGCAACACATTGGTGACTGGCAGAGGAGGCCCCACAGTTGCAAGCATTGATATCTCATTGGGCAGGGACACTGTTGTTGGCCCACATGTCTCTGTTAAACCTGTATTTTGAAGAGAAAAGAGAAGTGACAAATTGATCATCAATTGTTCAATTAGTTAGCTATGTGGTTTGATCAGGTTAGGCTACAATTAGAAACTCATTGTGCAATTTTGTCTCAAATTTGGCTCACAAGTGTAGATTAATTTAAAGAAAGATAAAACTCAAACAACTAAGTGGCCAAAACAGAATTTGTATCATACTGGTATCGGACAACAACAGTATTCTGGTAAAGAGCATACCATAGCCTTGACGAACATGAACCCATGTCACTATGTGCCGCCCAACATATTTTAACCTAGGTTTAAAAAAAATTGAAGTTTAGAAATTTGAAAGAGACTTCCATGGACTTTGATAAATTGATAGGGAAAAGAAGTGGTTTATTAAAGTTACTGAAGAAAAAACAAGCTTAAGCTTCTCACTTCTTTCTGACTCCAGTGTAAAAGTCCACTCTATGGCTCTGAATTTACTAAGGGGCCCTCGTCAAGAAGATCTTCAATGATTGGGTTGGGGTATTTGTTTTTTACCGTGGCCGCGAGCCAAGCAAATCGGATTTGAATTGAAAGCATGCCTGTAGATGAAACACAAAAAACCTACCTCCTCTTGTTTACTTCCCCAAAATATATTTCCTTTCTTGCTATTAAAGTAAGAGGGAAAATAACTAAATTACTCTAAAAACTGAGAAAAGACAATTGAAGCCAACAATTAAAAGCAGATAAATACTCACAAGTTATAAGCAATATTAAACAAAGACTTTGTCAGAAAACCAGCAGCATAATTTTGCTTGTAAGCCTGCTTGACAGATAAGAGAAATCACATGTACAAATATCACTAAGCTAAAAAAAAAGAAATACATAATATCATAATCATTGTTATTTAATTTTGAAACATGATTGCACCTGCATATATACGTTCCAGTACATGAGAACCGCACAGAAAATTGTGGGCTTCAGCATGCCCATGTTAATCAGTCTTTTCACAACCTGTATTTCAAAGCCATGATCTAATTAAATTGCTCTATATTTAAATTATTTTTGCCATTATTAGCAATAGAGCTGATTAAACTTGTGCAGCTATTAAACATGTAAAAAGAATTATATAATGAAATAACAGTACAATATTACAACTACATTCAAGAACAGTGACTCATAATTAACCAAGAGAGTTTATAGATACATGCACTTTTCTCCATCTTCATTGAAGTAGCAAAGGTCTTCAGTTCTTAACCAGCCATCTCCATCTTCATTGAAGAGATAAAAGTAGCTCCGATGAGGTGGGAGAGGAGGAGGAAAGAGGCACTGATTCATCGATCCGAGGAAAGATGAAGTCGGCATTGCCTTCCCCCTCTCTGTTCTTCTATAGGCACCTCCCTTGGTGTCTCGTCTGCCATTGGAGACTTCTTCGAGGAGAAATGGAGAGAGGAGAAAAAGGTTTTGGTAGCGGTTGAAGGAGGAGATGAAAAGAGATGGGCGGAGGCGAATCGGAGGAGAAAAAAAGAGCTCCCATCAGCCGAATCGGCACCAAGAGAGAGATAGGTTGAGGGAGGAGAAAGAGGGGAGGTTATTCTCTACGGAGATCGGAGATCACGACTGCTTAAAGAAATCATAACTATTAAATCAAAACCGTTAATAAATAATCCGACCGTTCAAATCACACGGAGCTTTTTCAGCTCTACAGTGAGTTCGAAAGAGGGAAGGGAGGCAATTGGCTCTCGAGACTTTGTTACCTTTCGTCGGAAATGAAATATGCCTTGAACCTCGTCCTGAGGTTTGAAATTTTGAATACATCGGGAATCAAATACGTCATGAGGAAGCTGCTTTAATAAATGAGATATTATATTATATAGTTGGTGATAAATTTAAAGTTTAAATGGATTGATCAAACAGTTTAAATTGATTTCCAATGACTGATATATGTTTGGGATGATTTTTTTTTTTCAATTTTCTTTTTTATAAGGAGTAAGGATTTTTGGGATGGATTTGCTGGAGGATTCATGGGGTAAATTGAAGAGAGTGTTAGTGTTGTGATTTAGAAGTCAATTATGTGATGATTATTTAACAAATAGTTACGAATTGAATGATTATTAAATCATTTTGTTCTTAAAATTTTCATTATTTATAAATCTTTTGGGTTGAGGACACGAAATGTGAAATTTTATAATAGAGAGTATAATGATAATTTTAAATTGCCCATACCTTTGATAATTAATAAGGAACAATAACTATCAGAATGTGATTGTGTATAGATTAAGTGATGGTTAAATTTCACAAATTATGTGATAAAAGTTATTAGCTTATTTACATGAATATATGTTGGAGAACATATTATTGCATATGATCCGTAATAAATTATTATATGGATTGTACATAGTGTCTACAATTCTATGATATGAAATGGATACATTTCTTACATGAAAAATATGTATTTGTAGATATTATCCAACGCTACTGTAACAGATAGCTATACATATATTATTCCAATATGTATTTTTTTATGCAGTGGAAAATATTTATTTAAGAATACTTATGTTCCTCATATTTAAGAATACTTATGTGAAATAATGCAATATGTGCATTAAGGAGTTGATCATAATTTATTGAATTGTTTTGGGAACAAGAAAAATAATAAATTGACAAAGATGACATTCTCCTACTTTGAATTTATTTATGATATTATGTAACATAGAAATTGGCACAAGATAAACGTTGTCTGAGGATCATAATATTATATGGTATATATTATCTATGCATTTGGGTAATTACATTGCTAGATGCCTCTTATATTTTTTAGAGTTAAAGGGATTTCTAGCTATATTGCCAACATGACATAGATCCTACCAAAAAGAACTGACAAAGAAGCTTTCTTTTAGTATATTCACATGATGATTAAATAATCATAAGTGTTCTGATTTATTTTTATACTATAGTAAATGTCATGTAGATGAAAATCTTAATTCTATAATATATTTATAAAGTATGTGTGACATACTAATATAAATTTATTACTCAATAAACTCATTAGAGAAATAGATTATTTGATACAATTTATTGAAAGCATAAGATCTTAATGTGATTAAATAAACTAATTGGATTAATTGAATGAGAATCAAGGGATAAATAAATTTACAGCAAAAATCTAAAGAATTAGATTATTACCTTAGCAATTAGCTTAACTTTAAAATATTGGAGTCAGATAAAAGGGAGTAGTTACATTGATAACATTCATTTATAGTCCCTCTGATGTTAACTATCTACCTATACAAATTTTAGAAGAACATTTAAAAATAGGGCAGTCAAAGGAAGAAAGAATCTTGGAGAACAAACTGATATATTTTTAATTGATTGCATGGCAAGTTAAGTAGTTTAAGTGCACTAATTAGATAGCATTTAGTTCCATATTTTGGCATTGTTCTCTCACTTTTGTTGCAGCTAGTATTGATCAATTTGCAATAAGAAGACGGTGAGATTTGGGTTTGAAGAGAACACTTGAGAACTTTAAGCTTTAAATTTGTTTCATGAAATAGGTTATGGAGAACACGATTAACTTGTTTTGATGTACCATTTTAATTGAATTATAGTTTTAAAACCCCTATGATATTAGATTGTGGTATCAAGCTTGAACTTGTTTTTGTAATGAGACGTGGGGTGATCCACTATTTACAAAAAAAATCCTAACTTGAAAATTGGATTTCTTTGCCGTGGAGCTAAAGGAAATGTGATTTCTATAATTTATTTCCATGCAATATAGCTTAATTTCAAAATATGCGATTTCCTTAATTTTCTTAAAAGCCGTGGACGCTCTTTAAATGTGCATAAATTTTATTTTCTCTTTGTTCTCATTTTTCTTCTCCAATTTCGTTTGTCCATTTTCTCATGAGTCGAGACAAAGAATTTTCACAAAATAATTAAAAGAGTTTTAACTGAAGAAGTGGAAACTAGAATTAAAAATCGAATCAACCAAGTATTTATAGCAAAAGAAAGATTGATTCCTTAGTTCTTGGCGGATACTAATAGAGGCGCCATCCATTTTGTGCTTGAATTTGGAATCGCTACCATCCTTTTGGTGATTAATGACATGATGATGATAAGAGGAGGCATCAACCTTACATTTCAATGTTTCATCCCTCTAGATTAGATCAAGCTAATTTTCGACACTTGTATTTTAATTTTGGTTTTAAATTAATTGTATTTGTCGATCCTTCGATTCGTTTGTTTGATTTTTTTTTAAATTTACACGACTGAAGAGACATAAAATCTCTTCATAAAGGATAATAGCGGGAGATAATAGTGGCTGACTGGCTGTAGCACCAGAGTTGGTTTACTTTTTGTTGGGACAATCATGGTTTGTAAGTGATAGGTGCACTTATTAGTGCCATGTTTTGAACCTGTACTTTGTGTGGTGTTGGCTTGGTTTTGATTTTCCTTTCATTAAATAAAGAGCATATTTATTTGTAAATTTTGTGAAAGGCCACTCAATTTCATATGAAATTCATATTTGATCACTAAATTTTAAATTATTTATTTGTAATCACTGAATTTCAACATGTATTTGGTTCTAGTTATATTTTTCAGCCAACATTTAACGGTACCGATATAGCATCCTACATGGACTCTATATCTTATATTTAGCTTATTATTCAAATCGGATACAAAAAATGTGTACTCCTAGTGATAAGAAATAAACATTTTATTCTCTTTTCTTATATCATTTAGTCATTTATTAGTATTGTTAATTTTTATTGACAATATCACATAGCTCATGTAGGATGTAATGTTGACTTTGTTAGAAATTTAATTGAAAAAATAATAGAGTGACTAAAATTGAATACATGTTAAAATTCAGTGACTAAAATTGAATAATTTAAAATTCAGTGACTAAATCAATAATTTGAAATTCAGTGACTAATTTGAAATTTAGTAACTAAAATTAAATAATTTAAAATTCACTTGATAAAATATGAATTTTATATGAAATTGAGTGACCTTTACCCTATCTAATACCTAACTAGTACCGTGCCCGCGCCATGCGGCAGATCTCTTTAAAATTATAAAACAACACTAATTAAATAAGATCTTATTTCATCATTCAAACTTTGAGAAACCATTAATAATATTTGACAAAAAACTATAATTATAGCATTTAGCTATCGCCTATAATTAGCTATTGTGAGGGCTATTGTGATGTGTTACATTAGATAATTTAATTAAATAATCAAAGTCAACGATCAGTATTGTGGAACAAGTCTTTTGCAGCAATTTGCTGTTGATGAGGACACCTGATATAACTTCTGATATATGAAGTGCACCCATATTGTTTAGGTTGTCAGTTGTCTCTTTGTCAAGAAGATAATATTTTTCAGATTAGATAGTTATTATACTTAGTTATTAATACCTGGATTATAAACATGCATGCCAAGTAAATACCTGAGACTTTAGACAAGAAAAAACATTCCAAAACCTAAGAGTTTCATCAACAGCACCACTTTCTATAGTCTGAAAAATACAATGCAAATGACTTCAGTATAAGCACTATTTCCATGTCGAGTAATATCTAAACAATCGGGTTATTCACTAGTTCATAATCTATTGTAACAGTAGCATATCTAATCGAAGCTACTATATTTTATTTTGGCAAACTTGCAATCCTTGCAATGGATATCCTCACCGAGCACACCAGATGCTCCGCACCAGTTCTTTGTTGCAACTAGAAGTCACCAACCGGCTTGTCGATGTCGAGCTCAGCTGATACCATGATCATATTCTTTTAAACTTGTCACCGCCTGACTTTAAGTTTGTCACTGCTCGACATGCTTTGGTTTCTTCTTTTGATCAACTACTTGGAAGTTACATCATTCAAAATTTTGTGATGTTCCTCTGGCATCGATACCCTTCTTATTTCTTCTCAATTTATGGAATTATCCATAACAGATTGAACCTGCTTTGTTACCAGATGTTAGAAATTTAACAGCAGCACAGCGGAAACATTATTTATTTTATTTTATAATAAAAGAGGGTTAATCACACTGAAAGTTTTTATATGATTTTCGTTATTGATGCATACATACTGATACATACAAAGGAGCTCTCTCTTTTACTCTCTCTCTCAGATTTAAGATTTTTTATTGTTATCTTTACATTGAAGAGAAAGTGGAGAGCCCTATTAAGATTTTCAGATAAAAAATAGAGGTATAAGGTGCTGCCGCTGGGCTAGGAGGCACTAGCAAACATCGTGCGGCTTCCCTTTGGCTTGGCTAGGTGATGCATGACACTGCTTAGAGATGGATTCCATTGTATTGGTTCTCTTGCTTCCGGAGAAGAGATTGTGTAGGGGGTGCGAAGGAACAAAAAAGAAACTATATTTGTGAGATTAAAAGAAAGAGAAATAATATGTACACCATATTTTTTGAAGGTTATAGAGGGAAATAATATGCACACCGCATGTGTTGAATTTTATATATTCTATTGTAGATTTTGTTTCCCTGCTCAGAGAATGTTGATAAAGAAATTTAATTTTTAATTATAGATCAATCCTTGTATGGTGTAAGATCTGAAAATTTATACAAAAATCCATGTTATTTACCAGTATTCATCAGAACTATATAGAAAACTGAATTTTGATTACCAGAATTCAGAATTTCTACAAAAAAAAAAAACATGTTCGTACCATAGTTATGCAAGATTATAAATTTCAAATTCCGACTTTAATTAAATGAATTAGAAATAAGTTTTTAGACTACTTATCAACTTCATAAAAAAAATTCTAAATTTAATTCAAGGTAACTCAAACCCTTGTATTTTGTTGTACCTCACAAGGCGTCACTTGTCTTATCTTTTCCTCAACTCTCATTGTGATGACCTCCTCCTTGTGTTGGTCACTCCAGTTGTTTCTGTACCGAAGAAAAGAAAATAACCTTGAGTGTCCCTTGAGATTTTTTTGGCTGGATACTTTTTTTACAAAATGATTAACTCGTAAAGATGTAATTAAGAAATAAAGTAAAATCAGTGAATCAAAATAAAAGAGAAGGCATAACTGACAAGCTCTTTATTTGCATCCTAGTGAATCAAGCTGACATTTTTGCCATATTTCATTTGACTACACTGGTGTTCTTGCATTAACATATGCTCATAAGTTATAGCTGCTATAATTATACGTTTTCTTCCTCAACATGTCATTAAAAAAAGAGTGCTTAACAACAAACAAAACTGTCATGGCCCAATACTAAAATGTGATTGACGATAAACTTAAAAAATAATCAATTAAGAGAGCTCCATGTTCTTCGATATTCACCTCATGCTCTTAGAATTCACATTCCCTAGAGTACTCTATAGGGTAAAGTGTTTGAATTTGAGTGGGCCCCGTGAATCTAAGGGTAGAGATTGAATTCGAGCAACCCGTAGTACAAATCTGACGGCCATAATGAGTTCGGACAGTTACTCTACCGCCAGAGGATACTCACCCATGCTCTTATACATCATCTACAATGAAAAAAACAAAAACAATAGAAGAAAAAAATTTAGTAATTCAGAGATGAAATCACTAACTGGCATGACTAATAATAGTGGTTCCTAACTATGAGATCCAGTCTTCACTAATATAAAATCTCCATTACAGTTCCAAAAGCTACTAGATATTTCATTTATTAGGCAAATTAGTTTTATACATCATGAGCAAAATATACAAATGCTGAATCACCGGTTATTTTCCAAAAATAAGAGTGTTTCCATCCAAAGAAAAACCCCATAATCTTGCTCGGTTGTAGCAACAGTCAAGAAGCAACGTTTATAAAAAAAAATAGACTTTGAAATGAGATGTGTTTGTAATATGAGAGTAGTATTTATAGATGATTTCAAATTGATTTTGTGACTGACAGATTTATCCATCTTCCAAGGTTTGAGACAGGAGGCGAGTGTGCATCGTGAAAGGAGAAGACGATCGTGAGGAGAAGCGCCCCAAGGAGGAGACAGGTGCGCGCGTGAGGAAGAGCACACATCGTGAGAGGAGATTTGGTCACGATTTGACGATCGGAGTAGAAGCGATTGGGAGTGGAGGATATCCAGGGAACAAAGTTGAGGCGAAAAGGATAAAGCTGATGAAAAGTTCTATAGGAGGAACTAAAAGATACATCGTATTGATAGAAGTTCTATTATAAGAAGGAAAGAGGATATTTTGGGCGTGGATAGACAAAAGAGAAGTTTTGGGTCTGGACAGATAGAAAGTGTAAATTATACTAATTAACGTATGTGATTGATTTTCAATTTAATCAATGATCTAAATTCATTTCAAATGACAAATACATGTTTTCAATAAATTTTTCAATCTCCTTTTATACTTACTAGCTATATACCGCGCGTTACAGCAGATTTTTTTATTTAAACATTAAAATATTATAAGATAAAAAAATTCACATTTATCTAATATTAAATTATAAATTTATCAAATTATAGAGAAAACCTATAATAAAGACTGTTTAATTTTGGATGAGATTTTTGCACAATATGAGTTAATAATTCATGATTTTTATGACAAGAAAAGTAAATTATTCTAACATATATTATCACCATTAATTTCTTACCAAATATATGCTAAATAAAAAATAATATTATGGAAATAATAGTATATAAGAGAAATAAATGGAGAGAAAGAGAGGATCAATGGACGCGATCACATACGTTCGATTAACCAAAAATAAATATTATCCATCTAATTGAGAGATAAAATGGATATAATAAAAAATTATCATGACAAAAAATGGACCCTCCAATATATATAGATAAAGTAAGGATTATACTAATCTTTAGAAATTTAGGCCTAAATAATTGGCTAAACAAATATGCGACGAGGCTTATTTTCCTCGGCCTAATGGGCCCAGTTTATTATGATTTTGATGCTTTATTGCCCTAGAGACAGTAAGTCCAAATTCACAATTTACAACAATCCGGGAGCCAGGATTTGAATATGGAACTGAATTGTTGGGATTGAAAATATTAAATGATTGAAATATATTATAAGAATTCAATCAATAACTCCTATAAATATAACTAATTTTTATGATCTCTGTGCATTTACATTAATCATGAGGCCCCCGTCCCCTATTCTCTCCACCCGTGAACAATCCTCACTATCTGTTAGTGCTACATTACTAATGATATAACTGAATATGATGCAGATCCTCCGTGGAACTAGCTAATCTAAGTTTTCCATGTATAATAATACTAAAATTAGTCTTGTCAGCATCTGATCCTGGGCGTATGCAACATTTTGATGCATCATCCTATATCTGAACAAATGCAAACTATCTCTCCTTTTTTGTTTGAGATCTGATCTTTAGAAGGTTAGTTAATGTCAGGGTAAGCTGCAGAAATAAAGTAGAGCTCATACAGATTTTCTTTTGATAAGATGTTGAGAGGCTAGAGATCTTGGCCTTCATAGTTTTCTTTTTTCAGTGTACGTTGAAACAGAGTCTGATGTCTAAGACCACAATCAATCCTTGATGAAAATTAAAATTGAATGAATGGTCACTTGTGCGTTATGCCATTATCCTATCATCTAATTAATAATATGTTTCTGCTTGTTTCTGATAAAAGAAAAAATGCATTTTCCTTTTTTTGCTTGTTTACCTTGTTTCAATCGTACTGTTAATTGTACTATCTTTTTCAAGAAATACATTGGTTAGCGATGTGAACTGGAACTTGATAGTGTTGTACGTGGTGGCAATAAATATTGAATACCTCCTGATGTGCTGATGATCGCTGGGAGAATTACATGCTTGTACCTGGTTTACTGGTACATGCTGATGCTTTGTACCAGTTGATTACCAGTTCCAGAGAAAAGCAGCTTATACAAAATATTTTTTTTATAAGCTTCACACTCTACCAGGTCAACACAAATTTGAGAGCAATCACACATCCTGCGAAGCTACTAAGCAATGGAGTTGAGATACTAATAATTTCTGAAATTTTTATCTTCGTCTTTCTTCCCTTGATATGGAAGATGTATTCATGCAAGTAAAGTATGCTGTAATTCTAAAATTTTAACTTATTTAACGTTTCAGTCTTTCAGAGTATATCATAAAGTCCAATGATGTGTCAAGAAGCATCTTGGCAATTTATTCAATTACATTATCAAACTGGACACATCCAACACGTCAAAGCAACATCCACTTACCACTTATATATAATAGTCTAGTACATTTATTTTTATTTCCCTTGTCAGAGATGTATCTCTTGCAATCCGTCCTTCAAGGCAGGGTATAGTCTGTAAATACACAACAATACCCATCAGCATTCAGCAATAATGACAACATAAACTAAAAGTTGGACTATTATCCAATGCCTGATTTAAAAGAGTCAATTGTCCTTTTATAAAATAAAGTTTTCCATTGTACCTCCGCATTTGTATCCAACAGGGCGGTTGGCAAGGTTGCACCTCTTGGGGATAGTTATAGCAACCTCGGGTTTAATACCAGCACTCTTCGCGGTGTTAGAAAGAAGCACGGCGCACAAGCACCCAGGGTTCCTGCTAAATGTTTGCACCTGAGAGCAGCACTGGCTTGACACCTGTGCATTTGCATCCTCTGCGGCCATTGCACATGGAGCCAATTTATATGCCATCGTATCAGGCGAGGCTCTGCCACACTCACCTGCCCCATTGACTCTGTCAATACCAGATGTGCCAATTACAACAAGTGCCACAAAAAGAACCAGGAGCTTAGAAGTAAACACCATTTTTGTTTTGATTCTTTTTCCTGTGTTTTGGGATGGATTGCTGATGGGATGCATGGAGTTTATATTGAAGAGGGGATGATAGTGGGAGATGCTAGTGGCTGTGGCACTAGGGTTTCTTTAAGTTTTGTTGGGAGGTTCATGGTCTATAAGTAAATGATTGTATGTTTGGTGATAGGTGCACTTAGTGCCAGTAGCCAATTTAGAATGCCATGTTTCCAAGCGTTACTTTGGTGTGGGGTTGGCCGGTGCTCTTTTGATTTTTCTTCCAATAATTCAAAGGGAAACCTAATCATACCAACTTTGAGAATTTTGGGCCTAAATTATGAGTAAGACAGATCGGCAGGGAACGTTCTCGGCCTAATGGGCCTAATTTACTACGATTTCGAAGCTTTACTGAGCTGAAGGAATGGTAAATCCAAAATCACATACTAACAGTTGACACATTAATTCACCCTGAATTACTAATACGATGTCTCTATATCGTATGATAAATTTCCATTGGTAATAAATTCCCAACGCAAATAAATAAAGTAAATATTACACCCCCACATTAGTCATCAGTCTAAACAGTCAAAACTCAATACTCACTATGGTACAATAAACAGTCAAAACTCAATACTCGTTTCAGTTTTCACACGAAATCAAGTAATGCTCCTGTTCTTGGCATTTGCCTCTCCTCCAAGATACTCAGTAAGAACTTTTTTCACACCAAACCCCCGATTAGTCGATAATCGGCGATCAATCAACATGGCTCTCTCTCCGTTTGCCGAGCTGACAAGTGCTGTGGGAGAGAAGCTTGGTGTGGTATAAGCAGTGGCAAATGGAGTGCCTGAAACAGACACAGAGTACGAGACAAGAACCTTGTTGTTGCAACCTATCTTTCCATCTACGGGCTGTAGAGGATCTGTGTGCCTGCTCACCTCATCCACATATATTAGGTCATCGATTCGTGCAATTATGTTCGATGCAAGGCTCTCTAACACTCTCGAGTAACTCTCCAGTATTGATTTTCCTACATCCTGCATATATAATGCATAAATAATAAGGAAAAAAAAAGAAGAATAAACCATGTCGGCCAACAACAGTCGTGCTTGCCAAATAATAATAAAAGTAACCCATGATAAAAGTTACTCAAGTATGAAGTGTTTACTAGCCTTATTAAATTGGATTTTGCACATATCCAATGTTGTCTGTGTAAGACCAGGAAACCTCTGCTTCAGACATATTAACAACCCCTCTGCTCTCTCAGCTAACAACTCTCTCTTTTCTGGATCAATTATCATATCTTTAACAATCTCCCATGATGACTTGGCACTACCACGACTGGCGTGACTCGGCTGTTTAGATGAAGACCTCTTGCGCCATACATAGACTGAAGCTTCAACCCGGTTAGCAATTTCTAGTGCGTGGTGTTCTGTTGATAAGTCAAGACAGTCTAACAGACATTCTGGCAAGAATTGATCCGAGGTAATGTAACGGTATATTATGTCACCTAGACTTGCTCTACCGTTCTGTTAAATTTGCATTGAATAAACTGATGAAACTTAAAACAAGAGGACACATAATAATGAACATAAACAAATATTAATTTATCAACCAACAAGTTATCTTGAAGCAAATTCACTAAATTTCCCTTTCAAAAAGCTATTACTGGGAAGTTCTCATTTCACTACGAGAATTGAGAAGGGAAGATTCAGGTTGTTGACCTTGAACTTTTCTGAAATAACCAAGTTGGTCCTCCAATGTCTAACTAGAAAAGTTTGAGAAATAAAATCATTGGATCTTACAAAAGTAGCCTTTTCAATTCAGCAAGTTTGTGCATTTACAAAAGTGATCAGAATAGCTATAGATTGCACCATCAATCCTAGTTTTCTTAATCCATGATATTGAAGAGACCTTATTCATTGCCATCTGACCAGCCAGTGGTACGACTATAACTCTTTAATTGTTAAAATGTGGGATTTATACTTCTTAACAATAATAGTATTTTGTGCCAACAGATGAAAAATAAGCTGTTCCTGATTCATAATTATGAGTGGTCCTTCTGCAAATTTTCTATTTAGAAAAGAACAGAAGCAAACAAACCTTCGGAAGTGACTCAAGATAGGATTCAGGAACATCCATCTCAGCCAACGCATTGCCATTAATTGCCATGGCAGCCTTCAGAATCTGATTGGCACACTCACGCTTATGATGTAATCGCTTCCTGGTCTCCTCACTTAGACCACCAGGTGGGACCCGTGGGACAGGGAGCCACCACTTCTCCTCACGGCGGTGCACAGTTCGTCTGAATGAGGCTGAGCCATCACAATCAAGTGCTGCTATCCCTTGGTCTACATACCAAAATTCTGGTTTGCTGAAACTGTCCAGTATTTCCTAATTCAAAACAGTGAAGAAGAAATTAGTCATTGATGCATGGGTGAATCGAGCATTTATCAAACACAAATATGTAACAAATGTCTGAAACTATACAAGAAGCATATTATCTAGTTTCCGCAATGCAGGAAGGTTCATGAAAATATCACATCTCGGCCGGCAGGACATCACCTGAAATATACAACATAACAAACTGACTAATTATCCACATAGAATTTGCAAAATATTTAAAATAGTTTGATTTGCGTGTCATCTATTACCTCGAGTTTGGATCCATCAGGAAATGTTTGCCAGGATGGAGTCAGCTCAACAATATGGTCACTAACACACAAAATGCATTCCATTTCCCTTCGCCACATTGATTTCTTCTCAGAAGGGAGTGGCTCTAATCTCCATAATTGACCAAATATAGTTGCTGAAGTTACATCATAAACATGATTGAGAATTCTTTCTCTTTTCTTTTTTAAAATAAGTTGGTTGTTTACAAGAAAAAGTTTATGTACCACAGAGGTTGGTAATTGCATTTGAGATGGCCTGTGCTGTGCAAACACCCTTTCCATAGCCTGACATGTCTTCTCCAAGTAGCAATTTTGAAAATCTCTCCTTCATCATTTCAATTTCTACAGAAGCACAATAAAATAAAATAAAATAGAGACTTAGCCTATTATAATCAAGGGAGAGTGCAAAGTTACAAATACTCCTCTAGAATTTTTTTATGTAATGAACTGTACCAAAATTTTAAAAGAAAAGTTTTAAAGTAATGAATTGGCAGACACTGGTTAACCTGATTACATTGGAGTTAATTGTTTGCATAATTCTCGGAAAAGAAAATTGAATGACAACTGTTTTCTTTTTACTACTGCAAGTTAAAATGTACTTCCAATTAAAAAAAAAATAATAATAATAATAATATCGTTCTCCTGTAACTTGAAACTTTAAATTACAAAAAAAAGAGAAAAAATAGTAGATAATAAACGAGTTAGATACCTCGTTTCTGCTGCTCAATTATCATTTCTAGATCTTCTATTTGGCTGTTCTCCTTGTCTTCCCGCAAATCAGAAATCAAAGCCGTCTTCCCCTCCCAACCGAGACAACTCTCCAGTTTCTTCCCCTCCATTTCCTCTCCAGTGCATCCCTGTGTGCCTTCAGTCGTCATTGTCTCTGAGCTAGAGCTACTCCCTCGGCACTCCGAATCACTGTACGAATCCGCATCCTTCTCCATCTCAAACAACACTCTTTCTCCAAAAATAGGGGAAATCCAGAAAGGAGAAGCGCCACTAACCTTACCCCAATCCCTCTCAGCAAATGGATTTTTCACGAAAAGTCCGTTGAAGTTTTGAGTTTTCCTGAAAGACCTTGTACCCCAAATTTCTCCAAAGAGCGCTAATGGAAGGCAATGCTTGTGGGTCTCCGCTGGTTTTGGAAAAGGAAATGATGATGAGAAGTCCATATGAGGTGTCTCATTTGTGGTGTGAGTTGGTAGGTTTGTGGGGACAATCGGAAATTGAAATGATATAAGTAAGTAATAAGTTGGTATTTTTGGTTGTTAATGGAGGGATGGAGAGAATGGCATGATTAAAGGATGAGGATAAGGAGCTAGTGTACTAGGCTGCGTAGCTTGCTCTAACGCACGAGTTCGATTCGCTTGTAATAAAAGAGGAGAGGGGGAGGATGACCGTTGGGGCTTAATTTTTGTTTTATTTCTCCAACGGTCAGTAATTAGCAGTAAATAAGCAAATTTAAGAAAAGGGGTCGGCGTGGAAGCTACGCTCTTTCTTTTTGTCGACTGGGTTGTTGTTTGTCACTGTTCGGAGACAACAGAGGAGAAGAGAAAGTTCTCACAGGTTTCGGAGGATAGAAAAGGAAGCTGAAAGCGAGCAAACAAGAAATAAAAAGGGATGGAGATTGGAGGGGGGATTCAAATTGAATTGAAGATTTCAAATGAGGCGAGAAAAAGGTGAAACTGCGTAGTTGTTTTGTTTGCAAGGACGTTGTGGAGAAAAGCTGCAACTTATGTTTGACTCGGAATTTGTGCCCGGATGAAGCTTTCAAAACAGTGATTTAATATTCTAATTGATTGATATATCATCTAATTCTTTTCTGGAAAAATTAGTTGTGCTCTTATAATTTATTTATAACATTCATGTACGCAAATAAAAGCAAAAATACAATTTTATTTCTGATTAGATACAATTTTAAAGAATATTAAATGGACATGAAATTTAATTCAAAAATAGATGAAAAAGAGTTCTGGGAACAAATGGGTGAAATAAATATAATTTTAATCATGATTAATAAATAAACGAACAAGTAAATTAACGAATAAATACACTATTATTGTATTATTATTATATTAATATATAAACGCATACAAATCTCACTCTGGCAAGAACTAGTCAACCATGATTCCTTTGAGGAGCGTGTCATGTGACTCTTGTTTCCATCCTCCAACGACAAGCAGACACCGATTAAATAAGAACAAAATTATAATACGCTATGAGAAAGTACCAAATCACCAGCCTATCTTACTTTTGTTTGAAGTCTAAACATTAGTAGACAAAAATTAATTAATTTAAAATTTTGTTTACCGTTTCCCTGCGGTAATTAAATGTAACCAAATGTTCCTTACATGTGTAAACTTTACTTCAAAATTTCGACTTATGCTCGGGATTTTGGGATTGGAATGTGGGGGCTGGGTGGTAATATGGATGCAGTTAGGGTGAAAAGTGAAAACATAGGCAGATATAATTATGGATATAAATATTAATTTGATGTTAAAATTTAAATCATATATATCTTAAATGGATACGAATACGAAATGAATATCCAGCGTAGACCCCTTAGATGCAGTAGATTGATTCTTGGATTCATTTTGAATGAGATTATAAACAATTTTAAAAAAATCATATAGTCGCTTGCTTTTTTAAAAGAAAAATAGACGACTTTGGGGGGGGGGAAATATTATTTTACAAAGAGTATTATCAAATTTAGACTAATCTATTCTCACATGGTCAATTAATTTCAAGTATTAGATCAGTCACTGATTATTAATTTATTATCAAATAGAAGTAATAAAGTATGACAATTAAAAAGTTGGGTATAACTCTTGAAGGTGTCGATTTGAACTTTGATATTTCTGTCAAAATAAAAGTTATTAAATTATTGTCAAAGAAGTTGTTAAATTCTTAAAATAAAGTCACACGAAAAGAAAATTAAATAGTTTATTTGTGTATATATATGCGCAGTAAGTTTCCAATTCAAGATATCTATCCTTCAATAATGAATAGCAACCTCATCATTTGTACTAACATATATCTGAATACTTCTTTTAAGACCACCATTTGAAACTTTGAATCTACAAACAGGGTATATTTCTGTTATTTTTTTCAAATTTTATTATTTGAATTCGAAATGAACCGACTCAATTTAGTATTGATGATGACTCTTCTGCGTGAATACGTTCGGTTTGATTTAATTCGGACGATTTAATTTACAGCACGAAGTTGTACTTCGTTACTGTTCTCATAATAGGATAGGCCAGGAATAACAAAATAGTTATTGTTCTCAGAATAAAAATAGTAATTGTATATTCAAACACAAATTTATTGTTCCGAAACAGTGAAAATAATTGTTATTTTGTTATTCTGTGGTGAGGATGAAATAATTATTGTTCTTCTCAACTCTTCATTACTATTCTCAATAAACAATTCAAATAATATTTCTACCATCTAAAATAACATCATCTTTTTACTATCCTCATTCTAACCGAAAAATCACTATTTTTTCACTATCTTTATTTATTATTCTTAATTCTTTTATTCTTATGCTATTATTTGCACGATACAAACACACTCGAAAAGAATAGATGTTATCAACTTAGTAAATGGAAATGGTAACTTTGGAACGGCCTCCAATAAAATAAAATAAAGACGTAATACTAAACACATTTAAAAAGTCGATGAAACAGCAAAATGCCAAGTAATAATAATAGCCCAATCAACTAAGAAAGGATGAGGGAGAGGCTAAAATTTGTAGCCTGTCTGCACGCAGTTGTCTGGTAGCAGACTTCCCGGTTCCCTTACGCCTCCAACTGAGAACTCATTTTACAAGGCAACGATGCTGGTACCAAGAAAATTTGTGCAGTTTTCTTTTGACGGCGTCATTAATTAACTCAGCCCCACGCCAAAATGCACCGTTTTAGACAACACTAGCAGTATAATTAATACTTAATTAAAGTGAAGAAATTTTGTTCGTTGAGCTATCATTTCTTTTCAGGAGGGGGGGGGGGGGGGGGGGGGGTGTGCAAAAAGGAGCATCCAGCATTCTTCAGTTGAAAGGCCCTTGTTAGGGTTTTTGCCTACTCAATATAGCAACAATAATAATTGTGAAAAATCAGGGAACCTGTATTATTCATTTTTATTATGAAGTGGGGAAAAGGGACAATTAATAATTGATTGATTGATTGCGGTTTGTTTCTGGTACCAACCTAAAGTTGGTTGGTATCGTACCAGGCTGCAGGTAGTGGTGACGTCCCACAAAACTGGGCCAGTTGCTGATTATTGATCACACTTTAGGCTGCTGTTCAGTTCTTGCAGTAGGTTGTAATGTAAACGGTCTTTAATTAATATATGCCTACGGGGCCTTTCATCAAAAAAAGTTCTTGCCATGTGCTGCTTGCATGCAAGTTCACTATGCAAGCTTATGTTGGGTTTTAATTATTTGTGGTTTACGATTAATTGCTATGATAAGCTCCATGGTTTCTATTTCTACATTCTTCCCTTGTGAATGCTATTTTGTAAATTCATAACTCCTGGAATCTATACAAATTTTGAGCAACATAACGAACTTCCTATCGACACCAAACATTTCCAAAATACACATTATAGTGTATAAACCTTTCAGTCGGATCTGACAAATCAGACCTTTACATATCTCGGTTTGGGCTTCCACTGGAAGCATTGTACAGTTTTTGGAAGGACAGTCTCTACAGTAATTGTATTTCGTTCCTGTGCTGGTTAACAAGTTGATCTTTGAACAAATAAAACTATTATAAAAAGGGACTAATACAAGAGGAGCATGTCTTCATTCAAAGAATGATATCTTTTTCCTTGCTAAATACCACATCTGAGTTCAAGACCAATGCTCGGAAGAAAGCCCAAGCCCATATTATCCATTCAACTTGTTATGGAAAAAACTTCCAGTGTTATTTATCTCACCACATACCAACACTATTTTTCTGCAGTTGGAAATACAATGGGATAACTTGACCCAAATAAAGAAACATATCTACTAAAATATTATTTTTTTCTTCCGGGCAAAGAAGCAATATCACAATATCTCAACAATTCAAATAAAAAAATTAAACTAAAAGGTACCTGAAGTGCAGAGTTGCAACTTACAAGCCCAGTGATCTAGTTGGATATTAAAAAAGACAATAAGATTATTGCAACAGTCTCAGTATTTGCATCAAACTCCTTACAGTTACATTAATTCCTGCAAAAGAAAATCAACCAGAAAATATGTCAGTGAACGTGCTAATAAATACTGATGGTTGAGGCATCAATATACATATATATAATTTTTACAGGCTCCATTGCTACATATGTATCAACAAACAAAAACTGTTTCACGAACTTACCACCTTTTGCATGAATGCAGACATTTACTCCAGGAATTCTTCCATCAGACCCTATTTGCAGCACAGTCATTGTTAGGACAGATGAATAGAAAACACTGAAATTCAGCACTAACATGATAGTGGACAAAAGTACCTGAGAGATAAAAGGTTCTGCATCAGTTCTCCTAAGAGAATGCAATGAGTCCTTGGCAAGAGATACTGAATGGTCCCCAAGACTAACTTCTCCAATCTCACTTAGTACTCGCACCCTGATATATGGATCTTTCGGTGGTACCATATCCTACCAAAATTTATTATTTAAAAAAATAAATGAACAAAAACCAAAGTTAGGTTTTCTAGAGTTTTGTTTTCCAGCTTTGATTTGGTGGGCTAACAATTTGATCTGAAATAGGTTGATGAGACTTAAACTAAATTAAAAAGATATGTTTGCATTAAGGTTTCAAGCTTTCCATTTTTGTCCAAATGATTTTAATTTGAGCTATTATGGTCCTTAATCCTCAGCAACAGCTTTTGGTTAAAATCTTGGACAATAATGTAAACGTTGTTGCTTTGGAGCAAACCACATTTGTGAGATAAATTTAGTAAATAATTGCTCAAACCATGCCAGCACTTATTCATTTCAATTGATTGCTTGATTGAGAGATTGAATAAAGAAATCAGATTATGCATTATTCTAGAAATGCCAGTACCATTTGGGTAATTTAGGTGATAATTTAGTGACCATTTATAAATGCACAAAAGGAAAAAAAAAGTGAGAAAACATTTACCACAGTCAGATCTAAATCGAGGTCCTTGACGTAGGAGTCAATTACAGCACAGTGATTCTTGAAATACTCTTGCTCGGAGAAATTCAGTTTATCTTGAATTTCTTTGGGAAGTACACGCCCCACATCCCATCTATAACTTTGAATTACTTCTGCTCTTTTATACCTTCATCAAATACATATCATAAGCTCAAGTCTGGTATGTAATCATCAAAACATAATTTGTTTTGACTAAGAAACATGGTAGCGAGCAAGATTAGATGCTTACAAGTAAGCCATGAGGCATCTTTTATTGCGGATTAAAGAGAGATGATGAATGAAAGAACCGTAGTGATCTTCATTTTTCGTATCTATATCCACATTCTTTTCCTTCTTCTCCCTATAATTGGTAAACAAAATGTCAACTGGGAACATTTCGTAGACAAACTGTTGGTAAGCTTTGAAAGAAAATACAGGCCTGACTCACCAAATCAAGGATTGGAACTGCCTATTGTGTTCTTCACATTCTCTTATTACTTGATCGAATTTGTCACTCTGTGCGAGTTCATTCATAATCAGTGAGATTCACAGGGATTTAGGCAAGTCAAACATGAATCATAATAAAAGAAAATTCAATAAATGAGTTAATGTTTATTTCATTCATACTATGGATGCAACAAATTGACTAAAGAAGAAAAAGGAAAAAAAAAAAACATACGTTGTATGGAGGAAGCTGTCCCTCTTCGCAAGAGGATAGCTCTTTCAAAAGCTGAGCTGCCCTTCTGGCATACATTATCTAATTAAAATTATCAATGCTTGTAACCTGTTTGACAAATTGCTGCAGTGAAAAAGGAAGCCAATAACTTTTTTTTTCAAAGAACAATTGATTAGAAATACAAGGAAACCACACACATAATTGGTCGGAACTTCAATTCAGCAGTCCTTTTGGGGGGGGGGGGGGGGATTTGAAAAATGAAGGAATAGCAACAGTGCAAGGGGTGACCAGCAGGCCCAGGGTGCCACCTATTCTACTGTTTGTGTTCTACCTTACTTAAAATTACGAACTTCTACCATAGCAACAGTCCATTGTTGCTAGCATGACTTGGAAACTGTCAGTCTCCTACAGTTCAATTATTGGGCCAATTTCAAATTAAAATGAACGTGTTTGCCGCAAAAGAACGTCTGAATCAAAAACAGAATCAGAAGATGTTCACCTCCTGAGTTATCCGATGACCGATTCTTCCTTCTAGTTTGTTCTTACCGACTGAATCTTCAGATTTGTTTTTTTTTACTGATTCTTCAAAGGGGGCGCTGTTATTTAGCGATAGGAAGAGAGATTTGTGCGTAGCTTGAAGTGTGTTTTAGTATTTATTAGCAAGAAGGTAGATCTGTCAGGTGGGATGATAAAAAAAAACGAGGAAAGTAGGAGACGAAGGCTGGAGAGATGCCAAAGCTAAAAAGCGAGATGCGATATCTCCAAATCCAACTATTCTTCTTTTTGTTTTTCCTTTCCCGCCTCAAATATGTGAATGGTGAATCCCCCTTATTTATGCTTTGGACAGACTCCGAGACACCTCTAAATTTATTAAATGACAAGATTACCCCGCGTGAACAAAAACTCTCCAAATTTTTCTTCTTGATACAAAGCTTATGAAGTGAAATAAACACCGTCGAATGTTTTTAATATTAAAATATGAAAAATCAGAATCTCTTATTTATATATTTAGGGGCTGTTTGGCAGCAAGAGTGAGTTTTTCCGAAGAAATATACCAAACGGAAGTGAAAGAAAGTAGAAAGTCACTCTTCCAAAAGAAAGAAGTAAGATTAGCTTTCATCTTTCACTCTTTCATTTGTTTATTATTTTTTTATCTCACATCTATTACCAAACACTCAACTCAAATTATGAAATAAGGTGAAAGAGCATTTCTTGTAGAAGTATTTTCTTCCACTCTCTTCCGGAAGAAAGAGAGATTGCCAAACACAGCCTTAGTACATTTTAATAGTCCCAATGCCTAGCAAGGGTAAATATGTAATTTCAAAGTTTTAAATTTTTTTTGGAACTAATTTACAATTCAATTTCAAATGATGTTATTCTATCACAATTCATTCTCAATTCTCAACAAATATAAAGAAAACATTCTCAATTCTCAACAAATATAAAGAAAATAAAGTAGAGAAAGAAAAGTTTGATGATATAACAAAGTTTGACACGAATGACTACATCTTTGAGACCCACAACCATCATAATTAATCGGGTTACGCCGATACACTAACAATCATCATTCAATATAAGATTGAATCTAACTCTCTTACATCAAATAAAAAAAGAAACTAAACTAAATAATAGAACAAAGAAAGGAGTACTTAAGGCATAAATGAGAACAACAAGAGATTATTTCACTTAATCTAGATAATGAAATATTTGAATAAGTAGATTTGAGCCAAGTATTTGATTTTATCATTGAAATACACCATTAAAAAGATGGCTACTCTCGAAATGAGAGATTTTATTGTTTGGAACATTAGAATGAAAGTACAAGAGTAAACTCTGAATTAAGATACTGGGCTAAGTCTTTGCAACGATTTAGATCTAACATCAGCATTTTATCGTTCTAATTTAATTTCTTAACTGTTAATTTTGGACTTTAGTGAAATAATGAGATATTTTGGATGTGAACTATTATAATGGCTCTAAGTCGTTACATAATGGATCTCTCGAAAAAAAATCTTCTCCTAACTTGGCTAAGTAATTTTCATTTAATTTGATGGGGATGGGAAGGTTTAGAGAGTGTACCGGATCAAAAGACATAACAATGTTAAAGCTGGTAGCAGTAAGATTCGTGGGAATTGGGTTAGTAGCAGTTGAATTAGGATCAGGGATAGTTACCATTGATGGAGATTTCTTGAATCTTGAACAAAAAAATGGCCTAGTAAGGCTCTGATACCATGTAAACTGAGAATACTTGAGATAGAATAATAAGAAAGATTATATTTGATACCATTGAAAGATTGAGTACATCAGTTTAAATAGCCATCAGTGGCTTAATCCTAACTCTAGTTCTAACAAACAGTAGTTAAACTAACTCATGAGCTAACCAATTGTCTTGATTATAAATCTATCCTAATTACAATAATACCCTCAAGATAATGAACAGTTTAATCCTAGAAATAAGGTAAAACAATCTAACTGTATGAATAGATCTTCTGTGGCAATGCCTGATAATGTGTGACAGTTATAGTCTTTACAGTAATTAAACTATTATCCTAAGCCATTGTAATGACTCTGAGTCTATGAGTCGTTATATAACGGGTCTGTGGGAAATATTCTCCAAAATTTTGTCTAAATTAAAATATTATGCCAAGCTCTTATAATGGTTAGTGAATTGTTATATAATAATACCTTTGAAAAAAATTATTTCTCTAAAATTTTGGCTAAGTATTGAAGTAATGTCTTGAGCCATTATAATGATTCTGATTTGTTACATAATGGATCTCTCAGAAAATTTCTTTTTTCAAAATTTTGTCTAAGTATTGTGTATTGAATCAAGCTGTTATAACGGCTTGTGAGTTGTTATATAATGGTACCCTCAGTCAGTGGCAGATCTACTTAGAGGCAAGCCCGGCAAGTATCTAGGCTTATTTTTCAAAAACAATCTTCAAAGTACTAAAATTTCATTTTAAACTGATAAAATATAATTTAAATACTATTAGTGTCTAGGCTTGATTGAATATTTAAATAGTTATTTGTTTGTGTGTTCAAATGTGTGCTCATACTCCGATTCTGTCCCTGCCCTCAGTCCTTTATTTTTTTTAAGACTGATTATTTATCGAACTAAGTCGTTGCAATGCCTTAGGACGTTGATCAAATTTTACATTGCTCGTGTTTTAACTCAAGTTCATTCTTTCAATTTTACAAAAATAAAATTCAAGTAAACATAATTATTTCTAAATGCTTCAATCTTTTTTTTTTGACTTGTGTGTATCAAAATAACAAGTTTTGCAACTAAAGAACTTACAAGAAATCTCACAAAATAGAAAGTAAAATTCAACTTTATTGTTTTAAAAATCAACAATTAAAGAAATTATTTAATATAATATAAATGATTATAAATTTCGTCTCTACAAAGTGATATAACTTTAAATCCTGAAAATGACATATGAAAAAATTATATATTAGTGTTATTGAGAGTCCTATTTTGAAAAAAAAAAAAATCGGAAGAAACTGCTAATTAATTTCTTTTTTTTCAATTTAATCAGATTTTCATAAGTGCGTGCTTTTTTCATGACGCCAAAATTTTATTATTGACAATTTAATTTCACTCTAAAAATAATTTAAGTATAAACCAAAACAAAGTAGCGCTCAATTTAATTGGTAAAATTAGATACGCACTTTATTTAATCATTATATTCAAAGTTGTTAACTTGTCATGACTAATTGACGAATAAATTCATATTTTCTTATATTGATTAAATAGCGGTCACAACTAGTATTCTCATTAAATGACATATTTACATAAAAATCCACATAATATCTAATATTGTTGTATGATTCAAAAAAATCACTTAATTATATAACATATCATAATATGTCAACATGTCATTTTTACTCGATAGTGAGCATGTTATTGCACAAAGGAATATCACATGCATATGTTATGATGTGTCACATCATGTCACATTTAAATAACTAATTTTGTGTAAAAATCATTGTACCGTTTAGGATTCATTTTTTTATACTTAATACATTAAGAAAATTATAACTATAAATTAATAAATAAATAACAAAAATAAATAATCATGCATCAGCATTTAATAAAACTAAATACTTTTTTTCGCTAACAAAATTTTAATTGAACTACGAACTTTTGCATTTTTATGGAAAATTTGAGGTAACTTATAAAAGAAGTGGACAAAGATTGAGCCAATAATCAATAATTCTTTGTGATTCTTTGATTGCGCCCTATCAGTAGTTTTATATTAGGGATACAAATGAATTGAATTTGATCGAACTAGTTAGCGTTCGAGTTTCATTTGAAATCTAATTAAACTAATTTGATTTAAAATAGATATATAATTTTGAACTAAGATGAAAGTTCAAAATTTGATTCATTTATGATTCAAACTTATTTGGTTTGATTTGTCATAGTTCAAAATTGATTATAACAACTTTGACATAATGACAAAAATTGATTATAAGTTGAGAAATCAATGATCTAACACTATTTTTAAAAAATAGATTTAGAACCGGCTATTTAGAATCGTTTTTTTTAAAACAGATCTGCTAAAAGATTAGAGTGGCATAGTTGTAAATTTTATTAAAATTATTAAAACCGGTTTTGTAAAACAACCGGTTACAAATTTTTTTATTATAACCGGTTATATAAAAACCAGTTCCAATTGAATGAATTAAAATCAGTTATAAATAACCGGTTCTAAAAATTTTATTTTAAAACCGATTGTAGCAAAAACAGGTTCTAAATTCTGAGAAAATTCAATCCGGTAATTAATAAAACCGGTTCTAAACTAATTCTCTGTGATTAAAATTTATGATAATATATAAAATTCTCTGACATCATATTAATATAAAAATTCTTTGATTAAAAATCTAATTCATATTAATATTAAAAATTCATATTAATTAACGTCAAAGAATTAGATTAAAAATTAAATTTTAGAGTACTTCATATTAATCCAATTCATATTAATTAAAACCGGTTCTAATTCATAAAATTGAATTAGAACCGCTTTTTATAAAAACCGGTTCTAATTCATAAAATTAAATTAGAACCGTTTTTTAATAAAATCGGTTCTAATTAATATGAATTAGAACCGCGCTTTTAATAAAAACTAAAAGAAATTCTTTGCATCAACCAATAGAATTTCAGTTTTTTGCTCCCACAGATTGCTATGTTTTTCAATCTAACCATTGGTTCATGCTTATCCGACAATCTAAAAACTAAAATTCAAAAATCTAAATCCCACGGATTATCATCCTTCATCCTCCTATTTCATATATAAAAGAGATATTGAGAGACAGAGAAAGAGAAAGAAAGAGAAAAAGCAAAGGTCGTCTTGAAGAAAGAAAAAAGAAAGGAAAAGATAACGACAGATTTGAAGCTCTTCTTGAAGCTCAAAAATGAATTTGATGTTTATTTAAAGTTTTTAGTTTAGTTTTTTTATTTTTTTTCTAGAAATTGTAAAGATAGAAAATTTATCAGATTTTTTTAATATGTAAATTATATATAATTATTTTATTAATGAACTATATTTTATTAGTTAATGGTGAAATTAAATTATTTAATTAAAATTTAAAGAAATCAGAACTAGAGAATATTAAGAAAAAACACTATTTTTTAGTAAATAGTACCATCACAAAATATTAAGAAACTAAGGATCCTTCAACTCACTGGGCAAATCCACTGAAGGAGTTTAGAACCGGTTATTTCAAATAATCGGTTCTAAAGGTTAGAGTTTAGAATCGATTATTTTGAAATAACCGGTTCTAAAAGTTAGAATTTAGAATCGGTTATTTAAAATAATCGGCTTTAAATGCCCCACTTAGCACCTTCTTTTAGCGTCGGATTTTTAAAACATTTAGCACCGCATAATTTTAGAACCGGTTCTAAATCTTTTATATAACCGGTTCTAAAACGTTTTTTGTGGTAGTGTAAGAAGATGAATAATCAAACTATAGATGCAAATTGAGATTAATCACAAAAAAATAAGAACGCATAAATGAAAACCAACACTTAAACAAAAATATAAATTTTGTACCAAATAAATAATATCAAAACACGGGCGGGCCCGGAGAAAAGTTTTGGTCTGAAAGGGAGCCTTGTTGATAAGGCACACAGCAATATGCTTATTATTTTCTAACACTGAAGCACGGGGTATCACACTTATTCTTTCTTAGATTATCTTCACAGTTATAACACATGCTGTGTTTCTCTGTGCTTGTTAAAGCTGAATATTTCAACTCTATCTCTTGTTTTCTAGAATCATGGCTTTTGGTTTGTTGCGAAGAATTTATTAAAAAGGATCAGTAGTAATCCAATCACACCCGAACGATAATATTTCAGAGGAAAATGGGTCTTGCTTCTTCACCAAAATTGGGAGAGAAATAAAAAAAGGGGCTTGCTTTTGTCTTAGCTATTTTGATAATAAACTGCTCGTAGCGAGCTGAAAAAAATATCTTCAAGAAAATTTTGTCTCTACACATTAGTAGTTACTCGTTGGACATAGCTCATTGATACCGCCAACTCCAATTGTAGCAAAATTGAAGCAATACCTTAACTTTTGAAGTGGATCCCAAAGAAAGGCCTTAAACTACACTTTCTCGGGCTGGAACGCAACTCATCGTTGAGTGAAGTGGTGGAACACTTTTATGTATTTGACCTATTAAAAAGTTAAAAAAAATGTTAAGAAATAACACTTCATATGAATCTGTAAGTTCTTTGAAGATGGAAGGAAATCATTCACCAAAGATTGCAGTTCTCGAACCTCCATTCTGGTATACTAGAAAAAAGGAAAAAGTAATAATTTATTACTATTATAATTTATTTTTCTCTTCATTTGAGGAGTCAACCTTGGTGAAAACATCTAAATTCTTGAAGTTTATAGTTAGTCATATTAAGTTTATGGTGGATGTGAGAGGTAAACGTGAGCTCTTTATTGGGAAGATTAAAACAACACCAACAGATAGAAAGTAGGCACCTTTCTACATCACCTTACCAGCATCAGAGGTTTACTAATCAATGAAGCCCCTTAACCAAACTAAACCAAACTGTTTCTAGAAAGCACGTTAGAAAATAAGAGAAACTCCTAAAAAAGAGTTCTTTATCGCCTTCCGTTCCAACAATTTATACCATTAGTAGGAGTTATTCTTCAAATTTGTATTTTCATTGTATGGGCCCGCATGTAGGATGTTTGGTTGAATATACCCAGAATATGATGCTACATAGGTAGTCCAAGTAAGGGTGCTCCTTACTGTTGGAGTAAATTAATTTGACCAAAAACACCAATAGCAAAAAAAATGCTACTTCTTCAATGAATTTGGTTAGGATTTTGAATTGGATTGGTTGAGTTAATCTTTGCTCATGCAAATATTCAAACTTCGGTGGTATGTCTTTATAACAGATGGTTTCAACTGAAGGTAATGCCTTCATTTAGACACTGCCATCAAAATTGTGTGTTACTGGTACAATACCATAACAACAACAACAACAGAAAAGACTGCTAAACAACTAAACAAGAGAGAAGGGATGTCACATAGCTAATTAGCAATGGAGAAGAGAGAGAGAGGGATATGATTGCATGACTGGTGAGTGGTGGCTAGTCTAGCGATGAAGAGAGAGATGGACCTAGGGATGGGGTTCGGTGATGGAGAGAGGGGTTTGACTAGTATAAGGTCGGGGAAGGTTGGGGGTGCAGTGGTGCCTAGTTGCGACAGCGAGATGAATACTGGCCACGACGGAGAGAGAGGGATCTGGCCATGACGAAGAGAGAGGGATCCAAGGCTCAGTGATGAAGAGATAGTGTAGTGGAGATGTGCTTGGTAGTGATGGCCACTCTTGGTCTGGGCTGGCCAACAGAGAGATAGTGTGGTGACGACGGAGGGAAAAAGTTTTGAGAGTGGGCAGTGGGTAACTATTATCTGAAGGGAATTTTTATATGGAATTTTTAAAAATTAATTATAACGGTTTATTTTAATTACAATGGTTATAAGGAAATTTAAATATGAATTTTGATGTACGAAAATTATTATTGTTAAATCAGAATTATTAATCTCTGATCGAATAGATCAAATCAAAAATATTCTATCTGGAAAGCTTTTTTTACTGTCCAGAATGTCGTTCCGTGAACAGTGAGCCAATGAGGGATTATTTGTCATGACTGATAAGAGGTTGGGAGCCGTTTGAGACCCCATTCGAATTTAATTTGGACCTTGATGAAAAGGTTCGTTGTGAAGGCCCAATATAGAGTAGGCTGGTGTTAATTGTTAGTAATAAGACGCAAGGAATCAAGTCAGAAGAATAACACATGAAATGGCTACAAAGAATCCAAAAAGATGGAAGCAGAGTTGGGTATATCTTCACTGAGTCCGTTGTATTGCCAGAGAATATAATAAATAAATTGTTTCCTAATTTTCACCTATAACTTTTACTTAGTTACTTCAATAATAAGGTTAGTATAAATAGGTGATGCCGCCTCCATTATCTTTTTGTCGATTGAATTGAATCTCATACAAAAACATCTTTTATGCTCTTTTTGTATTTCAATATCAGAATCAATAAATTATTCACTAAAACCAATTTTATCTTTATTTCCTTTCAATTATCTCAAATTCCTTGTTACTGATCCAATTTGGTTCATAATAATTAGTATCAAACCCCTTCAGATCTATATTTGGGTGAATTTCATTCCTTTCTCCTTTGTTTCAATTTATTGCTTCCATTTTTCTTTCTGATCTTATATCCATGTTCTATGAGGAAGTGTTCCGTCAAGCTTTTGAATGAATTTTGGCTGAAATTCATCGGCAAAATGAGATAGAGCGATTACGTCAGGTTTTTATGGTTGCATTAACACTGCTCCAAGAGGCTAGATGCCGTGAAGATGAGGAGCAATACCACCTGAGCTTATAGATCTGATCAATCCACTCAATTCCATTGCTCCGTCTGAAGGCCTCCCATCTCCTGCAGCTCATCAAATTATTGTTGAGGAAGAGCAGCAAATTAAGGTTGAGAAAAAGCATCGCCTAAGAGAATATATCTTGATTCAATTTTCAAAAATGACCCTGGCTAAGGTGCAATTGTAGCTTTAGTTCAAATCTGATTTCGCCAAAGCCTCATCTACTCATTGATATTGTTTAGGATGTTTCTGATCTAGCCAGAGCACCACAAAATGCCTTGAAATTAGTGAAATTATGAAGCTGATAGTACCATCTAGTAGTGCCAGTACCAATCAGGTTGATGTCAAACTTCTAGCATTGTCTGACAGTGCCTGTTTGATGCTAGTGCTGCCTCCCCCACAAGATATGATGCTAGGAAGCGTCAAGAAAGACCCTGACAAACGTATGGCAGTCCCTACCAATGGGAGGTTGCAGGCAATGTCCCACCTGACAAAGAAAAGGATATTGAGTCAATTGGTTATCTCACAAACCGGCCTAATAGTTAGGAATTTGCTCTTGAATTGTTGTTTCGACGCACCAAAGCAAGGTCTAAAATTCGGGTACAACCAACTTGCACTGTCAATAACCACCCAATAGCTACAGTACCCTTGTCAATGATTAGTTTGCAAATTACAGATTTAATTTCTGAATTCTTCTTCCATTGCACACATGGATGGTGCGAGTATTATGCATTTGGTGATACCCACAGTTTGCAAGGGGCACTATTGTCCACGCCTTAAAATTTTAATGGGGAGGGATGTGATCAAAGAGATACAACACATAATGTTAAGTGTGCATGGCGAGAGGTCTACACTGGTCTAATCAGTTTCCAATGGATTACTGCCAATCATTATTTGTCCAAAATTTAACAAGAATGAGGTGAATGTGCAAATGAGTACTCTAGGGCAGTGTTTAAAAAATGAGAGAAAATTTCATAGTCTTCATTGTAAGAAGAAATGTCAAGTGCTTATTAAAAGTTGTGAACTAGTTAACCTTCATATTCTTAAGTTGCTAAAGATTATTAGAAGATTATTATTCTTAAGTGTTCTGAAGAAGCCAACATTACTTTTGGAGCATTCACAAGAAACCTATGTACAGTTCTTGTGTGGGCAATGACATACATTAAGCTAGTTTTTGTTACTAATAAAGAAAATCAAAGGAAGGGGTATTGAATTTGTGCAAGGAAAAAGATTGTTGTTCTCTTACAACAAAAGGTGGGTGTGAGACATCATCCAGTACTCACTTCTAACCAATATTTTGCAGCTCCATTAATAGTAGTTCGTTGGCGGATGGGAGAGTTAGAAATACAAGGTTGATAGTAGAACATTGAAAATACTTCAGCATTCAAAGTGGAGTTTGGAATGGGAGCAGGAGCCTAAGGGCAATTTGGTCCAACCTTCACATGATCCAAATGGGAGGGTCAATTCAGTAAACATTACTTGGGAGCCAACCTGTGAGACTCTCGAGTTTCACACTGTAACGGTGCTAGCAAACCACATATACAACAAGTTCTTGTTTGCGAGTACAGCGCATACCAACTTTATACTTTTTATGTGGTTCTCTCCATGTTCACTTGAGGACAAGTGCATTCTGCATGGAGTGGCCAGGTCAGCATTGGTTAAAATCGTAAAAGCAATGCCATTGATGGGAGAAGAGGTTAATGAAAGAATGGAAATAATGCTCCAAGTTGTGGTGCTGGTAATGAAGGGAAAAATGCTTCAAAAAGATGAGGTGATCACAATGCATTGGTGGCTTTGTAGGGATACAATAGCAATATGAAAGGGTAAAGCTTTCACAAGCAACAAAAAATCTCAATCTAACAAGTGGTTCTCTGTGTGTGATTTACCTTATAGTGAGATGGGGGCCACTACTGAGTTGTCAAGGTTAATTCCCATTACTACAGAGGCAAGAGTAAGGATCATGCTCCATATTGTGTATGAAATGCCAACAGTTGGAGGAAAGTCAATGATCCAAGTAGTGAGATATAAGTAAACTACTATTACTTACTAATTTTCTTTTCACTCGTTTCTATAATTAAGCTGAGCAGTCTTCCAGACAAATGTTAGCTCAAAAAAAGAGGAAATTCCAGACAAATGTCAAGATTAATTCCCATTACTACAGAGGCAAGAGTAAGGATCATGCTCCATATTGTGTATGAAATGCCAACAGTTGGAGGAAAGTCAATGATCCAAGTAGTGAGATATAAGTCAACTACTATTACTTACTAATTTTCTTTTCACTCGTTTCTATAATTAAGCTGAGCAGTCTTCCAGACAAATGTTAGCTCAAAAAAAAAAAAGGAAATTTCAGAAAAGGGTTTGGATGTCCAACCTTGATACTGGAATTGGTAAATGGTAAAGCTACAATACCGGCGTAGTGGTACAAAGGTACAGTTGGTATTGTACAGTATAATTTGTGGTGTTATGGTTGTGATTGATGAAATAGGTTTCAAGAATGTATGGATTAGTTTCTGATATGTCCCGGCTTTATGGAATTAAAATAAAAACTGACAGAGCCTCTGTGAATTGTAAGAAAATGGGCAAGGGTAGAATGGTCCAAGTTTTTTATTACTATGGTGTGGGGAACAACGTTGTAATTTCAGACTTTCATCAAAATGCTGGATATACACTTAAGTGGCACAAGTTTGAAGAGTTGAAGAATAACGAAAGGATTGACAAAATTGGGTTTTGGGGGGTTAATTCTCACTCCAACAACAGCATGGGTGCCGAATGATGGAGGAAAACATGTATTTAAGGTGCAGTTGCGCATCAATACTGTGGCAACAATCATATGAGAGAGTCATGTGTTTGATCAGTTTTATAATTGGAAGCTTGAGGACAAGCTTTTCGGAAGTGGAAGATATTATCATGACCTGATAAGAGGCTGGGAGTTGTTTGACCCGTTTGAATTTAATTTGGGCCTTGATGAAAAGATTGATTGTGAAGGCCCAATAGGCCCAAGCAATCAAGTCGGAAGAATAAAACATGAAATGGCTATAAATAATCCGAGAAGATGGAAAGAGTTGGATATCTTCACTGAATCTGTTGTATTTCTAGAGAATATAATAAATAGATTGTTTCTTTATTGTAACTTTTACTTAGTTACTTCAGTAATTAGGCTAATATAAATAGGTGATGCTGCCTCCATTATCTTTTTTGTCGATTGAATTGAATATCATACAAAAACATATCTTATGCTCTCTTTATATTTCAATATCAAAATCAATAAATTCTTCATTGAAATTAATTTTATCTCTATTTCCTTTCAATTATCTCAAATTCCTCCTTACTGATCCAATTTGAATCATAACATTCTGAGTATCAGAGCGAGTGAGAGAGAAATAGGGTATTAACACTATCCCTCACCGAATAGTTCAACATTGTCAAAATTCAAACTCCATAAGAACTTCAATACATTTCATTTTATTAATTAAAAATAATAATATTGAAGAAATAATGAAATGTATAATATTATATATAATAAGTATGGTTTTTTTTAGAATAGATTATATAAATTTTAGTTTGATTGACGTGTTAATTAAAATTAAATTTCACCTCTAAAATGATCATTTAAAAAATTAAAACGAAATTTGATTAGAAGAGGGTAGCGAAATTGAACTTCGGATGAATGATGAGGGAAGCTATCAACAACGATATTAAAAACCCTTTCTAATCTTCTTCTTTCGATCGAGGGGCAATTTTGTCCTTCAAATTATTTTTAAAGTGTTCGGAGATAATTTTTCATTGCCGAGAGCACCTCCCGCCGTGTCACTTTAGGAGGAGTTCATATTCTCTGTTCTGTGTCACTGCATCATTCAGTGCAACACGTGGACCGTTGAATCTCCTTATGTTTCGATCCGATATGATCCTAAAGTGTACCAACGGTAGACGTATTGCGGCTGCACGGTACTGTGCATCATAGAATTAGGATCCCTTTCGGATCGGATGGGTCCGAAATTAATAGGAGCTTTTCATCTAATCCGTTAGTTTTAAGGCCCATTTAAAGAGGTAATGAAAGTTTTGGGCCCGTTAAAAGATTTTGATAATGGTTCATCATGTTGTAGTCTTCAGTGCAATGTGAATTTCATTATTTCCACGTCATTGTGAAGGCTTTATTATATTCATCAAATAAATTCACAAAGTCCCTAGAGAAATTATGTGCTGAATAAAAAGCCTGATTTTTTTAAAATTAAAAATTAAAAAGAATATAATATTTGTTGATAAGAATCAATTGGAGCTTTAGATCCTCATGTTGCACATTTTGATCCAACTCTGAGGTACTGTTACTACCATAATACAAGCAAAATAATTAAATAACCCAACCATGACACCTAAAAATTGGCAGAATTTGCCGCATTTTAATTACCCTAAAATAAATATCAGCTATGCCTATAAATCACTTTCTCCATGTAGCGAAAAGTAAATCCTTTCTTTTTTCAGTCCTTCATGCTAAGCTTTGAAAGATCTTCAGCAACTCCTGAGGGGCCATCCATTTTGGCTAAAAAACAGTCACCAGCTAGCATGCATTCGTCCTTCCTAACGGAAATCTGATAAACATGGAAAACAATAGGAGATCACAATTGAAGAGAATCAACAACAGAATAATATATTTTAGGAATTCAGTGAAAGTTAAACCTGAAATAAGCATGAAAATAAAGCTAAAATAGAACAGCTTCATCATTCATACAAAGAAGTGATTAAACTGATAACATTTCTGTTTTTTTCTTCTGTTAAAACTGGCATGCTTTCTCCTCATTCAAGTTTTTGTCATCAAAAGTTCATATATAGAGGCTAAAGGGGAAAAATTAAGAGTTGTCTGAAAATAAACTTGAGTTGAAAGGGAAACAAACTCAAACCTCTGAATTGAGTTGCATCCCTTGCACTGCCTGGCATAAATTATCCTGACTGTCCTCCAGTAATTGTCTAGTATCTCTACGGAGTAGTGCCAACTTTCTCCTTCTTAGCGCCATTTGTTGTCCCATAGCAGACCTTTAAGAGTTGCAAGATTGAACATTTACACTAAAGATGATGACAACCAGTGTGGTGAAATATCAAACAATATAGCGCCTTAAATTATCTTTAGGAAAGAATACAGTTACTCACATAGACCGTAATGCATGACTAAAACTACGAATTTCTGAGATATGATGGATATGTCTGCCTAGATCCTCTATCTTTTGATTGGATTTTTTGCCTTTTTTGCTTGCTCTCCTGTTAAGGGGTAAACATGGGAAAGAATACCATTTAATCAGATGAGACTTATGGAAAAAGATTTTAAAAAATGTAAACCTAAACTGATATTCAAGGGGAAAAGAGATCATACTTCCTCAAGTTATGAAGCTGCAGCATGTGCCCTGCATGTGCTCTGAAGAATTCATTAAGTCTTTGGTTCCTTCTGTCGATTGGATCAATATATGTGTCATCCTATATGATTAGATAAGTAATTTAAGTGTTGCATTTTCTTCTTTCTGTTTATTTTAATTAATTGAAATAGAATATTAAGCATAAACACTCCTAAAATAGTTTACTATGTTCTTGTCCAACATGGAACCGACGTTTGGGCTACCCAACAAGGAGTAGCTACCCAGTGTGATAGCTTGCTTTTACTAATTAATAAAGGACCAACTTCTATACCGCGTTAAAATCTTTTTAAAAGATAAATAAATGGTTTGTATAAAGCTAATTCAATCATAGCTTCTTTTCTAGAATATAGGATTTGTTATTTAGGACTTTCAGGGCATTCAGTTGGGTGAACTTTGGATCAGTGTTTTGGTTTAGATTTTAGAAATAGGCTTTTACTTCTACCAGTGTAGTTCAATAAGGTTGACAATCCAAACCACCAATGGAAACCTGTTGTTTGGATGTCTATTGGCTGTTACAGAACCAAAATCCTGAATTGAGAAATTTAACAAAATAGTGTTAAGATTACTGAAACATTTCTGCACTGATCCAAAAGATGATGATGATGTGAAAATTGTGGACAACAATTCCCATTGTTTTTGTAACAAATTAAATATCATTCTACCTTTCTAACAAGTTTTTTTTAGTAAACTTTCTAACAAGTAGTTAATCATGAAGAAAAGCAAACTACCTACAAATGTGACTCACCACGAATGCACCAAACAGACGCCGTTCATTTGGGGCATTAATAAATTCTATCACCGGCATGGGCTTCTCCATTTCAATGCCTGAAACCTGCATGTTCCGACACGTTCGATGAATAGGCTTATCAAAAACCCAATCTCCTAATAAGATACCTTATTGTGTATGAAAAGATACCCTAAATGTGTATGTGAGAGGCGCCTGCTGTTGGTTGCTCCTTTCAATGAATGACTTGATTTCTTCGTCCTCCAAAAGAGGGAGAAATAGCAAAAATAGTTGGCTATTTTAAGGTAACACATAAACCGGCGTGTGCTTTAGGAGGAGAGAAATATCGCTCCTAAGAAAAGAAGATATTCTTGAATTCTCCGTAATTATTTTTGGGCAGGTGGAAGAGCGAGAGGCGGTCTTGTAGAATAATTTTATACGCAATTTATTTATGGAAAAAAGTTAATTTCGGCCTGGTTCTTTTTTAAGGGACGGCAATTGCATTTTGGGGTATTTAAGGCTGCAAGAAAAAATATAATTCATAATTTATTCGGTATTTAATTTAATTTTAGTTTGAATTTAGTTCGTTTGATTAGATTTTTTGTCGGTTCAATTCAAATTTGGTTCGATAATCTTTTTAATAAATTAATTCGAATTTGATTCGTAATAGTTCAATATATAGTTATTTATATATATTTTTAACTATTTAATCAATAATATATATAATAATATATTATTTTATTATAAAATAATAAGATGTTATAAATTTATTATTAAATTAATAAATATTAATCACTTTTTCAAATTTTAATATAAAATTAATAAAATATTAACTCTAATTATTTATAATAATATGAAAATAAATATAAAAATTAAAATAATTGAGTTCGTTTAGAATTTGATTTAGCTCGAGTTCAATTTAGTTCGAGTTCGATTTAATTCAAAATAATTTCAAATCAAACTCAAAGTCTAACTAGTTCGATCGAATTCGATTCGTTTGAAGCCGAATCCAAATCATTCAATTGTGCCGATCTATAATTAACACCCATATCCAAATCATTCAATTGTGCCAATCTAGAGTTTCGTTTGAAAAATATATTTTAAATTTTAAAAATATTTTTTTTAAATTTTAGATAAAATCTAAATCGAGTTAACCCATCAAATCGGATCAATAATTAAAAAATAATTTTTAAATTAAATTTTAGATCATATTTGAATAGAATTAATCCGTCAAATCGAATCAATAATTAACACTCATATCCAAATCATTCAATTGTGCCGATCTAGAGTCACGTTTGGATCGGACGAATCCGTACCGTCATTCGTCCAAGACTCCAAGCTGCATTTACCTTAAAAAGGGTACCATGTTTTAAATTCACGGCCAACATACTTTAAAATCATTTCATTTCCTATTTTCTCTACCTTACAAAGTTTAAAATAACTTGAAATGCTGGCCTTTACGTTCGTCTCAAGCAAAACTCATTTAAAACTTTAGTATTGGGACTGTTTCCACTGTAAGGGTTCGTCTTGTAAAGGGCAAAGGCCTTGCAAAGTATCTTTCACTGAACGAGAATAACGATAAAATAAAAGGAAAGAAAGGACAGAAAACACCAATGAAAAATTAGTACAAACAGCACCAAAGGCAAACTATCAATATTTTTTTCCCTCTACTCTTGACAACTTTCCATAAATCTAAAACAAACTTAGATAATTTAGTCAAGCATGAGTTCCACGGAACAAGTTCACGACAGGGGAAATTCAGATATCACCCTATTTATTCTCAAGATATTTTCTAAGTTACATCAGATAAAATATCCATGAAATCACTTCTGAGAGGATACATCTTTGACAATTGTCACTGCGCATGAAGCATTTGTGAGCACATAGTTTGACACACTTCCAAGCAAAATCCTGCATATGTTACAGGGGTAGTCCAGCATTAAGTTGTTGTAATAGATAAGCATAGAGTAAATACAAAAGATGGTCCTTCAAAGCATCCCTTATTTGACAACCAGGCTTTGATCTAGTCACAAAAACAATGTTCTTTTGTCACTAATGTTCTTCGTGGTGGTGGCCGTAGGTTCAAAACCAATCTCATTTGGATTAATCATTGTAGTTTCAATTAATAACGTAATGGCCCTGCTGACATTATTGGTTATAGCTAAAACCAAATCACATTGGGCTCCACGCTAATGATAACTTTTAAGATAAGGATGTAATATGAAACTATTTTGAAATTAATTCACATTGGGATCCATGCTCTGAATAATAATATTAGTATCTACGTCAATGTCAGCGTTGATTGGATAACCCTCATGTCGGATTAGAATCACATGAAAGAAGTGACCAATGTCACTCTTAAGATTTACCAGCTTAGATTGGATAACCCCTCAACGTACCCAATATAACTATATAAGTAATCTTTATTCATATTTAATTTTTAGTTGATTACATAAATTATACAAATCACCTGTTACAATCCTTTGTTTTGAGCCAATACATGAATAATCATACAAGACCATTCATTCAACTATTATTTACTGCTACTTCGTCCATGAAGTTGAATTTTCATTTTGATCCCCAAATTACCAACTTTACTATATATGTTAAAATAAAACGCATGTTGGAAGAGTTAGCTATGCAATTAGAGTGAACTGTCGTTGTTTATTAAAATCACCAAAGTAATCTGGTTAAACATTGTTTAAGATTTCTGTCTATTTTGTGAAAAGGAACAATAAAATAGGTTCCAGGTGATGGGTAATTGATGTTTAGGGACTAAAATGAGAAATCTGGCTCTTCATAGACCAGAAAAGAGAAGGGGCTGTTTGTGACATTGTATTCATATCACAGAATGAACTAATGCGAACTTTTGAAGGAACACTGTTAATTGAATATCTAGATCATTCCAATTAGACAGATGTTTCTGTTTCTTTAATAAAGACATGACATCAGTCATTTGAAATAGAAGGAAAAAGAAATGGGAGAATTGTACAACGATACCAAATAAAAAGATGGAAATAATATCTATCCTGCAGGCTGCTATATTTTTCTTCATTATAGTTCAAAAGTTGTAATGTATAGTCATTCTCTTTCAAAAGATAATAGTATTAGTAGCTATCAAGGTTTGAATCTGGGGCCATTGACAAATTTGCAAATTTATATAGTAACGTAACTGCCATGACTAAATTTACAGGGTCTTTGATGCTCCAAAAATACATAACAAATGACGTTAGGCAAAAAAAAAATGCCCATCCGGCCATCCTCCAAAAGGATGCAATTCTAACAGCTAATATCGTTTGTATCAGCAATTATACTGTTTAACAATTCAATCCCAAAAAGCAAGTTAAATTTGATAAGCACCACTAACATCTGCTACCCAACCAAATTATATAATAAACTATCAAATTATATATTATTAATTGATCAAATTATATATTATTAATTGGATTTAATATGTATCATGAGAAGTGAGTCATTTAATGTGTAGAATGTGTATTAATAACTTTATGATTTAGATGGTCTAAATTATATAAAGTTTGATAATAATATAATTATACTATTGATCCCTAAATAACACAACTATAGATAGTTTTCATATTAAGTAGCGAACCGTTAAGAGAGATTTGAATATGATATTGACCCGCTAAGAAATAATTACTCTCAATTATGAACATTCATTATATACATAGAAAGTTAGTTTTCGAAACAATTTCCTCATTCTTCACTTTTTGGCACCCTTTCGTTTTCCAACAAAATTCATGTCTTTCTAAGAGAGTTTCAGAAAAGAAGAAACTGTCTACACCGATTCTCTCAGTCACTCCATCGGATCAGATAAATATCACTAAAAAGTTAAAAGAGTCGGTGGATCAACGGAGTTGTGCTCTCTAAACGATCGAGAGAATGAATCAAGATAATTTAATTTATGATTATAGTTCACTAAAAATCACGGACATAAAGAAATTCTAACAATATAGACTCATCCATCATGCGGAATAAACTAGAACTTTCCAATTCCGTTCTTAATAATTGTACAGAGAATCGTTCAGAGTCAACTTCAACTAATAAGTTAAAATAATAAATATTCAACCAATTATTCCAAAAATAAAAATTACCTCTGGATCTGACTGAGACCTCTGCTCCCCATGACAAGCGAATCAAGCTGTAAATCCTGCTCAGCCTGACACAACTTCTCCCTCGCATCACCCCAGTACAGCTTCATCACAACGGTTGCCTGTTTATTTGATTTCATACAAAATTAAGTAAAGGCGCAGATCGCCATCAATGAGATAAGATAAATTTGAGAGGAAAAAGATCAATCGATTAATCTACCTCTTTCTGACGGGATACCGTGTCAAGCATGTCAAGCACCTCCAAGTCAGGCTTGAGATCGTAATGCTTCATCACCTCTGGCTCTCTGAACTCGCTAAGCGGTACCAAAGCTTTTGGCACAAAACAGATCGATCAAAATCAAACAAACAGGACAAATAAAATCAACGATTAATAACTCCATAGCAAAAAAAAAAAAAAGGAAAGAAGATTGAACTAACGGGAGCCTGATTCGAGCCAGATAGAGTGCTTGCTCTCGTCGACAAGCTTGGACGGCATGACATGAATCACGACGAGAGTATCTCCATTTTTTAGCAGGTTATCAATGGCCCAGGCGAGTGCCTTCTTGCTAGTTTTGGAGAAATCCAACGCCACGCCTGTTTTCTTCTCTCCAGACATCTTTCCTCTTTGCTTGGTGTTTGGTTTGGAGTTTACTTTCTTAGCGTGAGAGATGGTTAATGATCTGGGAAAGAAAGTGGATGCCGCTGGATAAAGACTGAGACGATGTGGCGATTTCGGAGAATAACACGTCACGTGGGATCTGACGCAAATGATGCGTATCACGAAACAACCAGACGATAAGACGAGCGCAAACGAACGGCACGATCTGGTCAATTATCCATACAAAAGTTGTTTATATTATCACTTGGAATAATATGCAGGGGCACTCATATAATAATCCAACCCGCCTTTGCGAATTTTTCCACGGGCTTCTAACAAAAGAAATTCAAATCGTCCATAATGCTTTTTGGATGAAGCACGGCCCATAATAACTTCGTGAATTGATTATTTTTATACGTAATTTAAATCCGACAGTTAAGATCGTGCAGATAGTTAGCCCATGGCTAGTACGAATTTTATAATATTGTCCGTGTTACTGTTTGAAATGGCCTCACAAAATTTAAATGCTGACTCTAATATTATTTACCTAACTGTAATATCATTCTCTTCAATAAACTGTCACTATAAAAAAAATACAGTACTATAGTCTATAGAGGCTCTATAAACTTCCTGTTTAGTACAGCGGAGGATACACTCTCCCAAAAAAAAAAAAGGAAAAATGAAAAAAATAAATAACTGCAACTGGTCAGATTTAATCAGAAGTCGTTCATTAAAATCTGGACAGTTCAATTGAAATCAAATGTTCAATAGTCTTCTGCAGTCCGGGATGTGAAAAACATCAAAATCTAGTAGGTTTAAATAATATCAATTAAAATAGCGTATTAGAATGTATTAAAATAATGTTATTTTAAATAAAAACAAGAGTTGAAGTATGGTGCTCTGTTCATAGCATAGATCGCACCGTCCTTTGCATCATATCTTTATTTTTGAAGTTCAAACAGTCAATTTGGACCATTCAACATAACTCTCATATGAAAATATTTTTGTATATCTAAATACATATTTTTTTATTTTTTTAATATTTTTATATAGTTAAAAAATTAGTTGATTTAATTATTACAAACCATCTAGAAATCATGATTATTTATCTATGAAACGTAGTAACAAAATTTAAAAAAATGAAATTTAATTAATAATAATATTTTCATATGGAGATTATGTTAACCGATTTAAATCGACCATTTGGACTTTAGAAATGAAGATATGGAAGCATAGCATGGTGTAATTTGTGCTATATTTAGTAGGTTCAGAATTAAAAAAAATAGTGTTAAACAATGTGATTAGAATAACATAATAGTAATATTTAGAAGAGTGAAAAAGAAAATCGATATTATGAATTATTTAAGAGAGTAAAATGTTATAGATAAAAAAAATTATCAAAATTATTAAGTAAAAAATTAGCTACTCCGTATATATCTAAATGTGCTCTCTTATACAATTAGATCAAAATCATCGAATATCGGAATGTTGAATAGTCTATTCGTACATTCGAATTGTGAATAGTCTATTCGTAATACTATTTTAATTTTGCATTTAGCGTAACTAAGCATCACACTATTTTACTATTCCATTTGATTGAGTCATCCTATGGACCCTTATCCAAATGGACAAATGACGTAACGAATTTGATAATTCCAAACATAATTCTAAAAGTAAAATAGAAGTTATATATATTCCTCAGTCACAAGCTTATCTATTATGAAGAATATTTTTGTTTGCTTTTAGGGATGTATCATGGAGGTCTCCAATCAAATTTATTATCATGTTAGACAGATATCAAAAACGGATAAGTTCTATATATTGTCATTTCAAATTTCAACCTAACGTATAAAAAGAACAAAAGGAATGAAAAGAATGAAAAAGCAAAATACAAAATATACAATATACAATAAAATAGTGTTCAATACAAATCGGATTCCGTATTATCAAAGTATATCCACCCACAAATTTGTATTTCATTCATCTAAATAAGTATTATGAAAGTATTTCATTTTCGGGATGTGTATTGCCACAAAAAGTAATTGTTTTCTAAAATTTATAAAATTCTCGTATTTCTTTAAAATAAAAATATATAATTATACTTTTTAATTTAAATATTTATATTGATTATTGAAACAAATATAAATGAATTTTACATGAAACTTTCTTGTATAATCCAATCCATGTGAATATATAAATAACAATTTATCTCACGGCAAATTAAAAAAAAAACTTTAAGAGTGGTTGATGACTTTTAGTTTTTCTCAGGACATGGTTTAAAAAGTTCATCGCGATACAAGAAATTACATTTATTTTTCTGTAAACATAGTTGGGCTGAATTTTCTTTTACAGACTAATTAGCTGACAATGCACACTATTTTAATTCTCGAAAAATAAATCATCACAAGCATAACATTTTTTTGAGGTATAAATTCAATATTTAATTGCACGTACAAATCTATTATCTTATTTAATGTCCAATGACAAATTTCAGATTACAATTAATCCATATTCTTAAGGGTACATTGGATCATGCAAGGTAATACATGAATAATAGAATTGAGAATAGTAAGTGAGAATAAAGAAAAAAAATAGTGATTTAGGATGGTGATAGCGAATAATAAAATATGATGTTATTTTTGAAATAGTAATATTGTTTGGAGTGTATAATTTAGAATAAAAAATTAAAATAACAATTTTTTCTAATTTTATCCAACCAACTTTCATTTCTTCAATTTTTCTTTCCAACCAACGCTTTAATTTGTTCTGTTTTCCTAACTGTAGGTTTCTATTTTTTTTTCCAACCTTCATTTCTTCAAATCTTTTCCTAACGGTAGGTTTCTATTTTTCTCCAACCTTCATTTCTTCAAATCTTTTTTTCTCCAACCAACACATTCATTTGTTCTGTTTTCCAAGAAATTATCATTAATGTCGTACCACTTTAAGTTTACAAGAAAGGTTTACTCAGAAAAATGAACTAGGGAAGTATTTGAAGGTGCTGGCCTTTCATACAATGAAGTTAATATCAACATTTTTAGCTATTTTCGTTGATGCTAAATTAAAATATTAACTATTATATTATATAAGCTAAAATATTAAATGCTAAGATGAGTAATAATTACAGATGCCTAGATAATTTGAAATCAAATCGAACCATTACAATAAAAATGGCAACCCGGGTTTTTCGATTAGCATTTTACTAACATGAACCCTTCTGCCAAGCAGCACCATCCTTATCAATTTATTCTGATCAATATACCAAAATTAACACGGTGGATTACTTATTGATGTTCCTTATGTTGACGTTTTTCTGCCAAGGTTGCTAATTTGTTATACGCACATTTCAAACTTATTTTTAAACTAGCTGTTTCTTCTTAGCTTGATTACTTATTGATTTTGCTAATAATTTTCGTTAAATATTTATTGTTTGAGAAATTGACGTTCTTGCACACCGTATTTTGCTTTTGCATGGTGTTACATATACGCATTTCTTTAATATATATTATATATATATAGAGTTATGCTACGGTTAGTCGCGAAGTACAAAACTTTTTTGTACTTCGCGTCGTATCTCCCATTTTCGAGTTCAAAATACCGATCCAACCGTTCAAAGTGTTATTCATATTAAAATATATTTGAATATCAAATTTTACATTTTTTTAGAAAAAAATTTCTATTTTTTTAAGGATTAGAAAATCGTTCTTATTAAAAATTATAAACTCAATGTATTTTCATCCCCTCAATAAAAATAGAAAAAAATTTCTAAAAAATGAAAAATTTGGTCTCCAAATATAATTTAATATGAAGAACACTTTGAACGGTCGGATCGGTATTTTGAAATCGGAAATAGAAGATACGACGCGAAGTACAAAAACGTTTTGTACTTCACGACTAACCGTAGCATTACTATATATATATATATATATATATATATATATATATATATATATATATATATATGAGTGGAGATACCGTGAGCTTAAGCTTACGGAGGCCTTCCGTGAGCTTAACTCAAAAAACATATTAAATCATCTCAAAATTTTAATTTATTATTCTCATTAAATTCTTTATATGAAAATCTCATGGGATGCAAAAATTTGGAGTGTTTTGAGCTTTTTAAGTCACAGTTTTTAATTTTTTAAAATGATGTTCAAGTATTGAATATATTATTATTATTTTTAGAGCTGATTTTCAAAAATTAAAAACCACAACTTAAAAAGCTCAAAACGCTCCAAATTTTTGCATCCCATGAGATTTTCATATAAAAATTTTAATGAGAATGATAAATTAAAATTTCGAGATGATTTAATATATTTTTTGAGTTAAGCTCACGGAATGCCTCTGTGAGCTTAAGCTCACGTATCTCCACTTATATATATATATATATATTTCAGAAAATCATATAATTTAAATTTTGAATGAGAATTGAGAAAATACCTGTTTACCTTTAAATCTTTAATAATTTGCAAATTAATAAGTGTTCTTGCTCACGAAGTTTGCATCGTCTGTATATTATACTTTACTCCGTGACGCACGTGATCCGTATGTATGATGCAGACTGAATATTTTTCTTTATATAAACTTTGAATAAAATTAAGATTTACATTAAATGAATAAAGTTTGAATATCTGGTATCTATGAGCTTAATCTCATAGAGATTCTCATGAAATTAACTCAAAAAAATATATCAAATTATTTTTAAATTTTAATTAATCATAGTTATTAAATTTTTATATAAAAATTTAGGATGTTTTAAATTTTTATGTCATTATTTTTTATTTTTTAAAATGATATACAAACATTGAATATTTAAAGCTAATTCTTCAAAAATAAATAAAAATAATTACTTCAAAACTCGAAATGTTCTAAATTTTTGTATCCTATAAATTTTTATATAAAATATTTAATGAATATAATAAATTAAAATTTAAAAATAATTTTATATTTTTTTAAGTTAAACTCACATAAATAATCATCAATCATCACCGACTCAGTCACCAACAAAACAAGTTAACAAATAGTTTAGGACAAACGAATGCCGACATCATTAATGAACATAATTTACGGTAAACGGTCCCCTTATTTAAATTTGTCATTACTAGTACAAATACCTTTATGAGAATTAACGAGGAAAATCAATAGTAATGGGGCTACGACCTTATTCAGTTAAACTGCCATGATGTAATTTAACCATTCAATTTTCATATTTGTTTGCTAAATTAAAGTCAATTTTGTCAAAATTATGACAACAGCACAACTTTAAATAAGGGAAATGTTAAAATCCCTTCAACTAAAGGAGCGAGAAAATTCCTGAGCATAGTATTTTTTTGTTTTAGATATTTTAATTCTATTAAACCAGATGTGCACATTCAAGTTTCAACTTGTTTGGAACTTTTATACAGTATATACGGTTTACTGTCTCAAATGATAAGCTAATTAGAATAGTTTCAAAGAGATTATGGTTTTAAGTCTTTATGGTGCAAAAAAGAAGAATCTTGAACATTGCAGTTAAATCAATGTGTTTCTTTTCAATTTTCTGAGGGGTGAGGGTTTTATATCCTAACAGGTTTGTCCAAATCTTACAAGTGTTGTTATTGGCCATTATAAATTTTCAGAAAAAAAAATATATATTTTTTTTAAAACATTCTAGTCGCTTTCGTTTATTTCTTCGTTTCTTGAGATTGTTTCCTTGCACGATAAATGGACGTGTTTGAAGAGTGAACTTTCCTCAAAAAAAAAAAAAAAAGAGTGCATCGGAACACTTGCAATGCCAGTGACTTTTACTTCTGAAGAGTTGGATGAAAATTTGGGAGTGAAATAATGAAACTGACCGAACTGAGTAATAATACTGAGTGATGATTTGGGGTGGGCTTTTGTAGGCTTTTGATGCCAGGTCTGAGATTTTTTTTAATATTTTGAACTTTATATGGATTTTTAAAACAAATGGAAATCTGCAAGTATCCCCACTTTAAAAAATATATATAAAAGGAACAGTGAATTTTATTGCTGATTTTCGAAATCAAGTTGTTGGTATTATAGAAATGTAGCTGACAAATAACATATCATGTTGTTCTCGTTTTTTGAATTATGACGGTGAATTTATGATCAAAATTTAACCTTTTCAGTTTTAGATACGTCCCATCATTTAATCGCCATTTATACATTTGATGTTGAGTCAAGTAAAGATACATTAATTCATAATCATGATTTCTTTAATAGAGTTTTCATTAATGCAGTATATATTATTTTTTATAATTTTTTGAAATTTGAAACTTACGTCACTTAGTGTGAAAATCATCACCATCTATTTTAAATTATGGTTGATTTATAATCCAAATTAATATACAAATTTTAATTCCTTACGAGTCGGAGCAGGGGAGCGAGTGGACCACAAACCGAAACACGGAGCTTGATTTGAGCGCAATCCTCTGCTTGTGTTTCACGTCTCAGAACATACTAGGTAGCATAAAAATAATAAGTTTTATTAAATTAATAATATTAAAAATAAGAGTGAAAAAGCGTAAAATTTCAAATATATGAATTCGTCGCGGTATATATACGCTGCGTTTTTTGTCAAAAAAAACGCACGTTGATTCGCGAATTATTCGACAAAAAAACACATTATATATTATTTTATATAGAATTTTATAGTTTTTAATATATTTTTAATATTTTGTCAATATAATATATATTTTATTTATATTATGTAAAAACTGCCGAAACACCGAGCTTGATTTGAGCGCAATCCTCTGCTTGTGTTTCACGTCTCAGAACATACTAGGTAGCTGCTCTGTAATTGTAAAATGTGAAATGAAAATGCTCTTTCAACATCCGACAACGAACGAATTGTTACAACATTTAGAAACCGACGTAGTGGATGAGCGTTTGGAATTTAAAACCGAGGCGGTTTTGGATAAGTATGTCTTCTCCCTGGTCCCAAATCCCAATCAATCATGCCGCACCGAAGTTTCTGATCGAATAGATCTGCAGTGACATATCAAGTGCGCCTTTCGGTCCAACAGTACAGTACAAAATGAGATCACTGACTTATTACATGTAAGGTTACACGAAGTTTGTAGTTGCAGGACGCACGTCCGTTGGCTGGTGACCCACCGACACGTAATAATATACTGACAACGACGTTAATGGATCAGCAAAATACAGCCCCGATCCAATTCCATCGAGCAACAGATTACCATCTTGTCCCCGCAGAAAAATTCATTACTCGTGAATTATTTGTGATTTGTACTTGAATTGAGTTGAATTTGATTTGTTCGTTAAGTTCGTTAAAATAAAGAGTTGAGTTTGGCTCACTAAACTCGTTAACTCATTAAATTATTAATATTTATTATTTATATTATTTTATTATAAAATTTTAATATATTATATAAGTTATAGTTAAATATATATATGAATTTATTGTATAAAATATGTATAAAACTCGGTAATAACTGATTTTTGTTAATTTTTAAAATTTTGATATAAAATATTTATTTAAAAAATTATTAATTATTAAATATATTGTTAACGAGATAGCTTGACCCATTCATTAACTTAACGAGTCAATAACAAATCAGTATTTTTGATTCATTAAGTTAATGAGTCAATCAAGCTTAATCTAGCTCATCTCATTTATAACCCTATTTTACAAACACGAAAAGTTTTGACGGGCTATTAGGGGCTTGTACACGAGGCTAGCAGAGGCAAACAAGCTCAATATCGAGTCATTTATCGTTCTGACACCAAAGTAAAATCACTCATTTGAAATTGATTTGTTAAATTAACGAACTAGTTGAGCTGACTCAATAATATTTTATTTAATAATTAATAATATTTAATATATATTTCATACAATAATAATAATAACCAATAACCACAAAGTTTTATACATATTACATACAATAAATTTATATAAATTAGACTATAAATTATATAATACACTAAAAATTTATAATAAATTAATATATATTAATAGTTTATTGAGCCAACGAGCTTAGAGAGTCAAGACAGACCTAGCTTGAACTTAATGAGTTGGTTCGTTAATAACTCAGTTCATTATCAAACAAGACAAATTTGGGTCAATCCTAGACGAGCCTATGGATACAAGTTTTCAAAGGAGTCATTAATCATTAATAGCTTTATTGATTAGATATTAATATAAAAAAAAAATCAATAATTATTCATACATTCTTATTTAATAAAAAAAACTATCAAATTAATATCTTTTGCATATATAAAAACAAAATAATAAATAATCAAGTCAATGTAGAAAATTTTTTTCTATGAAACTTTATATTTTAGAACTTTTACATAAGTCTTTTATTATCCACGTATTAAAAAAATTCTCAATGAAAATAAGCAAACAATCAAATGGATCGGAAATTAGTTCCAGAGGAAGTTAGATTAGCAAATTTAATCTAAAAACACTATTTTTCAAAATTTAAGGAGTCAGCTGACTTCTGACTCTATGTGCATCCGCCATAAAAAAGTCATGAATAATTCACGAGTTATAAACTTTTCTTATATAGGGTTTATGTATCTATATTGTTCTTAAGGTTTGCTTATGTGCTTTATAAATCACTATTCAAAAAAATTAAAGTCAAATCTCGATCTCTAAAAATCAAACGGACAATTTAAACAAATTAAAATTATCTCCGTATTACAACCAGCTTGGAGATCAATTTTTTTACCTTTTCGGATTTATGTTTGCGTTTTATTTTGGGAGGTTCAAAAATCATTATTATTGGGATGGTTTAGAAATCATCAAATCGATTAATTTTCTACCCTTTCAAAAAAATAACAAAATATTTTTAAAAATATATAATTTGATCTCCAAATAGGTTAATTTTTTTATGCTCATATTTTAGGTAAAACTGTAATCCCTAGCCGTAACTAATGGTTATACACCTACCCCTAGTAAAGAGACTCTTATTATAGAAATGGCAGATATAATCGAAAGGGAATTGAAATTATCCAAGTCAGTGCAAAGTTACTGAAACCAGAAGGCAACAACTGCACAAAAAAGTATTAAGATAGATCAAGTTGTTCATGCATTTATTGGAAATTTTTAGAAGAGTTCCTTTTATTTCAGAAAATTTCTAATCACCAAAATGATTTCAGTTTATTGAGATTATGTTTAACAATGTGAATTTTCCGTTTGAAATTTGTTACGTGAGATGTGAGCAATCGAGAATGAAGTAGAAATCATGTCGTGCTTTATAAAAAAAAATAAAAAAAAATACTAGCATACCTCTATTTGTGTATATGCGAAGTAATTTTGCAAAATTGACTGGCTCAATTGACCGCATTTGCTCTACACGGCTCCAACGCAGAGAAGCTTTTCAAAGAAGATTTTATATAATTTGTATTCAATTATCCTGAAATATATACTTGATTATCATGAAAGGTATATCTATTTTAATTTAGATTAATTATTGTTGGGCATTTTGACAAAAAATAATTCCATTTTGCCTTTTTTTTTCGGAACAAGAAGTAAAAAATAATTGGGTAATATTTAAAGTTTTAAAATTTAGAATGAGAATTGAAATGTCAACTATAATGTCTTTTTAATTAAGTACGACAAATTGTGTTTGCAGACCAAAGGAATTGAGTAGTTTTTACATGTTTTATCATAAAAAGGCAAAATATTGCGTACCAAGATGTCGACGAGTGAAATAATTTTAATAATAATGAAAAAATTAACAAAGATGAAGCTAGATAAATAAATTTATAATTATCCAAATGAGATTACTTGCAAGTTTTTATAAACTATCGATTAAAGTGTATGATATAACTCACTACTTAATTATAGGGCGCTAATTTGAAGAAACAGTCATCAAAAGATAAGATGATGTCTATTTCAAATCAAATTCGACAATAATAAAGAAATGTTGTATACATATTTTCAGACAGTAGACTCAATTTGTCACACCCCAAAATAAATGAATCGGGTTAGGGGTGCTTAATCCCTCCACGTACGCACGACGAGACGTGCGTACGAAAGGCTAAATGAATAAAATAAGGCAATCACGAATAAACAAAATAATAATAATAAGAATACATGACCATACGATCAGAATGAACAAAGAGAATACAACGCCCACATAGGCGGGGGCTAGCTCCATCGGAATGGGCGCAATCTCTCAAATAAAAACCCAAAAGAAGAAAATAAGACTCAAAAACCCGATGGATCCTAACCGACTACCCACCTCACATGCCAATGCAAATAAGCATCCCCGTCATCGCGCGGATCGTCCCTAGCACTCGCACTAGCCAAAAATCCCGAACACGAAAATACCGGATCCCACAACCACCGTGGAAACGTGAGTAATTTTATAAATTACTCGGTGACGGATTTAGATCCACCTTAAGATTCGATCTTCTTTCCTAGGCGGACCCAAAAACCGATACGATGTCCGAAATGCAATATAATATTGATGAATAAATATAATAATTGTTATTATGCACATTTAACCTACATGTTATGATATGATATGGTAAAGAAACCCGAAATAGAAAATTCGTGGAAATAATAATATAATATAAAGTATACGATACGAGAGTCAAACACCCATAATAATTACCCGGTTGTAAATTTACCGAGATTCATCCCGAGCGGGCACAACCGGGGCCCAACTTACTAACTCGGGCCTTGCCTAAGCGGGCACAACCAGGGCCCAACTTACTAACTTAGGACTTTATGTTTGTGCGGCGACAACGCCGCACAAACGACAATTCGGGCTCCGGGCGATATCGCCCTAGGAGAGTGACGGCTATGAGCACGTACTGCAGTCTGCTTTGAATCTGTAATTCACCTTACAAAATATAAACAAATGGATATAATATGTCTTCGATTGCCATATCGTAAAAGGAGATAACTACCGTGAATTAACAAATCGGAAACAAATGGGAGCCTACACTGTACCAACCAAGGGTCGAGGACCGCATCCCGTAAAAGTATCAAAACGAAATATAACAAAGGGGAGCCTACACTGTACCCACTAAGGCCAGTGGACCGCATCCCGACTTTCTCTGTACTAACTATGGGCCAAAGGAGAAAGCCCTTCGGACAATATTAGGATCCTAAATACGCCGGATAAATATAATAATATAGTATCACGAAATAGATTCCAGTTTCGGATATGGCCGCCCACACTAAATACTGAAGTACACGGTATCCTAAATCGCTCAAATTTGGAAAAAATTTAATCATGTAAAGAATAATAATAAGAAATATAATAAAGATCAAAAGAAAACACTCCGACACAGCCGAACCCGCCAAATGACGGGATCGGTGGATAACCCGACAAGCGAGGATGCGCGGTGCATATACGGGCACGGTGGGTCCCACGGGCTATGGGTCACCGTACGTAACCACAACGGTGCAGTTATACAAGGCAACTCCGATCGAGAATTACCCGGTCCGCCTCTCGGACTCTCCATGCATTTAATGCATGATTAACTATTTGACCTAATTGATAATTAGTGATAGTAATAATATTTTCCTAATAATTATAATCTACAACTTGAACTTATTTAATTCTATCGATCCTATCTCGGGACTATTTCCGGATCCTACTCCTATCCTATCTACGTGCGGTATGACATGATATGACATGTAAATGCGGGTATGTCTCAAATATCTTTGGTCAATTTTACCGGATGCATATGACAGTCGATTTAGACTCTACAAATTTTTGGCAAAAATACCGAATTCGGATATATTTTAAAAACGGTTTTATTTTCGGTTTGGGTTCCTATTTCGAAGAAAGAAAATTAAATCCCGAGAAACCGTACACAGGAGTCTTTGGTGAGGATCGCGGAGTCGCTCTACTCCGAGGTGGAACACCGCCTCGGGGTCGGTGTCCGCGTACGTCGGTCGGGAATGACCTCGTACTCATGAGGGGATCCGAGTCGACTATATCACCTATTTAATTTAAATTAGATATTTATTAGTTTTAACTTGATTTACTAATTAATAATTGGATTAGATTGATAACTTAATTAAACGTTTGTTCGGGTTTGTATCGTCCTTTCTAAATAAACTCGGCGAGCATTTCTACTTGCATATATGCGGTGTCGGAAATTTTAGTTGCTCGCATATCGATCCGTTAAATTGTGTTTATCATTCTCGATCGTTCTTGTACGTTCATTCTCTATTTTAAATTCGAGTTCATTGATTTAAATCTTTAAATCAGTTAATTTTAAAACAGAGAAATTGATTAATATATAATATTACATTTAATATATTTAGAATTATTCTTATTAATTTAAAATAGAGAAATTGATTAATATATAATATATAATATATGTAATATTTTATTCTAGTATTTTTTTGCTTATTCAAAAATGAAAGATTTAATTAATATATATATTGTTATTTTATATATATCTATTCTTTATTTCTAATATTCTTTTAAATCTAAAAATAGAGAAATTGATTAATATATATATATATATATATATGTATATATATATACTCGTATATATATTCATTATATCCTAATTATCTTTTCTTATTAATTTTACTTTTATTATTATGTATATGTATATAACTACTTAACCTTATATTTAAATAAATTAGCAAAAATAGTTTAAAATAAATTAAAAAGGAAATCTTAAAAGAAAAATTAAAAATAAGAAGAAGTAAATAAATTAAGAAAATTATTATCGTTTTATTATTGTGTTTGGTGTTTTAATGTTCGGGATCATACGCGACTACCAAATCATTGGTGCCAATGCACCGATATCCCGAATCGGGGCGATCGGGGAATATAATCATTTCCCGATTATTTAAGTTTACGTGATTAGTCCATGGATACCGCCAAACCTTTCGGGCGGCTCCAATTAATTAACACATTTTTAAGTCAACCCCTTTTAATTATCTTGAGACTTTTTAATTTCTTGAGCCTAATTTATCATTTTAAATCCTATTCTATATTTTAAGTTACTTAGATTTATTTGTCGGCCCGAATGGTTTAAATGTTAAATCCTGATTTTTTTATCGAAATGGGCCAAGTTTTCATTCCATCTCCTATATAGGCTAGAACCCAAAAGACTTCTAATTAATTCCATCCACTATACGGGCCGAGCCCAGGGCTCGAAAATGATTTAAGAATATATTCAAAATCCACTTATCGAAATTAGGGACAATCACGGGGCTTATTAGGCTATTTATTATTCATCATATCATTAAGGCTAGGCAACAGAGGGGAAATCCCAAGTATAGTAAAGTACAGCCAGCAACATAATATGTCAGCATTAGAATCCAACAAGCAACCCGATTTTAGCACAACTCAGACAGTTCAGTAGCTCAGAGTTAGAGGAAAAAAAAAAAAAAAAAAATATCAAGGGACATCACAGGCTGTTCATGGGGGCAATCTAGGAAACAATTCAGGCTTTAGAGCAATTACCAGTATAAACAGATAATAGGTAAATCGCAAGGCAACAATCAGAGTTAATTGATCAGCAAATCTGGCATAGCCAATTTCAAAGGCACAAGATCAAATCAGGGACATAATAAGTCAGGAGCTAGTACAACAGCAACACAAACCAGTAACCAGTCATTGAGTTGTGACAGTAAGATCGAAAGAAAAGCGGTACCGGTACCGATCGATCACGAAATCAAAGATCGAGGCAAAATTAACAAGCCGAACCACTACTAGAACGAGTCCAACACGGACAAAGCAACGAGGCCTCATCCGGCGCGAGGCGGCCCCGGCACATCGGGGGCATCAATATCGACAACTAGATCAACACACAAATAACCCAACCCGCAACGATACGGTGTGACGGTCACAAAGTGAAACATAACGAGTCAAGCCACCACCATAAAAAGAAATTTCCCGAGACAACAAACAACAAAGTTACGGTGTTTACCGATAAATGTGCAAAGGCAAAGCAAGAACCGGTGAGGGTCGGGCTCGCATCAACGGTACCAACTGTACCGGTGTGCAGACCCAATATAAGGGCCAAAGGAAATATCGACACAACAAAGAGCGGCGGGACGGTGCCGGCAAACCAAAACCACACAAAATAGCCATAACACAAGATATGCACAACCCAACAAGCAAACAACACACAACCACAAAGAATAACCGAGGCTAGGGTTTACCGAAAAAGAAACCAAGCGAGCGACGGAGAGGGCAAATAGGCACAAGACGACGAGGACAAGAGTCGGCTTATTCCGGGGCGGATTCGGCCACCACCTCCTCTCTCTCCCTTTGAAAATCTCTTTTACTTAACCCTTTTTGTTTCTCAAAGATAGTTTACAACTAGAAATGAGTTCTCGGCACATGAGTTTGGCGAAAAGGGGAGAGGGGCGCACGCACGGAATTTATAGAAAGGGTTAGGGCGTATGGTCTCGTGTGGTCGGCGGGAGTGGGTGGAGGAAAGGACGGCGGCCCGGCGGAGTCGACAAGGGGATGGACTTACGGGACAAGGGAGAACCCTCGTCGGATAGGGTTGGTGAGCGAAGGGGTGAGAGACGAAAATGAGCGAAAGGGTGAGAGACGAGAGAGTCGGTAGACTCGAGGGGAAAGAAGCGAAAGAGAGAGTCGTCGGGTGAGAGGAAAAGACGGGGCGCGTCGCCCGATAAATGCGACCCGGCGAGAGAGAGAGAGAGAAAATTTAATTGAGATGGGTTCGGTTTTGGGGAAGAGGACCCGGAGAGAAAAGACACAATAAATGAGGAGAGAGAAAATGTGTGCTAAGGATTTTACGTGGCACACCGACTTGGCGATTGGTGTGGTATGGCCTTGGTGTGGTGGGTCGTTCTATGAGGGGGGAATTGAAGTCTCGAAGATACGATAATTTTTTTTTTTTTGATTAAAATCCGTATTATTGTTGTCACTTGGTTAATATCATCACCTTATTTCAATTTATTCGGTTCTAGTTTAATTGATCCATTATTTATTTATAAATATATATATCTATATATTTCTTTATTGGTCGGTTCATGTTGTTTGTTTAATTGAATTCGATTACGTACTTACTAAATTTCACGGGTCGTTGGTAAGATTTATTATAAAATTTATTTATCCATTCGTCAACTAATATATATAGTATATTTACTGATATACATAATTATATTCTCTTAATTGTCGATCAATAAAAATATCTGTTAATTTTCATTAGTTAAATTTTGATCATTATCTAAATTAATTATTATTAATGCCTAATTAAAATTTACGGTTTGACATTTCTCCCCCCCAAAAAAGTTTCGTCCTCGAAACCAAAACTCACGCGTGAACGGCTCGGGGTGGCTCTCCCGCGTCTCGCTCTCGAGCTCCCAGTGGCCTCCGGGGCGAATGATGCTCCCACCGCACGAGGACTCGAGGAATAGATCGTCTCGAAGGCTGGGTCACTGCGTGTCCAAGATACGCGGCGGTCGCTCTCGTAGGATAGGTCCGGCTCCACGTGAAGAGGCTCGACCTCCAAAACGTGAGAAGGATCGGATACGTAACGTCTCAAGCGCGACACGTGGAAGACGTTGTGCACTCCGACGAGCGAAGGGGGTAGGGCGAGTCGATATGCGAAGGTCCAACTCGCTCGAGGATCGGGAATGGTCCAATGTATCGTGGTGCGAGCTTCCCCCGACTCGAACCTCATAACGCCCTTGGTGGGCGAGACTCTCAACAACGCGTGCTCGCCCACGGTCAGCTGGAAATCGCGTCTCTTGGGGTCGCGTAGCGTCTCTGTCGGTCCTGGGCTGCGCGTAGACGCTCGTGGATCAACTTGACGGTGGCATGACTCTCGTTGATCATCTCGGATGTCGTAGGCTCGTACGTGCCGGCGGGTCCCCAGCATAACGGTGTACGTACAGGCTGTCCGTAGAGTGCCTCGAAAGGGGACATGCCGATCGAAGCGTGATAGCTGCTGTTATACGCGAACTCGACAAGCGAGGTGCGGCTCCCAATCTCCACTCATCGTAGTGCGCAAGCGCGTAGCATATCCTCGAGAGTCGGATCGTACGCTCGGACGTCGTCGGTCTGCGGATGGAAAGCGGTGCTAAAGCGAGCGTCGTCCCGGGGCCTCACCGGAATCTCCCCAAAATCGAGACGTAAAGCGGGGTCACGATCGGAGATGATCCGCGTCGGTACTCCATGGTGGCGGTGCGCCGGGCTAGGTACAATCTCCCGTGTCCTCGGTAGATGTCCCTAATCGAAAGGGAATGAAGTGCGCGACCTTGGTAAGCGTGTCGACAATGACCCATACTGCGTTGTGCCCCAGTCGCGTCTTGGGCAGTCCCGTCACAAAATCCATCGTGATGATATCAAACTTGCGCTGTGACTTCGGTAGGGGCTGTATCAGTCCAGCCGGTCTCCTACGGTCGGCCTTAACCTTCTGACATACGAGACACCTAGCCACGTACTGGGCTATCTCCCGGTGCATCTTCTTCCACCAGAAGTGTCTCTTAAGGGTCGATACATCTTGGTCTCGCCGGGGTGGATAGCGTACCACGAGTCGTGGGCCTCTGTCAAGATCCTACTCTTGAGATCGGGTCCTTAGGTACGCGCGGGCGATCGTCAAACGAAGCGCTCCATCGTCGGCGATGTGGAAACGCGGTGCGGTGCCACAGGGTACACTAGCGATGTACTTCGCCAACGAGAGGATCGGAGGGCGTGTGCAAGTCGTATCTCGTCCGTAGCGTGGGCGCGTATGCTCGATGGCGGCTGCCGTGGCAATGTCGATCGAGGTGGAGGGGGATGGCGCGTCCGCATAGTCATGACGAGATCCGGTCGTCGCATGTCCTCGAATCAGCGGTCTTGCTCGGTGATCGAGTCGCAAGGTTCGCGCTACTCTTGCGACTCGAGGCATCGGCCACTACATTGGCCTTGCGGGAAGTGATACGGGATCTCCGGCTCGTAATCCTTCATCGACTCCGGCCATCGCCTCTGTCTCAAATTGAGCTCCTTCGCGTAAAGACATACTTGAGCTCTTATGATCGGTGAAGATCTTGCACTTCGCTCCATAGAGGTAATGACGCCGGATCTTGATGCGAAGATCACGGCGACGACTCCAAATCATGAGTCGGATAGTTCCTCTCATGGGTCTTAAGGCTGTCGAGATGCGTAGCGATGACGTGCCCTCTGCGTCAAGACACACACCCAGTCAAGCGGGATGCATCGGTATAGGCCAGAATACTCGTGTCGGGCACGGCATGGCTAGAATGGGCGCGAGAGACGAGACGTCTCTTGAGCTCCTCGAAGCTCTGTTGTCGCTCGGGAGTCCGCTCAAATTTGACTCCGCCTGCACGCAGTTTGGGTCGATGGTGCGGCGAGTACGGAGAATCCTCTACGAATCGCCGTGTAGTACCCGACGAGTCCTAAGAAACTACGCACCTCGGTCGAGTCGTAGGGGTCTCCACTCTGTGATCGCAGAAATCTTCGCGGGTCCACGCAAGTCCATCCCTAGATATAATGTGTCCAAGGAATCCCTGCTCGAGCCAAAACTCGCACTTCGAGAGCTTGGCATATAGCTTATGCTCTCTCAACCGCTGCGAGTCGGTCTCGGATGGCGCGCGTGCTCGTCCCGACTACGCGAATAGACGAGTATATCGTCGATAAAGACTACTACGAACGGTCTAGATAGTGCGAGAACACCACATGCATAAGGCTCATGAAATACGCGGGGCGTTCGTCGAACCAAATGACATAACTAAAAACTCGTAGTGGCCAAGTATCGCGTACGGAAAGCGATCTTCGGGACGTCACGGCCCTAATGATCGGTGATGGTATCCGGATCGTAGATCGATCTTGGAAAATACTGTGAACCACATGGGCGATCAAACGGGTCATCGATACGAGGTATCGGATACACATTGGGCAGCGTGACCTTGTTGAGCTCCACATAGTCTATGCACGGACGTAGGGTGCGCGTCCTTCTTGCGGACGAACAAGGCCGGAGCACCCCGAGGGAGGTACTCGGGCGTATAAATCCCTTCTCCAATAACTCCTCCAATGAATCTTCACTCCGTAGCTCTGCGGGGCCATCGTACGGGGCGCGTGCGACGGGCGTCGTGCCGGCCCGAAGCTCGATGCGAACTCTACGTCACGTGGCGGCGGTGGCGGGTAGCTCGTCCGGAAGACGTCGGGATACTCTCTCGCAACGGGAACGGTCGATATATCCACCTCGCTTGGCGTCCGTAAGCTACGACGACGCCGGGTAATACTCGCGTCCGTGACATGAGATGCTTTGCACGAAGGGCGGATATAATTGGCACTCTCGTGCACGGCTTCTTCCCTCGGAAATAAAAAGGCTCGACGTCTCGTCGCACCGAACCTCGCACTTTGCGTCGCTCGCGGTCGACTACGGCGCGATGTCGCGTCGACCAATCGAGTCCTAGAAGTACGTCGAAGTCTCGCATGTCGAGGACGGTAAGGTCTACTACTAGGTCCCTACCGCAATCCTAACCAAACGTCGCGACATGCCGGTCGACGATAACGGTCCTCCCGAGTGGCGTACGTACCTCGCGTGGCTCGCGTCCTAATCTCGGTAGGCCACTCGCGTGACGCGATAAATAGTGATGAAACGAATGAATGACTAGCCCCCGTATCTATAAGTACAAAAGCGAGTGTCGGAGATGTACACCATACACCGATGAGCTCGGCATCGACGGGATCCTCATAGCACGGGCTGCTCCACATCCACCTCTGGTGCGGTCTCGTCGTCGGCCAACGAGCATGAACCGAGAGCAATAGGGCGGCCGTCTGTCCTCGTCCTCGCCTCGAGGCGGGGTAGATGATCCACGTCCTCCTGGCGGTCGAGGAGGCCCCGATGTGGCTCCGGGGTCGGTCGGGAACCTACGAATGGGCGATCGGGTGCCCGGTGTCCCGGCTGGCGCACGAATGGCATAGTCGGGGCGAGGTCTCGACGGAGCATCTTGGGGTCTCGGCGAGTCTTCTTCGGGACCTCGAGGTACGGGCGATATCTCTGTGGGTGCGGCGGGGTGCGCGGGGTGGTACGGGTGCGGGGGTCGTGGCGGAGGGAGCGAGGTGGAGGCTCCCTCGAAACGGGGTCGGATGTTGCGGGCGCGGCCGCGCTCCAATAAGGCTCTCTGGTACTCGGCCTTATCCATCGAAACTCCACGAAGTACCGGGGTAAATGTCGAGGACACTAGCCGAGAGCGGGGCCAAGTCCTCGAATAAATCGGAGCTCGGCGTCGCGGCGGATCCGCGACTAGCTCGGGTGCGTAACGAGAGAGTCGAATGAATAACTCTCCATGCGACGAGCTGTCAGAGAACCACGTGTCGGCGTCTCGAACTGTGTCGGAGCACGGATAGCGGTGCTCTCCCGTGAAGCGAGCCACTAAATATGTCGGAGAAACGCTCCCACGACATGGCTCGAACTCCACCCTCGGCGAGGCTCTGGGAGGTCCACCGGTGGCGGCGTCGCGATCCCGATAGGGTGGTCGCTAGCTCGGCCATGTAGGCCTCGGGAGTACGCGAGAGTCGAAAAGTGACTGCACTTCTTTGCAAGCCACTCCTCGGCGGCGTCGTAACCGCCGCTACCATCATACGGGGTGTATGATGGCGCTCAAACTCCGTAACGCGAGAGACAAACGGATCTGTGCGTCCGTCCCGCGCGCTCGCCGAGAGGTAAGCTGCGCCGGCCCGAGAGAAGAAGGCACATAAGGCCGGGGCGGGTCGATGCGGGGGTGAATAAGATAGGCGGCGGCGGGGGCGCGGGCGTGGCGGATCCACGGGTGACGGGGTACGGGGAGCCGCTCTACGCGTATGGGTCCGGGAGAAATGGCCACGGGAGACAGGTGGAGATGGAGTACCACGCTCATCGGAGGGGTGCGGACGGTGCGTGGAGCGGCGGTATCGTGGGCCACATGACCCTCGCTCGTAAGCGGGCGTGAGGGCGTGGGATACGGTGGGGGTAGCTCTAGCCGGCCCCGAGCACGGGTGCGAGGCCTCCGAGGATCGCGACCTCCCGAGGATGAGTGCACCATGGCGGCCAATGAAACACGAAATGCGGGAAAAAGAAAAGAATAAATCCCGTAAGTATCACTTAGGGTTCGCTAAATTTCTCTACAAATTTTATATTCTACACCTACTCATGACATGTTACTCACTTTGGGCGGTGGGATCGCGGGATCGGCGAAGTCACGATCGTATAGTCGTGCGACGCCTCCCCCTTTTCCTTGACTACTCTCACAACCTAAGTCAAGTCCTCATTATTATTACGTTTATCTATTCATATTTCTCGGGATTTCGTGAATGTTACCCTAGCATGGCTTATATTGAATCGAGTTATAAAAGTCCATGCTACGATACCACCGAAGGATGTCACACCCCAAAATAAATGAATCGGGTTAGGGGTGCTTAATCCCGCCACGTACGCACGACGAGACGTGCGTACGAAAAACTAAATGAATAAAATAAGGCAATCACGAATAAACAAAATAATAATAATAAGAATACATGACCATACGATCCGAAATGAACAAAGAGAATACAACGCCCACATAGGCGGGGGCTAGCTCCATCGGAATGGGCGACAATCTCTCGAAATAAAAACCCAAAAGAAGAAAATAAGACTCAAAAACCCGATGGATCCTAATCGACTACCCAGCTCACATGCCAATGCGGCGAAGCATCCACTGTCATCGCGCGGGGTGTCCCTAGCACTCGCACTAGCCAAAAATCCCGAACACGAAAATACCTGGATCCCACAACCACCGTGGAAACGTGAGTAATTTTATAAATTACTCGGTACGGATTAGATCCGACCTTAAGATTCGATCTTCTTTCCTAGACGGACCCAAAAACCGAAATGCGATGTACGAAATGCAATATAATATTGATGAATAAATATAATAATTGTTATTATGCACATTTAACCTACATGTTATGATATGATATGGTAAAGAAACCCGAAATAGAAAATTACTGTGGAAATAATAATATAATATAAAGTATACGATACGAGAGTCAAACACCCATAATAATTACCCGGTTTGTAAATTTACCGATTCATCCCGAGCGGGCACAACCGGGGCCCACTTACTAACTCGGGCCTTGCCTAAGCGGGCACAACCAGGGCCCACTTACTAACTTAGGACTTTATGTTTGTGCGGCGACAACGCCGCACAAACGACAATTCGGGCTCCGGGCGATATCGCCCTAGGAGAGTGACGGCTATGAGCACGTACTGCAGTCTGCTTGAATCTGTAATTCACCTTACAAAATATAAACAAATGGATATAATATGTCTTCGGTTGCCATATCGTAAAAGGAGATAACTACCGTGAATTAACAAATCGGAAACAAATGGGAGCTACTACACTGTACCAACCAAGGGTCGAGAGGACGCATCCGTAAAAGTATCAAAACGAAATATAACAAAGGGGAGCCTACACTTTGTACCCACTAAGGCCGGTGGACCGCATCCCGACTTTCTCTCGTACTAACTATGGGCCAAAGGAGAAAGCCACCGGACAATATTAGGATCCTAAATACGCCGGATAAATATAATAATATAGTATCACGAAATAGATTCCGATTTCGGATATGGCGCCCACACTAAATACGAAGTACACGGTATCTAAATCGCTCAAATTTGGAAAAAATTTAATCATGTAAAGAATAATAATAAGAAATATAATAAAGATCAAAAGAAAACACTCGACACGTACCGAACCCGCCAAATGACGGGATCGGTGGATAACCCGACAGCGAGGATGCGCGATGCATATACGACCGGTGGGTCCCACGGGCCTATGGGTCACCGTACGTAACCACAACGATGCAGTTATACAAGGCAACTCCGATGAGAATTACCCGTCCGCCTCTCGGCGACTCCCATGCATTTAATGCATGATTAACTATTGACCTAATTGATAATTAGTGATAGTAATAATATTTTCCTAATAATTATAATCTACAACTTGAACTTATTTAATTCTATCTGATCTATCTCGGACTATTTCCGGATCCTACTCCTATCCTATCTACGTGCGGTATGACATGATATGACATGTAAATGCGGGTATGTCTCAAATATCTTTGGTCAATTTTACCGGATGCATATGACAGTCGATTTAGACTCTACAAATTTTTGGCAAAAATACCGAATTCGGATATATTTTAAAAACGGTTTTATTTTCGGTTTGGGTTCCTATTTCGAAGAAAGAAAATTAAATCCCGGAAACCGTACACAGGAGTCTTGGTGAGGATCGCGAGTCGCTCTACTCGGAGGTGGAACACCGCCTCGGGGTCGGTGTCCGCGTACGTCGGTCGGGAATGACCTCGTACTCCGCGAGGGGATCCGAGTCGACTATATCACCTATTTAATTTAAATTAGATATTTATTAGTTTTAACTTGATTTACTAATTAATAATTGGATTAGATTGATAACTTAATTAAACGTTTGTTCGGGTTTGTATCGTCCTTTCTAAATAAACTCGGCAGCATTTCTACTGCATATATGCGGTGTCGGAAATTTTAGTTGCTCGCATATCGATCCGTTAAATTGTGTTTATCATTCTCGATCGTTCTTATACGTTCATTCTCTATTTTAAATTCGAGTTCATTGATTTAAATCTTTAAATCAATTAATTTTAAAACAGAGAAATTGATTAATATATAATATTACATTTAATATATTTAGAATTATTCTTATTAATTTAAAATAGAGAAATTGATTAATATATAATATATAATATATGTAATATTTTATTCTAGTATTTTTTTGCTTATTCAAAAATGAAAGATTTAATTAATATATATATTGTTATTTTATATATATCTATTCTTTATTTCTAATATTCTTTTAAATCTAAAAATAGAGAAATTGATTAATATATATATATATATATATGTATATATATATACTCGTATATATATTCATTATATCCTAATTATCTTTTCTTATTAATTTTACTTTTATTATTATGTATATGTATATAACTACTTAACCTTATATTTAAATAAATTAGCAAAAATAGTTTAAAATAAATTAAAAAGGAAATCTTAAAAGAAAAATTAAAAATAAGAAGAAGTAAATAAATTAAGAAAATTATTATCGTTTTATTACTGTGTTGGTGTTTTAATGTTCGGGATCATACGCTGACTACCAAATCATTGGTGCCAATGCACCGATATCCCGAATCGGGGGCAGTCAGGGAATATAATCATTTCCCGATTATTTAAGTTTACGTGATTAGTCCATGGATACCGCCGAACCTTTCGGGCGACCTCCAATTAATTAACACATTTTTAAGTCAACCCCCTTTTAATTATCTTGAGACTTTTTAATTTCTTGAGCCTAATTTATCATTTTAAATCCTATTCTATATTTTAAGTTACTTAGATTTATTTGTCGGCCCAATGGTTTAAATGTTAAATCCTGATTTTTTTATCGAAATGGGCCAAGTTTTCATTCCATCTCCTATATAGGCTAGAACCCAAAAGACTTCTAATTAATTCCATCCACTATACAGGCCAGAGCCCAAGGGCTCGAAAATGATTTAAGAATATATTCAAAATCCACTTATCGAATTAGGGACAATCACGGGGCTTATTAGGCTATTTATTATTCATCATATCATTAAGGCTAGGCAACGAGAGGGAAATCCCAAGTATAGTAAAGTACGACCACAACATAATATGTCGACATTAGAATCCAACAAGCAACCCGATTTTAGCACAACTCAGACAGTTCAGTAGCTCAGAGTTAGAGGAAAAAAAAATATCAAGGGACATCACAGGCTGTTCATGGGGGCAATCTAGGAAACAATTCAGGCTTTAGAGCAATTACCAGTATAAACAGATAATAGGTAAATCGCAAGGCAACAATCAGAGTTAATTGATCAGCAAATCTGGCATAGCCAATTTCAAAGGCACAAGATCAAATCAGGGACATAATAAGTCAGGAGCTAGTACAACAGCAACACAAACCAGTAACCAGTCATTGAGTTGTGACAGTAAGATCAGTAAAGAGAAACGGTACCAGTACCCACAATCGATCACGAAATCAAAGATCAGGCAAAATTAACAACTGAACCACTACTAGAACAGATCCAACACAGACAAAGCACTGAGGCCTCATCCAGCACAGAGGCAGCCCCAACATCAGGGGGCATCAATATCAGCAACTAGATCAACACACAAATAACCCAACCCGCAACAGTACAGGTGACAGTCACAAAGTGAAACATAACAGGTCAAGCCACCACCATAAAAAGAAATTTCCCAGAGACAACAAACAACAAAGTTCTGGTGTTTACCAGTAAATGTGCAAAGGCAAAGCAAGAACCAGTGAGGGTCGGGCTCGCATCACTGGTACCAACTGGTACCAGTGTACCAAGACCCAATATAAGGGCCAAAGGAAATATCGACACAACAAAGAGGCGGCGGGACGGTGCCAAGCAACCGCCATGCAAACCACACAAAATAGCCATAACACAAGATATGCACAACCCAACAAGCAAACAACACACAACCACAAAGAATAACCGGGCTAGGGTTTACCAAAGAAAAAACCAAGCAGCGAGAGGGCAAATAGGCACAAGACGACAAGGACAAGAGTCGGCTTATTCCGGGGCGGATTCGCCACCACCTCCTCTCTCCCTTTGAAAATCTCTTTTACTTAACCCTTTTTGTTTCTCAAAGATAGTTTACAACTAGAAATGAGTTCTCAGCACATGAGTTTGGCGAAAAGGGGAGAGGGGGCGCACGCACGGAATTTATAGAAAGGGTTAGGGCGTATGGTCTCGTGTGGTCGCTGGGAGTGGGTGGAGGAAAGGACAGCGGCCCAGCGGAGTCGACAAGGGGATGGACTTACGGGACAAGGGAGAACCCTCGTCAGATAGGGTTGGTGAGCGAAGGGGTGAGAGACAGAAATGAGCGAAAGGGTGAGAGACAGAGAGTCGGTAGACTCGAGGGGAAAGAAGCGAAAGAGAGAGTCGTCGGGTGAGAGGAAAAGACGGGGCGCTGTCGCCCCAATAAATGCGACCCAGCGAGAGAGAGAGAGAGAGAAAGATTTAATTGAGATGGGTTCGGTTTTGGGGAAGAGGACCCAGAGAGAAAAGACACAATAAATGAGGAGAGAGAAAATGTGTGCTAAGGATTTTCTGTGGCACACCAGCTTGGCGATTGGTGTGGTATGGCCTTGGTGTGGTGGGTCATTCTATGAGGGGGAAATTGAAGTCTCAAGATACGATAATTTTTTTTTTTGATTAAAATCCGTATTATTGTTGTCACTTGGTTAATATCATCACCTTATTTCAATTTATTCAGTTCTAGTTTAATTGATCCATTATTTATTTATAAATATATATATCTATATATTTCTTTATTGGTCGGTTCATGTTGTTTGTTTAATTGAATTCAGGTCTGTACTTACTAAATTTCACAGGTCGTTGGTAAGATTTATTATAAAATTTATTTATCCATTCGTCAACTAATATATATAGTATATTTACCGATGTACATAATTATATTCTCTTAATTGTCGATCAATAAAAATATCTGTTAATTTTCATTAGTTAAATTTTGATCATTATCTAAATTAATTATTATTAATGCCTAATTAAAATTTACGGTTTGACACAATTGTTTATAAATTATAATTGTACAAGCATATTGTAATTATAAAGAAACCATATGACTAATGCAGATGATCAGAGACGGAGTTAGAATTTTAAACTAGAGAGCCGACATTGCAATAAGTAATTAAAGAAAAAATAATACCAACAATATATCAAAGCAAAAATTTTGAAGTAGATACTTGTAATTAGCAATAATAATAATATTATAAATTATTTTGATTTCAATTTCAATAATTATAATCATTAATTTAAAAATTTATGTTGTATGAAATTTGATGCGATGGAATGAAATACAATAAGAAATCATGTTTTTTAGCATAATTTATTTTAGCATACTAATTATTGACATCAATTGCATTAGATTTAAAAGTTCAATCAATATGATTGCATGCCACTAACCTTATGATTTAGAAAATAAAAATGAATTATTGAACGAAAAATAATAAAAATATATAAATAATTAGCGAGTATATTGGTAGCCAAAAGATATTAATAGCTAGAAGGAATTTAAAAAAAAATGGTTCAAACATGAAAATATGTTTTGGAATGTAACAGTAATGTTGAGCTTAATTATCAAAAGCGGGAAGTAAATTAAATATATTAAATAAAAAAATTTGAATATAAAATATTTTTAAATGAAAAGATTTGTGAAATTCACAGAGAGTAAAAGAAAAAGATTTGAGCAATTAATGTTATTGTGAACAAAAACTATAAATGAAAGATAAAAATTATAATACTTTATTTATTAATTTAGAGCTTATGAAAATTATAGCTCAACAATCAATATGTAATTAGTAACTCAGTGATAAACATATAATTTTAATAGAGGGCCAATCTATATATATTACTCAATATTTAATCAAAAATCATATACTTAGTACATACTTTGAAGAATTAAAGCTTTAGATCATATAATTTTTGCTTGACATTCTAGTACACGATGCTTGATGTGTGACTAAATTACGTTGCTTGGAAAGATGTCATTACTGTGAGTGCATTATGAGATCAATATATCATTTGTATAGTTTAAGTTGGAAAGTTGGCAGAATATGGAAATAATTAAAGAGAAAGCCAGAAAGGGACATTTATTTATTTATTTTTGGCCATAAAATATCATTTTCGGTTTATCGCCTTGAAATTGTAAATAATTTCAAATTGCAGTATGAGATAGATAATAGTCATCAAATATGAGTATGAAATAACAAATAATCCTACTGTTGTACTTGGCTTGCAAAGTATTAACTTCTGAGGTGTGCATATATTTACTTATACTTTGAGAAACATATTTAGTGTCGAGCACCCCAATCTCCTCCTTCTGCTCTTATAGATGATGATAGATCTCATTCTCTCTATAAAGTGATGGAGGATCAAATTCTAAAAGACACATATAAAAATTAATATATTTAAGTGAGAAAGGTAGGAGCAGATGCAGAATTTTTGGTAAGAAAGTAATTCTCGATTATAATAATTTTTCGGGTTCAAATTCATTAACTAATTAAGTACTAAATAAAAAAATAATTTAATATATATTTTTATCTAATAAAAATTATCAAAATAATTTTCCTTTATATATTAAAAATGACAACATAATAAAACACAAAATAATAAATAATCAAATTGATGAAGATAAATTTGCTCTACGGAACTTTATACTTTGAAATCTTTACATAATTATTTTTTTTGCACGATATTAAATATTTTTTCTTAATAAACATAATTAAATAATTCAGGAGGACAATTTTTTTTCAAGGTGGACGGATTATCAAAAAAATTACCTCAAAATACTATTTTTGAAAATCCAGAGAAAATAACGGCCCCCGGCCCTCTTTACATCCGCCTCTGAAGAAAGGCATATAAAAATAATATATATAAATATTATCAATGCTTTATTTTTATAAAAGAAAATATGTTGTATCTATAAAGAATAAACCAGCACACTGTTAAATAAATATCTGTCTATTTCTTTGTTTGATTGTAAAATGTTCATATTTATTCGTGTTTATATATAAAGTACGAGGACGATGATTTTAATGGATCTCGTCTCGGCCAATCCGTCCCGGAACTTGATGTTGTGCGTGGGACCCAATCACCCAATCAAAATCATTCCCTCCTCTCTTTGGAAGCTTTTAGAGAGGAGGCCTCATCCACCAAGTTCGCATTATCGCAATTCGCAAGTTGTTTATTGACGCACCGATTTTGCGATAATTTTACTAATTTCTTGATCCCGTTGGTAACAGTATATAAGTAGGTTGTGCAATCAGTCGGTCTGATTCAAATTGAATTATATATATTTTTAAATTTTATTTAATTTATTAAATTATAAATTAAATTAAATTTATAAAAATATCAATTAAATAACCTAAAATTTTATTTAGTTACTGAAATTTTATTTGGTTTAATCGATTACACTGAAACAATATTAATTAAAAAGAAATAAAAATATCAGTCATTATAAAAATTGATAAAAAAATAAATAACTAAATATAATTTATAGAAAATAAATATATTCAGATTATATTTGATGTGATATAATTTATAGAAAATAAATATATTTAGATTATATTTAATGTGATTTTATTTATACCAAAGAAAAAATTTACTTGATAAAATTTTTAAATATTTGATTTATTCGGTTTATAATATTTAGATAAACATAAATTGTATCAAAAAATAAAAACCAAATTAATTTTAACCAAACCAAAAATTTTAAATTAAAAGACCAACTAAATAATTTAAAATTAAACAGTTCAATTCAAAACCATTTGCACATCCCTAAACAGCGAAACGACATTCTTTGGAGCACGCAAAAAAAGCTCCTCACTTCGATATTTTTTATTTAATCCGTTCAATCGACAATCTTATTATAACAATAATAAATTCTCTAAATTAAAAATTGTTCGTTCATATTAACGTCTGAAATTGTACACAAGTTCCAAAACATTAATTGGAACGGAATGGAGAGTTGGAGACCCATGATGTCATGCCACGTAGTCAAAAATAATTGGGAATTCCACTCCATAACAATAGACACAGTGTGTGTATGTTTATCTGTAAAACAATCTATCAAGAATACCTGCATGTGGGACCATGAATATTTTTTCTCAAAAACTGAGAAGAAAATGGTACCGTGGGTCCCTCTTTTAGGCGACTTCAAAACAGTCTTTTCAGAGGAATGTTACAGAGAAACCGGACCCAAATTCATCAAATCCATTTCGGAAGGGTAAAGCTGGAGGAAGAAAACAGCATTTTAACGGAGAAAAGCGACTTGGTAGGTCTGACAATGAAAACTACTGTCTTCCCCTCTGTCTCTCCCGAGTGCGACCTCCCATAAATCCCCTTTCCAATTTTTTCATTGGCGCGTTCTGGGTTTCTTCACTTTCTTGCACTTTGCAGTATCCCCTATCCTATCGTCTCGCCTAATTGAACCTGAACAGGAACCGAGCGGTACGATGTTATGTGGCCTTTATGCGTGATTTCAGATAAACTCGCCAAAATGATTGGCGACGGAGATGAGAATCCCGAGTGTAACTCTGACCATTCGATTTTATTGAGTCGCCAATCCTATCACGTCGATGTCGGTGTTTTTCTCCTTGGTAATTTGTCATAGCAAATTTGAATTTTCTTTTCTGTACTGGTGGTATTGATTGATTCGTTTTTGTATGGGTTTAGGTACCTCATGTGAGGCAGATGTTCAACTGGGACTGTGGACTCGCTTGTGTGCTGATGGTGTTAAGAACCCTTGGAATTGAGAGCCATGACATTACTGATCTTGAGAAACTCTGCTCCACCACTAGGTCTGTCTTCTTTTGTTTAATCATCGATTGCATTGAGGTGTCCTGATGATTTCAACTCTGCTTTCTAATTTTAGGCTCTTCAACGTTCTTTTTTTATAAATTAGCAAGAAATTGTATTTAATTTAATGGTATTTACCTTGAATTTCAGCATATGGACGGTTGATCTGGCATACTTGTTACACAAATTCTCGGTGGATTTTTCTTTCTTAACAGTAACTCTTGGCGTGAACCCAAGTTACTCAGCCCAAAGCTTTTATCAGGTGAGCTTTCGGTTGACTCTTTTTAGTTATCATCCACTACTTTGCTTCTTTCTGACATGGTTATTCTTATTATAGGAGCAATTAGAAGATGACACAGGAAGAGTAGCTGACTTATTCGCAAAAGCGATACATTCTGGGATTAATATACAAGTACACACTGTTCACTGATTTTCAAAATTTTAGTATTCTTTTCAATATTCAGTATATTCAATTAACAAACATATTTGTGTTTCACAGTGCAGATCAATTAGTGTGCAGGATATTTCCCTTTTTCTGCTCTCTGGTCGTTGCATTGCTGTTGCTTTAGTTGACAAAACTAAGCTAGCGTGAGTAAATGTTTTATAACTTTTTTCTAATTTGTCCCCATATGAAGGATTTCAAATATCTTTGTAGAATTGATGTAGTTTGAAATTTGGAATTTATTGGGCAGTTCTTCATGGATGGGCGACAGAACTGCCAACTACTTAAATGGGACGTCTGAGTATATGGGTTAGTGTTTTCAAAACTATTTTCTATGCCTTAATTTCACAATTTTCTTATATTTTCCCTCTATACAGGATTGTTATAAACTAATTAATGTTCTTGATTCCATTTTCATACTGTTACTGGTACATGCTGGCGGTTCAAGGGTAAACTTTTTAGTTGGTCTGATATTGTACACAAGTGTCACTATACTAGCTTCTTAAATCAGTTTTAAATGATGCAATCCTATTTCCTTAAAAAGTAGTTGGTATGCTTGTGTACAAAACTCCCTCAAGTGTTGGCGAATATCCTTCACTAACTAATCTCTCTTATACTGATGGAACTCACCACATCCAGTCCAACCAGATAGCTAACCTCTGACAATATTCCCTCATACTATCACTTTGCTGAACTGGTACCAAATGTATTATCTGGCTAAACTTCATATGTTATGTTCTTCCAAGTAGCACCTAATCAGTACCAGATTTTGTCACTCGGATTAGAAAAATTACTAACCAAGTACACAAGATGCCCCAGAAGATGATCTTCGCACATTTTCTTTTATACCCTTGTAGATTGTGATTATCTTGTTGCCCGCCAAATCTTAGTAACAGCATTGGCATGGATATCACAATTGTTGTATGAGCCAATCCTGAATATTAGGTTTCTAAGAAGAATGTGGTCAATATTTCCAGTATAAAACAGCTCCGTGCTTATCAAGTCCAGCCTGTTTATAATAATTTCTCTTCACTAAGAGTTTCCTGTATTATCAAGCCTATGAAAAATCATACTTGAAGAAATCTTCTCTCACCAAATTATGTCTATTCCATTAATTCTGGTTTTACTACAAGCCACCATATAAAACCTAACCTTAACTCAGTCAACTGTTCCCAAAGTGTAAATCTCATTTGATACTATGCCTACTTGGTAGCGTGTATTTACACCCGAGATACAGAAGACCAAAGAAATATTTTTCTGTCATGCACTATTTGCTGGAGCAATTAAGGGGTCCTTTTTATCTTGCCAAATGAAGGATCATCTACTATGATCATTCTCTTTACACAAACTTTGGTGTTATGTACATTTAAGGCCAGAGGCAGAAAATATATTCAGTGGTGTCAACTTATATATTTTAAAGATTATTGTAAATAATAATAATTAAATATATAAATTTATAAGGTAATTTTTCTAAATTTAGTGGTGTCAATTGACACCACTATTGACAATGTGGCTCCGCCACCGTTTAAGGCATAATGCTGTCCTATTTTCTGAATATAATAGTTAAGTCGTCAACTATATATTCTTACTCGTTCCATTTGTGATTTCAGGTCATTATATTGTAATATGTGGTTTTGACGCTGGTACAAATGAGTTTGAAATCCGAGATCCTGCCAGCTCCCGGTAAACCCCACCAACCTAAATCCGCTTTTACGTAATTTACCTGGTATTTCATTGTTCTAGCATACCTCCATCGATTCACTTGGTTGATAAGGTCATCTGAAATTTGAGCAATATTTTGAATAAACTGCCAAACAAGAGTTATTCCATACCACCTGTACAGTTTTTCTTATTGCCCTCTTCTAAATATCCAGAGAGATGAATGTTTCTCACTTGTTGTTTGATTATAATTGATATTTTTTGTGGTGTCATATGAGTCTTTTTCCTCATTCTTGTGAAAGATGTATATAAAATTTTGCTAAAGATTACAAATGCACAAATTGTGATCATTCATTAGATGAGTGGATTAATTACATTAAAATGGCAATTATACAAAATGGGAATGTATTTACTGTTTAATTTGCTCCAGGAAGTATGAAAGAGTAACCATTGAGTGCTTTGATGAAGCTCGCAAATCCTTTGGCACTGATGAGGATATTCTTTTGGTATTCATTCCCCCCTTTACCCATCAAAAACAAAATTATTTTCATGAGATCTATCATACTTCAGTTGTACCAAATATATCCGGTACAAAAACATATATACAAATAATGAAATTGCTGACACTGATGCAGGTCTCATTAGATGGAACAGATGGGAATAAGCTTTTATCAAGTCCCCTTGTATACTAGGAAATTAGTAGAATGTACAGCTTTCTAATAGTCTTTTTTAAGCAAAACAGATGTTGTATAGTTGTGAGTGTTGTGAATATCTGTATAGTTAGAATTGTCGTCTGAAATATTCTTGAACAGCAATAATCCAAGCTGCAAGAAATTCATCTTTCCCATATATGGTTAAATCCAACTAGTTGAGGTCTGGGGAGTTAAATATATATTTCACATTTATCTTTTCTGAAGTGATTTGTACCATCTGTTATATTTGACAGAAGCCTTGCAACAGCATATAAATCTGAAAAGAGAGTTAATTTCTCAGATTAATGTTACCAAAAATGAGATCTTTTAATATATATCTTGTTCTTTACTTTGAGGTCTTTTATTAAATCAAACGAAGTTTGTTCCGATTCTTTTGAAAGAAGTGTGCTTCTAATCGGTTGATTATTATACAGTAAATACATTCCCATTTTAGTTGGACAGTAAATACCACTTTCTAGATGCAGGTTACTCTATACCTTCTTTATTTTGAGGTATTTGCTGTATTAGTTGATTAGGATCCTAGATGCAGATTACTTAGGGAAATTGTTCCAGAAGGTGTGTTCCAGGACCAGTGATGCTGTGATGGGCACAGAGAATACTAATACCAGAACTGCATCTTTATGACGGAAATTGGCCCATGCAGGCATGACAGGATCAAGAACAATTACACTCAACAGAAGCACAAATATAAATGTTTTTAATATAGATCTGCTTGTTTTGTTTGTTTCTGGTCTGTGCTGGATTTTGTTGACAGTAGCGAGATCAGGTCCGAACCCTCTTAAGTACTGCACAGTGTGTAGTGGTTAGCCTTTTCAATTCGGACCGTAGGATCTTTAATTTGGGCAAACACACGTTTCTGTTCACAAACACTATGTTTTAGGGGCTCCATCCAAACTGGCCAATACATGGGAATATGAATTCAGTTAGATTTTGGGTGGAGGCTTAGGGATAATATGGTGCCTGATGCTTTCTCCATTGTTGAGGCCAGTAAGGAATCTCCCTGCTTTTACTGAGTGGAAAAGAAAAGGGAGCAGTATTTTTAAGAGATTTCCATGTAAACAAAATTGGTGTATTTTGTGTTCTGCTATAGATTTTTTATCCCTTTCGGAGTTGGTGTTTTTAATTCAGAAGATTTTTTTAAGGGGGGAAGAGAGGAAAGGTGCATGTAATAAAAAGAAAAAGTAGAAGCTCTCAATTAATGAACCTTACCTTGTGTTGTGCATCAGTGCGCACTGCGCAGAGATTCACAAAGAATGCACCTCGCAAGTTGAGCCACTGTCCAGTTCCATAAATTACAAAGATTGAAAGCATGGAGCCCTTGATACTTTTCATGTGATAGTCTTTTCTTGATTGTGCTAATATTCTTTTTTGTTTCCATAAATTATGGGCATCACCTTGATGGAACCAAGACCTACAGTCAGAGACTCGCAGGCCATAAGCATGTAATAGCAAAAGCTACTTTATCTGTCAGAAGCCCATTTAAAGACCTTGGGTTTGAACTTTGAACACCTTGAAAATAGAAACCTCTGATATAAGCCCAAAAAACAGTGGTCCTCATCAGCCCTCAGGCCTTTATATGGGCTACAATCAGAGATTGAATCTTTTGAAAATATTTTTGTTATTTATATGAGAATGAAATGTGTGGTGGTAAATCCGCTCAATTTTCAGAACTCAAATCCTCTGAAATGTAAACATGCCCTATATAAATTCACTCTTACAAAATTAATATGCACAGATACCAAAGCTTCTCTTATTTTCTTTATGCATGTATTATCTGTTCACTCTACCTTCTGAAGTAGCTGCCCACTTCAGAAGATATGCACTCTATTTTTGAAGCTAGTTCAAAAGTAATTTTAGAGATTGGTCGGAAGTTTTGATCAAAAAAGGACTTGTACTTCTGGCAAAATATTGAAAAGAAAATAAAAGGTAGCTCTGTGAATTGATGTTGATATATACCAAGCATAGTGAGAGCTTATACATCTCCATGCAATGATACAAGGTGTCATGCTTATCGACATCGTGTTGTTTCATTGTAGATAGATGATGACAACGTTCTAGGTGAGAAATGTCATCTCCATCTAGTCTAATGCATCACAAAGAAGAAAAACGAAGAGGAAATGCTCAACTGATCATAGATGGTACACCTTACTGGTTCCGGTATCGCGACAGATTCAGTCCAACATCGCTGCTACGTGCATCCATGTCATGAGAAGGACAAAATTCATGTTAAAAAAGAGCTGGATTTGTTACAACCGCTAAGCTACTACAATTGATTGGTGCACTGGTTCCATCCAGTCACTGTCAAAATAATGTCATCCCCTCATATTGGATGCTAACCCACTACTTGCTTTTATTTTATGTTTCAAGTGGTGTCGCCTTCATCACCCCACAGGAATCTCCAATTATTGTTGCCGCTTCATTTGAGATTCTATTTTCGATTACATAGTAGCAATTATTAGATTCTACAATTACGTCAAAGTTTCAATGAATTTGTGTAGATTGCACTCTAATTTACAATACTGAGGCCGCCAGTGGATTAATTATTGAGGTTTCTTGTTAAATTACCATTCTAATTCCTCGCTTTGCTAAAATTCTCTAAAACCATTTACATCCTTATCCAAAAAAAAAAAAGAATACATATTTTTTTATCAACATGAGTACATGACTCCAAAATGTGTCTGAAATTTAACTAACGTGTCGACAATTATCTGTGACCAGGTATAATCATATATTCATTAATTTAATATGCATGCACAGCGAGATCATGTACCTCAATTATCATGTTTTTATTATAATGTTCCGAAATCTTCGCACTTAGAATGTTTGAGCGCTCCCTCAATTTTGAGAATACCATTAAACAAAGTCGGGTATAAACTAATTTGTTTATATTTTGTGAGAGCTCGTTTATTTCAACAGATCATTCAAATCACAGACTTTTTCTTTTGTTTTCTGTTTTGTTTCTGTTTTTTTTTTTGGCGTGGGTAATGGAAGTGCGTGTCAACGTTCTTCATTTTTTGTCGACCTAATTTATAAATTCGTGACAATTCTATAGTCTAATTTCAAATATACGATGTCCTGTAGAGAGTATATTTTTAGCCGCTAGAATTTTGCCGTGATTGTTAATTGTTGTTAAGAAAATATTTTTTATTAGAGAAATATCTTCATACAATTGATAGTTTGACATTATCATCGCTACACTAAAACAACCAAGGTTTTAAAATGTGAATTTCAATATATATACGATTGATCACTGCATAGCGCATATACGACATGCGGGTGCATATACAGTTCAGTATGCGGATATGTATTCTAAAAATTTCTTACAATATTTAAATCAATCATTTATTTTTGAAGAATTTTAATGTAAAATAAGAATATATAATAAAATATTAATATAATTTTAAATATTTTGCACAAAAATATAATATAATTAATTTTATAGACTTAATACAATAAATATTTTAAAAAATAATGCGCATTATTAAATATACGAATGTATACTCTTATGCATGCGACATCGCACCGTATAAATATAAGCGGATCACATATACAGCCATGCGATCGCATTTTAAAACAACAAAAACAACCAAAGCCTCAAGATCAATTTTTCCCCCGCAAGAGGTCTCCAACGGGGGAGCCATATTTGTTTCGTACTTTTTCATCCTCTTCCCTGCCATGGGAAGTTGGGAACTATTTGGAAAATGTCGGCGCCTCTAAACACAAACCGTGTCAGAAAGAGGAGTAGGAAAGATCAGTGATTTGAAGAGCAGTGGATGAGAATTCAATGGCAGAGATAGAGATCTACTACTCTTTAAATCTCTTCTATTTTATTTTTTTTCTTTAACAACGGATTTCACTTGATTATGATCTTTAGTGGGATTCGTTGTCAGAGAGAAAAGAGTATAAATTTGAAGAGGAGCAGATGAGAACCCATTAACAAAGATTGAGATCTGCTACTCTTTAAGTGAATATTTGGCACTCGATGAAATAGCAAAAAGTTGCAATAAAATAGCTATTTCAATGAATTTATTTGTCAAACGAATTTTAGACTAAGTAGAAGGGTGCGGAATAGTGCTAATCTGGTATACCAACTTATAGGTGGAATACCGGATTAGCTCTCGTCGGAATAGCGATTATTGTTTGATTATATTATATTATATTATATTATTACATTATGATTATGATTAAGATTTAGTATTATTATATTATTATATTATATTAATGATTATAATTTATTATTATATTAATATTATGATTATTATTTATTATTATTATTATCATTATTATTATTATATTATCGTTACCATTAGTATTATTATATTATTTATTATTATTATTATAAATATAATTTTAATATTATATTATTATATTATGAATATAAATATAATTATTTTATTATTATATTATTATGATCAAGATTATTTATTATTATATTACTATATTATTATTATTATGATTATGATTATTATTACTTATTATTATTCTATTATGTTGTATTATATTATTATATGTTGATTATAGTGATGATTAATTTATTATTATGTTATTACAATTATAATTATTTATAATTATTTTTATGATTATGATTATATTTTTATTATTATATTATTATGATTATGATTATGGTTATACTATTATGAATATGACTATAATTATTATTATCATGATTATGATTATGATTATTATATTATGATTATATTATTAAAATTATGATTACTTATTATTATTATATATTATTATAATTATGATTGTAATTATAATTTTTTATTATTATATTACTATATTATGATTATGTTTTTATTTTTATTATATTACTATTATAATATTATTATTTATTATTATTATTTTTTATTAGTTTATTATTATTTTATTATGTTGTATTATATTATTATATGTTGATTACAGTTATGATTAATTTATTATTATATTATTATAATTATAATTATTTTATGATTATGATTATATTTTTATTATTATATTATTATGATTATGATTATGGTTATATTATTATGATTATGACTATAATTATTATTATCATGATTATGATTATGATTATTATATTATGATTATATTATTGATATTATGATTACTTATTATTATTATTATATTATTATATTATTATTATAATTATGATTGTTGTATTATAATTTTTTATTATTATATTATTATATTATGATTATGTTTATATTTTTATTATATTATTATATTATGATTATTTTTTATTACTTTATTATTATTATTATCTTACTATTATGATTATTATTTTACTATTATTATTATTATCATCATCATTATTAGTATCATAATTATTCATATTTTAACTATTATGAGTAACAACTGTCAAACGATATTTTCGCTCTTCCGAATAGTTAAGAATACCACTCTTCTACCACTCTTCCAAAAAAATACTATTCTATCACTCTTCCAAAATTACCACTCTTCCAAATCTATTCCTTAATTTGCCAAATGGACCCTAATTTTTTTTCTCTCCTCTTCTCTTCTCTACCAACGGGTTCCGCTTGATTCTGATTTTTAGTGAGATCCTCTCTAAACAAGAGAAAAGTAGAGATTTGAATAGCCGTGAGTAAAAATTCAGTTACGGAATTGAGGTCTTCTATTCTTTAAGGGTGTGTTTTGATGGTGTAGAATAGCATTATTTTCGGAATAATAGTATTTTTCTCGGGTTAGCAACTATCGAAATACAAAATTAAAATCGAGAATAGTAGCAAAACAGTGCTAATCCGCTAATTCATAGAAAATATTGAGTTAGCGGATTAGTGTCCATAAGAGTAATGAAAATAATAAAAAAATCTTTTATATTATTATCGATTAATATTAAATAAATATTATTATTAAATAAAATACTTAAAATAATTAATCTTTTTAACTATTCTCTTCACTGTTCTCAAATTATTATCCGAACAACATTTTACTAATCCAGAATAATAAAAATTAGTACTCTTTTTTTATTTCCCAAAATATCACTAATCTCACATTTTTCTCAACTACTAACACAATCAGTCCTATTCATACACTAATTCTTTCACCATCCAAACACACCCTAAATCTCTTCTCTTCTATGTTTTCTCTCTTTAACAGCGGGTTTTATTTGATTCCGATTTTTAGCGGAACTCGTTGTGAAAAATAGAGAAGACGAGAGATTTAAAGAGCAGAGGATGACAAACCCAAATCACGGAGCCACATTCTGACAGAGGAGGAGAATTGAAACCACCCCTCAAAAAAACTATTTTATTAAATATATATCCCTCAAAATTCTACTATTTAGCAAAATAAAATTGTGAAAATATGCTTCTATTTTAAATAATTGTGAAAATATACCTCACCTCATATCATATTTTTCTAAAATATTTTAAAATAAAAATTTTGAAAATAAACTTTACTTTAAAATAATTTCAGAATTTAATTTTTTTTTTTTAAAAAAAAAGATGAGAGCTCTATTATTTTTAAAAAATTCTGAAATTGATGAGAACTCTATTATTTTCAACAAAGCTCACATCAATTATTTTTAATATTTACAAAAATAAGTAGTGCTATATTATTCTTAAAGTCAGGTTTATAAACTTCAATTAATGGTTGACGAACCCTATGTTAAGATTTTCAAAAAGTACTAGTGATAGTTCTATTTTTAATGGACAAAATAATTGATGGAAATTATATATTGGTGTATCTTCTTTTTATTATAAAGCCTCTCGATCAATTGTAGATCTCGTCGCCTTTTTCACATTATTTAATTGTTAGTTTTATTGGCACTTCTTAAGTTAATTAACTCCCTGTACCACGGAGCGGCAATTAATGATGCCTTTGTTGTTCTTAAAAACGAACTAATTAGTGAGTCATTTAATAATAATAGTAAAAATAATTGTCCACCACAAGAAAGGTTAAGTTTTCTAATTTCTCACGCATATTACATCATTAAGATTTCTTCATTATTCATTATTGATTCTATTTAAATTTATCATCTACATGAATCCTGAATCCTGAATCCTGATTCATACATAATTTTTCCCTCTCCACATTTAAATTAATGTGTATGATATATTTAAAATAAATTTCAACTCTTAAATGATCTAAGTTTTTTATGACTTTTATAGATATCATATATTTAATTATATTATTTATAATATTAATAATAACTATTATTTATATACATCTTTATCATTTAAAAAAATTAAAAAAAATAGTATTAAATTTTATCAAATAAATTTTAAATTTATATGTTTTAATTATTTATTTGAGGAATATAAAAATCCGAGTCACAGTTTTAATAATATTATTATTATAGACAAAAGAATAATCCTCTTGGTTAACTATTATTCGACACTCAAAAGGAGATGTCAAGCGTCTTGAGTTACATTCTAGAACAAATTTAAAATGCTAAAGTGAAGAATTTTGGTTTGATAAAATCCATTTCCAACCAATGAAAACATAATGGCTAATGATAGATCAACCATTTGTTGATCAGATTTATTTTCTTTTCGTGCAGGTTTTCAGGAGACAGGTCAGAATATATGTATGATCGTATATGTATCCATTATTATCCATTAATGAGTAGAAGAAAAGAATAAATATCTTGCGTCATATATATTTCTTTAACTTGAAGGGAAGCCATGTTCCATTTAAATAAAAATAAATGCCAAGCGGAAAAGTCAAACCCACAAAGAAATCACTAAGATGGAGAATTAAGGTGTAGCTGTCATTAGAAAAGACAGCGGTTTAGCGTGATAATGATGGGTTTGTCCGCTATATTTGACTTGGTATCAGCAGATATGACTCTAAAAAGCAACTTTTTTGTCTTTATATCCAAAGATAGCATATTAAGAATCGGGTAATTTATTATTCACGTTTCAAACCATCCCAAGTAAATTTTGAATTTGGGCTAATTTAACATTATTCTAGAACCGCATCAAATAAACATGATCCGTCTTAGGGCAGCAAGAAATATTCGAAGTTCGTAGTTCGTTCGTGTTCGATTCGAAAAAAGTTCGAAAAAAGTTCGTTCGATTCTAGTTCGAAATTAATTTCAAATCAAACTGATTCGATTCGAAATTATATCGAATCAAACTCAAACCATGGTGAGTTCGTTCGAAATGTGTTTGTGAACTATTTTTGTTTGAATTTGTATTAATTATTTGATTGTTTGAGACTTTGAGTAATATGAATTTATATAAAATTTATTAATTTTTGTTGAATGAACTTTTAGTTTTGTATGAATTTATATTAAATTGACATTTTTTATATTTGATTATGTTATTTTGATATGAATTGTGGAATTTGTTCACCTAATAATTCTATTTCAAACTATTTATGAATCAAATCAAACAGTTCGAATATTTAACGAATCAAATTTCAAACAATGGTTTGAGTTCGAAACTGTCTATCTATTTCAAATCAAACTAGTTCGAAATAGATTTCAAATCAAACTCAAACACAAGTCAGTTCGTTCGTGTTCGATTCGTTTGCAGCCCTAATCCGTCTTGAAATTTGGTTCTCCCTGTTATTAGAGAAGTATTAACAAAAATCAAAATTAATTTCATTAATAATTTTATAAATTTAATACTCTACATAAAAAAAAAATCGCTCTATATAGAAGACATTTTATACAAATAAATAAAATGACGAGCTTGCTATTAAAAAAAATTATGACGTACCATTTTAAAAGGAACTAACAGAACTTTGAAAGTAGGGGTGTCTAAATTTGACCGATTTGATTCGAAATGATTCGAAAATAAATGAATAGGATATTGATTAAGTTTTTTATCTGTCCCGATCAGGTAGGAACAAGTTGAACCGTGGCTCGTTAGGTTTGATCTGGTCAAAAATATTTTAATCTAATTTTAAACTGAATGAAGGTAAAAAATAAAATAATGATGACATGATCGATTCATTGTCATCTCTATATAAAAGATATTAAAATAATATGGAATTTAAATATTTACTACACCATAAAAGATTAATAACATGTTTTACCAAAATAATTCGTACAAATACACTCAATTTAGACAACCTGAATCACAAAATACAGTTTGAAAAATTACATTTCCTAACTAGATACATCACGAAACATTACACATACGTGTCACGATATTGTGACATTGTTACATTACATGTCACGTAACGCGTCTCCTTTCGTCTAGACTTGTCACTGTATGTCGGTTGATTACGTAAAGCCATATATTATTATTTCAAAAGTTTTCTAAATGCAAACATAAATATGGAATATGTTTTCATCATAAAATTTCTTCTGTCTTTTTAAATTTTATAATAAATTTTGTTTTTTAGTATTTTAAGAGCAAGATAAAATTAAAAAAATACTATAACAACACCTAACAAAATATATACTAATTATTGGTAAAGAATTTCATTTATTATTTGTTAAATTTGTAAAACAATTATAATTGAATTTAAAAATCTCAAAAAAAAATGTATACTATGAAATCAAAGAAAAAAAAAATTATTTTGGACAACAAGAATTTTCAAGAAAATTTTAGTAAGGAATATTAAATTGATAAAAATAATGATGAAAATCTTGAGATTAAAGTATAAATATTATGGATTTTACCTTAACTATTGTAACGGTTATCGTTATTGTTGCGCTAAATATCTTTTTGATTTGTCGATTTGTAAAATAACCTTAAATTTTATGATTTGTCATGTTTGAGTTTTGTGCAGGGGTTAAAATATAAATTGATTAGTGTATAAGAATTAAGACTAATGATGAAATATAAAAATTTAATCAAGACTACATTAGACTTAGGTTTAGTTAGACTTAAACTGGAGTTGAATTGGTTAAAATAAATTGATCTTAAACAACAACAAAAATATTTTTGCCCAGTGAATCGTTATAACGGTTCATCTCAATACTAAAAAATATTCTAAGATGAAAAAGTTCTCAAAGAAGCCTGAGCATATCGTCGTGTAACGATTCAGTAATTGTTGTAACGTTCTATGAAACCTATAACGTTTCAGTGAATCGTTATAACGATTTAGCTCAATCAGATTCAATGGCTATTCTTTCTAAACCGTTATTACGATTCTCAAATCGTTATAACGGTTCAGGTCGAAAATAGTTTCTTCATCTATTTTAGAAGATCTATTTTAAAATGATCACATCTCTCACTGATTTATTAAAAGACAGATCCATCTAGCTAAATTATTACTCCAGAGAGCTTATTAGTCATATACTAAGTGTGAGAGAGAAATACTCAATTAGCAAAATCTTGTTCAAGCTCAATCTAGATCCTCTACATTCTCTCAACTTGATTTTTTGTGATCTACTTTCCTTGTAAACCTTTTTTGAGTTGTAGTGCTCTTTTTTCTTGAGTGTGTTCTCACTCTTGTTACCGATAAGTTTGGCAGCTCATTTTTGTGTAAGAAACCAAATTCTACAAGTGTAAAATTATTTTTTAGTGTTTTAGCTCAAACTCAATTGTTAGAGGTTGAGAGTCCCGGAGACATAGACATTTTAAGCTGAACTTCGTTAAATCTTGCGTTCTTGTTTGATCTATTCTCTTATGTTCTCTCATTTCTTTGATTACTATATTTTTGTGAGAATTAAATTAAATTGAATTGTCTTCTTCTGCCATTACACTTGATCACTAAGTCTTAAATTGATTTATACATTTCTATCTTAGATTTTTTACATTCTTGCACTTTTTTTTACCTTTAAATATCACTACCATAAGGCATTCAAAGTTATATCAATTATAATGGAATAAATCGAGAACTATCAAAAAGTTAATAATTTATTACTAATAAATTATTATTATCATTGTTATCATAACCATTATAACGGATCTTTCATTGTAACTAATAGTTCAAATTTTTTCTGCTTTGCAGCTCGATTATATAAAAATAATTGGCTTCTATTTCTCTTGCTTATTTTATGTGATTTTGAAAGTCAAAACCTCGAGAAAACCCCAACTGTCAGCGCTAAAGTTTGAACTCTTTGAAATAATAATTTTAACCTTAAAATTATTTATCTAAACCATTAATACATTAAATTAGAGTGATTATTAATCATTTTCTCACTGGGATTTGTCTTTTCCTTGGTGAGATTTATTTTTAGAGATATCATGCACGTTTTTTTTGTCGACGATTGTCCGTTTACTTAGTGTAAATAATCAAAGGTTCACAGTTGTACAAACATTATGTTTTAGTGTCTCAACGCAATCCAACAATTAGTGATTGAGAATTCTAGAAACATAAATTCATTATAGTCGAACTACATTATATTTTGTGTTCTTTCTCTTTGCTCCATATTTTTTTCTTGATATTGAATTGTAAAATCAGTCCCCGGTTAATTTTTGTTTTATCAATGTCATTAGGGAAACAATATTGTACGTTAGATATCTAGTAAAAGTAATTTAAATAATATAAACGCTATAAATTATCAAACAAAAGTAATTTAAGATGGACTAAGTTAAAGCGCGTACGTGATTTAAAGTTATATTACTATTTTTTCTTCTTTTGATACTTTTTGTTAAACTATTTTGTCTAATTATTTCACTATAATAAACATCACTGTTCTAAAATAATTTAGCATTTAATCCACTTTAATTTTACTTTGCTTATCAAAGAGAAGAATATATGCGTATTTGTTGTGTCATATAAGTAATATATTCTTCTTCTGTTATTTTTAACACAGTACGTTATATTATATACAAAAAAATATTTTTCGCACACACTATTATATTATATTGTATGAATGTTTTGATCATGTTAGATGATCTTATGAGAATCAAAGACCATTCATATTTTTTATTCATCCATATTGTGTTTTCTAGAACACAATTAAAAATGAAAATATAATTACTAATATCAATTTGAAATTTGAAAAAAAAATTATAAATATTTTAAAAAAAAATAGATATTTTATATTTTATCTTTAAAATTTTTATTTTTAGAAAATAATAAATTTCTTTCACCAAATTTAGAACGATAATTTTTTTATATATATGAACTAGAAGGACCGAGGTAAAATTACGGTCCCTTCTTTTTGTATTTGATCACGTTTTACAACTCACAATAGTATAAAAATATATATAAAGAGACCAGTAAAATTTGGATCCCTTTTAGTCCTATAAAAAAGTTGAGTGGGATCTATTGACAACGGGTTATTTTGATAACTTTGACAATGAATTTCTAAATAAATATAAAAAAAATAAATGAAAAAAAGTTTATAGATGTGTTTTTCTACTTTTAGATTGATGATCATTCAAATTTCATACAATTTCATTATCGCTTGATAGTTCATCAAAGACCGTTAAATTGAAACCGTTGCAAATTATATGAAAATTTGATGATCTTTGATGGACTATCAAACGATAATGAAATTACATGAAATTTGAATGACCGTCAATCTAAAGGTAGAAGAACAAATCTATAAACTTTTTTTCATTTTTAAGATTTTTTTTATATTTATTTAAAAAATTATTATCAAAATTATCAAAATAACCCATTTTCAACCGATCCCTTCTCAAAAAAATTATCATTCTAAATTCCATAGAAAAATTACCTATCTTTATTATAAAAAACCCTTATTCTGACGTGAAATTCCTTCGCCACGGACTTGGAAAAATGTTATTTGTACTGACGAGAAATTACTTCCCCACCGGCCACCGTACCGCCAATAGAAATATTGACATGACCCAAAAACCAAATATTTAGTATTGACATGAAATGTTATGATTCTTGCGTTCAGATAAAGGACAGTGGTGACAGTACCGAAACCTAATGAAAGAAATAGTTAAAGGCAATTCCTCAAAAAAAAAGAGAAATATTAAAAGGCACCAATCATTAATGCACATAGACCATATTCAGAGAATCCCCGATAATGGACGATACACACAAGAGATCAAAATGCCTCGACCACGGCTTAATGTAACTCGTAACACTCGGAGCTAATTGTGCTGCCTGTGATCGAAAGAGAACATTTTCCTGTACCCATGTAAGTGAAGAAATATAATATGTGATCCTGCAAGCTGGAACTTATCTGGTAAGTAGGGCATGGGAAGAAGAACAGAAAAATAATAATAAACAATTTATGGTTGTTAAATGGTGCGAGAATCGCTAATTTAGTTTCCTGACCATTCTAATTTAAGCTAGCTAATGGAAAGTGAAACATATACGAGATTACAAATTATGATTCTGGTACTATCTGGAAAAAAATCACAGAAATATTCTTAAATTTATTTATTTTATGTTTCAAGTTTCATACAATTTAAGTCTTATTTGATATTTATAAAAGATAATTAAATATAAATTATTAAAATTGTTATACAAATTTGATGACTTCTTATTAGATATCAAATGATACTCAAATTGTATAAAACTTCAATCACAATCAATTTGTAAGTCTAAAAATATGTTTGGGAAATTATTTGCAAGATAATTTTATAAATTATTATCAAAATTAACAAAATAAATAGTAATCATGATCCCATTTTTTTTAAATAAAAATACAGCGTCAACAAAAATATACCGAACAGCGGAAATTGCGCAGATAAAACTAGGTTTTGAAATGGCAATTGGCAAATATTTCATTCGTTCTTTTTCCTTTTTTTTTTGAGATAACATTCGTTCTTTTACTTCCCCAAAACTGTGATCACGTGTCACGATTATCAGGAACTCAATACAAAATTACAAAGATGATATTTGTCTTTCAACAGCATCGATCTTTTCGAGATCTCCTCAATCAGTACATACAAATTGCCTAATAATTGCACATAACTGTCAATTATTATGATTTCAATAAACTACGCTAGACAACTGTTTCCACTCATGTGAAATTTAACATGCAACATTAATTCCTAAGCCACCCCATAAATAAAATTATAAAAATGTGTCCACGTGCAATCAATTTCTATTAGCAGAGCTAGAAGGTGGGAAATTAATTAACAACGACAATAACAACATGGGATTGGCTGTAGAGACAACCCAAAATTTAGGCTTATATGAAGCAAGCATGATAGATTGTAGAATTAATTAATTATATATACCGCCATAGAGATAGAGAGAATAGACAAATGAACGTGCCATGAATCCCGCTGTCACTCTCCATTGTCTCAACGCTGTCTAATTATGCTTTGTGCATGGCAACTCATGTGGTACATATATGACCAAAAGACATGTTACCATATTTTCTCCAAAGAAAAATAAATAACTGGTTACCGTAATTCTCTGCGTACTATAAATAATATATCATCGTATCTTTAAGTGCGTCGGTGCCTAACAAAGCGTTGCTTCTTAACTTTATCTGATTAGTACTTGATTACAGATGTCAATTAAAATTCAGTGATTCAATTAGTTCAAATTATGCTATTGCTGGCTATTATGAGTACCACTGAAAATCATTTCGGATTCTCTCACGACGATGTGGCATGCATTATGACCAAAAGTGGAAAAAAAAATCCGACTGCACATGTATCTCTCTGTTGCTTATAAAGCATTGGAACTGCACCCAAACAATCATAGGTACCCACCTTAATTATCTTTAGTTAGCATATATAATTAATTGCAGTTCCAGAAAATTGCTAAATTGGTGTATATCCATCAAAACTTTGTTTTTTAGATATTTATCCATCAAAAGTTAAAATTTCAATAGTACCCATCAAAATCTCAGAACTTTAATTTCTCCCCATATTAAAACTGATATTAAAATTCTACTAAAAATTCAGTAGATGAAAATACCCTCTGTAACATTTCTCCTATGTTCACAAACTTTTTCAAGAGGCAACAGGTTCATATTTTCATTGTAGAAGAATCGTTTGATAAGATTTGATTAAAAAAGGCTTAAGAAGACATTATCAAATTAAACATGCCACTTCGTACATGCACAACAAGTAGCTTGCAAGTTGCTATTTCCTTTTTCTTTCATTTTTCACCAATATCAGTATTAAAGTAACAATGAGCGAGTGAAGATTTATGAATGAACCTTTCGTGAGAATATCAAAAGACTAATAATCGACTAAGCATCATATTCTCATTACATCGATTACCTATTATTTTTACTTACAACTATGGAGTGTGGACCATTATACTTTCCGATAGGGTCCAACTACATTGAGTCTAATCTCCGTTCAGATCCAACTAAGAATCAACTTCGAATATCTAGTCAAAACTACAAATATAAAGAGTTAACCGCTCGGTCGGATTCCTATCCCGACATGTCCAATTTTGACCTCATAGAAGATCTATAAATAAAAACCCTAAATCTGCTGAAGAAAAATTAACAACATAATTTATATACACCTACAATACATAATAGACTACACAATAGACTTACACTACATAATAGACTACACAATAGACTAATCGACATTGGGTACATAGTAACAAGTTTGTGATTCGGGAAACGTTCGACAATGTCAAAAATTCAACGTTCGGGTATACAGGTATAATTCGAGAATAGTTTGTTTCATATAATATAAATAAAATATATTATAATGATAAAATAATGAAAATATATTAAAAACTATAAAATTTTATATAAAATAATATATAATATATTTTTTGCCGAATAATTCTCGAATAAAATATTTTTTATCAAAAATGTATTGCATATTAAACTGACGAATTATTCATAAAATATCTAGCTATGGATGAAAAATAAATTATTCACGAATAACTCATGGATCTTGTTACAATGATTGGGTATACACCTATTAACCTATATCAAAGATCGATATCACTTTCTAAGATTTTCACAGCAGCAACATTTTTTTTCTTAATCAGTGGACTGAGGATGAGGTCAACGAACAAGAGACAGAAATATCGCGAGTCTAAAAAGTAGAAGAAGAGCGCAGGAAATTTTATTCAATTGTAATTATATAGTATTTCTAAGAGTTATGGGTGATACAGTAAGTATAAAATATTTTTATAAATTCACGTATATTTCTCATTTTTAAATTTATAAATTTAGTTCAACCGTTCAATATAATTTTTATATTGAAATATATTTGAAAACTAAATTTTATATTTATAATTTTTTTTATGGGTAAAAAATACATTAAATTAATATTTTTTATCCTTAAATTTTTTTTTCAAAAAGATATAATTTTTTTGTCTTCAATCATATTTTAATGTGATGAACACTTTAACCAGTTAAATTGATATTTTAAATTAAAAAATGAAAAAATGACATGAAGTATAGCGATTAATTATATCATAACTCATATTATTAATATCAATTTTAGTGAGAGCGTGATGTTATATGGAGAGATATCAAAAGGTTTGAAATTTTGAGGGTGTATATCTAAATTTTAATATTTTGATGGATAAATATAAAAAAAATTTTGATGGGTTAAACCGATAATCTTTTTCAAGCTCGCCTTTTTAAATAAAAAAAAAAACACAACAATCCAAACCAACCGGACTCGGAGCAGACATAGTGCCAAGGAACCCGGTGCGGTGTAACATGTATTTTGTTGCATAAATCTACATAACAAAACATATGTATTATAAAAAACACAATGGAAACAAAAGATGGGAGGATATCATGGTAGACCACCAATATCTCCGAATTTCTAAAGCCATAGAAGGTGCCAAAAGCCAGAAGCACAGCAAAAGAAATTATAATAATAAAAAAAATATAAATATTGGAGTTGACCGATCCCCATTTACTTGTACAGCATGCCTTTTTATTTTATGTTTTTATCCGCCTCTCAAAGTCCCACCTATTGGTCCCCTTGCATGAAAAATATTCTGATGCCAAAAGAATAAAAATAACTAATAGGAAAAACCGAAAAGGGGATACGCTAATCAACGGATAACTTCACTTTCACTCAAAGATATAATTTGCTCCAAGCAAACTTCGATCGATTGTATCCGTCATTTGGCTTTTATTTATCATGATGATAAATTATACTGATTGCTGTATGTAATTTTCATGATACAGGATATTCTTGTTATTCTGATACAAGGAAAGGATAAGTTACCTTTCTAAGCACAATATTACAAGTTTGAAAATGACGAGCAAAAGATTGGGCCTCCGCGAATCAATTGTGCTCAAATGTGTATGCAAGGATAGTTATCTTTACATGCATTGAACCTAACACAAGTAGCAACATGCCATTTATTTATGTCCAAATTCCGATCCCTTGATTGAAATAAAATGCTCCGAATACGGCACTATGCACTGTGGGCCCTCGCCGCTAAAACAAAATTGATTTGTCGGCACAGGTGACAGCTTAAAACATAATTGACCAAAATAAGTTAATATCAGCTACATAGTAATTCATATTATCTGTGTTGCACCTCGGTCATACAAACAAAAGAAGACTTATATAAAGTAAAACTAACGTACTTTTAGAATTAGAAAGATTTTTCGTGCTTTTAAGTAAAAAATATATATTAAATTATCTTCATATTTATTAAAATTTTATATAAAAATTTTGCGTGATAGAAAATTTTAAAATATTTTGAGTTTTCTAAATTAATATTTTTAATTTTTAAAAATTCAGCTTCTAAAAATAATAATAGATATTAAATAATTATATATCATTTTCAAAAAATAAAAATAATGAATAAAAAACTCAAAGTACCTAAATTTTGTATCGCATAAGATTTTTATATGAAGAATAATAAATATGATAAATAAAAATTTAGAAATCGTTTGATATAAATTTTGAGTTGGGAGCACAAACTCCTCCATGCTCTTAGGAGTGTGTTAGTGTTACTTGACCTATATAACATATTATGATTTTAACTAAAATATGTTTGAAATCAGACTTATATAACATATTATGAATTTATGATTTTAACTAAAATTTGTTCATATTAAATTTCGATCGCAGTCGGGGGCCGAAAAAGGATGAAGAGATGGGGAGACGAAGAGACAGTGATTTTGAAGGCGATTCCAGAAGATGAAACGTTCTCACAACAGACGGGAAAAAATTTCAAAAGAGATTGCAAATCTTGTAAGGACATCATGAGTGCAATCATCAATAGACGAAAGGATCCAAAAGCTAGGAGCAATGATGGCATTGAGAAGACTTCAAATCCTTACTTGAAGTTCATCAAGCCACCGCAAGCAACTTTTTAGTGGCAAACGGTGCTTCCGAAGACCAAGAACCGCGATCTAAAAAGACATCTATTGAACCGCCCGATCAAATGCTTCAAGTGCTTCGCTCCTGGACACCTCAAGATTCAATGTAGAAATATTATTAAATATTTTTACTATCATGAACCATGACATATTCATTATAAATGCCCGAGGAGATTTGACAAACAAACTACAGCAAAAGAAGCAAGCTCAACTCACTTCCTCAAAGAAAAACAACTAATAACTAGTAACTTGAGAACTGATAGATCCAAAATGACGAACAACTTTTATGCGAAGAGGCCAGCCATGACAACGGTGTACTTTGAGGAAAAACTCACTTAAATCAACACACACAACATCTTCATCGAGCCGATTTGATATTTATCAGGGACGCACATGTTACATATGAACTCGTCCGACCCATTCAGGTGAATATTGATAACAGGGTGGGTTGGAGACCAACGGACTATGAAGTATACTTGTGTGGGGCTGCACATTTTATTCTCCTATGTCTTAGCACGGAGAACAAGGATAACGTTGTCCGTAGTGACCCATATAGAATTCCAGGTTTAAATATAGAGTTTGAAGTACATGCATGGACACCACAGTTCAGCATGACATATTTTCCTCCGAGCTTTAGAACTTGGATAGCGCTCAGAGAAGCTCCCCTTCAAACTTGGTCGAGGTCTGACATTATCAGACTAGTTCAAGAATTTGACTATCCAGTCTGTATTGCTCCACATGCTTTACCTAACTGGAGAATTCTGAGAATTGAGGTTAGTCCTCGAAGGGGAGCACCCAAAAGATATAGCAAAATATATACTATTCAGGGAAGAGAGCTATGCGACATTCATTGAAGTTTACATCCATGATTGCATGAAAATAGTAAACGGACCTCCATCTCCACCTTTTGAAAGGCCGGACCTTATGGAGGACGAACCGAGCGAAGGAGACATGAATTGGAGATTAATCAACAACAAGTTGACGTTCATCTACATCAAGCAACATAACACCATCTGAGAATTCGCAACCATCAATCACGTACCGACAACTAGGTGGGAGAGGGAGAGGATTGAATGGAAAAGGAAGGGTGGACTACAAGAGTGACAGTATAACAAAGGTGACAGAAAAACAAAGAAGATTTGGGTACCGAAGAAGAGCACTGCGATAACAGAGCAACATACCCAGAATGAAATTGATCATTGGTAGCGTACCAATTTTGGTTCCAATGAGGCCAACAACAATGCATGTGCCTACTTCAATGTCAATTGTTGAATCAGGTTATGAGAAGAGAAGGGAAAGGACAGAGAATTGTCCAGGAAATTAAGATCGAATTAGGTGCTATGAGAAGATGAACTTGATTGTGAAAGGACTTTGAGAAAATCGAGATTGTTCAGAAGGATAAGATTATGATCATGTTGGAAATCCCAATTCGATCCAGAGAGCAACATGCGATAAAAAAAAAATGATTGGAATCTATTGAATGGTGTTTGATACCAATTATGAGTTGGAGATATCAATGTAGTCCAGTAGGTCCTACATATGAGAGGAACCCGTAGAACCCGTACTTAGAGTTAGGGGTAGTAAGTTTTCGAAGGGGAGATCAGTTACTTGCTTGTGTTTGTCTTTTGGTCTAATTATCAGAGTTTTACAAGTTAGAGTTAGAAGGGGAGATCAGTTACTTGCTTTTGTTTGTCTTTTGGTCTAATTATCAGAGTTTTATAAGTCAGTCAATTAGAGTAAATCTTTTCATTTATATGGGCGTCTTTTTATTTTGTTATAGAGAATGTATTAGGTTAAGTCTTATCAAGGTGATAAGGGTAAAGATGAGGCCGTAGAAAGAAAGTTAAATATTAGAAGGATAGAGTGTTACACTCTAATATTGAGAAAAATGTTAGAAAGATTTAGTAGAGTCATGTGCTATAATGTAACACATATTTATGAAATTGACTTAGAGAATGATGATCAGTGTATTCAATGGATTAAAAAGGTCGGAAAATAAAAATCATCAGCTGGAATGTGAGAGGACTGAATGACAGAGAAAAGAGAATTACAGTGAGAAACGTTATTCGATATGAAAGGCCTGACATTATTTGTCTTCAGGAAACGAAGTTATCCAATTTTGAAGAATCTTTCAAGAAACAAACAATGGGATGAAGATATCAAAATAAAATCTATGTTGATGTTAATGGTACAGTAGGAGGGCTTTTCTTGGGCTTAGGAAGGATTCAACCTTCGCAATGCAATCTCAGGAGGTTAAACAAGACATCATTACTGTAAGATTGGCCTTTAAATGGGACAATTCAACAATTTAAATCACGGGAGTGTATGAACCATTAGTCGGACCTAACATAGGGGATTTTCTATAGCAATTGAGACAGGCAAATCCAGTGAATGGAATATCATGGTTAATCTGTGGTGACTTCAATTTGGTATTGAAGCTGATGAGAGATCTACTAACAGACTGACAGTGATGGACATGGGAGTTTAGAAGGGTAGTCAATGGATTAGCACTAATTGAATTACCATTACAAGGCAGAAGATACACGTGGTCAAACTCGAGAGAGAATTTAACATTTGTGCGACTGGATCGTTTCCTTATTTCTCAACAATGGAGCATGAATTTTCCAACAAGTTTGCAAAAAGCATTGACAAACAGCAACCACCAACATGAAACAACAACCAAATTCATGTGATTCCAAATTCCTAACTCCTAATACATTTCATTTTGAAAATTACTGGTTGAAGATGTAAGAATTCACTGATTTAATAGTCAATGCATGGCACTCACATTTTTGACATGAAAAAAAGGAAAGGATAAGGGATAGGGGTCGTATTAACCAAGCAACAACCACACCAGAACAATTGCATGGTAAACTCACATTTTTGAGGAAAATAATCAATGAATGGAAAAAGAAATGGATAAGACGATTTGGAGGAACTAGTACTAAAAATAGTGAAGAATCATTTCAGACAAATTGCAACGATTAAGGTGGATATATGAAGGCAAAGAGCAAAGAGACAATGGATCAAAGAAGGGGATAAGAATACAAAATATTTTCATTTGGTAGCCAATGTGAAGCGACAACAACACATAATTCATACATTGCAAGAAGGAGATCATTTGCACACACAACACAAAGAGAAAGCCATAATACTCTTCCAATACTTCTGCAAATTGATGGACACTGAAGTGCATTCTTCAATTGAGTTCGAATTTAACATGATTTTTGGCACACAACGGCACATTAATGGAATTGATGGAGAGATCACGGAGCAGGAAATTAGGCAAGCAATTAACACTTGGCCAACAAACAAAGCAGCGGTCCAGATGGTTTTCCTAGTGAATTTTATCAATTATTTCTAGAAATTATTCTGTCATATTTAAAGCAAGTGTTTCATACGATCTTTGAAAACTCATCCATCACCCTATATCCTCTGAATGGTTCTCACATAGTGGTAATTCCCAAGAAGAGAGGGGCAACATCACCTTCAGATTTCATACCAATCAGCATTGTACATGCAGTGCAACGGATTTTATCCAAAATATTGGTTGAAAGAATACAACCACTTTTGGGCACCATTATACAGCCAACGCAGACATGCTTTGTAAAAGATAGGAATATTTTTGAAGGCTTTCATTATGCACGAGAAGTTATTACAACAGAACCAAAAAGCAAAGAGAGCAAGTGGTAATTTTCAAAGCTGATATATTCAAAGCATTTGGCTCTGTGTGTTGGGACTTCATTCTAGTAAGCTTGAAAATAAGGAGATTTTCCACAAAATGGATTCAATGGATAAGAGAGTTGTTATGCAAGGATACTCACATGTCGTATTGAATTCGATAGCATGAAGGAAAATAATTTGAAAAAGAGGAGTTCGTCAGGGGGACCCAATATTATTATATTTATTCATAATAGCAATGGATTTCTTATCAATGTGGATTAAGAAGCTGAACGAGATGCAAATATTGAAGCCGCCATTTCAAGGATGTAGAAGTTGTCTGCTATACGCCGATGATACATTACTAATGCTCCGACTAGAAGATAGTCAGTTGAGAATTCTTAAAGTCATACTTCACATCTTTGAGAAGCTATATGGGCTAAGAGTAAATCTAGCAAAATCAGAACTGATTGTGACAAATGCATCAGAGAACCAAGTTGCTCAATTAGCGTAAATTATGAACTGCAAGACTGCCAAATTCCCAATACAATACCTTAGATTACCATTATCAAACAAAGCTCTAACCAAACAACAATATCATGTAATGATAGATACAGTAGAAGAATGACTACCGGATGAAAAACCGACAAACTATCAATAACGGGGCGAATAGTCATGCTTAACTCAGTTATCTCGGCTATGCCGGTATATTTTATGTCCGTTTTTATGTTACCTAAATGGATGATAAAAAGGTTAGACAAAGTTAGGATAGGTTTCCTATGGCATGGTCACAAAGGGGAACAGACAATGAAAAAGGTCGTTATGTCTGGTAAATTGGAAAGTGGTAATGACAAAGATCAACGGAGGCTTGGGAATAAGGAATCTAGAGGCGATGAACCAATCCCTACTAATGAAATGGATATGGTCATGGCTTACAACAGATAGCTAGTGGAAAGAGGCAACTCCAGGAGCAGGAATTGCATATCGACCATGGGAAGACATGACGACATCGATATTCTGGAGGAATTTATCAAAATTAAAAAGAGTTTTTTCATGCTCTATAAGTTTTACAGTCGGTAATAGCAATAAAACACTCTTCTGGCAGGATAATTGGTTAGGAGACACTCTTGAGCAAACCTACCGAGCGATTTATGAAACATCAAACAGAAAAGGATACACACTGGTGGCGTAAATTTACAATGAAGGGGATGTGACATACAAGGGGATGGAATGAATAATATTGCGGTGCGCTTTCAAGCTCAAGAGTTAAAAGATAAGGTGATTCAAACGACGTTGCAGAGCACCACTGAAGACTCAATACATTGGTTAAGAGGGACGTAAGGATTTTACAGTGAGAACGTGTTATACATTCATTCAAAATCAACCATTTGTATCAACGCAACTAGCAAAAATATGGCAATTGAAGGCTCCACCCAAAATTCTATATTTGCTTGGCTACTGTTAAGATATTCTATCTTGACTGTAGACAATTTAAAGAAATGTGGATGGCAGCTTCCAAATAGATGCATCATGTGCCTTAAAGATGAGGAGAGTATATAACATTTATTTCAAGAATGTGAGTTTGCAAAGGAAATTAGAACTTACGTACATGATAATACTCAAAATCATACTCAACCATCATTGAGATATCAAATGGGAGATATAGCAATGATCGTGGACAAAACAGAGAGTAGCCATTGGAGAAGATTGGAACTAATCACCGACTTTATACTTTGGAGAGAGAAATGCACAAGAATCTTTAGAGATCACAACAAACAACACATAAATATTATGAAAGAGATTTTATTAGAATTCAAGCAGTGGTATTGTTAGTTGAAGATAAGTCATGAAGTAGCTTTTTCTTTTCTTTTTCCTTTCAAATTACTTTTTCATTATTATCTACTTTCTCTATATATCTATATATGATTGTAACTACAAGGATCACCCATTTGTGATCAATGTAATTGTAGTTAATTAATGAAATTTGGAGGGTTGACCTCCATCTTTTTTATCAAAAAAACTAAAATTTGTTCGACAACAACACAATGAGGATTAAATTTTAATAGCGAAGACGATTTATTTCGTGTATGACGACTGAACAACGTTTTAAGTATTTACACTCAAAGACTTAATTCCGTTATTATGCCAATATATATATATATATATAAAGTTGTCTATCCTAAACAAGATATATTTGCAGTTAAAGTGTCCTCCAAAATAAAGTTCAAACATCTGACTCTGAAAACACTTTTTTAAACAAATGTGGATTCGAAAATAAACAATATTTCATGCGCCTTCACAAATGCGTCTCTACCGGCCGGTGATTTGGAATTTGAACACTGAACTTAAATTACCAAACTAATGTATTCACATAGAAAAATAAATAAATAAATAAGTCGGTGAAATGGGTCCCGTACAAAGGATAGAACAATGTAGAGGCACAAGTGGATAAGCAAGGGACAAGAAGCGAAGTGGTCGGTCACAGCAACAAAACAACGATTCAACGAATGAACGAATCATTGATTGATGCATCAACGCGGTTAATAAGTTGCGGCTTAAATATTCTACGACGCAGTTCGCATTATGCAACGCCTCAATTCGCGAAACTTCTAATTCACATTCCTTGAATTTGAATCCGGTTATTCTCAAGGGTGGAATTCGGTGGCAATGATTTAACGTAACAGTTTCGAATGATCTTTTTAGTAAGTTTTTAAAGTCCGTAGACATTCGCACTAACCCACAGGTTACATATCAGGAAATAAAAGGGTCAGTAAAACCCACACACGACAGCAAGTAGTTTTTTTTTGATTTAATAAGATATTAAAGTAGGCAGTCTACAAAATAACTAATGGCTCCTAAAATAAATTGTTAAAACGAATCAACTTCCATAAGTCTAAATAAATAGGAATCGAAATTGCAACAATTTGAAAATATTCTGACTCCCAATCAAGAGTTTAAAAAAAATAGTTTGTTTTATTTTCCAAAATTAGTTATTAGTAAATTTTTAAATTATACGCTCTGTACATATAGTCCTCTTTCGGTACTTGTTTTATTAAGAAAATTGTGAAACAAATTATTTATCGGACAGTAATTTCCTTTATTCAATCTGATTAGTTAAGTACCGGGAACCGAGTGATTCGTATCCTCGGTAGAGTCCAATCTGAACAAGTGATACATTATTCTCTCAATGCAATTTACAAAGTCCCATCCGTGCAGTTCTTTTGATGCAGCAAGCCAGCAACAACAACACAAAAAAGAGTTCATTGGATAACAAAAAATCGACGGCTTTGATACACGGTGCCACGACATGCCAACCGTCGAATGGCCCGCTTTGAAGAAATAAGCTAGGGCAATTTAACCCGTTTGGTTATTTTACGGGTGTCAATGTGTCGGGTCGGGTCGGATCGGGTTCGGATTAAGATTGGATTATATTATTTTATTATTTTCAAGTTTTTAAAAAATGAAAAGTTTTAACCGTTTTAATCGTTTTTACGGTTTTGACAGGCTCTAACGTTAAGTTTTTAAGAAAAAACCAGATTTAACGGGTTTTCTGTGATTTAATCGTTTTATCTCACATTAAACCCGTTAATTTTTTTTTTTAAAAACGCATTTAACGGCTGAAATTTTTTTGTTTCAAATCTTAATAGTTAGTGACTATAAATTTATATTTTTTTTGAATATAAATTAATGCCCTAATAAAAATATAAAGCAAATTCATTATATAATAGTTTAGTATAATTTAAGATTTTTAACTTTTAAGTACATAATTAATATTATAATTATTATTATTACTTAATTTAGTTAATTATTAAGCACTAATGATATGAGAATGTATTTCTTAGCATTTTTAAATATGAATTAGTAGGTAAAAAGTGATTGAAATTTTTTTAATTTAACGGCCGTGTAAAATCGTTAAAATTATTAACCGTTATCTGATCACCTCACCGTTAAGAGTCGTTAAACGTTTTTTAAAAGCTTAATTATTTCTCTTGACTCGATCTAATTCCGATCTGATTAAATTCGGATCAAAAAAATTTTGACTCATAATCGATCTGACGGGTCACGAGTCGATCCGACCTGACCCGTGTAAAATAATTAAATATTTATTAATTATTATTATATAATTTTAAATAATAAAATATTAATTAAATTATAATTAATCTTAATTAGTGTATATTTAAGTTTTAATTAGTACTAAATCATAAAATTACTTCAAAAAACATATTTAATCGGGTTGACCCGAACTCCTACCGATCCGATTCGGGTAAAAAAAGTTAAACTAATATCCCACCCATTTATTTTCATATCATGTCGAGTTAATATTACGATTAAGATTTTATTTTTTGATAAATTATTAAATATAAATATGAGTAAAAGTAATTTAATTTATTAAATAAAAGTACATGTACGAGTTAATTTGTAACGATTATCTATAAGATAAATTATATATAGAGAGAGAGAGACTATGGTGCTTTCTTGAAGCACAAAACTTTTTGTGTTTCGCGTCCATATCTCAAATTTGAAAGTTCAAACGGTTAATCCAAACCGTTGAACATGATCTTCATATTGAACTATCTTTGAAGATCTAAATTTATATTTTTTTGAATTTATTTGCTATTTTTTAGATGGGTACAAAATCGTTAGTTTTGGATGATGCAGAAATCGTTAGATCAGCAAATTTTATACCCATTTAAAAAATAGTAAAAAATTAAATTAAATTACTTTTTAATTACATATACGTTATTCAAAATCGCTAGTTTTGGATGGTGCATAAATCGTTAGATCAAGCAAACGTTGTACTTTTATTTGATAAATTAAATTAAATTACTTTTTACTCGTTATTTATTGTTACACGTAGGTTATTCAAAATTTCTAGTGGATAAAAATAGGATACAGATAAAAAAAAAATTAACAGGTAACTATTATGAATGGTTAATTTTTTTTAATGTGTAGGAATATGAAAATAAGCCAGCTGGCTGTTTCTAATTACATGTCGAGTAGGATTTTACTGGTAGTGAATTTATTTAGCAACGTGAAACATATAATTGATAAAATAATATTTCATTTTTAAGATCCACATTTAAAATTTCAATTATACAATATGGATGACTTGCACAAATTATATTATTTTATGTGAGTTATATTGTTCATCGGAAATCTTAAAATTTTTGGAGTGATTCAAACGCAATGCCTATTGTTAACTGACAATTAAATTATTTGAAAATTGAAATACAATAAATCTATAAATTTAATAATAATATTATAATTTTTGTGTTTATTTAAATAAGTATTAATATTACAGAGTTATTATTGCAAGTGGATATCGAACTAAATTGTATAAAATAAATAAATAGAATAATTCTGACAGTACATTTGGTTTTCCACCATAACAAGTCAAATCTTAATATTTTGTTTTCAAATAGTCGGTATAAGTTTCTCAATAAATACTTCATCTGACAATATTTTTTTTTACTATTTTTTAGATTTTTCTGGACTTATTAGCCACATCACGCCATCTTTTTTATCGTATTGTTACATCTTGAAATCCTTCTAAATGGTTAAAAAATATTAAAAACCAGTGAATGCAGCTGTATTGAAGTATTAGTATAAAAATAGTTTTATGGCTGCACTTGGATTGGCTCATTTCAGACTCAATTTAATTCGAGCCAAGTTACTGAATATTAGTTACTTTATCAGCACAACTCTTTAGGAATAATTGTAGACATCATTTCAAATACTTCTAATCCGTGGTTGAATTATTTACCAGAATGACAATTTTGTCCATTCCAATAATTTTTCAACTCTCTGATTATAGACTTTTGTTTCAGCAGAAAAACACCGCTCGTTTGGACTATTTCAATGCTCCAAAATGCTTGCAATCATCAATTTTTATAGCACTAGTTTTTTTATCTGTGCAACGATCATATCGCTGTCTAGAAATAAATTACATTTTTTTGGACTTGCAATATGCGGTATTCTTTTTTTAAAACGGAAACACGCAGAAGTGGACAATTGATTGTGATGCTAAAATTGCGCGGTGTTGTTCAAATTCAAATGACGAAAAATTTTTAAATTCAAAATGTGGATGGAACCGAAAAAAGAGGCAGCAAACTAACGAAGCACCCAATTGCTCGAAAAGATTATTTAAATTTTGAAAGGAACGAAATTGAAACTTTGAACGACCAACCGTACGGTGCGAGCAGTTCGAAATTCCAAAGTCCAAAGTCCAAACACTAATTCATGGCAAAATTAGTAATTCAAAAAAATAGGAGAAAGAGAAGATACGTCCACTGGGGTCTGGGGCCAGGTCGTTTAGGATGATTGGACCAACAAAATTTGGCGGGAATTTTAATTTGAGCGGGAAATCTGACGAAAATATTTAGACTTCTGGCTCTTTTTTTTTATTAACGGAGATTTAGGGCTGAAAGTGAAAACAGAACCAATTCGGAATGTATGGTATCAAAATTATTTGCGTGTCTAGTCTACTAATAAATATTAAATGGATACTTAAATATAAAATCATATTTAAGCTTTAATTATTACTAAATCATAAAATTATTTCTAAAAATATAATTAATTGGGTCAGATCGAATTGATCCAAATCCGATCCGACCCAATTCAGATCAAAAAAATTAAACTCATACTCGATCTATTTATTTTCGAATCGAGTTAAGGAAGAATCAGATTAATCCATCCGGTCGACTCAAAAATTAGCACCCTACTTTTGAGGGAGATGGTAAAAATGCAGGATGAGCATGATAATTTTTTACAGCAACTTTTTGTCCAGCGGTCTCCTTTTGATGCATTATGCTACGGCGATGCCAGTAACAACTGTTCCCTGGCTTTGGAGCAGGAAGTTCATGCTTTTACCCCGCCAAAATGACAGATGTTGAACCTTTTTAGTTTTTACTGATCGCAGAGATGAACACCAGGCAGGAGAACACAGAGAAAATACACAATATCGGGGGGGGGGGGGGGGGGGGGGGGGGTTATTTTTTCACAAATAAATCTCATTTTTCTTTTAATAAGAATGGAACGGGTTCGTATCGTGTTTTTGGGGGTTACATCTATCTGTTTGACTGGAAATTAAAAACAAATCATACTAGTGACCTGTTCTCTCGTAAGATTAGAATTGAATAAAAAAGTTCGGACTCATAGTTCAGCTCGAATTCGGCTTATATTTAAATTAATTTGGCTCGAGCTAATATGATTTGAAATAATTTAACTCGAACTATTTTGACTTATTATTAAATGAACCGAGTTTGAGTTAGGGTTGGTTCAGCTCGTTGCTCGATTCGACTCAAATAATAATAATTTATATATTTTTTTCGGCTAAATCATAATATGATAATTCATCTCTCATTATTTCTTATCATCTCAACATCTCAGTAATTTAATGATTTCTCTTACTCGCTAGTGGCTCAATAGTTTTTGCTGATCTATTTGTTCAAATTAATGTAGCAAAAAATATCATTGAAAATATAATTATTGATATACTAAGTTTGTGTCAACTCATGTACCGGTCATGTAGATGTACTGGCTCGTGAGCCAGCTCAACCATAACGATTCAAGTTTGAGCTACGTTTTTCAATTTGAAGCGTTTCACAAGTTTAAGTCGACTCGATTTTTCATAAACGGAGCTTAAACTAAACCCAATTTGCTTGAACTCGACTTGTTTGTCTGGAAAAAAAATCACGCCAGTGACTATTCTCACAAGATAGACCTCTGACAAGTGATAAGAACTAAAACTGTCAATGATATATTTTATTTATTTATCTCATCCTTATCTCGTATACGATAACACAAATATAGATAAAAAATATTTGTTTACTTATTTAATATGGATATGGGTAAAAAAAATCGTTAAGTATATGAGTTAGGGTATTGATAAAGATTAGTTCATAATGGTTTGCCTTATAGGATAAATTATAATTATTATTATCATTTGATGAATTGTATGTTTGAATAATATTTAGTAGATTACTTTTAAATAATATTATGAGACAATATAAAATTTTATTTTAGGGAAGATGATATTTTTGTGTATAATATATTTTGTTCCGAGTTAAAAAATTTGGCAACTGATTTTATTTGTTTTGAGATGATTCTATTTGAAAGTGATTGTGTAGTTATTTTTTTATTTCATACTAATAAAATAAACAAATAAAACTATTATACTTCTAAGAGTATGGAGATCTTTTGTATTCTGAAGTCCTAAAATATATTAAATTATATTTAAATTTTAATTTATCCTATCATTATAAAAGTACATCAACCCATCAATACCTATTGACACGCCAATAAAAGCTTCTTTGGATTCCTTATTTCCTTCACATATAAAGAAAAGTGATATGGCCAAAATGCAAACGCTTTATCCTAGCTGAAGTAAAAGAAGGTACACTGACTCCCAGAGCAAACAAATCGCCCTATCGTAAACATTTTGAATTTTCCTCAGGTAATTTTGTCGTTATTGTCCACAATTTCCAAATTATTCAGGGTATAGATAGAAAACACTGCAGTGAAAATGAAAGAGAGCGGGATTAGTATTGGATGGACAAGGAAAAGTTAACTGGATACAAATAAGTAGTGGCGTCCGCTAAGCAGGGAGTTTGTGGGCCCTGTCCCGTATATCACGGCCGTCAGGGCAGTTGGAGGCCAACCTCCTCCGTTACAAAAAAATCCCAATCCTCCGTTGCATGTAACGTTTTTTCACTATACGACAGCAACATTACCGGTGGTCGTTGGTTAATGTTAGCGACGGAGAATCTCCGTTACCGCTACATCACTTCCTTTCCTTGGAGATTCAAAATTCTTCCTGGAGGACGAGGAGCGGTGTGGTACTGTGGTCACTGGACACTGGTCACCCACCTCCTCTCTGTATTGACCTTATAATCCCGAGCAGCTTCTTTTTCAATAATCATCTGTGTTGCGGGTTCGAATTTGATGTTTTTTATTTAGGTAGGAAATTGCTACATAGTTACTAGAATTTAGTCGCGAGGAATCAATTTTAGTTGTTTTCTTTTCTGGGACAGCGATGAGGAGCCCAATGAAGTGTTTCTCCTGCCCTACTTCAGTTGTCCAAATTTTTGAAACTGTTAGAACGTCAATAGGGGAAAATTCAAATAAACATCAAGACGGCAATAAATTTCAACAGATTGTTAATCGAGGCAGTTCATATATTTTCTAGGAAGCAATTTGGTAATTTTAAACAGTGAAAATTTGTTTTTAATTTTAATTTAATAGCAAGAACGCGATGTAATCTCTACTTATGCATAAAAAATGACGAAATTATATGAAATATTTTTCAGTTGTATGATTTTTTGTTGAATATAAGATGAAATTTAAATCATGTAAAATTTTATGTATAACTAACATGCAAAGCTAACCATATTCATATGAATTTGTTTGTTTCGATTGATTTTATGGTTTGGTTTGAAAATGCAAAGCTAACCATATTTATTTTAATTTTTATAATATTTATTTTTTTCTCAATTTTTCTAAATTTTTCTAAAGTTATATCATTTTATTTGAATTCTTTAAGATTTTATTTAAATTTTTAATTAAGTTATATCATTTAAAATTTTATTTCAATCTATTTTAAGTCATATCATTTAAGATTTTATTTAATTTTTAAATAATTATTTTCGAATTTTTTCATTTTTTAGAATTTATTTGATTTTTTTTATTACTTTTGAAGTTTGAAAAAAATGATAACAAAAATAAAATAAATTTTTTGGTCAAGAATATAAGTAGTTATATATTTTAAATATTTTTAATAATTATTTATAAATTTTTAAGATTTTTTGAGAATTTATTTGGATTTTATTGGGTTGTTTTTGAATTAAATTTTTTTTGGACCCGCCGACCCACCCCACCCTGACCCGCCGACCCATCCAACCCGACGGGTCTATGACGGGTCGTGACCAAACATCCCAAAATAGACCCGTCCTAACCCGCCGACCAACCATAATCCGTTCCATCCCGACCCGACCCGTCCCATTTTTATAGCACTACTTCTACTTATGGATTGATGGTTATTCAAACTTCATACAATTTTATTATTGTTTAATACTCCATCAAGGAGCATAAAAATTTATACAATTTGCATGGTTATAATTTGACGGTATTTGATGGACTATCAAACAATAATAAAATTATAGGAAATTTAAATCACCATCAAATCTACAGTAGAAAAATATATCCATAATTTTTTTCTATTTTAAGATTTTTGTCATCTTTGTTTAAATATATATTGTCTAGATTATCAAGATTATCAAGATAATCATTGTCAAGTGTTTCGTTGAATCGATATCATCTGGAGATCTCTCTATGCGGAGCTGTGTGGTTCTTTTGTTATGAACCGTCTAATCATCTTTCAATGGTTGTGATTTAATTATAATAAATAATTTCGTGCATCAAAATTCATATTTATACTTTTTCATAACCATTCAGATTAAAACGGCCCGTCTAGATTTCCCTGAAGAGATCTCTCGAGCGAAAAAGATCCTCAGGGAATAAGCGCCCGCGATCCCTTCCCATTAGTTTGACCCGACCAATTCATAAGTTGAGGAGATAAATAGCAGATTTTTTTTTTGGATTTGATTGACAAATCATGGTATAATCTTGAAAGAGTGGTAATTTTAGAAAAGTGATGGAATAATGTCATTTTGAAAGAGTGGTAAAAAAATTATTCTTGACTATTCGGAAGAATCAAAATATCGTTTAGTAGTTGTTAATCAAAATAGTTGAAATATGGATAATTATGATATTAATAATGATGATGATGATGATAATAATAAAATAATAATAATAAGAGTAAAGATACCGTGAGCTTAAGCTCACAGAGGCCTTCAAATAAACTCAAAATTTTAATTTATCATTATCATTAAATTTTTTATATGAAAATCTTGTAGGATGCAAAAATTTAGAATGTTTTGAGTTTTTAAGTTATGGTTTTTAATTTTTGAAAATCAACTATAATAATAATAATAATATTCAATACTTGAATATTATTTTAAAAAAAATAAAAATGATAACTTAAAAAACTCAAAACACTCTAAATTTTTGCATCCCATAAGATTTTCATATAAAGAATTTAATGAGATGATTAATTAAAATTTGAAAATGATTTGATGTATTTTTTGAGTTAACTTCACGGCATTCTTTACTCATAATAATAATAATAGAATAATATAATAATAATATAATAATAATATTATAATATAATATAACTTAATTAAATAACAATAATAATCACAATCATAATAAATAATAATAATAATCATAGTCATAATCATAATAATATAATAATAATATAATAAAATAATATATAATAATAAGAAATAATTATAATCATAATAATAATATAATAATATAATAATAATAATATAATAATAATATAATAATAATCAATAATAATATAGTACTAATAAATCATGATAAAAATAATAATATAATATATTATAATCAAATAATAATCGTTATTCCGACGAGTGCTAAATCAATATAATACCTATAATTTAATATACTGAATTTATACTTTTCTATACTCTTCTACTTAATTCAAAATTAATTAATTTATTGACATAATAAATTAGTTTTATTTTTTACTATTTCATGGAGTACTAAACGACGGAAGTTTTACCGCTGAAGTCTGAACAGCCGTTTGTGGTTACTGCCTTACTGGTAAGGACTGAGGGAGTCTGCTCTAGAACGAATTTCACTGGATCCAAGGCAAATCTGGGCCACCCATTTAAGATCTGACGGATAAGTATGTTTATGGCTGGCCACCCACTCGAAATCTTGGATGGGGAAGATCTTAGTCACATTTAATATCATCCGTGAGATCTGGGATAAAGTCCCAATTTTGCTGGACGGTACAACGAAATCCATACAACTGGAGACTGGAGAGGAGCCAAACCGAGGAGCGAGGATAGGTGAGGTAAAAAGCACGCGTGAAATTTTTCTTTTTACATTTTTACCGTTTACTCTGATAAAACATTAAATGAACAGAGAGTAATGAGTAATTAATAATAATAGAAATAAACATTTTTTACATGATAATCCTACAGTACTTCGCTGTTATACTGTTTTCTTATCTGCCAACTGACATCTTTATACAATTATACTTATAGCGCTGCCTGTACAACAAAATAAAGTAAAAGTCCTAATTTAAAGAGCGGGATCAATTGACAATAGGTTCTTTTTATAATTTTTATAATGGATTTTAAAATAAATATTAAAAAATTATAAAAATATAGAGTTTTACTTATAAATTAATAATGTTTAAATTTTTATGTAATTTTATTATCATTTGATTGTTCATGAAAGACCATAAATTTTTTATATAATTTATAACATTTATAATTTAACGGTCTTTGATGTGATATTAAATGATAATGAAATTACATAAAATTTGAATCACTATCAATTTACAAGTAAAAAACATATCTATAGAGTTTTGTCATTTTTTTTTTAATATATATTTCAAAGTTAATATAATCCATTGTCAAGTGATCCCGCCAAACTTTAAATTATTGACAGTTAATTAAGCTCACTAAAAGATTAGGAGACCGATTAACAACCTACACACCAGACTTCCTTGATAAAGTTTGTTGAGCTAACCACGACAATCGGACCATTTAGCGAAGTGGGTGCCATGCAATTGACTCTATTTCAAAATTATTAACCACCTCAATTTTTTATGTACAAAACTACGAATTTGTTCATATGTCAGGCGAGACGAGGTGATCAATTTATGGGATTGTTATTTTATTTTTCCTCTTCCTTCGAAGAATATCTCAATAAATAATATTTAAAAGCAACTGAACTAATATAAATATAATACCAAATAAAGATAACAGATGGTTTAAACTTTAAAGCCGTTCCTTTTATATAAGGCGAGAGAAACAGGGCTGGTTGACCCATTGCGCTTTTATTCCACACACATTCCCTTCTCCTTCTTTAAAGCCTCTCTCTCTCCTCAAAAGGAAAGGAAGAAAGGAAAGACACCAGGGGACCCGCTGGGTGTGTGAGCTTGTGTGAGCTATTATTATTTCTTCTCTATCCAGCAAAATCCCACCACCTCCTTTCATTCCATCGCCTCAGTTTCCCTATTTTTAGTGCCTCTCTCCTCTGTATTTCCCCAGCAATTCGTCTAAATCTCTCTCCTTTCAAAAAAAAAATGGAGAAGGAGAAGAAGAAGGAAAAGGAGATGCAAGATGCGGTATTCTGGCTTCCCTCCGAGTTCCTTGACGATGATTTCTTCGCGGAGGAGGTGAAATCAAGGGTTTCCCTCACAGAGAGCGATGAGGAAGAGGATTACATGGCTGGTTTAACAAAACAGATAACTCACTCCATTCTTTTAAACGACGAAAAGGAACGCTCCACTATCAGATCAGAGAACCCTAAGGTGTGTATATATTGAACTTCCTTCATGCAGGTAGAGAGAGGATTTTCTAAGTTTATTTTTTTAAGGGGATTTTCTTTGATTTGACAACATAGGTCATGGCCGGTTCGCCTCAATCGACTTTGTGCGGCCAGGAGAGCCCTAATGGCCCGTCCGAGGTCAACTCACCGCCTTCATCTCCGCTTGAACAGCGCAAGGAAGACTCCTGGGATCTCTTGTACGAAGCAGCTGGTCAGGTTATGCGCATGAGGCTCAACCATGCACAAACCCCTTTCACTAATCAGAGTATACATGGATATGGTGTGTCGGGTCCACAAAGGAAGCCCTCTCCTCAACCCGTTTCGGCTCCTATGAAGAACTCCTTTGCGGGTCTGTACCCGAATCAAAACACTGTTCTCGCCCAGCGCCAGATTCAAGCAGCACAGGTAATTGTTCTTTTCATTTTTAAATTTTTTTCCCGGTATTTTGTGGAATGTTAATTTTGTGAAGTTTTATTTTATTTTGTATACTTGTGTCTGTGCAGTTCTACCGTCTAAGGCAGCAGCAACTAATGAAGCATCACGAACAGCAGAAATTGATGGGTGCAGGTTGGGGGAAGGCAAACCGAAACAATATTGGATCCGGGTTTGGGGAAAATAGTTGCCCCGCTCCCTTCCGTGGTAATAACACGCCTCTTGGCCTATCTCCGTCCGCATGGCCCCCTCTTCCGAACCAAAACCTGAACCCGTCACCCGGATCCGGTATGAGGGCCGTTTTTCTCTCTGAGACTGGTACCAAGAGGGAATCGGCCGGTACTGGTGTCTTCTTGCCTCGCCGTGTGGGATCCACTCCTGACCCGCCTCGCAAGAAGCCGAGTAAGAGTAATATGTAAATTTTGTTGATCTTTTCTGTAGTATTTAAGTTATTTAAACTTATTCAAATCTACCATTTTTATTCTTATATTTGTTTGAAGGTTTCTCTACTGTGCTGTTGCCTGCTAAAGTGGTTCAAACTCTGAATCTGAATTTGGATGAACTTGGTGTGCAGCCGCGCATCAATGGCGGTGTCCTTCTGGACCATGGTTAGTTTGAATTATTATTTTGAATTTGTACTGCGCCTTTTTCGTTTGAGTTAAGGGTTATGATTCTGCTGTTAACATAAATAAACTCGCCCAATTTTTAAAATGTTTGTGTAAAATATTGCGCAGATGCCCTTGTGAACCGAACAAATATGATGGCGTCAGCTAATGCTTTCCAGAGGCACACCGGCAGCGATAAACCTCAGCCAATGGTTCGGCCGCTTGCCGGGCATGATGTCAATCTTCCTCAGGAATGGACTTATTGATCGAAGGATATCTGTTTCTCTACTAACTATTTTTTTTTGGTGGTTAGGAAAAATTAGGAATTAGGCATAGGAACTAGTAGGGAGTTTGAAGCAGAATTTAGGTGTGTTGGTTCTTTCATGGTGGGTTCTATTATACGTAAAGGGTGATTTTGATATTGGTTTTGTTTAAAATGGTGGTGTGGCTATAATGTTCTTCTTGGTTTGGCAGGATGGATAATGTTGTAGTGAAGGTAGTTCTGTTGAATAAGTATTATTTTGGAGGGTGTTTTTGAAATAAGCGGTGCACCAGTTGTCCCAGATCTTTTGCAGGGCCCTGCTTTTTCCTTTTTTGAAATTCAAAAAGAATTGAGCGGACGGCTCCCTGAATAAAGTATAATCTTTTGTTGGTTTTAGATAATGTTTGTTAATGTATTATCATCGATCTATGGTTATGAAGCTTGTTTCTTTAATATTTTAATATTCTTTGTTATTTATTATCCTTTTTATATCAACTCCGTACTGTGTTCTCGGTGGCATGCATTTTTTGTATCGTAGAAAGATGTTTCTGCATGTTGTGTTGAATCTATGCTTGGAATGTGTTAATGGTTTATTGGGTTTCGGGCGTCTGGTCAGCTACCCGAAGAATCTGTTGGGTCGTGACTCGGTACCTTAAACTAATGGCGGGCCCACTAGGGTTAACAAAACTATATAAATATCTTTTATTAGATAGTGACGTTTAATCTATAGTATAATTGGTTGTCAGTTAACACATCATTACCGTCTCCTAATGGTATTAGCCTAATGGGATGGTGATATCTGAAACTGATTATTGTGGAAGCAGAAGGGGAAAGGTCGAACAGGACAAAAGGGGTATCTACCTATTGGATGCAGTGAAGAACCTGAGTTTTGGCCTTATCTCTTCGTTCATCTGTGCTGCACTGCTGCTGCTTGACTCGGTCAAACAGGGGCCTTTATTGGATTATGGAGCGGGGTAATTAAATGCTCCTTTTTTTTATTTTTATACTTTTTTGGGTTTTTTTCCCTCGCTGTATCGTAGTCACAGGCTCACAGCATTGGATGTTTTCCATGTCTTGATTGCCTGAAGGTGTCTTGTGAGATGTCGTGTGCTTGTTAGGGAATTGCTAAATGGGTGTGTCCATGATGAGTTTAACATTTGTAGTTTAATTTTAAAAATTTCAAACTGGCACAATTAAGACATGTGACATATTTAACAAATCGTATCTGAAATTCTTATGTTTGAACTTATTAGTCATATATAAATACTTAATGACAAAGTTATATTTATTGTTAGTGGTAATTTAGGTAGTTTATTTTTTTAAAGAAATTAAATAGTTAAGTATAAATAACTGGATTATGGAGGATTGCATTATATTGATTTCAGATTATATACGGTTAAACAAGTTCAGGATTGATGACTATTTAAAAATTAGAATACGTGTAGTTTACTCTTCCACCTTGTTACGGATATAATGTATTTAAATGCTATAATATTTTGTATTTTATTCATTCTAATAACATAGAACATAAGTTGGCTGTCAGTTTTATCAATTTCCCATTTTATAATAATCATGAGGTTGCAACTGCTTCCTGAATCGCAGCAGGTATCAATATATATTTTTAAACAAAACTGAGACGTGGCAGAAGTGAATTGCGATGTAACTAATATGAAAATTAGGAATTAAAAATCAAAAATTTCCTTCAGAAATAAAAAACTGTAAAAAACCAACAAATTAGCGCTCTCCAGTTGGGTCCAGAATTGGGAGGTTCCACTGAAATCGGTGGAGTGGAAAGCACGTTCTCGGGCGCGATGCTTTGCGAACGAAAGCTGTAATTTTGCTACAATGGGCTGTCCCCAACGGTGCAAATTGCAGAGTCTCTGCATCTCTCTCCCATGCTTAGCCAAATAAAGGAAACAAAAATAACATCAATTTCTTTTTTTTTTTGGGGGGGAGGGCTGCCCATGTGCTCCGAATTGTTATCATCCGCAGAGCTGCACTGTGCAGCGTGGTTGGTGGACCGTCCGATTGTGTGAAGATTCACGCCAACTTCAATCTCAAAGTTGCTCATAAGTTGCCCCGTGAAGATTCACGCCATAATCTACTAGAGCTGTAAGTGCGCTGCAAACTCTACTGCGCTGTAGGTGATAGGTTTTCATGTGCTCCTCTCGTTCCATCTCTCTGGCCTTCTTTGTGTTGCATCGGTGCCAACATGACAACATGGGTTTGGTGGCTGGCACCTCTCAACTCCTCCAGCATGTCATTTTAGTATTTTACATTTCCTTGTTGGTATGTTTTTCTTATTAACCTTTATTTAGTTGTTTATTTATTTTTTGTTTTTGCTTTAACATGATGCAAGGTGTTGGTGTGTGGGCCGGATGGTTTCATATTGTACCAAATTTTGGACCATGCTAATGATTCCTTGGACCAAGGCCCAACTGTGCATCATTCTCTGACCGACTATTCGGATGAACATTAACTCCGAAAAGTGCACTTGATTGGATTGAATTGCATTCTTTAATTTCTTAAAATTTATTTTCCATTTAATGTACAATGGATTCTCACATTGTAAGCGTATAGACTTCTGCTGTTATTTAAAGCCATTAATTTCCCAGGAAATGGCATTTGTGCCAAAATGCCAATGGAGGTAGCTATGTATCCGTATATATAATCATCTATTATTTATCTGTAGATTGCATGTAGTCTGGACCGTACGATTTAAATAAGAGAGATTCTAGATGATTTTTTTTTCTGATGGTTGGTGTATTTGATTATGGACCAAATAGAAATTTTGACTCATTTTCATTAATTATCAAATAGACTACATTAAAGGTTGCAGTAGTGTTTAATTAGAAAAAAAATATCAACTAGTATTTTTTTATATTTTTTTTTTGTCGTTTGGAAAGGCAAAAGTTCCAAATTCTTAATTATCTACATGAATTGTGCACAGCTAATTCGAGTATAAATAATTCTGATTTGGTCATGTCATTGGTTTGGGCCAATTTTTTTTTGGACGGGGCTCCGTTAATTTTCATCTCTTATAAGTTCAAATTTGTAAAAAAAAAAAATGTGTTTATCGACAGTGACGGAGTCACGTTCGAGGGGGCGGGTTATTGACCCCTGGAAAAAATATTTTGTGAAACGAGTTATATTTGCAAGGCTTTTTCCTATTGTCCCCCTTAATAATCTGCTCCAAAATCTTGTAGTTATAGACCACTGGTACTTTCAATTGTAAATATTTTGGAGCCCAAATAGAAAGGCCTGTTTGTACTAAATTTGTTTGTTTCCTCTTGTCCATTTCGCAAAGATTCTGATTTTTTGATGATTCGTTTCCACTTTTTTTCTAGTTTAACAATTGATTTCCTTTTTTAGTTTTCCTATTGTCTCATGCTTGCATTTGCATGCTTGATTTCTCTGATCTCTCGGCGTCGTCTCTCTTAGCTCCTGTCTCTCAGGTTTTGAGTTCTGATACGGTGCTCCGTCGTGCCTCACGTCTCTGCCTCTCGCCATGACATGCTCTATTTCAATAGCCGCGTACTTCCCCTTCAGGTTGTGGAAGGATTTCTAATACTTCTCCTTTTGCTAAACTTTACAGTATTTGTAGGATTTTAATTTGTCTGAATTGTGATAAGTATTAAGTACGACGTAGCAAACTAGAAGTGATTGTGATATTTTGATGATAATAATAGACTAACTCAGATACCGGGTTATAGTATCAATTAAACTCTATGTTTCTTAATGAAACTGATGGTAAACCACTTTCTGTTAAAAAAAAAATAGCCGCGTACTTATCGTCCTTCAGTTCCTGTGATCAAGCAAATAAGCAATGCTTGTCAGCACTTCATTGACAGTTGACGGCAAATATGTTTCTATTACTCTCGTACTATAGTTTTTGTTCCTATGAACGGTGAGGGACTATTTAAAACGTTCTGTTAAAACAGCTTCATACACTCTTTAAAGCACTTTAGATGTAGTAGAAATGTTTTAAATAATTTAAAGCACTTTAAAGTGCGATTTAAAGTGGCGTAAAGGAGTAGCTTTAACAAGAATGAATTTGATGATTTAGTTCAGAGAATAAAGATGATTTTCATGCCAATGTTACTCCTCATGCTGATCCATTAGCCAAAATACAAGCCCTACAATTTAATCTTGCACCCACTACCTCCTTAACATTTTTTCCATTGATATTACATAGCTTGGACTCTTGAAGACGCATTTGATTGGGTTTTTCTGATATTATGAAATTCCTAATACTTTCTCTCTTCCTTGACTCATTTAACCCTCTAATATTCCAAGTAAGAAACATCCAATTCCTGACATTCATTGTATTCATTGATAGACCATGATAACTTTTAAGATAACCTTGAACCTACTCAATTATACTACTCATAAACTCTACTATTCCTCCTTCACTGGGCCTACCATTCCTCAAGCACCTCACTCACACAATCTCATGTACTTCTGCATGAAGCTGGCGTGGTGGAACAGAGTCATGTATTAGCATTTGGGTCGGTGTGGCGGCTTGCTCCTTAAAGGCTTCATCAATCCGATCAATAATTTTCTGACTCATGTCAACTCCCGATGCTTAGAGTAATGCAATGACTTGTTATGGCTGCAGCGGAGTTTCTTGCGCTTCTAAGTTGAACAGAAGCATTGCTGTACCCTTGTTTGCCGGTGGCGTAAAGGAGTAGCTTCTAAGTTAAAAGCTACTCCATGCCGTTTTAACAGCACAACCGGTATTCTACATGTCCATTTTCCTCCTGCCAAAATGGGTGACACGTAGGTTATATCAGATAAGACGCTCCTTTCTGTGGCATGGGCACAAGCAAATACATGGAAGCAAAAAAAGGATTCCTTTGAAAAGTTGGGCTCTAGTAACAAGAACTAAGGAACTAGGAGGGCTTGGGGTGAGAGATTTAGAACAAATGAACAAATCGTTGTTAATCAAATGGATGTGGCAGTGGGTTTCCACTGAGAATGCATGGTGGAAGGAAGCCACAATAACATTAGGAACACACATAAGATCATGGGAGATGACGCAAATATCTGCATTCTGGCTGCCCTTCGCAAAGCTTGCTCCTATGTTCAATGCATCCATTATGTTTATCATGAAACAAGGAAATACAACGCAATTCTGGCATGACGATTGGCTGCAAGGACCACTCAGAGATCAATTTCCGCAATTATATATCCAATCAAGATTTATTGATGTTTCAGTGAGTCAGTGCATGCAACAGGGAGAATGGACTTTGTTCACACAACCAAACCTAGCAATACTGGCACAACAGCAGTTGCAGCAATTGTTGGCAAATCTATAGCAGGGGGCTCTGATGAGGTAAGATGGACACAAATCACAACTGGAGAGTTCACCTCAAGATCAGCATACAAGTTCATAATCAACACCCCTCATGTACAAGAGCACTTAAACAAAATATGGGATGTCCGAGCTCCGATGAGAGTGCTAATTTTTATATGGCTAATGTTGAGGAATAAGATTTTGACTATTGATAACTTGATAAAGAGGGGTTAAGCAATACCAAATATGTGCTACTTGTGCAGGAATGATCTTGAAATGGCGAGGCACATATACAATGAATGCAGTTTCACACAAGAGCTGCGGCAATACATCACTGATGTGGTACCTCTTGAGAAAGGAGGTTGCAGGGCTTTCACTAAACACGCCTCCACAGACATAATAATACAAGAGGATCACCACATGTACTGGAGGCAGTTGGAAGCAGTCACAGTATTCATCATTTGGAAGGAACGGTGCTGTAGAATCTTTGAAGAGAAGGAACAATTAATCACTGATATTGTCAGAGAGATTTTTAGAGAACACAAGAATTGGTTTAGTCAGTAATTTTACTGCCACACATGCTAAGTAACAACAGTGGGTTAGCGCAACATTTAAACTAGTCTTAGTCTTTATATTTCCGTGTTTTAATTATTTTCTTTTAATACGTAATTTCTGTGTAGACCTCCTGGTAATCAAATCACAATTTCTGATCATAATCAATAAAATGAGGGTTTAACACTCATCTTTTCATAAAAAAAAAGCTACTCCAAATACTTTAAAATTACGTCATTAAATTTTATTTCAACACTTTTTACACAAAGTATTTCGTCTATTCACTAGACTACTATCAAACATCACTGATTTAAAATGATTAATCTTTTACTCCACTTTAACTTGACGACGCCTGCAAAAAAAAATATAGTTGGTATTTATTCATATTTACTTTTGTGGATAAGTCAATAATAAGAGAATAAGTAAATATGGTAATCCTAGATTTAACCTGATCTGAATATCATGTGAGGTTTTCAATGCCTGAATGAGGAAGAAAGTTGCTGTTATCTAGCTGTATCGGTGCGTATGATAAATGGACAAAAGCAAATGAAGAAGTTTGTAAGATTACTACTATGTGATGCTGAAATAGAACTAAAAAACATTGTAAAACCATGAGGCCTATTCGGGCCCATTCTTCATTTTTAATTGTTATTTTGAATTCTCGACCTGATATGGAATAATGCGGCCTGAAAAATAAAGAAAGCAGCTTACATCTGATCTGTGTTATTCAATAATTGTATTCAAACAGTTGTGTGTATTGATCAGGGGATTGAATTATCTGAATGAATATGAGATCTCATTAAAGATCATGTTATCAGAAAATTGTTTCCATTGATTTTGGAAATTTCAAACTAGAAATTTTTACTGCTTGCATTAATATAACTGTAGCATTTCGAACAAAACAATCTGGGTCACGCACGCGTGGGAAAGAAAAATATATATTAAAGTTGAGCTGGTCAATAAAAGGAAAAGGAAATAAAGAAAAAAATGATATCAATTATGATATAATTTCATACTATTTTCCCCTAACACCACAACCTGTTGCTGTGTCAGCGAACAGAAAAGCCACACCTCTTGTCAAGTTGTCATACGCTTTCAAATAGTAATCTCAATCAGTTAATCGCCAATTAATTATATGTTTAATTCTATTGCTGTCATGGTGCTTTAATACAAATATTAATTAGTCTGATCTGGAAGCCATAATGGAATGGTTCATGAATGCTTTTGAATTGTTTCTGTTTTATAACTATGTTTCAATGAATGAAAGCTACTATTCCTTGACTAAATCATCTGAGGATGGTTGATATCCTAATCCCATTGCAAAGAAAAAAGAATCTCAAAAAGTAATACCAAGCAATCAATGTAGGTAGACTTTCCTGGTACTGAAGGGAGGGATCCTATGTAAAAGTGAGCACAAATCCTTACGAATTTCTAATGCATAAATTGGAATTGAGCGGGAGAGAGAGATCCATACTTGCATCGCATGTCATGTGCTGTTGGAATATGTAGCAGAGATGAAGAAAGAAGAGTGGCACCAGCTGCCAGATGGAGACATGTCAATTCTAAAGGAGACATCTACATGCTGTGTGTTGTCACTACCCTAGTGCTCTATCAGTGTGAATGAAACGACCAATAGAAGCGAAAATCAAAATTGTGAGGGGACAATGGACCTTTTTTTTTTTTAAATTTGGAGAGGAGCTTGTCATGTTTGATCTTGTGTATTAGGGTTATTTTCTTTGGATTAGCATGGGTCATGGGAGTTTGGTTTTGGTCTCTTATTGGATATTTGCATTATTGCGCTTGGACCAGGGATGTAAATGCCTTACTTTTATTTAACGAGAACCGTATATTTTTGTTTGTTCATGTATAACGTAAGAACGATGATCATATGACTGTAAATATTTTAATTAAGAACCATCTTCATCCAATCTTTCGTTTATAGTTCCTTCAGGCATAGCAATAAATTTGGAGCCTAGAATGATTTAGCGAGATATAGAATTAATCTATTATTTAATCATAATGCGAGTAAATTTTAAGATTGTTTTTTATAATATATATGTAAATAGTATACAAAATATTTATATCTTATACGAGAAAAATATATTAATTGTGTGAGTAATTAAGATATAAATCGAGTATTACTCATAGATATCGTAAGATCTAAGAATAATTTGAGTATTATAACTAAGAATCGAAAATATATGTTCAGCTTGCTGATTCATTTTGAAAGATGTGCAAAACTATATGAGCTTTTTCAAGAGAATTTCTTATAAAGTTTCGAATTCAGAATTTTTAAGTTATCATAAAAAAATAATTTTAGAATTCTGCCCTTCCACGTCCATTAAGAGTGAAAAATCAGATAGATAAGTATCAATAACTTGTTTGTGAATTATCGGATTCAATTCGGATCCGAGTGGTTCTGGTCTGGAACCTAGAAGTAAGGCTATATAAAAAAGTTTGACCTCATGATTCAACTCGATATCAGCTTGGTTTGAGTTAATTCGACTCGAACTAATCTGACTCGGTAGCATGAGTTTGAGTTGGACTCGATTCGAATAATAATAGTTGATATATTTTTTCATCAAATCTAACTTAGTTATCTATGCCTCATTCTCTTTCACAATCTCAGCAGCTTATTGATACCTCTTCCTCTTTCTTGACTTGACTTATATATTTGACTCTATATATTTTTTTGTCAGTCCACTGTTCAAATTAGAGCAGTAAAAATATCACAGTTCACCCATTCAAATAAGAGAGCAGTAAAAATATTATTGAAAGTATAATTTATTGATATACAAAATTTGTACCAACTATTGTATCAACTTTCTAATTTGCTGATGTATCAAATTGAGTCAACACACATACATTAACTCACGAGTCAGCTCACAAACTAACTTAAAATGTGATGAATTGAGCTTAGATTTGAATTTTTTAGCTTGTAGCATTGCACGAGCTTAGCTCGACTCATATTTTCATGAGCTGATCTCGAACTAAACTCAGATCGCTCGAACTCGACTCATTTATAGCCTACCTAAAAAATTATTTGAGGATCACTTCGATTATATTTTTTAAAAATCTCATGTAAATATATCATTATACTCATTTGCAGCCGTACCTACAAAGAATATTTGTGGATCACTTCGATTATAATTTTTTAAACATCTCATGTAAATATATCATTATAATGATATAACATGCATAAAATCTGCTTCACAATAAAAACTCAAAAGTATGCTATTTCAAAATGCATAATGCTTTAATGTAACAGATCCATTAATCGCTCGAAAGTCATTATAAATAACTATTTGTTAAAAAAATGTGTCAGAGGCTTACAAATCACAATCAATCCTTTCCTTAGTTTCACAAATCGCGGCAGTACAGGAGAGATCTCTTAACTCAACTAGAAATAACACGGCCTTTAATTGCCCTAGGTATTTTTCTCTGTCCAAAGAAAAATACACGTTACATTAATTCCAGTCTTTCCACAAACTTCTGATCGATCTTTTTCAATTTCGTTGTCAAAAAATATCGGGAAGAACATTTTTAGAAAATTTGACGAGTCGTTGTCCGAATCTACACTCAATGGTGCTTAATTGTGAATGACAAATGCAACCTTAATTTGAAAAACAAATTTGACAACTAGAGAATAAAGGTGCTGGATAGTTAATAATTGTTGTTAATTAATTTTGTCAGAAGAACTAAGTACTGCGGCGGCTATCAGTTTTCTAATGCAACTTGGTATCGTGTCAATGAAGCGGTTCAATTTAAATATTCAACTTGGCTTTTTCATATTTCAAGTGAATAATAAATAAGATATACTTGTCAAGTATTTCCTACAGGAATATCATAACGACCCCCATGTATTCACCTATTCATTATCTCTAACTACTTTTTTTTTTGCCATATTTTTGCTTTTTTCAAAGAAGTAAATGGATCTGTTACATTAAAGCATTATGCATTTAATTGACAATAGCATACTTTTTTTATTTGATGAAAAAACAATAACTAAATGTAAAGTGTGCATTTTGTGAAAATTTGTGAAAATGTATATGATTCAAAATCAATAAGCGAAGGGCATATTTATGAAGGTCTAGACAATTAGTATAACATAGTCAAGCGTGCATTTTTGTGAAAATTTGTTAAATAGTTTTCAGATATTTTTTTTGCTGCTGATATCTTCAGCCAAAATGGCTTAAAGGAAGATAATTTTAATAGTTTCATTAATAACACACATACAATCTTGTTACAATATGGACGATAAAGTTCATTCTAAAAAAAACAATTGTGATTTGTGAGAGACGAATATTAAGAACTTAATAGCAAGAAAAAGATAATAAAACAAATTATCGGGGGGTTTTGTACAAAGATTTTTGCCGGAACCGAATTTGTTTCGCTGAATGGGGGTTTATACATTTATTAATCAGAATTCAAATGTGGTAAAGCTGTTGAAAGACAATTGACAATGCATTGCCTATACATACAGGCCACCAAATCATAATAAAGCTGTGTACAAGGCATGTTTCTGTTCACTTATGCTGTGTTGTGGCCTTTTGGGAGATTCGGATTCCATGGGCACTATGATTTATTATATATTTTCTCAGATTACTTCGTCCTTCCCCTGCACAGGAAAAATAAATAATCCTTTAAAAGCGAGCTATATTCTATCCGTTTCTGATTTAAATTGAAGAGGGAATAAAAAGATTATCACAATTCACAATAGGGCCCAAATATTAACAGCGGCCCACGAAGCGACAACGCATTCGCCATTCAGTACTGCCCGATGCAAACAAAAACTTAATCCCAGTCAATCAAGCTTCGTTTGTAATATGCTCTCTGCGCTCGGAGTAAGGCGCACATGCTCCGATGCTCTTCACTAATAGGCCAATAGTTTATACTTTGTAAACCAAAAAGGAAGCTCTTGAGTCTTAAGCATATAATAATTGTCTTAATGTCGTGATCCATGTTTATTCAAGATTTTCACGTCCACGAGAGCTGAAGCGAAGTGCGAACAGCCTGGGCGAAAAGGTTTAGTTAACACTGTTTTATTTCTCTTTTACGAGAAAGCCCTCCTTCTTTTGCATGTTTCTATTTTCTACCCCAAAACCTAGTCCTAGACTGGTCTCTCTGACTCTCTCTCATTCCATCGTTTTCTCTCCTCCTCTTGGTCGCCCTCTCCACTTTCTTTGGCCGCGTTTCTTCCAAGCGAAGGCGATCTCACCAACTTTTTTAAAATTTATTCCAGTTGGTTATTTTACTCGCTATTTAAATCGGAAAGCGCATTTGAATTTAGTATTTACTAGTTTCATTAACCTGTGGGGAAGACATCTCTTGAGGGGGGACAAAAAGAAGAAAAAGGAAAAAAAAAATGAACTGAGGTCTGCTCTGAGTTGATTCATCTCCGCAAATAAATTTGCGAAAGCTGAGATCGAGATAAAGAGATCGCAGCATGATGGCAAAGTGATCAAGATGACTGCGTTGATAGAGCATGGAAGTGAACCTTCCAGCAAGTGTTAGTTGCTGACTTGCTGTAGAACGTGTTGCTATTGCTGTTGCAGATTCGGTCATGTCCCTTTACATCGCTTGCGAAGCTTCTAAGGTGCTTACTAATTCAAGTTTCTCTGGATCACGAATTTACTTGTACTTATCAAATGCTTTTTTTTTTCTTTTTTAATTTTATCTTTTTTTTTTATTCGATGTAGTTGTGGAGGAAAGTATGCATGGAAACGACTGTGGAGGTTCAACTTCTAATGGAAAAATGGAAGCCTCTCTTAGCAGGGCTTCTTTTTCAGGTAATTATTACTAACATCAGGAGTATGTTGTCTTTTTGAAAACTTTTCTTGAGGTTTTTGTCTGGGGACATCTTGTTGATGCTATTATTTAGCATCATTTAGCTCAGAAGATGTGAATTGGAGAAATTAAGTCCAAACCTTCATTAGAGATTGATGACAAATATGATATATCCGTATATGGGTCGTCTAATTGATTAGGATGAATTTCTTTTTTGTCATAGTGATTTTGGGATTTTATCCTTTTCATATTGTGCTAGAATGAGGAAATTTTTGTGTGCTCAACTTGCAAAGAATTTTCTCTAGTGGAATCAGAGGGAGCTATAAAGTTATATTTTCTACCGATCGTTTCTCCGTCTTCAAAGTTTAAATAGTCGATCCGACCGGTTAAAATATTTTTCATATGAAAATCTAGTTGGGGACCAAATTTTATATTTTTTAGAATTTTTTTTACTATTTTTTAAGATAGCTAGAAAATCACTTGATTTAATTATTATGAGCCATTCAAAATGAGTCATTTTATAACTATCTTAAAAAATAGTAAATTTTTTTTAAAAAATATAAAATTTGGTCTCCAACTAGATTTTCATATGAAAAATATTTTGACCGGTCGGATCGACCATTTAAACTTTGAATATGGAAAAACAGTCTGTAGCACACGGGCCATCCGTGCTACGCGTAGCACCATAGCCAAACTATATATATATATATATAGAGAAACCGTGAGTTTAAGCTCACGGAGGCCTTTCGTGAGCTTAACTCAAAAAACATATTAAATCATCTCGAAATTTTAATTTATCATTCTCATTAAATTCTTTATATGAAAATCTCATGGGATGCAAAAATTTGGAGCGTTTTGAACTTTTTAAATTATGGTTTTTAATTTTTTAAAAATCATCTCTAAAAATAATAATAATATATTCAATACTTGAACATCATTTTAAAAAATTAAAAATGGTGACTTAAAAAGCTCAAAACACTCCAAATTTTTGCATCCCACAAGATTTTTATATAAAGAATTTAATGAGAATGATAAATTAAAATTTCGAGATGATTTAATATGTTTTTTGAGTTAAGCTCACGGAAGGCCTTCGTGAGCTTAAGCTCACGGTATCTCCACTATATATATAGAGTTAGACTATTGTGAAAACGTTTGTATTTCGAGTCCAAGTGCATACGGCTTAAATTTTATCATAACACGTTCGAAATTCAAAATTATCATTCTCATTAAATTCTTCATATCAAAATATTGAGGGATACAAAAATTTGGGGTATTTTGAGTTTTCTAAGTATTTGTTTTGGATTTTTGAAAATCAGCACTAAAATAATAATAAAATATTGAATTGTTGTTGCTGATTTTCAAAAATCCAAAACAAATATTTAGAAAACTCAAAATACCCCAAATTTTTGTATCTCTCAATATTTTGATATGAAGAATTTAATGAGAATGATAATTTTAAATTTCGGATTTGTTACGATAAAATTTGAGCGGTATGCACTTGGGCTCGAAATGCAAACGTTTTCACAATAGTCTAACTCTCTCTCTCTCTCTATATATATATATAGTGAGGCTATGGTGCTTCGCGAAATACAAAACTTCCTGTGCTTTGCGTCTGTATCTCAAATTTAAGAGCTCAAACGGTCGATCCAAATCGTTGAACATGATCTCCATATTGAAATATGTTTGGAGACCAAATTTTATATTATTATTTTTTTTTTAAAATTTTTACTATTTTTTAGATGGGTACAAAATATGTTGATCTAATGATTTCTGCACCATCCAATACTACTATACTAGTGATTTTTCGCCCATATAAAAAATAGCAAAAATTTTAAAAAAATATAAAATTTTGTGTCTAAACTCTAAACATATTTTAATATGGAGATCATGTTCTACGGTTTAGATCAAATGTTTGAACTTTTAAATTTGAGATACGAATGGGAAGCATGTGAGGTTTTGTGCTTCGCGAAGTACCATAACCTCACTCATATATATATATATATATATATATATATATATATAGTATAGCGTGAGCTTAAGCTCACGGAGGCCTTCCGTGAGCTTAACTCAAAAAAATATATTAAATGATCTTAAAATTTTAATTTATCTTATATATATATATATATATATATATATATAGTCTTATCAACTAAACCCGATTTTCTAAATCCACTAAGGAGAATGTTTTATATACACAATTGGGTTTAATAAAAATTCTCAGCCTCTTCAAATTGACCTAATTCCATAAGCCCATCAATCAACAGGCCATACGTGCAAGGTGTTGGAGCCTAATCCTCTGTAATTAATTTTAGGTAAAAGCCAATGGCTTTATTGACATCTCCTGATCTCACAAGGTTAATGTCAATGCCAACTTGTTATCTCTCCTTGTTAACATATCTGAATTTTATCATTTGATTTATTGGGCTTCTTAATATTGGGGAAGCTCATTGCTTAGTTACAAGTGTACCGAATTGTGGAGCCTCTTTAACTATGGTATGCTTTATTCCACTTATGGGATAATACTTTACAATATCGTCTAATTATGTACTTTAGACATAGAAGGGCATAATAAAGTTAGGAAAAAAATTATTGTGTTTATATCTAACGCTGACATGTGCAGTGGATGTGAATGGGTTGATTGGCATACTGCAATGTTGTATCTGTCAATTACATTTCTATTGCTTATTGCTTAATGAAATCTTCTTAAGCACTCTCTATAAAAAAGGGATTGCAAGTGGTGGCACAATGGTACTAGTACCAGGTGCTTTACAATATTGACTCGATGAAAGAATTTATATATAAAAGTGTATAGGTTCTTAGTGGAATGAAAATTTGTTTGTTGAACTCGAGCACTTACATGGAAACTAACAAAATATCATATTCATGAACAGTACATACATGGTCTGGCTGCACGTGGAGTCCACTATTTACATCTCCCTGGGCCAGTCTTACAGGATCTTGGCTTCATGGTGGTTCCTGTATGCTATACTTTCTTTCCCTTTTCATTCCCTCTTGTTTTTTTTTTTGTAATTCAAATAATTTCTCTATAAAATTGATGTACTATTGTTCTTTTGTTATTGTAGGAAATTGGACAAGACAGAGGGTACCTCAGTGAGAGCCTATTCACTTTTATCTTCCTGTCTTTCGTCCTGGTATCATATTTCTCATCTCCCTTTGACGGTTTACATGTCTTTCATATGATGCATACATTTAAATGGAAGTTAAAGTATAAGAAATACAGATTCAACAACCTTAGTCATGTTTCCTTCGCATATATTTCATACGTTTAATTTGTCTTTATTTAGCAAGATATGTTCTAGCTAAGCTTCTGATATTTTGCTAGCATTAAAATCCTTCTGTCACCATAAATTTTTTATGAATCTGTCAATTTAAGTTGTGGTTGACTTTCTTTATGGTTGAATAATATGAGAGGGTATAATATGTCATCATCTGCAGTTTTAATACCCCCCATCACATCAAACTTAATTTATATTACATATTGATGACGCCTAGCGTTTTACTTGTCTTGTTTCTTTGGTCAAAATATGTTTTATCTTATGTTCATGGAACAACTATTAACTAAAAACTTCACATTTACAATTTCAACTCATGTTTATGTATGACTTGCTGCTTATGTGTCCGGACTTTTTTTTTCTCTTACCAACTTTTATTTTATTTTTTCTATTAAAAGGGGAATTCAGGTTTCATTTCTATACTTCTGCGAACAGTGTAGCTTGGTTTTCGAACTTTCACTTCCACCAATTGGTCCTTGAGCTTTGGAAGAGAAACTAATTTGGTCCTTAAACGTTGGATTAACAACATAATTGGTTGCATCAAATTGGTCCTTTGAATTTGAAGAAGGAACTAGCAAGTCCTTTAATTTCTCTTAAAAGAACATAATTGGTTCCTTTTTCATGGATTAAGACACTCAATTTTGCGGGCCTTGTGGGTGATGGGAGAAGTGGGCCATACTTTGCATGTGTCTCTTCAGATTAAAATTGGAAGGTTCAGATCAGAAAAGAAAATTCCACGTAAAGATCCAAGTGTGATCTGGACCACTTGATTTTTTGCAGATGGCTCACAGAAATGAGGGCAGAAAAATGCCACCATTTTTATGCAAGCAGGTGTTGGCTCATTGGACTAATGTTTTTAGTTTGAAAGGTCTTAAGGACTAACTTAGCTCTTTTCTAAAAGTTCATGGACTGAAGTTCGTAACATTGGTGAAACAAATTCCAATGTTCAATTAAGTGCAAAATGAAAGTTCAACAATCTGACTTTTTTTTTTTGGAAAGTTTAGGAATCGAGTTGGTGGTTTTTCAAAACTCTATATGAACAAAATTTGGTGCAAATGATTTCATGGATCAAGTTATTTTATTTATTTTTATTCTATTCATATATGTATATATATTATGCAAAAGTTGGAAAGAACAACTCTTACTATGATGTATTTTTAAGGTTTGAATGTTTATGAACTTTTTGTAAACTATCCTTCAATATAAACCTTTTCAGATTTCTTTATCAGTTCACTAAATTTTGCCGCTTCTTGGATTTTGTTGCAGTGGACATTTCATCCTTTTGTCTACAATAACAAGCGATTCTACACTGTTCTACTTTGGAGGCGTGTTCTCGCATTCTTGGTTGTGAGTTCCATATTGTTATTTATTAGTTTCCTTTGTGTCTCACTTGTATTTAGAAAATCCTTAAAAGTTTGCTGTCTTTTCCTCCAGACTTGTCAGATTTTACGAATAGTTACTTTCTATTCAACACAACTTCCTGGTCCTAACTATCACTGTCGTGAGGTATTATTCTATTTTGCATCATTTTAATTTTTACAAATATTGTCAGTTTAATATACCATGATTTTTTTTTTGCAATATCATATACATTTTTTTCCACCCTTATAATTCTTATTGTGCAGGGATCGAAACTTGCACGGCTGCCCCCACCTGATACTATTTTTGAAGTTCTGCTAATCAATTGTTGGTTCAGTTTTTCACAAGATTGAATTGGATTTATTGTTTGCATAATATAAAAGGTTGTTCAGATGTGCTAATAATATTTGCAGTTCCGCGGGGAGTATTATATGGCTGTGGTGACTTGATATTTTCCTCTCACATGATTTTTACGCTGGTTTTTGTTAATACATATCAGAAATATGGCTCTAAAAAGTAAGTCCAGGATCACAAATCTATCCATCCAATCAATGTGTTTAACCCACAATCAAATAATCTTTATTGTTGTTTTGAAAAAACAAATACTGCAGGGTCATTAAATTTCTTTCTTGGGTGTTGGTCATTATTCAGAGCCTGCTCATAATTGCAGCTCGCAAGCATTATTCTGTGGATATTGTTGTTGCTTGGTACTCTATCAATTAATTATTTACCTCTGACACTCGTTTTCTCTCCATTTTTAACTATTTTTACATTCTCGGCAGGTATACTGTGAATTTGGTGGTTTTCTTTATTGACAAAAAACTACCAGGTAATAACTTTTCTTGATCAATTCCCAAGTCAACAATGGAAGTTCAATTATAAGACTGTTGCATGTGTTCCTTCAAAATGACAGCAATATTATTATACACACTTTAAAAAAGCATGGGAATTATTTCCATGTATCTTTGTTGACAAAAGGGCCCATTATTTTGCACAGATGAATAAACTTTAATACATTGGGATGATCTCATGTATCTTTGACATATTGCTCCTTATTTTTTATCATATGGTTAAAACGGGTTGGAAGTGAAGTGGGGTTGAGATTTTTTATTGCCTTTTAAAATAAATGTATAGTCTGCAGATATGTGAAATAATTTTACTAGTCCTCTTGCAAAGTTTCAATAAGGTTTGGCAGAGAAACTAGAAAACTTTCTACTTCTAATTGGGAGGGAATACTCTTGTTTCATGATCCTATAAAATAAATATATTTTCACAACTACTATGTTCTTATGTTATTCATTGATTTTCTTGTGTCACAGAAATGCCTGAGCGAACAAGTGGGGCACTACCGTTACTGCCTTTAAGTGTTAATGAAAAAGGTCGCCCGAAAGATGAGAAGCCTAACAAGTTATTGGGTGGCAATCCTGGGGACGATAATACTGATTGGGTACGTTTGCAATTGATATATACATCTTTTTCATGAAAAAGAACTAATACTGCTATCATTTATTTGTATGACCAGCATCAAGCATTGATATACAAATTTTGGTTTCTTTTTTTTCGTGTTTCAGCGGCAAAGAACTCAAATGAATGGAAAGTATGGGGAAGAGGAGAATCTTTTGAATCCTGATGTTACAGCTAACGTAACATAGGTATATTGATAGGAAAGGGATGCTATATGCTTTTCATTATATCTTCTATTTAGGGGTTTCCAGTTGGAGTAGCAAGCCCCTGTTTGCAGCAGTCAGCCCCATTTGCTGATTTTTGTCAGTCTTAGTTCTGTAAAAAAAAAAAGATTTAGAAGCAAACACTGGAACAGTTCGCTCTGGCAGGAATAGAAATTTTGTTCTTTTCTTTGATGATATCATGGTTGATGGTTTTATTTTATTTGTATCCTTGAGTGGGTGATCTTATATTTTCCGATTGGGTTTTATTTCTAATTTATCCTAATTTATTTGGGATTAAAGGCTTTGTTGTTGTTGTATCGTGGGCCTTTGCTTCTGGGGGTCGCTTTTTTTAATCGTCAGGTGGTTTATTTTCCTAGTGCTATTGCACATTATTTATTTATTTTTTAGATAGTGCGCGCCCAAAAAGTTCACTTTCTTTTTTATTATTTTACTGGATTAAGTGTCTTTTTCACCAACTATTTATCGTTTCTTGTTATTAAAATAATTGGCCAGCCAAACACAGTTCATTTTTGATATTTTTCACCACTTGCGTCACAGTTTATACTTATGCTAGTTTATGATTATCACTTTTTATTTTTAGGAAATTTAAGATGGTTCATGGGCAGGCCTTGCTGAAAAGAAAGAAAAGAGTTCTTATTTTATTACACTCAGCCCAATAATAAAAAGGTTTAATGCAAAATTCAGCCCGGAAATGAATTGGATATGAACCACGATCCAGACAGTATAGTATCTATATGAAAATCAATCAAGCCATGGAGCTTTCAAAGAATGTGACTTTCCATCGAAAATATAAAAATGCAATCCACCCAACAGGCAACCCATATAGCAAATTTGCAATGGTCTTTATCCAATTTGTATGAATATTCTCCGTGACCAAATGAAAATCACTATCTGAAGGAAAAGCAAAGAAAAACACGGCTCCAAGTACTTGACAGCAACAGAGAATATACAGACAGATTAAACATTACAGTCTAATAGATAGTGCACGTCAACTATATCCCTCCCTAACACAAATAAAAGAACAGATCATAGTTCTATCAATGGGTTCCAATCCTTTTACCGAAGTAATATCAGACATCTCTCTAGCAAGACCATTTTTAATTTTTCTCATTTAACCCACCTTATTATGACAAGTAATTTAAAAAGTAATTGAAAGAAATCAGCCCGGTACATTAAAGTGAAAGAGCCAGGAAATGACAAAGGCAAAAACCATGCAAGCAAGCAGAAAGTTGAGGAAACGGTGGCCATGCCAGAACCGGCGTGCTTCATTTGTTGGCACCACGACAGGGGCAGTAGTTGTGTTATTGCTGTTAGCTTCATTCCAATGTTCTATGAACTCTGTTTCACCTATTCCAATCACATTCCGTGCTGTTGATCCACATATCTCACATGTCCTGTCTCAGCAGAGCGGAGAGAAAGATGCATATATGTTATATCATATGGCTAAATTTGTGAGGCTCATTTATTATAATTTATATCAACTATTAGAACATAGCCCCAAGAATGAGATCAAATAATATAAAGAATAAATTAAATTCATATAGAGAAAGAAAGAAAGAAAGAAAGTATAAATTATGAGACGAATATACAGACTTGTTTTGTTTGTAAGAGACTCACAAAACAACAAATGAGAAGATTACAACTATAAAAGCAAATGGATAGGACCACAACTAATACATTTTCCTTTATTGAAGTAGCCAATTTGTCTTCTTCTTCTCTGAAAGACCCCACAAGGGTACTACAATTACCAAAGGGAAAATATTCCTGTTTAAGAATATTAGAACATATCTACATTTGTATATAATTTTAAATTTTATTTAATTATCACTCCATGAATTTCATAAATAATTAAATAATAACCCTTATTTTAATAACTATTTCTAATCTACCACTGGTCGCATACTCCAGCTAATAGCAAATATATACTTCAATATCACTACCAAGTACATATCTGCTTAATGGTGGGCACAAACAAATATCTTTTACATACAACTGTAGTTGTTGGTTGGTTACCTTATATCAAACAGTTGAAAGTCAAAAAAGCACTTGCATTATGACCTGATATAATCAGATTGAATAACATAAGAATCTATAGAAGAAAGAAAGAAAAAATATAGGCTGCAAAATATTGCCATCTGCGCATCTCCTCAACATTGAGCAAATGTAGATTATGACATTTTTTTTTGAAGAAAGTAATTTAGATTATTATCGAAACTTTGCCCTTTTTTTTTTTTTCCACCTTAACCACCTTTAACTTTTCCATAATCAAAGATGATTGCTTGTGATTGAGATTCCATTACCATGTGATACACAGGAAACATTATTTGATAGATGCATGATTAACATAGGTGATTATTTAAAGGGTGGGAATCACTTGACAATGGTTTATTTTGATAATCTTGACAATGGACTCTTAAATAAATATCAAAAACAACTTAAAAATGGAAAAAACCTTATAGATATGTTCTTTTACTTATAGATTGATAGTGTTTCAAATTTCATGCAATTTCATTATCATTTGATAGTCCATCAAAGACCATCAAAATTTTATACAATTTGCAACGGCTATAAATTAATGATCTTTGATGAACTATCAAACTATAATGAAATTGCATTAAATTTGAAACACTATCAATCTATAAGTAAAAGAACATATCTATAAGATTTTTTTGATATTTATTTAAACCCATTGTCAAAATTGTCAAAATAACCCATTGTCAAGGTATCCCCACCCTTATTTAAAACAAAACCTATGCTTAACAAGAGCAAGATACCGATTTGTACAGCATAAGGATGAATTATGAAAAAGTGCATTTTAACTTTTGTTTAACTCACCTCCAGAATATAGGGAGTATAATATAGACGGGTAACATTATGCTAAATTGATCAAAAAGTACCAACACAAGGGATGATTGAATAATATTGACCAAACTATGGAAACTCAGCAACAGCCTAAACCAACAAATTGGAACAAGAAACCAGAACAACATTACTAAGGCAATATCAAAATAACGAATTGGATACCAATAAATGGACTAATCATCCTAAAATTGGTATATTTGAATGGTTCAACGATCCAATTGGGAGAGACCAAACTTGAAACCACTACTGACGAGTGAAGAGAAACCAAATTTAAACTAAAACAAAGAAAATTGAAAAATCACTCACTTGTTACCCTTGATCTTGAACCAGGTCTCTGCACACTGCCTGTGTGCCGCTGCCAGGTCATCCTTGCAGGAACAGCCCAACACTATACCAGTACCCGTTTCGGGACCAGAACCCTCTAATAAGCTCAAATGGCAAATTCTACAGTTCTTCTCCTCCTTTTCCAGGCTGGGACTCCCCTTGTTTATCTCAGGATCCGCTAACCCGCTCTCCAAATCCGTCTCGAGGGAACAGTCTGAGACGCAGGATTTCCTACACGGATCTGCCACCGCCGCCGCACCAGGCGATGCTGTGTCAGTGTTGTCGTATGGAGAAATTGAGGGGTTGTTGGGAGAGGCCGAGTGAGGCGAATCGCGCCAGGGGTGATCTTCTGCGTCGGAAAAACAGAGGCTACCCGTGTTGTCGCTCTCGTCAGATGTATCACCATCCGCCGCGTGGTCGCTCTGGCTCGGGCCCATTTCTATGTCCTGCTCGCGTGGCTTCCTTAGATCAGCAGCCATTTCTGTAGGAAAGATTTCTGGTATCCGATCAACAGTAAGAAAATTCAGACAATTGAAGGGGGGTTAAGAGGAGGCGAGGGAGAGCCGAGCTGCCGAGGAATGGAGAGGAAAGATTCAATGCGGTGGTGGGACCCACGATTTCATTCTTTTTTAATAGAATCATAAATGGCGGACAAACACTTAGCTCTTTTAGTAAACAAAATCGACAACCGATGGATGTTTCAAAACAAGCACATTCTGAGGCGATCTCGTTGCCATTAGAGCAGCATGGCAACTACACAAGTACACAGAGCAAGAATGGAAACTACAGATGTGGTAAACTGATACAGATGGGCATTTCTATTGATCTCTGCTCTCTCTCTCTCTCTCTCTCTCGGGGGAGAAGCAAGTAGTGGAAAAGTGGAAACTGCAAATGCAGGTTAGTGTTACGGCTTTTGATGTACAGTGAGAGAGAGAGAGAAAGGGGGAGGGAGAGGAAGGGGAATAGAAAAAAGAAAAAAAAACTTAAAATATTGGGAAAGAATAGCACTCCCATGTCCCTTGGATTTTACTTTTTACACAAGATGAGGAGTGAAGCAGTGAGGAGGCTGATGTTTTGATTCGCTGTGTAAGTGTGTATGCAATGAGTGAAGTGTAGAGCAGTCAATTATATGACATGTATTCCGAAAAATACAATGAGATGATATTTATTTTGTATGTTATTCACCATTTCAGTCGTTGGTTTTTGGTTCAGCTTTATGTCATCTGAGAGATAATAATTTTCGTAAAAGAGAAAAAAATTACAAATTAAAGTACTATATATTTGTGATTACTAAAGATTTAGGGTTTGTTTGGCAAATTAAGGAATAGCCTTGAAACAGTGGTAATTTTGGAAGAGTGATAGAATAATATATTTTTGAAAGAGTGATAGAAAAGTGTTATTTTTGACTATTTGGATGAGCGAAAATATCGTTTAGCAATTGTTAATCAGAATAGTTAAAATATGGATAATTATGATACTAATAATAATGATGATGATAATAATAATAGTAATAATAATGATGATAATATGATAATAATAATAAAATAATGATCATAATCCATAATCATAATCATAATAAATAACAATATTCATAGTTGTAATCATAATAATATAATAGAAATATAAACATAATCATAATATAATAATATAATAATATAATTATAATATAATCATAATCATAATCATATAATAATATAATAATAAATAATCATAATTCAAATAATATAATCATAATATAATAATACAATACAACATAATCACATAATAATAAAATAATAATCATAATCATGATAATAATAATCATAGTCGTAATCATAATAATATAATAATATAATAAGAAAAATTATAATTAAAATCATAATATAATAATAATAAAAAATAATTATAATCATAATAATATAATTATAATATAATCATAATAATATATTATAATATAATATAATAAAAAAATAACAATAAGTAATAATAATTATAGTCATAATCATAATAATATAAAAATAATATAACCATAATATAATAATATAATAATAATATATATAATCATAATATAATAATATAATACTAAAATCATAATTATTATAATATAATAATAATACTAACAGATGATGTTAATATAACAATAATCATCATAATATTAATATAATAATAAATCATAATCAAAACATAATCATAAATCATAATCATAATTATAGTCATAATATAATAATATAATACAACATAAATAAATAATAATCGCTATTCCGACGAGAGCTAATCCGGTATACCACCTATAACTTGGTATACCGGATTAGCAATCTTCCTCACTCTTCTACTTAGTCTAAAATGCGTTTGACAAATTAATTCGTCGGAATAATTATTCTATTCAAACTTTTTACTATTCCACCATGTACCAAACAAACCCTTAGAAAAGATATTTGAGGAATACTGCCATTAGTAAATGAATTATTAGTTATATCTGTAACTTTGTCCTACAACTTATTTTATATAATATTTTATTATTCAACTTAAATATCATTAAGTTGAATAATAATTCACTTAAGTTCTCTATAGGAAATCCCTCTTAAGAAGTGGTGTCCGGTCAGAAATTCAATTGATTCCGTTCAGCGAAAGGTAAGGAACAAAATACTATAAAAAAATGTTGCATAATAAAATCATTAACATGAATAAATAACTCATTCAATGTAAATAATAAAAGTTAATATGAACGAGATATTGTCTATCGACTCCCTTAGATTTATCAACTTATTGTTGTTTCATTTTGAAATTTCAAACTCTTTTGTAAAGTGTACACGTTGAAATAGTATTATACCATTTAATTATTAGAAACTATTCAATTTAAAAGTTGCGGTTGTAACAAAAAAAAGTATATATTATTAATAACATAAAAGGAAAGTGACAGCTTAAATTATTTTGACATGAAAATTTAGCTTAATGTCATAAATCTGAATCTAAGTATTGATTATATTTACTAAACTTTTGATTGCCTAATTATTCTCAATCGTTTCAACTTAGTTTAAAAGACGCATAAGATCATAAAATTGAAATAGATAGGATTGTAAACGAGTCGAGTCGAACTGAGTTAGGTCAAGTTTGAAATCAGCTCATTAACTTAACGAGCCCAAAATATTGATTTAAATTTTTTGTTAAATTAATAAACGAACTGAACTAGCTTATTAACAACTCATTTAATAATTAATAATATTTTATACAAATATTTTTTAAAAATAAAAAATTAATGACAATAAAGTTTTATATATATATATATCAAATTATAACTTATATAATACACTAACAATTCACAATAATATAACAAAAATAATAAATATTAATAATTAATAATATAATATAAATAATAAATATTAATAATTTAATGAGCCTACAAAATATAGCTAGTTGAGTCAAACATAGATTAAGCTCGATTCATTATCTTAATGAAATTAATTAAGTAGCCAAATTTAACTGGATCCCGAATGAATTTCGACCGATCAACTTTTTTGACTACATTGCTGTGCTCCATTTCAGTATTCCCGATTCAGATACTTCGATACAGCACTGCAGTCGGTGGCAAACATTGGCCATAAAAAATCATATCCTCGCATGATTGAGGGTCAACTATTTATCCGTGAAGCAACAAACAATGGCGCTTGATATCATGTGCACCAATCCGTGTATGTGGCAATGAGGCAGGCAGTCAACTACAATCGCTGCAAACGCAAGTATGTAACAAGTTTTCCATTAAAAACATAATTCATTAAATACATCATTTTATTTATGAAATAAGAACAAAAAAATAAACCTTATGAATAATTTTGAATAGTCCGTGTAATCATATTTTCATAAAAAGAATTAAATCTTCTAATTTCTCATATATGTCACGTCATCAAGACTTTTATTTATATAATTTTTAATAATAAATGTTTGGTCATCAATAAGTGGGGCTCATTTCTCTTTTCCCAATAATTTTGTGTATGTACAGAAAATAAAAAAAATATTGTTATAGAAATTAAGAGAATTTAACTATACAAAATATTGAATTAAGAATTCTCACATTTCTATTACTCACTTTCATATTTCAATTCTTTTGATATTTATTAATGAAAGAAATCTAAATAATTTTATAATCTTTAAGTTATTTCAACTAAGGTAATTGCATTTTTTACTTTAGATATTTCTATTCAATATAATTTCATAGTCATTATTGTAGAAAGTGTTTTTGTTCCGCAACGAAGTGCCGTGGACAATCCTAATTTGTGAAAACCAACAATAATTTGAAAAGATGTAAGAAAATGAACATAATATAAATATTGTTTGAAAATAATGTGTATGACTACAATACAACCACACTATGTTTTCTTTCCACTGCATTGTTGTGTAAGCTTAAGAAGTTCTCTTTTAGTTTAATTTAAAAATATATCTAATCATTTTTAATTTTAATTTATGTAACTCAATAAAATTTTCATACCAAATTATTTTTTTGTAGCATATAAAAAATTCTGAAGTTGAAGATAATTAGATATATTTTTTGGTTAAATTCATAAGGGGCTTTTGTCAACTTAAACTCATGGTAGATTTTTGAATTCTTGTCACTAGCTTATTTATCATATTTGCTCAAAAACTTTTAATTAGATAAGAAAATTTTATTTTCTTAGTAAGCAAAAGAATCAACAAGCATTTTATTCAAAATATAGACATAAATGCTGGAATTGACAAAAATACTTTCTAAGTATGACATTAAAAATGATAAAATGATCAAAACTAATGCCTATTTTTTTTTTTAAATTAGAACTCTTTTTCTTCTCTAACCACAATTTGAACACGAAAAAAAAAGATCAAAGGGTGTCCATAGTCCATACAGACATATGAAGAAGGAATTGATTTTGTTTCCTTCAAATCATTAGTATTTAAACATCATAATATTCACCTTATTATGCATAATTGCATATATGAGGGAAAAAAATAGACCCGTACTATCTATGTATTGTATCATTATCATATGACATGTTATTTAGAGTTTTGAAAACTAACTAGTCTAGGGTGGTTCAGTTCAAATTCTTCGGGCCTCGAGTTAGGACGGGTCATGGGTTACCACCGGTTACACAAGCTAAGTTAAAATGGTTCAAAATGAAAAATCCTGATTCAATCCCTTTTAGGCCTTCTGGAATTGAGCCCTCATGAGTTGGGATGAGTTGGTTACGAGTTGGTCCGGTCCGAATGGGATGAGTTCACATAGATTTTTTAAATTTTTTTACAACCGTAAAAATTACACTAGTTTTTACGGGCTTGAGAAGGATTAGGATGGGTTTGGAAAGGGTTGGGGCGGGTTTGAGGGGGATTTAGGTGGGTTTTGAGCGGATTTAGGTGGGTTTTGAGTGAGTTAGGGGTTAAATGAGGTTAAGAGGAGTTAAGGCGGCTTAGGGGAGTCAAATGAGGTTAAGGGGGTTGGGGCAGGTTTAGGGCGGATTTGGAATGGGCTGGAGTGAGTTTGAGATGATTCGGATTTAGGTGAGTCACATATTTGGATGGAGCGAGTTAGAGAGGCCAACATGAGAAAATCTCGACCCAATTCTTATTAGGATTAGATTTTTTTTTTTGATCTGACTTAGAAGCGGGTTAGCTACGGTCCTAACCGTGGCGAGTTGAACCCCGAGAACTTTTTTAATACTCTAACATTATGATCATAAAAAAATAAATAACTAACTAACTAACTATAATGTTTATGTCATAATACATACTACAAGACTACTAAGAGACAAGTCTTATCAACAAATTATTATACGGAATAAGAGCAGATCCAAATTTTAGTTTGGGAAGCAGAAATTAAATTTTTTTTTCTCGAAAAAGGACAAAATAAATATATTTTTTAATTTTTTCTGTAAATTACGTAAAAAAAAAATTCGGGACACTATAGTTACATGGATCCGCCTTGATGTGGAAGCAATCTTATATGATCGCCTCAAGCTCTCAACCACGCTCAATAATTCCATTGATGAAGACACAGCGGCCAGCGCTTTGCCCAGCTCTCCCCTCTCATGATTCCCAATTTACATATAAAGTCATCTATAACTATAAATGATGGATCACACAAGATACCTACTTATTGCAGCGTGTAGCAAGCATCCTGCACTACAACTACATGTCATAATGAATCCACATGTTGTGAGTACTTGTGATGACCGCATTGTCTGGCGAGTTGTAATTGATCTAGCTAGCATGCATTGAGGAATGTCGCTATAATATTAATATTTAATGTTTGGTCATTAATTGAACTGTCAATATGTACAACGAACCGTGATTGATGCTTGTGTTTCACTCCTTTTGCATTATCTTATCTCTGATTTGATGAGTTTAATTGGGTCTCTGATTTTGTTAATTTGCTCCGGTTTTATGCAAGTAGCATATTCTTTTTGAAGAAACATATATGTACGATATGTTATATTATCAGTTACTTTCTGTTGGAAACAGGGAAGTATGTTGCATCTGTCCTTTTTATATAATAGAAGAACGCCCAATAGAATATTGTCAGAATCGGTTCATATTTTCTATGGACTATGGCTGATGTCAATGGTACCTGCAAGCTCTACAACAAGGCATATTCAGATGCAAAACACACACACACACACACACATATCTAAACGATGTTGCGAATTAATGAAAAAAATGACACTTACCTGACATGTGGGTCCATAGTGATGGACCGATGTATCATTTGCAGTGACCCAACCCAAGTGACAAAGAGGTGACAACCAACAATGGTCCATCTGGTGACCTATAGTATACGCAGTCCAAAAGGAACATTACAGATGAAAGGAATTGGAAAGATATATTTCCTTGTTCCTAGTATCTAGCTATGAAATAGACTCATGTTAATTATGCATGTATTGTAATATGTATCATGAACCGACAGATCTAACCAAGTTGCTTTAGTCAAATTTGGCATTTCGAGTCCTGATGACATATTAATTACAGCGCGTCAATGTTCTATGAACAAACACATGCAGTCCGGAATGTAATTATCAAGCTTCTAAATAGCGATTATCACGTCATTATGACACGGTCCTAACAAAAGTTATCACGCTTAACGTGCTATAGCGAAACTTATCTGACATAACATAAATAAATAATTTTATCTAAAGATTCATAAAGTAAATAAATAAATAACATAAAATCAATTAAAAAATAATATTGACATTGAACAAGTATAATTTTCAAGTACTTAATTTAGTAAATTACTAAATTAAGTACTAAATATTATTTTCTGTCAAACACATTCCGTTATTAACTAAAGTCCATGATAAATTAATTAAAATACTAAATTTTGAATTAGATTAAGTCTCAAAATAAAACTTTTTAAGTTAATTTAGTTTAAATTAGATTTAAATTGCTCAAGTTCAAGGTGCTACCTAGTTGTAGTTGTTATTTCAGGTAAAAAAAAACTTAAGAAGAAAGTAAGAGAAAAATACAAATTGAGGTCAAATCAGAACGCTAATAACAATGAAGAAATAAATTTTGAACCAAAATTTATATACAGTGATTAAGATTATATGTTAGTGTTGTAGATCTTATTTTTAACTTTCCAACGCACTTTGAATCACCTCAATCAGAGTTTGGATAGGGCTGACAAAAAAACTCGTAGCTTGTGGCTCATTCGTGACTCGCTATTGGCTCGCTCGTTAGTGAAACCGAGCCGTTAATGAGCTGGCTCATTAAACTCGTTAAGTTAATGAGCCGAACTTGACCTTTGGTTAGCTCGGTTCGTTAGTCTCGTTTGGCTCGGTAAACTATTAATATTTATTATTTTTATTATAGTAAGTAATTTATAGTATATCATGTATTTAAACTATTATATCAAATTTATATGAAATATATTATTATTAGTTATTTTTATTAATTTTTGTATAAATTTTGATATAAAATATTATAAAAAAAATTATTAATTATTAAATAAGTCTTAACGAGCCTTAATGAGCTAGCTCGATTAGCTCGTTAACTTAACGAGTCAATCTCAAGCCAAAACTCTTGGCTCAGAAGTAGTTAACAAGTCAGCTCGGCTCGGCTCGTTTACAACCCTACAAATGTACGATAACATACAATAACGTCACTATACGCTATATGAAATAGCGGTTCGCTATTGCCACTATAGCGCAAATAACACACATAGCGCAATGCAGATGTATAACATAGCGTTTGAGTTTTAAAAACGCTATAGCGTGCTATTTAGAACACTAGTAATTATTGATTGGGATAAAAGAAGGAAACTTTTTTAACAAGCAGAGTTGCAATCAGCTAATGATACTGCATTTATCTAGTTCTGTGCTGTCTAAAAAATATATAAAAAATGCACACCATTTGTTCTCGTTGCATGTACTACTGAGTTTATGATCAGTTTTTAGTGGTGGAGCTTCACATTAATTTAAGGGAGGGCTAAATCCAAAATTTATGCTATTGAGTATGAAAGTATAATTTATTCTAAAGTAAAAGAGGGCTGATAATGAAAAAATAATCAAAATTTCATTAAAATTAACTTCTATTTATACAATTTTGGATGAGTAAGGGGACCGGCATCCACTTCTATTAACTTCTATTTATTCAGAATCATGCTTTTCCTCCTTTTCGATGATTTCCGCTCATCATCCACCTCATTTCATAAAATGTAGTTATACATCTGCTGAGAGGAAAATACAAAACTATTAACTAACAAATTTTGATTAATTTTTAGCAGGTATATAACTACATTTAACATATATACTAGCTTTATTAGTTAACAATTTTGTATTTTCATTTAACATATATATAATATAACTTCAATTAATAATAAAATGGATGGATGATAACATGGAAATTATCGATGTGGACGCAGAGGGTTTTTCCTTATTCTAATTATAATATAGTGCAATTTGCAATTATATTGATGTCTAGGCCATGAAACTCATGAAGCTACACTATATTAAAATATAGTTCTTGGATTAAAATAAAGAGATTATAAAGAAAAGAAACACCTTAGGACTCGTTATACTGACAAAGACTTTGTAGCCTTCCACACACACCAACCCAAGAAAAAAAAGGAAAAAAAGGAAAAAAAAATCAATGTATAAGAGCTGAATAAATAACGATATTTCCCATTTTTTTTCCTTCATACAAGAGAGTAACGTCAAATCAACAAGTATCAGAGGAAATTAAAAAGAAAGATACTTTATAACACAAGGATAATAAAAAAATGCCCCCAAAGAAGTTGATGCAACAACATTTAACTGGACTAATTCTATCAATGAACATGGAGAAAAACCATCTATTAATAAATAATAAAATAAGAACCGCAGGTCTAATACATATAATAATAGACAGAGTGATATATGTTTAAATTCTAAAAAAAAAATATAAAAATAATATATATCAGATTTATGGAAACATATTTAATTTCAAAATAAATAATAAAACGACAGCAGGAACAACATCTCTCTTTTTATTTGTCAGTTGTCAAAAAGTCATGATATTCCTCTCGACAAGAGTACTAGCATTGTCGTGTTCACAACAGAGGACTTGTTAGGAATTAGGAAGAGGTGCAAGACTGCAAGGACACTTGCAAAATTTCTAAGAAAAGAGGTAGCCCAACAGAACTTTCAGAATTCCAGTGCCCTTTTCCAGACCCTAAGAAAAAAATAGGTACATCCAAAACAGCAAAAGATTCCCTTGCCCTGCTCTGATCTTCAATTTTAGAAAGGAATTGAGCACAGCATAGGCAAAATTGACTGGATAAGATTTGAACCTCACTTTCGATGTTGAGAAATTAAGAGAACTAATTTTGTGTGTAACTTGGGTTAAACAGACGAGATGAGATAAGCGATGAGAATAATACTATCACCAAACATCAAATTGTTTACCTAACACAAACGGAAGTAGACCAATTAGTGAACGTTTCTTAGCCTGTTACGATACGATATGAGCCAGTTCCTGATCAGAGAAAGTGAATTCAGAAGTAACAATAAAGATAATCTAAATCTGTGCTTTTCCCCTCCCGTGGTTTACTACGCAAGACCTGGGACTGGGAAGAAAAGTATTTATATATGGATCTAGCCATCTAGGATTGTACAAGGGCATTGACTGGATAAGATTTGAACCTCACTTTCTTAGCTGTAGAAAGATTTTTCACAAACAGCCAAACATTCGAGCTACAGCATTAGCTTAGATGGACGAGTGCCTTATGGAGGAAAAAGATAGCTTCTACTGTTAGTGTCAGATCTAGAGATGCGAATCCTTGAAGTATAGCCATGGTGACCCCTCTTATATCAATTAAAACTGAGACAACAAACAGACATTCATACATTTGCTTCAATTTTTTAAAAATAAAAAATAAAAAATAAATTTCCAGAGAGCCCCTACTACAGAGTAGCTACAGGTACCATGAAGCGAAGCGGGCTAGTTACTAGGGATACAAGAGAAGCTGTATACGTAACAACCCAACCCCTGATACCGACGACGTAACCCGAAGCAGGTGGATTTACTAAAAGGAACTCCGTCGCCCTCTGAGTCTGGACTCTGGAGCCAAACTGCGTGTACCTACTCTGTTCAGAGCTCCCCGCTCGGGAGAATGATCTCGACCAAAGGGCGAGGGGGGACTCTTACGTTACGAGGCAAGAGATGGAGAATTTGAAAAGCCAAAATTGTACTACCCCCGAATGATGGGTTTGGCGGTTAGGCACCCTTAGACGAAAGAGTGGTCTTTCAGGATTGGTCGTTGTGTGAATGAACTCCGCTACCCAATTAACTTCGTTGCTTGTAATTAGATTTCCTAACAAAACCCTCCCAAAGCAAGCAATTGCAGTCATTCCACCCGTGAACAGTGTGTGTTTAAAAACGAAAGACCTTGGTAAAATAAAAAAAATAAAAAAAAGCATGAGACCTAATATCAGTGCCATCTATTAGCACAATGTAAGAAGCGATGAGACAGATATGATTATTTACCTTCTTTTTTTTTTAATAAAAAAAGAAAGGAGGAGCAAGAAGGATGTAATTAACCAAGATTCGATGCACTCCCTAATCTTGATATGCTTATTGCCCAAAAGCAGCAGCAGTTCTAAAAGAGTTCACTATATTACAAAAATGGTTCAGCATAAGAATAGATAAATAAATGATTGATGCCGTTATAGAAAGAAGATCACACCCGGATTTCAGACAGGATTTATATTGCCAGTTGGCAATACTGGTTGCATCAGACTGCTGGTAATTCCACTCTGCAATCCACTCTTTATCCATGCAATGCTGCTTATATCTGACATTACTGATGCCAGCTCATGACTCATTATTGGTGCAGTTTCTTCATAATCCATAAAGTTTGGACCCATTAAGGACCTCTTCCTGCAAATCTCATCTTCTTTCCTGCTATCACTGCTACAGCACCCATACCCACATTTAGATGGAACCTGCTGCTCAACTGACCCATTGTCAGCAACCGTACAACCCATGCCACTTGGTTTTATAGCTGGTGCATAATGATGGTTATATGGTCTGAAGGCGCTTATTCTTGCAACAGGTCGGTACAGGTAAGGTGGGTCCTGATGAACTTCCGGCTGGGGACTGCTATCCATGATGTACTGTTCCTTGTCATTTTCAGACATACTACCTAGTTCAGAACTGGTTTCTTCTTTTTTGATATCAGGTTCACCAATAAGCATGTGATCAGAAGGCAGACATGCTGTATTATTTGGCATGCTAAACCGGTTTTCCCTGGGAAGAATAATGCGTTCAGTTGAACCGGACCTGTATGGGTGAACCATGTAACAGCGGCGTCTGAGGGTGGAATTCCAATGGTTCTTTATGGCATTATCTGTTCTGCCTTCTAGAAGTCTTGCAATCACAGCCCACTTGTTGCCATGGATGCCATGGGCTGCTATTATGATGCGGTCTTCTTCCTCTATAACAGTGGCAAAAGAAAAAAAAATTAGACTAGGTTCACTAGCAGAGAAAAACCTGGATCAATTGCAAATATATGATACATAGAAGTCAATTGCCAAAATATCTAAACTTTAGCACAATTCGATGCACAGAATTAGAAGTTTCAATATTTTAGCTCATTTGGTTTAGTAATGAAATGGAATCAAATAGAAGTGAATGACAATATTGCTCATCAGTAACACAATTCCTTGGCCTGTAAACTATATACAAAGCATATTTGTTGTATAGGAACACTAAAGAAGTACAACTTTCATCACACTCCAACCTCACAATAGGCTCTGTCTGGAGTGCAGGTCATTAGACACATTTTGTTATTTAGTTGTTCTTCATCATCTTCTTGAGCAAATATACAACCCAATGTTCACTGACTCAATTAGCAGTTCTTTAAACCTAATTGCAATGACCTGTGGAGAAATTGTGTATACATGTTTTTGCAGTTATGCACCAAAAATGTGTAATGTGACGTGCTATTTTGGACAATCAAGTCATAATATTCCAAAATTGAAGAGTTACCATCCATCAAACATTTTTCACAACAATCTAAGGGTTAATATAAAAGGTGAGAATAGTCTGTTTTTGTCTCCTAACTATTGTGCTTGGTTCACTTTGAAAGCTTCTTAGTTGTTGTCAGCACGTTAATTATTGCTATTGGTTCAATTGCACCCCTAAGAAAATATGAATGCTGCCCTTTGACAAGAGCTGAGTAGCTGACATAGAACATATAAGGTGCTGGTGTAATTGCTGGGTCAAATAATTCATGTACACTCACAAGGAATTGTTTGAATCACAAATAAAGATCAGGCATCTAATCGAACTGAGTGCAATGGTTCAATGGCTAAAGAAGGTTTATATCAAAGAAGTTCATACTAATTTACTATTTTGAAAAGAAATTCCATATTAATCACTCTGCATATCTTCTTTTGTAGATGATCAAACCAGTTCATATGAGATAAGTTACAGGCACCCTGTTGAGGACGCAAGTGTCAACTGAACCTTACAGTTTAAGATATGCAAGGTGCAAATAAATCAATTTTCACAATATATAGTTAGTAGTCAATGGTATTTTTTTTATATATATCAATATACATGATACATGAATAAACTGCAGAGATACAATGACCTTTTTCAGTTCTTTACATATCGGACAAAATTGGCCATTGCTCTTTACTCAGCCAATTTTAATGTTTTCAGTCCCCCCCCCTTCATATTGCATGACATTAGATCACCAACAGAAGTACTTTATTTTGACCATACTCACTGCTGTAGAAAAGGTCGGATTCTAAAATGTGGGAAATGCTGAGTTCTGTAGTACTCTTAGGTACTACAGAACTCATATAAGCCTATTATATAAAAAAGAATAACTAGTTTGTATGATCTTTGTTACAAAGTCCCTAAAATACCAAAAAGAGTGTTCACCAACAAAGGACTAAAAATGGCAATCCTATTATAGGATCCAATATCTCCATCCAAAAGACAGAATTTGTAAGCTATATATACTACATCATGGATTCAACATCTACATCAAATTCATAATATAAACTTACAATAAATAAATTAGACACTTAATACTGTAAATAAATACTACACGTAGATGATACAGGTTGAAACACTACTATAACTCTATAACACATATAAGATGAATAAATGATACAGGTTAAAGCACTACTATAACTCTAAAACACATATAAGATGAATAGATGATACAGGTTGAAGCACTACTCAGAGTCTATAACATATATAAGGTTACTATAAGACATGAAACTACTAGCTTGACCAACCTAATAGTAGACCTGATATGTAAAATCCTAAAGAATAGCTGAACTTTACTAACCAGTAATATTGGATCATACATTACACATACAAATGAAAATTCAAGTATGATATTACTAATATACAATTGAAACATAATAAATTCCATTAACCCATCAGTTAGAGAAGTGCTACCAGATAATACATGATTTGCAGATGAACCAACTTATTCTAATGTATTTGCAAATCCAAAAGAATTAAGAAACTTAAAATAAATAAAAATGTGACAAAGACTAGGGGAATCATCCTTAATATTAACATACGCGACATCATTATACAAGTTTCAATACAAATAGTAATCCAATTACCTTAACTCTGATTCTTCATTTATTATTGGTAGTGCAAAAATTTGGCATTATTCTTGCTAATCTAAAATTTGGGAGCAGATTCACTAGCTTATGTTTAGGATGCAAACCATGGCATCATATTTGAAATAGTGGCTATGCTCATTATCTCTTACATAGAAGGTATTTGCTGCTGTGAAAAAGGAATTCTTTGTTTCCAATTTGTTCTTCCAGTTGTACTAAATGGAAATAGAAAGGGTAGCCACTAATGCATATGATTGCAATCTAGAACTCTACTATAGTAATAATAAGTAATAATGTACAGAAACTCAACTTCATAGAACACATGGTTATCATATTATAAATTCATATTAAAAATCAAAGAAAATTGAGACCATTCAGTCTTTCACCATTAGCATTGGAGCCATTAACGATGAATTTAAGAATTTAACATTATCATCACATACCTAGGTACTAAACAGACCCCAACTTTAGTAAATAGCAAGATTACTTAGTCACTCTTAACTCCTACATGGATGTTGACAATCAAGGTGGATGTATGATTTTGGTTGGGGAGGACAATTATCGGATTGTAATAACTTATCTAGTTCAAACTCATTAACTAATTAGGTACTAAATAATTTAATATATATTCTTACCCAATAAAAAACTATCACAATAATATACTTTTATATATTAAAAACAACAACAAAATAAAACTCAAGATAATAAATAATTAAGTTCATGCAGAAAATTTTCCTTTATGGAACTTCATATTTTGAAATCTTTGCATAATTATTTCATTATACACTATATTAAATATTTTTTTCTCAATAAAAATAATCAAATAATTTAGGGGATAAAATTTTTTCCAGAGGAACATATTACTATAAACATTACCTAAAAGCACTATTTTTCCTCTTTACATCCGCCCTGTTGAACAACAAGAAATAATCAAGCAGCGACCCACAACCCAGAACACACACCGTTGAAGAATTGCATAACTTAGCATTGAAAGAAGCATTTTAAACGATAAAACATGAAACCCACGAAATTTCCAAAAGGACAACATCATAAATAAAAGAAACAAAAAACTACCTTTCCAGCATTAACAAAACAAGTTAAATTGAAGCAAAACCTTATAATGAGAGAAAGAAACGCAACATACCAGTAAAAGGTTTGCGTTTGACATAAGGATCGAGCTGGTTACACCATCTCAGGCGGCACGATTTCCCCGATCGTCCAGGAATGCCTCTTGCTATCGTGCTCCAATTTCGCGCGCCAAACTTACTAACCAACCGGCTCAAGATAGCATCCTCCTCAGGCGACCAAGGCCCTTCACACGATCCTCCAGAGGAACCTGAATGCCCACACCAGACTGCACCGCCTCCTCCGCAGCTGAGCCCGGTGATAGAGGTGGAGAGGAGGAGGAGGGGGGTTCGGTCGTAGGCTGAGGTTGCGGAAGAGGCGGAGGAGAGAATACCTGAGGCGGCTGGTCGAAGGGGGAATTGGGGATCCGAGTGAGAGGAGGTAAGGTGTGCTCCATGTCGGAATCGGTGGAGAGAGGTGGGGGTTTAGGAGGAGAGTTGTCCATGGAGGATGGTGCGCTGGTGTGCGATTGTGCGAGATTGTCAGAATCCATTTTGCAGAGAGAAGGGGGAGAGGAGAGAGCGGGAAAGAGAGAGAGAGAGAGGGAAGGCGGCGAGGCGACTGTCGAGTCGAGTGTGGTGGATGAAGGAGGTGAGTTGTACCGACCGCGTAACGGAAATTTGGGGTCCGCTTCTTGGTCGTTTTCTAGTTGGTTCCTGCTTTAACTCACCTCCACCTTTTTTAATTCTTAATTAATAAACCATCTTTACCCTTTTCAGCCCCTACTAATAGAAATAGTAATACCAAACAGGCCTCTTCGGCCCAAATTGTGATCTGTTTAGCAAAAAAAGGCTATTCCGGCCCAGAGTACTAAAAGATTTTGGATTTTGTTCCTAGGCTCAGTGCCTCAATGCTGAATTGCTGATAGGTTTAACGTATCGTGGGAATGCGGGTTCCCAAGGAATTAATTGGGATTTCCCATGTATTATGATTAGAAATTAAGATTTTTTACTATAATTATGTTATATGTTATAAAATAATTATTTAATCTTTTCAATTAGATGTATAATAAACCAGCAGATGCTTTAGTTTGGAATATGAATATTACATTTTAACCTCCATTTTTTATTTTCTTTAAGAACAATTTTATATAATACCTTCGTTTCTTAAAACATAGAACAAAATATCCTCCCACCAATTCTTTTGTCAAATTGCACTTGTGGGGCGAACTGCATACCTCTTATTCTCTCCTTCTCCTCCCTACTCCCTACCAGTGGTGAATGTATGTACAATAATATTTGTTTATTGAACAAATTCACCGTAGAAGTATGCAATACTAGTTAATTATAAATTACTTCAATAATTTTTTAATATAAAGCCCAAATTATTTCTAAATAACGACAAAGAAATGAATGTTACTATAAAAAACTAAGCCTAGATAATTTCAAATTACTTCCATAATTTTGTATTCTAGTGCAAAGAGGCATTATGACTATATGCCTTAAATTGTGTAATCTTTTTCCTTTATATTGTTCGCAAAATTTACTTAAGAAAAGTTGTATTAATTTTTTTCTTCTAATCACGTCTCACCAACCTCGTCAAAATTGATGCTCAAAGGTGAACACTCATATTAAAGTACAAAATTTGATTGTATTGTGGGACCAAATGATGACTAACACACCGAGCATCATATAAAAGAACAATAAACAACATTTTACAAAATTGGTCTCACGTGAGTTATAAGTTTTCTTATCATTTTTCCTTTCATTAATGGATAGTTTAATCATATTGTAGAAATGTCATCATAGGTTCCAACTTTATAGAAATTCTTTCGTATACAAGAAGTTAATGTTAAAATCAGAAAAAAAATGACCCGGTAGAAGTTTTAGTAAACAGTAAATTCCATTCATAAAATGCTAACAAAATCATATGAAATTTAAATTCCAATTTTTGACGAGAATAGCAAAATGATAAAAACATGCTGGTATTGGAAGAGAATGGGAGTAAGGAAACTTCATTTTTGTGTGTGTTTTGTGGGGGTGGGGGGTTGGACCCGGTAGTGTAACAAAAAAACTAGGAGGATATTTTGCTCAGTATCTATACTATTATATAAAGCAGCTAAAAATTGAACGGGTCCATTTTTTATCATTTCTTTTAAATTTTTTATATCTCAAAATATCCCTCATCTAATGATTTATATTAATTTTGACTAATCAGACAAACATGATAACATCCATTATTTTGTATTTCTCTCTATTTCTTTGCCATATAGGAGGAAGTAAATTAAAGGTTGAGAGAAATCATGCGAGATTATATTTGATATAGCATCTGTAATTGATTTTGTATTTATTAATTTTTTCATATTAGAATGACGTACATATTATCATGTGATATTTTTCTATATCTAAATAAAAAAATTCACTGCAAACGTGAGTACACAGCTAGTTTTTAGAAAATAGGATATTCTAAAAAAATGTTCATTCTTATACTTCAACTTATATATTTTTTTTTTCAGAAAAAAATATAGATTTAAGCTTCCAAATTTTATAGATGTCAACTTATACTAATATAATTAAGTAATAATGTTTGATAAGTTATCGACTACATAAAAGCACTTCTGTTCCATAAAAAGGCAAAAATATTGCGTATATATTTATAGGTTTTTTAGATAAAAATGAAAGTCTCAAACTATCCAAATTTAAATATCATTTATAGTTTTAAAATATATGTCTTCCGACACAAAGAATAAAGATTTTTGGGTGTACATTTAACATTAGAATTGACACAGTATATCTTGATCTATGCACGAACTTTTTTCCATAATATTTTTTTGAGTAAAGATGAGAGTTTAATTTATTCATTTTTTAATTCTCCACGAAAGATGACCTGCAACATCTCATATGATTTATTTTTATTTTTTTTACAATAATATTAGGTGTACATTTGAAAGTTCACATATATATATGTCGCTATTGATGAATAGAAATAGTACATATTAGGTGTACATTTGAAAGTTCATATATATATATATATATATATATATATATATATATATATCTGTATTCTAATATTTCTTTCACCTGTTAGATTGGTTTATATGAATATAAATAGTACATCTTCTGAACAAGATCTTCAGCCTATGGCTACAGGCCGGTTCTGGAAAAGAAGGCCGAACATATATATATGTCGCTATTGATGATCTGTAAATGGTGTTATTCACACTATTGGCTGATTTGATCATCATTCCAAGCAGAAAGGAAGAAATTCAAGAAACCTGAAGGTGACAACACACGATTACTTCTAAAAGAGGATTTGGAAATTTCCAATTCACCTAGTTATTTTGTACAAATTTAGCAATTTACATTTTACAAATAGCAAATTGCCCCCTCTGACCAAAATTCTGCATCCGCCCCTGATAATTATATTGCAGGATAAACATTTCTAGCACATATACGATTTTCAATTCACGTGTCATTGCAGATATGATTATAGATATAGTAAAACTAGCGTGCTCCTAGAAACATGAATCCCCTCTATAATTCTAGCTCAAAAAAATTAATCAAATTATTTTTAAATTTTAATTTATCACTCTAATTAAAATTTTCATATGAAAATCTTATGGGGTATAAAAATTTGGGATGTTTCGAGTTTTCTAAGTCACTGTATTTAATTTTTAAAAAAAATGTACAAACATTGAATATTTTATTATCATTTTAGAGCTGATTTTTAAAAATTGAAAAAAATGACTTAAAAAACTTGAAACACCGAAATTTTTGTATCCCAAAAGATTTTCATATGAAGAAATTTGTGAGAATGATAAATTAAAAATTAGAGATCATTTGATGTATTTTTTGAGTTAAGATCACGGAGAGTCTCTGAATTTCTAGAAGTACGCTAGCTTTACTCTTTCCTCTATATATATAGATATCAAAACAAAATCTAGATGAAGCATCTCTCTTATTTTTTTGATGTACTGTGTAAGCATACTCTTTGTTGCTTCTGTATTTTTAATAGGAAAGATAAGAGTTAATCTTTTAAAATTTATAATTATTTATAAATACTCTTTATTTATAATCATTGAAATAACAATCATAATTCAAACTAAATCAACGTATCAAATCCATCAATTTATAACGTTCACAGTCGATCATCCTTCAAAGCTTGTGTAGTCGGGAACCTCACCAGCTCACCTTACCTTCAATTGAATATGCGCGCTTTCCTTTTTATTTCTATATATTTTCGAGATAAAAAATATTTTCCTCCTTTATTGTGAGTGATTCCTAAGTCCATAATTCGTTTCATTTCTCCTTCAATGTTGTTGGTAGCGGACTAATGGGTCCCCCACTAGTCTATGACGTATAGGTAAACTAGCTAGTTCTATTGGTTTTTTTACATTTATCCTACAAATTATATTAAACTTCAAGTTTTCTTAAAGAATCTTTACAAAAATCCTTTTAGTTGACCATTAGCCATTAACTTTAGCTTTGTCAATGACTATTGGCTCTATAAAATAATCCGAGGGTAGGACAGGAAGGAGACTGTTCAAGAAAATTAATGGGCAAGTTTAAATTCAATTATATATAGAAGTCCTGTATTCTTTACGTTTCTTTAAGATTCCATCTTTATGTTTGTAATCTTTTTTTTTTTAACTTTTCTTTAAGACCTCTTTTAGGGGCGGTGACGAGGTGTGCAGGGGGAAGACTTGCTAAATCATACAAAACACATGTTTGTAACCGAAAGTTATTTCAGATTATTTTACACTAAAATTTTGTTTCATCTTGTATATTTTCTGAATAGTTTCTTTTAAGCTTTTATTATTTGTTTCTCTAAAAAAATTAATTTTCTTTTGATGAATTGAAGCCACGGTCCGTCTTATTAGGAAACATATTTTGGATCTCAAATTTGACCAGCTAGTAAAGGACCTCAACCAAGTTGAAATAAAAAAAAACCAAATGACAACATAGCTCAATTAATATTCAATATTAACATGGGCGGATGCAGGATTTTAGTCGGGGGGGGGGGGGGGGGGCAAATATCGGATTGTAATAGCTTATCGGGTTTAAATCCATTAACTAATCGGGTACTAAATAAAAAAATAATAATTTAATATATATTCTTGCCTAATAAAAAATTTATTAGAATAATAACATTATATATATTAAAAATAACAATAAAATAAAGCTCAAAGTAATAGATAATCAAATTGATGAAGAAAATTTTCGTCTATAAAACTTTATATTTTGATATCTTTGCATAATTATTTCATTATACATGATATTAAATATTTTTTTCTCAATAAAATTAATCAGACAATTTAGGGGGGCAAAAAATTTTTCCAAGGGGGGGGCAAACTACCGAAAGTATTACCGAAAAGCACTGTTTTTCAAAATCCAAGGTGGGCCGCTGCCCCCTGAAATAGTGTGCATCCGCCCCTGAATATTAATTATTATATCGTGTTGAAAAGCGAAGGGTCTGCACGAAAATTGAGAAAAAGAGAGGCGATTTCAGAAAAAAAAGAGCGAAAAAGTTTAGAAAAAAAAGGATATAAGATTGTGTGATAGCGGATCCTACGTCTCTGATGCTTAAATTGATAGAGAATCTCTCCTCGAGATGATAACTCTGTTGAAAGATTCAATTGCAACAAGAACGTTTGTCATTTAGTCAGATTGTGGCTTGGGAGGCGGAGAAACGGGATCCGCTTGATCACAAAAAGAGGGAGAAAATTCCCTCAATCTAGATTAAATCCAGTGCAGAATTATCAAACGCTCTTTTTAACCGAGAGCTATAAAATTAATTTTCAGATATATATGAATTATGCTTATAAATAGTCAATAAGATATTTTGTCCGTCTTATTTGTTATGAAATTAGTAATATTTCTGAGTCTCTTGATGCAATGATAATTATTATGCATGCAATTTGTGATTATGAGATAATCACATATAAATAATTATGTACTAAGGATCAAGAAAATAATTAATGGTCAAACATGACACATTCCGACGCTTGACATTAATTAATAGATATCACGTGACAAATGAATTAAAGGATCACAATTGTCTGTGTTTGATCGGATGACCATAATGCATTGCTAGATGTCAATTATGATTTATAAATTAATGCATGTTAATTTATTACTGGTCAAGACATGGATCTTACTGGATCGCTCTATTTGACAAGTTGAAGTATAGAACAATTAATTAATTTTGCGGGATATAATTAATTAAATTAAATTTGAATTGGATTAATTTGGGCGATGCCCAAATTATAAATGAGATGCACTTGGCTCGGGGCGAGCCCAAGCCTAAAAAGTTTTTCGGCAAAGAAGGAAAGAAAAAAAAGATTTTGTGTTTTTCTAATTTTTTTTCGGGTGTGCTCCCCGAGTTCGGAGACGAGGTCAGAAAGAAAATTATATATATATATTTCTGTCGAAATTTTTTTTGTTTGGTTCTTTCAATTCAATTGATCAATCTCTCTCATGCGTTGAGAATCAAAAGAGATTTGAGATTCTTGTTCTATTGAGAAGGTCTAGCAACCTGGCTTCTATGCGTCAAGGAGTGCACGTGGTAGAGGCTTCACTATTGGGAAGCTTTCGAGAGACGAGATCAACACCGACGTCCTTGCGATTGATTGGTGAAGGCGCACGCAACCACCATCCAAAGGAAATCGTCGCGCTTGGTTACGATACCAAGTAAGGTATATTATTCATAAATTTATTTGTTATATTCAAATTTTATACACATGATCCTTGATTTTCAATTGGGTTGCATGAAAAATTTTGAAATTCCGCATCTCATGCATGTCACGAACCCAACAAGAATGTTAAAAGGCTGGAAGCTCCAAGAAGAGATCAATTTTACATGATGTTATTTTAGACAATAAAATTGACATTGTTGTTATATAAGAGACTAAAAAAGAATGTTTAATTCTATTTATCACAAATGTGATGAGTATATAAACCTTATGTGGGGGCTTCAGCTGGCATTTTATTTGAATGCGATGGAGCCAAATTTCAAGTACTCTCTTATCAAGGTAGACAACTTACTTTAATAGTGGATATTAAGAATAAAATTGACAATTTTCAATGGGGCATAAATATAATATATGATTCTATTGATAATTTTCAATAAAGCTTTTTTTAGAGGAATTATATAATTTTCAATACAAAACTCTTGGCTTCTATGTGGAGATTTCATTGTAATTAGGTTTAGAAGCAAAAAGTCATGAAATAATTTTTCATATAGGGTTGTTAAGAAATTCAATTTCTTTTTAGATGACTTTAATCTTATAAAATATTCTCTTGTTGGCAAGGCTTACACATGATCAAATGATAGAGCTTTTCTTTTTTTAGATAGTTTACATTGGGACAATCAATATGCTGGTAGTATAGTAAAAGACTTATTCAAATATAAGTCAGGTCACATTTCTCTGGTTTTTACTATTTAATGTAGTAATTTTTAACAGTCATATTGTCACACCCCAAAATAAAATAAAACAGATTTAGGATGACAATTCTGTCACGTACGCACGACAAAATGTGCGTACGGAAGACTAAATGAATAAAATAAGGCAATACAGAATAAACAAAACAATCATAATAATACAAAATAATAAGCAGTCTAGAATATGTAGTATAATACAACGCCCAACATCGGCGGGGCTGACTCCATCAGAATGGACGATAAAATCTCTCAAATAAAAATCCAAATAAAAGAATAAAAACCCGATAACCGATAAGTCATAATCAACTATTATGCTCACTATGCTCATGCGATGAGACACCTCTGACATCTCGTAGGACTGCGTCTAGCACTCTCATGAAAATAAATCCCGTATCTATAAACCTATATTCCACAATCACCATGAAAATATGAGTAATTTAAAAATTACTCAGTACATATTTAGATCCAGTCTTAAGATTTGATTTTCTTTTTTAGACTAGACCCAAATACCGACACTGATGTCCTAAATGCAGTGTAATATTTAATTATAAATAATTTAATGACTTCATGCAACTCATTTAAAATCCGCTATAATGCAATGATATATAATGACAAAGAAACTAAAAATATAAAATCCGTGGAAATAATATATATATATATATATATAAGATATGAAAATGAAACACCCGAAATAGAATTTCCCGATTGCAGATTATCAGACCATCCTCAAACGGGCACGTAATCGATGAAGGATTTCATGATGCGAATTGGGTAAAAATTAAAATTTTTGGTCCAATAAACATCTAGGATCGGTTTATTATTACTAACCTTTTCTTATTTATTTGCATCACAAATCACACATGTACCTACAAGAGAGATTGTGATACCATACCTATGGTCTTTAACGTAGTTCTATTCCTCTCCAGTTCACCTTGAATCCGAAACAAGAAAATAACGTCGAGTCCATGCTAACGTCCTCTTCGTCCGCTCCTAGCTTTATCACCCGTTACTTGATCGATTGCTTAATCGTCAATTATTTAGCAAATATTTAGAGGAAGAGAGAAAAACTGAGTTGAAAATTGTAACCACATAATAATGTATAGCCAGATATAATATTTATAGACTCCAAATATCAGTTCAAAAACTCATCAAATTCGTATAACAATTAAGGCTTGAACTGAATACGAAATGACACATTAACTGCTGACCTTTCAGCAATAAAACTGTCATAACTTCCTCTAGAGAACTCCAAACGACCTCAAATCTTCACTGTCTCTGAGAGCTACGATTTTCATAGGTCATTTGTCCAGATTGGTTACCGTTTACCCTTTCAAATTCAGTTCAAAATAGTCTTAAAATCTGACCCGAATTTGTGGCCATAATTATGATCTCTTCTCTATCTCTTTATTTGTTTAATAAATTATATTGAGCTTTGGGCTTTAAATAAATTTATATCTCATAATAATATTTTTATATTATTATAATACATGAAATTTATATTATACTCATAATATGTACATGTTAATAAATTTATTTTCCCGCTAGGAAGTCATGTTATGTGACATAATATTTTAACAACTCTTATATGTACCTATATTTCATTCAATATGAAATCTTGTACATATAGAATATATTAAAATATTTATTCTTATTTTCCATTCAGTTTGTGTGACCTATGTCGAGGATCTATGTTATGTTGGTAATGAAATAAAATATTTTATTTCATAAACTGTAAGTGGTATTCTAACTATACATTACAGTTACTCAAATAACAAAGATGTTTGGCAAACACTTATAAAACCCGATCCTTTTAGTAATGTTATTATTAACATTACTTGTGTCCATTCTTTGTCTTTTGATATTATAATTATTATACAAAGTAGGACCGTGTCATCTTTGTATTATAATTGTTTCTTGGTATCTATTAAGTAAATTATAAAATTATAACTATACTTCAGTTATATTGGATCCATTTATAATTTTACTTTACCAAGGGGCCCATAAAATATTATTTTTCATTACTAATGAGTGACAATGATACTATTGACATATACCTTTTCCCGGCACAAGTTATATATATAAAGAACTATTACTTTTATCACTGCTTGTAGATTGTTGTTATAAAATCACTTTTAAGTTGCTCACTAATAGACTTACATCATTAATGGATATAATAATAGATTCATTTCAGACAACTTTTATTAAATGTAGGTATATACTAGATAATGTGCTAGCTGCAACAAAAATTATACATTTTGCTAAAAAAAAATCTAAACAATCTGGTATATTGTTAAAAATTAATTTTGAAAAGACCTATGATAGAGTTAGTTGAAAATTTATCTTAGAGCTGTTATAAAGTAGATGATTTGGTTCATATTGGATCATTTAGCTTAGGGACTTATTACAAATGCTTAAACTTGCATAAATATCAATGATTCTCTTACTCCATATTTTTTGTAACGCCTCGACCGAGGCGCTACGGAGACAACATATTTTGCATCCATCTGACGGTCCGCAACTTGCGTCACCAACAAATAAAAAATCAAAAAGAAACAAAATGGAATCAGCTTACAAAGCTCAGTAACCAGTTATTTAACGACACAGCTTCTCCATAACAGTATTATGAATAATATAAATTCATTCAAAGCATTCAAATAATAATTATTCATTCTTATTTATTAAAGCATGTATTTTAAACAATTATGTATAAACACATGAAAATCACACACCGTGCCCACCGTAATAAGTGGAGGATATCCAATAAATTCGCTAGTAAGCGGGACTTCGCAAAACCATCTTCCACTCACAGCCCTTCTAGTTGTGTGGACTCTCCCTTTCGGAGTACCAAAGGGTTAGCTTACGATATGTTTAATTATGCATAATTTGACCCGTTCCAATTATCAACATGCAATCAATTCAAACAGTTTGATCCATACTTCACATCATATATCCATTCAGATAATTCGGGTCACCGATCCATATATCAGTCAAATATCAACCAACTCAATTCAGGTCAAGTCAAGAGTCTAAACAATAGATAATATTCAAATACAAGTTATAGAAAAGTCTGGTTATCTGATACGAAATGATTTTGATTTACGACTTGATTCTAATTCTTAACTTGATACACGATGACCCATGACACATATCCGAAACATATTAATATTAATTAATGTAATTTCTTTTTTTACTTTTCCTTTTTTTATTTCTGTTCCCTGTTCAAAAGAGTTATTTATAGGGTTATCATCAGATTGATTAAGTGTGCAAGACATACAATATAATATCAGACCAGCTTGCATATTATTATGCTTAGTCCGAGGCCATACCCAACTTTGCTTTGCTTAATCAGTTATATTACTTACCATTAACTTCTTAATTATCAAGTCTTAACTACTATTTTTTTGTTAATTCCGAGATACAATCCCATTCAGTTTCATGTATTTAGATTATTCCATTTGATTTCGGTGAAGATCAAAGGTTGTAATTATTAACATAAATATTAACACTTTACCTTACTTGATAAAAGATGCCGTTCCTCTCCAATCCGGAGAACAGAGCTATCAAATGTACATTGATCGTATTCAAAGGGTCTCCTGTTTCTTCCTTTCATTTTTCTGTTTATATTTTCTTTTGATTATCATCAACATAGGAGAAGATTAAGGAGTTAGACTATCGTCTAATCCTATGGCACACGTACCAAAGCAAAAGACACCAACGTGTCTTGCTTTTATATTTTTTTTCTTCTTATCGCAAGAAAAACTGGGAGCGACTCACCATCCAAGTTTTTTTTTTGTAATTTTTCATATTAAACCCTGTAAATAATTTATTTATAAACCCATCCAAAAATAAATAAAATAAATACTAATTTTATTTTGAGATATTATATTTTTCATGTAAATAGAATTTGAGACAAGGAGATCCCTTGTCTCCACTATTTTTTGATCTTGTCACAGATGTTTTGTGCCAAATTTTAGAAAGAGAAACATTTGCAGATTATTCAGGGTTTAAGGCTTACTTTGGAAGATGGCCAAGCCATCACACACATTTTCTTTATGTAGATGGCATTTTTTTTAAAGTTGATTCACATAATTTTTTTTGAAAGTTTATTCACTGATCTCGTCATTTGACTTGTTCGGTAGTACCATGAGTGTTTCTCTTTAATTAATATTATATTTATTATTATTAAGTATATGATCTGATTCCAAATTAATTTGAGTGATTAGGATTGAAATGACTTTCAGTGTTTAGTGTGGGTGGTCATATTCGAATTTGAATTTTATTCCATTTTATTAAATTATTTTATTTAGCCGGCTTATTTGAGATCTCGGTATGTCCGAATGACTTTCTCCTTTGATCCCTAATTGGTACAAAGAATGTCGAGATCTCTCCTTTGGCTCCTGGTTGGTATAGAGAGTCTCTCATTTGTTATTATATTCTATTTTGTTATTTCAAGGATAATTATCTCCTTTTGACGTTATGGCAACTAAAGTTATACTCTAATCCATTTATTATTTATATTTTGAGGTAGATTATCAGATTTAACAGACTAGAGTATGTGCTTTATAGCCATCCACTCTCTTAGGGCGTTATCGCCTCGGGAACCTGAATTACCGTTTATACAACGTTATCACTGCATAAACATAAAGTCCTAAGTTAGTAAGTTGGGACCTAATTGTGCCATCTTAGACAAGGCTCAAGTTAGTAAGTTGGGCCCTGGTTGTGCCCGCTCGAGATGGATCTGGTAAATTTATAAATCGGGATTTTATTACGGTAGTTTCCTTCTCGTATTATATATTATATTATATTATTTTCACATATTTTCTATTTTAGATTTCTTTATCATTACATGTCCTTGCATTTTAGGTATTTTGAGAAGATTTCATGAGTATTTTCAAAAGTTTCATAAATGTATATTTATATACCTAATAAAACTACATTTAAAACATCAGTATCGATATTTGGATCTAGTCTAGAAAATAAGATCAAATCTTAAGGCTGGATCTAAATCTGTACTGAGTAATTTATAAAATTACTCACATTTTCTTGGTGGATTGTGAGATTCAAGTTTACAGATACAAGATTTATCTTGATGAGAGTGCTAGAAGCAGTACTGTGAGATGACAGAGGTGCTTCGCCGCATCAGTATTTGAGCTAGGTAGTGATTATGACTCTTTGGGATATCAGATTTTTGTTTATTTTCTTTTGGGTTTTATTTAAGAGATTTTGCTATCTATTCCGATGGAGTCAGCCTCGCCGATGCAGACATTGTATTTTATACTATTATTCTGGAATGTATTGTCATATATTTATTATAATTATTATTTTATTTATTTTGTGTTATTGTATTTATTCATTTAGTCTTCGTACGTATGTCTTGTCGCGTGTGCATGACGGGATTGATCACCCCTAAACCGTTTTAATTATTTTGAGGTATAACAAGTATAGTTTGTTACAATTATGATGCTAGTATGTATTTTGCTAAGTATGACAATGATGCACATTGGTCGCCGAGATGTAATCTCTAATACTTTCAAAATTGATGACATAAGATGCTACAATAATACTACATTGAACCAATTTTGGGTGTTAGACGGAGGCTCGATGAAGCAGTGGATACCGAGTCAGGCTTAGGGGTTTTCATTGGTCTTTTAAGGGATTTTTTTTAGTAAATGAAAAAAACACCGAAATTTGCTAAAAACATCTGATTTTTTGTAGTCCTAACCTGGACCGAGTTTCAAACTCGGTTCAAGGTGCCGAGACCGAGTTTGAAACTCGGTCCTAGTTTTTTTTTATGTTTGTGTGTTATATTGAAAACAAAGTATAACAGTTAGTAAATTGATCTAAAATATTATAATAAGAATTAAAATAAAGGTTTACAAAGTCAAATATAAGCACGATTAATATATTATTCTAAAATAATGTCAAACAAATTAAAATATTACAACAACAATTAAAATCTAATTGTTCTGATAATATAACAATAAAAAACATAAACATACTGGTAATCTAAATCATGCTCTGTTGGAATGAACTCGACCTCGAGTTGGCATCATGTTGATACGACCCTCTATTTCATCCATAATCATTGGAATGTGTATCTTCCTTCTCTTTTCTTTGTTGTTTTTTGCTGGATCCGGCCTAATGATCGGACTATTGTACATTGGCCAATCTCGTCTATTGCCATAACTACGCCAATGACCAAACAATGTGTTAATATAATATTAGATGGTATAATATGGACTAACGTACTGAGTGTAGTCCAGCATTATGAATGAACAAACAACAAGCAAGCGGTCGCAAGGGATGCTGATCAATTGTGATTTCTGACACCAACAATTATCAATTCCTATCATCGCTAATTCAACCTTATATTTTATTTCACTCCTTTGTCCCTATTATTTTAAATAGAAATTATAAATTAATGCTTAAATTATGAAGTTAAATAAAAAAAATATAAGTATAGAATATTACCATCTCGATAAGTCCATTTCTGTTGTAAATATCATAGTTGTTGATACCCCAATCCAGTGGTACAATATTGTAAATTCTCCCCTTATCACCGTAATGTTTTATCAGTTCGGTGACTTTGTGTGAGAATATCAGACCTTGGGCTTCCCAAGCCGCTGCAACTTCTCGATATTTATAGAACCACTCAACACATTTGTGCCACGTGTTCTCGACGATAGCACATACCAGAAGTTGTATGGCGATCCTGAACACGCTGTTCAATGATTCTGAACCGTTGCTTATCATTATTCCCTAGCGATTGAGACCGCCGTCTAGATGTTGTACTCATCTTTCTTGATGCAATGCAGCCACTTGCTCTGGGGTTAATTCCTCGTAATGAAATTCTTCGGCTGACACTTCCTCAGCCATGACGGGTTGGTTATTACGGTTTCTATTATTTCGTGTCCTTCTGTTGGACACTTGTTCCGTTGGGAGATTTTCTTGCATGATTTCTGCTTTTCTGACGAATTTATAGGATGCCGATATAATATTGTTAATTTTTTTCATATATTCCTCGCACCTCCATGGCTTCTTATGCCTTGTAGCTTGTTTGAAAATGGCTTTTATTCTTTTATATGGCAGTCCTTATACACATTTTGTGCAATGTGTTGAGTGCAATAACGGTGAACAATCTCGCCTGTTGATTCCTGCCATCCAAAATCCGGTCTCTCAAATACTGTCCTTATACTTAAATATTGATATGAGATAACAACAATTTTACCATGACCGACAAACTCTTTACGCACCCACTGCATAAACCAACCCTAATTTGCTACACTTTCCTCACCTTCTATGACCGGATTACTACTTTCAAAAATACTGATTAGATCATAGTTGTCAGATTTGGATATTGGTTCAGATTCAACTACTAACTCCAGTGTTTTATACTGGGGTAATTGGTATGGAGCGGTTGTTTTAATCATTCCCCAAATTTCATCAGAAATAACTTCAAATAAGCTATAAAAAATCTCTTGAACCTGTTGATGCAGTGTTGATCCGTGCACTAATGCTGATGGTGAATTGGCTAGGGAACAGCTCCAAACCAGCATGAATCTGCCTCTTCAAGTCACGAAGATTTATCGTCTCGTCGGCAGAAAATGTGCACGCGACATGAATGTCGTAACCCACGCCAGTTGAAGTGTTCAGGATTTGACCTCCGTGATACACATTGATCAGCAACATTTCTGTCTCTACAATATGAACAATAAATCCTACTGTTAGTGTATTTTAATTTTAGAGCAAAAAATAATAGTCCAAATAGAAAAAAAAACTTACAATGTTGGTGAGACGAGAGTGGTGAATATGGATCGGCTTTGAATCAGTCGAAAAAGAAAATTTCAGTTGGAAGCTCTTGCAACATTAACAATGACGATTTTGAAGAAATAGTTGACTGAAAGAAGACGAAGAAGAAAGGGGCTGAGTGTTTCTATATATTAGCAGGAAGCTGGGACTGAGTTTAAAACTCGGTCCAAGGAAGCTGAGACTGAGTTTAAAACTCAGTCCAAGGAAGCTGAGACTGAGTTTAAAACTCGGTCCAAGGAAGCCGGACCGAGTTTTAAACTCAGTCTCAGCTTCCTGTCATTTTCAAATACACACAAACGTAAAAAAGAAAACCTGGGACCGAGTTTCAAACTCGGTCTCGGCACCTAAAACCGAGTTTAAAACTCGGTCCAGGCTAGGACTGCAAAAGATCGGATGTTTTTTATCAGTTTCGGTGTTTTTTTTCATTTACTAAAAAAATCTCTCTTTTAAGGGTCGTCATTGTGTTTTAAATATGTCGTTAGGTTATAATGTTATGATTTCTTCAATGAAATGGGCAATATAGCCTTTTATCCAAAAAAAAAAATATTATTATCGTATTAAGGAGGGAAAAATAGTACAAACTCTTGTCAATTAATTTTGTTGTAATGATAATCCGTACTGTGTACATCACAGATAGTCCAAACATGAAGTTTACACATGAGAATCAACCGGTAAAGATGAAATTCACATCTGAGAACAGTAGAACACTCATTAATCTAGTAATCATAAAGATAAATTTTCTATGTTGGAGGTTGCAGATCAGTAGCGGAGCTTTAACCTTCACATTTTGGATTTTAAGGGAAGACCGACCATTATAATTATTGATCTTAATATAATTTTTAACCATAAAAGAAAGAATTTTATATAAATTTTTGGATTGTAAAGGAGTGCCACAACGTATTTTTTTACTACAAAGCTCCGCCACTATTACAGATTTCAAATTTTGATAAAAATTTCATTAGAAATATCTAGAAGTTGGATTCCCATCTTTTACTAAAAAAAAAAATAGTTCTCAACGCCTGAAGTTGCCCGGACTTTATCAGACTTTAATTGAGCCGATCGACGAAATGGACCGGCCGTTTGCACCGTCTGACTTGAGTTTGCATTAATTTTAAGCTCTCATTCCCATAAATTCGACATTAACTGGTTAACCACTGTAGTAGTTGTTGTGGGAGTTCATCAAATTTATATCCTGCTTCTTTTCCTAAATGCTAATTCGGCCGACATAAGAAAAACATCCATAATACTCATTTTTTTTTTTTTGGAAAATAAGTGGTCCACATAGACCAGAATTTATGTTGTTAAAAGAGGGATCACCAGGCAATGGTCGTGACAATCTTGCCTTGAATTTTATAAGAAATTAAAATAAAATTGAAAAATTAAAATTTTATAGATATATTATTGAATTTATTGATGTTTAATAATTAAATTTTATACATTTTATATATTATTTGATGAGGCATCAAGGATTGATAATTTTGTCTCATTAAAATTTCCAGTCTCTTGACGTAAGGTGAAATATATATTAATTATTTTTCATAAATGATATGTGAATAATAATATCATTTTTATAATGCTGGATTTTAAATTTAAATTTTATTCTTAAAGCTTGTCAAAATAGAATATTGTGTCGGAGTAAAGCATTGTGAATAATCCTTCCTCAATGCTAAATGGGAAAAAAATAATGGGGTCGGAAGCAGCCCGGAATTTACTAAACAAATGCCTAAAATATCTTATTTTTGGCATTAGCTGATAAAGACGATCTATTACTTGGAGCCTAAGGCATACTTAACCCAAATGATTGAATTAGAAAAATCTTAACTGATAGAGTTCACTAACCAAACATGAAATAATAAAAAACTTGACCTAATTAATTAAACTCCATCTGAACAAACATGACTTGATTAACATGTCACATAGATGGTGCTCTTAAAGAGAGAATGAATGGTTAAGTTCTTCTGGAAAAATCTGACAAGATAACGAAACCACATAAATTTTGGCACTTAAAAGTACAGTTGTTGCGCCTTAAGTACTTATATAAATATTGGAGAAGTGTAGAACTCGAATAGGATAAAGGTGTGGTTAAATTTGCGGCTTATTGAAGGGGTCAAAGATGAATTGATTAATCATCAAATTAACTTTTGGAATTACTTGTGTCACTTCACAATGATTATCTTGATAATTTTGACAATAGTTATTCAAATAAATTTGACAAAATTCTTAAACAAATATATTTTCTTTATAAACCTGATCTTAAATTATCAATCTAAAATGTTTCAATTTCAATACATTGTTTAATAGTCCAACAAGAAACGATTAATTTTTACGCAGTTTGCAATGGCTTCAATCTAGTATATATTTGATGGTCTATTAAATGTCATTTAAATTATATAAAATTTTAAATACAAAATGTAATTATTTTTTAAGGACAATAATAGTTTGATAAATATTTTTCTATTTTTATGACCTTTAAAGATTTTTTCGAATTTATTTAAAATCTCATTATCAATTGTCAAGATAATTAATCACTTTTAAGTGATCCTCCCCTTAATTAGTGTTTAATTTCTGTACATAATTAAAACATATGGCAATATCTAATTCGTCTAGAATACACATCCGTGCTTATTTTAAAATATCGATAAGGACGTCCAGATTTAGGGTCTAGATTTGCATGCACAAATAATTGTTCAGCTGAAACTTTTTTGGTGGGTGTTTTGGGGCCTGAAATTGATTGTAACGTGGATCTTGTAATTGTAAAGCTTTAATTAGTGGATTGGCATTTTGATCGTTCTGTCTGATCAGAGCCTGATCAATATATCCAGGTTCAAAGAGCTTTTATATGCATCTGATTCATGTAACTAGTACTAAAAAATATCAATATTAGTATTTCTAAGTGCGATATATATAACATAATAAAATTTTGATGTGCAAATTTCTATGTGTTTGTAAAATAATAAGCTATAACAACTTTAAAAGAACATGAGAAACAACATAAAGAAATCATCTACAAGACTACATCAGTGGATTTATGTTTGTAAAAACGCTTTGATGTACATAAATAAAATGAAGTAATTCATTGTTTTACTGTAGGGGAGGGATCACTTGACAATGGCTATTTTGACAATCTTGATAATGAAAATTCAGAAATATTCAGAAAAAATAAACATAAAAAATATTTATAGATATACTTTTGAAATTATAGATTAATGGTTTTTTTAAATTTCATGAAATTTAATTGTTGTTTGATAGTCCATTAAAAACCATTAAGGACTATTAAAATTTTACTTAATTTATAATTATTCTAATTAGGACTATCAAATGATAACTAAATTATATGAAATTTGAAACACTAAGCTCAAGGATATATCCATACAAAAATTTCTATTTTTTTTAAATTTTGTTTTCAAATTTATTTTAATTTTCATTATCAAGCCATTGTCAAGTGATTCCTTTGCGATATTATGATATACATAGAAATTAGGTAACGTGAACTACAACCAATAATTTTACTTTTTTTTTACATGTCGATATGGAGCATTTAGAAAAGAGAAGGTTTTTTTATGTTAAAAAATAATGGAATTTTTAAACCTCTCTCTCAAGTTTACGGCCGGGACCATTAATACATAGTTTAACAAGATTTCAGCCTCCAATATTTAATTGAACCAATCATAGGTTCATGACCTCGAACAACAGTAGAGTGAAGTTCTCACGACATCTCAAAATGACCTAATTGTATTAACTAGACATTTTAAAATCAGAACAACTGTCCCGCGTTGAAAGTGTCAGCTTAAAACTTAGATTACCCGCCGTGATGTTTAACCTATATATATAACTATATCAACTCATTAATTTTGAAACACCTATACAATTTGCTCCAAATTTCTTTCTACTTTTTGCTAGAAAAACCAACATTTGCCTTCTGAAATTGTTCTGTTTTGACGGCTTTGATCTCCATTGCTACTTGTCAGTTTCTACAAGTGGTTACATTTTTTTGGGGTGTTAAATATGGAGAAATTTCATGCTCTCGCTTTTCTTTTTGTTCTCTTCGGATGCAGTGTTGATGGTGCCATAGTGGAACATACTTTTCATGTAATATGCATACACTCTATTTTTCTCTCTTACACACTGAAAGTCTGGTACACACATGAGAGTTTGTACATCCGCATTCTTTAGTAAAACATGTAGTATATGGGATCATTAGATAACATTGAGATTCATGCAGGCACACATCTCGAGACGATCTAACGATCCACAAATTGCACAATATGGTGCTGCGCAGTGAATAAGGATTCAGTTTGATCACATTCTTTTTGGGATTCATTGCATGAACTAAAAGTTTTTTTTTCCTGAAAAAAATGGATCTCCCAAAAGGCCCTTATATATAATTATTGGGATTATCGGGATGGGACATGATACATAGTAGAAAGACATAAAAATAACGTTCCAGACTTCCAGTACCTTTTATTATTTTTATCATTTTTATTTGATACTTCACGGTTTCACTCTAACTTGTTTGGCGAACCAATCTCAATAGTTATAAATTTATTTCACTTTATTTTACTGTGGAAGCTAAACCAAAGTGGTCCCATCAGTTTGTCTGGAATTGGCAAACCCACAGGGTGCAAATGGATACTATCCGAACGGATATAGATTCGAATCCGGATAATATCTTTTCGGATATGATATTTTTTTAATATGAATATGGATATAGATATTTTTTATCAGATATGAATAGGAATATTATTTTCAATTTGAAACCACATAACAATACAAATTCAGATAATTGTTCGTATCAGAATAGTTTTGAAATTCTGATATCCAGATAAAAGATATATTATATGTTTTGAATTGAATTTTAATATAGATTATAACTTCAATTAAATTTATATCTAACTTGGACTTATATATATATATATATAGTTTATTGATATATTTTAACTAATATTTTATTTTATATAGTTTTTTGTTTGACTAATTTTATAATGATAATCATTGATTAAATCACTAATAATATAACAAATATTAATAATTATTTTTTTGTAATAATATAAATTTTTTAATTAGTGATCTATCATGAAAAATGTTATGCAATTATTTTTTATTATATTGATTAATTTTAATTTGATATCCGAAATATATCCATATTCATATTCATTAATTATCTAATCCGTATTTCATATCCGTTTAATATTAAATCTATATGTATGTTCGGAACCATCTTTATTCGTATTCATATTTATATTTAAAATTTAAAATGAATACAAATATATACAATTTTAATCAGTATCCGTCCATATCCGACCGTTGCACCACCACCACATTCCAACAAATTCTAATTTCTCTGAAACTATACTGCGAACAACATAATTTTAGTACGTGGCATAGTAGCTAAGAAATTTTAAACAAGTACATCTAGCTAGATTTCCATAAAGTTAGTCACCAGTATGTCTAGTGGCATGCATCGCTACGAATCCTTTTTATTATATTTCTCATCTTTTCAGTGATTCATGTTTCATATCTTGATTATTGCAAGTTCCAGCTAATCAATGTCATTTTTTCTTTTATACCGGATGCCATATAATTATGTATGTAGTTATTTATAGAAAGCTTACCCACCCCTCCAATTAGTTATATAAAGATTGACCAGATCTTACAGATGCCACAAACACTTTTATATTATTTTGTTTTCTAGGTTTCTCTAACTAGAGAGACTATTTTTATATATATGAAAAGGCTGCTTGATTGATATAGAGAAGTTCACGTTAAACACACCTTACCAAACGGTTGGCAAAGAGCCACAGTCATTCATTTAGTAAATTGCTTTAGTATTCAACAAAAAAGAAAGTACAGCTCATTCATGCTGTGTCTTCACTATACTGGTTTTATTTATTTTCATCTGGCGTAAGATCAATTAGAATTAATTTTTTAATTCATTTCCAGGTACAAAACTTGACAATTACACGTTTGTGTGAAACAAGAGTTATAACATCCATTAACGGCCACCTGCCGGGACCCAAAATAGAGGCACGCCAAGGGGATACTGTTGTGATCCATGTTATCAATCAATCACCTTACAATATCTCAATACACTGGTAATTGATAAAGAAACTTATAGCTTTTTGATTGAGTTACGATGGGAAAATTAACAATGCTTAATTAGAACTACTCATTAAAAAAAAAAAACAATGCTTAATCAGAACTGATGGATATTGTTCTTGAATATGTTCCCAGGCATGGTATGTTTCAGCGATTAACACCATGGTCTGACGGTCCAGACATGATAACCCAATGCCCGATCCAACCCGGTAACAGGTACACCTACAGGTACAATGTCACTGACCAGGTAGGTACCTTATGGTGGCATGCTCATGTGTCATACCTTCGAGCGACTGCGCATGGAGCACTGATCGTTCGACCACGAAATGGAGTTGAAGGCTACCCTTATGTACCTAAACCAGATAAAGAGGACACCATACTACTAGGTATGTGCTAAATACGCACTGCATTAATTATGTATTTGCTAGATAGCTAGTCACTGCATGTCTGTATATATGGATTGATTATAAATAATGTAAGCAATTCCTCAAAAGCATATAAGTTAATAGTTCCTTTTTGGTAAGGTCATGCTTATTTATTTTATTGTGTGTAGGGGAGTGGTGGAATGCAAATGTGGTGGATGTGGAGCAGGAGGCTTTAAACTCAGGCGGTGCCGCCAACATCTCAGATGCTTATACCATCAATGGGAAACCTGGTGACCTCTACAATTGTTCAGAAAATCGTATGTAGCCCCACAACTAATAGAAAAAAAAATCAATTGGGTTTAATATTTTAATTGTAGCAATAATGTCTACTATTCCAATGCAAATTCTACTCTCTCCAGCTTCATATATTACATTATTTTAACGATCTAAAAACATACAAGCTATAACATCGCATATATGCACATTAAATTTATCTACAGTCAAATTAAATGGCCTGTAGGTAATAAATAACTGTAATTACGATAGAATTAGCAAATCTTATGTTTCCTATTGTTCACCTATGCAGAAATATACAAGATGAAGGTAGAATCAGGAAAGACCTATCTTCTGCGGATCATTAACGCTGCACTCAATACCGAATTTTTCTTCAAGGTTGCTGGGCACAAATTCACCGTGGTCGCCGTTGATGCTGGATATACCGATCCCTACGAAACAGACATAATCGTCATAGCCCCTGGCCAGACTGTTGATGCACTAATGACAGCCGACGCTGATCCTGGCCTCTATTACCTCGTTGCTTCTCCTTACATAAGTGCTATCGGCCTACCTTTTGTCAAGATCCCTACACGTGGAATCATTGAATACATTAATGTTTTGGGATCAAACTACTATGAATCTGTTCCTGTCATGCCAGTCATGCCAGTGTCAAATGACTCTGATACAACGTATCAGTTTTACACAAATTTAACGGGTCTTGTAAGGTCTAATAATGCAGCAGTGCCATTGCAAGTGGATGAGCACATGCTTGTGGTTTATGGGTTGGGTTTAACCCCTTGTAGGCCAACCCAGACAAAGTGCAACGCCACAATCGGTTCAATTGCAGCAAGCATGAACAATGTGTCATTCCTCTTTCCTACAAAAATGTCACTACTCGATGCTTTCTACAATAATCAACCTGATGTATACTCAGAAGACTTCCCTGACAAGCCCGCAACAATGTTTGACTTCATGAATGCTTCATCAATTACCAATGTGTTTACAGAGAAAGGAACAAAGGTAAAGAAGGTTAAATATAATTCAACGGTACAGATGGTGCTTCAGAACACAGCGGTTATCGGATCAGAGAACCACCCGTTGCACTTACATGGGTTTAATTTCTTCGTGCTGGCACAAGGCCTCGGTAACTTCAATGAATCAAGTGCGGTAAAGAGTTATAACTTGGTCAATCCGCAAGTGAGGAACACGGTTGCTGTACCGGCAGGTGGGTGGGCGGTCATCCGGTTTGTAGCCAACAATCCTGGTAAGCACTACAAAGTACTCCAAATTGATTAAGTTGCTATATGGATTATACTGAGCTGTAAGCTATTTTACTAATTATTGCATCATTTTTTACTCTAATGTGTTTTAGTGATATTATAGGTGAATTCTCACCATTAATTTGATTCTGATATATTCATTGAGACTATTTGTTCACTCTGTGTAAAGGTTATATTGAATCCAAGATAACTTGAAAATATTTTAGGCTTTGTGATATGTTTTATACCGAGAATATCATGATATGTATATACATGATCTTTTGTACTTCATTGTTAGAAGTTTACATTAAAATGTTCATAATTTAGACTGCTGTAACATTATTAGAGTAAACAAGTAAAAGAGTGAACATAAAATATACAAATGGGCAATCCAGAGAGCATACTTGGCATTTAACTAGCAATAAGAAATTTTCCAACAAAGAAAAGGACCACCAAAATGATCTGTAAACAAACACGGCCAACCAATCGAAAAAGATGGTTATACTATAAAAAGGAAGTAAAAAAGAATTGTAGAGACTTATATCCTAGGTTACAGAGACATTTGAACTAATATGTTCATGTACGTATTAGTCCTTCAAATTGCTCCCCTGTCAAAAAAGATTGACACTTAAGCATTTGTTTTATACAGGCGTATGGATTATGCATTGTCACTTTGATGTACATCTACCCCTTGGTTTGGCCATGGCCTTCAAAGTTGAAAACGGGCCCACACCTAATGACGTTATTCCTCCACCACCGGAAGATTACCCGCAGTGCTAAGGAAAGCCATGATTATTATTGAATCAAATACGCTTCAATTAATTGCTCCAAAGGAGGATACAAAAAGATAAAAAAAATAATTGGTTCAAATAAATCTTGTATATTTATATTGATGAACTTAGTGTGCTTATTTGTTTCATACATTCATTTGTTTGAAGAGTGCACGTCATTTGTTCGTGATGTTCGATCCTCCCGACATTTCTTAGCTTATCAGGTTCAATTTAGCAATGAACTGAAAAATTGTTATTTTTTTGTCAAATACGTGATGACATGATTGTAATAAATTAAAAAGTTCACTTCATTTTTGAGAGACTAATATTGCATAAGATTGTATGCTCTTGCTAGGCGATTTTACCTTACGAACCATGAAAAGTTTTGCACTTGCATGAAAATTAAGGTCCAGTTTGAAGCAGTGCCCTTGAATTTGCTTTTGGCCCATTATGGAAGGAAATTAATTACTTGCCCTTTATCTGGGAACTAATGCCATATAAGATATAAACTATAAGACGGAGAACAACGCGAACAAAGGAATTTAATCTCTGCCGCTTACCAGAATCAAGATTCGCGCAAAAATTCATTTCAAGGGACCCAAAACCTTTCATCCCTTTCTCGGAAATTTTCAGTGCACCTGAAACTGTGCTAGGAAATGTACAGCGAATACAATGAAGTATTGAGCATCATGCATCCATACAAGCAAGACAACAGAGCTATATATTCTGTTGTGTGTGAAAAGCCATAGAAAAGATAAAAAGAGACGGGATGAATTTTGTACCGTTTGATACGTCATACAAGGAGTTTGATCAATCTGACCATCCTCTTCGTCTTGCATCATGCATCCATACTAGCACGCTTGCACTCGGGTACGTTCGCACTCCTTTGAACCAATCTCGGACCGTTGATTTTGCATCGAGATTCGTAATGATCATTGAAAGTGTGAATTTCGGACCTCGGAGTCAGTTAAAAGTACAAATCTCGATGTAAAATCAACGGCCCTTCGAACCCTTCGAACCAATTTTTTAGTTCGAAGGGGTGTGAAGCTACCCGAGCACGGCACGCTTAGCAAGGGACCAAATAAATTGCTTATAGTCTAGTGGTAAAATCTGATCTGATCTGAAAATTTTATCTGATCTATTTGTATTCGAATCTAATCTGATATGAAAGTCGAATTGATATGATTTAACCTAATCCTATTCAAAATTAAATAATATGTAATTCAATTAAAACCAATAAAAAATCTAAAAAAATAATATATAAATTAACCCCACCTAATTTAATCTTATCCGATATAATTTTTTTTTAAATTTTAAAAGAACAAATTCATCTTTACCTGATCTGTCCTGCATGTAGCCCGCAGTCGTATGGAGCGACAGAATCCATTTGCGGTTTACATTGTGTTGTCCAATATGTTGTTGGTATCCGGATATGTTTTTTTTTTATATATATATATATATATATATTTGGTAGCTCCAAGCCTCCAATCCGTTTGTTCTCAAAGTTTTGAAGTACGAAAATTGAATTCCGCTTGTGGCAAAATTATAAAAGATGGTCCAACTTTTTTTTTGCAACTCAACTTAATATAATTTACTTCAATGTTCTTTTCTTTAATTTTATGTGAGGCAACATAATACTTTGTGTGCGATTAGGAAATATTATTTGATTAAATATACAACAATATAAAAAAGTAAATATGGATTATTTGATTAAACAATACAATATAAGAAGGATTTTTTTCTATTTTTAAGATTTTTTTCATATTTATTTAAAAATTCATTGTCAAAATTTTGATCCCGTCCCAAAGATATTTGTACACAATAATTTGCAACTGGAAACTGACGACCCAATTAACCGGTCAATAACTTATATTACTTTTTTGTCCTCTATAATATTATAAACTCAAGTACTTATTGAAGAAAGCTCATTTTTAAAATTTAATATTCCAGACAAACTCCGAAGGCTTCTATTTTTTTTTACTTCAATATATTACTATTGAAATAAAATATAAGTATCAATTGTCTCGATTATTGTCCGAAAACTAAATTTCGGATTATTAATGAGAAAGAACTAGACAAGAAGACGCAATTAATTAAATAAAATACTGACAGCCATTTCTATCTGAACATTCTGTTCAACCATTGGCTCTTACCTTTCAATTAATTATTATTAAGTGATAACAACAACAATTATTATGATAAAAAAGAAATAAATCCAACTATAAAGGGTTCAAATCGTGCAAGCCATTAACTCCTCTTTATTAATTCTATTGTTATTCAGTCAGTCTTTCATCTTTTGGCTGCTTCCTAAACGTTTTTGTGGAAAACAAATAAACCTATTTTTCAAAGCAACTCGATAAATGTTAGTATATTGTTGGAAGACAAACTAAGTAAAGAAAAAGTAGCGCGCAAAAAATTGAAAAAAAGAAGAAAGAAAATAAGCAATAAAAGTTGTTCCTGGAATACAGCAGATTAATGAATAAGGCTAGCACGACAAGCCTGAATCTGTATATGCTGGACATTATCGCCTGGTTTAGGGTACAAGGAACTTATATTCTATTGTTATTGAATTAAAGGAGGAGCGATAGAGAGAGCAGCATAGAAACATACAGTATACACAAAACAAAGACAATTCAACAAAATATAGCATGAAACGGAAAAAAGACAGCTAAATTAAATAAATTAGAGAAGCAAATTAATTCTGTTCAACCTCTCTTCCACACATAGAAGGTGTATCTTGAGATACCACAACCTGAAAGAGCAGCCAATCCCTCCTCTTCCTTTATTGCCATTACGTCCTAAATTACTCGCGCATTGAATTCCTCTACATCCTGTAGTAGTGCAAAAGATAATTGAAAGATATTTGTGCTTTTTTTTTTTGCATCTTGACATCAAAAAGTTGCTAAACCTGTAATCTTCAAACCTAAGATTTTAAATTTGTACAACAATATTCACAAAAACAAAAGCGCAGGAGTTTATTTATTATTTTCAAGCCAGACAACCCTCTGTCCATTTCAAAAACATAAAACAAAATTGACGCACCCATCAACAGCTACAAACGGATATTTTGTTATAATATGATATATCTCGGTGGAAGGAAGAGAGAATAATTCTGAAATTTCTTTTTATTCAAACAATATCTTCTATTTCTCTTACATTTTTTCTCTTCTCTCTTACTTGCTTACAACAGAATACAAGTTTATTTATAGCCTTAGACATGACTATTAAAATTCATAATAAAAACATATAATAAAAACAGAATTTTAAACAGCACCCTTTCAGCTGACCATTGTCCACTAAAATCGCTATAACTCTCTGTAGGGAACTCCAAACGATTTGGAATTTGAACCATTGGAAACTAGACTTCAAGAGCTTTCCATCCATAGGTCATACAATAAATTACACGTCCATTTGCCCCTTCAAATACTGTAATTAATCAGTCTTAAAATTCTGCCAAAGTGCTGAAGCTAAAGAGTCTCCCTTTATTTCCTAATTTATTTAACTTTAATACTAAAATTAAGTTTATATTTCAACACTCCCTCTTAAACTTAATTTCTTTTTCATCCTTCATGCCAATCATTATTGAACTTCTTCATAACTCGCAGCGAATAGCGATGTCACTCATTGACGGCTTCTTCTCGATTCATTGATCTAGAAAATTCAAAAAATCAATCGTGGTTTCATCTCATATGCCATCCAATTTGCCTGACTCTTCAGATCATGTATATGTGAGATTCACACCCACACCGCGGCTCCACACCGCATTTTTTCATGTGGCTCCACACCACATCTTCTCATGGTCTTCGCACACTTCCAGCAAAATATCTCATAATGTTGCTAGTTCTCTTATCCTGACACTCATTGCACAGGCTATCATGAGTCATTGCTCATGTCGACTTCACTCACCGATTCTTCGAAGACCACTGGCAAAAACTTCACCACGCTTTTGTAACATTCGCTGCTTGATACATAACTCTCATCATTGACAATTTTTTTTTCTTACAATATCTCTAAAACTATCTCCACTCTTTTCTTTTTTTCTCCTCTTTTTTAACACATTATATTTTTTTTTTCCGACACTTTTTCATTTCTCACAAAAAATAAAATAAATGGATTCAATTTTTTTTTCACTCATTTTTTTCAATGCTCCTAACAACAAAGAAAAAACTCATATACTAAAATAAACTCAGAAAACATTCTTAACACTTAACTTTCTTTAAAACAAACATCGAGACTCACCATATTTTTTTTTCGACATCTCTCTTTTTTTCTTCTTTTCTTCTTTTTTTTTTCTTTTTCTTCTTCTTTTTTTTCTTTTTCTTCGCCATGGTAGGTCTCTCTTGATTAACTGAACCTGACTCTGATACCAATTTGTTATAATATGATATATCTCGGTGGAAGGAAGAGAGAATAATTCTAAAATTTCTTTCTATTCAAACTATATCTTCTATTTCTCTTACACTTTTTCTCTTCTCTCTTATTTGCTTACAACAGAATACAAGTTTATTTATAGCCTTAGACATGACTATTAAAATTCATAATAAAAACAGAATTCTAAACAGCACCCTTTCAGCTGACCACTGTCCACTAAAATCGTCATAACTCTCTGTAGGGAACTCCAAACGATTTGGAATTTAAACCATTGGAAACTAGACTTCAAGAGCTTTCCATCCATAGGTCATACACTAAATTCCACGACCATTTTCCCCTTCAAATACTATAATTAATCAGTCTTAAAATTCTGCCAAAATGCTGAAGCTAAAGAGTCTCCCTTTATTTCCTAATTTATTTAACTTTAATACTAAAATTAAGTTTATATTTCAACATATTTGACCCTAACCCATGAGGAAGTGGAAGCGTGCAACATGAACTTCATACAGGGCTTGCTTTTCCCCCAGAATTGCCTCTGATCTGACAGCAGTTTATATTATCTTTCTTTTTCCCTTTTGCTGTTAATCTGCAGGTACAGCTTGCTAATAATCTGGTTTAAGAGCCATATTGAGGCAAATTACCATCCCTCCTCCCACATGGACCTCTTGGCATCAATTGTCTTCGATCGAATAATCTAGGAGGCAGAGTTGTCTCTGGAGTTACTGCCAGCGGGCTGATGAGATGTGGTACCAGTGGATCTGATACTGGCACAGCATTACTGGTACAGGGGACATGCTTGCTGTTTTATTTCCTTTTACAGTTAACTGTTGTTAATAATTTTGTTCAACTTTTTTTTTCTGTTAAATTTCAATGGTTGTAGGTCTTGTGGCAGTTGTTTCTGTCAGTTAGTTTTGTCAGTGCTTGAAATAGGCTCAATGGGCCTATGAGCCATCTGGGTAATGCATCAACTTGTAGGAAAAGTAAAATGTTTTGCTCCAAATTTATTGATGTGGTTCTGAGCGGGCCTAGGCGAACCAGATACCCTTAGCTAACATTATCACACTTAATTTTTATCCTTTTACAGTTAACTGTTGTTAATATATAACTTCGAATTTTTATAAAATCACACTCTCTCATTGTAATTTGTACATGATCACACTTAATTTTTCATAGATATCGAATCAATGTACACATGATTCACACGCTTCACAAAAAAAAAGATGTACACTGTTGAATGAACTAGGACATTTTTTCCGACAATTATTAACAGGCCTCATATTATTTTAATTGCAACATCCGAAGGGAAAAAATCTTACATAATTTCATACCACCATAATTCAATATATAACTGCATCACTGTGCTTATAATTTACTAGGTCTCATTACTGGGGTGCTGGTGCAGGAGAGTGTTGTGTCGGTGCAAGAGCATAGCGTTGTGTTGGTGCAAGGGCATAGTGCAAGGTCGGTGCAGAAGCATAGTGGTGGGGGCTGCCTCCTGAATCAAGTTGCATCATGACACGGTCTCTGTTTCCATTCATCGCCTTGCACATATCTGGAAGGGATCTACCTGTCATGTTTTACATACTAATTAATTAAAACTTGATTAACTTGATCAGTGTAGTGTGTAATAATTTTGTTCCTTAGATCTGTATTTCATCTCACTCAATAGTTTTTAGTGGGACATCTACATGAATTCAGAGGCGTTCCATGGAGATTGGTGGTATATCCTATGGTACGAACACAGGAAGTCGGAAATATTAGAGCTTGATAAGTATCTGACTTATATTATGGTCATTGTCTAAAGTCTAGTCTCTAAATCTAAAATGTCATTGCAAGTATCAGGAAAAGGTGATTACAATTGTCTAAAGTATTAGAGCTTGATAAGTATCTAACTTATATTATGGTCAGGGGCGGATCTATAATTAACCAGGGGTCAGCTGACCTTACTGATGCTAGACAGTTGTGTTTGATGTTTATCTCACTATTCCAGCTGGTCATGCGTGAGGCTTGCAAGTATGTTGAAGAAAAATTGGCTACTAAGGTACTTATACTGACATGCTCCGTTAATATCATGTATTTGTATTATTGATCAAGGATTATGATGGCTGGACCCTGTCAGTGACTTGCATAACATTTCATTGAAAAATCTGTTGTTATGATTTCTCTAGGTAGAAAAGCTTGGCAAGGATTCCCTTATGAGCATGTCTTCTAAGCTTATTGCCAGGGGTGAAGTCAAATATCCAATCAAGGTCAGTCTAAGATTACTCAAGGAACCCCCGGCCAAAATTAATGGGTTTAGTATCTGATTAATTAATGAATTTGAACCCGATAAGGTATCATAATCCGATTACCGACCCCCCGATCAAAATCCTGTATCCGCCCCTGATTATGGTCATTGTCTAAAGTCTAAAGTCTCTAAATCTAAAATGTCATTACAATTGACGGAATCTGTTCCATGAATTGCAGTTTGTTAATTATTGGATTGACAAATCGATTGAAGATATGAAGCATGTAACTTTGTTAAAAATAAAGGTAAAATATACTTTAGCAATTTCACTCACCGTTCCTTTTCCGCATGTTAAATTGGACTAAATTTATAGATAATAATACTAGGGGAAACTAATGTACCACAAAAGGGCTCATTGATCTGCTATTAATTTAGCTTTCTGAATTTATCTAATACAGTTAGATATCACTATTCATACTCTACATATCTACTCATCTAGTGCAAGTAATATATAGAGGTTTCTCACCTTCCCCAGCGGCCAAATCAGAGTACAGGTTGATGATATTAGGGCAAGTGTAGTAGCAGCTGTCAGAGCAGAGCTTCTCTCTGAAGCTCCAATCAAGCAAAGCATCAGATGAGATTCCAACTGTGTTGCGATCTAGGCCACAAGCATGTATGCACTCATCAGTCTCGATCCAGTCTGCCATGTTTGGCACAACCACCTCTGATGTGTGGCACTGGTACTTGATTGCTCCTTCGTTGTTGCTGTCCAGAAAGCAGCGTTTCCCGGATAATGAAATGGAAAACGCACATAGGTCGCTTGACAGCTCCTCACATATCACACCAGCTGCAAAAATCATCTCTAAAAAATTAATCATCATGCAGATCACGCCCATTACAATTTAACTAGATAGGTTAGTTAGGCAAGCTAATCATTTCCAATTAAAACACCCTCACTGTCAGGTTCAGAAATCATTTTACCAGTATTTTCCCATTATTTCCAAACAAATTTTAAGATAGTCATCCTAAAATGAGAACGATGAATATAAAAACAATAATGAAAGTTGTAACCAAGCACATACCAAAAGCTGAGGGAACGAAAACAGAGAATGCAGCTACGAGAGAAATAGTAATCATGAAAGAAGAGGAAGCCATTTGTAATCAAATTACTTGATATACCTCTCTGCTTCTATTTTTTTCAGAAAAAAATGTGAGTAATGTACGAATGATGCTGATGATATGCGTTTTAGGTGGTGTTAAAAGGTATTTATATATAAAGGAGCACTGGAACGTCTATGTTTTATTATACAATTTGTGATTAATTAAATTGAAGTGGAAACATTCAATGAGATGCAGCTAACCTAGCTAGCACAGTGGTCAAGAAATTATTTTTCGCATGAGAGACTTAGCCTTAAAATATCTATTTGTTGTCATTTTAATGCGGAAACATCAAGTGAGTTATTCCTAACTATATTAATTTGGGTTTATTTCAGAGTATTTGGAACGATTTTTGAGAGGGAATATGAATCAATATCTTAGATTAGATATGTATCAAATACTGTGTGGATATATAATTTGGGGTTTCATTTCATCTGGTAATTGATTCTGTTCATCCTCTCTCTCTCTCAATGTATTTGCTGAAAATGACATCAACATTCTTGAGAGAACTTTATTGCTCAATATGATTCTATTCACTTAATTGTCGTCGAACGAAGCGAAGAATTCAAGTATTTATTGTCCTAAAAACACTAAATACGTACATAACGTTAACCAAACATTATTGGAATTGTATGATAAAGACTCAAAGATGTATTAATCTTCTGCAATATTATGCGTGTTCTTTCTTAGAGTTCAATTGCAACGATATAACATTTTAATGTAATATGGAGATTGGAGGTGGCATTTATATGTAGTCTATGAAAATTCGATCCAATAAAGAAAAATATTGAGTTTTAATGGATTTTCGTGATTATATAACCGAAACTCAAAAACCATTACTAATAATATTGTTTACAAACTTCAGAATAGGCTCGCAGAATTTTTTCGCGGTGCCTGATGCATGTCTCATTTTTTTGTTGTTGTTGAAGAACAGACTGTACCATAATGCATTCCAGTCTTTTTAGTAGAGCTATATAATAGAAAAGAAATAATTTTGCTTTCATAAAAACATATTGACACATTGTATTCCAGAGAGACACTTTCAATAGTACGTGCACAGCTTATACTGATACAATATAGTAACCAATTAATGAATCTAAGGTCAAAGGCAAGAAAACATTCCCTAAAAGATTATAATTAAAAAAAAGAAACGAATTTAGTCCCTGTACAGATCATGTTCAAACTGGCATTGAACAGTTGGAGAAAATTGAATTGAATATTTTTTTCCCTGTTCACAGAATGTATTGATTAATAGAAGATGCAAACTTCACGTCAGAATTAGGACTTGTAGTCAAGGCTGTATGCGTGTGGGTAAATGCTTTTCGTTTTGCTTTTTATTTCTTCGGTGACTTGTCAGAACATAGAAGGGCTTATGGTATTATTGAAACATCTTTAGAAAATAGATCTCAAGAAGGTCGGATATAATTATCTCATGAAAAATGCGATCATGGTTTTCAGATATTGACCATTTACTCTACAACGAACGAACTAGATCACATAAAATGATAAAAAGGGTGTTGGTATTTATTTGACTAAATGGATGGGACATAAAATATAGTTCTGGCAACCTTCTAACGATGTCTTCGAATGGAGTTGATAGACATCCCTTTTTGAGTTCTGGCAATTGAAAGTCGTGACGTAGATCTAAATTTGATATTGATCTGTATTTTCTAAGAAAGGCGTTTTTAAGAATCGTGTTCAAACAAATGTTACTTTGCAAGAACTTTCGTATCATGGGCCCTTGCATCCTTTTACCAGATAGACGATTGTACAGATTGCTCGGTCTGTAATTGAACTTGTATACACAAACAGTATTAACGTGTTAATAAGCAACTAATAGTTGACAATCCACACAACGCAAATTCTACAACATAATGTATTACATATCTTACATAATGTTTTTGACATAAATAAATAGAAAAAAAAATACTAAGGGAGCGTGTCATTTTGTTCCCCAGTTCATATCTTCGCCTGTGACCAAGAGCATGGCTGATTAATGCTACCTCATTGATGTCCAGATTCCAGAACACGTTAAATGGAGCTGTCGGCTAGAAAAACCAACTGCCAGAACATCACTGGTGCCCAAAAGAAGTCAAAACGATTTCTTTGTACGCTTACAACTTATTTCTTTGTTTTATTTTTCTTTCACAGCGTATTTTCTGCCCTACAGTACCTTCTTTCAACCAATCATGCTTCGACTTGCATATTATAATTTGGTAATAGCAATGGTTGGCAAATTATATTTCTCATGTGATATTCCTCGTAAACAACAAGTCAAAACAGCAACTAAAATCTGTCAACTAATAAAATTGCCAATAAGTGCAATATTGATAACAAAAATAACAAAAGTAGTCACAATGTAAAATATGACAATGTCAATGCTCATCCTCTAATTATGAGTAAGCTTGAAGGATTAACCAAGATTTATTGCAATGGTAAACCCAAAGTTTTAGCCCATATGCCCAAAAAATCAGAAAAATTGTTAAAAGAGTGCGACTGGTGAGATAGTGAGACTGGAACCTAAAATCTTGCAATTTTCAAATCCTAATGTCAACTTAAAATATTTTCTTTGACATATAGTTAATTCTACTTTTGCTGAAAATTGTCAAAACTTGAGCACAAATCTCATTTTGTAGTTTGTACCCCTTCAGATAAAAAAATAGTTCTTTCAAGCTAAGAGGTAAAGTCAAACTAACTTTCAAAAAATACAAACATACCAATCAGAGCGTTCCATATCCATCATGTAGCAGAGAGGCAAAGCAAACTAACTTTCCAGTCAATGAAGCAAAATGCACTAGCCCAAAACCATGTACCACACTGTACCTAAAGTGGGTCATCAAAATTTTCCCGAGCATTATATAAAAGATGAGAATCCCAGTAAAGTTAAGTGCTAATGACACCACATGCCATAATTGCCATGCAAACAATTGAAAAATCACCAATTAACAACTAGAGCAAAACTAAAGCTAAAAGATATTTTGATGGAGCTTATGCCAATACAATAAATGAGTTTATTCCTTTACCATTCAGCGGTCATTTTTTCAAGTAAACTAACAATGGGTTTAGGATTTAGCGGTTCAGCAGTCACTACTCCAGCATGTACATCTAACATGAATCCTTCTGCATTCAGTTCCAACATCAACTTCTATTCCATCAATATTTTTCATTCAACTCTGCGTTACCCTTTTCCTTTATATTGAAACTGGTAGTTTAATTAAGGGGGAGGATCCCTTAAAAGTGGGGTTTTTTTTTTTATAATTTTAACAATGAATTTTTAAATAAATACGAGAAGAATATTACCAATAGAAAAAAATTTCTAGATACGTTGTTGTTACTTATATATTGATAGTATTTCAAATTCCACGCAATTTCATTATCGTTTGATAGGCCATCAAAGATAGTGATGGCAATGGCCTGGGTAGGCAATTTGTCAATTCCGGTGCCCAACCCACCCTCCATAATTCACGGCTCGTGCCATTCGATCCCAGCCCCGCCCGACCCTTCTCGACCTGACAATTTATATTCAATAAAATATTTTATATATCAATGTGTTGTAACTAAATTTTTTATTTAATATAAGTGACATTACCATCATTTTGAGATTTTAAATATATATAATGGATTAATAACTCCATAATAATATACACATTATATTATTGATGATATACATATGTACATTAATATTCCGGGTTGGGCGGGTGGGTCTAACCTCAAGCCCATACCCGTCCCGACCTATCGAATGGCCCGACCCAACGCTACCTGTTCTCTCTCCGGGCTAGGCGGGTTGGTCATTGGGCCAGTGGGTTTGGGTAGGTATAACGGGTCACAGGCTATATTGACATCTCTAATTAAAGACCATCAAAATTTTATGCAATTTGCAACAGTTCTAATTTAACATTCTTTGATAGACTATCAAACAATAATGAAATTGCATGAAATTCAAAACACTATCAACCTATAAGAGGAAAAACATATCTAGAAAGATTTTTCTTTTTTAAGATTGTTTTCGAATTTATTTTGAAATCCATCGTTAAGATTGTCAAAATAACCATTGTCAAGGGATCTCTCCCCTTTAATTAATGGTACTGAAATGATAACAATTTCTCTGTTTAAATGTTTAATACCAACTCTACAGTACTATTCTTTAATTAATGGTCTGCAACTACACCCATGAGTATCAGTCCTTTACTTATTTCAATGTGTGGTATTAGCGGATAAAGACACAAACAAAACAATCATCAATTTGACAACATTCCTCTAGTTGAGTATCTGCCAGTCTACCCCAATGTGCCAGCAAATACATCCCAACCTTGCTTTTATGAAACCGGTGGATTTCCCCACTTATATCAACAACAACAAAAAAAAGAAGCAAAAGATGTCATTGGTTCAGCTCTCCCCACACATTGAAATAAGTAAAGGACTGATTTAAGTGATATAGGTTTTAAGTGATTTGTAGGAACTATTTTCTGTTATACACTAGCCAGTACCCCATGCACCCAACTTGTAAATGAATTTATTTGTGCAATCCCACTGAGAGGTCCTTAAAATACATGAAGTTCAGAATTACAGGAACACTTTCACTTCTGTTTGCACTATCTATAGATGATTCCTATGTCGATTTATAATATTCACTGTGTATATCATTCTTAGGATCAACATGAGAATTAAAGAACACTAGACAATGACATGGGAAACAGATCATAAGTTTGGTACCATAATGTAGTTTACCTCAAGAGCAATAAAGAGTTGCTAATATGTGCCAAAATGGCAAGTGGACAAGTTATCTAAAGAAGCAAGGCATGAATTCAACAGTCTTACCCAAATCAACAACAGTCATAATGAGCAGTAACTGGAAGATGGATTGAGTCCACTCGAGCAGTATTCTATACTTTTTTAGAGTCTGCTTTGAAATAAAAACAACAAACAAAAATATGATTCAAACTTCCTGCTATGAAGTCCTACCTAACGTATTAATGATTTGTCCAAGAGAAGATGAATAACGACTAAATACTAGATCAAAACTGTGACAGTATTTGATTTGTCCCTCTAGTCCAAGGATATCAAAATTATATAATTTAGATCCCTCCATCGACTTCTAAATGTTAAGCCTACTTCCATTTCAGGTCAGGTCAAATTTCAATTAGCATGGTAATCCTAACATTAATTGATAGACTATAAAGTACATTGATCCTTCATTATACATACATTACAAGTAAGATAAAATAATGATTCACATGCAAGCATGAAAAGGAAAAAAACATTCAATAATCCAGCTAATGAGTTGAATCAGCCATTAATTCATACTTGCTTCCTTAGCAGGGAGAGTAAAAATCTTCTGTAAAATATAATCACATTTTTCCCTTTCTTTGGGAAACTATTCTCAATATTTTTTACTATTTAACTAACCACCTCAACAACTACAAATGTTAAAAAAATGCAGCAAACTCTACTGCAACAGGAGAGGTCGAAATTGTTTTTCACCTCTTTTTCCCCTCATTATCCCTCTTTACAAATATACTTGTGCTGCATGAAAAATTTGGCTTGACCCATAGACCTCATTCTTCATGGCATAATTTTGCATGTTCATATTTAATCATATGAACAGCATGTCTAACAAATTTCCCACAATTACCCTCTCAGTGACGAATTGTGTTTCCAATCCACATGTTATTGAGTTGCATCATGAAATTTCCAGGGGAATCAATCGTTGTTTCCACATACCACTATATTTATATATGTCCATCCCATTAGAATACTTGTTCTGGAAAACTGAAAATTTCAACATATTTCATTTATCTACTTAACATAGCTTCATTTCTAGGTTCCAGCAAAAACATCTCAAAATTGCAATGTAATTATGTCCGGTGCAACTACTTAAAAAAGCAACTTTAACTCAACAAAAAGTACTTATATAAAAATGCTCCATCTCCAACAAGCAACTACTGCTGCTTGAAGCTTGTGGAATTGGAAAGCAGGAGAGAATTTAGCAATCCTAAGACTATATGATAAAAGGTAAAGAAAAGAGAGAAAGATAGCACAGGATGGCTTATAACTGCAGAGTGCAGACCATGAAGCAAAAAGTAATAGAAGAATGGACATGGATCTTCCTGCCAACAAAACAAACTCCCTTATCCAATTATGCACAGAGCTGCAATCTGAAAAGTTAATCAGACAAGACCGAGGACTGATGACTCGACAGGAAACCTAAAATGTAAACTTAGTCTAAAATGAGGGTCCTACCAACAATGCCTATTTTCCAGGTATGGTATCCAACTCCACCTCATCAGAACCACCCTTCACATCAGCCACTTCACGCTCAACCAACCTATTCAAAAGAAAGTAGAGTCCTTGCAAAAAGAAATCCAGCAGAAGCATAATTAGACAAAATATAAGTGATACTCACAGTTTAGGGTTCTTGGAGACCTGTTGCTTGATGCTGAAGATCATATCCAAAGCCATCTTCTTGTGATCCTTAGACTGAGAATGACTATTTAATCCCTCAGAAGTACCACAATCTATCTTGCATATGCGACACCATCCCCCCATTAAAAACTTTCTCTTTCTTGAGCGTTCAATTGAACTGCCTTTGCCACCAGGAAAGGTCTAAATAGGGTAAACAAAAGAAGAATTTCAAGATCCTATTTTATGATGATCATGAAGTTCATGATGACAAGAAAAAAAGGAGATCTTTTGAAGTTTACTTGGACGGATGCAAAAGAATAGCAAGAAAAGAGAAAGGACAAATAAGTGAGATTATGTTTTTTTTCTTTTTAACTCTCTGCAATATATGAGAATTTGCTCTTGCAGTAAAATTATGTTCTCCATTTTCCTCCTCTCTGCTCTTAATACTATTCACATGATCTAAAATAGAATTCCAAACTGGTCATGTTCGCAGATTATTTCATCATTATATGGTTCTTCTTTCTTGCTTTTTTATGTGTGTGATCTTCTAGTCTATAACCAAGTGATTAATGTAGGTTCCTTTATGCCATCCAAAATGGGTCTGGTGATATGTTTTAAATCATCCATATTAGAAGAGGCTTCAACAATCAGACCTGGAACTGTTACTTTTAACAATGAGAAATCCTGAATGAAAAACGTATAAATCCTGGCTACTTTTACTTTCTGGTCCTAATATAGGACAAGGGAAACAGAAGCCACTAAACTCAAGATAATTTCAGTCACCTTGCCACCAGATTAGGTTCTCATTAGACCACTAAATTTCTGGTCCTGCATTGTCTGGAACGAGACCTCAACAATGATGAAAAATGTGAAGTCATTTACACAGTGCCAAGGGAAAAAAAAAGGTGAATGTACTTACTGCACCAAAATTTTCAGAAGAAGGCAAATGTCCAGGCCCGCCATACCTTCTGTATCCCACAGCTTCACCAAACCGTTTTGCACCGGATCGGCCCTCAGGGGGTGAGAAGTTGAAAGATAATCTTGATCTGTCATAGTCTGCACCAAAATTGTTAGAAGATGCGCCATCATACTCATGTCTCCCACGGCCTCTGAAGGGTGGGGGTCCATGACCAAATTCAGCACCACTTCGTCCATAAAATTCAGGCTGCTTAGATGGATATGATGATCTTTCATACCCTGATAATCCCTCGGGTGGGGGTCTAGGATACGACCTTAACCCCTCATCATGAAAAGGGGCATGTAGCCCATTAGATCGCAACATGCCTGACCCAGAAAATGGCGGCTCAAATGATGACTGAGGCTGCCACCCTATGGGATCAAAAGCATCTGGCACAGTCTGTGGACTAGTGCCCCTGGATGGGCGCATAGAGACGTTACCATAAGGACGTACACTCCCATTGTGAGGCACCCGAATTTGACCCTGCCCATATGGTGGCATATCTGGGGTGTGTCCGTAAGGAGGAGGATACCTCTCATGTGGTAGTGTGGCCAAAGGTATAGTTTGGCTTGGAATAGGACCTGCCTTCCTTGCTTCTTTATCATCAGTTCCTTTCCCTTTTATCAGTTCTTTGATTTTATCATTGGTTTCATCAGTAAATGCAACCTTTAATGAGCCAGGAGGAGATGCCTGGAATTGGGGTGGGGGCGGTGTGCCATGATTCAGTCCCATAGGAGGTACACCTGCACTCAAAGCTTGACCATGCAGATGAGAAGGCCCAAACTGTTGCACATGAGGTCCTGGTCCCACTGGATTTAACTGTTGCTGCACCACCATTTGATGATGTTGCAGTGCATATGGTCCCTGAGGAGGAGCCAAAGGTGGTTGTGGTGGCAGCATCTGCATGTGTGGCTGCTGTGCTGGGGCACGCTGGGATGGCGGATAAGAAGAGTAACCCGTCACAGAAGATGGTGCTGGGTTATGGCCTTGAGGAGTTGGTTGCAGTTGTGAATGTGGGACTGGAAGTGGCTGGAGAGGTGTGCTGGGGAAGTGGTGGTTGTGGTGGCTGGGGCTGCTGTGGTGGTTGTGGAGGTATATTTTGAGGTGCTCCTGACTGGATCTGGGGAACAGCTGACTGGGATGGTGGAGGCTGCATTGGAACTGGAGCTACATGAGGCTGAGGCTGCTTTGTATACTGATTATAGGGGTCATACCCAGGGTACTGTTGGTAGTATTGCTGTTGGTACCACTGATCCCCTGCAGCTTGACTGGAAACGCCCAGAGTTGAAGTTGGTACAGGAGCTCCAGTAGCTGCAGCAGTGGCTGTTGGAGTTGCATATGCATTTTGTCCAGCATATTGAGGTGCTGCTGCTGCTTGAGTCTGGCTGGGGTCCACTGGCTGACTTACTTGAGACAGCAATACCTGCATAATCCAAAAAGAACCAAGTACAAAAACTTAAAAACTAGGATCATTATTTCATTTTTGTGTTTGAACAATCTTTAATGAAAAATTTATTCTAAAGGACTTACAGAGCAAACTTGTGCATGCTCCTGCACTTGACAGTGCATAATCTGAGTACCACAACGGTTGCAGAGCACCAGAGAGTTACCATAGGCACAGGTTGAACAGTGGACGATGCAATCAGATAATGTACCCTGCCACGGGCAACTACTCCTGTAATACAGACAGTGCACCTGAACTTTTCCTATAACATCTGCAAGTGGCTTATTCAGCTCCATTAGAGGCTGTATGCCAAATATATGGAACAAGTCAAAAATTAAAAGCTTCAAAGACAGCAATTTAGTCATAAAAAAAGAGACCGACCTTTGAATCAGCTTCGGTGACAAGATAGCCATCATAAGGACAGGCTTGGGTTGTGGCTGCAGTATGAGCAAGGCATGGTTTACAATAGAGATGTGTGCATTGAGTTTGCAATGCTTCGGTTGGGTAGATCAGCGTACGGCAAACAGGACAGAAATATTCACCAGGAAGTGATTGAATGTTCACGATGGACTCATTATCAAAGCCCATTGATACAAGGCTTCAATAGCAATCAATATGAGATCTGAAGAGAGTAAATAAAGTTGGAGAATATAAATGCAAGAATTGAAAGAATTACATCTGGAATCAATCAAAACAGTACATGTCTGATCCAAATTTAAAGGTAAACATCAGCACGTTTATTTCCATCAATAATCAAACAAAAACATTTCCCTAATTCAGTCGAAACTAGGTAAGAATCTAATATAAATTATATCTCTCTATTGTACTACACGATTCCCACTAACAAACGGTTGGAGATCCTATTAACTCATAATCTCTAACGAGATGTTCAGCAAAAAAGAAAAGTATAAATTATATAACGAAGCACCTCCGAAAAGATAACTAATGGAACACAACAAAAATAGCAACTAGTAGTATAAAAGGGAAAACCCTAAAGCGAGATTAAACGGAGAGGAGCGAGGCTGAAGGTCGACACCGAGATACTTGCGATCGAAAGGATCAAAACCGCAAAGCGAGCAGCAAGGCCAGTACCAGTCTAGGGTTTAGGAAAGGTCTTTTTTTATCGTAGTAAATTCACTGATTTTTTAATGAGAAAATCTTTTTATCCGAGACTTCGTCCCCTAATAAAATCCTCACGTATTATTTTTTTTTCTCAAATCTGTTACATATATTTTTTCCGTACAACTAAAGGTGTAAATTATCAACCCGACCCGACAGGTTAACCCAATTCTATCCGAACCCGACCCGACCCGATATGATCCAAAAATAAATGAGTCAGATATAAGTTTAATTTTTTTGACCCGAATCGGATCGGATCGGGTTCGGGTCAACCCGACCTGACCCGATTAAATATGATTTTTGAAGTAATTTTATGATTTAGTACTAATTAAAACTTAAATCTACACTAATTATATACTAATTAAAATTAATTATAAATTAATCAATATTTAATTGCTTAAAATTATATAAAAATAATTAATAAATATTTAATTATTTTACACGGGTCGACCCGTGACCCGATCGGGTCGGGTATGGGTTAAGATTTTTTAACCCGAATTTAATCGGGTCGGTCAAAAATAATAATAAAATAATATGACCCGACCCGAACCCGACCCGACCCGACCCATTGACACCCCTACTGCGTACAACCTATGTAATACTTATTTTATTCTATCTAAATACATAGTGTTAAACCATGAATTTTAAATTAAGTAATAATTATGATTAAAGTAATAAAAAATTAATAAAGACAATAAATATAGATATATATATATATATATATATATATAAAATATACACATATCCAAATTAAATAAATAATATTATATGTATATTTATAAAAGCTAAATAAAAATATTATATATTAATTACTTAAAAATCAAACCATATCAATATGTAATTCAATATATTCTTAAAATATTTTGAATGTTAAGGACTTTAAATTAATAAGATAAAATATAATCAAGCAAACCTAAATAACATTATATACATACATGAACAAAATAATCGATATATATCTTAATATAAGAATCAAATCAAAATTCAACATTTAATTTTGGACAATGATTAAAATCAACAATCATAATCAAATTCTAAACTTTGAGATATTATAAATTAATATAATATAAATTTTTCAAAATTTCTGAATTTGCCACATCCAAGACCACACGCACTTGATCACATAAAATCATAAATGATCCATTTGGGATTTTAATACCCCACCTTTTCATCTCTTTCTCTCTCTCCCTCCTTGTCCCCTCTTACTTACTCTCGCTGGCCGCTCCTTTTTTCTTTTTGACTTGCGACGATGAAATCCCTCTCTCCCTTCTAAATTCTCTCTTGCGGGAGATCGTTGATTGCTTTACTTTACCCTGTCACCCTCTCACCCCTTGCAAGTTATCACATCAGCTGAGCCGAGGACCCCTCTGGCCTTGTCAACAACCCCTTTACTCTGTCATCCCTCTTCTGTCACTCTAACAAACCTCGGGCTTGTAACTCTACCCTAGGTCTCGAGGGTTGTTGGCGACACCTCCTTAAAAGGGAACCTGATCCCCCCTTTCCTGGTTCTCTTTGGATTTTAGTTCTCATGTGTTGAGGTTAGCTTTTAAAATTTCTGATAAGAACAATACACACTTGATTTCCTTCTTTCGGTTTGAAAAGAAAAGAAGGGGCAATTGGAGTTTTCAAATAAGGAGGAGTAGCCATTCCCTTGGCCCATTTCCTTTGCTTGCGATTTGCTTTCTTGCTTGTCACTAGTAACCCTAATAATTGATTTTTTTTATTTAACTCTGGGTGCCTAATTTGATTTCATGATGAATTAGGGGTTAATTGACTGTTTGAATGTACTTATGAGATTATGCATGTCTGTTATTATTTGTTCCACTAGTATTCTGCCTTGATACCCCCTTGTGGTTCTCGAGTAAGACTCTGGTACACTGGTACTGATAGGTACCAGTGAAGTAGGGTGCTGTCTTGACCTTTTTTTGTGATTTCTGATAAATGTTGACCCTTGTACTGGTTATTGGTTTTGTTAACTAAATTGTTGGATTCTGAACTGATTGATTGTATTGGTTACTAATACCTTTTTTGCTGGTTGATGCTTTGAATTGCTGGGTTCTGTGATTAAATGCTAGGTGGTGGAATGTTTGTGCTACCTTTGAATGCTTTCTAGTACTAGGTTGTGTCATCTGTGCTGGTCCCCTTGTGTGTTGTCTTGCTAGTCTAGTGTTGTATTTTCTATACTATTTTGACTGTGTGTTTTGGATCTGTCTAAAGTGGTACCACTTATGACCCCTATGTGTGTTGCTTTTGTGTATTCGGGTGTGGGTGTGTTGGGTTGATCTGTTGACCTGATTCTGGTTCAGCTCTGCTGATATTTTGATATTTGTGTCTTTCTTGCCTTGTTCTGGTTTGTGTGAGGTCATTTGAACTGTTTGTGCTGGTATTTAGGATTGTTTGAATGGATACTACCTTTGACTTGGTTTAATGGTACCCTAGCCGCTGATTTTTATTAATCTGACCCTTGTGAAATAATCATGGTAATGAACTATTGTTGGTGCTTAAGATTTGCTTGATTTTTTCTGTTCTTTGAGCTTATCCGAGTTAAAAACTTGTTGGCTGGTTGGTATAGGCCTTTGACCCTCTAATCGATTTCCTTTCTGATAATTGGGTTTGTGCTTCTTTATTGGGTCGATAACACTTTTGGGCTGAATTTAATTAGGGCTTGGAAAAAAAATAGGGCAATTGGGCTAAATACAAAAGTGACTAAATCAACTTAAAATCTAATTGGGCCCTACTGGGCCTCAAAATTTAATTGAGAATTGGAATGAAAAACAATGAAGGAGATTAGGCTTATTTAGGAAAAATGAAGGAGATTAGGCCTATCATGATTTAACTTAAATTATTGGGCCGACGAATGGGAAGTTGGTTAACTTAACACTTAATTAGAATTAGCAAATAGTAAGGCCCAATATTAAAAGTCTCAAGATAATTAAAAGTGAATAATTAAAAATTTAACTAATTAATTGAAAATCGCCCCTAAAGTTAAGCAATATCCATGGACTAATACGTAAACTTAAACTTGAATATATGAGAAATGATTTAATTATCTGCCTCAAAATAAAATTACCGAGCAGATGCAATGGTAACGAGGTAGCCTATAATCCCATGCAATAAAACACCAACACAGTTAATAAAATAAAATGTTAATTAAATTAATTGAGTTTCTTTTATTTTATTTTGAATTTGATTTATTAAACCTAATTTTTAACTTATAAAAATAGAATATTAATATATTCAAAATAAAATAAATTATATGATTTAGGAATATAAGAAAGATAATAATTATGAAGTAAATAATATATATTAATTAATTTCTCTATTTTCAAAATAAAAATAATATTAGAAATAAAATATTTTATATAATATAATCTATATTAATAAATTTCTCTATTTGTAATAAATTAATAAGAATAATAATAATTATTATTATATATAATATATATTAATAAATTTATCTATTTGTTAGATTTTATTTTTTTCTTTTTGTTTCATTGTAAAATTATAATTGTAATCGGAATAGAAATTGAATAGAATTATTTCTGGATAGATTTGCTTGTTGTGTGTTTTTCTTTGAATTTCTATGTATCTTATCGGCTATTAAGTGACAAAATCTTCGGGATTCCTAACTTGAAAGAACGAGTGAAAATAATAAATAATTAAATAATACAAACTTATGAAGAATTAAGAAATGCATTATAAAAGTGATAAACGACAAAACCCAATAAGAATGGGTAAAGCAATGAATAAATAATCGATATAACAAAAATCGAATGAAATTAAGAAAAGATATGTAAAAGTGATTAAATGTCAAACACAATAAAATGGATATAAATGCGACAATTAAATTTCTTACACTCTCTAAATAAAGTAGAAATGCTGTCAAAATTTTATGGAAAAATATATTAAACCTGAACGAATGTTAATTGAAACGCCGTATATAATTAAATATCAATTATAAAATAAATCACGTTAAAAACTAACCAAAATTTAATTAAAATTAATAATATGTGATATAGTCGACTCCGATCCACTCGTAGAGTATGAGGTCGATCCCGACCTCATGTACGTAGACGCCGATCTCGAGATGGGCGTGCTGTCTCCGAGTAGAGCGACTCTGTGATCCTCACTAGCGCTCTCAGGTATGGTTCCTGAGATTCAATTTTCTTTCTTTAGAAATAGGAACCCAAACCCGAAAATAATTGTTTTCTAAAATAAATTGAACTGCGGTATTTTTGACCAAACACTGTTTAGAGACCATATTTGAATTATCATTACATTCGGTAAATTGACCAGTATCTTTGGGGCTACTCGCATTTACATGTCATATCATGTCATTTTGCATGTATATAGAACATGAGTAACACTTGAGAATTAGTCTCAAGATAGGATTAGATTAGAAATAAAATAATAAGTTATAGATTATAATTATTAGGATAAATATTATTATTATCATTATTAAATAATTAAGTTAAGTGGTTAATCATGCATTAAATACATGAGAGTGTTGAGAGGTAGGCCGGGTGATCTCAATCCGAGGTTGTCATATATAACCAGACCAACGAGTTACGTTTGGTAAACCGATTGGCCCGTGGGGCCCCTTGGTCTGTATATATACTGCGCATCTTTGTCTGTTGGTCATTCACTTACCTCATCATTTGATGGGTTCGGTAGTACCACGAGTGTTTTTCTTTGATCAATATTATATTATAAGTATATGATTTGATTTCAAATTTAATAGAGCGATTAGGATTAAAATAACTTTCAATGTTTAGTGTTGGCGGTCATATTCGAGTCTGAATTATATTCTATTTTATTATATTATTTTATTTAGCCGGCTTATTTGAGATCTCGGTATGTCCGAAGAGCTTTCTTATTTGGCCCCTGGTTGGTACAGAGAAAGTTCGGAGCTCTCATTTGGTCCATGATTGGTATAGAGAGTCTTTCATTTATTATTATATTTATTTTGTCATTTCACGGATAGTTATCTCCTTTTGGCGATATGACAATTGAAGTCATATTCTAATCCATTTGTTTTTATATTATAAGGTGAATTACCATATTTAGCAGACCAGAGTGCGTGTTTTTGCACGCTCACTCTCCTAGGGCGTTATCACCCCGGGAGCCCGAATTATCCGTTTATGCGTCATTAGCGTCGCATAAGCATAAAGTCCTAAGTTTGTAAGTTGGGTCACTAGGTGGCGCCCGCTTAGGCAAGGCTCAGGTTCATAAGTTGGGACGCTGGTGGCGCCCGCTTGAGATGGATCTGGTAATTTATAAATTGGATATTTATTACATGTGATTCTTTCACGTACTATATAGTATATTATATTATTTCCACATTTTTTTATTTTGGATTTTCTTATCATTTCATGTCATTGCATATTAGGGAATTTCTCAAAAAGTGCATAGAAATATATTTATATTTGTAAACAACTATTATATTGCATTTAAAATACCGATGTCGTTATTTAGGTCCAGTCTAGAAAAGAAATCAAATCTTAAGGCTGGATCTAAATTCGTACTGAGTAATTTTAAATTACTCACATTTTCATGGTGGTTGTGGAATCCAAGTTTATAGGTACGAGATATTTCTTGATGAGAGTTCTAGGAGCAATCCTATGAGATGACAAAGGTGTTTTGCAGTATCAACTTGTGAGCAAGATAGTTTTGATTAGGACTTGTCGGTTATCGGATTTTAGTTCTTTTTTTAGGTTTTTATTTGAGAGATTTTGCTGCCCATTTCGATGGAGTCTGCCCCGTCAATGTAGGCGTTATATTATTTTGATTATTCTAGACTATGTATTGTCATGTATTTTATTATTATTATTATTATTGTGTTGTTTATCCCGTGTCATTTATTTTATTCATTTAGCCTTCCGAACACACGTATTATCGTGCGTATGTGGCGGGATTAATCACTCCAAAACCGTTTAGTTATTTTTTGGGTGTGACTCCTAGTTCACTTATCTAAATATCGTGTTCACATATCTAAATACCTAATTTATTTGTGATGTTTGACATTTTATGTCTAAATACGTTATTCACCTATCTAAATACCCAGTTCATTTATCTAATTACCCAGTTCACCTATCTAAATACCTAATTTATCTATCTAAATATCATATTCACCTATCTAAATACCTGAGAAATATATATATAATACTCAAGTTTTTTTTTTATTTTCTAAGATTTTTCTTCTCTCTCATCTATCACGTACATTTTTCCGTATAACCCGTGTGATATTTATCAGTTACTACATAACTAAGTCACATATCTAAATACCTAAATCACATATCTAAATATCTAAGTTATATATCTAAATACATGAACCTCATATCTAAATACCTGAGTCTCATATCTAAATATCTGAGTCACATATCTAAATACTTAGCTCACTTATATAAATACTTGACTCACTTATATAAATATCAGACTTGTTTATCCGACTCACTTATATAGACGGACACACTTTTTTGCTAAAAATGGAAAGTTAGTTAAAGAGAATATACTTTTTTTACCAAAAATGAAAAGTTAAGTAGGGAGATTCTTTTTGGGGGATTTGCTCTGAAAGACTATTAGTCGATCCATTTTTAATATAATAATAATCTAAATCATATTATTAATAATAATAACTGAAATTATTAAATTTAAAAATAATAATGACAATGCGCCATTGGTATTGGCGCGCGGAAAATGCGTCACTGACTTTGGCGCCTTCCTTCTGTGCACCACTAGGAGTAATGCCTTCCTCCCAGTGCTCCAGTGGGAGTAGCGCCTTCAACAGTGTGCCCACTATACTGACGCATTATTCTCATTATAAATACACCCACTGCTCGTCTCTTTCATCAAACCACACTCATTATTTTTCTATAATATACAACATCACTCGTTTCTTTCCTCAAATCACTAATATGAGCTTCAATTATCATCAGTACGGTAATGATGACTCAAATTATTTTTCGGAAGTACATAACAATAATACCAATTTTGGCGAGATATTCCCTAATTATGTTCAAACCAACTCATATGCAAATGAGGTATCCACTTTTAATCCAATCGGATATTATTTGAATTATTCAATTGTAGGTTCATATCAATACTAAATTATAGATTCAGATCAATACCAAATTCTAAGTTCAGATCAATACAAAAAACTAGGTTCAGATCAATACTAAATTCTTAGTTCAGATCAATATCAAATTCAAGGTTCTGATTAATATCACATTCTAAGTTCAGACCAATATCAAATTCTAGATTAATATTAATATCAAATATTATGTTCAGATCAATATTAAATTTTAGGTCAGTTCAATATCAATTACAACTATAATTTAAAAAAAAATAATTTTTTTTTTTCTTCCTCTCTTTTTTTTTCTCCTTTTTCTCCTTCTTTTTTCTCACGGCAGCCAACCTCTCTCTTTTGTGCGCAGATGCTGTGGCGCACTCCCTTTATATAGGAGAGAAAGACGTCACTCTTATTATCACACTGGGCGGAAGGTGTTATTCCCAGTGACGCACAGAGGGTAGGCGTCAATGTCAGTGACGCATTTCCAGTGCGCCAATATCAGTAGCGCACTGCCATTTTTATTTTTAAAATTTGACAATTTTAATTATTATTAATAATATTATTTAATTTATTATTATATTAAAATTAGTGTAGTGAATTGATTGCGACTTGCCAGCAAGAAGAGCGGTGTTAGAAAGGCGCAGAGGACAAAAAGGAAAGAAAAAAACAAATGGAGCTCTCGCTCTTTAAGTTTTGCAAAAAGTAAATGCGGGTTTGTTATATTTTTTTTTTGGAAATTATCTACTTTAAAATTTTATTATTTTAATATTATTTTAAAATCATTTTAATTGTAAAAATATCATCAATATTTAATATTTTTAATTATACTCATGCACTCTCCTTTCCCTCCACCTACTAAGTCTTTGAGTATCCTCTATAGTACTATATGGTAGAATAACGTCTGAATTTATGATGGATATCAAATTTGTATTACGGATTGTCCGAACTCAATCTTCACTCTTAAATTTACGAGACCCATTCAAATTCGGACATTTACCTCATAAAGTACTTTAAGGGATATGTGAATTTCCCTCAGCCCTTACCAGATCCTGAGGCTTCCAATTTTTTGTTTTGCTTATTTCAATAAACAATTATTTGTTTCTTATTTGTATTATTTAAAAAAGAAATGAGTTCCTTACTAACATACCTCTTTGATTCTAGTTAGTCCTCCATGTAACATGTTGTAAGAGAGATCAAGTATCGAAAGCTTACTAGGCTGAGATATTTTCTCTGAAATAGGACCCATCACAGAATTTCTACTAGGATAATCCTTTCATTGTATTTTTTTTATCGATATGAACTATTTCGTTTGACGTTAGAGTTTAATCCAGTCACCTAAATTTACAAAGCCACAACAAAATACATGAACCAGATCTAAAATGATTTTTATATCAAATTTAACGAGATTAAAAAAATTAATTTAAATCAAATAACCTTTAGTGATAGACGTTTGACACATGAGCACACTCGTGTAAACACATGCACGGATATGTGTTCATGTCTATATGTATCAGTATGTGACATATTCATATATCAGATGTATCGTGTTCTTAAACATGTATTCATCCTTTGAATAATTTTGACACGATTAAACACGTACATCTAGATCTAACACGTCAAACACGAGCACACAAGTGTAGAATGTATAAAGATATGTCTAACACTTCATGACTTTTGTAAAAAAAAAATTGAATTTTTTGTCATATTTTTTTCTCATTGTTATTAGTTCTTTTATAAATTTTTTAATATTTTTTTTTTAAATTTAAATATGCTACAAGAGTCAAATTTAAAGATCGAAATCCGCCGTTATTTTTGGAGAATAAGAGGGTTCTATTATTCTATCTAAAAAATATATAAAAATTTCTAAAAATATAAAAGAAATTATAGATATATTTTTTTACTTATAGATTGATAGTCTATAAAATTTCATGTAATTTCATTAATGTTTGATATTCCATCAAAAATTATCAAATAACGATCTTTCACTAATGTTTGAAATAATTTTAAATTAACTGTCTTTCATGAACTATCAAACGTTAATAAAATTACATAATATTTGACGGGCTATCAATCTACAAGTAAAAGAACATATCTGTAAAAAAAAATCTATTTTTAGAATTTTTAATTTTTTTAGATAGAATAATAGGACCCTCTACTCTCCAAAAATAATAGTAGATTTTGATCCCAAATTTAAATGTGCTACAAAGTGTCAAATTTAAATGTGCTACACGTGATAAACATAAAAAAATATTGTATGATGCGTGATATATTTTAAACGTGTATATTTAAAATTTTAAGATTTTAACACATTAAAACACATAAGTCTAAATACGTGAGTATGTGTTTGCACAACACGTTCGTATTGAATACATCACGTGCTAGCACATAACACATACAACACGTACATTTATCAATTCATTTACAACCTTTTCACATTCAATTTAACTTTGTTATGCAGTTAATCAATTCAATTTTATTATGCAGTTAATTTTTTAAATATTAGCTCAAACAACGATAATATATTTTCTTGTTATGATATTTTTTTGAAATATTTTTTGTTTAAGATGATATTTTTTGCATGATAAAACCGAATTGAAATTGAAAACTGGATTGATTTATTTTCTGAAATCAATTAATTAGGAGAGGTAATTTTGTACCTCAAATAAACTTTGACTTAAAAATAATAATATTTTAAGTATTTTTGAAATAATAGGGCCATGACCCTTTGGTCCCAATTAAGCTCAACCTGTGGAGTTTGATATAAAATATAATTTAAGACTCACTAATATTATAAGTAACTTGATTTCACCCTGATAATATAGTCCTCAAATAAATAATTAGTTAAAACTTCTAAATATATTTAATAAAATTTCACATTAATTTTTTTATATATAATATTTTTAAATAATAAATAATTAATGATAATTATAATAATAATTACTATTATATTAAAAGTGAACATATGATAATTTAAGATTATTTTAAGAGCTAAATTTAACTTAAATATATTATTTAAAATGAGGAGAGAGAAACTATATATAAACTCTTGAATTCAAGTAGATAAAAAAATTTAAATAAAATAAATGATGAAGAAAAGTGATGATATAAAATATTTAAAAATTTAAAAACTTAACTTTGTTTATGCATTATGTCTTGGCCCGAATGATAAATAAAAAACCTACGTGCCGAATCAACACAAATAAACAATCAACATGAGTAAAAGAAAAATGATATTGAAGAGAGTAAATTAGTTTCTTTTGAAACAATAACATGACAGACTTAGTTCGTTCAAAAATAACGAAAGAAAAATTGAGAACAAAATAAGCAAACTTTTACGGAGCAAATATGATATGATATGTGAAAAACTGGACTTGGGTTTTCCGGGGGAATTCGCATCTCTAGTAAAAGCTCCATAGGTGTGGTTTTTTTTGAACTGTCCAATCAATGATCAACATTTATGGTTTAATAATAATAAATTTTGTGTATTAAAAGTCATATTTATATTTTTCTATAGCAGTCTAGATTAAATCATATCGTCTAAATTATTTTGTGGAGTTCTCCACATAGAAAATACTTCGCAGATTGAGAGTTCTCCACATAGAAAATACTTCGTCTAAATAATTCGCTTCCTTCCTACGGCAGGTTTCTGTATCGACTAACTCATGAAAATTGAACCCAAGGCTCATTTTTTATCGCTGGTAATGACTCAAAATCTGCTGTTATTCTTCTTAAAAGTTCAAGTATTAAACCGATATAAGTGAAAATTCTGAAAAACTATTTTTTTTCCCAAAAAATTGAAAACTAAAACCATAATGCGAAACTACAAGTATTTCTCTCTTTTATATTTATTAGTTAATATTTTTTTCTAAATACATTTTACAGACTTAAACCTGCAGCTGCAAGAACGAGATTCATGGACATCACATAGTTTCGTAAAAAAAAAATCGATATTACGTAAGTTATCTTTTCCCTCTTGTCTTTGCTTCACAGTTCACAGTTTTATTCATAAGCCCAATGCAGTGGTTGGATTTAAAAGGATCTGCTGTTATTTTTAGAGAATAAAATGATTTTATTATTCTATCTAAAAAATATAAAAAAAATTAAAAATAAAATGGTTTACATATATATTTTTTTTATTTGTAGATTGATAATACGTCAAATTTTATGTAATTTCATTAACATTAATAGTTCATTCAAGATCATTAATTTAAAACCGTTGCAAACATTAGTGAAAAACGTTAAATTTGATAACCTTTGATAGGATATCAAATATTAATGAAATTATATAAAATTTTAAAGACTATTAATCTACATGTAAGAAAATATATTTCTAAATCTTTCCATTTTTCCAATGCGAAACCATCCTCGGAAGTTACAGGATTTCTAAATCTTTCCATTTTTCTACTGCCTTCATCTTTCTAAGAGTTTGTTTGGCAATACATAGAATAGTTAAAAAAAAAATAGAATTATTATTCTGATAAATTAATTTACCAAATAAATTTTTAACTAAGTAGAAGAGTGCGGAACAGTGCTAATCTGATATATCAAGTTATAAGTGGTATACTGGGATTAGCTCTCGTCCGAATAGCGATTATTATTTTATTATGTTGTATTATATTATTATATTATGATTATGATTATAATTTATTATTATTATATTATATTATGATTATGATTATTATTATTATTATATTATATTAATATTATGATTATTATTTATTATTATTATTATATTATTATTATTATATTATAATCACTATTAGTATTATTATATTATTATATTATAATCACTATTAGTATTATTATATTATTATATTATAATCACTATTAGTAATATTATTTTATTATTTTATTATGAATTTAAATATAATTATTTTATTATTATACTATTATGATTATGATTATAATTTTATTATTATTATATTATGATTATGGTTATATTATTATTATATTATATTATATTATTATGATTATGATTATGATTATTTTTATTTATTATTATTTTATTATGTTGTATTATATTATTATATTATGATTATAGTTATGATTATATTATTATTATTATTATTATTTATTATTATGATTATGATTATAAATTTTATTATTATATTATTATATTCTGATTATGATTATATTATTATATTATTATGATTATGACTATGATTATTATTATTATTATTATCATGATTATGATTATGATTATGATTTGATTATGTTGTATTATATTATTATATTATGATTATATTATTAAAATTATAATTATTTATTATTATTATATTATTATGATTATGATTATAATTTTTATTATTATATTACTATATTATGATTATGTTTATATTTTTATTATATTATTATGATTACAACTATGAATATTATTTTTTATTATGATTATGATTATGAATTATGATTATTTTATTATTATTATTATTGTACTATTATTTTTATTATCATCATCACTGTTAGTATCATAATTATTCATATTTTAACTATTCTGATTAATAACTGTCAAATGATATTTTCGCTCTTTCAAATAATAAAAAATATCACTTTTCTACCCTTCTTCCAAAAAAATATTATTCTATAAGTTATTGCTTAATTTGACAAATAATTTTTAGGCCGAATGTGTCGTCGGCTTTCCATAAATTAACAGACGACGCCTGTGTAGAATATCGGAGAAGGCAAAGACTGCAACTACTATATGAAACTTGCGTTTAGAGATGGTGAAGGTGGAAAAGGGAAGAAATTGGCGGCTGGTTTCGTGAAAAGGTGTGCAGATGATTTCTTCGTGGAGTCTGATATAAAAATTCATGTATTAAAAGAGGTATGCTCTAGAAAATCTCTATTTTTATTTAACAGATCAGCTTCTTGTGCAAATATAACTACTGAGAGTGTTTGTGTTTCCCAACTGTAAAAGTGTCTATGGTGAGAAATGAAGAAACTGGAAAGAAAATTTATCCTTTTCTATCTGTTTTGATTTCATATTTGGAGAAATGTGTAATTGTGAAGGAAAAAAATGCACATTAGATCTAAGGAAGAATAATGTCTTCAATTCTTTCAAAATTTATGTTTCCTCTCTTTTCTTATAGAAGATGCTCTCTTAGAACTTGTAAGCCAGAATATTCGATTTCAACTCAGAGGCTCTACTAACTCCTTCAATGCACTTGACAATTTTCAAGAACATTGACATCTCAATAAGTATTGGGATGATCTGTTATTCAATACAAAACTTTGCCTCAATGTATATGTCAAGGCAAAACCATTGATCTTGTCAAGTGGCACAGATTGAATCAAACATAACTCAGGTCTTGTCAGACAAGCTGGAGTTCCTCTTAAATGACTATGCTTTGTCAGAAAATGAACTGTCCAACACAATGCTATGCTAAGCCATTGAAACTGACAAAAACCTGCACCTTCTGATCTTGACAACGGGCACAGCTCTGGCACCGTGGAAGACACCTTCTGATCTTCACAAATGGCATTTTAAGGATCCATTACTACACATAAGAATTTATGCATTTGTGATTGGTACAGAGGGTGTGCTTCTCACCCGAACACATTGCCAGTCAGGATCTGGAGATGCAATTGTAGCAGCAGTGATATGAAAGTTGGTAATTTTGCCAGAAATGTACGAAAGCATGGATCTGCTAGAAAGGCAATTTTGGATTGCAGCTGTTGCTGAAATTATTTCACAACTGGAGTGCTGCTCAGAATTCAAAGCAACAGGACTATATACCTTCATTGTGGTGATTTTTTATATGGTTCTTTTTTTTCTTTTTCACTTATTTTTCTTTTGGTCTTGATTTCTTCTGATAGAGTGCGTTAGGTAGTGGTAGGATGACTAGTCTTTAGCTTGCATTGCTAACATGTGCAGGGCTATGGTATAACGAAATTATTTAGATTTTTTGCACTTATGCAAGAATCTGTTTCAGAAATTTTATCTACTTCAAATAAACTAGAAATTTAAAAGTCATGGACCTACAGCAATAAATAGTATTTTGAATTAGCCATGGGAAAAAATATCAAGTAAAGAACGCCAACAACATTTGATAATACACATTAAGGAAATTAGTATGTTAACCAAAGTAAAGCAAAATTGAAAAATAAGAAATAAAAATTGAAACATAAAAACTAATTAATTACATTTATAAACAACTACATTTTGGAGAAAACAAACTGTAATTGGCCTGCCTGGAGCCCTATGAGGCATAAGACTATATCCAAATGATATCAATATTCCCGGTGCTCTAAAAGACGACTATTTTCAACGGATATCAACATTACGCTCTGCCAACTTATGCCTCAATGCAAATTTTATCTTTACAACTAGTTTTCTTTTCCTTCCTAAACCAAAAAAGAAAGAAAATAGAACTTTCACTGCTTTGTATGTGGTCTTTTACATAAGCAACCTGGTAGAGGATTTGCATAGAAATACTCCTCTTGTCTTTGTGTAAATCCTGGTTTCCTCTCATACGGCCCACCTTGTCTGTCTTTATGATCCATCTTCACTTTGCTTTGAAATTCTTCCCATGTTATGATGCCACTGTCTAATTTATCAATCAGCTTAACAAATATTTCCCTGGAAAATATGATACAAATTGTCCATTAGGACTGACTACATATATTTTTCTTCAAATAATAAAAGAACAAACAAATAATAAGTGTATTGTACCTGTCAGGATTAATGGTCTTTCTAAATCCTTCAAAACGTCTATGGCCCTGCACTGCCTTGGCCATATTTCCATCATAGGTATACACAAAAACATCACTCTCAAGTGCTACTATATAATCCAGAGCTGCAAGCCGGTTCTGGTACAGTTCAAGGGGCTCCAGCTCAGCTGCTGCAGTTAGACTGTAATGGGTGTAGATATTTGGGTACTCAGATTTCAATACATCCATGCTATTGGATCCATAAATTTCTCCTGCCACTATGTAAATATTTGTATCTGAAGGGTACCCAATGGCCTTGAGAAAAACAGCAGCCTCTCGTGGCGTCATGGGGCAGCCGCCTTGCAGCCGCCTTTCACTGCTGTTAATCTCTTTCTCTTTCCAGTGTGTCACTTGGTAACGCATCTCTTTTAGCTCCTCACCTTCTTCTGTCGTCAGGTTATGGCTACAACCTGTAAATGACAACATGTCCTTCTCATACCTGTCATTTGTTTTTAAAAAACTTAAGGCTGGCTTTCATACATGTCAATTAATTGGCATTTAAATATTTTCATTCACATTGGTTTTCAGTGTACCAATACATACCAACTGGTATATTTAGGATATTTGTTGTTTAGTACTCGGTGGGACGGCAGCAGAACTGCAGGTCTTATCTCGACTGATAGTGTACTGGATTTTTTTTGTGCACATTAGTATCATTCATAGGAAGAACATAATGGGTTAAATATTATGTATACAGCTTGTTCTGGCAAATATTATTTACAAAGGATATGCACTTGAATTGTTTTTGTTACCACTGTAGTACAGCTGTCTCAACTGATATGTTGAGACAAGTACACCAACCTTAAATGAAGTGCAATATAGTGATTGGTGCCATTTCTTAGCCTATCAACTAGTTTCCTCCCCAGCACTTCAATCTCCTCTCTGTACTTCAGTGCTTCATAATTGGCATGGCATCTCAGCCGTTGGATTGAAGGAGCAAGTCCATTGTTACCTATGCGTGCATCTGTATGGGTAAATTTAACAACTTTGTACTTCTTCAAGATTTTCGTGAAGTCCCTATAATAAGAAGCCTGCACGATAAGAAGCCAGATTCTAGATTGTGTTACAAAGCTGCAAAATAATAATGCACAAGGAAAAACAGAGGTCAATTCACTAACCTGAGACCAAGAGGTAGGAGCCCGCACTAGAGGCCTGATTCGTGTAAAGGCTGATGGAATAGATTCTACAATGTTGATGTCATCCTTCAAAACTTCAATGAAATGCTTCAAATCAAATATATCTTTGAATTCACTGCAACATTTTACCTTGCACTTTAATATTTTCTATCTTTCATTTTTCTCTTAAAGAAAATTTACTGATACTTTTGATACTTGTACACATGCCTTGGGTCAGTCCAGAATGAGTCATGGTCCAATGTTGGGATGACAAGTGCAGCATTCATCAACTTTGCTATGGCAACCATGTCACTAATCTGTATATATACAATGAAAAGATTGGAGGAATTCAAATTTGACCCAAAATTCAATAAAATTCTGCACAGGAACAAGACATGAGGGACTTAGTGCATACTCCCATTCGCATCTGGTTTAAGCCTCCATTAGCATGAATCATTAAATATCCAACAGTCGCATTATTAGTTCCTGTAGTGTAAATAACCAACATGTTGTCAATTTGTGAAAGAAATAACCAGATTCTATTTTTTTTAAGGGAAAACTCAAAAATTTCAGGGAACAGATATAAAAAGAGCCTACTGTATTTATTTTTTGGACGTTCAATGCACTTGCTGTAATCCCTAGGGTGTTGTTTCATCCAAATCTCCAGTACCTGTCAGAAAAAATATTGGTCAGTTATCCAATTAAATCCTCAATAGGATTCTCTATGAAGCATTCATCTCAACTCTGGAAGCTCACGTACTTGATTTTTTCTTCAAAACTAATTTTAATTTCCAGATTTATTTCCTCTGTGCAAACACTGTAATCCCCTTCTTTTTCTTACATTCTAAATTGGATGGTCATAATGAATCACTGAGAATTTCCTTCAGGTCTAATTGTTTTACTGGATTATTCCATAGGAAGTTGATTAAGCATTGATAAGTGCTGATATTAGTTAGAAGTCCTTAAAAAAACATATGAAATGTGTCCTTACTATGGTAATTAATTATTTCCCATATCTCCTGACACTGGACTACTGAACCCCTATGTCTCCTGTTGTTGCCAATGAACTCAGTTAAAAAGTGGGGCCCACTCTTTTCCAAAGAGAAAATCAAAATTATATAGAATTCCTGGTACGAGCAATAATTTATCCAAAAGCGCTAAGATAATCAGCTACAATAAAGCAAATATATAGTTATGAATTTACACCTTCCATATTAAAGGTTCATGCTTTCTGTATGCACTATTGTGAATACAGTATTGTTTGTTAAACTGAAAAATAGGCCAAAAGTAGAAGTATACTACTGATAACCTTATCTCTTTTGGTTGAGTAAAAAGATTTCTAGATAACTTCATCAAGACTATTATTCCCTATTTTTACCCAAATTATCTTGAAATAATATCATCGTATATATAGTAGTGTACTACTGGAAGCATGTAGTATGTAGACTATAGCTAGTTAATTTCTAATCATACTGATAAAATAATTACTCACATATAGAAAGTTAGAAACATTAGTTCCAATTGGAATCTAATCATTAGCTGTTGCACAACACTTCTCTCAGAATGGTGAATCATGATCTAATGCTTAGGCAAGATAGCATGATCCACTAGAGGCTTAAACTCGTCCATAGTGACAACCGCCTCAAGCTTGGTTCTTCTATTGCACTTACCGCCGTGGCAATTTATGCTGACGTATATACAAAACATGGACGGAACCATCCTATGTGAAGTAGCTCATACCCTGAGCTAGATACTGATACATACCAGGAACTTCACAGAATTACGGGACCCACATTTGTATAATATATAGGACCATTGTTTATTAAAAATTATATGAGTAATCACATTGAAATCAAACATGAAGACCATGCAATGAACTCTCAAACATGAGTAATCGTCCCGAAATTACACTACATTGAAATCAAACATGAAGACCATGCAATGAACTCTCATAGGTAATATGTATACCGGTGGTTCGAGTCTCCTAGTAGGTTGGGTCAAGTTCTCCTCCATCCAACTCGAACTATGCACGACTGCATCTCTGATCCCTACCTTCCTAACAAACTTCCCTTCATCAACCCCAAAGCCAAAGCGGTCAATCCGGTGTGAACACAACAAGAAGCTCATTAATACAAGGAGAGAAATTAGCACCACCACCATACCCCTCATCAAATCGGCAAAATTTGGTAATGAAATAATTCTCCACTTGCAATTGTCAGGTTTCTCTTTGAAGAAGGCACAAGGTACGTAACTGTAGTAATCCTGATGATTTGAATCCTCCTTAGTTTCATCTGATTGGTACAATCTATCACAATCGGTGAGCCGTCGGCGGGTGATTGGCGTGCCGCCGGCAATCGATGCCATGTACTGCATTTCAAGGGCTTGACAGGAGATAATACGTTTTATCTGTTTTTTAACGGAAGGTGGTTAAGGTTGTTTTTTGGGGAGGAGAGAGATGGATGAGGGAGAGAAAAGCCCGGGAAACAAACGGTGATATAAGGTTCTCTTTCTCTCTCCGAGTCTCTCTTTTTTCAACTTTTATTTTCTTTTACATAATTTTGGGTAACCGTCTCTCTCCAGAATTAGACGGATGAGAGAGAGGTCCCAAATAGGAGGGGTTATAGATAAAGAAAAATTAGAGGATCACACATATAAATTTCTAATTTTTTTAACAAAATAATATATATATTTTAAACGTTTTTAAAAAATAGAGAGGAAAAGAGGGGCAGACTTTCAGCCCCTAGTTCCGCCACTGAGCGACTCTTCATCTCTACAACACGATAGCTATACACTATGGGAACAGAGAAGAACCGATAGACATCAGATCTATTTTTATTTCGATAATCACATACATCGTTAAATATTTTTAAGGTTCATACTTTAAATTTCTTTATTGCTTTAAAATTCATACTTTATTTGTTTGTACGATATAAATTATTGATCGAACCGAAATAGATTCGATGGACATCAATTCCCCCTTTTATACACTATTCAACAAGGCTTTCTATTTATAATATAATATATAATATATGCAAGCCATTCTCATGACCCGCGTTATGTATAAGTTATCCGAAATCATGGTTTGATTATATATATATAGTTAATGCTTAATAATTGGAGGCATGCATTAGTAGGTTGTAGATCCTTTTGAATGTTTATATCTAGGATTTGTACATCACTATTGGTTCTAAGAATAAATGCAACTTTAGAGCTACGCTTTGCATATCCACAAATGTAACCAAAATGACTTTGTACTTGCATTACCTTCATGTTTTGAATTATTTTGTTCTAATCTCTACTTCTTATTAAGCACGTATGTGTTCTGATTTTGTAACAGTTCAAATTTTTTGTTGAATTTTTAGAGGTAATATCACTCATCGGATTGAGTTATTCATCAAATAATATTACTATTTTTATGATCATTTATGTTGAAATTTAGAATTTTTTCTTAATTTTATTTATTACACGAAATGCTACATATAGTTAATGCTTAATAATTGAGGCACACACTACTAGGTTGTGGATCCTTTTGAATGTTTATATCTAGGATTTGTACATCACTATTGGTTCTAAGAATAAATGCAACTTTAGAGCTAAGCTTTGCATATCCACAAATGCAACCAAAATGACTTTGTACTTGCATTACTTTGCATGTTTTGAATTGTTTTGTTCTAATTTCTACTCCTTATTAAGTACATATGTGTTCTGATTCTGTAATGGTTCAATTTTTTTGTTAAATTTTTAGAGCTAATATCACTCATCGGATTGAGTTATTCATCAAATAATATTACTATTTCTATTATCATTTGTGTTGAAGTTAGAATTTTTCTCTCAATTTTATTTATTACACGAAATGCTACATAATTTACGAGTACAATTGCTCTATTTTATTTTATTTTTCCCTTAGATTATCATCAATTATGAATTTTAACTTTTCTTAAACGTTGAATGTTAATTTTTCTCTCAATTTATATTTATTTTTCATTAATTATATATTCATGATTGAAATTTATATTAATTACTAAATTATTTTTATTTTTATTTCCTTATTTTTCACATGAAGATATGAATTTTTATATTTCTAAAAAATATTATCATAACAACGCACGAATAAGATACTAGTATATATTTAGAGAGGGTATATTTTGGGTTAGAAATATGCTATAGCTGCTTTTGGACATAAGTTAGAGAATGGTTGAGTGCTATTTGGTTGGTGGAGCATGCGCACGCGAGTCAAACTATATCTAAAAACTGCAATGCTATCACTTTCAAGTTTCAGAATAATACCAATAGTATTACTATACAAAAAAAGCATGTATATCCTTCTAAGAATTACTATATATATATTGATGTCCTCATCATTTACTTATTGTTGTTTCTTATTTCAACCTTCTTAATTGTAATTTATAACAGCTAGCATCAGATAATTTGGCAACACTAAGAAGTATCGTTCCTATTTTATATATACTAAGAACCATCCTTAATTTCTTATTCTCTCGGTGCGTTATTTATGTCTCGACGTTGGTTGTATAATTTGCCAAGCTTGTCGTACCTATTTTTCCACAACTTTCTGATGATATGGTGGTCCTCATAACTCATAAGTAGGGCGGATTTAAAGAGGGGCTGGGAAACTAATCTTTAATTCTACGGAGATTATATGTTAGAATTAAAATTTATTATGTATTTTTATTTCGTGAGATGTATTAATCTTTTAATTTATCAATTTCAATATTCTAGTGACGTAAATCCGCATCTTAGCTCTCCCTCATTACAATAGAAATGATTTTAGACAACACTCATTTAACAACGGTTATATGTTAACTCTGTTGTTAAAATGAGTCAATGACATTATTAAAATACTGAGAATTTTTTAGCAATAATTTTTAATAAAAAATATTATTAAAACAGAGTCCTAGAACACAAAAAAGCAGCACACACCTTAGCAATAATTTTTATAAGGAACCATTGTTAAACACACCATTTAGCAACAGTTTTTTGAGAGAACCATTATTAAATACACCATTTAGTAACATTTTTCTCAAGAAACCTTTGTTAAAGGTTATTGATTTTTTTTTTCAATTGTTCTTTGGGCTCTAGTAGATATAGTATGAGTTGTGCTCTATTTTAACAATGGTTCCTTGAATCAGTAGCGGAGCTACGACTCAAATTATGAGGGGGCAATTGAATTATAAATGAGAGCAAATATTTTTTTATGAGAGAAGAGGGGGCCATTTTATTGTCCAAACTTAAACAAAAGCTAATTATTAGTATATTTTTATATATTTTTAATTTTGAAGGGGGTCATGGCCCAAATAAACAATAGAGAGCTCCGCCACTGCCTTGAATGAACCATTGTTAAAGGTCATATAAAAAAAAATCGGGCTCTGAAAAATATGGTACACTCTATTTTAACAATGATTTTGATTTAAAACTGTTGTTAAATGAGTGTTCTATTTTTGGCTTTGACATGGACGTTATTCATCAATGACATTTTCTCCCATGAATTACTATATTTTTTTCATTTTACTTTTCATTTATCCAAATCCAACGATCCAAAAATCAAAATTCAAAAAGTTAAATCACACAAATTACCATCTCCTTTACTATCTGTTTTATATATATAAGAGAGATGAGAGACCTATAGAGAGAAAGATGAGAGAAGAAATAAAAATTAAAACCCGACCATCTCAATTTCAAACGGTCATAATTTTTAATAGGAAACTCTGATTGAGGCATGCTACGTGACCACAGAAGCTTACGACGAGATCTATAATGTTAACTTCTTATACTGCTACGATCATTTTCAAGGTAAAAAAACCTCATCTTGAAGCACAAAAACGCATTTGAAGTTTTTATTTTTTTTTCTATTTTTTTCTTAGAAATTATATAGATTCTTATAGTATTGTATGAGAAAGATGTATTCTTATTTTTTTTCTCATTGGATGCATAATTATAGTTCTTTCATATTAATATTGAATGAATAATATATATGTCATAATATTTATTTTTTGTCATCTATTTTATATCATTTATTGTTCTTAATTCATTTGTCATCCGTTCTTAATTAAATAAAGTTAAAATTTAAAAAAAAATAAGGACCTTTAGCAATGATTTTGTACCAGAACCGTTGTTAAAAGAGTATTTAACAATGATTCTCAATCCAGAACTATTATGAAATACCTCTTTAACAATGATTATGACACATAATCATTGCTAAAGGTGTTTTTTTAAAATTCCAAATAGCTGAGATTTGACAACGGATTTGGCAATGAATTTGGAAATGATTATTTAAAGACTTTACTAACATCTTCTTTAATAACGGTTCAAAAATCATTATTAAACTTGATCAATAACTGTTATTAAATATCTTTTTGTTATGGTGACTAAATTAAAATCCTAGTTTCAGCCCTGCTCATACGGTCGATCAGACTAAATAAAATTTTTATGCTCTCCACAAATATCAATAGGGGTACCATCACCTTCAACAAATAAAAATAATAATATATTATACTTCATTTAATTCTTAATTAAAGCTGTATCAAAACTCAAAACATTCTTCTCGTATAAACTCATATATGTGTGCGCAAAAGTAATATCATTTTTCTGAATTAAACTTTGTAATATATTTCTGGGTAATGTCATTTAATTTTGTAATGTAACTTTTTTGAATCAAACTAATTTTTTTATGAGCGTTAAAGTAATTCAAAATGCATCTACTTCTTAATTTTTTTTAGTGCTTCAACTCTGTCTTTTGGATTGTCTTTATGTTAAAATTTGAACTATCAATTTAAAAACAAACTTATAGCCGAATGTTCATATTTGTGCATTTAATTGCTTAACTTGTACAGATAAGAATTCATACATGTCCATTTTTCTTGTAATGAACTCCAATTGTTCTTGTCCAGTTGCATCTTCATTTTCACTTTGACATTTCGTCCAATCTTTCCCCGTTCTGTCCGTCTACATCCAACTTTGGATTATATGTGAATCTTTTGAATTGTGCCATTAAATTCCACCTCCAATATCAAATTTGAGTCAATTTAAAATTTGATTGGTGCCATTAAAAATTCATTTAAAAAATTAAAATTACTTATAGGATCGATGCTAAAAATCTTTTAAATATGTCCATATTATTGAGAAATTGATCTACAATTTCATTTTTTTAATTTGAATGATATTTTTCAACTGCTAAGAGTTGGATTTTGGTAAAATTAATGTCCTTGGTATGCAGACTAAATTAATAGTACATTTCAAAGTTTTGAATAACATAAGAGAACTTTAATTTATCATGCATATTATCCTTACCAGCACCAGTCTACCACATCAATGACACATCTGGAGAAAATAGGGGGGACACTCTGGGGAGCAAAGCTCCAAAAAGAGTTTAACAAAAGCGACTTGCTTTTGGATTGCTCAATGGTCATGCTTCCATATGTGGATCTCTTCAATGGTGCCGTCTGTTCATATTTGGATCCATTTTGCCACCTAAAACGACTTCTTGTTATCGATAAAATGCTGATATGCTAGAACGGTACAAAATGTCAGTTCTCTTTTTATTTTTTTCGTTCTGATTTACAGAGCGGCCAAAATATTTTGTATCTTTCCTATGGACACTATGAGAAAAATTAGATTTAGAACCGCCAATTTAGAATCATTTTTTTTAAAACAAGTGTCAAAAGATTAGAGGGGCAAGTTCATAAATTTTATTAAAATTATTAGAACCGATTTTGTAAAACAACCGGATCAGATCAACCTCTACGGAGAGACAGAAGATGAGTCTACTAATAGATCGACTCAATCTTAATTGATCTAGAAGATGAACTTACTAACAGATCAGTTCAATCTTGACTAGTCAATGACTAATCACACAAAATACAACTCGAAGCACTGAGCCGGTTGATCTTAAGGTTGGTAAACCAGAAGATGGGTGGATATGGCCCACTTGTTCATCTTGCTGATCTTCTAGATCATGAATTCCAGGCACTGAGCGGATTCATAAACCTAGGAACACTTATGCACACAAAGTCAAACATGAAGCGCTAAGCCAGTTCAACATTGAGGCATGTGAGTTAGTGAATGAACCTACAAACAGATCGGTTCAATTTCACTGTTTAGAAGACGAACCTACTACAGATCGGTTCAATCTTATGGCTTGAGAGATGAACTTACAAACATGTCGGTTTGATCTCATAGACTAGAAGACAAACTTACAAACAGATCAGTTTAGTCTTACTAGCATGTCAAGTCATGAACAGTTGTTCAAGACACATAGTCAATAGACAGTGGACAAAGTCCCTACAGTTGTCTTGCTTAACCTCCTAAATCATGAATTCTGAGCACCTAGCCGATTCATGAATTCAGGGTTACCTTGTACACAAAATTAGACTCAGATCTCTTGGCCGGTCTAATATTGAGATAAGTTTGTTAGAGAATGAGTTTCTAGACAAGCTAGTTCAGAAGCTGCCATATTGTGATGACTCATCAATAGTCAACAAAGTGTATCACTACTTTATTAATCATTCATCACTTTAGGAATCGTATAACGATTCAACAAACCGTTATAACGCTTCAACAAATCGTTATAACGTTTCTAGAGGATAGCAGACTTATCAGAGAATTGGTCAAACATTCAAAACGTTGCTAACGTTCTGTAAAACGTTCAATATTTTAACGAATCGTTATAACGATTCAAGGAATCATGATAATGATTCCTTAGAACACATAGACTTGTCAGAGAATAGTCAAAACGTTGCTAACGTTTTGCAAAGCGTTCAACGATTCAAGGAACCGTTATAACGATTCCTTATGCAAGGACACTATTGTCCTTTTGTAAGGGATACTCATCATCACTCATCTGTACACTATCAACCCTGGGAGGCAACTTGTGCATTGATAGATTCAGGATTACCTTGTATACAAAACTAGACTCAGAGCTCTTGGCTGGCCTAATATTGAGACAGGTTTATTAGAGAGTGAGTTTATGGACAGTTCAACTCAACTTGTCTAATCTAGTCAGATCATGGGCTTACAAGCAGATCAGTCTCACATATGTGCACCACTAGCCTTGGGAGGTAGCCAGTGCATTGATGATCAATGGATCACCAATCTTAGCATCATGATATTACTTTTCAAATATCACAATGTTCTTCTTTGAAATCAACACACTCACTGTGTTAATGTTGCAGTCTCAGTTGTCTTCTTGGCAGGCGTCAGGATGTTCTTCTCCTAATTATTATTAACTGACTGTTCTGAATGTTGCATTATTTGTGTAAAAATACTCTGATGCTCTACACCCCTTGTGTGAGCTTATTTAATCACCTCTAAAATACAAAAAAAAATTATTACATTATTATTGACTTTTATTGATAAGATAATACCCTTGATTATTATCTCAATCACAAAAGTGAATTTATTTTTATTTTTAACTCTTTTTATTTTTGTAGTGAATCACTTAAAAAATAATAGAAAATAGTTTGGCTATTATTTAGAATTTTATTTATATTTTTAAGATTTTTATAATAACTAAAATAACAAGTCAAAACTTGGTCAAACAGAAAAAAACAAGCAATATCATTTTGCTTTTAAATTATTTCAGTATAATAAAATTCTTAAAACTGAAATGTTTTTACATAGAAAAATTCTATGAAAAATAAATAATTTTTAAAAATAAATTTGAATCAATTTGGAGTTTAGGAAGACCTCCAAATGATTTATTTACTCTTTATTTTTTTATTTTCTATTATTAATTGACTATTGGGTTTAATGGATTGGGCTGGAATTAATTTCTCTTTTCCTTTCTCTTACTGGGTCGGCTTGCTAATTGGACTGAGATTAATCTCTTGATTAATCTGGACCGTTAGATCTGCATCAAGATTAACACAGATATTTCATTTAACTCTCTATTCTATTTGGGTCGTCAGATTTAATTGAGATTTGTATTGAACGGATCAAAGGCCCAGATTGACTTGCGCTTTAATTTTCTAAACACTCAACAATCCAGACCCTTTAGATCTATCTCAATATTCGTATGATCCCTTAAAATTGGTGTTGTTTCCCTCTGTCTCATCTCTCTTGTGCATTAAGATACACGCTAGAGGAGTTGACCTCGGTGCTCCGGTGGCTTGATCGGAGATCAGTCACCATAAGCAGTGTCGCCTTGGTGTAGGGAGTTGGTCTATGCCCTCTGATTATACATCGGGGTGGTGGATCGCCGACACTATTGTGCCTAAGTACCAATCTGTACCGGAATTCGGTACCAGATGAATTCGACTGAAATTGAATCTTGTTCAAGTTCCAATTCTTCTAATTTCTCATCTAATCTTGTAATTCTGAGTCTTAATCGATGTAATTCAATGAATTACTCTTGCAATTTCTCTCAATTCATATGAATCATTGAGTTCCAGAGTTGACGATCGGTACCGATCGTTGAGACTGAGCTAATTCTTGCATTTCCAATCGATTGACAAGTTTTTTTCTCACAGAACCTCATCGTCAATAATAATTGCACTTGAATTGAATGATTAATCACCTCAATTGTGAGAGGAGATGACAGTACGGCTTGTTCAATCCCAAGTTCTACTAATTGTTCAGATTCTCACGTTTCTAATTGATGAATCAATCAGAAGTTGGAAAGCTTGAACAATCAATTGGAAATGCAAGAGACTAGGAGATCAAATGATATTTGACCAGTGCAGTTGCATGACTGTGGGGGCTGGGAGATCACTTGGTCTTCGATCAGCCCCGATCAGTACAGTTTATCTATTACATTCTTGTGTCCATTAACCAAAGTACAATCAAGAAAATAAATGATAAGCAACATAAACAGCAAGGCGATAGCCTATAGGAGAGATTCAATCAAGAAAGGATAAAGAATTCGACTGAATTGAAGAAAAGGTTGAGAAAAATGCAAAAAAACAATATTGAAATTCCTTAAATCAATCAAAATTGAGTACAATTACATCCCAAGCTTAAGACTTTCATTGAAAACACTCACCTTCCCTCTTTTTTTAGCTTCAAGACCTCGAACTAACTGTTAATGATGGTGGGAGTCAAGTGTATACTAAGTTCTCAAGCACTTGCTGAGGTCACTTAGTTGAATATGCTTCTCTCTTGCTCTCTAGGGTTCTTGAGTAGCACAAGAATGATATGAGTACTGCGTTAATGCTGCTTACTTCTTCTCTCTCTGTGTGTGTCCTCGAATTACTACTATAGAGATTGGGTTGGTTTGATCGAATTTGACTCTCTCAATTCAATTGGACTTGGTGCATTACATCACTCACTTAATCTGCTTACTTGTGCTTCATGGTTCACTGAACCGAGTCTCCAATTACCAAAGCAATATGTAACTGCCTAGAGGCAGTTATGCCTTCTCTTTATTTACTGATTTGCCATTATTCGGCCTTCACAACTTCTCAAGCTCTCTCAGCCCCTCCTAAACTCTTCTGAACTTCAATTCACTCCTTTATAAGCTGCTTGCATCCTCCCCTAGCTCAATTTTGCAGCAATCAATTGAATTTACATTATTCTTCCTTCAAAAGCTCATAATCAAGTCTCAGTCTTTTACCTTGATCCCTTACTTATTTCTTGCATCTCAAAGCTTCAATCTCATTCTCTTAGTGTCAGGCAACTCTCTGTGCACTTCTCCTATCGATTTGATCGCTCTGGCATAGTGTTCAATCAACTCATCTCTGGGCCGAGTTGTGAGTTAATGCATCTCTCCCTTCCAGCACTCAACTCTTCTCGATTCTTTCTTTAACATCATCGTCTGAAGCCTAGGAAGATCTCTCATCCATCAATTGCAAGTTTCAAGCTTTGATTTATAAATTCAAAGCTTTGATTCGAGGTACTTCTCTCTGCCACATCTCTCTCTATACTGCATTATTTTAAATTCTGACTTTGCATACTTTCTCTCCTTTGCATAAGGTAGTTAGGGCTAGAAGCAATTGGCTCGAAGTGTTGCCCTTTGCTTGATCTCCATTGATGGCGCCAGCAGCTGTGAAGATGATCGGGAAGAAGAAGAGAAGGAGAGGGAAGAAGGAAGAGGTATCCGCAAGTTCAGCTGCACTCGGTGTTCATGCACCAAAGCAGAGGAAAAGGAGAGTGCAGAGGGAGAGCCCACAGACGCCAAGTGCATGCATTTTTCTCTCTCTCATTTAAATTTCTACTAGTGTATTTGTGTAAACTTGGCCTGCTGTTTGCTTGTACACCACACTCTTGTATATCTGACTAGTAGGCCCCACTTGTAAGTCCTCTGTACCTAGGCTCACAGATATAATTATCAACTGATTAGTGCACAGATTAAGGTTAATTGAGCTGAGTTGGCATGATCTGATTGGTTGTTAGCTTAAGTAGCATTCCCTTAATGCTAATAGTCTGTTAATGGTTACTGAGGTGGGCCAATGGCTGGCTGCCACGTGGCACGATGGTAGGGCCCACCTGTCAGATGTGTTGCGCTATATAGGGCCCACATGGGTAATGTGGTCCAATAAGGGGTTGTCATGTGGCACAACTGGGCTGAGGTGGCCTCATGCTGTGCTGCCATATGGCAGCTAAGTTAGATCTCCTCTGCTGATGTGGATCAGTGTGGTTGTGCCATGTGGCATGGGGTGGATGAGGTGGCCCTGTGTGATTATGTCATGTGGCATAGGCTATGTGAGGTGTCTCTGTCATGGCCTGCCATGTGTCATAGGCTAGGTGAGGTGGACCACTGGTTGGCTACCACGTGGCACTCTAGTGGGGCCCACTTGTCAGGTCTGTAGGGTGTGGGTCCCACCTAGTTGAGGTGGACCATAGGAGGCTGTCACGTGACACAGCTATGCTTTGAGGTGGCTCAATCAAGGGCCACGTGCCATAGACTAGGTGAGATGGTTAATGTGCTGGGAGCTTCTTTAGGTCCCAAGTTGTACCCAGAGTGTGTTTTGTCCCCAAGTTGTACCCAGAGAGGTCTTGATCAAATCTTAACCCTTTGATATGCTTATTTAATCTGTTTTATCTTCTCTGAATTTATTTTAATAGCTCCACTTGTCCAAAAATTCTAAAATTTTCAGCAAAAATCCTTAAATTCATGATGATCACTCCTGTAATTTTTAATTCCACTTTTTCCCCTGTCTACTTGTGCTAAAAAATTTTTTGTCAAGAAAACTTTGTTTCCTCCTCTGAAATAATCTCATATTTTCAATTGTAGCTCAGTGTCTCTGCCAAATAAAATTCTCTTGTAGAAACCCCCCTAATTAAATACCAATTAGACTTGTATTGATGCTTCATTAGGGTTTGACTTGATCAATAGTTGATTACATGTCAATAATTGATATAAATCTAGACTTGATCAGATATTTATAACATTGGCATCTGATCAGTCTTGTAAAATTGACTTTCAATCCATGTTCATGAAAGTGATTTGGCCAATAGTTGATTACTTATCAACATTTGACATAAATCTTGGCTTGATCAGGTGTTTGCAACATTGGCACTTGGTCAGCCTTGAAAGCAAAATCATATTGAAATTTCTTGTGATTGACTGTATCAAAATACTGGTTTGGCATTGACACAGTTCTTGTTGTACAGGGATTGTACTGCTCCAGTTCTTCTTAGGGTTTGCTCTGAGTGTTTGATTTGAGGTTTGATCTTGTCTTTCCTTGATATCTATCACTGAGGTGTGGGACCCACCTGTCAGTGAAAAATAATCAAATGGATGACCCCTTAGGAGATCTCTCTCTTGAATCTCCTAAGGGTTATCCATTTCGAATGAACAGGAGGTGGCAGAGCTTTTATACCTCTGACCCTTGTCTAGAATTTCCTTGTGGGACAAATATATTTGATCGAAATCTAGCAGCGACTTCTTCTGGATCTGGTGGTCTGATTTGCCATAGATAATTGATATTTATCTTTAATTGTCCAACTGCTTCATCCTTGAGATTTTTCAAGGATGAACAGGGATGAACCCTTATGGTCTTATGAGTAGTGGTAACACAACATGGTTAGCATATGGTCCAGGTGCGTTGGTGCATACCTATCAAGGGTACGATATGAATGAATTTATGTGGTATACTAAGAAATAAGATGGAAAAAGTACTATTCAAAATAGTAGAGTCATTGTAGTTGTTATGTTCAGTGATGAAGACATATTAATGTCATATTACAAGTGAATTGAGGAAATATGGGAGTTAGACTTTATGAAATTCAGAATTCCTTTATTTTTGTGTAAATGGATTGAACATCGGTGTGGCATAAAAAAAGATAAAGAAAGATTTATCTATGTTGATTTCAATCGATTAGGTTATCAGCATGATCCTTTTATACTAGCAAACAGATAAGAAAAATAAGTGTTTTATATTACTGATCTGACTGATAAAAAATGGCATATTGTCCTTTCGAGCAAAAGACGTATTGTCGGTGTTGGAGATGTCGTTGACGAAGATGAATATGATCATTTTGATGAAATACCATCATTTTCTACAAGTTTCAAATCTGTGCCTGGTACTGATAATGATGACATGAATTATTTGCGTTCAGATCATGAAGAAGGTGTGTGGGTCAAAGGACAATCGAAAAAAAATCTTAATGTGAGTTAATATATTTTATTTAATTTGTATATTTATCATTTTATATGAGATGTAATGACGCGTGATGAATCGTACGTGTTGTCTTTGTATATTTTATTTAGAGTGTTATACATTAATTTTCTTTTTATTAATTATATTGTATTGTTATTATGAAGTGTTATGTATTAATTTTCTTTTTATTTGCATTATTTTTTTTAGAACAAATTGAAAGTTTAAAGATATTTAAATTAAAGTTCAAAATTAATCTGAATTTTTTATTATGATATTTAAATTAAGCTTATAAACATATTTATCTTTTTTATATAAATTGATCTAATTTTTTATATGAAAATGTATAATTATCATTATTATTTGCATGTATTATTCTTTAAATTAAAGTTTAAAACTTAAATTATATATACCGATTTTATATAATCAATTGTATATTCATTTTTTATTTTTAGAACTGGTTTTTGTCTATAACCGGTTTGAAACCGAATCTCATCATTTAGAACCGGTTATACCAATAACCGGCTCTAATTAAGTATTCGTCCAAATAAAAAAACGCCTCTCTTCTAGTTCCACAGATCTAAATTTCATATCTTATTATTTCTTCCCGAGAAGACGAGAACTTTCCATTAAACCCTAGAGACCCGCATTTCGCTGCCACCCTCTGTTGTCCCGTGCTACGCTGCCCCTTGTGCTTCTCCGCTATCTCTTGTGCTAGGTGAAGAAATTTTTTTCTTTTATTTCATAATTTTTGTGGTGTCACCCCCTTATAATTTTTTTTCTCAAATTTTGTAGTTAATCACTAGTTATAATAGAGTTCAAGAATATAAAATAAAATATATATGTCATATGTACAGAATGGTCCAACCAAAATGAGGTTTTTTTTTATGATTTTTAAGAGAATATTGTAAAATTCCCAAAGTTTTGGGGTTTTATGCAAAAAATCTAAAATATTATACTGGAACAAGGCAACAGTAAGATACAATAAGTAATTTTAAACAACTTTTATGTTTGAAATATTCTTATTTGACGTCATTTTGATTAAGTTTAAAGTGATTTTGATCAAAGAATTAAAACTATAATTAATGGACAGTTAAGAGTAATTAGGGCATTTTGGTGCTCAAAACTTTATATTTTTATCTCAAAATTTATAGTTAGTTTCTAATCTCTATGAGAATAAGAATATAAAATAAATTTTATATATAAAATTCATAAATTCCTACAGTTTAATTGAATCTTTTTACTGCTGTTAGTTTAATTGTCATTTGCTTATTTGTAAAAATTAAATATACTCTTACCAACCATAGTTCAAAATTTATAGATATACTAATTGGATATCATAATATATCTGAAATTTTTTTATAAATATACTAATTTAATTCTTTATAATTTTATATATTAGTTACAATAATGGAAGAAGGATCGGGAAAAAGATCAAAAACATCTTTGTCGAGTTTTCGCGAGAGTAAAAAAACTGATGAGAAACACATTGAGTTTAGAAGTTACGGCGTACCAATTGGTGACAACGCATCAAAATTTATGAATTATTTCGCTATCTTAGTAAGAGATCGGGTACTATGCACAATTCAAAGTTGAAAGAAGGTCAATGTAGAGCTTAAAAATGAGATTTGGAATGACATCAAGGTATATAAAATATTAACTTCTAGTCATAAACTAGTTAATATTGTATTTATTCACTAATTTATTTATTTCAGGGATGGTGGAATATAAATGACGATAGATATAAAAAAAACTCTAGTGTTAATGGGCACGCGTTGGAAGTCTTGGAAAACTAAATTGGTGAGAGATTACATCACCAATGCAGATCCGAATAATCGGAAGACTCCGTGTGATGAATTCAATATCACATTGGAGCAGTGAGAAGAGTTTGTGAATTAAAAATATTTGTGTGATCCGAACAAAAAATGTTATTACAAAATTTGTCACTTACTCTTAAGAGAATATAAGATAATTCCATTAAATATCTCTAAATGACACAAATAAATATCAATCAGAAAGATACCTCAACTACTGAACATTAAAAATATACAGTACCATGCATTCCCATTGAATTGGCTTGAGACTTGCAGAGTACATGTTGATCACCTCATATGAGATCAAAAGTACATCAAACGTGAGTCTAGATTGCTTGCTATCATGGCTGAGGGAAACAATATTCTCAAGCAATAGACCCCTTCAACATTTGACTGCTTCATTTCAAACCACAAAAGAGAAGAAAGAATTGTAAAAAATAATTCAGGAAAGACCAAATTTGGAACTATGAAGTAATAATGTTTATTAAGACAGTAAGCATGTCATGTCAGAAAATATAATGATGGGAAAATAGTTCCCATTATATCAATACCTGGTAATAATCATAACAAGCATATTAGCTAGAACCATATAACAGAAATGATAAGGAGGGCATTAATGATTGTCTAACCTTGAACAAGTAACTGAAGAGGTTGCACAGAAGATGCTTGAACAGAAGATGCTTCCAATTTGAACATGAAATTTTATACAATATTTTATATTTTCAATTGAAGTTGGCGGTTTCTTTAAGATTGATGGATTATGCCGGTAAATTTTAGTGTAATTTTTGACTCGCCTCTTATTGATTGATGAATTGATTCATATTCTTCATCGTTATTGAAAAATACATGATTGAATTTATTTAATCATTTATGTATATAACTGTACAATTGATATTTACATTAAAAAATGTTACCCTCGGTTCAAAATAATTAAAGACCGCCTTGATTTGAAGCTAAAGAAAATTATATAATACCACAATTTTTAATTTAGTTCTAAACATTTTGAAAATAAATTATGTCAAATGCATAATTAAAATTAAAGCAGATAAGGATTCAAATCATCATCTCCTGATATGATAACACTCTACTCATAAAATATATTAATTACTATTTTTAATATCACAATATAAATATTATTCTTAAATAATTGATTAAGAAGAATATTAGTATTAACAATAACATTGTCATTAACATAACAAAAGAAAAGATAAAAAAAATTATACTATTACATTTGCATCGGCTAAGCTGAACTAAATGGTCATTATTTGCATTCATAAGGCCGATGCACATAAGAATTGATGCATCAAAATTTTAGCATCAGCTTAGGCTGATTTCTAATAGAAAATATTCGCATCGACAAGGACGATACTGATGATGAATTGATGCATGAAAATAGTTGCTTTGATTAGGCTAATTCAGATAGTCTCTATTAGCATCAGCCAAGCCGAGCACATAAGTTGTAGCTTTCTATACAGACTGATGCTAATAAATTTTATAACCGATGCTACTGATAAAAACCAATGCTAATGAGCAGATTTTAGTAATAATAAATTTTATTAAATTAATATTATTAAAAATAAGAGTGAGAAACATAAAATTTCAAATATACGAATGGTAGCGTTTCATCATTTTTTTTAGGAAACGCGCCACTGCCAGTGGTGCGTTTCATCCAAACCCCGCGCAAATGACTGCACATTTTGTATATATAAAAAGCAAACGCGCCACTGCGCGTTTGAAACGCGCCACTGCCAGTGACGCGCTGCTATTCGTATATTTGAAATTTTACTTTTCTCACTCTTATTTTTAATAATATTAATTTACAAAAACTTATTATTACTAAAAACTGTGCTAATGAGTGCTAGCCGATACGAATGCAGCAATTTCCTGTAGTGATTCAAACTAGGTGCAAAATTAGTGGCAACCACACGACTAATGAATAGCCAATTTACAAATTAATTTTCTTGCAACCAAGGAACACATTAAGATACCCATTGAATGAGTGTTTAGAGTTTAGACATAAAAAATAAGATTAAGTCATCGAAATTCTAGATATTTATAATGCATGACGCATGAGGGGTTATCAGTAAAACTTTGATGAATACGACTACAATTAGAAACAACATCCAATTGGGATTTGTGGCTTCCATTAGTCATAAGAACACCCATTTAGCTTAATCGGTCTATACCGCTTATAATAGGGAAGATAATCCATTGAAGAAGCAAGTGGTCCGCCCACATCTCCCACTTTCAAACTTGGTCTCGACGGAAAATATAATTAATGGATACTTATGATCTTACACCGAAAATATTATCTTTATCACTAAAAAAAATATATATTCTTAATCTAAATATTTATAATTTAAATTTTGAACTTACTATCTTCTACGTAGAAAATACTATTTTCTTTTTCACTAAATCAAAAATTAATTCTCAATTATTTCAATTAGTAACTCTGCTTTATTTGTTTAAAAAAATAGAGATGATCAGTTGAGAGCTAACAAATTCAATGTCTAGTTTTTTCCTCTTCGTAATTGCAATTACCTTGGACAGCTGATAACTTTCAACTCCCACTATGGAAGTAAGGGAGGTTCAAAACCCTTTGAACTAAAAAATTTATTTCAAGTCTTTTTGAGCTATTGATTTTGTATAGAAATTTATAACGACTATTATATAAAAGAGTGGAGATCCATTAACAATGGATTATTTTGACAACGTTGACAATGGACTTCTAAATAAATAGAAAAAAAAATCTTAAAAATAAAAAAAAATTAATAAATGTGTTCTTCTACCTTAAGATTGATGGTCATTCAAATTTCATACAATTTCATTATCGTTTGATAGTCCATTAAAGACCGTTAATTTGGAATCGTTATAAATTATATGAAAATTTGATGGTCTTTGATGGACTATCAAACGATAATGAAATTGCATGAAATTTGAATGACCATCAATCTAAAAGTAGAAAAATACATCTATAAATTTTTTTCCATTTTTAAAATTTTTTATATTTATTTAGAGGTTCATTGTCAAGGTTGTCAAAATAACCCATTGTCAACTTATCCTTCTCTATATAAAATTAGAAAAAATAAAAAAAAAAGTACAAATCTCAATACAAAATCAATAGTTTGAGAAAACTTTAAACTAACTTTTTAGTTTAAAGGGTTTTGATCCTCCCCGCTTCTCCCCACTACCTAAAAGCATTTGTTATTTATTTCAATCAGTGGCGGAGACAAAAAATATATTAAGTGGTGTCAACTTATATATTTTAAAGATTATTATAAAATGATAATAATTAAATTTATACATTTATAAGATAATTTTTCAAAATTTAGTAATGTTAAATGACAATAATATTCACAACGTGGCTGATTTCGATCGTACATTATTTTTAATTTACTTGAGAATTTATGAAACTTGAAAACGTGTTGATTCTGACTGCCTCCATGTAAGCCTCCAGTTTCTTCAATAATATAATTTTCTTGAATCATCACCAACCCATAAGGCGACGGCCCTGACCCTCCGGCCCCACATTAGCCCTTCTATTCTATCACATACTTTCCGTTAATATATTCAATATCAAAATAAAAAGGTAAAATATATAAAATTATCCTTAAATATAAAGGAAAAGGTATTTTGAGTTATTGTTTGCGTTAACTTATATAATATATTTCGGTTGACAAAAAGTACCCCCTAATGATGTTACTATGTTGCAGCAATCCCTCATAGACATTAAACTAAAAAATAATTAATTTGCGATCTATAAGTACTTTTTTCTTCGTGATTGACAAATGACAAGAATTGGGTCAGTCAATTTGGTTGAGTAATTAGAAGAGGAGCGGTGAGAGACTTCGAGTGTTGACTGATGACGAGCGACCAGATCTATCTTTTCTTTTCTATTTTCATTTTCATTTTCATATTTATTTATTTTTATTTTTTTTAAAATGCTTCTGAAGCATTGTTGTATATCCTCATTTTTCATTTTGTTTTCATTCTATATAAATATTCTTCTTTTTAATAAAAAAATTGAGTTGGTTGTTGCTTCCCCTTCAAAAAAATATAATAAAAATGGAAAAAAAAAATCATGGACTTGATTGAATGTATATCACTATGTAGGAATTCCCTGAAAGGCACACTATTCCTAAATTGTATATTACTGAATATATCCTTATTAATTTAACTGGATATAATATATATTGGAAGGGATCACTTGACGATTTTATCAAATTAACTGGAAATAATATGTATGGGAAGGGATCACTTGATAATGGTTATCTTGATGATTTTTACAATGAATCTTTAAATAAATATGAAAAAAATTAAAAATAAAAAATTTATAAATATCTTCTTCTACTTATATCGTTAAATTGAAACCATTGCAAAGTGTATAATATTTTGATAGTCTTTGATGAACTAACAAATAATAATGAAATTGCACTAAATTTTAATCACCGTCAATTTTTATAAGTAAAAGAACATATTTATATAGTTTTTTTATTTTTAATTTTTTTTTCATATTTATTTAAAAATTCATTATCAAGATAACCCAATCTCTTCCCAATATATATACACACTATTTATGACCGGAGATAAAATTAATGGTCTGAATCACATTGACGTTGACTCATTTGATGTTCGGCCAAGAGCCCCAGACGCACGCCGAGGACACCAACTTCAAGCCCATTTAAGCAGTCAAAGATATAATTAATTTTACTTTGATTGTGACCTAATTAATTAATTGATTTGGAAAACTGACACAGTTTGAAGGAATTTTCAGGGTTTGTCATGGGCGGTGTGCCGGGGAAGGGTTTGATGTATGTTTAATAAATCATCACATTTAATGTCTGTTTAATTATGTGTTTCGGATCGTTAATCCAGAATTCGATACAAATTAATATCGAATCAATTTTGATTGGGAAAAATAGTTTTTTTGCCCTCCAAAATTTAAGAATTTTGGGTGTTAGCTGTAATGATAATTTATATTTTATTATACCTCTGATATTAAATCTCTATCAATGCAGGTCATAAATAAAAAAAAATAAGTATAGAACCCTAAAAATAGAGCAAGAGGTTTAGATTGAAAAAAAAATGATTGCATTAATGAAACATGGTAGAATGGTAGTAGCAGTTGTAGTTTAATTTTGAATTTAGCTATGTTATCTATTAGGGCATTATTTCTTATCTGTTACATATGGTATTGAGATTTTGGAGATTAAGAGGCATTGTCATTTGAGACTAAATAGACGGATGGAGAATTTCAGACATAACCTTGTTTTAGATGTAATAGTCAATGTTTTGTAAATAATGAGATGCCATTCACTGTTGTAATATTTCCTGTTTGATGGTAGTAGTTAAAGCATTAGTATAATTAAATATCCAGGATATTGGATTGTGGTATCCAATCTTAAAACAAAGTTTCATTAATGAAATAGGTGGAAATCACTATTTTAAAAAAAATAAGAATTTTGAAAATTGCTATTCAAAGTTAAGATTTTAAAAATTACTACTCTAAATCTAATTAAATTAAAATATTATCACTGTTGTTGTATAAATCATTCAAATTAGAGTATTTTTTTCATATTGTAAAATAGAGTTACTTCTCTATGGCACACATTCAATTTAAATTTAAAGAAAATTATCTTTATGCTGTTTTAAAACTTTAAAATTGTTAAAATATCACTTTAAAATTCATTGTTGCTTTAATGTCACTCAAAAATCATTTATCATTTTAGTTGTCAAAATGCCACCAATAATTAGTATTTCCGATTATACTCATCCCCACCACCCCCACCCTTCTCTTTGACTTCCCCTTTCTTGTTTTCCTAACTCCATCATTATCAGTGTCATTGCTTCTTAAAAAGATATAAATCACCATTACTTTAGGTGCTGGCTATTTTATTGAATGACTTGATCATGAAGCAAGCACCTATGTGTGAAAAAAATATAAATAATAAAAATGGCGTCAGACCTGGCATCAAACAAGAATGGTGGGTATGAGTTTGAATTTTTCTTTCCGTTCCAATAAGCCAACAAAACACTAAAGGGGTTGCTAAGCAATTTGGATCAAATTCGGACGAATGAATCATAATCGACCAAAGATACAACCTTTATGAATTTGCCAACGATGTAGGGATTACTAAGCAATTAATTGAAAAGGCAGGATCATCTGAATTTTTTGAAATAAAAAAAAAACTTAAAAAGGAGATATATAAGAGTGTTGTTGGTCTTATACAAGATTATTTGGGCATCAAAATTCAACTATTAATTTAATGTGTTTTCTGTTATTTTACCATAGGCCATTAATTATATTACGTCGGAAGTTCCAAATTGTTTGATGCACTGTAAAACTCATGTACGTGATATTAATATAGTATAATTAATCATCTATCTCAAGAATATTAATTATTAATGTCGGAAGTTTCAAATTGTTTGATGCATTGCAACACGAATGTACATGATATAAATATAGTACATAAAATCATCCATCTCAAGAATTTAGTATAATTAATCATCTATCTCAAAAATATATATTGTATAATTATATGTTTGAGGTTGGATTTTAAAATTATAAATTAAAAGAAATGTCAAGAAGACAAGAATATATTGACAATGTAAGCCAACCCTTTAATAAGAAATTATCTCCACATCATCAAACAAACTTTATTGTCCACGGATTCTATCAAACAAAACCATTTTCTTTTAGCAATTGACCTCTTCAAGAGTTAATTTTTTTTTCTTATAATATATTTAAACCTTGAAGCTGAATCTGCCCTTTGAATGATAATTAGGTATACATTTCTGTCACAGAATTGCAGTTGAGTTTGCTCCTAATTAATCATCACAACATAAGTGGTCGACAGAAAAAATGAGTGCCTATATATAAATTCCAATTTGGAATGATAACTACTTACTACCTATATCACACTATAGTCCGGACCTAGAATTGCATTTCTTATCGTTAACGGCTCCAACTTTGTGTTCTTCTAGGCATTTCATGTTCTAATAGACAGTTCCAATTCGCTATATGTAGTAGTGTCGCTGCGTTTACATATAACATGCATGCAACACCAGATAAAGAACCTTAATCCATACTCTACTACTATTCTTTTCAATTTTGTTTTCATATGAGATATAACAGCTAACTGCCAAATACAAATTATAGCTAGCAACTAGCAAACAGATCGTAGCTTGTATATATATGGCATGGCGAGATATACATGCGCCTATATAACAGTCCTAGTCCGTGTTGAGAACTTGAGATACTAGTTTCGGCTTTTTGCCTATATTGTTACATCACATCAATGATCAGTCCCTCGTAAATTATCATTGAAAATCCATAAAAAGCTCCTTTCACAAACATTTATTTGCTGTCTTTATGTTTTCGTTTGAGATACTTTCTTTTGCTTATTTTATGTTTTCTTTATAAATAGTAATGGGAAAAAAGATGAAGTGATATTAGGCCCAAAATTAGAAGGCCCGGTAGAGGTCCTGTCCGGTTTCAAGCCCAACAAACAATGCACGTTAATTGCTAACAGTGGGAAACAAAATTAAAGTGGCTTTTATTTTGAGGATGATATAAGTTGCAACACAAACTAAACTCATTTCTGTACGAGCTAGCTCAGAGCGAGCTGTCTAAGATTTATCCGAACTAAATTCTTATCTCGAACTCAGCTCGGATAAATCATGTAAAATATTAAAAATATGCCGTCCTCACTCCTCACCATGGAATAGGACAAGCCAGAAACGAAATCAACTACACATCAATAGAAAATAAATGCCAAACTACATTTTATGAACAGGTAGAAGCCTTCGTTATTTGGAAAATGAATAACGAAGATTAACCTAGCGGGGAACGTTCGTACAATACAATGAAGAGATTAACCTAGCGGGTTCGTCCACTGAACCAAGGGACCCGCTATTAATATATATATTTATCTGAATTCGGTGTAGATACTAAATAATATATATACCATAGATAAGGTCAAAGCCTCAAAGGGCCAAGAGATCTCGAACTCAACCCAGCGCTGTTGGGGATTTATTAGTCTATTATTAAGAAAATAATAGAAAACCAGAGCATTCGCTGGAAGTTGCACCAGTTTTTTTACCTTCTTTATATTAGAAAGGTCAGATTTTATACATATTTTTTTAAGTCTCAATGCTCCCATCTAGGAATCTGGAGTTTAAACCTATTATCGATCGGTAATCACAATATCGCTAACCATCCGTACTGAACATCACGTTTATTGCATCAATTATTCGTTTGCTGAAACATTCAAATTCATCTATAATGGCTTTTAAGCAAATGTGGATCCAAAAAAAAAACAAAAAATCAGAGACGCGCACTCCTATATCTGTGCATGTTTGATTTCATTTTAACTCTTCACACGTAAGCCGCCAAAGTATCTAACAAGAAACAAAAATATCCTAAGAAATAGAACAATTTAATCAGCATCTCTATACATCCAAAGCCCTATGGCTATTAAAGAATGAATGGGGAAAAAATCCACCACATTACAGCAATCACATGCAAATGTTATGCCATCATATTCACTATCTGAGAGCGTAAAAAGACAGAAAACCACTACATGCTCAGCCACAAAAATAAGCAAGCTATCTTTCTGACAAAAAGAAAGGAAAAAGAAATTAACCATGAACATTGGGATCATCTTCATTTTTCTTAGTGATATTAGGGTTGCCTGATGAGGCAGATTCCTGCTCAGTATTGTCTTTGTCAGCTTCACCACCCTCAATGGCTTCTGCCTTGGACGTGCCACTACTATCACCAATTCCTGACATATGGGTCCCATGCCCAGACATATTTCTGTTGGCATCCAACAAGCTAGCAAGGATAGCTGCATTGAGGTCCTCGTCCTCTGATCTTGCAAGGAGCATGTCCATTTGCTGCTTTTCCCTATCTGCAGCTCGAGTAGTCTGCTGCTTGCTGCACGAGGTGGTTATGTTCTTCGCATCATCAGGCATCAGCCATTGTCCAAAGCCACTAGCTGACTCTGCAGAAATATTGCACTCCTTGGGAAAATTACCTGCACAAGCTTTTTCTGTTAGGATTAATAATATTCATATAGTAAAAAGGAAGTATGTTTCATAATGCTTAAAACTTGAACAATACAATTAGCAGTCAATGATAAAGGGCTGACCAACAGGTCTCTTGATCTCACTCAGAACCTCATATTCACCATAAAGGAAAGGAAAATAAAACAAAATAAGCCTTTTAGTTTCTTCAAAAACAGGTCAAAAGGCTCTCCAGCTCTTGTTAATTGCAGAAAGAAACAGTGAAGATGTGGAATAGAAGAAAAAACAGAAATATTTCACACTACATTAGAAGCAGCATTATTCTAGAAAAAACAAATACTGTTCCAATAATACAGAGAATTTGAACAAAACAGCTTGCAAAGTATTACTCCTGATGCTGATAGGCAGAGAGAATAGCACCTACCCCCTATTTGATTTTGCAAAAATGCGAAGAATATACAGGATACAACAACAAAGCCTTTAATCCCAAATAAATTGGGGTAGGCGAAGAATATACAAGATAGATTTTGTTTAACATACAATGCCAAACCAAAGCAACTAAAATTGCTCTTACAAAAGCAAATAAGTAAAATGAGAAAACAACACCGAAAAGAAAAAGGATCAAGCAAATAAAAAACAAGAAAAAAGCAAGATAGAGAGTGACCCTTGACAGTGAAGATGGTCCATCCTGAGGCCTTGAGGGAGTCGAGGTAGGCGGAGAGGTAGAACTTAGATAGGTGCTCGGGGGCTGGGTAGAGGCTGTTGAAATTGTACCACTCCCCATTGACCTTGCGGATGCAAAACCAGTGGTCCTCCAAGTGGCATATGAATGCATTCTCCCGATCTGCTGGATCGTTCTTCGACTCCTCCAGTGTCGGTGCATCCAGCGATACCACCTCCAGGTCCCACACCTCCAATGCCTTCTGCAACACCTGCCATTTTTAAAATTTTGATGGTTAACTGTGAGTATGTGGTGCCCAGGACTGGCAGTTAATAGACACACAAATCATTCAATTAATCAATCTCGACTTTACCCAAAATTCTTCTTTTATTTCTTCAATTGATCCATCTAGTGTCATAATAATTGGTATCAGAGTCCTCGATCACATCTAGGTGTTGATTTAAGGATTTCACCTATCCAAGTGGTAATTGTCGTCATGGTGGTATCAGTTAGCTTGAGCAAGAGCTTCTTGAACAAATTTCATCAGGAGATGATGAAGGAAATCGGAGATCGAATAGAAAATTGCTTCTACCTGGTGATTGACCACTTCCATACTCAACTGGCGCAGATCCAAGAGGATAACAAACGCCAAGCTGAAGACAGGGGTGCGCGGTATCGAGCTGAGAACACTTGGATCCAGGAACAGTGGAGGACAAATTGGGAATCATTTCCTTCTCAGATTGTGAATAAAGCATCAACTGAGGAATGGATCCAATTGGTTCAAAGTCTGCACAACTCTCTAAAGAAGGACCAGATCACGGAGCATCTGATGGCTTCAGTTCAGGTTGGATTCTTACAAGTACCAAATTAGTCAATGATATTGCTCACAATGAATCTGATTTAGAAAGAGAGAGGAAAATTAAATAAAACTAGAGAGCTCCCCAAACAGGTTGTACCAACTGGCACTGACAGAAACAATCAAGTGGCTGAAATCCCTGTGTCCATGCTTAGCTTGTCAATTACAGGTAAAAGAGTGGGGTCAACAGTGGTGATATTAGCTTCAGAGGGACCCGTGCCCGGGACAATTATGAAGGACAGTGATAAAACTGTCCTTCAGGAATTGCTCAACATCAATTCTGGTTTTCCAATGGCAGTTATCCCCTCTGGTTCAGTAGAAGAAAATTTGCAGTGGTTTAAAAGGATTGAAACCAAGAATACTACTACATTGAACCTTGCACAATCTCAAATTACCAGTAAAATAAGTATTAAGAAAATTCAAATTTTGGGCATAGATGAAGAATTAATTGCCACTCCTAATGACAATTTCAAAGTGGAAGGGATAGACATGTTTACTGATGAATTGGAGGTGATACAACTCGAGAGGTGTGATGTCAAGTTGGGGGTTAACTGGCTGACAACAATAGAGGAGGTGCACATCAAGGGGAGTGATAAGTGGATACAAATTAATGAAGAGACTGTTAGGTTGCATTTCAATGACAAAGTGGCAGACATTCAATTGTGTGAAAGGATGTTAGGCCATAACTGGTGGTCTGTAAAGGGACAAATGACAAGGGCAGAGAAAGTAGTGGTTTTGCATTAAGGAATGGTCACAAGGAAATTGTATGGTGTTTAAGCATTCAGATTCATGGCCATATCACTTGAATTGAGTATTGCACCAACTCAACAACAACATGCTGTGTGCAGTAACTTGGAGAGAGGTACTCAAAGAGAGTACTAAAGGTAATGAATGGGTACTGACTACTGAAAGTGATTAAGAATGAAAATCAGGGATTTGATTTAGTTTCTGATGATTCTCTGTACCATGGAGTTAAAATGAAGGATGATAGAGCCAGTACATGTAGTAAGAAAGAATGCCAGGATAAAAGGGTCCAAGCTGCTGCTGACTTTTGTGTGAGAGTCAATTATGACATTTCTGATTTATATCAAGGAGTTAAATATCCATTTCACTGGTGAAAGTTGGAAACAGTAGGGTTTAACATGTGAAAAAGTGTGAGCTGAGCAATCATGCTAAGAAGCAAATTTCTAGGGCAGTGAAGCTCATTCATGTACTAGAAAAAGCAAGGGATGTTATCATAATGGTTTTGGTTGGTGAGCGTTACAAATATGAAGAATTCATGAACCAGTTAGGAGTAAAATTTCATTTCAAAACAGATGAAGGATCCACCCCGAAAGTTGTCTTATAAACATATCTCGGTGCAAAGGAAGTCAGGCGCTGGTAAGTTCATTCTTAAGCTTTATGATCCCCTTGAATTTCTGGGTTAGTATGGTACTACAACTTACCAGTGGAAATTGCCCCTAATTTATCCCTGATGGGAAATAGAATGTTAAATCAACTACATGGGATGGTTATGGGAGTAAGGGAAACAATCAAGATGAATTAGTGATGTTAAGAACTTTGTCCAAATTGACTAATGAAGCAGCAAATTGTGAGGTCTACAATTCCTTGTTATTTTTTATTCCAAAATATCACCTTGAGGACAAGTTGAGTTTGGAGGGTAGCACTGGCATGAGTGAAGACGGCAATGCCAGCACTGACACGAGTGGAGAAGGTAATGACAGACAAGGAATTGAAGCAAGGGCTGATTAGTGTTAGTAGAGAGTTTGAATTATTAAATCCAAATTCTGGTACCAGTCACAGCTGGAAGGGCAAAGTTGTCACAGCCAACAAAGAGTACCAATCTGCCAAGTGGTACTTTCTGTGTGAATTATCAAAAGGTGGAGGACAACTTGTACGGAGGTGGTGAATTACCAACAGGTTAGAGTTGAACCTGTTGCAACTTCAGATGGTGGCTTAGTGAAGAAAAGAAACAAGACAGAAACCAAAATACTGGCAAAATGTTGCAAGAAGACTGTTGAAGAGGTTACCCGAAAGAAGTATAATTTTGGGAATAAGCATTTTGATATTCACGAGCTTAAGAGAAAAATTGTTGGTAAAGGAAGGGTGCTGTTAGCAAATTCAAAGAAAAGAGTCGGTCCCACAATTGATCTTACTGTCCTATTACCTATACTCAACCTTGAAGGAAAGATTAGAGATGACTCTGTTGAAATTTTAGATAGGTGCTTAGTGGAGAAGAGAAATCAGTCTAAAACAAAGGTACTAGTAAATGCTACAACAAGAGTGATGATAATGTCACACGGGGGTGTTATGAATTTTGGTGTGATCAATTTCCTAATTGTAAGCTTGAGGACAAGTTTATTGATAAGGGAGGGTATTGTCATATACGACTTCAATACAACTGAAAAATGCTGTCAGTTTGGGCCTTAAGCAATGGAAGGGTAGAGAAAGCCCACTAAATGCGCTTTGGGTGACAACTGGGGCCCAACTGAAGAGTGCAGAATAATAACAAAATTGAAAGTTGAAAAAGAAACTCGTTAGAAGAACGTTGTTGCCGTTTTGATTAGAAGCATCACAGCATCTTTTATTACAGTTACATTTACTCTTTTACTGAGTTACGAATGTAATTTCAATACCTTCAAATAGGCGAGTTGTTCCTGCTTAGTTTTTTGTCGATGATTTCCTTTTAAACTCTCTACGAACCTAATATTCCATCACTTAGAACTTTTGTCTCAATTTTCCTTTTATTCAATGAAATCATCCAATTACTCAACCAATCTCTGCTTTATCCAAAATTCTTCTTTTATTTCTTCAATTGATCCATGCAGGGTCATAACAGTCTAATCTTATCTGAAGGTAATTCTTGAGACCATAAGAACACCAGAAATTAGATAGATATTGTAGTGATTCAAAAGAATTAAGGCATGTAAAAGATTTCCGGGAAGCAGATGCATATATTTGTAATTCTTGCATCCTTTATATGTTAATCAGTAAAGTATATCTCCTGGTTGTCTTTCAACTATGAATCAGAGGTTTCTTGTTGACAATAATTACATCTTTATTCTTGTTGATGATCGCTCTGAAGCAGCATATCAACTGATTACGATTAGGGCACTGATATAGTGCCCCTGTACCCCCCCCCCCTCCTTGACAAATGGACCCCACGCACTGATGGAGTACTACTCATGCACAAAGGTACCTAGGAAAAAATACTTGAAGAGAAGATTCACTAAAAAAATCAACAAGCAAAACAACGGGCAAGAATCAGACCTGAATGCTGAAATTGCCATCCACGGAGACATTGTGAGACCGGTCGGAGAGGAAATCACCCTGCTCCGATGAGAGGTCCCCGCCTTGCATCAGCACCTGGTGCTCCTGTTTGTCAAGATCGGAGGCAAGCGCAGCGAGATCGAGCTCGGAGAAATAGGGGCCTTGCAGGACGGTGTTGACGCAGTGCACAGCGCACAACTTCCCCTCCTGTACCTCATGGTAAAGGAGTCCTCCATTGCTCGGTCCTTCCATTCTTGCGTTCACGATCGGACGAGCTAAGGAGAGAAACTAAAGTAATAAAGAGAAAGCAAGAAAGAAAGAGGAGTTGAGGTCAGGATTTTTGAGAGTGAATTAGTCAGTAGGAAACTAGGAAATAGGAATAAAATTATAAAAAGGAAATGGGACGACGGACGACGGTGGTGTGTAGTAGGCGGCGGGACTAGGAACCTGGGATTTGCGGAGAGGTACAGGAGGTAGGAACCAATGTACCGACGATTTGTTTGCAATAGTAAAAGTTGAAATAAAATTATTATTCATATAAATTAATTTATCAAATTAAATTAATTTTAGATTAAATAGAAGAGCGTTAATTTGATATATCAATTTATAGGTGAAATATCATAATAGCGATTATTATTTGATTATATTATATTATATTATTATATTATGATTATAATTATGATTTATTAATATTATATTATGATTATGATTATAATTTATTATTATATTAACATTATAATTATTATTATTTATTATTATTATTATATTATTATTAAATTATGATTATAATTATTATTATATTATCATCATTATTAGTATTATTATATTATTATTATAATGATTATTATTATTATATATTATCATCAACATTAGTATTATTATATAATAATAATATTTATAGAATTTATAAATTGATAGTTTTTTAAATTTTATGCAATATAAATTGTGTTTGATAATTTATATTGCATAAAATTTATGAATTTTCTTAAACATAATCTATTATTATTGTTTTTTTAATTTGTTGAAGTTTTCTAAAAAGAATTAATATATAGTACTTCAGAATTTTGCAGTGCTGAATTATGAATGCTTTATATAAAATTTTATCATCATTATTAGAATTACTATTATTAATATCGTTGTTATTATCATTATTATCATTATTATGAGATTGTATGCACACTATTTTTTTAATTTAAAAAACAAATAAAAAAATTATACACAAATACATGCACATTTACGCAACTTTACTATATAAACTTTATTTGTTATAAAGAACATATGGGGAGATAATAAATAAATTGTTTTTTATTGAACAAATATTCAAATTTCAAGTTTAACTAGTAAGATTAAAATTGAGAAAATTATAATTCAAATAATCTTTTTGTGATAAATAACCCTCTAATTGTTAAATTCAATTTGCACAATTTTAACTCCATAATAATAGATGACCAAAATCCTCAAACATGTATAAATTTATTAGTAATATTTTTCTACTTAATATACATATTTTTTACAAAAGATGCTAGTATATTCATTCTACAAAAAAATGAACAGTAATAAAATAATAATATAACTATATGAAATCATAATAATGATAATAACAACAACATTAATAATAATAATTCTAATAATGATGATGATAAAATTTTGTATAATTCTATATATATATAGAAGTATTATTCTGTACGAAGTGTAGATGTTGGAGAGTGAACCGTGCGGAAAAAAATAAAGGAAAAGAGGAGGCACGCTGACTGAAAAAAGGTGGGGTTAGGACGGAAATGTGATTTCCATCCGAGGGACGGAAACACGGATGAAGGCTTTATTATTTTCATCAAAACTCAACATATGATGTTACATACGTTACTTCATATTTTTATTTTGTTATTATTAAAAAATCAGAATCGGAACCAAAACTAGTGCTCCTTGCAGCCTTTTTATGTTAAACTATGGCATCTCCGTATAATCAAAATGTTCTTGTTTATGATATTTTTCTTTGCCAAACAAATTCAGTCTTCTGTTTTTTTTCTTATAGTTGATAATTAATACTTGTCGGTCTATTAATAATAGGAAAATAAGTTATGTATCTATGAAAACTAGATTAATTGAAAATGTCTTCATCAATTTTTTAAATTTGAGTATTTATCCATTAAAATCTCATTTAATTTATTATTTTCCACAGAATGAACTATCTTTATTAAATCAACATTAAAATTCAACAAAAAATTATATGACCAAATACTCTCTCATTCAATTTTCTTCTCCTTCATTTTCATCTATTTTCACAAACAACTAATTTTCTATTTATCTTTGGCTTATATATCAGAAATCCAAAACTAAATCTCTTTTCCATATTGACCCTCTCTCCCTCCTTTTGTATATCTCTCCCTTCTTTCGTACTTATTTTTTTCATAATGTTGACCATATATGACAATTATTCTGATGTTATTTGTTTGTAACGATGTTGTATTATAATGTCTCAAATATAAAAGAGGTGGAGGAATTATATGGATTAATAATTTAACAATAAATGAAAGATTTACACAACGAAGAAGAAAGTGAATTAAATGAGAGGGTTAGTTTGGTCATTAATTTTTTTATTAAATTTTAATGTTAATTTATTGAAGATATTTCATTCCAGAGGTAAATACAAAGTTAAATAAGTTTGTAATGGATAAATATCCCAATTTAAAGAATTGATGAAGAAATTTATAATTAGCCAAGTTTTCTTGGATACCTATCCAATTTTTTCATTAATAATTTATTTCATATAAAATCGCATTCAAATTTGTATTTTTCATTTTTTTTAAAATTACTTTGGTTGCAAAAAATTTCGGTTGGCATAATTATCTTCATCTTAATCAATGTAAACATTTTGTGGGGCTATAGGCTGTATACAGCTGTCAAAGTTCAATACGGGCCTTTCAAATATACTAATTGGAAAACCCATACTAATGGGACCCAAAATCAGACCAGCTTGCAAGAAACTCCCGTGGCTAGTGCATTTATTCTAGTCTAGTCTAGATATTTCATTAATTAAATGCCCCAACAGGCCCCGGATAAGTGCTTGCCACCCTTTGTTACTTCAACTCCAATTAAATGTCACTAATGTCGCGGGTATCTATGTTGTTGATATGATATCTACTAATATGCGTCATATAAAATAACTCGCTACAATTTTCTTTACACAAATTTATCATGTTAAACTCTATTAATCCGATCTCCTTCGTCATTATGGCGGGACCAGGAACCAGGAAATAAAATAAGACGATCTATCATCCACCAAACCAAAGCAGTGTTTCAACTTTCAAAAACTTCAGTACTTTTCTGTGAGAAAACAGTATACCCACCTAAAACCTGCGACAAAAGGGGGAGGAGAAGGTGCGTAACACAGTTGCGTTACTTGCGTATCAGATGGCACGACGACCAGATCGAAGCGACCAGAGCCTTCCCCCAGAGGAAGCTGCACGTATAGAGGTGGAGACGAGGGAGTATTTTGAAAAATCCGCGCCAAAACGCCCCTCCAAACCGCCTCGAAGCGACCCGTCGGATGTACACTCGGATTCGGTCACATCTTCAGACCCGGATACGATTCCTGAGTTAGATAAGCTTCGCCGCCTTGAATCTGACCCCCAGGTTTTTCTTTAAATCGGTTTTAAATTTCTCTTAGCCTTTTAGTTGATAAGTTGATTGAAATGTTTTTGTGGGGTTAAACTGTAGGGATTGGTGGTAGATGGAGGGGACGTTGTGGAGGAGTATGTGGAGACAAAGTACTACGATGGGATCAACTGTATTGATAAGCAACACCATACGGTACATGAATTTATTTTGCTTAATTAGTTTTTACCTTCAAATTACTTGGATTAATTTTTTCTTAAATAAATAGGCCAATGCAAGAGTTCTGATGCCAACTGTTTAGGTATTAAGTACATTGTGTTCCAATTTGGTATTAATTTCTTAGATACATTGATTAAAGGCTTTGTTGTTGTTGTTGTTTTTTAGTTCAGGCTATTTGTTGAGCTTTAGAAATCTGTTTTTTGGATATTCGAAGGTAAATTGATTAAGCACCTCTTTACATCAACTAGTATTGTCTAATTCACGATTCTTTCTTTCCCTTTGTTGGCAAATGACTTCTGAACTTTTCAAGTTTAGCAGATCTAAATTTTACTTTAAATATAAACCGCTTTGATCTTTTAGCATGCAGCATTGCAGCATTTTACAGTATGTTTGGTTAAGTAGGAAGTGGCGGGATGACTCTTATAGTTCACTTATACTCCAAGTTGATAGTAAAAAAACTTGTAAGATTTTATTGAAGGGAACCTAAACTCCTATTAAAATTCCAATCTGACAGATTTTTATAGACTTCTCTTCCACCACGTTCCATCAGAACACCATGTTATAGTTGCTTTATATTTCTGTTTCTTTATTTATTATTTTCACAATGTCCTTTTTTTTTGATGAAAGTGACAAAATCACTGGTTTTCAAAGAAACCATAGAAATCAGAGAAAACAAATACCTCGGTATTTTGAGATCTCCATTACAAAGTCAGTCCTAAATCAATATGCTACTTATTACAAAACACCAACACGATCAGAAAACTAATATAAGGCATACACTGCCTTAAAACTAGACTATCCTAACAATAACAGCAACATTACCATGTGCTTTTCATATTACTAATCACCAAAAAACCAAAAGTAAAATGCTGCCAACAGAAAGTACAACAACCCTTATCATATGCAATCAAAACAGTAATTAATCAGAATCCAAATTTAGGCCTCATCCAGACATTTAATTGAGTATCCTGGGCTGTACCTCTACCTCTGACAGTACGCCCTCCATGGAAGGTTGTTGCGACCTACAAAGGAAGTCCCTCTATCCCCTAGGGTAACACCAACGAAAGTTTTAGCAAATGAGAAGCATTACGCATAGATACAACAAAAATTTAGCCAAAACAATTATTTTTAAACCTAAAGGTCTGACCTAAAAAGGCATTTTAGATTGAAAGATAATCTCATTTTTTTCAATCCACAAAATCTAACATACTGCACTTCTAACCAATTCAATTAACAATTTATCTTTAAGAGAAATACAAGAATCAATAAATCACAAATCATCCAAATTCCAAAATAACTCCTTGAAAAGTAAAACCATTATGAGTTGAAATCCAACTCCACAAATTATGTGCTACTGGAATTTTCACAATGTCCTTAATTATGCATTTATTTTCGTGTAACAAAATATGGTAACTTATGTGTACCCATTGAAAATCTTGAAGTAATATTAATTAGCATACAGTAGTTCACATCATAGATATTAGTATCTTACGATTTAAGATACGAATTTTACAATACAATATGATACGATACGATACAATTCAGAGGCCAATAGATACGAATCTGCACTTTGTATCTATGGAGAAGGGATTTGCACAAATCCTTGGCAAATCGCTAGCAAATCCTGACTTGAAAATAAGTGACACTCTAAAAATATTGAATAAAAGTATAAAATTATTTTTTTCTAATGTATTAAATAAATATGTATATTAAATTCCTATTTAGTATTTCATTCTAAAAATATATATTGAATTTATATGTGGTTGATTGGAAGAAAATATTTTTTGTTAGTACTTATGTTATTTGGATTATCATAGAACTATAATAAGAGTAGCGTTCATATCATAACATACATGTTGTGCTAGAATTTTGTATAAATGTGATAAAATGTTATATTATAGTGATTCTCAAATAGAAAAAAAATACAATATATATCTAATTAGTTGTTATAACTCATTTTAAGATAAGATTAGTGCATCTCAATGTGATATGATACAAAATATAAACGATTCACGATATAAAATGCAATTCAACATGTATAGTTGAAATTATCTCATGCATCATTTTTACAGACTGGAACAGGTTTTATCAAAGTGGAGAAACCAAATGGATCTGGTTTTGATGCACAAACAATTGCCAACGCGGGCTGTGTGAATCATGCTTGCTATAAGAGTAATCCTGCAACCAATGATTGGCTACCTTCTCCTGAGATGGTACGGGATGGCACTTGGTCTAATCCTTAATTGATGCAAATCCATAGTCAGCACAAATCATTTTGTTAACAAAATTTTGTTTTTGCACAGGTAATCCCAATTTCAACCAAACCTAACAGGAGTGAGAGCTGATAGCATATTGGCTAAATGATGGTTTACTTTTAAGTACTGGTGTGACTAAATTGATACGACTGTGTACTATTATTGAAGCTTCTCAATGTGAGGTTATTCGGTGATGCTATCCAGTTATTATCAATAGAGCTTGCTTTGATGAAAGTATCGTTGTATTTTGAGCTGGAACTTTATCCTGCAAAAAAATAAAAATAAGTTGGGAACAGCAGCTTTCTTGTTTATTTTCACACGTTCTACAGAGAATATCAGTTTAAGTCAAAGTTGGGAACGATAGCTACCAGATAATATTTCTTATACATTCTACAGAAAATATCAGTTTAAGTCAAAGATTGTTTGAATTATTTTTTTATTTTTAATTTCTTCCGTCCGAGGTGCGTTTAGAGGAACTTAGTTGATTTGAGAAATATACTTGACCTAGTCGGACCTGAATCTAACTTGGTCTAATCTTTTAAAAAGTCAAAGTGATCTGAATTTAAATTTGATCTGAGATGAGATTAAATGATTTATAGTCTAATTAAAATTAACTTAAAATTTTAAAAAATATATCATATAAATTAATCTAAGATCCGATCCGAATCTGATTTCTTAGAAAGTCAATTGGTCTAATATGATTGTTCGATTACCGTCTCTAGGTGCGCCATTAAGATTAGTAAGCCATTATTTTCCTACTGTAAGAACGTGCCAACGCTGGAGGAGAATTTTAATTTGTTTATGTTCGACGACCGTATGGGGCAGCCATGTCGCTTCTCCAGTTCTCCACTCCATGGTTCAGCAGAATTCGATCATACCTGTGTAGGGGGTGAAACCAAGCGTATTCAGAACAGATAGTGTTAATAAGAGAACATTAGCAGCCAAAGGTATGGGGTTGCCGGCATGCCTCCCTCTCCAATTCCTTGGATACAAACCTCAACTAAGTTACAATCAACCATTATGAAACTGCACAAACATAGAGAGATCCTGTCAGTTAGATCAGCACACAATATAAAAAGGAATAGCATAGTTTTCACCTCTCCGGACCCTTTGCATAGACGACATTCACAGAAAAAACCACTACAGCATTAACATGACACTCCTCAATTCCCCAATTTTCTATTAAACAGGCTTCTATTAAAACTAAGCACTGAAATTCAGTATGAAATGTTGTTCAACACAAGCTGACAAAGCAGTATCGGCTACATCAGCCGACATTATTTATTATAACAGTAACTGAGAACTATGAACCCATTCTTCTGTTATTATACTATACGCTATAAAACAAGATTGGTACAAAAATATACTATAGCAGAGATTTAGAAATTTGAGGAAAGGTCAAAGAAAGCAGAAAGCAGCTAACAGCTTCTCCATTTAAGGTCAGGCGCTATTTGAAGACACTAAGGAACATGACACTCCTCAATTCCCCAAATTTCTTTAGCATACTGAGCAATTGTGCGATCACTGCTGAATTTTCCACTACCAGCTGTGCTTAAAATTGACATCTTCAGCCACCTCTTCCTGTCCCTGCAATCATAACACAAAAAGACCCATGAAAAAGGATTACATGACCAACCCTTGAAAAAAAAAAGACATCACTGCATCAATTCAGCAAAAAATAAAATAAAATAAGACACCACTGCATCTCTTATACCCTGAAAAGACCACATGCTAGTCTAAATCATAAAAATCACCCTGCTTAAAGTTGTTTCTAATTATCTACAATAAAAAGGACTACCAGATTACCATTACTTTTTATTCATGAACAATAAAGGATCGCCGAAATTAGCCATTTGTTGTGAATTTGAAGAGATCACAACTCTAAATATTTCTAGGACCGTAACAAGAAAAAGTGTTTTATGATAAGATTTGCAAGGAAAGAATATTTTTCCATGTCTTACTTGTAAGCTTCATCAACCCTACATTGCGCATCAAGATAGCTAGGGAAATCATGCCCAACAAGGAAGTAGTCACCTCGTCCATAGCCTGAGTCACCCTCCAATGAGCTCAAGAGATCAACATAGTTATATGCACCAAAGGTGCCGACCTTTATAAATTCTTTCGCCTCCTCAAAACGGGGGTCCGGCTTAAACTGTATTCATTAAAAACAAACAATATCAGAAATCTCATAAAAGGACAAGTAAAGAAACAGATAATGTTCATATCTTGGGACGAAGATGCATAACCTAACCTCCATCTACAGGCAAGGACAAGTAACAGATCTTACTATATATGCTGTAAGGTACACAAGAAATAGTAACAGACCTTTCAGAATGGCAAGGCCCAGCAGTTGAAGATGTCATAGAGTCTTTTCCTTTTCTCAACTTAAAAGGACTACAGATCGATAATAATTTCCATATTCCTCATTCCAAAAACCACCTAAAAATTCCAGTCCCCATATACCTCTAGCATTTGACTAGTTCCATTGGCAAAAATGATGATGGCATCACTGACCACTTGTTTTGGATACCTTGTTCATTATTTTGAAGTTATTAATCGCTTATTTCTTCATTGTTATATTGTTAAAGACAATTTTGGCGATGATTTTGGTTCACAAGGGTGTTAATGTGAAGTGATTATCTTTAAGATATGTGTGGTAGTTTTTATGGGGGCTCTTACTGGCAGTTCTAAATTAGCCCTTGAGATTGTTTGTTATGCTATCTGTCCATTTGTAGCTGACGGAAGGTTTTTAGTGTGCTGTTGTAGTCTCAGCCAATTTTGTATAACCAAAACACAAACAGATACAAAGAAATATAATGAATTGAGAAACAACAGAAAGAAAATTTGCACTTACCATTCCCATTTCTCTCTCGTTGCGCAAACGAGGCACCTCATCAGCCTTGGCACCAAAGAGAAAAAAATTCTCTTCTCCAATTTCCTCTCTAATCTCAACATTTGCGCCATCCAAAGTACCAATAATAAGACAACCATTTAGAGCGAATTTCATATTGCTAGTACCACTCGCCTCCATACCAGCTGTACTGATGTGCTGAGACAGCTCACTCCCTGGTATCAGTACTTCTGCCACAGATACATTGTAGTTTGGAATAAACACAACCTAAAAAAACATTGCGAACTCCTCAGTATACCTCATGTTCCAAAGATTATAGCTATAAGAGAGATCAAAAAGGGTATCTAGAATAGACACCTTAAGATATTTGTTGGTCTCGGGATCGTTGTTTACTACAGTGCCAACATCATTGACTAGTTTGACAATGAGCTTTGCATTGGTATAGGTTGCAAATGCCTTTCCTCCAATCATTATAGTACGGGGAGTCACCTTCTGCTTTTCTGTCTCACTCATTTCCTACATGAGTTGCATATATCATCAGGCTATTTAAACAAGTTGCTTTTTTGTGTCCTAAAATACTCGAACCAAATTTATGTATCAAACATATTATCAGACTATAAAGATGCCAGCTCACACAATACAGCACTGAACAACTATACAAGTTGATCCAATTATCATATTTTTGTTACAGTGAAACTTACTAAAAGATTAAAAAAATGTCAAGATATAACGTATTCACGACCTGGTACATAAACAATTGAAGTTATTTACCTTGAGCTTCTTGTATCTATACACAGCACCCAATATATTAAGAAGCTGTCTCTTATACTCATGAATACGTTTAACCTGTATATCAAAGAGACTGTTCGGGTCAATTGACACACCAGTTGCATTATAAACATACTGTACAAGACGGTTTTTGCTAGCCAGCTTCGCTTGTGCCCACTCATCTTGGAGATCTTCATTATCTGCAAACTGTTGTAAATAACTATAACATCAACAGAAGTTATGGTATATCTAGGTGTTAGAGGTATAGGTTGGACATGAGTAGAATTGTATAGGTTAGGTAGGAGATATTGTGAGATGGATGATGTGGGAGATGTTTAGTAATTAAGATTAATTAGTTAGACAAGTTATTAGTTAGTTAGATGATTAGCTTATAAATAGAGGCTTAACAATTGTAATCAATCAATTCAAAAATAATAAAGTTTGTTATCATTCTCTCTCTTCCCCTCTCATTCTCTAATCCTATCATGATATCAGACCAGAAATACCACTGAAATTAGATTCACGTATATTCCAAAATCTATGCACCTTTTTTTTTTTAAAGTAGTGGTTTCCCATCTGTTTCATTAAGAAACCCTGTTTGGATGGTACCACAACCCGATACCCTAAGTGATTAACATACTCAGTTCAACAAAACAGATCTTATCTCCACAAGGTACTTAAAATCCATACTAGTACTGAATATCAATCAAATAACCAAAATACATCAGAAATTATAGTCACTAGAACAGCAAAAAACCTATGCACCTTATCCAACCTATTCCAGCGTTTATCCCCTTTTTCTCATCTATTTCAGAAATTAAACCTTTATTCTTCTATTCTATTTCTATTCTACTCTCTCTCTATCTCTGCTGTTCCTTGCCCCCTATTTCCTCTCACGTGACAGATCCATCGCGATTTCTCCTTCCTCTCATGATTTTTCTCTCTCTCTCTCTCTGCTGTTACCTTCTCCTCAAACAAAAATTGACTCAACAATCAAGATCAAGACCACAGTTGCTTCAAATTCGCTGATTTCTGCTCAAGAAATTCACTGATCGTGATTTCACGCCAGTGTCATTGCAAGTGTCGTGTGCTACGGTTGCATCACCAGGTCAACTCTTACTAAAATTTACACCTTTGATTTAAACAACACCAGGTCGACTCTTACTAAAATTTACACGTAACTAGCTAATAGGTCTTGTATGCTATGCCATTCTTGCTGTACCTGCTACTGGAACATAAAAGCAAGAAGAAACGAATGATACCACAGGCTTAACCTATCCCTCAATTATTTTTGTACCCAGAGCCAACCACAAAAAAATAGTTATATACATCCTCATAAAGCTAGCCCATAACATTTTCAGTTATTGTTCTCATCTTCCCTTCACACTACATGGTTTCGATGGATGCAACAGAAGGGAAAATAACTGGGGAAAAATAGAAAGACAGTTCTGAGAAGAGAGGAAAATAAAGTATTGAAAAGAGGCATACTCTGCGAAGGCCAGAGAGGAGATCAAGATTAGTGATCCATTCATCAGTCTCAAGCCATTTGGTAATAATCTGACTAAGCTCGGGGTTACAGAAGAGCAACCACCTCCTAGGTGTGATACCATTTGTTTTATTCTGAAATTTGGTCGGCCAAACTGACAGGTAATCTGCAAATAGCTCTGACTTCAGGATATCACTGTGCAATTGTGCAACTCCATTGACCTACCAAAAACATTGAAGCTTAGAATATATTAAGTTTGTTTATTTCGTATCACCTATAATATGTGAATGAGACTATACTCCTTTTTTTGGCAGTGTTAAGCAGCTTACCGTATGGGAAGATACGACACACAGATTTGCCATGCGCACAACAGGCTTTTGGGGATTCGAGTTATCTAAAATCTGCATACCTGGAAGCTTTTCCACCATGTTCTTCTTAGTAGCATGTATCATCTCCTTAAACTGAAGAGAAATAGAGAGATTATTAATTAAATTGGACTATGAAATAGGTTCATTTAGGTATAATAATAAGTACCCTCTTATCAATTTCTTCAATAATTTCAAAATGACGAGGCAAAAGCTTCCTCATTATGTCTTGGGACCATTTCTCCAGCGCTTCCGGGAGTACAGTGTGGTTTGTGTATGCAAAAGTTCTGCAACAGTAAAAGAGAAGAAAAATGTGAACTTCATTGCATATATACTTATATAACATAAATTAAATGAAAAATGTCAACTTCATTGCATATATAACTATATAACATAAATTAAATGAAACATGAAATAGGCATACTTTGTAGTGAGATCCCAAGCATTGTCCCAGCCAAGTCCCTCATCATCCATGAGCAAACGCATTAGCTCAGGAATTGCTAAAGTTGGATGAGTGTCATTTAATTGCACAGCAACCTTATTGGGGAAGTTGCCCCAATTGCCTTCAACTCTCCTCTCCTTGAACCTATAGATTATATCCTGCAGATAGAAAATATACTCACTTTTAGCAAATATTTTCGGGAAAATATAACCATGTCCAAAGGGCTTCAAGATGAAAAGGTAATCATCTAAAATATCTTACTGACCTGTACAAGAGTAATACTGTAATATTCTAATACTAGCAAAGCACCTCATGTTGTTTTTGCATGACTTTTATTCTATATTAAAAAATTTGGACTGTAAAGCTACGTACTGTCCAAAATCCTTTCAAGATTACATGCTACAACATAGATAAGTTGGTGAATTATATGTTGGTGCCTAATAGAAATCTCCACAAAATGTCGGAACATCATCTTTGGCCCGCAGCCAAGGTGGATCACAGAATTATGCGGTTTCAAAGACTTTTTCTAAGAATAAATTACTGCAGATTTTCACTGTTGTTTACACTGTAGATATACAGTAAAACCCTCCGAAAATACTGTAGATTGTACTGCCAAATACTGTTTTACACTGTAGATTTGCAGTGTAAAACCTGTCTGAAATTACTACATATACTATAACAGATATCTGAGTTCTGATGTAGAGACTTAAACCTGCAATGATGCACTGCAGAGGAAAAATTGTTGTTTCAAACGCAGTATCTTCCCATTTTCAGTAGAGTCGCCAGGATAAAGGACAGCACAAATCTAAAATACATGGTTGTTAGTAAATTGAGCATTTATTGGGAAAAGAAGTGATGAAATGAACAAGAACCCTTCTTTCTATTTCATTGTTTAACATAAAACACATAACTTCTGGAAAGGTTAACTGAAACAAATTGGAAAAGGTTCGTAAATTGTTTAGACACCTGCTGAGCCTTAGATTGGAAATGAGCAGCATCCTCATATTTGCCATCGTTGAATAAAAACAAATTAAAATCTTCAGTACTAGCCTTTGCCTCCCACAAGCGCAAACTAATTGTGTTTTTTGTATTAAACCCTGGAATTGGCACGTCATATGCCAGTGCATTCAATACTTCTCCACCTACCCATTTACGCCTACACAAAGGAATATACAGAAAATAAGTATTGCAATTCAAAAATATCCTCTGAGCATCATAAATATAACACATATGGAAGAAAGTAACTATATTTATAGAATAAAGGTAATTTGCAGTACACAGTAAATTATAGAAAACTTCAAAGTTTTATTTGCTAGTGGGATAATCTATTTATCAATGAAACATTTTACTCACGATCCATCAGGATTGATCTGAATGTGGCCAAAGAACCTAACTGGGTACACTATGTCGAGCCTGACAATCTCCCATGGACTGAACTTCTGTAAAAGTAAACATAAAGGATAGGATGACTTAGCACAAAAATGGGAAAGAAACAATTTAATAGAAAACAAGGTTCCACAATTCAAAAGATACCTCTAGCCAATCTTCAGCAACTTCTTCCTGGCCATCTGCTGTGATACGTTGCTTAAACAAGCCATACCTAAGACACATTCAACAAAGAAATTACCCAGCATTAATCATCTCCTCCTGTCATGACAAAACTCTAAAAAGGAAGGAGAAAAAGAAATTGTACCTATAACGCAGGCCATATCCCCAAGCCGGCAAATTAAGAGTTGCCATTGAATCAAGAAAGCATGACGCAAGCCTACCCAAGCCTCCATTTCCTAGAGCTGCATCTTTCTCCTGCAATCCAGAATGCAATGGATGTTGTCATGCATGAAATGTCAGTAAATCACAAAATAACTATCTGACTCTTTTTAATTTGATTTAATGAAATTATATAGTAGGTAATTCACCTGCTAGGCTGCTACTTCAAAAAAACTATCAAAATGTTAATTTACTCTGACGCATGAATGCACTATAGTAGTAAAATGTAAAACTAATAATTCTTACTCTGTTGTAGAAAGAAAGAAAGAAAAGAAAAGGACAAGAATGTTCCTAAAATATTTATGCATCTCTGGTCCTCGTTACAAAGGATCCAATTTGGTTCTTAACTTTTGAAGTGTTCATTCAGTAATAAATAGAAGCTGGATGCACTCTGTCATTTTTTTCTCCAATACAGAAAATAATCCATCTTATTGCACAAATTATAATTCCTAATCAAACATACATACAGTACCTTGGGAAAGGGTGATGCTAAGAACCTAAATGGGGAAAGGGTGATACTTTAACGATTGTTTGTCTAATTTAGTCGTGTTCCCCTTTTCGTTCAACGACCAGTCTCTCGAATTAATGACAAATTATAAAACAAAAAAACACCTTGTCACCTTAGATTGATTCCAAAAATAAAAAACATATATGTAGCTTGAAGAATATTTTTTTTTTAAATTTGAAGACAGTAAGCTACCTGCTGAACGATATCTTCAAGTTCATGCCCAAATGACTTCAATGCTTGAGCATATCCATCAGTAATGCCAAGATTTCCAATTGCGTTGGTTAAAGCACGTCCTTGAAGGTACTCCATTGAGAGGTAATAGGTTTGCTTCGGATCAGCCTTGTGGAATTTCAGGTATGTGCTGTTCCATCTCTGCAAAAGCGAAAGCAAATGTAAATTCAGTTATCAACAGCTGAGCAGCTGGAAGTCAAATAAACTCCACAAATTTGATTTCGTAATCATAGAAAATCAAGTCTTACTTGAACCAGGTAGTCGCGCACGCTCTGCGCCGCAGCATAGAATGAATGCTCTAAATCGAATCTGAGAGGATAGAAATGCGGAGTATATTGTGCGTGGTATACGATGTTTGACGCGATCTCCGACTCTTCCCTGGCGCATGGAACTGCCACCCCTTTGATATGACCGCCGACAAATGTGAGCTGGCCATTGGACTCATCCGGCTTCGTCATGAACTAAGCAGGGATGAAATTCGATGATAGAAAGACAGAGAAAAGACAATGCAGTTGAGAATTGAGATGGAGTAAGAAGGGGAAAGGAATAGAGGTGCTTACTAGTTATCAGAAGCAAAAGCGAGTGTCCCGTGAAGAAAACGAGAGATCTGAGATGCTTTTTGAATGAAATGAGGTAATGATGTTTACGAGAGAAGATATTTATTAGAGAGGCTATAATATTTGAAGGGAAAGAATCAAAAGAAATTGAAGGAAAAAATGCAAGGTTCAAGCTATTAAACGGATATTTTTAGTAGAGCGAACTGGTGGCGCGCCGCGAGAACAACACAGAAAATGGAACCACAGCAGAGAGAAGGAAAAATAGGAGTTAAAATAAGAAAAGAAAAAAAGTAGAGTCGAGCGCGTGTGACCCAGTGCTTTAAAATAACCGCACTGATCAAATCTGATCCGCAAAATCAGTTGAGAATTGAGATGCTCAGAATTCACATCCGGTGTACTCCACCGTGAATTGGGCAGTTTTTTTAATCTCAACTGTTCATCTCCTTTATAAAAACTGTCCGCACGTTAAAAATCTGTCCATAGTTTAAAATTTATGTTTTAGCTGCTCACTTCATCAAATGGGGTACCATAGAGGATACGGTTAACCGTCCTGATTTAAGGTCAAAACCCGACTAACTCGAGTTTCGGTCAACTCATAATTTAACCACGGATTGTGATTAAAGTTTTCCAAAATAATCTGAGATTAATCCGTCCCATCTTAAAACCGACCCGACCAAAATATTACTGTTTAACAATTTATTTAAATTTTTTTGTCAATTTTATTTGATTTTTAATATAAAATTGAAAAATATTTATTTATTTTATTTTATTTTTTAAACATTTCATTTTAATTTTATATTAGTTTGTCATTTTATTTTAATTTATATCATTTTATTTGAATTTTTTAACATTTCTTTTAAATTTCTAGTTAATTTTTTTGAGTTGTAAACATAAAACAGAAAAAATAAAAAAATTAAATGGTTATAAATTTTGAATATTTTCAATAATTATTTTAGAATTTTTAGAATTTTTGAGAATTTCCTTAAATTTATTTGAGTAATTTTTGAATTTTAGAAAAAAAAATCGGTGGTCCAAAAAATCGAACACGACCCGCTCTGCTCCGTCGACCCGTCCGACCCATAGTCTTAGGACGATCCGAGGCCGCACCCTTTCAAAACCAACTCATCCTAAACTGTTCCATCTAACTCGTCTACCCGTCCTAACCCGACCCGACCTAACCCGCTTAACCCGCTTAAATTTGGTCCGACATGTCCCTTCCCATCCCGAATTTAATACACTAGTGTGATCACAAAGATCATTGTCCTTGTGATTTCATATGGCATGTTTATGCTGAAAATGATATATATATATATATATATATATATATATATATATATATATGAGTAAAACTAATATGCTCCTAGGAGCACGAGCCCCTCCGTGATCCTAACTCCAAAAATATATCAAATTATTTTCAAATTTTTATTTATCACTCTCATTAAATTCTTCATATTTAAATCTTATGGGGTACAAAAATTTGGAGCATTTCAAGTTTTCTAAGTCGTTTTTTAAATTTTTGAAAATAATATACAAACATTAAATATTTTATTTTTTTTTTTTAGAGTTGATTTTCAAAAATTAAAAAGAGTGACTTAGAAAACTCGAAACACGCCAAAATTTTGTACCCTATAATATTTCAATATGAAAAATTTAATGAGAGTGATAAATCAAAATTTGAAGATCATTGATATATTTTTTGAGTTAGGATCACGGAGGGGCTTCGTACTCCCAGGAGCATATTAGTTTTACTCTTATATATATATATATCAAATTCCAAAAAGGGGAAAATTAAAAAAAAACATGTTATCAAAAAAGTAAGAATATTTAAAATATAAAAATTTAACATCCAAATATACTTTAATCACTTTAAATGTTTCTATTGATATTTTAAACTCCAAAATGAAAGATATAAAACAAAGTGTAAAAATATATTGTAGAGCATAATTCACAATTATTAATATCAGAAAAAATAATTATAATAATCATAATGATGATTGTTAGTATTCTTATTTTTATTTTTATTAATATACTATTATTTATTATTATTATTATATTAAAAAATAATATTATAATAAAAACTTATATTCATCCTTATTCACGGATTCAAAAAGCAGCATATTTTACCGAGCATATCAGAGTTTTTTCCTTCTTTACCTTTTTGCTTCTTCGGTGGAGGCTCAGTAATATGCACATGATTCACGAATAATTTATTTTCCATCTATAAATGAATATTTCATAAATAATTTATTAGTTTAATATACAATATTTTTTTGTCAAAAATGTTTTATTCACGAATTATTCAGCAAAAACCACATTACATATTATTTTATATTTTTAATATATTTTTAATAGTTTATCATTATAATATATTTTTAAATTATACCTATATTATATCTAACATTAAATTTTTAATCTCAGTTTTCTAGATCACGAATTTTTATTACTATGATAACACGAGCTACTCGTCCTGTTGCAATGTTCGCTACGCCAACCGGCCGCATTGAATCTGAAGGCAAGAATTGGTGAGTGACTGAGTGGAGGTCACTGCGCTAGTGAGGTGTAAGGGGCAAGAGACTTAAGGGCGGACACGTGTTCCATATTTTGGATTTTTGCTAGACTTCTCTCACAGCCGTTGAACTCATATCCAATAATACAGTAACAGACTGACTGACAGCGCGTCAATCATTTCGATTAAAAATGAAAACACCCCGTCCCCCACTTTTACTGTTTTACAGCAGGTCTACGTCTGATTTTTATAAACAAACTGGAAATGGGTCCGTGTCTGTTTTCATAATCATATAGATATTTATATGTTATTATTTGAGAATATGAAATCTACCTGCTTAATGTACTTAGACTTACTGAATCCGCCGCCGCACAAACATGTTTCACACACTTTACCATTACCAGTACTCTCAGTGCTCAATTCGTGGAACTGAAATTGAAAAATGTTCGCGAGCTGTAATCCTGGTAGATTTACCTAAAACTAAAAGGAAAAGGAACTCGAATATCCCATTCTGCTATAGCACAAAGAAATATCTGCTGGAGATCTGCCGGACCCACCAAAAGTGCAGCAAGTATGTTAGCCGTCAAATGGACAATGTATCAACGTCGTATTTTGACAGGACATGGATCCCGGGCCCCACAAAATGTTGCGGTCATCATCTCCAAGATGAAAAGAATAGTAAATTGAGCAGTTTTTATTATTAATAAGTATTATTAAATTAATATTGTTAAAAATAAGACTGAAAACCGTAAAATTTCAAATATACGAATGATTTCGAAAAGAAACGAGAAACATCTGCTCTTTATTAAGCACGTTAACGGTCTAAGTTTTTTTTTTTAATTTTTACCACTAATATCAGTAATCAGATTTTGAGTTATTCATTAAATAATATTACTATCTCTATGATTATTTGTATTGAAATTATATTTTTTTCTCAATTTTGATTGTTACACGAAACATTATATAATTTAGGAGTACATTTGTTTTACTTTATTTTTTTTCTTAGATTGCCGTCAATTATGAACTTCAGCTTTTCTCAAAATTCTGAATGTTAACTTTTCTCTCAATTCTACATTTATTTTACATTAATTATGTATTCATGATTGAAATTTACATTAATTAATAAATTATCTTTATTTTTTATTTCCTTCTTTTTCACATAAAGATATGAATTTTTATATTTTTAAAAGACATCATCATAGCAATGCATGAATAAGATTCTAGTCAGTAATAATATAAGGAAGGGATCACTGACAATGGTTATCTTAACAATTTTGACAATGAATTTTTAAATAAATACAAAAAATCTTTAAAAAAAATTATGGATATGCTCTTCTACTTATAGATTGATGGTGATTCAAATTTTATGTAATTTCATTATCATTTGATAATTTATCAAAGATCATCAAATTATAACCGTTGTAAATTATATAAAATTTTGATAGTCTTTGATAGAGTATCAAACTATAATGAAATTATATGAAATTTGAATCACCATCAATCTATAAGTAAAAGAACATATCCATAATATTTTTTTCTATTTCTAAGAGTTTTTTAGTATTTATTTAAAAATTCACTATCAAGATTGTCAAAAAAACTCATTATCAAGTGATCCCACCCATTTTTGTAACATATGATTTTCTAATTGCTTTTGAAAACTCTATTTGTCTTATTAAGTTCATAATTTGAGCGATAATTTTCTCAATAAATTAAAAAAAAATTATTGTACACTTCTTTGATTTCATACTCCAACTTTTTCAACTCATCTAACTAATTTTCTAACTCATTATTTTTTGGTAATCGATCCAAACTAGAAAAAACACACACATGTCACGTCTTATCCGTCTGAATAAAAGCTCCAATTCTCTCACGGCATCTCATTTATCTTTTTGAGTTATTTTTCATGTTATATATCATTAGAAAGTTAGCTATGAGAAGAACACAATAAATCAAACCACACATGAAATTAATCAATGATTTGAGAGAAATTAAATAATAAATTATCTCAGATAGAAATTATATTGGGGTAATTTGGTGCGTGTAAGCCTCAATCGATTGATCAAACATGATCTTTGGGTCAAAAATATAATGTATGAAGTTTCAAATAAGTTTTTCAATGCTCTAAGTATTCCGATCATATTTCACTTCTTAATGTATAAAGGGAATATGTTGGAACTCACATATCAGAGAGTTATCATTCACGTGAAAAAGAGATGTTGGAATTACAAACTTGAAATAGTAGGTATTGAGATTTTAATATGGTAGGCATTGTGACTTAAGAGAGTAGTTATGAAGATTTGGGAGAATATTTGATACTTTGGATATAATATATTTAATTTTTATACTTGAAGAATTAGGTATTGAAACTTAATAGAATAGTTATAAGATAATCTAGGATTACTTCAATTTTAGTTTTATTAAGTTTTAATTTAGAATTATCGATGAAAATAGCTCTGCGACTTGAGCCATTATTAACGGCTTAGAAATTATTGTTTACTCTTGAAAAATCTCAAGAAATAAAGCAGATGAACAATTAAGATTAAATACTAATTATCAGTGATAAATCATAAGAAAGAGAAAGAAAGGCAAGAGAGAGGGTCCACCAGCCAAAAGAAGTCGCTGCTGAACTCCGAAAAAGTCTATTTATCCCACAAGGAAATTTTGGGATAAAAGGGCAAGGGTATAAATACCCCACTATCCACTAGTCCATTTGAGGTGGATGACACTCAAGAGATTCAAGAGAGAAAAAGAGATCTCTTGAGGTGTCGTCTATGTAATCATTTTCTCTGATAAGTGGGACCCACCGACAGTCCCACACAAGCAGCTTCGACAGCCTGAACCTAGCCTATCCATTAAATCTGATCAAGCTGGAATACGGATTATGCATTAATCCCACAAAAAAATTCTAGACAAGGGGCAGAGGTATAAAAGCCCTGACACCTCATGTTCATTCGAGGTGGATGACCCTTAGGAGATTCAAGAGAGAGAGAGATCTCCTGAGGGGTCATCCATTTGATTGTTCTTCACTGACAGATGGGTCCCACACCTCAGTAATAGACATCAAGGGAGTCAAGATTAAACCCTAAGAATCAACCCTCCAATCAAGCCCTCAGAGCAAACCCTAAGAACTGAAGCAGTACAATCCCTGTACAACAAGAATTATGTCAATGCCAAGCCAGTATTTTGATACAGCCAATCATAAGAAATTTCAATGTGATTTTGCTTTCAAAGATGACTAGGTGCCAATATTGCAAACACCTGATCAAGCCAAGATTTATGTTAGCTGTTGACAAGTAATCAACTGTTGGCTGAATCAATTTCATGAACATGGATTGGAAGTGAATTTCACAAGACTGATCAGATACCAATGTTGCAAACATCTGATTAAGTCTAGATTTATATCAATTGTTGACATGTAATCAACTGTTGATCAAGTCAAACCCTAATGAGGCATCAATACAAGTCTAATTGGTGTTTAATTAGGGGGGTTCTGCAAGAGAATTTTATTTGGCAGAGACACTGAGGTACAATTGAAATTTAGGATTTATTCAGAGAGAAAATAGGGTTTTCTTGGTAAATAAATTTTAATTCAAGGAGGAAGGGGCAAAGGTGGAATTAAAAATTACATAAGTGATCATCATGAATTTAGAATTTTTTGTGAGAATTTCAGAATTTTTGGATAAGTGGAGCTATTAAAATAAATTCAGAAAAGATAAAACAGATTAAATAGGCAGATCAAAAGGTTGAGATTTGATCAAGACCTCTCTGAGTGCAACTTGGGGATAGAGACTCATATGAGTGCAAACTAGGGATCTCAAGCATGCACATACAGAATCGAGAGAAGAGAGAGAGTGTGCCATGTGGCAGCACCTCATTGGGCTACCTCAGCATGTCAGTGTCACGTGACAGCACCTCATTGGTCTACCTCACTCATGTGGGTCCCACACATCCCTGATAGGTGGGTCCCATTTGCGTCACGTGGCAGCACCACACTGGGCCACATCAGCAAGCAATTAACAGATCATTAGGCTTAAGGGATGGGGTTTGGTTAGATGGACCTATCACATCGTGCCACCTCAGCCTAATTAACACTAAGCAGTGGACTAAGCAGTTGATGACTAGATCTGTGAGCCCAGGCTCATAATACTTATATGTGGGGCCCACATATCAGGTATTTAAGCAAAGAGTTCATTCATTCATTCATACACCGAGTCCACACAAAAATGAGGCTAGAATTTTAAATCAAAAAGAAAAGGCAATGTGTACCTGGCTCATGCGTGTTGTACCTCTGACAGTGGGCCCTTTTGCTTTGTGGACTCTGTGCGCTGCGTTCAGCCTCTCTGGAGGCTTCTCCTTCTCCCTTCCCTCTCTTTCTCCTTCTTCTCGACGAGGCTGAGGGCGCCATTAGAGGTGATCAAGCTATCTACAGCTCCAAACTTTGAGTTTTTCTAGCCAGAGTTGCCAAATGCATAAGAGAGAAAGGGTGAATGATCAAAATTGAGAAGTAGCAAGTGAATAAGGCAGTTGAGAGAGATGAACAACTCGGGCAACCAATGAGGGATCTCAATTCTTGCTTCTAAACCCTAAATTGATAATGCAAATCTCTTCTACTCACTTAGGCAATGTTGTATGTGAAGGAAAGAGCAGCAATTATGAGTTGAATTGAAGCAATTGAATCGAGGTGATGAAATCGGACAAATGAAGGAAAGCTTAGACCTTGCACTATAAGCTTGAATTGACAGTGCTCACACCTTCCACACCCTCACACGATGCTGCTAGAGTGATGAAGATTGGCAATTGAATGAGAGAGGTATGGTTTTGATCAAAGCTTGAACTCGGGTGAGTGAATTAGAGCTTGAGAGGTGAGCTACAATGGCAGAGAGGAAAGAGACAGCCTTGGTGTATTTAAGTGAGTATAAATAGCACCTAGAAGAGTCTAGAAGGTTCTGTGAATGAAGGAAAGTGAAAAGGAGAGTCAAAGCACGGTCAATAATTTGTTAGACTTTCCATGAGGGCCCACATTATAACCGAATTTATAACAGAAGTGGAAGATTAAGCTAGTGAGTCGATGATGAGCCTAACTAATGGTGTATAGCTGGTGTATGGCTTAGATTTTCATGTGCACCCCTTTAATTACCTATATAAGTCCCTAATCAGTGTAATAAAAAAAAGGTGAGGAGATTAGAGATCATATAATTCTTGCACCAACAGTTAGAGTTAGAGAGAGATAGAGAAAAGCAATTGAGAGAGAGATTGACTGTGAGAAGAGAAGAAAATTAAGAAACCGATTGATTTCAGTTTTAACTTGAGAACTCGGTTGTTATATGTCACACCCCAGAAATATTAAACCGGATTAGGGGTGCTTAATCCCGCCACGTACGCACGACGAGACATGCATACGAAAGGCTAAATGAATAAGATAAAGCAATCATAGAGTAAATAAAATAATAATAAATATAAATACATGACCATACAGTCCAGAATGAACAAAGAGAATACAACGCCTGCATAGGCGGGGCTAGCTCCATCGGAATGGGTAGCAAATCTCTCAAATAAAAACCCAAAAGAAAGAAATAAGACTCAAAAACCCGATGGATCCTATCCAACTACCCGGCTCACATGCAAATGCAGCGAAGCATCCCTATCATCGCGCAGGACTGTCCCTAGCACTCGCTCCAAAAAAATCCCGAACCTGAAATACCTAGATCCCACAACCACCGTGGAAACGTGAGTAATTTTAATAATTACTCAGTACAAATTTAGATCCAGCCTTAAGATTTGATCTTCTTTCCTGACTGGACCCAAAAACCGATACTGATGTTTGAAATACAATATAATATTGATGGGTAAATATAATAATATTATCATGCACATATGACCTATATGTTATGACATGAAATGGTAAAGAAACCCGAAATAGAAATTCTGTAGAAATAATAATATAATATAAAATACAAGGTACGAGAGTCAAACACCCGTAATAAATACCCAGATTTATAAATATGCCAGATCCATCCCGAGCGGGCACAACCAGGGCCCAACTTACTAACTCGGGCCTTGCCTAAGCGGGCCCAACTAGGGCCCAACTTACTAACTTAGGAATTTATATTTGTGCAGCGACAACGCCGCACAAACGACAATTTGGGCTCCTGGGACGATAACGCCCTAGGAGAGTGAACGGTTATAAAGCACGTACTCTGGTCTGCTGAATCTGATAATTTACCTTACAAAATAGAAGCAAATGAATATAGTATGTCTTCAGTTGCCATATCGTAAAAAGGAGATAACTACCCGTGAATTAATAAATCGGAAACAAATGGGAGCCTACACTGTACCAATCAAGGGTCAGAGGACCGCATCCCGTAAAAGTATCAAAATGAAATATAGACAAATGGGAGTCTACACTGTACCCACTAAGGCCAGCGGACCGCATCCCGACTTTCTCTGTACTAACTACGGGCCAAAGGAGAAAGCCCTTCGGACAATACTAGGATCCTAAATAAGCCGGATAAATATAATAATATAGTATCACGAAGTAGATTCCGGTCTCGAATATGGCCGCCCACACTAAACACTGAAGTACAAGGTATCCTAATCGCTCAAATTTGGATTAGAAATTAAATCATATTAAGAATAATAAAATATAATAAAGATCAAAAGAAAACACTCTGACACAGCCGAACCCGCCAAATGACGGGATCGGTGGATAACCCAACAGAGCAAAGATGCGCAGACATATACGACCGGTGGGTCCCACGGCCTATGGGTCACCGTACGTAACAACAACGGCCCGTTATGCAAGACAACTCGATCGAGAATTACCCAGTCGCTTCTCAAAGACTCTCATGCATTTAATGCATGATAACTACCTGACTTAATTAATAATTTGTGATAGTAATAATATTTTCCTAATAATTATAATCTACAACTTGAGTTATTTAATTTTATCTAATCCTATTTCGGAGTTATTTCCCACATCCTACTCCTATCATGTCTACATACAATATGACATGATATGACATGCGAATGCGGGTATGTCTTGAATATGTTGGTCAATTTACCGGATGCATATGACAGGTCAGATTTAAGTCTCTAATCATTTTTGGTCAGAAAACACTACAATTCAGATTTATTTTAAAAATATTTTATTTTTCGTTTTGGGTTCCTAATTCTGAAGAAAGAAATTCAAATCCCAAGAAACTGTACCTGAGAGTGCTGGTGAGGATCGCGGAGTCGCTCTACTCCGGGGGTAGAACACCGGCCTCGGGGTCGGCGTCAGCGTACGTCGGGTCAGGAGTGACCTCGTACTCCGTGAGTGGATCCGAGTCGACTATATCACCTATTTTAATTTAAATTAAAGGTTTTATTAGTTTTAACGTGATTTATTTCACAACTAATCATTTAAATTAGATTGATAGTTTAATTAAGTGGTTGTTCGGGTTTCCTCGTCCTTTCTTAAAATTTCGGCAGCATTCTTGATGCATCTATGCGGTGTCGGAAATTTTAGTTGATCGCATATTGATCCGTTAAATTGTGTTTATCGTTCTTGATCGCTTTTATACGTTCATTCTTTATTTTAGTTTTGAGTTTATGGATTTAATTACTAAATTAATTAATTTAAAATAGAGAAATTAATTAATATAAAATAAATAATATATATAACATTATATTCTAATATTCTCTTATTAATTATTTAAAAATAGAGAAATTGATTAATATATATTCTAATATATAATAATTATATCATAATTATTATTTTTATTATATTTTTAAATTATATATTTTACTTTATTATATATAAGTATTATTATTAGATTTTATAAGTTATAGAAAAATAGTTTTGAAAATAAAATAAAATAAAAATGAAAGAAAAGAGGTAAATGAAAATAAAATAAACGAAAAATAAAATAAAAATAAGATTAAAGAAAAAGTTATTATGCTATAAATGTGTTGGTGTTTTAATGTTCGGGATCATACGCTGACTACCAAATCGTTGGTGCCAATGCACCGATATCCCGAATCGGGGGCAGTTAGGGAATCTAATCATTTCCCAAATTCTTTAAGTTTACGTATTAATCCATGACGCCAACGAACCTTTCGGGGCGGCGTCAATTAATTAGTCATATTTTATTTGGTCGAATTTTACTTCTTGTGACTTTTAAAAATTATTGGGCCTATATTTATCTTGAATTAACCCCTTATTAAATTTGATTCTAGTTAAGTCCAATTAATCGGCCCAATAATATGTAATTATTTCTTAAGTCCCTATTAATTTATTTTGGGGCCTAATTTTCAAAAATTTAAATTCCATTTTTCTAGCATTTCCTCAAGCCCATTTGTTCTAAGTCCTATAGCCCAATACTAAGTTCAAATCATCCCAGCCACAGAGTCCAAAAATCCAACCAGAATTAAAATAAGCCAGCCGAAACAGCCAACAGATGGAACACAATAGCACAACAATAGGCATTATCAGACAATAACCAACAATACAACAGAGAACCAGAATTATGCATCATCATCCACAATAAATAGTAAAGGGTTTAACGAGCAAGCAGGACAACACACAGAGGAATAGTCACAAGTCAGGGGTTAAGGCAAGGCAACCAGTCATCAAGGGAAATCAGGAAAAATCAGTTCAGATCGGCAACCAGGGGTCAGACAACAATCAATTCACAAAATCAGTACAGAACCAACCTCTCAGTAACAGACCAGAGTCAATTCAGGGGTCATAAGAGGGGCAACAACAACCCCCCCCCTTATCAGAATCCATTCACAAGCAACAAAATAAACCAGTCAAACAGATCAGAGCAACAAATAAAACCAGCACAGATGACCAGAGAGCAAATCAGATACTAGAGGGGGCCTCACCTCACTGGTACCAGTGGTACCAATGTACCAAGGTACACCACATTCCAATACCAGCTAGAATACTAGTAACCAGAAAACAGAACCAGCCAACATACTAGTAAAGAAACCAAAAGACACACGGTAGTTCAACCAGTTACCAACATAAGCAAAAGGACTAAGACAAATACACGCACGCATCACGGTACCAGTCGGTACCAGTGTACCAGGGTCAGTGTCTCAAGCCACAGCAAGAATCAAACACCAGAAACCACAATAGGAACAGGCAACAGAAATTAGTTAGGGTTTTTACCAGTAACGAGTCAAGGAATAAGCAGGCAGTACAGCACAGGGGCAAAAATCGAGTCAACAACAGGGTATGGGGTCACCTCCTCACCGAGTCCGGCTACCACCACTTCTCCCCCCTTCCGAAAAACTCACTTTACTATCACTGTCAGTTCTTATCAGTTTAATCTCAAGATTTCAAATTCTCAGCACATGAGAGCAGCAGAAAGGGATGAGAAGGGCGCACGCTCGAACCTTTTATAGAGGAGCTAAACCTTAGAGTCGGGTTTAACCCGTTGAGAGTTAGTAGAGGAGGGGACCGCTATCAGGCCGGGGAGAAAGAGCGACAATTGGTAGGTGAGGGGTACATAGAGGGTGAGAGCTCCCTCGTCGAAGAGAGAGTGAGAGAGGAGTGGTTGGCGGAGAGGGCAACGAGAGGAAAACACGAAAGGAAGTGACAGAGGAGGAGAAGTCGTCGCCATAAATGAGAGAGAGAAGGTCCCGTCTGGGGAAATGAGAGATCCAGAGGGAGAGAGAGGAGGGGACAGGGTAGAGAGAGGGTGAAAGGCCTGGGAGAGAGAAAAAGGACAAGCATTTAATGGAAGAGAGAGAGTGGGAAGAGCATTCAATACAAGATGATGGGACAAAGAAAAAACAGGATTCTCTGTGGCCGGGTGGAGTGATCAGATTTTTTTACATTGGAGTTTTCAAATTAAATATCAAATTAGTTGTTATTATTAGTACATATTTACACAATTATATTGAGAGCTTATGTTATTTACTAATTTATCTTAAAGTGTTTTATTTAGACCTTGCATTTGATTGATGTATTGTTTATTTCAAATTTAAAGTTTATCTTGTTTGATTTTTAATTTAATTAAATTTGGGTCTGTACCTACTTAATTTCACAGGTCATCGGTAAGATTTATTTGTCCATTCACTAAATATTATATATATTTACATATATATATATAATTATATTCCTTAATTGTTGCTCTAAATAATCTGTTAATTTAATTTTAATCATTATCTAAATTAATTATTATTAATGCCTAATTAAAATTCACAGTTTAACATTTCACCTCCCCTTAAAAGAACGTTTTGTCCTCAAAACGAAAGTCCAAATAAGAATGATTATACTTTATTCATATACAATTGATTATATTTTATTTCATATATCATTTACCATCACATTTGACTGAGTACTTACCGGAACCTAACCAAGTTATCGTGCCTAATCCATTCGTATTAAAAAATATATATTTTTTTTGATAAAATACTAATTTGGTTCATGTAAGTATGTAAATGCGATGCATTATAAGCTTGAAATTGTTAGAGATATTGTTGGGATAAGTTGTAATCGATGTTTGCATCTTCGGTACCGAACGATACCATCGCATTTCAATTAGTACTCGATACCACAGAGTTATAAATTAATTTGGATATCATTAATCATGTTAATATACACTAACATACATAGGAGACATGAATTGAGTGATCAATTGTCAGGAATAATGATTAGTTGCATCGAATTTGTGAGATTTGAGATTCGGTACCAAACAGTACCAATATGTTCCATTTGGCATTAGCGTCCAGCATGATTCACCGCATTGATCGTCGATCAGACACCATAGAATGATTCTCCGAGAAGAGACGACGCTAGGGCACTTGTCTGATCGGAGAACAGTGGTCTTAGTCACCGACGACGCCACCAACACGAATCTTGGTGAACCTATTGAATGGGGAGTCTCCGAGAAGAGACGACGCTAGGGCACTTGTCTGATCGGAGAACAGTGGTCTTAGTCACCGACGACGCCACCAGCACGAATCTTGGTGAACCTATTGACTGGGGAGTCAATGAAACGCAGGAGCATGATTCTTGACGCACAAACACGAGTATTGACGCGCATGGACGAAACTCGGAGAAAATCGGACGTTTGCAAAAAAAATACAGTTAGAACATATCCAATGGCCCACATTAAATAGCAGAGTTAAAAGAGAAAGGGCCAGCCCAGCTGTGTGTTGGGCCCAATTTGGGAAAATAAAAAGAAAAGAAAAAGAGAAAATGAATTTGGCCCAATTCATTTGAAGCCCATTGAGTTAATAACAGAAAATTAAATTTAACTAGTAAATAAATTATTTTAAAATATTTCTAAACTCCAAATTGACTCAAATTTATTTCTAATTTTTTTTGTTTTTTATAGTATTTTTCTATGTAAAAATATTTTAGTTTTAAGAATTTTACTGTACTAAAACAATTTAAAAGCAAAAGGATTTTATTTGTTTTTTCTGGTTTGACCAAGTTTTGACTTGTTATTTTGGCTATTTAAAAAATCCTAAAAATTCAAATAAAATTCTGAATAATAGTTAACCTATTTTATAATATTTTTGTAAGTGATTTTCTACAAAAAATAAAGAGAGTTAAAAATAAAAAATAAATTTACTTTTGTAATTGAGATAATAATAAAGGTATTATCTTATTTATAAAAGTCAATAATAATGCAATAATTCTTTTGCACTTTAGAGGTGATTAAATAAGCTCACACAAGGGGTGTAGAGCATTAGAGTAATTTTACATAAGTAATGCAACATTTAGAACCGTCAGTGACCTCCAAGCATATATTAATATAGAGATCATTTTGAACGGTTGGATCAGTCTTTTGAATACGAACCTCTTCCTTGTAATATGTATATGGAATGCAAAGGAGTAGGAGATGTTGAATTGTGAGTCCATGTAATATATAAGTCGCAGAATTTCTTGATTATCGGTAAAATGCCTACGAGCTTTCATCAAAAAGAAAAAAAAAGATCTCTTCCTTGAACCGTAAGTCCAATCTCGTCTCTTTTCATATTTATGAAGAGATGCACATTCACGTTCTATAAAAAACATTTGAAAAAAGAATTAAACGTTTGAAGTAAATGTACTCCTTATATATATAGAGAGAGAATTGAGCTATGATGTTATACTAGTTATATATCTGCGCGTTGCAGTAGACTCTTTTATTTAAACATTAAAATATTATAAGATAAAAAAATTCACATTTATCTAATATTAAATTATAAATTCATCAAATTATAGAGAAAACCTATAATAAAGACTATATTTAATCTTGGATGAGATTTTTGCACAATATGAGTTAATGATTCATGATTTTTATGACAGAAAAGTAAATTATTCTAATATATATTATCACCATTAATTTCTTATCAAATATGCACAAGGTTGCTAAATAAAAATAATAATATTATGAAAATAATAGTATATATGAGAAAGAAATGGAGAGAAAGAGAGGATCAATGGACGCGATCACATACGTTTGATCAATCAAAAATAAATATTATATGTCTAATTGAGGGATAAAATGGGTATAATAAAAAAAATACCGTGACAAAAAATGGACCATCCAATTCTTAGATACTTTATATAATAATATAGATATAGTACGGATCGCTTTTATGCTATGAATTATTTTTTTATTATCAAAGTGCAAATGGTCGATTCGACCGTACAAAATGATATTCGTATGAATATCTAGATATAGACCAAATTATATATATATATTTTTAAAAATATTATTTTTTAAGATAGTTAGAAAATAGCTTCTTTTGAATGACTCATAATAATTAAGTAAAGTGATTTTCTAACTATCTTAAAAAATAGTAAAAAAATTTAAAATTATAAAATTTAGTCTACATCTAGATATTCATATGATAATTATTTTGTATGGTTGGATCGACCATTTGAATTTTTAAAATGAAGAACCGATCCATAACACGAAAGTGTTTCGTACTATGCATTGCACCATAGAGCAACTCTCTCTCTCTCTCTCTCTCTTTATATATATAAATTGTGCGACCCTTTTTCGTGTCTTTCACCGTCCTGGAAAGGAAATCGACGATAAATTACGGAAGAAAGACACGAAGATCCCTCTAAGTATGCATTGAGGTATATATGAATTTGGAATGCATATTTAAAGGTTTTTTAAGATTATGAGGTCTTTAAGATTTTAATTGGCGCAAGCCCCCATTGTTAATTACCCTGAGCTTTGAACCCGAGGAACATCTAATTAAAGAAGGAAAAAAAATAAACAGAACAGCTAAGCAATTTTAAATGGTTATTGTGAGTAAGGGCATAAAAGATATGAATTTTTAAAGGTAGTCTATACCTCGTGAACCTCAATTAATGACAGTTCAGACCATGAGTCTCGATTAATGACAACTCAGACCATAAGTCTCGATTGATGGAGACTCATACCATGTAAATGTCAGTACACAAGATGTGAAGTTTGAAGCGCTATGCCAGCTCAACATCAAGGACTGATTATCAGAAAGACGGGGAAGATTTTGATCGTCTTAACTGATCTTCTAGATCATGAACATGAAGCGCTATACCAGCTCATGGACCTAGGCATTCAGATATCTTGATGATCCATACAGAGATACTGAATGATTCTCGAGATATGAGATATTTAGTTAAGACTCCTTACCAACTCAAATATCAAGATCATGGTAAATCTTTCAAGATACAGGATGTGAACGCAAGCGCTCTGCTCGCTCAGCATCAAGATTCGGTGAATCAGAAAGACGAGATTTAGCCCCTTTCTTGTTTTTTACTGATATTCTTGATTATGAATATGAAATGTTGCGTCAATTCATAAATCTAGGCATTTAGATTCTCGATGATTCATATAGAGACTTGAATGATTTTCGAGATACGAGACATTGAGTTAGGGCTTCTTACCAACTCAAATATCACGATCAATAATTATTATTTTTTTATTTTGAGTTGAGTTTAATTTATTTTGAAATTGATTTGATTTGATTTTATTTTATGAAAGAGATGAGATCTTTTTTTGTTATCCTATTTTTTACTTATGTACTTAATTTAATTTATATTTACTTTATTTTCATTTGAAATTTATTTAATTTAAAAAGTTAAAAGAGTTGTAATTTTATTTTACTTTCTACTTTCATTTTATTGTATTATTTTCCTTTTATTTATGAGATCCATATTTACTTATTTTTATTTAAAGTTTATTTAATTTTTGATAGTTTTATTTAATGAATAGGACTTATATTTTTTTTAATCTAATTTTGTTTTTCATGTGTGTATATATATATTTTAAAAAAATACAGTGTATTTCTTTTAAGGAATGTATATTTTTGTCATCATTTTATTTATTTATTTATTTATTTATTTTATTATTATTATTATTATTATTTTATTATTTATTTATTTTAGTTTAACTTATTTAGTTGATGAAAGGTATTTGCATTATATACTTTATTTACATATCTTACTTATCTCACTTTATTATTTATTGATTTTCAGCTTTATTTTTGTTTATTTCTTCATTTTATGTCTTGGTTTTACTTCTTATATATATACGTATTCATTCAAGAGCATAGAATTTAATTTAATTTAATTTATTTAAGAAATATATATGCATTTGTTTCATTTTATGTATATTTTAATGGGTCATAAAAAAATTAGAAAATAGTTTTCTATATATATATTTTTGTTTAAACCTTTTTATTATTGAAATTTATTCATGATAGAGGGTTTGGTATTCTTTGAATTTCGAAAAAATCAGGGATTGCCATGTCTTCATAATGAAATATTTTCATTTTATTTTAATAAGATTTTTATGAAGTTTTATATTATAAAGAAAATTTCTTTTCACGTTTGAAATCCAATAGAGTCATGAAGTAATTCTGTTTTCAATGAAAGTTTTTTATTTTTATTATCTAATGGTGATTCATCACCCTTTTTATTTTTGCATGAAGTTGGTTTATTGGCGCTTTTCTGGATCTGGGCCGAGCTTAGGACTCCTCTCTTTCCTTCTTGTGCGGTTTGGACTTCTTCATATTTTTACGACTTTTGAGCCTTAGCTAGGTCGAACTGACCTTTTGCTGTTTTCCTATTCTTTCTTCAAATTTATTTTCTATTTCATTTAATCATCGGATTCATTCCTTTCTAACTAAAATTTTTCTTTTGTCACTGGATTTTATCCACTTGTTCCTTCATTCGGCAAACAAACCAAATCTTATTATTTATGCATTAATTTATAACTAGACTAGTATACTTCATCTCATATAGTCAAACGATAAAGATTATATCAAGATAACTTTCATAGCTCACAAATTTATACATACTGTCTAGGCATATCATTAATATAAAATTTTGATTTTCTGATTTCGCTGGTATTTACACAGAGGTATCAATTAATACAATCCATGGTCAAATTTTCATAGCAGCCTTAAACTTTACATGGTATTAATCGGTACTAGACATCATATAGACAACAAATCAACAAAAGAATATAAACATTCAGTTCCAAAAATTTGAATAATGTTATACATTTGACAGTCAATTACATACACAAATTGAAATAAAAATAAAATAAAATAAAGATGCGTGGGTGCCACAGTTTCTAATGCTCTTCAGGATTATGAAAGAAGACGAATCTTTTACCTTATCCTGCAAACAGCATCAGAAAAAGCATGTATGTATGTAAGAGTTCAACGTTTTTTTTTTTTACATTTATTTCTTTAACTTTTTAGCCCTCATGGTAGACTAATGTGATAAACTTATTGGTGAAGTTTAGATAGGGGTTTGCAAAACCCGCCGGGTACAACCCGTACCCGTGTACCCTCGGTAACCGTACCCGTGATCGGGTATAGGCGAGTAAATGGGTACGGGTTTGAGAAGGGCCAGTCACATTTTTTTTTGGAAAAAAACCCATTGTACCCGTACCCGTTTACCCGCCGCCCGTACCGTACCCGTACCCGCACCCGGACTTTTATTTTTTAATCTATTTTTTTAAATAATTCAAAATTATTTTTAAAGTAATTGATTTGATAAATTTTTATTTATATTTTACTTTTTAAATTAATTGATTTAAAATATTTTTTATTTATATTTTAAACGTTCATTTTAAATTATTTGATTTTTAAATGTTCATTTTAAATTTTTGATCTATTTTTTGATTTAATCTATTGTTTTAAAATAATTGAAAAAATGAACGTTTAGAAAATATATTATTCTTTTAAAATGAACGTTTAGATTTGTACTTAGTCGAAATGATATTATTCAGATTTTACGACATTGCAAAATAAAAAATATATTTGTAAAACAAAAACAACAAAAGAAAAAAAATAGCAAAAAAATAATCCCGTACCCGTGGTACCCGTGTACCCGCGACAGACACATGTATGAGACGGGTAGGGTACGGTTTTGGAAAAAAAAACCGTCTACCCGTACCCGCCGTACCCGTCTACTCACCGTGCCCGTGCCCGCCCTACCCGCCGCCCGCCGCGGGTGTACCCGGCCCGTACCGGCGCAAAATCACTAAGTTTAGAGGTTATCATTGAAAGCTCAAAGATCAAAATATGCTCAAGAGGTTAGAATTGACAAAATGGTAAGTCATGAAAAAGACTTCACATATTTACAGGTTCCTGTAAACTTCAAGTCAAAATTTAACATATATGCATTTGAAAATAAGTTTATTTACTCTATGCATTGATATAGTCGACAAACTAGATATATATACACTAGCTTGTGACACATGACCAAAGCATAAAACAAAATTAAAAGATGTCACAAAATTATTTATTATGATATCACAGTATATGATTTTTCATAAGAAGTCTTTGCTCTTCTATGCTTCGATATAGTCGACAAGCTAAGCTTGTGACACATGATCAAAGCACATGGGGGCAAAGAAAAATATATTGTTTTATTCCTATATTTTAATACATACATTTTTATGAGGATGCATAACAGGAGAAAAATATTAGAAACTACAATTTGAATGAAGTTTCATCTCAAATCAGAAAATCAGATTTGAACTGATCAAGATGAGCTTTTATGCAACTGTAAAATAAATAAAAAAGGCACATAAATAACATGTGCGGCTCCATCCCTTTTATTTGATCAAATCATAGATTTATTCCAGATTAATTCTATGCCAGTATAGGGATTCATTAGCCTTGTTTCATAATTAATTAAAAGCAAACAAAAGAGGAAGATGCAATAAGCAAACAGAAAAGGAGAAAGTGTGATTGACATGAACACTAATCTATACATGTCATTATAGTAAAGAAAAGAAAAGAAAAGTGAAGATTTACAGATAAAACTAATGTTATGACAGTAACCAAAAAGGAAATTCTAAATAACAATTTTGGATTTCAACTTCATTTATTCCATCAAAAGAAACATTACAACTACATTATATCTAATATTTCAAAGAAAAATAAAATAACTACCTATTGCTAATCTAGATTCTAAGGTAGAGGAGAAGGTTTGTTTGTAATTGGAAGTGAAAGAGAGCTTTTTTTTTTGTGGAACAGGGATTTGTCCTATTGAATTCGGGGCTGCTGTGAGAGAGAAATTAGGTTTAGGAGTTAGGGTTTTCTTCTTAATTGTGGGGGCTACTATATTGGATGTTGGTATTTGGATGCTGGGGGAGAGCTTTTCTAATTGCTAAATGGTAGGTAACTGCTGGGGGGACTTGTATCTGGGGGTTTGCAATTAAGGGCAGGGACTTGTACTCATGTACCCGTCACCCCGTACCTCTATCCGTGTACTCATGAAATTCAAATTTAAAAAATTTCCCCCCGGTTCACATCAAATCAATATCCGTACCCGCCGAACCCGCTGTACCTGTCGACCGTGAACCCACTGGAAAGAAAACAGCAAAAAAAAAAATTCCCGTACCCGTACCCGAGTACCCGCGACGGGCACGTGTATGAGACGAGTAGGGTACGGTTTTAAAAAAAACTGTCTACCCGTACCCGTCTACCCGTCGTGCCCGTGTCTGTGCCCGCCGCGGGTGTACCCGGCCCGTACCCGCCGGCAAATCACTACTACTGCCTCAAGGCGTTAGAAAATAATTCCACGCCAGTCAGGCTCTCAAGTATTCAACTACTGTAATTTAATTATTTCGGTTGCCAAGTGGGACCTTAAGTTTATGTTCGACATTTACTATTCATTCTGGAAAAAAAAATTATTTCTGAACTATTTTTTTCCACCGTCTACAGTAAAATCAGTTCAAAACTCACACCCATGTCCATTCCCACTGTGCAGCGGAACATGACCTAAATTATTTCTTCTTAATGCGCCGACAAAGTGTACTGATGATTGATAAGCTTTGTTTAGTAGAGGGTCGAGGCTCATGGTCAATGTAGTGCCGGTCCATGGACTCGGTCGACGTGGCATTTGAATACAAATTTTTATGTGAACTGATCCAATTAAACAAACATGGATAAGATTAAGCATTCAAAACTTTCTGTCATATTCTTTAATTCTTCAGATTTACTTCAATGAGGACTAGAATTTTAAACTGTTGGATTTTTTTATAATGGACGGTGCTGATGAACTTTATAACCGGTTATTAAAGGCTTTAGCCGGTAACTAAGAGGGTTACAACCGGTGAGCAAATAAAGAGAAAAGGTTATTTATGTCAATAAAAACAATAATTAAAACTCCTAAAATTCTTTCTTCATTTGTCCAGTTCTTTTCAATGCATAATTAACGAGGAAGACCCTTATCCATGAGCGCATAGAAGGTATGTAATGTATTCTTCTTTTTTTTTTTGAACTTTTCATGCCCTTAAGCAACTTTATTAAGTAAAAATGAGTGCAGGAGCTACATTGAAAAATATAATTTGCATTCACACCCCCACAACCTTAGTTTAAATACTCCTCAACCCTAGCTGACCTTCACCTTTCCGCCTCCACAGCTCAAACTCCACATTTCCTTTTTTTTTTCAAAATCTCATATCTAAACATAACCTTTCCATTTCTAAACCCCAGCTCTAAAACAGAAAAAAAAACTCCACCATTCTTCTGCAGCTACAAGGCCCGAGAAGGTGCTTGTGGCCGGGAGCCACCGCGGCGATGGCCCTGCTGCCGCATGTCACCCTGGGTTGAGGTTTCCCCTTGTCATTCTGTCAAAAGCGGGTTACGGGGTTCCCCTTGAGCAGATATGTTCCAACTGGCCGCCAAACACCCGTCTACACTCCTGCGCGGTCTGATCTGTGCGAAGGCCGGTACCCATCATCTCTGGCCGCACACCCCATAGCGCCAGCTCTTGATACGAAGGACAACCAATGTAGCTTCTGCCCGACCGACGAGCGAGATTTGCGAGCTCATGAACCAGGCCGATCTCCTCTCGGCGTACATGGCAGATCTGTAAGCTCGGCTCCACCGCCCTTCTGCTTAGAAGTTTATGAAAGCAAGAGAAAGCCTCCCGAGCGCCTTACCAGCAAGGTAATTGGTCGATCTCACCTGTTTTCAAAAAATCTACTAATTGCTTGCAGTCATGGAAAATCTTTTTCGGTTTTTGAAAGAAGGGGGACTGCCACTCTCGCAGCGCCACCTCCATGGCAGCCGCCTCTGCTTGGAACGTTGTTGTAGTAGTGGCCGGTGCAAAATAGACAAACTGGAGCGCCCCTGTCTCGTAGAAGAAAGCTACAACAACGCCGGTATGCCCTTCTGCGTCGAGGAAAGCATCTGTCATGCCATAAGCCTCTCTTGCTGCCAAGGTAATTATATTTTCTCTGGGGGCTGTTTGGGTATTTGGTGAGGCCATTGGTGTTTTGTGTGGGGTGTTGTGCATTTGGGGCATGGAGAGGGAAATGGCCACCGTATTTTGCGGTATAGGGGTTAGGTTTTCGAAAATAAGTAGGTTTCTGGCCTTCCATATGTTCCAGGCTAGATAGCAAGCCATTTCTTTTTGTCCAGCGTCCATCCTGTTGAGTAAGTGTACCCATGCTTCTTTAATGTCCAGGGGAAGTGCTGGAGTGCAGATTTGCAAGGGGGAGCACTACCACGTCGCCCTGGCATGCGGACAGAGGAAAAACATATGGTGTACAGTTTCTGACTCGGCACCGCATACTTGACAAATAGGTGAGACATTCCTTATTCTCCTGTGTAAAAGACTTTGACCTGGTAGTGCTCTCTGCCCAATCTCCCATAAAAAATTGCAACTCTCGGTATTATCTCCAAAGACCAGATAATAGTCCAAAACGTGTGTGGGGCCCCATTAGTTTGGAGGTTCCCTTCTCTCAAAGCTGTGTATCCAGTTTTCACTATGTATTGTCCCGATTTTGTTTCCTTCCAAACTGTTAGGTCTGGCACACCCGTCTCACCCATTGGTTTCTCTGCATATTGCACAATGGCTAACTGTGTGGGTTGATCAAAAATTTCTTGCAATTTTATTGCGTTCCAGCATTGGTTCTGAGTGTCCCAAAGATCGTTCACTCTCAATCTCGACGGAGAAGTTGTTTGCGCTACTTGCTGCCACCCTGGAAACCATGGGGTTCCTACCGCTTGCGTGTTCTCCCTGGACCCCATTTTTATTGTAAATTTCTGTAATATATTTGTATCTCTGATTTGTATAATTTTTTTCCATACTGTACTATTTGTCGGGGAGGCTGCAGTGGTCCAAAAGGTACATTCTGACTCTCTTAGATACTTTGCTGTACAGATCTGCACCCACATGTTATTTGGTTTTGTTACTCTCAACCAGAAAGCCTTTAAGATCATCGCCTCATTTAAAGTTTCTAGGTTCCGTAGGCCCAGACCATCATCGCTCTTTGCCTCACAGATCCGGTCCCATGTTGTATATGCTAAGTAGTGAGAGTGTTCCATTTTCCCCCAAAAAAATCTCCGGATGAAACTTTCCAACTATTTAATCACTGTCTTGGGCAGCAGTTGCGCCCCCATATAATAAATAGGCAGGGCTTGAAGGACAGAGTCAATAAGAGTTAGCCTCCCCGCCTGGGATAACTTTGCCATTTTCCACCTTTAGTTTGCGTAACAACTTCTCAATTAGGTGTATGTAGTGCTTACATCTCACCCGTCCTGCTGGCACTGGGTACCCTAAGTAAACAGTGGTATCTGTCGGTTCTGCCGCGGGAAGAAAACGTAGCACGCCTCTCTTCTCCTTGCGGCCTGTGTGATGGGAAAACCAAGCCACAAATTTTTCATTGTTGATGGTCAAACCCGACAACATTCCAAAAAGGTTCATTATGTCTGCTAGCTCCTTTGCCTCCCTATCCTCCGCACGGCCGAATAGGATAACATCATCTCATATAAACAATGGGTTAGCGGTGGGGCTCCCGGGGCTAAAACAACACCCCGGAGATCCCCTTTCACCTGAGCGTCAGTGAGCAACCGTGAGAGTGGTTCCATTGCTAGGATGAATAGGTAGGGAGATAATGGACACCCTTGTCTGAGTCCCCTTCTCGGTGTTATGAAACCCCCTCCATTGCATCCATTCAATTTGATACTGAAAGTTGAGTTAGTCACGCATGACATGATTATCTTGCATAGGTGTGCTGGGAAACCATATTCCATTAGCAACAAGCTGAGATACTCCCAGTTTAAACAATCAAAAGCTTTGAAGAGGTCTGCCTTGAGAGCAAATGCCTGAGCATTGTACCCTTCATCTTGGAAAGAGTGCATGATTTTGTGCATGAGTAGGGCATTTTCCTGGATGCTTCGGCCTTTCAAAAAGGCTGATTGGTTACAAGAGATTAGATTTGGCAATAGTGGCTTGATCTTGTTGCCAGCAGTTTCGTGAGTAATCGGTAGTAAACCGAGCAGATACTCAACGGTCGAAAGTGTGTAGGTCTTGAGGGAGCAGATACTCAACGGTCGAAAGTGTGTAGGTCTTGAGGGGTGTTCATTTTTAGGGATTAGGACTAGGTTGCTTTTTGTTCAGTCACCATGTATAGCTCCCTCCATGAAAACACTAACCACCAGATTCACGACACTTGGCCCCAAGACACTCCATTGTGTTTTAAGAAATCGGAAAGTAATTCCATCTGGCCCTAGTGCCCGATCAAGTCCCATCTGACAGAGCGTGGTGTAAATTTCTTCAGTATTCGATAATTTTATTAGGCCCTCAATAGCAGTTATTGGAATCTGAGGTAGGGATAGGTGTGCCTGTTGAACCATTAGTTTTGTTTCGCTAGTTGGAACCTTCTCCTGATATAGAGTTTTAAAATAATTCACTAATAGTGCTCGGGTCTGCTGTTCTCCTTCTGTACAAGTGTCATCACTATGTTGTAGGTTTATTATTAAGTTTCTCCTCCTCCTTTCGATAGCAGAACAGTGGGAAAATTTTGTATTTCTATCCCCCAATTGTGCCCATCTGACTCGAGATCTCTGATGCCACTAGATTTCTAATTGCTTCTGTGTCAGTTCATATTCTGCTCGTAGGTATGCCTCCCTTGTATGATCTCGAAGTGATGGGTGAATTGTTTGGATTGCTAAAATTTGAGCCTCTAGATCTTTGAGTTTGTTTGAGGGTAGTGGATGCGAACGGGCCCACCTTTGCAGCCCCTTCCCGAGTGCTTTATGTCTGGCCTCCCAGTCTAAACCCTCAGATGACGTCCAGAGTATACTACATTCATTATCAAACCCTCTCAAAGATATCCACCAGTGTTCAATCCTAAAAATTGATTCTCTGCTGATGTGTGGCAACGGTCTCAATAATATAGGCGCATGGTCGCTGTAGATCATTGGGAGGTGATTTACGTAGGCTGAGGTGTATCTCTCATGTCAAGCAATGGTGACTAGGATACGATCCAGCCTTTGATAGATCGTATTGGATGTGCACTGGCTATTGGTTCATGTGTATGCTGGTCCTTTGTACCCCAGATCTAGTAGATCAGTTTGCTGGATCAAGTCACGAAAGGATTTGTTGTTTGAATTGAAGGTTCTCGAGCCACCAAATTTTTCTTCCATGCTAGATATAGCATTTAAATCCCCTAAACAACAAAAAGCATCAGAGCCCGTATCCACATATGCCCTTATTTTGTCCCAAATAAAGCCATTATTTCTATGACTAGCATCCCCATAAATTGATCCCAGCACCCATGTAAACTGGTCAGACCCCCTTATACGAGCGAAAATATAGTACATTTGTACTTTCCAGCACTTACAAAACTATCTCTTGTGACCACAACAGCCACAAACCACCAGAGAAATCTGTTGAAGGGACCACGTATGTCGTGAAACCATGAATGTTGGACAATAGGTGTGTTGCCCTTGCCTGACTTGATTTGGTCTCGCTAATAAACGCCACCCTCGCCCTAGTGCTCCGGAGTAGTTTAGATAGGAACTGCATCTTCTCAGGGCCTCCGGCACCCTGACATTCAAGAAAGGCATGTAATGTAGTGATAAATAATCTTTATATTATATGCACATGTAATAAATATTGTCCAAAGTTTAGTACATGCATATGAATGCAATATGAATTTAAACTGCAAATATTTCTAAGTTAAAACAAGAAATTAAAAAAATAATTTATATTTTTGGAAATGAAATTAGGATACACTCTTATATTATATTTTTAATTTTATTTAGTGTTCATTAATACTAATTTAAAATGATATGCGAACAATGAATTAACTAGACATTGTTATGTATTCAACTTATAAGATCTTTTAGAACTAGCTATTTTTTTATAATTCAAACATAAGAAAAGTTTGATATCTCAAATCACATAAATTATAAATCATGAAAAAGTTTACATTCATAGTAATCAACGTGCAGTGTGAAAGGTTTTAAAAACATTGAACATAAATTTATATATTATTAATGTGAAAGATTTTAATCATTTTCTTATAAGTTTATATATTTTAAGTTTGATAAAAATAATAATAGTAATTATAATCATGATGATGATAATGATGATATTAATATTAGTAATATTAATGAAATCATGAAGTATCTAAATCATTAAAGAGAAAACTTAGGTCGGATACATTATATTTTTTTCCTAGTAAGCTAATGAAATTTAGAAGTTCATTAATATATCTCAATTGCGCAAATATGATTCATAATCATGATTGTGAAAAAAAAACTTTGTAATATGAGTTTTAAGATTTCCTTCTTGATTAATGAAAATTTATGATTATTATGATAAATCATTAAAGAGAAAATTTATGTTGAAATTTGGAAGTTTATTAAAGAAATCATTATATGCGTTTGAAGATTTTCTTCTAGATTAATGAAATCATAATCATATATAATTACGTTTACATCATATTAAATTTGGATTAGAATAAGATGTTAGCAACATGAATATCATTGAATTTAGAAGTATGCAAATTTAAAAAAGTTCGTTACATAGAGAGTTTGTTGCTTCAATGTTCCTAAATGCTTCCATTTCAACATGTCAAAATCTCACAGCTAGTGTGATTTTTAAAACTTGCCTCTTAATAATAATAATAATAATAATAATAATAATAATAATAATAATAATATAATTATTTGATTTCATGAACATAATTAGTTAGAATCTTGTATTTACATATCCTTTAAATACTTTTAAGGGGTAATGCCTTCACACACTATTAAACTTTTCAATTGTGACAAGTTGGCCCCTCTCTCAACTCTCAAATCAGTGATAAATTACCCCAGACAGTTATACTATATAATAATTCATTTTTAGGTGTAAAATGATAAAAATAACCTTGTATATTTATAACATTATAAATTGAATGTTATATTTCATATATTTTTTATTTATAAAAATACAAAGAGCCAATTAAATAACATTCACAATACATAATATATTTTTAATCTTATTTTTTATTTTTATTTTTATAATCTAGTTTGTTTATGCATTTCAATAAATAATTAAAATTCATAATGAAAAAATATTTTTTTATTTTTACATTTTAATTTTAAAATCAATTTTAAAATTAATAAAAACTAATTACTAACCACATGGTGTTTCAATTTTTTCATATTTATATATTAATTTAAATGATTAATATAATTATTTTATGATAATAATAAAAAAATATGTAAATATGACTAAAAATAACGTAGCAAATATATATTATGATTATGATTATTATTATTTGTTTAATATTATAAAAGTAGTTACTTTGATATGAGAGAATGAGCTTGAAAAATAAAGTTACATGGGTTAATAAATGAACATTTATCATATTTTTCATGATCCTCTAACATTGTAAATCTAAGAATGAAATACCTTATATAATCATAATTCAAAGATTCTTATGTAACTAAGTGGTAATGACATAAGACTAAAAGTATATATATGATATGTAAATATAAGATTCTAAATAATTAAGTTTACGAAAGAAATATAATTTGTTTTCAAAATAAACGTATAAGATCTATTAAGATTATACTGGTGCAAGATCCATGATTTGGAAGAGAGATTAGTGAATTTCAGTAATTTTCATAAAAACTATCATAATATGTTCATGTATGATTGGAACTGTTGCTGTTTTCTGGATGATCTTTTGTCTTAAACTGCTTTGATGGTATCTTTTGATTGTATTTCGGTTAGCTTAGCAAGAATTTGAAAATCGTTTAGTATAAAAATGCTTTTAGGGGTTTTAGTTAGATAGGTTGAGAGGTTATGGGTTTCCTTGGATCTTTCTTAGCGTTTATAATATCTTGTTATGAATTAGATACTTATGTCTTGGTACCAGCCATTTGGTACTTTTGACGTTTAGGATGTAATATTTGATTTCAATGAAATCGGTGGTATCCACCACTTTTATCAAAATATATATATATATATATATATATATATATATATATATATATATATATATATATATATATATTGAAAGTACACAAAACTAAAAAGTTTTTCATTTTAGAAATGAATCTTTATTATGCGTTATTTAGAAATTTTAATGTTTTTAATGATCATATTATTTATTCTTAACCAAATTTGTACTTAAAAATAAAATTTTTAAAATATCCATTTCCGCCAAACAAATTTTCAAAATTAATATTTATTCATCATTGTAAACAATAGAATATAACAACTGCAATTTAAAATTCAAATCAATTACATTAAACTAAACTTAAAAAATAATATTTTTAAACTAATATTTTGTAAAATTGATCGTCCCTAGATCTAATTTTTACCTCCCTGAATTATTTGATTACTTTTCATTATGATTTTTTTAATATTATGAATAATGAAATAATTATATAAATGTTCCAAATTTTAAAATCTTGTAAAGAAAAGTTTTCATCATAGATATTATTATCTATTATTTTGAGTTTTATTTTTTTATTATTTTTAATATATAAAAGATATTATTTTGATAGTTTTTTATTTGATAAGATCGTATGTTGAATTATTAATTTTTATTTAATATCTAATTAATTAATGGATTTGAATCTAATAAGCTATATACAACCCAATTACTAACCCCCGTCGAAAATCTTACATCCATCGTGAATATAATGCTCTTTTATTTAAATAAAAATATTCAGATGGGCTATCGCCCTCTGCTTCAAAAAAAATCACCCACACATATTTTTCTATTTATTTGCTTTTTTTGCTAAAAGATTTAAGAAAATCACTCTTTTCTTCTTCCGAGTGATTCAGCAAATATTTAATGCTAAAAAAATTACAGAATGAGGTTATTATTATTTGCTTTACTCATCCCCTTGCAAGGGATGCTTCAATATAATCAAGGTTTGCAAAAAGAAATAGTAATGAAAGAATCTCAGGAGAAAATGAGGTCTCCAGTGGCATAGAGATTGTAGAATACAGTTGCGCTGAAGTACAAAACTGCAGTGAGTGTTAGGAAGGCTTGGAATGATCCCAGCCACTGTACGAAATATCCTGCACCGATCGTGCTTCTATAGCAGCCACTGTGCCGATTCCATTTGTCATTCCTATTCATGACGCAAGTAACATAACATCAGAAACCATTTTCCAGATAAAACTGACAATGAGAAAAAATAGACCAACTTAGCCTGGAATTACAATTTGAACATACCGTGCAAAGAACCAGCATATTTAGGAGCAACATCCTGCTCACAGATAGCAATTCCCGATAAGTTAGTTATAATTGATCAACGATAATATAATAGCAAGGATGCTACCGTTATGTTCATTTTGATGCAACTATACAAAAAGAAAGGAGGAATTTTAAGGACAAATGAACTTCACTTGTACGTTACAGAAGTATCCAGCCTGACTAAAGGAACTCAAGCTCAATGCTATGGTCATTAGTAATGCTGCCACTGCTGGTGTCTTTGCAAAACTTAAACACAGGAGGGAAACACCAGGCCCCACAAAACCAATCGACTGCAAAACAAAGAAATGAGAATTAACTGTCACTTTAGCTCATTTTTAGTAACAATGATGACAAGAATACTATTATTTATGTACATTTCAAGGGAAAATAATTACCTGGACAATTTTGCGAACTAGTGTTACAGAGAGACCATATTCAATAAGGGAATCTGCTAAGGCCCGGCCACATAACCCGAGAAGGCCATCACTGCCCATGGTATAGCGCTGAACCAAGCTGCTTGCTTTAGGTTCACATTATAAACCTATTGCAAAATGGAAAACAAAGTAATAGAATTATCAAAAGCAATTGATGAGATTTTTAAGATTGAAAGTGGTGACATGAGCATTCTGATGCTCACAGTTTTAAAATACACAGGCATCCATGAAAGAAGCACAAAGTAACCCTGTAAGATGAACATAGGAACAATTAGTTTTCAGATTGCAAACAATTTCATGTAACAAGTACAAAGCCAGCTGGTAGACATTAAAAAAAAAAAAGAACATTCAAACCCTATTTCCCTCACCCGGGACACCAGCCTTACAAATCATTGATCTATCTACACCAAAGTGCAAACAAACATAACATAATTCAAGAAAAAAACATCAAGTAAATACAAATACAAATTAAAAACAAAATGGTGAAGAAGACTTGCACGAATCGAATCAAAGAGATCGTTAGAAGATATACCCAATTATTGACAATATTGGCAACAATTATAGCCCACATTTGTATCTTCGATAGCAGAAGTCTAAGGGATGGAAATTTATTTGTTTTGGATTTTGACTCGCTGCGGCCAGCTTGAATTAGTTGCAACTCGGCTTCGCTAATGTGGGGGCTGTCATGGGGCTCATTTGAAATAAATAATAGCCACATGCACAACCATGCATAACCAAGGGACGCGAAGAACGCAAAGGTGCCATTGATGCCAATATAGGACATTATGATTGGCGTCGCCAGGAAACTTACCTCATTTCCTAGGTGAAAACCAGTCATTGATATGCCCACGGCAGTGGCACGTTCATGCACGGGGAACCACCTGCACAAAATGGACAACTGTCATATTGAGTCAAATGAGAGTAAGGAAATATAGACAAATCAATCAATCAACTCAATCGGAACTATTTACTCGCTAATGTTGGTTCTCCTTTTTTAGTTACAACTAATTTTATATTTAAGGCTGTTGAGAGGCGAAGTATCAGAGAGCAATCACACAAAACGAATGAAGAAAATTAAGAAAAGATTAATGTCAGAACACATAGATTTGCATGAAAACCCTTAAAGAAAAGAAAACTCATGGTCGCTGTCAAAATAGTTTTACTATCTACTCAAGATTATGTTACACACAATTATATTGGAGAGTTATATATTTATATAATAAAACCCACATATAAAACTCTAAACTAAAATATAAACTAAGTCATACATCTCTCTGGATAATCCGCCCCCCTACCACCCCCACATACTTCTAACATCATGCCCACATACATAGCAAAATCCTCAAATTGAAATCCTAATTGACTTGGTTGTATTGAGATTATGTTTGAGGCATTTAAAAAAACTACAAATTTTACTGTAATTTTATCAGTAGTCAACAATAAATTTCAGCTAACAATACCAAAACATTTCCTCACACTGCAACATGAAAATGAAAAAAAGAAAAGGCATCAGTTATTTACCTAGGCAAGAAGGTGCTCATTGTAGGGAAGGCAACCCCTTCAGCAAGGCCAAAAAGTGCACGGGCAGCAAGTAGAGCTCCTGTGGATTTATGAGCTGCCAGTGGTGTGAGAAATGTGGCAAATGACCAAAGTGCGGCAGCACATGCCATCACACACTTCCCTCCGTACCTGTCAGCCAAGGTTCCTCCCACCATGGACGATATCACATACCCCCATAGAAATGATGACTGTATTTGACCCACCCAAAGGTTGAATTTAAAATTTGAAACTTCCATATTATCTCATTTTTAACTACTAATTGTGCGACTCAATTCATTTTGTACTTCAATGGAATATGAAACTAGTCATTTTATAAATCTACTAGCTCCTAATGATTGGACAAGAATTTTTTTACTTGCTTAAGAGATTCAAGTTAATTATTTATTACATCAGCTATCAATTAAAGAAATTTAAGGCCTGGCCAGTAACTTCAGAAAACAGAAAAGTCTGGCAAGCAGGACTGTTAGTCTCCAGGTGTCATGCTTACAGGACCTTAGCACGTACATGTGACTCAAATAGTTGTACTCCAAGATCACCCCTTTATACATACTCTATATACAATACAAGAATATTTAGCACTTGTCAATAGCTAATTACCAACCAGGATTCAATTAATTAGTTCTTTGTCCATTAGTGAGTCTTAAAATTTGCATAATAATCTAAATAATAATTTTAATTGAATAATGGTGCCATGTTCAGAACACCAAACCAGCTACAAATATCAATCTGTTGGACATATTATGGTTAATCTGCTCATAATTGACATCATCATGGAAATTTAGTTATAAACCATATGACCTGTGCTGTTTACTGTTATGAACTTCATTTTCTCCAGTGTTTTTTTATCATGTGATATTTGTTCATTTGAATTGATCATTTCTGACTTGAAATAAAAAAATAGAGCGCAAAGCACACAACGTTTTTGTGCTTTACAAAGCACCGTAGCCTAATTCTCTCTCTCTATATATATATATTGGTCCTAAATGTCTCATGTCCTTAGTCCTTACACAATTAGGGCTGCAAACGAGTCGAGTCGAGCCGAGCTGGGCTTAATTCAAGCTCGGCTCATGAAAATTCGAGTCTAGCCGAGCCGAGCTCGTGAAACAATTCGAGCTGAAAAACCTAGCTCAAACTCGACTCGTTACTATTCGAGCTAGCTCGCGAGCTGGCTCACGAGCCAATGCATGTGCGTTGACTCAATTTGATATTTAGATTTAATACATCTACAAACTATAAAGTTGGTATATCTAGAAGATTTGTATGAGAATTGGTACAAAATTGTTATATCAACAAACTATTTTTTCAATGACATCTTCGCTGCATTAATTTGAATGGATGAACCAACAAAAAACTATCGAGTCAGATATACGAATCTAATTACGAGCGAGCAAGAGACGTTTTTAAGTCGTTGATACGGTGAGATGGTGAGAGATGATGAGAGAGGAGTTATCGGATTAGAGTTTGGCAAAAAAATTTTATAAAAACTATTTTTTATTCGAGCTGAGTCGAGTCACGAGCCGAGCCGACCCCAACTCAAACTCGGCTCATTTAACTATCGAGCCAGATTAGCTCGAGCTAAATTAGCTCGAGTCATTTTAGCTCGAGCCAGATTAGCTCGAGCCCGATCCGAGCCCGAGCTTTTTTGTGCAGCCCTATACACAATAGACTTGCCTCTTTTGTAAATAGCCTCTTATTGCTTCGACAACTCCGCTCTCTAATGACCCAATCTAATGGATGCAATGAAATTAGTGATGGCAATGAGCCGGGTAGGCGGGTAAAACGTCAATCTCGTGGTCTGGTCCGTCCATCTAAATTGCATACCTGTCCTTCTCGGCCTATACCTCCGGGTATGAAAATCTCGGCCGGTCCTGCCTGCGGGCCAAGTCTTTCTGACCCGGCCCGGCCCATCCAGACCTGTTGTGCAGTGCAGTTTTTTAAAATTGTCTGAGAAACGTATTTTTTTTACCATCTTAGATTATAAATTTGAGAAAACTTAAAATATAAAAATTATAGATTTTATTGTTACGAATCTATAAAATTTTATTTCATCTTAATATGATTTTTCAGTACAAAGTTATGATTAGAAAGGTATTCAGAGGTCTAAAATTTTTCAGCAGCTAACATTCATAATATGAATTTTTGAGATTTATATATTCTGTTTTTAAAAGATATCAAAATATAAAAATGATAGATATAGTTGTCATGGTTTTAAAGAAATTAATTTTATATTGATTGAATTTTTGAGTTAAAAGATATGAATAAAAAGATACCAAGGTGTCTATTGAATTATATTATTCACATTTATAAATTCAAAGATATTAGTGCTTCTATTTATATAATAATATCATAACTAAATATTTAATATAATTTAAATAATATTAGTATTATATTAAAATTCTATATAATTTTTAGAATATATTTATATATATATATATATATAGAGTGATGTTATGGTGCTTCGCGAAGCACAAAATCTTTTGTGCTTCGCGTTCGTATCTCAAATTTAAAAGTTCAAACGGCCGATCCAAACCGTTGAACATCATTTTCATATTGAAATATCTTTGGAGATCAAATTTTATATTTTTTTGAAATTTTTTGCTATTTCTTAAATGGGTACAAAGTTTGCTGATCTAACGATTTTTGCACCATCCAAAACTAGCGATTTTGTACTCATCTAAAAAATAGCAAAAAAAATCAAAAAAATATAAAATTTGATCTCCAAGGATATTTTAATATGAAGATGATGTTCAACGGTTTGGATCGGCCGTTTAAACTTTTAAATTCGAGATACGGACGCGAAGCACAAAAAAAATTGTACTTCGCGAAGCACCATAGCATCACTCTCTCTCTCTCTATATATATAATATAAGTATAAATATAAATAAATTATATATATACAATTACTTCGGGCAGGACGAGCAGGCCTAACTCTAAATATGTACCCGACTCGGCCCGTAGAATGGTCCGGCCTGGCCTTACCCGTTCATTGACCGGGCCAGACGGGTTGACGTCGGGCCAGGTCGGGTCTGGGCGGGTCCACCAGATCGCGGGTTAAATTGTCATCCCTAGATGAAATAGCCTAAGATTGAGATCCGACTATAGGACTATGGGATCCGATCTCTGCTCGTTTGATCCAATTCAAACAAATGAGATCTCTCTGAAAATTGGAGTTTAAAAATTAAATCGAGATAAATCGAACCAATCTCTTCTGTTCATTTCTGATTAAATGATTCTACTTGAGATTGTAGGACCTTGCGATCGAGCTCGGAATCGTAGCAGTTTAATGATAAAAGTGTGATTCGTTGTATGTAAAATCTAACTTAACTTTAAGTTAAGGGATCCTTCAGTTTTTTCTGAGACCAAAAAATTTTCTTTACATATACGATTCCCCTGATTGCCCCCTCGACCTATTTGAATTGGATATAGCCCCCATTTTTTCATAAATTCGAATTGATCCAAACTCAGAGAGTTAAGATGACAAAATCAATGTGAAAGATATCAGATAACTCAAAATCCGACTTGATCTAATTCTCTTTGATTCGTGACAAAAAAATTATGATCAATCTAATTCAACTTATTTAATTGTCACCTCTACAAATAACAAACTATGGCTAACTCGATGAACCACCGACCCACCAAATAGGCTGTTTATAAAAATCATTTGACTTTATAAAAAAATCATTTGTATCATAACCCAACTCCGCCTGAATTTTTTATGATTTTTTTTATAAAGTCAAATTGACTCAAATCCAACCCATAAATAAAAAATTTTCTTGCTCAAATTACCCAAATTCGATTTAACTAATCCAACCTAACGCCACATATCTCATTGTCACCTCTACAAACGGAAATGCATTCTGTCAGTTGTAAACTACCATTAAACTACCTATATAACTCGGGGGCAGGACAACCTTATAAACTACCATTACTCTCGTGTGCATCCGTACGGTAAATCGTCGGCCATGCCAGTACCGGTTCAGTTTTCTTTTTCATTTTGGTACCGGTATGAATTTTAATTCAATTTTCATTCAATTCTTCTTTGATTCAAGTGATTTTTGTTTTAATTACATATGGTACTGCAATTACAATGATATATTGGGTCTCCAGTACTTCTGCTTTGATTTGTACTTTAGAAAGAACTCTTTTGGTCACGTATACTGTTTTTGCTGGTTTGGAGGAATGCATCCATTTTGTTGCAAATTTTAAACTCAGTGGTGATGTTTCCCGCACACCTTGAATAACCATGGTTTGCAACATTGATAACCAACCAAAAGCTGAAAGCGTTGCACTTTCATGAAAATCATTCGGATTTTTTTTTTCTGGGGCTTGCTTGCTTTAATAATATATCATATATACTCAAATTTTCTCTACTGAAGTAACCTTTTTTGGTTTCTGTTTTTTTTGTGTGTCTCTATTATGGATTCACTGTTACACAAGTTGATTGAACAGCCCCTCGACGGACCAGTTGATAATCCTGCAATTAAAATCAAACCACTCCCCCATTTCAATTGTAAAACATTAAGCTTAATAGGCATGTATCGGGTTGCTTTGAGGTTTAATTAAGACAAACAAAGAGATAGAAAAGTTAGTAGGAAGCAAAGTAAAGTGAAGCGTGTGAGGAATTGAGAAGTCTTTGACAAGTTCTGACACCATTGTCAGTAACATTGTGAGTAACTTATTTTGGTCTTAATAGACAATTTAGATGAGAAATATAGATCAAATTTGATATTAATGGTAGTCCTTTGGGTCTTCCAATTTAAATTTTATGTTATCTAACTTGAATTTGAAATCTCACAGGTGGGATAAGAAATCATTGAAAAATAGAGAGAGTCAATCCATTTTGTGTCGTGCAGCTGAGGCAACAAGGAGATCTATGCTTGCATGCCTTGATGTTTTTTGGAAAGGATCCAAAATCATAAACTATTATGTTGTTGCCGTGATGGTGCTTGTAGTATTTGCTTAGTGTAGATGCTTGTAGTCTTTATTTAGGGTAAATATATATTGATTGAATGTTTTACAGTTCTTAAGAAATGTAATAATACATAGTGCTTATGAAATGTTATACAGTTCTTATGATATGTTATACATAGTCTTTGCTTATGTATGAAATGTTATACAGTTTTATTCAACTTTTATCAGCACTGGAAAAAGAAGCTTATCAGGGGCATTTTGGGGTATATTTTTAATTATGTTTCTCTAAATATTTTATCAAGAACACATCAAAATCAAATAAATTATGAGAAACAAGTTTTATATTTAGAAGTTCAAGTTTCAACACGCTTTTGAGTATTTTAAAAGAATTGATTCGGAAAATTCAAAAAATCGAAAGAAAAAGAAAAATATTTTGGTCGTTTTGAAATCGAACTTTAAAAAATCCAAATAAAATTGAATAAATGTCAGAAAATTATAAAAAATTTCATAAAGATCTATTTTGATGTTTTGTAAATGTTTTAAAATTTTCAAGCAAATTGGATCAGTTTTGATCTGTTTTCCATTTTTAGTTGATTTATTTTCAATCTTTTTGACAATTTTACATTTAAACTGGACAATTGAGTTGCAAACATAATCATTTTGTCACAATCACTATATACATCCATACTATTAGACTAAGGGTCAGTTTTGTCACAGAAGTCCAAGGAAGTTTAATTTTTTCATATATGTCCATAGCATTAGCAAAATGTACACCAAAGTTTAACTTTTACATATATATCCATAATATTAGCAAAATGTACACCAAAGTTTAACTTTTACATATATGTCCATAATATTAGCAAAACATACACCCATATGTCCAAAATGTATACCCATATGTCCAAAAATGTCCTATCAAATATACCCAAAATGCATTGTCTTCAACGAAGAATTGTTGGTAATGCTCTTCTCATTTCATACTCTGAATTGGAATATTGAACTTGATTTTTGGTAATGCTCTTCTCATTTCATACTCTGATTTTATCTCTTTCTCACGTTTTCCATCAACAACCCTTTCAAAATGCTCTAAAAATCGGTTTATATCCAAATTACAATTTAAATAATTCTTCAAGGTCGAATTAATGCTCTCACTAGCTTGTGTACTACGGATCCCTAAAGTGAGCGCATGCTTCATAAAACAATATGCCCACTTTTTTACTATCGTATATAAATTTAAGCCACGAATGTTCATTCAACTTTTTCATGAGTTCTTGAAAGGCATTTTCAAACTCATATTCTTCCTCGTACTTGAACATACAAGCCATGAACTCCCCTGTTATATTCATCCCATTCTTATTATAACACATCAAATGTTTTACACAATTTTGACTTATATGCCAAGTACATAATCCATGCCTTGTTTCGGCATTACCTTCTCTAAAGCAACCCCCATTGCAATATCTTGATCTCAGTAAATATGGTTATGGGCTTTTTGCCATGATGTGCCTCTAGAAAATTTATGAACACCCATTCGAAAGACTCGATAGTTTGGTTAAACATGAGAGCCGCACCAAAAATCATGATCTCTCTAAAGTGATTGAATCCAACAAAAACACCAAAGGCCCATTTTTCTTTATTGGTGCCAAATGTAGTATCAAAGATAACTACGTCTCCAAACCGGGCATAATCAGTGATCATTTTTGCATCCGCCCAAACGATGTTAACAATTTCGTGCTCCTTATTGATTTCCTCAAAGTGCTGAAAAGATGGATTCTCCAAAGCTCGTCTCTCAAAATACTTCATTATAGCAACAGCTGTCCCATATTCCATTGCTTTCTTCCGCATATCCCTCAAGAGATTATGATGGTCCGTGATAGTGTAACCAAGACTTCGAAGTCCACCAACTTGTCTACTTAACAGCTCATGTGCTTCTTTTGGACGAATTACGGAACTATCAGCTAGATGAATGTCAATGCACGCTACTTCAGACACTTCACGTTGACTAGGTATTAGATAACGAGCTTGAGGCTTTTGGAGAGGGTGGTTGTGTTCGGTAACAACATCTATGACTTTATATTTTTGGGCTCCTCTATCAAACTTTATTTGCAAACGAACTTGACAATTTGTACGCGTCTCTGCTCGAGGATTCTTCGTTAGATGATCTCGCTTATCTTTTTCTCGTGTACCTTCGCATGAGCATAGAAAAACCTTCGAAGTAATTATACCATCTATTTTACTCTTAGCATCATAACCTCTTCTTACCCCAAAACCTTTTTTTCCACCATATTTTTTCCAAAACAACCATGCTTCATCTATTGTTTGAAATTGCATATCCAACTGAGGTACAAAATCTTCTTCTTGAGATGTCATATCCTTCATAAACAATAAAACATTAGACATGAAAATAACTTAAAAACATAATTTTAAATAGCATGTAGTGATAAGTATGTTCATAAACAATAAAGTATTTGAATGCATCCATCAAATTTTATATTCTTAATTTGTTTGATTGTGTTCATAACTAAAAAGTACTAATGTGATAATTTATGTTCATAGTTTAATTTCAATGAAGTATTTGAGATTATAATAATATGAACTAATTATGATGGCCTACACGTTATTACACCTAATTGCTCTCTCAATTCCTCCTCTGGATTGAAATTAAGAATGCATTTTGAGCCAACCCCATAATTCCAAAGATTTCATGCAATTCTAGATCAATCTCTCTTATTAATTAATGTTGTAAATGGGTATGTGCTCCTTTATCGAGTCTCTTTTCGTAGATAAATTTTAACTAGATAGATTATTTGAAATTACTGTAGTCTTAACTCCTCTTCTAATATATTCCTTGCAAAAAATGAGATCGATTACTTACTTCAATATCAATATCTACTTGAGAAGCGGAGGATGAAGTCATCGAGTGAGGGAGAATGAGCGGGTGAGAGAGAGAGACCGAGCGAGAGAGAGCGAGAGTGAGTGAGCGAGAGTGAGCGAGAGTGAGAGCGAGAGAGGAGAGCGAGCCGAGCGCGGGGGAGAGGAACTAATTTAGCGGGCGATTCGATTTTGGGGTTTTTATTCTATTCGTTCTATTTTAAGCCAGGTCCGTCCGATCAAATTGAACGGATTAGATAAAAATCTCTGCAGGCTCCGCAGGTAATTTATCCGTAGAGGATATGGTTCCAAACTACCATTCTTTCGAAAAGTTCAACCAAATACCTACGTTCTAAATTTTTTATCAAATTACCCTTGCGGAATCCATGTTTTATCATATCTTACCATCCATTTACCTTCCCTCTAATTTTCATCCACTTTCCTCTTGTTTACTTCCCCTCTTCTTCAATGTGGATGAAAATAACATCAAATTATCCTTATTTTAGATAAAAAAACAGGCCGGGGACCTCTCCTTCTCTTCAAGGATTTGCCCCGTTAATCATATTCCTATCATTAGAAGCATCTGCAATTTGGAATTGTAAAAGAAATAGGCTATATGGCATCTGCCATAAGATATGTTTGCGAAAATGATCTTCCACAAGTGGCCGCCCATTAAATACAGATCTGACATGAATCACCTGATATCTTTTGAGCCAGACTCGATTTTCCTCGTTAATTTTCATTTGACAGAAATCTCAGATTTAGTACAAATTATAATAGGTTTCGTCTCTTTTACGGAGTAACACAGGTTCAAATTTTCGAGAGACACAGTGGCGGAACTTAGTGGTAGAAATTTGAGTGTGCTCCCCGTTTCAAACAAAAAAATACATGTAAATCACTGAATTAAAAACCTAAATTTATTGGATCTAATCAATCTTAGATAGCGGGGCCGTCTAATATTTTTATCAAGCTCCGCTCTTGAGAGAAATATATAAAATATAATATATACAGAAATTTTTAAGAGCCTTATTTAATTTCAAAATTTTCATTTAACAACATGAAATATATTTTTGCTTTTCATAGTCCTGTGTTAATATTTGATAACATGTTGGTAAACGGTAATAAAAAAACTACTAGGAAACTAAAATGTATTTCAGTAGCTAGTTTTCAAAAGTTTTGTGTTTCTTCTGAAATCAACTAAATTCCTACCACCCTGAAGAATTAATTAATGCAAATTTTTGGCTTTACTCAATTATCGTCCTTATTAATTTATTTGCAAAAGGTTTTTGTTACCTTAAATTTCGTGTTAAATGTATACTTTAGCTCGTTTTGTACATATTTTACACTTAAAATAAGCAGACTTTTGTTATAATATTAATGATAGATGTTTCACCTCCTCCACCTCCTCTCATTCCTCCACCTCCTCCCATAATAATAGAAGTTTTTCATTCTCTTCACCTTCTCCTTAACTCTAGATTTAATTTTGTATTAATTTTCTCTTTTATTACATGATGTTTCTCTAGCCTATAAATAGAGGCTTGTATGTTGTTGATGGATATAAAAAAAAAATCTTTAGATGAGATAATATAGAAATAAGATTTTAGCCTCTCACAACTTTTGTCTTCTATCTTTATTTTATAACACGTTATCAGCACGACTTCGCTCTAATCGAGTTGTGACGGAAGTTTGTTTTATAGTAGAAGCACGAGATCGACATAAACAGATTATCGTAAGATTGTCTCTAAAAAGAGGTACACTTTATATTATATTTTATCATTTTACCATTAATTATAATATTTATTTTCTTTATGAAATTATTCTTATATTAGATGAGACTAATATTTTCATTCCCAGAAGAGAATGATAAAATAAGTAAATACCAGAAATTGTTCTTATATTGGATGAGACTAATATTTTCATTCCCCGAAGAGAATGATAAAATAAGTAAATACCAGAAATTGTTCTTATATTGGATGAGACTAATATTTTCATTCCCCGAAGAGAATGATAAAATAAGTATATACCGAAATATTTTTTTTATTTATTAAATAACCAGAAGTTATTGATATTTTTAATGGCCGAAGTCATTGTATTTGATAATTAAAAGTTTTATCAAAATGAGTTACAATTGATAACCCGAAGTTATCGATATACTTAATAACCGAGAAGTTATTATTTTATTCAACTAAAATGATAACCGAAGTTATCAAATTAGATAAATAAACAAATAAATGTAATGTCTCTAATCTTTTCTCTTAATGACCTGAAGTTATTAATATTCTTTTTCTTTAGTAATTTTCATAAATGGATGTTCGATTAAATTTATTAATATTAGTAGTACTTTTATTTTTCTTTATGGTAAATCTTAATAAACTTGAATTCGTTGCCCTTGATATATCGGGCAAGAACTATCTCCCATGGACTCTCGATCTTTGAGATTCATCTTACCGCAAATAATCTTGGAGATACAATAAAAGATGAAAATAAGGCCTCCCCCGCAGGAGAAAGCCAAAGCAATGATATTCCTCCGTCATCATCTCCATGAGGATTTAAAAGCGAATATTTAACGGTGAAAGATCCGTTAGAATTATGGAAAAATTTAAAAGAAAGATATGACCATCAAAAACAAGTGCTCCTCCCAAAAGCTCGTTATGAATGGATTCATTTAAGGTTGCAAGATTTTAAATCGTGGGTGAATATAATTCCGCAATGTTTCGCATAACTTCGAGTTAAAATTATGCGGAGAAAAAATTACGATGAAGACATGTTAGAAAAAATATTTTCCATATTTCATGCTTCGAATTTGCTCTGCGACAATATCGGGAGCGTGTTTTTAAAAAATATTCGAATTGATATCATGTCTTTTTGTTGCGGAACAAAATAATGAGGTTCTCATGAAAAATCATCAATCACGGCCCACTTGCTCTAGTCCATTTCCTGAAGCAAATGCGACATCATTCCTTGAAGCGAATGCAACATCATTTAAAGGAAATCGTGGTCGAGTACGTGGTCGCGGCCCCGAGAGAGGTCGTGGACATGGTCGCAATAATGTTTGACGACGTGAAGGTCATAATTTCAAATAAAATGACAACAATGTGGGGAGATATGAAAAGAAAAAGAATTAAACATCTTGGTTTATTTTAGTTCGGTTTTATGTTGTAAGTTTATGTTTCTCATGAATACAATTAGTTTCTTTAAATTTGATCTTGTATATTTTTTTTGTTCAAAGGAAAAAGAATATGATTGAAGGCTCAGCGAAAGCAATGACAAGTATTAGAGATGAATGTCTAGTAGACAGGTGGAACAACAAACACAATATTAAAAAGCAAAAAATATTTTTCTCAATTGTCTCTGTAGAGACACATGTTAATACAATTTACGGTATTAGTAACTTAATTGAAGGCTCGGAAGAGCTTGTATTTTGTTATCAAAAGGAACAAAATTAATTATAAATGACGCATTATACTTTAGTAAATCCAGAAGAAATTTACTAAGTTTTAAAGATATTCGGTGTAATGGTTATCATATCGAAACCATGACTGAAAATAACATTGAATATCTTCAAATTACAACGATTAAATATGGTCGGAAGATCATATTGGAAAAGATGAAAGCTTTATCATCTGGACTATATTGTATGAACATAAGTTCAATAGAATCAAATATGGTCAGTAACCAGAAGTTGCATGACACAAAAATGTTTACTCTGTGGCATGACAGGTTAGGTCATCCAGGTAACATTATGATGAGGAGAATAATTGAAAGTGCAAATAGGCATTCTCTAAAGGACCTGAAGATCCTATTATCAAAAGATTTATCATGTGCAGCATGCTCTCTTGGAAAATTGATAATTAGGTCATTTAAAAATAAAATTAAAAATGAATCTCCTTTATTTTTAGAGAGAATTCAAGGAGATATTTATGGGCCTATTTCTCCTCCATGTGGACCATTTAGATATTTTATGGTTTTAATTGATGCATCAACTCGATGGTCACATGTTTGCCTATTAGCTACAAGAAATATTACATCTTCTTTGCACTTATTAGATTAAGACCAATGCATCTCATAAATTTTCTCCATTACAATTGGTCTCGAAAGAAAACCAAACTTGTCCCATCTTAAAATTTTTGGTTGTCTTGTATATGTTCCAATTTCTCCTCCACAACGCACAAAAATGGGACCACGAGAGGAGATTAGGAATTTATATTGGTTTTCACTCTCCATCAATTATTAAATATTTAGAACCATTAACTGGAGATATTTTTACGGACGTTTTGCTTGATTGTCAATTTGATGAGACAATATTCCCAATCTTAGGGGAGAAAAAGAAAAGTTTGGAAAAACAAGTAACTTGGAATGCATCATCAATATCTTATCTTGATTCCGGAGTGGTCAATGTGAACTGGAAGTTCAAAAGATTATACATTTGCAAAGAATAGCAAATGAGTTACCGAGATGCATTTACGAGATACAAAAAGAGTGACTAAATCACATATACCGACTTTAAATGCACTGCTCGAATTGAAATAACCCCGAGTGAGAGGTTACTATACAAAGAAAACGTGGAAGACCAATCGGTTCCAAAGACAAAAATCCACGAAAAATGAAAGAAGCGAGAATAATGCGATTGGTGTAACTCCAGCCAAAAGTTACCGATAAAATCCCGAGAAGAGATTGTCGGTAAAATCCCGAGAAGAGATTGAAAGTAGAACCCCGAGAAGAGGTCGTTGATAAAGTTCCGGAAGAAACTCGAAGCACTTAGAATGATTATGAGATCTCAATAAATTATGTACGAGAATGGTATAATATGGAACAAAATGAAACACGTGTTGATGAAATTTTTGCATATGCTATAGCAATTGAAGTGATAAATGAGAAAGATTATGTGCCAAAAACTCCAGAAGAGTGTATGCACAAAAATGATTGGCCAAAATGGAAAGATGCCCTGAAGGCTGAATTAGATTCGCTTGAAAAGCGAAATATTTTTGGATCTATAATTATAACCCCTAAAAATGTTAACCCTGTAGGTTACAAGTGGGTTTTTGCAATAAAAAGAAATGAGATTGTGAGATATAAAGTAAGGCTGGTGACACAAGAGTTTTACACAAATACCAGGAGTTGATTATGAAGAAACGTATTCACTGTAGTGGATGCAATAACTCTTTGATTTTTAATCGAGTCTCACAATCAACGAGAACCTTCAAATGCGTCTCATGGATGTTGTCATAGCCTATTTGTATGGATCACTCGATAATGATATCTATATGAAAGTTCTGAAGGATTAAAAATGCAGAAGCATTTAAATCAAAATCTCGAGAAATGTATTCTATAAAGATAAAACGATCATTGTATGGACTAAAACAATCGGGTCGAATGTGGTATAATCGACTCGGTGAATATCTCATAAAAGAAGGATATAAATCTAATATAATTAGTCCATGTGTTTTTATTAAACGATCAATCTCGAGTTTTATAATTATTGCGGTATATGTTGATGACACGAATATCATTGGGTCTCTGAAGAGATCGAAAAGACTGCAAAATTATTAAATAATGAATTTGAAATGAAAGATCTTGGTGTAACAAAGTTGTGTCTCGGCTGCGGATCGAGCATTTGCATAATGGTATATTTGTCCATCAATCAAACTACATCCGAGAAGATGTTGAAACGTTTTAATATGGACAAAGCTCATCCTCTAAGTACACCATGGTTGTCCGATCACTTGATATGAAAAAAGATCCTTATCGGTCCCGAGAAAATAATGAAAAAGCTCTTGGTCTGAAGTACCATACTTAAGTGCAATTGGGGCTTTGATGTATCTTGCTAATAATACGAGACACGATATTGCTTTTTACGTAAATGTATTAGCGAGATATAGTTACGATCCAACACGCGACATTGGAACGGAATCAAACATGTATTACGTTACCTTTGTGGGACGCGTGATATGGGACTATTTTATCGAAAAAATACAAAGTCCAAACTAGTTGGATATGCGGATGCGGGATATTTATCGAGATCCGCATAAAGCTCGGTCACAATCCGGATATGTGTTTACATATGGCGGCAACTTTGCAATTTCATGACGATCGACAAAGCAAACATTGACGACAACATCATCAAATCATCTTTGAATTAATTGCTCTTTATGATCTTTGGATGGGAATGTGTATGGTTAAGATCCATGATCCAACACATCCAAGAGGAATGTGGTCTCGAGACGATCGAGAGAAAACCCGACGGTGATATACGAAGATAATACTTGCATGCATTGCTCAAATCAAAGAAGGATATATCAAAGGTGACGAACCAAACACATCTCGCCGAAGTTCTTCTCGACACATGACTTACGAGAAGAATGGTTTGATAAATATTTGTCAAATCGGATCAAGCGATAATTTGGCGGACTTATTCACAAAATCATTGCCAAGAAATATTTTTGAGCGACTTTCACATAAAATTGGCATTCGTCACTTAAAAGATGTACGTTAAAATGAGGGGAGTATTATACACGTTGCACTCTTTTTCCCTTCACTAAGTTTTGTCCCATTGGGTTTTCTTAGTAAGGTTTTTAATGAGGCAACATAAGCGATCCGAAGTATCGGTTAAATCAAGTTGGTCTGGAGTACCAAAATTTAATATTTGTCCGAGTAGTACAATATTAATAGTGTATAATATAAGGCGAAACATCTAAGGGGAGTGTTATAATATTAATGATAGATGTTTCACCTCCTCCACCTCCTCTCATTCCTCCACCTCCTCCCATAATAATAGAAGTTTTTCATTCTCTTCACCTTCTCCTTAACTCTAGATTTAATTTTGTATTAATTTTCTCTTTTATTACATGATGTTTCTCTAGCCTATAAATAGAGGCTTGTATGTTGTTGATGGATATAAAAAAAAAATCTTTAGATGAGATAATATAGAAATAAGATTTTAGCCTCTCACAACTTTTGTCTTCTATCTTTATTTTATAACAACTTTGACATTTTTGGACAACATCACGCACAATCATTTTTTTTAGTTACGTGGAATGTGAGAGAACACCCGGAAAATATTTAGTCTCCTATTTTTTTTATACAAAGAAAAGCGGTCATATAAATTTAGGCCTCTGCTCTTCAGAAAACAAACTAAATGCTCGATCACTGGACCAACCACATGCTCAATTATTTCGTTGTTAAGAGCAACGTTAGGGATGCAGCTATTATTCTTGTAAATAATAGAGTTCTACTTTTAAATCTAAAAAAGTATTTAAAAAATTTTAATTAGAAAAAACTTTATAAATATATATTCTTTACTTGTAAATTAATAGCCTGTAAAATTTCATATAATTTAATTAATGTTTGACGAATCATCAAAGATTATCAAATTTAACAGTCTTTCACTAATGCTTGCAATTATTCTAAATTAACGGTCTTTGATGGCCTATAAAAAATTAACGGAATTATATAAAATTTAACTAACTATTAATCTACAAATAAAAATATATATCTATATTTTTTTAGGATTTTTTTAAATTTAAAAATAGAACCTACGATAATAGCAGATTTGGATCCCAACGTTAACTATCGCTTGGAAGTTTTCGTTCAGATTTTGTCAGATACGGAGTTCATCAATCCTCCCTGGTCTCCATTCCCCAACGTTTGATTTATTGCTCCATATGAAATTCTATTAAGAACTACCAGTCAGAAGTCTAACACCACGTGCAATTGCACAAACATTTATTGTAACAGAGTAAATTCATTTTATTATCAACTGAAACTACCTTCCCTTCTGGTGATCTCATTTTTCAATACAACTACACATATAGAAAAGCTCTTATGAACGAGACCCATCAAAATCAACACGTTCTCCAGTTGCAAATATATTCCAGAAAAGCGCACTCAAAAAGTACAGAAAAGAGGTGAACATCAAAAATCCACGAAAAGAACCCATTAGCTCAACAAAGAAACCAGCTCCCACGGTTCCCAGTATAGCTGCTAATGTGCCAGCTGTATTTGACATACCTGTTACCATCATCACAGCAACCATATTAGTATAATAACGTGGATTTAAGCCCCCCACAAGAATTGCAGAAGTTGTTTAATTTAAACAAAACTTACCATGCAAGACTCCAGCGTACTGCGGGGCGATCTCCTGTAATAGCACAAGCTATGAGTTTAAATTATGAAACCAACGGTAAAGAAAGTTAATGCTAAAATTTCATTTTAGAATGTACTTGGGATCAGTGAAGGACAAGAAACCTGAAAGTTGACAAGAAAACCCGAGTGGCCAAAAGATTTCAAGCTAACAGCAACAGTCAGCCAGGCAGAAGCAACAATTGGACTTTTAGCTGCATTGAGACCAATAAGCGCTACACCGGGACCCACAAAACCAATTGACTGCAATACAAGAACGAACAGTAAAAAAGTTACAATAGGGAAGTTCAAAATACAAATAGTACAACGTGAGACTGGTTGCTGTGGAATTGGTTGGTGATATTTTTTGACTGTCCTCGGCATCTCTTAGCAACGTAAGCCAAAAGTGCCCAGCTCGGAGGACACGGTGCGCCAAAGTTTTTGCTCTTTGGTGGCTTCCGTAGATTCCTTCATGAACCTCCCGGAGGGCGAATTGGGCCTGTTGTCCCGACAATCACCGCTGCCATGGCCCTACGAATCCCCTATGAAATAAAACACCATTAGATTCTACATACCTGACCGCTTGCCTGCGGATGCTTCTTATTTGCGCAGGTTCTTGAGGTAGGTACCCTCGGGTGAGAAAGTCCCATATCGAGGCATACCACTCTTCACCGTTGGTTATCTGGTACTGCTCCACATATTCCACATCCACACTTGGCTTCGGGATTTCCAAGACAACCACGGGTCGATCCTTGTCCAAATCTCCCTCCGCAGCTAACTTGGATAGAGCATCAGCCTTCTGGTTTTAGGTCCTAGAATGTGGAGTATCTCAGCTTTGTCGAACTCGGTGCACATCCTTTGCAGTTCCTCCAAATATTTCTTAATTTTTCCGTCTTTGGCCTCGTAGACCCCTGAGATCTGATTTACTGCAAATTGAGAGTCACTGTATGCTACCACCCGTCGTGCAACCACGCCTTTGGCAAAACGCAACCCGAGGAGGAGTGCCTCGTACTTCGCTATGTTCTTGGAGGTCATGAATAAGAGTTGCAGGACATAGTTCACCGTTTCACCTTAGGGTACGATCATCGTTGCTCTAATTTCTGATCCTTGGTAAGAGGTAGCCCCATCCACGTAGACTAACCTCCGATCATCAACATCGGATTTTAATGATGTCGTGGGGCTGAGCTTTCTGCCACGAAGTCGACCAATACCTGTGACTTTAAAGCTGGATGAGGGTGGAAAGTGATGTCGAACTCCGACAATTCAATGGCTCATTTCAGCAGTCGCCCCGAGGCATCGAAGTACCTCGAAGCCTTTCTTCAGGGGATCCTTAGTCAGCACCCGAACATAATGTGCTTGAACGTATGGCCGAAGTTTTCGAGATGCAATGATTATGGCGAACACCAACTTCTCAATGGGTGGGTACCGTGTTTTTGCATCCCGAAGGATGCGAGATACATAGTAGATCGGTCGTTGTCCTTCTTTCTCCTCTCGAACAAGGGCAGCGCTCACCGTGCCCCCTGTGGCGGCTAGATATAGGAATAAAATCTCTCCGGCCAATGGTCTGCTCATCGCAGGTGGGTTGAATAAGTATTCTTTAGTTTGGCAAAGGCCTTATTACATTTTTCATCCCACTCGAACTTCCTTGCTTTCTTCAGCGTTTTAAAAAAAAAAAGAGGCAAACATCTCTCGACCTTGCAATGAATCTTGTCAGGACTGCTATGCGCCCCGTGAGAATCTGCACCTCCTCAGCTGTTTTCGATGGTTGCATGTTCGTTATTGCCTGGCATTTTGAGGGGTGAATTTCGATACCCCGTTCTAACAATATAAACCCCAGAAATTTTCCTCCCGATAAGTCGAAAAAACTCTTGGTGGGTTTAGCTTCATGTTTACTGCCGCCATGACCGAGAAGGCTTCTTTGAGGTCCGCCAAATGGCCGACCACCGACGGGCTTTTAACCACCATATCGTCGATATATGCCTCGATGTTCCGACCCAATTGTTTGTGAAAAACCTTGTTCACCATCCTCTGATATGTTGCCCCCACATTTTTTAGCCCGAACGGCATCATCTTATAACAGTATAACCCCTGGTCTGTTACGAAGGTAGTTTTGTGTTCGTCGGACTGGAGCATCTTTATCTGATTGTAGCCGGAGAATGCGTCCATGAAGCTCAAGCACCTAAATTCGGTTGTGGAGTTAACCAAATGGTCAATGCTCGACAGGGGGAAAGAATCCTTTGGGCAGGCTTTGTTTAGATCGGTGTAATCGACACACATTCGCCAACTGCCATTAGATTTCTTTACTAAGACTGTATTCGCAATCCATTCTGGGCATTTTATTTCTCTGATGAAGCCCACCGTCAGCAGCTCATCGACTTCTTCTTTCACTGTTGCTTAGCGTTCAGACCCCAAACGTCTTTTCCGTTGTTGTAATGGCTTCATCCCGGGTTTACATGCAGCCTATGCTCCGCAACTTACTGGGACAACCCTGGCATGTCGACTGCTGATCATGCGAACACAAACTCATGTTTCTTCAGAAATTCACGTAACGCGACCTTTCGGCTGCCGGGAGCTGAGTGTCAATGTTCAGGCTCTTGCCTTCTCCCATGATCAACTGTTCGGTGGCCTCCATCGGCTCCGTGGATTACATCTCTCTCTCGGTGGCAGGTATCTCCTGGTCTACTTGTACCACATGCGATGCCCCCCGTACGGCCACCGAGTAACAACTTCTCGCCAGCTCCTAGTCCCCCTGCTCACATCATATTCCATTCGGGGTCGGGAACTTCATCATCAAATGTGGGATGGACACAATAGCTCCCAACTTGTTCAAGGACCCTTGGCCCAATATGGCATTGTAAGCCGATGAAGCTTCCACCACCAGGAAGGTGAGCTTCAATGTCACAGAGCAGGGTCCTCGACCAAATTGCACCTCCAGGGGACCGTACCTAAGGAGTATAAGGTATCTCCCGAAAAGCTGATCAGGAGGGTCCATGCTGGAGATAGGTCCTGTGCTGAGAGGCCCATCTGATCAAAGGTGGATTTGTACAGGATGTCTGCCGAACTTTCCTTATCCACAAGCACCCTTTTGACTCGCCGACTTACCCCTTCGATGGCTGATTTCATTTTCAATGCCAGGACCAGGGCATCATCGTGTGGGAAGTGGACTGCCCCAGAAGTCAGCGTCGGAGAAGATAATGGGCGCATCAAACCCCGCGAAGCGCTTCTCGATCTTGAAGACTTGCTCATTGCTGAGATTATTGGCATATCGTCTCCGCTTGCGGTCGGAATGTCCTCTTGAAGCTATTCCCCCGGAGATCATATGGATGGTAGGGGTTTTTTCCCGCACATAATTTGCGTAATGAGCCTGCGCCCTGTCGGGTGTCCTGTCCCGTGGAGGCTCGCCACCCCTTCGGGGGTTTTGGGGGCACCTGTTGTCGTAGGGTTTGGCGTGCCCGGTGTCACTCTTCCGAACATAGTTCGCGACAAACCTCTGAATGAAAACCCATATATTTTTGTCCCGAGCTAATCTCTCCAGTTCGTCTTTTAAGGCTATGCAGTCTCGGGTGTCATGGACCTTACTGTTATGGAACTCACAGAACCTCGCCGGATCCTTTATTTCAAAGACTTCCAGTCGGCTAGGGAACCCGAGATTTGGGTCCGCCTGTATCTCCCGGAGGATTTCCTCTCGGCTTGCTCAGTGAATGGTAGGTGTTGTAGATTGGCTGGCGGGCTTCTCCTGTGCCAGAGAGATACCGAGAGGTGGGAGATCGTTGAGCCACGGGATGGGGTTGCCTGCACCTCCTATTTTGGCGACTTCGGCCAATGTAATTCTGTCGTTGAGGTGTTCGGTGCCCCTGCCTTTTATCCTCCTCTAAACTATAGGCGTCCTCCTCGCCCTGGATGTAGGCATTTGCGAAGGTCATAAACTCCCGAAGAGTAGTGAAGGACGCTTGCACGCCTCAAAACGCAGGAGGCCTTTGAGCAACCATTTTCTCAAGACCAGGACTGCTATCTTGTCATCAAAATCAGACACCCTATATGCTGACTCGACGAATCTGTTGACATACTATCTTGTTGGCTCCCAGGAGAGAAACATACCAATCCCAAGCTGCATCATCCAGGCATGTTGGGAGGAGTCGACACATGACAGCATCTGGATATCCGAATAACCTTAAGCGGTCCCGGAAATTAACCATGAATGCGGTCGGGTCAGTGAATTTGGATTGCGGGGTCTCGAAGGCTCCCACGCTCGGCAGATCTGAATGGGGGGGACAGGTGAATGCATACAGCTCAGGGGCTAGCGGCCCCTCGAAGGAGAGTGGTTGGGCGGTTGCCATGTTTCCGGATGTGGGAATGGGGGTAGAGCCTGGGTGGGCGGTGGTCGGGTGCCCCGAAGAGGTTGCATGAGGGTGAGATGTAGACGAGAATAGGTTTCGGCACATGTTGTCTCCGGGGTTCACTCCTCGGGGACGGTCGGGACCGACTATCCTGGAGGGCGTCGCCGAAGGGAAGGTGAGTTGGGTGGCATATTAGTATTGGGGGATAAATGATTGTTATTGATACATTGCTGGATGGGGGTATGGATAATAGGGTGGGAAGTAGGGTATGTTGTAAGGCGGTGGAAATGATGGAATAAATGAGTTGTTACTATGGTTGTGGCTTGATTCTGAGGAGGCAGGTTCCTGAGGTTCCCAGATTGGGGCATCCCGAGATTGGGATCCAACCCAGGACCTAATGGTGTTGGAATGTTGTTGGCTTGTGGTCGACGGGGAGGTGTGTATCCAGGTGGAGTTGGGGAGGGATTTCCGTCGGGATCTAGAGTGGGTTCTCGAGCCATGTTACTAGCAGTCATTCCGATCTTATAGTTTTGTAAGCACCGAAATGGAAGCTACTCTCAATGAAGCACCAAATGATAAGAGTCTTCGGCATATGTATACCGAAGTCTTAACTATTTCTAGAGAATGAGTGTGTGTTTGTCTAAGTTGTGATCCTCCTCTCAGCAGGTCTGGGTCTTCTATTTATAGGCCTCCTCTGAGACCAGTAACAACCCTGTCGGGACCGAGATCCGACTAAACGGTTAGCTTCTATACTTGCGGTTCTGACAGGCGTCCAGACAGATCTGGGTCGCGATGAAGTCCAATCGTGTTGGGCCATATCAGATTAAAATTTAAACATCTTATACTAGCACTGAACAAACATAATGCACTAAGACCACATTAAGCAATCATGTTGATATGCTTCTTATTTTCTAAAGTGAATGCTGTTATTTTCGAATATTATGACTAATGCTCTAACATAATGATACCTAATTACCTGCATGATTTTTCGAGTATAAGTGACACTGATTCCATTTTTTATCATCGTATCTGACACAACACCTGCAACATAACCCAAAACCGCCATCATGACCCAAGGGAGGGCACTAAACCATGCAGCTTCCCTCAGGTTTACACCATATATCTACGGAAGGAAAAAAAAATGTTATTAAAGAGAAATCATTAGTAACTGGAATTTTCAATCAAGAGAAGATTGTCAAGCTTGACTTACTGTATTAAAGTAAACCGGCATCCATGAAAGAATAATAAAATAGCCCTAAAAACAGAAATAGGTGTCAAAAATCCTCCCCAGAAATGTGAAAGCAAGAGATGCTAAGAACAAGAAACCATAAATTGAGGAGCCAGAAAATTTACCCAGCTGTGCATAGCATTAGCAGATATTAAAGCCCATGTTGGCCATTTAGAGAGTAGCTTATTAAATGGAGGGATAGCCTTTGATCTTTTCTCGGTTTCATTTGTCGGTTGACTGGCCAATTTTTTACCCTTAGTGATGTACTCAAGCTCATATTGTGAAATTTGATTGTGTTTCTGAGGAGTGCTTGAGGCAACTGAGATCCAAACCAAGACCCAAAGAAAACCGAACAAGCCAAAAATAACAAAAGGTCCATAAACGCCAGCCTGGGACATGATAATAGGAGAAAGAAGTAGCCCGATTGCACTGCCAAGTTGAAAGCCAGCCATTGCCAGACCAACAGCCCCTGACCGCTCTGTTTGAGGAAACCATCTATAAGGAAATGTACAATTTTCTATCACAATATTGGAAGGCACACCAGAATAAATTTGATAAATAGTAACGAAGAAAAGGGCAATTATTCTTCAGCAGTATCGAAAAATATACAAATGGCAAGCAATCTTGATGCAAATTTACTGCATATACATTTGAACTAAAGAAGGAGCTAGGATTGATAAGAAGCAAATATTTAAGATGAAATATTAAGATGAACAGAAGACTCAGGAAAGTGGTTGATTGAACAAAACTGAAAATTATTTGCAGGTTCTGCTGAAACCATTAGCAAAAAGAGAGGAGATATTCAGATAGACCTTAGAATCATGTTGTTCATGCTAGGCAAAGCAACACCTTCGGCTATACCCAAGAGAGATCTCATGGCGAGTAATGCTGATAGGGACGACTCAGCTGCCCAAGGGGTCAGAAAAGTAGCCATAGACCATAAAGCAACCCCATATGCCATGACTCGCTTGCCACCATAGTAATCCACCAGCACCCTCCTATGACAGGAGATACTAGATAGCCCCAAAGAAACGATGACTGTTCTGTGTGCATCCATGATACATTTATAAGTCGCCAAATCAATTGTTTGTGCAAGAATTTACAAGTGTCAGGGATGCTTAGTCCTGAGTGATAAGTAAATCTAAAAAGATCAGGTCACTTAGCGCACGCTCTATAAACTTTAATAAATTGGTTGCTCAACTATGATTTGTATAGCAGCAGCCTAAATTTCATTGTTTTCAAATTAAGCCCGTCATGTTAAAAGAATTTGTTTTTGGAAATTCATGAGTAGTTAAACAATAATGCCCTTTTGATTGTCCAATTGTTCCTTCTTTAAATCATTGTAATATTAAAGAGTAGGAATTCAACATTCCTGCATATGTAACTTTATACATATTAAAGAGTAGGGATTCGACATTACTAGTTGAGCCATACAAGTATTCCTGTGACTAATTGACAGATACAACTTGGAGTGTCCTTGGTTGGAGTCATAGTCAGGATAGTGGTTGGGGATTGCTAATTGTAAATGAAGTGACCCGTAACCCAGGAAATATTTTAACATCACTCCCCAGCCTATTTGTCCTGGCAAAGCAAACCTTGATCTCAGCCTGCCTAATGAAGAAAGAGAAGTTGTGATCTAGAGCATTCAGCATTGGCGGAGCTCACAAATCCAAAGCCTATTATCTCCTAATAAACCTTATTATATCTCAGTACTTTTCTGGACAAGGGGTAAAAGAAGTTTTGTTCATAAAAATAAAAAGGACTAATAATCAACCAAACAAAAAACTAATCTTGGACAGGATTGAAATTAAGAATTGTGCTAATTCTGACAGTACTTTTTTTTTGTTCCTAAGTAGTTGTATCTGAAGCAATTTCCATTACAATAGGAACCTGACTAACAGACTGTAAATTTGCTTTGCTGGCAGCTTGCGAATTTTCTATTACGTTTGACATCAGGTACGAGGGTTCAGGATTATCAGGATAACTGAGAAGAACTCTTAACTGTTAGGAGACTAAATAGCTAATCTTAAAACGCTTTTAAGTTCATAATCACCATTAAGAATCAAATGCACTAGCTTAATTTCATAACTAAAGTGACCATAAAATTAAAAAATAATCCACCTGAACGATTCCAGCGAACGATTGGCTCCATCCATGCGCCTTAGAAAGAGGCACGATAGCCACTGACATAACGACCCTATCGGCATTACAGAGCGCGAGCGCCAGGCCAAGCATGGCGACGACCTTCACCCTCTCTGAGGTGACGAATTCCAAGAAATTCGGGCCCTGTATCTCCCCCTCCCCGTCCAGCTCAAACGAACCGGCTACTGGCTTTGGGTAAGACCTAATTGAGTGGAGACGGTCGTAGCGGAGTCTACATGAGAGATGCTCAATCGGACAGGTCTTGTGGATTCGGAAATGGAGAGGGAGAGAGGAGTTTTGGTTTGGAGAGAATCGCCGAGGGGGAAGGGGGGAGGTCGGAAAGCAGCGGAGAAGAGAAGCCATGCTCTAACAGTCGCCTGAGCTCCACTCACTAGTCACAAGTGACGCCTAGACAACTACACACTACCAGTTCCATTACATGGGTCGCAAATTGCAGTCGCATCCTCGACAAATGGGGCGCGATTCACGTGGAGAGTTTTCAGCGGAGAGCTCTGATGTGAACTGGTCGTTCGTTTTAATTATAACGGATATAAAAAAATTTTAATATAAATTCTGATTTACGAGAAGATTTATTATTATTAAATTATAATTATTAATGAGTGACAATAAACACAGAGCTTTAAAGAAAACTCTCAAGAGAATATAAATTCTAAAAATGACAAAGCTGGAGGAACACTCGCCTTCAATTCCCCTACGAGGAGTTTTTACTTAAATTACATTATTATTAAACAAATCTACAATAATAGTTTAAGAACCAAATTATTTACACATATAGTCTAATTAAAGGCGTGAGTTCAACTCACACCCTTCAATTTAAACTTAAAAATATGAGTTCAACTCACGCCTTTTAACTTAACTATACATGATTTTATGTTATATAAGTAAATTTTTTCATAAGCTTTTCCGATTGTATTTAAACGTTTAAATAAGAGTTTTCTATCAAAAATTATGTTTGTTTGAATTTTAAAATATTTTTAGTAATTTTTTGTGAAGTTCTATTATATTATTTTATTTTAAGTGATTTAAAAAATTGTTCGATATATTATAATATTAAAATTATTTTTAAAATCTTAGTCATTAATATTATTTATTGACATATATAATTAATTTATATTTGTATCATTATAATATTGTTAATTAACTTTTAAAATATAATTGAAAAATTAAATAAATAAATGCTTAATATTTTCTAAATCATGCATGACAAGAAAAAATAAATAATGTGATAAAAATTCATCAAAAAATATAAAAGAATAATTTAAATTTTAAACAGGCATAACTTTTGATAAAAAAAACTCTGATTTGAACATTTAAATACAATTCGAAAACCTCGTGAAAAAATTACTTATATAATATAAAATTATATATAGTTAAGTTAAAGGGTGTGAGTTCAACTCACTCCTTTTAAGTTTAAATTGAAGGACGTGAGTTGAACTCATATCCTTTAATTTTGGTATAGGGTGATCAGTTATCGGACAGAACAATTGAGATTTAAAGGGAGTGGGTTGAACTCAATTCACGCCCTTAATTAGACCATATGTATAAATAATTTGGTTCTTAGACTGTAGATTTATTTAATAGTAAGATTGTTTAAGTAAAAATTCCCCCTATGATCCTATCAAGGATCAGAGAATCCTCCAATTCTCTTTTGGACCATCCGATTTAATCGAACGGATTAAATCTTTCTAAAATAGTCTCCCTACAAATCAATCCTCCCCGTTTGTCTGGAATCGAAGGGTCCATATTGGAATCTGAGGACCCTCCAATTCCCCTGCCCCTGGCCGTTAGAATTTTCGAAGGTCCATCAGCGGCACGAATCTGGAGCAGAAGTCACAAATACAAGGCTTCGTTGAATTGCTATTGGACTATTGGTGTTGGGAGCATTAAAATGCATGTTATTATATATAACTTTGTAGCACGAAATTATTTTGTGACTAAAGATAAAACCCTTATTTTTTAAATTTTATTATAACAAAAAAATAGTCACGCATATAGATATTATCTCCAAGAGTTGTAGAGATCGTTTAAAATTTGAAAACAACAAACTTAAACAAAACAAAAACAACTTAACAAAATGAAGGTAAATGAAGAATTAAAGCTCTGATGATATTTAAAATATTCTGGCACATCTGTTTTAAACTTGCCCGAAGCTTCAAGCCAAAAAGACTAAATGAAAGAATAATCATTGAACAAATGGTGAACTATTTTTGTGCATTTTTATAGAGTATACACATGTTAACAAATTGTCCTTCTCTCTTATGAAGATTGTCAATAACAAAGAGTTTTTTTAAGCACCAAGAAAAGGTGATGATTATTTTCAGAGGAGTCTTTATAGACCAAATATTTTTGACATGATAAATTCGGGAGGTGATTTTTTAACAAATGAATAGAAGGATTTGCACTTGAAAATTCCATTGTGACATAATATTTCAAATCTGTTTATGGCTCGGGGAAAGGGAAGTATTGGATAATATAATATATTGGCCATATCATTAAACTGTAAATTCAAGATCTAATTCACAATTTGAATGAGAGTTTTTAATAAACATTTAAAATTGGATAATTAAACTCTCATTTTATAAAATATATATATATATATATATATATATATATATATATATATATTAATAGCGGGGATGGTACGAGGTAACGAGGAGTTCATTTCACTTCTCGTAAGATGTTTACTTTGTCAGTTTGTCCTTGTAATGTCATTTACCGCGATTCCGGCTCTAGGGTTTACATTTCATAAGCCCATTATATTAATGGGCCGAGTTTCTTTTGGGTTCACAGCTCTCTGAAACGGGTTGAGAGTGACTTTAGATTTTTCCGCTCATTAAATTGACAAACGAGAGTAGACATCATTTCTGGAAGAAACTGACATTCAATATGAAAATTCATTTCAATAGTTCTGTTACTTCTGTAATAGGTTAATCTGCGATATTTACATCAGGTAAATTCATTTTTAATCCAAAAGTTAGTGGATGAGGCCACAGATTGGTGTGGAACTGTGGATTGCACCAATATAATTAGTTCTTCCTTGATAATACTTGCAGATTTTTGTTTATGTCACCATTGTAGTTGGGCTAAATAATGCCTGCTGGCGTCAGTATAGAAGTTGGGTTCTGATTAACAAACAATTTAGTTGTTTTATTTTACCGATTCAAAGCAGATCGAGGATGACAAGCAATTAACCAATGAAAAATTTCCAGCTTGGGCTGGGTTAGTTGCAACTAGCAACCTCACATCATATTTAATTGTGAATTTATTTGGAATATGGAATTCTGCAGGAAACGTGTAGCATTCTAATAGCAAGAACCACCAAGAAATATTTACCGAATGTTAAAAGTTAAAAGCTCTGAAAAGCATTCTCGGTTAAAAACATGAATTAAATTTCCATCAGCTGTAGATGGCAGGGGTTTGCCATGACTGTCCCTCCTCACTGCAGCGCGTGCAGGTTCAAACAAAAAACTTGGTACCACTCAAATTGGTGGTGCAGCTAGAGGAGCCGTACCAGCCAGTATTCTCTCTTAGGTTTCGCTTTCTTTCCTTTCATTTGTATCTTTCAGAAAGAGACAGTTGCACAGCAGGGTAGCTCAGCTTTTGTCTAGTTACCATCTCATCTCATGCATATATCAACGTTCCAATTAATATCCATAATATAAGAATAATTAGATTTATCAGTAGAGAAGCTAATGTCTATAACTCTATGCCACTCATAAGCACATCCACAAAGATTCACTGTATGTGAAACTGTAAATAATTAGATTTCATCCCGTGGTTTCATCTCCCAGATCCGTCCCCCGGTTCTGCATAACTTTGTTTCATCTCCCAAACCCACATTCTTTCCGTTATTTAACCCATGTGCATATTGTTAATTAATTCACGTGATCTATTTTCTTCATAAGAGCAGGTATCTATTTTTATAATTGTCAAGCATATAATTCCTAAATAATGAAAAAAGATTCATGTCATTTATGTTAATAAATGTTATCCATCCTTTGACAATTTCTAGAAGGGAAGGGATCACTTGACAATGATTATCTTGACAATTTTGACAATGGATCTTCAAATAAATATGAAAAAAAATCTTAAAAATAAAAAAAAACTTATAGATTGATGATGATTCAAATTTTATGTCATTTCATTATTGATTCATAGTCCACCAACAATCATTAAATTGGAACCATTACAAATTACATAACATTTTGATAGTCTTTGATCTACTATCAAAAGTTAATGAAATTACAAGAAATTTGAATCACCATCAATCTATAAAAAAATATTTTTTTATTTTTTTTCATATTTATTTAAAGATCTATTATCAAGATTATCAAGATAATCCATTGTCAAGGGATCCCTTCCCTTTCTAGAAAGGGTGTCTGAGTTATGATAGAGGTTCATAGCACCTTTTGAATCTTTTAAATTTGCTATGAACATCCTCTTGAAAATCGTTTTGAACACTCTACGGGAGGTTCTCTGAATACCTCACAAAATTTGCTCTGTACACTCAATTGATGGGGCTTTGAACATCCTTTTGAATGCGCTCTGAACATCCTGTCAAAGATGCTCTGCAAAAAATGGTCTAAAAAATCACAAGAATTTGATATGAACACCATACATAAGGAGCTTTGAACATCCCTTGAAGACACTCTGAACATCTTGCAGAAGGTTCTTTGAACACCTCAAAAAAGATGCTCTGAACATCCAGTCTGAAATCGCTTTGAACGTGATTAATTTAGCGCTTAAATTAATTTAGCATGTGATTAATTTAGTGTCAGGATTGATATAACACGTGATTATTCAAGAAGAGTGGTTCGATTAATTAGAATACGTATCTAATTAGCTATTTGGTAAAATATAGTTTTTCTTCCATGAGCGGTTATCATTTTCAAGAATGATATTCTATCAACTCCGGATATTCATTTATGTAACAGGTGAGAGATTTTTTAAGATATTTTTTATAAAGGTACAGTTAGCACGCCATAATAATAATAACGAGAAGTATCGGATCTGTGGCATGTAAGGAGACGAATCAATATGTTGCATGCTCATTCAAGAAGAGCTCTGATTTTATACTTTTTTTTATATAAGAAGAGGCGATTTTTTTGTGCTTCTAATTAAGAACCAATGAAAATGTGTTTGTTGAGTAGATCTATTAGCTATCTTATAGCAGATAACAGTATTCAAATTGTCAAATATATATGACCAATGTTTTCTTTTCATATAAGAGCTTCTATTAATTCTAATCTTTATTTCTTTTCAAATAACATTCCCGCAACCCTTTTATAGAGAGATGAATCCATCATCATCTATACTAGACATGCAGTTGAGCGGTTCTATATATGAAAAACTTAATAAAACAAGCACAATGGGCCACTATACTTGAGTCCTTGTTTATCTCTTACATATAGTGCGCAAACAAATCAAATTTGATCGAACTAGCTAATGTGTGAGTTTGATTTGAAATTAATTCGAACTAAATCAAACTCGAATCAAATCAAACTCGAGCTAAAATAAATTTAAATTGAAATCAAATTCTAGACGAACTCAATTATTTTAATTTTATATTTATTTTTATATTATCATAAATAATTAGAGCCAAAATAATTTATTAATTTTATATAAAAATTTAAAAAATAATAACTAATATTTATTAATTTAATAATAAATTAATAATATCTTATTAATTTTATAATAAAATAATTATATTATTAGATGAAATAGTTAAAATATATGTAAATAACTACGTATCAAAATATTATGAATCAAACTCGAACTAATTCATTAAAAAATTATCGAACCGAATTTGAATTAAACTAATAAAAATCTAATCGAATGAATTAAACTCAAACTAAAACCCACCGAATGAATTATGAATTTCTTAATCACCCTATTACATGCTATAAAACGTGCTTTGTTTTAATACACGAGTATATTCATCCAAGAAAGGATTCAAGTGTTTCCTTTGTTTTCTCCTTTATCTTATCATGTCCTTATTTTCTTAAACCTGTGATAACACTGGGCGGCTGATCTACTTAAATAACACATGATATGGGGTCAATTGGTCTCTATTTGAACTAGCTTATATGGTACTTTTTTTAAAATTCAAGTTCTAAAAAGAATAAATTGGTTCCTTAAATTTTACAAAATTTAAAACTAGACTGTTTTGCGATCTCACCCCATGATCAGAATGAAGTGAAGAAAATTCTGCTGCAGTTCAATCGAAAAGAAAAGAAAAAAAAAAGATTATTTCAGATTGAAATTTCATGATCGAAAAAAAAAATATTTTCAAGTGGGATTTGATTTCGAGGGTACTGTGAACATGGGCGGATGCAGGATTTTAGTCGGGGGGGGGGGCAAATATCGATTGTAATAGTTTATCGGGTTTAAATCCATTAACTAATCGGGTACTAAATAAAAAATAATAATTTAATATATATTCTTATCTAATAAAAAATTTATTAGAATAATAACATTTTATATATTAAAAATAACAATAAAATAAAGCTCAAAGTAATAGATAATCAAGTTGATGAAGAAAATTTTCGTCTATAAAATTTTATATTTTGATATCTTTGCATAATTATTTTATTATACATGATATTAAATATTTTTTTCTCAATAAAATTAATCAGACAATCCAGGGGGGCAAAAAAATTTTCCAGAAAGGATAAACTACCGAAAGTATTACTGAAAAGCACTGTTTTTTTTTGAAATCCAGGAGGGGCCGCGCCCCAGGCACTAGTGCATCCGCCCCTGACTGTGAATATTCGTTGGAACTTTCTTTATTTACGTTACAACCACGTTCTAGGTTTTCGAGTGTAAATGATAACAAAGCAGAAAATAAGAAAGAAAGAGATGCTAAATCGTTGATGAAATTTCACATTAGTGGTGGGGAAGACGAAGGGCAAGCTAGACTTTCTCTGTCATATCGTCTCTCATCTGTACTATCTCGCTCTCTTCCGCAATTTCCAAACATGATTGGAGGGGAAAAGGTTACACCAATTGAAATCGCACACGCTCTCTTCAACCTTCCAATCACAACCACGACAAGAATTATCTTCCCATTTCTCGTTTGAAGGATTGAGAAATCATTTTGATCACAGCATCAGTCTCCATAATCTGAAGTTAGAACTATGATGTAAATTGTATCCATCTCTACTCACCACAATAAATCTATAATCATCCGAAACATGATTATCTCATTAGTATTTTGTTATTGGCATTTTCCGCAATAGATACATTTTACCTCATTAATAATAATAATTACCAAAGAACCAGTGTAGTGTACTGATACAATAAGCCAACAAATTTCAACAACATATTCAATATACTTCTGTCATTCTCTGCAATTCACTAGCCACTTAGCTAGGTCCAAGTGCATAATTACAAAATTAGTGGGGTCTTCACATACTTGAGTTATGGAGAGACAGAAATACAAACCCATCAAAATTCTTGTTACGCATACGGAGACTTGATATGCCGATTAGATTTGTATGAACTAAGAGATAATGGGGCCAAATGTTGTCTGCTCTGTTTTGTTCTCCTAGCCTCTCATTGTACCGAGGCAGTACATTCAACACGTTATGTTTTCGTCTGAGAAAACGAGAGACAAGGGTCGCATGCATACATACGCACAAATCGGAGAAAGAAAGAAAGAATCAAGCAAAAAAAAAAAATCAAGCAAAATGATAAGGGAATATGAACAGAAAGAGAGTGCTCTCACTGCGCTTTTCTCAGTTGAAAAAGAGAGAAAAGAGGGACCAAAAGAATATAAAGCCATTCTATAAAAAGGCTTTAACGGCTTACGAGGTGCAAAGTTTTGACATGACCATTCAAAGCTTGTGAAAGCTCTTAGCCTCTTATTAATTCTTCCTTTTCCGTCCCCGACTTGATTTGGTATCTGCTATAGATATTTGCTACGGAAATATTCAAACTATAAGTGGGAAGATTTATTTCGGTACACCATTTTGTTGATTACAACTAGAATTATGTTAAACATCCTGCAAAATAAACAGTTACTGCTTAACAAATTTGTAATTTGAATTATAATAACTGAGAGATCACTATTTTTTTTGTTTTTAATACTAACATAGACTAAAAAAAAATTCCTATCAAGACGTTGTCGTCCTGGCCAGGTTAACTTGTAACACAATCATGCATTTTCCCCTCACTTTTGCCCTAAAAAGATGTATATTTATAAAAAGAGAAGTTCGCGTCAAATAACATTGATCTCTCTACACTATTTGCATTTGAAAACACGTGGTACACCGTACACTGAGATGTGAAGTTAGCCCGTCATACGATCCAGACCATGTCCAATAATACTAAGAAATGTATGTATACAGCGACGCTGTATAACGAACTTTTCAGTGAGACATCCGCATTAGAAGAACTGTGCACTAATAATATCCGGATCAAGTTCAACATTTTTAACCTTTTTCTGTACATCAATGGAGCATCTCAACGGAAGACTCTTAACCTGCAACTCTACCGGAAGCTGGCAATTTAAATTTTAACTTGCACTTTTCAAATTTTATTTGCTTTAGAATTCAAATTTAAAAAGTATCATCCAATCTGCATGAGAAATTCCCCAAATAGAACAGTAGAAAAAGTTTATTCACAATGCCACTAAGCTAATTCTCATAGCATCAGATTTGGAAAATTTAACAAAGCAGGAAGAGTGAAAGACATTCACTAGCTACTAAACCACCCAATTCACGTGTTATCCTTGTTACCACCCCAAACAAAAATTAAGAAAGAACAAGAATGCATACTATTTAAAATATAATAATGAAAAGGATTAAGAACATAAACCTATTTCCCAAATTCCCAAACAGTTCTTTGTAAACCTCAATACAGCCCAATAATACTCCTAGTGAACAAATGCGAATTGGCATGCCTACCCTTTCCGGCTATGCCGTTACGCCGGCTATTCCTCATGGGTGTCAGATTAAACCGCAACATGCCATTGTCAGTTCGACCTGGTGAGTACCTCACACTGCGGTTCCTCTCCAGATCATGCCGCCTCGAGCCATTAAAACTACCATTACCGCTAAATGAGCTCCTCGAGCTCATGCTACTCCTACTGTTGCTCCTCATTATCTTTGCACCATTACATTCTGATAATGACCTATCAACTAAACCATTTCCTTCTCTATTGTTACCTTTACGGTGAATAAATGCCAATATACCCCATGCTTTACCCCATCGCTTTGCCTTCTTTGCCGGATTAGCCTTGCGGGAGTCCCAGAATGCTGATTCAAAACTGAATGACATGTCATCCTTCAATGAATTGGTGCAGACAAACTCACGGTCTAGAAAATGGTAGTACTCAGAACCACCAGCAGGAGATGAAACCTTAGCATCAACTGCCATGGGCTTGCTCTCATTGTTTTCAAGACCAAATGAGGGTCTTCGCACAGAACTGGACCTCTCAAAACTTCTTCTTTGTCGATGAGATGAATCAACATAGTAATCACGAGTTTGACTGAATCCGCCTGTTGCAGTACCACTGGTACAATCCTCTTCAACAGGGATTAGACCATCTGATCGTGGTACAGAAGGGATCGGAGCATGTTCTAGAACAGAAAGCATGGGAAGGGGACGGGAAAGAACTGATCGACCACCACCAAACAAATACCCGTCCCAAGAAGCACGCGGCTCGTCCCATGAAAATGTTGGGTCATCAACTGACATCCTACCCACATCAAGAGAGAATCTCGGGTCAGTGTCACAAGACCTTCGACCCAGCATCTCACCTGAAATCAACTCTGATTCACGCGACCGTCTCGGACGTAGCCGCAAGAATGAAGGTTTTGTAAGGTTTTCTGGAGGTGGCGGCATGGCAGCTGCTGCTGCCTTGCTGCTGCATTCCTTCTTGAGCTTCTGCTTGCGCCGCCATTTTTGCCATTTTTTACTAAATACTGATGCGGCGAGCCAGAAGCTCCCAGCAATCTCCTTCAAGTCTTTGGCCGGTGGCTTTTTTGGTTGTGATTCCAGGTCTATGTGATCCTTCATCGGCAGTAAATTATCTAGCCTCTCTTGAAAATCCCCCGATACTGGTACATTTACTGAATCTTCTATTTCACCAGAGGTCCCGTAAATTAGTACTGGCTCAACCACAGGCCTGATTTCAGCCCCGTCATCAGCATCCGAATACTCTTCTACTATTTCTTCTCTTCCCTCTTCTTGTGTCTCAGTAAAACTCATGCGTGAGTGAACGAGGCTACCAGACTTCTCTGGTATAATCTCGCCAGACAATGCCACCACAGCAGCCGATGAAGAAGCAGGAAATGCATCAATTCCCGTGCCACCGCGCACTCTTTCACGATCGTCTTGGTGAAACAGGGACCACAGAGTATTCCTTTCCCTCACATCGCACGAATGACGCTGCGGCTCGAAATTTTCTCCATTGTCGCCACCCCGCCGGTAAGAGAAGGATTTGCAACGGCGAAGGTCGGGACGGAGAAACGAGTTGGAGGAGGGGAGTTTAGGAAAGAGCGATTTCAGAGCGGAAGTTGACTTACGGCCGGGAGCGCAAGTGGAGTTGGTGGATTCGAGACCCGAGAGTCGTTCGCGGAGGCAAGAGGCGCAGAAGCCGGTGACAGCCTCCTCCGGGTGGAGCTCGCAGGTGGTGGCAAGGCGGAGGTTTGGTCGGACAGGGGGGATAGGTGGCTGGATAGAGTCTATGGAGAGACTCATTGCAATGTGGGTACGGTCGAGTAAGAGCAAATGCAGTTGCTGGAAGTGCACTTGCAGCTCCTCCTCTTGGTGAAAGAAATGCTAGTGTGAATCGTAATTATGATGGGATTTCTCCTCATCTGGGATGCTGGTGTTAGGTTTGTGGAGTGTCATTGTGTCTAGAACTAAGCTTAAGTTATAGTTGGGATTGACGGGGGTTTTGGGAAAGGGGGGAGAATAATAGGAAGACGAGGGCCAGGGGGCGGACGCTTCTCTCGAGAGATTTCCGTAGAAAAACTGGCCGGTTCGTTTAAAACGAAAGGTTGTGAAAAAGTTTGAAATATAAATTTTAAATGTATAAAATTATTTATTATTGTTAAATTAGAATTATTAATTAATAATCTGATGATATATAATAAAAAATTATATAACTTCGTAAAAAGCGCTATTTAGAGGATACCAAAATATCTTCAGAGGATACTAATATGTCACATCACCTATTGTACTTCACGCATGAAGTGTCCGTTTTTAATGTGAGCTCTGTGAATCTAATCATTATCATTGTCTTTGTCCTGCTCGCGGTCTAAATCTTACGGTCCGTGATAAATTCGAGCAGTTACTATACGGTAAAGTACCGTAGATGAAATGTACTCATGTCAAAGATCGGGAAGAGGTTGTTTCTTTAAAAAGCAGACAAAAAACTTTAGGGGAAGATAATTTTTTTGGAGAAATGATTAAAAAAATGCCATCTCAATTTTTTTAATTTATCAAAATATCATTATGAAACTAATTCTGGCTCTAATGTCACTACAAACTCAATTTAATTGTCTAAATACCACCTGTAGTATAGAAATTATTCAAAATTAATTTATTTTTTAGTAAAGACCAAAATACCCTCCAAATGTTATAAGAAGACTAATTTTACTCACAATGAAAGACATTTAATCGCAGTTGTGCAGTCATAATGCAGTTATCTACTCTGATGAGATCCAATTTGTGTTCTTGTTAAGAATAATTGGTGAGATTATGGTATAGGCCTCAAAGTCTTTGGCTATATCATCATCGACCCAAATATGAAATAACGGGGAGCTACTAGAGCTATTAAGATAAGCAACTCTAAAACTCGTTATCTCATTGTTTCCATTAGATTATTACCGTTAGCAACTAGCGACTGGGTATAAAACCCATTTTTGTACAAACTCAGAATAATAAAAATTATTCATCATTCAATTCATATCACTATTTTATCCCCACATCAACACTACTCTCTTTCACATAGCACACAATTCTTCATGGTATCAGAGCAGGTTCGATAAATCTAGCTCAGTCTCAAAAAACCCCACAAAACTGCAGATAATAAAGGAACTGCAGCCATAAAAAAACTAATCGCCAACAAGCATACAAGACATAGCAAAGACCAGCATACAATCAGCAAGGCAAAAAAAAAAAAAAGAGAACTGCCAATAATGAGGAGACCAAATTAAAACTGGCCTAACAACTCAAAGAGGCTAACGAAAAAGTTCAAAAGCAAGTATCTGTTCTTATCAGCAAATCAAGTATCAGTATATGTTCTTATTAGTAGATCAAGTATCAGTATCTGTTCTTATCACAAAACCAAGTATCAGTTCTTATCAGAAATCAAATCAGCACTAAGCAAAGTCGAGAATCAGTATCTGTTCAAACAAAAAAACTCAAATCAGAACCTTGTCAGAACCCATACCAGTAAAACCAAAATCCAAAATCAACTTCAAAAAGGCTCAAAATGTCAACCCAAACACTGAAAAAATTACCTCAATAATGCTGAATGGCAAGAACTTCAATATGTGGGCCAGACAGGCCACTTTTGGCCTAGTGGGGAGAGATAGATTTGAGTTTGTGAATGGTGATATAACCATGTCAGTACCAGCAGCTACTTGTTCCCTAACAGCAGAAGAAAAAGTTATAATCCGAGAATGGAGAAAAAGAGACAACCAAGTTGTTGGCTGGCTATTAGCAACAATGGAGCCTCATGTTGCTAAAATCATGACATATCAAGGGACAACTCAGGACATGTGGGAAAAGGCTGAGAAGATGTATGGTAAGAAAAAGAAATACTCGTACATTTATCAGCTCCAACAAGAGATCCAACAAATTAAACAACAACCCAACCAATCAGTTTCTGAGTTGTTCTCTCTACTGCAAGAAAAATTAGATGAGGTAAAGCTTTACCGACCTCCAACCTCCGACTTGGAGGAAATTCAACTGAGAGAGGAGCAAGATGAGGTGTTCAGATTCTTAGCAAGCCTAGATCCAAGCTATGAAGCAGTTAGATCATAACTCCTTCTCCAACCCGAGTTACCCTCCCTTGATGATGTAATGGGAAGTATTGAGGGAGAAGAGACAAGGCGACTTGTAATGGGTCCTCAGCCGATCATTGATCAAGAAGCTAAAGCATTTGCCATGCCTTTCAAAATCATAACCCTAAATCGGAGATGAAAGGAGTCCAAACAGTCTGGTGTGAGCATTGCATGCTAAAAGGACACAAAAAAGACGATTGTTGGTTTCTCCACCCTCACCTCCGGCCAAAAGGGCCCAAGAAGCAAGGAGGAGATTGGAGGCAGGGGGAGCGATCTCAGCGAGAGGAGCGATTTGAGCGAGAAGAGAAGAAAGGGTTTGTCACCGAAAACAAAGAAAATGGGGAACGGGTCAGCGAACGGGTAGAGAGCAACTCAGCGTTTAAAGGCCCTTCAGCGATGAAACACAAACAGATCACATGAGACAGCTAATGGAACAACTCTCTGTATTGTTGATCAAAAATAGTGAGCAAAAGACATTTGATATTTCTATAAACCATATTGTTTCATCAAAAAATAGTCATCGGATTTTAGACTCGGGAGCAATCGATCACATGATCGGAAATGAAAATTTACTTGTTAGTTTTAATAAATACAATACAAAACAATATGTGACGGATGCAAATGGTGAAAGAATGAAAATTCTAGGAGATGGTTCAATCAAAGTTTTTCAAAAATAATTTTAAATATTTTGTTTGTCAAAAATTATGCATCTAATTTATTGTCTATTAGAAAAATCACAAGTGAGTTAAATTATAAACTTATTTTCTCATCAAAAAATATAATTTTTCAGGATGTGATATTCAAGAATGTGATTGGTGAAGGATTAATAAAAAATATACTTTATTATTTATATCAAGCAAAATTCAATTTCAATATTAGACGGGAAGATCAATTGAGTATCATTTGGCATCGGAGAATTGGGCATCCGTCCGATAGAGTTTTAAAAAATATTTTTAATTTCTCTAATTTAGATAATAGTAGTTGTGAAACTTATAAGTTAGGAACATTAACTAGGTTACCTTTTAATGTATCTACTTCTAAAGTGATAAACCTTTTGATTTAATTCATTCGGACGTTTGGGATCCGATTTCTATTGTATCATTTAATGGGTATAAATACTTTATTTTATTTATTGATGATTTTTCTAAAATAACATGGTTATATTTATTAAAAAATAAGAGTGAAGTTTTTTTATAATTTCAAGAATTTTATAATTTTGTAAAAAAATCAATATAACACAAAAGTCAAAGTATTTAGATCCGACAACGGAACCGAATTCATAAACCAAAATTTTATCGAATTCTTTAAACAAAAGGCAGTTTTACATCAAACTTCGTGTGTTTATACTCCGAAACAAAATGGAGTTTCTGAAAGAGAAAATAGACATTTATTAGAAATGACGTGAGTTTTATTATATCAAAACAACGTTCCAAAAAGCTATTTGTCGGATGCCGTTCTCACTTCCGCATACTTAATTAACCGATTGCCAAGTATCAAATTAGGTTTTAAAAGTCCATTAGAGATCATTTACCAAAGAAAAATTATCATTGATCATTTAAGAGTTTTTGGATGCACGTGTTATGTTTACAATGACACCAAGCAAGATAAATTGGATTTTAGAGCAATCAAGGCTATTTTCTTGGGTTATTCCACTAAAAAAAAGGTTATAAATGTTATGATCCAATTAACAAAAAATTTATATTTTGAGAAATATAAAATTCCAAGAAAATTAGCCTTTCTTTAAAGAAAAATTAAAAGATTGTAATATGCAAGAACCATCAAATAGTATTCCATTCTTTCAAGGACCCGAGGGTAATGAAGGAACATTGGAAATAGAGCAAGAAATTGAGAATGAACAATTAGAGGAAAATTCTCAAAATTCTCAAAATGATGAGCAATTAGAGGAAACTATTGAGGAAACATCTCTACAAAGATCAACTCGAGAAATCCAACCCTCTACTAGGTTACGAGATTTTATAACATATATGATAAATTATCCCATCCAAAATTTTATTTCTTACGATAATATTTCAATTGATCATAGAGCATATTTGTCCTCAATATCAAAAGAACAAGAGTCGATACAATATAATGAGGCCATTACAAATCCAAAGTGATACAATGCAATGGAAGAGGAATTAAAAGCCCTTGAAAAGAATGAAACTTGGAAAATCATGAAATTACCAAGTAATAAAAGGTCGGTCGGGTGCAAATGGGTTTATAATATTAAATACAATAGTGATGGAACTGTAGAAAGGTATAAAGCAAGGTTGGTAGCCAAAGGTTATACTCAAACATACGGTGCTGACTACTAAAAAACATTTGCACCGGTTGCCAAAATGAATATCGTTAGAATTTTTTTATCCATAACGATAAATCAAAGTTGGACTCTATACCAATTAGACGTTAAAAATACATTTCTTCAAGGAACACTTGAGGAAGAGGTATATATGATATTACCACCCGGACACAAAAAAAAGGAAATCCTAACTTAGTTTGTAGGTTATTGAAATTAATATATGGATTAAAGCAATCTTCAAGGGCATGGTATGAAAAATTGAGCTCTTATTTAATTTTTTGTGGTTTTATAATTAGCAAATCTGATCATTCTTTATTTTGCAAAATAAATAATTATAAAACTATCATAATTCTTATTTATGTAAATGATATAATCATCACGAGAAATAATTTAGAGGAAATAATGAATGTCAAAAGAAAATTAAAATAAAATTTTGATATTAAAGATTTAGGATTATTAAAGTACTTTTTAGGCATTGAGATTGCGCATTCCCCGAAAGGACTTTTTATTTCTCAAAGAAAATATGTGTTAGATTTATTAAAAGAAATGAGAAAAATATGGTATAAACCGGTCTCAACACCTATGGATAGAAAATGCAAATTAAATATTGAGGATGGTAAACCCATAAAAGACGTTAATCTTTTTCAACGATTAATGGGTAAATTTATTTATCTTACGGTAACTAGACCCGACATTTCATATTCGATTAGTCAAATTAGTAAATTTATGCATTCACCTAGGACATGTCATGTAGATGCTATTGATAGAATTTTAAGATATTTAAAAGGTACACCCGGAAAAGGAATTTGGTTTAAAAATAATGATTATAATGAAATATTATTAGTTTATAATAATCTTGAAGTCAATAATACGATAAATTTATTATATAAACCTTTGTTCATGAATTGGATATTTAAATGATATTTTGTTTTCTTGAGTATTATTGAATTTATGAATCATTCGGAGTTCATGACTGAAATTGCGAAAACTTCATAATATAGAATATACTCTTAAAAATCACTAACCGAGGTAATAAGCAGGAACACTAATTAACCACTATCAGGTTAGTATGTGGATTAAATGATGGCCAAGTTTCACAGACCATAGATAAAGAGTTGTTATTTTAATCACATAGATAGATGTTCAAGGAACATCGTATTTAACAGACCCCGAATGAAACATTAAATGAAATTGTGTTAATGTCATTATTGCTTTCATTCAGTGTTAACTTCTAAAGTATGAGGTATTCATTTTTCCTACATAAGATATGTATGTGTGTGATTTCTATCAAACGCTGTCCGTAAAAGGTGGCTATAAAGGTAGCTCTTCGGTATATATAACTTATGCGGAGGAAGAGATGGTTTATTAAAATTACTATTGACCCTCATATCTCTATACGAGTTATAGCATCACCGGGTCCCTTGATAGAGTAAGATTATCTGCTAGCAGTATAATTATATGAGTAATTATATTTGATAATTTACTCAGGATCAAGAAAAGATTAAGTTTGCAAGGATGACACACACACCTACCTTGAAACTGATCTGATAGTTATGAGACAAAAGAATTAACATAAATAAATAATTTACTGGATCATGATATTGTACAGTACAGCATCATCTGTGTAATTGGATGGTCATATTGCATTATGTCATATGTCTCCTATGATTATAGAAGTTAAAACAGTTTTAAATCTATTTACCAACATAACACGGATCATGTCGGGTCACACGGCATAGGAGTGACCCCAAAAGCCCAAAATCAATAAGCCCCCAAAATCCCAAAATCAAAAAGGCCCAATGGCAAATTTGTAAATTTGACCAAACTTTAATGGCATTATGGTAATTTTGGTAAACTTTTTGAAATGCTATAAATAGAGGGGTGAGATGAGAGAGAAACATACAAATTTGAGGATATTATGTCTGATCAATTCAGTTTTATTTTCTCTCTTTCTCGATTTACGGTTGTTTCAGAATTCACGGAATTGGTGAATAATATTTTTATGAAAGTTGCGGTATTTCTGCACCTTTGTGTCAAACAGAATAACTACGAGTCGTGAATAGTACTATTTCATCTTTTTTCTTGGTGAATAGTGTTTTTTTCGAGAAACTGTGGTTTACGATATTTCTGGCAAAAGAAATAAGCCGCTCTCTGGTCAGTCCCGATGGATAACCTACAGAGGTAACACACGTGTGATACTCCGAGACAAGCCGATTTGCATTCCAATTGAAATTTGGAAACGAGGTATAAAATCTTATATTAATCTATTTGATTGTTAAGTAGATTAATGTTTTAGAAATCAATCATGGAGTAGATCTATAAAGGATTAAAGAGATATGTATCTCTCGGTAATCATCCGACATATCTTTTTAACCCTAGCTTAAGTAGAAGTAAAAATTTTGTTTTATGGTCTTTCCGCAGTTTAAGTCTTAACAGGATTTGGTTGGACCAAAACCCAACAAATATGTGGCTATTACGATGCAGATTGGGTCGAGAGTTTTGATCGGAAGTCAACTACTGGTTTTGCACTTTTATATGCGGAAATATAATCACATGGCGAAGCAAGAAACAAAATGTTATGGCTCGTTCTAGTGCGGAAGCGGAATACCGAGCCATGGCAACAACCGTAAGTGAGTTGATTTGGATTAAACAACTCCTTGATGATCTAGGAATCAAGCATCAAGCCTCAATGAAAATATTTTGTGACAATCAAGCCACCAAACATATTGCTTCGAACCCAGTGTTTCACGAAAGAACGAAGCACATTGAAGTGAATTGTCATTTTGTATGAGAAAAAATTCAAGCAAACGAAATTGAGACTCCGTATGTCAAGAGTGAGGATCAACTAGCCGACGTATTCACAAAGGCACTAGACTCGAGAAAGTTTCAAGCTAATATAGAAAAGTTAGGGGTGATCAATGTTTTCTCACCCTGAACTTGAGAGGGAGTGTTAAGAATAATTGATGAGATTAGGGTGTGGGCCTCAAAACCTTTGGCTATATCATCATCGGCCCAAATATGAAATAACGGGGAGCTACTAGGGCTATTAAGCTAAGCAACTTTAAAACCCGTTATCCTATTGTTTCCGTTAGATTATTACCGTTAGCTACTAGCGACTGGATATAAAATTTATTTTTGTACAAACTCAAAATAATAAGAATTATTCATCATTCAATTCATCTCACTGTTTATCCCCACATCAATACTACTCTCTTTCACATAGCACACAATTCTTCAGTTCTCCATTTTCACACACAATATTGTTTATGCTTTCGCACACTAGATGAAGTTTGGGAAGAACTCTGTGCAGATATCAAAGATGGAGTTTTGTCTGAAAGAATCACTGATCCCTCAATTCGTCAGGCTGTGTCAAAAATGCTTTAAGTACAACTGGTATGGGATCATACCGTAGCTGTGGCCAAATGCAAAGTATGTGAGCGGCATCATGATCGGGTCGATGGAGCCGCATTTGATGATATTACGGCATTATGCAAGGCATTTACCATTGATGAGTGCAGATTATGGTTCGTCAGAGGGTTGGATTGGGGCAAATGTGAACCCAAAGTTTGCCACCGGAAGAGGCAACCTTTGTAATTGCAATTCCTACTTGTGCTAAGTTTATTGTATAAAATCAATCATAGGACGTTATTTGGTTGAGGGTTAATCTAGGACTTCCTTTTCCATAATCAAATGTTATAACCAATCGTAAGGATACTGACCAACTGAAACCAAATAAATAGAGCTCCCTTCCCCAAAGTCAATTGGTTGGTTAGTGACTTGTTGCTCGGTACATCGTTAATTTAAGCCCTCCTTTTTCATTCACGGGCATACCATATCAAATTGTTGCTATACTGGTTACTCTCAGTACAGTACAAACTTATCAAGATTCTGAAATTACAATGTTAGATTCTGGTCTTTAAATTATAGCTTTGTACCGCAGGTTAGGTGATGTGGTATAAATAGCCGGGTTTCATAATTCCACACCGAAGCTGAAATTTATCTCCCTCCAGAAACTAGTCTGCAAGTAAAATTAGCCTTCTTATAACATCTGGAGGGTATTTTAGTCTTTACTAAAAAATAAATTAATTTTGAATAATTTATATAATATGGGTGGCATTTAGACAATAAATTGAGTTTGTAGTGGCATTAAAGTAAGAGTTAATTTTGAGATGGCATTTTGACAAATTAGAAGTTTTGTGATAGCATTTTGATAATTTTCCTTTTTTTAGGGTACTGGGGGAAGATAATAAATGAGGACTCAGAAAAAAAATATAATATCTGAAGAAAGAAAACTTAGAAAAGGGCTAAAAAAGCAAAAGGGAGCGTCACGGGGTCACGGCCTCTCGGTGTTCCTCCCCCGCAACTTTCTTTTTTTTCCATCTCGCTTTGGTTTCAGCGCAGCGTAATAGTACACTAAACTTGTGTGTCGCGTACACTGTACACTGTACAATGCAATATTAGCATTACTGATTATTTTCTTTTTTATATACTTTTACATTATCTTTTATCAGGTCGATACGGCAAACATGGGAACAGAGGTGAGCTGACAAAGAAAGAATACCATTTTTTTATTTTGAAAGACTGAAAGAGTGAAAAATAGACGCATCAATTTGACTTTTGTTAGCTAATTAGGCAATCAGTAACTATCTATGCACTACTATGCTGCGATAGGCTCAGGCAAGTTTTGTAAATTGTAATGCTTGCCGTGCTGGGAGAAGAGCATGTGTGGACGGGACACTTCACGTTCTCCATGATATTATAATGAATGAAATAAACAAATCGTAGGAAAATGTTATAAAAGCCTCTCTCGGTCGGTAGGTTACGTATGACAACATGAGAGTTTGAAGGAAAAATACATCATTTTGCAGTTATGGAGTTCTATTTAATTCTGGTTGGACGAGTTAACGGTTAAGTGTTAGCAACGGTAGCTTCAAGCTGATATATATTAGACCTTACAAATCGGACGGTCGGATTATTTCCCAATCGAATAAAGTTATATACAATTTATTTTCATATACATATTGATATCATATTTGAATTATCATGGATTAATCAATTTTGAATTTGGTACATTTATGGATCCAAAATAACTATACACTTAAATAGTTAGGGTTTATATTTTATCACGTTTCTGACCAATTTGAATAGTGATTGATTCAGATATCAATTTTTTTTTATTCAGATCACAAAATTACAAATAATAAGGTGCGAATTTCAAACATAAATCGAGCATATCATGTTGTATTTAGATTAAATTCATTAATTTATTTAGACTCTGATCACTTTCTATTTTGAGTTTTTTTGGGTCAAATATCTTATAAAAATTGTGTGGTTTTACATTTGAAATTAAGTTACTCAATTTATAATTTTGGATCTTATCGTGTCAAATAATTAGATTAAATTAATAAAATATAAAACTTTCAAAATATCTCGACTAATGTGTATATGTGCTTCTTAAAGAGATTATATTTTCTTCATTTATTAAATGAAAGTCATCACCGATTATAGTGAATATTTAGAATAAGCATATTGAGTATAAAATCTTAACTATAAAACTAACTTTGTACATATGGTAAGAATCATATGAACTAAATATAAATAAAATATTATATGTGAGATATTAGTTCTTCTCGATTCAATATTATTTAGATTTGTATAAATATCGGTTTAGATACATATTGTTTTTTATTATAAAAATAAGATTAAATTTGCTTAGTATCTAATATATATATAATATATTGTAGAAATAAGTAACAAGAAAAAGATATAAAATAATAATTGATTTAATATTCAAGTTAGAAATTACAACAATAATATGAAGACGTCATTTCAAAATTTATATTGAAAACTATAAACTATGTACAATTTGCTAGTCAACTTATTTAAAGTATCAAATTACATTTTTTAATTAAAATTACTTAAAATATCATAATTAGTGTTAATTTCAAAAAAATGTCTCAAGTATTTACAGTTATAACTTCATACTTAAAGTCATCTCTATTTTCTATAAGTATATTAAACACGTACTATTTGAATTAAATAATTATTTTCTAAAAGTAGTTAATCATGTTTCGATCCATTTTAATTAACTAAATTATGAATAATCAAGAAAATAATAAAATATGATCACATAAGATTAAAAATAATTAAAAAGTATTAATGTAGCATAGCGGCCGTTATTTACATCGTGTTCTTTATGCTATAGCAGTTTGCTATTATTGTTATAGCAGTCATAGTTAAGTTAACACAATTTTATGTTGTAGTGTTTTAAGTCCAGCGCGCTATTTAAAATCTTAATATAGATCGATCACGAAATGTTATATTTGAGAAAGAGCGCTAAGAAAACCATTGATTTTTGAATCTTAATTATGATGCACATATTATTTTCAGTAAAAAATAATTTGGGGCAGCATTTATTGCATCTTCAGACGGAAATTTTTGTAAATTTCTTTATCTTTAATTATTTCCGAATAAAAGGCAAAAAGAATATACATATACACTCTTACGTCTTTCAATTATATTTAAAAACTCTCCTCCGTAATGCATCTTCATGAATAGTTCAATCATTGTTCTTTATCAAATTTCTCTACGTTATTCCATGTCTATAAGATGTCTTATATTGTTTCCTGACTAAAAAAAAAGAAAATTCTCTCAAGCATATATTAACAAGGATTTCGTAACATGAAACTTTTCTTTTCCTTTTTTTCTCAAAAAAAAAGAAGAATATTTCACAAATAATTTTATGAATATAACCTGAAGAAGAAGAAAGAAAAAGAAAAAAAAATCATACATTATGTTTTGGTTCAAAAAAATGAATGTAAATAAAAAAAGAAAATCGACTTAGAGTGATCTTTTGCGCTTAGGCATGTTCGTTCGGGGAAGAACAAAGGATTTGATGTAAATTAAAAGGAATTGGGGAATTATAAATGAGTGGAATATTGATGAAAATTTACAATTTTACAGAAATCATTCTATTTGTCTTTTGATCCCTTTCTATTTTATGTATCGGTACCTTTTGGAGTTTTTTTCTACGGAATTGTGTGGTTCTTTCGTTATGATTTGTCTCATCGATCAACGGTTCGATTTTAAAAATAATAAATAATTTCATACATCAAAATTTATATTTAGATTTCATCACGACCATTCAGATTAAAATGAGTCATAGAGATTGCCCTACAAAATCTTTGTACCGAATTTGCTCCACAGAGACTTCGTCTCTATTTTATAATAGACTCTTTTCAATTTTAAATTCCATTGGAAAGATAAAATAGAGGTAAAGAGCTTTGGCTCTTTTTCAACTGTCGGAATAAGCCCAATTTCACTTTTTCATTATTTTTTACTTATCGAACATGATTAGAATAATATAGTAATAGCTCAAAGTTTCAAGACAGACTCTATTTTTTATTCCCTTCCTATTCCATTCACTGCCGAACAGCCGAAGAGGGGGAATAGCCAATCTACTGTTTCTCTTTCGATTTGTAAAACTGAATACAAAAGGCAGTTTGTGAAACTAAAATGAATTAACAATAGACAAACCTTACGCTTTAGGCCTTTTTACAGCTAGAAAGCGTCCTTATGTCTCCTATCATCAATTGTCATGATGGATTTTCCTACGCGCCAGTGTTCTCACGTTTGCAGAGAATCAATTTTAGCAGAATAATTGCATAATACGAGTTGCTGACCGTTCCTGAGTGCTGACTGTTGCAAACTTGCAGTGTTCATGCTGCAAACAGTTGCAGATTCATTTTTTGCTTCCAAGTTTTATTTCTACTATTCAAACTGTAAAACTTGACTTCTTGTTATAATGCTTATAAACAGTTCAGATGAAATTATGAAAATGGACCCGCACACCGACTATATACATTTTTTTGTCCTCTTTTATTTGCCTCATAAAATTCATTTATAATTTGTAAATCACTTTGTATATAATAACAGAGTTCGAATATTTTTTTTATAGAAAAGATGAGAGTTAAATTCTTCAATCTGAGTTTTGAACCCGCGATATAGAGGACATAATCTTTTGTCATTAGAGAAAAAGTTAATTTTTAAAGAGTTTGAAATTTAATACATACTTTTTGAAATAATTTGACAAATGTGTTTCTTGTTCATGTTAAAAAATAGTATTCTGATTTATCATTTGATGACTTGCATATAAATGCAGTATGCAACACCCTCTCTTTTTTCTGAGATAAATGCGCAACACTAAATTTAAAACGATGAATATAAAACTACCGCATCTGTTTTCTCACGTGCTAAATTTTCTCCGAATTAGTTGTCAAGATTGCAAATTAAAAACCCATTTCCCTTTTGGGTGGTGATATAGTACTTCTTACCACGCCTCCCCCTCCCCAACACTTCATCCACTATCATCTATATGTGAGCCTCACGATTTTGTTTTTTTATATTTTCATGAAAATCCAATAGAATAACATCTAATACGACATAACGATGATGATGAAGGAAGATGATTATTGCCTAGGTAATCATACAAGCGAAAAGTGTCAACCAAATTCCCCATATATGTTGGTGCTTTATTATCTTTAATTTAACTAATGATGCATGTTTTTTTTTCAATGAACCTGATCCTAATTTATGTTATTTTATTTTTAAGAGATGTTTGCAAAATAGATATAGAAAAGGACGTCACGCTTACATACAAAAAATCACACGGAACCTGCACTAGCTTTTCGTCAATAAGCTCCTAAAATTTTGAAAATTCAAATGGAAAATAAAAGTTGTGCTGCAGGTAATCGGAATAGCACGGCGCTATTTTATATTTAAGATTTATTCACAAAAACACTAACACACATGTAACGCTCACCGGTACAATTTGCAAAATTGCAATGATCTTCATTTGAAGTGCTATAGACGATGAATAAAATCTAACATTTTTTTAAACTGATATATCATTAAACAGAGGTAGCAAATTACTTTGGTTATAATCTATTTCTTTTTCATCAAAAGATTCCAATAATTTTTTTTATACAATTAAGTTGTATTTGTGAATACATAAGCCTAACAAATCGCGACAAGCAATAGACTATTATTTTATTGAGTTACGATTTCTTTTTTCTTTTTTGAAGGTTAGAAGTTACGAATTCAACAATATACTGGAGGGTTGTTCGGTAGCTATTCTCCAGAGGTTTTTTTTTTTCTAAGGAGAGTTTTTAAGGAGAGATTTTTTTCTAAGGAGAGTTTTTTTTTCTAAACGTTGTAGAAAAATTTAAATATAAATTTTAATGCATGGAAGTTTATCATTGTTAAATAAAAATTATTAATCGTTAATCGAAGAGATCAAATTAAAAATACTTCACTTGAACAGCTTTTTTGTTCTTCAGAGAATGTGATTTCGAGGTGTTGAGGAGTTTTCTTTTCAGTTTCTATTGACATAATTGAATTATAAACCTCAAAATAAAAAAAATGTGCATTATGCTATATATATAGAGAGAGAGAGTTTGGCTACGGTACTATGCGTAGCACGGATGATCCGTGTGTTACGGACCGTTTCTCCGTCTTCAAAGTTCAAATGGTCGATCCGACCGGTCAAAATATTTTTCATATGAAAATCTAGTTGGGATCAAATTTTATATTTTTTAAAATTTTTTTACTAATTTTCAAGATAGCTAGAAAATTACTTGATTTAATTATTATGAGACATTCAAAAGGAGTCATTTTCTAGCTATCTTAAAAAATAGTAAAAAAATCTAAAAAATATAAAAATTGGTCTTCAACTAGATTTTCATACGAAAAAAAATTTGACTAGTCGGATCGACCATTTAAACTTTGAAGATGGAGAAATGATCCGTAGCACACAAGTCATCCGTGCTACGCGTAGCACCGTAGCCAAATTCATATATATATATATATATATATATATATATAATTGTATGCAAATTTATAATATTTATAGTGTTTCTGTGCGAACCATGCATCTTTTCATTTAAATCAAAATAAGTACATTCCATGCATCAATTTATTTTTAATCTCTCGATTTTAACTAAGTATACATCATACGCCACAATGCAAATAGTTCTGGACATTTTGGTGAATTCCTTGTAACTTGAAATCAACATTATCTTAAATTGAAGACAGGGGAAGAGCGTTGTCAGATTGTACTTATTTAATGAAAAAATAATTATATATAGTGCACATATTTGTAAAAAAAATACTACTTGGTAATTTTACAAAAAATCATGCGAGGAGGTGAGATGATATGCAATGATGCATTTTGAAAAGCAGCCTCATAAGACAGTGCCTTTGTAATATGCTAATTTCTAATTGATGGGTAGGAGATTAGATGGTCAAAGTATTAATTTCTTTTGGAAGCTTTATTGTAAGGGAGAGTGAACTTTCACTTTCTCCGGGCCTTCTCTTTTATCCTCGTTTCTTTGTTTCCATCGCTTTTTCTGGCATATTCTTATTTTGTTTTTGTTTTCTTTTGAACATTAAAGTGCAGCCATGATTTTTGACCTATCTGTAACTTTTATATACATCACGAAGAAGAGAACAAAAGGCCATTTGAGAGGGTGAGTGTTGCCACTTCCGGTTTGTCCCCAATTGAGCACATTTATATAAATTAAAGTACCAACTAAAGATGTTCTGTCTACAAAACCTAGGAGATTTAGATGTTTAATTAAGCCACACCCACACTAGACACATGAGAGTTGGGCTCAGTTTGTCCCTTCTTGAGCTTGCCAAGTAATAGCTAATCATGTGTACTTTTCCTTTGTTTATTCTCCAGTAGCACTGGGATCTTTTGTTTTGCTTCAGAAAAAAAAAAGAGAGAGAAACGCACCTGGATAATTTATTAGAGATTATGCAGAGCAGAGATCATCAGATCCCCGTGAAAAACACTAATTAATATATCCTTCACTACAACTGATATATTTGTTGATTCATGTTACAAAAAATCATTTGCAAGGAAGAGAGAGGATTAATGTCAGATTAGAGAGCTTCCATTCCACTAGCTGGTCATACTCATATACATAATTTATTGAAGCAGGTAAAGTAACTAAGAAGATCGAATAATTGATATATAAATCTCAATGCAGATCTGAAATGTACCATCCTATTTGGTGAACAGATCGCTTTAGATCAGACAGATCAAAGCAAAAAATCTCCTCTTGGTTAGATCACTCTAATAAAATCTCTGATTTGGATCAAGAGATGATTACTCTTAAAAAGACTCTCCCGCAGCACACATTTTTCTCCTTTCTAACTCCCAAGTTTCATAGGTTTCAAATCCCATCGCATGTGTGGGAATCCCGAGGAAAGGGATGTTGTTTTTGTTTTGTAATGGCTACTACAAAGCATGTAGCCCCTGCAGTAAAAGGAGCAACCCCGCCTAGGCTTAAGGCTGCTAATTTCTAACGAGGGCAGTGATATAAAACCTCCTGTTTCGACTCAAAGGTCATTGATGAGTAGAATTTTAATAAAGAAGTGTACTATATGATTATTATATTAAAAATATTTGATATGGTAAATATTTATCGCGATAGTTCGGTCAGAGAATATTATTGCTGGTAAAAATTTACACAATTAATTTACTGATGAAAATTTACATAATTAATTTACTGGTAAAAAGTTACATGTGGGCATTTCGATCAGGAAATATTATTGCTGATAAAAATTTACACAATTAATTTACTGGTAAAAATTTTTGTGCGGACAATTTAATTAGAGAATATTGTTGTTAGTAAAAATTTAGACGATAAAATTACTGGTAAAAATTTATATGATCGGTTCTTTATTAAAACTTCGGTCAATCTACTGCTAATATATTAATGTATTACAGAGTAAAACTTAGACATTTTATATTTATTCGTATAACAAAGGGCTCACAAATATATTCCTATGAGATCTCTCGCTTTGGCACTGTTCCAACTTCCAACATGTCTAGCCTCCTCTCCTCCTCTCCTGTCGGTGCAAAATATCATTCACTGTTCCGGTTTCCAGGATTATGAAAAGTTACAATGGTATCTGGTCTCTATATAAATTGGTATTTTTCTTTTAGAAAAAAAAAACTAACTGTATCTGATTGGTTACCCACATTGTATGAATCAGTGACATTTGGATTGTGAAGGCTACCTAAATGAAATCAGAACAATTCAATGAAGCAACAAAATGATGTGAAATACTAGTTTAAACATAAATATATTTCATGATTTTTAATGAAAGTAAAACCTACTATTTTGCTAAAAGAGTAAATGCACATAAGGAATCAAATTACTTTTGTTGGACTTGGACCAATTGGTTATTAAGGAATAATTTGTTCCAGTTAGCTGTAAAAATATTTCGTTAGTTTAGGTTTTTCCAATAAGTAAATCTTGTCAGTAACTTTTTTGTGTCTAAATTGAGTATAATAACTTATTCAGTTGCATGAGATAAATAGCTGTGACAGACATTATTGATCTTGATAGGCCATTATATCAATCTGGATTGTAATTTTGTTTAGTTATGTTTAATTAAAAGTATTTTCAATAATAATAAAAAATCTTACTTTATCTACTTGACGCTGTTAATTTTAACCAACAGAAATTAAATTCGATGAACAAATCCAATTGGATCTTTTTAAAGTATTAGTAGCGATGGATTATGTGTAGGGTTGTAAACGAATCGAATTCGATCGAACTAGTTAGTGTTTGAGTTTGATTTGAAATCATTTTGTACTAAATCGAGCTTGAACTAAATCAAACTCGAATTAAATCGAACTCAAGCTAAATCGAATTTGAACTGAAATTGAACTCTAAACGAACTCAATTATTTTAGTTTTTACATTTATTTTCATATTATGATAAATAATTAGAGCTAAAATAATTAATATTTTATTAATTTATATTAAAATTTGAAAAAATAACTATAATTTAATAATTTAATAATATCTATTAATTTATAATAAAATATACTATTGATTAAATATACTATTGATTAAATAGTTAAAAATATATGCAAGTAACTATATATTGAACTATTACGAATTGGACTCGAACTAGTTTATTAAAAAAGTTATTGAATTGAACTTGAATCGAACTAATAGAAAAGTCTAATCGGACGAACCGAATTCGAACTAAAATCGAATTGAACACCAAATGAATTACAAACTAAGTACTTTTCTTGTAGCCGTAATTATGTGTGTTTTGAAAACAAAATATACTTGAGAGATAAGAAGATGCCCATTGCTTTTAATCACTGGAGAGGATGTATTATTTTAAAAACAACAAATGAGAGATACTGCATGCCCGATTCAGAGCATGCCTCGGGAGTTCAAACCAAGGGGGCCCCAATTTTGTATCAGCGTTTTATTTTTATTTTCTTTTGATTTTTTTATGAAAAAAGGAGGATTGTATTGCTTGGAAATCATTTCAAGGGTGTTCGATGCGGGAGAAAGCAAAGAGAGAGGTGCCAGCTTTATTTTTTGCTTTTCCTCTCATGTGATGGTGAAGAGGTGTCCTCGAGTTATTTTTCTTGTACGTGTGAATTTTCATGCCAAAGTTGAATGGAAAAAGAACCTCTTTTCTTTGGAAATCGAAATTTGGTGATTTTGATCCTATTATGCATTGATGCTACCTTTTTCCAAATTTTCAATACGCTCGCATCCTACAGATTTGGCATTGATTCTTCAGTGCGTGTCAGAGGCTCAGAGCTTCTGACGATTTATAACTGTTGAAAATAATTGATGATGATTTTTTTTTATTGAGAAAAATTGATACAGTTTTATTATAAGTCTGGGTTTATATAGTCTTGTGCTTAACGGAAAAAAGAATTATAATGGTGCAAACACTGTACCAACGGTTAGTTGCCTAAAAAATAAAAAGAAAGGGTTGAAGTGTCTTTATCTCCTAATTATCAATTAATAAGGAGTTTAGAAGCTCTTCTTTCTCTAATTAGCCAATGATGAGAATAATCCCAACGGATTTGAGGCTAATTCCCTAATTACAATTACATCTTTATTTTTAATTATTATTTTCAACAATAACCAATATTTTCACAACTTTTATGATCTAGTCAATTTTATATCGAGCTTCACATTAATAACTGATAAGGGATTTTCAGACGTTGTTGGTACCGTTTGTGCTTTTGTGGTCACCGTTATTATTATTGTAAGTGCGATAAAATAATTTCTATGCTAAAAAAGGATGATTCTCTATTCGGAAGAAAGAAGTATTGAACCGTCTTGGTTTTACCTTCATTAAAGTTAGTAACAAAAAAGAGTTCCTAAACTCAATTAGTAAAATAATTGTGAGGTTCTTTATAATTCACTCTTTTATATGATTAGTAAATATATCTGCTCTTACGCACGCGGATCTTTTTCAACATGCAAGGTTTAGAGAATTGTTTAGCTGGTACATTGTGGACATTTTATTAATCAACTTAATAGACAACTGTCTTTAGAAAATTATATTCTTATAACACATTAAGCTCCAATTGTATATTGTGCAGAGTGTAATCCAATGAGCAAATATCTTTAACAGTACAAGTTAATGAAATTGAGCAATCGAGAACGAATCAGTTTAATTGCGTTAGAAGAAATCTAAATCAAATATTTTAAAACTACAACAACAAGATACATTTCATCGAGTCTTCCTCTATAATGAACCATAGTAACTTTAGCTGTACTCTGCCAAATTCCAGTGCGGCTGTGCCACTTCATCGGGTCTTCCTCTATAATGAACCATAGTAACTTTAGCTGTGCTCTGCCAAATTCCAGTGCGGCTGTGCCACTTCTTTTTATTATAGTAAGATTTGTTGTTACTGAGGTCCAGTCAGTGCCTGGTAGCTTCTCTCTATACAGAACAACAATTCAGGGGGGAAAGTTCACGGTCAAATTTTTTCAATGGCATAATGACCAGAAGCATGCTATAGTCCACAATAAAATTATGATATAGGGAATAAGAATAATAAGACAACACAAATTTAGTTGCTAGACATACGATGAAATAGGAGTTGATTATCCTGGAACCTTCTCAGGCTGCAAGTAATAAATGGAAATAAAAAGAAGGATTATTTTAAATGAACAAAGAATAATAACAATTCCACTTATAAAATAACAGAATTATATTACTTGGTAAGTAATTCATACGTCCAAAGAGTTTTTTGCTTCTTGTGCTGGCACCTCGTTAGCTTCTTTAATTTGATCTAACACAACTGTAATTAAGTAAAGAAATTTGACCTAAAGCCTAAGGTTATACCAGGAGACTACATTTGACAAAACATTGGAGGTCAATTTGACATACTCCATACATAATGTGAATATCCCAACTGTCTGAATCCTAATCCAAAATAAAAGCAGATGCTACAAGTATTTTATTTTAGAATAATGTCAATTGTCAAATTTCTATTTGAATACAGTGTTATTTATCATAGACACTAACAGATTTATGTATTTCGATTACTTTAATTAAAAATGTTTCTTTTGTTAATGCAATAACAACAAAGCCTTTAATCCCAAATAAATTGGGCTAGGCTAGAAATGAAACTTAATCCGAAATTATTTTGTTACTCTAACTACTTATTTTTATTACATATATTTATTGGTATATTTTTATTAATCTTCATTTCATATCAGTAGCTGCCATATCCATTAAAAAATCTGCTTTATATCCGTATCCGTTTAATATGGATTTTGTTTTGAATTTTGACATCCACTTAATACCTGTACCCTTACCCACATCCACTTAAATAAGAAACGGATAAATATGATTTAAACACTGCCCATTACGAATCCACTCCATTTACACCCATAATTGCAGGGGGTTGCCTATGTATATATGAGACATCCAAAAAAATATTCATTTAAAGAGGTAGATTCAGTTGTCACTGCACTGCATGTACGGGTTTCATCAGATCTGTGGTTCAATAAGTTGTACAGATGAAAAAAAACAATTGACCCAGCTTGCGTGCTACAAATGAAAAGAAAACAAAAGGAAGTGATATTTAATTTGCTTGATTCCTAAAGGTGTTTTTTTCAGCAAAATCAAACCCAAAACTAAAAAATGAAGAAGTAATTATTATTTAAAGAGAAAAGTCAAAAATTACCACTGTATAATCTGTGATAAGTAGACGTGAGAACCCGATAAATTTAAATTTCTGTTATTCCTTTAAATATCATCGTTAAGTACAGAAAAGGTTATTTACTTATTTGTGCAACCTTCGCTCAAGTTGAAAGAAAACCTAAAAACATTGCATTTACTATGAAGAATATACTGGATAGGGTTTCCTCCTCAATTTACCGTGAATAGCTATATCAAGCACCCAACAATAGAATCGAAAAAACAGAAAATTAGAAGAAATTCATACCAACATACAAAGGAACCAGAAAGAAAGGAGAATCATTAAACAGAAAATCAGGTCAGATTCATACCAGTAAACAAAAAATCATGAAAACAAGAATTTCTTATTTGTAACATATCTGTACCAGCATATAAGTAAAAAGAAAAAAAAAACAGTAGAAAAATCTAAAACGTACAAAGTGAGCTGGATCGTCCCATAATCCAATGGGAAGAAGCACTACCATGTGGCATCTAAGTTGGTTGCTAATCGGAAAGTGTAAGACATTACGGAGGAGATTGTAATTTAGTCAAAATACATGAAGCCCTGTAAAAGGTCTAATTTTCTAATTGGTTTCTTTGAAGTATACCAAGCAATTCAGTCTACTATGTGATTTCATTAAATTAAATAGAAAAAGTGTGTTATAAGATTATGAGCCGTGGCAGAACCCACTTTTGTAAGTCCAAAATCACCTCTTGTTGAGATTATGATGTAGAACTTAGAAAAAAGTAGAAAGATAAGAAAAAAAAGAATAACGAAAGAATTATAAGCTTGCATAGGAGAATTCGAATTCAGCTAAATTCTGAAGCACTTCAGATTTGGTCTCCCGCCTTCAATTTCGTACATGTCCAAATCACTCAGTTTTCCTCCAGCTTCTGATTCCTTTTGTACTGACTATAATCGGACAAAAATATTTTTGTTGCTATTGTTAATGTTTGGTAATTTCTACTTGTTGATAAGGATTACTTGTATGAGACCAACGGATAGACCAAGAAACCTATGAACACGCCCCATCCATTCAGCATCACGTTAAGCCAAGTAGTCATTAACAGTCACCACTTAAAAGAAGGCACAATTGTTATTTTTTGCCTAAGAAAGAATTACAAGAGAAAATCTAAAAATAAATTAAAATTTGGTAAGTGCGTACCATGAACGCCATTTCCTGTTAAAGCATTCAGATATGCAGCTAGTGTGGAGACCAACTTCCTTTGCCTATTTTCATCTCGGCTATGCAACCATCATGAAGCACCGCTCTTCCAATAATCTAAAGTTAAATTGACATATCATAAAATAAAATACTAAATGTTGAACAATGTGAGCTTTAATGTGATGAAAAATAAAAACCTGGACATCAAAGTGCCGCATTCCAAGTTTCCTTCTTGCTGCCTCTCAAACAACAGAAAATGCCTTTAAGGATTTGGAAAAAAATAACAAAATAAAAAGATAACACTAATTCCGGAGAAACAGCATAGTACAAAAGTAGCTTTTGCAAATTGCATCCAATACTTTTAAAAGGGACTGAAATTTTCAGTAGCATTGAAAGTTTGAACAAACCAGTTTGTATATCAGCTAGGGTCTCCCATTGGCTCAATCTATTCCTGAATTCAGTTGTCTTTTCTCTCAGCTGTTTATAAAATTAACAAAAAAAGTCTAAGGGTAACTCACTAAAACATATAAAATGGTGCATTTTAACTCAAATGACTTAATTCAAATATACATATTATGTTGTAACAGAGTTTTTCTGTTCTTACATTAAGAAAAATGCCTGATTATTTATTTAGGATAAACACATACAGATCAATTTGCGAACTTATCTGGTAACAACACCTTAAATCATAATGTCCTGTAACAACACCTTAAATCATAATGTCCTGAATTATCCATGTTTTGCACAATAGCCCGGTTCATATAATACTACTTAAGTGTATTGAATATAACCTGTTCATCAGAAAGCACCCGAATCTGAGTCTCGAGAGAATTGACTGAATCAACAAGCCTGTAGTAGTCACGAACCACCCAGCTATTCAGGTTCCAAATATCTTTCCATTTTATATTCTAATAACAGAACAAACTACATGTCAAGATCAAATGCTATATACAGCTAATCAGAACTTGTAATTCCATATCTCAGCCATTTTTCGGCAGAGAATGCCTACCAGACTAAAAATTGAAGTTCTCAAGCGAGTGAGTGTTAAGTGCTATATCTCTAAGTGCCGAATGTGCTTCTGTTCAATTAAGTTATATAGTTGAGTAAGTGTGACCACAGGAAAACAACTATACTGTGTACAAGAAGGACTGAAAGCAATTATCAGATTCCACAAGGATTAAGATGAATTGCCTTTGGAGAAGATAAAAATGGCCTGGGAGAAGACGAAGAAGGCGGACAAGAAGCAATCCAAGATGAAGACGAAGACGACACAGAAGCAGAACAAGAGTTGATCGCCGTCTGACGCGAGCAGCATCTGTACCTTAAACGCGAAGAGAAGAGAAGAGAAGAACTGGAGGAGAAGAGAAGAGAAGAACTGGAGGGTTTAGTAATACGAATGAGGTGACGGGTACGACAGGCATGAGTAGACTTTTTTTTTTTTTCAAAACTGTATCCTACCCGTCTCATACTCGTGCCCGTCGTGGATACACGAGTACCACGAGGCACGGGTACCACGGGTACGGATATGGGGGTACTCGGGCATGGGCATGGGCACGGGTACGGGATTTTTTTTTTCTGTTGTTTTTTCTTTTGTTGTTTTTGTTTTACAAATATATTTTTTATTTTGCAATGTCGTAAAATCTTAATAATATCATTTTGGCTAAGTACAAATCTAAACGTTCATTTTAAAAGAATAATATATTTTCTAAACGTTCATTTTTTTTCAATTATTTTAAAACAATAGATTAAATTAAAAAATAGATCAAAAATTTAAAATGAACGTTTAAATATAAATAAAAAACATCTTAAATCAATTAATTTAAAAAAATAAAATAAAAATAAAAATTTATTAAATCAATTACTTTGAAAATAATTTTGAATTATTTTAAAATAATAGATTAAAAAATAAAAATTACCCTTCTCCTTTATTCCGGGCTTGAGACCGGCTATGTAAAATAACATAGGCGGAGTTCTAACTTTTTTTTGTTAGTAGTTTTCTTTAAAATGAATAATTTAAAAACTAATTAAAATATTTAGAAATTTATAATTTAAAAAATAGCCATAAAGATTAAAGGAGGTTAGAAATTAATACCGACACTGCCTTCTACCTATCTAATAGTTCGCATTCATGTACCATTGCTCGCTCTCTTTCGCACCGTCTGAATCCGAATTATAACCCGGCCGCGGCTCGTTACCGCTTTCTTCAGTCTCGACTTCGGATGATTGTGGTTGATCTCGATATTGATTGTGCTCCTCGGCATCAATCCATCTTTAAAGCACACAAGTCTCTCAAAACATGTGCACCCAACTTACTACGTTTATCGGAGAGAATCCTGTTCGCCGAACTAAAGCAACTTTCAGAAGGGACGGTTGACACGGGTACGGCAAATACGTCGCGGGCCATCATCGCCAACGTTAGATAGCCCCTTATATTTCTCTTCCACCACGTCATGATGTCAACATCTTCATTTTCGTTGAGCATCGACATATAGCTCAATAACTCATTTGTGGATGTGTGCAGTGTGCTATCCAATTGAAAATCTGCTAACAATCCACCACTGCTAGTGCTCCTGGAAGTAAAACTATTAAAGAAAATAATTAGTAAATAAATAATGTAGATATTATAAATAATAAAGATTAAAAACACATGTAAATTATATTCTTACCTAGGGGCGCGGCGGGACGAAAACGGATTTTGGTTGTCAACCATTCTTGAGTTGTATATGTTAAACATCTCATCGAACTTCGAATTCACGTATGTCTCCACCTCGGTGTTGGATAAATGTAGATTATCTTTGTACTTTGTACGCTTGAACCATTCTAATTGTGTAATAGTTCTTGTATGTCGGATTGAGACAGATTGCGATGATGGCCAGGAGGGGTATATCTTCCCAATATTTTAGAAATTTTTGCTTCATGGCATCTACGATCGGCGTGAGAGATTTATCATGGGTTTCGGCTTGTTCCAATTCACGATACACCTTGGAGATGCTATAGAGATGTTTCAGCAACTCAAATGAGGTCGGTGAGTATGAGCATGATAGTTTGACTGTTGCTTTAAAAAAAAATTCTAGAAATTTTCGAAGTCTTTCTAGTTGCTCCCATTCCTCGACTCTGGGTTCCAATGTTATTCCCTCTGGGGTGAAGCTTCTCAAAAACTCCCCAATAACAGTATGGTAAGGAAGGCATCAGTGCAAAAATCTATAGGTAGAGTTCCAACGGATATCTATATCCTAAGGAACTCTCAACTTAGCTTAATCCATAGTTGATGCACATCAATGTGAGTCGTTGTTTTCTTTCTTGGTTTGAAACAATATGGTTGAGAGTGTTAAACTGTGAAATTCAATTAAGAAATAATGATAATTAAAATAATAATTATAATATTTAATGTAATTTAATAAATAACTTAACTCAATATTTAATGGAATATATATATAAATAATTAATTAAATAAATAATAAATTAAGCTAGTTTGAAATATAAGTAGTCGAATGAGATTGAGAATGGAATACCAAAACCCACAGATCAAATTTAAAATCCACTATTAAAAATTTATAACTTAAAAATGAGAAATAAAAATATTAATAAAAATCACAAATTCTTAATTTCAATTAAGAAATAACGTAACGCAATAATTTATAAAACTAAAATATGATAATCTAAATTAATTATTTTATGTTATGAATTATAAATAAATAAATGAAGATCAAGCTTATTTACGAAATTATCCAAGGATCAAATGAATAATCGCTTAAAATAAATTAAATTAAGTCAAAGAGTTTAAATTTGTTAAATAAATATAATCGGAACATTAATAATGATTTCTGATTTAACCCTATTTGGATTTAACAAATGAATGAAAATGATTACAATAACAAAGTATTGAAATTTCCTAAATTTAATCACCAAAAATTAGCAGGAATACTATTGCCACACCAAAAGCTTAGGCAAGGCCCAAGTTCGTAAGTTGGGACGCTGGTGGCGCCCGCTTGGGATAGATCTGGTGATTTGCAAATCGGGATATTTATTTCGGGTGTTTGATTCTCGTACCTTATATTTTATATTATATTATTATTTCCTCAGATTTTCTGTTTCGGGTTTATTTGCCATCTCATGTCATTCATGTAGGTGTTTTCTCAAACATGTATAAAATAATAATACATTAATATATATTAAATTATTTCATTGCATTTAAATTTCGGTACCGGTATTTGGGTCCACTTTAGGAAAGAAGATCAAATATTAAGCCTGGATCTAAATCCGTACTGAGTAATTTAAAAATTACTCACGTTTCCACGGTGGTTGTGGGATCCAGGTATTTCAGGTTCGGGATTTCCTTGGAGCGAGTGCTAGGGGACAGTCCTGCGCGATGACAGAGATGTTTCGCTGCATTTGCATGTGAGCCGGGTAGTTGGATAGGATCCATCGGGTTTTGAGTTTTATTTCTTTCTTTTGGGATTTTATTTGAGAGATTGTTGCCCATTCCGATGGAGCTAGCCCCGCCGATGCAGGCGTTGTATACCTTTTGTTCATTCTGGACTATATGGTCATGTATTTATATTTATTATTATTTTGTTTATTCTGAGATTTTTCTTATTTTATTCATTTAGCCTTTCGTACGCGCGTCTCGTCGTGCGTACGTGGCGGGATTAATCACCCCTAATCCGATTTATTATTTCTGGGGTGTGACAGAGAGCATCCTTAAATTTAATTATCAATAGTTTTACGGCTTTTGTTTTAAGGCTCGCCTTCACAACGAGGTTAAGTATGTGGCAAGCACACTTTTGATGAAATATTGCACCATTCATAATTGGGTTTAGTGTCCATTTAAAAATATCAATGGAAGCTATATTGTTGCTAGCATTATCGAAAGATATAGAAAAAACCTTGTTGTCCATATCCCTCTTAAGATTATATTCTTGTAAAACCTCAATAATGGATTTGAAAATTATATTTGCAGTGTGTGGGGAATCCAACACTCTAAAACTTAATATTATTTTTTGTAATACCCACTGATTATCGATCCAATGCCCGGTAACACAAGAGTACCCAAGACCATGTTTACCGGCAGTCCATATATCAGAGGTAATTGAGACCTTATTGTTTTGATATGCAAATATAGCTCAGAGTTCATTTTTTATGGTGGTAAACTGGTTTTTTATTTCACGTACCAATTTTCTATGATGGATTCTCTTGTACAGTGGTTGAGCGCACCCCCGAATTACCAACAGGACAAAACTCATGCAACCACTTATACTTATTGGTTGTTCTTTATGGGTAATATACCGGGCCATTTCACTAAGCATTCTTGCTTCGTCGAATTTTGGGTGGGTTCTGGTACCATCCGGTTGCATAAGGGTTTGGATTTGTCTCGATCCAGCATTTTCACTTGGAACCTCACCCTTTTTTTGGTGCATTTCAACATGTTTTTTAAAGCTGGTCATACCACTAGTTTGTTTATACACAAAAAAGGTTTCTTGCAATTTGGTACCTTACAATCAAGAGTTTTCAAAATGTCATTCTCGTCTTTAGTCACCTTCAAATTTTAACATCTTCTCATTAATGGAAATGCTTGCATCCTCAATATCATCATAATCATCATCCGAATCACTTACGGATGCACAATATGAAATATGGATGGGTTCATCCTCATTTAAAAATAGGGTTTAAGCATATCTTGGTCTCCTTGGATGGAGGTGAAGAGCTAGCTTCTACCTTGCTTTGAGCATTTTCATCCTTGGTGTTTGATGAGCTAGCTTCTTCCTTGTTTTCTCCTTGCACCTCCTTAGTGCTTGATGAACTCGTCTCATCTTTCTTTTCTTCCTTGGTGACTTCTTCTTGAGTCGTCACCTTGGTTGGCTCCCCCACTTTCTTTTTGGCCAAGTGGAGTTTCCTTATATATTCGATAATGATTGGGTCGGTGAGCTCATTTTTGGCAATAATAGCCTCAAAATCTTCTTCCTCTTCTTTACCGGTATCTCTAAGGTTCACTTGAGCCATGAAGCAAAAAGGTGAAGGTCCATCATTGCTAGGACCGATCTCACTCTCACCATCTTCTTTCTTCCAATAGGCAAAGCCTTTACAACCGGACCCAAAAATCGGTGGTTCCTTGATATGCCTTGTGCTCGACATAGTGAGGACCTTAGCTTGTAATTAAGTGTTCCTTAATTATCAAAGTCAACATGCTCTGATACCACTTTGTAACCCTTGATTACCACTAATAATACTAATATTGTCAATTAGTAAAAAGTACAAGGGTTAAATTACAATTTTAACAAGTTATACAACAATCAAGCACAAGCAATTTCTAAACCAAAGAGATGAAATAAAGTAAAGAGAAAAAGTTTAGAAATGCTCAACCAAAGGATCGAGTTGACACGCGATGTAACGAGGTTCGGCGTTATGCGCCTACTCCTCGGGTCCCCGGCTTCCCGTCTAACGGTAACAAAGCCGGTCCGATCTATTCAACCAAATACGAGTCTTGTACAAGGTCGAACTTTACCCTTTTACACACAAAGGATGAGAGACAAAACATAAAGTTAATGGAGTAGCAAAAGCTAGGAGTAGATTTAGCAATGGAGCAAATCACTCAAATCTAACAAGTGTTTAGAACAAGTTTAGATCAAAGATCTTGAGTTTTAGCTAGGTATAGCAAGGTTTTTTCAAAGCTCTTTAATAGTGGTTGTAAGAATATGTTTTGCAAGTGTGTTCAGCATCCCAAGGAGAATGGAGATGGTCCCCTTTTATAAAGAGCTGAAAACCAAGTATAACTCACTTTTAACCTTAATCCGTTGTACAACGGTCTATACCGTTATACAACAGATAAAAATTCAAACGGTAGGATTGTCAGAGAAATTTGCCCGTTGTTTTGTCGTCTTTGATTTTCCAAACCGTTGTATAACGCTCTAGAGCGTTACACAACGTTCTGTAAAATTTCTCCGAACCGTTATACAACGTTCTTTGATTTCGGCCTGAACCGTTATAACGGTTTACAAATCGTTATGACGGTTTAGAAAGAATAGCCGTTGGATCAACTGAGCTGAAACGTTATAACGATTTATCAAGTCATTATACGTTTCATGAATCGTTGTAACGATTACAGAATCGTTATACGTTTCATAAATCATTATAACGATTACTGAATCGTTACATAATGATACACTCTGGTTTCTTTGAGAATGTTTTTGTCTTAGAATATTTTTGAGTATTGAGATGAACCGTTATAACGATTCACTGGCCAGAAGCATTTTCTTGTTGTTTAAGCTCAATTTATCTTGACCAATTCAACTCAGTTTGAGTTTTACTAAACCTAAGCCTAATGCAGTCTTGATTAAGCTCTTGTATCCCAGTACTAGTCTTGGTTCTTGTGCACTAGTCCACTTGCATGTTAATTCATGCACAAAACTCAAACAAGACAAATTGTAAAATTCAAGATTGTTTTGCAAATCGACAAATCAAAGAAGATGTTAAGTGTAACAATCCCCCCTTTTGTCGATTTGCAAAACACGCATGGGTGCATAGATATAACATATGATGTGGATTTCACCCAAAAACTTCTCCCTTTTTTGGAAATCGGACAAAAGGGTGCGATTAAAGAATTTATTTCAATTTAGCTCCCCCTAAATTGATTGCTCCCCCTTAATATATGCACCGTGTATAAGATAAAGAATTTAAAATACTTCCAAGATAATAAAAATATAATACATTAGCTAACTCCCCCTAAATATGTTGCATATATGATTTGAAGGGACAATTAAGCATTGTGGGTCTCTAATTTTTAATTTTATGAACCCAAACAACATTTGCGATGATATTTTCTTTTCTAAGTTTGCAATCAAGTAAATATGACCAATATGATTTTTAAACTCATAAAATCATCCATCTGGTCCTTTAAAATATAATTTGTTTGACCAACTAGGATTGAAAAATGTAGAATTGTTGCTTTGAAAATTCATTTTTCCTTTGTTAATGCTTGAGATACATGTCAATTTAAGTTTTGAGACTTCATATGCATCTAAATTTATTCCTTAAACTCTAACATCCCTAATTTAAACCTAAGTTCGCGATGTTGTTCGGTTGGAAGTGGTTTTGTGAAGATATCGACAATTTCATTTTTGGTATCAACATGAATGAGTTTGATATCTCCTTTTTCAACATGGTCACGAATGAAATGATGTCGAATTTCAATGTGCTTAGTTCGTGAATGGAAAACCAAATTTTTGAAAATTTGGATGGCACTAGTGTTGTCATACATAATTGGTACTTTGCGGAAAAATAAATCATAGTCATTGAGTGTGTGAATCATCCAAAGGATTTGTGTGGTGCAACTACCGGCCGCCATGTACTCGGCTTCCGCGGTGGATTGAGCCATGAAAGTTTGTTTTCGACTTGACCAAGACACAAGCGATCCACCAAGGAATTGGCATGTGCCGCTTGTTCTTTTCCTATCTACTCGGTTTCCCGTGAAATCCGCATCGGTATACCCTATCAAGTTTAATTCAGATTGTTGATCATACCATAACCCTAAACATAAGGTACCCTTAATATATTTTAATATGCGTTTGACGGCTTTGAGGTGGGATTCTTTAGGGTTAGATTGAAATCTAGCACAAAGATAAACGGAAAATATTATATCCGTCCGACTAGCCGTTAAATAAAGTAGACTACCTATCATAGCTCGGTATTGAGAGATGTCCACCGGTTTTCCGCTTTCATCCGCGTCAAGATTAATGTTGGTAGCCATAGGAGTTTTGCTCGTATTGCTATCCTCAACACCAAACTTCTTCATCAACTCCTTAGCATATTTCTCTTGGTTCACAAAAGTCTCTTCCGGTGTTTATTTGATTTGAAGTCCAAGGAAGAAGTTGAGTTCACCCATCATGCTCATTTCAAATTCACTACTCATCAAAATTAAAAACTCTTCGGCAAGTGCCGCATTAGTTGAACCAAAAATGATATCATCAACATAAATTTGAACCAATAATAGATCATTTTCTCTTTTCTTAGTGAATAGAGTTGTGTCATTTATTCCTCTTGTGAACTCATTTTCAATTAGAAATGAACTAAGTCTACCATACCATGTCCTAGGAGCTTGTTTTAAATCATATAAAACTTTATCAAGTTTATAGACATGGTTAGGAAATGTTGGATTAACAAAGCTCATTGGTTGATGTACATAAACCTCCTCCTCTATGACTCCATTAAGAAAAGCACTCTTAACATCCATTTGGAATAGTTTGAATCATTTGCAAGAGGCATATGTATATATATATATATATAGAGAGAGAGAGAGAGAGCAACCAGGGGCAAAAGTTTCATCATAATCTATAACATTATATGACGGTTTACAAATCGTTATGACGGTTTAGAAAGAATAGTTGTTGAATCAACTGAGCTGAAACGTTATAACGATTTATCAAGTCGTTATATGTTTCATGAATCGTTGTAACGATTACAGAATCGTTATACGTTTCATAAATCGTTGTAACGATTACTGAATCGTTACATAACGATACACTCTGGTTTCTTTGAAAATATTTCTACCTTAGAATATTTTTGAGTATTGAGATGAACTGTTATAATGATTACTGAACTGTTATAACGATTCACTGGGCAGAAACACTTTTCTTGTTGTTTAAGCTCAATTTATCTTGACTAATTCAATCCAGTTTGAGTTTTACTAAACCTAAGCCTAATACAGTCTTGATTAAGCTCTTGTATCCCAGTACTAGTCTTGGTTCTTGTGCACTAGTCCATTTGCATGTTAATCCCTGCACAAAACTCAAACAAGACAAATTATAAAATTCAAGATTGTTTTGCAAATCGACAAATCGAAGAAGATGTTAAGTGTAACACAAAAAACTAAAAATAACATATTTACTTAACCTATTAAAAATAAATTCGAATTTAAAAATTAAATTCTAACCTATTCAAAATAAATATAATTACTTCACATATTCAAAAAAATAATTCTAACCTATTAAAAATAAATCTGAATTTAAAAATTAAAATCTAACATATTTAAATCAAATCTAATTACTTCACATATTCAAAAAATAATTCTAACCTATTAAAAATAAATCCGAATTTAAAAATTAAAATCTAACATATTTAAATCAAATCTAATTACTTCACATATTCAAAAAAATAATTCTAACCTATTTTTGTAATCTATTAAAAATAAATCCGAATTTAAAAATTAAAATCTAACATATTCAAAATAAATCTAATTACTTCACATATTCAAAAAAATAATTCTAACCTATTTTTATAACCTATTAAAAATAAATCCGAATTTAAAAAATTAAAATCTATCATATTCAAAACAAATCTAATTACTTCACATATTCAAAAATAATAATTCTAACCTATTTTTGTAACCTATTAAAAATAAATTCTAATTTAAAAATTAAAATCTAACCTATTCAAAACAAATATAATTACTTCACATATTTAAAAAACTAAAAATAACCTATTTTCTTAACATATTAAAAATAAATACGAATTTAAAAATTAAAATCTAACATATTCAAAATAAATCTAATTACTTCACATATTCAAAAAAATAATTCTAACATATTTTTGTAACCTATTAAAAATAAATCCGAATTTAAAAATTAAGATCTAACATATTCAAAATAAATTTAATTACTTCACATATTCAAAAAAATAATTCTATCCTATTTTTGTAATCTATTAAAAATAAATCCTAATTTGAAAATTAAAATCTAACATATTCAAAATAAATATAATTACTTCACATATAAATATAAATGTAAATTAATATAAACTAAATTTATAGAGAATAAATGTAACCTTTAAATCTCGCCGAAAAATCTTGCGGGAGACGCCGAACTTCGTAATTTCGTTAGCGTATTTTTATAACTATATTTTTTGAAACAATAAATTTAAAAATTGAGAATAATATTATATTGAGAGAATAAAAGATTGAGAGATTGAGATATTGAGAGAATGTGAAAATATTGAGAGGAAGAGGGGTGTATTTATAGAGTTTTGATTGGAGGGAATAAAATTTAAAATTTATAAAAAAAAATGGAAAAAACAGAATCTTAACGGGTCCAGACGGGTTAACGGGTTTGAGGGGGAAATTTTTGAATTTTGAAATTTTTGGCGGATCACAGGTAGGCGGGTACGGGCAGGCGGATAGACGGGTACGGTTGGGCGGGTACATGGGTTTTACCCGGCGGGTAGGTGGGTACGGGTACGATGGGTTTTTTCTGAAAAACTGCTGACCGGCCCATCTCATATCCGTACCCGTGTACCCGTGTACCCGCCTATACCCGGGCACAGATACGGGTACCCCGAATAAAGGGCACGGGTAGGCGGGCACGGATTGTACCCGGCGGGTATAAGCAAACCTTTATATGAAAGCAATCCATGTTTCGACTGCTCAAATTATTTCATGAACAGCCCAATATAGAAATATAAACTGAGATGGCATTGTAGCTACCAGACTAGCTAAGACATTGGGACCACAGTTGAGTCCATCTTCATTTATTTTGTTTTTGGATGAAAACAGACAACCAGTCGAGATCATTTCCTGTCTTAGCTTTCACAAACCATCTCACACTTCATACAAGGTTGAGTACAGTGGTTTGGTTAAACCATAATGTAAGCTGTCGTTGCTTTTCGCAGAGCAGAGCATCCTTGTTTAGTGCTGGGCGATTCTGCTAATGTATTAAAAGCACACATTGACACTGTAAGTATGGGCCATGTATCAGTTTTGTTAGATGTAGCCCAAAATGGCAGTGCTCTGTCGAGAAAATTAATAGGCCCTATATATGTCTGACGGTCAAAGCAATTGTCGGGGGAAATAAAATTCCAACCTAAACTTGTTGAAATAAAGACTTATATACAGTTTGCTATAGAAAGCCATGAAGAAGAGGATGAGATTATCTTATTTATTCTAGTTATAAACTCAATAACACGATGTCCGGCCCATGAACACAAGCCCCTCGTGAAGAATTAAATGCAAAGACGAAAAAGATACACAGATATGAATATGATACATTAACTTGCTTGCACAGAAGTTGAAAAAGAATGAATGAAGGTACAGAAAGTACTGTGATATTGCAACTGTAAAATAACAGTCCATTAAAGTTGCAAGCCTGACCATCTAGCAAGATGTTGTGCTCTTGCTAAATGAGTAAATGTACACTCCAACTGTTCTCATGGGCCCACAAGTTTCCTTGTGCTAAAAAAGAATATAACTTCTAGTCTTCTACTGATTTAAGTCAACAGCTTTATGATCCATATAGCATTTCATGACAGAATACCAGCAATTAAAACCTAAAAATATGCTCCAAAATTGCTCGGAAGCACACAATTCTATTGATAATGTATCATATTTTTTTCACAGAACGAATAAAAAAAATCTATAGTTCACCATAATTTTCTGTCAATCTATCAATCAACCTCTGAAATCATCTCTATTAAAAAGTAGGGGAAGACCAATGAGCCTTTCATTTCTATACAAAAATGAGACTAGACACCAGCCTAATGAGTACTGTTGATCGAGGTAGAATAGGATGACATAGATCAGCTTTCCCTTTATTAGCAAAAGGTCACAGCCTCATAAGCTCTTCTTGCTTGACTGCATCCTGAGATAATTTGTACCAATATTAATTTTCAAGAAAATGTAACAGTATAAGATGTTATGAAAACATTAAATATGATATGTATCTAACTTGTCAACAAATCTGATGCACAAGGCGACCGCTTGATTACCATTGAAGTCTTGTTAAAAAAAAAAAGGAATTAACTGCTGTCAGATAATAGAAGTTCCTCGGAATTGGAGGGATTAATTTTGGTTCCAAACCCAGTTTCAACCGTCCGATTCACATCTAGATTAGAATAAAGTATAAAAATAGAAATAACTTTTATCAAAATCGTGATTAAATGCAAATTGGATGGTTGAAACTGGGTTTGGGATCAAAATTGGTCTCAAACCCTTGGGGCCTCCCCCAACTGTTCCTCTACTAATTTCAACACACATGGAAAAGTAAGGTACATATGAGAACACGTAAGCAGAATAGTGAAAATTCAGACAACAACAACAACAACAAAGCCTTTAATCCCAAATAAATTGGGGTAGGCTAGAAATGAAACCCAATCGGAAAACATAAGATCAAAGATTTCAAATATCAGTGATAATAATGAATATGATGAAAGAAAAAAAAAATAATAATAATAATATATAAATAAAGATGATAATGATAATATGCTAATAATAGTAGCAATAATAACAATAATAATAATAGTACAATAAACCTCTATTATAAAATCTATTTCTAAATTCTATTTTAAAATCTAATTCTAAATTTTAAATCCTAAAATCCTATCTAAACCTCTATTTCTGAAATCTATTTTTAAATTCTAAATCTAAAATCCTAAAAAATCTAAGAATAACTCTACTATTAGACTCTAACTCCTAAATCATGGTTCAGGTACATGAATTGTTATCTTCCACGCACTCTTATTCAAAGTAAGCTCTTTAAATATATTTCATTCCTTCAAATCTCTTTTTATTGCTTCCTCCCATGTCAGTCTCGATCGACCTCTTTCTCTTCTTGTATTTTCAGAACGGCTTAAAATACCGCTGCGTCTTGATGCTTCAGGAGGTTTTCGTTGGATATGACCAAACCATCGCAAACGATGTTGGACTAGCTTCTCTTGAATTGGTGCTACCCCAAGTTTGTCCCTAATATCATCATTTCGATTCGATCTTTCCTTGTGTGGCATATCCAACGCACATCCGCATTTCAAATTACACTCATCTTCCGGATGTGTTGTCCTTTTGTAGCCTAACATTCTCGCGCCATACAACATCGCGGGTCTAATCACCGTCCTGTAAAACTTGTCTTTTAGTTTATTTGGGACCTTGTCACAAAGAACACCCGATCTTGTCTCCATTTTACCCATCCAAATTTCTCTTATTCTATAACTAACATCTTCATCGATCTCTCCTTCACTCGCAACATTGATCCCAAATGCCGAAATGTGTCATTCATAGGGTACTACTCGTCCATCCAAACTAACATCTCTCGTCATCTAAGTTTTCCCGTGAACCGACACCTCATATATTCGATTTTTGTCTACTAAGTCTAAAACCTTTCGATTCTAAAGTTTGTCTCCACAACTCTAGTTTCGATTGACTCCAATTCTCGCTTCTCGTCAATCAAGCACCACATCATCAAGAAAGAAAGCATACACCAAGGAATATCTTCTTGTATGTCCTTTGTAATCTCATCAATCACTAAGGTGAAAATATATAAACTCAATGCTGACCCTTGATGTAATCTTATCTTAATAGAAAATGTATTGGACTCGCCGTCACATGCTCTGACACAAGTCACAGCATTTGTGTACATATCCTTAATAAGGGTAACGTACTTTGTTGGGACTAGTTTCCTTTTGAGCGCCCACCACATGATATTTCTCGGAATTTTATCATACGCTTTCTCTAAATCAATAAATATCATATGTAGGTCATTCTTCTGTTCTCGATGTCTCTCCATAAGTTGTCTTATCAAGAAAATCGCCTCCATAATGGACCTCCTAGGCATAAAACCAAACTGATTTTTAGAGACAGTTGTCAGTTTTCTTAAACGATACTCGATCGCTCTCTCCCAAAGCTTCATGGTATGACTCATGAGCTTAATTCCTCTGTAATTAGTACAACTTTGAATATCTCCTTTATTCTTGAAGATTGGTACTAATATACTTCTTCTCCGCTCATCAGGCATCTTATTGGACCGAAAAATGGTATTAAATAATTAAGTGAACTACACTATTGCTATATCTCTAAGACATCCCATACCTCAATCGGGATATCATCCGGTTCTAACGCCTTACCTGTTTTCATCTTTTTTAAAGCTTCTTTCACCTCAGACTCTTGAATTCTCCGAACAAATCGCCTATTGGTATCAATTGAGTCGTCCAACTCGATCGCGGTTTTCTCACTCTCGTCGTTGAATAGCTTGTCGAAGTATGTTCTCCATCTGTTCTTAATCTCCTCATCTTTCGCCAAAAATCTATCAAGATCATCCTTAATACATTTAACTTGGTGAAAGTCTTTTGTCTTTCTTTCTCGAAGTTTAGTTATCTTGTAGACATCATTTTCGCTCTCTTTCATATCTAATTTCCGATACAACTCCGTATATACCTGACCCCTTGCTTCGCTCATTTAGCAAATTATGCTGTGGGCACTAAACTGATACCTGTGTTTCAACTTCAATTCATCTACTAGAGGGTAAATGTAACACCTAATTTGTCCCAATCAAGTCTGTCCTTTTCTCTTACGTCGGACAAAAAACTGGAATTAAAATATCGTGCCACATCACTTTTTTCTTTCTTTTTTCATGTATCTGTTACCTCTTGCATGTTTCTCTTACCTTCCAGCTTCTCAATTGCTCATACTCACGGACTTGCCTGACATATTTACCCACTCCTTTGACACTCAGAAAGCTCTCAAATCTTACCCATAGAGGCCGAAAGTTAACCTGACCCAGAAAACTCTGAAATCTGACCTGACCAGATATTTTGAAAAGAAATTATCCAAAACCTGACTACACATGAACCCAAATTCACCTAGGCTGCAAACTCAAAACAGACCTACTCAAGCTCAATGCACATCTTGAGTTGCTTTACCAATACAACCTTGATTAAACGCCAAAAAACCTCAAGCAATGTCCAAATAACCCAAACCTTGAACCCACCCATAAAACAAAGCAATCTGGACCAGAAATGACATGAGACCCAATATGACCTGTACCAGAAACCCAACCACAGACCTGATGGTCCAAACCCAAAAGGACCCAAACCAACAAACCAATTGCCACATCCAGTGTTCGCAATGGAGATCTGTAAATAGATAGAAGTGACCATCCAATATTTTTAGAGTAAGGAGGCACAAAGGAACCTGATTGGAATGAAAGTGAACTTCAGCATCTTTCAAATGACAAATAAAAGTTGACTTCGAATCATTCACAAGTTCTTGTCCAGTGGCCTCAATGGTATTTAACCACAGAAATATCATTTAATCGTTATCTTAGATTGTGAACTAAAAGAAAAAAGATCATCAAAACTATAGCAGCGTGCTCATCAACTGACAGAAAATGCAGATGCAATGCAATGGAAACAAATTACTCATATACTTTAAAAAGGTAGCCGGCCAAATGATAAGATAAAATTAAGAAACTCATCCACATTGGATCTTGTGTTGTCAAGTTAACTAACTACAAAAAAATGATGCTAAGCACGGACCTACTAACCTCTCAAAAGAAAAGGAAAAAAAATAAAAAGAAATTATCAGGCCCACAGGTTGTCATGTCATCCCAACAGAAACCAACCAAAGAAAATGAAATATAGATCAGGGAAGGCAACTCAACGCTCCAAAAAGGCTACTAGATAATCTAATATTTAAAAAATGAATACAATCAAAAGACATAAATGTCAGACCAATTTACCTATCAGAAGAAACATAAAATGGCGCCTGGACTTGTCCATCAATACAGACTTGTTTTTCATCCTCATCATCATCTATGTCTTCATCGCTGTCAATAACACTTGCAGGCCCTGACCGACTCTGGTTCCTGACCTTTCTTAGCAGATACACGTTAAAGAAGTAACTCACCAAATGCCTACTCTCCTTTGTCCTTAAATGCCTAGAAACTATGCTCCAGAAACCCTTAGGCCCTGACAAGGGACTTATTCCTCTCTCAAGCGCATCAAACAGCATCTGGTGTTCATGTGTGAAAATCTTGCTAACCTCCTCCCCCATCGAGTCAAACCCAAGAGCCTGAAAAGCCTGACCCAACTCAGACTTGAGCTGGCTCCGAGCCATGCACACATGGTGCCTGATGCATGCAACATCTCCTGGGTTGAGGCACTGACAATAATTAGGCATCAGTTTATTGCTTACATGCGGTAACACATTTTGATTTTGCTCATTTTGCGCAATGGCAGGTCTCTGTGGCCACAAGTGGGTGCCCAGCCATTTTGAACTGGCAGTACTGTTTCTGTAGTTTGACAGGTCCTCATCAGAGGGCGGGCTTGTCCAGTCAGGTACATCAGCTTGAAATAGGTCACCAATGCCAATGCGCTTGCGTAAGATGACAAGATGTGCTGCTGGGAGCTTGAAGTTCCTGGCAATGCGCTCTGACCTTCTTTTCCCCTTGTATTGCCCATCAGAGTGGTGTAGGGCCTTCTTCTTCCTCCTCTGAAAAAAAAAAGAATGAACTTAATTTAGCACAAATTATAATCATTTGGATTTGACTTGCACTAGTTCTCTGATTGAATTAGACTATTATATGGATGTACTAACTTAAGCAGACCATTATTCCCATAAAAAAATGGTCAATTATGACACTGTAGCATCTCTTAGGATTCAACTTTTTATTGTAAGCTGTGTAAGGACCATCTTCTGTTAAATGCAACAGTCACCTACAAGCTGTGAATGTCCAAAACAAAAACCAAAAAAAATTAAGCCTGAACCACTCTCCATTTCGGAGAGTGTCAAGTTTAATGAGTTACTGATATTGGGGGCCCACATATCTTTTGATGCCGCCTGTTCTATATTTCTGGTAAGGTGTGAATTATAACCTCCATTGCAACCTTAAGTGAAATTGTAAAAGAAGACTCTTGAATCTTGAGTTTTAAGCTTTCTGAAGTAAATATAGGTCTTTGAAATAAAAAACAAGTCTGATGAAAACTTGTAGAAAGCTAGTATGAGCTTAAGCTCGCCTAGGAATTTGTCAGCTTAATCTTAGAAGATGACACATTGATTTTCAAATAACCTTAATCTGCTTTACAATGAAGCATTTACAACCCAAAGTTCTATTTCTTGAGTTCATCGCATTAATAGCAAGAGGCCAAAGGTTTGCATTTAACAACTTTCAATAATCATCAACATCAAGATATTACAGAAAACAAAATAAAAAAATTATAAAGTTGGAACATAGTATTTGTCTTGTCAATTAGATCATGCCCAATGGTTTGTACTTTTTGTTTAAATTCAGTTGGACAAACAGGCAAGTCTAAAGTACAAGCAGGCAAGTCTAAAGTTAATCTTTTTTTGGAGCTTAAACTCATTTTAGCTTCACTCAAACTTTTATATTTGGAAATATAACAACATAAAATAGAAAAGTCCAAACTAATTCAAACTTTCCAAAACCCAAAATCCCTCAATGTCTCGACACATGTCCAAGCTTAAAAAAGATTCGACAAGGACAAAACTCCTATTAGAGGGAGGCCCTTATTTGTTGTGTCCAAGCTTAAAAAAGATTCGACAAGGGCAAAACTCCTTTTAGAGGGAGGCCCTTATTTGTTTTTTAGGGAACCGCTAGATGATTTACATGGTTGAGGCTTTCCACCAATAACCATACTAAATTTAGGTTTGGGCTATCTTAGGTGTTTGGAATTTCGGATTTTTGAGCATCTTTTTATTCAAGTACATAGAGAAACTGACCAACTCGCATCAATAACACTTTCCCACCGCACCCCAGTGGGTTTTGACTGCTCATTCCACCATAGGGGATCCCTGTGCCACTTCCAATATAACTTTTTTGGATTTTGGATGAGGCAGGATAACAAACTTTTGCTCAATTTGAAATTTGACTTGAAAATGGCCACTTTTTAGATTAATATCTTTTTCGTCGAGTAAAAAGTTTGAAATTCTAAAGCATAAAATAGAAACAAGAATGTGTCTTGTATACTAAAAGAACTAAATTCAGAAAACTGAAAAGGTACAGAGTAGAAGTGTAGCACACGTCTTAACTATCATATTCAGTTGCTTCAACAACCTAGAGTTTAGGGAAACTAAAAAATAGTTTAAATTTGAGAAGTAAAAGTATACGGAAACATTACAAAATGTGGGAAAGGAAACAACATAATATCTCGTTTAAGTTCACACATTTACACCGATAGGTCCAGCTCCGTTGACACTGGAGACTGGCAGCACAATACAACAAACGAGAAACTTAATAGGAAAAGATCAACCGAAATACAGGGAACTAAATCGAACTAGGGTTTCCATTTCGGTACGGGACTGCACTTACCAGAGAAGCAAAGTTCGGAAGATCCTCGAGATTCGTCACATCATCTGTCTTGAGGTATATCTCTCGCCTCATCTTCAAGACCGCCTGCTTGCACTGGCGGATCACAGATTCCTTATCCCCAGGGTCAAGCGCTGCGCCTCTAAGCCACCTCACCGTCTCCTCCATTTCCCTCTTTCTCTTCTTCGCCTCCATTTCCGGCGAATCGGATCCACCGTTGCCCATCTTCTTAGCGCTGGAGATGTCGTTGACGAGAACTCGTAGAAGCTTACTGTCGAGGTGATCTTTTTGTTCCCGTCCGGGAATGCGACTATCGAGAGAGAAGCTGATATAAGGAAAGGAAGAAGAGATGGAACTTGAAATGTATTGCAATAAGTTGTTGCGCAAGATGGTGTCAGGCGTACCGGCCATCGAGAGGCCGATGCTCCGACCTAGAGCGCGAGTCCAGTTGAGACCTGAGAGGCGGCAAATAGTATCTACTTTAGGCGCCCTTTTTTTTGGAAGATTTGGGAGTTAGTGGTAATGGCGCGCCTATGGAGAGTCATCTCTCGATCTCTCAAACACACACAAATTAAAAAAAAAATAGAAGGTGAACTTTAAATATGTTATAAAATAAAGATAGATGACAAAAGTTGTGAGAGGTTAAAATCTTATTTCTATATTATCTCATCTAGAGATTTATATCCCATCAATAATATACAAGCTTTTATTTATAAGCTAGAGAAACATCATGTAATAAAAAGAAAATTAATACAAAATTAAATCTAAAATTAAAGAGAATGTGAAAAAATGAAAAACTTCTATCATTATGGGAGGAGATGGAGGAGATGAAACATCTATCATTAATTTTATAACACTCCCCTTAGATATTTCGCCTTATATTATACACTATTAATATTGTACTACTGGATAAATATTAAATTTTGGTACTTCATGACCAACTTGATTTAACTGATACTTCTGGATCAGTTATGTTGCCTCATTAAAAACCTTACTAAGAAAACCCAATGGGACAAAACTTAGTAAAGGGAAAAAGAGTGCAACGTGTATAATACTCCCCCTCATTTTAATGTACATCTTTTAAGTGACGAATGTCAATCTTATGTGAAAGTTGCTCAAAAATATTTCTTGGCAATGATTTTGTGAATAAGTCCGCCAAATTATCGTTTGATCTGATTTGACAAATATTTATCAAACCATTCTTCTGTAAATCATGTGTTGAGAAGAACTTCGGCGAGATGTGTTTGGTTCTGTCACCTTTGATATATCCTTCTTTGATTTGAGCAATGCATGCAGTATTATCTTCGTATATCACCGTCGGGTTTTCTCTGACTGCCCCGAGACCGCATTTCTCTTGGATGTGTTGGATCATGGATCTTAACCATACACATTCCCGTCCAGCATCATAAAAAGTAATTAATTCAGCATGATTTGATGGCGTTGTTGTCAATGTTTGCTTTGTCGATCGCCATGAAATTGCGGTCTTAGCCATATGTAAACACATATCCGGATTGTGACCGAGCTTTATGCGGATCTGATAAATATCCTGCATCTGCATATCCAACTAGTTTGGACTTTGTATTTTTTCGATAAAATAGTCTCATATCACGCGTCCCACAAAGGTAACGTAATACATATTTGATTCCATTCCAATGTCGGCGTGTTGGATCAGAACTATATCTTGCTAATACATTTACAGAAAAAATAATATCAGGTCTCATATTATTAGCAAGATACATCAAAGCCCCAATTACACTTAAGTATGGTACTTTAGGACCAAGAGCTTTTTCATTATTTTCTCGGGGCCGATAAGGATCTTTTTTCACATCCAGTGATCGGACAACCATTGGTGTACTTAGAGGATGAGCTTTGTCCATATTAAAACGTTTCAACATCTTTTGAATGTAGTTTGATTGATGGACAAATATACCATTATGCAAATGCTCGATCTGCAGGCCGAGACACAACTTTGTTACACCAAGATCTTTCATTTCAAATTCATTCTTTAATAATTTTGCAGTCTTTTCGATATCTTCAGTTGACCCAATGATATTCAGGTCATCAACATATACTGCAATAATTATAAAACTCGAGATTGATCGTTTAATAAAAACACATGGACTAATTATATTAGATTTATATCATTCTTTTATGAGATATTCACTGAATCGATTATACCACATTCGACCCGATTGTTTTAGTCCATACAATGATCGTTTTAACTTTATAGAATACATTTCTCGAGATTTTGATTTAAATGTTTCAGACATTTTTAATCCTTCAGGGACTTTCATATAGATATCATTATCGAGTGATCCATACAAATAGGCTGTGACAACATCCATGAGACGCATTTGAAGGTTCTCAGTGATTGTGAGACTGATTAAAAATCGAAAAGTTATTGCATCCACTATAGGTGAATACGTTTCTTCATAATCAACTCCTGGTATTTGTGTAAAAACTTTGTGCCACCAGCCTTGCTTTATATCTCACAATCTCATTTTTCTCATTTCTTTTTATTGCAAAAACCCACTTGTAACATACAGGGTTAACATTTTTAGGGGTTAGAATTACAGGTTCAAAAATATTTCGCTTTTCAAGCGAATCTAATTCAGCCTTTAGGGCATCTTTCCATTTTGGCCAATCATTTCTGTGCGTACACTCTTCTGGAGTTTTTGGCACATAATCTTCCTCATTTATCACTTCAATTGCTATAGCATATGCAAAAATTTCATCAACACGTGTTTCATTTCGGTTCCATATTATACCATTCTGTACATAATTTATTGAGATCTCATAATCATTCGGTGCACGAGTTTCTTCGGAACTTTATCAACGACCTCTTACGGGTTCTACTTCCAATCTCTTCGGGATTTCTTGACAAACTCTTCGGGATTTTATCGGTAACTTTTCTTTGAGTTACACTAACTGCATTATTCTGCTCTTTCATTTTTTGTGGATTTTTGTCTTTGGAACCGATTGGTCTTCCACGTTTTCCTTGTATAGTAACCTCTGTTTGGGGTTATTTCAATTCGACAGTGCATTTAAAGGCTGGTATATGTGATTTAGTCACTCTTTTTGTATCGTAAATGCATCCGGTAACTCATTTGTTATTCTTTGTAAATGTATAATCTTTTGAACTTCCAGTTCACATTGACCACTCAGGAATCAAGATAAGATATTGATGATGCATTCCAAATTATTTGTTTTCCGGCTTTTCTTTTTCTCCCCTAAGATTGGGAATATTGTCTCATCAAATTGACAATCAGCAAAACGAGCTGTAAAAACATCTCCAATTAATGGTTCTAAATATTTAATAATTGATGGAGAGTGAAAACCAATATAAATTCCTAATCTTCTCTGTGGTCCCATTTTTGTGCGTTGTGGAGGAGAAATTGGAACATACACAGCACAACCAAAAATTTTAAGATGGGACAAGTTTGGTTCTCTTCCAGAGACCAATTGTAATGGAGAAAATTTATGAGATGCAATTGGTATTAATCTAATAAGTGCAACAACATGTAATATGGTATGTCCCCATGTAGAAGATGGTAGATTACATTTCATAAGTAACGGTCTAGCAATCAGTTATAATCTTTTAATTAATGATTCAGCTAAACCATTTTGTGTATGTACATGAGCAACTGGATGTTCTACCTTAATCCCAATTGACATACAATAATCATTAAAAGACTGGGATGTAAATTCTTCTGCATTATCAAGCCGGATACTCTTAATTTGGTAATCCGGAAAATTTGCTCTCAATTGGATTATTTGTGCTAATAGCCTAGCAAATGCAACATTTCTTGTAGCTAATAGGCAAACATGTGACCATCGAGTTGATGCATCAATTAAAACCATAAAATATCTAAATGGTCCACATGGAGGAGAAATAGGCCCACAAATATCTCCTTGAATTCTCTCTAAAAATAAAGGAGATTCATTTTCAATTTTATTTTTAAATGGCCTAATTATTAAATTTCCAAGAGAGCATGCTTCACATGATAAATCTTTTGATAATAGAATCTTCAGGTCCTTTAGAGGATGCCCGTTTGCACTTTCAATTATTCTCCTCATCATAATATTACCTGGATGACCTAACTTGTCATGCCACAGAGTAAATATTTTTGTGTCATGTAACTTCTGGTTACTGACCATATTTGATTATATTGAACTTATGTTCATACAATATAGTTCAGATGATAAAGCTTTCATCTTTTCCAATACGATCTTCCGACCATATTTAATCGTTGTAATTTGAAGATATTCAATGTTATTTTCAGTCATGATTTCGATATGATAACCATTACACCGAATATCTTTAAAACTTAGTAAATTTCTTCTGGATTTACTAGAGTATAATGCGTCATTTATAATTAATTTTGTTCCTTCTGATAACAAAATACAAGCTCTTCTAGTGCCTTCAATTAAGTTACTAATACCAGAAATTGTATTAACATGTGTCTCTACAAGAGACAATTGAGAAAAATATTTTTTGCTTTTTAATATTGTGTTTGTTGTTCCAATTTGTCTACTAGACATTCATCTCTAATACTTGTCATTGCTCTGATGGAGCCTTCAATCATATTTTTTTTTCCTTTGAACAAAAAAAAATATACAAGATCAAATTTAAAGAAACTAATTTTATTCATAAGAAACATAAACTTACAACATAAAACTGAACTAAAATAAATAAAAAAAAATTAGCTCATAATATTTATTTCTTTATCAACATTCTCAAAGAAATCAGAAACATCTAGATGTGTATCCATGAGTAAACCACTTGACTCATTTTCAATAAAATTTGTTTCTACTTCTTTTCCCTTTTTCTTGATGGATGCTTGATAAAGTTCAACTAAATGTTTAGGAGTACGACATGTGCGTGACCAATGGTTTGTCATACCACATCTATAACAACTACTTTCAAACTTTTTAGAAGATGTTGAATTCTTTTTCTTTTTATATCTCCCCACATTGTTGTCATTTGATTTGAAATTATGACCTTCACGTCGCCAAACATTATTGCGACCATGTCCATGACCTCTTCTGGGGCCGCGACCACGTCCTCGACCATGATTTCCTTTAAATGATGTTGCATTCGCTTCAGGGAATGATGTCGCATTTGCTTCAGGAAATGGACTAGAGCCAGTGGGTCGTGATTGATGATTTTTCATGAGAAGCTCATTATTTTGTTCCGCAACAAGAAGACATTATATCAATTCTGAATATTTTTTAAAACCACGCTCCCGATATTGCTGCTGCAGGAGCAAATTCGAAGCATGAAATGTGAAAAATATTTTTTCTAACATGTCTTCATCAGTAATCTTTTCTCCGCATAATTTTAACTCAGAAGTTATGCGAAACATTGCGAAATTATATTCACCCACAGATTTAAAATCTTGCAACCTTAAATGAATCCATTCATAACGAGCTTTTGGGAGGAGCACTTATTTTTGATGGTCATATCTTTCTTTTAAATTTTTCCACAATTCTAACGGATCTTTCACCGTTAAATATTCAGTTTTTAAATCCTCATGGAGATGATGACGGAGGAATATCATTGCTTTGGCTTTCTCCTGCGGGGAGGCCTTATTTTCATCTTTTATTGTATCTCCAAAATTATTTGCGGTAAGATGAATCTGAGCATCGAGAGTCCATGGGAGATAGTTCTTGCCCGATATATCAAGGGCAACGAATTCAAATTTAGTAAGATTTTCCATAAGGACTACAAAATAAAAATACTACTAATATTAATAAATTTAATCGAACATCCATTTATGAAAATTACTAAAGAAAAAGAATATTAATAACTTCATGTTATTAAGAAAAAAAATTAGAGACAGTATATTTATTTATTTATTTATCTAATTGATAACTTCTGGTTATCATTTTAGTTGAATAAAATAATAACTTTCGGTTATTAAGTATATCGATAACTTCGGGTTATCAATTGTAACTCATTTTGAATAAAACTTTTAATTATCAAATACAATGACTTCTGGCCATTAAAAGTATCAATAACTTCTGGTTATTGAATAAATAAAAAAATATTTTTGGTATTTACTTATTTTATCATTCTCTTCGGGGAATAAAAATATTAGTCTCATCCAATATAAGAACAATGTCATAAAGAAAATAAATATTATAATTAATGATAAAATGATAAAATATAATATAAAGTGTACCTCTTTTTAAAGACAATCTTACGATAATCTGATTATGTCGATCTCGTGCTTCTACTATAAAACAAACTTCCGTCACAACTCGATTAGAGCGAAGTCGTACTAATAACGTGTTATAAAATAAAGATAGAAGATAAAAGTTGTGAGAGGCTAAAATCTTATTTCTATATTATCTCATCTAGAGATCTATATCCCCATCAACAATATACAAGCTTCTATTTATAGGCTAGAGAAACATCATGTAATAAAAGAGAAAATTAATACAAAATTAAATCTAGAATTAAGGAGAATGTGAAAAGAATGAAAAACTTCTATCATTATGGGAGGAGGTGGAGGAATGAAGAGGAAGTGAAGGAGGTGAAACATCTATCATTAATTTTATAACAAAATATGAATTTTGATGGTCGGAATTATTTATTATTATTAAATTAGAACCGTTGATAGATAATCTGATCGTATAAATTAAAAAAAATCATACATACAGAGTTTTTTTAGGTCCACACGTGATATGAGTTCCCTCTGGAGAGGGGCACCTTTCCTCTTGGAAGATCTCGGAAGAGAGATCAGTAATATAGATTATACGTTTTAATCTAAATGGGTATGAAGGAGTCTACACATAAATTTTAATCTACATAAAATTTATTAATGTTAAATTAGAATCGTTGAGATAATCGAATAGTTCACAATAAAAAATCATACAACTATGCAGAGAATATCTCTATAAAGAATGTGAGTTCTCTGGAAAGAGCCTATGTTAAATTAGAGGAGGGTTTCATTCATAATAGTTGTTTTGACAATTTTAACAATTATATTTAAAAAATTAAAAATAAAAGTTTATAAATATATTCGTTAATTTCAATTTATAAATTAACATTTTTTTTGAAAAAAATTACTGTTGTTTGGTACTTTATTAAATTATAAAAAAATAACTTACAATAGCTCTAATTTAATTATTTTTTATAGAGTTTCAAACAATAATAATTATATATATTTTTAAATATTATCAGTCTATATGTAAAAGATCATATATACAAACTTTTTATTTTATTTTTTAATTTATTTAAAAAATATTATAAAAAACTAAAAATTATCAAAAATAATCATTGTCAAGCGATCTCTCTCCTAATTAAATTGACCAATTGTCATACTTTCACAAGAAAAGAAAAAAAATAAGGAGAGAATAATCAGTTTAGTGTATGTACAGTTAGGGGTGTCAATGATATCCTTTTATTTATCTGATCTTATTAGGTAAGAAGGACATGGATAAAAAAAATCCATCGACTCACTTGATATAGATAAGGATAAAAAAACTTATGAGTCTATTTGAGTTCTGTATCATTTATTGTCTCATTACAATAGCTAAAATCATCAAATACATAAAAAAAATTGAATGATGTTTTTTATTAGTTTATATATAATCAATGCGAATTCAATAATTTTTAACTTGCACACAAAGATGAATATAAATGCTTTAAAATAATATTTTATCTGTTAGTTTATTTGAATATTGTATAGTTTATTACCTCATTTTAGAAAATAAAATCACAAAAACATAAAAAATTATCTCGAATGATGTCTTATGTTTGTTGATATTATAATAGTTATGTGATTGAGCCTTTATATGATACTAATTTCACAAAAAGATTAGCATAATATAATTCTAATTCTTGTGTTAGTTTATTCGAATTTTGTATCCTTCATAACTTCATTTGAACACATAAGATTCTAAAATACAAAAGGATATTTTGAATATTATCTTCTTTAGGTTTATATTATAATCATTGATATATAAAAATTTTATGACAAAAATTACACACAGTGATGAATATAAATGTATTAAAATAATACTTCTTACGTTAATCTATTTGAATTTTATTTTATTTGATATATCATTTTAAAAAATAAAATCATCAAAATACATAAAGTTATTTTAATAATGTCTTATATTAGTTTATATTTTAACAACTGTGAGATCAAGGTTTTATGATAAGAGTTGTGCACAAAGATAAATACAACTGCATAAAAATAATATTTCTATCATTAACCTATATGAATTTTATTTCATTTATTTTCTCATTTAATAAATAAAATCACCAACAATGCAAAAAGTTATTTTGAATGATGTCCCCTATCCATTTGCATTATAATCATTGTGTTCACGAACTTTTATAATATTAATAGCGTTGAAAAATTAACATAAATGCATTAAACTGACATTCAGTTTATTTGGATTTTGTATCATTTGTAACCTTATTTCAATACATAAAATCACCAAGTTATTTTGAAAGGTGTCCTCCATTCACTTACGATATAACCATTTGTGGTCTAAAAAATTTATGATATGAATAGAATTGAAAGATTAACACAAATATATTAAAATAATATTTAGTTTATTTGAGTTTTGTATCATTTATTGTCTTATTTCAATACATAAAATTACAAAAATATATAAATTTATTTTGAATTATGTCCTCAATTCGTTTACATTATAATCAATAAGTTCTCAAATCTTTATGACACAAATAACATTGAAGGGTTAACACAAATGTTTTAAAATAGTATTTAGTTTATTCAATTTTTTTATTATTTATAGCCTAATTTCAACACATGAAATCACTAAAAAAATATAAATTTATTTTGCACAATACCTTTACATTATAATAATTATGTTCTCGAACTTTTATGACACAAATAACATTAAAAAATTAATACAAATGTATTAAAGTGGTATAAAGTTTATTTAAGTTTTGTATCAACAGTAGCCTCATTTCAGGACATAATATCTTCAAAATACACAATGTTATTTTTGAACGATGCTCCCTATTCATTTAAGTTATAATTATTGTGTTCTCAAACACTTATGATATAAATAATGTTAAAATATTAACACAAATACATTAAAATGATATACAGTTTATTCTAATTTTGCATTAATTGTAGCATCATTTTAACACATAAAATCATCAAAATGCATAACATTATTTTTGAATGATACCCCTCATTCGATTACACTCTAATGATTTTGTTCTCAAAACCTTTACGACACAAATAGATTGATACAAATGCATGTGCGACCCTTTTTCGCGCGCTCCGCACCGTTAGGAATTTCGGGGCGATGGGATGCGGAAAAAGGACACGGAGATCCCTCCCGAGCGCGCATTTATTTAGTGTCGGTTGAACTCACCACTCAGACCCATTGGGATGCACATTTAGGGTTTTTTTGTTAATTAGGGATCCTTTTAGATTCCGGTGGGCGCAAGCCCTCACCGTTAATTAGCCTGGGCTATTAACCTCGAGGCACCTCTGGATCTCGAAAGAGGAAATAAATACTATAGCTAAAATGATAATCAAGTGATCGAGTGGTCAAATGTTTCAGTGATGGGATCACTAAAGCACCTTGGACTTACCAACAGATCAGTCCGGTGAGGCAGGAATGACAGAGAAGATGAACTTACCAATAGATCAGTTCTATCCTCAGGGTACAGTGTAAATGTAGATCGATTCATTTTACGTAGGGTGTTGACAGACGAACTTACTACATATCAGTTCAGAGTTCTTTAGAAATAGGTGAAAATGAACTTACAACCAGATCAGTTCAAATTCGAAACAGATAATAGATGCAGATGCATATACAGATGAACTTACTACAGATTAGTGTAGGGATTCGGAATGCCCAAATCCCATTAATGCTCAAGCTGCGGAAAGACCGTAGAAAAAAAATTTTACTTCTACTTAAGTTAGGGATTAAAGTATGTCGGATAATTACCGAGAGATACAGACATTTAATCCTTTACAAAAGACGGTAAAATATTATTTTACTTCTAACTTAAGCTTAGGGTTAAAGTGATGTGTCGGATGATTACCGAGATATACACACCTCTTTAAACCTTTATTGATCTACTCCATGATTGATTTCTAAAATATTAATCTACTTAACAATTAAATAGATTAACATAAGATGTTATATCTCGCTTCCAAATTTTAATTGGAATGAAAATCGGCTTGTCTCGGAGCACCAAACGTCGATGATCCTCTGTAGGTTATCCACCAGGATCGACCGAGAGAGCGGCTTATTTCTTTTGCCGAAATATCAGAAACCGCGGTTTCTCGCAAAAACACTATTCACCCGAGAAAAAGACGAAATATTACTATTCATGACTCGCAGTAATTCTGTTTCACAAATGTGCAGAAATACCACAACTTTCGTAAAAACACTATTCACCGATCCCGTGAATTCTGAAACAACCGTATACCGAGAGAGAGAAAGTAGAACTGATTTGGTGGAAGTTTCTCTCTCACCCTACCCCTCTATTTATAGAAAATGTGAGATTGGCAAATTACCAAAATAACCTTATGAATAGTAGGGAGGTTCCAATGTGAAAAGACCAAAATACCCTTAAAGTTCATCCAATTTACCAAAACGCCATTGGGCTTTTTGGTCAAATTACCGAAATACCCTTGGGATTTTGGATAAATTACCAAAATACCCTTGGAGGTCATCATGGGCTTTTCATGGGCCTTTTTGGGCTTTTCGGTTTTTGGGCTTTTTCAATTTTGGGCTTTTCTGATTTTGGGCTTTTAATTATTAATGGGCTTGATTGATGACAGATATAGATGAACTTACTAACAGATCAGTTCATTACTCAAGGAAACAAAATATCGAAAAAATTCATGATGAACTTACTACATTGATCAGATTCAATCTTTATAAACTATGAGAGACGACCTTACAAACAGATCAGATCAATCTCTATGGAGGGATAGAAGATGAGTCTATTAACAGATCGACTCAATCTTAATTGATCTAGAAGATGAACTTACTAACGGATCAGTTCAATCTTAACTAGTCAATGACCAATCACATAAAATATAACTCGAAGCACTGAGCAGGTTGATCTTGAGATTGGTGAATCAGAAGATGGATGGATATGGCCCACTTGTTCATCTAGCTGATCTTCTAGATCATGAATTCCAAACACTGAGCGGATTCAAAAACCTAGGAACACTTATGCACACAAAGTCAAACATAAAGCGCTAAGCCAGTTCAACTTTGAGGTTTGTGTATTAGTGAATGAACCTATAAACAGATCGGTTCAATTTCACTGTTTTTGAAGATGAACCTACTACAGATCGGTTCAATCTTATGGTTTGAGAGATAAACTTACAAACATATCAGTTTGATCTCATAGACTAGAAGACAAACTTACAAACAGATCAGTTTAGTTTTGCTAGCATGTCAAGTCATGAACAGTTGTTCAAGACACAGGGTTAGTAAACAGTGGACCTGACCGATTCATGAATCATGAATTCTTAAATCATGAATTCTGAGCACCTGACCATTCATGAATTCAGGGTTACCTTGTACACAAAATTAGACTCGGAGCTTCTAGCTGGTCTAATATTGAGACAGGTTTGTTAGAGAGTGAGTTTCTAGATAATTCAACTCAACTCTTCTCATCTGGTCAGATCATGGGCTTACGAGCATATCAATCCCATATTTGTGCACCACTAGCCTTGAGAGGTAGACAGTGCATTGATGATCGATGGATCATCAATCTCAGCATTATGATGTCACTTCTTCAGACATCATAACATTCTTCTCTGAAGTCATCACACTCGTTGTGTTGATATTGCAGTCTCAGTGTCTCCTTGGCAAGCGTCAAGATGTTCTTGTCCTAACTGTTATTAATTGACTATTACTTATGCAAAAATACTTTGCTGCTCTACACTCCTTGTGTGAGCTTATTTAATCACCTCTAAAATGCAAAAGCATTATTGCATTATAATTGAATTTTATTAATAAAATAATATCCTTTATTATTATCTCAATTGTAAAAGGTGATTTTATTTTTATTTTTAACTCTCTTTATTTTTATAGAAAATCACTTATAAAAATAGTATAAAAATAGTTGGCTATTATTCAGAATTTTATTTGATTTTTTAGGATTTTTATAATAGCTAAAATAGCAAGTCAAACTTGGTCAAACAGAAAAAACAAATAATGTCATTTTGTTTTTAAATTATTTCTGTATAATAAAATTCTTAAAAACTGAAATGTTTTTATATAGAAAAATACTATGAAAAACAAAAAAAAAATAATTTGAGTCAATTTTATAGTTTGGGAAGGCCTCCAAATGATTTATTTGCTCTTTAATTTTATTTTTTTGTTATTTAACTGAGTTGGGCCAAGATTTAATTTCTTTTATTTCCTTACAGACTGGGCCCAGTTTGATTTCCCTTTTGTTTTCTTGAGTTGGGCCTAGATTCATTTATTCCTTTATTTTCGCAAATAGGCCCAGATTCATTTATTCTTTTATTTTCTCAGATGGGCCCATTATCCTAGCAGTGAATTACTTGGGTCGTTGGATTTGCTTCCAGATCCACTTATCTGAGATGATGGGTTCAAATCAGCTCTCTCTTTTAAGTCACGATTTGCAGCCGACGTTGGATCTCTTCAAGATGCGTTCTTATGCATCAAACTTCGTGCTTGTATGCTAAAAGTCGTGCACACTCATCTCTCTGACTGTTCCGTTGACTGCCTTGCTGAGATTCACGCTAGAGGCCATTTCTGGTGGCCGGAGCTCCGCCTTCCTGATTGGCTAGGTCTAGTAGCGTCGCCTTGCTGCTAGGAACCCTTCTATCATGTCTAATTGAAGATCGGTACGGTGCTTCATCGTGTGCGATAGTACCATTTTCCGATACAGTTTCAATTCGGTACCGATTGAGTTTTCAATCGTAAATTCAACTTAATCGATTGACGATTCTCACAATTAATCTTCTGTTGTTAATCATCTGCGACTTCTAATCATATTTGTGAAGTTAATTTCTTATGAAATCATTGTGTGTTGCTTGTTCTGCCTTGGCATTGTCAAATACGGTACCGATCGTGTTTGTTCAAGTGTTGCACACTGAGTTACCTTCAATTACAATGCTTTCTTGCACTTTGAATTGATTGTAAGTGTTCTAACAATCACTCAAACAATGGAATCAGGAGGATTAGACAATCCTACTATCGATTCAGTAATGAACTGATTCTCAATTTCCGTGATGAATGGAAGAGTTATATAGCTCTACTACCAATTTCATTATACAATAAGGTAATAAGAAAAGAAAAGAGAGGGAAGATACAAACGATTACATGAAATTCAAACCGAAAGCTCAGATCTTTGCTTATTCAAAATTCATAGCTAATTTTTAATGCAACACTGATAATTCTTGAAATTCTATCAAAAAATAGAAATTGAGAACAAAGAATTCAAAGAAAAGACAACGATCAAGATAGAAGACTGGAATTGAGGGAAAAATGACAAGTTAATAGACCGTTCAATGCAAAAAATCGAGTTTATTGCACAACTTCACAAAAATTCTTCTCAATTACATCTTAAACTTTGAGAAGTACCTACCCCACGACTTTGACTTACATGCTAGTTTTGAACGTCTCAAGGTGCCTGATGATACCTGTTTACCCTTGAAAAATCTCAAGGATAAAATAACTGGACAATTAAAGATAAATATCAATTATCTATGATAAATCATAAGAAAGGGCCCACCAACCAGGAGAAGTCACCGCCGAATCCCGGAGCAATCCTATTTGTCCCACAAGGAAATTCTAGACAAGAACCAGAGGTATAAAAGTCCCGCCACCTCCTGTTCATTCGAGATGGATGACCCTTAGGAGATTCAAGAGAGAGATCTCTGAGGGGTCATCCATTTGATTATTTTTCACTAACAGGTGGGTCCCACACCTCAGTTATAGACATCAAGGAAAGTCAAGATCAAACCCTAAGAAATCAATCCTCCAATCAAACCCTCAGAGCAAACCCTAAGAGCAAACCCTAAGAGCTGAAGCAGTACAATCCCTGTACAATGAGAATTGTGTCAATGCCAAGCCAGTATTTTGATACAACCGATCACAAAAAATTTCAATGTGATTTTGCTTTCAAGGCTGACCAGGTGCCAATATTGCAAACACCTGATCAAGCCGAGATTTGTGTCAACTGTTGATAAGTAATTAACTGTTGGTCAAATCACTTTCATGAATATGGATTGAAAGTCAATTTCACAAGACTGATCGGATGCCAATGTTGCAAATATCTGATCAAGTCTAGATTTATATCAATTGTTGACATGTAATCAACTGTTGATCAAGTCAAACCCTAATGAGGTATCAATACAAGTATAATTGGTGTTTAATTAGGAGAGTTTCTGTAAGAGAATTTTATTTGGCAGAGACACTGAACTATAGTTGAAAATTGAGATTATTTCAGAGGAGAAAATAGGGTTTTCTTGGCAAATAAATTTTTAATGTAAGGAGGCAGGGGTAAAATTAGAATAAAAATTACTGGAGTGATCACCAAAAATTTAGGGATTTTTGGTGAAAATTTTAGAATTTTTGGACAAGTGGAGCTATTAAAATAAATTCAGAGAAGATAAAACAGATTAAATGAATTGATCAAGGGTTGAGATTTGATCACAAGCTTCTCTAGGTACAACTTGGGGCCAGAGAATTTTCTGGGTGCAATTTGGAGACAAGAAAGGACGCCGATTCAAAAACCCAATCAATATTACAGTGCCACATGGTAGTCCCTAATTGGGCCACCTCAGCAACCGAGTGTCACGTGGCACTCCCCCATTGGTACATGTCAACAAGTGGGCCCCACCCTGACACAAGTCACCTAACAAGTGGGCCCAACCACAATGCCATGTGGCACCCAACCAGTGGTCCGCCTCACCCAGACTATTCCACATGGCACAGCCACAGCGAGCCACCTCACCCACCTTATGCCACATGGCACGGCCACATCAGGCCACCTCACCCCGCCTATGCCACATGGCATAGCCACAACATGCTACCTCACTCAGCCTATGCCACATGGCACAGCCACAACAAGCCACATCAGCCTAGTGCCACATAGCAGGTTCTGGTTCAGCCACCTCAGCAATTATTAACAGGCCATTAGAATTAAGAAGAGAGTACTTAACCTAACAACCAATTCGATCTTGACAACTTAGCTTAACTAATTCTAATCTATGCACTAATCAGTTGATAATCACATATGTGAGTCTAGGTACAGAGGACTTACAAGTGGGGCCTGCTAGTCAGGTTTACGAGAGTACACTGCATGAACATTTGGCAAGCCAAGTCTACACAGAAATATCAACTAAAATTTAAATAAAGGGTAAAAAGGTGCATGCACCTGGCGCCTGCTGACTCCCCTTTTGTGCCCTTCTCTTTATGTGCTTTGGTGCATGAACACCGAGTACCGAGTGCAGCTGAGCTTGTGGATGCTCCCTCATTCTTCTCTTTTTTTCTCTTCTTCTTCCCAATCATGTCCACAGTCGCTGGCGCCATCAATGAAGATCAAGTGAAGCACATAATTTCAAGCTAATTGCTTTTAGCCCGAGCCTTATAGTACAAAGGAGAAAAGATGTATGAGGTTAGATTTTGAAATAATGCAGTGTAGAGAGAGAGATGCCAAAGAGAAGTACCTCGAGTCAAAGTTTGGAACTTGTGAGTTAAAACTTAAAACTTACAATTGATGGCTCAGAGAGCTTGCTAGACCTCAGACGATGATGTTAGAGCAAGAATTGGGGGAAATTAGATGCAGGAGGTAAGAGATGCACTCACCCACCCCTCGACTTAAGAACTAGTTGGTCAAGCACTGTGTTAGAGCTAATAGATTGATAAGAGGAGTATGTGAGGGGTTGCCTGACACTAAAAGGATGATGATGAAGCTGTAAAGTGTGAGAGATAAGCAAAGAATCGAAGAGAAAGGTTGAAGCTTGGTGATATGTTTGCAATGAAAAAGAAAGGCAAATTCAATTGACTGTTGTAAAATTGATCTAAATGAGTGTACAAGCAGTTTATAAAGGAGTGAATTGAAGTTTAGAAAGGTGTAGAAGAGGCTAGAAGAGTCTGAAGAGGAGTGGAGGCCGATCAATGACATATTAGTAAATAAATAAAAGACATAACTGCCTCTAGATAGTTACACACGACTCTAGCGCCGAGGGACTTGGTTCATTAGACCAAAAGAGGCAGAAATAGACAATTGCAGCATTGAAACACAAAGACCAAGTGCAATTGAATTGTGGAGTCAAATTCGGTCAAACCAACTCAACTCCTATATAAACTCTCAATCGGCGGTAATTAAAAAAAGAAGAAGAGAAGAAGCAGCAGTATATGCACAGAGCAAACAACCTCCCTAGATCACTCAAGAACCCCAGAGAGCAAGTGAGAAGCTAATTGACTGATTGATCTCAACAAGTATTGAGAACTCGGTATACACTAAACCCCTTCCACCATTAACAGTTGATTCAAGAGCTTAGGGCTACAGAGAAGGACAAAGGTGAGTGTATTCAATAGGAATTAGGAGTTTGAGATGTAATTATATTCGGTCTCAATCAATTCAATGAATTTCAATACTATTATCTACATTATCACAATTTTCCTCTTCAATTCTGTCAAATTTCTTGATTTCTTTAGTTGAATCACTTCAATACACTGTCGCCTTGTTATCTAGATCATTTCTTTGATTTTTCTATACTTCTTTCTTGATTGAATTGAGTGAATGACAATTGAATCGCGACTGTCAGTAAAAGCTAGTCAAAGATCGAGTGATCTCCTAGCTCAAATCACAGTAATTGATTGATCGAAGGTCACTGACCTCTCAATCTCCGTGTTTCAAGCAATTGCTTCAAAAATTCAACTTTGAATCGATTAATTGATCGAAATTCTTGAAGTTTTTATCGCTGGAACTCAAAATTGTACAACAATTGTGCTTTTAAATATCACAATTGATCATGCTATTGTAGGGTTTTTGGAATGTCCAAATCCCGTTAATGCTCAAGCTGTGGAAAGACCGTAGAACAAAAATTTTACTTCTACTTAAGTTAGGGATTAAAGTATGTTGGATAATTACCGAGAGATACAGACATTTAATCCTTTACAAAAGACGGTAAAATATTATTTTACTTCTAACTTAAGCTTAGGGTTAAAGTGGTATGTCGGATGATTACCGAGAGATACACACCTCTTTAAACCTTTATTTATCTACTCCATGATTGATTTCTAAAATATTAATCTACTTAACAATTAAATAGATTAGTATAAGATATTATACCTCGCTTTCAAATTTTAATTGGAATGAAAATCGATTTGTCTCGGAGCACCAAACGTCTGATGCCTCTATAGGTTATCCACCAGGACTAACCAGAGAGCGGCTTATTTCTTTTGCCAGAAATACCGTAAACCGTGATTTCTCAAAAAATACTATTCACCGAGAAAAAGATAAAATAGTACTATTCACGACTCGCAGTTATTCTGTTTCACAAATGTGCAGAAATACCGCAACTTTCGTAAAAACACTATTCATCGATCCCGTGAATTCTGAAACAACCGTATACCGAGAGAGAGAAAGTAGAACTGATTTGGTGTAGCTTTCTCTCTCACCCCACCCCTCTATTTATAGAAAATGTGGGATTACCAAATTACCAAAATACCCTCATGAATAGTAGGGAGGTTCCAAAGTGAAAAGACTAAAATACCCTTAAAGTTCAGTCAATTTACCAAAATGCCATTGGGCTTTTGGCCAAATTACCGAAATACCCTTGGACTTTTGGCTAAATTACCAAAATACCCTTTTGAGGTCGGCATGGGATTTTCAGATTTTGGGCTTTTCTGATTTTGGGATTTTAATTATTAATTAAGGCTTTAATTATTAATGGGCTTTTGGCCCATAATTCAAATCCATAATTAACATTTAAAATCCAAATCAAATATATATAATTGTCATGTACAATTATATTTTTTCTCGGTTGTTGTTTCGGCGAATTTATACGACGTGTCCAACACGTTATAAATTCAATCTGATTTTTGCTTCTTGTGATCTCTATGACAAATATAATTATATCATATATAATTAATTATAACCATCTTATTATTAATTATAAATAATTTATAATTAATCAATAAGATTCTCCGATTAACTCCTATACGATGTGACCCGACATGATCTATGTTATGATGGTAAATAGAGTTAAAACCGTTTTAACTTCTATAATCATAGGAGGCATCTGGAAGAATGCACTATGACCATCCAATTACACAGATGATGATGTATTGTATAATATCATGATCCAGTAAACTATTTACTTGTGTTTAATTCTTTTATCTCATAGCTATCAGATCAGTTTCAAGGTAGGTATGTGTCATCCTTACAAACTTAATCTTTTCTTGATCCTGAGTAAATTATCAAATATAATTACTCTTGTAATTATACTGCTAGCAGATTAATCTTACTCTATCAAGGGTCCCAGTGATGCTATAACTCGTATAGAAATACGAGAGACAATAGTACTTTTGGCAAACCATCTCTTCCTCCGCATAAGTTATGTATACCGAAAAACTACCTTTATAGCCACCTTTTACGGATAACGTTTGGTAGAAATCACATACATACATATCTTATGTAGGAAAGATGAATACCTCATACTTTAGAATTTAATACTGAACGAAAACATTAATGACACGAACACAATTCCATTTAATGTTTCATTCGGGGTCTATCAAATATGATGTTCCTAGAACATCTATCTATGTGATTAAAATGACAACTCTTTGTCTATGGTCTGTAAAACTTGATCATCATTTAATCCACATACTAACCTGATAACGATTAATTAGTATTCCTGCTAATTACCTTGGTTAGTGACTTTTAAGAGTATATTCTATATTATGAAGTTTCACAATTCCAGTCATGAACTCGGAATGATTCATAAATTCAATAATACTCAAGGAAACAAAATATCGTTTAAATATCCAATTCATGAACAAAGCTTTATATAACTAATTTATCGTATTATTGACTTCAAGATTATTATAAACTAACAGGAGGATGTCCTGAGATCTTCAGCACCAGGACCCTCGCACCCAGCCATTAGTGATCCTACTCCCGACCCCTACATGCAAGACATATTACAAGATCTCGCAGGGGCATCGGCTGTGCCGGCATGATGATGAGAGAGAGAGTACTACAACACCAGGTTAAACTCCCTGAGCACAGAGATCAGATCTCTCCGCTCCGAGGTCTAGATGTAGGGTCCCCATATAGACTCATACGCCACCCAGATGGCGGAGTACGGGTCTCGATTCGACCAGTGGGAGCAAACCTGGACGGATTGGTTTATGGGCGGCGACCCATCGGCGGGACCTAGTTAGGGTCCACCTCATCAGGGCCATTGAGCCCTTGGTTTGCATCCCTATCCCCTCTCTTTTATTTATCTACACCTCAAATATTGTGCATCGAGGGCGATGCATGGTTTAGCTTGGGGGGATAGGGACACTTTTGAGCCATAGTCTTTTGTGGTTTATGAATTGATATATCTTTTCCGGTTGACCATGACTATTTGACTGATTGACTGTTTTTTTGTGGATTTTTCTTTGGGTTGTCTGAATGTGGGCGAGATACCAAGTTTTATTGTTTCTTTAGTTATTTTTCGTACTTTCTTTTTCATTTTTCATTTCTTTAGTATATAGAACGCATTTTAGGACTACATTTAGGCATATTGTGAGGAAACACGGTACCCTAGATCACACTATGATTAGTGCGGTTCAGTTATCATAACCACACGGACTAGAGAGTTAAAATCGAGAGATAAACCCGTAGCATCTAGTCCCTTAGATGATCGTAATTTTTAAGATTTAGGACCTGAATTGGACGCTCGAATAACATTTTGGTATGTTCAAACGCTTAAATTATTTTATTTCTGATTAGAAGGATTGGAATACCCACATGATCGTTATGCCTTGTCTAACGGGGTTGTCCAACACTCAAAAAAGTTTAAACAGTAAGGGTCCTGCTTCTAAGGTTTAAACTAGCCGTAAAAGTCAAAGAAAAAATAAATAAAATATATAAAAAAATTTATTTAAAAAAAATGATTGAGCGGTCGACACTCTACTGGCTCCTCACTGAGCTATGAGTGAATGTATGCAATATACACATTGAACAGGCTGGATAAATCAAGCCATTGTGTATTGTTCTAGTGAAAAATAAGAACCCGATAACTCAGTCCCTTAATTTAAATCTATTTTTAAGAAAATTTTGGACTTTTATACTTTGCTTTAGGTTTTAGAAGCGAGAACCGGTTATTGAACCTACGAGGTTTGGATAGTCTCGTCATGGAAGGGATTTTTGGGCTAAGTCATGGTATTTATTCTTTTGATCACAAAATAAAATTTTTTTTGGACATACCATGATGAGAGGAGCAAATGTCCTAAATTTTGAAAGTCAGGAAATCTCTGACTCAAGAGTCGCTCGGTTTATTTTCTTTGCACTTCGACCCAGGTCCCATGAGGTGAAGAAGGACAACCGCGGCTGATTCACACTCAAGTATGAGATACTAATTTCCTCACTCCATTAGGTACCGGGAGTCTAGATCTAGGATTAGGTATGGTTTACACTGATAGGACTTGATTTTGCTTGAGAACAATCAAGATTCTAGCTTGGGGGGATTTGATGTCACACATTTATATACATATTTTGACCCCTAATTGTGTCTAAAAATAAATTAAAACTCTCGATATCATATCTTATTTTATTGCATATGCATGTTTATTTTTTAGATTTGATTCTGGTTTGGTCTGTCATTTATTTCAGGGAAATCAAGCCAAAACACTTAGGAATCGGGTCCTGGACCAAGCTTTTACGCCAACTGACGGACCACAGGCCCAGCCCAAGTCGCATACGGCAGCCACAGAGCGCATATGACCCGTATGCCCCTATATACGGGCTGTATGGTCTCCATCCGGAAAAGATCTCTAAAGATGGCAGCGATTTAATGTCGCGATTCCCTTCCAACTTGGCTGATCCCCTCCTATATATTCCACCAGCAGCCTAGGATTTTAGGGAGCTTCATTTTGGCCAACATCTCCACCTTTTTCATTTCTTCCACTCCATCTCCACAAACCCTAGCCACCGACCAATCTCAAAGGCGGACCGAGACATCGATAGCTCGGAGTCCTAAGAGGAGGCAGAAGAACGAAGCGGATGACTGGCACATGGCAGCATCCAGAGTTTGATTATCTCTTTTTATTATATTTTCCGTTGTTTAAATATATTTTGTGGGATATCTTTTGTCTTCGCTCTCTATATCTTTATTGTATTTTTATATGCCGTAATGAGCGACTAAGTATTTTAGTTTTTAGGGATCTGGAATGTGAAACTTGAGATATGAGTATCTATTAAAGATTGCTTTGAATCAATGTTTGTGATTGTTATGCTGAGTGCTATTGTCAAATTACTTGTCTGATCTCTTTGTCAAACCGTTAGGATTAGGTCTTGAGCCGAAGCCATGCTCTTGCAACCGTACAAGGTTTGGCAGTTTGCCAAATGGTTCTTTCTAAGTACTGTAGGTAGATCCGAGACCCGAAATGATAGATCAGGTTGTACCCAAAATGTTGAACCTCCACTCAGATCGAGAGATCTGAGCGTGCCTATAGGAAACCATACACTCAATCTAGGTGATCTAAGCCAAGAAGTGACAGTTGAGGCTTAAGTAACTTAGGAATTTTGTCTGACCATACTCTAACTAGCGGGCCAAGAAGCGACAGTTGAGGTTCGCTGACAAGGCAATGGTCTGTTAGGGTTCACGCAACTAGAGAAGAAACCAGTGTTTAGGAATAGTCATGATCAGTCTGAGTCCATACAGATCGTATGCACCTACATACGGGTCGTATGGTCCAGCTCCGACGGGATCTAATATGTGTCACTAAGAACTAATATTTTGTAAAAACTAAAACACGAAAATATTTAGTTACTATTTTTTCTACTTAATCTGTTTTAAATTTATAATCTAAAAACCAGAACAAACCCCCCTTTATTTATTTATTTATACATCTAGAGACCCAAGCGGCGTAAACTCAGCAATTACATCCTTCCTTGTGGATCGACCCCTTACTATACCAACATAGGTCGTGCGCTTGCGGCCGAACAAAAGTTGCATAAGGGTATTATAAATTTTAAAAGTCTAAGCGCGCGCCAATCACCGCGCGCGCCGTCACTCCTCTTCTCTCACCGAGTCTGAACGCTTTCCTACTCTTCCATCTTCGATTACTCGCTTTCCACTTTCCGTCATTCCTAATTTTATCTAGATTATTCTCCCCGCCCGCCGCCATCTCCACCAACACCTCTCTTATTCTTAATAATACGCCGTAATAATTTCAACTGCCATTTTTTTTGGTGGTCAACACATAATATTTATCTTTTTCATAAATTCCCGGAAATGAAATTGAGAAACCAAAGGGCATATTTGTAATTATGAAACGATAACTTTTTTTGCTCTCAGTTAGATCTATTGATCAGTGATTATGCTTTGATCGTACTCTCATGCTAATTGCAGAAATACCGGATGTCTCCTTTGTTGTTACCCAAAACTTACAAGCTGAGGAGAAAAATAGAGGTTTGAAAAAGTAGGCTTCTCTACGTAGAATTTAGTCTTGCTGCACTTAGAGCACAATATATTGTCACTCAATATCAATAACCTCCAATGTAATCTAATAGTCTCAAAAGATAAATTAAAAGGAAAGAACGAGGAAAAGTAGAAATTACTTTTCAAGAGATTAGAGAGACTTCTTATCATTTAATATTAACTTCGTGTAGATAATGGATGTTATTGTAGACTTAAAGCTCCCAGAAGAGGAGGATTGGTCTAGAAACAGATTAAAAATGATTAGTTATAGTTAAATCAGTTAGGTAAAACTAGTTATTAGCTTATTTTTTATGTGGTTGAATTATTTTTGGTTGCAGCTGGTATTGAAAAGCTGGTGGTAAACTGAAACAGTTAGAGTCACACCCCAGAAATATTAAATCGGATTAGGACTGCTTAATCCTGCCACGTACGCACAACGAGACGTGCGTACGAAAGGCTAAATAAATAAAATAAATCAAATACGAAATAAACAAAACAATAATAATAATATAAAACAATAACAATCCAGAATATACAGTAAAGTACAACGCCGGACACCGGCGGGCTAACTCCATCAGAATGGGTAGCAAAATATCTCAAATAAAACCCAAAGAAAGAAATAAAAACCCGATACCCGATACCCGATAAGTCCTAATCATCTACCCGCCTCATCGTGTCGATGCAAATAAGCACCTCGATATCACGCAGATCGCACCTAACACTCTCATCAAAACTCAATCCCGCACCTGTAAACCTGGATCCCACAACCACCGTGGAAACGTGAGTAATTTAAAAATTACTCAGTACGGATTTAGATCCAGTCTTAAGATTTGATCTTCTTTCCTAGACTGGACCCAAATACCGATACTATATTTAACAAAATAAAGTGACTATATATGAATATAATAATAATTTTATGCGTATTTTAAGAAAAACACCTACATGTTATGACATGAAATGGTAACGAAACCCGAAAATAGAAAATCAGTGGAAATAATAATATAATATGAAATATATAGTACGAAAGTCAAACACCCGAAATAAATACCCAGATTGTAAATCACCAGATCTATCCCAAGCGGGCGCCACGAGCGTCCCAACTTACGAACTTGGGCCTTGCCTAAGCGGGCGCCACCAGCGACCCAACTTATGAACTTAGGACTTTATGTTTACGCGGCGCCAATACCACATAAACGACAATTCGGGCTCCCGAGACGATAACGCCCTAGGAGAGTGAGCATGCATAGGCAAGTACTCTGGTCTGCTAAATCTGGTAATTCACCTTAAAAAATAAAAGCAAGCGGATAAGTATGTCTTCAGTTACCATATCGCTAAAAGGAGATAACTACTCGTGAATTAATAAATCGAAATCCAATGAGCGCCTACACTGTACCAACAAAGGGCCAGAGGACCGCATCCCATAAAAATATCAAAACAAAATATAAACAAATGGGAGCCTACACTGTACCCACTTAGGCCAGCGGACCGCATCCCGACCTTCTCTGTACCAACCAGGGGCCAAAGGAGAAAGCCCTTCGGATAATATTAGAATCCTAAATAAGTCGGATAAATATAATAATATAGTATCGTGAAGTAGATTCCAGTCTCGAATATGATCGCCCACACTAAACACTGAAGGATATAGTATCCTAATCGCTCAAATTTAGATTTAAAATTAAATCATATTAAGAATAATAAGAATATAATATTGATAAAAAAAAACACTCTGACACAGCCGAACCCGGCAAATGACAGGATCGATGGATAATCCGACAGACAAAGATGCGCAGTACATATACAGACTGGTGGGTCCCACGGGCCTATGAGTCACTGTACGTAACCACAACGGTCTGGTTATGCAAGGCAACTCCGACTGAGAATTACCCAAATCCACTTTATCAACACTCCCATGCATTTAATGCATGATTAACTATCTGACTTAATTAATAATTAGTAATAGTAATAATATTTTCCTAATAAATATAATCTACAACTTAAATTATTTAATTCTATCTAATCCTATCTCGGGACTATTTTCCGAACCCTACTCCTATCCTGTCTACATGCAATCTGATATGATATGACATACAAATGCGGGTAGGCCCCAAACATGTTAGTCAAGTATCGAATGCATATGACAGATCATATTTGGTCTCTAATCAATTTTGGTCAGAAATACCACAGTTCAGATTTATTTTAAAAACATTTTTATTTTCGGTTTGGGTTCTAATTCTGAAGAAAGGAAATCAAATCCCAGGAAACCGTACTTGGGAGTGCTGGTGAGGATTACGAATCGCTCTACTCCGGAGGTAGAACACCGGCCTCGGGGTCGGCGTCCGCGTACGTCGGGTCAGGAGTGACCTCGTACTCTGTGAGTGGATCCGAGTTGACTATATCACCTATTTAATTTAATTTAGATGTTTATTAGTTTAACTTGATTTATTTCGAAATTAATAATCAATTTAGATTGATAATTTAATTAACGTTCGCTCGGTTTTCATCATCTTTTCTTGAAAATTCGGCAGTATTTCTACTGCATATATGCGGTGTCGGAAAACCTAACTAACGTATTTTTGTTCGTAATGCCGCGTTTGTAATTTTGATCATCTTTTTATATGTTTATTATATTTTGCTCGGGTTTGTAGATTTAATCATTTAATTACGTTAGTGTTTAGTCATAAATTTCCTTTTTGATTAATTCAAGTTCCGATCATAATTATCATTCGTTTTACTTGTTCATTATCTTTATCATGTTTCTCGATTAGTACAAGATTACGTTATTTGACAATTAAAAATCAGAAATTGATAGATGTCAAAAACTAATTAGTATATGCACCTCGAGATAAATACGAAATCATAATTCATTTCATTAGTTTCACTTCGATTACTTGTACAATTTTCAATACAACGGGATAAGAAATAAAAATCCTACCAAATAGAATAAAAATAAAATAAAACACCAGTTATGATTAAAGTAGAGAAATTGATTAATATATATTATATATATAATATTATATTTTGATATTCTTTTATTTGTTTTAACAATAGAGAAATTGATTAATATATATTCTAATATATATTAATTATATCCTAGTTATTATTTTTATTATATTTTTAAATTATATATTTTACTTTATTATATATAAGTATTATTATTAGATTTTATAAGTTAGAGAAAATAGCTTTTAAAAATAAAATAAAACAAAAGAAAAGAAAATAAATAAATAAAATAAAATAAATAAAAAATAAAATAAAAATAAAATTAAAGAAAAAGTTATTATGTTATTAATGTGTTGGTGTTTTAATGTTCGGGATCATACGCTGACTACCGAATCGTTGGTGCCAATGCACCGATATCCTGAAATCGGGGCCAGTTAGGAAATCTAATCATTTCCCGATTTTCTTAAAGTTTACGTATTAGTCCATGGTTACCGCCAAACCTTTCGGGGCGGCTTCCAATTTAATTGTCATATTTTAATTTATCACTTCGTTATCCTGAAACTTTTAGATCATTGGGCCTCTCATTAATTCAAAACTAATCCTATTTAGGATTTTTCGGTTAAGTATTAATATGATTATCGGTCCAATGAATGTTGCCTTAAGCTGGGTTATTAGAAGTTGGGACGGTGCCTTAGAGGTCATTTTGTTCTCAAGTTCTTATCCAGCCCATAATTCATTAAATTATTCTTTAGGCCCCACTAAATTTAATTAATTCCCAGATGATCAATCTTAGTCCAAAGAATTTATTTCTAACTCAAGCCACATCCATCTTGGCCCACGGTACAAAGGGAACACAATTCGGCCGAAACTAGTACGGGTGTACACATAGTCAACAGTACATCTCAGGAACCATTAACAGATGAGCAACAATTGAAAAAGAGGCATGTAAAAATCAACCGACAACAACTTCAGTAAACCAGTCAGACAATTTAACCAGTATAGCATTAAAGAGAGTTAGAGGGCCAGCAAAAAGGGCGCCAATAATAACCAGTATAGAACTCAGAGGTACCAAGACAGCTCAGAAATTAAGTGGGACAAGTACATTAATTCAGACCGCACAGACAGTAAGCAAGGCAAGAGTAAGTAGGCACAAACAAACAGTTCACGGCAATTTGGCCAACAACCCAGATCAACCTTTCTACAGCAAATTGAGCATCAGCTAATACCAGCAAGCCAGAATCAGTGCCAAACTAGCCAGTATATCAGTGGTTTATCAGATCGAACCACAAGTGAGGAAATCAAAGAATTATAGCAGGCACTACTAGACTCAAAGCAACAACAGGGCTCGATGACCCTTAGATAACCAGCATCCACATTCAATAGATAACTCAATAGAAATCAAGCACCCAAGCAAGCAACAACATGGTATGAGCCCAAGCCCGGACCACTCCAGTGTACTGGCAGATCACAAGCATCGGGGGGATACCCACAGAAATTAACAAAGTGAAAGCAACAGAAGAACAACAGGGACAAAGATCTTAGGGTTTATCAATAAACAAGCACGGAGCCAGTCAGGGTTCAAAGGGACCGATCAGTGAGCAATAGGGGTGAAATCAAGCAAGACAAGTTCCTCCTTTTCCAGAGCTCCGGCCTCTACTCCCCTTTTCCTTACTTAATCGAATTTCTCAACCAAGTTTAGACTTTTGTTCTTATCAGTGTATTCTCAGCACATGAGAGCAAGCAACGAAAAATAAGAGAAAAATGGGAGGGACCAGGAGACTCTTTTAAAGGAGGAGAGGCAGCCAAAAATCTGAGGCACAAGCCAGAACATGTGGGTTTGGTACAACAACACAATCATCGCTTAAACAATCAAACTAGGGGGTAAACGACGAAGCCGGTGAGCTAAAGTCCGGTCGGAGGTGACGAGCAAGTGGCTACTGACAGGGATGTGATCGGGGGGCGCGAGGGCAGAAGGAAATCGCCTCGTCAGGGCGTGGTGAAGAGGAGAGGGGACAGAGAGTGGTCGGCGGAAGTCAGAGGGTCAGTTGGAATAAATTGAGAGTAAGAGAGAGAAGGGGAGAGACAAGGGGGATGGGGGAGGAGAGAGAGAAGAGAGAGGGTCAGTGGGATAATAAATGGGAGAGAGAGATAATGGGTATTAAAGAGGAGAGAGGGAGTGGAATTATTGCAGGATGATGGGAAAATATGGGATTTTCTATGGCAGAAGTTTTGTGGCCTTTGGCGTGGCAAATCATATTTTTATTCATTTCTGGTTATTAAATTTAGGCAATTTAAATATTTTGTTATTGTAAATCATTTATTTCTTTGTTAAATCAAAATAGGTTAAACCCAGAAACCATTATTAATATTCCGATTATATTTATTTAATAAATTAAATTCTTTGATTTAATTTATTTTAAGCGATCATTTATTTGTTCCTTAGATAAAGTCGTAAATAAACTTTATCTCTATTTATTTTTTATAAGTCTTAAAATAATTAAATTAGATCATTATGTTTGCTAATTACTGCGTTGCGTTATGTCTTAATTATAATTAAGATTTGTGATTACTACTTTAATTATTATTATTATTATTATTTAATAAAATTTTCATGGTTTAACAGTAAGATCAGACAAGCAAGGGTTTTAACACAATTTAAGGATGAATTGTTGAATTTTGATGGCATTACCTATCCCAATTCGTATTATGGAGGGAACTAAATCATTTAAAACCTTATTTCTTTTAAGTAATTGAGTAGTCCATTAGATATATGGTAACCTAATATCATGGTTTGATATTAAAAAATATTGTTTCGTAATAAAATAGGTGGTATATCCACTTTTTATGAAGAAGAGATTAGAGAGAGCTGGTAAACCCAATGCCCAGCACATGTGCTTAATTCTTCAAATATAGATTTATATTTGAGATGATATAGGTCAGATACAGCTCATGTATGAGTGTTTATTTGAAAATGTGCATTCACATTTATTAAGTAGGTTATCTCTATATTTATGTAGAGAGATTGTACTGAGATTTTATATCTGTATGAGAAACAGTAGAGAGGGAGATGATCTAGTTCTTTCATGACAGAATGAGAACGAGTAATTTCGGTATGAGAATCGAAGAGGTCGCGACATCTAAATTCTAGAGCAGTGGGATAGGCTCGGTCTCGATTGAGGTATATCTCCAACATAGCGTTTCTCAGAGGTTTACGTGTAGGCGACACAACACAAAGGCTTAGGTACGCTAGATGTGTTTGGAGACGTAAAATCAAAGGGAAAAGCTTCCGCTGATAATTTTGAATTCTCTTTTCTCCGTTATTTTCAACAGTGGTGTCAGAGTCATTAGTGTTCCTTTTCATTTGGAATTGATACTTAAGTCTTGATTTGATCTCTGGTTACTTTTTGTGTGATCTCAATTTTATGATTATTTGAAAGAATTCGTGGAAATTTTGTCTGGTGTTTATAACAGACAGATTTCTCGACTATCTTATGTGGTGTGTTTTTAATATCTTTATGTTATTCAAATGACTTGATGTTCTTCATAAATATTATAAATCTCTCAGTAAGATTTCCCTAAAGTGAATGAACTCGTCTATTGGATAAGTAAAGAGAAAGTTATGACAGTCGCAATCAGAAATTATCAGTCAGTCAGAGTTCTGAAACCAGTGATCTTTTTGTAGTGCGAATTAATATTTTCACAATTGGTAATTCGACATTATGTGAAATTTTGATGGATTATAGTTCATCTTGAGAGATTTTTAGAAAGTCTAAGAACACAAATTGTGTTTAATCTTCTGATTTCGTGAAAGGTTTCTCATTTTTCTGATACTTAATAAATTTTATGGTTTTAATGGTTAGAAAGATCTATTAGAGATGAGAAACTTTAGAACCATATTATTTGGTGAAAAAAATGATGGAGATATGATTTTTTTTAAATCAGATCGTCGGTTGATGAGTTAGTTGCTGTCAGTTCTAAAATTTTAATAGAATTGAGATAATTACCATTTTCATAGAATTTTGAGACATAAATGAACCCAAAATTACGTAGTTAATAATCCAATATAGTGTAATGATAATCAGACCAAGTATAGTTGGTTGACAACATATGTGATGTTGTCTCATGCGGTTCTATAGCGTAATTTGATATTGCTATGAGAGAACTGATAACACAATTATGTGTGTTTGTCACTTGATTTTCATTATATATATACTTATGGGGTGAATATGAATTGATAGACTAATGAATCTCATTCTTATTATGTTTTTTTTTGCTTAAATTAAATTAATTGAGTATGATATTATTCAAAAGTGGAATTAAAAATTACAGGAGGGATCATCATGAATTTAGGGATTTTTGGTGAAAATTTCATGATTTTTGGATGAGTGGAGCTATTAAAATAAATTCAGAGAAGATAAATCGATTAAATATGCGCAGATCAAAGGGTCATGATTTGATCATGAATCTTTAAGGGTGCAACTTGGGGACCAATGCTTCGGTGGTACAAATTGGAGATGATAAGAAGCAACCTTTGAATTAGGCGCTGGGAGAAAAAATTATGAAGAGTAAATCATTGCATGCATTTGGTTCACTACGGTTGAGTCTCATTAAACCCGACATGTGGGTCGGTCTATATGCACCAGTGTTCATTTAGATCCAAGAGAGGAGAAGAGAGAACCTTGTTTCTCATTAAACCCGACAGAGGGCCCCACTCGCCACTCTCGCTTACACTCGGGTCCCGCCCGTCGGACTTCTCTCCTCCTCTCATTTTGGCTTATGCACACCTAGTCTACGCGAATAAAGGGTATATTCAATCTCCTTCCCTCTCGGTTTCCTCTCTTCTGCCCGATTTCTCTCTGACCTAGAGACAAAAATGGCGCCCAAGTGATTTGTGTAGGAAGATCCCCTCATGATATATCAATGGAAAGCCTATGAGAAGGGGAATATAGGTTGGTAACCCGTTTGTTAAAAGGAGCATTGTGTTACACTCGCATTAGAGGTAAAGCTAGCTCGGCCAAAATTTAATTGAGGCAATCTAAAGCTCAATTATTCCAATTAACGTCTCAGAGAGTATCTAGAGACCTAGGCGATGGTGATCAGTACTTAGAACTAGTGACTCTGACCTCTAATTACTTGGACCACCATTTCATCATTCGGACCCATAACCGAAGTGCTCAAAACACGTGTTAGGGCTCCCAATTCATCAAGAAGAGACTGTAGACGAGCAATTGGGACTGATGAGATGTTAAAATTGCTTGCAATTGGAGGAATTGGTAAAGAAATCAGTGAGGTGATACTTTGAGTTCCAAATCTGATTTAAAAGAGAAAACATGTTTTGGATGCTCAATTGGATCCTTTTATTGGCCAGACCCATTAAGAGGAGTACTAAGGTGACGAATGAATGTCCAGAAAGTTCTAGAAGAGGCTAGAAGAAAGGAATTACTAAAAGACAGTTGAGTGGCAGAATTGTAAATTCAATCAAAACCTAACAAACTCAAAATTGCCAATGTTTTCGGTTGAGATGAGTTAGTAACTGCCTGAGGGTGGTTCAGTAGACCACAAAGAGCACTAAGGGGGTGATTAAACAAAAACTAAGAGACCAAGTGTAAATCATTTAAAAAAGTTCTGGAAGATCAAAGAAACTGCAAAAATTACCAGTTCAAGCTTCAAGCTACTTCCTTCAACAAGCACAGTGACATCCTGACCGCCAAATGAAATGAAATAAAAGGGCAAGATTTATCCAGGTTAGCTATCCAGGTGAGAGACCATCAGCCAATCAAAATGAGTTAAGCGAAGTTAGAAGCCTATATAAGCCCTAGCAGCTAATCAGTAAAGAGGAACTGGAGATTTTCAGCATCAAAACGTTGTTACACTCCTCTATTCAAACCAGTTGAAGAAACACCCATAGATGCATTGTATTCTCCAGCAAAGACCTCGCCTAGGCTAATTGATCTCGGTCAAAGACCTGAGAACTTAGCAAAAAACAGCAAAACCCTAGCTAATTGGTCCCAATTGAAGAAAGGAGGAAGCAATGATCAAGATCCAAGAAGAAGCAAGAAGAAATGGTGATTGATCAATTGATAGTAGATTCAATTGAATCTCTCAATTAGATCACACCAATCCTCCTTCCACAGGTTTCATCAATTGTGCACACATTCTAAGGTTTGGTAATATAGAATTCTTGCAAGTAAAGATGAAGCTTTCTCCCCTTTGTTTGAATTTTTTTGTTTTCTGTTGAAACTTTCCTTTTCAATCCCTTGACTATTTTTTTGAAGTTTCTTTTGAAGATTTTCAGCTTTGATTCATTCTTCTTTTTGATTCATTATTCATTTCGATTCTTCTACTGTTTTGTTTCAATTAGCTTAAATTAAGTGTCAGCTCAAAAAAAAAGGAAGGGAACAGATTAATAAAAGGTTAGTAGTAGAGCAAATACACTGCCTCCTAACCCTCACCTATGGCTGGTCGAAGACTAGAGTCTCCCAGTCCCAATTAGTGATCTGATCAGATCGCAATTAAAGCATAATTTGGAAATCAACAAAGATAATTGCTGTCAAATCGAGAAATGCGATATCTAATACTGGCAGTCAATACAAATCGATGCTTGAGCCCTGTAATATGATAATTAGCACTAGGATTATAAGAATCAATGAAGAATCACTCAGGTAAACATTCAAACATGAAGAACAAGAGCCAGGAACTCCTCGGTACCGAATTGGTACTAAACAAAGAAAAAAGATTGATGCTCAAATTTCTATTATCCACCGCATAGATACACTCAACAAAGGCATTATTGTACTCACCTTACTCCGGCGACGCTAGTGTCGTTGGCTGATCTCCGATCAGCAAATCCGATCGACGGGAAGCCACCTTCGCACGAATCTTGAGGACTATCTGAAAGAGATATCAGAGAAATGCTTGAGCACGAAATTTAAAGTGAACGCACGAATCATGAAGCGGCCAGAAGAGACTGGGCCGGAGATTAGAGCAGAGCAGCTCATCTTACCAGCGTGAATCTAAACCCTCATCTGACGGCCTAGATCTAGGTTGTAAAATAGGGAATGACTTCAAGCGGTTTAAAATTTTACCAATGTAGAAATAACTCCGGGCCCATTCGCAAAAGAAAGAGAGAAAGAAATTAAAACCGGCCTAACTAATATTATTAAGAAGAGAGGGCCCAACCTGTAAAATAGAGAATTAGGCCCAGCTCAGAGAAAGTAAGAAGAAAACGAAATGGGTCTAGTCAGTAAAAAATAAAGGAAATTAAATCTTGGCCCAATTCATTAAGCCCAATAGTCAATTAATAACAGAAAATAAAAATAGAGAGTAAATAAATCATTTGGAAATGTTCCCAAACTCTAAATTGACTCAAATTTATTTCTAAAAATTCTTTGTTTTTCATAGTATTTTTCTATATAAAAACATTTCAATTTTAAGAATTTTATAGTACTGAAACAATTTAAAAGCAAAATGACATTGTTTGCTTTTCCCTATTTGACCAAGCTTTGACTTGCTATTTTGGCTATTATAAAAATCCTAAAAATTCAAATAAAATCATAAATAATAGCCAACTTATTTTCTCTTATTTTTGTAAGTAATTTTCTACAAAGATAAGTAGAGTCCAAAATGATAAAAAATAAAATTCTATTACTTTAGCTATTATAAAATCCCAAAGATCTAAATAAAATTCCAAATAATAGCTAATCCATTTTTCTATTATTTTTGTAAGTAATCTTCTACAGAAATAAATAGAGTTTAAAAATAAATTCATCTATTACATAATAATGAAAGACATTATCTTAATAATAAAAATCAATAAAATGTAATAATCCTTTTTACATTTTAGAGGTGAATGAATACGCTCACACAAGGGGTGTAGAGCAACACAGTGATTTTGCACAAGTAATGCAACATATTAGAATAATTAGTCGAGACAAGAACATCTTGACGCTCGTTGAAGAATAGCAAAGGCGCGACATCAACATGAAGAGATATGTCGACTCCAAGAGATAAGAACATTACGATGTCCTAGAAAGTGACATCTTAATGACTCGGTGTCATGAACAAGTAATTCATGACCATTTGAGCTAGTAAGACCGAACTCATCCGTCGATAAGTTTGTCTTCCGGTTCATCTCCCGAAACTGTGAGATTGAATCGTTCGTAGTAGATTCATCCACAAAAAAAAATGTGAACCGTTCGTAGTAGGTTCCTTCACTAACACATGCCTCAATGTTAAGTCGGCTTAGTGCTTCGAGTTTGACTTTGTGTGCAATTGTGTTCCTAGGTTTATGAATCGGCTTAGTGCTTGAATTCATGATCTAGAAGATCGGTGAGAAGAAACACGTGGACCAAACCCACCCTTCTCCCGATTCACCAACCTCAAGATCAACCGCCTGCTGCTTCGAGTTGTATTTTGTGTGATTGGTTGTTGACTAGTTAAGATTGAACCGTTCTGTAGTAGGTTCATCTTCTAGATCAACTGAGGTTGAGTCGTTCTGTAGTAGACTCACCTCAAACCCCTCTAAAGAGATTAATCTGATCTGTAGTAAGGTTATCTCTCTAGGCGGTAAAGACTGAACCGATCTGTAGTAGGTTCGTCTTTCATGAGATCCACTTTGAACCGTTCTGAAGTAGGTTCATTTTCTAGATTAACTGAGGTTGAGTCGTTCTGTAGTAGACTCACCTCGAACCCCTTCGAAGAGATTAATCTGATCTGTAGTAAGGTTATCTCTCGAGGCGGTAAAAGACGAATCGATCCAGTGGGTTCGTCTTCCATGGAATCAACCCTTTAGTGAATTCGAGACATATTCAATTTATGAGATTTAATTATGGATATAGTCATTCTTTTAGTTATGTGGCAGAAATAATATTATATTTACATTAATTAGGATTGTGTAGTAAAATTATTGAAAGTGCTAAACGTGCTTGTCTCTATATAAGTTGGATAATTTATTTAAGTCAATTCAAGATATATTTTATTTATAGTTTGAGTTTATAATATCTGAATTGTAGGATAAGATACATGCTATGTTATCAAAGCAATATGCTTTTGTGTGATTGTGTTTTTATGAGATAATCTGTGTGATGCAAGTTTTACACCAAGGTTATATTTTTGCTTGATAATAATTTTTTATTCTTGATTGAGTAAGAAATATAAGATTTACTCTCTTATTTTTAGAGTTTTAAGTGAGATACTCTCTCAGTTTGGAGATGGAGTGTATATAACATGTTAAGATATTATACTAACTCTCTCATTTAGGAAACTGAGCATATGATATAATATGTGATCATGTTACAGATAATTTGGTAAGATGATCCTTATGTACAATTAGATGTTGTTGTGACTTAGAGGGAGTCAGTAATAACTCATTGTAATGGTATAATTTGAGGAGCATATTGCGGGGATAATGGACCGAACCAAATACATTTAGATATTTTGTTTGAGATATAATAGCACATAGAGAGTTGATCTTAGATCAAATATGTTCCTATTGAGGAATTAATGGATCTTAAGTGATTTAATGTGACAAAGTCGCTCAGTCTGTATTTGTACTTCATAATGATCCTCATAGATATGCGTACTTAAATATGATAATAAAATTTAGTTTATTATTGTTCAAGTAAATGTTAGCACTTATGGTAGTATGTCGATAGACTACGATTGGCTTGCTTACACGAGCAATTGTCTCTGGCACTTTGGAAGTGAGCAAAGATAAGTCTTAATTAAACTAGCGACATTTTAGAAGTGTGTTGAGTTTAATATTTAATGTCGCATTAGATTGAGCTGAGATGATACTGTCATTGATAGTCGATATGAATTGTACCCCATAATTCATGAAGTCAATAGTGCGCCGAGGAGGGTGTTATCCATGGCGTTTGGGAAGCGAACATGTGAGGACACCCGTATTAGTTGTATTGGAAGCGGCCTGCACCACGGGTGCTTAGTTTGTGACTAGATCTAGACTCGTACGGTGTTTATTTTTATAGATATAATCTTCCATATAGCAAATTATTCACCTTAACATGCATTTCGTATTGCATGTATTTAGGCGACACAAAAAATGAGTCGAGTGACCTGAGGGTTAGAGATCTTCGTCTCCTCATTTAGGTGAGTTCCTAATTATGCACCATTATGGATCTTTGACTATGTCATGAGGAAATGTATCAATATTGTTACTTTGATGTGCTACCTATGGTCATAGATGATTTGGTCTACAGAGGTATTACGAGGAGCAGTTGATCCTGATTCAAATGATATGAGAATGAAAGTGAATGTTGATTGATTTGCATCATATCTTACTTTTCTTCAGGGATCTACTAATTATGTCATTTGAACATAGATTGTGAATACATGTGATATTGAGAGGGAGGAGACATGTTTCTCAAGGAATAATATCATGAGCCTAGGGTATGAGATACATATATTATTATTATTTTATTTTAAGAGGAATATCTCTAGGTTGACTTTAAAAAGTTTAGTCTACGAGCTCCTGAATTGTAGGTATATTGCTGGTTGCATGACCTATTTGTTGGTATGAACACTCTTGATTCTCATCAATAGTCCAAGAGAGAGATTGTTAGATTTGAGATGATATATGCCAGATGCAGCCCCCTTGTATGAGTGTTTCCTTGAAAAGGTGCACTTGCACCTATCTAAACAGGTTATCTCTCTATTTATGTACAGAGATTGTATAGAGGCTTTGTAATTGTATGAAACACAATAGAGAGCATAACAAAGTGTGTCAAGGACACTTAGAGAGGAGATGACTTGGTTCCTTTATGACGGGATGAGCATGAGTAGTCTCGATGCGAGAATCAAAGAGGTCGTGATATCTAGGTTGTGGAGCAGTGAGATAGACTCGGTCTCGACTGTGATCTATCTCCAACCAAGTGATTTTCAGAAGTTTACAGTGTACGAGACGCAACACAAAAATTTAAGCACATTGGATATAATTGGAGACGTAATATCAAAGGAAAAATTTTCCGCTAGTAATTCTGAATTCTGTTATGTCCATTATTTCCAACAATATCTCTTCCGTGCAACACTGTATAGGGATATAGTCTGACGTCTGGAAATCACATCCGCTGCAGTGTCGAAGTGCACTCACGAATCAAGAAGTACATGTAAAATATTTACGAGCATCTACCATTCTGGCGTGCAGGAGAGTGATGTACTACAATATATTTCGTCCTAAAATGCAGAGCCACTATTCCTTGGCTTACATGATATTTTCGAAATCTTTCCTGATACAAATTCAACATAACAAATAAACTGCTAATCGAGTAATTTGCCAAACAACTTTCAAAAAAAAAAAGAAAAAGACACTAATTGAGGATCTAATTATCAATAATTTCAGCATTATCTATCTCTACTTGAGACTATATAAACTGAAACTGACTGTACAAATTATACACATCAGGACATGATTTTTTAAAAATTACATTAGTATTCAAGTAAATTCTACTAACTAAATTTTTTAATCATCAATTGGAAGCTTTTTATTTGTCATTATCTTTGAAATTTGAAGAGAAGTCTTGCTCATATATTAATTGTGCAACCAACCCAGTGAAAATGAGCCCCAATACTGTGACTTTTCGCCATTCCACCTCACCACCTTGCACACTCAAGATTGTGCCACCTATTGGCAGTGCCAATACTGACATGAGTGCAAAGTATACATTTCTACGAATTTTAGATCCAGCTTTTTGTCTAGTAACTTCTTTGATTTTCTCAGCCTCTGCCATTGCTGCCATTTTTATCTCAGGTTTAACTTCAGATTTCTTGTCTTTTAGATTCTTGAAGAATAATCCTTCATTCCGACCCCTCTCTATTCGTCTCTCGAATTCCTCCAATATCTTCTCATTTTCCTCTATCTCCTGCCATCTGGCCTCTGTATCTTTGTCAAACTCTTGCATTCGACCATCTAGCCTCTCCATTATCTGCTACCACAAGCAAAACAAATTAGTTTGGTAATAATTTCAAAGTGGTACGCAGCAAGATAAAATTCAATAACTAGTTATTGATTATGTTGTTGAACATGATGACGCAGTCTGGGTCAAACTATATAAAATTCTATTTTTGGTTTGAAACATCCTTCTTTTGATTCTCCCTAATTGAAGTACAAGTAATTTGCATATGGTTTTTGTGACCACAACACATTTGCAAAAAGACAAATGATAATTAAATTAAAAATTAAATAAGGACATAATTGATGAAGTAATTGTTAAAATTTATTACTTAAGCCATATATCTATATGTCAAATAACATACTTATGCAAATCTACTCCCCCGTTCTAATTTTACTAGAACATTTTATAAAAATCCATTATTAAGCAATCACTGTCATAATATCTGCCCATAGATAGAATAATTTAAAGTTATGTATTGGAGGAGTAACTTCAAGGGTCTCCGAGTGAAAAATCACAGGATGCCTGAATTTGATCATCATGATATAAAAATTGGGCATTAATTAGTCAATGAAACCTAATGAGATGAATATACACTTGCTATATAAAATGTATAATTCAAAGTTATGTTTTCTCTCTTTATGAAGATATATAAACAACCATCAGATTAAGGATATCGACAAATTCAATGTATAAATTATCCTCTCTAAATACATAATAATGTTATAGTGGGATGAGTATCTATATGTATAACGCTAAAACTAAGCTGGTGCCACCAAGGTCAGATTTCACCTCTACAAAGAGAAAAATGCACAAAATTTCAAATGAAAAAATCATCTGATTCTTGATCATTGCCAATTTCAATCTTTAGGTGCATAAACTTTCAATCGTGCTGGCGATCATTCATACCGAAGCTAAACATAAACCTATCACATTTAATAATGCAATATTGTTAAGAAATAGAATTAGAAATAAAGTAAAATAGAGAAGTTGGACTACGGGCCTCAGAGATGGTATCATTAGCTCAATAAGAAATTATGATATAACCGTTGTAAATAAGACCCAAGAACACATGAACGTTAGAATATTTAGGCTACTGTTAGAGTTAGAGTTTTGTGTATATAAATAGATATTCTCTCTTTGTAACATATAATGACAATACCAGTCAGTACAAGACAACGATTCACAAGCAAGGTAACCAATACCGGTATCAGTATTGATACACATATTCTATACCAATATCAGCAATAGTGACCAGCATACCAGTGTTTTTGTTCTGTCCTTATCAAAAAATACCAGAAAGAAAACCAAAGCTCAGTACTATTCTTATCAACTCATAAACCTGAAAAAACCAGCCATGGCAGAGAAAACATCAATAATCGCCAAGACCTCTCTGCCACAACCACAAACCCATAATCAGAAGCTTAACCCTAGAGAAGTTGAAAAGAAACAAATTTATCTAGGTTTTCTTTTGTATATTGTCTTATTACAGAAATGAGACTGCATCTCCCTTTTTATATTATTACAATAACAAAACGTTAAAAAAATGTAATGTGCGCTGGCACAATCAGTTAATACAAGGTAATAAAATGAATTTGAAATTAGACACAGAGAGGTCCAGTAGAAGCTTATTACGCCTCAAGCTAAAGTGGCATTAGACACGAGAGCTTGGAGCAAAGAAACTAAAATCGAGTCGTAGGCAGAGGTTTTGTAAAAGCATCAGCGAATTGATCTTTGGAGCTCAAGAACCGAACATTGAACTGATGTGAAGCGACTCTTTTGCGAACAAAATGGTAGTCTATTTCTACGTGTTTGGTGCGGACATAAAACATGAGGTTAGAGGCAAGGAAGGTGGCACCAATATCGTCACACCAAAGAGTGAGGGTTTCGGTGAGAGGTATGTGTAGTTCAGCACGGTGAGTTATTTTTTTGCACTCCAAGAAATGAGATTGCGTCTTGGGTAGATGCAAAACTCGGTTGTGGAGCGACGATCATCGAGTGAGCCGGCCCAATCGGCATCACTATAAGCATGAATTATGTTAGATGAGGTTTTGTGAATGAGGAGACCTTATTGAAGTGTGCCACAGATGTAGCGTAAGATATGCTTGATGGCGGACCAATGAATAGTGGTGGGGTTATGCATGAATTGGGAGACCTTGTTGACGGTATAAGAGAGATCCGATCTTATGATAGTGGCGTATTGGAGAGCACCAACAACGCTCCGATAAAGGTGAGGGTCATAAAAAAAGGGGTTGTCATTGGTGAAAAGGGAGGAGCTGGTGGCCATAGGAGTTGGACTTGGTTTGGTTGAGAGCATATTGGTGCGGGTAAGAATGTCTTTGAGGTACTCGGTTTGAGAGAGATAATCCATGTGGGTGGTTAGTAACCTCTATGCCAAAAAAATAATGAAGGGGTCCGAGATCTTTAATGGAGAAGGCAAGTTGTAGGTTTGAGATGCAAGTGTTGATATGAGAGCGGTTGCTACCGATAAGTAGGATATCATCAACATAAATTAATAACATTGTGGTATGGTCAAGGGAATGTGAGATGAAGAGAGATGGGTGATAGCTAGATGCCACAAAATCGTTGGCAAGTAGAATAGAACTAAGCTTATTAAACCATGTTAGGGAGGATTATTTGAGACCGTAGAGGGATTTAGAAAGTAGACAAACATAGTGTGGGTGGTCTGGATCCACAAACCCGGGAGGTTGGCTCATGAGAACTTGTTCGGTTAGGTCAGCATTATGCACATCAAGTTGCCGAATCGGCCAATACATCTCTGCCACAACCACAAACCCATAATCAGAAGCTTAACCCTAGAAAAGTATATCAGAGAAGGGAAAGTAGAGGTGGTACTGGCAGCATGAGCCATGAGCCAAGGGGGAGAAAGAACAACCCTTCGGTAAACAATAGAGAGGCACTAGGATCACGCCCCCTTTTTTTTTTAATCACCGTCAGATCCTTTACGAGGGAAACTGACAACTGAGAATGGAGGCCCAATGGTGGAAACCTAGGAAAGAAACCCTTCCCTCTCCCTCATGACTTGGTTACTTTGCGGCAGTTGTGAGAACCCGGCTCATGAAGGCGCGAGTAGAAGCTTAGCCCTAAAAGCCTCTCCCTGATCGGAGCTTTACGAAATAGAAACCTGATAACTCCCCCCTTTCAAACAGAGAAACTGAGAAAGAGAAGAAGAGAGATGCTCTAGGTGCGAGGTGATTCTTTCTTCACTGATCTATGTGAGAAGGGAGAAAAGAGGTAGAGGAAGATCGAAAGGGGGAGGAAGCGAAAAAAAGAAGATAGAGAAAAGATGCGAACTGGAAAGTAAAGTCCAGAAGCGAAGAAGAGTCCAGAAGTGCGTTTAATGGTGGATCAAGCGGGTCATCCTCGGATCAAATAGAACTCACGTTCAAATAACTCTATGCGACATCAACAAGAAAGATGAGGTTTTGTATTATTCATGTCTATTTTATTCATAAAAATTCTAAAGAAAACTTTAAAATACAGATAATTAGATATACTTTGGCTCTACTAATTATATAACTTGGACCCAATAAATTACAATTTTTTTATCAAATGAAATGTCCCTTATTGCAATAGCATTTGTTCAAAAATTAAAAATATTTTATATATAAAATATCCACTACAATTTGTCTCTTTAAATTAATAGAAGGTGAGACATTTAATTACTTTATTATTTTCAATATTTTAGAAATTATAGAAATAAAATTTAAACTTAGACCCATCTCGATATTCACCAATACATGTTTACTAAATAGACACAAAAAAACTTTATAATCATCACAAAAAATGACTTAAAAAATACAAAGCATACTTCATTACCTTTGTAAAATATAATTAATACTTATAAATGAAAAAGCAAATTTCAATCATAATTCATAAAATTTTCAATAATAGAGGAAGCAAAAAATATCTATAAGATTTTCTTCACAAATCATATGTAATATATAAGTATCTTTCAATGATAAATATTGAAAACAAAAAAGTACACTTATAGATATTATAAATTATAATTTGAGACTATTAAAATAAATTAAATATAGTTGATATTCAACATATAGCATGAAGAGTTTTTTTTTTTTTACAAGAGTGTCATAGCTTAATATGAAAATCGATCATAGCTCAAATTTTTAGGCTGAGACCATTAAAAATATTTTAATCATTTTACTAGTTTCTGGAACAAAATATTTTGAATATATTGAAACATAAAGTTATAATGTATAAATTAGACCTTAAATATGATATATATTCGGCCGTAAAATAATTAATATGTTATACGTATATATTTATTTGAGAGTCTAGAAATATTGAAAATTTGAATTATCATAATCGTACTATATTGGTTTCGTATCATGCATATCATATTAGTTTCGCATCAGACAAATCATATTGGTTTCGTACCAGACATATCACTGATTTCATATCAGACATACCACTAGTTTCGTACCAGACATATTATATTGGTTTCATACCAGACATACCATTGGTTTCATACCAGGCATACTATACTAATTTCGTACCAGGATGCCATATTGGTAAATCATACCAGGGATAACTATTGATAAATCAATTTTCACAAAATGATAGATATAACAAAAGGGCCAAAAAAGACCGTGCTTTATCTGATTGCTTGTAGGTATTGATTGAAACTTGAAGACAGAAAGAACACAAAAACAGAGAAAATGAGAGGAGATAGAAGATGCAAGGATTGCACTCAAGATCAAGAGCAAAAATTTTGCGTATGTGAAGCAAATTCATATGGATCAAACACCTCTCAAACAAGTTCAGATTGATCGATTTCTTCAATTCCAACTTGAGAGGAGTTGAGAAATAAAAGTAGAAATAAAGAAAATAAAGAAGCTGGACTATAGGCCTAAGAGATATCATCATTGACCCAATAAAAAAATAGAATAATATAACCGTTGTAAATAAAATCCAAAAACACATGACCTTTAGAATATTTAGGCTACCATTAGAGTTAAGTTTTGTATATATAAATAGGTGTTCTCTCTTTATAACATAAAATGACAATAATGGAATAAACAATAATGAAATTTCATCATCTCTCCTCTGTCTCAACAATTATTCCACAAACCACATAAATTTCAAGAAATATTCTGGTTTTGGTTACCAACCATAATTTGCCAAACAAAAAGGAAGAAAGGAGAATTGAGCAAACGTACTGACCCGGTCACTGGTCTCGTCAAGGTCACTAAGCATACTCTTGCCAATCTCCTCAAGCTCTGCATTAGCATTTTCTCCAAACTTGTTGAGGTTCTTGGCTTGGTCGTCCAAGTAATTGACCACCCGAACCTTTTGCGCCTGAAGCATCGCGATTGTCGCCAGTATTTCTTGCATTCTCCGATCTCCACCGACTGGCGAGGCGGAGTCCATCCTCTCTTCTTCCCTTGAACAGCATGTACAATTGAGTCGCCTCTTCTTCCCTTTAAAGAGACTGGTTTTTCTTCGGTGCGGAAGTGAGAGAGAGGTATGAATTGAATTCAGACTGATCATATTTTTTTTTCCTTTTCTTATTGGTTTGTAAGTTTGCTTGTGCAGAGTAGAAATGGAGAATTTTATTCTTTTGTGTTGTATTTAGAAAGAGGATATTTGTGGGTGTTGATGCCCATGAAGCAACGATATCCATTTGCGTTCGGTTTGGAAAAACCAGGAAAGGGAAGTGGTCAGGTGGGAGCGCATAGTCTGTGAAATGATACATTTACCCCTGATTACACTTAGTGGGTATCTGTGGGCCTGTGGGCTCTAAAGGTACACTTTTTCGTTCAAATGCCTTATTTCTACTTTTTACAGAGCGCATAGGAGACCTTCTTGGGCTGCATATCTGGGCTTAACAGGCAGTTAATTCTTTGTTCACTTCGCTATTAGCCTATTACTAGGCGTCTAGGCCTAGTACTGGTAGCCATTTCCAATTCCTAGCAACACCTGGAAACTCAAATTAATCATTAGCCAATAGCCGTGGATTGTTATGGTGTTCGTACAGCAAAAGATCGCCATTTATTTATTTTTCAATTTCAAGTAGGATTTAATAATCAGAAAAGGGAAATTGAAGTTTGCACAATATGCATATATTTTGAGACTGTAAACTAAATAGACCGAGAATTTTTTAAAATAATTATTATAATAATTTTATTTTTCATAATAAATATTATTAAATCTAAATTTTAATAATACAAATAGGTGTTTTATAAACGCACCAATTAGACTGACGCATCTATGTAAAGACGTCATTTCTAATGACGTTTTCTTATTTTTTTTAATACTTTGCAAATCATTACATTTGTAATTCACGCCACTTTGCAATTCACTGCCAGTGTGATGCTGTTGAACTTTTTTGAAAAGTGACTGAAAAGGAAAAAAATGGGAAGACGTCACTGTACAAATGTGCGATTCTTTATAAAACACCGATGTCGGCGACGCGTTATTATTCGTATTATTAAAATTTTAATTTAATCAACTTATTTAATAGGATTAATATAATAATTATTTTTTAAAAAATCTCTGTTAAATAGATCTATTCTGGCATGCACCTAATTCTATCAGTGCTCTTCCATTAACATGTCTGTTTGGCAATAATTTGGCAAGTACTCTATGTTGGAATAGTTACTTTTATATACACTAACAAAGTATTAAGTCGCACCACATGCCCCAGCACTTGAGATATCATGTGGTGTCTGGTTTTTCATCAAAAAAAAAATGTGGTGTCTGGTTTGCGTTGTAAAGATTCCTTTAAAATTTCAACCACGGAGGGTACAAAATATCATGAAATTAGATGCAAACCACTCCAGGTGATCCCGCCACTTTCACTGAGAGAGAGAGAGTGAGGAAAAAAAAAATAGACTCTACTTATATAGTCTGGACCCCCTCCCCCCTCTGCGTGTAACACACAGCCTCATCCAATGTGGGTTCTTTTGAATATACTAAGTGGCGGTCCCTTTCTCCAAAAGAGTCATCCGGGTACTCTCCTACAATTTGCTTGAACCAAACCTCATAATATTTTTTTGAGGAAAAACCTGTTAAAAGTAATTCTCCAGTTAGGATTACATTAAGCCTGCAAAATTAGGGCCCACAACTCAGAGACCGACACATGAATTATATGAAGAAGTATGATGGGGGAATGGGGATAGACCCAGTAATGGAATCTCGCGGATGGATTTGGAAACCCTCCACTGACTTGCACTATCAGAAAAAAAAAAAAGTTTTAGAATCGATTTTATAAACAATTTAATATTAGATATACAACCGGTGTTAAAAATAGTCGGTGCAAAATTTTTTATAACCGATTCTAAAATGAGGATAGTTAGAGGTGGTTTAGAGCCGATTTTTTGGTAACCGGTTTTAATATATGGAGCCGGTTATTTTAATAATCGGTTTTAATTTCTATGTTTTAAAGCCGATTTTAACCATAATCGGTTCTAATTCAATTTATCAATTAAAACCGATTTCATTGAATAATTGGTTTAAAATATATATTTTTAAATTCCCCATTTTCAATGGGCGATTATATACCGAACATATATATTTTATACCAACATTTTACAAACAGACACATATTTCACAAAAACTCACATAACAACTAAATAACATAAATAAATATATAATTAACTAAAGTAATTAGAAAAAATATTTACAAATAACAAAAAAAGTCATGAAATATATCAAATATTAGATGCAATATAATTTATAATCATCTCCTCTAATTTCTTCGATATCTTCTTGTGAATAAGATTGAGGAGCTGGTTTGATAGCCTGTTAAAAAATAAAAAATTTATTAGTTTGATTAATAAAAAAAGTATGTAAAAGACTAATATGAAGTTAAATTTTTATACCTATGATAAATTTTTGTTGTCGGAATATTTAGTTATTATGTTATGTATCAATCTCATAACATAATAACCGCACTCTTTACCGCTTGGCTGGTTTGGACTCTAAAATTTTCTAAGAAAAAGTTAAACTCAAACCCTAAACCTTAATTAAAATAATAAAAATTGTTAATATCATAAATTATCTAATTATAATTTAAAGTTTGAATTACATACCTGAATTATTTTTCAAGTGAACTTGAGATTATTTGCTTGAGCGAGTTGTTTTTCAATCCAATAATAGTGCAATGCCCTTACATAAATTAATATGAGTTATTAATTATAGTATATACTAAAGTGTCCAAAAAATGAAAAAAAAACTTACGTATTTAACGCTTCTTGGATAAGATATGTCTGATTTTCGTGATTCAACGAGTCCACGACATAAATAATTTTGGGTTTGAGCCGCATAATCAAAAGAATCCAATGCCCCCTATAATTTATACGTATTAATATGGAGAGATCAAACAATAGGTAAATAAGTAAATTAATTAAGTTTTGAAGTTCTACGTCTCAATGTACGGAAAAACATGTAGGTGTTTGGATTATCGCATTTAACAAAGCATTGTCCCAGATAATTAACCGTGTGTTCCAAATCAGTTTATACTTGTATTTCCATGTAAAAATATGGATCGATAAAATTACAATTCTCAATTAAGAAACTATTGCACGTATCGTGGTAAAAACCGTACAATATATACAATAATTATTCCTCAAATTATTAATTTTTTGAAAGAAATATTATGATTCTATTCTTATATGCAGAAAATCTATAGAATCGAGACATTGAGTCATTCATCCTTAAAAAAGCTAGATGATATCCGTCATATATACATAAGCATTGCCATCATAGCCGAATAACTCTGAGAATGTGATAGAAAAATAAGTTGTACTGACGGATTGCATCATGATCACCTTATATAGAAATAATGAACGTCTAGAAAGATGTTGTAAGGTGTCATCATCGAGAAGCGGCTCTCTACGAGATTTTAAACTTGAGACTAGCTCAAATATTTTTTCTTTTTGGACATAGATTTTTGTGGTGTATTGTTCTGCATTTAAACATATTAGTGAACAAATAATTTATGAATTTTTATATTTATAGAGATAAATAAAAGATACCTCACGGAGCTCTACAAGGTGTATAGGTCATTTAATAAAGAACCCAACAAGCTCACCAAGCCACTCCAGTTCATTTGGCGGCGGAGACGGAACACAAATGTGGTGAAATCCTTCTTTAACCTCATCGAGAGTAACATAGACCTCATCGAGTAAGACTGGAGAGCCATGCATGTACTTGGCGAGTCCAGTCGAAATAATCCTCCTGATTGCCGCCTGATATCGTTTATCATCTATCTCAACAAAGATATTGCATGGTGTAGATTCCCGAAGTAAAAGTAATTAATAGATATATGAATTATGCTTTAGTAGTTATTATAAACTTGAATTAATTGAGAATGATACAAGTAAATTGACCTTGATAGGCCAAAGTGGATGTATAGTATCGAAGCCGCCTTGAGTCAGGAGTATAACTTCCTCCATAGAAGGTGGTATGTATACCGAATCGGCGGACATTTTCCTTAATATTCTCTGAAATAAATCGTTAAACTACACTGTCATCTCCGCCCTCTATTGCCCCAATGCATCTTTGAACTCAGCTTTGCTGATGCATTCAGCGTGAGATGTTTTCCCTTTCGACCCCTTCCCGTACACAGCTTTCACACCACTCTCCCCGGATGCTCAGCCTTCCCAATAGAAGTGGTCAAGACATCATTATAGCGGTCCGGCTAAATGATCCTTCTTGAATCATCGATTCATTTTATTCAAGTATTTCAACCGAAATGATATTAGCATTTCGTAACAAGTAACACCCACAGATTGTAATGAATTTTTTAACGTACTGCTCGTTGGAGTACTTCTTTAGTTGTCGGATTCAGAATTTCATAAGTTCACTCGGCTATAGGATTTGCCCTAGCCATGCACCATCTAAAACTCCTTATATAAGCTTTTGAAGTGATGTCCGACGAGGAGAAGGACGGTGAAACAATGTCGCTCTCTTTCTATTTTTTATTCGTGGTATTGTAATCGCTCGAATCAAGTCTGTGAGGATGTAAATTCTTTTCAGCATTTATTCGTCCTTGCGCATTCATCGCATGTCAATATAAATTGAAAAATATTATTTATTAATGTAAAATATTACATTAGAAAGTTTTTTTGTAACCTTAAACTCATCGCTGGCTTTCTGATTCACAAACTCTTCCCACTACTCCAATGTGATATTAGAGTTATCACACGAAGTCTTTAGATCTTTGGGATCTGCATTGGTGATATAATCTCTCACCAATCTAGTTTTTAAGACTTCCAACGCGCTCATTAAACTATTTTCTATCTATCATAATTTATATTCCAAAATCCCTGAAATAAACAAATACATTAGTGAATAAATAAAATATTAACTAGTTTATGATTTAGGAGTTAATATTTTATATACCTTGATGTCTTTCCAAAACTCATTTTTAAGCTCTACATTGACCTTCTTCCAATTTTGAATTGTGCACGGTACCCGTTCTCTTACCAAGAGAGCGAAATAATTCACAAATTTTGATGCGTTGTCACCAATTGGTACGCCGTCACTTCTGAACTCAATGTGCCACTCATCGGCCATTTTACTCCCGCGAAAATCTGATAAATATATTTTTGATCTTTTTCCCGATCTTTTTTCCATTATTGTCAAACTAATCTATAAAATGACTGTATAATTAAAGTTACAAAAACACACATAATGAGTTCAGTACCTCATCGGGCTATTACCTGCTAAATCATTTTCGCCTAACGTATAATTAATTTTGTCAAAAACCATACAAACTTTTTTGCCATTAGTTAAATTATTTTAATTCCTGTTAATTAAGTGTAAATGTAGCTTCATGAAAGTTTAGGTAACTTAAATTATAGAAAGTTAAACTGTAAAAATAAAACAAAAGTTACCTCTTCCTATTGAGTTTGATCCTGGCCTCTGAAAAAAAATGTAAAGAATTTTATCGATTTAGAGAGCTTTTTTTCTGTTAAATCACCTGGTTGTAATACAAAATTATATATGTGTATAGTTTTTTTTTTAATTTGCTAGGAATTTTAAAAGGCCAACTTTTATGGCTATGCTGCAAGTAGCGAACACTATTTTTTATTCCAGGTAATGGAATTAATCGACAATGGACACCGATGCTGAAACTATTTTCTTTTTCTAGGTTTGGAACCATGAATTATGAGATCATAAAAAAATTTAAAATTATTTATAGTGCATACTCTATATGAATGTAATATATTTTTTGGAAGAAAAATAAAGAAATTGATGTTTCTTACTGAGAAGCATTATTGGAAGAGTAAGAGCGGAAGTATGGCGGAAAAAAAAAACTAACCTGCGCTGGAGCGGAAGTAGATATTTGGAAGGGGATAGGATTTAGAGCGGCGTTGGAGCGGAAGTATGGCGAGAGGAAGCAGTGGAGAACTAAGGTGAGAGGAAGCAGTGGAGATTTTTGGAAGGGGATAGGGTTTAGAGTGGCGTCACAATAGCGAAAATGAGTTGTGAGCGGTGATTTTTGGATTTTTGGAACACCTAGCACCGGTTATAGCAAAAACCGATTTTAGATGGTGATTTTAGAACCGATTATTGATATAACCGGTTTTAACTTTGTAGATGTTTTCACTGATTTTTGTTCTAACCGGTTTTATAATAAAATTTTCAGCACCGGTTTTTTATAACCGATTTTAATCAAAGTAATTGGACTCGGTTTTCTATATAACTGATTCTAATGAAAAATTTAATAGCCGTTGTTTTATAAAATCGGTTCTAATAATTTCAATAAAATTTACAAAAATGTCATTTTGATCCTTTAGCAACTATTTTTTAAAAAACCGATTCTAAATGGACGGTTCTAAATATTTTTTTCTGATAGTGTTGGGACCATGCTTAATGGTCTAATGGATTATATAATGAGGTTATATATTATATGAATTCAATCCGGTGTCTTACTTTTCTCTCTTTGGCTTTTTTGTTTAGTTGGAGGAAGCAACTCAAGAGATGTCACCGCTTAACCATGCATATATAGATCTAATGTAGCTGGTAGGGAATCACGGCTGTTGCATATATATGATGTTTTTGGGTTGCATGCGGTGTGCTTTCTTATGTCCTAATTATATATATACAGTGCCTTCTCCATGTGCTCCAGTTGTCTCCTCTTTTGTGCTCTTTACCGTTCTTTTTAATTAATATTTAGTGCATTGCAGCGTCAGCGCACCTGCTCCTTTGCAATTCCAAGGGTCCATTTAAGTCTCTTTTTTATAATACAAGGCTTGCACCTGGATTCAGGATTGCTATAGAGGTCTACTTTACCTAGAAAACCAAAATTAATTTGGTTGAGGCTAGCTTAGTGCCTATCAAATAGAAAAGCCCAAAAAAGAGTAACAAAATAAATCTGTAGAACATTATGAGAGAACGAAGAGAGAACCAAGATATGATGATTGTTGTTGTTTGTGTGAAAAGCAAGGAACAAAAGTCAGCGGGTCAGCCATTCTTTTCAAAAAGAAAAAAGAGAGTAATTCTCCAGTATCAATTTATTACATTCATAATTAGAAGCAGAACCAGAGAAGATTGATAAAGGGTGTCCTAACAAAAAAAAATAGGGTATATGAGTAAAAAAATATTTTTCACTGTACCGAGAAGAAATATTTTTATTTTTCAGTGGACTAAAGACGTCAGAAAGATGAAATATTTTGTATTTTAAAATAAGGCATGGGCAACAAAATCTCTCAAATAAAAAAAAAGAAAAAAAAATGATAACCGATAAGTCCTAATCAAACTACCCTACTCATTATGCTGATGCGGTGAATCACCTCTGACATCTCACATGACTGCTCCTAACACTCTCATCAAGTAAAATCTTGTACCTGTAAATCTGGATCCCACAATCCACTGTGAAAACGTGAGTAGTTTAAAAATTACTCAGTATAGATTTAGATCCAGCCTTAAAATTTGATCTTCTTTCCTAGACTGAACCCAGATACCGACATTGATGTCCTAAATATAGTGTAATAATTATTTATAATTAAATTTAATAATTTTATGAAACTTTTTAAAATCTGCTATTATGCGATGACATGCAATTACAAATAAACCTAAAATATAATATCTGTGGAAATAATATAATACATATATATAAGATACGGAAATGAAACACCTGAAATAAAATTTCTCAGTTGCAGATTATTAGACCATCCTCAAGCGAGCATGTAATCGGGCCATGGACTTGAGACTTACCTAAGCGGGCGCGTATACGGGCCCAACTTACAAACATAAGATTTCGTATAATTGGGCGTCAATTCCCAACTTAAGAAAATTCAAAACATAAGATTTCGATATTTTGAATTAATAATCTACCTCACAAAGTAATCATAAATTAAAAATTATGCTAAAAGGAGATAATTATCCGTGAAATGATAAAATAAAATATAATATAAATGGGAGACTCTCTGTACCAATCAGGAGCAAAGGAGAGCTCCCGACTTTCTTTGTAACAACCATGGGCCAAAGGAGAAAAGCCCTTCGGACATACCGAGATCTCAAATAAGCCGATTATATAAAATAATATAATAAAATAGAATAGAATAGAATTCAGACTCGAATATGACTGCCTACACTAAATAATGAAAGTCGACTAATCCTAATCGCTTAATTTAATAGGGAACGAGCATATACGAAATAATAAATATAATATTAATCCAATAATAAAACACTCTGGCATTGCCGAACCTGTCAAATGACGAGGTCGGTGAATAATCGACAGATAAATGTGCGTAGTGTATATATAGACTAAGGGGTCCCACGGGCCGATTGGTCATTGCACGTAAGCACATTTGTCTAGTTATATAAGACAACCTCAGACTGAGATTACCCGACCAACCTGTCAACACTCCCATATATTTAATGTATGATTAACTGTCTAACTTAATTTTCAAGTAATGATTGTAATAGTATTTTGTTGGGTTTTGGAATGCCCAAATTCCATTAATTCTCAAGCTGCGGAAAGACCGTAGAACAAAATTTTTACTTCTATTTAAGTTAGGGATTAAAGTATGTCAGATAATTACCGAGAGATACAGACATTTAATCCTTTACAAAAGACGGTAAAATATTTTTTTACTTCTAACTTAAGTTTAGGGTTAAAGTGGTATGTCAGATGATTACCGAGAGATACACACCTCTTTAAACCTTTATTGATCTACTCCATAATTGATTTCTAAAATATTAATCTACTTAATAATTATAGATTAATATAAGATGTTATTGTTGGGTTTTGGAATGCCCAAATCCCATTAATATAAGATGTTATTCAAATTTCAATTGGAATGAAAATCGACTTGTCTCGGAGCACCAAACATTTGATGCTTCACAGGTTATCACATGTGCGAAATATCGCAAATACTTTTCTCGTATTCACCTAAGAAAATACTATTCATGACTCACGATCCACAAATGTGCGTAAATACCGCAACTTTCGTAAAAACACTATGTATGTCGATCCCGTGAATTACGAAACAACCGTATACCGAGAGAGATAAAGTATAACGATTTGGTGTAGCTTTCTCTCTCACCCTACCCCCTTTATTTATAGAAAATGTGAGATTGATAAATTACCAAAATACCCTCATGAATAGTAGGGAGGTTCCAATGTGAAAAGACCAAAATACCCTAAAGTTCATCCAATTTACCAAAATGCCATTGGGTTTTTTGGCCAAATTACCGAAATACCCTTGGGCTTTTCATGGGCTTTTCATGGGCCTTTTTGGGCTTTTCGGATTTTAGATTTTTTTGGGTTTTTAATTATTAATTAAGGCTTTAATTATAAATGGGTTTTGACCCATAATTCAAATCCATAATTAACATTTAAAATCCAAATCAAATATATATAATTTTCATCTACAATTATATTTTTTCTCGGTTGTTGTTTCGGCGAATTTATACGACGTGTCCAACACGTTATAAATTCAATCTGATTTTTGCTTCTTGTCATCTCTATGACAAATATAATTAATTATAACCATCTTATTATTAATTATAAACAATTTATAATTAATCAATAAGATTCTCCGATTAACTCCTATACGGTGTGACTCGACAGGATCCGTGTTATGTTAGTAAATATAGTTAAAATTGTTTTAACTTCTATAATCATAGGAGGCATCTGGCAAAATGCACTATGACCATCCAATTACACAGATGATGATGTATTGTACAATATCATGATCCAGTATACTATTTACTTGTGTTTAATTCTTTTGTCTCATAACTATCGATCGCTTCAAGGTAGGTATGTGTCATCCTTGTAAACTTAATCTTTTCTTGATCTTGAGTAAATTATCAAATATAATTACTCTTGTAATTATACTTGCTAGTATCTTAATCTTACTCTATCAAGGGGCCCAAATCTTATAACTCGTATAGAAATACGAGGGACAATAGTACTTTTGACAAACCATCTCTTTCTCCGCATAAGTTATGTATACCGAAGAACTACCTTTATAGTCCACCTTTTACGGATAACGTTTGGTAGAAATCACACATGTACATATCTTATGTAGGAAAGATAAATACCTCATACTTTAGAATTTAACACTTAACGAAAACATTAATGACACGAACACAATTCCATTTAATATTTCATTCGGGGTCTGTTAAATACGATGTTCCTAGAACATCTATCTATGTGATTAAAATGATAATTCTTTGTCTATGGTCTGTAAAACTTGACCATCATTTAATCACATACTAACTGATAATGGTTAATTAGTGTTCCTGCTAAATTACCTTAATTAGTGACTTTTAAGAGTATATTCTATATTATGAAGTTTCATAATTCCACTCATGAACTCGGAATGATTCATAAATTCAATAATACTCAAGGAAACAAAATATCATTTAAATATCCAATTCATGAACAAAGCTTTATATAACTAATTTATCGTATTGTTGACTTCAAGATTATTATAAACTAACAGTTATACCTCGCATCTAAATTTCAATTGGAATGAAAATCGGCTTGTCTCGGAGCACCAAACGTTTGATGCCTCTGTAGGTTATCCATCAGGACTGACCAGAGAGCGACTTATTTCTTTTGCCAGAAATACCATAAACCGTGATTTCTCACAAAAAACACTATTCACCGAGAAAAAGACGAAATAGTACTATTCACGACTCGTAGTTATTCTGTTTCACAAATGTGCAGAAATACCGCAACTTTCGTAAAAACACTATTCACCGATCCCGTGAATTCTAAAACAACCTTATACCGAGAGAGAGAAAGTAGAACTAATTTGGCGTAGCTTTCTCTCTCACTCTACCCCTCTATTTATAGAAAATGTGAAATTGCCAAATTACCGAAATGCCCTCATGAATAGTAGGGAGGTTCCAAAGTGAAAAGACCAAAATACCCTTAAAGTTCATCCAATTTACCAAAATGTCATTGGGCTTTTGGCCAAATTACCGAAATATCCTTGGGCTTTTGGCAAATTATCAAAATACCCTTTTGAGGTCGGCATGGGCCTTTTTGGGCTTTTAATTATTAATTAAGGCTTTAATCATTAATGGAATTTTGGCCCATAATTCAAATCCGTAATTAATATTTAAAATCCAAATCAAATATATATAATTGCCATGTACAATTATATTTTTCTCGGTTGTTATTTCGTCGAATTTATACGACGTGTCCAACACGTTATAAATTCAATATGATTTTTGTTTCTTGTCATCTCTATGACAAATATAATTATATCATATGTAATTAATTATAACCATCTTATTATTAATTATAAATAATTTATAATTAATCAATAAGATTCTCCGATTAACTCCTATACGGTGTGACCCGACAGGATCCGTGTTATGTTGGTAAATAAAATTAAAACTGCTTTTAACTTCTATAATCATAGGAGGCATCCGCGAATGCACTATGACCATCCACTTACACAGATGATGATGTACTTGTACAATATCATGATCCAAGAAACTATAAATTATCAAATATAATTACTCTTATAATTATACTTGCTAGCGAGATAATCTTACTCTATCAAGGGGCCCAGTGATGCTGTAAAACTTGACCATAATTTAATCCACATACTAACCTGATAGCGGTTAATTAGTGTTCCTGCTAATTACCTTGGTTAGTGACTTTTAAGAGTATATTCTATATTATGAAGTTTCACAATTCCAGTCATGAACTCTGAATGATTCATAAATTCAATAATACTCACGGAAATTAAAATATCGTTTAAATATCTAATTCATAAACAAAGCTTTATATAACCAATTTATCGTATTATTAATTTCAAGATTATTACGAGCTAACATATTTATCCTAATAATTATAATCTACAATGTTATTAATTTTATTTTCAAACTAATCCTATCTCGAGACTAATTCTCGAGTCATACTCATGTCTATCTACATGTAAAATGACATGATATGACATAAAAATGTGGGTATACCTCAAAAATGCTGTGTCGGATACTGTATGCATTATGATAATTTAGATTTGGTCTCTAATTAAGGTTTGGTCAAAAATATCGCGGTTCAATTTTATTTTGAAAATAGTTATCTTCGGGTTTGGGTTTATATTCCTGAAGAGAGAAAATCAAATCTCAGGAACTATACCTGAGAATGTTGGCGAGGATCGCGAGTCGCTCTACTCCGATGGCAGCACTTTCATCTCGGGATCGACGCTAGTGTTCGCGAGGTCGGGATCGACCTCGTACTTTGGGAGTGGATCCGAGTCGACTATATCACTTATTATTAATTTAAATTGAGTATTTATTAGTTTTAACGTGATTTATTTCATAATTTATATTTAATTATAAATAGTGTTTCAATTAACGTCCGTTCAGGATTAGCATTATAAAAATTTTGGTAGTATTTCTGTTGTATTTATAGGGTGTCGGGAATTTTATTATCGCATTTATGTTCATTTTATGATGTTTGACATATTAATCATTTTTATACGTCTTTTCCTTATTTTGTCAGATATCGTTATATTGATCAGTTATCTATTTTAATGCGTTTATTGTTTAATCCATTTTTATTCTATTCGAGTTATGAACTTCCTTTTTAACCGTTAAAAGTTTTTGTCGTGTTTTTCATTAAGTGTTTTAAGTTATATTATTCGACTGTGCAAGTTGGGTAGCGATAGATATTTTAAAAGTAGACAACCAACAAAATCATGAGTACAAGTAAATAATTTTTTTTATTCCTTTCATCTCGATTACAAGTACAATTATAATTACAATTACAACGGGATAAAGAAAAATAAAAATAAAAAGAATAAAACATAAAATAAAATAAAGTTATAAATTAAAATAAATAGAGAAATTGATTAATATATATTATATTATATAAATATTTAATTCTAATATTCTTTTTATTTTAAAAATAGAGAAATTTATTAATATATATTATTTATATTCTAACTATTATATTTATTATATTCTTAATTTATATAATTTATTTTATTTTGTATATATTAATATTATATATTCTCTTTATAAGTTAGAAATTAGGTTTAAATAAAATAAATTAAAAATCAAAATAAAAGAAAAGAAAGGAACACAATTAATTAAATTAATGTTTTATTTTATTTGATGTGTTGGTGTTTTAATGTATGGGATCAGAGGCTGCCTCGATACCATCGTATCTGTTTGGTATATTTTATTTTGAGGTAGATATTATAATTATTTTTGATTCTTTAAGTTTACGTATTAGTCCATGACGCTACCGACCTTTTGGGATGATGTCAATTAATTAAGCACAATTTTAATTTAATCATTTTTTTTTTTTGTGTCTTTTAATCTTTGGGCGTTTATTATTTTAATACTAATCCTAGTTAAATTTTTAATTAATTATCAATTCATTTATCGGCCCTATGAATTTTATTTTCTTAAATCCTGATTATTATAAGTTGGGTCAATTTCTTAATTGTCCTTTCACCTCCTAGACATTATACGGCCCAAATTTCATTGAGATATACTTTAGACCCAACTTGAAAATTATTTCACTTATCCTTTAAGTTTTCTATTTAGCCCAAAATACACCCAACTTAAGCCATATACAGGAACAACCCACCACAAGTAAGGAAAATAAATTCCGACCAAAGCAAACAGCAAAAACAGACAACGTACATAAGCAAGTCAACCATGGAACAAACAGTGCAAGTCAGAAGCACCCACAAGGGTCAAGAGGGGTGAGGATGCGCAACCCAGGGAGATAAGGAACACCGACCCAACAAGTGAAATCAGCACCAACAATCATTTCATCAGCACAAGCAACAACAAACCCCATACTTATAAAAGGTGACCCACAGTTCAGATATCAAAAAATGGCCAAGATCAACACAAATTACCAGTCAACAATTCAAAGACATCACCCAAACAATAGAAATAACTCAAAATTCAGCAAGACATCAATCAACCACAGAATAATTCAAGCAACAAACCCTAACTTAGCCTAACAGTTCAACATACAAGTTGTACCAACATAATCATGGCAGAGAAGAAGAACAAAAGTGCTAGTATCAGAAAAACAATCATAAGGAGACCAGCAAAAAAGATCAAGCAACGAAGCAAAACTTAGCATGACAACAATAACATACGAGTATCAACAATTAACAAGACAACAAAGGGCCACCTCACTTCACTGGTACCATATGGTACTAGTGTATCAAGGTTCAGAGCAAATTCACCCAGAACAACCAACAAACAATTCATATCAGAGCTAAAGCTCTTTACTAGTAACATACAAGCAAGACAACAAAAGTCAGCAAGTGAAAAAGGCAACAACCCAGCATAATAGTAACTCCAAATCACAAGTTAGACCCATAGCAATTGTAATCCCTAAATCGAGCAACCCCCAAGACTCGAGAATAAATTTAATTTAGGGTTTACCAGTAACAAGAAATCAAACAAGCAGTAGAGGGAAAAAACCGACACAAAGCACAACCGACGAGTACCTCCACCCCAAGAGCTTCGACTTCTCCCTCTTTCTCAAAAAATACAATACAACATCGACATCAATCAGAACAAGAAAAAATATGTTCTTATCAGTAAAAAAATGAGACTTACTTCTCAACGTATGAGACAACAAACAAACAACAAGAGAGAAAGAGGGGAGCCATGAGCTCTTATAGAGGAGCAGACATCGCACAGTCACGAAAAGTGAAAGAAAAGAGGGGACAAGTCAAGGCTGACGACATAGCCAAGGGTTTAGTGGAGCCTCGCGAGAGGGGAAGGTCAGAGGGACAGGTGAGGAGGTGATGGGCGAGCCAAGGGGTCAACGAGGGCGGAATGAGTGAGGTGAGGGAGAGTCATTATCGCCATAATGGTGATAGAAAAGAGGGAGAGGTAAGGGGTACGGGTCGGGTCACAGAGTGAGTGAGAGAGAGATAGAGAGATTTAAACGGTCGGGAGGGAAGAAAGAAAGAGATATAGAGAGAAAGAGGGTGAGTGGGAAATTAATGGGGACGGAGATAGGAAATTTGGGATCATTTGTGATTATTCAGGTATAGTTTATGTGTAAGATCTGAAATTGGATGCAAATGGGTCAGTTGTTTGTCTAATTATAGTTCATCAAATAATTAATCACATTGTTAGCTTATAAGATCAAAATTTATAAATCATGGTCACTGTTTTATCTAGGGATTTTAAATTTATTGATTTTTTTTATAAACATTGGTATTAAGTTGCTTATCCAATTAGCGTTATGTTACATTTAATTTATTATGTTAGTTATAAACAAACAATTAATTTTGTATTCGTTTGCTTATTGAATTTATAAAATGTTTTAAGTCAATGTATGTAATGGTTTTATTCACTTTTAAATACATATAATATTATTTATATATATATATATATATTGTTCTTAAAAATTATTAGGTTTGTTGTTAATTGAGTTAATTATATTTTTATTTTACCCTTTAGTTATTGTTGTTATTTAGTTAAATTTCATGGTTTGATGTATTTTTTTATTTAAGCTCACAGAATGTCTCAGTAAGTTTAAGTTCACGGTATCTTTACTATATATATGTATTCTAAGGCTATTGTGTTTCGCGAAACACAATGGCTTATTTTATTTCAGATTTAAATCACTAATTTTGAATTAGATATGACTGATCTGAATAATTTACTGTAATCTTCATATGTAAATGTATTAACAAATAAAATTTTATATTTTTTTGAATTGGTTCACAATTATTTTTGGATGCGAAAAAAATAATTTGACATGAGAATTCTAGTTCATCCAAAAATAATGTTTGATTATATAAAATAGCAAAAAAAAATCTATGAAAATAAAAAAATATTTTGCAAATATATTTTGAAATGAAGATTATATATAATGATTTAAATCAGTTATTTTTTATTTGAAGTTATAAATTTGAGTCTGAAGCCTCCCCTCCATTACTTCACAAAGCTCAATATACATGAGTTTTACTACGATTAGTCATGAAGAATAAAATATTTTTTTACTTCGTATCATATCTCTCATTTTTAAATTTAAAATACTGAACCAATCGTTCAAAATATTCTCCATATTAAATATGATTGGAGACCAAATTATATATTTTTTTGAAAATATTTTTTATTTTTTAAGGGTTAGAAAATAGTTATTATTGAAAATCATAAAATCAATACATTTTTACCTCTAAAAATATAAAAAATAAGAGATATGATATGTAGTATAAAAAATTTATACTTTGCGACTAACTATCGCATAACTCTCTCTCTCTCTCTATTTATCTATACACACACAAACACACACACACACACACATATATATATATATATAGAGTAAAATTAGCGTGCTTCTAGGAGCACAGGGCCCCTCCGTGATTCTAGTTCAAAAATTATATCAAATTATCTCCAAATTTTGATTTATCACTCTCATTAAATTCTTTATATTGAAATCTTATGGGGTATAAAAAATTAGGATGTTTTAAGTTTTTTAAGTCATAACTTTTAATTTTTAAAGATAATGTACTAATAATAAATATTTTATTATTATTTTTAAAGTTGACTTTCAAAAATAAAAAAGAGTGATTTAGAAAATTTAAATCACCCCAAATTTTTATATCCTATAAGATTTTCATATGAAGAAAATTAATGAGAGTGATAAATTAAAATTTGGAGATCATTTGATATACTTTTTGAGTTAGGATCATGGAGGGGCTTCATACTCTTAGGAGCACGCTACCTTTGTTATATATATATATATAGAGAGAGAGAGAGAGAGGCTTCCATGTATTTAACCTAAAAAATATATCAAATCATCTCCAAATTTTAATTTATCATGCTCATTAAATTCTTTATATGAAAATCTTGTGGGATAAAAAATTTAGAGTGTTTTGAGTTTTTTAAATCATGATTTTTAATTTTTAAAAATTAGCTCTAAAAATAATAATAATATATTCAATACTTGGAGATCATTTTAAAATTAAAAATGATGACTTAAAAATCTCAAAACACTCTAAATTTTTGCATCCCACAAGATTTTCATATAAAAATTTAATGAGGATGATAAATTAAAATTTAGAGATGATTTGATATACTTTTTGAGATAAGCTCACAATATCTTTACTCTCTCTCTCTCTCTATATATATATATATATAGAGAGAGAGAGAGAGTAAGACTATTGTGAAAACGTTTGCATTTTGAGCTCAAGTGCATACGGCTCAAATTTTATTGTAACACGTCCGAAATTCAAAATTATTATTTTTATTAAATTTTTCATATCAAAATATTGGGGGATACAAAAAATTGGGGTATTTCGAGTTTTCTATGTATTTGTTTTGGTTTTTGAAAATCGGCAACTATAATTCAATATTTTATTATTATTTTAGTGCTGATTTTCAAAAATCCAAAATAAATACTTAAAAATCTCAAAATACCCCAAATTTTTGTATCCCTTAATATTTTGATATGAAGAATTTAATGAGAATGATAATTATGAATTTCGAACGTGTTACGATAAAATTTGTGCCGTATGCACTCGGGCTCGAAAATGCAAACGTTTTCACAATAATTTAACTATAACTATATATATATATATATATATATATGGGCTATGGTGCTATGCATAGCATATATCGGTTCTTCATTCTCAAAGTCTATATATCATATTTGATCCACTCAAAATGATTTTCATATGAAAATCTAGTTGGAGGCCAAATTTTATATTTTTTATATTTTTTTAGATAGATAGAAAATTATTTCTTTTTGACTCATAATAATTAAATCAAGTGATTTTTCAAACTATCTTAAAAATAGTAAAAAAATAAAAAAAAAGTTTGGTCCCCAATTAGATATCAAACGGTTTTTAATTAACCGTCAAGCAATAGTTAAATTGCATAAAATTTAAAATACTATTTATCTATAAGTTAAAAAATTATATCAATAGTTTTTTTTATATATTTTTAATATATCATTGTCGAAATCGTCAAAATAACATATTTTTAAGGTATCCCTCCCCTCGAATATATACAACGAGATTTGAACTAATCGCCATAAAAGTTAGATATGTTAGAATCGCTTTTTTTGTTGTCGTGACTAACGGCCTTTGAAATTAATTATTGAACCTATATAAACTAGTCTATCCTTATGGTTAGGTGTCCAATTTCATCAACTACAAAAATAGAATGAATGATAAATTAATTTCTGCTCGTAGTCTTGCCGATGAATTCACAAAAAAGTTTTTATATTTATCTTTTAATATTTTCGTGACTAAATTCATACAAAATCCTCAGGAAAATTCTCCTGAATACCCGCATCAGAGACAAGTTCTCAAAATATATACTAGTCGTTATTTTTTTTCAAAAATATTATTTTATAGTTCCAGTTAAGAACAAACTTCTATTTGAAATAAGAAAAGACCTGAGCATCTAAACAAAACCTTACATTGTACGTTACACAATTACACGTCCTATATATCTATTTGTCAGCGGAATTGAAATTTTTTTCTACGTACTTTCTTTTCTTTTAAATTCATGTATGATTTGTTTATTCAATAAGCATTTGTCTAGGTTGGGCGTGCGGGCTAAGTGCAAAAAAAAGGGTAAAAAGGCCCTCTATTAAATCAATCCCTCTCTCTCCTATAACTAGCACCAGCTAGCTAGGTATGAAGAGCCAATCATCTTTTCGAGATCCGAGCCTATTGCATGCGAGGGGAGAAAAAAATAACACAATTGGCCAGGTCCTTTTACTGTTTTGACTGATTGAAAATTGTAAAAAATGCTTGCACAGCAAAGTGAAAAGAAGCATCGAGGGTACGACATAATATGAGCCTTTCATCAAAGCTTGATACAACTTTTGGTTTACTAACTGTCGCTCTGTATCAAATATGTTTAAATTAGCGGAGTTTGTCGGGTGGAGCCGTGGAGCGGCATTAAAAAGCGGAGAAAAACTCTGCAAACCATTTAATGCGAAATGGTTTGGCTACCCAAGTTGCACAGTAATTGTACTCGATGGAAGAGGATGATGTGACGTCCTGTCTTCCTCTCTATCAAGTTAGATCTAAAAGGATATTTGAAGGAGCTGAGTCAGAAATGATCTATAGGATGTCCGGTTTAAATAAATAGAATATTTAGATAAAAAAAATTTTTTTTATCGTACGACCTTTACTTTTGCGTGAACTGAAAGGGTGCTCCGGAACTGACTGACGCTAACTTTGAATCTGCCCCTGAATATTTGAATTGTATATGTATATACAGATAGGATACGTTGATTATTGGAAACGATAACGATTTGATCTAGTTATATAGTCGAATCGTATTTCGCTTTTATATAAATTTTCTACAATTAAATTTTATTATAGAAGTAGGTCAACGTTTCCTATCTGCTTAAAACTCTCTGGAACAATCGAATAGTTAAAATGACTAAGAACATAAAAGCCAAATAATCATAATAACTTAAGTAAATATTTGAGCTACTAATTAATTAACTTCTCTAAATATCATACCATTCTAAATTTTGTCTAGTTATAGATAAGCTAAAGTTGTTTGTACTTGTGTTTGAAGAAAATAAGTTATTATGAAAATGATTACTAGTAAATATTATGACAGTACTGAAATAAATGAAACAATTTCATAATTGATAGGCACATTGTGGACCACACAAAAGTTTGACTACTGATTTTTTTAATCGAGCATGAACTAATCAATAAAGAAAAATTTGATGAGTAAGCAAACATAATCAATAAAGAAACTTATTTCAGAACTCAGCCATATAAATCAATCCGGAGGAATATCATAATCAGAAAAATTAAGCTCTCCTATGATTCCAGCCTTGACAGTTTGACTGCATAAACAAAATGGAAGAAGTGCTTCTTGGTATTGACACATGCAAAGTCCTCATAACTAACTACAATTTATTTTATGCGTTAACCATATTCTCCGCTAATCATATCATCATGCATCTATTATTTAAACCCACAGCATGAAATCATGATTAACAATTTTTGTGGGACATGACATGGTTCCAAAAGTACATCGATCGCTTTTTGTTTAAGGTGAGTGTTTAATTAAAAGAATGATAATCATCCAGTTTATTTTGATATAAGTGATTCCTTGAGTTGGTTAGGTAGCTGATTCAAATTAGAACTCGAGACTCGACACATCGTTAGTAAAATGACAAATTAGCTGATCAACACGACAACATGTATCGAAAAACGACCGGTTATTTAATGCAAACCCTCTGTCGATAGGCTGTGTAATAAACCCATATCACCTGTAAAAGAGACTCGCTACACCAATTTCTGCACAGATTATGTCCCAGCGAAAAGAGATGGGAAGAGTGGGTGGTAGTTGGTCACGTCGAAGAGGGACCGCCAACGTGACGGGGCCATGGGCATACAATTGTTTTCCCTTTCTCAATTCCAGAAAGAAAACTCAAAGACGCTACTCCATTTCCAAATTTCAAACCCAAAAAATTTAAGAAGAAAAATAAAAAAATAGAAGTGCCAAATTGCGCACACAACCTCCTCAGAAAGGAACATATATTATTACTCCTTTATCATACGACGAGATGAGACATCAATCAGCAAACCAGCCCTGGCTAATTAATTAGGTCAAGTCCACATTAAATTTCACCACCATCAGCGGTCAATTTTCTTAATCACTGTTTTGCGCGAGATCCAAAGCGAGCAGGGGGGGGGGGGGGTGGAGTTGATTGGAAGTTTGGAACTCGGAATTCGGAAGAATACATGTCGGAGATGGTGCCATTATTTGCAAATGGCAATATCCTTTTTTGTATTCGAATGTGAAAGCTTTGTGACTTGCTATTCGTCCGGACATGCGGATTGATATCGTCACTTGCGTATAATCAGAAAATTCAAATGAAAACAAATACTTAACATTTGGGATCATATTCTATATTTCTATGTCTCACATCTTCTGTATCAACTGTTGTCCCTCCATCTTAAGATGCAGTGGCGGATCTACGTATGGGCAAGCCCAGACTAGTATATGGAATTGAATTTTAAAATTAAGTATTATAGTAGAATTTTTTTGTTCTAATCCATTAAATAAACTAATATATTGCATGCAGTGCCCAAACTTAATTAAAAAAATAGACTTCTAAATGCCTGAATATTGAGCAATTGAGCAACTCGTGAATTTGAGCTATAAATGTGTCTAAACTTATTTAAAAGCTGGATCCGCCACTATTAAGATGTACCCCTGTATGCAGCCTTGCAAATCATATATTGGCAATTCTTTGAATTGGACGATTTTTTTATTTCTTTCTTTCTACGGGTTCCAATATATCATCATGCATGAATAATCCCAGATATATCTTGTCATCTACGCCCTTATTTTCTTTCAGGTCTCGATCCAAAATTCGTAAGGGGATACTTAAATTGGTGGCCTCCTGCCCCAGATACTTCGTGCTACCGTACAGTGTAAAAGAAGTGGTTAGTAGTTTCTGTAGTTATAGTTTTGCATATGACATATATTTCCAAGTGCGGCCAGCCTCTTCTCCGTATGTTCTGTTGTGTAAGGATTCTGTCGTGCTGAACTAGCCATATGAAGATCTTTATGTTAAATGAATTTACTATTCAATTTATTTTGTATTGTACTTTTATTTTTTAAATAGATATTGTTAACTTGATACTAACTCATTTAACTTGAATAACGATAATACTATACAAAATAAGTTGAATAATAAAATCGTTAAATATATTAAAAGTAGAAACAATTATGAAAATATAATATGTGCATAGAAAATTCTTTTTAAAGTTAGAAAAAGAAAAACTAAAGGAATTCTTTTAAAATTATATTTTGAAAAGACTGTTGACTCAGTGAATTGAGAGTTTCTAATAGAAATTTTGCATGCTAGAGGATTTAAAGTTAAGTGAATTTCTTGGACTCAGAACATTCTAAAATCTTCACAAAACTGCATTATCATTAATGGTAAATAAACTCCATATTTTAAAAGTAAGAAAGAATTAAGATAGGGAGATCTTTTATCTCCGTTCCTTTTCATTCTTATAGCAGATACATTATCTAAAATATTAAAAATAGCACAACATGAAGGATATATAAAAGGTCTAGGAAATTTTAATGGATTAAACATAACACATTTACAGTTTGCAAATGACACTTTAATTTTCTTACAAGTCGATGAAAGAATGATATCGGCACTTAAGTTGCTTCTGGTAGATTTTGAGAATTTATCTGGTTTGAAAATTAATTATTCTAAAAGTGAAGTAATTTCTCTAAATCTAATAGAACAAGAAGGTAATACTCTATCTACCAGACTAGGTTGTAAAGTATGAACATTACCTATTAAATATCTAGGGGTTCCTCTACATTGGAAAAAACTTAGAAATAATGATTGTGATTTTTTAATACAAAAGATAGAAAAGAAACTTCAAAATTGGAAAGAAAATTATTTTCAATAGGAGGTAGATTAACACTAATCAAATCGGTATTAAATGCTATACCAATATATTGGAAGGCTATATTTAGATTAACAGTTCACATCAAAAAAAGGATTGATCAATTGTGTAGAAGATTTTTATGGTTTGGAGGTCACTCTGTGAGGAAAAAATCATACCGTCGAGTGGCATGGAAAGTAGTTTGTAACAGTTAAGAACAAGGAGGCTTGGGATTATAAATCTAAAAACAATGAATAAAGTCTTTTTATGTAAATGGTTATGGAAGTTTAATAATGTTAGTTTGTAATAATCTTGAAGTCAATAATACGATAAATTGGTTATATAAAGCTTTGTTCATGAATTGGATATTTAAACGATATTTTGTTTCCTCGAGTATTATTGAATTTATGAATCATTCCGAGTTCATGACCGAATTGTGAAACTTCATAATATAGAATATACTCTTAAAAGTCACTAACCAAGGTAATTAGCAGAACACTAATTAACCGTTATCGTGTTAGTATGTGGATTAAATGATGGTCAAGTTTTACGTACCATAGACAAAGAGTTGTCATTTTAATCACATGATAGATGTTCTAGGAACATCGTATTTGATAGACCCCGAATGAAACATTAAATGGAATCGTGTTCGTGTCATTAATGTTTTCGCTCAAGATTAAATTCTAAAGTATGAGGTATTCATCTTTCCTACATAAGATATGTATGTGTGTGATTTCTACCAAACGTTATCCGTAAAAGGTGGCTATAAAGGTAGCTCTCTTCTATACATAACTTATGCGAGGAAGAGATGGTTTGCCAAAAGTACTATTGTCCCTCGTATTTCTATACGAGTTATAAGATCACCGGGCCCTTGATAGAGTAAGATTATCTCGCTAGCAAGATAATTATAAGAGTAATTATATTTGATAATTTACTCAGATCAAGAAAAGATTAAGTTTGCAAGGATGACACATACCTACCTTGAAACTGATCTCGATAATATGAGACAAAAGAATTAAACACAAGTAAATAGTTTACCGGATCATGATATTGTACAAGACATCATCATCTCAGTAATTGGATGGTCATAGTGCATTCTCGCGTATGCCTCCTATGATTATAGAAGTTAAAACGCTTTTAACTCTATTTACCAACATAACACGATCCCGTCGTCACACCGTATAGAGTTAATCTGAGAATCTTATTGATTAATTATAAATTGTTTATAATTAATAATAAGATGGTTATAATTAATTATATATGATATAATTATATTTGTCATAGATATGACAAGAAGCAAAAATCGATTGAATTTATAACGTGTCGACACGTCATATAAATTCGCCGAAACAACAACCGAGAAAAATATAATTGTAGATGACAATTATATATATTTGATTTGGATTTTAAATGTTAATTATGGATTTGAATTATGGGCCAAAGCCCATTTATAATTAAAGTCTTAATTAATAATTAAAAGCCCAAAATCGAAAAGCCCAAAAAAAAGCCCAAAATCCGAAAAGCCCAAAAAGGCCCATGAAAAGCCCATGATGACCTCCAAGGGTATTTTGGTAATTTGTCCAAAAGCCCAAGGGTATTTCGTAATTTGGCCAAAAAGCCCAATGGCGTTTTGGTAAATCGATGAACTTTAAGGGTATTTTCGTCTTTTCACATCGAACCTCCCTACTATTCATGAGGGTATTTTGGTAATTTGTCAATCTCACATTTTCTATAAATAAAGGGTAGGGTGAGAGAGAAACTTCCACCAAATCGCTCTACTTTCTCTCTCTCAGATACGGTTGTTTCGTAATTCACGGATCGGCGAATAGTGTTTTTACGAAAGTCATGCGTATTTCCGCACATTTGTGAAACAGAATTATCATGCGAGTCGTGAATAGTACTATTTCGTCTTTTCTCGGTGAATAGTGTTTTTGCGAAAACCGCGCTTTACGTTATTTCGGCAAAAGAAATAAGTTCGCTCTCTGGTCGATCCCGGATAACCTAGAGGCATCGACGTTTGGTGCTCCGAGACAAGCCGATTTTCATTCCAATTGAAATTTGGAAGCGAGGTATAACATCTTATATTAATCTATTTAATTGTTAAGTAGATTAATATTTTAGAAATCAATCATGGAGTAGATCAATAAAGGTTTAAAGAGGTGTGTATCTCTCTAAATCATCCGACACATCACTTTAACCCTAAGCTTAAGTTAAGTAAAATAATATTTTACCGTTTTTTGTAAAGGATTAAATGTCTCGTAACTCTCGCTATTATCCGACATACTTTAATCCCTAACTTAAGTAGAAGTAAAATTTTTGTTCTACGGTCTTTCCGCAGCTTGAGCATTAATGGGATTGGGGCATTCCGAATCCCAACAAATAATACATTGGAAAATGAGGTATGGAAATATATCATCTCAGTTAGATATAATAATAGAAGAATTATTAGTAATATGTCCACTTTCTGAAAAGAAATAAGTAAAGAAAAAGATATTTTTAACATTAGCATCAATAAGAAAATAGGAAATGAAAATAAAAAAACACTTTTCTAGAAGGACATATGTAATTCTGAATGTTCTATATAAATAATATATCCTATAATTTATGATTTAGCATCAAATAAAAATGCTACACTAGCTCAAATTATAGGGTATAACATGTACTACCTCACATTTTTCAGACCACTTAATGATATTTTGAGACAGCAATTACACACATTATATACTGATCTCTCAAATATAACTTTTAATGAATATAAAGATATTTACATTTGGAGATGGAAAATAAATGAAATGTTCAGTACAAATTCTAGTTACTCATGGTTAGATTTTGGAGAAATAGTACATAACTCATTTAATTCTATATGGTCAGCATATATTCCCCTCAAAATTAAAATTTTCTTGTGATTAGTTAAATAAAATAAGATTCTAACAAAGGACAATTTAGAAAAGAAAGGTTGATTAGGAAATCAACAATGCATATTCTCTCACAACTCTGAAATGGTAGAACATTTATTTATTCATCGCTCAATTACATTTTGTATATGGGCATAGTTAGCTAGATATAATAATTTTAATTTTAATTGTTCTATAATTGATGAATTATGACAGTTAAATACTTTTATATCATATAAAGATGATAATATATGTGAAATGGTAGGAGGTAATGTATTATGGATAATTTGAAAAGAACGAAATAGATTATTTTTTTAAGGGTACTTGTAAAAGTGTTGGATCACTTGAAGGAGAAATAATAACATTACTTAAATATTAGGGACAAATTAAAATAAGAACTTGTTTAGATAATTTATATTTAATTGTACCCCCAGATATTAACAATTTACCATTGCAGATTATAGAAGAACATTTAGATTTAATGCACAAAGGTTGAGCTAGAGCATTTGTTTGGCGCAGGAACTAATATGGAGCTAGTAATTCAAAGTAATAGCAATGATATTTCTAGTAGGTATACAACATCCTAGTTAAAGGAATATTTTTTGTGTTGGTATTGTTCTCCTTTTTTTTCCCAGCTGGATTAGAACAATTTGCAGTTAAGAGGTTGTGCTTTTTGGGACTGCAAAGGTGATTGGAGAACTATAGATCTTGATTTTGCAATTTGCAGTTTGTATGCTGTAAAAATAATAGTTCTTAAACTTAGTAACTTTTTGTTATACTTAACAATTTCTTTAATTTTATTATTTTGTAAAATAATATTGAGTTTAATAAGTTTTTTCTTAAGATTTGATTGCAGGATTCTAAGAAGCTTCAAGAGAATGAAGAAAAAATGATCAAGATCAATTCAGAGGCTTTTATGAAGATATATGATCATATTCAATGTATACTTATAATTCAAAATTTTATATTCTTCATAATTATGCAAGGAAAAGCTCTCTGTCGCAGATAACCGTTATAACGATTCCCCAATCATTATAACGATTCAATACATATCTCAAAAATATTCTAAGTTCTCTGTGTGTAGAAATGAGCCAAAATTAACAGAGTGTATCGTTATGTAACACTTCATAAAGCATTATAACGATTCAATACACCTATAAAAAATATTCTAAATTCTTTGTGAGTAGAAATAAGCCAAAATTAACAGAGTGTATCGTTATGTAACACTTCATAAAACGTTCAATGATTCATGAAACGTATAATGATTCACTGAATCATTATAATATTTTTGAAGATCAGTAGACTTATTAGAAGGTTGGTCAAACAAGTCAAAGCGTTGTAACGATTTTGTAAAACGTTCAACGTTTCTGTATACCATTATAACTATTCATCCTATTCATTTTTGAATCGTTATAACGTTTCTATACAATTATGACAAGGGGTATTTTGGAAACTCAAGACTCTCAATTCAGAAATGTTATAACGATTTGTGAAACATTATAACGTTTTCCAGTACAATAATACCAGGTTCTCTGTTAATGGCTTATAAAAGTGATGTTCTGGATGTAAAACAAAATTAAGAAAAATAATCAACATCTCTAGCAACCGAGAGCACTCAACTGCAATCAAAAGAGTCCATTTCTTTCCTTACAAGTTATAAAAATAAGATATCTTGAATTAGCCAAATCAAAAAAAATTCTTGTGCAAATCCTTAGTTTAACACTTCCTTGAGTTTTATCTCAAATCTTCTCTCAGCAGTTTTCTTTGAGTCTTGAGTGTTACTTTGTTGTTCTTTTTTTATAATTTTTAGTCTTCTTACACTTGTATTGTGAAGAAACTAAAACTTCTAGATTGTAACTGAATTTTAAGTAATAAAGTGATATCCCATTAGTGGGGTGAGACCCGAAGACGTCGCATTTTAAGCCGAACTCTGTTAACATTTTCAGTGTTCTTTATAATTTTTATACCTTGTCATTGTTGGTAATAACAATCAATCATTCCTTTTATATTATCACTTTTCAAATATAGCGTATGAACTTTTAAACTCATGATATCGGATTGTGATATCAAATTGAACTATGTTTCTTATATAAAATAGGTGGTATGCCACTATTTAAAAAAAAAAATCGTTAAATAATAAGTCATTTAAGCTGAATACAAAACTCGATATCGGCTTTGGTATCGATCTTACCCTAACATTTTCCTTTAATCAGTCATGCATCTTGTCCAAGAAACGTTTTAACCTTTAATTAATGTATCAATAATATCTAGCCCAGATGAAATTGGAAAAGTTTTCCACAATTTGGTGCTCTTTGCAGATCTCGCCATTCAAAATTTGTTTTTGGATAATTCCAAAAACTACACGCACCCGTATTTGAGTTTATCGTAGAGCACAGACAAAGAACTGGACAACTAAGCCAATAGACTTATTCCATTGTTTTTTTCTGCTGAACCTTTTTCAAAGAACCACTTTTGTTTAATTTCTCCAGCCTGGACACAACACCAGAACGATAAATATTTTTTATGTAATTAAAAAAATACAAAATAGAGGAGAAGCCCTTTCAGCTCAAATCGCCTGCTGCCCGTACAACGCTAGTCGCGTCCATGTTTCCACAAAAATAATCAACTTAGTACTTCTTGTTATATTATCATTATTATTGCAGATTAAGAATTCAAGACACAGTACACATAGTTTATACTTTATAGTGAAGGAGCATAGGATGGAAGTTAACATACTAAACTATTTATAATATTCTGGAAATTAATTATTGTACTAGTTAAGACGAAATAAGTTTTGTCATAAGAGATTTTTTTTTTAATTTCCATATCTTTGTTGTGTGTGCTGCGTGCTTTCATCTCACTCTAAAAATTATTGTTTGTACAGTAACCACGTTATGTCCATTTATATTATTTCTTAAAATACCGAGATAGTCAAATTTCTTCTATCAAAATATATATTTATCCAAATTATATTTTGCACCATCATTACAGAATTAAATGGAAATTTTCATTTAATATAAATGATCGAATTTTATTAAAATAAATCGTGGAAAATATTATTAGTTTTTTTATTCTTATTGATAATAACAAATAAAGTCATAATAAATCTTATATACATGGCTTCAAATGATTTATTGTGGTATTTAGCGACATAGGAATCATTTTGCTTTTTTTGCAAGTATTATATATTGTCCAATAAAACCAACACCAAAACATTTTGTAAATTTTTTCAGTTTTATGCAAGTCAGATTGTTTTTAAGTACTAATATATGTCAACATAGACATAAAGTATATTCATAGGATTAGAAAATTCAATCCATCATATTACTTTTGCAAAAAAAAAATATTATAAAAAAATACCGTGCAATCCATACGCTGATACGCATGATATGAATCTCAACGAAATAAGAGGATTCAAATAGTTAATGGGCAATTTAGGGAGATAAAGGAGTCGAACAACGTTGATATATTTGATTGGTGGTGAATAAGAATAACAATTTGGCAAATAATAATGCTAAAACACAATAATACACCTAGCCTACTGTTTTGATGAAGAAAACATATTGACGAAGAAACAGAACGAGAACGAGACATAATCAAATTGTGTTTGCAATAGAAATATTTGATATAGTTAATTTGACTCGAGAGTTTTGATATGAACTGAAAAATAATCATATTTTTGACATAATATCACAATATGAATCAATTGTTTTTATACGTAATATATTTTGTTATTACAACTACATGATTATTCGGCGCACAACATTGCTCTGTTCCCACAACTTTATCTCGCGATATTTTATAAAGTGCTTCAACCTTGATACAGCGTTTACTGTACTTTATATATTTGCAATGATCTCTTAACACAGGCGTCCGTTGATAATAGATTAATAGTCTTCTAATGGTAAGTCCGGAGTTCTCCACTGAAGTTGCAACTGGAGAAAAAAAATATGGAGGGAAGAAGGATCAGAATTGAGAAGGCTTTAAACTCCACCGAGGCCCAATCAGAGGTTACAACTTCCTCTTGCTGCCTTTAGTTTTTTCCCCTTTTTATTTTTATTTTAAGGCTCCAAACGGTGGGAAAGGGGAATAAAATACAGCGCCCAGTGCAGAATTTGCCTTTCAATACAGCACTATTAGTACTAGATCCACCTCCAACGCAACCCTCTCCCAACCCTCTTCCCCTCTTCTTCCTCTCTCCCATAATTCCCTATTGGCTATGGCTACTTGGATCTTTCCTTCATTTCCGTGCCACTGATTCTCCATTCTAGATTTTTCTCCTCTCCTCTAACTGTCTTGCTTGCTTAAATTAATATACTCAAAACCCAACAACCCCTTCTTATCCAATCTGTTCTTGAGCTACACCATCAGCTCAAATTCTCTGAATTTCTTACTTGAGATGATGAAGGAATCATGGATGGAGGTGCTTCCGCCAGTCAGACCCCACTTCCCCTCCAGCCAGAGCTGGTTCCAGACACAGAGGCGCAGCATCGCGTGGACCCCAGAGGAGAACAAGGCTTTTGAGGATGCTCTCGCACGCTATGACCGTGATACGCCCGACCGCTGGGAGAAAGTAGCCAAATTGATCAACAAATCTGTTGTAGATGTCATGACCCATTACAGGGACCTGGAGGATGACGTCAGCTCCATCGAAGCCGGCCTCTGGCCCTTCCCTCAGTACCACAATTCTTCCTCAGGCGGGTTCACTCTGGATTGGGAAAGCAGCCACGGGTTCAAATCTGGTTACTGTGTTGGTGGCAAGAGAGGCGGCAGCAGAGGCGCTGAGCAAGAGAGGAAGAAAGGTGTTCCTTGGACTGAAGACGAACACAGGTCGGTGCTTAATTATTGCTTTTCGACCTAAACATTTTTTTTTTTGCTTTGGTTATCTATGAATTTGGCATGTACTTCAAATATTTGCATTGACATGGATTGTTTGGCTATGTGATTTTCTTTTTAGGTTGTTTTTATTGGGTTTGAAGAAATATGGGCGAGGTGATTGGAGAAATATATCTCGAAATTATGTGACGACTCGGACACCGACACAAGTGGCCAGTCATGCACAGAAGTACTTCATAAGGCTCAACTCAGGAGGCAAGGATAAGAGGAGGTCGAGCATTCATGATATAACGACCGTCAATTTACCGGATGACGAGCGAGCCCCGTCCCCGTCAGGGCCTTCTATCATCACCTCGCAATCCAGCACTGCAGCGACACCTGTTTCGGATCATTTCTCTGTTATAGTCGACTCGAAGCAACCAAATGAAGGAATAGGCACATTCAAGCCTCAGCAATTTGTGCAACAATCGCCATATGGAATCTCTTCTTATGGAGTTAAATTAGAGCCGAACAATCCGTATAATGGTCTGATTTTGCAAATGCAGAGCAGTCACCTTCTCCCACATGTTTAATCGAGTTTTAAGTGATGTGTATAAGCATGTCATCACAGAAATTGATCGAGGTAAGAATGGAAAAAGGGACTATTTGGTGTGCTTGAGCTCAGAATATGATGTTCTCTTGGATTAATAATGCATTGAAGAACATGCAAATGGATTTGGATTTGAGAAGGGAATTTCAAAAGAAATGTGGGGGGAATTGGGATTCTTTTTCACATCTTCTGTACATAATTCTTATTATTAGCAATACATCTGGGGAAATTGCGGAAAATAAGTATTACGCGAGAATGGTGTAGACAAATGGAGCTTTAATTTAAAATTGGGAATTTAATGTTATGATTAATTTGAGTGTAGTTAGCTAGTTAGTGTGGTCATGTATATGTTTTTGAACCTGTTTGATGTTTAAATCAATCTCGATATTTCAGCAAGGTCATGGCTCATTGACCCTTTTGTTTTCTTGCTGTGTTGTTCTTATCTGGTCAGGAATTTTTTTAGTTTATATAAATTTATTGGGATTGGGGATTTTTGGTTTTCCATGAAAATTGCATATGGAAGTATTTATTAAGCCCACAGTTGAATTTCACCTATCTGACCAAATAAATTTGAGGAGGAGAAACATAAAAGGTTGCTTTGATATGCTCCAATTAGGCATGGCACCATTTCCAGCCAAGCCCACTATGCAATTGATATTTGATTTGGTTTGGTTGAAGCCTCCTTGCTATTTTTTAAAATCAAAAAAATAAAGAAGGTCAGTCGGAGATGAGTCGGACATCCACTTACACGCCATCACGTCACATGTTTCATCAATATTCTCTTCTATTCTCTTGTTGGCTATTTCTAAGAGGTGATAGATATTTATGCTCTCTCTCAGTCTCTCTGCTATGGAGATCAGGCATGAACAATTTGGAACGGGTCCAGATAGTGCTCATACTGTTGCATAAAGAACGAGAGGAAAATTTAACAAACAAATGACTCGCTTTCATGAGACAAATCCGTTTTCCAATTAATACAAACTATATGATATTCCATCCAAAAAAAAAAATGAAAGTAAATGCTGAGATTCACCAATCCATCCAAAACAAAGGAGTTGACTATTATATTCTCCCACATTTTTGTTTATACTATTTATATATTTATCTTTGAGCAAACCACGTTTCATGATTTCAACGATCCTAAACTACACTTTGAAGTTTGCTCATACATGCATATTAATAACAATAATAACAATAATAATAATAGTATAATAGAGGTTTATTGTACTATTATTATTATTGTTATTATTGCTATTACTATTAGCATATTATTATTATCATTATCATCTTTATTTATTTATTATTCATATTATTATTATTATTTTATTTATTTATTTTATTTTTCTTTCATCGTGTTCATTATTATCACGTGTTCATTATTATCACTGATATTTAAGATCTTTGATTTTATGCTTTCCGATTGGGTTTCATTTCTAGTTTAATTAATTTATTTGAGATTAAAGGCTTTGTTGTTGTGTAATGAAGGTTGAGAAAATATATAGTTGTGATGATTGATAGTTTGATACCCATGATGCAGGTTAGAACTGAAAGAGAACTTGGCAGGGTGATACTGATCAAAGATGCAATAGCCACGGATACATACAAAAAGACAACGGAATCTGACTCGGACCCATACAATTCAAAGCCAGTACTGTCTGTCTTTTTCATCTCGGAGTAACTAACAATTATGTTGCTTAGCCCTTGTACGGGAATTGCTTCTCTGGCCAATATACCAAAAATATTCCCTCAGACCCAACTGCATCTCTTCTAACCTCCTATGCTTCTATCCATCTTTATCTGTGCAGTAAAAATCTAGTGTATCACTATCACGCTTAACTGAAAGGGGTAGCAGTAATTGTTTCATTTGGCATTTTTCTTTTATGAAGCCTCAAATTCTCAATAGGCTCTCTCAGTTGACGGCAGTAGCTATCTATGCATTTACTTTTTTTTTAGATTATTGTCAGATATGTTCAAGCAAGCCCTCCATGTTCTTAGATTTGCGCATATCACCGTTAACAACTTCTATAGTCATGCTATTTAATTAGTTTCTTGATTTATGTATTGTGTTTCATGGATATAAGTTGAGTTGAAAACAAGCAAACTATATATACCGAATGCCGATTACCGATCTCAGCACCTTAAAGTTGGAAAACTGATCATGATCTGGTTTATTCTTTCTGGAAAAACCAAAATTCACAATTACAAGGTTATCCTCACATACTACGGTGTTTATATGAAAGTGCAATATGTATATATATATTTTATCTCAAAACAAAAGAAAGAGACGAACCAACAAACAGGAAAAGCCGAATGAACAAACAAATACCCAGAAAGAAAAAATACAATCCCCGAGGGCTTGTATACAAATAGAGAAAATAATCAGGATGAGCATCAATAAATTGATAGTATGAGTTTCAGCCTTTGAGCTTATCTAGTGTTTGACAAGTGAAGAAAGAATGAAATAAGTCCGTCCTTTGGTGTAAAACTTTCAAACGGAAGCGAAGTAAAGATAAAGTAGATTAAATATTTAGGTTACTTCATCAATTTATTTTATTATTATTATTACTACTACTACTGTACTTCATTAAGACTAAAATACCTTCATTTATTATCTTTATTATTATTATTAGTAGACTATTGTTACTACTATTCATCATCATCATCATTATTATTATTACTACTACTATAATATTACTATTGTTATTACTATCATAATTAATCAATCTCATCATTATCTTCATTTCATTATCAAAATAATTGTTATTGTCATTGTTGTCACTATATTTGTTATGAATATTATTAAAAATATTGCATTAAACAATCATGCAATGAAAATATGTATAAATTTATGTATCGCAATAATAACTTATTACATCTTCTATGTTCTTCTAATATAAACTTTTAGTTTTTAATAGCATTTTTTTCTTTTTCTTAATCTACTTTATTATCAAATATCAAGTAAAACAAGTGGATTAACTGTTACTTCACTTTTAATCTACTTTACTTAACAAAGGGTTAGTCTTTACTGCTGTTGGGTGGCAGCTGCAACGGTACAGTGTACACGGTGCTGCTGTGTCTTTAAGCATCAGAGACAAAGCGCGAAAACATGGTACCAGGACAGCTCATTTGCCTTATTATTATCTGTTGTGGTCCCACTTGCAATTGGAGAAGAGAAAACAGTAGTCTAGATTAACTGAATCTTATTAAAAGATGTAACCTTCCCTTTATTTTATTTTTTCTTTTTCTGAGTATTAGGTCACTTTCAAATTAAAATCACAAAATGTGAACCCAACCTTTACTAAGATTTGATTTTCTAAATTTCTACTGCGGATGACTATACGACTATTGACTGTAGTCTCAGTAGCAATAAAATCGGTCATCCTTGTTTAGTTCTCTACATTTACAAGTGACATAAATGCCACGCTTTTGGAAAGACAATGATGTTTCCCTTTTAGCTTTAGCCCTCCTTGCAACTTGCTCCTGTAGAAAGCCATTGTTGATTTGCAACTTTATTCATTGTTGAGCTTTGATTTGGAAAACTGATTTTGTAAGATTAGTAGACCAAATATACAGTCACATTCGGTGCTTTAAAGTAGACATATCAAATGGGTTCTGATTCGAGTCCTGCAAATGGGGCATATGATTGGGTGATTTCTAGAGGTAGAGAGGAAAGATGCTTGGTTCCTTTGCTTTGTTTTAGTGCGCACAAACAGCAAGTGTGGCTGTCCCTCTGTTAGCATATTGTGTTACATCCGTGGAAAAAAGAAATCTTTAAAGAAGGACGAATTTAATCAGAGAAAAGAAAAGTTCAAAGATTCAATGAAGTGTGGAGGGTTCACTTTGCATCGCTCAAAGTATTTGGAAGCAACTATCGTTGAAGATTCCTTCTTCCTTCCATTGGCAACTGTTCTTCCAAATGCTGAGAATCTAGTAATGTTGCTACATAATCACACTAGAACAATGCATAGTGCACATGAAAAAAAGAACTTCCCAGATTTTAGAGAAACATGTCTTCTTTAAGCATAACATTTGTCTGAAAACTTGGTCTCTAGAAGTTAAATTACAAGACACTGGCCTCTGCAAAGATTTCAAAAAAAAAAAAAATTTACAAGACACTGAGTTGTAGAAAACAAAACCCACGGGGGATTTAAAGGCCATGAACTTTAGTGTTTCATGATAACATCAACATATCAGATTTATAAAAATAACCTCACCATTAAGAAGTATCAACGAGAGCTATTGTTTTTTTTTACCTTATCATTAATAAGTATCAAGGAGAGCTGATTTTTTTTCTCTCAAAAGACATTAAAAACTACGTAATTAACTGTAGTATCATGATTTCATGGTAGAAAGAAAATATAATAGATGATTTCTTTAATCGAATAACTGGCAGTCACACTGTTTCTGTTATTGGATTTGTACACTGCACAACCCAGTGTGATAATTCTCACTTCAATATGCTATAGTTATTTTCTTCACAAAGGGCATTTATTGTTTTTAACCATCTTACCAGTCCACAACAACCTGAAATAAGGTCGATGAATATTAATTATCATACAATAAATCAGAGAGAATCAGGGCTTATCAAACATCCTAAGCCCGAAACCAATGGGAAATAATGGACTATAGCCAACACCCAATCCAGAATTCAATGGTAGCCGATCAACCGACCTAAACCAACTCACTGGCAACAACACCCCATGAAAATCACTATCACCCGACAAACAAACAGCCACACCACCACCTTCGCTGCCAGGCAACCAAACTGCAACCAAAGCTTTGACCCGCTGAAGCAACTGTGCTTCTAGGGCCAAAGGCCTTTCAGAAACATTCAGAAACAACAAGGACAACAGTGGGGGTGGTGCCAGCTATGAGAGAGATAGTGTCATGGCCATTAAATAGGATGGAGAGGTCACTTCGGTCTCCTAAAAATTCAGCATAGGGGACCTCTCCGACTACTACTATTGAACAGGAGAATGGCTCCTTTTGTTGGTGCAGTTCTAGAAGAGTCGAGGCAGTTGGGTTGGGCTCATGCACCACCTCCGTTTCCTCCCCTACTGCTTCCTTTATTGCCTCTAGTATACTTGTTCCTAAATATATATTTATAGATTAATATCTTGTTTCAGTTAAGCACTAATTCCATTATAGGTCATGGTTTCTAAATAAGGCCAACAAGAATCCACTGCCCATCTTGGAAATCAATATTAAATTTATGACCTTCTTGGGAAGTAGTGCAATTTTAATAATACCAAAGAGAAAGCTTGATCAGTGTGGTCCAACCTTGAGAATCAAATATATTGCGTGAAACCTACTCAAGATGCCTTTCTCATTGGCGGATCAAAGAGTGACCGTACTAATTTGTGGAAGTATTAATGACATGTAAGTGGATTCTAGAAAAAAAGGCAGAAAAGTAGAAAACTACTATGTGAGAACATGAGGGTCCAATGATTAGGAGGGAGCTATAAAATTATCATGCTAGCACAAAGGCACATAATATTGCAAGATGCCCCTGAATCAGGGATCTCAAGTGAAAAATTATACTGTGTAACGACTGTAATAAGAAACAACTGGAAAATTTTAACAAAATAAACTTTGTATTTAAGACACATATTTCGTACGGGTTTTTTCTGATGATTGGAAATACTTATTTGTGGGCTGTGGCTGAAGCTAACAAAGAGAAAAACCAACTACTTTATGCAAGTTCAAGCAAGTATTGCATGAATAAGTCCAGAATGATTCTTTGCAACAAGGATTAGCCCAAAGACTAAGATGTTACTGAAATTTGTTAGTGCCAGTAGGGTAGGGTCATCACCAGATAAACTGTCTGTGCTCATTTTTCTTATTGGGTTGTTCGATTTCCAGTTTGTCAATACTTGATCAGCTTGGTATACTGAGGTTCACTTGGGTTAAAATGGCACTGTTGGGAGTCATTAAGAAAAGAGAAACAGTCTAGCTAGCGGCATACAGTTGATGATTATAACTTTTAGGCCCTTTAAATTAAGTGAATTCCATGATGCTTAATACAGTTTTTTGGTCCCTTTAATCTGGACTATGCAGTTTTGATTGAATAATTTGGAAAATAATTTTTCAAAGAAAAACACAGTTATGGCCAAAATGTGTCTCATGTGAGACATCTTAGGAGGTTTATGTGAAAAGGTAGATTAATAAAGAGAGGACATACCAGTAGCAATTCTACCAGAACCACCATACCAGGTGATAGTCCAGCCTCCCTTTAGGGTGCTCCCTAGAAGCGAAGCGAGAAGCGACGAATCGCCAGGCAAAACAAATTGTGAAGCAAACCCTAGGCGGGGAGGCCGCACCACCGGCCTCTCCCGCCACCCCTCACCTCTCTGATCTCTTTGTCTTCTCCTCTCCTCCCCTACTCTCTCTCTTTTCCCTACTTTGAAATACAAGAAAAGACTTAGCCTCCTCTGGGTATGAATCGGTAACCACTCCTCGATACAGGGCGACAGCGGCGACGACTGCTACGACAATTAATCTAGTGTATGGGTCTCCCCTTCACCGAGTACGGGCCACTCCTCAACCGGGTACGGATCTGGTGTACAGATATGGCCCGCTCCTCCATCGACGACCGCGATGGCTATGGGTCCCTCTCTGTCGGGTACGATCTGGCCCTCTTCTTCACCAACGGCCACGACGATGATACTGCTTCCTCTGCCTCTTCTTCCACCGGATCAGTCATGTAATGCTCCCTCTCTCTTTTCTCTATCTATCTAGGGTTGTTTATGTCAACGGATCTACTCTTGACACTCAAATCCAACCCCGACAGTTTGGATTTTGTCTGTCAGCAAATCAGACATGAATCTACTCCCTCCCATTCTCTCTTCCTCTCACTCTCTCTCAGGTTATTTGTCGACAGTTCAGGATATGACACACCGTTTGTCATCCTGCAATGGGTTATCGAGGTGATGAATCCTATGTGGTTACTAGAATGTTGTGGTGCGATGGGTTATCCTCCTTTTCTTCTTTCTTTTTGTATGGCTAGACTTGTATTTCAGTGCATTTTCTTTTCACTTTTCTTCTACTCTATTTGTAACTCTTTTTCAATTTGATTTAATGAAATTACATAGTAGGCTAATCGCCTGCTACTTCAAAAAAAGATAAGTCCAGCCTCCACGATGGTAGCCAATATCATTAGCATCAGTTCCAGCAACCAAGATTCTTTTTGCATGTTTTGTGAAAGGAAGAAATGGGTTCTTTGGGTCCTTGCCATTTTTTAACGAAACCAAGGACTTGTGAGCAGCCTCCCTATCCAGCAACCTATGCTCCTGGAAAGGTAAAATGGAATATAAGTCCGATCACTTCCCGAAAAGAGAACAAATAGTAGCATGAGGGAAGAGAAGTTACTTTGCAACCAAGTATAACAAGAAGAGATCAATCTGAGAAAGGTTGTTCAAAAGTTCCAGTATTCTCTACACTGCATCATCATCTATATGTGAAAGTGGTACCTCCCCAGATTCAACTAGAGCTACCAGATCTTCAAGAAACTTGTCATACCTGAAAGGGACCATTATCTAAAATCCCTCATCGGACACCCAACAAAAGAAACAAGAAATTGAGATCCAAAGGATTATTTCTATGCAATAAGTTCTGCCATACCTATTCCAGCACTAATTGAAGCAGAGAAGCAGTAGCAATAGTATGATCCATGTGGCTGGCATAGCCTATCTATACCTTCCCAGTCAGATACTACCAAACCTTGCAATAACATTTTTCTTAAAAGGCACTGATGGCAACTACAAGTATCCTGGACTCTAGAACCCGTTATGGACTAGACCAGCAGATTTCATCTATGTATGTGCTTTGTGGGAATACAGAACTATAGATGCCTCCTTATTTATTGCGGTGTTGTTTTATTGTATTAGACTATTAATTATTCTTTAATTTAAATGCAATAGATTATATCTCTCCTCTATGGAAGCATGACCTAAACTTTCCCACATATAATTCTCAATTTCAGTATTGCAGACATGTACCAGTCCAATAACTTTTGAATATATAGACCAAAATCAGATCAGTACGAGTCCCCGAAAGCCAGTATAATAAATTTTGATGAAGAAAGTGACAATTACCTTCATGGTTCTGAAAATTGGAACTGGAAGCAAAATCGATAAGTTGAACGTGGACTCAGAATTGGATGAATCGGCCGGAATCGAACGATTCGAATAGGAAATTCAATTTTTCCAAAAAATGCTTATTTTTCATTAAAAAAAATATAGGTAAAAAATTATATAAATTATTTTGCCAAAAAAATCATATTAGAACAATGCACTCAACAAAATACTGCACTCAAAAAATCCAAAAATCATATATTATTTGATATTTTTGGTGTGAAGAAAGTTAGGGAAACCCAAAAATCATCAATTGATTCAATTAATTGGCTCTTAAAAAATAATTGATGCTTGACTAAAAGGCAAAATAGTAAATAAAATTTATCATAAAATTTGACATACTCAAGGAATTTTTAAGCCAATTTTGTTGATTTTTTGAGAAGGAAATCCTTCAAAATAAATTTGAAAACATGAAATAGAGCATAAAATTCAAATTCAATTTGGGTTGTACATTTAATGTGAGAGCCAAGGGAAATTGAGTCCACATAAATAATGAGGCTATGGTCCATACATTCATGATACATCTATTTTACTCAAAGGAAGAAAACAAAAGAGGGTGGTGGACTCGGTGTTGGTGCACCCACTAATTGTCATTCATCTGGCCTATGATGAACCTTGTCTAACAAAAAAAAGACTCCATGGATCTTAATAGCTCTTTCTCTCTCTCCACTTGTGACAAAGAACCCATCTCCCCTTTCACCCTTTTCTTATTCGGTGATAAAGACAGCTCCAACCCAAGGGAATGAAATTAATCAATGAGAACGTGATTTTTCAAGAAAACTCATCACTACAAACCCAAAACAGCAGAGGGTCAGCCTCAATTTTACCAAAATCGGGAGAATTTGAGAGAAATTGGAAACCCTAGAAATGGAGAAAATGAGAAAAAGGTGAAACTGAGGGAAGGGGAGTTGGAGGCGGCTCAGAATCGGTCAAACTCAGACAAAACATCGCCTAACTTCGTTGATTAATTCCTATTCCAGCGATTTTTGAAGAGAAAAATGGTCAGATGAGTAATTCGGTATAAAATTGGCTCGGTAAGTTGTGATTCTGATCCGACTCGGCCGAGTCAACTCGGAATCGGACGATTTTCCAATCCATGATTACCTTAAAGCCGAGCTTGGTTTTTAGAACATCAGTTATGAGAAAATGGCTTGAATGGAGGGGGTTCACCGTTCCAGCTAGAGTAAGAGGCCATGACAGTACACTCACCCTGATCAAGACAATCATGATAGAGACTCATGTGAATTTTCTCTAACCCCTCATATGAACAAATTGTATTGCCCTCATTGATTCCTTTATGTGTGCCACAATCACCAACGCACAGGCAATCACATTCCTCCTAAAAATTCAAGTTTTGATGTTAGCTAAAAGTGCACTTCTCCAATTGAGTAAAACAACTTTTAGAAACAAGTTTAGGAACCATTTCTGCATGTGAATAGATTAACTTGGAAGGTAAGACTTAGGAAGCTAAAAGTGCACTTCTCCAATTGAGTAAAACAACTTTTAGAAACAAGTTTAGGAACCATTTCTGCATGTGAATAGATTAACTTGGAAGGTAAGACTTAGGAAGCTAAAAGACAACAAATTAAACAAATTAGTATGCAAACCAAATCATGGTCATATTATTTTCCTGCTCTGATTACAGTTGTAAGGTTCCACACTGCATATTAATGGTTATGTCACATGCGAAATAAAAGAATCTAAGATAAGACAAAAGAAGAGAAATGTCTTTTGAATTCTCATATTCAGCTATTGATCTTCTTAAGAAGCTGAACTTGACGACTTTGTGCAGCCTGTGGCAAGTCATGATTGTTCTGATTTTAATGTAAAATATCAGTGTTGCTACTTTATCTCTCTTTTGTTTTGGACAGGGGTACGTGAGTTCAAGAGTGATAAAGACTTGCTGGATGATTGAGCTGCCTACGGCAGTTTGTTCTTTGATTGGCTTTCATGTATTCCTTGATGTATAAAGTTAGCTATGTATTGGAACTTGGAAGTCGTATTTTGGTTTTAGTATGTTTTGGCAACTTGTTGGCCTTCATTAGTGTTGATGATGGTTTCCTGTGGTGAGGTTGGGTTGGGTTAGTACCTGTATTCGTCTTACTGGTGCTAGAAGTGGGGAAATTGCTCGATTAAGAGGGTTTGTTGTCAAGGATAGGGATTCATTTTAAGATATTTTTTGATGGATATTTTTTTTCTTACTTTCTTCTTTCTTCAAAGTCTGTGTGTTATGTTATGCTGGTTAACTTTCTTTTGCAACTAGGAACTTGGTTACTTTTTGTGTGCGGCAGCTAATTTGACTTCACATTCTTCAAACAAATACAGTAATAGTCAAAAGGAATATTCCAACAACTAAAGAAAGTTCTAACGGTTGCAACTGCATACCCTCCAGCAAGAAGGAGGTAGCTGGAGGGATGACCCTCAGGGGGGAACCTTGCAAACCCGAGACAATGGAGGTCATCACTTGCACTATCTCTGGTTCTTCACTATAGCATTCATAGGGTCTACCCCATCTTTGATCTCTACAGTCCTATTTGTATAGAACTCCAATCATTATACACCTAATCATCAAATTTTACTGTATGATAGATGAGTTAATTAGATAAATGCAAGCACAGACCATTACTTACTGCAACACAAGGAGCAAAAGTCCACTGGACGCCACCGGCTCTAACTTCCAAAGCGGTTGCCTCTCCAATCCTACGCTTCAGCTCTTTATCCCTAAAATTAACAAAAGAATTCGTGTCGGCCCACTCAAATGTTAGAGATTTTCATTTTGTCTATGTCCAAAACTTTACTAGTTGCCAATATTCCTCCAAATTTGTTTTCATTTACTGTCTTTATATATGAGGGAACAATCCACTCCAAAGTCCTATTTCTAAATGTGCATTGGCCATCAGACGCATCAAGCAATCAACCTCATTTTTTTACTGTATCCACCATAAACTTGCATGAAAATAACCTATGTCATGATCACTAACTTTGATCTCTCTCTATTTCCATTTTTTTTTTTTTCCATTTAATATCTCTGTTCTTTTCACCATTTCATATCCTAAAGCACATATTAATTAACAGCAATTAGAAAAGGTGCAAATTATCATCCATTCCCAAGAAACTTGAGTTATCCACATATCTAATTGACAGTGACAATACAGATAACATGGTTCTACAATGAACCAAGTGAATGGAGCAAAAGAGGAAACCTTGAAGCGGCAAGGCCGATATTGTGAGGAAGAGTGATGGCGCCAAACAGATTGTTATGTCCATGCACAGTGTCTGAGCCATGGATGATGGGAATAGCGAGTCTGGACGCAAGGGCCCATCTCTGCATCTGATCCACCATGTCGGCCCACTCCTCAGCGGTGGCCCCATGCCAAGGCGGGCTACCTCCTTTGCTGCGCACGCTTCCAATGATAGATCCCTCAAAGCGGTGGGAGTGGCAACACGCCGCTCGATTTGCGCCATCTGGGCGGCCTTCTCTTGGAGGGTCATGCGGGAGAGGAGGTCTTTCACTCTCGCCTCCACTGGCTGACCCGGGTCCTTGTCAGTGGCGGATTAGTATTTTGATTAGGGGGCAATTATCGGATTGTAATGGCTTATCGGGTTCAAATTCATTAACTAATCGGGTACTAAATAAAAAAATTAATAATTTAATATATATACTTAACTAATAATTTTTTTATTAAATAATAACATTTTATATATTAAAATAACAATAAAATAAAGCTCAAAGTAATAGATAATCAAGTTGATGAACAAAGTTTTCGACTAAGGAACTTTATATTTTGATATCTTTGCATAATTATTTCATTATGCACGGTATTAAATATTTTTTTCTCAATAAAAATTATCAGACAATTCAAGAGGGGCAAAAAAAATTTCCAGGGGGGCACGTGCCGAAAATATTATCGAAAAACACTATTTTTCAAAATCCAGGGGGGTCCTGGATATACCTGGGTCCACCCCTGATCCTTGTACGGTGGTGCTTCCGACACCATCTTTTACGCTTTCTGTGCTTGAGAGTTGCAATTGATGATTTCCCTCGACCAAGTCTACAACCACTGCCCACTGTTTCCAATTGCACACGGCCAAAATTCGTGTCTATCGTGGTTGAGTACCGCACGAAATGACACGGTCCGACAGCGACTGACCGTATACGATTATCGAGCATAGTACGATACAGTACATTACGATTTTGAATCCGTGCTTTAAATATATCATGTCTGATTTTTTAAAAAATAAGCACCATATAGTACACAATGATACAAAATCTAGACACTACAGGATACAACACGAAAGTACGACACAATACGAAACAAAAATATCGCACGACACGACACAAGTTCATCATTTTGTAATTTAGCGCACGACACGACATGAGTTCATCATTTTGTAATTTAGCACCAAGTCAAGGGCATATTCCTAACTTTAGCATCCATATGATATTTTTATCGTTCTAATGTCTATAGTAGCTTCTGAATCATATTTCAAGGTAGTTAGTTTCTAACTGATAAAAGAACGAGATTGAATGAGAAAATATTTCAGACTCTGATTTTGTTGAAGGATTGAGACAATGTAGAAGTAAGCATTAGGACAAGTCATGAATGTACTCAATTGATTGAAAAGAAGTTATCACTGTGCATCAAGTTCTGACTCAAATGAAAAGATGTCAGAGATGAACTAGCACTGTAAGGAAGAAGATCTATTTACGAGATACTCAAATCCATATATGTACAACTGTGAAGAATATGATTATACATTATTAAGACACATTTATCATGATTAAAGCGTATTTAGCACGATTAAAACATATTTATAACGATTAAATCATGTTATAATGCATAAATACGATACGATTAAACACGACACGTAGGCACGACGTGTTTTATTCGTGCTGTATCATAACCGTGTTGTGTCGCCTCTCTAACAATTTAGACATGACACGCCATGAAAAAAAAAAAAAAATAAAAATACACGACATGACACGACGTGCTTTAACGCGACACGACACAAAACAACACAAATTTAAAACACTACGGTGATGTCACATAGAGATGTCAAGAAAATATATTTAATTGATTATCAGATCTATGCCATCTACATGATTGTTTTTTTCTTTGTTCCTTTTGTTCAATTATCAACTCAAAAGTATGCGGGGTACTCTACACAACTCTTATGAGTTACTACAAACAAGGCCCATAGACATTAGACGTAATTCTCATCCAAAGAGGTTTAATAAGGCCTCTTACAGGCAATACAAAGATTGAAGTCCAATTCATTTTTATATTTTTAAACAGGCCTTGTTGTTGCCCATCGCCATTTCAGCTGCAAACCTGAAAAAGCTAACGGAAAGCGCAATCACGGCGGTCTGTAATCTAATCTTTGATTATATTATATAATTTCAGTATTACAACAGATTAGGGGTAATAGATTGGTAAACGTGCATGTTGTATGCGTCTGACACATCTAATAAGTTGTACAAGGTGTGTTTTTGTTTATATGTATTTGTTATATGTTCATACTTGTATATTACATATAAATTAAAAAAAATAAAAATATATAAAAACTTAGAATAATTAGGAAAGTATGACAAAAAAAAAAAAATAGAAAATTCATAAAGTGCTAGACATGTATTTATATAAATTATATGTGCATATTTGTATTCGATGTGTTAGATATACGTATTTAACTATATCAAAATTATTAAAAAAAGTGAATACACATTTAAGAACACAACATATCTGACACGCAAACACATTATGTGTCAACATATGTAGATACGAACATATATCCGTGCACGTATTTACACGTGCATGCTCGCTTTTGTTTGTTCACTAATTAGGGGCCCAAGAGAGAGAGCAGGAGAATTGACATGTACCATCAAGAATTTTATAATGGAAAATGTACCTATCAATTTTGGACGTATCCTCATTAAAACTTAACAATCTCCCACGTCCATCCACATATTAATATAGTTATCGCCCCATCATGACGGTGTTGCAAAAAACTTTAACGTTGTAGCTTATTATAGTAAAAGCTATCATACATTATGTTTTCTCTAATTTAAAAATTATAATCTATATTTTCATTGATTTCATATAAACTAGAGTTTCATAGAGTAACTAAGTAACAATAAATTAATTAAAAAGAGATACATTTATAATTAATCAGTACAAACTCAAAATTGTTATTACTACATAAGTTTGGGCTTCTCAAATTGTATAAAATTAATTTTGAATAAAAATAATAAATTATATCGAATAACACACTATTTTGCTATTTGCACTATGTGTTATTACAATCATTATTACTATTAGTAGTCATAGCTTGACATAGCGCAATATTGACCCATAGTATATATTTTGAGTTTAAAAAACGTTATAACGCCGCTATAGTGTGCTATTTAAAACTTTATTTTTAAAACAATTGAAATGTACTTAATTTAATTATTTATTAATTTAACTCAAAAATAACTGTCTTAATCCTCTCTCTTCAAATCTGCACTTGCTTTTCTACATTTGTAGATTTATACTTTCTTATATAAATAATATAGCTCTATTTTCATTCATGTAACTTCTTAGATGATACTAGATCTCGTGTCTTAACGGAGTGACATCCTTACTCCTTATAAAAGGAGCTTGTAAGATATAATATACTTTCTTATATTAAAATAAAATCTAAATGAATCCGCTCTCCATTTTGGTTCGAAAATTTTCAAAGACTTTATTCTTTTCTAAAGTGAATAATGAATAATTAAAATCATGATACTTTTAGATATTTTTTTACTATACTAATTGACTTTGTCTTGGGACTAATATCCCAACTGAAATTATTATGTTTTTGCTTCTTCCCGAAAGGTTCTTGGAAGTAACCTTATGTTTTATTTAAAAAAAAAACTCAAATCCTTCTATTGAATCTAAATAAGGTTATGACGTCGGGCCTATTAAATTTTCATATTCAAACCTTCTCTGATTTTTGTTTTTATTTTTAACGTTTTCTGATTATTTTCTGAAATAAATTTGTATCAACTATAGATATTTGGGACTTTAATGAACAAAGAAGACTGACGGTGAAAACTAATAAAACTACAGTAAAAGAGAGAAGATTCACTTTTATCTTTGTCTTATTTGTGATAAAAACGGGCTTTAAAATGATAATTGTTCAAAATGAGAAATGTTATTTATATTTGTTTTTATCAATGAGTATACCAGAAAACACACGTCGGAGAAATATAAAGACGGTCAAGTTTTAATTGAGATATATCCAAGATGTAAGTTTTGATGGGAAATTTTCTAATTATAGAAGTTCTGTGTATATACACGTAATTTCTCCTTAGAATTTATGGCCTAAAAAAAGGATTAGAACATTAAAGACCATTTAACAGGAGAAAGAAGAAACTGTGCGGGTCCCGCTATCCAGTGCAATCAATCCACCCGATCACGGATCACCGGCTCTCTCTCTCTCTTTAGCCATGGCCACCGCCTCGCCACCGCCGCCTCCTCCATCTACCTCCTCATCGAGATCCTACGGTCTAGAGGTAACCGTGGTCTCGGCCAAGCACCTAAAAAACGTCAACTGGCGCCACGGTGACCTCAAACCCTACGCCGTTGCTTACCTCCACCCCGACCGCCGGTCCGCCACCAAGCCCGACGATTCCGGTTCAACCCGACCGGTCTGGAACGAGCGCCTGTCCCTTCCCCTTCCCGTCCCCTTCTCGCCTCACGATCCTTCCCTCCTATTAACTCTTGATATTTTTCATTCCAAACCCTCAGAAACCCCGAAACCCTTGGTCGGGTCGGCTCGGATCCCTCTTAAAGACCTTATCGATCCAGATAATTTGCTCTCTTTCAGTTCCCCTAGTGTGATCAAGACGATTGAGCTCAGCCGCCCGTCTGGCCGCCCTCAGGGCAAGGTAAGAATCAAGCTTTCCATTTTTGAAAGATCAGCTCCGCCGGAGCCTACTTACCAATTGCCCCCTCCTCCAGCAAATTTTTACTATCCAGTTCCTCGTGATACCTGCTGCTCCTACTCGCCTCCACCACCGCCGGCACCCCAGCACGTAATGCCTTACTCCCATGCTATCCCTCCGCGATCATCCCAGTATGCTTACTCTACATATCCTGACCACTATGCTGCTTACTATTCCACCGCTCCTCCGTATTACCCAGCACCTCCAACAGGGACACCGCAACCTGGACCAGTCCCTGTGCCAACTCCAGCAAGATCTTACTACGATCGTCCGGTTGGATTTGGTGGGCCATCTGCTCCTGTGGACTATACTTCCCGGCAATCATCTTATGATGACCGAACTAATAGCGGTAACTTTGGAGTTAGGACCGGACTGACAGTAGGTGCTGTTGCTGGAGCATTTGGAGCAAAGTCACTTGATGAAAGATCTAAATATGAAGAGGAGAAGATTGCGGGAAAAGTAGAGAGTGATCCCATCACCAGGGATAGTTACAGTGAGTACCATGCAGATTACTAATCCAAGAAGGACCCTTTCAGTAATTTTCTTACCTTTATCCTAAAGAAGTTATCAAGGTTTCAGTATTCTAGTTTAAAGTTTTAATCTTATCAGTATCGTGTATCTGTATGTAGGTTTCATTTATAGTCAATGGGATGCTTGTATTTGTCTTTTATAATGATAAGTGTATCTTATAAAATATTCAGCTTGTAATTGTTATGCTGTCATTAATTGTGGAACTCCAAAGTTGAAGCCCTTGTTGCACCTACTTGTTCATCTATTTCTATTGTCTCATCATTACTCCTGTTTTATTTAGTCCCATCAATTGTCATCTGTCGGGAAGCCTCACAGATGGAGGGTGCAGTAGCATTCTTAGTTCAGTGCAAAATGCAATATCAACCTGGCTATTTTCTAAGCTTAATTTTTCTAATTACATTTTTACTGTCTATTTTTAATGTTTGAGCGCATATTGATTTGTGTTGTAGGGATGATAAACTAATTTATCATGCATATTCCCATTATTGAAAAATAATTTTCAACAGTTTCAATAAAAGTACATATTGGGATCACATTGAGGTTGTTACGACCTGTTTCAACAAAAGTAAATTGTTTAATTAGAGTCTAGAGATGTTTGGATGGTACACAGTGGAACAATCCTGTACTCGACAGTTCCTCATGACTTATGTGATATCATCATGCAATGTCTTTGCTGGCTATTGAAGATGTTTATCTTGATCCTCCAATAAAGTTTCAGGCAGGCAAATAATATGGATGTACAGATGTACTTTCCACCTTGTATTGGGTGTATTGGGTGTTTTTATTTCTCCCTTGTTTGTGAAGGTTCCTATGATTTATGGTGTTATAAATGTAATGTTTCTTTGCTACTATTTAAGATCGTGGTTTGTGAGTGCAAGAGCATTGTATCAGACTAGCCGTGCATACTGCATGAAATTTTTTGTTGTTTATGCCTGAATAATAGTTCATGTATGGAGTTTGGTGAAATTTTTTTGAAGCCATGAAATAGAAAAGAAAGCTCCAAATAGTTGAGTGCTAGTTCACAGAGGGCTATTCTGCGATGTTCCTCATCTTGTTGTGGTCCTGGGACCATCATATTTCCTGATGCTCGTGAGTTGACTTGTTCACAAATGCTTAATGAGTTTACTTCACTTTAAGAAGTTGAAAGTAGGGAATATTTAGAGCATGGTCCCTTTGAGAAAAGTGGTGTAGAGAACTGATTATGGATAGAGTAGTGTGCATGCTGGTTGGTTATTGATTCCATTTGTTGTAGATGGATATGGGGTTGATGTTGTATTTGGTGATAAATTGACAGTGAAATTGCAAGGAATAAGATATTTCATCTTAGATTTTGGAGTTAATCTTGCTTTTTCGTTTCTGTTGCTTTTTGATGCATGTGCCTTCAACACATGAGTAGTCCTGGGCGGGTAAGATGAATCAATTTCAATTTACTGTTAGTTTTCTACTTGCATGACAGTTGCAAAAGTGACATGTATGGTTCTTGCTGGTATATTTCTTTATATGAAGACTAACTTTGTCTCACGAAAGCTTTTTCTAGTAATTCTTTGAGAAATGTAAACGACAAACATATTCACTAATCACTATGTTTTTACTATGTAAATCTGAATCTGGTATGCCCATTTATTATGGTGGTCAATTTTGAGTGTGGTGTATTTGGCATATTTGATTGATTATGGACTTTAGGGTAGTCATCTACTTCGTTGCTTCTTTTGTGCTTATTATTCATACAAAATAGTAAATGATATTATGAATGATGTAAAATGAAAAACCAACCGTCCAGATATTGTAGAAGTCATTTTATGCATCTTGTAATAGTATAGTCGGTGTTTCTGTTTTCACAGAAAATTCCAGCATTGTAGCAATTGTTCCCACTGCCTTGGTATGATATCTGTTTCATGTCCCATGATTCCTGGGTTGACAATGTCCTCGTGGGGCCGTGGGGAGAAGACTGTACTGATTGTCGTCTCTATTATGTAAAATCAAAGTCCCAAGTGTCCTGACTCTCAGTTTTAACTCGATATTGTAATTGCGACCGTGCTTAATTTTGTATTGTAACACGAACTGGAGTTGAATTGTAGCTGCCAAATGGTCCAGTTCCAACTTAGTTAACCGCCATGTTAAAAAATTCTGTTCTTTCTTGCTTTCTTCTGTGACAGCTACAGTTGGCGTTTGTCCCTTCAGTCAGTACCGAGATGATACTATGCTTCAAATATCATGCTCAACTATCACTGATAAATAAAACTTCCTAAAAACAAAAAACGCGTTCTGCCTGTGTTGTGATGATAGATGAAGTGAGGGATAGTGCTTATTATATTAGCACCCATAATATGTTGGAAAAATATACTATGAATGGACCTTTTGCTTGGTGAATTTGGTCGATTATAACGGAGTTTGGGGCTTTTGCTCGTTGGATAGACACAGCTCATAAGGGCTGAGTTTTTCAACTCGGCTTTTATCAGTCCCCTCCAATTTCGTCCGGCCTTTTTTCTTTTGTAAGGTTGGATTTTGGAAAGAGTCAGATTTAATTTCGGAGAAGCGAGCTCTTTCTAATCCGGTATTTATATAAACCGGTCATTTTCAAATACTTAAGCAAATAATCAACAACTGCTTTTTGTGACACCTCCTGACTGTTTGAGCAAGCCCCAATCGCCTTTCTCTTTATCTCCGACTACGTTTGGATCATAGGAGGCAAGGGGACAGACTAGGCCTCTCTCAAAGTATGTTCTATGCGTTTTTTAGGAAGATCAAGGTCAAGAAGTGGAGATCGGGTCGAGGATTCAAGCAATACCTTAGGGTAGCAAAGGGACTCCGGTTTTCTTATTATTTACTCTTACTATTTGCTGTTATTTGTGTTTGCTATGATGTATTCCTTATCTTTGCTTTTGTAGATCTAGCCATAATCGGCTAGATATATTAGTTTTTAGAGCTAGGATGAAAGTGTGATTATTTTACCTTTAGAAAGTTAAAAAAAAAATCAAACAACTAAATATCTTCATGTGATAAGTCGGTATCTACTGGGTGTCAAAGAACCCAACCTAATCCTTCACAGACCATAAAACTAGATTTATTGGCTACTGTTGAATTTGTCTCTCCTTTGTGTGGTGCACAAGTCAGGACGAGGTAGAAAGTTATTCAAAATCCTAGAAATATTTATTTAATTGCATTTTAAATCATTTATTTATTATCTATTTATTGTTAGTTTTTAATCAAACTAAGCAAAACTCCCTTAAAATCTTTCTCTAGTCTTAGAGTAGCCCGAGTACGGTGAATTCCTCCATTTCTAAGGATTTGACACTTTGCTATGCTTTTCGAGTTGTACGCTTACGACTAGAATTGTGTATTAGATGTTTATTAGCTATATCGTCCCGTGATATCAATAATTTACTAAGTCTGATATACACATCTGATGTGCTCATACTTCTCAACCTACATCTCTTATGTCATGAACGTATACCATTTAATAGTCTGATTATGATATATATTAGATTAATTTAGATGTATAAATATTCAGACATATCAAACAAAATATATTTGAAATTCAGAAAGTAATATATAACCTCTTTCTCAACTGGTATTGGACACATAAAGAGACATTTTTAACATGTACTTAGAGAACATGTTTTCAGAGTCATGTTGCTATCTTTGAACTCCTATATATTATTTTTAAATATACAATTCAGAGCCACAAGGTATCCCACAACCGCTTATTTTGTGACATCCACATGTCCATTTCATTCAAGAAATTCAATTATGAAAATAGTTTAAACGGATATCAGACAAACGACACATTCACATCCATTCATTGTGTTATGCATATGATGCAAATTCGAAAGTACAACCATCAATATTAAATATGCATAAATGATAACTAGTAATTTTATTTTCAATATCAAAACAATTAAAGCAATTCAGATCTTTGATCAATATCTCCGGACATTATTCAATCAATCAATGCAACCAAGCTGATAAAATGAAATATATGTTATAGAGAAATCCGTCTATCTTATACCAAAAAAATTCGAGATTCTTAACACAATTCACGATGATACTCTAATCCACTGTGATGTCTTCGATTCCGAATCCGAAATGCAATTTCTATTCGAATCACAATAATATTTGTTAAAATAATTTTCTTTTATTTTTCTTTATTCTTTTCTCTCTCTGCAGTTTCAACTTTCTTACTATTTTCTTTTATTCTGTTCTGTTTCATTTCTTTCTCTCTTTTTCATTTTCTCTCTTGGTATTATTCTTTCCCTTCTTCCCGTTTATTTCTCCTTTCTGTTTCAGTTTCCCTTCTTTTTATCCATCGAGATAGTAGGCTGATTTAAGGACGAATTAACTGACTCCCGTGAAGGCCATGTGCCTCTCAAAGAGCGAATTTTTAGCTTCTTTATTTTATCAACTTTTATAATTTAACCCCTAAACATTCATATTTTTTGAAATCATCCAAATTTAATTTAAATAATATTACGAATTTTTGTATTCTCTATTTACCAATAAAATTTCCTAAATTTCCCGTGATTATGAACAATTAGATATTTATTGTTCTTCCTTTTACTATCTTAATAATATTTTCTTTATATAATTAAATCTCCAAACATTTTCCCAAAATAATATCAGATTATCTTGACTTCATATAATTTACTTTTTTTGTTGTTCAAAATTTAAGCATCATATTTAAAGCTTAATTTTGATTCATAAAAATCAAGTATGAATTTTCAAAATATAATTATTGTTCTTTGATGTCAAAATCTAAATATTATAATAAATATTCGGGAGGTCACATTAGTAGGCAGATTAATCATAATCTGTAATTAAATCATCACATATCATAGTCACTTTGATTATTTTTCAGCTTATATATTATTTTAAATCATATAAATTTCATCTAAATTCTAATTTTTATTATTAAAGAGTTTATATAAACTAAACTTCATCAATTTCAATTGGATTTTTAAGTTTTTACTTAATCGGACATTCATGAAATTATATACTTTTTTCAATATGATTGAAAAGACCATGGATTTGGTAATTTAATTTCTATTATTTTTAAAATAAAATTAATAAATAAAAATATTATCAATTGTGTAAATAACCAATTTGTTAGAATTATTAATATTTTTATATATTAAAATTAAAGTCAAATTATCCGCAAAAACTGATTAATCAACCGCATAATGATTAATCACTAAACATCATTCCATCCGTCCGTTAAATGCATCATATTATTTACAATACTATCTGAAACACCTATAATTTTGTTTAAGATTTATTTTAGTATTTATTGATGTAGCACATTCATATCTATATTTTGATCCCCTATTGTGTCTAAAATCAAGATATAATTCTCAAACTCATGTTTACTTTTGTTATATTCTATATCTCTTTTGTTGATTTGATTATGCCTCGGTTAGTTTTCATATTTTAGAAAAATACATACTTAAGGAGCTAAAAAAATTAAGATTAGAATATCTTTTTTCACACTTTAGAGCAAAATGAAGCAATTGAATATAATTGAGAAGAATTCAAATACTAACAGAGTCAAAATGGATCATGAGAAACAAATTACATCAAATTTTGATCATATACTATCATGAAAATGACTAAGAGCTAATCTTGTAGAGCTTGTTCTTAGCTTTCCAATGATTCTTAGATAACTTAAATCGAAGTTCGAACAAATAATTTATGGTCAAAATATAAATTACTGTGCAACAAAACAATACCCATATGGGTCATGAATAGTATCCATATGGGCCATATGAGGTGTTTTTCGGAAACTAAGATAAAAAAACAACAACAAATCTGATTGACTCTCTTCTAATTTTATTGATTCTCCACTATAAAAGGGTGCTTTCAACAACCTTTAGAGGTGTTCTTGAATGTTCTAAACCCTAGAATTGTGTTGTTTACGGTTCAACATTTCTTGACTGTTCCTAAGGCGAATCAAGAGATTGAGGAATCCAAACACTCAAGAGGAAATGAAGACTGGAGCGAGAGACTGACACAAGAGTAGCATATAGAGTTTGCTTTGCTTTATTGTTATATTTTTATTATTATTTATACTCTTGCTCCTATGTCTTCGGTACTCATTTTCTATATCTTTACTGTTTTGTTTATTTTATCATGAGTGACTAATTATTTAGTTCTTAGGAGTAGTGATGTTGAAACTTGAATTAGATTTTATTTAGAGTTTTTTCATTTATTGGTTGTATTTTGTTTGTGAGTATTATTGTTATTCTTATTTGATTGTTGATGGATTGCTAGAGTAGGTCCCTTAGCTAATCCAAGTTTCAGGTTTGACCATTTAATATCAGAGTAGTCTACCAAAGATTATTCTAAGTATCATTGGTAGATCTGAAACTCCGAGAGGGTAGGTCGACAGTATTCGAGAGGTTGAACCCTGTTTAGAACGAAAGATCGAACGTACCTACAGAAAACTAACACTCAAACTAAAGGATCTAGACCAAAATACGAGAGTTGATGTTTATTTGACTTTCAGAACACTAAATTGATCATTAACTAAACAAACAAACCAACATGCGAAATTGAGATTTATTGTCTTGGTATTATTCATTTATGATGCACATAACCAATTTGTGAATAGACTTTGAGTAGCAGTTGTAACTCATCTGTACTTCATACGGCCTGTATTCTCATAGCATACAGGTTGTATGATTCAGATCCAAGTGGGTCTAACCCTTAGAAAATTTTATTTTAATTAATGCAAAATCAATAAAAAATATTTTTTGCTTTCTGTTTCTATCTTAAAATATCAAAAATAAATCATTTGAACAAATCCTCCTTTTTTACTTGTTTTTCACATATAGAGAGTCAAAGTAAAATAAATTCGGTGATTTTTATTGTATTGTATCCGTGGTTTGACATACTTAATTACTATACTGAATGTAAGTTGTGTGACCGAACTCTAGTGTTGTGTAACGGATTATCAAAATAGTATTGATAGTATTGTAAGGGTCCCTCCCCATACAAATACATACACTAGACGCAGCAGATGTGATGACCAACGCTAGACAAAAATCAAAATCGTAGATTCAGGTTAGTGAATTGACTGAACACATTGACGTATTGAGGTGTCGAGGTTGGGAGAAATCAGTTGATCCTTTATATTTGATCCAACATTGAGTGGTCGACACGTGCCCCATCCAAATTCCTTTTTCCTCTTTATCTAGCTTGTATCTTTTCTTTCTGTAAAAGCATTGATATCCTGATGCAAACCGGGAACAGACGAACTGTTCGGTCCCTTCAACTGGGCTCCCTACTATTGAGATATTCGGAGCATTCTGATAAGATTATATTATATATACCAGTATGGGGCTGTCACTGTCAGGCTTGCAAGATTCTTTGTGCTGATGAAGTGCTCCAAGCACTATCCTCAATTTACCTATCATCACTCTACATGTACATGCGCCCCACACGTTTTTATTTTTTAGGGTCCCAATTATCAGTAGAAGGAAATATTTTTTTAAAAAAACTAAGTTATCAACAAATATGCATAAATATTAATTTATAGCAAATAGCAATTCATGTTAATATAAAATAGTTAATAAATAATAATAAAATTATAAAAAATACTATTTAACATGTCGAGTCACATGTTTATTTGTTTACCTTTCAATCTTTGATTTACTACTTTATTATCACAAATATTTACTTTATTTCAACAAATAAATCTTCCATACAAAGTATTTTACAGACATATACAAAATTTTGATAACATATATTCCAATATCTAATTCGTTATAATAGATGATTGTTCAATATTAATTTTAAAACTTTCAGTTTAATAAATGTCTTTTGTAATATAACATATAAATTTAACTATAGATGGGCACTGGACTGCAAACATTTTTGTTTCGGATAACATCTCGCTGCGCAGTGCTCCCTTTGTCGGAACCTATTTCTTCAGGTTTTCTCTTAGAGTTGGTAGGATAACAAAAATCTTTTATTCATGTTATAAGTTAATAATTTTTTTCTTATTTATATTTTATCTAATAACTTAACAAAAATAAAAATTTATTCATACCTATCTTATCAGATGCAATACGGATCCGGTAATCCAAATGACTCTTAAAATGGATAAGATTGTAACATAATTAGTAATGAAAGATTATAATATAAATAACAATTGACAATAAAAAAATTATAATATAATTAGCAATGAAATAGACAATGAACAAGGAATAGTTTAACGAAAATAAAATCTTACTCATATCCATCTTATCAGATACGATACGATTCAGGTGGTAAATAGCCAAAAGAATGTCATTCACAATCCTAGGTTTCATGCTGTCATTTTCCCGTAATTAATTCATTCAATAATGACAGTCAAACAAACAAATTAACAAACTAATCATTACATTGAGTTCTCTCTATATATATGCACTGAATTCTCACATATATATATATATATATATATATATATATATATAGACTATTGTGAAAACGTTTGCATTTTGAGCTCAAGTGCATACGGCTCAAATTTTATCATAACACGTCCGAAATTTAAAATTTCATTCTCATTAAATTCTTCATATCAAAATATTAGGGGATAAAAAAATTTGGGGTATTTTGAATTTTCCAAGTATTTATTTTGGATTTTTAAAAATCAGCACTAAAATAATAATAAAATATTAAATCGTTGTTGCTGATTTTCAAAATAAAAAAAATACTTAGAAAACTCGAAATATCCCAAATTTTTGAATCCCTAAATATTTTGATATGAAGAATTTAAAGAGAATGATAATTTTAAATTTCGAACGTATTACGATAAAATTTGAGCTGTATGCACTTGGGCTCGATTTGCAAATATTTTCACAATAGTTTAACTATATATATAGTTATGTTACGGTTAGTTGTGAAATATAAAATATTTTTGTACTTCGCATCGTATCTTTTATTTTCGAATTCAAAACACCGATCCGACCGTTAAAAGTGTTCTCCATATTGAAATATGTTTGGAGACCAAATTTTATATTTTTTCGAGGGGATGAAAATGCATTGAGTTTATAAACTACATATTTAAATCTTATTGAATACCAAATTTGATTATATTTGGAGCTTTCTAACTATTTTTTTAATTTTAAAAAATACCTAATAATAAAATTAAAATAATGATATGTGCACCTAAAAATTATCATCTTTCAAAAATCCAAAAAATATAGTTACAAAGCATACAAAATACTAAAATTTGATATTCAACAAGTTTTCAACATCTTAATTATTGTGGACTAGTTAGATTGATATTTTGAGTTTTCGATATATGAAATTTAAAACTGAAGTAAAATGCCTCTTTGCTTCGCGAAGCACCGTAAGATCTCCCTATAGCATCACTCTTTCTCTCTCCCTCCCTATATATATTGAGCCTATGGTGCTTTGCGAATTATAAAATCTCCCGTACTTCGCGTTCATATATCAAAATTGAAAGTCCAAACTGCCGATCCAAACCATTAAACATGATATTAATATTGAAATAACTTGGGAGATCAAATCATATATATATATATATATATATATATATATACACACACACACATATATGATAGTTCAAAATGAAGATCAAATCATATATATCAAAATTGAAATATTTTATAATTTTTTGCTAATTGAATTTAAAATTTATTTGAACTTAATCAAAATTAATTACTTTAAGTTTTATATTTATTTTCATACTATCAAAAATAATTAGAGATAAAAATTAATATTTTATTAAAATTTGAAAAACTATTATTTGTTAATTTAATACTAATTTAATAATATATTATTAATTTTATAATAAAAATAGTTATATTATTACATAGTAATATACTATTGACTAGATAGTTAAAATATATGCAAATAACTTCATATCGAATTTGAACTAGTTCATTAAAAAAATATCGAACCGAAATTGAATAAAAAATACAAAAAAATTAATCGAAGGAACCAAATTTGAATTAAAATTGAATCGAATACCGAAGGAATTATAAATTTTTCTTCCACTCAGTGGAATCCAATAATTCACTCCACTGAAATCCGTCCAACGAATTTTATTTCCACTAAAAAAATGCATGTATAATTTTGTTCGAATGACGATAGCGAATTATCTATAAGCTGTATAATTTTTCTGTCCCCTCTTTTTTGTTGAAGGTGTTCATATATTCATATATATATTTTTTAATTCATATGTTATTGTTTTCTACTATTAGTATGAAATAATAAAATACATGAAATTAAAATATAAATTATAATCTTTATTAATTTAATCATTTACTTTATGATCTAAAAATGTTTTCATTGTATATGCAATTTATTATGAATAATAATAGTATCTTTGAAATTTCTGTTTTATCTTATTTTTTACTTTTGATCAAATTTAATTTAAAATTCGTAAAATATTGAGTTTACATGTGCTCATAGAGTATTAATATGACTTAATTACCATCCGTCCGTAGCACTTTTGCTAAAAATGTCGAGATAAAATGAATCAGTGCACAAACAACGCACATTAAAATATTCTCAGATATAGCTTAGAAGTAGTGAAGCACATGTTAGTTGAAACGATATCTATGTTCGTAAAAGAAATAAATAGAAACCTGCTTGTCTAGATAAGACGACTTAAATAAATTTGATCTCTTTGAAATTTTTATACGTGCTTTTTAAAATATCTTTCATCGTCGAATTTACGAGTGGAGTGAGTAGCAGATTCTTATTCATTTTATCGACCTCCGGGTATTCCGTGAATCGATATCCTCTGAAGCACTAAAAAAACGTTTTAGAGTGAATCACTTTTTATATGGACCGTTCAATCAATTATCAATGATTCTGATTTAACAATAATAAATTTTCGTACATTAAAATTCGTGTTTGAACTTCCTACAGTTGTTCAGATTAACTTTTTTAATCTCTCTAGCATAAGACAGAGCCAAAATTTTAGATTAGAGAGCTGAAATTGAAGAGGTTCAATATTTACTATAGATAAAAAATATTAGAAAAAGGTTAGATATATTAAATTTTAATTTTTTTATGAAATTATATATATTTTTCAGTCGTTTTTTAAAAATTAGATGCCAAACCTCCAGCCCCTGATCCGCCCTGCCCTCGAGAGAAAAAAAGTGCTTTAAGGATACCGGTCCGGTATTCCGTAGGCGTGAAGCTGTTTTACTGTTTGCTTCACAGAATCACAGGTGCCACGTTCTCTTGATCATGGTGAGATCAGTGGATTATTATCCTGTGTCTAGTGGAAGATCAACGTATATTTCTAATTTCCTATTGGTCGCAACTTTGCAAGAGGTAACCATGACCTGCAATGCAAATACGTGTTCGGTTATTTAACATGACACGTATCCACATTTCAGGGCTCATGGCTTCTAATAGCCATGATAAAGTGTCGGTGCTCTCTCGCTCTTTGATTTTTGTCCGGATTTTGTCTGAAACGGGTCAACTTCAACTCTAGCTAGGTGAGTGTAATTTAGGGATGTTAATTATTCATCCGATTCGATGGATTAATTTAATTCAGTCCGAACTTGATCCCATTCGACATGATCTGAAGGTAAATAGGTCGGGTATGAATTTAATTTTTTTTATCTGAATTGGGTCGGATCGGGATCGGATCAATCCCGACCCAATCCGATTAATTATATTTTTTGAAGTAATTTTTGTGATTTAGTAATAATTAAAGATTAAATATATACTAATTAAAATTAATTATAAATTAATTAATATTTTATTTGTTAAAAATAATTAATAAATAATTAATTATTTTATACGGATCGGATCGGAACGACTCGTAACTCGTCGGGTCAGATATGAATCAAAATTTTTTAACTCAAATTTAATAATCGGATCAAAAAATAATAATAAAATAATATAACTCAATCCGAACTCGACCTTACCCATTAACACCCGTACGAAAACGATATGTTTTGTCAAGTAGCACCAATTACTACTTACTACCGCACCAGACCAACTGGGTTTGGTCCCCGCAGCACCGCATAGCAAAAATAATGAGCATATAGGGAGGCGGAGATTTTGATAAATAAAATAAAAATAAATAGGGAAATGATATGATTTTAGTGAAAATGTGTATTCATAGTCAGATCTGAGTTTTAAATTTGGTCTCAATTTTTTTACAAAATTTTAAAGTTTTGATTAATTTTTTTTAAACTTTTTCAAACAGTTCAACGTGATCCATGACACATATATATTTGTCAGAAAATTAGTACCTAAGGCCCAGACGCGCATCGAAAGTTATTAAATGAATACAGACCGTAAATACTAGTATTTTATTATGTACATAATTCATTATTTCAATATGATATGAATATATTTTAAAAATTATTTTCTTACTTTTATTACATAAATAATATCATATTTTAATAACAAAACAAAATATGCAATTTTTATGAATAATACGAAAAATATCATATTATTTGAAAAATTCATCAAAACCAAAAATAAAAAAGAGTAGGAAAAAGTAAGAACAGTGGTCACCCCATGATCGATTTTTTTTTTAAAATCATCATTATAATTATGTATATTTTAAAAAAAATATATTTATTGGTATAATTTTATTATCCATCAAATACTTATTTATATTTGATCGATAAATATACTTATTTTTTATTATCCAGCTCTCTAACTTAATTTATTAATCAATCATTGCTTAAATGACTTGACCATTATTTTGCTACAAGAAAAAATATAAATGCACTAATTAATCAATATACAATCTATATATAGAAATATAAAAAAAATATCAAGAAGAAATCATTAAATATATAACAATATGCTTGGATCCTATATAATATATTTTTGAAAAGTTTCAAAAAAATTAACCGAAACATCAAAATTTTGTAAAAAAAAAAATTGGGACCGAGTTTCAAATTTGATTTCAGCTAGTTAGCATCGAATTTGAAACTCGGATCTGACTACGAATGCACATTTTCACTGAAATTTTATCTTTTTCTTATTTTTTTATTTTATTCACCAAAAAAAAATCTGTACGTTTTGTGTTGCCTAAGCGCATTTTCTCAAAAAAAAAAGAAGAAGGTACGCTCTGTGTCAATTAGTGCCATAATAAATGTCTGTTTTTTTAAATCAACACTAATGTTATTTGAAAATATATTAATCAAGAATCATGGTCGAATTTTAAAAATAAATCAAAAATGATTATGAAACATGGCAACAGATTTATATCCAACGCTGATTCTCAAAACTTTCAATGTCATGCCATCAGTGATGGATTAAAGACCGGACTGATGGCTATAAAAGATCGACAGTAATGAATAGTTCTGGACTACTGTTATTTAATCGATTTTCTTGAAAAACAATATGCATATCATTTTTTTTTATAATCTATAAATTTTAGGATAAACAAAGTTGAATCGTGTATTGTAAATAAGAAAATTATTTTAATATGCACTCCTACGAATAAGCTGGTTAAATAAGCTAAATTGTCGTTCATAAAAAAACAAAACACTAAAAATTCTTAAGATTAATAGGTTCCTGTTTTTGGAAACATAATGTAAATTTATTGACAAAATAAAATAAAAAAAATCAGAAATTAATGACACCTTTTGGTTTTGATAATTAATCTTCATTTTCTTTGAATCAAAACAGTATACTAGTAACTGTAGGACATTTTCTTCAAAAAAGAAAAAGAAAAAAAGTAAAGGTAAGGCATGAATAATATTCTTAATCATTAGAAACGATATATTTTGTCCCCATATGGATTGGCTAATCCACTGAAGACGGACATTTCGACTGAAACATAATTTTCATAGCTTTATTTTTTAATATTTAAATATCTCTCAAAAGTTCAATTATAGATGATAATGGATCTAATTTTTTATTATTTAAATATGTCTCAATACATTGCAGTTTAATTATAAATGATAATGGATCTTTCAATACAATGCAGTTTAATTATGAATGATAATGGATATCTTTTTTTTTTAACGGAATGACCCATGTTTAAGTCTTATAAGATTTTAAAAGAATCAATATAAAAATAGGATTAATGCAATTACTTTTATTAAGAGTTGGACGATGCTGCTATATATAACACATATCATCCTTTATTATGGATCACTTTTTTATTTTTAAAACTTAAATGGTCTATCCAAACCACTCAAAATGATTCTCATATAAAAATCTATGAAACCAAATTTTCTATATTTAGATATTTAAAAAAAAATTCATTTGAATTAACTTATAATAATTAAATCAAGTGATTTTCTAACTATTTAAAAAAATAGTTAAAAAAATTAAAAAATAAAAAGTTTGGTTCACAATTAAATTTTTATATGTAAATTATTTTAACCGATTTGGATCAATCATTAGATGTTAAAAATAAAAAGCCGATTCATAGAACAAGAGTCAATGAACCCAGTAGCGGAGCCACGTTTGGGAGGGGGTCATTGACCTCCTCGTGATTTTTTTAAATATGTTTGAATAAAAATATACCCTATCCTAAAAATATTTTTAAAAATACACCTCTCCATTATAAAATATTATAAAAATATATTTAACTCTCAAAATAATTATAATATTACATTTATTTTTTAACCTCCTATTATGAGAGCTGATTTCGCCCCTGAATGAACCATCTTTGCTATACATAACATATATATTATATACGGCTCAACTCATCTATTATTATATATAAAAATGTCTCTTGATCTTGATAGCAAATTATCACGGAAAAAATATCTTATTTTATCCTTGTGTACCACATTCTCTATTTCGTTTTTTTTTTTCTATTTTCCTCAATCTTTCTTGAGAAGCCTAAATTCGCAATTAAACCCTTTTGTTTAATTGGGATACGCGCCTCTCTGTTCACTGAACGCACGTCTTATTTAAAGGGGCAACTCTAATCGATATGTTTAAGTTGATTAAAAAATCACGAATGTAATGATAATGGTTTCACGCATGCACGGAAAGATCAGAGAATGAAGCTGTCGACAGGGGCGGAGCCAGGAATTTTTCCAGGATGTAGCCCCAATCGGATTGAATATCTTAGCGGGTTAAAATCCATTAATTTATCGGTATAAAAAAAATTTCAACATGCATTTTTAATAAATCAAAAACCAATCCAGTCCAGGACTCAGGAGATAGAACACAAAAATTTTTCAGGGTGTGACTTAGTAGATCTATTACCCTTTATTCTATTGGTTTTTAATTTTTCAGGGAGTAACACTTGTATCCCTGGGGTTATATGGCTCCGCCCCTGGCTGTCGACAAACCAAGTTGCATCACCGACCCATGCAAATATATAGATTCGAAATTTGAAGAAGAGTGCCGGCTGTGAATATATAGATAACATAGAAAACCAAACTAAGCCCCCCTTCGCCACTTGCAACTTAGTAAATTAAATTTCATGTTTCTTGTGAAATGTGAGATACCTCATGCGTCATGCCTTTGGTTTCTTCAGCATTTTTTTATGTTTCTATATGATTATTTTGCATCTACACCGGACAAAAGACTCTTTGCATTTAATTGATTAATCCAAAAGCTTGATAATAGATTTACTGGGATCCGAGCTTGACAACTAATGATTGCCTGTGAGCTGCAGCAGAAGAGGTTCGGATGATCCTGTTGGATCATTTTGGAATTCGTTCCGGCTAAAATTATGAGGAGATTTAATGTTCCACGTGTTAAGCTGCATGTTGCTGTACAGTAATGAAAGCCTTTGGACTGAAGTCCTTCTAGAAGCTTTTTCATGCCGTACGATTAATCCTCATCTTTTTGTATTTAATTGATACTAACAGGGTTAACCTCTCTCTAATGGACGAAATAGATATTAGTGTTATTGTGATCTACAAATAATGTGATAATTATATTTTAATTTATGTATTAGAATGATTATATATAATATATCATTTGTTCTTTGAGTTGTTTATTATTTATATATTGAGTTGGACTCAATTATGAAACATAAGCATTAATTAATAATAACTCTAAAATATTCTTAATATGCTAATCATTTAATAATAATAATTAAATAAAATTAGTTTGTAAGTTTAGTGACGATTGTGTTTCATAAATTATACAATAAGTATTCTCGGCTCAATTATACAAATGATACATTGGACATATTATTGGACTTAACCCATAATAAAATATGATAAGGATTATGTTTGTATCATTATTATTTTATTTGCTTGTTAATTTTTTAGAATGAGATGAGTATTTTTCTTATACAAATGATTTTTATTTGTGGATATTGTCCAACACTATTACTAACTGGCGACCGTAGTATAAATTAAGAATAGTATATGTGAATTAAATTGTGGGCTCCTAAATAAAAAAATATTGTGCAAGAATACATTTTTGTCTTATACCATTCTATATATCATGTGACATGAAATAAGCTCGGGATGATTGTCGTTGTGCAGGATCAAAATATTTATAACATATATTACATGTGTATTGCTTAGGAGTCACAATGCACATTGCTAGATGTCGCTTGTGATATATGATAATTAAAAGTATTTTAATCTTATTGCTAAGTGTATACATGTTTTAATGGGTCACACCATATAAGAATAAAGCCTTTAAACACTTCTTGATCATTTAGTATGAGATCTCAGACATTAAGATGAGTTAATTAATCATTAGACATGATTGATTAAGTATATTTATCAAAGAGTTTGATAAATAGGTCAAAATGGATAAAAAAGCGCTCCCTGAAGGTTATCGGGCTTCCATATCAGTCCGAACCAAGCTAAAACTGAATCAAGGTAAAAAAATCTTCTCTGGATCAATTTTGGATCGGTCCGAACCAACCTATTTCTAGATGATGATTTTTACATGTGCGGTTCTACGCACGGTTCGGTTTTTAAGTCAGTTCGAACGTTATCTTGCTCCAAATTGGCTCAAATTTGGAGAGAATATGACCAACTACTAGTGGGAGGTTTTCATCTATTAAAATGTCATATCTATAGACTATATTCAAGAAAGCCTAAAACTTTTATCCCTAATTGCACAAAAATTCTGCTGAATTTTTGATGCTCCAGTTTTGAACTTTTTTCACCACATTTAAGAGTTATAATTCGTGGAGAATCAGAAAATCAAGGAGAGCACTCTGAACTATTCTAACAAGAGTTTGAAGAGGCGTTTGTGGGTTGTTCTTGATGGAGGCCGTTGGAGGAGATCTCATTTGATCTCTTGGTGTCATACGCGTCTCTCGTTCGTTTTCTATCTTTTCGGTGACTCAAGCACGCTTCAAAAGTATATCAATTTTATTTATAACTTGTATTTAGTTCAGTTAAGTAATATACAAGATTATTTTGATATTTTAGATAAATTTTTTAAAATTATACACTAATTACACTCATAAAATGTCAACAATAGTTAACCACTCTCCCTTTCCTCTCTATTTTCATTTGGAATGAAATAATCAAATTCACGGGCTGTCAGTGGATGAATGAAATGTTAAAATTGAAAAAAATATTATGTTTATATATAGACTATTAAATTTGAAATTTTTAATTATTTATTTTCGTAGAAATAAATTCAAAGAGTAAAATACTTTTAGTAATTCAAAGCAGCATAAATTGACATCTGGCTAAATATTATCTCAAAATTCTCTCTTAAACAATTATTCAAAAACCTGATAAAATTGTAAGCTTTTGTAACGAAATTATCTCAAAAATGTTTTGACCAACTTATCAGAACCACATAAAATAGTACAGGCACCGAAAGTATGAGGGGAATAATTGATTTGGGCCTTTATTATTATTATTATTTTTTTTAAAAGTTGACAGTAGCCGTCAACATGAGCCATTATTATTATTATTATTATTGTTTGAAGAAAAAACTTTAATTTTCCATCTATTAATGACTTCATGTAAACGTACAAAACAACAGCAAGAAGGGCTGGTGAGAAGTAACAATCTTATTTAGGAAAATCCTCGCTTTCCTAGTTGAGAGAGAAATGATACTCCTACATTTGAATAACAAAATGGGAAGTAATTATTTATCCGATTCGACAGGTTAATCCGATCCGATCCGATCCGATATGATTCGAAAATAAATGGATTGGGCAAAAGTCTAATTTTTTTTGACATGAATCGGGTCGGATTGGGTTCGGGTCAACCCGACCCGACCCAATTAATTATGTTTTTTGAAGTAATTTTATGATTCAGTACTAATTAAAGAATAAATATATATTAAATATACACTAATTAAGATCAATTATAATATTTAATATTTAATTATTTAAAGTAATATAACATAATTAATAAATATTTAATTATTTTACACGGATCGGATCGGGTCAACTCGTAACCCGACCGGGTCGGATATGAGTCAAATTTTTTTGATCTGAATATAATCAGATAGAGTTCGGATCGAATAAAAACTCCTATTCCATTGATCTGAATATAAACCGACATGACCCATTGACACTCCTATTCCGTTGTGATTTGATTTCACAGCAGGCCCAAGAGAGAAGAAAAATGCTTTACATATTTTATCTAACGGAAGAGTTGATAGAACATTGCAGTCAATCTTGACACATTTTTATCCTACGGCCTAGAGAAGCTTTGGATGAGTCTCTGTCCGAAGTCCTTCGGACAAGTTCCGGACCGCGCATAAAATAATATCACAACCGACCCTTTTCTGTTGCTTATTTTAACTGTACACTTGTACAGTTACAATACCTACAATACCCAAGTCAGTTCAAGCTAGCTGTACATTTCAATATGTATTAAATAATTAGACCACACGAGTGGGTTTTTTTTTTTCTTAATTACGAAACAATTGCAGGACAATACTATTTTAGAACAAAATGGACTGGGGGCGGCGTATCACAAATTAGATGTGATAATTGGAGTGCAAATTTCAAGTCCAGCCCATTATCCAAATATTATAATTCGAATGAATCTTGGGTAATAAGACGGGCTAATTCAGAGCTCAGTAGGTCGGCACTCAGCAGGCAGCTTAAATTGAATTTTGGATTTTGTGTTGTTTACCTGTTATGTAGTTAAGCAAAATGGCGTTTCTCTTGAATTTATAAAACACAAACATGAAAAATATAAATTTCAATAAAAAAAATATATAGTTGTTTAATTGATCAGAAAAAAGTATGATCGTAGTTCATTATTTTATAAAAATTTATAATAATTTTTTTAGTAAAGTTGATAGTCTAAATTATATAATTTTTAAATATTCATAAAGCATTATCATTCGAATTTCGAATATGCTACCTTTCACGTATAGAATATTATTTTTCCGCTAAATCAAAGCTGATTTGAACCATTTTTAAAATCAACTAACAAAACTGAACGTTTCATACCTTTATTTATGTGTTATAGTACGATGCTACAAGAAATTAAACGAAAATATCGAAAGAAAAAAAGAAGATGGATTTTGTTTTGGAGGATCAGGTTCGGATTGGACGGCTACGCATAGCTGGCACTTGGGAGGGTGTCGATCTTGCTGGATTAATTGTACTCTAACATTGGAGGTGGGTTCATGAACCGTGAATGGATTTTTCTGGTTTTGTTGGTGGATTGTGTACACTGAGCTCTGACTTTCTGAGTTTAATTTGCCAACCATGGATAGCCGTTACTCCTGAAGTCAAGGAGCAAGATGGTGGGTGTCACAAACACTATTTGACCTCGCATTATTATCAATTTCTCATTCTAGGGCCCACCATTATTATCTAAATTTTCTTATTCTACTTGACGCAAAAGTGTTATTAAAGATGGCAAAAGCGACAACCAATGGTCCATTAGATGCATGAATCCATACACGTGCCTCTGCGTATAAATACCTCACAAGCCGTCTCCCAGTACCACACCTCACACAAAGACAATTGACAAATTCAACTTATCCATTAAAACAATGGCACCACAGCATGCATTTCCAATTGCCTCCTCCCCTTTGGTAACCATTCTTTCCAAACGCACTGTTTTTCCCCATTGCCCAACCGCCATGGCCGATCTCAAGCTCTCGGTCTCAGACCTCCCCATGCTCTCCTGCCACTATATCCAAAAGGGACTCTTCTTCCCCCAACCCAACATCCCAACTTCCTCTTTGATATCCCTCTTGGTTTCATCTCTTTCTCAAGCACTCACCATCATCCCTGCATTTGCCGGTCGGCTGACCACTTATCCCGATGGTTGCATTTTCATCTCTTGCAATGATGCTGGTGTAGAATTCTACCATGCTACAGCACTTCATCTCTCCCTTTTATCCCTCCTGTTGCCTTCGTCTGACGTGCCTAAAGCAATCAACAATTTCTTCCCCATGGACAGCACAATAAGCTACCAGGGGCATTTTCGTCCTTTGGCCGCATTTCAGTTGACTGAGCTCGGTGATGGTGCTGTTTTTATCGGTTGTGCTGTGAGTCATGCAGTGGTGGATGGCACTTCCTTTTGGCATTTCTTCAATACCTGGGCTGAGCTCTGCCGCGGTGGTACCCCTAACCCGCCCAATTTTCGCCGCAATTACTTCGGCAACTCAAAAGCAGTACTTCGTTTTGCCACAACTGCTGGGCCAGCTGTCACTTTTCCAGTTGATGCACCAATTAGGGAGAGGATATTCCATTTCAGTCCAGATGCCATGCGGCTTCTCAAATTGAAGGCTAATAGCTTGAAAAATAACCTGAAGCTTTCAGCTGTTCGCCATCAAGATGCTGAAATTTCGGGAGAGCAGCTACATGACATGGGAGCAAAAGGAAGTGAGATCTCCTCCTTCCAATCATTGTGCGCATTCATATGGCAAGCTGTTACACGTGCCAGACAGTGGCTTCCCAATGATTACATGACAACTTTCCGCATGGCAGTAAATTGCCGACTCCGCATTAAACCACATGTCTCATCAAACTATTTTGGCAATGCAATTCAGAGTGCACCGACTAGGGCAAAGGTGGAAGAAGTTACTGGCAACGATATCGGGTGGGTGGCCGGGCTTTTACATGCTAGAGTGGTGGCACACGATGATGGGGCAATTAGACAGGTTGTTGCGGAGTGGGAGGCTGCACCGAAGTGCTTCCCCTTAGGCAACCCCGATGGAGCTGTAATTAACATGGGAAGCTCTAATCGATTTCCAATGTATGAAGGGAATGATTTTGGGTGGGGCCGTCCAGTAGCGGTAAGAAGCGGGAAGGCCAATAAATTCGATGGGAAGATGTCGGCATTTCCAGGGAGAGAAGGTGATGGAAGTGCGGATATAGAAATGTGTCTTGCTCCTGAAACCATGGAGGCATTGCTATCAGATGAGGAGTTTATGGGGTTTGTCTCTTAATAACTGAGGGGATGTTTCCACTATATATCGATCATCCATATATTGATTAGAATTCAGTTAGTGGCCTGTTTAAGTTGGAAAAATAAGTAATGAGTTGAAGATATATAACTGTACTACCGTTTTCAGTGGGGTTGACCATAGCTTTTAAAGCATAAATAGAGGGCGCCGGGTCTGCGGTTCGACCGTTCGAGGCAAGCAAATTTGATTTATGCACGCAGATAGAATTTGTTTTGTAAAAATCGAGCGCCTGTTATGTGCCGGATGAGTCCAACCGTATAATTGCCTACCTGTAGCCTTTTGTTACTGATATATATAATGTTTCGTATTCTGCAATCAGGCAACGTGAAGTGGTAAAAAGAAGGTCCAACTATCAGAAACAAATACATGTATATGTAATGGAAGGGATCACTTAACAATTACTATTTTAATAATTAATTTTTAAATAAATATGAAAAAATTTTAAAATAAAAAAAACTTTATAAATATATTTTTTTATTTATAAATTAATGGTGATTCAAATTTTATGCAATTTCATTATTGTTTGATAGTCCATTAAATACTGTTAAATTTAAACTAATACAAATTACATCATATTTTGATGATCTTTAAGGAACTAGCAAACGATAATTAAATTGCATAAAATTTGAATCACTATCAATCTATAAGTAGAAGAATATATGCATTCGATTGACTTGATCCAACGGCTATTCTTTCTAAACCGTTATAACGATTCGTAAACCGTTATAACGGTTCAGACCGAAAAAGAGTTTCTTCAGAATCGTTTTTGACTTAGTTTGAATAATTATGTATTTTTGAATAATTTAAAAATCAAATAATACAAAAAATATAAAATATCAAAAATTATAAAATAAAATTTGGATAATATTTTAAGTTACCCTCCTCCTTTGACCCGGGCTTGGGACTGGCCATGTTAAAAAAATATAGGCGGAGTTATAACTTTATTTTTGTTAGTAATGTTCTTTAAAAAAAGAAATTTAAAAAAATAATTGAAATATTTAAAAATAGATAAAAAGATTGATATGGTAAGAAATACCAAACTCCTAGAAGTCGTTGTGCATATACCATAAATCGTTGTCTTGAATGTCAATTGGGTCGTCGAAATCATCTTCTAGAGAGATATCAGGGATATAGGTACCGTTTTCTTGAGTTTCTATGGCGGATGTTGCTGCCTCAAATGTGGTATTATGTTGCATGCGACTTTCAGCATCAATCCAATCTTTATTGCACACAAGTTATTCGAAAAGTTTTGAATCCAATTTTGTACGCTTATCTGTTAGGATCCTGTTTGCCGAACTAAAACATGATTCGGAAGGGACGGTTGACACAGGCACTGCAAATACGTCACGCGCCATCATCGCCAATGTTGGATAGGCAGTTGCATTCCTCTTTCAGTACTCTAGGGTGCGGTCAGAACTTGCGATGGGGATTCTTCAGTTATTTCATGGGAACTTGAGGTGTATTAAGGATGATGCGGTGTAGTAAATATAGGGGTTTGTTGAGGTTGATAGTTAAGATCTTGCGGTATGTATTTTGATTGAGGGTGGAGTGGGAGGTTCGCATGTCGTGGATAATATGAGGGGTTTGTATTATCAACTACATCTTCATCAAAAATATCCACACTCAACCGGTGCATAAAATCATCCACGGGATTAGGATGATTTGTCATTTCTATAAAAAAAAAGAATATAAAAAAATCATCTACTTAAATAAATTTATAAAAGAAATCAACAATCTAAATAAATCTCTACTTAAAAATTAAATTTAACATTCTAAAAAAAGTTCTAACAAAAAAAAAACGAATTTAACATAATAAATAAATTTACAAAAGAAATCAACAATCTAAATAAATTTCTACTTAAAAAATAAATTTAACATTCTAAAATAAATTCTAACAAAAAATGAATTTAACATTAAATCTAATATTCTAAATCTATTAATCTAACAATATAAAACTAAAATGTAATATTCTAAGAAAAAAATAAATTTCTACAATTAAAAAAATATAAATAAAAAATTAGATTTTATAAATAAACTAATTTCTATAAATTTCAAATAAAAAATTATGAATAAAATCTAACAACATAACTAATTTCTACAAATAAAAATTACAACTAATTAAAATTAAAAACTAACCTTGAAGGGAAAATATTATCGCAACGATGGAATTGAGAAATGACGAATACTGAATATTATCCTTCTAGTCTTTTACCTTCTTCGATTAGTTAATTTTTCAACGGACTAACAATAAATTAATAAATCTAAACTATTTTTTTGTTTTTTGGAATAAAAAATTAAATTTGAGAATTTGAGTTTAAATGAAAATTTGAGAATGTGATAGTTTGAGAAGAGATGAAGAATGAGATTTTGATGTGTTTTGAGATGTAAATGGGGGTGGTATTTATAGATATTTTTGGGAGGAAAAATTTTAGATTTTTTTTTTTGAATTTTCTGCAAAATTAAAAAAAAAGTGGTTTTTTATTTTTATTTTTTAGGACTTGGGGGGCCCTAGCACTTTTTATTTTAAAATAAGAATTTGAAGAGGGGGGGGGGGGGAGAGGGGGTCCGGTCGGTCCGGTCCAGGGGTCCGGTCTACGGTCCCGTACGGTCCACGGTCCGGTCCGGTCAACGGGTCGACACGGGACGGGTCGGCACGGTCCATTTTCGGGCGAAAGGAGGACCGACTCCGCCGTATGTATAAGATTTTTTAAATTTTAAATATTTTTTCATATTTATTTGGTGATCCATTGACAAGATTGTCAAGATTAACCCGTTGTTAAGGGATCCCTTCTCATATGTAATATGAGGAGGGTTCGAATGTCTAAAGTTTTTTTGTATCAATCATGCCTTCACTTTTAAATTTTTAGTAACTCAAAACTAAAAATTGAAATATCAAAATAAAATTATTAAATTTGATCTATATTATATTTTTTCTTCTCACATAGAATTTTTTTACTTTTATTTTATGTAAATCAACAAGTTATAAAATCAACGTCTAAAAATTAATTATATTTGTACATTTTTATAAACTCTTAATGTCAAATAAAATAATATTCAAACATCATAATTTTTAATTAATATATAAATAAAATGATCCAGATCAAATATAGTAGTTTTATTTTGATATTTTAGTTTTTAATTTTTAATTATTATAATTTAAAAAACGGAGGCAAGATTGAGACAAAAAAATTAGGCATTTGAATGCTCACCTATTTTTAATTGGTGTATTTACAATAATACATTTTAAAATAATTCAAAAAAATATTTTTAAGAAAGTTTGTAATCTTGTAACTAAGAAGCCCTTGTAAGTTGTAACTAATCTTGTTACAAGGCCACTGCCTTGTAACTGTCCGGCTGTCCCCTTAGTAACTACTTTTTCAACTAGGCTTTATTCAACGCGCTTTAGCGCGCAACACTTCCAAGTGGGGAGGTAGAGGTGTAATCAGCATGTCAGATCAGGTTAAATTTAGATTCGAGTTTGAATAGATTGGATTGGGTTAATTTGATTTTTTGAAAGAAATTAAATTAGACAGAATTGAATTAGGATCATATCAGGTTAATCTATATGTTATATTTTTTTCTTCAGATCTTTAATTGATTTTAATTGAATTATAGATCATTTTATCTCTAATTAGATCAGATTAGGTTTGATTTAAGTCAAATCGGGTGAGGTTCAGATTCTAATGAATTAGATGAGTTTCTCGAGTCGGATCGAATTCTGTCATCTATAGAGGAGGAGGAATAAAAGCGGAGGAATAGAGGTTCAAATGATAATATATTTAGTACAAATGATAATATATTTTGTTTCTTTACGTAGAAATAGAGGTTCAAATTTTAAAATAGATATGTAAAAAATAATATATATTTAAATTATTGATAACTCTATTTAAAAATTGAATATTGGAACAACTCCGCTGTCGCACGATGGGACCGATTGAGATACGAACTAGATAACCGACTAGAATGAACTAAATTAGCAGCCTCCAACTAACTTGAGACCTACAAAATCAACATCACCCACGTGATTTTCTTGTGCTACTAAATCAACTTGATCACGGGGGATGCACCTTGAGAAGTATTCGCTGATCAAGGGATCGATGTATGGTCGATTCAATATTTTAGTTTTTTAGTTGATGTAATAAAGAAAGAGTGAGGTTATTGTGTTTTGTGAAAAAGGATGATTAGTGTGCTTTAAATTATTATTATTATTTTTAAATTAGATATGAGTTATCGAACTGTTTAGTCTAATTTTTTTATATAGTATTAGCAAATTAAGTTTTATATTTTTTTAAAATTTATTTGCTATTTTTTTAGATGGAGGGAATAATTTAATCTGATGATTTTGATATGAAATCTTTTTTCAATTAAAAAATAATAAATAAATTTTAAAAATATAAAATTTAATTTGCTAATATATTTTAATATAAAAATTAAATTAAATAGTTTAAATTAATTATATCTAATTTAAAATTAGATATTTAAATTTAAAACTTACTAATCACTTACTTCGTCAAGCCTCACTCATAAAAAAATTTAATAATACCGATCGATGATCTAATTGCTTCACAGAGAGAGCAGTCCCGGACCATTCCACCTTTATTTGTCTTGTTATGGTCCTGGGACCATCATATTTCCTGATGCTAATGAGTTGACTTGTTCACAAATGCACAATGAGTTTGACTTTAATTTAAGAAGTTGAAAGTAAAAGTATCTACATCTCATCAAATTATTTATCAAATGCGATTTGACAATTGTCATTTTATTTTAAAAATGTAGAGTCTAGACAAAATTAAATAATTATTTAAATTTAACAATGTATTTGACAAACCACGTAGACGAGCGACGGAGAAAAAAAATCTTGCTCGTGTGGAAAAAAATTGACGAAAATAGTGTTGCACATAGTTGATTGGGGTGAATTTTTTTCACAAAAATACCATTTTGACAATAACAACGATGCCGTGCTCAATTTTAATCTTAGAAGATTGCCAAATTAAATGACGTGACAAACAATTTAAAATCCGGCAATAAGCATCAATGTAGATGCTCTAATCAACACTTTCAGTGTGAAAAGTCGTGAGTTTAAAATCTGAATGAGAGATTTTTATAAATAATTAAATTTGAGAGCGTGATTCTCATCTTTCTAATTAAAAAAAGAGAGTAAAAATATTTAGAGGATGTGTCCCTTTGAGAAAGAAAAGAGGTGCAGAGGATGAGAGAAGTGGAGAACTGATTATGGATAGAGTAGTGCGCGTGTCGGTGGTTTATTGATTAAACTGGTTGAAGATGGATACATGTGGATACAGATGGGGTTGGGGCAAGTGAAATTACAGGGGACAAGATATTTCATCTTAGATTTTGGAGTTTATCTTTCTTGCTGGTCGGTCTCCTTTTTTGCCTGAAAAGTGACATCTGATGTGTGGGTCTTCAAGCACGTGAATAATCCTTGAGCTGATTAATTAGGCCAATTTCCAATAACTGTTAAGAGTGTTAGTCAATTATTTCCACTTGCATAACAGTTTACATGAGTGCCATCTATGATTAGAGCTTGGTATTTTTGTGTACCACTTTGAGCAATCATCACACACATTCACTATGTAATTGGTACATAGTTAAAATCCGGAGTGGTCAATTTTTTGAGTTTGGCATTTTTGTATTGATTATGATAGCCATGTACTTCGAATTGCTTTATTCGAAAAGTCTTAAAATCGTAGTTGATTCTTCTAAGTTTTCCCTTGAGGTAAAAATCTCATCTATAGGTAACAGCCGGAAGGAAATCCGTCTTATCTTATTATATAAAATAGCTAAAGCTCAATATATTTAATTTTTATTTTTTCTTCAATTTTTTATTGACCAAAACTTCTTTCATCAAACAGTTTGAATTTTTTTAGAGTGATTCAATGACTGTGATTGCATTTAATTCTCTCTTTCAATTTCGCTACTCCCTGACGAAGTAGCGTTACAAGTGTAGACGCAAACCTTCAATCGAGACTTGAAGAAACTGTCCCACCCAACTTCCACCTCTCTCAATCCCCAATCGATACTTCCACCTCTCTCATCTACTTCGAGACTTTTTGGCTTTTCTTATGATTTTACATGAATATTTGATGGATTATTTTTCTGTCACCACGGATTTAATGTTATTTGAGACTGATGTGTGCACTTACTATATCAAAATAATTTGAACTGGTAGAAACACAAAAAAATTCCGAAAAAAAATAGTGTAAATATATATTTTTAATCTTTTGTTAATTATTTTGTATAGTCACTACCACAAAAAAACTTCACTGAGGGTTAATTATTGCAATTAATAACAGTTACATAATCGTGGTAGATGACGGGGTTACTAAAGGTATAACGTTTACAAAAGTACCTTACACAAGTTTGTAATGGTTCCCTAAAGGAACCATTAGAAATGAGCGTCGAATAATAACGGTTTTATACTGTAAAACCGTTATAGATTCGTTCATTCTGGTAATGATTTTATGAATAAACCGTTATAGATTGTAAACTATAATAACGCTTCTTAAAGAAAATCGTTAGAAATTTTCCGTTATGAGTAACCTTTTTATTTTATATTTATTTATTCTTTGGTAATATTTGAACAATATAACCGTTACATAATAGTGATTTTTTTAATGATTGCACCATTTACTGTGACTAGCCCGTATATTGCTAGTCATATATAATTTATATCATCAATTACCATTAGTTATAATAGGTACCAATAACAGATAAACACATATATTTATAATAAACATGATATTATATATATACAACGAGTTGCACGGATGCATTCGTATACCACGTCAAAAGAACAAATTTTAAGTTAAAAATGATCGATTTGATCCGTTCAAATTATTCTCCAATATAAACTCTTACAGAAAATCAAATTTTATATTTTTCAAATTTTTTGCTATTTTTTAGATAAGAAGAAAATCATTACTATTGGATGATCCAAAATTCTTAAATCAAGTAACTTTCTATTTGGCCCAGAAAATAGCAAAAAAATTAAAAAATATATAAAATTTAATTTTCTACAAGAGTTTGATATGGAGAATAAATTGAACAGTTTGGATCAATTATTTTTAACTTAAAATTTGAGATTTTAACGTTGTGTATGAACACATCTGTACAACATGTTACATTTTAGACTTCATATATATATATACAAAGAAAATAATAAATTAAATATATTCACAAAATAAATTATAAATCACAACAAATGGACATATCATATCAAAATATATTGTTAGAAATGTATTCTACAATTAAAATTTTCATTTTTCGATTGCATTTGTGGGATACGGTTTAGGAGCATTTTGAATTAGTCTACAAAAATAAATAATACTTTATTTATAGCTTTTCAATTGTAATGAAATATTAAAATAAAAATATATTAGAAGTTATATATATTTCATAACTTTGACCAACCCTCAAAAGGATAAGCGATGATAATTTTATGCATTAATCTCATTACGTAGTAGTTGCACACTTTACCGCTTGGCTGTTTTGGACTCTACATTTGTGAAATGAACAAAGAATTCAATAACATAGTCTATTTCACAATGGCTAACTTCCTCAGGCTAAGCAATTCTATCTAGTCAATGAAACTCTGGTATTTGCGACTTATAGACAATCAAGACAGATACAACCTAAGGAACACACCTTTGAGAGGGACGTACACCGGCATAGGCTCCATACACTTTGGACCATATGACATCCAAGCCCTTATAATTAATTTATGAACACAAGTCAAATCTTACCTTAATTTGAGAATAGTAAGTTCTCACTCTTTTGCATCTAATAATATCTTAATGCCCTACAATATATAACTACGAGTCAGCATAATTAATTAGCATATATTGATATTATTGGAAAATTTTAAAACGCTTATGTAGTCAATGTTATCTTGAGATTATTCACTTTGAAGTTAGTACCATTCAGAGAATCCACAACATAAACAATTGAATTCATGAAATTCACGATTAGAAGATACCAATGATTCCTACATTTCAATTTTTAATATTAAGTTATCTATTTTATTTTATGTTAATTATCAACTATATAGAAATAAAATAAAAAAATTAAGTTAAGTTTTATAAGTTGATTTTCTAACCTTAAATGTACGATAAAAATATGAATAAGTTTGAATCATTGACAATCGAGCAAAAAAAATGACTATATAATTTATTGTTGCCTCAAATTCGCTTCTTAAGTTCATCTTCGAGTAGTGCATATCAAGAAATAAGTATATATCGACTGTGAATTGCTTACACCGTTTCGCACAAATCCTATACATGTATTATACAATTATATTTTAAATTGTTACTATATATGAAAATACTAAGTTGATTAGACGATTCTTATATGTATGCAATTTGTAGAATGGAGAGTTTGAACCAACCGTCCGTGAAGAGATCAATGATGTGGGGCACTACCACTATGATCTTACCCATCACCCTAAAAACATCCTCCAGCATGTCCATCTCAAGTCCAGATGTGTCGACGGGTTGATGCATCAACGCTTGATAGAGAAGAGAAGAGTAATTGTCGAGACCCTTCACGACCGCCTCGTCGAGAAGTGGTTCTCGGCGAAGAATCGACGATACATGGCAACAAAACTCTCTTTTTTGCGACAAGCTTCTCTGGTGTGATTTCTTGCATGTAGAAAAAAAATAGCAATAAATTTCTAAAATTAAAATAAAATATGGACATATGATTTAATTTATTACTAACTCGACCAGTTGCACTAGTTTTATTTGCCAAATGAGAGGAGTCTGGATTAGGTTACCAATATATTCCTTATCATCTGTAGGAAATGAAACGATGACGTGTTTACATCGTTCAACAACATCATCGACAGCGATCTTGACCTACTTGTGCAAAAGCAGAATGTCATGCATGATAGTGTTCTTACCGAGACAGAAAAACTCTTCTGAACTCTATCTTAATTCTACCTTCCGGTCTCTGAACATAAAGTGTGCATGACATTAGTTTATGAAATTAAAAGTAATCATGTCATGAATATAATTTTAATTACAATTTAAAATTTTAAAATTTCAAAATTTATTCTCAGTGCAATGATTATTTATATATGTGATCATCCCATAATAATTATCACTGCATCAAGAGATCCAGAGATATCACTGATCTCATAAAAAATGAGACAGATAAAACATCTTATTGATTATCAATAATTCATAGTATAATTCATATATATCCAAAAATTATCATTGTAGCCATCGGTTAAGAGCAACATTTGATAATCACACAAAATATATATTAATTATTTAGAATTATGAATATCTCAAATAATGAAATTAATATTAATTTATGACCTTGTTGATGACACAAACATAATTCATGTAGCAAGTCCAATATCATGCACTATGTATATGTATATATATATATATATATATATATATATATAGAGTGATGCTATGGTGCTTCGCGAAGCACAAATTATTTTGTGCTTCGCGTTCGTATTTCAAATTTAAAAGTTCAAATGGCCGATCCAAACCGTTGAACATCATCTTCATATTGAAATATTCTTGGAGATCAAATTTTATATTTTTTTGAATTTTTTTGCTATTTTTTAGATGGGTACAAAATCGCTAGTTTTGGATGGTGCAGAAGTCGTTAGATCAGCAAACTTTATATCCATTTAAAAAATAGCAAAAAAATTAAAAAATATATAAAATTTGATCTCCAAGGATATTTCAATATGAAGATGATATTCAACTATTTGGATCGGCCGTTTGAACTTTTAAATTCGAGATACGAACGCGATGCACAAAAAATTTTGTGCTTCGCGAAGCACCATAGCATTACTCTATATATATATATATGTGTGATTAAATAGTTACTCCGTATCAGTGATGTGTGAAACATAATCATATATTAATTCACATACTAGTCGATATTATCATTCAATGTTCTATTTTGATGATATGAAACTAGAGACAATTCGGAATTTTAACAACAATCATAGAGTTTCACTATTCAAGTCATCAACTCAAATAATTCATAAAAATATTAAAATTCAAGAAACAAAGTGATACAAATCATTTTATGCATAAAATAAAATATAAATATTATCATAAATGATTTATCCTCTAGTTCACTAAACTAGTAATTTTTTTATCCATCACTTAGGTGCACATGTGATTTCTGCGCTAAAAAAATGAATGTATTATCCTTGAAATTGCTATTGCAAGCCGGACTTGGTCCATAATTGTGGATGTTAATAGAAGCAAAAGTTATGTTTTGTTCTTATTTTTTTTTAAAAATAAGTTGGTTCATAAATTTTTATTTTCATCAAATTAAATTTTAAACTTAAAAATATCAAGTTGATTTTTGAATTTCTTAAAAATATTAAGTTGAATTTTCAAACTTTAAATTACATCAAACGATTACTTAAACTTTTTGAAAAAGAATAATTTATTTCTTGAATACTTAAACTTTAATTATACATCGATATTAATGATTAATATCTTCTAATTGTCTAGTTATTATATTTCTTTGAGATAAAATGAAAGTCTGTGCCTCTCTCGTTCATAAATTACCCTCTTCGGACTTCAAACAGTCCAGTTATCATAGTTGGGTCATCCTTTGTGCAATCAAATATATTCTGCTGCAAGTTCAATTTGAATTTTGAAATTCGTATAATTTTCAAATGATATGTGCTCCACAAAATATTAAATATAAATATGACTTTTAATATTATCCGTTCCTTTATACTTGTCCAGATAAAATGAATCAGTGCAAATTAGACTGGTGAGGTTGAGATAATATTCCCTACAGCTAGAAGCCTATATAAGTCGAAGCAGTGAAGCACGTTTTAATTACTATTTAGACAATAACATTTTTGCTGTTTGCTTTACGGGCGGGACGTTCTTTTGCTGATTATCAGTGGATTTCGTTTTCTGTCTAGTGGATGATCCATATTTCCTAAAATATTGATGGCTTGATTGACACATGACAACTGTGATGTGAAAGGGACACGTGTCGATCAGGACGCATATCTTTTTTTTATGAAGACCGCATATTAAAAAGGGAGGTTTCTTGACAATTTTGATGATCAACTTTTAAATAAATATTAAAATATCAAAATAGTTATAGATATGAGTTTTAAATTTTATATAATTTCATGAAGCGATTCTATTAAAAACTATTAAATTAGAACAGTTACAAATTATATAAAATTATGTCGGTTTTTGATGAACTATCAAATGATAATGAAATTATATGAAATTTGAAATATTATCATTCTATAAATAAAAAAATATATTTATAATTTTTTTCTGTTTTTAAAATTTTTTATAATTATTTAAAAATTCATTGTTAAGATTATCAAAAACTCAAAATAATACATTATCAAGGATTCTTCCCATTCAAAAATATTAATGTCCAGGGCCTGAAAGACATTTTATGCTCCTCCTTGTCAGCAGGCAGAAAAGCTAGGAGTAGACATCTATTTACCCTGACTGAAAAAAAGTGGAAAATAAACTTTTTATTTATATGTTTTCTTCAAAAAATGTAAAAAAGTATGTCTTTAAATTAAAATAATTATTAAATTATGCTCCATCATAATAATTTTGCTTATTCTTTATTTCTATTTGATATTTTTGTTCCGCTTGCAAGTAAAACAAGGCACACAATCTGTTACTATATTAGTACATTGATAGATGAAATCATTTTGCAACTCCTTTCGAATGTATCAATTCGGAAATAGCTGCCGATAATTTTCTCTCCTCCTCTTTTTTCTTTTTTTAAAAACACAACTTTCTCACAAACATCATGAAAAGAAACTAAAATCGATTGATTTCCACCTTATTTGCACCTCAAAATTTTCTCTCATTTTCTTTTCCTTCCTATCCTCTATGCTTCATTCCACCTCCTCTCCTTTCCTCCACCTCTATTTCATCTCCCCTCATTGGAAGACTAGGTGCGGGAAATAAATTCGTGGATGCAAAGTACGGGACTTTGAATGCGTACAAGATAGGAATACTTGTCCAAAATCTTATTAGTAGAATGCAGTCGACAAAATTCTTCTAGCGAGGACGATGATCAGGACGTAAAAAATAAACAAATAAAAAAAAAGTTAATCACAAAATGAAAAGTCTAATGATCCGAATCTATATCAACTTGAGCACCAGATCTCGTAATCAATAATTGTAGTTTCTAAGAGCATATCTAACCTCAAATTATTTCTAAACTTTTAGTTAAGTCACGTCAGAAAAACTACTAATTACAATTAACTTTCACCAATGCTAAAACCGTGTGATGACATTTTTTGTGCCAAACGGACAATTATCACTCACGTCAAACAATAATTGCAAAGAAAAATTTGTGCCTCTGTGCCAACCTGCCCCCCTCCAATGCTAAATTAAGCGAGTTACTAATCTGACGTGGCAATCAGAATTGAGTTGCTAAATTAAAAACTGTGATTGAAGTTTCTAAATTAGAAACTACCTCTCGAACACTAAAATAAAAAATAAACAGTGACACGTAGGAATAAAACACAATAAAAACTCTCATTGATGCTCTAAAAAATGCTCTGCAGACACTCAAATGTTAGAAATCTTTTTCCTATTTTTTGATTTAAAAATATTTACCAGTAATATGATCTTTGGACTTAAATATCTAACAAATTTATATCCACTTAATTTCTGAATACCCACACGAAGGAATCAATCATGATGACAAGTTAGCGCGGAAATTAATTAATACCTTGAGTTTGTTATCCTTTTCGAGCACTACGGGTGTGTTTGGATGGTGAAAGGATTAGTGAAAGAATAATACTGTTTGAGTTAGTAGTTGAAAATAGTGTGAGGTTAGTAATATCTCGGGAAATATGAGAACAATGTTATTTTTTATTATTTCGGTTTAGTAAAATATTGTTTGGATGGTAACTTAAGAACAATGAAGATAATAGTTAAAATAATTAATTATTTTTTAGTATTTTATTTAATAATTATTATTATTTAATACTACTCCATACTAATATAAAAGAAAAATATTTCTTTATTATTTTCACTACCTTCATGGATGCTAATCCGCTAATTCAACATTTTCTATGAGTTAGTGGATTAATACTGTTCTGCTGTTATTCTCGATTTTAATTTTATATTTGAATGATTACTAATCCGAAAATAATATTACTATTCCCAAAACAGTGCTATTCTACACCATCCAAACACACCCTACATGTTTCGTTTTCTTCTTTTCTTTCTCTAATTTTATTGGGTGACGCTATTTCATGTTCAATAATTTCAATATTGAGAAGCCTAATTAATCTATTTAGTTTAATTTGGCCACACGGCTATTTGTTCACTGAATGCACGTACGACTTTATTTAAATTGACAGACCCAGCTGATCGATGCTTAGTTAATCCAACTGACCAATTAAAAAACCTGAATGTAGTGCTAAAATATGGGTGAGAAGATGTAGCTAGGTATGACTGTAAATGCATAATTGTTAATGGTTTCAATATTTCATGCATGCAGGGGAAGATCAGATAAGGAAGCTGTCAATGAACCAAGTTGAAATTGCATCACCGACCCATGCAAATATATACATTCTCGCTTTTAAGCAGATGGGCGGCCGTGAACACAGACAAGACTGAAACCCAAATTCAGCCCACCTTAGCTACTTTCAATCTGCTAAATCAAAGTCATGTTACATGAGAAATTTCAGATTCTTAAGTTATTCATTTCTTTTTTATATCTGATGATTTGGCACATGTCTTCGCGACAAAAGAATCCTCTTTAAATTGAATTAATGATGCTAGTAATTACAGGGATCCGAGCTTGACAACTAATGACTGCCTGTGTGATGCTGTATAAATTAATAATACAACCGACCCTTTTTTGTTTCTTACTTAATTGTAAAGATTACAGTACCCAAGGTAGATGAAGCAATATAGCTAGCTGTACATTTCATTAATTCTTAATTAATTAGCCCACACGAGCGGGGTTTTCCTTAATTAAGAAACAATTGCAGGAGAATTAATAATATTTTAGAACAAATTGGAATGAGGACGGTGTATCATAAATTAAATGTGATAATTGGAGTGCAAATTAATTTACTGAAAATTGATGTCCATTCTCTGTAGGTCCGCATCTTATTATATAATTAGATTGAATCTCGGGCAATAATTAAGACGAGCTAATTCAGAGCTCAGTAAGGTAAGTACGCAGGCAGCTTATAAAAAAAAGATTTTTTTTTTTATTTTCATATTTTTGTAGCTATATGTGCATAATGTTCTGATTTTAAATTTGAACTCATAATGAAGGAAATACGCACCGACTCGTGAGTTTAATATAAAAGAAATATATATTGAATTAATTTCAAGTAACAAGCTATATCACGAGTTGTGCATTTACTAGATTTATATGCTTTTGAATTCATTTTGTGAACAAAAGAACTTATTTTGATGTATTCAATTTTCAATGATTTTTTATCCTTGAATTTATTTACAAAATAAAATTCAAAAATTATGATTTTGAAATCGCAATGCGTAGTCAATGGGTTGATCGGATTTACAATTATTAATGATTTTAACTCGTTAAATAAACTTATATGATGATTTTTAACATTAATTAATTCACAAATTATTGCAATAAATTAATTGCATCCTACTTTATAATATAATATGATGCTCCTATCCTAATTGTATATATTATCATCTGTACTTGCTACGGGTGATGGTTATTAAAAATACAAAGATTTCAGATTTTTATGAGAAAACAAAGAAAATAAGGAATAAAGATAATTTAATAATTAATGTAATTTCAATCACGGATACAGAATTAATGTAAAATAAATATAAATTTGAGAGGAAAGTTGGCATTCAAAATTTAAGAAAAATTAATATTCAAAATTAAGAAAAATTTCAGAAAAAATAAATTAGAGTAATTATACTCCTTTATTATACTGTATTTCGTGTAATAATCAGAATTGATAGAAAATTATAACTTCAAAGCAGACGAGCATATATATAATAATATTATTTGTAGAATGACTCAATCTAATGATTGATATTAACTCCAAAAACTCAATAAAAAAATTAATTCATTATAGGACCATAATATTTAGATACTTAATAAAGAGACACTTAGATATTTAATAGAGAACAGAAATATGTAACTTGCAAGAAGTAAAACGAAAGAAAAGATTAAGTTTTGGAAAATCCGGATTAGATTGGACGGCTATATATAGTTGGCACTGAGGAGGTGGGGAGGATGCATGCCTAGCTGGATTAACAGTACTCGGCGCCATGGGAGGTGGGTTCATGAACCGTACATGAAGTTTTTTTTTTCTTTGTGGACAATTAACACAGAGCTCTGACTTTATTTATTATAATAGCCTTGCAATGTCCAATTAATATTGTTTTACAAGTTGAGGAATAATTAAGGACAATTTTTTTTTCCGACGAATCGGATCAACAGTTTTGATTAGAGATGTCAATAGGTCGGGTTCGGGTCAGGTCATATTATTTTATTATTATTTTTGACCCGACCGATTAAATTCGGGTCAAAAAATCGACACATACCCGTCCCGACGGGTCATGGGTCGACCCGACCCGACCCGTGTAAAATAATTAAATATTTATTAATTATTTTTATATAATTTTAAGCAATAAAATATTAATTAATTTATAACTAATCTTAATTAGTGTATAATTAGTGTATATTTAAGTTTTAATTAGTACTAAATCATAAAATTACTTTAAAAAACATAATTAATCGGGTTGGGTTGACCCAAACCCGACCCAACCCGATTCGGATAAAAAAAATCAAACTCATACCCGACCCATTTATCTCCGGGTCATGTCGATTCAGGTCGGGTCAATAATTGACACCCATAGTTTTGATGCATCATAACATGGCAATTAAAGGTTAGCCGCGTTTTTTTATAATAATAATATAATTAATCATATTTTTAATAATAAATTTTATTAAATTATAATTTTAATATTAAAAATGACAGCGCATCAGTGACAGCGACCCTTTGTAAACTGTCAGTTCCACTGACGCGTTTGTGTAATGATGTCATTCCTAACGGCGTCTTTCAATATTTTACACTCGATTGAACAAACTTGAATATGTTGAATGCCGTAAAATTTATCCGTCAGTGAGAGTGCGCCACTTTCATTGGCGTGATTTTATTTTTTTGGTAAAAGTAATTGAAAAAGAGAAAATACGCATTCTTATTAGTGTCTTTGCAAAGCGCTACTGTTACTGATGTTCAGTCATTATTAATATTAAAATTATAATTTAACAAAACTTATTATTAAAAATATGATTAATTATATTATTATTTTAAACAAAAATTACGGTATCGTAATCCTGTAGACCCTTTATCTTTCCGCCTACTTACATATCCAATTGAATTATGTAGCCTACGGGCTTAATCCAAAAAAAAAAAATCAACTTTCTTTAATAAATTCCGGGCGGATTTTATCCAAAGCTAATAAAATGGCGACCCGACAATTTTAATGACCTTCATAGCTTTTTATTATTAACTTGATAATATTTTTTATCCAAGTACTTTTTCTGCTGAAATTCATGATTTTTTTCCCTGACTGTTTTGTTTATTCAAGCTTGCAATTTTTTTACCACCGGAAAATGTTTAATACGTTTGATTCCCAAACACCATTCGGCATAGTTTTATTTCTTTCTTCATACCATTCTCTATGTTTGGATGAGTGAAAACAACATCTATTTGCGTTAGTTATTATATTCATTTGTTATTTTATATTTTGAATGAGAAAATATTTTTTAAAAAACATTAAATTAGCTACTATTTACTAAATCAACCAAAAATTAATTTAACTACTACTTTAATATCTTAAATTAATGACTATGCTCACTAACCCATCATTTCATCCAAACACACCGATAACTTTTCAACAACGGAAAGACCGTCATTCTTTGAAAAAAAAACGGAAAAGTTAACTACATTATTTTTTTCATTTCTCAGTATTTGTTTCCCACGACTTTCTTTATATATAACAAGATTTCGTTCTCTTTTTTCCGTTTCCTTCTGAAGTTTAATTTTCTCAGATTTCTTATCTATTTGAAGTACATAGTCATAAAAATAAAACCATTGAAATATGAGAAAATTTCGAAATTATTGATATTGTGGCGTCTTCGGATAAAATGCACCAAAATTCTTTATGTTGTGTGGGCATCATTTGATTTTTTTTCGTTGGCAATTATGACATTTTCCGCTGGTCATTGCGAAATCTTTGTGGTGTCACTGTGTCAGACTCTTGAGAGAGAAGCGTGGCACTAAAAAAGAGGCACGTCATGCTGCTTCTTGTGAGCTGTGAGAACGAAACAAACACCTGTACTCTTTTTATGGTAATTGCTAGAGTCATCCAGTGTGAGAAGCTGGAAGTAATAAATATTTCCCTACAATATTTATGAGAAACTGGAAGTAATAAATATTTCCCTACAATATTTATAAAGAGTGGGATCCATTCACAATGAGTTATTTTGATAATTTTGACAATTAAACTTTTAAATAAATATAAAAAAATCTCAAAAAAAAATTATAGATGTGTTTTTCAATTTTTAGATTGGTGGTCATTCAAATTTCATGCAATTTCATTATCATTTGATAATCCATCAAAGACCATTAAATTAGAACTGTTATAAATTATATGAAAAATTTAATAGTCTTTGATGGACTATCAAACAATAATGAAATTACATGAAATTTGAGTAATCATCAATCTAAAGATAGAAGAACACATTTATAATTTTTTTTCTATTTATTTAGAAGTTCATTGTCAAAATTATCAAAATAATTCATTGTCAACCGATCCCTTCTTATTTATAAATTCATGTCACCAAATTAATTTAATTACAATAACCGTTGTCACTTTAATTAAAGCCGGAGGAACTTTTTTTAAATAAATCGGGAGGAATTGATTGTAAATTGCCATCCACATATATTTGTTTTCTATTTCAAGGTCAGATTACAAGAGGTTCACAAACTACTTTTAAAATATACATTATGACTTTATTCACAAGATAATTTAATAATGGTAGTAGATTGTCTTTAAATTTATTAAGATTTAGGATAAAACATGCAAGCTACAAAACATTCTTCACAAACAATTTGCCCTGAACCAGTTAAAAATAGTCTATATCGGACAAATTGAGAAGCATAGCCATAGGGACCTACCAATATAAGCAAATAAGGACGAGTACCTTTAGTTTTTACCAGAAATTTCTAGTGTTTTGGGTATATACACATTTGGTATGTTTGAATGTTGTAAAAATAGTATAAAAATAGAGAATTTATAAATAATAAATAAGTATAGCGTAAAAATAATGATTTTTAAATTAGTATGAATATAATAAAAACGTAGTGTTATTGTGAATAATAAAAATATTACTTAAATTGATTGTTGAAAATAAGGACTGTTTCGAATGATGTAAATGAAAAACATTAGCTATTTCAACTCAGAAAATAAACTCATGCATTGGTCAGATCTTGATCGATCTGGAATGTTCATTTGAAATCGAACAAAAAAATCAGTTTCCAATCAAAATTTTGTGTGGTGGCCGGCTGGCCGGAAATCCTGGCAAAGGATAGCCTAATTACATACCCCTAGACCAGTTACTCCTGAAGTCAAGGAGCGAAGTGGGTGTCACAAACAATATTTGACCTCGCATAAGTTTACTTATTTCTCAATCCATGTCCCACCATCATTATCAAAATTTCCTTATCCTAATAAGTAATAATCACAAAAGCGCTATTTAAAGAAAGAAAAAGGCACGACCAGTGACCCGATTTTAAGTGCATGCATCTGAATCGATAGACATGCGCCTCCTGCCTATAAATACCTCCCATCGTCTTCCCTCACAGCACCACACCACAAACAAAGACAAGTTAACCATTGCAACTTAATTATCCATATAAAGATGGCACCACAATTTGCCACTGCAATGGACTCCTCCTCTTTGGTGACTATTCTCTCCAAACGCACTGTTTTTCCCGATTGCCCATCTACAATGCCCGATCTTAAGCTCTCAGTGTCAGACCTCCCCATGCTCTCCTGCCATTACATCCAAAAGGGGCTCTTCTTCCCTAAACCAAACATCCCAATCCCCTCTTTGTTATCCCTCTTGCTTTCCTCTCTCTCTCGAGCACTCACCATCATCCCTGCATTTGCCGGTCGGTTCACTACTTACCCTGATGGCCGCATTTTCATCTCTTGCAATGATGCTGGTGTAGAATTCTACCATGCAATTGCGCCTTATCTCTCCCTTTCCTCCCTCCTGCCACCTTCTTCTGATGTGCCCAAACCAATAAACAGTTTATTCCCCATGGACCGCACGATCAGCTATCAGGGACATTTTCGTCCTTTGGCAGCATTCCAGTTGACTGAGCTCGATGATGGTGCTATCTTTATCGGTTGTGCTGCGAGTCATGCAGTGGTTGATGGCACCTCTTTTTGGCATTTTTTCAATACCTGGGCTGAGCTCTGCCGTGGACGCTCCCCCAACCCGCCCGATTTCGGCCGCAACTACTTTGGCAATTCAAAAGCAGTGCTTCAGTTTGCCACCAGTGCGGGGCCAGAGGTCACCTTTCCAGTTAATGCACCAGTTAGGGAAAGGATATTCCGTTTCAGTTCTGATGTCATGCAGCTTCTCAAATTGAAGGCCAATAGCTTGAAAAATAATCAGAAGCACTGTCTTGTTATAGGCCAAGAGGCCGAGATTTGCGGAAAGCATGTACATGACATCATAATCAACGCAAAAGAAAGCGAGATCTCCTCTTTTCAATCATTGTGTGCTTTAATCTGGCAAGCAGTAACACGTGCCAGGCAGTGGCTTCCCAGCGACTACATAACAACCTTCCGCATGGCAGTAAATTGCCGAAACCGCATTGAACCACGTGTCTCGCCACACTATTTTGGCAATGCAATTCAGAGCGCACCTACAAGGGCGAAGGTGGAAGAAGTTACTGGCAATGATCTCGGATTCCTGGCCGGACTGATACATGCTAGTGTGGTGGCGCAGGATGATGGAGCAATTAGACAGGTCGTTGCAGATTGGGAGGCTGCACCGAAGTGCTTCCCCTTAGGCAACCCTGATGGGGCTGTAATTAATATGGGCAGCTCGAATCGATTTCCAATGTATGAAGGAAATGACTTCGGGTGGGGTCGGCCCCTGGCGGTTCGGAGTGGGAGGGCCAATAAATTCGACGGGAAGATGTCGGCGTTTCCAGGAAGTGAAGGCAATGGGAGTGCGGATATAGAAATGTGTCTTGCTCCCGAAACCATGGAGGCATTGCTGTTAGACAAGGAGTTCATGGAATTTGTCTCCGATTACTGAGAGGGATGTTTCCTTTGTCATCAGTATATTAATATATACTGGCATGCTTTAATTTGTGAAAATAATTAATGAGTAGAAGATATGTTCCATTTCATATGTATCGGTACTGTTGCAAATTGCAACCTGCGAGTGAGATTGACCGCAGGCGCAGAAATCTCAAGCGGATTCAGGGGAAGAAATAAAGAAATTGAGCTGACTTCAAAAATAGAGGCGGCGGCTACTACCGCCTCTGGTTATTGAATATTTAAATTCTGTAACTCAATTTCCTAGTCTGACATCTGTTTTGAAATGTGAGGTCCTGTTATGTTCCACTTCTGATTTTATTCTGTTTTTCTTGGGCTTGGGAATCTCGGCATTGCCAATATATATACCGGGGTAGTGTTGCTTCAGCGAGGCCCGTAAAAAAATTTCTAATATTTTCTTGTGAAATGTGAGGTCCTGTTATATTCCACTTATATGAAATTTATGAAATTTGGTGTGGTGTAATGATGACAGGTGCCGCAGGCTTTTCAGATTTTAAAAAAATACTCGTGATTATATATATTTTAATATATATATATAGAGTGGAGATAGCGTGAGCTTAAGCTCACGGAGGTCTTCCGTGAGCTTAACTCAAAAAACATATTAAATCATCTCGAAATCTTAATTTATCATTCTCATTAAATTCTTTATATGAAAATCTCATGGGATGCAAAAATTTGGAGCGTTTTGAGCTTTTTAAGTCACCGTTTTTAATTTTTTAAAATGATGTTCAAGTATTGAATATATTATTATTATTTTTAGAGCTGATTTTCAAAAATTAAAAATGATGACTTAAAAAGCTCAAAACGATTCAAATTTTTGCATCCCATGAGATTTTCATATAAAGAATTTAATGAGAATGATAAATTAAAATTTCGAGATGATTTAATATGTTTTTTGAGTTAAGCTCACGGAAGGCCTCCGTGAGCTTAAGCTCACGCTATCTCCACTCTATATATATATATATATATATATATATATAAATTTTTTATTTTGTCTTGCTAAAAAAATATTTTTATTCCCGAATGAAATGGAAAAACTAATCAAGCCTTATATAACAGAAGTCTCTATAATGTCAATTACATTACATTTAAAGTATAATTGCATATCACTATCATTATGATTTATAAATAAAAAATAAAATTTTAAATAAAAATATTATAAAATATATAATTAATTAATAAGTGTATTTGATGACTTACAAAAATTTTAAGTTCGACCATAAAATTATGTTTTGGGAAATCTAATAGTAATTTAATTCTCGAAAAGGAGTAAAATAAAATATTAAATGAGAATTGTTTTTAAACAAGCGATTGATGAATTTAACAGAGACTAAAAATAATTGGAATAACTAATATAATTATGAAAAATAATATAATAGAAGATAAATAAATTATAATATTTTATTTCAACAACTTAAAACTTACTAAATAATAGTTTAACAATCAATTAATAACTCAACAATTTAAATTTAATTTTAATAGAGACCAATCTATATATATCACTAGGGTTGTAATTCGGGTTTCGTCCCGATAATATACTCCTCAAATTAATAATTTAATAATATAAAAAAATTAAATATATTTAAATTAGACATAATATTTTTAATATAAAATAATATAGATAATTATAATAATTATAATAATAAATAATATAACTAACACACAATAATTTATAAAGATCCTATAAAAAATTAAATTATTTTAAGAGTTAAGTTTCACCTTAAATATAATACATCTTATTTTAAATGAGAAGAGAGAAACTGTTTCATATGAACCCTTGGGTTTAAGAAGATGAAAAGTATTAAACAAAATCAATGATGAAAAAAATAATGATGTGATATATTTAAAAAGTTTGAAAGCTTAACTCTCTTTATGTATTACTAGAGTTATAACTCGGATTTCACCTCAACAATTTAGTCCTCAGATAAATAAATCATAATATAAAATTTTAAATATATTTAATAAAATTTTACATTAAAGAAAATTTTGACATAATATTTTTAAATGCTAAGTAATAATGATAATAATTATTATTATAATAATAAATAATATAATTAAACACAAAATAATTTATAAATGATCATATAAAAAAGTAAGATCATTTTAAGAGTTAAGTTTCATCTTAAGTATATTACGTATATTATTTTAAATGAGGGAAGATAAACTATTTTATATAAACTTTTGGATTCAAGAATATGAAAAAAATTAAACAAAATCAATCGTGAAAAAAAAATAATGATGTAGTATATTTAAAAAACTTAAAAATTTAACACTCTTAATATATTAAGAATTACTTGGATTGAAGAAGTTGAAAAAAAAATTAAATAAAATTAATGATGAAAGAAGTAAAGATGCGGCGGACTTGAAAAAGTTTGAAAGTAACATTCTTTATATATTAAAAATTATATATTATTAAAAAAATAAAAAATAATTAAATATTGACGCTGTTAGGTACCTAGTCCCCTTCCCTCCGCCCCGAGGTTGGTCCAGCTGATGAGGCCATTGTTCAACTCAACATCACCCAAAACATTTTTCAATTGAAAGGGATGTATCATTGTATTTGCCATAGCTGATAGAATTGATTATTTGCAATCTTCTCGTCTATAACTAAAACTCCCTTTTTAGTTAATTAATATCTGGAGTACGTGGACACCAATCTATCCAAACAAAATAATAATAAAAATAAATAAATAAATAAATAAAAATAAAGCCTCGACTACATGATGTAGATGCAGCTGAAAGATGGAAATTATTATAGTCTCCCAAAATGTTAATGATAAAAATATCTCAATCATTTATAATTTCATTGTAGGACAATATCTTCAAAAACTGAAAAAAACACTATAGGAAAAGGATGGAGGGATGATGGCGGTCTGGCAAACTGGCAGATGCCTCCTCTCTTATCACTTCAAAAATGTCTTCTGTGTAGATGACTGAATTTACATTTTCTATCATAAATGTGATGTTAGGTTCCATCATTATGTCTATGGTAGATGAAATCCACTAAAAAATAAAAATTTTGTCTAATTAGTTAAAATTTGGACCGTTAAAATCAAATTGAACCATAATATTTTTTTCATGGCAAAGTCCTGCCATCACTGCTATGGCAGCAGATGTATATCTATAGATGACTGGACTGGACCATTATCCCTAAACATAATACTCAAATCTGTAAGAAAGCTTTTTTCAAATTTAATCTAAACTAGGACATGTTCATGCTCCGCTGTGAAATTAATAATGTTTTAAAAATATAAATATTTAGTTAATATATTATTTTTAGTTAGTAAGTGTTTGCTCCATATATTTTTACAAATCCACAAAATGCTCCCATACATTTTTGTTAAGGCTTAATTCTTAAAAACACATAATTGTAATTCAATTCTGATTTCCGAAGGAGAAGTGCAATTGATAGTTTTCATATGAGAGTACTACTCTTCAACAATCCTATGAGTACAAAGATTGAGCATACTTACGATCAAACAATAGTAATTAATATCACTTCCCAAGTTGTATCGAAGAACGAATTTTGTTGTTATTTTGCATTTTAACTGTGAATTTTTCATCTCAAACTTGATGGTTGTTATTGGTTCAATTGCATCTATTAACTTCTTACAATACTGTATGAAGTTGAACATGTACAATTAACACTTTTCATATGAGTGGGACGTTGCTCTTGAGTTTAACAATCCCCAAGTTTCAACCTGATAGTTTTTACAGATATAAAAGAAAAGCAATGAGATTTTTTTTTCAATTTTGATTAGATTATAGATGCAAACAATTATTTAGTACAATAATTATAATTTTAAGACAAAGATAAAAGTCATAATACATAATTTGAGCAGTTTATAAAAAGAGAGCAGAGAACTATCATACAAACAGTTTTTAAAGGTACACAATATGTAAAAAAATTAAAACATAACTTATATTTGTGCTGGAAAGAAAGCTGATGCGGCCAAATTTTTTTTTTCAATTTTAGTTTGTAGCGCCTGCACAAAAAAAAACAGATTTTATAAATATATGTATATCATATAATTATTTTTGATATGATAAAGTACATCAATTTACAACGCACATATTGATTAAAAGAGCAATATATAGAATAATACAATATCAGTCAACATGAGTGATGATTTTTTATGAGAAATGTGCGGACAAATGAAACTCCTATTTATTTATTTTAAGGGAAAAAGGGATAAAAACAAGAATAATGACTTACATTTGTAAAGATAAGAGTTAATGATAACCTAAAACAATCTTTTATATTTCACGTTCATTGACTTGTGTTCAATCATTTGTGCGTTGGTATCAGTTGATGAACTATCTATGTTGCTATTCTGTCATAATACTATTTTGTCATTTCTTTATGCGTATAATATGAAGTATCACTTAAGGTTAACTATGCAATTTATCAACTGTCATTGTACACACTGGCTAGTCTCAGTATTTTCTTATTCTTCTTTTAATTATACCTAGCTGTACTACAACTAGTACACTTATATTTTATGGCATATTACTTTCTAATATAGAAAAAAAAATACTTTCTTTAAAAAAATCAAAAGAAGCCTAGAGGCTTCGCGGCATAACTCTTAGACAAACTTTTTAAAAAATGTTTTATGGGTTTTAACGGTAAAATAATAATTTTAAGTTAAAACGGTTTAAATAAAATTATTTAACGGTTTTTAACGGTTTAAACATTTTTTTTATTTAACATTAAAGATCTTGATGAAGTTAAAATGAAATTTAAACGATTAAAATAAGTTTTTAAAAGCTTGCTCCTAGATGAAATTGTAAATAAAAAATGAAATAAATCAAGATGAGAGCACCATGAAGAAAAAATCATCTTTTATAAAAAATAAAAAAGAGGCGGGGGCTGTGCGGCACCACTCCATGATGAAATTATAAATAAAAAATGAAATAAATCAGGGCGGAAGCACCTTTTAGTTAGTACTTCCATGAAGCTATATGCATCTCCTTGCCGACGAAGCGTTGTATGTTGATGTTGTTAATAGATAGTGGAATAGTTTCGAATTTTTTTTAATCAACAGTGAAAAATGGCGGAGAAATAATGCATTTAATGTAATATTGCTTGATTGGAGAAGACTGCTGGAAAATTTTTCAGATAGAGCCGAACCAATGTTCTAACTGGAGAAGGAAGAAGAGAAGATAATTAGAGCGTCTGAGTGTGGGACTCTTTTTTTTTATTCTTAGAACGGTTCAGAAATATCAGAATCATCTAGAGCATGTGATTTAATCTTTATTTTTAATTCGTTCTATGAGAAACCAAACGAAAGGCTGCAATATAAGAGATTAAATGAATTAACGGTCCAAATAATTTTACTATTATTCCCAACTGTAGCGAATACCATTCAGGATTTAATAGATACTAAATAATATATAATAAGTAAAAATTTCGATTAAACTTAACCTAAATGAGAGAATTTTTTTTCTCAATGCAATTTTTTAAATATAGCTTTCTTCGATTCCTCCTATTCGACCTTCCACACAAAGGAATCTTTTGCCACTAATCGGACTAGAGACCGGTTCTTTAAAGAAATTATGACAAGGGATTAAATTGTTCGATCTAAATTTACATTTTTTTTTTCATATAATTTTGAGGAGAAAATTGTGCTCCCTAAATCGAACAAAATCGAACTTCTGTGTCAGTATTTTACTGGAGCAGCTAATTTTAACTTCAGTACAAAATAAAAGGACGGTAAAAATAGTTTTTTACATAGGCTCCGACTGGCCCTCGGTCAAATTACCCTAAAGGTAACAGGGCAGCATCTGACCCGCTAGGCCCACATGTCTCCTCTCTGAAATAATGATCCTTCTAATTCCTTGCTCAGTCCATTTCAGCATTGTAGATGTACAGAATTTGGGTCCATTAGGCCCATTTAATTCAGGCCTAGGAATCCAATTTAATCTCGATAAGCGCGCTAACTGGGCCCTGGAGACCGGCTGCCTCCCTCCAGCTTCCATTATGTAATGACACATCACTTTCAATTCTGTTAAAAAATAAAAATAAAATCCAGCCAGCGTCTCTCAAATTTCTTCCATTCAACAGAACCTCTAACCAACATATCGGAGTTATTAACTTATTATTGTCACGTACTGCCTACAGTCTCAATGACAATATTTGTTATTTTGTAGTAAATGTTCAAAAACTTTGGAATGATATTATAACACTATTGAAGAATAGATACCTTTTTACCCCATTTTAATTGCTGGGAGGTTGATGTGCTGAAGGGAATCATTCCGTATATCTTTTAGGCCCCTCTTTACTCATATGTAATAATTAATAAGGCTACAAAAGTTTTATCCTTTTGGCAGTTTGGCTGCGTTTGGTCAAAGATGTTTTAGGTATTACATGGAACATGGAATCTGACGAGGCCATTTTGATGCTGTGTATGTTTCAGATTCAACACTTGCTAAGATCCAAAGCACACTAGAAGGATTGTAATTTTTTCTGATGTAATTGATGGTTGTACAAACAATGAGTTCATAGCTGAAACTAATGGCACTATTTACCACTTTTTCCAAACAAAATAATAAAAGTAAGATTTGGCGAAGCATAAAACCTCCAGTACTTTGTGTCCGTAGCTCAAATTTAAAAATTCAAACGGTTTATCCAAATTATTGAACATGATCTCCATATTAAATATTTAATTTTTTTTTATTATTTTTAGATGGATACAAAAATTTATTCATCTAACGATTTATGCATCATCTAATATTAATATTTTTTTCGCTCATCTAACAAATAGCAAAAATATAAAAAAATATATAAAATTTGATCTCTAAAAATATTTCAATATAAATATCATGTTCAACGGTTTGAATCGACTGTTTGGACTTTTAAATTTGAGATACGGATGCAAAATAAAAAAATTTATGCTTCGCGAAACGTCATAGCCTCATATCATACAAAAATATTAAGAGCTTAATTTCAACTCGTGTTGCTTTAGGAATTTCAGTGAGGCGACTATTTTAGTTACAAGAAGATATTCGCTTGGTCCCCATTACTGAATAATGATCAGGGTACTTTTTCTCTCACTTCCCTCTTTTCTCTCTTCTTTTTCACTTTTACTTTATGTTTTGGCTCATAGCTGCAACTGTTTTTTTTAGTGAAACAAGCAGTGCAGTCCTATACAAATATGATGTGCCCTACATATTGTTCAGGAAGTGGAGTGCCACTACCACTACAGACCTCAATAGAGACAACATCAAGTGCTTATCTTTGAAACAGAGGATGGCAATCAGGCGGAACCGGCGGGTGAGTCATATTAGCCCTGATGCAAGTAAGTTAGCAACCAGGCGGAACCAGCAGGTGAACCTTACTGGCACCGATGCAAGTAAGATGGCAACAAGGCAAAACCAGCAGGCGAGACATAATAGACCTGATGCAAGTAAGAAAATTGTTATGTTTGATGCATCCAAATCCAACAGAAGAGCGAAGAGTAGGAAAGGGCATAAGGAGGTACCTTCAACTGACTACTGCCCATGCCATCTCCTAAGGAATGCCCGTCACTCGGCTGTGAAAGTTCTAAGGATTGTACGGGCTAGAATGGCAAGGACATTTTGTTTAATTTCCAGGAAAGCTTCTAGGGAAGATGACAGAGACCATGCTCATCAGAAATTTGCACCAGCAAGAGACTCCCACCAGAGTGAAGCCGTTGAAGACTGCATTGCATTTATGAACTCCTCATCTAGAAAGTACGAGTAGTTTTCCTATTTTTAATTTGTTTTTTTTTTTCCGCTGGTGTTGGTTTTGAATTTTTTTATTAACCTATAACATCACTACGACAATGTTCGGACCTGCATTCTGTGAAGCTTGAGATATGTCATATATGCAGTATGCTCGTCTTGTTTTCTTTTTATAAATATGATGTGTGCAATGACTGTGTGAGTTCATCCACCAACACCTTTACCTTCAATTCGCGTCTTTTTATTGATTCTCTATTAGGCTTCTAAACTTTTTAAATCAGATGGCACGAGAACTACTGCACAAACAACTTAAAAAGTGTAAGCATCTGCATAATTAATGTGTACTTCCAAAGCGAATTATCATTCGGCTGTTTTTTAATTACAAAAAAAAAAAGCTCACATTATCATCAAAAGTAAAAAAGTACTGGCAGAATTTGTACTAAAACGATAGTACGATACAAACACATTCAGTCAATAATCACCAACTGGAAATTCTGAGCAAAAGGAGCAATTGCTCAGACAGACAAATCTTAGCTCTGATTAGATGATATAGCTTGACTGAAATCATACTTACGGAGTCTTCTAGAACAGTACATAATGTTACAACAGATAGCCACAAATGCACCAAAATGAATTACACAGAATAACTACATCTACTACGGCTAAAAGAAAACCAATAATACATCTCCACGACAAGATGATATGTCCCTATGTATCTCGTTATAGGAAGGGCAAAAATAAAAAGGCTGGCCAAGATTCAGCACACTTTGCACAGCACAATGTTAACAGTTTAGCTTGCACTGGGAACTGAAATCCAGGAGTCCTCTGCCTTCTCATGTTCCTTATTTAACATCTGCCATTCAAGAGCAACACCTTTTTCTTAGTCAATACCAAAGAATGGTATTCAGACGTTTATACACTGTTACTTTATGCAGTGTTATTACTGCATTTGCAATTTTATTTTATTGGCAGACTAAGTGAGAGTGACAAATGACTAACTAAATCAAAGGCAGTTCATGCTACACAACAGTTGCACAATACCTTTACAATTATTTTTCACAAAAAAAGAAAAAAGAATCAGTAACTTGCTATTGATGAGGTTGTGGAGTGCAATGACACTACAAATAAGCGAAGACAGATAAATAATGAGCATCATGTCATTTGTTTTCACTGCAATACAGTCAAGATCATATTGATTGAGTTAGCACTCTTAATACTAAACAAATCAGGTGGAAACCTCAATTTAGGTTAGCACAGTGGATGTATCACCTGAAAAGGCTTTGATCAACTCATTCGCATTCATATTAAGTAGTAAATTAAAAATGTCTTGTCAGAAAGAAGGAAACAGAGAGAAAAATTTGAGAGCACAATAATATATTTATGTTCTGCAGGATGATTTACTAATTGTTTGGTTCATGCTTATCTTTTGCTCTCAGCATTAGTACATCCCATAGACCCATACATAAATATACACCATAATGTATTTGGTCCCTGAAAGTACATACTCTCAACTTGTTTTGTCAGAGTCCACTTCACAGTTCAATGAATGCCCACTCAACAACATAATTCCACACATAGTGGTGTAAACTCAAAGTTTCATATGCCCTTTATAAATTCAAATTTTCACATAAGTTACCCTTACAAGTTTAACACACCTGTCCCAGTTCAACTCCAATAATATTCATGGAGTTATTATTACTGTTATTATTATTAGTCTTATTAACTTATTATTATTATCACATTATCATCATCATCATTGTCATTATTGTTATTATCATCATCACTACTAGCATCATAATTATCACTATCATTGATTTTTTTTTTAATCTTTGAGATCTATGATTTATGTGATTTTGGAATGGGTTTCATTTCTAACCTATCCTAATTTATTTGGGATTAAACGCTTTGTTGTTGTTATTGTTGAGTTTTCAGAGTTACATGGATATGAACACGGGAATGGGATGAGAGAAGGGGAGGACATATAATGGAAAAGTAAGGAAAGGTAAGGAAAGGAAAAGAAACAAAGAGAGAATTCTACACCCAGTTGCTCCGGAAATATATATAAAAAGGCAGGTGAAATAGCAATGAATCAATTTTACTCTCTACACCCCAATTTGGAGGGTAAAGATTTGGGGGGTTAAAGGGAAAGTGTTTACTCTCTCTGTCATTCCCCTCACTTTACTCCATTTTTTTGGAACGAGTAAAATTAAAAAAAATTTCAGTCCCCCTCCCCTCTCTCCTTTGACCCATCCTTTACCCCTGCCTGAAGCAGGGGCTAAATTATAAAGTTCTCGGAGTATGGCTGCACTAGGGTTGAGAATTTACAATTGGGACCTGACATGGCTGAAGAGCATCAAGTAGACCATATAGGTTGTTTAGTCAAAGCTCATCTGTACTTAAACCATCAAATTTAATAATGCAGTGCTCATAATTTTTTTTGTGAGCTTGCACAGAGAGTGAACAACAAAAACTTCGTGACAGGCCACTTAAAATGGGGCTACAATGCAATAGAGATGGCAATTCTCACTGCAGGGAACACTCCTTTTTCCTTCAAATTTAATCAAAGCAGAACTGCAGGAGGTCGGCCAAAAAAACCACAATCCTCATTAAGGATCAAGCAGGGCACATGTCCGCCAAATCCCAACCGAACATGACAGATGCAATCCTTAATGAATTATATATGTACAAAATGACTAAATAACCCTCATTTCTCCTATTTAGGATTAGGACTGAACAAGGGTTCCCTTGACATCTCTTGAAGTACTTTGGTGAGCACATTGGGACCTTTTTTTTGTAAAGCACTCCATGCACAACATAAGATGTTTCGAACGGTTAAAGAAGAAAAAAAATTCTCCCCTTTTGAGTGTTGTAGAAAGTTGATAATTTTTTTTTTCAATTTTTCAGAACAAATATGCTCTTAAGTCCCAAGATGACAACTGCATACACATTTCAGAAATCTCGATGTTTTTCATAAGTGCAGACAATTACAAAGTTATAAGATCATTTCTATCAGAAACCAAGAGTTCCATTGCGCACCTGCAAATGATACAAAATCTCATGGTTGAGAGGGAGTTTGCCATCAATGGCAAGTTCCAGATAGCTACATATTTCTCTTATCCTAACATTGGAGTCCCTTCAAAGCTGTCAACTTGCTTGTAACCTTCGATATATTAAATAAAACTGAAAAGTGCAAAATATTTTCTGTGTATTGAATAATGGTCCTTTGGGCTTATATAAGCCCAACATGTCTTCTTACAAATAACTCCCTGACTTTTAACCTATTTATCTCTAGGTCCCTAGAAACCCTAAGAAACCCGTAAAACATACAATATCTCAACACTCCCCTCAAGATGGGCAAAAGATATCCACTAGGCCCATCTTGTCACATCCTCTCGCTAAATCCAAAGAATCGAGTCCTTTCGTCAAACAATCACCGCTCGGTCTTTAGTCAAACATGACCTAACTCCGTAAGTCCACCGTTCAACTTCTCCTTGATGAAGAACCTATCGATCTCGATATGCTTGGTTCTCACATGCCGCACCGGGTTGTTGGCGATGCCGATGGCCGACTTGTTATCACACCACAACTTCATTCGGGTCCTCTTGTCCATCTTGAGCTCTAACAACAGAGCTCTCAACCACAACATCTCTCGCACACTTAGGGCCATGGCCCCGTATTCCGCCTCACCGTGGACCTCGCAACCACCGTTTGCTTCTTGCTCTTCCAGAGACCGATCGCCCCCTACAAACATGCAATATCCGTACGTGGACTTTCTATCATCGTAACAACTAGCCCAAATCAATCACAATAACCCTCAATGTTCGGATGTCCATTCTTCCCGAAGATCAACCCCTTTCCAGCGCACTTTTCAAGTACCTCGTAACTGGTACACAAGATCCATGCGACCCTCTCTCGGGATCATGCATATACGACTCACCACACTCACAAAGAAAGGATATGTCGACGAGCGTGGCTCAAATAGATCGTGCGACCAACCATCCTTTCGTACCTCTCTCTATCAACGGCTCTCCACCTCAAGACTAAGCTCGACTTTTGGTCAACGGAGAAACTCGGTCTACAACCCAAAGATACCCGTTTCTCGTAAGCAGATCCAAGACATACTTCCTCCGAGATAAGACAATTCCCTCTCGCACCACGAGCTATCTCAATCCCAAGGAAGTACCTCAATCGTCCCAAGTCCTTCACCTCAAACTCCTTTCCCAATTTCTTCTTTAGCAATGCAATTTCACCTCATCATCTCCCGAGATAATCATGTCATCCACATATACCGCAAGCACCGTAATATGGTCTCCATGTCGTCGGAAGAACACCGTATGGTCCGCATCGTCCGTCGATACCCCATGCCTACCATAGCTCTCCTAAATCAAACCAGTGCCCGAGGGACCGTCACCCGTAGAGAGCGACTTCTCGAGCTCGCACACCTTACCATCCGTTTGTTTCGTGCCAAAACCCGATGGTATCTCCATGTACACCTCCTCCAAAGAAATCACCACGAGAAAAGCATTCTTCACATCGAGTCAGTGTAGCTTCCAACCCCCATTTGCACCAAGGAAATCGTTGTCCGTACCGTGCTCATCTTTGCCACGGTGCAAATGTCTCATCATAGTCAATGCCATAAGTCCGATCGTACCCCTTTGCCACCAATCGGCTTTTGTAGCGCTCAACCCGACCCTCCGGTTTTGCTTCACCGTGAAGACCCATTTGCGCCCAACCGCCTTCGCTCGCGGTAGTGACACGAGCTCCTGTGTTTTGTTCTTATCTAGTGGCCTCAAGTTCCTCTAGCATATGGCAGCCTTTCCACTTTGGATCCTCCTTAGCAACCCGCCAACACTTAGGGATGAGACATTGTCCAATGACGCAATGAATGCTCCATGCACAAAGTGTGATATGTTGAGTAAGAGACAACCGAGCAATATCATGTGGAAAACCATATCGTTCGTGGGAACTCCCGCATCGTCGCGAGAAGTCCTCCTTATCGATAGGAGAGCGTGGGAGGAGAGAAAGAGGAATCATATCACCCGTGTACTCGAATCTGAGGTGGACGGTGTAGGTGTCTCGTGAGTCTGGAGGAGCAAGGGACGAGGATTGGGCACAAGCGGCACCGTAGGCACCGCTTCCTCATTCTCGCTTTCTTCTTCTCGTATACACCCTTAACTCCCCCCGAGTCCGAGTTTCATCATTTCCTGCCTCGGCCTCCACAACCGCACCATAACCGAATCCACAAGCGACAAGGAATATCCCCCACACTCACCATCCTCCTCTCACTACTACTATCACCCTCCCCTCTCGCCTCATACCTCCCGTATCGAGCGAGTCACCAAAGCGGCGACGCGACCGGATCGTAGTAGTATGGTTCAAGCTCTCTAAATGTGACATCCATGCTAACAAACAATCTTCTCTCTACCGACTCAAAGACACATACCCTTTCCGAGTAGCCGAATACCCAACGAACACACACTTCACCGCCTCGATCTAGTTTTCCCACATTTGTCCGTTATCTTGTACAAAGCACACACAAACAAAGGTTTTGAGAGGCAAAACATCCCCATTCTTGCCTTTCAACATCTCAATCGGCGATTTCCAATCCAATACCCGCGAGGGCATCCTATCGATCAAGCAGCCGCCGTCGAACCGTCATTGCCCCACAAGTATTTTGGTACTTTCATCGACATCATCAAGCTCCGAGTAATCTCAAGGAGATGTCCGTTCTTCCGTTCGCCTACCCCATTCTCGCTCGGTGTGTATACGGACAGCGGTTTGATGTCAGTATCCCACGAGATGACAAGTACTCCCCAAACGCCTTGTTGGTGTACTCCGTCCCATTATCGACCTTAATACCTTCACAACCGCACCATATCGGGTTCAATCCCTTTGTGGAAGTCTTTGAAACAAGCAAACACATCACTCTTATTTTTCATCAGATAAAGCCAAGTCACACGAGAAAAACAATCAATGAAAGAAACAAAGTATCTAAATCCATTCACAGCAGTTGTGGGACAAGGCCCCCATACATCAGAATATGAACTCCTCGTGTGTTTCCCCAACTCACACGCATCACAAAACAATTTTTCCTTATTAGCCTTTTCAAACAAAGACGGATACAACCTACCCAAAACAGAAAAAGAGGGGTGATCTAAGCGCCTATGATGGAGCAACAGTAAGTCCTCCACACTCTTTCCAACTCCTCCTGTACCCTCCACAATGGATGAAAGAGCCGAGTCCATACTCTCCCTATCCAGGTATCACAAGCCACTATGCCATGTGTCAGTTCCAAGTCGCCTGCCGGTCTCCTTCTCCTGAAAGATCACCTTTGGAATATCAAACAAAACCACACATTTTAGTTGTGATATAATGGCACTTATGGACAAAAGATTCACAGAAAGGAAGGAGCATGCAAAACATTAGACAAGGTCAAAGTGTTGGTACATTGCACGGCACTTTACCACCATTACCGGGTTGAGCCGTACCATCGGCCGTCTGGATGCTTTCGGGGACTCGCTTGGTGAGTATACGAAGAAAACTCCCTAGCAAAGACCAAATACATGTCGAGACGCATCGTAGTCAACTATCCAATCTGGTGCTCGGTGGTAGATATGGATGCAAGAGCAAGTGTATCACCAATACCCGAGGCCGAGCGAGCAGCGAAGCAATGTTACCCCAGAAGATGAGGTGGATGCATCATCGAGCGCACGCTTCCCTTCACCCGCCGCTTCTCGCTTCCTCTTCAATATCTCTAGAAACTCCCGATCCTCCTCGCAAAGACCATAGTCTCCTCACTCTCCTCCTCTCGCTACCGTCGACGTGCTCAGGTAGCCTCCTCTTCCACCCCTCCCCACCTCTCGCCTCGCCACGACCTCCGCAGACGACCTCTTCCTCCCAAGTTCCTCTCCTTCGGTGGCTTAGTGCAAAATCGCTTCAGGCGGCCTACCTCACCGCAGCTTATAACACTCCCGAGTCTCGCCCTATACCCTAGATTACCCGACTTGGAGACCGCAAGTGCCGACTTCACCCCCGAAGTCCTACCGTACCGCACGGAGCCCAATCCCGCTCTCCTCCCGTATCATGGCCGAAATCGTCTCCTCCAGCCGAGGGAATCTTCTACCGTGCTAATAACCCCGCGCACCTCGGCTCAAATGCCGGCTCAACCCCTCATGAAATGCATAGTCCTCCTCGAGTATCACGTGCCCTCTCTCGCACTCGGGATCCCTACAAAGATGCGCCGGTGAGAAAATGATCATAATCGCGCCCACAATCGCTCCGATCCGTGGCATACTCCCGAATCGATCTATCTCCCGCACTATCGCTTCTATCTCTCTCTCAACTGGAACACCCTCGATTGTTTCCCACTCCATCATAAGTTCTCTTCGCTTTCTCTCGTACATCCTCGACCCGCTCTATGCCATCCACCGTGGAAGCAATAGAGGAGTCAATGAACTCGAAGCCACATATATATCGTCATATGAGCGGACTTCCACTCGCCCTCGCCGGAGATCCCTCACCGGCTCAATTTTGTCCCCCGTCAAGTACCCTCCGCATCCTTACCCTCCAGTGTGTACTTCACCCGACGCGACCTCAAGTTCAAGTACGAAGTCGATCCATCAAGCTTCCCGTCAAGCACCGGAAGATCTATCCTTTGCACGGTCTAGCAGTGCTCTCGTTCGCGCCCACACCGAACGCTCGCATCGCATCCTGGAGCTCGGTGGCGGTCTTCAAAGTGCGCGCTATAGTGTCGGCGGCTACGGTCGCGCGCTACGATGTCGGCGGCTACGATGGAAGAGGGGTTAACCTAAGGTTTTTGGCTCGATACCATATTGAATAAACCGAAAAGTGCAAAATATTTTCTCGTGTATTGAATAATGGTCCTTTGGGCTTATATAAGCCTTACATGTCTTCTTACAAATAACTCCCTGACTTTTAACCTATTTATCTCTAGGTCCTTAGAAACCCTAAGAAACCCGTAAAACATACAATATCTCAACAGTTAATTACCTCCGTTGCAAGAGTGCTGATTGTCATGTCCTTCACATCTCTCAGCAAGTGCTCCATCCATGCATTATCCAATTACAAACCAAATTTTTTTCTAAACCATCGATCAGCCATCTAACACTAAAGCACTTCAGAACAAGAGATGATTTGGGTTAATGAACAAAATAGATCATAGATAGGTCCCAGACAAACTGAAATCAAAAGATGTGACCTAACATTAAAATGCCAAAAACAATAATCCTGAATTAAAAAAAATGTTAGAATAGTGTACATGCCAGTTCATACTAATCCTGATATGACACATAGGGTACTGTAGTCTGTAGCAATCAAAGTGCTCATAATATTTTAAGACTGCAATTTTCGAAACATTACACAATTTAGCAAGTTCATACTAGATATTAGCTAAGAACTAAACCACATATAAAAATTAACAAATAAAACAAAAAAATTTACAACAAATGAATATCTTACCAATTTCCTCAACTTCATGGGCAGCAGTCTCTGAACGTACATGAACAAATATCTTGTGGGATTTCTGAGTCGCGTTCTGTGAAAAAAAGAATGGGAGTTCACTCATATTGATTATTCAAGATATTACAAGATGGGAATTGGGTAGAAAAGGGGTGGATTACCTCCTTGAATTCTTCAATAGCATAATATGCTTTAGTTGGTATTCCTAGTTCCTTTGGCTACACATCAATAATCACCAAGACTGGATTTGGCACATATCTACATTATTTTTTTTTTTAGTAGGCGAATAGTCTACTATTATATTTTATAAATCAAATTAAAAAGAGTTACAAAGAAAGATGTAAAGAGAGAGAGGAAGAGGGAGAAGGTAAGAGTAGAGAATTAGTAGAAAATACAAATAAAAATAAAATTACATTGTGTACTACCCGTTCCTGTTCCTATCCCTTGCGTATACTATCCATTGTCTTGTGTATGATTCACTATGGCTTTGGAGCATGGATGGTCATAGTGAATCATCGCTGTTGCCGGCAATCCAAAGCCATTTTAGTAGTAGAGCTCTATTTGGGGTCTTTATGTCTATTACTTCTAATCCGCCAAACCGCTTAAGTAGAGTGACTTGCTTCCATGGCACGATGCAGACCTCCAAGAAGTTGTCTGTCGTACCTCGTCATAAGAAGCAGTGGTTGATTTTGGTTAAGGCTTCAATTACCCAGGTAGGTAGTAGAAAGCTTGCATGTACTGCAATGAAATTGCATTTGAAACCGTATTTGTGAGGACAATTCTTTCCGCCGGTGATAGGTGTCTTCCCACCCATCCTTCATGATGCTATTGAACTCGTGAAATTAGGGGTAGGTATGTTTCCCTTGTTGGCTTTCTAATGGATAGTGGTAAACCTAGGTAGATGGTAGGTTTAGTCGTGGGCATTGGATCGTAGATTCTATTATGGGTTGTATGTCGTTAGGAACTGCTATTAGGATGTATCCACTTTTCACCGGGTTGATTTTGAGGAGATGTTTCACCAAAGACATTCAAGATGGTGTGTATGATCTTGATGTTCGCAACATGTGCAGGTGTAAAAATGGTCGTGTCATTAGTGAATTGTAGCACAATAGTTTGGAATATTGGTAAAGCTATTAGTAGGTCTTGTGCTTGGCGAATGATGGTCTGTGACAAGGATAAAAAAGAGTGGAGATAGCGGGTCACCCTGCCTCAAGCCACATTGATGGTAAAAATTATCTCCCCGGGTGCCATTGACTTTAACGTGTGATGTGGATGAGATCAATATGTTTTTTATCCAAGATATCCATAGTGCTGGGAATCCTCGAACCCTCAATACTTCTAATAGATAGTTCCATGATAGCGTGTCAAATGCCTTGGAGAAGTCTATTTTGAAGAAGACTGATGGTATGCAGTTCTTATGGGGGTGGGACATTAATTTCCTTGCAGATAGAAAGGTTTGCATAAGTTATCTATCCTTGATGAAGGCTATTTGGTTACAGTGTATTAGATCCGTGAGGAAGGGTTGTAGCCATTTGGCAAGGATCTTTGTTATTATTTTGGGTATTATCGATAGGACGCTTATCAGGTGAAAGTTGGATACAGTTTGGGTTTCATTTTTCTTAGGGATCATGGTTATGTATGCTTGATTTATGCGTCACAAATCAAGCTTGTTGTGATAGAATGTGTGAACTGTCTGGAGGATGTTGACCCTGATTATGTCCTAATATGTCTGAACAAATTCTATAGGGAACCCGTCCGGACCAGACACTTTGTCAGTTGGAAGATCGAAGGCTGCTTGTTTGACCTCGGTGGAAGTTATTGGGTCAATAAGCGGGCACAAATGGTCAGTCATGGCAATGGTGGTTTGGTAAAGGCTCGTAAGGTTTAGTTTTGATGCGGTTTGGTGCCTTGTTCCCAACAAATTTTTGTAGTGGGTGCTAAACTCATGTAGGATTAGAGGAGTTTGAGTTATCACCATTGGCGAGTGTTGGGGGTCATTGGTTCGTGTGGTTAGTCTTGGAATGAAGTTTGTTGCTCATTTTGCTGAGGCAATCGTGGAAATACTCGGTGTTCTGATCACCCTTTTAAAGCCAGTTAAGACTTGAGCGTTGTTTTCATTTGATTTCTTGGATGCATGCTAGTTTGTAAACGTGAACCTGTAAGTCTATGCGTAGTTTGAGTTCCATTGGGTTTAGGTTTCATGCTTCCACCGCAATATCTAGCAACCTTATGATGTGCTTAGTTCGTTGTAGCATGTGTTTGAGACCGTGGAACTTTGTCTTTGACCATGCTGTTGTCATTTTGTGGACTTGTCTAAATTTGTGTAGAATATTGTTGGCAATGTTTGCCAAAAGTGGGATTGCGTGCCATGCTTAGTGTACCACATTACGCGCTTCCTGTGATGAGAGCCTATGCTTTTCAAACCTAAAGGATCTAAGTATGAAGCCATCTACTGGTTTGAAGCGTAGATATAGTAGGGCGTGATTAGAGGTTGTAGTCGGTAAGTCTGAAAGGTACGATATGTGAGAAGATAGGGCGGCCTAGTGGTTTGAAAGTAGAATCCTATCGAGCTTGGAGAAAGAGGGTCGTGGCCTTTTGTTGGACCAGGTGTAGGTTCGGCCTATGAGTGGCAGTTCTTGTAGTTCAAGTCGGTTATGAGTTGGTTGAAGTCTACCATGGAGTGTAGGTTTGGGTTAAATGAGACGGTGTCGTTGATATCTCTATGGATATTGAAGTCACCCATCAAAACCCATGGTATATCATGCAAACAGGCGATGATACTTACCTCTTGCAAGAATGCACGCTTACTATTGTTGTTTGTTAGTCCATATACGTTTGTTAGCATGAATTGGAACCCGAGGTTGTTAGAGAGGACTATCGTGGTGGAGTAGGTTAGATTATAGGAGTGGTTAAGGGTTCATAAGAGTCGCCATGCTGTAATAGTTCCCCCCTTGAGCCATCATCATTACCCAAGGTGTAATCGTGAAATAAGGCAGGTGCGAATGAGTAAAATTTATTGAGTGTAATGTCATTGAGCTTGGTTTCTTGCAAACAAAATATCACTACATTAGATTCTCTGATAGTTTCCTTAACAATTGCGCATTTGTTTGGGTCTCCCAAACCCCTTATATTCTAACATACAATAGATAGATTTTCAAAATTCATAATTCAAAACATGACCCTTGTGATATCTAAGAAGGGAAATTCTGATGACTGCCTAAAACACAACAAACCAGAGTACCGGAACAAAAAATACATGACTAAATAGAGGCAGAGGCTGCCGTCTGTTGTCTACTGGCACCAAAAGAGAGGGGCAATCTTGCCTGGAGCTAGTCTTTACGGCCCGATACGGTAGTGTCCTCGAATTCATCGAGTAAGTCTTCGTCCTCCGTGTTTGGATTGAGATCATTGATATTGATCCCTTCCAATGTGTTGTCACAGTCCATGTCATTCTCATCGTCTGATGGCGGGAAGCCGAGGTCTTGAAGAGTAAGGCGTGGAGGTTTAACTACTTGTTGTGGAGGTTCAACAGTGTGCTGCGGGACTGAGTAGATTGAATCTTTGATGGTCTGTAATGAGACGAAGCCACGAATTTTCTGAATCGTTTCTGGTTAGAGCGGGGCCTTGGCCAGTGCCTCATGGTTGAGCTTGTTAGTGAGACCGACTTGATCAATGGCTAGCTTGAGTGCTTTGGGGTTGACTTTACTCTTATGTTTTGTCTTGGTTTTGGTCGGGGTGGGGACAAGGCCTGGGAACAATTGGGTTTACTTTGGTGTGCACTGGCTTCGCCTGAGGGTGGGGGTTGGCACAGTGCTTAAAATCGTCAATCATTTTTTACCTATTAGTTGATATTTAAAAGCACTAAAAAATACATTCTCATATGATTAATACTTAATAATTAATTAAATTATGTAAAAATAAGAATTGTAACATTAATTAACTACTTAAAAAAGTTATTTTTTTAATTATACTAAACTATTACATGATGTATTTGCTTCATGTTTTTATTAGGACATAATTTACATCAAAAAAATAAAAAAGAAATAAAAATTTAGAGTTATTAACTATTAAGATTTGAAACAAAATAAATTTTAAATATTTTAACGGTTTTAACATGAGATAAAATCGTTAAATCACAAAAAACCCGTTAAATGCATCTTTTCTCAAAAACTTAACATCAGGGTTTGTCAAAACCGTTAAAATGGTTAAAACTTTCTGTTTTTTTAAAGCTTGGGTCATGCTCAACCTGCTTTGTATTTTTTTCTCCCTCTACAATACAAACTAGTTGTTTTTGCACTTCTAATGATTTTTTGGCCATAAATTATTTTGTTATAAGCAAACTTTCAAAAAACGGAAAATTTTAACGATTTTGACAAACCTTAATGTTAAGTTTTTGAGAAAAAATGCATTTAACGGGTTTTATGTGATTTAACGGTTCTGTCTCATATTAAAACCGTTAAAATAAAAAAAAACGCATTTAACGGCTGAAATTTATTTTGTTTTAAATCTTAATAGTTAGTGACTCTAAATTTTATTTTCTTTTTATTTTTTGGATGTAAATTATGCCCTAATAAAAACAAAAAACAAATACATTATGTAATAGTTTAGTATAATTTAAGATTTTTAACTTTTAAGTACTTAACTAATGTTATAATTGTTCTTTTAACTTGATTTAGTTAATTATCAAGTACTAATCATATGAGAATACATTACTTTTTCTTTTTAAATATCAACTAATAGGTAAAAAATGATTGACCATTTTTTAATTTAACGGCCGTATAAAATTGTTAACCGTTAAATGAACACCTCACCGTTAAAAACCGTTAAACATTTTTTAAAACTTTGGTTACGAACAATAGTCTTGCCAGGGCCATAGCTGTATTTGGCCAACATGCTTTAACATCAATGGACAGACAAATTTAGAGAGTTGTTAATGACAAAATATTTGACTGACTAGCTGGTGGGTTATTGGCAAAATAGTGTTGTTCTAGAGAATTGCAGGGATGATTATCGTGGGAGCTGAGAAAGCTACCTTTCTGATATGTGCTGGTACCATTCCCTTTACTCTGGTACCTGTGGGAGTGGTTTGACACTTACTGGAAATGGGGGTATCTGTGTGTGTTAACTAAGTCACTCTCTGAAGGTTTTTCTTAGTCTAGGGGTCCTGTTTTGTGATATTCCTTCATGTAACTCTTACTATTTTAGTTTAATGGAATGGGCATACAATGCTTTTTTTTTAAAAAAAAAAAAAGCTGGTGAAAAAAAGGAACTGTAATACTTTTTTTTTTAAACTTCACCGATCACCTTCACCCAGCTTCGCCGATCACCTTTCTGATATGTGCTTGTTGATGGGAGTATTGTATCATGGCCAATGATGCATGTAGAAGCCATGTTCTTTTTGAGGCAGATTAAGGATGTTGTTGAGGATCCCCGCTGCCTACTCCTTGACATATAATTCGAAGCGGATTAAGGATGTTTGAATTATTTGTCAGTTGAATAACGCTATACCAATTAGATTAGGAAAATGCTATGGAGATACTAAAATCGATATGGAGATACTAAATTAGATGATGACAAGTGCCTCAACTGATTCGAGTTCTAACTACCAAGTTGAAGGATATCAGCAAGGATGAATAAGTAGTTTTAGAATAAGAGCAGAATTATGATAATTTAAATGAGAAATATTTTTCTGATCTCTATGATTTCAGATTGGGTTTCATTTCTAGCATACCCCCATTTTATTTGGAATTAGAGGCTTTGTTGTTGTTGTTGTTGTTTATTTTCCTTTCAACTAAACAAGTGCAAAGAAAATCGTACTTTATTTTCTGTACAAATGAACACGAGAAAAAATATTTCCTTTTCCTTCAGATTTTTATTTTCCAATAAAAAAAATTTCCAAATCTTTTTTATACAAATGAACATATACTGAACATAATTTATGACCATGGAAGCAAAGAGTAGCAAACCTGCATAGCTGTTAGTGACGTCGACGATAGCACGGTGGATGGAGCCAAGGAGCATCCCGACAACCCTCTTGCTCGAAACGCTCGCAACCCTATTGTAGTTATCTACAATGCTGAGAAGCACCGAAGGGTGAGCTACAACCTTATCGATTTCTCGAAGAAACTTGTTGCGCCTTTATCACATCCATTGCCTCTCTCCTTCTCTTTCCCCTTCTGAGTTATAATTGTTACTTCCTAGTTTCCAATTCACACTTCACAGTAAAGCTACCGAGAATCCTCGAGGAAGGACGGAGGAGCAAGCAACAGAGAAGAGGTGGGCTCATTTTCAATTCTGACTGTATGGGGCCGTTTCATAGGATTGAATGTAAACCCATGAATTTACATGTTAATGATTGGGCTCGTATGATATTTATATGGGTGTCATTCATGCCCGGAATGATACATAAAGCTAGCAATTAGGCTTCTTTTAATGGGCTTATTTATTGTGGGAGATCGGAGTATCTGTCTATTTCCTGTTGGACATTAATACTGTTGAGCACTCTCTTTCTTTGTTGAACCTGGTTATACGGGTCAATTAGAACTGTGTTTCAATTTGTTGCATCGGAAACTGGGTTTAATGCACGTGTTGATACTTGTGTGAAAAAAAATAGTACTTATTGTTGGAGGTCGGAGTATAGTATCTTCGTTGTTTTAAAATGCGGTTCGGTGTCATATATGTAGAGGTGACAATCGTTCGGTGTCATATTTATCGTACGGACATGTTGTGTTTTTTCGTCGTTGATAGATTTCGATTGGATTGAAGGCCATTTGATCTCGGGTCGAGTCAATGGGTCATTTCTTAAAATGTATTCTACCACTTCTACATATATGTACGGACCGTTTTTATTAAGGCAATACAATGTCATATTTATAAAATATATATCGGTATATTTAAATAATGTATAATATTTTTTATATTTTTTATTATATTATATCTAAACAATTAATTATATATATGTTTTATACAAAAAATTAAAATTATATTAATATTTTCTTATTTTATGTTAAAAAATTTTAAAATAAATGATCAATTCATATATAATTTAAATTTTAAATCACATATACGATGTACAATTTATCAACATCACACATATTAAAATTTGAATTTTAAAACTTTTAGGCAATCTTGACAAGAACTCTTAAATAAATAAATAAAAAATAGATATATATATTTTATTTTTAGAGAAGAGCAGGGCTCTACTCTTCAATTCGACGAACAACATATTTAATCCCCACCCCCCAAGCCACCGCCCTCTTCCGTGGTTTCTCCACTTGATTTCACCTTTTTCCTTCACCTCTCAACCCCAATTTGGCTGTCTATCACCACAGGAGAGTGTCACACTTACATCTGTAAACTTATGCTAAAAGCTTTTCACATCAGAAAGCTGATGCAAAGTGCAGATGTAAATAAGGTTGATGGTGATAATCAATTACATCCGATTTTTTATTTGCATCAGAGTTTTATTACATCAGATAAGACAGATGCAAGATTTACTATCATTTCCATTTGTTCCCTGAAGCAAATATTAGTTTTTTGCAGACATATTACTGATGGCACTGTGTTCACCAACATCTGCTTTCTTTAACCTAATGTGTTTTTATTATCACATTTTTATTTTTTGATACCTAATTGTTGATGTAATTATTGATATTAGCATCTATTAATATGATGATAGCTTGCCTTGTAGCATATGTTAATTTGTTGATATCTTCTTTTATTTATATCTAATTAACAGATGATATCTTTCTTTATTACATCTGCTACTGTTAAACCCAACATTCATATCAAGGTTTTGCAAAATATCAACATTCATACCATGATTTAAATCCAACAGATCTAATGTCAATCATACTAAGATTTCCCAACATTCAACACCAACATTCAACATTCAACATTCATAAAACAACTCCTAATTCATCGCAAGAAACACAAATTAGCATAAACAATACCAACTTAAATTGTATCAGACCCTGAACATTCCTAAAAGGAACAAACTGAACAATATCTCTCATTGCAACATGATCATTCAAACTTTCAAGTCTCTCTCCTTTGTCAGCATCAAAAAACTGCATAAACAGACATGCAAAAAGAGTGCATAACAATTATGCAGAAAATCATTGTCATTAGATCTGTTGTCTTTCTTTTTTATTTTCGAATAACATAAAAGAGAGAGAACTTACACATCGAGAGAAAGGCATGCAACCTCGCTTATAGCAGTGGTATTAATTGAGATAAGCATATCTGTAAATGATGACATATTAAGGAAAAGATGAGAGAATAGAAAAGTGAAATGGGTCAAGTTGAACTGCACAAACATTAGTTATATAGTGGATTTGTTTGGATGCCAATACCAATGTGCCTAAAATTAATTAAAAAATATCATAAACTTCATGTTAATAGAAAATAAATAAATAAAAACATCCATGCAATCATAATACTCTTGAGAAGTAATCATGATGAGACTTATCGTATTGGTTGGTTTCATATCTGTAACCTTTCAATAATTAGATAGAAATTCAGTGACAAATTTAAGCTGACTTGAAAAATGAGATAGATTAGAACATTACTCAATACTTGAATGAGCTCGCCATTTTCTGGTGGTATTTGAGAAAAGACTGCAATGCGTTTTTCTATGGCCTGAAAAAAAAATATATGAGGTTAGCGATGTAAGGTTCAAAACAATGATCACTCGAGAAGGAGAAATATGTCTAATTTAAATAAGGTATGTTTCAGTTTACCCTCACATAATAGGGAGATACTATTTTCATCCTTGCAAAACATGAAAGTTCCTAAATTAAACTTTCATCCTCAGAGTTTCTTCTACATAAATTATAATTAAAAGAGGGCCCAATTTGCTATTAATCTTCTTCCTCTTTTTCTTATGAGTGATACTTCAGTGTTCAATTTATTTTTCTCATTCACGATACAATTGATATCTGAGGTATTGTAAGATAATACAAGGAACTACCAACTACCTGTACCATATTCGAGATTCCTTATCATTTAGAACCATGTTATGAATCAAGTATTACTATGGTGACACACTAACTGAATGAATCTTATTAACTTAGTATCTCACAAAACCAAAAGGAAAAAAAGGAAACAATAGAAAATAGCTCCCAATGCCAGGGAACTCCCAATAAGTCATGATATGCCTAACTAACCGACACCAATTCATCTCCATTTCTTGATGTGCTTGAGACGTCCGGTTGAGAGAATTGCATTCCTTTATCAGCCCCCCGCAAGCAGAACTGTTTTGGAAAAACATGAAGCTTGTCACAAAGTAGCAAGAACCTGGTTCTAGCCAGACTTTTGGTAAACAAATCACCGAGTTGATCAGCTGAGCAGATGAATTTCATAGTGAGCTAGTGAGTTACGTAATTTTCTCACGAACAAAGTGATAGTCTAGCTCAATATGCTTTGTACGAGCATGAAAAATAGGATTAGACGCAAGAAATATGACCCCAAGGTTATCACACTAGAGAGTAGAGTCTGAGATACTGGATAGTGCAACTCATGCAGCAAAGAAGAGTTCCAAAGGACTTCAGAGGCTGTTATCGCCAAATTTTTGTACTCAGTCTCAGTAGATGAATGAGAAACGGTAGGTTGTTTCTTAGAAGACCAGGAAATCAGATTAAGTCCAAGATAAATGGCAAAGCCTGTGGTAGACCGCGTGTCATCGGGGCAACCAGCCCAATCAGCATCGCAATAGGCATGAATGGATAAGGTGGACCGTGCCTGAAATGTAAGACCATAGGATAAGGTGCCTTGAATGTATCTAAGAATACGTTGGACTAACTACCAATGAGATTCAGTCGGTTCAGCCATGAATTGGGATGCTTTATTCACTACAAAAGTGAGATCAGGACGTGTAATGATAGAATATTGTAATGCACCAATAATAGACCAATACAAATGAGGATCTGACAGCTTGGACCCAGTAAACTTGGACATTTGAAGACCAGCCTCCATTGGAGTATGAATAGGTTTGGTTGTGGCCATGTTAGCCCGATGAAGAATAGATTATAAGTATCTGGTCTGTGACAAGTGAAGTGTGTTGGCCCTAGCAGTGACTTTAATGCCCAAGAAATAATTAAGAGACCCCAGGTTTTTAATGGAGAAATTTTGATGAAGAGTGTCCAAAAAAACTTGAATAGCATCAAGACAATTGCCAGTGATCAGAATATCGTCTACATAGACTAGAATGTAGATAACAGACGTGGACTGCACTCTGATGAACAAAAAATGGTCAGCTTGTGAACTAGAGAGCTGATTGGCTAGCAGAAATGATTTTAAGTTAGAAAATCATGCACGGGGAGCCTATTTTAACCCATACAAGGATTTTCTATGTTTGCAAATATGAGAGGGAAACTGAGGGTCAGAAAACCCTAGAGGTTGCTCCATATACATCATTTCTTATAGTTCTTCATGTAAAAATACATTGTTAACATTCAATTGATGAACAATCCATTGCTGAGACAAAGCAATAGAAAGAACAATTCTCATAGTAGAAGGTTTGACTACTGGACTAAATGTCTCAGAATAATCAACACCTTCTTGTTGATTATAGGTTTTGGCCATTAAACAAGCTTTGTCCTTTCAACAGTCCCATCAGCCTTCAATTTCAATTTAAAAATCCATTTGACACCAATAACATGAGCATCGAAGGGTGCTGGTACTAGGTCCCATGTCTCATTCTGAGCAAGAGTAGTGAGCTCATCAACCATTGTTTGTTTCCAATTGGCATTTTTAACTGTTTGAGGGTAGCATGTTGGTTCTAGATGATTCGAGGGTGAGATAGCTGTGATGTTATATAGTTGATGGTCTGGAAATTGCCCAGGCCTCAGAGATCTGATCTGAGTTCTAGTCACCATGGGATGAGTGAAATGAGGTACATCAGGAGAAGAGAGTTGAGATGTAGAAGGAGATTGTGAAGCAACAGGAAATGAAGATGGAGATGATGAAGAGTCGAGGATGATGACTGAGGTGGTAGAATAGTGAGACATGATGGTAAAGATGAGTTGACTGTAGGGGTAAAATTGTCAGAATTGACATGAGTTAGAAAGAGAAACTCAATCTCATTAAATGTGACATGTATAGATATGTAAAGTCGATTTGTATGTAGATGAAGACAATAATACCCCTTATGAATGATGGAATAGCCAAGAAACATGCACTTTTCAGACTGGATTCAATTTGTGATGATTGTATGGTTTAAGAAGAGGAAATCAAGCAAGCACAGCCAAGGACATAAAGCATGATATAAACATGCAATGTATTAAAAAGAAGCTCAAACGGGGACTTAGTGTCAGTAGGAGTTGAAGGTAAACGAATTTATGAGATAGGTGACACTTTCAAAAATATAGTCCCAGAAGTGATGAGGGATGGAAGCATGTAACATGTTAACCAAGCCCAATTCAACTACATGACTGTGTTTGCGTTCAGCTAAACTATTTGCTCGGGTGTATAAGGACATGACACCTGAAAAGTAATCTCAGGATACTTATTCATCAGTGGTTTAAACTCAGTTCCACCATCACACTAAAATACTTTAATTTTAGAATTCAGCAAATTCTCTAGTCTTGCTTTGAACTGAGAAAAAATATGTACAACATCAGACTTTACAGCACATGTATAAATCCAACTAAACCGAGAAAACTCATCTATAAAGTGAATATAGTATCTATGCCCTTGAGTAGAAAGTACAGGTGCTGGTCCCCAGAGATCTAAGTGGATAACCTCTAGAGGTTTTGAAGTAGTAGAAGTGGAGGGCAAAAATGAAAGCTTATGTGCCTTGGCCTGATAATAGTCTGAACAAAAAGAAGAAGTTGAAGAAGGTTTTATTGAAATGAGATTTGCTTTCTGAAGAGCGTGTTGAATAGAAGAGGAACAGGGACCCACTCTATAATACCACATATGAGAGGATGATTGAGACACTTGAAGCACCTGATGAGAGCTATGAGGAACAAGTTGATATATGCCTCTATGCAAGATGCCATGCAGTAGCATATGATTTGTTTCCTTGTCCTTTGCAAAACAACAATTCGATGAGAACTTAATTCTGACATTGTTATCAAGTGTTAGATGTGAAATACTCAATAAATTTTTGGTAATTTCAGGCACATGTAACACAATGGTGAGTTTAAGTGGAAAAAAAAGGTAGATAATGTTGCTGAACCTTTGTGTGCAATAGATAAACCTTTACCATTATCGATGTGAATAGCCTCAGGGCAAGTATAAGGATAAGATGAGGACAAGGCATTGAGATCAGAGGTAACATGAGTTGTAACCCCTGAAACAATAAACCAGTTATACAAACTTTCAGTTGACTGCACAGGTTCAGCAAGAAAAGCTTGATGAGTATGAGTAGTAGAGGTTGTAGAGAGAGTAGATGAGCCAAAGATGGACTTGGTGAAGAGGACATAATGTATCTGACATCAAATCTGCGATAGCAGCTTCAAGCTCCATGTCCCCACCTAGTACAGATCTGACATTATACCTATTCCTTAGGAGAATTATAGTACCTGCCTTTACTTTTGCCTCTTTGATTGCCTCTTCTACCCCTGTAGTACCCTCTAGTGTTGTTTTGGTTGTTATTTTGTTGTTTGAAACCATTTGTGTAGTATACAATGTTTTCAAGAACAATTGATCTGATCACTAGGGTGTGTAGTCAGATGAACAGCTTGATTAGAACTAGCTCTATGATTTGCAAGTGTTCTTGGCTCATGAGCAAGTAGCAAACCGCTGAACTCAGACAATGAAGGAGTAACCTCTCTCATTGACAATACAGTAATAAAAGATTCATATTCTGATTCAAGACCTTGTGTGATATAGAGTACTAGTTCAGAATCTGAAATCTTAGTTCCAATACTTAATCGATCTGCCAAATTTTGCATCTGTTGTAAAAACTGCGCACGGGTGGTGTTTCTTTTCTTTGTTGTCTGAAGTTGAAGTTTGAGTTCTAAGATCTTGGGCATGGACTGAGATGAATGGATCGATTCAGTACCGTCCATGCTGATGCTGATGTTTCACAGCGTACAATCTGAGATAAGATAAGCGATAAAATTGAACTGAAGATCCAGGCTAAGATCAATTGATCTTGTTGATGCCACAATTCATATTCTGGATTTGAATGTCGAGCGCCAGCTGCATCTGTCGTGTGTTTAGTTGGTGGTGGCTTGGATCCATCGATATCGATGACAAGGCCATAGCCTCGTAACACAGGGAGAATCTGAGACTTCCACAGCAAGAAGTTCTCATGATTAAGTGTGTGTGGATTTGATGAGAGAATTGTATAGGTGAAGAATTTGAAATCGTCATTGATGTTTCTTTGAATTAGCGTGAGTTATGTAGCTCTGATACCATAAAAGAGATAAGAAGAGAGAGTGTTATCTCAAATGAATTTTCATTTCTCATATCTCATCGTTGTACATATACAAGCTATATATATAATACGAATCACTAATACAGCTGTCGCTTACTGTATTGACAATAATATAACAAATGCATTTAATGCACTATGAACAGTATAACTAACCGACACCAATTCATCTCCATTTCTTGATGTGCTGGAGATGTCCGGTTGAGAGAATTACATTCCTTTATCAAATATAAAATAAATGGGGTTGTACTGAACAGGCCAGAAACCTTGTATCTGGCACGCGGTGCATGCACTCAGTCAGAGAGAAGTGGTGAGGGTGGAGATAGGGGAGGAGGATACCTTTGCTTCAATGATCCATACAACAAGGCCTTCGGCCTCAGGAGGCAGCAAATTGAGACGATAATCAACTTCTGGTGGGAAATACCATCTTGCTATTGGCTGCCTTCCCAAGTGAGGCTGCATTCATGTGGGATGTGTCATCCACAAAATTCAACTGAAATTATAATAAATTGCTGCAATACTTACTTTGTCCTTTGTGGATTTCGCATCAGAATCATTTAATTGCAGATGAATTAATACTCTTTAGAGTTGCATTATAATTTATAAAATAAAAGCTCATTGATGCACTCTTAGCTTACAGGGCACACAGGATGGATCTTGGTCAAGGTGGCCTCAAGATCTCCCAAACTGCGAGCAGATAGATCAAGAAAGACGTAGCCCTGGTAGCGGAGTCGGGTCAGGCACCGGCCCTCGTACCCACCTTCATGCACCTTCATGCAAAATAGATATAAATCTATATTTGCATCAGTTTTCTTAATATAATATGTTCAAATTAAAATTTCAAGTTTGGAAAAAAATTTGCTGATGCTAATAAAAATGTGCAGATTTAATTGATACTTTCCGGATGCAAATGCGACACCCTCCTGTAGTGTATTTTCTTTATGCATTCTTTCTAGTTAATTAAGTGATCTTCTTCATGGTATCTCTAATCTCCATTTCTTTAACAAAAAAGGAGCAATTAAATTTTTATATCATGCATATCTCACAAGGTGCCTGTGAGAAACAAAAAGCAAGGAGACAATCTTCCTTACGAAATATCGCATAATAAGCTTACAATTGTTTATTAAAGCTAAAAAATATTACAAAATGATGCTTAATTTGAGACCACTTAAACCTGACATGGTACGTTAACTTCATTGTTTATGAGAAATATCTCACAAGGTGCCTGTGAGAAACAGAAAGCAAGGAGGCAATCTTCCTTACAAAATATCGCATAAAAAGCTTACAATTGTTTATTAAAGCTAAAAAATATTTTAAAATGATGCTTAATTTGAGACCTCTTAGACCTGACATGGTATGTTAACTTCATTGTTTATGAAAAGATTGATTTTAATTTCCATTGATCCTTAGAAGTTTTTTGGGATTGTTCTTACAACCCCTCTCTCTTTGATTCATTATTAGGTAATATTTTAATATCTCATGGGAAAAAAATATTCTAGCAAAATTTCTTAAAAGGATTACCTTGAACTGTTTGATTAGTCCAGTTTATAACATGGTATGGTTAGTAACATATTTTTTTGCACTTCTCATATATGATTTACTTTCTGATTAAGAGGCATAATTACCAGTTTCATTCAATGAAAATTTAAACATTAAGAAATGGAATTTACTGACATTTTTTTTTATTTATGATGAAATGTTTTCAGCTAGGAAATGCATTGCCAAATTTAACTTGCTATCAGGGGGAGAAAAATATTCAATTAAGATGCTTCAAATCCTTTTTTTGTTGACGAACGGTGAGATGAAAAAAAAAATCTGATAATCCGTGGCAGCGAATGTCATTGATGGAGATAGATCTCAAAAAGTGACATTTAACAACAGTTATCTGATCAAAATCGTTGCCAAATAGAATAAAAAATATATGGCAAATCAACACACTCATTTAACAACGGTTCCTTAAATGTTATATTTAACAATAGTTCTTTGAAAGAATCGTTGTTAAATGAGTGTGCAGTTTTTTATATCCTTTGGCTCTATTTTAACAATATTTTTTTATTAAAAATCGATGTTAAAGAAGTTATTAATATTTTAATAATACCACTGAGTGATTTTAACAATGGATTTGATATATAATCATTGTTAAGGTGGTGTTGTCTAAAATCATTTTTGTTGTAGTGTAAGTGTAATTATGTTTCTGGGCACTTTATTAATTGGTTTGAAATTAATTTTTGATCCGGATATCAACATTAGTCAATTTAATCTAATTTGTTGTCTCTGATCACATGAAATGAATTTAGTCATCCACATAAAACATACCTAATTTTACTAAAAAAATATCACAAGTTTTAACACCATATATATCCGAAGTACATTGATCTCCAGGTAGTAAATTAGTATTTACAGGGGCGGAACTAGAGACCGGAGGGGGCTGCAACCCCAAAAAATTTGAAAATTTGTATATCCATATCTTAAGAAGTTAAGGTATTTTCTGGTAATTATACCATGATTTTAGTCTTTAAAATAAAGTAATTAGGCAAGCAAATCCATTGACAGAGTCTGTTTCCTACTTCTAACAACTCGTATAGAGAAAAGGACGTTGACAAAGGAAAAGTTAGTTAGAAACAAAATAATAAGAAAATGAGAGAGGAATCTGAGCGAAACCACCGCGGAACAAAGCTTGAACTGTTCAACGGTCCGGAATTTGAAATCTCTGACAAACATAGTACGCTCTGTCATGTGTTTATACTGTAGGTCGTACCTTTGCGTTAATACATAAAACAACTCGAGAGAGACAGAGATACTGATGATGAAACACATGCAAGAGTTATATGGAAAAAAAATAATTAAGATTGATCTCTTGTGCAGTCTGTCAAAGATTCTCCATGCAAGAACACAAACTATCATCTAATTCTAATTAATCCTCTCATGACTAATAGTACATCGCACGGAGAAGTAAAATCAAACACATGCTGGCGAATAATGTCCCACTATAGGAAACTTAATCGCAACTCCAAGGGAGGATCAAAGAAAGAGAGCTCCTTGATCTCGGTAGTAGCAGCAGTCCTTGTACACCTCACCTTTTCGATCTGAAGATTGTACGCCTTTAATGGAAACAGCTCCAATGTCTCTAGATCTCTACCTGTTCTCTCGGCCGGCCATATTACTCGTTCTTCCTCCTCTGAAAAATCTAATGCAAACAATAAAAGAAAAAGCTTTCCATTATTTAACCGGCTATAAAATATCGTACTAGAAAAACTAGAACGAGGTTTTCAATGTTTTATTTATAATATATGACCTACTACAAAAGAGTGAGCAAAAGTAGGAGTTTCAGACTTTCGGTACAACAAAATTAAAGTAGGAGTTTCAGACTTTCGGTACAACAAAAGAGTGAGCAAAAGTAGAAGTTTTATATATAATTTTCTTCGTAGGAGAATGTTTACTTCTTTTTCCTCCTCTTTCTTATCTTTTAGATTTTAGAAGAAAAGTACATTTAATTTCATGCAAAAAGAAGATCAGACTTGCATGTTTTCATTATTACTTCATCTTTTGGAAAACTAACGTGCATGCATGAGTGATTGAGTAGCACATGTTAAGAAAAGCAATTCGTTCTGGTAAACTGATTAAACTTACAGGAGATAAGTGATCGGTTGGTCAACTTGGCCTCCCTCTTGCAATCAGGAGAGGTAACAAACTGGTGGTCTGGCTCATCATCCGACGAGGATCCACGACGGCGCTTTTTGTGGTGTCGTTCTCTAGCCTTGTGGTTCTGAAACCAGTAGAATACATTCTTGCTCTCAACCTTACCATAAAAACTCAAATGGTTTGATATCCTCTGAATTTGCTCAGTGCTAGGTGTTCTCAATCCGGCTCTGAACAGGTCCATCAACACTTTGACTTGTTCGGTTGTCGGGTTCCACCTGCCGCACTTAACCCCGACCCGACTCACATTAAATTCCCCAGTCACCACCACCCCAGTCTCCCCTTCCATCTCCATCTTATATCTAGCTTTATGTAGTTAGCTTCTATGATTGTGTTTATGTCTTATTGATTATATGGAGAGAAGCTGAAAGAAAGTAGCCAAATTAAGCAAAAAGACTACTTCTCGCTGTTTCTCTTTTGGTTTGTAGTGGGCTTTTGTTTCAGGGGCTGCTTCGTACTGAAATCAATATATGTTGGGTTCTCTTATATAAAGGTGGAGTGATACAAGATTTCGGTGAGTGGTGCAAGATTTCGGTGTGTGGTGGCTGATCAGGGGAGACAAAAAAGTTGGAAAAAAGGAAATAAAATTGAAGAATGAAAAAGTGGTGGAAGGAGACATGCAGAAAAGCTGCCACTGTTCAAACAATCTTGGAATAAGAGCACAGACATCTTAGGCCTCATTTAATTATGGCGATTCATGCATATCTAAGTGCCATCGTGTCTGATAGCATGTTGTCTTATTCCATGTCTTTTTATATTTACTGTTGCATTAAATATTACCAGTGAGCGAATCGGATCAATATTTCACACAACCGAAGGGGTTGTTGAATAGCATTTATTATAATGTATAATTAGTTTGGCACCTTGCGCCAGTCGCTACTATAAGCGATGGTATCAACAACCAAATACCAATTAATTAAACGAAGTAGATTTGAGTGATTACTAAATCTGACTTATTTCGAGAGTTTTCTGTATATTACAAAAGTAGAAGATTAGTACCTTCTACGGAGTTGGTTTAGAAAAAGACAGGATTCTCATGTCAAGCGCTACGCCTTTCAGGAAGAAGACAAGTTCCTGTATCATGTTTTGCTTTTCCAAGCTTTGACTATACGATTATATCATTTTCAATTGCTCAATGTATTTGAGAACAAATCCCACTAAATGATCGATTCCATGCAGTCAATTACAGCGCGAAATATGTCAGTGCTACGAGTTCAAAATCATTTTTTCCAGAACAGAGAAAGAAAAGTAAATAAGAAGCTCTGTTATTGGTCTAAATCCTCGTGGAAGTTAATTAACATACCTATAATTCTAGTACAGCTGAGTATAATAACAGATACTCCGAGAAATTAAATTCTTATCAATACTAATTAGTGGAATAAACAAGAAATATAATAATGCCACAAATAATAATACAAAGTACATAAAAAATAAATTGTGCCGCACTACAGAATTTAGTTTGCAAAAGAAATATTTGAGTAGACTAAAATATATATATATTTTGAGTCGCAACTAAATTGGAAGATTTTCCAAAAAAAGGTTTTAGTGATTAACAATGAGAAATTTTTTGTATTGACTAATATTTCACTACTAGAATTGTTGATATTTCTGTGGAATGTCCCTATATTTTCCCTGGGATATTTTGGGTTCGATGGAAATGCCAAAAGATAGGGTTTCCGTTGATTATTTGCCTCGCACGTTCACGGTAATAAGTATTAATGGAAATAAGTTTTTATCATTCGAGGCAAATATTATCAACGCTTGGAAGGAAATCTCCAGATTTTGCGCTTTTACGGAAATACCTATCTCAGATCCGACGGAAATTGTATAAAGTATTATATATCTGTACTCTCAACATTTCTGTGAAATGTTTATATCTTTTCCGTGGATTTTTGCACAGAAATGTTATTTATCTTTTTCTGATATTTTCTCTCATTTGAATAGTTGATATTTGTTTTACCATTCCAATTATAATTCAAATTATATATGAAATTTTTCACAGTACATCCCACACCACATGATTGACAAAAGAAGTCTAACAATATTAATTAATTGTCCATGGATCATTTAAAATTACAAGATAAATTCAAAGGAGTTGAAGAAAACAGATGGTTAAATTTTAAAATTAAGGATTGTCATTTTCATTGCTAAGCAATGACCTCCATATTGAAGCCCAGTAACATACCCCACCTCCCTATGGTGCCACCTGAAATAAAAATGCAAATAATATTATTTATTCAAACCGTGACTTAAGGCAAGTATACATTATTGGGTGAAAAAAATTCATCAATTGATAATTGGTCAACACAATTGAATGGATGGTTAAATTGATCCAATTTATTGACAAAACCATAATGTCAATTAGACAAATTAATACCATTTAACGAGAAAGTTGAAATAATCAAGGAGTCTTTTTTTTAAGAAACTACTGTATCATATTATGTGTCGCGAGCATATGGATCATCATCATCTTCTTCTTCTAAGTTTGACTCATTGATTAAGAGTCTATCGGTGTTGTCGCTTTCTATTTCTTCTATCTCAGTAGATGTTGTTGACAATAGATTAATTGGATTGACAGATTGATTGTTGGGGTGAAGTGTTTGTTCCTCTTGAAAAACTTCTTCACCGTCTCCAAGAACTAACTTTCCTTTCTTCTGTGTTTTCATGGCCACCCACCAATTTTTTCTATCTCCCCTAGTCGACGCATATGGCGAGATAATACACTGTATTGTTTGCCTTTGCCAACACAAATGGATCGTAGTAGCGAAGCGAGAAGCATGCTTAACCTCAACAATGCCACGTTCTTCGTCATTCTTAACACCATTTATTATGTCAAACCAATCACATTTGAAAAGAAGCACCTTATTACCTCCTTCATAATTTAACTCAACCACTTCTTGGAGAACCCCGTAGTAGTCTTGTTGTGCCTCATTATCGCTTGGGTTGTCCTTTAATACGAGACGCCACTATTTATTCTTGTTGATCTATCTTGGCCGTACGTCTTAGTGTGGAATTTGAAACCATTTATTTCATATCCACCATAGCAAATTGCTTGTTTATCGCTTCATGCAAGATTGCGAATGTCGGCATCAATCGTGCGATCATGATCAACCAATACCCTCTTTCGCAACCAATCGGCAAAATCAACATCACGAAGTTTTTGTAAAGGATTACTAGATGTGACTTGTCCAGTCGATCTTAAATGTATCGAACTCCTGCATATTACATCAACAATCATATAATGGAGTTATTTCCAACCGACATAACAACGGTAGCAAGAGTTTGTCCTAATTGAGTAACCCTAATTTACAAAAGAGTAAGATATGGTCTAATGAAGAACTACTCTAAATACGGTGAATCTCGGGGCAATTAAAAAGGACAAAGTTGTGTGCGGCAGTAAATTCTTTAGCATCAAGAGTTCTTCGGTTTCTCCGACCTATCGAGTGGCCATGCGCCTCAAATATTGACAATTTTTTTCTTGAAGGTTTTGTTCCCTCTTTTTTACGGTTTCCCTTGCTTGGTTGCTCGGCAAAATAAGATGAGCAATACGTAGATATTTCTCGGATGAGAGTTGCCTCGACAATTGAAGCCTCGACTCGTGCTTTGTTCTTCACCTTTAGTTTTGTATATTTGTTCTTTACGCAAGTAATAACTTCACTTTAATTTTGATGATATGATGATGATATGATCTATTAAGACCTAATAGAAAAGTATACCTTTCACATGCGTACATCCATCGGGGACCCACCGGCCCTCCTATCCTCGCCTCACGTGCAACATGTATGACTAAATGTTCCATAGAATCGAAGAAACTCGGTGGAAATTCCATTTCGAGCTTGATATCGTTTTTATAATTTCTTTTTCAAGTGATCCACACGGTTCGGGTCAAGCTCCTTTGCACATATTTCTCTAAAAAACTTTGAAATACTGCATAAAAGATCCCATATTGAATTGGGAACGAAATCTCGAAATGCAACCGGAAGAAGACGCTCTATGAATACGTGAAAATCATGGCTTTTAAGTCCACTTAGTGTGCAATTCGTCAGGTTGACACATCTCGACCAATTAGATGCATACCCATCCGGAAACCTAACAAGGTCCTTAAGCCACCTCATGACCTGACGCTTTTCGGAGAGAGCTAGGGCGTACGGAGCCTTGGGCTTATGATTATCCTCTGTTAGGTGTAATGAGGGTCGATTGCAATAAAGTTTTAAGTCCGCTCTAGACTTGACATTATCCTTGGTTTTGTTAGGTACGTCAAGGAGCATGTAAATCAAATTTTCAGCAAAATTTTTCTCCAAATGCATCAAGTCAATATTATGACGCAGCAAATTCTTTGACCAATATGGTAAACTAAAAAATATGCTTTTTTTTTGCCAATGGTGGGTTTGTCCATATCCCTCAATTTGGTCTAATTTTGTTGTTTTTCCCCATTTGATCGGTTGTAGTTTGTTTAATTCCTCCAACACTTCCTCCCCCGTCAACATTGGAGGTCGCGGATCATTATCGACCTCACCCTTTAGGAAATTGTTCACATCTTGGCGAAGTTCATCACTTTGATCTAGAAAACACCTATGACAACCAAACCACGTTGGTTTCATTCCATTGAAGAGGCGAAAGGATTTTATTTTACTCATGCAGTAAGGACATGCCATCCTTCCATGTGTACCCCACCCGCTTAGCATCTCGTAGGCTGGAAAATCGCTTACTGTCCACATTAGCGATGCCTTCATGATGAAATGTTGCTTCCTTGACACATCGTATGTTTCAACTCCATCCACCCACAACATTTTCAGCTCATCAACCAAGGGTTCTAAAAGTACGTCGATATCTCGGCCGGGATGGGTCGGTCCAGGAAGAAGCAGGGCAAGAAAGATTGTATCTTCTTTCATTAGAAGACCAGGAGGAATATTATAAGGGAACAAAAATACCGGCCAACACGAATAAGACGCTGCATTTGAGCTGTATGGCTGAAATCCGTCAGTAGACAGCCCTAGTCTAACATTACGTACCTACAGCAAATGCATTCCTATTATAATATACATCAGCGACAAATAATAAGAATCTAAACAATGTTATACAAACCTCTTCGGCGAAATCTTCATGTAACTTATCAAATTCCAGCCAAGCATCACTATCAGCAGGGTGCACCATCATGTCGGGATTTTCTCGAGGACCTTCATCATGCCACCTCATATGGTTTGCAGTCTCTTTCGTCATATACAATCGTTGCAATCTCTCTGTGATTGGTAAATAGCGAAGGACCTTTTTCGCCCTAGGCTTTGCTCTGGTGTTGGATTGTTCATACCTTGATTCGTGGCAAACATCACACTCCGTCTTATATTTGTGTTCCTTGTGATACAACATGCAAAATTTCTCGCAGACATCTATTGTTTCGTATGCCATACCAAGTGCCTTCACCATTTTCTTTGATTGGTAAAAATTTTCCGGTAAATTTTCCTTTTCCGGAAGCATGCCTTTAATAAGAGCCATCATTCCATCAAAGCAACTCTGACTCATGTTGTGTTTGGATTTTAAATCTAGACATTTTGTAACGGCAGATAAGACGTTGTATCTTTCACATTGAATTTTGGTTGAACCTGAATCAATTTCCCATAAAGGCTCCTCAGATTTTATCAGCATGTCGAAGAAATCCTTTGCCTTTCCCCTAGGTGCCTCTTCTTCGTATCGAGCATCCCAACAGAAATCGGGACCGCGACATTTACAAGCATCTCATCCATCCGATCGGTCTCCCGATTCGCTGCTGTTGGAGGATTGGAACACGGCTCTCCGTGATGTGTCCATTGATAATAATTATCACAGAAACCTTGTTGATACAGATGCAGCCTAACAGTTTCCTCCGGATGACTGTAAAAGTTATGACATTTTTTACAGGGACATGAAACATACTTCTTATTATCTCTCTCGGTATAAAGTGAGGGATTGGAACAAGCTAGCTTCACCATCCTCTGCACACCTTCAACAAAGGCCGGATCCACTTTCCCATTGGACAACTTACGGTTGTACATCCATTGACGATCCTCGGCCATTACTGGTTAAGTAATGAGGACAATTAGATTTGGACAATTACATTTGGACATTTGGACATTTGGAAATTAAATAGGGAATAAGTTCAACAAACCTTTCTAAACTTTCTCTTTTGCTCGTGCGAAAGCTTTAGTTCATTCGGACCTTCAAAATCTGCATCATCGGTTTTATACAATGATCCAATAAAAGTATATAAGAAGCTATGTAGAGGGAGAGTTGATACTGCGGAGAATGAGAATTAGGAGAGGATCGGACAAGTGAGGAGAATCGGGAGAGGATCGGAGCACGAGATCGGAGAATAGATGAAGTGGGAGAGATGGTAAGGAGAATGCGGCGGCTTAGTGAAGAGGCGAATGGGAGAAACCATGCAAATTTACGAGAATGGTAGTCTTCGTTCGGTCGATATATATTGGGGATAAATTTTACTATTTATTTCTTGAAACACTCACAGATGAGAGATATATTCACAAAACTAGTTATGTTACCCACGAAATAATGGCTCATGCCTCTTAACTAACGAGACACCTTTTGGTGCGTACCCAACTTGTACGCGCGGTTTTAAATTCACAAATAAACCAAAGCGACCCGAGTAATCTTCTCGGTTTCTTGCTATACCCAAAGAACCCAAACCAGTTTTTTGCGGTTAGAACATTGGAACAACTAGTACTTCCTAAATTAACTTAGAACAACCTAACATGAAACATCGATCCGAGTACTTCGTACTAATTACTACATAAATAAATTCATCAATTAATTACAAGCTTAAAAATCCTCCGGTGGCTTTTTACATGAAATTCAACTTATTGTCCATGTCCACCGAGGGTCCTTGCTTCCGTGACATCATCTTGCTCTGTAGGTGTTGCCCCTTCTTGTCCTTGTTTACGCAAAGGTCAAACACAAATAAACGTAGTGCTCAATTAAATTAAACCTATGTAATTTCAATTGCCATTAAACCAATTTGAGTAGTCAAAGAAAAGAGGGAGCTAAACCTTGCCCACATTGTGCAAAGCACGGGTTTAACATTTTCTTGATTGAAATTCCGAGGCGGGGTTAACTCTTGAAATGCACGGGGTTTACCCCTTTATCAAGCCAAAAAAGCGAAGATGTTAACCTTGTATTGTGTGATCAAAACCTTGGTTTAAATAGAATCCCACCGATAAATGCACATAAATCCTATCCATGCACGGGTAACTATCACTACAAATTTTAACTCTTGAAGGCGTGAAAGTAAGAACTACGAAATTTTACGAGAGGTTAAGCGACTTACATGTAAGGTGGAGGATTCATCCACAGTAGCTTGTAGTATCATCTGGATGCATGTCTTATTGTACTCGTCATTTCTTCGAAGTTCTTCCAATTGGGCTTTGTGTCGCCTCTCCTGGGCAGCCAGCAGGCCATCTACATCTTCGCGCGTGTACAAACCTTTCAAACTCTCTGCGGTGGTGGCTGTGCTTCTTGTAGGGGACGGTTCTGGTTGAAGTTTCGACTCGATCTCCGCGTTTTTCTTGCTGACTCTAGAGCGGTTCCCGAGTCCAAATATCCTCCCTCGCTTCTCACCCCCCACAGCAATCTCCCAGAGCTCTTCATCAGTTAACTCTCCGCCATACACTGCTTTGATATCGTCAAACAACTCCTACAATTACACATCAAATCAGGAATTGGCATCGAATGAAGGACACACTAGAACAATTACACATGACCGACTTCAAATACTCAAAAAAGCAAAAGTTCATATAATTAATTGGTTTTTTTTTTTTTTTTTTTTCGCAAGGCATCATGTTGTAAGATTAGATGGTAAAGTATAACCAATGCCATAACGAGATATTAGGGTCGGGTGCAATGTATGATGCACAAAGACATCATTAATTCACCTCTTTCTCTTTTTATTAACATGAAATTTTGTTTCCCCCTCCCCCTCTTTCTCTTTTTAATTATAAAAGCAATGTTGAAGAAAAATGCAATAAACAAACAAACATATTAAATTTAAGACAAGTCTATACGTAATAAAAAGAGAATATTATTTATACTTGACCTTTTTGCCTTCTCATTGACGTACACCCTTCCATTTGGTGTATTCCTCGTGTGTGTCGCATCAAACAATTCCTTAACTCCGACATCACCGCCTTCTTCGCCAAGCTTAGCTTTCTACAATTTGCATGCATTCCACACTTATATTTACGGTTTTGCAATGACATGCATATTTTATGTAATATAATTAAAATAGTATCCATACCAACGACTCCTTGTGCGCATACATGCTTCGTGATCCTCCCACGTGATGAACTATGGGCCCTCCCTTTGTCATGTTCTCCCGCACCGTGATCTTGTTCTTTACCCATTTTCCTTACCCCATATGTCACGAGAGTCCATTCCGGTCTTTGCACATTCTTACACCATAGCGGAGGGTGTTCTTTCCATTCCTCCTTGTCGTCCCCGTATTTCTCCTTGCAATTAGACCTCGCTCTGTAAGTTCGGTGGTGTACACGCTCGCCGCAATTGCCTCATATACATCCAAGCGGCGCCTCGCTTTCTCCTCGGGCCCCCACGTGTATCTCTCGAAGGAACTTTCGAAGGATCTTGACTTTGTCGACAACCGAGAACATGTTGTACGACTGTAAGGTCCGGCATGTTCTCCACGGCGAGGAGCCTTATTGTGGTCTTAACCTTGGTGCATCGGGGTGACGTGGCGAACTCGCCGTCCCCAACGACCGTCAATTTGGGTCGGCTTTGTGGCGGCACCGGTTCGGCTTTTTTTGCTAGCCCCGCCGCGTCGAACTTGGTCCCCTTTTTTTGTTACGGACCGTGTCCGTTTCTCCATACCTAGTACGGTTTACGCATCTAGGTCTGTCCAGTGCTTCCGGGGCTTCGACCCACACGGTGAGGAGAGGGCGTGTCTTTGCGAGCGAAACCTCCTCGATCCATCATCCTCAACCGCGATTGAATGTTGGAAGTGCTCATCGGTTGAGTCCGTGTCGGTCGAGTTCGAGATTCTTGAACGGACTGGCTATAGTCCTCGTCACCCGAAGGTTTCAACAGCTCTTCAGTGGAGTCCCCGGACTCCTGGCAATGCATTAATTATATGATGATGATTAGAATCAGTTTTGGATTTAATACAGATGAAGGCATGTAAAAAATTAAAAAAATGGAAGGCGACAGACAGTGGTCAAAACACCGGGAATAGATAAATAAGTTACAAGTTACAATTGATTACATTGGACCCAAGCAATTTACCTCATCATCAGTATTTGGTTGCGTGCGAGGCCTCTTCCTCTTCGGCGACGAACCTTCTACGGCGGTTGCAAAGCGCAAGGCTCCTCGTCGGGATGCGTCTTGGTGCCTTGGGCGGTGGTGCCTTGGCCTTTGGCATCACGGCGGTGGTGGCGGGGCTTGTGCCGGCTACGCTTTTTCGGCTTGGGCTGTGCGCACGCGTGCTTCTTTTAGCGATCTTGATCTAGGCGGGGTGGCTTGGCTTGTGCTTGGGTGGCGGCGTTGGACGTGGCGGTTTGGCGGTGATGGCTTGGCAGGTGGGTCCTTGGTTGTTGGTGGCTTCGCGGTGGGTCTGGGCGGTTGGGGGCTTGGGCGGTGGTGCCTTGGCCTTTGGCATCACGGCGGTGGTGGCCCAGGCTTGTGCCGGCTACTGCTTTTTCGGCTTGGGCGGTGCGCCGCTGCCGCGTCTTGCCTTAACCGATCTTGGGCTGGCCGGGGGTGGCTTGGCTTGTGCGATGGCGGCGTTGGACGTGGCGGTTTGGCGGTGATGGCTTGGCAGGTGGGTCCTCGGTGGTTGGGGGCTTGTTGTTTCTCGGCGGTTGGTTGCTTGGCAGGTGGGTCCTTGGTTGTTGGTGGCTTCGCAGGTGGGTCCTGGGCGGTTGGGGGCTTGGCTGGTGGTGCCTTGGCCTTTGGCATCACGGCCGGTGGTGACTGGGCTTGTGCCAGCTCTGCTTTTTTCGGCTTGGCTGGTGCTGCCCTGGCAGCTGCTGCCTTAGCCAGTGCCGACCTAGCCGGGGGTGGCTTGGCTTGTGCCGATGGCGGCGTTGGACGTGGCGGTTTGGCAGCTGATGGCTTGGCAGGTGGGTCCTCGGTGGTTGGGGGCTTGGCTGGTTGTTTCTCGGCGGTTGGTTGCTTGGCAGGTGGGTCCTCAGTTGTTGGTGGCTTCGCAAGTGGGTCCTCGGTGGTTGGGGGCTTGGCTGGTTGTTTCTCGGTGGTTGGTTGCTTGGCAGGTGGGTCCTCGGTAGTTGGTGGCTTCGCAAGTGGGTCCTCGGCGGTTGGGGGCTTGGCTGGTTGTTTCTCGGCGGTTGGTTGCTTGGCAGGTGGGTCCTCGGTTGTTGGTGGCCGGCTTACATTCGACTTCCTCCGTGTTGGCGGCCGGCGTCCAAAATACGTCCTGCTTTCAAACAACGGCTTGATTACTTCCTCCTCAGCGGGTCTTTTCTTTCCTCGAGGCGGCCTGGGTCCAAAATACACCTTGGTCAAAGTAGGTGCGGTTGGTGCTGGTGGTGGGCCTGCATGTGCGGCTTGATGATCTTTGGGCTGTCTTGGTGGAGGTTCACAGTGTATCACAAATTTGTGGATAATCTTAATTTGAGTAAAACAAGGCTTGATTGTCAGCTCAGTTATCTGAGCCTAAACTAAACAATTTGCCCAACTTAAAATCCAAGCAGTTTATTCCAATAAGAAATAAATTGAGCAAATCATTAGTAATCATGTCCATCCAGAAGATGCAATTTAACTTTATCATCACTAATCGAGAAGAAAAAATTTATCGAAGAGATGTGTCTACCTTATCTTCCTTATCTTGTATCCTGCAAGGGCTCTCTGGGGAAGGACCTTCTTACGCACTTTGTTTCGAAACCGAGCTCTCACGGTCGTCATGCGTCCGGATGCGCCTTGGCTTGTCTTAAACTCGGTTAGTCTTGGTGGTGGGCTGCATGTGCGGCTTCAATGATCTTTGGACTGTGGTGGAGGTTCACGATGTATCACAAATTTGTGGATAATCTTAATTTGAGTAAAACAAGGCTTGATTGTCGGCTCGGTTATACGAGCCTAAATTAAACAATTTGCCCAAGTTAAAATCCAAGCGAGTTTATTCCAATAAGAAATAAATTGAGCAAACCATTAGTAATCATGTCCATCCGAAGATGCAATTTAACTTTATCATCACTAATCGAGAAGAAAAAATTTATCGAAGAGATGTGTCTACCTTATCTTCCTTATCTTGTAGCTTTGCAAGGGCCTCTTTGGGGAAGGTCCTTCTTACACTTTGTTGCGAAGCGAGTTGCTCCTGGTCCTCATGCGTCGGATGGCCTTGGCTTGTGCTTGGCTCGATTAGTCTTGACTCGGCGGTTGTCCTTGCCGGTTTGGGCTGGAGTCACCTCATCGAGACGTCGGTATCTGGGACCCATAAGGGGTGCCGGGCTTCAACGAGTTTGGGAGTTACACCGGCTTCATAAACCGGTACGTGTCGGATGTCTTGTGGTAGCGTACTTTTGACCGGGCGGCGGTGCCATGTTACACAATCCTTCAGCCTTGCTGCGCGAGAGATGAAGGTGCGGCCCCGTGCTATGGCGGCGGCTGTGCGGCGGCGCCTTCGAACGAGTTAAACGTCCTGCCATCACCACAGTAAATATCGTATGATTTGTTAACAAAAAAATCATTAAGTATTTCAACTAGTAAATAGTATGTTAACAGGTCAGGCACTTCTCCCCCCCCTTTTTTAACTAATAGCCAACAGATGCAAGTATATGAACTGAAAATGAATTCACACGGGATGCCAACCTATGTTCATGCAAAAATAAAAAGGATGCAGCACTGAAAGTATATATTATTATGCAATTGAGATGCAAACCTTACCAAAAAAAAAGGAAAAGGCTATCAATGAAACAAACTTACCAAAACCAAAATGAAAATGTACCAAAATGAAAATGCACCAAATCTAAAATAGATGTTGGGTTCAGATCTATCGGGTCTTATACAAGTTTATGAAGAGAAGTACCAAATCAAACTCTGTAAGTCGATTACAGGAGCATCATCGTCAAATGACAAAAATGGAAGTACAAATTCGCATCACTGAACAAAATCAAACTATGAGTACTACGGATGTAATCTAATAAGAGCACGGGACTAGATCTTACCGGGAGAAGCGAAGTCGGCCAATTTCTTCACCGAGAGAGCTAGGGTTTCGATCGAGGGTTCTCATGATAGAGTGGTGGCTTCGGATCTAGGGTATCGATCGCGATTCTCCACCGAGAGAGAGGGGTTTTGGTTGCGTGCGGGATGATTCAAGGGCGGAGTAAAATGAGAGTCGAGAGAGGCGAAGTTCTTCACCGAGAGAGAGAGGGTTTTAGGAGGTAATAGGATTTAGAGCTAATAGGATTTAGAGCTGGGGTTTCTAATGAGCAAGGGGATTTAGGCAGTTCGATCTTATTTTAGCGGCTCTGATGAGCAAGGGGATTTTTGGTATTATACATCATAACTTAGTTCAATTGTGATCGACGGTCCATATAACCAATGTGAGCTCGGCGAGAGGATGTGATGCGTTTTTGGGAGATGGACAACATTATAAAAAAGACAAATAATAATAATAATAATGATAAGTGTAAATTATATTATCTAAATTACAAAGTAATTATATATAAAAAATGTCTATTTAATTTCTCCATGTATTATTTAAGTTAAGATAATTCATTTAAGTTTGAATTAAATAGAGAAATTGATTATTATGTAATTAATTGGTATTTATTTTGAAATGAAGATGATAAGTTTGAATTTAAATTATAGAGAAATTGAACAATATTTAATTATTTGATATTCATTTTAAATCCAGAGTTGGTTGTTTAAATCAATTCTTAATTATTTGAGAATATTTTCGTTACTTATTTTATTATAAGTGTAATTAATTATTCATGTTCATTTAATTTAAACTCGTTTAATATTAGTGAGCAATTTTTGTTGATATTTGTTTCGCAATTAATTGTTCATCAATAATCATCATCATTCACCTTCGTCATCAATAATCATCATCACTAATCTTCATCATCAATAATCATAACCATTCATCTTCATCATCAATAATCATCATCATTCACCTTCGTCATCAATAATCATCATCATTCATCTTCATCCTCAATAATCATCATCATCAATAATCATAACCATTCATCTTCATCATCAATAATCATAACCATTCATCTTCGTCATCAATAATCATCATCATTCACCTTCGTCATCAACAACAATCATCATCATTCATCTTCATCATCAATAATCATCATAATTCATCTTCATTTTATTTTATCTATTTATTTTGAAATTTCATTGTCAAGATTGTCATCATAACCATTGTCAACATATGAACAATTTATCAATTTACAAAAGTTTCATTTCAAAGTTGTTTAAAAAAATATTTTAAAAATAGCAATAATGCTCTAAAATTCACGAAATTTTATTTCCTACAAGATTTTGATATGAGCAGTTTATTAAGATAAGTGTTATTGTCAAAATTTTGATATTTTAAGCTAAGTATTTCAGAAATTTGTCAAATCTAGAAAGCTTAACTTTTATAAATTTGCTCCTATATTTGTTTAATGTATATGTGCATCTTTGCACCTAAACTTCAAATCGGTTCAAATTTCATCTTACACGTTGCTTCATATGCGGATCGATCGCATAAGAGATGTATTCAAGTGTTTGATGCCACGAGTGCATTCAAGTGTTTCAAAAACTCTATAACCTAAAAACAAAATCATAATACGGTTGTGCCACTAACTATAAGCAAAACATAACTAAATAAAGTAAAGCACAAGTAAAAATGACGAGTTGTTTTAGTGACCAAATTATACTAAAAATATATATACAATTGAGATACACCAATATTTTTTTTAGGATTACTACTTTTGTATGATTTTCTAAAACTAAATAGAAGATGAGTTTTTTTGTACCTTTTATAAAAAAAAGTGACAAGATAACAAAGTAGATTGTATCGCGAGAATATTTGATTCGCCATAATTTCTATTCTATTTTTTTTATTTGTCGAATATTCGAAACTTTATGTTAGAAAAATACCACGTAACTCTTAGCTAATTGCCACTCAAAACCCACTTAATTTAGATAAGAGTGAAGATCCATTCATAATGGATTATTTTGACAATCTTGGCGATGAACCTCTAAATAAATACAAAAAAATCTTAATATAAATCAATTTAAAATTTAAAATTTAAAATTTTAATATATATAAATTAATCAAATCCTATCGATGTTGACTTTGATCGGATCCAATTTGATAAAAATCAAACTAACCCCATCCATTTCATCCGCATAATTTTCACCTCTATCTCCTTCACGCAGCGCGATCCAAATTAACTCCCTCTGCCGCGCGATCCAAATTAGTGGCGCCGGCTCCAAAAAATTGGTCCCCAAATTTTCATTTCCCCCCAAAATTTCGATGGTTTATTTAATGGACCGCGCGCCAGCTCCATTCTCTCTTTCCGATCTCTACCCTTCGTCATCATTCTCTCCTCAATTCCTTCTCTCGTCTCCGTCTCGTTTCCCCCCAAATTGGATGCTTCTATACAGCTGCTGAACTCTTCTCTTCTCTTCAAATTGGTTACTCTTCCACTCTTCTCTTATCTCGGTTTTGTACTTTATTTTAGCTTTAAGAGTTCTATTACGTACGGTTTGCTAAATCAATTAGCTAGAGTTTAGGGTCTATTAGGGTTTAATTAGGGTATGTGGTATTTAGAGTTTAGGGTACTATATATTAGCTAGGGTTTACGAATCTGCTTTGTGCATTAATTACCTACCTTGACAATGCAATTGAACATACGTTATGCTTAAAAATTGTATAGTGGTATCACCTTTGAAATTTGCAATTGACATGTTCAAAGGAGGAATGAGTGAATCCCCAATGACTTACGAATGTTTTCTCCTTTTTCCCTTTTGAAATTAGTGATGCAAATATCCTAAATTACCATGCAATTGTGTTATTTACCAATGGAAATAGAGGCATGTACTATATTTCACAATATTAAGTAATCAACGGTACTATTTGTCATCTGTATATTTCACGAGATTCTCCCATATATAGCTCCTAACACCGAACATCGCGACTTAGAGAGGCAAAGGGTAAAGTACACCCGGCAAGGTGCGGTCCCAATTCCTCCGGACCCGAGAGGAAAACCCGGTTGTTTCGGCCAGAGCCCCATGCGCCTCTGCATCTGCCTCTGCGTCTGCGTCACAATCTGGAGTGCTAAAGCGCAAGGGGAGAGGACCTGGACAGATAATTCCTCCACGGCTACCAAGTGAAAGACCTGTGATTTGGCCAGTGGGAAAACAAGAGTTTACCACGAGAGAACAACCCACTCGGATCACCTCGGTCATCACTAAAGCGGCCTTGCAAGCGATGCGGGGCCTTGTATTAGTTTCTTGTTGTTTGATCAAAACACAAGAAATGCTCTCGAGGATGGGTTTTTGGTACAAAAAACTACAATCATTATTTTATATACAAGCGTAGCTTAATTAGGTCTAGGCTCTTAATTCTTGAATTACTAATCATTAATTTATTATGAAGGAACGCTTCACATATAGGACTACGAAAATGTCAACCATTGTAAGGAGGTGCTCGAGGCAATTGCTACAAAGAGGTACGCAAATGAGCTACGCGAGGCGAGGAAGAGATGTCGAAAGAAGTTTGGGTGGAATACAGAGGGATGGAAGACAATGGTTCCTCATTGGTGTAAGACCTTCGAGATGCGGCATGAACTTTGTGACATCTATGGAACCTCCGAATACGGGGCCTTTCACAAAGAAACCAAGCTAATAGATGTGCTTCGGGGCTTTCTACTTGTCATTACTCAACGGGTCGATAAGTGCTTATCAACATGGCCAAAAATTGGTAACTACATCTTTTAGCTAGTATATGGGGTTGGCAGGAGTTCTTCATTTCATGATTAATTAATTTTGTTTTGATGGTGCTCATATATGTTCAATAATTCATTTGATCATATGTGTCCAATAATCCATTTTGATAACTAGTACATCTCCTTTTATTGTTTGTTGTCTGTAGGGGTAATGGCATAGTAATGATCTGGTTTAATTTGAATGTAAATTTCCTTTGAATCATGCAAAAATTTTATATTTGATTCCAGCCATCCTCTTTGTTGCATTTTCAAAGAAAAATTACTTGGTAGAGAGCGACAGTTGAGGAACTTTATGTACACTTGCATGTTGGTCGAGAAAATGGCCAATCACCGGTTGTGGCTCAAGCAATAGCGGAGTTGTATTCCAAGGCCGAAGTGATGGACGCAATACGAGAGGAAAACAATGATGGGGATGAACTCCCTACAGAAGAGGAAGGGCAAATCATAGTAGATGTTCAAAGCTATGAAACTAGTTCATTGAAATTTGCAAACAGTAAAACAAAGGAAGTCTTTGTAAGTTTTCTTGCAACTTGATTGTAATGTACAATTGTGGGAGATGATCTGAACCTACTGAGGGTTAACTCGGGTTCTTGGCTCTGTCTTAGAGGTGATATTGAATTGGTAGATAGACACACACACGAAAGAGGGAAATGAGACTTATGATTAATCTTGGCTTTTTTTACTTAATTCCTTGAAATTGAAATTTGTAAATGGTTGAATTGGGGATTTAACCATCTCCTTCTTTGCTCTTGGTTGAGCTATTTGCTTGTTGATTATGATAATATAACTTGGGGACTTTGATCTGTGCACTGGGAGGAATTAAATTGAACATTGGGTTTAAGCGCTTTGCTTGATCGTGGGTGATATGTTGTTGTTGTTATGATGTTGTTAAGTGTGGGATTTGGTTGTTTGTCAATTACGGTAATATGAAATTTGAATTAGTTGCACTATTAATATGTAGAGTTGATGTAGGTATTTGTTTCTTCATTGAACCATATAGTCGGGTCTAGTTGTAATTAGTGTATTGATCCTTGTTTTCTAGTCATGTGCCACTCGATTCCTTATCGAATGATGTCTTTTCGTGTCTAATATCTATCGTTTCTCAATAGGAAAAGGCAAAGGAGATGTTGCTAGATCCAAATAATGAGGGAAGAGAACCAATTGAAGTCTTTCGTCTAGGCTTTGCTTTGCTAAGAAGAGCCATGGCGAGGGCGGGGCTTCGGGAGTAAATTTGAGGATAGCATGCCGCATCGTTGAACTCACGATCAAGAGCGTCTTCTACAACATACGTGCTCACGAGTGGAAGCGATGGAAGGGCGCAAGGAAGAGTTCAAACAAATGATAGAAGATCAAAATGCACGTTTTAGTGAGGAGATTGACAAGAGAGATAAGGTAATAGAAGGGTACGAGGTTCGCTTCTCTGACATGGCTGCAGCCCATGCCGCGAAACAGTAGAAATGCAAACGATGATTAGTCATCTCTTTGTGATGGTAGGAATGCAGAGGCCACCTTATCAGGTAATGAATCATAACATTAATTGTAATGACATTGTTGCTTAAATGTATCACATTGCTCTGATTAATTCAACTTGTAGGGTAATGGTTCTATTCCCCAACCTTATCAAGCTTATGTTTCGCAACCCTTTCAAAGTGCTTCAGGGATGCATGTGCCTTCTTCTTCTCAGGTAAGAAATTTTGGTGAGGGTATTGTTAATGCTTGGGGAATTTAGGGCTTTTCGGTCAATTATTGTCATTTGATATTTATGGACTTACATTTCACTTTCTCTACTTAGAACAACAATGGTTTCAATTTTGGTGCACTTTTGAAAATGCAAGTGCCTCAGACCCAGATGCATCCTATTTCGCAGGTAAGAATCTATTTCAAAGTTGATCCTTTCACTTCCTGTACTTAACATCCCAAAAAATATATTTCTGCGTTGATGTTTGTGGATGGGGGTTACCAATATGAAAAGTTGTGTTCAAGCATGCTTCTTGATAAGTGCTTGACTCTTTTGCTAGCTATACTTGAATGCTTATGTTATCTATTGTTGTTGCAATTGTCTTGAACAATTTCGGGGGTGCATTTGCTTATGTCACGATTTTGGTTTGTTCATGTGCAATGCGACTTTGATTGTATTTTCTCTTTTGGTTATGTATACTAGGGAATAGGGTTACGGGCACTTTTAGATCAAGCCTCAAATGCTTGAAAATGCGGACATGGGTCAATGGTGCGCCGAATCAAACCGGGACAATGGAGCAAAGTTATGAGTTTGGGAAGAATGACATGTGTTGTATTTTGTTAATTAGCATAAATACGCACGGAAACTTTTATATTTTGTTAATTGGCAGGGATTACAGTTAGTGACAGTTGTATATTTTGTTTAACTATAGCTATACCTGTAAATTTTGGTACTCAAGTTGTATGGATACTTTGATAGGTCCTGCTATTTTGAGCGCATCTTCTGATACTTTGAGAGCACCCAATGCAAATTTGGATGCTACAGCATACATTGGTGCTCTCAAAATATCAAAATTAGCTCTCAATTTATCACTGCCCTACTTTGATATGATAATTACATAATCTATGTGATTTATGGTGATTTCTAAAGTTTACTTGTTCACTAAATGTGATTATACAGAAATGGGATGATATTATTAAAATAAATATATGCAGCAAAAAAAAAAAAGATTTTACACACAGAAATAATGGTATGTACACTGACAGAAATAATGGCCACATTTCCAAAAACCTGCGTAAATAATTATTAATTATTTGGAATGTTTTCAAAATATTTCCGTGGTTTTTAGCATAATAATTTCCGTGGAGATGCAAACCAGGCAAATGATAGGATTTTTGCGTCGATAACACAGTGGGGTCCACGATCGACATTTCCGTTCAAACTCGACAGAAATATAATAGTGCGTGCGAGGGAGAAAATAGCAGCCGACCCCACTTGGTAACTAATCTCCGTTGAATCTACTTCTGTGGGAGCGCCAGGGTAAAGGAGTATTTCTCGGGATTCGATGGAAAAGGGACCATTTATGTCGGGGTTTTTGCGTGAGGGATTTTCCCTGGCAACACCCCTGGTTAGACCCACACAAAAGAATATGGGTCATTTCCTTCTGGTTAGACCCACACAAAAGGGGTTTTTGGCGATTCAATCCTCAGAAATACAAACAATTCTAGTAGTGCTAACTGATGCCACTTTACATAAACATGCATGGTAACTGGTAGTGGTCACATTCAAGTGGCCCCCAAAAGCATGCTACTCTAAATTAGTAGCACTTACCTTAAAAGCAGGAGATGCGTCAAACAAAATGTGTTCAGCGCCTTAAGTATGCATCATTAATATCTCCCTTTCGCCCAACATAAAGTACCATCTTTTTATGAAAATCAAATTTTTGTCTAATTTGCACTCACTATTTGGTGTGGCAAGCTGTGTTCTCTGACCAGAATGTACTCACAGTTCATGATGTTTGACCTCAAAAGCTAGATGCTAATGGGATCAGTTTCTGTTCAATACCTATGTTAAATTGTAATAAAGATTTTCAGATTGAATTATATTGAGTTCTTTTTTTTAAAAAAATCGGCAATTATAGGAATGATGATATGCACCAAACCATTAAATTTCGATAGTTAAGTGATGTCAAATTCATAGTGGTCGAACAATTGGATTAAAATGTTAAACGTCAATTTGTCCTTCTTCCATCATGCATCATGCAAACGGACGGCAAATACAATTAAAAAAAGGATGATCAGTGAGGGAAAAATGAGCTGTCAATACAAATATAGAAGGCAAATGACAGACTCTTGATCGTGGTCTATTTTCAAGGAACTCATGTATTTTGGTACTTCTTTTCTAATTGTGCAGAGTTGATCAAATATCTAGTAATTTTTGAAGTGATGAGCACCAAAATAACTTCTAATATGAGTTCATTTTTGTATTGACACGAAGATGAATTTAAATTAAAAAAACTGAATATATAATTGTTTTAGGGACGTAAGTATGACTGCTTAATCATGTCAAATCGATCATCATGACCAATCTAACTGGGAAAAAAATGTGATTTTAGAATTTAATTTTGTTAGGTGTGGATTGAATTTTGAAAAATTAATAATTAAACTCTGGATACAAATTTCATAAGAAATATAGATAAAATCTAACCTGGCCTTCTATATTTTTCTTTTAAATAAGAGTGAGACTATGGTGCATTACAATGCACAAATACATCAATGCATTACTTCAAAATATTAAATTTTAAGTAAATATGATCAATTCGAACCGCTCAATATAATTTACATATCAAACTTTACTAGCTAGCCAAATTTTATATTTCTTGAATTTTTTTTGCTATTTTTTCAGATGAGGAGAAAATCATCATCATTGTGCGATCCAGAATTTTTAAATCAAGTCACTATTTCCTCATTCAAAAAAAGCAAAATATTTTCAAAAAAATATAAATTTTAATTAGTTAGTAGAGTTTCATTTTGAGATCATATTGAACGGTTCAGATTCGTCATTTTTTTCTTAAATTTTGAGATCTTCAGAGATTATGTTCTAACAACAACGACGACAGCATATTAACATTTTTGTGAACATGACCTACCATCTCTTTTATTTTTAAATAATTAGTTTGTTCTGATGACGATCTTTTAACGACAACAACATTATATATAAAAATAATATGGTATTTAAATTTCAAGCTTTTTGAAGCTATCTTTTTTATTTTGGTTTTTGTCATCATTTGTATTTTTTTCATTATAGCTTATATTCTCCTTATATTTTTTTTATAATTTCTTAAAAACCAACCATGAAGCTTAAATTGAATAAAAGTCAATATCGTTAAGATCAGTTAGTTGCGTATATTCGACAACAAATACAATTTCAATTATGACAATTAAGTAATTACTGAGCTTTTTTTTAATACTTCGTAAATTTTGAAAATAGAACCCCTCCTGTTTACCCTTTCTAATCTCCAAGGCATCGTGGTAATGGCAATTAATTGTATCGTTGTACGAATATATATTTATTTTCAGAATTTTCTTACAAATTAAAAATAATTATCTAATCAAGTTAATCTAATAATGATCATACAGATTATTTTTTGATGTATTTGGATTTTTTTTTTTAAATTTTGTTAACATTCTTCATTTACGCCGAAAATGTTATTGTGAAAAAATAATTTGTGAAGCAGCAAAGAATCCAGAATCGTAGACCCACACGTATGATTCAAGAACAATCTGACATTATACGTGTACAACTAAAAATATTAAAATCAATTTCATATTGTACCAAATTGAAGAGCCTGAGAAATAAGTAGAAAATTTTTATAGCACTTGACTACTTGGACTGTTTAAAAAAAAATAAAATCTTTGTAGTGCCGGCTGATCGCACCATCTGCAGCTACTTCATTTTCTTTCTTATGCCTTCATCAGGTGGCAGATTTTTAGTCTTGGTTATAATTTAAATTGAATTTCGAATTTGAAACATCGAAAAAGCTAGCAAAAAATGAGACTAAAATCAAGCATCGGTCTTCAGTTGGATAGTGGAAGAAGTAGTATATACCAAATAAAATGGTTCCTAAAAAGTAGAGGAAAATGCTATCCTTTTGGGGTAGCGATCGCCACCATTTCATCATGCAATCTCAGCAGATCGGCGGGGCCCACTAGTCGGGCAATTAGAATTGGGAAATCCGCTTCCAAAAGTGGGGGCAATTAGCGATTTGCTTCTCTCTTTCATTCGTTTTGCAGCAGCTGACACTATTTAAAAGTTAAAAAAAGAAAGAGATGTTTGTCATGATGCTTACACCCGGTCCACATTTTGATTAGATAAATAATATGTTTGAGTTGAATTGCGTGGGGCATCCCGCTAACTTTTAAGAGTTGTTGTGGTGGTGATTTCCAAGTTTCATGCACGCAAAATCCGTTCTGCGTGGTATGAAGCTCCAATTTCCGAGGTCTATTCACACACACAGCATCAAGCCATCAAGTATCAAATTCGGCCACTCACTTCTTTTTCTCTCAAATCAAATCGAATCACTTTGGATTTCTCTCTGTCAGTAACTGGGACCACTTGTAACCAATACATATATTTTTATTTAATTGCTAATTTAATTTCCATCGTATTCTTTTATATAAAAAGAAGGTTCTAATGTCATTAATGTTATGTGCTATCAAATATTATCAACTTATTTTTAATTTATATTTTAAATTTTAACACTCAAATTCGAAATCTAAATGTTGATATTATAAAATTTCACCATAGATTCATGTTCATAAAATTTCATGATTTTTTTAGCTCATTTTGTGTTAGATTAAATGATAACAAAATGAATGAATTTAGTTAATTATGATAAATTAATTTTTATGTTGTTATAATTTAATCCAGTATAAAATTAGCTTCACAATTAATGAAAATTTATGAGCATGCATCTATCACGATTCATGAAAATTAACAATATCGATGTTTCTATTTAAAATTTGAGTGTCAAATTTTAAAAGATAAATTAAAAAATGAGTTGATGACACTACACCACAAAATAAGTTTTATAGCGGTTATTCTCCCCAGTTAGTAGCGGTTGTACAACCGCTATTATTGGAATCGCTACAAAGTTTAACAACGATTTTGTTAAAAACCGCTGTAAAACCTTTACAACGGTTTTTATGGAAAAATCGCTGTAAATTGTTGTTTACAGCGGTTTTTAACTAAAAAACCGATGTAAATATGACTTATTACAACAGTTTTGTAGTTAAAAACCGCTGTAAACAGGGGTTTGCATCGGTTTTCCATAAGAACCGTTGTAAACTTCTTTTTTTGATTTTTTTGTTTCTATGACTAGCCCATATATGCTAGCCATATATAATATTTCCATCACATGTATTTTCACAAATACAATAATAACTATATTTAATTACTAATTAACTAATTTATCTAACATACACGCATAACACTACATAATACAACAAAATATAATAAATATTTATAAAATATTAAAACTAAATGATAAAAAATGTCAAAATAAGGAAATCACAAACTCAACCCAAAATTATTTTACTCCCTCGTACACGTCTCCCCGTGGCTATGGCTACGGCACAGAATGAGGCAGCGGCGAGACAGCGACACCTCTCCCTATGGTTGTGGCTGCGGTGAGGTTGTGGCTGCAGGCAGCGGAGCGGCGAGGCGGAGGGGAGGAGCGACGACAGAGAGGCGGAGGGGAGGAGCGGCGACAGAGAGGCAGAGAGAGGGAGGGGCACGACTACGGCGACAAAGAGAAATCAGACCCACTCTAATCACCCGCTCCATTCCGCTTCCGTTACCCACTTCATTTGAGAGAAAATAGAGGAGAAGTTTATTGTTGAGACAACAAGAGAAGAAAATAAAAAATTGATCAAATTTGGTGGAATTTTGTGCTATTTCGAGCTAAAAAAAATGCTCAAATTTGAAACTCCTTTAATTGTGGCAACTGCTGGTTGGGAGAGAGAGAGAGAGAGAACCTAGGACAACATTAGTTATTAGAAACTTTATAGCGGTTTTTAGAAGAAAAACGCTGCTAAGTTTACAACGGTTTTTAGCTGAAAATCACTATAAATGGGTTTTACAACGCTTTTAAGCTAAAAACCACTGTAAACTTAGCAGCGTTTTTTTAACAACCGCTGTAAAACCTTTTACAATATTTATTTAGTTTAAAATCGTTGTAAATGATGCGTCACAAAAGGGGTCTTTTTGCTTAGTGTGATATGTGATAACACAAAAAAATTAATGGCATTGAAACCCTCCTCTTATATAATTTTTTTATATTTACAATACTTTTTTATATTTGTTTATTTTGTTAATTTATAATATTACATGAGAATTTATTGAAAACGTTAATAAATGCTCGCATGATTAATCTATCTTCAAATGTTGGATTGTCTTTGAAGAATAACAGTCAATTTTGATGATTCTGTGAATTGATGGGACGCGTCGATTTTATATAAAGTAGCAGTAAATACATTCGAATTGTTATATAATTAGCAATTAATATTAGATATATAATTAACTTCTATTTTCAGCGACCTTAATTAATTTCTTGAGATAAGGTCTGATAACAAATATCATTAGGTATTGCTGGCACAAAAAATGGTTTATCATTGAGAATTCAAAAAATATATATATACAAGCTCATCATGTAATGCATTTTCCTTGGCTCTTGCCAGCCAAAGAGGAAAATAAGCACTACCACAAAAAAATGTTTTAGAACTGGTTATACAACCGGTTCTAAAACTATGCGGTGCTAAATGTTTTAAAAACCAGCGTTAAGAGGAGGTGCTAAATGGGGTATTTAAAGCCGATTATTTCAAATAATCGATTTTAAATTCTAACCTTTAGAACCGGTTATTTCAAAATAACTGGTTCTAAACTCTAACCTTTAGAACCGGTTATTTGAAATAACCAATTCTAAACTCTAACCTTTAGGTTAGATTTTAATAGCGGTTGGAAGCAGAAAATCGCTACTGAAACCTTTAATAGCGGCTCCTTCGGTGCAACCGCTATTGAATCTAACTTTTAATAGCGGCTCCTTCCACTACCAAAAAAATTGGATTTAGAACCGCCTATTTAGAATCGGTTTTTTAAAAAAAAAACAGCTGCTAAAAGATTAGAGTGGCAGATTTATAAATTTTATTGAAATTATTAGAACCGGTTTTGTAAAACAACCGGTTACAAACTTTTTTATTATAACCGGTTATATAAAAACCGGCTCCAATTGAATTAAAATCGGTTATAAATAATCGATTTTAAAGTTTTTATTTTAAAACCGATTTTAGCAAAAACCGGTTCTAAATTTTAGGAAAATTAAATTTGATTATTAATAAAACCGGTTATAAATTAACTCTCAAAATCGGTTATTTAAAAAAACCAGCTCTATAATATTTTCATAAATTTATTGTTAATAAAAACCGGCTCTAATTTAGGGTTATTTTTTGCAATCTCTCACACTTCCTCTCACAGCGCCGTCCTTCATCTTCATTTTCACTATTCACCATTAGCAGCCGATCTATGTTCCTTCTAATCAGTGACAACAACAACCACAATATTCATCATAGCTACAGTACGACTAATATTTTTAGATTTCTTAAAGGTAATTCTTCTCTACATAGTATATATTTAAGTACATTTTCTTACTTCTATAGATTAACATCCTTGTTAATCTTAAAAACCATTAATTTATATAATTATTGCATAAATTGATTGCATATATATAAATAAAATTATATATGTGTAATTGATAGTATTGTCATGTAAGATCAATTACCGGAATTTTTATTAATTTAGGTCTGTACTCGTTCAGGATTAATCCCGAATAGTCCCCGATTTGGAACTGTTTTTTGAATACTTTGTCTCATTTAGGATAGTGAACATATACTAGCTACAATTTGGTGTTTGAAAAAAAATTGGTTAGTATTTTCCCTAATGTTCCTACGTGTACGTATGTATATAAAAATTTACGTTGGCGTACTCGGAGAGCATAGGGGAAATGCCGCCGAATTTTTTTCAAATATCAAATTGGCTAGTATATGTTCACTAATGAGATAAAGTATTTAAAAAGTGAGTTAAGGTGGTTGACCGGCCCAAAAGTAGACCTTAAATCCGAAACCCTAAATTCTAAACCCTAATTGTGAGAGTGATGTTTTTTTTACAGATGGATCGCAATACTTGGATGTATAAAATCAAAAGGAATACAATTGAATATTTTGGAATGTGTCTCAGAAGATATGAGAAATGGGGATGCACAGACACTTATTTGTTCTTGTGAAGATTGCAAAATTTACGGAGATTTAGAAATATCAAACAAGTGAGAATCATTTAATTCGTCGTGGGTTTATGGATCGATACACCCGATGGGTACGGCATGGAAAAAATATTGAAAATGTTGATAATATTGAAAATAATGTACGAGATGAATATGAAGGTGATGACTTAAATTTAGACAATGATGAATGAGATGTATTGGAGAATGAAAATGTGGGAAATATAGAAAATATAGACAATATAAAAAATCAACAATTGGATGAAATTATGAATTATATTACAGCGGATTTTGTCGATATTCTGAAATTTTTAAAAATTTGGGTAATGATTCCAATGTGCCGTTATTTCTCGGTTATACAAAATTTATGAAAATATCTGCTATTTTTAAATTGTATAACCTGAAAGCTAAAAACGGATGTAGTGATAAAAGTTTTACCTCTTTATTATAACTTCTAGGAGAAATACTTCCAGAAAATAATTCAATACCGGACTCCACATATAGAGCGAATAAATTATTATGTCTCTTGAGTATGGAAGTTGAGAGAATTCATGCATGTCCGAATGATTGCATATTATATCGAAATAAGAACAATGATTTGGATAAGTGTTCGAAATGTGACGCTTAACGGTACAAACCGAGAGATAATGAGATAGAAGTTCGAAAACGACCAGCAACAAAAGTGTTATGGTATTTACCAGTTATTCTAAGATTTTAATGTCTATTTGCAAACTCAAAAGACACTCACTTATTACGATGACATGTTGATGGCAGAAAGATGATGAAATGTTTCGTCACCTTGACGACTCTCCCAAATGGAGAAACATTAACAGAATATTCAAGGATTTTGGCGATGAACCAAGAAATTTACGATTAGGGTTATGTACAGACAAGATGAACCCTTATGACCTTATGAGTAGTGGTAACACAATATGACCTGTTTTATTATGTATTTATAATCTTCCCTTAGTTATGCATGAAAAGAAAATATATAATGTTATCGTTGTTGATTTCATGTTCAAAACAACCTGGTAATGATATAGATGTTTATTTGGCCCCATTGTTGGAGGATCTGAATAAATTATGAAAAGATGGTGTCAGAATATTTGATACCTATTTAAAAGAATATTTCATCCTTCGTGCTGTTATTTTTTGCACGATTAATGATTTTTCTGCCTATGGTAACTTATCGGGTCATAGAACGAAATGAGCAAAAATGTGTCCAATTTGTGAGGAAGAGACTCATACGATACAATTGAAGAACTATGAAAAAAATATTTATTTGGGACACCATAGATTTCTTAATCAGAATCACTCTTACTGATGAAAGAAGAAAGTTTTTGATGGTAAGGTTGAGCTGGAGAAAACACCAATATCATTATCCGGAAAATAAATATATTCTATTGTGAAAAACATAAATGTCCAAATAGGTAAGAAGTTTTAAAAAAATATCCCTAACGGTATTTGAAAAAAAAAATCTGTATTTTGGGAGCTTTCTTATTGACCGTATTTGGATGTTATACATTGTTTGGATAGTAATGCACATTATTAAGAATATTTGTATGTTAGACATTATTTGGATGAAATGTTAGATACGCTATAATGACAAGAATCGATGATTTAAGAAGGATCATTTCAGCCGGACCACTATAATGACGTCTTGACCACTTCCATTGGGACGACTGAGCATTCGAGGAGATTGAGAGATTTGGCGGCGCCGGTGTGAAAACTGTGTACGGGAAGGGTCGAAAGGGAAAAATTTTCACGCTGAATGCATCAGCAAAGCTGAGTTCAACAAGTTATTGGGACAACAAAGGGCGAAGATGACAACGCAGTTTAATGGTTTATTTCAGAGAATGTTGAGGCAAATGCCGGCTGATTCGGTATACATACCACCTTCCATGGATGAAGTTATCCTCCCAACTCAAGGTAGCTTCAATACCATACATCCGTTTCGGACTATCAAGGTCAATTTATTTGTATATTTATTCTCAATTAATCTAAGTTTTTAATGATTACTGAAGTATAATTCATATACTTAGCAATTAATTATTTTTTATTTCAGGAATCTACACCCTGCAATATCCTTGTTGAGATAGATGATAAACGATATCAGGCAGCAATCGGGAGGATTATTTCGAAACTCGTCGAGTATATGCACGGCTCTCCAGTCTTACTTGATGAGGTATGTGTTACTCCCGATGAGGTTAAAGATGGATTTCACCACATTTGTGTTCCGTCTCCGCCGCCAAATGGATCGGAGTGGCTTGATGAGCTTGTTGGGTTCTTTATCAAATGGCCTATACATCTTATAGAGCTTTGTGAGGTATCTTTTATTTATCTCTATAAATTTAAAAATTCATAAATTATTTGTTCACTAATATGTTTAAATGCAAGATAATACACCACAAAAATCTATGTCCAACAAGAAAAAAAACATTCGAGCCAACCCCAATTTTAAAATCTCATAGAGAGCCGCTTCTCGATGATGACACTTTACAACTTCTTTCTAGACGCTTATTATTTTTGTATAAGGTGATCATGATGCAATCCATCAGTACGACTTATTTTCTATCGCATTCTCGGAGCTATTCGGCTACGATGGTGATGCTTATGTATACGTGATGGATATCATCGAGCTTTTTAAGGATGAATGGCTCAATGTCTCGATTTTATAGATTTTCTGCATGTAAGAATAAAAGCATAATATTTCTTTTAGAATTTTAATAATTTGAGGAATAATTATTGTATATATTTTTTGTAAGGTTTCGAACGCACGATTATTTGGGACGTGTTAAATGAGAATTTCTGTTTCTTCCGTAATTGAAAAGTTAGAACTGCAAATATATCGATCCATATTTTTGTACGTTTATGTCGTTGACTCATTGAATCGTGAAGATGAGACATATATTATTCAAGTAGTGTTAAATACGTAAATTTTTTTTATTATTTCTGACACTTTAGCATGTACAATAATCAAACTATAACGGCTGTTGACTACAACAGCTATAAAAATGCAGCTACATTAGCTTGTTTCTGTAATAGTGAGAAACAATCCGATCCAATCTAATCCGTCACCCAATAATATTTTTTTATCAAACTAACCGATCCCATTACCACCTCTAATAATGATATCAACGATGATATCTGTATGCATCAGCTCCTTATTCATAATGCCAGAGACTTTAACACAGTACCTGGCTATACAACGCTTAACGCATTCAGCACAGCTTTTTTTGTTGACTAATAGATCGTTAACGACTTTTCTTCACACCAACAGACAACGACAAATCAACATGCATATGGCAACCGGAGGAGTTGCCAACTAGTGGATGCTTTTTACCTCAACTGCATAAGTTATACGGATCGATGCTGATTCATAGCAGTGGCCATTCTTTTGCTCAATATATATCTCTTCATCTAATTGAAAATAATCGGTCCTAACTCCTAAGCAAACTCTTTTTATGTCAATTGCTATCCGATTTAATCAAACGGCTCAAGTTCAATTCAAAAGTAGTAAAGAGACGGTACTCCACTAATTCAAACTGAAAAAAAAAGCAGCAGCAGCTAAGAACTTAATTTAATTAAACAGAGAGTAGATTGAGCCATGAATAACAAAATTGTTTCCACTTTCCACTACTTGTCCCTTAGCGTTCGTCCAAAAATGGATTCTTCTCAAAACTATTATTATTATCTCGATGATAAATTTTCCTCTTGGAAGCAAGGCACAGAGGTCGGAGCGAGCATGGTTTTGAGAGCAACGACCACGCACTTCAGCTGGCCATCGTGAATCCCATCAAATGCACAGGAGAAGAGAGGGAACAAAGGCTTGCAATTCTGTGTCGTTCTCTCCTTGTCTTCATCAAATCTAAAGAGACTCCCTTCTTCGACGCGCTGCGCATGCAACCCGTTTGTCTCTGCGCTTGAGTACGCCTCCCTTATCGTCTCTGAAATTCCAGACTTCCAAGCGGGCCCCACGAGATTGTTCTGTCTTGACTTTGACTCGAAGGCCTCAGATTTTCTGACCCCCGCCTCTATTCTATCTCTATCTACCAGCAACTTTGGATTTATCTCGCTGACGCCTTGCAAAGTCATTTCCAACGCACCAACCTCATCCATTTCCAACGAATTAGATTGAATGAATTAATGAATGAATAAGCTGTGATGTTGATGTGCTGGTCCCCTTTGTAGCCTTGTTCCAGCATTAATTTAATTTATCTGGCATATTGGTTACTTAAACGATGCACCCAATGCTGAAAATCGAAAATTGGTATTCTTCTTCTAATTCCATTTCACGGGGGAACAGATCTTGTAAAAGAATATATCCAGTTCAGTCATTCAGTTTTCACTATTCTTTTTCCATCGAATCACTTTATGCTATTTGTTTCTTCATCAAATCTTGGTCCAATGTATTTTCAATATAGTGGGCTATCTGGGCAATTTGCAATAAAGTGGATATTCTGGCTAATTTGTATCCACAATTAAGTGGGCTTCATGGGCTAAATAGCATTTGCAACCACGACTCTCGGGTCGTTAATAGCAAGCGCACGCCTGAGTTGTGAGTTTCAGTGCCTCTAGCTTTGTCGTTCGTGAGGACTGAGGACTTGCATTCTTCTGCGTAAACATTACTTTTTTCCACCAGCACATCAAATTTAGTTTCGATTAAAATATATGACACCTATAATGCTGATTTAGACTGTAAGTTCTCAAAGATCGTTGTAAATAAATAAAAAGAAGCAGAATGTGAGGCTCCGATGCAATATGCGAATACACCCCGTGAATTGCCTCAAATTTTCAAATCAAGTAAAAAGAACAACCGATCTGAAGTTCTGAACCATTCATTATTTTCTCCATATAAACTCTTATAGCTAAGGGTATCAATGAGTCAGGTCGGATAAGGTTATATTATTTTATTATTTTTTTTATTCTGATCAGAACCCAATCCATTTTAAATTCGGATATTTTTTTAATTCATACCGGACCCAACTGGGTCACGAATCGATCAGACCCGACTCATATAAGATAATTAAATATTTATAAATATTTTTACATAATTTTAAATAATTAAATATTAGTTAATTTATAATTAATTTTAATTTATATATATTTAAATTTTAATTAGTACTAAATCACAAATTACTTCAAAAAATATAATTAATCGGGTCGGGTCGGATTGACCCGAACCCGATCCAACCCGATTCGAGTCAAAAAATTAAACTCATATCCGATCCATTTATTTTCGAGTCATGTCAAATCGGGTCGAGTTCAAGTTCTGATCGAGTTCAGATTCGAGTCGGGTTAACCCATCGGATTAGGGATGACAATTTAGCCCGCAAACCGGTGGACCCGCTCGGACCTGTCCCGACTCTGTCAATGAACGAGTAAGGCCGGGACGAGCCTTCTACGGGTCGTGCCGGGTACTGATTTGGAGTTAGGTCCACCCGTCCAGCCCGGATTAGTTGTGTATATATATAATTTATTTATATTTATACTTATATTATATATTTATATATATTATATATCAATATATTCTAAAATTTATGTAGAATTTTAATATAACACTAATATCATGTAAATTATATTAAATATTTAGTTATAATATTATTATATGAATAGAAGCACTAATATTTTTGAAATTTATAAATGTGAATAATGTAAATCAATAGACCTCTCGGTACCTTTTTAGTTATATTTTATAACTCGAAAATTCAATTAATACAAAATTAATTTCTTTAAAACCATGATAACTATATCTATCATTTTTATATTTTAATCTCTTTCAAAAACAGAACATATAAATCTCAAAAATTCATATTATGAAGGTTTGCTGCTGAAAAATTTTAGACCTATAAATATTTTTTTAATCATAACTTTGTACTGAAAAATCATATTAATATGAAATAAAATTTTATACATTCATAACAATAAAATCTACAACTTTCATATTTTAAGTTTTTTCAAATTCATAATCTAAAATGCTCAAAAAAATATGTTTATTAGCCGATTTTAAAAAATTACACTGTAGAACGGGTCTAAATGGGTTGGCCGAGATCGACAGAAATTTGAGTCGAGTCGGAAAAACTTGACCCGCAGGCAGGACGGGCCGAGATTTTCAAGCTTCGGAGGTATGAACCGGATAGAACGGACATACGATTTTGATGGACGGGCCGGGCCACAAAATTGACGTTTTACCCGCCTACCCGGCCCGTTACCATATCTACATCAAATTTGATTAATAATTAACACCCCTAGTTATAGCTAGTTAAGTTCTATATTTTTAGATTATTTTTGCTATTTTTCAAATTGGGAGCGTCAACATTGGACAATTCAAAATCATTAAATCAAATAATTATTTTTGCTATTTTTCAGATTGGTAGCGTCAACATTCGACAATTAAAATCATTAAATCAAATAATTTTCTCATCCAAAAAAACAGTAAAATTTTGAATAATTATTTTTGCTATTTTTCAGATTGGGAGCGTCAACATTCGACAATTCAAAATCATTAAATCAAATAATTTTCTCATAAAAAAAAACAGTAAAAATTTAGCTAGCTAGTAAAATGATATGAATATCACATTAAACAGTTCAGATATGTCACTTCATTTTACTTAACATTTAAAATTTAACACAATGCACGGATGACATTGCAATGAATCATAGCCTAATTCACCAAATCTGACATGTTTGTTAATACTACTTGTTAATTAATAGGATGCAACAACTCAATGTTAAACACAGGCCAAAGAAGGCTAAACTCTATTATACCAGTTGACTATAGAAACATTAATTGTTAGAATTAATGTAATAAATCCATGCACTATTCCACAAATAATCAGTAACCACAGTTTAATTCACAAAGATAATGAGTAATTGAGTATGTTAACACGAGCTAACATCTTTCGTTATGGTTTTTATAAGACAACTCAAAGAGACAGATACATGTGCACCAGTTAAGAAAAAAAATATAATTAAGAATAATTTAAGAAATCCCTCAATTAAGCCAATAGAAACATGTCTACACTAGATTTCAACTCAATTGCAATATAGTTCGTCAAAAAACAGGCCGGTATTCTAGCAATGATAAAAACAACCTGAAACAAAGATCAACCGATCAGATCTACAAAATCTGAGCAGCAGTGTTCAATTTCTCAGCTATACTGAGGTGTGTCCTGGTGAGGCTTGACAGGTATACCAAAGCAAGGTTGTCCTGAAACACAAGAAAATGAACATTCTCATTAGCTACCGAAGAAAACATCCAACCAAAGAATGAACAAATTTGCTAAAAAAGAGGTCCTGTTAATTGCCACATCACATGCATTTTTTTGTACATGTAGATGGTTGCTTAGCAATTGCATTTTTTCCTAAATCAAAATAGAATTTTCTATTAATATTTGTCCACATGACATGATCTACTTTCACGACTGCATCGTATGCAGAATTAGAAGCACCCTTAAGAATATAGCAGGAAAAGAAGGTGACAAACCTGGATCCTGTCATTGAAAACCTTGTCAAAAGCAGCAGGAGATAGTTTTGGCAAAGAAGCCAAAGCATCAGCAATGAACCTTCCTATATTGTTATCCCCTTCAACATGCCCTTCCTATTTATGAATAATCATATCAGAAAATTTAATAATAACCAATTAAGGGAAACAGTATAAAAGAAAAAGATTCATACAACAACATCATCCACATATTTGTAAACATCATTTATGAGAGCAGACAGCCTCTCCATGGTTGACTCCATTCCTTCAAGATCATTTGGAATCTTGTCAACACTTGTGTTTTTCAACATATCAACTGCGAAATACAAATTTCAACATGACAAAGTGGAAGTGATAGTTAAATAAAATAAGAGATGTAGTGAACATTTACATACACCCAACACGTTCAGCATCAAGGAGGCGCAAATCAAGAGGAATTTCTTGGAAGTGAGCAGCAAGTTGTCTGTCTCCAAGAGTCAGGGAAAGTGAGACATATGCCTTGATGGATGCCTCTCCATTAGTGAAGCTAGTGTCTACTGTGAGATGGATTGGGTTCTGTACCTCTCTCGAATAAAACTCGTGTATCAGATAACTACCACCTGATACGCCAAATCCAGTCGAAAACCTATATAAATCCATGTACACAGTAAAATATCATTTCAATTACAGGAACTCCATATCAATCTCAAATTCTCAATTTAAAGTTACAATGTTCATTTCAGGAAGTCTACAACAATATATTTTACAAATTCAATTTCATCAAGTCTATAACAATCACAATTAATAAATACAACATTCAAGTCAGATAATTAATAACACAAAGAAATCATGTGCAAAAACATAAATAATCAGTAAATTGAGAGGGAGAAATTACCATCCAACAATGATTTCCTTGGGATTGACCTTTTGGTGAGAGACGAACATATTATGGTGGTAATCAATATCCAAAGCAACCTAGAAACCACATAGTCGCCCTTTAGCATTTTCAGACGCAAATCATACAAAAAGAAAAAAAATAAAAGAAAATTCAAACAGCAACAAACGACGATGAGGAAAAAGAAGGGACCTGATCGGCGGACTCGTTGTGGGGCAAGACATAGGAGTTCTTGATCTCAACGGTGCCATCGGGGGAGGTCGATCCGAGGAGGGTTCCGATGACGCGTCCGGCCTGGTCGGGGCGGCGCACGTACGAGTCGCAGATGTTGAAGAGGACCACCGGGTGGATCCGTGCGCTCACGCTCGGCCCCGTACCTGCGCACTGAAGCACCGTCTGCTTGCCACTTGTCATCGCCGCAGTCGCCATTTTTTGGTGGTGCCTGCTCGGAGTGTTATTTTTTCCTTTCCTTTCTTTTACTTTGTGTTAATGAACTTGAGTAGCAGATTGGAGATGCCGCCGCCGTCACGGAAAGAAAGGAGGGTTCGGTTCTAGGGCTATGGAACTGAAATAATTTGAGCCGTTCAAAATCACTCAGCGCGAATGTTAATGCTATAGAACAAGGAATTTGGGGTTTTTTTTTTCTTTGGAACAATTAGAACCTTTCGGTAGATCAAATGATGGATGTATTGTATGTTTAGCCTGGGCCTTATTTGGGCTTTTAGAAAAAAAGATCACACCATCGGACCTGTTTGCTTAGTTCTGGGTACTTCTTTGCAAACTGGCCCGTGTGGATTTGCCGAGTAACTCTCCGACTGAACTTCAATGCTTCCCTAGTTTCCTTAGACTTGAGACTTCTAATCATATAACTTTTTTTTTCTTTTTGTCATCTATTTCATTTATACTTCGAATTATCAATGGTTTCTATTTTTCAGAACAAAAAGATAACTTATCATTGTTTTTGAATCTGGGTGCATAACGATTTTGTTATAATATTAAATAAGTTACTTTTTCTTTCCCCTTATTTTTTGTGGGTACAATTTTGTATTATCATATAAAACAAGAGGAGAAGAGGCGAGTCATTTGCACAAAATGTAATTTCTTTATTGTGACTGTTGTGGTTGTCGTTGTAATGACATAAATTCATGTTACAGTTCCTTAGAGATGATTTGTTGATAAAATAAATTAAATAATAAATAAAAGAAAATGCGTACTCGGTTGGGCACTTGTTTTCCATTTAATTGTAGGCCGTTTTAGTATTCCAGTTTGACAAGTCTTACTTTAGTAAGTTCACTAGTAAATCAACTTCTAGGTGCATCAGAAATGTTAACTAACAAAGCACTGCACTCAGTGTTAGTGGCTTTGCAATTTCTCTTGCACTTCACCTCACAAAAATATGCAAATTTCTAGTATGGTTGAGCAGATTTTGACCTAAGAGACTCGCACTTAGACGGTACCATTAAAGCCTATTAATTTGTCGACTAATTAATTTAACTTGTAGCCTATCTGAAATGCAATATGCTAGCTCTTTAGTCAACAGAGATCCTTACGAAAATGATCATTATTCTTGTAAGAACAACTAAATAACAACTACATTTTCTTGTAAGTTTATTGAAATCTGGGGGCAAAATTAAAATATTCATCTTAATTAATTTCTCCCATCTTAGCCGCGCAAGAAATCAAATTTGAAATCCATACTTGATATCAATTCCCTCGACCATCGAGCACATAGTAACCGACATACTCAAAAGAAATTCGGTGAAAACGTCTTCCAGTTGTGTCAGGGATAATTCTAAATGTTTCTTTTATAGAACAAGATTTCTCTTGTTTCATAAGCTAAGAAATATTTTCCTTCTTGCGGTATATATGCACTTCCCTGCAACGTTCTCTCAACTCATCTTGCACAAAATTAGCCGAATAACTCAAATATCAATCCCGACTTCTTTTGTTATTATCATCCATATTCTTCCCATTTTATAAATTTTGAAAGGAAAGATCATGGGCATCACCATGAGCCTGAGTGAGCAAGACAACAACATCAACCTCTTCCTGGCCACAGCCTCGATCATTGTTGCATCTGTCTACATGATGTGGTTTTTTGCTCTGAAACAACGACTTTCGGGCCCACGTATGTGGCCCATTATTGGTAGCCTTCCTACTCTGATTGCCAACCGTAAGCGTCTCCATGATTGGATTGCTGACAATCTAAGATCTACCGGAGAGGCAGCCACATATCAAACCTGCATCTTACCTTTGCCCTTTGTAGCCCACAAGCAAGGGCTTTTCACAGTTACCTGTAATCCACGCAATCTTGAGTATGTCCTTCGAACTCGTTTCGAGAACTATCCAAAGGGGCCCATGTGGCAATCTGCCTTCCATGACCTCCTTGGACAGGGAATATTCAACTCTGATGGTGAAACATGGCTGCTCCAACGTAAAACAGCAGCACTTGAATTCACCACGCGGACATTGCGCCAAGCCATGGCAAGATGGGCCAACCGGTCAATCAAGACCCGGCTCTGGTACATCTTGGATGCACACTGTGATGTTCCAGGTGCAAGTGTTGACCTCCAGGACCTTCTTCTCCGCCTCACCTTTGACAACATATGCGGCCTCACCTTTGGCAAGGACCCTGAGACATTATCTCCCAACCTTCCCGTCAACCCCTTCGCCTCTGCATTTGACTCTGCAACGGCAGCAACAATGCAGCGATTTTTGTTCCCGACATTCATTTGGCGGCTTAAGAAGTCCTTGGGGATGGGAAGTGAGAAAAGCCTCCGACAAAGCCTAGAGGTTGTTGACCAATACATGACTGGGGCAATTTCTGAACGCAAGGCAAGACCTTCCGATGATCTCTTATCTCGGTTCATGAAGAAAAAGGATAGCAAGGGCAAGGCATTCCCAGATGATGTACTCCAATGGATTGCTCTCAACTTCCTGCTCGCTGGCCGTGACACTTCATCGGTAGCACTTAGTTGGTTCTTTTGGACGCTAATGCAGCGTGAGGATGTAGAAAGAAAGGTGCTGCTTGAGATTGCTACAGTACTAAGGGAGACTCGAGGAGAGGATACCACCAACTGGGCTGAGGAGCCGCTGGATTTTGATGAACTGGAGCGCCTTGTTTATCTCAAGGCTGCTCTTGCTGAGACATTGCGTTTATATCCATCTGTGCCACAGGATATCAAGTATGTCATGGAAGATGATGTTCTACCGGATGGCACCGCCGTGCCAGCAGGTTCAGCCATTACTTATTCAATCTACTCGGTGGGGAGGATGGAGAGCATTTGGGGGAAGGACTGCATGGAGTTTAAGCCAGAGCGTTGGCTCTCGGCGGAGGGTGACAGGTTTGAACCGGTTAAGGATGCATACCACTTTGTGGCTTTCAATGGGGGACCGAGGACTTGCTTGGGCAAGGACTTGGCGTACCTCCAAATGAAGTCAATTGCATCGGCCATACTTCTTCGCCATAAGGTGGAGCTCGTGCCAGGGCATAAGGTGCAGCAGAAAATGTCGCTCACCCTCTTCATGAAGAATGGATTACGCGTGCACATCAAACCAAGAAATCTCAAGGATTATGTTAGTGCTTCTTCACCTATTGACGAAGCAGATACAATTACCTGTAGCAATATCACAGCCTCTGCAGCTTAGTATCCAAGTATCCATCAATTTCAATGTCGTATACTTTGTGGAAGGATTTCTTGAATTGAGCTCTCAATGGTTCCAATTGGTGTTTATGGGACTAAAAGTTTTGTGTTTTTGTCCATGCATGTAGTAGTATACTAGAATGTATGAAGTGCTACTGGGCCAGGTTTCTAAAGTGTTGCATGACTCGGTCCTAAATTTAGGTGTGAAATGATTATAACAATGAATTATACAGACTATACTGTTCTGTTTTAAACTTGCTGAGACAGTTTTGTGTTAATTTCCTTCATAATATCAGTTTCATTATGTTAGTTATACGTTTATGTGCTATTTCATTTGATTAATTTGTGAGCCCGCTCTGATATATTATTTTTTTTCTATTCTTTTAAGGGAGTGTTTGGCACTCAATAGAATAGCAAAAAGTTGGAATAGAATAGCTATTCCGATGAATTAATTTGCCAAACAAATTTTAGACTAAGTAGAAGAGTGTGCAATAGTGCTAATCCGGTATACCAATTAATAAGTGGAATACCGGATTAGCTCTCGTCGAATAGCGATTATTGTTTGATTATGTTATATTATATTATTATATTATGATTATGATTAAGAATTAATATTATTATATTATATTTATGATTATAATTTATGATTATATTAATATTATGATTATTATTTATTATTATTATCATTATATTATTATTATTAAATTATTATTATCATTATTGTTATTATATTATCGTTACCATTAGTATTATTATATTATTTATTATTATAAATATAATTTTAATATTATATTATGAATATAAATATAATTATTTTATTATTATATTATTATATTATGATGATTATGATTATGATTATTATTACTTATTATTATTTTATTATGTTGTATTATATTATTATATGTTGATTATAGTGATGATTAATTTATTATTATATTATTATAATTATAATTATTTATAATTATTTTTATTTTTATGATTATGATTATATTTTTATTATTATATTATTATGATTATGATTTTGGTTATATTATTATTATTATGACTATAATTATTATTATCATGGTTATGTTTATGATTATTATATTATGATTATATTATTAAAATTATGATTACTTATTATTATTATATTATTATAATTATGATTGTAATTATAATTTATTATTATTATATTACTATATTATGATTATGTTTATATTTTTATTATATTACTATTATAATATTATTATTTATTATGATTATTTTTTATTAATTTATTATTATTTTATTATGTTGTATTATATTATTATATATTGATTATAGTTATGATTAATTTATTATTTTATTGTTATAATAATAATTATTTATAATTATTTTTATGATTATGACTATATTTGTATTATTATATTATTATGATTATGATTATGGTTATATTATTATGATTATGACTATAATTATTATTATCATGATTATGATTATGATTATATTATTAAAATTATGATTACTTATTATTATTATATTATTATAATTATGATTGTAATTATAATTTTTTATTATTATATTACTATATTATGATTATGTTTATATTTTTATTATATTACTATTATAATATTATTATTTATTATGATTATTTTTTTACTTTATTATTATTTTATTATGTTGTATTATATTATTATATGTTGATTATATTTATGATTAATTTATTATTATATTATTATAATTATAATTATTTATAATTATTTTTTGATTATGATTATGATTATTATATTATGATTTTATTATTAAATTATGATTAATTATTATTATATTATTATAATTATGATTGTAATTATAATTTTTATTATTATATTACTATATTATGATTATGTTTATATTTTTATTATATTACTATTATAATATTATTTTTTATTATTATTATCTTACTATTATGATTATTATTATTATCATCATCATCATTATTAGTATCATAATTATTCCTATTTTAACTATTCTGAGTAACAACTGCCAAACGATATTTTCGCTCTTCTGAATAGTCAAGAATACCACTCTTCTATCACTCTTCCAAAAAAATACTATTCTATCACTCTTCCAAAATTATCACTTTTCCAAAGTTATTCCTTGATTTGCCAAACGGACCCTTAGTTGGTTACCCTCCTTGTCCAAATCTTGGTCTTCTAACAGAGTTTGGCCAATTGGTTGGGCATGAGGCACAAAAAATTAAAATAATAGAAAGCAACATTGATAAATCGAAAAGATAGCGTGTAGAGCTTTTGGAATAGATACGGGGTAAAAAAATTTTAAACATCATTCTCTGTTTCTTTTTAGTAATTTAACCTCTGAAATGAAGATCAATGAATTTCAGAAATTTATTTCGATTCTAATAATATAATTAGAGTTGTAACTCAGGTTTCGTTCCAAAAATATACTTCTCAAATAAATAATTAGCAATATAAAATTTTACATTAAAAAAATTAGACATAATGTTTTTAAATGTTAAGTAATAATGATAACTATAATAATAAATAATATAATTAAATATATAATAATTTATAAATGATCATATAAAAAAGTTGGATAGTTAAGTTTTATCTTAAATATATTACATACATTATTTTAAATGAAAAGAGAAAAATATTTTATATGAATTTTGGATTCAAAAGATGAAAATATTTAAATAAAATTAATAATAAAAAATGATGATGTCATATGTTTGAAAACTGTTTAACCTGTTTACGTATTAAGAATTTGGCCCTAGTGTCATAATAATTGCGTCGATTTTGGATTTTCTTTTCTTGATACATTCTAAAGACAGAAAACAGATAAGCATTACTATTTCACCAATGCAGGAACTACCTGCGCGAAGGACTAGGTAGCCGCTTCAGCTCCCCTTATATTAACATCAATCCCACAAAAGACACACAAACTAAAATATAATTATTTAAAAAATATGTAACTAAATTTAAGAAGCTAAATTTTCTTTTGAAAATCTAGAATCTCAATGCACCCACTTAATTAGGTTCAGGCCAGAAGGATCGATAGCTACATCACAATAATGACATTATACTTATCATTATTGACTTTAACTGTAGCACAAAATTGGATGATTCGCATTATATATATATATATTTTTTGATTCGCATTAGTTATTAAAATCATCTTTCTCTATACACTAATTGACGTATTATATAAGACCGTTTGATTTTGGTAACACGGATTTTGTATATAATGGCACATTATTTGGCTATCATAATTTTAGTAGTAAATGCTGACTCTATGCGAAAAAACAAATAGGTGCTCTGTCCCAGTTGAGACTTCTATTATTTTCTTAAATGGATAGAAATCAAGGGGAAAAAATGTAAAACCATAGAGCAAGAAGTTGAAAAAAAATTGGCATTGTATATGTTGGATGACAAATATGCATGTCATGATTTTCTGGTGTTCTGAGGAGACGGTGTTTGTGTTTCTGAAATCAAGTGCATGTGGTTGGAATGAGGAGAAATTCTGCACGAAAGTAATATGAAATTTGTCGTGGGGGATTTTGCCGCTTGGAGAAGATAATATCAGTCTACGAATAAAAACCTTTTTATATCTCAAAAGTTGATGCATATCCTAAGCTAAAGGACTAAAAGGAAAAAAAATACTACATGTTTTAAATGATTAAATCACATGCCATCCGTTATATCGCTCTTGCTGAATCTCAGTTAAATAGCCTAATAAAGGAAATAATGGATTTCGATGTTTCTTTATTTTATTTCTTTCTCGGTGTTAGGAAGCAACCAAGCTCTTTTTTATTTAAAGAGCTACGAATTGTGTTGAATTTTGGAACTGTAAAATCCAAATTAACTTAATTTAACAGTAGATAAGTGCTCGAATTACCGATTTAACAGAAATAATCGAATTGTGGAAAGGGATGAAAACAAGTTATTGAGCCCCCCCCCCCCCCCCCCCCCCCCCCTAGTAGTCATTCATTCTATTTTTTTCCTTTTTTTAAAAATAGCAGAATAATAGTAATAGCCTACTATATTTTCATAAAATAAATTAAAATGGATATTTACATTGTGATAGAATAGATAAGAGTGAAAAATAAAATTAAGGTGGAATGGAAATGAAAACTTGAAAAGTAAAAGCTACAAAACGCCAATAGAATTAAATTAAAAATAAAATAAAAAGAGCTGTGTGTCGTCCTCTTTCTCGTAAGGTACTCCACAGCGCAAAGTCTATCAGCACTGTGTGTACATTTCTTTCTTTCCAGATAACTCTGACAAGCGGCAGCAACATGGGTTGGTAGTACTGATTTAGGGGTGTGAATTTTTGACCTGATCCGATTAATCCGATCCATCTGATATGATCCGAAGATAAATTGATCGGATATGAGTTTAATTTTTTTTGACTCGAATTGGATCGGGTTGGATTCAAGTCAACCCGACCCGACCCGATTAATTATATTTTTAGAAATAATTTTGTTATTTAGTAATAATTAAAGATTAAATATGCACTAATTTTACACTAATTAAGATTAATTATAAATTAATTAATATTTTATTGATTAAAATTATATAAAAATAATTAATAATTATTTAATTATTTTACATGAGTCGGGTCGACCCGTGACCTGCCGAATCGGTATGGGTCAAGATTTTTTGACCTGAATTTAATCGAATCGGGTTGGATCGGATCAAGAATAATAATAAAATAATATGATCCAACCTGAACCCGATCCGACCCATTGACACCCCTAACTGGATCTATACGTCGATACCTGCTCAGAAACTTGGCAAGTTCAGTCCGTTGGAAAATGAAATTGAAAATTACATCAAGTACTTAATTCGGATGAAAAATGTTAAAATAGAATATTTTGCTAGAAATATTAGAATTAAATACTTGTTTATCTGATCAGGTGAGTTGCGCCTTAAGATGCATTCTCAATACATGAGAAATCACCTGAAGATTGCTTTGCTTATAGTAGTACTTCCATTTAGGACAACTTCATGAAGGACGCCAATGGATGAGTTAATTAATATTAAGTAAAATAATATAGAAAATGTTTTTTATTTGTGGGTCACATGAGAAGAGAATGAGGTTTCATATATAATCTAGTTTTCAGTTATTATCCAAATAACATGCAGATGATGATTCACATGGACCAAATTGTATTAATGCGGTTCATAATATGGCAATTATAATATTATCATTCAATTCCAAGATATGCCTTGAGAGGGAAGAGGTCAAAAGGACGAATTAATTATGTATTTAACTAGGCCGAAATAATCGATAAATACATAAAAATATAAAACGATAAATTAATACACCCAACAACTTTGGAACCATCTTCTCTAACCAGATTCATCATTCATATCCAAGCACCGCAGTTTAGTTAGGGCCACTCCGAGATGGGCCTCCTTTAGTGTTTATAAAGCTTAATTTGAAATAATCAGATCTTCCTTACAATGGCATCACAATTTGACAAAAAAAATCTTGTGGAACATGTAATCAAGCTTGCTTTGCCTGTAGTTGATGGTGGCATAGTGCAGTTGGTTGGGATATTGGACATATCCACAGTGATCGCTGTTCAACCCGTGAAAAATAAAAATCAGAATATGAGGTAATAAGTTGTACATTTTGCTATTAATAAAATGACAGCCAATTTTTCTATTCTATCGCCAAGAGAAAAAAATGACAAATTCATTGTGCATGATGCCACGGGGGCAGCTGCACTGGGTTTTGAAAAATAGTATTTTCATTAATGATTTCGGTAATTTATCCCCCTAAATTTTTTTTGTCCTCCCGAATTGTCTGATTATTTTTATTGAAAAAAAATTAATATCATGCATAATGAAATAATTATGTAAAGATATCAAAATATAAAATTTCTTAGACGAAAACTTTCTTCATCAACTTGATTATCTATTATTTTGAGCTTTATTTTGTTGTTATTTTAATATATAAAATGTTATTATTTTAATAATTTTTTTATTAGGTAAGCATATATATTAAATTATTATTATTTTATTTAGTACCCTATTAGTTAATGAGTTTAAACCCGATATCTATTACAATCCGATAATTACCCCTGATCAAAATTTTGTATCCGCCACTAATAGAAAGTAGCTCCCGTTGGTTCAACAAATATTACTATTAAAGAAGCGATGACTTAAAAATTTTAAAACTTGTTTGTTAACTTTACTTTAATTTTTTTTTCTTTGATCCTCGTGTGTGATTTACTCTTTGTTTAAATTGCTTAACATTTTTATATTGATTGTTTGATCAATATACATGCTTGAATCTTAGGAGCTTGAATGAATTACTATCAAATCTTTTGTTCAAGTCCTGTATTCCTTAAGAGTAAACTAAGGTTAATGATGAAGTAAGTCATGGAGTCACTACTCTAAACAGACTTTAAGGTTGAACTCAAATTTTGTATGAGATATCAAAGGACAAAGCATATATACAGTAGCAGAGCTCCAACCGATGCGGAGAGTAGGCCGTCATATTAGATAATTATGTGAACAAAAAATATTATTAAAATAATATATATAATAATGTTAAAGTTTTATTTGTGAATTTTGGAGTCTTGTAAACCAATATATATGATCAAAAGGAGTTTTATGTCTTCACGGAAGTAAATCTTTGAGAAGAGAGGAGGTCATTATGGACCCAAATTAAAATTAAGCCTAAAAACAAATAACTCATTATATATTATTATATATTTTTAAATTTTAGGGAGGGCCATAACCCAAATGAGCAATAAAAAGCTCCGTCACTGCATATATAGAAGTCGGTATGATCATAACCTACAAGTACATAACTTTAGATAAATAGAATGATGTATTCAGTCATGAAATCCGACTTTATTTAAGATACAGTTTTGATCTATGAAAGTATTAAGTCAAGACCACATAAGTAAGAGTCCGTACAAAATAAAAAAATAAATAAACAAACCAAATAAGTTAATTTGCATGCTAGTGAATTGAAAAGTCTAAGTCCTAGAACTTTCTTTTTTGAATTCACTAAAAAATATTTTTGTACTTTTTATTGTTTCAATTGACCCAACTCATTTTAGGATTCTCTTAGGCTCTGTTAGTTTCCTCCCAGGTGTGGAAAACTTCTAAAGAATTAAACTGATTTTTATTGTGCGCACGGAAAAAAAAAATTCACTCACACTTAATTTTTTCCACACACAGTAATAATGCCGAACAGGCCTTAATAAAAGAGTAACAACCGGTACTGTACATTGTACTCATGGTTCCACATCCATAATTATTACTTGTACCTCAAATTAAATATAATTACAAGAATTTATTAGCATTCGTACTAACACATTAGTGTGACGAGTTAACCTTTTGTTAAGGTTCGCCAATCTCGCGGGTTGGGTAAGTAAATCCAGGATCGATCAATACACAACACCAGTTTAACAAAAATAATATTAAGTAAATATGTTTCGGTGCTCGAAATTTTAGTTGAAAATTGTACATCAAACTTAAAGTTATTCTGTGCTTTAATTAATATTTTTTTAGTAATATCAAGACACGATTACTACATGAACTAGTTATATATTAATATTCTGTACCATTTTTGTTGTCGCCATCATGTCTTTTTTTTTAATTTTCTAACAAATCTAAAAGTTAAATATCAAAATAAAATTGTCAGATCTATATCATTTTAATTATATATACATAAAATAATTATGATATTTTAACATTATTTATTGTGAAATCAAGGGCCTATAGAAAATGTATTAGTGCGAATAATTTATAGATATTATTTTTTTAATTTATTGATCAACTTTAATAATTTTATTTTTATATTTTAATTTAAAAAGTTTTCTTATTGAAAATAAAAAGTGGTGGTATGATGGAATCACAAAATAGAGATATTTGAAGAGACATTACACAAAAGGATATCTCAATCATTTTTCATTCAAATTTGTTAATTATGACGGATTAATATCTGAGATGGCAATTGTCTTGAATTAATAAGTTGGCAAGGATAGATGGAGAAGACAATTGTCATAAATGAAAAAAAAAAAAAAGAAATTGAGGATTCTTGATCACAAGGAAAAAGTTGATTTGAGGATTTCAGAATTTTCACCCGGAAAAAAAAAATGGAATGAACATAACTGAGTGCGCCCTATCTACCTGTCAGTATGGTAGATGGATTGTCGTCATTCCTATCTGCCAACGAATGATTTCAGTTCTTTGTAATAAGAAATTAAATACATATTCGTTACGGTGACAATTTAATTTATAAGGATAGCCTCATATGACGCACAAATAAGCAAGAGATCAAAGATTCATAGTAAAATTCACAAGTAAGAAGAAAAAAAAGGAAGATGAAGATATAACAATGAAGATTTATTTTTTTTTTCACTTTTTTTATTTTTACACTCTAAGTCTTTTTTAAAATTACAAATATTGTTCTTAAACCTCCATAGAATCAATTGGAGATGATGGTGACTCTCTCCTAGTTGGGTATGGCCTTACATTTTTCTCTTCGTGTGTGTTTGGATGGTGGAAGGATTAGCACAAAAATAGTGTATTTTGGATTAGTGATTGAGAACTGTGTGAGATTTGTGATATCTCAGAAAAATATAAGAATGAAACTATTTTTTTTATTGTTTGGGTTAGTAAAATATTATTTAGATGGTAACTTGAGAGCAATAGAGCGAGTAGCTAAAATAATTAATTATTTTTTTATTATTTTATTGAATAATAATATTTACTTAATATTACTTTAGACTAATATAAAAAATATATTTTTTGTTATTTTTACTACTCTAATGGACCACTAGTCAGCTAAACTAATGTTTCTTATGAAGAAGAAGGTTTTCTTGCTTATATAAGTGGTTTTATGCATTAAAAGGGCAGAGATCTAAAAATATTTGAATTGATCCTCAGTCAAGTTGTGCCATCTCGAGTCGAGACAAAAATTCTAACTTTTCTACTTGTGTCCTTCTTTCGATTCGATTGCACCCAAAAGTCTTCTCCAATCAAGCCCTAAATATTTCAAAACACATCAAAATCCATAAGAGAAGGCAAACAACAACAGTATCTCGAATTTAATGTAAATTTTAAACTAAATGACATTAAAATCAATTAAAATAATATAATTTTTATGACCAAATTCTATCAAAATATAAGTACATTTGTGGCTTACACACACATTACGGAAGCTGTAAAAAAACAAAAATTGTAAGACAAAAGATTGCCAAGTTTTCTTTTTTTAGGATTACAAGAATGTTTTTTTAAAGAACTTTTAATTTCACTGAGTAGTTTAGCAGCTCCAAATAATTCATATTTGAATGTGAAATCCTTGATAGTTTAGCATTTTCATTAATTTTCAGCTTTAGCTAGGAATTTTGAATTAACTTAGCTATGCTATTTTGTAAGATGTAACAATCTCTTTACTTTAAATGAAATGTGGATCTTCCACAAAAGAATTTTATTTTTGCTCAATTACTTTTAAAATAAAACATCTGTATCTAAATTTTATTTTACTATAAAAAATAAATTCGCTAATTTTTCTAATAGTTTTATCATCTGAGGAGTACTCTCAATGATTTATGTAAAAATATTTTTTTACCATTCTATCGAAATATTAGAATAATATTTCAATATAGTTTTCTTACTATAATTCGAATCAAATTATGCCATGTGTTACATATAATTAAGGTGAGTTGATTATATTTAGATATTTTATACTACACATATTTTATCAGATACAAAATTTAGTTGAAACTTTCCATAAAAAAATAATCGAACGATTCTGCATTGGAACAAAAATTTTAGTGGTAATGTTATTTTGAATCTGATTTTTTTTTCTAATTGACAAATTTTAAGCCACGGCAGAATCAAGCGAAAAAGTTATTGGAACAAATCTCACATTAAAATGATGTGCTGGCATAACGGAAAAATTCGCTCTTAGAAAGCATGCAGTTGGGAAAGAAAAAAGAAAACAACTGATATCAAATAAATGTTGTCATGGCATTTCGAAATTGTCTGTCATTTTGCCATTATATTTTTTAAAATAATATCCTGGTTATACTTGTATTATTCCCTATATTGTTCTTCACAAATTATTTTTTGGTTTTCTCGAATAGTAAGAATACATTACTTATCCAATATAATAAAAAAAATTCTGACATTTAATTTGTTTTAAAAAATATACTAATATATTATTTGTATTAAGCGACAAAGTGTGATTCGTATTATATCTATTTTTTTTTATTTCTTTGAAAGTAGAGAAACTATTCTCGCACTTTAAGTTTTGTATCTTGTATTTGCATTCAACGTTAGTTATAAAATTTTCGAAGATACATAGCCTCTCATTTAAATTTTAAAATATTAATTTTAAAAAATATTTATACTTGATATTGATTGCAAATGAGGTGCAATTATCACTCTTAGAACAAATATAAAAAAACTGATACATTATGTGGATTAAATAACAAAATAGTAATTCTAGTATAGATTCTACTTTTATGGTAAATTTATTCCTTACAATACATTTTTTAGAAATATCATTTAAAAAATTAAAATTATAAATATATTTCTAATGATTTAGATAGAATATATATTAAATTTAAAAAATTTAATATTTTATTAGTCATTTATCATAAAGTCATTGTATCTTCGTTGTATGATAGAAGGCAAGACCTCTTTTTAAATTGACTAAATTTTGATATACTGTTGGAATTACAAGCTGATATGTTGGAATATATGTCTACTCAAAGGAAAGAAAGAAATACAAGAAGGGAATCATATATGCGCCTCTGGTATTTCTTCATCAGTTAGTCAGGGGCAGAATTAAGATTAGTGACAGCTAATATCTGAGTATCCTCTTGATCCACTGAAAAATAAAACTTTTTTTGTGTTGTGAAAAATAAAACTTATATTAATTTGAACATTCTATTTTCTTGACTTAAACATTCATTGATCGTTTTTGATTCCAACCCTACAGATAGCTCATGATTATTTTCTTTCTGAAGTTAGGATAAGGATAATATTTTTTGACATTTGTAATTGATTTTATTTAATGTACTAAAAGGGGTCACTATGTGTTGATCAATAGACCTACAGAACAATTGTGTACTGTAAGAGAGAAAAAGAAGAATCAGTTGTGTATAATAATATATGATTTTGATAAACGAATTTGTCAAATGAATTTTAGACTAAAGAGAATAGTGCAGAAGAGTGCTAAAGTGGTATATCAAGTTATAGATGGTATATCGGTTTAGTTATTATAGAATAGTGATTATTATTTGTTTATATTGTATTATATTATGATTATAATTATAATTTATTATTATATTACGATGATTATTATTATTATATTATGATCAATGTCAAGGTATTATATTATTATTATATTATAATTATATTATTATATTATGATTATGATTATTATTGTTTATTTATTATCATTATTATATTATCATCACTGTTAGTATTATTATATATTATTATGATGATGATGATTATGATTATTTTATTATTATATTATGATTATTATGAGTAAATCTACCCTTCTGGCTCATTGTTATTATTATTATGAGTAAATCTACGGTGAGCTTAAGCTCACGGAAGACCTCCGTGAACTTAACTCAAAAAGTATATCAAATGATCTCCAAATTTTGAGTTTTCAATCTCATTAAATTCTTCATATTGAAATCTTATGGGGTACAAAATTTTGGGATGTTTTGAGTTTTTTAAGTCACTCTTTTCAATTTTTAAAATAATATACAAACATTGAATATTTTATTATTATTTTTGGAGCTGATTTTCAAAAATTGAAAAGAGTGAATTAGAAAACTCAAAATATCCCAAATTTTTGTATCCCAAAAGATTTCAATATGAAGAATTTAATGAGAGTGAAAAATCAAAGTTTGGAGATCATTTGATATATTTTTTGAGGTAAGCTTACGGAGATCTTCCGTGAGTTTAAACTCACTGTAGATTTATTCTTATTATTATTATTTTATTATTATTATTATTATTATGATTATAATTTATTATTAATATTATATTATAGTTATATTATTATTATATTATAATTATTATTATTATTATCATCATTGTTAGTATTATAATTATCAATATTTTAACTATTCTGATTAAAATTGCTAAACAATATTTTTTCTCTTCCGAATAGTGAAGAATAATACTCTTTTACTACTCTTCTAAAATGATATTATTCCATCATTTTTTTTTAAATTATCACTCTTCTAAAGATATTCTTTGATTTGCCAAACACATTCATAGTTTCTTCATGAAATAAAAACAAGGGCGAGAGGATTAATTGAGGGGGTCAAGTTTTAACATGCACGGTAATATTTTGGAGTACATTTATAATTTTGATTCTTTAATTTGACTAATATGTTTCAAAAGATGTATCGTAAAAGTTGGATACAGTGATATACTTTACAAGTCGGATATAGACTAGAATTACTGCCAACGAAGTATAACTTGTATTATAACTAAATTTGAACTTAGTCACTATGCTTCGAGCTTGTTTTAGCATGCACGGTGACGGTCTGCATCCTGCTGCCATAAATTTGCGGCAAGAGCCGCGAGATGGAATAATACTAAACTTTATGCATATCAAGGACAAGGATGATTCATAAAGAGAAAAATGAATTGACGGACTATATTAATTATGAGTTATATCTTAAGGCCCTCGATCAATTCATTAAGAGATCCTTCTTTTATGAGACAAATAACAATATTCAATGACAATACCAATCTTACTAACAAAAAACAGCAAAAATAATAACAACAATAATAATCAATCACCATTACAGGTTCTGCATTATCTAGGCAATATATCAGGGGTTTCTCTACGCCTTCACCTTCTTGGATGAGACACAACCATCGGTACCGGCGAGCATGCTGTACTTGTCCTTCCTTGTTAGATTGGTACACTCAAAGCCAAGCTGACCGCCTAACACCTTTTGTATGTAATTAGCCACCTCAATTGGCGTCTTGCCACCACTGCAAGTGAGATCCTTCGGCAATTGGTTTAGAAAAGTGATCTCATACTGAGGCCGGGGGTTCATGAAAAAAAAGTATGGATCAAGAAGCTTGAACCCTCTAACTGTTGAACCATGAAACATGCTCTGTTTCGTGGTGATTGCTACTGGCACGATCCTGTCTGTCAGTTCGGCAAACAATGCACTAAATCGTAACAAAAATGGTTCTCTGCAAGTTGTCCCTTCTGGACAGATGACCAGATCACCTTCTTCCAGAAGACGCTTTATGTTCTCGGCATCTTTTTCCCGTTCCCTTGTGAGCGCAACTGCCTTAATTGGGGAAATGAGTTCAGAGAATTTGCTGATACTGTAAGTGACACAACTGACTTTGCGACCGAGTGCAACGGCAGTGACAACTGGGTCAAGGACAGTTCGGTGATTGCATACGAAGAGGACACCAGGGTGACCTTTCTTTGGTGGAGGTGGCGGGGTCCCTTTAACAATGAGCTTGATGCCCATGATCTTATATGTGTAAAACACAATGCGCTCGGGTAAAGGGACGTTAACGTATACCCGAATAAGCGAAAGAAGAAATCCAAATGGCATCCATAGGAAGGTAATCAGGGCCACAAGTGGGTGCGGTCGCTGAACTAGACGGCCATCATGTACAATCAAAGGTCTCAACAACTGATTCACTGGTACCGGATTGCATTTCTTTGGTGGCACAATGTAGGCTTCCTGTCACGAGTAAAGATGACAAGTTTAGTAAAAGAACAAGTATTAAGCGTAGGAAAAATCGGAAAACAAAAGAGCGCTAATTAAAATTAAAGTGAATAAATGTTGGAAACAAGAAACACAGTGGGGATTAGGAGTAATAAATGGAGAAGCGGTAGAGCACATGGTAACTTGTCCTGGGCGATGCTAGCACTTATGGTTGATTCAATTCATACACCTACCTGTCCAGACTAGATACATTCATGGCTAAGAGTAGACCACCTCAATCATTCAATTTGATCTATAATTCTCTATTACAAATTGCCTGTAATAGATTTTGTTACAGGTCCCTGCGTGTAGGTCCGACCTGCCAACACTCAAAAAGTATCTGTAACAGAGCACACAGATTCAACGCTACTGCTTGGGAATCATGTTATTGCATCTACTTTTAGTACTTTATAGCTCAGAAATTACACTGAAATTAACCAAGGGAATCAAACTTTACCGATACAATTTAATGCTTCTGCTATTAGATCTCTGAAGTATGAAACCTATCAAAAAGAAGTGGACCAAATATATAGCAATGCAGTATTGAAGTAATTTATGATAACCGAGACACGTCCAGTGATTTAAAAACTTGAACAAACTCCTTGCTTCAGGTCAAATACCTGTTGAGGTATCTTGGTGTTACTATTGTTAACAAAATTAATATATATTGCAACATTGTCAGTGCTACCAGGGCCCTATACCCTGAAGCATATGTAGCTTTGCTTCAACTTTTAAGTTTGATTTCCAAAATATGTCCTTTTGAAAGATCTGAAATTCTCAATGTTCTCTAAGTTCACTAATATATACTTTTATGAATGTATAATTGGATATTCGGTTAATACTTGCAAAAAAAATTAAGTAAACTAAGGGAGGTAAATGGGTCATATGCATAAAGGTTAAAGCACAATTTCTGTCTATCTCAATTCTTACTCAATTTTTAACCTCGTCCTTTCTTTTTCATTCCCTTCCATCAAATTGCAGTTTTTCCATTAGAGGAAACTAATCATTCTGTCTTCTCTTTCCTCAGTTTTGTCTATATTGAGATACTTATATATGCTGTCAACCAAAAAAACAGAGAGATGCTTATATATGCAGCTTTTTCCACATGTCAAATAGATCAATTTAGGGGACCTAATTTAAATCGGAATGAGAAAGATATTTAATTACACATCGTGCATTGTAATCTGTCACATTTTCCTGATTGCATTTGTTTTAGGTGTTAATTAGTTTTGAGACTGTGATAGGAGTTGATAATTTGACGGATAACAGAAAAAAAGTTACTCACTCTACAGAAGAACAGTAGTGGTGGGGCCTTCGAATTAATATTGGATCACATAGTTGGTGAAAGATAATATTACACTCAGATGGCATGGCCAATCAAAATTGATTGTCTAGCATGCTTCCATTATATCATTGTCAACACAAATTATTTGTGGAACTTTCAAACGCTGCTTAACCAAATCCGCATAATAAACATGAAGTTGTGTTACTTGTGTTAAGCTGGTCTCATTACTGTTCGAATTAAACAAAAGCTAAGCTAATTAATTTGTAACATGAAAACAGGCAAGTATTAATGAAATTGCCTACAACTATGTATAATTAAATTCAAATTAATAGTTTAATTAGAAGCAATATCAAACCTTGCATATGGACATGAAGTCATAATCAGTCGGCCGATCTCCCATCGCAAGATCCGGCAATGCCTCACAGAATTCCTGCTGTACTGCATGCTTCTTGTGCTCACCGACCAACACACCAGGCTTGACCAGGAAACCGGTTGCCTTCCCTGACTTCGTCACCTCCAATTCAGTACCAATTACCTTCTCCACACCAAGAAATATCTTTGCAAATGGCTCTACCATAATTCTCGGGCTTGCTGTTACGATATATCGTTTGCCAAAAGAATTGAACACACGCCAGCTCTCCGGGTGCACGTCCTCGGCATAGAATTTCGGGAGAACTGATCGAGCAACCATATCAATATCTTTGACTTTTAGACCAGCAACAGAAACATAGACAAGTGTTGCAATTGCGGCAGATTCAGAGAAGAAAATGTATGTTATATAGACAATTGGCACGGATAGGAGAAGAACAATGGCTCTGAAAATGCTACCGGCTTCAAGAGCCACAAGAAGATAATATGGAAATGCACTACGTGATATGAGAAGGGTGCCATCTAGATCGGCAGCAACTGTTTGGTTGCACCTTCCCTCTGAGCTACACCTCTCAATTGCCTCAAATTTGGGAGGTAATCCCATGCTTGTTTCTGGTAAATACTCTGCTCTCTGTTTATTTGTTTTGCCTTCTGGTTTGCAAATGAGAGACAGATGTAGGTGGAGAAAGAGAGACAGAAACAGAGAGAGAGATGTAGCAAAAGTGATGATAGAGTGATGCACAGAGGGAAGGTATATAAAAGAGGAGGGGATAAATAGCAGAGGAAAGAGTATGGTTGACAGCTAACTTGAGAGGCCATAGATTCTAGAGGCGTCAATGTTTTGCATTAATCCAACCTTAACCACCGAACTTAAGTGCACAAAGCTCACTTGTTTAGTGCGCGCACCATTGACTGCCCCTCAAGGGATATATTTCGTTTTATTGAGGAAAGAAAATTGGGAAAAAGATTTCCTGCAATTCCCAACAGAGTTAAATGAAATTTTGCCAGCAGCTGATCTCTCTCCCCTTCTCTTGAAAACTTGGCAGGAGCTGCCAAGGATCTCTCTCACTTTCTCTTTTTCTCGGTCTCTTATTTAGGGCAATTTCATATTTTACATTTCTTCAGAAAAATTGAAACAAAATGCCCTCCCTCTAAATGTTCAATAAAATATTTTTGTGACCTCATTTTTCTGTTTTTTCCCTTTTATCTCCATTACTATGCTTTATTTTTTTTATTTAGTTTCTTTCATTTATACACACATTTTCATATATATATTTTTTCATATGATATAAATTTACATTCATGAAATTTTATAAAAATATTATGTATTTAAAAATATACACAGTTTATGTTTTTTATTCTAGTATGTTTGTATTAATTAATTATATATTTTTAAAATGATCTATAGATTATTAAATATATTTTAAAATAAAAAATATTATTATTATTCTAAATATAACAAAATAATATAAAATAAATGTTCTTATTTATAAATCTTACAAAGATAATAAGAGATACAAAAATTGCATTTGGAATATATATATTAAATCATTAAGTTAATGAAAGAATATGCATTAAATCATTATATGTTAAAAAAAATTGTTAAATAAATTTTATTTTGTATTTTATTGCTCATCATATAGCATTAGGCTCATATGAGTCAAATTATATATATTTTTGAATAAATTTATAATATCATTAAAAATTTCATAAATGAAGATTTTATAAAAAGTTGAGTGTATAAATGAAGAAAATTAAATTAAACAAGACATTTTATTAATTATTTTGTACGAAATGTGTGTGTAAATGAAAGAAACTAAATGAAAATAAATAAACAAAGGATAGTAATGGAGATGAAAGAGAAAAAAACTTAAAAATGGGGTCCACAAGAGTATTTTGTTGAACAATTTGGAGAGAAAAGCACTTTGTTTTAATGTTTTTGAAAGAAGGGCAAAACATGAAATTGCCCCTCTCATTTACCTTTTCTCCTTTTTAAGGATTCCTCTCTCCATAAGACATATGCCGTTTTGGTTGAACAGTTATGAAAATGGAAGGTTTCCTATTTTTCAAAGTGCTACATTTACAATATCTTCTTTGGTATATTGCTATGTTATTTCATTTTCCTCCTTTATATCCTAATTCTGAAAGAGGCAAAATTCTAACTGAAGGTGTAATGACAAATAAGATAATTGCGATATATATCCAATTTTATATTCCCTTATATAATTACATAAATGTATGTATCAAGTTTGATGTAATTTGAATTCATTTAGTCATCTTTTAAAATATTTGAGAAATTGACCAAATTTATATGTTAATGAAATTTAATTTAAGTAGTGATAACGCATGTGCAATTTTTTTTTTATTGGACAACTATCGATGATATATTACGGAAATCAAATGATAGTACCGTAACAACACATGCGCACTATTTTATTAATCAAAATCCATTAATTGATATTATGCCATATTCAATTGGACAGTACCAGAGCAAAAAGCACAAAAAAATGAGCAAACTATTTCTTTGGATATAAATTTTGTAACTGAACACAAAATTAAAGGACATTATTCATCAATGTTCATATAATTTTGAAAAGAAAAAAATGATAACTTCATATGCTCCTAATTATACCATAGAAACAAATAACAACCGAATTTTAGCACCTTACATTATATTTTTTATTACCTCTTATCAATTTATTTTTTAATATAAGGGTACTCATTAATTGGGATATCATTTCTTTCCAGATGATTATTGCAAAACTTAAACATGCGTCTCCTGATAGAAATTCAAAATCCGTCACTATCTTTATAAGGTCTATAGTTCTTTATCTGTTAAATTTAATTTACTCAATTTGTTGTCTTCTGATAAAAGTAGCGACAACGTCCTACAAAATATCGACAATTGAGGTTAAATTAATTAAGTAATTAACATTAATTTCAATTAATCTTGAAAAAAATTCCCGCATCTAACCTCCCACTAAATAAACCACATAGTGTTTATCGACTGCACGAGCCTAACAAGATTTCTTTTCTTTTAGCCTGGAGTGTCCAACAGTTTTGTTAACAGCGCCAAGTCAAAGAAATAGAGAGCTTGGTAGTAGAACATTTAATTAAAGGGGAAAATCACAAGAAAAGAGCACTATTTTCCACAGGACGGATGTGTTAGTTGGGAAGTAAGGAGTTAGTTGCTTGCTTTGCCGCTCATTAATTGATTTTTGCTTCTCCCCTTTAAGGGGCCAAAGCAGCAAAGACCCAAGGGCAAGGGTAAGAAAAAATAGCATCTCATCTTTTGTATTATTACACAAGCAGGAATTACTTGTAACTTTAATCCGTGGGGTCGCATCTTAGTCTGTCACCATGAAGCAACGTAAGTTAGCTTTTTTTTTTTTAGAAAACAACTTAAGTTAGCTATAGTGATTTGCCGGCGGGTACCGCGGGTACGGGCCGGGTACACCCGCGGCGGGTAGGGCGGGTAGACGGATACGGCGGACACGGGTAGACGAGTTTTTTTTTTCAAAATCGTACCCTATCCGTCTCATACCCGTGTGCCGTCGCGGGTACACGTACCACGGATACGGATACGGGGGTACTCGGGCACACGGGTCGGCGGGTCGAGAACGGACGGATCGGCGGGTCAAACGTTATAACGGTTTACTGAACCGTTATAATAATTTATGAATCAAATATTTAGAGTGTCTGTATCACATACTGGTACACTTGACATAGCAGCAAATCGACAGTGTCAGATAGTACGGTAACGGATAACTTTTTAAAAATCAGTTAATCTTTTTTATAAACAAAAATCAGTCAATTTTGAAGGTATATATGCAAAGTTACACTCCAAAGTTAATATTTTTCCTTTTAGAAAATATGAGAATCGGCCTCCCAAACTTTATAAAATTAATGCTCTGGAGACTGGAGTTATTTGAAAAATATGTCCACTCAAAGAACATCGAATTCGAATTATTTGAGTTTTAGAGAGTCGTTCCATCATGCATAGAGCTCTATCTCAATCGAACAGCCTCTATTTGAAAGGAATTCAATCAATGATCCATGGAATTTTATATGAGGAAAGCTATGGTTTCAGTTCCCTATCATTTTCAGAATAAAAGAATGTGTTGAACGTTGATGCATGTATTCAACTAAATTAATTAAAGATCGTTCGATCGTTCATTTTCAGACTAGATGGTCTCAATTCTAAAACTTAATATTTACTATCAGAATTAAAGCAAGTATATTGACGTACGTCGAGTTCTATTTATTTAGACTCAACTGATATCGTGCAATTAATCTCAAACAGACAAAAGACTGAGAATGATACAAACATGCAAGCAACTTTTACCGTAGAAATTGGAATTCATGGTAGTGTATCTTTTTTTTCCTTAATTTTTTTTTTTTGAGAAAAACTTGGTAGTGTATCTAATTTATCGGATTCCACCTGTCAATCCCACATCATCACGTTAGGGTCGACCACGCCTGAACAAGATTGTATATATTCATATATATATATAGTTTGTTTAGCATATTTTTGTTAGCATTTTAATTCAAAATGATAACGAGTTAAATTTTAATTTAAGTAGCTCAATAAAATCTTTATATTATAATTTTATGGCATATTAATTTTCATCATATTTAGAATTAGTTTACTATACTTAATGATTTTTAGAAAGTAAGCTTTTTTGAAATACAATTTTTATTATTTTTCTATTATTTCAAAGTTATCTTTCAAAAATCATTAAGCATAGTAAACTAACTCTAAACATGATGAAAATTAATATTTTATAAAATTATCATATAAAAATTTTATTAAGTTATTTAAATTAAAATTTTAAGCATAAAAAATTAAAATTTAACTCATTAACATTTCGATTGAAATGCTAACGAAAACATACTAGATAAATTTCGGATAAACTGAAATGTTAATGGAAGCATAGACAAACTACAGCTAATAGGCTAATAGACTATAGTTAGCATCTCTTTTGTAAATTGGAAATGATGGAAGCACAGAGCGTGCAGAAGTGCACTGTAAAGGTCTCGAACTTCAGAGGACAATATAAGTAGTTAATTAAGTACCCATTGGACCGCACGTAGTATAGTTCTCGTCCTATCCTTGTTGGAATTTTCAGACCGTAGGTGTTCATCTCCTTTCGTAATGCAATTCCTTAATGGGAACGGTTACGGAGATACCATGATATAACAAAAATAGATAAAATTTTATTATTCACAATGGCAATCTAATTTATTTAACTTATTTTATTTATATAATATTTTATTATTCAACTTAAATAATTATTATTTTGAATTATAGTATTTTGAATTTAAGAACAAAATATTATTCAAAATAAAAAATCATTATTGTGAATAATAACTCACTTAACTTGAATAATAATATGATATCCATTTGGTATCAACTACAGTACCTCCCGAACATTTTCCTTTATTTAATACGGATTCACGTCGTTTTATGAAGGGGCTCTTTGAGATATTTGTTATCATGAATTTTGTTTTATTTCAATGAATGAAATATGCATTGGAATTTTTCAGTACAGTTGAGGATTATAAATTCACAAAATACGATTATTTAAACATGAAGAAAAATAAGAAGAATGCATATAAACAAAGGATTATTCAAAGATGGTTATCAATAACTTGAATTTGTCATTTGAAATTGATTCAATTAATTTTTGAATTAAATATTACAGATCTGGATGAGCTTGAGAACAACCTAGCTTAACTTTTTACATTAACACTATGCTCTTTTAGGAAGAGGAGGAAGGGGGCAAAAAATAAACGGATGAAAGAGAAGAGAAAAATATCTTACACCTCAATTCTGGGGTAAAATATCGTTGATGTTTATATAGAAGAGTTTTCCTCTTCTTCCCTTCTCTCTCCTTGCAATTATATTTTTGTGAAACAAGTAAATTTATGTAATCAAGTAAAATTTTATTATCATATCACTCCTCCCTCTACTCTCTCATGGATCACAGTTTAAATATAATTAATGAAATATCAAATGACAATCAAATTGCATCAAACATAAAATATAATTAATCTATAAATTTAAGAATATATTTATATGAATTTATATGAAATTGATTGTTAAAATTATCAAGATTGAGAACAAATTTTGTCAAATTCTCAAGATATCTCCATCCTTTAAATAAGGAATTATCTAGTATCCTCGAAGGATAAAAAATTGATAGAATCTTTATTTTAAATTATAAAAATGGAGATTTTAACCAACTTTAAATGTCTATAAGCACCTATCGATCGAAATTTTGAACATGTGATTTCCACAAAAAGAATATTGTCTTTACTATTAGATAAAAGATCCTCAACTAAATTTTGAAGATTATATTGTTCTAATTAATGTGGTAAATTGATTACCAACTGCACATGCAAAAACTATATATGCTGATTTACTTCTTTTTTTCAGAAATATTTTACTACTTATGTATACGTTGATCTCCATGTTTTTTAAATCTCCACATTGATTCCATGTTTACAAGGTATAATAAATACTTTAAGGTTGATAGTTATGCAATTTGCAACTAATAAATATTCGACATCGATCCACCTATATATTTGATTTTGCAAATTTGAAGTCATCGTCTCAAGCTCCACCTTTTTTTGATATTGTTTTCTCCTAAATATTCCCACTTATGCTAAACCAAAACAATAATTTGATGGTCAATGTCAGAAAAAGACAATTTAAAAGTTTTTCCTCATCCATCATCTCCTAATTACCAATTCAGAGCAATCTCACACTCATAAAATATTCGGACATGCATGAATTCTCTCCACTTCCATATTCAAGGGACATAATAATTTCTTCGCTCTATATGTGGAGTCCGGTATTAAATTATTTTCTGGAAGCATTTCTCTTAGAAGTTCTAATAAAGAGGTAAAACTTTTATCGCTCCATCCGTTTTTAGCTTTCAGGTTATACAATTTAAAAACTACAGATATTTTCGTAAATTTTGTACAACCGGGAAATAATGGCACATTGGAATCATTACCCAAATTTTTAAAAATTTCAGGAATATCGACAAAATCCGCTGCAATATCATTCATAATTTCATCCAATTGTTTACTTTCTACATTGTCTATATTTTCTGTATTTCCCATATTTTCATTCTCCAATACATCCCATTCATCATTGTCTAAATTTAAGTCATCACTTTCAGATTCATCTCGTACAATATTCTCATAATTTCTACTATTTTCAGTTTCAATATTTTCTCCATGCCGTACCCATCGGGTGTATCGATCCATAAACCCACGACGAATTAAATGATCTCTCACTTGTTTGATATTTCCAAATCTTCGTAAATTTTGACAATCTTCACAAGGACAAACAAGTGTTCGTGCACCCCTATTTCTCATATCTTCTGAGGCACATTCCAAAAATTCATCAATTCCCTTCAAATATTCAATTGTATTCCTTTTGATTTTATACATCCAAGTATTGCGATCCATCTGTAAAAAAAAACATCAATCTCACAATTAGGGTTTAGAATTTAGGGTTTCAGATTTAAGGTCTAATTCTGGGCCGGTCAACCACCTTAACTCACTTTTTAAATACTTTGTCTCATTAGTAAACATATACAAGCTAATTTGATGTTTGAAAAAAAATCGGCAGCATTTCCCCTATGCTCCCCAAGTACGTCAACGTAAATTTTCATATACATACGTACACGTAGGAACATTAGGGAAAATACTAACCAAATTTTTTTCAAATACCAAATTATAGCTAGTATATGTTCACTATCCTAAATGAGACAAAGTATTCAAAAAGCAGTCCCAAATCGGGGACTATTCGGGATTAATCCCTATTGGATTAATCCCGAACGAGTATGGACCTAAATTAATAAAAATTCCGGTAGTTTGGTCTTATATGACAATACTATCAATTACACATATATAATTTTATTTATATATATGTAATCAATTTATGCAATAATTATGCAAATTAATGGGTGTTAAATTTTAACAAGGATGTACTTAAATAAGAAAATAAGAAAATGAACTTAAATTTAAATTATGTATAGAAAAATTACCTTTAAGAGATCTCAAAATATTAATCAGTAAGTGGATGTTGTTGCAGCTGGGAACAGATGGAACAGAGAGCTTCTAATGGTGAATAGTGAAAATGAAGATGAAAGAGCGGCGCTGTGAGAGGAGGGTGTGATAAATAACCCTAATATTAATTTAGAACCGGTTTTTTAAAATGGGAATAATTTGTTTTTCAATTAAAATTGGTTTTTAACAAAACCGGTTTTAAAATAAAAATTGTAGAACCGGTTTTTATAAACCGGTTCTAAAATTATTGTTTTAAAACCGGTTTTAATAAAACCGGTGCTAAAACAAATCTTTTAGAACCGGTTTTCTTACAACCGGTTGTAATAAAATGAAATAGAACCGGTTATTATAAAACCGGTTTTAATAAAAAAATTTAACACCGGTTGTTAAACAAAACCGGTTCTAATAATTTTAATAAAATATATAAATACGCCACTCTCACCTTTTAACACCTGTTTTTTAAAAACCGGTTCTAAATAAGCGTTTCTAAATCCAATTTTTCTGGTAGTGACCCGAATCATCCAAAAAAGATATTTAAGTTCTCCAAAACAGTATAGTACCAATAAAAAAAATCCAATTTATCAGAAGCTATTGAAATTATCGCACCTTTAAATACTCAAAAGCGAAAAACTATCTTCAAACAATCATATGATGTATGTGCTTGATGCACTATTGCGAATCCAATACACTAATACAGAGGTGTTGGCAATTTGGCATGGTCCATGAGAATAATTCGTTTTTTGTCATAATATAATAAATTTTAATAAATAATAATATTTAAAATTGAAATATAGTGAAAATAAGTAGAATGTGATACCTGTATTAACAAAGTCGACCTAGCTACCACTATGATGACGTTCAAAATTATAGGATCAGTATTCTTTAAACATAGCAAAGGATATCATTTGGGCACATGCACACGAACACATACTGTATACATGAAGAGATACTTAAACACACATGTACACACACAATAAAAAAAAGGCACAAAGAATTTAGGGAAAAAACGGGAAAAATTCTATCACAAGCTAAATTCTTAGAAATTAATGACCAGTGAGGCCATGAAAGAATGAAATGCCTCTTGAGATCTTTTTTTTTTATCCATGTATAAAATGAGAGAGTTTTAATGTAATTAATCTTATGTGTCATCAAATATTATCAATTTATTTTTTAATTTATATTTTAAAATCTAAAATTCAAATTTGAAATCCAAACATTTAACTTTTTAACTTACACGATGGATGCATGCTCATAAATTTGCATTAATCTTGGAGCTCATTTTATACTAGATCAAACGATAACAAATGAATCCATAAAAATTAATCAATCATTGTTTACTAGATTCATTCATGTTGTTATCATTTGATCTAATATAAAATGAGTTTCAAAAATTATGAAATTCTATGAGCATATATGGACCATGAATTTCTAATGTTAATAGTTTGGAATTTTAATTTGAGTGTCAAATTTTTAAATATAAATTAAAAAGTGAGTTGATGGCATTAGAACCCTGCTGTTACAAAATAAAAATTCTTTCACATTTGTCATTTTATCGATTCCTCGATCACTTTAAATCATCTTCATATGCATTTTAATTTCACCATTAGACATAAGATATCTAATATATCTTGAATGGTGATCAATGTGACGTTTAAAAAATGTGTTGCTTTCTAATATTTTCTACTTTCACAATATTAGGAAACACAATACCTAAGAAACACGAAAGATTTCAATGAGATTGGAAGGTAGTTTCACAGATTAAAGAGAAGGCAAGGAAAGGTAAGGTGGTCCCGGGCACTAGATAGGCAAAACGCCAAAACCTTAATGAACGCTCTAATAGGTAGGCGGGGGTAGTGTATTAAAAACGGGGCGGGTTGGATCGAGATGGGACATGTTTGTATGGGTTGGTAGGTTTTGGCAGAATGGGTTAACGGATTTTCATGGAACGGATTAGAATGGGTTCATTTTGAGGGTTTGACCGCGATCCGTCTAGACCCATCGGGTCGGGTCGGATGGCGAATTTTTTTTTCCAAAATTCAAAAATAACCCAATAAAATTCAAATAAATTCTCAAAAATTCCGAAAAATTGAAAAATAATTATTAATAATATTAAAAATATATACCAAAAAATTAATTTTCCCATATTTTTTTTTTTTTTTTGAATTTTCTCGGGTTTATCGGGTATGGATTGGGTTTGCACGGGTTTCTCGGGACGGGTCCGGTCGGGTTTGCACGGGTTGGGCGGTCGGGTCGGGTCTAGCACAAGTGTTTTTGAAATTTTTTGCTCGTGCCTATGTTAGACCCGTCGGTTCTAACGGGTCACGAATTTGACGGGTTAGATCACAGGTCAGGGCGGGTCGGATCTGACCCGTCCGGTTTTTTTACAACACTAAGACGGGGGTGTGAAGAGCTATGAATGTGCCTATGGGCTTTCTGGTATTTCGTATTTTGAAGCCCATTTGAGAGAGTTATTGTAACTATATTCTAATTAGCTAAAATTTCTCTTCTTGAGAGTTGAGATCCAACTTAATGCACATGGCTTTGGACCTCACTTCCCAACACCTAACCAGCACATAATAACTCATCAATCATCAATTCATCATGGATCTTAATCTTTCTCTATTCCTATTTTTGCATTAATGGCAGCACTTCTCACTCGCATTATATGCTAGATCCTATTCTCTCCGGTACATGCACAACAGGAGATATCCTTAAGCACTAGTCAAACATGCATATAGAAGCATAGTCACCATTTAGCGAACATTTTGGTGGTGACCGATGATCGATGATCCCCAAGTCACCAACCATGGGGAGGCCACATTTATTAACTTTACAACTCTCTGGCTCACTGCCATTCTAAACAGCACTTATCAATAATCATAACCTAATATTTGACGCGCTGTAATTGCGTGATACCGTGTACTGCAAGCACATATTTTTCTGCCACCATTCAGATGTTTCGTTGTGAATTAGCAGGTAAGAGGCATTGAACATGTAGCAAGTTCTTCAGAATGGGGTTCTAGAATTAATGAGAAAAAAAAATACTTGCACGAATAAAGGTAGCCTATCATGAGAAAGATGATTTCTTATTGAGTCGTTTGCCAATTGCCATTCATTTGAGATGTAACAAATTAAAGCAAGGAGGCCAGTGACTGTTTGACTTCTGAATTGATACATGCTTCGCTTCGGACACAGTGACAGTGTGCCGCCTTACGCTAAAATAATATAGACATGTTATGAGTACTGGAATTGCAGAGCACAAAAGGAATGGAACGTGAAACAGGTTAGAACTGACAAGAATTCGGTCATTGCCATTTAAATAGTATTGTTCAGTTAGTGATTCAATTGGGGCTGGTCAGAAAACAAAAGAGCGATTAACTTTGATGACATCGAGGCTACATGACAAAAAGGGCAGATAAACAACAGTGGAAATGCACTGAGGAGATAATGGATGTCGGTCGGTTTCGGAGCATACCATGCATCATTATTTAATTATTTAATTATTTTTTTATCCGATCTATTTAAAATCGGGGTAAATTTTTTTGACCGATCTAATCTAAGCAATTTAATATTAATTAATATATAATTAATTTTAATTAGTGTATGCATTTTTTAATTAGCATTAAATTATGAAAATAAAAAAAACACAATTAAGAGTGTCGGATATTGATCGACCCATTTATTTCCGGAACAAGTTGGATCTGATTAATTTATCGGATAATATCAAATTTTAACATCCGTATAGGAGATTAACTTTGACCAATAGTCTACCGACAAATTCAATAAATCAAGAGACTACATATATAGATAATCGATGATCTCACCAACTTTTTCCTATTATACATGCATTCAGCTCATTTTTTCCATTAACGTTATCACAATCTTCTGTTTGATATTAATATATTCTTGAGAATTTTGTAGAAACTTCGATAAATTTTCAAAACTGACTAACACTACGCCAAAAAAACCCTTTTGCGAATAACCATTTCTGACAATTTTTCAGTTAAAAACCACTGTAAATGAGTTTACAGCGGTTGTTCTCAGCGGTTGTAAAACTCATTTACAGTGGTTTTTAACTAAAAATCGCTGTAAATTAATTTTTTATTTTGGAAAAGTTCTTTTCTCACGGGATCCAAACCTTTTCCCCTTTCCTCCCTTTCCCACAGCTCCATTAATGTGGAAAACCTAGTCACTGCATCGCCCCTCCCCGCCCCGCCTCGCCCCCGCCTTGCGCCGTCGCCCCGCCCCCGCCTCGCGCCGTCGCCCCGCCCCCGCCTCGCGTCGTCGCCTCGCCCCACGCCGTCGTGCCCCTTGTTTTGACGTTTTTTATCAAGTTTTAATATTTTGTAAATATATGTTATATTTTGTTGTATCATGTATGTATGTTAGATAAATTAGTTAATTAGATGTAGTTAATTGGTAATTAAATGTAGTTATTATTGTTTTTGTGAAAATGCATGTGATGAAAATATTATATATGGCTAGCATATATGGGCTAGTCATAGAAATAAAAAGAAACAATTTAAAAAAAAATAGTTTTACAGCGGTTTTTACGAAGAAACCGCTGCAAACGAATTTTAAAAAAATTACAGCGATTTTTATGAAAAAACCGCTGTAAAAGGTGATGTTTACAGCGGTTTTTAGTTAAAAACCGCTGTAAATGGTATTTTGCAGCGGTTTTCAACAAAACCGCTGTTAAACTTTGCAGCGCTCCCAATAACAGCGGTTGTACAACCGCTGCTAACTGGGGGAAATAACCGCTGTAAAAGCCTATTTGTGGTGTAGTGTAATACCATGCAATATAATTGTTTTACACACCACTATAGTCTATAGAATACAAATTCATACGGGTTATTTAAAAAAAAATGTGTTGGTTGTCCAACTTTCACTTTAATACCGATACTGTTAATATTAAACATCAACCGCTGGTTGCAACAAGCGACATTAATCTGTGTTGATTGTTACGCTAAGAATCAACATTGCTTGTTGTTTTGGAACTGAAACAAAGTACATCAGTATCATCTCTTTCTTTTAAAAAAATAAGATAAAACACTAGCTTTCTGCTTTCAGTATTGAAATAACAATTATCAATGTGAGACACTTTTTTTTTAATATTTTTTAAAGATGCTAGCCTTCGTTTTCTATTCAGCCATAACATTTAGAAAATTACAAATATACTATTAAAATATCATCTAATTCAACATATATTTATAAACCTATATAATTATAAATAAAATTGAAAATTAAATAATTACCGAAATACATAATAAAGCTATTGAATTCAACAGATTTGATGATATAGACTTCAACTAAAGGTATTAAATAATCAACGAAATACATACTAAAGCTACTGAATTCAAAATTGATTCCAAACTTCAACTCAAATTTTAAAAGCACCGACCATCTTTTTTTTTGACTCTGAACTAAGAATTTCTGGGTTAAAAAAATGTTTGTCAATTATTGAAAATCGGCGTTTCCTGAAAAAAATAATTTTGCTCGTTAATTTGAAGTTTAAATTGGCTCCGGTCAAATATATTATCAAAAATATGACTTCAGTTTTACGGCTGTTGTTGGCTTTTTGCCATGCTTCGGTTAACCGCAGAGGAACGTGTCTGGTGCAATGTGTTTCATACTTTTCCTATTTTACGGGTTAGCCTCTCATAAATTTTGTAACTTGAAAAAACTTTGAATTATAATACATTGACGTCTTTGAAATAATCTCAGCCTCATAATATATTTTTTAATTGAGATTTTTTAAAAAAAAAAAAGAGACCAATTTGAACTTTATATTTAATCTCATGAAATAATCATATTTATTTCATATTATTTATATTTTTATTAATATTTCAACACTAGCTTCAACGCTAAAATGATGTCACGGTCAATAAAAAGAACTGCAAGGATCTAAACGATAATAATTTCCAAATTTTAAGCACCAAAATAGTGCTTTCAAAATTTTATTAATCAAAACAACAAATGGATGATATTTAGAAATCATTTGTGTAATTTTTCTCTCTGATAAATAGAAATTTGCATTAAATTTTAATATTTTCATATATATAATATGATGGAGTATAAGTAATATGTTATAAATCATATCTTCAAAACTTTTTTACAGTTTTCATAATTACCAAACTAAACCGTCATTATTAAAGACCTTTTAAACGAAAGTCATAGAATAACTAAGGCTTCTGAGTTACTTTTTTCCTATATAATGACAAAATAACGAATACATATTATAATGTTTTATTTTTAGTGAATCTCCCGGCAATAAGAAGTGACACACCCATCTTTATCTCACTCATTTTTGTATTACCCTCATCTTTTTATTTCCTACATTTTGGTGGGTACCTGCATTGGGTACCGGCTGTTTATAGTAATGTACGGTAAAATAACTGTTCAGATTTATTTGGATTGTCGGATTTAGATGACGGTCAAAAACAAATATAATAGTTGTGATTTAGATTCATGAGGTAGTGAAGTACTACAAAAGATATAAATTCAACAATAAGGTGGCAAAATTGAACCGATCTTGAGAACCCACTTGATTCAAATTTAAGTCGAACAAACTTGATAAAGCATGTTCCGATTTGATCTATCTAAAATCAAATAGCTTTACAATTTAATGAAAATCAATCATAGTTCTGAAAATAATACTTAAATTGATCAAATCTAATAAGATCTAATATTTTTAAAAATCAATTTGACTCGACTTTTTCCGATCCAACTCATCCGTTTGTCATCTCTACCTAGCAAGTATATTTTATTTTTCTTTCTTTCAGCATATATGATCCGGATGCACAACAGAAGTCAGAAGTCCTTTATTATTTTATTCTTTGATTAGTGTAAAGTTTCAATGGGCTTGTCATGAGAATTAAGATATTGCCCGAATTCCGAAATCAACTATTTTTTTTTCTGAAAGGCCCTTCTTTTCATCTTGGTATATTTATATGGATGGTGACTAGTCACCCAGCTGGAGGCCCATGTAGGTGCTAAATGCTGCTCTGCAAATTAGCTCTAAATAGAAAATTTTGGCAGCTTAAATGGGGAAAATGAAGCATGTCATCTTAAAAGTTAGTACCAGTTTGTGACTGTTGGAATTGATAGTCTTTAAGCATCCTAAGGACTTTCCAATCTGGCTGATCCCGTCTTCCGGAATCATTATTATTGTACTACTAATAAATAATAATAATTTTATTATCATTCATACAAATTATAGACTCCACTGAAAAATAACATGAGAAATAACATGAGGCATGATTTAAGAAAATTTGAGAAGCTCTTTAATTTAAAGAGACATTATGTCAATTCTTCCTCTTTATTCGTTCTTCATTTATTCATATTTTACTCTATGTATAAGTGAGGGTAAGAACTTTATTTATTGTTTATGCTCCAACCAAATATGACCTATGATTTTAAGGATGATCCGTTAGAAATGTTGTTGCCTTGGATTGCCTTGAGCAAGCTGATTGAACTCTTCAACCTTAACTAATTTATATTAGTCACAATAATTTTAAATAGTATCAACGATTATATTTCCATATAACTAATCTATACTATTATATAAAGCATCTAAGAATTGGATGATCCATTTTTTATCATGGTAATTTTTTATTATATTTATTTTATCCCTCAATTAGACGGATAATATTTATTTTTGGTTGATCGAACGTATGTGATCGCGTCCATTGATCCCTTCTTTCTCTCCATTTCTTTCCCATATATACTATTATTTCCATAATATTATTTTTTTTATTTAGCAACCTTGTGCATATTTGGTAAGAAATTAATGGTGATAATATATGTTAGAATAATTTACTTTTCTTGCCATAAAAATCATGAATCATTAATTCATATTGTGCAAAAATCTCATCCAAGTTTAAATATAGTCTTTATTATAGTTTTCTCTATAATTTGGTGAATTTATAATTTAATATTAAATAAATATCAATTTTTTTTTATCTTATAATATTTTAATGTTTAAATAAAAAAATCTGCTGCAACTCGCGGTATATAGCTAGTTTAATTTAAGCAGAACACGGATAATATTGAAAGGTTTACCAATATCACATAAAAGTATCAATGCATATAACACGCTTTGTATTATAAGAACACAAAAGTTGGATAAGGTAAGGAAGGAGTACTTCCGTTATACGCTGCTAAATTATCAGTATCGAATATGTAGCTTTGGTAAACCCCCCAAAAAAAAGTTCATTTTCGAGTCACTACTCACTAGTTGGGTGTAACTGCGGCTAGGTTTAAGGGGCCACTGAGACGATGGGTTGCTATGGAAACTGAAAAAAAAAATGGATTTCTACGGAAACTGAAAAGAAAGAAAAAAAAAAATGGATTGTTATAGAGCAGGGACGAAGAGAACCAGATGCACCAGTTCATAATTTGTGGAAATCAGAGATCCCATTAGTTAAGGCCGGCGTATGGCTCTACATTAAAAATACACCTTGATTTTATTTATAGCTTGCATTCGAAAGTAATTAAAATAATTGGCGGTGATAACATATATAGGACTAGGAATTAACAACTTAACAGGAGCAATGAAGAACACAGTGACGGGGATAAATTTTTTGGGAGGTTATTTAACTATATATTTATATTTAATCACTCAACTTTTATTTATCCTTTTTTAGTCACTAAAATTTAATATTTATTCAAATTTAATCATTCTGTTAGTTTCTCCAACCAAAATTAACGGAGTACTTAACATTATCTCTATATTACAATTTAAACACATATATTTTTATATAAATTTTAAAAATATAACGTTATAAGACATAAAGTAATTATTTCTATTTCTTTTATTTTTTTTAAATCAGCTTTTCAATCTTACTTAAAATATGCTATCGATAATAAAATAATAATAATTTATCAATCTTATGTAAAAAAAATTAGTGACTAATGGAGTGATCAAATTTTAGTAAAAATTAAATTTTAATGACTAAAAATAAATAAATGAATGTTTGATGACTAAATACAATTTGAGATATAATTTATTGACCTGCATGAAATTTACCTCAATGACTGTGGCCAAACTAGATTGGAATGCCTGACCAAGAAGGCCTGTTGACAAGATTGAGTCTCCGATGCAGGTCGGATCACATGCTCAGTTTATTTTCACAAATGACTATGCCATATGTATAAGTCTGGTTTAAACTTTCAAACTATATTTTTCATGCCTGATAATTAACCGCATTGAACCATGATTAAAGGGTGCAAGTGTGATTCATGTCTTTCAATTGAGTTAGTACAATTTTATGTTGTGCACATAATTTTTTCCATGAGTTTTTCATATTATATTTAAATGTCTCAATCGGGAATTTTCTATAAAAAATTATAAACATTTAAGGATAAATTTTTTAACTCATCAGCATAGTTTAAAAAAAAATAGTCCACTACTCATTATAATTATACTTGAATAATAATTATTATATATATAAATAATAAAATGAACCCAAATAGTTCAAAAAAATTCCTCCAATTCACTCCTCATCACATATAGAAATAACTTAAATTATATTTATTTTGTAGCAATTAAAATTTATATCCATTGAAGGCTATATCCGTTTAAAAATCAAATTTGTAGCTTATCAACACATTTTAAATATAATTTTAATTATTTATGTATGAAATGAATAGTGAGTTAAAATTTTCTAAATCCGTATAGATGAGCTGAAAATTTGATCTTTACATAATATAATTTTTATAATCTAAAATTAAAAAATAAATATAATTTAAGTTATTTCTATATGTAATGAGCAGTGGAAGTATTTTGGCCCGTTTAATTATTTATATAAATGATAACTGTTATTTAAGTAGTTAGCTTAAGTGTTTTCCCCAACGACACTAATACGCAATAAAATAATCTTGGGTTGGTTTTACAATTCAATATCAAGAAATAAAGTAATATAGAGCAAAGAGAAAGAACATGCGATGTAATAGAGTTCGGCTATAACGAGTCTATGTCTCTGGGACTCGCAATCACAACAGTCAATTGCGCGAAATCAGTAGAAATCACAATTGTTTTACAACTATAAACTTTCGGTCCATTGCACCAAGTAAATGGGTTGTTCTCAACCAACGAAACAGCGATGACAACACATCTGAAAACTCACAAAGGAGAAAGACGAGGATAACACCTCAAAAACTCACAAAGGAGAAATAAGAGAAGCTAACAAACAAATTATTAATAATCTCACAATCTTAATCTATGAAGCTATTTTAAGTTACTCTCGAGTAGTATTTCTATCTTGTCTGATTAATTGTTGAACTACTAGGGTAGGTCCCGAGCTAGGCCAGGCTTCAGATTTGATCGACTAGGACTTGTATAGTTTACCAACGTCATTTTGAGTATCATAGATAGATCTGAAACTTGAGATGATAGATCAGATTATGTCCGGTAGGTTAAACTCTGATCAGATTGAGACATCAAGCTGCCAACAAGAAACTAGCACACAAACTAAAGGATCTATATCAACAAGTGAGCACTAGGTTTCTGTGAACTTTAGAACCCAAATTAATCATCAACTAAATAAATAAACCAACAAATGAACATTAAGACTTACTATTTAGGTATTGTTCATTTATGGTTCATACAACAAATGAAAGGAGTAACCATGATTTGTAATTATAACTCATATGTGTTTCATACGGGTCATGTGTGAGAGTACATGAGTTGTATGGACCAGATCAAGTGGAAACTGATCTGAACCCTAAAAATATTTATCTAATTAATACAAAATCAACCAAAAATATTTATTATTTTCTGTTTTATCTTTTAAAATATCAAAAACGAATTCAATCGAACAAGCCCCACCTTTTATTTGTTTCTGCATCTCTAGAGACTGAAAGTAAGCCAAGTCTGATAATTTTCACCGTCTTTATGGTTCGACACCCTTCGCTGTACTGAATGAAGGTTGTACACTTGCGACCAATTATTAGAGATCTATAAATTTTTACCTATTATTTAGAGATCTATAAATAGGTGAGTTTAGTATCTATCATTTATAATTTTTAATAAAAAACTCAAATTAGAATGTTTAAATACAATTTGAAATGTGCATAAAATAACTTCAACAAAGTACATTTATCTAAGTTTGGGTCCCGGATTAAATGTGCTAGTTTTTCAAATCCTCCTGATTCATACCTACTCTGGACCAGTCCAATAAAGGTCTTTTAGTATAATAAATGATAACTTATAATCCTATGATATAGGCAATAGTTAGGGTCTATCGGTTGAGGCTACCCAAGAACTTTCAGGCACCTCTTATTCGGTATTCTGAGTCCACGCTCGATCCAAAGTATAAATATCTCAGCTGTTTTCGAAAAGTTCTATGAGCACAACATAAAATTGTACTAGCTTAGTTAAAGGATGTGAGTCGGACTTGCATCCTTTAATTTTAATCTAACATGATCAGTTATCGGATATAGAAAATATAATTTAAAGAGCGTGAGCTGAGTTAAGCCCTTAACATTACCATTTCTGAAAAATATTGAGCACATAGGTAGTGACGAATTAAGTTAGTGGGCCTAATTATTTCAGAAATAAATCCTCAACACGCTCTCACTCCCCATGGTCTCCATTATGACTGTCCACAAAATGAGTTCGAACGAGTTGGATAAAACTCAAAATCATCTTGGAATATTAGTTAGATGAGCCGGTACGTCACGATATCTGGTCACGAGCTAAAATCAATAACTTGAGCATGTCTTATTTTAGTCGAATTAAGTCGAGCTGACTCGTCGATTCAAGAGCAACGATATAAACAACGTTGTGTAGTTGTAGAGTAGATGGAGAGATCACAAGAGCTCTGGATGATGATAGAGATAAAGAGTAGTTTTAGAGTATAGAGATGGAGATCACGAGAGCTTTGGGTCATGAGAGAGAGGGAAAAAGAAAAGAGCTGAAGTCTTCTATTGATTTTTATAGCATCTACTTTCTAATTTGCTAACAATTATTTAATACATTTTCATATATAGGATGTTGCATGTTGAATCTATTTATTCTCTCGATATTCAAACACCATCAGAAAATATAGCAACATAAGATGAATCTATAAATGTTGACGGAGAAAGTGAAATGAGGTTGATGATAATGAGACGAGAGATGGGATGAATGTCTCGGCTGAAGATGAGGGTGTACAAAAGGTTAAATTTGGACGTAAAAGAAAGTCTAAGGTATGATAGTATTTTAAGAAGTTTGAAGTAAATGTGAAGAATAAAAGTAGTGCAGAAGACAAAGTGTATCCATTGCAATAAATCATATACTATGATGGCATCTGATGGTAATTTCTAGAGGTGGCAAAACCCGACCCGATCCGAGAAACATGCCCGACCCGCTCTGACCCGATACGACTCATAACCCGAAATAATCCGACACTAAATGACCCGATATCCGATCTGACCCGACCTGATACGACCGAAATCCGAAATGACCCAACACTAGATGACCCGATACTCGACCCTACCTGACCTGATATGACTCAAAACCCGAAATGACCTGATACTAGATGACCCGATACCCGACCCGACCCGATCTGATATGACCCGAAATCCGAAATGACCTGACACTAGATGACCCGATACCCGACCCGACCTGATATGACCCTACAATAAAATTTTCATAATTGTGGTTAGACCTTGAATGAATTATGAAAACATTATCTTGAGGCTCCAACTCACGTTTTTGGAGACTCGACATGACCTCTGTGGGTCCCGTGCAAATGTCAAATAAGTTAAATAATTTAATTATTATTATGAATATTAACTTATTTAATTTAAATAATAAAGTTAATATTAATTAAAATATTAACTATGATATCTATCAAATATTTTTATCAATAATTCAACATATCTTTGAAATTAAACTTTTACTGTATAGATGACGATGAATTGATGATTGAGAGATAAATACAAAAGAGTTTAATTCAATTAAAATTAAGGTGAAACTGCGTATTACTCAAATATACATCACTTAGAAATTCAATCTAATCTGAATCATTTGACATGACTAGATCATACACATAGATGGCGAAATCTGATCCGATCTGATCCAATCTAATCCGATATGATTCAAAACCTGATTCAACACTAGATGACCCGATAACCAACCCGACCTGACCTGATACGATCCGAAACTCGAAATGACCCGACACTAGATGACCTGATAACCAATCCGACCTGACCTGATACGATTCGAAACCCGAAATGACCCGACACTAGATGACCTGATAACCGACCCGACCCGACCTAAGATGACTTAAAACCCAAAATAATCCGACACTAGATGAACCAATAACCGACCCGACCCGAAATTTGAAATGTCCCGACATTAGATGACCCGATAACCGACCCGATCCGACCTGATACGACCCAAAACCTGAAATGATCTGACACCAAAAGACCCGATACCCGACCCAACCTAACTAGACCCGTGACCCAATAATCTTACTGAGTCAAATTGACCCAACCCGACCCGACCCGAACTCGAACCCGAACCCACTCAACCCGCCCGATTGCCACCTCTAGTAATTCCTATCTTTTGGAACATGTTTCTGATTGCTATGTAATAAAAAAATTCAAAGGAATTGTACGAATTTAGTAAAAATATGGCGTTGTTTTGGACTGTTTGAATTGAGTAAAAATCTGTGTTGATTTAAAACTGAATAACAATTTAGTACCGGGATTTAACTGAATAACAATTTAGGGCTGTTTTGGGATGGCTAATTTGTATGCTATCAGATTTTATTTGAAGGTAGTCTACAGTAGATTTATTATGTCAAAAATCTGGAGCTGACTTGTATGTTGGGCATATTGTATGCTATATAATTTATACTATCAGATTTAATAGTGGGGTTGTATTGGGGTTATTTGTGCTATCTAAAGAAAGAATTGCATGGTGCAGGTTGTAATGCAAGGAGCTTTCAGGTCAAAAGTGCAAGGAGAGAATTTACTTTGTTATTACTTTGAAATGCATGGAGCTTTTATTTTAATGTTTTGGATTATCGTTTATGTTTTGATCTTAATTTGTATTCTGCTACTATTTTGAATTTGGGTACGTAATTTAGGATTTTTAATTATTAAGCTATGAATTTGTATTCTATAGTCTCCTGTGAGAATGAGATTTATTTGGAATTGTTATTTAAATTGTAGTATTGTAATATATAACTTGAAGTTGGGAGCTTTTATTTAAATTTCTTACAATCAATTTTGAACTACTACAAATCGAATTGAATTAATTTGACTTGTGATGAATCAAATTTTAAATATATTTCTCAGTTCGGAACTGAATATCTAATTCGAATTGAATTAGTTTAAATTGATTTTGAATCAAATTAATATAAAATCTAATTCAATTAAATTTGATTCGTTTATAATCATGAGCTCATCTTATTAAAAATAGACGAACTGATAATAAGTTATAATAGTCGAGTCGAACGTGAACGAGTCGTCAGCTACGATTATTCTGTGCAATCCTGATTTTCCTTTTTTTTTTTGCCTTCGCTCTCCGGCCTCCTCCCGAGGCCTCTTCCTCCCCTTCACTCCCTCGCTCCTCTTTTGGCAAAGGGCCATGCCAACCCCTCTCTCCACACTTTCTCACGCCGATCGCGCCATCACCTCTCTCTCTGCACCGCCCCTGACCGTTGACACGAGCTCTTCTTTTTCCCGTAAGACCTGGATCTGGTCGCCTTCCCGTTTTTTCCGCTCGACACATCTCCTCTGCTCTTTCTGGTTTTCCCTATAAAGGAGGCGGTGCCCCTCCAGCCTTCTATTTTTCTTTTCTGGCACCTTTTAAACCCTAAATGAATAAAAGGAATGAAATAAAAGTGAAAGGAGGAATGAAAATAAAGAAGGGGGGGGTGCTGCTGCTGATCTCGTCGCCGAGGAGGGTAGCCGAGGCTTAACCTTAGCTTTGCTCTGACCTTTCATTGCCCTTCTTTACTGGTAAGAATCAAATTTTAACACCGTTTTAGCCGGTTATGCCTTTGTTTTGCCTCTTTCGACCTGCTGTATTGTGGCTGTCCTGGCTCTCCCCTCTCTAGTTTGACCTCTGTACCAGTTGCTTCTTGCTTCTTGTTTACTTGAGTTGGTACACCTTCTGCATGGCGACATTTACAGCTTTTGTTTGCTGTACCTGTGCTGGACTCGTTTTTGTTTTGGTGCCAGCCTTGATTGGCCTCTATCAAATGTGGGGAAGCTTAATCTTGTGATGTTATGACCTTGAGTGCTTGCTATGATACTTGAATCCGTCTTTCGACACGGGTACCAGTTGTACCAAGGCTGTTGTTTGTGCTACTATGATTTTAGTCATTTTAGGGGCCTATTTGCAAACTAGAATGAAAGAAAAGGGCCTAACAGAGAATAAAAAACATCATCCCTTGAGTCCTTGACTTGGGTTCAAAATAGCTAAACAAAATCCGATATGGGTGATGGGTCTCTCTTGCTGTAAGCCAGTTATGAATTTGATATGTGAATTGGGCCTAAAAATGAAATAAGAACATAAACTGACTTTGGGCTAAGAATTCAAATTAAAATGGTGGGCTAGAAAATTATAATAATGTGCTTAACAAAAGGCTAGCAGAGGATCATTATCTCTATTTTTATTTCTACTTTTTATTAAGCACGTAAATGTTTTAATTTTTTAACGGTCTAAATTTTTTGTTGAATTTCTAGAGCTATATCAATCATCGGATTGAGTTATTTGTCAAATAATGTTACTATCTTTATGATTATTTGTATTGAAGTTATAATTTTTTCTTAATTTTAATTGTTACACGAAATGATGTATAATTTAGGAGTACAATTGCTCTATTTTGTTTTTTTTTTCTTAAATTATCATCAATTATGAATTTGAACTTTCTTTAAATTCTCAATGTCAATTTTCTTCTCAATTTTGCATTTATTTTACATTAATTATATATTCATGATTGAAATTTACATTAATTACTAAATTATCTTCATTTTTATTTTCTTTCTTTTTCCATGAAGATATACATTTTTATATTTTTAAAAGATATCACCATAGCAACGCAAAAATAAAATATTAGGAAAAACATAATGCTTGACAACTTTAAAAAAAGGCTAACTTACTATGTAAATGTCCTAATTAGACATCTTATTTTAAATTTGAACAAAGAAAAAAAAAGAGGAAAAGGAGATATAGAGCCAACAAACTAAAATTTCCCTTTCAATTAAGCTTTTCAAAAATATGAAACAACTTAAAAATTAAACGGAAAAAAATATTACATTTATAGCCGTGAGATACATATTAAATAAAACAAGATCACTGGCGAAATTAAAACATATAAATGAACATATAAAAATTGAAATTGTTTATAGTTTATGAAACATCTTCTTGAGTAATGAAAAATATAAAACACATTGATATAGAACAAAAACCAAGAAGACAATCTTCTTAAACCTCTTGTTGTCCTACTCTTATCCATTCCCCTCTACTAGTACAACTGTACAAGGAAATCAAGGCGAATAAAAAATCTTACACTAATGAAAAATGGTTCTGAGCAGCATCTTACTCTAAAAAAATTGATTTGCATAAAAGAATTTCTGTATGTTATAATCTTACAAATCGTGAGGAAATGTAAACAAGTGTATTCACTATGTATTGCCCATTTCCTCAAACATTCTTCTTAAACCCAAGAAGAATGTTCAAAGAAGAAAATCTGTGTGTGACTTCTCGCCTCAGGCTTGAGGCAGATTGGAAAGCGATGAAACACCTTTTGAGGCGTTGGGAGGGGAGAAAAGAGCACGCTCCATTAATGAAGAAAGCTAGAAATCTGGGAGGAATGTTTAAATGTTTCGACTGCTACATTGATTATTAATTACGTTTGGAAATGTTTTGCTTGGAAGGTGTCTCTGTCATGGGCTTTGGTCCAATAAAAGAGAATCACTAGAAATTTACTCTCAACAGTATAATTAAAGAATAAATGAATTGATCTAACGGTCTATAAATCAACTCATTAAGATAGTGTGCATATAATTGCATACGTTTCTTAAATTGTATGAGGTGGGTGAAGCATATAGACTTGACGTGCAAATGTTGTTGTGTCATAAAAAAAATCTATTTTCTTCTATAATTTTAGACACAATTGGCATTTTCTATGTTATCATTTTGCTCTTAAACGCTAAATCTAGCATAATTACATTCCATATACTGTAATGTCAAAGTCACGGTAATTGCATTCATACAAACATAAAAGAAAGTATTAATATGATATGGTTCATGAAGCCACTGCCACTTGATTTATATTTATTTCATTTGGACTTGTTAAATGATTGAAATTGATGATGGTACTCTATAGTACCATCCCATTTTGTATTATTTATCGTTGCTTCCGCAATGTTTTGATGTATTTGGATTATTATAGTTGATGTGGAATGTTTTTAGGGAACATTATTTAAATGTCATTGTTGTCTAAATGTCATTGTAAAGTTTAAAATTTTGGAAATTGCCACTCCAAAGTTAAAATTCTTAATACATAAAAAGAGTCAAGTTTTCAAACTTTTTATATATATCATATCATCATTTTTCTTTATTACTGATTTTGTTTTAATATTTTCACCTTTTTGAATTCAAATGTTCATATAAAATAGTTTTTCTCTCCTTATTTAAAATAATGTGTATACTATACTTAAGGTGAAACTTATCTCTTAAAATGATCTAATTTTTTATATGATAATTCATAAATTATGTGTTTAATTATAATAATATAATTATTATTATTATAATATTTATTATTATATAGCATTTAAAATATTGTGTCTAATTTTTCTTTATGTGAAATTTTATTAAATATATTTTAAATTTTATATTATTAATTATTTATTTGAGGATTATATTATCGGGGCGAAACCCGAGTTAAAGCTCTAGTTTAGTTAAATATCATTAAAAACCCATTTGACTTATAATTATGTCACTCTAATAAAATTATCATATAATTCTAATTAAAAAATATATATATATTTTAAATTGTTTCTAAAATACCCTTGGAATTATGATGTAACCTATCCCTGCCCCTCAGAGTCCTTAATTGATAAAACCCATTTAACTTTCATAACAGCCCTATAATAACAAAATTTCTGGTCAATACAACTACAGCAATGCACACTGGTAACATTAGTATGACTTTGGTTTTCTTTTCGTTCATAACTGGTAAATAGGTTCAACACTCTTTATTTCAAAAATATTAAATACCATAACTTTGATTTTCTTTTCATTTCAGTTGAGAGAAATACTATCTAGTAAAATAATGTCACTTGCATTAACACATAAAGCATACAAACTCAATTGTTGAAAAGAAAAAAGAGTTGCAGTAGGTCAGAAAAGCATACATAACACATAAAGCTTACAAACTCAATTGCTCAAAAGAAAAAAAGAGTTGCAGCAGGTCAGAAAAAAGCATACATAATATATAAAGCATACAAACATCAAACGATTCCATAAACTGCTAATTTGAAATTCTTGCTTTTGCAGCAGCGAATTTGAAATTCTAGCAAGACCTAGCAGCTACAACTATTTGCAACGCTAGAAAAAAAAATCGCAAGCACTACCATACAAGTGACACTCTCCTTGGAAGCAAATCAATTTTCCCAAATCAGAAACAAATGAAATCTGAAACAAAAGCTCCTAAATCATTTGATGTTTATATGTTTTATGGTAGTTGAATCTACGTGAAGAGACTTGTGAGTACTACCATAGCAAATTCAGGGAGGATATCTTACAAATGCGAAAAGAACAACAAAATTGTGAGTTTTTTGTCAGTTTTTGTTTCGGATTTCATTTGTTTCCGATTTGGGAAAATTGATTTGCTTCCAGGAAGGGTCTCACTTGTATGTTAGGGCTTGCGATTTTATTTTTTCCAGCATTGCAAATAGTTGTAGCTGCTAGGTCTTGCTAGAATTTCAGATTCGCTGCTGCAAAAGCAAGAATTTCATATCAGTGGTTTATGTAATCGTTTGATGTTTCTATGCTTTATGTGTTATGTATACTTTTTTGACCTGCTGCAACTCTTTTTTCTTTTCAGCAATTGAGTTTGACCTGCTTTATAATATTTTTATTTTTAGGATTTTTATAATTATATTAAATTAGTTGTCAAGATTGTTAAATAGTTGTTAAGGGATCCCCACCGTTAGCGCTATATGGTCTCTTTGACCGTTTATTAGCTAACTGGTAACTTTTCTGTGCTAAAGAGCGTCTTCGTTGTTGGTGTGAGGGAAAATAGAGGGGAGATACCTCAATTACCTTCACTGTTACCTACTATTGAGTTAAAATGGCAGCATGTTCAACTTACAAAATTACTGAATTAAGATGCATGCACATATGCTAGCTTTGTTTCCTTCCGATCTATAATGACAATCAATTGTTTTCTTCGCCTTGAATGTTCCTCTTCAAAAATTATTATAACGATAAAGCAGTCAATTTTTTTTATACCTTACTGAGCTAAAAAAAACAAATTCTATGTTTTTTATGATAATATTAAATGATTTTGTTTTTTAAGTAAAAAAATACTGTGTTTTAATTGGTAATTCTATTCCATAGCTACTTTAGAAGACTATAATCCTTTTTGCGGTATTTGTTTTGTTCTTTTCCTGTATTTAGTTTAATTTAATATCATTATTTATGAACTGAAATATATATTCAGGGGGAAATGGCAAGCAGTAATGACACATATTATAAAGTTAAATTGTATATAAAGGTGAACAATATGACAACTAGCCGTAAACAATAGAGAGTTTTCGATGTTTTTATCTCACAACTTTTTGGGTAATTCTATCGTATATCAATCATTTGATTGATCATAGTTAAAACGTTGGGTTATTTAATGGAAGGCTAATTGATTTACAAGTTGGACCAAACCCAACTCACACAATTAAATATCGAAGAACACAAATAGTCAAAATCAATTCTGAGATAATAACTACTGTAGCTGCTAAATTTGATTGCTGCAACGAAAGTAACCTTAACGGTCTGATCAAATCTGATCACATGACCAAAATTGTCTAAAAACAGAAGAAAAAGGAGGAGCAGATCCAAAGTTTGAACTAACATGGCAAAATACACACAAAAAACATTCCATAAATTGAGGAACAGGACACAACACCTATACTACCTGTTGTCTGGACAGAGGATATTGATCAGGGGGCCCTCCAGGAAAGGTAAATTGTGGTTAAAATTTGAAGTTGGGGTGGGACTGTGGCCCGTGGGACCTCGACCAGCTCCTGTTTGTGGGCTCCATATCTCGAAGCGTCAGGAGTCGGACAAATACATTGCGCATTAAAAAGGACTCGCCTGCTTGGTACGACCAGTGGGACCCAGCCACCATATATTTTTCCTGCTTTTCCAAAATTGACCCGCACTGTGCATATCGCGCAGACACATTCCTGCTCAGGACAGCTTTCCAGCTTGGAGGAATTTGTTATTTTGTTCCTTTGTCTATGGCTGATGGCTCGGCTTCGTAGAAACGAAATTAGTCACCTGTCTTGTTTCCAGTTTCAACTTCCCACCCTCATTTTAAAAATCTACTGCTATATCAACATCTTACCTACTAAGTTAAGTTAATTTTATATGCCGCCAATCGTTGAGTTTGCACGCACTCGTTTTGTTTCTCTCTCTTTTACGGGGAACTACATGCATTCGCACGCAGAATTGGTTGCATGTAATCAGAGGTGCAACGTGCATTATGTATTTTTGTGTAGCATTTTCACTTTTACCCTCGTAAAAAGGTGTAGAAAAATTGGAAATTAATGAAACATTTTAAATTATTTAAGGGCGGAGGCAAAATCAAGATTTAAATTTAGAGCATGTCAAGAATTTAATTAAATAGTTTATATGTTCAATACCTAAATGTTCTACTAAATACAAATAAAATTTAATAACTTCCACTAATTTATACAAATTATGTATGAGGGGTGTCAAGTCTGCAGCACTTCTATCTCCGCCCTGTTTAAGAGGTAGAGATAGACATGTCAAACAAAAAACACTTTTCTCAACGGCCCAAAGTTTACCTCATGTTCAATCATCTTATTATATACTATTGCACTAAACATTTTATTTGATTTGTCATTTGTAAAATAACCTTGAATTTTATAATATATCTTGTTTAAGTTTTGTGCAGGGATTATAATATAAATGAATTAGTGCACAAAACCCAACATTAATGATATGATACAAGAGCTTAATCAAGACTGTATTAGGCTTATGTTTAGTTAGATTTAAACTGGGTTGAATTAGTTAAGATAAATTGAGCTTAAACAACAAAGAAAAATGCTTTATGCCCAATGAATCATTATAACGGTTCAGTAATCATTAAAATGGCTCATCTCAATACTCAAAAGTATTCTAAGACATAAAAGTTCTCAAAGAAAACAGAGCACATAGTTGTGTAACGATTCAGTAATCATTGTAACGGTTTATGAAATGTATAACGATTCATTGAATCGTTATAACGTTTCAGCTCAATCAGATCCAACGGCTATCCTTTCTAAGTCATTATAATGATTCCCAAATCGTTATAACAGTTCATGCCGAAAATTATTTCTTCAGCTGTTTCAGAAAGATCTATTTTAAAATGATCACCTCTCTCACTAATTAAAATTAAATCGATCTAGCTAAATCATTCTTCCAGAAGAGTTTACTAGCCATATATAAAGTCGGGTCTTGGATATAAAAATCTTTTAAGACTTCAAATTGCTCTAAATCTAAAGAGAAAGAAGGTCATGGGTTGAATGCAAAAATTATGAAACTTAATAATGCTAAATCTTTTAATAAGAAACATAATTATGCATTTTAATATAAGCAATTTGATAAAAAGATTAATAAATGACAAATAACTTTTCAAATCAACAATGCTATATTTTTCAATCCTAATTGGTCAAAAAATTGTATTTTAAAGGACCCGATGGATGGTTTTAGGAGTTTAAAAATCAACATGATTTTCAAACCAAAACTCAAAGATATGAGCATAAACGAGTTATTTCTTAAAACTATAAAAATATTTTTAAATAAAAACTCAAACTCAAGGATTAAAAGAAAACTACCAAAATACTTTTATTTAAGGTAGTAAGAAGTCTCAAACATGTGTATTTTATAATTATTGTTGTCATATTAGTCATATATCATTTGATTACAAACTTAGAAAGAAAAATGACTTCATAAATTTTATTTGGGTTTCTAAGATTAAAAAATAGAGATCTCAATGCTTAAGTTTTCCTTCAAACTATATATGTCACATTCTTAGGAGGAGTTAGCTAATTTTTTTAAATGAATTACATTTTTTATTATTTTGAAAGTATTTTAAATTTTTATCTTAAATACGGTGCATACATTAAGGGGGGCAATCAATTTAGGGAGAGCTAAATTGAAATAAAAATTGTATTCGCACCATTTTGCCCGATTTTTAAAAAGGGGAAGAATTTTTTTGGTGAAATTCACATATCATATATTATATCTAGCATCCATGTATGTTTTTAAATCGACAAAAAGGGAAGATTGTTGCACTATATACCTTCTTTGATTTGTCAATTTGCAAAATAATCTTGAATTTTATAATTTTGAGTTTGGTGCAGGGATTAAAATATAAATGAATTAGTACACAAGAACCAAGATTAATGATATGATACAAGAGCTTAATCAACACTGTATTAGACTTAGGTTTAGTTAGACTTAAACTAAGTTGAATTAGTTAAGATAAATTGAGGTTAAACAACAAAGAAAAATACTTCTACCCAGTGAATCATTTTAACGGTTCAGTAATCATTATAACGGTTCATCCCAATACTCAAAAATATTCTAAGACGGAAAAGTTCTCAAAGAAGCCAGAGCAAATCGTTGTGCAATGATTTAGTAATCTTACAACGGTTTATGAAACGTATAATGATTCAGTGAATCATTATAACGTTTCAACTCAATTAGATCCAACGGATATCCTTTCTAAGCCGTTATAACGGTTCATACCAAAAATAGTTTCTTCAGCTATTTCAGCAAATCTATTTTAAAAGAATCACATCCTTCACCGATTAAAATTAGATCTATCTAGCTAAATTATTTTTCCAAAGAGCTTACTAATCATATACAAAGTGAGAGAGATAAGCCAAGAGATAGAAAAACTCAATTAGTCAAATCCTTATTTATACTCATTCTAGCTTCTCTCTATTATCTTAACTTGATTCTTTATGATCAGTACTCCTTGTAACCTTTTTTGAGCTGTAGCGTTCACTTTTCTTGAGCTGTAGTGCTCACCTTTTTGAGTGTGTTGTCACTCATCTTTTGTTTTGAGTGTGTTGTCGCTCACATTTTTGGGTGTGTTGTCACTCTTGTTACCGATAGGACTGGCGGGCCATTTTTGTGTAAGAGACCAAGTTCTACAAGTGTGAAACTATTTTTTTTAGTGTTTCGGCTCAACCTCAATTGTTAGAGGTTGAGAGTTCCGAAGACGTAGATATTTTTAAGTCGAACTCCATTATATCTTGTGTTATTATTTGATATTTTCTTTTTTTCCTCTCATTTATTTAATTGCTATATTTTTTATGAGAATTGAATAGAATTAAATTATCTTTCGCTGTCATTACATTTGAACACTAAACGCTAAATCGATTTATACATTTCTATCTTAAATTCTTTATAATCTTGCATTATTCTAGTCTTAAATACCACCACCTAGGACCTTAAATATATATATTCCTTTTTTTTCAAAAATCATAATTATCATGTCTCGTTCCAATATTTTATTTCTTCAACACTAATAATTTCAACTATTTGACAAAATTTAGGAAATGATGCATTGTTAAGAATATTCACATTTTTTTCAAGAATTTAGCGCCAAGCAAGCAACGGATTGGGTTTTATGATTCATATATTTTTTTGCACTAGAGTTATAATTTGGGTTTCGCCCGATAATATAGTCCTCAATTTTTTAGACACAGTGTTTAATAAATTTTTTATTATATATCTCAAATTTTAAATATATTTAATAAATTTTCACATTAAAGAAAAATAGTCACGATATTTTTAGATACTAAATAATATAATTAAACACATAATAATCTATAAAAGATCATATAAAAAGATGAATAATTTTAAGAGTAAATTTCACCTTAAATATATTACACATATATTATTTTAAATGAAAAAAAGAAACTAGTTTTATGAAGTATTAAATTTAAGTAGATAAAAAAATTAAACAGAATCAACAGTGAAGGAAAGTAAAAATGATAATATGATATATTTAAAAATTTTGAGAGGTTAACACTCTTTTATTATTAAGAATTATAAGACAATTTAATGTGCTCCATTTATAAGCTGACTCGCATAACGCGCCAAGCTGCAACAGTTTGATTGTGGAGGATAATCGTCAAACTTTTTAATATTACATCTTTTTTTTTTTTTTTTTGTATGCTTCAAACAGAGATAATATAAAAGAAAACTATAAGTTTGAAAGTAAGACAATATGTATGAAAAGATATTGCATTTAGCAACTACCCAAACTAAATTTCATTGTAAAATATTCTAAAGGCATGTAGAACGAAAGAGCACACAGAAGTCATGTCATTCCTTCCCTGCAATCAGGATGAGTCAGACTCAGATTTGGACAAGTTTAGTCGGATGAGTTTAATTTTCTGAAAAATAAATAAGATTGGGTCGGGTTGGATCAATTTTTATGTTAATTTTTTTAGATTTTGGATTGTAAGTCATTTGATTTCGGATCGAGTTGAATTAATTAATTTTTTTTAAAAGAATGAAATATTTTGATGATCTTGACAATGAATTTTTAAATAAATATAAAAAAATTATAGATATGTTTTTACTTATAGATTGGTCAGTATTTTAAATTTTATGTAATTTTATTATCATTTGATAATTCATTAAAGATAATTAAATTCAAACCGTTGTAAATTATATAAAATTCTGGTGTTATTCTCAAGTGGCGGAGGGACTTGATTATTTTATACCTCAAAGTTTTCTCAAATTATGTATTAAATATATTTTTTTATTAAAATTTCAGTATAATATATAGACCGACTTCCTATCAAAATTTATGTTGATTGTTGAGTAAATTTTAATTTTATAAGATAAAATATTATAATTTGAGTTGGGTTATGGTGCCTCGTGAAGCATCATGACCAGTGTGGGTCGGTACTGCAAACTCGAATCTATAATTTTAAATCAAAAATGAATTATCTAAATCATTCAATCTAATATCTAATATCTATAGAAAACTAAATTTTATAGTATTTTAAATTTGTTTGTTATTTTTTTCTAATGGAGAGAAAATCATTATTTTTTATGAATCAAATTTCTCAGATTAACTTAATTTCTTCCATTAGAAAAATAGCAAAAGATTCTAAAAAATATATAAAATTTAATTTGCTAACACATTTTTATATAAACTAATATATTGAACGGTTTAAATGAGAATTCCATTCCCTCGTGAGTCACAATATCAAAATACTTTCCGCCTTTGTTGTTTTTACATGATGTATCCTTTTCAATTCTTATTTAATTGCAGCACTCAGAGAATTCCAGTCCCTTGTGAGTCGCAAATATCATTTTTTTTCACTCTTTGTTGTTTTTACATGATATATCCTTTTCAATTCTTAATTAATAACAGCACTCAATCATAAACCGGCAGCCCACGTCAAATGTTTGCATATCAGAATGTCAGAAAATCTTTTAAATTTTTACATCAGTAAAAGAAAGAAAATACTGGGTTTTTCTCAGACTAGATGCTCTCATCGCTATCAAACTCACCATCTCACAATTTTTCAGAGAGAGATTGAATAGTCACTCAGATAAACAGGAACAAGCAAAATTGCTCTGTATGGCTGTGCAACAAAGAAGTAACCATCCATCAGACCATCACCAAAGCCAAGTTGACACTAAAAACATTCAAATTTTCAAATCTGGCTGTTGATCGGTCGGAGAAATCGAATAGATTTTGATCACACCAATTTCTGAACCGCTCATGCAAGGGGAGAGAGAATAAAATCTCAAGTGGGTCAAATCTTTTATTGCACGCGGTCCCTTCAAAGCACAGACCCTATGTTGGATTTTTCTCCTCTTTAGACCTTCCATTTGAGCCGTTCATTTACTAGCAGCTGTTAGATATTTAATTGGGCAACCTTGCCCCATTTTGAGCTGTCTATTTACCAACTTTTTTTCTTACTTGTTTGCTATGCATCTATTTCTACCTAGCCCGTTGCTACATTTCAACTGGAACCAAGATACCAAGCAATCTGAAACAGGAATGTAAAAAATATCAAAGTGGGAGGCGGAGGAACCAATAATTAAACATTGATTTGGTTTGTTAGATGCATGCATTATAAATTTATATTGATGCATCATGCATAACGACGACTACAGCGTTAAAATAAATGGTGTTTGGTGGTGAGAAAATAACATATATATGCAGGTGTCAGCATCGATGATATTAATCTGGGATGGTCGAGTGGCGCTAATAGAACAATTTAAAATGCGATTGCTGGTTTGCTGATAGAGGAAAGCGCAATTAACGGTAGCCAGATGGTGGGAGGAGATACCGGTCCAAACAACTCAACGGCCCAAATTGATTTTCGAAATTGCCATGGGGTCCATGGCGTGTGAGTTCTGACCACGTGTTACCCACAACAGTGCTTATTGTAATTTCATTTGGGGCGGTAACATTTTAATGTGCCTTCAAAGTTCAATCTGCGTGATTTCCTCTGGCAATCTACAATATTAAGAGCGTCTTAAGAAATACACGGAGGAGGCCAGGAAGGGAAGAAAGCAGCATCTGAGCTTGAGTCGAAATTTAGAGGACCGGTCAATAATTATGATAGAGTAAGAAAAGTAATATTAAACTAACATCATTAATAACATATGACAATGGAGCTTAATAAAAGAGCAATAGCAACAATTAGAATTGTTGAACTAAGAAGGGGCCATATCAAAATTCAAAAGGGTTAATGGTAAAAAAAAATACACTCACACATTTTATGACGTGGGGGGCTGGGTCCAATTTGACCTGCCTCTGGAGAAGAGTGACAATTGAACTGTTTTAAAATATTATAAGAGGGTTTTGTCAACAACAGTTCATTGAATTTATTAAAACAATTCAGATTTTAGCAAGAGGAGTGATTTATAATTGTAGGTCACATTTATATAGACGCAAAAATCTATGATCCCATTGTGCTATAGTAAAAATATGATATCATTCTGCTATAGAAAAGACACTATAATAGTGGATGTGATTTCTGTAAAAATATGATATCATTCTGCTATAGAAAAGACACTATAATAGTGGATGTGATTTCAGAAATTGGATTCTAATTTTTCTGCTATGTGATATATGAATCGTTGAATTATTTTAGTATTTATGTCGGCTCGAAGTATGAGGAGATTCAATAATCCATATATTACGCTATATGGTGTGCATAGCAGAGAATAAAGATTCTCAAAAGTAAGAATGAGAAAGAACAAGAATCATTAGTATGTTATTCTCTTCCAATCTCTACTTTTTTACGATTTGGAGAATAATAACTTTATACATCAATATGAAAGATAGAAAGTTTGTCAATTTTATGTAGAGTTTGTTTTCTCTTCTCTTTTCTTTCCTTAAGTCTTATTTGATTGTGGGATAAAGTGGTGATAAGTGAGGATAATTTTATCACTTGTATGAGGTGGTGATAAGATTGTCTATCTCTTATCATTCATCTTCCCATTATTTTTTTCTCGAGATAGGCGTAACAAGACTCTTCAACTTCATAGAAATTTCAATAATTGTTATATTTAATTGTAGCTTTCTAAGGTCATCGACTGTGAAATATGGATCTTACTTGTTAGAAACTTTGTATTATTGTAAATAATTTTATATTTAATAATTTAGAAAAAAAATACAATTTGAATCAATAATGGTGTGAACTTTTACTAGATAGTTACATGAATATTTAAATCAACATTGGTATGAACTTCAAAATTTTAAATTTTGGTTTTACAAAGAATAATTTTATCAAATATAACAGATTTGATTAAGTGAAGATGAGATATTAAAGGGATATTTTTTGACAGCTCATTGTATGATTGATTAGATTTAAATATATATTTGATAATTTTTATAATCATATTTGGTACATCTTAGTGCCTCAAAAAATTTAGACATTTTTATAGCTATTTAGTAAGTAAAAGTTATTCATTAAAAATCATTTGAGAAGTAAAAGATGATAAGGGAGTGTGATTTTTTATTTTTGTGTAGAGAAAGAGTTTGTAGATCTATTTTTCCAATACAATTATAGTTCTATAATATGGAAGTGGTATTATGATATTTTGAGTATTGTGATAGTTTAGATAGTGTGTTTATATCAAAATTCTTAGAAGACCTATACACTACACAATTGGACTCAATACATATATGAAAATTTGAGAGAGTAGTATGTGCTATCCTACAAAGTTTAAGGTTGGAATGAAACAGTAAATTAGTGATTGGATTAGCATAAAATATTAAGGCTTTAATATTACTAGTATATTTTCCGTCCTTTGTCAGGGGTGATTTTTATATTATAATTTTTTAAATAAAAAAAATCTAAAAATGACATCATATTTCAATACAAAATATGATAATAAATAAGGTAAAAAATAAATATAATTAATTAATTAATTTTATACAGTAATCAAAGTATTCCTATTGTATAATTAAATTTTAAATTTGATAAATTCTTCAGCAAAATGAAATCTTTTAGGAAAGAGATATCATCAATTGTATTACTTTTAATATAACTGATGTGTTATGAATTTAACATAGGCTTTAATATTTATAATCTATCACGTCATAAAAAAAATCATGATATATCTAACGATTAATATTCTATCTAGAATTTTTATCACTAAATTTCAGTCAATCCTGATTATTGCAAGATCAGAACACTTATACGCTTAATAAAACGTAGAGATATTGGATAGGAGGGATTAAGATAAGAGCAAGAGATGTTGTAGCAGATCAATTTTCAGATATTAATTTGCTTCCCAGGTAATTTGAAGGGGAAACAATTCATGTTGGTGTTCAGATGACAATCATAGCAACTGTCTAGATGCATGTGATTGTTAGATGTACCATCATTTGACAAATGGAGTAAAATTAAAGCGGAATAAAATATAAATCATCTTAAAATAATGATATTTGATAATAATGAAGTAAATAGATAAAGTATTTGTGACTCTTCATTTATCCCTCCATTTAGGGGCAAAGACTGGACCCGTCCTTTTAGCACTATTTTTAGTGTCAATTTTTGCATGTTTGTACTACTCTTTTACTTCTCTTTTGCCAGAGTTGATTTATCTAAACTTTGTAGAATCGACCATTGCATGTGTTGTGCCTCTTCCCCTTATTTTTTCTCTTTAAGAATGGTTGTTTATGTTTGTTTTGCCACTTTCACTTCTTCTCTCTTTCTCTGCATCGCTCTTTTTACCTTCATTAGGTCCCAACTCACAGAGCGAGCTCATCATTCGGTGTAGTGGGTTTATTTTTACCGAGGGTTAGCAAAATACGGTGTTCAACTGCTCTTTTTTACTTTATTTTGGAAGTTCTTACAACTTTGAAAGTGGCGCCCAACTAACTCACCGCGATAGAGTAGGCATCGAGCTTTCTATGATGAAGTCAGCCGGCACTTGGGACTTGAGCGTCGGTCAGGGATAAAAAGTTATGTCGAACTCTGACAACTCTACAACCCATTTTATAATCGTCGTGAGGTCTCAAAGGATCCTAATGTCTTTTTTAGAGATTCTTTGGTGAGAACTCAAATGAGATGGGCTTGAAAATACGGGCACAACTTTCGTGAAGTGGTCACCAATATAAATGCTAACTTTTCAATGATGATTGTCATGTTTCTATGTCCTGAAGTATCTTCAAGGTGTAGTATATGGGCTTTTGACACTGCTCGTCTTCTCTAATGAGAGTTATGCTGTTGGCGCCTTCTGTTACTATGAGATACATAAACAATGCTTTATTGGCTTCTGATCTTCTCATTATAGGAGGCATTGATAGGTACTCTTTTAGTTCCTCGAATGTCTGGTTGCATTTCTCGTCCCTATGAATTTTCTTGCTTTCTTTAATATTTTGAAGAATGTAAGATCCCCGGATCGGGCAATGAATCTTGATAATGCTGCCACTCGGTCGGTGAATATTTGAACCTCCTTTGATGTTTTAAAGGGTTACATGTTGACGATTGCCTGACGCTTTGAGGGGTGGATCTCAATCCCTCATTCTGACACGATAAAACCTAAAAAAACTTCTCCTCTAAATCTTTGAAGTGATCAATCGATGTTGAGTTTTTGACCACCGTGTCGTTGATGTACGCCTCCATATTTCTTTCTAATTGTCCCTGAAAGACCTTATTAACCATACGCTAGTACGTGGCTCATGTATTTTTCAGCCCAAATAGTATCACCTTGTAGCAATATAGTCCTTGGCCGGTCATGAAAGTGGTCTTATGCTCGTTGACGAAGAACATTTTTAACTGATTATCTTCTGAGAAAGCATCCATGAAGCTAAGGACGCCGAATTCCGCTGTGACATCCATGAGGTAATCCACGCACATGCGCCAACTCCCATTTGATTTTTTAACAAACACCATATTTGCGATCCACTCGACACATTTTATTTTCACGACGAAGCATACCTTCAGTAGTTTTGACACCTCCTCTTTCACCACTACTTGTCTTTCTGGGCCCAAACGACCTTCCTTTGTTGAACGGGACTTACGGCTGAATATATTAGGAGACGGTGTTCTGCCACCTTTTGGTATAATCCTAATATGTCTTTGGCACCCCATTCAAAAATGCGTTCATTAGAGCGTAGAATATTTTATATCATCTCTTTTTCCACGGTGGACAACTAGGTCTCGATATTTATAGCACGTCATTCCTCCATAGTTATTTACTCTATTTCCTCTATTGGTTCGGTGAGGAGCATTAACTCCTTTTTTCATGGGTTGTTTTTTTTTTTTTATTTTGACCACGTGAGATGCCCCTTGGACTGCAACCGAGTAGCAGTTGTGAGCAAGCTCCTAACACTCCTATTCTAACCTAATTTCGCTTGGAGTCAAGAACTTCATTTTTAAATGAAAAGTGGACACTACTACCCCTAGTTTGTTTAAAAAGCCCTTACCAAAAATGTCATTGTAAACTGACGATTATCTACCACAAGAACGGTCTGGCAAAGGGTCACCGAACAATGGTAAGATCCGAATTGAAACTCTACCAGCATAGTGATTAGGGAATATAGGGTGTCTCATGTGAAACTTATCATCGGGGTTTTTATTTTAGACAAGCTATCTATTGAGAAGCCCATTTGGTCAAATATTGCCTTGTACAAGACGTCTACCAAACTGGCAGTCCACTAAAATTCTTTTTACTCTTCATGTGGGACCGATTTCTATTATATCTATCTTCACAGATAATATCAACGCGTCATCATGGAGAAATCATAGAGAGCTACAATCTTCTCTTGAGAAAAAATAGGTGCATCGAACCTTGAGAAGCATTTTTTTAATTTTGAACACTCATCCTTTATGAAAGTCATTTGAGTGATTCCTCGGATATGGCTTGCTCGGCGGGGCGGAGATTCTTCGTGATTCTCTCTTCAAAGTGGTTGTTCGGTCTCCGACAGGTTAGGAGGCATGTCGGTTTCAAAGTGGCGTGGGGAATTGAGTCTTATCAGGGTTGAGGTGAAAATATCATCTAGTCTGGGTTAGGCCCCTCGGCCAGTGTTTCCAGTAGTCATTCCGTATTCCTGAATGTACATATTCCAAATGAAAGCCGCTCTCAACGATAACATCAAATGATAACTCTCATCTATATAGATATCTTATACAAGACATATCTCTCTTTTAGTAGAAATTTTTATGTAACAAATAATGATCCTCTCTCTTTCGTCAAAGGTCTATATATATATAAATGTATTCGGATTTAGACCCACGTCAAATGATTAACGTGACGTCTCTACTTATCGTCGTCGATTCCCCGAAAAGTCAACACTTTGTGCTGGATTATTGTGATCACTCACCCCAATATATCTGGACCCTATCATCTTTAATACAAATTTCTAGATTAATCTACGTCGATCCTAAATTTTTCGGATCATAAAAAGTATTTTTGTGACTCACAAAACTGAGTTGTCTTTTATGTAGTATATTAACAAATGTGTGTGTCATGCGTGTCATGTGTTCGACACGGAACGTGTCGTGTCAACACGTGTTCACGTGTTTCAACGTGTCAAAAACTTGAAAGCCCGAACACGCACGTCTAAGACATGTGACACGTCTAGCATGCCGTGTTAGATGTGTTCGTGTTTATATGTGTTTGGCACGTGTCAACACTTGTAGCACGTATAAATTCAATAAAATTCAAATAAGATAAATATATAAGAAAATCATGAAAAATTATAAAATGATAAAAAATTTGGTAATCTTGATTTAAATTTTAAAAAAGTTTAATTAAACAACAAAATTTTAATTTTTCTCTCTTTTTTTGGGTTTGGGACGGACTACGTTTTGAAAACGTAGGCAAAGTTAAAAATATGAAAATTTATTAGTACAATATTTAAAAATATTTTAAGAAATAAAGTAATATGAACAATATAAAATGCATACATTTTTGTTATTATTTTTTCATATGAACAATGTAATATTATTTTTCATATTTGGACATCAAATCCTTTAGACACGTCTTCACGTATTCTGGCATGCTTCCTTTTATTAAAAATCCTTAAATTTGTATAAGATATTATAAGGATTGCCACTTAAGATTTATTATTTTCTTCAATTGTGTCGTGCGGTGTCCCGTCAGCTGAACCATCAATGTGCCTGGGGTTCACTCGTGGCAGTTTTGGTTATATCGATAAAAATTGAGGATGTTAATAGATGTGTCATACGTGATGCACGTGCTAGACGTGTTAGACGTGTGTGTTCATATGTTAGACGTGCGTGTTCGTATTAGACGTGTTAGACGTATTAGAAGCGCGTGTTTAGCCATGTCGAAATTATTTATATATTAATCACGTACATTTAACAACACGGCACGTATGACACGTTAATACATCACGTGCAGACACGTTTAGACACGAACACGTATTCGTGTCCGTGTTTACACATACATGTATACATATCTGACACGTTTATCATTACCCTACTTTTACCATAGAAAATTAGCTTTGCTGCGAAAGTCATTTTGAGAGTTGCAATGATATGAGGTTTTGCTGCCTGTGTCCGACTTGCTCCAATTTTGCTTCAGTGCTCCAAAATTTGTAATCAACAGCAAACTACGGTAGTATCTCTAAATTGGTGCAAAATTAAAACAAATAATTTGGTTTAAGAGATTAAACCCTATCAAAATTCATATAGAATTGAAACTTATCACCTTAATTACGATTATCTTTATATCAAATATGATCATGAAAATGATGAGTTTAATTATCTTTTACTTATATATGTTTGGTAAAGAAAAAAAATGGAATAGATTAGAAAAAGTAAGGAAATAAGATAACAATTCTCCCTCTATATATATCTATACCAAGTATTTTCATAGAAGTTATATTCATATGAAGTATGACTCTTAAAATTATCACTAATTTTTGCCAATATTTTCTTGGTGTTATACATGTATCGAATACGACCATGATTATAATAACTTTATCCTTATTCCTTAGTTATGTTAGGTACAGAAGTGAATTGAGGAGATGAAAAGATGATAATTTCATTACTGACTTTACGTGAGATAACAACTAATGACTGTATATGATTTCCTCCACGTTATCTTTTTATCAAACAATATCGTAACATATAGCTTATATCTTTTTTTCCCTAACAAAAAAATAAAGATAACAAGTTATTTGTCCTTGTTTTCCATCAAACACGTTACGTAACTTCATTTTGTAATCTTATTGATAGTTGCGTAACAATCCAAAAATTACGCACTTGATAAAGAAGATGAGGCAATATCTGTAAGAAATGTTTAATTGTGTTTTTCCTTTAAACAAATTGAATCAGACAATTCAAAAAGTGTAAACAGTTGAATGATCCCGTGAAAAACGAAGGCGAAGGAATACGGTGACACACGGAGAGTTGCTGGACGCACACGTAAAAAAGGTAGGGAGTATGGGCAATTTGTTCACGCCATAACTCGAGCATAGGGCCGGAGGGTTACTAGATCCAAAGCATAAAAATTAACTCCTCTCAGTGTTATAAATCTGTATCGTTTCGTGTCGTATCATTTTAAATCATATAATGTTATGTGTCATATCATGTCGTATATTTTTATTTTTTTATACCGTGTCGTGTCATGTCTAAAATTAATAGAGGAGCGGCATGACACAATTATAACACTGTACGAATAAAACACATCGTGCCTACCGTATCGTGTTTAATTATGTCGTGTCTAATCATATCATATTTAATTGTATCATATTTATGCAATATAATCATGACTTAATCGTGATGAACGTGTCTTAATCGTACTAAATATGTCTTAATTATGATAAATATATCTTAATAATGTATAATCATATTCTTCACAGTTGTACATATATGTATTTGAGTATCTCGCAAATGGACATTTTTCCTCACATGCTAGTTCATTTCTAGCATCTTTTCACTTGAATCAGAACTTGTTGCAGCGGTAATTTCTTTTCGATTAATTGAGTACATTTACAACTTGTCTTACAGCTTACTTTCTGCATCGTCTCAATTCTTCAACAAAATCAGAGACTGAAATATTTTTCTCATTCAATTTCGTTCTTTTGTCAGTTAGAACCCTGTTAGCTGCGCTTGAAATATGATTCAGAAGCTACTATGGACATCAGAACGAAAAAAAATATCACATGGATGCTAAAGTTGAGAACATGCCCTTAATTTGATGTCAAAATTGTAAAATGTTGAATTTGTATCATGTTGTGTGGTATTTTTGATAAAATGACCTAGATCGTCGAACGATTTTATTTTGATACATCAATTTGAAATTTTGAGTTATTAAAAATTTAAAAAGTAAAAACATGATTGAGATATTTGAACCCTCTTTTTTTTATTATATATATTGTTCAGAGATGTTGTTCGGAAATATTAATCTCAAGGAAGTCTTATATTAACATGTTTTATTCAACACTGTTAAGTTTTTTTTGAGAAAAACACTGTTAAGTTTTGAACATATAACTTTCTACACAGAAAGAATTTAGCCTGATTTCTTCGTTTCTTGATACAAATTCTGATATAATAAGATTTGCCTTATATTTATTGTGTAACTTTACATTGTAAAAATTTTGTGATACTCATCTGAATCAATTACGAATCCCTCTGTTCCTTTGTTTTGGTTTTCATAATTTCATGAATCATTCACTGACATAGAACAAAGTTTCTAATCTAAATTCTCGGCCTCAGGTAGTCCCCGTAAATAGCATAATCTTCTGAGTATCAAATTGTCAAATAACCTTTGCTTTTCTAGTTCCTATCATCGGGGATCGGGTCCACCTCTCAATCTATTAGCACGTGAACAGCCCAATTTACGCGTCGCAGTAATTACTATCAAGGAGTGGCTAAAATTTCACGATCATGCATCTTTCATCTGTGGACGAATTTAGGAGGCAAGAACACCAATTGTCCATCGTGTATTTCATTTCACCAAAATGAAACGTCGGTTCCCGCTGGAAGACATTTTATGTGTTAACACATAACCCACCCGTTATGTAGACTATTTTAATTTTAAAATATTTACTAACACTAATTTTATCATAATTAAATGATATATTTTACTAAATAATAAAATATCTAAATCAATCATAAAAATTCTTAAATTTTTAATAAAGTTAAATCATTATTTAATAAAAGACGATGTATAAAATATAATAATATTCTATATGAGTAAAGTTGTACAATGTGTATTTTTTTTTACAATAAAATTTAATTATAGTTGGTATTTAATTTATTTGATATATATTTTTTATAAAATAATTATATTTAATATTAATTTAGATACATTTTATATCTAAATCAATTACAAAGACTCTTAAAATTTTAAATAAAATTAATTCATTATTTAATAAAGATATATATTTTTTCTAAGTAAAGTTGTACAGTGTATAATTTTCTTTTTTATAATAATTTTAAGAATAGTTGAAGTTTAATTTATTTGATATATGATTTACAAAACATATTTTTTTTAAAAAAATATATAGTAGATAGCTTGTTTTAAAAAAAATAAAAATAGTTGATTATTAATTTATTTGATAGATAATTTTATTAGACTTTCATTGATGCATGATAAAAAATAAAAAAAATGACATTGATCGAAATTTAAATTATTAGTTTTGAAACTATTAATGCGCACCATTCTATTAGAATTTTTTTAGATTAAAAATTAAATATTAATAAATAAATTCAGTACATACACTATTTATAATATAATATAAATATAAATTATAATAATAAAGTAAATTCAATACATACGTTATTTATAATTATTAGTTAACCTCTAAATGAATCGGATAAGAAGAAAACACCATATCGGGTCACTTGTACCCTGGTTTTTTGCTTAGGGGATTTCATTTTCGTTGGAAATGATATCCTTTGCGGAGGGAAGAACTCCATATTTTTTATTTAAATCGTTTCGATCAGCGATCAACATTTCTAATTTAATAATAATTCCACGTAAATCGAAATAAACCTCCCTGTTGTGATTTAATCTTACGGCCTTTTCGATGAGCCATACCGACGTAATCATTGCGGAGTAGCATGCATAAATAGGCTGCCCCATTCCCTCGTTCCATAGAGCTTCCTTTTTCCAATCGCAGTTCTTTCCGGCTGCCCTCGCTTCGTTTTCCAATTCCTTTTAAATACCTCCATGCCAATTCGGCAATTGTAGCCATAGAAGGCCTAAAGCGGAGCAAATATCTTCCCGATTGTCTATTTCCAGTTTATTATTTCTCGCCTCTCCATATTCCATATCATGGAAGATTTGACCTTCAACTAAAGCCTACATAGTTCCGTTTCCCTCACGGGCAATCCGGGTGTGGTTTGACCTGAGCAAAGTGCTTTATTATTCTTTTCCAAATTGATTATTTGTTTATTCATCAGCGGCTTTTGTTACTCTCTTCTTCTTAAACAAAAAGGTGGGGTTTTGGGTGAGTTGAGTGGGTTTTGAACTGTCTCACTGTGCTCTCTCATCGAAGGGGGTAACAAAATGGCCGGTTCATACCTACGCTTGCCCTCCGCTGGGACTGCCGCCACCACGCCACCACTTCCAACCCCTTCTCCTTCCTCATCTAAAATCGTGGCCAGCATCATCCCGCACTGTTCTGCAAAAAGGAGGGCCAGAAACCGTGTTGCTGATTTCTCAGTTTCCTGTCGGATTGAGTGCCGTTCCTCTTTCCTCGGCAACCAGCCCAGCAGTCTTTACAGAAGCCGATCACTGGAGATTGGCCGTGGTGAGAGGAAAACGAAGCAAATCTTGCGGAGGGCTGCCAGTGCTGACCTCCAAGGTTTTGATGAAGACGACGAATTTGTGAAGAAGCTTGAGGAATTAGCTCTTGGGGGAAACCCTGGAGTTTCCAAACGAAAAAATTACAATATTGAAGTGATGTCGGAATCAGTCCCCTCCACCTCTTCTCAGTCAGGACCAGCTGCGCCCACCACAAGTCAGCCATGGCAAGTGAGCAGGTTCGGGCCCTCAATTTCCATCCCACAAGGGGGAATCACCAACACCTGTGATATGCCAGCATCTCTTCGGATGATAAAACAGAAGAAGCAGCAGTTGGCAGATTGGGAGGAAGGTTTTTGGGAGGTGGGAGAGAGCGCCCGCTGCTCGGTGAATAAGGCCTTCTCATCCATGGTGTTTATGATCAGGGAGTTGCATAGCTACATTCTTTATATGAGGCAGGGCCTGTTTTATGAGGATATACAGGACATCCTCGGCAGGGTCCAGCAAGACATGCATGCCTCTTTTGTCTGGATATTCCAGCAAATCTTCTCCTGCACACCGAGTCTCATGGTATCGGTTATGCTCCTCCTTGCCAATTTTACTGTCTATTCCATGACTAACTCAGTTGCCTTGGCTGATCCTTTATCACAGCCGCAAATCAGTCTAGTGGCCATTGTGGATAGTAATTCAGAGCAGAAGACCAATCAGCTGCTGTTTGATCAGGCTTCTGCTGTGAAGAATTTCTCTCCGGGAAGGACAGCATCGGTTGGAGGCAGTGGTAGTGGTGGAGGCAAGGCTCGGCCAGTAGCTGGATCCACCGATGATGGTCGATCAGAAGGTCCTTCTTCATCTCAGCAGATTACCCATTCTGGCTCTCCTTCAACGGTTTCAGGGGATGGGGCTGTCGAGCTGGTGAGAGAAGAAGATGATGAGGCTGCTTGGAACCTTATGGTGGAAGAAGCTAAACAGATGCAAGTCAGCTTCAGAGATGAGTCGCTTTTGGATCCTGATGTGTTGAAATGGTTGGTGAACCCTGTGATAGTGGAGGTTGAGGCTGATGCCTATGCAGATTATCAGAAAACAGAACTCCATTATCAGATGGCTGTTCAGCAGGATCCGCAGAACTCTCTTCTGCTGACCAATTTCGCTCAGTTTCTCCAGCTTGTTCTGCATGACAATGAGAGGTAAATTTTAATATATCCATCATCCTTTATTCTAAAAATAGCTTCAGTATTTTTTTTGTTTTGTTTTAAGTATAAAGTCAAGGATAACTTCCAATTTTTAAGCTTGGCCTAGTGATTGAGTTCATGTAATCAGATCAATGTGAACAAGCACACAGTACGCCCTCAGGCCAAAGTTTACTTGTCTGATTTTGTGAGATGAACTTTTAAGACATGTATAAATATTGCAAATTGCAATGTGTACTATAAAAGCTGAAACTGGTATTCAAATTGTAAGCCTAATCGTTCTTTCTTGAGTATATAATGCGGCAGGCATTAACTGTTCGATGAAATATCCGGTTGACCAGTGTGTTCACAGTTCCATTTGACTTTGTATCAATATCTTAAGTTTTATTCTGATTGCAGAGCGGAGTACTACTACAAAAGGGCGGTGGCAGTAGAGCCAGCCGATGGGGATGCTTTCAACAAGTATGCAAACTTCTTATGGCTGGTCAAGAATGATACTGAAGCCGCTGAGGAAAACTTTCTGGAGTCATTAGCAGCTGATCCTGGGAACAGTTATCACGCCGCCAGCTATGCTCATTTCCTATGGAACACTGGAGGCGAGGACACCTGTTTCCCCGACTATGCATAGGCCGTGCTTGAGATAGTGGAGGTGAAGCAGAAGAAAGGAGAATAAAAAATAAAAATAAAATAAAATAATTAAGAAAAAAAAGTTTTGAAAAAAAAAAGAGAAAGGTGCGGTGAGTGTCAAGAAGAGGCCACTAGTCCAAAGGACTCACAAGGTGCATGTGATGGTGGTGATGAACGCAAGTTGCAACACCAGGGTAGAAGAATAGTTCAGATTAATTTAGTGTGATCTTGCGACTGTACCCTGACAAAGACTCTGAAAAAAGGTTGCTAGTGCTCGTATTCAGTATTTACATCTGCTACATTAACATATTCCTAGGGATTTTGTACTGATCTGGTACGGGTCCTGAAATTTCGGCGTCTGAAAGAGTTTGCTGGTTCTTGGTGAGAGATGGTTTTCGATTGGGCCCGGGCTGTGTGGACTTATTTAACTATGTGATGGGCTCTTCTTTTGAGAGGTTTGTCTGCTAGGCTGGGGGTGGTGGGCTTGGTATGGCATCGACTTGATATCTTTATAACTCTTGTTCTTGGATTGTAGCAAGGAGAGAGAGAGAGAGAGAGAGAGAGAGGTAGCTCCATAAATAGTATATTTATTGTAACTAGAAAAATAAAAAAATGATATCAATTGTAATAAATTATCTCCATTTGTGATGGAGATTTAGTGCCTCTATTCTCCTTATATTCTTTCTGAGATCTGGCAAATTCTTCTGATGAAACCGAGGTGCCTTGGGGAAAAACAGGGGACTTGCTCAGATTGATTAAAGTAATTAATAAATCGCAAATCATCTTCTCTTACACTAGACACATACCAGGTTCAAATTGTCAAATTGCTTGAGAAATGATGGTATTGTAATAGTGCAAATCTGAATTGATTGAAGCCTCAGACCACACGAGTTGCTCAACACAACAAACATTAAATTAACACTTGTTCAAAATAACTAACATGCTGATTGTTGAACCTGTTGTTGCTGGGGACAACTGGATGTGTACAAACTGGCACAATGCCAGTGTACAGTTTTGTTTATGATGTTGGTCGCTGCTGCTCTGGTGTCAACTTTCATTCTCATAGGATTGCATTCTATCGTATAATGAACTTATACAATGCAATATTGATTAAGTAGCTCATGTTTTTTTAATATCCTTATCAATATCTATGACAGCTAATACAATATTAGGCTTATTAGCTTTCAGCCTATAAATGGCATGGCCACTGATTTTGACTTCACTTAAACAACCACAATAGCTGCACCATCGAATCAGTGCATTGGGTCTTAATTTTATTGTCTTTGATTTATTTCTTAATTTTGTCAGCCTAATAGATGAGCTGTCCGTCGGAACTTTTGCCATGTTCATCCCCTTGTAGGTGCTGTACAAGTGCAATGGACAATTTGAACCCATTCCTTATCTTTGTGCACAGTTAACTGAATAGTTGGATTACACAAGAATAACAACATCACTGTTGACTGGAGTGACCAACGAAATGAAGAAAAGAGATGAGATCAAGGTCTCCATCACTGGAAAGTAAACTCGACTGCCGTAGTTCTTTTTCTTTGACGAGATCAATTAAACAACCAACTCTTTCTCTCCACCTGAGCTTATTATTGAATAAGAAATAAAGTCCTTGAATTCAAACCCACTGATTTCCCTACTCCCTTTTTACTGCCTTTGGTATCATATACTATTGCGCCGTTGCGAATCTTCAGAAGTAATTTCGATCTCCTTCATCATTTTTTGACAGAGAAGATGGAAATGCGGTGCGGAAACTGTTGTTTCAAAACTCTAAAATTAATTTTTGTGTATAATTTTCTTTTCCAGGGAGAACTCAAGATGGAAATAGCAGATAGGTCGAAGGCCAAAATGTCCGAAGCAATTAAAATTCAAAATTCAGCTTCTGCATTCTGTTTTTATTTTTTATTTTGTTTGGCATCAATCGCTATTATTTTTACTATAATAACTATTAGTACTATTATATTACCTGTTATTATTGTTTACATTGTAATTGAGTTGTTGTTTTATATTTTTACCTAGTTGCTTTAGAGGCATCTATCTAGTACTTTATTCAGGACATTGATAGCTTGTGGTACACAGATTAATCAGATACATGCCTTGATTCAAATTTTTGAGGCCTATGCTCTGTTTAATACACATAAGCCACGCAGAAAATGCTAAATCAAGAGAGGGAGAGATGACATTATCATGCTTCTATATGTGATCCCATGCCTTTTGCCTGATTGCTTGTGCTTATTGAGTCCTAGACCCCTAGTAGTGTGACCCCACTCCTAGTCCTAGGCTTCTGGCCAATCCGGTCCTAGTGTCTCAAATTTTTTTAAATAAATAAATAAAATAAGATTAAATAAAATAAAAAAAAGGAAAGAGATAGATCTTTCTTGTTGATTTTTTATTAGTATAGAGTAACTTAATAATAAAAAAAAGCGCTGTAGCCTGTAGTCATTTTACCAGTTTGTCCAATTGTGTTAATTGAGAGCCTGTAGACTCTTGATAAAACTGAGCAGTCTGAGCTGTACTTTGGAATAACGATAGTCATTATCAGGCCTGAGGATGACATTACTTAGTTGTTGAGACAAGCACTCAACTGGACCTGTCATGGGACATTTTACTTTTGCCTAATCTAGTTGTTTGAAGTGCCTATATGAGAATCTTTGATTAGATACAATGACGAGAGAGAGTCTAAAGTGGGACATCAATTTAAATTTCTTGTAAACTTTCGTTCTAGCATAAGTAATTAATAATTAATTAACAGCATAAATGATTGATCGAGTCAAAAACATCAAAGAAATAAAAAAGACATCAGTGATTCCAGACATTCCCTACCTTAATTTAAAAATTAATGGGCTTTCTCAACCTTATTGAAAATGAAAGAAAAATTGGTCTATTAATTAACTGTTTGGTTCCACAATTGCGTATTATTAACTGGACCGGTGAGTACAGGAGCACATCTGGAGTAATATCTCTATTATCTGCTCCTAATTTTATGAAGTCGACAAATTATATTTTGAAATGTTAACGTCACTGGCTTTTTTTTCAGATTTCAATGAACAAAAGTTTCTAGGAAACATGCTCTTAAAAGGGAAAATAGTTAACAAGAAATTCTTATTAGCATTGCTATTCATTTTGTCAACTGTTAAATAATTACAGTAGGCGTACCGGCCTACCAGGCGAAGAAATACACAAAACCATCAAATGAGATGGAGGAACAAATAATTGAACAACCCATCCAGCAGTTCTTTGTTTCACAATGCAGAAGGGGAAACAATTTCTTTGGTCGAAATTCAAGTATTCTTTTCAGGACAGAAGGTGGGCTTTTAATGATAGCAATTGAGAGTAGGTTACAGGCATTTCTAATTTATTTGAGTTATGTGAAATTGTTAGGATTTAAGATCAAACCTACTTTATCATTACTTCTATGTATTTTATTCATCGTTGAACTTTTGTAAAATATTCTTTTTCTTCATGATTCATTGATTTTTTTAATCATTCTCACTGTTTCTTTAATGTTTATTATGATTTTAAATTTTTTGAAATATATTAATATTAGATTTTATATTTTTCATGAAATTATATAAATAATTGACAAAATAAATTATTATAAAAATATCAAGCCTTTAAAAAAGGAAGATAAAATTTCGTACAATACACTTCTGTAGTACAACTTTACAACTTAACATTTTTTTTAAACATTCTTATAATCATCATTCACTAACATATCTTAAAAGTATAAAAATCTATAATTTAATAGTGAGTTTGCAAGTTGCTTTGAAAGTATGAAATTTCATAAATCAATTTGTGAACTTTTTGCAAGATTCTTTTCTGAATAATTACAATTTACAACATTGGCACCGGCTCACATTTGGGTCGGACAGAGTTGGCCAGACCAGTGAATTATGAGTTATTTTTATATTAAGAAAATGAAAAAAAAAATATAAAAAATAAATAAAATAAAACATTATAAAATAGATAAAACGCATATGAGATCTGCAACTTCAAAATCTAGACCGCATACTTAGTCTATGGCTCCAATTTATTTAAAATGCAACTCTAGATTCTTTATTCTTTCCCTTTTTCTTTCTCCCTTCGTCTGAAGTCCTCTCTGCCTCTCTCCCTCCCTCTCAAAACTCCTCATCCACCCCCTCCTTCTAAACCAAAAACCAACCCCACTTCCCGCCTCAGCACCTCCCCTCCCTCTTCTAATTGCCATCTAAATATATTGGTGTAAAAGAATTGATGATGATCTCAAATCCTCTCCTCTCCCTCTCTATTTGACATGGTAGTTGGCGCAATACAATTTTATCGACATAGTTTGAGGCTGCAGATCTGATATGCGACTTAAGTTTTAGGATCACAGATCTAGTGTACAGTTAATCTATTTTTATATTTTTTTTATAATTTATAATTTTTAATATAAAAATAACCCCCAATTACATATCAGATCAATAGTACAATACTGATTCTAGGTTCTCAACCGCATACATGAATTGGAAATTTGTATGACATCGAGTTGGATCGACCGCATCGTCACAGCATGAGCCAGAGGTGTGTCGATTTTGACCTGAGTTACTCGTCCAAGCGAGAGATTGAGATGATTTTGAGCCATTTTTGGGAGAAACCCACGACGATAGCATCTGAGAGAAAGAACGAAAGATACCGTGCTCAACCACCTGCAATATATTAATTATTTCAGGTGGACTAGGATGGCCGTTAAACATCAAACATATAAAGATCACCAATAATTAGAAATTCTGAATTAGAATTTTTTTTCTCTCTGTATTTTATACTTATCTCAATATTTTCTGTGTCAAAAAAATAAACAAACAAAAATATAATTGATTATTTAAGTGAAAAATAATTTACTCAATACTCATTTCCTATTTGCTTTTCATCTTGTCCTGAAGGTTTAAGAAAAAATTTTGCTCCCCACTAACTCAGTTTACTTGTCTGTCTTCCATCTTCTCCCCCGGCTACTTGTCTCCATCCATGAAACCATAAAGGGAAAACCCAAAAAATAGATGTCAATACCAAATCGAAGAAATAAATTTAAAAATAAAGGGATAGAACCAAAATCTCAATTAATAAAGAACTGAAAGCTAGAAATTTGAAGTCTCTAAGAAGATTGAAACTGGCTAAAACAAAATATATAGTTAAAATTAATTGTATCCACAGTGCTTTACCTTTTTTTTCAGTATTTATTTTGCAAAAATTTAGTGAGCAGGTTATTGGGTCTGGTATTTCCGTTTCTCCATAGTTAAAAAATATATGAACGGTGTTTCAGTACCATTTTATCAATATTTTTTTTGCAGAAATCTAAAGAGCGGGTTATCGGGTCCGGTGCCACTACACCCCCAATAAAAGTTCTACACAAAATTCCACGCTGATCCTAAAAAATCCTCTCTTTTGATTGTTATCCATATTTTTTACCGAATCTCTCATTATTAATTTACACGACGGGTGTCAATTTTTGATCCGATCCGACGGGATAATCCGACCCAATTCGAATCCGACTCCATCCGATATGATTTAAAGATAAATGGGTCGGGTATGGATTTAATTTTTTTAACCTGAATCGGATCGGATCGGGTTCGGGTCGACCCGATCCGATTAATTATATTTTTTAAAGTAATTTCATGATTTAGTACTAATTAAAACTTAAATATATACTAATTATACACTAATTAAGATTAATTATAAATTAATTAATATTTTATTACTTAAAATTATATAAAAATAATTAATAAATATTTAATTATTTTACACGGATTGGATCGGGTATGGATAAAAAAATTTTGATCTGAATTTAATCGGATCAGTTTCGAATCAAATCGAGAAAATAATAAAATAATATGACCCGACCCGAACCCGACCCATTAACACCCCTACATTACACTGAACCGTTAAAGAATGTAGATTAAATATATCATATATGCATCACTCAGAAATGGCTAAATAGGACTTCATTTACCAAAAAATTAAAAGGAACAAAAGATCAGACACATGCAAAGTACCTATATACTGGTAGTAACTGGCCAGTAACAATCATTAAAAAAGTTTATCCCCTAATTTCAATATCTCATAGCTTCCGTCTTTATTTGTTATTGAGAAATCCACAATCTGAAGAGAAAAAATTGTCCAAAAAGTTTGGTTGTAAATTGGAAGTTATAATGAAAGGTCATTTCTACCAGAAATCATTTCCTATGACAATTGTCGGTCAATTTGACAAAAAGGTGAAATTTTATAAAATCAGAACAGAAGTTGGGACCAATACGAGAGAGAAGGATGGTGTGCTTTGTGCAAAATTTGTTGAATAGTTTATACCCATGCGAGGAGGCTCCGAATCGGCTGCTATCCCGAGCCGCGAACAGGATTCTAGCACATTAGATGACAATCTTTGTTCTCTTCCGTTATGGTCTTGTTCATTTACTGGTATGAATTATTTTTATCTTTTATTGGTCTGGTGTCTCGTTGTGAGATAGGGGCTAAGCTATTTGGTATGGAGTGTTAACTGCCTGCTGTTGTTCTATTTGAAGACTTAATGTCTAAAAGTCCGGTACCATGCTAGGTACCAGCTAAGGGTACCGTGTACTATTGTTGTTTGTCTTATGTTGCAACCTTAGTTCTTGAGTTCTGGGCATTCGATCTGCGACTCAGGTACATATCTGCCATGTATCGGCCTTGCTTGCTATCCAACCACGTTATTATGAAATCTTACACATTGATTGGTTATTAAATATAATAACAAAACTTAATTAAAGTTAAAGCCATATATATCTTTACTATTAAATATAATAACAAAACTCACAATATCTTTACTCTATATATATATATATATATATATATATATATATATACTAGCTATATACCATGCGTTGTTAGATAATTTTTTATTTAAATATTAAAATATTATAAGATAAAAAAATTCACATTTATTTAATATTAAATTATAAATTAACCAAATTATAGAGAAAATATATAATAAAGATAATATTTAATCTTGGATGAGATTTTTGCACAATATAAGTTAATGATTCATGATTTTTATGGCAAGAAAAGTAAATTATTCTAACATATATTATCACCATTAATTTCTTACCAAATATGCACAAGGTTGCTAAATAAAAAAATAAAAATTATGGAAATAATAGTATATAAGGGAAAGAAATGGAGAGAAAGAGGGGATCAATGAACGCGATCACATACGTTCGATCAACCAACAATAAATATTATCCGTCTAATTGAGGGATAAAATGGGTATAATAAAAATTTACCATGACAAAAAATGGACCCTCCAATTCTTAGATGCTTTATATAATATCATAGATATAGAGTAAAGATATTGTGAGTTTTAACTCACGGAGGTTTTTCGTAAGGTTAACTCAAAAAATATATTAAAAATATATCAAATAATTTCTAAATTTAAATTTATCATGCTCATTAAATTCTTTAGAGTGTTTTGAGTTTTTTAAGTCATCGTTTTTAATTTTTAAAAATAATATTCAAACATTAAATATTTTATTATTATTTTTATAACTGATTTTCAAAAATTAAAAACTATGATTTAAAAAACTCAAAAGACTCCAAATTTTTGAATCCCATAAGATTTTCATATAAAGAATTCAATAAGCATGATAAATTAAAATTTAAAAATAATTTAATATACTTTTTGAGTTAACCTAACGGTATCTTTTATATATATATATATATATATATATATATATATATATATATATATATATATATTGAAACATGATATGTCTGGCTAGCTTTCTCCGACGTGACAGTATCTTAATTATTTTAATCCAATGATTTAAAGATTTAATATCAAAAGGTCAAAGCAAAATTTTCTCTCCGTTTTAATTTTGTAAACCTATCTTCAGACGTTAATCGAATGGTCAAAATCAATTTAAGATTATTATTTTATTTATAATTGATGTACCACAGCCAAAAGAAAAAAAAAGTTCAATCAGATAGACGAAAGAAAGTGTTCAGTATCTATCTTCAGTGTTTTAGTAATAATAAGTTTTATTAAATTAATATTATTAAAAATAAGAGTGAGAAACGTAAAATTTTAAATATACAATTCTCTCTTATTTTTAATAATATTAATTTACTAAAACTTATGATCACTAAAAACTGATCTTCAGTGTATTGTTATCTCTAATTATCAGACTTGGAAAAAAAAAACTGGACGCTCATTTATTCAGTAGGGTACAAATAATGAGAAAAAATAACAGCATGCAAAACACGAGGACTACTTTGCTGTCACTAATTAATTATGAAAAAAAAAGATACTCCGAAACCTCAACAATTTTCCTGTCATTGTCTGATTTAACCATCTGGCACATAATTACTGATCACTGGAGTGATGGAGTCTGTAAATTTCTTTCTGGAACACTGGAATGGGTTGCTGTCGGCTTATTTGAACTCTCAGGCTGCAGCTCAGTTGTCTGGTAACCAAATATCATTTACCCTTTTATCCTATTTGGCGTCATCTCTGACAATCATTGGATTAGCCGAAAGAAGATATTTTCTCTACGGACTAGGATCATTATCTCTTATATGACATTTTAATGATGAAGGATGATGATCAATCTATGGATATATCATCGATCTTGTTCGTCATTTCCCGTTGCTTTCGGTGCAGGGAGCTAGTTAATTAAATACATATAAAATAAATGTGATGCATTCTGTATGTTTTACAGTTTGGGTTTTCCTGGCTGGGTGTAGCGATGTAAGTAAAAGGAAAGAATTATTAATTTACTATATTAGACAAAATGGGTGGGCTAACCGTCGGCAACCTAAATTTTCTCATAGGTTTTCAGAAACTGAACATGAAAATGAATCATGGTCTGTAAACTCGGCCGATTTCGAGATGACTCACTCAAGTCAGATCGGAATCAGCCGATGACGAGACAAGCTTTATTGTGCTTTGTGACCGAGTATTTTTTTTTTAAAAAAAAATCATCGGAATCGGTCGAGTCAAAGATCAATTCAGCCGAGTTAATGCCGAGTTAGCCGAGTCAAAGCTTACGAGTGATACCATGATGCATATTTTTTGTATCTAATATAATTTGTTCAAGAAATAATTTATTTAAGGAAGAGTTGTCATAATACATTTATTGTAAAAGAGTGGCTCAAAAGAAAAACAGTACAACTATCAAAATAACAAAATAAAAATGAAAATGCGTTTGAAAATAAAAATGATCCAGTCAGTTGAACACAATTTCTGACAGTTCCTCATTTTCTCTTGCTCCACTCAGGTTCTCTTCTTAGCATTCTGTTCTTTATTAGTTTTTTTACTTTATTTGATTCTCATATCTGACCGTCCGATTATCATTCAGTGGTAGATGTCATTATTTGTTTAAATGTATTCAACTCTATTCAATTTTCTTCTCAAATTTCTATCAAATACACTTTAAAAATGTAGTATTAGAGTATATATTTTCTGCTGGGTTGTGTGATTATCAATAAATTATATATAGTTCAGAAGAGGGACAAAATTATAAGTTCGGAACTACTGAAAGATTTTAGAGTGGCGTCGAGACTATCCCTTTATTCAATGCTCAATAATTTTCTAAACACCACATTCTGAGCCTCCGATATCTAGGTCCAGTAAATGTGAATCCCATCTGCAACAATGGGTCAACATTGGTACCATTTGTCGGGCTGAAAAGCATCCTGCGGACCATAAAAACTTGATAAGACAAAACCTTACTTCAACAAAACGAACCATGAGCCTATCTAGAGGGTTGCGGGTCTTGTGGCGCATTACTTCGCAGTTCTCAGTTCTCACCTCCCAGTGCTCCCACGCAGTTAACTGAGAAGTGAAAAATGCAATGTGTCACTTGTCGAAAGAGTACTGGACGTCCGGCTGAAAGAACGTGAAAGAGCACCACACTCATGGCGGATTTCCAGTTGAAACTGGTGGCAAAAGGTAAAATTGGGTCAACAAAACAAATATACTTAATGAATTTGAAAGACTCAAAAAGAAAAACGGCAGCTCAGGAACTAGGGGGGCCATTCACAACATATCAGGTAAAAAGTCTTGAAAAACATCATTTATATACGATTTTTTTAAATGGGGTTGGGGGGGGGGGCAGGTTTTTTGCTATAGGGAGACCACTTGCAGCAAGTATAGTGATCTGACTCACCAGGTCAAGTGGTCAACAATTGATTTTATTTGCTGAATAGTCTTCCAAAAACTTTCAAAAGAACTCTTTGATATGTGCCTAGGGGATATAATGCTCCTACATGAACGAAGAATCTCAATCATCGCAGGGTATACGTACTTGGAAAAGAACAGTAGTGCTTCAGTACTCCCCAACATTTGCTTCTTAGTACAGTACTAACAAGTATCTTTCATTCCATCATCATCAATGCTTTCATGATTGTTGAACTGAGTGTGGATGATGTTTGGTTTCTATTGCAGGTGCTGAGAGGAGTTGTGGAGATCTCAAAAATTATTACAACACAAGCATGTCCGGTAGTGGCAGAGAAAAATGCCATCCTCATGAACAAGATTGACAATATTTTCCTAAAGGTACCACTTATTTCTCTCTATGAGCTTCTTGAAATTTTTGAAAGATTTTTGAGAACAAGCATGGTGTTGTAAATGTTCACTAGTGCATGTAAAGCTCTATGTGGGCTAGATGTTATTTCCTTATCTGAATGCTTCACTGTTGGGGTTGGCCAATTCTGGTTGATGGGGTTTTTACAATTTTTCAGGTCCTGCTAACTCAGGCAGGTTGGATGTCAATTTTGTTCTTTATCCTTTTTTGACCTTTTTGCAATTCTCATGGTAGGTCAGGTTCTGCTACCACCAGCCCTTCTAAAATCTTGCAAATCTGAACTCTAGTATGGAACCACAGTTACTGTAATTTATATTCAAGTGTCTGTTAACTTGAATGGCAACTATCAATCAGCATTCCTTTCATTTCTAAAATAGAGCTTTAATTAAATTATATTCAAAAAATTTATAGTAGGTTTTTCGCCTGCTACTTCAAAAAATTAGATTACATTCAAGAATCTAAAGTAGCTGCTGCCTGCTTGTAGTTATATTTCTTATTTCTGCTTTTATATTTACTGCTGGATATTTACATTAGTTTCTTGTGCTGCATTTGTATAAATGTAGATCAATTTATTTATTGAAATCAATTAATTCAGTTTCCATCATCTCTGTTTCCGATGTCAACTCTGTACCACTTAATTCTAATGACAGTGAAGAATAATATTTGTGTTAAACTCATATCATAAATTGGATGCATCTATAAATTTGCCAATTCATTGATTCTGGACATGGCATCTCAACATGAAAAGAAAATTTATACATTGAACTAAAAATTGCAGTGATTACAGACAGCATTGAAGTTTCAAGACAAATGTAAGTGACCACAGTAAAAAAAAAATTAATAATCCCTTTAATAATTAATTCGTAGTTTAAATTCTGATTTCTAGTAGAGATAGTGAAACTGCTATTATTTTAATAAACAAGTTGATATTACATCTCTTTCTTTAGATTCAACTTGATAATATTTACAATTTGTGTAAGCATATTTGTTGAGAGGGAGCATATGTTACTTTCAGCATTTGAAAGGTTCTGATTGTGTTACCTAAAGAAACACAGAAACTGACAGTAACCGGCTCTCTATTAATTATGCACAAAGATAACATTCTTTTTTTTTTTTGCTCACAACCTGAGAAGAAATTGGACTTCATTTCATATGTTAGATTTTTCAGAAGTGACCAGAACAGTTCAACCCAATCCTATCAACAATTACAAGTATAACCACTTTGCAAATTGGATAAAAAAAATACAAGAATAGGACCTGGCAATCACACAAAGTATGAAATGAGAAACAAAACATTACTGATAACTGAAAAGGAATCTTCTTTTCAAAGAAGCACAAGATCTTACCAATCTCGCACGGTTATCAAAGGGATGTGCTTGATTTTGTAATGGTCTTCTGCTAGTGTTCTTTCATATATCCTTTTTGAGAGTGTTAGATTCTGAAGAGCTCGCACCTTTTGTAGCTCGGAAGTGCATGCAGCTTGTTGCAATCCACAATTTTCAGCTAACTAAGTGTGGGCATAGCTCCATCTTTAATGTCGATATGACTAAGATTTGGCAGGTCTATAAACTGTAGTTTTTGAAGGCTGGGGAAACCTCTTGTTGAACAAATCATCTCTGTCCCCACATATGAGTCTCTCCATAATTGAACTATTCTGAGACTTTGCAGCCTCTCTAGTACAGGGATTGGATCTTGCAGAAGAATAGAGTCAATAAGTGTGAGCTTGGTGAGATTTGTAGGAAACATCTCAACACTAAGGGCATGGTGCCATGTTGGCCACCTCCCACATAATCTTTTGGTTCACCATAACAGTTAGCTTCCTTGTTCAAGTTCTTTCCAGTTTCCTTGAAATCAAGGGTTTCCAAATTCTTGAAGGAACAGCAAACATGCCCAAGTCCACGTGGCATGTTGCCACAATATCTAAAACCAAAATGTCTCAAGTAGATTAATCTCTCGAGCCACTCGTAACTGGCATTTTCTTCATGTACATTCAATATCAAATTAAGAAGGAAAAATTAGAAAGCTTACTACTTTTCCAGGTATAAATTAGATATAAAGTTAATATATAATAATTATCAAAGATTGTCAGATTAACCTAAACTAGTCTTCACATTCTAACATGCAGACCAGGAATATCACAAAACCAAAAGTGAATTCTGGAATACTATAATCAAGAATTTTTATTATCAATTTAATTATTATTGTGTTGGAAATATAATGTGTCTTTCTGCGAATGAAAATAGAGATGATGCATTGGCAAAAGAGGTGGAGCAACCCATGACAATTACCAAATAATATATAATTATTTTGGATTGTTTGCAAATAATGGTATGGAAAAAATTATAGTGAAGGATTCCAAATGTTTGAAGCAGGATATGGGAGGTAGCTGAAACTCATAAGTACCTTCGAGTCAAAAGATTGCATGAATTTTACTGGCTTTGGGTTTTGGTATTGTGATTCCATATCTGAAAGTAAGCTTAGAGTTATGAAGCTGGAATGAACTATAGGCTGAACATGGCTTTTTTTTACACCTGATGCCCAGTTCTCTTCTAAAAGAAGATAGATTCTTTTAGTTCGATACTAAAAAATGAAAAGAAGTGTACCTTTGCACTAGCTCTTCAAGGTAAGCCTCTGCTTTGTTCTCCAATGTTCCAACTCCATCTTTTGATATGAATCCTTCAGCTATTTACATTCTAGTGACATGCTTTGCTGAGATTTCATAATCCTCAGGAAAGGAAGCAAAGTAGAGAAAACATGGTTTGAAATGGTAAGGCAAGTCTTCATAACTCATAGATACAATCTGAGAGCACTTCTCTCCTTCCTCAGAGTGCCAATCCATGGTTTGCTCAACAATGTTCCAAGCACTATAAGTTGACTCTCTTCTAGAGAGGATGCCGCCAACCACAACCAATGCTAAGGGCAGTCCACCACATTTCTGTGTTAATTGTTTTTCTGCTTTCATGAGATCAGGAGGGCAATTTTCAAGTTTCTTATGTGGAAAAGCTTTTGTAAGGAGGAATTGTACACTTTCCTCCTCTGTTAGGTATGAAAGTTTGTACGGTGTTGTTTCCGGATCAGCAGCCATAGCAACATCAATAGATCTGCTGGTAATTAGTACGCGACTTCCATTATTCGAATCAGGTCCACTGTCGATCCCACAGATCCACTGTCGACACATCATCTAGGATTATTATTTTTTTTTCAATCAAAAGACTTTCGAGCTCCATTGCTAAATTTTCATCAGCCACAGCCACTTTCTGGTTTTGCATTTGAGGTACAATTGAGTAAATAATTGATCTCAGGATGTTAGTTAGATTGAATTTTTTGCAAGACGGACACCCATGTGCAACAATAAAATTGCCCCTCCAACAACAGTAACAGCAACAGCAACAGCAAATAATTAATATAAATAATTAATTCAGCCTATTTCAAATCCATTTTAACACTGAAAAGAAAATCATCAATTTATTTGAACAAATAAAAGTCAAATTATTTGAAGTTTTTAATTTAAAGAAAGAAAAAAATAAGTTAAAATAAGTTAAAACTATGAAACAATTTAACTATTTGAAATATAGATATATAGGTCCAGGAAGTGCAGCCCATTTTTTGAGTTATTAGTATATCGATTAATATATATATATATATGTCCCATGTGTCAGAGTCTTATTTCATTTTATTTGCAACCGGTCAATGAAGTCACCAGCTGTGCGGCTCAAAATCTATTAATATCCAGCAACTTTTTACGAAAACTTGGGCATAATTATGCGATATACTCAAATCTCTCAACAAGCCAGGGCACAAGCACATTCAAACTACGTAATTTCAAATCCACAAAAGAACTAAGGATGCTGTCACTGTTGCATCCAAAAATTAAGCCAAGGTATATGCCCGGACTTACCCTAACATAGATCTTCCCCTGCCATCCAATTCAGTGCTGAGGGCACAATTAAAAATTTATTAGAATGGATAGACAATGAAGATAATAATAGTTGTGATACACTAATAGTACAGCAGTAGTGGTAATCATAAGTAAACTTTATGTATCATTAACCTTTGTACAGAAATTTGTTTATTGTTCCAACTGTTCGCTCCACTGCATCTTCTATTCTGCAAGCTACATCACTAACCTCCTTCACTCACTGTTTTACCAAATTGTTTATCTTGACTTCATCGCTCACATGATATACAGTTCCAGAGCTTTGTTGCCTGTAACATCAGCAAGCTTGCGCAATAACAAGCACACAGCTGCCTCTGACATTTTTTTATTTTATTTATTGTTGGAAGTGTCTTCTCTTTTCTTCTTTCTGGAGGGGGTGGCTGGGGGGAGCCGATATGGACTAGTTTGTTTTCTGGAATGAATTATGGTTATCTATGGGAGTCTTGGCTAAAGTTCAAAAACACAAAAGGATTTTGTTTTTTGAGAAATTATTCTCGCATAAGTTCTGTATGATGGAACTTACTATTTAAATTATCTCGGAATCGAGTTTTTAATTTAAGATCACTCTAGTGTTTCATTTAAATTGAATTTTTAAAAAATATCTAATTTCATACATTTACTTTTTAGAGATATATAATTCTGCTGATCGTTGAGTTTTTTAATCGCTACAGCAATCTTTCTCAAAATCTGATAAAGAAATCAACAAAAATAGATACAGTACTAGAAATCTAAATAATTTTCTACCTTGTTGCATAAACTTTGAAACATTAACTGACTATACTGTTTTATGTATGTTTGTCTGACTGTCTATATATTATTATATGGTTTGTATGATAATGCAATAACAACACCATATGGCTATAGCCTTGTGAACCGCCAAAGAAAACTTTAATTTATATATTCTTGCTTTTCAAGACTTTAATATAATATGCCATATTAATTCAAGATAAGCTTCAATAGCCAATAGTTTAGTGGCAACCGAATTTTCAAAAGAGGCCAACAGTAAATTGACCAACGAATTTCCTTAAGCCAATAGATTTCCATATCAATGGACTAGGAAACCATATGCATAAATCATACGGTATTGGAGAGATCAATTCACTTTTGACCTTTACATAATTTTCTCCATTCAAGTTAATAAATGGAGAACTCCATTTATTAGAGTTTTCCCTGAAACAAGATTTTTTTAACCACTCATATATTCAGTTTTTGATAATTTTACATGTATTCAGTTGTGTTCTTCAAAACCAATATCTTTGTAATATCAATTTATAATTCTATAAGATTTAGACCATCACTTAATCATAAAAATTATAAATTTGCATTTTACACATTAAGGATCTGATTCTCATGACACCTATATTACCCAATAATTTATTAAAATTGATCATTTTAATTTGAATTTTGATCAATTAACAGTCCATAATTTTAATATATATATATATATATATATATATATATATATATATATATATATATATATATATATCACATATAGGCCCACAAAATTATTTAATGATTAATTTTAATAATTTCAACATTGCACACCTTATTTGTATACATTGTTATGTATAAATATTTGTGAAAATATGATTTCGAATTTGAGTTAGAGGCTATGTATTTATGTATTTTTAAAAATTATTTATACTTAGTACGGTGTGCAAATAAAATGTGCAGATATGGGGTATAATTATCACTCCTTGTTTTTTTTTGGAGGCGTTAATGTTCAGATTGCAAGGACAACTTTGAAAAGTAAACTCTGCATTACATAATATGTCCACCACGCATCTGCATTACATAATATGTCCACCACGTATCTGCATTACATATATAATGGTTGTTATGCAGTACTAACAATATGCATAGTGTACTGTGCAAAATATATAATGTTACGTGGGAATTTTTATTGACATCATTTTTTCTTAATCAACCATAAACCGACAAAAAATGTATTCAGTACAAGATGACGCAATTTACAAACTACAATCAGTCAATTCATAATTAATTTATGTGCAAACTCACGATATTCGTTCTGAAGTTTCACCTATCGAAAAATAATTCAATACGAAACAGAGGACGATGTAAAAAAGCCTTGGAATTTCTCTTCAATTCCTTAATGTTGAGTTGAATTTTTAACCATCCAAAGCTAATTTAGATGCTGTGGGGTTGATTTTCAAATATTACAAGACGAAAGGAAGGGAGAAGCATTGGAAGATTCAGTTCATTTTTTTCAATACGTTTTCCTTGTATTGTGTGAACATGCTGCCAACTCGCACATTTATGAAAGAGAATTTAGATCTCTTGAGAAGTAACTGAGCTGATATACAAATACGGTTGTTAATATGGTTATCCATGAGGGTTTAATTATGCACATTGGACAGCTTATTATATATTAATAATTTTATTATATAACTCATTTTGTACAATATTATATGATATATATTAATGTTATCTGTATAATAAATTTTGATACATCCTAGTTAAGGTGAAATCGGTATTCTTTGGATAGCTCTCTCCGTGGAGCTGTGCGGTTTTTCTTTTGTTGTGAACCATTTGATCATCCATCAACGATTTTGATTTAATAATAATAAATCATGTGCATCAAATTTTGTGTTTAGACTTTTTCATGATCATTCAGATTAAAACGAGTCATCTAGATTTCCCTACGGAGATCTCTACAGAGGCTACCCGCCCGGTTAAGGTGCCCAGACCGTATGGAAGAGATGAAGTGTAAAAAATGTGTATGAGGGCGTTTAAAAGTGTGTGTAGTGTATGAACGAGAGCTACTCTACATATATATGCTATGTACATTTGTGAAAAATTATGATCCTTCCAAGTCCTTGACAGGTATATAGGAGAGGGGTTGTAGAGATCATGGGCTCCATTTCGTAAGATCGTGGTTGGTTACTCATAACTGTTGCACATGACCATGTCCAGCTACTTGTAACTGCTAAGCATGATCGTGTGCACTTATGAGAACGATTATACTCATCTCAAGATGAGTATTGAGTAATTCTCAAATTTGAGAATGTACAGTTCGAGAACTATTCAGATGAATATTGGGTAGGGTGTGTTTGGATGGTGCAGAATAGCACCGTTCTCGAAATAGCAGTACTATTATCGGGTTAACAACCATTTAAACACAAAGACAAAATCGAGAATAGCAGCAAAACATTGCTAATCCGCTAACCCAATGTTTCCGCTAACCCATAGAAAATATTGGGTTAGCGGATTAGTAGCCATGAGAGTGGTGAAAATAATAAAAAAATTATATTAGTATGGAGTAGTATTAAATAAATATATTATTAAAAAAATACTAAAAATAATTAATTATTTTAACTATTCTCTCCACTAATCTCAAGTTACTATCCAAACAACATTTTACTAACCCAAAATAGTAAAAATTAGTGTTTTTCTTATATTTTTCAAAACATCACTAACCTCACATTATTCTCAACTACTAACCTAAACAATGTTATTATTTGTACTAATCCTTTCACCATCCAAACACAGTCTGGTGAATTAGCGGCTTAGGACTAAGTATTCAAATCTAAGTCAATTGAACTTTCAAAAACACGGTCCTATCAAAATTATACAAAATAAGTTAGAATAATAATATTATTAATATGCATAATAACTCATTCAATATTTATAGTTAAGTACGTATAGGTGACAGTATCAAACAAGCGTATTTTTATATTTTTTTAATTTTTTGCATTACCCAATAATTAAATAGTCAACTAAGTCCAGCCACCCAATATATTTTTTTGATGAAGTAGGCTTAGCCTACTTGATTGATTTTATTAAAGATAAAATAAAATATTTACATGGGAGATGAGATATTTACAGGGGATAGATGAAAAGGAGAGTGGAGTGAATCAGGCACTCCTAAAATTAACCTCTAAAAATTAGAATCTATTAACTCTATTCATTAACCTCCCAGTTGGCTGCCTCTCTAATAATTATGCTTTTGAGATCATTCGTTGACAACTCTTTGTTCTTGAATATTCTATGATTTCTTTCCTTCCATATATTCCAGAAAGTGGCGAAGCATAAGTAGTCCCAAGCCTGTTGCTGTGATTGCGGCAATTGATTTTTTGTGTCCAACCAAAAGGTAAATATAGTATCATCCAGCTTTGGTCTCCTTGGCAGCCACAGTTGTCAGGCTATAGAGCATTCCAATAGTAAGTGTCTTGAGGTTTCAATTATTGTCGTACGACACATAACACAACCTCCCGGGTGTGGCCATCCCCGCTTGATTAGATTTTCTTGTGTTAAGATTCTGTTCAAGTTGGCTAGCCAGAAGAAAATCTTCACTTTTTCGGGAATTCGGATTTCCCAGTGGAGCGTGGATGCTGTGATACTGGTATGTGCTAAAAAATCATAAGCTAATTTTGCCTAGTAATGTCCTTGAGTTTCCCATCGCCATCTCTAAACACCATTGCTGTACTCAGTTGAGACCCGAAAAATACCCTGCAATTTGAGTAAATCTTTGAAGAAGAAGGATGATGGACCATACTGAGATGCAATTATAAGTGCCCAATTGGAGTCTGGTTTGTCATAGATTTCCCATAACCATCTTAACAGTAGTGCTATGTTGTGTTTCTAGATTTTAAATCCCCAGCCCTCCATGAATTTTTGGTAAACAAATTGTTTCCCATTTTACCAGACAAGAACATCCTGCACATGTTGCCTTACCTTTCCAAAAGAAATTTCTTTTGCTTCTCTCTATATGTTTTAGCAATCATTTTGGTAATAAAAATGCTTGCATGAAGTGTATAGGAAGTGCGCTGTAGATAGAGTTGATAAGAATTTTTCGACCCGTCAAAGATAGGAGTTGGCTAGCTCCTCTTGAAAGCTTTCCCTGTATTTTGTTTAGTAACAGTAAAAAAACAATCTTTGTTGGTGTCCTAATGGAGAGTGGAAGATCTAGGTAGCTCATGGGGAATTTTCCTTTTTTGCAGCTCAGAATCGAATGTATGACATTGTGCAATGTAGGGGTATTGAGATGGGGATAAATTCACTTTTTATAAAGTTAATTTGGAGTCCTAAAAATTCAGAGTAAAACTGCAGAATCTGTATTGTTGCTTTTAAAGTAGATTGTATATTTCTAGATCGTAAAGGAAAAATGAATGGTCTGATACATGTTTTCGAAATTCAAGCTTGGTTACAGGCTTATGCTTGCCTCTGATTATAGCTATGCACGAGACATGGACCCTTTTAACGAAATTAGAAATCGACTATTCTAAAAATTATAATAATAAGCAGTCTATGTTCTATTTAAAAAAAAAGGTAAGTGCATAATAGATGTCTTTACAATTGAACTTATGTTTTAATTGTATTTTACTATTCTAATTAAATATCACTAATTCAATAATACTCGTTCAAGTTGTATGATATAATAATTGAACTTATAGTATGAAATTACAATTGAACTTATAGTTAACACCAAAGTCTAAAATACGAATAATAATTCATTTAAGATGACTAATAATATTAGTATGATATAGTACTTTAAAAAATAGTTAATATATAAGGTTTACAAGTAATATATGTATCCTTTTGTCTGGAAATTTATAACACCAGAATAAACGACAGAAGTAGTAAGAAATAGATAAATTTGATCATATTCCAAAATAATGAATAAAAAACTTACGTAGAATGGTGAATATCAAGATTCTACAAAAAAAATTACTCAGGCAAGGAAAAAAAGGAAAAAAAAATAGAAATATGATGTGAAGTTGGAATGCTACAATCGTGGATTTGTATCTGTTGCTATCCATAGACAATTGTTCTTGCATACATTCACAGTCATATAATTAATTAATATTTCGTTTACAAAAAGGAAAGATGTAACTTCCCTGTCAAACTTTTTTACGGATGCATTTGAGAATTGATTATTTCCATGCTAAAGTCCTAGAGGGAAGATTGAAAATCATATAAAGAGCCTAGTTAATAAAATTGTATAATGTGCACATTTCTGGAGAACACCTGATCTGAGCTTAAATTTATTCAATGTTCAAAATTTTCCAAACACCACATTCTGAGCCTCAGATTTAGGCCCAAGAAATCTGAATTCCATCTGAAACGGGTCAACCGTGGTACTCGCATTGGCGGGCTGAAAAGCATCCTGCGGGCCGTAAAAACCCAATCACACAAAATCTTACTTCCACATCGCCAAACTAATCTTTCTTTGATGGGGGATCACCAGATAATGCAGTTATATATTTTTTTATATATCTTTTCAGAATTTGAACCCTCGTCACGTCATTTCATAAAGAGATAAAATTTAATATTATCTGCATTAGACATACAGTTCATGTCATTTTGAATTACCCAGCAATTACCTCCCAAAAAGTGCGACTCAGACCATTTTGCACAGAAATTTCCAGCCTTGTAGTATTCATCATCTCGGTTTGATCATTCAACAAAATCTGCAGCATTTTATATATGGAAAATCGATCAAGGAGAAAACTAACAATCCCTATAGGGATTTCCAATCAACAAGAGATCACATATATAATGGAATTTAGAAGATCGCCTTTAGACTTTTATTTTATCTACTTCTAGTTTTCTTCGTAATTGTACTTAGGAAAAAAAAATATATTATTTAAGTTAAACTTTATAAATTTCAAACGATGCGGAGTTATTTAAGTTAAACTTTATAAATTTCACTTATATTATGTATGTAAAATATACAGTAAAACTACATAGATAGTATTCCAAGATGCCAAATGCGATTCTTAAATTGTCACTAATTTATCATTTTTGTCCCAAAAGTTCTAAAGACTTTCTTTTAGTTTTAAAAAAAACAATTGTTTATCAATTTGGTCCATCAAAATTTTAAATCTGTAACAAATTAATCATTGTCACAATGAAAATTTAAACGAAGACGAATGTTCGCGTCTATCACAATAATATGTTTTATGATATTTATGACAACATGTATGCAAATATTAATTTAATTATTTATGATGGCAACCAGACGATAATATCAATATTAATTTAATTGATATGTTATGTCATGAGTAAATATATTAATTTCTGCATTATTTGTATTATTTGAGGACAATTACAATGCTAAAAAATAACACTTAGGAAATGTATTTCTTATCTTCTTATACGTTACTTCGTAGAATTTTTGTGCAAATCCATAAAATAATATAAAATTTTAGTCACGTTGCTCATCTATATTGGATAAGGGTATTTGATATGACTCGAGTCCATAGCACAACATATTTTAATCCTTGTCCAGAAAAGAAAACAGAAACATACGTGGTGGTTACCAAAAAATCTTGATCAAATGGCGGTTCATGCCAGTTTGTGTCATTATTCCATCGAAATGAGAACTCGTAACAGTATGCAAATCATCATAAATGATCATATTAATGCTAGCGTCGAATTAGAGCCCCAAATTTTGCACGACTACAGTAAGCGTAATCGTTTTGAAGTGGCAATAATTAATGCAGTAAACTGTGCAGATTAAAACCAATTAAGAGGCAAATTAACCTGGGCAGTTTGGAAAGCAAAAAAAACCAGAAATTAAATTATAGGACGTATATATGCCTAGCAGAAATGAAATTATAGAGCCTATATATGCCTGGCGGAGTAAGGAAAAATGGGTCAACGTCCTTCATTTCTTATCTAATTGAATGTGTATTTAGTAGCACTATTAATTATTTATGTTTTTCTTAATAAAATTTTTATTGAATATCATAACATATAAATTTATTCCAGAAGTAACTTCTATAGCTAAAATCACATATTTTTTATATAATCAATATATTAATATAAATATTTGATCTCTATTTCAAAATTTTCTACTCCGACGTACGTACTCTTAAATATAGGCGAGCACTTATTCTTTACTGTACTGCAACACCGTGGGCATGCAGCTAGAAGAATCTACACCGTCGTTTTCATCACAGTAAGGACTAATTAAAATTTTAAAATAGTGACTATTTAGATTCACATCTACTTTAATTTACGAATAAGGAGAGTATTGCATGCCATGTAGTACTCCCGATTTGAATTCTATATGACAGTACTTCTGAGAATTCTATACGGGCAGCTACAATGTAGCAAATCAAGTTTCTGAAATTTGGCGAGCGAAATATAATTTTTATTTTATCTTTTTGACATGGTCCGAGTATTACTATACATACCAATCAATTAATCGATCGAATCAAGCAATATCTTTTCGTTTACATTCGTAAAAAAGAATACACATAACATATTCTAGATTGGAATCTCATTTAAGCAGTATAACAGATATTTCAACTGAGATAAATAATGTATTCAACTTCTATTCGTTTTCACTAAGCCCAACACACGACGAATAGACAAATTTTATAAGTTACAATTAGGCAGATATTATCTTTGTAAAGTCAATTATTCCTTTCAACTTCAAATGATAGATGTTGGCGAAATTTCCATTAGAAGCTTCAGAACCGTAAAAAATGATGCAGTGCAAGCTTATTAACTGACGGTAACTAAACAGAATGAAGGCATCCATTTATTTTTGTCAGGAGCCTCCTTAGCTTCATAATAACATATAATAAGTATTAAAATGTTGGTAAATAAAAGAAGCATCAAAATTTTTGTACTACAAAACATTTTGTACTTTTATCTTAAAAGGTGACTTGTTTATCTTTCTTATTCCTCCTTTTGTGTTTTTTTTTTGTACAAAATCAAATTTGTAATCAACTTATTATCAATGTAGATAATAAGAAAAGAAAAAAAAATTGTACTCGTGGAAAAAGAAAAAAAAAGTATCAAAATTTTGTACTCTGTCGAAATTGCCTGTATTTTATAGAATAATTAAGAACCAAAACACAATTTAGCATTTTAATTTATAGACATTATCTTTCTTTTTCTGTGGATTAAACGGTGAGAAAGTCTCCAAAAAGAATAATAATTAAGAAAAAGATCAAACACTGAAGAGACTTCTAGGGAGCATATATGGTCCGATGCGACGCTGCTCCCTTTAATTTGGTGCTGTATTTAGCCTTAAGATGTGCTCTCTTTAACGGCTCATAATTACATAGCTTTATAACCTCGCAGTATTTGTGGAAAGTTAACCCGAATTTAAGACAATTTTCTTAGCCAGGCTGTGTGTTTCTTCAAGCATAATCGAACTATTAATCAGTCCAACAAGCTCTTTTCGCCCCTCGTTCCAATATAGGCTTATCAGTTACAAACAATCCAGTAACTGATCGTTGATCAAATGATCAGAGGTGAGCTGGACAGCCACCCCGTACAACCAGACTTGCACCTAATCAGCAAAGTTAAAATGAGAGGAAAGGTGTAACGGTAACCCCTCCCCTCCCGGGAATATAGCACTCCCAGCTGACCCGCCTATCTTCACATTCCTCTTCCCCTCCAAGTTCCACCTCTCTCTCTCTCTCTCTCTCTCTCTCTAAAATTGCACTTCCTTTGTTATCAGTGCCTTCGTGATAAAAATGGAAGAATCATTTTGCTTGAGAGAGCTGGTAGAGAAGAGGTTCCAGTCACAGCGTTCATCCACTATACTGACACCACTGGAAAGATTTCTTTCCAGCACTTCCAATATATTCAAGCCAGCTTGTCATGCAAGCGAAGGGGAAGTTCCTTCAAAGCTCTATGCTGGTGGGGCTGTGAGTCTTTTCAACACAATCGGTGCAGTCCCTAGTGGCATTTTGTTGAATAAGTCAAGCATGTATGAAGGACTTGTTTGTTTTGGTGGGAAAAGTTTGGCCGCGTTATCTATCGACAAGATGCATGCAAACACATCTTTCTCCTCTCCATCATCTTCTTCTAATTCTACTACAGTTCCAGGTGCGAACAACATCATCAAAGGGCAATGGACTGCCGAGGAAGACAGGTTTTATTATGATACAAGTGAATTTACAATATTTTACTGCGAAATTTAATTAATTGATAGTCTAGTTCTTGTATCAGTGTATAAATAAAAGCATGAACTGTGGAAAAAAGTTTTATTATCAGAATAAATTTGAGTGACTTAATTCTGTTCTTGCATGTTTTTCTTAGGATGCTACTTAAGCTGGTTAAGCAACACGGTGTGAGGAAATGGTCTCAGATTGCAAAAAATCTGGTAGGTAGGATTGGCAAGCAATGCAGAGAGAGGTGGCATAATCATCTTCGCCCAGATATCAAGGTTCAATTCAATATAAGCTTATATAATCAGCTACAGCTGTTCAACTTCGTTCTCTTCTTTTTTTTTTATATATATAGTATATTATGCTTCATTTTTTTTTGCTAAAATACTTTATCCATTAATTTTACTTTTATTTTTGTTCTAGGTTTGCCACAAATAAAAAGCAATCTAATTACAAATCCTATCGCAATGATTTTGTCAATGAAATTAAGTTTGTCATTGTAGTAATATACAAGCCTAATACTAAACTTATCAGATATTACTCCAACAACACATGTTTACCTTTCTTAAAACACTTCAATTTCTTCTTATCTATATATTGTTCATTATTCCTTCTGGCATGAGAAAATCCGGATTCACCTTTCTTTCTAGGTGAATTTTTGTTGTCCTATACTTTAGGATTTGTTTAGTTATTTCACAGTTCACAGTTTTTGTTATATATAATATTCATAATAATTATATTATTAATAATAAGAGTGATAAAATCAAAATTTTAAAAATATGAATAGCAGCGCGCCACTGATAGTAATTAATAATATAATTACTATAAAAATTTGATTTCATCACTCTTATTATTAATAATATAAATATTATAAATATTATATATACAAAAACTGGTTATTTCATGTATCACTAGAAAAATTATTTCCTCTGGTCATCCGAAATTAAAAAATAATAATAAAAGTTTAACATGGACGTAATTAAGTTTTTGTCATCATGTTCCCTTTAAATTTTGATCGATGTCTTTTCTCAATGAATTTTTTTTTTTTTTTTTTTTGCATTGTGCAGAAAGAAACTTGGACAGAAGAAGAAGAGAAGCTGCTCGTAGAAGCGCACAAGAAGTGTGGAAACAGATGGGCAGAGATCGCAAGGCACATCCCAGGAAGATCAGAGAACTCGATCAAGAACCACTGGAATGCGACCAAAAGGAGTCAGAATGCAAAGAGAAAGATCAAGAAAAAAGCCGGTCAAGGAGCACGATCTCGTTCCTCCATCCTAGAAAACTACATTCAGACCAAGATCAGTAAACTCCCCTCAACCTCTTCGACTCAATTTAACTTCACTTATGGTGCACAAGATGAAATTTCACAGGTTGATTCATCGACTGTGTTACACTCGGCCCAAGTGAGCCGATGCATCACACCCACACAGTCAATTTTGAACTTCTCAGCTGGTACTGGTATGCAACATGAGAACAGAGAGAAACTCCTAGGGTTTTCGGGCATGGAGGATGATGATTATCTCCTGTCTGGCGAGGATACTTGCCTGTTGCTCGCATCGCCAGAAGCACCTAGCTTGGTGTTTAATGAGGAAACCGACGATCAGTATCAAGTTTCTGATGAATATTTCTGTAGTAATGCACCGTTGATCAGTTCAGAACTGCCTGAATGTAGTACCCCTGGCCCTATAAACACAGTTAGTTGCAGAGGAGATATGGATCTGATGGAGATGATGACGTGGCAAATGGCACATACATCCCAGTCTCAACAGAGCACAAGCAGCAGCAACGGCAGCGTCTAATTATGTCTTATTATAATAATAAATAAAACACTAAAGTAGTTTGTAACCTGGTCAGGCCTCGTTCTTTCCTTTACCGTTTTAGTTTTAGGATTGTTTGTTAGCTTAATTTCAGGAATGGGTGTAACGTGTCACCACACAAAGAGCTTCTAGCTGTTTGGTGTTTCCCTTTTAGCTTTCTAAGTGGAACATGTTTCGTAGTAGAGACCGATATTAGCCTCGTGAATTGCATCCCTTTTTTTAATTTGATCTATGGAATTACAACGAGTATATAATTTTGTCAAACACCAGTCTATGATCGTGTCTCTGTTTCATTTTCAGTGTCACTTTCATGATCTCATCTGTTTAATGAATGTTTGTTTTATAACATTATGTTTCAAGTACCATCATATGAATCAAAATAAAAAATACAAAGGCAACTCGTCTTATATATAAACTATGTCCGCATGCCTCCATATATTAATACATTTTTTCTCATGAGTTTTAGATAATTACAAACCAGATTGCATGGGTGTAGTGTAGGGTTTTGCTCCAGTCATATTTGCTCTTTCAAGTAGTGTTTGAAGATAACGAGTTTGATTGAGATAGAGATCATAATCAATAGGTGTGACTTCAATACCCAGAAAGTAATGCAGGATCCAAAATCCTTAATTGAGAAATGAGAGTTCAGATTATCAATTAAGAAATTGATTGCAGCATGATTATTCTCTGTGATGATAGTATTGTCCATATATACTAAAAGATAGATATAAGCAAGAGTAGATGCAACCGGAACTGATGGTGTAGCAGTCGATGCTGAAGAAGAAAGCTTCTGAGCGAAAAGAAAAATTATTTCATTGAACCTTACATGTCTGGAGATGTAAGTTTTGTTGCATTAAATGTGAAAGCAGCAATATTCCTTGCATGTAGTCGAATAACCGATGAAAACACAAGAGAGAGCTCTAGATTGAAGCTTGTTATCAGTATAAGGTCTCAACAATGGATAGCACTTAGCTGCAGTGTAACCACACTTGAAACTGATTTGACAATAAGATTTATCAGAGTTTGAATTATTATACTTACCACGACCTCTACCTCTGTCATAACCAAGTCCTCTGTCATAGGACAGGCGAGGAGTATAGTCTGAGGTGGGTAGTTGATTGAATTGTGGAGGAGAGTTGAAAAGAGGCCGATATACGTTGTACCAGCATATAAGGCTAATATCAGGACAGAAGCTGGGACGGTATCAGAGGAGGTAATGTGTACTGATGATGCTGAAAGAGTATTGAGATTAGCCTTTAGACGTGCTTCATGGGAGAGAAGGAGGCTTTGAAGCTCAGCCATCGTAAGAGAGCTAGATCTCATGGAAATAGTAGTAACAAAATTCTCATAATCGTACCGAGGCTTTGTAATGTGTAAAGAACGAGATCTTGCTCTGAGATTTCAAATCTAATACTTCGAAGACAATCTGCTATGCCCTGCATCTGTTGAAGATATTGTACACATGTAGATCCACCGTTCTTTGACATCTGGAGCTATAATTTCAACTCAAGAACCCTTGCCAGAGACTGAGATGAATACAGTTGCTGAAGTGTCCTCCACATTTGATAAGATGTCTCATAGTTGATCACTTGATCTTGGATCGCTGAGACATGGAGTTGAAGATCCAGGTAAGAATTAACTGATCCACGCTGAAAAGCTGGATTAGCGGTAGTAAAACCATCAGATGTAGCTGGTGAATGAGGTGGATTTATGTATGTGGGCTTGATTCTAGGAGTATGCGGGGGTGGTAGGGGGCGGCAGCCTCCTACGAGCGGTGTCTGAGAAGTCAAATTATATTGAAATTCTTTCACCGATGGCTTAGATTAAGGTTTAGGGTTTATGAGTTTGTTTATATATATATATATATACATAATTTCAAATGTAATTCTGTATGTAACCGAACCTTGAGTATTAGTGAAAATTGTTTTGGCAGCGGCCGTGGGTTTTCTTTCCCTTGAGGGTTTCTCACGTAAAAATCTGTGTGTTCTTGTTCTCAATTTTTTTTTCTTTCGTGTTACGTGATTGCTCTCTGGTTATTCGCTTCTCAACAATGGAGGCGGAGCAGATCCATCAATAAAGCACATGAGATCATATCCTCGAAGAACAAGAATAATTTGTGATTCCAGATGAAGTAATTATCATTTGTGAGGGTAGTGTGAAACTGGTGAGAGAATTAAATAGAAGTGTCAGATCTTGCTGACGAGACAAAAAAGGAGAGGAGGTAGAATCAGCCATGTTAATGGCGAGAAAAAGAAGCACAGTGTTGTGAAAGGAGCGTGACCTTTACTGAGGCTCTGATACTAGTAAACACAGAGAGATGTAAAGATTCTTTTATTGAGTCATTATGTTGATTATAAGAGTTTAAGCTTCTTTATATAGGGGTTACAAGAGACTAGAACATTCTATGAACTGAAGACAACAGAATACGGTTTTAACTAACTGAAAGTTAGTTGCACCATTTTATTTACAATCTCCATTTTGTTCTATACTGCTCCAGTTTAATATCATCTACAGTTATCCCCGTGCATTCGTCATTCTTAATGTAATTAATAAGGGTAACACAAGTCATGTACTATATAGAAAAAAAAATTGGTTTTGTGAAATTTAAGATAAACGAGTTTATATTCACAAAGGGAAATGGCCATATATTTGCCCACTTCAACGAGACAATCATATACGAGAGAAACTCACTACTGTGTTTGGATTAAAGAAAAATAGCGTTACTTTTGGACTAACTTGCTACTTTTGTATTAAATATGATCCAAACACCAATTAGGCTATTGAGAACAACACAGGTTGGTGTTATTCTGCTAATCCATTCAATAGTTGATTTTATGGGTTAGAGAAAATTGATTAAAATATATATTATCTTATTTTTTATTCATATTCTCATAAGTAATTTTCAATTCAAGAAATAAATAAAATAGTAATAAATAGTAATAAAAAATAATAAATAATAATAAAATAAAATATTTATATTAAATAAAATAAAATAATAAAAATAAAAATGATAAATAATAAAAATAATAATAATAATAATAATAATATTATTGTCGAATAATAAAAATAAAAATCATTAGTATTAAAAAATAATAATAAAAATAAAATAATAACATCTAGTAACAATAAATAATAATGGTCAAATCGCGAAAGACTTTTGGCGTTTCAATATTTAGTATTAAATAAAGTAATAATTAATAATAGTATAAAATAATATTAAATAAGTTTTTAACATTAAATAAAATAATAAGTAATAGTATGAAATACTAATTTTACTATTAAATAAAATAATAATTAATAATTATAGAATATAAGGACTAGCTATGATATTAATCAAGAATACAAGTTTGGTCAAGTCAAATTGATAATCAATTGGTAAGACAACTTACTAATTATAAAAATATAAGAAGTGACTAAGAGAAAAATACTACATAAAAGCTCAAAAACTTAGTCAAATAAGATGTATAAGAATGTAGATATGCAATGAGAATTAACTAAATATTAATTGCTATGAAGAGCAATTATTGTAAAATAATAAACTGACAGCTTTGAGAGAAATAACTTACAAATGACAACTAAATATAGATCTAGGTAGTAAAATATAAGTACTGAAAATCTAAAAAACACAAGAATTTTAACGGAGTTCGGTTATGTGAAAATCTACGACGTCGGGACCCACTCCACTAACAGATTGCTGATTTTATTAATACCCAAAAAGAGTATCACAACTTGAGATTTTAGATTTTCTACAAGAATGAGTACAACAAGACTAAAAACTATCAAAGAAAATAAAGAGAGCAAAAATACTCGAGACTTAGAAAATAATGAGTAAAAGTTTCAAAAGAATTGAGCCAAATACTTAAAGATGAAAGGAACACTAGATGTTCAAAAATTACAATTAAGATCTTCCATTGATTTGATTTGATTCAAAAACTTAGAAGTTTTTTGAATATGTTTGCAAGTGAAAAGTATTAGATGTTCAAGAGTGCTTTGGGATTGCTCAAGTTGGATTTCAGATTGTGAGAGTTTCAATAGTTTTTTAGTTCTGAAATAATCTCTTTAAATATAGCACTTGACAGTTAGGCAGTTGGTTCTTGCATAGTGGATCGTTATTTGATTTTAATTAGAATTTGACAAGAATGCCCCCTTGTCAGAATTTTTCATAAAGTGTTATAATGGTTTGAAAATGAATGGAATGAATCGTTATAACAATACGATGAAGCGTTGAACGTTTTACAAAACGTTATAACGTTTTAACTTTGTTTGATCAGATTGATTAAGCTCTGACAAGTCTGTCTATTTTCAGAGATATTATAACGGTTCATTATTTTATTCATTTCCTCTATCACTATTTTTAAGCTACTATACAAATAATATTTTACTAATTCAATATTAAAAATTAAGATTCTTTTTATATTTTTTAAAGTATCACTAACCCCATATTATTCTCAACTTCTAATTCAAAATAATCCAAAAGAGACTATTCTTATATTAATTCTTCCACCATCCAAACACACCTACGTGTCTACGAGTGCTCGAGATGTGTTAGCACAAATTAAGACAAGGGTTTCTAGTGTTGCATTGCCTGTATGATGGTGGCTTTATTTTACTTTAACACAATTTTTGAAAAGTTACTAAATTTCTTAAAAAATAATTCTGACATATGTAGATCGATTTACTATGATACATCTAATTTGTTGGTATATTTGTTCATCGTAGTCGTAGGAATGACATTGGAGCGGACAAGACCGAATTCGTATCAAGTCCCAGATCCGGCTCTTCTTCTCTAATATTAATTGGGCCCTCATTGAATCATGAGAAGCGTAATTAAGAATGTAATATATAACTTGTTGGGCTTTGATTTGGAATAAATCTAAGCCCAACAAATTATACATTACATTTGTAATTACGCTTCCCATGTAGTCAGGTCTCGATAAAAGATAAAAGAAAAAGAAAAAGAAAACTATCACGTATAAAAAAATTTTTTTATTACTACAATTCATTTTTGTGCTTAAGACAATTTTAAGTTTTATTCTTGGTCTCTTGTGTGATGAATTTCCAATTATTTGCTGAATGAAGTATATAAAACATTGATATTGTTTTCATAAACAATTATGAATGTGTGATCTCACCATGTTTCATGTAATGTGTCCTCATAAACTATTAGAATTTTTTTTTAATTCCGTTTCATATACTAGATTAAGATATCAAAAATTAAATCAATCAAAGTTATTTGTTTTTTAGCCTTTGACCTAACATAAAATAATCTCAAAAATGAAAATAGTTTGATTATATATTTCTCCCGTGAAAAAGAATAAGGTTGACTATTTTAATTTGTCATTAAGTTTCAAATTTTAAAAAATAGATGAATGTACCAAAATTTTTAACGCCTCTTTCCCGAGTCATGCAATGCACTAATTATGGATTTGGTTTTGCTCCGAACTAATTTACAAAATCATACCTTTAATAATAATTGATAACATGTAATTTAGCTTACCTCTTTTACCAACGGTGTCGGTGTCTAAGGCTCAGGGGCTGCTATGCAGTCATGGTACCGCCACTAGTGTCTAATTATATACGTTAGGATGTCAGATCGTCAAACAAATCTTTGATTAATTGTCCACGGTCATGCATGACTCATGAGATAAGAATATCCATTATCATAATTATCTAATTAAGACAAAAATGTGAGCAAATGGACAATAGATAAGATTAACACTCGAGACGTCCTTATAAAATAGTATGCAACTTGATTGATAGTTAATGTCTAGGGAACGAAGTTGGTTGTTTACACGAAACTACGAAAGAGCGGAGGAAAACTCTGGTTTGTTTTTTGTTTTGTCCCTTCTTTTTTCTTAATAAGAACCCGTGTAGGTGCACGTCCAATGAAGAGGAAGCTTGTTTCAGGCAGAATTTTTTACCAATTCATGGTCCATAAATATTAGGCATGACTCCTCGATACCGTTTTATCTTTCTTTTCACAATTAAAAGCATCATGTTATTTACAATCTTTTACATTTCTTTCTTACTATTGGAGCGCAATCTCATCATATTTACCTTGAGTAAAAGCCTATATGATATTAATAGTTGCTGAGAAATCCGCAATGATCATTGCCTTTACTCTTTGAATATATTGGCAGCGTTGAACTTAGGGGTGTTACTGGATCGGGTTGGGTCAGGATTATTTTTTTATTTGATCCGAACTTAACCTCGCGATCTGTTAAATTCGGGTCAAATATTTTTTATCCACATCTGATCCGATCGGGTCACGGTTGACCCGACCCGACCTAACCCATTTAAAATAATTAATTATTTTTATATAATTTTAAGTAATTAAATATTAATTAATTTATAATTAGTATATATTTAAGTTTTAATTAGTACCAAATCATAAAATTACTTTAAAAAATATAATTAATTGGATCGAGTTAATTCGGGTCAAAAATTTAAATCCATATCCAACTCATTTATTTTTGAATCATGTCGATCGGATCGGATCGATTAACCTGTCAGATCGGATCAACAATTAATACTCCTAATTGAAATAGATGTTATGTCGTTTCTTGTTGTTCCCTGCACAAATAACATATATTGATCTCATTTAACCTCTTCTAACTAGATTGTCTATGATGAAAATTCTATTTTGCAAGTCATGTGAATACTGCAATTTTCATTGGCAATTGTAAACTCCATATTAGTATCCAACCACTTCTGACTAGCGTTGTTATTTTGTGATCCGAATAATTTCGAAAGCAATTAATTTGATGATCTGGAAGATAAATAAGATAAATGATCAAATAATTCATGGTACTTTTCACTTATCGTTTAATAAAGTATTCACATATTAATTGATACTAATTTTCTTTAAAATAATTAACAAATATTGTATCATAGTATTCGAAAGGAGACCGGTACAAATAGTTGTAGTAGATACTATACTGATACAGTAGGTGTCAACTATCAGAACAACTCAACAGCCACAAATATAACAATAACAGTCCTAAAAAGGACAATCCCGCACACAAGTTAGATTCCGAAAAATTAGAAACAGAACTGATCAATGCATACAACCAACCAATCACAATGGAGTAAAAAGTGTTACCACAGGATAGATAAAGTCCAACAAACACACAAGAGATAAAATAATTCGGCCGAGTTTATTACACCGGAAGGTAAACGACCAACAAATTTATTATAAATCAAGGAGATTATAAGATATTACAAAAATATTTCAATTACTAGAATAAACAATCACTCCATCTCTACCTTCTCACTCTCTCTTTTCTATTCTCTTCTCTCACTCTCTTTTGTTTCAAGCCTACAAGAAGGAGCAATCATCAACTACGAATTATTATAGCAACTCTAACTTTTCACCAACACTCTCCAAAAGAAAAGAGGTCAAGAAAATAAACAAAGTCCAAAATTAACTATATAGAATAAGGCTGAATTTGAGCCTAAAAATCCAACATTAGATCGGTTTGATTCACGTCCAGTTTTAATTGGATTGAGTCGAAAAAAAATTGACCCAAGTCGGATCAATATAGCACCCAATATCTACATCTTTAATTTCCACCACATGTATATCTACGTGTATTTATTAAACATGATTATGTATTTGTTAACAGAAACATATAATTGTTAAATAGAAAAGTTTAAATATTTTGTATATAAATGATGAAATTTTATTAGTCGATAATTATGTAAAAAATCAAAAGGCCGGACGGAAAATGTTTTTCTAAAGAAAAGGCGCCCCTAACCCAGTGTCCCACACGTTGCAGAGGTAAACTATAAAGGGAGGAATCACTTGACGGCTATTTTAACAATTTTGATAAAGAATTTTTAAATAAATATGAAAAAAATTATAAATATATTTTTTATTTATTGATTGATAGTTATTCAAATTTCATACAAAATATTTTTTTCTATTTTTAATTTTGTTTTCATATTTATTGAAAAATCCATTCAAAATAACCCGATCCCTCCAAGCTATAAATTAACTCAGAATATTTGCCTAGTTCCTCTTTATAGTTGAACATCGTCAATTTAACTATTCTTTTTATTGTAGTTGCTCTTTATAATTAAATACTAATTTAACTATTTAATTAAGTGCAAAAGCAGACAATTAATTAAACAAAATTGCAAGTCCATTGTCAAAGATTGCATGATTCCCATGTGCAAAACAGGGAACTCGGAAAATAGGCTAATTAAGAGCATTGAACTATATCACGTAAATGCATTAATCTTTGCTTCGATGAATATCATATTACAACAAAATTTTGTTTAATTTGCGTATATATACAATGCGGGTACAGATTCAGGTACTCAAAACAGAATCAACAGTACATAAATAATTCAAAAAATTTTAAAAATCAAAATTACAGGGCAACATCCCAAACAATTGAGAAAAATAAATCAGCTTTCATTTCCTTAATTACTCTACAAAGCCTACACAAAACACCACCAGAGAAAAATCTCCTCGATGGAAAAACTTGTGCTCACTTATTTGTGATTGTGCCAGAAATCCCCCAAGAAGGCCTTGGCCGCATCTAAACTGGGATAATACGGTGGCTCTAGGAACATCTGAGCATGCAAATCCAACGAATCCGATGGCACAAACAACGCTCTATTCCCACCGGCCTCCAAGCTTCCCATAACCGCCATTATCAGCTGCCGGTACCCGAAAAAGAACTTCTTCACGGCCGTCTCCACAGCCTGAAATGCCTGCAACAAATCAATCTTCCCTGAATTGTCACCTTCCCCTCTCCTCTTGCTGTGGAATAATTCCATGGCGGCATCCTGTACCCGGGGCCCACCATTCGGGTCTACTTCCACTCCGAGAATCCAAGGCACCTTGTGCCTCAGGTCCTTTGACATGGACGTGACCTCAAGTAATGCTGCCGACCGGAAGCAGAACACATCCGATCCAGAGGAGGCGTTGATTGCGAGCTGGCTCTTCAGGTGGAGAAAATCATCGGGGTCCATCAAGAGATGGAGATCCTCCACCTCACTCATAAGTTTCCAGATCCTCTCCACCAGCCAGCAATCACTTGCAGCCTTCTCCCACTGCTTTGCATTGATCCTCTCCATGACACGGCAGAGCAGCTGTTTTCCAGTATAAAGCCATGATTCGAGGATCTGATGGATGGTGAAGAGGGTTTCGTTCTCCCGGTTTCTACGACTTCTGGACTCCAAAGGGCTTTTCTTGAGAGCGTGAAGCTCGAGAGGATGGACAATTAGATCGTACTCAAGCACAGGCTTACCTGCAAGGTTGGGCTCACCGAGACCCAAAGTGAAGGGGCAGCGCACCATGTGACTCTCTATTTGGTAAAGAATTTTGTTTGCCACATCCTCTGATTTTTCCCAGGCTGCCAGCCTCGGAAGGAGGCTGACCTCACTTATGCGGCTCACCACGGTGCTGGAGCCGGGGAGTTTCCAGACCTCCGAACTGGGCTGACGGGATAACATGCCTTCAGACGTGCTTAGCTCCGCAATAGGTGCCCCTCCGCCGGACAGCTCTTCTTCACAAATAGTCGCAAAAATCTCAATCTGGCTGGAGGCGAGCGACTCCAGCCGCCGTCTCCATTCACGATGATTGGCATATGGACGGGGATCAGAGAGAGCCACCGATATGTGGCGGAAAGTGATTTCCAGCGCTTGCAACGCCGGTTTGATCAGTGATTCGTTCTTCCACTGTGGGAACTCCTTCAATCTCCACAATTTTGATAGCTCGGGAAGCCGGATGTACTGCTCGTATGCCTCAAGGACCGAGCTGTCGTGTTCCAGTGGCTGTGGTGGTGGATTTGGGATGGACTTCTTCGAGCCTTCGGATAAGCCGACAGGCCAAGTGGCTACATCTTGAGTGACCATGTTTGTATGGTAATGAATATAAGATCCAGCCAGACTTTTCGAATTTCAATTACGGAAGGAAATTGTGATTGGATTAAATTATTTATATGGAAATGAAAGATTTGAAGAATTGAGGGCGATGAATGGCTTGGGTTCCGGGTCTTCGACCTTGCTTTACAATACACAGGAGGGGGAGTAGAAGAGTAGTATATATGAAAGAAGGCCAGGAGAGATTGTATTGGTGTGTGAACAAAGAGACGTGTATGACTATCTTTTAAATATTGGTCGAGAAAAGTATGTATAATATATAGAATAGTAATAATAGATAAGACAGCTTCTCCAGCCTTGCAAAGCGAGACGTGTCTTCCTTGGACCATATTTACACCCATACCATCATTATCCAATTTCGTAAAGTCATATTATTAAAATAAACAAAGCTAAATAAAATATATTCCAATTTAAATTCAGTTCTTGTAAAAGAACCCCATTGGTTTTCCCACTCCATCATCTAGATGGATTGGTATAATCTGAAACAAGTCACATATTTTACAACAGAATATTAGAAATATTGTTTAACATATATAAGAAAAGAAAAGAATATAGAAAATTATATTTCTGTAAGAATATTTAAGCTAAAAGAAAACATTTTTGTCAGTTCTAAAATCTCATTTTTGTCAGCCTATTGCATATTAGTTAAGAATCATAAGTGAAGATTTAGTTTTGCATACTCGTCGAATTTTGTCACGTCTCCTAACTTAATTTTGCTATGTTGAGGTACTATTATTTCACCGTACCATTCCTTTTTTATTTTATTTGGGTTATCAAAATATATTTGTAACAGTGGGCTGTTTTTTATTTGATTTGAAGTTGAACTATCCTAAATTAACTAGTCTGATAAGCGTATAATTACAACATTTTGCCAACGTAATTATGACAAAGTTATCAACTTTTCCATTATCTTCATTTTGTATACTTTCCAACCTGGACATGTAAAATTTGGTAATGATATAAATAAGGATCAATTGGCAATCAGATTGCCGCAATCTTCTTTATTTTGGCAGTAGTGAAAATTTTACTAAATAAATATTTAACTTCAAATCAAACATTATGATTCTAATTAGATGATGCATATCGTCTCGCTAAGAAAGGATAAGTATTCTTGTATGTTAACCGTAAAACATTTCTTAAAATTTCAACAATTAATTCGAAAGTTCTTTGTTTATCATTAAATTATACTCAAATGATATGAAATTTGTTTGTTAAGTATAATTAATTCAAAATTCTTAATGTTTATAGTGATTTAGTTCTAGTTCTTTAATTTTATTTAAATTAATATAAAATATGGAGAAATTTGAGATAAGAAGATGACATTCTTAAGTGATCCCTCCAAGAAAAATAAACCCACTTTCTAGATCTCTTAGAAGCAATATTTTTAAATGTGGTTTTTTTATGCTTGCAAAAGGCCGTTGTATGCCGTATATGTAGAGTTTTATGCGGACATATATACGTGAATTTTTCTTATTTTTAAGTACATAATATAATAAAAGGTCACCCAATTATATAACAACATGAAATGTAGTCTAGTGATAAAGATAGAAAAATATTGAACATAACTCCTAGGTCGGAATCCTCTCATCAATTAAATTCTTTATTTTTTTTAATTTTTTCTGAATACATATAGACTGCATGAACCCGTATATAGATTGTATGGACCCACATATAAATCACATAGACCCATATATGAGCAAAATTCGCTTATTTTTTACTGCATGACATTCTGATAACGGTTTGCTTACCATATATGTGATTCATACTGCCAGGGATGGATCTAATTAATACCAACGCCCCCTCCCCCAAATTTTTTTAAAAAATAGTGTTTTGAGGTTCAACTTTTGCTAATCTATCCTCTTGAATCTACTTTTAGCCTCCTCCCTGGACTGCTTGTTTACTTTCGTTATTATTTAATATCATAGATAATGAAAGAATTATATAAAGTTTCGAAATATGAAATCTCATCGAGAAAATTTTTCTTCATCGAGTTAATTATTTGTTGCTTTGAGTTTTATTTTGTTGTTATTTTTAATATGTAAAAGGATAATATTATGATAATATTTTTGTTAGATAAAAATATATGTTAAATTATTAATTTTTTACTTAGTACTCAATGAGTTATTGAGTTTGAACCCGATAAATTATTATAATTCGATTATTGTCACTCTGATCAAAATAATGTAACCACCTCTACATACGGTCGCATTTAAAAACAATGCTTAAAAGTGGAGCAAAGAAAATTCTGGAGTTAGCTAGTATTTTCTTAAAGATTAAATCGAGATATGGACCAATAATGTTCCTAACGAATATATATATAGAGAGAGAGATCTTATAGTGCTTCGTGAAGAAAAAAGAGACGTTTTATTTTGGTCTAGAAAATTTTATAAAATCAAAGTTCAAATAATAAATCAAATTCAGCCAACATAAACTACATATTCAAATATTATTGAATATCAAATTTGATTATATTTGAAATTTTCTAACTATTTTTTTCAAATTTTTAAAAAATACCTCAAAAAATAATAAAATAATGATATTTGCACCTACAAAATTGTCATCTTTCAAAAATCCAAAATTATAAAAATCCAAAAATAGTAAAATTTGATATTCAATAAGTTTTTAATATCTAGATTATTGTGAATTAATTAGATTGATATTTTAAGTTTTCTTTATATGATATTTGAAACTGAATTAAACTCTTTTTTTGCTTCACGAAACATCTGTCTCATTATATTATATTATATATATATATATATTAGCTCCATTAAAGACAAAGAAAAACACTTTCAAATATAAACATTTTTAGGAAAAAAATGAATTTTTTTTTCTCAAAATGATATAAAACATTCTGACTTTCACAGATGTATACGTGACAAGAGAATGACTTTGCTAAAAGAAATATTATCCTTCGTTTGATAATAGTTCCAAACCCAGAATATGTCAACTATATAAATAGCTTGTTAATTTGCATACAAAGTTGTTATGTATGTATGTAGTTTCTAGGTCCTGGTAGTAACTAGTAAATTTTATCATCTTCTTGTGCGGATAATCTTCGATTATTCGTTTACAGGACAAGGACAGTTTCAACGCCGACGACTCGACGTGCCGTGGTCTCTGCGGTTGACCATCTCCAATCGGCTAATGGAAAATATTAGGAAATGCTGATATTTCAAAGATTAAGCTATCAGGTCCTCTCCAATCTAGACCATCCAGATATAACTCTGAATATGAAGCTGTACATCATCTTATCCCTCAATCCAGAATGGAAGGGACATCGACGCCTGGAATCAAACATGAATGTACAACAAAGAGAAACCAATCCCTGAAAGGTGGTTTTCAAAGGAATGGAATTAGTGGTCTCCCGATCTTATCTCTAGTCACATAATTGACGAAATTAATTAATTAATCAGATAAAAGTTTCGTCCCAGGAATCCAAACTCCCGAGTCTTCAGCTACCTAAATTTGACGACCAACTCGATCTTCCACTGCGATTTGCGAAGCAACGCGGAAAACTTTCTTGGCAAGTAAATGGAAGTTGCCTCCTAAATCCTAATCCACTAACAATTCTTCAAATTGTTTAAAAAGGGGTACAGTGGTCTTACTCTTATCTGTGCTTCCTGGTTGTCGACAGTTACCGTATAGAAGCCGATCTTTGAATATCCAAATGTAAAAGAGACCATATATCTATAGGGCCCACAAAAAGGTTTAATAAACGACGTGGTATATATATAAATATGTACATAATGACTAATATGCTTCAATTAGTATTTCAACCGGTTGAAATGCTAATAAAGACAAATTTTAAGCTGTAAAGCTTGAATTATGATAATTTAAGTGCTTCAAATTCGGATAGACTATTGCAATCTGATTAATATTCTTATTATATGTGTTTTTCTTAAAATCCGATAAGCTACTGTAAATATTGTATTGATTTTTTTTATTTTGAGGTAGTTTAAAAAATTAGTAGTGCCGATCTCGCAATAAGTACTTAAATCATGGATACCAAATATTTCCCATAAAAAAGAAGTATAATATACGAAATCTCCCAAATTCCATGCCTGCTCAGTTGCTCACTTAATTCAAAGTATCTTTACTCATTGTTTATTTTGCTAAAATAATCCCCTAATCAAAGTTAAGATCTCAATGATAGCTCTAACTATTTAAAATCACCTATGTTGGATGAGATTCACGTAATTAATATACAGATTTATCATGTGAGATCGAGATCACATGTATTTATTGTGTTCCTCGTATTGTGTTTTTGTCACATGAGGTTGCAGATGCAAGCAACTTTCTTTTAAATACGACGTGATCATATAATATATCGTAGGTATGGGCAGGTATGTCAATTATTGATCCGATCCGACGGACTAATTCTAATTTGATTTAATTTGATTTAATTTGATTTCATTTGATATAATCTGAAGATAAATGGATTGGATATGAATTTAATTTTTTGATCCGAATTGGATCTAATTGGGTTGACCTGAACTCGACTCAACCCAATTAATTATATTTTTAAAGTAATTTTGTGATTTAGTACTAATTAAATCTTAAATATACACTAATTTATACTAATTAATGTTAATTATAATTTAATTAATATTAGTTGCTTAAATTATATAAAAATATTTAATAATTTTTAATTATTTTACACGAGTCGGGTCGGGTCAGGTATGGACCAAGATTTGTTGAGTTGAATTTAAATAGGTCGGATAAAAAATAATAAAATAATATGACTCGACCCGACCCGATCTGATCTGACCCATTAACACCCCTAATAGGGGCGGATATAAAGAGGCCAATGGGGAAAGTTGTCCCCCTCTGAATTTAAAAAAAAATAGTGTTTTTAGGTAATACTTTCGATAATTTGTCCTCTTTGAAAATTATTTTTGTCCCCCCTAAATTGTTTGATTATTTTTATTGAGAAAAAATATTTAATATCATGCATAATTAAATAATTATGTAAAGATTTTAAAATATAAAGTTTTATAGAGGAAAATTTTATTCAACAACTTAATTATTTATTATTTTGAGTTTTATTTTATTATTATTTTTAATATGTAAAATGATATTATTTTGATAGTTTTATTGGATAAAAATATATATTAAATTATTATTTTTTATTTTATATCTAATTATATTAGTTAATGAATTTGAAACTGATAAGTTATTATAATCTGATAATTTAACTAAAATTCTGCATCCGCGCTGCTCTATTATGGGTATCAAAAATGTAATTGTCAGGCAGTGGATAAGCGTTCGCCGTATAAACGAATAGATCAAACAGAGATAGTGTTAAATAAAAACTTAAATAATGATATATATCCACATCCTGTGACGCAAAAACAGATATAATTAAGTATATTAGACGAATGTTAAATGTGAGAAATAATTTCACCTTAGAATGATGCCAAATAGGTTCAAATAATCGACATGTAGATTTTATTAGAAAATTAAATGAAATATATAAATATAAAAAACATATGTAATTAACAAATTTTAAGGTTGATAAAAAAATGTACATATAGTAAAATTAAGTACATTAAATTGTAAAATTACAATTAATGCAATGATATTGAAAAAAAAATACGCATATATTAATTGATATTCATAATCAGACGACAACTATATAAATACAAAAATATTTCAACAAAAAAGGGAAAATATATAAGTAAAAGTTGCCAATTGGTATGCATGTCAATGATTGATATTATCATATTAGACATACTAATGAATATTTGAACGTTTAAATAATCTATTTATCTGATAACAAGATTAACTTGCCTTAATTTTATAAGAAATTAACTTACCTTAATTTTATAAGAACTTCAAAATTTTCACCATTAACTACAATAGCTCATAAAACACTTTCTTACCGTCATACATAGGGTGTCAATGGTTGGGTCGGGTCATATTATTTTATTATTATTTTTATCCGATCCGAACACGATCTGATTAAATTCGGATCAAAAAATCTTGACCTATACCCGACCTGACGGGTCACGGGTCGACTCAACCCGACCCGTATAAAATAATTAATTATATATTAATTATTTTTATATAATTTAAGTAATAAAATATTAATTAATTTATAATTAATCTTAATTAATATATATTTATATTTAAGCTTTAATTAGTACTAAATCACATAATTACTTCAAAAAAATATAACTAATCGGGTCGGGTTGACCCGAACCCGACCCGACCTGATTCGGATCAAAAAAATTGAACACATATCCGACCCATTTATTTTTGAATCGTGTCAGGTCGGGTCAGGTTAACTGTCGGGTTGGGTCAAGAATTGACACTAGTCATACATATTGTGCACTGCAAATATGATTTTAATAATTTATCACTAGTATCATGTTCATTCATTGCAATAGGATTGATTTCTAAAGAGAATGGTAATGTTACCAATTTAGTAGAGGTGGCAATCAGACGGGTCGGGTCGGATCAATTTATATGTTGTATTTTTTTAGATTTTTGATTGAATTAAAAATCATATAATATCGGATTAGGTCAAGTCAGTTTGACTTTTTTTTTAAATCGGATCTGATTGGATTTTACCACCTCTACAATTTAGCTTGACGGAATGACTTACTTGGGATAACATTGTCAATTTAGTTTGATAAAGATCTTTGTGCCATATGTAACAATGAACCATAATTATCAGTCGGTCTACAATTAAAGTCAGTAGTCTGTTAAAGAAGATATTTCAAATTTGTAACATGAATCTATACAGTAATCAGTAATTACAATTTAATTGTACTTAAAATTTGTTACTTACATGTGTTTCTATTATATAAATATATTTAATTTAATTCTCGAAATTGTAGTGGAGATAAAATAATTTTGTACCATTTCCTCGTCTTACTTGAATCTCTAGGGCAGACATTATATCACTTCCCATAATTGTATTGTATTGTATGCAAACTCGCAGTTTTTAGTAATAATAAGTTTCATTAAATTAATATTATTAAAAATAAGAGTGAGAAATGTAAAATTTCAAATATATGAATGGCAGTGCGCCACTGTTAGTGGCGCGTTTTATTATTTTTACGAAACGTGCCACTTTCAGTGGCGCGTTTCATTATTTTTACGAAACGCGCAACTGCCAGTGGCGCGTTTGCTTTTTATGTATACAAAATGCGCAGCGCCTCTTCATCTCACTTGCGCGCGGGGTTTGAAACGAACTTAGCACATTTGGCAGTGGCGTTGCATTTGCCATTCGTATATTTGAAATTTTATGTTTCTCACTCTTATTTTTAATAATATTAATTTAATAATTATTATTAATAATAAAAACTGGCAAACTCGAAATCCGGATAAGAACAGCATGATCCAGTTTCTCTTTATAGCAAGTGCGGAGGGCCCAGCAGACCTTGACGGAGTGCCGATTCGGTTCCCATTTGGCCATTTATCAGTTCTTCTTCCTATTTAGTATTTGCAATTGCAATTTGCAAACCCATATTTTGTCTTTGTCGGGCGCAGTCACATGCGGTTCCTAAATCCATGATTCACACACACACTCGATCCAGAGACCAGGTGTCTAAATCCAACGAACGCAGACGCGGTCCCCTGCTGCTGTGCTTTGGTCAAACTCAGTGCAGCAAAATTCAAAAATATCAGTTATCAGAGAAGGTTCCTGAGGAGGGGAAATGTATTTCGCCTTAATCTCCGCCTCATTTAGGATTAGCGGGGGTGGGGATTTCCTGTCTAGTTGTCACTTTGCATCGATATCAGTTTGGATTGTTCCCTGGCGCGAATAAATATCATAATTAATTTGAACGGATTTCCGACCCAAGTTGGATGAACGATGACCTAATTCCTGATTACAGTGTCCAAGTGTCCATTTAATTACTTATGTTATGTATAGTAATAGTAATATGTTATAACAAGTTATTATCTTTAATTCTTCTCTCTCTATAGCGCAAGACTATGCACTGCCTTTAGCCTTTCGGTGTGAAATTTTTTTAAATAAAAATAAAAAAAAGGCTCCATGTTAGAGGCTCGTGCTGTGTCTGCTAGCTGCTGCATCTGACCTGAAAATCTGAGAGAGACGCGCTTTGGGCACGGTCCAGACACATGCTAACAGTATTGAACGCTCTGTACAGATTTGACTTTTAAGAAATCACACTTATCCTAAAAGATGAAAGTTAAAATAATTTAGAAAAGGATATGCCGATCGATATTGCACGACATCTGGCGCATAACGAGCATTTCGGTTGAAGTTGATGCAATATGCTCGACGGTGGGCATCTGAATGAATTAGGGACGACACGGTGTCGGTGAAAATCACATTAATTATATTTTTTCTTAACTAGTTTTGTCATCACTCTTACCTCATTTTAAGAAATATCTATTTATCGACACTCCAATCTGGGTAATTTAAATTAATTATTAAGATATTATTATAGTGTATGATACAATATACAATATACTTTTCGTGAACCGCTGTATTGCTTATTTAAGGGAAAGTGGTACCCAACAACCTCCTGCGTAATTAATTCTTGAATCAATCAATGTTGCGTTTTTTTTATCAAAAGATTTACTTTCAAATCTTGTAACGTGCCAGGACCTCCTTCAATGTGTAATCATGTTGACAACAATTTTGTAACAAAGACACGAGTACGTTTACCATCAAAGTGACAAGATAATAATTGATAAATAAATTTGAAAGTTTCTAAATTCATCATTGGAATTTGAAATAGTTCGTTCTTTTATAATGCATAAAAAATGTCAAAACATTTATATTTTATACAATAATTAAAAAAATTATTCTCCATTTATTAACAAAGATGTAGATAGCATTTATAGCAGCGGCAATAGCGTTGATATGATAGTGTACATACAATTTTTTTTTAAAAAAACAGTGTAACAGAAACTTTTGAATATTGCATTTATATTATTGAGAATATTATCAGTACTATGGTTACACTAACATTCTGAATATGTAAGATTATAAGGTCAAAATTTCGTGACTGCAATATAACTATATGATTCAAGAAATTTTCATTTCTCTATATTTCATATTACTGTCATTTGTGCAGATTCAAATAGGATTTTCAAATTATAGATATTCACTGACAGCCTACCTTAACCATAACAATTCCAAGAATAAACAAATAAAAGATTACTCAAAAAAAAAAAGAACGATTGTATCTCCACCACCATAATCATTGCCTTCTTCAGATTATAAATTCTCCATTCAAAATTGTCATTCTTTCTCAACACAAAGAATCATTTAATTTTGTCTCAAATTCACAAAGGAAAAATAATTGTCATTATCTTATTTCCCCCACATAGGCTAACGGCGGTGAGAAATTTTTATGCTTAGTTTTTGTTGTATATCCAAGGAAGAGTCAGAATTTTCAAATTCAAAAGAGATTGACAATGGTTGTGCTGTTGTGCATCTTATGTGAGTTGTTTTTCTTTTTTATTATTTTGCATTCAATTCTAGCTAAGACCACTAATAATCGCATTAGTATTAATTATGGTCTGGTACCCCTTTCAATTTTGTAATCATTACTGAGGCTGTATAATGGACATTTAACGGAACTAATATCAAAATTCTCAAATTTTGAAAAAAATCTACCCCATATTACTATAATATCAAAATTCTCAAATTTTGAAAAAGAAAAATAACAAATACAGAAAATAATCCGAAGAAGTTTTGTTAAATTCAGGAAACACACGAAGAATACAACGAAGTCGAAAGAACTTGAAAACTCAGTTAATTTTTAAATATTTTGAACAAAAAATACAAAATTGGTTTGAAGATTTTTGCGTCTAATTTCTAGTGCCAAATTGCCAACCAGCAACGAAACAGAGGCGGCAGTAGTTTCAAACTTCAACAGAGCATTCATTGGGTAGATCAAATCAACAAAGCGCCCCGCATGCAACACAGTCACAGCAATTCAGCAACGCAAGAGCATGCTGCATTGACATGTGGGAATTGGGATGTGGCGCGAGTGCTGCCTGCTTTGACTGTTTTAGCAAATCTCAATTTGACGCGTCGGTTGGGCGGTGCTGCGTGTTGGCAGCCTCTCGATTGCGCATTTGCGCGGGGCCGCTGGCAAAAAAGCTCCTTACTTCTTTAGTGCTGCCGCTATTTGGATCGTAGGACACGTTTCACTCATTTGAGACAACAACGTTATTTGCTTTGTTATGCCCACCACCATGATGACGTGGCAAGCTTGATCCACGTGGATTGTGAGATGTACGACGAGGTTGCTTATGTGGCATAATTTGATTGGTCTGTCTATAACAATGTCCTGGTATTATGTTGATCGTCCTGGCAGATCCATGTAGAGCCGGAGGATCAATTTTTTTTCTATAAATATTTTTATAATTATGTATATTTTAAAAATATATATTTATATTTATATTGAAGAATTTTTTTAATTTTGACTCCCCTAAAAAAATATAATTTTGACTCTATGGATCAAAGTCTGAATCTGCCTCTAATCTTGACCTTTTATGTTAATTCAACAATTCAAAGTTATTCTAGTTTTCCCCTTAATAAAGCATCTTTCATTCACTTTTTTTGTACGATCCATGAGACTTGACCTGATGGTTAAAGTACAAAGCCGTTTTGCTATTAAATAAATTTTTCAGTGGTTAATAAGTCATGACCTTTAATTTCAACTTAATATTTTTCGTCGATAATACAAATTCAAATTTTAACTCTTAGAAGAATTAGCTTAAAATATAATACGAATAACAAAAAGGATGGGTTTTTAAAAAGTTTGCTACTTCCTGATTATCAGAATTGTAAAATTACTTGTATGATATATGATCGGACAGTTGAAAAGAAATATAATTAATATGAAGTTCGTCTTTTTTTTCTTTTTGTGGCTGTTTGATATTAAATGCTCATTAAGGACATATTCAATATTAGACGGTTCAAAAGAAAAAGAAAAAATGTATAAAAAGGCTGGTTGTGTATTTCTCACCTCATATTTTTCTTTTTTTCTCTTTTTTTTTGAGAAAAAAATGAGTATCTAGTTTTCAAATTTCATTAAACCAATCACAAAGACTGTGATTCAAAAGGTCTTTACAAAAGTCACAAATTGACACCGAAGAAAAACAAAATAAAACATAACAAAGATTAAGGATTTGAGAGGAGGGAATGTCGATGAGTACGATACTGTGACTGGCATTAAGGACCTGTAATGCTTCCTAATCGAATTCATCTGATTATCTACTTTCTAAACCATAACTTGAATTCTCGAAGTATCTCTCGGACATTTCTATTATTTCTTGCGACTGTCCTGCAAAGATTATCCTGCATAGCTCGCGTCAGATTACAAAGATGGTAGTTAGCTCAGGCTGCTTCCAATACACTTCTCCCTCCTCTATGGTGTTTTTCAAATGGGTGGGTACGGGCGGGCACGGGCATGGAATTTGCTTGGGTCACGGATTGTTTGGTTAAGGATTGTATGGGTGGGACGGATTAAATGGAACGGGTTGAATTTAGGAAGATGACCCTAACCTGTCGGTGGGACGGATTGAGACGGAATGGATCACGGGTTTATTATTTTTTTTAAATCTGAAAAATTTTAAATTACTCTTTATAATTTCAAAAAATCAGAAGAATTATAAATTAATGTCATATTTATTTTTTTCAAAAAAAATATTTTTTAAAGTAAAATTCTAAAGTAATTAAAAAATCATAAAAATATTCTAAGTGTTTGCCAAAAAAAAACAATTGTAAAAAAAATTAACGTTTTTTGTATAACTTGATTATTTTTTAATAATTTGTAAGTAAATTATTTTCTTTGAAAGGTAACAAAAGAATAAATAAATAAATAAAAGAATCTTAGAAAATAAAATAAACACTTAGAAAAAATAGTATTTGTTAAAAATATAAGTTATCCTTCTCATTTATTTTAGGTTTAGGACCGACTATGTTAATATATAAAAAAAATAACATAGACGGAGTTCTAATTTTTTTTTGTTAGTAAAAACATATAAAAAAATATTGAAATGTCTAAAAATTAGATGAAAAAAATTAAAAGAGTGTAGAGATTTCATATCGAAATTATTTTTTTAGAAGTTGGAGTTCATATACCACAGGTCGGACGTGTGCACGGGTCACGGGCACGGGCAGGGACGGGTTAAGGATGGATTGAGAAGGGAGGGGTTACCACAGGCGAAATTTTGAAGAGCGGCCCAAACCCGTATGAAAACCGCTCTTAACACGGATACGGACGGTCGCGGGTTGAGTTCACGGACGGATTCGGACGACGGTGCGGATCGGATTGACCCGTCCGGATTTTGTCAAAACACTACTCTTCTGTAATTATGTTTGTTGCCGTTCCAGCATGACAGTATTGTAATTCCATAAAAATAAAAGTAAGTTAATTTATTTTAGAACTATTTCATAAATAAAATAAGTTCAGGGTTTAATTATAAAAGACAATTTAAAAAAAAATAGAAGCCACGTTACCTTGTTCATTCGTGACGCGTGGCTTCATACATGCTGAGGCGGAAAGAAAGAAAACGAAAAAAAAACAGAGAGGTAACTAAAGAACATGGAAGAAAGAGGAACATAAAAAAGATAATACAACCTCAGCATAATTGGATTTCCATTCAACTGTGAATACCTCAATTGTCTGGATTAATTGATCTGCGACTTAAAATATGGGTCGATGACTTAAATTATCTGAATTAATTGATTTGTGACTTGTGATATAAGTCGATAATCTGAATTGTCTAAATTGATTGGATGATGATAAATAAAACTGAATAAATTATATAATTGTACGTATGTTGTAAATTAACCTTTTAGTACTCCGAAAAGAGAGTGTCTACATAACCTGAAGGGTTGTGAGTGAAAGATGGTTTTGCGAGTCTCACTTACTAGCGGATTTATGAGATATCATTCACTTTTCACTGTAGGTATGGTGTGTAATATTTATGTGTCTATGCATAATTTATTAAAGTATAATTATTAAATAATAATTATATATTTGATATATAATAAAGATATATTTCATTTTAATTGCTTTAAATTGAATTATTTTATATATATGTTATAGAAAAGTTATTTTTAAATAATTGATTACTGAGCTTCATAGTTAACTCTGTATTATTTTTTTTGTCTTTTTTATTTTTCTCTTATGTTAGCGATGTAAAATGTTAACTATCAGATGAATACAGAAGATGTCGTCTCCATAACGCCTCCCTCAAGCCGGACGTTACAAATATGATGTGAGAGGTTGCCTTATTTGTGAAATGATTGCGACTACATAATTTCTCAGCTGCCTTAGGACATCCTCTGAATAGTGATTGCACGTTTTTTAATCTGTCCGACACATATAGCACATATTTATGATAGTCCACCCTCTTCGTATCATATTTTCTATTGTCAGAATCCTTTTTTTCTATTTTTTCATCATATGATTATCTATGCAGTTAGAAATGAATAATAATGTTCTCTTAGTCCCTTCATTTCTCAACATATTTAATAATTATCAACGTACCTTTTTTAGTGAGATACTGAATTTTCTAAATAAGAAAAAAACAAATATTTACAAAATTTTAGTCATAAATTTACATCTTATTATTGTAATAGAGTTAAAAAAAAAATCTTATTCTTTGAAATAATATTTTTTTCTTTGAGTGGTGAAATTGACAAATTCACCTGCTAATTTCTAAAGCACTTTTGTTGGATAGTTGAAAGCAAATACCGAGATGACGATCTTTACATAAAGAGAAGATGTTGCTTGTGGCATCCGAAAACCAAAACATATCCTCTGAGAATTCCTTTTTGCTTTATGTTGCCAACAATCCCATGCTTATAAGCTTCTATCCATCTAGAAACCTACTTTTCAACACCTTATAAAAAATTACTTTTGAAAAATGATAAAATAATACGGCGTGGCCACTGGCCATTATGTCATATATATACTAACCTGACGTCCTTTTAATAGCATTAACACCGAATATAAAAATTGATGAAAAATGTTAAGTGCGAGCCTTAAAGTAACATCATCAGAAAAAACAGCCACTGAAACAAATATACTAAACACAAATCACAGGAAGTATTTGAGTTGTCAAGGAAATTCTCCTTACGGTAATTATGTCACAGAGGGTTTCATTTCATCTTATCATAAAGCTACGCTGGTGATTTTGTTCGCCAGGTTGATTTTACAATTGAAATGTTTGTTAGTCCTCTCGTACCAAACTGGAAATGGGCCTTTGTAGTATCGCAATTGATACTAGTGTTTCAGCCCCTTTTCATAAACCAAATCAAAATAACAAGAAAAGTAGAAAACAAATCAGACAGGCCTAAAATTAGCGGGCTTCTACTCTGACATGGAACTGAAATTTGCTGATTGAAATTCTCTTGGGATCAAAACAACGGAGAGAGTCATGGATGAATGGACCTTTGCATTGGGAAAGGGATTACTTGTATATTCTCGAATGTAGCCATGGCCTCATGGAATCAGATCTCGAAGCGCGGCACGTAGCCATCCGTTCGATCACTTCGAGATTCGTGCTATCTCGAATCTTTAAGTATTAGCACGAATCTCGAAGTGATCGAACGGACCACGTGCTGCCGCAAAGGCCTCATGGGGTATACAATCGAACCTAAAGTTCTATTGTAGATAGTTGAACTAACTTGTATGATATACAACTTATCAGTTATAGTACTTAGGTATCGTTATTCATTTGAAATTTTAATTCAAAATCTTATAATTTAATTTAAATTAATGAAAAGAGATTATTTTGAGAGATTGTTTGTTGTTTGAGAATTTAAACTAATTAAACTAAAAATTTAAGATAAATTTTTAAGTTTCAACGAGCAGTAAAAACTAAGGCTTCTAGAATATACTATCCACTATTGTTGCATTTAGTTTGGTTATTGGAATTATTTTAGTATCGCGAAGGCATAGTTGGTTGTTGTAGGTATTAAGGAACATCTATGTTTTAATACCAATACATAAACTAGCATATATGTCACTTCACGATACTTAGTTACACCAATTCAAATTCATTTAGTTCTCTATTGTCTTAATTATTCTAAAAATGATATTTCATTTCTTAGTAATGGATACAGTATTCTAGAATAATTAAGTAAAGCCTCTATAAAATGTGGATCACATCTCGGTATTTAACTTATCAAATACTTTATTCTTTTGATCAGAACTCAATATCCAATTTCTTAATTGCAAATATAAAATCCTAAGATAAACATGTGAATTAAGTTAAGTCCTCACAATCAGTTAAAGTAAAAAAAAAAATAGATCACAGTAACAAATAGCAAGAACATAAAAAATAAATACCAACTAAAACATAATAGTTAGTTTTACGATACAACCTAGTAAACCCTAGAAGAACTTCAATCAAACATGATTAAAGTAGTTGAGAACATAATTAAATAAGGGAGTTTCAAATTAGAGAAAAAATAATACAATCAAAAGATGAAAATCGATCTTTGCCTTCTTCTCTTTCGACTCTAACTTGTTTCAAAAACTTGAACTGCCTCTCTCTAAAATTGTCTTAAAATGTCTAGGCTTTTTCCATCTAATTTGTTATGGATCCTCTTTTATAAGAAAATTCTCTAAAAATAATAAAAATTGCCCACTAAAATAAGTAACAAAGAAAATCGTCCAAGTATTCTATATTTTTGCTTGTGTCCAAGTATTCTATATGTTTTGGTTATGAGACCCTAAATGTTGTGTTCTCCTCATTGTCATAATCGAAATGAGTCTAAAAACGCTGAAAAAATCCAACCAATTCTCTTACAACTGAAAATAATCATCATGAGGTCAGGCTAAAATCACCCTGAGAGGGACGCATGCGGACCTGAACTGAGACTATACGGAGGGTCCGAAAAATAGCTCCTCTGTATGAGTCTGCAAGCGGCCCTGTACAGGGTCCGCACATTGGCCCATATGGCTTTAAAAACTTGTATTTTTCTCATTTGTTGTCAATTTTGTCTCAATTTTGTGTTGTTCTTCTCCATTTTCAATGACTTCAATCCAAACCTAAAAAAACAATAAAATCTAGATAATACCTTAAACTTAAACATTTAAACCCTAAATTAACCTAATTAACTCCAATTAAATAAAAAAAATAAGTTTTGAGATTAAATCGCATTCAAAATATAGCATTTAAATTTTTTTATTAGCGTATTATACATATTTTATTCATATTAAATATTAAAACTATTATTATAAATATTTGAATACAAAATTCAATTATGATCCGAATCTGATCCGTTATCCGCTATATAAATGAATATTAATCCGTATTTGGATACTCAAATTTCAAACGGATTTATTTCCGCATTTAGATATTATAATTTTAATGAATCCACATTTAAATCATACAAAATTTAATCCAAATTCAATCATTGGCACCCCCTAATGTTGATCCTTTTCTGAACTCCGTGTAGCGCAGCAGATGACGAAGATTCATACAATCGTATAGCTTACAATATACACGTCTTCATATCATACAAATTGACGATAACCCACCTGATCAATTAAGTTAAAAACACCACTGTGGCCCACAGTCATAATTGAATTTTAAGACTTTCTAGTTTTGCTATATCATCATTTCTATCTCTTTATAATGTATGCTTTTTTATAAATTAATACAACATCTTTTGTATCTTTATATGACGATTTTTATGTAAATAAGTATATCATTTATAATTATGTAATTTTTCAAAATATATTTATATTTTCAATTTGTTATATGTAAACTCGTAATTTAATTTTTTTTTGGCAAATATGTTTCGAGATGAAGCCCAAAAAACCACCTTAGGTATCATAATAGATATTAACAATCGCCAAAATCTGACCCAATTGTTTGACAACAAATTATTCTGCAATATAATACGCGTAACTATGGAGAGAGAGTCTATATCTGCTACGATCCGATAAAGATTGCAGAGATCTGAAATCTCAACATAATTGTCTGATCAAAATTCTAAATTGAATCAGATGACTGTGACTATGTGAGCACAAACTCAGGTTCCTGCGATCGGATTCCAATTTTAAACGATTTCGTCGAACGGAGAGTAACAACTTTAAACTCAATTTTTAATTCAAATAAGTTTGAACCTCCTTATCTCGGAGAAACAAATAACATAATAGAACGCCTTGTATTTTTCTACCTTACAGACTGGACTAAAGGTCCTTGCTAGTTGCTACTTGCTATACAATTATATATTCAACTTTTAAAAAAGTCCAACATTGTACAAAATTATGAATCTGCGTCTGTTGCCATAAAAGAGAGAGTAAGATCATGTCATATATCACATTTTAGTAATAATATGTTTTATTAAATTAATATTATTAAAAATAAGAGTGAGAAACGTAAAATTTCAAATATACGATGGCGAGCGTCATCGCTTTATGGCGCTTGATGTTATTTTGAATTTACGAAACGCGCCCATGTATCGGTGGCGCGTTTTCTTTTTCTTTTTTTTTTTTTTTACAAAAACGCGCGCGCGCAGCGCGGCGCGCTTTCGGTTTTTTTTTAACGAAACGCGCCCGCCGCGGGGCGCGTTTTTTTTTTTTTTTTTTTTTTTTTTATAAATATGGCATGAATTCCAAAATTATGATGATCCCATTTCAATATCTCTATTCCCAAGTCAGTTACGTCAGCATGAGCACCGCGTGACTCACCTTCTGTGTCCCGCCAACAATTAATCTTTAGCAAATAGCAACAAACAACTAGAGAAAAGAGAAGGCAGAAAAATGAAAAAAAAAATAAGGATAAGAGAACGAAGAGGAGAAGACAAGGCTAGGACATTATGATAGAAGAGAGGAAATGTGTTGGAGCAGAGCACAAACATTCCACTTTTTGTCCGCCACTATTCATTCGTTGAGAGTTAGTCTCACACTCATCTCATCAGTCAGTTCAGGATTTTTTTTTGTCTTTCTCTATATTTTAAACGTTTAATAGTAATATCTTTGTTTTAAAATTTTTAACAATATTATCTTTACTTTCTGAGAGCATGTGTTCGTAAGTTATACCTGAACATCTGTGTTGAAATAAATAAAAATGATCGTTTGTGAACATATGTTTTCACTCAGTTATACACATGTTATTGTTGCTGGCTTATAAAAAGAAAACAAAAAAATCTGGCCGCATAAGGCGAAGAACGCATGCGTTTACATTAGAGATTTGTAAACGGTCCGGTCCGGTCTGGTTCGGTCCAAATCGGGTAATCTGGTCGAGTCAAACGGTTCACGATTCACGGTCCCGTACGGTTCATATGGGCCGGTCCTAGACGATCCAAATTCGAAAAAAGTGAACTCGTCTCACCGTTGACCCCGGGGGGCCGGACCCCCACAAGACGGTCAACATTCCGATCTGATCCGTTTTTTTTCATGAATTGGGAAAAATAATAATTTATCATAATTTTTAATAATAATTTTTAACTAATTCGAATTATTATTTTTAATTATTTAAAAATCTAATAATACTAAAAAATTAAAAAAATAATAATAATTGAAAAATAAATTTATCAATTTTTAAATAATATTTTTCATCGAATTCATGATATATTTTTAATAGTTTAAAAATCGAATAATACTAAAAAAATTATAAAAAGTTATAATTGGGGGGGGGCCTGTCCGATCCGTTTTTTTTAATGAATTGGAAAAAATAATAATTTATCATAATTTTTTAATAATAATTTTTAACTAATTCGAATTTTTATTTTTAATTATTTAAAAATCTAATAATACTAAAAAAATTAAAATTTCAAAAAATTATAAAAAATAATAAAAATTGAAAAATAAATTTATCAATTTTTAAATAATAATTTTCATCGAATTCATGATATATTTTTTAATAGTTTAAAAATCGAATAATACTAAAAGAATTATAAAAAGTTATAATTGGGGGACGGTCCGGGACGGGACGGGTCGGGGTCCAGTCCACGGTCCCGCATGGTGTACGGTCCGGTTCGGTCCATAGGTCCGCACGGGACGAATCGGCACGTTCATTTTTAGGTGAAGGAGAACCAGCCCACCGTTGCCCACGATCATCGACGATCCACGATCACTGCGGTCCATGTCCGAGACGGGTTGGACCGTCCGGTCCTCCATTTCAATTCTCTAGTTCACATAACACACATTAAATGGGGATTAAAATCGTGTACACATATATTTAAGAAATGGGGACAAAGTTATTAAATATTTTAAAAGAGAGGTAAGTCTGTCAAAGATTTGAATCGGAGGATAAACAAAATAAAAATTCACAGTTCAGTTGAGCAGATTCGGCCAATCAACTCCTCTGTTCTGCTCTGCATCACCAATATTTCTCTTTGGAGCCAAGGGGAAAACACTGGAAAAGAAATCACATCCCGGGGTACGACAAATGGGTCTGCACGTGCGCGTGTCCCACATGCAATGCAATTATGCAAGCTCTCTTCATTTTCCGGTTGCACTAATTAAATATCACTATCTCACGGCTAATCTGATACCAACGCCGACGCGTCCGTATGTTGATATCTGCTTTCCATCCAGATCGAAATTGACCCATCACATATGTTGTCTCATGTGGGGTCTGCAACGCTTCTGGGCTGTACCTGTAGCGGTGTTTGGGCTTTGTTTTGCCTTTGTGACGAGAGGTGCAGTTGGTCCTCTCTATGGGAATTTGTGTTCAGGTTTTTTTGTCTGAAAAAAATTAGCGTGCCGTAGTTGACACTGTAAAATTAAACAGGAGAAAAGTTTTTTATACCTTAAAATTTATATCTCAACTATCTTAAATAATTTAATTATTATTCAATTTAAATTTGAAAATAAACGTGGCTCACATATATTAATCTGTTTGAATCAAAATTCTAATAATATCTCTCTTATCTTTGAGAGTTATCATTTATGATTTATATCGTTGGAAATCTAGCAACGAGGAGAACACAGTGAACTAAATTACAAATGAAATGGATCAACGGTTTGAGATAAATCAAAGAGAGAAACTATCTCGGTTAGAAATTTAATTGGAGCGATCTAATGCAGATGAGTCTCAATCGATTGATCAAATATTTTATCTAAACAAAGGATATGATACATGAAGTTTTAAACAAGTGCTCTAATATTTTAAGTGTTCGGATCATCATTTCACTTCTCACAGATAAATAGAATGTATTAAAACTCACATTTTAAACTTCGATTGATCAAGAAGTGGAGCTATAACAATTTCTGAGAGTAAGAAGATAAAATTTGAGTATTCATTTCAATGAATTGGTTGAGAGATATGAGAGAACACAAGAAAGATATTTTATTATACTAAATAAATATGCGTCATATTTAGTATAAAAGATATGAAGACTTAATTGTACTAGATATAAAATTTTATTAAATAAAATATAAAGATTTGGATCATAATATTGAGAATTGGAATTGAAGGAAATTCAACACAAAACTAACAAAAACTATATTGTTTGTATTAATGAAAATTAAGATTAAACTATAAATTATATTTTGAATGATATATATTAATATAAATTTTAATCAGTAAATATGAAGAGTTGTTTATAGTAGATATTGAAGTGTGTATGTAGTATATATTTAGATTTATTTGTAATAGTGAAAATTAAGACTAAACTAAAAATTATATTTTTAATGATACATTAAAATGTGTTATGTTAGATATTAAGATTTATTTATATTAAATATTAAACCTATTTTTTTCATAATTATTTTAAAAATATTATTATGTGGTACATATCTGTTATATATTATTGACAATATTATGACTTAATGATATGAGATATAAAGATATATTTTTATTGAAATTTTTTTTATAAATATAAATTATAAGATTTTCAGATATTAAGAAAAAATACTAAATATACATTTATCAATTGTAAGGTCTTACTTAAGATAGTAAGAATATCTATATTTAGAAAATATTATAAAATTTAGTATCATTTAAAGTTAAATATAACTTATTAATTAGTATTAAGAATTTAATTGTTAAGTCTTAAGATAAAAATAATTAATTATAAAGATTTGGCTCTAGGAGTGTTCGGTAAATATTTTTTGAATTATATATTATTCAAAATTAAAATTAAGACTTATTTTAATATATATTAAGACATCACATGAATGATCTTAAGATTTCTAATGCTAAATTTTAACACTTTATTTATGAAATTCTATATCGAATATGAATTACATAAAAATATTTTTTAGGTAAATTTTATTAAGTCCTCATATCTTCGTTGTTATATTAGATATAAATATTTGGTTTAAATAATATCAGTAAATATTTGAGATTTTTATATTCTTTAAAGATGAAAATGATTTATAACATTATGTATTAAGATATCAAATGACAGTTCTTAAGATTTTAAATATTAGATATTAAAACTTCTAATATCATCCGTAGAATGATCCGGAGCGTTTCAGAAGAGTCGCTATTATTTAGTGAGTAATTTGATTTCGATAAGTGATTATTTTTGCCTTTGTGTATAAACAGACATTAGATCCTTATAGTTGTCGATTTATCCAAGATAGAAATTCAATTGTACAACTCTCTTCGATATTTAAATAAGAGAGTAAATAATTATTGTTGACTTATATTTTAAGCCATTATAGTTTAGAGATATAAACTTGTTCATATTCTAATGACCGCTCAAAAATAAATTTCAAGTTTAAAATTATGACTTATAATATTGAATATTAAGACGTCATTTTTTTATGTTAAGACTAAAAATATTTGAATTTAGTAAATTAAAGTTTATGCATATAGACTTATCTATATTCTGATGGGTGCTCAAATATAAATTTTAAGTTCAAAATATAATTTATAATAAAATATTAAGATGTCGTATTTCTCGTAATAAGACTTTGGACATTTAGTTTTAAGATAATGAGGTTCAAGTCTAAATATTTGTAATTATATTGATTGTTGTTCAAATATAAATTTTAAAGTTCAAAATATAATTTATAATATTAGATATTAAAATGTCGTATTTCTCTTATTAAGACTTGAGCCATTCAGTTTTAAGGCATTGAGATTCATATATAAATATTTGCTCATATCTTGATTGCTTTTCAAATATAAATTTTAAATTAAAAATATGACTTAATATATTACATATTAAGACTTTGTTTCTTCAGTATTAAGATTTAGAACTTTTAATTTTAAGACTTAGATGATTGTCCACAGAAACGATCTGTTAATGTTCGAGAACGTGATCAACGTGGTCATCGATTTTTTCAGTTGGCGTACAGATCAGGGTACAGATCTAGAGTACAGTTAGTTGACCTCTTTAAATAATAATTGACTTGAATGAAATAATAGAATAATGTATAAAATGAATTGTGTAATAAATCTAATAATTTATTTAAAATAAATATTAAAGTTAATCTCATGTAAAGGATGGCACACCAATTTCAATATAAATTCTTATCATTTTTTTTGGGTTCGTTATATTTTCGAATTTTATGGGTTGCATGTATTCTCCTCATATATGAAATTGCAATACTCGAAGTCTCGAACCGTAATTTCTTTATTTATTAAAAGACCTTGTTGAGAACAACATATTGAGAATTAGCATAAATATCACGTCATAGTAAGTTCTCAAACCTAAATCACGTAAGTAAAATTAAATATAAAATGCATCGGTTATTAGATCACTAACTTCGAGTGCTGATGGAACCATGGAGGCATCGACCAGTTTGGGGAAATTATAAAAAGATATTCAATTAAGAATTTGAGGATTGTTGAACGTGCAAGTAATTCTGTAATTTGGGAATTGGGCGATGCTTTGACAACCGAAGCTGTAGTAAATGCACCGATCACATCAATCATTACCGCTGTCAAATTTGTGTTTTGAAGAACCCAATAAAGATATTAAAGATCTGAAAGAAACACAACTTGTCAACTTCGAGTCATCGGGACCTGCTATCCGGAACTTCAATCTAAACTGTAACTTATTGAATACCATTTAGCATTTGCTATAAACATATAGAAAGAGAAAACTTTGACAATATACATAATATTGACAATTTGACATTAGATATGGTTACACTCACAAGTCACAAGTCACAAGTCACAAGTCAAAACTAATTAAAACTGCTGATTAGTGATAACGTTCAAAACACGGCACACGCGAATTTGGGGAATTCTTTTACTGGTCCATACCGATTTTATAAATAAATAATAACAATCTTTTCATTTAAAATATTTAATAAGTATATATATATTATTTAAATATGTTCACATCATACCAATATTAATATATGCACTTAAGACATTAAACACGTCAAACATATTCAACAATAAATGAGAATTGAAAATATATGATTTTGACAGCATGTTTTTACGAAATTTTTGCATTTCTGATGTCTGGACTATGTATTTAGGCTTTTGCATCTCAGATGCACAAAGAGCCAGAATTTTTATATTTGAATAGTTTTTGTAAATTCTGACGATACTTTATGGTCAATCTAAGTTGCTCAATATTTTTTTTATATTAAAATCTTATGGAATATTAAATTTTATTATTTTTTGAGTTTTTTAACTATTTTTAAATTATTTTTAAAAATATCCTGAAATATACTATTTTCTTATGTTAAACAAGGTTGTTTTTAAAAATAATTTAAAAATATCTAGAAATAAAAAATCATAAAATTTAATATCCCAAAAGATTTTAATATAAAAAAATATTGAGTAACTTAGATTGACCATTTGAGCCGTCAGCATATGAAATCTCAATGCAATATAAAAATGGGCAATTACTTTGTAAAAGACCGTAACATATCCATATATATATATATAGTAAAGATACTGTGAGCTTAACTCAAAAAGTACATCAAATCATCTTCAAATTTTAATTTATCATTCCCATTAAATTCTTTATATGAAAATCTTATGCGATGTAAAAATTTGGAGTGTTTTGAGTTTTTTCAGTCATGATTTTTAATTTTTGAAAATCATCTCTAAAAATAATAATAAAATATTCAATGCTTGAACATCATTTTTAAAATTAAAAACGGTGGATTAAAAATCTCAAAACACTTAAATTTTTACATCCCACAAGATTTTAATATAAATTATCCAAGCTTTTAAAAAATGTTTAATAGCTCTTAAAGGTGAGGAGATCAGTTAACGGTTAACGATTTTATACATCTGTTAAATATATTATCATATCATTAGTCCTTAATAATTAATAAATTAAGTAAAAATAACAATTACATTATTAATTAAGTACTTAAAAGTTAAAAATCTTAAATTTAAACTATTACATGATATATTTGCTTTTATTTTTATTAGAGGCTTAATTTACATCCAAAAATAATAAAAAAAAATTAAGAGTCACAAACTATTAAGATTTAAAATAAAAATAATTAAGTCGTTAAAATGCATTTTTTTTAAATTAACGGTTTTAACGGGTTTAACGTGAGATAAAACAGTTAAATCACAAAAATCCCGTTAAATCCGTTTTTTTTTTCAAAAATATAACGCCAAAGTTTGTCAAAACCGTTAAAACGGTTAAAACTTTCTACTTTTTAAAAGCTTGAAATTATCATATAATTTTGATATGCTTAGTTGCAATATTAAATTATATTCAAACTGAATAAAATTTAAAATATTATCAATCTATTTATAAACTTAAATATATATATATATATATATATCAAAATTTTATATATTTTTTTATGAAATTAGTTATCAAAATTATTAAAATAAATAATTATCAAAGATCCCGCACTTTGTTGTTCATTAAAGGACTTCAACAATTAATAATATAATTTTCGTGACACCGTGGTAAAGGTACAATCATAGTCAATTTCATCAAATTTATTATTCAAAATATCTAATTAGAGAAATTCATTTATAAATGTAATTGATAAGTGTCTTCGGTATAGATATAGTATACCGAAACTCTCTAATGAGGGTGTGTATAGGCTAGGATTATGATCCTCTTCCCAACAGGCCTCACACTCTTTATTTATAAGCCTCTTTTGAGATCAGAAACGGTCATGGCAGAACTGAGGTACGACCAGACGGTTAGCATCTGTACTTGTTATCCTATTAGATATCCGAGACAGATCTTCAATTGGGTCTAAGCCCAATCGCATTGGGCCTTATCAGTAACGTTCCGAACCGAGACGTTACGGAATAATATCTTCTGCATCCACTTGACAACAGCAACTTACATCGCCAACAAATAAAAAAAATAAACCATAAGAGACAGAAAAAACAAAATGAAATCAACTTATAAAACTCCGTAGTTGATTATTTAACAATGTAATTTCTCTATAACAAATTATAAAATAACTCGAACAAAGAATCTAAATTAGAATAATTCATTATTATTTATCAAATATGTAATTTAAGCAATTATTTATATACATGAAGACCATAGCTAGATTTGATGGTATAAGAGAGATATATCTCATTCATTTATTGATAAGCAGAACTTTCCTTCTCTTCATTTTTTTCTTTGTTTTTTTTTATTTTGATTCCATCCGTTTAATTCCGAGAGAGAGGATGAATACAGTATGGAGCACCGCTTGAACAGCTACCGACGTGTTATGAGAAAAATCGGTTGTCTATCTTTTATTTTTTTCAACTTTGCAAATAAGCCCTCATATTATAAACATTTATGAAAAAATCTGAAAATAATAACTTAAGATATTAGAATAATTATAATAAAACAGCCTCATCATTTATTAAATAAATAGTCTGAGTAGTAGTGTCTTTTTCGTGGTTCTTAATTAGTATGGACCCGAGGACTATGGGCTATACTTCAATAAACTTCGATGATTCTCATTCTATTTTTTTTTTTACAATTAACATGCAGAAACAAGTCGTAAAGGAATAAATCTAGTACACTGTCTAGTTGGATGATGCAGGTACCAATCCAAATCAACTTTAAAGTTTTCGAGTTCCAAATATTAATTAATTGTTCCTGTACAACAATCAGCAAAAATTAAGGTTACAGGGCCCAGAGAAGTCCATTTCGGTGCCATTCACTCAAATATACAACTGTTATTTTATATACATCACAATAATTTTTGATGTATCTTATAGGAGAGAAAATAGAAGTTCTGCGGTTTTTACCTAATTGTATCTACATGGGATCTATATCGAGTATCGACTAGCTACGCAGAATGAAAGAACGTTGTACTTGAGTTATTTATTTTCTTTTATGTAGTATACAAATTGCCTACTAAATTTCGATGAACAAAATTAAAACAGTGCTTACAACGTAGAACGATGAGAAAGATAAAAAGAAGATAATACAAGCATAAAGCATTGTCCAAATAAAATGAAAATGTAGAATAAAAAATGCTAATTCAAAAATCATGAACTTAAAGACGGACGAACCAGAAATGATTGGTTGAAATGTCCGAATAAAAAAAAATAATATGGTAGGTCAAAAACAACTTTATTTTTCAATGCATCAAAAAAAAAAATTTCACTGAGTCAAGGAGATGCCCGCGCCAGCGCGGTTCTTCCTCTGTACTTAAATAGACAGCTTGTCAAGAAATTTTCCACATATATTTAGTTTTTTTAGTGGAGATTGAATCCAATTTATAAAACAAAATGTCGGTCATCTCATCTTCTTTTTCCTCAAAAAAAGAAGTCGGAATTTTTTCTTTTCTATTCCTAAATAAATTAAGATCACGAATAGGTCTCTTTTTTCAAATACATAACAGAACTATTTCTATTTTGTCGCGTTCATATTTTTAATTCAAAATGAACACAACGTTCACAAAACAACATTTGTCATGTCGCTATGTATTCGATTTTGAACGCAATGTCTAAGTACAACGTGCAATTTGGACTATAAACACAATGAACGTAAATACAACAAAATAAGATAATTTTTTTATTCATGTCAGAAACGAAATATATTTATGAATTTTATTATTTTAGGATTAAATAAAAAATTCCAAAAGTCGGATCCCTGCCTTATGTCCGAGTGAATGTACTCTGTAATACGCGGGGCAATGGGCAGTCCTGATCGAAAGAGAGAGGGTGAGAGAAAAAAACGGACAACCTTAATAAATATTTTTACAAAATATAGTCTCTGACTCAATGTTTGATATATATATATATATATTCTACTCCTTATTAAGCACGTAAGTGTTTTCATCCTGTAATCGTTCAGATTTTTTTATTAAATTTTCAGAGTTATATCAATTATCGAATTGAGTTATTCATCAAATATTGTTATCATCTCTATGATAATTTATGTTGAAATTATAATTTTCTCTCAATATTGATTGTTATACGAAATGCTGCATAATTTAAGAGTTTAATTGCTCTAATTTATTTTCTTTTTTAGATTACTATCAATTATAAATTTTAACTTTTCTTAAATTCTCAATGTCAATTTTTTTAAAAATTTTATATTTATTTTACATTAATTATATGTTTATAATTAAAATTTATATTAATTATTAAATTATCTTTAGTTTATTTTCTTTCTTTTCTCATTAATATATATATTTTTATATTTTTAAAAGAGATCGTACGGATAAAATATAAATACCAGTTTATACTTAATATTATAAGAAAAATATTGTGCGTAGAATTTGTTGTCTCAGAATAATTTCTCAAGCGGGGCCTGACGCGTGATTCCTGAAAACCATGATGGACGTACGGCGGTTTGTTTCAAAATCTAATGTAACTTTTCCGGGCCCATCCCCATAAGTAACTTTTCTGGGCCCATCCCCATAACACTTCCTGGGTCCAGCTAACAATCTCGGCCCCTATCACCTCCCAAGTCACCCAAGACAGTTTTTATTATAAATAATAATTAATAAAATAATAATATTAATAATAAGAGTGAGAACTGATAATTTTCAAAATTACGAACCAAACCGCGCCATTGCCGGTGCGCGCGTTTGAAACGCCATGCTTGCCGGTGGCGTCTTTCCTAACGCGCCATTGGCGATGGCGTCTTTCACCAAACGCGCCAGCGGCGATCGCGCGTTTCCTCAGAACCACGCCATTTGCCCGATGGCGCTATCTTTGCTATAAATACCCGCCCCGTCGGTTCATTTATCACAACCACAAAAACAACCAACATCCAATTACAATAAACATCCATTTTTCTTCAAAATGCTACGATTTAAATTATAATCCCGATGAAGAAAATTATCTTTGCGAACAACCGAAGCGGCGATAAATTTTTGACGGGAATATTTCCAAACGAGAATGAAACCAATTCCTATCCTACCTACGATCAAACCAATTCCTATCAAACCTACGATCAAACCAATTCCTATCCAACCCTCGATCAAACCAATTCTATCAAACCTACGATCAAACCAATTCCTATCCACCCTCGATCAAACCAATTCCTATCAAACCTACGATCAAACCAATTCCTATCCAACCCTCGATCAAACCAATTCCTATCAAACCTACGATCAAACCAATTCCTATCCAACCCTCGATCAAACCAATTTATATCCGTATCCGGTATTTACTGATAACAATATAATTTATCAACAACCAAACCCGGCGGTGCCACTATATAATTTCTTTGGCGGTAGTAGTAGTACTACGTCGGTGTAATTTAGCGATAATATTGATGACGAAGTAGTGTTGATCCAACGATAATGGAATTAAGTGATGATCGGATGAAGCAAGATGATGGCGGTCCGTATTATTCAAATGAAGAAGAAACGGGAGAGGATTACACGACCACTCGGATTTTTCGATCGATGAATCGAAGATGAGGAAATTCGGAGATGCGATACCACATTGTTAGTTACGGGACGACCGAGAGACACCATCCCGTAGAAGCGTTAAATAATTTTGAGATGTTTGACCGTTTAGGCGCGAATGAATATCTTTTAGGACTCGATGATGAGTTAGTTTGAAAATAGAATATTTGATTCTAAATCGGCTTTAAAGTGGGTAATTTGTGATTGGAGTGTTAGGAAAAACGTTCAATGTTGGGTACAAGAAAGTTGTAAAACACGACTTATTATGAAATGCAAAGAAGATAGTTGTCCTTGGAGATTATACGCTAGACACGAAGAGGGCTCGACCACATGGAGGATCATCACAAATAAAAACCCCCACAAGCGTAGAAGACCACCGGAGACCGCAAACACTTACAACTCACATCTAATTTGATTGCGGGATGTGTTCGACAACATTTAAAGAAGGATCTCTCTCTAACGATTCAACAAATCGGTATGATTATAGAAACAAAATATCCCGGTGTGGCACCGACATACGGTAAACTTTGGCGTGGCGAGAAAGAGCAATTGAACAATTATTTGGCACTTGGGAAGGATCATATACATTGCTTCCACGAGATATTGGAGGCGATTGCTCGGACTACTCCGGTACAAAATTTAAATTATTGACGTGTGATACTTCGGATAATAATGTAAAAATGTTTAAATCCATAGTTTGGGCTTATGGACCGTGCATTGCGAGCGTTTAAACATTTAAGACCCGTTATAACTATTGATTTGGATTCTTATCGGGTCGTTATAAGGGTAGATTATTGATGGCGTGTGGATACGATGCGAGAGAATAAAATCATTCCTCTAGCATTTGGAATCGTGGATGCGAGAAAATGTGGACAATTGGGGTTGGTTCATGCGATGGGTCCGTAATGAAGTGATCCATGTAATATGAAAATATGTGTTATATCAAGACCGTCATAGGGGAATAAAGGGAGTTTTTGAGCGACCGCATTTGGGATGGTACGTACAACATGGAGAGCGGTACACGGTATTGCATGCAACACGTCGCGAGAGAATTTATATAAGGAAGCGGAAAAAGCTGGAAAGAAAGAAGATAATCTCGAGAGATGATTTCCGAAGAAGACTAGCGAACAAAAAGAAACGCGTCGTTTCGTAGAAAGATGGCGAATTTTGAGGAAATCAAATAGAAAAGCTTATGATTTTTTAAAAAAAGTCGGCGAGAAGATTAGAAAATGATGATAAAGAACCTCCTAATTTTGCTTCGTGGGCACAAACGTATGATGGAGGACATCGATGGGGTATAATGACCAAATGATAGTTACGAAGCTACGAATAGCGTCTTCGAGTTGAACGAACTTTACCGGTTGCGGCAATTGTGGAGGGGACATGGTATAAATGTGCTAAATGGTTCGATAAGAGGGAAATGGAAGCAATGAACTGCATAGAGCATGCAAGCAATGGCGAAAAAAATTGATGACATCTTGGCAAAACGTGACGACAAAGCGGGTTCGTGTTGATATTATTTTACTATATTTTACAAAATTTTTAACATATCGTGATATCTTTTGTATTTGTTTCAATAATTACGGCTCGTATGAACGTAATTCCACTCGGAAGCGCTCGAGGAGAATATGAGGTTCATGTGCTTGGTGAGAGGATCGAGAGTGGAGGGTATGGACCGTTCAAGTACAACATTATAATTTCGAGTGAACGACGCGCTCGAGATGACCCACATTCCGGAGCCTTGCACACGTGTGATTGTCAAAAACCTCAACCGATTTGGGATACCACTGCTCTCACGTAATTCTTTGTATGCCAACATAGAAACTTTGATGTGTACGGTTTCATAGATGAGCGATACAATACGGCTCGCTGCTTTGAATACTTGGTCGGACAATTTCATTGTTACGGTGATCAACAAGTTTGGCCGCCATATCTTGGAGAAACTATAATACCGGATAAAGAATTGATAAAAATTGGTCGGCGTGCGAAGGTTAGACGTCGAATGGTAATGGATGAGATGGAGGGCGGGATACGGAGTCGAGGTAGAACGAGAAATATACGATCTTCGAAGGTGGGTCATATCGAAGAGATGAAATGAGCGTGACCCACTTCCAATGGATACATTACAATCGGGACGGCATAGGAGTAGGGCTTCAAGTCCCACGACAAACGAGAAGAACCCAAACTTCTCGAAATACTTTGCAATCGGCGAGACACTCAACTAGTTATGATCCAAGAGATAACAACGAATAACTCAAACGGGCGAGATGCCTTACAATCGGCGAGACACTCAACTAGTTATGATCCAAGAGATAACAACGAATAACTCAAACTTCTCGAGATGCCTTGCAATCAACGAGATTCTCAACTGGTCATGATCAAGAAAGACAAGCTGTCAATGCTTCAACTAGGGGTGCTAGAGGAAATAATTTTGGAGGTAGAATCTTAAATTTTTTCACACGGAGGAAAAAAAAATGATGTATGTTTTTTTTTGCGTACTATATGTGTGTATTTAAGCAAGGTTATGTTCTATTTAAGCAGAAAATATAACAAAGAAAGTCCATAATAAATAATACAACAATAAAAAAATAACATAGAAAGTCCATAATAAAATAATACAAAAAATACAATATCCATAATAAAAAAACAACATATAAAAAACAACATATAAACTACTCCTGACGACGCCTAACATATCGACGTGCTCTCGGACGTGTCTGTAAAAATAAAGACGGTATATCAGTGAGCTGCTTTTTTTTTAAACAATTAATATTGACTAAGTTGTAGAACAAACAACTAACCACGCTAGGTGTATATCGAGGAGGTGGATGAACGTCACGCTTTCTCCGACCATGAGCAAGTGGAGTGAAATCTCGTGTCTGTGCGATCTCTGCGACATCATCCTGGATATGCGATGACTCTCCGAGCCGGAAGGATAACCATCTTGGGCGGATCATAATCTTGGCCGTCTTGCGGATCCCATTCTTTGGTCGTCTTGCGGTACATGATCCATCGGTATCTGCTGGGTCTGAGAGAAATCTTTGAGTGCTTAGAATGGATCGAGAAGCTGTGCACCCGATGGATCGGGAATCTCAGCAGACAACCTAGCAATAACTTCATTCCAATCGTAGTTCTCAGGCATCTGTTAATACAGTTTAAATCATTTAAATTATGCTATTAATACAGTTCAAATCATTGAAATCAAGGTATACAGTACTTACGTTGTCGAAGAGAGACGTGAAGTCAGCAGTCTCATAGGGGAAATGCGGTGGATGAGTAGTGGATGGAGTCGGTGCAGTCTCAGTATCACCCGTCGAATCCGGAATAGCATCAATATCCGTGGGTAATCCCGCCGCCGTAAGAAGCTCGTCCATCTTATGAGGCATGCCTGCATCCTCAAAATGCCCCTTGCAATCGGCGAGCGAAATCTTGCCAAACCGTCTCCATCCCCTAGTGACCGCCCATCGGACCGCCTTCAGTGCACTCTTTGTAACTCTAGCGATCTGTTATACAATGATTACATACATATATTACTTATTACCGAATAGTGCATATAGATATATAAATTTTATAAATTTTAATATACCGTGCGCTGTCTGTGAGGTACGTGAGGAATGTAGCCGATGTCAGGGATCTCCGCTGCTGAAGGTATAGGAGGTACGACATCACTCGGATCAAGTGGAGCGCTAGCGGCCCCATATAAATCAAACCACCGTCGATACCTCCTATAGTCCTCCGCATCCCACTCTTCTTCATCCGGGTCTCGTGGAGGAAGCTCATTCCATATATCTACATACGCCTGATGATGTTGTCTCCGGTTCATATTTTTTTCTTGAATCCAAGCGCGAGATAATTTACGATGCTCCTCCACAAATGCTGTAAAATTAGTTAGTATAATTGTGCAAATAGTTAGTATAAGAAATAATACATATAAAAATTATAAATGGTAGAATACCTCGGGAAGTGGAGGCGGTGCGGGCGAAGTAAGCGAACGTCGCCTCACCCGATCCGGATAGTACCACTCTACTATCGGAAAGTAAATAAGTGGAAGCCGACAAGTATACGAGTCAATAGAATCGTCTACGCATGTCGGCAATAAGTGACGAACCGACTCGTACGGCCTCCAATTGACATGCGTGTCCGACAGCATAATCAGCTGATCCCTCACGTACTTCACACCGACGTGTGACGGATTGAGATATCTGTTCTTATCAAGCGTCCATTTCCTATTATCAGTTCAAATTATAATTAGTGATTACACATATTTTTTCATCGATTGATTGATTATTTTTAAATTAAATTATTACACGCCAAAAGGCGCACAACTATCACGGTCCCGGTGTACCCCGGTCGGTGAAAATGAATGCATCCGACGCGGGTAATGGACGAGCGGGGGCAAACGCGTCCGGCTCCACAACAACAACAAAAGCCACGGACCACCAATACTCCTCGTCGATCCTTGGCATGCCACATCAAGACGCCGATACAAATAACCAAGTACCGCGCCGCCCAATTTCTTCTTCTACCGAATTGTAAATCTTCCTGTAAATTAAATATTAGTAATAAAATTATTTAATTATGAAACATAAATTATTTTAAATTCCTTAAAATACTTACCGTCAAAATCGGCGGAAAAACGCCGCAGACGAGAGTCTCCACTGTTGTCGGGGAACATGATAGACCCCGCCAACTCCAAAGCAAAACCGATCGCATATTGATTAAGACCCTGATGATCGTCTGCCTCTGGAGCGTGATCAAAGTGGGACCGTAACTCTCGTAGGGAAATAGAACGTCTGCAAAATTTTACATTTAGCTTAATCACAGTTTGTGAACGAAAAAAATTTAAATTTTTGTACAGTTTAATAAATTACCTCCCATCTTTGCAGAATGCTGATATATCATCCTGCCCAAATAACTGACGGATGTATCCTGAAAAATCTCCATCAGTATATCCAATCACCGGCTCACCAATGGTGGATAAACCCCACAGACATGCGACGTCCTAAAAAAAATTATATTACTATACCATCTTTTTAATTTTGTAATTAAATTAATAATATTTTATTATTTACCTCTAGAGTCACGGTCATCTCGCCAAAAGTGAAGTGAAATGTATGAGTTTCTGGCCTCCAAAACTCTATCAACGCGCTCAATAAACCCGTATCAATCTTTAAGTTACGGGCTTCCGCTTCTTGGACATAAATCTCACGCAATGGCGAGATGAAGAAATCCCATAACTCGCAACCTACTCGAATGTGCGAGATGTATGGTATCGTCGGACGGTGAGTGCGGAAACGAATGATATTGTTCTCTCTCTGTAATTTTCATTTCATAATTAGCTTCTCATATATATGTATTTTATTATTATTTTTAAGAATATAATGTACCTCTCGCGTGACTATAATGTGTCCGATGTTTGTCTTCGGGAGATAAATTATGATATTGTCATTTCGTTGCTCTTTGCCATTATCTAGTAAAAAAATTCATTTCATAATTAATTTATAATTATTGTACTTCATTTTTAATCTATCTATCATATAATTAAATAATCAATAAATTCTACAATAAATTCTACAATAAATTCTACAATTAATCTACACAATTAAATTAAATTATAATTAATCTACACAATTAAATTAAATTAAATTATAATTAATCTACACAATTAAATTAAATTAAATTATAATTAATCTACATAATTAAATTAAATTATAATTAATCTACATAATTAAAATAAGTTATAATTAATCTACACAATTAAATTAAATTACAATTAATCTACACAATTAAATTAAATTCTAATTAATCTATATAATTAAATTAATTATTATAATTAAATTACATTAAATTAAATTAAATTTAAATTATAATTAATCTACACAATTAAATTAATTTAAATTATAATTAATCTACATAATTAAATAAACAATAAATTCTACAATAAATTCTACAATTAATCTACACAATTAAATTAAATTATAATTAATCTATATAATTAAATTAAATTATAATTAATCTACACAATTAAATTAAATTAAATTATAATTAATCTACATAATTAAATTAAGTTATAAATAATGTACACAATTAAATTAAATTAAATTAAATTATAATTAATCTACATAATTAAATTAAATTATAATTAATCTACATAATTAAATTAAGTTATAATTAATCTACACAATTAAATTAAATTACAATTAATCTACACAATTAAATTAAATTATAATTAATCTATATAATTAAATTAAATTATAATTAATCTACACAATTAAATTAAATTAAATTATAATTAATCTACATAATTAAATTAAGTTATAAATAATGTACACAATTAAATTAAATTAAATTATAATTAATCTACATAATTAAATTAAATTATAATTAATCTACATAATTAAATTAAGTTATAATTAATCTACACAATTAAATTAAATTACAATTAATCTACACAATTAAATTAAATTATAATTAATCTATATAATTAAATTAAATTATAATTAATCTACACAATTAAATTAAATTAAATTATAATTAATCTACATAATTTCACGTTTAAATTATAATTAATCTACATAATTAGATTAAATTATAATTAATCTACACAATTAAATTAAATTATAATAATCTACATAATTAAAATAAATTACAATTAATCTACACAATTAAATTAAATTTTAAATAATCTATACAATTAAATAATATTTATAAAAAATTACCTTTAATTGCAAAATCCACAGAAATGCTAGCGTGCGTTTTTTTCCTCCGGTTCTCTTCCTCTCTTTCTCTCTTCTCTCTCTCCTCTCTCTTCTCTCTCTCTCTCTCTCTCTCCTCTCTCTTCCTCTCTCTTCCTCTCTTTCTCTCTTTCTCTCTTCCTCTCTCTTTTCGTTTCTCTCTTTCTCTCTCCTGTCAACAACGCGCAGATGCGCTGCGCGGTGAAATATATACGGGTGAAACGCGCCACGCCGCGGCGCGTTTCCTATTAATAGAAACGCGCCACCGGCGCGGCGCGCGCGTTTCACCCGCGCCAATGGCAGTGGCGCGTTACGATTCGTATTTTTACACTTCCACCGTTATCACTCTTATATTTAATAATATTAATTTAATAATTATTATTTATAATAAAAACTGCACCCAAGACAACATCAGCATTTATTACCAAATTTTGAAAAGATCAAGCTTTTTCTTAGCAGTAGATGATTCTTAATCTTTTCGGCCTTATTGCTAAAACAACATCAAAAGTCTGGACCTTTCTTTTTTCTCTGAAGATAACGATGCACTGAGGTAGGTTATGAAAATTTTATATACTTTAATAAAAAATATTTTTTTCCTGAGATCATTGAAATTAACAAAAATAATTCTTGCCTTTCTCCGAGGATCTGGTAAAAACATTGAAGTGGAAATAAAAGATGAGAAATTGTCAGGATGAAAGATGAAATATGATGAGAATGAGTCTTTAGTTTAGTAGCAAACGACAGTGTTCAAAATCTGAATAGGAGTTGAATATTTATGAAATTTGAAGGCTCGATTATCATTTTTTTTATAAAAAGAAATAAAACATGGTGGAGGTATGAAATATATTCGAGACATAATAATATTACAAAAACAGTTGGAATTGCAACATGGACAACTAGCAACTACAAACGGAAGAACAATCATTGTTGTCTCCATTTCCTGCATCTTAAAATTGCACAAAGTTTTAGCCAGATTTTTTGCCTTCTCCACGACATTCTGTTAATTTATACCATTTTTTTTTCTTCTTTCTCTCCTCTCTCCACTCATACTCCTTCCTTCTCCGTTCACGTTGCTCTTATCATTACAAATTACAATACTATCTCCTTTTGTTCCACCTCTTTTTGTTTTTTTTTTGTCATGAATGTTGAACAGCTGCATACTTCCACGTTGTTCCAATCACATCCTCCGTAGTTCTGATGAAACTACATTGGCAATTAGAAATTCAACCTTTTTTTAATAAGAATTTGTTTTTCACTGTCTTGTTCCCCATTTCCTGATCTTCTTCAGGCACGGAGACACTAATAATTTCCTTACATTACACCGTATCATTCTCCTTTGTCATCTCTTCATTCTTCGCCTCCTCCCCGTCTCTTTCACATCATAAATGGACGAATAATATGTTTGGTATAAACACTTTTTAGAAAAATATATAATTTTTTTGAAGGACAAGTATTAGACCTCTTGTCTCAAAGAATGTACTTGCGAGTTGTATTCACATCTATGTGTGTGTACATATGTAGTTTAGACGAACATGTAAATATTATAATTATTTCGTTTAAGCACTTTTTTAGAGCAATTGCACAATATTTGAATTAGAAGATAATGTAGGGTTGGGTCATTTTTTAGAAAAAGAGCGTTTCAAATTGACATATTTTCAATTTACATCTAATATTGCAGAATGTATTTAGCGGTGAGCAATACTTACAATCGTTATATTGATAATTTTGACAATGAGATTTTTGAATAAATCTGTCTTGTAAAAAAATCATAAAAATTGAAAAAAAAATTATGAAAAAATTGTTGAATTGATTATGATTCAATTTCTATATAATTTAATTATGATTTGATAGTCTATAAAAAATCATTGTATTGGAAGCTTTGCACATGTAATACTAGGGCTGTAACTCGGTCTTCGCCCGATAATATAGTTCTCAAATAAATAATTAGCAATATAAATTCTAAATATATTTAATGAAATTTACATTAAAGAAAATTTAGACACGATATTTTTAAATATTAAATAATAATAATAATTATTATAATAATAAATAATATAATTAAATATATAATAATTTATAAAGGATCATATAAAAAAGTTAGATCATTTTAGAGTTAAGTTTTACCTTAAATATATTACACACATCACTTTAAATGAAGAGAGATAAACTATTTTATATGAACCCTTGGATTCGAGAAGATGAAAAAATTTAAACAAAATCAATGGTTAAGAAAAGTAATGACATAACATGCTTGAAAAACATGAAAGCTTAACATTCTTTATGGATTAAAAAATTTGCTAGTTTTTGAAGAAATAAGAAAAGATGGTTAAATTGTATGAAATTTGAAACAATGTCAATAGAAAATTGAACAATATATTTATATTTTTAAATTTTAAAAAATTCATTTAAATTTTATTTTCAGGATTGTCAAGTTAAATCATATTTATTGTACCATTTCAAAAATCAAAATAGCCATTGCCCAGTGACCCTTCTTATATATATTTAATTATTCCAACAGAATGCAGAATATATTTAATTGCCAAAATAAGTAGCAGTTGTACATAAGAAAACATCATTAAAAAAAAGGATCGTACAGGTCAAAGTAAACTAACAGCACATGACTAGTTTAGCACTTATTGAAATATATTTACTTCAAAACGGTGGTTAACGGCTATGAGCGCATAATATATGAGATAGCATGCGGTGTGATGAGGCTTTGGTCAAACTTTCATATTACCTTGGCCACTAGTCTAATTAGTCCAAGTAGCTTAGATCCAGGGTGACCAAAGACCTGCAAATTAACACACCCAAACCTCTAATTAATTTAAGGATGTAGATTAATCAATTTCCTATGAATTAATTGTGGGTCCCTTGAATAGAAAAGAATCAAAACGCCTAAACAAATAAACCACTGAGGCTCCTCAAATAATTGTGTCTGCCGACTTATAACATTTATGTGCTATGTGACATAGGAGGTATTGTCAAACTGTCAAACATAGTAACAAATTCGTGATTCGGAAAATGTTCGGTGAGGTTAAAAATTCGACGTTCGGGTATAATTCGAGAATAGTTTGTTTCACATAATATAAATAAAATATATATTATATTGAAAAAATATTAAAAATATATTAAAAACTATAAAATTCTATATAAAATAATATATAATATATTTTTTGTCCAATAATTAGCAATAAAACATTTTTTTGAATAAAAAAAGCAATGTATATTAAACTGACAAATTATTCGTGAAATATCCGGCTATGGATGAAAAACGAATTATTCGTGAATAATTCGCGAGTCTTGTTGCTATGCTGTCAACCAATTATTTTAAAATACATTAAAAATTTGAAAAAAATCCAAATATATTACCGAACTTATAGGTTGATTGTATTTCAAATTTGATGTAACTAAACAACATTTAATATTTTATTAAAGTTCATTAAATATTTATCCTTGCAACTATCATGCAATTTTGATGGTTTTTATGGAACATCAAATGAAACTCAAATTGTATAAAATTTGTAAAGAAATGGATCTATAAATTTAAGAATATATTTGTAAAATTTATCTATTAACAAGATTTTCTTTAATTTATTTGATTTTTTTTGTCAATTTTGTCACAATAATAAGTTGATATAGATCCCTCCCATTTGAAGATGGCCAAATTAACTAACAGGAAATGGGTGTAATTTTTTTAATCCAAATTAAGTCCGGAGTAAGGCTTTGTTCGTTTCAATACCCTCAAGTAAGATGGGAGGATATTACAAATGTATATGCGAATATTCACTCAAAAATAGTGGACACGCATTAATAAAGTATATTCGCCAGACACGTCATATATGGATCACTAGGAATTTGTAATTTGTATGAAACATTGATACTAAAATTCAATGAAAATCCAATACATAGATAGCCCCCAATTCGGCAAGATGTAACTGACACACAGCACATTGTCCATTGAGCAATCCATAAAGACTACCAGTCTACCAGCATGTCCAAGTGACAACATGACAGGTAAGATTCGATTGAAGTGGTAAAATAAGGCAGTGACACCGACAATTGAAGAGGAAAACAGATGGGAAGCAATTTGGTCGGGGTTGGTTGAAGGTTGAAGTTGAACACCTACGAATCTGTCACTAGAAAATCCCAAAGAGAGATTATTAAGTGGAATTTAGAGTATATGATTGATGGAGAGCCTGTTGCTTAGTTTAAATCTGCCGTATCTCACGCCGGCCCCACTGACACCCCACTTGGTAGATCTGCTTACCTGAGACCTCTTAGGCGCTGCTCTTTTCTTATTTTTTCCTTCAACTCCATCAATTGGATTCATGACATTACCGACAAATTTGACTAGTAGACCAGATAGAATCAAAAAGAGATTTGGGTAAGAAAATCACTAAGGGGTTTGGTACGAACTAATCGCAGTTGGAGAGTTGGGCCATATTAGTTCCTAATTATGAGATTTGGTGAGAAAATATGTTCCCAAACGTCCCTTTGAAACGACCAATGGAGAAATTTCCTCATTTATCAGCGGACAATTTTCTAACATTCTTTTTTTTTCCGAATCATGGCACTTCCACACTGCAAGATCGGTCTATATGTGTAGTTGTGTGCATGAGCCATGAGCAAACATATCTCAGGCTCAGAGGTAGATTCCAACTCTATACCTGAATATTTGTTCAATCCTCAATGGTTGAAGTTTCTTTTAAATATTAGTTATGTTTTAGTTTTTTTCTGATCTCAGATGTTAGTTCACTACAAGGAACGGGCTTAATTGATAAGATACTAAGAACTGGTCTTTGAATATGTGAAATTTCGTAGATTTGAAATTGAAACGGATTTAGTATTTTGATATAGTTAGAGGAGTAATGCTTTCCATGTTATTTGAAATTCGAATCGAGTTAATATTTTGTGAAGATATAAAGTTGGATGAGTGACTGTTGTCTTCAACCAAAAAACTGTAAAAATATTAAAATTGGTAATCAATTAATATATATAATTTTTTTTTTAATTTCAAAGACTTTATTTATATTGAATATTTATCTATTACAATATAAATAACTTTATAGACAGGGGCGGAATCAGAACCGATCGATAGGGAGTTCGATTCAAATAAATAGAATTTTCCGGTTTAAAAAATTATTTTTTATTTTATAACCTTTATTTTTCAGCAAACTGAGGCGTTGCCCGAGCATCGGCCTTGATTCCACCCTTGTTTACAGAGATTGTTCTTCAGCAAATGCACACCAACAGAAAGAGAAAATGAGATATAGCTTAATTCTATGATAAACACTTATTAAACTCCAAGATCTCATTTGTGTGCCGCGCTTCTTCTTGACGCCTTCCATCCTTTTGTCAGAATCGAGCACCCGTCCAATTCTCGTTTCTCTCTTTTAACCTAAAATCTAACTACTCAATTTATGTATTCTCCCAGGTTCTAATTGTTCCTATTTCTTTTAGCCAGTGATTAGTAAACAAGTTGACAGTTTTGTAGGATGGGAAAGCTTTTGTAAAGAAAATCAGGACCCTGTGATCCCGAGCGGGGCCGTTGGATAAAAAACAAACGAATATGATGAATCCCGAGGAGAGAGAAAATGAAATAATAAGGTCCTTTCATCCCGAAAAGGATGACAGTTGATTTGAAATCAACTCGTATGATCGCTTTAATTTCTCATATTAAAACCTGGATCCAAAGTAACGTTTCATGCAGTACAATCTTATTTAAGCATATTTTCTGTGGAGAGTTTTCATGTAGAGATTCCTACAGAGAAATTAAAACGGTTTGAGAAAATTACGTTTCAAAAAAAATCTAAATACAATTTTTAATACATGAAACTATTTATTACTGTTAAATCATGATCGTTAATAAATGATATAATCATTAAAATCAAAAGAACCGTGTTTACGGAGTTTTTTATAGTTGTGTAGGTGATGCGGATTTCAGATAGCACGGCAGTATGACTCAACTTTTACATGAGGATGCGGGTCCCACATTTGGGTTGGGGCCTGAAACTGGTGCAGATGGTTGGGCAAGCTGTCTAGACAATGATGTGAACAAAATGGTCACAAAAAATAATGTAGCCTTCTAAGTTGAAAGAGAAGCGAGGCTTCACGAATTCAAATTTTCTGGTAATAAATTGACAGGCATTCAAGAAATATCAGCCGCTTTCACGATCAGCATATACATAGTACCCAATTTTGGAGTCCTTAAATCCAAAACCCAAAATTTACTCATTTATATCGTTACATAGAACCTGCTAAAAACATAAATGAAAAGGAGAAGGCGTGAATGATACGAATTCTCATAATAACTGATCTACCAGAAAGAGAAATTTGGATATAAAACTATGGTAATAATTAGGACTTGCTTCAGTAATTATAGTGTAGGCCACCTTGCCCTTGATATGTCATTTTCTTTCATGGTGTCATCCTCTGATAGGATATCAGGCCATCTGATCCAGACTCAATAGAATGAGAAATAGCAGCCATCTAGTGTAGGTTCCTTAGTTCAGATTGGTTCTTGTGGTCAGGATTAGCAGATCTCATTTTGCCAGTACCAGTTTGGAGGAGATATAACAAATTAGCAATACCACAGTCACAAGCAGCAATCGAAACATATCATTCTTTTATTCATTTCTGTTTTTTGAATGTTTCACTGTGTAATATAACAAATCGTTCAGAGTCTTCAGACGGACTTATTTAAAATGACTCTGTTTTCACTAGAAGGCCTACGGAACAGAGTTACTGGCCTTATTCTTCTCATCATCTGTAAATGCCATGATTAAAAAAAAAGTATAATTCTTGTCCGATCGTTGGAAAATTTGGAAAGATAATATTCTCTGTTGTGCGCCAAATTTTATTTTTGAGTTTAACTGTTTTGAATTCATAGTTCTAATTTGCTATTCCATTATGCTACCAATTAATTTGCTAATACACCATGATTCTTGCGAGCTCTTCTTGCAAAATCTCCCACTTTTATCCTAGGCGGCAGTGGAAGCTGTTGAATTCTTGATGGATTTGTTCTTGTCTGATGTCGTTGGCGTCATCGTCACTGCGTAACAGAGCAGTGCTCGCCAAATCCAAATCCAAATCCAAATCCGGACAATCTATTTTTTCTTAATGGGCATTTCTCTGTTACATCCTACTTTTTTGAAGCATGTATTTTAAAATTATTATTCAAATTAAAAAATTAAAATTGTTGACTAATTTTTAATTACTTGTTTAGAACATTTAGTACATCTGGGTCAATTTGAAAATATTTAATTTTTATGAGATAATTTATATTACAACGGTTTAAGATGAAAGGCCAATCAAATTTCAAAACAATACATCTGCAATAATGAGTTCTTCATTTTAATTTTAATCATCTTTCACTCACAGACACACACACATCATAAGAGTTGGATGTATGAGAGAAATTAAATATAAAATTGCCCATTTATTTATCTTAGAATATTTTTGTTTCTAATTTAAGGTAGCATGTGATGTTTCAGAATTTTAATATTTTGCTGCATGAGTTAAGAAGTGTCTTTTTATTTTGCTCTTTTTAAATATGTCTGCACTGTGCTTTTGTGACATCAACACCTGGGCATTGGCAGCCAGCAGTTAGTGCCAAATGCCAATCAAGTTTGCTAATACTGATTACCGTTCTATGATAATAAATTTGCACATTTTCCTAGCAAGCTAATACACAATTATAAATGGCCACTTGACTACTCAGCAATGGTCTGACATAGCTAGTGGCATCGTCTTTCAATTAAAAACTTTAAATTAATTTCAGAAAAAAGCTGAATTGAAACATAAAATTTGAGACTTGTCTGCGAATTTTTAATAAAAAACCAAACAGAACTGTCACTTGCCCTTTCTTAGTATGCATTAATTATAGGAGCGTTTGCTTAATACCTACGTGGACCATACTAGCCACTTTAATGGCTCGCATTTATTCGGTCAAATTGTGTCTGGATCACCGTCCTTGCATTCCTTATTTAACAACGGTCATTTGAGTGATTTCATTGGACTGTTGAGAGCTCCCATGAAAACTATATACTGTGATAAATTGATAATAAATCGGATCAGATTATGAGATCCCATAAAACTGACAGTTCTAACCGGACTGTGGAAAATATTAAAAAAATAATGAATTTTCATTAGTCTTGGGAATTGTTGAATAATTTGGAATTTGTAACTTCAAATGGAATGCACCAATTAAAAAAGAGAAATAATCCATTTTTTAATATAAGACACCATTATTGATCTAATCAATAATTCTAGTTTGAGGAGTAGTGTCACTGGAATGCAATACTCAGATTTTATTCACAGCAATATTATTTTTATCCGAAATTTAATCCCTAATATTTTTTTCCAGTAAGCATGAGCTTAAATTTCTAACATTTACCCCCCACCCCCCCAAATAATATAGTTATGGATGAGGATACTTGATCAATCACTACTGCAAAAAAAGTTTTAATAACGATTTCTTTTACCATTTAATAACGGTTAATGAACCGTTATTGAATGGGGGAGTTACTAAAATTTTATAACAACCGTTATTAAATTGTGTGTCGCAGGGATGAAATATTTAGACAATTAATAACGGTTCTTACTCAATAATCGTTACTAAATCCCTGATAAATATATTTACTAACGGTTATTTAAAATAACCGTTACTGAATCCCTCAGCGACAAAGATTCGGTAATGGTTCTTAGTGAAGAACCGTAACTAAATCTTTATTTAAAAAAAAAACTATTGCTAGCCCATGTCGGTCTAGCTAGCTCATTGAATCAAAATAATTGTCAATATCGATCAAATCTCAAAAGATTGTTCATATTGGCTACGATACATAATGTGAGGAAACAAAATCAGAAATTGATTCTTGAAAATTTAAATGCATAGCTTTAATCTATATGACAAATAAAGAATATTAGAATGATGTAAATAATAAAGTACCATGATGTGGTAACAACCATATCCTTTATACAACCGGTGTAAATTAACTTCTATTTTTAAGCTTGTACCTGCGAATGAGGGTTGAGCTCTAAAGAAGGAAGTGCATACCTGAGATTGGAAGAAACAAGTAAAGTCAGTAGCATAAATCATCATCTATTTTATTCAATTTAGTTAAACTTGAGATTAAAGAACTTCATTTTGGTTATCTCATTCAATTTCATAAAAATGAATACACTCAAATGTGAAATAAAAATGGGTAGGCCAAAACAACAAGACAAGAGGAGGTACTCATAAATTAAAGAAACCAGCAAAATTAAAGAAAAGAAAAGAAAAGAAAAGAAAAATGAAAATTTATCAGAGAAGCAAGGTAGCGAAGTCAGAGGTGATGTGGTTGCTCATGGAGGGGGTAGCGGAGGAGGTGAGGGCAGCGAGCAAGAGGATCGATCCGATCGAGGGGGAGTGCGGTGCACAGAGGTGGAGTTCGGCAGCAGAGGGAGAGACACACAAGAGAGTTAGAAAAAATTCAGAAGAGATTAGAACTCTAGAAGAGGACATGAGCAACATATCGGATGGGTGGAATAAATTTAAATTTTTTATGTTTAGTAACGATTTTTATATAAAAATCATTACTGAATAGTTTAATAATGATTTTTATATAAAACCGTTACGATTCATAATATTTGGTAACGATTATTAATTAATAACCGTTACTAAATATTTCTCCGAAAAATACACATATCCGACACACATTTTAATAACGGTTTTTTTAAAGAACCGTTATCAAAAAGTTCACAAATATTTTCAAAATGCCACCACGACCTTTTCTACTAACGGGTTTTCTTAATAAACCGGTAGTAATTGAGTGTTACTAAAACCCCGATCTGTTGTAGTGAATCTCGATAATTAATTTCATATAAATTCATAAAAAATCTTAAAAGTGAACAAAATTTATAAGCACATTCTCGAATTTGCAGATAGATTGTGTTTTAAATTTGATGCAATTTGAATGTCATTTGATATTTAATCAAATATCATCAAAATTATATAATAATTTTAATTGTTTAAATTTTATGATATTTGATGGAATATCAAATGACACTTAAGCTACATCAAATTTAAAATATAATTAATTTATAATTAAAAAATAAATAGTTGTCAAGAGATCCTTACATGGTAGTTGTTTTGACCTATTCGATCAAATCAAGAGATACAAATTGGCATTAAAATACATTTTATCATGGAATATACAAGTGGCTGCAAAAAACCATCGACATTGTAGCCATCAAGCTTTCTTCTCCTACACTCCTAGCATAGCAGATGAGAGAAATGATTGAAACATCTAAATAATAATCCATTATAATGAACAAATTTCTTTTGAAAAATTACTTTTACCTTCTTTTTTTTGTATTTAGAGGCATTCATTTCTTTCACAGTTTCTATATCATTTCCATAGTCGATATAAACGCTTTAAGAACAGAGTATGCATGTTGAACTTTTGTTTATAATTTTTTAAAATATACATTTTCTCTAGTATGCATGCTTTTAACAGAAATAAACAATTTTAATATGTAAACACGAAATGCAATTATAATTCTCTATTTTTGTAACTAGATATTATATATTAATTGTGCGAATGCAAAAGATCAATCAGGTGACCAAAGTACCAAATGTGAATTTCTTGTATAGTTGCAAGTCTTTCCAGGAGGGGACTGTAGAGTGTAGACTCGGAAACAGGTAACTTGTGACATTGAGAAGGGGTGGAATTTTGGAGTTCTCGCGCGTCGAGGAAGGGGATGGGGTTCCCAATCCACGTAAGGCGCACGTGAGCTGTATCAAACTTGTTGACTTTCGCAGTTGTTTTCTACGTTCCTATAAAAGATTATATTATGTAATATGTATCAGAAAATAATACAAGAAACGAAGCTGGCAAGTTTCTGATTCTCGGTTTCTTCGCCTTCGGTGGAAAAAATGGCTGCTCTAACGCCACACCGTTGAGATGTTGAGCGCGCCCACGTGCCCCCGTTTTGGCGATTGTGATTTCTTTTTTAATTTTTCTGATGATTCCCGTAGAATTTAGCGATCGTGTTGGAGTTGGGTTTCAACGCTCCAGAGACGGTCCACCAGGCGCCACATAATACATATAAAAAAACATTAAAAAATATATCAATGAGATTTTGTTCTATATAATTTTTAAATATATAAACAATAATATTATCATAATTCATTAAAATTCACAATTAATATAATAATAGGTTAATAAAATAATATATTTTTTCTACTTCTTAAAATGAATTTAAACAATTCAAGTAATAGCTCAGAGTACAATTCCTTTTATTTGTTTTTAATAGAATCGGGTCAAGCATTTGAACTTTATAGTCACAAGGGATCTTCAATTGAGTTCTAAACAGATAGATACTTATCTTTGTCACTAGATCAGAAATTAGTTTTCAGTATTATAACTCATAAAAAATAAGTTTTCTTAAAATAAGATACTACAATTTGAAAGGTCCTGGTTCAAGTTCCATGGAGATAGTATGTTTGCGAATGTTGTGATTATTTTTTGGAGGTGTGGCAAATTTAAGTCTAATTCCCTTTCGGAATTTGGGGTAGCTTTAACGGTAGGGCCGTAAGAAAAGTTCATAATTCGTAATTCATTTAGTGTTTGATTCGATTTTAGTTCGATTTCGGTTCGTTCGATTAGATTTTTTTGTTAGTTCGATTCGAGTTTGGTTCGATAATTTTTTTAATGAACTAGTTCGAGTTCAATTCGTAATAGTTCGATATGTTGTTATTTGCATAAATTTTTAACTATTTAGTCAATAATATATGCAATAACATATTTTTTTATTATAAATTTAATAATATATTATTAATTTATTATAAAATTAATAAATATTAGTTATTTTTTTAAAATTTTATTATAAAATTGATAAAATATTAATTATTTTAACTCTAATTATTTATGATAATATAAAAATAAATATAAAAATTAGAATAATTGAATTCATTTAGAGTTTAATTAACTCAAGTTCGATTTAGTTTTAAATCAAACTCAAACACCAATGAATTTGATCAAATTCGACTTCAGACCTAGTAATAGAGTGGACAACGAGCATCCGGTCAAAATTATTTTAAATATGTAAAAATTACTATTCAATACTGCAGAAAGAGACAGAATTGCATATGGATACCCTTCTAAAATTTTAAAGTTACATATTCACCCTCTGGAATTGATAATATCAATATTTACCATTCTTGACATTACTCAATATATCATATTTTTCCATTAAAATTGACTCCATACTTATAATTTCCTCATTAACTATTTTAAAAGTAAAAATATTTTTTTGAAGCTGAATCTAAATAAATATGTTACAATTACAGTTATTGAAAATAAAAATCAATATTGAAGACTTCAATTTTTTGAAATCGAAATTGAATTCTCATTAAATAAAAGATAGGATGTGAGATATATTTAATCTACCGCTTGAAGAATTATTACTAAAACTATATGAATGAGAGAATTCAAGGATATAATAGTCATGAAATATTTAGTAAGATCTTAATTGGTGCGTGTATAAATTTTTTAATGAGATTAATTGGAGTTTCGATATAATTGATATTACTATATTATTACAATTTACTAGGTAAATATGAGAGTCATACAATTTAAAAGGATATATTATGAATTTTAGATGGGGATATGTCATTTTAAAATTTAGAGAGATATACATGAAATTCTGCCAAAAAATAATATATAAATTATTATAATTCAAAAATTATAAAAATATGACTTTCTCTTGAAAAAAATATTTATACAATAATAATACAAAAGAGAATTAAACTTTTAAGCCTTCTAACTATGCTACATCATTAATATTTTTCACCATTGATTTTACTTAAATCTCTTCATCTACCTTAATATAATGGTAATGTATAGTTATTCTCTCATCATCTAAAAATATGAGTATAATATATCTAAGATGCCATTTAATTCTTAATGATCCAAATTTTTATGTTACTATATAAATTATGAAATATTTAATTATTATTATTATTGAAAATATTTTTCAGAGCTGAACATGAGGACGGTTCTAATAATACATAAAAAAAATAGACTTTTAGACTTTCTAATTTCTAATCATGTAACATCATTTCTTGAGGCGCGCAGCTAAGAAAAACAGAAAGTTTAGTCTTGTTCTCTATCATTGATTTTTATTTAAATATTTTTTATTTTCACTAGCTCATCTATAATTTTTCTTTCCTCCTTTAAACTAGTTGAGTATAATATGTCTTCGCAACAATCAAGTCCTAAAATAATTCATTTTTTATGTAATATTTAGCATTTGAAAATGGGAAGGAATCACTTGACGATCTTGATAATGAATTTTCAAATAAAGAAAAATTAAAAATCTTAAAAATATAATTTTTTTTATAGATCCGTTCTTTTACTTATAGATTGATGTTTACTCAAACTTCATGCAATTTCATCATTGTTTTATAGTCTATCAAAAACCGTTAAATTGAAACCGTCATAAAGTGTATAATATTATGCTGATCTTTATTGGACTAACAAATAATAATAAAATTTTAATCATCATAGAAGAATATATCTATAATATATTTTTTTTTTTTTTTCATATTTATTTGTGATTCATTATCAAGATTGTCAAGATAACCCATTGTCAAATAATCCCTTCCCTTTAAAAATGTGTTCGAAATTTTATTGAAAATATTTTTCTTAGAAATTTTATTTTTAATTATTTATTCTATATTTTTTTCAGAGCAAAGCCTTAGACATACAGCTCCATTTTGTCATACTTTCCGGCATTTTGTCTGGCTTGTCCAGATTAGGACAGCCTCTTCAATAATGATCCTTTTTTTAATTAATATATATTTCCGGGCTAAAATTGTATTCTCTAAAATCCGACGCAACTGTATCAACTTATAAACAGGTGTCTCTTCCAAAATAATTTATTCTCCTTTGTTATTTTAAAAGCCCTTTGTTAGATTAAGCAAAATAATTTCGCTTCTAAACTATGATAACCAATGAATGTGTGATCCATGTGGAACTAATGATTCCTGCTTTGTCCAAAAGGCACTTCCCGTCCTCGCAGTATGATCAGTGGGTCCCACCACCTCACCCTCCATCATCTCAAATCTTCTCAATTTTAAAAATATTCCTACGTTGATCTAATTAAAGAAGCCATGCCAAATTGCCAATTAGTAATACCAATTAATTAAACATGGAAAAACCATATAAGTAACAAACCCACTATCAAAAAGCAAGCAGCAAAGGGTAAGACCGGTCGCCAGCGGCTGACGGGCCTTCATCCAATCATCCAATGGAATCACCGGTTGGTGGGAAATTAATTAATTTGAATTAATTATTGATAATACCGTTGTATTATGCCCACTGGAGATAATGTATGTTTAATGTGGTAGTGAGAATATATGATCTCGCTTTAATGAATTAAATTATTTGCGGATTATACATGCATGCACTTAACAGTCAAAAAACACTCCGTAGCTGAGTTAAGTAGTGCTCTTTTATGTCTGGAGAAAGAATAAACAAAAAGAAACAAAAAAGAATTTGGAGTTATTCAAGAGTTGCGCATAGCATTACCATATATTTTAGAAGAATATTGTAATAATTGACCACTGAAACAATAAAGGAGAACATCAGAAAATTTACGATATTTTCTTCTGAAGTTTATATTTATTTTTAAAATAATAGCAAACATATCAAGCATGATTTAGAGAATCAGTACGAGAATAATAGAGAGATCACTTGGAAATTTTTGTAATTGCGTAATTCGTTCTATTTGAGTCAAGACTCTTTTTGAAAATACCAAAAAGATCGTTTTCCAAATGTCCTTCAAGAAAACGCTATGTGGTCCATACAAATACAATGTGAAGTGAAATTATTACAGTTCTCTAATTCATTTATTTTATCAATTTGAATGTTTTTCAGTGTTCATGAGCATTTCTTTTATTGTCACTTTTTTTATAGAAAAAAAAATGAAAGTCTAACATCCAAAATTCAATTAGTATCAATGAAAACATGCATCCGTAACTCAAGTTAACTATCAAATATACTACTAGATCACTTTGTTGGAATTAATTATTATTAATTACAACATGTATGGACTTATATGTACTAAATATATTATATAATGGACTGTCAAATTATACTCGTTATGAAGTTATTAAATTATGTATCGAGTTCAATATGTGTCATAAAAAGTGGGTCCTTTAATCTGTATAATGCGTGTTAATAACTTTATGATTTAGTGATGGTTTAAATTATATAAAATTTGATAATAATACAATTATACTATTAGTCACTGGAGAACACAACTATAGATAATTTTTTGATTAAGCAACGAACCCGTTAAGAGAGATTTGGATTCGATATGGATCCGCTAAGAAATAACTGCTCTCAGTTATGGGCGTCCATTATATACATGGAGACTGTTGATTTTTGAAATAATTCCTCATTTCTCCATTTTTCTGGCACATTTTCGTTTTCCAACATAATTTATCTCTCTCTAAAACAGAGTTCCAAAAGAGACGAAAACTATCTGTGCCGGTCCTCTCAGGCGCCCCATCGAATTAGAAGAAAATCATTAGAAAGCTTAAAAAATCCGATGATCAACGGGAGTTATGTCTCTCTAAAAGATCGACAATATGAATCAAGATAATTTAATTTATCATTAGAGATTTATTAGAAGATCACGACCATAAAAGAATTCTATCACAGTTGATATGTTTTTTAGTTTTACTTATAAAAAATGGCGTCAAAGAAAATAAGCACGATGGCAAAATGAACTAAATATACAAATCGACAAAATGTACAACTAATAAACAAATAATGACAGATGATCCATGTTGATCCTTTCTAAATTTTCTAAAGAGCATTTTTTATTTATTTTGTTTTTATTCCTATGTAGTTAGCGGTCAACTGTAATTTTTTTTTTTTGCGCTTGAAAGCTTATAAGTGATAGTCAACTCAAAATGCACGAGCCAAGACCTTAATGATGGATTGTTTGATCAAGCAAAAAGCAGTGCTAGTTACGCGCCGTACCTCACTAACCGAACTAATTGGAAGTTAATTTCTTTAAAAAAAAACAATAATAAAAAAAAATTAAAGGTAGAAAGAAAAGCTAGGTGACCACTTGAGCCAAGGCCCCAAAATGAAATAGGAGAAAGGCAGCATTTGTTGTAGCTATGAGTTGGGTGGTTCCACCAGAAAGTCACCAAGCAGACCATTTCCTGCTTGTACGGCATCCGTGGTGTTTGTTATTTCACTTGCACTCATGTCACATAATTTATGAACTCCTCTAACAATATAAATCAAAATATTAGAATATATATAGAAGCAGAGAAGACTTGAAAAGACATTTATACAAGAGAAACAGGGTTTGTGTTCTAAGGATTCCAACAAATTTCTAATATATAGGAGCGTACCTTTCCTTGGTTTCTCCCTAATTTTTTTTTTCAATTGAAAGGAAAAAGAAAATATCTGAATAAAAGTGGAGAGCGACATAATATAAATACAAGAGAAACAGGGTTTATGTTCTGAGGATTCCTACAAGCTAATCTTTAATTAATAAGAGATGAATTATCTCGCGTGAATATCACTTTGCAATCAATTATTGATACAAGCTAAACATATTCGTAGATCCTCACCTAAGATGCCTCTGTGCACCATCAGGGAAGCTACAGAGCCTACAAACCACCTCTTTTTTTACATAACAATTAAATACTTAGTTAGGCTAGATAAAGACCATAGCATGCCATTAAATGTACTTAAAGGCGGCCATAAATTCTTCGATAAATATATTTTTTTCCTTATCAAATCAAGGAAAGTAAACGAATTGGATAGGATTCGAACCATATCTCGAATCCATTAAAGACGATTAAGTGGGTCTTATTATATCAAATCAAACCAAGTTGATAAAATGATCTAATAATTGGGTCACATGGATGTAATATTGAAGTACTGATATGTGAGAATTAACTTTGACAAACATGCGTAAGACGAGGAACGAAACTTTTAATTGAGAAAGTCCCCTTTCTAGGGAAAGAAAAGGAATCACTCAATAATGATTTATTAACCATTCTGACAATACTTTTAAAATCGCCCCAAGTAATATCATAAATAGAAATAGGGAATTATTTGATAATATAGCTACATCACCTACAGAAATTCATACGGTTGGAGTATTATTTGTTGATTTTAAGAATCTTTAATTTCAAACCGTTGAAAATTTTAAATTAATTTGTTCTCGATAAAACACACATATATCAAATTTTAAATTAATTTGTTCTCGATAAAACACATATATATTAAATTTCATTTTTTTTATAAACATGATAAAAACACTATATAAAACTTTCATATATTGTTGGGTACCATCATATTTACGAATCGTCGAACCCAATACTACAAAATCAGATTTCATTTTTCCATCCGAAGGAAATTAGGAAAAGGTTTTGTGCAAATTGGAATTTGGAAGAACTCCATTGTGAAATTCCTACTTTTTTGATCGTTTTGTAATTGCACCATCATAATGTTATTTTCTGTTTTATAGCTAAGAGTGATACTATGGTGCATTATAATGTACGAATGCATTCGTATATCATCTCAAAATTTTAATTTTTAAGTAAAAGGTAACTAATTCGAATCATACAATATAATCTCAATATCAAACTCTACTAGCTGGCAAAATTTTATATTTTATGAATTTTTTCGGATGTAAGATAAAATCATCATCATTGGACGATTTTGAATCTTTAAATAAAGTACTTTCCTCCCCTTCCAAAAAAATAACAAAAAAATTGAAAAAAATATAAAATTTAACTAGCTAGTAAAATTTGCTATGGAGATCACATTGTGCAGTTCGAATCAATCATTTTTTATTTAAAATTTAAAAATTCAAAGTAATACACGAATACATTCATACATTATGATGCTCCATACTCATTCTATAGTTAAAGCATCTTTTTTACCACTGTATTTTACTCTTGTCCACCCATTTCATTCTTTCTCACAACGATGAAAGCAACATAGTGAAGGAATAAATTAAATATTTTTCATGTTTTTCTTAATGAGACAATTTCTATAAAATAATCTTACATTCAACAAATTTTGGACACTTTACAGAGTTGAAAGATTGAACCATATAAAACTTCATGATTAACCGCACATAAAGTTTTACAAGAAACACAAAAATAGAATTGCATTATTTAGGAGTTTAATTACACTCGAGGCACTTCAATAATTATAAGAGGGTTAAGTCTTAGGTTCTCACACATATCACATTATTAAATTATTATTATTATTAATTTTATTTATATATTTATATGCTTAAATCCAATAGTTTATATGTAGTTTTTTCTCTCTCATTATTTAAAACAATTTATGTGATATATTTAAGGTGAAATAAAATTCTCAGAATGATTCAACTTTTTTATGATTCTTTATAGATTCTCATGTGTTTAATTATCTTATTTCTAATAATAATTATTATATATATTTTGTATTTCAAAAAAAATATATTTGAATTTTGTTTAATGTGAAATTTTATTATGATGATACAATATAGAACGAAGAACTTTAGAACTTAAAACTTTTTATGAATTATATTTATTAATTTCGAAAGAATCTGAAATATATGGAGTGAAATTAATAATTATTCATTACCGCTCATCTCCTACTTAAAATGGAATATAAACGCTTGACGCTTCTAACAGAAAAAAAGAAGCGTAACTACGAGTCTTTATGGATTAATTAAGAATAACTTCGTTCTTGCCTTTATGCGGTAATACATTGGTTCTAGTTAACAATTCCAGTACAATAAAGCCCCCAAATAAGGGAAATGTTGTGTTAAAAGCTACGTTGTACGTTGCATGGGTGCGGGCGATACGAAAATTTTTAAAAAGTTAAAATACCTCAGTACTTATATAGTAATATATAATAAAATTTTATATATAAATAAATATAAAATAAAAGTAGTGTAAACAAAAAATTAAAAGTAAATGTTTATGAGGAGGTAATATATAAAACTGAAAGAGCATTATAAAACTGAAAGAGCATTATAAATGGGTGCAGTGGTAAAGCTCCTAGTTGGTTAGCGCCTAGGTCTGAGTTCGAACCTCGCTTGTGCATTCTCATTTTGGAAGGTCAGAGGACTTCTGTGGGATCCCCGAAGTGTCCGATACGGTATACTTCATGATACAAGTGAATCTGGTCAATCTAGGTTAAAAGTTTCCCGCACCAAATGCTTAATTAGCATGTTGCTGTTGACAAGGTTTAGACGTCAATTAATTCTTAATTACACGGAGAAATATTTCAATTTACTAACAAAAGGAATACGCGGAAGCAGAGGTAAGCAATGATTGTCAAGTTTCTGCAAAAAAAGTTCGATTTTTTAGTTTGAGTTCAGTTCATTCGATTAAACTTTTTTTTAGTTCGATTCAAGTTCGATTTGATTTTTTTTTTATGAACTAGTTCGAGTTCGATTCGTAATAGTTCGATATGTAGTTATTTGTATATATTTTAACTATTTAATCAATAATTTATGTAATGATATAATTATTTTATCATAAAAATAATAAAATATTATTAATTTATTATTATATTAATATATTTTAGTTAATTTTTTTTTAATTTTAATATAAAATTAATAAAATATTAATTATTTTAGTTTTAGTTATTTATTATAATATGAAAATAAATATAAAAATTAGAATAATCGAGTTCATTTAGAGTTCAATTTAACTTGAGATCGATTTAGTTCGAATTTGATTTAATTTGAATTCGATTTAGTTTCAAAATAATTTCAAATCAAACTCAAAAGATTCGTTTGCAGCCCTACTGCCAGGATCGCTTGGTTATTCGTCTATATCTAGTGAACGCTCTCTGTTTGTCAGTTCTTAGTAAGATTAAAAAGAAAAAAGAGAAGGAGATGGAAAATGATGAAAAGTTGAGAAAGCAAAATCGCATAATATGTCATTTTACTAAGCTAGGAAAGATTGGCCATCTAATCTAATCAGGCAGGCAGGAGTCATTTTCATTTTCTAAGACGCACTAACCCACTTAAGATGCCATTATTACAAACTTATTTTTCTTCCCTCCATCGCTAGTTATCTTATCCTTCTCTTCTACAATGATGGCTCATCACTCGATCGTCAAGTAGAAGAGAAGGCTATCATTGTTGCACACGATTTTGGAAAGAGCATTTTATTTCTGGCATGCTCCACCCAAACATGTCCACCTTTTCGGCATCTATGCGATCTCTCCAAAACTCAGATCCAATAAATACATCACATCCATGTTTTCCACTTGCATTCCGATTGACTATTTTAGCGGTTTTTATTATGAAATAGAGAAAATTATATATTTATTAGGTTCATTATCGCCATAAAGAGTGGGAATGGGGGAAGGCGACTTCATTGCTTGAAATATATATTATTCATGCACCGGCGAAAGCTGTCCCCACAAGCAAGGGGGCTCTTGATTACAGATACAACGGGTGTACGAACACCGAACGTTACCACGGAAAGATAGCCCCTGTCAGTGATTGTCTCCTGTTGCAGAGAACTGTTTCTGTCCAGCGAGATATTGCTTCATTCAATTAATTGATTGTAATGAACCAAAATGAAAAGAATTCATGATGTGCCCCGTCAGCTCTTTACCTTTTCAAACCATCGAGAATCAGTAATTAATATGATTTTGTTGTTTACTTGTATGTGACAACAACGTTAGGATGTGTGATGAAAGGTTCATTTTAACCAACATTAACTTAACTTGCGAGATGCATAAACTATTGTATTAATTTAATTGATGTGATAAGTAGGAAGGATGAAACCGAAGTATTTTTTTCCACAATGAAATATTAAAAAATGTAGTTAAATATATTTTATACTCACTGAAATTATCACTAAAATGCAATCACATCATATACATCATATATATATCTATAATAGTAATTCGATGTAGAAAATTAGAATGATAATTATGGCATTGAATTACAAGAGTGAAGATTTAACATCTATGCATTTTTTATTAGAATATTTTTGTTTTTAGTGAAGTTTTCATAGATGTTAATATTGTGCATTTTTTGTGTGTTTATGCTATATGAACGTTAATAACTGTGTTAGATCTTTATAGTGATGAGATTGTAATATTTAGTCTGAGGTTGTGGTTGTTTTTTTAAAATAAAATTAAAACATATAGATATGTCTTTTTTCCAAAAAAAAAAAAAGAGAGAAAACAATGACAGTAACATATTTTTTCCTTTTTTTGCGCTACATATATTTATCAAATTGTAAGAGTTAACAGTAGATTTACTTATTTTATATATATTTTAAATGGTGGAAATTTTTTCTGCAGCCAAAGTTACACGAATAAAACAATGTGGGGAAGATGGAGCGTTGATGTAATATATCTACGGATGTAACTGGGTTGGACGGAGGCCTGTGCTACGCTGGATGCACAATTAAAACAGTAAAGCAACATTTCACATCGCGGAGAGGTAACTGACAAGCCAGCGTGTTTGCTATAAATAAGAGGCGTGCCTACTGGTTTTATCCCTTGACCTGAAATATTTCCTTCACCTATTTCCTTCACCTCCTCACTGATTAATAGCTACCATCCCCACTCTCCCTCCAGTGTCGCGTCTGCTAAGTGAAAAAAATTAGTCAGTGCGTGCGAACAGCGTGTAGGTTGGACAAAAGCAACTGAAAAGAGGGAGAAAGCATACCTGCGCTCTCTCTCTCGAGCCTCTTTCGCGCCGTCCTTGTGCCCACATTTCCCACTAAAGAGCTCTGTAGCCTGTACGCAATAGCACAGTCTCTCGCCTCTCAATTCTATCTCCCACCCAGCCACCCTCTTTTGCTCGGACCGACAATCGACATCACTCCTTGTCATCTCGAGACGCTTCGCGCCGCATTGGAATTCAGATTTGAGAGAGAAAAAGTGAGAATCACTGCTCCGGCGCATTTATTTTCGTGTCTACAGCGTTTCACATCGCCAGAAAGGTGCCAAAGGCAAGCAGGTGGAGAATTTAATTACTGTCTTTTTTTTCAGAGAACTGTTTTGTTGTTATTATTTATCACCAATTTGTCTCTTTGGTGCTTATTTATTGAGTATAAGTGCCCATTTCATCAAAACAAAAGTACAAGTGCCCATTAGTGCTTCTATTCACTGCGTCTATGCTATAATTAGAGTATTCTTTCCCCACTATTTCCGCTGGCAGAATGGTACAGCTCACTGTGCATCCTTCCTCAGAACCTATGTATTAATTAAAATAAAATCTCTAGGAGTAAATGACCCGAGATACATTTCGGTGGATTTCGAATCTGAGCGATTCGTTGTGGCAATTTATATCTATTTATAACCCTTTGATTACTATTCGTTATTTCGTTTCTACTCTGCGCGAACCCACTTATTTCTCAGCACTGTTTTCTGTACTCGTCTTCTTTTATTTTGGTGACAATGCCTGTACGCTAAAGATATTGGTGGAGCATGTGCAAATTCTGTTTCCTTTTCTATATCGTTTTCACATGGTGATGTGTCTATTATTTGCATTGTCACACAGATTGGGACTTACACTCAGAGGGGATTAAGAATATAGAGGTGCTTAGCCAGAAGAAAATTATTGGTAGCTAGATAGAGAGAGAAGATGCCGTCACAAGAGCAAACCGAGGAGGCGATTGTTCCCAGCACCAATGAAATGGAGATTGATGGAAGCAACAAGGAGGAAGAGAGAGGGGGCCTCGAGGAAGCACATGTTACTCGCAGCATGAAGAGTCTCCTCTGGCATGGTGGATCTGTCTGGGATGCCTGGTTTAGCTGTGCTTCCAACCAGGTACCAACCTTTTGTCCCTTTTTTGTTTTCATAATGCAAACAAGTTGAAATTTTCCTGAAATTTCTGTTCTGATTTAGATGTATGTCTGTACAAAAATGAAAATAGGTGGCGCAAGTGCTGTTGACGCTTCCATACTCGTTCTCACAGCTCGGTATGCTGTCGGGATTGCTGCTGCAGCTATTCTATGGGTTCATGGGCAGCTGGACGGCGTATCTGATCAGTGTTCTCTATGTTGAGTATCGTACCCGTAAAGAGAAGGAGGGAGTCAGTTTCAAGAATCATGTTATCCAGGTACTCAGTCACTCAAAGTCCTCCCCATTTCCTCCCGAGCTCGTTTGTTACTTTCCACTTTCACCTTTTTTCTTCTGAAGTGGAAGTTGAAAAGAGGAATTAAATTCCTTCTTATCCTTTTTCTCTTTTATTCCTGGAAGCCATGATGTGTGATGCTGGCCTCCAGCAAAGTATGAGTTTTTTTTTGTATGTGAAATTACAGAGGTGCCCTCATGGCCCTCGTATCTTCTTTGTTTGACTCTGTTTTACATGTGAACAGTGGTTTGAGGTGCTGGATGGTCTTCTGGGTCCCTACTGGAAGGCAGTGGGTCTTGCCTTCAACTGCACCTTCCTTCTGTTCGGTTCTGTTATTCAGTTGATTGGTTGTGCCAGGTACTGGATTTTGATCCCCATTCTTTTAGTTACATTGCATGTGAGGTTGGATCTGGAACAGTAAATAAGTTCTTAACATATCTCTTTTTGAATATTTTCTTGCAGTAACATATATTATATAAATGATCATCTCGATAAGAGAACGTGGACATACATATTTGGGGCTTGTTGTGCCACGACAGTGTTCATACCTTCATTCCACAATTACAGGATATGGTCATTCCTTGGATTGGGCATGACCACCTACACCGCCTGGTATCTTACCATTGGTGCCCTTGTACAAGGCCAGGTACAGATTTACTCGCAATTTGCATGCATACAATATATTTGTAGAACAGAAACAAGACAACAAAAGATCCAGAGCAATTTGTCTTGTTCTTTACCCACATTCACCCCATTCCTCTGATTGTATTGCTGGAGTTATCCTTCCCTGTTCTACTTTTTGTTGCTTCTATTGCCATTTTATTGAAGGGTAAAGACTGTTGTAATTGTTTTTATTTTCCATAAAATGATGATGGCAGGTTGAAGGTGTGACACACTCGGGTCCAACATCGTTAGTCCTCTACTTCACCGGTGCTACCAATATCCTCTACACTTTCGGAGGTCATGCTGTCACTGTGTAAGTTGGCACACTCATTCCTTTTTTAGTAATTCAATCTCATTATAATCCCTTCCCCACAAGAAAAGGATGATAAAACCATCTCTGCTAACTATAATATTGTCTGGGATGTTAACGAGGTAAAGAGCGCTAGAATCAAGTGCTTGTGTTAGAAATTAAACATTCAAATTAGTCTTTCTGGATAGGAAGCATTGGACCTTCATATTACTTTTCTAAAATTAACTTTTCCACCTGCCACAAGAACAACAACAGGGGGACTGGGTGTTCAAAATAAGTGTGGCTTTTTCGGGGGGGGGGGGGGGATGAGTGTGGCTTTTCATCTGCTGCAGCTTTTGCCGGGTGGAGTGGATAACATATTTCACACCCTCACTATTATTGATTTGGTTTTAATCCTTCTGGTCCCCTCCATTTCTTTCATTTTCCTGTGATTGTTTTTTCTGTGAACTGCCCTCAGTGGGTTTTTTTAGGCAAGTTCAAAGCAGCTGGTTGCATTTCACCTATGTGATTTGTGATAATTTGCAATACCATTTGTTTCAACTTCCTGTAGGCATTTATAACATTAGCTATACATATATCCCTAGGGCTTGTTATATTATACTTTTGTTTCCTCCAGTGGATCATTCTTATTGGACATGGACAGATAGCAGGTTAATCTAAGATGTCTACCTTTTGTACCTCCACCTTGCCAATGGTAAATGGCACTGAGATTGTTTTTGCAGGAAACAAGTTATTCAAATTTTGTTTTCATTATGATAAAGTGGCAATAGTTAGCTATAAGTTCGGAAATGAAACCTCTAACAGGCAAGCGAGTTTGTAATATATTCTTGTTTCTTATCACCCGTCCATCATAAGCATTAACTAAAAGGTGATTGAGTGGGAAACAAGGAGGACCGCAAGCTGTTTAAGATTATCTAAAAGTAATTCTTAGTGGATCAGTCTTTCGGCTTAGCTTTGTGGTTGAGCCCCTCAATGGTTAATTTGAAGGGTTTGGGGACCATTTGGTCCAATTAATCCTAAATTCATGATAGCACTAATTATATCTATCTCAATTCAATTCTGCTAAGGTCATCCCTTATCATCCTATACCTCTTAGCCCAAAGAGTAACATATAAAACCAACTTTCTCTAATTTTTTTGTTTCTATCACTGAACTGTAGATGAGTGCAAAGTGAAAAAGATTAATATAACGGCTTTATGCTTTGGATCCAGTACTTTTTATAATTATTATAACAGTTTTCTGAAAGTTGACAAGATTCCTCATGCCACGTCATGGAGCCATTATAAATAGAAGCATGTGAACTTTTGAGCTTTTTAAACACAAGCTAATTTGCATAATCAGGCAAGCATGTGCATGAGCCGTTTTGTTCGTTCATTCCATATTTTTTTAGTGAAGATTGATTTTTTTTTTAATTACTCCCACCAGCTCTGGTACATCACTAGTCCACACTCTATAGTACAGACACTATATTTGACAAAACACTGCATTTCTATTATTAAACATAAACATTACTCATACATCCCTTGCTAGCAATATTTATACATTTAAAACTTAAGATTATTTTCAATTTTATCAGAACCTAATGTTGTCTTAAATTACAGTGAGATAATGCATGCAATGTGGAAGCCTCAGAAGTTCAAGCACATATACTTGATGGCTACTCTATATGTTTTTACTTTGACCTTGCCATCAGCAGCAGCCATGTACTGGGCTTTCGGTGACATGCTGTTGACCCATTCCAATGCCTTCTCCCTTATGCCAAAAAACAGTTATCGTGATGCGGCAGTGATACTGATGCTTATTCACCAGTTCATCACTTTTGGATTTGCATGCACTCCTCTATATTTTGTGTGGGAAAAGGTGATTGGGATGCATGACACCAGGAGCATCTGTCTGCGAGCACTAGCCAGGCTGCCTGTGGTCATACCCATCTGGTTCTTGGCTATCATTTTCCCCTTCTTTGGACCAATAAACTCTGCTGTGGGAGCCCTCCTTGTCAGCTTCACTGTTTACATCATCCCTTCTCTTGCACACATGTTGACATATCGCAGTGCCGTTGCTAGACAGGTTCTTATTATTCTTTAATTGTATATTTGTGGTACTGGTCATGGGTGTGATTAAATGCATTGGTTAGTTATTGATGTTGGGAGGGTGTGGTCTATGTTGGTCCATTTTCCACTTCAATGAATCAGCTTGTTGTCCCAGAACCAACTGGTTTACTCGCACCAACTGGAATTGAATAGACAACAACAAACAACAACAACAAAAAGCCTTAGTCCCAAATAAATCGGGGTAGGCAAGAAATGAAGCGCAATCTGAAAGCGTAAGTGGTATTGAATAGAGATTTATTTAAATTAATCTATATTGGGGTCTATTTTATTGACGGAGATGTATTAGGTGGACTTGTCCTTTTGTCCCTGGAAAAATTTCTTCTATCTTGCATAGGGTCCCCTTCCTATTTATTTCCTGATATCTATAGTATCTTTATAATTATCATTTCTTATCTCCCACCCATAATTTTCTATCCTGATCTCAAGTTTTCCTTCGTCTGTTAGGATTAAAATAGCCCTGGCATAATTTTTTTTTCTTGAAGTTGGCATAAACTAAGAAAAAAAGATAACAAGCGATTGCTAGTACAACAGACCAGGCATAATGTTGAAATGGTGTCATATTATTAGAGGGTTCTGATAAATTGAGGTGTCAAATTGGAAAATAAGCTCTAATATAGGGGGCTAGTACAAGATCTAGATTTATGAAATTCAATGGAAAATGCAGTTGTGGTAAATGCGATTAGTGTTGTGGGTACAGCTGGGTGGTATATGCAGTGAAAATTACATCCATTGAAGGTGGTGCGGCTGTCTATCAATGTTTAAATTGAAAGGATTCAGCATATTCCACTCGTCTCATTTCCTCCACTTTTTTGTTGTGGGTTCCATCCTGGGGACTTATGGCATGGCTTGGGAATGTGACTGCATTAATGAGACTTTCATTTTCGCTCTCATCTATCCATCCATTTAATGCTCAATAATTCCCATTCCCCACCAATATTTTTTTAAAAATGTCAATGTAGTTTTCTTTTATTAATCTCAACCTTTAGCTTGTTTTGAGATTAGTATACCAATCATTGGCATGTATACAGTTAGTTAGTTTAAGTTGTAATTAATAATTTAATATTACTGTGGTATATTGACTTCTGGATTTACCATTGCAGAACGCTGCAGAGAAGCCCCCGTTCTTCCTTCCAAATTGGACAGGGATGTTTGTGTTAAATTCATTTATCGTGGGGTGGGTGCTTGTAGTGGGCTTCGGACTAGGTGGGTGGGCGAGCATCACCAATTTTGTAAAACAAGTGGACACATTCGGGCTTTTTGCTAAGTGTTATCAGTGCCCAAAGCCTACTCCCGTTGCTGCAGCTCCACTGCCCCACCACTAGCACCCCCTCCCCACCTCTCCCTCCCTCCCTCCCTGCCTCCTTCCTGCCTCAAGGGAAGCCAGGATTTACTTACTGGCTGAAGAAGCTGAAGTATAGTTAGTTTTAATCAAACCCAGTCTTGCCTGCCCCTTTTTTGGTAATGTGTAACATACAACAGAAGGCAAAGAAGCATATCCCTGTGTGGGGCCCCGCTGATTGCTTACATAACTGGCCATCTGCAACTGTTGCGCTAGTTATCTTTTTTCTTTTTTTCCTTCTCGAGTGTTGATTGGCTTTCTCAATATATATTGATAGTGATAGTGGTTTTATGTTTGTTAATTGACCTTTCATATTACAGACATATTATATGGGTTTGAAGTGCTGTTTGTGCTTGTAGTAATCTAGTAAACGGATGTACTGATCTCATTTTAGCAAAGGAAAATCAAAGGAGAAAATCTAAATCTGTGCGAATTTCTGGTCTTTGGTGTATCTTGTTATGCGCCCAGTAAATGCAAAGGTTGTTTGCTCATGGTGTATATTTGACAAGGATATTTTTTACTCTTCAAACCAGTGTTCATGTGTGGGGGTGGGATCAATTCTCCGTCATTTTAAAATACGGATTTCAATATATATATATATATATATATATATATATATATATATATATATGTATATATGTAAAGTTTATGGTGTTTTGTTTTGCGTTTTATTTTTTATATTAAGTTTAAAATAATTAATCTGAATTGTTCAATCTAATATTTATATCAAAATCTATTAATAAATTAAATTTTATATTTTTTTACTATTTTTTTCTGATGAGGAGAAAATGACTTGATTTGAGAATAAATGTTCATTCAAATATGACAGTTTTCCCTCTATACAAAGAAATTACAAATGAATTTCAAAAAATATAAATTTTGATTTACTAATAGATTTTGATATGAAGATTAGATTGAGCGGTTTGGATTGATAATTTCTAACTTAAAATTAATAATATAGCGCAAAACACACAACGCTCTTGTGTTTTGTAAAGCACCATAGTCTAAGGACGGACTACGGTGATTCCATAAGTATTTCGAACCAAAATATTTATGGCTCAAATTTTAAAATCTAGTGCTCGAAATTTCAATTTAAATATCTTAAAAGATTTTTCATATCATAATCTTGTAGATTATCAATTTTCATCAAATTTAGAATTAGTTTACTATCCTTAATAATTTTTGAAAGATGACTCTAAAAATAATTAAAATTGTCAATTTTTATAGGTCAAATTTTGCTATATTTTAAAAATCATTAAGCATAGTAAATTAACTCCAAACATGATGAAAATTGATAATTTATAAGATTATGATATGAAATTTTTTTTGAACTATTTAAATTAAAATTTTGACCACGGGATTTTAAAATTCGAGCCATAAGTATTTGGCCGAAGTGCTTATGGAATCACTATAGCCAAACTATATATATATATATATATATATATATATGAATCACGTTTGTATTTCAGCCGATATGCAAACAGATTAAAAATATATATTAAAATCTCAAAGTTTTAATTTATGATTTTCATTAAATTCTTCATATAAAAATCTTGTGGGATACAAAAATTTAGAATGTTTTGAGTTTTTAAGTCATTCTTTTGAATTTTTGAAAAAATAACACAAACATTGAATATTTATTATTAGTTTTAGAGCTATTTTTTTTCAAAAAATCAAAAGAGTGGCTTAAAAAACTCAAAACACTCTAAATTTTTGTATCCCACAAGGTTTTTATATGAAGAATTTAATGAAAATTATAAATTAAAATTTTGAGATTTTAAAATATAATTTTTAATCCGTTTACATATTAGCTGAAATGCAAACGTTTTCACAATAGTCTACCTCTCTCTCTCTATATATATATATTTATAATTTCTCATTACATAGTGTATATACAATATATAGGTAAATAAACGAATTAACTATATGATATATATTTTTAAATTTTCTTAATATATTTAAATCAATTATTTTTTGAAAAAATAATACAAATTAGAAAAATATAGTAAGTACTAATATAATTTTAAAATTTTTATATGAAATATATTATTTGATTAATGTATAAGTTTAATGTAATAAAAAATTAAAAATATATCATAAATTATTAAATATACGGATGTATATTTTTGTACATATGATATCACATCGCATAAATATAAGCAGATCGTGTATGTTCTTTTATGCCACCGTTTTTAAAACCATACTTGTTCCATTATTGTTTCCTCAAGCATTCTTCTGTATTTTCGTTTTTAAATGGTTGATACAATGATACATAATTACTCAGGACTTAATCATTGGAAGAGGTATACAGACCAAAATTACGTCAATTGACACCATTCACTTATGTTAATCATTGGAAGAGGTATACAGACCAAAATTACGTCAATTACTCATGCACTTATGTTAATATTTACTTTTTTATTCTATATTTGAATCCACTAAAAATAATTTGAGATCTTCACTATTAACACCACTAAATTTGTATCTCAGTGAGGAAAGAACATAAAGTATTTACTTTGTAATGAAACGAAATTAACATCCACCTTTACAATTTGTATTCTATTGATTATCTAAACTTTTATTTCTAACCTAATAGAAGATTACAGTCTTGCAATTTACTTGATTTCTTAATATCTAATCAAGAAATTAATATAATCAATTTAGTCTATCACATTAGGAAAGATGAAAATGATTTAGTTTTTTTTTTCTTTTTTGAAAAGTTCCCTTATAATCTGAAATGTGATAATACTTATTCAAAAAAATCGGATCACTTTTTAACTTTCTCAAATTTTAATTTAGAATTAATATAATATTTCAATGTCATGATCCAATTATATATATTTTTATTTTATGATGATTTATAAATTAAATTGAAACTTTGTCTAAAAATGTTTGTTTCCGTCTTTTTCATAGATCAAATTATAAAAATAATGAAGAAGCTTGTAAGGTAGGAAGATTTTTTGTGGTCGATGAATGAATTTATTTCGGACACTTATATCAATAAAGAGAGTATTTTATATCACATTAGTAATATAATAATTAATTATGTGTGTAATTTATTAAAAAAACATATACAATTTTTCTAAATAAAAAGATAAAATAAAATGTTTAAATTTGTTTTTAATTAAAGCAATTGTAACTCTTTTGTATGTTAAATTAAGATAGATTAATATGTATGCATTTGTATATTGGCTCACGTACTGAACTTAAAATTTTTAATTTTGCATGAAATATTTGATACATAATTATAATTCAATTTTGGAAAAAAAATATTTTTTACTATTTGTATAAACTTTTATAATTTTAGTCTTATTTTAAAGAGCAACATTTTTAAGATGATAACATTAATATTTTCTGTTATTTTAGATGATTTTTAAAATTTATAAAATAGAAAAATATGATATTTTATTAGATTTTATATAAGTTACTAGATCAATAATTTAGATGCAAAAAAACTATACTACAAATTATTATTATATCTGCATAAATACAAAAAATATTTAAATTAATAATATGAATTTTGACACCATATGGCTCCTTCACTGGCCTTAATTATGAAAGAAACAGATATAATTATGTGCTCCCTTTTAAAAGCATTTTAAACCCACACTTCTTGTGTGTTCTCTTTTCAAGGCAGTAAACCTCTATAATTGTGAAAGTCTTTTTTGTTAATTTGTACCTGCCAGACAATGTTCGAAAATGTTATGTTCCATCCGGCCTTAATTTCTTCCGTCATGAAATAGACTAGGAACAAAATTTTTTTTTTTTTTTTTACTTCTTACAAGGCAAAATTTTCTAAGGGGATTCATTATATTTTGAGCTGTGAAGGATGTTCTTTGTTCTGTTGACCAATGAACAACCAACTATACGATAGGCACGGTGCATGCATGATGTATGCCCCTCTGTTAACAAATCCGAATGGACAGTGCAACAGACTTGAAAAACTTGATTCATAACCCACTTGTGTACTGGGCAGCACATATGCATGTGCTCTGACATTGACCACCGCATGGCTTTGATTAAACATCAAATTCTTGTATTTGTTTCTTCTTTACTTCATCCAGTACATGCATCAGCTATCGGCGCATCCATTGATCGATCGTCTGGCGACACAAGTGGACGTTAATTCAATCTCCGTATGGATATTGTTGTTGTTTTCTCAAGAGTTGTACTGAACGCCTAGTTTGTTGTGGAACATCATTCCAAAAAAGAAAGACTAAATAATAAACAAATAAAGATTACAGAAATAAAAAATAGTTGGGAAGACTTTTGCTTGTTGCGAAAAGATAGTAGTTTATTTTTTAAATGAAATAAACGATATTGGTTCGTTCATCTTTTAAAATTTTGATAGTAGTTCATTACATTATTTTCCTTGATTTTACCTGTTGTAATTTTTTTTTGACAGTTATATATATAGCAATGTAGTCATGGAGGAGCCAAGAGTCTACTGCAAAGATCAAACTAATAATTCGTAATATAACGATTTGAATCGATGCATCGAAACCTTTATATAATGAAGAAAATCCAACCGTAGTTTACTTTGGATGAATTGTTAGATTTGCTTTACAAACAAAACGCAATCTTACTAAATTAATCGCTGCTGTAATTAATAAGAAAATGCTCCACTCAAAGTACAGAATTTTGAAAAACCGTATTTTATAATAAAGAATACAACATGTTCAACCAAATTTTAATCTTATAGAAAGATATTTGATACCATGATTTAATAAATAAAGTCAGGCTCTCAGGGACCGTACTAAAGAGGCACATCAATATTCTACATTTTCATCTTCAGAAAATTATGGCAAGTTGTCACACCCCCAAAACCCATCATGGTGTCCCTCTAACAAAAGATGGCACGCTTACCTGACCTACCGATTAAGACCTTTTCTTTTTGTTTGTTTACACTTTTGTTGTCCTCTGAATAATTAGAATTAATGTTCAGTTGAACGTATAATCTTCTATGCAAAGAATATGTTAATTTTATGATGTCAAATTTTCCAGTGAAATGCTTTTATTAAATCAAACTTTAATTAAAGTTGCAGTAATTTACGAAAAACATGTAAAAAGTCCATCAATTTTATGATATGCACATGTTTTAATTTACCACAAAAAGATTATCCTTCTTTTAAATTTCCATGATAAATGATTGAAAAATTTTCCGGTCTGACATGTAGATGGGAGATGGCCCTAATGGACTGCAAATCTACACCGAGCCCATTTGGGCCTATATTTTCAACCTCTGGTCCCGATAGTTGTCACAACTAAATTTGAGCCTGAGTTTTATAAAGCGCTTGTCGACCCAATTCTTTCATGTAACCTTCTTATGAGCCCAACTGCCTTGTCAGTTTCCTACTCGGTCTAAACAGCGGTCCTTTTCCAACCCTCTGGGTGTAAAACAGTAAAAACTCTCCAATCGCATTTTTATCCGCCTCGTCTCTTCCAAAGTAAATTCAGCGATCGTGATCTATTCTCATTCCTCTTTTTCTTATGCGCACCCGCAGTTAGATACGCGGAAGGTTAAAATTGGATAGTGGAGGAGGTCGAATCGATCCCAGTCGAGCCCGATCAAATTAGAAAGAGTTAAAGAGGAGGGATTTATGGCGGTGAGCCTGTGGAGGGCTGTAGTAGGTGGTCCAAGTACCGGAGAGGATGTGAGCGGAGGTGTAGACTTCTGGAACAACCCAGAGCGGTCTGGTTGGCTTAACAAACAGGGCGAGTACATCAAGACATGGAGGCGCCGCTGGTTCGTGCTCAAGCAGGGGAAGCTGTTCTGGTTCAAGGACTCGGCGGTGACACGCGCCTCCGTGCCACGTGGCGTGATCCCGGTGGCCTCGTGCCTGACAGTGAAGGGGGCTGAAGACGTGCTGAATCGGCAGTTCGCATTCGAGCTGTCGACCTCGAGGGACACCATGTACTTCATCGCTGATTCCGAGAAGGAGAAGGAGGATTGGATCAACTCCGTCGGCCGCTCGATCGTCCAGCACTCTCGATCCGCTGTCACCGAAAATGAGGTGCTTGATTACGACAGCCGCCCCCCTTCCCAGTCTCGAAATTCCTAGGTTCGTGTAATTTTCCTTTTTTTTTTCCTCTGTGTGTTGAGTGTTGTTCTTCTGGAATTACAAAACTAATTAGATCTTGGGAAAATCTTAACTTATGTTTGGATGCATTGTATATTGTTTGCCACTTGGAATTTCTTTGCAATTCTAGCATTTCATCGTGCTTGTGAATTGTGATGTACGTGTCTTCTTTCTGTTACTTTAGTTTATCGCTTTATCTTTAAACTGTGCATATTGGTGTGCGTGTTGTTGTTTGTACTTATGTTACTGTGACATTCCTAATGCATATTGAACTGAGTTTTAGAAACAAAGACTGGCTAGTCAGGTTGTGGTATTTGGTAAGATTAAGAACTAAAATGACTCCTTATCTTGAATAACTGAGGTTTAGAATATGAATTCTCTGCCTCACATAGTTTGAGGGCTTTGATTCCTATGATTACCGGCCACATGTTGGCTTTTGTTGCTGATCAAGTTTGAAATTATTTTTTTTTAGTCTAACAAATTCAAGCTTTTTGTGATAAACTTGTATAATGCTTGTTCAGTATTCTTTTCTGTGTGAAAGACTACAATTCTGATATCTGTAGAACAACAAGAGATGTTGCTGGTCTTAACATTGAAGCTATTCACTGGTCAATTCAAAATGTTATGTTTCACCATTAGGATTTGAGGATTAGATTAGACAATCAATTACCATGCTATGTTTCATTGTAAAAATTCCTGGGCAGTCCGTCCTCTGTTATGGATCCCTATCTTCTATTGTATTGTATTTTTTATGGTGAGCAGTTTATTGAAGGAATAGTACTACGGTCAGGTAAACCATATTACGGGCAATGTTTAGATTCATGGGGCCCCTTTACTGTTGAAGTTCGGGCAACACTCTAGAATGTAAAATACTCTAGAGGATGTGGATTCCTCTGTTATATACTCCCTTGCACAGTCACTATTACCATGTTTCATCGCCGATTCCATGGGCTTATATAATTCAATGGAATCCAGATGCCAGTGACTTGTAACACAGTAACAGGTTACTGTACAAGGGAGTTCCTGAGAAGTTGAATTTGACTATTTGTAATTACTTAATTATTAGAAATTTAGATTGCATTTTCCTCTTTTGTGATATTACCCATAGTAGTTGAATCGTAAAATGTATCGTGTATCGTTGTATTTTGTATCGTATCGTGTATCGTGTATCGTTCGTGTATCGTATCGTATCGTTAAGATACGCTAAGTTATTTTTAAAATAACCAAAGAAATTATAGTAAATTAGTAACTAACAAAAATACATATTAACTAACAAAAAAAGCTAACAAAGGAACATATTAATTAAGAAAAGAACTTATCATCATATTCTAGTTACTAATAAAATAATCTATCATCATTTTTACACTGATTCAGTATAATTCACACTAATTCGGTATTATGCTAGCTAGACTAATTCAGTATTATGCTAGCTAGACTAATAAATAAGCTATACAATATGGTGAAAAATTCCATGCAAATAAGCTATGCAATAAGTTTAAACAAAATCCACACAAATACACACTTTCCATTAAAGGCTTAATTGATTTAGGAAGGGATAAGAGAGATGAGCTAGAAGGAAAGCTACTAGAGGATGATCCCAATGATTATTTTCAACCTTAGCACGCGACGGGGCGATTCAATCTTCAGCTCAACCTTAGCACGCGAGAAATTGCAAGAAAAAGGCAAGGAAATGCAATTATCAAGCGAAATTGCGACTACGATGGCTCAATTTCAGAATCGTAAATACTTACGATCCGATACGATACGCGTATCGCTAGTTTGTATCGTTACGATTCCTGCGATTCACTCTGCTTCCGATACACAGGTACGATCTGTACCGTTCTTCCTTTGACTCGTACCGAATCGTGCGATACGTAACACGTATCGTACGATACTAACTTCTATGATATTACCTGCTACTTAGCATAGTTATGGACTGTTGACATATTTTTCATGGTTTGGACTTGAGGACGGAAACCATATGAATATGTTTCCTAGCCAACTGTAGTCTTATTTAGTCCTTTTACAATTGTTTCAGCTTTTAGAAAACTTAACATTTGGTTGGCAATGGCTGGTTCAGGGTTATCTGAAAATAGATGTATGTTGTTACTGCCAGTTTTTTTTTTCCAGTAAATGGATTGTGGTTCACATTCTCATTTCTGCAGATAATACTTTTATGGCATCACTCTTAGAGTCTTAGTTAAATGAATCTACACTTTGTTTTTAACTATCATGCATATGCATTTGTAGTTGCCAGGACACCTTTTTACTATTTATTCTTGCAGGGAACGAGTTGGTCGTGCTACTAACTAATGTTAATGTTGGGTTGTGATATCTGACTGGATTGACTCGTTCTTCGGACCATTGAAGATATTCAACTATACTATCCAAAGTTCCAAACAAATTGTAAATTTCTAAAAACCACTCTTTGTACAACTATATGAAATTTCATACTTATACAGATGTTCATAAATTAATTGTCCGATGGCGTATGATTTTTACCTCACATGTAAATATTTGAAATTAATACTTACGACATGCAATTTCAATTTAAATTAATTTGATTTGATGTCAATATATTTACCATCTAATGACGGGCCTGCGATGCTCGGATATCAATACAACTACAATGGGGTGAAAACTACTTAGATGTTAAATGGTAGGGTTGTTGCACAGTCTTGCACTAATAAAACAGAGTACTATCTGTTACACTTTTGACATCCTGACCATTATCAAGTTTTCAAGTTGGCAAAACCGCGAAAGTAACATCATTACTCTTTTGACTTCCTGAAAAATATTCATTTTAGACATCATCATCAAGCTAATCAACTTGGCAAAAAGTCATAGGCATAACACAGCCCAGACAAAAATTGCACTCTCTAAAATACAGTACTCAGTATAATTTTTACTAAATTATTAGCTAAACAAGTCAAATTACGGAACATTAATCTGACAAATTTAGAATCTTAGTTATGTCATTTCTATTTTAGAAAGTAAAACGGAGATGGCGCTGAAACTTGGATAATAATTAATTTTAGTACCCCAAAATTACATTCACTAAATTGAGCCCAAAAAATACGAAATAAATCGTCCTCCAGCGCTTTATGTGGTTGCTTAGGAGGAAAATAATACTTACCAAGGATCAACTGCTAAAAAAAGGTTGGACAGGAGATTCTAAGTGTGTATTTTGTGATCATGATGAAAATGCTAATTATCTTTTTGTTTAATGGTCTACTATAAAAAATTGTGGCAGTGGATTGCACAATTTAATAATTTTGCTTTTCAGGAGTGCTTACTTGAGGATTTATGGTTGATGGATAGTTGTATCCCTTTAAAAGATAAGATTTTAGTTGAGTTAGTTAGAAGTGCAGTTTGTTGGGTGATATGGTTAGAAATGAATTCAATTATTTTTAATCACACATCCCCTGCCTCTTACAATTCATTAGGTTGAAAAATTATCAATTTGGCTACCTTTTGGTATAAAGCTAGAAATGTATCTCAACTTTTCAAATTAACTTTGATCTTGTCTCAGGTAGTAGAGCTTCTTCATTTACAGGTAGAGCCCGAGGTGGATACTGAGGAGGCTTTGGTACCGATCGTGGTTACACACTCCTCTACGGTATGGATGAGGGGCCACAGTGATGTGTTTGTTTGGCAGTTGATTTCTCAGGATGTGTTGATTAGGAAATAGTTTATATTTTGTTTTACTATGGATCTCTGATGTTGCCTTTGTTTTTATCTCTAATGTACTTAAATCATATCTAGGTTTTTCTGTGGTACTATAGGTTGGTACAATGTTCTAGATAATTCTGATTTATGATTTATTATGAGACAGGAAAACATTTACCAGTTGTTTGTTCATTTATTTTCCTCATAACACCCTTCTTATTGGTTTCATATGAAATCGGTGGTGATTATCACTTTTTGTCACAAAAATAACGTCCTCCAGCACCAGAAAATGGAGAATAAGTTGGAATCAATTTTAAGTGGTATATTTACTTTTCTCTCTCACAAGTGCTCGATTAGATCAGCTTTGGCTTTCTAGCAAATACAAATATTCTCCTTCATGTGAGCTTGATTGGACTGCATGTGTATCAAAAGCGTGAACGCCCAGAATGGAGGTCTGGTGGCCGGGGCAGATTCATGTACAGAAAGGGCAGCTGTCTTTCTGAAAAAAAAATTATACAAATATTCTTATAATTATATATATTATTAAAATTTTTTTTAATAAATATGCTTATTTTTTCCTCCCTAAAAGTTTTTTAATATTTATTCTCCCTCTCCGAATCAAAGTCTAGATCCATCCCTATCAGATGGGCTGTAAGAAATGGGCACATGGTTAATTATGATGGGGAAACAAATGGAGTCCACACCTGTTCACCCCTTATATTACAACGAGCTGCTGAAGACATTGTCATGTGATGGAATCTCATATAAATCTGTAATAATAAGTTTTATTAAATTAATATTAATAAAAATAAGAGTGAGAAACGTAAAATTTCAAATATACGAATGGCATAAGGCCACCCGCGATGGCGCGATTGAAAACACGCCACGCATCGGTGGCGCGTTTCATTATTTTTAGGAAACACGCCATCGCTGCCGGTGGCGCGTTTCGTCCAAACCCCGCGTAAGTGACTGCGCATTTTATATATATAAGAAGCAAACGCGCCACTGGTAGTGGCGCGTTTCGTAAAAATAATGAAATAATGAAACGCGCCACTGGCAGTGACGCGTTTAAAACGCGCAGTGAACGCGCCACTGTCAGTGGCGCGCTGCCATTCGTATATTTGAAATTTTATATTTTTCACTCTTATTTTTAATAATATTAATTTACTAAAACTTATTATTACTAAAAACTGCTCATCTCCTAACGCGCGGCAGTGTGCTGCCTGCACTGCGTCTCATTTGTAGAAAATAGGGGATGTTTTTTATTGATTGTCCACAAATCTCAGCACCCATCAGCTGGACATTTTGGCGCGCTACCCCACACAACGCGTCAGAGGACGGTAATTTGTCATTTGGTAGGCTCCTGAGCGTATGGAGAGAGAGTGACGATTAACAAGTGAGCAATTTCAATTGATAATTAAGCACGTACATTGACCGAGTCAGAAAATATTTCAAGTACGCGCAAATTTTACTCATCAACGATACATTTATAAAATTAAATATATTCTAATATGAAGTTAATGTATACTACAACTTTTAGGAACTAATTCATATATATAAAAAATCATATATAGTTTATTACAACTTACAAGAATTTTATATGATTCAAAAGCGGCACATTTTTTATATAAATTTGTACAAAATAATAAATGGATGTGTAATATTATTGATTTCATACTTTCTAATGCACGACGTTCGTTCTTTCTTTTCTTCTTTGTTTTGTATGGTCCCATATTCAACAAAAATGAAATATTCATTGCTAAATCTACCGTCCGTAATAACCTCTAATTTAATGACAGATTAAGAAGCACACAAAATTCTTTTCAAAATGAAAAGATACAAAATTATTTAATTATAGATATATGATGCTCGGGGAAAATTATGGAGGGCAAATGCCCACCAAAACCCCCCTTGATTCTGGGACTGAGTACATACATTTAACGCATATAAATATTAACTTGAGATAAAAATAATGTTATTCTACGGGATTTACTAAATACACATGATTTCATATCTATAGTACATGTTAATCACACGTCAACTTTATATTTTAAAATAATTCTCGTTCAAATTAAAAAGGAAAAAAATACATGACTTTCATCAAGGTAACACCTAAATTAACAATTTATGTTTAATATTTAAAAGTAATAAATAAATTAAATTAAATTAACAAATAAAATGATTTCCTCTCATACGTTGTCACGTGAGTTCTTTGATCGATTGAAGAGAAAAAAATATTGATGTCATATATTTAACAAATAAATTATTTTAATTCACGATTTCACTAATGTACTTAACATATATAAATATTTACATAAGATATAACAAAACTATTCATCAGGATTTGTTAGTAGTGCATCATAAATGTTATATAATATTATTTATTTTATTAATTTATGAATTTTAAATATTAATCACAAAACATTAATTATTACCTACATCAACTTAGGTGTTACTGTTACCTTAATGTGAGTCATGTATCTTTCTTTTATTTTGACGTATACTATAAAACAGTATCATAGATGCATGCTACGTAAATACAAAATCATATGCATCGATCGAGTATGTGTTACGTAAATATTTATATCCGTTATATATGTGTGTTTAATTGTTAATTAAAATTATTCACTTGCTAATAGGTTTATTCTCTCTTCATAAACTTAGGGGTCATCACACGTAACGTCTCCAACAACACATTTAAATATAAAAGGTGAACATGATGGATAATATAAGAGTGAGCTTTCCGTACAACCCTTTATAATGTGCTCGCAAACCTACAGTAACCTCCTATCTAGTGCTTTCACATTTTTTATGATGTATAATTCAAAAACATTCCAAGAGCTGAAAAGCAAATAAAACAAAATGATCTCTCAAAACAAAATATTTCGTCTCATCTTCGAGGACAGATTCAGACTTTCGTCAAAAGGACAAAAAATATTTTTTTTTTCAAAAGAGAAGAAAAATAAATATATTTTTTAATTTTTTTCTTAAAATATACTTAAAAATAAGAATATAATTCGAGGGGCAGTTATCCCCGCGCAGCTCCACTCCATCTGCCCCTGCTCATCTTTGAACATAAACAGGCAAAACTCACAAAGAGTTTTGAATAATCTACTCCATATCTAGATTATTCTTTTGATAAGATGTCAATTGTCGCACAAAAAAATACTATAATACATTTAAATATGTTTATGACAAATTACGTGAAATTGGATAAAATAATAAAATGTGTTGTAACCCATTCTATATGCAGTTTTTTATATATAATAATTATAATAATTATATTATTAATAATAAGAGTGATAAAAATAAATTTTTAAATGCCACTGGTAGTAGCGTGGAGCAAACGCGCCACTACTAGTGACGTCTTTGTGTAAAATAGTGTAAACGTGCCACTTCCAGTACCGAGAATATTATGAATTTTATAATTTTTTTATAATTGGATAGATATTATGAATTTTAATATTTTTAAAATTAATAATATAGTTTTAAATAAATTTTAATACTTATTTTATTGTACTTTTCAATAGATTTTATAAAAAAATTAAGTGAATTTTATATTTATCTTAAATATATGTATTTATATTCATATTCAAAAAATTAAAATGGATACATATACGGATATGATATTGACCATTATTCGACCATTTCTGATATGTTTGCACCTTAACAGCCTAGCCAAGTAATTGATAAACATGTTAGACACGTGTACACACATGTATAAATACGGACACATTTATGTATTTTTGTCTAAATGTGTCTAGACGTGTAGTGTCACACATATTGTATTATAAAATGTGCATGATCAATATACGAACAATTTCGACACGGCTAAGCATGTTGAATACGAACATCCACATCTAATACGTGTACACATATATGTAGAACATATAAAATATTTTAGCATGTCTAGCACGTCTTAGACATCCCTCGACACACAATTATGTTTTTTTTAATTTATAACACGTCGAGCAAGGATAGTAAATGGGTTACGCGCAACAAGCACACAAAAGTTTGAAATACTAAGTAAAAAGAGTGAGAGTTCTCAGTTCTCTGGCTCGTACTATTTGGATCTCCCTTATTAGACACCGAGAGAGTTCACGGACCAAGTGAACACATTGTATTTTCTTTAAAGTCATATGGCTCGTTAAATGATATGATCTGATGGTGCAGCCCCTATGAATTTTGTATTTTGATAAATTTATATTTATTATAAGAGTATTGATACGTGTCAAATATATATAAATAAGAACATATTTAACATAATGTGTTAGACATGTTACGTGTTTTAAACGCATATGTTTAAATTTTTAAATATTTAATATATTAAAACATACACGTCTAAATTCTTAAACACTTATTGACACGGTATATTCTATATCAAACACGTCAAGTAGTAACATATAAAGTAGTAACATATAACACACATGACACATAATTTTATCAATACGTTCTAACTCCAACAATCACAGATTAATATTATCCGTTGAAGGAATAAACCGAAACAAACCTTGTAGTGAGTTTCTGACATCGGAGTCCATTTTATTCTTATTCAGCTGATCTCCTCTTGGGTGAATTAATGAGCTGTTGGGTAGTTTTTTTGTATATAATAATTATATTATTAATAATAAGAGTGATAAAAATAAAAATAAAAATCTACGAATGACGTCGTCGACAGTGGCGCGCGAAGCAAACACGTCACATCGTCGATGGCGTCTTTGTAAACGCATCACTTTGTCCAAAGGACGTCTTTGTAAACGCATCATCATCAATCATCAATGGCGCTTTGGGCGATAGTAATGTTGATCTAACGGTAATGGATCGTGATCGGGATGAGCAAGAACAAATGCGCCACTTGTTAGTGACGCGTTTACATACAAAGACACCACCGACAAGATCGTGTTTGCTTCCGCGCCACTTTCTAAATGACGCGCTGCCATTTATAAATTTTAAATTTTACTTTTATCACTCTTATTATTAATAATATAATTATTATAATTATTATATAAAAGAAAACTGACCGTTGGGCATATCCCGTGCTGGCCGCAGACCACAGCATGGAAAGTAGCTGCAAGCCTGGGACTGGACATGTGGCAGCAGTGGTCCTCCTGGGCATTTTGGTGGATTTTTGTAGATGGGACTAGCCGAGGCCTCTGTCTCCTCTAAGGAGACAACGAACAGAAAAAGCCAAGGAACAAGAAGGAGAATACATGTAGACTTTTCTTTTTGAGAGGGAGATACAAGAACAGAGAGATATAAAGTGGAGAGCGAGAAAGATGGATGCTTTGGGGAGGATGAAGATGCAGTGTTGGAAGTCTCAGTATTTAGCTTGGAGGAAGCTTCCCTGCTCCAGTTCTATGTTCAACTTTGAGATAAAGAGGAAACCCGTTTCACCCCCTTTATGTTTCGTCTCACCTCCTCCTTGTGCCCACTCTATGTCAGCGAAGGTTTCTGATTTTGCCTAATTTGAAAAGATTTACTTCAGTGTCATAAGTAGACCTATTTCTTGGATAAATCTAAGAGTGATTAATGGACAATATTGGATTGAAATGATTAATACAGGTTGATGAGGAACAATGATCATTCCCTACTGATAGAATGAGAGAGTGAGAAGTAATCTTTTATTATTGAATTGATTACAATGTCTAAACCTCTATTTATAAGCTAATGATCTAACAAACTAACTGCGTAGTCTAATTAACTAATTTCAATCACTAAATATCTCCCATATCATACATCACACAATATCTCCAACTAACCTATACAATTCTATTCCTATACTCTAACATCCCCCCTCAAACTCATCGTGCGGTACGCATGGTGAGTTTGCACATCTTACGAGTTCTAACATCTCGATTCATGAATTTGATCTCCAATTGCATCACGAGTCGTCTTGAAAAAAGGTAGAAGGAAGAGGAGCTCTTTTGGCTCAAGAAAAACTATTGATTGTTTCATGCTCGTTTGAGTCATTTTGAAACATCAAATAGAAGGATATTTGTCCTTTTTAACAACAATTCGAGACTCGTTTGAGTTCTCTTGAAAGAAAAGAAAAAAAGAATAGAAACCCGGTACATAGTTTGATCGTTGGAAATTTAATTGGGAGTAGAGGTTTTGGTTTTGAATTGTAGAAAGGTTTGGAAGAGTTATAGATGATTATTGTGGGATAATTTGGGTAAAATTAGGCAATGACACTGAAGTGGATCAGATTTCAAATTCTTGTTGAAAGCATTTCCAAATTCATCTTTGAACTGATTAAGAGTGGCAATGAGCTGAGATTTGCTCCTAGTGGACAGAATCCTGATGACATCTTCATGATCATAAGCCTTGTCAGATATTTTCTCATGCAATATCTTTGCTTCTGACTTGGCAAGCTTCATGTTGAACTCTGGACCTTCATAGCGGTATGAGCTAACAAGTGCACCAAAAGCTTTCAGAAGCTTCCAGTAGTGTGAGCAACAACATCTTCCTCAAGAGATTTCTTGAAGAGAGCATGATATAGCTGTGTCGCTATCAGTGGACAATTTGGGGGTAAAATAGCTGGTGTGACTGGAGATGGCGAGATGAGAGATGCGATCCCGCCAGATTTCTTAGCACGAAAAATGAAAGAGGTAGTGTTGCGAGGAGCAAAAGGCGCGAATCATCGAGCTTGATTAAGCGATCGTCAGACACGGGAGGAACTTGACTGATCGGAAGCACACGCGATCCACGAAGACTTGAAGCACTCGCTTTGAGCCGAATCGCGAAACAAGAGGTCTTGATCGGAGAATAGAAAGAGGAAACAATTTGAAATCGCGCAAAGATCTTGCTTGATTGAAGGAGCGAAAACACGATCGATTATTTCTTGATCGGATTGACTGTGATCTTGATCGAAGAGAAAGAAGTAGAAGAGAGTAGGGAATATAGGTTTATTGAAATAGCAGAATAGAAGGAGAGAGAAGACAGGAATAGAGTAGAATAGAGGCTATTTACTGGGAATAGGCGGGAAAAGGGAATAAAAACAGGAATAAAGCGGAATAAGGGTTGGGATAAGGTGCATAATTTCTGGAATAGGCGTGAGCCTAATTCCAGCAGTATTCATGCTCTGATACCATGATAGAATGAGAGAGTGAGAGGTAATCTTTTATTATCTTGAGTGAATTGATTACAATGTCTAAGCCTCTATTTATAGGCTAATTATCTAACAAACTAACTATTTAGTCTAACTAACTAATTTCAATCACTAAACATCTCACATATCATACATCACACAATATCTCCAACTAACCAATACAATTCTATTCCTATACTCTAACACCTACTCTCTACAGGTATTCACACACTCAGTAATAAAACTTGCACGGATAAATATTTCATTTTGTTCAATGATTTGCTATTTCCCTTGTGCAGCTTTATCAGAATCAGAAGCCCCGATGCTAGTGCGTGTGAGATTTGTGTTGCAAAAGGAGTGTGTCTTTGGAGAGAGATTTTATCTCGTTGGTGATGACCCCCTTTTTGGACGTTGGAATCCTTCCAATGGAATACCCTTGGATTGGTCTGATGGTCATATCTGGTCTGCCCAACTGGTAAGACCAACTCGATTTATAGTTCTATATTTTTATTACCCTCCTATTTACATATATTTTTCTTAATTTGCTTTTGCTGTCTAGAAAAATAATGATTTCCTCTTAGTTCTTAAATATTAAGCGTTTAGGATCTTCTTAAAAAAGATAATCTTATGGTGAGCAGGATGTGCCCATGGGTAAGAAGGTTGAATTTAAATTTGTGCTGGTAAATATCTCAGGAGAAGTACACTGGCAACCAGGACCCAACAGAGTTTTGTTGCTTGATCAAGCCACAAGCCTGAATTCACAGGCAAATACTACCACAATTTGGGAAGATTGGGACTCAGCTTTGGAGGAGGAAGTAGCAAAATCAGCAGATGTCAGAGTCATGCAAAATGAAATTGAAGTTCACCACTAGATGTGATTTCTTCCAAAGTGTTTCTACAAATACTATTAACATAAATCTGCCTTAGGGAATCAGCCAAGATGTGATATCTTCTGTAAAAGGGACTGACCGTAGAAATTATTATGATCTCTTTCTGTGCTGTTTGTTCACCACCACCTTCGTGTTCTGCATTACATATTGGGAACGTGAACTGCTTGATGATTCTCTTCCTGTTGTACATTAGACGAAGTTTTGTATAAACCACGAATTCGAATTAGCTTCCTAGTGCATTTGATTTTGGCTCATGACGGCACAATTTTTTTATCTAAGTAGGTAATAAAATAGTTGGAAATTTTTGTTAAATTAAACACCGTGCAATTTTGTAATTATAGGATTATAATTAGAACTTAAACGCCATATTGTTAGTAACATATTTTCCAACATTTTCAGAATTTTGGCTCAGAATTTTAGCGTCCAGGATGTTTTATGTAACCATATCTTATCAAACCAGAGGTTAAGAAAATAACAATGACTCAAGAGGGCATATAAGAAACTGAGTTACATCCAAATTACTAGTCGAACTCTACAAATTGGTTACAATTCTATGGGTGTTAATCTTTTGCTGAAGAAGAATCACAATTCGTTCGGTGAGCCATTTGTACTTGCCATGTCATTTAGTGAGGAAGGAAGTTAGCCTATCCCTTATCATTGCTTCACTGGGCATTCATTATGATAAAATGTGTGTTGGAAAACAATACCGCCACTGCATCTGCAAGAGCATCATATCTATTAAAACATTAGGTACCACAAGAAAATAAAGACAGACAAGAACTTAAAAGGTTGTGCAGATAAAACAGCTGATACATCTGTTTCTGCATATTCACCTTCAGTATTTGTAGAAACACTTTGGATGAAGAACCTTCATGGCTCAGATCGGTGGACATGGAAGGAAGACGTAGCATCTTCCAGAAAACCATTAGAAGACTTGTTGAAATCATTATGCATCCCTCCAGATAACGGTCCAACAAATGTCAAGTAACTGCCTGCGACCATACCACAATTAAATTAAATGAGGCCTCGGTGCTTACTTTCTTTATTCATTTGCTGTTGCTGTGCAATTTTTGTTCTCTCTTTTTGTTAGTTTTTTTATTAAATTATTCTTCTTTTGGGTTAGGACAGGAATAGAAACTTACTGGCCAAATTACGAAGTGCATTTTCAGCTGCTTGGAGTTGAGCTTCTTCCCTTGTTTTCCCCATTCCTATGCCAATCTTTTCACTGCTAAATAAAACCTACAAGGATGAACAGACGCCATCTCAATACACGTTTCCTATTTGTTTATAGATATAATTAAAAATGGCAACAAATGAGCACAATGTAGAAATTGGCTTGGACTAGAACTCAACCTCAACTGAGAACTGCAAATTTTTAACAGTAGACCTGAAGTCCACCTACATAATAAAAGCACATGGCATTAAACACTTGATAAACATACATGTAAGCTATATTTGGTTTGATACAGAACAAAAAATAAAAACATATTTGCCAGGCATAATTCTTTACATTACCTTAGATTCACAGCGACGCCCAATTTCTTGTAGAGCAGAGATATATACAGAAGGAGCTGGAGCCGCATGCGATCCTCCTTCAGGTTGTGCAATCCTACCGGTTGATGCTCGACTGGCTGCTACTTCCTCCTCTGGAATAAACATATTGTTCATTTATATCATGGAACATTTGAGGTTTCAGATCAATCTGTATTTACCTAAAGATGAACTGACATGTTACAAAATGAGGTAAATTGTCTTCTTGGTTAGCTCAGGTGATAGTATCCTAAAACAAGAATGGCTTTCATTGTTCAAGGTGGAAACATTAAAAAATACGAGAACACACATGTTAGAATGCAATAATGCAGCACTTTCTTCTAAGGTCACATTCAGCTGCCTCAAGTTCTCAGTAAAGACTGAGGAGATTTAATTTAGCAGTAGAAGCTAAAGCAGACAGCCTTAATCAACAAGGAACTGATGTTTGGAAAGATTACATGATTGAAGTTAAAGAAAGCTTAAGGAGGCCAAATGAGGCCATGCTAAACAGCACCTAATGTGAATGGCACAAAGAAAACCTACTCATTTTGCATAGCCAACAACAGAACAGAAGCCAGATCTAAGGCAGCCATATCTTATGATTGATGCGAGATTTACAGAGAATATAAGCTACCTGGGAAACGACTTGCCGGAGTCGGTAGCATTTGGTGATCATCTCCATGATTTGTCTGGTAAAAGCAATTAACCAGATGCTGAAGCTCTTGTAATTTAAAATCTTAGCAGTCAAACCAAGCCAGAAATTTACCATAAGGGGTTGAAATAGTCGGATAAATACAATTTCCATCAAAGTGTTAGGCAAAGTGATAATGAATTCAAGAATAAGCTACCACAATATTTTTAGCGCCCCACACTGCCCACTGATAGATGTAATTCAATCAACAGAAGCATTGCAATAACTATAAAGATGAAAATGAATCTAAATTGGTGCAAGGAGAAACCGCAATGGGAGAAAAAAAACAGACCAGTCCATTCATCCTGCGTTCCACTCCAGCTCCATTTATGCCCTCTGATATAGGAGCATCTTTACCGTTATAATCCTAAAAAATGAATCACAAATATTCCGGAGTGAACATTTTTAGGTTTTATCCTTGATTCACAAAATTCTAAAACTAATTTAAAAATAAATTTACCTCTGACAGCAAGTAATCACTGACATCAGGGGAATATGGCAGATCTGTAACATCATTCTCATAGTAAACCTCAAAAAATTTTCTTAGCAAAGTCTCATCAAACTCTCTGTGAAAATAAGGTACATAAATGATGTTTATCATTGAAAAAATAGTGAAGTTATTATAACAAGGGTGAGTTTTTGTTTAACAAACCTAAAGAAACCACCTCTGACATTGCATGCGACATTCCTCGCCACACAGAGAATAGGAACAGCATTGGCTGTCTGAAAAATAAATACTAACAGCATGAAACAGTAAACATGGCAAGAAATGCATGCAAATCATGAATTATAATCATATAACATGTAGACCAAAAATAAACCCACCTCAGCTTGAGGGGCATAGTAAGGAGTAAAGGCAGGTACAACATGAACACGGGATTGGTCCTTTTCATCCCAGACCTGAAGGCGGTCATCTATCACCATTGCCATCTTTGGATGACAAACTCCCTCCTGAAACACAGTTTGCAACGACTTTTTTGTCCCTGAATTTTATTATTTAGCTGATTTAAAATTTGCTATTCCTTAAAAATTGACAAAAAAGAAGCACAGCTAAGGGCTTGCCTGGCTTCACACACACAACACGGTCTAGAAGTTGCTTGGAACTGATAAGACGCAATTCTGGATCAAGAAGCCTCCACATCTCCAGAGCATAATCTCTTTCAGCCATTGTACACACGTACACCTCAAATCTTTTACGTCCTTTCGCCGTTAAGTAGCTTCTCAAATCCTCCCAAGCAGGACGAAGCCTTACAAACACACTAGTGTCACGAATCTACAGAAGATCAGCAATATTGCAGACAATGGTGATCAACAATGATTGAACGGAAAAATTCAAAAAAAGGTGATAAGAAGTAAAAACCTCTGGATTAATTCGAGTGAGAACAGCATTCTTGTCTGAAAGCCTAATTACAGGGCGAAGGATGTGCTGCTGGTCTTGAGTGGTGGACAGGGCCTCTTCATGTTGAACAAGAAGCTTGCTGCCATCAAGAACAACACTGTCAGTTTCAACAAACTGCCTGAGAAGCTCTCTGTCCTCAAGGTACCGCTTGAGCTCGGCAGACATGGCAGAAACCCTGAGAGGGTCATCCTCAGCATCGATCTTGCGGGAGAGGACTTCAATCCTGTCCTCAAATGACTTCATGGTGTTGGCTACAATTAGGGTCTCGTCAAGGTCAAATACAATGGAGAGGCACCTCATGTTTAGCATGGACATGCACGATGCATAGAGCCCTGGTTGCTGCACAGAACAGCACCAGAAGCATGACACCTTCTCTACTTTGCTGGGCATTGCAACCAGATGCAGCTCCTCATCTCCTCCAACCAACACAGCACTCTAATAATTCACTCACTTCAGTATCTTGACAGAATCTTTAATTTTAAGAGCTACAATGCTAAATCCAAAGATAGAAAACAGAAAGAGAGAGCAAGAAATTGTTTAGGAAGGACCTTGAAATCCTGGAAACAGGAGAGGTAGAAGCGATGGAGGAGGGGATGAGTGGTGATGGACTTCGCCTGGAGCTTGAAGCGGACGGAGAAGGGGGAGATAGTCTGGAGGATAGCGAGTGGAGGGCACCTCTCGCTCAGCGGCGACAGGTGGCTGATCCGAATCTCCCTACTGTTCCCTAGAGGAAAAGTCTGATTCTGATTCAGATTCTGGTTTTGGTTCAGATCTTTCCAGGGCGGGAGGAACATCTCCGCCTCCCCCAGGAAGGTGTCCCCGTGGTACACCGCCGTGCTTATTCCCGCCGTCCGGTTCATGCTCCTTCTGTTGCTCCGCCGTTCGCCGATCACTTGACCTGAGAAGAAAGGTTGCACCGCCCGGGACCCCAAGGCGCAGATTATATGATGCTATAGATGCAAATAGCATTGCGGTCCGATCTGAGGTCGGTCCATTTTTACTTCGCGGCCCTTTTGAAACTTCCCTGTCCTCGCCGTGAGCCCATAAAGGCCACGAATGTGTTCTTCTGTTGGACAGGGCTTAATTAGCTACGGACCCTCTACTCCACAACCATTAGTGCACGCGTTAGATTTTGCTAAATAAAACACCAAGTTGTACAGCTTATATATATATAGGGAATGGATCACTTGACAATGATTATTTTGACAATTTTGACGTTAAATTTTTAAATAAGTATGAAAAAATCTTATGCATATATTATTCTACTTATAAATTGATAGTGATTCAAATTTTATGTAATTTTATTATCGTTTGATAGTCTATCAAACACTATCAAATTATAACTGTTATAAATTATATAAATTTTTAATGGTCCTTAATGAAATATTAAATGAAATTTTGAAAAAGCGGATTATAATCACCATTTTCATTATGAAACAAAGCAGCGTAACACAGTGGTAACACAACCCGATAGCATAGGTTCTCCAAGGATTTAAACTACAAGTTCTATTATAACTAAATAAAGCAACAACGTTACATTTTTTTAAACCTAATACTTAATAATCTCCTCTTTAAACTCAACCGATCTCTCTCTTTACCGCCAGCTTATCAAACCCAGCTGCAAATTGAACAAAAAGAGCAAAATAAACAATATCCAGTAGAAGGGGGAGAGGACTAAAGAGCTACAACTATTTCATTATTGATTGTTGTACAGCTTATATATATATTTTTTGAAATAGTGACATAAGGTGTCACCCGCTTTCATTACTTCTCAAAAGCGTTACATGACAAAGAAAAACAAAAACAAAAAAAAGTGGAAGGCCGCATAAACACAGCAAGCCGCAATGTAAAGTACCAAAAGAAAACAAGACAATGGCGATAAAAATTACAAAAGTAGCCTGCCCCCCCCCCCCCCCCCCCCCAAAAAAAAAAAAAAACCTAAAACAAAAGAAAATATCGGCAAAGTCAAGTCATAACAAAAATAAAAAAATAACCCCATCCCAGCAAAACAGCTCAACCATCCAATAAGTCCTCATCACCCGAGCTATCCGAGATCACCACCACCTCATCTTGAAAGAGATGCTCCAAACCACTGGAAGACCCTGTATAAAACTAAAATGAACTCAAAACAGTACGAAATAGAACCATCCCCCTCATACCCGTCCTACCCCGAAAGCTGCGGTTATTACGTTCCTTCCACACCAGCCAACAGAAAATAGCACATAAAGAGAAGTAGAACCGACGAACATGTTTGGACAAGCTTGTTGCATAATGAAGAACCTCCTCCCAACAATTAAAGTGCATGCGTAAGCCATAAGGAGAAGCACGGTTAAAAATAACCCAAAAATCTCGAGTATACTGACAATGAAAAAATAAATGAGACATGATTTCTGTATGAGTAAGACAAAAAGGGCAGAGAATAGAACCCCTCCAATCTCGACGTCACAAATTAAGTTTAGTGAGAATTTTATCCTGAAGGACCAACCAAAAGAAAAGCTTAATTTTTAATGGTACAGCAAGCTCCCAAACTGTTGTAGATTTTCTAACCCGAATTCTTCGAAAATTGAGATACTCATAAGCGTTGTTAATAGAATAAAGACCCGAGGAGTGTTTATGCCAGATCGCTGAATCAGAAGATAACAAATCAAGATCCAAGTGATTTAAAATAGAAAGAAGATGAAGCTTCTCAACCCTAACAATGTTAGTTAAACCCTGCCGAAGAAAGAATTTCAGCCGGTCCCCATTCCAAACAGTAGCTAGTAAAACATCCATTTTTTGGGTCTTAGCATAGAGATGAGGAAAAGAGTTGGCAAAAGTAGTAGAACCAACTCATATATCATGCCAGAAACTAATGGTTTTACCATTACCAACAATACGTTTTATATCCAAGTTAATATGTAATGAAAAATGTAATAAACCTGACCAGAAAGTAGAGATATTACCTTTTTTCCCTCTAGGATATTTAGAAAAAAATAATATCCTTCCACAAACCTTGACAATCTTTATAAACAAACTTCCACCACCATTTACCAACAAAAGCAATATTCATATGTTGCAAATTCAAAATACCCCAACCCTCAAAGAGATTCAAAATACCCCAACCCGCAAATTCAAAAGCAATATTCATATGTTGCAAAGAGATTCTCATTTAGCCAAATGATATGTCTTTTTATCATCATTATCCACCCAATCCAAAGAAATTGTTTTCTAATATTGTTACACTTAACATCTTCTTTGATTTGTCGATTTGTAAAACAATTTTGAATTTTACAATTTGTTTTGTTTGAGTTTTGTGCAAGAATTAACATGCAAATGGACTAGTGCACAAGAACCAAGACTAGTACTGGGATACAAGAGCTTAATCAAGACTGCATTAGACTTAGGTTTAGTTAAACTCAAACTGGGTTGAATTGGTCAAGATAAATTGAGCTTAAACAACAAGAAAAATGCTTCTGCGCAGTGAATCGTTATAACGGTTCATCTCAATTCTCAAAAATATTCTAAGGCATAAACATTCTCAAAGAAACCAGAGTGTATCGTTATGTAATTTCAAAGAAACGTTATATGATTTGTGAAACGTATAACGATTACGTAATCGTTACAACGATTCATGAAACGTATAACGACTTGATAAATCGTTATAACGTTTCGATTTCGATTGATCCAACGGCTATTATTTCTAAACCGTTATAACGATTCGTAAACCGTTATAACGGTTCAGGCCGAAAAATAATTTCTTCAGTTATTTCAGAAGATCTATTTAAAAGGATCACATCTCTCACTTATTGAATGAAATTTGATCTATCTAGCTAAATCATTACTACAGAGAGCTTATTAGTCATATACAAAGTGAGAGAGATAATTCAAAAGATTGATACACTCAATTAGCCAAATCTTTGTTCAAGCTCAATTTAGCTTATCTCTATTCTCCAACATGATCCTTCGTGATCTTCTTGAAAACATTCTCTTGAGCTGTAGTGTTGACATTTTCTTGAGTGTGTTGTCACTCACCTTTTGAGTGTGTTGTCACTCACTTTTCTTGAGTGTGTTGTCACTCGCCTTTTGAGTGTGTTGTCACTCACCTTTTTGAGTGTGTTGTCACTCTTGTTACTGATAGGCTTGGCAGCCCATTTTTGTAAGGGACTAAGTTCTACAAGTGTAAAAACCTTTTTTAAATATATCGGCTCAACCTCAATTGTTAGAGGTTGAGGGTCCCGGAGACGTAGGCATTGTTAAAGCCGAACTTCGTTACATCTTGTGTTCTTGCTTTATCTTTACTTTTTTTCTCACATTTATTTGGTTGCTATATTCTTGTGAGAATTAAATTGACTTAAATCGTATTCCGCTGCCATTACACTTGAACATTAAGCCCCAAATTGGTTTATACATTTCTACCTTAGATTCTTTACATTCTTGCACTATCTTGACCTTTCAATACCAACATCCTAGGGCTTTCAAAGATCTATCATGATCAATTTTAGAAAAAACAGCCTTAGGAGCTTTAAAAAGTGATAAGTAATATAAAGGTAAGGAGGAAAGAACAGAATTCAACATAACCAGCCTACCCCCTAAAAACAATAATTTACCCTTTCAAGATGGTAATCTCTTGTGAATTTTGGTAATTAAAATATCTCAATCACTCTTAGAAGGTTTCTTCCAATGCAAAGGCAATCCCAAATATTTTATAGGTAAATTATCAAGTTTACACTGAAAAAAAATCATAAGCATTGGCATCAGAAACAGGTAAATTGAGAGGAACATGCTTAGTTTTAGCAAAATTTATCTTTAAGCCAGAAATACCCTCAAAGCCCTTAAAATCCCACTTAAGTTTCTCAAACATTTGACAATTTGCTTTGAAAAAAAGAAGAGTATCGTCTGCATATTGAAGGTTAAGAACCTGATGACCGCTGGGAAGAAGTGGACCCAAACCAGAAAAGTGATTATGTTAAATGCCATGAGAAATAATTTTATTAAGCCCATCGGCAACTAAGATAAATAAATAAGGACTAAGTGGACATCCCTGTTTCAACCCCCTCCGATATTCTATATAAGGACTAACGAGACCATTCACTGAAACAGTCACTCGACCACCCCAAAGTAACTTAGTGATCCATTGTATCCATTGCTCCGAAAACCCCATATCCCGAAGAGACTTGAAGATATAACCCCAATTAACAGAATCAAAAGCTTTTTGAAAACCCTGTTTTAACAAAACCCCTTGTTCCTTTGACAAATGCACAAAATGCAAAATTTTATGGGCTGTAATGATATCATCCATATTAAATCGTCCCTTTAAGAATGCAGATTGATTAGGACTAATGATGCATTGTAATACATGCTGAAACCTATTAGCTAAGACTTTTGTAAAGATTTTATAACTATAGTCTAAAAGGTTAATAGGTCTAAAGTTTGTAATCTTAGAAGCCTCTGAAATCTTAGAAATAAGACAAATAATAGCCCTTTTTAACTGAGAAACATCAAAATTGCCCAAATAAAAAGCAGAAAACATGGACAATAAATCCTCTTTAACCAACTCCTAGTAATATTAATAAAAAAATATAGGTAAATCATCAGGACCCGGAGATTTATCAGATTCCATATCAAAAACCGCCTTTCAAATTTCATCATCCTTAAATGGAGAGACCAATAAATTATTTTCAACCTATGTAACATTTTCATGGTCAGCCCAAACACTCGAATCCAAAGACCCCCAGGTAGTACCCCTCACTAAAAATATCCTTAAAATAACCCAAAATATGGTCCTGAATTAAAACAGAATCCCTAATCTCTACACCATCAACACATAAGGAATGAATGAGATTCTTGCGATACCGAGCCGAAGCCACTTGATGAAAAAAAAATAGTATTAGAATCCCAACTTGCAACCACTGAATCTTCGATCGCAACTGCCAATACTTTTCCTCTTCATGAAAAATATCATAAAGATCTTTTTGAGTTTGAGAAAAAAAAATCAATTCCTCCCCTATCAGAACCCTTTCCTCTATTAAGAGCTCAAAATCTTTAAGTTTCCGTGTCAAATCAGATTTCTTACGTTTAATGTCACCCTTGATGTTACCCACCCACCCCTTCAATTTTTGTTTAACTTTACGAAGTTTGTGTTTCCAACCCCTACCTTTATCATACCCAAGGACCAAAGAAGTCCATAGTTGTTGAACCATATCAGAAAACTCATCCAGAATTGCCCTATCCGGTTATATTAGGAGCAATGTTATCAGAATTGCCCTATCCGATTGTAGAGTTTCAGGTCAACGATTCATTGGTTATGTCAAACTGTGAAAATTTAATTTAAGAAATAATGATAATTAAGATAATAAATAAATAATTTATTATAAATTAATAAATAATAATAAATTTATAATGTAAAGAAGAATAAAATATAATATTAAATTTTAAATAATAATAAATCAAAAAAAAATGAATTCAAAATTTAAATATATATATATATGTATATATATATATATATATGGTCAATTGAAATTGGATACATGAATAAAGTAAGAATTTAAATTCTTAAATTTTTTTTTTTTTTTTAGTTTAATATTTAAAAGAGAAATATAAATTTTATTTAAGGAGAGATCAATTAATGAAATTAACAAAATGCCAGATGTAAATCTAAAATGTTAATAATTGAGATTAAAACTTAAATATTAATAACGATTAAATGAGTAATCACAAATCTTAATTACAATTAATATATAACGTAACACAATAATTAATAAATCTTAAATATAATAATCTAATTTAATATGAATAACAATCCCAGAGACCATTAAATTTTTAATTAATTAGAATGTTATTAAGTTGAGTTGATCAATTAAGAAAATTAGAAAATTAAGTAGTTTGCACGATTATTCGCTTAGCTTTTGTTACAGAAAATCTAAAAACGCACTCTCTCCCATCATTTAATTCCCACACACTCTCTCTCTCCCCCCCCTCCTCTCTCTCCCTGTCCCGTCTCTCCCTCTCCCTTTTCTTCCCCTTACGACAGAGCCTTCCTCCTTTTTTTTTTATTTTTCTTTTCCTTTTCTCTTCCGCTCAGAGACTGAGTCCCTATTTCTCCTTGTGCCTCTCTCTCTCAATCCGTCTCTCTCGACAGAGACCTCACACGATCTTCTCTACCCTGCCCTCGTCAACCCTCTCTCTCCACCGATCACATCAGTGGCCAGCCCCACACTGGCTCCTGTCACCTCCCGTAGACTATTACTATGTCCTAACCTGACCGCAGGCTGACGTGGTACCTCTCGTTTTCCCCCTCATCTCCTTTAAAACCCCATCTCGGCCCTTTCCTCTTCTCCGGTTTTGTTGGTTCCCTCATGTGTTGAGACTAGACTCTGTTGAGAACAGTTCACTTAAGGACCATGGCCCAAATTAGCCCGATTATAAGGAGATGAGTGGTCGGAGATGTTGAGGAAGCGCAGCTCAGTCTGTCTTTGTCCCGAGAACCCTCTGACCCTTGCCTGGCTCCGTGCTTTGGTTTACTGGTAATTAACCCTAGTCCGATTTTCATTCGAGTTTGTGTATGTGTGTTGTTTGCTTGATGGTTGTGCATGTGTTGAGTTCTGACTTGATTTTTGCTGGGTTGTTGTTATACTTGGCTTTACTACCTCGTTGTCTTTATCTTGTGCCACTGTCCTCCTTGACCTCTTTGCTGGTAAAACCCTAGATTCTCTGCTGATTGGCCCTCTTTTTGCTGGTAGAAAGATTTTATGTTGGATTGTATATTGGTGGTCTCACTGGCTTGAATTCTCACTGGTGATGGAGCCTTGGTACACTGGTACCAGCTGGTACCAGTGATGTGAGGCTGGAAATCCCCCTCTCTATATTTGCAGCCTATTTTGCTTGACTGGTATGCTATGGTTTATTCGGGTTGTTGGTTTTGTTGCGTATGGCCATGTGGGTTTGACTGGGTACCCCTGACATCTCTGAACTGATATGTGTTGGCTCTCTGTGTACTGATTTCTCTTATCTGGTACTGGTTTGAGTGTTATTCGATTTTCTGGTATATACTTGTTGGTGCCCACTAAGCCCTCTATCACTGGTTTTATTGTTTATTCGTCACTGATTCTACTATCTATCCTATTCTGATGATGGGTTGAGAATTAATTGAGTACCGATTGTGTTGGCATTCCTATTTGCTATACTGGTAATTATGCTGATCCCTGTGCCTTGCTTCTCTGCCTTGCCTCTTTGTCTAACCATTTTTTTTTGTGCTGGATTAGTCTGATATATGGAACTATTATTTTGTTGGTTGAACCTCTGGTTGGCCTTCCTGTTGTCATTTCTGGTACTGCTGCCCTATCTTTTATTCTGACCCCTTTATGCTGATACAGCCCTGTTCCTTGGTTTGTTTTGGCTATGAGGCTTGCACCTGGTTATTATCTCTGTTAGTGAATTATGTCCTGAATTGTGCTTGTGCCTTGTCTGTTTTAAATTCTGTGCGGGGTGAATTTTGGATGTGGCTTGGATGACATTTACTTGGGCTGAAATTTGGACTACATGACTTGTTAAATTGCCCAAAATAATTTAATAGGAGTAAGATCTGCATTTGGGTCGATTTTAATTATTTAGTTGGGCTAAGTCAAATTTTGGGTTGGATGAGACTAGCGGGCTATTAGTTTTGAATATTGGCTCAAAACATGATAATTAGGATTTAACCAATAAAATGCCATTGGGCTGACAAATGGAAAACTAATTAACTTAAAAACTTTAATTAGGATTAGTGTTAATAAAATAAGGCCCAATGTTAAAAGTCTAAAGATAATTAAAAGTGTTTAATTTAAAAATGTGACTAATTAATTGGAAGCCGCCCCGAAAGGTTTGGCGGTATCCATTATTAATAACGTAAACTTAAAGACGGGAAATGATTATATTCCCTGACTGCCCCCGATTCGGGATATCGGTGCATTGGCACCAATGATTTGGTAGTCAGCGTATGATCCCGAACATTAAAACACCAACACATTAATAATATAATAATTTTCTTTATTTTGTTTACTTTTATTATTTTTAATTTATTTTATTTTAGTTTTTTTTTAAATTATTTTAATTCTTTTTTTTTACTTTATTTTTAAAACTATTTTTCTAATTTATAAAAACCTAATAATCATACTTATATATAATAAAGAAAACATAATTTAAAAATAATGAAAATAATAATTAGAATGTATATTAATATATATTAGAATATATATTAATCAATTTCTCTATTTTTAAAATAAATAAAAGAATAATAAAATAAAAATATTATATATATAATCTATATTAATTAAATTTTCTATTTAATAATAGAATAATACTAATAAATATCTAAATATTATATATTATATATTAATCAATCTCTCTATTTTAAAAAGGTAAATAAGAGAATATTAGAAATAATATTAGATATACTATATATTATATATTAATCAATTTCTCTATTTTAAATTAATTGATTTAATAATTAAATCCATAAACTCGAAATTAAAATAAAGAATGAACGTATAAGAACGATCAAGAACGATAAACACAACGTTAACGGATCGATATGCGAGAAACTAAAATTTCCGACACCGCATATATATGTAAAGTAGAAAAGCTGCCGAAATTTCAAGAAAAGACGATAAAACCCGAACAAACGTTTAATTAAATTATCGATCTAATTTAATTATTAATTAAGTAAATCAAGTTAAAACTAATAAACATCTAATTTAAATTAAAATAGGTGATATAGTCGACTCGGATCCACTCGCGGAGTACGAGGTCACTCCCGACCGACGACGTACGCGGACACCGACCCCGAGGCGGTGTTCTACCTCCGGAGTAGAGCGACTCGCGATCCTCACCAAGACTCTCCAGTGTACGGTTTCCTGGGATTTAATTTTCTTTCTTCAGAAATAGGAACCCAAACCGAAAATAAAACCGTTTTTAAAATAAATCTGAATTGCGGTATTTTCTGACCAAAAATTTGTAGAGACTAAATCTGACCTGTCATATGCATCCGGTAAATTGACCAGCATATTTGAGACATACCCGCATTTACATGTCATATCATGTCATACTGCACGTAGACAGGATAGGAGTAGGATCCGGGAAATAGTCCCGAGATAGGAACAGATAGAATTAAATAATTCAAGTTGTAGATTATAATTATTAGGAAAATATTATTACTATCACTAATTATTAATTAAGTTAGGTAGTTAATCATGCATTAAATGCATGGGAGTGCTGAGAGGCGGACCGGGTAATTCTCAGTCGGAGTTGCCTTGCATAACCAGACCGTTGTGGTTACGTACGGTGACCCATAGGCCCGTGGGACCCACCGGTCTGTATATGCACTGCGCATCCTCGCCTGTCGGGTTATCCACCGATCCCGTCATTTGGCGGGTTCGGCTGTGTCGGAGTGTTTTCTTTTGATCTTTATTATATTTCTTATTATTATTCTTTATATGATTAAATTTTTAATCCAAATTTGAGCGATTTAGGATACCGTGTACTTCAGTATTTAGTGTGGGCGGCCATATCCGAGACTGGAATCTATTTCGTGATACTATATTATTATATTTATCCGGCGTATTTAGGATCCTAGTATTGTCCGAAGGGCTTTCTCCTTTGGCCCTTAGTTGGTACAGAGAAAGTCGGGATGCGGTCCGCTGACCTTAGTGGGTACAGTGTAGGCTCCCATTTGTTTATATTTCGCTTTGATACTTTTACGGGATGCGGTCCTCGACCCTTGGTTGGTCCAAATGTAGGCTCCCATTTGTTTCCGTTTTGTTAATTCACGGGTAGTTATCTCCTTTTTACGATATGGCAACCGAAGACATACTATATCCATTTGTTTATATTTTGTAAGGTAAATTACCGTATTCAAGAGACTGCAGTACGTGCTTATAGCCGTTCACTCTCCTAGGCGTTATCGCCTCGGAGCCCGAATTGTCGTTTGTGCGGCGTTGTCGCCGCACAAACATAAAGTCCTAAGTTAGTAAGTTGGGCCCTGGTAGTGCCCGCTTAGGCAAGGCCCGAGTTAGTAAGTTGGGCCCCGGTAGTGCCCGCTCGGGATGAGTCTGGTAAATTTACAATCTGGGTATTTATTACGGGTGTTTGACTCTCGTATCTTATACTTTATATTATATTATTATTTCCACAGAATTTTCTATTTCGGGTTTCTTTACCATATCATATCATATCATGTAGGTCAATGTGCATAATAATATTATTATATTTACTTATCAATATTATTTTATTTCAAACATCGATATCGGTTTTTGGGTCCAAATTTAGGAAAGAAGATTAAATCTTAAGGTCGGATCTAAATCCGTCTTGAGTAATTTATAAAATTACTCACGTTTCCACGGTGGATGTGGGATCCGGTATTTTCGTGTTCGGGATTTTTGCTGCTAGAGTGAGGGCTAGGGGGCCCCGCGATGATATGTGGATGCTTCGCTGCATTGGCATGTGAGCTGGGTAGTCAGTTAGGATCCATCGGGTTTTTGAGTCTTATTTCTTTCTTTTGGGTTTTTATTTTGAGAGATTGCTGCCCATTCCGATGGAGCTAGCCCCCGCCTATGTAGGCGTTGTATTCTCTTTGTTCATTCTGGACTGTATGGTCATGTACTCTTATTATTATTATTTTGTTTATTCTGTGATTGCCTTATTTTATTCATTTAGCCTTCCGTACGCACGTCTCGTCGTGCGTACGTGGCGGGATTATGCACCCCTAATCCGTTTTATTTATTTTGGGGTGTGACTTAGATCGTTGGCAAGTGGTTTAACCGTTGATTTTTTTAAATAATTAATTTATCAAATATGAAAGTTTTACACAAAAATGATCATATTATGTTAACAAACTATTTACTTTACTGTTGCACTTAAAAATGACCATCTGCATGATATAAATATGTTTAAATGTAATATATTTATTATTAAACTATAGTCTAAAAATACGTAATTCACATAAAATAATAAAAATTATCAGTCAGAACTCATAGTTATGAAGAAGAGACATCTTAATGCGGAAACATAAGTACTGATTTTCAAAGATTTTACTTAGATGTGATTATGTTAATTAGTTTTTTTTCTTCAACTTTTTCTTTTCTTTAGTGGACGAAATTATTGTTATATCCACAAATTTCAGAACATGAGTCTTATATAAAATCTGAGATAACCTTTGAGATCTAATACAAAGAATTTGATAACTGAATTTTTCATCAAAATACAGATAACTCAATTAATTGATTATTTATAAATAAATTTGGCTCCCAATTATTAAATAGGCTACATATTAAATAGTATAATATTTAAAATTTAAATATTCTAATGTTGCATGCTCCTTCCTTCTTAAACTAACTAATACCACTGTCTGGGAATGAACCCTTATAGGTAGAAACCAAAATCTATTTATGATTAATACTACTTTGCTCTATGGAGTTTGCTTTAGATTTGAGATATTGCCCTTTTGGAGGACATGTAAAAATAGTCGTAAAAAGTTTGACAACCAGAAAAAACTCAGAGCACTAGTGACATAACCGAGCATCAGTTTCCCATGCACATATCAAATCTTCACTCCTTATTAAGCATCTAAGTATAATTCTACAACATTTCAGATTTTTTTATTGAAATTCTAGAGCTAATATCAATCATCGGATTAAGTTATTCATCAAATAATATTACTATCTCTATGATCATTTGTGTTGAAATTATAATTTTCTTTTAATTTTAATTGTTACACAAAATATAATTTAGAAATATAATTGTTCTACTTTATTTCCTTTTATTTTTTAGATTATCATCAATTATGAATTTAAACTTTTATTAAATTCTGAATGTCAACTTTTTTTTCTTAATTTTGCATTTATTTTATATTAATTATGTATTCATTATTGAAATTTACATTAGTCAACACTCAAAATAGAGGTCGCAGGGGCTGCTCTTAGCAACACTCAAAATAAATTATCTTCATTTTTATTTTTATTTTATTTTCACATGAAGATATAAATTTTTATATTTTTAAAAGACACAACCGTAACAACGCACGAGCAAGATACTAGTAACAAGTTGTTTAAGGTTGATTTGTCAATTGGGAACTAAAAACTTGGTTGGAGCATTTCATTAAACACCTTAGAAGCATTTAATTATGCAACAAAAATATAAACAATTATTAATATTTAAGTGCTTCAAATTTTGATTCTCAATGATAAGAACTAATCGCTTATAGTTTGGCAAACTAAATTTGATCTTGGTAGTTCTCTCTTTGTGATTTTGTCTCGAACTAAGTTTTGAGAATTACTAGCTTTGAGGTGTTGAGTTTGAATCGTTGTACAGTGCTCATGCATACTATGAGTCTGAGAGGAGATCAGAATATGGAGGGACAAGAAATCAAATAGATTTTATAATATAATCCATTTGCCTGGAGGTTTTGGTGATTTCTCTTAGCAAGTGAAAGAAAATCTAAGGTATTATTGATTATCATTGAAGCTGGAAAAGAAGAAACTTGTAAAGGTGGATCGGATCAGTTTGATTTTTTTCAAAAATTGAATCGGGTCAGAACGAGTTCCACCACCTTTTAACTTTTAAAACATAGTTAGAGAATGAGAACTGATTTTCTCCAGGAATGATTCGCAATTTTGTACTGAATAACTGATCGGTCGAATCATTTTTGGCCGGTCCAAAAGCATAACCCCTGATCAAAAGGAGTTCCTATAAAAAATCAAATAATTTCAGTGAAAATTTGAAGATCAGAATGATTCATATGGTGAGAAAAATTCATTCTCAAAAGAATTCAAATAGTTTATTGTTTTTGTTAAAATTATAATCTATGTCATAGAACTAGGGTTTGAAGAATCTGAGAAGAAAGAAACAAATTGAAAAAAAAAAGCAAGAAAAACACCGACAAGGATACTCCAAAGTTAAATATGATTAAGTTGGAACTCACCTCTTTACCATCGCTTCAAATTAAGTTCGTTGTGTTGTCGCTGAGAGGAGGAAGAAGAAGGGCACAAACGTCCTCCACCCCTGCAAACACAACTCTCATTAAATATCTTCGACTGTGGTGAGAGTTCCTAACACGATTTAGCCTCCTTGAAATGAAATCAATTTATGCCTTTGTCATCTGATCACATGAGGCACGTGAATTCTATTTTTATTTCTCGTCTGAGGTCGGAGAAAGTTCGTTCTGATCAGGAGGTAAATGATCCATTTGAAGAACCAGATAGCACACGTGTCCGAGTCCGTTTAATCCGGTTCAACGGACCGGTCCGGTTCAGTTTTGATAACACTTATTAGGATAGTTCCTTCATTTAAAATCTGTGTGACATATGTATTATACATGCATGCAGGGGTAGAACTAAGGTAAACGTCAGTCGGCGTCCGAGTACTTCCCGGTTCATTGAAATATAAAAGTTGTACGGTAAAAATTAATTTTTTTTTACTCAAACATTCTATTTATTTGAACCTGGTCACCCCTATCGATTGTTTCTGATTCCACCTGCATGCATGCATGCAGTATGTAAGATTGTAAATGACAACTTCAATACGATTTGGGTTAAGCCGTCAAGCTAGTTTAGTCATAAGTTCATAGAAAGATGTGGTGAATTTGACCTAAAGTCGTTCGATTGGATTCAAATGACAATGTTAATGGTTAATTTTAATCTACTGGAGGAATTATGTGTCACATTTGTAGTTTCTGCCATACTTATACGAGAGCAGAGTACTGAAAAATTGTATATAAAAAAATATAGACACTAAAATAATTCATCTTTCGACTTCTTTATCTTATTTAAAATAATTTAAATAAAAAAGCCAATTCTTGGTTCCTGGAGCAGATAAAATAGCTATGCAAGTTCATCGCTGGAACTCAACCGTTTATTGAATTAAATTTAGTAATTTACAAACTATAATGGTGAATTTGTACTCATTTCTTGGAAGGTTGCTGATAATTGATGTAAATTCAACAGCAATTTTTGAAGACCGTAAGCAAAAAGCAATTGTTCGAGTTTTGATATATTTCGTAAACAAGAATGATAACTTTTGTCTAGTTTAATAGTTGCTAAAAGCTCTTGATGAAATTATTTATTTTGAGTTTTTATTATCTTTTTGTTATTTTTCGATTGTATATATTGATTACCATGCCAGAAAAATATTGACCATTTTGCGCACCGGTTATAATCAATTATATTCAAAGTGATTCAAGATAAATTGAGTTGAACCATTTTCTCTCTCGTTACTTTCTCCTTTTGCTTTAATTGCAGCGTACCTGTGTTGTCCTTGACGACTAATGTCACAAGAGAGGGAGATGGACATAGTTCTCTCATGCTTGCAACAACTCCGGCAATTCATGCAACGAATACAAGCTCCTGTCATGCGATAATTATATAAGAGTATCTACATGGCTCTATCAAATTATACAAGCCATTTTACAATTTCAACTATACCTTCATTCTTCATTCAAAAGTTATTGTCCATTCAAAGTGACATATCAAATTGCAAATTTAATGATAATTGTATATATGCATATGCTCTAAAAATACACAACAAACCACCAAATTGTCAACACAACTCAAACAATACCATCTGAAATCAATTTACTTACTCCAATCGAATTCACATAAAATTCAAATAAAAAGATTAAAAGAATCCGCCAAAGTGAATCATGAGATTTGCAGATCCAGTTGTTCGTCTTAAAAGCAAGCATCCAGAAGGCAACAACAGCAAAGGGCGGCAAGGCTGAAAATATTACATGAACAGAAATTGATTTTTAGAATTTTGGTACATGAGGTAGGGCATGCATCAGATTACAAGTGTCATAGAGAGAGCGTGATCAAATTATGTATACATGTGTGCGTGTGCGTGTGCGTGTGCGTGTGCGCGTGTGAGAGAGAGGCTGAGAGGGGGGCTTACCATCCTTCCATGAAGGAAGGGCCGCTATTTTGCTGTCGAGGTGGGGGTTGGGCATAGGGAGGAGGGTATCCTTGAGCAGGATAAGCTTGTTGTGGGTATGGTTGTGCATATCCCTGTGCCGGGTAACCTGGAGGTGGGTAAGCATCCTTCCCATATCCTGTTAATCAATTCCAAAATCCATCATATTTAGTCGTAATAGTAGAGTATGGTGGTACGAAATCATCCAGAGTATCATTCAGATTTTAGTAAAGAAATTAAACTTTTTAAATAAGATTTAGAAAACTGAATAAACTAGCACGCATTACTTCACTCATGTTCTGAAAACAAAATAGAGAGAACTTAAAAGGTAATTGTTATTCGAATTTCTCTTACAAAAAAGCTGTTGCTAAAAAATTAAGCACACCCTCAAGTTAAGCCGAGTAAATCCCTTACAATTGAACTCGTGCAGAGCAACTCAAGACTAATCTTGGTGGTAATAGATGTCAAAAACATCTCAATTGAGTACTCATAAGAAACCCTTAATAATAAACAAGAACATTATTAAATTTCTTATGAATTCTGAAAGAACAAAAGAGTACCTTGAGGAGGAGGAGCACCGACGGGCGGCGGCTGATTATAGTAGCTCATATCTTCTCTTAGTTCCCTTAGACCTTTAGCAAACTATTTCGGAGCGGTGGGGAGAGTATTTGAGGAACGCAATGGAGAAATTTGTAGGAAAAGGGAAGTGCAACCGAGGGAGATAGAATTGGGGGAGGCGACGCGCCATTGGGTTGTTCGTCGGTGGATAGACCGCGTATAGACCGTGTATAGATGATTAGATTACTAGTAAGATCTAATGTTGGTTTGGCAAATCAATAAATAAATTTAGAAAAATGATAATTTTAGAAGAGTGATAAAATAATATTTTTTTAGAAGAGTGGTAAAAAAGTGATATTTTTAATTATTCGGAAGGTTAAAAATATTATTTGACGGTTATTAATCAGAATAGTTAAAGTATGAATAATTATGATACTAACATAATAAAAAAAATAATAATAATATCATAATAATAAAATAATTATAATCATAATTAATAATATTATTCATAGTTGTAATCATAATAATAATAAATAATTAAAATTTTAATAATATAATCATAATATATTTTGTCTTCTGCTCTACAAATTAGTAATTACTTATTGGATTTTTTTTTCCCAAAAGCTAAGGAGAGGAAGAAATGGAAATCCCACAAATAAATTATTCATATATTCGAGTGGAAGTCTCTATTTCCACCCTCATTAACAAACCTATAAAGCAGCCTATTTCACTTTTCCAAATTTTCTTGAGCTTACAATTGTATGGATTTTAATAAATTTTGCATACATATCTTAATCGATCTTAACATTTTTGTGTTAATTTTTTTATTTCACCCCGTGCATAGAGAATGAAAAAAAAATTGTGTTGCGTTTTTAGTTCTTTCTCTATAAATAAAAAATTCCTCTGCTGATATTCGTTTTTTGAATTAAGAATATTTAAGAAATAAAGAAAACACTAAATAGAGCTAGACGCCCTCCCCCAAAAAAAAACACAAAAAAAGAAGAAGAAGTAAAGGTAAAGCTAGTTATACCCCGAGTTAATGTCATATAACTCTTTATTAATTATAGGGTTGTGCTCCATATTTCGTTGCGGAACAAAATCACTTATAATAATGATTATATAATTTTGTTAAATAATTTTTTTTAAAAGTAAAAAAATATAGTTACGTTTATTGGTAGCAAATTATGATTATAAAATTATTTTAGAATTTTGATTAATAAATATTATAAAAATTTAATACGAATGTGAGTAATACAAGTGTAAGACTTTTCAATTTATTATTTTTATTTAATTATATTCTCTTAGGGTGTGTTTGGATGATGTAGAATAGCATTGTCCTGAGAATAGCAGTATTGTTTTCGGGTTAGCAATCATCCAAACACAAAATTGAAATCTAGAATAGTAGCAGAACAGTGATAATCCGGTAACCCATAGAAAATATTGGATTAGTGAATTAGCGTCCATGAGGGTAGGGAAAATAATAAGAAATCATTTTCTTTTATATTAGTATGGGGTAGTATTAGATAATAATTATTATTAAAAAAATATTAAAAAATAACTAATTATTTTAACTATTCTCTCCACTGTTCTCAAATTACCATCCAAACAATAATTTACTAACTCGAAATAATAAAAAATAATATTGTTCTCACATTTCTCGAGATATCACTAACCTCATACTATTCTTAACTACTAACTCAAACAATGTTATTCTTTCACTATCCAAACACACCCTTAATTTTTGTAAACATAAAGTTTTATTATTTTGAAAAATATTGAGTCCCACTTTTTACTGATACATTTATTATTAAAAAGATTAAGTAAATGAGAACTTTTAATGGCATAATATGAAAAGTTAGAAAACTTAACTTTCTATGTAATATAACTCTTATTTAAAAGTTACTCCATCACTCTGTAACTTTCTATTTATTTCTCGAGCCCAAATTGTCAAAGATGAAGCGTATACTGACGAATGCGGACCATAAATCATTCAACAAATGCGCGTCCCCTTTTTTTTAGAAAGTCAATTTTATTGTTGCAGTTCACATAGTTCTTACTTTTAAATGTGTCTATAGCCTATGAAAGCGACGAGATTTACTGCTCGTAAAAAACTGAACAGCTTCCTACTCATCGAAATTTGACAGTAAAAATATATTTTCTCTCTTCAGAATTCATACACACTTTTTCAAAATATTTATCGTCCTCCGGTTTACAAACAGAATCATACTCGTTTCAAAATCGAATAGCAGATTCTTACCCGCCTACGAGACTCTACAGTCTACACTTCTTTTTTTCTAGAAAGTCAATTAGTTTGGGGCTTTGTGCCAAATAAATTTTGACAAGACTATCACGTGCTCGGAAAAGGTCAATTAGTGCGTCCGTATCTGCGGAGTGGTATTTATTCTTTTTATACTTGAAAATATGCACTTCAATTGTAAATCGTGTCCAGGCTTCTCTCGTGGGATGGAAGGAATACCGCCCATCTCTTGCTATTTTTTGGGCGACTCAAAATTTAACCCTATTTAAATAAACTAAAGCAAAGCTATAATAGTTGCCTACATTAGAGTTTTGAAGACGGTCCGGTCGAACCGGTCCGGTCTAAATCCGAACGGTTCACGGTCCCGCACGATCCACAGTCTACGGTTCACGGTTCCGCACGGTCCATACGGTTCCGGTTCTAGGCGGTCCAAATTCGAAAAAATCGAATCCGTCCCAACGAGGACCGGATCCCTACGGGACGGGACGATCCACGGTCCGGTCCGGTCTGAATTTTTTTTTATAAATTGGTAAAAATAATGATTTATCATATTTTTTAATAATAATTTTTAATTAGTTCGAATTATTATTTTTAATTATTTAAAAATCTAATAGTATTAAAAAAATTGTAAATAAATAAATTTTCAGAAAATATTAAAAAATAATAAAAGTTGAAAAATAAATTTATTAATTTTTAAATAATAATTTTCATCGAATTAATTATGTATTTTTTAATAATTTAAAAATCAAATAATACAAAAAAAATATAAAAATATCAAAAATTATAAAATAAAATTTGGATAATATTTTAAGTTACCCTCCTCTTTTAACCCGGGCTTGGGACCGGCTATATAAAAAGAATATAGGCGGAGTTATAACTTTTTTTTTGTTAATAATGTTCTTTAAAAAAATAATTGAAATATTTAAAAATAGATAAAAAGATTGATATGGTAAGAAATATCAAACTCCTAGAAGTCGTTGTGTATATACCATAAGTCGTTGTCTTGAATGTCGTATGGGTCGTCGAAATCATCTTCTAGAGAGATATCGGGGATATTTGTATTATCAACTACATCTTCACCAAAAATATGCACACTCAACTGATGCATAAAATAATCCACGGGATTAGAAGGATTTGTCATTTCTATAAAAAAAACAATATAAAGAAATCATCTACTTAAATAAATTTACAAAAGAAATCAATAATTTAAATAAATGTCTACTTAAAAAATAAATTTAACATTCTAAAAAAAGTTCTAACAAAAAAACGAATTTAACATAATAAATAAATTTACAAAAGAAATCAACAATCTAAATAAATCTCTACTTAAAAAATAAATTTAATATTCTGAAAAAAGTTCTAACAAAAAAAATGAATTTAACATAATAAATAAATTTACAAAAGAAATCAACAATCTAAATAAATCTCTACTTAAAAAATAAATTTAACATTCTAAAAAAAGTTCTAACAAAAAAAACGAATTTAACATAATAAATAATTTTACAAAAGAAATCAACAATCTAAATAAATTTCTACTTAAAAATAAATTTTACATTCTAAAATAAATTCTAACAAAAAAATGAATTTAACATTAAATCTAATATTCTAAATCTATTAATCTAACAATATAAAACTAAAATATAATATTCTAAGAAAAAAATGAATATCTACAATTAAAAAATTACAAATGAAAAATTGATTTTATAAATAAACTAATTTCTACAAATTTCAAATAAAAAATTATGAATAAAATCTAACAACATAACTAATTTCTACAAATAAAAATTATAACTAATTAAAATTAAAAACTAACCTTGAAGGAAAAATATTATCGCAACGATAGAATTGAGAAATGATGAATACTGAATATTATCCTTCTAGTCTTCTACCTTCTTCGATTAGTTAATTTTTTCAACGGACTAACAATAAATTAATAAATCTAAACTATTTTTTGTTTTTTGGAATAAGAAAATTAAATTTGAGAATTTGAGATTAAATGAAAATTTGAGAATGTGATAGTTTGAGAAGAGAGGGAGAATGAGATTTTGATGTGTTTTGAGATGTAAATAGGGTGGTATTTATAGATATTTTTTGGAGGGAAAATTTTAGATTTTTTTATATTTTTTTTTTTGAATTTTTCTGCAAAAGTAAAAAAGAAATGGCTTTTTTTTAGTTTGGGGTATCTTTGGGGGAGCCTAGCACTTTTTATTTTAAAATAAAGGTTTGAATGGGGGGCGGGTGGGAGGGGTTGGGGTCCGGGTGGGAGAGGGGGATCCGGTCTGGGGGTCCGGTCTGGGATGGTCCGGTCCACGGGTCGGCACGGTTCATTTTCGGATAAAGGGAGGACCGTCCCACCGTTGTACCGGACCGTGGTAGGGCACGGAACATTCCACGGTCACGGTCCAGTCCGGTCCAATTCACGGTCACAGTCCGGTCCCGAACGAGTTGGACCGTCCGATCCATTTCAAACCTTAGCCTACATGTTTTTCCTCAAAAAAAAAAACTTACGAATGTTGTGTCAGGGAGAAAAGAAAAAGCTATGAAAATGTAAATAAGCCTCTGGATCCGCCACTGTGCGACAGTGCAGGAGATGGTACGTTCTTTGATGCATGGTATATGCATGTTTTTAAATTGGCTTGGTTTTAAAATTGGACGGGGATCATTTGAAAATGGGTTATTTTGACAATTTTGACAATGAATTTTTACATAAATACTAAAAATCTTAAAAATAGAAAGAAAATTATGAATATGTTCTTCTACTTATAGATTGATGGTGATTCAAACTTCATGCAATTTTATTATCATTTAATACTCCATCAAAGATTATCAAAATTTTATATAATTTGTAACGGTTATAATTTGACGGTCTTTGATGGACTATCAAGGGATAATAAAATTACATAAAATTTGAATGACTATTAATCTATAAGTAGAAGAACATATCCATATATTTTTTTTTCTCTTTTAAGATTTATTTCGTATTTAATCAAAAATCTATCATCAAGATTGTCAAGTGATCCTTCCCTTTAAAATAATGCATCTTAGATCTGAATTTGTAAATAGATTTTCATATAAATTAGTAGTTTTCTTAAATTAATTGAATACAAATCTTTAATATAAACATGTTGTAGAAAGGCTATATCATAAAATAATCAGTTTATAAGCTGATTTCGTTTCATTTTTTTGGCATGTAGATTTGCTGATTATTGATGAATGCTAGGATATTCAGTTTTTAGTAATAATGATGATTATTAAATTAATATTATTAAAAATAAGAGTGAGAACCGTAAAATTTCAAATATACGAATGGCAGCGTGCCACCGTCAGTGGCGTGGACGAAACGCGTCACTGCTAGTGGCGTGTTTCATTATTTTTATAAAACACGCCAATGCTAGTGGCGCGTTTCATTATTTTTATGAAACGCGCCACTGGAAGTGACACGTTTGTTTTTTATATATACAAAACGCACAACGCCTCTCCATCTCACTTGTGCGGGGTTTGGACGAAACGCGTCACTGTCGGTGACGCATTTCATTATTTTTATGCCAGTGGCGCGCTGTCATTCGTATATTTGAAATTTTACGGTTCTCACTCTTATTTTTAATAATTATTAATAATAAAAATTGTAGGATATTGGACTGAGACATCCCTCGATGCTAGAGTTTGGGGTGTCACGAAATAAATTGACAATTTATGCAAAGCAATTAAAAATATAAGTATGTTATTTTAAACACCTTATACGTAAAAAATATTCTATATAAATTAATTTATCAACAACGATGATAATAACATATTATATAATTAAATCACAAAGACAGTATCATATGTTATTTTGCAGAGTTGTATTGTGTTGCTAACTTGCTGTGCACTATATATATAGTAAAACTAGCGTGAGTACAAAGTCACTATGTGAACTTAACTCAAAAATGCATTAAATGATATCTAAATTTTAATTTATCATTCTCATTAAAAAATATATATATATGAAAATATCATGGGATATAAAAAAATTTGGGGTACTTTAAGTTTTCTAAGTCACACTTTTTTATTTTTGGAAACAACTCAAAAAATAATAATATATTCAAAAATTAAAAACAGTGACTTAGAAAACTCAAAATATCTCAATTTTTTTATCCCATAAGTTTTCAGTATGAAAATTGTAATGATAATGATAAATTAAAATTTGTAGATGATTTCATATAATTTTTGAGTAAGAATTACGGAGGGATTTCGTGCTATGCATAGCTCAAGTCGCTCCTTTGTTACTTCACTTTTAAGGTTTAAATGGTCGATCCGAATTACTCAAAATTATTTTCATATGAATATGTAGTTGGGGACTGAATTTTATATTTTTTTAGAATTTTTTTTACTATTTTTTTAGATAGAAAAATAGTTGATTTAATTAATATGAGCCGTCCAAAAGTAGTGATTTTTAAATCATCCAAAAAATAGATAAAAATTCTAGAAATATGTAAAATTTGGTCTATAACTAGATATTCATAAGAAAATTATTTTGAGCAATTCGGATCGACCATTTAGACTTTGAAAAAGAAGAATTGGTCCATAGCATGAGAGTGATATGTGCTATGCATAGCTCCATAACCAAACTCTTTCTCTCTCTCCTCTCTTTATATATATAGAGAGAGAAATTAAAACTAATATACTCCTAGGAGCACGGAGCCCCCTATGTTTCTAACTCAAAACGTATCAAACTATCTCTGAATTTTGATTTATGTGTCTCGATAAAAATTTTATATTAAGATCTTATGGGATATAAAAAAAATGTTTTTAGAGTTTCTTAAATGCTTATTTCAAATTTTGTCAAATGACTTATTTTCATATGCAAAGATTAATTATTTTATTATTATTTTAGATTCATTTTAAAAAATATAAAATAAATACTTATGAAACTCTAAAAATTATAAATTTTAGTATCCCATAAGATCTTGATGTAAAAATTTATTGAGAGAGATATATCAAAATTTAGAAATGATTACATATATTTTTGAGTAAAGAGCACGGTGTAGCTCGCTGCTTCAAGGAGCACCCTAGCTTTATTATATATATAGAGAGAGAAAGAGGCTATGATGCTTCTCGAAAGCACAAAATCTTATGTGATTTGCGTCTGTATCTTGAATTTGTAAGTCCATATGGCTGATCCAAACCGTTGAATATGATTTTCATATTGAAATATCTTTGGAGATCAAATTTTATATTTTTTAAATTTTTTTGCTATTTTCCAGATGATTATAAATTTGTTGATCTGACGATTTTTGCACCATCCAATACTAGTGATTTTCTATCCATTTAAAAAATAGCAAAATTTTTTAAAAATATCAAATTTGATCTTGAATGATATTTCAATATGAAAATCATGTTGAACAGTTTGGATCGGTCTTTTAGACTTTTAAAATTAAGATACATATGCAAATTATGAAAAATTTTGTGCTTCGTGAAACACAATAGCTTCGAACGATTCAAATTGCAGAACACAATTTGAATATATATTATTTCGGCATCAAATCCGGAATACCAAAGATTGGAACGATTCAAATTGCCGAACACAATCCATATATTAAAATTTCATGGAACACCAAAACTTATTTATTTTAACTGATTTTTACGATTTAAATCATAATCATTAATAATAATAACCATACGTAAAAAACTATCATCTTTTTACTAATTACTAATGAATTTCATTCTGGACGACTGAATTTGACACTTATACTATTTGCGTGACGACAAAGAACTTGTCTAAAAAAATATTTTACAAACAATTGCGCGCAACTCGTTCAATTTATTGTCGCAGAAGTCGGTTCTCCAGGAAACATATACAGACTTCCCTTGAGGCCCAAATGTTTGTACATGAGGCGAGATCACCAGGAAACTTATACAAACCAATAGCCTGGAATAAGGTTTGCTAAATTAACCAACCCCCTCAGGCCCTCCTCCACGACCCTCAAAAAGGAAAAAACAAAACCCCAACACAAATATTAGACTTGTTTTGAGGCCCATATACAATCTATATTTGTTATGGACCTAAGAGTCAAAACATCTTCTAAAGTCTATTACTATTAACTAGGTATGTTTGGATCGTGCAGGAAATAGTGTAAAAAGAGATAAATTAAAAATAGTAAGGGTTCGTTTGACAAATCAAGGAATAGTCTTGGAAGAATGGTAATTTTGGAAGAGTGATAGAATAATATTTTTTTGGAAGGGTGGTATTCTTGACTATTCGGAATAGTGAAAATATCGTTCGGCAGTTGTTACTCAGAATAGTTAAAATATGAATAATTATGATCCTAATAATAATGATGATAATAATAATAATAGTAAAATAATAATCATAATAGTAAGATAATAATAATAATAAAGTAATAAAAAATAATCATAATAAATAATAATATTATAATAGTAATATAATAAAAATATAAATATTATCATAATATAAAAATATAATAATAAAAAATTATGATTACAATCATAATTATATAACCAAAATCATAATCATAATAATATAATAATAAAAATATAATCATAATCCTAAAAATAATTATAAATAATTATCATTATAATAATATAATAATAAATTAATCATAACTATAATTAACATATAATAATATAATACAACATAATAAAATAATAAAAGTAATAAAAATAATCATAATAAATAATAATATTATAATAGTAATATAATAAAAATATAAACGTAATCATAATATAGTAATATAATAATAATAAATTATAATTATAATCATAATTATAATAATATAATAATAATAAGTAATCATAATTTTAATAATATAATAATCATGATCATAATCATGATAATAATAATTATAGTCATAATCATAATAATATAATCATAATCATAATAATATAATAATAAAAATATAATCATAATCATAAAAATAATTATAAATAATTATAATTATAATAATATAATTATAAATTAATCATCACTATAATCAATATATAATAAAATAATACAACATAATAAAATAATAATAAGTATTAATAATCATAATCATAATCATCATAATATAATAATATAATAATAAATAATCTTGATCATAATAATATAATAATAAAATAATTATATTGATATTCATAATATAATAATATAATATTAAAATTCTATTTATAATAATAAATAAATAATATAATCATGCTAATGGTAACGATAATATAATAACAATAATGATAATAATAATTTAATAATAATAATATAATGATAATAATAATAATAATAAATAATAATCATAATATTAATATAATACTAAATTATAATCATAAATATAATATAATAATATAATAATACTAAATCTTAATCATAATCATAATATAATAATATAATATAATATAATCAAACAATAATCGCTATTCCGACGAGAGCTAATCCGGTATTCCACCTATAAGTTGGTATACCGGATTAGCACTATTCCACACTCTTCTACTTAGTCTAAAATTCATTTGGCAAATTAATTTATCGGAATAGCTATTCTATTCCAACTTTTTGCTATTCCATTGATTGCCAAACACTCCCTAAGAGAATAGTGAAAAATAATAATTTTTAAGTCAACGTAAGAATAATAAAAATATAATACTATTTTAAATAGTAAAAATGTTATTTAAATTGTATATTTAAAATAGTTATAAAAAGTTAAGAAAAACAACCGATATTCCATCTTCTTCAGATGCGGAGGCATGTGTTGGCAGGGAGGACCGCTGCCCCTTTGGCCAATTTTTTTTTAAAACCGCCCTTATAATTTACGTATATTTTAGAAAAAAAAATAGACAATATCCCCATAAAATTTGGAAATGTTTCATTATTTCTTGTTAAATGATTATTTTAATTAAAATAACATTTAAATTTTATTCCAAAGTAAAAGAAAAACTTACCCCTTTTTAGTTTGAAATAAACATAATATGATTATTTCTCTTTCTAGTTTTTCTCTGTAATTCCTGTGGGTTTAGACATCAATATTTCAAGCAGTCAGTATCCAAATGTTTTCTTTGGGAAATAAAAAAAAAAAATATATGCATTGAATCATTGATGCTGGAAGAGGAAATAACTGAGAAAAGTAAATAAAACGTTGCAAAAGAAAAATGATTATCCAATGTTAAACAAATGAAGATGTATGTATTGGTGAAAACTTGATGTTCTCAGAAAGATCTATGGACTTGTTCGGCAACTAATGGAGTTATAAAGGAATTGAGGAATTATGAAATTAAAAATTGATCACTATTTTCATCTATTTTAATCATGTTCGGTAAGAAATAAATAGGGGAAGAGAGAAATTGAGACTATTTCGATCAATGTAAAAGACATTATTTTTCTACTCCATCACCTCCATGGAATTGAGAAGAATTTGTTCTATGAAATAGAGAGGGACCAAAAAAAAAAAAAGAGGTTTCACTGTATATTTTCGTTGTAATTTCACTTTTCTACTTTTTCACAATTTCATTCAATTATATTTTTATTCTGCTATTATTCTAACATAATTTCATATTTTTCTTCTATTCCACTCTTACCAAATGGACCAGGGAATAAGCAACTGCCATTAATTTTCTCATAAAGATGGTTTTATTCAAATATATGCCTTCAATAAATTCACTTAACTCACCGCCGAAGATGTAGTCGGTGACTATTGCATGTCATTCAAATCTGACCCGCTCCTAAAATTAACGGGTTTAAATTTTAATCGGTTAGGTATATACTGCATTTTGAATAAGCCGATAATTAAAGTTTTAGTATGGATTTTATAAAAAAAAACATCGAGTAAAATCCAACCAGATTGTTATATGTCATTTTCCTTAGATGATATGATTTTTATATAATTGTAACAACCCTATCATTATGATATAATATAATATCTTGCTATTTTTTTTATGTTATTGTTAGATAGATTATATTATTTATATTTATATTTTTTCGACTGAAACTTACTTTTTACTTATATTTTTTTTTTAAAAAAGAGTTCCCCTCCTGTAAGAATCTCTAAAAAATCTCTCAATTTTTTTAACATGTACATAATAGGGATAAATATTTTTATTCTTAGTTTAAATATTCTTGAAATAGAGACAAATACTACGAGCAAACTTAAATTTATTCTTAATAATGATGAGTCTCCTATATCTTATTTATCTAGCTTCTCATTTAAAAAAAATATAAATATACTAATATGAATATTCATACTTATACATATGAGTATTTATATTCATTTATAGAGGTGTTAATATTTAGTTAGTTTGTATCTGGTTGTGGATTGTAAAAACTTATAAAAAAAAACTGAAAATGATAAATTAAAAAAGAAAAAATTGATAGTCTCGGACTAAAATTTTCCCTTTTTAAAACCAAACCAGTGACCTGATAATATAATATAATATGTTGTTATTTTATCTTTAGATTAATGTAAGTAAATCAGATTAATATATAATTTATCGACCAATCCGATCCGTTTACATCCGCGAAAGCTATCCCAGGGCCGCGCTATCCAATTGAAGATTTGTCATTTTATACTTTCTTCACGTCAAAGTTCTGAGATTATTATAGCTGCGGAAGGCTCCATTTCAGAATTTATCCAGACGCCATGCAATAAATTACGTTTACTAGGATCATATTAGAATAATTTAATAAATAACATTTAATATAATTTATTCAAATGTTATCAATTAGATTTAATCAATTTATTAGAATCATCTGATGAGATCTGAAAATTCTATAAATTCGCATGGAAATATATTCAGCATTAAATATTTGCTAAGAAATTTGTAATTAAGAAACTATTTTGTGTATACACCTACTTTTGCCAAAAATTAAGAATAAACTTATAGACGATTGTTATTATATTTGTAGAATATGCTAATTTTAGTTATGTTTGAAATATTTTTTTATGATAATGTCATAAATTCTAAACAGACTAAACTACTGAATCATTTTGATGCATAAGTAGATTACTGCCCACTTTAACAATTGATATAATTACACGGTAATTTATTTCTAATTTAGATAATAATATGTATATAAAATTAATAAACGTACTGAACAAGATAAATGTGCGGTACAACTGTTACAATTCGTCAGTGTTTCTAAAAGCTGTTGTAAACTGTTTCCAAAAGCTCTTCTGTTTAGAAATAGAAAAAATAGAATACCAATTTTCTATTAAAGAGAATATAAAATAGCAATTATTTGTTCTCTTTGGACAAAGGTTTTTGTCTTCTTTATTTTAATGCTTGCACAGTTGCACATCGTCATCACCAGTGCTGTGGCATGCATGCATTGACATGCTCAGAACTTAAAGTTCTACGTTCTGGTAGAAAAATGGAAAAAATAAAGAAAAGAAGGTAGAAGAAAATATTAGAGCGGTTTCGAAATTAAAATTGGCCATGCAAGTAATTTAATTCTACATAATCGACTAATAAAGTAATAGTACATCGGATTAAGGCCTTTGGATCGACCCCTATACAGTAGAATTTGATTTTCTATGTAAATGTCTTGTTTTCAATGCAATTAGATGATATTAAGGAAAATTCATGATTCAGTAAAAAAACTCAAGATTTTACGGAATCCCTTGGACCGTGACATGTAAATTTGTGGCGTTGAACATTGATATGAAGTGGGACAGTTCAAATAAAATCTGGTATGGTTTCGGCATGTGCGTGACATTTATCTAATCCAAAACCACATGTGCGATGAGTCACCGATTTAAATCCTCAAAAGAAAATTCACCAACAATTTGAACAATTACAATTGAACAGTAATATAATCCATGTCCTGTTCTATCTACTTATTATATGTTTGAAGCGTGTAAAGAATAATATAAAAATAGAAAAAATGAAAATAATAAATAAAAATAGCGAAGAGGTAATGATTTTTAGATAAATGTGAGAATAATAAAAATAATATTCTGAGACTATAAATTAATATTTTTTTTATTCATTGCTATTTTAATTCTTAAAATAAAATATTATTCTGCGTTTTCTCTACTTCCAAACGTACCCGATGTGTAGCGGATTTTCCACTAAATACCGTTGGAATGACATAAATTTTGTACTGTACTGTGAACAGTGAATGCGAGCGTTTGAACTTTGAAGTGACAACGCGGCAAGTAGCATCCCTGCCCCCACATGCACGCACGTGTACCAGTCCCAGTCTGCACCGCAGCCGTGAAGTTGGCACGCGCGCACGGTCAGGTTGTGATTGACTTGTCACGTGTTCAGGTCAGAGAGCCAATGCTCTTCCACCTGTGCACTTGTATCTTGCTCAGCGAAGATAGATTTAATAAATTTAAAATAAAGTGGAACTGACTTAATTTGAAGATTCACCGGTTTTCTTTCTGTTAACAGAAACAAATACAATGTAATTCCTAAGTTTATTTGTTTTCAGAATAAAAATAATAATGATACATTCAAATTTAATTTTGTTATTATGAAACAATGAGAATAACTGTTATTTTATTACTATTTTATTATTTTGAGGAAAAATCAGGGGTAGAGTCAGACTTTCGGTCTGAAGGGGAGCAAAGTTAAAAACTTTTTGTTTGGTCAAAATTTAAAATCGATAATGAAAATAATTGACAAAGAATATTTAATTGAAAAGGTATATATCAAATTTCATTTTGCTTATTAGAATATGATTTTTTTTTTCGCATCCCATTTAGTTAAAATGTATATGGAAGTGAAATAGATGATCGATGTTTGCGCATTTGAATACATAAACAAAGTAGTTATTTCTCATATATAAATATAAATAAGAAAAATGATTTTGATCATTCGTAAAAAGATTATTTAATTTCCATCCGACATCATTTCGTTTTGGTTTGGAAGAATAATCAGTCTGCATAATTGAAGAATGAATCAAATAATTTTAAAGCGAAAATCTTGTACCATCACACGAAATAACATATATTACTAATTAATATGTACACATAATAAGTATGTTCAGGATGATAGCAAAAATTGAGAAGATATACTTTTCAAAAAATTTGGCCATGGCTCGCAGTAATTAATTAATGCACAGTTGCACACCATTCATGACATGATCTCTCATGCCAGCTGTTTCTGGGTACCTGTGAGATCACGCACCTGATTCTGATAAATATACAGAAGATTCAACTGACTCGTCGATACGAAAGAGAACAAAATTAAAGTGATGGGTGAACACTGGGAAACACCCAAATGCATCCTTCCATGGTTCCATTATATCCCTTTCTTTGTTCCAGGAGCAAGACGAGAGTAGAGACTGACTACAGGTATTTGTTTATTGCATGGTTTTCAATTTCTTTTTCATGGTCACATGAGCCATGGATGCTTCCCAGGGAGACAGGTCTCGGATAAGCACAACTGCACAAAACCTCTCAAAAGCACATTAAATTAATAATAAATAAGATAAGATGTAATTTGTACGGCTCGAGCTAGCCATAGAGTTTTAATTAAGCGCAGAACTTTTTGTCTCAAGTTCAGAGACCAGCTCTACGTCTATAGACTATAGCCGCGAGGTACAAATCACACTGTTGTGGTATATAGGTAGGAGATATGCATTGGATTTTTATTTGAAGTTGCAGGAAAATTAATTAACTTATAACCTACAATTACAAATTAAAAATCTGGAATGTGTTAGAGAGAAAAAGAAATAATCAAAGCAACATCCTGCTTGCGTGGCTCTCGTGCGCACTAACTATCTTCACTAACTATCTTTCTGCATTGCAAATTTGCAATTAAGCTGATTCAATTTAGCTCTGGTGATGTATTTTTCTATGACAAGACGTAGTTTCCGGTGGATCCGGAAGAACGAAATTGTGAGTTACGAGAACGTTAATTTTACCATTTTCTATTTCTTTCATGGTAGATTCCCTTTTATACAATTATATGAAGACAACGGAACTTTCTCCATTCCAATGCGATTTATCCTCGAGTTCACTATACGGCTTTTTGTTATGAATGCTCCGATTAGAGGCGGAGATGTAGGATTTTGAGAGAGGGTAATTATCGATTATAATAATAATAGTTTAGTGAGTTTAAATTTATTAATTAATTAGATATTAAATAAAAATTAATAATTTAATATATATTATTATCTAATAAAAATTTATTAAAATAATAACAAAATAAAACTCAAAATAATAGATAATCAAGTTAATAAACAAAATTTTCTCTCACGGAACTTTATATTTGACATTTATATATAATTATTTTTTTATATATTAAATATTTTTTTTTCAATAAAAATATCAAACAATTCAAAGAGGGAGAAAAAAAATTCAAGATGACATTACTGAAAATATTATCTAAAAATATTATTTTTTAAAATTCAGAGGGACAATTGTCCCTTATTTCTCTATAAATTTGTCCTGCCTCCAATCATTGATCAATAATTCTTATTTAATAATAAAAACCTCATGTATTAAAATTAGTTCTTAGATTTCATCACAACTATTCAGATTAAAATAAATCATCCACATATCCATGTGAAATCTTCACACAAAAAAAAACTCCATAGAGGAAGAGCGCCCCTTATCTTTGGCCACATCATCTTCCCAATTATAGAGTTACATGCCGTATTTGATAAAACAAATATAGAAGAAAAAAAAATCTTTAACTTATTTTTGCTATGATTATGACTAAGATTTTTTCGCTAAATAAAGAGTACAAGTTATACATAGAAGTCATTTGGTATATGATAAATTCTAATTATATCTATATTTTGATAGAACTTGGTGATTTGATCTTTTGCATTTTACACTATTTAATTTATGTAATTATCTATCTTTTGTATCTGTTTGTCCTATAAAATAAATTATTAAAAAATAATTTATATTATTTTCATAGTAATTATCTCATATAATAATTTTTCTATGTTTTTTGATTCAAATTCTTTGAGTTAATTACTATAAATTATGAAATTATAATTGCTACCTTCTTCAAATTTTATCATCCGATAAATTATAATTTTTGAATAATATTTAATAGACTACTTACAATGATAGGATGAAACAATATAAGATTGGATAAATGTTATTTTTATTTTTAATATATTTTATTTACTAGTTAAAAAATTTGTCAATAGATGTTTGTATTTTATTTATTTATTTATTTTAAAATTACTCAATTTGAAATTGATTGTATAGTTATATTTTTAAATTCATACTAGTAAAATAGAGGTGCATTTTTGTATGAAATGAATGAGTTTGGATGATGTTTTTATAAATGATGATAGAAATTGATTAATGTATTAGTATTATCCATTATTACTCGTTATCATCTCATTATCCATTTATTTTAATGGGTAAGAATTAGATATAGTTAAGTCTTATTTTAATGGATAAAAGTAGGATATAGGTAAATCTAATTTTAATGGATAAGATTAAGATTTAGGATGAAAGTAATTTCAAATGGATATAATAATGAAAATACTTTCACTAGACCCATATCTTATTCACTGACACCTAAAATCTGCCACATCTACATGACGCGATTTTTTTATTTTTTAAACAAAATAAAAATTCGCTTAGAATCTAGTATAATTATTCTTTTTACAGGAACTAAACGTGTTATAATCGAATTTAACTGTCCCTTTATATTTTATATCACTACAAATGTAAAAAAAAAAATAAAAAGTGCAAAGGGATCCAAAATAAAAATCTAGTGTGTGTATATATATATATATGACTACCCGTAGACCCATAAAACTGCATAGTTCTCAATCTCAAAATGACCACAACTCGTAGCATACCAGCCAGAAAAAAGTCTGCTTGCAGCGGATCCGTGCTTTCACTATATCAAGAATCAACCTTGATCGTTTTAGTAGATTTGTTATTTTTTTGTTAAGTAGATAGATTGAACAAAATATCGAGAAACTTTTTAATGCTATGCAAAAAAATAAACGTCAACTATGTTTAAGTATATGAATATGAGCTTGACTAGTGTGTTTTCATATGCATTCCAGTAAAAAAAAAATACAGATTAAATTTCAAATTTCTGTATCCCAAAACATTGATAAATTGCTTGAAAAAAATTTCCACATCAAAAACTTGTAGAATACCAACTTTTACCTATTTTATCATTAAAAACTATTTAATGATTTTTAGACTATGATGTTATTTGTCATAAGAATATTTGTTTTCCAATTATTTTTATGGTCGTTTCTAAAATCATTAAAAATAATAAAATGTCAGTTTCCTATTCTTTTTATATGAAATGTTGAGCTATTTGGATACACAATTTTAAAATTTAACTCATAAATGTGTTGGCCGAAATATGTTAAAACCAAAAATGAGAGGTTTCATGTTTAATACATAGAAATTCGAACCCTTACGATTTACAATATTCACATTCTGACCCCTTTACATGTCAAAAGTTATACTGATACGTCAAATTTTGTTTCGGCCAACCTTAAATTTTTATTGCATGCTAGTACAATTTAATGTTTATGCTAATTATAATGAAAAAAAAATCAGTTACGTTGGTGTCAAAATAAAAACTAAAGTAAATTAATCGATCGGAACCAAAAAATGGCTGATTGGCTCTAAGAGAAAAAGATATTTAAAAATTAAAATTTGTATTGCACAGAGTTTGTTAACCATAAATTAATTAGGTTTGCAAAAAAATACATTGATATTTAGTGTCCAGATTAATTAAGGTGATACGAAGGTTTGTGAAATGAATATCTGCATCTAAAAGAATATCTAAAATAAATAATTATCTATATCCATATTTATTCATGACCGAAAACAACATCATTACAAATATCGACTTATCAATATTTAAATACGATCGATGGCATTCGATATGTTTACGTTGCTAGCTAACAAGGATATAATTACTTATTCAAATGTTGGTAATTGGAAACTTCCAGCAGAAAATAAACGACTTTTATCGGATAAAAATTAAATACGCCTCATATTGTTGATTTATTTTCCCGTAGGCTTCTCATATTTTGCAAGTAATGTGAAGCTCGGATAATTATACGTTTAAGTCACTTTAATAAGAAGACAGATACAAAAAATAGGGAGGGGATCCATGGCAACAAATCTTTAAATAAATAAAAATATTTTAAGGAACAAAACTTTTATAAATATAGTTTTGAACTTATATAAATTAATTATATTTTAAGTTTCATTGAATTTGGGTGTGATGTGATACTCTATCATAACTCATTAAATTTAAACCATACAAATGCCATGTAATTTGACGGTTTTTAGTTGGTACTTATCAAATAACAGTCAAATTATTAGAAGAAATTTAAAATATAATCAATCCACAAGATCAATAATATACACACACACATACATACATACATACATACATACATATATACATAAAAAAAATCGTCTCCTCCCTAAAAAATAACGGTGCTTTAGAGTAAATTCAAATAGATATGATCAGGGAATCAAAATTTGCTACTCTTCTGAGCCAAAAGCAGGACCCTACTCTTCAAATCAGACTATCAAAAATATCTCAAAGAACAGGACCTATTTTTTTATTTTAAGAGCAGCATATCTCGAGGCTGCTCAGGGAAAGAACAAATACCACGCGAAAAAAAAATAGTCCAGAACAAGAAAAAGTGTATTCAATAATAATATACCAAGGCAATTAAATTTTGGGCGAAAATTGAGTCTGTTATTTTTAATGCCCGGGTAGATTTCCTTGCCAAGTGTTTTTAAGGAACTTGTACTACAGGGACAGGGAGGCCATGATTGCGTGATGCATGCATCCCTGCCCCTAACTGCTGCATTATTTCCATGAATCCATGATCAGGGAAATTGCCATATATAAGATGCACACCATTGGGCCCTTTTTAATCTCCTACAGTTGGCATCCCAATAGTAGAAACTAGAAAGGCAAGGCAATAGTGGGTTGATCTTTTCAAAAGGGTGCCAGTGCCACCAATGCAGTCGCCTACATTGGCTGATGAGTGATGACAACTAATGAAAGATGGTAGATGCCTGCATTCAGCATTTTTGCGCATAAAAATCCAATATCAACGGAAGTACCAATTGAGTCCGTGAAATGTTTGGTGGGGGGGGGGGGGGGGGAGTAGTTTTAGGTCCGTGTTTTATGTTATTTTTATATTCAACGATTAAATATGTAATTTACCTATATTTAAATATATTTCATCTAACAAGAAAAAATATAAATTATAGAATGTTTACTTTTAATAACATAAAATAAAAAAAAATTTTAACATCTAATGTAAATATTTAAAAAAAATGATTAGCACATTTAATTGAAGTACGAATAACGGATGCAATGAGAGAGGAAAACTATTGCAAATATTCTGCAGAAAGAATTAGGTGCCAATCTTTAATTCATTTGCATTAATATTTTGAAGGATCATATTGTGGCCTCTTTGATCATTATAGAATACATGCAATATGTCACTTCATCCCTATTTCGCTAGTTTTTTTATAACTAATAAGTAATAAGTAAGACAATGGTCACTGGAAATCTTCTTGGCCATGTCACAAAAAAAATTGAAGGTTAAAAGAACACAATTGCATTGTTACAGTTTCTTTAGTGAATAATAACAAAAAAAGATGGATAACATAATGCATGTGCCCATGAATAAACGCTGGGGTCCTCTGAAGTTTTCTAAAAGAACCTTAGCGTGGTTAACACCGTAATTTCTCTCTAAAAAGTTCTCTTGGATTTGCAATGCTAGAATCACTTGGGATGTTAAATCCTAGCATCTCTACCTCCGTTTAATGCATAAAAAAAAACCCACAATATTTCCCTTATAAGAAAGTCCACATGTTGCGTCTTTCTCATTTTTATTTTTTACGAAGCTTTATATTATTATCTCAATTAAATAGAGTCAGTAAGAGACAAAATCTGAATTGAAAGATAAAAAGGGCCAGAAAATATTAATGAAGTCGTCCGAAGAAAAATCAGAACATTGAAAATCTTAATTTTTATTACTTAAATCATTCGAAACTATTTATTTTTATTTATTTTTAAGAATTTGAGGACCCCCCCCCCCCTCCCTGCAACCCTGGAGTCAGATGAGCTCTTTCCATTAAAAATAGCGAGAGCAGGCAACGTGGCCATCTAGGGTTATGAACAAGGCCATTACTTAATGCGTCACAGATAATTACAAACTCTCCTATTATTATCCCTCTTTATTATTTTATAACCGGGGAAAATTCAATGTCAAACCCTATCCATGACCCATGAACAGGGGAAAAAAGACAGAAGTAAATTATAAACAAAGAAAACAGAAACCAGAGGCCGTGTTTTCATTTGCTTCATCGCTCAGGTTGTTCCCCACAATTGCATCCGTCTGCAAGTACTCAAGTTAAAAAAGGGGGAAGACTATTGCCTTGCTACATTAAACAAAAAAAAAAAAGAACAAAAGAGGGCGTACAGTAAATTAGCCCAAACTGAAAAGAGAACAAAAAGAAGGAAAAGAGAAGAATGTGGTGATAAACACAAAAGAAATGAGAAGCATCTCGTAGAGATTTCTTTTTCTTCATTCTCTCTTCTTCATAAAACAGAACTTTCCAATAGCATCAACGCATCTTCTTTTTGCCATTTTCCTTGCGCACCTGTTACGTAATTTTTTTTATAAATGTTAGAAAATAGACTTTCAAGTTTTTGAAAGTAACACTTCAGAGAGAAGAACTTACTGGTCTTTGTGGAATTGGCTTAACAACTAGAGGCGATTGAAAATAAGAAAAACGGGTGTCGAATACAGACTTGTCCTGAACAAAAAAAAATGAGAAACGATGTTAAACCATTTGTTGAATGTAAGTTATCAAACAGAGTCATATATATTTTGATGTAAAGAAATTACCTTGAATTGGGATGTAGAGGAGGCAGAAGAGAAATCAACCATGGCATGCAATGCCGGATTCATAGCTCCATTATTGAATTTATGATCGTAGAAAGGGGAGCTCGCAGTGTCGTCAAGATAAGAATTAGGAGACAAATTCCTCTGTTTATCTGATTGAACCCTGCTCTTATTGGAGCATTCCTTGGCGTAAAACAGAGCACGGGATTCATGCAAGTCGACCTCCCCGTGAAATAGAGGGGACGGCCCGGACGAAGCATCGGACAACATGGATAGGTCTTCCTCCTCTTCGTCCATGGCGTGCTTTTGGTTTGAATAGGAAGATTGGTCCAAGTACATGGTCCAGCCAGATTGGCAGCCGCTGCTACACTCGGAGCTCACATCCTCCATTCCTACCATCATTGTGGCAAACCCTCTGTGGTTTCTTAATGTCGGGTGAAGATTGAGGAGAGTGAATGACTGAGTGTGTGTTGAGGACTTGAGGTGCGTCGCGCGTGCGTATGTTGAATGAAGGGGTTGGGACTTGGGACTTGGGACTTGGGACTTGGGACTTGGGACTTCGGAGGGAGACTGGGAGAGTAGAACAAAACACCGGAGAGAATCGGAGCCAAATCCCATAGTCGGGTCTTGTCGTTTAGCAACCCATGCTAAACGTTTTCATTCCCTGAACCTGGTATACCGATGAGTGTGCTCAAGCTAGGGTATCAATTCTTAACCCGACCCGACGGATTAACCAGACCCAACTCGAACTTGATCCGACCCGACACGACCCGAATATAAATGGATCGAATATGAATTCAATTTTTAAAGTAATTTTATGATTTAGTACTAATTAAAACTTAAATATACACTAATTAAGATTAATTATAAATTAATTAATATTTTATTGTTTAAAATTATATAAAAATAATTAATTAATATTTAATTATTTTATACGGATCGGATCGGGTCGACCTGTTACCCATCGGGTAGGATATGAGTAAAGATTTTTTGACCTAAATTTAACTAGATCGAATTCAGATCGAATTAAAAAAATAATAAAATAATATAACTCAACCCGACCCGACCCATTAACACCCTTACTTAAGCCCAGTAAAGATGTAGTACTAATTAATTTAATTTGCAGCTCCTAAAAGCAGAGGGTGCGAGAAGTAAATGGAAGACCGGGTTGAGAGGAGAGGACCTAAGGTGGCTGGCACTTGCCTTTACTTTCCTCGGGCGCAGGCGACATTAAGACTGCCAGTTGGGCATTTGCCTCTTTGTTGGTAGTGCGACCAGAGAGAGAACCGTCCCCCTCAATTTAGATTCACATGTTCTCTCTCTCGCAAAAAAAAAAAAAAAAAGAAACTTAGATTATTCACATGAAATACAGCGAGGCTGGAGCGTACGTCTCCGTTCCTGTGCGGCTGTGCCGTTCCCCTTTGCCCTTTCCCTGCATTCATTCACAACTCAAGACTCGTAACTCGTGAGTCGTGACTAATCAACTCGTTACAGTCATAACTCACGAAATCATAGTTAGTACACCTGAACCCCGAAATAAAGAGGACTTAAGGAAAGATTGTCCCACGGCTGATTCAGGATTTTGTTGAGGGATAATTATCCGATTATAATAGTTTATTGGATTTAAATTCATTAACTAATTGGATACTTAATAAAAAAAATTAATAATTTAATATATATTCTTATGTAATAAAAAAATATTAAAATAATAATATTTTATATATTAAAAATAACAATAAAATAAAGTTCAAAGTAATATATAATCAAGTTGATTAAGAAAGTTTTCGTCTATATAATTTTATATTTTGATATCTTTGCATAATTATTTCATTATGTACGATATTAAATATGTTTTCTCAATAAAAATAATCAGACAATTCAGAAAGTAAATTACCGAAAATATTATCGAAAAACACTATTTTTCAAAATTTAGAGGGAGGTGCACGTGCCCCCCTGGACACTTTTAGATCCGCCGCTGGGTTGTCCTGTCCATGTACCGTCGAATCAAGATCAACTGATCAAACGGTCCAGATTGGACAGCTTTTAATGAAAATAATTATTAGTAAATTGATATTGTTAAAAATAAGATTGAAAACCGTAAAATTTCAAATATACGATGGCGGCGCGCTAATCGCGCAAGAGGCGCGGACGAAACGCGCCATCGCCGGTGGCGCGTTTCAAAAAAATAATGAAACGCGCCATCGCGATCGTGGCGCGTTTCGTCCATACCCCGCGCGACTCCATCTCGATATATAAGAAGGAAACGCGCCCGCAAAGCGATGCGCGTTTCGTAAAAAAAAAAAAAAAAAAAAAAAAAAAAAAAAAAAAAAAACGCGCCCGGGCGATGGCGCGCGTTTCGTAAAAAAAAAAAAAAAAAAATGAGCGCGCCACTGCCGGTGGCGCGTTGCTATTCGTATTTTTGAACTTACCCGTTTCTCACTCTTATTTTTAATAATATTAATTTACTAATAATTATTTTCGTTAAAAACTGCAGATTGGAAGGACTATGTGCTGAAGGAGGAAGAAAAGACATGGCCACTCAGTTCTTAATGATTTGATTTGAGGGGTGTTGCCACTGCACACTGGATCAGCTGAATTAACACACACAACAGTACAACACAAGGCCGGGTTTCTTGTATGGGAAGGGATCCTTCACAATGAGTTATCTTGATAATTTTAAAAATGAATCTTTAAATAAATATGAAAATTCTAAAAATAATTTTTTTATAGATATATTTTTTTACTTATAGATTAATAGTTATTAAAATTTCATGTAATTTTCTAGTTCATTAAAGACCATCAAAATGTGATGTATTTTTCAATGATTCTAATTTAATGATTTTTTTATTGACTATTAAATAATAATAAAATTGTATAAAATTTTAATCATCATCAATCTATAATTAGAAAAATATACTTATAAAAAAAATATTTAAATTTTTTCATATTTATTTAAAACAATTATTGTCAAAATTATCAAGATGACCATTGTCAAATGATCTCTTCCCTTCTTCTATAATCCTCCCTCTCCTCAGGTTACGGGTGGGTTCACCAGCAAATAATAGATCAACAGAGTGTGCAATATGTTCGACCTGGATAAAACAAGGTGAAAAGGGACCGCCCTGTTCTGCACCTATTTACCAACGTGCTTTTAGATTATTTGAGTCAGATAATTAAAATTAAAAACAAAGAAAGCAACAAAACAGAAAACTAGAAAAGGCACCAAGGTAAGCTCACTGCATGTGCATTCGTCCTTCTTTTTTCTTTTCATTTTTCTTTCTTTCTGTGTTGAATGTAGAGTGTATACTCTCAGCTCTTAATTTGGATAAACATAAAATCCAGTGGTTTTTTTATTTTGGGCTCAAATGGACTCTCCCTGTTAGCTCATAATGTCTGGCTTACTTGTAGACGTTACTTTTTTTTTTTTAAAAAAAAATACAAAACCAAAAGTTGAACCATGACGTAAATATATTTGATTTGAAATGTGGTCAAAATTTATTTGAAGGAGTTCCCTACAAATAATAAGCACGAGGTAACTATTAAATAGTTAGAATGTGCGAGGTTGACTGTCTTATCATACACTAACAATAATTGCTCAATAAAGCAGGTTCTTTTGCCAACACAAATGGCTAAATGTGTGCTTATGATGAAGCTCAGCGGTTCTAACCACTACTCATTGTCTACTACAGAAAAAGTTTAGTCCATCAATTTCCCTCTTTTCAGCGTTTTGTGTTCACATTTCCACTTTTCCTAGGTTATCTTACTAGACTACTAGAGAACAATTTCGCAGTAGATTGGACAGTGGTTTAAATTAAACACATAAACTACTATTACTTCGAGGAATTGATTTATGCCGCATATCTTTTGATCAATTCAACTCCTCTTGGATCCAATATAAGCATCCGACGTATTTATGTTCAAAATTAAGTTTACTCCTTAAGGTTGGTACGACTTGAATCCAGTGTGATCCTTTAAATTTGATTGGCTCGTCTTCTTTTGTACATTATTAGCTTTTTAATTTCAATAATGAAAATAGCAGAAAACACAAGTTCAATGATGAAATTCAATAATGAAAATTGAACCGGAGAGTTGGATTCTGAAATGTTACAACATGACATGTGAGAGTACATCACAACACATTTGTCTCTTACTTGACATGACTCTCTTGTTTTTATGGTGAAAATGCTTTGGATAAAAATTAGTACTTGACATAGAACACGCCAACATATTACGTGATCATGTAAAGAAATAGGCTTTACATATTGTCAGTTTGTCACGAAATGTCATGGATAGCAAACCATTATTATAAAAAATAAATCACAAGTCTTCAAACACCATCCAAGTTTATATTTGGTCGCATTCCGTTTTTCCAAATTTTAAATTTGATTTATTTCAGCTCAGCCAAAAAAATGTACAAACTTTTCTTACGATCAAACTTTAAAAAACTTTTGTTAACATTCTCCTTCGCTGCAAAATAATTCTACATTTTTATTCAAAATAAAATAAGCAAAATTAAAACAAAAAGAATTTGTTACAATGGGGTTTCAAAAAATGTTGGTATATTCTATATAAGTTTTTGCTATTGTATAGGATTTAGTAAAATTGAATGATAGATATTTTATTCTAAAAGTGATCCGACCGAGGAAAGATGCATGAGAGAAGGGCAGACAACTATGAGACTATCGTCCCCAACAAAAAACTCAGATCAATAGACATGATAAGAACTTTCCTTTAAAATGAGCAGGGATTTATCATCAAAGGTAGCATCAGAAACATATTTATGATTAGAAAAATAAAAATAAAAAGAAGTAAGAATAGAAAAGATTTTGTCATCATTTTATTCTTACAATATTTTTGCATTTTCTTCAAAATGTTGACATTTTTTTGTCATAAAATGTGCAACGTGGTTGTCACTCGCATTTTTTTTGTCATGATGAAGCAATATTTAACAAAAAAAGTGACGAGTATACATAATGTAGCACAAATTTGATGCATCTTCTCTTTACCATATTGCCATGTCACATGCAAAAAAAAATCACTTCATGTCAGTATTTGTAAATCAGTGTAGTTTATTAGTAAAATTTGATGACCTGTGAGATTTATGCACCGATCATCAATCAAGTCCGATGGGTATCAGAGAGAATCAATTATTTTCAGAAAGCGATGATAGCTGAACCGTTGGATCTAGCACAACGTCATTCGACGGCAGTCAAGATCATCAAAACAATATTGACATGAAAGAAAAGGAGGACAAGAGAGAAGATAGAGAGAGGAGAGAAATTATATATTTGACTTCTTCGAATAGTCGTCACTCTCTTTTCGTCTAAGCCGGTTCTTCAATTCTTGACCTTTTCATATTTTTATTTTTATTTTAGAATTAAACTTGTATTCTAGGTCCGTTTGGCAAATCAAAGAATAGCTTTGGAAGAGTGATATAATAGTATTTTTTTGGAAGAGTGGTATTCTTGACTATTCGGAAGAGCGAAAATATCGTTTGACAGTTGTTACTCAGAATAGTTAAAATATGAATAATTATGATACTAATAATGATGATGATAATAATAATAATAATAATAGTAAAATAATAATCATAATAGTAAGATAATAATAATAATAAAGTAATAAAAAATAATCCTAATAAATAATAATATTATAATAGTAATATAATAAAAATATAAACATAATCATAATATATTAATATAATAATAAAAAAATATAATTACAATCATAATTATAATAATAATATAATAATAAATAATCATAATTTTAAAAATATAATTATAATATAATAATCATAATCATGATAATAATAATTATAGTCATAATCATAATAATATAACCATAATTATAATCATAATCATATAATAATAAAAATATAATCATAATCATAAAAATAATTATAAATAATTATAATTATAATAATATAATAATAAATTAATCATAAATATAATCAACATATAATAATATAATACAACATAGTAAAATAATAATAAAGTAATAAAAATAATCATAATAAATAATAATATTATAATAGTAATATAATAAAAATATAAACATAATCATAATATAGTAATATAATAATAAAAAATTATAATTACAATCATAATTATAATAATATAATAATAATAAGTAATTATAATCATAATCATGATAATAATAATTATAGTCATAATCATAATTATATAACCATAATCATAATCATAATAATATAATAATAAAAATATAATCATAATCATAATCAGAAAAATAATTATAAATAATTATAATTATAATAATATAATAATAAATTAATCATCACTATAATCAACATATAATAATATAATACATAATAAAATAATAATAAGTAATAATAATCATAATCATAATTATCATAATATAATAATATAATAATAATAATCTTGATCATAATAATATTATAATAAAATAATTATATTTATATTCATAATATAATAATATAATATTAAAATTATATTTATAATAATAATAAATAATATAATAATACAAATGGTAACGATAATATAATAACAATAATGATAATAATAATTTAATAATAATAATAAATAAAATCATAATATTAATATAATAATAAATTATAATCATAAATATAATATAATAATACTAAATCTTAATCATAATCATAATATAATAATATAATACATCATAATCAAATAATAATCTCTATTCCGACGAGAAGCTAATCCCAAATATTCCACCTATAAGTTGGTATATCGGATTAGCACTATTCTGCACTCTTCTACTTAGTCTAAAATTCTTTTGGCAAATTAATTCGTCGGAATAGCTATTCTATTCCAACTTTTTACTATTTCATTGATTGCCAAACACTCCCCTAATTTTTGTCGTCTTTTTTTTTTCTTTATCTCTAAACTCTCTTTTCTTTATTTAATGAAAATTTAAAGCAGACTTTCAACCTGCTAAAAATTAATGACTTTGACCAACAACTGTTTAACTATTTTTTTTTTCTGATTTATGCTAGAAAAAATCCTGTTCAGATTCTCTGTCACGCATACATAATTTGATATGTTTGATTGCGTTAAAATTCATGGAGAACAATTGAACAAATATTCAAAACCTCCTATAAATTAAAAAAAATAATCCGTACATACCGCATGTGACACATAAATGCGTCCTCTGACGCGCTGTAAAGAGTTGCACATCCTCTCCACCTTTAGATCTTTAGTGGGATTTTTTTTTTAAGATACGTTACATCGAACAATCTCTCTGATGTGCTGCACGGTGCAGCGCGTCACAAGATGTGAATTCACAGTTTTTAGTAATAATAAAATTAATATTATTAAAAATAAGAGTGAGAAACGTAAAATTTCAAATATACGAATCACAAGATGTGAATTCATGACACACGAGCTATTGACAATGAATCGACATTAGGTTGAGTTGATTTTTGACCATTTAAGTTAGGTTGAATTCATATATTATCAGATCAATTAGTATTCTTTCTATCAAAGTGTTGCCGGTTAGTCGACATCATGTATATATTTCTGGCTTTGATTTATTTGATTGTTTCATGTACTTAACTTTCTGTTTTCAACTACGAGGACTCCGTTAATTTTATAAATGATGAATATTACCACAAATGCAAAATTTCTAACAAATAGAGTAATAAAATATTTAAAGAATATATTATTTTGATTTATTATATGAGTTGAGTTATGATGTGTCTGTGCTATGTGTTAATTTTTCATTTTTAATATTTTTACTATTCTTTTAGACAGTAAAAGAACTCAATTCAAAATAATTAAATAAATATATTTTCTAACTATTTAAAAATATATACTATTATATAAAGCATCTAAGAATTGGATGGTTCATTTTTTATCATGATATTTTTTTATTATACCCATTTTATCCCTCAATTAGAAGGATAATATTTATTTTTAGTTGATCGAACGTATGTGATCGCGTCCATTGATCCCCTTTTTCTCTCCATTTCTTTCTCATATATATTATTATTTCCATAATATTAATTTTTTATTTAGCGACCTTGTGCATATTTGATAAGAAATTAATGGTGATAATATATGTTAGAATAATTTATTTTTCTTGCCATAAAAATCATGAATCATTAACTCATATTGTGCAAAAATCTCATCCAAGATTAAATATAGTCTTTATTATAGGTTTCCTCTATAATTTGGTGAATTTATAATTTAATATTAGATAAATGTGATTTTTTTTATCTTATAATGTTTTAATGTTTAAATAAAAGAGTCTGCTGCAACGCGCGGATATATAGCTAGTATAGTTAAAATCTTAAAATATAAGATTTAATCTAGAATAAGTTTGTCCATAAAAATCATATTGAGTGATTCATATTAATCTAAGATAGGCGTTTGAAAAATAAAGATCGTATGATAAAAAATAAAATTTCTTTTGACCTGAATATTTTATTTATTTGAACCGGACACCCCCTATCGATCGTTTCTAGCTCCGCCCCTGATTTGAACTATGAAAATAAAAAATATATTGCATAACACATAGAGATCCGTATTTTATACTCAAATATGTAATCTAATATTGAGATTTTACTTCATAGCCACGGTTAATTAATGTTGTACATGGCCAGAGATCAAATTACGTACATGGTACACCCATAGTAAGCTTTTATCTATGTATCCTGGAGTTTCTAAGTGTCTCCTGTTTTTCCAATTGTAAGATTGGTCTGGTCTATACAGTTGTTCGTACATTCCACGGTGTAAAGATGATGATTATTATTATTATTATTATTATTATCATCATTATTATTAACCATCTAATGAGAAATAATTTTTTCCGTACTCAAAATACAAGAAGAGGAAAAGATCGACCGAGACTGACATGGGAGGAAACAATAAAAATATATTTGAAAGAATGAAATATACTTAAAGAGTTTGTTTTGAATAGGAGTGCGTGAAAGATAGCGATTCATGTACCTGGACCATGATTTAGGAGTTAGAGTCTAATAGTAGGGTTATAAATTTTATATTCTTAGATTTTTTAGGATTTTAGAATTTAGAATTTAGAAATAGAGATTTAGATAAGATTTTAGAATTTATAATTTAGAATTAGATTTTAAAATAAGATTTTAGGATTTAGAAATAGATTTTATAATAGAGGTTTATTGTACTATTATTAGCATACTATCATTATCATCTTTATTTATATATTATTATTATTATTATTATTATTTTATTTATTTTCTTTTTTGCTTCCATCATATTCATTATTATTACTGATATTTGAGATCTTTAATCTTATGTTTTTCGATTGAGTTTTATTTCTAGCTTACCCAATTTATTTGAGATTAAAGACTTTGTTATTGTTGTTGTTGTTGTACTCATCAGTCATCATCTGATGAATTACAAATGGATATACATATGATTGAAATTTGTAACAGGTACCTAAAGACTATTCAGGTTTGGTTGAGACAAACTTTGAAGGATAGGCGGAGCTCAGATTTGTATGGTCTCCTGTGGTTATGGTGGGACAAAATATTTTTAAAATAAAGGAGATATCAATTATTGATATCAACACAATGATTATTTGAAATACCATTAAACTATAACTATGAACTTCTTAAATTAGCAGTGACGATTCGTAGAATCTAAAGTTTTTCTCAAGATAACCTATAATAATAAAACATTTTATATTTTATGAGGTTCAGTTTTTTAAATACGATTTTTCAAAATAGAAAAAATACAAAAATAACACTGAATACCATAATTGAATTTAAAAAATAAAGGATATTGACCACCATGCGCACTCACTAAATTCGTTCAATTCTGCGTTGATTCTCCGTCTTCTGTGTGGAGTTGGTCCGTTTGATTGCTTTAGATTTATACATTTACTTTATACATATCTTAAATTTTTTGTGTCGTCCATTTCTTCGCTTTTAAGGCCTGTTTTGTACATATTTTTAAATTTGAAAGGGATCTGACAATGCTTATCTTGAACGAAGTTTGAGGCGCAGGCAATAGGGATGGATCTGAAGACATTGCGCTGTGTGCCTGTGTGATTCATGCGCACTGTGAGGCTGTGAGGCAGAGAATTCAGTTTCACATTCGAATATTCCTCTCTTATCATGGCATGGATTTATACAGAGAATGAGAATGGGTATCAACTTTTAACCCCTATCTGAAGGATCATTGATCCGATCCAATTCAATTTGAATCCATTTCGATCCAAAAATTAAGATTTTTCAATCCGTCCACTTTATATATTCTTTATTATTTAGTATTAATTGAAGCTTATCTAAATACTAATTAAGATTAATGACATCATCCTCTACATGTTTTATTATTTCAATTTAGTATTAAGGAGGTCTAACTGATATTTTTTAGTATATTTGACAATTTCAGTTCGATTATTTATTTGCAAATTAACAAAGTGTTATTCTATAAATTGATGGACATTAAATTGCTCGAAAAGATATAAATAATTGATGAAGAAATTGTGATCCCATTTAAAACGATTCACATCTGAACCCACTAAAATGTGAGAATTATCACATTATTGATCTCCTTAGTTATAATTTATAATTTATATATGACTAATTTACCGATACTAATATCCTATATGGTAGTTTAATCCCTATTTGAAAATTTTCTGATTACTCTTTTTTTTTTAAATTCCAAACTAGATGACCTTTAGTTTGTTTTCTCGAATTAGTCATGTACAAAATTAAAAAAATATTTTAAATATTTTCCCCCCAAAAAATAGAGTTATGAAGATTAAGAACAGCCACATCATCATTAAATAAGTTAATTAAAAAAATATAATTTCTCTCCAACGTTAAAACTTTGAAAAGACATTTTAATTCTAAAAATGGGACCCGTCAGCCCATTACTTATTAGAAATATAACATTCTGATAACAAATTCTCTTCTTCGTCGCTAAAATTAGTGTTCTCACTAAAATTGTTAATCTGACATGGCATTTAAAAATGAAGTTCTATTTTAATAATACTCTTAGTTTCTAAATCAGAAACCTTTTTCAACCAAGAAACTGAAATAGCAACCGATACATAAGATTTAACAACTTATTAAAAACTTCCATTAGAGATTTCCGATGCTGATAATATTTCTAAATTTTACTTGTGGTAGCTTCAGTTGTTTACCATCTCTCAAGTGCTCCAACGCTGAAAAGTTATTAGTGTTTCTTAATGATATTTTTGTAATTATCAAAATTTAAACATCACACTTGCGCCAAACATTACTTCAACGAAATTTAAAAGTTTCTTTCTACAACACTGATTTGATGAGTTGCTAATTAAATGCGTCATTTAAAAATGAGTTTGTAATTTAAATCTCCACCACAATTTTTAAAATTGAAACTCTTTTTCAACTCAAAAATTGAAATGATAACTAATACATAAAATTTAATAACTCACTAAAAACTCACATTAGAGATATGTTCTAACAATTTAGAATATGAGAAGTAGACACAATTCAAATATCAGTTGTACGTGTTTCTCCAAAAAGGAAGGAAAGGTTTTGTGATGGGGATCTGCGTACTGCCTACTGCGAGAACTTCAATCCATTTCATCTGAAGAGAAACAGAGAGCGTGCGCCTGCTGCCAATATGACCAGTACACCATGCCGTCATTAAGCACCGCTTGCATATTTGTGTCTCTTTGTGAGAGAAGAATAGTTGGATGTAAATGCATTTGATTTTTGATTCAAAATCAGGAAGGGGTCACCCTACCAAGGGGCCATGATCGTACCGGGCACGGACAAAAGAGTACCGATTTCGAACCCATATTGCGATATTTGATTCACACACGTGCTCGTGCACATGCAGCTTACCTCTCCCTTTTCTCCGAGTCTTTTTTTTTTGTTTTTGTTTTGTAAAAATAGATATTTGTTTCTAAAATATGGGGGTTTGCAGGGTGGAGGTAGGATTTCGATCAGGGGATTATTTATCGGATTATAATAATTTATTAAATTTAAATTTATTAACTTATCGGATACTAAATAAAAAAATTAATAATTTAACATATATTTTTATCTAATAAAAATTATCAAAATAATATATTTTTATATATAAAATAATAAAAACTCAAAATAATAGATAATCATGTCAATTATGATAATTTTCCTCTACGAAACTTAAAATTTTAAAATATTTGTATAATTATTTCATTATTCATAATATTAAAAAAATCTAAATTAAAAAATTCAGATAATTGAGATGTCAAAAATTAAATACACAAGTAATCAGATTTAATGCAGCAGTGAAAAATTAAATTCAAAAGGGTCGGTTACTCGGTGACTGTATCGTTGTCAATATTTATCTATTAATTGGTAACTGCTCGTAAATAATTTCAACATAATTATGGATTATGAAGCAATCATTTTAGATGAGATTGGTAGCCTTTTATCATTTTTTTTTTAGAATTAAAGAAAGAATTGGGACCGCATGAACCCACCTTTTTTTTTTGAGAAAAGCATGAACCCACCTCAATATTACAGCTGGCTTCCTCTGTTGCTGGTGCAGAAGTAGAATTGTACATGTATTTACTAAAAAAGAAGAAGTACATGTATGACTTGGTCTGTCTTCATTACTGGATTCTCATTCGGTAACAAATTGCAGGCGTCACCTTCCAGAGAAAAAGTAGATCGTAGGGACCCGAATCTCCTTTCCTCGCTAGGGGTTTGTTTGAAAAATCATAGAATAGCAAAAAATAAATAATATAATTGATATTTTGATAAATTAATTTATCAAATGAATTTTAAACTAAGTAGAAGAGTGCTAATTCGGTATACCAACTTATAGGTAGAATATCGGATTAGTTTTCGTTGGAATAATGATTATTGTTTGATTATATTGTATTATATTATTATATTATGATTTATTATTATTATAATTATAATTTATTACTATATTAATATTATAATTATAATTATTTATTATTATTATTATTATTATCATTATATTATTATTATTAAATTATGATTATGATTATGATTATTATATTATCATCACTATTAGTATTATTATATTATTATAATAATAATTATTATATATTATCATCACCGTTAGTATTATTATATTATAATAAATATAATTTTAGTATTATATTATTCTATTATGAATATAAATATGATTATTTTATTATTATATTATTATGATCATGATTATTTATTATTATATTATTATTATATTATGTTATGATTATGGTTATATTGTTATAATTATGATTATTTATGATTATTATATTATTATATTTTGATTATGGTTATATTATTATTATATTATTATGATTATGACTATGATTATTATTATTATTATTATTATTATTATTTTATTATGTTGTATTATATTATTATATTAAGATTATAGTTATGATTATATTATTATGATTATAATTATTATGATTATAATTATTATGATTATAATTATTATGATTATAATTATAATTATAATTTTTATTATTATATTATTATGATTATGATTATGGTTATATTATTATATGAGAAGGATTAGTTGACAATGGATTATTTTGACAACCTTGACAATGGACCTCTAAATAAATACAAAAAATTCTTAAAATGAAAAAAAAAGTTTATAGATGTGTTTTTCTACCTTTATATTGATGGGCATTCAAATTTCATAAAATTTCATTATCATTTGATAGTCCAACAAAAACCGTTAAATTGGAACCGTTGCAAATTACATAAAAATTTGATGGTCTTTGATGGACTATCAAACGATAATTAAATTACATGAAATTTAAATGACCATCAATCTAAAGGTAGAAAAACACATCTATAAATGTTTTTCCATTTTTAAAATTTTGTTTGTATTTATTTAGAGGTCCATTGTCAAGGTTGTCAAAATAATCCATTGTCAATGGATCCCCACTCTTATTATATTATTATGATTATGACAATAATTATTATTATCATAATTATGATTATGATTATGATTTGATGATATTGTATTATATTATTATATTAATATTATATTATTAAATTATTATTATTTATTATTATTATTGTATTATTATAATTATGGTTATAATTATATATTTTATTATTATATTACTATATTATGATTATATTTATATATTTATTATATTACTATGATTACAATTATGAATATTATTATTTATTATGATTATGATTATTATATTATTATTATATTATTATTGTTACTTTTATGATTATTATTTTACTATTATTTTTATTATTATCATCATTATTAGTATCATAATTATCCATATTTTAACTATTCTGATTAACGACTGTCAAATGATATTTCCGCTCTTCCGAATAGTCAATAATACAATTCTTCCAAAAAGACACTATTCTATCACTCTTTCAAAATTAACACTCTTCCAAAACTATTCCTTGATTTGCCAAACGGACCCTAGGAGTTTACCGCACACAATTCAAAAATAAAGGAGAGGACTATCGATAATGATTAATTTAAAATTTTATGTAAATAAATAAAATAAATAAGAGGATTATTTAAAATAAAAATGAATTATAAAAATAATTTTATCTTGTTGGTTAATTGTGTTTTAACACTTTATGAATTTAATTGTAATTTGATATTAAGAATCAGTCTTTAGTCTATTGGCAAAAACAATACTTTCTGTGTGGGAGGTCGTGAAATTTAAGAATCCTTATAGACAATTATGAAATTTAAGAGTTTGACTCTCATCTTTTCAATGAAAAAAATATAATTTCATGTTATTGTATGGAATTTATAATGACGCTGATTTAATGTTTTCTTCGTAGAATATCAAGTAACACATAATTTTAAAATTTTAAAAATTAATTTATAAGCTGATAAAAATATATGTATAAATATTTATCTGTTTTTAAATGTCTTAGATGTTATTAAAAATTAAAGTGAGGTTATGGTGCATTGTCTCAAAATCTCAAATTATAAGTTAAAGATAATCGATCCAAATTACTTAATATAATCTAAATATCAAACTCTAGTAGTTAGCTAAATTTTATATTTTTTTGCTATTTTTTCGGTTGAGAGAAAACTATCATCATTTGACGATCTTGAATTTTTAAATCAAATAATTTTCTCATTGTCCGAAAAAATAGTAAAAAAATAAAAATAAATATATATAATTTGGTTAATAACAGAGTTTGATATGAAAATCATACTAAGCGGTTCATATCGGTCATATTTTATTTAAAATTTAAAATTTTAAGTCAATGCATAAATATATGCGTACATTACAATATATCACAACCTCACACTAAAAATTATTATCCGAATTATTAAGTTTAACATTATCAATGATGATCCGTGCTCATGAACTGAATGGATTATGGATGTAGTTTCTAGTTGAAAACTGAAGCCTGCTTAATTTCAGTTGAAAATTATTGATAAGAAAAATATCAATTTAAACCGTTTCCGACACTATCAAAATTTACAACACAATAATCCATTCAAAAGGATATCATATCTCGTGTCAGGGTCCGGCCAGTGTACATAGATCTGATAAATTGAATGTATCGACCCGGTATATATTAAAATCATCGAATTATATGTGTCAGCCTGTTCATAACTTATGGGGACGACAGCTTTTATTCTCAAATAATAATAATAGAGACAGGCGAATAAAATAACGGATCGATTACTAAAAGAAATATTGTTGTTAAACCGGTACGAAAACAGCATCGGTTGCTGGGTTCATATAAATGAACGCAAATTGAAATTCATATTGAAAATCATTTTGGTAAATATTTAAAATAGATTGAACCTGTTCTATTCTATAAAAATTTTATCCCCATACCATTTTTTCTTTTCCTTCTTTGATAAATTAGTGGAGTAATATTGGAATTATTTAGACTGCCCCTTCCTCTTTTCCAGTTGGTTATCAAGTTTTGAAGCAATTTCTAGTTGGGAGTTGTTTTGTTTTCATCCAATTACCATGGCTTCCCTTTAATTACCTTATCAGAGAGCTATTAATCTTTTGTCTATTTCATTAACTGGTCATTGTATTCGTCCCAGTAATCAATTGGTTATTTACGTTTAAACTGGTTTCTGTACTATTATCAAAATTTTAATTTACCCAAATTAGGTCATTTATTCATTCAATAATCTAACTAAAAATATTAATATCTTTATATGCAGGTATTACATACTGCTTAAAAATATTGAATCGTTATTTACTTGGAGAAAAAAATATTTCTAAAAAAACTATAATTTATCTCTCAAAAATACATCCATTGGCCAATTAATCCTTCGGGTTAATGACTTAGATTGGAAAAAGTTCGGAGGTTAAAAAATAAAATATCAATTTGAAATATTAACACCGGTTTTCTATAGGGCTATACCTGATTACTTTTAAGAAATTTCTATTAGTTAATATTTTCAGATAATTTAAACTTAAAATCCGGACGTTCTACATGTGGATTTTTCTTTTCTTGTTATCTCATCTGTTAATGATTTTCGCAGTTATATATATCACATATCTGTATAGATTTTTTTTTCCTTTTATAAGTTATGGTAGTTATCTAATTAAGTTCTCAACCAATTGATGTTCCTTTTATCAAGTTTGATCTGAAATCATGCATGCATGTCACCAATTAAAGAAAAAGGAAACATGTGTATAATAGATCTAAAACCCAGTTAAACAGTTGCGCTGCGTAATTTTCCGTGGTCGTATCATGCATGGTGCATGTGTGATGGAGTAGCTTGAGGTCTCAAAAGGTTCAAAGCCATGTGGAGCAATCGGCAATGAATGACCTTTCATCCTTTAATAGCCTAAGCATGAGAACTAAGAAGGTGCATCCCTTTCGATGGATGACTGGTTGTCGTGCCAGTGCCAGTGCATATCGTCACTGTTCTTTCCAATTTCTGGATGTCACAGGCACGTGATTGGGTTCTTGGTGTCACATGCCTCAGCAATGGTGACCGTAAGCAGCTGGGGTGTGATGGATATGTGGCCAAGAGCAGGGTAATGAGAATATTTCCAAAACACAAAGCAACAAATAAATTATTAGGCCGAATATATATTATTTGCTCTACACATATGACATATGTACAAGGTTATTTTGGCAAAAATAATAGATAACATTAATTAGATTTAATTAACAGTGTTTTTATTATATTAATTTCTTCTTCTTTGACTGTTACTAATTTCCTTTTGAAATGTGCAAATATCTATAAAAGAAGGTTGCATTTAGAAAAATGAAGACGCAAATAAATATTTTTCAAAATAATTAAATTATATACAATGGTAACAACATAATTAGTGTTTCCACTGGCTTGGCTTTCGTTACCCGGGAAAAACGCATGCATGGCATTTTACCTTAAGCAGTAGGTTCCGGATTAAATTGATCAATGAATACAAAAATCCTTTAATAGTAATATTATGTGTTTCGCTACACCAAATAACCCATCCTTTGAAAATGTTAAGATAAATGCATGGTACAATAATCAATCAAACATAATTAGTAAGAATGATTGATATTGTGACATAAAAAAACAAGCAAGTGACTTTAACAGATGTGAATTTAGAAAATAGAAGCGCGATGAAACGATGAAGCCATTTGAAATAGGCCAATCATAGCAGATTATACATATATGTCATCACTGGATGATCTCCCCCCTAGTAGTTTTGGAAATTAATATGCACGTGCAAGTACTTTGGTAATTGCCATGAGAGCGATTGTTATTTCAAAAGGCTCTGGCCTATACAATTGTAGTGAATGCCAAGAGAGCGATTGTTATTTCAAAAGGCTCTGGCCTATACATAGAAAATTCTTGAATGGTCCCCATCTTTAAAACTCCTTGGATGTCAATGTTAGTTCCACTGAAAGAACCTGCGTAGTAATTTAATTATTGAGGTGGTGTCTCTCCAATATATAGTTGTGCCAGAATAAGAAGGTAACTGAGGCAGACTTGCACAAAACTTTAGAAAAAAAAAAAGAGAAAAAGAAAAGAAATAATGTAGTGAACGAACGACAGAGAACTGCTGACTGTGCTGGCTAGCGGATTCATATGGATTCAGAGTCATTGAAATCTTGAATTTCAAAAGATAGTATTTTGGATTAGATTTTGCTAATCTGACCTCTAGAATCTAATTTCTGATTCTTCTAGATTTATTAAGTAAAGATATATGTTGAATTATTATTATTTTTATTTAGTACCTAATTAGTTAATGAATTTAAACTCAATAAATTATTACAATCTAATTACTTACTCCTACCAAAAATCCTTCATCCAGCTCCAGGCTACCTCTAGTTTCAGTTATAAGGACTTACTGTTGTTACGCTGAGATAATAAACAGTACCCTTTTCTTCATATTTATCAATGTACACTGCAACTGATATATAACATACGTACACCACATGCAATCAGATTCGAGATAAAATATATTTATCGAAACCTGCAATCACAAACCATAACCCGCATACCAAAATTGATCAAGGCGCTCTGAAGAATTTCCGTGACTCACGTATCCATCGACAATTTAATTAAATGCATTTCCATTTTGTTTGTCCCTTCTTTTTTTTTCTAATCTGGAGGATCTGAGTACAAAAGAATGGTGAGACAAAATTCCGTTCCTATGACTAAATGATTGCTGGCCTTTACCCCCTGCTATTTGATTTTAATCCAGACAGTAGACTGAAAACACACTCGTAACCTACCAATAATGGTAGGGCAATACAGACCTGATTATCAACAATATCATCTCCACAAGATAGAAATCAGCATGATAGTACAAAAAAAAGTCAGGGTTCAGCAGTGCTTTTTTTTTTTCTTCTTAGTAGTACTCTGATTGCAACATGCAAGACGTTGCATCAAAGGGATATAATATTTTCTGCAACATTTGGAAAATGAATAAAAACCAGAAAGTTAGTTTCACTTGATCTGAAGGACAGTGTTAACAGAAGTTCTAATTATAGGAACATCATACAGCTACATATCATATGTACTACAAATTAGTTAGTCAAAGAATGCAGTTCTCTTTTTTCAAGTCAACTGCAAGTGTTTTTGAGTCTCTTTGCTGCCTTCATGAACCCAACAATCACCTGCATTTCATCCAATTGCTTGAAGGTTGAAAAAGCAATTGGGTAATTTTAAAAGTCAATTTCCAGGAAGAAGAAAACAAGTGCACTTGGTTGAAATCACTACAAAGCTTAGTCTGTATGAAATGAACATAACATCAAATAAATGAGTGAAATAGCATCGTCTTAGATAAACCAACATCCACATCAATTCTAGAGTGCTAGACATCACAAGCAATTTTCAAACACACTGTCAATAAAAATGTGGAGCTAATGGGTATTCTAATAGTCAGTTTAAGAAAATAACATTCACAGATCTGAAACGAAGATTCTGGAACAATGCTATATGCTAAATCAATAATCTAAGTGAACAACAATATTTTTTGCATTAACCTTGGCTGCCTTTTAGTACTATAAAGCATGTACAGTAACCCAACGCGCAGCGCCTCCATCTCACTTGTGCGTTTTGTATATATAAGAAGTAAACGCGCCACTTTGGCGTGGCGCGTTTCGTAAAAATAATGAAACGCGCCATCACTTTGTCGATGGCGCGTTTCAAACGCGCAAGATGAACGCGCCACGCCGCGTGGCGCGCACGTCATTCGTATATTTGAAATTTTACGTTTCTCTCTTATTTTTAATAATATTAATTTAATAAAACTTATTATTACTAAAAACTGAGGTATGTATGCCAGAAGCAGTTATCACAATACCAATCCAACTTTCTTTTGATGTTATGAAAAAAAGAATGCTGCTGTTAGTTAGATAACTGAAGTTTGGTACCATATTGCATACCTGTGACACAAAGTGCCTCTGAACACCTTCAATCAACTGCTCCTTTGTAGGGTTAGGACTCGAATCCTGTTGGAGAAATATACACAAAGCAAGGTAAATAAAAACCACAAAAGCAGGGAACTATTCCTTCCTCATAAACTATGTATGAAACCTGTAATAAATAAGTAGGACAGACTTGATAAGATAAATGAATATAAATGAACTTGGCCTACTAGTTTAAAATGTTGGCAATATCTCCTCAAAGCATCAGTCTCTAGCTTGCTCAGGTCAACTCTCTGCACAAACAGTTTTCAAATAAATCAAACTTACAAAATACACACTAAGTTAACAAATAATTGGATTGAAATTGGGTATAAAACATACTGCATCAACTATCGAGGGATCAGATTCCTTAGATCGGGACTCACTGGAGTTGGACCAGCTTAAGGATTTGTGCACTGATGACGATCTATTGGGTTTGCTTCTTGGCTTTTGCCTCTTAGGTGAAAATGTGTCATCTGGTTTGTGATGTATTGATTAGTCAAAAAAAAATAAACTACATAGCAAGAGAAGAATTCTAAAACAATTATCATTTAATTTCTTCAAAATTACATGATCGAGTTATTGCAACTAGCAAGGAAACAATCACAAGAATGATGCCACCTAAATATAAAAAAACACTAAATTTAAATTTCATTATCATAGTTAAAAAATTCAAGTAGAACATATTTCAATTTTACCAAATAGTAGTTCAGAATTATGCTAGCTCTAAGAATTCATTTTTTTTCTTGGTAGTAAATATAGTAACATAATAAATTGATGGCAGTTGTACAATGAAGGTTAGGGTAGCAACAAAATGACGAGGTTTCTGATAACGAACATCAAAAAAGCATTTGAACTTCTCATATTAATAGCAAATACAACATTGTTTGTAGGGATTAATTGCAAATTGCATAATTACTGTTAAAGAAAACTATAATAAGTAAAAACCATGTGCAATATCAAAAGCTACTTCATAGATGTTTTAAAGGAAACCTCAAATTTGTTTAGAAGGGTCCATGCTTGCCTACTTAGAATATCCAAATGAGGCAACCAGCATTGAAGTAAACAAAATGCCAATACATTGCTCGATCAAAACTAGTACTTAACCTCACAATAGGAAGAAAATCTTCCAACCTCAAGTTAATATCAGGTGCTATCCATTTCAAATACAGCTCAATTATCAAAATTTGGGGGGAAACTCATTTATAGCAGAAAATTATAAGTGCAGTTATGTATGAAAATGAAACTGCATGAAAATGACCTTGAAGGGTGGAGGTAAGTAGATTCCTAAATATGACAATATGCTGGCTTATTTATTTTCTAGGTGCTGCAGTGTCTATCTGGGAAGCAAAGCGGATTTCTTGTATAAAAAATCAAGAACTTTTCTTTCTTAAATTTGGGCCACTGTGCAGAGAAGAGCAGAAAATACAAGCTGCAACTAAGATTAGATGTACTGAACTATACCCATGTCAGTTGCTAAGTTCCAGGGGTAATTGTCGCACATGAGACCATCATCAGTTTCATTTCCGTTAGGGGCTTCAATCACTGTCAGTGCATTTCTTTGCAGCTTCACCTCTATGCCATTTGTCAGAATCTGGAGTTCGGAGGAAGAATATATATAAAAATAAAACTTGGATTGAAAACTGATGTAGTAAAGAACTAGGGGTCCTACAGAAATATATACAATCTCGACCTTTCTAAATTCACTGGAAATCATGCAACAACGATTGAACAATTTGCATTTGATAAAAAAAAATATTAAAGAGGTCTACAAAAATGAATTTAAAATGCGACATCTAAAAAGGATCTATGATGTAAGTTGAAATGGTAAACTTTGCAACTTGTCAATCCAAGAAGAACCATATCACTAGAAAACAATAGAACTACCAATTGAAAATTGTTTAAGTTTTATAATTTGGATTGACGTCCCCATGTTATTACATATCACATGTTTTTGGAGGACAATTTACCATACTTATAAAAAATCCTGCTCAGTAAAGAAATTAAATGATTATCACTTAAAAAGCAAGAGAAAGAATATGCAATTCCATAAGGAGAATCATAATTTCTGAAAGAAAGTAAATGATAATTACAATCACTGCCCTCACAGAAGACTGTCAGAAATATTGAATATACATTGGGACCACAGAGTACATATTGAGATAAAAGTAGGTAAACAATTTAAAATCTGAAAGAAGAATTGCTTGTAGTAAAGACGGCAAGTTGCATCTAATCCATTAAAACATAGCAACTTAAAATTGCCTTGAGTACAAAACCACATGGAATAAATAAACAGAAAAAGCAACAAAAACTTTGCGATTAAGCATAATTACTTTTTCGTTCTTCTCAATGTTACTTAATAGTTGCAAAAATGAAATGTAACAATTTTGCATTGGAAAAACAAGACTTATTAGTTTGGTTCAAATGGGAATTTAATGCCAAAAAAAGGTCGTACTTCAAAATTCCTTTTATCAATAACTTCATGGATTCAATTAAATTATACTTCCAAATGTGCCAATTACACTAGATGTAAAATTAATAAACTGAAGTATTGGAAGCTAAAGAAACGATAAGTTATCTCTTGCGAAAAGACAAATAAGGAAAGCGCCTTATATAATTCTCTGCACAGCTTTACGACAATTTAAAATAACCAAGCAAATTTTGTCCGCAAAAATAAAATTAAAAAGAAAACAAATACTGCATTCGCTAGAGTAACCCACAATAGTTCCCACCTAAACAAAGTATGTACAGGACCACACTCAATTTTTGGAAGTTCCGGTTTGGAACGCAAATTCACATGTTACCAGTCAAACATGCAAATTGGTATTCCGAACTCTGAACCTTTTGGTAAAGCCCAAATTCTTCATTACAAATTTACAATACATTTTGAACCTCGAAGGCGGCAAAGGACATTGGAACTTTCAACTTCCCAATTCTCGTTTAATCATCATTTTTCTTTAAACACAAGAACAAGAGCAAAACCAAAAAGAAGAAAACAACCGAATCAACCAACAAGAGAAAAAAAAAACAATTAATACCAGCCAATGCCAACCGCCAAGGCCAACAGCCTTCTTCACGACCCCTTGCAACCCAATGAGCACCGATTTCGTTCGATTATTCCCCGTGACCACCACCTTCGTGTGCACAGGCAGCGCCGACGCTTCTTCCTCGCTAGTGCTACTGCTGTACCCCATCCCATTTCCCATCTGAGCACATCCTCCGTTCATTTCTCTTTCAAGGGGCCCAAGCATTTCCCCTCTGCCCCTTGCCCCCTTCTCAGTTCTCGCACTGTCAGTGCCGTGTCTTGGTACTAGTAGAAGAAGAGAGAATACTCTCAGTACTAGTACCAATTCTACTGTTTGGTTTCATTCACCGTTGCGAATTGAAAGTTTTTCCATAAAATATTCGGTAAAATTTTGTATAGCTGGAGGGAAGGGAATTTAATACGAGTGGAGTGCGCTAGGATCCGAGGACTGATGTGGAAAAATGGGATGGATTTCTTGTTCGATAAGACTTGTTAAAGCGTTACAGAGGTGAAGACCCTTTTTGACCTTTTATTCTGGAGCTATGTGCTGAATCCCGATGAGAGCATGAGAGCTAATGGTAGGAGGACACGTGTCTGACGGTCTGAAGCAACGGAAAGAAAAGTGGTTCGCAGATGACGATTATGCCCCTCTAAGAACCGTTTCAGATGGAGTCGGTTTTGTGTGCGCCACTGTGACCGACCTATCTGGTGGGAACAGGAGCTGGGACTTTCAAATTATTACTTCTTTAAACTTTTAAATACAAAAATAATTAAATTAGGTACCTTGTACATACCATACACTACGCGCAAGGCGCAACGCAGAAAATGTGTTACTTTAACCTTTTTTCTTATGTGCATTGAGAGCTAAATAAAAGTAATGGACTAGTCTTTTGACTTTTAAATCTTCTCATTATGGCCATTGAAATAATATTAATATCATTCTTAAATCCATGTAATTGAGACAATTCATAACACTTCCAATCATTTGAATTTAATTTAAATACAATTAAAAAGTTAACGTTATTTGACACTAGTGTCCAATGGCATGAGATCTCTTCTCTTCATATAAACACAAACAAATGATACTGTAGACAAATATTCAAATGGATTATGTTCATCATTTTTTTTAACTGGATACTCATAGTAATGTCACCACGACCCTTCTAATATTCAAATTGTGACAATCACCCTAATCAACGAGAAAATATTTTTGAACTTAAAGTTTTACTAATAGAGAGCAAATATATAGATACCATCGTTGATATTGTAATCAATATCAATTTTATTATTCAAGTTAAATGAGTCATATTCATAATAGGTACTTAGTTAGTATTGTGGTAATTCAGTTGAATAATAAAATTATTGTACGAAATAAGTTTCACAATTAAAGTCGTTATTATGAATAATAACTCATTAAACTCGAATAATAATGTTGGCATCATGCACTATAGTATCTCCCAAACATGTTCCACGTACTAATAATTAGTCAGCAACAATTAAATCAATCTGTTAATTTTTGTGAAAAAACATGGTATGAAATGCAATTTAAAACTAATAAGTTGTTTATATATATATATATATATATATATATAAAAGAAAACCGCTAATCAGTTATATTATTTATTTCTTAATTTTTTTAAGCTAGTGTATGTTTTAGTCATTTGTTTGCAAAAATGAAACACATAAATTATTGATGTTTAAACTATATATTTTGAGGGTACTTTGATAATCTATCATCATTAAATTAACGACGTTAAATAAATTGAATGATTTAATTGCTAATCCTTGCGAATTGAATTTTGAAAGAATAATTATCACAATTGAAAGTTGAGCAGGGGTGATCGTCATAATTTAGATGTTTGGACAAATTTGGAATATATTATCCATTTTAATACTATGCTGAAAAAGTGTTTTGTCACAGTTCAGGACAGTTACAGTGAGACTGGGTCCATGACTGAATGGGAATATGAGAAATACATGAGTAAAGATATTGTGAGCTTAAACTCATGGGGCTTCATGACTCAAAAAGTAAATTAAATTATCTTTAAATTTTAATTTATCATGCTCACTAAATTCTTTATATTAAAATCTTGTGGAATGCAAAATTTTGGAGTGTTTTGAATTTTTTAACTCACCGTTTTTAATTTCTAAAATGATGTTCAAATATTAAATATTTTATTATTTTTTTTAGAGTTAATTTTCAAAAATTAAAAATCACAACTTAAAAAGATCAAAACGCTCAAATTTTTGCATCCCGTGAGATTTTCACATAAAAAATTTAATGATAATGATAAATTAAAATTTGAAGATAATTTGATATATTTTTTGAGTTAAACTCACAAAAAATCTTTATAAACTTAAATTTACGATATCTTTACTCGAAATACATTATCGAATTATTGTTGTCTACTTTTCCTGATGTTATTGACTTTTTAACCATTTGCAAATTTATCATAACACAGAGGGCAAAGTTATAAGCGGACCCTTCAGTAAGCCTCCGTTACTTGTAACGCCGTTTGTGGTCCACAGCGTACGGACAAAAGGCCTCATCTACAAACTTCTATTTTCTTTGCAGGCACCGTGCTTGAGTTCTCTGTGGTTATCAACTCTCCAAAATATATGCTGCAGGTTGATCTGTATTGAATCATACAAAGATATAGACTAGCATATGAAGAACCATATTTCTAAGACCATAGAAGATTATATTGACATGACTCTGGGAAACAACAAATAATAAAATATCTATCCGACCTGTATTTTATTTTCCCGCCACTAACATAAAGAATGTCGACCGTCGATTGATGGAAGAACCGGGCACATGATCTTCAGTTTATGCGCATAATGATACAATCCTCATGATAAAATTACAAATCAGGCCTTCTTCCTTTTTTTTTTCCAGGAGGGAACCAAAAATTATAGCCTCTGTACGTTTGTTTTGCCATTCTTTTAAAAAATAGAAAGGTAGAATAATATTTCTCATATTCTAATATGATTGTATCAGTTTTGATATAGAGTAGCATGCTTTGATTTTTTTTTTAGTTATGACTTATGACCCAAAAAATATTTGATTCGAATTTTTTCCGACCACTTTTTAGTCCGAAAAAATTCAAACCATGCTATCATGAAAAATCAGCACCATTTTTCATTTTGTGATTTTTTTTGCCGGTACAGTTTAGTCAATAAACCGATCGACTCTTTTCTTTGGTTCAACAGTACCTTATCGAGGTCGTCTACCTAAATGTCAATTACAACTATTTTTTTAAAATTAAATAATTCCTTTAGTTGTTGAGTCTTTTTTTTCGTAAATATTCAAATGTTAAAAAATATTTAAGTTTGGAAAAAGAAGTTTCAACGTCACAACTATTTCGTGTTGTAACATATCACGTTTTTTGTTTTTCTTTTTGAAATTCTAATGTATAATCTGAATCAGTAATTTGGTTAACTTTTAAGAGAAAATGTGTCTACTTAAAAAGTTCTATGATTTTTCAATATCATTTTATAATTGAGTTGTCAAATAATAAATATATTAAAACTTATATACCATAATAAAATACTCAATCATTTAATTACTAAATATACTAAGCAAACTTCAAAAATTATGTATCTCTTGTAAAATCACAAAATCAATCAAGATTGATTGTTTTAAATTTCAAAATAAAATACTACAAGGCTGTAGACTGTAGAAGCAAATGATACAGAACTTGTCCTCGTACAGTATTACAAGAACAGCCTCAATATGTGATAAAAAAAAATTCCGCGTATGATCAAAATTTTAAGGACCCATTAAAATTGGTTTGGGCGGGACGTCATCTAGACTTTCTTTTAGAAAAGGGGATAGAGACATAGACAGGCACATGATCACGCATGAATATTTAGCGCTGATTTAGGAGCTGCGAAGAGAACAAGATCATGATAAAGTAGGTTTCAGGATGGAGGGCCCATCTACGTAGTACTGCATCAACTCGGATTTTATTGAGGACTTAGGGTTATCAAGTAGGTAGGTTACGGATAAAGATATTTTGATATTTATATCTATTAAAAAAAATTATCTATATCTATTAAAATTTTATTTATCTATATCATATTTTTATCTATTAAAATCTTCGGATAACGAATGGGTAACAGTATATAACGAGTAAAAATAAAAATAATTCAATGAAAAAATATATAATTTAGACAAATAAATAACATTAAATAAATATACTAATAAAGTGTAATAATAATTAATATTTAGATATAACAAAATCATATAATTTTTTCATGTCAATTGTCATAAAAAAACATATACTAATTACTATATATATTTATATAATTTAACTATATATATTTTATTAAAAATATAAAATAATTATATATATATATATTTAACTATATATATATAATTTATCCAATGGATAACGGGTAACGAAAATCACCTTATCCATATCCATACCCGATAAGCTAATGAAATTTTTTCTTACCCATATGCATATCCGATGACCTAATGAAAATAAAACCTTATCTATACCCGTCTTATCGGGTACGATACGGGTCAGGTAAACGGCCAAAAGGGTGCCATTGACGGCCCTAATAGTGGTTCAATTTCATTTAGTTTCATTATTATTTGATAGCGCATCAAAAAACTGTTGAATTTGAATAGTAGTAAATTGTGATTTTTTATAATACCTCTTTTTATTATATTTTACATAATATCAAACATGTACTCACCTATTAGCGACTGAAGGGTACCCCTTTTATTTTCATTTTTGCTTCAGAAATATAGGGTTTATTTGGTAAATTAAGAAATAGCTTTTTACATTAAAATAGTAGTAGAACCGTAGAAGAGTAATATTTAGAAAAGTGAAAAATATAATCTATTTACTCTTTGGTGAGTAAAATATCGTTTGATAAAAACTGAGTTATAATAGTAAATGAATGGATATATCAAAATAAAAACACGGAATGAAAAGTTCAAAAGCCTCTCGTGTATTCAATAAAAAAACTTATGTTGAATATCCTTATATGTAATGTTATCAATTTAATTAGAAAATAGTAAACAAATAGTTCATACGGTAAATTACACAAATGGTCTTTAAAGTATTGTCACTTTATCAAATTGGTCCTCATATTTCAAAATTATCAATTTGATCCTTATAGTATCACTTTATTACGAAATTTGTCATTAAAGTTTCAAAGGTATCATGTTGGTCCTTGTAATATAAATCAGATATCATATTAATCTTTGAAGTTTTTAATTTATACCAAATTAATCCTATTATTCTAATTTATCATTGAATTAATTTTTAGCACTGTAACTAGCATGAATATAACAATAAAAATATTGCATTAATGTCCTATTATTATAAATTAATTCATATGATATTTATAATATTTTCACAAATTATAAGATGTACTAAATGATATGGATGTCAATGTGAATATTTATTTTTTTAACATCGATAATGATAGGACTAATTTTTTATAAATAAAAAATAAGACTAAAATGATAAGTTAGTAAATTTGAGGGACTGCAATGATAACTTTAAATCTTTAAAGACCAATTTTGATAGAAAATTGATATTTTAAGGATCAAATTGATACTCTAAGGACCAATTTGGTAAAAAAAATATTTTAGGTACCATTTATTTAATTTACTCATTTTAATTTGATATTTGTTAAATGTATTTTCTTTTTGTCAAATTTTTATGTTGGATGAAATACAATTACTTGAAATTTAATAAACAGACTAATTACAGTACTTACAAGTTCATGAAAAATTACAAGAAAGCATGTTTTACATATGTACAATTAATTTTAATGATAATTTCCTTTTGCAATTTGCAATGCAGTTCCGAATGGTCCAAAAAATTCCCTATAGGAACCGGAACATTTTTCTTTTGAGTTGAGGAAATAATTAGTAAGTAGTTCTAAATATCGGCCATTATATTGATAAATTCATATCAATTAATTGAAATTAAAAAAAAATCACAATATAGGCAGGCTCAACCATTCCCTTTGAATGATATAATCATGTGAATTCACATTTTCTGCCATACTTTTTCTATGGTAGAGAAGTATGAAAATGGGACCCACTAAAAATCACTCATGCTTTGAATTTATATTTAATCCATACAAATTAAATCAGATGGTACAAAAATTATGACACCCATTGCTGCCATAGCTATAGATATGGATCCATAATTATGGTACTTAATTTCCAACAATAAAAAATAATGGTCCACAAGAAATTTTAATTTAAAAAATACCGCGCTAACCTTTTCCCGGATAAACAAGTCCTTGGAGCGAAACAAAAAAAAATGCTCTCCCGTGTTCAAGCTCCCAGCAGGAAGAGCGGAAGACTTATCTGAATTTATTTCAAATATGAGCTGTAATTGCATCCATTATACTTAAATATTTTTAAAAAATATATAGTTTCTAAGTTTAGCTTTGAAACATATAATTTAAAAAAATATATTCATACTTAATATTGTGTGCAAACGTGGTGTGCATAATTCTTGTTAGGGAGCACTCGTTTGTAGGGCTGAAGCTCAGGATTTGGCTAAAAAAAGTAAACTTTTAATAAATAATTAGAAACATAAAAATATAAAAATCAAAATTAATAGAAAGTTTATATTAAGCAAAATTTGAACGCAAATTTTTTAAAATGCTAAATATATGTAATAATAAATAAATAATATAATTAGATATATGATGACTTATACAAAATAACATAAAAATTAAATTTTAAGTAGTAAATTGTACCTTAGATAAATTATACTCATCCTCATTTATTTTAGATGAGAAGAAAGAATAATTATATATTAATCATCGGATTGGATAGAGTAGAAGATATCAACCGTAGAAAACCTCGATGATGTAGTATAGTAAAAAAAGAGAAGAGAAGAGAACTTAGCTTAAACCCTTTATACATTTTAAATTTTTAGGCTATATTAAATACTTCATGCTTCTTTCCAAAGAGAATAGAGGATGGTTAAATGAGCACAAAACTTCTTTCAGAATTTTGCATAAATAATTTTTATTTTTATTTTTAAAAATAGAGCTCCCAATAACTCTAGATATATGTATTTTTTATTTTCTTAAAATAGAACTCCCAATAACCCAATATATATTATTTTTGCATAAAGATTTGGCAACAGTGTTTTGAGAAAAAAAAAAGAGAAAGCCGTTGGAAACAAATGAGTTTATAAATTTTAAAACATGAACTTTCTAGGTTTATTCTAGAAGAAAGAGACCTTCCATTAAAATGTGAGTTCACATCTTCTATAATACTGTAAATTTTATAGTTGTCCAAATTTGAACAGTAAACAATTCCCCTGAATCTAAAGATCGTTCGCGGTACTATTTCTCTTATCGTAGTACTGTTCAAACTTATTCCGAAATAAATGATCAACATCAACCAGTTACCAGTCCCTTAATAAGACAAAAAAATGTTTATACTCTAATAAAATAATAAAAATTTTACATGCATCATGTGACCAAAAGTTATATTTTAACTTTTCAACTACTTGTTCTTTTATTGTCCTGTAACAAAGAACTTTTAAGACATAAATCAAATTAAAAAATAAACATATTAATTATATTTATAAATACCCTCTAAAATATGCAAAAAATAATACAAAAAATAATCTCTCTGCATCTTGAAATAAATGATCAACACCAACCAGTTACCAGTCCCTTAATAAGACAAAAAAATATTTATACTCTAATAAAATAATAAAAAATTTACATGCATCACGTGACAAAGATTAAGTATTCTAAAAGTTATATTTTAACTTTTCAACTACTTGGATTCTTTTATTGTACAAAAAAATGTAACAAAGAACTTTTACTGCAGACATAACTGCTATCAAATTAAAAAATAAACATATTAATTATATTTATAAATACCCTCGGAACCCAGATAAAATATGCAAAAAATGAAGTACAAAAAATAATCTCTCTGCATCTTAAACTCCTGCTTGAGAACGCATAACACAGTTTTATTATTTGGATACATTTCCCGCTGAAAATAAATATATTAAGATTAATCAATTACACTTTATTTATTTATATTCTGTTTTCGTATCTTTGTTCGCCTGGAGACTACATATATCCAAATCAGTGATCATCTGTATCTGAAAATGATAATTTAAACGGATACTAGTTGACTGTTACCGATAAATATTCAATATTCACGCATTCGGGCACGAAGGGGTTGAAGCATTGAATAGTTCACGACCCTGATCCCTGCATTTAGTGCCATACTGCCATTGCTTCTGGACATGCATTTTTGGCATTTCTTTTCAGCGGGAAATGTTACGCAACTACAAATGTACCTAACGCTGGGGCTCCGGATTTAGAATTACTTAATTACTCTTCTTCATCACTACTACTTACGACTGAGTTTATCTTTTATTGAGTCAAGGCGTGCCATTTTTGCTAGCCATTAATAACTCGGTGCTTTTTTCAATTATATATACATAGAGAGATATAGTTATCTCTATATATAGATAGATAGGTTAGTGTGCTTTATGGAGTATCAAACTTTTCATATTTCACATCCGTATTTCAAATTTGAAAATTTAAACGGCTGATCAAAATCGTTGAACGTGATATTTATATTAAAATATCTTTCAAGATCAAATTTTATATTTTTTAAATTTTTTTACTATTTTTTAGATGAGTACAAAGTTTATTAATCTAATGATTTTTGCTATTTCCAATATAAATAATTGTTATATTTATTTATCAATAAAGTATTTCCCAGTAATGAATTATTGAAAGATAACTCTGAATATTCCGTCTTTGAGAGTTTATTTTAAAATAAGTTATAAAATTGACATAATTCAAATTCGAGACGAAACAATTGGATATTCCTTCTTTAATTTATATAAATAATTGGATTTCTTAACTGCTGAGTTGAATGAGTTTTAATATATTACTATTAACATAATATTTTAAACCGACTCAAATTCCATAAATCTCCTATCTCAATAATGTAATATACATTTGTGAAGTTACATCTTTAATTGGAAAATTCTTATTACACAAAGATGATTAAGATTTCAAGTTTTTTAAGTACATCACATCATCATTTTTTTATCATTAATTTTATTTAAATCTTTTCATCTTCTTAAATCTAAGAATTTATATTCCAGTACAGAAGCAAAAGAAGATATAGGCGCGTAGCGATGATGAAGCACCTCTTAGATCTTGTTACTCAAATAACTGAAAAAAACCTCTCCTCATTTAAAATAATATTTAAGATGAAACTTAATTTTTAAAAATAATTTAACTTTTTTATATAATCATTATAGATTATTATGTGTCTAATTATATTATTTATTATTATAATAATTACTTACATTGTGTCTAATTTTTTTAATGTGAAATTTTAGTAAATATATTTAAAATTTTATATTATTAATTATTTATTTAAGGATTATATTATGAGGCGAATCCGAGTAGTTACAGGCTAGTACTATTGAAATTTGTAAATGGATGTACGATAGAAAGAAGAGTTACTTCTGAACAATCCGAACTTAAAAGTCTTATATAATCTTTTCAAGTGAATCCAAATTGGGCCGAGACTGATGACCTGACGGGCAAAGAAACAAGCTCCGTTTTCTTACAGCATGTGGTTTTTTTTTTTTGAGAAAATATTTTTATCGCCCAAGCTTCGTCCTTAAAAACTTTCCACATGTTTTCTTATACAACGTGATTTTGCGCACAGTCTGATTTTCCGTACGATCTATTTAATATCATTGTTTTTCTATTTAAATATTTAGCTCACTTATCTAAATAATTAATTCACTTATCTAAATATCTGAGATATATAAATAATTAATTAAATAATTAAGTCATTTTTATTTTCCGAAACTTTTTTCTCTCATTTGTCATATATATTTTTCGTACAAATTATGTGATATTTATCTTTTTCTATCTAAATATCTGATTCACCTAAATATATCGCTTATCTATCTAAATACGTCTAGTTCACTTATCTAAATATTGTGTTCACGAGCTATACTTCAATGAAAACCTGAACTTATAAAAAAAAAGGACCAAAGGGTAATTGTTCGTTTCAATCAGTTGTTGCTTCATATCATCCGGTCATCAAATTCTCCCCATAACAACTCCTTCATTTATCATCATATCTTCTCTCCGGTTATTGTTGCCTAAAAGGGAAATCAATAAGCAAACAGGATAAATATCGATGATCCAGCAAAACAATGCATTATATCTTTACAAATCAATTCGGGTCATATGCGAATAAATGAAAAGAAATTTATTACTCAAACAATGTAACAGAATAACGCAACACTATTTTTTCATATTTAATTAGAAGATATAGAACATTTCAAGAAAAGAAAATTATTATTTGGTATATGCAGCAAAATTTTGATGTAGATAGCGTCACCCATTATCTAATAGTAGTTTTTTTAATATATTATATAAGATATATAACTTGATGTTTTTAGATATCAAACATTATTTTCATGTATAGTTCGTAATTTTGTATTATAAATGAAATAAATTGTCTCGTAAATATGTTGAAATCAATCTAAGTTGACTCTACGGCTCTACCATACATGTTTCATAGCAGCTAATTAGCTAGTGCGTCTACAAAAACTTCTATTCTTTATTTCTCAATATCTTGTGTATTTACTTGCACTTTTATTATCTAGCATATTTATGCATTATGGTCAATTTATTAGAGAATTGATGATCCTTTACAAAAATTGAAAGCTTTCCAATTCTTTTTCTTTAAATGCTTTGTATTTAGTTCCTCGTCGCTTCTTTCCTTAATTGAAAAAATCTGTATTTGAATATGTACACACTAAGGAATTTATGGATAGCTAAATGAGATACCAACAAAGTCCAAACAATTTTTTTTGATTAAATATTTATCTCATGAATTATTCGTATATTAGAATAAAACAAGTATATGAAGAATATAGTAGACACGTTGGGAAAGAAAACAAATTGAATACAAATGATTAATAGTCAAATTGTATTCGTATCTATCTTTATTTTTCACATTTAGATTTGAATGTGGATTAATATTAAATAAATATTGATACAAATTTAAATATTAAATGAATATGAATATAAATAAATATAATTCAGATATAAAATCAATTACCTAATATTGAACAAAAATATGCATAAATGGTATATTCATTTTTGTAATAAACAAATACATAATATTGTCATATCAAATTTGTTGGTAAAAAAATATGTAGTAACCAATATGATCACCTAACATTTATAATTGTCATATTACTAACAAAAATGTACCAAAAATCATAAACTCCAATAAAAAAATAAAATATGAGAATAGAGTATAAAAGCGAATTAATTTGAGTGGTGACATCAACATTTTTTCAATTTACATACAATATGCATTTTGACTTAGTTGTTTTTGTAATAATTTCGTTGTCTTATAGTGCATGATCAGTTGAGGTCAAAGAGCATAGAGTATAGACAATGAAAAAAAATGTGATCTATAATAAAATAAGTAATAGATCCGCAAACTATTTTGATTAATTTCAATGTTTTGATTTGTATGCATTATCACATTCCTTATATTTCAATGAACTAAAGAGTTTTGCTAATGAAAAATAATTATCGATTTTTTCATCACTCCCTCTTGTATATTTATTACATAAAAATATACTTTATTAGAATCGTAAGATATTTTCCTCGTTGCTTTAATTTAATAAAATAGAAAGAGTACATTATTCTAATGATTTTAGAATAAAAACATACAGATTTTTTTTACATTTAGTGATTGATAGTTAGGGTTTCCAACAAAATTATTTTATATTTACCCTACATGTACTGTATTCGATAAGACATATATGGATAAGAATTTTTTCATTAACTTAGTAAGTAGAGATATAGCTAAAAAATCATTTAGCTTGTTCATGAAATTTAAAACATAATCAATATATAAATTCAAAATAAATTGTAAGTTTCTCTTTTAGAAAGATTTTTTTATTTTTATAATATTAGTTTCACTATTTTGTAAGTTAACAAGAAATTATTAATAAATCTTCATCCTTATTACAATATGCAATTATGTATTGTCATGTTAAAACCATACCTCAAAATTCAAATGGAAGAAATCATCATTGAAGAAAAAAAAAAGGAGCGAAGTGTACACCAACTTCCCCTAAATATAATATCAATAAAGACTAATAATTGACAAATTTCAACATCATGCACTATGTTTTGAGTTAGGCTACGGTAAAAATGTTTTAAAATATACTTTTTCATTTCTGACATGTGAATTTATGTTTCTAAATAATTTCTACATATAAGAAATTTGTAGAATATTAAATTTTATCATTTTATGATTTTTAGCTATTTCTCGGTTTTTTTAAATCTGTGTGCAAATATTTTATTTTTGCTGATCTTTCAAAAATATGAAAAAAAATCTTCAAGTATATTGTTGGATAATATTTGACCGTATTTGATTCATAAATATCTGTATCTGAATATCCATATGGAAAACAATATGGATAGTGTTTTCAATCTTAATTATCCATTTCCGAATAGTAGATATGTAATATATTATAAAAAATAATAATACTCTCTATTATAATTGGAAAGATATTAAGAATTTTAATATTTTAAAATAAGTAATATACTTTTAGATAAATAATAGTATATGTTAATTATTTGTTTCATATTAATATTTCAATTCTAAAATTAACAAACAATAACAAAAATATTTATAATCAGAGTAAAGAATTTTTTTTGATAATAATCATCCGATATATATAACTAAAAAGATTATGATTAAAAATAATATAAAAGTTTATGATATCTCTCAATGCAACAATTCCAAAAAAACAACTGCGTACTTTGTAACAATACGTATCATTATATATTAAAAGAATCACACTTAAAAAATTCAACCAAAATAGTTTAGTGCATAATCTCAATTGACTTTGAATATTAATTGTTTCGTGTCTTCAATCATAGTCTAGGTGCCAGATTATAATTTTTAGAATTCTAAAATAATGAGTATCGTGAAGTTTAGTTCAATGTAATTGATTTATGTTTTAAATTACAGTTGTTATATTGTACTGTTTAGACGACGACAAACAACAACCTTTAATCCTAAATAAATTGGGGTAGACTAAAAATGAAACCCAATCGGAAAGTATAAGATCAAAGATCTCAAATTATGATAATAATGAATATGATGAAAGAAAAAAAATAAAATAAATAAATAAAAATAATAATATAATATAATAAATAAATAAAGATGATAATGATAATATGCTAATAGTAATAGAAATAATAATAGTAGTACAATAAACCTATATTATAAAATCTATTTATAAATCCATAAAATTCTATTTTAAAACCTAATTCTAAATTCTAAATTCTAAATTCTAAATTCTAAAATCATATTTCTAAACCTCTATTTCTAAAACCTATGTCTAAATTCTAAATTCTAAAATTCTAAGAATATGAAGTCTATAACTCTACTATTAGACTCTAACTCCTAAATCATGGTTCAGATGCATGAATCGCCATCTTCCAAGCACTTCTATCCAAACCAAACTCTTTGGGTATATTTCATTCATTCAAATCTCTTTTTATTGCTTTCTCCCATGTTAGTCTCGGTCGACCTCTTTCTCTTTTTGTATTTTCAGGACGATTTAGAATACCGCTGCGTACTGGTGCTTCAGGAGGCCTTCGTTGGATATGACCAAATCATCGCAAACGATGTTGGACTAGCTTCTCTTGAATTGGTGCTACCCTAAGTTTGTCCCTATTATCATCATTTCTGATTCGATCTTTTCTTGTGTGGCCACATATCCAACGCAACATCCACATTTCAGCTACACTCATCTTCTGGATGTGTTGTCCTTTTGTAGCCCAACATTCTGCGCAATACATCATCGCGGGTCTAATTGTCGTCCTGTAGAACTTGTCTTTTAGTTTGTTTAGGATCTTCTTGTCACAAAGAACACCATATGCTTATCTCCATTTTACCCATCCAGCTCTTATTTTATGACTGACATCTTCATCGATCTCTCCTTCACTCTGCAACATCGATCTCAAATACCGAAATGTGTCATTCATGGGTACTACTCGTCCATCCAAACTAACATCTTCGTCATCTGAGTTTTCCTCGCTGAATTGAGACCTCATATATTCAGTTTTGATCCTACTAAGTCTAAAACCTTTTGATTCTAAAGTTTGCCTCCACAACTCTAGTTTCTGATTGATTCTTAATTATGTTCTCGTCAATCGACACCACATCATCAGCAAAGAGCATACATCAAGGAATATCTCCTTGTATGTCCTTTGTGATCTCGTCCATCACTAAGGTGAAAATATATAGACTCAATGCTGACCCTTAATATAATCTTATCTTAATAGAAAATATATCGGACTCACCGTCACATGCTCTGATATAAATCACAATATTTGTGTACATATCCTTAATAAGGGTAACATACTTTGTTGGGACTAGTTTCCTTTTGAGCGTCCACCACATGATATTTCTCGGTATTTTATCATACGCTTTCTCTAAATCAATAAATATCATATGTAGGTCATTCTTCTGTTCCTGATGTCTCTCCATAAGTTGTCTTATCAAGAAAATTACCTCTATAGTGAACCTCCCAGGCATAAAATCAAACTAATTTTTAGAAACAGTTGTCAGTTTTCTTAAACGGTGCTCGATCACTCTCTCCCAAAGTTTCATGGTATGACTCATGAGCTTAATTCCTCTATAATTAGTACAACTTTGAATATCTCATTTATTCTTGAAGATTGATACTAATATACTTCTTCTCCACTCATTAGGCATCTTATTGGACCGAAAAATGATATTAAATAGTTTAGTGAGCCACACTATTGCTATATCTCCAAGATATCTCCATACCTCAATCGGGATGTCATCTGGTCCTAACGCCTTACCTGTTTTCATCTTTTTTAAAGCTTCTTTCACCTCAGACTCTTGAATTCTCCGAACAAATTGCTTGTTGGTGTCAATTGAGTCGTCCAACTGGATCACGATTTTCTCACTCTCATCGTTGAATAACTTGTCGAAATATTCTCTCCATCTGTTCTTAATCTCTTCATCCTTCACCAAAAGTCTATCAGCCTCATCCTTAATACATTTAACTTGATTGAAGTCTCTTGTCTTCCTTTCTCGAAGTTTAGCCATCTTATAGACATCATTTTCGCCCTATTTCGTATTTAATTTTCGATACAGCTCCGTGTATGTCTGACCCCTTACTTCTCTCACAGCTTTTTTTGTGTTTCTCGCTTCTTTGTACTTCTGTATGTTTTCATCACTCCTATTTGATGTAAACGTTTGTAACATTCTTTCTTCTCATTGATAGACTTTTGTACATAATCATTCCATCACCAAGTGTCTTTAGGTTCACGTTTATTTTCTCTAGTTATTCCAAACACCTCTATTGTCACCTTTCGAATGTGAGTCGTCATCTCCTTCCACATATTATCCGCATCCTCACTTTCGTTCCACGATCCTTCTACAATAACTCTATTCTTAAACACCTAAGAAACGTCCCCTTTGAGCTTCCACCACCTCGTTCTCGTTATTTTCATGCCTTTATCTCGTCGAACACATACCTTAAAATAAAAATTAGCCACCAAAAGTTTGTGTTGTGTGATAACACACTCGCCAGGTTTAACCTTATAATTCATGCAGTTTGGTCTCTCCTCCCTTCTAGTCAGGAGAAAATCAATCTGGCTCGAGTGCTAGCCACTGCTGAAAGTAATTAAATGTGATTTTTTCTTTCTAAAGAAGGTGTTCGCTACCATGAGGTCGTAAGTTATAGCAAAGTTCAAGATGTATTCTCCCTCTTGATTTTGTTCGCCATATCTAAAATCCCATGTACCCTCTCAAACCCCCTCTAATTGTGCCAATGTGACCATTAAGATCTTCTTCCATGAAGAATTTTTCACTGCTAGGCACCCCTCTAACCATGTCCTCTAAGTCTTCCTAGAATCGTCTCTTAACATCATCACTCAAACCTACTTGTGGAGCATACGCACTGATGACGTTCAAGATCAAATCTCCAAAAATTAATTTGATCATGATGATCATGTCCCCATGTCTCCTAACTGCGATAACTCCATTCTTGAGTCTCTTATCAATTAAGATACATACACCATTTCTACTTCGTTTTTTTCTTGTGTACCACAATTTGAAACCCATATTTTCCACCTCCTTAGCCTTCTTACCCGTCCATTTAGTCTCCTGAACACATAAGATATTAACACGTCTCCTAATCGCAGTATCAACTAATTCCCTTAGCTTACCTGTTAAGGACCCTACATTTCAACTACCTAAACGAATCCTACTTTCTCCGACTAGCTTCCTTGCCCCTCGCACTCGTCGAGTTAAGTGCGAAGACCCTTGTTCATTTGACACTACATCCGGGTGCCGATGCAGCGCGTCACTAAGGTGATGACGATCCGACCCTCACTCATTTATCATCATATCCGGGTTCCAATATGGCGCACCACTAAGGTGGTGACGACCCGGCCCTTGTTCTCTTATCACCATATCTGGGTTCCAATATGGAGCGTCGCTAAGAGGGTGACGCCCCAACGAAAATTGACTGGGTTTCATTTCTATAAAGATCGGTTATTTTAGTGCAGGGCTCGCCACACCCACCGCAACCCTCCTCTTTTATCCTGGTTTGGGACAGACTGTGCAGAAAATAGTCTACACAGGCGGAGTTTTATATTGTACTGTTTAGAATTATGAAAAAAATATTAATTTTGAAAATTTATTTGGTGGAAATAGATATTTTGAAAATTGTATTTAAAGTACAAATTGGGATATGAATAAAAAAATATGAACATTGAAAAAAAAATTTTAAATAGCACATAATAAGGATTAATATCGACCCAAAAACTGATACTGATGTTTGAAATGCAATATAATATTGATGAGTAAATATAATAATATTGTCATGCACATTTGACCTATATGATATGACATGATATGGTAAAGAAACCCGAAATAAAAATTCTGTGGAAATATAATATAGAATATAAGGTACGAAAATCAAACACCCGAAATAAATATATACCCAGATTGTAAATTTACCAGACTCATCCCGAGCGGGCACAACCAGGGCCCAACTTACTAACTCGGACCTTGCCTAAGCGGGCACAACCAGGGCCCAACTTACTAACTTAGGACTTTGATAGACCTTTGAAACCCTAGGATGGTGGTATTGAAAGGTCAAGAAGGTGCAAGAATGTAAAGAACCTAAGGTAGAAATGTATAAACCGGTTTGGGGCTTAATGTTCAAGTGTAATGGCAGCGGAATACGATTTAAAACAATTCAATTCTCACAAGAATATAGCAATCAAAGAAACGTGAGAAAAGAAAGTAAAGATAAAGCAAGAACACAAGATGTAACGGAGTTCGGCTTCAACAATGCCTACGTCTCCGGGACCCTCAACCTCTAACAATTGAGGTTGAGCCGATATATTTAAAAAGGGTTTTTACACTTGTAGAACTTGGTCCCTTACAAAAATGGGCTGCCAAGCCTATCGGTAACAAGAGTGACAACACACTCAAAAGGGTGAGTGACAACACACTCAAGAAAGGTGAGTGACAACACACTCAAAATGTTAGTGACAACACACTCAAGAAAAGGTGAGCACTACAGCTCAAAAAAATGTTTTCAAGAAGATCACGAAGGATCAAGTTGGGAGAATAGAGAGAAGTAAGATTGAGCTTGAACAAGGATTTTGCTAATTGAGTGTATCAATCTATTGAATTATCTCTCTCACTTTGTATATGGCTAGTAAGCTCTCTAGAGTAATGATTTTGCTTGATTAGTTCCATTAACTCAGTCAGATCATTTTCAGTGAGAGAGTTAATCCTTTTAAAATAGATTTTCTGAAGAAACTATTTTTCGGCCTGAACCGTTATAACGGTTTACGAATCGTTATAACGGTTTGAAAAGAATAGCCGTTGGATCAACTGAGCTGAAACGTTATAACGATTTATCAAATCGTTATACGTTTTCCAAATCGTTGTAACGATTATCGAATCGTTACATAACGATACACTCGGTTTCTTTTAAAATATTTCTCATTAGAATATTTTTGAGTATTGAGATGAACCGTTATAACGTTTATCGAATCGTTATAACGATTCCCCGGGCAAATGCAATTTTCTTGTTGTTTAAGCTCAATTTATCTTGACCAATTCAACCCGGTTTGAATCTAACTAAACCTAAGCCTAATGTAGTCTTGATTAAGCTCTTATATCCCAGCACTAGTCTTGGTTCTTGTGCACTAGTCCATTTGCATGTTAATCCCTGCACAAAACTCAAACAAGGAAAATTGTAAAATTCAAGATTGTTTTGCAAATCGACAAATCAAAGAAGATGTTAAGTGTAACAGACTTTATGTTTGTGCAGCGACAACGCCGCACAGACGACAATTCGGGCTCCCGGGGCGATAACGCCCTAGGAGAGTGAACGACTATAAGCACGTACTCTGGTCTGCCGAATATGGTAATTTACCTTACAAAATATAAGCCAATGGATATAGTATGTCTTCAGTTGCCATATCGTAAAAAGGAGATAACTACCCGTGAATTAACAAAACGGAAACAAATGGGAGCCTACACTGTACCAACCAAGGGTCAGAGGACCGCATCCCGTAAAAATATCAAAATGAAATATAAACAAATGGGAGCCTACACTGTACCCACTAAGGTCAGCAGACCGCATCCCGACTTTCTCTGTACCAACTAGGGGTCAAAGGAGAAAGTCCTTCGGACAATATCAGGATCCTAAATAAGCCGGATAAATAATATAATATAGAGTCACGAAGTAGATTCCAGACTCGGATATGGTCGCCCACACTAAACACTGAAGTACACGGTATCCTAATCGCTCAAATTTGGATTAAAAATGTAATCATATCAAGAATAATATAAATATAATATTGGTCAAAAGAAAACACTCTGACACAGCCGAACCCGCCAAATGACGGGATCGGTGGATAACCCGACAGAAAAGATGCGCATGCATATACATACCGGTGGGTCCCACGGGCCTATGGGTCATCGTACGTAACCACAAAGGTCTGGTTATGCAAGGCAACTCCGACTGAGAATTAACCGGTCCGCCTCTCAGCACTCCCATATAATTAATGCATGATTAACTACCTAACTTAATTAATAATTAGTAATAGTAATAATATTTTTCTAATAAATATAATCTACCACTTGAATTATTTAATTCTATCTAATCCTATCTCGGGACTATTTCCCGAGTCCTACTCCTATCCTATCTACGTGCAATGTGACATGATATGACATGCGAATGCGGGTATGTCTCAAATATGCTGGTCAATTTACCGAATGCATATGACAGGTCAGATTCAGTCTCTAATCATTTTGGTCAGAAAACACCGCAATTCAGATTTTATTCTAAAAACAGTTTTATTTTCGGTATGGGTTCCTACTTCTGAAGAAAGTAAATCAAATCCTAGAAAACCGTACCTGGGTGTACTGGTGAGGATCTCGAAGTCACTCTACTCCGGATGTGGAACACCGGCCTCGGGGTCGGCGTCCGCGTATGTCGGGTCGGGAATGACCTCGTACTCCGCGAGTGGATCCGAGTCGACTGTATCACCTATTTAATTTAATTTAGATGTTTATTAGCCTCACTTGATTGATTTCGAATTTAACAATTAATTTAGATTGATAATTAAGTTAACATTCGCTTGGATTCCGACGTCTTTTCTTGAAAATTCGGCAGCATTCCTACTGCATACATGCGGTGTCGGAAAGTCTAATTAACGTATTTTGTTCAAAATGCTGTGTACGTCATTTTAAATCATTTCTTTTATATGTTTATTATATTTTTCTCGAATTGTAGATTTTAGTCATTAAATTCGTTAGCGTTTAGTAATAAATCCCCCTTTTTGATTAATTCCCGTTCCGATCATAATTATCACACGTTTACTTGTTCATTATCTTTATCGTGTTTCTGATTTCGTAAAGATTAAGTTTTTCGTGAATTAACTCTACAACTATAGATATAAAAAAACAATTCATTATACGCATTTCGAGATAATTATAAGATTCATAATTCATTTTATTAATTTTATTTCGATTACGTATACAATTTCCAATACAGCGGAATAAGAAATATAATTTAAGAATCTTACTAAATAAACTAAAAACTAAAATAAAACAACAGTTATGATTTAAAAATAAAAATAGAGAAATTGATTAATATATATTATATATATAATATTTTATTTTATTATTCTTTTATTTATTTTAAAAATAGAGAAATTGATTAATATATATTCTAATATATATTAATTACATTCTAATTATTATTTTTACTATGTTTTCAAATTATGTAGTTTACTTTATTTATATAAGTATGATTATTAGGTTTTTTTTATAAGTTAGAAAAATAGTTTTAAAAATAAAAAAATTAAAATAAAAGAAAAGGAATAACTAAAATAAAATAAACGAAAAATAAATAAAACAAAAATAAAAATAAAGAAAAAGTTATTATATTATTAATGTATTGGTGTTTTAATGTTCGGGATCATACGTTGACTACCAAATCGTTGGTGCCAATGCACCGATATCCCGAATCGGGGGCAGTCAGGGAATATAATCATTTCCCGATCTTTAAGTTTACGTTATTAATAATGGGTACCGCCAAACCTTTCGGGGCGGCTTCCAATTCATTAGTCACATTTAAATTTAATCACTTTATTATTTTGGGACTTTTAATTATTGGGCCTTATTTAATTACTCCTAATCCTAATTAAGTTATAAGTTCATTTATATTTTATTTCTCGGCCCAATAATGATTTTCTTCTAAGTCCAAGATTTTTGGTTTGGGCCAGGTCTTTCTTGTTAATATTCCATTCCTAACCATTTAGCTTAGGCCCAACTAAATTTAATTATTTTCAAATTAGCCACAACTTAATTGAATCCAGTTAACAGAATACCACTACCCGCAATAGACCAGACAGAGAAATCAATTCAATCGAGTAAACAAGCCACAAAGCCAACAACAACAAGCACAAGAACACAGGACAAACAACAAATCAGCAAAAATACCAGCAAGACAAAGGCAGCAAGGTACTCAGATGGTACCAGATTTGCAACAACCTGGTACAGAGGTGGCATTATCAGCAGAAACCCAGAAACCAGAATATACCAAAGCGGTCGATCGACCTACTTTCTTCTTCACTTGGTACCAATGGTACCAGTGTACCAGAGGTACCATCCAATATCCATTTAGCCAACCCACACCAGAAACCAACCCAACAAAGCAGCAAAATTCCCCCATTCAAAAGCAACAATCAAACCAGCAAACCCAGTAAAATCCAAAGTCCAAACAGGAAAAAAAATTCACAGCTCAAGGGCATCCACCCAGCAACAGCCCACAAGGTCAACATAACCAAATGATAAGCCTCACTAAGCATTCAGCACCCAACACAACATTTACCAGAACCCAGAGACCAGCCAAGAAAAATCACATCACCATTTGCAAAAGCACCACTCAAACAAGCAAATCAAACCCCCATTGATCATATAACAAATCAGACAAAGCATCCAGCGGGACCAGACCTCGCCTCACTGGTACCAGATGGTACCAGTGTACCAAGGTCCTCGGTGAAATAAAGAAAACAAACCCCAAAATCCCCAGAGTGTAACCCAATCACCGAGCATAAGCAATAGTAGATCATCAAGTACTCAGCACAGTCAACAAAACATAGAAAAAAGGGCTTTTAGGGTTTACCAATAACAGAGAGACAAGCAAAAAGGGCAAACGGGTTGAGAGTGGCAACAAAAGGTGAGCACCTCCTCCACGGGGAGTCTCCGGCCAACCCTCCCTTTCTCAAACAAAATCGCAACCCAATATCGAATATGTTCTTATCAATTTAACAAGCGATTAAGGCAACATGTTATTCTCAACACATGAGTTATTCCAACTAGCAACATAGAGCAGGAGAGAGGCCAGAAGCTCCTTATATAGGGGAGGGCATCAACAACAGTCATACCGGCTAGACAGGGTCTAGGGTGAGGTGACAAGAGGAGGGTGAAGTGACAAGCGGGGTGCGAGAGACGGCGAAAGCCAGTCTCTTCCAAGGGGGGGGTCTTAGAGCGGGTCAGAGGAGTGGCGTAGGGCATCGAGTGCCACCGCAAGTGGAAAAGAGGGTGACAAAAGAGGGGACCACGGAAAGGAGAGTTTCGAGGAGAGGAAAGGCGAAACCAGAGAAACGAATGGCGGAGCCTTTGAGGGGTTCTGGCGACGGAAGCAAGGAGGAGGGAGAGAAAGAGACAGAAGAGGGAAAAATCGGATGGCGGGTAGAAAAGGGAAAGGAGGGTTATCGAGTAGCAACGCAAAAGAGAGAGAGAGAGTTCTGAGAGAATTAACTGCGGTGAGAGAGAGGAGAAAGAGAGAGTGAGATGAGATTGGGTATTAAATGAGGGATTAAAGAAAGAGAGAGCGGATTGAGTGGTTAATTAATAGGGGAGAGAAAAAAGTGAGAGGGAGGGAGAGAGAATTAGTGGGTTATAAATGCGGGTACGGGATTCTCTGTGGCAGAGGATTTGCGGCCATTGGTGTGGTAAAAATTCAAAATTTTAAATTAAAAGTCTAATTAATTGTTATTATTAGTGTATATATATATATATATATATTTTGGACTTACGTTATTTACTAATTGTCTTAGATCATTTTATTTAGATTGACTGACTTATTATTTATCTTAATTTTAAAGTTTATCTTTGTTTGATTTTGCTTACATTCTTTTGATTTAATTAAATATGATTTTGTATTTGCTTAATTACGGAGGTCAACGGTAAATAGAAAAATAATTCAAAATTTATTATAAGATTTATTTATCTATTTATTAATTCATATACATAATTATATCCCTTTATTTGATGATCTAATTAATTTATTAATTTACATCAATTAATTTTTTTATCATTATCTGAATTAATTTTTATTGATACCTAATTAAAATTCACGGTCTAACAATTAATATCTAAAATAAAAAAAAATAGTTTTGAGTACTTTCAATCTTTCTATATTAATAACAATATTACTAGTTCCACAGGTCAATATAGTTTAATATGTGTAATATGAAATCATTATTTTCTTCGTCACAAGTTTCAGAAAAACTGTCAAATTTTGAAATAGAATTTCTAAGTTTAAATTTTAAATTTTTCCAAATTTTAAAACCACTAATCATATTTCCGCATCAAACATATTTCAATTAAATTGTTAATATTCATATTCCTTACTTTAGTTTCAGTTTTTTATATTGTTAAATTTGATATTTTTAGATATCTATTTTCATAATAATTGATATGTAATTTGTTTGGATAAAAATATTTTTGTATTTACAATTGAAATTTGTGAAGCATAGTTCCATAGAAATTGTATATGTCTGAATAAATACTTCACACATTTTATGTGAAAATATGGAGTTTAATATTCTGAATTATAAAAATTAGAGATTTTTTTTTTTGTGTCATTAAATTTTTTATCAATATGAGACCTTTTTCAAATGCATATTTTCATTTGGTCCAAATAATCAAAATTAAAGGGTATTTTGTGAATGACAAAGAGTATTAATTTTATTGTTATTCAAGGTCTAGATAAAACAATGAAACTATTTTAATGGGTCATGTGCAATGCATTAAGTATGAAAATTTTGAGAAAGAAAAAACATGTCAATGTTACTCAATACAAATTATAATGCCAATAAGTTGAATAATAATATCAATAAAATTGAAAGAATAAAGCATTTAAATGAAAATTAATACTAAAATTCTTAACATGAAGGAGTGTAAATCATTTAAATGAATAATAAACGATCTAATGAGTGTAAAGTTTTTAACGACATCTAAACTTATTTTCTTTCATCAATCGTTGAGATTTTTCAAACGTGTATTTTTCATTTGTTCCAAATAACCAAAACTTAATAATGCATTTTCTTATTATTCAAAGTCTAAATAGACAACATACTGATCATTTATAATGCATTAAGTATGAAAAATTTGAGAAAAAAAAGCATGCCAGTATTACTCAATAGATTATAAAGTCAAAGTTAATAATAATGTCAATAAGTTAAAAAAATAAAGCATTTAACATGAAAAATAATACTAAAACCCTTAATACGAATGATAAAGCGTTTAAGATTAAGAAAATATGTAACATGAAAAGTAGAAATTGACTCATAGGAAAATTCAAGTTGCTCAAAAAATTCTACATATCAGAATCTTGCAAAATACTGAAATTTATCATTTTAAGTTTATTAAGTATTTTTTTCAGATTTAAAAAAAATGAGCCAATTTGATATACAAACCATCCATTTTCTTTATATTTCAGCCCGATTTTGAAAATTCTGAAAAAATAAATTAAAAAAATTAAATAGTAAATTTTGATATTCTATAAAAAAAATTATATGTAGAATTTTTTGAGCAATTTGGATTTAAAATTCCTGCTATGATCAACTAAAATTAAGTTATTTATATTTCAGATGATATACAAATATTTGTACACTAGCCCAATTCATTCTCATTTATATATAATTGAATTTACGATATGATGCATTATTTATGATACTGGCAATAAATCTTTTGGCACAAATTGTAGTTTTCTCATTATTCAATTTTCATTCGTTACATCGGTGATAAGCAAGATACATATATAATTTTGAAAGGAAAATATTTAATTTTATTACCGAACACTCCGTGTCTTTATGTCAACTGACCGATGTATTCATTCATAACAGTCAACTAGGCACAATTAACAAATTTGAAAAAAATTAAAAAAATGATATTGGATCAGCTCAAGCAATTATCGCCTTTTAAATTGGGAGGACAGGACTTACCATACTCGTTCTCATTCACCGCTGACAAAAATATCCTTTTTGAATTTTTTAGGTGACCGGCTGTTATCCAGAGGTAACCGGTTGAAGCCCCAACAAACCGACTTCAAATTAATTTCATCCGTCTGATAACAAAAATCCAACGGTACGTGGTCCTGGTCCTCATTGAAGCATAGCTCCCGCATTCACATATCTAAATATCTGATTCATTTGTGATGTTTAATATTTTCTATCTAAATACTCAATTCACATATCTAATCATCTAATTTACATATCTAAATATCTAGTTCACCTAAATACTTGAGAAATATATATATATATAATACTCAAGGTCTTTTTATTTTCCGAGGCTTCTCTTCTCTCTCATATGTCACATACGTTTTCTCATACAACCAATGTGATATTTGTCAGTTTCTCTATGTAATTTTATTTTCCAAGACTATTTTCTCTATCTTACTATTATTTTACTATATAACTGAATCACATATCTAAATATCTAAATATCTAAGTTATATATCTAAATATCTGAGTTTCATATCTAAATATCTAAGTCATATATCTAAATACCTAACTCACTTATATAAATATCTGACTCGTTTATGTAGACAAACATATTTTTTTGTCAAAAATGAAAAGTTAGTTATAGAGAATGTATTTTTTTTATCAAAAATAAAAAGTTAGATAGAAAATTTTTCTAAGAAGAATTTACTCCGGAAATTGTTAGTCCATTTTTTTTTTATATATTTTCAAGCATTGAATAGGATTGTGAATGACAATCCTCCACATCAGTTTTTTAGGCTCCGCCCTGCTTTGAAGTAGAATTAGGATGCTCCAGGAGCACAACCCCTCTCATGCCCCTAATTGAAAAAAATATATTCTTTAACATTATCATTTTTTTATTTATGTCATTCAATAATTTTGTTATATAAATTAGTGTACAATACAAAAATCGTTTATCATTTGAATTTTATGTGTATCTATTTCATATTTTAATGATGACTTCTCTCATAAAAAAACATGACTTCAAACAATAACAAAACAATTAGTGTTCTGTATAAAAATAAGTCATCTTAAAAATTTTAAAATAAATTTTTTGTATTCAATGAGATTTTGATATAAAGCGTTTATTGAGTGACATAAATCAAAATTTAAAGATGCAAAAATATATATTTTTAGTTAGTAGCCCAAGACCAAGAGTTTCTAGGATATCCTAATTTTACTTGTGACTTTGTATTCAAATTTCAAATTACACGTCATGTTGCGTGATTGATACGAATCATACGTTTTCTTTTGCGTCTTATAAACTATGCAGGACTTCCTTAAAATACAACCAGTCAATTAGATAGTACTCTTGGACCTACAAAATAGATAGAATATGGTTCATTATTGGCGTTGACCTACTATTGACTCATTTTTTCTGTAACGAAATGATTAATCTTCATTTCTTAAATGGCCCCATTTATGATTTTCTAGCTCCGAAGCTGCGGTGACGTGTAAATGCATCTCAATCTCATGGTTTCTTTTCTTTTGAGATTTACAACTTAAGATGATGGAGATTTTAGTCTGCTTGAATTATACAAATTAAAACTAACCACGAGAAAATAACAACTGCTCAATTATAAAAGGTCTCTCAATATGAAAATTGACCGTTTAGGAGGGATAATCATCGTGGTAAATAAATTACTAGGGATGGGCCCAGATTTTATGAAGCTTAATCGCCAAAAGTTCTCAATATAACTGCGCATAATAATCGCCAAAAGTTCTCAAGATAACTGCGCATAATGCGGAGATAACAAAAAGGAAAAAGAAAAACGAATGGAAATTGAAAGGAAAGTTGCGGTCACCAGTAATTGGGCACTATAATGGGTCCCGGTCTTGAAAAGTATAGAATAGCAGTAACTCGGCCTGGAATAGAATCTATAGGCTCCGAACAGAGAAATTTGACCTTTTTTTTTTTTTTTTTTTCTTTTTCCCCCCTCTATGCGCGTCAATACTCTATAGACAATTAGTAATTATTAATTAACAAAATCAGTCGCATTATAGCCGTGCTGTAGGAAACTAATCTCAGTAATACTCAAACACCCGACAGTTTTTATTATTAATAATTATTATTAAATTAATATTATTAAAAATAAGAGTGAGAATCATAAAATTTCAAATATACGAATGATAGCGGTAGCCATACATCTAGTGGCGTGATTTAAAACGCGCCAACGACGATGGCGCATTTCGTCCGAACCCGCACAGATGAGATGGATGGAGGCGCTGCGCGCGTTTGTATATATAAGAAAAAACGCCACCCTTGTCGATGGCGCGTTTCGTAAAAATAAGGAAACGCGCCACGCAAAGCGATGACGCATTTCGTAAAAATAATGAAACGCGCCACTGACAGTGGCGCGCTGCCATTCGTATATTTGAAATTTTACGTTTCTCACTCTTATTTTTAATAATATTAATTTAATAAAACTTATTATTACTAAAAACTGAACACCCGATTCTACTTCTACCACAGTTGCCGGCTAAAATGATTATTAATTAACACAATCCATTACATTTGAAATACAAGAGGAGATTGCTAATTAACTCGGGACAACTTCGTCGTGCCATGTATGTATCTGGCAGCAGTTTTAACAGTGAAAAGCCATTGAAAAGACTACCTCAGACATCAACTGCATAGCAATAAATTTCTCCTCTCGGCTGCAGCAAGTCTAACATTGCAGTCAACACCACCAAGATCAACCATGCAATCTCAAATTAGCCCCCCTACCTCCAAGACAGGTGCAACATTTTTCTTTACCAGTTTCACATTTTTAAGACTGATGCAAGTAGCCTCTGCAGATTGTTGGAATCCTTCACATCGGCAGTCATAGACGCCTCTTCAGTTTTCTATTAAGCAAAGTAGGTGGCTAGGAGGAGGAGAATCAATGCAGGGGTAGAGGCGAAATGACTGGGTTCCATTGGGGGCAACCCATCAGTTCTTGTATTGACAGTTCCTCTTTAATGAATTTCATACGTTATTAAAGTTACATAATACACAAACTAGATATAATCTTCTCAACAACACACCTGAATAAAAAAAAATTAGAATAAATTAAATGAAGCCCATGTGTAAGGATAAAAAGTATTCTGAGTATAAGTTTTCACAAGCCCATCATCAGCACATGAATAGATTTCAGATTTCAGGTTTAATGATGGCGCATATTTTTATTGTTCTTGCAGTTAGTTCAGAGGATGAAGGTGGTTAAGTGATTGGTCAAAGGGGTTATCTGATAGCCCTCTGAAGAGATCAGTAACAGGTTCAATTGGGCAGTCTAATAATCCTCTGAAGGACAACAGTTCTGGCACGACTAATCTCCCTGCTACAGCGGTCGGCCTGCGCTGCTAAATCCTCAACACTCTTCATAAAGACCTCCACTTTCTTCTTTATCTCCTCCACTGCAAACCTCACTCCCACCTCCTCACCCACAGTTGCAAACTCTACGATCTCCAATAACCCTGCGACTTCTATCTCCAATTTGTCCACAAGCACCTTTATGCTATCCAGATCCTTTATGGCAATGTAGGACCCCACCTGCATTGAGCTTATGACCTCTTTCTGCATCCTCAGAGCATCTTGGTATCCCTTAAACAATGAGTCAATCCACTTTCCCATGGACCCCACTGGAACTGATGCAGCAGCAGCCAGTGCTGCGGCCACTGGTGGGGCTGCAATTGCGGCTGCCACCACTGAGCAGATGAGGACTGCTGCGAGGGTAGTGGCAAAGATGATGCTAGAGAGCCTGCGCCATACCTTTATGGATTTCAGTTTCTTATCTAGCTTCAGCTTCCTCTGTTGAAGCTTTTGAAGCATTGACACTTGCTGTCTATAAACAGATTGGAATACCTGTTTGCCATCAAAATATGTCAAAGGTATCTTGTGTTAGTGCTACTATGGTCAAGAAATTACTGTGTTATGTGTCCGTAAACTATTAACAGGATCAGTTCCCTACACTGTTTGAAATTATCAATTCGGTCACTATTCACTAGTCACTACAATAACTCAAAGAGAAGTACTTCTCCCCACCAGTTGGCTAAGGCAACATGGATGGCCTGGTATATCTAATAAAAGTTAAGTTTCCAGACAAGTAATGTTATATGTAAATCTATTAGGAAAACTTCATTTAAGGATGGCCTGCTTTTGTGATGTATTTTTATGGGGTTTGCTACCTGCCCCTGGTAGGTTAGTTTGACAGGACGATAGCCACTAATTTAAAACTCATGTATCTATGGTTTCACATCAATGAAATTGGTGAATCTGGAAATCAGTTTTTTTTTTTAAAAAAAAGTAAGAGCACTATCTCAATTATAATAGTGATAAATCTCATTGTTCACACGAGATCAGATAACAACAAAAATTATTTGCTCACCACCTTTTGAAAAAAAAAAAAACAAATCAAAAGAAAAAGGAGACGGATAATTAAAGAAGAAACAATCAGTATAAATAAGATGGATGCTTGTTACACCACGCTATTTTCTGAAACTTTCATTTTGGTTTAGAATGTCATCAGCTTCATTCAATTAATTCATCATCCCAATTCTCAGTCCAGTATGTTGGAATCTGGTGCCAACAAGAGGGCAATAAGTGGTGACTTTTCTTCTCCCGCGCTTATTTCATTAAGCAAGAATAATTGGTTTCAAAAACAGGTAATTGAAGATAAATTGCATAATAAGTAATTGGCTAATTGCATAGCTTTTATTCTTTTCTCTTTTTTTTTTTTTGAAAACTTGATAGAGGCTGCCAAGGTTGTATTAATTATGAAATGGGAAAAAAAATATTGGGACTTCTTTTTTTTTATACAGGCTTCAACCGGTGTAATTATGAAATAGCTTTTATTCCTTCAGACTTCTTTCTGGATTCCTCATATGATTTGAGGCTCGATTGAGGCCAATTTTGGTTAACTTGTGAAATTGGCTTGAGGTGACAGGACCAACAGACAAAGATTATATCTATGTTTGGCTTGATCTATCTAAACTCTGAGTCAGGGTCAGAACGATAAATTGAATAAAATACTGTACCTGGTAAAATTCTTCGTTGAAAGGGTCCCTGGCATTTTGAAAGTGCCTCAGTTCCTCCAATGTTCTAGTGTACTTGTTCTTCTTTCTCTTACCAGTGTCCTGTTCCCCATCACCCTCCTCTTGGTCCTCTTCATCAAACCTCTGAAGTGACACATGGAGAAAGAGCTGAGAGTCACGCGCACGTTTAAGACACTTCTCAAGCACTGTGCAGAAATCAAGGGTATGCAAGCTACATTCAAAGTACTCTTCCACCAGAGAAAACAGCTCTGGGCTTTTCCATATATCCTTTTTGCACTCCAGTATTACTCGGACCACCTCTTGGTTCATGTCAAGAAGGCAACCTGTCACTTCGCGAAGTGACTTGAATGAGAGGGCCCGCACTTCCACCCCTCCTACCAAGGTGGAGATTGCACGGCTTGTGCGCTCCTGGAGAGCTGTATCAAACAACATCAGCTCTGGGTCCAGCCGGCACGCTGCCTCGTACGAGCTCAGCTCTGCTGTGTATTGGGTGCCTGTACCATTACCTGTCTGGCCGGAGGTTGAGGTGGCCAAGTCAGGCATGCTTGGGCGCTTACTTGGCTGTGCACCCATTAAGAGGATTCAAATGTGGATAAACTAGTAATGTTTCAGACTGAAGATTAGAAAATCTCTATCAAGTGGGAGAATTTGGCGATTGAATTAAGGATTGGAGTTTTTGTAATTTAATTGGATTTTTCAGTGGTTCTACGGAATTCCAGGGAATAGCTATACCATGTTCGGTATGGAACTGCCAAACTGCAGAATAAGCAGAATGAAAATGTGGGTATTATGATCTTAATTAATTTGGAAATCAAGGTGACAAATTGATTTGTAAGCTTGTCTGGGAAATCAATTTGGGTTTATATGCGTTTCTATCTTCTGGTGAACTTGTGATGGTTTAACAATTTTTTTTTTGTGGCTAAGATTTTTCGGAGAGAAGGAAAACGAAAATGTATTTGTCGAGTATACCTAAACCTTGAATCAAACTCTAGCTAGTAGTTGTAATGAATTGAAGGAGAGACTTCATAGAAAATAAAAAGGTCGGTAGGGCAAAAACAGGCAAGATCCAAGTTTGGGGATAAAGGAATGAAGTGTAGAAGATATAATGACTACCCAAAGAGGAAAGTTTCGGCGTTTTTTTTTTATCAAAAACTTGAATCTAGCACAGTTGTTGGCTTGTTAGAGAACACGGAGAGAGATATCAGAGAAATAAGAGAGAGGGGGGGAAGCAAGGTGAAAGGGAATGAATGCTACTAGATTGTGTTATTTGGGGATGGCTTGTACGCATGAACGAGTAGACGGCGGAGGCGAGGTGGCAATGGCGCTAGGTGGAAGCAAGCTCTTTCTCTCCCTAGACTCCAGAGAAATAATGGTGTGTGTGTAAAATGTGTATCTTTATTACTAATGTGAATAATTATTGGCGAAGGTGAGGAGTGAGGGAGATGGAAAGCATTAAATTACAAGGAAACGAGGAGTGGGGAGTCTGACGACACGCTTTAGCTTTAGTTTTAGTGTGAATAATTGTCGACTCGGAGACTCGTCAACGATGCGCACATTTGCAATTTGATAATAACAGAGGATTTCAGTATGGACGCAAAAGCAAGATTACTTGAAGAAGTTATATATTTTTATTCTTACATCATAACAGTTAATGAGTTATTTAGGCTTCAATTGCTTCTTAATTGCGCCTATATCTATACTATTATATAAAGCATCTAAGAATTGGAGAGTCCATTTTTTGTCATGGTAATTTTTTGTTATACCAATTTTATCCCTTAATTAGACGGATAATATTTATTTTTGATTGATCGAACGTATGTAATCGCGTCCATTGATCTTTTTTTCTCTCCATTTCTTTCTCATCTATATTGTTATTTCCATAATATAGTTTTTTTTATTTAGTAACTTTGTGCATGTTTGGTAAGAAATTAATGGTGATAATATATATTAGAATAATTTACTTTTGTTACCATAAATTTATGAATCATTAACTCATACTGTGTATAAAATCTCATCAATGTGAATTTTTTATCTTATAATATTTTAATGTTTAAATAAAAGAGTCTTCTGCAACGCGCGGTCGGGTATATAGCTAGTAACAAAAAAACATGCTAATTTTTAATTGTTGGATGGATTACCTCAATCGTTTTGATTTCTATTTTCCTGAATTGCGGATTAACAATAAACCGGCGCCTCAAATTTATAATACATAATACATAAGAGTTAAGCGGCTTATAGTTAAACCCTAACTTGGATTCGAACGGCGTTCGATTGTAAATTTATAGAACTCCGTGACTCTATTTAAATATATATATATAATTCTTGCAGGTGAAATATTTATTTTTTATTATAATATTCAATTCTACGGGCCTATCTGGTTCTCAGGGCTTGGTTGGGATTAGATGAGAACGGATTTCGGTTTGGGTTTGGGTTTTGATGATATTTTTAGAATCCGTTCATCAAGGATTTGGGTGACGTGTGTTTGAATTCATATGATCTCTTACGCAGCATCGTACAACGTAATTTGATAATCATTCAATTTGCATTGAGATGTGTGCTTCATCAATTTTAAAAAATCATCCGTCAATTTAAAAGATTTCTGTGTATGATGCACGTCTACCGCACAACAGAAGATCGAGATCCCGTGAGTTAATTTGGATGAGAAATCTTAAAAAAAAAATCAATCCAGATAGCCGAACAAACCCTAAATCATCTCTATTATATTCTAATAAATTCACATTTGATTTTTATTGTGGTCACAGGATGAATGGTAATTTACTTCGAGTTCAGTAAATTTGCCCGATATCACAAGTTGATCGATAGATTGTTCAAACTATTCCATTCTTAATTTATTTCAGTCCGATCTTTCTTTCTTTTTTGGTTGAATGGATTGGATTTTTACGGGTCATAATTAAATTATATCCGTACCCATATTTTTATTTTATTTTCAGATCAACATATAGAATTAGGTACTATGGGTTTGTTTGGCAATGTATGAAATAGCAAAAAATAAGAATAAAATTACTATTTTGATGAATTAATTTGTCAAATGAATTTTAGACTAAGTAGAAAAGTGTGAAATAATGCTAATCTGGTATACCAAGTTATAGGTGGTATATCAAATTAGCTCTCGTCGGAATAGCGATTATTTTTTTATTATGTTGTATTATATTATTATATTTATGATTATGATTATGATTTATTATTATTATTATATTATTATATTATGATTATAATTTATTATTATTATATTATGATTATAATTTATTATTATTATATTATGATTATAATTAATTATTATATTAATATTATTATATTATTTAATAATATTATTATTATATTAAATTATGATTATCATTATTTTTTATTATTTTTTATTATTGTTATATTAGAATAAATATGATTATAATTATAATTTATATTATTATATTACTATATTATGATTATGTTTATATTTTTATTATATTATTATGATTATAACTATAAATATTATTATTTATTATGATTATTATTATTATTTTATTTTATTTATTATTATTATTACATTATTATTATTATTATTATTATTATTATACTATTATTTTTATTATCATCATCATTGTTAGTATTATAATTATATATATTTTAACTATTCTAATTAACAACTGTCAAATTATATTTTCGCTCTTCCGAATTGTCAAGAATACTACTGTCACACCCCAAACCAAAATGCAAAAGGGGAACGTGACAACCGCCACATGTACACAAAGACTACACGTAAAGCTTTAACATAATACAAGTCATTCATTTATCTCAACAAATAAATAAAGTCCAATATACATGAAAATACCAATATACAATTCATCAGTCAAATAAGAATGCGAAGCATACAAAAGTGATACAAAAGAAAGACACGGCTCAAAAGTGTCCTCAATCATATCTAGGCCTCCCGTCTATCCTAACCACCCGTGATATGGCTTTATAGACTTGTCTAATCCCAATCATCACCGCATCCATAGCCTTGCTCCAAACCTGAAATTCCTACAACCAATGCAAAACCTAAGTAACAAGTAACTCACTGCAATCCTTAGTCCAGCTACCGAGATAATGAGTATTCCTAGACTTAGACTAATAGTTATAGCTGAATAATACCCCTAGGTAACAAATTTTTTTATTTAACAAATTTAAGTTGATTAATTATTCTCAAAGATTATAGTGAATGCAAGCATGGATGTAAATATGCACTACATAAATGATCTGATTAATTTATTCAAAGAAATAAAAATTATATTTGAAATATATAAATATATATATATATATACACACACGAAAGAGAACCCCCTAACTCTCATATATATGACTCAACGAGATCTAAAATTTTCTAAGAAATGTCAATTATGACGGGACAATGTCATGTACACCACGTTGTTATATTTTAACAACGATATGATGATATCACATACACCGCGTTTTATAAATCAAGTTTTTATTTGATCTTATTCGGTCCTTACCAAATATCAATATAATAAATAAAAATTAAATAACGACTCAACTTGTCATATGCCTAACAATTTAAAAAAATGGAGACTATCCATGTGCAATGTATTAAATTCGAGACACCTCATAAGCAGTACCCGACTTGCCATCCGGTACCGAGTATTGACGATGATGTTAGAATGTTAACTAGCATAGCTCTTTGATCTCAAAAGAATGACACGCCTTACAATGCAGTCAAGCCAACTATCTCTCACAACAAATGAAATATATACACAAAAGAAATAGAGGGAGATAGGAAATATGAAAACACTAGACTCCGAAAATATCAATGATAGAAAATATATAATTACGGACTATAAGCCAAGCAACAACTTGTTCACTATCATATACTCGAAGATACATCGACCTAGACCAATCTGACCCGAGATCTCTCTCCCCAAACCAATATACTTTTAAATTTTTAATAAGTTCTCTATCACTTTTAAATCCTTATTAATCAATTCTATTTAATGATTAATAACTAATATTTATACTTATTATATTATTATTTATTATTAGTATATTATCACTGAAGTCTTTAATGTTAGTTGATCCTGTTTTTCGTACTAACAGTATTGTCAATACAGTTGGCTACAATTCTTGTCACTTTTACTTATTAATATTTATATATGTATATCCACGATAATTATTTTATAACTTATCCTAGTGGTCTCCCACATCAGGATACTTAAATATTATTAGTCCTTATCCTTTAATTAGCTTTACTAACCTAATTAGCAAGTATCCAATTTAATCATCTTATCAATTTATTATGCTCCTAATTTATCTAATCTACAGCCATAGTTTAAGTTTAAAGAATGAAACATAAATGCAATGATTCCTATAATGAATGCAATAATTACCTTATCTAGAGAATTCTAAATCTTAATAGAGACCGCACCCAAGGGGCTCGACAAGAAAACGAGATCGTCGCGCTATGCTACAGGATCTCTGGCGGGTCTTGCGTCCACGTCAGCGACCCCGTCGTGCGTGGAATGCTCAATAACTGGCTCGTCGAGGAAATCCTATGAATCTACGGTTCAAGATCAATTAAATCCTCACGCTTTAACTCACACAGATCTGATTGGATAGGGACATACTGGACTCAATTTGAATTCGATACTACAATGTTCATTATTCATATATTAACTTATAATTATCTAAAAATAGAGAAAATTAATTAATATAATTAATTATAGTATTCATTATTGTTATTATTATCATTATTAATTAACTTATATTCATAATATTGATTATTATTATATTTTAAATTATTTATATTATAGGTTTTACTTTATTTATTAATGTTACCTTTATATCTTAGAAACTATACTATACGAAAATAACAATGGTACAATAATAAAAGTCAATTAACTCAAATTAAAGTTATAGTTGTTGTCTCCTTAAAATGTGTTCGGAATCATACACCATGCCACACTGTATCTGTCCATAAGTAACCTAAAAAAGAAGCAGATAGAGATTTTAATCATCTCCCGCATTTGAGTTTATGTATTAATTAATTATTAACAATACCCATTTAATCAATGGCTCTTGACTAATTCTTAAATCAACTTCTTAGCCCACTTATACCTTTCAGCCCATTTGATTGAGTCATTAATTTATTCTCGACCCAAGTATAGGTTTCGTTCTTATTGAATTTAAAGGCCTAAGCATACAAGGACAATTCAATTCAATGTGGCTCAACTAATCAGTTTAGGCGCAAGTCAAAGCAACAACAACAGGGGCCAGTCAGCCCGAATCCACAATTCCATTACAAGACCCAAGTCTCACAAGATATTAACACATACTAGTAGGGGGTCAGCCACGGGCTGAACCAAGTAACATATATCATTACAAAGGTACAAATCAAGAGAATCCAAGTCAGCAAAGTAGGTGGCACACCCACTTCACTGGTACCCACCGGTACCAGCGTACCAAGGGCTTAAACAGGTACACGAAGCATCACAGGGTCGGTACTTAACCCATAACAAAGTGTAACAATTAATATCAAGGCTCAAATCACAACTAGCACATAATAACATAAATCAAGGGCATCACAAAACGGAACAAAACAGCAATCATCATGCACAGCACCAGTACAAAGTAGCCCCAGAACCAGTGTCAGGTCAAAGCATATCGTATCAGTATCGATAAGCAACTACACAAACCACACAAAGATGCAAGGCACCAATCATCATGGAAAAATAGCACAATGAGGCACGATGCCCGTAACAAGATCACACAAGTATTAGATAGTAAATCGCAAAAGCAACAGGGGTCAACTCGGCTTACCAGTATCAGAGCGGACACAACAAATATGGGGAAAGGGGGGTAGCAACCGATTTGGCTTAGGCCTCGTCGCTCTCTGCGGCACAAGACTAGCAAGGGACAACCGCACTCCCGTCGGTGCTCGATAAAGAGAGAAACGAGAGAAGAGGAACAATCCAACACAGTATTGAAAGAGGGAATGGAGAAATAGAGAAAAGGGGATTGAAAAATTGCAAAGAGAGAGAAGGAGGAGGATGCTGCCCCTTTTAATACACGCTATAGGGGGGAGGAGTAGGGGATGCCTTCGAACCGGTCTCGCAAAGGGTGAGAGGCTACTTGGCGGCGGGTTGGGGCAACGCAGTTGACGCGATTCGATCATTTATGCGGTTTTTTTTTATTTGTGTGGTTGATCATTTATCAATGGGTCGGGGAAGTGGATGACGGGGGGATTGGTAGTGAAACCGCAGATGAAAAAGCTTCATGGGCTGTTCTTTTAATTTATACGATCCGATCATTTATCAACGGTTTTGATTTAATAATAATAAATAGTTTCGTACATTAAAATTCTTATTTAAATTTTTCCATGCGAGAATACCGATCCGATTAGTAGTGGGCTTTAATAATTTTTTATGAAAATCTCTACACAGAAAATATCCGCAAAGAATACCAATCCGATTGGCGGTGGACTTTAATGGTTGAGTGCTGGAGAGGGCTTAGCAGGTTTTGAAATCTTCTGCGGCTGATTCATCTTAAAGGTCGGTGTGGCGGGTCATATCATGTAGCGGATCAGAAAATTTCATAACCACTCTTTCAAAAAAATTATTCTATTATTTTTTCAAAATTATTTCTTAATTTGTCAAACAAACCATATATAAATACACTTCCGGCTCAAACCGCTTAACGTTTGCAACCTTTCAAAAAGGTCCTTCGTTTTGGACTATCTTATCCAAAACCATGAATTCATAAATTGCGACTACTTTATAATTTCTTTTGAATTTAAACATGACTCAGAGTCTATCACTTATTGTTACACTTTTCCAATCACTTCGGTCATATCCTCGAACAAGGAATTTTTTTGATAGAACATATCAAAACATACACTAAACACTATTGTCATAATGTGCACATGTTAACATACTTTGTTTAATCTTTATTAACCAATTTCTAGCTCTTTTGTATTTTACAATCCAAATTGCCAAAATATAACGTCCATATTCAATTATGGACCTTTAAATTTTATTAAAAATTTAAAATCCATGCAATTGAATAACTACATCAATGTATTATCATATATATATAGAGAGAGAGAGAGTCCGACTATGGTGCTTTGCAAAGCATATAGGCGTTGTGTGCTTTGCGCTCTATTTTTAATTTCAAGTCAGAAATAATTGATCCGAACCATTCAATCTAATCTTAATATAAAAATCTATTAGTAAACCAAATTTTATATTTTTTAAATTTTTTTGCTATTTTTTTCTGATGAGGAGAAAATGACTTGATCTGAGAATTTTGGTTCATCCAAAAATGACAATTTCCCCCTATCAAAAAAATAGCAAATAAATTCCAAAAAATATAAAATTTGGTTTACTAATAGATTTTGATATGGAGATTAGATTGAGTGGTTTGGATAGATCATTTCTGACTTAAAATTAAAATATAGAGTAAAGCACACAACGCTTTTGTGCTTTGCAAAGCACCATAACCTAATTATATATATATATATATATATATATATAGTAAAGATACTATGAGTTTAACTCCAAAAGTATAAATCATCTCGAAATTTTAATTTATCATCCTCATTAAATTCTTTATATAAAAATTTGTTGGGATGCAAAAATTTGAAGTGTTTTAGCTTTTTAAATCACCATTTTTAATTTTTGAAAATCAGCTCTAAAAATAATAATAAAATATTTAATATTTAAACATCATTTTTAAAAATTAAAAATGGTGACTTAAAAAACTCAAAACACTCCAAATTTTTGCAACCCACAAGATTTTCATATAAAGAATTTAATGAAGATGATATAATTAAAATTTTGAGATGATTTGATATATTTTTTGAGTTAAGTTCACGGAAGGCCTCCGTGAGCTTAAGCTCATGGTATCTTTACTCTCTATATATATATATATATTATCATACTTGTTCGAACCCGTCCATTGTGCGAACTCTATGAATTTTAAAAATATTTATATAGCACTAAATGTTATTATAAATAAATATACTATTTAATAAAAGACTATGTATAAAATATGATATATTATAAATAATGCATTATATTGTATAGTTTTTTTTAAATAAAAAATTAATAATAGTTGATGTTCAATTTATTTGATATATAACTTATTTTTTTAGATTTACAAATGCATGATAAAAAATAACAAAAGAACAGAGAGAAAACAATGAGTTTAACAAAATATGAACCATTGCTTTTATAAAATCAATCAATCTCAACTGTAAAGTAAAATATAAATATTTTGATCATTACACATTATATAATAATATTATTGAAAAAATAGTTCATATGTTGTTTATAATATAATATAATATAATATAAATATTTTTAATAAAATATAATGATTTTGAAGTAAAGTTGTAAGGTTGATAATTTTCTTTTTTACAAAAAAATAAAATAGCTAATTACTAATTTATTTGATAGACAAGTTTTTTTAGATCGCCAATTACTACATGACAAAAAAATAACAAATAAATAAAGAAAAACTGATATTTATTGAAATTTGAACGGTTAATTTTTTAAATATTGATATACACCCTTCAATAAGGGGCATCTCAGCTATTAAGAAAAATGCTGAAATACTAAATGTATTTAGTACATACGTTATTTATAATATAGAATAGATAATCATTCATTGATACTTCTAATGCTCTTTTATCTTTTGGAGCTCTTTACAATATTCATTTGTCATTTGCATCAATAATTAAGCTCTTTTTAAGCAACAAAATTTCAAATTGCATAGATCCTAGATTGATTATAAAATCTTCTTGAAAGAATATTTCATATAGTATCAACTATAATACTCATTAAGATAACTAGAGTTGTTATTCGAGTTTCACCTCGATAATATAGTTCATCAAATAAATAATTAACAATATAAAATTTTAAATATATTTAATTAAATTTTACATTAGATATAATATTTTTAAATGCTAAATAATAATGATAATAATAATAATTAATATAATAATAATAAATATATTTAAACACATAATAATCTATAAAGGATCATATACAAAAGTTACATCATTTTAAGAGTTTAATTTCACCTTAAATATATTATACATATTACTTGAAATGACAACAGAAAAATTATTTGGTTAATTTTCTGACAGGTCACTGAACTTTGATGTTTATTCATATTTGATCACTGGACTTTCATTTATCCATTTTTAGTCACTAAACTTTGATGTTTATCCATATTTGATCACTTCTATTAGTTTTTTTATTTAAAAATAATTGAAAAACTAATAAAAAAAAATTTTCATTTCAATTATCTATTTTTCATTTTAATTATTTTTGGCATCAAATACAATTTTATTTTAATTATTTTTTAATCGAAAAACTAATGGGAGTGATCAAATATGGATAAACATCAAAGTTTAGTGACCAAATACGAATAAACATCAAAATTCAGTGACATATCAGAAGATTAAACCAAAATTATTTTATATGAACTATTGAATTTAAGTAGATGAAAAGATTTAAATAAAATTAATAATAAAATAAGTGATAATGTGGCATGCTTATAAAATTTGGAAGCGTAATCCTCTTTATGTATTAAGAATTATGATGCTACCATTGAAACCTTGATTTCAAGATTTCATTTTGAATTGATTAAAACCAAGCTAGTTGATTTTGTTTGTCAAATTCTCATATTGTAACCCTCTCATGCGCTCTTGATAGAGTTGCAAACGGATCGGATACGGACGGATAATGCTCTTATTGTATCCATATCCATTATAATTTTTTTGATACGGATTCGAATACGGATAGTCTCCGATGCGAATACGGATCGGATATCGGACAGATATATATACAAATACGGATATATTTTGGATATTAAGTAAAAATATTATATATATCATGAAAAAATAATTACATATTATTTTTTGATAGAATTACTAATTATAAAAATTAAATATTAATTATAAAAATTAAATATTAATTATCATTATATTAGTAGTTTAAATGTATAAATGAATTATTAAAAGACATAATATATTAGCACAAATTATATATAAAATTAGTTAGATTTATAAAGTATGCAAAAAAAATATAATTAAAAACACATAATGAGATTTTTTCGGATATGTATTCGGATAATATCGGATCGGATAATGTCGGATATTGATGGATAATAGCTAAATGAACGGTTACAGATATGTAATAGCCAAACTATATCCATATTCGTTAAAAAAATTTGGATACGAATCGAATATTTTTTGTTATTTTTTAGATCGGATCACGGATAAAATCGGATATTTTACTATCCGTTTGCAACCCTAGCTCTTGATCTCTTCCAGGGTTCAAGAAGTGTTGATATCAAATAATTCTGTATAAATTCTCTAAGATCAACCATTTGAGATCTTTTGGATTATAATTATTCAATTCATAATTGAATATATAACTTGTTAGAGTTTTATGGACGTAACTAGTGTATAATTTCAAATATTTTTCAGTGTATCGTTCAACGTTAATGCTATGTCTCTAGGTAAAATCCTATAAATTGTTTCAATTTATTGATGATTTAATCATTATTTTTAAATGTGATTGCATGATTGCATATGCAGTGCTATGTAATATGCATAAGAGTATGTATTTATATATTCATTAGTGTGTGATTTATTTTTTATTTTTTTTTATCTTATTAATCCTATGAAATTAATCATATGATATAAAGTTCAAAAATATATTTATATTCTACTATAATTTTTTAGTTTATGTTAAAACTCTTTAAAAATATATGTTTGACTTAAATATTTTAAGAACTTTATAGAATATGTATCCACATGTTGAACCCCATATCCACCCGTACATTGCATATGCGCTATGCAGTGACCAATCTTACGCATATTAAAATCCACATTTTAAATATTAGATTTAATTATCTCTATCTCTATCCCTACTCCTTATTAAGCATGTAAGTGTCATGATCATGTAACAGTTAAGATTTTTTATTGAATTTCTAGAGTTAATATCAATCATTGAATTGAGTTATTCGTCAAATAATATTACTATCTCTATGACCATTTGTGTTGAAGTTAAAATTTTCTGTCAATTTTGATTGATACATGAAATGCTGCATAATTTAGGAGTATAATTGTTCTACTTTGTTTTTTTTATTGCCATCAATTATGAATTTTAACTTTTCTTAAATTATGAATATCAATGTTTCTCTAATTCTGCATTTATTTTGCATTAATTTTATATTTATGATTAAAATTTATATTAATTACTAAATTATCTTCATTTTTATTTTCATTTTTTCACATGAAGATATGAAATTTTATATTTTTAAAAAATATCACCATACTAAAGATACTAATTCATAGTTAATTATATTAGCAAAAACTAATGGTGGCTAGCTCGAAAATCACTTATAATCGAAGAAAATATATTATTAAATATTAAGTAACAAATTATATTCATCGTAGTTGATCTAGAACTGACATAAATGACATTTCAATAAATTTTCAAAACATATTACATTTGATTAAAAATAAATGACATTTGAACTTGATTAGCGCACGGCACGTCGGAATGCGACGTTGAAGTTGTATGGGGTTATATTTAAGTCAGGTGACATATGCCCATATGTCCAGGCCGTTTTTTCTTAGACGTGCGAAGCTACAGTAAAAAGAATCAAAGATACAATCTTCATTTGAAACTTCAGCTCATGCTTAGGGTTGTTAATGAATCGGATTTGGATCAGATATAACATGGTTTAAATGCAAATTTATAAAATTTAAATCTTGATTCATGTTCAATTAAAATTTTGAGGATTCTGATGCGAATTTATATATATTTACATAGTGAGAATCAGATCAAATTCTGATTATATTTCGGATTTTATATTTAAATGTTGAAAAAAATAATATATATATTTAATACAAATAAAATATATACAATTATGTTATAGAGTATAATTTAAGAGTCGGGTTATGATGTTATACATAACACAGATCGTCCACGTGTGTGTGGATTATTTTTTCGCTCTTAAGTTTAAATGGTTGATCCGGACGGTTCAAAATAATTTATGTTGTACTAAATAGTTTATTGGATTTGTTATTTTACAAAATATACTTAAATTTAATAAGTTTTCTTGAGATATATTTGTAGGATTGTATGAAGGTTTAAGTAATTGAACAAGATAGATGTTGAAAGAAGCATTTGAAGATGTATTTGAAGGTCTAGGATCATGATTGTGTAAGGCATGATTCAATAACTTAAGTTTCTGAATCAATAAGGAAGAAAAATTTTTTTATAGATGTAAACCATTATAATAGTTCAACTGGACAAACTCAAAAATTTTCTAAGACCAAAAGCTTCATAAAACTATCAGAGGCTAACATTGGGTAATAGTTGAGAATCATTGAACGACTTGAGCCACTACAACGGTCCCTTGAATAACTATCTCTACTTTTTATTAAGCACATAAATGTCCTGATCTTGCAATGATTTAGATTTTTTGTTGAATTTTTAGAGTTAATATCAGTCATCAGATTGATTTATTCGTCAAATAATGTTACTATCTCTATGGCCATTTGTGTATAAGTTATAATTTTCTCTCAATTTTGATTGTTACACAAAATATTGTATAATTTAGGAGTACAATTGCTCTATTTTTTTTTTTTTTTTTCATAGATTTCTATCAATTATGAATGTCAACTTTAATTTTGAATGTCAACTTTCCTCTCAATTTTGTATTTATTTTACATTAATTATGTATTCATGATTGAAATTTATACTAATTACTAAATTATCTTCATTTTTATTTCCTTTCTTTTCACATGAAGATATGAAATTTTATTTAAAAAAAATCACCGTAGCAACGCACGAGCGAGATACTAGTAATGCCTATGTACATAGACAGACTTATCAGAACTTAGTTAGTATGGTCAAACTTGAACAAAAACGCTATAACATTCTGACGAAACGTTCAACGTTTTTATTATTGTTATAATGATACATCCCATTCATTTTAAATTATTATAACATTTCATAAAAGTTCTATTAAGGGATATTCTTGATAAATCCTAATTAAAATCAAAATTCAAAAAGTCAAGCGTTATAACAGTTCAAAACGGTTATAATGGCTTACTGCAAGAATCATAATTGTCTAACTGTTTGGTGCTCTATATAAGAGGATTATTTTAGAACTGCAAAATTAATTCAAACTCTCACAATTTGAAACCAACATGAGCAATCTCAAAGCACTCTAGACTACCAAAATTCTCCATTGCAAACACATTCATGAAACTTCTAAATTTTTGAATCAAGTCAAATCTTTTGAAAAATCTTATTGTACTTTTGAGCTTGTAGTGTTTCTTTCATCTTTGAACATTTGACTCAATTCATTTGGAGCTTTTGCTCACTATTTTATGAGTTTTGAGTGCTTATTTGCTATTTTTATTTCTATTGGTAGTTTTTAGCCTTCTTTATACTAGTTTTTATAAAGAAGCTAAAACTACAATTATAAAACACTTTTTAGGTTTAGTAAAACGGCACTCCGTTAGTGGAGTGAGTCCCAGAGACGTAAATTTCATATCGAACTCCGTTAAAATCTTTGTCTTCTCTAGATTTTCAGCACTTCTATCAATGTCATTTGCAACTCATTTTTCTCAAAGTTGCTAGTTTACATTAATTATTTTTTTATAGTAATTAGTATTGGATCGATTATCTCATTCTTGCATCTTTGACATTCTTGCTAATTTTTTTTAACTAAATCGTAACTCAATTTTCAGTATCTTTTACTTAGTTAATTTTTAGTGTTCCAACAATTATCTTCTACCATCCGGTTTAAATTTGACTTGGCCAATCTTAGATTTTTGGTTAATACTACCACTAGTCTTAATTAGTATAATTTTTATATAAAAATTTACTTGGGGGCCAAAATTTATATTTTTTAGAATTTTTTTACTATTTTTAGATAATTAGAAAATCACTTCTTTTCAATGACTCATAATAATTAAATAAAGTTATTTTCTAGCTATTTAAAAAATATAGTTTTGACCTCCAACTAGATTTTTCACATATAAATCATTTTGAGCGGCAGATCGACCATTTAGACTTTAAAAATAAAGAATCAATTCATAATATGAGAGTGATCCATACTATGTATAACATTATACCTCAACTCATAATTTAATACCAAAAAAATACTAATTTAACTACTTGTAATATAATATTTTTAAAAATCAATGTCAACAAATCATTATTCAGACCAATCTAACTATTACTATTATAATTATAAAACTTGTTGAAAATAATGTTATTAGTACATCTCACTATTAGAATATAATTCTTTTGTTGATTTATAATGAATTCAAATCATGCAAGATTTTAAATACGAAATTAAAAAGTAAAGTGGATATGCGAATTTAATATTATAGAAGCATTCAAAGAAATTTAACCGGACGCGGATTCATTGTATGAATTTGAATTGAATTTTTAAATTTTAAATGTGCATTGACAGCCCAACGGCGCTTGTACACGTAGAACGTTGTCGGATTTTGCAACGAGATCGCAATCATAGACTCATAGTTGTGTCGCTGCGATTAAAGAAAATACGACATAAAATAAAGCATTCCATAAATATATATGTCTCGGGCTGAGAAGATGACAATTTTTTTTTGTATATAATAATTATATTATTAACAATAAGAGTGATAAAAACAAAATTTGAAATCTACGAATGACAATGACACATTACAACGATGGCGCAGAAGCAAATGCCTACGTCATCGATGGCGTCTTTAAGTAAACGTGCCACTGACAGTAGTAATATTAATCCAATGGAGTAATGTTGATCCAACAGAGTAATGTTGATCTAACGGTAATGGACTGTGATCAGGATGAGCAAAAACAAACGAGCTACTCTTAGTGGCACGTTTACACCGTTTTATACAAAAACGTCATTAGCAGTGACGTGTTTGCTCCGCGTCATTACTAGTGACGCGTTGTTATTCGTAGATTAAATTTTTTTTTATCATTTTTATTATTAATAATATAATTATTATAATTATTATATACAAAAAAACTGAAAGATGACAATGCTCGGCCCTTCTATATGTGAATCTTAACCCAAGACACAAATAAAAGAAATGACTCTTGATCTTGATCGGTCACGGACTCGCATATAATACGATCGTATCAATCTCAAAGTTGGTTCGATTCCGTCGAGGGTTCACCAGTTTTAATTTTGACATTAACACGTCTTCTTCTTTGAATGCTTAGTTGACCGTGTACAATGCATTGACTTATTTTACCTGACTATATATTGTATCCTATTAAAAACATGACAAATTAAAAAACCAAATACCTATTGATATCAAAACTAAGGCCGAAATAAACAAAAAGAATCGGTGGGATCAAAATATGAATCCCCCACCCACCCACCAAAGCAAAAGGGAGCCAGGTCCCATGAAATAAAATTTTGTAATCTTACCCCTTATACTTTGTATATTTTTAATAGAAATACTCTTTGCCCCCTTATAAATTAATAGAAGTATTCGATGTACATTAGTACCATTACACATTATGTCATCTTCTAGTAAATAAGATCGTACATCTACAGTACAGTGTATTTATTGGACTGTTTCAGACTTTCTATTTTTTCCCCATATTCTATCAGATTAGTTTTCCAAACTTTTTAGCTATTTTTCATCATTGATTTTATTTCTCCTTCTTCATTTATCCTCGATTCATATTATTTTTCTCTTTCTTCATTTAAAGAGATGATATGACATCTCTAAAGTACAATTTAAATATTAAAGTTTATAAAACTCTTTGTATTCATTTTAATGATTTATTATATAATTAATTTATAATATTTATCATTAAATATATTTTTAACATTTAAAATAATATATATTTATGTTCAAAAATTTTCTAACAAAAATTAATTTTTAGAAAAGAATTCATTTCAAATATAATTATTTATATATGTTATATTTTTCAGGGTAAAATCCAATAAACAACTCTAGTATCTATTAATTAACAAAATTTCAAAAATTAAAAATAAAACAAAAACACCTTCAGTTTTTGGAAATTACTTATTGATTATCTATCAAATTTAATACAATTTAAATATTATACGATATTCATCAAAGACCATTAAAAATGGCTATAAATCACATAATTTTTTTATGATTTTTCATAAGCTATCAAATGGTACTTAAAACTATATGAAATTTGAAGCAACATCAAATTAACAAACAACTTCAAAAATACGTATGCATTTTTTTAACTATTCTAAACCTTTTCTCAAATTTATTTGAAACTAGAGTTGTAACTCAAATTCATCCCGACAATATAGTCCTCAAATAAAGAATTAATAATATAAAATTTTTAATATTTTTAATAAAATTTTACATTAAAGAAAATTTAGACATAATATTTTTAAATGCTAAATAATAATGATGATAATAATAATTATAATTATAATAATAAATAATATAATTAAATACATAATAATCTATAAATGATCATATAAAAAATTAGATTATTTTAAGAGTTAAGTTTCACATTAAATACATTACACACATTATTTTATATGAAGAGAGATGAACTATTTTATATTAATCACTGGATTAAAAAAATAAAAATATTTAAACAAAATCAATGGTAGATAAATTGATAATATGATATGCTCGAAGAATTTGAAACTTAACCCTATTAAGAATTTGAAACACCTAAAATGTTATAAATTATTTTAAATATCCGATTTTTCATTTGGTATATAAACTCGCCGAAGCGTCTGCCTGCTTAATGAAACACATTCGACGCTACCCCCAATTGGCGAATTCTCTCTTCCGATCGTCAATCGATCACATCCGCTACTGCGGCTGTGCCTTCGAGGAATCAAGAATCGATTCGCAAGAACCAAAACCCTCCATCCGAAGAAGCGATCACTCACAAGGAAACTAGAAGGAAGAATCGGTGTCACTCGGCGACGGCGACGGCTTTTCCGATTCTAGCTCTCTCCCGCGCAAAACCGAAGCGCTCTTTCTCTCCGTCGCAGTCTTGATCTCTGACATCGTGTCTGCATCGCGCGATGGATGCTGATATTCGGAACTGGCCACGCGAGGAAGATTACATCATTTACCTCGCGAGAAGGCGAGTGGGAGATCCAATTCCCCAAGGCGTATTCCCTAAAAACCCTTTCAGCTCCCATCCATGGGAGTTCTCTAGTAAGCTCCTCATCCTTGCTCATATTTTATCCGAACTGATAAGGAAAACAATTTGCGGGTTGGTGTTGTTCAAAGTATGAAGATATTCGGAAACGATGTTTTCCGCAAGGTACATTAAATCCTAAGTCGAAAGATTTGACGCGCTTTCTTTCTTTCTCTCGTCTCGGTAAACCCTAATTAATATCGTCTAGCTAAGATGTAGTATGCCAGTCAAATTTGCAGTTAAGTAATCAGAGTTCTATTTTTTTGTTGCCAAGTAATTTTCATCATTTCTCTTCAAAGAACTGCCAACAAGATAGATTATACTAATCATACACCCACGGAAATTCTGAAAAGTTTGTCTGGCTTCAGATTTTCGTTTGCCCCTAAATAAAAAAACACTGTGAAAATCACTGGCGTCAACAGGGAATGTTGCAATTTGGTGTCATCCCTACTGTTCTCTTTGCTTCACATTTCTTAATAATACATGTACAGTTTGCTTCTGGCGCTATACCCTCTTACCAGTTCATCCCTTCGATTGTTGTGCAGTGCATTCCTGTATGCATAAATTAATTAAAAAATCTACAGATACATGACAATATAAAAGGTACTTTAATTATACCTGTAGCAGTCTCATAGCAAATGCAAGGGTAATTCATACGTTGTCAGGTACTTGTTTGCATTTCTTAGTGTTACCTTTGAGTTTTCTATTCTGGCACCATCACCATTCCACATGAAAGAACTGAACGGTATAAAAGGTAATTGAATTGTATTCCTATGACGCATCCAGTGATCAACAATTGGGATTTGGGAATTGACATATTTCAAATCGTTTACTTTTTGTTAAATTTTCTTCTTGATTTCCAGGTTTTGCATGGACCAATTAGGGGTTAAACTATCCCTTAAAAACCCAACACCCAATAAAAAAAAGTACAGGTGGTATTTTTCTGGGTATGTACTGAACTGGGCCTGTCAGGTATATGTGTTAGGGTATCTTATTATTTAAGAAATAACCTTTTTGAAGTTCAAATGCGAACGACTCTTTGAATTGTAAAATTAAAATTCTATTATTTGATCAAACAAAAAAGCAAACTATGCTAGATCTTATGGAACAATCCATAATTTTGTTACTTAGTGAAGGTTGGTAATCCAGGAGTAGGGCCAGTAGCACATAGGATAGGATGTGAGAATATTTGACCATTAGTGCTTTAGGGGTAGTGATTGAAAGGTGCTTCCGACTTATCATATGATTTTCCTTTTGTAATTTCTGCTAATTTATTTTTTCTGTAAATTGCAATAAGTACCCATGATTTTATTTTTTTTGGGACTGGAAAACAGAACCTAAACCAATATAATCTGTTCAGAAATCTGCCAGTTATCTAATTTCTGTAATCAAGTTGTTGCTTGGTACAGAGAGTGCCTAATGCAACATCAATGCTGATTACATGATGTCAATCTCTACCATATGCATATTCTTTTCCATAAATGTGCAAGCACACACATTAAATAGCATATAATATTTCATTCACATCGTAATCAGTATGATAGAGTGGCAACTTTACCATCATCCTCTTTAATAAGAGATGTGGTATTAGGAGATGTGCATGTGATTTCCACTGTAGGGATTACTTGGATAGTGAGAGGATATAATTGTGACGAGTGGGGGAGTGATAGAGAGAGGGGAGTTGGACAGATGGTATTGTCACGGTTGTAGCAAGGTATGATAGTGCAGATTGTACATTGATAAAAATAACGGGCAGTGTACAAATTTGGATATTTAGGAGAATAATTACCGTCATTTAGCATCATTAATTTTACATTTGGGCTCATGGTTATGGGCAAATTAGTCATATCTGACAAATTCTTAGCATTGAGTAAGCTGCCCTAGATACTATAATATATATATATAATTTTTTTTTAACTTACATCGTCAATCTTTTTCGTTATTACTTGGGGGTAAATTGAGACTATTGTGGGGTTAATACTTTAGAAAGCTACGGAGTCTGATAGATTAATAGAACTTTTGTTTTTTTGTTGTAGAGGACAGCTGGTACCATTTTGAAGAGAGCCCCAACGAAAAGAATTGGGAAGGTGATGTTAGGAGGACTGAAGATGGATACTGGAGATGGTTTGGCACTGTTACAATACCAACAGAATCCGGTCATGGATTCAGGAATGCTTTTGAGTTCTACCAAGGGCATATTCCCATTGGGACTAGAACTGGCTGGAGGATGCACCAGTACCATGCTGGACCAAATAAGGAAGAAGCTAGTCAGGTGCAGGTACTTATCTTCGACATACCTTTTTATTAAACATTCAGGACATTTATTCTGCTGTACTTCTGAAAAAAACACTATTGTGATAGCAATGGGATTAACGATTCTGCATAGGTCAGGAATGTGATCTCTTCATTTTTCATATTGTACCAGATATAGCATAACTTTTAGCATCTTTTTTGGTCATAAAATAAAACAGGGCTGAGATCGTGTTTTTTCTTATATATAGGAGAGTAGTTCACTGTGCAGACTGTTCTGGAATAATGATGGAAGCTCTAACTCCTCCCAGTCAAATAATCGTCCTGCTGCTGTTGCTGATTTTTGCACATTGGGATCTGATGTATGCAGATTTTTCTTTTTATTGGCGTAAAATGAAATTCTTAGCTGATTATTGTTATTAACTCTGTAAATCTGTTTTTGTCAGATGATAGCCAGAAAGGAAGGGAGAGAGGCTCCTTCCAGAACAGAAGCTGGTGGGAATATGTTGGTAAATGCATCTCAAGACAGTTTCATTGAAATGAAAGATCTAATGTCTTCAGATGGAGAAATCAGGGAGCTATACGATCATTACTCAGACAGAGACTACATTGAGTTTGATGACATTCTGACCTCTGACACTGCTTCTACCAGTTCTGAAAATTCAAGTAACATGAGTGTTAGTTCTAATGAGTACATTAACATTGATGGACTGCTTGGAGATATCATGAGGCATGGTTCTGTACCTGTAGAGGATGAAGAGAATGAGAACGTTGATTGCATCTCTTGCTTCAGTGAACCAGTCCAGGATGACAATGATAAACTGTTGAAAGACAATATGCCTTCAGATAAAGAAAACAATGAGCTATACCATCATTTCTCAAATGGGGCCTACCTGGAACTGAGAGATTTTTTCCCATCTAATATGTCTTCTACAATATCAGGCAACTTAGGTTGCATGGGCAGGAACTCCAGTGAATACATCAATGCAGATGAGTTCCTCAGGGGTATTGGAAGGGATGACAGAACATCTGTGGAGGAAGAACAACATAATCCTGATTGCAACGTTTGCATGGAGAATTCCATCCGGCCAAGTCCAGTTTCTGTTACTGGAACAGGTAACTGACATTGTAATAATTGAATTTTATTAACATTTACAAATTTGTACTAGTTGGTAGCTGCACCGAACACCATTTTTCAACTTCTTGGGAGTTGATTACATTTATGTTTGCAGAATCAGTGGGAAGCTGCATTGGTAATTCTGAATCTGCAGACAAGGAGCAGCCACGAGACCAACCTGATCTTGTACCTGAAGGTGGCCCTTTAACATCATCATGTTCCCGTACTGGTCAGGTGAAAAGAAATCTGTCTGATAGATCTGAAGGTCTTAGCAGCAGCAGCAGTGGTAGCAGCAGTAGTGATGACAGCAGCTTCAGCGGGAGTAACGGAAGTGGTAATGATGGTTGTAATAAGAGGAGCAGCTCAAAGACTCCGCAAAGCAAGCGGAGGAAGTCCGTAAAAAGGCTTGCCAACATTGGCAAGAAGTTCTTTTGTTTTAAATGATTGGCTGGATAACTAATAGAAAGTCTCTTACTCTCTTGTTAAATATCTCTATCAAAACTTGACAGTGGCTGTCAAGGATCTCTCTCTCTCTCTCAGGCACATATCGTGCTAACACTCTGATATTGAGTATTTATTGAGTGTGCATTTTCTTTGTTTGACGTTCTTATTTTTTTCCTTTAACTTCATTTTTAGATGTATTAGTTTATTGGTAAGTTGATGATGCGAATAATCAGAAGAAATTAGAAAAGATTAAAAGAATTACGACCTAAACTTATTATAGTCGAGTGCGTATACAATTTTGGTGCTAATTATACGGCCAACGGGAATTTAAGTTCAAAATTTGACTTGTTAAATAAAGTACATTAAATAATTTGGATTCCTCATTTAAAACCAATTCAATGAATTTTTGAGTCAAGCCTATGCCTACCAATTATCTTTTAGAACTTGAAAACATACTAGAATTAGCATAGTCGAGATATTATTTATCAAGCATCACAGGTAACAAACATATTACAGGAATCTAAAAGAAAGAGACTGAAACCGGCGTTTGTAAGTTGCAGGAATCCAAGGATTACCATGTGATCACTGACCAGTAGTTGGCAGTAGAAATTGATGTTTTTTTTTTCTTTTTGATGGAAGTAGAATTTGATGGTCAGTATCATCTCATTCAGGCAGTTATCATGTGGAAAGTCGCTTATGCACCTCGAACAGACAATATCACAATAAGAAACCTTCTGAAAATAAAATAAAAAAGAAACCTTTTGAAAACAATTAGTTTATCAATGATAATTATGCCACGAGGACCTCTTGTTCTTTCATGCGACGACGGACTCCAGGAGCCCACTGCTACAGACGTGTGCTTTCAATTCAATATCTCATCATTGCTTAATTTAGTCAAGGAGATGTCAGCCCTAGTTGCATTCCTCGTATCAATTCGTTCTTTTTCTTCTTTTGTTGATAGCGTTGATGGGCTTTAACAAGGAGTCAAGGACTAAGTTCAGTGTCATACAAAGAGTTAAAATTTCCAACTAGTAACTGCCTAACTGGTGCTTTCTTGCCTGGACCGATACGCACCAAATTTGACAGGTTAGACCTGATCTGCAGTCTGCAGACCACCACAGCTTAACCCAATAGTAGGGTGTGCAAACATATCGGTTTAATTGATTTTGAACTAAATCGTTAAATTTTAGACTATTTGGTTTAGTTTTTCAATTAAAAATTTCAGTTCGGTTGAAAATTTTAACTAATTATGTTTTTATTCTTTGGTTCGATTTTGATTTTTCTAAATCGGATATACCGAATAAACCAAATAGTCCAAAATTTATCAAATAATTTTATTTTACTTGATATAAATAAGGATTATGTCAAAGATAATCCGAATATATTTATTTTCTATAAGTTTTATTTTCTATAAGTTTTATTTAGTTATTTATTTTATTTTTTAAACTATTTGTTTCTTCTATCAATTTTTATAACTTTTGATATTTTTATTCCTTTTTAAATAATATAATTTCAGTTTAACGGAATAAATTAAAAAAAATAATTTATTTGGTTTTCGATTTATTTGATTGATATTTTTAAGAGTTTGATTCGATTTATAATTTGACAAACCTAAAAAAACTTTGAATGCATATATTTATTTTGGTTTGAACCAAACCGACCGTTTACACACTCCTACCCAAAAGTCTTGATCTACCCAAAAAGTGAACCTCACCACAAATTGACTTCAATAAGTATTGCTGAGAGGTGGCAATCGGGTGGGTCGGGTTAGGTTCGAGTTCAGGTCGGACGGGTCAGACAGGTCGGGTCGGTTTGATGTTCTGAAAGAAATTAGTTTGGCTCGGATCAGGTCAGGACCGGGTCGGGTCAATTTACATGTTGTGTTTTTCAGATCTTTGATAGATTTCGATTGGATTGAAGGTCATTTAATCTCGGATCAAATCAGAACAGATCGGGTCGGATCAGTTTGATTTAAAAAAAAAAAAATAAGATCGGATTGAATTTTGCCACCTCTCCTGTGTGTTATTAACTGCACTTAATGGTGAGTTATTAATTAACAATAGCTGCGAAAGAGGCAAAGCCAAGAAAGACAATATTAATCGATTGATATTATCCAATATTTTATTTCTACTAGTTATTAAAAAAACATTATTTATTTTTTTAAGATAAGGGTAATTAGGAATTGATATACATAACGTATGGATATTTTATGATGGAAAAGAAACAAGATTAAGGAATAAAGAAAAACGAATTTGTAATTTTAGAATTTTTTCAAAATTGTTAGTAATTACAATAATATTAAAAAATTGAAATAAATGAGAATGAAATATTTACAATAAAAAACTTGAATTAATAAAGAATTAGGTTAAAAGACTAGAACTGAAAAACTCCTAAATTCTCTCAAGATTTGTCATCTTCCCTACTTTCTTTCCGATTGGCGAATCAAGAAATCTCCACCATCCGATGGCGCATCCATTGCAAGCCCTTCTTTCTTCGTTGCAGCAGTGTGTTGCGCAGGTGGGCGCACTCGTTTCTATTGCGTTGCAAAAAAAAAAAAGCAGTATACTTAATTGTACTGGTCTTTTTATTTTTCTTTTATCAACAAAGTAGTTTTCCGGAAGGTTTGTTATTGTCTGTTCTAGGGGTTTATTTGTCACTCCATATAATAGCAAAAAGTAGAAATAAAATTATTATTCCAATGAATTAATTTGCCAAACGATTTTTAGACTAAGTACAAGAGTGCTAATCCGGTATACCAACTTATAGGTGGAATACCGGATTAGTTCTCGTCGGAATAGCGATTATTGTTTGATTATATTATATTATATTATTATATTATGATTATGATTATGATTATGATTTATTATTATATTATGATTATGATTATGATTATGATTTATTATTCTATTATATTATGATTATGATTATAATTTATTATTATATTAATATTATGATTATTATTTATTATTATTATCATTATATTATTATTATTAAATTATGATTATTATTATTATTATATTATAATAAATATAATTTTAGTATTATGTTATATTATTATGAATATAAATATGATTATTTTATTATTATATTATTATGATCATTATTATTTATTATTATATTATTATATTATGTTATGATTATGGTTATATTGTTATAATTATGATTTATTATTTATTATTATATTATTATATTATTATTATATTATGATTCTAGTTATGATTATATTATTATATTATTATTACGATTATAATTATGATTATTTATTATTATTATATTATTATAATTATGATTATAATTATAATTTTTATTATTATATTATTATATTATGATTATGATTATATTTTTATTATATTACTATGATTACAGTTATGAATATTATTATTTTTTTATTATTATTATTTTACTATTATTTCTATTATCATCATCATTATTAGTATCATAATTATCTATATTTTAACTATTCTGATTAACAACTGCCAAACGATATTTTCGCTCTTCCAAATAGTCAAGAATACCACTCTTCTACCACTCTTCCAAAAATACACTATTGATAACTCTTTCAAAATTACCACTCTTCCAAAAGTATTCCTTAATTTACCAAACGGACCTGCATATTGCGTTTCTGCTTCATTTTTCTGTTTGAAGTTTTTCAACTAGCGACTTTTCACAACTGCAACTTTATCAAATGGTATTCCTTTATTACGTAGTATTTTTAGTGGTATGGGAAATAAGTGACCAAAAATAATAATCACTTGCATGGAAGATCGCCTCCGAAATTTAAAAAGCATGCAGGACCGCTTTTAGGTAGGCTGGCAGTTCAGCAAATGGAATCCCTCTCAAATTCAAAAGAAATAGGAGGAGAAGAAAAACAAAAAGAGCCTGCACGTTCCATTACAAGAAAATTTCAGTTTCACAATTTTTTTTTTTCAGATTCTAAAACTGCAGATTGTTTGATTCAATGTATGACAAAATATTCCAAAAAATTTAAGCACAGCTCACCTGAAAGCCAGAACCGAAAGAATGGACAACAAATATGTCTGGTAGTTTTCCCTGCTTAACATGAAAGAGCTTTAGTGCACATTCGGACTTTCCTCCTTCCTCTCGTTGCAAGGAATAAAAAATAAATAATATACACTTAAAGGGAAGGCATAATAATTCAAGTCATGCATCAGCGTAGCAGACTTTTTTCCTTTCTTTTTGTGACCTTAATAATCTGATCAGGGATTGAGAATGCAAGTACTGATCGTAAAGGTCTTTTCAAGAAATATACAGGAAGTACTAACATTACGCCTAGCACCATCAATGAAAACAAATTCCTGTATTACAACAGGAATTAAATTTACCCATATGACATAGAGTAAAAGAGAATAAAAAAGTGACTAGAGATGAACCTTGAGTATGGAGGCACCAGATTGGAGAGCAGCAGAAGCTATCATAAGAGCTGGCCAGACAATCTCTACTTGGGACATAAATTGGCCCTCATTTGAGTCGCTACATTCACTGATTCACATAAAAGAAAATGTAAATTTTATTCAAAGCGGCAAAGTTTGGTTGGACCCAGAAAACATGCCAGGCCTTAATCAACACTTAAAAGAATATTACAATTTCGCCTGAGCTGAACCCGACCAATTCCAATAAACCCAAAACCTGAAACTGGAGTAAACGATAATGTCAATTTAATCAGACCTTGAGCTGAACTAATCAAAGCAAAATAGAGATCTTGCACGGAAAATTGACAGTGAAAGTTCATGGCAATAAAAGTTCCTGTAATTACCAGATCCTGAGTTCCAACAGAACACAGAACCTGACCAAACGGGATTTTTCATTATGTAATTCAACTCTATGTTTACAGGCCCTGCTCGTAATGGATGAAGGCAATTTACAGGCACCATAAATTTAACTATATTTTCATCACAAAAGCTGGCTTTTATTTGCAATTGATTGTAAATTTTCCGTTGCTAGTTGAGAATTAGACATCTAGGTGATTTTCAAAATAAGTTAAAATGCCAGTTGCATGTTGCAACAAAAAAGGATATAAAAGAAAAATAAAAAGACCATTACAATCAAGTATACTGCTTTTTTTTGATGTCTAATTCGAGTTTCAGTTTACGAGAAAAATGAATAAATGTGAAGACTTTAATTGCGGAAAACTTCTTTCTAATCCTCCAGTAAAACATATCTAAGGAGGTCATCATAAAAAAGAGCGACATAATTCCTTGAAACGGAGATGTTAAAACTGTACCTAGCAACTGCTAAGATGATGCAGCAGTTACAAGCAAGGTTTTAAAATGTGGATTTTAATATGCGTGCATTTGACCATTGTATAGCGCATATGCGACATGCGGTTCAATATGTGGATATGTATTTTAAAAAATTCTTATAATATTTGAATTGATCATTTATTTTTGATGATTTTTAATGTAAAATAAGAAAATATAATAAAATATTAATATAATTTGAATATTTTGTATGAAAAATATAATATAATTAAATTTATAGGCTTAATACGATAAATATTTTAAAAAATAATGTACATTGTTAAATAAACGGATACATACTTTTATATATGCGGCATCGCACCGCATATGTGGCCATGCAACAACATTTTAAAACAATGGTTACAAGCAACCAGTCCAGATTTTGATTGATTACCTCCTTCGCAAAAACTTGAAAAACAGAATAGAAAAGACTAGCTGACAAACTAAAAAAGACTGCAATATACGAAGCAAATGACATGAAATTGCATGGAGAAGAAAGCAAGTTTCACCCAGATACCATTGAGAACAAAAATTATCACCCAGTTACAAGCAAGCAACCCAGAATTTGTTTACTTCAGTACCTCCGCAAAAACAGAACAGAAAAGACTAGCTGCCAAACTAAAAAAAAGACGGCAACATACGAAGCAAATGACATGATGACATGAAATTGCATGTAGAACAAAGCAAAAATTATTGATTCATCAGATTTCAAAAATTATTGTTCAACAATATATGTAAAAGTAAATCATAATAAAACAAATACAAAAAAATCAAAATATACTCATAAAATAAAAATAAATTAAATTTCAATTATTTTTTTTAAAACTTAATAAATAATTAAATATTATATTATTTAATTATTTCTATATTAATATTGTTATTAGAGTTGAACAAAATAAAATATTTTAAAGAATATAATGTATAATGGTCAGATCATTTACTTAAATTTCTATAAATTTATAATAAAATTTAATTCGTATTCAATTCGTTAAATAATAAATTTATATATTTTTAGATCAGATTGGTCGGATCAGTCGGTTGGTCCGATCAAAGAACTTGCACCTTTAGATGTGATATCCTCTAAGGAGTTTTCTTTTTTGGCGCAGAGCCCTGTAACAATTAATTTGAATCGTTAAATAAAATTATAACGGCCTTATTTATTGTGATATATAAAAAAATATTATTATTAAATCATAATAATATTGATCGTTAATTGAACGGTCCACAACACATAACCTGCGGTTTTAACTCCGCAAAGAGAGAGTTCTAGAATTCACATTACGTACAGAGCACAAAAAGCTCCACAAATGCTGTTTTTTAATGGACTAGCAAAATACTCACTCTTACGCGCGGATCCATATTAGATCACTTAAAGAGCCCATAGATTACATTGTTTCCTCTAGATTGGGACATAAATACTGTAGAGGCAGGTGAAATACCACAAAAGTTTAGACTGTAATAATAGAAATATAGAATCAATTGTAAAAGAAATTTGAGAAATGCACATATAAACAAAATAACAAATGCACAAAAATAAATAATCAAAACCTAAAAAAAAATAATTTTGAATAATTAAAATTAAGTTAGTACACTAAGAATAACTAATTCTGCATTCAATTTCAATAGAGAATCCGCAACAGTAACATTTAAATACTACCTAGAAATTAGAATTTCTACTTTAAAAAAACTATAAATCTTTGCAAACATTATCAGTTTCCTTCTTGTGCTGCCCCATGCGAGCTCCATGTCTAGCTTATTCATGTATCCTTCTCCAAAAATAAGGGTCACTGTTCAAGCAACCATCTCCAATTTTTTTGCTATATTTGTAGCAACGGAACAAAAGAAACCACAAAAGATGAGGGATAAATTGAGAGATTATTGTGGAACTTATTTTGTATTCCCTGCCATGACCTTATATTTTTTATTCTATTTATCTAGAAAACCAGAGTATGAAATCAAGTACCAGATAAATTCTGATGGTAATAATTATCTATTTTGGATTCTTATTGTGATTGTCAACTTATTAATTTTACCCTTTGCAACAAAGTAGTCGATGATAGGGCCTTTGCATCATGTAAAGGAGAAAACCTATCGAGAACTGGAGTGAATAGGTAATTGTCAAGCTCAACATCAATAATTAATCACAAAATGTAACTGACACCGATTGATACCAGTCCAGATTTTCTCAAGACTTCAATAAAACTCAACGTTAATAGATTACTAATTCATTTATCACTTATACATTTCAATCTTTCTGACAAAGGTATAGGAACAATACCAAGCACATAATTGTGTTTTACAATGCATTTACTTCTTCCGTGTAAGATTGCCATGTGAAGCTTTCAATCGGATTCATCGTCATTTCTGTTGTCTGAGCGCCACCTGATTACATTAAATTAAACAGGTTTAATGTCTTATTTAAAAGGTCATGCAAGTTTAAGAGAAACTGAAAGTAAACCTGCAAAAATGGAGTACTTGGGAAATTTTATGAAAAATATGAAAATATAGGTGGCAAATGCAATTTTGAATTTTATAGGGGGTTTGCATTTGAAATTGTTTGATGGAGGCAAATGCTAGTATCAAATAATTGAAGAACTCATAAGAAAATAATACCAAATTAAATTGAAAAAAAAATATAACTGACCCTGACAATGTTTTTTTTTTTTTTTTGCAATAAAAAAATATGCTAATAAACCAAGGGGGTAAATCATATCGCACTCCATTAAATGTCACATTTGCATGAGCCGTCCAGTCAAAATTCCCAAGAAAAGCTACACATGCTCCTGAGCTCTTAAACACAGATGACTGTATAAAAGATGAAACAATCATACGTTAGCCAATACAGACAAGAAAAGAAAAAGAAAACATTACCATCATCACAAAAATTTAAAATAATGAGAAATTAGTGTTGGTACCTATAGATTATGGCCTAGAGATGTCACCACAGGGTCACCAGCTGCTACAAGGGCATGTTCACATTGTTTTAAGGCATGGTGCAAATCCTTCAAATGACCCCATTTCGGCTGTCTGAGCAAACCTATTAAAGAGATAAATATGACATGTAAATAAAAAATAACCTAAAATTATGTAATAGGACATATAAATGGATGTACAATATCATATTCATCAATTGGAGCATCATAGTCATGGCTAGTTGCTATAAACAGACCGCCAGATGTCCGATCAAAGTTTGTTCCTCCATGGTACTAAACCAATAAAGAAAATAAATATTTAGTGCTCAAACAAAGTAATATTGAGCTTTTTTAGTCCAGGAGATTTTGTTTTTTGTTTTTTTACCATGTAGTAGTTAACAAAGGATCCCCTCTTTGAATAAACGCTGCAACTGCAAATGCCATATCCTGAGGTGGCCTGTGGTAATGGCAATCCAAAAGCAGTATACCTAATGTTTAAAAAAAAAATTAAATATTAATGAATATACATTCACATCAAAGGACTCAATTGCATCGTTTTATTAAGAAGATTTCATGAACTTCAAACTTAAATAGAAATATTAAATGGTATGGCAAGAATATTCAATGCGTTTGTGTTGAATGTGCGTGCACCCTCATGTGTGTACCTTTGTATCAGATTTCAAGGAGACTGTCTCTCACATCGAAATTTAGATAGTGCAACCACCTAAATACACAAAAATCAGAACAAGAATGATTTTCATTGAGCGAGACCCTAGCTCATCAATAATAATAACATCAATATCTCCACTGTCCAAATCAATTATTTTCGCAAAAGTAAGAAATCCTTGGCTTGACATCTTCCAGGGTTGCATTCCTAGACTGCATGTTTTGTTGCAATTTTCCCCTTGACATTTCCAAAAATTTTTTATTTTTGCATGAAAGACATATAATTACAAAGCAGCCATGTCAGCAAAAGGTTGTAGCTTTATCAGATGAACCTATCAAAATGAAAATTAGAGAATAAAAGAGAGATTAAACTACGAAAGTAGAGTAGAGTGAAGATGGAAATCAAACTAATTCCGAATAGGCTAAACCCTGACATAATCGTAGCTCTTCACTATAAAAAAGAGAAAAAAAAAAATAAACATGAAACCATAAAATTGATTATATAGAGTTCAGTAAAACAAATCCAGCGAGATGCAAAATCGAGAAGGGGATTAGCGTTTGTGATAGACTATATTCGGAAAAGATAAATATTGAGTTGAAGGGGATAACAAATCCAACGAGATGCAAAGTAGGAAGAAGATCGGCCCCTTCTCTGTGGCTTCATCAACGGCTCCAAGAGACGGAGGGCTGTGGTTTGAGGATATGAGCAGCAAGAAAGAGCGGTAGAGAGAAGGAGAGGAACTGTGAGGCGGAGACGACAGCAACGAGAGAGAAACAGAGGGAGAGGAGCATACTGATGGTTGTGATCAGAGAGGAGAGAGATTGTGAGCATTGCGGCGGTGATCGGAGAATAGGGAGAGGGGGTTTCGTCGATGTGTGTGAGAGAGAGGCAGGTCGAGGGGGGATTGGGTTCTTTCGATCGAGAGAGGAGAGCGAAGTGATGTGAATGTGGTATGGATTGAGAGCAGTAATCGAAAGGATTAATTCGCTGAGAGAGTGTTTGACACTCACTGGAATATAAAAAGTTGGAATAAAATAGCTATTTCGATAAATTAATTTGTCAAATGAATTTTAGATTAAGTAGAAGAGTGTAATAATAGTATTAATTCGGTATATTAATTTATAGGTGGAATACCGGATTAGCTTATTTAAATCACAATAACGATTATTATTTGATTATATTATATTATATTATATTATTATTATGATTATGATTAAGATTTAGTATTATTATATTATTATATTATATTTATGATTATAATTTATTATTATATTAATATTATGATTATTATTTATTATTATTATTATCATCATTATATTATTATTATTAAATTATTATCATTATTGTTATTATATTATTATTACCATTAATATTATTATATTATTTATTATTATTATAAATATAATTTTAATATTATATTATTATATCATGAATATAAATATAATTATTTTATTATTATAATCAAAATTATTTATTATTATATTATTATATTATGATGATTATGATTATGATTATTATTACTTATTATTATTTTATTATATTATATTATATTATTATATGTTGATTATAGTGATGATTAATTTATTATTATATTATTATAATTATAATTATTTTTAATTATTTTTATGATTATGATTATATTTTTATTATTATATTATTATGATTATGATTATGGTTATATTATTATGATTATGACTATAATAATTATTATTATTATCATGATTATGATTATGATTATTATATTATGATTATATTATTAAAATTATGATTACTTATTATTATTATTATTATTATTATTATAATTATGATTGTAATTATATTTTTTATTATTATATTACTATATTATGATTATGTTTATATTTTTATTATATTACTATTATAATATTATTATTTATTATGATTATTTTTATTACTTTATTATTATTTTATTATGTTGATTATATTTATGATTAATTTATTATTATATTATTATAATTATAATTATTTATAATTATTTTTATGATTATGATTATATTTTTATTATTATATTATTATGATTAGATTATGATTATATTATTATGATTATGACTATAATTATTATTATCATGATTATGATTATGATGATTATGATTATGATTACTTATTATTATTATATTATTATTAATTATGATTGTAATTATAATTTTTTATTATTATATTACTATATTATGTTTATATTTTTATTATATTACTATTATAATATTTTTTATTATGATTATTTTTTATTACTTTATTATTATTATTATCTTACTATTATGATTATTATTTTATTATTATTATTTCATCATCATTATTAGTATCATAATTATTTATATTTTAACTATTCGATTATTATTTTATGATATTTTTATCATCAATAGTCAAGATTACCACTCTTCTACCACTTTTCCAAAAAAAAATATTATTCTATCACTCTTCCAAAATTACCACTCTTCCAAAACTATTCCTTAATTTACCAAACAGACCCTGAGTGATTAGCGAAAATAACTATTTGAACTGGAGAAGAGTGGAGATAATCATATTAATATCTTGATCATTCATTTTTTTTAAAATTCTAATTCAAATCGTTAATAACAAGCATTAAAGACATTTAAAAGATATATTTGTAAATTCACTTTTAAAAAAAATTAAAACAAAATGGACTGTATTTTAAAATAATAAGAACTAAGATTTATGCATCAAAATTCGTATTTAGATTTGTGCACGACCGTTCAGATTAATCCGTTCATATTTACCTGCGAGATCTCTGCGCTACAAATCTCCGGAAAGAATACGCGTCCGTGAGTTCTAGGTGCTGCAGCCGCAGCGGTCCGAGCTGCTGAGCGCGTTCATGGAATCCGGCATCTACCGGCTAGACCAGTTACACGTGGTTTTCCTCGGCCCCGTCCGACTCCTCACCAAGTCGAATTCCCGCTTTTTCCTCTGCCCCTCTCCCCACTCGACTGCAAATGAGAAGCGCAAGCGCAAACGCCAACCAAAACAGGCATCTCTCAACGAGATAGAACTCTGTGCCGAGAACCGACACCAGCAAGTGAGGCCGTTGTTGCTGAACGCGCACAGAAAGCTGCTCGAGACTTCTCAACTTCTGAACATTCTACCTCGAATTGTGGAGAATGAGAGTGGGAAGCCGTTGCGTTGCGGAGAAAGAGCTGCTGGGCATAATTTTATTGAGGTAGGAAGCAACTGGAGAGCACCTTTCTGTGAGATATCTCTGTCTAACGGAGTGCATAACGACTCTAAGAGCCCTCAAGTTTCTGTCTCTACAATTATTCGTTTGATACATTTTAAATATTTTTCAAGTTTTTAATTCTCCCGAAGTATATGAATTTTACGTACATACACTGAATATACTTATTTTGCCTGGATTTAAGGTCTGTGGAGTGGCCTTGCTGAAACCAGCAAATTAGTTATTAGTCCCTTTATTTGATAATATGATCGAAGTAGGTTCAGATGGTGACGTGGGGGCTGAATTTGGGAATGTGACTTATATTTGCCCACAAAGAAGCAATTTTCTGATGGTATTTATATAATTACCATGTCGTCACTAATATTGGTTAATATGTTTACCATACTGACAATACTGGTACATACAACTACAAGTAATAGACTAGACTGTTATGGACAACATGCACTGTACTTCTTTTGATTTTTGTTATGGTCAATGCATCTAGTATTGTCCTCCTGTAATTGGAGTTCAGATCTGCTGCTATAGTTCTGATGGTTGTGCAACTACAGTAACAGTATTATCAGAAGAAGAAAAACAAAAACTACACTAACATTCTGAAGTTCGGAACTGTTAGAAATTTACTATTATGATCATGATCCTCTAGTGAACCTCAAACATAAATTATATTATCTTAATTCATGCTGTCGGTCTTCCAGAGAGACACAACCCCGTTGATCACTAGACTCCTTTAGCCTTCCAGCGATCTTTCTCTAATCTGATGGAGTGACAATTTCTTCTCTTCTGAAACTGTGTTAAGAAGTGAGGAAAAATCAGAATCGTTTTAAAACCAACAGTATGCATATATATGGACGTCTATTTAACTGAGTGCAGTTATGTCTTAACGGGTCCATATTAGATTCAGATTCTCTCTCTTAACGGGTTCACTGCTTAATCGGAATCGTAAAGTCTATAGTTGTGTTCTCCAGGAGAACAATAGCATAATTGTATTATTATCGACTTTATATAATTCAGACCATCACTAAATCATAAAGTCATCAATACGCATTATACACATGAAATGGTCCACTTCTCATGACATATAATAAACCCGATACAAAATTTGATCACTTCATTATGAATATAATTTGACAGTCCATTATATAATATATATTTATTACATATAAGCCCATATATGTTGTAATTAATAATAATTAATTCCAACAGGGACCACTTATCATATCTCAGAGGATTCTCATAAAAGCACAGCACGATCCTGTGGGTTGATTTGAATCAGGATGTTTATATCATATGCCATGGATTTTATGCCATCACAACTATGGCATCATATTAAAATACCATAATGGCACAGGAAGCAAACAACCAGATTAGGTTTAACAGTATTTAAAAATATCCTGATGCTCCAGATCCTTTGTAATTTGTGTTTTGGGCAAAATGATTTCTGGAAGCTATTACTCAAGTTAGTCGCTTATTTGTTTTTCTCTTTTTCTTGAATGATGGCTACAAATGGAAGTCTGCGACAAGTTCGCAAACTCATTCCTGGTAACTAAAACGTTCCGTGCTTCCCCAACTTCATGTAATCTCCTCAATTATTGTTACTTCGTATTTCTAATTTAATCTCTCTGTTTTTCATTAATATATATAGAGTGAGGCTATGATACTTCATGAAGTACAAAGTCTTCTGTACTTCGCATCTGTATATTTTGAATTTAAAAATCCAAACGGCTGATCCAAACAGTTAAATATTATCTTTATATTGAAATATTTTTGGAGATCAAATTTTATATTTTTTTTAAAAAAAAATACTATTTTTTAGATATATATTTTGCAGAGAACTCTGTTGAAGGGTTAGTGATTGATCTTGCTTGGGAGAATGGAAGTGCTCGTCAGAAATCCATATAAGTGATGATATCTATACTATTATATAAAGCATTTAAGAATTGGAGGGTTCATTTTTTTGTCATGGTAATTTTTTATTATACCTATTTTATCTCTCAATTAGATGGCTAATATTTATTTTTGGTTGATTGAACGTATGTGATCGCGTCCATTGATCTCTCATTTCTCTCCATTTCTTTCCCTTAAATACTATTATTTCCGTAATATTATTTTTTTATTTAGAAACCTTGTGCATATTTGGTAAGAAATTAATGGTGATAATATATGTTAGAATAATTTATTTTTCTTGTCATAAAAATCATGAATCATTAACTTATATTGTGCAAAAATCTCATCCAAGATTAAATATAGTATTTATTATACGTTTTCTCTATAATTTGGTGAATTTATAATTTAATATTAGATAAATGTGATTTTTTTATTTTATAATATTTTAATGTTTAAATAAAAGAGTTTGCTGCAAAGCGGGTATATAGCTAGTTGCTTATGATGTATTTCTTCCTTAAAATTTCTTGCTCGTGCCCTTGGAAAGCTTAAAAGTGCCACTGTCACCCTCCAAAGTGAATGCCTTACAGTAGCCCTATGAAATTTGAATGCCTTAAAGAGTGCCACTGTTACCAATAATGAACTGCTACTCCTAACTGGGTATTTAGAAACTGCGTAAAGAAGGTTTCTCCCTGTACGTTCTGGAAAATATCAGGGTCATATATACGACACACGTTTTATGGAATCCAGATCCGCTGCTGCACGGCACCGTGTAGCGCAGCACGTGGTCCGTTCGATCACTTCGAGATTCGTGCTAACTCGAATCTCAAAGTACTAACTCGAATATCGAAGTTATCGAATGGACCATGTGCTATGCTATACGGTGCCGCGCAGCAGCGGATCCATTTCCACGTTTTATGGGGGCATGCATGCTTCTTCTTTTATGAATATTTTGAAGGTTTTCTGGAGCCTATGGAAACTAATTAGTGGTGTCTCTCAAACTAATTAGTGGGACTTTCGTGATTGGTCCATTGCAGGATTTTAACTCTGAATGCATGAAAACAATCAATTGTCTGAAGGAGAGTAGAGTGATCATTAGTGTCCCATGTAAAACTACTCTAATGTTTCTGTATTCGATTATCACCAATGGTGCATGATTATGAGTACTTTTTCTACATGGGTATTAGTTTTTTATTGGATATTATGCATTTTATATGCACAATGGATCAAAATATGCAAAATAGAATACAAATATTCAAAATGGACCAAACATTACATATCAGAATATGTCCTCATGTGAACAAGAATGACAATGTACTTAGGAAACCTATCGGCTCTTTCATTCGGATTGAACATCGGAATAGAATCTAGGGAAAGCTTAAGCTCAAGTCTTCACTGAGGCTACCTTCAAAAACCATCTAACCGGCCTTCATGCGGCAAATTTACTGTTGTTTATGATCTACTTCCTGAGTCAAATGTTTACCTTGCTAGTTTTTAGTCTTTAAGTTCATTATTAAGAGGTTGAAATATAAGGTTAAGACATTTAATTTTGGTGCATTCATTCCTGGACAATTTTTAAGCTCCTGGTGTTATGCAAATTGAACTTGAAATTACAAAACTAGAACATAACCTCACCCTATCTTTTGCCAAACATTGAATATTTACATCAATTAGTGAAATGACAACTTTGCTTGTACCCTTGACTATTGCAGAGCTGTTATCAGAATACATACCGGGCCAAAAGCCCAGTAGGTGCATTTAGCTTTTTGCCAGAGAATTGATGGCTGGATGGACCTCTTGGGGAAATGAACCGCTTCATTTTCAGGACTCGATGTATTTCTTGCAACAGTGACATCTTTTGGATCAGGACTCGATGTATTTTTTGCAACAGTGACATCTCAGTCGATTGGACTGAGATGGAGCTGCAGACAAATAGGTACACCATATGCATGTGTGACTATTTATTATAACCGCCAGAGGCAGCTGTAATTAATAGATAAATTCAGCCTTTTTGTGAATGACATCCTTCAATAGTGGATTCTATTTGTTATTTCGTAAGCAAAAACTGGATGTTTTCTGGGAATAGAGCTCGCTCTGCATGAACTCCTGAACTATCTGAAAGAAAGTCTTCATTTGCAATTAAATTTTTCTAAAGCTGAAAGAGCACATGAAGCTTTCATGGATCTTGCTTTGCAAAACACATTATGAAGTGAATTTCTAGTAAATTTTTAAATGTTTTAATTAATCATTGCAAAAGCCCAGTTGAATCCATTGTCTTTGGTTCAACTTGTCTTAAAGTAGGGTTAGTTTAAAGTTAAAACTAAAAATTGGGTTGAGATGCAAGCTCAAGTTAACCAGACGTCAACTTAAGTCTGGTAAAATTGTGAAGGATTTATCCATTCATTACTATATTATTCCTGAATTTTATAATGGTAAATTCTTTAGTTCAATCAGGGTATCCGATCACCAATCATACGCTTCTTGTGAGCTTAGCTAATATGAAATCTTGCAAAGTGGTTAAGCAGCTCAACTATGAAATCTTTCAACTTGGACATTCAAAATAAGCAACCAGGTCAGTGCAAATTTTTCTTTCAATCTAAAACTGGCTGATAAGTGATAAAGTAAATTAAGGGTTAATTCTGAAGTTCAATGAACTATGGAGCTTCTAGGTATGTCACTATATGAAGTATGCTTATTAGTTATTAATTGAACAATATTGATGTTACTAACTAGTTTGCTTGTGACTTAATCAGTTTACCTGAGTTGCGACCTTCTGGCACGCCTATAGGGTAAATTTTTTTTTTTCCGGAAAACATATGCTCCATCCGTTAATGCCCTTGGTTCTAGGTGTTTTGTTTAATTTGGTATCCATTTGCATTGAACTATTTGAGAACTAGAATTTGCATTGATTGCAATTCAGTCACAAGTACCTCCCTCAAGAAATTTCTGCGTACCGAGTAAATATTAACATGGTTCTTTAATTCTTTTCTCCAGAGATACATGCAAGTTGGAAATAATCTATAATATCTCTTGATTTGAACAGTAAGTGCAACCAAATTGGGCCAGGCTACAAGAATACTAGGACTGAACTCCAGAAAGCATCCAAATACTATAATTGCATTTCTATGCTCGTGGTATATCATGAGCGTTTATGCTTATTCGGACCATTTAAACAAGTACATTAACCTAATAAACCTTGATTCGCAACATTAGATTGGCATTCCCATTTTATCTTTAGATTGAGAGTCTCCACGAGTGTTGATTAAATTGTCAAAAGAAAATTGTTATGTTAGCAACGGTTCTAGAGAGCCTGATTTTCTCCATGTTCTCTGGATCTCTTCACCTTATTCCGACTGGACCACTCTTTTTCTAAACACAGTTGCAATTAAACCAGACTGGATCGCTATTTTCTAAAACATAGTTGCCATTAGTCAAATTGCTAAGAATCAGATTTGTTGCACAACTAGAGCATGCGACTACGAAACACAAATACCTCCTATATATTCAAAAACTCGTATATTTTCTTTGGGAAAAAACAAAATGCTGTATATAATACTTATGAGAAAAAAACAAATGAGATTAAAAAAAAGACTTCAATGAAATTACGATACTAATGCATGCCATTCTCAAAAAAGAAAAAAAAAAGTGCATTACCAACGTATAAAATTATACAATTCTGCTTTTTAGAATGCGGTAGCACTTAGACTTGATGCATATGAATGACATTTTGACTAGTTGTATATATATCTTTTTCGACAATTGGGGCCTTTTTTTTCGTTCTTACCTAATTATATTGCACGGATACAGATTTGCAACAGATTTCTCCACGATAGTTGTGATCTCCGAGAGAATATCCATGATATTATTTGACTATAGATGCGACTTTTTGCTTAATAGAAAAGTACATACTCGTTTTACTATAGTTGCACGTGAATATCAAATCAAAAACAAAACATGTGACCCCCAAAATCTTAAAACCAAAAACAATCTAGTTGATGCATTTAGTGTTTATTGTACTTACAAGGGCAATAATAGGCTAATGAGAAAAGAATAGCGTTTCAAATTAAGGAGATAAACGATGAATAATAACATGGATGTGAGCCTGAGGATATGACGGATCGTAAATTGACTTTCCTTCGGCATTCATAGTTTAAACAAAGCAAGAAAGTCTAACATGTCAGGTTTCGTACCTTTTGTATATTTATTGGTATAATATTCGTGTAATTAAGCGTTCATGCATATCAGCATATGTCAGAATTAATGAAGATAAACAATTACCTTCCTAAGATCAAGATGAATGACGGCCTTTAATTTTTTTTATTCGTCTGAAATCAGTCATGTCAACCAAATTATTAAGTGTTTTGTTGAATTTAATATGAAATTACTAATTGAAATTAAATTGCAAAAATATATTAAATTCTTAAGTTAAACATGTCTGATGGGTCTTCTTGTTTCTCATCCAAGTTGGACTAATTGGATCAAATAATTTCGGCCCACGCCACGTTGAACCCATTCCTACATGCATCCGATTCATTCAACGCTCCTAATTACAACCATCACTGCAATTAGTTCGACTCCGATGTCATCACAACCAACTCCTCTTTCCTCATTGATATACAAATACAACGCATGCTGTCGATCTTCAACATTAATTTCCACTGACTGCAAGTCTACCTCCTCTGCTTGTCGCTTTGTAGTGGATATGACAGTCTAAACTTCCATTGCCAAGGTTGTCTGGCGAATAAGTACTCAAAACAGTGCAAGTCTACCTTCTTCCATTTTTTTTTCTCAACATATGGTAGATTGTGATTTTTTAGGGATTACGGAAGAAAAATCTTTCTGCATTACAGAGAAACAAGGTTGGTGAATGGAGATTTATTACTACTAATTAAAAGAATGCGATTATTTGAAGGCTTGAAGCCATAATTGCTGATTATTTTTCTGGGCATGTTATAGCATTATTTTGTGTATATATTGTTTCGTCCATCCTGAATTGGAAAACGGAAAAAAAGTGAGCAAACAATTTACCCAAAAAAACCCTATTATCTCCGTGGTCGACACGTGCTCCTTTCATAGGCTCTAATTCAGTCTCAGTTCCAATCAAAGTCTGCTGACATGGCAGGCACACATCAGTCATTATGTTTTTTTTTTTTTGATGAAAGCCCGTAGGCATCAGTCAGTATGTCACAACCGTTCCAGAATCTGCCAATAAAATATCCTCTCAGTACCAGTACCAGCTACAATTGAATAAAATTCAAATACTCCCTCAAAAAGAAAAAAATAGAAAAAAAAATGTTCCCTTTTTAAAGAACTCCCACAGGGGTGACAGGCTGACAGCTTAGAGTCTACAAAAGAAAGGTAAAAAGAGGTGCCTGAGGCCACGTTTCGTGCTGTCAAGGCCCTCGCTCTTTAACCCCACTCCTAATTGGTTAACACTTAGATTTAATACCAGAAATAATCAAGTCTTAAGTACTGATGCAAATGATTATTTCTGGTAGATTAAGACTCCCGAGGTCTCGACTTAAGGCTAAGAATCTCTACCCAACTAACCAATAGGCTGTTGCTGCTTCAGCTTTATCTCTTCGCCTCACTTTTCCCCTTTGTCTCTTTGTTCTCTAGGTCCCCTACAGTACTCATCCCCAAATGTCTACATTTTCCAGTGCAGTACACGGTACTACGCTACTACTCCAGCTGAGAAAGTAAAGCGTGAGGTTTCACTTTTACATCCCTGCCCTCCGAGCGATCTTAAAAATTCTTAATTTATTATGGGCAAAATTTATTTAAGAATTAATTAAGGAATCGTTTCACACAAGATGTTGCAGTCGTGTAATGATTTGGCATGTAGATTTTTCATGGAAATCCGTACTATGACCTAACTTGCAATTCTCAACTGGTTATTTAATTAATTAAGTGTGCATGCATAGAGTAAACATTTCAAATCGCAATCAACAGTTTAGATTGTCAAGTTTGAACTTTAGGTAGACAGTAGATCTGTAGTGTGATCTGTCAAATTAACCATTGCAAAAATAACAACCTGTGGTTTTCATTGCCTCGAATAATTGAATATTGTTCAATTTTCTACATAGATTATGCCAATTAATTTTATTTTAGTTTCAATTAGCTGCTTTTAAACTATCAAGGTCAGTGGGAAAAAAGAATCCGGTAAATTTTGCTTGGAGTTCAAAACCTAACGTTTGTAAAAAAAAAGTTTTAGTAATTTTTAATTCTTAATACATAAAAAATTTAAGTTTCAAAACTTTTTAAGCATATCACATTATCACTTTTTTTCGTCATTGATTTTGTTTAATTTTTTTTTTATTTTTTTGAATTCAGAGATTCATATAAAATAGTTTCACTCACCTCATTTAAAATAATGTGTATATTATATTTAAGGTTAAACTTAACTCTTAAAATGATTTAACTTTTTAATAATCATTATAGATTATTATGTATTTAATTATATTATTTATTATTATATCTTCATTATTACTTAGCTTTTAAAAATATTGTGTCTAAAAATTTTTAATGTGAAAATTTATTAAATATATTTAAAATTTTATATTATTAATTATTTACTTAAGGACTTTATTGTTGGGGCGAAGTCCAAGTTATAGCTCTAGTAAAAAAAATAAGAGTTAATTGACTCTCATTTTTTTTATAATCAATTTGATCCTCATTCCTTACACACGCATTCATCCATGAATATGGTAGTCCATGCCTAGTGTATGTTCTAGTGCTAGCATTGTAGAAGCATATACCGGTATCAAAACATAATTAGCCTTCTACCTTACCGTATAATTAATTTAGTTTTTAAAAAGTAGCTTGTTTCATGGTACAACCCCAAAATAAAATTGTTTCTATTGCTTACCTCCGAACCACCTAGCGACTATATATTCTTGGCCAACTTAAAAAGGAGGGGGAAAACCAAAGAGATAAGTGTGAATTACAACAAGGAAATGAAAGAATATATATACATTATGCGATAGTCAAGTATTCATGTACAATAATTAAGTGTACGTTTTAAGGGTGGCTCGAATATGAAATGTGATTTTTTTTTTTAAAAACCATAAGGAAAAAATATATATACATTATGCGATAGTCAAGTATTCATGTACAATAATTAAGTGTACGTTTTAATGGTGGCTCGAATATGAAATGTGTTTTTTTTAAAAAAAAAACATAAGTCTGTATTATGCAATAAACAAGTTCCAAGTGTGCATCTTGGAATGTTTTAGGTGATGGATTCAAAAGTTTAAGATATATAGTTGTTGATGGTTACAATGCTTTGTTTTTTTGGCCAAAAATATTACAGTTGTCAAGCTTACATTCTAGAATAACCATATATTTTGCAAATTAATTACGTGGAAGGAGTTTATTCGCTGAATGAATTTGTTTCAATTTACTTGGGTTTGAAGATGAACTATGATGCAGTTCGTTGCTCCCAATTGCTTCGAAACTTTTTCATCATGATTAAAAGTTACCTTTTGTAACATAATCCATTTATCTTCATTCATTTCATAATTTTAATCGTCTACACTCTAATAGTTACTTTTTCCTCCGACGACGACGACAACAAAAATAAGAACAAACAATAATAGTAATAATATTGATGATTGTGGTGGACTTATTATAGTTCAATATAACATTTAAAATACAACAAGAATATTTATCATGTTGTTGCTATTTATAATCTTTTAGGGAAAAGTTTAACTCTCAGGAAGGAAAAAACTTGGTTATTTTTAGGTCTAATTTTATGCAAATAAAAGTTCAAAATTTTATTTGTTATATCAAATTAATCATGGATCTAAATTTGGAAATTTTACGTCTTAAGTTAATAATGGATCTAAATTTATTTGTTGTATTTAATTTAAATCTTGTGAAGATGATATATTTTTTAAATCTTAAGTCCAGCATGAATACTGATAGATCTCACTTCCCTACAAATATACATGCATAATTTCAAATTTAGCAAGAGATGTCTATGTGATAAAACGTGTGTTTGTGCTAAAATAAATTACGGTACTTTTGGCAATAACTTGTTCATGCATGTTGACGGATAAATTTCCATTAAAATACTCTTTGCTTAAAGTATAAAGTCTAAGGGTACAAATGGATCAAAGCCTTCACCGTTGGGCCAAGATAGAAATTACATCTGATTCCTCCGGGGCTAATGTGTGTGTTGTGTAGGGTGTCAATGGATCGGATCGGATTGGGTCATATTATTTTTTATTTGATTCGATTAAATTCGGATCAAAATTTTTTGATTCATATTTGACTCGACGGGTCACAGGACTCGTATAAAATAATTTTATATAATTTTAAGCAATAAAATATTAATTAATTTATAATTAATCTTAATTAGTGTATAATTAATGTATATTTAAGCTTTAATTAGTACTAAATCATAAAATTACTTCAAAAAACATAATTAATTGGGTCGGGTCGGGTTGACCCGAATCCAATATGACTTGATTCAGGTCAAAAAAATTAAACCCATACTCGATCCATTTATTTTCGGAACATGTCAGGTCAGGTCGGATTCGGATCAGGTTGGATTAACCGATCGGGTCGGGTCAATAATTGACACCCCTAAACTGTTGGGGGAGGAGGGGGCGTTGGGGTGGCGAGGGGGTTTCCCTGCCTCCAGCCGTTCAATTAGACTTGTTATTAAGAAACAAATGTTATTTTATTATATTGGATAATTCTAGTATACAATGGGTTAGATCGGGTTGGGTCATATTATTTTATTATTTTTCTTAATTCGATCTGAACCCGACCCGTTTAAATTAGAGTCAAATTTTTTGACCCAAATCCGACCCGATCCATGTAAAATAATTAAATATTTATTAATTATTTTTATATTTTTAAATAATTAAATATTAATTATTTTTTCATTAATCTTAATTAGTATATATTTAACCTTCAATTAGTACTAAATCATAAAATTACTTCAAAAAACATAATTAATTGGGTCGGGTCGGGTTGACCCGAACCCCGACTCAATTCAGATCAAAAATATTAAACCCATACCCGACCCATTTATCTCCGAATCATGTCGGGTCGGATTAGGTCAGGTCGGGTCAATAATTGACACCCCTATATACATCTAACTTCACGGTGTATTTAATGTTTATGGTACCTTTTTAAAAAAAATTACTCAAATGAAAATTTTAAAATCATAGATGCTTCTAATGACTTAGATAAAATGTATATCAAATTGAAAGCAATTTAGAAATTAATTGATTATAAATCATAATGTCACAGAAAGTCCATTATTAAAATTTAAAAATTATATGACAAAATATCTTTTAAATTAAATAAAATTTGATACACGTTCCATTTAAATCACTAAAAAACATATATGTGATTTTAAAATTTCATTTGAACAAATACTTTTAAAAAGATGCACTAGATGCACAGTAAAATTAAATCTACACTAAAATTACTATATTGTATTTACAGTGTCAATTACTCAATTGGCTAATAAATTTTTCATGCTCGTACCTTTTCATCTGATATTAGCATATTGGGAAGATCACACAACTTTATTGTGGCTTTGTTTTTTTAACATCCAAGACAACTAATTTCGTCTCCAAAACAATTATAAACTTATGAGTATATAATCTCATAATCTCCTAACAAAAACTATTATAATAAAAATTAAAAGCAAATACAAATATCATTTAATTACTTCGATCTTATAACTCTAAGTAATTATTCCGTATTGCTTCCTTTGATTGTGTTTAATATATTTTCTATGACATGAATTGTTTTCATAGCAACTCGTAAAACACCTTATTATTTACCAGGAGAAATTTTCAGTTTGTAAAGAAGAAAAATGAAGAAAGATTACAGATTATGATCAGACCGAACAAAAAAAAAATAGACGGAACAATAAATCAAGAAAAACAATTCATAAATGACGGAACTATAAATCAAGAAAAAACAATACAAAAATGAGGCCAGGAAGAAGATAAATAAGTATGACTGACCAACAACAAAAAAAATTAGATAAAAAGACAAGACAAAAAAGGCGGAACAATAAATCAAGAAAAATAATTCAAAAATGAAGCCAGGAAAAAGATAAAAAAAGTATGACTGAAGAAGTTGGCCCTGTTGATTTTTGAAGGTGGAAAGAAAGTCTAATTAATTAATGCTACAAAATTAATAAATGAACATGCTCTAAAATCCTAACAAATCAGAATCATACGTACCTTGGACTTGAAGATTACTCTAATCGCCTTAAAACGTGGCATAGGAAGGGGCACGTTTTAAGGGCTAAGATTAGCTATAAATCCTGTTAACCTTACCCTTAATTGGGGTAAAGAACTAGAGCTGCGCAATAGGAACCCCAAAAATGCAACTTATAGAATAATCCCAAGTAATCTCTAAAACTGAATACTAGTTGAGATTTTTTTGTGAAAACAACTATTTCTGCTTGTTCAATTGCAGCCACAACCCACTTTCCAAACCTTATTGACTGATTTGACTTTAGATGGAAATTACAAGACTCTCTTCATTTTTTTAATAAATATCCTTCCAATTTCGTATAATATAAGTTCCATGCATTTAGCCATTTAGACATGATTATATAAAATAATTGCACATATATATATATAATAATAATCCAAGTAATATCAATTCAATCAATAAACTTGATGATAGAAGAATCAGGCAAAATTTTCTATTTTAGAAATTATAAAATATTTGTAAAAATATTATTTGATTACAAATTGTTTGTATACTAAATTTCATATAATATGATTGTCGCTTAATATTCTGCCAAAATACAATTAAATATATACCATCAAATTCAACTTGTTTCTTCAACGATAAGACTTGCTGCGACATACATATTAATTGTATAGATGGTATCTTATATGTCAAATTTAAAATTGACAATTAATTCACGGACCCCCGCTATTTTCAATTGAAATCGAAATTTATATAGAACTGGCTGTCTCTCTCTCATGGATGATACACAGAGGAGCACTAACAGGTTACTCTGGGTAGCGGAAAATGGTGATGTAGCATTTTTATCCAAAAGGGTTGAGCATAGCTGCATTGGAAGGCACGCGCTGGCATGGGCAATTTAATTTGAATAGTTGGTCCAACTCTAAATACAAAGACATCCTAGCCAATGGTAAACCTGTCTTGTGATTGGATCTCCCAAAGAGCTAATCTAGTCTTTCTGTAAATATGTGCTGGCTTAAATATAAATTAATTAGGCTCTTGTCCGAGGTGACAAAGTTCGGTAGGTAGGAGGTACTGAGGTAGCGTCGTATCCGCATTTGATCTTCTCCATTATCACATACAGCAATTATACAGGTCATCCTCGTTAACATACTAGAATTATTAATTATTTTTATATGTTGTATATGGACATATGGTATCAAGTTGTTTTGGGGGAATGCATGGCATAGAATATTGTGTCTGCAATAAGTTTTTTTTCTTCTGAAGTTAATTCCAAAGATGTCTTGATCTTAGTTATAGTTATTACTAAAAATAAGTTATCAGATTGACATCAATTAGAAAGTACCACATTAAAATTTAAGCGGACAGTACCAACCATGGTCCTTAAATTTGAATGAATTTACTTAGTACGTATTTTAAGTGATAGTGTCAAGTTTCATATCATACTATTTCAACATATATGTAAAAATGAATAACGTTTCTAATTAAACGAAAAGGGAAAAGAACATCATGATTCATTTAACCTACCAGAATATGTTCTGCATTCTCCAGATGTTTGCAAGGTCGGCTTAATAATTAAATCTTTTTCTTTGATTTTTGAAAATGTTCAATTTGTATTAAAAACGACATTCAACGATAAAAGGTAGTTTTCTACAGGTTACTGAAATTTTACAAAAGAACATTTAAAGATGTAATCCTGAGATTTGCTATTGAAATAAAAAAAAGATGTATTTACTTTTTTAAATAAGGGACCAATTAATTGACCTTTCGGCATGCATATTAATTATATTTATCTTGAAGAGAAGTGGCCCGATATTCTTCAGTAGGCCAAAGCTTATTATTTTTATTTTACCTTTTACTTCATCCAATTGATCTCTTACCCTTAATTTCGGAGACTTGAAGCTGTGATCTCATCTTCACAAGAGTTCATCTATTTGTTTGATTAGAAAGATGTCCCAAATATAATAATAAAATAATGACATCTAGACATTAAAAAAATATCAGTTTCTATAAATCCAAAAAATAGTTATAATTTTTTAAAAATAATAAAATTTGATATTCAACAACATCTCAATATGTAAATTGTTCTAAATAAATTGGATTGATATTTCGAGCTTTCAATATATAAAATAGAAAGTTGAGACAAAAAAAACCTCTTTGCTTCACAAAACACCATAAGGTCTCCTTTGTTTAAGCTAATATTCAACTATGTATGATGAGGGACCCGGTTAAAATATTTTTGTGACACATCATGACAACACTTTTTATTTTATCAATAATCAAAATTTATAATTTCAAACAAATTATGAAAAAAATACTGCATTAAATTTTTCTAAAAGATCGAAACATAAAAAATCAATGACCCATTTTAATTAATTATATTATATCTAGTATTTTTTTAATTTACACCTCGATGTAGTATCAAATTAAATGTTCTTCAAATTTTTCAATTTTTTTTTTGCAAATAAACACTTCTTGTGATGTTAAACAGATCAACAATTAATATCTTAATTTTGTATTTCAAAATTTTGGAATTTAAATCATTGATGTCATGATGGAGTCACTAAAAAGTTCCTTTCCATCGATCATATATATATAGAGAGATAGACTATTGTGAAAACGTTTAAAATTTCAGCCGATATGCAAATGCGTCAAAAAATATATTTTAAAATCTCAAAAATTTCAATTTATGATTTTCATTAAATTTTTCATATGAAAACCTTGTAGGATACAAAAATTTAGAGTGTTTTTAGGTTTTTTAAGCCACTCTTTTGAATTTTTGAAAAAACAACACAAACATTGAATATTTATTATCATTTTTAGGACTGTTTTTTCAAAAATTCAAAAGAGTAGTTTAAAAAACTCAAAATACTTCAAATTTTTGTATTCCACAAGGTTTTCATATGAAGAATTTAATAAAAACCATAAATTAAAAATTTTGAGATTTTAAAAAATATTTTTTGACGCATTTGCATATCGCCTAAAATGCAAATATTTTCACAATAGTCTCTCTCTCTCTCTCTCTATATATATATATATATATATATATATATATATATGTAAAGATATCATGAGGTTAAGCTCACGAAGGCCTTCCGTGAGTTTAACTAAAAAAGTATATCAAATCATCTCCAATTTTTAATTTATCATGCTCATTATTCTTTATATGAAAATCTCGTGGGATGCAAAAATTTAGAGTGTTTTAAGATTTTTAATTTTTGAAAATCAACTCTAAAAATAATAATAATATATTCAACACTTGAACATCATTTTAAAAAATTAAAAACAATGACTTAAAAAGCTCAAAACACTTTAAATTTTTGCATCCCACAAGATTTTCATATAAATAATTTAATGAGGATGATAAATTAAACTTTGAAAATGATTTAATATTTTTTTTTGAGTAAGGTTCACAGAAAGCCTCCGTGAGGTTAAGCTCACGGTATATTTATTTATTTATTTATTTATAGGTAAATAGCATCTGCTTTTGACATCTAACTTTTAGTGTTAGCTTGAAATTATTTACTAGAAGTCAAAAACAATTAATGAAGAATAGAATAAAACATTGCATCTAACTAAATGCAAATAAAAATTCTACTGCATGTTTATACCTATAGAATTTCATATATATGTATTTGAAAAACTGGAGGATAACATATGAATATAGTAGAAAGCAAAAGGTAGAAAATAATTACCATATACATGTAAAAACCAAAAAAAAATGAAGAAAACTGGAGAAGATGTTTTTTGAGTAGTGTGAAGTAGAGTAGAGTTTAGTAAAGAAGAGGCAGGTTGGGTTGCAGGATGGGGAACAGGAGAAAGGGGTGTCTGGGATGAGGATGGCACCATTTCTTTAATCATTCTTTTAATCAAATCTTTGTTTGCTTAACTAATATTTATTCTCTGAAAAATCTTCCATAATTTTTTTTCCTTTCCAGAAACCAGGTATGGTGGCTAAGGTCACAGCCGGAGCTACTCGTAGGCTAGCATGTGATTATGAGGGAATCCCACCACAAAAGCAGGCGCACCTCTATCGATAACCTATCAACTTCATTAATTTAATCTGTTGGATTTACGAACATGATTCGTGCTGTTATATTGAAAATGACTGGCATCTCCATTCTGCTGTTTCAGTCCATCGCCAGCAAAAGAATGCCCCCGGATGACCGGACTAAATTACTACAGAAATAATACTCGAGATGCTTTTATGATTGTATCTTTCTTTTTTCCCCACCGATCACAATAAATTGGAAACGAATTTGGTGACTGAAGCGTTTTTTAATAATGCAATTATATATATATATATATATATATATATTTTATTGATGAAGCTCCTATCATTTAGAATTTGGAGTCGGATCAATTTGTACACGATGGATAAATATTTAAAGTTATAAACTGATTAACTGAAACTTTTAATTAGCTTCAGTCCGATTTGAAACATTGCTAAAGCATCTATTCTGTCATAAATTCGTTTAAATTTCCAACAGTGATGGAAATGGAATACTTCATCAAACATCTCACAGCTAATTATGTACCTTTCCTTAATTATAAACTGAGTGCAATACATCTTTAAATGTCCACCACACGTCCTTTTTATATTTCTTTGAGGAAGGTATAGGCCGATAGCTTACCTTAGAGATTTTATTAAAATTAAGAAAAGGAGTTACATGCATACGTCCTTTTCTAAAATGTGCTAAGCATCTTAGCACAAAGGCTCTTGTGCTTTGCGTCCGTGTCACAAAATTAACGATTTAAACTGTTGAACATGATATTTATATTAAAATATCTTTGGAGATCAGATTTTATATTTTTTTAATTTTTTTTTTCTATTTTTTAGATAGATACAAAGGTTGCTGATCAAACGATTTCTGCATCATTCAATACTAGTGATTTTTCACCCTTCTAAAAAATAGAAAATATAAAATTTGATCTCCAAAGATATTTCAATATGAAGATCATATTCAACAGTTTGGATTGACCATTTAAACTTTCAAATTTTAAATACAGGTGTGAAGCACGGAAAATTTTATACTTCACGAAACACCGTAGCCTCACTATATATATAATGATAGTTGCTTTTAAAATATATTCAGAAAAAACAATTATATGGGACTGTGTTATTAATATATTGAACCGCTTACGTTTAACTAAACCATTCATATTGTAATCATGTAGCTGATACAATTTAACATTTATATTTTTTAATAATAATGTACCTAAAAGATTATTCAAGTGTGTCTGGTAAAAAAAAATGAAAATGCGAAATAGCACTACAACATAAAGGGGTCTAGACAACACTCATTTAATAACGATTATAGATGAAATTCGTTGTTGAAATGAGTTAGTGGTATTACTGAAATATTGGGAACATCTTTAAAAATCGTTATTGATAAAAAATATTGTTAAAATGGAGGATGAAAGTAAAAAAATAGGGATTAACCTTTAATAATGGTTCTTAACTAAGAATCATTTCTAAATGATTATTTAATAATAGTTTTTAATTAAAAATCATTATTAAAGATCCTTTAACAATGATTTTTAGTTAAGAACTATTATTAAATCGTTATTAAAAGGTGATACTCAATTTTTTTTTCTGATGGAAATGAATCAACCAATAGCAATCCACCTTTTTAGCTCCCATGGATTGCTAGGCTTTTCAAATTGACCATTCGTTCGTCTCGATCAAGTGATCTAAAAATTAAAATAAAAAAGCAAATCCCACGGATTGAACCTCTTTTTCTCTTCTATTTTGATATAAAAGAAATCTGAGAGACCGAGAGAGAGAGAGAGAGAGAGAGAGAGAGGAGAGAAACGAAAAGAGACAATAGTAATAAAAATTGAAATTCGACCATCTCAATTTCAAACGACCATAACTTTTGATAGAAAACTCTAATTGAGACGTGCTACCATAGAAAGGTTATGATGAGATCTATAGGGTCCAAAAAACTCATCTTCAAGCTAAAAAATAAATTTGAAGTTTTGACTTCTGTTTTTTCTTTGAATTTTTTCTTAGAAATTGTATATTTTTTTATATTATTACATGAGCAAGATATATGTATTATTGAGTAAATATTTTTCTCATTGGATGAATAAATATATTTTTTTATATTGATTATTGAATGAATAATATATAATAAAATTTATTCTTATCTAATCAATCTGACTCCATATTCATTATTTATTGTTAAATAATATTTATTTATTTGACTCCATATATCAATCTGATTTCATATTTAAACGTTATAGTTAAATTTTTTAAATTTTTTTTAACAACGGTTATTAGTTAAAAACTGTTGCTAAAGTACCATTTAATAACGATTATTAGTTAAGAACCATTGTTAAATGTCTTCCAAAAATAATTTTAACAATACCATTTAACAACGATTGTTTATATTTTTTCTAACGCTCCTTCAATAACGGATGGAGAACAGGTTTTAAAAACCATTATTAAATTCAAAATGTGTTGTAGTGATAGTCAAATGTGTGACTTCCTTATCACCAAACACGCCACCTGAATTGTAAATATATAAAATATTAATGATGGTGTTTCAAAGAAATGAAATTATTAATCGTTAAAAAAATAATTTCTTTTAGAAAATAAAAAACTATTAAAAATCTAACTTAAAACTTCTAAAAATCATGTAACGTACATTGGCAGCTAAAAATAATAACTTTTCAGTCTTCATACTTTCAGTCATTCTGTATTCCACAGATAGAATTATTAATTTAACTTAGTTTCACTAATTAAAAAAGTTCATATGAGAAAGTTGAAAATGTGAATTCATAATTTTCATAAATTTAAGTTCCAAATTATTTATCTTTAAAATTTATATATTATAACTTCAAACTTAACATTTTATATTTTTGTTGAATTGTGAGACCAACAATTACTATTAAACGAAACTCAAAACTTTAAATTTCTTATTTTTCCTACATTTTTATCTCTATGTTCTGAATTTTGTTCTATGTCATTAAATTGGAATTCTATTTCTCAAAATTTTGAATTATAATTTTACATACTATAAAATCGCCGGTTCTAATTTTCTATATGTAAGTTCTATTTAAAAAAATAGTATTATTTTTAAAATTATAGTAAATTCAATTTTATACTTCAAAAGCAATTTGAGATATTCAAATTTTAAATTCTGCTGCAAACTTGATCATTTAGAGTTCATGTTTTTTTTTATCTAAAATATCCTCAAAATTAAAAATCATTTTATAATTTTTATTAATATATTCATAAATATTATTTTACAACGAAACAATATTTTAAACATGTATACTTTAAAAAAAGTATTACGTAATTTACCGCTAAGAATGTTTTGCTAGAAAAAAATGAACATTGAAAGAGAGAGAATTTATACACAACCTTATAAATTCCCTTTTTGGCAAAAAGTCAAATAATTAATTGTTTTTCTCTAAATAATATCCACGGGCTGTGTTTGGAGGAGAGAATAAAATAAAGTTATCCTCGTCTCCCATGGATGATAACTTTAAATTAATATTTTATATACTAAATTTTGTTTTTAATGATATGTTAATTAATATTTTATAGACACCAGCAGTTCCATGAAGTTAAATTTGAAGCGTTCAAGAGATTATTTTATTATTTTTATGTCTTTTTCTTCATTCTATAATTTATACTTTATGAATGTCATAAGATATTATTTTAATTTCATATTTTTGTTACGAGATAAAATAGATAATTAAGATTTACTTAATCATTTTTGTTTAGTGCTTAAAAATTATTATTTTATTTTCTATTTGGATTTTTTATCTTTGATTTGGAAGGTAGTTAATATCAAGTTAAATATTAAATTATCAATAAAAAATCTATTATATAAATTTCAATCAAATTTACAACCGGCTTAAACCGTATAACCCGCATAACCCGCAAAAATCCGTATAAAATAAAGTTATATTATATGGGTTGGATGGGTTTTGAGTAGATTAGCTTGAAATAATTTTCAACCCGATATAATTGGGTTGAATTCATTTTTTTCTATAAAACCCGTTAATTCGGCCGTTGTACACCCCTAACTTTAATCCCTAATTATTCTGAATTTGTCTCATTTCCAAATGAGTCCATGATAATATGGTACAACAACAAATCCATTGTGACATAGACCTCACCCTAGTTTCAAGAAAGCATTCTTTCCCACTATTTTTTTTGAATATTTTACTTACAATATCTTGCAATAATTCTAATATCTTCTTGATTTAAAATGTGTGCTGCTTGCAATAGTTTCAAATAACATAAATTTACCTACGCTTGCTAGCTACTTTTCTTAATTTGAAATATCTTTTTGATGTAGTCTGCTGTCGGAAATTTTTTTTTTGATCAGATATGACATATTATCTTCGTGTTTTATGTATGGCGCGGGTGGCAACAATCTTCATAAATAGTTTTATAAAGCACTAACTATATACCCGCGCGTTGCAACAGACTCTTTTATTTAAACATTAAAATATTATAAGATAAAAAATTCACATTTATCTAATATTAAATTATAAATTCACTAAATTATAGAGAAAACCTATAATAAAGACTATATTTAATCTTGGATGAGATTTTTGCACAATATGAGTTAATAATTCATAATTTTTATGTCAAGAAAAGTAAATTATTCTAACATATTATCACCATTAATTTCTTACTAAATATGTACAAGATTGCTAAATAAAAAAAATAATATTATGAAAATAATAGTATATATGGGAAAGAAATGGAGAGAAAGAGGGGATCAATGGACGCGATCACATACGTTCGATCAATAAAAGATAAATATTATCCGTCTAATTGAGAGATAAAATGAGTATAATAAAAAAATATCATGACAAAAAATAGACGCTCCATCTTCTTTTAGAAACGGTTATTCAATTAACCGATGCTCCATCTTCTTTTAGAAACGGTTATTCAATTAACCGATGCTAATTGTGCGTTTCTAAAACTTTCGTCCGGTAGCGATACGATTTATTTCCAAACTTAAAAGATTGGTTAATATGTCTTTCTTTACATGTTGTTTTTTTTATTTGTCTCAGTCATGTCATGTTATTATACTTAAAAGTATCATGTAATGAACTAATGATTTATTTGTAAACTAAAAAGGCTGAGAAACGATGATGTCATTTTAAATGACCACATCGACATTTTGTTAAAATCTTGGATATAAAATGAACGAGTTGATGGAAAAATATATAAAAATGAAAAAAAAACTCAATATGATAATTTTTGTATTTAAAACAACTTTTTGTAAATCTTATTTTTATCTATAGGCAGAGACATGGCTTAAATCTTTGTAAAAGATATTTGCAAATAACAAAAGTTAGAGCCGATGAGAGCTCTCTATAAAAAAAATATTTCCTTAAAATTTCATGACTAAAGCTAGCTAATGAAAGTTATTTTTGTCCGGAGTAAAAAATAGGAGTAGAGAATCCGCGCCCACAAGAGCTGATCCTTATCTCCTTTCTTACTTTATATTAATTAATCATCGACAAGCTTTTTGACAACCAAATCCTACGACTTACCGCTCTTAATTACATTACATGGCAGGTGATGACTTGCTGTCGAGCAGTATCTGTACGCGCTCAAGAATCTGTCCAATAGACCAGCAACAGAGCATCTACAAGTACAAAATAGTAGAAAAAGGTGAGGGGTGGAAGAGGCCTCCAAAATGCTTTGCTTCAAAGTGCCACTTGGATATTGTGGCACGTCAGAGCTTTGGGGTAGGATACCCTATTCAAGGAGAAAGGAAGGTCTAATAAGCTTTCTCCATATATTGTTTATTGATGGTTATCCTAAACTCCCAATGTAACCCTCAGGTCCAGATTTGGACTATGGCTCTATGCATCTTTCCATAATTCACATCTTTTTTTCTCCTCTTGTGCTTTCTTTCCTTTCACTTTTCAATTTGTTGCAGGAATAGTCTATTACATAGGAGCGGTTATCCACGCTTTTTCCTGTTTATAACTTTTTTACTAAAATAATTTCATCAACAAATGTATTTTCAAAAGAGATACAACTCCCATGTTCATTCCGAGAAAGAAAAGTAACTTCATGAACAAATGTCATTGGCTTAATTAAGTCCTCATATCTTCTTTTCAATATGAATGAAAGTCAAAATCTTTCAATTTGATGCAATTTGGAGATTAATTGTCCATCCATTGCATCGTTTAGTAAAGTGAACAATTCAATTGCATTCATGGGCGGATGCAGGATTTTAGTCGGGGGGGGCAAATATCGGATTGTAATAGCTTATCGGGTTTAAATCCATTAACTAATCGGGTATTAAATAAAAAAATAATAATTTAATATATATTCTTACCTAATAAAAAATTTATTAGAATAATAACATTTTATATATTAAAAATAACAATAAAATAAAGCTCAAAGTAATAGATAATGAAGTTGATGAAGAAAATTTTCGTTTATAAAATTTTATATTTTGATATCTTTGCATAATTATTTCATTATACATGATATTAAATATTTTTTTCTCAATAAAATTAATCAGACAATCCAGGGGGGGGGGGGGGGCAAAAAAATTTCCAGGGGGGGCAAACTACCGAAAATATTACCGAAAAGTACTGTTTTTCAAAATCCAGGGGGGAGCGGCTGCCCCCCTGGGAAACTGTGGATCCGCCCCTGATTGCATTAGCGACCACATGATATGCAAATTGCAGAAAATTTACCACACAACTTGTCTAACCTATACTAAACATACAAGATTAATATTGGTGATTGTGCTTCTAAAATAATACAGTTGTTAACATTTTACTTCCAAAATTTACAAGGTAAAATGAAACACAAATAAGCAAAGATCATTTATTTAATAATTAATTAATAAGATAGTTGGAAGGAACCGGTTAAACAAGTCAGTGTTAAATATCTACCCTTATAATTAAATAAATAAGATAATTAATTCTCTCAGTATATTTTCCTTTTTTTCTTCCTAGACTTATGTAGACGATTTCATTTAATTATTTTCTGGATTTCAATTTAACGTCGTAAGAAATTCGCATATACTGTCTAATTTTATACCACGCAGCAATGAATTGTACCTCCGTATTGCATATCACATATTGACTTGTCATCATATTCTAAGCATTTGCTCTTAACTATATTTTAAATAAAAAGGAGGGATTACTTGAGAATGTTTTATTTTGATAATAATTTTAAAAAATTTAAAAATTCAAAAAATATTTTATAGACATGCTCTTGAACATATTGGTTGATTGTGCAACAAATTTCATCCAATTTAAATGTCATTCCATATTTTATCAAGACTCTTAAATTATATATATATAGAATGAGCCTATGGTGCTTCGCGAAGTACAAAATTTCTCGTACTTCACGTCTATATCTCGAATTTGAAAGTTCAAATGGTCGATCCAAACCGTTGAACATGATATTCATATTAAAATATCCTTTGAGATCAAATTTTATATTTTTTTGAATTTATTTGCTATTTTTTAAATGGGTACAAAATTTGCTGATCTAACGATTTCTGCACCATCCAAAACTAGCGATTTTGTACCCATCTAAAAAATAGTAAATAAATTTAAAAAAATATAAATCTTGATCTCCAAAGATAGTTCAATATGAAGATCATGTTCAACGGTTTGGATCGACTGTTTGATCTTTTAAATTTGAGATACAGTCGCGAAACGCAGGAGGTTTTTTGCTTCGCGAATCACCATAGCCTCACTATATATATATGGAGACCTTACGGTGCTTCGCAAAGTAAATAGGGATTTTGCTTCAGTTTCAAATCTCATATATCGAAAACTCAAAATATCAATCTAATTAATCCACAATAATTTAGATATTAAAAACTTATTGAATACCAAATTTTACTATTTTTCGAGTTTTGTAACTATTTTTTTTGAATTTTTGAAAGATGACAATTTTGTTGGTCCCTCTGTCATTATTTTTTTTATTATTTTTGGGTTATTTTTTAAAAATCCTAAAAAAATAGTTAGTAATCTCAAATGTAATCAAATTTGATATTCAACAACATTTGAATATGTAGTTTATGTTAGGTGAATTAGATTTGTAATTTAAACTTTAGTTTTGTGAGATTTTCTAGGCCGAAATAAAACGCCTGTTTGTTTCGTGAAGCACCGTAAGATTTTCTCTCTCTCTCTCTCTCTCTATATATATATAAGTAAATATATTGTGAGCTTAAGTTCACAGAGGCCTTCGTGAACTTAACTCAAAAAATATATCAAATCATCTCCAAATTTTAATTTATGATACTCATTAAATTCTTTATATGAAAATCTTGTGGGATGCAAAAATTTAGAGTGTTTTGAGATTTTTAAGTCAACATTTTTAATTTTTGAAAATCAGTTCTAAAAATAATAATAAAATATTTAATGTTTGAACATTATTTTTAAAAATGAAAAACGGTGACTTAAAAATCTCAAAACACTCTAAATTTTTGCATCCCACAATATTTTCATATAAAAAATTTAATGAATATGATAAATTAAAATTTGGAGATAATTTGATATACTTTTTGAGTTAAACTCACAATATCTTTACTCATATATATATATGATTTGCACGGTCTGGATTTAGAATTGTCTTTGATAAAATATCAAAAGAAATTTCAATTTGAAACACAATATTTATAATATGTTGTTAACATTGCCAAATTAATCTTTGTGATGCAATCCATCCTCTTAAATAAATAACATAAAATTCTTAACTCAAAAAAAGTAACAGTCACCAGTTAATATATATAAAAAATAGTCATGTGGCAGCGAGAAGCCGTTTACGGGTGGAGAGATCTTATCCATGTACAATAGTTGACTTGGGACCAAATAATCAACTGGTTGTTCTGTCTTTATATATGCGTGCATCTGTACAAGCCAGGCACGGAATTCTTCTGTTAAAACTGTTATGGATATACTTCAACAACTAACAGTTGATCACTTGCACTTAAGACTGGAATGATCATCTAATACAGAGAATGATATCTCAAAAGCTGAAGGATACCGTGAAAACACCGTACACCCAATTCTGATAACCGCTAATTCCATAGTCAGTAATTTTAGTGCACGTACAACCATTAAATATGTTATGAAGTTTGCTACAAGAGTTACAACGGGAATGCACGTATAATGCAGCTTCTCTCTCTATATAAAAGAAGGAACTATGATTTGAGCATAAGCAGTGTACTTTGTACACGACTCGGCACAGGAATCCTGCTCATCCTCTGTCCACATATAACGTGGTGATGATGAATTGATTTTGATGGATGAGAAGGATAATTCCGTAAGAAGTGGTGTGAGACCCACAAGAGTTGCCAAAAAAGGAGGGGGGCCTCCTTCTGGCTGGGGGTGGAGATTGCTGGGGCTGGGCCGCTGGGGGCGAGGCGAAGTCAGGAAAGGTCGTTAGCTGAAAAGGGGAGTGAGCAGTGAGGGGGCTGATTGCGATTGGACTGCTCTGCCTCTCAGAGGAGCAACCCGCCAGGCCCTGACTCGGTTGGAGCCTTAGAGGCGAGAAAAACGGACACGTATGGGGGCCCCTCCCGTGCGCTTGCTATGCCTCCGCTCCCCTCTTGACACGTTGCGCGCCCTATTCATTGCCCCATGTGCCTCGTTTTTGTCCCTTTTCATTTCGATTTGCCTTTCAGTAGTCTCGCTCGCTCTCTCAGGAAAGCTAAACCCTATCGCTTGTACCCCCACGTCGCGACCGGTACGTACCTTCTAGTCCACTGTACGCGAATAAAATGACGAGAAAGCGCCAAACCGCTGATCGGCAGAAATCCATGTTATGGAGGACTGGACTGATGGATCAGCTAGGGTATATATATTATTTGATATCAGTGAATACAATTATACAAGGTAGAGTTTCAATGAATGAATACAAGGTAGAGTTTCAATCAATGAGGAACCTGCCGGTCAGGGTAAAGTATTTATGTTTGTGTTTGTTTACAATTTTCTGTTCCTATATATTGTTAAAAAAATGTTTTTATTTTATTTTTTATCCGTTAAAATTAAGGAATAGTAGATAATTATTAATCATTGGACGAATTAGTATCTTTCAATCTTATATAATATTATAATAAAGTAAACAAATACATTATTAAATGTTGTATATCGGAGTAATGAACAGCGCTTCATATTTAGATACTGTTTTCAATAATGGAACGGATATAACTGAACAAATATGAGATGATCCATAAAATTCCTTTGTAGTATTAAAAAAAAGAATAGGAGTGCTACTCTTAATCAGAACTTCTCCACTATCATAAAAAAAAGCCTAAGATGTGTGTTTCTGAAGCCATTATTCTTGATATTCGATTCGAATTTTTAGGCCTTTCTAGCCAATGATGTTGTAAATGGGCGCCAAATATTTTAGTAATCTTATATTTATGCTGCGCCTTGATTGGAAAAGCCTATGGCTTGATATAATTTTGAATTTCTGAGCTGCTCACATCCGTTCCGAGTTGGTTGTATGCTAGTTTGTAGTTAATGATTCTTGCATATATCTTAAAATTATGCTTTTTTTCTGATCAAGGGTGATGTAGAGTAGGTAAGGGTCGACTGACTCCTTAAATTTCAAAAAAAATAATGTTTTTAAATTATATTTTTGCTAATATGATTTTCTCGGATCTAATATTTGACATTATTAGATTACTTAATTATTTTAATTAAAAAAATATTTAATATCATGAATTATATAAATATTTCAAAATATAAAATCTCATAAAATAAAAAGTTTTTTTCATCGACTTGATTATTTATTATTTATTATTTTATTTTTTTATTAGATAGTTTTTTATTAGATAAGAATATATATTAAATAATTAGTATTTTTATTTAGTATTCAATTAGCTAATAAATTTAAAACTAAAAAAAATATTATAATCTGATAATTAAGACCCGATCAAACTCCTGTATCCGCACTAGTTCTCATTCTCTTAGTATCGGCCGGGATTCAATACGCTTATGCGGTGCTTTTCTCTTGCATATGTCATAATGTCTGTGTGGAGCTATGAGGTACAGAGCAGCTGCTGACTAAGGAGCATTGCGTGCACATGGATATTTGAACTTAAGTTTTTATTAATTTCGTTGCCACAATCATCATCAATTTTGCTACTTTTCTAGTGGGAGTCGATCTGTAATTGATGAATATATTTCTTCAATCTGTAATTGAGTAATTGAAGACACTGAAAAGGCAATTCATTCAATCATTCTTTAAACAATTTGGGAGATTCATCAACTAGGGGGTGTAAACGGATCAGATACGGACGAATAATGGTTTTATCATATCCGCATCTGTTATAATTTTTCGGATATGAATTTAGATATGGATAGTTCGGATACAGATACGGATCAAATATTCGACGGATATCTGAGTACGAAACGGATATCAGATGGATATAAATATAAATATAAATATATTTCGGATGTTAATCCGAGAAAAGTATACTCGTTTTATATATATTTAGCACCTTCCCAACATCCGCCCTAAGTTAAAAAGAGCTACTCGCTCAACAACCGGGCTGGCATCTCGAGCTCGAGAAGAATAAAAATAATTACGTACTATATTTTTTATGGAATCATTAATTATAAAAATTAAATATTAATTATTATATTAATAATTCAAATGTATTAATGAATTATAAAAAAACATGATACATTAACAATTAACATAAATTGGATATAAATAATTTAGATTTATAATGTACACTAAAAATTTAATTAAAAAATATATAATAGAAATATTTCAGACACTTATTCAGATAATATCGGATTAGATACCTTTGAATAGTGTCAGATATTGATGATTAATAACTAAACAATCGGATATGGATAGGTAATAGACAAATTGTATCATTATCCGTAAAAAAAATTGAAAATAGATACAAATACGGATATCTCTGGATATGGATACGAATCAAATAATTTTTACTATTTTTCAGATCGAATCATAAATAAAATCAGATATTATCCGATCCGTTAATACCCTATCATCAGCTCTATTGCTTTTATATGCCAGGATCTTATCAGCTTGAGTATATTCTCTTGAATCTTGATTAAATATATACGCTTCTTAGACGAACAATTAGCATGTTTCTCATGTTTGGTTCTACTTTATCCAACAATAAAGGAGAAACAAAAAACGGTAATAAAGTGTTACCGTTTGGTCCGAGGCTAATTAATTAAACCCTAATCCATTTTTATTTCTTAACACTCCCCCTCAAGCTAGGATGATAGATGTCGTATAATCCTAGCTTGCACGAAATATTCTCGAATGCTTTGACACTTAGACCCTTAGTGAAAATGTCGGCCAATTGATTCTCACTCTTGACAAATGGAGTTTCTATCTCTTTTGATTGTACTTTTTCTCTAATAAAATGACAATCCACTTCGATGTGTTTGGTGCGCTCATGGAAGACGGGATTTGTTGCAATATGTCTTGCCGATTGATTATCACAAAACATTTTCATTGGCTCCTCGATCTTTATATTCAAGTCAGCTAGCACTTGCTTAATCCACGTCAATTCACTTGCAGTGGATGCCATTGCTCGATACTCCGCTTCCGCGCTAGATCGAGCAACGACATTTTGCTTCTTGCTCTTCCATGTGACTAAATTTCCGCCCACAAATGTGCAAAAGCCGGTAGTTGACTTCCTATCAAAGCTTCCTGCCCAATCTGCGTCGGAATAGCCACATAGAGTATTAGTATTATTTCTCTTCATCCAAATTCCTTTTCCAGGGGTACCTTTTAGGTACCTTAATATTCTATTAATAGCATCAATATGTGGCGTTCTTGGTGAGTGCATAAACCTACTTATTTGACTTACGGCAAATGAAACATCCGGTCTAGTAACGGTCAAATAGATTAATTTTTCAACAAGCCTTTGAAAGTGATTTATATCTTCCAATGGTTCACCATTCTCAGTATTGAGTTTCATATTTGAATCAGTTGGGGTTAATGCCGGCTTACACCCTAATTTTCCGGTTTCTTTAAGCAAATCAAGCGTGTATTTTCTTTGAGATATAAATAGCCCTTTAGGAGAGTGAGCAATTTCTATCCCAAGAAAGTATTTTAATTTGCCTAAATCTTTTATATCAAACTTATTCTTTAGATCTCTCTTAATACAATCAATTTCTAATTGATTATTACCGGTTATGATTAAGTCATCAACATATACTAACACTACGGTTATTCCATTGGAATTGTTCTTAGTAAACATGGATGAATCAGCACCACTAACTTTGAAATTACATGAAATTAGAAAATTACTAAGCTTGCCATACCATGCTCTTGGAGATTGCTTTAGTCCATAAATCGATTTTTTTAACCTACAAACAAGATTAGAAATATTCTCCTCTCTATGGCCCGGTGGAAGGTTCATATACACCTCTTCTTCAAGTGTTCCTTGAAGAAAAGCATTTTTTACGTCCATTTGATGAAGGTTCCAACCATGGTTTACCGCGATGGACAATAGAATCCTCACGGTGTTCATTTTTGCAACTGGTGCAAAAGTCTCATGGTAGTCTATACCATAGGTTTGGGTATATCCTTTGGCAACTAATCTTGCCTTATACCGTTCTATGGTTCCATCACTATGATATTTGATCTTATACACCCATTTACACCCAACTGGTTTTTTATGCTTTGGTAGAAAATATATTTCCCATGTTTGATTTTTTTCTAAGGCATGGAGCTCTTCGTCCATCGCCTTACACCAATTTGGGTTATGTTTTGCTATCTCAAAGGTTTATGGTTCATTGGCTTGTGATATGGAGTTTAAGAAGGCATAATGTTCATTAGTGATATTTTCATATGAAATATAATCTTGGATTGGATATTGTACCGAATATGTGACAAAATCCTTCAATCTTGTTGAGGGTTGTGTTTGTCGGCTTGATCTCCTTACCGATACTTCTTCTTCTTGGGTTTCTGTACACCTTCATTTTCTTCGATCTCTCCTTGTGAAGATTCATGATCCTCTCTTTCTTGATCACTTATTTGAACATGATTTTCTGCAAAAATCTCTACTTTCTTGATTAGTAACACAAGGAAGAATAAAATCATTTGAATTATGATGACCATGATACTTTTCTTCAATTATTTTAAAGAAAGGTTCATGTTCAAGAAAGAATACATTTCGTGAGATGTAAAGTCTTTTATTTTGTGGGTCATAGCATTTATATCCCTTTTTTTGAGAGGAATATCCTAAGAAAATAGCTTTTATTGAGGTAAAATCTAATTTATCTAATTTATTTTTGTAAACGAAACATGTGCACCCGAACACTTTTAAGTGATCTAAACTAGTTTTTCTTCCATGAAGAACTTCAAAAGGGCTTTTAAAATTTAAGATTGCACTAGGCAATCGATTTATTAAATACACCGAGGTGAGAACGGCTTCCGACCAAAATATTTTGGGAACATTATTTTGAAATAAAAGAGTTCTTGTCATTTCAAGCAAGTGACGATTTTTTCGTTCGGACACCCCATTTTGTTGTGGTGTGTAAACACACGTGGTTTGATGTATCATACCTTTTGATTTTATAAAATTTGAAAAATTTTGATTAATAAATTCCGTTCCATTATCCGTCCTAAGAATTTTAATTTTTTTATTATATTGCGTTTCTACCAAATTTGTAAATGTTTGAAAATGAGTAAACACCTCACTTTTATTTTCCATAAGATATAACCATGTATTTTTAGAAAAATCATCAATGAAAATAACAAAATATCTAAAATCATTGTAAGAGGTTACGGGTGCGGGACCCCACACATCGGAATGAATAAGTTCAAAACTCTCATTACTATTTGAATTAGAATTACAAAAGGGAAGTTTCGTAAGCTTAGCAAGTTTACAAACTTCACAGTTACTACAAAAGTTTTTAGAAAAATTGAACATAGAATTTAAAATTTTATCGGAAGGATGTCCCACACGCTTGTGCCAGAGTTTGCTTAAATTATCATTTTTCTTATGATTGAAAAACGACTTGTTGCTATCCAAAATGTATAAGCCATTTTCTAAGTGTCCTTCACCAATCAACTCCTTTGTGACTAGATCCTGAAAAATCACAATTTTACCTTTGAAAATTATTTCACAATTTAATTCTTTAGAGAGTTTGCTAATGGACAAAAGATTTACCGAACAATTTTCAACATAGAAAACATCTTGAAGAAACCTTTTTTGAAAGATACTAATTATACCCCAACCCTTAATTTTAATTTGTTCATCATTTGCAACTGTAAAGTATTGATCACTTATGACGATACGATAATTTTTTAGTAACATTTGATTTCCCGTCATGTGATCCGTAGCTCCCGAGTCAAGTACCCATTTAGTATTGATTGGTGAATTAATTTTAGTGCTAAGTCCTATGGTTAAGCAATTATTCTTATATATTGGTTCTGAATTATTCCCTTTGACACTGGGACAATTTGTTTTTCCGCAGTTTGGGCCTTTGCTGCTCTTTTTTGGACTGCCTAAATTAGTTGGGCCTTTTTTTACAGAATATGAGTTAACAAGAGAATTAATTAAACCTGAGCCCAAATTGTGATTTAATAGGGCTGATAGCATTGTCTCCAACCGGTCCAGTCTCTCCCCTTCATTTCGACCCGATTTATTTTCTTCTGTTTCACTCTTCGCCGACATCAAGCCCATCCCTTTCATTTTCTCCCCCTCTCCGCCATCTAGGGTTTTTTGCGGAAATCGCCGCCTCGCTGACTCATATGTACTCCTCTTTGGTCGGAGATGGGGATGAAGTATCCAACACTTCTCTTGAGAGTGGCCATCTCGTTTGCAGTGAGCGCATCTCTCGATACCCCCCTTTTCCTTGCCTTTGCCTAAGCTTGAGTCTTGGGTGAGAAGGCATGAGCCTCGGGCTTAGGGTTCGAGTCGAGGGCTCCCATTGCCACTCGCCCGTGGTTGCCTCTTGCACGACTAGTAGGTGTTACTCCATCAAAAGTAAGCTTATCGGTTGAAAGCGAAATTTGTGCTCTTATAGCTTCATAGCTTGAGTCAAGGGCGCGAGAAAGGTATAGACCCGATCTGTCTCCTCCCTCTCTTGAAGAACACTAAGGTCAGTAGTTGGAGGTCTATATAACTTTAATTCTTCGAATTTTGCTCTCACATGCCCGATTAATTGGGGTACATCTCTGGTTTCTTGTGAAATTTGAGCTATTTCTCTCTTGAGCTGATAAATCTGTGAATGATTGTTCTTGTTACTAAACTGGTTTTCGATTTCTTGCCATAGCTCTGATGAGGTTTCGCAGTAAAAGGTTTCGGATAGTTGAGGGTCAAGGGAATTTGAGATTAGAGTCATTACTTGACTGTCAATCATGTCCCACTCATCTTGTACTTCGGCCCCTTCTGTGGGTCTCACTCTATTTCCATTCACATATCCTAGCAAGCCCTTACCCTTGAGAGTCACCCTTGCTGCTTTAGCCCATGGAATATAGTTTTTTCCATTGAGAGGAACATTGGTCAGTTTCTGTGAACTGTTGAAATCAGCATTTGGTCTTATGATTGTGGATATTTGAGTTGATTGGTTTGGAGTTGGAAAAGTAAACATTGGTTCTGTCATTTTGGCTATTCCTCAGTATTACTGGCTTTGGCTTTTTGGCTTTTGTGAACAGAAACTGAATTTTGTATTGTTGCTGGTACAGGACTCCTCACCGTGGGTAGAAGTTCGGTACATCAGCCACTGACTTTGGTTGGTTGTTGCGGTTTATGTTGATACTGGTATAGTTACCAGTAGATGTTGCCTTGGAATTTCTTGCGGAAATCAGGATTTAACACGCTCTGATACCATGTTAGATTTTGAGAATAGTTGGTTGTTTTATCTGATGAAAGTATTACAGTATATTATTTACTGTTTTGATACAGAGCTTATTTATAGAAGCTTTACATGAGAAACAAAAAACGGTAATAAAGTGTTACCGTTGGAATACTTAACACTGTTGCCTAGTTGTTGCCTAATACAAAGGAAATTTGTAACCCCTCTTCTAATTAATTAATTAGAAAGGTTGGATGCATTTTTCCTAATTAGCCAATGACGAAAATACCCTCACGGGTCTGAGGCTAATTAATTAAACCCTAATCCATTTTTATTTCTTAACAGGATCACTATATCTGCATGCTTGCTTGTTTCTGGAATGGGAGAACCAAATGGTTCGTCCATGTCTATTGGTTTTTTTTTCTTTCCCTTTGGTGTATACCGAGATCAGGACAACATATTTCCTTTTTCATTTTCGCTATAACTATATATCAATTCGGTTAGCTTCGCATTTGCATTACTTTGTTTGAATATATTAAAACTTTTCAAATTCCTAATAGTTTATTCTAATTTTCGACGTATCACGTATCTGATTTTTCTGGGTTCAAATTATTTATTTTTCATATTAATTCGGTAAGGAGTAAAACTATTTTGAGTAAAAATAAAAGTCTAAACTATCTATTTAAAAAAATATATCTATAGATGACTCCCATTCTGTTTCAAATTAAACCAGTAATAGTAAACTTAACTAGAATGTTCTGAAAAATAAGAAAATTATAAGAGTTATTATTCAAGAAAGTATAAGTCAATAAACTAGAGCCGTGAATTAATAGTAGTATACTATATAGCAGATGGTCTAATAACAATAAGTAGTAACTAATGAGAATGACCTCAAATAAATTATGAATCACGCTTTTAGCCCCATGCATCTTAAAATGTCGTAAATGTCTTACACTTAACCATCTAAATTTTTCATACTGGTGTCTTATGCTTATCCATTGAGCTTTTTTATATACAGATGCATTTAGAAATAATTTAAAAAATAACAAAAAAGTAATTATTTTAGAGCTATATTTAAAAATAACTTAAAATTTTAGAAATCTCAAAAAATTATTAAATTTAATATCTCATAAAATTATTAAATTTAATATCTCATAAAATTTTAACATAAAAAAAATTCAGCAACATAGATTGACTGTTTGAGCCGTCGGGATATAAAATTTATTGTCAAAATAAAATTAATTTTTATTTTGTAAAGCACCATAAGTCATATATAAATGCATGTGTGTGTGTCTCTCTCTATATATGGAGAGAGATGTATTATAGTGGTTGTAAAGAAAACTAAATGGCTCAAACGGTTAATTTAAATTACTCAATAAATTTTTTATGTCAAATCTTATGGGATATTAAATTTCATGATTTTTAAAGTATTCTAGTCATTTTTAACTACTTAAAAAAATAGCCTTGTTTAACATAAGAAAATGATCTATACTTATTATTTTTTAAAAAAATATCTAGAAAACTCAAAAAAAATTATGAAATTGAATATACCACAAAATGTTAACATAAATAAATTATTGAACAACTTAATTGACCATTTGAGTTGTCGGGACATGAAATCTCTTGCTGAATTTTTTTTATTTTTTTTGTTTTGCAAAGCACCATAATTTATATTTATATAATTATATGTGTGTGCACGCAAATATAGCGTGAGATTAAAGCTCACAGAGTTCTTCCGAGAGATTAACTCAAAAAGTAAATCAAATCATTTCCAAATTTTAATTTATCATGTTCATTAAATTATTTATATGAAAATATCATGGACATAAAAAAATGGGTGTTTTGAGTTTTTTAAATCACTATTTTGAACTTTCAAAAAATCAACTTAAAAATAGTAACAAGATATTCAATATTTGTGTTGATTTTTAAAAATTCAGAACATTGATATAGAAAATACAAAATACCCCAAATTTTTATATAAAAAAATAATGAGCATGATAAGTCAAAATTTTGAAGACTTTAGAGTATATTTTTTTATGTATTTTTATATCGACCGAAATGTAAATATTTTCACAACAATATATGTGCGTGTATATATATATAGAGATATGATTTATGATACTATGCAGCATGGATCACTCCGTGCAAAGTTTTCAACTTTCAAAATAACTTTTAAATAATTATAAATTATTTTTAAAATTAAAAATATCAATTATTTTTAATTAAAAAAAAAAAGCATTTTTAAATTAAAAAATTAAAAATCATTTTTTAAATTAAAATATTTAAAATCATTTTTTTAATTAAAAAAATAAAAATCATTTTTAAAATTAAAAAATATTTTTTAAACTTAACAAAATGATTGTTTTTATATTTTTATTCAATTTTGTGGGTCATTTGATATATTCACTGGAAAACCATTGAATTTAAAACATTGCAAGATTTATGATGCTTGAAACACAACTAATTTATAAGACAAGAATGTCTACAAATATTATTTTGTTTTTAAGATATTTATTTATTTAAAAGATTATTAACTGCTAACGTTTTGAAGTAATATTTGTCAATGGATCATATAACCAACATCATCATAATAGCAAATATTAAATTGTGAAAAATGTGTAAATAAATATTTTTGATATAAATACACACGTAAACATTATATATAATTTATATAAATAGTGAATAAAAAATTTATTATTCATACTCTTATTTAATAAATTAGCGGGATATTTTTTGTACATATCTGATATGAGTTATCAGAGGAAAAATATTTTATCCATTCCACTTATCGTATACATATCAGATTTTTTTTAGTAAATAAAAGAAATAAATCAATGGAACTGATAAAAAATAATCTGATTTTTGCCCAACTAGTTTGGACCGAGTTTCAAACTCGGTTTCAGGTTCCAAGACCTATTCTGGAACTCGGTCCAAGTTTTTTTTTTACGTTTGTGACCGAGTTTTAAACTCGATCATAGTTTCATACTAATATATAGCAACATCCAGCCCCTTTCTTCTTCATCTTATTTCAATCAACCATTTCTTCAAAAACGCCATTGTTACTGTTGCAAGAGCTTCCAACTGAAATTTTATTTTTCGACAGATCCAGAGCCGATCCATATTCACCACTCCCGTCTCGCCAACATTGTAAGTTTTTTTTTTTCTATTTGGACTATTTTTCACACTCAGTACGTTAGTCCATATTATACCATCCAGTATTACATTAATATATGGTCTGGTCATTAGCGTAGTTATGGCAATAGACAAGATTGGCCATCGACAGATCCAGAATCGATCCATATTCACCACTCTTGTCTCACCAACATTGTAAGTTTTTTTTTCTATTTGGACTATTATTCACACTCGGTACGTTAGTCTATATTATACCATTCAGTATTATATTAACACATGGTCAGGTCATTGACGTAGTTATGACAATAGACGAGATTGACCAATTTACAATGACCCGATCATTAGGCCAGATCTAGCAAAAAAATCAACAAAAGAAGAAGAAGGAATATACGCATTCCAATGATTATGGATAAAATGGAGGGTCGTATCAACAAAATGACAACTCGAGATCGAGCTCGTTCCAAGAAAGCATGATTTAGATTACTAGTCTGATTATGTTGTTTGTCATTATATTTGCCAAAATAATTAGATTTTAATTATTGTTGTAATATTTTAATTTGTTTGAAATTATTTTAGAACAATATATTAGTTTGAAATCGAGTTATTTTTTATCAGTTGCATTGATTTTTTTTTATTTACTAAAAAAAGTGAATCCGTAGGTACATGGTCAATTTCTGGAACTCGTGGGAACCACCCGGCGGTGAAAATGATCAACAACTGATAGGAGCAATAAAAAAATATGACAATTAGCTAAACCGTTTATTTCTCTAGGAATGCGTGCTCCTTTCTACCTTTTCTCCGTCAGAAAAGTAGGACCAGTATCCTTATTCGGTCCATATTCTATCACATTCATACCAGTGATATTTTTCTATCAGATTACTTCAAAAAAAAAAAATTTTTTCTGTCAAATTTGTACCAGTGATTTATATTTTTTTGGAGTGAAACCAGTGATATTGTTTCTTTTTTTTTTGATAGAAGCAAGAATATCCACATGATCACTAGAACAAGTTGAAGTTTTTACGACATGGCGGTACAAATTAAATTTCTGGTACCAATATGTATCACTGTTTTTATTTATTTTTCTTTTCAATGCAGAAGACGGAGATCAAGCCCTTGATTTTTATTTGTACCAATATTTTTTATTTTGGACATTCCGTATTTTTCCTTTGTTTTTGAAAAAGGATTCGTATTTGGATGTCAACCGTTGGATTTATACACTAGGATTTAAAACGCTTCGCTATTCAATACAAAATAACGTATATGCTCAATTAGCATTCGTTTGGAAAATCAAGGAATAATTTTGGAAGAGTGATAGAATAATATATTTTTTTGGAAGAATGGTAGAAGAGTGATATTCTTGAATATTTAGAAAAACGAAAATATCGTTTGACAATTTTTGATCAGAATAGTGAAAATATAGATAATTATGATACTAACAATGATGATGATGATGATAATAGTAAAATAATAATAAAATGATAATCATAATCCATAATCATAATCAAAATAAATAATAATATTCATAGTTGTAATCATAATATTATAATAGAAATATAAATATAATCATAATAAAATAATATAATAAAAATATATAATTAACCATAATCATAATAATAAAATAATACAACAAAACATAATCAAATAATAATAAAATCATAATCATGATAATAATAATCATAGTCATAATCATAATCATATAATAAGAAAAAGTATAATTATAATATAAATATAGTAATAATATATAATTGTAAGCATAATAGTATAATTATAATCATAATATAATAATAATAAATAACATAATAATATAATTATAATATAATCATAGCTATAATCATAATAATATAATATAATAATATAAAATAATAATAATATAATAAAAATATAACCATAAATATAATATAATAATAATAAAATTATAATCATAATCAGAATAATATAATATAATAATAATAAATAATCATAATCATAATAATATAATTATATTTATAATCATAATATAATAATATAATATTAAAATCATAATTATTATAATATAATAATAATAATAATAAAATTAATCATACAATAATAATAGTTACGGTGATGTTAATATAATAATAACAATATTTATTATAATAATATAATAATAATCATCATCATATATATTAATATAATTATAAATAATAATAATAATAATATAATAATAAATCATAATCATAATATAATAATATAATACAATATAATCAAACAATAATCGCTATTCCGACCGGAGCTAATTCTGTATACCACCTATAACCTGATATACCGGATTATCACTCTTCTACTTAGTCTAAAATTCATTTGATAAATTAATTCGTTGGAATATCTTTTCTCTTATTACTTTTTGCTATTCCACCAAGTGCCAAACAAACCCTAATAGGGTTCATCTGACAAATCAAGGAATAACTTTGGAAGAGTGGTAGAATAGTGTATTTTTGAAAGAGTGGTATTCTTGACTATTCGGAAGAGCGAAAATATCATTTGACAGTTGTTAATCAGAATAGTTAAAATATAGATAATTATGATATTAACAATGATGATGATGATGATAATAATAATAGTAATAATAATAATGATAATAAAATAATGACCATAATCCATAATCATAATCATAATAAATAATAATAATTATAGTTGTAATCATAATAATATAATAAAAATATAAACATAATCATAATAATATAATAATAAGTAATCACAATTCTAATAATATAATAATAATATAATAATACAATACAACATAATTAAATAATAATCATAATCATGATAATAATAATCATAGTCTTAATCATAATAATATAATAATATAATAATATAATAAAAAATTTATAATCATAATCATAATATAATAATAATAAAAAATAATTATAATCATAATAATATAATTATATTCATAATCATAATAATACAATTATAATATAATCATAATATAATAAAAAATAATATAATAATAATAATGAATCATAATCATAATAATATATAATAAATATAATCATAATTATAATCATAATATAATAATATAATACAACATAATCAAACAATAATCGCTATTCGGACGAGAGCTAATTTGATATACCACCTATAACTTGGTATACCGGATTAGCACTCTTCCGTACTCTTTTACTTAGTCTAAAATTTATTTAACAAATTAATTCGTCGGAATAGCTATTATATTCCAACTTTTTACTATTCCACCAAGTGCCAAACAAACCCTTAGTCAATTGCTAGATTGCAAAGCTAGGGCTGTCAATGGCAACCTTTTGGCCATTTATCTGACCCGTATCGTACCTGATAAGACGGGTATGGATAAAGTTTTATTTTCGTTAGGTCATCGGGTATGGGTATGGGTAATTTTTTTTTTGTTAACTTATCGAGTATGGATATGGGCAAGGGGTTTTCGTTGTCCGCTACCCATTGGATAAATTATATATATATATAGTGGATATACCGTGAGCTTAAGCTCACATAGGCCTTCCGTTGAGCTTAACTCAAAAAGTATATCAAATCATCTCCAAATTTGAATTTTTCACTTTCATTAAATTCTTCATATTGAAATCTTATAGGGTACAAAAATTTGGGATGTTTCGAGTTTTCTAAGTCACTCTTTTTAATTTTTGAAAATCGGTTCTAAAAATAATAATAAAATATTTAATATTTGTATATTATTTTCAAAAATTAAAAAGAGCGACTTAGAAAACTCGAAACATCCTAAAATTATGTATCCCACAAGATTTTAATATGAAAAATTTAATGAGAGTGAAAAATTAAAATTTGAAAATGATTTGATATACTTTTTGAGTTAAGGTCACGGAAGATCTCCGTGAGCTTAAGCTCACGGTATCTTTACTCTATATATATAGTTAAATATATATAAAAGTACAATTATTTTATATTTTTAATAAATATATATAGTTAAATTATATCAATATATATATAATAATTAATATATATTTTTTATGACAATTGACATGAAAAAATATATGATTTTTATTATATCTAAAATATTAATTATTATTGTACTTTATTAGTATATTTATTTAATGCTATTTATTTATCTAAATTATATAATTTTTTCATTGAATTATTTTTATTTTTACCTGTTATCTACCGTTACACGTTCGTTATCCAAAATTTTTAATAGATAAGGATAGGGTATGGGTAAAGAAAATTTTAATGGGTATGAGTAGAATACGGATAATTTTTTTTTATGAATATGAATATGAAAATACCTCCATCCATACCCAATAGGGGCGGGGCCAAGATTTTAAATTAAGGGGGGTAAGATCTGAAGAGGTCAGACATTTACTAATGAGAAAAAATATTAGAGGGCCGGATATATAAAATTTAATTTTTTTTACAAAATTATACATATTTTTTGAACGTTTTAAAAAATTAGAGAGAGTCGAGCTCATCCTAGCCCCTTAGATCCGTCTCTGATACTCAATCCTACCCATTAACAGCCCTATGCAAAGCATTGCATGGCTCACAGCTTGAACAATTCCAGTTACAAGCTATATACCCTTTTCCTGGTTGCGTGACATCTTTCAAGATTGATGTGCACACCACACGCGTTGAACAGTCGAGGATTTGTTATAGGTTGTCTTTTTCTAGTTCTACGCATTCCTTGGCTTTATGGTCTGGAATAATTGCCACTGCAGTCTGCAGACTTGTGTAGTTAACCCGTGTCTAGTGATCAACACAACTACTGCAGCAGAAGTGAGCTAGCAAAATTGTGTGAAAGGTAAAGAAAGCGAGCCGTTTTTTTATTTTTCGAAAAAGAAAATTATTTTTGCGGGTTATGAAATTATTGGATAGTTTTTTTAGGTGATCTAGTAAGGTCAGAATTTTTAGACCATGTATTCTAGACCCACTTTCCTTGCCCCCATATATGCTTGCCACAGAAGATAAATCCTGAGGCTGGTCCGAAATTTAAACATAAATAATCCTATAATAAGATTAAATTATGATTTAAATAATTCTAAAAATCTAATTATTTATTTTTATTCTTTTATTTATTTTTATTCTTTTATTTATTTTCTTAAGGTAAATAATTTATTTAAGAAGTTATGTCATATTTTTATGAATATTTATATAGGAGTTATGCTACTGTTGAGACGTGAAGTACAAAATACTATAGTACTTTACGTCATATCTTTTATTTTCAAATTTAAAAGACCGAATCAATAACGTGATCTCCATATTAAAATATATTTGGAGATCAAATTTTATATTTTTTAAAAAAATTCTATTTTTATGGGGCAGAAAATGCATTGATGTAATGATTTTCAATAATAACGATTTTCCATCATTCAAAAATATATATATTTGATCTCTCCAAGTATATTTTAATATGAAGATCACTTTAAACCACTAGATTGGTATTTTAAATTCAAAATAAGAGATATGACATGAAATTCTATTTTTATGGGTAGAAAATGCATTGATGTAATGATTTTCAATAATAACGATTTTCCATCATTCAAAAATATATATATTTGATCTCCAAGTATATTTTAATATGAAGATCACTTTGAACCGCTAGATTGGTATTTTAAATTCAAAATAAGAGATATGACATGAAATTCTATTTTATGGGGCAAAAAATGCATTGATGTAATGATTTTCAGTTATTTTGTACTTCATGATTCATCGTAGCATAACACTGTATATAGACTAAAATAAGAAAATATCATTGTTCAGTTAGGAGAACAAAACTTATAAAAACACTAATCCTCAAATTAGAGGACTTCGAAAAATGTCTGAAACATGTTTGTTATGGGCTTTGCCATCTAATTGCCTATGGTTCATATTGTGTCATTTTTTTAAAATGGTTATTTATTTTCTCATGACGTTTCTATCAAAAGTTATGACGGTTTAAAACTCTAATTTCATTTTTTATTTTTTACATTTTCTCCATAGTTTTTTTGACTTCTCTGTCCCAATGACTCGAAAATCCTTCAATGCGCTCATAACTCTAGAAATTATTAAATTTATTTTTTATTATTTAAAAATAAAATTATACTCTTTTGTCCATTTTTTATTTGGTTAACGCAAACAACAATATTAAAAATCTTCTATTATTAATTATATTTATTGACTAATAATAATATAATCTTTAGAAATCGAAAAAAATAAAAAAATATTTATTATGGCTGGACTGAATTAAAAATTCAGATCAAGCACTCTGATCCGATTTTTTTTCAATCCGGAACCAACAACAGAGAGGCCGCATGGGGTTACGCTGCCAAGGTGGTTGTGGAGGACCGAAAAAAAATAATGCTAGATCGTCTAAAAACACCTAATTATTTCAGAATTCATAAAAATAAGTTTTAATGTTTTCTAATAATAAAAAAAAATGGAAAGTGAATGCTAAAAAGGAATTATTGCTTTGAGGTTCTTTCTGTGCTCACGAGCTCACAATTCTAGGACGGTAGAAAGTGATTCGACTTTTGGCAGGCTATTCGTCGTTACATAGTACATGTATAATTCTCCTGCATTCACCATGTACTGGTGTACTCCCGAATTCTGAGTTATGCTTACCATCTTTTATCATACTTCTATTGGAATGATGTCAAAGGAATTATGTTAACTATTTAAAGCATTTTTTTTTGTTTATATCTGTCCCATTTCTTCAACTAAATTAAAGAAGTTGAATTTGGAGGCGCATATCACAACATTATTTTGTTTTATCGTGGTAAAATACTAACTTGAAAATTCTCCACAAAATAAAAATTATCACTTATTATTCGAAATAGAATAGAATATTATACAATTATGAACTGTTGGGAAATAGAAACCAGATGTACTAGCACTGTAGCACAAGAAGATGAACTTAAAAAGATAGAAATTCAACCACACTCTGTTCTTGTGTTCCCTTCCATGTTGACACCATTGTATTTTGATTTCCCAGATTGTGACTCTATTTGGTGTGGTTGATCGCATGAAGGATCTATTTTATGCTGAGCAAGGGGACACCTCTAGGTAAAAAAGCGATGCAATTTTCATTGCTGTCAGAAATGAACACAAAAACTTATTATCGTAGTGTTCTTTCTTGTAAAGCTGTAGGTTGAAGTACAAAGCAAGAAAATAATAGTAATTTGTAATAATTACCAAATCAATATGACTGAATAAATAAAGCAAAACGTAAAAGTATGACGAGCAATTGAATCAAATCAGCGTGCTCATTACTTCAAAACCTTATTGTATGATATAAATTATAAACATAATTATAATGTACATTTGGATATGTATAGTAAAATCTTCTCAATTGATGAAAATTGAAAAACAAAAAGCAAATTTCTTATTAGTGAACCCAATTAATTAAGCTCACATTATTTTTGTCCAAATAGATAATGATCAAAGGTGGAATTTTCTCCCTCAAAATACAACCATCAAACAATAACATGAGTACATATGTACATGATTGTCAACTTACATCAGAATTAAAAGACTACACTAACGGTCGAGTTTTCTTTTACACAAAAAGTTAAAAAGAGACCATGACAACTGTTTCCACTACTACAAAAACACCAACCAGCCAATCAGTATCGTCACATTAATATCAGGTACTTAAAAAAATGATAAAGAGCAACATAAATGATATCAGTCTCAGATTTCAGTAAAAATCGACACTGATTAGTGATAATCGGTGTTGGTTTTTATAAAAAAAAAATCGATATTGATTGTTCAGCAAATTTTAGTGTTGATTTTTTTTTTAAAAAAATCGACACCAATAATATGATAAAAATCGACACCAATGTAAGTTTTTCATAATTTTTTCCATCTTTATGATAAAATTTTGAGATTTCTAATTAGTGCTAGATTTTTTTTTTTTGTAAAAGACTAACACTAAAAGTATGAAAAATCACTGTCAATTTTGGTTGTTGATTTATGAGTATCGATTTTTTTTATAAAATCAGTATCAGAATTAGAAAATTTGTGTAGCTTTTATAAAATCCGACACTATTTTTCCCCATATTTCTATTCAAAATTTGAGATTTTCAATCAGTGTCGGGTTTTGAATAAAATGATACTAAATATTCCAACCAATAGGAATTCAGAATTGAAGCATCCCACATATTTTGAACTTTTATTATATTCATCGTCTATTTTCTACTCCATCTGAAACTAAATCAAAATTCAAGCACCTCAAATTCAAATAGCCAATTTTTTTTATTGGGAACTTAGATCGGAATGTGACATGCAGTGATGGAAAATTCAAGATGAGATCTATGAGGTTTTTAAGCAAAGCCTGGAACATTATTTTTCAGAGCAAAAAATATCATATGATGCCTCAAAACTCTCATTTGAAGTTTTGGATCCATTTTTTGTTGTTTTTTCAGATTTTTTTCTTAGAAATTACATAGATTTTCATTTATACTTGTCATATCTATTATTTTAATATATTCATTGTATATAATTCATATTATTGAACGAATAAAATATATTGATAATTATTTTCTTGTATTTCGAAATGTCCATCGCAGAAACTCTAAAATAATATTAAACAAATAAGATATATTGAATGAATAAGTGACTGTGCTTTAAAAAAAAATAGTGTTCATCATTAGTTAATTTCATTGTAGAAAAAAATGTATTGTTATAAACTAACACTAATTGTAATAATTATTGTCTGCTTTTTTATTTTTTTCATAAATTTTATAATAATTATCATATTTAGTGTCGTAAATACGACAGTAATTATCATTTTTTTCTAAAGGTCCGACACTAATTATCAGACTTGTATCGATTTAAGTCCAACACTAATATATCTTATAATCAGTGTCACCTGATCAGGATCAGTTCGAAAACAGGCACTAATAATTGTTAAATCTGGCACGACGTGTTTATGGGATTGTGTTTAAATATATGAAAAATATTACTTTTCACACTAGTGTCATTATTGAGCTGATTCGACGGGTTAATCCGATTCGAATTGATATGAAGATAAATAAGTTGGACATAAATCTATTTTTTTATATGAATCAGGTCCGATTAATTATGTTTTTAAGTAATTTTATGATTTAGTACTAAGTAAATCTTAAATTTATATTAATTATATACTAATTAAGATTTATTCTAAATTAATTAATATTTAATTACTTAAAATAATATAAAAATATTTAATTATTTTACACGGGTCAGATCGACCCATAACCTGATCGGACTGGGTATGGATCAAAATTTTTTGACCGACTGTAATTGGATCGAATTCGGATCAAATCTCAAAAAATAATAAAATAATAATGACCCGACCCGACCCGTTGACGCCCCTACACACCCATTTTAATAGAATTTCAAATAATTTTGGAATTTTTTTTAAAAAATATGTATTTATAGACATAATGGCGGTCATATTTAAAATTTTATATACTTTATTTTTTTCATATCAAAGATCTGTTAGATTACAGTTGTTACGAATTATATAAAATTTGATAATTTTTAATGAACTATTTGATAAAATATCGAATAATGTTTAAATTACTTGAAATCGAAATCTGAATTAAATAAAAAATGTCAATAAATATTAATATTTTTAAAAAAATTAAAATTTATTTTAAACGTTATTATCAAAAACTTCAAAATAACTTTTATCAAAAGACCCCTCCAACTCCAGTAAAATCTTACTACTTGTAACCACAAAAAATGTCTTACTAATGATATTTGATTGAGAAACTATATTGTAAACTATATAGTAATTTTTTTATATATATTTAAAATTCTTGGCTCAAAATTCAAAACATTTAATGAGTCCCCAGCGCTCCTTGAAAATTTTCGAGAGCAGCATGGAGCAGACACCACCTTTACATGAAAAGGAGCTCCTCAACCATGTGACACGTGTCGGTCCCCACATTCAGTCTTGATCCTTTCTTCTTGAAGTTTTCCTCCTATCAGTTTCACTCAAAAGTAAGGGTATTTGCGTAAATTGTCGCTCCAAACGCTTATGCCTCCTCTGCTCCGTACAATCCGACTGTATTGTTTCCTCGAACCAGCAGCAAGCACATCCCCAGGGGTGCTTTCGTCAACTCAGTTATTTTCTCCGTTATAAATGCCAAACCTTCCACAATATATTCAACCAATCCAGTACTCACAGAGGGAGAAAGACAAAGCAGAGGGTCAGTATAACAGGTCCTCTCTATCTCTTCTCGGTAGCTTTTCTTACTCTGTTTGTCAAGTGTTCACCAAGAGCGACAGAAAAGAGATGGATCAAGTCGAAGACAAGATGCTGTTCCCATCTTATGCTGTTTCCAACTACTACAACCAAGTTCAAGTTCAAGCTGGTACTGCTTTGGATTTCTCTTCTAATTAATTTTCTTCTACTTGACTTGCTGATGTTCACTCAGTCCATTATTATTATGCGTGGTAAATATCTACAATATCATATTTTAAAAATAAGGTTAGTTTCTGAACAAAGCTTTTTAGGCAACCCTCTCTGTACGTAACAGAACTACCAAATCCATCGGCCTGGTCAATACTATTTTTTTTACAGATTGGAGCAAAAGATATTTTCCAATTATGTACAATCCCCATATCAAGGATTTACCACTTAATTTCCTATTAATATTTCAGTTATAGGAACTGATCTCTGGTTTGCAATGTTTCAACAGGGGAGCAGAAAACTCGGCGGAGAAGAAAGAAGTTGAAAGAAGACGAGTTATCTGAATTGAAGAAAAGGAGGCTGAATGATGAGCAAGTGAAATTTCTGGAGATGAGTTTTAAGAAGGAGCGCAAGCTGGAGACGGGCCGCAAGGTCAGCCTCGCATCCGAGCTCGGGCTCGACCCCAAACAGGTCGCTGTCTGGTTTCAGAACCGCCGTGCAAGGCACAAGAGCAAGCAGCTGGAAGAAGAGTACATGAAGCTGAAATCGGCTCATGACTCCGTCGTTGTCGAGAAATGCCACCTTGAAAATGAGGTACTGCTCTTTTATTTATTTATCCTTTATTTGTTGATTGCTCTGAAATACGATTTAAAGTTTCTTTAAAAAAGACTATAACAAGTTTTTGTGAAATGATAATAATACATACTAATTTTTTTTATCTGTTAGTTTCTTTTAGTTGCTGAGATAATCAAAATGTTGCAATGGAAAAGAGTTGACTTGTCAGAAGGGAAAATAATTGTCAACTTTCTCATCCGAATGTAAATCAAACCTAAAGCAAAGACTAAAAAAACAAGATAAACAAATATCAGTATTGATGGACGTTAATTAATTTGAAGGTAATGAAGCTGAAAGAGAGACTCTCTGAGGTGGAGGAGGAGATGAAGAAGCTATCGATGACCAGTACCATGATACCGTCGTCAGCCGGTAATAGCAGCCCAAGCTCGTCGTTTTCGACCATTACATACCATCCCCAGCCTCTGGTGAAAGATTTTGGGGCAGAGGTTGAGGCAGAGGCTGCACAAGACATCTTCTATGTGCCTGAGTACAGTGAGTATGGCTACCCCAATTTCCTTGACTGGGGTAGTGTCTATGGGATTTAATTAGTGAACTGAGCTATTGTGGTTTTGTTAGTATTTGGTATTTAGGTTCTTACTGCATTTGTAAAATTGTTGGCTGAAGGTTAGATGGGAATAATTAATTTAACTTCATATGTATAGATTAAGCGGCTATGGTATATCATAAATTTCTTGCTTAATTTGGGGAAGAATTAATATGGAATGTTGGGATGAAGATGAAAATGTAAATTAAATTGGCTATTAATTATTTTGTATTCTGCTTGGTCAGATAATTAAAAAATAGCATTGTGTATACATATCTTTAGATCTTCGAGCACTTCTTTTTCGGGCTATATTATGAGTGAGGTGTTGATATTATATAAATATATATATTTGAGGTATAAATTGGTCGGAGCAGTGCACATGCTTTTTTTGGACCGAGATATTTGAAGGCTGGTACATAAACTAGAATGGACCGACTGTAGAATCACGAAATAAGTGTACTAATGGTAATAGCTGCTGTTCTTCGTGTTAACGCACAAATGTGTTTCTTAAATAAAGTAGCTTGATGTAAGTACGATAAGAACCGCATATTATGCTTCCTTACAATATCAGATAGGATTTAGGAGAGCATCAACGCCTATCTAAGGATAACTAGAAATAGATTAGACATGGAACGAAAAAAGGTAAATGAAAAAGATCTCAAATGATCATCATATGTTGGAATTCCAATAAGCTGTCATAAAAAAACATAATATAATTAGTTTCGTCATAGTTAAAATCGAATTTATTTAACTGAGCCAAATTTTAACAATAAAGAATTTATTTTAATTATGGATATATCCCACTCGCATAGACAAAAGAAAAATCATAACACCATTCTACCATACAAAAAGTATGGTCACGGATGTGATTCCATCATCTATGAACTTAATTACTTCCGAAACATCAATCACAAAAATTTCCACCCACATTAAGACAGCTAAACATTACATGTGCGATTTGCAATTAAATCATTATTATCAACATCTATTATGTGTTCTGATTTTCATACTTTTTAACAGTCATTTTAAACTTTCAGACTCATTGATCATTTGAACCCCAAAAGTCAATATGGAGTCGGTCGATTCTCATACTTTTTTTCTTTCAGTAAAGTGTTGTATTATGGATCATTCATATTTTTATATTTTTATTTGACAACAATATTAAATAAATTTTCAAATTTACTGATCCATACTTCTTCAAAGATAAAATCATTAATGGTTGTCTACTTATGATCCTGATAGTCTAGAATTTTGTATCCAGCTTTGCACTGGGTTATCGTATTTTATGAATTACAACTTAGTTATTATATGAAATATACTTCATTAACGCAGAATGCATCCATATATTTATTACATAAATGCGCACTCGTATATTCAGTTCTTTTTTCTTTTTGAAAAGTTCGCCGAAAATAGTTGGAAGAGAGAAGTATTTAAGGGATAAAAAAATAAAAAAATAGAAGCAAAATATATATTCTAATAAAGCATAGTAACAATATTTAAATAGATATTAGAGCGGTAAATTTTTTACAAGAGTACTTAAGGGATATGCAAGTGTGAAACCAATTGTTTCATTCTCCAGAAAGCTGACAAAATATAAACAATTTAAGGCAAAAAGATTTCTGGGAGAGGCATCGGTGATTTAAGCACCGAAATATAAGAAACCGACAAAAATAATCAAAATGTGACATGTTGATTATTGACATGATCATGAACGAGTTGTCTCATTTGGACATCGACTCCTGCTAAGGAGCGGTACAAAAAGCTCAATGGAACAAGCAAACAAACTGTATTAGCTTGTGCTTATCTCCTATTCGAAAAAAAAGTCTATGGATTTTTGCTGGACTTTAAGATACAGAAAACAAGGATATACCATTGTTATCTACACGACTAAATTTTTTATTTTGAAAGAAATATTAAAACCATATTTATTTGACAAACATAATAACAGATAAATTTTATAACAAAATGAAATTATAAATATTTTCTAATTGTTTAGAACTTTCGTTCAAAAATCAAGTGTTGATAAAATTAAATTATTGAAATTTTCAGATTGTTTTTTTATGTAACCAGCAAAACCAGTTATGTTGTATTGATAATAAAAAAAATATTTACAGAGTCAGCGGTCAAGTGGCTTGCAGCTAGTTGCCTAAATGCCAGCTTACAATTTTTCAGATTGTTTGATGGAAAATATTTTTTTCATATGGGTTTAAGTCATCTAATTTAAATGTCTATAAAGGACTCTTACATTCGGTTTTCAAGTTCGATCTTCTACATAGAAAGCATCAATTTTGATCGTTAACAAGTTGATTTCAAATTGTACAAAATTTATTACACAAATTATCAAAATTACGAGTCCAAATTTATTATTATTATTATTTGATATTAATTTGGCTAGTTGTGTCATTAGTCTGTCTGGTGTTTTTTATCAAACGAATTTATCATTTTAGAATTTTCTTGTAGGTATTTCATTGGTTACGAAAATATCAATGCAAACAAAGCAATTTAATAATTTCTGGTACAGATGCCTCATACAATATTTTATAAGAAATCGAGTATGAATTGCTGCGTCTTCGATCATTTTTTTTCCGTTGGATTATTAGGTGTTGCCAAGATAATTGTGTCATGTGTTTTAAGCACAATAAAAGTTTTATCTTTTCAAAATGGGATGCCGTAAAGGTTTCGCCTACGACTGACACTAAACGTCCTTTAAACAACTTGAGAAAAATCAATTGAATTGGACTCTGTATGAGGATGGTAAATAAATAGTACACAGCAGCAATCAGCCTCCAGCACCAACCTCCTAAAAATGGAAACTTCCACCAAATTATACAATCTTTAAAAAAAACAAACATAATTGTGCAATCTTCACCTCATCCTAGGATGGCCCACAAAAGAAAACAAACTCTCTTGGCCGGGAGTAATTAAAATCCTTTTTAAGTCTCAAATCACATGCTTAGTAGGTTAATTCCATCTTATGATTGGATGATGTTAATGATTTGGACATTTTTAAACCACCTGTTTCAGATTTAAAGAAACAATCATGTCTAAGCATTCATTTTCAACCGGATAAGGTTCAGAAAGCCTTTGATAGCGACTAAAGCAAGCCCACGTCAAGTTCCTTTCTTAATCTCCTGTTCCTGTTTCTTCTGTTATTCCTCTATGTAGCAAATTATGTGGCATTAATTGGTGAATTTCTGTTATTTAATAATTAAATGCAACATATTACAATGTATTCTCGGTGAATTATTTTTAACTTTTTTTTTATTTATTCGACGAATTATTATTATTGGTTTTTACACAATTGTAGTTATAATCTTATATAGGCCTGAAAAGGGCATCTAATTTTCATGACTTTATTCTCCGAATACAGTTTTATCCTTTAGGCTTCTAGATGTTGAGTCCATTAGAGAGTTAATTAAAACTAGGAGTCTAAGACTCATGTTAGGACAAATTAGAGGATGCCATCTGCCCATTTTCTTTGCGAAAGGGAGACGCAACACCCCCCAATATTGCATTAAATCCTACCAAGTAAAATTAAAGAGCAAATTTGAAGACTAGTCTTATATCTAATTGGTGGAAGTGTAAAAAAAATCTGATTAGACCAGAGAAAATTTTAATTAAAATTTTCATATTCCTAACCCATCCTAATTGAGCAACTCATCACACAGTTGATCTCCAATAGGACTTCCAATGGAGAATCAGGGACCCAAACCAAGAAAGTCAAGCCATCCAGCCGGGACTCGACATGTGTTAACAACCTTAGCCACTGTGGCCGTGACTAGTACAGGTACAGCTGCTCTGTGTAGCTGTGCTTCTTCTGTCATTTCCTGCCACAGCACCAAAGTCCTTTCTTAACTCATTATCATGCATGTACTCTCCATCCAAACAAAAGAAGTGTCCCTTTCAAACTCTATCGCTTATCTCTAAAGCATGCGTAGTACACTAATATTAGCAAACACCATCAACAGCCCCATTACTGGTTCCAAAAGGTGCATGGAAAAGCCCCTGAAACATCACCCTTATGTGTAGTGGCGTCTCACTCCCCACTTTTGCATTGCCTCTTTTCACCTTCATCAGTGCTCGTGTTGTTTAGGAATTAGTTGATAATGCTGTTTACCTTATCAATATGGATAAGATGGCAAGGCATATACATTTTAAGATCATACAAATTAATATCTCTGCATCGGTTTACTCGGAAAAAAATGTTTAGCATATCTTAATATCACCATATTTCATGTCTCAAAATTTTAAGGTCTGGAGTAAAAAGAAAAGAAAGAGAGAGCTAGTATTTTGCTGTCTGAAATGTCTGCTCCGAAGTCTGAACCACAGCGAGAATAGCATGCAATTTTCATAATTACATTGTTTTTTTTTTGTCACCCAGCATTTTTTGCTGTTGGAGCTGCTGTTCCTGATAGTAAAGCCAATGTAGAACTTGCTCCATTGCACCGCGTTTCTTAATCTGTAGGAAATAAGGCTGCGGAAAAGCATAAAACGGACATTTCAAATTTTATGGAGCAAAAAGCTGCCAAAAACTTTGCAGCGTGTAAAAATAAACCTTATATATAAATTAATTAAAAAAAAACAGAACTAAGGGATAACATGGACGAATACGCCAGTTACACTTGTAAACCAGAACCGAGTTCTCTGCTGATAGCAGTGCCCGTTTGATTCTTTATGCTGGAACAAAAAACATGCATTGCGACACGTCACATAGGGTATTGCGGCAATTAAGAATGCAAATACACAGATTCCTTGTGAAACCAAGACCAGTGAGAGAGAATATGGGACCACAGGATAAGGTTAGTACATGGAATCTTTTTCCTTACCAAACTTCCTCGTGAAACATGGAAAACAAGCATTGATTACACAGCCACATATGCAATAACACAAAGGCAAGATAAACCATACTAAGGATTTGATTTCTCGTTAGGAAAGTAAACAAAAAGCCAACTTTACAGACATCAGGTGTATAGTACTAGAGTGATAGCTAAACATGCACAAAAAATGCAGGTACTCCCTTCCGTGAACACAAAGATCATCACGACAAAATTTTCTTTCATTGATGAAGTAATAATAAAAGTGAAGTTCACTCATTTCCTTTTGAGTACTAGGTTAATTTCAAGGAAAGGGGTAGGCAACTCTTTTGCACACGAGAAGACCCCAACAGAGAAGAAGAGGATTGACCGGACTTTTGACTAATGGAAATGGAAGAAAAACAATTAAAGGAGCCCATCAGTCGCCTCTTCTCAGAATCCTCAGGCACACAATCTGGATCTTGCCGGACAGCTGAGATTTTCAGTGCACCAGGGAGAATGCAGTTGCAAAGAGCACCTGACAATGGAAGTGACAATAAATCAGGCTTTGTCCTAAACACGGGATTCAAAACAAAGGCCTCCCTTACTTAAAAGCCCAAAAGACCCAGCTTCATAAATGAACAACCAGATTTTTCTAGCTGAAACTTTGACCAATTAATGAAACATCAAGAATTGTTGTATTGATTGAAGAACTGACCAATCACATATAGAACAAAAGGGAAAAAAACAAAGAGTATACCTATCCTTGCAAGGCGATTCACCCATTTGGGAATGGAGTTGCCTGTCAACTTAAAACAGATATCCTTGCAAAAGTGATTGCAATTTTTGGTGATTAAATGATAGCTGTCACCATTGTAGTTTAGGGATTGGAGTTCCATGAACTGCCTTAATTGCAAAGGATCAAGGCGTGTTGTACCAATAAGTATTGACTTCCTAAATATGAAACCAGGGCACTGTCTTGGTTCTACCTCAAACACCCCACTCGAGGGGAAATCATGGGCCCCAAATGCATATTCTACACCATGAACTGAAACCAGAAAGCAGAACAACACTAAGAGTCTTAGTGAGTTGATATAGTTAGGAACTTAGGATAGAGCTGTTAACAGACAAAAAAATAAAAAAGGCAAGAATGCCCAAACTAGATCAATCTAGTGGCCAATAAAATATATTTTCTGATGAACACATAAGACTACTTTATATAATTTTATAATTTTCAATACCTCCAAATATTACATAAACAGTCTCTAAAGTCCAACTGATAAAAAAGAAATATTTTTCACAAAATGATGGAAATGCAAGGTACAATTGTTTCTGTGTACATGCTCCATTCATGCCATAATTTGGTACCTGATGTCTGTTTGAAAAGCTTGAGAGGTCTCATTAAACATTTGGCTGTCTAGTGTTAAATTGTCATCTAAACTTTTAAATCAAAGAGAATGCTTAGACTTGCAGCATCAAGAAGATTGCTTTTACATATAATCAGCCATCAACTGGTTAGCTAATAATTAAAAGTAGCAATTGTGTTAATTTGATTGGGCTACTGACATATAAAAAATTGTGCTAAACAGAAAGCATGAACCAAAAAGCATGTTGCCAGTACCAGATTCATTAAAATTTCTGTTTATATTATGCTGGCTATGCTTATGTAAGGCTTCCCATGAATAAACTTCATCTCCCGTCCCACAATAAACTTCATCTCCAACTCAAATGGTTTATTTATGTTTGTTTACTGCCAGTTATCAGCTTTTTAGCAAGATCTGTTAGTTAGGTATAATTTATAGTGACTAGAATTCTATTTTAATTTTAATTCCATTAGTAACATACTACCATCACTTAAAGTGGAAAACTATAAATTGAATGGATAATTAAATTTGAGAGAGATGCATCATGTTTCCATATTGCACTTGAACAGTATAACACGGAAATCTAAACCAATCATAAAGTTTGACCCAGTCAGCTCGATTCATATCAACCTGCAATTGACTGAAACTCATCTTCAAAAAAACCAACTCATTAACCAGACAAATAAACCAAAAGAACCACAAGCACAACTCCAGATCATTTTTTAACAAACCCGAAATGAGCAAAACTATAAATCCGACACAACTAGGAATTCTAGCCTGACTCATCTCAAAACCCATATTATTTGAAAATTGAAAAATCAGAACCCTAAATGAACTGTTTGAAAATCCTGACATCCAAAACCAACCTTAAATTCAGATCTGGAAGTGACCCAACTGGAAGGGCAAGAGGCTGAAACTTGAAAACCAAACATGAATGCTAGCCAGATTTGCTTATTTCTACAATTAGCTCAAGGAATGACTGACTTGGTCACACCTTTGTTCATGTAAAACCATAAAAAATCCAATAAAAACATTACTTGACCTGATTCACTGCCACGACAACTGCCCATTATCCCATTGAAGTTGAAGTATGAGATTACTTCTTTAAAGAAATTTGGGATTTCTGAAAATTGCTTAAGTTTAGGTACATGTACTGGATTTGTTAATTTGGAACCTTTCATGATTTATTTACAGCAATATATGCCGGAAAAAAAGGGAAAAGTCTTAGTAATCTGAATAATTTAACATGTTATTGCATAGCATAAGCAAACATACATTACTTTCCGAATAACCATCATATGCCCAAAAACGCATTTTTTAGCATCAGACTGTGTACATATAACTATATATGCTGTAAAGTCACATAAGGGGTAACATTACCGGGCACCTTGTATGCATTTGAAAATTTATGGTCCTCTTCAACCTTCTTAGTTTATAATTATCAGAAATTATATGGCCAATTTACATAGAAATAAAGTACAATATTAAGAAACAATTTGGGATTAAAGGCTTTGTTGTTGTTGTTGTTGTTGTTGTTGTATTAAGAAACAATGAAAAGATATTGAGAAGCAAGTTAACCAGATTAATGACAAAGCTATTTCTGAACAATGCTTACCCTCAATTGGACTCCTGGAATTTACTTAGGACGTAAAATAAAAATATAAACTTATTTTAAGACTGAAATTCATATTGTTATTGCTAATTAAGTTAAAATGTTTCTCCCTTTTGTTTTTGATAATCAGCCACCTACTGCTTGACAAACTATTACATTCTTCAATTTCAATTAATAAGTTACAAATCCAAAATCCTTCAGTAGGTAATATTAAGTTCAGCAGCATCATTTTCCTTATCATTTTTTGTGCGTCTACTATGCAACGTGCAGATTTATTTGCATATTTTAAATTATGTAAGAAACTTTTTATCTAATATCATGATTGACTTTTCTTGGAAGTTTCTTTTTGTTAAATAGTCTCGTCTGCATAGGTGGCCAATGAATTCACATCTTCTCAACAACACCTAAAGAAAGAAAAGAAAAACTAAATACAAGCCATTCATCTGTATCAAGATCTATGCAAGCATGTATCTCAAAGCAGACAGACGGTGTCACTTCGGTTTCATCAGGTAAAGCTTAGGTGCATGTGAGGATATTGAGTGGATGGTTAGCTTTCCTCATTTACAAGTCCTCACAAAGTGACCGCCATACCATGATTGTTTTTTTACCTTTTATTCATTGAGCAATACTGAAACCTGGATGATATCTACTGAGGAGTTCTACATTGCATTTAGTATCCTTCTTCTTTTTCTACTTTTTGGCTCGTAACCTGAGCAAGGTTGAAATTACACTCTTCGTGGTTTCACGAAAGACCACGTAGAATAAAAAATTCTCAAACTTTCTAGGCTTTTTCACTTTTATAAATTAAATACTGTATAATTGTGTTCAGTCTATGTCTCTAGGATAACAAGAACAATATTGAATGCACAATTATATCTAAACATTACAATAAGGGGATGGTTTTCTTTTTCAATTCTACAAGTAACTCTTCTGACAATTCTCTTTTCCAATTTCTTAGGCAGAAGTAACAGTATCACCATCAAGCATGTGGCCCACCTAGCCTATGGGTTTCATCCTAAAAAAAAATCCATGTCGCCCACCATTATTTCTTGAAATTATAGCACAAGTGTTACTTTTATTCAATTTCTTCATAATTTTAATGCAATTAAGCACAGCTTCCTGTTTAGAACTAGCTAACAGCATGACCTTTTCATATTTATTTCTTGAAAATGCGAAAAACTCTGAAGCTAATTCAAATGTTCTTTCTTGTTCTTTTTCATTTATGTACGCCTCGGGCTGAAGAGATTGTTTGCTGACTCTTGTGTAGAAAATTAAATTTACTAGATAAGGAAGAAGGCGTACCTTCAACTCCTGAGTGAAATACCCCTATTCCGGCCCAACTGATATATCCATTGACAGGTGTCAAATCATAGACGTTGAGATAAACAGGTGCATTTCCCGGAGTTTGACTCACTCTTCTGACCTTAGGAAGCAAGCATGAGCGGGTGGTAGATCTCTTGTTCATTCTGAATGGAACAAGGGATTTCCATCCCTTTCTTGAACCGAACTTCATGATCCTTGCATATCAAAACAAATGATAAGAAAATCATTAAGAAAACAAATCATTTGTTTAGCTTTAAGATGAGGGATAACAAATGCTGTCGTTCTTGCCATAGGAGATGTGAGAAAGTCTAACCAACTTTCCGGAAAAAAAAGAAAAGAAAAAAGAGCAAGTTAATGTTCTGATAATTTCAAGATAAAATTGTGGGTGGGCATCAACTACGGGTCATAGGTGCAACCCCCTAAGAATGTTTTGGAAGCAAAAAACAGTAATGAAAGCAATCAATAATATTTATTAGAATTACAAAATGGAATAGAGTAGTAGCACACATCACCTTTCCAATTACTATTGATTCTGCAGTGTTATCTACAACAACTAAAGAATTTCCTTTATTGTTACTAATATTTCACTAATCAAGTCCAGCATAGAATAATATGCAGGTTTCTTTTAAGATAATTGAAAAATACAATTATGGAACTCCATAGGGCAATTTTCATAGGATTCACTGAAGGTAAAAAAAAAAATCCCTTTTTAATCGAAATGCTAAACCTATCTCATCATATTAAATACACTGAACTGGAATTTCTAAACATGGTGCTTTGTCTTATCTTTTACCATTCACAGCTTTTACTACCCAAATTAAGCTAAAAGAAAACAATGCAGATGAATTTAAAAACAAATCAAATGGAACTTTTTTTGGACATTATGTATTGCCCACAAACCCTAATCACTAAGAACTGTAATCATAGAAATTTTAACCTGATGTAGGTCTGGAACAGACACATGAACTACCTTATCAACCACAGTAGCGGAGCTTCAATCACTTAAAATCATATTTAAGAGAGGGCCAACCTATATACTCTACAATGATTTATATAAATTATTAATTAATTCTCTATTAAGTTTTAAATTTAAGAGGGGGCCACAGCCCAAAATAAAACAATGAAGCTCCCCCACTGATCAACCATACAAAGATCGAGGAAATTGAGCCTCGCAATACATTGATTCTATTGATACGGAATTAAAACACCCCTCAGCAATTGAGCAAAATCTAATGAAAATTGTACAATAATTGTGCAATATGGTTGAAGATTCACAAAAATTTGCTGCATTTATCAATTAAGATGCTAAGATCTGAGTTAAACACAGAATCTGCCTAGATTTGTACAAATGTAACACAAGTTCCTCCAAGTAGAATCACATCTTAACCAGAGAATCGATCAAATCGGGTGAAACTTATAGCAAATGGCTACGCACAATGCGAAAAGAAGTACTTACGATGTAGAAGCAAGGCAAGAAAGGGAAGGAGAAGAGAAGGAGATCGATTAGAGATAGCTACATGGAACGCGCCACTTTCTCTTTCGGATAGAAAAGAGGAGAATAATCAGAGATTCCCTCCACGCGAGGAAATGTGAGTGAAAAGGAGGGAAAGGAGTCAAGGAGACCAATTGCCCCTCTCTCAGACTCTCTCTCTCTCTCTCTCTCTCTCTCTCCCTTGCGCCTGTGAGATAGCAGAGCTTTGGATTCTCTTTTCCGCATTTAACTCGGGTAAAGTTTACCAAAGAGAGAGAGAGACCAGCCCCTCAGAAGGCGCGCTTGTGCTAAATTTTTATAATCATCCCAGGTGGTGCTAATAATAATACTATCATCTTTCCAATTATAGGGGCCAGAATTTATATTGGATTGATCTCATCGGCAGCGCAGCAAACGTATTTCTAGATAAATAAATCAATGATAAGGAAAATGAAGACCAAACGGAGTTTATTAGTTACAGACTTTACAAAGATCTTGATTCTTGAAGTTTTGAGCCGTTAGGACAGGTCAGCGGCTATGATGCATTTTGTTCGACAACATTAAATGTTACGGACACACATTTATATCGTTATCGTCAGTTATTATGTATACCAAGCTAAGGCTGTAATTCGGTTTCGTTCAGTTCTCCAATAAATAATTAATAATATAAAATTTTATATTAAAAAAATTAGACATAATATTTTTAAATACTAAATAATAATGATAATTATAATAATAAATAATATAATTAAATACATAATAATCTATAAATAGTCATATAAAAAAATTAAATCATTTTAAAGTTTTTTTAAAATTTATATATATATTATTTTAAATGAGGAGTTCTCTATTTTATATGAATCCTTGGATTTAAAAAAATAAAAAGATTTAAATAAAATCAATGATGGAGAAAAATGATGATGTGACATACTTAAAAAGCTTGAAAACTTAATCCTCTTTGTTTATTAAGAATTATATAAAATTATTATGTATATGAATGATTTTATTATATCATTTATTTTATATAGTATTCAGTTGATATTACTAATTATTCACATATATAATTATTCATGTAATATGCATAATAACTTATATTAATATAATATAACAATATCAATAAGTGCAACTATGTGTTAACTCCCCTTGCTAAAATAAAAATACCAACAAAGTAATTCTATCCAATTTGCCTAGGGAGCGGTGTAACTGTATAAGGAAAAAAACAAAAACAAAAAAAATATATAAACGCATTACTGTCTAGTTAGAAAGGGTTGGAGCATCTTCAAAGCACAAATAGTTTGGAGTTGCTAATAACTACCACATCATTCATTTAATAATTGATTAGAAATTTTACAGAGCATACTCCATCGCGGAAATAAAAAAGATAAATTATTTAATGATATTTTCGTAGTTCTAGTGCCAAATTGGCAACATCAAATTATTTTTCATTGCTACTTTTGTTTTAGAAATTTCTTTTCCATTACTGAATCAAGTGAGTTTCTAAATGACACGGCGTTTAGAAATGAGTTTCTATTTTAGCAACTCTCCTCCATAGTTTCTAAATTAGAAATCCTCATCCAACCTAAAAATTCAAATAGAAACTGACACATAAAATTTAGTAACTCATTAGAAACTCCCATTGGAGATGCTCTTATGAGACAACATTTGACTAATGTAGTTAACAAAAAAAATTAATCAAAACAACAGGTTGTATATAGTTGCCCATTTTTTTTGTATCTGCTTTCTTAGTTTTATTGAATATACAAATTTTATTCATTACTATATTGCTGCGTAGGTAAAATTAATGAATGTCCAGAATGTAATAGACGCATTTTTTCTACTGAAAAATGTAAATTGGTCCTTGTAAAAAATCATCAAACAAAAATCTTAAGAATTATTATTTGAAAAAATGGTCCACACTTGTATTTAATTCTTCAGTTTAGTTGTCTTTCTACATTAATTTTTGAAACAACACAAACCAGAAAAGGGGGCGGAGGAAAGGAGGAAAGAAAAATAAAGGTCCCAGTCCAGTAATTGTGCTTCTTTTTTCTTCGTATCTTATATGTTTATTTAAAATACAATGTCTCATCTTCTTTTATAAAAATAGAATCACATTATGTGTCCCTGCAATAATCCAATTTTACTTTTACAGCTTCTACACATGATAATCAGAAGTTTAACTATTTAGTATTTACTAACTTCAGATTAATGGAAGTGCCAAATATGGTCAGCTACTTAAAAGAGTATAAAAGGGGGGAAACCGTTAGCTATATATCTCCTATCTACAACAAACATAATGGAACCATCAAAACTGTTGCATGGGCCAAATTATAACATTAAATCCTTCTGAAAAAAGGGAGCAAATTGCACCAGAGTGCCGGACCTCAAGTGTTATTTGTCTTTGGGAGAAGGGATCCCTTGGACAAATTTGACAATAAATCTTCAAATAAATATGAAAAAAAATAAAAAAAATTATATAGATATAATTTTCTATTTATAGATTGATGGTGATTCAAATTTTATATAATTTTATTATCATTTGCTAGTCCATCAAAATGTTATGTCATTTACAACGGTTCTAATTTAACGGTTTTTGATGAACCATCAAAAGATAATAAAATTACATAAATTTTGAATCACCATCAAACTATAAATAGAAAAATATATCTATAATTTTTTTTTAAATTTTTTTCGTATTTATTCAAAGATTTATTTTCAAGATCAAGATAATCATTGTCAAGTGATTCCTTCACTTATCTTTAAGCGTTATTATTGGAATGGACAGCAAGTGTGTACAGTGTACCCATAACCTTGCATCGCTGGTAGCCTTGTAGCGTTAGTTAGGGCATCGTCGATCAAATAACCTGTCATTATTTTTTATTTTATTTTTGAAATATCTTTTAAAAATCTGGAAAAAAAATTAAGAAGCTCTAAAAATAATAAAATTAGGTTTGGCCCTCTCACGCTTGGCGGCAGACTTGTACGTGCACAAGAACCAGTGTTTATTTATTTGATGTTAATACCGCGGCTATAGATGTTTGAATGGATTTAAAAACAAAACAGCATGGTTATTGGGAAAAAAAATCGTTGTATCGTTCATAGGAGCAGATAATGATAGCAATATTATTATTATTACTATTATTAATATTATTAATATTATTATCCACAGATAGTTAGGGTATATATTATTTGATAATTTATGGCGCGCAACGTTAGTTTGATTTTTATTTTTCATGGGGACCAACTATTCTGAAGTCCTGCGAATTTTTGCCGCATATAGGTTAACAGAGGGGACTATCTTGGAGAAAAGTGAAGAAAATAGAATTGATCAACAAAGAAAAGAAATAGAAAAGAATAAAGAACAAATAAGTTGGAACTTCGGACAAGCAGAAAACTTACAGCCTGACCGACCTCAAACAACAACAAAGTGATGACAATTATTATTTTCTCATCTCTGCTAATCGAAGTAGGAAACAACAGAAGTTCTTTGATGTATTGAACTTGCACAGAAATATCTCTGGTAACTCCTATCGAAAGTAATAAGCATATAATTCAATTCAAAGTAGATTGGTTGTGCAACATTCATATGATTTTTTTTTTAATTACCTCATAGTGGCTGATAAGCTCAGTCATGACCTCCATTGCCACATCAAAGGAGTGTGAGATCTTCATCACATAAAAATAACTTTTGAGCTATTGCATTAACACAATATTGTCGTAATTAAACTCGTAATGCTAACTACAGTGATAGAGAAAAAGGAAAGTTTTTGCTACCTGTAAAGAGTTGAAAGCAAAGTTCAGAAGGGGATGTTGAGCCAAAGATGCGGACTGTAATTTATATAATTATATTAAAAGAAAGCCCAAGAGATAAAAGTTGGAAGTTTGATATAGAGATTCAAAAGAAAAGAGTGCACATACCCAACTCAGTAAGCATCTTACAATTTTCTGATTTCTCTCATTGAATGGAAGGTCATCATCCAGCCACTGCTCATATTGCCCAATTAAAAACTCCAAACGCATATACGAAAGAAGCTACATTAAGGAAATTACAAATTCGTAAGGAAAAGACTACGAACTAAGAGTACGATGCATTTTATTAGCTAGATTCTACATGAATGCGTTGACTTTTCACTTTTGTAGTTTTCTCTTGTTATATGTTTATGTTAGGACTCTTATGTGGTAGTATATTTTTTTATAAGATGTTACACTATTTTGCCCTATATTATTATAATTTTTTTCATGAATAACACTGAATATATTGCATTCTTTTACCTAGTTGAAGAGTGGTTTAAAAAAAAATCATGTACCTGATCAACTAATTCTACTTTTCAGTTACATAGTCGGAAGGGGTTGAATGCTTGCTTAAAAGTGACATATAGTTATAATTAAGTTTATTTCTGAAACTGCAGACTCGTCACAGATTATGATAGGCTTCATTTCTCTATGGAGAGACATATGTTCAATTCTCACAAAAAACATTCGCAAAGAAATGTGTGCTGGGCTAAGTGGAAGCCCTTGTTTGTAAAAAAAAAAAAAAAAAAACTTCAGCCTCTTCCCCCCCACCCCCATTTTTAAATTAACCTCTTTTGAAGCAGCTTCGGGTTTGGATCCAATGGTATCCTCAGTTACCTCTTGACAATACAGTAAGCGCAGCTCTAGAACTGCAATATAATTGTGGTCTTGAGCTTGTAATTTTTCAAAGCTACTGAATAATTGGTCATTGGTTGTTTTTTGATCCTCCATCCTTCAGATTTTTTTTAATATAATAATTATAATAATCATATTATTAAAAAAAAAGTAATTAAAGTATAATTGTAAATCTACGAATGGCGGCACGCTATTGGCAGTGGCGTCTTTGAGCGTCTTTGAGCGTCTTTGCTACAGTGCGCGCCAATGGCAGTGACGCTTTGCTCAAAGACGCTAGTTCCAGCGCTTTTATTAATTTAATTAATTAATTATATTTAATTAATTAATTATATGTAATTATTGTATTAGATTAACAAACTATATTAATTAATTAATTAGATTCATTATAAATTAATTATGTAGATTAATTATAGATTAATTGTAGATTATTGCACATTTATAATTAGGTCCATAATATAATTAGATTATTGCACATTATAGTCAGACAGAGGTACATTATATTTAAAAAAAATTATAAATAAAATACATATTTATGAAAAACTAGTTATAAAATTAAAATTACAGAGAAATAGCAATGTAATTGGTGCATCAGATAATTTTTTTCTACGTGTGAAAAAATTTAGGATCCTGCCTCCAAAATTATTTCCTCTTTCACCCCTAGTTGAAGCATTTCTAGCTTATTTTTGTTGCTCCTGACGACCTTCAGTGCTTCTGTTATTATCTCTTGGATCATAATTAGTTGAGAATCTCGTTGATTGCAAAGCATCTCGAGAAGTTTATGCTCTTCTGTTGTTATCTCTTGAATCATAACTAGTTGAGAATCTCGCTGATTGCAAAGCATCTTGAGAAGTTTGGGTTATTCTATTATTATTGTGCGACGCTTTTTTACGTGCTCCGCGCTGCTGCTGGGCGATGGGATGCGAAAGAAGGACACAGAGATCCCTCCCGAGCATGCATTTGTTTAGTGCCGGTTGAACTCACAGCTCAGACCCATTGGGATGCACATTCAGGGGGTTTTTATTAATTGAGGATCCTTTTAGATTCCGGTGGGCGCAAGCCCCCACCGTTAATTACCCTGCGCTACTAATCTCGAGGCACCTCTGGATCTCGAAAGGGGAAGTAAATACTATAGCTAAATGATAATCAAGTGGTCGAGTGGTGAAGTACATCGGTGATGAGATCACTAAAACACTCTAGACTTACTAATAGGTCAGTCCAGTGAGGCAGGAATGGAAAAGAAGATGAACTTACTAACAGATCAGTTCTATCTCTGGGGTATAGTGTAAATTGAATCTACAAACAGATCGATTCAACTTACATAGAGTATTGCCAGACGAACTTACTACGGTTCAGTTCGGGATTTTTAGAAATAGGTGAAAATGAACTTACAAACAGATCAGTTCAAATTCAGGACAGATAACAGATGCAGATACAGATGAACTTACTACAAATCAATTCATTGAAACATATGATAGAGGTATAAATGAACTTACTACAGATCAGATGGTGCTACACTCACATTTTCCGACTAGGCACAGGTATTCGCTATCAGATGGCATCCACTTCTAGGATTTCTACCTTCTCGAGGTGTTATCAACAGTGGTACTATGAGACCATCCGCTCTTATCAGTCGTATACCCCCTAGTGGTCGTTCGGAGTACATGCCCACGAGATGGACAGGTCCTACTGGATGACACTGTCTCGCGTGATCGCTGCCCTTTTCCGGACATTATTGTAGAGCCTGTTGACTTTCAGGGCTTAGACAATCGATTTTCTCGCACTTCTGTCAGGACCATCCTCACAGGTATGCCTCATCATCATTTTAGATTATCTCCATTTTGGTAAGTCTCGTCTGCATCTCGATCGACTTCCTTTTTGATTTAGGGTTGGCTTATGAGTATGATCACACGGAGCCCGACTTCTCAGTCCCTCACTCATGAGCTACCGGCGTCCATTCTCAGCCACCTGTCGAGCCACCGGCTTCAGCCACCATGAGGGGAGATCAGGATGACATTTTTCAGCCACCTTCTCCATTTTCTTTTCCTCCTCCCACTCCGGGTAATCTTTTACACGAACATGCCTTCCCTCATTTAGGCATTTTAGTTCTAGCTCTGATTAGAGTTTATTTTTTTACTTTCCAGCTCACGAGGTGTCGCCCTCGGAGATAGCCCGGGATGACATCTTGGCAGACCCGCCGACGCCAACGGATGTCATATCTTCAGGGTTCTGCACCGACTCTGCCGTCACAGGTTTATATGCACCCTTTTAGTGTTTTGCTTGCTAGCTTATACTTGTGTTACATCCTGACGCATAAATTTGATAGGCTTTGAGACTGACTATGATGACATGGCATCCCCACATCGCTCAAAGTCTTTCTTTCATGACGGTCCTGCCTCGCCGTCGATCTTGGTAGTGCCCACCGGAGATGGTGACTCATTTGAGGTGGTTCTGGGGCTAGTTCTCACACTCGTGAGATCAAAGGAGGCTTCTCCCGAGCAGGAGGGTCCATTGGTTGTCGAGCCTGCAGGCGATGAGCCAGTATTGATCGAGGGAGGGCCATCTCACGTCTCTTCATCTCCTGACAGACAACCTCTCATGATCACAGATAGTACAGTCTCATCCGGATTCACAGATAGTTGGGTGGAAGACTTGACTGAGCAGGCCATAGCCGATCATGACTACGAGCTGGATGAGGGTTGGCTGGAGGAGCAGCTACTCGACAACCCAGATGCGGAGATTCAGTCCAGTGGGAGTCCCGTGGGGGCTCACGTCTCTCCTGGTACTTCTCATCTCCTTTGTTATTTTCTTGTGGCTTATTTCTCGGTACACTTATGCCTTTATTTTGTTTTGTAGCTGGGCCTAGTGTGTCTTTGGGTCCTCCCGAGGCGACCGATGTGCCTACTTCCATCCCAGCCTCACCAGTCTCAGGCGACGAGGCGATAGGTCAAATCTTCTCTTCCTTTATCTTTTCTTTGATTGTGATAGATTGTCTGACGTGCTTGTTTTGTTGCAGATGTCACACTGGGGGATGTGAGACTCGCCTTGGCTGAGTTGGTAGATTCACTTCAGGGCACCTTCTTCAGAGATTACCCGCTGGATCTCGAGATCCTGGGCTTTCTGCCCGACGACATCTCCTTTGACTGGTACGGGCTGATGCGGGACGCCATCGCGCCATCTCTACTCATTGCACCTCATCTTGAGAGCGGCTTCATCTCTAGGAGGTGTGATGAGCTGCTCAGGGCTTACCAGGATGCGAGCTCCCTTGTATACTGTTTACCCTTGAAAAATCTCAAGGATAAAACAACTGAATAATTAAAGATAAAAGTCAATTATCAGTAATAAATCATAAGAAGGGGAAAGAAAAGGCAAGAAGGAGAGGGGCCACCAGTCAGAAGAGGTCGTTGCCGAATTCCGAAACAATCCTATTTGTCCCACAAGGAAATTATGAGCACAAAACAGAGGGTATAAATACCCCATCATCCATTATCCACTCGGTGTGGGTGACAGCCGAGAGACTCAAGAGGGAAAGGAGATCTCTCGGGTGTCACCCATGTAATCACACTTTTCTGACAGATGGGTCCCACACCTCAGTGATGGACATTAAGAAAGTCAAGAACAAACCCTAGATATTGATCTTCAAAGCAAACCCTATGAGCTGAACCAATACAATCCCTATACAATAAGGAATAGTGTCAATGCCAAGCCAGTATTTTGATACAACCAATCATAAGAAATCTCAATGTGATTTTGCTTTCAAGGCTGACCAGGTGCCAAAGCTGTGAGCAACTACCTGATCAAACCATGATTTGTGTCAATTGATGACAAGTAATCAGTCTTTGACCAAATCACCTTCATGAGAATGGATTGAAAGTCAATTTCACAAGACTGATCAGATGCCAAAGCCGTGAGCAACCATCTGATCAAGTATAGATTTGTATCAATTGTTGACAAGTAATCAGCTTTTGATCAAATCAAATCCCAATGAACATCAATACAAGTCTAATTGGTGTTTGATTGGGGGGAGTTTCTGCAAAGAGAGTTTATTTGACAGAGACACTGAGTTACAACTGAGAAATGGGGATTTTATCCAAAAGGAAACAAGGCTTTCTTGACAAATGAAATTTTAATGCAAGGAGGCAGGGGAAAAATGGAATTTAAAATTACAAGGGTGACAATCATGAATTTAGAGATTTATGGTGAAAATTTCATGATTTTTGGGTAAGTGGAGCTATTAAAATAAATTCAAAGAATATAAAACAGATTAAATAGGTAGATCAAGGGCTGAGATTTGATCAAGGTAACTCTGGGTACAACTTGGGGATAAGGAAGGGCACCAATTCAAAAACTCAGCTGCTATTACAGTGCCACGTGGCAGCCCCTGATTGAGCCACCTCAGCAACTGAGTGCCACGTGGCACTCTCCTATTGGTCCACGTCAGCAAGCCGGGCCCCAGCACAAGTCACACAAGTCACACACAAGGGGCCCCGGGTCCACCTCATCCCGATCTATGCCACGTGGCGAACCCGAATGGTCCACCTCATCCCAGTCTATGCCACATGGCACAGCCATACAGGGCCACCTCACCCAGCCTATGCCACATGGCACAGCTACACAGAGCCACATCAGCAGTGAGTTAAACCTCAGCTCACACATGGCAGCACAACATGAAGCCACCTCAGCCCCCAACTTGTCACATGTCAGCCCCCTATTGGACCACATCACCCATGTGAGCCCCACCCTGGCACAAGTCACCTGACAGCTGGGCCCCACCATATTGCCACGTGGCAATCATCCAGTGGTCCATCTCATCCCAGCCTATGCCACATGACAGCTCTCTACTCAGCCACCTCAGCAGTATTAACAGGTCATTAGGGTTAAGGAGAGGGTACTTAACCTAACAGCCAATCACAACATGCCAACTCAGCTCAATTAGCCCTAGTCTGTACACTAATCAATTACTGTAAACCTAGACTCAGTAACCTTACAACTGGGGTCCACTAGTCAGATCTATGAGTCTGTGATGCATGAATAACTGGCAAGCCAAGTCTACACAGAAACATCAACTGAAATTTAAATAAGAGAAAGAAGAGTGCATGCACCTGGCGCCTGTATGTTCTCTCTCTGCACCCTCCTCTTTCTCTGCCTTGGTGCATGAACACCGAGTGCAGCTGTGCTTGTGGATGCTCCCTCCCTCTTCTCTCTTCTTCTTCCCGATAGTTGAGATTGTTGACGGCGCCATAAAAGTCTAGAAGGGGCTAGAAGGGCTTGTGAGAAGGTGAAGGCCGACTGATGGCAAATCAGTGAATAAGAAGAAGTTGTAACTGCCTCTGGCAACACATGAGCCAAGCAGTTGATGCCTGGTCCAATGAGCCATGAAGCACAAGAGAGCAACTTGAGAGAGTGGTGCAATGCACCAAGTGCAAATGAATTATGGAGTCAAATCTGGTCAAATCAATTCAATCTCTATATAAACCCCAACTCGACAACAATCAAAGAGACAAGAAGTAAGCAGCAACACACAGTGCCTACAACCTCCTCAAGATCATTCAAGAGCCCTAGATAGCAAGTGAGAAGATTCACTCAACCGATTGATCTCAACAAGTGTTGAGAACTCGATACACACACCCACTCAATTCCAATTATAGTGAATTAAGTAGCTTCAGATCAAGCAAGAGATAAAGGTGAGTATAATCGATCAAAGCTAAGAGCTTGAGATGTAATAGTACTCGATTTTGATCAATTCGAAAGATTTCATTACTGTTCCTTGCATTTTCACAATTATTTGCTTCAATTCGGTTAAGTTCTTTATCTTTTCTTGATTGAATCCTTTCTCTAAGTTGTCGCCTTGCTGATTTTAACGTTTATCTTTCATTTACTCAGTTGAATTTTGGTTAATTGGTGTAAGAACGTAGCTGGCATACTGTACTGATCGGGGCTGGTCGAAGACCAAGTGATCTCCCAGCCCCACAGTCATGCAATTGCACTAATCGAAGATCAATTGATCTCTTAGTCTCTTGCATTTCCAATTGATTGTTCAACCACTCCGATTTCTGATTGATTCATCGATTAGAAACACGAAAATCTGAACACTTAATAGAACTTGAGATTGAACAAGCCTTATTATCATCTTCTCTCATAATTGAGGTGATTAATCATTCAACTCAAGTGCAATAATGATTGACGATGAGGTTTTGTAAGAAAATAACTTGTCAATCGATTGGAAATGCAAGAACTGGCTAAGTCTCAATGATCGGTACCGATCGTCTACTCAAGAACTCAATGATTTATGCGAATGGAGAGAAATTACAAGAGTAATTCATTAAATTACATCAATTAAGACTCAAAATTATAAGATTAAGCAAGAAATTAGAGGAATTGAGGCTTGTATAAGCTCCAATTTCGATTAAAGTTTGCTCGGTACCGAATTTCGGTACAGACTTTAATCGGCAGTGGTGGCGTCGGTGATCCACCAATTTGATGCATGATCAGAGGCTATGATAAGACCACTCACGTCTAGGCGACGCCAACAGTGGTGGCTGATCTCCGATCAGGCCACCGGAGTATCAAGATCACCTCCGTAACACGGATCTCAAAGCATGAGAGAGAGGAGACAGAGGGAGACTGTTGCAACACTAATCTCAGAGGATCACACGAATTCTGATACAGATCCAAAGGATCTGGGCTATTAAGTGTTTAGAAAATTAAAGTAAGATTCAATATGGGCCTTTGATCCATTCAGTGCAAATCTCAATTGAATCTGGCGGCCCGAATGAAATACAAAGTTAAATAAAAGATTTGTGTAAATCTTGATACAAATATAATAGCCCAGATTAATCCAGAGATTAATCTCAGCCCAGTTCAAAGCCGGCCCAGTAAGGAAAATAAAAAGGAAAATAAATCCCGACCCAATTCATTAAGCCCAATAGTTAATTAATAACAGAAAATTAAAAATAAAGAGTAAATAAATCATTTGGAGGTCTTCCCAAACTCCACATTGACTCAAATTTATTTCTAAAAGTTCTTTGTTTTTCATAGTATTTTTCTATGTAAAAACATTTTAATTTTAAGAATTTTACTGTACTGAAACAATTTAAAAGTAAAATGACATTGTTTGCTTTTTCCTATTTGACCAAGCTTTGACTTGCTATTTTGGCTATTATAAAAATCCCAAAAATTCAAATAAAATTCTGAATAATAGCCAACTATTTTCTATTATTTTTGTAAGTAATTTTCTACAAAAATAAAGAGAGTTAAAAATAAAAATAAAATCACCTTTGTAATTGAGATGATAATAAAGGGTATTATCTTGTTAATAAAATCAATAATAAATGTAATAATTCTTTTGCATTTTAGAGGTGATTAAATAAGCTCACACAAGGGGTGTAGAGCAACAAAGTATTTTTGCACAAGTAATGCAACACTCAGAACAGTCAGTTAGTAACAATTAGGACAAGAACATCCTAACACCTGCCAAGAAGACAACTGAGACTGTAACATCAACACAACAAGTGTGTTGACCTCAAAAGAAGAACATTATGATGTCTGAAGAGGTGACATCATGATGACTGAGATTAATGATCCATTGATCATTAATACACTGACTGCCTCCCAAGGTTGGCAGTGTACAGATAATGGACTAAGCTACTTGTAAGCCCATAATCTGACTAGATTAGGTGAGTTGAACTGAACTGTCTATAAACTCACTCTCTAATAAACCTGTCTCAATATTAGATCAGCCAAGTGCTCCGAGTCTAATTTTGTGTACAAGGTAACCCTGAATCTATGAATCAGCCAAGTGCTCAAAATTCATAATTTAGGAGATCAAGTAAGACAATTGTAGGGACTCTGTCCACTGTCTACTGACCTTGTGTCATGAACAAGTAATTCATGATCAAGTCACACTAGTAAGACCAAACTAATCCGTCAATAAGTTTGTCTTCTGGTTCATGAGATTGAACTGATCTGTTAGTAAGTTCATCTCTAGAGATGGTAGGATTGAATCGATCTGTAGTAGATTCATCCTCAAAATAGTGAATCTGAACCGATCTGTAGTAGGTTCTTTCACTGACACACGCCTCAATGTCAAACTGGCTTAGCGCTTCATGTTTGACTTTGTGTGCGATCGTGTCCCTAGGTTTATGAATCCGCTCAGTGTTTGGAATTCATGATCTAGAAGATCAGTGAGATGAAACAAGTGGGCCAAATCCACCCATCTCCTGATTCACCAACCTCAAGATCAACTGGCTAAGTGTTTTGAGTTGTATTTTGTGTGATTGGTCATTGACTAGCAAAGATTGAACCGATCTGTAGTAGGTTCATTTTCTAGATCAATTAAGGTCGAGTCGATCTGTTAGTAGACTCACCTTCCATCCCTCCGTAGAGATTGATCTGATCTGTTAGTAAGATCGTCTCTCAAAGCGGTAAAGATTGAACTGATCTGTAGTAAGTTCATCTTTCTTTATCACAGAATGAACTGATCTGTTAGTAAGTTCATCTGTACCTATCATCAATCAGTGAACTGATCTGTAGTAAGTTCGTCCATCCACACTCCACGTAGGTTGAATCGATCTGTTAGTAGATTCAATTTACACTGTATTTGTATCCGTGAACTGATCTGTAGTAAGTTCACTTGTATCCTTTTTACCTACTTTCATGAACTGATCTGTAGTAAGTTCATCTGTATCCTTGCTTCTAAACTCCGAACTGATATGTTGGTAAGTTCGTCAGTCAACACTCTACGTAAGTCGAATCGATCTGTTTGTAGATTCAATTTGCACTGCACCCTAAAGATAGAACTGATCTGTTAGTAAGTTCATCTTCTGTCATTCCTGCCTCACTGGACTGATCTGATCGTAAGTCCAGGGTGTTTCGTAGTGACCCCGATCACAGAAGCACGTGACCGCTTGACCATCATTTAACTATAAATATTTGCTTCCCCTTTTAAAGATCTAGAGGTGCCTCGAGGTTAACAGCCCAGGGTAATTAACGGTGGGGGCTTGCGCCCACCGGAATCTACAAGAACTCACAATCACTAAAAAACCCCCTAAATGTGCATTCAAATTGGTCTAAACGGTAGGATTAACCGGCGTTAAACAAATGCACGCTTAGGAGGGATCTCCGTGTCCTTCTTCCGCATCCCATTGCCCAAAACCCAGCGGCGGTGCGGAGCGCGCGAAAAAGGGTCGCACATATACCAGCACGAGTTGGAGGTCCATGAGCTGCATAAGCATTTGGAGGCTGCTCGACTCCGCTACCTTCAGCAGCTTTCATCTTGTGCCACTCTCCACTCCATGGGAGTCAGTGGTGGGCCCGCTCGATTGCTTGTGCAGGAGCTAGAGGACCGCAAACTATCGATTGAGGGGTTCTCTAGGTATCTGGCGGGACATCTCCCGAACTTACAGATCTACCTGAGTGCCCGAGACAGAGCCTTTTCCCAGTTCTTGGACTTTGAGACAATTTCAGAGAGGGATAGGCACGCTCTTCATGCTTACTTGGATGCGATCAGTGCCGCCTTGTTTGAGCTGGAGTCTCGCTTCTCGGGCTCATAGATTGTACTTTTGTATATTTCTCATTTTTCTTTTCCTTTCTTTACCACGTTTGCGGTTGTGTACAGGGTATTTTCATGGATACTTATTTCCTCGTCACTTCCTCTGCAGTGCGGGGAAATGTTCCACTGATTTTACATTACACACCTCCAATCTTAATTGTAAAAGTGCCTAATTACAACTGCTTTTATTTTCATATAACATCTAAGTACAATAATAGAAAAAAGTAAAACTTTACAGCACCCTATTGCACTTTATTCTCTATACAACTTCTTTTTTATTTATTACAATACAGAACTTAAGTAACCGTGGTATTTTAAGGATACCGAACATGTCTGTATTGACCTCTAGGCCGGGTACAGCATAAACCCGTTTATCCCTTTATTACTGATGGATAAATTTACCAGTGTCAATTGGATTGTGGATGCAATTGACAACACCATTTTGTGGATGTTCCTTGCATACTTGATTGATATTTATTCTAGAAGCTCACCCACTCTCCCCTCATTTGTGCACCTTTGCGTGCTAAAGTGGAAACTCACATTCACTCATCTCCACTCAGTTTGTTTTGTGGGGATCCTGTCCTCAAACATCCATCACGCATCCCTGCGAGATAGGCTTTCATCGGGTAGGTTCCCTCTCCATGATCATAGTCACTTCTTTAAGCGAGCCACTTTGTTTGACATAGAATGTGGGGTAAAAGCGTAAACCCTTAATCTGACTCCTCCATGATCTGCGCGGGATTGTAACAGACCACCTCTTTGGGCGTGTGGTGCTTTTGCGGATGAATGCACCCAACCTGGTTTTTATTTTGACTACCCTAAAACATCCATCACGCATCCATGCGAGACATGCTTTCATTGGGTAGGTTCGCTCTCCATGACCAGAGTCACTTCTTTAAGAGGGTCACTTTGTTTGACAAAGAATGTCGGGTAAAAGCATAAACCCTTAATCTGACCCCTCCATGGTGTGCCGTGGGATTGTGACAAACCATTTCTTCGGGCGTGTGGTGATTTTGCGGATGAATGCACCCAACTTGGCTTTGTATAACACACGTGGTGTCGGGGACAAAGGTGACAACCCCTTATTGAAAATATTTTATTTTTACTTTAATTGAGGGATAAAGAAAATAGACTTTTATTGTTTTACTTAGATATCCCTTTTATTTTGTCTGAGGAGAGTAGATTTTGTTATTAGTGCTACTTGCTACTAATAGTACGAGAGTTATTTATTTATATGCCCTCGGAAGTGACTACTTACCAGCCACCAATTTGCTCAACATATCCCTTGATTTACACCGCGGGAGACCAATCATGAGCAACTTTCGTCATTGGGCGACATATAGTTTGAGGGATAAACTGCAAACCCTGCCCATTTTTGTGTTTATTCTGTATCAAATGGACAAACCCAGTGATATTTGTATTGTGAGCCCAAACACCAAAGCTCTCGCCTTACACTCTCGCATGGTTTTGACATTGAAGTTTTTTATTCTTCTCTTTTTTTAGGGTTAAATGTGTTTGCGTGGCTTTAGATTTTTGGATGCATTTTATTTACAAATGCATGAGTAGGGTTTTTTGGGATTTTATGCAGAGGTGGAGGTTAGTCTTGGGTTTTGTATTTCGTGCATGTGCGTGTAAGCGAACACTTATTTCCCTCCTTATTTATTTACAGTAGATACTACTTGACTGGCCCCGATCTAGGCTATGTGTAGTATTTCTTCAGGTACCGTCCGTTGATTAGCGGCATGGGCCTGTCACCTTCATGGTCAATGAGTTAGTATGCGACACCTCTGTATACCTTCTCAATTATATATGGCCCCTCCCAGTTCGGAGAAAACTTTGGGCCGATGTGTCGGCCAATAATTGGCCTTTTAAGGACAAGAGCAAGCTCTCCTTGTTGAAATGTTCTGACTTGCGCCATTTTATCGTACGCCCTTACCATCTTTGCCTGATATATTTCAAGATTCTGCTGGGCTATCAATCTTTTCTCGTCCACGGCATCTAATTCGTCCAGTCGGAGTTGTTGGCATTCGTCCATGGTCATGTCATTTTGCATAGCCACCCGCAATGATGGTAGTTCCACCTCAAGAGGGAGGACAGCTTCAACCCCAAAAGTCAGAGAGTACGGTGTGGCTTGCGTAGGTGTTCAGTACGTGGTCCGATAAGCCCATAATGCCTCTTGTAGACGGTTATCCCAGTCCCGTTGATTGCCGTCTACAGTCTTCTTCATGATATTGATTAGGGTTTTGTTGAAGGCTTCGGCTAGACCATTGGCTCTCGGATTGTAGATGGATGAGAATCTCCAATCGATGTTGAACTGCTCTGCTAGGGCATAGACTTTAGAGCTTTTTAAAGCCGTCCCATTATCGGATATTATCCGCTGTGGGGTGCCGAATCGGTAGAGGATGTGCGTCTTAAAGAACTTAACCACATCGGATGCCTTAACCTCTTTGAGCGGGACGGCTTCGGCCCATTTAGTAAAATAATCCGTTGCCGCCAAAATGAATCGGTAGCCTTTTGACGTGGGAGGGTCTATGGGTCCCACTATGTCCGTGCCCCACATGCTGAATGGCCAGGATGCTACTGTGGGGTGCAACGGGCTTGACGCTTGATGTATGAAAGGGCCGTGTATCTGGCACATACGGCATTTCTTCGTGTGATCTTCGTAATCAGTCACCATTGTAGGCCAATAATACCCCATCTTCTTTATTTTCAATTTCATCTTGGGCCCAGACTGATGTGTTCCACATAAACCAGAATGAATTTCTTTCATAACATGTTCGGCTTCAGGTCCCGATACGCATCTCAGCCACAGCTGGTCATAAGACTTGCGGTATAGCGTATTGCCCACATACGCATACCGTAGTACCCGCTTTCTCAGTTGATCAGCTGCCATTTTATCTTTAGGAAGGGTGCCATGCTGGAAGTACTCGATGAATGGCTGCCTCCAATCATCGTCTTCTTCAGTTATCATTGCTTCTTGTTGTTCCATTTTCCTTGGCTCCGTATCCTCATTTCTTGCATCGTTTGTTGTCTGGCATAATGATAACGGCCTCCTATTACGGACAGTGATGTGGATTTCCGGCTCGGTTGGTTCACCCAGCTCCTTGGTGAGTTTGGCCAACGCATCTGCTTCACCGTTTATAGCCCTCATGACTTTCTCGATGGACACATACATGATTTTCTTCATTAGTTCCATGGCCTTCTGGTGATATTGTATCAGTTCCGGCTTCAGGACTTTGTATTCGCCGATTATTTGATTTATGATCAGCTGAGAGTCCCCAAAGATGCGCACAACTTTGATTTCTAGCTCAAGCGATAGCTCTAGTCCGGCAATGAGCGCTTCATACTCTACCTCGTTGTTTGTGCACGACTCAGTTAGTGCTAGAGAATGTCTTATTACCCCGCTTTTTGGGGTCACAAAGACTAAACCTATGCCAGCTCGCACGGTTGGAATTTCCGGACCCGCAATTGGTCGGATTGACGAGGCGCCATCAAAGTACAGCTCCCATATAGGATTTTCTTCTTCAACATGTAAGGTTTCCTAATCGGGAAAGTCACATTTTAGTGGGGAGTTGTCTTGAATTGGGTGCGCAGCTAAGAAGTCTGCCAACGCCTGCCCTTGATCGCCTTTTGTGGCATGTAGGTAATGTCAAACTCAGTGAGAATGATCGCCCACTTGGCCATCCTACTCGTCAGTATTGGTCGAGTCATCAAGTATTTGAGTGGATCCACCTTGGAGATTAGGATGACTTTGTGTGCCAACATGTAGTGCCTTAACTTCTTCACCGCAAAGATTAGGGCTAAATAATGCTTTTCGATTGGTGAGTACCCGTGTTCTGCTCCCACCATCATGCGGCTTAAGTAGTACAGCGCATTTTGATTGCCATCCTAGTTTTCTTGTGCCAACAGGGCTCCCAAGGATCCATTCAGGGCGGTTGTATATAGAATGAGCTCTTTCCCGGGTATGGGTGCCGCCAACACCGGAGGGTTGAGTAAATAAGCCTTAATTTCTTCAAAGGCTTGCTGGCATTCTTCATCCCACTTAAACGAGATGTTCTTCTTGGTTAGCCGGGTGAAATGCTGGATTTTGCCCGATAGATTGGCTATGAACCGTCTGATATATGCCAACTGTCCTTGCAGGGATCGCAATTGTTTTAAGTTCTTTGGCGGGGGTAGTTCCATTATCGCTTTGATTTTGCCCGGATCTATTTCAATTCCCCTGTGGCGTACCATAAACCCCAGAAATTTGCTAGACGATACCATGAATGCGCATTTTAACGGGTTCAACTTGAGCGCATGTTCTCTTAGACGGTTGAAAACTACCTCGAGATACTAGAGGTGTTCTTCGTATGATATGGTTTTGATGACTAGGTCATGCACATAGCACTCAACTATCTTGTGGATCATGTCGTCAAATATCTTTGTCATTTCTCGTTGGTAAGTGGCGCCCGCATTTTTGAGCCCAAACGGCATGACTTTGTAACAATAGATGCCAATCGACGTGTGGAAAGTTGTGTGCTTTTCATCTTCTGGCGCCATTTTGATTTGATTGTAGCTCGCATAACCGTCCATGAAGGAGAAGACTTCATAGGAGGATGTATGTTCAATTATAATTTCAGTTATTGGGAGCGGGAAATCATCTTTGGGACACGCCTTATTTAGGTCCCGAAAATTCACACAAATACGTATCTGCCCATTTTTCTTTTTAACCGGGACAATGCTATCCACCCATTATGGTGTTTCCTCTTCCCGTATGAAGCCCGCGTCGATGAGTTTCTTTGTTTCCTCTATGACCTTTTCTTCAAGTTTTATTCTCATTCGCCTCGGCGCTTGCTTGATCAGCTTGAAGGTTGGATCCATTTTTAAGTAATGGACTGCCACGTTGGGTCTAGTCCTGGCATTTCTTTGTAACTCCAAGCAAAGCAGTCTATGTATCCCTTGAGAAAGGTCTTCAACTTGTCAGTCACCTCTTTTGGCAATGACGCGCTTATAAAAGTTGGTCGTGGGTCTTCTTCTGTTCCCAGGTTGATCTCGGTCAACTCATCGACCGTATTAGGCTCCTATTCTAGCTGCTTCAAGGCATTTTTCAGGATTGGGGCGCTGTCTTCTTCTGACTTGTCTTTTAGCACCTCGACAGTAGTCATGCAGCAACTTTCCCTTGTTCGGTGTGAGCAGTATTCGTTAAGGGACCTCTCACTTCTTTGGGTAGATTGACTTGAGCTCTTCTCTTCTTCGTAAGAGATCGTGTTGACCTGTTCGTGGGCAACTGGGCTTTGTAGGAATCCCTTGGGTAGGGTAATTTCACCATTTTTGTACGCTTTCTCAACCCAGTCTTTGAAGACCCAACAATCTTCAATTGCGTGCCCTAATACTCTGTGGTATGGGAAAAAATTGGGCTCGTCCGATTTATCGGCATCTTCTGAACGTTTACTGGTCGGCAGGGATAGACCATTCTTTAGTGCTCCTCTAAAGATTTGGGCAACTTTGTCCCTTCTGAAAGAGTACGGCTTGGTTTTGTTTTGCTTTAGGGTCTCAAAGGCCTGCGAACTCCCTCCTGAATTGGGTCTAGGTCTTCTGTTGTAGTTGTTGCCACTCGGTTTTCATGTTTTGCGCTCCGGGACTCGTTTTCGGCGGTGCGGGGCGTCGGGTCCGTTTTCATGTTTTGCGCTCCCGGACTCGTTTTCGGCGGTACGAGGGGGCGTCGGGTCCGTTTTCATGTTTTGCGCTCCCGGACTCGTTTTCGGCGGTGCAGGGGCGTCGGGTCCGTTTTCATGTTTTGCGCTCCCGGACTCGTTTTCGGCGGTGCGGGGGCGTCGGGTCCGTTTTCATGTTTTGCGCTCCCAGGACTCGTTTTCGGCGGTGCAGATGGCGTCGGGACCGTTTTCATGTTTTGCGCTCTCGGACTCGTTTCGGCGGCGCGGGGCGTCGGGTCCGTTTTCATGTTTTGGGCGCCGGACTCATTTTGGAGGTACGAGGGGCGACGGGTCCCATTTTCATGTTTTGCGCGCCCGGACTCGTTTTCGGCGGTACCGAGGGCGTCGGGTCCCGTTTTCATGTTTTGCGTGCCCGGACTCGATTTCGGCGGTACCGAGTGCGTCGGGTCTCGTTTTCTTAATTTGGGCGCTCGAACTCGTTTTCGGCGGTACCGAGGGCGTCGGGTCCCGTTTTCATGTTTTGCGCGCCAGGACTCGGTTTCGGCGGTACCGAGGGCGTCGGGTCCCGTTTTCATGTTTTGCGCTCCCAGACTCGTTTTCGGCGGTACCGAGTGGCGTCGGCTCCTGTTTTCATGTTTTGCGCTCTCGGACTCGTTTTCGGCGGTGTCGAGGGCGTCGGGTCCCGTTTTCATGTTTTGCGCGCCGGACTCGTTTCGGCGGTGCGGGGCGTCGGGTCCGTTTTCATGTTTTGCGCTCCGGACTCGTTTCGGCGGTGCCGAGGGCGTCGGGTCCGTTTTCATGTTTTGCGCTCCCAGGGGTCCGTTTTCGTTTTGCGCCGGACTCGTTTCGTCGAGGTGCGAGGCGTCGGGTCCGTTTTCATGTTTTGCGCTCCGGACTCGTTTCGGCGGTGCGAGGGCGTCGGGTCCGTTTTCATGTTTTGCGCTCCGGACTCGTTTTCGGCGGTGCGAGGCGTCGGGTCCGTTTTCATGTTTTGCGCTCCACTCGTTTTCGGCGGTGCGAGAGGCGTCGGGTCCGTTTTCATGTTTTGCGCTCCGGACTCGTTTCGGCGGTGCAGGGGCGTCGGGTCCGTTTTCATGTTTTGCGCTCCGGACTCGTTTTCGGCGGCGATGCGGGGGCGTCGGGTCCGTTTTCATGTTTTGCGCGCCGGACTCGTTTTCGGCGGTACGGAGAGGCGTCGGGTCCGTTTTCATGTTTTGCGCTCCGGACTCGTTTTGCGCCGTTTTCATGTTTTGCGCGCCGGACTCGTTTTCGGTGCAGAGGGCGTCGGGTCCGTTTTCATGTTTTGCGCTCCGGACTCGTTTCGGCGGTGCGGGGCGTCGGGTCCGTTTTCATGTTTTGGGCGCTCGAACTCGTTTTCGGCGGTGCGAGGGCGTCGGGTCCGTTTTCATGTTTTGCGCGCCGGGACTCGTTTCGGCGGTGCGGGGCGTCGGGTCCCGTTTTCATGTTTTGCGCTCGTTTCGGCGGTGCGAGCTCGGGTTTTTCATGTTTTGCGCTCCGGACTCGTTTCGGCGGTGCGATGGCGTCGGGTCCCGTTTTCATGTTTTGCGCTCTCGGACTCGTTTTCGGCGGTGCGGGGGCGTCGGGTCCGTTTTCATGTTTTGCGCTCGGACTCGTTTTCGGCGGTGCGCGGGGCGTCGGGTCCGTTTTCATGTTTTGCGCGCCGGACTCGGTTTCGGCGGTGCGGGGCGTCGGGTCCCGTTTTCATGTTTTGCGCTCCGGACTCGTTTTCGGCGGTACGAGGGCGTCGGGTCCGTTTTCATGTTTTGCGCTCCGGACTCGTTTTCGGCGGTACGAGGGGCGTCGGGTCCGTTTTCATGTTTTGCGCTCCGGACTCGTTTTCGGCGGTGCGATGCGGGGCGTCGGGTCCCGTTTTCATGTTTTGCGCTCCCGGGACTCGTTTCGGCGGTGCGGGGCGTCGGGTCCGTTTTCATGTTTTGCGCGCCGGACTCGTTTTCGGCGGTACGAGGGGGCGTCGGGTCCCGTTTTCATGTTTTGCGCGCCGGACTCGTTTCGGCGGTGCGGGGCGTCGGGTCCGTTTTCATGTTTTGCGCTCCGGACTCGTTTCGGCGGTGCGAGGCGTCGGGTCCGTTTTCATGTTTTGCGCGCCGGACTCGTTTTCGGCGGTGCGAGGGCGTCGGGTCCGTTTTCATGTTTTGCGCTCCGGACTCGTTTTCGGCGGTGCGAGGGCGTCGGGTCCGTTTTCATGTTTTGCGCTCCGGACTCGGACTCGTTTTCATGTTTTGGCGGTCGTTTCGGCGATAGAGGCGTCGGGTCCCGTTTTCATGTTTTGCGCGCCGGACTCGTTTTCGGCGGTGCGGGCGTCGGGTCCGTTTTCATGTTTTGCGGCCGGACTCGTTTTCGGCGGTGCGGGGCGTCGGGTCCGTTTTCATGTTTTGCGCTCCGGACTCGATTTCGGCGGTGCAGAGGCGTCGGGTCTCGTTTTCATGTTTTGCGCGCTCGGACTCGTTTTCGGCGGTGCGAGGGCGTCGGGTCCGTTTTCATGTTTTGCGCGCCGGACTCGTTTTCGGCGGTGCAGGGGCGTCGTCGGTCCGTTTTCATGTTTTTCATGTTCGCGCTCCCAGACTCGTTTCGGCGGTGCGATGGCGTCGAGACCGTTTTCATGTTTTGCGCTCCGGACTCGTTTTCGGCGGTGCGGGGCGTCGGGTCCGTTTTCATGTTTTGCGCGCCGGACTCGTTTTCGGCGGTGCGAGAGGCGTCGGGTCCGTTTTCATGTTTTGCGCGCCGGACTCGTTTCGGCGGTGCGAGGGCGTCGGGTCCGTTTTCATGTTTTGCGCTCCGGACTCGTTTCGGCGGTGCGAGGGCGTCGGGTCCGTTTTCATGTTTTGCGCTCCGGACTCGTTTTCGGCGGTACGGGCGTCGGGTCCCGTTTTCATGTTTTGCGCTCCCAGACTCGTTTCGGCGGTGCGAGGCGTCGGGTCCGTTTTCATGTTTTGCGCTCCGGACTCGTTTCGGCGGTACGAGGGCGTCGGGTCCGTTTTCATGTTTTGCGCTCCGGACTCGTTTTCGGCGGTGCGAGGCGTCGGGTCCGTTTTCATGTTTTGCGCTCCGGACTCGTTTCGGCGGTGCGGGGCGTCGGGTCCGTTTTCATGTTTTGCGCTCCGGACTCGTTTTCGGCGGCGCGGGGCGTCGGGTCCGTTTTCATGTTTTGGGCGCCGGACTCGTTTTTGGAGGTACGAGGGGCGTCGGGTCCCATTTTCATGTTTTGCGCGCCGGACTCGTTTTCGGCGGTGCGAGGGCGTCGGGTCCGTTTTCATGTTTTGCGTGCCGGACTCGATTTCGGCGGTGCGAGTGCGTCGGGTCCGTTTTCATGTTTTTGGGCGCTCGAACTCGTTTTCGGCGGTGCAGAGGGCGTCGGGTCCGTTTTCATGTTTTGCGCGCCGGACTCGTTTTCGGCGGTGCGAGGGCGTCGGGTCCCGTTTTCATGTTTTGCGCTCCGGACTCGTTTTCGGCGGTGCGGGGCGTCGGGTCCGTTTTCATGTTTTGCGCTCCGGACTCGTTTCGGCGGTCGGTCCGCGGGCGTCGGGTCCGTTTTCATGTTTTGCGCTCGGACTCGTTTCGGCGGTGCGAGGGCGTCGGGTCCGTTTTCATGTTTTGCGCGCCGGACTCGTTTCGGCGGTGCAGGGCGTCGGGTCCGTTTTCATGTTTTGCGCTCCGGACTCGTTTCGGCGGTACGAGGGCGTCGGGTCCCGTTTTCATGTTTTGCGCTCCGGACTCGTTTTCGGCGGTGCGGGGGCGTCGGGTCCGTTTTCATGTTTTGCGCTCCGGACTCGTTTTCGGCGGTGCGCGAGGGCGTCGGGTCCGTTTTCATGTTTTGCGCTCCGGGACTCGTTTTCGGCGGTGCGAGGGCGTCGGGTCCGTTTTCATGTTTTGCGCGCCGGGACTCGTTTTCGGCGGTGCGAGGGGCGTCGGGTCCGTTTTCATGTTTTGCGCTCCGGACTCGTTTTCGGCGGTGCGGAGGCGTCGGGTCCGTTTTCATGTTTTGCGCTCCCGGACTCGTTTCGGCGGTACGCGGGGCGTCGGGTCCGTTTTCATGTTTTGCGCTCCGGACTCGTTTCGGCGGTGCGAGGGGCGTCGGGTCCGTTTTCATGTTTTGCGCTCCCGGACTCGTTTTCGGCGGTGCGGGGCGTCGGGTCCGTTTTCATGTTTTGCGCTCTCGGACTCGTTTTCGGCGGTGCGGGGCGTCGGGTCCGTTTTCATGTTTTGCGCGCCGGACTCGTTTTCGGCGGTACGAGGGGCGTCGGGTCCCGTTTTCATGTTTTGCGCGCCGGACTCGTTTTCGGCGGTGCGGGGCGTCGGGTCCGTTTTCATGTTTTGCGCTCCGGACTCGATTTCGGCGGTGCGAGGGCGTCGGGTCCGTTTTCATGTTTTGCGCTCGAACTCGTTTTCGGCGGTGCAGAGGGCGTCGGGTCCGTTTTCATGTTTTGCGCGCCGGACTCGTTTCGGCGGTGCGGCGTCGGGTCGTCGGGTCCCGTTTTCATGTTTTGCGCTCCGGACTCGTTTTCGGCGGCGGCAGGAGGCGTCGGGTCCGTTTTCATGTTTTGCGCTCGGACTCGTTTTCGGCGGTACGCAGGGCGTCGGGTCCCGTTTTCATGTTTTGCGCGCCGGACTCGTTTTCGGCGGTGCGAGGGCGTCGGGTCCGTTTTCATGTTTTGCGCTCGGACTCGTTTTCGGCGGTGCGGAGGGGTCGGGTCCGTTTTCATGTTTTGCGCTCCGGGACTCGTTTTCGGCGGTGCGGGGGCGTCGGGTCCCGTTTTCATGTTTTGCGCGCCGGACTCGTTTTCGGCGGTGCGGGGCGTCGGGTCCGTTTTCATGTTTTGCGCTCCGGACTCGTTTCGGCGGTGCGAGGGCGTCGGGTCCGTTTTCATGTTTTGCGCTCCGGGACTCGTTTTCGGCGGTGCGAGGGCGTCGGGTCCCGTTTTCATGTTTTGCGCGCCGGACTCGTTTTCGGCGGTGCGGGGCGTCGGGTCCGTTTTCATGTTTTGCGCGCCGGACTCGTTTCGGCGGTGCGAGGGCGTCGGGTCCGTTTTCATGTTTTGCGCGCCGGACTCGTTTTCGGCGGTGCAGGGGCGTCGGGTCCCGTTTTCATGTTTTGCGCTCCCGGACTCGTTTTCGGCGGTGTTTTCATGGCGTCGTCGGGTCCGTTTTCATGTTTTGCGCGCCGGACTCGTTTTCGGCGGTGCAGGGGCGTCGGGTCCGTTTTCATGTTTTGCGCTCCGGACTCGTTTCGGCGGTGCGAGGGCGTCGGGTCCGTTTTCATGTTTTGCGCTCCCGGACTCGTTTTCGGCGGTACGAGGCGTCGGGTCCGTTTTCATGTTTTGCGCTCCGGACTCGTTTTCGGCGGTGCGGGGCGTCGGGTCCGTTTTCATGTTTTGCGCGCCGGACTCGTTTTCGGCGGTGCGGGGCGTCGGGTCCCGTTTTCATGTTTTGCGCTCCCGGACTCGTTTTCGGCGGTGCGAGGCGTCGGGTCCCGTTTTCATGTTTTGCGCTCCGGACTCGTTTTCGGCGGTGCGGGGGCGTCGGGTCCGTTTTCATGTTTTGCGCTCCGGACTCGTTTTCGCGGTACGGAGGCGTCGGGTCCGTTTTTTTCATGTTTTGCGCGCTCGGACTCGTTTTCGGCGGTGCGGGGGCGTCGGGTCCGTTTTCATGTTTTGCGCTCCGGACTCGTTTCGGCGGTGCGAGGCGTCGGGTCCGTTTTCATGTTTTGCGCGCCGGACTCGTTTTCGGCGGTGCGAGGGCGTCGGGTCCCGTTTTCATGTTTTGCGCTCCGGACTCGTTTTCGGCGGTGCAGGGCGTCGGGTCCGTTTTCATGTTTTGCGCTCCCGGGACTCGTTTTCGGCGGTGCGAGGCGTCGGGTCCGTTTTCATGTTTTGCGCGCCGGACTCGTTTTCGGCGGTGCGAGGGCGTCGGGTCCGTTTTCATGTTTTGCGCTCCGGACTCGTTTTCGGCGGCGAGGGGCGTCGGGTCCGTTTTCATGTTTTGCGCTCCGGACTCGTTTTCGGCGGTACGCGGCGGCGTCGGGTCCGTTTTCATGTTTTGCGCGCTCGGACTCGTTTTCGGCGGTACGAGGGCGTCGGGTCCGTTTTCATGTTTTGCGCGCCGGACTCGTTTCGGCGGTGCGGGGGCGTCGGGTCCGTTTTCATGTTTTGCGCTCCGGACTCGTTTCGGCGGTGCGAGGCGTCGGGTCCGTTTTCATGTTTTGCGCTCCGGACTCGTTTTCGGCGGTGCGAGGGGCGTCGGGTCCGTTTTCATGTTTTGCGCGCCGGGACTCGTTTTCGGCGGTGCGGCGGGGCGTCGGGTCCGTTTTCATGTTTTGCGCTCCGGACTCGTTTTCGGCGGTGCAGGGGCGTCGGGTCCGTTTTCATGTTTTGCGCTCCCGGACTCGTTTTCGGCGGTGCGGGGGCGTCGGGTCCGTTTTCATGTTTTGCGCGCCGGACTCGTTTCGGCGGTGCGAGGGCGTCGGGTCCGTTTTCATGTTTTGCGCTCCGGACTCGTTTTCGGCGGTGCAGAGGGCGTCGGGTCCGTTTTCATGTTTTGCGCTCCGGACTCGTTTCGGCGGTGCGCAGGGCGTCGGGTCCGTTTTCATGTTTTGCGCTCCCGGACTCGTTTTCGGCGGTACGGGGGCGTCGGGTCCGTTTTCATGTTTTGCGCTCCGGACTCGTTTCGGCGGTGCGAGGGCGTCGGGTCCGTTTTCATGTTTTGCGCTCCGGACTCGTTTTCGGCGGTGCGGGGCGTCGGGTCCGTTTTCATGTTTTGCGCTCCGGACTCGTTTTCGGCGGTGCGAGGGGTCGGGTCCGTTTTCATGTTTTGCGCGCCGGACTCGTTTCGGCGGTGCGAGGGGCGTCGGGTCCGTTTTCATGTTTTGCGCTCCGGACTCGTTTCGGCGGTGCGGGGCGTCGGGTCCGTTTTCATGTTTTGCGCTCCGGACTCGTTTTCGGCGGTGCGGGGCGTCGGGTCCGTTTTCATGTTTTGCGCTCCGGACTCGTTTCGGCGGTGCAGAGGCGTCGGGTCCGTTTTCATGTTTTGCGCTCCGGACTCGTTTTCGGCGGTGCGAGGGCGTCGGGTCCGTTTTCATGTTTTGCGCTCCGGACTCGTTTTCGGCGGTGCGAGGCGTCGGGTCCCGTTTTCATGTTTTGCGCTCCCCGGACTCGTTTTCGGCGGTGCACGAGGCGTCGGGTCCGTTTTCATGTTTTGCGCTCTCGGACTCGTTTTCGGCGGTGCGGGGCGTCGGGTCCGTTTTCATGTTTTGCGCGCCGGACTCGTTTTCGGCGGTACGAGGGCGTCGGGTCCCGTTTTCATGTTTTGCGCGCCGGACTCGTTTTCGGCGGTGCACGAGGCGTCGGGTCCGTTTTCATGTTTTGCGCGCCGGACTCGATTTCGGCGGTGCAGGAGTGCGTCGGGTCTCGTTTTCTTAATTTGGGCGCTCGAACTCGTTTTCGGCGGTGCAGGCGTCGGGTCCGTTTTCATGTTTTGCGCGCCGGACTCGGTTTCGGCGGTGCGAGGCGTCGGGTCCGTTTTCATGTTTTGCGCTCCGGACTCGGTTTCGGCGGTGCGGGGCGTCGTCGGGTCCGTTTTCATGTTTTGCGCTCGGACTCGTTTCGGCGGTGCGGGGCGTCGGGTCCGTTTTCATGTTTTGCGCGCCGGACTCGGTTTCGGCGGTGCAGGGGCGTCGGGTCCCGTTTTCATGTTTTGCGCTCCCAGGCTCGTTTCGGCGGTGCGATGGCGTCGGGTCCGTTTTCATGTTTTGCGCTCCGGACTCGTTTTCGGCGGTGCGGGGCGTCGGGTCCGTTTTCATGTTTTGCGCGCCGGACTCGTTTTCGGCGGTGCGAGGGGCGTCGGGTCCGTTTTCATGTTTTGCGCTCCGGACTCGTTTTCGGCGGTGCGAGGGCGTCGGGTCCGTTTTCATGTTTTGCGCTCCGGGACTCGTTTTCGGCGGCGGTGCGGGGGCGTCGGGTCCGTTTTCATGTTTTGCGCTCCGGACTCGTTTTCGGCGGTGCGGGGGCGTCGGGTCCGTTTTCATGTTTTGCGCTCCGGGACTCGTTTTCGGCGGTGCGGAGGCGTCGGGTCCGTTTTCATGTTTTGCGCTCTTTCGGACTCGTTTTCGGCGGTCGCGGCGGTGGGGCGTCGGGTCCGTTTTCATGTTTTGCGCGCCGGACTCGTTTTCGGCGGTACGAGGGCGTCGGGTCCGTTTTCATGTTTTGCGCGCCGGACTCGTTTTCGGCGGTGCGGGGCGTCGGGTCCGTTTTCATGTTTTGCGCTCCGGACTCGTTTCGGCGGTGCGAGGCGTCGGGTCTCGTTTTCATGTTTTGCGCTCGAACTCGTTTTCGGCGGTGCGAGGGCGTCGGGTCCGTTTTCATGTTTTGCGCGCCGGACTCGTTTCGGCGGTGCGGGGCGTCGGGTCCGTTTTCATGTTTTGCGCGCCGGACTCGTTTCGGCGGTGCGAGGGCGTCGGGTCCGTTTTCATGTTTTGCGCGCTCGGACTCGTTTTCGGCGGTGCAGGGCGTCGGGTCCGTTTTCATGTTTTGCGCGCCGGACTCGTTTCGGCGGTGCGAGGGCGTCGGGTCCGTTTTCATGTTTTGCGCTCCGGACTCGTTTTCGGCGGTGCGAGGGGCGTCGGGTCCGTTTTCATGTTTTGCGCTCCGGACTCGTTTTCGGCGGTGCGAGGGCGTCGGGTCCGTTTTCATGTTTTGCGCGCCGGACTCGTTTTCGGCGGTGCGGGGGCGTCGGGTCCGTTTTCATGTTTTGCGCGCCGGACTCGTTTTCGGCGGTGCGGGGCGTCGGGTCCGTTTTCATGTTTTGCGCGCCGGACTCGTTTTCGGCGGTGCGGGGCGTCGGGTCCCGTTTTCATGTTTTGCGCTCCGGGACTCGTTTCGGCGGTGCGAGAGGCGTCGGGTCCGTTTTCATGTTTTGCGCTCTCGGACTCGTTTTCGGCGGTGCGGGCGTCGGGTCCGTTTTCATGTTTTGCGCGCCGGACTCGTTTCGGCGGTGCGAGGGGCGTCGGGTCCCGTTTTCATGTTTTGCGCTCCGGACTCGTTTTCGGCGGTGCGAGGGCGTCGGGTCCGTTTTCATGTTTTGCGCTCCGGACTCGTTTTCGGCGGTGCGGGGCGTCGGGTCCGTTTTCATGTTTTGCGCTCCGGACTCGTTTCGGCGGTGCGGGGGCGTCGGGTCCGTTTTCATGTTTTGCGCTCCGGACTCGTTTTCGGCGGTGCGAGGGCGTCGGGTCCGTTTTCATGTTTTGCGCTCCGGACTCGTTTCGGCGGTGCGGGGCGTCGGGTCCGTTTTCATGTTTTGCGCTCCCGGACTCGTTTTCGGCGGTATGCGAGGCGTCGGGTCCGTTTTCATGTTTTGCGCGCCGGACTCGTTTTCGGCGGTACGAGGCGTCGGGTCCGTTTTCATGTTTTGCGCTCCGGACTCGTTTCGGCGGTGCAGGGGCGTCGGGTCCGTTTTCATGTTTTGCGCGCCGGACTCGTTTTCGGCGGTACGAGGCGTCGGGTCCGTTTTCATGTTTTGCGCGCCGGGACTCGTTTCGGCGGTGCGGGGCGTCGGGTCCGTTTTCATGTTTTGCGCTCCCGGACTCGTTTTCGGCGGTGCAGGGCGTCGGGTCCGTTTTCATGTTTTGCGCTCCGGACTCGTTTTCGGCGGTGCGGGGCGTCGGGTCCGTTTTCATGTTTTGCGCTCGGACTCGTTTTCGGTGCGGGGCGTCGGGTCCGTTTTCATGTTTTGCGCTCCGGACTCGGTTTCGGCGGTGCGGGGGCGTCGGGTCCGTTTTCATGTTTTGCGCTCCGGACTCGTTTCGGCGGTGCGAGGGGCGTCGGGTCCGTTTTCATGTTTTGCGCTCCGGACTCGTTTTCGGCGGTGCGGGGGCGTCGGGTCCGTTTTCATGTTTTGCGCTCCGGACTCGTTTCGGCGGTGCGGGCGTCGGGTCCGTTTTCATGTTTTGCGCTCCGGGACTCGTTTTCGGCGGTACGAGGGCGTCGGGTCCGTTTTCATGTTTTGCGCGCCGGACTCGTTTTCGGCGGTGCAGGGGCGTCGTCGGTCCGTTTTCATGTTTTGCGCGCCCGGACTCGATTTCGGCGGTACCGAGTGCGTCGGGTCTCGTTTTCTTAATTTGGGCGCTCGAACTCGTTTTCGGCGGTGCCGAGGGCGTCGGGTCCGTTTTCATGTTTTGCGCGCCCGGACTCGTTTCGGCGGTGCGAGGGGCGTCGGGTCCGTTTTCATGTTTTGCGCTCCCAGGACTCGTTTCGGCGGTGCAGAGGGCGTCGGGTCCGTTTTCATGTTTTGCGCTCCGGGACTCGTTTCGGCGGTGCGAGGGCGTCGGGTCCGTTTTCATGTTTTGCGCTCCGGACTCGTTTTCGGTGCGAGGGGCGTCGGGTCCGTTTTCATGTTTTGCGCTCCGGACTCGTTTTCGGCGGTGCGGGGCGTCGGGTCCGTTTTCATGTTTTGCGCTCCGGACTCGTTTTCGGCGGTGCGAGGGCGTCGGGTCCGTTTTCATGTTTTGCGCTCCGGACTCGTTTCGGCGGTGCGAGGGGCGTCGGGTCCGTTTTCATGTTTTGCGCTCCGGACTCGTTTCGGCGGTGCGAGGCGTCGGGTCCGTTTTCATGTTTTGCGCTCCGGACTCGTTTTCGGCGGTGCGGGGCGTCGGGTCCGTTTTCATGTTTTGCGCTCCCGGACTCGTTTCGGCGGTGCGAGGGCGTCGGGTCCGTTTTCATGTTTTGCGCTCCGGGACTCGTTTTCGGCGGTGCGGGGCGTCGGGTCCGTTTTCATGTTTTGCGCTCCGGACTCGTTTTCGGCGGTGCGGGGCGTCGGGTCCGTTTTCATGTTTTGCGCTCCGGACTCGTTTTCGGCGGTGCAGGGGCGTCGGGTCCGTTTTCATGTTTTGCGCTCCGGACTCGTTTTCGGCGGTGCGGGGGCGTCGGGTCCGTTTTCATGTTTTGCGCTCCGGACTCGTTTTCGGCGGTGCAGGGGCGTCGTCGGTCCGTTTTCATGTTTTGCGCTCCGGACTCGTTTTCGGCGGTGCGAGGCGTCGGGTCCGTTTTCATGTTTTCGCCGGACTCGTTTTCGGCGGTGCGGGGCGTCGGGTCCGTTTTCATGTTTTGCGCTCCGGACTCGTTTTCGGCGGTGCGAGGCGTCGGGTCTCGTTTTCTTGTTTTGGGCGCTCGAACTCGTTTTCGGCGGTGCGGGGCGTCGGGTCCGTTTTCATGTTTTGCGCGCCGGGACTCGGTTTCGGCGGTGCGAGGGCGTCGGGTCCGTTTTCATGTTTTGCGCTCCGGACTCGGTTTCGGCGGTGCGAGGGCGTCGGGTCCGTTTTCATGTTTTGCGCTCCCGGACTCGTTTTCGGCGGTCGCGGGCGTCGGGTCCGTTTTCATGTTTTGCGCGCCGGACTCGTTTCGGCGTCGGGGGGCGTCGGGTCCGTTTTCATGTTTTGCGCGCCGGACTCGTTTCGGCGGTGCAGGGGCGTCGGGTCCGTTTTCATGTTTTGCGCTCCGGACTCGTTTCGGCGGTGCGAGGGCGTCGGGTCCCGTTTTCATGTTTTGCGCTCCGGACTCGTTTTCGGCGGTGCACGGGGCGTCGGGTCCGTTTTCATGTTTTGCGCGCCGGACTCGTTTCGGCGGTGCAGGGGCGTCGGGTCCGTTTTCATGTTTTGCGCGCCGGACTCGTTTTCGGCGGTGCGAGGCGTCGGGTCCGTTTTCATGTTTTGCGCTCCGGACTCGTTTTCGGCGGTGCGGGGCGTCGGGTCCGTTTTCATGTTTTGCGCTCTCGGACTCGTTTTCGGCGGTGCGGGGCGTCGGGTCCGTTTTCATGTTTTGCGCTCCGGACTCGGTTTCGGCGGTGCAGGGTCGTCGGGTCCGTTTTCATGTTTTGCGCTCCGGACTCGTTTTCGGCGGTACTGCGGCGTCGGGTCGGGTCCGTTTTCATGTTTTGCGCTCCCCGGACTCGTTTTCGGCGGTACCGATGGCGTCGCGACCGTTTTCATGTTTTGCGCTCTCGGACTCGTTTTCGGCGGCGCCGAGGGCGTCGGGTCCCGTTTTCATGTTTTGGGCGCCCGGACTCATTTTGGGAGGTACAGAGGGCGACGGGTCCCATTTTCATGTTTTGCGCGCCCGGACTCGTTTTCGGCGGTACCGAGGGCGTCGGGTCCCGTTTTCATGTTTTGCGTGCCCGGACTCGATTTCGGCGGTACCGAGTGCGTCGGGTCTCGTTTTCTTAATTTGGGCGCTCGAACTCGTTTTCGGCGGTACCGAGGGCGTCGGGTCCCGTTTTCACGTTTTGCGCTCTCGGACTCGTTTTTCGTTTTGCGGTGCGAGGGCGTCGGGTCCGTTTTCATGTTTTGCGCTCCGGACTCGGTTTCGGCGGTGCGGGGTCGTCGGGTCCGTTTTCATGTTTTGCGCTCCGGACTCGTTTTCGGCGGTGCAGGGCGTCGGGTCCGTTTTCATGTTTTGCGCTCCCGGACTCGTTTTCGGCGGCGGGGCGTCGGGTCCGTTTTCATGTTTTGCGCTCCGGACTCGTTTTCGGCGGCGCGGGCGTCGGGTCCGTTTTCATGTTTTGCGCTCCGGACTCGTTTGGCGGTACGGGGGGCGTCGGGTCCGTTTTCATGTTTTGCGCGCCGGACTCGTTTTCGGCGGTACCGAGGGCGTCGGGTCCTGTTTTCATGTTTTGCGTGCCCGGACTCGATTTCGGCGGTACCGAGTGCGTCGGGTCTCGTTTTCTTAATTTGGGCGCTCGAACTCGTTTTCGGCGGTGACGAGGGCGTCGGGTCCCGTTTTCATGTTTTGCGCATTAGGACTCGGTTTCGGCGGTACCGAGGGCGTCCGGTCCTGTTTTCATGTTTTGCGCTCCGGACTCGTTTTCGGCGCGGGCGGCGTCGTCGGGTCCGTTTTCATGTTTTGCGCTCTCGGACTCGTTTCGGCGGTGCGGGGCGTCGGGTCCGTTTTCATGTTTTGCGCGCCGGACTCGTTTTCGGCGGTGCGGGGCGTCGGGTCCGTTTTCATGTTTTGCGCTCCGGACTCGTTTTCGGCGGTGCGGGGCGTCGGGTCCGTTTTCATGTTTTGCGCTCCCGGACTCGTTTCGGCGGTGCGGGGCGTCGGGTCCGTTTTCATGTTTTGCGCTCCCGACTCGTTTTCGGCGTCGGGACGTCGGGTCCGTTTTCATGTTTTGCGCTCCCGGACTCGTTTCGGCGGTGCGAGGGGCGTCGGGTCCGTTTTCATGTTTTGCGCTCCGGACTCGTTTTCGGCGGTGCGGGGGTCGGGTCCCGTTTTCATGTTTTGCGCTCCGGACTCGTTTCGGCGGTGCGAGGCGTCGGGTCCGTTTTCATGTTTTGCGCTCCGGACTCGTTTCGGCGGTGCGAGGGGCGTCGGGTCCGTTTTCATGTTTTGCGCGCCGGACTCGTTTCGGCGGTGCGGGGGCGTCGGGTCCGTTTTCATGTTTTGCGCTCCGGACTCGTTTTCGGCGGTGCGAGGGCGTCGGGTCCGTTTTCATGTTTTGCGCGCCGGACTCGTTTCGGCGGTGCGTGGGGGCGTCGGGTCCGTTTTCATGTTTTGCGCGCCGGACTCGTTTCGGCGGTGCGAGGCGTCGGGTCCGTTTTCATGTTTTGCGCTCCGGACTCGTTTCGGCGGTGCAGGGGCGTCGGGTCTCGTTTTCATGTTTTGGCGCTCGAACTCGTTTTCGGCGGTGCGGGGCGTCGGGTCCGTTTTCATGTTTTGCGCGCCGGACTCGTTTTCGGCGGTGCGGGGCGTCGGGTCCGTTTTCATGTTTTGCGCTCCCAGACTCGTTTTCGGCGGTGCGAGGGGCGTCGGGACCGTTTTCATGTTTTGCGCTCCGGACTCGTTTCGGCGGTGCGCGGGGCGTCGGGTCCGTTTTCATGTTTTGCGCTCCCGGACTCGTTTCGGCGGTGCGGGGGCGTCGGGTCCGTTTTCATGTTTTGCGCGCCGGACTCGTTTCGGCGGTGCGGGGGCGTCGGGTCCGTTTTCATGTTTTGCGCTCCGGACTCGTTTCGGCGGTGCGAGGGCGTCGGGTCCGTTTTCATGTTTTGCGCTCCGGACTCGTTTTCGGCGGTGCGGGGGCGTCGGGGGTCCGTTTATGTTTTGCGCTCCCAGGACTCGTTTCGGCGGTGCAGGGGCGTCGGGTCCCGTTTTCATGTTTTGCGCTCCGGGACTCGTTTTCGGCGGTTCCGAGGGCGTCGGGTCCGTTTTCATGTTTTGCGCTCCCGGACTCGTTTTCGGCGGTACGATGGCGTCGAGACCCGTTTTCATGTTTTGCGCTCTCGGACTCGTTTTCGGCGGCGCCGAGGGCGTCGGGTCCCGTTTTCATGTTTTGGGCGCCGGACTCATTTTTGGAGGTACAGAGGGCGACGGGTCCCATTTTCATGTTTTGCGCGCCCGGACTCGTTTTCGGCGGTACCGAGGGCGTCGGGTCCCGTTTTCATGTTTTGCGTGCCCGGACTCGATTTCGGCGGTACCGAGTGCGTCGGGTCTCGTTTTCTTAATTTGGGCGCTCGAACTCGTTTTCGGCGGTACCGAGGGCGTCGGGTCCCGTTTTCATGTTTTGCGCGCCCGGACTCGTTTCGGCGGTGCGAGGGCGTCGGGTCCGTTTTCATGTTTTGCGCTCCGGACTCGGTTTCGGCGGTGCGGGGCGTCGGGTCCGTTTTCATGTTTTGCGCTCCGGACTCGTTTTCGGCGGTGCGAGGGGCGTCGGGTCCGTTTTCATGTTTTGCGCTCCCGGACTCGTTTCGGCGGTGCAGGGGCGTCGGGTCCGTTTTCATGTTTTGCGCTCCGGACTCGTTTTCGGCGGTAGGGGGCGTCGGGTCCGTTTTCATGTTTTGCGCTCCGGACTCGTTTTCGGCGGTACGAGGCGTCGGGTCCGTTTTCATGTTTTGCGCTCCGGACTCGTTTTCGGCGGTGCGGGGGCGTCGGGTCCGTTTTCATGTTTTGCGCTCCGGACTCGTTTCGGCGGTACGCAGGGGCGTCGGGTCCGTTTTCATGTTTTGCGCTCCGGGACTCGTTTTCGGCGGTGCGAGGGGCGTCGGGTCCGTTTTCATGTTTTGCGCTCCGGACTCGTTTCGGCGCGGTGCGGGCGTCGGGTCCGTTTTCATGTTTTGCGCGCTCGGACTCGTTTTCGGCGGTGCGGGGGCGTCGGGTCCGTTTTCATGTTTTGCGCTCCGGACTCGTTTTCGGCGGTGCAGGGGCGTCGGGTCGTCGGTCCGTTTTCATGTTTTGCGCTCCGGACTCGTTTTCGGCGGTACGGGGCGTCGGGTCCGTTTTCATGTTTTGCGCTCCGGACTCGTTTTCGGCGGTGCGAGGGCGTCGGGTCCGTTTTCATGTTTTGCGCTCCCGGACTCGTTTCGGCGGTGCGAGGGCGTCGGGTCCGTTTTCATGTTTTGCGCTCCGGACTCGTTTCGGCGGTGCGAGGGGCGTCGGGTCCGTTTTCATGTTTTGCGCGCCGGACTCGTTTCGGCGGTGCGAGGGCGTCGGGTCCGTTTTCATGTTTTGCGCTCCGGACTCGTTTCGGCGGTGCGGGCGTCGGGTCCGTTTTCATGTTTTGCGCTCCGGACTCGTTTTCGGCGGTGCAGAGGGCGTCGGGTCCGTTTTCATGTTTTGCGCTCCGCTCCGGACTCGGTTTTCGGCGGTGCGGCGGGGGGCGTCGGGTCCGTTTTCATGTTTTGCGCGCCGGACTCGTTTCGGCGGTCGGGTACGAGGTCGCGTCGGGTCCGTTTTCATGTTTTGCGCTCCGGACTCGTTTTCGGCGGTGCGGGGCGTCGGGTCCCGTTTTCATGTTTTGCGCTCCGGACTCGTTTTCGGCGGTGCCGATTAGGAACTGTCTTGGTTGATTTGAAATCCGAAAATACCCGAGAGGGACATTTCGTGTTTAATCGAGAGGTTAAACAAACCGATAGAACGAATCCAATTAAAATTAGGTATAAGAGATTATCCTAAGGGTTTACAACTGTTAGCAAGTGTGTAATTACCAACAAACGAGAGTTGAGGTTATTAGAATAACGAACTGATAGTTAAGAACCAATTACGACTGAAAACCATTCTCTGCGACTGTTGCTTGCGGGCCGCAAGTGAGAGCTTGCGGGCCGCAAGAAACTATTCCAAAGTGACAGCAATTTCCCGAAACCCTGAGATCTTATTATTGATTGATTTAAACACTGTTCACTTTGTTATCTTTATTTGCTTACTACCCGTTAGTGTTAATTGCGTAGTTTAATTAAAACTTTACAAAACCCCTTTTTTATACAAAAATACCAAAAAGACCTACCTTTAGGATCGAATTGAATCGAGTCCGGTTTAGAGTTTATTGGTCCCGTTTTCATGTTTTGCGTGCCCGGACTCGATTTCGGCGGTACCGAGTGCGTCGGGTCTCGTTTTCTTAATTTGGGCGCTCGAACTCGTTTTCGGCGGTACCGAGGGCGTCGGTCCCGTTTTCACGTTTTGCGCGCCCGAACTTGGTTTTCGGCGGTACCGAGGGCGTCGGGACCCGTTTTCATGTTTTGCGCGCCAGGACTCGGTTTCGGCGGTACCGAGGGCGTCGGGTCCCGTTTTCATGTTTTGCGCTCCCGGACTCGTTTCGGCGGTACGAGGGCGTCGGGTCCCGTTTTCATGTTTTGCGCTCCCCGACTCGTTTTCGGCGGTACCGATGGCGTCGGGACCCGTTTTCATGTTTTGCGCTCCCGGACTCGTTTTCGGCGGTACCGAGGGCGTCGGGTCCCGTTTTCATGTTTTGCGCTCCCGGACTCGTTTTCGGCGGTACAGAGGGCGTCGGGTCCGTTTTCATGTTTTGCGCTCCCGGACTCGTTTTCGGCGGTACCGATGGAGGGCGTCGGGTCCCGTTTTCATGTTTTGGGCGCCCGGACTCATTTTTAGAGGTACATAGGGCGACGGGTCCCATTTTCATGTTTTGCGCGCCCGGACTCGTTTTCGGCGGTACCGACGCACTCGGACCCGTTTTCAAGTTTTGCGCACCCGGACTCGGTTTCGGCGGTCCCGAGGGACTCGTTTTCGGCTGCGCCGAGGGCGTCGGGTCTCGTTTTCATGTTTTGCGCGCCCGGACTCATTTTCGGCGGCACCGAGGGCGTCGTGTCCCGTTTTCATGTTTTGCGCGCCCGGACTCGGTTTCGGCGGTCCCGAGGGCGTCGAGTCCCGTTTTCATGTTTTGCGCTCCCGGACTCGTTTTCGGCGGTACCGAGGGCGTCGGGTCCCGTTTTCATATTTTGCGCTCCCCGACTCGTTTTCGGCGGTACCGATGGCGTCGGGACCCGTTTTCATGTTTTGCGCTCTCGGACTCGGTTTCGGCGGTACCGAGGGCGTCGGGTCCCGTTTTCATGTTTTGCGCGCCCGAACTCGGTTTCGGCGATACGAGGGGTCGTCGGGTCCCGTTTTCATGTTTTGCGCTCCCGGACTCGTTTTCGGCGGTACCGAGGGCGTCGGGTCCCGTTTTCATGTTTTGCGCTCCCGACTCGTTTTCGGCGATGCGAGGCGTCGGGTCCCGTTTTCATATTTTGCGCTCCGGACTCGTTTTCGGCGGTGCGAGGCGTCGGGTCCCGTTTTCATATTTTGCGCTCCCCGACTCATTTCGGCGGTGCAGATGGCGTGAGGACCCGTTTTCATGTTTTGCGCTCTCGGACTCGGTTTCGGCGATGCGAGGGCGTCGGGACTCGTTTTCATGTTTTGCGCTCCCGGACTCGTTTTCGGCGGTACCCGAGGGCGTCGGGTCCCGTATTCATGTTTTGCGCTCCCGGACTCGTTTTCGGCGGTACCGAGGGCGTCGGGTCTGATGCGTTGCATTCATATGCACTTATTTGCCCCGACATGCACTCATATTCATCCTAAAATCATCATTTTAGTTGCATTTAGGCTTTTTCTCTGTCTTGTTCTTGTTTACTGCTCTACTTTGGTCTTATTTCAGGTATATGGAGCAGTTGGGACTATCACGAGCACATCAAGAGCTCCGCTTTGAGACATTTACCTCTCTGCACCTTCCTTGCGGGCCGCAAGACTTTGCTTGCTACCCGCAAGACTTTGCTTGCTACCCGCAAGTCCAGATATGGAAACTCCAGACTTTCCTCTCGCATTTTGAGCTATTTATAGCGATTTTTTTGGAGGTTCTAGGGTTCAGCCGTCTAGACCTGACACAGGAGAAGAGGACCTGACCCTTGCTTGGTGTCTCCCTTCACGGATTTCGAGAGATATCGCGAGGAGAAAACCACCTGCAAGGGCAGATTGCTGATTTTGGGTTTTTCTGGTTCTTTTGACTATGAACCAATTCTTTTACCCTCTTTTCTTGTTGTTTGCTACTATGTGTGAGTAGTAAATTGTATCTTAGGGTTAGGGAATAGATTGCTTGTCATGGATGTTGATTTTAATTGATATTTGGTCGTGATTTTTATATTGGATTGATTTTATTCTCATCTTTTTCTATTGAAACTTGTTTATTGCTTGGTAAGCCCGTGGATAAGGCCAAATCCAGTGTGGCATGAGTTATCAAATGATTTGCAACTGATTAGGAACTGTCTTGGTTGATTTGAAATCCGAAAATACCCGAGAGGGACATTTCGTGTTTAATCGAGAGGTTAAACAAACCGATAGAACGAATCCAATTAAAATTAGGTATAAGAGATTATCCTAAGGGTTTACAACTGTTAGCAAGTGTGTAATTACCAACAAACGAGAGTTGAGGTTATTAGAATAACGAACTGATAGTTAAGAACCAATTACGACTGAAAACCATTCTCTGCGACTGTTGCTTGCGGGCCGCAAGTGAGAGCTTGCGGGCCGCAAGAAACTATTCCAGTGACAGCAATTTCCCGAAACCCTGAGATCTTATTATTGATTGATTTAAACACTGTTCACTTTGTTATCTTTATTTGCTTACTACCTGTTAGTGTTAATTGCGTAGTGATGTGTGTATTTTACACACATATTCTTTAGGGTAAAACCGTGTCTTTTGGTATAAACTTAAGCTTTATTGGTCCAATTAATTATAATTTAGGGCATATCATTGCATTTGTCGTGTTGTACCTCTTTCTTGACTTGCAGATTTGAAATATTACGAAATCCCGACTTTTGGAGCACTTTTCTGCCTTTCTGGTACGTATTTCTTGAACTTATCTAAATGGGGAAACTCACCATGGTGAAACTTACCAACACGCACCAATTGAGTGGAATAATGAGTGAAATGTGAGATCTACCAAAATGCCAAAGGCACAAATTATTGGAGAGATGTGAGATTCCACATATATGTGCATTGATACACACTTCACCCACTTTAAATGAAACATCTGAGTTCCACAGAAAGGCATAGCCGCGTGTGTCGAAAGACGCGGCCCCGGTGTTGTCCATTCCGACCGGAATAATTAGAATGGACGGGGTTTGGCGCTCGTCCCTCACGGTTCCATTGGGTCACAAGGGAACCCGCTTTTGCTAAATCCTTTGGTGTTTGGTGTTATATCCAAGAAAAAGCACCGCACGCCCAAAGATGAGTTCACTTCGTGTGATCTTGGAGGGGTCGAACAAAGGACTACTCGTTGTGCACAGCGCTTGTGTCAAAACAACGAGAATGGTGAAAGTCTTACCATACACACACTAAACACCGAGTTGAGAGTGATATTGAGAGAAAAGTGAGTCTACCAAAGCACGCAAAGTGCCTAGCGGAGTGACTTGTGAGAGTCCACAAAAATACGTACACATCCACTTTTCACTTCCAATCATTGAGAGTTAGGAAGATTCCACATATGGCTAGTTGCGAAGTGCCGAAATGTCGTAACCTAGGTTGAGTTCATCCGACTGGCAAAACAACGGATGAACGTGGTTGCGGGATTGTCCCGGGTGTTCCCCAAACAATCGTCCCTTGGTTTGTACGGTTGGCCAAGTAAAACCGACAAGCGAAAAAGTGCTTCGGAAGGCGGGATGTCATGTAGAGGCCCCGAGCGCAGGTCAACGGGTCGTCCACCATTGTCTCGCGATCGGTTCGGCGGTGTTTGCGAGAGGCGGCGAGTAGTTCCACATTGGAACATTGATGTATGCGAGTCGCTCACCATTACCAATGGGTCGTCCACATTGGATTTGCACCCCCGAGACACTCGGTATTGGCATACATCAATGTAAATGGTCGCATACGATTTTACGTGGCGAACAAGACCCAACGAGTCGTTCACCACCGTCAACGGGTAGTTGAAGGCAATCCCGATTTGGAAGGAAATCTGCTGAAGATCTGTTTTGGAGACGCGTTTTGGGGCTTATAAAAGGAGAGTTTCTGCGGGATTCAAAAGAGGATCTTGGAGGGTTTCAAGGGAAGAGATTGGAGGCGGCTACCAACCTTGGAGAGCACGAATTTCGAGAGAAATTCGACCACGAAAAACAACCTCGCTCATCTTGAGATCTTCGGTTTTATCAACATGATCTCTTATTTTCTTTACTTTTCTTTGTGTTCTTTTGTCATGACCGAGTAGTTTACTTGTTCTTAGGGATTAGGGTAGATTGTTGTGAATGGATTGATGATTATGCTACGTTTTTATCGTTGTATTATGTTCAACTTGTTGCACGTTAATAATATCTTTGCATGAATTGATTGTTGTTTTGTATGGTAAACCCGCGGACGAAGGCCAAGTCCGGTGTGGTTGTTAATATCAACTGACCAACCTTTATTTTATGCATTGCTTGAGTTGATCTTCGGATCCATAAGTACCCGAGAGGGGAAATTGCGTTATACGACGGTATTAACGGAACTTAGGTATAAAACAAGTTGATTTATGGTTAGTCATAATCCTAGAAATGTTTTAATGAACTAATAACATTATAAAGTCCAACACACGAAAGTTGAGGAGTCAATCTGACCATTAGTTTCATTGAACGTTCATAATACACGATAGAAGCCTATGTTAATTGGTTTGACGGCTGTCTGGCAAATGTCAACTGGTCGTTCAGGACACTGAACGGGTAGTTGACCATCTGTCAGCGCTGTTGAACAGCGACAAGACCAACGTCTGCAGGTAGTTCAGGACACTGAATGCCCTACAAACATCAGTATTGTTTACCTAGCATGCCCTCTGCGAGTCGTTCGGGACAACGAACGGTCGCATACCTATGTCGACGGTCGTTCATAGTAGTGAACGGGTAGTTGACCATTGATCCAGAGCAACAATTGATCCCGAACTCCCTAGGAATACCTTTTATAGTTAAGTTTAAAACCAAAATTTTATTTGCACTTGTTTACTCTCTATTTTTAATTGTCTTTTAATTACTTAGGATTCCTTAATCAAAACAATTGCTTACAACCCCCCATTTTATACAAAAATACCAAAAATAGTTTTCGAGTCCAAATTAAAGTCGGTTTAGAAGTAAGTCCCGTCTCTGTGGTTCGACCCTGATCTGCAATTGACCGTCGTTTGGTGCGACGTAAAACTGGGATTAGGAAAGTATAAATAGTATTTGATACAAAACCCGAGACATCAAATTGGCGCCGTTGCCGGGGACGGTGTATTTATTTCTAAACTCATCTTTAGTTTCTTTTTTTTTTTTTAGTCCTAACTTTCTTCTTCTTCTCATCTTTGTCTGTTTCAGGTGAACTAAACTCGGATCGATTCCACTGCGGTTGGAGATTACAACCTAAGGAGTGGACGCGGTTCCCGAACCCGATTGCATCAACCGATTCAGACACCTCTTCTTTTTCTACCACCATGGCGGAGAACTGGGAGGAAGAAAAGGCTCGCCTTGAGGCCGAGTTAGCACAACTCCGACTTCAGAGGGACGCGCGACGTACTCTGATGGACTACCACGTTCCGCGAGCGGACGACGCGCGAGGTCCAATTGTTCTTCCGACATTTCAAGGAGAACAACTGCATCTCAACTCCGATCTCATCAACATAATTCAACAGAACACATTCCACGGGATGGAGCATGAGAACCCGCACGACCACCTCTACCGTTTCCTTCAAGTCTGTGATACCGTGAGACGAGGTGACGCGCCGGAAGACTACGTTCGATTGCACTTGTTCTCTTTCTCTCGAGGGACAAGGCACTCGCTTGGTTTAATTCTCTTCCTCGAGGCTCGGTTGGTACACGGGCCAACATGTCTAATCTCTTCTTGACTAAATACTTTCCACATAGAAAAACTGCTAAAATTAGAGCCCAAATTAACGCATTTAGTCAAAGGCCTGATGAATCACTTGGTGAAGCTTGGGACAGATACAACCAACTCTTATTGTCTTGTCCCCATCATAATGTGCCCGATTGGATGTTAGTAGAGTCATTCATGAAAGGGTTATCTGATAATGACCGCTTTATTGCTAATACTGCTGCAGGTGGATCAGTTATACACATTCCTCCCGAGGAGGCACTCGAACTCTTCGCTAGACTTGCTTTTCAGCACCAATGGTCATACAAAGATGACATCCGAGCTTCTGGAGGAGGGAGATACGAAGTTGACAAGTACACTGCTCTGGAAGCCAAGTTGAACGCACTACAATCACAACTCAACAAGCAGGCAGAAACCGCTAAGGCCATCGAAACACCGAGCTGTGAACTATGTGGTGACGAGGGACATGTCTACGCCGACTGCCCCCAAAGGACGACCGAAAAGGAAGTAAATTCTCTAAATAGCATGCCTTCCTACTTCCCTAAGCCACCGTTCAGTCAATCCTACTCTAGGGATTCCACAGACCGACAATATTGGAAGGAAAACCCTGACCGTCCTCATTTTGGGCAATTTGGCAACAACAACCCTCCAAGGTACCAAAACCACGGGCCCAACCAAGGCAACAACAACCGCCCACCATTTACTTCGGGGCAAGTCCAGCTCAACCAAGAATTCAAGAGCTTTATGCACGAGCAAGGCAAGGTGAACATGATAATTCTTGAAGAGCTACAAAAGATCCGAGAGGCTCAAACCAATGGATCCACCTCTGAGGCACCAAAGTTGCCAACAAAACCGGTGCCAAATCCATCGGGGGATTGCAAGTCTGTTCATGTCCTACGGAGCGGTAAGTCTTACGCTGGTCCCACGAACCCCGAGGTGGTTCCGACAACATCTGATCCTGCACAACCACCCGCTGTTCCAGAGGCTGAAACAGAGGTGTGCGACCCGTTGGGTGTGGTATGCGACCCGCTAACAGTTGCACAGAGGCCTGACAGAGCATTGAACGACCAGTCGACAGTGGCTGAAGCAGTGTTGAACGAGTCGCAGACAGTGGTAGACGACTCGCATACGAGCCAGCACGACGAGAGAAATCCACCCCGAATTCCGAGGACAATTTGCATGTGTTGGGGAAAGAAAAGCCAAAACCGATCAAGGTGCGGAACCTTACGAGCCACCGAGTTCCATTTCGTAAGTAGAGGCTTGCCAAGCACCGATTAGAGGAGCAATACTCGAAATTCATGGAGGTATTGAAACAACTTTCTATTACTATTCCTTTTACGATGCTCTTGCACGATGCCTACATATGCCAAGTTCTTGAAGGATCTCTTGTCAAACAAGAGGAGTTTGAAGGATTGCAGCAGCGTGCAACTCAACCTGGAATGCAGCGCAGTCGTGAGTCGTGAGCTACCTCCAAAGCTTGGCGATCCGGGTAAGTTTACTATCCCTTGTACCATTGGTAAAGCTGTAATCAAAAAGGCTCTGTGTGATTTGGGTGCGAGCGTGAGTCTTATGCCTCACACCGTCTTTAAAAGGATTGGTGTGGGCGAGCTCAAGGCCACCCGTATGACTTTGCAGCTTGCAGACTCTTCTACGCGTCTGCCATTGGGGATAGTGGAGGACGTGCCTGTGCAAGTTGGGAAATTCTTTGTGCCAGGAGATTTCGTGGTTGTGGACATGAAAGAAGACAAGGAGGTACCGATCATCCTCGGTCGCCCCTTCCTTAGAACTGCCCGAACAATGTTTGACACATACCAAGGCACGCTAACCATGACCGTCGGGGGAGAAAAGGTGCAGTTCCAAGTCGATAAAGCGATGAAGTATCCCGACATCCCCGACGAATGCTACCAAGTAGACATCATTGATGAGGTGGTCCAAGAAGTGCAAGAAGGCTTCCTCGAGCGACAACACGATCCACTAAGGTATCATTCTGACTTCTTCTCTCAATTTCAGGAGGTTATGGACTCAGACATGTCGCGCTGCGCAACGGTAGTCCATGTTTCAAATTGTCGGTACCAATGTCTGCGACCGTCCCTGTAACCCCAACGACCGGCAGCTACGGACTCCTCGCGGACAACCGATCCAGAGCACGGTGAGGGCGAGCATTCCACCATTTGACACTCCTAAAAAGGTCGAACTTAAGCGTTGCCGCCCGACAACCTCAGGTATGAGTTTCTCGATGAGGAAAAATATTTTCCTGTTATTGTGGGTGCTCAGTTAAGCCCCGATGAAACTAATAAACTTTTGGATAAGACGGTGTCGGTGACAAGGAAGGATTGGGCTTTCAAGCTCAACGACGCACTTTGGGCGTACCGCACCCCTTTCAAGACGCCACTCGGAATGAGCCCGTTCATGCTAGTCTACGGGAAGCCCTGTCACTTGCCCATCGAGATTGCACATAAGGCATACTGGGCCACACGCACGCTCAACATGGAGCTACAAGCCGTTGGAGAGAAGCGCATCCTCGACTTGCACGAACTGGAGGAAATGCGTCTTCAAGCCTACGAGAACGCCCGAATCTACAAGGAACGCACAAAGAAGGTGCACGACGAGCGCATTTCGCGCCGTATCTTCAAAGAAGGTGATCTTGTACTTTTGTTTAATTCTAGATTAAGGCTTTTTTCAGGCAAGCTCAAGTCTCGATGGTCCGGACCCTTCACGGTGAGGAAAGTCTACCCTTTCGGAGCGGTGGACATTTCGGGCAAAGATGGTAGAATCTTCAAGGTGAACGGTCAGCGTCTCAAGACGTACATTGCTGACCAAAATAATGACGTGCGTCTGAGCTTGGACTTGTCCGAGCCTATCCCCGCAGAAACTTAGACGCAATAGGGTCAGGCTCGGGACCTAAAACAAGCGCTTTTCGGGAGGCAACCCGGATTTTTCTTTTCCTTCTTTATTTTTTCTTTTATTTCATCTGTGCATGTTTTCTTTTCTTTACTTTTGGCTCATGCAAACATTTGACGTATTTTTCAAGAGTTTCGAGTTGCAGAAATTCGTGCGAAAAAGAGTAGCTGAACATGGTTGGACGACCCGTCCAGGTCAGTGTGCGACTCGCAGGCGGCTGTCTGGCAGTTCTGTGCAACCCGCATAGGACCTTGAATGATCCGCACAGCTCTGTCGGGAGGTAGATATGGAAAGTGGAATCTTTGTAAACAGATTAGGAAAGCTGTTGAATCAGACTTGGAAAGGACTATTAACTTGCCTTACTTGTCCTCCTCTGATTATATATCTCTAACCCACCTTCCTCCTTCCCCGTAGACTTGGAAACAACTTTCTGCCTCTCTTTTTTCTTTTTGTCCACCAGAGCAGCCGTCAACTGGTCGCAGAGAACCCTCAACTACCCGTAGAGCACTGTCCGCCCGAGGCGAATTTTAGACATTCTCGCCGTTCCCAAAGCAAGTTTAAAGATGCCCAGGAAAGCGACGATCAAGAGGGCCCCCGCGAAATTCCAAGCCTACCCACGACGTCGACTTGACGATCACGCTTGCGAAATCAAGAAGGAAATCCGAAAACGGAAGAAAGCAACTCGAACTACTCTCCAACCTCAAGCACCAAGAGTAGACCGCCCGAAGATACTTCAGCGAACAGCTCGAATGAGAGTAAATCCTAGATGGTGGGGCCGTCAAATTGCGCAACCAAACTCTTGGCGAGTGGATGCAAGTTGGTGGGCGGAGACACGGACGGTTCCTGGATCGTTCTGCCCATGGGCTAAACCCTAGGCATCGAGGGAGTACCCCTTCCCCTTACCTTTTCTCTTGATTTACTTTTGAATTTTTGGCACCGCGGACGGTGCAAGGGTAAGCATGGGGGGGGGGGGTAGAATAGAAATTGTAAATAGTCAATATTTGCTTGAACACTTTTCTTGATTTTCTTTTTCATTTTGCATGATAATTGTTGTTTTTCTAATTTTTGTTTGTGATTTTTGTTATCTGTCCATGTAGTCGTCGAAAGCTTTAATCGAAGAAACGATGGATGTTGGAGTGCAAAACAGAGAAGAAACACCGTCCCGCGCGTGTTATGCGACCCGTTTAGGCAATCGTCTCGCGACTCGATTGACATATGCCGGACAAAGGAAAAGGTCGAACACTGTCTACGACCCGTCGAAGGCCCCGTGCGACCCGTTGAGTTTCGACGTGTATTCAACGATGTACAAGTACGAATCTTGTGGGAATTTGGGTCATTTTAATTTAGGCGAAAATCGGGGCGCATTGACGATATTGCCGAGTACCTATACCCGGCCCACATGCGCGGCACGAAGGCACAAAGGATGTGAGCGCATCGGGCGACGACGCCGCCACTGGAGACGACGGACAGTGACGCACCTCAGGTTGTATTCTATCTTTCTCTCATTTTCCTTCTTATCTGTGATCCTTTGCACTAGGGACAGCGCATGGTTTTAGCATGGGGGGGAGATAGAATAAACCTGAGTAGTTTTTAGGGTTTAGTTTTTAGGGTTTCTTTTCGTTTTTGTCTACCTTTTGCATTTTTAGGGCATTCTTTTTCATTCTTTTATTTTTTTTTTAGCATTTGCATTTAGTTTAAATTACTTGAGTCCGAGTAGCTGTACTCTTTTCCTACTCCGCTGGACCGCGGAAAGGTTTTTGATGAGGCAGCACCCCTTTTTGGTTGGGTAGGAGAATTTCTCCTTTGGCATAACACGTGCCACTTTTGTGGCGTGGAGTGAATGAGGCCTTAGGAACGGCTCGAGAGACCAAATTGAGGTAGTATTCTTATTTCTTTCTTTTTCGAGTTCATACCAAAGTCCTAGGTTTGTGTTTGACTTGCTTGAGGACAAGCAAAAGGTTAAGCATGGGGGATTTGATGTGTGTATTTTACACACATATTCTTTAGGGTAAAACCGTGTCTTTTGGTATAAACTTAAGCTTTATTGGTCCAATTAATTATAATTTAGGGCATATCATTGCATTTGTCGTGTTGTACCTCTTTCTTGACTTGCAGATTTGAAATATTACGAAATCCCGACTTTTGGAGCACTTTTCTGCCTTTCTGGTACGTGTTTCTTGAACTTATCTAAATGGGGAAACTCACCATGGTGAAACTTACCAACACGCACCAATTGAGTGGAATAATGAGTGAAATGTGAGATCTACCAAAATGCCAAAGGCACAAATTATTGGAGAGATGTGAGATTCCACATATATGTGCACTGATACACACTTCACCCACTTTAAATGAAACATCTGAGTTCCACAGAAAGGCATAGCCGCGTGTGTCGAAAGACGCGGCCCCGGTGTTGTCCATTCCGACCGGAATAATTAGAATGGACAGGGTTTGGCGCCTGTCCCTCACAGGTTCCATTGGGTCACAAGGGAACCCGGCTTTTTGCTAAATCCTTTGGTGTTTGGTGTTATATCCAAGAAAAAGCACTGCACGCCCAAAGATGAGTTCACTTCGTGTGATCTTGGAGGGGTCAGAACAAAGGACTACTCGTTGTGCCTGGCGCTTGCGTCAAAACAACGAGAATGGTGAAAGTCTTACCATACACACACTAAACACCAGTTGAGAGTGATATTGAGAGAAAAGTGAGTCTACCAAAGCACGCAAAGTGCCTAGCGGAGTGACTTGTGAGAGTCCACAAAAATACGTACACATCCACTTTTCACTTCCAATCATTGAGAGTTAGGAAGATTCCACATATGGCTAGTTGCGAAGTGCCAGAAATGTCGTAACCTAGGTTGAGTTCATCTGACCTGGCAAAACAACGGATGAACGTGGTTGCGGGATTGTCCCGGGTGTTCCCCAAACAACCGTCCCTTGGTTTGTACAAGCCAAGTAAAACCGACAACCGAAAAAGTGCTTCGGAAGGCGGGATGTCATGTAGAGGCCCCGAGCGCAGGTCAACGGGTCGTCCACCATTGTCTCGCGATCGGTTCGAGCGGTGTTTGCGAGGCGGCGAGTAGTTCCACATTGGAACATTGATGTATGCGAGTCGCTCACCATTACCAATGGGTCGTCCACATTGGATTTGCACCCCCGAGACACTCGGTATTGGCATACATCAATGTAAATGGCTGCATCTGATTTTACGTGGCAGAACAAGACCCAACGAGTCGTTCACCACTGTCAACGGGTAGTTGAAGGCACTGCCCAGTTTTGGAAGGAAATCTGCTGAAGATCTGTTTTGGAGACGCGTTTTGGGGCTTATAAAAGGAGAGTTTCTGCAGGGATTCAAAAGAGGATCTTGGAGGGTTTCAAGGGAAGAGATTGGAGGCGGCTACCAACCTTGGAGAGCACGAATTTCGAGAGAAATTCGACCACGAAGACAGCACCTCGCTCATCTTGAGATCTTCGGTTTTATCAACATGATCTCTTATTTTCTTTACTTTTCTTTGTGTTCTTTTGTCATGACTGAGTAGTTTACTTGTTCTTAGGGATTAGGGTAGATTGTTGTGAATGGATTGATGATTATGCTACGTTTTTATCGTTGTATTATGTTCAACTTGTTGCACGTTAATAATATCTTTGCATGAATTGATTGTTGTTTTGTATGGTAAACCCGCGGACGAAGGCCAAGTCCGGTGTGGTTGTTAATATCAACTGACCAACCTTTATTTTATGCATTGCTTGAGTTGATCTTCGGATCCATAAGTACCCGAGAGGGGAAATTGCGTTATACGACGGTATTAACGGAACTTAGGTATAAAACAAGTTGATTTATGGTTAGTCATAATCCTAGAAATGTTTTAATGAACTAATAACATTATAAAGTCCAACACACGAAAGTTGAGGAGTCAATCTGACCATTAGTTTCATTGAACGTTCATAATACACGATAGAAGCCTATGTTAATTGGTTTGACGGTACATGCGGCAAATGTCAATCGGTCGTTCGGGACACCGAACGGGTAGTTGACCATCTGTCAATTGCCAATGTTGAACAACGACAAGACCAACGTCTGCGCGGTAGTTCGGGACACCGAATGCCCTACAAACATCGTATTGTTTACCTAGCATGCCCTTCGCGAGTCGTTCGGACACCGAACGGTCGCATACCTATGTCGGCGGGTCGTTCATAGTAGTGAACGGGTAGTTGACCATTGATCCGCAGCAACAATTGATCCCGAACTCCCTAGGAATACCTTTTATAGTTACGTTTTCATGTTTTGCGTGCCCGGACTCGATTTCGGCGGTACCGAGTGCGTCGGGTCTCGTTTTCTTAATTTGGGCGCTCGAACTCGTTTCGGCGGTGCAGGGGCGTCGGGTCCGTTTTCATGTTTTGCGCGCCGGACTCGGTTTCGGCGGTGCAGGGCGTCGGGTTTTCGTTTTCATGTTTTGCGCGCCGGGACTCGGTTTCGGCGGTGCGAGGGGCGTCGGGTCCGTTTTCATGTTTTGCGCTCCGGACTCGTTTCGGCGGTGCGGAGGGGCGTCGAGACCGTTTTCATGTTTTGCGCTCTCGGACTCGTTTCGGCGGTGCGGGGGCGTCGGGTCCGTTTTCATGTTTTGCGCGCCGGACTCGTTTCGGCGGTGCAGGGGCGTCGGGTCCGTTTTCATGTTTTGCGCTCCCGGACTCGGTTTCGGCGGTGCGAGGGCGTCGGGTCCGTTTTCATGTTTTGCGCTCCGGACTCGTTTCGGCGGTGCAGGGGCGTCGGGTCCGTTTTCATGTTTTGCGCTCCGGACTCGTTTCGGCGGTGCGAGGGCGTCGGGTCCGTTTTCATGTTTTGCGCTCCCAGACTCGTTTCGGCGGTGCGAGGGGCGTCGGGTCCGTTTTCATGTTTTGCGCTCCGGACTCGTTTCGGCGGTGCGAGGGCGTCGGGTCCGTTTTCATGTTTTGCGCTCCGGACTCGTTTCGGCGGTGCAGAGGCGTCGGGTCCGTTTTCATGTTTTGCGCTCCGGACTCGTTTCGGCGGTGCGAGGGGCGTCGGGTCCGTTTTCATGTTTTGCGCTCCGGACTCGTTTTCGGCGGTGCGGGGCGTCGGGTCCGTTTTCATGTTTTGCGCTCCCAGACTCGTTTCGGCGGTGCAGAGGCGTCGGACCGTTTTCATGTTTTGCGCTCTCGGACTCGTTTCGGCGGCGAGGGCGTCGGGTCCGTTTTCATGTTTTGGGCGCCGGACTCATTTTGGAGGGTACAGAGGGCGTCGGGTCCCATTTTCATGTTTTGCGCGCCGGACTCGTTTCGGCGGTGCAGGGGCGTCGGGTCCGTTTTCATGTTTTGCGCTCCGGACTCGTTTCGGCGGTCGAGGCGTCGGGTCTCGTTTTCATGTTTTGCGCTCCGGGACTCGTTTCGGCGGTGCGAGGCGTCGGGTCGTTTTCATGTTTTGCGCGCCGGACTCGTTTTCGGCGGTGCAGGGCGTCGGGTCCGTTTTCATGTTTTGCGCGCCGGACTCGTTTTCGGCGGTGCAGAGGCGTCGGGTCCGTTTTCATGTTTTGCGCTCCGGACTCGTTTTCGGCGGTGCAGGGCGTCGGGTCCGTTTTCATGTTTTGCGCTCCGGACTCTCGTTTTCGGCGGTGCGAGGCGTCGGGTCCGTTTTCATGTTTTGCGCTCCCGGACTCGTTTCGGCGGTGCGAGAGGCGTCGGGTCCGTTTTCATGTTTTGCGCTCCGGACTCGTTTTCGGCGGTGCAGAGGCGTCGGGTCCGTTTTCATGTTTTGCGCGCCGGACTCGTTTCGGCGATGCGGGGCGTCGGGTCCGTTTTCATGTTTTGCGCTCCGGACTCGTTTTCGGCGGTGCAGAGGGCGTCGGGTCCGTTTTCATGTTTTGCGCTCCGGACTCGTTTTCGGCGGTGCAGAGGGCGTCGGGTCCGTTTTCATGTTTTGCGCTCCCGGACTCGTTTTCGGCGGTGCAGGGCGTCGGGTCCGTTTTCATGTTTTGCGCTCCGGACTCGTTTTCGGCGGTGCGAGGGGCGTCGGGTCCGTTTTCATGTTTTGCGCTCCGGACTCGTTTCGGCGGTGCAGGGCGTCGGGTCCGTTTTCATGTTTTGCGCTCCCGGACTCGTTTCGGCGGTGCAGAGGCGTCGGGTCCGTTTTCATGTTTTGCGCTCCGGACTCGTTTCGGCGGTGCAGGGCGTCGGGTCCGTTTTCATGTTTTGCGCGCCGGACTCGTTTTCGGCGGTGCGAGGCGTCGGGTCCGTTTTCATGTTTTGCGCTCCGGACTCGTTTCGGCGGTGCGAGGGCGTCGGGTCCGTTTTCATGTTTTGCGCTCCGGACTCGTTTCGGCGGTGCGAGGGCGTCGGGTCCGTTTTCATGTTTTGCGCTCCGGACTCGTTTTCGGCGGTGCAGAGGCGTCGGGTCCGTTTTCATGTTTTGCGCTCCGGACTCGTTTCGGCGGTGCAGGGCGTCGGGTCCGTTTTCATGTTTTGCGCTCCGGACTCGTTTCGGCGGTGCAGGGGCGTCGGGTCCGTTTTCATGTTTTGCGCTCCCAGACTCGTTTCGGCGGTGCAGAGGCGTCGGGTCCGTTTTCATGTTTTGCGCTCCGGACTCGTTTCGGCGGTGGGGCGTCGGGTCCGTTTTCATGTTTTGCGCTCCGGACTCGTTTTTCGGCGGTGCGAGGCGTCGGGTCCCGTTTTCATGTTTTGCGCGCCGGACTCGTTTCGGCGGTGCAGGGGCGTCGGGTCCGTTTTCATGTTTTGCGCTCCGGACTCGTTTCGGCGGTGCAGAGGCGTCGGGTCCGTTTTCATGTTTTGCGCTCCGGACTCGTTTCGGCGGTGCGAGGCGTCGGGTCCGTTTTCATGTTTTGCGCTCCGGACTCGTTTTCGGCGGTCTGCGGGCGTCGGGTCCGTTTTCATGTTTTGCGCTCCGGACTCGTTTCGGCGGTGCGAGGCGTCGGGTCCGTTTTCATGTTTTGCGCTCCGGACTCGTTTCGGCGGTGCAGAGGGCGTCGGGTCCGTTTTCATGTTTTGCGCTCCGGACTCGTTTCGGCGGTGCAGGGCGTCGGGTCCGTTTTCATGTTTTGCGCTCCGGACTCGTTTCGGCGGTGCGGGGCGTCGGGTCCGTTTTCATGTTTTGCGCTCCCAGGACTCGTTTTCGGCGGTGCAGAGGGCGTCGGGTCCGTTTTCATGTTTTGCGCTCCGGACTCGTTTCGGCGGTGCGAGGCGTCGGGTCCGTTTTCATGTTTTGCGCTCTCGGACTCGTTTCGGCGGTGCAGGGCGTCGGGTCCGTTTTCATGTTTTGCGCGCCGGACTCGTTTCGGCGGTGCGAGGGGCGTCGGGTCCGTTTTCATGTTTTGCGCGCCGGACTCGTTTTCGGCGGTGCGAGGGCGTCGGGTCCGTTTTCATGTTTTGCGCGCCGGACTCGTTTCGGCGGTGCAGAGGCGTCGGGTCCCGTTTTCATGTTTCGCGTGCCCGGACTCGATTTCGGCGGTACCGAGTGCGTCGGGTCTCGTTTTCTTAATTTGGGCGCTCGAACTCGTTTCGGCGGTGCAGGGGCGTCGGGTCCGTTTTCACGTTTTGCGCTCCGGGACTCGGTTTCGGCGGTGCAGGGGCGTCGGGGGTCCGTTTTCATGTTTTGCGCTCCCAGGACTCGTTTCGGCGGTGCAGAGGCGTCGGGTCCGTTTTCATGTTTTGCGCTCCCAGACTCGTTTCGGCGGTGCAGATGGCGTCGGGACCGTTTTCATGTTTTGCGCTCTCGGACTCGTTTTCGGCGGTCGGCGGCGCGGGTTTTCGTCGGGTCTCGTTTTCATGTTTTGCGCGCCGGACTCGTTTCGGCGGTACGAGGGCGTCGGGTCCGTTTTCATGTTTTGCGCTCCGGACTCGTTTCGGCGGTGCGAGGGCGTCGGGTCCGTTTTCATGTTTTGCGCTCCGGACTCGTTTTCGGCGGTGCAGGGGCGTCGGGTCCGTTTTCATGTTTTGCGCTCCGGACTCGTTTTCGGCGGTGCGGGGCGTCGGGTCCGTTTTCATGTTTTGCGCTCCGGACTCGTTTTCGGCGGTGCAGGGCGTCGGGTCCGTTTTCATGTTTTGCGCTCCGGACTCGTTTCGGCGGTGCAGGGCGTCGGGTCCGTTTTCATGTTTTGCGCTCCGGACTCGTTTCGGCGGTGCAGAGGGCGTCGGGTCCGTTTTCATGTTTTGCGCTCCGGACTCGTTTTTCGGCGGTGCAGGGGCGTCGGGTCCGTTTTCATGTTTTGCGCTCCGGACTCGTTTTCGGCGGTGCAGGGGCGTCGGGTCCGTTTTCATGTTTTGCGCTCGCCGGACTCGTTTCGGCGGTCGTGCAGGGGCGTCGGGTCCGTTTTCATGTTTTGCGCTCCGGACTCGTTTCGGCGGTGCGAGGCGTCGGGTCCGTTTTCATGTTTTGCGCTCGGGACTCGTTTCGGCGGTGCAGAGGCGTCGGGTCCGTTTTCATGTTTTGCGCGCCGGACTCGTTTCGGCGGTGCAGGGCGTCGGGTCCGTTTTCATGTTTTGCGCTCCGGACTCGTTTCGGCGGTGCAGAGGCGTCGGGTCCGTTTTCATGTTTTGCGCTCCGGACTCGTTTTCGGCGGTGCAGGGGCGTCGGGTCCGTTTTCATGTTTTGCGCTCCGGACTCGTTTTCGGCGGTGCGAGGGCGTCGGGTCCGTTTTCATGTTTTGCGCGCCGGACTCGTTTCGGCGGTGCAGGGCGTCGGGTCCGTTTTCATGTTTTGCGCTCCGGACTCGTTTTCGGCGGTGCAGAGGCGTCGGGTCCGTTTTCATGTTTTGCGCTCCGGACTCGTTTCGGCGGTGCGAGGCGTCGGGTCCGTTTTCATGTTTTGCGCTCCGGACTCGTTTTCGAGGTGCGAGGCGTCGGGTCCGTTTTCATTTTTGCGCGCGGACTCGTTTCGGCGGTGCGGGCGTCGGGTCCGTTTTCATGTTTTGCGCTCCGGACTCGTTTTCGGCGGTGCAGGGGCGTCGGGTCCGTTTTCATGTTTTGCGCTCCGGACTCGTTTCGGCGGTGCAGGGGCGTCGGGTCCGTTTTCATGTTTTGCGCTCCGGACTCGTTTTCGCGGTGCAGAGGCGTCGGGTCCGTTTTCATGTTTTGCGCTCCGGACTCGTTTCGGCGGTGCAGGGGCGTCGGGTCCGTTTTCATGTTTTGCGCTCCGGACTCGTTTCGGCGGTGCGAGGCGTCGGGTCCGTTTTCATGTTTTGCGCGCCGGACTCGTTTCGGCGGTGCAGGGCGTCGGGTCCGTTTTCATGTTTTGCGCTCCGGACTCGTTTCGGCGGTGCGGGGCGTCGGGTCCGTTTTCATGTTTTGCGCTCCGGACTCGTTTTCGGCGGTGCAGGGCGTCGGGTCCGTTTTCATGTTTTGCGCTCCGGACTCGTTTCGGCGGTGCAGGGGCGTCGGGTCCGTTTTCATGTTTTGCGCTCCGGACTCGTTTCGGCGGTGCAGGGGTCGGGTCCGTTTTCATGTTTTGCGCGCCGGACTCGTTTCGGCGGTGCAGAGGCGTCGGGTCCGTTTTCATGTTTTGCGCTCCGGACTCGTTTTCGGCGGTGCAGAGGCGTCGGGTCCGTTTTCATGTTTTGCGCTCCGGACTCGTTTTCGGCGATGCAGGGCGTCGGGTCCGTTTTCATGTTTTGCGCTCCGGACTCGTTTCGGCGGTGCAGGGGCGTCGGGTCCGTTTTCATGTTTTGCGCTCCCAGGCTCGTTTCGGCGGTGCAGATGGCGTCGGGTCCGTTTTCATGTTTTGCGCTCCGGACTCGTTTTCGGCGGTGCAGGGGCGTCGGGTCCGTTTTCATGTTTTGCGCGCCGGACTCGTTTCGGCGGTGCGAGAGGCGTCGGGTCCGTTTTCATGTTTTGCGCGCCGGACTCGTTTCGGCGGTGCAGAGGCGTCGGGTCCGTTTTCATGTTTTGCGCTCCGGACTCGTTTCGGCGATGCAGGGGCGTCGGGTCCCGTTTTCATGTTTTGCGCTCCGGACTCGTTTCGGCGGTGCGGAGGGCGTCGGGTCGGGTCCGTTTTCATGTTTTGCGCTCCGGACTCGTTTTCGGCGGTGCGATGGCGTCGGGTCCGTTTTCATGTTTTGCGCTCCGGACTCGTTTTCGGCGGCGTGCAGGGGCGTCGGGTCCGTCCGTTTTCATGTTTTGCGCTCCGGACTCGTTTCGGCGATGCAGGGGCGTCGGGTCCGTTTTCATGTTTTGCGCTCCGGACTCGTTTCGGCGGTGCAGGGGCGTCGGGTCCGTTTTCATGTTTTGCGCTCCGGACTCGTTTCGGCGGTGCGGGGCGTCGGGTCCGTTTTCATGTTTTGCGCTCCGGACTCGTTTCGGCGGTGCAGGGCGTCGGGTCCGTTTTCATGTTTTGCGCTCCCAGACTCGTTTCGGCGGTGCAGAGGCGTCGGGTCCGTTTTCATGTTTTGCGCTCCGGACTCGTTTCGGCGGTGCAGAGGCGTCGGGTCCGTTTTCATGTTTTGCGCTCCGGACTCGTTTTCGGCGGTGCGAGGCGTCGGGTCCCGTTTTCATGTTTTGCGCTCCGGACTCGTTTCGGCGGTGCAGGGGCGTCGGGTCCGTTTTCATGTTTTGCGCTCCGGACTCGTTTCGGCGGTGCGAGGGCGTCGGGTCCGTTTTCATGTTTTGCGCTCCGGACTCGTTTTCGGCGGTGCAGGGGCGTCGGGTCCGTTTTCATGTTTTGCGCCGGGACTCGTTTCGGCGGTGCGAGGCGTCGGGTCGGGTCGGGTCGTTTTCTTGTTTGGGCGCTCGAACTCGTTTCGGCGGTGCGAGGCGTCGGGTCCGTTTTCATGTTTTGCGCGCCGGACTCGGTTTCGGCGGTGCAGGGGCGTCGGGTCCGTTTTCATGTTTTGCGCTCCGGACTCGTTTCGGCGGTGCAGGGGCGTCGGGTCCGTTTTCATGTTTTGCGCTCCGGACTCGTTTCGGCGGTGCAGAGGCGTCGGGACCGTTTTCATGTTTTGCGCTCCGGACTCGTTTTCGGCGGTGCGGGGCGTCGGGTCCGTTTTCATGTTTTGCGCTCCGGACTCGTTTTCGGCGGTGCGGGGCGTCGGGTCCCGTTTCATGTTTTGCGCTCCCGGACTCGTTTTCGGCGGTGCAGAGGGCGTCGGGTCCGTTTTCATGTTTTGCGCCGGACTCGTTTCGGCGGTGCAGGGCGTCGGGTCCGTTTTCATGTTTTGCGCTCCGGACTCGTTTCGGCGGTGCGAGGCGTCGGGTCCGTTTTCATGTTTTGCGCTCCGGACTCGTTTCGGCGGTGCAGGGCGGCGTCGGGTCCGTTTTCATGTTTTGCGCTCCGGACTCGTTTCGGCGGTGCAGGGGCGTCGGGTCCGTTTTCATGTTTTGCGCTCCGGACTCGTTTCGGCGGTGCAGGGGCGTCGGGTCCGTTTTCATGTTTTGCGCGCCGGACTCGTTTCGGCGGTGCAGGGGCGTCGGGTCCGTTTTCATGTTTTGCGCTCCGGACTCGTTTTCGGCGGTGCAGGGCGTCGGGTCCGTTTTCATGTTTTGCGCTCCGGACTCGTTTTCGGCGGTGCAGGGGCGTCGGGTCCGTTTTCATGTTTTGCGCTCCGGACTCGTTTCGGCGGTGGGGGCGTCGGGTCCGTTTTCATGTTTTGCGCTCCGGACTCGTTTTCGGCGGTGCAGGGGCGTCGGGTCCGTTTTCATGTTTTGCGCGCCGGACTCGTTTCGGCGGTGCAGGGGCGTCGGGTCCGTTTTCATGTTTTGCGCTCCGGACTCGTTTCGGCGGCGCGATGCGGGCGTCGGGTCCGTTTTCATGTTTTGCGCTCCGGACTCGTTTCGGCGGTATGCGGGCGTCGGGTCCGTTTTCATGTTTTGCGCTCCGGACTCGTTTCGGCGGTGCGAGGGCGTCGGGTCCGTTTTCATGTTTTGCGCTCCGGACTCGTTTTCGGCGGTGCGAGGGGCGTCGGGTCCGTTTTCATGTTTTGCGCTCCGGACTCGTTTCGGCGGTGCAGGGGCGTCGGGTCCGTTTTCATGTTTTGCGCTCCGGACTCGTTTCGGCGGTGCGGGCGTCGGGTCCCGTTTTCATGTTTTGCGCTCCGGACTCGTTTTCGGCGGTGCGGGGGGCGTCGGGTCCGTTTTCATGTTTTGCGCTCCCAGACTCGTTTCGGCGGTGATGGCGTCGGGTCCGTTTTCATGTTTTGCGCTCCGGACTCGTTTCGGCGGTGCGAGGGGCGTCGGGTCCGTTTTCATGTTTTGCGCTCCGGACTCGTTTCGGCGGTGCGAGGCGTCGGGTCCGTTTTCATGTTTTGCGCGCCGGACTCGTTTTCGGCGGTGCGAGGCGTCGGGTCCGTTTTCATGTTTTGCGCTCCGGACTCGTTTCGGCGGTGCGAGGGCGTCGGGTCCGTTTTCATGTTTTGCGCTCCGGACTCGTTTCGGCGGTGCAGGGCGTCGGGTCCGTTTTCATGTTTTGCGCTCCGGACTCGTTTTCGGCGGTGCAGGGGCGTCGGGTCCGTTTTCATGTTTTGCGCTCCGGACTCGTTTTCGGCGGTGCAGGGGCGTCGGGTCCGTTTTCATGTTTTGCGCGCCGGACTCGTTTCGGCGGTGCAGAGGCGTCGGGTCCGTTTTCATGTTTTGCGCTCCGGACTCGTTTTCGGCGGTGCAGTCGCGTCGGGTCCGTTTTCATGTTTTGCGCTCCGGACTCGTTTCGGCGGTGCAGGGGCGTCGGGTCCGTTTTCATGTTTTGCGCTCCCAGGACTCGTTTCGGCGGTGCGAGGCGTCGGGTCCGTTTTCATGTTTTGCGCTCCGGACTCGTTTCGGCGGTGCAGAGGCGTCGGGTCCGTTTTCATGTTTTGCGCTCCGGACTCGTTTCGGCGATGCAGGGCGTCGGGTCCGTTTTCATGTTTTGCGCTCCGGACTCGTTTTCGGCGGTGCGAGGCGTCGTCGGTCCGTTTTCATGTTTTGCGCTCCGGACTCGTTTCGGCGGTGCAGAGGCGTCGGGTCCGTTTTCATGTTTTGCGCTCGGACTCGTTTTCGGCGGTGCAGAGGCGTCGGGTCCGTTTTCATGTTTTGCGCTCCGGACTCGTTTTTCGCGGTGCAGGGCGTCGGGTCCGTTTTCATGTTTTGCGCTCCGGACTCGTTTCGGCGGTGCAGGGCGTCGGGTCCGTTTTCATGTTTTGCGCTCCGGACTCGTTTCGGCGGTGCGAGGCGTCGGGTCCGTTTTCATGTTTTGCGCTCCGGACTCGTTTTCGGCGGTGCAGGGGGCGTCGGGTCCGTTTTCATGTTTTGCGCTCCGGACTCGTTTCGGCGGTGCAGAGGCGTCGGGTCCGTTTTCATGTTTTGCGCTCCGGACTCGTTTCGGCGGTGCGAGGGGCGTCGGGTCCGTTTTCATGTTTTGCGCTCGGACTCGTTTCGGCGGTGCGAGGGCGTCGGGTCCGTTTTCATGTTTTGCGCTCCGGACTCGTTTCGGCGGTGCAGGGGCGTCGGGTCCGTTTTCATGTTTTGCGCTCCGGACTCGTTTCGGCGATGCGGGGCGTCGGGTCCGTTTTCATGTTTTGCGCTCCGGACTCGTTTCGGCGGTGCGAGGGCGTCGGGTCCGTTTTCATGTTTTGCGCTCCGGACTCGTTTTCGGCGGTGCAGAGGCGTCGGGGGTCCTTTCATGTTTTGCGCTCCGGACTCGTTTCGGCGGTGCGAGGGGGCGTCGGGTCCGTTTTCATGTTTTGCGCGCCGGACTCGTTTTCGGTGCAGGGCGTCGGGTCCGTTTTCATGTTTTGCGCTCCGGACTCGTTTCGGCGGTGCAGGGGCGTCGGGTCCGTTTTCATGTTTTGCGCTCCGGACTCGTTTCGGCGCGGTGCGGGGCGTCGGGTCCGTTTTCATGTTTTGCGCTCCGGACTCGTTTCGGCGGTGCAGGGGCGTCGGGTCCGTTTTCATGTTTTGCGCTCCGGACTCGTTTCGGCGGTGCAGAGGCGTCGGGTCCGTTTTCATGTTTTGCGCTCCGGACTCGTTTCGGCGGTGCAGGGGCGTCGGGTCCGTTTTCATGTTTTGCGCTCCCGGACTCGTTTTCGGCGGTGCGAGGGCGTCGGGTCCGTTTTCATGTTTTGCGCTCCGGACTCGTTTTCGGTGCGGGGGCGTCGGGTCCGTTTTCATGTTTTGCGCGCCGGACTCGTTTTCGGCGGTACGCAGGGGCGTCGGGTCCGTTTTCATGTTTTGCGCGCCGGACTCGTTTCGGCGGTGCAGGGGCGTCGGGTCCCGTTTTCATGTTTCGCGTGCCCGGACTCGATTTCGGCGGTACCGAGTGCGTCGGGTCTCGTTTTCTTAATTTGGGCGCTCGAACTCGTTTTCGGCGGTACCGAGGCGTCGGGTCCCGTTTTCATGTTTTGCGCTCTCGGACTCGGTTTCGGCGGTGCGGGGCGTCGGGTCCGTTTTCATGTTTTGCGCTCCGGACTCGTTTTCGGCGGTGCAGGGGCGTCGGGTCCGTTTTCATGTTTTGCGCTCCCAGACTCGTTTCGGCGGTGCGATGGCGTCGCGACCGTTTTCATGTTTTGCGCTCTCGGACTCGTTTTCGGCGGCGCTGAGGGCGTCGGGTCCCGTTTTCATGTTTTGGGCGCCGGACTCATTTTTGGTGGTACGAGAGGGTCGGGTCCCGTTTTCATGTTTCGCGCGCCGGACTCGTTTTCGGCGGTGCAGGGGCGTCGGGTCCGTTTTCATGTTTTGCGCTCCCGGACTCGTTTCGGCGGTGCAGGGGCGTCGGGTCCGTTTTCATGTTTTGCGCTCCGGACTCGTTTCGGCGGTGCAGGGCGTCGGGTCCGTTTTCATGTTTTGCGCTCCCGGACTCGTTTTTTTCGGCGGTGCGAGTGCGTCGTCGGTCGGGTCCGTTTTCATGTTTTGCGCTCCGGACTCGTTTCGGCGGTGCGAGGCGTCGGGTCCGTTTTCATGTTTTGCGCGCCGGACTCGTTTTCGGCGGTGCGAGGGGCGTCGGGTCCGTTTTCATGTTTTGCGCTCCGGACTCGTTTTCGGCGGTGCAGGGCGTCGGGTCCGTTTTCATGTTTTGCGCTCCGGACTCGTTTTCGGCGGTGCGAGGGCGTCGGGTCCGTTTTCATGTTTTGCGCTCCGGACTCGTTTCGGCGGTGCAGGGGCGTCGGGTCCGTTTTCATGTTTTGCGCTCCCAGGACTCGTTTCGGCGGTGCAGGGCGTCGGGTCCGTTTTCATGTTTTGCGCTCCGGGACTCGTTTCGGCGGTGCAGAGGCGTCGGGTCCGTTTTCATGTTTTGCGCTCCGGACTCGTTTCGGCGGTGCAGGGCGTCGGGTCCGTTTTCATGTTTTGCGCTCCGGACTCGTTTCGGCGGTGCAGAGGGCGTCGGGTCCGTTTTCATGTTTTGCGCTCCGGACTCGTTTCGGCGGTGCGAGGCGTCGGGTCCGTTTTCATGTTTTGCGCTCCGGACTCGTTTTCGGCGGTGCGGGGGCGTCGGGTCCGTTTTCATGTTTTGCGCTCCGGACTCGTTTCGGCGGTGCAGGGGCGTCGGGTCCGTTTTCATGTTTTGCGCTCCGGACTCGTTTTCGGCGGTGCAGAGGGCGTCGGGTCCGTTTTCATGTTTTGCGCTCCGGACTCGTTTTCGGCGGTGCAGGGGCGTCGGGTCCGTTTTCATGTTTTGCGCTCCGGACTCGTTTTCGGCGGTGCAGGCGTCGGGTCCGTTTTCATGTTTTGCGCTCCGGACTCGTTTCGGCGGTGCAGAGGGCGTCGGGTCCGTTTTCATGTTTTGCGCTCCGGACTCGTTTTCGGCGGCGCGGGCGTCGGGTCCGTTTTCATGTTTTGCGCTCCGGACTCGTTTCGGCGGTGCGAGGGCGTCGGGTCCGTTTTCATGTTTTGCGCTCCGGACTCGTTTCGGCGGTGCAGGGCGTCGGGTCCGTTTTCATGTTTTGCGCTCCGGACTCGTTTCGGCGGTGCGAGGCGCGTCGGGTCCGTTTTCATGTTTTGCGCTCCGGACTCGTTTTTCGGCGGTGCGAGGGCGTCGGGTCCGTTTTCATGTTTTGCGCTCCGGACTCGTTTCGGCGGTGCGGTGCGAGGGCGTCGGGTCCGTTTTCATGTTTTGCGCTCCGGACTCGTTTCGGCGGTGCGAGGGTCGGGTCCGTTTTCATGTTTTGCGCTCCGGACTCGTTTCGGCGGTGCAGGGGCGTCGGGTCCGTTTTCTGTTTTGCGCTCCGGACTCGTTTTCGGCGGTGCAGGGCGTCGGGTCCGTTTTCATGTTTTGCGCTCCGGACTCGTTTTCGGCGGTGCAGGGCGTCGGGTCCGTTTTCATGTTTTGCGCTCCGGACTCGTTTCGGCGGTGCAGGGGCGTCGGGTCCGTTTTCATGTTTTGCGCTCCGGACTCGTTTCGGCGGTGCAGGGGCGTCGGGTCCGTTTTCATGTTTTGCGCTCCGGACTCGTTTCGGCGGTGCAGGGGCGTCGGGTCCGTTTTCATGTTTTGCGCTCCGGACTCGTTTCGGCGGTGCAGGGGCGTCGGGTCCGTTTTCATGTTTTGCGCTCCGGACTCGTTTCGGCGGTGCAGGGGCGTCGGGTCCGTTTTCATGTTTTGCGCGCCGGACTCGTTTCGGCGGTGCAGAGGGCGTCGGGTCCGTTTTCATGTTTTGCGCTCCGGACTCGTTTCGGCGGTGCGGGGCGTCGGGTCCGTTTTCATGTTTTGCGCTCCGGACTCGTTTCGGCGGTGCGAGGCGTCGGGTCCGTTTTCATGTTTTGCGCTCCGGACTCGTTTTCGGCGGTGCGGGGCGTCGGGTCCGTTTTTTCATGTTTTGCGCTCCGGACTCGTTTCGGCGGTGCAGAGGCGTCGGGTCCGTTTTCATGTTTTTTGCGCGCCGGACTCGTTTCGGCGGTGCGAGGGCGTCGGGTCCGTTTTCATGTTTTGCGCTCCGGACTCGTTTCGGCGGTGCAGAGGCGTCGGGTCCGTTTTCATGTTTTGCGCTCCGGACTCGTTTCGGCGGCGTGCAGAGGCGTCGGGTCCGTTTTCATGTTTTGCGCTCCGGACTCGTTTCGGCGGTGCGAGGGGCGTCGGGTCCGTTTTCATGTTTTGCGCTCCGGACTCGTTTCGGCGGTGCAGGGCGTCGGGTCCGTTTTCATGTTTTGCGCTCCGGACTCGTTTCGGCGGTGCAGAGGCGTCGGGTCCGTTTTCATGTTTTGCGCTCTCGGACTCGTTTCGGCGGCAGAGGCGTCGGGTCCGTTTTCATGTTTTGCGCTCCGGGACTCGTTTCGGCGGTGCAGGGGCGTCGGGTCCGTTTTCATGTTTTGCGCTCCGGACTCGTTTCGGCGGTGCAGAGGCGTCGGGTCCCGTTTTCATGTTTTGCGCGCCGGACTCGTTTTCGGCGGTGCAGGGGCGTCGGGTCCGTTTTCATGTTTTGCGCTCCGGACTCGTTTCGGCGGTGCGAGGGCGTCGGGTCCGTTTTCATGTTTTGCGCTCCGGACTCGTTTCGGCGGTGCGAGGGCGTCGGGTCCGTTTTCATGTTTTGCGCTCCGGACTCGTTTCGGCGGTGCAGGGGTCGGGTCCGTTTTCATGTTTTGCGCTCCCAGGACTCGTTTCGGCGGTGCAGGGCGTCGGGTCCGTTTTCATGTTTTGCGCGCCGGACTCGTTTCGGCGGTGCAGGGCGTCGGGTCCGTTTTCATGTTTTGCGCTCCCGGGACTCGTTTCGGCGGTGCGGGGGCGTCGGGTCCGTTTTCATGTTTTGCGCTCCGGACTCGTTTCGGCGGTGCGGGGCGTCGGGTCCGTTTTCATGTTTTGCGCGCCGGACTCGTTTCGGCGGTGCAGAGGCGTCGGGTCCGTTTTCATGTTTTGCGCTCCGGACTCGTTTCGGCGGTGCGGGCGTCGGGTCCGTTTTCATGTTTTGCGCGCCGGGACTCGTTTTCGGCGGTGCGAGGCGTCGGGTCCGTTTTCATTTTTGGGCGCTCGAACTCGTTTTCGGCGGTGCAGCGGGCGTCGGGTCCGTTTTCATGTTTTGCGCGCCGGACTCGGTTTCGGCGGTGCAGGGCGTCGGGTCCGTTTTCATGTTTTGCGCGCCGGACTCGTTTTCGGCGGTGCAGGGGCGTCGGGTCCGTTTTCATGTTTTGCGCTCCGGACTCGTTTCGGCGGTGCGAGGCGTCGGGTCCGTTTTCATGTTTTGCGCTCTCGGACTCGTTTTCGGCGGTGCGGGGCGTCGGGTCCGTTTTCATGTTTTGCGCGCCGGACTCGTTTTTGGCGGTGCGAGGGCGTCGGGTCCGTTTTCATGTTTTGCGCGCCGGACTCGTTTCGGCGGTGCAGGGGCGTCGGGTCCGTTTTCATGTTTTGCGCTCCCGGACTCGTTTCGGCGGTGCAGGGGCGTCGGGTCCGTTTTCATGTTTTGCGCTCCGGACTCGTTTTCGGCGGTGCAGGGCGTCGGGTCCGTTTTCATGTTTTGCGCTCCGGACTCGTTTCGGCGGTGCAGGGGCGTCGGGTCCGTTTTCATGTTTTGCGCTCCGGACTCGTTTCGGCGGTGCGAGGGGCGTCGGGTCCGTTTTCATGTTTTGCGCGCCGGACTCGTTTCGGCGGTGCAGGGGCGTCGGGTCCGTTTTCATGTTTTGCGCTCCGGACTCGTTTTCGGCGGTGCAGGGCGTCGGGTCCGTTTTCATGTTTTGCGCTCCGGACTCGTTTTCGGCGGTGCAGAGCGTCGGGTCCGTTTTCATGTTTTGCGCTCCGGACTCGTTTCGGCGGTGCAGGGCGTCGGGTCCGTTTTCATGTTTTGCGCTCCCAGACTCGTTTTCGGCGGTGCGCGGGCGTCGGGTCCGTTTTCATGTTTTGCGCTCTCGGACTCGTTTCGGCGGTGCAGGGCGTCGGGTCCGTTTTCATGTTTTGCGCTCCGGACTCGTTTTCGGCGGTGCAGGGGCGTCGGGTCCGTTTTCATGTTTTGCGCTCCGGACTCGTTTTCGGCGGTGCGGGGCGTCGGGTCCGTTTTCATGTTTTGCGCTCCGGACTCGTTTCGGCGGTGCGGGGGCGTCGGGTCCGTTTTCATGTTTTGCGCGCCGGACTCGTTTCGGCGGTGCGAGGGCGTCGGGTCCGTTTTCATGTTTTGCGCGCCCGGACTCGTTTTCGGCGGTACCGAGGGCGTCGGGTCCCGTTTTCATGTTTTGCGTGCCCGGACTCGATTTCGGCGGTACCGAGTGCGTCGGGTCTCGTTTTCTTAATTTGGGCACTCGAACTCGTTTCGGCGGTGCAGAGGCGTCGGGTCCGTTTTCACGTTTTGCGCGCCGGACTCGGACTCGGTTTCGGCGGTGCAGGGGCGTCGGGACCGTTTTCATGTTTTGCGCGCCGGGACTCGGTTTCGGCGGTGCGGGGGGCGTCGGGTCCGTTTTCATGTTTTGCGCTCCCAGGACGTTTTCGGCGGTGCGGGGCGTCGAGTCCGTTTTCATGTTTTGCGCTCTCGGACTCGTTTCGGCGGTGCGGGGCGTCGGGTCCGTTTTCATGTTTTGCGCGCCGGACTCGTTTCGGCGGTGCAGGGGCGTCGGGTCCGTTTTCATGTTTTGCGCTCCGGACTCGTTTTCGGCGGTGCAGAGGCGTCGGGTCCGTTTTCATGTTTTGCGCTCCGGACTCGTTTTTTCGGCGGTGCAGGGCGTCGGGTCCGTTTTCATGTTTTGCGCTCCGGACTCGTTTCGGCGGTGCAGAGGCGTCGGGTCCGTTTTCATGTTTTGCGCTCCCGGACTCGTTTCGGCGGTGCAGGGGCGTCGGGTCCGTTTTCATGTTTTGCGCTCTCGGACTCGTTTCGGCGGTGCGGGGCGTCGGGTCCGTTTTCATGTTTTGCGCGCCGGACTCGTTTTCGGCGGTACGAGGGGCGTCGGGTCCGTTTTCATGTTTTGCGCTCCGGACTCGTTTCGGCGGTGCAGGGGCGTCGGGTCCGTTTTCATGTTTTGCGCTCCGGACTCGTTTCGGCGGTGCGAGGGGCGTCGGGTCCGTTTTCATGTTTTGCGCTCCGGACTCGTTTCGGCGGTGCGGGGCGTCGGGTCCGTTTTCATGTTTTGCGCGCCGGACTCGTTTTTGGAGCGGTGCAGGGCGTCGGGTCCCGTTTTCATGTTTTGCGCGCCGGACTCGTTTCGGCGGTGCAGGGGCGTCGGGTCCGTTTTCATGTTTTGCGCTCCGGACTCGTTTCGGCGGTGCAGAGGCGTCGGGTCCGTTTTCATGTTTTGCGCGCCGGACTCGTTTTCGGCGGTGCAGGGCGTCGGGTCCGTTTTCATGTTTTGCGCGCCGGACTCGTTTCGGCGGTGCAGAGGCGTCGGGTCCGTTTTCATGTTTTGCGCTCTCGGACTCGTTTTCGGCGGTGCAGGGCGTCGGGTCCGTTTTCATGTTTTGCGCTCCGGACTCGTTTCGGCGGTGCAGGGCGTCGGGTCCGTTTTCATGTTTTGCGCTCCGGACTCGTTTCGGCGGTGCAGAGGCGTCGGGTCCGTTTTCATGTTTTGCGCTCCGGACTCGTTTTCGGCGGTGCAGGCGTCGGGTCCGTTTTCATGTTTTGCGCTCCGGACTCGTTTTCGGCGGTGCAGGGCGTCGGGTCCGTTTTCATGTTTTGCGCTCCGGACTCGTTTTCGGCGGTGCAGGGGCGTCGGGTCCGTTTTCATGTTTTGCGCTCCGGACTCGTTTCGGCGGTGCAGGGCGTCGGGTCCGTTTTCATGTTTTGCGCTCCGGACTCGTTTCGGCGGTGCGAGGGCGTCGGGTCCGTTTTCATGTTTTGCGCTCCGGACTCGTTTTTCGGCGGTGCAGGGCGTCGGGTCCGTTTTCATGTTTTGCGCTCCCGGACTCGTTTCGGCGGTGCGAGGGGCGTCGGGTCCGTTTTCATGTTTTGCGCGCCGGACTCGTTTTCGGCGGTGCAGAGGCGTCGGGTCCGTTTTCATGTTTTGCGCTCCGGACTCGTTTTCGGCGGTGCAGGGGCGTCGGGTCCGTTTTCATGTTTTGCGCTCCGGACTCGTTTCGGCGGTGCAGGGGCGTCGGGTCCGTTTTCATGTTTTGCGCTCCGGACTCGTTTCGGCGGTGCAGAGGGCGTCGGGTCCGTTTTCATGTTTTGCGCTCCGGACTCGTTTCGGCGGTGCAGAGGCGTCGGGTCCGTTTTCATGTTTTTTGCGCTCCGGACTCGTTTCGGCGGTGCAGAGGCGTCGGGTCCGTTTTCATGTTTTGCGCTCCGGACTCGTTTTCGGCGGTGCAGGGGCGTCGGGTCCGTTTTCATGTTTTGCGCTCCGGACTCGTTTCGGCGGTGCAGGGCGTCGGGTCCGTTTTCATGTTTTGCGCTCCGGACTCGTTTCGGCGGTGCGGGGGCGTCGGGTCCGTTTTCATGTTTTGCGCTCCGGACTCGTTTCGGCGGTGCGAGGGCGTCGGGTCCGTTTTCATGTTTTGCGCTCCGGACTCGTTTCGGCGGTGCAGGGGCGTCGGGTCCGTTTTCATGTTTTGCGCTCCGGACTCGTTTCGGCGGTGCAGGGGCGTCGGGTCCGTTTTCATGTTTTGCGCGCCGGACTCGTTTCGGCGGTGCGAGGGCGTCGGGTCCGTTTTCATGTTTTGCGCTCCGGACTCGTTTCGGCGGTGCAGAGGCGTCGGGTCCGTTTTCATGTTTTGCGCTCCGGACTCGTTTCGGCGGTGCGAGGCGTCGGGTCGTCGGGTCCGTTTTCATGTTTTGCGCTCCGGACTCGTTTCGGCGGTGCAGGGGCGTCGGGTCCGTTTTCATGTTTTGCGCTCCGGACTCGTTTCGGCGGTGCGAGGCGTCGGGTCCGTTTTCATGTTTTGCGCTCCGGACTCGTTTCGGCGGTGCAGGGGCGTCGGGTCCGTTTTCATGTTTTGCGCTCCGGACTCGTTTTCGGCGGTGCGAGGGCGTCGGGTCCGTTTTCATGTTTTGCGCTCCGGACTCGTTTCGGCGGTGCAGAGGCGTCGGGTCCGTTTTCATGTTTTGCGCTCCGGACTCGTTTCGGCGATGCAGGGGCGTCGTCGGTCCGTTTTCATGTTTTGCGCTCCGGACTCGTTTCGGCGGTGCAGAGGCGTCGGGTCCGTTTTCATGTTTTGCGCTCCGGACTCGTTTCGGCGGCAGGGGCGTCGGGTCCGTTTTCATGTTTTGCGCTCCGGACTCGTTTCGGCGGTGCAGGGCGTCGGGTCCGTTTTCATGTTTTGCGCTCCGGACTCGTTTCGGCGGTGCAGAGGCGTCGGGTCCGTTTTCATGTTTTGCGCTCCGGACTCGTTTCGGCGGTGCGAGGCGTCGGGTCCGTTTTCATGTTTTGCGCTCCGGACTCGTTTTCGGCGGTGCAGAGGGCGTCGGGTCCGTTTTCATGTTTTGCGCTCCGGACTCGTTTCGGCGGTGCGGGCGTCGGGTCCGTTTTCATGTTTTGCGCTCCGGACTCGTTTCGGCGGTGCAGGGGCGTCGGGTCCGTTTTCATGTTTTGCGCTCCGGACTCGTTTCGGCGGTGCGAGGGCGTCGGGTCCGTTTTCATGTTTTGCGCTCCGGACTCGTTTCGGCGGTGCGGGGCGTCGGGTCCGTTTTCATGTTTTGCGCTCCGGACTCGTTTCGGCGGTGCAGGGCGTCGGGTCCGTTTTCATGTTTTGCGCTCCGGACTCGTTTCGGCGGTGCAGGGGCGTCGGGTCCGTTTTCATGTTTTGCGCTCCGGACTCGTTTCGGCGGTGCAGAGGCGTCGGGTCCGTTTTCATGTTTTGCGCTCCGGACTCGTTTCGGCGGTGCAGGGCGTCGGGTCCGTTTTCATGTTTTGCGCTCCGGACTCGTTTTCGGCGGTGCAGGGGCGTCGGGTCCGTTTTCATGTTTTGCGCTCCGGACTCGTTTTCGGCGGTGCAGGGCGTCGGGTCCGTTTTCATGTTTTGCGCTCCCGGACTCGTTTCGGCGGTGCAGGGGCGTCGGGTCCGTTTTCATGTTTTGCGCTCCGGACTCGTTTCGGCGGTGCAGAGGGCGTCGGGTCCGTTTTCATGTTTTGCGCTCCGGACTCGTTTCGGCGGTGCGGGCGTCGGGTCCGTTTTCATGTTTTGCGCTCCGGACTCGTTTCGGCGGCGGTATGCAGAGGCGTCGGGTCCGTTTTCATGTTTTGCGCGCCGGACTCGTTTCGGCGGCGAGGGGCGTCGGGTCCGTTTTCATGTTTTGCGCTCCGGACTCGTTTCGGCGGTGCAGGGGCGTCGGGTCCGTTTTCATGTTTTGCGCTCCGGACTCGTTTTCGGCGGTGCAGAGGCGTCGGGTCCGTTTTCATGTTTTGCGCGCCGGACTCGTTTTCGGCGGTGCGGGGCGTCGGGTCCGTTTTCATGTTTTGCGCTCCGGACTCGTTTTCGGCGGTGCAGGGGCGTCGGGTCCGTTTTCATGTTTTGCGCTCCGGACTCGTTTTCGGCGGTGCGGGGGCGTCGGGTCCGTTTTCATGTTTTGCGCTCCGGACTCGTTTCGGCGGTGCAGAGGCGTCGGGTCCGTTTTCATGTTTTGCGCGCCGGACTCGTTTCGGCGGTGCAGGGCGTCGGGTCCGTTTTCATGTTTTGCGCTCCGGACTCGTTTTCGGCGGTGCAGAGGCGTCGGGTCCGTTTTCATGTTTTGCGCTCCGGGACTCGTTTTCGGCGGTGCAGGGGCGTCGGGTCCGTTTTCATGTTTTGCGCTCCGGGACTCGTTTCGGCGGTGCAGGGGCGTCGGGTCCGTTTTCATGTTTTGCGCTCCGGACTCGTTTCGGCGGTGCAGGGCGTCGGGTCCGTTTTCATGTTTGCGCTCCGGACTCGTTTCGGCGGTGCGAGGGCGTCGGGTCCGTTTTCATGTTTTGCGCTCCGGACTCGTTTTCGGCGGTGCAGGGGCGTCGGGTCCGTTTTCATGTTTTGCGCTCCGGACTCGTTTCGGCGGTGCAGGGCGTCGGGTCCGTTTTCATGTTTTGCGCTCCGGACTCGTTTTCGGCGGTGCGGGGCGTCGGGTCCGTTTTCATGTTTTGCGCTCCCGGACTCGTTTCGGCGGTGCGGGGCGTCGGGTCCGTTTTCATGTTTTGCGCGCCAGGACTCGGTTTCGGCGGTGCCGAGGGCGTCGGGTCCCGTTTTCATGTTTTGCGCGCCCGGACTCGATTTCGGCGGTACCGAGTGCGTCGGGTCTCGTTTTCTTAATTTGGGCGCTCGAACTCGTTTCGGCGGTGCAGAGGCGTCGGGTCCGTTTTCACGTTTTGCGCGCCGGACTCGGTTTCGGCGGTGCAGGGGCGTCGGGTCCGTTTTCATGTTTTTGCGCGCCGGACTCGGTTTCGGCGGTGCAGAGGCGTCGGGTCCGTTTTCATGTTTTGCGCTCCCAGACTCGTTTCGGCGGTGCGGATGGCGTCGAGACCGTTTTCATGTTTTGCGCTCTCGGACTCGTTTCGGCGGCGCGCGGGGCGTCGGGTCCGTTTTCATGTTTTGCGCGCCGGACTCGTTTTCGGCGGTACGCAGGGCGTCGGGTCCGTTTTCATGTTTTGCGCGCCGGACTCGTTTCGGCGGTGCAGGGGCGTCGGGTCCGTTTTCATGTTTTGCGCTCCGGACTCGTTTCGGCGGTGCAGGGGCGTCGGGTCCGTTTTCATGTTTTGCGCTCCCGGACTCGTTTCGGCGGTGCAGAGGCGTCGGGTCCGTTTTCATGTTTTGCGCTCGGACTCGTTTCGGCGGTGCAGAGGGCGTCGGGTCCGTTTTCATGTTTTGCGCTCCGGACTCGTTTCGGCGGTGCGGGGCGTCGGGTCCGTTTTCATGTTTTGCGCTCCGGACTCGTTTCGGCGGTGCGAGGCGTCGGGTCCGTTTTCATGTTTTGCGCTCCGGACTCGTTTTCGGCGGTGCAGAGGCGTCGGGTCCGTTTTCATGTTTTGCGCTCCGGACTCGTTTTCGGCGGTGCAGGGGCGTCGGGTCCGTTTTCATGTTTTGCGCTCCGGACTCGTTTCGGCGGTGCAGAGGCGTCGGGTCCGTTTTCATGTTTTGCGCTCCGGACTCGTTTCGGCGGTGCAGAGGCGTCGGGTCCGTTTTCATGTTTTGCGCTCCGGACTCGTTTCGGCGGTGCGAGGGGCGTCGGGTCCGTTTTCATGTTTTGCGCTCCGGACTCGTTTCGGCGGTGCGAGGGCGTCGGGTCCGTTTTCATGTTTTGCGCTCCGGACTCGTTTTCGGCGGTGCGAGGGGCGTCGGGTCCGTTTTCATGTTTTGCGCGCCGGACTCGTTTTCGGCGGTGCGGGGCGTCGGGTCCGTTTTCATGTTTTGCGCGCCGGACTCGTTTCGGCGGTGAGGCGTCGGGTCCGTTTTCATGTTTTGCGTGCCGGACTCGATTTCGGCGGTGCAGGTGCGTCGGGTCTCGTTTTCTTAATTTGGGCGCTCGAACTCGTTTTCGGCGGTGCGAGGCGTCGGGTCCGTTTTCACGTTTTGCGCGCCGGGACTCGGTTTCGGCGGTGCAGGGGCGTCGGGTCCGTTTTCATGTTTTGCGCGCCGGGACTCGGTTTCGGCGGTGCAGGGGCGTCGGGTCCGTTTTCATGTTTTGCGCTCCGGACTCGTTTCGGCGGTGCGAGGGCGTCGGGTCCGTTTTCATGTTTTGCGCTCCGGACTCGTTTTCGGCGGTGCAGGGGCGTCGGGTCCCGTTTTCATGTTTTGCGCTCCGGACTCGTTTCGGCGGTGCGAGGCGTCGGGTCCGTTTTCATGTTTTGCGCTCCGGACTCGTTTCGGCGGTGCGAGGCGTCGGGTCCGTTTTCATGTTTTGCGCTCCGGACTCGTTTTCGGCGGTGCAGGGGCGTCGGGTCCGTTTTCATGTTTTGCGCTCCGGACTCGTTTCGGCGGTGCGAGGGCGTCGGGTCCGTTTTCATGTTTTGCGCTCCGGACTCGTTTTCGGCGGTGCAGGGCGTCGGGTCCGTTTTCATGTTTTGCGCTCTCGGACTCGTTTCGGCGGTGCGGGGGCGTCGGGTCCGTTTTCATGTTTTGCGCGCCGGACTCGTTTTCGGCGGTGCAGGGCGTCGGGTCCGTTTTCATGTTTTGCGCTCCGGACTCGTTTCGGCGGTGCGAGGGCGTCGGGTCCGTTTTCATGTTTTGCGCTCCGGACTCGTTTCGGCGGTGCAGGGCGTCGGGTCCGTTTTCATGTTTTGCGCGCCGGACTCGTTTCGGCGGTGCGAGGCGTCGGGTCCGTTTTCATGTTTTGCGCTCCGGACTCGTTTTCGGCGGTGCGAGGCGTCGGGTCCGTTTTCATGTTTTGCGCGCCGGACTCGTTTTCGGCGGTGCAGGGGCGTCGGGTCCGTTTTCATGTTTTGCGCTCCGGACTCGTTTTCGGCGGTGCAGGGCGTCGGGTCCGTTTTCATGTTTTGCGCTCCGGACTCGTTTCGGCGGTGCAGGGGCGTCGGGTCCGTTTTCATGTTTTGCGCTCCGGACTCGTTTCGGCGGTGCAGGGGCGTCGGGTCCGTTTTCATGTTTTGCGCGCCGGACTCGTTTCGGCGGTGCAGGGCGTCGGGTCCGTTTTCATGTTTTGCGCTCCGGACTCGTTTCGGCGGTGCAGGGGCGTCGGGTCCGTTTTCATGTTTTGCGCTCCGGACTCGTTTCGGCGGTGCAGGGCGTCGGGTCCGTTTTCATGTTTTGCGCTCCCAGACTCGTTTTCGGCGGTGCGGCGTCGGGACCGTTTTCATGTTTTGCGCTCTCGGACTCGTTTCGGCGGTGCAGGGGGTCGGGTCCGTTTTCATGTTTTGCGCTCCGGACTCGTTTTCGGCGGTGCGAGGGGCGTCGGGTCCGTTTTCATGTTTTGCGCGCCGGACTCGTTTCGGCGGCGGTGCGGGGCGTCGGGTCCGTTTTCATGTTTTGCGCTCCGGACTCGTTTCGGCGGTGCAGGGGCGTCGGGTCCGTTTTCATGTTTTGCGCTCCGGACTCGTTTCGGCGGTGCACGAGGGCGTCGGGTCCGTTTTCATGTTTGCGCTCCGGACTCGTTTTCGGCGGTGCAGAGGCGTCGGGTCCGTTTTCATGTTTTGCGCTCCGGACTCGTTTCGGCGGTGCAGAGGCGTCGGGTCCGTTTTCATGTTTTGCGCTCCCGACTCGTTTCGGCGGTGCAGGGGCGTCGGGTCCGTTTTCATGTTTTGCGCGCCGGACTCGGTTTCGGCGGTGCAGGGGCGTCGGGTCCGTTTTCATGTTTTGCGCTCCGGACTCGTTTTCGGCGGTGCGGGGCGTCGGGTCCGTTTTCATGTTTTGCGCTCCGGACTCGTTTCGGCGGTGCAGAGGCGTCGGGTCCGTTT